>CM073733.1:15000000-20000000 GCA_037113605.1 Calophaca sinica
TAAGTCCCAAAAAAAACTAAAACCTAACTCTTTAAGATGGGGATAACCCTACCAAGTCCGTCAATAAAAACTAAAAACATGTTAAAAGATGACTATGTATCAAGTGAACACCAATCTGTTGAGAGATTTGTATACGATATTTTACGTATTTAAATTATAAAACTTTCATGCATTTTAAAAAAAATAATGTATATATGTAAAGGAACCTTGAGTTATAGCTTTAAATACAAAATTATTTTTATTCATGAGTTTACAACCTTTCATTTACCATTCATAAATTTATCACTTTATTATTCTATTTAGTTACTATTATTAAATATTATTATATTGACAAATTTATTTTATTATTGGTTGTGTTTACTATTAGATATAAAAAATTCTTTGATATTCAATTAAATATTAAAATTGCTTAATGATAATGTTAACTATTATTTACAACTTGAGAAAAATATTTAAAAAATAATTAAATTTTACTATAACTTATTAAATGCTATTAACAAATATAAATATAGTACTATTTGCTAAAATTAGATAATGACAACACTCTATATCAATATCTTCTATATCATTATCTTCTATGTCTATATCTATCTATCTATCTAAAGGAAACTTGAGCTATAACATTGAATCCATGTTTTTTTCGTAATTTATGAGTTACAACCTTTCAATTACCCTTATTAATCAATTTTACCATTTTATTATTCTATTTAAATATTATAATTATTATTATTATAAAATATTAATTAGATTATTAATTAAATTTAAGGAGACTTGAACTTTAGTATTAAATAAAAATTTATTTTAATTTGTGAGTTACAACCTTCAATTATTTATTATAATTTGAGAAAAATACCTAAAATATAACTAAACTATAATATAATTTATTTAATACTGTAATGAAATATAAAATATAATTTTATAGAATAAAATTAGTTAATGACAAAAATAAGGGCATGCTATTTACTATTGAAAAAATTATTTTAAAAAATTATATATATATATATATATATAAGTAAAAAAATTTGAGCTTTATAATTAAATACAAATTTATTTTACTCCATGGGTTGCAATCTTTCAATTATTCTTATTAATTAATTTCATCATTTCATTACTCTATTAAATATTAATTGTATCAACTATTAGATATGAAATTTCTTAGACATTAATTTTTTTTGATGGACCCCACCATAATTAGCTCTTTGGGCCCAGTGGATCCCCCGAAGTATCCCCACGGGTTCGATCATTTGGACCGCCTATGAGACTAATCTACGGTCGAGATACTGTCGGGCAATTATGGGGACCTCTCCCAAACACGTTTTTTCCATCCACAAGGCTTGAACCCGAGACATTGCTTAAGGGAATCCGAGCCCCTTCCGCTCGGACCAACGTGTGTTGGTTAAAATTTCTTAGACATTCTATTAAATATCAAAATTGCTTAATGGTAATGTTTATTATTAATAATAATTTAAAAAACTAAAAATACAATTAAGTTACACTATAAAATATTAAATATAATCATCAAATATTAAATATAGTGTTATTTATTAAAATTAGTAAATGACAATACTAAGTGTTATTTTCTATTTAACAAATATGTTAAAAATAATTGAAAGATATTTATAATTTATCACATATTAAAATGACTCAACATGAAATTTAAAATATAAGTAAAATATTTTCAATTTAAATTTTTAATGTGATTAGTAGATTCAAAAAAATCTTTATTATCGCCAGAGGTTATATTAATTGAAGGTCAATTATATTATTATATTGACTGTAAAAATTAGAAATATTAATATTACACTAAAAATACCAATTATGATATAAGACTTAAATATTACTATATTTACAACAAAAATATCAATTACGCTACTTAGAAACATTAATATTACATTAGAAATGTGTAATGGAATAAAACTCTTTATTGTAAGAGATTAAATAATTTAAATCAAGATTATTAGAAAAGGTGACACCGATACAAAAATACTTATTTTATAAATAATTTCGTTGATAAATGACTCCAAATGATATTTTATTTGTAGAATAAAATAATATCTATTTGTAGAATAAAATGACATCCAATAATTAGATTATATTTAGCGATTATAACAAAAAATAAATAATAATTGCTAAATTATATGAGATCGCATTTGATAAAATCTATATTTTATCGTAGACAATTCATATCTCATCGTCAACAATAATATACCCATAAGGATTGAAATTATTTACTGATAACCAGGATAAGAAATTTGCAAAAGAAAAAAAAACTATGATAAAATATATTTTTAGTCCCTATAATTATCACAAATTTTGTTTTTAATCTTTATACCCACTTTTTTGTGCCTACAAATTTTAAAACTACATGCTTTTAGTCACTGAATTGAGATTAAAATTATATGATTAATGAACTTATTTGAATAGCTATCTTTTGACATATTAAAGTTTCAACTATAATCTTACTAAAAATTGCTAATTCCAATTATTAAACATGATAACTAATATTATATACAAAAAATAATTATAAATAAATGAGTTAGTTAATACAATGTTGCAGTATGACTATACTTAATTATTATATTTTTTGATTGGATATTTAATTATTACATGTTATTCTATAATTAATAAAATTTTCCTTATTTGCATGTTTTTTGTTGTAAGAAGGGCTAAGGCCCAAAGGAAAAAAAAAACCTAAAACTTAATCCTTCAAGATGAGAATATCTTTACCATGTCTGTCAACAAAAAATAAAAACATGCTAAAATATAACTATGAATCGAGTGAACACTAATTCGTTAAAAAATTTGTATAAAATTAATATTTTTCCTATATTTAAATTATATATCTTTCACATATTTTTTTAAAATATATTTCGTATAAAACATAAACAAACACATGCAACACACGTGAGTTTTATCTAGTATCACCATATTCGTAGATAAGTTATCCCTTAAAAACCCCCACCTCCACTTCCTAAAAGGCTCAAATTGAATAAATTCAGGTTTTTAACTCCTAACCCACCCAAATCCTTAGGCTTACACACTTGAGACCAATTAACCCAAGCTATCTTCTATTCTCCCTCTCCTCCATCCCACAAAAAAGACCTTTGAAGCGAGGTCAATTTCTTCAGCACTTTACGGGGGCTTTGAAAATTGAGAAAAAATATATCGGCAAACTAGACAAAACAGAATTTAACATGACTGTCATTCCCGCAAGAGATAGATGTCTCCCCTTCCATTTGGATAGATTTTTCCAGAAAGAGTCAATAACGGGCTGGCATGTAGACAACCTATTCGGACTGGCTCCAATAAGAATGCCTAAATAATTGAAAGGCAACTCCCCTATTTTACACTTCAAAAATCTCGTTGCGTTGGCTAAAAAATCTGGTAACACATTTATCCCAAACAAACAGCTTTTAAAAAAATTCACCTTCAACTCGGAAACTAATTCAAACCCACGAAGGACTGATTTTATAACCCACAAATTATCTACATTAGTTTCTCCAATAAATAACGTGTCATCCGCATATTGCAAATGCGATATCACGTTATTTTGCCCAAAACAAAATCCTTTAAACAACCCCAAATCCACTGCTCTCCTCATCATCCCACTCAACCCTTCTATAGCTGTAATTAAAAAGAACGGTGCCAGAGGATCTCCTTGCTAGAATTAAAGAACATTTTATAAGGGCAATCACATAAGAATACTGATATAATTACCACTTGAATCTTGGCAATCTGTTTGTTAATGTTTTTATTATGAGTTCAATAAATATGTATTGACTATGTAAAAAAAAAATTATTTTCTATAATACTTACACAAATATTTATATGGTGAGATATGATTGGACGCTTTTGTAAAATTTTTCTAAACGTGTATAGTAATTAAATTATTTTAATATACTAATTAATAATGAAAATGGTTCACTTTTGACTGAAAAATAAAAAAAATCGCGAGTGTGATATATAAAATAAGAATTAATTAATGGTACATAGGTTGTTACAAAACCTCATAAAAATTGTATATCTTACTTTGTTAAAATTAGCTGTGTACACGTTAACTAAACTAACCTTAAAGTGTAATTTATATTTTAAATGAAAATATTCTCAAAATATATGAAAGGAAAAATATTATAGCAAATGGTTTAATATCTACCCTTTCTGGCATGATTTTTTTTTTTTACTTTGACACTGAGATTTATTTTTAAAAAATGTGGGTTTGATATCTCTCTCTCTCTCTCTCTCTATTTCAAATCTTGAAAGATTAAATTCCTATTTAATTATGTGAGATGTGTCAAAAAAAAAAAATTAATGATGTGAGATAACTGATGAGGTAATTATTTGCATGTGTTTATTAGTTTAGAATATTTTTAAAATTATTCAATGATTTTTATTTTTTATTATTTAAAAAAATTATAATTTATCCTATCCCAACTATTGATTTTTCTTTACTTGCATTTTGTGTCTTTCTCTCTTATGATGTGACATTGTCATGTTAATAAGTTTTTTTTTTAGCAAGTCGTGTTAATAAGTTTTAAAATCTCATGATTTGGACGATTGAATAATAAAGAAATAGATTTGTTGACGAGAGAAATAAAAGTTTTGAGTGCCTCCTTGGCAATAATCCAAGCCATACATAGAAAAACATATGGCACTCTAGAACTTTGTTGCGGGAGGGCGCTCGGCGACGGTGGAGCATAGGCAAAGACGATATAAAATGCGCATTTGGTGTGACCCTTGGCTTCATGATAGTGATCACACTCACATACCAACTTCTTTGCACCCCATTGATGGTAATATATACTCCCTCCGTCCCAAAACTTTGGTTGTTTAAGGTTTTGACACACAGACTAAAAAATAATTAATTTAGACAAAATTTGACTAAAATACCCATAATAAATATATCACTTTTCAATGCAAAATCTATTAGGAATTACAAATACTCCACTAAAGATATCTAGTAAAACTAAACAATAATTAACGTATGCTATTAATTTAAGGGTATAATGGGAAAAGAATGCTTAATTATGTTTTGAATTTCTAAAACAATTAAGGTTTTGTGACAAAAATAAAAAAACTAAAACACCTAAAGTTTTGAGACGGAGAGAGCATGTTAGTTAAGAACTGTTTCTGTCAGGCCGTAAAGTTTGGATCACAGAGTTAATCAATAAGCTGATGGTACCCCAGGATGCATATGCAGTACTTCAAATCTATCTGCTTGACTCAGTGCGTGAGGACACTCTTATGTGGTGGCCTAATAAAAAGGAAGTATTTTTGGTTAAAAGAACATATCTCACATGCATGGAAAGACTTGTAGACAATTCTCACTTGAGATAGGAAGGTGCTTAGTTGGTTATTTGGAAAATGAGAGTTCTGCCTCGGATCAAGAATTTCTTGTGGCTGAGTCGTAAGGGATTGTATTCTCACCCGACTCAAAGGGTGTGGCTGTGGATTGTCATATAAGTTGCCTCATGTTTGAATCGGAGGTGGAGAACTCATGGCACCTTGTGGCCACGTGTCCCATGAGTACAAGGCCGACACAAGGGTAAGGCTACTAAAACATTAGCTTTATGCCCACCAACAAAATTTTTTTTTTTTGGGTCAAGGATATCATTCATTGCAAGGGCAAAACCCTAGCCATACGGCATCTACAAAGGATCATGCCAATCCAAACAAATAGTATATGCAAAGTCTCAACTAAAGTCTAGCAAGACAAAACAAGACTGCTGTTGCAGCTTAGTCTAGAGCACCGAAAACACATCTACTACTATCCTAAGATTCGACTCTACTAGACTACTATGTACACACAAGACATAAGCTACTAGAAATCTAATAGTATTGCTCCTTCTGGTAATGCCTCCATATCCAAAAACTATAACAACACAAAAAATTGGGTGTGGTCCATGAGATCTCACGCACCCTAATCTGGATGACTAGAATTATTATCTTCTCCACCCGGCCTGTTTTGCGCCTTCTCTAAATCGCCAAGCTATGCCTTACTTACAACCTCCACAGCTGGGAATGAATGCGAGTAGAGAAAGGAAGGGGCAAACCATAGTCTTCCGCACTGGATTTGCTTCTATATCAACCATGAATTCAAAGGAATTTGGGGCAAACCAGCAGAACCCAAACTTTTAAGAACATATTTCAAAACAAGGACACACCAAAAAAAAATCAAACCTACAGAGCGAATTATTCAAGGGGAAAAAAAACATAATAGAAAACCTAGAATCACAGATACCAAAATCAAGTAACACAACTCCACCCCTAAAATCAAGAACTAAGCCGAAACACTATCAACGGTAAATCATAAAATCCAACAGATTGAACCATGATACCAGCTGTTCATCTTGCATAATTCCAAATCTGTCCATCAAAGACATCTCCCCCAACGCACCAGCTTTTGATAATTTTGGCAACTGATATTTCAGATTCACACTTTCCAAGCACGCACCACCAAGGAAGTTGACTGTTGGAGCAAAACATCCTCAAAAAAAACAGATTTGTTGCTGAGGGTAGGGCTTGAACTAGACAAAGAGGGGAGGGCGTTCTATGCTTTGGGGATCTGAAAATTCTAAGGTGAAGATAGACGGAGGAAGTGGCTAGGATGGGAGAGGGACGGAGGTAGGTGAAAGGGGGTCCATTGGGGGTGATGGTTTAGGGTTAGTCAAGGGGTGGTGGCTCAGGAGGGGGCCGGGTACCCTCCGGCAGTGATGAAGGTGGTGGTTCACCCCCACCAACAAAAAAAGATTTTGTTATTAGTTTTTATAAAGTAAAAAGACCTCGTATGCTACTAACAAAAAAGTCCAATTTAAAGCTTTCTTACTTAAAACAAAAAGGCATTTATTAAAACTAGCTTTAGGTCTCGCTTGCTATTTAACATTATTGGGCCGGTCCTGCATGAGTATAGTGATGTGGCAGCAAGCAGGTCTCTATTCGTTCATATAACCTGTGTTGGACATCGAAGAGAGCTTTGTTGAGCTCTTTTTCATGGTGGTGAAGCAGCTGAATCATCAAAACAAGGCCATCTGGGAAACACTACTTTGGAGTAGCTGGTATAGTCGTAATTACCAGCTATGGGAGAATGTGGTTGAAGCGGCGTCTTAGTGGTGGCGAGAGGCCAAGCTTTCCTCCATCAGTGGCAGCATGCCAATGGGTTTCTTGCTACTCACCATAGTGATGATACTTCCCATAGGGCGGTGCGGTGGAATAAGCTTGACACATGGTATTTAAAACGTAAAATTGATGCAGCATTTTCTGATCATTCTAATGCTATTAGGATTGGGATGTGTATCCACGATGGATTTGGTGGCAGGCAATGTGCAGTAATCATATGCATCAGGGGGTCTATCTCTCCTTTGATTATTTATCTCGCTTGGCAAACTAATTCACATTAGAAATTGATGCTATGTGCTTCAACTTTTCAAATGTTTTTGCATTACAAAACCCTTCTATCTAGCTATGTCAGGTTTATGAATTTAGCCAATACCAATTTCTTTATGAAATTTTAGACCGAGCAAGTGAGTGTATATTTCTGTGTGTTGTGATTGACTAGTATATATTTTGGACGTGAAGTCTAGTTCCTTTGGTAAGCAGAGTATTGGTCAGCTAATTGATATTCTTTGACATAAGAGAGAGACTACTAATTTATTAAGTTTTGCATGCACAATGAAATACCTTGTCTAATCAATAATAGTAAGAATTTATATTGCGGCAAAGAAAAGGGGACAAATGAAGTTTGTGATAGGAGTTGTTGACCTTTTATTCCTTTTACAATAGACTATGAGTAAGACACTTGAAGCTTATTTATTCCACATTTGCTGCAGAACAGGTTAATGATTTGTTAGATAGCATTACGCTTGAAGCATGGACTCGAATGCACAAGGGCAGCTGATCAACAGTGATTCGCGTCCAAATTCTATATACATATAGGTGACTTCAGCCTTAGTACATATTATATGTTTGATTTGGGAAAATGCATAATTGGCTGTACTTGTCACTCTGTAGACACAATTGTTTTATTTCTTTGGTGAATAAAACTTTAGGATAAGGAATCAGATATTTCAATCCAAGACAGGGAATAAAATTAATTTAAGTGTTGTGGTCTAATAGTCTTGATTATGGTGAGTGCTACCAGGGGCGGAGCCAGCCCATGAACTCTTGGGGGACTAATCTTTGTATTAATTAAAATATAAAAATTTGTTAACAAATAAAATGACATAATATTAATAACTAATTGAGTACAAGCACCAGTGATCTACACCAAACTTGCCTTATAATATTATATAATATCAGCCTACACAGTAATTATACAGCTTGATGATAAATTGATAATTACAGGCTCAAAATAAACTCTGACTAGAAGGGATTCAAGGTGACCAAATTAAATAATAATTGATCACCGATTATAGGCAATGCCAACTCAATATAAACTATAGAAATGAATGCAACAAGTTAAGAAAATTCCATATTGTGTGACATGCACATGAATGGACTCTCAAATACATGACACCAAGTGATTAAATATGATAAGCAAAAATATGGTCCTTCCCAAAAATCATTAGGGTCAGGCCATTGGTTGCCTATACATAGATCCGTCCCTGAGTGCTACAATTGTGTCAAACTATGATCTCAAACTACCTGTATGTGGTTGGTCCAAGTGGAAGAGGTTTAGATCCCTTAGATATGCCCCTTTAGATTTGCAGTTCTATGTAAAATAATTTTGTTAAGGTTTCCTTTCTTTGGCACCTGCACCTACCCTGGAAAAGTAATTCTATTAATTTGACACACTTATACGAAAGTATAGTCTTATATTTATACTTTATATTTATACTTGAGCTAGTTATACATAATTGTTCCACTATATGTGAGCACGCGTGTGCGTGCGTGCATTCATGTGTGTTTGGGTGTCATAAATTAATGTCTGTACTAGTATGGTTTTGTTCATTCTATACGACTTTGTATTATTCAATGTTTGGAACCACGGTGAGATGTGTTTGAACGCATGTCACTTTGAAGCTCTAAGTTGTAGCTTTTAGCAAAACCACGGTGGATGAGCATCAGGACGTGTTTTGGACGCGGTTCCAAACACATTTAGCGTATGTTTGGTTTGGCGGTGGAATACCCGAATCGTGCGTCTCGCCATTTCAATTGCGCTTCTGCCATGTTTGGTTTCGATTCTCCTTTCTCTCTCAGACGTGCGATTGCCCTTGGAACCGATTCTGAGCTGAAGCAGCTCGCCCTAGCTTCTGCGTTCAACAATGGAATTGATTCTACCCACCACAAGACAGGTCACACACCATTCACTGTTTTGCCCTTCATTTGTTGGTTGCCTTCTCCTTCATCCGGTTGCAGCGCTTTCTGGTGTGCTGCGTTTTTTGGTGTGCGTGTGTTGTCTCTAAGTTAGAGATGGCCCAAGGATTGGGCCAAAGGCCCATTTATTTTACTATCTTTTATTTGAACAAAAAGAATATCAATTAAATAATAAATTATTTATTATGTAATCTTAAAAACAAGTAAGTTTCTAATATAATCTTAATTATGTAATCATAAAAAAAATTAAGTTTCTAATATAATTTTAAGTTAGGACCCATTTTAGTAATTACACACCCAAAAGCAATTTTGATCAAATCTATCCAAACAACATTGATTGATACGAATCACTTTTTATGTGTACGTATCCAAATAAAAATCACGTTACGTTCAACTCACGTTTAACCAAAATCAATTCTGTCAAAATCAATTCTCATCACCGCAAAACCAAACACACGCTTAGTGGTTAGCAGTGATGCTGTTCAATTGCGTTGAAATGCTCATTAACTAGTATTGTTTTGACTCTTGGCGATGTTGTATTGGGTATGGGTCGAGGCATTTGTGTATAATATTAATACTCTCATAGGAGTGAAGATGAGAAATAGTGTTCATAGTTTTCTGTGTTTTTCCTTGGTGAATTGGGTAGTTGGTATTATTTTTGTTACAAATATGTAAACGTGGTGGACTTGGTTTTCCTTGAGTGTTTGTTCACTTTTTTTATTGGTAATAAATGTGTTTCTATTTTCAAAAAAAAAAACTAGTAATTTGGTTTTTTTGGAGGGGGGAGGGGAGAATAAAGGGTTTTAGTGGCCTCCCCTTTAGTCGGTCCACACACACAATCGCACAACCACCCACACGAACACACACACACACACACGGCGTGTTTGTGGAGAGGGGACCGACTCAAGGGGAGTCCACCAAAGCCCTTTTCTTGCCCCAAAAAAATACTTATTTTTTTTTTAAATACAAACAAATTTACTACTAATAAAAAAGTGAACAAACGCTCAAGGCAAACCAAGTTTGCCACTTTTACAAGGGCGAATACATGGAATGATATGAATAAAACACAATTCTCTTCTACCATAGTAGGCCTCAGAAAGCCAAGAAAAGTTTTCCACAGATATAAGAGGCAACAGGCTGCATGCATATCAGCACCCAAATTTCAATATTTCCACCTAACATTCAATAGATTATGTGCTCATGATGTTATAGGAACTGCTATCTTAAATCGAAAGAGCTAGGGAAGAATTTCACTTATTATAATGTAGATCATTGAACTTCGAGGGTCTGCACCTCTCAATGCCAAACTTTCTCAAATAACAACCCACCCTTTCTCTAATCCCCTCCTTTTATTTATATACATCACAGCATAACCCCTTCACTAATTCACTAACTAACTAACTAACTAATGGAAAGTCTGGTCCGACTATAATGGTGGTGGAAGTCTGCCTGGATTGCCTTCTTTTGGCCCCCCTGTTTTGCTCTTGTGCAACAAGCCATTTCTTCCCTACCAAGACGGTTCTTGTTCTTCACTTTCACCTCTATGAATGAGCCCAAGTCTGGCAGTTCAGGTGGCAGCAGCAGATCATCCTGCCTACACCAAACCCACTCCTACAAGATGGTTGCTGGTTCTTCCCTGTCCAACACCATCACCCCTGTATTTGTGCAAACACCCACACAAAGTGCATAGATACTTCTACTAACCCCCAGAAACGACCCATCTCGGCTTCGCTCTCCCGTCTCTTCTCCACTATTGTGTGACTCATGGGCACATTTTCTGCTTGTCTCTCTGCAAATGCAGTAACCCCCACAATAGCTTCATCTCATCATGTACTCTCTTGGCCTCAAAATAATGCTTTGCATTGATCAGCAACCAATATGCCTCCCTAGTCCCATCCATCAAATCTTGGAATCAATCCTGGAGTCAACTTTTTCATGTCAATTGTCAATACCTCTGATCTTACTTGCTGCAATACCCAAAGCTCCAGATCAGAGCTCTGACCCCAATTGAAAGGAACTAGCATCTTAATTAGAAAGAACTGGGGAAGAATTTCCCCTATTACAATGTAGATCGCAGAACTTCAAGGGGCAACACCTCCCAATGCCCAAAAGCCCCAACTTTCTCAAATGATGGATGACCTACCCTCTTTCTAGTTTGAGTAATCCCCTCCTCTTATTTATATATATCACAGCCTAACCCCTTAACTAACTAACTAAAGGGTTTACCTATCAGATATCCCATAAAACAATTTTATAAGAAACCAGCAGCATAATTTAAAATCATAGTATATCTAAAAACTTTAGACAAGTCATTTAAAATATCTAATGTGTACATTATAGAGTAATGACTAAAATACAATTGAAACTGCAAAAAGATCATCCTACTCAGCAATTCTTTGATTATCAATTACATCTCCGAAATTATGCTCTAATAATATTTTAACTTATACACTAGCTTATACACATTTTATATGTTGGTATTATTTGTCCTTGGCAATTTAAGTTCAAATCACAGAATCCATATTTCAGATCAGATCAGATCAGATCTATGCTTTTAAATAAAAGCGGGGGAAGGGGTAAAAATTATCATCTGTGCTTGAACTATCAAATTTCAAAGGCAAAAATATCCTGATTAATTTTTCTGTGATTACAATCAAGTAACAATAATATTCAGTCAGTAGGTTTCAGCAAGCTAACAAATGAGCTTGAAATTCATATCTAAAGGTCAGTTTGCATGTTGGAAGACTTTGATAGTGAACGTACTTGAGACTATACAAGTCTTAACCAGCATGGCCAAACTTGAAGCTCCTAAAACTTAAAGATAGCACAGTATAGCAGTTCAACATATATATGCAATTGTGGTGGATGTTTTGATATGTTGTCATAAGTAAATGTATTTTGTCAAATCGATCTGTCAACATGAATAAATTTAAGTGCAATAACTCCATTTTGACATGTTACCAGAGGTGAAAAGTTGCAGTTCAAGCATGCAAAATTAAGTTTGGCATATTGCTTCCGAGTCGCAATCCCCCTACTCAAGCCACATTGCTAAAAGTTATGATCACTAAGCATTCATTCTGATGATGATAATTGATAAATTTAAGTGCCCAAACCATTCAACTAAGTATTGTTTAGAAAAGCACACAGTCCAATTTGACAAATAGTTTCTAGCACCATACATACAAACACCATAAGTGGATTGGACCTTGCGTAATGTACTAGCCAGCCTTCATCTATTGAAAACCTAAAGCAACCTAATTTTTCAAAATCAGAACAATAATGTAAGCAACTATATATACTTCCACGACCCACACACACAGAGAAACAGACATGAACAAACACATTAAATCAAGGGCAATAATAACTCCATTTTCTATATCATAGTAAGACTGCAACATAAAATCACAAGGTTCAAAACGCAGGGGGAGATAAAAAAAGTGTTCACTAACTCCAAAAACACAAGCACTGCGATCCAAAGAATCTCAGCGCCAAACGCGTCCCTAGAATATGACAAGCAACGAAAACAGAGTGTAAATCAAGAAACACGCGTACGCTATCAACCCACGATGTTCATCCCCGCCATCCGTGAGAGAAACCACGAGACCCGTCGAAGCCCTCGTGGCCCACAACACGAAAACCGCCGCGATCGCGAGTGCGAAGAACCCTCCCTGCGGCAAGAACAGCGACAGCGCCGAGAAAATCACCACCGGCAACATAGAGTAACCGACGACACTGGTGCAGGTATGGAGGTCCAGATTTCCGGTTCGACCAGCCAGCATGTTGAAAACCACGTATAAGAAGATGGAAGAAACCACGATCCAACCTAAGATCACGCCGAATTGGATTTTTCCGGCGAGTAATTGGAAGAGGCAGAAGGACATGTAGAGAAGAATGGGGCCCGATAGATCTGAGTCCTTGTGAACCGTGTGATTTACCCTAAACGGGTTCAGAACCGATCTGATTTTGCTCCAAATTTGTTCCGGGTGGATCCCGAGCTCGTCGAGTAGAGGCTCCTCGTCGTCGAAGTTTGCGGAGCCACCGCCGACGCCGACGCCGGCGTATATTGGACCGGCGGAGGTGGAAGCAGCGGCAGAACCTATGTCGAATGACATGAAGGGGATGCCGGAGTTGGGTTGGAACGGCGGCGTGGGTACACGCCGCTGCTGGAGGTTTGGGCCGGCGATGGTGGGGTTTCCGGCGGATGCAAAAGATACCGGCGGGACTTTGAACTCTTTCTCCATGAGATTTCGAGATCTGGTTGAAGGAACAGAATCTGTGGTGATGGAGTTAGGGTTTTGAGAAGGTACAATCCCCAATTTTTGGGGTTTCTTCTGTATCTTGTTCGCTGAGTGTGTGGAGAGGTGAGGCCACAGCGCTATTGGAAGGTTTGTTTTGTGGGTTCGGTGACGTTTTACTTTTTTTATCTTCTGCCTCCGTCAATGAAAAAGCAAAACTGATAGGAATATTAACGCTCATAAGTATTTATTTAAGGTGAATTCTTACATACCCCGGAAAGAAAGATGAGTATTGATACCCTTGAGATAAAAATAGCTTAAAACTTAGGATCAGTTTGTTAGAGATTAAAAAAATTTTGATATAAAATAATTTTGTGATTTTTTTTTTTGAGATTTCTAAAAAAAACAAATGCTAATTTATGTTTGTTTACGATCATAAAAAGTTACTTTTTTTTAAAATAAGTTATTTTTAACTTATTAAGATACAACCATATAAAAGTCCTTTTTTCTAAAACAAAAATCATAAAAGATATAAAAAAATCATTCAAGAAAGCATATTTATTTTAAAAATTAATTTTTATATATATTTGAATATTGTAATAATTCAAAATTGTTCAAAATGGGATAAATTCAAAATGGGGGTAATTCAAAATGGGATAAAATAGCAATTCAAAATGGTTGAAAAAAATGATTTTTATGAGAATCTAGTGAAAATAACTTCTCACTTTAATTAGTTTTTAGATTATTTTCAAATTCTCATTTTTTTAAAAGATGTAACAATCAGATGCAAAACTCTTAAAAGTGATTATTTTTGAAAAAAATGATTTTTTTTACAAAAAAGCTATAACAAACGAGCTCTTAATTTCACTTAAAAATTAAATATAAAAAATATTATGTGGCATCAAATGATTGGACACTGGGTATCATACCCAATAAAACTCTCGGATACGGGAGTTGTCACCTTTATTTAATTATGGAAAAAGATGCAATTATTAAGAAAACTTTAATTTAATTTAATTTAGAGTTTAATGGGTATGCACTCGGTATCTCTTTAATTTAATAAAAAAATCAAAAAAAAATTGATGTAACGTTACACAAGCTTTCTTTATTAATGTCATAGATTTTGAGCAATCTTTTTGCACTCTTTGCCAAAATCTCGTACCAATTGTCCTCTTTGCCGAGGAGACAATGCTTCTCCCAAAGAAGCCGTGTAAAATTTGGGGCAAGAAAATTCCAACTTGGGAAGAAATCAAGAGACGCTGATAGAGAATCCAAAAAATGATGGTGGGTTAAGCAACAATTTGGTTATCAATGGGGGTTTGGAAAAACAGGACTAGAACAGGGGAGTTGATGCGAAGTGGATTTCAGAGGTGGCCGGAGTAGGATCACGAACGGTGGAGCACGATGGTGGGTGGTGTATCTGCACACACTCCGATGCCCAAGTCAGTATCAGAATAAAGTGAGGTAAGAAATGAACTGCGCATACATTTATTGATTAGGTATGGACCTTTTATAGGTGAGGACAGGTTGCTGACGTGTAGATGTTCTCAGGTAACCCTAGATTGATTATTAGTCGTTGGATGTATCCGACAGTCGATGTTGTTTCTAGGGTTGTGTTGTCAGAAGGTTTCTTTAAGGGCTAGCGCCGCAATGCTTGCATTCTAGAGTTTCGCGTCGTGGCGATGTGATCCCTAGGGTTTATCACTCCGAGGGTGGAACTGCCGAGTCGGGTTGGTGGTCCGAAGTGGGCCTTGGGCCATTTCGGGTCATTGGTGTTTCGGCATGGATCCTCCTAGTTGGGTCGGATCAGCCCATTACGGAGTGGGCCTTTTGGCCACTCCGGATCAGTTTCCCCCTAGCCGAAGTCATCTATTATGGAAGACGTTGGATATTTGTTCTAGTCTGGGGTTTGATCTTCGAATTTTGGTTTCCTTACGAGTCCCTCAGTCCGACATGGTGACTGATTTCTTCGGCCATGTTTGTCATTTCCTTCTGGGAGGGCACTTTTTTAGGCCGAGGCGGTTCGTTTTCAAATTCGAGGCTTTGAAAAGACGCGCTCGTTTCCCAAGACAATTGCGGCAGAGATTTGGTGACGATTTGCTGGGGAGTCGCCTCGTTTCTCGCACTTGGTCATCATTACCCCTTTTTTGCATTAATTACTGCCCCATTTCTCATAATCTATAAATTCTAAAGGGGATGCTCTTTCGTCATTTTCACTTTTGCTTCTTCTTCATTTCTCTATCCCTCTATTTTCTTGCTTCTTTTCTGTAATTTTGCCATTTGAGCAATAGAGAGTTACTTGTGTGAGCGTCAAGCTGTTAGGATTTGTCTTCCTGCTTGTGCCTCCTTGTCGTATATCGGGGGTATTTTCTCTCTTCTTTGCTAATTTATTCTTTTACCAGAAGTGAATAAGGGAAGAGTATTCCAATTTTTTGAAATTTCAAGGTTTCTCAAAAGTCTCTGCCTGAGGATGAGGCGCTTTCTCCCCCTTCTAATTCTGGGTTATTACCCGGAGTGAGTGATTCTGGCTATGGGGGGTTTCAACTAGAAACCTCCCCGTCTGTTTGTGCCTCCGCAGCGGTGCTCATGGTGGCGCTGCCACCTTCCCGTGAGGAAGGGGCAGAGGAGCGTTTGAAATGTGGAGTAGAGATTACTCCCGAACGCCTAGAGCGTTTTCGGGTGGTTTTGGAAAACAAGTTTCAGCGTCCTTGCAACCCCTGAGAAGTAGCTCAGTGGTATAAGGAGGTTTATGATACCGTCTCTTACCATGAAGTCCCCATGGATAGGTTCGTCATGGGAAAGAAGCGGAGTATCGACTTGAACGACCCTTCTGTTCTTCCTACCGATGCGGAGGACTACAGGTGGGTTTCGCCCGAAGTTCTCAGCCTCCGATCTGAGTATTCTACAGATGAAGACATGGCCGACTTGGAGAGTCGAATCAGAATACGTGAGACGGTTGGATCCAGAGGGGAATGGGCTTTCCTAGCTCCGGGGGGAGATCATCGGATTTGCTCCGTGGAAAGTGGTGATATGGAACACATACAAATGTATGAAGTATTGTTTGCTGAGATCCAGGTTTCCTTCCCCTTTTCGTCTTTCGAACTCTCTGTTCGTAGACACTTGGTGTGGCCCCCTCCCAACTTCATCCCAATAGTTGGGCTTTTGTAAGAGCGTTTGACCTGGTCTGTGGGTATCTTCAGATACCGACCTCTTATCGCATCTTTTTTCATTTGTTTTCGCCCATGAAGACCTTGGAGAAGGCCGACTAAAGGCAGGGTTGGATCTCTTTCAAGTCGAATGGCAAAATCTTTGACTTGTACAGTGAATCTCTCAAAAGATTCAAGACGAAGTATTTTTTTTCCTTCTTCCGATGGACGACGCCGCTCGGGAGTGCATTTTCGATCTCGCCAAGGTCGGTTCGGAAGTGCCCAAGTTTTCTTTTTATTGGTCGAAGTCATTCTTCAATCGTCCTATTGGGTCTTACACGTTCAAGCTTCTGATCTTAGCGAGCTCGAGCAGGGTTGGGTGAAGAGCATCGGAGATTGGGTTGGTGGCTTTGAGCCAGTTCTCTATACCGACCCCAAGACTCAAGAGCAAACGTCGCTCAAGCGGTTCGTTCACACCTGGACTCTCCTATGGTGCCTGACTTGGGGGGATGCTCGACGTGTCTTAGGTAGGGGTTTATTTACTTGTTTTAACTTGTTATACAAATCTTTATCTGACACGTTTCTTTTGTGCAGAATCAATGTCGAACATTGCCAAGTTTGCTGCTGCTCAGGCCGTTCTGGCCAATAAGTTGGAAGACAGTGCTGGGAAGGGAAAGCAAGTCCAACCTTCTGCTGACGCTGCCGGAGTGATCAGAGCTTCCATTTCTGGCACGTCGAAAGATGGGGGCTCTGGATCGGCTGCCCTGGCTCCTAAAGTGTCGTCGGGACCTTATGAGGTGCCCGAAGTGGTCAGTGCAATAGCCGACATTGTCGATGTGGAGACGCATAAAAGGCCTCCTTCTTCAGATGTTCCTCCGCCTCTGCCAAAGAAGTCTAAGCGGTCGACGCAGCAGTTATTGCCTTTTTGTTGCCAAAGATTCTGCCCAAGCTTCGGGGGAGGTCGGTCGCCCCCTTTGGCAACAAGTTGGTGAACAAGTGGAGGTTTTGGAGGAAGAAGTTGTACGCTTGCGCAAGTTGAAGGGCCAGGCCGAGAAGGCTCTTAAGAAAGATCGAGAATTGCGAGATCAGATTCACAAGTTGGACTTGGATAACCAGGACCTTAAGCTCAAGGTGCAGAACGCAATGGGTCTTCAGACCCAACTTTCGAATGAGTCTCTTCGGGCCGATGAAGCCGAGAGAAACTTCCACAAGTTGACTGTTAACACACCAATTTGTCTATATTTATATGACATTTTTAGTATCTAATTATACCATTTTGCACTAATTAATGCACAAATTAAGGTACTCATTTATGTCTTATTATGCAGAATTATCATGAAGACACCACTCGAAGCAAAAGATGCAAAAAAAGACCAAAACTGGCTAGTTTTGGAGAGTTTTAGCACTACTGGACAAGCGGTACGGCCTGACCTACCAACGATACGACCGTACCTAGAGCAGAACCTCAGTAGGGACGTACCCCCTCAGTGTGTACCACCTGACGCCGATAAAATAGTCCAGTACGGCCATGCCAAAGGCAGTACAGTCGTACACAAGTGATGTCAGGGCAACAACACGCATGGGTACAGTCCAGTGTTATCAACGAAGCTTAGTATAGTCGTGTATATATGCAGTACGGCCGTACCCCGTCCCTGATCAGTGCAGATTTGAAGCCAGATAATCTAATTTGCAGCCTAGTCTATAAATAAGGGCTCTTAACATGTTACAAAGACCTTTTGATGAATTCCCAAGTCAAGAGCCCCCTTGTTGAGAATCATTCACAAACACCATACGATTGGAGTAAGTTTTGGATCATTGGAACTTCCCATCAATTCAGAATTGCTACTGGAATCCGTGGAGAGGTGAGGAATACACGAGAGGATTGTCGTCATACCGAAAGGGTGTCCCGGTTCTTTAACTCATGTCTTTTAGGAGTTTGAATTTGTTTTACTTTCTTTTGTTGCATAATATTATGAGTAGCTAATTCCATCACTAGGGGTGATGGGGGATCTTTTACGATGTTCTTGATATCTATTTAATTGTTATTTTGAATTCCTTATTATGTTTATGAATGTGTTGATTCTAGTATGCTTAATCTCATAGGGAGTAGCTAACCCTTATAAAATTAGTTAATTGTGGTAATATGATCATAATTAATTAGTAGAACTCTATGATCACAGAGCTCACGGGATATGTCGGATAGGTTATTGCTTGTTTCCAATCAGTTATTAAATTAACAAACTTGTCTGCTCTTAATGCTCTTTTCCTTAGTTACCTTTCTGGACCAAACAGAGTAATTAGTTGGGAGGAATGCTACTATACGCGAGGATAGCCCTTAGTAATTTAGAGTAAGTGGCTGACATTCAATGAGGAAATACAATTCATAGTAGCAAGGAAGTAGATTCAAGAGCTAGTATTAGTGAACCCAATTCCTCTAGGTTTCTCCTATTTGATCTTGCTCTAATCATCTTAGTTTAAAGTCTTATTTTCATTTCGTGTAGTTTTCTATTCAATTCCAACCCAATTATTCTGTTCATTTAAAGAATTAAGGATCTTTATTACGCTGGTACTTGCGCATTCCCTGTGGGTTCGACATTCGGAGTCCTAATTATACTCCACTTTATTACGGGTTATGATCAGGTGCACTTGCCTGAGCCGCAATGTTGACTTCTGCATATGAACAACTCCAGAATGAGAAGGAGGATCTCAGATCCAAGGCAGAGAAAAGTCGCCAAGGATAGAGATGCCTACCGCAAGGAAATGGATGCTTAGTGTAATGCCCCGACTCTAATAAGGGGATTACTTGCTAAAATAATAAACCTTTAAAGGTAATTCCATAACTTTGACTAATTAAAACTTAATATACATAAAGAATCATGACTATTTCTCTTACTATTATACTAGCACGTCATACATGAACCAAAGTTCGAAAAGCAGAATTTACGTTGATGTAATACAAAACTTAATAATAAAAAGAAAGGAATACAAGCTCTCAAAATTACACTTTATCTCCTAATAACGATTAGACATAAATGGACACAAAATACAAAGACCTGTGATACAATGACTCGTGATCCGGTAAGACTATGGACTGCCATATCCATATATGCTAACTTTCAAGCAATATCAGAATTTACTTTTCAGTCCCCGCTAACATACCTGTCAATCTAAAACAAATAAAGGAAAGGGGTGAGATATAAAAATCTCAGTGAGTTTCCTTAGCCCCATCCCCTTACATACCTTTTAGGAATGATGGACATACAACATAACCAATTCCAAAGCAAATCTAATATGCACTCTAAACCAAACTCAACATATCTAATTGGAGAATTAGGGCACTTGTTAAGAAATTACCAAAAATCATAGAGGTAGACTTAACTCACAACTCAAGGTCTTCAATCTCAAAGGAAACCACACATCAACGCTAATTCTTGATTTTATTACAAATGGAAGGTGATATACTTATTAATTAAACATTAACACTACTAATACCCACAACATACCAAAATATCCTATCATGAGGACTCTCATCACCTCCCCATAAAATCACAATAAAGTGCATCAAAAACATGAGATAAACAACCAAGATACACCATCTATATATAATTCATAAAAGCCCAAGTAAATGAACAAGTAATCATAAGCGTGAATCTATGGTTGTCATGCATTCTAACTTAAAGGACTCTAATCCAACACGTGCAAATAAAGTTATCAACATAAATCCAAACATTCTTGAGGTTTAAAAGTCATGTCCATGAGCCCTTGTGTTGTTTCATGATTCCTATTACTAAATTTGCAAGAAATTCATTGAAGACATATTACTAACACCTCCCATGCATCTTAAAATGCCAAGTTATCCTATTATGGAGACTTTCATCAACAACCCCAAATCCAACACACATGCATCCATCTTAAGAACAAATCAATTAAAGCATGCAATCAAGGTAATCAACCTAAATATGGGTTTTTAAAGGTTCCCAACCTCTATATGACATAACCCTCAAAGAGAACTCACATTTTGTGTTTGGAGAGCCAAACCCTAACTTGAGAAATTGATGGAGACGAAGTGGTTGTGGAGAAATCTTGGTTCTACTCTTCCTTCCAAGGTGGATTCCCAACTTTCCCCTTCCTCTTCTTCCTCTTCTCCATGAAACCCTCCTCTCTCTCTCTCTCTCTCGACCTCTCTGCCTCTCTGTCTCGTGAACAGTGGCGCATGGAGATGCACCGCCACCGCCAGCCTCGCGGCCGCGCCGGAGCTCCAGCAGCTCCCCCTTCTCTTCCTCCTCCGATCGCACTTCTTCGTCCCCTCTTTTTTCTTCTTTCCTTTCTTTCTTTTCTCTTCTTTTCTTTTCTTCCTCTCATTTTTCCTTTTTTTTTTTGCTTCTGTTGCTCGATGGAGGGAGTAAAAGGGTTAGGGAGAGGCACTAATGTGAAATTAAATGAAGTGTGGTGTATGGTGGGATGATTGTCAAAGGTCTAATTAAAATTTGACTTATAAGTCCTCTTGTAATTCCAAAATTAATCCTTTGGCCCTTAATAAATTATTGAGTAATTTAATCAATCAAAACTACACCTGAATAATTAGTTTCGCATTTCCTAAATCATTGGGTAAAATTACTATTTTACCCCTAAGCTCCAAATTTGTTTTAAATTACTAAATTAAAGCAAATTTGGGATGTTACACTTACCGCTCCGATGTTACCAAGCTGAAGAAGGCTTTGGAGGAGAAGGATCAGGAGCTGAAGACTGCCACGATGGCGAAGGAGGCCAGTGATTAGACCATGGTGGAGATCGGGGCAGAACAGTTCGAGAATGGTGTTCAACAAGTGGTGTTCCTGAATCCCGGAGTTGCAGTTCGGATTGAGGGCGTCATGAACCTCAGAGTGGTTCCAGGGGACCACATTATTCATGTTAAAACCCGAGTCGTTCTTGTTGTTCGCCCTTCCCATACTTCAGTTGATGCTTTGCTTCTTTCCCTGTATTTCGTAATTTATCTTGTGTTTAAGATGTTTTTACCTTCCGTTGTTTGTACTTGCTCCCTTGTCTTGGACATTTTGTACTTCGACAATGTTGAATGAAAATTTTGATTTTTTTCGACCTGCTTTGGTGAATTTATATCTAACTTGTTATTTTGCAATTTGGTTTATATTGCGTGGTCGTCACTTTGGGAAAGGAGCCCAGCCAAGGGAGCCTTCCCTCTACCCCAGAAGATTAGACTTGTTGTCAAGCTTCAGGTGTGCGATGGATTGGAAATGTCCGTAGACTGACGTGATGGCTAATCACGTCGATTGAGACTCCCAAATGACTAGCGTGACGATGCAGAATCCATTGTGGTCGGGTTCGCTCGCCTGCCCAATATGGCATTATAACATTAACGAAATTGCGATAATAAAACTTTTATGTGCGAAGACTCATTCTATTATGCTTGAAATTTTGACAAGAGGTGGGTTCCCTTTTATGAGGGGATTACATGAGCATTTAGCTATAATACTTTCTAAGTTTCGCAGCATTCCATGTTCGCGGAATCGCTCGACCTTGAAGTGTTTCCAGGGTGTAGGCGTCAGTGCTGGTCTTTGAAGAGATCCGATATGGGCCTTCCCAGTTCGGTGCCAGCTTCCCTTGGCTGGCATTTTTTAGGCCGACATCGGCTCTTCTCAGGACGAGGTCGTCCTTTTCGAACTCACGAGGAATGACTCGTTGATTATGTCTTGCTGCAATTCTCTGTTTCACAGCAGCTTCATTTAGGGAGGCTAGCTCTCGATTCTCTTTGAGGAGGTCCAATTCTTCTCTTAAATATTGGTGATTGGATGAAGTTCGAAGTGGGTGGAGTGTTCTCCAGCTCAGCTTTCCGACTTTGACAGGGATCACTACTTCGGATCCGTAAGTAAGCCGAAATGGCGTTTCTCCGGTGGAGGAATGGGGCGTGGTTCGATATGCCCACAACACTTGTGGGAGTTCTTCTGCCCAATTTTCTTTGGCTTCGTCGAGTCTCTTTTTCAGACCTCTTGAGATAATTCTGTTGGCCGCTTCGGCTTGGCCGTTTGTTTGGGGATGCTCAACCGAAGTGAATCTTTGCTTTATCCCGAAGTCAGCCAAGGTTTTCTGGAACCCCTTGTCCACGAATTGTGTTCCGTTATCGGTCACAACGACTTCGGGAATGTCGAACCTTGTAAGGATTTTCTTTTTGAAGAACTTGATCATGTTTTTTGCTGTAATCTTCACTATTGGTTCGGCTTCGATCCATTTCGTGAAGTAGTCCACCGCCACGACCAAGTATTTGATCTGGCCTGGGGCCGTAGGGAACTGCCCCAGGAGATCGATTCCCCACCAGGCGAAAGGCCACGGGGAAGATAGAGCAGTCATCTCGCAGGGAGGAGCGCTATGTACATCAATGTGCTTTTGGCATTTCTCGCACTTTTTCATATAGGCAATGGCATCCACATCCATGGTCGCCCAGTAGTAACCAGCTCGCAGTGTTTTCTTGGCCAAAGATCAACCTCTGAGGTGGTGACCACAGACCCCCTCATGGATTTCGGCGAGTACACACTGGGCCTCGGCTGCGTCAAGGCACTTTAGAAGAGGTGCTGAAAAACCTCTCCGATATAGGCGATCTTCGATGACGGAGTATGAACACGCTCTGCGGCAAATTTTTGATACTGCCTTGTCATCGAGAGGAAGTTCGCCTTGGCAAATATATTTGAGAATAGGCATCATCCTGAGTCACCGAAGTCGGTGATTGTGCACACTGAAGGAGTAATGAGGAAACGCTCGAAGTTTTGGTCGACCCTTTTTGGGGTGTCTGGAAACCCCGTTGTGGTCATGATACTTGGATGGGAAAGGGTCTCTTGAATGACTGATTTGTTGCCTCTCGTCGTCTTTGTGCTTGCCAGTTTAGAGAGTACACCGGCTCTCGAGTTCTGCTCTCGAGGAACGTGCATAATCTCTATTTTTTGGAAGCTTTTCATTAGTTCTTTGACTACAACTAGGTACTTCTGTAGCAGGGGGTCTTTTGCTTGATATTCCCCATTAACTTGAGAAGCTAAAAGTTGGGAGTCAGTGCCAAGACTGACCTCAGAAGCTTCCAGATCGCGAGCGAACGTCAACCCAGCGATGCATGCTTCGTATTCAACCTGATTGTTTGATGTGGGGAAGGAGAAGCTTAGAGAGAATTCGATTGTCAAGCCTTCAGCATTTTCCATGATTAGGCCTGCTCCGCCTCCCTTCGAATTCGAGGACCCATCGACATGGATGGTCCATCCAGTGCTCGAGTCTTCAGAGGTTGAAGTCATCTCTGCTATGAAGTCGACCAGGCTTTGAGCTTTGACTGCCTGCTGAGATTCAAAGGAAATGCTGAATTCAGAGAGTTCTAGGGACCACTTAATCATTCGTCCTGCCAGGTCGGGCCGGTGTAGGACTTGTTTGATTGGTTGGTTGGTTCGGACCACAATATGGTGAGACAAGAAGTATTGTCGTAGTCGTCTTACTGTAATGACCAGCGCTAAAGCGACATTTTCGATTTTCTGGTATCGGATTTCGGGGCCTTGGAGCATTTTACTTATGAAGTAAACCGGCCTTTGCCCTTCGGTTGTTTCTCTAATCAGAACGGCACTTAGGGCCTCTTCGGTGACCGCTAAGTATATGTATAGGGTTTCTCCGGCACAGGGCCTTGTCAGAACTGGCGGAGTTGATAGTATTTCTTTTAGCTTTGTGAAAGCTTCTTCGCATTCTAAAGTCCATTCGAACTGTACCCCTTTCTTCAGTAATTTGAAGAAAGGAAGCGCTCTTTGGGCGGACTTGGAAATGAATCTGGGTAGGGCAGCTATCATCCCTGTTAGTTGTTGGACATCATTTTTTGACTTCGGCTGTCTCATTTGGCCTGACATTTATCGGGATTGGCCTCGATGTCGTGCTCTGTTAAGTAGAAGCTCGGGAATTTGCCCGTTTTGATGCCAAAAGTGCATTTTTCTGGGTTAAGCCTCATGTTGTGTCGGCTTGCCTGTTTGAAGACGTTCGAAAGGTTGGCCACATGATTTGGCTCTTCGGCTGATTTGACGATCATGTTGTCCATGTATACTTTGAGCACATTCCCGATCTGGTCCTTAAAGACCTTGTTCATCATGCGTTGGTAAGCTTCCCCGGCGTTGTTGAAACCGAAAGCCATTACTTTACAGTAGTAATTGTCGTTGTCAGTCATAAACGCAGTCTTTTCCTGATCGGCAGGATTCATCGGTATCTGGTTGTATCCAAAGTACGCGTCCATAAAGGACAATAATTGAAAACCCAAGGAGTTATCCACGAGCTTGTGATCATCTTTAGGACAAGCCTTATTGAGATCGGTATAATCAACACACATTCTCCATTTCCCATTAGCTTTTTTAACGAGGACTACATTTGATAGCCAAGTTGTGTACTTGACTTCCCTTACAAAGTTAGCCTTAACTAAATCACTAATAGCTTTCCTAGCCGTTTCGACCTTCTCAGGAGATTGTTTCCTCCTCTTCTGTGCGACCCACTTCGCAGAGGGATCCAGGGAGAGATGATGGCATGCGATGTCGGGGGAAATCCCCGGCATGTCGGCTGCGGTCCATGCAAAGAGGTCGGCGTTGGCTCTGAGGCGCTTGATCAGGTCATCCCTTACCTCGGGGGGAAAATTGACGCTGATCTGGACAATCTTCGTTGGGTCTTCTCCCAATTGGACCTTCAGAAATTCCCTATCTGGAATGGGCCGGCGTATTTTCTTTTGAAGTTCCTTTGAGACAGGGTCTATCTCTTCTTCAATCTCGTCCTCGAGTTCAATTCTTGCATCAAAGTCTGCGAAATTGACATCGAATGATCCGATGTTCTTTTTTGGTGGGGCTGGTTTGCTTTCTTGCCCCTTGATTGACAACAGGTAACATCGTCTTGCTGACTCGAGATCGCCATGGATCGTGATTATTCTGCCCTCGGATGAGTGGAATCTCATTTTGAGGTGGACGGTGGAAGTTACTACTCCTAACTCTCCCAGGGTCGACCGTCCTAGGATACAGTTGTAGGGCGATGGACATGGAAGGACAATGAATTGAACTTTGACGGTTTTAGTTTCGGCCTTGTCACCAAACGTGACCATTAGTTCGATACAACCCAGGGGTTTTGGTTGTGGAACCATTGAAACCCTGGAGATCAGAGCCGTGATAGGAAATCATGTCCTTTTCAACCAGCTTCAGAGTCTTAAAGAGATCAACAAACATGATATCGGTAGAGCTTCCTTGATCAACCAATATTCTTCTTACGTCGAAATTTGCCATATAGGCGCAAATCAGCAAGGGAATTTGGTCGTTTGGGTGACCGTTCAGCAGGTCTTCATCATAAAAGGCCAAAGGTGGTCGGCTTGATCTTGGTCGATTGACAGGTGGATAGACAGTGTTTATGGACATCGCCTCTCGCATCTTTCGTTTGGTGGAATTGATGGAAGCTTCACCCCGTCCTGTCAAGCCACTGGAAATTACTAAAGCCACAGGTAGGGGCCTAGCTTCTTCTTCGTCGGCCTGATGAGGGCGGCTTTCTGTTTGGGTCAGGGCTGAGTGATTGTCGCCCTTAGGTCGAGGGGATCGAGACCGGGTTCGTCCTTCGCCCGTCCTCAGCTTTGTGTATTTCTGTAGCTTTCCCTTCTGGACGAGGGATTCGATGACGTCCTTAAGCTGAACGCACTCGTCGGTGTTGTGACCCGCACTTTTATGAAACCGACAATACTTCGATTTATCAGTTCCGGACCGGTCCTTTAGAGGTTTGGGGAACCGAATTCTAGTGTCTTTAAATTTTGCGCTGGCACACTCATGCAAGATGCGATATCGAGAGGTGTTCAGCGGGATATATTCTTCGTATCTCCCAGGGGGACCTTTGAGGTCTTTGTCTCGGCGTGGTCGATCTTCCTTGTACCCAGAGCTTTTTTCCTCGGAGGTCCTCTTTTTTGACCTTGAGGCCATCTGTTTCTCTTCGAAGTTTATGTACTTCTCCGCACGTTGGAGGAAGTCGTTTAGGTTGTCAGGTTTATCGACCCCGACGTTGATGCTGAAGAGGCTATCTGCGAGCAAACCTAGTTCCAGCAGGTATAATTTCATCTCATCGGAGGCGCGTTTGACGAACACTGCTTCCTTGTTCAAGCGCTCGATGTAGTCTCGAAGGGGTTTGTCCTTCCATTGGTGAATCGCTTGCAGCGTAACAACGGACTTGGGTTGAACGCGAGAAGCAGTGAAATAAGAGCAGAATTGAGCGGTGAGCTCAGACCAAGAGTCTATGGAGCTTTTCTTTAGCCCATAGAACCATGTGAGGGCCATTTTCTTTAGGGTGAGCGGGAAGATCTTGCATTTTACTGGGCCTTTGGCCCTACGAAACACCATTATGGTGTCAAAGCATCTAATGTGTTCATCGGGATCTCCTGTGCCGTCATAGGTTTCGAGCGATGGAGGTTTTTAAAGGGCCTTCGGGATCGGGAATCGGGTCACCCTCGTAGTGAAGGGGTTGGAAGCGAAGTGGTCTTCGTTGTTCTCGGAAGCGTAGGTTCCGGAGAACACGGTAGGAGAATCGGAAACACGACAGAGAGGTGATGCCAACCGTCGACGACGTCTTGGAGGAGTGACACTCGCTCGTGAACATCGAACGTGGTGGGCTTCTCGTCGAGGAGACACGCGCGTCGAATGGTGGTGTTGGTGGTGGAGAGCACGTTCTCATGATCCCTGGGGGATTCGGAACGGCAAAAGCTAGTGAAGTCTGCCTGGGAAAGGTTGTTTTGAATATCAAGCCTCAGACCCCACCTGAACTGATTGATTTTCCAGCGATCATCCGGTGCAAACTCGGCATAGGAGGAGTACCGTGCCAATTCCTCGAATTTGGTCACATACTGTTCAACTGTAGAGTTTCCCTGTTGTAATTGAATGAAGTCTCTGTCCATATTTTCCTTGATAGTTTGAGGGAAATACTTTTCCAGGAAAACTGTCCGGAAATGTTCCTAGGTTAAGGGTACCTCCTGATCTTCCATGTAAGCTTGTGCCCCTTCCCACCAGTTTGCAGCCCCTTCCATTAACATGTGGGTGGCGAAGGTAACCTTCTGCTCTTCAGTGCATTCCACCACTTTCAATATCTTCTCCATGGCTTCCAACCAGTGTTGGAGGTCATGGTTTCTGCCTTACTCGTAAAGGTAGGGGGTCTCATCTTAAAGAACTTACTGAGGTGCTTGTTGTTGTTGTTGGATGAAATGTTGAACCAAATTGTGGGTGGCCTCATTTTGGTTCCTCATAACTTCATTTTGGTCCCTCATCATTTGCATCATGTCCATCCAACGAGCCTCCTCCGCAGCCCGCCTACCGCGTCTTCCCCCTCGCCTTCCATGTCCGTCTGCCATATTCTGCATACACGATATAAAGTATTAAGTTGATCAGGCTTAATATTCCATACTAAGTACAAGAATATAGAGAAGAATTTTCAAGCAAAAGAAAATCCACACTACTAGACCACAGTCCCTAAGGGACTAAACTGCTCTGACACCATAATGTAACGCCCGTACTCCAATATTAATTGAAATAAGACTAATTACATTAAAATACAGGAATTACTAAAAATTTAAACTTGAATTATAAAAATATAAGCCCAAATACTAAACTCTGTCATAATTCTAAGAGAACTAGAAGTTACAACGTCATCCAAGTCCAAAGCTTGGGAATTACAAAATACACGACCAATCTTTGTTCTTAATAACAAAAAGTGTCAAGTACAATGTTAAACTGAAATAAACTAGAAATCATAAACTTCTAGAGTCATTTACTTCTCCTCGTCTGGCACCTGCTTATCTGAAATAAAATAGAAAAGGGGTGAGATTATAAAAATCTCAGTGAGTCCTCCACGGACCCCTCACTAGCACTCGCCACAATCACAAAAACCTTTTTATCAAAATATTAAAGCAATATGACAACTCTAACTATTTCGGTCAGCCAGGGATTTACCGTTGGGTATTACTTAACCACGGGGCTTGACCCTGTACTAAACAACTAACTGGAATAGCCAAGGATTTACCGCTGGGTGATACTTAATCACGGGGCTTGACCTTGTGCTAATCAACTGACTGGAATAGCTAAGGATTTACCGCTGGGTGATAACTTAATCACGGGGCTTGACCTTGTACTAATCAAATGACTGCACAACCAAGGATTTACCTCGGGGTATTACCTTACCACTGGGCTTGACCTTGTATTGTGCCACTGTTTTATTAGAACCATTATAAATTAAATAGCCCTAATACTCTTCCTCTAAGCCATTCAAACAACTAGCATTGAAATAACTTCTTTAAGGGTATCTTATGATGTCCCTTTTGATCCACTAGGATTTAAAACCCTAAAACCATGTATTCTTGGCCTAAAGAACCCTTGAACAGTGAAAATTACACAATTGGGCATCAGTTGGCGCGCTTGGGGCGCACTTCGACGTGCTTCACGCGCTTCAGCCTCAGTCAGGTCGCGCTTTGCGCGTGCTTGAGTGCGCATCACGCGCTTTTATGGCACCTGATTCTGTTTCTCCGCGCGTATGGCGCGCTTGAGCGCGCCTGGAACACTTCTGGGCCATTTGGCCACTGTCTCTGTGCGCTTGGAGGGCGCTTGAAGTGCGTTTGATGCGCGTTTTGCATAATTTTGCAGAAACTCAGTTTTCTCTGCATAACTCATTTCCAACCCTTATTTCTACTCATTCCAAGCCAAAGCCACCACAATATAGGACTCAAAAACAAGGAATCAACATGCATAATGGATGAATCAAGCACATGGCATATGAATTACAACCATACACATATTTTCTCATGTCATTAAAACATCAAAATGTGAACATGTCAAACACACCCAAAACCCATTTTCATGCTCATCAATCAATCATGCTTCTCACAACCATGCTTGAAATAAAAAAAAACAAACACACAAAATGGGAAGGGGAAGAAACCCTAAGGGAGGGTCTTATGGGCACCCATCCTCTAAGTGAGAAGAACTCACAATATGCTCAAGAGAATGAGCTAAGAAGCTTGAACAACTTGCTCTTTCTCTCGTTCTCTTCCTCAAATTCGAGCTTCCTTACCACAAGCCTAGGGCAAGCTTCAAATCTTCAATCCAAAAGCTTAAACTCAGCTCCAATCTCCTTCATGACACAAGGATGGAAGAAGCTCCACAAATTTTCACCCTTTCTCCCAAAATCCCTTGAAACACTAGCCTTTCCCCTTCTTCTTCTTTCTTCTTCTCTTCTCCCTTCTTCAAAAACAAGGTCACGAGTGAGAGAGTGAGAAAGGGAGAGCTGAGAGTGTGAGGGGGAAAGGGAAAGAATGGGAAGAAAATGAGTTAGTCACTTGTGTCCCTAATTTCCTTAAGCAATTTACTAAAATGCCCTTCCTTTTAATCACATTAACACTATGCCATTACTATATACACCCCCTTATATTTATAAATACAGCCCAATCCAATTACTCAACTTTTAATTCAAAACATATTAATGCCTAAATAAATAAAGTCAAATAATTAAATTAGGCGGGGTGTTACATTTTACCTCAATGCTTAAATGCTTAAGCGTTGGATATTTCCATGCTTAAATATTAGGCATGCTTCAGTTTTCATAACTCCCACGCTTAAATGTTGAGTGCCTTAACGACCGAGGCACACCACCTTTGCATGCACCCACATGCATGAAACTGACATTTGTCTGTCAGCTTTCCACGCAGATGCTTACATGCAACCATTACGTGTCACCTATCCCAACGTCTAAGCATGCACACGCCTAATAGTAGGCCAGATCTATGCTTAAGTGTTTTACTTAAACCTTAAAACTTTATTTTATTCACATAATCACTAACTAAACATGCAATTATTCAAATTTGAATGGATGTAATCAAGCTTTTCCTTTTGTCTTATGGATCCCGTAGTGTATTTGACCCTTGTTTGCTTTCTAAATGCAGAATGCTCACAAAACTCAAATGTTTCCAATTTGTTTCCACACAATAACCCCGATTTCTTTAATTCCTACAACATGTGTTCACTAATGTAAAGAAGCCTTTAATGCCATATGATTCCTTTGTTGATGCTGAAATTCACGATAACAGAAGAGGTTCCAATTCCTTTTAGCACAATGATAACCTAACCTGCTCTGACAACCTTCGGCATAGAATTATCAACCTTGAAGTTGAACCCAACCTCTTCCAAGGTTCCCGAAGAAATCAGATTTTGTTTGAGACCAGGGACATGCCTTACATGGGTCATAACTTTGTCTGTGACATCTGTGAGTCTAAGTTTATTGGATCCGATACGAACAACTTTACACGTTGCACTGTTTCATGTTATAACTTAAACCCCAATAAAATATTTATAATTTTATAATAAAAAACCATTGTTTATTACGGCATATGTGAAAGGAATACTGTGAGTCCATCACCCATTCAAATTCGCCTTGGCAGGTTGCAGCCACCAAGACATCCGTACTTTCGTACCCATTAGAAGCCTTTGATGCATATCCTTTATCTCTAGTATTGTGCTTCTACTTGGACCACAACCCAGGACAATTTCACTTGTAGTGTCATTCTTTATGGCAACGAAAACACTTCAGTTTTGTCCTCGATTTCGAACTTGATCGATTATTCCCTTTGTTGTCTCGTTTGTTGCTTCGTCCCCAAGGAATGAGGTTCTCACCCGTATTATTTTCTTTATTCTCTGATTTCTTAGCTAGCTCCTTTGACATCAAAGTTGCTTGCGCCTCTTCAAGAGTTAGTAACTCTCTCTAATCGATAAGAGTATCTGCAAGATTGTCGTATGAGATGGTCAGGGAGTGAATTAGAAGCAAAGCTTGATCTTCGTTTATCTTTACCTTGGTTTTCTCCAGGTCAAGAACCAACCTATTGAACTCATCGATATGGTCTTCAATGGAGGTACCAGGTTGCATCTTGAAGGTATACAATTTCTATTTGAGATAGAGGCGATTTGGCAATGACTTGGTCATGTAGAGGTGTACGAGCTTCAACCACAAAGCAGTAATAGATATTTCTTTTGAGACTTCTCGAAGATTAACTTTGTCACCTAGGCACGCTTCGGGACATATTCAAGAAATCTTTCTTTTCCTTCTCAATCACCGCACTAGACAACTTGTTCTCCCCTTCCAAAGCCTCTTCCAGCCTTTGTTGAACTAGCAAAGCTCGCATCTCCAACCTTTAGAAGGCAAAATCTTTTTTTGCGATTAAACTTTTCAATGTCGAATTTTTCCGTCGCCAGGGATCTTTCTTCCCACACAATTGGCTCTGATGCCAATTGTTACAACAAGTCACACCTGAAACCATAAACAAAACATAACACAATATGCAAGAAAAATAAGCCAAGATCAAAGCATGAACCTTCTAAACTATGCATGAAAGAAAATGATAAAAAGAACAAACACACCCAAGAATTTGATAGCGGAGTTCAGCCAAATGATGCCTACATCTTAGGGACTAAGCACAACTTAAGTCCAATCTTATTCAAGAGTCAACAAAAAAAAAATGAGGAATTGATCTCGTTCTTCCCTCACTCGAATTCTCTGATTGTCACACAACACTTGGTCCAAATTACATCCAAGAGTTCCCAAGAACCTCCCTGCAGTTTCTCAACCCTCAAAACTGTAGTCCTCTCAGCCAAGCTTCTCCACCTCTCGCGTGTTCACTCAGCCTTCTGTATTGCTTTTAATAACAGCATATAGAAGGAGTACAATAGAAAGGGAGTAGCATAAAATTAGTTACAGGGACAAACAGAAAAAACTAACTAAACCGAATATGCCACATCAATAACAATAAGAACTTTTTATTTTGTCGGCATATTTAATTTATTAAATATAGGGATAATACAGTAATACACAAGTAATGGTTATTTGTTTGTTATGCCAACAAATGAGGATAAGAAAACAGGTTTCCCACTTAGCATTAGCATCAAGGGCGAGTAACGTTCATCCTTGTTATGGAATTCACTTTTTTAAGGGTACATTGTTACGGAATTCATTACCCATCAAGAGTTTTGGTTCAATTCATCTCAATTCTTATAATTGGAATATAAAAAATAAAAAAATTCCGCAACTGAAACAGAATAAACAAATCCAAAAAAGAGTACACAGAAGCAAGAGGCAATGAAAGATCAAAATATAAACTTATATATTCCTTTCTAACGGATAGCCTAATACATCATACACCATCCATGCATGTTCAGAAATTCATATCTAAAACCGATAGAAGATATGATAAAACAAGGAAATGGAAGTGATTGTACCACTGATAGTAAATTCTAACATTGCCCTATGCAACAGAGACTATAATAGCCACTAACCACTACTGTGCTCTCACTTTGATTTTTCACAAAAAACAAAAAAAAAGTCTCCTAGTGGGGTCATCATGATGCTCCATATCTCTAACAGATTTAATTGCTGGAACTGGAAGGATTTTGACTGGAACTTGATCCAAGGTTGAGGTCAAGCATGTTGTTTGGAGCATTGTTTTTGTTGTTACCCTTAGAGAGCTTCTGTTTGAGTTGAGACAGAAGTGCTTGATTCTCTTGATTCAGAAGTTGAGCTTTCTTCCTTAGCCTTTCATTCTCTTGCATTATGTGACAGTTTTGGTAGTACAGCTCTGTGTTCAGCCTCTCCATCACTATGAACAAACAATTCTCACAACCTGAAAAATAATAAATGGTATTATAAGTGTGTATATATTTATAAATAAATCTTCACTTCATCGTGAAAAACATGAAGATATGAGCAACTGAGTATGATTGAAAAAAGCAAAAGAAGGAAATGTCATCATTAAAATAATTTAAAAATCAAGGAAGAACCTTAATAATTGATTGAACTAAAAAAAAGGGGGGGAAAAACTAAAACAATTATACACAAGCTTCCTTGTGAATGTGTTGCTTTATGATTTGCTTTGGTAGATACAATTATGACACCAAAACATATAGGAGGTGGGGAGGCAGAACAATTGAGCCTTTTGGACCACCCTGTCAAATAAATAGAGCATATGGGTTGTCTGCACAACTAAAGAAGGAGACACACAGGAAAACAAACAATACTCACTTGAAAGCGCGCGCACAAAAAAAAAAAAAAAGTTTCTTTCGGCTGTCCCTAGAGGGAAGATAGGGATAAAGGTTACACTAAAAGAGACAAGCTTCATAAGAAGATCTTCATGAGTTTGTCTATGTAACAAGCCAAGTCCTTGTTCTCACACATATAACCACATTAGTGGTATTCAAATATTTAATATCTACATGGCCAAAAGTTTTTAGACCTTAGTATATGTATATATATTAAAAAAAAATGTCATGTTAGAGCTAGAGAATGACAAAGAAATCATTCGGAGGGTCTTTGTGTATATTAATGAAAATAATAATTAAATGTAAGGGATTATAAAAGGCTATAGAATCCAATCCAACAGAGAAAAGGGTTGAAAGACAAACATTAACATCTCTTTCACTACACATGAAAATCTAAAACCATGTGAATACTCAAAGTTAGAAGAAGCCAATTAGCAGAGATAGAATGGAAGATGATTTAAACCAACCAAACACTAGTTGCTGATGAGTCTCAAAATAAAATGCAGAACCATGTTTATCTTTCTTTGTGAATACGAGGAAGAATTAAAAACAAAACAAAAACGCTATAGAGAGAGAGAGAGAGGTGGGGTCCTCTGTCTTTCTCTCCTAAGCTTTTCAAAAAAGATCACCTTTTGAAAGAAGATGGTTGACGAAACAAACTGAAGAATGGAAGGAGAAAAGGGTGGTGAGTTTGAGAAGTGAGAAGTGAGAAAGAAGGCAAAGTGTGGGATGGAGTGAAAAATGAGGGTGTTAATTTATAGAGCAGAAGGAAGGAAGAACAAATAGGAAGAAAATAAAAAGAGGGAAAAAAAAAGGAAAAGGGAGGGGGGGACGTGTCTCTACCCTCTCTGACACAACAATCATGCATGTGTAAGCATGGAAGGCGGCTGGTTAAGAGAGCCAAAAAGATTTTCATGTTTCGGTTCAATTCTATGATGATGCTTATGGCGTCATGTGAATGATTATTTTGAATGGAGTTTTGTTAATTTCTTCTGTTTCTTTCTTCTGCTCCTCCCCATACTTTACTTGTGAAGGGTATTATTGGGAATAAAATTAAGTTTTGGCATAGTGGAAACAGAGAGGGACAATAATGGGTCTTCCTTATAGGGTTTTGTAAAATGATGGTGGGCTAGGCCATTCCAAGATTTGCAATGATGGTTTGGATTGGTTCTGTAAAACCACCATCGATATTATTCACCGCCCTTCCCATCAATTGCTCTTTTGTTTTTATTTATTACTTATCTTCCAGTTCTTCTATTTTTAACCCGTCATCATTCTTACTTTTATTTTCCAATTTTCTTGTGTTGGGCACTGTTGGCAATAATCATTCTCATTGCCGTAATCTTATTATTCCTTTTGTTTGTTCAAAAAAACGCGGTTTTTGTTTTTGTGCATTTGATACTTGACACGGCCTATATATTCTCAGCAAAAAAAAAAAAAAGCACACGGCCTATATATACGTGTGTGTGTTAAATTGTACGTTTTTAATCTGGTTCATGCTTTTCTATTATCTATTAATAAAACTTAATTATACTAAAGATGCATAACAAAAGCTCATTCATCTATTTTCTGTCAAAAACTATTTTCATACAAAAAACTTAACTACATTAAGTTCTATTTTTATTTGTCACCCGTGCTGAACACACGTTCTCTAAACCAATTGTTTCCTATAGTTATATCTATCTTTTACATTGGAGTAATGGAAAATTTTGTTCTAGTAAAGAATAGTGAATTGTCTGAGAATCTGTTATTTTTTCTTTACAAGAACATAACTATGTCATTTCATTTAAAATTAACGTCTCAATATACGTAGAAACATCAAAGAAAACTTGAGAACTAGCGTTACACGAAGCCGTCTTAGTTAAAGTATGAGCAATCTCATCGATAATTAGTTTTCTTTTTAAATGCATTGGATTAGGAGAGTGGTTTTTTTTTTGGTTCTAGAAGAGGGTGGTTTGTTTTAACAAACGGAATGTGAAATCATTAAAAGAGTACCTAAAAAGGGCGAAAAAGAAAGGATGTGGGGGGGTGTTATGCATTGTATTGTAATTATATTAAAGCAAGTCTATTTTAGTTGAAGTTTCTTCTGAGAATCTAGTCTCACTTAAAGTGGAATTTCCATCAATCGGTTATCTAAATCATTTACCTTTTTCTTACCATTGATCATGTGAACGTGAGCTAATGAGCGTTTTGAACCATTGATGGTATTTTGTTTTACGTTATTATAATGATAGTAATTATAGGCGAAGGTAGTACCATAATTAAAGCTCTCATTTTGTTGCCAAATTCAGGATATATATTACTCCCTCCGTTTTCGTTTATAAGCAAAAGTCATTTTTTATTTTCATTAAAAAATTTTTTTAATGAAAATAAAAAATGACTTTTACTTGTAAATAAAAACGAAGGGTGTACGAGATTGAAATTCGTTTTTTTGTTAACAGGAGTTGGGGCCTGGCAGCCCCCAATTAATCCCCCTCATGGGTTATGAGTGGCATAACGTGAAACATCATGGTTGACAGGTGGAATTTTAGATGTGTCTAATTTGCTTCCGGGAGTGAAAATTGTCAACCATGTCACGTGTTACCCCCTCGTGTGGCTCGTTCATTTCTCTCCTCTCCATGACTTTGCTTGCTTGCATCAATCTTTGATGTCTTATAAGCTTGGGATTCAATCCATGGGCTGGCTGTTTCTCAAATCACCATTTTATCCCGTTATATTAAAGAATGATACATATATATATATATATATATATATATATATATTATACATATTACACACACATATACTCACGATTTATTGACATTTACGTGTTAATGTTAATTAACATAATCATATCTACCATATTTCATAATATACTATTTAAAATATAAACAAATATGTGCTATTAAATTACATACCTATTAATGTTTAAATTACTTTTTTTTACAAGTATCAAAAAGTAGCCACGGTAAGACAGAGGATGCAAGCGTTATCCGGAAGGATTGGGCGCCACCTTCCTCCGGCTTATCACCGATAGTTTGTTTAGGGTTCCAAACTCAAGGGCATCCAAAAAAATCGAGATTAAAAAAAATAGGGTAGGGTGAAGGGGTCGAATTACTAGATGGAAGGATCTTATCAACGTCCATAAATGATAAATCACAGCATAGATCAAACTGCCAAATCGGAAAAATTGAGTGCTATCTAATGATCATTGAAATAATATAATATGATTCAAATGGTTGGACTAACTAAATAAAATTTTATAAAAAGTTATTAAAGATATAAGTATGTTAACTATATACCTAATCATTTAAATAGACATTGACTTAGTATGTATGTATGTATATATGTGTGCACGTGCGCGTGTATGCGTGCATGTGTCTGACTAATCTTAACGATTTATGTAAAAAAGGATCGCGATCGACTGCAGTCAAATAATCTCAAAGTCAACACAGTCAAGCCATCGTGATCGTTTGATTGAAATCGATGGATGTCGTTTCATCTTTTGTAAATCGGCTATGAAATTCGTTTCAGAATGTGAGCCGTTCGATTTCAATCGAACGATCGAGATTCAGGGACGTATCAACTTCCAACTGTAGGAAATCTATTTCTGTAAAATTGTATGTTTGAGAATTAAGTTCATAAATAGTAATCTTTGTTGAATTGACAAAAGAAGAATTATGAAGGAAGAAATTTCTATATTTTTAAGTTCGTAGCCCCTGTGATATTTTATTTATGTTCATCAATTAATTCTTGTATTACATGGACTAAAACAAAATAGGATATTAGAGGGACTAATTGAAGAAGAAAAAAATATATTATATATAAAGGCTAAAATAAACCGACAATCAATTGTAGCACATTTTAGGACATATGGGACGAACAAAATACTTTTTAGCCTTTAAGGACCAAAATTGAACATTATCATAAGTTGCAACATTGAAAACATAATTAACCTTTCTTGGAAAATACGTATAATACACTTCACACAATGTTATCATCCGTACAAATATAACACTTTTCGCTTTCGGTCCCGTATTTTTTTCCTGTTCATTCTTGCAAAGTCCAAACCCTCCCCTTTTCCAGCCACCTCTCCCACCGTGAGAAAAGTCCATCTCCCCCACCCCATCCTCTTAGTTGGTTTTGTCAGAGAGAGAGAGAGAGACCTAATGTTTGTAAAGATCCCCCAAATCCACATATATAGACCACACAAGCAACCAACAACGATAATAGAAAAATGAAAGAAATAGAATCTAGTAGAAGATAAGAAAAATAAGAGAGAGAGGAGAGGTAAGAGCGACCCCACCTAAGAAAGCATGATTATTTTGTTAAGGGAAAAGGCAACGCATGACCAGAAGAAGGCCACCCCTAACATTGACAGCTTAAATGCAGCCCCAACTAGGAGGTCTCCGCAACAGAAGGGATAACAACATCCATCCTTGAATTTGGAGTGACATCACAAATAACATCCATATCTTCTTCTTTTTTTTATCTCAAAAGGGACATCCACAACTAAATGCGGGCATTCGGTCTCAATAAGAATCACCCTAGCTATCTGCTTCTAGAGCTTCAACCATAATAGGACTAGTAAAGCCGTTGAAGCCCTCACCATAAAACTAAGAGAGCCCCAAATTCTGCCACCTCCCCCACCCCATTCACTATTGCCTCCCCTCCCTTGTCAAAGGGGTTTGGTCACAAAACCTGCTGAAACCCAGATTATGATAAAAATAAGAAAAGAAGAAAAGAAAAATGCGTATGTTTCATTCGAATCACCAAGAAGAAGTAAGTGACCAAGCACTGCAAGAAGAAATACCAAGCCACCCAAGTGTAGTGCCCTTTGAATCTCTTTGGTCCCTCATCATTTTTCCCTTTTTGAGCTCAATTTTCAGTGACCTTTTTTTTCTTTTTTAGGGTTGAATTGAGTCGATGTTGTGGAGGAAAGGGATAACATGTTTGTTGATCTTATTTTGTGTAGGCGCGTGTGTGTGGTGAGCTTCTTTTGTGAAGGGTCTTGAGCTTCAAATGAAGTTTGTTCTTTGTGACCAACCTATTCTTATCTTTTTGTTAATGAATTTTTGGTTGTTTTCTTAATTTCTTTAAGTTTATGAGTTTATTTCAATTGAGCATTTTTATTTTATCGGTATGAAAATGGAAGAAAAAGAAATCAATTGTTTCTTGCAGTCTTATAGGTAGGTGTGGCAACAAGGCTGTGGGGGCACAAGTCATCGTCCAACTCTAACGACACGATAACATTGATCCATTGTGACATTGTTTGTTGGAGGCACATTTTCTGCCTGATGCGTTTTTTTTAACGGAGACAGACGACAGGGACCAAAAAGAGTGTTTGTCTTTGCAGGGATGAAAAACGAAAATTAAATAAAGACGAAAAACGAAAAGAGCTATATTTAAAGGGACAAAAAGAATAACTAAGCCTACATTCTAAAAGTTATGGGTTTGTTTGTGATTCTTTTAGAGGAAAAAAAGGTTTTTAATTGAAAGACGTGTTTTTAAAAAAATTATAAGAATTCTATAATTCAAAAAACTTATAAAATGTTTTGATACTTTTACTAATAATTTAAAATAATAATTTCTATGCATCACATAGTTATATTTTTTTATTTAAAAAATGGGGTCTCATAACTCTATTGCCATTGAAAAAAAATTACTTCAACTTATCTAATATCTATATTGATTATATAATTAACTTGACATGCATTATTTAGGCGGTTATGTTTTAAATTTTCTTGCTATTCCTATTACACCAAAAGTAAAAACAATGAGGTGTTCAATACCATGTATTTAGCTGACTTAAATGTTCGTGTTGATTTTCAATTGTGGATGGAGAATACCCCAACACATTCTGTTTAATTTGAGTGTATTAATCTTTTTTTTTAATTTTTTTAATAAAGTTTGATTTCCGTCAAAATAATAATAATAATAATAAAAACAAAGAGTTAACTAGCCATTTCCTCGTGCCCGCCCCGTAGAGTTTAGTTCGACCAATTGGATGGGAACCATAACTTTGGGGTAAAAAAAAAAAAAAAAAAACTCAACTATATGTGCGGCTCTATAGAAATTGAGTCACCGTCCAACGTCCATATCACCAACCCATATTATTAAACCCACCATATAGCTGCGACAAAGGCATGGCTTTGCTTAACCAAAGTTCTAGCCTCATGAGTCATGAGTTCCTATCCCATCAAATGTTCAAATACCTCAACATGATAATAATGGTATTCAAATGCTACTATTCAAATTCTGATAATAATAATAATGGTACAGTCAGAAAGTATAGGGAGACAAAAGGGTAGAGTACCCCACGAAAGCAAATTCATAAGCACACGGCATAGGCAGTAAATTGGCGTGAATGAGTGAGTGAATCAAATTAATTAAAGGTTTGTAAAATCTCGTCAGAAACGAACAATGATGGAAAGCCCCAATAATAATGCTTCTCTTCCTTGGTAGTAATCTATTCTAGTCCATCTTAAAAAGTCCTTTTACTTTTCCCCTGCAAAATTGAATCACTCCGCGTTGAATTGAATAATTTAATGAAAACTGGTGCATTCATGATTTAATGGGGTTTAGAATTGTTCATAAATGTGTGACAGTGCGCAAGAGTTTTTATTCATGGCCATATCTATAACTTGCACTCATCAATACCCATCATCATCATATACCTTGTCTATAATTACAATAATGCAGTGTGGTAATGATTTTTGAGGCAAAAGAGATGGAGAGACTTTCGGGGATGATTATGAAAAAAAGTTCATAAAAGAAAAGTTTCGGGGATGATTAATGCAGTGCATCACTCAATGAGAAGCAGAGCATCAACGATCAACTCACGTGAAGGCTTTGAAATTTCATCCCGTATTTATATCAGCTCATCATCATGGGTGAGCGTGTGATTGTATCGCCAAGAGAAATACCACGAGACTTCTCGGGTGTGAACGAAATTACTAGGAATTAGTACCCGATAAATAGAAGATTGCATTAATAATTATCCAGCTTTAACATCAAAGTAAGCAAATTCTACTTACCTTCTATGAAAGGTTGCAGAGAGCTCACGCTATGATTTGTTGGAAAACTGAATCAAAAGAAATACAACAAAAAACTCCTTGTCTATGACACCTGATATCCTATGATGGAATACAATATAGAACCTAGTCCACTAAGATACAATCCATCTCAGTCAAAAGTCCTGGGACACCATTAAAAATGAGCAAGCATAAGGAAATAAAATAGAGCCAACAAACATATCAGAGAAAGCTAGAGAAAGCTAGGCAACACCCAAATACTCTGTACCACTCCCAAGGCTGTCCCTTGCAACGCCTATTATCATCCCATGACAGACAAAAACTCTTTGACTTCAAGACACCTTGTATTAAACAATAATTGAGTTTTTTTATCTTGCAAGTTAAATCAACTTCTGCAGTTCAAACTTTTCAGAAGCTATCCTACTTGTTGATGAATAGGTTAAATAACTTTTTGATTCCTATCAAATTGATCCGTGTATTAACCCCAGACTCGGGACTACACCCATAAGTCGGCCCCTGTTGGACCGGACCAAACGATAGAGGAGCCCATGATCCTTGCCATCTCATCAAATCCCACAACTTGTCACCATCAAAGAGTACGATTCCTAACCCGCGCGTATCTAGCGATAACGACCTGTCTGTTCTCCTTAGCTGTTATCATGTAAGGACAATTAAGATCCTATGATTAGAATCATGGGACCCTGAACAGAGGAGAAGACCCGACACCCGATACAACCAACAAGGGTGTGGGTCGTCAGAAAGGTCAACTATGTCGTACCCCAACCGAGCCCAACAATTTCGATGTCAAACGATCTCCAAGTACTATGCTCTTAGTATAAATACGCCAAGACACTTATGCACCAGGCATGCACATCGTTCATCTTCTCACCCCCTCTGCTAAACACTGACTTGAGAATTTGAGTGTCATTGCAGGTCTTCGGTCCAACGTTTAGCAACCCCGGCTCCAGGCAGACAGAAGGAAGACATCCGAGAAGCCATCTCAAACCAATGCACAAATAATACTATTTTGGTTTTGGTTTTTATTTTTTTTTGTTTTTGTTTTGTATCTTTATAATTTTTTTTTGTTTCAATCCTTTCGTCATTTAAATGACGATATGGCTAATAAAAGTCGAACTTTTCCACCTCACTTGGTACCACATCACCTAAGAGCATCCACAATGAGATGATTCACAAGTATTTTTCTTATAAGCATCGGTGTCTCACAAGCATTTCACCATTGGAGAGAGATGAGAGAGAAAATGCTTGTTTTAGCATTTAGAGAGAGATGAGAGAGAAAATATTTGTTTTAGCATTGATGCTTAAATGCTTTTTGGGCCAAAATAATTTTGTTTTGTTATGAAAAAGTGGGTTTGCAAGAGATATTGTAATTTTTTATTAATAAAATGTAAATGTAGGGTTATTGGTGGGACCTATTTAAGATTTTTTTAGGAGGTGCTGGGTTGGAGAGATAGAGTGCTTATGAAATGCTTAGATTGAAAAAACATAAAAATGAGTGATGTGTATATGAGACCCACTTAAGCACTTCCACTTAAGCATTACCATTGCGGATGTTTTAAGAGCATCCGCAACGCGATGCTTTGGTAGAATTTTGCCCAATAAGCATCGATGCTGGACAAGAATTGACTGTTGGAGAGCAAGAAAGAGAAAATGCTTGTGAAGCATGATGCTACTGCAAGCATCGATGCTTGTCTCCCAATGTGGACCAATTTCCTTTTTATAAATCAAATAATTATAAATTAATAAATAAACTATTAATGAAATGTAAGAATATGAGATTATTAGTAGGACCTATTTAAGATTTTTTAGGAGGTGTTGGATTGGAGAGATAGAGTGCTATGAGGTGCTTGAAGTTAAAAAAAATGAGTAATGTGTACAAGTGGGATCCACTTAAGCACTTCAATATAAAATACTCCATTGTGGATGCTCTAACATGTCGCTCGCGTGTCATCAAAATTTGACACATCAACCCTCCTCTTATTTATTTATTTAATTGAGCATTAGCTAGATAGTCAGCTCTATGAAGAATAACAAATAAACGGTAACTAATTAAAAACAAGGTATTTCCTCAAAAAAAAAATTAAAAACAAGATAGAACAGTATAATTAAAGTATTTTTTCTTCCATGTTACATAAGAAAAATATTTTATAGGCCAAATCAGATGACCTAAACAATCAACATTATTACATACACCCCCGTACCATAATAATTGTTGTGTTAACAAAAGTCTCAAAATAAGTGTTTATTTTCTCATTTTTACCCCAAATTAATCATGTTTGCATTACTCCTAATTCATTATATTTTACTATACATTTATGACAATGATTAATACCTAATGACTAAAAAAATTAATTTTATAAAATTTATTTCATTTATTTATAACTTTTTTTTATCTATGTAAAAAATTTATGACAACACTTATTATGAGACGGAAAAAGTACTACTAGACATGCCTAGCTACCGCGCATGATTCTAAATTTTGGTCGTTGAACTCAAATATCTTTTTTTTTTTTTTTGACTAATGAACCCAAATATCTATAATATTATTTTTTTCATAATGATCTACAACAATTAACGTAAATGACACCTTTAACTACCATCTTGCTGTGACATTCAGGCAAGTTGCTAAAGGACATTAATTTCCTTAGTATCACGCTTTACAAGCGGGATTAGACGAGAGGCTTGTTAGCCAGACAGAGTCACTAACAACTGGTTCCTCATTATCATTCTTATGCCAAGTCCAAAGTGCATGCGATACATTAACCACCTCTAATATCCCATGTCCAAAGCTAGCCTCCCTGAATATCGATATCTCTGGCTTGGGGTCTATGTACCTGTCAGCAAAGACCACAATTATTTAAAAAATGACTTCTTGTGCAAAACTAATATACAACTTAATTTTAGTGAAATTCTGCATGTTAAGAACTATTAGGAATGCTTATAAAAACAATTCAAAAATTAAAATTACTTGGTGGCAAGGCCTTCGCGGTTGCCCCCATCCCCAATGGTAATATGCACCGGACCACAATTGTCACCTTTGTCTTTATAAACTCGTGTCTGAGAAAACAAGCAAATAGGTAATTAACCAAGATATAAATCTTAAATTTAATAATCATAATCATAATCATAACAATAAAATTCTAACGATATAAATAAAAATAAAAATACTCACAAAGCGTTCATAGGCATGAACATGTCCTGCATAAACAACATCAACACGAGCATGATAGAGCAAATCTTCCATGTCAGCCTTCATGGAAACGGATTCAGGCTCACCCTGATGAGCTTTATTGGAGTTGTACCATGGAGCATGAATCAACACTACTACCCAAGGAGTCTTTCCCCTATCGATTTTCTGCAAGTCCCCTTGAAGCCATTTGTATTGTGGAGAATCAGGGTCAAAGTCGGTGTAGGAGCCCAACATGATAACATGAACACCAGAGACATCAAAAGAATAGTAGAGGTTAGAGTCTGATCCACTCTCTTCGAATGGCATTTGCCACCTAGCATTGTAAGCTGTGAATGGCTTCCTGTGGATGAGTGGAATCTTCTCGACCTCATGGTTCCCTTGCGTTACCATCCATGGACGCTGGCTTGCTAATGGCTCGACTAAGCGACCAAAAGAGTCCCATAGATCTTGGACGCAGTCTGCGTAGGATAGGTCCCCTGGTAACAGTAGCATATCGTAGTTTGACTTACCTATATGCTCCAATGTCGATTTAGTCCACTCTGTTTGTCCAAGATCTCCTGCGTACATTGTTTGGATTGACTTATGAATAATTTATTTAAGCTTATCTATTGGTATAAAATATAAACACTCGTTAGATTTGAGATAGTTTATGAAAACAACTTATTGTTTTCAATTTATTTCGGTAAGTTCTTTGTATTTTTATTGCTTAGATACTATTATATATATGTATGGAACACCAAGCGATGTTTCACAAATTCGTTATTATATCCTAATTAACATAATGTGATGATGTAGTGAAGTAAACAACAAATTTTCACTAAAGCTTCAGTGTGAAATGAAAATAGGAATATGATTGAATTAAATATATAGCACTTACCGACTACTGCAAACTTGATTGGAAATTGAGAGGGTGGTGTCTTAAAATTGTATGTTTGGGATGATGGTGAGTCACCCAAACGGTAGTAGTAGACTGTGTTGGGCTTGAGGGGACCAATTACGACGTTGTGAATTTCACCGGACTCGTAGATGGTATAATGGTACGAGGAGGTAGTCCCAGTGGCAGAGAACGCGTTTGCCGAAGGAGATGGACCGTACTCCACCTTTGCAGCGGTTGGGCTGTCTGTAATCCACGATATCCTCATCTTGTCTTGGCCCACCTGAGATATATGTACCTGAAAGGCCCACCCAATTCCCTTATAAGGCTTCTGAAACACTCTCTCTACCGACCAAAAAAAAAAAACACTTCCTCTATAAAAATTGGATTACGTGCATATTTGAATTAGTATATTTATAAAATAAAAAATATTAATTAATATTTCAAAATAGTTATTTCCAAAACATGTCGTAACGTAATTACATCATTCAATATTTGTTTGGTACTTTTTAACCCAGTGCACAATTCGAGCGGTGCAACCGGAAAAAAAAAAAAATCGATTGGTGCACCAGGCAGATAAAGGAACACCTTAGTTTGGGCTCAGGCAATAAAAAATCCTCTATCTAGATAAAAGTTTAGTACAACAGTAAAGTTATTCTATCCAACGATCAAGGGATGATAAGTCAATGGCAGTACTATCTACGGACGATTTACGAAAAAATTGAACTCGGTAAATAGACAAATCTATTAGGAGAAATCAGAACATCAGTAACTACTCAAACAAAACTATATTAGAAGAAACGAAAACATCAGTGTGACTAGACAAATCTATGATAGAAAACAGAAAAAAAAACACAGAAATCAGTTTATCTAGTAGCAATATTAATTACGATAAAACTTAGATCATGATCTATACATCTAATTCTTACTGTTCTATACACAAAAAACAACAGTTTTTTAAGTAAAAGGTCAGCTTCAGATGCATCATTTGGTGATAGCTCATGACAATTGACTTTTTTATTTTTATTTTTTTCAATGAGGAACAACACCAAAAGGACAGTTGGAACTGCATATAAGTTTTGTCTATAATATTATCAAAAGTCTTGTGGCATTATCCATAGATACCACAACAACCTCACCAATACAGTTACGTCAACTAAAAAAAAACCTCACTAATATAGTTATTGCCCTCGAACATACTTATGTAAAATTATTTTCTTATCTTATACAAGGTTGTATATATTAAGCCTTATTAATTAATTTTTTTTATTCAGGAAAAAAAAGTTAATCAATTTTTTTATCAATCATTTTAGGGGAAAAAAGATATTTATGTGAAAATTTTAAAAATTGAAAATTCAGTTTTATTCAGATTTGTAGTATTTCTAATAAATGCGTAACCAAATATAAAGTAATAATAAATAGTTAATTTTCGTAAAAGAATTCATTCTTTTTTTTATATAATAAAAAGAATTATTTTTAAATAACGTTGCCATACATGTGCAAATAGTAATTATATACTTTTATTTCTTGCCAAAGGTCATAGCATGCATATTAAAAATATAATTAATATATTTTTGTATATATTATAACATTTCCAAACATTTTAATATACCATTTCTCTCCATACCTTATTAATTATTTCTTCGTAATTATATTTCTAGTAATCAATACAATAAGATAGTAATATATACTAAAGAAAATATAATTATTAATATCTAAAATTTTCTTTCTAAAATGACGATTAAAAAATATAGGATATAATTTTATGAGTTTAAGAATTATGTAATGACAATGTAACATTTTTTTATATATTCATCCAATCAAATTTTACTATATAAATATTTGTTGTGATATTTATGAAGTAATATCATAGTAAAATTTTGAAGTGAGATATTTATTTATTTTTGACTAGGAAGTGAGATATTTTATGATTGGACGAGTATATATAAAAAAAATTGAAGTGTCGGTATAAGGTGGTTAAACTCTATTTTATTTTATTTTTTGCTAAAAGGTTAAACTCTAATTTCGTTTATTTATCTAATAATCGAGGAATGGCATGAAGTAGATGCATTTGTACCACCACTACGAGGCACAACCGCAGGCAAATCCAGTCACCTCTCCCACTCGCAATCCTAACTGCCAATGTTTTCCAAGTTTTCAATTTTTGGTGATCGAATCGAACTCGTTGTGTCGTTGCCTTCTCCACCTAACCACTAACCCACACACACAATATGGACACAACCAGATGTACCAAGAAATATCGACAGGGGAGTTTCAGTGGTAACATTGCGTAAATAATACTGCTATGTATGAATATTATTTTTCCAAACAATCACTGTTAATTGGAAATTAGATGATGCACGAATCTCAAGAAAACAAACTCATCCAATAGACATGAAACTAACTTGAGCGCCTTGAATTGTGTCGCGTCATTTGCATCAAGGCACTTCATATCATATTAGTATTGAATTGAAAATTTAAAACCATGAGTAAAATCCAACGGCTTTTTTTTTTTTGTCATCATATAATTTAAGCATATTAATTATATTCACATGGAAATTTAAAACTTAAATCTGCAAAAATGGTACCTGTTGTGGCGAAGCGGAGTCATGATCGTCGTGAGGGACGAAGATGTTTTCGCGAGCCGGTGGCCGACTGTAGCAACAAACGGCGTCAAATTGGAAGCATCCGATAATTAAAGAAAACAAGAGAGCGAGGCCTGACAAACGCATTCTCATTATCCCCATCGTTTTCAAATTTCTGTGTATTACAACTACACCATAAAAATGGTGAAGGGGGCTTTTCTTGTAACACTTGAAGTTGAAGTTGGAGGAAGAAAAAGAAGAAAAAAAAGGGTGTTAGATCAGAGTCAGAGCAACGCTGTATTTATACCCGATTGAACACTACACCTTCCCCGGGAATGAACTATATTCTCGGTTTGGATATCTCCTATATATAGCTGTCAATACACAGTACTATATTATATAGAGACCTGTTAGTATTGGATAGATAACCTTGGCAATTAGCATTGCGTTCATACTTCACAGACACAGTACAAACAGTGAGGCAGCCCATTTTTTCGTGAATAAATGCGAAGCCTTACACGTGGACGTGTATTGGAACTCCACCTGTTCATGACGGGATATTCTTGGCGCAATAGTCTTGCAAATAGTATATTTGTCTTTTACCATAAGAAAGGGCAAAAAAAAAATTGATAGTATAAATAAGTTTTATATATATCTTATTCTTTTGCTAAGTCTACAAAGAATTTAATAAGTATATAATATTATACTATAATAATAAGTAATATATAATAAATGTCGGTAAAATCTGTTTACATTGTCCTTCTATAGTTATTAAATTCAAAAAAAGAAAATGCGTAACTATAATTTTTTCTAATTATGGTTTATTTATTTCCCAAATTGATAAAGGAGTAAAATCCGATCTCGTGACACAATCTCTGATCCTAAATTTTTGTTAAAAAAATAATGGCTTATTTATGAAGTTTAAATTTGATACATCCACTTAGCTTTTTTTTATACTATTGTTTAATAGTATATTATTAAAAGATGTAACTTTTTAACATAATATCTATAAAATGAAAGTTTTAGATATTCTAATAATATATAACTAAATGATTACGTAAAAAATATTTTAGAATAATTAATTGCAATGAAACAAATCCCTTGATTGGAACAACAGAAAGGGTATATAAACAACCAATTGATTGATTTTCATGTATAGCTCCAAATTAATTAAATAACTAAGCAATAAAATAATGAAACAAATTGACTAAGAAGCTATTTTAGGTAATTGTTGATTTATCCATGATTTGATCTTTCAAGGAGAGATTTAAATCGTACAAGAAAGCATTCTAATTAAGAAAGAATTTCAGGCACGATGATAGTGATGTGATTTGGGCATTGCGGGAGCAGCGATTTACTTTTGTCCGAACGACGAGTACATAATATATATAGGAAAAAACTTGTGTCCATTACATCCATTTTCTCTAACAAAAAAGTAGTTACCAAGTTAATTAAAATCGGATCGGACATTGAACCGGAGAGGGCTAAGATTCAAGGTTTTTGGGTCAGACTGGGGTCGAACCGGGTTTAATAAAATATTAATAAAATATTATTTTTTAAATATATATATAGTATATATATTATATATTTGGTATATATATATTAAAAAATAGAAAATATATAGATAATATTTCAATTTATATACAAAATAAACTGATTTTTTTAATTAATAAAGTCAATTAAAAATTTTCAAAAAAAAAAGAGATGAACCGGTTCGACCCTGAACCGGCCGGTTCTCTGCCAGCCGGTCCAAGAGGGTCACCCGGACCAGACCGGCTGGCAGTTTTCACAATACACTACTTTGAAAATAACTGTTTTTTTGTGAGAAAAAATGGATGAAATAGACAAATAAAAATGGATATAAGTTTTGTACTATAAAATACTACCTTTGGTCCTTAATAGTATAAGAAGAAATTACAAAAGTCACCAAAACTTAGGAAACCTATTTAATGTTATAAAATTGAATTCTCATTCAAAATATATCTCTAATAAGGGGTGTATAGGAAAAATGTGAATTTCTAGTAAATATACATGTCTCATTAAAATATGGGTATAAAAGATATTTTACCAATTTATATATCTTGAAAGAAGTCTATTTTTTTTATAACTAGTATATTTACCCGTGCTCGCACGGGTTTTTCATATGGGTTATAAACCTATCCAACATATAAGAATAAATTTGAAGACTTTTTTTTTCAATAAAAGTATTAGCAGCTTTGAATTTATCATAGCTCCTAATCAATTGATCATTCAAACGATCAACATAAAAAATAAATATCTTTTGCAATAAAAAAGCAAAAAAAAAAATTTGAATTTATCAAAAAATATTATAGATAGTTGATCATGAAATAGAGAATATATGTATTTAGATGTATACTACAATTTTAAAATATAACAAATAAATAGAAAATGTCGATTCTATTTTTCTTATATTTAGATATGGTTTCTGAACTAAAATTTTCAACAAAAAAAAAACAAAGCACAAAATTGAATGATTTATCTAAATTACAGTAAGATAACTTCAAAATAAGTAACATGAAAAAGAGATAATCAATTATCTATGTTGGATAACAAATTAATCCTAGAAGAAATTATAGTTTCTAATGTGTATCATATCCAAACTTTTAAACAACTGCGCGGATCGTTTAGCGGCTCATGGCCTTGGAATCTCTGGCTTCATCTGGTGGAATTCGCTGCCTAAGTTTCTTTATGAAGATTTCTTTAATAATAGATTGGGTCGTCCTTGTTATAGATTTAAGTAATTGTGTTTTGCTTTTGGCTTGTTTGCTTTTTGAAACCTTTAGTTATAATTGTCTCACCTTGGGGTTGGGTTTTACTTTGTCTTCCCTTGATGTGCTGCATATGATTGTTAATGGCTTTGGTGCCAACATAGTTGGGATGAAAGCCATTATTGTGATGCCTGTGCATGTCAAGCTTTGTTTTTTCTTTTTAGGCGGGAGTTTCTTTCTTGCGGTTTTCCATTTTGTTTCTGCTCATGGGTTTTGGTCTAGTCCCCCCATGTTTGTTTGTTTTTCCTTTTTTTTAATAAATTTTAGGCGGGGGTACTCTTTTTCCTTCTTGGTGTTTTTTCCCTAAGGAGGGTTTTGCATCAGAAGGTTTTAACGAGGCCTCTCTCCTCTCTTTTGCCTAAAAAAAAAAAATCCAAACTTTAAGAAGATAAAATGAAAATACATATTAATTTAGCATTTATTATAATTAAACATAAACAATCATGTGAACGCTGGAATGCTGGAAATATTTATACTCCAATGGAATGTTAGAAATTTAAAATTTTAATAACATGCATGTAAGAGATAAAATATACAAATTATGAAAAAATAATTATAAAAATTAAAATTTAATATTATATAGTTATGATTTTTCTATTAAATTTTATGATGTGCATAGTAAAATAAATCAGTTGTGAAAAGTTATAAAATTAAAAGTAATCAAATTTGTATGGTAAAATAATAATAAATATTGACTGATAATTGATATAATTAATAAATAAAAATATGTAAGACATTTAAGAGAATATATTAATGATTTATATTTTTTATAAATAAAAGGAATAATAGAAGTACTACAACACAAGCCTAGAGGTAATACACCTCATTACATGAGAACGTAAAGTAAGATTGAGGGAGGAGAACAGACGTCTACAACGTTCATGCGTAAAATCACCCTTATGATTCATATTGGCTAAAATATCTACGCAAAAATTCACTTCTCTATTACTAATAATCTACATTATAAAATTATTGTTTGACATGAGGTAGTAATGATTGATATAATTAGAACAATAACTAAAAAATTTAAATTGATTTAGGCAAAAAGATTAATGATTCTTATGTTATCACATGACTTAGATAATATTTTGATTGAATAACAATTGTCCATATATGATAATTAACTGATTGATATGCTTTAATTTATTAAATTTTAAATTTGAATTTAATTTAATTCACATTTGATTGAATGATAAAAGTTATGAACATTAAGTGATTGATATGCATTAATTAATAAAATATCGTGAATTAAAAAATAAAAAATAGATTATTTTTTATTTTGGCAGAAAAAGAATGAATGTGGAGTTGTTCTACGTCGAAAAGCTCTATTTTATACTCCTTTTGCTCCTAATTATAAGAGACAAAGTCAAAACTTGGTGTGCCTGTATAAATCTATCTACTATATTATATAAAATGGAGTTTTGCTACGTGGGACCATGCCACGTATCAAAACCACATAAATTCTTTTTTTGCCTAAAGCTATTTATTTTATTTTTATTTTTTATTATTTTAATCAGCTATTATTAAAGCATATCAATCATGAGTTTTTGATTATTCATTTTAATTGATTTGGTAAGAAATGAATAATTTTCATAGTTGTGACGATATTATTTCAAATATTTTAATTTTGAATATGAATTAATACTTTTAATACCTTTTATTATATTATTAATGAATTTTAACTCTCTGCCCCCTCACTCCCTTCTTTTATTGTCCGAATTTTCTTCTCTCAAGTGCACGTCTTCTCTATTTTCGGTTGAAATTTCAATTCAATACTCCATCCAGTCTCAAATATAAGCAAAAGTCAAAATGTATTTGGTCCAAATACATTTTGATTTTTGCTTATATTTGAGACCGGAGGGAGTATGATATTACTCAACTATGGGGGTATGTTTGATAACCTCTTAGATAATTTTATTATTTTCTCTATAGTTCAATTAATTTTTTCTTTCTAGAAATATCTTATTTAAGTCTTTTGTACTATTTAAAAACATATAAGCTACAAAAAAAGGCTAGCAAACAAACTTCAAATCTCATATATATTAAAAAATATATATGTTTATAAGATAAATATAAGATTGCCTTGAGAAAAAAAATGAAACTTAAAATTGGAGAGTTTGTTTTGGTTGAACATTACTGAGCAAATATTACAACTAATGACATCTTTTTTTCTACCAAGATTATGACATCTTAATAATTTGATTCTGATCAATCACAAATATAAAGTATAGATTCATTCAAATTAATCTTATTTTTTACTGTATTACTTAATGACTCGGTGTAGCGACCGAAAAATCCGGAGGGATTTTATTCGAGTTTAATGGAGCCGCCACCAATAATTTATTTTCGAAGGAAAAATATTGGAAAAACCTTTTTTGAAGAAAAGTGGTCCTTAAGACCGGATTTGGGTTCGGGAGTCGATTATGCGTAGGGAAGGTATTAGCACCCCACGACATCCTTTCGAAAAAGGTTACCTCTAACTAATTGTGCAAAATTTATTAACTTCTAAAAAATGTTTATTTCCCTTTTATAATAAAAATGAAAATTAACCAAGGTAAAAAAAGGACTTAATAAAAGTCGTTTATTTTTGCATGAGTGGGCTCCTGCTCCTACGTATCTCCGGGTGCAGTGGAGAAATCAAAGACTACGTAGTTCTTGGATAGAAAATGGTTGTGTGTTGGTTGATTTTAATTGTATATTTTTTTGATGGAAAAAAGGTAGGTTTTGTAGGGACCAAACAAGAAGCAATCAAGAGTGGTCCTCACTAACAACCTATTTTGTTTAGAAAATTAACGGTGTTCGTAATGATCAAACGGGAAGCAATCTCGAGTGATCGTTACTAGTAAAAAAAAGATTGATTTTATTTTTATAAAGATGATGGGTATTCATGGGGACCAAACAAGAAGCAATCAAGAGTGGTCAACGGGAAGCAATCTCGAGTGATCGTTACTAGTAAAAAAAAAATTGATTTTATTTTTATAAAGATGATGGGTATTCATGGGGACCAAACAAGAAGCAATCAAGAGTGGTCCTCACTAACGACTCATTTTTATTTAGAAAATTAAGATATTTGTAATGACTAAACGGGAAGCAATCTCGAGTAATCATTACTAGTAAATTAATTTTCGTGATTTTTATCAAACGTTTTTAAGAAAAAATAGGGTTTCGATATTTGTATGTGAAATTTTGTTGAATAAGAGTGTAGTAATTTGACTAAAAAAACCAGAATAGAATAAAAAGGAAAGAAAAGAAAAGAAACACAAAAAAAACAAAAAAAAAGGGAAGGCGTAAATGAAGAGAAAGCGGAGTGCGAATAAGAACCTAAAATAAAGGAGGGAGGCGTAAATAAAAGAAAGGGGGTGTGATAAGAAAAAATAAAAATAAAAATAAAAAAAGGAGCGAGAACATGAAATAAGGGGGAGATTAAACCTAAACACACACACACCAACACAACAAAAGGAAAGAAAGATCTGTTCTTGCAAGAAAGAAAGAAAAGGAGATGAGAGGAAGGAGGGAAAGAGAGAGAGAGAGAGAGAGAGAGAGCGAGAAGAAGAAGGCGAGGAGAGGGGCGCATATGCCACAACTTGTATGTATTGGAAGAGGATGGCGTGGCTTAAAAAAACAAAGGGAGCTAGTGCGAGAAGAAGAAGCGAGGCGGCGGAGGGGAGAGGGAGGGAGAAAGAGAGAGATCGTGGGAGAGGGTGAAGGAGGCAAACCTTCTCCTTTCTTCCTGCTTCTTCTACGTTTTGCTTACACTACCCCTTTTTGGTTCTTCTCTTTTTCTCTCATTTTTGTCTCATTTTGTTGTGTATAATTGGTGCCAAGAGTGAGGTATCCAATTCTGAAATTAAGTGTATTTTTTCCTCTGTTCCCCCCTATTCTCTACTGCTATTTATAGAAAAAATAGAGGGCTCAGTTTGTCCACTTAAGGTTGCAACTTGTATGCTAAGTGTGTACTAAAATGATCTTTGAGGAGATGGTAACATGTGCAAAGTCTGAGATGATATCAATGGTTTGAAAAAATTGCAATCAGTAGTAACTTTAACAGCAGTGCTCCTCCTTTTTTGATTAAATTGCATTGTTTGTCAAACTTGGTTGGCGAGATGAAGAAAAAGCAAGAGGCATGTGGGGACATATAGTTGTAAGACATAGTTTGTAGAGTGGGTGAGGAGATATGCAGAGGACTTTGGTGAAGATATCAGGATGACTTTGTGAAGGGTGAAGTGTGGAAATCTGACTTTGATTTTTTAGTTTTGAATTTTAGGTTTTTGTTAATAACGCTTGTAATGAGCTGCAATTGGGCTAAAAATGGCCCACTCGGCATACGATCTCCCGGCTCGGCGTACGACCTCTCCACGGCTCGACACGCGACCTCGGCTCGATGGCGACCTCCCCACGGCTCGGCGTCACGACCTCTCCACGGCTCGACGCGCGACTTCTCCTGACTCGGCGCGAGCCTCGGCTCGATGCGCGACTACTCCACGGCTTCGGCACAGCGAGCGCGCGGCTCGGCACCGACCTCAACTTCGATGCAGCGACCTCTTCCGCGCTCGGACGATCTCCCCTGACTCGGCGTCGACGACCTCTCCACGCTTTCGGCGCGACCTCCTCGGCTCGGCGTCACGACCTCTTCTGACTCGGCGTCACGACCGACCATTTCGATGCGCGACCTCCCCATTTCGTGGCGCCGCTAAAACAAAAAAATGAAAATATAAGCGGACAAAATTGGGGTATAATGCCCTCTTTAGTTATATTTTATTAGAAAATGCAAACAACAATGGTTGTTATATTTTTGTCATAAAATAGAGCTAAAGATAAATACACTAATTTTGTCTTGAACTTGGCGTGAGGAATGACAATGAGGATCAACGCTGATGCGTTTAATCGGAAAGTGATAAGGAAGGAATACGGCCAGGTCGATCGACGAGGTAATCTAAAAGTGATAAAGAGGATTAACGCTTGGCGCGTTTATCGAAAACTATAAAGAAGGATCTCGCGGTCGCAATCGACACGGTGATCGGAAAGCAATAATGAGGATTAACGCGGCAGCGCGTTTATCAAAAAAACTATAAAGAAGGATCTCCGCGTGAATCGACGCGGTGATCGGAAAGCAATAATGAGGATTAACGCTTGGCGTTTATCAAAAACTATAAAGAAGGATCTCCGCCGGTGGTCGACGACGGTGATCGGAAAGCAATAATGAGGATTAACGGCAGCGGCGTTTATCAAAAACTATAAAGAAGGATCTCGCGGTCGGGTCGACACGGTGATCGGAAGGTTCGACGCCAAGTAGGGTATTGGCGTCGATGGAAAGCAATAAAGAAGGATCGCCGCGGTCGCAGTCGACACGGTGATCGGAAGGTTCGACGCCAAGTAGGGTATTGTGGCGTCGATGGAAAGCAATAAAGAAGGATCAACATCCGGTCCGAATCGATATGTTGGTCAAAAAGCAATAATGAGGACTACCGCCAGGTCGAATCGACGGTGATCAAAAAGCAATAATGAGGATTAACGCCGGCGCGTTTATCAAAAACTATAAAGAAGGATCTCGCCAGGTGTGACACGGTGATCGGAAGGTTCGACGCCAAGTAGGGTATTGTGGCGTCGATGGAAAGCAATAAAGAAGGATCAACATCAGGTCCGAATCGATATGTTGGTCAAAAAGCAATAATGAGGGACTACCGCGGTCGAATCTTGACGGTGATCGGAAAGCAATAAAGGGTGATGCTCGGCGCATTTATCGAGAAAATTATAAAGAAGGATCTCCGCGGTCAGTCTTGTGCGGTGATCGAAAAAGCAATAAAGAGTGAAGCGATACTTGGCGTATCGCTAAGAAAGCAAAATAAAGGACCAATGCTAGGCGCATTGTTTGTAAGCGAGAATGAAGGATCAAATTTTGGTGCACGGACCAGGTGTAACAAAACGGTAAAAAGGTGGTGATATGAAGATGATGCACGGATATATGGTATGTGATGCATGTATGCAATGCGATTATTATTTTTATCGATTCCTCGTCCGTATGATCTCTAGTGCTTAAAGATATGGGACGGTGAGATTCATCAGTTTAGTCATGCTATGCCTTCGAGGGAGGAGCGCGAGTTATCGATACTGCGCTAGTTACTTTTTTAAAGGTAATCCCTTTGCCCTTTTTGAAACTTATTTGTTGAGATTTGGCGTGTCCTCGTGATTCTTAAGATGTATATAATAAATGTAATGCTTTCCCATATCATCACATGCTTCACAATTCAGTGTCTATTATCATAAAACAACATTTTGAAATACGAGAACGGAGGTGTTTGGTATTCAAAAAAAAAAAAAAGAGTCATGTGTACAAGGACTGAAGTTACTGAGACTTGAAGATACATCAAGAAAATGCGGGAAGAAGAAAAACAAAGAAAGACAATAACTAAGCGGATATTTTATAGTTTGTGTCTTTGTAGGAACAAATGCCTGACTTCCCATATCCATAACTTTGATTACTCATTACTCTACGAAAATATATAGAAGCGCGATGGATAAGAGCCCTTGATGCGTCACCTTCTTCAATGTCCGATTTCAGACCCTAACTTTTGCTTGGATTGCTCTTTCAAGTTTTCAATCCAACGAGTCGCTCTAATTTTGCCTAGGTCGCTCTTTCAGGTTTTCAACCTAGCGAGCTCACTTTTGCTTGGTTTTTATATGTTTTTTTTTTTAGGCATAATATTTTTGATCGCATCGAGTTTCTTGGGAGCGGAAATCTTCACCGTCCATCCTTGTGAGGATTAAGGCTCCTCGAAAAAGCTTTTTCACAACATACGGACCTTCATAATTTGGAGTCCATTTTCCACGAGAATCCTTTTGGATGAGCAAAATCTTCTTGAGTACAAGGTCTCCTTCTTGGAATTCAGTGAACTTTCTTTTCGTAAGCCCTCTTCATCTGTCTTGATATAGTTGCCCATGACATAAGGCCATCACTCTCTTTTCTTCAATGAGATTCAATTGATCCAGTGAGCTGAACCCATTCGCGCTCTTCTAGTTTTGTCTCCATCAATACCCTTAACGAGGGGATCTCAACTTCAATGGGAAGCACTGCTTCCATTCCATACACCACGAAAGGGTTGCCCTGTTGAGGTGCGAACCAAGTCCGATAACCGTGTGCAAGGCGAAGGGAGCATTTCGTGCCGATCTCTAAATGTTACCACCATCTTTTGGACAATCTTCTTGATGTTCTTATTTGCGGCTTCAAGCGCCCCATTCATCTTTGGGCGGTATGGTGAGGAATTATGATGTTGGATCTTGAAGTCATTACACGGCTCCTTCATCATCTTGTTGTTCAAATTAGTCCCATTATCGGTGATAATCTTATTTGGCAAACCATAGCGACAGATCAAATCTCTCTTGATGAATTTGACAACCACATTTTTGTCACACTCAAATATGAAGCCGCTTGAACCCATTTAGTGAAATAGTCGATTGCGACAAGAATGAAAGCGGTGTCCATTGGATGCCTTAGGTTCAATGGGTCCAATGACATCCAATCCCCACATTGAGAAAGGCCATGGTCTTTGTCAAGATGTTCAAAGAGACTGGTGGCACATGGATATTATCGGCGTAAATCGACATTTGTGGCATTTCTTCACATATCAAAACAATCGGTCTCCATAGACAACCAATAATAGCCAGCCCTCAAGATTTTTCTTGCCATTATGCGTGCCGTTGCGTGAGTCCCAAAGGAACCTTCATGAACCTCTCGCATAATCTTTTCCGCCTCGGTCTTATCAACACACCTAAGAAGTACCATGTCATGGTTTCTCTTGTAGAGCACTTCACCGTTTAGAAAGAATCCCATTGCCAAACGCCTTAATGCTCTTTTATCATTCTCTGAGACATTAGGAGGATATTCTCTATTCGTGATGTATCGTTTGATGTCGTAATACCAGGGTTTGCCATCAGGCTCTCCTTCTATTGCTAGGCAGTGTGCTGGTCGGTCGTGATTCTGTATTTTTATGAGTGGTAGGCTATCCCTGTTACTGATTTTGAACATTGATGATAGAGTAGCTAAGGCGTCCGCTAGCTGATTATCTTCACGGAATGTGATGGAAGGTGACTTCATTAAACTGTTCCATCAATTCTTTGATGTAATCGTGGTAAGGAACTAATTTGGAATCTCTCGTTTCCCATTCGCCTTTTAACTGATGGATAACCAAAGCCGAGTCTCCATATACTTGAGAATCTTGACCTTTGATTCAATGGCGCTGAATGCCCATGGCACATACCTCATACTACGCCATATTGTTTGTACAATCAAAACACAATCTTGCGATAAATGGAATGAAATGATTTTAGGAAATCGGCGACAGCTCAATCCCATGTCCCCGATGCATTAGAGGCAGTCAAACAACAAGATCCATTTTTCGCCATCGGGGTTTCTTTTCCTTCAAATAGAGCCATTATGTCTTCGTCTGGGAAATCTGTGCATTGGTGATAGTCTTCCACAGGTTGATGAGCTAAGTATTGACTAAGGTACGCCTTTAATTGCCTTTTGGGTGACATACACAATATCGTACTCAGATAACAACATTTGCCAACGAGCAATTCTTCTGTGAGCGAGGCTTTTCAAAAATATACTTGATCGGATCCATTTTGGACACCAAACGGGTTGTATGGGATAGCATATATTGTCTCAAGCGATGTGCGGCCAGGTTAACGTAACACGTTCGTTCTAATAATGAATACCTCGTCTCGCATGACTAGTGAATTTCTTGCTCAAGTAGTAAATGGCATGCTCCTTTTGCAGATTCATCATGTTGTCCTAGAACACAACCCATTGATTAGTCAATCTTTATTAAGTACATGATGAGGGTCTCCCTGGCGCAGGGTACCAAAACCGGTGGATCTTGTAAATCTTGTTTGATTTTCTCAAAAGCTTTACGGCAATTGTCGTTCCATTTGGTTTCTTGATTCTTACACGCTGACTTGAAAATTGGCTCACAAGTAGCGATTAGTGGGATATAAACCTGGCGATGTAGTTCGATCTTCCCAAGAATCCACGAACTTCTTTTTCGGTAGGAGTCGGCATTTCGAGGATTGCTTTTACTTTGGCCGGTCAACTTCTATTCCCTTCTCGGCTAACTATAAACCCTAGCACTTGCGACCTTACACCAAAACTACACTTAATGGGTTTAGCAGGAGTTTATACTTCCTCGATCGCTCAAAAGTTTTTGTAGGTTAATGGTATGACCTTCCTCTGTTTTGGATTTTACAATCATGTCATCCACGTAGACCTCTATTTCTTTGTGCATCATGTCATGGAACAAAGCCACCATTGCTCTTTGGTATGTTGCTGACATTTCTTAATCCAAGCGGCATTACTTTGTATGAAAGTTCCCGTAAAGTGATAAATGTGGTTTTTCCATATCTTGAGGAGCCATCTTGATTTGATTATAGCGAATATCCATCCATGAAAGAAGGCAGAGTGTTGGTGTGCTATCTACCAAGACATCAATATGTGGCAAAGGAAGTCATCCTTAGGGTGGCCTTGTTTAGATCTCTATAGTCAACACACATTCGGACCTTTAGTCTTTCTTTGGGACTTGGAACAATATTAGCCACCCATTGAGGGTATTTTGCTCTGACCAGAGCGTCAGCTGTTTTTTTACCTCATTTCTAATCTTGAGTGACATCTCGGCTTCATCCTTCTCGACTTACCTTGGCCCGGTGGGCACTCGGGTTTTAATGGTAATTTGTGCTCGACTATGCTATTATCTAATCCAGGCATATCTCGGTATGTCCATGCGAAAACATCTGCATATTCAAATAGGAGTTTAACCAATTTTTCTCGCTCCTTGCTTTTCATTGTGGTTCCAATCCTAACTTCTTTCTTGTCGTTTCGATTGCCCAGATTGATTGTTTGATTTCTTCCTCGTGGGTTGAATCACTTTAGCTTCTTGTTCCACCAACTTCATTAATTCAGGAGGTATCCCAATTGTCCTCATTATCTTCCTCGGTATGATTAATGGGGTATTCAAAATTATAGTATGAGTTCTTGGCATCATTATTTTCAAAGACAATGTTTTTGGATCTGCATTAGTTAAAAATAACGAAATGAAAAAGCGAAAAAGATGAAGAGAGATGGAAAAGATGGAAAAGGAAAGAAAAGAGAAATGATTGGAAAATTCAAAGTGCATTTTATTGATAATGGTGCTTGAAATGAAACATGTGCCCTTTTGACAATAAATTATTCTAAAGCCTTGGCGAGCAATAGAATTTGCATTACATAATTACTTTGAATCAAAGATCACGGGAAACTCAACGATCTCCCAATTTCCAAGTTCTTCATTCATGAGCAAGGGTGGACAAGGTTGACATTGTCGTTTTACGCTTGTGATCGTCCTTGATATTTGCTATCGATTCGGATTCAATATTCTGCTCTCAGAAAGCTTTGCACGATGTCGCAGATAAGGATATTCTCATCTTTTGGCTCCACGCCTTCCAATCTAGCTATCCTTTTTCTTTTCTTTCTTTGGCAATTCTTTTTGTCAAAACCTGTTAGGTTCGTATCTGACCCATATCTGTTTCTATTATCTGGAAGTTCTACGGCATCACGGTCCCTTGTTCATATCTTCCCAATCCACATCGGCCGATACCCTCCTTTCATCATAACTTTAGCGATCATCATGGAGGTTTGACTTTGGTTTCTTCATTAGGACTCCTTCTCCGCTGAAGGTGGTATTTGCAATCTCCAACGTTTGAAAAGGCGTCTCAAGAGCTTCTTCCCAGCCTCGATGTAGCGGCGTGGAGGATGGCTTGCTTACTAGCATCTCTTCTTCACCGAGACAGTCACCAACTTGTTATCCATTGAAAATTTCAGCTTTTGGTGTAAAGTTGAAGGCACAACTCGGTGAATGGATCCATGGTCTTCCAAGGAGGCGTTTGTATCTTTACGATTTCCATCACCTGAAAGACTACCTCGAATGTGCGAGGGCCGACTGTATAGGTAGCTCGATTTCTCCAATAACCTCTCTTCTAGACCCATCGAAGGCTCTTACCACCATGATGCTTGGGCTTCATATACGATCCATCGATAGAACAACTTTGCCAAGGTAGATTTTGGCATAACATTTAGAGATGACCCATTATCGACGAGTACCCTAGCAAGGATATAGTCCCCACACTTCACAGAGATGTGCAATGCTTTGTTATGCCCCATTCCTTCAACTGGAATTTCTTCATCGGTGAAGGTAAGGTAATTACTAGCAACCATATTACCTGATCCCATCGAATTGATTCACCGTGATGTCATGGGTGACATGGGCTTCATTTAGTACTTTCATCAATGATTCCCTATGGCGCTCGAATTCGATGTGATGATAACACAGATATTTTTGCAGGAGTATGATTCAGTGATCCACCACCTTGTATTCACTCTGCTTCATAAATTTCGAGAATTCACAAACCTCTTCTTGAGACACTACTTTCTTGTTTTCTTCGCTTTCTTTGCCTCATTACCCATATCTCTATCAATGGATTCTTCTTCTTTATCTTTTCCTTGTGAGCTTTGTCCATGGGTGCGATAGGGTATAAATTCGTCCACTTCGGTCATGGATTCACGAGATGTTAGTGATAGCGGGATTGCGGATCCAGAAAGTCTTTAGCTGGTCATCCCTAAATTGTCCACAAAGACCTTCATCTTGTAATCCTATGGCCTTGTATTAGCGTTCTTGAAAGGGAAAGGAGTTGGTACATGAATAGTTATCGGTTTAGGCACGCCTCGGGTGGCTTGTTGTAACAAATCTCCAATGGTTTTGGGGAAGGTCGTGTTTTTATCTTCACTTGAAGGGTCAATATATTTTCATCTCTCTTCACACAACCTACCTGTATCAAGTGTGCATTTAACAATTCTTGGAGAATTTGCACGAATTCTCGCATTCCTCTATGCAATTTGTCATCGAGGATGCAAGCTACATAAGTCCCTCTCATCGTATTTCATCTCAATTATCAGAACTCGCATGAGTTTGGCATAAATGATCTTCAGGAGTCTGGACATCCTCTACTTTCATTATCGGTGATCCTAAACTCTTCAATAATGGCGTTTCTGAACCTCCATGACCTGGAAGGGATTATTACCCACATTAGGTCCATCCTCTTTAAAACTCAACCATTTGGCATTGATCGGATCTTGAACCACGTACTTCAAAGCTTTGCAATTTTGGTTGTGTGACCTCGCCTTTGCATGAAACTCACACTTGGCATTTGGGTCATATCCTCTTGGGAAGGGAGGTTGGAGTGGTTTCATTGGCGTGGAGAGATCAAGGAGTTCTTGATTAGGTCTTTGGAACAAATCAGTATAGGTCATGGGAATAGGATCAAATTGGGTACTTTCTTTTCTTGGTCATTTGGTTGTTTACGGTTTTGGTTCGGTTGGGTGGGAGCAGTGGTTTGTGCTTGTGTTTGAATGGGAGAAGGTGGTCGAAATGGCATCATTGGTTGGTTTAGGGGGTAGGATTATGAGAGGCGGCAATGTATGGAGGTGCGAAGTAGGGGTATGGAAAAGGATGTGGGAAATTGGTAAAGAATTGGGGTGGTTTTCCTTGTGTTTGTCCTCCCGGGCTCGTCATCACAGCATTGGTTTCCCCTTCTTTCTTCTTTACGAAGTTTGTTGGGGGTCTCTTGATATTACTAGTTCCAGCAAAACTTTGGGCAATCTTTCCATTTCTCATTCCTCCTTCAACTCTTTCTCCTACGATGACCATATCTGAAAAGTTTGAGGATACACTTCCGATCATTTTGTCATAGAAGGGTGATTGAAGAGTATCCATGAACATGGCCACCATTTCTTTTTCAATCAGAGGTGGTTCCATTTGGGCTGCCAGTCCTCTCCATCGTTGGGCATATTCTTTGAAAGTCTCATTGTCTCTTTTTGCCATGTTTTGCAACTGCATTCTGTCAGGAGCCATATCAATGTTATACTTATACTGCTTCAAGAAGGCATCCGCCAAATCTTTCCAACAGCGAATGTTAGATCGCTCAAGGTGTGTATACCAACTCGACGCTGCCCCTGTTAAACTATCTTGGAAAAAGTGAATCAGAAGTTTATCATCATGTGCATAGGACGCCATCTTCCTACAGTACATGGTCAAGTGGCTTTTTGGGCAAGTTGTCCCTTTATACTTGTCAAAGTCTGGCACCTTGAACTTTGGCGGTACAACCACATCCGGTACGAGACAAAGATCTGAAGCGATACTTGAACCGAGATAACTTACTCCTTCTACAGCTCTTAGCCTATCTTCGAGGATTTGCAACTTCGTATCAGACGAATGATTCCCAACTGGGATGCTTAGATTGGGTCCTCCCATTGGAGACCAGGCAATGCGGTTAGTCCGGGGATTCAATGGATTTCCTTGAATATAATGGGGTAACCAAATGGTCGGTGATTCACCACGGGGTCACTCTGAGCGTCTTGATTCCTTGAGTATTCTGAGATGGGATGGTGCATAACCAGGTGGAAAGGTGTATGTCATAAAGCCAGGAGTTGAGCTTTGGCGGTATGGTTTTGATCTTTGGAGCGGATCCTTGAGCTACATCTTGCACAACAAGTGCTTGGGAATCGATTTCTGAGTTATTATTGCTTTGGCGGTGTGTAGCAGGCGGGAGACCAAATAGTGGGAAGCTGTTGTGCTGTGGGCCTTGGGGGTTATGGTTTGCAGGTATCATCATTGGCCATAGGTGGCGTGTAACCAGGCGGAGTCCGTAAAGTGGGAAGCGTGGTACTTGATTCTGAGGGTTGCTAGCTGGTGAGGGTGTAGGACCCTGCGGGTAAATTGCAAAAGGTACCATCATCGCTTTAGTATTGAGACCATCTTGCAGCTGCATAGGACCAAAGCTGGGTGGGGGGGAAGGTGTAGGTTGACTTTCATCATTCAACTTTGGAGAAGCCCCATCTGACCTTGTCTTTGTTTAGGGATTGCGAAGCTCCAAAACTTTGCTCATCATTCCTTCAGCTGGTTGACGTCCTCTTTCACCTCTTGGTCATCCATGATCTTTGATTGAGAGCGAGTTCGATAAGGGTGTCGAGGAACCAGTTTGTTTGATTATTTTCTTCTGATTTTTTAAAAAAAAGATATGAGTATGTAAGAAAAGAAAAATGAATGAATGTGGATGCATGAATCTATTTATTTGTGCCAAGGAATCGTAGGCCTCATTGTTTTGACATGTATGAGCTTCTTTGAAACTGTTTCACAATTTGATCTCATATTATTTCACAAAATACTTGCAGCCAAGCTCTTGAGTTCCTACGATTCTCTGGCGACCTAAAATGAAATGAGAATGAATGATATTATTTCTTTATTTTCAACATGTGTTTTTTTGTTTTTGGCGTATGAATGCATGAAGATATGTGTTTTGTAGACCCTTTTTATGCATGGACATGATATAACAAATTTTTGGTGGAAGAACAAAAATGATATGATGCCCTTGTGTCTTAAATGGGTCAAACCTAAAATTAGATATTTTCTAGCCTAAGGGGTCTCTAGTCTTGTATTGAGTGATAGATCTCATGGTGGCTCTACTCACATTCTCACCAAAGGCCTCTAGAGCTAAAGTCTCCTCTGAATATTAACCACAGCGATAGATAACTATCAGGTGCGGAATACTCAGAGGAGCACACTCTAGATGAAGTTCTGCATAATAGCAGGAAGGAAAGCAAATTCCAATTGACCATCAAGAACCTCCACTCAACTTAAGCTTTGCTCGACCGGAGTATAGGGCCTTACTCACATGTGTGTGCGAGAGCGTGTAGGTGCGGTGTGTGAGAGGGCAACACCACTAACACTACCCAAGTACCAAAACAAACAAAGCATACAAATATAGTCGTCTATCCTAATGTTCAATATTCACAACAAATTAAAATTAAACAAATAAATAATAAATAAATATTTACAAAAGAAAATAAATAAATAAATAAATAAATAAATAAAGATAAAAATAAAAAGAAGGGGAATTAAAAAGAATAACAAAAAAATGAAGTTAATTATTTGGCACAATTAATCATGTTAGGCTTGACTCTCTAAAGTCCCGGTGGAGTCGTTATGTAGCGACAGAAAAATCCGGAGGGATTTTATTCGAGTTTAATGGAGCCGCCACCAATAATTTATTTTTGAAGGAAAAATATTGGAAAAACCTTTTTTGAAGAAAAGTGGTCCTTAAGACCGGATTTGGATCCGGTAGTCGATTATGCGTAGGGAAGGTATTAGCACCCCACGACATCCTTTCGAAAAAGGTTACCTCTAACTAATTGTGCAAAATTTATTAACTTCTAAAAAAATGTTTATTTCCCTTTTATAATAAAAAAATGAAAATTAACCAAGGTAAAAAAAAAAGGACTTAATAAAAGTCGTTTATTTTTGCGCTTGACAGGAGTGGGCTCCTGCTCCTACGTATCTCCGGGTGCAGTGGAGAAATCAAAGACTACGTAGTTCTTGGATAGAAAATGGTTGTGTGTTGGTTGATTTTAATTGTATATTTTTTTGATGGAAAAAAGGTAGGTTTTGTAGGGACCAAACAAGAAGCAATCAAGAGTGGTCCTCACTAACAACCTATTTTGTTTAGAAAATTAACGGTGTTCGTAATGATCAAACGGGAAGCAATCTCGAGTGATCGTTACTAGTAAAAAAAAGATTGATTTTATTTTTATAAAGATGATGGGTATTCATGGGGACCAAACAAGAAGCAATCAAGAGTGGTCAACGGGAAGCAATCTCGAGTGATCGTTACTAGTAAAAAAAAAATTGATTTTATTTTTATAAAGATGATGGGTATTCATGGGGACCAAACAAGAAGCAATCAAGAGTGGTCCTCACTAACGACTCATTTTTATTTAGAAAATTAAGATATTTGTAATGACTAAACGGGAAGCAATCTCGAGTAATCATTACTAGTAAATTAATTTTCGTGATTTTTATCAAACGTTTTTTAAGAAAAAATAGGGTTTCGATATTTGTATGTGAAATTTTGTTGAATAAGATTGTACTAATTTGACTAAAAAAAAAAACCAGAATAGAATAAAAAGGAAAGAAAAGAAAAGAAACACAAAAAAAAACAAAAAAAGGGAAGAGCGTAAATGAAGAGAAACTGGAGTGCGAATAACAGAACCTAAAATAAAGGGGAGGGAGGCGTAAATAAAAGAAAGGGGTGTGATAAGAAAAATAAAAATAAAAATAAAAAGGAAGCAGAACATGAAATAAGGGGGAGATTAAACCTAAACACACACACACCAACACAACAAAAGGAAAGAAAAGATCGCTTTGCAAGAAAGAAAGAAAAGGAGATGAGAGGAAGGAGGGAAAGAGAGAGAGAGAGAAGAGAGAGAGAGCGAGAAGAAGAAGGCGAGGAGAGGCGCTGCATGTCAGTGCCTCCCCTTGGTCACTTGGAAGGGGGATGGCGTGGCTTAAAAACAAAGGAGCTGCGAGAAGAAGAAGGCGAGGCAGGGGGGAGAGGGAGGGAGAAAGAGAGAGATCGTGGGAGAGGGTGAAGGAGGCAAACCTTCTCCTTTCTTCCCCGCTTCTTCTACGTTTGCTTACGCTACCCCTTTTTGGTTCTTCTCTTTCTCTCAATTTTCTCTCATATTGTTGTGTATAATTGGTACCAAGAATGAGGTATCCAATTCTGAAATTAAGTGTAATTTTTCCTCCTGTTCCCCCTATTCTCTCTTGCTATTTATAGAAAAATAGAGGGCTCAGTTTGTCCACTTAAGGTTGCAACTTGTATGCTAAGTGTGTACTAAAATGATCTTTGAGGAGATGGTAACATGTGCAAAGTCCGAGATGATATCAATGGTTTGAAAAAATTGCAATCAGTAGTAACTTTAACAACGGTGCTCCTCCTTTTTGATTAAATTGCATTGTTTGTCAAACTTGGTTGGCGAGATGAAGAAAAAGCAAGAGGCATGTGGGGACATATAATTTGTAAGACATAGTTTGTAGAGTGGGTGAGGAGATATGAGAGGACTTTGGTGAAGATATGAGATGACTTTGTGAAGGGTGAAGTGTGGAAATCTGACTTTGATTTTTAGTTTTGAATTTTAGGTTTTTTTTGTTAATAACGCTTGTAATGAACTGCAATTGGGCTAAAAATGGCCCACTTTCGGCATCGATCTCCCGGCTCGGCGACGACCTCTCCACGGCTCGGCCAAGACGCGACCTCGGTGGCGACCTCCCACGCTCGGCAGACGACCTCTCCAGCTCGACGCGACTTCTCCTGGCTCGGCGCGACCTCAGCCTCGACGATTACTCCACGGCTCGGCAAGCGAGCGCCTGACTCAAGACACCGACCTCAACTCGATGCGCGACCTCTTCACGGCTCGGCACGATCTCCCCTGACTCGGCGACGACCTCTCCACGGCTCCACGACCTCATTTCGGCGTCAGACGACCTCTTCACACTCGGCGTCACGACCTCGGCTCGACGCGACCTCCTGACTTTCGGCCACAAAAACAAAAAAAAAATGAAAATATAAGCGGACAAAATTGGGGTATAACACTCGGCATATATAGATTATGAAGAAAAATTGAGTAAATATAATTCTTCCACTATTTTTATTTAATATTAGCACATAGTTTAAAATATATGCTAAAATGTTTATAAATTTAGGTGTGCGAGAATTCAAATTCATAAAATAATCATTTAAGTGTTATCTAAAAAAAATTAATCGATATCTTTTGAAAACCACATTGTATTTACATATAATATTTAAAAAGTAACATATGTAATATTACAAAAATAATTCTCTACATAAATTAATCTAATGATAATTTTTTAGATATTTTTATGTAAAGAAAAAGTTAAATTGTATTTATTTACAATTATAAAAATGATTTATTAATATTCTTTCTCATTTATTAACTACATTAAATAAAATTATATTAATGAAGTCTTATATATTTTAAAATTTTATATAATTTAACTTTTTTATTCTTAAACTCCTACAACAGTTTTTTTTGACGAATTAATTCATATGATAAGTAATTAATTTTGGATTTTCTCTTTTTTATTTGTTATAGTTCCATTTATTTTACTGCAACTCTAAGAACAATTATATATTAATCATGATCATCCCAACGTCATTACCTTCATCATTGGTAGACATATTCTAAATCCATATATATTTACAAAATATGTTGTGAAATATAAAATTTTATTACATAAATTTTTTTCCAAAGCGTATTAAGATTTGAAGGCAAATACTTACGAAACATAGAAATGATAAATTTACAAAATGTTTATTGATATGTGAGTCATAAAATTAATTATAAATAAAAATAGGATACACTAAGGATAAAAATATGTCATAAGAAGATGAATATTTTAAACAAAAACATATTAATCACTATGTAAAGATTTATTAATATTAAAACCAAAGAGTAAAAAATATATTGTTAGGAAATTGAATATTTTATATGAATGAATATTAGTATATAAATTACTATTGATGACTATTTTATTAGAAATATATTAATATAATTTTTGAATATAAACTTTTCTGAAATTTCTACTTTTGTTATACTCAATTCTTTTTTATGTTTATATTGTAATTCTTAAGAGTGATTTATATGATTTTAATAGGACATATTTATAACTATTAATGGTGTTATAGAAAAACAATTATATTTTTTATTTTAAAACTGGGTAGCATATGTGTGTGTGTGTTTGTGTGTGTGTGTGTGTGTGTGTATATATATATATAGAGGAATCAAATTACACCGGTATAATACTTGAGTATTATTACACAGTTCAATAACTTTGTTACGGACACCTGTATTATAAAACTCACCGTTGGATTGAAAGATACTATCAAATAGATCATATCTACAAAATTTTACATTAATCTAAAATCATTTGGTATGTCATTGAGATACATTAAGATTAACGTTGTTTAATAAAAGTGCATAAGACGTTAATCTTAATGCATCTCAATGACATATCAAATGAGTTTAGATTAATGTAAAATTTTGTAGATATGATCTATTTGATAGTATCTTTAAATCCAACAGTGAGTTTTATAATACAGGTCTTCGTTACAAAATTATTGAACGGTGTAACAATACCCAAGTGTTACACCAGTGTAATTTGATCCCTCCCATATATATATATTACTTCATAATAATTTTTGAAAATATTCAGAAGTTCTAATGACTTTTCTAATTTTTTTTATCAAACTTATATTTACATATTAAATACGTTCAAAATCAATATTGATAATCCGTGCAAGGCACAAGTAAATACACTAGTTTTATATAATATAGTTGATTATGACAAAAAAATACTCAAAAAATTCTCTTATAACATGGAGAGGAGTTACTATATGCTTGTGAATACGGGGCATCGAGGACTTGCACAGGTTGAGTGTATGAGTCATGGCTTGAAATTGGAATGAATTAATTACATGATTTGCTTCCTTGTTTGTAGTTGCTCGGATCAAGGGTTGAAATTGGAATGAACTAACAACCTCATTTGCTTCCTAGTTTGTAATCTGACACGCACACCACGTCGGATACACCATTGGGCTTAGACCAGAAATTACAAGGCCCGTGATTTTAGCACCCCCACCCCATAAAAAGACCAAAATACCCCTAAACTTTAACCCTCCCCTTCCTCCTTTCTTGTTTTCTCTCTTCCTCACCTCCCTCTCTCTCATACGGAACCTCCCTCTCTCTTACTCACCTCCCTCTCTGACATCTCTCTCTCTCTCTCGCGTCCGTCTCTCTCCCTCTCCCACAGTCCCAATCTCACATCACCCTCACTTTCACATTCGTCCGTCTCGCAACCGTGATTTAGAATCCGGACGCTTAGATTTTAATATGTATATTTTACACTACCATATTCTTGTTTACGGATATATCTGTGATTTAAAATCTGGAATACCAGAGCACGCAGAAAAGAATAACAGAAAAGGAAGCTACCTCTGTTATTTAAATATACATTTCATAGTTGTAAATAACAAAATTTTAATTATAGTTTAGGGAAAGCCTTTATTTTGATCAGACACATAAAATGTTTACGTAAAATAAATATTCAATTTATATTTACACGGTTTGTGATGGAATGAAAATAGACATCCAATGTTGCATGCGACTAAAATATAGTCTTTCCCATTCACTAGCACAGTCACTTCTAAACCTTTTCCATTGAACATCTGAGGGAGGTATTGGAGCATCATTCTTTAAATAGACCTGGAAACATGTCATTTTTAAACCAATTAAACAAAGTCAATGAACTATTTAAATAATGACTCAACAAAACTATTGTACCTATACAAAGTGTTTCATTCTATGTAGAAACCCAATGTAGAGGACGCGATGAATATAACAATCCTTCGGTGGTGCGTGCCTGAGAAGGAAAATTGTGGAACTTTCCCTTGGGTCTAAACATATCAGGAACACCTTATATTTGTTAGCAATGACATATCCTGCATCTGGCATGGTCATCCATTTGTCTTTCTTGGCAACCTGATTAACATTATCAACATATAGTGACCGCCTTAGTGCCTCAAGGTTGTCTTCGCCACAAAGTACACCAACATAATTGTCACGGTTTCTCCCAAGCTCTCTAATCAAATCCTGCCAGATGCATACTTGTTGGTTATTGTGTTTCTAATGTGCATAACCAGGTCTATCCATGCAGAAACAAATTTTTCATTGTGAGGATTCAGCCATGTGTTCTTGACATAGTCAATGAAGTTACTGAACGGTGCTGACGCATCTTCGAAATATTGCACTCGCTGCTGCGTCATCCACTACTGATGAATTAATAACAGAATCAAACACAGTCATCACCAACTCAATTTTCTCTTGTGGATACACATACGTCTTGGGCCCTCACATTCTTACGGATATGGAATTGACACAACATGTTAGACGACATGGGAAAAACGTTAGCCAATGCATTCATTAAAGAAAGTTCCCGGTCGGTCACTATCACTTGTGGTAACGAATCCTGTCTCACAAACATACCCTTTAACTTCTCAAGCACCCATGTGTAGTTATCAACTTTCTCCGACTCCACAAATACAAATGCAACGGCGATGTCATCTCAGTTGAGGTCACACCAACTATCTCATTTAGTGGCATCCTATACCTGTTAGTTTTGTATGCCGAATCAATAAGCAAAACAATATTGAACGAATTTACATGTTTGGTAGCTTCAGGATGTGCCCAAACTAGATCGCTGACAACATAAGAGTTATCGGCCTTTTTGTGCCAGTGGACATAATGATCACGATGCATCAAGTTCATCAAATGTGGTAACTCAGTTCTGTCTTGTCTTAGACTGGACCGGATCTTTTGACTTGCATTGTAAATCTGCCTAATTGTGGTGTGGTTGTTTGGGTTATTACATTGCAATGATAGTAAGGCATTTCTCGGTTTGATCATGTTCAATGTCATGTCACTCAGGTTAGACAACTCTTCAAAAGTTAGACGACCAATATAAGGATGACCTTCAAAGTTTTTGACTAACTCGTGATTATGAATACCACACATTACCTTATAAACTCACCCTCTGGCACCTTTCACCAACCTTCCTTTCAATTTGAATGGGCACTGACATTTTCTAGTGCCAGTAGCCTTCAAACCCGTAGTCTTGTAAGGTTTATACTTGCCACTTTTCTCACAACCCAACATCACAAATGTCTTTTTGCTTGATCGCCCATAGTCTGATCTTGAAATAACAACCACACATCCAATAGATTTACCAACATCTCGTTCCCGCACCAATAGGTCATCTCGGGTATAAAATACCTGAAAACGACAACATGTATCATTCACCAACTCATTTAACAAATCTTAACAAAACTAATCAAAAAAATAAGTACCCTCATAGTAGTGAATGCACTAGTACAATCCACGGGAACGACCTCTATAACATCAGGAACACTGGCCATTGGGGTGTCGGGAAAATTGCCTTCCATTGAAACTGCACTGGAAAAGACATGTGAAAATTCTAACAAACATAAATTTTGGCTTCTTAAATACGGCTACTTCCGTTTCTTATTTGTAACACCCCAATTTTTAAGAAAAATTGTTTTACTAGTTCTGACCAATGTTTTAAATACCGGACCGGTCGTTGAACCGGTGAGACCGCCGGGTCATGGTTCAATTGGTTTAACCGGTTGAGCCGTCGGTCGAACCGGATGATAAATAAATAAATAAATAAATACTAATTTTGAGGAAAAAAGTAAGTAAAAATAATAATAAAAAGCAAAACCGGTCCAACCCGGTCCAATTGACCGGCCCAATCTGGTCCAACTGCGGTCCAACCCGGTTCCGGGCGGTCCAACCAGACTGCGGTCCAACTGGGTCTAAACCGGTCCGGTTTTCATATCATTGGTTCTGACTACTTGAAGGTAAGTTATAGAGACTGATCACCCCAATGACTTACTGAGAGTACGAGGAAGTATGAAGATTTTTTTTTTTATGATTTTATTTTTGGGTGATAATTCAGATTAATAGACAGCGTAGACGTATGCTGCTTTTATTGTGAATTCATCGACAGATTTTCTGTAAGTTTTCTGTGTGACGCAGTGACGCGTATTTTTGTTGTTGATAAAGTGAATGAAATTTATCTTAAATTTGAGAATTAACATTTAATACTAATTCATGGTTCAATCCTCGACGAAAAATTCTAACGAAGTTCGCCGTGTTTTGAGCAGCCGGGTAAATTTTACCCGCGAGAAAATTTGAAACGAGCTTTGATTTCGATGAAAATCGAAACATAAGTGTTTTATAATATTTATGATTGATTGTAAGTGTATTTATAATTTTTCAGTGAAATTATTATACGAGAATTTTTTTATGGCGTGCGTTAATTAATTACGTGATGAATCGGCGAGCGAGGAATCAGTAACGCGAACGATTGAGCGTAAGACCCTTGGAGGCAGAGACCCTAGGCGCCACCTAGGGGACGCTTGGAGGGCAAGCTTCTTTCTTGGTCAAATGTGAGTCATGGGAGTGGCTGGTAGGATTTGGATTTGTGTAAGAGAAAGTATGGTGGTGTAAGGGAAACATGGGCTTTGTTCACTTAAATTGACTACCATTGACTAATTATGAAATTTAGAAGCCAAATCCCTCCCTTTTCCCCTTGCTTGGCCGTGGCCTTCATGGCCTTTATTAAGGGGAGTTTGTTTTTTTTTTTTTGGTGTTGTTTCCTTGCTTGCATGTGTGAGAGTTCTTAAGAGAAATAGTTTGTGTTTGGAGAAGTTATTCCTCTTCCTTTTTCCTTGCCCTAGCCGTAACCATTTGAAAGTTTTGGGGTAAGATTCTTGACTCATTTCCCTTCTCTTTTCTTTGATTATGTGTTAGTGTGATCAAGTGTTAAGATTTGAAACATCTTCCTTCCTTTCTTAAGCCTTGAGGCCAAACTCTATGTGGTGTTCAGAGGAAGTTTGTGTTCAAGTTTTCACACTTAGATCCTTGAGAATAATATTGATATTGGAGTTTTGTTGAGGGGTTAAGATTGGAAAATGATTTTGATTCTAGTTTCTTTCAAAAATGAGTGGTTAATGTAAGATTTTGTTGTTGTTGTTGTTGATTCATGGTTTTCAAAGAGGTAATTTTTGAAAATGTTGTTCAAAATCTCTTGATAATGAGGATCTCAAACTTGATTAAACCTAAGTGTTTCCAAGAAAAGAGATTGAGTCAAGGAAAGGTGTGTTAGTTTATTACTCGTTGCTGTTTCTCCTAAAGCCATGAAAAATCTGCACTGACATATGTTTAGTGTTTTGGTCATAATGTTTTCCACACATATCCTTTTTCGTTGATTCTATATTTTCTGGAAACTAGACTCACTGCTCTACATTTTGCACACAAATTTTACTGAATTTGGTTGAGTATTGATAATTTGAAATGCATCACAAGTTGGAAAACAAAAGCTGTTCTTTTCTGTATACCCGAAAATAGTTTTGAAAAACTGCACCAAATGGCTAATTGTTTGTTAAATTAAAATTCACTTTAAAAAACTAGACACTCCAAGCTTTCCAGGGAGTGGTCATTTGCTCAAATCCGACGTTGTTTGTTATATTAATAAAACTGGTGAAGTTGGAGTACATATTTGAGTTTTCATAAGATTTGAGATATTGTTAAAGTTTTGATCAAGTTGTTTTGTTTTTAGATCTTAATGATAAGGAAAAAGTATAAGGTGTGAATCATTTGAAAGATAGATGAATTTTTTTCAAAAAGATTTTAATGTTTAAGTGTTGAAAGTTTTCTAAAAGTGTTTAGTACTTTCAAACTTTATTTTTCCTTTTTGGGTGTGGGTAATAAATTAGGATTTAAAGTGGTTCGGTTAAGGTTAGAGTGGCGGAAGTCGTGGGTGTTCCTAGGAGATTAGGGTTCTAGTTTTGTTCCTAAACCCTAAGTGATTGTTTGGTTAGGATCGTGTATACGTGGTCGTGATCGGATTCGCTGCAAGGATCGTGTGTACAACGTGGACGTGGAAGGAAAACCTTTAGGCAAGGGCATCTTCAAAAAGTATATATTATTTGTGTGTGAATGCATAAATTAATTATGTGATATTTTGTTGATGTTGCTAAAGTGATGAACATGCTTATGTTATGAGATTGTTTTCTTAAATGATGCATGATTATAATTCTCGTGTGATTAATGATGCTTTGTGATTATAATCATTATATTATTGATCATTAACTATATTTGTGAATATGTTGTTAATGACTGTGATAATTGGGAAGTGCCGAGAGTACGTGAGTTTGGGGTATCCGTCGTAATGACGTTAAATAAATAATGATCTTGAAATAAAAATTAAGAGATATTTTATTAAAATCAAAGAGACACTTTAAAGTGGATTTTTCTAAAAACCCTAAACTAGTAATGGATAAACCATTTTTTCTTAAAGTGAGAGTTAGAATAATTATAAGTAACTGTTTTCGAACTAATAGGGGAAATTTTCAAATACCAATGTTTTACAACTACTAGGAGTTTTTGGCAGAAAGGACTTTAAGGATATAGAGCGAGGTTGAGATGATAAGGCGAAGTTCTAGACTAGGTGAGTCTAGAGAGGGATCCTATTGTGATGATTAACTGTGGTGGTGTATTTATACTGCTGTGTAAATTATCTGTGATGCAGAAATGTTCATGCATATATGTATCCCTATGGGGAGATTAAGGAGAGGTTGACCTGTAGTCATTCTGTTGTGGACCAATGTCTATGCCAACTAAAGCAATCCTGTTGTGGACCAGTGTTAAGGCTGACCTGAAGTAATCATGTTGTGGACCAGGGTCAATGCTGACCTGTAGTAATCCTATTGTGGACCAGGTTTACCCTGCGGGAAACCCTTGCGAGGGTGGTGTGGTGATATTTCGGAATCATGTGCATTGGCATATAGACTAACCGATAGAGATTTGTAGTGCATCTTTATTGTGTTGATTATTTGTTATGATATTATGTTATGTTTTGCATATACATATTGCTGTTATATATGTTTGTATGGGAAGATGACCCTTGCCTGTGGTTCTCTAATCCCAATGGATGTAACCCAGATGATGGAGACTGCAGAGTGATCAAGACTACAGACAAGTGTCGCCGAGGAGGTTTCTACCCAGCCGCCTTTGTAAACTTACTAGAAAGTTCAGTAAGTGTCGTAGTGTGCTGACCAGCTATAGGTGTCTTTATTGTACTCTTTGAGTTGTATATACATGTTGTATTTCAAAACTTGGATCGCCTTTGTGCGAAGGTTTATCTAAATTTTATTTGCATGGTTATTGTGTTTTATTTGTACATCATGTTTCAAAAATGTTGTGATACTCTGATTGCTGTTTTGAAAAGTAGTCTTGGAAAGAAAATAAAAAAAATATTGACCCACTTTTTGTGAAAACCATGCAAGCAGAATATTGCCTTTTCAAAAGTATTTCAACTTTTAAAGGAAATGTTAGATCAGTAGCGCTCCGAAAAGCGGGGTGTTACATTACTGCTAGAGATTATTGAACTACCAGATTTTAGATTACGGATGTATCTGGAGTCTATAATCCGAAATCATCAAACAGTTAAAACAGTATTACAAACGTCCGGATTCTTATATCCGAATTAATCCGGCAATATAAATACGAAAAACCAGAGATCTCAGGAAAAAAAGACGCGAACGCACCTCAGATTAGTGACAATGTAGAAGAGATATAGCACAAAATGGCACCAAAGAGATAGGTAGATAACAAGGGGATAAAAACACCTTCAAAAGTGAGAGAGATTGAGAGAGGGCGAGATAGATTGGGAGAAGGAGTGAGAGAAGGAGGGGGTGAGGTTTGAGAGGGAGAGACGTGAGGGAGGTGAGAAAGAAACAGAGAAAAATAAAATATGGTTTTGTATTTCTAAGCAAGGGCAAAATATTATTTTAAAATATATGGGAGGTGTGGAAATTAATAGTGGGAGGCGGTAAAATCAAAGGCCAAATTACAAAGAGAAATTGGGTCAACAACTACAACAAAGCCCAATAAGGCAAGACACAATAGGGTTAGCATGAACCCAATATGGATGACTGACTATGCTTAAGGACCTCACTCCACGGTCGTTACTTTTTTTTTTGTTGACTCACACGGTCGTTGCTGATTCTAGAGAATTCCACTTTCTGTTGGCATGCTTTTATTTCCATTTCAGTTGTAGATTCCCTTTCTACTAACACCCTTGTAGTATGATGTAGCCGCTTGACGATAGTTCTGTTTCAGTAGGAGACGAATCACACTTATTAAACTTGAAGAATGATTAATGAATGAGTAGAGAAGAATTTCAATAAGTTTTCTTGTTCACTTTTATACCTCTATTGGTTGAAAAAACCCTTTCAACAAAAGGAATCTACATTGGTTAAATCGCAAGCAATTTTTTTTAAAAAGGCGGTGACATTTTTGTAATTAACTCGAGTGTTTTTACATTGGTTGCCTCCTGAACAGATGTAGAAAGATTGTTTTATGCTTTTTGATTCTTTTTTCGGTCTCACAATGTCATTCTCGTACTCAATTCAAACGTTGTTTGACTTAACTCCCGCACACGAACCTCTAAAGCAAAATCGTGACCATCATTATCGCCACCTCCATTCGCGTCTCACAGTTGTTTACTTCATGTCTTTTTCCCCTCGTCGTCGTTTGCTTCTTGTTGTTATTTGTTTCTTTCCATCTCGTCGCTTCAAATTAGGTTTGATTCTAATCTTTAACAATGATTATAAGCACTCTATATGATCACTAACATGTTGAGGAAATGGTGTATCAAGTTTGGTACTTATTGGATGAGTCTTGTGCCATCACATGAGATGCTAAAGTTGCATGCTTTCTGTGAAGTTCTTGCGAGAACTAATTCTGTTTGGAATTTTTCTGCACCATTTAGTGAGCTTTGTTAACATTGTTCATCTCATGGTCGAAGGCAGAAAAAGAGAAAGAACTCAGAGAGAAAATGGTTGAGAAGATTGAGTTCTCATTGAATGAAATTGATTGAATCATTACAAGTGATAACTGAACTTATATAGATAGTTTGGACTTCTAACAAACTAACTACCACGATAACTGACTAAAACAGTTAGTAGCTAACATTAACTAACTTAATAATCGTAATACTCCCCCTCAAGTTGGGAGATATATGTCAAGTAAACCCAACTTGGAAATTAAAGAATGAAAGAGAGTTTTGGGAAATGCTTTAGTTAAGGAATCTGCCACCTGATGATGGGAATTGACATGAACCAGCTTGAGAAACTTTGATTGCACATAATACCGAATGAAGTGGCAATCTATATTTACATGTTTTGACATCTCATGGCTCAAAGGATTTGATGCAAGCATGATGGCAGACTTGCTGTCACTGTAAACCATAACAGAAGGGGCAAAAACTTCAAAAACTCGAAGCAATTGCTGAATCCGAAGAAGCTCTGAAGTGAGTGATGCAACAGCTCTATACTCAGCCTCAGCTGAGGATCTAGCTACAGTAGGTTGTTTTTTTTGACTTCTAGGCTACAAGAAAATCACCAAGGAATATGTGAAAACCTGTTGTAGACCTCCTAGTAATTGTGCAACTACCCCAATCTGCATCCACAAAAGCTGTCACACGCAATGAAGATGAGGCAGGAAAGAACAAGCCTAACCCGGGTGTGCCCTTTATATACTGCAGTACTCGATGAGCAGCCTGCAAGTGGGGAGTTCTAGGAGCAGCCATGAATTGACTCAGTTTATTCACTGCAAAATTAATATCAGGCCTGGATATGGTCATATACCTGAGCCTTCCTATCCGCCACCTATATGCTGAAATGTCAGCCAGAGGAGATCCATCAGTGTTGTTGCGTTTGAAACCAGGATTCATAGGAATTGGAGAAGGTTTAGCAGCTAAGAAACCAGTATCTTCCAATAGTTGAAGAGCATACTTCCTCTGACAAAGGTGGATGCCTTTGGACGATTTAGCAATTTCCAAACCCAAAAAGTATTTCAAATCACCATGAATTTTTAACTTGAAATGATGTTGCAAGAGAGCCTGCACTTCAACAATATGTTTAGAACTTGGTCCAGCTAGGATGATGTCATCCACATAGACCAAAAGAATCACCAAACTGTTGCCTGGGCCTTTGGAAAATAGGGAATGATCTGCTGCAGATTTAACAAAACCATGCTGAGAAATGGTTGAGCTAAACTTGTGAAACCATTGTCTAGATGCTTGCCTAAGTCCATATAAGGACTTGGTTAATTTGCATACTAGATTCTCCCCCTTCATGGGATACCCCTTAGGTAACTGCATGTAAACTTCCTCAAAAAACCATTGTAAGAAAGTAATGCATACCATCATAAGTAGCATGTTGAAAAGGCCCCCAAACATCACAATGGACCAAATCAAATGATGAGTTAATGTGATTACCATGAGCTATGAAAGGTGGTCTACGGAATTTAGACGAAGGACACACTTGACAAGAAAGAGAACTGAAATTAGAAGGTAAAGAGGAAGGATTTTTATTGCTTAAAAATTTCAATACATCATCTGATAGATGACCAAATCTAGAATGCCATGTAATGGCTAAATTCTTAGAAACAGAATTGCACAAATCAGGATAGTGTTCAACAGAAAAAACATTGGGAAAATCTGACTTAGAGGAAACACACACATCAACTTGTGATATACTGTGTGACAGATGATTGAACACATAGAGTCCCTGATTTAGGTCACCCCTGCCAATCACCTGCTGCTTCTCCTTGTCCTGAATGAAAAACTATCCATTAGTGAAGAAAACATAGCATCCAGAGTGAGTTGATAAAGCACTAACAGAAATGATGTTCAAATGAAAAGAAGGAATATAAATAACCTCTTTAAGAACAAGAGAAGGATTCAGATTAACACTACCAATGCCTACGACAGGAACTTTTTCACAGTTAGGAAGATAGACAAACTTATCAACTAATGGTTTATAAGATTGAAAAATGTCTAAAGACTTTGCAATATGAGAAGAAGCCCCTGAATCTAATATCCAAGTGCTAGAATTTGTGTTGAAATTAGGGGAATAAGAGGAAAAACTCATACCAATCACAGTAGAATCACCTTGAGCAGGTTCTCTCATGTTTGTTTGACACATTTGGGCCTGAATGTAGGCAATCAGGTTCCAGTACTGCTCATTGCTGAGAGGATTAACAAGAGCATCTACAATAAGATTTGGGATCACACTATTTACAGATGCAAAAGGCTGACCAGGCTTGCCTTTCTTGTATCCTGGAGGAAAGCCATGCAACTTGAAACACTTGTCTTTGGTGTGACCAAGAACACCACAATGTGCACATAGAGGACGATCCTTCTGCTTGGAACTAGAACTTGCATACTTCTGCTTAGAACCAAATTTGGAACCTTGAACAGCATAAGCCACAGGTGTATCAGTGATGGCACTATGACACTAGCTTCCAGGTGTGACTCTTCTTGCAGCACCATGGAGAAAACACTGGTAATAGGAGGAAGAGGCTCCATTAAGAGGATCTGACCCCTAGTGTGACTGTAGGAGTCATTGAGTCCCATAAGAAAGGTGAGCACATACTCAGTTTCAAGATGATCGATCAAGGCTTGTGAATCGCCACATTCACAATTCAGATAGGGCAAAATTCACTAAGCTCTTCCCAAATCGACTTGAGCTTAGTGAAATAGGTGTTCAGAGAAAGAGAACCTTGCATGCAAGAAATGAAATCCTTGCGAAGTTGAAAAATTCGAGTTCCATTCTTCTTCTGAAACCGAAGACGCAGATCTTGCTAGATCGCAAACGCAGAAGAAGAGTATATGACACTCGCCGAAATCTCCTTGGTCATGGAGTTCAGAAGGCACGATGCAACAATATTGTTGTTGCGGCACCATAGAGCATAGTTAGGATCGTCCTGTGGCGGAACTTGAATTGTTCCATCAACGAACCCTAATTTGTTGCGACCACTGAGAGTCATTTCCATGGCACGATGCCATGTAGGATAATTCATTTCAGTTAACGATTGCGTAACCAGAACGAGGCCAGGATTATCCGTCGATTGATTTTAGTTGATTGTTGAATTGTTGATCTTCCATTGATGAACACGGAAAAAATCGCAGAAATCAAGAATTGAAGCTTGAAGAAGAATCAGAGTAACGAGAATGCAGAAACAAAGATTGCAGAGTGAAGAGAGGAATCTTCAATCAGCAATGAAGAAATTCTTCTGATACCATGTTAACATTGTTGATCTCATGGTCGAAGGCAGAAAACAGAGAAAGAACTCAGAGAAAATGGTTGAGAAGATTGAATTCTCATTGAATGAAATTGATTGAATCATTACAAGTGATAATTGAACTTATATAGATAGTTTGGACTTCTAACAAACTAACTACCACGATAACTAACTAAAACAGTTAGTGACTAATATTAACTAACTTAATAATCGTAATAAGCTTTTAATTCAAAGTAAAAGAATGAATTTGATGTCTAATAATGTGTTAAGAATCTACCACTATTTTCTTAGAATCTAACTCTTGGTGTTTATACCTTTTTTAATTTAACTTGGTGTTTATACCTTATTGTTCTCAAAATAATATTTTTTATTATAAAATATGCCTTATTCAAATAATATTCCACATTATATTATAAAAATACTATTTCACAACTATCAATCACATGGAAATGTTATTGTATGAATTTCTCATTCCCAAGAAGTGTGCATAAATGTTTTCAAGCAGTATTAATGCATCCAATAATTTAAACGCATTAAATTACTATATAAATTATTATATTATAATGACGACAACAATGACGATGATGATGATGATGATCTCATTTCTAAAAATCGGGATGTTACAAGGTAGCTCTTAATGTGGATTACAGTGCTGGATTTGGAGGGTTATGCAAAAACTGTGATGGTAAATTATTATTTTTAGTGGTAGTGTGGGGGTGTCTAATATTCTCCATGCTGAAATTTTGATACTTTATCATGATATTAGACTTTGTTGGAAAGCAAGGCTTAAAAAAGATTCTCACTCTCTTTGCACAGGAAAGCTTATTCAAGAGTGGAATGATATACATCATTTATATGGAAACGAGCTTGAAGTGATAAGAAACTTTATCTCTAAAGATTGGCATTTTTGCATTCTTCATACGCTTAAGGAGATAGATCAATGCGCATATTTCTTGGCATAGTTTAGAGCAAAGACTCTAGATTCTTCGATTGTTATTCAAGAAGCACCTCCTTGTGTGCAAACTTTTTATCAACCGGTGCCATGAGGGTTATTTTTGTTAGGCAGTAGCTTTCCTGTTTCTTGCTTTTTTGTCTTTCTTTTCTTTTTGTAACAAAAAAAATGAGATAACACGTTGTTAAAGTGTTTCTAAATTAGCCGAACAGTTGCCTAAATGTATCAACAATGATTCCTAAATATCTAGGAAAGGGACTCTGTTTCTCATATGTGAGTTCTTTAACTACTTCAAAGAGCGTTTAAGTAGGTGAAAGATGAAGACTAAAACTAAGTTTGCATAGAAAAATAATGATAAAAGGCGATAATGATAACTTACAAGTAAAATAAGTTGTTTGATTGATTAGGTATGTCTTAACAAGACTGTACAATGCCTAATTATAGTACAAAACTTGCAAGCTACCTCTATTTGCCACGGTCTCCACTAACATAATTGTCTTTACAAGTAGCTAACAATTTTAGCAACTACCTATGCATGTTTTGGCTAATGGGCCAACTGTCCACTAACCACGATCTCCTAAAATCAAGCGCGGGCTCACATTAGCCCTTTATGCTGCGAAAATCCAGCTCCCAACGACTCTTTTTCTTTTTATTTTCAACTGCAACCAACTTCTCATAAAATCAAGGTCGAAGATAATTCTTTGAATATTTTCTTTTTTTCCTTCAAAATTCTTTCACATCTAAACACCCCAAGCTCATTAAATATTGATAAGCCCATTAGTCCACTAAACTTGGCCAAAATTCACAACCTCTAGCATTCGACTAATCATCCAACACATATTCTTCAATCGGTTGACCCACAATTCGGCTAATACTATTGACTAATTTGGCAAATCGGTTGTTTACTGTATTCAGTTATCAGTTAAATTATTTTTAGGTGTTAACACTCGTGTATCCGGTTTGAATGTTAGGTGTTGATTAATCACCTATGGTCCGTGATAGACACAACATGACAATTGATGGATTCAAAGACCTATATGAAAGAATAAAATTAAGAGATGCAGTGAACTAATCATATTGCCTGTGAGACTCTCTCTCCATTGTTGGTTTTGAGCTTAAGTTGAGAGGCATTTATTGTGAACTAGGGCCGTTTACAAGGATTTTGGTGTCTTAGGCAAAAAGCACAACACCGCTAAGATCCAGTTTGTTTGGGATTATTTTATTGAAAAAATTCACTTTTTAAAAGAAATAATCACATTTTTAAATTTTGTATCCTTCTGTTTCACCTTTTGGAAATAATTAGAATCTAAAAATAATCCAAAATCTTATTATAATGAAAAGCTATTTGAAGTAGCTTTTAGGAAATAATCTGATTTTAATGTGTGTGAAGTTGAGAGAGAAAATTAAAAAAATGATTTTTATTATTATAAACAATCACAAATTAGCTTATGCTTTACTTCAAAATATCTAAAAAAATAATCTCTAGATTATTTTATATGAGAATCATTTTTTTTAATCTTAAACAAATGAATCCTAAAAATAAACCTAATATACAGGAATTTTGGAGTCTTTAGAACTTTGCGGTAAACAAGTTCATTATAATAAAATAGTGTCAGAAGAGTGTTAAAATGTATTGTTTTGATCTTCTATTTTTTTCCATTCAACAATAAGTATGGTTGGAAAAATAAAATAGGACTTTCTATCATCTAAATTCATTGTTATGTGTGACTGAAAAACAAAATGAAGTCTTCAATCTTCTATAGCCTAACAGTGGCCTAAAACAAGTGCCTTAATTACCTTGCAGTTTCCATGTCCTGCTGTGAACCGGCACCATCTTTGTTTTGTGGCTATACAGGGCCAAAGGCCTGTGAACCGCCAAGTATCGTTGTCTTTTTTATTCTAATTGACAGGACTTGATCCAGATCAATAACCATTTTCCAATAGAAGCATATTCTAAAGATATTCTGATAAATGACGTGTCGGCAAGAATAAGGTGACTTTGAAAATCCAAAATAGTCGTTGTTTGTACTTTATATAATATCTAACATGCGTCCTAAAATAGGCTTACTCAAAAACGATAATAACATAACATGTATTTTATATATTCACCAATTTAGCAAATAAGCATCACAACCTAACTTACGTCTTTTATATATATATATATATATGGTAACTGAATAAGAAATAGATAAAACGAGGTAAAGTCGCTTTTTTGTCTCTCTGTTCCTCAAAAGCCCAGGGTGTTCCCCTGCGTCATTGCCGATTGGCTTGTTTTTTTTTGCTTTCCTTCAATTTTCATTTTTCAGCATTAAAAGTTACCATAATCTGAAACCATCATGAGTGATCGACGGTTTAGGAGAGAAAGTAAACTTGATGTGCCTGTATAAATCTACGTATTATGTATCAATAGAATCTCATTCATTTGGACCATGGGTGGAGGTGGGCCAAGGTAATATATAGTAGATATTTATTAATGTCTTTCAATAGAATACCAACAAAATATTGTAACAGCGTTTTGAATATATAAGAGTATAATTAGTTAGTATAATTGTAACAGTTGTCAGTTAGTTACTGCTACTGTTAGTTAGTTATTGCTAATGCTCTTGTATAAATACCGCTAGTGTAACTGTTTTAGTTAGTGAGAATCAATTCAATCTCTCATTCATGAGTTCCGCTATTTTCTATTTTTTTCTGTTTCTTTAGACTTTACATGGTATCTACAGCCTTCGATCTTTGATGACCTCATTAGATTCATCTTCTTCTTCTCCATCGCCTCTATTGCCGCTGTCGCCGGGGTTTGTAAGCAGTTCTCTGCTTCCGGTTCCTTCCTCTTCGTCTTCGACCGTAACATTTTCACACGAAATTACAGAAACATTTGATGAGAACAATTTTCTATTATGGCGTCAACAGATTGAGTCTGTTCTTCGTTTTCACAATTTGTACGAGTTCATTGTCTCCTCTGTGATTCCACCGCAATTCAAGTCCGATCATGATCGTGATGCAAACCTAACAGATCCAGCGTATCTCACCTGGATACAACAAGATCAACAACTTCTCTCGTGGCTTCAATCAATGTTGTCTAGCACGATTCTCTCTCGTGTTCTTGGATCAACGCATGCTTTTGAAGTTTGGGAGAAAATACATGCCTACTTTCATCACACTACTCGTGCCAAGGCTCGTCAATTGCGCTCTGAGTTGCGCAGCACTATGCTTGATAATCATACTGTAAAGGAATTTCTTCAACAAATCAAAACCCTAGTCAATTCACTTTCCTCTGTTGGAGATCCAATTTCGCAACAGGAACATCTAGATGTGATTCTTGAAGGCCTCTCCCAAGAATATGATCCGGTTATTTCCCTAATTGAAAGTCGACCTGATTGCATGACGATTGAAGAAGCCGAAGGTCTCATTCTTGCTCAGGAATTGTGAATTCTCAAGTATCGCAAACGCACGGTCAATGATTCTGCCTCTGTGAATCTCACTCACGCTCCTTCGTCGCAGCCTCAAATAGTTATTCTGACTATGAATAATTTTATGAAAGTCTGATAATTATACATTTTTATAATGTATACTAGTTATCTTAGTAATAACTTAATATTAACATCAATAAATTTCACTTCGATAGTACATATAACAATTTTGGTCGTACAAAATATACCTTTTTACTTAATCATTGAAAATTCATAATTCATAAAAGGTTTTTTTTTTGACGCAATTCATAATTTAATGGTTAAAACTATCAATTTATTTTTTAATAATATGCTAACTTGATTCCATATACCGCATAATGAGGATCTCAACATTTTTTTTGTTGATAAAATGAGAATATCAACGTTGTAGTTATGCATGCGTGTCCAAGAAAATGCTCAAAATTGACAAAGACAAGAGAAAGAGAGCTAACTAAAGCAAGAAGCGAGATAAAGGCGTGCTTCCGTGTGGTCGTTGCTTTGAGACAATAGATTTTCACAGATCCTATTCTTCAAAGCCATTGCAACACCCCACAAGTACCCTCCCCCAAACCCAACTGAAAAAGATTACTATTTTAAATGTATTCCATCTCATCTTCTCTTCCTTCCGCAACTTCATTATATATTTCGTCTTCCCTATTCAGAAAGGTACTAATACCCTTCATGCACAGCTCAAAATCGCATCAATTATCAAGTCCAAGCCAAAAAACCTTGATGGCGAAATGCACCAAGTCTCTCATTGCGTTCCCAATCCTCTTGCACACCCTATGCCTCCTTTTGTTCCCACAGCCCCTACTGTCTCAAGAGAGTGATTTTGTTCGTCAGCCTGCTAGTCAGCTCATCTTCACACCCCATCAACGTTCCAATTCAGACCCCCAACAGGTAAATCTATCTATCTATTATTTATTTAAGAAAATTAACTACACCTAGTGGACACGTGTCAAATTTCGGTTGATTGTTTTTTAACTCAAACATTATTTCACTTTTTTTTTTGTTACGAAATTTTACATGACTTTTGTGATTTTTTCCAGACCCTGCACAGATAGTCCACTATAAATTAGTTAGCTCATTAATTTCATCTATACTATGTCAATTTAATTATATGTTCCAACAAATTAAACATCCATCTTAGGTGCACATTTCATTGGTGGGAAAAGACAAGATGAGAATGTCGTGGATAACGGAAGACAAGCACGCGAAAACTGTGGTGGAGTATGGAACAAAGGCAGGGGAGTATGGAGCAAAAGCAACAGGGGAGCATACCTCGTACCAATATTTTTTCTACAACTCTGGGAAGATTCACAACACTGTGATTGGGCCTCTGCAGCCAAACACAACTTACTTCTACAGGTGTGGAGGGTCGGGTCCAGAGTTTTCCTTCAAGACGCCACCGTCCAAGTTGCCCATTGAATTTGTCATTGTTGGTAAGTTGTTTTGGTTTCTTTTGCTTCACGATTTGGTTTTTGTTTCGTGTGAATTAGTAGTTTCGGTTTCATATCTTAGTTATTGGTTTTGGAATTATATAATGCCCCTATCAAGCTGAGTTAGTTAAGTCAGATACTGGGAAGCGATGAGTGCTTCAAGCCAACGCAACAGGTGGAACCGTGGAAGTGGGCACGGGATAAGGCCATAAAAATTGAACGGTGCGTAAAGTGTATAATGGTTAGATAATTACAAAACTTTTTTTTTTTTGATGAAAAAATTTTAGGACGAGGGTAACGGTGCTCGGTCTAAGTTAGAAAAGATTTCCGGGCTCGTTGAACACTTACGAAGGTAATTACATTTACCTCACCCCAAAAAGACTAGTAGGGACTCGAACCCGCGTCATGTCGGATACAAGTCATGTCACGCTTCATTAGGCTATATTACAAAACTTTTTTTTTTTGTTGATAAAAAGATAATTACAAAACTTGATCATCAATCAATCAACTATCTATATAATAAACTTAATTACACTAAGAAACTTAATTACACTAAGACACGTGAAAAAACTTATTCATCCGTTTTTTCGTCAAACACTATTTTTTCAAAAAAAAAAACTTAACTAGACTCTAAAAGCTTAACTACACGGTATATTCCGTTTTTCTTTGCCACTCGCATAGGCGGACCTAAATGTTTGCACACCCTGAAATTTAAAAAAATTTACTTACTTTTTATATAATTTTTATTTTGACTCCTCACAATTTAAAATTTTGCAACTAGACCCATACCCCTTTCATCTCAATTAGAAGCGGTATGGCTTTGGGTGCAAGTGCACCCACATCTTGGACCTACTTGTTGTTTAGGATGTGCACTTGCACCCTCTGAAAATTTAAAAATACTACTTATTATCTATAAAATTTATATTTTGACTCATCTAAGTATAATATTTTGCACAGAGTACCCTCACCTAATCACCTCTTTCATCTCATTCAGTCAGACTTAGTCATCTCTCTCTCAAAACTCAAAACATAACTCCTTTCATTGCCTTATATTTCAACCCACTCTCTCTTTTGTTGGTAAGTGTCATTTTTGGCCCCTGTTTCCACCTTTTACTAAGTTCAGATTTCTTCCAATTCAAACTAAATTAAACTCTAATTTGATCCTTATATTAATTCTCTATTTTAATTTTTCTATTGTAATTGGGTCTCTGTTAATTCGGTCTATGTTGTTTTGTTATTTTCTCTTGTAATTTTTTTAATTCTGAAACCTTTCTATTTTTTTAAGTCTGAAAACTTGTTTTGTGTTATCAGTAATCATTTTATTTATTATTTTGCAAGAAGGGTAAACATTTGCTTGTTATTTTTTTATAAAAAAATATGTGTTGATGCTCTTGTTATAATTTTGTTGATTTTAAAACTTTATACACCCACTAACCCCAAGGTCATAAGTTTGCCATTGGCCACTTGTGGCGAGCACAGATTCTCTCAATTAGTTTTCACTTTTCATGATAAACGGGGTATCGGTAATCATTGACCCAGTGACTTCAAACCTGACAACAAATTTTAAGGCAGCAGCCATTCCCATTTTTTTTTTTTATCAATGAGACAGCAGTAATTTGAAACTTGATAACTGGGACTGGTAATTTATTAATTAACATTCTTATAAAAAAAAAAGTGATGCTAAAAATTGAGCACACAATGCAAATCGCGATTCTTGTGTATATGTTTGTATGAATCAACAAAAGTAAGGAAGGTATAGGTAGGCGAAGTGGGCTCGCGGGAAAATGGAAGGGCGAGCTACTTAGGGGTATTGCATATTGAGACAAAGTGCATTATAAAGTAGAAACAAACATTTGTTATCCAAAAAAAATGGTGTTTTTCTGTCTTCAACTAATTAAAAGCTGTGGATATGTATATGTGTTAATAATGTCATTGATAAAAGACATAGAATGTGACAGAAAAATGTGACAAAAGATTTTCACTCATCCTATAAAGTAGACCCTTCTACTAGCATTGTTCAATGGATTAAATGTTTGTAACAATGCATATATGTTATATATGTAGGGGACTTGGGACAAACTGAATGGACTGCATCAACTCTGAAACATGTTGACAAGAACGATTACGATGTGTTCTTGTTACCGGGAGATCTATCTTATGCCGATTCTCAACAACCATTGTGGGATTCTTTTGGTCGTTTGGTAGAGCCATATGCTAGCAAGAGGCCATGGATGGTTACTGAAGGGAACCATGAGATTGAGACTTTTCCCATTATCTACCCAGAAGGCTTTAAGGCCTACAATTCTCGTTGGCCCATGCCCTTCCAAGAGAGTAGTTCCACCTCAAATCTATACTACTCATTTGAGGTTGCAGGCACCCACGTCATCATGCTAGGTTCCTACACTAATTTTGATGTTGAATCTCAACAATACACGTGGCTTCAATCTGACCTTGCCAAGATTGACAGGGTGAAGACACCATGGGTCATTGTGTTGTTGCATGCACCCTGGTATAATACTAATGAGGCACATCAGGGTGAAGGTGAATCCATGAGACAAGCCATGGAAGAGTTGCTTTATAAGGCTCGTGTTGACTTGGTTTTTGCTGGCCATGTTCATGCATATGAACGTTTCGTATGTTACATCTTTAATTAATGTTGTTTTATTTAGTCATTTCATTTGATATAATCTATTGATATGGATTTAATATCTTTTTTTTGTCTGACTATTTGGTCTCATTACAGACTCGAATATATGACAAGAAGGCTGATTCATGTGGTCCATTGTACGTGACAATTGGGGATGGAGGAAACCGTGAGGGACTTGCATTAAAGTAAGATATTATTTGTTGGATTTAATTGTACTTTTAGTCTCCCAATTTTATCAATTCGGCGATTTTGGTCCCTCTATTTTATTATTTACAATTTTGGCCTCCTAACTTTCTCAATTTGGCGATTTTATTCCCTATATTTTTTTAATTGCACTTTTGGTCCCAAAAATCGTATATTGTGCACTTTTAATTCCTCACTTTCCCAAAATCAAAGATTTTTATGACAAAAAGTGCAAAAAATCCATGATTTTGAAGGACCAAAAGTGTAATTAAAAAGTATGGGACCAAAATCATCAAACTGTGAAAACTGGGGGATCAAAATCGCCAAAAATAAAATAAAGGGATCAAAATCGCTAAATTGAGAAAATTGGGGATCAAAAATACAATTAAACCTATTTGTTATCTTTTTATTCAATATCAACCAATAATTATAGTTTATTTATTTTCAATTTTGTTTCCTATTTATCTAGGGACCTTGATATGTTACTATATGTTGCTTGTTGACAATAGGTTTAAGAATCCTTCGAGCCCACTCTCATTGTTTCGAGAACCAAGTTTTGGTCATGGAAGGTTACAAATACTAAATGAAACTCATGCACATTGGTCATGGCATCGCAACAATGACACCGATGCAATTGTAGCTGATAGCATTTGGATAGAAAGTTTAAGCAATTTGAAAGCATGCTCAGATACACTAAACAAACAAGTTGCCCATGAAGAACTATAAATTTCAATTTGGAGCAATATTTATTGCTATAAAGAATGTGAAGATTACTAGATCATCGTAATTTCATTAGCAACTTGGCTAGTATCTTCAATTAGCAAGAGGAGTGAAACATTTCATATCACATCTTAGCTCCTGCGTTAATTAGATGTGATTGGTCATAAATTATTGTCATCAGATACATATTTTGTTTTAGTGGTTGAGCTTGTATTATTCTCTCACTCTCTCATTGTCATCTCCGACTTTGAGTTCTTGTAAAATTTTAATTCAACTAATTAATGAAAAATAAAACACATGATTCTCTTAATTTTATTTTCTTTAGATATTTATTTCTTAAATTCTTAGATCCAAAAAGTTTATATCCTTCACTTGGATCCATGATAAATCAAGCTTAGGATTTTACATATAACCCTTCTAAGTTTTAACCGTATTACATGCATATAAAAGAGAATACAACACCGATGCTATTTCAACAACATTTTTATTTGATTAATTGAATCACAACTAGTATAGAGCAATAATATTTTCACTGCTTTGAAATAATAACTGGGTTTCATTGTTATAACACTACTAATTGTACCAATAAATGCATATAGTTCATCATTCTTGTAGACAAAGATAACTGTTGAGATTTTTTTTTTTTGACAAAATAACTGTTGAGATTTGAATAAAGGAATTTAAGTAGTTATAAGATTAGTATATTACTATGATAAGAATGACTATTAAGGAAACTTTGAAAGAAGGATTTTATTAGAAAGGACACGATAGGTTATAAAACTTGGTGTGGGTTCTACTAAATAAGAAATAGAAATCATATAATTTAGTAAATCTTACATAATTTAATATATAAGGATATATTAAAAATCTTATTACTAAAATTTCTCATAAAACCAGTAAAAAAAAATTTCTCATAAAAAGCAGACAATTAGAACTCAATCAAAAAAAAAAGAGCAGACAATTAGAAAGGTATTGGACTACTTCCCAATTCTCATCTACTATATTATAGTATAAAATGAAGTTTTGCTACGTAAGACTAAGTCACGTGCCAACCTCACAATGATTCATTTTTCCTCCAAAACATATTATTATTATTATTATTATTATTATTATTATTATTATTATTTTGTTGGTGTTGTTGTATATTATTATTGTCATTATAATACAACCATTATTATAGGATTTTAATTGATACTAATTATTATCAAAATTCAAAATATATTTCCTATAATAAACTCTTGATTTTCGAATATCAATTATTAAATTAATGTTAGTATTATAGGTGTCATACCCTAATTTTGTCCAGTCTTTTTTTAAATTTATTTTGCTTAAATTAGTAATAATATTAAATAATAATAATAAATAATAATAATATTTTTGGTCACAAAATAGGAGAAAAAGCAAAAAATAAAGTGAAAGAGAAAAGAAAAAGAAAAAGAAAAAAATAAATAAAAGCAAAGAGGGGTGCAAGTAGCAGTGGGCAGCCTGGTAGCCCAGCCCAATCCTGCGTGCACCCATCATATCTGCACACAACTCCCATTTACTTCGTACACCCCATTTTCTATTTCTACGCCCCCAGCGTAGCGCATTCCCTTCTCTTCTAGGCGCGTCCCCCATTTTTCTTGCACCCCCTAGGCCTAAACCAGCACCTACTCGACTCAATCCGTATAAGCCTAACTAAAAGACCCTAAAATCTCTACCCCCTCATTCCCTCTCCTCACTCACGCCACTCGGCCTCCCTCTCTCCCTCTATCTTTTTTTCATTCCTTCTCTTCTCATTTCTTCTCTTCCACTTTCCCTTTCTCCTTCACTTCCTCCATCAACCCTAACCCTAAAGAACCATTCGGCCGCCACCCTCTATTCTCTTTCTCTCCCTTTCTCTCCTTCTCATTCCTCCTACCAACCCTAACCCTAGAGAGGCTGTCGCGGTGCCCCCTTACTTCATCCTCTCTTTCCCTCTTCTCTCAACCATAATCTTCATTTCTTTCCCTCTCGTCATTTTTCTATCACAAACCCTAGAACAGCCGTGACATCTCCCTCTTTCCTCTCAATCTCTTCTTTCCTTTTTTTTCTTTCTAAAACCGAATCATACCTCAAAAACAAAATCAAATCCATTAATATCTCTAAAAAAATTTCAATAAACCTCTAAAATCAGGAATCTGGAAACAAAAAACTGAGGTTTTTCGTACCCTTTCTTTTATCATTTTTATTTATTATTTAATTTGATTTCGTACTAATTCGGTTCTAATTTTTCGCAGATACTTGGGCTATAAAAGCTACACACTCTCAAAGAAAAAGAGAGAGATATTCGGATATAAAGAGCACGAACAAAAGAGCAACAGAAGAAGAGGAACAAGGTTGCGGCCACGAAAACCTAGTCGGGGCACCGAAAGACCAAAACAAACACTTTTAGCTCTAGGGTTTTTAGAATTTTCCTTTTTTTTTCTCCTTCTATATTTTTGTTGGGTCAAAGCTAAAACACAGGTTCTCCCCTTTCCAGATTTTGTTTTGTTCAATATTTTTACTCTTTTTTTTTCTTTTGTTTCTCGTTGTGTAACATGAACTAGATTGAGACTGTAATTAAATTTTTCTTCCCTTTCTGTTGGCTGCTTATGCTTTGAATTTTAGTTTTATTTTTATCATTTCTGCACTATTTGGGAACAAAGAAGGGAACCTATGGTTCCCCATTAACCACGCGGGCACTGGCCGGAACTGTGTTCCTAGTCACCATTGCCGCCGCCGTTAGGGGTGTTTGCGGTGCGATTTGATTCGGTTTTGAAGCAAAATGCCATCCGATCCAAAGATTAAAACAACATGCGGTTTGGTTTAGTTTTGATGACTTATTTAAAAAAACCCGAACCAATTTGATCCGATTAAATGCGGTTTGAATTGGATCAGATGATTGGGTTTTTACTTTTTACTAAGCATTATATATTAATTATTTAAATTGTTTCAAATAACATATTTAGAGTTAATTTTTTAAAGAAATAATTTTTTTGGTAAATATTTAAAAAGTAGATTTACTTTGGTTTGGTTATGTTTCAGTTTAGTAAATATTTAAAGAGTGAATTTGAAGAGTGGATTTACTTCAAATTCTATTTGGATTTACGTTTTTAGCAAGATGCGGTTTGGTTTGGATTGGTTCGGTTCTAGATAAGTCAACAGCAAACCGAACCGAACCGCGCGGTTGACGAAAAAAGTGGCCCAAATAAATTCAAAAAATATTTATTTTTTTGCGGTTTTCGGTTATTTTGGATCGGTTTGCAGTTTTTCTTTGGATTGTTTGGATTTGAACACCCTGGCCACAGTCACGTTCAGGATTAGGGTTCCACCCTAAAAAATTAGGGTTCCAGAAAGTTATTCACTTATTTAATTTTTTTAATATTTTTATTTCAATCAATTTGTTTCTTTTAAAAATTAAAATGTTTTTTCTTTGAAATTCAATTAGAGTATTAAACATCCTGTAAGTAAAAATATCATTTTCTTTTATCTATTAAAAGTAGAAAAGGTTGAAATCCTAGGTCTATTAACTAGATTATATTTCTTTTTATAAAAAAGAATTGAATTACTGGATTTTTGTTAATAATTAATAATAATTGATAATATTATATAAATAAATAAATAAAAGATAAGAGATTTATTTTACAGTTTCAGTAATGCTAATATGTTAATTAGTAATAAAGTTTGATTAATAGTGTTTTGCAATGAAGAATAAATAAGGGTTTACTAGATCCCTTTCTTTTTTCTTTTTTAAAAAAGGCAATAACTACTTATTAAAAAAATGATCCTTTTATAATAAAATTGGAATTAGGATTTGGCGCCAGGGCTAATTTGTAGCTAACAACATAGATTTGACTTTTGAGCTTCTTTTTAGTTGATTTTTAATGCAAGATTGGGCTTCTGACCCATTTTTTTAAGGGGTGAGAAAAAGAAATGAAATTAAGCCCATTTTTAAATGTACCCCCACCTGGTAGGTACACCTCCCAATTTGCGAATTTTCCAAAATACCCCTACTTAAAATCTTAGTACCGAAAATTCGCAATTTCTAGAATGCAAAAAAAAAATTCTTATCGAAAATTCGAATTTTCAGTATACAATTTGTATACCGAAAATTCGAATTTCCGGTAAAATAATTTTTTTTTCTCACCCGTCAATTGGAATTTCCGGTATACAATTTGTATACCGGAAATTGGAATTTCCGGTAAAAAAAAACTTCTTCACTTCTCCGGAAATTCGAATTTCTGGTATTCAAATTGTGTTCCAAAAATTAGGAACACAAAAAAAATTGTGTACCGAAAATTCCGAATTTTCGGTACACAAATTTTTTTGTGTTTACCGAAAATTCCTAATTTTCGGAACACAATTTTTGTGTGATGTGAATGTCGTTGAAACTAAACGGTCTAGATTACAAGCATATATATAATATCACGGTACAGATTACAACAATACCCCTGAACCGTACCGCTGGGGGCTTCGCCCCCCGCATCCCTAAGACACCCCGAAACAGATTGGGCCTAGCCCCCATGGGCTGGGGGGCAAAGGGAGCTTCGCTACGCTCCGCTAGCTTAGCTCCCCCGCCCCCAGCCTTATTGATACTGAATCATATGAGCCATACTCAACAGATTCTTTCACCAATTGCTTGTTTTCTTCGTTTCCCTCCTTTGTCACTGATTCTTCAATTCTTGGGCTATTCCATTTCCAGACTCATCCTTTCTTTTGTTTCTGCTCTGTCCATTTGTATGGAGGAGTTGTCTGGTAAACGATCCTGAACGTCTGGAAATATTTTATACTGGAAATTCGAATTTCTGTTATACAAATTGTGTACCGGAATTTTCGGTAAACAAAAAAAAAATTATGTGCCGGAGAATTTCCGGCACACAAATTTTTTTTTTGTTTACCAAAAATTTCGAATTTCCGGTACACAATTTGTATACCGAAAATTCCAATTTCCGGTAAGAGAAAAAAAAATTACTTTACCGAAAATTCGAATTTTCGGTAAGATTTTTTTTTTTGCATTCCAAAAATTACGAATTTTCGGTACTAATATTTTAAATAAGTATATTTTGGGAAATTCGCAAATTAGAGGTGTACCTACCAAGTGGGGGTGCATTTAATAATGCCCCGAAATTAAAAGTAAAATTAGGCTTTCGGCCCATTTCTTGTGTTTTCAAAACAAAATAAAACGTTGCCGCAATTAATTTTGTGATAATAAGTAACAAAAACAAGGCTTTTTTAATGATTGACTTTTTGTTTCTTTTTTTTTTTTAGAAAGTTCCTTCTTTTACTTCACGCGAACAAAATAAATTTCATTAAAGCAAACATTTTTCTTAAACAATTTAGGGTACCGTTTTTAAACGAGCGTTGTAGGGGATGCTAATACTTTTGTTACGCTTAACTAACTCCCGAACCCAAATTTGGTTCAAAGACAATTTTCCTCCTATTTTTCTGAAAAATATTTTTCTATTATTTTTCCTTAATAAATATAGGTGTCGGCTCCATTAAATTTTTGATATTGCTACAGTAGGAAAGACAATGTGAGATGCAATAAAAATGTACAATTTTGATTTTTAATATACCATTTTAGTTATTTAGACATTCTCTCAAATTTAAATTATTATTTTTAATTAAAAAACTATTTTAATGACATAGTAAATTCAATTTTTAATTAAATGAAATTCAAATTAACTTAAAATTTTTTATGCCTATGTAAATACTTTAATATAAACTAGCGGCAAGACGGGCACTCCCGTGCCCGTCTTTTCGCATTTCTATTACGCTACAGTATGCATCATTTTATCGCGTTTTGTTGTTTAATATTGGTTTTACAATTTGTAAGTTGTAACCCCTTACCCCTCTAGTCTTTTCTCTTCTGAGTGATACCGTACTGTGCTTCTCATTTTAAATTTAAATTTACAATTTAAGTTAAGCTAAGGATAAAATTGGAAGGAAAAAAGGCTGCACCAAAAGTCTCATATCCCCATTATATATTGTTATAGATAACACAATCAAATAAATTTTTTAATATAAAATTTATAGTTTTTAATATATATTGTGTGTAACATGGCTGTCATATTATGAATATGTTTTTATTAATATTTAGTGTCACATAAATTACTAAATAAGAATTTTATGTAAGTTATATTTTAATTTTGGTTTTTGTTATTAATTTCTATGGATTTGCCTTAAAAGATATTACTATTTCTTATTGTGTTAGAAATACATCTTTGCTATTTTTTCTATTTTTAAAAAAAATTAGTGTTCATATTTTTTAAGTGACTCGATAACTTTTGAATCTCACTCGTGCATCGCATGAGTTATTAATACACTACTTAATGTAATAATTATCATGAAATTGGCGTCTTTTTATTTCTTCATTAATCAAAATTCATCATCTCTCTTTTAAAAACTTTTTCTAAGTGGTACTTTTTTTTTGGGTTTAAATATTCAATATCCGAAAGTTACGTTGAATCCCGAATAATTCGAGTGAAGTGGGTTTTTTTTAAGGATAAAACTTGTGTTCATTTCCTTAGGTCCATTTCATCAAGTTCATCTCACATAAAATCAGTTTTTTTGTCAAAAAGATGTAACTATCATGCATCTTTTAAAAAAAAATAAAAAAAAACTGTTTTTATTTTTGACCAAAAAAACTTTTTAATGTGAGAGGAATTTGATAAAATGGACATAAGGAAATAGACATAAGTTTTGTTCTTTTTTTAATCTTAAAAACTCGGATTTGAGAACTTATTTAAGATAAACTAATATCTTTTCTATTTAGACCAACCTGCATTATTGTAAACGTGTGAAACATATAATTATATTTGTCAGCTGGTATAAATTAAATCTTCATTATGTTTGATGAAGCACATAGGAACTTCTAAATATTATTCATAAAGACAATAATCGATGTTCTTCACCTTTTGTTTTGGATCGGGGGAAGGGGGTGGGGAAAGGTAAACACATTTATATTAGTTCACATGAAAGATGTGACTCGTCATCACGATGGGTAACTAGTTTTATCACGTTATCACAAAAATAAACTAAGTGAAAAAAAAATAAAGTAAGAAAGAATACTAGAGAAACTGTTTTTTTATTGCATCAATTGTCTAGGTACTTTAGGAATGCTCAATTGTTGGTATTGTTGGTTAACTGTGGGGGATCTCCCGGACAAATACACAAAGTCTTGTCAAGATCGCAATGGCAACCACAATTTGGACAAAGAAGTTCACAATTTGCGTCAGTGAGGCAACGAAGACTCACAACGCCACCCATCCTTGCATCAGATTTCGTGCATATATCTACAAGCACGAACAACACATGATCATATAACAACATCATATATAACATATGAAAGATTTGTAGGTAAAACGGTTGGTGTAAAATGTTGCAAACGTATAATGTTTAGGAAATTGATACATAGGCTAAAATTTAGAATACCTGATGCAACAATAATAAAAACAAATAAGATTGCAAATTTGAGAGCAGGCTTCATTGGAGCATTCATCTTCGCCATGGAACGTATTTTGAACATATCTTCATATCTCATATATATATAAAAATAAAGTGATCCTCTATTACTCAATAGGGGTATTTCAGTGAAAACAACTTAAGATTTTCAATAAAAATCGACCATGCTTTCAATGTGCCCATGAAACAGTATCATACATATCTTTTCGTTTCAATCCAAAATTTCAATGGCTTCTTTATGTTTATTAAAAGCTTTAGATTACGTTCCAAAACATATGACCATTTCATTGGGAACGTTGAATGAGTCTATTATTTGAGGAGATTTTATTCTATTAAATTTGAGAGCAGGCTTCATTGGAGCATTCATCTTCGCCATGGAACGTATTTTGAACATATCTTCATATCTCATATATATAAAAATAAAGTGATCCTCTATTACTCAATAGGGGTATTTTAGTGAAAACAACTTAAGATTTTCAATAAAAATCGACCATGCTTTCAATGTGCCCATGAAACAGTATCACACATATCTTTTCGTTTCAATCCAAAATTTCAATGGCTTCTTTATGTTTTTTAAAAGCTTTAGATTACATTCCAAAACATATGACCATTTCATTGGGAACATTGAATGAGTCTATTATTTGAGGAGATTTTATTCTATTCGAATGCTTGGTTTTACTTAAATTTTGATTGTATTATCAGGAAAAAAATAAAAGGGAATAAAGCTAGGATACACTTTTTTTTTTTTTTTCCTAATGAAAGGATACACTTTTGTTTGACAACTCTTCCATATATTTGAACCTCTCCGAGAAGAAAAGAATCACTAACCAGTCAGCTCTCTATCTGTCCAAAAAAAAAAAAAACAAATGTCAGATCTCTATTTTGTTTTGAGCAGCGATATTTTAACATCTAAAACCTGACACCGTAATCTCACACCGTACCTAAGACACACACATAGCAAGTATTTTTTTGATTGGCACAGAGAGAGAGAAAAATGATAGAAAAGGTTAAACCGTACTAAAATACAATGTCCGACATCTCAGCAGATGTCAATATATCTTTTCTCTTTTGTTTTTGTGTTTTGTGTTATACTTCGATAAATTCTATAATTCATATAATCTATTATCTATTATCTATCTACTCTACTATATTATATAAAATAGAGATTTATCACGTAGGCTTATGTCACGTGGTAGTACCACATTAATTCTTTTCCCACCAAAATACAAATTAATTTTATTTTTTAATTCATGATATCTAATTAATTTTATTTTATAATGCTCATCTATAAATTTTTACCATTCAATCAAATTTTCATTAAGTCAAATTCAAATTATAGTAAATCAAGGCATATCGAATTTGCAAGATCTCATGCGCTTCTTTTTTTGTTCTTCGCCCTGTCGATCATATCATACTCATCTATTGTTTTTTTTTTCCCCAGCATACTCTGGTTTTGAAATATTTGATATTTTTCCTCTTTATCTTTCTGTTGTTTATTCTAAAAAATTGAAATCGATTATCCACTATGAAGGTATAATTTCTCTACTATTTTTACCTTGCAATCTTTTGACTATAAACTCATTCCATTGTGACCTTTAATCTTATTGTCATTGTTTAGACGCGATATTCTCATCTTGAAGGATTAAGTATTATTATTTTTTTTTACCTTAGGCCCATCTCATTGCAAAAAAAAATGCAAATAAATAAAAAACATGCATAGTCATATCTTAGCAATTTTTTTTGTTTTTGTTGACAGACTTAGTAGAGATATTTTCATCTTGATGGATTAGGTTTTTGCTTTTTTTTTTCCCTTTGGCCTTATACCATTCTTAATACCAAAAAAAATGCAAATAAATAAAATTTTATTAATTATAGAATAACTTGTAATAATCAAGTATCTCGTCAAAAAATGTAATAATTAATTATAGTCATATTGAAAACATTGTATTACCTAACTCATTTATTTATAAATTATCTTTAGTAAATAATATTTTTTATCATGTTTAATAATTAGAAATATCAATTTTTTAGTAAGATTATAATTGTAACTTTAATATGTCAAAAGATAACTCTATCAAATAAGTTTTTTAATCACATTATGGTATTATATTTTTTTTCATATGCATATTTCTTATGTTGGTTATCAACAAATAATTTCAATGCTTATGGTTATATTATTGTTGACAATGAGATATGTAATTGTCAATGATACAATATAGATTTTATCAAATGTAATCTCACATAATTTAGAAATTATTGTTGGATTTGGTTATCATCGCTACATAAAATCTAATTATTAGATGTTATTTTATTTTACAAATAAAATGTCATTTGGAGTCATTTATCATCGAAATTATTTATAAAATAATTATTTTTTCATTGATGTCACCTTTTGTAATAATCTTTATTTCAATTATTTAATCTCTTATAATAATAAGGAGTTTTATTCCATTACAAATTCCTAATGTAATATTAATGGAGGGGAAGGAATGGAAGGAATTTAATTTAATTTTGTGTTTGGTTAGGGGGAAGGGAGGGTAGGGGGAAGCATTTGCTTGTTTGGTTCATGAGAGGAGGGGAGGGATTTTAATGGAGGGGAGAGATTAATTTACTTGTATATCTTTATAGCCTTTTTATATTATATTATATTATATATAATGATATTTAAGTAATTTTATTTTAAATGATTTAATCTCTCTTCCCCTCCCATCCAATAAACTCCAATATTGGAGGGGAGTTAAAATTAAGTTAGGAGGGATTTTGCTCCCCTCCCTTCACCTCATCTCCCCTCCAAAAAATTGAATCAAACATACAAAATTTAAAATAATCCCTTCCTTCCTCTCCCCTCTGTTCCCCTCCAACCAAACACTACTAGCATAATTGGTATTTTTTTATTGAAAATATAGTAAAATTTAAGTTTTATAGCATAATTTGTATTTCTAATGTAATATTAATATTTCTAATTTTTATAGTTAGCATAATACTATAATTGACCTTCAATTGATATAACCTCATGTGATAACAAAGGTTTTTTTAAACCTACTAATCACATTAAAAATTTAAATTGAAAACGTTTTATTTATCCTTTAAAATTCATGTTAAGTCCAGGGATAGCAAAAAAACCTGCACCCGTGGATATCCGCACGGATTACCCACAATGGGTAGTAAATGGATAGTTATTAAATGGGGTGGGGATCATGGTACCTGCCTCGTGGATACTCGCATATTCGTTACAATTATTTTTTTGTTAAATATATAATATATACTATGACATTTTTTACCACTTTAGGAAGAAATAATTTTTATTTCCTACATTATTTGATATTTTTTAGTCGATGGGCCCATAATAATACAATTTTGTAAATGCATATAATATATTATACAATATTAAGATAATATATTGTTATATTATGTTGTATAATTTTCTTATATTAAATTATTAAATACATATGCATATCTATAGATACCCGTTACCCGCATATATATCAGTGTGTATTAACGGGTATGGGTAAGGGGGAAGCACTACCCGCCCCCTTGCCATCCCCAGTTGAGTTATTTTAATATGTGATACATTATAAATATTATTTAATTATTTTTAAGATATTTTTTAAGTAGAAAATAGCAATTAGTATTGACATAAACTAATTTGAATAAATAACACTATATTTTATATTTGATAATTATAAAATATAATTTGTAGTGTAACTTAATTGAATTTTTAGTTTTTTCTTTCAAAGTGTAATTAATAATTAACATTACTATTAAGCAAAAAAATTAAATTATGAAAGGTTGTAATTACAGTCAAAAAATAAATTATAGTAAAAAAAGAAAATAATGGAATTAATTAATAAGAGCAATTGAAAAGTTATAACTCATGAAGTAAAATAAATTAATATTTAATTTTAAAGCTCATGTTTCTTTTACTTTATATATATATATATAACATCTATGGGTGTTGCACAGGTTTATTTATATTTTTATTCAAAATAATATTTATAGAGTAACTTTTAAAAATATATAAAATGTTATTACTTTTTAAATATATAAAAATACATTAATAAGCTTTTTATTAAATACAAATATAATAAAAAATAAGGTAACTATATTAAAAAATTTGTTAAATAATTCATTTAAGACAATATTATTGAATAATCTACATACTAAATAATAATAACAAATCAATTTTTTTTGGATGAGGTGAATTATTAAAAACCAAATGATACATTTGTAAAGGGAAAGCAAGTAATCGTTCTAATTGGGAACAACTCAAAAGAACCATATTGCTACTATACATATTCTTGAACAGTAAACATTAAAGAAAAAGATTTTATTGTTTGAGTGATGATGGATGCCTGCACTAAAGAACAAAGGGAAGGAAATATCCATGATTGGCTTGCCATTACATTCAACACTGACAATATAATTCCCTTTCGGGCAGCATATAAGTGCAAATATATGTTCTATAATTCAATGTTTAAATTTGATAGTTTTTTCTTGCTCAAACCTTCCAACATCCAATATGGTGGCACTTTCAACCTGATTTGCACACCCAAGTTTAAAACTTTTCAACAACGTCCTTGGTCACCATCGTAAATGTATATGGAGCACATGTTGTTCGTTTGGCGATTTCAGGAAGCAATGCACTTTGAATGATCCACAGAAGAAAGAAGAGTGGAAGCGAAAGGGTTTGCTTATTCTTTGTATCAATATATATAGTTTGTATACCCTGAAAAGGTATAAAATAAAATAATATGTAAATCTATTTTTTTTATGGTAAAATTTTGGCTTAAATATCTTTTTAGTCCCTCAAATTATAGCAAATTCGGTTTTGGTCCCCAAAAATAAATCGTCGCTTTTTAGTCCCCCATATTTGAAAATAGTTTTTTCGTTCGTCCCTGTGTTAATCCCGTTTCCAGCATTGCTTATGTGTCACCTATATTGAATATGTTTTTAGTCTCTCAAATTATAGAAAAGTTCAATTTTGGTCCCTTAAATTATAGAAAAGTTCGGTTTTTGTTTCTCAAATAAGCAATGCTGGAAATAGAGTTAATATAGGGACGAACGAAAAAACTATTTTTAAATATAGGGGACTAAAAAGCTACGATTTATTTTTGGGGGATCAAAACCAAAGTTTGCTATAATTAGAGGGACCAAAAACATATTTAAGTCTAAAATTTTTCGGCTGTGGAGAAAGCCAATCAAAATAGACATTGTTGCTGATAGGCTAGCTAATTTTGGTTCTTCTATTTTGGGATTTATGTGGTGGGATTTAGTTCCAGACTTTATAAAGGAAGACTTTTTCCGTAATAGGTTGGGTCTTCCTTCATACAGGTTCTGTTGATCTCATGCTGGTTTCTTTCTGCTTCCTTTTTGTTTCTGGTTTTGGTGTGCTGCAAATGATTGATAGTGGTTTTGGTGCCAACATAGTTGGGATGAAAGTCACTATAGTGATGCTTTTGTATACCATTATTGCTTTTTCTAGATCTAGGTTCTCTATTATTGGTTGGGTTTTCCTTCCTATTGGTCAGACTTATATTTTCGTCCATGGGTTTTGGCCTAGTCCCCCCATATTTCTTTGTTCTTCTTTTTTATTTTTATTAATAAAATTAGAGGAGGAGTACTCTTTTTCCTTCTAGATGTTTTTTTTCCTAAGGAGGGTTTTGCATCAGAAGGTTTTAACGATGCTCCTTCCTTTTCTTTTGCTCTAAAAAAAATAGACATTGTTGGTTCTTATCAAAAAAAAAAGTAGACATTGTTGGTTGACATACCCAAGGAGGGTTTTTCTTATCCTGTAAAAGCCTTTTATTTTATTTCTTTTAAGAAGAATTAGGATTTTATAAAGATAATGGATGTTTCAGTGCATCATTACATGGATTGCAACGGTTACTATTTGTATATATATTTTTCTTCGAATTGTTGATGTTTAATGTCTCATGATCATAAAGTTATCTTAAGAATAAATTGATGATAAACCTAATGCAAATATTTGATATATGCTAAAGGTGATAATCATGACCAGTATTGTTATACGTAGTATTAAATAGCGCTATATTATTTGACAATTTTTATAATATTTTTTTATAATATAATAGTTACTTCAATTAAAAATATGATATCATAGTTAATTTTTAGAATAGTTTTTATAGTTAATATAAAGGGTTTATAATCTAATGTTTTTTTAGATTAATGGTTACTATTAGTTTTTTTGTTGGTTACCAATAACATGGAACCAACTTGAATGCACATCCAAGACTCGAACTCGAGACCTTGGGATGGGATCCGAACCCAGTTACCACTCGGACTAACTCTTGTTAGTATGGTCACTATTAGTTTAATATTGTTTCACAATTTTTTTTGTAGCTTATATATGATCTACATCCTAAGAAATTGACTCAATATTAAATAATTTAGTGGAGATAATATGTGCATTCAAGTTTGGTCATTATTAAAAGTATTTCATAACATACATCTAATGAAGTTTAATATGAGGAATTGTAAAAGTTTCTTTCTGGTTTATGTTGGAATCAAGGCAAAATTATTTAAATATTTTGTAAAATGAAAACCGAACCACAGTAAAAGAAACAACTGGCAATTTATTTTCAATCATAGCCATTTAAAGTTAACAATAGCAATTAGAGTTTTCACTAAAATAATAAGTGTAGTTTGTTATTTCTTATCAATACACTCCTTAAATACAATTATAGATTTATAATAATAATAATAATAATAATAATAATATCATATTCATAACAACCGATTATAATAATTATAAGTATTCATTTTGATCTACATTCATAACTACTTATATGATATTAATAAGAGAACTGCAAAAGGACTCAAAATTAGTTGACTCATGCATATGCAAAAGTGACAATTAATATCATCTAATGCACATTCTCCTGTAGTATCTGTTCTACAATATCTTTTGACGATCTATCTATCTCTATTTTGAGTTATTTTTCTAACAATTCAAATCTCCAACCTAACATAGAAACAACAATATTGGTGCTAAACCTTCCCAAAAAAAACAATATTCTGCTAAAGTACACTAAAAATACATAACCCAATAAAAAAAATAGTGGTACATTGTTTCTAAAAACCAAAAGGCAACATTAAATAAAAACCTCAACTCATGAATTTAGAATGAATAATAAGTAATAAAAGAGAAAAACTGATGTTTTAATATTTAGTTCTTCATTAAAACCCAAAACTCATATCTGCTCTATATATAAATATAGATAAGAAATAGTGGGAAGTGTTTTAGAGATGACACATTAACATACCTCAAGCTTGGTTTACGTATTTTAATAAATTAAAAATATATATTTAATAATGTATATTGCAATCTATTTTTTCAAAACATTTTTATATATGAAATTAATTTAATAATCATCACTGAAAAATTTAATATTTGATACTTTTATGTTATAAATATGCTATTTAATAACATGTATTGTGGTCTGGTTTTCTCATGAATTTTTTAAAATTTAGTCAATAATTTTGATTAATATCAAATAATTTTAGTATTCAAAATATATGTAGAATAAGTTGTACATTTAGTTGTATATTTAATATTTAACATAATTTAAAATATAAAGTGACATTAAATATATTCATTATTTTTTTGTAACTGAAGCAAGAATTAATTAATGTTATTATATATGCAAAACTCAAGCTTAGTTTATATAAGTATATAGAAGATAGATATAGACTAGACCAATTTTTTATTTTATTTTTTTACATTATTCTTTATACACTTTTTACAGTGCTCCGGATTCCATTCATGATCAATGATTAAAGTTCAAATTCAAAAACTTTATTGTGGAATTTGTAACACAAATCAAATGAATTAAACAATTAAGTAGCATATTTCAAAATATTTACAATCAATCCCATATTTAAAATCAATGTATTACTACATCAAAAAAATATCAATGTATTTTTTTTGGATCAGACAATTATTCCTTTTTTATCCAAAAAATAATACTTTTTTAATTCTTTTTTTTATCAACTTTAATTTTAATATTTTATAAATATCACATTAAAAATTAACTTTTATCAAATCACATTATTATTATTATCACATTTAATTTATTTTTTAATATTCTCTAAAAATAAGTTGACTTAAATAAGATCAAATTCAAAACAAATTAAATCTTAATAAAAATATTACTAAGCATCCAAAATATCACCTTATTAATTATTCTTTTTTCTTATTTTTGAAAGCTATTGAAGTCGTCAAATTTTTTTTTAAATTTTCTAATATGCTTTATAAATTTAATACTGGACTGTCATATTAAAATAGACTTAGCCTATATAACTCGGACTACCCACTCATCAGGTCAGCCCGTGCCTATTTGGCTCAAAACGCGTAATATCCGATCTCTTGGACGTAGCGGTTAAGATCTCCTAGGCGAGAAAGTTCGTAACGGTTGAAGAACGCCCCACTAAGGAGTAACCGCCAGAGGTGGACAAGCCTAAAAGGAGAGGAGGACTCCAGAGAAAGGCAACGAACTCATTCACAAAAGAAAACCTCAATACTCGACCATAACTGACCTCATCGGAGAACTTCTTAGCAAGAACAAATACAAAATACTTTTTTATTATTATTAGATATATATCTATAATTATCTATTATTTATCAACAAGATCTGTAGAATATGATGATGAAGCAACACAAGCACAAGGAGGAGCTTATGGTGGATGGGTTGATGGATGGTGACAGTGGTGATGAAGATTGGAGACTCTAGCGTGATAACATTCATTAAGATGGCTGAGTTGCGACTATGATCACTAGGGCTACGGTGCGGCTTCAAAAATCACATATGGTGGTAATATGAGAAAGAGGGAAGCAGATGTGGATGATGATAATGAGATCAACGTATATGAATTAGCGTAAATATATGCGTAAATATTTACACACATGTCTACTAACATATATTTTTGTACAGGGTTATTACACTAGTATATAAATAAATAAAAACAAAAAAAAAAGGACAAGGCCGATTTGTTGGTGATTCTTCTGTGGGCAAAATCTCGGTAATGTAACTGGCAAAAACTCCCCCGGACCCAAAAAACAGAAACAAGCAGCATGTACGCGGCCACATCTATATATTTATATACTTCTTTTTAATAGATTTCTTTACTATATAAATAAAGGTTTCCCTACTAAAATTTGTTTCTTATTATGTAAACCATTTTCATTATAGAATTTTTATTTATATATGTATTTGTTTTTTATTACATTAAATACACTAATTTTTCTCTTATTTCATATCATAACAATAATAATTACTATATAATAAAAGATATAAGATATTAAAATAATATTTAAAATTACATTTTTCTGTGATAAGTAACCATGCAGTACCGATATTAAATTGGAACATGTGACAACCACCCTGAAAATAGAAATGGAGCCGCCACCAATATTTTATTTTTATAGGAAATATTGGAAAACCTATTTTTTGAATATTTTTGAATTTAATGAAAAAGAGAAGGTCTTTGTACCAGATTTGGGTTCGGGAGTTGGTTACGCGCAAGGAAGGATTAGCACTCATACACGCCCATTTAAAAAAAAATGGTACCCGTTAATTGCTTGTAAAAAATTGTTTGCCTTTAAAAAAATTAATTCCCTTTATCAAATTTATTAAATAATAAGAAAAAGAACCCAACAAAAATTATTAAAAAAAACAGAAAGCCTTTTTGATTGTATTTATTATTATTTCATCTCCTTTTAATAAAACAGAAATACAAACTGAAGATAAGAATTAATTCCACAAGTTATTAACTTATTTATTTGAAAAAAAATACTTAAATGAGGAAACAAAATTCAGAAACTTCTATTTTGCTTTTAAGTCCCTCATTAATATCCTATTCATTTATAATGATTTATGAAATAAAAAGGGAGTAAATAGCAACTAAATCCCTGGCTTGGGTTTGGTCCCATTGGAAGACCAAACCCTAACCCTAATCTAGTTCCAGATTCGTACAACAGCAACAACGATAATCACGACTGTAATAACAACTACAATCTCAGTAACAACAATAATAACAATGATCACGAATAATTGCAACAACAGTCCAATTTACAAAAAAATGGCTACAGTAACAGAGAATATCAAAACGAAGAAGAAGATGGGAATCATGTATGCTATCAAAAATAATAAACCTATCAACTGGGCCTATTTGGTTGTGAATCACATGTTGTCACTGAAGCAGCGAACTACCAGTTTGCCTTATGCTAGACAAATCTCTCGCTTGTTGGAATGCTGCAATGTAGACACCAACAATGAGGTTTCTCTGGAAATGACACCTGCTGAAAATGAAATCCATATGGATATCTTGCCAAAAATGGGTATAAACTGGGATGCTTCTGCTCGAGTCTACAGGCATCGAAGCGATCTGCTACACCCTCCTACACAAGAAGATGACGAACCTCAAGATGGTGAGGTCACCAATCAAATGATTATGGATGAGCTTCGGAGTGTCCGTGGCTACATGGCTGAGAGGTTTGATCAATTGTCTGCTCGCATGGACCGCCTTGAAGCCTTTAGAAATGACAATGAGGAGGATGAAGAGTAGCCTGATTTGCTTCATCATGCATGCATCTTATTATCATTATGTCATACTTGTTTATGTTGGATTTCCAAATCTAGTTATGTATTATTTCTTTAATTCTACTTTGATTTCTGTTTTTTTATTTGGACATTACTAAGTAGGACCTTTGCTAAGTAGGATCTTTGCAATGTTATGTATGGATGTTTAATATTCAGTATTTAGGTTGTGTTTGACTGAGCTTGGTAAATCTATGCACTATATTGTGTTTATGCTACTTTTTCTTCTTTTTGATGATGTCGAAAGGGGGAGAAAGGAGATATTATTTGTATATCTTGTATATTACTAACTTTTCAGGTTTCCCAACTCCAATACAAAGGGGGAGATATACAAGACAGGGGGAGCTTTTCCGTTCGCAAACCGTTAACAAGATTGGTGTTTGTCATCATCAAAAAGGGGGAGATTGTGAAGAAGATTTCCTTCTTAAACTTGGCTGGGTTTAGATGATGACAAGATTACTGATCAAAAAGAAGAAAAGCCTCCGATAGATCAAGTCAAAGAAATCATTCTACAGAGACTTTAATTATGTATTGTCAATTCTCTGTAAGTATGGTTTGTATCTTTGACATATTACAAGCTGTGATTATATAACTTAGATGTGCTCAAACAAATCATTTCTTAAGTTTAAAACTTAATCTAAGTTATTTTCAAAGTTAAATGTTGAAGCAATCCTTTTGAAATCTCAAGAAAACACTTTTTTCATTGCAGTAATCGATTACCTCAAAGCTGTAATCGATTACCTAAAGTCTCGGTGATGTGGGTGTAATCGATTGTCTAAAATGTGTAATCGATTACATCAACTAAATTTTTGAATATCTGATTTTCAACGCATACATGTAATCGATTACCACAACGACGTAATCGATTACATCGCTTCAAAATCAAATTTTCTGAAATGTTATGATTTCAAATGGTGTGTTTTGGTCCTGGAAAGGTGCCAAACGATCACCTTGCTTGATATGATCCGATGATTATATATATACCTTTCTTTTACATCGAACACACGTAACTTTCATTCTTTCAATCATAAGAGTTCAATATCATTTTACAAGTTCTAAACCTTCAAAACTTTCTTGCCTAGAACTTAGATACTATTTTCATATTCGAAAAAGTTCTTGAGCACTAAAGTTGTATAGTTACAAAGTGATATTGATCCGATCTGACCATATGCTTTACCATTCTTCACAGCTTATTAAACTCATCCTTGTGTTGGGTTTTGGTTTGAAAAAGATAGTGGTGCTATCTTGTTGTATAGAGATTGTTAGGGAGCCTTGGGGTGAGGCTTGCTTGTAACAAGAATTTCTATCATAGTGGATTGCTCTGCAGGTGTCAGAAGAACTGGATGTACCCAAGTGGTTAGGGGAACCAGTATAAATTCTTGTGTCTCAATCTTCTTCCTTATCCTTTTACTTTTGTTTATCAATCAAACTCTATCTATTTGTCCATAAAACAAAAGAACGAGAAAAATCTCTAAAAGTTACTCGAAAAGTGTTCAACCTAATTCACCCCCCCTCTTAGGTTGTATACCAGACTTACAATTGGTATCAGAGCAGGTTAAGGTAACCTGATCCTTCGATCCATGGCTTCCGCAAGCAACAATCCTACTTTTAGAGATGGTGGCAGTAACAACAAGCCTCCATGTTTCGTTGGAGAACACTATGACTTCTGGAAGATTCGCATGCAATCCTATCTTGAAGCACAAGGAGAAGAAATATGGGATGCTGTAGAGAATGGTCCTTATGTGCCTACAACAGTCATTAACAATGAAGTGCAAGACAAAGTCAAAACCTCATGGACAGATGATGACAAGAAGAGAGTACTCTACGACAAAAAGGCCAAGAACATTCTACAGTCAGCATTAGGTATGGATGAATTCTTTCGTATCTCACATTGTAAAGCGCTAAAGAGATTTGGGATACTCTAGAAGTAACCCATGAAGGAACAAGAGAAGTAAAGAGATCTAAATCGAATACTTTATCACAAGAGTATGAAATGTTTAGAATGCACTGGTGAATCAATACTTGATTTGCAAAAGAGATTCTCTCATTTGACAAATCACTTAATGGCTCTTGGAAAAACCTTTACCAATGATGAGTTGAATCTTAAAATTCTTCGATCATTGACTCGGCAATGGCAACCAAAGGTTACAAAGAATTTACGAAAAGAAAAGTCCATCAAAAATGACCTGCGGCATTATTTGGAAAACTCCAAGAACATGAATTGGAACTTGGAAGATTGGAAGAGACTCAAGTCAAAGAGAAGAAGAACAAAAGTATTGCCTTAAAGGTTGAAACCAGAAAACAACATGAAGAAGAAAGCACTGATGAAGATGAGAATATCACCCTCCTGGTAAAAAGGTTTGGAAAATTTCTTAAGAAAGACCAAAATAATAAATTTGATAACAAAAGAAATTTTTCAAGAAAAGGATACATCCACTTCAAATCGAACTTCACATGTTTTGAATGCGTAAGGAAGGACATATGAAAGCGTAATGTCCTAATCTGACAAAGAAGAAGTACTTCAAAGGGAAAAAGGAATTCAAATCCAAAAAGGCCTACATTGCATGGAATGACAATGAAGTAAGTACATCCTCCGATTCAGAAAGTGGAGAATCTGAAGTCAAAGCACTAATGGCATCACATCACTCAGATGATGAACAAGAGAAATGCCTGAACAGCACCAGCAACACATGGTATCTTGATAGTGGCTGTTCTAGGCACATGACTGGTGATCGTACAAAGTTTACATCTCTAAAGCTGAAATCTAAAGGATATGTCACATATGGAGATAACAATAGAGGAAAGATTCTTGGGATTGGAAAGATTGGAGCTTCTCCCTTCACAACTATTGATGATGTCCTATATGTTGAAGGTTTGAAGCACAATTTGATTAGCATTAGTCAACTCTGCGATAAAGGATTCAGAGTAAACTTCATCAAGGAAAAATGTATCATTGAAAATGAAGCTTCTCCTGAAGAGAAGTTAGTGGGAAATAGAATCGACAACTCCTATAAGGTATGTCTAGATGATTTATCTTTGAAGATTAAATGTCTAGTGGTAAACAATAATGATGCATGGCTTTGGCACAAAAGAATAGCACATATTCACATGGAACATTTGAATAAGCTTGTCAAACATGATCTTGTTTTTGGATTACCCAAAATGAAATTTGTCAAAGATAGATTATGTGACGCATGCCAAAAGGGGAAACAAACAAAATTCTCTTTCAAACCAAAGAATGTGGTATCAACTACAAGACCACTTCAGTTGATTCACATGGATCTTTTTGGTCCCTCAAGAACTAGAAGCTTTGGAGGTAATGTTTATGCTTTAGTTATTGTTGATGATTTCTCTAGATATTCTTGGACTCTATTTTTAGCACAAAAAGGTGATGCATTTAAGGCGTTCAAGAAATATGCAAAACAAGTGCAAAATGAAAAATCTATGAAGATTGTGTCAATTAGAAGTGATCATGGTGGGGAGTTCCAAAATGCTCTTTTTGAGGAATTCTGTGAAGAACATGGAATCACTCACTACTTCTCACCCAAGGACTCCTCAACAAAATGGCGTGGCGTAAAGAAAGAATCGATCTCTAATTGAACTAGCTAGAACAATGCTCTGATTCAAGTCTACCAAAGTACTTACAGGCGGAATCACGATGAAATCTGACTTGCTATGTTACAAATCGAGTCAATATAAGGCCGATCTTGAAAAAGACTCCTTATGAACTATATAAAGGAAGAAAGCCAAACATCTCACATCTTCATGTCTTTGGATGTAAATGTTTTGTACTCAACAATGACAAAGACAACCTAGGTAAGTTCGATGAGAAATCTGACGAAGGTATATTTCTTGGCTATTCTCTTTCAAGTAAAGCCTATAGAATTTATAATAAAAGAACCTTAGTTATAGAAGAATCTATGCATGTTTCCTTTGATGAAACTAACCCATCTCAGAGAAAGTTTCTTGTGACGATGATGATGATATAATGGAAGCATCTACAAAAGACACTACTAAGGATGCTGAGTCAGAATTACCTAAGGAAGACTCTGACAAAGAAAAACAAATTAATTCAATCAATCACCAAGACGACAATCTTCAACAAAAGCAGAATCATCCTGATCTACCTCGTGAATGGAGAATTCATCGGGATCATCCTCTTGACAAAGTATTTGGTGATATTGAATCAGGAGTAAAAACAAGATTAAATCTGAAGGAAGCTTGCCAATACATGGCTTTTGTCTCTCAAATAGAACCTTCAAAGATAAATGAAGCTCTTGAAGACGATCAATGGATTCTTGCCATGCAAGAAGAGTTAAACCAATTCTAAAGGAATCAAGTTTGGGAACTTGTCCCTAGACCACAAGACAAACACATCATTGGTACAAAATGGGTGTTTAAGAACAAACTTGATGAGAATGGAATAATTATTCGAAACAAGGCAAGGTTGGTTGCTCAAGGCTATAATCAAGCGGAAGGAATTGATTTTGAAGAGACATTCTCTCCTGTTGCAAGGTTAGAAGCTATACGTTTATTACTTGGTTATGCTTGTTCTTTAGATTTTCAATTATTTCAAATGGTGTGTTTTGGTCCCTGGAAAGGTGCCAAACGATCACCTTGCTTCAGACATGATCTGATGTGTATATATATACCTTTCTTGTACATCAGAACAGACAGAACTTTCATTCTTTCAATCATAAGAGTTCAATATCATTTTACAAGTTCTAAACCTTCAAAACTTTCTTGCCTAGAACTTAGATACTATTTTCATATTCTGAAAAAGTTCTTGAGCACTAAGTTGTATAGTTACAAAGTGATATTGATCCGATCTGACCATATGCTTTACCATTCTTCACAGTTATTAAACTCATCCTTGTGTTGGGTTTTGGTTTGAAAAGATAGTGGGGTGCTATCTTGTTGTATAGAGATTGTTAGGGAGCCTTGGGGTGAGGCTTGCTTGTAACAAGAATTTCTATCATAGTGGATTACTCTGCAGGTGTCAGAAGAACTGGATGTACCCAAGTGGTTAGGGGAACCAGTATAAATTCTTGTGTCTCAATCTTCTTCCTTATCCTTTTACTTTTGTTTATCAATCAAACTCTATCTATTTGTCCATAAAACAAAAGAACGAGAAAAATCTCTAAAAGTTACTCGAAAAGTGTTCAACCTAATTCACCCCCCCTCTTAGGTTGTATACCATACTTACACCTGGACCCTTGTGCTCTCTCCCAGAAAATTACAGAGAAGATCAAAAGAGGGATCAAAAAAAGAAAAAAGAAACCTAAACCTATACTGTTGGTTTTTTTGGGTCTCTCTCTTCTACCATACGCTTTGCTTCTGCTGCTTCTTTTTGGATTCTTTCCTCTCACTCTCGCTCTCTGTTTTCTTCCTTAGGGTCCGACCTTTCTCTTCAGCTTGTATGTCCTTTTATAGGCTCCAATCTTGGTCATCATCTGCGAAAAAGAAGGGGAACAAGTCAGTTGAAAATTCAAAATCAAATATTAGATCAAAAAAATAAAGGAAAGAAACGAGGACTCCCTTTTTGGCTTCCAGATTTTGATCTTCAAATATCTGGAGAAGTTAGTGGTTAACATGATTTGCCTTAGTGATAAAGATGAGAGATGAAGGGATGAGGCCGTGATTTAGGGAGAGATAAGGGGAAGAAGAAGAACGAGAGAGAAGGGGCGCCGCGGCCTAGGGTTGGGAGGAGTGAAGAGCAGATGGGAGAAATCTGGATTAGGGTTTAAATGAGTTGCTGGGTTTGGGCTTTTAGGGTTTGAAGATGGAGAAGGGATATGGGGTTAGGGTTTGGATGGAACGTGGGGGTGAGCTGCGCCGTTTGAAGAAGGGAAAAGGAAATAAATGGGGTTGGTTGCGGCTAGGGTTTTGAGAAGGGAAAGAAGATGAAGAAGATGAGAGAAACGTGGGAGAGGGAGCGTGAATGATGGAGGAATTGGTGGAGGAATGAAGGAGGAAAGAAAGGGAGTCAAGGGCACCGCGGCATTGCTTGGGCGAGGGAAATTAGGGTTATGGGAGAAGGGGAGATGAAAGGGATGAAGAAGGAGAGAATGGGAAGGAGATGAGGTTGAGAGAGATGCGGCCGAGAAGAGAGAAAATCAGAGGGTGAGTGAGGAGTAAAACATTTTAGGGTTAGAGGTTTGGGCTGAGAAACGGGTTGGGCTACGTGTGGCGTGAGACGGGCTGCGCGAGAGAGGAAGGGCCAAATAAGGGGGTGCATGGAGAATGAGGCACGGGGTGGAAGAAGCAAACGGCAAGGGAGGAGTACGCAGGGGGGGCTGGAAAGAAATAAAAGGGGTACGCGAAATAAATAGGACATGGGCTGCGTGCATTATTGGCTTGGGCTATCCTTTGGCTAAATGCTCTTGGCACCTCCCACATTTCAATTGGCACCCTCTCTTCTTAAAAAATATAATTTTACTTTTTCTTTTCTTTTCTTTTCTTTTTTCTCTTTTTTAAACTTTTTATTCTTTATTATAAAACCAAAATTATTATTTTATTTATTATTACTACTACTACTTAATTAAAATAAATAATAAAATAAAATAAAAAGGCCGGACAAAATTAGGGTACTACAGCTGCCCCTCCTTAATTACATTTTACTCGAAGGTCTTCGTGCATTCGTTGTAAAAGGTAATTAAGGATAAATGACTCTAATTTTGTCTAGAACGGAATTGTTTGAGGATGCGAGATTGGCTCCCGACTTTGCTTTGAAACTCTAGGTCTGATTCCTAGTGAATTATCGGTAAGGCATAGGTCTGGTTCTTGGCTTTTACGAAATTAGTGAGAGATTCTAGGTTTGATTCCTAGTGAATTCTCGGTAAGGCATAGGTCTGATTCCTAAGCCTCACATCTTTGGTATTGATTACCTCCCTACTTAGGGTAAGTCTGGGATGCGAGCTTATTCATCACTCGACACAAGTTTGGGTCAGATTCCCAACAAGGGTAAGTCAGGTTCTTAACTCTTGCTAAAAGGTACGGATTGACTACCTTACTTTAAGGAATGTCCGTGATATGAGTTTTTCTGTCACTCAGTATAGGTTCAAGTAAGATTCCTGACAAGGTATATGTCAGATTCCTAACTCCTGCTGAAATATGGACTGGTTTTCCTACTGCAGGTGAACGTCCAGTGTACGAGCTTCTCCGTTACTCGAAATAGTTTGGGTCAGATTCCCGACTAAAAGCTTGGGTCAGATTCCCAAGGTGGTGGGTCAGGTTCCCAGCAAGGTGTAGGACCGGTTCCTAACTCATTCTAATAAAGAGATTGGGTAGGCTGAGTACTAGTTCTTACTGAGTAACAACAGACCAACTGTATGTAATATTTGAGAGGGTGGGTCAATGTGTAACACCCTCAAATTTAAGTTCTTAGGATCTATAAATTGTGTGCTTATATGATAATTTTGTGATAATTTGTGTGTGTTTGCCTTAATAATTAGTATATTTTAAATATATTATTTTACCTTATTTTATTAAATATTGGTCTTGAATTTATTTTAGATATTTTAAAATAATGGTATATTTTAGAAGTTAGTATAAAAATGATTTTTTTTGTTTAATGCAGCGTTTTGTTCTTCTTCCTTTTATTTAATTTTTATTGTTTTATTTTTATAAATGATGGATAGAAAGAAGTTGGGCTAAGTACAGGGCCTGACCACGTTTCTACGTTTCTTCTCCTTTCTACGCACGCGGTCCTGTTCATCATCTTCATCACTCATTCGGCTGACCAGAAAAAAATACGAAACCCTTATTCTTTTCCTTCTCTCTTCTTGTTCTCACATCCTAGACCACGAAAAAAATCCCAAAACTTACAACCAAACTCAAAATCGACCAAAGAACACGCTTCCGGCCTCTGTTCGTTCAATCGCGGCTTCGTTCGTTGCGTTTTGCTCTGTTGGACGAACTGTACTGTCACTTCTTCGGCCACCACAGTTTTCGGTTCGAAAAACGGACGCCATTTTCGGATTCCTCGCGTCGAAACCTTCAAGAATCACTAGTCCTATGCTCGATTCGGTGAAGTTGACGTCGGGCCCCTTGTAACCCTTTTGTCTCGGTATGGCGTTCTCCGGTTACTCTTTTTGCTTCCTTTTAATTTCGTTTCAGCCTTAAAAATTCTAAAAAAATATATTAGACTAATTATTATTTTTTTCAGCCGCGTTTCGCTCTTCCGAAAATTTTATCCTGTGCTCAGTTAGTGCTCAAATTGTCATTGTAGCCAGTTTTCTTCGCCTTGGAATACTTCAAACTTTTTATTGACGTAAGGGGGGGTAGATGGATACAAGATTAGTGGGCTCATGGATATAATTAGGCAATAGGGACGTCCCATGGTCCCTAGACTTGGCGCGGTTGTGCAAAATAAGTACCCTTGCCATTGTGATGGGGAAAACTTCATATTGAATTCTGTCATGATATTTATGTTAATATAAATTGTCTTATAATGTGTTGTTTGAGTTGATATGTTATGATATGTAAGGATTATTATAGGATAATTTGCTTGTCTTGGCTTGTTGTTGATAAATGTATATATGAGATAAATGGGTTGAAATGAGATTACTTGTTGCTATATGATGTTCTGAAATTGTTGTGTTGAGTGAGAACTAGATCATCATAGGGTATGGTTTGTTATACTTAGATCCGCTAGGTGATATATCATGGTTATGTGAAGGATAAAGTATGGACGGTGGGTATGATTGTTAGGAGTTAACCAATGTATAATTATGTTTCTTTTGCAACTAAGTTACGGTATAATCAAGTATTAGGACTAGGATGTGACAGTTGACATTTGGTGTTGGTAGTTTAAATGCTTTAGAAGTAAGATTTGATGTTGTGAGTATTTAGCAATAGTTGTACAGAAAAATGATTAATTCTGGGATTGTTTTAGCTAAGTCTTACTCATTTAATTTTTGTAAATTCAATACATAATAATTACTAACCCAAACTCTTTTGGATAGCGCCCTATAATTTTAGGGGAGAAGTAAGGTACGCCCGGTTAAAAAAATAATAATAATAATAATAATAAGTAAGTTGAAACACTTGGGTTAAGAGTTAGAAATTAAGTTCAGCTTGCTTAGACTTAGTATGGTGAGGTAGGCTGATAACTCGGACTTGTTCCAAGATTGAGGAAACTTGTTAGTTTACTGACGAATAGTGTCTCGATAATGTTGTTGTAGTCGACCGCTTGATAAGATGGTCGGTGTGTTGTTATGTCGTTGTTGTTGTTATTGTTAGACACTTGTTGGATTTGTGTTCTTGCATCATTGTGTCTTGTTAAGTTAACGTTATTGGGGGTGAGCAATGATGATACGATATAGTATCGGCCATGATGGGCAAGGTACCCGGCCTTGGGGGTCAATCGGATAGGGGCGTCTTACATAAAGGCAGCGGCTTGCAACCAATGCTGGGGCGTTGACCAATTTATCTGGTTACCCTGACTAGACACTATTCGCACTCAAGAGTGATGATGTTTTCTCACTCGCTCATCTGAGTTAGTTTGGATCCACATATTCGGTGAAGTAGAGATTGTCTAGGTTGCATTAGTACTCGTTAAGTTATGCATCCATGTTATGTGTTAATTATGCTGAGGTTGTTATATGCGCATTGCTTAATCTATGTCCTTGCCATTTGTGCTATGATTGTATATGATGTCTAACCCCTCTTTACTGTGGCTACTCATACACCATTGTGTATGTTTAGACGATGAGATTGCAGGTGACGATGACGATGTGGCTGATGAGTGATACGTGGAAGCCGTCACCGTAGTTAGGATTTCCGTTGTTATTATTTTATTATTGTTGATTGTTCCGATGTAAGTACTTGGGTCAGCTCTGAGACGTTGTGACATCGGGGGTGTTTTTTTTATTTTTCTGAACTTGACATAATTGTTATTTGATTTTTCCGCAAGTTTGTACGAGCGTGACGACTCTACCTTCGTTTATGAAAAATTTTATTGGACCGTATTTTTTAGTGGTTATATTTATTTTAATTTATTTCTTTAATAATAACATGCGGGTAGAGGGTGTCACACAATGGACCCAAAAACTCTGATAGTCATGCAGGAGGCAATAAATGGTATGCCATGCATGAAATGAAATTTTTATTTTTTATTTTTAGAGAGATGATTTTGAAGGTGGGTCGGGGACCCAAAGGTATTAATGCAATGAATGGTATGCTATGCACGAATATTATTATTGTTTCGAATATTTTGATTTCCCTGAATTCCTTTGAGAATTCTGCCCCTAGACTCATGGGTGTTCGCCTACTTGTCCAAATGGTTGACTTCGCAATGCACCAGGTCTGCGAGTTTGCCCCTTGATAGTTCATCCTGTCTACCTTTGTGGATTCTTGAATATTCCTTCCATGCTATGAATGCTCTTGGGAGGATTAGATTGACAACTTTGATCCATAGAGACTTTTCAGTGTCCCTTTGGCCTCCGTCCAGCCAGGACAGGAAAGATCTATGTTGAGAGACAGATCATCTTGCGTAGTTCTGAAACTGGAACGAAATCTTGAATGCGATGGGCACAGCTTTTGCCCCTAGCTTCTCGGTTTATGTTTAGATCTGTGAGGTACAATCCGAGCTGACATGTTTGTAAATTTGACCCTAACTTTTGCCTAGGCCGCTCTTTGCGAGTTTTCAACCTAGCGAGTCGCTCTAACTTCTGCCTAGACCGCTCTTTCGGGTTTTCAGCCTAGCGACCATTTTATTTTATATATATATATATATATATATATATATATATATATATTATTTTTAGGTAAAGCAACTGCACTGAGGAGTTTATACGGATCTCCTCTTTCAAAAATCAAGTTTTAAGAAAATATGAGCAATTTGACTTTGATCAGATTGGACTTTATTAGGGTTGTAACGTGGCCCGGGGTTAAGGGTTATGAAAGAAAGGATATTTTAGGCCCAAAAAGTGTTTAAGGGTTTATAAAAACAAGGATCTTTAGAGTAAAGATGCACTTCATTTTTCGCTAGCACATTTGTTTCACCTTCGTGGTTTCCTTTTTGATCTTCGTAGGTGTCTTTGACACGTTTTTGACATTTCTTTGAATTGTCTTTGATACCTTATTGATTACTTTGCTCTTCTTCTTTCTGAAAAGACAAAGTTGATTGGAGACTTGTGCTTTTCTTCATTGTATGGACGATCCTTATTCAGGGTATTTGAAATAAAATTTCGTTTTAGGCTCAAAAGGGGTAGCAAGGGAGAAATAATTTTTTTATATTTTTTGATAGAGAAAAACGGCCAAACTTCATCTCAAAACCTCATTGCTCGAATTTTCACAAAAATTAATTTTTGATAATTGCGCATTTGCTTTACCATTTTATTTTATATTTTCCTTAACTATTTTTTTATCCCGGATTGAACATGCACCAAGAAGGGGGAAAAAATTCAAATTGCATTTCCGTTTATGTATTGAAAAGATGGAAATAAAGTGGGCCCTTTACAAGATATGCCCCCAGGGCTTTGGGCAAAGTGTAAAAACAAATGAAGGTTGCTTAAACAGGGCTATTCCTTGAAGTTTCACCATTTCGTGTTGATCAGAGCCCAACAATTCTTAATGGAGTGGCCCATTGCCTCAGCGTATGTCGTGATGAGCATCATTAGTATCTTCTTTCATCTCTTGACCTGCACTGTGCAATGGCTGTTGAGCTTTGAGGTTGCCAATCATTCCGTTTGTTATCCCGGCTTCCACTCTTTCTCCGACAACAACAAGGTCTGAAAAGCTTGAAGAGACATTTCTCATCATCAGATCATAGACGGGTTGTTGAAGTGTGTCAATGAACGTGGTAACCATCTCTTTCTCAGATAGCGGAGGTTCCACTTGGGCTGCAATCCCTCTCCATCTTTGGGCATACTCTTTGAAGCTTTCATTGCCCCCTTTTACCAGGATTTGCAACTGAGAGCGGCCAGGAGCCATGTCCATATTGTACTTATACCGATTAATGAAAGCTCTGGCCAAATCATTCCAGGAGTTGATTTTACCCTGTTCTAACTGCATATACCAGCGTAGGGATGCCCCTGTAAGACTCTCTTGGAAGAAGTGGATTAAGAGCTTATCATTACTGGAGCAGGGGGCATCTTCTGGCAGTACATGATGAGGTGGCTTTTTGGATAAGTTAAGCCTTCATACTTGACAAACTCAGGAACTTTGAATTTTGGAGGAATCACCACGTCCAGGACCAAACATACTTCTGAAGCTTTGAACCCAATATGATTTGCCCCTTCAATGGCTTTTAGCTTATCTTCCATAATTTGGAGTCTCTTCTGATCTAAAGGGTCTCCTAATGGGCCATTGGAAGCCTCTCGATACTCATTGGTATTGGTGGAATGGTTCTTATCAGTGGTCAATTTTGGATCCAAGTCCTGCAGAAGTTCAAATATCTTATCCATCTTACCATTGATTCGGTCGAGTTCTTCTCTCATCGCTTGCTGATTCTGTTCCAACAAATCCATGAGTCTAGATTGGGCTCGAGTCCGGTAGGGATACAGGGAAAGCTTATTTGTATCTATTTTTCTGTAGGGAAAAAAAATGAGTTATGTTATGTAGGTGCCATGATTATGCATGTCATGAATGTATTTTTTTTGTACATTTTATGTAAAATAATATGATGGAGAATGGAGAAATATTTTTCTATTTTTTGTTTTTTTTTACAAAAAATAAAATGAATGCAATGATGTTGCTAAAAAAGAGAAAATGCTTTTTTTTGAAAATTTATTTTTTTATTTAGAGGGAAAAAGGAATGAGAAGGGAAAGTATCTTTTGAAACTATGTTTTTTTTTTGTGAAGAAGAATAACAAATAATATTTTTTGGAGAAAAATATCATTTATTGTTTTTCACAATTTTGAAATGTGAATGAAAAATAAATGGATGATGGAAAAACAGGCAGAATGTGCCCCTTGTGATGTAGGCCGGTATTTCCTAAGATCTTAGGTCATACGACTTTTGTCACGTGGAAAATGGGGTAAGGTATGCTCCTTTCATGATATGGGCCGGTAATTCCTAAAAGGGATCTAGGGATTATATCAAGTGACTTTCCATTTGGTGGATTCAAAATACTAATCTAAAAGGTCCCCAGAGCTAAGGGTCCCATTTGAAAATGTTACCACCAATAATAAGTATATTATTAAAGAATGTTTTTTTTTCAAACGGAGCCAAACTCTGGGTGAGGCCTTCATAGGAACCCACTGGCCGTACGTCCAGCAGAGCACCCATTACACAGCCTCTCCTAACTTAAGGTTCACTCGGGCCCGGGTATAGGGCACCCACTCGTAGTGTGTGTAAACAAAGTGTATAAGGTGAAGTGTGTGAAGGAGCAAACTTAAAACTACCCACTGTAAAATAAATGAAAATACAATATATATACATGTCTTCTACCCTAATGTTCAATATACATACAATCACAAAAAAAAAAAAAAAACTAAACAAAGATAAAAACAAATAAGATAAAATAAACAAATAAATAAATTGAAAAAATAAAAAATAAAAAAATAATAGTAATAAATAAATAAACAAAAATAAAAGAAAAGGAAACAATTCACATTGTAAGGCAAACAAACAATTCAAACAATCAAAAAGGCCTAACTCTCTAAGGTCCCCAGTGGAGTCGCCAGCTGTGACAATCACCCTGAAAATAGAAATGGAGCCGCCACCAATATTTTATTTTTATAGGAAACATTGGAAAACCTATTTTTTGAATATTTTTGAATTTAATGAAAAAGAGAAGGTATTTGTACCAGATTTGGGTTCGGGAGTTGGTTACGCGCAAGGAAGGATTATCACCCATACACGCCCATTTAAAAAAAATGGTACCCGTTAATTGCTTGTAAAAAATTGTTTGCCTTTAAAAAAAATTAATTCCCTTTATCAAATTTATTAAATAATAAGAAAAAGAACCCAACAAAAATTATTAAAAAAAACAGAAAGCCTTTTTGATTGTATTTATTATTATTTCATCTCCTTTTAATAAAACAGAAATACAAACTGAAGATAAGAATTAATTCCACAAGTTATTAACTTATTTATTTGAAAAAAATACTTAAATGAGGAAACAAAATTCAGAAACTTCTATTTTGCTTTTAAGTCCCTCATTAATATCCTATTCATTTATAATGATTTATGAAATAAAAAGGGAGTAAATAGCAACTAAATCCCTGGCTTGGGTTTGATCCCATTGGAAGACCAAACCCTAACCCTAATCTAGTTCCAGATTCGTACAACAGCAACAACGATAATCACAACAGTAATAACAACAACAATCTCAGTAACAACAATAATAACAATGATCACGAATAATTACAACAACAGTCCAATTTACAAAAAATGGCTACAGTAACAGAGAATATCAAAACGAAGAAGAAGATGGGAACCTGGACCCTTGTGCTCTCTCCCAGAAAATTACAGAGAAGATCAAAAGAGGAATCAAAAAAAGAAAAAAGAAACCTAAACCTATACTGTTGGTTTTTTTGGGTCTCTCTCTTCTACCATACGCTTTGCTTCTGCTGCTTCTTTTTGGATTCTTTCCTCTCACTCTCGCTCTCTGTTTTCTTCCTTAGGGTCCGACCTTTCTCTTCAGCTTGTATGTCCTTTTATAGGCTCCAATCTTGGTCATCATCTGCGAAAAAGAAGGGGAACAAGTCAGTTGAAAATTCAAAATCAAATATTAGATCAAAAAAATAAAGGAAAGAAACGAGGACTCCCTTTTTGGCTTCCAGATTGTGATCTTCAAATATCTGGAGAAGTTAGTGGTTAACATGATTTGCCTTAGTGATAAAGATGAGAGATGAAGGGATGAGGCCGTGATTTAGGGAGAGATAAGGGGAAGAAGAAGAACGAGAGAGAAGGGGCGCCGCGGCCTAGGGTTGGGAGGAGTGAAGAGCAGATGGGAGAAATCTGGATTAGGGTTTAAATGAGTTGCTGGGTTTGGGCTTTTAGGGTTTGAAGATGGAGAAGGGATATGGGGTTAGGGTTTGGATGGAACGTGGGGGTGAGTTGCACCGTTTGAAGAAGGGAAAAGGAAAGAAATGGGGTTGGTTGCGGCTAGGGTTTTGAGAAGGGAAAGAAGATGAAGAAGATGAGAGAAACGTGGGAGAGGGAGCGTGAATGATGGAGGAATTGGTGGAGGAATGAAGGAGGAAAGAAAGGGAGTCGAGGGCGCCGCGGCGTTGCTTGGGCGAGGGAAATTAGGGTTATGGGAGAAGGGGAGATGAAAGGGATGAAGAAGGAGAGAATGGGAAGGAGATGAGGTTGAGAGAGATGCGGCCGAGAAGAGAGAAAATCAGAGGGTGAGTGAGGAGTAAAACATTTTAGGGTTAGAGGTTTGGGCTGAGAAATGGGTTGGGCTGCGTGTGGCGTGAGACGGGCTGCGCGAGAGAGGAAGGGCCAAGTAAGGGGGTGCATGGAGAATGAGGCACGGGGTGTAAGAAGCAAACGGCAAGGGAGGAGTACGCAGGGGGGCTGGAAAGAAATAAAAGGGGTGCGCGAAATAAATAGGACATGGGCTGCGTGCATTATTGGCTTGGGCCATCCTTTGGCTAAATGCTCTTGGCACCTCCCACATTTCAATTGGCACCCTCCCTTCTTAAAAAAAATAATTTTACTTTTTCTTTTCTTTTCTTTTTTCTCTTTTTTAAGCTTTTTATTCTTTATTATAAAACCAAAAATATTATTTTATTTATTATTACTACTAATACTTAATTAAAATAAATAATAAAATAAAATAAAAAGGCCGGACAAAATTAGGGTACTACAGAACCATTTGTTTTTTATTTTTCTAAGAAAAGCTATTTATCAGATTTTTTTTATTATAGCTATTTTTCAAATATTTTTGTTCCGAAGCTGTCATCTCACTAATCTATGCAAAATATATAAGCAAGGTAGACTTTTTTTTTTTTTTTGACTGGTGGTAGACATTTGTTAAATTCGTGTTTTTGGAGTAGAATTGAACGTTTCACAACAAACATTAATAAAGTTTATTTGCTTTAATTTTTGCACGCATTTGTAACGAGAATTTTTCGCCTCTTTAATCTTTTTTTTTTTGGTCTCGTCGCCTCTTTAATCTATATATAATGTGATAGCAACACGATTGAATTGAGTTGTTATTGTTTTCAAAAAAAAGAATTGAGTTCTTATTTGTTTCTATTGTAGAATTTAGCAAATTATTAACGAGAGCGCCATTTTGACCTATTCGTTTTTCCATTTCAAACATTTATAGCCAAACACTAGTGACAACAAAAACTGATAACGACGGGGGGAGCATTCAGACCATAATTTCCATTTCACACAAACCAAAAGCTCCACCCACTAGAAATTGCCATATAGTAAAGTATTAAACGACGACGCTTTACATTTCGACCACCCCTCAATTTCTAAACGCAGGCATGGACTTTAAAATTTCAATTCAGTCCAACAGAAGAAAATCATTTTTTCTTTTTCTTTAATACAAAGCAAAGCCACGTAAATATGACTTATTCAACCTTTTTTTTTTTCCTTCTAATGTCGTCATAATAATAGATAGATTTTATACATCTCATCAAGCGTCGCCGCAAGATTCGTATGGGTAGGTCCGCGACGAACGGTCATGATCAACTCATCGAAATTACATCATTCATCCAACGGTGGATTTCAAATCCTTCTCAGCTTGTCGGCTTTGATCAAGGGATTCGCTCGCGCTATCTCCTCTCGCCCCACCGCCTTGAAATCGAAGCCGCAACCGTGGTTCTCCGGATACCTGTGGGCCCCGCAAAACGTGATTCCACACCTACACTTGAACCCCGTCAACCCGACCCGTTTTCTGCACGTCCCGCACCGGTTCGGTAGAGTCGCTGCCGGCGAGGAGACCGATGCCGAGTCAGGCGCCACCAACGGCGCGGTCAACGCCGGTGGTTCAGGGAGGGATTCGACGACTGGCGGTGGAGAAACGACGGCGGCGACGGCGGATGCTGAGGAGAGAGCGGTTTCGATGGTGGATTTGGTTTTGGCTTGTTCTTGTTCCTTCAAACGGATGTCTCTGTAGCATTTGGAGCAGAAATTCATGGTAGCTGGACTACCGAAGAAGCCGCAGTTGTTGGCGCAGAGTCTGTGGCCTTCCGGAGCTTCACATCGGTGCTCTTCCGCCATAGCTGGTGCTGGATCTGTGCTTTCAGATCAAAGAACTCTTAACCTGGTGGAATTTATAACAACGAAGAAGACAACGTCACGACGGTGATGTCGACGACGACGACGATGAATTTTCAACTTTCAAGCGTTTGGATTCCAAGAAAATTCGAGGAATAATTGAAGAGCTAAAAGAAAATTCGAGAAATAATTAAGAAGCTGAATCTTGTAATAACTTGTTTTGATTGCAAGTCAGAACATAAATAGAAAATTATAGATAGCAAAATTCAACAGAGAAGAACCGAAAACAGGGCAATTCAGGTTCATAAACGAAAATTTTAGAAAGGTGCAAGAATATTGTTTTTTGTTTTGTTTTCAAGAGAATAAATAATAAAGGCAAGAAAAATAAGGGAGACGATTGTACCTGATTGATAAGAAGGAGTGGTTGTGGATTTGAGAAAGAGGAGATAAGAATGGGAATGGGAGGAGAAAGAATCTTAACGGGGAATGATAACAGAGTCGGAAAGGGTATGGAGAGAGAAAGAGGAAGAAACGGCGAAACGAGACAAATCGGTATTGATCGTTGTCAACTGGTCATCCTCGAGAAGATATTAATTAATAGAATAAACAGTTGTGTTGTTGAGGCTTGAGAGAGGAGAAGCTAATGCATTATTAGTACTCCCTCCGTGTTTTAGTAATTTTTTTTTTTTTTAAAACAATGGGTGTTTTACAAACCAACCATATAATTTACGTTTTTTTTTCTAAATATACTCTTTATGTATTTATTATATTTATATTAAAAATTGACACAACTCTATAAATACTTAATTGATTTTTTTAAATTTGCAATAATTAATAAAATTATTTTGGTAAAAATATACTTCAATTAAATAATTTATAGGTCTGTGTGTGAAAACTTTAAGCCTGTGATTGGTTGAACCAATTTAGTAGCGAGAGAAGAATCGGCGAGAGAGGAACGCGAGAGTTGGACAATTTCCACCGACTAGTTGCAGATGAAACGGCGAAGAAAGACTCAAAAAACGTGGGGTCCACCCACTTTTTTCAATCTTCGCTCTAGTGCGAAGATGGGGAGAAATGTAATTTTTTTTCTTTTTTCATTTCTACCCCTATTCTCTCCTTATATCTCAAATTTGTTTAAATTTTTAGTCAAAGACATTGATGTCTTTTCAAAAATAATAAACACTTCTCTCTTCTCTTTTTCTCTTTTCTTTCTCTTATTCTAATCAATACCTCAAATCTACTATATTTCTCACATTTTTCTCTTTTTTCATATTTTCTCTTTACAATTTCTCTCGTGAACCAATCAATACTTAAACCACCAAAGTTATGGAAGGAAAGGAGAATTGATTTTGTTAATTAATTAGATAAATTATTTAAAATTAATGTATGGGAATAGAACAACAGACAGGCTGGCTGTGACGGCAGTGGTGTGGTGGTGAAAAACGTAGCGGCTGGGAAAGTTCAACGTATGAATTATCATGATCACCATAAAAAAAATATCATTTATCTTTTTTAAATTCATGAATTGAGACTTTATTTTATTTTACTTTTCTCTGAACGGTTTATTATTATTATTATTATTGTTGAAAATTTCTCTGAACGGTTGATAATATATCCTTTGATGATAGAATATCAAAATAAGGATGTACCAAAAAAAAAATATCAAAATAAGGAAAACGGTAAAGAGAGAGGGAGAGTGTATGCGTGTTTGGCGAGGTGGCGTGGCACCAAGCTGGAGAGTGGGAGGTTGGTGGGGTCGTTCCTATCTAGTGACGCGATAGGAACAGGATTAAGGCATAGGATTGTAGTGGGCATCGGTACGGTCGACTTAGAAACTCCACCTATTCTATCTAACCCAATTCAAAAAAATTGAGTTGGTTTGAGTCATTGTATTGAGTCAGTTTTAAAAAAAAAAAATCTAAAGCCTATAAATTAGGTGTTGAGTCTAAAATTATGAACTCGAACAATTCAACCCTACTTACTGTAAATAAATATATAACTTTTTTTCTTACTTATTAAGTGGGCGTGTCGGGTATATTATACGAAATGACTTTTTTCTTGTAAGCCTAACTGAATATTGAGTCACGTATTTTGAATATGAAATATGTGTTTGCATTTGGAATGATTCATATACAACATAAAATATGAAATATAAAATAATGTCACTCTCTGAACATGTATCTTATGAAATGTGAAATATTGCATTGCGTATTTGTTGTTTTTTCAACCAGGCTAGATAAATATTGGATAAATTAATATTTAAGGCATTAATAATGGTTTTTTTCTTCGTAAATATTGTTTCTATTTGTCTTTGATTTTTTTTCCCCAAATTTTTTGTTTATTTTATCTGAGAAATAAATATTTTTAATAACAAACACGTTCACCTGACCCAAATCAACACATATGAGATAGGGTTTTGATTCGAGTTTCGTAAAAAAATTTCGACTAAACCGACCCAACTCGACCGTGTATATTTGATTAAGTTGGATTTTTAAATATCCCAAAGCCCACCCATTATTATTTTTTGGACAAAAGCAAAGCTAATTCATTCCATTAATAATCAAGAGCAATACATCTGATAACTTCATCACAATTTTGGAAGATAGTGATATGTGTAGTCACCCCTAACAAAGTGTGAGCAACTATATGAACTTTCCTCCTATCAAACTCTACTAAAGAGTTGTTAACATAAAAAGATAAAAGACTCCTATAACTAAAAATAATAGTCATATATTCGGCTTTCTCCTGATTATCTTTTATGCTATCCATGACATTCTTAGAATGCTCCGTGGAGATAATGTCGATGGAAACAATTTTTATTGCACATTGAATAGCATACATGAGGCTTAGGATTTCTCTTTCAGAACAATGGAGCCTTGGAGAGTAGCTATAAGATTTGGCTTTGAAGAAACATTCTCCCTCATCACACAAAACGAAACTAATACTGAAGAACAGATCATTGAGGCTTCGTGCTTTCTACAAAAAAAACTCAATGTACTGCCAATAATTGTCCTTAACTTTATTTGCATGAAATAAAACATAAAAAATAAAACAGACAAAACGATGAAACACATCCGGCCAGTAACACCGAACATAATAGCACGCACAAGTTTCAGATCTCAACCCAAGCAGAATAGGTATGACCAAATCATCATATTCCCATGATGGTTTTGGAAGAGGGCGTTGGGGTCCTAGTTTTTGTTCATGCATGTTGATCTCCATGTTGTTAATGCACTCCACAGGGTTGGTTGTCATGTATCCCCAACCCACCCTTCATCCCATGTGTGGGTCCATTTTCCCTTGGGATACGGTCAAGCCACCTCGCGGCCTCTTCGTTTTCCTCACAAAGATATTCAAGTAAAAATCGAATGTCAGTTGAGTCATGGCGTATCCTGAAGAATTGGAAGAAAAAATGTCAAAACTGGTATGAAGAGAATAGAAACAAAAATTAATTGTAATTTATATGAATGCAATACTAATCTATATTAACAACTTTCTTTCGCATATCCGTATATGTCTTCATGAAATTTTGTGCAATGTGTCGAATGCAGTACACATACACTATGAGCTATACAAAGAAGAATAATCCAGCAAAAGAAAGAAGATCAATATTAGAAGACAAGCCTACAAGGAATCAACATGTGATCAATTTGTTCAAGCTATTAATGTACAAGAAGATATGGTGTGTAGTATTAATCATGAAGATCAATTAATGATGGTGTGATCCAGAAGAAGGAGCAAGCAAGCAACATAAGAGATCAGTTAGCTGCAAGACGGTGGCTCACTCGACAACAACACAGTGTAGGAAGTTAGGAATTAGGGAGTTGGCAGAGAACGTCACTTGGGGAAATTACGGCTATAGTATAAAAATATAAGTTTAAAATATTTAAGATAAAATCAGTTTAATTTACTGAAAATGATTATATTAGAAATAAAAATATAAAATAAATACATTTTAAAATTTCAATTTTGAAAAACCTAAAAAAATTAGGTCTACTTATGGAAGATTCTTCTTTTAGAAATTTACAAATATCTCCTACCTAATGTACTAGCAAGATACCCGTGCATTCGCACGGGTCACTCTATTTTTACGCATTTTTGAAATACATTTATTTGTAAAAATAAAATTTTAAATTGTGACAAACATATTTTGATAGTTTTAGTTTTTTAAACATGCAGAAATATTGAAAGTAATCAAACAAAGAAAATAATTATATCGATAACATGTAATATATTCCTGTCGGGATTTAAAACTAAAATAATTATTTATAAATAATAAAGAGATTTACAAAAATTTTATGTACTCAAAGACAATGAAATTATACTAACATGTTATGTTTTCCCGTCAGAATTCACAAAGCAAAATAATCATCTATAAATAATTAAAAAAATTATAAAATTGATATATGCTGAAAGATAATAAAATTATACCGATAACAGTAAGTTTTCCCGTCGGGACTCCAAAGAAAAATAATCATTTATAAGTAATAAAGAGATTTCTAAAATTGTTATGTGCTCAACGATAATGAAATTATACTGATAATATCAAATGTTTCTCCGTCGAGACTCAAAAAATAAAATAATCATTTATAAATAAAAAACATCATAAAGTTGATATATGCTGAAAGATAATGAAATTATACCGATAATATGTAATGTTTTCCCTTCGGACAGAAACGCAAAATAATCATTTATAAATAATAAAGAGATTTGTAAAATTATTATGTGCTCAAAGACAATGAAATTATACCGGCAACATGTAATGTTTCCCCATTGTTACACAAAAAAAAAAATCATTTATAAATAATAAAGAGATTTATACGATTGTTATATGCTCAAGGACAATGAAAGTATACCGATAACATGTAATATTTTCTCATAGGGACTCAAAAGCAACTAATCATTTATTAATAATAATAAGATTTATAAATTTGATATGTGCTTAAAGACAACGAAATTATACCGATAACATATAACGTTATCCCGTAGGGACTCAAAAGTAAAATAATCAATTATAAAAAACATAAATATAAGAAAAATAGAAAAAGTAGAAAAGTAAAAAAACACAATTTTTTTTATAAATGTATTTATAAATAATAAAGACATTTATAAAATTGATTTGTTCTCAAAGACAATAAAATTATTTCAAAAACATCTAATGTTTTTCCATCAGGACGTAAAAGAAAAATAATCACTTATAAATAATAAAAACATTTATAAAATTGATATGTGCTCAAACATTTCATCTCTTTACTAGCAAAGCAAGGACAAAAAAGGAAGAAAGATGAAAGGGTGCGAGTTTGAAGAATAGGAAAGAAAGAGTATTCTAAGCAAAATATCAGTGAATAAGAATAGCTAGCGAAATGACGTTGACTCAGTTTGCACAGCACAATATGAAATAAAGTAAGAAAGAGAAAATGCAGAAAGAGTGAAAGTAAACATGTAATGTTTCTCTGTCATGACTCAAGAGTAAAACAATCATTTATAAATAATAAGGAGATTTATAAAATTGTTATGAGATAAAACACAACAAAATTATACCGATAACATGTAATGTTTTCTCGTCGGGACTCAAGAGTAAAATATTCATTTATAAATAATCAAGACATTTACAAAGTTGATATGAGCTCAAAGATTAAAAAAAAAATTATACCGAGAACATATAATATTTTTTCCGTATGGACTCAAAATAATCGTTTAGGGTTTCTCAAAAAGAAATTATAAACACAATTAAAAAATTTGATACGTGTTTAAAGGCAATGGAATAAAATTACTGAAAAATTAAAAAAATATAGAAGATAAAAATGAGAAATATAAGAGAAATAGAAAAAATAAAATATAAAAAAATCCTTGTAGTGACTAAAAAGTAAAATAATCATTTATAAATAATAAAATATTTATAAAATTTGATGCATGTTCAAAGAAGATAAAATTATACCGACATGTAATGATGTAATATTTTCTCGTCGATACTTAAAAGTAAAGAAATTATTTATAAATAATAAAGACTTTTATGAAATTGATATGTGGCCAAAGACAATAAAAATGTACCGACAACATCTAATATTTTTTCGTTGGTACACAAAAAGAAAAGTAATCATTTATACTGACGATATGTAATGTTTCTCTCGTTGACAATTTAAAGTAAAATAATAATCTATAAAATATTCAATTATAAATAATACAGACACTTAGAATGATAAAATATAAAAAAATTAGTCAAAAATTAAAAATATAAATATAAAAAGGAAAAATAATAAGTAAAAATTTTTAGAAATAAAATAAAAAATAAATCAGAATATAAAAAATAAAAAGGACACTAAAATCTTAAATAAAAAATAAAAAAACAAATGAATTATACCGATAATATGTAATGTTTCTCCACTAAGACTTAAACACAAAATAATCATTTATAAATAATAAAGACTTTTATAAAGATAAAATAAAAAAAATTGAATAACTAAAGAAAAGAATCATTAAAAATTTAAAAATAAAATAAAAAATATAAATATTTTAAAAATAGGAAATTTAAAATAAAAAATAAAAAAATTAATAATCAAAATATCAAAAAATATAAAAAGAAATTAAAAAATTACAAATTATAAAAAAAATAAACACAATGAAAAAATTCAGAAATTAAACACAAAAATAATCATTTAGGGTTTTCCCATAAAGAAATTATAACAACATTTATAAAATTCGATACGTATTTAAAGAAACTGAAATAAAAATACTAAAAAACTTTAAAAAATGAAAAATGTTAAGAAAAAAATAGAAAAATTAAAATGTAAAAACCAAAACTCTGTTGCTACTCAAAAGTAAAATGATTATTTATAAAATAGTAAAACATTTATAAAATTTAATACATGCTTAGAGACGATAAAATTATACGACAATATGTTAAGTTTCTCTATTTGGACGCAAAAGAAAGTAATCACTTATATTGATAACATGTAATATTTTTCCTGTTGAGAATCAAAAGTAAAATAATCATTTATAACTAATAAATAAAAAAGACATTTACAAATTTTGATACTGATCAAAGAAAAAAATTATACCGACAATATGTAATATTTTTCCATTGAGACTTAAAAGCAAAATAATTATTTATAAAGATAAAATATAAATAAATATAAATAAAGGAAAAATATGAAAATTAAAAAGCAAAAAAACTAAAAAATAAAAAAATTTAAAATCAGAATATAAAAATTAAAATATAAATAAGGAAATTAAAAAATAAAAGAATTTAAAAAGCAGAAATAAAAAATAAAAATGAAAATGAAAATTTAAAAAAGAAAAAGAAAAAGTGAACTCAAAAAGTGGAGAGAGGAGAGAGATAAAAGTTTTTGAAATTTGAGAAGAGAGAATTGAGAGAAGAAATGGAGGGAAAATGTGAAGTTAGATTGACTATTTTACCCTTAAAATTGATAATGTGTCAAAATTTTAAAAATGGGTAGTTTAATATTTTTGTTGGTATTTTGTTTTTCTATATTTTTTTTTGAGTCTGATGGCCTAGCGGTCTACTACGCATTCTAAAGAAATACTGAAAGGGACATGTGAGTTCGCACTGCGCTCAAGATCCAAGTCGACAAATACTTTCAATATACAGCAAGAAGACATACGTTTGTTTTTCTATATTGATATTGATATAGAAAGGTTTGGCGAAAATATAAGTAATTTATTATTAAATAACTAATTGATTTAATAAAAACTTTCAAAAAATATATGTTACACAATGAAGAAAATATGTTAATAATAAAAATTTAAATTTCTTGTAATAAGAATTTTTATTTTTTATATTTCACTCATTTAAGTATAAGCACAATGTAATATATTTATTAATTTATTAATTGACCAACAAAAACAATCTCATAACACTGGATGAAAATCACGAGAACACATGAACCATACAGCAATTTTCCTCCACGCCGCTCCCACCATTCAAATAACTGAAGAACGGTAGCTGTAAAAGCATCATGCAACCAAACTTCAAATTCTCCATCATGATAATGCAAAGCGAGAAACCTTTTGATTTGTTGATAATGATAAAGTTCCACCATTTGTTATGATTCACTCTCCATTGCCTATTCTTTATATAGTAGTAAAAAAAAACAGAGAAAGAGAATAACAAAAAAAAAATTGTAAGTTTTTTCAGTAATGGATTGGACTTCCATGAGAAGGTGCTGGAGTAGCTCTGCAACTTTAAGAGTCCTCGGCCTACTCTTGCTTGGTCAACTAGTTTCTTTCTCCATTGCTCTCATGAGCCTCACTTCTTCTCTCATAGCCAAACTTGGTATTCTTACTTTGTTTTGTTTTGTTTTGTTTTTTTTTCCTTCCGGTTATTATCAGCTATATGTATTTTTAATATGTTTCTCGGAACAATGAATATATATAGGTGTTGATGCACCATTAACTCAGAGCCTGTTTACCTATGCATCTTTAGCTTTGGTTTATGGAAGCATATTGCTTTATAGACATCAAAAACCTCTGGTATCTGCATATATACATATCTTTATTTTATTTCTTATTAAATATTTTTCCCCTTAATTAATCTTCTGCAAATGTATTTAAAATTGGAGTTTTTGAGATCTTGCATTGCATGTATCTTTATGTTGTGCAGGTTTCTTGGTATTGGTATTTACTATTAGGTTTTGCTGATGTTCATGGGAATTATTTGGGTAAGTAGTGCAATCATTTCATATATTTTTCCCTATAGCCATGAGATTACGATTGGAAAAAAAAAACTTAACTACATTTCTATATACGAGTGTTGTTGGTGCTGTTTTCTAATTACAACATGATACTTGGATTTTATTTTTTTTTAAATAATTGAATGATTATGGGTATTATGAATAAACAAACAGTCCATCTACGCGTCGTGTCATGCTGCGATTGAAAAATAGCACCAACAACACTCATCAAATTGTACCTAAGTTTTCTCCATATGGATTAATGCAGTAAGAAAAATGATCAATAGACACCCATATGCTATCCAACACCCAGAGAGAGAAAGAAATAGTGAGTGAGAAGTGATAGATACGATATGTGAGTGATGTGGTAGAAAGAGAGAGATAGAGAGAAAAAGAGGTGTTGAATGGGTGTTGTGAATTTTGGGTGTTCAAAAATCAGAGTTGATGCAGTAATAACATATCATACGTGGACTTCGGTTGATTTTTTTTTTCTTTCTGATAACTGACTTTAGTTGAATTTTGATTTCACACTTTCCTCTGCCAATTTTGGTTTTGGATGCAGTTAACAAAGCATATCAATATACGTCCATTACTAGTGTAACGTTACTAGACTGTTGGACAATACCTTGGGTAATTATACTCACATGGATCTTCCTAGGCACAAGATATACCCTATGGCAGTTATGCGGCGGAGCCCTCTGTGTGTTGGGTCTCTGTTTAGTCCTACTTTCTGACACTTGGGTTGGTGGTGGAGGTCACATTCATTCACTCATGCTATTTGGAACCAAGTCTTTTGATTTCTTGATAATAAATTAAAAATAACAATGATCAATTTGAGTATTCCTAACAAGAATTGTTGTCCAAATTAAAATTCTCAGGTGGCTCAAGACCTATCTTGGGTGATGTACTTGTGATTGTAGGGTCAGTTTTCTTTGGAATAAGCAATGTTGGTGAGGTAATGCGAATAAGTGATTAGTGAGTTATTGAAGTTTATAACATGGTCATAAAATTTATTGAAGTTGCAGAGCTACTATCAGGAGTAGCCTTAGGATTGCAAATATTAAGATTACGATTTCGGTTATGCAGGAATTTTGTGTGAAGAAAAAAGATCGTGTTGAAGTTGTTTCCATGATTGGTGTTTATGGATTCCTAGTAACCACCGTTGAAGCGTACGTATCCTTGTTGGTTGATCATATAATACAGGCTTGTATATCATGGTTTTTGTAACTTTGCTATATTGTTTATTTCTTCCAATTATTATTCTAATTTGGTCTTCCAAGGAAATCTAATGTACACATAACTTGCTTTTCTATCCTCGAAATTTCGATAAGTTCCTTTACTCCATTTTCTTACAGATCTGTTATAGAATTGAAGAGTTTGGAATCAGTCAAATGGTCTGTAGATATTGTAAGTAATCAATTCCCATTTCATGTTAGGTACACTGCACAATCCTGCCACCATTTATCTTCTAATCTTCTCTTCATAATACCGGAAAGTTATGTTTGCATAGTTGACTGTTTAAACTAAATGTCTAAATTCCTTTTTAGGTACTTGCTTTTGTTGGCTATGCTCTGTCAAGCTTCATGTTTTACACACTAGCTCCTTTTGTTTTAATGGTTAGTTTCCTTCTCATGATTATATATATGTGATATATCTTTTGCTCAACCGGATTTTGAGTGGAATTTTGTCACTTGCAGTTGAGTGGAGCAGCAATGTTTAATCTTTCTCTTCTAACGTCTGATATGTGGGCAGTGGTTTTTAATGTCTTCTTATATCACCAGAAGGTATTATATTTTCCAAATTGACAAATCAAACACTTGGCTTAGTTCAGCATTCATTTGTTAGTTGCATGTGACATAACTATAGCTGTCGGAGATAATTAAGATTTTATGATATTGTTTTTCATTACAATACAATGCGACAAAGTTTTTTTTTTTTTTTTAAATCTTATTACAGGTAGACTGGTTGTACTTCCTCTCTTTTGCAATTGTGGTTATCGGGCTCATCATTTATTCTACAACGTATGTACTAAAATCTTTCCTTTTGGCCTTCTAAATTGACGCGATACAGTTAAAATATTTGCTTTGATCATTGTACCTTATAATTGTAAATATAGTTTATGTCCTTAAGTAAATCCTGTTACTAACTATTAGGTTTTTTCTATCAGAGAGAAGAATTCTGTTTCTGCATCAGCTACTGAGGATGAGAATCTCAACACAGAATACCAAATACTTAATGATGAAAGCACAGCATATGGAACTGAATCTTTTGCTTCGTGAGGGAAATCACATTTTGTAATTGGAAGAGGAGAATACATTGATCTTGAAGATTTTGTTATCTGTAATATTAGGCAGAATTTCAATGTGCTTCTTGTCGGTCAAAGTCTCTTGATACTCTCCTAAAAATAAAATAAAAATACCCAACATAAACAACACTTGCGGACTTTTGAGTTTCATCGAACATGCAGATATTGACTGTCATTTCCTTTGTGAGCATGTGCAATTTGATTTTCTTAACCTCATCCATGTGAAGTCTCAGCAAAAAAAGTACATGTATAGACCAGATACATGTACTTTTTTGCTTATAATTCATTCCGGAGGGAGTAACTCTCAACTTGAGGGGGGTATTGGAGTTAGTGATTAGTGAGGCATTCAACAAAGTAGTTATATTTGGTTTACATGTTAGAATAACAGATAGGATGTTAAGTTAGTTAAGGCCAAAGCTTTTTGGCAACTATATATATATTTGGATATGTATTCATTTCAGATGTAGATTCATTTTCTCGATGAATGATATTATAGAACTCTATGCTCTTTCCTTCAATTGTGTCTAGATTCAATAATGTGGGCCCAAAAAGAAAAGTGAATTTGAGAGAATTCAAGTTATCTCATTCATTGATTATGCAGTGTTTAAATATACACAATAGTGTAACAACCTGATCATAAGATCCTAAAGTTATGGCTAGAGTATCTATGCATAACAAGATTACAAAATATAATGGTGAGGTTTATCTACACCCGAGAACTATGATATCTAAAACATAACCTATCTATAATAGCTAACAGCTAAGATAAGGTTTTATCTTTAACTCCCCCCTTCAAACTGATGGGTGATGTTGTCATCCCAAGTTTGTCTCGAACTTGATTGAATCTTGTGTGAGTGAGAGGCTTAGTTAAGCAATCTGCAATTTGGTCTGCTAAGGGAACATAAGAAATTATGACTTCATTTTGTAGCACCAGATCACTTATGTAATGAATGTCAACTTCAATGTGCTTTGACTGAGCATGTAATACTGGATTAGAAGCTAGAGCCTTTGCACTTAGATTATCACACCAAAGTACAAGTTTTCTCAGTAAGGGTAGCTTTAATTCCTGCAACAATGACTTCACCCATGCTACTTCAGCTGCCAAATCTGCCAAGGCTCTATACTCAGATTCAGTGTTGGATCTGGAGACCACTTTATGCTTTCTTGAGGACCACACAATGAGAGTTTCACCAAGGAATACACAATGTGCAGCCATGGACTTTCTGTTTTCAACACTTGTTGCCCAACCAGCATCTGAGAATCTTGAGAGATCAAGATCGGCAGAGGGTTTTATATGCAAGCAGTGATTTATGGTACCTTGAAGATATCTCAGTAATCTTTTTATGCCTTGCCAATGATCTATAGTTGGAGAGCTCATATATTGGCTAAGCTTGTTTACTGAAAAGGCAATATCACGCCTTGTATTTGTCACATATTGAAGTGCTCATATTGCTTGCCTAAACAGAGTTGGATTTTTCATAGGTTCTCCTTCAGCAGTTAATTGTCTCCTAGTTATCATAGGTGTGGCGCGGGAGGAGGCATTCTCCATTTTGAATTTTCTCAGCAGATCACCTATGTATTTTGATTGCTTTAAGTACAAGCCACTCATGTCTCTGTGGACTTCAATTCCTAGGAAGTAGTGCAGCTGCCCGAGATCTTTTAAGGAAAAGACAATGTTGAGCTGCTTGATGAAGGACTCTAGGAATTTTGCATTGCTGCCAGTAACTATTATGTCATCCACTTAAATTAGGAGGAAAGTGGTGTGATCGGTACCTTTAAGAATGAAAAGTGATGAGTCATTCTTGGTGTTCTGAAAACCCCAATTCAGTAGAGCATTTTTAAGCCTTTCAAACCAGACCCTTGGAGCCTGTTTCAGGCCATATATGGCTCTAGACAACGTGCAAATGTGATGAGGTTTTGCTGGATCAATGAAACCTTCTGGTTGATGCATAAAAACTGCTTCTTTGAGATGTCCATTCAAGAAGGCATTATTTATGTCCAATTGTCGAATTTCCCAGTTGAGGTGCACTACTATTGAAAGATTAACCCTCACTGTGCTAGCTTTGACCACAGGACTGAAAGTTTCCTCATAGTCTAGGCCAGCTGTCTGTTGGAAGCCTTTAGCAACTAGTCTTGCTTTCCTCCTTTCAATTGAGCCATTAACTTTGAATTTGGTCTTAAAAACCCATTTGGAATCAATAATATTTTCTTGGCTGTCATGTGGAACCAAGCTCCAAGTTCCATTGGAGATTAAAGCTTTGAGCTCAGTGTCCATAGCTTCTTCCCATTCTGGTCGTTCAAGAGCCTCTATGACAGATTCTGGTTCTTTTTCTCCTGCACAGTTTTCTGCTAATCCAACATATGGCTGCTTTGGTTTGTGAATCCCAGCCTTGCTCCTGGTGCACATTCTGTGAGTGTTTGCTGTTTCATGATTATTTGCTGTCTCAGCTTCAGGTGAGTCAGCATCAGCATTGTTTATGTTGTTGTATGATCTCTCAACTGAGTTTTGAGAAGCTCCAAGTTGTTGTTCCTTATTGGATTGCTGAGCTGCTACTGATGGTGTAGATGAAGCCTGCAAGTTGTTGAATTCATGAGATTGGTCTTCCTCATGCCTTGTGCAGCTGTTGGATAAATCTGGAAGAGCTTCATGACAACTTCCTGAGTCTCTATTGCTGAAGAATATAGAGGAAAATTGGTAGAAATATTTTCTGTTAGTGACTTTATAGGACTCCTTGTATTTAGAAATCCATCATGGAAAGGAAAATGTTCTTCATTGAAGACCACATGTCTTAAGATGAAAATTCTCCCATGAGAGTTAATACATTTGTATCCCTTATGTGAACTACTGTATCCTAGGAACACACATCTGGTGGTGTGGAACTGAAACTTGTGCTTATTATATGGCTTGAGACATGGGTAGCAGGCACACCCAAAAGGCTTCAATGCATTGTAATCTGGTTTTCTTTGAAAAACTAGTGAGTAAGGGCTCTCATTTTGTATAATTGGTGAAGGTAATCTGTTTATCAGGAAGACAGCCGTAGAGAAGGCCTCCCACCAGAAATACAAGGGCATTTTAGCTTAGGCCAACAATGTTAATCCTAATTCCACAACATGCCTACGCTTTCTCTCAGCCCTTCCATTCTGCTGTGAAGTATAAGGACATGACATTCTGAATTGAATTCCTGACTCTAAGGAGAGTTTCTCGACTGCCTTGTATTCTCCACCACCATCACATTGTATTGCCTTGATTCTCTTGTTAAATTGATTCTCAACCATATTTTTAAATTAAGTGAAAGCATGAATAGTTTCTAACTTTTGCTTTAAGGGAAAAATCCATGTGAATCTACTAAAATCATCAATGAAATGAACATAATATTTAAATCCAGAAGAAGACATTAAAGGAGCAGGACCCATACATTGTGTAGTACCCTAATTTTGTCTAGCCCTTTTTACTTTATTTTATTTTATTATTTATTTTAACCTTTTTAATTTTGTAATAAAAAATAAGAATAATATTTTTGGTTTCATAATAAAAAGAAGAAGAAGAAAAAAGGATAAAAAAAGAAAAAAAGGAAAAAAGAAAAGAAAGGGATTATGAATAGTAGTTTTGGGGGTGCTAATAGCAGCCCAGACCAGCTTGTTTCCTTCATTTGCTGCGCACACCCCTTCTTTTTCTTATTACAGCCGCGCTGCTTCATGCACCTCCCTGCTTCTTCTCCACACACCCCCTGCGCCTCATTCCCTTGGGCGCTGTTACTGGCTGCACCTCTTCATTCCTTCGCACACCCCCTTTTTTTTATATACACCCCCATGGCCCAAAACCATCACCACGCAGCCCACCCAGGATCCACCAAATTTAACCCTCATTTCTTTCCCTCAATTCCCTCAGAAGAAGAGCGGTCGCTCCCCTCGTCTCTCGCCTCACTCTTCTTCTCCCTCACTCTCCCTTCTTCCATAACCCTAATTCCCCTCAAACCTATCAGCGCCGATTCCCCCTCCCCAACCTTCCTTCCTCTCTTTCTTCCATCTTACCCTAACCCTAACTAACAACCCTCTCCCTCATTCATGAGACCACCAGCCACAACCCTTCATTCTCGCCCTCTCTCCCATTTTCTCTCCTCCACCCATCTTCTTCTCCTGAATCTTCGCCTTCATCTCTTCTCACCTCCCTCTACCTTATCTCCTCTCCTCCTTTCATCTAAATCTACTTCCAACAAACCAAATCGTAACCTCCATCTCACTCCCTCATTTCTCGGCCTCTCCCTTATCTTTTCTTCCAAACCCTAATTCCTCTCCATCTATAGCCGCGGCACTCTCCCATCTCATCTCCATTCTCACCAAAACCTAACCCTATTCTCACCCTAAACCTCACGACCGCAACGCCCTCATCTCCAAACCCTAACCTATCAAAACTGAACCGAATCCACATGATTCGGTCAAGAGATGCGCGTGATTAAAGGAAAGAAGAACCGTGAAGATTTCTACGAAAATCAGGGAGTATTTAACTTTTATTTCTTATCTTTGTATCCTTTTTAATGTTTTGATTCAGTTACCGATTCGATTTTGGTTATGTTCGCAGGTCTATAAAAGCCAACGAACCCAGAGGCATTGGAGGAGGAACCGAGAGCAAAAAACGAGAGAGGGAACCAGAAGAAGGAAGCAAAGAGAGACAGAGACGAGAAGGAAGAAGGAATCGTGACCAAGAACCTGTGAGGCTACCAAAATCCCAAATTAAACACCATTTTAGTCCTAGGTTTCTTTTGATTCCCCATCCTTTGATTTCTATACAATTTTCTGGGCAAAGTTTGAACCCAGGTTTCGTCTTGTCCTTTTCATTTTTATTCCTTCTGTTTTTGTATGATTATGTAATATGAATTCGGATCTGGAATGTAAGGAATGAATTAGGTTTATTAAACATGATTTAAACTCCATCTTATTCTTCGTACTCTCTGTTGTTGTTGTTATTGCTGCTATTGTTATTGTTGTTGTTATCGTGGTTGTTGGTGTTGGTACCCGCGGTTTAGATTAGAATTAGGTTTAGGGTTTGGCCTTCCAATGGGGCCAAATCCTAAATAGGGATCAATTTACAAATATGTAGTTAAGAGGAGCATAAAGGCAAAAAGGGGGTTTCTGAAATTCTGTTCCACATATACACGTTTTAGGGTTTGGCCTTCCAATGGGGCCAAACCCTAGGTGAGAGACTAAATTGCAAATATGTTGGTAAAAAGGGTCTGAAAGCAAAAAAGGATTTTCTAAAGCCCTTTTCTCTATTTGCACATTTTCTTTTAAAATAAACAAGTCTATGCAATTTGTGAAATTCTTTTTTTTTCTCTTCTAAATGTCTCCGTTTTTATTTCTGTTTTGTTAAAAGGGATGAAGTGGTAATAAATAAATAAAAATAAAAGAAAGTGAAAGTATTTTTATTTTTTTAATGTAGTATTTTCATTAAAATCAAAATAGGTTTTTAGGATCTTTTTTATCTTATATTTTTCTTTGCTGGTTTTCTTAAATAATTAAAAATGAATGTTTTGGAAACATGTTAGCAATAAATGGCCTGCATTTACGATCACGTTGCTATTTCATATGAATAGGTTATTCCTTTGTATATACGCATCTTTATATCTTTATTAGCACGCTTCCGTCATCTTTGTGATTCTTCATTAAATATTTTGGGAAAGTTAATTCTTCTAAGGTAAACAATTTTTCTAACAATTAAAGGTACATTTTTTATGGGCGTTTTAGGGGTGCTAGCACCTTCCCTATACGTAACCAACTCCCGAGCTTAAGATCTGGTTCAAAGACCTTTTTCTTTATAAATATCCAAAAATAGGTTTTCCAATGTTTTCCTAAAAAATAAATATTGGTGACGGCTCCATTTTAAATTTTAGGGTGGTTGTCACACATCGGTATGAATTAATTCAAGAGGTTCCTGAGCATGAGAACTAGAAGCTTTAAAGGGTAAAAAATGCATTTTTCCAAACTGACATGCTTCACAAAAAGTGAGATGATCACTAGGTGAAACTTTCACATTACAACTCTTTAAAACTTCATCTAGGACTCTACTATTTGGATGACCATGTCTTCTATGCCAGCTTTCCTTGATAGACACATAAGCACATGGATCTTTACTAGAATGTGAGTTGACACCTAAGAGTTGATACAAGCCATCTTTAAGTCTCCCTTTTAGAAGTGCCTTCCCTGTTAACTTGTTCTTCACATAGCAGCAATTTGAATCAAATTCAACAAAAATATTGTTATCAGCAGCTAACTTAGAGATGCTCAAGAGGTTTTTGGTGATGGAAGACATATATAAAACATCATGTAGGTTTAGTGATTTTAATTTTGTTGAGCCAATGGCAACAATTTTTAATTTCTCACCATTTCCAACCACTAAGGAGTTCTTACCATTGTGTTCAACTAGATCTTGGAACCTGTCAGTTTGGTTGGTCACATGATTGCTTGCACCGCTCTCAAAATACCAGTCATAATTTTGAACTGTGTTGGGTGAAGCTATGAAGGCACTGTGTTTTTCTTGCTTGTCGGTCTCTTGAGAAGGACCTGTATAGGAATTGTCAAACCGATAAAAACAATGCACTGTTGTGTGGCCAATTTTGTTGCAAACTTGACAAGCTGGTTTGGACATCCCTCCTCTTCCTCTGCCTCCTCTTGAGCCTCTGAAGTTTGATATTCTCCAATTTCCTCGGGAGTTGAATCTGTTGCCTCTGAATTCATTTATGTTGGCTACATTTGCTGATGCATTCAAGGTAAGATTGGAAAAGTTGTTCAATTGTTCTAGCCTGCTTTCAGAAGCTAGAAGTTGTGCCTGCAAATCAACCCAGCTGAGAGCTGTTTTGTCAGATAATTGAACAACAATAGGATTGTAATCAAAATCTAGGCCTGCTAGAGTTTGAATTATCAAATCAGAGGTTGTGATTGAGCTTCCTGCAAGTTTGAGTTTGTCAGCAAGATTCTTCATTTTGTTGAGATAATCCTCCATCTTCATCTCTCCTTTTCTGGTGCTATGAAATTCTGATTTGAGAAAGGTGACCCGAGACTTTGTGTGTGCACCAGCTAGGCTTTGATCTTGTTCCCAAAGTTCTTTGGCTGTGTCACAATGCAGTAGTTGAGTGGCAACATCAGGTGTCATTGAATTGAACAGCCATCCTAGGAGTTGTTGATCATTGGCCTGCCAGTCTTCATAGGCAAGGTTGAGTTTCTTGCTGGAATTCTCAGTGATATATTGTTCTGGACACTCCTTTATCCCAAAAATATACCCATCGAGTCTATTCCCTCTAATCAATGGTAAAACCAGTGATTTCCACAGAGGATAATTGTCTCTGTCCAGCTTGACAGAAACAGTAGAGGGAAAATCATGCTTTTGATTGGTAGCAGCGGCCATACCTGAAGGAAGAAGAGAAACGGCGAACAGTGGCCGTGATACTTCAGAACGGCGATCGACGAAGTGGAGAGGCGCGAGAGTGAGCGGGGCGAACGGCGAAGCACAGACGCGCGAGAGGAAACAGTGAAGAGAGACGCGAGAGTGAGGGACTAGGGTTGATGGATAAAGTAAAAGCACTTTCTATATCGGTTTTCAACTTAACCATTGTAAAAAGCGAGAAAATTTTTTGTCAAAAACATTCTACGTCGGCTCTACTCATAACCGATGTAGATATGTTCGTTTTAATTTCAATTATGCCACCGTTTTTTTTTTTAAAATCGGCTGATGAACAACCGATGTAAACACTGGTTATTAAATGCATTTTTTCTACTAGTGATTGTATGCCTTCAGGGCTTAAGTGCTCTGAAGCCAAGAAAGAAAAGTGAATTTGAGAGAATTTATGTTATCTCATTCATTGATTATGCAGTGTTTAAATATACATGATAGTGTGACAACCTGATCATAAGATCCTAAAGTTATGGCTAGAGTATCTATGCATAACAAGATTACAAAATATAATGGTGAGGTTTATCTACACCCGAGAACTATGATATCTAAAACAGAACCTAACTATAATAGCTAACAGCTAAGATAAGGTTTTATCTTTAACTGGCCCAATATGAGCCTTCTAGTGAGAGGCCTTTGGTGGCCCCTTGATGGAGCCCAATAGTAAAGATCGCGGTTAGAAGATAAATTAGAATTAAGAACAGTCATGAAAATTGAATCTAACTACTCTCTTGTTGCAATATAACATTCTTGATTCTACCAACCGATTGCTAATTATGAGACCTTTATATTGATGTTTATTAGAATCTGTAAATAATGAACTAAACTCACAGTTACTCTTCCTCTTACATAAATATAATTAATCCCTTCTTTTAAATATTCTTTTAAGGAGCAATATGTCTAAAATTTGAAGCATTGTCAAAATAGCGAAGAAAAGCTTTTAACAGGAATCGGGATGAATTGTCATAAATTAAGTCCGTATGGACGAATGGTGTCAAACTTAGACATATGCAAATGGTCCACCATTGTTTGCTGATTAACGTGCTTTGTAGTAATTTGACTTTCTAATTTAGACGCGGATATTGACCTCAAATATATAGTCAATATTTACTTTTCTTGTAAGGGAGGCTCTGATCAAGTCTCAATAATTTTCTATGTGACCCTCGTTAGCGTGTCAAAGCAGTACTGTTTAATGGTTAAAGTCTTCTATCGTGCATTAGAAGTTACAGAAATACAAATCCTTAAACAAGTTTCATGTCTTTACTTTTTAGAGTATTTTTTAACTTCTGGAATAGTTATTATGTTTGCGCGTAATAAGCATGACTCGGGTTCGCTTATTATTTTTTCATTTTTCGTCGGTTCCAATAATCACGTTTTGCACCGCTGTCTAAATATGCGGGAATCCCTTCACCCCCAAAAAAGGAAAATATGTGGGAATCTTGTCTCTTCTTTTGCAGGTTGTACGCGTTCGTCTGTAATTAATTCTGGTTTAGATAATTGTTTGTTTAATGAATAAAATAATAGCAGGATGCAGATAATTAAAGGAAATATGCCATGTGCATGCACATGTTAAGGTGGAGTTATGATTGGATTGAGAAGATGAATGGAATGCAAGAATTACGTGCTCTCTCTTAATTTGTAGACATGCTACACCCCGAGATATGCTTGTAAACCACTTCGAATTATAAATTCTTTTTTTTTTTGACGCATCAAATTATAAATTCAAATCTTTATATTTTTCACTCATATAGAATATGATTGTATTATGATAAAGATTGACATATACTAATTAAGTAAAATATTTGTGAGCCTTTGCAAATAGTGTTTCGGACTGGGCCGAAGCCCATCCAGCCTAAGACCACTCCCGTGACCCAACTCCGCACACTGATCGTGGTCGACCTATATCTACCGATCTGGACCATCTGTTATATCAACGGTCCCCCAATTCGCATTGGTTTTACGCCACCGATCTAGGACCGTCGATCTGATCAACAGACTGAAGCGTTCAGAAAAGAATTCTCTTCCTAATCACCGTCCATTCGGATCAAACCCTAAACATAATCGTATAAAAGGAGGGCCCAAAAAGGTACAATTTACGTTTTTATTACATCATACTGACTTCATCAGAAACGTACTGACTTGAGCGTCGGAGTGCCTTTTGCAGGTACCCCACCACTATTCTCTGCCATCAGCGACCACAGCCCGCGACGGACTCAGCGACTCCGGCCACCACTTCGTTCTTCACTCGGAACATTGGCGACCACAGTGGGAGATTTATTCTACAGTGAATAGATCTTACCGATCATCCCATGGCCGGACCGTCACAGCACGTTCAACCGACACGCCGGTCTCAGAGAAACAACCCTGGGTCTCGCCCTCTGTCGCCTCAGATCGACGGACAACTGGTGTCTGTCACACCGCATCCGGCCAGTTCTAATGACCGTGGAGGAAGTTCCACCGTCACCACTTCCACAAGGCGATGCTCCACCAAACACTCTGGTGGTCCTGCTTACCTCCGATGTTCAACCATCTCTCCTGGAAAACGTGATTTCGATCATCCAGAGACAGACTCAGATGATCGAAGACCAAAACTGCATGATTGTCGCCATGGAAACTCAACAAACCGCCGCGCACGCCGCTGCACCTTCCAGATCTCGTCGTAGGTCTAGGTCACCACCCAGATCTCGACACAGGTCTAGGTCACCACCAAGATCTCGACACAGATCCCGATCACCATTCAGATCTGGGGAGTCCAGAACCGAGGGGCACCGCGAAAATCTCGGATGTGGAGATTTCCACTGATCCACCACCGAAGGGCGCCGCATCGTTGGGTCGCCGAACCACAGGCGATCAGGTGAACGATCTCCCTGAAGGAGGGAGACGCACCGCCGATCGTCCCATGCCGGCAAAACCACAGACCGGTCGCCAACTAGAAGACGCAATACTTCGCATAACTCTTCGAGGAGATCACCATCTCGTCGATCTCCTTATGCATCATCGGCCTCCAACGAAAGCGCGTCACCTTGCCGCTCGAGGAGGTACGACGAAGACGACGATTTACTCCAAGCTGGTCTGTTCACCGAAGAGATCACACTATTTCCGATCCCAAGTTCACTCGAGAAGCCCCCGACCTTCGAGCTCTATGACGGGACTGGAGATCCCGATGAGCACATCGGACGATTTGACACCATCATGAGGTATCGAAATGGTAAGGGACCAGTAACATGCAAGTTGTTCCCCCTGACTCTATCGAAGATCGCGTTGGCTTAGTTTCAAGGGATAAAGCCGACATCCATCGGATCGTGGGGCGAACTCAGTAGGAAGTTCACCTACTATTTCACAACTTCTCGCCCCCAGCCCAAGTCAGAAGCAACCCTCGCTGCTATTCGACAGGGGGAAAACGAGTCCCTGCGGAAATACATCGAGCGGTTCACTCAAGAGGCTATGCTAGCTAGAGGGGTCCGAGAAGATATGAAGATGTACCTCCTACAGCAGGGGTTGGTCAAGAAGAGCTTATTCCATGTCCACATCGGGGTCAATCGCCCGCGTGATTATAACAACCTCCTGCGCTGTGCCAAAAGGTTCGTCGGCTATGAGGACGACTGCATGTTAACGAACCCTGGAGAAGTTCCGCATATGAAGGGATCAACCCACAAGGAACCGAAATCGAAAAAAGAAAAAGATTCGAAGAGTTCGGTGATCAAATTCACCGAATACACGCCATTAAACGCCTCGCGGGCTCGCATCGTAGAGGAGTGTCTACACACTGAATTCAAGGATGCCGGAATTAAACTTTTGAATAGGCTGAAACAAAGGCCGGATACAAATAAAACAAAGTACCGCTGGTGGCATCGCAGTAACGGGCACAATACTGAAGACTGTTTCCAGTTAAAAGATGTCATCGAGCAATTGATAAGGCGCGGTAAGTCGCAGAAGTACACCCGCGACGGATCGGCCAGGAAAAGGTCGAGGTCCCATTCGATGCGACCCCACGACACATCCACAAGCTGAGACCGAAGAAGGAGGACCGATGACGAAGATGGTCCGAATCAGACCGCAACAATCGCCATGGTCATCAATGGGGGCCCGACCAAACTGGGAGGGCCATCTATCAAGACTAAAAAAGGAAATACAAAGACATCGTTGTGGCTGCCGTTAACTCTTGTTATCCCCCTGTCGATCGCCCTAAGTCAAGTAGGCCACCCTTGGCTTTTTACGATGAAGACCTGATAGGAGGTGAGGCCAACAAAGACATCCCACTCCTAATTCAGGAGAAGATGGCAAACATCGACGTGAGGAGGATTCTCGTCGACCAGGGGAGTTCGGTAGACATCATGTACAGAGGGTTATTTGATACGTCAAAGGACCTCCTCATCCCTTACGAGGGAATGGACCTGCAGGGTTTCAATGGGGCGAAGACGACCACCTTGGGGTATGTCGAACTGATGGTTATCTTTGGCATATACCCGAAGTCGAAAATAGTTAGGGTGCAGTTCTTGGTCTCCTTTGCGACTACGATTACAATTGCATCATTGGTAGACCTACACTGGCTGACCTTGGAGCAGTAACGTCGACAATCCATTTGAAGATGAGGTTCAATATCTCCAGTGGCAAGGTCGTAACCCTACATGGCAACCTAGATGCTGCCAGAAGGTGCTACGAGATTAGTCTGAAGAGAATGCAGACTGATCGAATGGAAAGGAGATCGATGTCCGAAAGGCCCTCATCCTCACATGGTGTAATGCTAACCGATGTCGATCCCCGTTCTGGGGCCGAAGATATCAAGATTAAGGCCAAGGATATCAGTGATCCATTGGCTAAAGAGCTCGCGAAGAAAATCAAGAGACCGATCCCAGATGGGAAGGACACAATCCTCCCACGTCCAGATTGGGAAGGACACATTCCGAACAACAAAGGTAGCTGATGATCTCCCCGAAGATCGGAGGTCTAACTTGATCAAATTCCTCCAAGACAACGTCAACTTATTTGCTTGGACTGCAGATGAGATGCCCGAGATATCACCCGAGGTAGCATGTCACAAATTGGCACTCAACCATTCGGCACGTCGGGTCGCACAGAGACAACGTCGTCAGTCCCCCGAGAAAGCCCAAGCGGTGGAGAAAGCCGTGGCAGATCTTATCAAGGCTAAATTCGTGACAGAAGCCAAATATATATACGACTTGGTTATCAAACGTGGTGCTCGTAAAGAAGTCGAATGAGAAGTGGAGGATGTGTGTTGACTACACCGACCTCAACAAAGCTTGCCCCAAAGACGCATACCTGCTGCCAAACATCGACAAGCTCGTCGACAATTCCTCGGGGTTTCGGTTCCTATCCTTCATGGATGCTTACTCAGACTACAACCAGATACCGATGTATCAGCCCGACCAAGGGAAGACTGCGTTTATGACCGAAGATGCCAACTACTGTTACAAGGTTATGCCCTTCGGTTTGAAAAATGCCGGTGCCACATACCAGAGAATGATGAACAAAGTTTTTGAAAAATAGATCAGGCGGCTGCTCGAAGTATATATGGATGACATGATAGTCAAAATCGTCCAGGACGAAGACCACGTCGCCCACCTCGCCGAAGTTTTCTAGGAACTTTGCAAGCACAACATGCGTTTAAATCCAGATAAGTGTACCTTTGGCGTGAGGGCAGGGAAGTTCCTTGGGTTTTACCTAACCGACAGAGGAATTGAGGCCAATTCGGACAACTGTAGGACGATCGCCGATATGAAACAACCGACCTCAAAGAAGGAGATACAACGTTTGACCGGGATGATGGCAGCATTGATAAGGTTTATATCTACCTCAGCTCAATGTGTGCTCCCATTCTTTAAGTTGCTCAAGAAGGAAGTTCATTTCCATTGGACCCCTGAATGCCAGGAGGCTTTCACCCAGTTAAAAGAAATTCTCTCTACACCAGTGCTTAGTCGACCTCAGCAAGGGGAAACTTTGTATCTTTATTTGGTCGTGACTGAAGAGGCCATCAGCATTGTACTGGTGAGAGAAGACGTCGTCGGATAGAAACCAGTATACTTTGCTAGCAAGGCCCTTCATGGACCAGAATTATAGTATCAGCGAGTCGAGAAAATGGATTTAGCTCTCGTCATTTCCGCACGAAGACTTCGCCAGTATTTCCTTTCTCACCGGATCATAGTTAGAACTGATCAACCAATAAAGCAGATTTTGTACAGGCCTGATTTAGTTAGTCGGATGATAAAGTGGTCGATCGAACTCTCCGAATTCGACATTACCTATGAACCGAGGAAGGCGATTAAGGCTTAAGTGCTGGCGGATTTCGTAGCGGAGCTCACCCCGCACTCATGTTCATCGCCGGCTGGCGAGTGGAAAGTCTTCGTTGACGGATCTTCTAATCCTAAGGGAAGCGGAGCCGGTTTGATCCTAGAAAATGAGGACGGGCTGGTTGTCGAATACTCGTTGGCATTCGACTTCTCGACATCGAACAACCAGGCGGAATACGAGGCATCCGTCGTCGGACTCACATTCGCCCACTAGCTTGGTGCGGCACGCGTCGTCATTCACTCCGATTCACAACTCGTGGTCTCACAAGTAGATGGGAGTTATCAAGCTAAGGATCCTTTGCTGCAGAGATACCTCGCCTAAGTCAAAACTCTAATGGGTCGGTTCGTCCACGCAGAGATCGTTCACGTTCCGAGGGAACAGAACGTCTGTGCCGATGTCCTCTCTAAGCTCACCAATACGAAAATTCTGACCTCACACCGGTCGATTATTCAAGAGACATTAACTACTCCGAGTGTCCAAGACCAGCGCTCGAAAACGCTCCAAGGACGCAAGAGTCACCAAAAAGTGCCACCGCGACATATGTCCACAGCTTGTCGATTTCCAACGTCGACTTTGGCGACTCATGGATGACACCGATCCTAAAAATTCTTTATCTAGGGGAGACACTAATAGATTCGAGAGAAGCATCCAAGCTTCGTCGAAGAGCATGTTCATTTTCCATCATCGAAGGGAAGTTGTACCAAAGAGGCTTCACCACGCCCCTATTGAAGTGTCTCGACATCTCGGAAGCACAATATGTCTTGGCTGAAATCCACGAAGGTATATGTGGACAACACTTAGGCGGGAGGACGCAGGCAAAGAAAGCACTGAGAGCAGGCTACTATTGGCCTACCATGGAGGTCAACGCAAGGGAATCTGTAAAAACATGTGACAACTGCCAGAAGCACGCTGATATACACATCACACCTCCTGCTGAACTAACCACCCTGTCTTCCCCATGGCCGTTCGCCTGGTAGGGGATCGACATCCTGGGTCCTTTTCCTTTGGTATTAGGGCAAATCAAATTCCTAGCAGTGGCAGTGGATTACTTCACGAAATGGGTCGAAGCCCAACCCCTTGCGAAGATAATTGCAAAGAACCTCAACAAATTCTTCAACTCTCAAATCCTCAGCAGGTTCAGTATTCCAGAGGTCGTGGTGACCGATAACGGTTCACAATTCATCGACCAACAGTTTCGAAAGACCCTTGCGGACCTCAGTGTGAAACACCACTTCACTTCCGTCAAACACCCTCAAACCAATGGACAGGCAGAAGCAGCCAATCGCGTAATCTTGCGCGGCCTCCGACGACGCCTCGATGAAGCGAAAGGCCGATGGGTTGACGAGCTGCCTCAGGTGCTTTGGGCCTACAGGACAACACCGCACTCGTCGACTGGAAATACACCCTTCCGATTAACTTATGGGTCGGAAGCGGTGATTTCCGTCGAGGTCGGGGAACTAAGCTGGAGGACCCTTCACCCACCGGAACCGAGGCTGAATTACCAGTACCTCCGAGAAGAGTTGGATCTTTTGGAAGAAAACCGGGAAATAGCGGCACTAAATGAGGCCGTCGTCAAGCAGCGAATAGCCACCAGGTACAATCACCGCGTAGTCCCACAAGACTTCGCTGTGGGAGACCTTGTTCTCCGAAGAGCTGATGTCAGACTGAAAAATTCCGTACAAGGAAAGCTAGCTCCGAACTAGGAAGGACCTTACCGAGTTACTGCAAAGACCGGCACAGGGGCCTATTACCTCAAAGATATCCAAGGAACGGCCATAGCCCGAGCCTGGAACGCGACCAAGCTTCGGAGGTACTATAGTTGAATATGATCTCTACAAGTAGGATCAATCGAAGACAATACCCAATAAACTACATGTTTCGCACAGCCTCGAACTACCCACTAATGAAGTTCAATTAAATTCCTTGCGATTTTCGTTCAAATTGTAATTTGACATCAAATTTTAATGCAAGTCGCATGCAACTTTGCAACTCTAATGACTATTTGTTGTGTTAGGCAAAAACAGATGATGGCCAGTTAGCACACCGACGAAAGCCGAACTCTACACCTCGACACGCACGATCCAGGGGAAGTCTACACTATCCCCATGTGTCGTCGATAAAATGCTTCAGGAAAATAACGCCAAAGTTTTGACTCCCAGCACACACTTCGAAGGAATTCGGGACGTATTTGATGCGCCCGAAAATCCTCGAAGCGGCATCCGAGGAACACACGGTAGACCAACTGATCGGCCTAGCCAGCCTTTTCAGGGCAGGTCACGCCGAAACATCGTTCACCCATCTTAAGGACCGAGCTCCATAAGATCGGGGCAGAGGAGGACCACTTCTTGGCCAGAGTGGGCCCTCCGGGTTGACATGCTTATGAATTTGACCCTAACTTTTGCCTAGGCTGCTCTTTGCGAGTTTTCAACCTAGTGGGTCGCTCTAACTTCTGCCTAGACCGCCATTTCGAGTTTTCAGCCTAGCGAGCATTTTATTTTATATTCCTTTTTTTTAGGTAAAGCAACTGCACTGAGGAGTTTATATGGATCTTCTTTTTCAAAAATCAAGTTTTGAGAAAATATGAGCAATTTGACTTTGATCAGAATGGACTTTATTAGGGTTGTAATGTGGCCGAGGGTTAAGGGCTATGAAAGAGAGGATATTTCAGGCTCAAAAAGTATTTAAGGATTTATGAAAACAAGGATCTTTAGTGCCAAGATGCACTTGGACGGTTGCTAACGCAATTGTCTTGTTTTGCTTTTGCATTTTTATTCATTTTTTTTTTGCAAGTGTCTTGATATGTTGCATTTGATATTTGCTTGCTTGCTTTGCTTTTTTTTAATAGACAAAATTTAATAGACTGTTGTGCTAGCCTTCAATGTATGGGTAATCCTTGTTTAGGGTATTTGAAAGAATTTTTTTTTTTAGGCTCAAAAGGGATAGCAAGGGATAAATATTTTTTATATTTTTGGATAGAGAAAAACGGCCAAACTTCATCTCAAAATCTCATTGCTCAAATTTTCACAAAAATTAATTTTTGATAATTGCGCATTTGCTTTACCATTATTCTATGAGCTGAATTGAAAAAAATTCAAATTACAGTTTTATTGATGAACTGAAAAGATGAGAACATAATGAGCCCTTTACAAGATATGCCCTCGAGCTTGGAGCAAAAGCATAAAAAGTAAACAGAGTTATCTTTCTTGAAGTCCAACCACTTGGCGTTGATCAGATCTTGCACTTTGTATGTCAAAGCCTCAGCAATTCTCAATTGAATGACCCACTACCCCAACTTGGCATATTGTGATGAGCAGCGTTTGTTTCTTCTTCCATCTCTTAACCTATACTGCGCAATGGCTGTTGAGCTTCGAGGTTGCCAATCCTTCCACTTGTTATCCCGGCTTCCACTCTTTCTCCGACAACAACTAGATCTGAGAAGCTTGAAGAGACGTTTCCCATCATCAGATCATAGAAGGGTTGCTGAAGTGTGTCAGTGAACATGGTAACCATCTCACCCTCAGATAGCGGAGGTTCCACTTGGGCTGCAATCCCTCTCCATCTTTGGGCATACTCTCTGAAGCTTTCGTTGCCCCCTTTTACCATGGTTTGCAACTGGGAGCGGCCAGGAGCCATGTCCATATTGTATTTATACTGTTTGATGAAAGCTTTGGCCAAATCATTCCAGGAGTTGATTTTGCCCTGCTCTAACTGCATATACCAATAGGGATGCCCGGTAAGACTCTCTTGGAAGAAGTGGATTAGGAGCTTATCATTACTGGAGCAGGAGGCCATCTTCCGGCAGTACATGATGAGGTGGCTTTTTGGACAAGTTAAGCCTTCATACTTGACGAACTCGGGAACTTTGAATTTGGGAGGAATTACCACTTCCAGGACCAAACATACTTCTGAAGCTTTGAACCCAATATGATTTGCCCCTTCAATTGCTTTCAGCCTATTTTCCACCATTTGGAGTCTCTCCTGATCTAGGGGGTCTCCTGATGGGCCGTTGGAAGCCTCTTGATATTCATTGGTACTGATGGAATGGTTCTTATCAGTGGTCAATTTTGGATTCAAGTTCTGTAAAAGGTCCAATATCTTGTCCATCTTACCATTGATTCGATCGAGTTCTTCTCTCATCGCTTGCTGATTCTGTTCCAACAAGTCCATGAGTCTAGATTGGGCTCGAGTTCGGTAGGGATGCAGGGAAAGTTTATTTGTATCTATTTTATGTGAAGGGGAAAAATGAGTTACGTTATGAGGATGCCATGATTATGCATGTCATGAATGTTTTTTTTATGTACATTTTATGCAAAATAATATGATGGATAATGGAGAAACATTTTTTTTATTTATTTTTTTCTATAAAAATAAAATGAATGCAAGGATAATGAGAAATGTTGCTAAAAAAAGAGAAAATGCTTTTTTTTTCAAAAATTTATTTTTTAGAGGGAAAAAGAATGAGAAGGGAAAATATTTTTTTGAAACTGTGTTTTTTTTTTCAAAGAAGAATGACAAATAATATTTTTTAGAGAAAAATATCATTTATTATCTTTCACAATTTTTGAAATGTGAATGGAAAATAAATGGATGAAGGAAAAACGGGCAGAGTGTGCCCCTTGTGATGTAGGCCGGTATTTCCTAAGATTTTAGGTCATACGACTTTTGTCACGTGGAAAATGAGATAAGATATGCTCCTTTTGTGATATGGGTCGGTAGCTCCTTAAAAAGGGTCTATGGTCCACATAAGTATCTTTCCATTGGGTGGATTTAAGATACTAATATAAAAGGTCCCAAGAGCCAAGGGTCCCATTTGAAAATGTTACCACCAATAATAAGTATATTATTAAAGGATGGTTCAAATGGAGCCAAACTTTAGGTGAGGCTTTCATAGGAACCCATTGGCCGTACGTCCAGCAGAGCACCCACTACATAGCCTCTCCTAACTTAAGATTCACTCGGGCCCGGGTATAGGGCACCCACTCAAAGTGTGTGTAAATAAAGTGTATAAAGTGAAGTGTGTGAAGGAGCAAACTTAAAACTACCCGCTGCAAAATAAATAAAACAATATATACATGGTAACTATCCTAATGTTCAATATACATATAATCACAATAAAAATAAATAAACTAAACAAAGATAAAAACAAATAAGATAAGATAAAAATAAATAAATTGAAAAAATAAAAAAATAATAGTAATAAATAAATAAATAAAAATAAAAGAAAAGGAAACAATTCACATTGTAAGGCAAACAAACAATTCAAATAATCAAAAGGCCTAACTCTCTAAAGTCCCCAGTGGAGTCGCCAGCTGTGACAACCACGCTAAAAATTAAATGGAGCCGGCACCAATATTTATTTTTTAGGAAAACATTGGAAAACCTATTTTTTGGATATTTTTGAATTTAACGATGAAAAAGGTCATTGAACCAGATTTTGAGCCCGGGAGTTATTTACGTGCGGGGAAGGTATTAGCACCCCGCGACGCCCGTAAAACGGTACCTTTAATTGTTTGAAAAAGATTTTGCTTGCCATTATGATTATGAATTATTTCCCAAAAGAAAATATTTTTATTTTATCATTGAGCTAAATAAAACCCTTAAAAAAACTTAATTTTCTAATTTTTTATTAAAAGAAATATCTTTTTACAACACAACCTGAAAGACACCGATTTGTTACGATAGTTTTTTGTAACAAAATATTTAGTACTCATTATTACCATTAACCATCATTTAATATAAAAACTTTCCAATAGTATTGAATTATGTAATTATTTGTTACCTATTATTATTATCATCTAATCAATGACCAGATTCTTTATATAAAAAACAACCATAATCGAAATAAGAGAAAGCATTTACTTTTGTGATCTATTATTATCCTATGAATATGTTAAAAAAACGTGAGAAAGAAAAAAAAAGACTAAACAAAATCAAATCCTATGAATTCAAAAAGAAAAATACAAGGGAATATTTGGGGAAGATGAATTCGATCCAGATGAACAAACCAGAGGAAGAAAAAAAATAACAATAAGAGACTACACTTTTAAACATATGAAGAAGAAGATTAAAAAGGGAAAAATTGTTAATATCACATTTCAGATTCACCCTTAATTATACAACACCAAACAGTCCGTGAAAAATACAGAAACAAAGAGGAGAAGGATTGAAACCTGATGAAATGCTATTAGGAGATCCCCAAATCGAAACTACAGAAACTCAAAGTAGAAAAAAAAACTAAAGGCGTAAAAATAAAAAGTGTTTGTATTTTCACTCTCTGTCTCCTCCTCGCCTTGTTTCGTCTTCAACTTCTTGCTCTCATTCTCACTGCCTCTGCTCCTTATCTTCAGATCCCGAAAACTCTCCCCGGTTAGCTCCTCCTTTTCTCCTCTTTGAGAGGCTTTTATAGCATTCTTCGAATCTGTTACAGAAACAAAGAAAGATCAGGATCAAAATAAACTGGGAATAAAAGGGAATAAATGAAGAAAAAGAGAATAGAATCACTCCCTGATTTGGTTCTGGATGTCCATGTTTTCCTCTCAACCGAATCTCCATAAATCTGAGACATATTATCGAAAAAAGGGGGGATTTTGGTGTGATTTGGTTTGAGATTAAGAAAGGGAGATTTGATTGATTCTCCAAAATATGTTTTCCGAAAAGGAAAGGGATGGAAGGGGATCTTTTGCCTTATTTTTTCTATTTCTTTCTTTTGCCTTATTTTTTTATTTTCTTTATTCATTCTGTGAGACCAAAAATATTATTTTATTTATTTATTTATTTAATATTACTACTACTAATTTTAATAAGCAAAAATAAATTAAAAGAAAGAGGCCGGACAAAATTAGGGTACGACAGCTGCCCCTCCTTAATTACATTTTACTCGAAGGTCTTCGTGCATTCGTTGTAAAAGGTAATTAAGGATAAAAGACTCTAATTTTGTCCAGAACGAAATTGTTTGAGGATGCGAGATTGGCTCCCAACTTTGCTTTGGGATTCTAGGTCTGATTCCTAGTGAATTCCCGGTAAGGCATAGGTTTAGTTCCTAACTCTTACAAAACTGGTGAGAGATTCTAGGTTCGATTCCTAGTGAATTCCCGGTAAGGCATAGGTTTGGTTACTAACTCTTACAAAATTGGTGAGAGATTCTAGGTTCGATTCCTAGTGAATTCTCGGTAAGGCATATGTTTGATTCCTAGCTCTTACAAAATGGATTAACTTCCCTATTTGGGGAAAATTTGGGGTGCGAGTTTCTTCGTCGCTCGACACAAGTTTGGGTCAGATTCCCAACAAGGGTAAGCCAGGTTCTTAACTCTTGCTAAAAGGTACGGATTAGCTACCCCATTTTAAGGAATGTCCGTGATATGAGTTTCTCTGTCACTCAAAATGGGTTCGGGTCAGATTCCCGGCAAGGTATAGGTCAGATTCCTAACTCTTACTAAAGTATGGACTGGTTTTCCTATTGCAGGTGAACGTCCAGTGTACGAGCTTCTCCGTCACTCGACACAAGTTTGGGTCAGATTCCCGACAAGGTATAGGTCAGATTCCTAACTCTTGTTAAAAGGTGTGGATCGATTTCCATAATTGAAGAAGATTCGAGATCTGCGGTCAGGTTCAGGAAGTAAAGGCTTGGGTCGATTCCCAAGGTGGTGGGTCGATTCCCAACAAGGTATAGGACAGGTTCCTAATTCTTGCTAATAAAGAGATTGGGTAGGTGAGTACTAGTTCTTCTTGAGTAACAATGACCATTGTATGTAATATTTGAGAGGGTGGGTCAATGGACCCAAAAACTTTGATGCTCATGCATGATACAATGAATGGTATGCTGTGCATGAAATGATGTTTTTTGCTTTTAGAGAAATGTTTTTTTTAAGGTGGGTCTGAGACCCAGAAGTATTGATGATCATGCCAGATGCAATGAATGATATACTATGCATGAATGTTGTTTTGCTTTTAGAGAAATGATTTTGAAGGTGGGTCGGGGACCCAAAAGTATTAATGATTATGCAAAATGCAATGAATGGTATGTTATGCACGAATATTATTATTGTTTTGAATTTCCTTTTTTTTGATTTCCCTGAATTCCTTTGAGGACTCTGCCCCTAGACTCGTGGGATGATAACTTTCTGTCAGATTGCTTGTCCGAATGGTTGACTTTGTACTGCACCAGGTTTGCATATTTGCCCTTTGATAGATCATCTTAAGGATCCTCAAATTCTCCTTTTCATGTTTAGAATGCTCCTAAGAGGATTAGACTGGCTCCTTTTGATCCTTAGGTTCTTCAGTGTCCTTTTGGCCTTTGCCCAACCATGTGAGGAAGGATCATGTTAAGGGACAAACCACTTTGTGTAGCTCTGCAACTGGAATGAAATCTTGAACGCGAAGCTTGTAGATGATGGGCACAGCTTTTGCCCCTTGCTTCTTAATTTTTGTTTTGATCTGTGAGATACAATCCGGGTTGACATGCTTATGAATTTGACCCTAACTTTTGCCTAGGCTGCTCTTTGCGAGTTTTCAACCTAGCGGGTCGCTCTAACTCCTGCCTAGACCGCCCTTTCGGGTTTTCAGCCTTGCGAGCATTTTATTTTATATTCCTTTTTTTTAGGTAAAGCAACTGCACTGAGGAGTTTATATGGATCTTCTTTTTCAAAAATCAAGTTTTGAGAAAATATGAGCAATTTGACTTTGATCAGAATGGACTTTATTAGGGTTGTAATGTGGCCGAGGGTTAAGGGCTATGAAAGAGAGGATATTTCAGGCTCAAAAAGTATTTAAGAGTTTATGAAAACAAGGATCTTTAGTGCCAAGATGCACTTGGACGGTTACTAACGCAATTGTCTTGTTTTGCTTTTGCATTTTTATTCATTTTTTTTTGCAAGTGTTTTGATATGTTGCATTTAATATTTGCTTGCTTGCTTTGCTTTTTTTTAATAGACAAAATTTAATGGACTGTTGTGCTAGCCTTCAATGTATGGGTAATCCTTGTTTAGGGTATTTGAAAGAATTTTTTTTTTAGGCTCAAAAGGGATAGCAAGGGATAAATATTTTTTATATTTTTGGATAGAGAAAAACGGCCAAACTTCATCTCAAAATCTCATTGCTCAAATTTTCACAAAAATTAATTTTTGATAATTGCGCATTTGCTTTACCATTATTCTATGAGCTGAATTGAAAAAATTCAAATTACAGTTTTATTGATGAACTGAAAAGATGAGAACATAATGAGCCCTTTACAAGATATGCCCTCGAGCTTGGAGCAAAAGCATAAAAAGTAAACAGAGTTATCTTTCTTGAAGTCCAACCACTTGGCGTTGATCAGATCTTGCACTTTGTATGTCAAAGCCTCAGCAATTCTCAATTGAATGACCCACTACCCCAACTTGGCATATTGTGATGAGCAGCGTTTGTTTCTTCTTCCATCTCTTGACCTATACTGCGCAATGGCTGTTGAGCTTCGAGGTTGCCAATCCTTCCACTTGTTATCCCGGCTTCCACTCTTTCTCCGACAACAACTAGATCTGAGAAGCTTGAAGAGACGTTTCCCATCATCAGATCATAGAAGGGTTGCTGAAGTGTGTCAGTGAACATGGTAACCATCTCACCCTCAGATAGCGGAGGTTCCACTTGGGCTGCAATCCCTCTCCATCTTTGGGCATACTCTCTGAAGCTTTCGTTGCCCCCTTTTACCATGGTTTGCAACTGGGAGCGGCCAGGAGCCATGTCCATATTGTATTTATACTGTTTGATGAAAGCTTTGGCCAAATCATTCCAGGAGTTGATTTTGCCCTGCTCTAACTGCATATACCAGCGTAGGGATGCCCCGGTAAGACTCTCTTGGAAGAAGTGGATTAGGAGCTTATCATTACTGGAGCAGGAGGCCATCTTCCGGCAGTACATGATGAGGTGGCTTTTTGGACAAGTTAAGCCTTCATACTTGACGAACTCGGGAACTTTGAATTTGGGAGGAATTACCACTTCCAGGACCAAACATACTTCTGAAGCTTTGAACCCAATATGATTTGCCCCTTCAATTGCTTTCAGCCTATTTTCCACCATTTGGAGTCTCTCCTGATCTAGGGGGTCTCCTGATGGGCCGTTGGAAGCCTCTTGATATTCATTGGTACTGATGGAATGGTTCTTATCAGTGGTCAATTTTGGATTCAAGTTATGCAGAAGGTCCAATATCTTGTCCATCTTACCATTGATTCGGTCGAGTTCTTCTCTCATCGCTTGCTGATTCTGTTCGAACAAGTCCATGAGTCTAGATTGGGCTCGAGTCCGGTAGGGATGCAGAGAAAGTTTATTTGTATCTATTTTATGTGAAGGGGAAAAATGAGTTACGTTATGAGGATGCCATGATTATGCATGTCATGAATATTTTTTTTATGTACATTTTATGCAAAATAATATGATGGATAATGGAGAAACATTTTATTTATTTATTTTTCTATAAAAATAAAATGAATTGCAAATACAAACATACCTTCGAAGAGGTACAAATTTAAATTGCAAAATTTATACAAGTTACAAAATGACCCTGGCGTCCCAGGTCTTCAAGGAGTCACTTCGGCAGTCTCCTTGACAACCTCCGAGGTAGCCCCACTTCCTTCCCTTTCGTAGACGCCGCCTCGTAGAGGACTTCCATAGTCTTGGGGTTGAGGATTACATCCTCATCGACAACACCCATTTTGAACAGCTTCGATACGTCAACATCAATGCTCGGGTACATCAACCGGATTTGGTTAACCGCATTTCCGAATTGCTGGTCCCCAAATTTCCCCGCGATGTCCTTCCAGTTTGCAACTTCCGTTTGGGCGGAAGTAAGAGCTATCTTAGCCTCTTCCAAACTCTTCTCAAACCTCTCATTTTCTTCAGCCTTCTCGGTTTGAAGGTTTCTCTTCTCGGAGGCAAGATCGTCGTGCTCCTTTTGAAGGTCGATGACCCTCTGCTGTAGCCCCGTGATCTCATTCTTGGCATTTTCTTGCTTATCAAACTTGTCCAACAGGTTGTTCTCGAGGTCGGTCATCTTAGACTCCTTCTTCCTGATCTCCTCAGCACGATTCCTCACCTCCTCGGCTGCCTTATGGAACTCAGTGTTCTCTTTCTCCAATGCAGCATTGTGTTCGGCTGTATGAATAAAGAGGCTCAAGATCCGTACCATCCAGCTCGAACATTCCAATACCGAGTCTTCACGCGCCAAACTGGACAAGGTCGACAGATAGACCTTATCTGCAGCTGACGTTTAGTGATGCAGTTCGTCTGAAGTCAAGACATTGTTGTGCGTCCAAACTGTCGGGCCATCGCTTCTAGTGACCCGTTCCAGGCGACTTGGTTTCTTCCCGACGTCTTTCTTGTGCTTTTTAAAAACTTGGATACCTTGATCAACTTCGACATCCTTTCTCTTGCCTTGAGAAGAAAGAACTTAAACCTCGTCGACCTCCGGAATCTCCGCCTGGCCCGAAGTTGAGGTAGAAACCCGGTGTGGAGCAAGTGAACCCGCCAAAGAGCTAGCCAAGCCAGCAAAAGTTGAAGTACCCCTTGAAGCAGCTTTCCTTTTCTTCCTTTCGAGGAACTCGCTCAGGGCCACGATGTCTGCCACTGCACCTGAAATGATAAAAACAAGAGTTAGAAATAACGCATACAAGGTAAGCAAAACTTATCCACATGCACATATATTACCTAAACACTCCTTAACCTCTTCTTCCGAAGTGCAGCTCATCAAGTGCCGACTACTCACGAAACGGGTCGAAGTATTTTGGCCCATCGGAGTGTCCTTTACTTCGAGAGCAAACCCATCTACGAAGTCTGTTAGCTTATTTACACAATCGACGTCTTGTTTGTCTAACGAGTCTTCGGGAGTACTGAACTCCTTACGTTCTACGAGGAAGTGATCCTGGCTCCAAAAGGGTCGGACCAACTCCTCTATTCCTCCACCTTTCTTTTTCCTAACTAAGTATTTCTTTGCCGACCAATTCAAGGGTTTCAAATAGAAGTAATAGCGCTTGAAACCCCGAACGGAGTCGCTATATGCTTCAATCAATCTAACCTTCGGTTTCAAAGATAACCATCCCTGCGGAGCATCACTTCTTTCTGCCGACCTCATTGGGGAGAAGAAATAGAAGAACACGCTTCTAAGCGCTGGGATACCGAGATAAGAGCAAATTAACTCGAAACTCTGGATAAAAGCCCACGTGTTCGGATGTAGTTAAGAGGCGGCAACCCGCAGATGGTTTAGGACTTTGAGTTGGAAGTCGGTGAACGACAACCGAACACCCAATTCGGTAAAATACACTTTGTGCATGGGCAGGAAAAAATCATCGTCTTCGGCAGGCTCCACGCAAACCCGATCATTGACTCCAGGGGAAATAACTTCCCAGTTTTCAAGATTTCTTTTACCCTGCCTGATGTCCAGATAGGGTAGGAATTCGGCCAATTTCTTCTCGTTGCTGAACACCGATTTAGCGCACAAAGCGTCGTCGGCCACCCACCTGTATCGGTCAGCATTGGAGGGTGGGGAGTATCCTCTCTTACGCTTTGGGTCCTTTGGTTTTCCCATCGCCGACCTGCCCAAGAAAATGATCGTTTAATCATCGAACCCCCCCAACCAACAAAACCCAGAAATCTCCACCAGACGTCCTCACCGGGAAACTCATAACCCTCATCGGAAAACTCATAATCTCGCCAAAAAATTCATAGTCTCACCAGAAAACTCATGGTTAACGTCGAAAACTCGTAGAAAAGAGTGAAAACTGGGCGACTAAACATGAAATCCAGGCAAAAAGCTAAGAGCAACCGCGAGGAAAAGGGGTATCCAGCCAGCTTTTGAGGCGGCACACCCAAAACAAAGGGAAAAGTAGAACAACGTGAGAGGAAATGCATACCTTGAGTTTCACTGATGATAGTGGACACTGGAAGAGGAGAACCCATAGAGCCGACGTGAAACTGCAGAAAAGAAGAGGAAAAAACTTGGAAGCTCTCACAGAAGCAGAAGCACGCGGAGGGGAGGAGTGACAACAAAAGTGTCAAATGAAACTCTTCCTCCTTTATTTATAGAGGAAAATCATACATTAAACCGCATTAATGGGCGCGCTAAACCAGGCATCGCCTCAATCTAATAACTGACACGCCGCACACGCGCACGAAACGAGGCCGCCTTTTTCGTTTTGAAACGATTGAAGTGATGCATCGATTAGGGTTTCTGACATAGAACACCTTGGAAACCGTCATCAGGCAACGACGCGTGTCGCGTACGGTGACGATCTATTCGAAGTTAAACTTCGAAATAAGCGTCAAAGTAGCACTGAATGGTTCAACCTTAAGTCATTGCTCGACGGTTTGAGTCAAAATATCTCTTCGACAAACACCTGGAGACGTACTTTCTTGGTTCGAATTAAAGTCATACTTCGACGTCAACTGGAGTCACACTTCGACACATTAAATCGCTGATTCAGCCGAAAGGCGTACTTCGACATCTAACCTCGACACATCATCCATCACCGTACATTTAAACGAAGTCATTTTGGTTGTATGCTACATATCACACTTCGGCAACTTCCGTCAACTCACCACTTAAGTCGAACTCCTCAAACATCAGACATCAACTTGGGGGGCAACTATTCCAGACTGGGCCGAAGCCCATCAAGCCTAAGACCACTCCCGTGGCCCAACTCCGCACACTGATCGTGGTCGACCTATATCTACCGATCTGGACCATCCATTACATCAACGGTTCCCCCGATTCGCGTTGGTTTTACGCCACCGATCTAGGCCCGTCGATCTGATCAACAGACTGAAGCGTTCGGAAAAGAATTCCCTTCCTAATCACCACCCATTCGGATCAAACCCTAAACGAAATCATATAAAAGGGGGGCCCAAAAAGGTACAATTTACGTTTTCATTACATCATATTGACCTCATCAGAAACGTACTGACTTGAGCGTCGGAGTGTCTTTTGCAGGTACCCCACCACTGTTCTCCGCCATCAGCGACCACAGCCCGTGACGGACTCAGCGACTCCGGCCACCACTTCGTTCTTCACTCGGAACAAATAGTAGGTGGATTTTTTTACTTAAGAAAATCAGAGCAGAGCATAAGGAAATAAGGAATCCTTTTTTCCCTTTAAAAAAAAAGAGGAGAATGAGTTCAAAAGTATCACAAGTTTTTGTCTAAAGTTGTTTTAACATGATTTGTATATAGGTTTAAATATATGTTTAGTTCTTGCAAATATAGAGTTTTTGGGTTTTGGTTCCTATAAAAAAAATTTAGATTTCCTCCCTACAAAATCATGAGTCACTATTTTTTGTCCCTGACGTTATCTTCCGTAAAAAAAAGTGATGTGGCAAATGGCAGGCCAGCTGGACTCGTAGGGGTGGACACCGGTCGGTCTTGGACGGATTCGGTCCAAAAATTGTTCACCAAAAGAAAACCGCGAAACACAAAACTGCATCCATTTCCGTCCATTTGAGCGGTAGTTACAGCGGGTAGCAGTTATGGCAGTGTGGCGGTTCTGGCGGGTGGGTTGATGCGGTTTGTAGCTTCTCCACGTGGTGACAGATCTTTTCCTTTCACCTCCCTCAAGTTGTCTTTGTCCCTCCATTAACAGTGGTCTCCACGACGCAGCACCCATCCTATCTTCGTGCCGCTGAAGCGGCCAGCCTGTGGCCACTGCGACAATCTCCCGGCTTGACGCGATTCTGCTCTGTCAACTACATCTGTGAGACACTAGCTCGGTCGCCAGCCACCTCGATGAGTTGCAGCGACACTGATAATGGCTTTTTGGTTTCGTTTTTGGAAGAGTAAAAGTATCTAAAACGTTGCAGGGAAACACGTTTTTGGTAAATGGTAGAAAACATTGCAAGAAAACACGTTGAAATTGACAATATTATATTATTTGCCTTTGATTTTATTAAAATCGTAGGGCTAGTCAGTTTTCCTATCAAAATAGCTTTATTGGTATAATATAAATACTACTATAACACTTCTCATAAAGTGGTGTCCCATCTCAGACAGCCAAGCAAAGCAACTTTTGTAATTTCCAACAACGAGTTGGAGTGTTCAACCACTCTTTTATCCCATCCAAGACAGTGGCACAATTTTTTATTCGATAGTCACAAGCGAACAATGATTGCAACCTGCAGGTAAGTGGCTTTGAACACGTAGGGAAAGCTAGCATGTTACGTTTCCTCGGGCGGGTTCAGTTTCTAATGAAGCTTCTAACCAAATCCGAACCCACCCGTATTTATCCGTGCAAAACTAAATCTTTTCACCCGCTTACCCGCCTAACCGTCCGAATCCACCCACTTTCATTTTTTTTGTTTTGGACTAATCGGGTACGGTGCGGATCGGTGGTTTCTGTCCACCCTTAGGACGTGCACATACATGACATTTTTAATTGACTTGGCACCCAAATCAGTGTTGACTCACCATTTGTTATTTAAAACAAAAATCTAAATTGTTTTTTAATTTTATGTTTTAATAAAAATAAAAAATAAAACATATTCCAGAAACCCTATTTGTAGCAAACGGCTGCCACTGTGTTCTTCTTCTTCATGAGGAGCTTCTTCGCTGCCTCTTCTCTTCTTCTTTGTGCTCTTCTTCTTCTTCGCTGCCTCTGCTCTTCTTCTTCTTCGCTGTAGAGCTTCGCTACCTCTGCGTGTTCTTCTTCTTCTTCTTCGCTGCCTCATTCACGTCCTCCCTCTCTCTCAGTTTCAATCTCTCCCGATTTCTCCTAATCTCAACCCTAGATCTCTAGATCTGTCTCAACCCTCAAAGTCTTAACTAAATCTTGGACCGATTCAAAGATCCCGTGAATCCCATAAATCGCAAGAAAAAAGGGGGTATTCGTTATTATTTTTCAACTTTGTTTTAATTATTTTGTTTTATTCAGACTTATGTTGGTTTGTTTTTTTTTTGTTTTTGTAGGTTATAAAAAAGAACACAAGGCAGAGACGAGAAGACGGGGAGAGCGATTCTGGATTTGAAAAAAAAAAGAGGAGTAGAGAGAAGAGGAACAGAAGAAGGAGGCTGCAGTCGAGAGTGAGGTCACCAAAAAACGAAACATCTTAGTTTAGGTTTTCTTTTTTCCTTCTTTTTTTTATTTTCTTTGGCTTCTGTAATTTCTGGGTTCTGAAATAAAACCCAGGTTCCTTTCTTCCTATGTAATGTGAATTAGATTTGGACTGTAATAAAACCCACATTCTCGTCATTTGTTTGATTTCTGGGTGTGATTTTACTTGGTTGATTGTTTTGGTTTTTTTGGGTTAACAGTTAGAAGAAGATAATGGTGGAAGGGGTGGGTAGAGGGACAGGGATGAGGTGGGGATTGTGTTGGGTGGGTGGCCGATGGGGAGAGGGTGGATGATGACCTGACACTGCTGACGTGGCACTCTGTTAGCCACCTCAGCTTTTTGGATGGAGATTTAACGTCAGGGACCAAAAAATGATGACTCATGATTTTGCAGGGAGGGAATCTAAATTTTTTTCTACAGGGACCAAAACTAAAAAACTCTATATTTACAGGGACTAAACATATATTTAAACCTTGTATATAAAGTAAATAGTAAAGGTACCCGTGCTTCTAAATGAAATATTGAGTTTAATTTTTATAAATCAATAAATCAACAAGCTTAGAGCTTGTCTATGGGTCTTGTCTCCTGCTTTTCGGTTTTTAGCTTAGAGCCTGTTTAATTTGAAAGTAATGAATATTTTTTAGTTTTAATTACATATATAACACTTTTTATTTTCAAAGATGTGCACATAACCCTTGTTATAACACAATTACATATATAACACTTTTTCTACTCTACTAGGTGAGAGAACTCGTGCTAGTGATAAAGAAAAACCGAAAACATAATCTATATTATAGTTAAGATTTTAGAGTGCAATTAGGTTTTTGGTGGGAAAACGAATTAATGAGTTTGTGTCACATATCTTTATTACAGTTAAGTTTCTTATATAGATAATAGACTACTTGAGAAAACCCGTGGTCAGTACGAATGACAAAGAAAAACAGAATCTAAACTGTAGTTAAGTTTTTGGAGTATAATTAAATTTTTAGTGAAAAAATATTTTTATCAAGAAAATAGATGAATGAATTTATACTAGATGTGTCTTTCGTATAGTTAAATTTGTTAGATAAATTTCTCACACATATTTTTTCTCCTTTTACACTTTCTCTCTCACCAATTTCTCATAACCAAACACACCGTAACAGACATTTCGGTTTCTCCAACTTCTTTGTACCTTTTCTGATTTGCTAATTGTGATGTGATTAGTACAAGATGCAATATACGAGAAAGGATATTCAGAAAGGAAAGTTTGATGCGCCACGTGTATTTTATTGATTGGTTAGAATTACATAGACGAGAGAAGCTCCGTTATATTATGATATCACCCATCTCTCTTTGTTTATCGTCTTCAACTTCATCGTCCCAACAAAGCCTCTCCTTGCATATTCCTTCGCATTTTCCTGCGTCTGCGTGTGTGTGTGTGTGTATGCGCTCTCAAATACACACATACATAAATACTATATACACACACACAGTCACACACATCTTCCAAGTTCCAAGCGCTTTTATCCTTTTTGCTCCGCAATTCGCTGAATCCCTAACAAGGTGCGATCCGATTCAATCCTCAATCATGGACCCTCTAGTCAACGACGTTCACGGTGGCGTCAATGGTGTGCTTGAAAACTCCGAGAAACTCATTATCGATACCGACCCTGGGATCGGTTAGTTTCAACTCTCGCCTTTAATCATTTCAATTTTCTTAAAACAAAATCGTCACTAAATCCGAACCTTACTTCACCAAGATGCAAAAACCCGACACCTGCGATGCGAGCAAAAAATTATATAACATAGTATGTATATGTATAATTGTATATTTGACTTGTGAATTTCGATTCTTAATTTGACTGCAATTGGTCTTATTTTGTGATAATTTAGATCAGAGATGAGGTGCTATTAAATGAAAATTGATCTTAGAAGTTCCTTACTCTGGTAATTGGATGTATGTGTCTACCGGTGTGTCTATGTGGTTGAAGGATAGTTTTACTTGATTTGTATGTTTTCCTGAGACTAGCGAGTCTTAAGAGGTGTTTTATTGTGGATGGAGGTTTTGTTGGTAAAATAGGAATGGCATTTTTTTGATTCTGCAGATGATAGCATGGCGATCTTGATGGCATTTCAATGCCCAGAGGTGGAGGTGTTGGGTTTGACATCTATTTTTGGTAATGCTGCTACTGAAGATGCCACACGCAATGCCTTGCTTTTGGTATGTGCTTGTTTTTCAAAATTCCCATTACTCTCTGGCCGTTGACTTTTGATTCAGAAAAAATTCCATGTCTTTCATGTTTCTGGAACCTGTTCTTGATTGTGTTTTTAATATGCAAAAAGGATAGTGTGAGATCGCAGGCCGTCCAAATGTTCCAGTTGCAGAGGGCAGCCCTGAGCCACTGAAGGTATCTATTTTATTGAGCATTTTCGAGCTTCTCCGGTGTCAATTTAGTCAAATTAAGTTTTATTTAGATGTGTGCTTTGCACCCTTTCCTTGTCTTAGCTTGCTGGGTATATTCCTCTGCAGTCTGCAGTGCACAGTGCTTGCCATTTTTGAGCCCTGCCCTCAACCCCTTTGTTTTTCCCCTCTTTGATTTTGCTCTGTCTTTCTAGTATTAATTATGCTGTATTTTCTGGAAAAGGGTGGAAGGCCTCGTGTTGCTGATTTTGTTCATGGTAAAGATGGACTGGGAAACATATTTCTTCCCGATCCTAAAGCTAAGAAAATTGACAAGAGTGCTAGTGAGTTTTTAGTAGATAAGGTCTCTGAATATCCTGGTGAAGTAACTGTGCTAGCACTTGGGCCCCTTACAAACTTAGCTCTAGTAAGTTTGTACATTTCTGTCTTGTTCTTTATGATCCTAGCCTTTGTAACTTCAAATTGCAGTTGCATACATTTTTTGATCTGATAGTCTAGCTTTCGTTATTAGGCAATCAAAAGAGATTCTTCTTTTGCAAGCAAGGTGAAGAAAATAGTTGTACTTGGTGGTTCATTCTTTGCCTTGGGGAATGTTAATCCAGCTGCAGAAGCAAATGTAAGTCGTGGATTTCTGTTTATGTTTCCGGCAACAAGAAAAAGCTAGAGAGACTAATTTTCTTTGAGCTTCTCCATTGATGTTTTGTAAGTTTCATATGTTTGTAAAATTATGATGCAGAAAATCTACATATCCAATCTTGAGCTCCTTGACTCACTTTATAAAAACAGGAATTGTTTTTATTTTTGTGTGGATGTATCCTATTTCCTTTTCTACTTTTGCGCTTGCAAATGTTTTACATAATTGGTTGAATGTAGCGTGTCGGAGTTAACGGTAGTAATTGCTAAAAGTTGCTGAATAAGTGCCTTTCCTGTGATCCAACTCCAAGAAACAATCTCCACTTTTATAAAGAGTAGACCTCTTTTTGGCTTCTTGACATTGAGAACTACACATCATCTATTCACTCCGCACTATACATTCACACGGATATTACTTTCTTTGGAGTAATTTTCCAAAAAATAAATGTATTCATTTTAGACTTGTCTCAATGATCTGATCTCATATCATATCGGTCCTAATCCTGATGACTATTCTTCAACTTGCAGATTTATGGAGACCCAGAAGCAGCAGATACTGTGTTTACCTCTGGAGCAGATATTGTTGTTGTTGGAATAAACATCACAACCCAAGTCAAATTCACAGGTGGGGTTTAATCCCAGTTGGCACCGATTTCTAAGCCACCTTAAGCAATTTGTAGTTATTTTAGGTCAGACACTGGAAAGTGAACATTTTCTGTTGATTTCAGATGATGATCTCCTTGAACTGAAGGAATCCAAAGGAAAATATGCTCCTCTCTTGAGTGACATGTGCAAATTCTATAGGGATTGGCATGTAAAATCTGACGGTGTATACGGTAATTTTACGTGTTACTTTGATGTCGCAAGTTATGCTGTTAAGGTCTTGTACATCTTTAGCTAACTGCTGAAGACTTTAAAGTTGGCGTGAGAATGATGATTTAATTTCTTATTTCAGGAATTTTTCTCCACGACCCTGTTAGTTTTGTGGCAGTTGTGCGTCCAGATCTTTTCACATACAAGAAGGGGGTAGTGAGGGTAGAGACACAAGGCCTCTGTGTTGGGCATACACTTATGGACCAAGGATTAAAAAGGTTTTTCCAAATTTCAAACTACTATTCTGATTTACTTTATTTTTTGTGCTAATAATTTTCTGCTTTGCTTAATTGGGTTCATTTCATACAGATGGAATACGAGCAACCCATGGACGGGTTATTCTCCTGTTTCAGTTGCTTGGACTGTAAATGTGGAAGGAGTTCTTAATTATATTAGGGAGCTGTTGATGAAACCCTGAAGTATAGGCGTTTGTACCACCCTTCTGACCGATGTCAAAGCTTCGGAAAGTGATGGCATGATAGCTTCTTAATTGCAAAGGGTTATGTATAAGGCCATTCTCTGTATTTCACTCATTGTCAACAAGAACTTTGGGTATCAAGGGTTCACGATGGTTCCCCTAAAGTTGATATCATATCATATCATTCTCTTGCTCCGTTTAATCTTAAAGTTAATGTACCAATTTAATTCTCTTTACATGAAATAATTTCTCTTTGGATTTTTTTTTTTGGTCAACAATTTCTGTTTGGACTTCAGTAATCTTGTTTGAGAAGTAAGCAGCGGTTCTCTATTTTTCTAATCCGGAACTTGAATGCGGGGGTGGCCCTAAACCCAACCAACTTAAGCCTTTATTTTGGGGTTGCTACTTGCACCCTTTGTTTTTACTAATACACCTCCCACAAGTTAATTCATTTTCCCCGAAATACCGTTGTTCGGAAGTTAACTTTTAGAAGCTATATTACCATTTTGCTTATAATTAGCTTTTTGGACTAAATTCCAGACCATTCATAATGTCCGTAACTTAACTTCTAGAATTTATAGAATATGTTAACCGGAAGTTAGATTGTAGTCTAGAAGCCAACATACAGACAATTTCATAGCTTCCAAAAGTTAACTTTTCGGAAGTTATTAACAAATAACATTTGGATTCTAATTTTTGGAATGCAAGAGTACTAGTTTGAGTAGTTTCAGAATAAAACAAGTGAAAGAAATATATGTTACTAGATAATTAAAGATTTCCCATCAAAATGCAGAATTCAAAATGATAAAAAACCTAAAGATAACAAAATAGTCGTAATGTAGCCCTTGATTATCAATAGCCCGCGATATGTTACAGAGAAGGGGAAAAAAGGGATTTGGATTCCACGAAGTAGTTACTGTTGTGTACCGTCAGATTAAAAACGAACGGCCGAGATTGATTACAGTATATTTAATCGAGATCTGCTGCTGACTGTCGGATCAAAAACCGACGCTCGAGATCGCCTACAGCATGCAACTGCGGCATCTTTTTACTATAGGCAATCCGGATCCGGAAAAATACTCTACATCAATTTTCAAAACGTCCTTCCATTAGGAACTATCAAGTAGGCCATACAGATCCATCATTAATTGAAAGCTTTATGCTTGAAGTATTATCTGATTTGTCGTTGACAAGTCGTTTTTTGGAGTACCCTTGACTCATTGCCATTCACAATTACGATAGTTAACTTTTACCAAAATTTCTTTATTAGTTTTTAATCTTAATTTTTAGTTTCGAGTTAGTTTTTTTATCTTTTTTGAGTTTCAATTTCGTCCCTCGTGTTTTATTAGACGACCTATAATGAGGAATGTGTGTGTGCGCCATAAACATAATTTACTTCATCAATTGAAGCATGAATCAAAACCCAAAAAAGTTACTCTAGATAGCCAAAGACAGGTCAATTAGACCAACATTTTTAACGATTTAGAATATACCGGACTAAATAGAAAATTGAAATTAAAAAAGATAAAAAATTAACTTGAAAACCAAGATATATGACGAAGAGAGTAATTTTGCGTTAATTTTTCTCAAGTCAACTTGTGTGCAATGGTAGAGAATTGGTGATATCTAATTATAAAATGGCTTTTGTATTAGTTTGAATGACAAGTGGATGATTGTAATTTGCAGTTATAGCCACCCGTATCACCCATGTCGGCCTTTAAAGCCCTGCTAGATTAAGAGACAAGAGACAATGTATTCATATTATTCCAAATTCTTCTAGCTATATCGATCAAAGTCAGAGGCACCTAATCCATTAACCTTCTCCCATCTATCACGAATGAGTATCAAGCTGACTTTCAAAGGAACAGATGGAGGTTCAAACTTGAAAGTTACTACTACCTCCTGTGCTGCTCATAACAACAAATTACAAAAAACACAAACACTAATAAATATTTAATGTTATAAAATAAAATTTTCTTTTCAAATATACTCTTAATTATGTGCATAGGAAATATATATGTCTATTAAATATACAAGTCTATTAAAATAAGAGTATAAAAAATATTTTAGCAATTAATACATCTAGAAATAAACTCATTTTTTTTATAATTAGGACAAAAAAAATCTAAAAATTCTCTTATAATTAGAATCGGGGGTAGTAAGAGATACTCGCTAGGAATTAGGAAAAGCTTGGAAGTCAAACCAAAGATGAATCTCATTAAATAAAGCAGTTAAACCAACTCTTCCCCCATTTTGAGTTCAACATTTGCTAGTTACCTAATTCAATGAAGGAACCATCTCAACTCCCGAACAGGACTATGTCATTACCCACTCCAACAACCAGCGAAAGGAACCTCCTTTCTTATTCTTATTTATTCTATTTATGTGCCCTTGTCATGGTGAGTGGATAGTATTCTTTTTAAATGCATCTGAAAGCTAAACCTTCAAGAAGCTGACAGTATCAAACAAGTGAAGGGTGCATAAATTGTTGAACGAATTAGCTAGCTAGGCATGGTTTGTGTGTGTTCTTCAATAGCAATGGCAGAGAAGGTTTCTTGGAACTGTGCTCTGTTTGTTACACTATTGCTAGTCTTGAGCAGCTGCGAGTCAAGCACAAGCGAATTCGCGGTTCAGATGATGAAGCAGAGGAATACCAACAAGGCGTGTGATGAGATATACGTGGTTCGTGAAGGAGAGACACTGCAAACAATCAGTGAAAAATGTGGGGATCCATATATTGTTGAAGAGAATCCACATATTCAGGACCCAGACGATGTTTTCCCTGGCTTGGTTATCAAGATTAACCCTTTCACGATTCGATAAAAGTCTTTTTTTTTTTTTTTGTGTGTGTCTTGTTGAAAGGTTACAATACAAGAGGAAGAGGCTCTCTTTTCACATAAATAAAAGCTTCTCTTATATATAATGGTGTTCCATGAAAATTTCTCATCTGTTAAGCATAATCCTGCCAAATCCTTCTGCCTTTATTTACTAGATATCGAAGGGTGATTCCTTTCTAGTTCCTTGCATCATTTTACTTCATGAGGAGGACAGAGGACCCACAAATTCAGTCCCGTAAAATAAATAAATAAATAAATAAATAATGGGTACAAAGTTATATTTATGAAAGTTCAGTTGTAATAAGTGTAAAATACTTCGCGAGTGTTTGGACCTGGGGTAGGAATGAAGTTGACGTGTGTCAATACTGAAACTACATGTTGTAGCTTCCACGGTGAGGCTCATTTGGAACGCGGTTCTACTGCAATTCCAAACACCCGGTTCATCTAATCCTATGATAGATTTTTTTTTTCTTTTCTCTTTCATGAGAATGAGTGACTTAAGTTTAAATTCAGATATATTGGGTGTATGATTAAATAACTTGCCAACTCAATTAGATCAGCTTGACCAATAGAAATTCTATGTGCATGTGATGGCAATTTGTGTCTACTATCAAGTGTTGTATGCTTATTGCAATTTTTTTTTTTATTAAGTTGGTGTTATGAATTTTGTGGATGTCCATCTTATTATGCCTTTTCATATTTCATAGGATGCTCTTATAACTTCCATGAGTAAAAGACTTTCACTCATTGTTATTGCTCTTTACTTCATATGTTAATGCTAAGCCTTAATATGTTTGTAAGTTACATAGATTTGTGTCCTATAAATAAGACTCATGTGACATTGTAAATCTTGCACCTTAAAGAGCATAATAGAAAGACTCTCTTCTTCTCTCTTCTCCATTTCTCCCTTATCTCTATTCTTCTATATGTTATATCTTGCTCTATTTTCGGTTCATTTCATAACAATTGGCTAAGTTCTTGCACCTTGAAGAGCATAATAGAAAGACTCTCTTTTTCTCTTTTCTCAATTTCTCCCTTATCTCTATTCTTATATATGTTATATCTTACTCTATTTTCGGTTCATTTTATAACAATTGGCTAAGTTATTTTTTTTTATTAAGTTGGCATACAATGACCATTTGAGCTAAATACTCGTTTCAACTTGACCCAAAAAAAATAACTATTACTTGTCCCTAATAATTAATAATTTGCTTCTTGAAGCCTTATTTAAAGCCATGACATTTTCTAGCTAACATTGATCACCTTGTTGATCCACTCTTTCTTAACACTAAAATTAACATTGATCACCTTGTCAAACATGTACTACTTATATATACCTTGGTGTAGTGGTACAGTACCTTAAATTTTGGGAAGTGCCAATACATGGGTTCGGTTCTTGTTGAGACAATTTTCTTGTTAAAACATATTTTCCAGATATCCAAGCTTGTACGCGTGACATATTTATGCGGCCCAATGATAGTCTTGTTGTCATAGTAGCTTGCACGACAGCTTTCTCTAGTATGAGCACATGAGACAACGAGTTGCAATCGAGTCGAGTCAACGAGTTTTCCCAAGTCACACACCCAAGTTTTTGTGATGTCATCAACGATTCACTGCATGTCTGATCCAAATGTTTTGTCGAAGCCAAGTCCCACATCGGTGGGTTTTGTCTTTGGCTTGGTTCTTGGGTGTTATAAAAACAACCCCAAAGCTTCATTTTTTATTCATCCCAAATCTTCTTCTCTTCTCATCTTTTATTGTTTCATTATACTCAACAAGAGTATTGTGAGAGTATTTGTGAGGTATTTTGTGAGAGGTATTCTTGTAATATTTTTCCATAGAGTGAAATTCTTCTGGCCTTGCCCCGTGGTTTTTCCCTTATTTGTTGAGGGTTTTCCACGTAAATTTTGTGTGTTCATTTCCTTATTTTCTCGTCTCTTATTTTAGTTGTGTGACACCATTCTGATACTGGGTACCTAACGGTGGTATCGAGCTCCAAGGTTGGTGATACTATTCCACAAGGCCACTCTAGGAAGGTGTTGGTTCTTAGTATGCTCTGCAGTTTGCGGCATTGTCCGATCTTCCACATCGAGAAAAGAATTGTTCTTTGGAAATAGTGTGGTAGTGTAGAAGTGCATGTCTAGGAAAAGTTACGGCTAAGGAAAAGACTTGGTATTTAAGCGTGTCCATTGGTGACCCACTCTCTTCCTGGGAACTTACCTGGTGTACTATTTACGGTCTACAAATCACTATTCCAAAGATAACGATACTATTCCCATATACTGATTACTATTCATACGTGTGGTTGTATACTTTACAAAGAATTGTTAGCGTATACTAGATTTGTTCTGGTGTACGGGATACGTATAATACTGTTCACGTATAATATACTATTCACGGTGAAATAGTGTAATCCGGTTCGGTTCATGTACAACCATGGCAGCAAAATTTGAGATAGAGAAGTTCAATTGGAGTAATTTCTGCCTGTGGAAATTGAAGGTAGCGGCGATTACGAGGAAGGATAATTGCTTTGAAGCAATCGAAGGTAGACCCACAGATATGGTGATGAAAAGTGGAAAGAGAAGGATGACAATGTTGCCAATTTGCACCTAGCAATGGCGGATTGATTTTGTCAAGTGTTGCGAGAAAAAGACCGCAAGGGAGATTTGGGATGTACTTAACAAATTATGCGAGGTTAAGTCACTTCACACAAGAATATTCTTGAAGAGGAAACTCTACACTCTTGAATGAGTGAATCCACATTAATGGTGATCAAATTAACACCTGAACACGCTATTGGCTCACCACGACATCGATTTCAAAATAGCAGAAAATGAACGTGCATAACTTTTACTTCAGAGTTTACCAGATTCGTATGATCAACTCATCATCAACATTACAAACAACAATGTTGCTGACACTCTTCACTTTGATGATGTTGCCGGTGCAATCCTTGAAGAAGAATCCAAGCGCAAGAATAAGGAGGAAAGGTCAGAAAGTTCGAAGCAAGCAGAAGCTTTAACGATGATGAGAGGCAGATCAACAGAATGTGGCCCCAGTGGGAGCCAAGATTGTGGTAGATCAAAATCTCGAAGAAGAAAGAATCTCAAATGCTACAACTGTGGCATGAGAGGGCACTTGAAGAAGGAGTGTTGGAACAAGAAGAATGGAGAGAAGACCTCAGAAGCATCAACCTCGCAAGGTTGTGTTGCAAGTACCTCAGATGATGGAGAAATCCTGTATAGCGGAGCAACAAATTCTAAAGGTGGAAGGAAGCTTAATAATGTCTGGATAGTGGATTCAGGTGCGACATGGCACATGACTTCACACCGAGATTGGTTTTGTACTTATGAGCCTGTCTCGGTAGGATCCGTGTTTATGGGAAATGATCACACCTTAGAAATCGTTGGAATCGGTACTGTCAGAATAAAGATGCAAGATGGTACTGTTCGCAAGATACAAGGGGTACGACATGTAAAGGGCTTGAAAAGGAATCTATTGTCCACTGGGCAATTGGATGACCTCGGGTGCAAGATCCATATTGAAGGTGGAATCTTAAAAGTAGTGAAGGGCAATCTTGTGGTGATGAAAGCGAGAAAGATCACAAGCAATCTATACATGCTTTTGGGAGATACGTTACAAGAGGCGGATGCATCGGTTGCATCGCCAAGCCATGAAGAATCAACGATGATGTGGCATCGCAGCTAGGCCATATGTTAGGCGTGGCTTAAAAGTCCTTGCGAGCAGTCTCTTACGGGCTCAAGGCGGTAACTTTACACTTACGTGAGTCTTGTGTGACAAGTAAGCGACATAGATTGAAATTTGCAAAAGTAACTACGAAGCAAACACATACTAGACTTGATACATTACGATGTGTGGGAGTCGCGGAAACATCCATGGGGAGCAAAGTATTTTGTATCATTCATTGATGACTACTCTAGGAGATTGTGGGCGCCGATCAAGAAGAAGTCGGATGTGTTTCGGTATTCAAGGAGTTCAAAGCACAAGTAGAGCTTGAAGCGGGAAGAAAATCAAGTGCTTGAGACGACAATGGAGGAGAATATGTAGATGGTAACTTTCTATCATTCTGCAAGCAAGAAGAGGTATTACGAGACAATTCAGCATTGCACATACACCTCGAGAATGGTGTAGCGAGCGGATGAACATGACTTTCCTAGAAAGAACAAGAGCTATCTTTGAAACGGCAGATTGGCCAAATCTTTTTGGAGCGATCAAAGCGCACATTACGTGATAAATCGATCGCCATCAACGGCGATTGGTTTGAAGTCACCAATGGAGATGTGGAAAGGAAAGCGGTAGATTATTCTTCTTTACATGTGTTCGGATGTCTGCGTGACGTAATGTACAACTCCCAAGAAAGAACAAAGTTGGATCCAAAATCCGGAAAATGTATATTCTTGGGTTATCTTGACAATGTCAAGGGTATCGCTTGTGGGACCCCATTGCCCACAAGCTTGTTGTTAGCGAGAGATGTAGTCTTTGCGAAAATGAATTACAAAGTGAGCGTAAAAATGACAAAGATTTCTAAAGAGATCGCTATATCGCGGTTGGAGAGAAAGACTTCAAGAAGATGATTCTTCCGAGCGTAACAGAACACATAGAACAAGAACCAGATGAGGTCAATGATGAAGAAGTTCGACGATCAACACGTCAGATAACGGCACCATCGTGGCATTCAGACTATGTTATGACCTGTCATGATGCATACTGTCTTTTGACCGAAGAAGGTGAACCATCAGCTTTTCAAGAAGCGTTGAATAGTTCAGATGCTTTTCAATGGATGACAGCAATACAGGAAGAAATGGAAGCCCTACATAGAAATAAGACTTGGGAACTTGTTGAACTTCCAAAGGGTCGGAAAGCCATCGGGAACAAATGGGTGTTCAAAATCAAACGAGACGACAATGATCAAGTGGAACGGTATCGTGCCAGACTTGTAGTCAAAGGTTATGCTCAGAAAGAAGGGATAGATTTTGACGAGATATTTTCTCCAGTTGTCAGACTTACTACTATCGAGGTAGTGTTGGCAATGTGTCTGCATTTGATTTACATCTTGAGCAGTTGGATGTAAAGCGCTTTTCTTCATGGAGAGCTTGAAGAAGAAATTTATATGCTCCAACCGTAAGGCTTTAAAGAACAAGGAAAAGAAAACTTGGTTTGTAGGTTGACCAAATCTGCATGCGGTCTAAAGCGGCGCCCGGATGTTGGTACAAGAGATTTGATTCCTTCATAATTAGCCTTGGTTACAACGGTGAGTTCAGACCATTGTACATACTACAAGAGGTTTGATGATAATGATTTCATCATTTTACTGTTGTATGTGGATGACATGTTGGTGGTAGGCCCCAACAAAGATCGAATCCAGGAATTGAAGGTACAGTTGGCTAGGGAGTTTGATATGAAGGACTTGGGACCCGCAAACAAGATTTTAGGGATGCAAATTCATCGAGACAGAAATGATAGGAAGATTTGGCTTTCTCAAAAGAATTATCTAAGGAAGGTCTTGCGGCGCTTCAACATGCAAGACTGTAAGCCAATTTCTACCCCGCTTCCTGTCAATTTTAAATTATCCTCAGGTATGAGTCCTAGCAATGAATCGGAGAGGATGGAAATGTCTCGAAATACCGTATGCATCACGGTGGGAAGCCTTATGTATGCCATGATATGTACCGGACCAGGACATTGCACAAGCAGTGGGAGCGGTTAGTCGGTTTATGGCAAATCCAGGTAGAGAGCATTGGAATCTTGTTAAGAGGATCCTTAGATACATCAAAGGAACCTCGGATGTTGCATTATGTTACGGAGGATCGGAATTCATTGTCGGGGTTATGTTGATTGATTTTGCGGGAGATCTTGATAAGAGGAAATCCACTTCTGGGTATGTATTCACAATTGCGGGAGGAAGCGGTGAAATTTGGTTATCTAAATTCTGATTTGTTGTAGCTTTGTCGACTGCTGGTAGTACATGGCGACTCACAGAAGCTTGCAAAGAAGCTATCTGGATTCAAAGGTTAATGGTGGAACTCGGGCACGCAGGCAGAGGATTGTTGTGTCTTGTGGCGATCAGTGCCTTGCACATTGCAAGGAATCGACTTTTCATTCCAGGACAAAGCATATAGATACCGTATCACTACATTCGTGAAGTAGTAGAGGAAGGAAGCGTGGATATGCAAAGATTCACACCGAAGATAACCTAGCAGATGTGATGTGAAGCCGATCAATGCCGACAAGTTTATTTGGTGTCGATCCTCCTATGGCCTATCGTAAACGTAAGCAACATGGAAGGGCAAGGCAGAAAGAGTGGTGTGAAGATATGATTGGCTCAATCAAAATCTTCAAGTGGGAGAATTGTTGAAGCCAAGTCCCACATCGGTGGGTTTTGTCTTTGGCTTGGTTCTTGAGTGTTATAAAAATAACCCCAAAGCTTCATTTTTTATTCATCCCAAATCTTCTTCTCTTCTCATCTTTTATTGTTTCTTATACTCAACAAGAGTATTGTGAGAGTATTTGTGAGGTATTTTGTGAGAGGTATTCTTGTAATATTTTTCCACATAGTGAAATTCTTCTGGCCTTGCCCTGTGGTTTTTCCCTTATTTGTTGAGGGTTTTCCACGTAAATTTTGTGTGTTCATTTCCTTATTTTCTCGTCTCTTATTTTAGTTGTGTGACATCATTCCGATACTCTGGTACCTAACATGTTTGACCGTACCAACCTTGTTTCTGATTTTCTATTGAACCGGTTCAACCACCTGGGCCAATCTAGTTTTTGAAACACTGGACGAGACAATTCACTTAGTGGATGATGTTGGTTTAGGAGTTTAGCACCTAAGCACAATAGTATAAAATAATGAGCTGTGGCAAAGCTTGGCTCAATTTGTTGAGGGAGCCATGCTATATATACATTTATACTTCACCAATATTCATGATTATTTCATATTACGGTTGGTCTTCCTTGATTGAATCATTCTTTGAGCATTTTTAGGCTTTCTTTTTGTACAAAGAAACACGAAATGCAAAAATTACATCTCATGGAATTGATCCTTGGTCTCGCAGCTTGCAAAACAAAGCTTTACCGCTACGCCACACTATAACGGCTTGATTGTTTTCGCATGAAATGCGACGATAGAAAATGGTGCGATGTGAAATGGTGAGAAAATCACATTTTCTGCTGCATGGTTGCCAACGAAAAAGAGACGAAAGAAAAAAAAAAGTAGCGGGTCCCACATCCTTTTTTTTCCTCTCCAATTGTGTGAAGAAAATGACAACCGGCGAGTGAGCGACGTATTTTTTTAACTTTTTCCAAATTCTACCCCTATTCTCTCTTTATATCTAAATTTTTAGTGAAGGACATTAATGTCTTTTAAAAAATAACTAACACTTCTCTCTTCTCTTTTTCTCTTCTCTTTCACTTATTCCAATCAATACCCAAAATCTACCAAATTTCTCACATTTTTCTCTCTTTTCATACTCTCTCTTCACATTTTCTCTCTTCACATTTTCTCTTGTGAACCAATCATACCCTAAGTGAATAGATTATTGATGTCACGAATAGTATATATCAATAACTGCTCCCAATTGTCACAATGAAGATCCGCCTCTGATAATAAGAGAATCTACCGTCCTTATTTGTTTTCCATTATGGCAAGTGTAAATCAGGAAATAGAGAATTTGGTGTTAATAAGAAAATCTATCGTAATTATTTGTTTCCTATTATTGTTGTATAAATTAAAAATAGGAATTATTTATTAATTATATATATTTGGAATTTCAATTTAAAAAATATTAGAGTCTGTACTATTTAATGAAGAAACAGTAAATAAAAAAAGACTTGAAATCAGATTTCCTTGACAATATAACCTGTTTGGTTAAAAGACACATATTTTCGTAATGTCAATATATTAGTAGTAGTATTAGTTTTTTTCTTCCTAGTTAATCCCTCGTTTGACCCTGTCTAAACAGAGATAGAAAAGACAAAACTTAAACTCGTTAAAAATAAAAACGAGAATAAGGGAGAGAAAACCCACCCCCAACTCATTGCCATGCCTACATCCAGGTGTTGGAAATAGAATTGACCACCCAATATATTTTCACGCGCGGTATCACGGTCAATCCCATAATCTCTAAGTGGAGGCCATTTTAGTTCAATCTCGTCACACATCACATCCCACTCACTACAAAAATCCCTCCACCCCATCACTTCTATCACACAAGCTTTAGCTGGCACGTAGCAAGCAAATACTAACAAGTGCTAATTACAAGTAGCTCAGGCCATCCCGTATTCCCTTCTCTCGAAACCAACACTTTGAAAAAACTCCCAACTAGTCTTCCACAGCTACGCACGATGAACTCGCCTAAGCAACTCTTTCCCTTCCTCCTCTCTCTTTCCCTAATTCTACATCTCTCAGGTATATATATACGTATATATAAACAAAACACACTCTACCTCCAAAAAATTAACACTGCGTTTTTGTTTTGGTCTTCTTTCTTAACTGTTTGATGAAAAGCTCAAAAAATCCACTTCATGGTTTTTATAACAGGACAAAGAGTGCTGCAAGCTGAGGCTCTCCTTCAACATAAACAGCTTAATGATCAACAAACAAAATTGTTCGTTTTTGGGGACTCCTATGCTGACACAGGCAACATCAGAAAAGGTTTGGCTAATTCCTGGAAAGACCCTTACGGCGTCACCTTTCCCGGCAAGCCCGCCGGTCGATTCTCCGATGGCCGCGTCCTCACCGACTACATTGGTACGTGTGTGCAAATGCATCATCACTTTAAAGTGCTTGCTTTTTTTCTTTTTTTCTTTTTTTCTTTACAAGTATTTTATCTTTAGCTTTTATTTTTCTCGCAACAAAAGTTTTGCTTTTGTACCAGCTTTGGTTTGGTTTATTTGATACTATAAGATAAGAAGATAAACAAATTATATACTTTACTTAAATAACATTATTATAAATTGGTGGGGTTCGTTTCTTTGCTGGCTTAGCCACTTTTCCTTTTTCTCGTGCTAATTGTCTAACTATTCGGACGCAGTGGTGTTCTCTCTTTCGCCAGTAAAATGGTCCATTATTGCGTTTAGGTCACCTCCCCCCCCCCCCGTCTCTCTCTTTCATCCACATTCTTTTTTACTCTGTTTTTGTTTGCATATCACGTTCTTCGCTCTGCAATTTATTTCTCTTTTTCTTTTTCTTTTTTTGACAAATTATTTCTCTTTTTCATCACATCGAATTATTAGTAGCATGTTTTTTTGCTCTCTCGCGTGACACCAAGCTTTGGAGGCGCAGAGACTTTTGTCCTTATCATTTCTTTTAGCAATCATTGCTTTAACACTCAGAGTGTTCCTCTCTAGACTCTAGTAATGTTTTTCCATTACCATTTCCTCTCATGGTTTGTTTGGCAGAGAGGAGAGAAAATAGAGGGAAAGAAAAGTTTTTAGTAAAGTGTGAAAAAGATACATTGATAAATGTGACAGACCAATAATAATATAACACATCATCAATTTTACACTTTAACCAATAAATTTTCTTTCTTCTCACTTTCTTTCCTCCCACTTTCTTACATACCAAACATACCATCAATGTGCATTATCGTCCTTTCACCTATAGTACCATAACGTTTGAAGTAATGAAATTAGTTATACTAATTACGGTATGACTTAATATTTTTACTATTTAAGTCAAAAGGATTTTTACCATAACGTTCGTACATTAATCATGTTACAATGAATCCTTGGCATTTGGGATATCCTTATTTTTCTTATTCCAAGACGACCTTTTATCACTGGTTGTTCTGACACGGACCTTGTAACTTTGTCAGTAAAAGCAAAAGCATTTTCGACTGTCGTACTTTACTAGTCATGGTGCTGAAATACTACTGTAATTAATTAGAAACGTCTTGATTTTCTTTCATTTGCTAAATTATCAACCATAGCTATTTGCTTCACCCAATTAAGAAAAGTATCTCTCAGATTGTTAGTTGCCTTGGAAGCATGAGTACTCTAAAATTAACGGCCGTACTCGTATTCGTACCTTATCTCATATCACGTATAAAATTATTGTAAAAATATTGTATTCATGCACTCGTACTCGTACCCGTGCAACATAAATAGTTACCAATTACATACGAGTTTAATTTTGATATTTCGTAGGTGTAAATTTTTTTACACTGCAAACTAATAACAAATCTTTTTATGTATGTCTTTTAAAGTAGTTACTATAAAGTCAAACATTTTTAATAATGTGACAATATGTGATTTGTTGATATCGATAATACACATTCGAGTTGACTGTGTAGCTCTAATTGTTTTGTTCTAAAGCAAACAAAGATATTCATGAGGTGATTTGTCCTATTCAGATATTCACAACAGCATATACTCAAGTCGATTACATATACCAAGAATCTTTACGTGGCAAATTATTGACCTCTTTACTAATTACTAATAGCCAAAAAAAAGACCTCTTAACTAATAAAGAGAAATTTCAAATAAGATGAAAATAATAATAAAAAAAATTATTATTTTATCGCTATTAGCGGCTTCTGTACCTGATTAATTACTAATTAGTTAAACTACATTTGGGCGTGATGCAATTGCAGCTAAGTATTTGAAAGTGAAATCGCCAGTCCCATACAGAGTGAGGAAACTGATGCCGCAACATCTGAAATATGGAATGAACTTCGCCTTTGGTGGTACTGGTGTCTTTGACACGCTTAATCCAGGTCCAAACATGACGACTCAGATAGATTTGTTGCAGAAGGTGATCAAACACAAAGTGTACTGCGCCTCAGATATCAACAATTCAGTGGCCCTCGTCTCTGTGGCTGGAAATGACTACACTCGTTACCTGGCCACAAATGGCTCTGCTGAGGTATACTTAATTAATTTGAATATTATCCATTAAACTTTCTAGCTAGTTCAGAAAACAGGAATCTTAACATATTATTATTGGTATAATTATTGTTTATTTTAGCGTCAATTTCACTCAAACGTATGTTAGAGTCACAAATATGCTTTTGTTATCCTCCCTTAATTACCCCCAAAAAAAGTTCCAAATATGCTTTGGATCGATCGCACTTTTGATATTAAAACACACTTTTAAATTTCCGTCAATTTTTTTTTTCCAGTTGTTATATTCTTAACACCATGTTCAATTTAGACATTAGTATTTTTTTTTCTCCAACTTTTCAATTAAAATTTAATTTATTATTTGTGTTCAATGTAGTGTCTCATCTGCCGTTCAGATTGTGGGAAATTTTTTAAATCATTTTTTATTAAAATCATGTATAATAAATTTAATAATAATTAAATTGCTTTTCAAGAAAAGCAGAAATCTTTGTGAAAAGAATACTTTTTCAGAAGTCAAAAAAAAATATCTTTTTAGAAATAGCTTATTCAATATTTGTTAAGTAAGAAAATTTGAGCTTTATCGAAAACTATTAGTTTTAAGATAGATTATTAAGTGCTTTACATATGCTATCTGACAATTTTAGTTATAGTTAGCTACTAATTTGGATCCATTGTAGTCACAATTTGATGCAGTCACGCGCAATTAGACAATTCCGATCGTCCGATTGAGATCAGATGGTTCACATTTCAACTTTGTAAAACAAATACAAACTTCAAAAAAGTGAAATGTCAACCGTCCGATCTGATCGAATGGTCAAGATCGTCGAGTGCGTGTCACTGCGTCAAATTTTGATTACAGTGAATCTGAAGTTAGCTACACTTGGGACTTAGGTTTATTAAGTTAGACATGACTCGTTATTTAATTTTTTTTTGACTAAAAAAGATATTCATTCATTCATTCAAATTGGTAAAATACATCGAAATCAACACAAATTCAACATCACTAATAACTGAAAAGGATGAATCTGCGAACAAACTCACAGCACCTAAGTTAATAGCATAAAACGGCAAAATGCCTACAAATGTGACAAAATCAAAGTGATCGGAATACCCATGACTCCGGATCTGTAACGTTGACGCCCAATACTTGATTGAATTTGTAATGGATCGAAGCTGATCTGTCAATCTGAACCAAACGAACACCGCAACAAAACGGAAAACCAAACAACGTCGCACCAAGACGATGAACAAAACAAGACCTCACTCAGACGACAAAATCATAGAAAAAACTAAAGAAAAACCAGATCTACGTGGAGAAATCACTTGTTTAGATAAAAGGAGAGAAAAAAGATGTAGAATGGTGATCCCAGGCCAAAAACCACTCCCTCTAGTGGATGAGGAAGAAATAAAAGAAAGGTAGAAGGAAGGTTTAGGTTTAGGTTTTATGACTCGTTATTTAATTGAAAAGTTTAAAAAACTAAGAGGCCGTCATAAAAATCTTTTATTGTCATTAATAGTCATTCACAAACAAAATTAATCATAATTTTTTATAAAAAAAAAAGATTAATCAAGTTAATATATCTTGAGGTTAAACAGATGGCCCAACGTGTCTCATTTATCGGCCCACTATCACTATTAGGTAAGTTAGGTAGATACTTATCCATTGTTTAGGAGGAAATGGACAAATAAACGACTGTTAAATTGTTAGCACATGTAGGGTTTTGATGAATGAGACTGACAACGTGGCTGAATTTGCACATGTAGGGTTTACCAGCTTTCGTAGCCGCAGTGATTAATCAGACAACAACCAATCTAATTCGCATCAAAGGGTTGGGAATGAAGAAAGTTGTTGTGTGTAATCTACAACCCGTTGGATGCCTTCCTCAGATGACAGCAACATCCTCATTCCAACACTGCAACGACACCTCTAACAACCTCGTACTTCTCCACAACAACCTCTTGAACCAAGCCGTGACCGCATTGAACCAACAAACCAAGGATCGTTCCTCGCCTTTCCTAATTCTTAACCTTTACGAGAGCTTCATGTCGGTGCTGAACCACCCATCCACACACCACATTCAGAACCAGTTTAAGCCGTGCTGCGTTGGGGTGAGCAGTGAGTATTCGTGTGGAAGTGTTGACGACAACAACGTGAAGAAATATATGGTCTGTGAGGAACCGAAATCTGCTTTCTTTTGGGATTTGGTGCACCCCACGGAAGCTGGATGGCACGCTGTGTATAACAAGCTGAGAACAATGAATGCTCTTCAACAGATTCATAATTACTAGCCCCAAAGATGTGATTGTTATTTTGATGGCTAGCTTGCTGTTAGTTAAGCTTGGTTGTTGTTAGTTTTGTTTGTGTACTGTTAAATTATACATTCCCCCTTTTGTTTGTTAAATTAATTGTTCCTCAAATTGGGTTCTGTTTGTAATTATTCCAACTACTTTTGGGAATATGGTTGCAATGTGCAAAATTTTCTTCCAAACAAATTTTAGTCAATGCTAAAACTAATTTTCTTCCAAACAAACTTGATATTCAAAATTACGATTCTTTTCCAGGCAATTTTTTTTTTATTCTTTTTAGTATCATTGTATATGTTGCGGAATGCCATGTCTTATTTTCTTTTATGCTGATATATACCATGATTAATGAATAATGTGAGTAATTTTATTCAAATAAAAATGACCAAATATATCATCAAAATAAGAATAATGAATAATGTGAGTATATATATGTGTTATATATATATATATATATATATATATATATATATATATTTTATATTTTTCATGTTACCCTCCATTCATTCCATATCTATTGGCCCCAAGTAGGAAATTTCTATGAGCTGGTTGAAAGAGTCAGTAGTTTTATGTTGCTCAAACGCTAAAACTAACATTTCTAACAATTACTAACAACTAACATTTGCCTATCAAAATAAATAAATAAATAAATAATATTTATTGGTATTGGTGTTTAAGTTTAGTGCACACAAATTAAAAAAATAATAAATTAATATATATTTGAACGGCTATCAAATATAAATTGATAAAATAAAATAAATTATATATAAATTAAAATAGGTCTAAAATCCGGAACGAAAACATTGATGGGTTCCACCAATTGCCCGCAGCACAGAAACTATAACAAAACAGTATCAAGGACAAAAAACGAACATTAATATCCATCGAGAATCAAGAGACCAAAACTGAATAGAAGGAATTACATACTGCCCAAGGAAGGGATTGAAAGCAAAAATCATCCCCGGATGAAATTCTCGTTTGCTCAACCACCACACATACTTGTAGGGACCAAAAAGCTAAGAACGAAAACAGAAGTAGAAAACACGCTAAACAACAAAATGAGAAACATAAGTAGAGGAAACTGCAATGATGGTGGTAGGGTTGGATATAGGGTTTGACACTCGACGGAACCTAAAAAACTCATCAATGGCCTCCTATCACTCTTTGGTTTGAGATCAGCTCAGAAGAAGAAAAAGATGAAATGGTGAAAAAAGATTTTAAAACAAAATTTTGATCTTTTTTTAGTGTTCTGACACACAAGCATTCATCTCCTCCACGCTTCAACGTTCTGGCGACTGCATGCATATGTTGCGATAATAACACGTGTTTGAAAAGCAACTTCCTGATCCCATGTAGCGCTCCACGTGTCTAACACGTCACCTAGCCTCCACGCTAACATTTAAATGTTGGGTCACCCAACATCAAAGCGTGATAGCTGAAAGTTTCATTTTTCTTTCATTCTCTTCCATCTTCTACACCAAAACTAAGACCTATTCGGCCCCTTTTACCATATACTAACACATGTCTAAACCTTATAGACCACTCAATCAAGCCACTCCCTCAATTAGCCTGACTAGGTTTATAAAAACCGAGATGTTACATTTTCCATCCATGGTCACGCATACCGCGTATCGCATATTGTTGTCGTAGTAGGCTTTCAACTTCGTCGTGCAACTCGTCTCGTCCTCGTGGAGGATGACCAATTTCGATTCCTTCTCTGACCGCGAATGATCTTCTAGAATGGCGACAAGTGAATCATATTCCTCTACCACTCTTCTCATGTTCTATTTTCTTCTTCTTGTTTCCTTCGAGAAGAATTAAAACGGTTGTCGCATATTTCCATGTCACTTCCTTCTCCTATCGCATTTCTCCTGAGCACTCAACTGTAACTGGGATCTTAACCAAATATTCAATACCTCGATTTCAACTTCATCCAATATCGCTAGTAAGGACACATTTTGAGGAGTGACTTTTCCCTAAGGATTCCTCTTCTTATGATACTTAGTGTCGTAGTCATACCTTGAACTTAGTTGTGTAACCCGCCTCATCCTCAACCATTGATGAACTATTTTGCCTTCTCAGGTCTGTCATGCTTCGATAATTACTTTGTCATGTAACTTGCCTCATCCTGTCTGTAATGCCTCGACTCTAATCAGAGCATTACTTGCTAAACTAACCAGAATTTAAGTTAAACGTATAGAAATTTTGGCTTTACAAAATAAACAAAAGAAAGCAAATCCTTTGAAACAATAACTTGGTAAAATAAAAATCTTTGAATACATAAGGCATCATAAACGAATTTGATATTAAATGGCCTTTATCAACATTACCTTTTAATACAACTGAAATTAACTTGCATAGATCAGAGTTTAGAAAAGCAGAACTTATTTTTAATAAATACAACACTTACAATAAGAAGAATAAAATAAAAGCAATTGAAATTTACATTCTTTTCCTAACATTACTTCAACTTAACCTAACTACATCATATAGAGTATACAAGGACTCGACTCGTGATCCGGTTATACCATCGTTGACATTTGTTGTCACTGACCAGGAGTGAAGCGTCCAAATCACGCTACATCATCTACAATAAGTTCCTGTCACTAAAATAAAAGAAATGGGGTGAGATAAAATCTCAATGAATCCTCCATGAACCTCTCATCAATACTATTCCCAATAATATAATATCATAGTTAAACTTAGGGCATTCCTTACAATGTCAACATAATTCATAATGATCCCTTAAGGAATCCATAATAAGCATGAACATAATACGTGCGACAGAAATCCAAATATTTCAAGCAAGCTATAACAATTTTTAAACAAACCACGATAAACATAAACATAACGATTTAAAAAGAATCCATAATGTACCCACTTGGCTCAATTGTAATTAAGTTAAGATCCATAAAGTTCGGATAACAACCAAAAGGGTCCCCGTCGTCGAACCTTATAGCAATCCGGACCGACAAACATCGCAGACATAAGTTAATCATCAAGCATTAATCACAATACAGACATAATTCACAAGGAATCCATAGATGTACCCACTTGGCACAATTGTAATTGAGTCCCATATCAATTGATGGGCAACAACCAAGAGGTTCCCCGCCGCCGAACCTTATAGTGAACCCGACCGACGGGTTTGCATCCGAACCTTATAGCAGTCCGGACCGACAAACATCTCATAAACAAACTGTTGGAACCTAAAAGATTGAGAAGTTTAGACCCGCATTAATTTTGATGATAACAAAGTATTTACAAGTGAATAATTTAACTTCTAATAAGTCTTGAAGTCTGTAGGTATTAAAACCATCCATGTTTTATGACTCACTCAAGCAAGAAGAAGAATTTTACAAGAAGATGAATACATTCATGTGTGTCTGCATCTGGTTCACTCCAGCATCTTGTTTTATGCACTCTTAGCGAGCGTCCAGTTATGTACGCTTATGACACGTGTTTTACTCAATTGCTGCGAGCGTCCTATTGATTTCTGAGCGAGCATTCGGTCTTTTAATGAATCGTGTGATGGTCACATTTATTCTCTCTGCCCTCAGCTTTCCTGGAACGAAATTCGAATTTGATTTTGTGCGCTCATTTTGATGTACGAGGTATCAAATGTGACACATTTAGAATAAGACAAATTCGTACAAGACAATTGTGTGAAAAGCAGATAGTACAAAAACGGTAATATGTAGTATTATGATATTCTCTGAAAAGGAAGATAAGGACGTGCTTTTTCAAATTACCTCACCCAATGATCTGGAGCTGAAATATATGCAACGGTATTATCTTCAAGACTCCTATAAATACCTTAAGGTCTTCATTAAAGAAGGTTGCTAGAAACGATATACAGCAAGAGCTATTACTCAGTGAACAACCAAGTTTCTGTGCCAAGTTTCTGAGAACTAAGAACTGAACTTTAGTATCTTATATTCTTTCTTTTAGAAGGCTATTGTTTTGAGCTGAAGTTTTTTATCATCTCTGTGAGAATTATTTGATTGTATTCAAAACTACTTTGTGAAAGTTGTATTGCCTAATTACAGGCTTGATTCCTCGTACTGAGTCGTTTTGAGAAATTAAGAGTTTTGCCAAGTTTGTGACAGCAGAATACTCTTAAGGAATTTGTAATCACATTGAATATAGTGAAAATCCTTCAGGAACGAAAGGACTAGACGTAGCTATCAGTTTGGTGGTGAACTAGTATAAATCCCTGTATCTATTGTTTTATTGCTTTACACTTACTTTTGTCTTGCAAAGAAAAACAAGTTTTCATAAACTTCATTCCAGCATCCGGCTCACTTTCAGCATCCGATAACAAACAATTTTCAAAACAAGTGTTTTTAACTTAAAGTTTGTGAAAAGTTTTCAACACAATTCAACCCCTTTCTTGTGTTCACATTCAGTTGGTATCAGAGCTCAGCCTCTTGGTTGAGTACTTAACAATGTTAAGAGAAAATATCTTATACTTGTTAACATGTCTGCAGAAGGTGGTCACATGAACCGTCCTCCTCTATTTACTGGAGAAAAATTTGATTACTTGAAAGACAAGATAAAAGCTTTCTTTGAGACACAACAACTTGAGTTGTGGGATATGGTTGAAAGTGGATACCTTATTCCCACTAATGCTGCTGGTGTTGCAATAACCAGAGAAAATTGGAATGATAAGCAGAAAAAGAGATATCAGCTCAATCGAAAAGCTAGATTCATTCTTATTTGTACTATGTCAGAAAAAAAGTATAATAAATGTGGAAAATTTGATACTGCCAAAGAAATTTGAAATTCTCTTGTTTTATCTTATGAGGGCTCTGCCCAAGTAAGAGAAACTAAAGCTAGCATGTTGGTTCGCCAATATAACTTGTTTAAAATGGAAGATGGTGAAAACATTGAATCTATGTTTGGAAGATTCCAAACACCTGTTCACGGGTTACAAGCCCTTGGAAAAAGCTACACCACTCCTGACCATGTGAGAAAGATCCTGAGAAGTCTGACCAAGCAGTGGAGACCCAAGGTCACTGCTATACAAGAAGCAAAAGATTTAAACGTCTTACGGCTTAAAGATCTTTTAAGTTCTCTGAAAGCTCATGAACTTGAGCTGAATGAGGAAGAATTTGTGAAGAAAAGCAAATATATTGCTTTAAAGTCAACAAGCACAAAGCCAGTTCTTCTAAAGCCCTTCAGGCTGAAGAAGAATTAGAAGATGAAGCTTCAGGAGACAATGATGATGGAACAGATGATGAGCTTGCTTTCATATCTAGAAAGATCCAAAGAATGTGGAAGAAAAGAAACTTCAAGAAGAAATTTCAATAGAAAGATGTCAAGGACAAGAAGGAAAGCAAAGACAAGAGTCAAGTCATTTGTTATGAATGTAAAAAGCCAGGACACTTCAAGTCTAAATGTCCTAACCTTAAGGAAAAGCCAACAAAGAGTTCTTTCAAGGAAAAGAAGAAGAGTCTCATGGCTACATGGGAAGACCTGGACCTATCATCCTCTGAGGATGATAATGAAGAAGAAGCCAATGTTGCCCTTATTGTAAACATTGACTCAGACTCTGAAGAAGAAGTTGAAGAGGAAATAATATATGACTCTTACTCTGAACTTCAAATTGCATTTGATGACCTTCTTAAGGATTCTGTCACTCTCTCCATTGAGTATAAAGCTTTGAAAAAGAAATTTTCAAAATTATCACAAGAATTTCAAGTTTTGAACAATGAAAACTCAAAGCTCCATGAAGAGAACCAGAAGCTGAAAATTGAAAATCAGCATCTGATGGATCACCAGCGTTTGGCTGCTAGCAAGCAACCAGAAGCTGAGAGCTTTCAAGCTAAAAGCTCTCAAGCTAAAGGCAATCCTAAGTGCAAGTCAAATGATTATGAATATGTCTTTCAAAAGTTTCTCGCAGAGAGTGTAACTCGAAGCAAGCAAGCTTCAATGATTTAGGGTTCAGTAAAACGACAACTCAATGTCTTGGTTACATATCAGATGAATCCACTTTACAAAATGAAAATTTAGCATCTGCTAAACCCAATGATCACAGTAAATGCTTGCATTGTACTTACTGCAATAAACCTGGTCATTTGAAAAGTGTCTGTACTGCTTTTAAGATTAAGAAGGACAAAAATTAACAAGAAATGACCCAAAAAGATATGGGTACCTAAAGATAAAATAATCTATGTTGTAGACATGCTTAGCAATAAGGTCAACACACCTATCTTTGTACTTAGACAGTGGATGCTAGCATCACATGGCGGGAGAAAAGCATATGTTCCAAGAATTAAGACCTACAGAAGAAGGATTTGTTGGTTTTGGAGAAAACCAAAAAGGTAAAATAGTTGGAATTGGTCGCATTGGTAAAGGCTATATTCCCTCTATTGATAATGTACTTTATGTTGAAGGACTAAAGCATAACTTATTGAGCATAAGTCAATTATATGACAATGGTTATGATGTCATTTTTACAGAAACTGGATGTTCAGTAAAAAGCAAGAAAGACGGCTCTATTTTCTTTACTGCAAAGAGGAAACAAAATATTTATAAAATTGATCTTTCTGAACTTGCAAAACAAGATGTCAAGTGTCTCATGTCTGTTGAAGATGAGCAATGGACTTGGCATAAAAGATTGGGTCATGCCAGTTTGAGATTAATCTCAAAATTAAACAAGCATAGTCTTGTTAGAGGCTTACCAAATCTTAGATTCTAATCTAATGCTCTTTATGAGGCATGTCAAAGAGGAAAACTAGTTAAAACTTATTTTCATTCTAAAAATGTTGTTTCAACCTCTAGACCACTTGAGCTTTTGCATCTTGATCTTTTTGGTCCAACAAGGACAACCTCTTTAACTGGAAAGAAATATGAGTTAGTCATTGTTGATGATTTTACTAGATGGACAAGGGTTAGATTCCTTGCCCATAAAGATGAGTCATTCAAGGTGTTCACTACCTTCTGCAAATCAGTTCAAAATGAAAAAGGAATTTGTATTTCTTCAATTAGAAGTGATCATGGGGGAGAATTTGAAAAATGAAAGCTTTCAAAAATTTTGTGAAGAAAATGGCATCTCCCACAACTTCTCCTCTCCTAGAACACCACAACAAAATGGTCGTGTTCACTGTCTTCTGAAAATCAGTTCAAAATGAAAAAGGAATTTGTATTTCTTCAATTAGAAGTGATCATGGGGGAGAATTTGAAAATGAAAGCTTTCAAAAAATTTATGAAGAAAATGGCATCTCCCACAATTTCTCCTCTCCTAGAACACCACAACAAAATGTTGTTGTAGAAAGGAAAAATAGGTCCCTCCAAGAAATGGCCAGGACCATGATCAATGAAGCTGATATTGCAAAACATTTTTGGCAGAAGCAGTAAACACAACTTGTTATATTCAAAACAGAGTCTTTATTAGACCTATTTTGAAGAAGACTCCATATGAATTGTGGAAGGGTAGGAAACCTAACATTTCTTAATTTCATCCCTTTGGTTGCATATGTTATATTCTAAATACTAAGGATCAACTTGAAAAGTTTGATTCCAAAGCTGACAAATGTATCTTTTTGGAATATTCTGAAAGATCTAAAGCTTTTAGAATATACAATAAAGAAACTCTGATAGTGGAAGAATCCATTTATGTCAATTTTGATGACAAGAAGCCTGACACTGCGATGTCAGAGCTAGATGAGTTATTTTCAGGTTTAGATATTGGTGGAACATCGAATAGTGAACCTGTATCTTCAGCGTCCGGTGGTGACAACCAGTCACAGGATTCTACTCAGGCAGAAGCTGAAGCCAGAAAGAGTTGGAGATACAAAACTAATCATCCCAAAGATCAAATCATAGGAGATACTGGAGACAGAGTGAGAACAAGATCCTCTTTCAAAGAGCATGCAGATCTTGCATTTCTCTCTGAGATGGAACCTAAAACGATTGATTAAGCATTGGAAGATGAAGGTTAGATTCTGGCTATGCAAGAAGAGTTGAATCAGTTCCAAAGAAATGATGTTTAGAAGTTAGTCACTCTACCAGAAGATAAACAAGCTATTGGTACTAAATGGGTAATTAGAAACAAGCTTGATGAAGATGGTAAGGTAGTGAGAAAAAAAGCAAGGTTGGTTGCTCAAGGTTACTCACAGGAAGAAGGTATAGATTTTACTGAAACCTTTGCACCTGTTATAAGGTTAGAAGCAATTCACATTTTACTTTCATTTGTTGCAAACCGTGAGATAATTCTTTATCAAATGGATGTGAAAAGTGTTTTCTTGAATGATTTTATAACTGAGGAAGTCTATGTTAAATAATGTAACACCCGCACCTCAACATAATTGAAAGTACGACAAATTACATTAAAGCACAGGAGTTACTAATAACTTACAGACTTGATTACAGTAATCCAAGTCATAAATTAAACTTAATTCATAAATCTAATGAATAGATTACAAATTATACATAACTTGGAATATAAAATTCCCACTACAATCTACGACTAGCTTATGTGTCCCAAGCTTGAAGCTTCGGCTCGCCGTCTTCAGTACCTGCTTATCTGAAAACAAATAAAAGGAAAAGGGTGAGATTATAAATCTCAGTGAGCTCTTCACGGACTCCTCACCATTCTCTCCTCGGAACATTCTAGGCTGAGAAGACTAACTTAGGCATTTCAAACCTAGACATACTCTCCCTAGGTATCATAAGGACTTGACTTGCAACTTCTCGATATCCCTAAGCTAAGACGCTTTAGAAGGCGCTAGCTTGAGTTAAAACTTAGCATATAATCAAATAGGGTAATCCTAGGGCCAATATGCCACTTATCAACTTGTGATTAAACTAAACACATAAATGTATAGCAAACCCACATCAATCTTATAAATATCCATTCTTTAACCTATACTTAACTTGACTAACCTTCATACAATGTAAATTTCAACCTTATTAACTAAGAACGTATTGTTCTTACTTACTCACTTTGTGCTTAACACATCTTTGCTTTTCTTTATATCATTGAAATCAATCTTATCACATCTCTTTCTACTTCTAGGCACCATTACAATATAATAATCAAGCGACTAGAGGTGTGCTATCCAAGATTCCTACAACTAACTAAACTAATTAGACACGTATATATAAATACATACAAGGAATTCATTACCATCCATAAACTTAACATCTCTTCCCATATTATCCCATTCAGAGGGGATATATAATATGATGCTATGCATGTAATGCATTTGTGTTATTAGGTGGTGTAGTAGGCTTGATCACTAGACCTGATTACACACTTCGGTATGGTGGTTAGGCGTCATAACCATCCGAGCGTCCTCTTGGCTAACCAAACCGATCTACTCCTTTAAATAGAGGAGTCTTGCCATGGACTTTAGCTTATGCTTATGCTTATGCTGATGCTTGTATGCATGTTCATAGAAATGCAACTTAGCTAACTAGGATTTATTAACATCATCCTCATTACAAAACTATTCAAGGAAATTACAATCATTTCAATGAATCAAGCTTACACTAATAGTATCCCTTTTTATCTAATGACTCCAAATCATAAACACTAATTCATACATCCTTTCTATTACATCCTTTTCCTAGGGTCCTTTCTTTGACCTCTAAGACTTAAGCTTATGGCTCTTAGACAAGCCTCACAATTTGCCAAATTAATGGACAACACATACATTAACTAATCCCTTGAAACTCTATGGAGTTCTCAAGAGAAAACATCAAGCATACATTCAATTTGTGGGGGGGTCAAGCGCCAACCACTTTAAACAAGCCCACTACACTGATCATAACAATCAAAACAATCATGACAAGTAATAACTCAATCTCTTATAGGTATTTAAAACCCAACTTGAACCTAAGGTTCATATGTTACTAAAGGAAGAGAAATTCCTATGTGTGGGACTTATGGTGCCCATCACCTGAGGTTGAAGAACTCACCTCTATTCTTGAAGACATTGAGCTAGGAAGGTTGAACTTTGGACTCTTTGCTCCTCTTCAAGCTTTCCCTCTTTGCTCGACTTAGGGCTTCTCCAAATACTCATCAAATCTTGATCTTCAACCTTCAATCTTCCTTCTCGATCCAAGAAATTGAGTCATCCTTCTGGAGCTGGTCTTACTCCCCCTTATTCTTCTCCAAATTGCTTCTTCTTACTCCTCTCTAGGGTTCAAACCCAAATCTTCCAAATACTCAAATCTCCACTCTCAAACTCTCCATTTAAAAGTGATTGAAGAAATCCAACATGAATCTCTTGATCCTTCCGAAAGGGTGAAACCAACTCTCCTCTCCTCTTTCTCCTTTCCGCTTTCTCTTTTTTCCTTTTTCTCTCTTCGTTACGCTCCATTTGAAAACGTTTTAAACACTTTGCTAGTGTGAATCGATTCATGACATAGTGTGAATCGATTCTCCTGATGTAAAAAAGTGCATGAATCGCGATTTAATGAGTGAATCGATTCACGCATCACGAGTCGATGCTGTCTTATGTGAATCGATTCTGCCTATGAATCGATTCCCATCGCTAAAATTTGATGCATATGGATTTTTAATCTTGTGAATCGATTCTGGCTATATGAATCGATTCACACTGCAGAAAAACCAGGAAAGCTTAGTTCTAGCACCAAATCTTGAGACTTTCTTCTCAAATTAACTTCCCTAACTACAAATCAACACCTTTAACCATCTTAGGATTAAATCCACACTTATTCCTCAATTCAAACCCATTAACCTTCTTATCAAAGCTTTGTGTAATTATATCCACTCACCTTGAAATCAAATTAAGCTTGGATACAATCACACAATTCTCCTCATAACTTATTCTCAACTTAGCTTAGAAATTTGGGGTGTTACACTACTACCCACCTTTTAAAAAATTTCGTCCTCGAAAATTACTGCATCCTTACTACTTCGATTTGGTGGTAACTCACATCCTTACTAACTTCAAATCTTTCCCCCATGAGATAGGTTCTCACTTCCAGACTTCTTATGTTGAATTAAGGGTGTAGGAACTTCTTAGCGTTGGCAATATGGGATGCGGACAGAGATTTACCTCCATGGAATCTCATCCCCGAACCACGCCTTTCTTTCTTACCTCATCCTTCTGTATAATAAATTGGCTATTGGTGCTTCGCTGTATACGATCTTACGTCTTTTCAAATGAATGAACTCCTTTCGTCTTATCTCCATCGGATGGAATACTTTACTTGCGATCACGAGAGTTTAACTCGTGTCTTTTCTATCTTTCCGATTTGCTCTTGTTGCTAGAAATTATTACGCTTGCTTTTCATAAATACGCACTCTACTACTTAGGCGATGCCGTATGATAACTGCTTTCTCGGTAGAATAGCCTGAGTCTCGTATAGCCATCAATACTCTCGTTGGTGGTTTAGTAACCCTTCATTGGGCAAGCTATCTTATCAAAATAGAATTGTCACCTAGAGGTGACTAATACATACCTTGAACAAACTTTTCCCGTTATTCGTGATGTTCACTCTTGTATTTACCCGATGGAAATCCTTCCTTAGATACCTTTTCGCAACTACGGAGTTGATACTCATATTTAGCTCACTATGCTTGGTCTTTCAGAGGCTGGGCTTAGGAAACTTGAAACTCTAGGGTTGCTCAACTCTTGGGAGGTATCAGTTGGTTAAAGCCGACTTGATTTTCATTGGTTGATTGCAAACCTTGTCTCACACGAGGTCTAAGCCTCAGCGGTTTGGAGACGCCAGCTTGCAAGTGGCTAATTAGAATCACATCGGACTTTCAACCTAACGACTTGACTCACGGTAACTTATAGTCTCGGATGTCCACCATCTTTGCTCTTAAATAAACTTTACTCTCTTGCTCTCCTTCGATGGTGTAACTCCGCTTTCTTGATCTTTCTTTGGAATTAAACCCCAGAACCCACACTTCTATCGTGTAGATCGACCGTGAGAAAATGAATCCTTGATATTCTTGGGAACAATCTACCTTATTGATCCCGTCGATCCTCCTTACTGATCGAGATCATTAGAAACCTGGAAGGGGATTAATCTCTATGAACTAATTGCTCGAAATTAAGTGATCTCATTACTGATCATAGACTAAGTCTTATTCCAACTAATTCTTGAGTTAAGGCAAAGTCTATAATGGTGGTCAATTGAATTCACTTTGCGCCTTGAACAATTAGATCGAGCGTGAACATCGATAACTTTAGGTTTATTGACTCGGCCTTTTCTTGAAACTTCTATAGTTTGAAGACTACATCTCATCTGATCCTCTGAAGTTGGTTGTTCCACTAAGGACACCGTTCCTTGAAGACTTAGAGTTTTCTTTCTGCTTTACTAGGGCAAAGACACCCGTGAGGACCCATACTACCATTTGGGCGTTGTAGCATATCGCCTAACTCCATCTTGTTCCTTACCCTTACCATTACTACTCGGAACGCTAAGGTTCTCTCAGGGATTATCATAGGATTTCTATCGACCTAGGATCCACCTATAATTGGCTAGGTTAACCAATCCTGCTGAAACAACAAGTGTTGAGACCCTCACCGATTATAACCGACCATCCTACTCGATTGAAATCCTGCGCAATTAAGAGCACTTCTTTGGTAACCCACGAAGGGCACTTGAATTAACTTGGGAATCATCATAAGATCTCGATCGTTCTAGGATCCATTCATAATGGATTAAGCGAAGCAACTTGATAGCATAACCGGTGTTGTAACCCTAGCAGATTACATAAATGCCCGTCCTAAGTTGATTTGAAACCTCACAATTAAGACCCTTACTTGCTCATCATTTCTAATCACTTCCACAAATGACGTCTCGGTTGGCACGGTACATGAATTACCGCGCTTGCACTGGCGAACCCTCACCACTTATGGTTCGATCACTCTTGAAACATTCCTTAAGCTCTTGGTTCGGAAAGGTGGAAACTTGTTTCCCTTTCAGTATTCCGAAGTCCTCACTTAATGAGAGCTCTTGCATCGCTCCTTCCTTATCGCATCATCCTTATCCATCAAGCTTCCTCGAGTTCGTGCTCTATTAGTCTCCTCCTGCCATTGACTCCATCTACTACATTCTTCATACGGTATGGAGTATTAAGTTGATCGAGCTTAATACTCCATACAAGCATAAGAATATGTAGAGAGTTCTTGGACAAAGGAAAATTCACCTTCTAAGCGATCATGATCATGAGACTAAATCGACACTTCCTAAAGCTGAGTCATTACTAAACTAGTGACTCACGATCGATAAGATCGAGCGCTCGATACCATAATGTAATACCCGCACCTCAACATAATTGAAAGTGCGACAAAATTACATTAGCACAGGAGTTACTAATAACTTACGACTTGATTACGATGTCCAAGTCATAAATTAAACTTAATTCATAAATCTAATGAATAGATTACAAATTATACATAACTTGGAATATAAAATTCCCACTACAATCTACGACTCAGCTTATGTGTCCCTGACTTGAAGCTTGAGGCTCATGATCTTGATGCTTATCGAAAACAAATAAAAGGAAAAGGGTGAGATTATAAATCTCGATGAGCTCTTCACGGACTCTCACCATTCTCCCTCGGAACATTCTAAGGTGAGAAGACTAACTTAGGCATTTCAAACCTAGACATACTCTCACTATGTATCATAAGGACTTGACTTGCAACTTCTCGATATCCCTAAGCTAAGGCGCTTTAGAAAGGCGCTAGCTTGAGTTAAAACTTAGCATATAATCAAATAGGGTAATCCTAGGGCCAATATACCCTTATCGACTTGTGATTAAACTAAACACATAAATGTATAGCAAACCCACATCAATCTTATAAATATCCATTCTTTAACCTATACTTAACTTGACTAACCTTCATACAATGTAAATTTCAACCTTATTAACTAAGAGCGTATTGTTCTTACTTACTCACTTGCTTAACACATCTTTGCTTTTCTTTATATCATTGAAATCAATCTTATCACATCTCTTCTATACAGGCACCATTACAATATAATAATCAAGCGACTAGGGGTGTGCTATCCAAGATTCTACAACTAACTAAACTAATTAGAATCACGTATATATAAATACATACAAGGAATTAACATTCATAAACTTAACATCACTTCACATATTATACCATTCATGGAGATATATAATATGATGCTATGCATGTAATGCATTTGTGTTATTGGGTGGTGTCGTAGGCTTCAGTCCTAGACCCCGATTACACACTTTCGATATGGTGGTTAGCGTCATAACCATCCAAGGCGTCCTCTTGGCTAACTGACCGTCTACTCCTTTAAATAGAGGAGTTTTGCCATGGACTTTAGCTTATGCTGATGCTTATGCTGATGCTTGTATGCATGTTCATAGAAATGCAACTTATCTAACTAGGATTTATTAACATCATCCTCATTACAAAACTATTCAAGGAAATTACAATCATTTCAATGAATCAAGCTTACACTAATAGTATCCCTTTTTATCTAATGACTCCAAATCATAAACACTAATTCATACATCCTTTCTATTACATCCTTTTCCTGAGGTCCTTTCTTTGACTCTAAGACTTAAGCTTATGGCTCTTAGACAAGCCTCCTGATTTGCCAAATTAATGGACAACACATACATTAACTAATCCCTTGAAACTCTATGGAGTTCTCGAGAAAAACATCAGCATACATTCAAGCTGTGTGGGGTTGGGGGCAGGCCAACCACTTTTTAAACAAGCCCACTACACTGATCATAACAATCAAAACAATCATGTGATAACAACTCAATCTCTTATAGGTATTTAAAACCTAACTTGAACCTAAGGTTCATATGTTACTAAAGGAAGAGAAATTCTATGTGTGGACTTATGGGTGCCCATCACCTAAGGGTTGAAGAAGCTCACCTCTATTCTTCAAGACATTAAGCTAGGAAGGTTGAACTTTGGACTCTTTGCTCTCTTCCAATCTTTTCCCTCTTTGCTCAACTTAGGGCTTCTCCAAATACTCATCAAATCTTGATCTTCAACCTTCAATCTTCCTTCTCGATCAAGAACTTGAGTCATCATTCTTTGAGCTTAGTCTTACTCCCCCTTATTCTTCTCCAAATTCGTGCTTCTTCTCTCCTCTCTAGGGTTCAAACCCAAATCTTCCAAATACTCAAATCTCCACTCTCGGAAACTCTCCATTTAGGCAAGTGATTGAAGAAATCAACATGAATCTCTTCAATCCTTCTCGAAAGGTGAAACCCTAGCTCTCTCTCCCTCTTTCTCCTTTCCATTTCTCTTCTTTTCCTTTTTCTCTCTTACTCGTTCGCTCGAAACAGCGTTTTTAAACACTTTTAGAGATGTGAATCGATTCATGACATAGTGTGAATCGATTCCCACAGTGTAAAAAGTGCGAATCGCAGATTTAATGAGTGAATCGATTCCTGCATCACGAGTCGGTGACTTTGTCTTATGTGAATCGATTCCTGGCTTCTGTGAATCGATTCCCACTGCTAAAATTTGATGCATATGGATTTTTAATGATGTGAATCGATTCCTGGGCTATATGAATCGATTCACACTGCAGAAAAACCAGGAAAGCTTAGTTCTAACACCAAATCTTGAGACTTTCTTCTCAAATTAACTTCCCTAACTACAAATCAACACCTTTAACCATCTTAGGATTAAATCCACACTTATTCCTCAATTCAAACCCATTAACCTTCTTATCAAAGCTTTGTGTAATTATATCCACTCACCTTGAAATCAAATTAAGCTTGGATACAATCACACAATTCTCCTCATAACTTATTCTCAACTTAGCTTAGAAATTTGGGGTGTTACAAATAACCTCCTGGATTTGAAGACATTGAATTTCCTAAACATGTCTTTAAGCTTAAAAAGGCTCTGTATGGTCTTAAGCAAGCTCCTAGGGATTGGTATGATAAACTAAGTTCCTTTTTAGTGGAAAATAGTTTACCAGAGGTCAAGTAGACACTACTCTATTTAGAAAAACATCAAATACGCATTTTATTCTTGTTCAAATTTATGTTGATGATATCATTTTTGGAGCTACTAATGAAAGCCTTTACAAAGAATTTTTTAAGTTAATTAATGCAGGCTGAATTTGAAATGAGCATGATGGGAGAATTGAAGTTCTTCCTTGGAATTCAAATCAAGCAATGCAATGATGGTATTTATATACATCAAAGCAAATACATCAAGGAATTGCTCAAGAAATTCAAGATGGTTGATTGCAAGCCAATGTGCACATCTATGCATCCCACTTGTATTCTTAGTAAAGATGAAACTGGTAAGAAGGTAGATCAGAAAATGTACAGAGGTATGATTGGATCTCTACTTTATCTTACTGCTTCAAGACCTGATATTATGTTCAGCGCCTGCCTATGTGCTAGATTTCAATTTGATCCTAGAGAATCACACTTGAGTGTTATTAAAAGAATCTTTAGATATTTACAAGGAACTACTAATCTTGGTTTACTTTATAAGAAATCAAAAGATCACAAGTTAGTAGGATTCTATGATGCTGACTTTGCTAGAGACCGAATTGAAAGAAAGAGCACAAGTGGAGGCTGCCAATTCCTTGGAGCAAATCTTATATCTTAGTCAAGCAAAAGACAAAGCACCATTGCACTCTCAACAGCAGAAGCTGAATACATCTCAGCAGCAAGTTGCAGTTCTCAACTTCTGTAGATGAAATATTAACTTGAAGAATACTTGATAAAAGAGAGTAACATTCCTATCTTTTGTGATAATACATCTGCAATTTGTCCTACTAAGAATCCAATATTGCATTCTAGAGCAAAACACATTGAGATTAAGCATCACTTCATAAGAGACTATGTTCAGAAGGGTGTACTTAAAATTAAATTTGTAGACACTGATCATCAGTGGGCTGACATTTTCACAAAATCCTTTACTGAAGATAGATTCAATTTTATAAGAAGAAATTTAAATTTTCATCTTATAGAAAAATTACTAATCTCAGCGTCTTGTGAAAAGTTTCAGCATCTGGTATGACATAATTATTCACATGTGTAAGCATATAATATGTCATTCACATTGCATAACTCAGTATCTAGTGAACTCGTTGCGTGCATCCGGGTACACACGTGTCGTATGCTTGTGGGACTAAAGCGTCTCATCATACCTACTGAGTCATGATTAAATTTGTGTTTTCAATAAAATCTTTTTCTTGATTTACTTTATTTTTTACAACTGCATTTAATGCAAAGTGAATCTTTATTTTTATTTTTATTTTATCAGGGGAAATGTGAAGCGGGTTTTGCAAAAAGTAACTGTACCATTTCTTTCAAAATTTTCCCACTACTCCACCATTCCTCACACTTCTTCGTACACTCTGTTTTTCGCTGAAAATTGTTTTCCCTCCTTCTCTTTGTTTGTTCTCTCTGAAAACCCTAAACCTCCATCACCGTTTTCTCTATTGCAATCATGTCTAAAGTTAGAATCTGGGAAGACAATAAGGAAAGGTCCTAATTGAGAATAGGATTGATTTGGAGAAGTTCAAGCTTTATGGTTTTAATTTCGATGACGGATTAAGGGCTTTGGGCTGGTCGAACTACTTCTTTTGGGATCTAGTTGAAGTTCTGGTTACTGCTATCAAGGAACTCTGGGAAAACATTCGTATGTTTAAGGGTGGTATTATAGAAGGCCATGTTAGAGGTTTTAAATTGGTGTCTACTATTAACAGTATTGTTGATACTATTGAGTGTCCATGTGAAGGAATCGGTTTCTACACTGGTTGGGAAAATGCCTTCAATGGAATGGAAAATGTCAATGAGGCTCTATTTGAGAATTATCGTCAGTTGAAGGAATCTGGGGAATCACCGTCTGCCAAGCATCTAAAGAGTCACTACAGAGTGCTTCACAAGATAATTGCCAAGAGTGTCATTTTGAAGGTTGGGTCTAGTGACGTTGTGAACTATGAACAAAAGTTCATAATGAGAAACTATATGGCTGGTCACAAGATAAATCTACCTAGATTGATCTTCAACAATCTGGTCAATGCACTTGTCAGTTCGAGGAAGGGTTCTGCTGAAGTGAAACACATCTATAAGAGCATTCCTTACGGTGTTCTTCTTACTGCGATGATGATTAAAGACGGAATTGCAAGAAAGCTTGGAGCTTTGCAAGGGGATGAAAAGGAAAAGTATTTTGGATTAGGTGCTATTGTTCGTCCTGATGTTTTTGGAGTCAATAGTTTGGTGAGAATGAATCTTGTCACTGGTGATATGATTAAGCAAGTGAAACAAGAACAGGGAGAAGTAGTTGATGCTACTGTTGGTGAAGTTGTGAAGAAACCCACCAGAAGCTCAGTATCTGGTGAGAAAAGAACTGGTCAGTCTCCGGCCAAGGAGACAAGGAACAAGAAGCAGAAAGTGCCTCCTACACCAGAAAAGAAGGATGAACCAGAAGATAGAGTCCCCATCAAAAACATCATGGAGAAGAAGAAGAGAAAGGCAGATGCTGAAAAGCCTATTTCAGCGTCTGGCCCTAGGAAGCAAGTTCCTCCTCTTTCTCCTCCTCCTCCTCCTCCAGCTGATGCCCCTCAAGGAAAGAAAAAGAGATTGTATAGGCTCTTTGAGAAGCCTACTCCCAAGGTACTGGACTTTACTGCTGATGATTCTGTAGTTTCATTTGGTTCTGATGATCCTATTACTGCACCACCACTGTCTATTTCCACACCACAAACTCAGTCCACACAACCTTCACCACCAAACCACAATCCTCCAAGAAAATCACAAAATCCAAATCACAAGTCATTACCCTTATCACTCAACCACCACCACTTCCTCCATACTACCAAAACAAATCCATTAAACCCTACATCACCCCCTCAGGAACCATTTCATGGTACTTGGGAAACCAATCACCCAAACCTACCCAAACACTAGCCCCACCAGAAACACTTACATTACCCGCACCACAATCCTCTGCATCTTCAAACACTTCTCTCACATCATACATTTCCTTATCTCACTCTCACCCTTTCAATCAGTTGTTTAAGGTCACACCCAACAAGCCAAAAACTTACAAAGTCAAGGTGACTTCCACTCCCACTCTCACTCTCACATGCACATCCACAACCACCTCTACTACTCCCACATCAAATACCCCAGTGTTGGTGCCTTCAAGTCAACTATTAGATAAGTGCCAGTTAGAGAAGAAGAGTATCGATCAATATATGATCACCCTTCTCTTTGGCATTTGAAGACCTTTACTTCAGGGGTAGCTAGACTGGAAATTGCCTCATTCAGCTACAATAACAGGCTGAAGACTACATTTGGTGGAAGGTTAAGACATCCTCCAAACCGTGGAATTGTTCCATTCTCAGTTGAACTCCCTCAGAATCTACTACAAAAGGAACCTCTCACTCTAGAAGAGTGTGGAAGTGGATTACTGACGAAGAAAGGGCCTTCATGAACCATTGCCTGGAGATCAAGAGGCATGAATTAGTTCTTCTGAACAAAGATCCCTCTTTGGCCACTGTCAAGATTGTGCCTGACAGACAAAATGGCTTCCGGGGTTAATTATTGAGAAGAGGAAAAGTAAACCACCTCAGGAACTTCCGAAGATTATGACTCTCAAAGAGTTTGCAGAAGCTCCTAGAAGATACAACACAAAGTCCTTCTCTCAGAAACCTGTTAGAAAGCTATCTGAGAACCATGCCATGCAAGTGTATCACACTCGAATCTCAAGGGATTCCAGACATACTGGTGCTTCTAAAATGAGTCAAGTATAGAAAGTTGAAGTTCCAACTGTTGGTTCTATCACCAGAGTCTATGACACAAATCTTGCCATTTTGCATATTGATGATATGCTGCAGTGTTTTGTAATTGGGCCTCATAGTGTTTTTAAACTGCAACAACAATTGGGAGCAATTTGTAGACATCTTGAAGTTGGATTCAATTGGAATCAAATGGCAACGCATTGGAAAAACAAAGCTCTTCTACGTCATCTGAAGCCAGTTACTCAAGATGAGGAAGACAAAGAGAATTTGAGAGGAATTTATTTGTCTGAGAATGATGTCCTCAACACCTACCTTGCTGAGACAGAAGAAGCTCTGAAAAGAGATTTATCAGAAGTTGAACTTGCTAGATTTGATGCATATGTTGATGAGCTGCTCAAGCATAGGGAAACTGTATTCCTGAGTATGGTTTATCCTAAAGAATTGTTGCATAAATGAAAAGAGAATTTGGAGTTTGAAAGACAGAAGTTTGGAAGATTAATCAAATGGTCCCTATCAAATGATGATTTCTTCCTTAAGGCTAAGGAAAGTAAGGAAAGGAGACTGAGTCTGTCACAAGGAGTTCTTATGGAACATCAGAAGCTGACTTCTAGGAGATGGTAAAGAGCTATCATTGAACATGCTGAAAGGGTTCCAGAACCTGCTTCTCTTGTTGCAGATGATGAACCAGTCATCATTTTTAGAGCACGGTATGAGACTTTCATGAATACTACTCAGAAAGTGACTCAGTTGCAGAATACTATTAACTTCCTCATGGATCGCCTTAACCAACTCCTTCCTCCTCCACCTTAAACCTTTATCTCTCTTTTGTGTCCAAATGCTCTGTATTTTGTCTTAACCTGATACAGTTATCTTATGAATTATTTGAATGCTTGCTTCAAATTTTTCTCTTGTTTACTTATGATTTTGACTATGATGTATTTTACACTCTTTTTGTCTGATGATAAAACGGGGTGTAAAAGTAAGGTCTGATGAACGCACTTAAGTAACACATATCACGCATCATTCATCATACATAGTATATTTTTTAGTTGTTGTGATATTCATTGCTACAATTATATCTGATACTGATACAATGATCTCAGCATCTGGTCCTCAATATTATTTAAATATATACTCTGATACATGTATGTATTATGCTATCATACAAATGCTCTGATACTTAGAAATTTTTTGATTATATCTGAGTATGTTGAACTCATGGGGAGACCCTTGAAATTGTTTTTGAAACTAAATTGTTCATCAACCTTGGATATTTGTCATCATCAAAAAAGGGGAGATTGTTGGAACCTAAACGATTGAGAAGTTTAGACCCTCATTAATTTTGATGATAACAAAGTATTTGCAAGTGAACAATTTAACTTCTAATAAGTCCTGAAGTGTGTAGGTATTAAAATCATTCATGTTTTATGACTCACTCAAGCAAGAAGAAGAATTTCACAAAAAGATGAATACATTCATATGCGTCTGCATCCGGTTCACTCCAGCATCTTGCTCTATGCACTCTTAGCGAGCGTCCAGTTATGTAATCTTATGACACGTGTTTTACTCAATTACTGCGAGCGTCCTATTGATTTCTGAGCGAGCATCCAGTCCTTTAATGAATCATGTGATGGTCACGTTTATTCTCTCTGCCCTCAGCTTTCCTAGAACGAAATTCCAATTTGATTTTGTGCACTCATTTTGATGTACGAGGTATCAAATGTGACACCTTTAGAATAAGACAAATTCGTACAAAGCAATTGTGTGAAAAGCAGATAGTACAAAAATGGTAATATGTACTATTCTGATATTCTTTGAAAAGGAAGATAAGGACGTGTTTATTCAAATTACCTCACCCAATGATTTGGAGCTGAAATATCTGCAACGGTATTATCCTCAAGACTCCTATAAATACCTCAAGGTCTTCATTGAATAAGGTTGCTAGAAACGATATACTGCAAGAGCTATTACTCAGTGAATAACCAAGTTTCTGTGCCAAATTTCTGACAACCAAGAACTAAACTTCAACGTCTTATATTCTTTCTTTTAGAAAGCTATTGTTTTGAGCTTAAGTTTTTTATCCTCTCTATGAGAGTTATTTGATTGTATTCAAAACTACTTTGTGAAAGTTGTATTGCCTAGTTACAGACTTGATTCCTCAAAGGCTCGATCGTACTGAGTCGTTTTGAGAAGTTAAGAGTATTGTCAAGTTTGTGATAGTAGAATACTCTTAAGAAATTTGTAATCAAATTGATTATAGTGAAAATCCTTCAGGAACGAAGGGACTAGACATAGCTACCAGTTTAGTGGTGAACTAGTATAAATCTCTGTGTCTCTTGCTTTATTGCTTTACACTTACTTTTGTCTTGCAAAGAAAAACAAGTTTTCATAAACTTCATTCCAGCATCCGGCTCACTTTCAGCATCCGATAACAAACAGTTTGCAAAACAAGTGTTTTTAACTTAAAATTTGCGAAAAGTTTTCAACACAGTTCAACCCCCTTCTTGTGTTCATGTTCACAAACAATCTCAACAATCAAATGCATTAAACATACAACCATTCAAATGCATCAAACTTAAAGCAATTCAATTCATTTGATATTGCATCACAACTAGGATTGAAATCCTATAGATGAAGAACCCAAAATCATAAACCAAACTCACCCGAAATGGGGAGGAATTGGCAATAAACATAATGAAGCACGACCTAGCCGTATCTTTAAGCGTTCCATTAAAAACCCATTTTGTAAAATAATTTTCTAAGGAATTACTATGAAGTCCCTTTAGTCCCATGGACAAACTTAATCATACCTTCATTTACTCTTATGAGGAATATTACTCTAAATCTTTCAACTCTCTTAATCAAAAACTTTTAAATTTTAATGGTATTTACCTTATACATGAATATGACAAGCAAGCATGCTCATTCATAAGCAAACATAAATCCTAAATCATCCTTAAATATAAGTATGAAAGACATCTTAAGCATAAGCAAGGTATTCGACGGAATTGGAACCAACGGGTGAACACTGCACAAGTAGCACTTCCAGCGCTAGCAGGGGTGCTTCAAGCGCATTTCCTGCAGTTTGGCTCGGTGATAGCAACGCTTCAAGCGCTAGCAGGGTGCTTTTCCTGCAGCTGGCTCAGTGAGACCAGCGCTTCAAGCGCTATGAGGGGCGCTTCCAGCGCTCCCTCCGCATAATTTTACCAACTCTCCCAATTCCAATCCCCAACCTCTCCAACCTCAAATTCTCATCATCCCAAAATGATTCTAATGCAACAAAGGCTTAAAATCAAGGATTAAACATGAACAAATGTAGGAACCATGTATTTGACACATGAACATCAAACAATCACATGATCAAGCATCACCAAATTCATCTCAAAATCATCAACACTTAGAATACTAAATCTCCATTCTCATGATTTACAACACCCCAAAATTGGAAACCAACCAATCATGCAAAAATAGAAGGGGAAATAAAACCTGATGTGGGACTTATAGGTGCCCAACACCTAAGAGAGGAAGAACTCACTTCAACTCCAAAAACTTGAGCTAGATAAGGTGGAGTCTTGATTCTTCTTCTTCCTCTTCTTCTAATTTCGTGATCCCCTTTTTGCTCAACTTAGGGCAACTCTAATTTCTTCACCCAATGCCAAATTCCAACTCTTAATCTTATCTTCTACTCAAGGCTTAAAAGAATCCCATACTTTCTCTCTTTTTCCTCCCAAATCTCACCCAAAACCATGAACCCTAGACTTCCTTTCTTCTTCTTTATTTTCCTTTCCCATTGAGACAGAACGTGAGAGAGAGAGAGGGAGAGTGAGAGAGAGAGAGAGCAGCTCGTGAGGGAGAGAAGAGAAATGAGAGAGAAATGGTTCTAGACCCTCACCTATTTCCCTCTTCTTCTCCTTCTTTCCTTCCTTCCTTCTTCTCTTTTCTCCCTTTTCTTCTTTCTTCAGAGACAAAAAACGAGAGGGAGAGAGAACTGAGAGAGCTAAGAGCGAGAAAGAGGGGAAAATAAATGAGGGAAAGAATAAGAAAAATGAGTCGACCATTATGTCCCTCTCTTTCTAGGGTAATATACCATTATGCCCTTTCTTTGATTTAAATTTTCATAATACCCTTTCTAATCACACCCCTTTAATTATTTCCTAACACCCAATTTAATTACTCAACCATCAGTTTAGAACATAATAAAGCCTAAATTAATTGAGCTAAATAATTAAATTAGGCAGGATGTTACACTGTCTATTACTTTATCATGTGACTCTCAAACCTCACTGCTCTCCTTTAAAGAACATAAACAGTTCTTTGAATTAGCAGAATAGAATTTCAACATAAATTTCTTTTTTAGTCTTTATGGTAATAAAATAGTATTCCACTAGTCAAAACATATTTCATTTCGATAAGTTAAGAAGACTCTTGAATATTCATATTTTCACTTTCCTCACATATAAGAATAATAGACTTTATAAAAAAAGAAAAGAGCAATGATTTTTTCTAAGATGTGTCATGGGTCATTGAAAGCATATGGATATACAAAGAATGGAAACACATCAAACCTAGATAAAGGAAAATATACCAATATTTTAAGCTTAAACGAGCATGTCAAATAAGGCGTGCTATGATCATAATATATAACAGCTCAACTCAAGTGCTAATCAGCCAAGAGGTATTCAGAGTTCATGTTAAGATATGTTATTCTAGAAACTACACATACTTACCAAATTAGTTCTAAGTTCCATCAATGGGGGTAAGGAAATTCTAATTAAATCCATTGCTCAAGCTATCCCAGCCTACTGTTAAACTGGTGGAACCATTTTCAGCCACTGATGGTTCCACCAGTTTAATCCACTACTGGAAATAATTAAACTGGTAAAACCATCTTCAGCCACTGATGGTGAATGCTGCATGTTTCAATGATTTATTTTTCAAGGTTCTTTGACCACTTTGGATGAGAGAATAGAGGCTTATTTACCATGGTGCTTGGAGTTTGTGGAAGTATGGAGTTTGTGGAAGTCCATGAATGAAAAGCTATGGGAAAACAAACCACCAAACTCGTAGATGATTGTTTATCGAGCGAAGGAAGCACTTTCGAAATGGATTTGGTCCAAGAGTAGGGCAAATGTGAACACTAGTGAGTTAGCTCATGGTGATCATTTGGTGCTGCATTGGTCTAAGCCGATCCTAGGGGTGCTGAAGATCAACGTTGACTCGACATTCTTTCACGCCTCAAAGCTTCTAGTATATATATTATTTGCTATGCAGTGGGCTCATGATATGGGATGAGAAAATATCATCTGATAGCAAGTTGGCGGTAGAGGGTATAAACAATAATCTAGATGACATCTCTGAACTCGGTGACATATTTTGTAAGTGTAAAGTGTATTTAACTATTTACTCTAATTACAAGATATAGTTTATCAGGCGGCAAGCTAATAGAGTTGTTCATAAGTTAGCTAATGTATCTATATGTAATGATAGCCCCTACATTTATCCTACTATTACTAATTTCTTTGTAAACATTCTCATTGATGAAATTAGATAAGTTGGTTTCCTTTATACAACAACAACAAAGCCTTTTCCCACTAGGTGAGGTCGGCTACATGGATCAAACGACGTCATAGTGGTCTATCATGAATCATATCAATAGTGAAGTCATTCACTTCAAAGTCCTTTATAAATAATAATAAAAAGCTTAAGACAATTTTTTGTCAAAAAGACAATTTAATTAAGAACTTATAAAAGAACATAAATATGTTCGACCACGTTTTTTGTCGTACGATTTTAAACAAGGCTATGTATTTGGGCTTTGATTTAGTCTTCATCCGAAGTTAGGCTTGGGCCTAATATTGCTTAAAAAGTGGCTTTTCTTTCACCGCTAATAAACTGTTATTGACTTATTGTACAATATGTAGATTGATAAAAGCATGGCATGTTGGTATTGGTAATGGTCGTGACTTGTCTAAAGATCCAAAATTCAAGCCACCTAATACTGAGTCCTACACTGTCTTTCGCCTCCCTTTTGCCCCTTTAGTTAAAATGTCATTCTTTGCACGTTCTTGCATAATCTCCGCCCAGTGCCGTTGCAGTATATATGAAAGAACAAATTTATCACTTTATAAGCTATTTGCTCTCTAGTTATATTATCAAACAGTAATTTTATTTCACACCAAAAGATAGTGTCTATTAGGGAATGAGTTATGCAATAAAGATGTTACAGAATTTGCTACTATTACTATTACTACCCATCTTCTGTCTCCATCGTTTTCCTGCATTGATCCAGGGATCAAATCAACATGAAAGAAAGGTATATTTTCCTAGTGTTGGAGTTTTAGTTATGCAACTTAATAACTTATGGAACTTTTTTTTAGAGACTGGTCACTACTCTCGATGAAGAGAATTCTTGCTATAAGAATAATTTATGCTTCTTGTTACGTTTTTTTTTTTTTTTTAATTGATATGAATTTTTGAATAAAAAACAGCCGTATATTGTTTACATGGGAGAACTACCAGCGGCAAGAACCTATGCTGTGGAACAAGAACAACACCACCACAATTTGCTGGAGGCTGCTATTGGAGAGTAATTATCTCAATTTTCAAATACAAAAATGCATTTGATTATAATGCTAGGAAGTGTATCATGCATAGTTATTATAATTCATCAACACAAATCATGATCAATGTCTATTTTTATTCTTCTCTGTTTTCCACAGCAAGCAGTTAGCCAGAGAGTCCAAAATACATAGCTATGGAAAGAGCTTCAATGGATTCGTTGCACGACTTTTGCCACATGAAGCAGAGAAACTGCAAGGTACGTGATCATTTTGCTAGTGACATGGAAATGATCTGAAGACACAAATTCTCTTTTAATATAATAATTATGCTTGTTGCTTATATTCTATATTTGGTATTATTTAATTTGATGCAGAGGAGGACAATGTGGTATCTGTGTTTCCAAATACACACCGAAAACTACACACAACAAGGTCATGGGATTTCCTGGGAATGCCCCTGAAAGTGAAGAGAAACACCAACATAGAAAGTCATATCATTGTGGGCGTGTTAGACACAGGTATATATAAATTAACAAAATATTTCTCTGATAATGATAGTGAAAATTAAGGTATAATAAATTGTTTTCCATACGTAAACAGGTATTTGGGTTGATTGTCCCAGTTTCAACGATGAGGGGTATGGACCTCCCCCTCGTAGATGGAAGGGCAAATGTGCAACTGGAGGCAACTTCACTGGCTGCAACAAGTATTGTTCTATGCATCCACTCATAAACCCAGCACCATATAGTACTTATATACACACAAAGTTTTTATCACTGTTTTTAAATAATAAAGATGCACATTTCAAGACACTCTCTTCATTTATTTTTTAAATTAAAAAAATATCAAAAATATGTATACATTATGATGTGGGACCTAGTCATTTTTTTTTCCTTCATTATTATGAATTGAGAGTAGTCCAACAAGGGAAATGGACCGGAAGATCAAAGGGTTGGTTTAGTGGAGTAGGACATGGTCTCGTATCTGACATGTCGTATGTTTGAACTCCACTAGTTTCTTTTGAGACCCAAAGGTTTTCCTTATATCAGATAGAGATATCATCTCCTCACCTTAATTTTTTGTATAAAAAAAGAAAATGAATTACACTCACTGTAACTCAGCAATCTCAACCATTGATTAGAATAAGATTGAACTGTTGAGATTTTGAATTCCTAATTTACCAAAGTCATGATGTGAGTTGTCTAACTTCTATCCAACAATTTAAATAGAACTACTACCGATAGGAAATTCCAACTACAAGAAATCCTGGTGTTTCTTAAGAGCAAAAGAGAATTTATATATTTAAATAAACACAAATATAAGAGGTATTCCAACTGCATGCATAAGAGACTCCACAATGGAGGAGGGTGGTACTTCTTAGAAATACAGCCTAACAAATTCAAACACCATTCATAATACAAGCAGTGAGATGCATGTCAGAAACCCTTTAAGACACTACTTAATACGCATCAATAACTCCTCACCATCCGACACCTTATCGGAAATCCTGATGTTTAATGACTCTTGTAATGTACGAGTTATGCACAACAACTAATCAAAGACTTTTATGTGAAATTAGCATGAGAGAACCGATGCTGAGGCGAAAAAAAACGAGACCTAAATTACAGTTTTTTTTTTTGGGAAATAGTCTTTCGCGAGAAAATAGATGAATTAGATTGTTTAGTTAAGTTTCTAATATATAACAGAAAAACAAGATTAATTGGAACTATATTGATTTGAAACTATTCTAAGAATAACCCAAAGTTGAAAGATATTATATCTTTTTGGATAAATTTGAAAGATATTATTGCACGCAATGTAAGGTTGATTTAATTTAAACTTGATTTCATGTGCACAGCAAGGTGATAGGAGCAAAATACTTCAACCTTGACCCAACCGGTCCAACCATAGAGAACCCTAGTCCGGTGGACGACCAGGGCCACGGCACTCACACGGCATCAACGGCAGCCGGAGTGGCGGTGAGGGGTGCAAGTCTCTATGGAATCGGCAAAGGCACCGCACGTGGTGGTGTCCCATCAGCACGCATCGCAATGTACAAGGTTTGCTGGAGCATTGGGTGCAGTGACATGGACATGCTTGCGGGTTTCGACGAGGCCATCGCCGATGGCGTCAATTTCATATCAGTGTCCATAGGTGGGCCCTCACGAGACTTCTTCTCTGACCCAATCGCCATTGGAGCATTTCACGCTATGAGGAGAGGTGTTCTCACTTCTTGCTCCGCTGGAAATGATGGCCCTCGCCCTATGTCTGTTGAGAATGTGGCTCCTTGGATTTTGACGGTGGCTGCTTCCACCGTTGATAGACAGTTCACAACACTCGTAGCCTTCGGCGATGGAAAGAATGTTACGGTAAGTAAATTAAAGTAGTATTTATTTACTTATTTAATTTCATGCTCCTAGAGTGTGTTTGACTTAGCATTTAACAATTTGAAATGTAATGATTTGAAAAACTTGATCCTTAATTCGATTTTGTAAATTTGAATCGGTTGAAATCAAGTTTAAAATGAAATGATTTGTGTTTAATATTTACTCCAAAAAAATTAATATAAAATGACAGACTCCATTTAAAAGGACGGATTCGACTGGTACCCGAGTTCGATTCCTGATGATGAAATAATTTGTTGACAGCCTTTATTTAACTCTTGACCGAACACAGATTAGTCTAGAGTTTTTTCCCCGGGAATAACATGAGTAAAAACAAAACAAAAATTGAAATTTTAATATAAAATATATAAATTTTCCAACATAATACAAATCTATTTTTTTTTTATTATTTCTAGTCAAACCTAAGTTTGTAGAGGCAAAAGTAATTCGACTTGAAAACAGCCAAACAAATGAAAAAATTATCAAAATCAGTGATTCTAAACTCGTGTTTGTATGTCACAAAGGTGAATACTAAACCCAAGCATGCATTTGAGCTTGAAAGTTGAAATAACTGCTTACAATATTACAAGTAGTTTGCTTATTTTGGTTTGTCTTTTGTAGGGACTATCTATTAATACCTTTTCCCCTGAGAAAAAGATGTATCCGTTGACTAGTGGACTCCTTGCTGCGAACCTTAGTGGAGAAGGCTATGGCAATCCTAGGTATTGTTATTGTTATTATTCTTATAATTAACCCTTATTTACTTGCTTAATTTTATTTCCTAAAAAATTATGATCAGTTTGAGAAAATTAAAATGTTTATGACACAGTGGTTGCGATTATGGGACTCTAAGCAAGGATAAGGTGATGGGGAGGATAGTGTATTGTGTTGGGGGTACAGGCAGCCAGGACTTGACCATTAAAGAATTAGGAGGAGCAGGGACCATCATAGGCCTTGAAGAGACAATAGACGCCTCATACACTACTGTTATTCCTGGGGCCTTTGTTGATGCCAATATTGTGGGTAAAACCATTGATCTCTACATTAATTCCACAAAGTAAGTTTTTTTTTTCACTGTCCTTTTGATCATCCCCAAATGAGTAATGCGGTAATTTTTTGAAAGTAAACTAAGGGACCGACCTGCGAGAAAATCAGCAAAATTTCTTTTTATATAAATAAAATATAAAGATGTTGACACGTGACACAACGTGGATAACCGAACTAAGCATAGTTAACTTTCTTAAATAATTAATAGAATAGATAGATAAATAGATTAATTAAGCTGAGGAAACCTCTGAAGAATTTTGAATTCAGGAATGCTCAAGCAGTCATATATAAGACAGAAACTACAGAAATCCCTGCTCCATATCTTGCTTCATTTTCATCCAGAGGTCCTCAACTTATCACCCGTAACATCCTCAAGGTGATCATCTCTCTCTATCTCTATCTCTTACTCCCTTGTGTTCCATTTGGCTTGTCTTCTAAATGTTAACATTTTATGTGAAGCCTGATTTGGCTGCCCCGGGACTGGACATACTAGCTGCTTATTCCAAACTGGCAACACTAACAGGGTACCCTGAAGACACCCGTTACGATGTTTTTAATATAATATCAGGAACATCCATGGCCTGTCCACATGCCATTGCAGCTGCTGCCTATGTTAAATCCTTCCACCCTGATTGGAGTCCTGCTGCAATTAAATCTGCCCTTATGACCACTGGTGAGAAAAGCAAATTCCCCATGTATAGTCAAGTACTTGTAGTAAAAATCTCAGTAGACAAGAAAATTATTTGTGCCGGGTTTAGTTTGTGAAAACGATTTCTGTTTTTATTTATTGTTTCCACTTTTAATTGCAAAAGTGTTCTCCATTTTTACTATGTTTCCTGTTTCCAAATATTTGTGCAAGAACCCGTGAAAACAAAATATAGTCATTTTCACCGTTTCCTGTACATATATTTGAAAACCCAGTGAAAACATGAGGTGGTTTTGCAATTAAAAATGAAAATAGGAAATATAAACAGAAAACGTTTTCACAGGCCTTTCTTTTGAAATCTGAAAATTTTTTTCTCTCTACGATTCAGCCACTCCCATAAAAGTCAATGACAATTTCACGGAGCTGGGATCTGGGTCAGGACAGATTAGTCCAGTAAAAGCACTGCATCCTGGCCTACTTTATGACATTAGAATGAACTCCTACATTGCCTTCCTATGCAAGCAAGGCTACAACAGCACCAACATTGGTATACTTATTGGCAGCAAAAGTTTCAATTGTGCCAGCGTTAAGCCTGCAGCAGGCACCGATGGAATCAACTACCCTACCATGCATATCCAGCTACTGAGTGCCAGTTCTAGAATTTCTGCAATTTTTTATCGGACTGTGACTAATGTAGGTTATGGAACTTCAACTTACAAGGCTACAGTCACAGCACCAAAGGGTCTTTCCGTGGAGGTCATCCCAGATACATTGCAGTTTAGTCAGTTGCACCAAGAGCTTTCATTTAAGGTTGTTGTGAAGGGGCCTACAATGCCGAAGGAGACACAGATATTGTCTGCATCACTAGAATGGAATGACTCTAAACACAGTGTCAGAAGTCCAATAGTTGTCTTTAAGCCATCATTGTGAACCTAAGCACGTACTGAACATATTTCATAACCCAGGAATTTAAATTCAAGAGACGCTTTTCCCTCATATTGTGTACATTTAAGTTAGTTATTTGCTTTAGCTTAATGAAAAAGAAATTTAGTCGCTTGAATTATCAATTCATTCAGTACTAATGACCAACAAAATTTTCCAGTTAGACCAAATTAAAAATGAAAAATTTTCAATGTTAAGGTTATAAAAGGATAAAAAACAGCCTACAGATATTCAGGCTATGAAATGTAACAGAATCCACGCGCATGACATCAAAGCAATTGTGCGCACGCACTAAAGCCTCGTTTACTGCATTTTGAGCTCAACATGATTGACAATCTCAATTCTCAAGTAGGAATAAGAATTATAAAAGATACAAGGTTATCTCCTTCAGTCCTTATATGACATATTGTGCACCCAGTTTCTGGGATTAAACTGCTCAGAAACATCGTTGAAAGTTGAAGAATCAGGATCATAAAAACTTGACCACTTTAAGAAACCAACTTCCCTCTGTCCCTATCTCTTCCCGGGAAGGAAAAAATCCCAGTATTAGGAAGTAAAACAAAAACAAAAAAACAAAAAGAAACAAGAAAGATGATTGGAGAAAAACTTTTAACGCTGTCACTGCTATACATGATTTGGATTTCAACTCCCTTCTTTCTAAGGCCCTCAATGGATTTAGTTAACATGTACTCTCCTCAATTTCGGAAAACTGTTTTTCCATCAAACCATAAGCAGGTAGAAAAGCTGGTAATGGGTGAACTTTTGCTCCTTTTGAACTTTTAACCAAGTTTAATGAGAAATCAACACTCACATCCGGGACTGGCGGCTTTGGATGCATTTTAGCTTTGTCAGTTCCCTTCTCCTCTTTCTTGCTTCTGCCGCAGCAACTGCATCCACTAGATTTTTACCTGCGCATATGAACTGTTCTTGTTTATTTTCCAGTGAAGTTGTTGCGATGTGAGAAGCTGTTGAAGATACATTTGTGTTGGGACCGGAATATAATTGAAGCTCAGGTTCTTGCTTGATAGCAGAAGCATGTCCATTACAACCAAGTTCGGCTCCATGGAACTTTTCTATCATTTGACATCTAGTTTTCTGCTCAACTCCATCCAAAGAAAAACTTGGAACGGCGTGACCAGGGTCGTTAATAGATATGGCTTCTGTCCAGCCAGAAACTTCTGTTTTCAGTTTGATAGGTATAATTGCTTGATAATCCCCATTTACCACTGTATTTAAAGATAAACTAGTACTACATTGTTTACCTAGAGGAAGATTTTCTTGTTTATCTTTTAGGCCACTGCAAGGTGGTGATTGTCCATTTCCAAACTCTGGAAGAGGGTATAACCAAGGACATGGAAACATGTACAATGGATTTTGTGTTCGATTGTCATTTATAAGGTTATTTTGCTTGGGACGTGATTCAGACTCAGAAGAACATGGCACAAATACATTTGATGGCATGGCAACGGAATTAAATGGTGAATATTGTACTTGAACTGGATTAGAAGACCGAAGGATGGAGGGCCAAAATAATTGTGTAACTGGAAAATGGTTATAAAGAAACCATGGACTATTGCCTGACACAGGTGTTACCTCAGACACAGGTGTTACCTCAGCCACAGATAACTCCTGCTCAACAGGAGTTTTCTCCACTTTAGTGTTTATTGACTTGGCTATCTGCAAACAGAAGCAAATGTAAGTTTTCCTGTATTTATTTATTTACTTCTTTTGCAAACAAGAACTGTTATTTCATGCTTAAAGATTTCTTCAATAGCAAAACATCTTACTTGAGCCTTTAAGAACTTATTTTTAGTCTCTAAAGACTGGTACTCTTTCAAAGCCAACTCCTTCTCCTTTCCACAAGAAATGTCGCAAAATGTGGAAGAGTAAATTATTAGAAAAACATCAAAGAGATAAAATTAATTGAGAAACGATAATATCATAAATAGATGCATCATAAAAATAAGCACAACAGAATAGAGAGGAAGCAAATGTAAAAGGAAGACAGAAAAGGTAGCTTCACAAGAAGGTAAGGAATATGGAATAATACCATACCCTCTTTAGGTTTTCATTCTCCAGCACTAAGGCGGCAGCTTTTCTGCTTAACTCCTCACTAAAAGCCTGAAGCATTGTTTAAAAAAAAAAAAAATGAACTGTTCAATATTCGGACAAGAAATCAAGCAGCCAGAGCCAGAACAATTACACAGTCAAACACTATGAGGTTTTTTGGGCTTAAGTAACGTTTTAGTCCCTGCAATATAAACTTCATTCTTGTCAATTTTAATCCCTTAAAATAAGAAATTTGTTTTCAGGCCTTATTATTTTAGTTTTAGTGATTGTAATATTTGTCATTATTGGAATTAGTCCCTATATAATCCCTGTTTAAATTGGATGATATAGAAATGAAACTCATAATCTGAAAGTTTTGCTTCAAAGATTTTGGCTAATAAAAAAAATAGGTTTAATATCTCCTTCACATGATATATATTTACTTTTAATAGTACTAAAAATTTAGAGTACCATCTATAGCCAGAGGAACTATCAATTACAGTAAAAAAATAAACATTTAAAAATAAAAATAAAAAAAAGACAACCAAACACTGCATTTATTGTCAACTGGACATAACGATACAGGCATTACTAGCACTTGGGTCATAAACATGGTAATAAGGCTTTAGATTGGTCTGTCAATTTCTATATTTTGAGACATGGAGGACACATCCAGTTATTAAAACTAAGTTTATGTGCTGGCTGCAATGACGGATCCAGAAATTTTCTTTCGTGGGGGCCAAAAATAGTTATAATATTTTCATGTAAAAAAATATTATAAATTTTTACAAAATACATAATTTTTATGACTAAAATACATAACCTTCTACAAATTACAATTTTGTTCTACATATTTTCATATTTTGAAAATGTTATATAATTTTTCAATGTCAATAGTATAAAAATATACTTCTATATATGTAACAAACAATCATTTAAACATTTAAAAAAAAAAACAATCATTTAACTATTCATCTATATGCTCTTCACTAGTATCACTTTTTGTATCTTAGTCTAACGATGTTGATAGAAAATCATCAAAAATTTGTCTCTACTCTTTGAGTTTCTTTATCTCTTTCTCTATCTTGAACAGTGTTTCTTTTTTGAAATAATAAAAGTTAGAAGGATAAAGAGATAAAATTAGAACCAATTTGTTCTCTTTTTTATCTCTTATAACTTTCTTCACTTAATTAAAAAAAGTGGCTTATACGAGGGCAACAACTATTTTTTTATGGAGACAAAATAAAAATTATTAAGTATACTCAACTAAAAAATAAGGATGTCGTGGGGGCAATTGCCCCCAACTCTCTCGACGTGGATCCGCCATTGGCTGGCTGCCTAACTCTTGATACAATCAAATTACAACTTGTTACTGTTAACATTCTACATGTTTGAAGGATGTTATAAAATATGATGTTCTAGGATCATGGATACATTCATTTTCTACAATAACAGCTTAGGCTTAGACCATCATCCAACTAACTGGTACAGTGTGAATACGCAATGTCCAATTAACAACAATGCCAGTGAGGGAATGAATAATGACTCAGTTAATCTGATGATTCCTGAAATGGAAGTGATGATTATTAAGCACAAATGATGCAAGTTGATAGACAAACTATTTTGTCAAGAGCAAAGCATAAAAGTCAAGACTTGTAGTTCAACAAAACACACCAAGTGTGGATTTATTTGCCAATGTAAATACCTGCCTGCGGCGAATTGTCTGCCTGGCTGACTCTCTATTTGCCAATACCCTGCGCATCCTCCGTGCTTCTTTTTCTTCCTGAACAGAAACCCAGCAAATTACAAGCATCAGAGATGGCCAGGAATTGAAGTAAAAGAAATTCAAGCTCTCTTATACCTCAGTCAAATTAAGCCTTGACTTGCCGCAGCGAGTAGTCTTAGGCAAATCAGCATCCTGCTCTATCTTCACATTAATCCTTTCTGTTTCTACGGATGTAGTAGCCGATATTTTTTCATCTAGCAGCTGACCTGCAACAGCTTGACCCTGCCATAAATTAAACCATTTCTAAATTCCTGCATAAAATATTACAACTAGGTGATACTCTTTTAATTATTGGAATTTGGATTTTTGCAATTGGCTTGTCCATTTTTATTATACCAAGAAAAAAAAAATATGACCATCCTAAATAAGTTCCTATTTTTTCTCCAGAAGATACAGGGTTGCAGGGACATATATATATTATTAATCAACAGTAAGCAAAATGAGAAGACCAAATTAAAGGAAGTGCACAAAATGTACTCGGGCATGGATGTTCCACTAACAAGGTCACATATTGAGTAATATGAATATTGCCATATTAAAAAGAATCAAAGTAAATTCAAGTAACAAATATTGTTTTTACTGGCAGCATTACGATAAAATTGTTAGTGCACCCATGGCATGAGTTTTTGTTTTTTTGTAGCAATGTCCTAGTAGCTGAGCACCACCAAAAAAAGGTGTATATCATAAATTTAACGGTCAAGAAAAGAGAGATAGCACACGGAACGCGGGTTTTCTTTCTCTGTTCCCAAATTAGGATAAGAAAAAGCAACCCACAAAAATCAACGAGTCTTAAATTAAATAGAATAAGGTGAAAATAGGTAATCACCCGTCTTTAGTCTCTACCAGTCTCTCGTTCTGAATAGTGGACGAATCATTATTTTGGTCAATCAATTGTGGAAAACTAATATAATCTGATGACCTGTGTTGAAATAGTTACTTAACTCAATTCTTTATCACTGGTATAAAAAAATAAAAAATATATATGTGCATACTGTTATGCATATGATTATGCGTAATAGTTGACTTGACTCGTGTTTACATGAATATATAATTCAACAAGAGTATGATTATTTCTCATAGTCATATAATACGCGTTGAATTTGGACTAAGATTAACGGATTAGACTAAACGAGAATAGTTAAAGAAAGCTAATTACCCCAGGCGGAGGGGGAGAGCAAGAGAGATCCAAGTTAGGAATCGGTGAGTCGCGCGTGAATCGGCTGCTGTCTCGTTTGGTGCAGCATTTATCGGCGGAGTGAGTCTGGCGCATTGCCAATTGCGCCAGGTCAGCCAGAGTCTCCGCCGCCTCAATCTCCTCCGTCTTCACGAATCGATCCACCCGCTCCTCCGACGCAGACGGAGACGAATATGAAGACGAAGAAGAAGAAGAGGTGAATGAACAGCGTTTATCTGATTCCATATCCTTTGTTTTCATGACACAAACGAGAGCGAAAGAGAGAGGATATCGTAACGGGTGTAAGAGGCGGTAGTAGTGCGAACCGAACAAGAGAGAGAGAGAGAGAGAGAAAGGACAAGGAAGAGAAGGTATCACATTATTAGTCACTGGTTAGCGGAAGAAGCCTACAGATTGTGAATGAATGCCACGTGTCATGCCAGATCACATGTGGACATCTTTGATAATAAGCACCCATGTATCTTCGCTCGCCACGTTTCGGGAATCTGCCCACGTAGGCGATTTGCCGCACTGCAAAAGTCGGCTCCGCTACCTTTAGCATTCATCCTTGAACTATTTAATTACGCATTGAGAACTTCCATCCATTTACTGCTAAAGAATTCTATATGAAAACAAAAAAAAAAATGAAACATTGTTCTGTAATAAAATATATAAAAAATAAAAAAAGAAATGAAAGATTGTTCAGTTCCGTAAGGATGCTTCCATATACTTAAATTCTAGGTCATGGGTTCGAATCCTTGTAAGAGGCGAAAAAAATACTATATGGGGTGGTAGATAGTCCTATAAGTGACAGATTGATAGCACAAGAGGGTGATCAGTCTGTTTGACAAAAGATATGTACTTAACATACGGTATGTGAAATTCAAGATTTCTTTTTTTTTTTATTGCAAAAAGTTTAGATTGGGGGAGGCTCTCCCCGTGCAGGGCCAGGGAGAACCACTAACATGAGCCAGGATTTATAGTGAAATTTACATATCGCCCACCAACGCAGCCACATGGAATCGAACCCAAGTCACGACATGTGTGAGCGGAAGGCCGAACCAGTTGAGCCAAACTACATTGACAAAATTCAAGATTTCTTGACTACTACAAAAAAAAAATTAAAAATTTGACCAAAACATCTTAAAAACATGCTCTAGCCAAATACAATTTAAACTTGACCATTACAAAAGCATGAGTCCAAAAAAATATATGACTACAATCTATTTATTGAGATATCTAGTCCAATGCTAGCAATAGCAACTTCACCTAACAAAAAATCATTATTGCAATAAATTAAAGATCATAACACTTATACGAGCCATTTAATGTCGAGCCTGTAAGACTTGAGCTTGGCTCATGTAAATAATCGAACTCAATCTCAAGCTTGAGATAACTCATTTAATTAAAGAAACAAGTTTTATCGAGCATTTAACGAGTCAAACCCAAATAGTTTACGAATAGGTCAGCTCATTTACACTTCTAACTTTCAGTTGATGGTTGAAATCCTTATATTTATGCATGGTTTATTTTAGGAATGGTAAATGATTCGGAGTAGGCCAAGGCGCACAACCGGACTGAACTACTGACCCAAAGTGAGTAAAGACCTACATCCAGACTAGAAAATCAATAGATGCATCACTCTAGCAACACATAACCCTAGAACCGATCTAGACTCTTTGATGAATCCAGCGGCGATCCACGAAACAAGTCGCGAGTCACGGATCTGAGAAACGGCTCATACCGTACTCAACGTGTTGATATCACCAACATAAACCGCTAACCTTGGCAGAATCAGGTACGCATAACGCATTATTCCTTACCTTACGTTTTTTACTTTGGTACTGACTTAAGCATCGAAGTGTGTGTAGGTACACACCCCCGTGGTGCTCCGCCGTCTATCGTCGTCCTCCTTGTCGCTCCAGCCAACTTCGAGTTCCACATCGGATCAGTAAACTTACAAGGATATAATTCTTGGGAGGTTATTGCCATCAAAACTATAGTTTAGGCCTTCCCACGTGTATGCTACATGACCACATGATCTCCTTGTCAATTTCTAGCCACCCATAAACAGTCTTCATGTTTATGTTTATGTTAACGTCAACTAGTATATAGTATTAAGAAAAGAATTTCAAGCCAAATTGTTCATAGTTTAAACCATAAACGACACTAAAAAGCATATGTTCAGATAAAGATTAAAGAGCTTACCATCTTCTTGTTCAGTTTCTGATTATGAGAAGTCTTTCACCATATAAGGATGTTCTTGTACTGATAAACATCGTCGAGCACTTTGTGACCTCAAAACCAAAAGGAAAATCAAGAAACTGTCGAAAAGGGGAAATTTTAATTTAGAAATGAAGGTGAAGGAGAAAAGAGTATCAAAACCTGAATTCTTTGTTGATTCCCCTTCTTTACTAATTAAAAGGCCAACCTAAAGTAAAGACCACCAGCCCAGCCCAGCCAAAACAATCGGTTTATTTGAATGTGTTTTGAATCTTTCGATGGCCCCTATTCCTAAGGTTGAAATGAGAAACAAACAAAAATATTCATTAAGAAATGGCCCAGGAACGAATCTTGAAAGGCCTTTCTTGAAACCCTATCCACCATGATGAAAGAAGATATACACATACCTGGACGCCGTTGAATCATGATCTCTTATAGAGATTAAACTGGTGAGAGACCGACAATTACTGGGAAATGGTACACCTTCAAGACGTGTGATGTGAACAGAAATGAGAACAACACAGCGTTGAGTTTGAGAAGAAGAAAAAAGAAAAAAAATTAGAGGGTAGAGGTTATTAGAGTGAAGAATGTTGTTGAACTAAGGTTTATGGGAGAGACTCACTCTGTCTTTGCAAGGGAAACATAATAGATCATCAATTTCTGTCTATAGCTCTATATATCTAGAGCATGTATTGGGTTGGGTTTCCTTCGTTCATAATAGATATTTATCACATTTACCTTGTATGCTACGCTTACCGTAAGTAATTTACTTAGACGTTAGCATTTGGACGACCTCATTTTCCCTTTAGAAAACTATAATAAATAATAAAAGATTTAAATGGAACCTTTAACTGAAGATGTTTTAACTTTTAAGTGCAAAATAAAACGACATATACTTTTAATTTCATAAAGTGCAGTAGATATTCAAAATTTAAGAATTGTACCACTTAGAGCACCCACAACGGAGTGTCTTTAAGATTATCCAGCTGTGTTCATTATGTAGGCCCCATATGGCCACATCTCCCTCAACCCATTTTCTCTTTCCTTTAAAATCGCTGTGGTATGCCAATTTTGTCTCTGTCTCTAACATAATGGGTCCCATTCTACAGCAAGTTTTATTTTAGTTGTCATTCTCTCTATTGTTGCTTTGACCAGGATTAAAAAAACCGTGTACTACATGTCAGCATCCACATGGGCTGAATGACTATGCGTACAATTTAAGAAACGCTGCAAAAATTTAGTTGACTACCGTTAAAGTTGCCCTTAAGTCTGTTTTATTTATTTGTATCGGTAGATTAATTTATTTAATCTTTTAACTGAATGATTCAAACATAAAAATTGATAGTTTTTATCCTTTTTCATTTATTTATAATAATTTTAAATAATGATTAAAACTTTTATTTATGAAATTAAAACTTTCATTCATTATCTATGTCTACCACCACTAGTGGACACTCATCTCTTTACTCTGCACTTACGCTGCCAAGAATTCATAGTGCTCAAAAGAAAAACCAAAGTTTTTGAGTTCTAAAAAATTGTCTACCAGAGAGCATATTTAACGAGGCCAACTAAATGGATTGCTTAACTTACTTTTTGTGGACCCAAATTATCACATAGGATTTAAGCAACTCACCTATTTTTTTACACCAATGATAGTTGCATATAAACAACCCATCTTGCCCCACATATTTATATTTTTTTCATTTCCTCACATTTATTTTTCTCATTTGTTCCCATTTATTTTTTTCAAACAGTCAAAATTTATGTGTCCCTGAAAAAAGGTCAAAATTTATTTTTCTCAAACAGCCACACACTCCTTTATTTCCCTCACCTCTCCAGAAACTTATTCCGTCTCATCTCCCTCGTTCCTCACAAAGACCCTCATCCCTCATTCTCTATCTCATCTCCAGAAACGGCCACCAGCTCTTCTCTTTCGTCTCACCATTTCCCTCATCTCTCAAGTCACACACTCATCTCTCAAGCCACATCATCACCTCTGCCTCGTCTCTCTGCCTCACTGTCCAGATCGCACCCAATCTCCCGCAGTCTCCCCTCATCTCCTTTCGTCCAGATCTCGCCATCATCTACCTCATCGGAATATGGTTGCGAATCTGAATATGTTGATATCTATAGATGGAGTTTTTTTATGCATTGAATCTTGTTTTTTGGTGGCGGTCTCATGAAGATGGAGGTCTCTGATACCGGTGGTGATTTTGAATCTTGTTTTTCTTCTATATTTTGCTTATATTTTTTTTTCTTTTGTATATTTCTGGTACTTGATTTTTTTTTTGTTACAATTTCTGGTGCCAGATTGGTATATTATGGGCCGTTTGATTTTAGTTTTCAAAAACTGTTTTTAGTTTTCAAAAATTAAAAAAGAAAAAATTTGTTTGATAGAATTGTTTTTAAAAAATTGTTTTTCAAAATTGTTTCCAATTTTCTAGTTTTTAAAACTAAAAAATCAAAACAGTTTAAAGATGTTTTTGTTTGACTAAATTGCACTTTTCGTTCCTTAACTTTATTTTAGTTTTCAATTTTGTCCCTTAACTATTTTTCTTTCCATTTACGCCCCTTAAGTTACGAAAATAAGTTATTTTCGTCTCTTCTGTCTGTAATCTTTTTATTATGTGTGTTTAGGTTATTGATACTGTGTTTTTTTCTCCATTACCTTTTGTCATATTACTTCATCAGTAAGAACTCTGATAGGAGCATAATTTTGACTTTATTGTTTAAAGCGATTACAGAGGAAAGAGACGAACTTGGCGTAATTTTCGTAACTTAAGGGACGTGTGTGGCGTATTTTCGTAACTTAAGGGACATAAATAAAAATAAAAATAGTTAGGGGATGAAAGTGATGTATTTTTGTAACTTAAGGGACATAAATAAAAAGAAAAATAGTTAGGGGATGAAATTAAAAACTAAAATAAAGTTAAAGGATAAAAAGTGTAATTTAGCGTTTTTGTTTTTAGTTTCTCATTTGAGTTTTGAAAAGAGAAAAGACACGGGAAAGAGACACTTTTTATTAATGACAATCATGTAATATTTTGCAACTTCAGCATGTTTTATTTTCAAACCCACTGTGTTCTCTCTCACGCAATTATCTTTCGGTTGTTTTGGTTGAAAAGTCTCCCACGGCTTGAAAGCATACTCTCGTTAATGGCATTTTCTTAAACTTCTCATTGTATAATTTGATATCCTATGAACAATTATTTCTGGTCTTATGGCTCTTGATAAAATTATTTGAAAGCATAAAAATGAAATAAATATTTTATTTATTAGATTATTTTGGTTATTTCAATAAAAAAATATGGTCAGCTAGTTTCATAAAATGAAAATAAATTTTAAAAGTTATACTAGATTTTAATAAACAAAATTTTTATTTCATTTTTTTGCTTTTAATGTCTTGAGATGAACATACCGACAATTGAAATGCTAAATCTATTTTGAAATTTTCAAAAGCATTTTATCTAGATTAATCTCAAGACGTTCAAAGCATATAAATGAAATAACATTTATATGAAACTAGCTATTTTCATTTATTAAAATTTAGTATAACCTTTAAAAATTATTTTCATTTTATGAAACTAGCTAATCATATTTTTTTAAAGAAATAATAATATAAATCAATTCCAATTTCATTTTTTGCCATCTTGCACTTTATTATATTCATTAAAAAATAATATAACCTTACACATCTAATATTGCACTCATCTTACATTTGAGCGTTGCTTTGGACTAACAACATATTGTGCTATTCAAAATACATACGCAAAAATATATGGACTATATAATGACTAATTCCAAAAGTAAATGGACCATATAAACACGTACGCCATAAAATGAAATGACTAATTCTTGAAGTTAGAATAATTTTAGTCCCTGAAATATGGACCATATAATGACTAATTCCAAACACACACACACACATATATATATATAGGGACGAAAAGCAACAAAAAAATTGCAGGGACTAAAAACAAAGTTAAGGAAATTGTAGACATGAAAAACAATTTTTTTTTGTAGAACAGAAAACAAAAACCTCAATATTTAAAGGGATGAAAAATATATTTAAACCTTTTAAAAATATATATCAAAATATATTTTGCTGTTTTTTAACTTTCAAAATATATTTTGATAACAAATTTACCAAACAAGTTTTATCAATTTTCATTTCTAAAACAGTTTTCAAAAATAGGATTACCAAATGGACTTTTTCTTTGTTTTCTTCTTAAAAATAGTTTTTAAAATTGATTTATAAAATAGTTTTCAAAAACCAAAAATCAAAACTAAATCAAACAGCCCATAATTTCTCCATTACCCTTTTTTTCCTCTATTTTTCTTGAAACCAGATCTGTTGTTGGTGTGTTGGTTGATAAAAAAATAATATTTAATTCTTAAGCAACGTACGGACACCGTCTCTTGTATACTTGACGGCAACTAATTTTAAGTTCTCAACTTTGCCACATAGGACTACTCCAACACTAGTTTTTTAAAATTGTCGTAGCACATAGTTAAGCAATCACCTAGTTCACGGCGATAAAGATGCTCTGATAGATGATTGTTCTAATGGTGATTTACAAATATGCCACTGCCTTTTAAGATATTATAGTTAACCGTGAAATATTACGGTTATGCATGCAGCTTAAGGATTTTTTTTTTTTAAAATATATAAAATAAATAAAAATATCCAATATCACTGTTCCTCTAAAGTACTCAAATTGTCCTCGATAAAAATTACGGAGACCAATTTAGTGCTTAAGAAATGAAAAATATCAATTTAGTATTTAAAAATCTCAAATATGAGTCTTTTTTAGGATAATTTTTAGAGACATTTTAGTTCATATCAATGACTAATTTGACCCATATTTGATATTTTTAACGATCAAATTAATATTTTTTATTTCTTAGGGGTTAAATTGGTATCCGTCATTTTTGTCGGGACCAATTTGGGTTTACTCTTTTTTTATTAAAAAAAAAAGAATAAATACCGAAATTGGTCCCAACAAAAATCACGGAGACCAATTTAGTCTTTGAGAAATAAAAAATACCAATTTGGTCCTAAGAAGAATCTCAAATGTAGGTCAAATTAGTCCCTAATTAGGGACTAAAATATTTCTAAAAAATTATCCTAAAAATAATTAACTTGACCTATATTTGAGATTTTTTTAAGAACTAAATTGGTATTTTTCATTTCTTAGACACTAAATTAGTTTCTATAATTTTGTTAGGACCAATTTGGGTATTCACTATAAAAAAATTGGAAAGGTTAAAGAAAGAGAAATGATAGAGCACACTGAAGATATGTTGTTTCTAAATTAGACTGCCATGACATTCTTGTGATTTCTCACGAAATCTTACTCGTGACCTGTAGCATTACTGAAAAAAAAAAATATGTCACTGCCTTTTAATATGTGAAACGAGTACATATCGAGATTATTCCACTCTTAAGAATTAGGATTCAAATTTGTTATAGAAGGTGGATAAGGTTAATACACTTCTTTGTTAATGATCCTTTCATTCTATGTATTTCCTTAAAGAATAAACTAATAGAGTAAGGAATTCATGAAACAGATTCAAGCTGCGCTTTCTTCACTCGTAGAAGCTCTGAAAGGTGGCTTTGAAGACTTCAAGGTGATCAGCCTACTGCCCCGCGAGTTACATTATCATATTTGTTAAACCGCTTAACACTGTTGTTGTTTCAACAGAGAATCAGAAGTGATCCTGACCTGGCCAATGTAAGGGAATCCGAGGAATTTGATCTATTATTGAAAAGATATGATGAATCATTTATCAATGAGAATGCCATCAAATCTCTTTTCAGTTTTAATAAGAAATGACCCCATTATGTGAGCACAAACATACAGTGTAGTTAGCTAAGGAATTGGTTGAGCAATATAATTTTATTTCCTCATATACTCCCTCAGTAACAAAATATAAGCAAAATAGTACATGTATTTGGTTTAAATTTATAAGCACAATAATACATTTGGACCAAATACATGTATTGGACCAAATACATGTACTGTTTTGCTTATAATTTGTTACGGAGTAGTATATCTTTATAGTTAACTACAAGTCTCTCATTTTTTTACCCCTTCAGTGGATTCTGGTTGAGCATATTGCCTACTAAATTTGTTAGATATATGCACCATGTTTCTCATGACGCCTCTTGTCATAGGTGTAATGCTCCTCGGGAAACAATTTTGCATTCTCCTAGAGATTGTCCTACACTACAAGAATTTTCGTCATTACCGACGGCCATTTTCCGTCGGTAACTCAAGAAAGCCGTCGGTAAATCGTGATTACCCGAAGCGGTTATAACGACCTCGGGGCCCTTGGAAAATCGTTAGTTGGAAATTTTTTACCGGCCGGCGATTAAATCCGTCGATGTGCAGCGGCTTAGCCTTCGATAAATTATATCTGACCGTCTGTAATTTACCGGCGGCTAAACCGTCTGTATCTCTCAAAATCACGGATTAATTTAGCGGCGGCTTGGCCGTCGGTAATGTTATATTTTTTTTCTGAAATTTTTGTTACCTATTTGGTTGCTTTAAGCGAAAAAAATTATTTACCTATCTTCCATATATGGTATTGCCATAATTTGTAATGATAATTTAAAGAAAGGATAAAATTGGAGATTAGAATATAGAAGTATGTTGGATCATAACCTCCTTTGGAACCACCACGAGCACTTGCTATACATTGTAATAAGAGCATTTGCAACATATACATCGACATCCTAAGAAATTTTTAAAGCAAAAATTGCAAAAAGAAAATTCATTAGTAAAGCAAGCCAATAGAAATGTCACTATCTCGGTATGCCCTTGTGTTTGCGGTGTGTGAAAAGTATCGTATTATATGGATCCACTGATCATTGACAATTGAGGATGAGCCTCCATAAGGATCTTGATATATATGCACAATAAGGCAAACAAAGGCGAGATTCTTCCTTTAAAAATCATCACATGGAACAAACAAACAACAAAGAAAAAAATAACTACATTGAAGATATATACCTATATCCCCTTGTTTGGCAATGTATGAAATGCGTCAAAACCATTTCTTGCTTTAATTCGGCATCAACAAGATCATAATATTGAATCATCTCGACAACATCAATGTACCATGTTCGGCTGACAACATAAAGTACATTTCACCATCTTGATTACGCCTTGCCAATAATTCATGAAGTTGACCTTTAATTAGATGCTAGTTTGAATTCATAAACACCAAAATCTTCTCAATTTAACTTAAATGTGTCATTACAGCAGCCTCATATTCAAAGATAAAAGGCAGAATGTTACATGTACCAAGTGAAAAGAAACAAAAGGATCTAGTCTAGAATATAATGTTTTTATAATCAGGCACAAATATATTGAAGTTTCTAAAACAAGGAAGGACTAAGGGCAATTTTTAATACATGAACATCAATAAACCCACATATTTCAGTATCACTCTAGATGCATACTTCATGGTTAAGGACTTGAGGTCAGCCAGAATAAATCAGTTGAACAAAGATACAAATTAATGTCAATACTATTCACTTGTAATTTCTCCAGAAACTCACATATCAATTTGAATTCATCCATCCAAGTTAGTATGACTTATTCCCTTTCAATATCTCCCAATATAATGTAAACACCACCTAAAACAATAAGATATAATCCAAAAAATGCATAAAAATGGCTAGAACTTCCATGCAGATCAGTAAGTGAGCAGTGCTCGTCTCCAGATTAGCGGCTCCCCTCTCTCCTCTTCTCTTCCCCTTTTTCTTACTCCTTATTGATCGCCTCCTCCCTTCTTTTTCTCCTCCTCTTCTTTTTTCTTCCTTTTCCCCTCTGCCTCCCTTTTCGATTAACCACAAAATGGGTAACTATGAACACGAAACCCCAACAAACTCTTTAGAAAGTAAAAACAAAAAAATCCATAAAAAGGGATAAACAACATGCGAGGAGATGAAGTAGGAAGGAAGGAGAAGAAGGGGCGAAGAAGAAGAAGGAAGGAAGAAGAAGAAGAAGGAAGGAACTTTCATAGTGAACCCAGATCTGCCTCATCCCGCCTTAGTACTCCATTCGGCAGTGGATGGCGGTTGCCAATCCCTCGAGCGTAGTGGAACACCGTCGTCTTCTTTTCCTTCTCCCTGCCCCCTCTTTTCTTTCTCTTTTCTTTCTTTTTTTCTTCCGCTTTCTCAGTAGCGTTAGGTTCTATTTTCTCTTTCTTTCTCTGGCTAGAGAAGATTTACGTGTGTGTACTCTCTTCCCTTCTTTTCTTCATTCTACGCCCACGAGTTTGTCCACTGCCACCACCGCCTCCCAAGGACACCACCACCTTCGGCCAACACCACCATTCTCTGCTTGATTTTTGTCTTTTTACTTAATGTTTGTCTGAATTGTTGTCTTTGCCAAGAGTTAGTAAGCCCCACTCATCAAGCTCTTTGGAACAAATAGTTCAAAAATTTTGTGCGAATATTCACGAAGCTGGCTTAGCCGTCGGTAACCCTCAGCGAGGACAACAAAAATTTTCACGCTAACATAATTTTGTAAGCAGCGGAAGTCGATAGCATCAAGAAAAAAAATCAGTTTTTATATTTCGACGTTATGACGGCTAAGCCGTCGATATCAATCTGACATTTGTTAGCAAATCGATGCGCGTCGGAAAAAATAATTTCGCAAGTCATATTTTTTCGGCACATTAGCGACGGCTTAGCCGTCGGTAATAAAAATATTACCGACGGAGTCGGGGCCGTCGGTAAAATTCCGTCGGTAACGAGCTGTTTTCTTGTAGTGCTAGTGCCAATGTTATTTGGCTATCTCTTTATTTTACTTCTTCTCCAAATTTTCTTTGTGATAATCATAGAGGTTGGATAAAGGAGCAATATGCAAACAATAGTTCTTTGTTATTGATTTCTTATTGGCAGATTTGGAAAGCTCGTAATGAAGAGATCTTTGATATGCGCTGGCCGCATTGGAGGATTCTTAACAATATAAATTCTCTTTTGCATACAACAACAAAGGTTTTTAGTACTGTTTCTTCTAAAAAATATCCTCGTTTGGTGTCTTGGGTCCCTCTTGATAGAAATTTTGTCAAACTTAATGTTGATGGTAGTTCCTTAGGGAATCCAGGTAGATCGGGGTATGGTGGTTTAATTGGGAACTCTTTTGGTGAGTGGTTATTTGGTTTTTCAGGTAGCCATGGAGCAACCACTAATATTAATGATGAGCTTCAAGCCATTTATAACGGTTTACAGTTAGCTTGGAACAATGGGTTTAGAGATGTTATTCGTGAATCTGACTCTCAAACGGCTCTCAAGCTAATTGAGGAAGGAGTCCGGCAAACTCACCCTTATGATTCTATTATTCATTGCATTTGTCATTTCAAGTCCTACTCTTGGAAACTATCTTTTTCCCACACTCTTCGTGAAGAAAATTCTAGTGCAGACTGGCTAGCTAAATATGAAGCTAACCTTGATTATGGTCCTTTTGTTTTTCGTTTATGTCCCCATGCTCTGTCTAGTATTTTGTTAGCAGATGCTATGAGTGTTCAAACTTTGAGGTTGTAGCCTTGTTTTGTCTTTAATTTTTTTCTCTCTGATAAAAAAAAAATTGTCCTCATAGATATCAGAGTCTTCATTTGCCTTGCACAACTGAAACCACAAATTAGAATTATTAAACAAATTAAATATACAAGTGATTACCACTTAGCTTTCACTTTAACTATTAAAGTGCTTAGACCATGCATAACCTTGTTGGTGTGATTTGCATCTGATTTCTATTTGATTTGTTTCTGATTCTGATTTGTATTTGATTTGGGAGAAATATTTGGGATATATTCTTTAATTGTATTAATTACCTTGATTTGGGTACAATTAGGGTAAGGTAGTTTTACACGTATATAAAGATACCCACTCTTGTAAAAATATGATTGAGAAATAATAACCAGAATCATGTCAAATTGACATGGTATCAGAGCACGATCCCTGCCTATGCTAAAAACCTTCTTTTTTTTTCCTTCCTTCTTTACATTGGGCACATTCTCATGTTGTACACCCTTCCTTCTTCCATGGATGACTCAGACGATGAAAACTCTTCTTCCAGTGAGCCTTCCTCTTTCTCTATCCTTGCTGAGTTGACGACAAAAATGACTAAAGTTTTGAACCGAGCATCAGCCCCGCCCCAAATTAATTATGATCATACAATTGCCCTAATCGGCATCAAATTGGATGGCAATAACTACGCCCTTTGGTCCCAAGTGGTTGAGATGTATACCTCGGGCACGGACAAACTGGGATATATCAATGGCGATCTTCCTCAACATCCTCCAACAGATCGTACCTTTCAACGTTGGCAGACTGACAGCATGATTGTTAATGGTTGGCTGATTAACTCCATGGACTCCTCCCTTATCCCCAATTTTATTCGGTTCTCCACAACTAAGATGGTGTGGGACGCAATTGCAACCACATACTTTGATGGCAGCGACATTTCTCAGGTGTATGACCTCCAGCGCTGGGTGACCTGTCTTAAACAGGCTGATGACTCTCTTGAAAAATATTATAATGATCTCTAAGAACTCTAGCGTGAGATTGACTTCCATCGTCCAAACCCAATGGAATGCCCACTGATATCCAACACTACAATACCCTTGTCCAAGAACATCGGGTATATATATTCTTGGATGGGCTTGACGATCGCTTAGATAATATCAGAAGTGATGTGCTACAGATGAAACCATTCCCAATAGTGGAGCAAGCCTACGCACACGTTCGGAGGGAAGCTCTTCGCCAAGCAGTCATGACAGAAAACTCCAATGAAATACCTGGAGCAGTTCTTGCATCTAAGAGTCTCAAGCTACGGAACAACAAGGTGATTTCCCACTTAAACACAGACTCTTCTGATGCCACTAAGTGCTCTCACTGTGGAGGTACCACATATACCCGTGAAATCTGCTTCAAACTTCACGGATATCCATATTGGTGGACCAACTTCCAGGATCGGAAGCATCGAGATACAAGTGACACCGACAATAACCCAGGAAAAGCTACCGTAGCTACTGCAGAACTACATCTTTCTCTCATTCCAGCAAAAAGTTTCGATGCTGCCCAAGGTAATGCTTTACTTTCTTCTAATCATGATGGCGACTGTGATGCATGGATACTTGATTCTGGAGCTACCGATCATATGACTTTTGATGCGAATGATTTTCTGAACGTTCAACCCCTCGACGCACAAGTATTGCTAATGCAAATGGTGGCTTCTCATCGATAACAGGAGCTGGGACTATGATGTTATCACCATCTCTTTTTACTATCTATACATTACTTGTTCCTAGCTGGGACTGTGATGTTATCACCATCTCTTTTACTATCTAATACATTACTTGTTCCCTCTCTCTCTAATAAGTTGTTATCTGTGAGTTAAGTTACCAAAGACTTGAATTGTGTTGTGCTAATTTATCCATCTGTTTGTCTCCTTCATGATATTCTCACCAAGGAGATCATTGGGCGTGGTACTAAGAGAGGGAACTCTACTATATGGAGGATTTCAGTGTAGGCTGAGCACACCACATGCACCACCCAAGTAACCCCCAAGTGGAATAGATCTTGCTTTGGCACCGTCGACTAGGCCATCCTTCATTTGGTTACCTGAAACATGTGTTTCCTAACTTATTTTCAGATACATCATTCTTGGATTTCAAATGCGAGACTTGTATTTTAGCTAAGAGTCATCGAGTCAATTTTCCAATAAGTACGAATAAAAGTGATGTTCCTTTTGCTTTGATCCATTATGATGCATGGGGTCCATCACCCAAATCCTCTATCTTTGGTTGCTGCTAGTTTGTGATATTTGTCGATGATTGCACTCGAATGACTTGGATTTACTTGTTGAAACAAAAAAGTGAGGTGTTTCACATATTTCAACAATTCCATAAAATGATTCAGACTCAATACTCAGCAAATATTTGTGCACTTCGATCTGATAATGGTGGAGAGTATGTAAATCAACAGTTTTGTGATTACTTCCAACGACATGGACTTATTCATGGGATCACATGTCCGCAAACTCCTCAACAAAATGGTATCGTAGAACGCAAGAATCGCCGCATCCTTGAAACTGCTCGTGCCATTTTACTTGGAGCATATATGCCTAGCCACCATTGGGTTGATGCTGTCACTACAACAGTTTATCTCATTAACTGCATGCCATCAAAGGTTCATGAATTTTAGACTCCACTGCAAACTTTGTCTACATTTATGCCAGTACCCACGGTACAAATGCTCCCACCTCAAGTCTTTGGTTGTGTTGCATTTGTTCATCTCCTGAGAATATCATTGAGGTAAGCTCTCCTATCACTCCTAATAATATTATTGATACCTCTATTGGCTATGAGTTACCTTACAGGCATAATGGAGGCAAACCACCAAAGAGATATTCTCCTGAAGTGGAGGACTGTAGATCAAGGTATCCAATTGCTAATTATGTCTCTACTAAGGAGTTGTCTGAACCCCTTAAGAAGTTTGCAAATGAGCTCTCATCACAAAGTGTTCCTACCAATGTTGAAGAGGCTCTTGAAGACTCTAGATGGGTTCAAGCTATGAATGAAGAAATGGAGGCAGTAAACAAGAATGCAACATGGACTCTTGTTCCTTTACCAAAAGGAAAGAAAACCAATAGGGTGTAAGTGGGTTTTCTCTATCAAGTACAATGTTGATGGGTCTATTGCAAGGTACAAGGCAAGACTAATGGCCAAAGGCTTTACTCAAACATATGTCGTAGACTATTAAGAGACATTCTCACATGTGGCCAAGTTGAGCACTATTAGAGTTCTTTTATCTCTTGCAGTAAATCTCGATTGGCCATTGCATCAGTTAGACGTCAAGAACGCCTTTCTCCATGGGCATCTCAAAGAAGACATATATATGGATATCCCTCCAAGATATATGACAAATTCAGAGACTGAGGTGGTGTGCAAGTTGCAGCGCACTTTGTACGGTTTGAAGCAATCTCCTAGAGCATGGTTTGGGCGATTAAGCTTAGCAATGAGTAGATATGGCTTTCAACAAAGCAACGCAGATCATACTTTATTCCTGAAGCATCGCCAAGGTAAGATCATGACTTTGATTGTCTATGTAGATGATATGATCATAACAGGAGATGACTCAGAGGAAATAGCAGAGCTTCAAAAGCAACTGGCAACAGAATTTGAGATGAAAAATCTAGGAGGACTCAAATATTTACTAGGAATTGAAGTTGCTAGGTCGAAGCAAGGCATCTTCCTATCTCAACGAAAGTATATCCTAGATCTTTTATCAGAGGTTGGGTTACTAGATTGTAAGCCTGTAGATACCCCAATTGTCCAGAATCACCAGCTTGGAGAACATCCAGACCAAGTGTTAACAGACAAAGGGAGATAACAGAGGTTAGTTGACAAACTTATTTATCTATCTCATACTCGACCTGGCATAGCCTATGCGGTAAGTGTAGTGAGCCAGTTCATGCACAAGCCAAGTAGAGATCACATGAATGCAGTATCTCGGATCCTTCGGTACTTGAAGTCCTCGCCGGGAAAAAGCTTAATGTTCACGAAAAATAATCATCTATAGGTTGAAGGCTATACATACGCTGATTGGGCAGGAGATATCACATATAGAAAATCCACCTCAAGCTATTTTACCTTTGTTGGAGGGAATTTGGTTACATGGAGAAGTAAAAAACAAAAGATAGTGGTATTATCAAGTGCTGAAGCTGAGTTTCGTGGGATGGCTAAGGGCCTATGTGAACTTCTCTAGCTTCGAAGACTATTGACTGAGATAGGCTTTGCTCCCAGTTGTGCAATGAAACTCTTTTGTGACAACAAGGCTGCCATTAATATTTAGTTCAACATGATCGGACTAAACATGTGGAAGTAGCCCGACACTTTATCAAGCAAAATCTAGAGGCCAAGATAATTCAGTTCCCATTTGTTAAATCTAAAGTTCAATTAGCAAATATACTCACGAAAGCTCTATGCAGTAGAGACTTCTACAACTCACTTGACAAGTTGGGCATTCGAGATCTCTACGCACCAACTTGAGAGGGAGTGTTGACGTGATTTGTATCTGATTTCTATTTGATTTGTTTCTGATTCTGATTTGTATTTGATTTGGGAGAAATATTTGGGATATATTCTTTAATTGTATTAATTACCTTGATTTGGATACAATTAGGGTAAGGTAGTTTTACATGTACACCCTCCATAATCAAATATAAGCAAAAGTCAAAATGTATTTGGTCCAAATACATTTTGACTTTTGCTTATATTTGAGAACAGAGTAGTATATAAAGATATGTATTTGGTCCAAATACATTTTGACTTTTACTTATATTTGAGAACAAAGTAGTATATAAAGATACCCACTCTTGTAAAAATATGATTGAGAAATAATAACCAGAATCATGTCAAATTGACAACCATTACTATAAACACCATTGCAAATGCAAGACCCAATTTCTCTAGGTGGAAGAAAAAGAGGATGATAACAAAACTCAAATCAACAACAGAAAATGCTCATAAATGATGAAGGTCTTAAATAGCCATTTGGCTTAAAAATTTTCTATAAACAAAATTTTGACAAAAAAAAATAAAAAAACTCCTTGAATTTAGCTGTATAGAAAATGTCCTGATCCAAACCAATGACCTCAACTTCATCAAGCTTCATATCGTTTTCCCTGAGATATGATAAGAAACTGTTGAAAGTGTCATTTGTCGGCCGGTAATGTCCACTATGTGCAGAGATGGACTGAAAAGTCAAAGCCATTAAGAATCAGACATTTGCAAAGCAAATAAATTGGTATTGGCAGATTGGTTAGTCAACGTGAGTCCAAGGACATACATGCATAAAAATAGCATCCTATCTCGGATTAGAAGATTCCATTAGCACAAAAATTTAATCATGCAACCTATGATGTTAATTCTACCTTAAGAATCCCATGCTCGGCCTTCAGCCTTCCAGCAGCTAACGTAGCTCCTCCGGCCAAAAAACTAGAGTGATGAAATTGTCCCTTCTTTTTCTGCAAAAAGTTAATGCAATGTATCAGTAATCCAGGAAAGACAAGGCAGGTTGCCTGTAAAGAAACTATGTAACTTTGAAATGTAACTGTGCTTGAATTGTTTACCTTGCCAGCATAAAGTTTCTTAGAGGTGCTCATTACAAATATCCACTTGCCATCTTCTGTGTCTTCATTTGTATGAAGGCAATCTCCATTTTGCTTATGGATTATTTTTCCCTCGTAGACAATGTATTCATACTGTTCTCTCTCTCGCTAATTTTTGCAAATAAGAACCAGCAGGAAAGGGATCAAAAACAAGGAGCAACAAGTCAGAAAATTAGGAACACGTTACATTTAGAGCAAAGCAATACTAGTCAATCCAGTCAACTTCAAATACATTAAAAAAAAAATGTTTAGGCCAGAGATGCACATACAGGTCCCAGATACTTAATGCATTGTTTTTGAAGCTTTGATCGAGAGCATTCTTCAAGATCAAGGTTCTTCCCTTTTCCTAAATCCAACCTGTAAGAGAAAATACAAAATTTCAGTGGCATAAATCAAGCAGTGGCCTCTGGTTCTCCACCATGCTCTGACTTTAACCCGATCATTATGATGAGGCTTTTGTCAATAGAGGAGACAGGAAGCAAAGTTATAAACCCATATTTGTATCATATAAAATATAAAATATAAAATATAAATATCTATTCCATTTTCCAATTCCACATAACTAATTTGTATATGGATTATCAAATTTGAATGCAAAAGGGGAATAGATGCTGAACCATACTGGTAACAAGCAGAGTGCCTACTCCAACAGTGGAAACATCAAATAACAACAGCATCATGAATCAGAATTATTATTTTGTTTTGATGTTGATTGTCAATTTGTCCATGTATGGCTTCTAAAACAAGAGATCAGCCAGAAAATTCTAGTATTTGTACTGAGACATCACACGCAGGCAAAAATATTTAGGCTTAAATGCACTTTTTGTCCCCAACTTTCTCAATTTGGTGATTTCGGTCTCCTATTTTATTTTTTGCTATTTAGGTCCCTAACTTTTTTAATTTGGCGATTTTGGTCCCTATGTTTTTTTAATTGCACTTTTGGTTCCAAAAAATCGTGGATTTTGCACTTTTGGTCCCCCACTTTTCCAAAATCCAAGATTTTTTAGGACAAAAGTACAAAAAAATCAATGATTTTGAGGGACCAAAAATGCAATTAAAAAGTATGGAGACCAAAATTGTTAATTTGAGAAAACTGGGGGACCAAAATCGCCAAAAATAAAATAAGAGGATCAAAATCACTAAATTGAGAATGATGAAGGACAAAAAGTATAAACCAAATATTTATCCATCAAAAGCATGCCCATCAGAAACAGACAGCGTTTCATCAATGATTGCTTCATATATCAGCTTAATTCACAGCCAATCCGTTCATTCTTAACCCCAAGGGTAAGAAAAAGGAGTAATGGGCATTCTTTCATTCCAGTAAAACAATCTCACTTACCAATAAAAGAACCGCTCACCAACATCAGTTTTACACCATTCTTTGAAGTAGTATTGTAAGTTATGTCCATAACGATGGCGTGGATCAATCTACAGTTTAAAGTTATGTCAATTTCCGATCAAGCACAGAAAAATATAAATAATTAAATTAAATTTTATAAAAATAAAATAATGGGTCGAAGACTGAATAATATTAATAATAATAATACGACTAGTATACTCACTGCTTCAATCCAATGCTGAAAAGCCAACTTTTGTGCTTTGGCGTCTTTGGACAAACCCTTACCCACCTGCCCAAACAGTCCAACTTGGCTTCAAAACAAAACTTAAAACCATGGTCAAGACTAGAAACACCGCATATCTGAGTCTATTTGATTACACTTTTTAAAAACAGTTTTATATTTTTAAAGATTTAACAAGAATAAAATTTATTTTTTATCTATTTTAAAAATAGAAAAACTGTTTTTAAAAGTATATCAAACATACCATAAGTCTTTGGAGTTTGGATTGGACACGAGGACACAATTATTTATTCAATAATAAACAACTATTTATTTATTTATTTATTTAAGGGAAAATTGCACTAACCTCCCCTCAGGTTTCGCTAAACCACTAAAACACCCCCTCTAGTTATAAAAAAACACCCACCTCCCCTCAAGTTAACACCGTTAGCATGGTTTTAGAGAGGAGAACAAATTTCTGCATTTTGCCTATTAAGTTCTTGGAACCATGCCCTAGTTTTTGCGTTTTGCCTCTGAAATTCTTCGAACCAGACCCCATCTTCTGCGATTTGCTTCTGAATTATTCGAAGTGCACCCCAGGTTTGACATTTGCCTCTGAAATCGCACGAACCAGACCTTCGAGCACAGTGTCCTTGGTCGCTTTGTTCTAATTTGACAGTAATTTATTTGACTATAAATTTTAGGCCTATTCTGATGTAGTTTGACAGTAATTTTAGGGCCTATTCGTATGTAGTTTTGGGGCTAATAGTCTAATACTATTCTGAATTCAAGCTATATTCAGTGAGAAATTGCAAAGCACTTCTATAAATTTTGGCTACTGTGTCAATTGATATTCGGAGAAACCAGCATACGTATATGGCAACATGATTCCATTAATTTTCATTTTGAAGTGATGAACCACTAATTTGTTGAACAGTTTTGAAATAAATCGAGCATAGCATGTAATTCTGGTTGATGCCACATGTTTTCCCTGGTTGTGCAAACTACGCATAGTTCGGGTAGTACCCATGACAACAGTTGATTAATTAGTTAATTCTTGCTTGTAAATATTGTTCGGGTGCTTTCATTTAATTCTTCTAGTTGCTGCCATGTAATAAGCAGAAGTATACACACACACAAAATGTAATAAGCAAAAGTCAAGTAAAAGGATACAACCCAAATGACAAATAGCAGTTCGAGTGTTGTCATATGACGGTAGCTATAATCAAATTCGAGTGTTGTCATGTAATAAGCCAAATAAAAATACAAAAGGCAATAAGTAGTGGTTTAGTGGGAGAAGATTGCTTTCAATGAATGTTCAGTGACAACAGGTGTAGAACATGATTCATTGGCTCAATGGGAGAAGATTGTCTTCAACAATGGGAAAGTAGTTTGAGGTTTTGTGTTTTAACAGAGGAGCAAACGATGTTAAGGTGTAAGGGAGGTATATGTCTATTAAGAGTGTGTTTGGTTGGGGGTTTTGGAGGAGGGAGGGAGGGATATTTTAAATTATGTTTGTTTGGTTCAATTTTTTTAATGGAAGGGGAGGGAGGGAGGGAGCAAAATCCCTCCTAAGCCAATTTTGGCTCTCACAAAGTGGAGGTTTTGGAGGAGGAGGAGATTAGATTATTTAAAATAAAATTACTGAAATATCCTTATATATAATATAATATAAAACACTATAAGGATATACCAGTAAATTAATCTCTTCCTTCCATTAAAATCCCTCCCTTCCCCTCCTGAACCAAACAAGCAAAGGCTTCCCTCCCCTCCCCTCCTCTCCTCTCAACCAAACACAAAATCAAAGTAAATCCCTCTCCTCCCTTCCCCTTCTCTCTCCTCCCCTTCATTAAAATCTCTCCCCTTCCCTCCGCTTAAAGAGACCTCAAATGAGGTTAGTGTCTATTTTAAAATTAGACGGGTGTATGTGTTGTTTAAAGAGATCTCAGGGGAGGTCAATGTAATTTTTTCTTTATCTACCTACTTTGTAAAAACTGAACCCTCTGTACACGTGTTCTTAGCATATTTCTCAAGTTCCCGCTCAATTTCACATTTCGCTGCTTTTTTTTTTGATTTCGCTGCTTTTTCTCTTCTGCATTTTTTTTTATTTTCCATTACAAACGGTGCCAATTTTCCGTTGCATTTGTCCTCTTTTGGTTCATGACAAATATTATGGAGACCAATTTAGTCACTAAAAAATAAAAAATACTAATTTAGTCTTTAAAAATCTCAAATATGGATCAAATTAGTATCTAATATAGACTAAAATATCCCTAAAAATTATCCTAAAAATAACTAATTTGACCGATATTTAAGATTTTTAAGGACTAAATTAGTTTTTTTGTTTCTCAGAGACTAAATTAGTCTTCGTGATTTTTATCAGCGACCAATTTAGATATTTACTGATTTTGTTTTTACCAAGGCAAAAACATTTATGATACGCATCATATTTTTCATCATCATTTTCTTTCTTTTTCATTTCATTACACGCTCTCAATTTTAATTTCTTTTTCCCTTTCGTTTAACTCACTCATTTTTTCCATTTATGCTTTATTCGCCTTTCTACATTAGGAAGTCAAGCATCATCAGTGTATCTTTAAATGGTAAATAATTTTTTGTTCTTAGTTCTAACGGGAAAACATTACATGTTGTTGGTATAATTTAATTCTCTTTAAGCACATATCAATTTTATAAATGTCTTTAATTATTTACAATTGATTATCTTGCTTTTGCGTCACAACGGAGAAACATTATACGTTGTTGGTATAATTTTATTGTCTTTTGACACATATCAATTTTATAAATATATTTATTACTTATAAATGATTTTTTTGCTTTTAAGTCCCAACAGTGAAACATTACATGTTTTCGTAAAATTTCATCGTCTTTGAGCATGTATCAAATTTTTATATGTCTTTATTATTTATAAATGATTGTTTTACTTTTGGGTTTTGACTGAGAAACATTATATAAATGTCGCTATAATTTCATTGCCTTTAAACATATCAAATTTTATAAATGTTTTATTATTTATAAATAATTAATTTACTTTTCAGTCTCTACGGGAAAACAATACATGTTATCGATATAATTTCATTGTATTTGAGCATATATCAAATTTATAAATGACTTTATTATTTATATATGATTATTTTGCTTTTAAGTCATTACGGAGAAATAATATATGTTATCGGTATAATTTGATTGTATTGGAGCACGTATCAAATTTTATAAATAGCTTTATTATTTAAAAAAGATTATTTTGATTGAGTCCCAAAGGGAAAACAATACATTTTATTAGCATAATTTCATTGTATTTGAACATATATCCAATTTTATAAATGTCTTTATTATTTATAAAGAGGGGCGTTCAAGTTACTCCAGGAGTAACTCTTGTCTGAGTTACTCTGGTTAATATCTCTCAAAAGACATCAAATTTCATCAATCGGACCGTCACATTAAAAGTTCTTATTGAGTATATCAACTCCATAAAACTTCATAAAATTTTAAAAATATTTGATACTTCATCAGATCACTTCGATTTAACGTATACTATACGTTTTAATTTACAAGTAAAATGTTGACCATATGATTACATAGCTATTGATGTCCAATTTACTTAAAACTTGGTATACGTGATCATTAACATAATATGACGATATTAAACGGTTGGATTGATAAAATTCAATATCTATAAAGTGATATTAACCAGAGTAACTCGGACAAGAGTTACTTCTGGAGTAACTTGAACGTCTCATTTATAAATGGTTATTGTTTTAAGTCCTGACGGGGAAATATTATGTGTTATCGGTATAATTTCATTGTCTTTAAGCACATATCAAACTTTATAAATGCCTTTATTATTTATAAATGATTATTTTGTTTGAGTCCTAACGAAAAAATATTACATATTATCGGCATAATTTCATTGTTTTTAAACATGTATCAAATTTTATAAATATTTTTATTATTTATATTTTATTATTTTGGTTTTGAGTTTCAACGAGAAAACAATATATTTTATCGGTGTAATTTTATTGTTTGTGAGCATATGATAAATTGTAAATAATTATAAATTTCTTTATTATTTATAAATAATTATTTTACTTTTGAGTCCCAACGGGGAAGCTTTGCATTTTTAAATAACTTAAAACAAATATTTATGTTTGTCACAATATAAAGCTTTAATTTTATAAAAAGTGTATTTTAAAGAAATTGAGACTATTACAACTAAGGTAGTCATATTAGGAACATACGACTAAATTACTATTATCTACCAAGTTTATTTCTTAAGACACAATAACAGATGCTTTTATTTTCTCTTTTATATTATAATTAAAATAGAGGTATTGGAAATATGTGAAAAAACCAACGTGACCCGTGCAATTTCACGGGTACCTGGCTAGTTTAATAAAAAACACAAACGCACCCACAGAGACAGAGAGACGATACCTTGGAAGCGTTCAATTTAACACGACTCCATCGCGATGCTGCGGTTTCAGGCAAATTGAAAATGGTGCTGCGGTTAAGCCTTACATAGTCTATCGCTTGCCACCTTCAAAATAAGAAAAATGAAAATATATTAATATTAATGATAATAATAATTCTGGTATGTACACAATACAAATAAGGAAATAGAGGAAGAGAGGATGCGGATGGATGGACTCAGACACAGACCATAGCTCCTCGGCGGCAACGAAGGAATCCGCCAACCTCCGCCGGGTACGGTAACTCCTGTAGACCTTCTGGAGCTTTAGCGCGGCAGCGGCATGTACTAGTTGGTTCCCGCCATTGGGAGCGAAGAAAGTGTCGGTGTCGGTGGGAACAGAAACGGTGAATTGGGAGTGAAGGTCATGGGGAGTGGAGAGGGTGTGGGTTTCAACTTCCATTGGTGAAATCACAGCAAGGACTAATCACTGACTGGAGTTTTGCAAATTGCAATGCTCACTCGATCACTCCACATCACATGGATCCCCAACACTCACCAGAGGGGACCGTTCCTTTTCTAACCGTTCAAATAACTGCATTATAGAATAGAAGTTCTTTTTATAGGAAAAAAAAACTTATATAAAGTTTGGATTATTAATTTCATCATGTTTTTAACAGATAAAAGTAAAAAATAATATCGCTCACTGCCCTACCATATTTTAAGAGATAGATAAAGCCAAACTGTTTCATGAATATTTTTGTGTATTTAACAAAGAACGTGACGAAATAGACTAATAGAACTTGATATAAATTTTGTCTTTTTTTATATATATGTGTTTCTGTAAATCACTTGAGCGACGAGATTGTTAACACGTGTTATATATATAAATAAATTATAATCATAGAAGAAAACGAGAATAATGAAATCACTTTCTTATTGTTTGGATGTGGATAAATCTCTGTGTAAACTCTTCTTGTTTGGAGCATAATATAGCGTGGATATTGACTTAAGTTACTTCATTTTATTATTAGGTATGTAGGAGTCTTTCGGTAAATAGACTAATTAAGTCTTATTATACAAGTGCTTATAAATAAGCTGTTTATATAATTGAAAGAGGAACGTGGTTAAATTGTTTGTGAAATTTATTGAAATAAGCTGAGCAGAGTTTATAGTTGGGTTATAAGTTTTCTTTGTTGACAAAAACACTTATGTACGTTTAACCTAGGACCGGCCCAATAGTGAGGCAAATAAACCTCTATTTTTAGGTTAACCAATAAAAAAATTATTTGTTATTACTTTTTAAAAGCAAAAAGGCCACAAATACCGACAAAAAGACTCAATCTAAAGTGCTCCCATTTAAAGTCAAATGATCTCTCTCAATGTTTGTTTTGAGTCTCACTTATCCTTTGGACGATGTGGTTTAACCAATAAGTCACAAATAGTTCAACTTAATGACATTATTTTTTGCTTAATGACATGTCATTATTTTTTATTTAATTTGCGAACTGAATGACAACGGTATAAAATACGCACACAGCATATTTTGCTTATCCTTAGAGACTCTAATATTCATAATATTATACAATTTTTTTTGGTACAAATATTATACAATTTTTCTAATGAAGTAAATTTACTTTATTTCTCTTTGAGAAAAAGTAAATTGTCTTTATTATATAGACTTCATATTTATTTTTTTTGGTGAAGAACAAGATGAAACAAAGCAACAAACAAAAAAAAAAAGCTAACAACCTAGAGCATCGCTCAGAAGCAAGGAACCCATATCACAATATCTGGATGCAAAAAGAGAATAAATAGAAAAAAAAATGGACCATGGCTGGTTTCCCTAGGTATCTGATTGGTTGGTGAGAATTTGAAGAGAGAGAGAGGGAGAGACGTACGAGAGAGAGACGCGAGAAAGCCAATTTCGCCTAATTGATTGGAGTAAAATATGATACGAGAGTTTAAAAAAACTGGGACCCACACCTTTTTTCTTTCTTCGCTCTCATGCGAAGAAATTGGCCTGATAGTGTTTTTTTCTTTTTTCATTTCTACCCCTATTCTCTCCTTATATCTCAAATTATTTACATTTTTAGTCAAGGACATTGATGTCTTTTCAAAAATAATTCACACTTCTCTCTTCTCTTTTTCTCTTCTCTTTCTCTTATTCCAATCAATACCCCAAATATATCCTATTTCTCATATTTTTCTCTCTTTTCATACTCTCTCTTTACAATTTCTTTCTTCACAATTTTTCTCGTGAACCAATCAACCCCTAGTTGTCATCATTGCATAATACGTCCTCCAATGCTCAACGTCACACCACCAGTGGCTTACCTCGCCAAAGCTACCGCTCTGTAATCAAACCACCTGTTGCACCCTCATCGGCTTTATGCCCCGCACCATCGCGTTGACACCTAAGTCGATCCTTTGGTTAAATTACTTCTTCTGTCCCATAATATGTCATATTTGTCAAAAATAATTGTCCCAAAATATATGTCACTTTCAATTTTTAATGCAAAATTAAATGTTTGTTTGTCAATTATACCCTCAAGTACTCCACTTTGTATTTATGACAATAGTTAATACACTAATAATGAAGTTAATTTGGTAAAATTATCACTATTTTTCTTTCATTTATTATTTTTTCTTAAACTGTGTGATTTGGTCAATTGTGACATATTATGGGATGAATGGAGTAATTGTTCGGAACCTATCACAACCAACCAGGAGACATCTCGACAACATTGAAACCACAACAATCGATCTGTGCCCCATTCTCTTCAATACGGTACGTACTCAACAAACCCATCACCCCACGCAGCATAACTCACACCAAACTGGGAACCAATCAATGTTCTTTAAGCACGCACACGCTTGATTGAGAAAATAAAATTTTCACTATGATTGACAAAATTAAATAAATGATGAGTAGATGAAAATCCTAGCTAACTTAAATTTGAAAGCTGAAGAGTAAAAAATATATTATATTTATTGAAAATTTATTTTTTTATGGAAAAATTTATTTATTTAGACAACGATTTTTTTAGATAATTATAGTTTTAGCTCTTTTAGTTGATTAGCTGTCAATCATATTTTTAGTTAATTTTACGGTCTGTTTGTTTTAGATTGTGATAGAATTGATTCTGAAAAACTGATTTCAAGATAATTGATTTTGGAAAAAATTGAGTATAAAAAATTGATTTATGTTTGATAATGATACTTTAAAAGTGAGTTCAGAAGAATTGATTTTGTTTGAATGATAAAAGTAGAATATCTTTTGATGTGTAAATATTAAAATATGTAAATAATCTTTTATTTTTAGAATTTATATAGGAGATACTCTCTTAATTTGTATAGGAGATATTCTCTTGATTTGTATAGGAGATACTCTCTTGATTCCAAGAGATTATCTAAAATTTTGTATATATTATTTGGAAAATCAATGAAACAATTAGGCAAACAATTCTATCAGTAAATATAAAGAATTTTGTGGTCCTACACTCAGAATTGATTTTATTCAACTCAAAAGCTAGAAACTTCTTGCTTCCATCAAAATCAATTCTATTGACCACAAAATCAATTTTATTCACCGAGATTTTATCACCTAAACATAAGAATGATGATTTTCAATTATATTGGACTTGTTTTTGCTCTCAAAATTTAAAACAAATAGACACTTATGGTCCGTTTGTTTTAGATTCGGGTAGAATTGATTGTGATGAATCTTGTTGAAAAAAATTGATTTTAAAAAAATCGAGTTTTAAAAAATTGATTTGTGTTTAGTAATGATAGTAGAATCATTTTTGATGTGTAAATATAAAGAATTTTGTGGGTCCCACACCTAGAATCAATTCTACCAAACAGAAAAGCTTAGATGTTGTTGCTTCTACTAGAATTGATTTTGAAGTGCAAACGAAATTCTAAAATCATCTAAAATCTAAAACAAATGCACGAATAGTAATTAAAAAAATGTTAGAATCGATTTTGGGGTCCAAGAGATTCTAAAATCTTAAACATAGTAGTTTGGGCCATGCGACAATTGAATTAGGGAGATGAGAGTGAGAGGCTAAATTTTGAGAACCGAGGGAGATAAATAACAGGTTTCTTAGGGATAAAAATATGATGGAAGAACTTTATTAAATAAGGGTAAAAATAAAAGTACGTGTGTGTATTCTATATTATGGAAATTGAGAGTAAACAATTGCACTAAAATCTTCTAAGCCAATCAAACCTTTGATTGATGGATTTGAAGGAATAAAAATGCATATGATCTTGTTGGGAGTAACTGTAGTTCATGATTTTGAAAATAAAGAATTGGAAGAGAAAAAAACAAAATTAGAGTCATGGATTTAAGACGGTCATGTGCATGACTTAGTTAGATAGGGCATGGTGTAAGTGTTGCCCCTAATTTATTTCTCCTTATAGTTCTTGTTGAGTACGGTGGTTTGTCTACAATAATAAGGTCTAATTTGGGATCGCCTATATAATAAAGTGCCATCATATCATTATAAAATGATACATATTGTAGCGCAGTAGAAATGCGGAAAGACGAGCATGGTAGTACCCGTCTTGCCGCTAATATCACTATAAAGGAAGTTGGCTCACTCATGTGATGTCCCTCAAAATGGATTAATACTGTTTTGATGGCTTAGTGTTAAAAAAAGAGAGAATAAACAAACAAACAAAAAAGAGAGAAGGGATATTATTATTTTTTATATAAATAAAAGAAGAGATATTTCACACACACATAAAGAAAGGTGGCAAGGCATTTAATGCAATAGGGTCGTGGTAATTGTACACATGCCCGCGACAATAAATACGCGACACCAATCCATATTGTACGGATCACGTGTTCGTAAATGTACTAATCCCCATTTTTTCTTTTCTTTTTTTCAAAAAAAAATTAAAAAAAAACTTTTTCAAAAAAAATATTACAGATTTTTTTATCTGGTTAATCACGTTCACGTATCTGGTTAATGCTATTCATTATCTGGTTAATGTCAAATCCTAAAACTTTTGAACATCCTATTTTCTTATCTAGTTAATCAAGTTCACATATTTGGTTAATGCTATTCATTATTTGGTTAATGCCAAATCCTGAAACTTTTTCTTATCTAGTTAATCAAGTTCAAATATCTGGTTAATGATATTCATTATCTGGTTAATGCCAAAATCTGTGTTAACCAGTTAAAAAAATCTAAAAAAAAGAAAAATTAAAAAAATATTTTTTTGAAAAAAATTGTTTGTACTGTACGGACCGTATGTCCGTACAATACGAACATACGGTATCTCGTATTTGTGTCAACTTTTGTGTTCAATTAACATTTTTCAATGTAATAATGCATTAGTGTAGAAAAGAAAAGAGACAATATAAAGCGTTCTAAAGTGTTCTTGTGATAAATCTCACGTCACAAAACGCCACTAGTAAAGGTTCGAACCTGACCACCACATCTATCTACTTTGTAAAAAGTAAACCCCTTCCTACACGTGTGTCTTCACCATACTTTTCAACTTCCCGCTCAATCTCACATTTTGCTACTTTTTCTCTTTCCTATTTCATTTTTTTTATTTTCCATTGCAAACAGAGCCACTAAACCTGGTTTCCGTTCATTTGTGCATTTGTCCTTTTAACAAAAATTTTGTTCCGGTAAATAACTATTTAAATTGGTTCCCGACAAATATCATGAAGACCAATTTAATTACTGAGAAATAAAAAATATCAATTTGGTTTTTAAGAATTTTAAATATGGGTTAAATTATTATCTAATATAGACTAAAATATCTCTAAAAATTATCCTAAAAATAACTAATTTGACGATATTTAAGTTTTTTAAGGACTAATTTTTTTTCATTTCTCAAAGACTAAATTGGTCTTCGTGATTTTTATCAGAGACCAATTTAGATATTTACTCAATTTGTTTTTACCAAGGCAAAAACGTTTATAACACACATCATATTTTTCCTCATCATTTTTGTTCTTTTTTATTTCATTCCACGCTCTCAATTTTAATTTCTTTTTCCCTTTCGTTTAACTGACTCATTTTTTTCCATTAATGCTTTCTTTTCCTTCCCACACCAGGAAATCACTGCATCATCAAGAAGTCACTACATCTTTCTCTTTCATGCTATGCATTCTTTCTTTTACTTATTTATTAAATTTTTTATTTTTCTTATATTTATAATTTTTACTTTCTTTTCTTTTTTTAATTAATGTTTTTTCATTTCTTTCTTTTTTATTTTTATTTTTTAAATATCTTTATTATTTATAAATGGTAAATAATTTTTTTGTTTTTAATTTCTAACGGTGAAACATTATATATTGTCGGTATAATTTAATTCTCTTTAAGCACATATCAATTTTGTAAATATCTTTAGTTATTTACAATTGATTATCTTGCTTTTGCGTCACAATGGGAAAACATTATATGTTGTCGGTATAATTTTATTATCTTTCGACGCATATCAATTTTATAAATATATTTATTACTTATAAATGATTCTTTTGCTTTTAAGTCCTAAAAGAGAAACATTACATGTTTTCGTAAAATTTCATCGTCTATGAGCATGTATCAAATTTTTATATGTCTTTATTATTTATAAATGATTGTTTTACTTTTCAGCCTCGACCGAGAAACATTATATAAATGTCGTTTTAATTTCATTGTCTTTAAACACATAAAATTTTATAAATATTTTATTATTTATAAATAATTATTTTACTTTTCAGTCCCTGCAGGGAAACAATACATGTTATCAATATAATTTCATTGTCTTTGACTTTGAGCACATATCAAATTTATAAATGACTTTATTATTTATAAATAATTATTTTATTTTTAAGTCCTTGCGGGAATTACATATTATCGGTATAATTTTATTATCTTTGAACACATATCAAATTTTATAAATAGCTTTATTATTTAAAAAAGATTATTTTGATTGAGTCCCGATGGGGAAACAATACATGTTATTAGTATAATTTTATTGTATTTGAGCACATATCCAATTTTATAATTTTTTTTATTATTTATAAATGGTTATATTTTTAAGTCCCGACGGGGAAATATTATGTATTATCGGTATAATTTTATTGTCTTTGAACACATATCAAACTTTATAAATGTCTTTATTATTTATGAATGATTATTTTGCTCGAGTCCTGACGGGAAAACATTACATGCTATCGGTATAATTTCATTGTCTTTAAACATGTATCAAATTTTATAAATGTTTTTATTATTTATATTTGATTATTTTGGTTTTGAGTTTCAATGGGAAAACAATATATGTTATCGATATAATTTCATTGTCTATGAGCACATAATAAATTTTATAAATCTCTTTATTATTTATAAATGATTATGTTACTTTCGATTCCTGAGGGGAAACCTTGCACTTTTAAAGAACTTAAAACAATTATTTATGTTTTTCACAACGTAAAACTTTAAATTTATAAAAAGTGTATTTCAAAAAAATTGAGGACATTGCAACTAAGGTAATCATATTGGGAACATACAACTAAATTACTATTATCTACTTAACTCATTCCTTGAGACGTAATAACACATGTTTTCATTTTATGTTTTACATGCGAAAAACCAACGTGACCCGTGCAATAGCACGAGTATCTAGCTAGTTAGCCAATAAAATAGAAATAATAAGGGTAAAAGATCACACCTCCTACTCCAGGAATTCTAGAATTCTCCACTGTTACGATTTTCTCTCAACAACCTAACAAACTACCGGGGAATATTCCCTTCTGAATTGGTTGTGACACAAGCATGAGCACAATTATACTATTAGGGAGGGCCAGTGGTGGAGCTAGAGCGTCGATTTTGCAAGGGCCAAGAAAAAAAAATATTTTAGTGTTTAAATAGAAGGGAAATGAAAAAACTCAGCAACAATGCAGTCCCTAATAAAAAAATGAAAAACTCAGCTTTGATTTTGCAGGACCCTATATTTTCCCTCAATAGACTACCATCACTCCAAGCAACAGTAGTGAAAAAAAGTTTTTAAAATATCTATCAGGGGCTAGGCCTTTGGAAGGGCCCAAGTAGCTCCATCTGTGTTATAGTACACATCCCCATACCCGTGTTTGAAAAAATTACCTATATCTAGACATGCATGGGTGGCAACCTTAGTACCCTTACGCGTTTAACTATGAAAAAAACAATAAATAACAAAAGAAACGGTATAATAATTAAAAAAACGATCCAATTTTTTTTAATATACTTATAAACATTACAAATCAAAATATTTAACTAAATAAAAATATTCAAAACATAAAAAATGAGTAAATATCAAAACAAAGGAAGCATAGATGTTGTTAGATTTAGAAATTTTAGAATACTTAGATTAATTTTGTTTTTAAAAATTTATATTATAATTAAAATTATATATATGTGTGGGGCGAGGTAGGTACCATAGTACTCGTACCCGTATCCATTGTATGTGTAATTACCCTACCCATCATGGGTAATTTTTGTTGGTACCCAGCGGGTAGGGTCCAAATTCCATCCCTATATATTATAAACCATGCATGCCTATTACCTCAGTTAATTTGAGTGTCAGAGTGGTATTACAAGTACAACCCTAATGTCCACCCAAATCACTAGATGAGTTGGACACAACCATTGGAGCAATTCACCACCACTGGAAAAGTCATTCACCACCATAGTCTCCAATATTCCGGCGAAGAGTTCATTCGCAACACGAACATTTTTATACTGTTTGTGGGAATTCGGTAAAACGGTTCTACCTCCAACATGGCAACTGGCCATTGTACTTAATCCACTCACTCAAGTAGGCAATTTATTTTTACCTACACAAAACTAGTTTTTAGACGGTAAAAAAACGAAGAACAAAACTTAACTCAAGTTTTTTACGTCAAGTTCCTCCATTTTCCATTAAAAATATACCAAAAAATGTTACAATTGTCTCAAAAGGTGCAATGTCAAACTGTCAAATTGCAACTGCTTAGTAAAAAACTATTTTTTTGTGTCAAGAACTTGAGATAAAGAATTTGACATAAGTTTTATCGTAAATAAATTGCCCATCAAAAACAAAACTAGTAACATACTCGATGGTTATTTGAATGTTTCTAAAACTAAAATTGAATAGTCATTGATAATACAGTGATTCTCAACATTAATTATATATAAAAACAAACTCCTAAATACAGTGATACTAAATTCTCTCTATTAGCTATAAATAAGCTTATCTATATTAAGTTATTACATGTTTTCCCGTCAAGACTTAGAATTATGATTAAGTCGTTACATTTTTTTCTCGTTGAGAAAACTTAATGATATAATAATGATATGGGGAAGGGACCGGAAAAGTAGATTTAAAATAGCAGTTCCAATGCATTATAGACAATCTTAAGGATGTGCAGGAAGAAACATAAAACAATGAGTTTCAATGCATATATTTCCTTCTGATGCTTCTTTATCATGCATATACCCAACTACTCAAAGAGAATATATAAGATCCTGCTAGACTTGCTATGGTAACTGTGTTGAACATGCATGCTGCCAATATGTCGCACGCCAAACACCTTAATAATGATTCAGAAGATACATAATAAATTATGGTAATTGTTATAAGGATAACAGAAGGACGAAAGGGGCAATAATATGAGTTTTCCACTTGAAATATAATTAGATGCCAACCTTTCTAAGAACCTTAATAGTTGAAGCTTTTGCGCTTAAAATCTTTTGCCAATAAAGGAATTGTTAAGCAAGCGGGCACTGCTTCCTCATATTTCAGTGAATGATCTAGACCTTACTGAAATTAAATTCTGCACAACAGCTAAATTTTAGCTCAAAATTTATATATTCCACAGTAAAAGTTTATAAGTTTTATGTTCAAATTTTAATGCACAATTAAGTTCACACAAAACCAATTATGTATAATAACTAAGCTTAGGTACACATCATTTTGTTGTGAATAGACAACACCAGGTGGATTTCAAACACTTGATTAGCCTTGAAGCATTTTGTCTACTAAATTCTGTTAGATAAATGCTTCAAGTGTCAACAACTGATGGATTTCTCTACAAAGTAATCAACAACGTGTATTAGAAGAATTTGTGCAAGGAATCATTAATATGACTAAAACAATTTGCAATTCAACCCTCAGTTCTGCAACATTTCTTTAATGAACTATTTACAGTAAACTATAATGATAAAGCAAAAAAGTGCAAAGAATATACTAATATAAGACAATACGAGCCCTGTTATAGTCAAATAGAATCAAACATTGACTCATATTTTTCTTTTGAATCTCAACTCATCCCCATAAACCTGACTCACTGCAGCAAAGTCTTTGCCTAGTTAAAAATCAAAACAAAGAATCAGCAAAACAACAAGGGGGTTCCTACCTGCCTTGAAAAGAAAAAAAAAACATCAGTAGCAAATGAGAACATGCAGAGCAGAATGAGTAAAGCTCAAAATCAGACCAATAACCATTGTATAAATTGTGAAGCACTAAAAACATGATTTTGACATAACATTGAAAGGTGTACAATCCAGTATACGCAATCAAAGAAGACTCCTACAGTATAGGAAGAAAACTGTCAATCTAGTTAAGAAAACACTCCTTGCTAATGAATCAGAAAGCGTGATACTATTATCTTGCTATCTTAGTATTATCTTCTTGTTATGACAGTTAAAAATAACGAAGGTTAAGACAAAATGTGGATTATTATCTTAGTAAAGGAAACACTTTCTCTATTATCTTCTTGCTATCACAGTTTAAAAGAAAATTAGCACCTACTTCCACTCAATTATTGATGCATAAACAATTTCAGCATCACCGGGGTCTATGACCAGACCAGCCATCACAGGTGGAATTTTCTATAAAAAAAATAATAATCGGGATAATTTATTAGTATTGCACTGAAAATTAGCTCAATCAAAATATATTATACATGATTTGGTTCAACATGTTGGAGTTCAATAGCTCTAATAAGTGAAAATAGTGAACTCCTATTTGGAACAAATATTAATTTTCTACATAACAGTATATACTTTAGGTGTTACATTCTATGCCTAGTTTCACCTAAATACCTTGTTTTTGGGTACCAACTTGTGATATTTGTAAGTATGCATGGAAATTCCTATTTGGAACATTATATTCTCTCTTCAAAATCAATTAAACGGAATTAGTACAGAAGCAAATTAAACATTTATGCTTACCAATGTATTAATTAGTCATAAAAATCTTCAATTTCTCATCTCCCCTGCCAGTCATTAACAGATTCCAAAATATTACAGAGACATGTAATAACATGAATGCAAGTAATAATGACAAATTCATGCACTTGAAATTAACTTAATGATTTGAAAATATAAAGAGCTTTCAAAGAGTTAGAGACGAAATTTACATAAAAGGTCTTAAGAGAACTCTCTTTAATAAGTCCCCAGTCCTTCTGAAGTACACAGCTTATAAATATGACCTGCATATCATGAAAGCTTATGTCAAATAGGAATCCTGTCCTGTCCACTACAAAACATGTAGATACCGTATAAAAAACATGCCATAGAATAAATACTTGCTAAGGTTTTTTTTTTTTTTTAAAAAAAGGGATGGGAAAGGGGATATATTATTATTCTAGTGGCACTAACGGCTATGTTACAATTGTCCTCGAGGGGATTTGAACCATGTCCCTTGGGATTACAAGGCCATGCTAAGGTTGCATACGATATAAAAGCGAAGAAAGCCTTATAATTCCAATAACCAACACAGTTATTTATCCACAAGCAGTGATGATCCTGCATCAAATTCAGCAACCAAACAAAAAGGTTGAAATAGATCTTCAAATTGCAAACTCAAATGCAAAACTGAAGCTTAAAATAACATCCATTATTGGGAAGCAACTGACCTAACATTTTCAAGACCACACCTTCTGCAGTCTCGACAATTATGAGTCCTGGGAGGCTTGTATCCAAAGCACTTGTCACATTTCTTCCGTTCCACATACTGCAGCAAAATTATTAAGAAAACAGTAACAGACCAAACATAGTAGATCAGATCACTAACATGTGAGATAAGATAACAAAATCAACAACTTATTCTATCACAATTCACAAATACATCAGCAACTTTTGATAATGTAAACTAAAAGCAACACACACACACATAACAGCTAAATTGAAACAGTAGCAGCATTGATCCATAGGCAACTAAGAATTCCAGTGTTATTCGCTACTTGATTTATATAAAATAACATGCAATTAGGGTGAAGCAATCAATCAACACATACAATTTCTAATTTCTAATTTACCAACATATAGTCTATTATCAATCTCTGACTTAAAAATTTCAATAAATAATAAATAAATAAATAAAAAGAACAAAACTTAACTCAAGTTTCTTACCTCAAGTTCCTCTATTTTCCATTAAAAATATACCAAAAAATGTCACAATTGTCGCAAAAGGTGCAATGCCAAACTGTCAAATTGCAACTGCTTAGTAAAAAAACTATTTTTCTGTGTCAAGATTCTCAAGAACTTGAGATAAAGAATTTGACATAAGTTTTATCGTAAATAAATTGCCTACCAAAAATGAAATCAATTATATATATATATATAAAAGTTGGTTTTGTTACATTCGGTTATGCTACGTGTCACCACCACAATTATTGTATTAAAACTCAATCTATTTTTAAAACGAATAAGTTATTATCTATTATTAAATTCAAAATCTATTTGAATCAGTTGTTTTTTTTAAAACGAATTCTATTTAAATTAAGTTATTACTTTGCAAATAAATTAAAATGATTTAAAAATAAAATCAGGAAAGATATAATTTTAAAATAAATTAATACAAATTTATAATTATTTTTCGATTTTTTAATTATTTTGCGAAATATTTTATTTTAAATTTAAACATGTAGATGAATTTAATACTTTTAAATTAATAAGATTTTTAATTATTTTTTGATTTTTTAAAACAATTTAAATATTTTGTTTTCAATTTAAACAAGTTGATGAATTTAATATTTTTAAAATAAATTAAAAAAATTAATTAGTTTAGAAATTTTAAAATAAATCAAAAAACTATAATTTAATTTTGAAACAAATAGATTAATTTATTATTTTTCAAATAAATTAAAATGATTTAAAAATAGATCTATGATAGATATAATAAAAACTAAAATCAATTATCTTTTATCTATCTATTATTTGTTATATATATTATAAAAGAAGGTTTTTAATTTTCAACTAATCTATTCCTATTTTTAAATTTTAAATCTTAAATATTAATTATTTAATCTATTAATTATATTAGCAGTTTTCATGCCTCATGTCACCACTTAAATTATTCAAAATATTTTAATTTAAAACGTGTTTTTATTTTCAAATAAATTTGAAATCAACAAAAATTTTAAATTCAAAAAATCATTAACAGTCCTTCTATTCAAAATTTGATATTTATATTTTTTAAAGTTATTTCAAATTTTATTTTAAAATATAAAATCATTAACAACCTCGTCTATTCAAAATTTGATAGATGTATTTTTTAAAGTTATTTTGAAATCAATCAATTATCAATTATAACAATTATATATATATAAAAGATAGTTTTGTTACATTCGGTTATGTCATATGTCACCACCAAAATTATTTCAATTATTTTATTAAATCAAAATCTATTTGAATCAATTATTATTTTAAAATAAATTCTATTTAGATTAATTTAATATTTTTCTAATAAATTAAAACAATTTAAAAATAAATTCATGACAGATATATTTTTAAAATCAATTAATAAGATTTTTAATTATTTTCTTTTTTTAAATAAATCAAAACATTGTATTTTAAATTTAAAAAATGGGTGAATTTAATATTTAAAAAAATAAAATGATTTTAAAATTATATTTGATTTTTTAAAATAAATAAAAATAGTTTTATTTAAATTGAAACAAATAGATTAATTTATTATTTTTAAGATAAATTAAAATGATTTAAAAATAAATCTATGATAGATATAATTTAAATTTAAATTTAAATTTAAAGCTTTGTTACATGCGTTTATGTTATCTAAATCAATTAATATTTTAAAACAAATTCTATTCAAACTAATTTTATATTTTTAAAATATATTAAAACGTTTTAAAAATCAATTATATATATATATATAAGATGGTTTTGTTACATTCGGTTATGCCGCATGTCCCCACCACAATTATTTCAATTATTTTATGAAATCAAAATCTATTTGAATCAATTATTATTTTAAAACAAATTCTATTTAGATTAATTTAATATTTTTCAAATAAATTAAAGAGTAATTTATACAACGTGAATAAAAGAAATGTTGAAATATTGTTTCAGATAAAAATATTATTTTTCATAATATTTATTCTATAATTAAATATTCAACTCTACAAAATCAGTTTACAATGTGAGTCATCACATTAAATTCTAATTTTACATAAACTATTTTTTTAATATAACGATTCTATTTTTTAAAGATATCCCTTTACAAATAGGTTATTTTATTTAAATAAAAAATTATTTAAAATTATTCCAAAACAGATAATGTGGAAATAATGGCAATTAAATTGTCAGCTTATTTTAATTTAATTAGGATTATAATAATTTTCTTTATAATGACATTTTATTATTTTCTAACTGATAATTAAAAGGGGGGAAAAAGGTTTAGTACTTATTACAATCAAATTGATTTCTTGCTTTAATGTATGGAAACATGAGCCAACGATAATAATAAATAAGTGAATATAAAATGATTAGAGATATGCGTTTTACAGGATGTGAAAAACTCTCTCTTCCTCTTGGTTGTCCTATTATTCAGGACATTGTTTGTGAGCCTCCAACGTGTTTCTGGCTTCGAGTGCACGAGTTCAGATACTACTGTGTAAATTTTAAAGAGCAAATTGGATATTGGGTTGTACCGAAAGACTACCGAAATTTGCTTTTAGGACACTAGTTTTTGTCACGGCACAACATAATTCTTTTTCTAATTTCCAACAGATAATGTACTTTTTTTTTACAATAGATAAGATACTTTTTGTTAGCCCAAAAAGTAGGTTTCTTTTTTTTAACTTTACTTATGACCCAGTAAGACTTTGAGTAAATGTACGTATGATTTTGTTCAAATTTGAAATTATTATTTATTTAAATTTTTTGTTTTAATTCTTACATTTATGAATATTATTATATCATGAATATTTTTGTAGAAATCTATACTATTAACCATTTATATTATCCAGTTATGAGCATCATTTCATCAACAATTTAATACTTTATTGTTATTTTTTTAAGGATTGTTGTATCTTTTATTTAATTTAGTATTAGATGTTTGAGCATAAAAGGATTAAATTTTTAAATGGATTTGATATTTAAATGATGATTATTTTATTGCAGGATGGTTGTTTTGTCACATTAAGAGTAGTGGAAGAATTGACTCTAAATCACAATGGTCATATCGTGGTTGTCCATCAAAGAATTATTTGACAAGTGTGACAAAACGTGATGGTTGATATTATTATTTTTTTGACAGATGGTTGATATTATTGTTGGAAATGCGATGTTATTTAATATTAATTTAGATCTATAATATTTAGGGTTAAATATATTTTTAGTCCCTATAAAACTACGATTTTCAAAGGTTAGTCCCTAAATAAACTTTATTTATTTTTAATCCCTATTTTTCTTTTATAGCGACTATTTTTTTAGTCCCTAGAGAGACTAAAACCACATATTTTTTGTAAAAAGTTTTCAAAATATGGAATAAAATTGAATAAATTTTTTAGGGACTAAATTTAAAAGTCGTAATTTTATAGGGACTAAAAACATATTTAACCCTAATATTTAATATGATTTCATAATTTTATATTTATTAAAAAAATATATCTATAACACTTAGGATAATTTAAGATATATATATAAATATACACACACATTATATTAGTTAGATAAAACTATATAAGTATTCATATGTTGATATTCATATCTCTTGAAGTTACTTTTTAAAAACTTTAAGTAAAAAAAAGTGATAAAACATAAAAATAGTATAAAATACAATTAGAAAAATAAAAAAAGAAATATTGTATAGTCGATGTCCGTGAGGCACAGGTTTATTACACTAGTTGTAGATGTAGAATGAAAAAAGGCTTCTGTGGGGGAGGAGGCAGGAGTGGTATGAGGAGTGAGGGTGGGGCCTGAGGGGACAGGGGGCGTGGGTCGCAGGATAGAGGATAGGGAGGGAGAGGGGTAGGGGTATTTATGAAAATTAAAGGGTTGTGCTGGGAATAAGGCCTGTAATGGGTTTATCATGGCCAGTATGTTCGTAGCCCAAAAGTTGTTACTTACGGATCTAATAAGAGCCTCATGAAACGGGTAAAACCCTAGAACACGATTATTTATTAATCCCAAAACAAACCAAAATTAAGCAATAGAGAGTCCCTTTTCACTCACCAATCAATCGCACATTGCAATAGATTTTCATATTCTCGTGCAAAATGAAAGTCATCGCTGCCTATTTGCTTGCTGTTTTGGGAGGGAACACAACCCCTTCCGCCGATGACCTAAAAGACATCCTTCGCTCCGGTACGCTACCGCTTTTTTTATATTTTTTATTTTTTTCCATTGCAATAACAATCTTCCTTAGGATTTGTTTAACTTTATTTTTCTTTTAACGGACGCAAATTTGGATTCTAGTATGATATGATTTGACGAGGAATTTGAATTTTGGATTTTCAGTTGGAGCAGAAATGGATGATGGGAATATCAGTTTTTTCTTGTCTGAAGTGAAGGGTAAGGATATAACAGAGGTTATTGCCGCCGGTAGGGAAAAGTTAGCCTCAGTGCCTGCCGGTGGTGGTGCTGCCGTTGCCGTCGCTGCTGCTCCTGGAGGAGGCGGTGGTGCTTCTGCTCCGGCAGCCGCCGAATCAAAGAAAGAGGAAAAGGTGGAGGAGAAGGAGGAATCAGACGAGGTAACATATTTTTTTTGGTACAATATCTTTTTATCAAATCTAGTGGGAAATGACTGTTATTCTTGTTACAATTTTTTTATCCTTTTAGTTTTGTTCTAAATATAATGTTGCAGTAGCATAGTGTGGTTTGCGAATTTCAAACATTAGTAGAAATTAGGTTATCTGATGAGAGGCGTAGCTGACTGTTTAATTTTTCTTATTTGTTTTGTGATGCAGGATATGGGTTTCAGTCTCTTTGATTAATTGGGAGGTTTTTCTAACTTTGTCCACCACATATTCTCAATCTAGAGCTCCTTATTTTTTGTCCCCCTTTTTAATGTAGTATTCATGCTAATGATTTGTGTTTAAATGAATTCAATTTCATATTGTTTACTTTCGTGAGGTTATGGAATTTCCAATTTGGTCACCACAGATGAGTTACTTTCCTAATTTTCTTTACATTTCTGTTATTGGGTTTCAATCTGTGTAGAAACGACAGAAGTTAATAGGAGTGTGCAATTAGAATTTAAGGTGAAGCATTTTTTGGTGTTAGTCTTGTTGAAGACTTCTTGAGAATAGAGGCAACAAGTGTGAGGAGGATAGATAAGGATGAACCTGATCGAATTGTTTTGATTTTCTACGAGGACTACCGAAGGCACCGCAACTGTCAGGTTCTGTGCGGCGGAAGGAGAGCCAAAGATGGTGGAGGTTTTGTGCGCCACCGTCTATGATACTTTTGGTCAACGAGATCAATACACTAAGTGTCTGGTTGTTTTAGATTTCGGACGGTTCAAAATCAATTCTAAGAGCATAAACAAAGCTAAAATAATTGAAAATCACTATCCTTGTGTTTGGTTGATAAAATATTGGTGGATAAAATTGATTATAGGGTGGGTAAAATTGATTTTGATGGAAACAAGAAGTTTATAGTTTTTGCGTTGAATAAAATCAATTCTAAGTGTGGAACCTACAAAATTTTTTATATTTATAGATCAAAAAGTGATTATATTTTTATCATCCAAATGAAATCATTTCTTCTGAATTCACTTTTAAAATATCACTAGTACGATACTCGTGTATTCGCACAGGGCACACGTTATTTAATACGGTGGTTATTTATAGTAAATGATATTTTTGATTCAATGTATTAAAAATTAAATAATTTTATAGTGAATATGAAAGAAATATTAAATGTGTATCAAATATTATTATTTATGTAATTGTGTGACTTGTGTACCATATATAGCTAAGATTAAACAAACATGGTTAGAGTTTTCTTGATTAGATAGATAGATAGATAAAATAGATAACAGAGATACATGCATAAAATTGATATTTATGCTCAAAGACAGAGAAATTTTACTTACAATATGTAATGTTTTTCAGTCACGAATCAACAACAAAATAGTTATTTATAAATAATTAAGATATTTATAAAATTGATTTATCCTCAAAGACGATGAAATTATACCACCAACATGTAATGTTTTCTTGCTGATACTTGAAAGTAAGATAATATTTACAAATAATAAAAATATTTATGAAAATTGATATGTACTTAAGTAGTGTTTTCCCGTCAGAACTCAAAAACAAAATAATTATTTATAAAAATTAAATACATTTATAAAAAAATAAAAAGTAATTATGTCTCCCGTTACGACTCAAAAGCAAAATAACCATTTATAAATAACTTAAACGTTTATCAAATTGATCTGTGTGAAAGACGATAAAATTATACCGACAACAAGTAATATTTCCCCCGTCGAGGCTTAAAAGTAAAATAATTATTTATAAATAATAAAAATATTTATTAAAATTGACATGTGCTTAAAGATAACGAAATTACACCGACAACATGTTATTTTCTCCTGTCGGGACTCAAAAACAAAATAATTATTTATAAAAAATAATAGCATTCGTAAAAAAATATAAAAAATAATTATACTGACAACATGCAATATGTCATTAGAATAAGAGGTCTAAAATTAGTATATAATGTTCCCCCGTTAAGAGTCAAAAGTAAAATAATCATCTATAAATAATATATAATAATGATATTTATAAAATTTGATATATTTTAAAAGACGATGAAATTAAACTGATAACATTTTATGTTTCTTCGTCTGGAACAGAAAAAAATCATTTATACCGATAATATGTAATGTTTCCCCCCGTTAATAATCACAAGTAAAATAATAGTGTTCAAAGAGCCCGGAGGTCTTCCCTGCCTTGGATTGAAGCGTCATCCCCTCATTCTAAATTTTTGTTATCAAAAAATATATATATATAATAAAAATATTTATAAATTTTGATATGTGATCAAAGATGATAAAATTATATTGACAATATGTAATGTTTTCTTATTTATAAATTATATTTATAAATAAAATGATTATTTATAAATAATAAAAAAATTATAATGATAAAATAAAAAAATATAAAAAATGAAATTCAAAAATGTTAATAAAAAAAAGAAAGAGAGAAAGCAAAAAAAAAAGTGAGAGAGAGTCAGAGAGTGATGCAGAGAGAGAAGAAAGAGAGAATCACGTGAGAGAAAGAGAAGAGAGGAAAAAAAAATAAAAAATTAGTATGTAATATTTCCCCCGTTAAGAGTCAAAAGTAAAATAATCATCTATAAATAATATATAATGAAGATATTTATAAAATTTGATATGTTCTAAAAGACGATGAAATTTTACCGATAACATTTTATATTTCTCCGTCTGGAACAAAAAAAAATCATTTATACCGATAGTATGTAATGTTTCCCCTCGTTAAGAATCACAAGTAAAATAATCATCTATAAATAATATATAATAAAAATATTTATAAATTTTGATACGTGATCAAAGACGATAAAATTATATTGACAATATGTAATATTTTCTTATTTATAAATTATATTTATAAATAAAAAAAGTATTTATAAATAATAAAAAATTATAATGACAAAATATAAAAATATAAAAAAAATGAAATTAAAAAATGTTAATAAAAGAAAGAAAGAAAAAAAAAAGTGTGTCAGAGAGTGACATAGAGATAACTAAAAATAGGCTAAAAAGTCTCCATGCAAAGCTCTGCTAGGGTTTTGAGTCAACTACGGCTCTTCATGGGAAGAGTAGGGAAGAGGAAGATCTTTTCAACAGAAGTAAGAAGAAAGTGCAATCTTGGGAGGAAACGGGATCAAACTATGTATAGAAGAGGGGTCAGGCAATTTGACAGCACCTCAGCAAGTCTCTTACAAGGAGAAGTTACTCAACTTGTTTGGAGAAGAAATTCCTGAGAAGTGGGATGCTAAAGCCATGAAAGAAAAGTTTGATGTGGATGTTTCCAAGCCTGAAAATATTCCTGCAACAGATAGATCAAGAGGTAAAGGAGTGGAAATCCCTTTATCTGATGAAGAGTGGAATACATGGTCATTACCATGAAAAAAGACTCTGGTTACTAAACTTCTAGGGAAAAAGGTTAGTTTCAAAACTTGCACTTTCCATCTCCAAAGGAAATGGGCTAAAAGAGGTACTATTAAGATTGTAGACATGGCAGATGGATACTATTTGGTATACTTCTTTGAAGAGGATGATTATAATCTGGCTCTTTTTGAAGGGCCATGGATGATTGCGGATCATTATTTGATAGTCCAACGTTGGCGTCCTTTTTTCCTTCAAAGTGCAGAAACATCCAGTAAAGTAGCAATTTGGATTAGAATTCCAAGGCTACCTTTTGAGCTTTATAATGCCCAATTCCTTTGGCATATAGGATCACATTTAGGAACAACTCTAAAGATTGATAGGGTGACTTCTCGTGGTAAATTTGCACGTATTTGCGTTGAAGTTGATCTAGCAAAACCTAATCCCATATTGTTGTTCGAGGGAATAATCTACTTATTGAATATGAAGGACTACATCTTATTTGTTTTCGATGTGGCTTATATGGGCATAAGGCGGATAAATGTCAACAAATTCTTGAGTTTACTGATTCTATGGGGCAACAAAGCCATGGTTTGGTCAATGAAGTTTCAGCTAATGTTGATGCAACTCAGGGAATGAAGGAGGGAATCACCGAGGCGGCGGTGGCTGCTAGCAGCTCCGTGAACCCTTGCGGTAGGGCTGAGGTGGATGCAGCTACAAAAACGGCTAAAATCAAGGAGCCTGTTACGATAATTAAGGAGAACATTCATGAGGTGCAGCTGGGTCAGTGGAATTGTGTTAAACGGTTTTCAAAGATACAGAATCAGGGTAAATCTTCTTTTATGGAGAAGGAGAAATTAAAGGAGAAATCGGTTAGTATGGGGGATGTGGCGACCAGTGTTGGCAATAAGATTAGGCCAAAGTCAAAACAGAATAAGTCAAAAGCGGTGAATCTGTCAGGATCTAGGTTCTCGATTTTACCATCAGAAGATGTGTCGGTGACTAAGCATAAGAGCACTGTAGATAAAGGGGCTGATATTGCATTTAAAAGCTTGCCACCAAGGCAGCTGGAAAACCAACGTGTCAAACACCCCCTAGGTGGAAAAAATCCACAGTCAGGGCAAAAAGCAAAAGGCTCCAAAGGCAAGACTATTGTGTCCAATAAACCGAAACATATGGTGGTCATTTCTTCTTTTGCATCTACTTCTAAAAGCCCCAAAACGACCTTGGAGAATAACAAGAAAGCTGAGCTAGAAATGGAACAGGTTCAAATTCTTCAGAGAAACAATAATGATACTTTGGAGGCTATTCTCGGTTGGAACAAGCCTTTAATAGATGCTCTAGTTGAAGTTGATGAAGAGACACTGGCTTTTGTTGACCAACAACGATCTCTTAGGAACAAACCCCCATCTTCGGCCATGAACAACCTTGAGAGCACCTCTAATGCTCTGGTGGTGAAGGATTCCTCTACAGGCCACATGGAGAAAGTGGCCGACATGGATGTTGAGCAAACTAAAACCAAGAGGTACCGTTTCTACAACTTCTAATCAGTCGCTTGACGTGATACAATCTCCTAATCCTAAATTGAGTGGTGATGTTGACATGGATGTGGAATTGTAAAGACATGTTGAATTGGAGCAGGGCTGTTTTGAGACTGACTCTCAACTATTTGATAAAATGTCTCAATGAATTGCATCATTTGGAATGTTAGAGGTGCCGATGGTAAGGAGTTTCCAACACTGATTCGTGATGGTTCTAGAATTTATAATTAGGATTTTGTTGCTATGCTAGAACCTCGTATCAGTGGAGATATTGCTGATAAGGTTATTAGAAAAATTGGCTTCCCTAATATTGTTAAAGTTGACGCTCAGGGGTTTTCAGGAGGTTTGTGGTGCTTGTGGAAAGACTCATGTCCTCCAATCTCTGTGCATTCTACTTCTAAATTCTGCCTTCACTTAAAGATTAATGCCAACACTCCTAAATGTTGGTTTTTATCCATAGTGTATGCTAGCCCGAGTTCATATCAAAGGCTAGATGTTTGGAAAGAACTGTAGGATCTAAATGCCTCTATTTCAGCCCCTTGGTGTCTTGCTGGGGATTTTAACCAAGTCATTTATGATTGGGAAAAGTTGGATGGTGGTCCTATAAATGCAGCTGCCAGAGACGCATTTGTGTCTTGTATTGGCCAATGACATCTGCTAGATCTTGGATACATTGGACAACCTTTTACTTATCAGCATAGTGCTCTTAAAGAAAGATTGGAGCGTGTTCTTTGCAACTCTGCTTGGCATTCTATGTTTCCTCAATGCTCAAATACTCATTTACCACTTTCATCTTCGGACCGTTGTGGTCTTTGGTTGCGAATGGCTCCTGGTAGACCACATCATAGAAAACACTATTTTTAAATTCCTTAGCCCTTGGTTGGAGCATGAAGGTTTTGAGCAACAAGTCACCTCTGCCTGCATCAATTCGGATACTTGGATGACAAATATGTCTCGGTTGACTTCAAACTTAAAAGTTTGGAACAAACATGTGTTTGGAAATATCTTTCAAAATAAACATCGTTTAATCAAGAGACTATAAGGTATCAACAATAAGCTTTTGGTGGATGCAAATGATAGATTTTTATAGCTGAGGAATGTGTTGTGGCAAGAGTATCTTTCTATCACTCATCAAGAAGAGGTCTATTGGCTGCATTAGGCAAAATCCAAATGGATTACCCAAGGAGACAACAACACGCATTTCTTTTATCAATCTTGCCTTATCAGAAGAAGAAGGAATCACATCATTGCTCTTCTTGATGATGGGAATAACTGGGTGTATGATGAAGATATACTTTAAGACTTGGTAGTGGATTTCTATAATAATTTATACTCTTCTGTAGGTCTCCCTAATAGTGGCTTCAGTACCAACATGGTTTTCCCTCAGATTCTGGAACAAGACCAATTTTCCTTGAGTGGAGTTATTATTATTGAGGAGACTAAGTGTGCTCTTTTTAGTATGAAAAATTTGAAGGCTCCAAGACCTGATGGTTATCATCCTATTTTTTCCAAATCTCAATGGGATATAATTGGTCCTTCTCTTCATCAATTTGTTTTAGATTGTTTTCAGCAGCTTGATAGGATCATTGAGGTTAATCATACCTTACTCACATTGATTCTTAAATGTGATGAGCCTAACAAAGCATTTCAAATTCGGCCTATTGCTCTCTATAATGTGATCTATAAAGTCATTACTAAAATCATTGCCTAGAGAATTCGGACTATCCTTCCATATGTGGTGTCAGAGAATGAAAGTAGCTTTATTCTTGGTCGAGCTACCATTGATAATACTCTTGTTTTGTAGGAAACGATTTATTCCTTTAAACGCTTACAGGGTAGGAAACGATACATGATTATCAAATTGGATCTAGATAAGGCTTATGATAGAATGGAGTGGAGCTTTGTAATGGAATCTCTCAACTGTCTTGGCCTCCCTACAGACATGCAAAATGTTATTTTCCAGTGTATTTCCTCCGTCTCCATGCGGGTAAATTGGAATGGCCCGGTCACTAATGATTTTAAGTCTTCCCGAGGACTAAGGCAGGGGGTCCTATTTCCCCTTACCTCTTTGTTCTTTGCTTGGAGATATTGGGACACAAAATCTAGGATGCTATCAATTCTGGGGATTGGATGCCGTTTACTTTTGGAAGAGGTAATGGCCCTATTCTTTCTCATATGTGCTTCGCAGATGATTTAATTTTGGTGGCGGAAGCGACACATAACTAAGTGGAGTGCATTAAGTCCATTTTGCAGCAGTTTTGTGATGCTTCGGGGCAGAAAATAAATCTAAATAAGTCTCAGGTTTATTTCTCGCCAAATGTCAATGAAGAACAAGCAACCAATCTCAGTCAATGTCTTGGAGTCAGTATTACTCGAGATTTGGGACTTTATCTTGGTGCACCAATGCTTCACCAAAGAGTTTCTAAACATTCCTTTTCATTTCTGTTGGATAAAATGAGGAAAAAACTTATTGGGTGGAAAGCAAACACTCTCTCCTTCGCAGGTAGAGTGACTCTTGCTCAAGCTTCTCTCATAAACATTCCAGGTTATGTTTTCCAATCTACTCTTATCCCTGCCTCTGTTTGTGATGTTGCTGAGAAAATATGTAGGGATTTCATCTGGGGTTCCATTGTCGACTCTAGAAATGTCATCTAATTGCCTGGGATAAATTGTGTTGTCCCAAAGAAGAAGGGGGGCTAGGCTTTCGCAATCTGTGAATGCTTAACAAGGCATATATGATGAACTGGTATGGAATATGATTACTCATCCTGAAAAGCTTTAGGTGAAAATTATGAAAGCTAAGTATTCATGTGGTGGACTTCAAATTCTTATCTTTAATCACAAGACAAATTCTTCTGGTACTTGGAGAGCTATGGTAAATGCCTGGGGCGATGTTAATAAGAACATCATTTGGGTCCTAAAGGATGGTTTGAATACTCGCTTCTGGAAGGACAATTGGATTCCGAGAATTGGTATTCTTACTGATATCTTACCTAATTCTATACCAAAGGCAGAAGCTGAATTTTCTGTTTCTTACTATACCAGCAACGGCTCTTGGAATTGGCATATGATCCAACAATTGGTTCCTGCAGAAATATGTGATAAAATTTCCTTCATTAATCCCCCTAATTCAAGTGGCATTGATTTCCCTTGCTGGAATTTGTCTTCTGATGGCTTCTTTTCTTTAAAATCAGCCTACAAATTTATGCATGTGCAGGCTCGGGACTCTTATGAAGCAGAACCGGACCCAATTTTTACAAAGGCGTGGAAGTGGCAGGGCCCTAGCAGAATAAAAGCTTTCTTATGGAAGCTAACTCATGCTCGCTTGATGACCAATGTAGAGAGGAAAAAAAGATGTATGACTACAGATGACTTACGTCCAAGATGCCAAAGAAGTCCAGAAACCATTATGCATATGTTGCGAGATTGTGATGAGGTGTGGGATTTCTGGACTAGTTTGATTGATCCTGATCAATGGAGCATTTTTTTTAGCCTTGGTTTCGATAGTTGGGTCCATTAGAACCTTTCTTCTAATCAAATTGGGATTCACATGGTGTGCTGGCCTATTATGTTTGGAGTCATAGCTCACTACAAGAAATCGCGGGATTACCGACGGCCAAAAGCCGTCGGTAATCCCCAAATGCCGTCGGTAATAAAAAAATTCCGACGGATTACCGACGGGCTAATATCCGTCGGTAAAATGCGTGTCGCAAATACGTACCGACGGCTTTGGCCCGTCGGTATAATCGTTGGGTCACTTCCGACGGCTTTAACCCGTCGGTAAATTTCCGACGGCTTTCTCCGACGGTTTTAACCCGTCGATAATTCCGATGACATTTCCAACGGCCATGACCGTCGGTAAAGCCGAACTTCAAAAAAAAAATTAATTAAAAATTGTTTAAATTTTTATTAAAAAATTATTTAACTTTTTAAATTATTTAATTTTAATTTCTGTAATCAATTTAATTTATTTATCCATTTAATTAACGATTACTAGTTATCACATTTAATTATTAATTTATTCCTGTATCTAAAAATACAATGCGATAACATAACTATAAAACAAATTAAAAAAAAGAAACGTAACAAATAAATAAAAAATTAAACAAACAAAGCGATAATAAAAATATCCGAAAATATAAAAAAATATCGATACAAACATACTTAATTATTAATTTATTCCTGTATTTAAAAATGCAATGCTATAACATAACTATAAAACAAATTAAAAAAAAGAAACGTAACAAATAAATAAAAAAATTCGACGAACAAAACAGTAATAAAAAATATCCGAAAATATAAAAAAATATCGATACAAACATAACTAATAGTCCTGATAATCATGATCATGATCACCATCTGCATCATCGACATGATCACCAGTACTATGAGGCGGAGGCGGAGGCGGTGGAGGAGGCGGCTGGCGAGCTAGCAAATGGTACAGATCCTCCTGTCGCTGCAGCACCTGAGCCAACATGGCAGCCGTCCGGCGGGCCTCCTCCTGCTGGACGGCCGCGATCCGGCCGCCGCCGGCCGCTAATCGCCGCCGCTGGCTATGGCCCGCTTCAACTCTGCTATCTCCCGCTCATCCGCGGCAGAAGACGATCGGCCGGGCGACTCTCCAAAGAGAGGGCCCTCTTGTAGTTCCGGCAAGGTCGCCAAAGACCGTATAGGCGACCCTTCTTCTTCTTGCCGCCAACAACATCTGCCCAAACCATCAGCGATGCAGCTGGATCCTCTGGGCTCTGAGACGGGGAACATGAGGATGTCTGAGATCTAACCTAAGACATCCTCGCCTCAAACTCCTCCTGTCAAACATAAACAAATTAGTCAATTTTTATTGTAATAAAACAATATAAACATTGTTAAAAAACTATTCATTATGTTTTATAATTACCTGGATCCGCCTCGACCGCTCATCGACAAAATCACCGGTACTTTTCCTAATATGAGTTGCACGATGGAGCTCGTGCAACTGAACCTCCCTTTGCAAATCACGAGACTGTAATTATTTAATAAAAAAGCTTAACTAAATAATAATAATAATAATAATAATAATAATAATAATAATAATAATAAAAAAATAAAACATACAAGTCGAGTTGCGTCACCGATGGCCAGAACCTCCAAAGATGCAAGCTCCCACCCTTTTCGTGAGGCTCTATTCTTCTTCGCCTTCTAAACTACGCCTTGAACTCGGGGAGTTCCGCGCTTGTAGCTTTGCCGGATCTCATCTCCTATCCAAGTGGGCTGCCCATTGAGGCGGGCATCTCTAAGCATATCAGATAGGCGGTGGGAAGCCTTCATATGGAAGTTCTTCTTGATCTGCTCCTCCTGCTCTTCCTTCCAAGAAACCCTCTCCTGTATGAATATAATACGTTATTAAAAATAATTGAGATTCATGAAATAAAAAAATAATACGCAACAAAAAAAAATAAACAACTTACTCCGTCAGCGTCCCCCAGGTGGGCCAATAGGTGTGGTAATTTTGCTCAATTACTTCCATGATAGCCTTTGCAGCTGGCTTTGACGGAAGGAACCTAAACAATAACAACATACCAAACAAGTTAAAAAAATATAGGTTAAACTGTAATTTTCGTCCCTTATCCTTTTTTTTTAGTTTTCATTTAAGTCCATTAAGTTATAAAAATTACTTCAATTTCGTCCTTTCTTTTTAATTATTCTTTTTTTTTGGTCTTAGACGAAATACCATCTTACACGTGGCAGTTTGTTTTATTTTATTTTTCTGCCACGTGTCAGATGGTGATTCGTCTAAGAAAATATGAATAAATAAACAGAAAAGACGAAATTGATGTGATTTTTGAAGTTTAAGGGACTTAAATGAAAACTAAAAAAACATAAGGGACGAAATTGAAAACTAAAAAAAAGATAAGGGGCAAAAATGTGTATTCAACCTATATACTCACCCTCTACCAGCTGGCCTGATAGCAACTCGGCCATCATGCAGCATCTGAATATCATCAACGACCTCCTGCTCATCCTGCTGCTGCTCAACCTCCTCGTCCTGCTGAACCCCGGTCTGATCAGGTGCCTGGCCCACACTATACTCCTGATCGGACACATGAGTGTCGGGCACCGTCTCAGACACAAAATGAGAGGAAGAAGCGGCAAGTGTCTGCTGGAACCCTGGGGTGGGCATCATGTAAATGGGTGTCGATCTGAGAAGGTCTGCATCTTTGTGTAGGTCTTAGAATGTGGCGTGAGCTGCGTGGCGTAGATGTATCGCGGCCCATTTGTGTGGATGACAACATCGCATAGCCGGCATCATCAATCCTAATAATGTTCGGCCTCCGACGGCGAGGGTCGGCAATGATGCCCTTCCGCCGTTGACCACTATTGGGTGGTCAAAGTCGAACTGAACCTCCCGATGCCATATATGTCTATAGAGCAATTTAATAATACTTGATCATGAAATATTATATTTAAACATAACAATATTAAAAATGAATTCCAAAAATAAACAAGTTATATGAAAATAATCGACAAAATAAAATATGTTGTTAGACATTAAATTCTCTAATTGTAAAAAGTTAAACAAATTTATTACGCCCATTACGCCCACTCTGCTTCGGCATCGTCTTGAGATCTTGATGGTTACGCCACTTCTTCATTTAATTCCTCATCTCCATTTACATCTTCATATGTGATTGGATCGTCACGTAGTCGAGAAATGGGTTCAACTTCGTTTACTACGTTGACATGAGACATCTCATCCACACGATAAGCCACTTCTTCCTGTGGATCATCTCGCTTCAATGCGACCTCTTGGTTTTGTCTTTATTGCAACACACCAACCTTGTTTGTCCCTTCGAGTTGACGGATAAGGGACATAATACACTGTCTTACATGTTGTGCCATGATAAGCGGATCAAACATTTGGTATCTTACGCTCATGCATATGTCATGATATTATATTTGCGATCCATTCTTGTGCCTCTACTTGACGGATCAAACCAATTACAATAAAATAGCACTATTCTTTTAGTATAGCCTAAAGTATTGTCCGCCACCTCATATATATGTTGAATCACGCCGTAGAAGTCGTCTTCACCTCCCTCTGTGGCACCTTTTACATAAACTCCACTGTTAACTGTTTTTTCCCCTCTGTTTTTGACTGAGTTTGAAATTTGTAACCGTTTACGAAATACGTGTGCCATTCTTTTACACGTGATTTAGGACCATGAGATAAATTTCTCAAGTGTTCGATTATGGGCGATTCTGACTCGCTATACACCTGCGTATACACATGCACAAGTGATTTAGGGTTCATTTTTGCAAACAATCTTTTGTATTTTCAAACAACAAATAGTTGAAATAGGACTAAAAATACATACCTGTCTCATAAACCACGTTGGGAAATATTCATGAATATAGGCAGAAGAGTCTTGTTCGCTTGTGGGCTTAGTTAACAAGAATGCCCTGAACAAGTCATTATCAAACAAATGATCATGAATAGTTGTGGACTAAAGAAAATGAAAGTGGTCAAAAGTATACATACGTAAGATATGGTGATACTTCAGCACAGTTGATCAACACGTGAACGCGTGTCCGACTTCCAATCTTCTCCCGTTAACCAGGACTTGACTCCTTTCCGGCATGATGACCAGGAAGGCAAAACACCGATAAGGCGGCGGGTGTCTTTCACTTTCAATTTCTATTTCATTCCTATTATTTGTTGGTGTCAGCATGAAGTTCGTAAAATAATGAGAACATAAATGAATTGTCTCACGGTGTAAGTAAGTTGCACAAATAGATCCTTCAACCCTGGCCTTATTTTTCACCGACCGCTTTGAGTCACCCATAAATCTCTGTAATAACGAGGTTGGTGATCAACATTTCAACATTTAACCCGGCGATGAATAATTATGTTAAAGAATATTTGATTATATTACCTTTCGAATGGATACATCCATCGTATTGAACAGGTCCACCAAGCCTAGCTTCATGTGCAAGATGCACCGGGAGATGTTCCATAGAGTCAAAGAAACCAGGGGAAATATTCTCTCCAACTTACAAAGAATGGCGGTATGTTACGCTCCATCTTGATAAGATCATCATCTCTCAATGTTGCAGAACACAAATCTTTAAAAAATTGGCTGAGTTCTGTAAGTGGATTTAAAATATTTGACGGCAGGGAACTAAATGCAATAGGAAGTAAACACTCCATGAATGCATGACAATCATGGCTTTTCATCCCAATCATTGTTCCTTTGTTCACATAAGCACATCTTGCCAAATTAGAAGAATAACCGTCTGGCATTCGAAGTTCTTTTATCCACCGGTGATCGACCTAGCTTCCTCAACAGTTAAAGAGTAATGCAGACTTTGGGTTTCAGGGTTTTCCCATTGGACTGAGTCGTCAAATGCAAGTCCTTTCGCTTGGTAAAGTGGTAAGTCGATCGGCCTTATCATTGTCTTTCGTTCTTCCTCTAACGTTCATCACTTTGTGAGAAAAACATTGTCAAAAAGTTCTTCTCAATGTGCATAACATCAAGGTTGTGTCTCAATAAATTATCTTTCCAATACGGCAAATCCCAAAAATACTTCTTTTAGTCCAATTGTGCCATTGTCCATATCCTTCAAATCGATCCAATTCACCAAAATCTGTGATTTTTGGCGGATCCATAACTCGGTCAAAATACATTCAGATGTCAACCTCGGCGGGCCATCTAATTCAACTTCCCTTCTTGAAGGCGTTCTTATTCCGTCTAAATGGATGATCTGCTTTGGTAAAAACCTGCGATGTGAGTCAAACCAAGAACTCTTCCCAAATTTCAAGGTAAAGGCCTTTGTATGCTCCATGCAATGGGACATGCCATTTTACCATGAGTACCCCAACCAGACAACATGCCATATGCAGGGAAGTCATTAATGGTCCACATAAGAGCTGCCCTCATTGTAAAGTTCTTCTTTCGTGCAATATCATAAGTCACAACGCCATTCCACAACCTTTTGAGATCATCAATGAGAGGCTGTGAGTAGATGTCAATACCATCTGTTGGATTATCTGGACCCGGTATAATACAAGTCAAGAACATATAGGGCTTAGACATGCACATATCAGGAGGAAGATTGTATGGGGTAACAATAACTGGCCAGCAAGAATAAGGTTTCGCCGTTGATTGAACATATGGGGTAAAACCATCAGAGCATAAGCCAAGTCGTACATTACGTGGATCTGCTGCAAATTCGGGATTCACACGATCAAAGTGCTTCCAAGCTTCACCATCACATGGATGTCGCAACATACCTAAAGTGCTTTTATTCTCATAGTGCCAAGTCATTTTGTCTGCAGTCTGTGTTGATGCAAACATTCTCTGCAGCCTTGGAATAATTGGCAAATAAAACATTGCTTTCCGTGGAACTGGTTTTTGTCTACCCTTCCCATTATCAGTATGTGACATATACCTTGGCTCACCACAAAATTTGTATTCAACCAGCGCGCTATCGTTTTTACCAAATTCATTGTCGTAATATAACATACACCCTCTCACACAACAATCAATCCTTTTAGAGTCCAACCCTAATTTGGACACTAAGCTTTTAGCCTCGTAATAACTTTTTGGCAATCCATCTCTGATAGGTGACGAGTCCAACATCATCTTCGTTACGAGATCCAAGCACACATCCGTAGCACCACAGTTGGACTTGAGAGCTAAAAGTCTCACACACATTGATAACTTAGAGTTGGCAGACCCTTCAAACAACGGGTTATTTGTTTCTAACAAGAGATTATAAAATCTTTGTGCAGTCTCATTTGGAAGTTCATCTGTGTCATCATACTGTGGCTCCTCGAATGATATGTTGACCCCCAAGGCATCACAAACCATATCTTGCATCAATTCAATCTGCTCACCATATCCCGTATCTACGCAATTGCTTGAAGCACCTGTGCAATTATTGCCAACCCCTAATTCAACCCGAGGTAACTCTTCACCATGTCTAGTCCAAATCCAGTAATTAGGCATAAATCCAACTCTCTGCAGTGCGATGACCTCACCTGGGCTCTTGATCTTTCTGCAATCGCATTTAAGGCACGGACATCTAATCCCTCCATTAATTTCGAAATCTTCGTGTGCCATTGCGACTTGAACGAAGTGATCAATCCTATCGCAAAAAGATTGTTTCAAACCCCATCTTCCCGGATACAACCTATCGTACATCCAACTACGATTCGAAGGAAAAAATTTCATCTTCTGCATGTCAAAAAAAATGACAATTTCAGCAGCACGACATTCTTACAACCGCTCTCTTTCTTTAAATGGTATGACCCTATCCCATTCGAGGAAAAACTTTTTCAGAACTCGTATAATAGTCATTCCTTAATTCTCATATCTTATACTTGACAAAATTTCGGCAGCATTTCCCATTGGTCTCTGAGTACACAAAATGATCGCAGTTAGGAACAAGGCAATCAAGTATGCACTCAGAGAACAAAAGGAAATGAATCTAACCGAAATTTCATCAAATATCAAGATACGAGAATCAAGCAACAACTATTATACAAGTAAAGAAAAAGTTTTTTCCCAAACTGTCCGACTTGGACAATTCAAGGTTCAATATACAATGAACACGTGGTATTTAAAAGAGTACACACACTCAATAATATATTGAACCTTAAACGGGAAGCTAAGGCTTTTCTCCGATACTAATAACAACAATCAAACATCCATTTCATCAATAATTAAAAAGTAACATGTTGAAAGTTGACATCCTCTTAAAGGATAGAATTAAACAAGCAGAAGTGGCAAGGGAAGCATAAATCCTTTTAACAATTTTTGTTTTCATAGTGGTTTGGCTTGGTATATGCCATGCAATTAGAGCTCCTATATGGCGACATCTACCATACATCCTAATCCATTAATTGACCAAATTGATACAACCAGAATGTGATAAATAAACCTCTCTTGACAAAGCCATCACGTGACACTGCCCTCTTGACAAATTGATACAACCAGAATGTGATAAAAACCTCTCTTGCGGAAAGTTTTTCCATGGGAAATTTTGAGTCGACAACCAGTTCTATTTCTTGTAATGGCCCAAGGACAATATTATTGCTTTTTTACATGTGAATTTTACATGCTTCACGTGTAGTTTTTTTTTTTTTTTGAAACTGATATTAATAGATTTGGGTTATGATTAAATTATTTTATTATGACTCAGGTTTCTATCTCAAGTAGTGAATTAGTTCCTTCTGATATTGAATATGATTCCATTTGGACATGGATCATTGAAAAGTCTAACCTCCCAAAGACTCCACAAGGGGATATTTTAATAGAAATTTTAATGTTCATTTTTAATTTTTTTAATATACATCGTATGTAGCATGAGTCATTGTCGTTTCATCCTAATAACACTTTTATATAAGTTATATTTCAACCTTATTTCTTATTTCTTATTTTAAATTCCCACTAAATTTTGGATTTCTAATTAATGGAGTAAATTTCAATTATTAACTAATAGTTATATTGGTGAAACTTATATCTCATGAAGATAAAACTTATTCCTTTGTCTGGAAATATTACAACAATCTGGAAATATTACAACAATGTATCCTTAATTTAAATAATAATTCAACACTCTAATTCAACACTCTGATTGAGAGGGAGGAAATATTACAACAGTTTCTTTTTTGGATATCTTCTATAATATATATCTGCATTTGTATTTGTATATAAGATCCACAATTTGTATTATAAAAAAATACGCAATTGTATTTGTATTTGTTGTTGGGGATTACATTCGATCTTAGGGAATTGGTATTTACTAACTATCTATCCTTAACTGATAAGATGTATATTAATTGTGAAACTACGTATTTGCAACTACTCAAGCCTAAATTGAATGTTGAAAATTGCAAGAACCTGACTCCTATATTCTGATAAGAAGACTTGTGAATGAGGAGCCTATTGTGTATCGGACAACCACTCTGCTTCTAGAAACTTTTAACTAGATATCTAGATTTGGAGCAATAATTTAGCTATACTAGAAGAAAGAACTAAACGTTACTAAGACTGGACAAGAGAAATTTGAAGTAATAATCTCATTACTGTTAGACAAAGCGTATGTGCGGATGGAAATTACCTTCTTTTGTATTTAAAAGAAGTTGTGTTCTTTGTGATGAACTTAACATTATTTGCGTGTCCCACCAACTGTGTTACATTCAAGCGTTGAAGTACAAGCAGGCAAGACTAGGAAATGCAGGACTACTAGGTTTGATATCAATGGCTCATCTAGGACTCGTGATAGTGAAGGTATTGGTACCCCAATAGGAAGTCATTTGATTGTTACAACAAGAGTTACTTAGCTAGTAACTCGCATTACAATTTTCTTGGCCCTTCATTCTTTAGTGCATCCTCATCAACAAAACATCTTTGAGAACTACATAGGTTCAACTAACTTCAGTGATCCAAATATGACAATATCTGGATTAAGGATAGGTAAGATGAATATCTCTAACTCATTCATGCAGAATTCAGTTAGCAAGCTTATTGGAGCGAATGGTAAAACGAATAAACAAGGAAGCAGGCAATCGTGAATAATAAGTCCGTGTGGGGGTCAACAGCCAACCCTTTTCCACACAAAAAGAACCGACATTTCAATCATCAATGCATGATAGAAAAATATTCAATAATACTATTTAAAGCATGAAATCACTAACAATAAAATAATCTTATAACATACATCATTTCAAAATTCTCTCTGTGGAGAGAACTATGAAGGAAATCAAATAAATATGTCGGTGTGGGGGTCTCTCAAACGACCCTTTTCCACCCAATGAGTAAACCGATATTTCGTTAGAGTGCATACCTAAAAAGAAGCTTCTCCTCAAATGTCAACTTCGAACTGGTAGTCACGAGACAAACCTAGCTTACTGCGATGGAGAACTTGCTCGAACACCTGTTTTCAACAGAACACCCAAAATCAAACTTAGAAAGAACATAATACACTTGATTTTGGATGATCAACCAACACAAAATTGATGGAAGTATATAACTTTTATAATATTTGTTTAAAGTACAGCTAAAATAATAATCACACACCAGACATTCATTCAACCTGACTAAACTACAAGAGAAAGCACAAAACTGATTATTACAAAAACAAAATTTTCATTTCAAGCTTCTTATCTTTATAACCAAAGGAGTAAAACAACACAAAGGCAAATAAAATGAAGAAGCAATTCCTTCCATTATTGGAAATCCCCGAATTGGATTCATAACCTAGTTTATTTAGCAATGAATTCGCTACCATATATGCGTATTTTAATTATTTATTTTCTGTATGCTCATGTTGGTGTTTCAGCTTACACCTGAAAAACATGAATTCTTGCGGTTGATGCATTTGTGGAAGTTGGGTCTCTCACCCAAAGCCAGCGACAAGGATGTCTATGACTTTTTGCTTTCTCTGGTGCCATTCAAAGATGTTGAAATTATCGGGTAAGCTATTATTAGAATTTAAAACGTTCGTTCAACATATTTTTATAATTTTTAAAATCATATGTTAAATGGGAAAACGATTAATGATTGTTTTTTTATTTTTGATGTTTCACGACTTAGATAAGATTTATGTACTCTTTGATTACGATTATTGTTCACATCATGAGGATGAATCTATACAAGCTATACATGATTAAATATAAAATTAGCGATAATCAAACTAGCTACGATCGATTGATCGGTGACTTTGCATCTGCTAACTAACTAGCTCTAGTAATATATGGAAGTAAATGAGAAATTATTGAATTGAATTGTTGATGAATACAGCTCAATGAAAGCCTTTAAAATTCCCACACAAGTCAAGCTAAACCAAATTCCAAAATCCACGTCAATGAAGATTATTTCAAGCTATGAATTTAGTATCCAACAACCGATTACCACAACACAAAAAGGACCAAAGCAAGCAAAGGACCAAAGCACAAAATTTGCATATACGAAATGTGTGGTGTAGCGAAACGAGACGGAGCTGTGTGTGGGTGACGGAGAACGATACAGAGGTGGAGCGGTATGGCAGTGCGGAGCTGTGTGACGGTCTCAGAGAGGTGGCGGAGCTATGTGGCGATGCCAGACGAAGCTGTGTCGCTGCAGTAGTAATCACAAAGATAAGATTAAACTCAAAGAACGACAAAAGAACAATAAAGGCAACTAGAACTAGAAAAGCAAAATCATTACCCCCGGCGGGATTGTGAATCGAAGAGGGAGCTAAGAACCGATCGCTTACTAAAGCTCAGACTGTGCAGACAAGATTGAAAAACCAAATTGAACTCATAACTATAAAAGAACAATACGGGTCGACATGCAAAAGCTGATAACAACCTCCTAAACATTATAGCTACTCCATTTATCAAAGAACCAATATCATTCATAGCTAAAAATACATCAAATTCATCCCACTCTCATGCAATGATTGTAATCCCATTGTTAAACTACCAGAAACATCAATATTTGCAACCATAGCCTCTACAAACTCTCATTAATTCTCACTAAAAAAGCCAAACTCAAGTGCCAAAATTAATCAAACATTTCATTTCGAGGACCTAATTGACATTTGCGAAACTTCAATTTGTTTCAGTAAGATCTAAACTAAATTTTTTGAAAATAAACAATTGGATCAAAAGGAAACCTCTTTGCTGCCATCACTTAGATGGAGCATATCTTTTTTAAAGGCCACTCAGATAGTATTTTATCCAAACAGTAATTATGCCTAAATAAAAGTGAAGAATATGGAATCATAGAAAGCAATAGTTGATCCACATAGATAGTATTTGAACTATTCTATCTCCTCAAGATCAAGTTGTACCCAAACTGTTGTCGAAATATAGGTTTTCTAGATCAGGGGCATCCAATTATTATTTCACTTTTCCATTTTGTCTACCTACCTAGTCACCAATTGTGTAGGTCAAAGTTTTATATCTCCCATTATATCTCTTTGCAATCAGAACTAACTACCATATATACACCAAAAATGCAATTTTAACAAAGTAGCAGCAGAATAGATTTTGATCACATGAAAAAAAAAATCCAACCAATCCATATCCTAAGCCAGGAAATGTATACATACTGGACTTGAAATCGACTATTCTCGCCAGAAATGAGCAATCAAGTTAAAATAACTAAATCAAACTATTCTTTTGCATGTAAATAAACAATTCATCCGAATAACATTCAATGTATTCTGTGACCTTAAACAATGTCCTAAAGTTGGGCTATGCAAGGAGTATGATAGGAAGGAACAAAAGATGGAGACATAAGAATAAAAGGCTCAAAGTCGTTTAATTTGTCAAGAGGGAAGCAAAACAGAAGGACCTACCTAATCGGGGGAGTTTTGGCCAATCAACCCAATCATTTGTGGAGGACCAGGCATGGTGGTGGCGGTGGCGGCTGCAAGGGAGAGTGAGGGCGGCGTGGTGGCGGCGCTTTAAGACTGAGAGGTAGTTACGCCCAATCAACCCAAGCGGGGTGGAGGACCAGGCGTGGTAGTGGGAACGGTGCTGCAAGGGAGAGAGGCGATGGTGTGGTGGTGGTGGCGGCGTGGTGGCGGCAGCGGCGTTTCAAGATTGAGAGGGAGGAAGGAAGAGAGGAGAGAAGAGAAGAGAAGAGAAGAGAGAATGTAAAATTGGGAATAGAGGATACGGGTCTTCCTCTGGTTGTTGAAGAAGATTACCGACGGCCTAAGTCACATTACCGACGGCCAAAACCCATCGGTACACTCAATGGTCCAACGCGGTGTTACCGATGACCTAATTTACGTTACCGACGGCCTATTTCTGTCGGTATTTGAAAAACACAGCGGGAATCTAAAACTCGGCAAAGTTACCGATGGTCATTACCCGTCGGAAACTCTGATTTCTGATGATCGACGGGCTTAACCATGGAAAAATTTCAACAGACGATGTGTTACAGTTACCGACGGCCTAGGCCGTCGGAAACACCGATTTTTTTGCGACGGGTGGATGCCGTCGGTAATAGGTCGTCGGTATGCTCGGTTTTTCCTGTAGTGGCTATGGAAATTTTGAAAGACCGAAATGCGATGGTTTTCTCTTATTCCTCTAATATGGGAAGGAATTTGTTCTTCCAAGTTATTAACCAATCCATGTTTATTCTTCAACAGGCTAGGTAGACAAAAGATGAGGCAGCTAACAGCCACTTGAATGTCCAACAAATCTATTCGAACCGTCCTCCTACTAAGCGTGTTAAGGTTAATGTTGATGGGTCTCATTTTAATAGTCCTAGTAGTTCTACCTTTGGAGGTCCAGGAGGGGACTCAAATGGTGCTTTGATTAAAGGTTTCTACAGTAGATTAGGGGCTTGTAATGCGGTCTGGGCCGAGCTTTGGGCCTTGAGACTGGGTATTAGAATGGCTCAAGACTTGAATCTCTCTTGGGTGAAGTTTGAAATGGACTCCAAGATTATTGTGGACATGGTTCACAACAATTTTACTCACATCGCTTTTCTTAAACCCCTGCTTCAGGAGGTTACTTCTCTTCTTCAGCTCCTTAATTGGAAAACTTCTCTTGTCCACATTTGCCGAGAAGTGAACCAATGTGCAGACTTACTGGCTAAAAAGGATCATGATGTTTCTTATGGTGGCGTGTTTTTTGACTCTAGCTTTCCTATGTTAGATTTGTATTTGTCTGTGGATACTAGAGGTGTTTGTACCTCTAGAATTGTTGCTTAGTTGCTTCCCTTTTATTTATCAAAAAAAAAAAGAGTGAAACAGAGAGAGAAGAAAAAGAGGAGTGAGAATCACGTGAGAGAGAGAAGAAAGATAAAAGAGGAAAAAAGTGAAAGGTGAGAGAGAAAAATTTAAAAGTGGGAAGAAAAATAATTTTCAATGTGAATTTAATTTTTATTTTTATTTAGATTGACATATTTGCCCCTGAAAAGGACAGGTGTCATTAATATAAGATGTTTAAAATTATAATTTTGGTAGTAGTTTGTTTGATTATACAGATAGTAGATATAATAGAATAGATAGATAAAATAGATAATAGAGATACATGCATCAAATTGATATATGCTCAAAGATAAAGAAATTTTACCAACAATATGTAATGTTTTTCGGTCATGAATCAACAACAAAATAATTATTTATAAATAATTAAGATATTTATAAAATTGATTTACCCTCAAAGACGATGAAATTATACCGATAACATGCAATATTTCCTATCAATACCTGAAAGTAAGATAATATTTATAAATAATAAAAATATTTATGAAAATTGATATGTACTTAAGTAGTGTTTTCCCGTCAGAACTGAAAACAAAATAATCATTTATAAAAATTAAATACATTTATAAAAAAATAAAATGTAATAATACCGATATGTAATGTCTCCCGTTACGACTCGAAAGCAAAATAATTATTTATAAATGACTTAAAAAAATATAAAAAAATGTTAATAAAAAATGAAATTAAAAAATGTTAATAAAGAAAGAGAGATGCACCAAAAAATAGAGAGAAAGAGAAAAAGAGAAGAAAAAAAAAAGAAAGAATGAGAGAGAAGAAAGAGACTTGAGAAAGAGAAAGAGAAAAAAATGAGAAAGAGAGAGGCTGATCAGGAAAAAAAAAAAGAGAAAGAGAAAAAGGGGATCATGAGAGAGAGAGAGAAGAAAGAGAAGAGAGAAAAAAAGTAAAAAGTAAGAGAGAAGAGAGAAAAAAAGTAAAAAGTGAGAAGAAATAAATAATATTTTATGTAAATTTAATTTTTATTTTGATTTATTTTTATTTAGCTTTACATATTTGCCCCTGAAAAGTACATGTGTCATTAATATAAGATGTCTAAAATTATAATTTTGACAGTAGTTTGATTGGTTATATATATATAGTAGATATATAGTAGATTATCAAACACAAATCAAATTTTTTATACTCAATTTTTTTATAATCAATTCTTTTGAAATCAACTTGAAAATCAATTTTATCACAATCTAAAACAAATAGACTCTAAGTGTTTGATTGTTTTAGATTTTGGACAACCCTGAATCAATTATGGGAGCAAAAACAAGATCACTATAATTGTAAATCCCTATTATTGTGTTTGGGTGATAAAATTTCGGTGGATATAATTGATTCTAGAGTGTTTGAATTGATTCTGATGAAAGCAAGAAGTTCCTAGCTTTTGTGTTGCATAAAATCAATTTTGAGTGTGAGACTCATAAATTTTTTTATATTTACACATAAAAATTTATTTTACTTTTATCATCCAAACGAAATAAATTCTTTTGAACCCATTTTTAAAATATCATTATCAAATACAAATCAATTTTTTTATACTCAATTTTTTTAAAATCAATTGTTCTGAAATCAATTCGTCAGAATTAATTATATCACAATTTAAAACAAACGGACCTAAGGAGACGACTCTTCATAATTATAACCATGTTACTGTCAATCAAAAACTTATGTCATTGCTTGGGTTTCCTTTAGGCCCATGAGTTTAGCACCTCCCCCTTTAATTTTACCACCTCCCCCACCCCATAAAAGACCAAAATACCCCAAAATACACATTTCTATTTCCCTAACCTTCCCCTTCCTCCTTTCTCATTTTCTCTCTTCCTCACCCCTCTCTCTCATACGGAACCTCCCTTTCTCTTGCTCACCTCCCTCTCTGACATCGCTCGCTCTCTCTTTCTCTCGTCCATCTCTCTCCCTCTCCCACAGTCCCAATCTCACATCGCCCTCTCTCTCTCATGTTCGTTTGTCTCGCATAGTTGTGGGATGAGCCCGAGGTAAGTAACACTCTATATATTTTTAAAAAACATTATTTTCATTTATTTATAAATGTAATTGACTTATATTGTTTTCATGCTAATTGTGGGGAGAGGTGAGGGTCATCAGCCACGACACTAGTGTGCATGCTTTTGGCCCTTGTGCGAAGATTGTTGCTCTTTTGACGGAGTTGAAGCTTGATCCACTCAGGCGACTTTGCTACAAGGTTATTGACAAGGGGCTGATAAGTGCTTTTGTGGACCGATGGCAGCCAGACACTTCCAGCTTCCACCTGCTATTCGGGGAGATGACGATCACTCTGGTTGACGTCTCACAACTTCTCCATATTTTAGTGATGGGGATATTCTACACCATGGCACAGATGGATAGGCAGACATCTGCTACTTTGGTGACTGGGCTGTTAGGCGTCCCTAGAGCTGCGACGGATGCTGAGATTGAGAAGAACAAGGATATTTATGTTCGACTCGAGTGGCTGCGCAGCGTGGTATACCCGAGGTTCTACAGAGATGGAGAGTGGGACATGGTAGCTAGGGCTTACCTATTGCACCTTGTCGGCACCACTCTATTCACCGACAAGAGCCAGTTGTTGACGCGTATAGGATATCTGCACATGCTTAGGGACCTGGGTCGTGTCCATACCTATGCATGGAGTGCCATGACGCTTTCACATTTGTATGAGTTGGCAGGTTTTGCGACCCTTTTCCAGGTATGAATGTTGTTGTTTTAAATATTTTTTTGTATTGATAATGTACAATTTAAAATTATCTGACTTTTTATTTTTCATGTAGGCTTGGATTTATGAACACTTCCAAAAAGAGGATTTCGATCTAGACAGCTCGATCCTGTGTACAAGGAGACACTACCCCGTGCCTCTCGTTGGGAACTGGTAAGAGGCGCAAGACTGGTGAGACCATATTGGTGGGCCCCGGATAGGCTGACTGCAGGCGATGTTACTTCGGAGCCATATGTAGATCACAGGCAGCATCGAGAGTTCTACCCTATATCCTTATTCATAGGCTTCATCCGGTTCGGGACTTTAATGTATCCATACCTGCCAGACAGGGTATTGCGCCAGTTTGGACATGTGCAGCGCATACCGACGATCCTCGGGACATTAGACAGCAGTCGGTCAGTCTAGAGGAGATGGACGTGAGGTTGCTTCATTTTGATCAGCACGTCATTGCTGTTGGTCCTCGGGTGGAGCTTGGATCTCCGAACATGGAGTCTAGATACATGGAATGGTTCCGACGTATCTCATATCCGTACATTTATCGTGATCATGTACCAGTTCCAGTTCCAGGATCACCACCACCATTACCTTCACCTTCACCATCCCCACCACCAGCACCACCACAACTACCAGAGGTATGTTATAGTTATAAGTCTTATTTATTTATTTATTTATTTATTTATTTATTTATTTATTTATTTCATAAACAGCTGTCAATTAGAAAATAATATCTTTTTTTGTTGTCGTAGGGTGCTAGATGGGCTATGGTGTCTGAGATTGCACAAATAGTGATGGACAGACGGCACATCTAGCCCAACACCGAGGGTTGGGAGCTGATGCTAAAGCTCTAGAGATTAGCACGTCCCCTGACCTTCAAACATATGCACGGCGACGGGTCAGGCCTAAGTGCGAAGAGTAGCACCCTTTCAGTGTTTTAATATGTAGTTTGATTAGACATATGTTTTTATTTGTATTTTGAGCAGATATGTATTTTAGTTTTTCACACATTTTATGTTATTCGTAACAAAACACAAGGTAAATGCAATGACAATGCAAAATACGACAACTGAAAAACAAAGCGACATTCAATGACAACGCAAAATACAATAACTGAAAAACAAGGCGAAATAGGATAACAACGCAAAATACAACAACTGAAAAACAAGGCAAAATGCGATGACAACGCAAAATACAACAACAACAAAATAAGGCGAAACACAATCAATAAAATACATCACGGTCGTGTCAAACTGGTGATGCTTGACGATTCTGGATCAGTCGACATGGCGATTATTTCGTCCACAGATATTGGTTTCCTACAGGCGGAGATAATCTGGTCATTGCTTCTCAGTAGATTTGCGTATAACTCGATTGGCCCGAGGCTAGCATACTGTGAAAAGACGGTGAATATCTTCTCCACGTTACTGTTATCTTCAAGTTTCAGAACATCATATTCAACACGTCCGTGTTCCCAAGTAATAGGGTATCGATAATGGATGTTAAACACCTTTCGGTCGTCTCATGGTCGAACCACTATGTCACTAACATGTTTCTTTAAGGCATTAAGGGTGATGCCTCTGTTTATCTTAAAGGATTTTGGGCTATCGCACTCAAATGTGATGCCATTGTCACCTTTTTTAATCTGACCATCAGAAAACACAACAACAAGAACATAAGTTATGGTTGAAAGTATCGGTGTTTACCCTAGACGTTCCTATTTATAGAGCTGTTGAGAAAGTTGCCTTCCATTGAAACTGCACTGTAAAAGACATGTAAAAATTCTACATAAATCCCAGATTCTTAAATACGGTTACTTCCGTATTCTTATTGCTGGAGATGATTGAACTATTGGATTTTTATATCCGGATGAATTCGGCAATAGGAATACGGCAAACTAGAGATCCCGGGAAAAAAAAAACTCGAACGTACCTCAGATCAGTTACAATGTGGAAGAGATATAGCACAAAATGGCACCAGAGAGATAGTGGCAGATAACAAGGGGAGAAAAACACCTTCAAAAGTGAGAGAGATTGAGAGATGCCGAGAGAGATTGAGAGAGGGAGTGAGATATGGAGGAGGTGAGGTTTGAGAGGGAGAAACGTGAGGGAGGTGAGAAAGAAACAACATATGGATAAATTTGTATTTTAAGCAAGGGTAAAATTATATTTTAAAATATATGGGAGGTGTGAAAATTAATAGTGGGAGGTGGTTTCCTTTATGGGTTTGGTGGTTAATGTGGTCACTTGATGGTTCTAGAATGATCCAAAAGCAATAAATCACATTTTACATAATAGTCTTACGGAACAAAAGATCTCATTGTTGTCCACAAAACTATACTCCCTTTCGGTCTTAAATATAAGTAAAAGTCAAAATATAGTAGTCAAAATGTAATAAATTTTGTTCTGCAAGACTATTATGTAAAATGTGATTTACTTATATTTGAGACCGAAGAGATCATACCAAATATCAATGCTATCACAAGTATGATTTGTTTCTTTTGGAAGAATCGGGTAATACATTTTGACTTTTACTTATATTTGAGACCAAAAGGAATACCAAATATCAATGCTATCACAAGTATGATTTGTTTCTTTTGGAAGAATCGGGTAACTATATCAGCAAATTTGTTCTTTTGATATGTCAAAGACTCGTACCATGACTAGAAAGTGAGAACACAATTCACGTCCCAGTCTCCATCCTAACCGACAGAGCTATTCAAATGACCCAAAATGTTATTGCATGACTAATATTTACAACAATTGAGAAAAATCATAATCAACATTTTTTTTTTGGGGTCGAAAATCATAATCAACATTAAAATGTATAAATTACATATTCTAGTTGTTTGATTCGATTTTTCAAGTGTACAACAAGAATCAACAGTGCAAGCTTTGTCGAAAAGATAATGGCGAAAGTTAAAACACACAATACTAAAGTAGCTACTTATCATGCATAAAAGACAACTCCAAAAAGGCATCCTTTCCCTTGTTTTGGGATGCACACATTGTTGTCTTTAGCATATATATATTTCACGGTTATATAAACACATGTAATTTTAATTGATATTTAATTTGCTTTTCTTGCAATCAATGTAAATAAATACTTAAAGGAGTTGTTACGTAAACAATTTAATTATTAAAATTCAAATTATATGTATTAAACAAATTAAATAAAAATTAAACTATATATGTTAAATAAAAATTAATTAACAAAATTATATATATATATAGTTTTTATACAAGGTTGTTTTTGTCATTCTAAATATTTTTTTTTCTTTCCTCTCACTTTTTAACCAATCAAACAAGAGAAGAGAAAGTGTATTTTTCTTTCCTATCAAACAACTAGAAAATCATCTCATTTTTCACTCAGTCTTTTTCCTATTACTTTATTTTAGTAACCAAAAATAGCATAATAGTTAGATAAAAAGACATAAATATTTCTAGTTTAATTACTTATGGTGAGTTCACTTAACTCTTTCATCATTTCACAAATATGCTTTATTTTTCTCTCATTTTATATCCAATTAAATAAGCAAAGAGGATAATTTAGTTATTTTCCTTTTATTTTCTTATTAAACAGCAAAAAATATATATTTTTATAAGTTTTTACATGTTTCTCTCATTATTTTTTTTTTCAAACTAAACACAGTGCTAGAATATGGAATCTGGAGTAAAAAAAAATCTCCGGAGAGAATAATGATTAACATGATGATTCAGTTTTGCCTTGGGAAAAAGAAAGTCTTGGATTCTTTAGAGCTTTTCATTTCTCATTTGACCACCAAAAATTGCCTTCTCATTATTTCTTTGAAATTACGGCTTTTCAAGAGAGTAAATTCAGGATTCTGTTCATTTTAATTAGTTAAAATAAAATTAAAAAGAGTCATCGTTTAAATATACTAGAAGATATGTACCAAAAAAATATATATACTAGAAGACAGGAACAAATAACCGACCTCTTTCCCCTCAAGTAAACAATTCGTAGTGTCCTTTGTGTATACAGTAGGGGTATGCTTCATGTTTAGGAAATCTAGTCTAGTAAATACTCTTGAAAGTAACGTCCAAAAATAATTAAGCGCGCTGATAAAAAAAATAATCAAGTGCGACCTTAACAAATCACACGTACGTCGTGTCAAAAAAAACAAATCACACGTACATTTTTTGTCAAGTTATTTAAAATCGTCTAGTGACAGCAATGGCTAACATTGGATACTACAAAGAATTTTCTTTATTTATTAAGCAAAGACAAATCTCAGATTGCCTATATTAAAGTAGGAGACATTATATAATTAAAGATCGCGTGTAGGTCTCAGCCTAAACAAGCACCCGAAACCATCATCAATAGTCAATATAAGAATATCAAAATCAAAGATACACTTATCCATCACATAATACATTCATTCTCCTACGTGTCTTTTCAATATTTTTTTTTATAGAATAATAAAATTTAGGGTGAGAAAATGATGTCCAGACTCTTTGAGTACTTATGAAGGTAATTACATTTACCTCACTCAAAAAGACTAATAAAGACTCGAACCCGCGAGATATAAGTCCTATCATGCTGTATTAGTCGACCGTTTAGGATTATTTTTTCAATATTTTTTCAATATTTTCGTTTACACATTTGAATTTTGAATTTATTGTGTTAAGTGTGATTAAGTGTGACATCAGTGGGGCCCCGTCTGTACAAACAATCAGTGCCATTGCTGAAAACGGAACAAAAACCAACGCTGCGCATCTCTCTCTCTCTCTCTCTACCGTTCTACCCGAGCTTCTTCCATTGCTTCAAAGCGCGCCTAGGGTTTTTCTTCTTTCGAGTTTCTACAGATTCGTTCAGTTGAAGCAGCAGCGTCAAGCCTTTGCTTCCACTTGCCGGTATTGATTCCGTTTCCGATTGCATACTGTATGCTTTACTGCTACCTCATCGGCCCAATACGTATGTATACGTACGACAGCGTCTCACTCTGATGAACAGTGTTTGCTTATACCATACGCTCTCCACTGCACCTTTTAACTCAGATTTATTTTGAGCTGTTTTACTTCATTGCTTCTCTGGATTCTAATCTATGAAAACGGATTAGTTGTTGTGGATTCTACATGCTGGATATTCATTTTATTTTATTTATTTACTTTTTTTTAATTTTTTTTTTGGCGAGTTTCTGTTACTCTGGCTCCACATTTCTTCTGATCTGTTGCTTTATTAGACTCCTGGCTTAAAGCTTCCAAATAGATGAATACTCGAATTTATGTGTTTTTTGAGAGGGAAATTTTCTTTTATTTTATTTTTTGTGTTTAATCTTCAAATTAAACTAACTTTGCCGAACTAATAGAAATGTGACAACAGAAATTTGTGACGTCATCTGTCAACTCGTTTCCTTCCCTGGTCCTTCTTACTTAAATTGCAGAGTTACAGTTTTGTTGTTATACTTTGGTTTTGCTGATGCTTTCAAATGTTGGCCATTGTATCAGGGTTTAAATGTCATATAACTTATAAAAGAGTGGATATACCGTTGAGACTTCAATTTTGATTCGACGTTTGGATTCTGGAAGTTGGATTTCAGGTTCTTCTTCGTTGAGTCTTGATTTTATGGTGTCTGATGCACTCTGTGTAAAATGAATTGGTGACTTGAGCATTGAGAGTCAAAGCGTTTGTGTTATCTCTACTATGAAAAAGTTGAGTTAGCTGAGCAAATTTTTTTTGTAATGGGTTCATTCTCTGGAACTTGTGAAATAGTTGAAGCAAGGGAGGAAATGAGTAAAGGAAAAGCTGTAGGGATCGATATTTATCAGTCCAATTCTCAGTATAAAATGACTGAGAAAAATAAGAAGCCTTTGGCGCTGAACCTGGGATACAATGATGATTTTGATGATGATATTAATAAGCTGTTTGAATCAATTGCTCTTAAATCTTCATCAAGGGATTTGGGTCTTTTACAAGATGGTACCAGCCCTAAGCTGAAAAATACCTTAAAAAAGCCAATGACAATGGGTGTTCCTCGGTCCCCACGAGTTGGGACTTCTGAGCCTGTTAATTTGAAGCAGGCATTAAGAGACCTTTGTATATCTAAGGCATCAGAAGTGGCTGCTATGAAACGATTATCAAAATCATCAGCTTCTCCAAGAATATCGGAGGCTGGGAAGATACAGACACTGTACAATTCAACTGTAGCTGAAACCGGTCAATCCGGGTCTTCTGTTGTTGAGAGTAAGGGGTGTAGAATGGAAATATCTCTAGTGCCTGAAAAAAACAAGTCACCCTCCTTGGATAAAACATCTGAGTCTCATCAAACTACACATGCCACATCATCGAGCCAGGCCATTCACTCTGCTTGGGAAATTGCTGTTGCATCTACTCAATATGATTCTGGGACTTCATCGACTCAAAGTGATTTGTCATGTTCATCAAGTAAAGTTGGGGTTCAATCACCGTGCGTGTTACCTGTTCAAGCTGAAAAACAAACATCTGCATCTTATCCATCTCTTTATAATTCTTCTGCAAACAAATTAGAGTTGCCTGAAAATGCTTCGTCCGCTAAAAAGTTAGGAAAGAAAGCAGTCACGACAGATACTGGGCGGAAAGGTAGGTTGCAAACAGTGTCTTCTTCATCTACTTCTGTAAATGGCAACAGAGTTAACAAACAGCCACGGCATGCCCCTCGGCCGGTTAAAATGGTCATCAAGAACAAGAATGTGAGTAAGAAGAAAGTAAAGGAGGATTCAGGTTCTGCTTTATGTGATCCTACATCCAATGAAGTTAGTAAGTCAGTTCCTGGTCCAGCTCGGCCGATTTGTGAGAGATGTAGGTGTGCCTTAGATAATACAAGGGAAGAAAAGAACCAAGAGATAATGACTTTGGATTCTACTAGTCCTGGAAATAGAGTAAACTTGAGTAACATGCACTCTGGTTCAAATAAACCTGATTTGGCATCAACTAGCGGTAATGAAAGCAAAGCAGTTGCAAAAGTGAAGAAGACCAAGTTGAAAGAGCAACTTGAATTTTCACAAAGTTCAAAGAGTAGTCAAGGTGAGTACAGTAGTGGTACAAGTACAAGTGATGAGAGCAACGTGAGTGGCTCTAGTTGTGGCACTAGGCCTCACATGTCAAAGGATGTTAGGTGGGAAGCCATTCGACATGCTCAAATGCAGCATGGAGTCTTGGGCTTGAGACACTTCAATCTTTTGAAGAAACTTGGTTGTGGAGACATTGGGACTGTATATCTTGCTGAACTAATTGGCACAAGTTGTTTGTTTGCTATTAAGGTCATGGACATCGAATTTTTGGCAAGAAGGAAGAAGATGCCTAGGGCTCAAACTGAGAGAGAAATATTAAGGATGCTGGATCATCCATTTCTTCCCACTCTGTATGTGCAATTTACATCAGATAATCTGTCATGTCTGGTCATGGAGTATTGTCCAGGTGGAGATCTTCATGTTCTACGACAGAAGCAGCTTGGTAGAAGTTTTTCGGAGACAGCAGCAAGGTAGGAAACTAAGAAGTGATCAGTAATATATTAGCATTTTATTTTTGTTAGGTCAGAAATTATATGCAACCTTCCTTTTGTTAAATTTGAGATGTGCAACAAATGATATGATAGCTTAGGTAATTCTTGGCATAATCAAATATATTAATTTGCATAATTGTTCTTGCTGAATATGCTTGTGCTCATTCTCATGTTTTATCATGCATATGTTATATCTGGTGCATTCGATAGGTTTTTGACATGTTTCTTCCGTATACTATATGCTTTACTGCTGAACTATACTGATATGATTCTATGAAGTTTAGGCTGCTAATTGGTTAAGAATACTCTCCACTGTTGCAGCTTGTTTCACTATGGTTGTTCTTCATGATTACTTGGGAACTAGCCATTCTTTGTCAATAGAAATAAATTTGATAAGAGTTAAAATAGTTAGAGATAACAAACTCTGTTTGTGACTCTGTGGTTACTGGTCGATGAAGCTTTTACTGCTATCTCCTTTATCTGCTACCATGTAACTTGGTTGCGCAATGCATGTTGCTTATGTCCTTTGCCAATGATTCAGTCAAGAATGTAATTTCCCTCCTGTATCCACCACCCTTTCACTGCCACTGCTCCCTGTATTTCTTAAACCTGGCACCATTCTCCCCTAGTGTGACACTGTGACCTCTGTTCTTGATTGCTATTTCTTTAGCATTGACAAAGGAGAGATTGTTTCAATTTTGGAAATAGTTTCTTTGCACACTATACTGTGGAAATCAATTGACCGTTTCTGAAACTTCCTTACATGTATCATGCAGGTTTTATGTTGCTGAAGTCCTCCTCGCTTTGGAGTACTTGCACATGCTTGGAGTTGTTTACCGTGATTTAAAACCCGAAAACATTCTTGTTCGAGAAGACGGCCACATTATGCTCACTGATTTTGATCTGTCATTGAGATGTGCTGTTAGCCCTACGCTTCTGAAATCATCTTCTGATGTTGACCCTGCGAAAGTTTCTGGTCTTAGTGCACAATCAAGTTGCATTCAGCCATTCTGCATTGAACCATCTTGTCAAGTTCCATGCTTCAGCCCTAGATTCTTACCTGCTGCTGCAAAAGCAAGGAAACTAAAAGTTGATCCTGCTGCCCAGGTCAGATCACTGCCACAGCTCGTGGCCGAGCCCACTGATGCAAGATCAAATTCATTTGTTGGCACACATGAATACTTGGCGCCCGAGATAATCAAAGAAGAGGGACATGGAGCTGCAGTTGACTGGTGGACATTTGGCGTTTTTCTTTATGAGCTTTTATATGGTATAACACCCTTCAAAGGTTCTAATAATGAAGAAACATTAGCGAACGTGGTGTTACAATGTCTTAGGTTCCCTGACACTCCATTTGTTAGTTTTGAAGGGAGGGATCTGATTAGAGGGTTGTTGGTTAAAGAGCCTGAAAACCGTTTGGGTTCAGCTAAAGGGGCTGCTGAGATTAAACAGCATCCCTTCTTTGAGGGCCTTAACTGGGCCTTAATTCGTTGCACTATCCCACCAGAAATTCCGGAGTTTTATGATTTTGGAGTTTTAGACATGGCATCACAGGGCAAGGGTGCTAAGTATTTAGAGTGTAAAGCAGGAGAGCGAGTGGAATTCGAGTGGTTTTAAAGACACTGCTCTCTGTCGAGAGTGTGTGTTCCTGTTATGGATTCCCATGTTTATGGCTTCATGCTTCACATATCGAGCTGTAACTTATGTAAGCTATGTTGCGAGTTAGTTTTGATTATAAGGCAATTTGGAATAGACGTTTAGCAACTACTCCCAAATGTCTTGAGAATATGTGGCAACTTGACGGTTAATAATTGCAATCTGGAAGAACAAATATTCTCGAGAGAAAAAAAATTCATTTACCCTGCTGGCCATGTTGACATGAGATGCAAATGGTCACCCAAATGTAAATCATTTTATAAGGTAGAATGTTAATCACTATTTCTTATTTTTCTTTTATAGAAAATACAAGTATTTATCTAATCTAATAAATTATAAACATTTTAAAAACTTCTCTAAGAGTTCCTTTGCGCAAATGCTTTTGAAATTTTTTGGGAGCAAACCCTGTCTCTTATTTGTGTGTTAAAATTAAAGAGAGGCTAGGAAATATTATGCAATTAGATTTATAATATTATATTCTTACAAATATAATCAATTTGTCAGAATCTATTTAAAAGGTATTTGTTTTTTAATACGTTTAATATCTTACTCCAATGTTTTTCAATATAACTAAGGGAAAAACCTACCTCATAAGGTGAACATTAACACATTGAGACTTAAATATGTTTTTAGTCTTTGCAATCTAACAATTTTTGAATTTAATCCTTATAAAGTTATTTTTCATCCTTGCAAAGTCACAAGTTTTGATTTTCGTCCCTGACAACTTTTGTTAAAAAAAAGCTTATGTGGAAGACAGACTTCCACATGAGATGTGCCACGCGAGATAAAATGCTTACATGTGTCTGTTGAGGTGTTTTCAGTATAGAGTTCATTTCCTTCCCCCTCTTGCCCTCCCTTGCATACCCCACCCCTCCTCATCCCCTCTTCCTTAGCCACCACACTTTTCAATGCAAAGAGATGACATCATTGGTAGTGACAATGGGTGTGACTTTAAAGTTCTCGACATGTATTTTTGTTTTTTAGCCACCGACATTTTCCTTGTTTGTGACAAGCACAAGGGGTGTCGACGGAAGCGATAGCATCGGGTTGAAGGACCACACATGGAAAGAAATCCTCTCCATTTCTCCTCTCCACCATTGCTATAGTTTTGAGGTGTTTTGGGGGTGGACTCTGCCTAATGTCACACTATCATGTTTATGCTCACTATGGTAATGGAGTAAATGCAGAGAATGAGAAATGGGGAGGATTCATACTCCTTCGATGAAGATACTCTACCTGGGGCACAAGATTTGGTGAAGGTTGGAGGTTGAGCAAGGCAAGGAGAGCGGGTTCGTTTGACTTAGGGATGGCAATGGGGCTCCACGGGCACGGGTAGTAGCCCCCCGCTACCCGCCCCGTTGGAGAATTTGCCCCCCGTACCCGCTCCGTACCCGTGTGACGGATTTTTAACGGATTTTTGAGAATCCGCGGGTACCCACGGGTATTCATGGATACTTAATAAATTCTTAAAAAATACACTTATTTTAAAGAAAAATTATTTTATATCTAGATTCTTATACAAAGTTTCAAATGAGAATTTACAAAATACCATCACATGTTCTTAGAAAAAGAGTGCATCCAAATTTAATAACATCCATACATAACAAGTATCCATAAAACAACATCATGAAAATTACAACAAAATATCCATAAAATATCCAATTAAACAACATCAAAACATAACAAGTAAAATGTTGCAGCTCAATATCCATCAAGTATCCACCACTTCAGTAACACAACTTTGACCACCCGATTCCTGAAAAAAGAGTGCATCCAAATCAAAATCCAAACAACCAAACTCCAAATTAAATTGTATTTATATAAGTGAGGGTATTTTTGTAATTTCATATATAGGGTACCCGCAGGGCGGGTAGTATGAAACCCGCACCCACCCCATTTATGCACGGGTAGAAAAAAACCCGTCCCGTTACACCCGTGAGTACCCATTTCAAATCCATGGCGGATTTTACCCGCGGGTACGGGTTTTTTGCCATCCCTAATTTGACTTGGAGGTGGTTATGCTGGTGGGCAGGGAGGATTGTCGAGAACCACGATGATGACAGAAAAATGCCAACGAGGACGATTCACACTGTTTGCGAGACGAGTCCTCTGTCTTGTTCAATCTTGAACAAAGCAGGCTAAAGATGATCTTGAACCTTCTAAACCTTTGCTTCGATGATGCCGTTCTGTCGTTGCTCGCAATAGAGAAGCCCGTGCCCACCGGCGGTGTGCTATTAAATGTTTGCTCTCGCCGATTGTTGAAGTCAGATTTCAAGCGTGTGACGTATGGAGGCGGTGGCAGTGGAGGAGTCCATGGTTAAGGCTAGTGACAGCGGGTTAGAGGAGAGGGGAGCAAGTGAGTTGGAGGAAGAGAAAAGAGAAATGATCATCATTATATACTAATAATTTGGACCATTGATGAATAAAAAATTTATAAAAAAATATATCTAAAGGTGATTCCATATAATGTGTCTCGATACATAAGTTTTTAATAGTGTGCATCGCCGAAATTGAAACTACAACGATCAAATGACAAATTCACATATTTTTTTTGAATTTTTTCTTAAAAATTAGGCTAAATTATATCATCAGTCCTCTACGTTTATTTTACGTTTCAATTTAGTCATCTACATTTTATTTGTTCTGTTTTAGTCTCTTACGTTTCAAAACAACACATATACTATGTTCTATAATTTAAACCACACATATTCCCCTATGTGATGCATAAGTCACTACTCCACTAATGGGTAATAGTAAAATCATTCAGTGAAAATCATTCGGCAATTAAATCATAACAACTAAGTTGCGGGTTAGCAAGTTGACCCGCAAACATAACAATTAAGAAAGAACGAAAATGGAGAAAAAGAAGTTTTTTTTTTTTGCCTTTGTCATTATACATGTGGCTTCCACGTGAGTGTCACGTAGGTAAATCAGTGCCACGTGAGTGTCACGTGAGACAACTTAACGACGTTTAAACGACTGGTTACGGAAAGGACTAACGTGATGTAACGTTTGAAACGTAAGGGACCAAAACGGAACAAATAAAACGTAGAAGACCAAATTAAAACTTAAAATAAATGTAGAAGACCAATTGTATAATTTAGCCTAAAAATTATAAAGAATACAAGCGCATTTAAGCTTGGATTTTTTTTCTTAACCCACCGTAATTAGGGCATTTGATTCCCTAGTCGGCGCCTCAGATTATCCTCACGAGCTTGTCATTTGGACCCACTATGAAACTAATCCCCAAATCAGCAGCAGAACATTTGATTTTTTACACACGGGTTTCGACTTTCTCCCATATAGACGAGTTGAGAAATGGAACTCGAGTTGTTTTCCTGAGTCACTTTACCAACTCTCGAAACAAGATATTGGTTAGTAAGCTTGTAATTTTCCAAACCAACAATAATATTTGGATACCTTTAAAAACCTCACACCCATTCAACACCCCTCTCTCTTTCTATCTCTCTATTCTTATCACATCATTCATCTATTACATCTATCACTCCTCTATCTTCTATTTCTATATCTCTCAAAGTGTCAATGTGGGTTGTCCTCTATTTCTATATCTCTCAAATGGAACTCGAGTTGTTTTCCTGAGTCACCTTACCAACTCTCGAAACAAGATGTTGGTTAGTAAGCTTGTAATTTTCCAAACCAACAATAATATTTGGATACCTTTAAAAACCTCACACCCATTCAACACCCCTCTCTCTTTATATCTCTCTATTCCTATCACATCATTCATCTATTACATCTATCACTCCTCTATCTTCTATTTCTATATCTCTCAAAGTGTCAATGTGGGTGGTGTCCACGAGACATTTTCATTCCAAACAATGTTTTTGGTTCCCTGTTCCCGCATTATCTATTAGGCCAATATTAAATGCACATTTCACCTTTTGATGACACCCCCAAATTTCGAAAACCCCAAAATACGCCTACCAATTTTCAACTCATATCCCACTTTCACATTTTTGTCCCCATTTTTTTTTCCAAAAACAGAGTCCCTCCTGGAAATACGAATTTACGATATATATTTTTTGGAATTTCAGAACGTACCAGAAATTATGAATTTTCGGTAAATATGTTTTATACCGTAAATTCATTATTTCCGGTACGTTATTTTGTATTTCTCAGAACGTACTGGAAATAATGAATTTTCGGTACGTTATTGTTTTCTTTTTCAAACTTTTTTTCCACATAATAATTTATCATATTTTGTTTGTTTGTTTTATTTTAGTTTTATTAGAAATTGATGATTTTAGTACCTTCAATTCTGATGAAGCTGACAAGTCTACCAACGTTCCCCAACCTGTCGATTGTGGTGAGATATTCACTACTACGTAGGTAAATTTATTATTATTTAATATTGTGAATATGTTGTATTTGTACATCAAAACAATAAGTTTAATACTTTTTTTTTCCGGATATTTCCTACACGAGATGATCTTTTGTATTGGGCTCGAGAGATTGGGAAGGAAAATAATATGGTTGTTGTCATTGTAAGATCAGCCATAGAAACGGGACAAAGAGGAAGAAAAACAAAAATCATTATGGGTTGTGAAAGGGGTGGAAAGTATAGATCAAAGTCATCAAGTTCTTCAAAGTCAACTGGATCTCATAATTGTGAGTGTCCGTTCGCGCTTAAAGGAAGACCTCTGTCAACGGGTGAAGGCTGGATACTTAGGGTCATTTATAGAATTCACAACCATCGGATACCTGAAAGCATGACGGGTCATTCATTTGTTGGTTGCTTGAGCCAAAATGAGAAAAAAATTGTTCATGATATGACAAAGAACAATGTAAGGCCGGGAAGTATTCTATTGACATTGAAGCAGTGCAATAAGTGCAATCTCACTACCATCAGTCAAGTATATAATGAGCGGCATAAGTTTCGATCAACTCAGAAAGGTCCAAGAACTGAAATGCAACATTTGTTGAACTTAATCCAACATGATCAATATGTGTTCTGGTATAGAAGACATCACGATTCCGACGTTGTGAGAGATATTTTTTGAACACATCCAGATGCCATCAATTTATTAAATACATTTCACATTGTATTATTCATGGACAACACCTACAAAACCAACAGATATCGGATGCCACTATTTGAAATTGTTGGTGTTACTTGTACATCCCTTACATACACAGTGACATTTGCCTATTTGGATTATGAGCAGCAGGATAACTTTGTCTGGGCACTAGAGAAGTTAAGAGGACTGTTTGTGAGAGATGAATCATTTCCTTAAGTTATTCTGACCGATAGAGATCTTGCTTTGATGAATACAATTGCGTCCGTTTTTCCTAACTCGACCAATTTGTTGTGTAAATTTCACATAGTTAAGAATGTCTATGTGAAATGCAAGAAGTTAGTATTTTGTGAAGATAAACATAAGACAGTGAAGGATGCATGGGATGGTGTTGTTAATGCGACTGACGAGTTTGAGTATGAGTAGTAGTTGATGACTTTTGAGTGTGTATGTTCAGAATTTCCTATTTTTATCGAATATGTCAAGAATACATGGTTGAATCCCTACAAGGAAAAATTTGTTGTGGCATAGACTAACCGAGTGATGCACTTAGGAAATACAACAAGAAATAGGTATGCTGAAACCAGTAGATAAAATTATGTTGATAAAATTATGGGAAAATACAACAACGAATAGGAAATTCAATGATCATTGTAGCCATGACTCAATAGAGTTGTATGTTGTGCTTGGAAGATCGATCGACGAGATCATTGCAGTATGTCGTGCACCAAGAACAGTTGATGAGATCCTTGCAGCATGTCATCAACCATAGCCAAGGATTATCACCGGTGACTAGGTCATGTAATGTTGTGTTGTGTTGTTGTTGAATGAGTTGTTGCGTTTAATAAGTCGTTGGGTTTGGTTTTTTTAATGTTATAGTTGGGTGTTGTATTTGCATTCGGTGATCATGTAATGTTATTTTGTTGTTGTTGAATGAGTAGTTTCATTTTTTAAAATATGAATTTACGGTATACAATTAAAAATTCTTCATACCGGAAATTACGAGTTTATGGTATGCGTCTTCATTGATACATACCGTAAATTTAATTTACGGTACCAAAAAAATAAATTGTGAACCTACCGGAAATTCTAATTTCCGGTATGCAAAACGCATACCGGAAAGTAGAATTTCCGGAATTGATACATACCGTAAATTAAATTTACGGTACCAAAAAAATAAATTATGTACCTACCGAAAATTATAATCTCCGGTATTCATTCTTTATACCGGAAATTAGAATTTCTGAAATTGATTCCAATTTTCTGATTTTGGACAAGGGTATTTTGGATTTTTCGAAAAATGAGGGTGTGCGCAACAGGTGGGGGGTGCCTTTAATATGGGCCTCTCTATTATCACCCCACATCCGAACAACATAACATGCGAGAAATGAAATCTGAAATGAATGAAAAGATATAAGGCCTTTGTTAAACGCGCCTCCCCCATTAATTTCCCCACCTCCCCTCCCCAATTAACTGACGATTTTACCTCCAGTGAAATTAACATGTCACGTCACTTTATTGACGAATTTACACGGCAACAAGATGACGCCCGTGTAGTTTGCAAACAACGAGTACTCATACAGGCACCAACATATTGACCCAGGGAAGCGTCAACAAGTTGACGTACGTGTGCGTCAATCAGTTGACGCGTGTGTATCAGTTATGAATTTTTCACTTTTATTTTGTCGTTCAGTTTGATTACCATGGAGTCCATATTTCAGTCACGCAAATCCTCATTAAAAGCGAGATATAAAAAGAAACATAAATAATAAACATCAAACTGTCATCCATTAAATACATAAGTTGTCTTTAATACGAAACGACATAAATAAATAAGTTGTCTTAAATACAAAACCATGAAAAGGCTAAAAAAAACGACTATATCTGTGTCAATGTAGAGGCCGACCCCCTGCTTCTATTTCGCTGATATGTGCGCATATTGGGGGGACGGGGAAGGGTTAATCTAGCTAGCTCCTGCATCAGGTACCAACCAGGTGTATGGGGCTGCACCACCAAACGCTCTTGTATCATCGCGTCCGCGATCCAACGGACCCTCTCCCATCTCGCATCCTATATACAATAAAAACAAATATATTTACTAACTAAAAATATTATTCTAGCAAACGGAACAAACAGACACTTCATACAAACTTACATCAGTAGTAGCTGGTGCTGGACCAGCTGGTACATTGGCTGGGTAGATGTATGGGTGGGAGATCTTGCGGAACCACTCCATATACCCAGCCTCCACTGCCGGCAGATGAGGCACCACCCGATGACCAAGCTAGACCAAGTGTTGATCAAATGCAAACCACATACGATCCAACGCCTCTGGACTGACAGGCTGTTGTCGGATATCACGCGGATCCCCCGGGATGCGTTGTACGTGTCCAAACTGCCGTAAGACCCTGTCTGATAAGTATGGGATCATCGTAGGAATAAACCGAATGAATCCCCTATACAATGCAATCGGCTCCCAAGCTCTCGCAACTCTATGCTCTGCGTAAGACTCCCATGTAATGTCAGCATCTGTGAGCCTGTCCAACGCGTGACGGCATGGCTCCACCTTTCCGGCACCCCTAGTCAATTTCCACCGGCTAGCTCGGGGCACCTGCTCGACGTAAATAGAATCTACCTCCCGAGATCTGAATGCGGCACCCTGGAAGTGCTCATATATCCATGCCTGTACGAAAAATATTAACTCATGTAATATTGAATTAAATATTAAATTTTAAAATTTAAAAATCTGTAAAACATAAAAATTCGTACCTGTAACAACGTCACATAACCTGCCAGCTGCCTCGTCGCTGCCCTGCTAGCCTCCCGGAGCTGGTCATACATAAATACAAGAGCCATGGCACCCTATGCATAGTTGCCGACTGAACTGAGGTCCCTGAACATGTCCAGGTAGGCCACCCCGCGTCTGGGACTTTCTTTTGTTGGCAAAAATGGTGCTGCCAACTAGGTGTAGCAGGAAAGCCCTAGCTGCCATGTCCCACTGTTGATCCCTGCAGCAGCTCGGGTACACCTCATCTCAAAGCCACACGAGGCTGCATAGCAGTCCCTTATCTGTCTGCTATCGTGCCTCAGCCATGGGCACGCCCAACAAGGTTTGCAACCACTGAGCCGCTTTTGCCTTGTCCAAGTCTGGCATGGTGAAAAAGTCCCCCTCACTGGAATATGCAGAAGCTGGGAGACATCATCCAAGGTGATCTCATCTCCTTAACTGGCAGGTGGAAGCTACAGGTGTCCGGTTGCCATCTATCTGTAAATGCACTGAGCAGTCCTTTGTCTACAGTGCTGTAGCTAATGCCACAAAGGTCCACTAGCTTAGAATCCTCCACAACCCCCTTAATATCCTTTACAACCACTACCTTTACCATGATTTTATCGTGGTTTACTTGTCGCGATCATCCTAGAATCAACAAAGACAAGTGTCAATTGCATTCAAATGTCAAATGAAACCAACAAAATAATGACTTCAACTGTTACTTACCTCGCCAGTCCACAATGCTGTGGAAACGTGATCGGCATACGAGAGCAGGACCGATGTGTCCTCTGTGCCTATTGTCGGCCTCTTGCTGATGAGAGGCAGCCTCGGTCACCTGCTCTGTCGGGGCGGCCTCAGGCATAGGCACATGAGGGGCAGCCTCAGACACAGGCACGACAGGGTCAGCCTGAGGCACAAGCACATCGACGGCAGGGGCAGCCTCAGGCACATCAACGGCAGCGACAACCTCATGCTCGTGAGTGGCAGTGCGACGACGCATCTTGCGCGGGATCTGGGGCTGGCGCAGCTTGCGCTCCGATGCAGTCGGTCTTCGGTGAGTACCATCCGCTCCGATGTTAGTCTTTATCATATCTGTATAAAAGTCGTCAGATGCAAGCAATAAATCAGTCTCAAAGAGCAAATTATGCAGCAACAAAAATTTTAGGTTTTGGACGCACGAACGCGTCAACAAGTTGACGCATGAAGTAAAAATTCTAGATTTCAAATTAGCACATGCGTCAACTTGGTGACGCGCAGTTTAAATTTACAGAAAAATAGGCGCGGCGAGGTTACCTTCTCTGATGACGATGATGGTGTATGAGGGGAGGGTAGGCGAACCTTCTCGTATCTCCGACTGCGACAGGTCTTGGCGGTGAGAGTTGCGCCAAAGAAGGGAGGGGATGAAGTGAGGGCAAGAAACAGGGAAAGGGAAGGGTGCTGCGTGAAGGAGGGGAGGGAGGTCGAACCAGGAAAATGGGGGAGGGGAGGGTAGGGGAACCAGCAGGAAGGAGGGAAGAAGACGAGGGAGGTGGGGAAGTGAGGGAGATGAGGAAGATTAAAGAGAAGTGAGGGGTAAAATTGACTTTTCATGGGGGAGGGGAGGTGGGGAAATTAAATGGGGAGGTGAGAATAACAAAGGCCATGATATAAAGACACGGGTGACTCGGTGAGTGACCGAGAATCCTTAATCTTTGAGATTAGACGACTGACGTTTTGACAGTAATTTGGTGTGTCGGTTCGTCACTCCTCCATAAGAGCAAGCAGCAGCGTCGTTTAACCCCGGTTATCGTGAGCTTAGCAAACTCGGAGCAATACAGACACACTAGTGACTAGTCCATGGAGGTCTCAGATGACGATGAACACGTTATCCTGGTTTGCACAAACCCTGATCCAATTGAAACAACAGACTCCCTAAACGAAGAGATTCTCGTGTCAACCATTGATATCCTCGTTTGGGATTTGCCAAAAATTCTCAGTTTCCAGACAATCAGAGTTCAGGCACATCGCAATAGGTTCCTTACTTCCTTCCCTCTCTCTCTTCACACACAGCTAAATGCTTATACTTTCTGTTTGTTTCTTGAGAAAATGGAAGAATCCAACAGCCTAGAATTTAACCTAGCTTATCGCTCATGCTTCAAGTGTCGATTAAGCTGCAATTGTTTTCATTCTGTGTGCAACAGGCTCATTGATCAATCTTTGTATTTCAGAGGCCTCCTCGGCGGGAGCTTCAGGTAGACAATGGGTTAATATTACTTTTTTCTTTTAACCTCCCTTCTGTTTGAATTGAACTCAAGAGCTTGCATAACATGCTTCTTATTACTCGTGTAGCGAATCATGCTCGGGCTCTATCACTATCAAGTGGAATGTGCCTGTGTTTATGCAAATTCTTAAGCATATGTGTGGTTGCCAATTGGATATTACGACGGAAAATGTGCTCCCTCTTTATGAGGTACATGGTTCCCCCCCCCCCTCACATTTATGCATCCATTATCCAACATTTTATTTAGTCTAATGCTGTTGGAACATGAGAAACTGTCAGATTGATCGGGAAATCTTTGAATGTGGTGTTCTGATTCTTTATTTTGTTTGACGAGTTTAAATTTGCAAGTTATAACTAATATAGTCGTCATTTAACTGCCCAATGGCTAATGCTGTTGGTATTTTTCTTGTACGTTTCAGGGTGCGCTTTATTTTGGAGTGGAGACACTTCTCTTGAAGTGTGAGACTTGGTTTTCTGAGGTATTCTCACCCAAAGGATTTCGATTATCACAAATACAAATGGAGGATTTGATCCGAATATGGAAATTTGGCTTGGACCATGGTAAAACAAATTATTATTTTACATTTTTATTTGTAAAAAAATGATTAACTTGCAACTTCAATGAGGACTGCCTTTTTGCTTTTGGCTATAACATCAGGAAGTTCATTCTGACAATTTTTAAATGCATTGCTTTTGCAGCAAGCGACTTTATCCTTCAGTTATGTATCGGCTTCCTAGCAAGAAATTTTGTATGTACTCAACTTCTTTCACTAGAGCTTGAGCAATAAACAGCAATCTCATGTTTCTCCTTAGTTATGAATTTCTGCCTGTTTAAAATGTTTGTTCAATTGTTAATCATGCATAGTTATATGCCTCATAAAATAAATCTTACAAGTTGTCTGTGATTATACATATCTATTGATTGGTCTCTTGTTGTTGCTAAAATGTTTGCCCAAATTTTCATGCATTGTTACATTGGCATCCCTTTGTGGACTATTTCTTTAGGGTACGTTTGGTATGCAGAGTCTTTTCAGTTCACTCATGGGAATTATGATTCTCAGGAATGTGTAAAATGCGTTTTGTATGCCTAAAAGTTTTCTGGGAATGGTGGGCAATGTTTATAGGAAATTTCCCACCTTTATAGAAATCTTGGATTTCCCTCCCCCTGGTGGAGTGTTAGCCAGGAAATATTTTAAAAAACATTACTAGTGTTTTATAGCTTGATTTTCTTTCCTTAATCTGCACAGTTTCCTTATTTCATTTTGAGTGTGTTTGTTTCCTGTATTCTTAAATGATTCCCAGGAATAATGGACTGGAATAAAAAATACCCATGTTTGTTACAAGGAAATAAAAATTATTCCCAGAAATAAATTATTATGCTGGAAAGTGTTTTTCCCATGTAGCCAGGATTTTTATTTCCCCCCAATGAGGGTGGGGGAAACTTACTCCCAAGTGGGTTGGAATCAATTTTTTGAGTAAAAATACCTTGCTACCCCCTAATGCCCTCACTACTGTGTAACCGTTCATCCCACTAAATGGCAACATGTTTATGTGTTTTACTTTTACCTGTTCAAATTCTTTACGTAAGTGATACTAACATGGCTAGAGAAGATTTATTTGGGGGATTTTTTGGAATTTCACTATGTTTATACCAAAGTTTCACTATTTTTTTTAATTAAAGTGTATTTTTTTATGGAATTTTAATTAAAGCGTATAAAAAATTTGAAATTCCTTTTTGTGCTTATGTATTTTCCCCTGTAATTAAAAGAGAGGATGAGTTTGTGATTTTGTTACTCATCTTTCGCCAACTTCACAATAATAATGATGACGACTTATTAAATAATTTAATAAAAATAAAAACATATGTTCCTCAATGTAAATACAACCAAATGAACTAATTAGCTACAGGGGTAATTTAAGAATTTTAACATATATTCCTGGGAATATATATTGTAAACTTAACAAGTATTAGTTATTCCTAGGAATTTAAAACAAAGATTCCCAGTAATTTAAATTGCTAACCAAACACATTTTAAAGAAAATTATTCCCATGTTTCCATGTAATAATTTTTGATGCCGTGAAACAAACGCCCCCTTATTTGTATATCTCCTTATTTCCAGAATAGGATTATTTCCTTATTTTGTGGTTTTAGGAAAGATTTCATTTCCTCAATTCTTTAATGGTAATTACTAATTAATACTCCCTCCGTTCCAAAACTTTGGGTGTTTTAGCTTTTATTTTTGTCCCAAAACTTTGGTTGTTTTAGAAATCCAAAGCATAAAGGTGGGGCAACTTAATCTGGACAATCTTCTTTGGTATGGGCTTTGGTGTGCATGTCTAAGAACTTTAACGTGAAAGACTATATAAAGCATGAACCTTCCAACTTCCCCAGTTCATATTTTAATGCATATGCTCTTAGTGGACTACATTAGATGTTTGGTTATGCTTGTCTGTGGATTACTTTTCAAGTAACCAAACAATAATATTTCTTTTCTTCATTAAGCTATGCTTAAGTAAGTTCTTAAGTTAAACATACTTTGTATATGAACTTTTTTTTTTTTAACAGATGTGGGCAAAACATGACAAATTTTTTGGAAAAATTCCATATGACCTGCTGTTATCTTCAGTAAAGCACCCCCACTTGACTGTGGACAGGTTGGCTGATTATATTTGAAATGGCTTCATTTAATCCTATATAATTTACTTTGTAAATTTAAGATTCTAATGTTATAGTATCTTGACAGCGAGATGCATCTTTCTGATGCACTTCTTCTTTGGCTTGAAAGTAACATGGAAAATTTGGAGAGACGGAATGAAGCTGAAGACAACTACAATGGAATTTTAAAACAAGTAAGGTTATATGCCTCATTATTGATTTTGAGGCCTTGAATCCATTGTTTGATGGAAACTTGCTTAGGAATGAGATACAGGCAGAAAGGGTCCTATCAAGTCCCCCTTTTTTTCTTTTGCATCCACTAAAAGGCAGGATACCACTTCACCGTATTACTGAAACCTGAATCTGAATGTTGTCGATGATGTTATTTATGGGCAAGGTTCCTTTCGAAAATCATAGGAGAAAGATGGAAAATAAAATATTAGTACTCTGAATAATTGTGAGATGATATGATGATGTGATGGGAAAAATACAATCATAATTCTTCTATTTATACTAATAATCTAAGTCAAATACTGGTGTATGTAGAGCCCAATAACACTATCAACATAAGGTCCTACCGGAATTGCGACTTATAATAATGAGAATCTTAAAACATTAAGAATCCCATTTGCTGACAGTTGCCACAAGACTTTGATGGAATATGCATTTTGTTTTCATGAGGTTGGATATGGAAGGGATTTTCCCTACTCTTAAACCACAATCTTCATATGCTTTACAGTAAATGGAGCTCACCTTGATCTTTGTTTATGTGTGCTAATCTTGGCCCAGTTTAAGATGTAGACACGATCATGTAGTTGATGAATATCTAACATAGGCTCTTATGGGGGAAAAAAAAGCAAAGTTTTTCAATCATTACATGTTTAGGAAAAATTTCGAACGTCTCTCTCTCTCTCTCTCTTATTTTACAAACCTACAGAAGCCCAATCCAATCGTGTTAGGGAACAACCACATTTTACTATGATTATCTGTTATAGTCTGTCAGGGTAATGTATGGGCTTTTAGGATAGATGTGCAGTTTCTGTAATTTTGCAATGTAATCTAAATTAGGGCAGATTGGTGTAATTTAACTACAAGAAAAATATTTAAAAAAATTCCTAAAATACATTCAGAACTTTGCTGGGGTAAAAAGTACTATTTACTGATGCACATGGATGTTAAGAAGAATTGGCAGAAATAGGGGAGTTCAAATGGGGAATTGGTGCCCCATTGACTGCTTGTCACTTCCAATGCCTACCCGAAATGATGCCTAATGCCCCAGTCTCTTCTACCCTTCTAATACCACCTACTGTGTCAAACTTCAACACTTGTACCAATTAATAACTTTATGTAGAATACAAAATTAAGTAATTCAACCATTGAATTCCAAGTTCACATAAAGTAGATCAAGGTTATAAAATTTTATGCAAATAAAAAAATAATCGGTAATTCATCGCACTATTTTATTATGTCGGATAATATGTTATTTAAAATGCAAGTAAATGTTGCTTAAAATACCTATGATGATATATTTGAAATTTGATATGCATGACTAGTATGATGATATCACATGATTCGACAGTCAGATTGATTAATTTCGTATTCTACAGAAAGTTATTAATTGGTGTAGGTGTTAAAGTTTGACATTTGGTGTCATTTAATCTTGTCTAACCCAAACTTTGTGCTCACTTTGCATATTGACACGCGCGCGCGCGCGTGCGCTTAGATAAAACGTAGATAAAATATTTCTTCATTTAGTGTCATTTAAACTTTGTGATCAACATGATGTATATGTAGTTTTATATCTTAATTTAATTTGAGAAATTAGTTTTGACTAACCATGCTCTTTAATTTTCTTTAAATTTTCCATCTAAATAATGGGTCTGCGTCGAGTTTGCTATATGCTATCATGCCATTTATACTTAAATATTGCATTACCTTTTATTTTTGGTTCTTAACAGATTCATGTGGGCCTTTTGCCTTTGTGGTTTGCTGCAGGTATATCATTTTCTAGAGCATTTACCTGAAGCAATGAAAAGTCTTTATTCTTCATGCAGAAATTCCTAGATGATGGGTATCTTGTGTGTTTAACAGGAAAAAGAAACTCTTTTCATTTTAGGCCGCTGGCTGAGGAAAGCCTTGATTCAATTTTCAGAGCACTGAAAATGCTACCTATAGATTCAGTTGAACCTTTTGGGTATAGTGACTTGCTACATCTCAGGATTCGACTTACAGAATATTCAAAGGTACTTTCAAGTTTTAATATTTGGAAGACACTTAATTGATTTTGGCATTGTTGATTATGCTTGTTTGCTTGAGAAGGAGCATTCAATGCTTAGCATTTTTAATATTTTCTGATTTTTACAGAAAGAAAAGGAAAAAAAAATAAATTGATTACCGTCTTTTATTAATTTCCCTTTATTAATTTCTATCTTCATCCCTTAATATAAGACCTTTTTGAGAATTTTGTTTGTCCCTTTTTATAAGACCCTTTTCAAGCTGCTTGTTGCATTAATTATTTCTTTACCAAAATACCCCTATATACTTCATTATCTCTCTCTCGTGAGGATTGAGAAAAGACGTGGGGTGATGAGTTCCAATACAAATTAATTAGGTGGAAAGAGTGAGTGATGAGTCCCAATAGTTTTAAGGGTAATTTTGGAAAATTATATAAATTGTTAACAAATTTAATGCAACTAACTAAATTAACCAACTTTCTTAATTCTTGTGAAATCGTCAAAGGGTATTATATATAGGGACAAAGGTAGTATTTATTAAGAATATGCATGTGTGTATGCGTAGGTAGGTGGGGTGAGGATCCACTTATTCCAAGAGAAAGTTTTGAGTTTTGAGCTTTTTATGAACATTTATTTCATTGATCCAACCGTTGGATTGAAAATTCTTATTAATAGGTCAAGTTTACAAAAATTCATATAATTTTAAAACTAATTGATACTTCATCATATATTTTTATTTTAATGTATAATATACTTTTCAAAATATAAGTGACTATCAACTATTAGATTGCATGCCTATGAATGTTTCTGCATTAGTCCACAATTTAGATATCCAGTTCCAAGCGTGAGGTATTGAGAGTCCCACATCGACTAGAGACATGGCCTAAATAGTACTTATAAGACTTGAGAAGTCCTCACCTTACAAGCCAGTTTTGTGGAGTTGAATTAGGCTAAAGCCCAAATTCTAACAGTTAGATTTGTTAAATTCATATTCTACAAAAAGTTTTTACATGGAATAAGTGTTCAAGACTTACTTTCAGAGTAAGTGGATCTTCTTCCCCCCCCCCCCAAAAAAAAAACACACACACACAGTGTGAAAGGAATAGATGATCTTTCTCAGCCCATACCGACCTAAAGGGCCAAGTATATATGTCATAGATATTACTATCTGTTGTTTCTTTTTTATGTGATGGACAAAAAATATAATACAACAATGCGAGGTCCTCATTTGACTAGATTAACACTGCATAGGCATAAGTTCACTTTTGTTATTGTTATTGTCTAATGTAGTAATGTCGAGATTCATAAAACATATTGGTGGTAAGGTTCTATATTCTTCTAGCTGTTTAACTTCAATCTTCCATGTCTTTGGCATTTTGACACTAGTAAATCGATTTTTTGTTGAAGGTATCTATTGGTTCCTTCCAGTGTTTGGTTTCAATGTCTTCCAACTTCTATTCAAGCACATCATTTGGTATACATGTCTTGGGCTCTTAGCCAACTTGTCTTTCAGTTGTCTGCTAGGAGTTTGTGTTCATTAGGAATACTTTAATGCTTTTGTGACGTAAACTTTCTATTGCATGCAGAAAGTGGACCTTTCCAATTGTCCGCAAATAACATCTGCAATACTGCTTCTGTCACTCATCCCTTCATCATATCTAACGGATCCCATTCGAAAGAAGATTATGGAACAGTTCTTTATTAATTATGGACATGCTATAAAAGAGAAATGTGCATTCCCACAAAAACTGTTAGAAACCTTTATCTTTGAAGCAGTTCAGGAGGTGGATATCTCAAAGTGTCCAAGATTGCGTATTGAACATGCTGTTGATTGCTTCAGTCAGTCCTTTCCTTCTTTAAGAATATTGAAGGCAGCTCATCTTTTGAATATCAGGACAACCAGTTTCCTTCAATTATTGGAGAAGTGCTCTTTAGTCAGCGTAATTGACTTGACTGTTGATGTAACTCCACTAATTCCAGCATCAGTTACAGTTTTATCCTCTAGTCCTGCTGTGATAACACTGGTACCAGAGAAGACCTATGGTCTTAAATATAAAGCAGTGGAAACCATGTCATTTCATGAATCCAGATGTCCACTTTCTAATGTTAAAAAACTCACTTTGGAAGGAAGAACTGATGTCAGCGGTAGGATGTTTTTATGTTGAAAAAAATTGATGTTGAATAAAATTAATTTTTTTCTAGCTTTTTATATTTTGCTCTGTTAAGAGCCAGTAACTTTTTCATATTGTTTATGCTAGATTTGAGTCTGCAGTATATCTCCAAATTCTGCGTTTCATTGTGTCACCTGAATATTAAAGGATGCATTTCTGTGACTGATATTGGCGTATCAGATCTCATATACAGATGTAAAAAACTTGATTCAATTGTGGTTTGTGATACTTCATTTGGGATAAATTCAGTTCAAGCTCTTTGCTCAGCTATTTTTGATGGTGGCAACTTTCACTCTTTACATTCTAGAGATAAGCATTCGAGTTCTGTGGTGTCTAATCTTCAAACACTGCATATGGGTGGCTGCATAGGTAAATTGTATTTCTGTCTATTAGTTTATTTGGCCGAACTGCCAAATGAATCTGTAAATACCTGCCTTGTATAAAATTTCAATAGGTCTTAATACCTTTTACTGGCTGGCTGCTTATGTTTTTAACATTCAGAAGTTATTATGGCATTGCAAAATATACTTTACCTCATTTAGACCAAGTTTTTGTAAAGATGGTTTAGATAAAACAATGGACTGATAAATGAAGATGGTTTGGCTTGCCTAGTTTTGTGTAGTATGGTGAAAAATCTAGATTTTGCTTGCTGTGTATTATATTTGCTTTTTGCTTTTGATACAATGTGTACTTTAGTCAAGTAATAACGATGCTACATTTGCTTTGGGTAATCCTTGCGATCTCTTGGCATGTTAGGCCTTAAAATTTTGATACTACGGGGAACTAGATGCTCAAGCCACCATTTTTTTTTGTCTCATTTTCCAAACATTGCCTCACTTTTGAGGTTAAAGAAATCCGTGAGTAATAACCCAATCAACCAATTATTGTTCAAGCATGATAAGGGACCAAATTATGCTTTATGGTGGATAACTGTTTGTACAGCAATAAGTTCAGTTAATTTGAGAAGGTTTTTTTTTTTTTTTTTTTTTTAAGCTTTTACTTCTACATTGCGAATATATAAGTTAGTTGTTTTGCAGGTATTTGTGAGTCATCTCTACAAGAACTTATGTCTCAGACACAAGTTTTGAAGAGTTTATGCCTGAGAGGGACTTACCTGGTTGACCAGGCACTATATAATTTCAAAGGTTCTTCCTTGGAGATGCTTGATGTTTCAAATACCAAGGTTTGATGTCATATTCGTGAAATCTGGCATGTTTTGTGACTTGTTATTTTGTTGAAATTCTAATATTGGTTGAAGTTCAAGGAAATGTGGTTGGAATGTTTGCTGACATTCGGTTGAAGTTGCAAGGTTTTAGATAAAGAAAGAAAGGAAGAGAAATAATAAAGACTTTGAATTAGTGTTATGGTTTGATATGATGGTGATACAAAAGACTGCGCACTGACCTTTATTTACACTAGTACTACTACTAATTCTAATCAAATAAGAAAATAAATCATGATAATAACTAAGAAAAATGGAAATTAATCCTAAGACATGATCTAAGATGCTCTAAAGATAAATATTATAAGATATTTTTTCATAACATCCAGCATATTCTAACATACAACTAATGGTTTGTTTTGATCTGATAGATGATAGTTATTAATTAAGACTTGCATGGCTAATTTCCACCTAAAATAACCAAGCAGGATAAAATGTCTCCTTTTCATATCCTTCTCCTGAAGAGTCCTTAATGCTGTTTTAGATGCATTAACTACTTATACATTAAACCTTTATGCTTGCTTGCTTGCTTTGATTATTAATGCTAAGTCAAAGTTGGGCACTTTTTTCTTCAATTTCACGTCACGGCCTTGAGTTCAAATTCTCCTTTTGTGCAGTTATCTTCTGTCCAATTAACTTATATATTTGATGCATATCAATTTACAAGAATCTTCCATTATATCATACAACATATCCCAATAAATTTTGATTGATTTGCAGAGACATTTTGGCTAATTGTGACACCATGTACTATGCATATCTTGTATTCTGCATCCTTACTGTCAATAGTTTTATGATAATTATTTGTTACTTTTTTTTTTCAATTATATTTATTTACTTGTGAAATGGCAGATTTCCGATGCTGCATTAAGTTATGTTATTCATGGAAATCTAAGTTTGAAGTGTCTGAAAGCAAGAGGTTGTAAAAATTTGTTTCAAGGAGACCGTTCAATTGAAAGAAGAGAATCTAGCTTTTCCTCTTTGCATGAAGAACTACAGGCTGAGCTAGGAAAGAAGTGTAGATTGGAAGAAATCGAATTTGGTTGGGGTTTTTCTTCCTTCTCTCTAAGTGCTTTGAAACCTGCACTGGTGTCATTAAAGACCATCAACATAGGTTTAGGTGGAATGTTAGGTGAAGATGCATTGAGACAGTTACCTGCAATCTGTCCCTTGCTTGAAACAATAATCCTTCATTTTCAGGTAAACATTTTTCCCCTGTGGATTGGAGGTTCTTTATTGGTCCCTAAAGAATATAGAAAAATTGTTTCAATTAATCATGGTATGGAAAACACTAGAGAAACTCTTTTCCTTCTGTTGATGTGAATGATATGTTGGATCTCTTAATATAAAAGGCAAAAACCTAATCTTTATCCATACTAAAACTAGACTCCTAATTTCAATTAAATTAGGAAATATGGAAACCCTTCCAAAGGGATAATCTTAGTTACCCTTAATTAGATACAATTTAGATATGTAAGATACTTATCATATACTTAACCTCCCTCAAGCTAAAGCTTTCCAAGCTTTACAAATGTACCTTTTAGATAAAATACTGATAAGATGTTGTAAGATTATAAGATATTAGTAGAAAAATATCTTGTAAGATAGTTATTTGGGTGGTGGGTGGGGGAGGGACTGCTGCCCGGCCAGACTGCTTCTTTGGGACTGCCGTGGGGCCAGGATGCTTATCTAGGATAACCAGGGGATGCTAGAAACAAGACTTCTGAGGTAGGTAATGGAAGTAGCAGACAAAAAACCCACTAACAGAAAATATGAAGAGAGAAAGGGCAGCCTGAATTCATGTACAGTCAACAAGAAGCAAAGAATCATGATATCATGACATTGTTAATAGAGTCCCAGACTGAAGGAAACTCGGCAGCAAAATAGTGATGGAACAAGTTGTGGAGGATGATATGCTCTGACAGACCGATTCCATGTTGAAGTTATAGAGTTAGCCTTTTAGGTATAGAGGGAGGAAAAGAAATGCTCAGAGTAATAAAATTATACTGATATTGACGAGAGTGGTATGTTGGATCTCGTTAAAAAGACAAAGCACTGATTCTTATTTATACCAATACTAGACTCCTAATCTTAATTAAATAAAGAAACAAATCATGATAAATGAGAAAATATGGAAACCAATCCAAATTGATAATCTTATATTAAATATATAAGATATATATATTTAATATACAATTTAAATATATAAGATATTTTCATATATTATAACACCATCAATTAATTTTGGGTTTAAACTATTCCAGTCAATTAATTTAATGGAAATGCAATTCCTCATCTACAATCCATGAAGTTGCATCCTTAAGTATTTAACCACACAAGTTAAGGCTTATACTTTGAATAGTCCTCTCAATTATAGCTGAAGTGTTTCCTATTCCTCTCGTATCTATGTATATGAGATGCATGCTTCTAACTTTTTTAGCTATTACTTGGTCTTCTGTTACTTTGTTCTGTGTCTGCTGCTGTTTTTTGGTTATCAGATGTTCTGAACGCATTTCTAATTTTTTTTTTGTCGCTTTCTTTGTTACGGTTTTCTACAGGTAATATCTGATATCATTGTGGCGAAATTAGTTACATCCTTGATGAACTTACGAGTGTTATCTCTGTGCTATTGTTTTGGTGATATAACCATGTCAAGCTTCAAATTCCCCATGCAAAATCTAAGAAAGTTGAGGCTTGAAAGAGTAACCCCATGGATGACCAATGAGGATTTGGTTATTCTAACTCAAAACTGCAGAAATTTGGTTGAGCTTTCATTGCTGGGATGTCGTCTTCTTAACGCAGGTTAGGATCAATTAGTTGTAAAGATGATCAGTTGCACTTGACTTAAATTCATTGGATATAATTTTGTAAATATAGCCTCTAATTGATTATGTTGAGCCTTCCTGTTAGTATCCCAAATGAGAGTGTGGGCCCAAGCTTTTTGCAATCATAACCATCAGTTTCTCATGATTCTCCTTTTCCTTGATCAGCATCTCTATTAGAGCCATTGTGATGCTGGTCATCTCCTTTCCTAGAGCCTCTAATCTTGCCTCCATTTTCTGTGAGTTTTTATTTTTATTTTTTATTTTTTATGTCCCTCCCTTCTCCTTGAAGCGCTGATCCTTCTCAGAAAAAATGCTCCCACGCATATCCGGTAGGTCGGACCAGTTTGATAGGAACTAGAATCACAGTAGCAATTAATTGAAGAAACAGATCAATAATAGAAAACAAAGACTGTTTATTACTGGAAATGAAAGTAAATGCAGAAGGGAGGATATCCCTAATGCCCATAGAGCTGAGCTCCTACAAAGAAACAGTGTTCTTTGCCCATAACTAATCCAAAATGATTTTCCAAGATACCCTTTCTGGCCTTCTCTCTCTATTCAGTCCCTATATAACAGAAAACCATCACACACATCAAACACATGATCCCTCTCACTCTGCCACGTCAAAATAATATTGGGTAGCTGATATGCTGAGCCCACTTGGGCCCACACTCTCATTTGGGATCCTAACACTTCCGGATAATAAAAATATTAATAAGCACCAAACTGCCAATGTATGCCATTTTGATAATTGTTTTACTGCTACGTAGAATACCTTGGTAACAAATAGCAACAAAGAGAAAAAAAAGTAAGGAGGGGGATTGCAATATGGTGAATTTGCTTGTTTAGTTACAATACAGTGATCAACCACTGCTACTTCATCAATTGCTGAAAATTTACATATTTGACAATGCTGTTATTTCTCATTGCAGATTCTCAACTGATAATTTCACGTGGATGGCCAGGCTTGGTCTCTATGCATCTAGAGGTTTGTTAATATTTTCCCCTTATAAATTGGAATTACCTTATACATGGTTATAACACATTGATATATAATCATATACAATCATACATAAAGGTTATGTCTTTTACATAATATTAATATGCTGGCACCAACAAGAGTTGGTCTAGCGGAAGGGGCTTGTACCCCACATGTGGTGAACCATGGTTCGAATCCCCGCTGAAAAAGGTGCTCACATTTATTGTCCGATGTGCCTCTAATAAGATTGCGTCTAGTGGAGGACACATGTAAGAATCTCTTATCGACTAGAGATATAGCCTACGTGGTGATTATAACTTGTAAGGCTTGGGCATTACTCGCCTTACAAGCCAGTTTTGTGGGGCTAAGTTATGCCTAAAGTCCAAATTTTAAGATAATATTAAAGTCTATCCTAGATCTGTTATCGGACCAAGATCTTTGTTATTCTACTCGAATTTGTCCATGCATCAGATGTTTAGCCTTGGGCATGAGGGGGGTGATGAGATCCATGCTAATCCACCCACATTAGTCTATGCTTTAGATATCCAGTCTTGAGCATGAAAGGTTGTGTTGAGAGTCCCACATCGACTAGAAATATGGCCTTTGTAGTGCTTATAAGGCTTTGGCAGCCTTAACCTTACAACTTACAAGCCGGTTTTATGCAGTTTTATTGTACACCTATAAGACCTTTGTCGATGTTGTATAGGACGGAGTGTTGGGCGGTAAACAGCCAACGCGAGAATAAACTCAATGTAGCAGAGATAAGAATGCTGCACTGAATGAGTGGAAATACTAGACGAGATAGGATTGAGAATGATAGCATTAGAGAGAGTTTGGGTGGCACCTATTATAAAAATGATGGTTGAATCTCGACTTAGGTGGTTTGGACATATGTGGAAGAGACTTGTAGATTTCGTAGTAAGGAGAGTAGATCGGATAGAGGTTGAGAAAGACCAAGAAAAACTATTAAGAAAGATTTAGAGGTCAATGGTTTGGCTATAAACATGATTTAGTGACATAAGGCTTGGTTGTTGTTATTGTGTATATATATGCTGACTTAGTGAGCTTCCGAGAAGCCAAGCAATATTTGTGGCTTGCAGCTGTCATCTTCTGGCCTTGAGAAATTTTATAATATATATGTTTTTCTGTTAGGGTAGGGGAGGGATTGGATTCGGAGATGGAGTGCTTGTCCGTGATTAATGGCTATTAAATTAATTTGAATTTGTTTTTATACAACAAATGTTATATTGTTTTGATGATGCATATATGGGTCATAGTTGCATCATTGTTAACGTGAGAAGCAGAGAGAAGGGTCTTGGAAAGAGGATTCTTACTGTTGTTTGCAACTGCACTTAACATGAATGACTTATTTATAATGGAGAAAGAATAGTACAAGAATACAACTGTAGTCCATTTATAAACAGAATAATAATAATACTAATCAATATAACAATCATAGCTAATGCTTATAACTCAACAATGAAATGTTATTGTTCTAAAGCTGTATCATACTATCCTTTAGTTATCTGTATGCAATTTTTAATTTAAAGGATGTTTATTGTTTAGGACTGTGGAGAAATAACAGCAAATGGGGTCTCTGATCTTCTTGACTGCAAAGCTCTTGAAGATCTTCTGTTGCGTCATAATGTGAGCTTTCTATTAACCCTTTTTCCTGCAAAAAAGCTTATAGTACCTCTCCATTCTTGTGTGTAAAATGCAGGGTGCACTTTAGAAGATAAAATGCAGAGTTATAACCATTGATCGAAAAATCGAGGGAATAGATTTCAACAACTTTATAGTTTGTTATATATGTGCATGTATTTTATCACAATTACGATTATGTTTCCATTCAACCTTTATAACACAACACTTAACTTCTAAAGTACACAATCTCACTTTAGAGGAGTCAAATCTAAATTATGAATGGTAGTCAGATAATAAGTTATTCATGCATACTTTATAGGCATGTTTTTGGGCTGCTTCCATCATGATAATTGATTTTCTGCTTGTTTTAGATTATCCAGTCATCATTTAGGTTAACGTAGCATCTTTTTGTTGCATGGTTAATGTTACCTGAATTCGGGATTTGGATTACTGTTGTTTGTGATCTTAGTGCATCACCGTAGATAATATTAATGACGACTATTATTTATAAACAGAAAAGAAAGATAATCTGATACGTTTCTATTCTCCTTTCTCTTGCCTGATGATTCCAAGTGCAAGACATGGTATTTTGAGCTCTGTTGTGAATCTATTGATTGGTGTACAAATTATTGTTGCATCTACATTGTTTATGTTATTTTTATTTTAAAGATCTAAAATTTTCATTAGATGATTGTGTGGGAAGTGGGAACTTGATTCTCATGATCAAATATGGATCACTCAAATTACCATTGAACAAATAGCTGTCATTCTTCTATTTTTGGCACCTTTGTTGTAGATATTCTTACAACTTCTGGTATGCTTTCTATTGACACCCCCCCCCCTCCCCCAACCAAAAAAAGAAATTAAAAAAAATTTCTGAAAATGAGAATCTGACATTTACTGTGTGATCCTTCTGGATTTCTGAATCATATGTTGAAACTACATCTTTACTATTGATTTGACCTCACATATGCAGGGCCCTGGGCTACAAAGAAGCTTCATTTTTCATGCCGCCTCAGAGGTTGCATTTTGCTTGTGCTTCTTTATTTGTTTATTTTATTTGTTGGTTTTGTAAAATGTTAGAAACTTGATATTTGCTGTTATATCTTCTGTCGTAACTAACAGATGCCATTGCTTCGAAAATTGTCACTGGACATATGTGATGCAAGCGAAGGTGATTTTGACATTCCCAATGTAAGTTAGTGTAGCACCATCCCTCCTGTATTAGTTATTTTGCCAGTCTTGAGTTGTCATCTCATTTTATGTGGAATTATTATAATGGTCGCGATATTTGGACATCACTCTGGCGGACACCTACTGCGACACTGTATGTTCGTACGTGTACAGACAATTTTTGTTTTTAAATTTTTTCTTTAGAAAATACTTTTTTTTCCAAAGAAAATTATTATAAAAGTGGTTAATGCGGTACAAATAAGTGGTTAATCCAGTTCACTAACTGGTTAACGATTACTCTTGTCTATTAACCAGTTAGTGGACTGCGTTAATCACTTACATGAACTGCGTTAACCACTTATATGAACTGCGTTAACTAGTTAAAAAAATTTGTGTCTGTATTAACCAGTTAGTGGACTGCGTTAACCACTTACATGAACTGCGTTAACCAGTTAAAAAAATCTGTGTCTGTATTAACCAGTTAGTGGACTGCGTTAACCACTTACATGAACTGCGTTAACCAGTTAAAAAAAATTGAAAAAAAAAAACTGTACGGATTCCGTATGGTACGATTGGTAATGTGCGGTAAAGTTGAGCGTGTGTTATCCATTAAGGATTAGCACATCTTCAAGGGCACCATGGAATGAAGGAGAATGTGTAAAACTTGGGTCGAACCAGGTGACACTTCCTTCTCCAAAAAATATTGGGGAGTAACATGTTAAATCAAGTGGATCGTTTATTTGAACATGGCGTCCCCATTCATTTTCCTCAGCTTATATCCTATTGAACTTGTTTCGTTTATCTATGGATTGAGAAAGGCATGGACAGTCAACAGCATGTATGGAGCTATTTAATGCTCATAAGCCTTGGCTTTTTGAATGGGGTTTTTCCTGCTACTGGGTGTATTCTGATATTTGTCTGTTATTCTGTTTCAAATCCTCTACAGGCTTTAGATTTTGATATTTTTGTCTGTGATGCAGTATGCAGACAGATACTTTTTGAGTACCTTGAAGATAGCAAGATGCAAATCTCAAAGATGTGCATTTAATCTCCCAGCCCCTCCCCCAGGGGGTCGTAGAAGATCTGTGCATGTCGAAACGCTGGTGCAAGTGTGGAACAGCAGAGATCTCACCAGAACAGTGGTGAAGGAAAGGCTTTAGTGAATACTTGTCTGAGCATTAGTTAGATAACTCAAGCTGAAGGATTAGTTTTACAAGTGGTTCAGTGGCAGGAAGTAAAATGCCTATAGTGATTATGGAGGGGATTCTCTTATTGGAGAGACAGACACAATTTTAACATAATACGGTGTAAAATGTTAAATATAGTAGATTAGTTGACATTTGCTTATATTTGAGTCCACTAAACTTAGACAATTTTTTGCTTAGAATTTAGTATAGACTGAGGGAGTACATGGGGAGAAGAGTTGGGAATATTTTAGGAGGAAAAGAAATTTGTTTTGGAAGGTTTCATGCTTCATATCCTCAGTATGTAAATTAAGAAATCTTTCAAGTAAATAATTTATTTAGATAAAAATGTAATAAAGGAATTTGACATTTTTTTACGTATATTTCCAATTTTCTCTTCTTTGATAAAGCTAAATAAAGAAGAGAAGCCTCTATTCTTTTTCTTAGGATAATATAAAATAAAGAGTGATAAAGATCTCTCTCTCTCTCTCTGCCCCTCATCAGCATCATATTTCCTAGCTACCCATTCCATTTATTCGTAACAGAGAGGAAATAATGACTCGATTGTTTTCTGTTAAATTACTTTTTATTTAGCTTTCCTCTCTCGCTAAAGAGTGAAGAATGACGCTGTATTAATTTTCAGAGTATTGTTGCATAGTTTTTATGATTGAATGGAGAATTTTGGAGGGAAAAAGGATAAATTATTATTCAAACAAATATTTACTAATGAATATTCAGATCCTTGGACACTAATTATGTCAAACTTAGCATACTTATACGATCAATAACCTTTTCTAAAATGTAAAACAAAAAATTGAAGTATTAAAATAAAAATTCTTATTAAGTAGATTAAGTCTACAAAATTTTGTGCAATATTATCCATAAACTGTTTAATACTTTATAGTACTACTTTATTTTGACGTATAATATTTAAAATATATAAGTAAATATTTGCTATTAAATTATATGCATGTGGATGTCTAAATTATCTTGTACTACATGATTTTCAAATAATATAAAATGATTCAACGATTATAATTTTTAATTTTATAATCTAGAAAATGTTATCGGAAGTGTAAGTATAATAAATTTAACACTTAATGTTAGAATAAAAGAAAAAAACAATACATTATCATAATACTGAATGTTCTAATCCTTTGATATTTTTTTTTATAAATTTTTTCATTCCTTCTAGGACCCTCCATGTAAACATATTTTCAATACCGGGTTCCCTTGTTGAATTTTTTTAGCCGATCCTGCTTAATTTAAAGGGTCGCGTGATTTGGACACAGAATGGCGACAACAATACGCGACACCATGGACAGACTGTATGTCCGTGCATGTACGGACTTTTTTTTCCCAAAAAAATATTACAGATTTTTTTAACTGGTTAATCAAGTTCACATATCTGGTTAATGCTATTCATTATCTGGTTAATGTCAAATCTTGAAACTTTTGAACATTCCATTTTCTTATCTGGTTAATCAAGTTTACATATCTGGTTAATGCTATTCATTATCTGATTAATGTCAAATCCTGTAACTTTGGACATCCCATTTTCTTATCTGGTTAATCAAGTTCACATATCTCTGGTTAATGTTGTTCATTATCTGGTTAATGATCCCATTTTCTTATCTGGTTAATCAAGTTCAAATATCTGGTTAATGATATTCATTATCTGGTTAATGATCTCATTTTCTTATCTGGTTAATGCTATTCATTATCTGGTTAATGATCCCATTTTCTTATCTAGTTAATCAAGTTCAAATATCTGGTCAATGCTAAATCTATGTTAACCAGTTAAAAAAATCTAAAACAACGCAATATATATATATATATATATATATATACCTGTACGGACATACGGTGTCCATGCAATTTTGTGTTCAAATATTATTTTTCTAATTTAAAAGATATTGCGTATATCCGAGAATCATAGCTCTAAAATAATATATTCACTCTAGTAAAAAAAAAAAGTATCCACAAAAAAAATAGCTCTAAAATAATATGCATCGTGAGCGGCAGTGCAAAGCTTCGCTTATGATGATAACATATTCAAATGTTAATGATTCCTACACCTCATTCATATTCAATATGTTAGTTAAAATGATTGAATGACGAGTCATTTTTTGATCTCTGTTGAATACCCTTTTTTTATATATAATTAAATTAACATATCTTTTGAATGCCATATTTAGCAAAGGTTTGTCACAAATTCATAAAATTATCGCCGATCGATATTATCATGCTTTATAAACCTTGAATATAAATGTTAAAATTTACACTCGAGAAATTGTGCTATAATATGAGAAATGTGAAATGTGAGAAAACAGTGTTAGATGCACAAATAGTTTGTGCACACTTGAAAAAATCATTGATGTAAAAAAAAAAAGTGAAAGGAAATGAAAGAGGAAAAAAAATGATTGTGATAATGTGTGTAGACAGGCGTGAAAATAGGTTCAACCAAGCTAGACATTGCATAAATAACTCTGGTTCAAAAAATTAAAGGCTCAAATCTGACTTGTTATCTATTATAAATTTTTTTAGTTCTGACCTGATCTTTTTAAAACTCTAGTATGGTCTCTTAGACTACTTAAAGACATATTCCATACACTACTAAAAAAATCAGTTTTAGAGAGGGTAGAAATCCCTCGCTAAATGGTTAAAAATCCGTCACAAACGATATTAGCGACGAAATTTGTGACGGACACGAATTCGTCAATGATTTTGGCGTCGCAAAAATTTTAGCGAGGGAAATTAAGATCCGTCGCAAATTGGGACGGAAAATTTCCCTCATAATTCTATAAAATCCGTCACTAAAAAATACACGGAAATCAAAGAAAAAATACATTTTTCGTCGCTAATAGTGAGGGATTTAATCCCTCTCTATTAGTGACAGATTTTTTCTCGCTAATTTGCACTTTATTATAAAAAAAAATTTGAATATTTTGTCAATTTTCACTTTTTCCACCACCACCTTCTCCTTCCTATTATTATTGCACTTTTTCCACCACCACCTTCAATTATCACTATTAAACTAAACACTGAACACCATAATTATTGGGGGGAAGCTTTAAATTAATTAAGTTCAAAACAACATAATATCTCAAGGAAAAATATTTTCTCAAAACCAGAGCAAATATGAAACAATTAAGTATAACAATCAATAATGATAGACTAAGGACATGCAATAAAAGCTAGCACAAAATCTAACTGCAATAGAGAAAGCCACCATTAGTCACAATAATTGATTAATCCTCATCTTCCTCATCTCCATCTCCACCGGAAGCCTTCTTAGCAAATGATAAAAGGAGGAGACGAGATGAGTTGTGACCACTGACAAATGCTCCATTCCTCACTATAGCAACCCCCTTCCAAGAAAAAGGGAAGTGTTAATCACCATCAACCGAAAATGGAAATGCAAAAACATAAAGAGTGAATCATCAACAGAAAAGAGAAGATGGGAAACTAAAAACAAAGAAACTGGAAAAAAGAAGACATCTACACATACATGCAAAAATTGTAAAAAAATTTGGGGATATTGACAAAGACAGATCCATTAAAATTGGGGTTTGATAAATTAGAGATCCTCCAAGTTAATTAGAACTGAATTATAAAAAATCTAAAATAACACGAACACTGATAAGAAAAAGATGCGATACTGACAAAGGTAGATCCATCACCAACCCCCCAACAAAAATGCCCTAAAGTTTACCCCGTTTAATCATCATTCAATGTCTACACAAACAAGAATAATTACACACAGGTCGAAAATCGAATCAAAGATAATAACAATTTTAATTTTCAAAAGAAACCTATTACCTAGAGAGGGTATACCTTGCTCAGCTTAAGGGCATGTTGTTCGTTGGCGACTTGTAGGTTGCCGCTGACGAAGACGAGCATACCGGCGTTGACGCTGGAGGGTTGGCAATCGACTGTGGTGATGGATCCATCTCTTTCCTTCACTCGCGCCGTCGTCTCTATTACCCTCTTTTTTTCTGCTTCAATCTCACGCACACTCCCCTGATGCGACGACGAGTTTCCTGGACAACTCCGATGGTGGGTACTTGCATGGTGGGTACTTGCACAAATCTCCGATCACAAAACTTCTTGAGGGGTTTTGCAGAGGATCTCATGGGGATTCCAATAATCGGTTTGGTTTCTTGAATGGAGGCCTAAATCGGTCGGAATCTCACCGGAACCGTGGCAGTTTAGGGTTTCGTTTTTTACTCCGTTTTGTGCAAAAAATATATGGGTTATGTAGAGGAAGATGAGGGAAGAAGATTGGTGGTGGCGGCGGGTTGAGTTGCAGCCGTTGTTGGCCGGAAAACCTCCCTGGAAGCTTGACAAATTTTTAGATCTCATTATTTTCGAAATTTATTCGGTTAGACGGATAGAGGGTGACAAGAGGAAAAGGAAAACACATTTGGTTTGGCCAAACGGCGACGAAATGAGCGGCCAAGTGAGGAGCAGCGGCGCTCTATGGGAGGTGAGGGGGGAGAACGTCTCTCACTAAGTTTTAGGGTTTCAGAATAATGAGGGAGTGTTTTTTTTTGGTGTATGAAATAATGAGGGAGTCTTTCAAAAAAAAAATAATGAGCGAGTGCGAGGGAAATTTCCGTCCGTCACTAAAATGAGACAAATATTTTAGTGATAATATTTGTGACGGAAATATTAGAGAGGGATCTATTCCATCACAACATCCCTCGCTAAAAATTTTCATTTTCTTTTGTGACGAAATTTGTGACGGAATTTTTAGCGAGGGAATATTCCTTCACAAAGTTCGTCGCTAAATAGTTAAATATTTATGGAACTTTGTAACCGACTTATCCCTTGCTAACTTCGTCACTATTAGCAAGGGAATAACATCATTCTCTAAAATCCGTCACTAAAAATATTTTTTCTAGTAGTGCATATTAACGTCATTAAATACGTTATATAATCTATCTTTAAATAGACAAACGAGCTAGGCCAATGAGGTTAAGTTTTACTTATAATAAACTTTAAAAAATAAAAATTAAATCCATTAATTACGACTAAGAGACGTGAGTCATAGAGGTGAAAATAGATATGACGGACTGAGTTTTATAAGGTCTGATTTTGATTTGTTTGTGTGATATAAATCAATTTTAAGATCTAATCTGACCTTTTAGAGAGTCTAACCTTATATGATAGCTTATTTAGATTTTATTTTGCAAATAAGACTTTTAAATATGTCAAATTTATATAGATCAATATGTGTAAATTATTGAAAATGACAGCAAGTATATAATTTAAATACAATGTGCAAAATCGAATATAATGATAAAAATAATAAAATTATTATTTATATTTACTTAAATAAGTCGGCGTGTTAGGCCTAAAAGGCTTTTTTGATGGCCTAAAGTCTGATCTTTTTAACTAGTCTAAATTATACTTTTAGTCTCTTATGTTTATTTTAGGTTTCATTTTGGTCCCTTATGTATTATTTGTTCCGAATTGGTCCCTTATGTCTAAAGATTACACCAATATGGTCCCTCTGTTTCAAAGTGGTCCCTTATGTTATAAAAATTATACTAGTATGGTACATTTTTTTTTTTGCAAAATAAGGGGCAAAAAAGGAACCACCTTAGTATAATTTTTGTAAAATAAGGGACCATTTCAGAACAAAAAAAGAAATAAGTGGGATCACATTGGTATAACTTTAACACATAAGGGACAAATTCGAAACTTTCAATACATAAGGGAATCGAAACCTAAAATAAACATAAGAGACAAAAAATATAATTTTGCTTTTTAGCTAAATAAGTTTCTCAAAAAAGACTTGATATTGTCTATTTAAAAAAGTCCAATCTCGCCTGAACCTAATGTAGGCTAAGACATAAGCCCTTATGGGGCGGCCTGGACTATTCGCATGCGGTAAGGTTTGAGAAATAGTAGTACCTATTCTGGATATCTATTTTGGGAAACGTTTGAATTTCTATTTAACATAGTCTTCTTGACATGCATTAATTTCTCTGTACTTCCATGTTCTTCCCTGTTAGGTACCAGAGTAACGGAATGGTGTCACACAGCTAAAATAAGAGACGAGAAAATAAGGAAATGAACACACAAAATTTACGTGGAAAACCCTCAACGAATAAGGGAAAAACCACGGGACAAGGCCAGAAGAATTTCACTATGTGGGAAAATATTACAAGAATACCTCTCACAAAATACCTCACAAATACTCTCACAATACTCAAATTGAGTATAAGAAATAATAAAAGGAAGAAGAGAAGAAGTGATTGGGATGAATAAAAATGAAGCTTTGGGGTTGTTTTTATAACACCCAAGAACCAAGCCAAAGACAAAACCCACCGATGTGGGACTTGACTTCAACAATTCTCCCACTTGAAGATTTTGATTGAGCCAATCATATCTTCACACCACTCTTTCTGCCTTGCCCTTCCATGTTGCTTACGTTTCTGATAGGCCATAGGAGGATCGACACCAAATAAACTTGTCAGCATTGATCGGCTTCGTCATCACATCTGCTAGGTTATCTTCGGTGTGAATCTTTTGCATATCCACAGTTCCTTCCTCTACTACTTCATGAATGTAGTGATACCGGGTATTTATATGCTTTGTCCTGGAATGAAAAGCTAGATTCCTTGCAATGTGCAAGGCACTCTGACTGTCACAGTACACAACAATCCTCTGCTGTCTGTGCCCGAGTTCCACCATTAACCTTTGAATCCAGATAGCTTCTTTGCAAGCTTCGGTAGCTGCCATGTACTCAGCTTCTGTAGTCGACAAAGCTACAACAGTCTGTAACTTAGATAACCAGCTCACCGCTCCTCCTGCAATTGTGAATACATACCCAGTAGTGGATTTCCTCTTATCAAGATCTCCTGCAAAATCTGAATCAACATAACCCCTGACAATGAATTCTGATCCTCCGTAACATAATGCAACATCTGAGGTTCCTTTGATGTATCTAAGGATCCTCTTAACAATATTCCAATGCTCTACCTGGATTTGCCATAAACCGACTAACCGCTCCCCTTTGCTTGTGCAATGTCCTGGTGCAGTACATATCATGGCATACATAAGGCTTCCCATCTTGATGCATACGATTTCGATACATTTCCATCCTCTCCGCTTCATTGTTAGGACTCATACCTGAGGATAATTTAAAATTGACAGTAAGCGGGGTAGAAATTGGCTTACAGTCTTGCATGTTGAAGCGCCGCAAGACCTTCCTTAGATAATTCTTTTGAGAAAGCCAAATCTTCCTATCATTTACTGTCTCGGTGAATTTGCATCCCTAAAATCTTGTTTGCGGGTCCCAAGTCCTTCATATCAAACTCCCTAGCCAACTGTGCCTTTAATTCCTGGATTCGATCTTTGTTGGGGCCTACCACCAACATGTCATCCACATACAACAGCAAAATGATGAAATCATTATCATCAAACCTCTTGGAGTACGCATAATGGTCTCAACTCGATCTGTTGTAACCAAGGCTAATTATGAAGGAATCAAATCTCTTGTACCAACATCTGGGCGCCTGCTTTAGACCGTACAGAGATTTGGTCAACCTACAAACCAAGTTTTCTTTTCCTTGTTCTTTAAAGCCTTCTGGTTGAAGCATATAAATTTCTTCTTCAAGCTCTCCATGAAGAAAAGCGCCTTTACATCCAACTGCTCAAGATGTAAATCAAATGCAAAGACACATTGCCAACACTACCCCCGATAGTAGTAAGTCCGACAACCGGAGAAAATATCTCGCCAAAGTCTATCCCTTCTTTACGAGCATAACCTTTGACTACAAGTCCGCACGATACCGTTCCACTTGATCATTGCCGTCTCGTTTAATTTTGAACACCCATTTGTTCCCGATGGCTTTCCGACCCTTTGGAAGTTCAACAAGTTTCCAAGTCTTATTTCTATGTAGGGCTTCCATTTCTTCCTGCATTGTCGCTATCCATTGAGAAGCATCTGAATCGTTTCAACGCTTCTTGAAGAGCCGATGGTTCACCTTCTTCTGGCCAAAAGACAAGATGCATCATGGCGAGCCATAACATAGTCCGAGTGCCATGATGGTGCCGTTATCCGACGTGTTGATCGTCAAACTCCTTCATCATTGACCTCATCCGGTTCTTGTTCTATGTGCTCGTTACCGCTCGGAAGAATCATCTTCTTGAGTCTTTCTCTAACCGCACTATAGCAGCCTCCTTGGAAATCTTTGTCATTTTTCTCGCCACTTTGCGGTTCATTTTCTGCAAAGACTACATCTCTCGCTAACAATAAGCTTGCGGGTAGTGGGGTCCCACAAGCGATACCCCTTGACATTGTCAAAGATAACCCAAGAATATACATTTTACGGATTTTGGATCCAATTTTGTTCTTTCTTGGGAGTTGTACATTACGACGCAGGACATCCAAACACATGTAAAGAAGAATAATCTACCGCTTTCCTTTCCACATCTCCATTGGTGACTTCAAACCAATCGCTGTTGATGGCGATCGATTTATCACGTAACAAGCGCTTTTGATCGCTTCGCCAAAAAGATTTGGCCAATCCCGATGTTCTCAAAGATAGCTCTTGTTCTTTCTAGGAGAGTCCTGTTCATCCGCTCTGCTACACCATTCTGGCCGAGGTGTATGTGCAACGATGAATTGTCTCGTAATACCCTCTTGCTTGAGAATGATAGAAAGTTACCATCTACATATTCTCCTCCATTGTCTCCTCAAGCACTTGATTTTCTTCCCGGTTTCAAGCTCTACTTGTGCTTTGAACTCCTTGAATACCGGAAACACATCGACTTCTTCTTGATTGGGTACACCCACAATCTCTGGAGTAGTCATCAATGAATGATACAAAATACTTTGCTCCCCATGGATGTTTCGCGACTCCCACACATCAGAATGTATCAAGTCTAGTATGCGTTTGCTTCGTAGCTACTTTTGCAAATTTCAATCTATGTCGCTTACTTGTCACCACGGCTCACGAGAAGGGTAAAGTTACCGTCTTGAGCGGGTAAGAGATTGTGTTCCGCAAGAACTTTCAAGCCACGCTCGACATATGGCCTAGCTGCGATGCCACATCATCGTTGATTCTTCATGGCTCGGCCGATGCAACCGATGCATCCGCCTCTTGCAACGTATCTCCCAAAAGCATGTATAAATTGCTTGTGATCTTTCTCGCTTTCATCACCACAAGGTTGCCACTTCACTACTTTCAAGACTCCACCTTCAATATGGATCTTGCACCGAGGTCATCCAATTGCCCATGGACAATAGATTCCTTTTCAAGCCATTCACATGTCGCACTTTGTATCTACTTAACAGTACCATCTTGCATCTTTATTCGGCAGATCGATTCCAATAATTTCTAAGGCGTGATCATTTCCCATAAACACGGATCCTACCGAGACAAGCTCATAAGTACAAAACCAATCACGGTGTGAAGTCATGTGCCATGTCGCTTTGAGTCCACTATCCAAACATCATTGAGTTTCCTTCCACCTTTAGGACTTGTTGCTTCGCTATACAGGATTTCTCCATCATTTGAGGTACTTGCAACACAACCTTGAGAGGTTGATGCTCCTGAGGTCTTCTCTCCATTCTTCTTGTTCCAACACTCCTTCTTCAAGTGCCCTCTCATGCCACAATTATAGCATTTGAGATTCTTTCTTCTTCGAGATTTTGATCTACCATGATCTTGGCTCCCACTGGGGCCACGTTCCGTTGATCTGCCTCTCGTCATCGATAAAGCTTACGCTTGCTTGAACTACGACCTTTCCTCCTTATTCTTGCGCTGGATTCTTCTTCAAGAATTGCAGAGCAACATCATCAAAGTGAAGAGTGTTAGCAACATTATTGTTTGTAATGTTGATGATGAGTTGATCATCTGAATCAGTAAACTCAAGTAAAAGTTACGCACGTTCATTTTACGCTATTTTGAAATCTGATGCTGTGAGCTGAGCAAATAGCGTGTTCAGGGTGTTAATGTGATCCGTCACCAATGTGGATTCACTCATTCAAAGAGTGTAGAGTTTCATCTTCAAGAATATTCTTGTGTGGAGTGACTTAACCTCGTACAATTTGTTAAGTACATCCCAAATCTCATTTGCGCCTTCTTTTCTACGCAACACTTGACAAAAGCGAATCCGCCATTGCTAGGTGCAAATTGGCAACAAAGATTGCCATCATTCTCTTTCCACTTTTCATCAGTCATATCTGCAGTGCCGCCTTCAATTGCTTCCAAGCAATTATCCTTCCTCAAGCCGCTACCTTCAATTTCCACAGGAGAAGTTACTCTCGTTGAACTTCTCTATCTCAAATTTTGTCGCCATGGTTGTACACTAACCAAACCGGATTACACTATTTCACCGTGAATAGTACAAAGATATCGTGAAACGATTATTGCATTATCCCGTATACCGTAACAAATCCGATATGTTAACAATTCTTGTAAAAGTATACAACCACACGTATGAATAGTAACAGTATATGGGAATAGTATCGATATCTTTGGAATAGTGACTGTAGACCGTAAATAGTACACCAGGTAAGTTCCCGGAAAGAGAGGTGGGTCACCAATGGACACGCTTAAATACCAAGTCTTTCCTTAGCGAACTTTTCCTAGACATGCACTTCTACACTACCACACTATTTCCAAAGAACAATTCTTTTACGATGTGGAAGATCGGACAATGCCGCAACTACAGAGCATACTAAGAACTGACACCTTCCTAGAGTGACGCTTGTGAATAGTATCACCAACCTTGGAGCTCTGATACCACTGTTAGGTACCAGAGTAACGGAATGGTGTCACACAGCTAAAATAAGAGACGAGAAAATAAGGAAATGAACACACAAAATTTACGTGGAAAACCCTCAACGAATAAGGGGAAAACCACCAGACAAGGCGGAAGAATTTCACTATGTGGGAAAATATTACAAGAATACCTCTCACAAAATACCTCACAAATACTCTCACAATACTCAAATTGAGTATAAGAAATAATAAAAGGAAGAAGAGAAGAAGTGATTGGGATAAATAAAAATGAAGCTTTGGGGTTGTTTTTATAACACCCAAGAACCAAGCCAAAGACAAAACCCACCGATGTGGGACTTGACTTCAACATTCCCCCCGAATCAAAATGATTGTATGTTGTTGCCTTGGTAATCAATAATCAACATGTTATGATATTCATGAAAGAAGAGATCACAATAAATGAAGAAGCAGAAAGGAAAAATCAAATGGAGACTTAGAAAAAGCATATACTCATATGATGCTCCGCATTGAGATTCCAATTCCAGCATTTCCTTAATGTCTCGTTTGCGAGAAGTCATATATCTCCATCAGCATTTGACAAATCAGGAAACATGCAAAACCTGATCTTGCTTGCTTATTCTTCGGGAATCTCACAAAAGGATCGGTTTGGCACATGATATATAAAGGTCAAATTGAATATTGTATTAATAACTGATCATAATCACTTCATATTATAATAGGGAGGTTTTATATTTTATGCATAGCTAGTAAGGTGAATATCTTCTAAAAGGTACGCTGCCTGTAGTTGTCACATTATTAATTGTTTAATGCTGCAAACGTATCCAATCTAACTAATATTTAATAGATAATGCTAACCTCATACAGGCTGTGGTGGGAACAGTTGCGTTGACGTGATACTGAAAACAAAACAAAACAAAACAAACCTTTTATTTATTTATTTTGGTATAGAAAGACCGACTAAGGCACCATATAAGCATAACATAAACAATGAACGATTTGGACCCACCCTTAACGGATCTTTATTTTTTTAAATGAAAGCTTTTTTCCAAAAGAATTTTTTTTAATTTACGTATATATACATACATGCATGCATATATAGATTACTATAATAATCTCACTATAATAATCTGATAAATAAAAATATAAGGTGAGGGAAGCTCCATACTTCACAGTTAAGAGGAACCATTGCCATTATTGAGAATTTTATAGTATTATAAATTATAAACGCTGAAGACAATTAATTTTAAAGCTTTTTAACCCAAACTTCCAAGTACTAGTCAAAACCAATTAGCAATGAAAGTGACAGACCCAAGGAACTGGCTTCATATATAGAAGTATACATACACATATATGATCTCTAATACGCCTCATTCTTCTTCTTATAGTAGTAGTTATACATGAGATGTAGGAAAGTTTCTGTTATAGTTCTTCATCTCAACTCAGGTATTATATATAGTGAGATACTATCTGATTTGAGAAATTGAATAAATGGCATCGGTATTAGCGGGGGATGATTTGGCGATATCAACTAGCAGTCGTCGGAGTTGGACGTCGACGAGTTTCAGGGACGTGTGGACGGCGACGGCAGCGCCGGACGTGTTCGAAAGAAGTGACAGGCACACGCAGGAGGATGACGAGTACCACCTCACTTGGGCAGCCATCGAGCGGTTGCCAACTTTCGAGCGTATGAGAAAAGGTGTAATGAAGCACGTTGCTGAAAATGGAAAAGTCGTTCATGATGAAGTTGATGTTGCCAAACTTGGCTTACATGACAAGAAGCTCTTGCTAGAGAGCATACTCAAGGTTGTTGAAGAAGACAATGAGAAATTTCTTCGTAGACTTAGAGACCGACAGGATAGGTGTGTATTGACTTGAGACCGCATTATCTGCTATCGCGATTTAAAACCTTGATAATAATTAATTATAACTATAACGAATAATGCTTATTAGTTGATTGTGTTTACATTTGTTACTGCATTGTAGGGTGGGGATAGAAATTCCGAAAATTGAAGTGCGGTATGAGAATTTATCTGTGGAGGGAGATGTGTATGTTGGGTGCAGAGCGCTGCCTACTCTGCTTAATGCTACTTTCAACACTTTGGAGGTACCTATTTTCTGATATAAAAATTGTCAGATTTCAACGTATATATATACGTAATTTTTAGCTTAATTTGAGAGTGCTACACTGATTGATACTAGTCTGGCACTGATGCTTTATTTGATTTGTTTGTTTGCACGGTAGAGTGTTCTAGGGTTGTTTCGCCTTGCACCGTCCAAGAAGAGGGAAATTCAGATTCTCAAAGATGTTTGTGGAATGGTCAAACCATCAAGGTAGGTAGTATTGGGAGTTTCAAAGATGGATGAATCTTGCTTGTCCGAAAGTTTTCTATGGAAAGTCAAGTTATGCCAGAAATTGAGTGCAACTTTTATTTGATCAATTTACAATTTATTTTGTGGAATTGAAAATTATATTTATTTAATTTGGTGTGGTAATCTCAGGATGACACTCCTTCTCGGTCCTCCAGGTTCTGGGAAAACAACATTGCTTCTGGCACTTGCAGGAAAACTTGATCGTGATTTAAGGGTTTGTTCCCATTACTTTTTTATATTTATTTCTCTGTTTACAATCAGTTTACTTAATAGTTAATAATTAATAATATCCTCTTATCATCTTTACTTGTAATTTGTGACCAGGCTTCTGGGAAAATCACTTACTGTGGTCATGAGCTAAATGAATTCGTTGCTAGAAAAACCTGTGCCTATATTAGTCAGCACGACATTCACTATGGAGAAATGACAGTGAGAGAGACATTGGATTTTTCTTCACGCTGTCTAGGTGTTGGCACTAGGTATGAAATGTTGATGGAACTCTCAAAAAGGGAAAGAGAAGCAGGAATTAAGCCAGACCCTGAGATTGATGCGTTCATGAAGGCCATAGCATTGTCAGGTCAAAAAACTAGTTTGGTAACAGATTATGTTCTCAAGGTCAGTGTCTCTGTTGTCTAAAGGTTAGTATTATTACATGCTTCTATTTTATCCATTTTTGTATAAGCTGGCTTTTGTTATGTTAACAGATGCTTGGGTTGGATATTTGTGCTGACATTATGGTTGGTGATGAAATGAGAAGGGGTATCTCTGGAGGACAGAAGAAGCGAGTAACAACAGGTTAATTTCTTATTTATCAGATGCTTAACCAAAAAAACTGAATTTATTTAACATTCAATCTTACATATCTGATAATTAAATTAACTCATAAAGTTGCATGCTAGAGGTTTAATTCACTTCTGAACACATTTTTTTTCTTCAAATAATAATAATAATAATAAACAACTAGCCACAAGGGAGACTACCTGTGCTATTCTTCTTATAAATAAGCATTTGTAATCATCTATCAATCTATACTAACTGCTTCAGTTGTAACTGGGTGTAGGGGAGATGCTGGTAGGACCAGCAAAAGCACTTTTTATGGATGAAATATCAACAGGATTGGACAGTTCTACCACTTTTCAAATATGCAGGTTCATGAGACAAATGGTTCATATAATGGATGTAACCATGGTGATCTCTCTTTTACAGCCAGCGCCAGAGACATTTGAACTCTTCGACGACATTATCCTACTTTCAGAAGGACAAATTGTTTACCAAGGTCCACGCGAAAATGTGCTAGAGTTTTTTGAATATATGGGGTTCAAATGTCCAGAGAGAAAAGGAGTTGCTGATTTTTTACAAGAAGTAACCTCCAAGAAAGACCAGCAACAATATTGGTTTAGAAGAGATGAGCCTTATAGATATGTTTCAGTTCCTGAATTTGTACATTCCTTTAATTCATTTCACATAGGAGAGCAACTTGTGACAGAACTCGGGGTTCCCTATGATAAGAGTCAAACCCACCCAGCTGCCTTGGTGAAAGAAAAATATGGTATTTCAAACTGGGAATTATTTAAGGCATGCTTTTCAAGAGAATGGCTTCTTATGAAGCGTAATTCTTTTGTTTATGTATTCAAAACAACACAGATAACAATCATGTCTATTATTACTTTCACTGTGTTCTTTAGAACACAAATGCCGGATGGCACTGTTCAAGATGGACAAAAATTCTATGGGGCACTGTTCTTTACTTTGATAAATGTGATGTTTAATGGGATGGCAGAACTAAGCATGACTGTTTTTAGGCTTCCTGTCTTCTACAAACAAAGGGATTTCATGTTCTACCCTGCATGGGCGTTTGGGTTACCCATATGGATTCTTAGGATCCCTCTCTCCTTTATAGAATCAGGGATATGGATTTCCCTTACATATTACACTATTGGGTTTGCTCCTTCTGCTAACAGGTAATATGAGTTTACTTTTATCAACTGTAAAGGCCATATTTTATTTTTTATCTTTTGTGTGTGTTTGGCTTCAACAATTTTTAGAAAATGAATGATGATTTACTGTCCCTCTATATCATCAGATTTTTCCGACAATTCTTGGCATTATTTGGCATTCATCAGATGGCTCTCTCTCTATTTCGGTTCGTTGATGCAGTTGGTAGAACACTAGTTGTTGCTAATTCACTGGGTACCTTGACCTTGCTAGTGATATTTGTGCTAGGAGGATTCATTGTTGCCAAAGGTAAGTAATTTAGACTTTTTAGTATAAGAAAACTTTAATAAGATTAGATCTTAGTTTTTCTTACTCTTCTTTTACCGTCGTGTTCTATTGTTCGAGTTAACAAATACTTAGTGCAACATATTATATTTTTGCTTGTAGATGACATTAAGCCATGGATGATATGGGGATATTATATATCTCCTATAATGTATGGCCAGAATGCCATAGCAATGAATGAATTCTTAGATAAAAGATGGAGTAAGGTAAGAAATCAATTTTCTCATTCTTGTTTGTCACTGCCTTAGTGTACTTCCAAACAACACAGACACTTGTGTCCAGTGTTAATTACTGCTATTATATGGTATGAACTTTTAAGCATTGTTAAAAGTAATTTTTATCTTTTGCAGCCAAATACAGACTCAAGAATTAATGCACCTACAGTTGGAAAAGTGCTTCTCAAATCCAGAGGCTTGTATACAGAAGACTACTGGTATTGGATCTGCATTGGAGCCTTGGTTGGGTTTTCTCTTCTCTTCAATCTTCTATTCATTGTTGCATTGACTTATTTGACTCGTAAGTTATATTCTTTTGATTTTCAAAATCTGTAATTGAATATGCTTTTCACCGTTGCTAAACCATTTTTATGTTAAACCAAAATTGCAGCTTTAGGTGATTCAAAAGCAGTCACTGCTGATGAAGGCGACAAGAAGAATGAAAATTCATCCTCTAGACACCATAACCTTGAAGGTTTGTATACTTGTATATTTTCCCCTTATTTCATGGTGATTCCAAGTGCATCTCATTGTTATTTAAGAAATGTAGGTTTTAACTAATCAGCAGCCTCAATCTTGATTCATAAACATATTTGAATGTTTTTTTAGTAATTTAGTTGCAGTATTTCTATTAAACATATTTGAATGTTTCAATACAAGTCCTTTTCTTCATTTTGCTGCAATATTTTTAGAAAATTTTAGACGCACAGAGTTCTCATATAATTCAATGACACTATTTCATTTAGCACTGCTCATTCTTTCTGATAAAGAGCAGGTACCGACATAGCAATGAAAAATTCTTCAGAAATTTATAGGTCCCCAAACCAAGAACCGAGAAGAGGAATGGTTCTACCGTTTCAACCTCTTTCAATGGCATTTAATCATATTAGCTACTACGTTGACATGCCAGCGGTAAGTCACTCAAATCTAAATAACACATTCTTCTGTGCTAAAATGTCCTTCTTACGGATGTCCCTATCTTCTTGGTATTGTATGTAACATCACTTAATCATGCTAACTACCATTTTGAATTCATTAGGAGCTTAGCTTTATTAGGTGTATAATAAAATATTAAGTTTCTTGTTTTTAACTTAAATCATGTAAATATGTTCTTATATTATATGCTTATCAAAATTATTGGAGTTTTCACTAGTAATTTGAGCTTTTGTTATGTGACTTTCATCACATTCAGGAAATGAAGAGTCACGGAATCAATAAGGATCGACTTCAACTACTACAAGATGTCAGTGGTGCTTTCAGACCAGGCATATTAACAGCACTTGTAGGTGTTAGTGGTGCTGGAAAGACAACTCTCATGGATGTGCTGGCTGGAAGAAAAACAGGTGGATACATTGAAGGAAATATCAGCATATCCGGTTATCCAAAGAACCAAGCAACATTCGCTCGAATCAGTGGTTACTGTGAACAGAATGACATTCATTCTCCACATGTTACTGTCTATGAATCACTATTGTTTTCAGCATGTCTTCGTCTTCCTTCAGATGTAAAGACACAAACACGAAAGGTGTGCTGGAACAAGCTTTGTCATCTTGGCCATTGAGAATCAACTAAGTCTTTGATGCAATTTTTTTTATACAATTTTGGTTTAGTTATATTTCGATTGGTGATGCAGATGTTTGTTGAAGAAGTTATGGAATTGGTTGAGCTTAAACCACTTAGAGATGCCCTTGTGGGTCTTCCAGGTGTGGATGGTCTATCAACAGAACAAAGGAAAAGGCTTACTATTGCAGTAGAACTAGTTGCCAACCCTTCAATCATCTTCATGGATGAACCAACATCAGGCCTTGATGCTAGAGCTGCTGCTATTGTTATGCGAACTGTGAGAAACACAGTAGACACAGGGAGAACTGTTGTGTGCACAATTCACCAACCAAGCATAGACATTTTTGAAGCTTTTGATGAGGCAAGTCAGGACTCTCTAGACTGTAGAGTTTCTATGTTATTTCCTTGGTTGATTATTGAATATCTTCAACTTCGATTTCTTTGTTACTATAGCTATTGTTGATGAAAAGAGGAGGGCAAGTTATCTATGCTGGCCCTCTTGGTCGCCACTCACATAAGCTCGTAGAATATTTCGAAGTGAGTATTCGAGTTTTTCTATGTTTATTGTCTTTGAAGTTTTTAGACCTCGACTTTCTCTAATGTACATGTATACTTCAGGCTATCCCAGGGGTTCCAAAAATCAAGGATGGTTATAATCCGGCTACATGGATGCTTGATATCAGCTCTCCTTCAATTGAGGCTCAACTAGATGTAGATTTTGCTGAGATTTATGCTAACTCTACCCTTTACCAGTAAGCTTTTTCATGTTGTAATTATGTCGCATTTTTGCATGCTTATATGCAATGAGAATTCTAGCTTTATAAGTCTTGTTTTCTCTGTACTTTGTATAGGAGAAATCAAGAACTTATTAAGGAGCTGAGTACTCCCGTACCAGATTCGAAAGACTTGTACTTCCCAACCAAATATTCCCAGTCATTTTTTGTTCAGTGCAAAGCTAACTTTTGGAAACAACATTTGTCCTATTGGAGACATCCTCAATATAATGCCGTCCGATTCTTCATGACCATACTCATTGGAGTATTGTTTGGTCTAATATTTTGGAAGCAAGCCAAAAAGGCGTAAGTCATCAAAATGCATATTCATTCAATTTGTCTATAGCAATGAAGACGATCACAAGACTTAGTGAACCACTCTTATCAAATTTTTGCACTTCATTAATGTTCACTTCTAATTTTTTCTCAATAAACTTTTTTGACAGCCAAAAACAACAAGATTTAATGAATCTTTTGGGAGCCATGTATTCTACTGTGCTTTTTCTTGGGGCAACGAATTCTTTATCAGTGCAACCAGTTGTCTCCATTGAAAGAACTGTCTTTTATCGCGAAAGAGCAGCGGGGATGTATTCTGCATTACCCTATGCATTTGGCCAGGTAAAAAGCAAAGGAAGAGTGATCTACTACTAAAACAAATTCCATTTTGTTTTATTTATTGAAGCTTTGTTTATGATGTCTTCAAACTAAAAGCACTTCATTGATAATATTGCAGGTGGCAATAGAGGCAATTTATAATGCAATTCAAACAGCAATTTACACTCTAATCCTTTACTCCATGATTGGGTTTGAATGGAAGGCAACAAACTTCTTATGGTTCTACTACTATATACTAATGTGTTTTATCTACTTCACCTTGTACGGAATGATGCTTGTTGCACTAACACCTGGTCACCAAGTTGCTGCCATTTGTATGTCCTTCTTCTTTAGTTTCTGGAACTTGTTCTCTGGCTTTATCATTCCTAGGACGGTAAGTGATCTACCCTTTAATTTGATTATGGAAATGATACTCTTTCTTTTACATATCAAAAGACTTATTTATATTTCTACTAAACGTTACAGCAAATCCCTGTATGGTGGAGATGGTACTATTGGGCTTCTCCTGTTGCTTGGACACTGTATGGCCTTATAACCTCACAACTGGGTGACAAAAATTCAGAATTGGAGATACCTGGAGCTGGAAGCATGGGACTGAAGGAATTCCTTAAACAAAATTGGGGTTATGATTATGACTTCCTTCCAGCAGTTGCTGCTGCTCATGTAGGCTGGGTTCTCCTCTTTGTGTTTGTGTTTGCCTATGGCATCAAATTCCTCAACTTCCAAAAAAGATAGTCTGAGCAAAACCATATATCAGTTTAAAAATTACATGTATACTTTTATTTTTATTTTTTTCCATTTTTATTGGTACAGGAGTTCATATGTTCAATATATAAAGCTTTAGGGCAACTTTAACGTGGGTGAACTAAAAATTTCCTCCGTTCCTTATAATCCTTGTGGCAGTGACAATCCCATGTGGCAGGCCACGTTTAGTGCACTGTGAACTAAAATTTTGGTCAAATCATCAATATAGTTGCCGGCAACTATAGCTAAGGTGGGTCAGTGATGAGAGAGGTAAAGAGAAAATAAATTTGTTGTGTCAGATAGAAACAGCAGCGCATGGTGCTCCTTGGACAACGAGCTAAGAAAAATTAAGCAACCAGCGCTGCTGGTGCTCTTAGGACTCTCCTTTTTGAGCGAATCCAACCAATAGGATTTGAGTAGATATAGGTAAAGAAGTAATTATATATGCCTTATGTAAGAGTGTTGATTTGATAGATAGATTGATAGAATACTTATTTAATAATTAAATCCAGAGTGTTCTGTTATTTCTTGAATAGAAAATCGTCTCAATTGTTAAAGTATGTTGGGTGTTTTGTATTTTTTCTTGGTGTAATATGTTTTTACGGAGCGTTCTGATTTTACTCCCTGTAAAAAATTTTGTTTGTTTTTTGTCCCTAAGAAATAATTTATTTTGGTTTTGGTCATTCTAACTAAAATTCATAGCAAATTCCGAATAAAACACTTAATTTTCATGCTAAATTTTTTGGAAATTTTGATCTAAATAACTAAAAACTATTATTTCGACCAAAGATCGTAGTAAAATCCGCATAAAACACTTCATTTTTCTACCGATTTTCTTGAGAATTTTGATGAAAATGACCAAAATCAAAATAGTAGGGACCAAAAACAAATAAATTTTTTTACAGGGACTAAAATAAAAACACACTATATTTGTAGGGACTAAAAATATATTTAAGCCTTGTATTTATTTCAACTATTTTTTTAAAGGGAAAAATTCTTGTGCAGCTTAGTTAGGTTATATTTAGATACTTCCTCCTTCCGTCTCATTTCATTTGTTGTGTTTTAAATATTTCATTGTCTCAAATTATGTTCTTTTAGAAAATAAAGATGTTTTGTCAAAAAAAAAAGAAAATAAAGAAGTATTGCAATAAAAAATAATAATAAAGAAGTATTAATTATTTTTTTTTCAAAAATATCCCGTATATCTCAACCACTATATTAATGAGTTTTTTTACTTACTTAAACACTCTACTACTACTAGTCACTCCAATTAATAAAGGTTATTTTAGTCAAATAGTGTCATTTTATCATAGAAATTAGTAAATTCAATTATTTTCTTAAGAAATATGCATAAGCTAAAATGATGTGAGAATAAGTGTCTTGAGTACGTGGAAGGAAACCTACAAAGATATCACACAAAAATGCATGCAATGGTGACCTCCGCGTGGAGCAATTAAGGGTGTGTTTGGGAGTTTGGAAGGGGGGGAGGGCTTACAACTAATAATTGTAGTTTATTAATGATGTGGAGAAAATTTATTCCCCAAACCCCTCCTCTAGTTCATTTTTTGAGTTCCTCAAATTTGGAGCGTTTTGGAGAAACACAAAAAATGAACTAGAGAGGAGGTTTCGAGGGGTTTGGGAGATAAATTTTCTCCACATCATTAGTAAATTACAACTACCAATTGTAAGCCCTCCCCTCCAAACTCCCAAACATACCCTAAGAGACGCCATGAACTATTGTTTTGGATGCTTTGAAATTAATTGGTGTGCCAGGAACTTCCAATTTCAGATCCCTTGCATTTTTATTAGCCAAAATCAATTACAGCAGCACACATTGAATTTTTGGATATTAATTCAGGGACAAACAAATTGAGCTTATAATCTTGGAAATCAATTGTTGATCTCACGGGTGGCTTAAGTTGAAGGCTTGTGATGTGAATCATGATACTTATTATTTGAGATTCAAATAATACCATGTCATGCGATGGAAAGGATTTTAGTTATTTGATTTTTTTTTGCTTTTATTAGGATTTGAATAATGGCTTGCATGCCAATAGTTTATTTCCATTGAAATTAGGATTTTCTTAGAGTTTAATAGAAATTATTTTTCAGATATGATTTAATATTTATTATGTCAAATCTAAAAAATAAATTTAAGTGTTATTTGAATTTATTAGGGTCTATTGAGTCAATTGGGACTATGACTCTATATAATGTAATTCTCTATTCAGAAAAAAAAGGGAGTTGAATTTTGATTGAGTAAAATAGAGATGATTCTCTTCTGGTTCTTCGTGAGACGTTCTTAGAGCTTATCGGCGTGCTGTGGCGCTCAACCCCGACTTATCAACCGGAACCTCCATAGCCAGTTGTGGCGCCCTCCTGACTTATCAATCGATATATCATCCGATTGTGGCGTCTTTGTAACGCCCATAATTCAATTTTACTTGAAATTACGACAATCAACAAAATAGCATCGGAGTTACCAAAAATTTTAAACTTGATAATAAGCATTACAAGTCCAAACTCCAAACATAGTCAATAATCTAAAAGTTAGATTACAACTTCCCAAAGTTAAGTATTTGGAATTCAAAATACAATGACAAAGCTCCAAATATCCAAAAGATAGATGAGTTGTTACATTCCAAAATATGACACTAAAATAAAAGATTCAAACTTTCAGCTCGCTTGATCACCTTTCGGATCCTGCTTATCTGAAAAACAAATAGAAAGGAATGAGATAAAAATCTCAGTGAGTCCTCTACGGACCCCTTACCAACTCGGTTCCCAATACAACATGACAATTTCATAGTCAAGAAAATTCATAATGTTACCACAGTCCAATAAGCATTCACAAATGCACAATGAATCCAAGAGAGTATATAATTGACCCTCAATGGAATTCTTCAATAACGATACACAGTGAATCCAAGAAAGTATAGCAGTGACTTTCCATGGAATTCTTCAATAAACAATACTCAATGAATCATAAAACATCATTAAGTTCAATCATATCAAACTTTTAACCATTCCTACAAGCATTTTAATAGCTCAATCATGTAAACAACCTCCAATAAGGCTATAACAATATATAGGATTGAATTTAAAAGAAGAAAGGAATTTCGAGAATTTGGAGAAAACTGCCCAAAATTCGCTTAGCGCAAGACTGTCGCTTAGTGAGATTCTCGCTTAGCTCAGCTATTTCGCTTGAGCGAGACTGGAGCAGAGCTGACCCCCTAACAACAGCGCTGAAGGTCGCTCAACGTGATTTTGCGGCTTAGCAAATTTAGCAGGGTTTCAAACATCAAAACTCAAATTTTTCAACCCAAACCTCTTCCAAAACTCAAGTCATTGATTCCAATCAACATCACAATCAACCAAATGGCACTCAAACAAGAAACAAATTGATCTATCTCAATTATTTCAACATGCATTCAAGTCAAATATTGCAAAACTCATTTTTGTGCAACCCACACTCAAACATACATTTCAAATCCACATTTTCATGCTTCCAAATCAATCATGCACCCACTAATCATGCTTGAAATCAGAACCAACATGCAAAAAGGCAAGGAAAAGAAACCCTAAGTGTTGGGTCTTATTGGTTGCCCAAACTCTAAGTGAGGAGAACTCACAATGAGCTCAAGAAGATGAGCTAGGAAGCTTGAAAGCTTGGGACCTTCATCTCCTCTCCTTCTCCAAGCTCGAGCTCCACACCCAAAGCTCTAGGGGAACACCAAAGCTTCACCAAAAAAACCCCAAATGTTCAGCCCCAAGGTTTAGAATCAAGAAGAAATGAAAGGAAACACCATTATCCCTCTTCCTCCTCCTCAAGATCGCAAGCCCTAGACCCACCCTTCTTCCTCTTCTTTCTCCTTTCTTTCCTCTTCTTCAGAAATCAAGAGAGAGTGTGAGAAATTGAGGGCTGAGGGTCGAGAGTGAGAAGGAAAGAGGCAAAAGAAAATGGCTTTGACTATAATGTCCCTCCCTCAACTCTTATTTACACAGTAGCTTTAATACTTACACCCCCAATACTTATAATCATTTTCCCCAATATAATTACTTAATAATCAATTTAGGGCATATATATAAGCCTAAATTAATTTAATCAAATAATTAAATTAGACGGGGTGTTACACTACTACCCACCTTTTAAAATTTTTGTCCTAAAAAATGAAACAAGGTACATACCTATTGAAATAGATACAGATAGTGAGTTCGCATTTCTTCCTCGGTCTCCCAAGTAGCCTCCTCAGGAGTAGACCCCTCCCAAATGATCTTGACCAAGGGAATATCCTTATTCCTTAACCTCTTGAAGTTGCGGCCCACAATTTGTACCAGCATAGACTGGTATGTCAAATCTGATCTCAGTTGTATTGTCTCATGATCCAAGGGTTGATAAGGATCAAGGATGTACCTTTTAAACTGAGACACATGGAATACATTGTGCAGACTTGACAGGGATGGGGGTAGAGCGATTTGATACGCAACACGACCGACTCTTTGAAGAATTTCAAAGGGACCGATATAACGAGGACACAACTTTTTGGCTCGGAGTGCCCTACCAATGCCTATCGTAGGAGTGACCCTTAGGAATACATGTTCCCCCTTCTCAAATTCAAGAGGTTTCTTTCTCTCATCGGCATAACTTTTTCTGCCGACTTTGAGCAATTTTCAACCTGTCCCTAATCTTCCAGATTTGATCTGTGGTTTCCTGGATTAGGTCTGGTCCTAATAATCTTTTCTCACCTACCTCAAACCAACACAAAGGAGTTTTGCACTTGCGGCCATAGAGTGCCTCGCTATGCTAGAATGATAGCTATTGTTGTAAGCGAATTCAATGAGAGCTAAATGCTCATCCCAACTCCCTCCATCATCTAACACACATGCTCTGAGCATATCCTCTAGGGTTTGGATAGTACGCTCCGTCTGACCATCCGTCTGTGGATGATAAGCGGTGTTAAGACTTAACCTCGTGCCTAAGGCCTGTTGAAAATGCTTCCAGAATCGGGAGGTGAACTTAGGGTCTTTATCAGAGACTATGCTAGTAGGTACTCCGTGAAGTTTAACAATTTCCCTAATATAAACCCTCGCTAACCTCGCCGTGTTGTAAGTGGACTTGATCGGGAGGAAATGAGCTGATTTGGTTAGCCTGTCAACAATGACCCAAATGGCGTCATACCCGGACTGTGTGGGGGGAAAACCCGCCACAAAGTCTATGGATATGCCCTCCCATTTCCATTCCGGAATTTCTAATGGTTGAAGTGGACCGGAGGGTCTTTGGTGTTCTATCTTAGTTTTCTGACAGACTAAACATTGTGCCACAAACTCACCTACATCATTCTTCATTCCCGACCACCAATACCTTTGTCTAAGGTTATGATACATCTTGGTAGAACCAGGGTGTACCGAGAACCCACTCTTATGGGCTTCCTCAAGAATTTGACTCTTGAGTGCCACATCCTTTGGAATACAAATTCTTTGTTTAAAAAGAATCATACCATCATCAGCTTTGGAGAATCCAGAATGATGTCTCCTAGCTTGCAATTCCTCATCAAGAGTTTGAGCATCCCTAATTTGGTCTCTAAAACCACAAGTGATTACTAGATGACCTACAATCAGACTATCCCCAGTTATGAATATCCCTAAGTTTAGATCCCTAAAGGATTCCAATAAGGCCATTTCCCTAACCATCATGGGAGACATGAAGAGATTTCCGGCTCAGGGCGTCGGCAACCACATTTGCCTTACCAGGATGATATTTCAGATCAAAATCATAGTCCTTGAGGAACTCTACCCACCTCATTTGCCTCATATTCAGTTCCCTTTTATCAAACAAATATTTTAAACTTTTATGATCGTTGAATACTTCAAATCAGGCACCATAAAAGTAATGCCGCCAGATTTTTAAGGCAAAGACTATAGCTGCAAGCTCTAGATCGTGAGTTGGATAGTTTTCCTCGTGGGGCTTCAACTGTCTAGATGCATAAGCAACTACTTACCTATTCTGCATCAAAACACAACCCAAACCTCTCTTAAAAGCATCACTAAAACTTCGAAACCTAAGGTCGGGTCAGGGATAATCAAAATCGGTGTACTAGTCAACCGGAATTTGAGTTCTAGGAAACTGTCCTTACAACTCTTATCCCACACAAACGGTTGTCCCTTGCGGGTCAACCGAGTCAATGGATGAACCAATTGAGAGAATCCATGGATAAACCTTCGATAGTACCCAGCTAGTCCTAAGAAACTCCTAACTTCTGTAATAGTAGTGGGTCGCTCCCATTCAAGAACGGCCTCTACCTTACTAGGATCAACTGCCACTCCCGCCTGAGAAATGACATGACCCAAAAACTTAACTTCTTGAAGCCAGAACTCACACTTCTCTGGTTTCGCAAACAATCTCTTCTCCCTAAGAATGCCTAACACAATTCTAAGGTGTTCCACATGCTTTTGGGGATCCCTAGAATAGATAAGGATATCGTCAATGAATACCACGACAAATCTATCAAGGTAAGGTCGAAAAATTCTATTCATATAATCCATGAATATTGTCGGAGCATTTGTTAAACCAAAAGGCATCACAACATACTCGTAATGGCCATACCGAGTCCTAAATACGGTTTTCGGTATATCCTCATCCTTGACTCTGATTTGGTGATATCCAGACCTAAGATCAATCTTAGATAATACCGAAGCTCCCCTAAGTTGGTCTAACAGGTCATCAATCCTAGGAAGCGGATATTTATTCTTAATCCTAACCTTATTCAGTTGCCTATAATCTATGCACAAACGCATCCTACCATCTTTCTTCTTGACTAGAAGAACAGGTGCTCCCCAAGGAGAAGCACTAGGCCTAATGAACCGTCTAGAAATCAAATCCTCCAACTGGACTTTAAGTTCTTGCAGTTCTAACGGTGACATCCTATACGGAGCTATAGAAATTGGACCCGCTCCTGGAACCAACTCTATTGAAAACTCAACCTCTCTTCGGGTGGTAAAGAAGTAACCTCATTCGAAAAAAATCTAAAAATTCATTCACTATAGGGACGGTCTCTAGATCAACATCTGAAATTGAAGAGAGTAACAAAATATAACCTAAGTGTCCCTCAAATAAGCAATGGTGTATTTGGAAGACACTAGCCATTTCATTCAGACATGCTTGAGTAGGAAGAGACTGAATTGAAGGAAATTCTATAGTTTTCGTAAAATAATTCAAAACAACTTGGTTGGCCGATAGCCAATCCATACCCAAGTTGATGTCCATTCCTTTCAAGGGCAGACAAACCAGATTAACCATAAACGTCCTTCCTTGAATGACGAGAGGACAATTCTCGCATATCAGGGAAGTAGAAATATTACCTTCAGCTGGTGTTTGAACACTCAAAGGAATAGGTAAAGAAGAAAAGCATAACTCCAGCCTTTGTGCACACTTATAGGAAATGAACGAATGAGTTGCACAAGAGTCATACAATACCACTAAAGAGTGATCATGAAGCAGACATGTACCTTTCATCAGATTTTCCACATCCTTCGCCTTTTTTCCACTCAAGGTGTGAACACACCCTTGCAATTGGTCATCAGGTCGGGGTGCCTCCCTTGCTTTCATCTTGCGACAATCCTTAACGAAGTGTCCTGGTTGTTGGCAGTAGAAACAAACAGGTTTTCCAGAATTGCACTCCCCCTATGGATCTTGCTACATTTGGAGCACTCCTTCAACTTAGGAGCCTCAGATTGTTGAACTTGTTTTCCTTTATCCTTGCTTCCTTTGCCTTTGGAGGGTTGAGATGACCTACCTTCATCCCTCCTCTTTTGCCATAGGAATTGGAGTTCATCATACATTTTCCTCAAACTCTCTTCAGCCGTGAAGCTTTTGCGAATCAATGAAGCAAAAGTGTAGAATTCAGTTTGGGCTAAGTTATTCTGAATGTCAGCTCTAAGTCCCCACATAAACTGATTTATTTTCCATTTCTCATCCAGTGCATATCCGACATGAGAAGAAAACCTCGCCAACTCCTCAAACTTCTTGACATATTCCGCAATAGTCATATCCCCTTGCTTAAAATGAGTAAATTCTCGCTCCTTCCGGTCCTTTACCGTTTGGGGAAAATATTTCTCCAGAAAGGTATCCTTAAAATCTTCCCATTCAATCTGCTCGTCTTCTTCCTCCAAATATGCTCGTACCCCTCCCACCAATGAGCAGATCCTTCAGTAAGATAATGTGTAACAAAGGTTACCTTTTGTTCCTCCATACACGATACCACTTTGAAAATTCGTTCCATAGCTTCTAGCCAATGCTGAGCCTCTATAGCATCCTCACTTCCAGGGAAGCTTGGAGGATTAAGCTTATGAAACCTGAGGAAAGCTGAGTGTGGGTCTGCTGGTTGTACAGCTGGTTGCACGGGTGGAGGTGGAAGTGGTTGCGGAACATGTTGTTGTTGCTGGAGAAATTGCTGCATCATATTGTTAGTAGCTTCATTTTGGCCCCTCAGAAGGTCATTCTAATCCCTCAGCATTTGCATCATATCCGTCCAACGAGCCTCCTCTGCATCTCGTCGGTGGTGTCTTCTCCTATGCCTTCTATGTTCATCTGCCATATTCTGCGTATACGGTATAAAGTATTAAGTTGATCAGACTTAATATTCCATACTAAGTACAAGAATATAGAGAGAATTCTCAAGCAAAAGAAAATCCACAATACTAGACCACAGTCCCTAATGGACTAAACTGCTCTGATACCATAATGTAACGCCCATAATTCAGTTTTACTTGAAATTACGACAATCAACAAAATAGCATTGGAGTTACCAAAAATTTTAAACTTGATAATAAGCATTACAAGTCCAAACTTCAAACATAGTCAATAATATAAAAGTTAGATTACAACTTCCCAAAGTTAAGTATTTGGAATTCAAAATACAATAACAAAGCTCCAAATATCCAAAAGATAGATGAGTTGTTACATTCCAAAATATGACACTAAAATAAAAGATTCAAACTTTCAGCTCGCTTGATCACCTTTCGGATCCTGCTTATCTGAAAAACAAATAGAAAGGAATGAGATAAAAATCTCAGTGAGTCCTCCACGGACCCCTTACCAACTCGGTTCCCAATACAACATGACAATTTCATAGTCAAGAAAATTCATAATGTTACCACAGTTCAATAAGCATTCACAAATGCACAATGAATCCAAGAGAGTATATAATTGACCCTCAATGGAATTCTTCAATAACGATACATAGTAAATCCAAGAAAGTATAGCAGTGACTTTCCATGGAATTCTTCAATAAACAATACTCAATGAATCATAAAACATCATTAAGTTCAATCGTATCAAACTCTTAACCATTCCTACAAGCATTTTAATAGCTCAATCATGTAAACAACCTCCCATAAAAGCTATAACAATATACGGGATTGAATTTAAAAGAAGAACAGAATTTCGAGAATTTGGAGAAAACTGCCCAAAATTTGCTTAGTGCAAGACTGTCGCTTAGCGAGATTCTCGCTTAGCTCAACTATTTCGCTTGAGCGAAACTGGGGCATAACTGACCCCCTAATAGCAGCGCTAAAGGTCGCTCAGCGCAATTCTGCGGCTTAGCAAATTTAGCAGGGTTTCAAATATCAAAACTCAAATTTTTCAACCCAAACCTCTTCCAAAACTCAAGTCATTGATTCCAATCAACATCACAATCAACCAAATGACACTCAAACAAGAAACAAATTGATCTATCACAATCATTTCAACATGCATTCAAGTCACATATTGCAAAACTCATTTTTGTGCAACCCACACTCAAACATACATTTCAAATCCACATTTTTATGCTTCCAAATCAATCATGCACCCACTAATCATGCTTGAAATCAGAACCAACATGCAAAAAGGGAAGGAAAAGAAACCCTAAGTGTTGGGTCTTATTGGTTGCCCAAACTCTAAGTGAGGAGAACTTACAATGAGCTCAAGAAGATGAGCTAGGAAGCTTGAAAGCTTGGGACCTTCATCTCCTCTCCTTCTCCAAGCTCGAGCTCCACACCCAAAGCTCTAGGGGAACACCAAAGCTTCACCAAAAAAACCCCAAATGTTCAGCCCCAAGGTTTAGAATCAAGAAGAAATGAAAGGAAGCACCATTATCCCTCTTCCTCCTCCTCAAGATCGCAAGCCCTAGACCCATCCTTCTTCCTCTTCTTTCTCCTTTCTTTCCTCTTCTTCAGAAATCGAGAGAGAGTGTGAGAAAGTGAGGGTTGAGGGTCGAGAGTGAGAAGGAAAGAGGCAAAATAAAATGGCTTTGACTATAATGTCCCTCCCTCAACTCTTATTTACACAATAGCTTTAATACTCACGCCCCCAATACTTATAATCATTTCCCCCAATATAATTACTTAATACTCATTTTATGGCATATATATAAGCCTAAATTAATTTAATCAAATAATTAAATTAGGCGGGGTGTTACAGTCTTCACCATCTCCACCTTCATGACTCCCGATTTAGTCACCGACGGCTCCGAGGATCGCAGCATTTGGTAATCAGAGCTTAGGTTCTAGTCAGGTGTTATTTATCCCGTTAATTTTTGTTCTTTACGTTTTGTTCATCTCAATTTAAAAAAAAATTATTTAAAAAACGAAAATAAAAAAATGGAAGAGGAAAAAAAATCAAAAGCTTCAATTTTTATTCGTTTTTCTTGGTGGTTGTTTGTAAAGTTTGCATTTTTTCTGAGTGGTTCATCATGGAAGTCAAGCAAAGGAAGAATATTTTCTATACTAGATGCCTTGTGAAGGATAAAGTATGTAGCTTGGTCATTGATAGAAAATATTGGATCAATATGACCAGTAAAACTATGGTGGAGAAGTTGGAACTTTCAGTTCTTGAGCATCCACAACCACATATACTCTATAGCCTCAATGATCCAGAGTTTAAAGATATAGGTGACTTGACAGTGACCAAACAAGTACGAGTGTCATTCAAGCTTAGGGAATATGAAGATAAGGTGCTATGTGATGTGGTGCCTACAGAAATGAGACAGTTGTTACTTAGGCGTCCATGGAGGCATGAACGACATGCAAAACATGATGGCTACACCAACAAGTACTCATTTTTATTTAAAAATCGTGAAATCACTATTGTACCATTAGATCCAGAAAAGGAAATATATATGAAGAGTGAGAGTGAGAAAAAGAAAATGAGTGAGAAAAAAATAATAGTCGAGAGTTCGGTCAATGAGGAAAAGAAAGAGGGAGTGACTGAGAAAAATGAGAGCAATGAGGGAGAAGAAGAGAGAAACAAGAGAGAAATAGAGAGAAAAGAAAGTGATGAGAAAAAAAGTTGTGAGAAAAAAGAAGAGGGTAAAAAAAATATCGAGGATTATGTCAGAAAAGTTGAGAGCCTTGATAGGAAAGAGGAAAAATTCGAATTTCGAAGAGAAAGGGGAGAGGATAAAAGGAGAATTTTTTTAAATAACCCATTAATTTTTTATGCAGGTTTGGATTTGAGGACACAGCCTTTTGAAGAAGGGGAGAATGATGTGAGAATAAGTGTATTGAGTAAGTGGAAGGAAACATACAAAGATATCACACAAAAATGCATGCAATGGTGACCTCCGCGTGGAGCAATTAAGAGACGCCATGAACTATTGTTTTTGATGCTTCGAAATTAATTGGTGTGCTAGGAACTTCCAATTTCAGATCCCCTGCATTTTTATTAGCCAAAATCAATTACAGCAGCACACATTAAATTTTTGGATATTAATTCAGGGACAAACAAATTGAGCTTATAACTTGGAAATCAATTGTTGATCTTAGAGCTGTTCTTCGTGACCCGTTCTTAGAGTTTATCAGTGTGTCGTGGCGCTTAACCCTGACTTATCAACTGGAACCTCCATAGCCAGTTGTGACGTCCTCTTGACTTATCAATCGATATATCATCCCGATTGTGGCGTCTTCACCACCTCCACCTTCATGACTCCCGATTTAGTCACCAATGGCTCCGAGGATCATATCATAAAAGGACAAATAAAATGAGATGGACAGAGTATCTAATAGGAGAGCTAGATGAAATAAGGTGGAATTAAGTAGAATGACCTTTTTCAAAATGTTTTCTAGTGAGAGAAGCTCATCCCTCTCTCTACAACCGTTTTAATTTGGGAGAAGGAGGTGCTTCTCCCAATCTTTTAAGAAGAAATTGTTGAATTGAGGATTCTTAAAGGTTGATAGTGGTTTTCGACTATTGAAAATATGGAGGTTCTAGGAGACAGATGGTACAATGAGAAAGATGGTAGAGGATTGGGGGACTTTTTGGAGTTGGACCCCTATCCCAAAACCTTGATCCCTAATGAGGAATATGTTGATTGGTGTACCCCCAAGGAAAGGCTCTGTAGTGGTCAATCTCCTAGGCGAAAAGGTAAGCTTTTGTCTTCTTGAAAGTAGGTTGCAGAAAAATTGAGCAAATCTGGTTGTAGATATACTATCTGGTTCACTTCTCCTTTGAGGAGGATTATAGACATGCACTCTACAAGGAGCCATGGCTCATCACTGACCACTACCTAATTGTGCAGATGTGGCAGTCATTTTTATATTGAGTGCTGAAACTACACGCAAGGAGGCAGTGTGGGTTTGCATTCCTAGCCTTTTGATTGAACTCTTGATAAGTGCCAATTTTACTTACATTTCTAGAGCTTTTTATGGCATTTATTAACTCATTTGTTTGAATTAAAAGATGTTTTCTTACCTCAAGTTAGTATTTGTAAATATTTTTATTAGAGTACTATGTTTTTAATGATGTTAGATTTCATCCAAAATTCCTTGTTAATTTCATGTAGGTTGAATTAAGGCAAAACAGAGAAAGAATCAAAGCTGTGCGATTTTCGCTTAAGCCAGGGAGTCTCGCTTAAGCGAGTATGGCTCAGATTTTCCATCTGTAGACTTACACGCATTAAGCAAGCGAATCTATTATTATTGGCGAGCCACGTTTCTTCAGCATGAAGAATGCTATGCAGCTGAGCGAAATTCTTGGAGCTAAGCGAATTCTAAACGGTTAGAAGCTCTGTTTTACTAAAATTGAAGGGTATAAAAGGATATCTTTCATTTTTAACTCAAGAGATACCTTTTGGAGAGATGATCGAAGTGGGAGAAAGGAAGAGAACCTTTGGAGAACCTTTGGGGAATCAAAGGAACACTGAATTTCATCTTTCATCTCTTAATTCTCATGGTATTTTTGTATGGCTCTCATGTCATGGGTAGCTAACTTTTTTGTAGTTGGGATTTGGATGTAATCAACCAAACTTTTATGTAATTTCTTTACAATTATATGCTATCTCTTCTTATCAATGATAGTAATTTCATTCTATGCTTAATGCTTTATATGATTTGATCACTCATATTTAGATTTGTGAGTTAGATTGTGATTGGAAAATACTTTCTAATTCTAGATTTGAATGAAATCACCTAATGAGTTTTGTTACTAGGAATAGAGCTTGATTCATTAGTTACTTTTGAATGCTAATCTTAATGCAAGTATTCTCTTTGAATAATCAAGGAATTGTTATTTAAAGGGAAGAGCTTAGAATCTCCTTTACTAAGGAATTAGTAATCGAGTAAACTTCATTCGTAATATCATTGGTAAGGAAAATAGTCGTGTATAAGTATCGAATTCATAAGTAATGATGTTGATGAAATCCAATCCCAACTCGTTTCCAAGACTATTATCAATCCGCTTTACTCATTAGTGTTTATTTTCTTTAAAACTTAGAATTTGTATGTTTGAAACTCTTAATTCAAAAACATGGGATATTTTGTGAATACAAATGTACATAGATCTTTTGGACTTAATTAGTATAAGTGTGAATGAACCGAGTATTGCACGAGTCCCTGTGGATACGACAACCCTACTTATCACTGTAAACTTCGGTATTTTGGTACGCTTGCCAAAATCCTAACAAGTTTCTGGCGCCGTTGCCGGGAAATTCTGTGTGAGATACTTTTCAAATTCACATTTATTACTTGTTAAGTTTGTTAATTTTAATTTTATTAGTGTATAGTTATAGTATATCTTCTTTTTAATAGTGTTTGGTGCTGACCCTTTGTTTAGTGTCTTTGTTCTGTCTATGTGAGGTAAAACTCCTAAAGATCAATTGTTGTTTGATCCGGAGATTGAGAAAACAGCAAGGAAGAACAATAGTAAGACAAGGAAAGAGAAGTTGCTAAACAAATTACAGCAACAACAAGCAGGCCCTTCTACTCCTACTTATTCTGAAGTTGTGCAACAACAGGATAAAATGGATCCACCAGGGAACAACAATCCACCAGGCAATAACAATGCCAACAACAACAATGCTCAGAATCAGAATAATCAGAGAAGAACTCTGGGAGACTATGCTCAGCAGCAGGGTCCTAAACATTTTTCGAGCATTGCCAGACCATCAGCCAATACCATGGAAATGAAGCCAGCTTTGTTAAGTTTGATTAATTCAAATCAGTTTGCAGGCTTAGACCATGAAGACCCATACACTCACCTCTCCACCTTTTATGAGTTGTGTGGTACAATGGGATTTTCTGAAGATGATGAAAAAGTTGTCTATCTGAGGCTGTTTCCATTTTCATTGACAGGAAAAGCTAAGACTTGGCTTCAATCCCATCCAAATCAGAGTCTTACCACATGGGAAGATGTTGAAGAAAAGTTCTTAGCCAGATTTTTCCCACCATCTAGATATATTAATGCAAAATCTGCTATTACTACTTTTTCGCAGGGAGCTGATGAACCATTGTGTAAAGCATGGGAGCGATATAAAGCTTTGTTGAGAAAATGTCCTAATCATGGTTTTGATGATATAGCTCAGCTTCACATATTTTGCAATGGATTGAGACCTCAAACGAAGATGATTTTGGATGCGTCAGCTGGAGGTTCAATGATGTCAAAAAGCTTTGAGGAAGCAATAACTATCATTGATGCAATAGCTGCAAATGATCATCAAGCTCAACATGACAGAAGTTCCATACATAAGAGAGGAGTCATAGAGCTGGACACTCAAACTGCCATTCTAGCTCAGAACAAACTTATGACTCAACAACTTGAAGCATTGACGAAGCAAATGTCTAAGTTTCCACAACAGCTGCAGGGTATGCAAAGCACTTGCTCTCAACAGGTTCAAAGATGTGATTTTTGTCAAGGAGATCATCCAAATGGCCATTGTTCAACCCCAGATGCAACACAAGAGGAGCAAGCAAATTACTTGGGTAATCAAGGAAGGCAAGGTAATTATTCTAACAATTACTCTCAAGGTTGGAGACCAAATCCAAATTCTAACCTTGGATGGAGACAAGATGCTAGACCTTCAAATAGACCTACTCAACCCGATAGGATGTCTAAGATGGAAGATACTCTTACTCAGTTTATGCAAGTGATCAGTGCATTTTAATGCACTCTTTATAGCTTTGCACTTAGTGTTTTTGATTGTGTTCTGTACCTAATATCTAAGTCTTAGCACATTTCTAAACTTTGGGTCTTACTTGAGCAGTATAGTAATTTATTGATTAACCTTTGTTTTTACTGCATATTGACCCCTGTCTACTCTACAGGCCATAACTTTGGATGCGGTTATCCGATTGAGGCATGCGAGCATGCGTTGGAAAGCTAAGGAACAGAGCTACAATTCTTCTGTTACGCTCGAAACCCAATTCTGATGTCTTGTATGTCAAAACTGCGAATTACTGAAGCAGTACAGTATAAAACGGGTTTTGGGCCTAACTTAGTTTGTCATCGGGCTTTTATCATAGAACCTGTTTAGGGATTTAGGTTTTTTGTTGAGCTGAGATTAAATACACCAGGACCAGCCGTTTTTCAGTATCTTACGTTTTATTTTACAAAAACTTGTGTGTCCTAGCCTCGATGGAAGCCTAAGCTCTTAAGTTGATTCATCGGTGAAAGGCTGCCGTTTATGGATTTTGAGGTTCGGTACCTAATGTTTTAATACAAATTCGTTTTAATTTCTTTAATTTCGTCTCTATCAATTTCGAATTTGGTTTTGAATGTATGCAATCTATCCAGTTCGTTTTCTGCTTAGTTAATCGTTCTGTCTTCGTTGTAAAACGCGATTCAGTTGTATATGACGCTTGATTGTATGCAATTTTGTTTCGTAATTTTTAATATTTCGAATTACATGATTGCTTAGATTAATTGATTCGAGTAGAAATTGATAGAGGGTTGATTAGAATTCTGTTATGATATTGGTTGCGTTTTAAACGGCGTTTGTCCGCTCCCGTGACCGATTGAACCCGTTGTTTCGGTGCTTGCTCGAAATGGTGTGAATTCATATAAACTGATTAACGCTTGTTTAGTTAGTTTATGTCAACTGCGAATTTGAAATTAAATGAATTGTTGTTTTTAGAACCTGTGATAAATCCAAGGCGCGCACCCGGAAACCGGTGAATCAATTGTCTCTCTAATTTGATAAAACCTCAAACAGAAACTGTCTTCACAAAAAAAAAAACCCTTTGTTATTGTTGATTTTCGTACTTCCTGACTTTGGTAATTTTGGTTTTTAGAGGTCCTCGTGAGACGACCAAGGTCTCTTGCCTTGAATACTATATCAAATCTTTTAATTATTTTGACCCGTGTACGACCGTTGATCAGCAAGCTTCCATGAACAATCAGAAAAATACAGAAGCTTCCATCAAGAACCTTGAAGTACAGGTAGGACAATTGGCAAAGCAGCTGGCTGGACAAAATCAAGGTAACTTTTCTGCTAATACACAGGTTAATCCAAGGGAGAAAGGTGTCTGAGCATTGTAATTCCATTACAACTAGGAGAGAATCTTTGTGATTGGAAAGGGTATTGGAGAGAATCTGGAAGTTGAAGAGAAGGTTGTTAATGAAAAAGAAAAAGAGAGTGATAAAGGAGTAGAGTTGAATAAAGAGGGTGAAGAAAAAGAAAAAGAAAAAGAGAGTGAACAAGAAAAAGAAGAAGAGTTGGAGAAAAAACAAATTGAGGAGAAGAAAAGTAAGAGTCAGTTAGCTAAGGAAGACAAATTGAAGAGTCCTCCAGTCAAACATCTTCCTTATCCTCATGCTCCAACAAGAAAGGAGAAAGAAAGACAATTTGCAAGATTTCTTGATATTTTCAAAAGACTGCAGATCAACATTCCATTTCTTTGAAGCCTTGGAGCGGATAATAAAACTACGCTAAGTTCATGAAAGAACTCTTGACTAAAAAGAGAAGATTAACAGAAGAAGAAACAATTGAACTGGAAGCTGGTTGCAGTGCAATTATTCAGAAATCATTGCCTCAGAAATCAAAGGATCCTGGAAGCTTTACTCTTCCTGTCACTATATGATGTTTATCTGTTGGTAAGACACTCCTTGACTTAGGTGCAAGCATCAATCTTATGCCTCTCTTTATGCTAGAAAGAATTGGTGAGGGGGAGGTAGAAATCAAACCTACAAGGATGACACTACAGTTGGCTGACAGATCAATCAAACGACCTCATGGTGTTGTGGAAGATATGCTTGTGAAGGTAGATAAATTCATGTTTCCAGTGGACTTTGTGGTGATGGATATGGAGAAAGATAAAGAAGTTCCTCTTATTTTGGGTAGGCCTTTCATGAAAACTGCCAAAGTTTTAATTGATGTTGATGATGGCAAGTTAAAGGTGAGAGCTCAAGGAGATGAAGTCAATTTCGATGTCTTTGAAGCTATGAAACATCCCAATGACAATGGGGAATGTTTTAGTGTAGATGTTCTTGATGAAGTGTTTTTGAAGGCAAGTAAGGAGTTGCATACTTCAAGCCCTTTGGAGAAAGCTTTAATTGATGCCTTTGATGTGCTGAATGAAGAAGAAGAAAAGGAGATTGAAAAATGCTTGAAAGATCTTGACACATTCAAAGAAGTTCCTTTACATGAAGTTGTGATAGAAGAATTGAAGGGCGAAGGCTAGTTGCAAGATAAAAAACTGGAGCTGAAAATGTTGCCTCCACATTTAAAATATGTTTTTCTTGAGAAGGGGAGCAGTAAACCAGTGATTATCAGCAGCTCTTTATCAAGCAAGGAGGAGGAAGAATTGATTAAAGTGTTGAAGGTGAATCAAGGAGCAATTGGCTGGAATCTTTCTGATCTTAAAGGTATAAGTCCTTCATATTGTATGCATAAAATTCTTATGGAACAGGACTTTAAGCCGGTAGCTCAACCTCAAAGACGCCTCAATCCAACCATGAAAGAGGTAGTTCGAAAGGAGGTGATAAAATTGCTTGACGCTGGGATGATCTATCCCATTTCTGACAGTGCTTGGGTAAGCCCAGTTCAAGTAGTTCCAAAGAAGGGTGGAATGACGGTCATCCATAATGAGAAAAATGAATTGATTCCGACTCGTACTATCACTGGTTGGAGAATGTGTATTGATTACAGGAAGCTGAATCAAGCAACTAGAAAGGATCATTTTCCATTACCCTTTATGGATCAGATGTTGGAAAGATTGGCAGGTCAAGCTTTTTATTGTTTCTTGGATGGGTAATCGGGATACAATCAAATTGCAATGGATCCTGAGGATCAAGAAAAGACAGCCTTCACATGTCCTTTTGGTGTCTTTGCATATGGAAAGATGCCATTTGGGCTTTGCAACGCACCAGTCACTTTTCAACGATGCATGCTTGCCATATTTTCTGATCTGGTTGAGAAGTGCATTGAGGTTTTCATGAATGACTTTTCTGTTTTTGGTCATTCCTTTGAATCTTGCTTGGCAAATCTGAATACCATTCTAAATCGGTGTGTGGAGACCAATTTGGTTCTGATTGGGAGAAATGTCACTTTATGGTGACAGAAGGCATTGTGTTAGGCCACAAGATCTCCTCAAGAGGTATTGAAGTTGATAAAGCCAAGATAGAAGTCATTGAGAAGCTTCCTCCACCAACAAATGTCAAAGGAATCAGAAGCTTCTTGGGACATGCAGGATTTTACAGGCACTTCATCAAAGATTTCTCCAAGATTGCTAAACCATTGAGCAATCTCCTCAATAAGGACACTTCTTTTAAATTTGATAATGCATGCCTTATTGCTTTTGAGCTTTTGAAACAAAAACTGATTTCTGCACCCATAATCACAGCTCTTGATTGGAAATTTGATTTTGAATTAATGTGTGATGTTAGTGATTATGCGGTAGGAGCAGTTCTTGGTCAGAGAAAAAATAAGGTTTTTCATGCTGTGCATTATGCAAGTAAAGTGTTGAGTGAAACTCAAGTTAATTATGCAACAACTGAAAAAGAATTGCTTGCAATTGTGTATGCTTTGGAAAAATTCAGGTCTTATCTTATTGGTTCCAAAGTCATTGTATATACTGATCATGCTGCTATTAAATATTTGTTAACCAAATTTGATTCTAAACCAAGACTTATTAGATGGATTTTGTTGCTGCAGGAATTTGATTTGGAGATCAAAGATAAAAAAGGAAGTGAGAATTTAGTGGCTGATCATTTGTCTAGATTGGTGAATAATGAGGTGACCACAAAAGAATTGGAGGTCTTGGAAGAATTTCCTGATGAAAAACTTTTGTCGATGCAAGAAAGACCTTGGTTTGCAGATATGGCGAACTTTAAGGCTGCTGGTGCAATTCCTGAAGATTTTAACTGGCACTAGAAAAAGAAATTCTTTCGAGATGCCAATTATTTCGTGTGGGATGATCCTTACTTATTCAAACTTGGGGCTGATAACTTGCTAAGGATGTGTGTAACAACAGAGGAGTCAAGGGATATTTTGTGGCACTGTCATAACTCTCCTTATGGAGGGCATTATAATGGTGAAAGGACTGCTGCAAAGCTCCTTCAATCAGGTTTTTATTGGCCCACTCTATTTAAGGATGCTCATGATCATGTGCAAAGATGTGACACTTGTCAGAGGTCTGGGAGTATTTTAAGAAGACATGAAATGCCACTTCAGAATATTCTTGAAGTAGAAGTTTTTTTATTGTTGGGGAATTGACTTTGTTGGACCCTTGCCATCCTCTTACTCAAATGAATACATTCTGGTGGCAGTAGACTATGTTACCAAGTGGGTTGAAGCAATGACTGCACCCAAAGCTGATGCCAAAACTGTGATCATATTTTTAAAGAAAAATATCTTTATCAGGTTTGGCACTCCGAAGTTTTGATAAATGATGGAGGATCTCACTTTTGCAATCAACAATTGAAGAAAGTCTTGGAGCATTACAGTGTAAAGCACAAGGTAGCATCTCCATATCATCCTCAAACCAATGGCCAAGCTGAGGTTTCAAACCGGGAAATTAAGAGAATCTTGGAGAAAACAGTTGCTTCTTCAAGAAAGATTGGGCCATGAAGTTGGATGATGCCTTGTGGGCTTATAGGACAGCTTTCAAAACTCCTATTGGCCTTTCTCCTTTTCAGATGGTGTACGGGAAAGTATGTCATCTTCCGGTTGAATTAAAGCACAAAGCATTTTGGGCTCTAAAGTTCTTGAATTTTGATCCTAAGGCAGCTGGTAAAAAAAGAAAATTACAACTTCATGAGCTTGAAGAAATGAGGTTACAAGCTTATGAATCCTCCAAGCATTACAAGCAAAAGGTCAAAGCCTATCATGACAAGAAAATCTTGAAGAGGGAATTTAGGCCAGGCCAACAAGTCTTATTGTTTAATTCCAGGTTGAGATTGTTTCCTGGAAAGCTGAAATCAAAATGGTCAGGGCCGTTTATTGTCAAAGAGGTAAGACCATATGGTGTAATTGAATTGGAGGATCCATCATCAAAGAGAAGTTGGACTGTGAATGGGCAAAGGCTCAAGCTCTACTTAGGTGGTGAAGTTGAAAGGCTCACCACGGTGATTCATCTAGCTGACCCTTGAGGACACATCCAACGTCAAGCTAATGACGTTAAAGAAGCGCTTATTGGGAGGCAACCCAATTTTCTATCCCTTTTTAATCTTTTAGCTTGTGTGTTTTGATTTTTAGTTTGTGTTTTCTTAGTGATTTTGGTGGATGAGTTGTTTAAATCCAATGCTTTAATGTGTTAGTGTTCATTTGGTGTCATGAGTCTTGAAGTGGTTGTGTGAAAATTGGAAGAAAATTTTTAAGGTTTTGGAAAGGGTGTAATTCTGTCCCATATTCGCTCAAGCCACTCAGATTCGCTTAAGCAAATTATGCAAGAAATTCAGTGAAAAATCTTGTCTGCTATTTTCGCTTAAGCGATAGTCATTCGCTCAGCGCCAGAAGCAAAGCCTGGGAAGCACTTATTCTGAGCTAATTTCACTTAAGCGAAACTCACTCTCTTATCACATGAAACAAATTTTTCGAGAGCACAAGTATGAGTCATTCTCGCTTAAGCGAAACCCAGTCGCTTAGCGCAAGTTTGAAGTCATTCACTTCTGAGTGAATCTCGCTTAAGCGAGCGAGATGGGCTAAGTTAGAGTCTTTAATTTTTGTGTCTTAAAAGAAAAAGAAAAAAAAACCAATCCACGAACAGGCATTCCTTCCACACTCATTTCTCATTCGCACGAACATGGCACTCCTTACCCATTTCTCACTCTTCATTTCACGCAACCCATCATTCTCAACACCTCTTCATTTCTCTCGTCTCTCATCATCTCACGCAACCCATCATTCTCAGCACCTCACGCACTCGTCTCTCTTTGCATTTCATCATTCTCATCACTGTTTCAGTTTTTCAAGTAAGTGGGTTTCGTCTTTGCCTAAGTTGTGAATAATGTTGGATTGTTTTGATGAATGCTTGGATTTTTCTTGTTTCAATATGTTCATGCTTCAATGTTTGTTTGGATTCCCACAACCCACATGCATGTCTTTGCAATTTCTGAAATTAGGTTGGGTTTGGGGCAAAATTGTGGAATAATTAGGGATTTATTTTCTAAAAATGGGAATTGGGAATGGTGTTGTAAGAATGTTGGTGTTTTTATTAACCAAATCAACTCAAGTGTAAAAGCTTTGAAATGGTGTTCTGTTGATTTTATTTGAAATGGTGTTCTGTTGACTTGCTTGAAAAGCTTTCATAGAAAATTTTGGAAATGTTTGTTTGAAACGATGCTTTGAAAGTGTTTGTTTGAAATGGTGGCACAATGCCGAAAACTCTGAAATGTCGAATGTAGTTAAGCAAATTGTCTGGCAGCATTGTTAACTGAAATTACAATTGGTCTGATGGGTCAAATGTTCATTGTGCTTAATGTTTGATTACAAGTTCTAATGGGGAAAGCATGGTTTGCATTGATTCTAATTATTTCAGGATGCCTCCAAAGAAAGCAGTTCACCAAATATCACCAAGCAAGAAAAGAAAGGGCAAAACATCTGAAGCGACTTCTCATGATGATCAACCAGTGGAAGAACCAATGGACCTTCCGCAAATGCCTATGGAGCCACTCAATAGACGAAGATTCATAAGCCGTTCTACACAACAAAGGCATTTGATGGTTGAGACACGTGACTTATTGTGTGAACGGAAGGTTGAGTTAGATGAGGGGGAATATGATGAATTTTTGAATGAGATCAAAAGGAGAAAGTGGGAGAAGCTGGCCACACCTATGGAGACAATCAATGAAGAAATTGTCAAAGAATTCTATGCCAATGTCTGGCCAGTAAAAAGGGGGATCCAAGACCAGAAAATCTTAGGTGAGGACCAAGTGGGTTCCTTATGATCGAAATGCTATCAGCGATCTTTTGGGGAATCCACTTCCTTTAAAAGAGGGAGAGAAGTGTTCATATCAGATCCAAATGGACCAGAGACATACTCTACGAGGATTGACAGCAACGGATGTGGCTAAGTTTGTGTGTCTTCCCGGTAAGACTTATGAGGTTAATGCGCAAGGCCAGCCATTGAGAATTAAAAGAGCTAATATGAGAACACTTACCCAAATTTGGACTAGCTTCATGCTTTCCAACATAGTTCCTAATTCTCATACCTCAGACATCCCAATCCTACGAGCTTTCCTCATTTATGCCATCATGAAAAAGAAGAATACGGATGTTGCTGCAATAATTTCGGCAGAAATACATAACTTTGTTCTTTCCGACCAGCCTAAGAAACCATTGGGCTTCCCGACATTGATAACTGCATTGTGTTTGGCTCATGGTGTTGATGTCCCGAGCCATCCAAAAACCAAACTGAGGATGCCAATCAATGTCAGTTTTATCAGGAACTACTGTCTTAATCCAGCAAAGCAAGAACTTGGAGAAAGCTCTACCCAACCTGCACCTGTTAGGCAGCCGCCAATGATTCCAATGACTCCCATGGAGACTCGCCTCACTGCTCATCTCACTCATTTAGAGCAACAACAGGCTGCCAACCATAGGGCGTACATAAGCTTGAACGACTCCTTCTACCGGTTCACTTTGCATCAGCATCAAGGAGATGCTAACCTGTTTGCATGGCCTATACCAAATATGTTTGCTGCACATGTTGCATGGCCTGGGGACAGGCCAATTTTTTCGGAGGGGGCAAAAAATGTGGAAGAAGCTGGAAATGAAGGGGAAGCTGCTGAAGTTGGAAATCAAGGACAAGGTGGAGATGATGGTGGAGAGGAGCCGAATGAGGAGGACTTCATGAATGACATCCTCGGAGATTGATAATTTCTCATCCCTTATCTTTTATTGCTTTTGGTAGTTGTAGTTTTTGTGTTTGTTTTGAATTTCTGTGTTGTAAATTTTGTTTGTTCCTAGAACACTTGTTGAAACTTTTGGTACTTGTTTTGGTACTTGTTTGTTGACCCAATTTTTTGTGTGACTATGGTTTGAAAAAAATCAATTGTCAAAACTGATGCATGATGATGAATTGAGTCTGGACTTGAATGACTGAAAAAGAAAAATGATGGTATGCATGAATAGTATAGCCTTGATACATGTTGCATAGTCCAATGGTTAGCCATAGAAAGTAACATGAAACAATCATTAATCAGGGAATACATGAGCCTTAAGCTTGTGAGTTGTGAGCATCCAGAATTAAATGCATTGAGAGTCATCACTATTGCTCTTGCTAGTTGATTTTGCTTGATTCTCTGATTGTCACTTTGTATATATGATGCATGGAAATGATCAAGGCAATTTTTTTTTGTGTGATTAAACCTTTGAGCCAAAAAGCTAACCATGATGTGAATATAACCTTTGATAACCCTTTTGAGCCTAAAAGTTATGTTTTTCATGAGGACAAATTCCTTTTGAGCTTAAAAAGAAAAACCAAATTCTCACCCACACCTAATAGGATGAAGAGAGCATTTGGTATTTACTATGGACTGAATTGATTGTTATTCCATTGTATATAAGTTTGGGAATTTATTTTGGTTTGCATTTGTAAAGGGGAAGCATTTGAAGGTAAATCAAGGTTAAGGTTGTTGCTTGTGAGAAAAAATTAAAAAACTTCTCTCTGTTTTTGAAATATCAATTTTGTACATATGCATATATGCTTATCTTAAAAAAAATACAGAGAAAAACAGAGAGAATAAAAGAAGAAGGAATTGTATGTAAACAAAGGAATTAGACATATTTGGTTGTTCAAGATAATAGAGGGTTATGGTTGTTATCTTGGAAGAATGTAGTTAATATCATATGCTTTCTTAATCTTTTAAGGTGATTAGTTTTTATCCAGAAAAACCAAATTCCTTTGTAGCCAGGCCACATTACAACCTTTGAAAGACCTTAGTGATCCATGCTTGATTATGTACTTTGTGACAATATTTGAGATGAAAAACAATTTTGATTTTGTGTGGATGCAGTGTATGGATGAGAGAAACACTCACCTTGGTCATGTTATTGAGTGAAACACTTTGATGTGAGGAAAATATGTTATTCTCTGATTGATTGACTGCAAATTGTGAATTCATTGACTGCTAATAGGATTGTACATTTGTATCTTGGTTATGGATTTCATTTTAAGACATCATTCAAAAATTCTGATACTGATCAGTCCAGCAGTGAAACTTTCTGTGCAGTTGATTGTTTTCAAACCATGTCCTCTTTTGTGTAAATAGTTTGGGTCATGATAACTCTATTTTGATGTGTTGACTTTTGCTTGAGGACAAGCAAAATGCTAAGTTGGGGGGAGTTGATAAGTGCCAATTTTACTTACATTTCTAGAGCTTTTTATGGCATTTATTAACTCATTTGTTTGAATTAAAAGATGTTTTCTTACCTCAAGTTAGTATTTGTAAATATTTTTATTAGAGTACTATGTTTTTAATGATGTTAGATTTCATCCAAAATTCCTTGTTAATTTCATGTAGGTTGAATTAAGGCAAAACAGAGAAAGAGTCAAAGCTGTGCGATTTTCGCTTAAGCCATGGGGTCTCGCTTAAGCGAGTATGGCTCAGATTTGCCATCTGCAGACTTACACAGATTTGCTTAAGCAAATCTGTTGCGCTGAGCGAGCCACGTTTCTTCAGCATGAAGAATGCTATGAAGCTGAGCGAAATTCTTGGAGCTAAGCGAATTCTAAGCGGTTAGAAGCTCTGTTTTACTGAAATTGAAGGGTATAAAAGGATATCTTTCATTTATAACTCAAGAGATACCTTTTGGAGAGAGGATCGAAGTGGGAGAAAGGAAGAGAACCTTTGGAGAACCTTTGGGGAATCAAAGGAACACTGAATTTCATCTTTCATCTCTTAATTCTCATGGTATTTTTGTATGGCTCTCATGTCAATGGGTAGCTAACTCTTTTGTAGTTGGGATTTGGATGTAATCAACCAAACTTTTATGTAATTTCTTTACAATTATATGCTATCTCTTCTTATCAATTATATTGATTTCATTCTATGCTTAATGCTTTATATGATTTGATCACTCATATTTAGATTTGTGAGTTAGATTGTGATTGGAAAATACTTTCTAATTCTAGATTTGAATGAAATCACCTAATGAGTTTTGTTACTAGGAATAGAGCTTGATTCATTAGTTACTTTTGAATACTAATCTTAATGCAAGTATTCTCTTTGAATAATCAAGGAGTTGTTATTTAAAGGGAAGAGCTTAGAATCTCCTTTACTAAGGAATTGGTAATCGAGTAAACTTCATTCGTAATATCATTGGTAAGGAAAATAGTCGTGTATGAGTATCGAATTCATAAGTAATGGGGTTGATGAAATCCAATCCCAACTCGTTTTCAAGACTATTATCAATCTGCTTTACTCATTAGTGTTTATTTTCTTTAAAACTTAGAATTTGTATGTTTGAAACTCTTAATTAAAAAACATGGGATATTTTGTGAATACAAATGTACATAGATCTTTTGGACTTAATTAGTATAAGTGTGAATGAACTGAGTATTGCACGATTCCCCGTGGATACGACAACCCTACTTATCACTGTAAACTTCGGTATTTTGGTACGCTTGCCAAAATCCTAACAACTCTACAATGAAGAATTCTTGTGGAGAGTAGGAGCTAAACTAGGTTCAATGTTGAAGATTAATAGGCTAACTTCGATAAAATCTCGGGGGGAAATGTGCCCAGATTTGCGCATAAATTGATTTGCAGAAGAAGTTAGTATCAAGAATTGAAGTCCTCGACCATATCATATATATAGAGTATGCGAGATTGCATTCAATATGCTTTTAATGTGGGAGATACAAGCATAAGTGGGTTAAAAATTGATATTAGTAAAGCTTGTGATAAGGTGGATTGGGGGTACCTAAAAAGTGTGATAGAGTGGATGGGATTTCGTAAGAATTAGGTTGACTGGATGGCCATGTGTTTGGAATCTGTTCATTACTCAACTATGATGAATGGAGAAGGAATGAGGCTTGTGATTCCATAAAGAGGCCTTAGGTAGGGTGATCCTTTATCACCATACCTTTTTATCATCTGTGCGGAGAGTCTTACTTTTCTTATTAAGAGAGTTGAAGCCAGAGGAGATATCCATGGTGTTAGAATGTGTAGAGGCCCCCACCCTCACACACCTCTTATTTGCTGACAATTGTTTTCTTTTTTCAGGGCCGAGAAAAAGGAGACCAGATGCATGCAAGATATTTTACTTGCTTATGAAAGAGCCTCAGGACAAGCCATTAAGTTGGTGAGGTCAGAATATTTTTACTGCAAGAACACATCTCCAGAGATGTGAGAGAGCGTGACTTCAATGCCAGGGGTGACCTAATGCTTAGGTACTAGTAAGTACTTGGGCATAAGGATATCCCAAGGTGATGTATCTCATTAAGGCAACTCTTTAGAATAGTTGCGGTCATCATAGTATAAATTGGGATAGCCACTATAGTTGATTTAGACAAAGTTATCCAACCTGCAAGAGACAACTGCTTAGCTTTCTATCCAACATGCTTATCCTTCACCTTATCAATAAGATACTTATAGTCATTGATTCTCAGAGCCCTCCCCAAGATTGGCACTCCCAAGTACTTAGCTAAAGAGGAAACTTCCCCAAATCCATATTGAAGCAGGAGTAACACTTCCTAGTAGTCATTGGTTTGAACAGAAGTAACATAATGCATAATAAAGCAGGAGTCTCACTTCCTTGAGAACCTCAAGAATAAAGGACCCCTTGAGTCTATCATAAGCCTTGGCCAAGTCAACCTTGATCGCAAAATATCCCATCTTACCCTTCATTTTATTTATGTTGTGAAGCATTTCCTACGCTACTACAAGATTCTGATGAATGCTCCGGATAGGCACAAAACTAGTCTGAAAAGGGGAGATAACCTCATGGATCGGAGGCTTAAGCCTTGTTAACCACAGTTTTAGTCCGGACTTTGTAGCTAACATCACAAAGAGAAATCGACCAGAATTGTTTCACAATCTCAGTCTTATCAACCTTAGGAATAAGGCAGATATCTGTCAAATTAATATTTCCAATCATTTTAAGACAATGGCAGGCAGCCCGAGCAAACTCCTAAAGGCCACTAGCAACCAATCCCAATCATTCTGAAAGAAACCTGCAAGAAAACCAGTCGAGTCGGGGGGCTTTCCATGCAAGAGCAACTATAACCTCATCATCAGTAAAGGGAGAACCCAAATATTTGACAAGGACAACATAATAATTTAGCAGAAGAATATTTCTTTTGGTGCCCAAGAGTCTTAACTACCTCCTTTGGAAAAAAAGATATCTTTTTGTGTATCCAATGGGGCTAAAGCCCAAGAAACAAACTAATTAGTCGTCACTCTATAGGGTAAAGAAGCCCCAAAAACATCAACAAATAAACAAATACTCGTAACCCGGTGGGGATTCCTGTAAACACCCGGGGATTGATTAAACCCCCAATTAACTAACCAATCCGCACATATGTTACATTCTCTATAACTATGCTGAAACACAATTCTCCAATCTTCTCGGATCCATTCATTAGCTCGGGCATAAAGATTGCCACTCTTCTTGTTGAGATTGTCTTTCCTCAGTGCTTGTATGATTGCCCTATGGCCCATGGTTTTCCCCCCTCCCCTCATTAATTTTAACACCTCCTCTTACAGTAAAACGACCAAAATACCCTTAACTTCATCTTCAACCTTCTTCTTCCTCTCACCTCTCTCTCTCTCTCTCTCAATTTTCACCTACCACTCCTCTCACCCCTCTCTCTCCCTCTCTCTCTCAACATAATGAAAGAAAGAGGGAAGTGATGTACCCAAAAAAAAGAGGGAGGTGGGAAGGAAAAAGGGAGCTTTCGAATGGAAACCACCATGGCTATGGCCACTGAAGCAAAACCAAGAAATCATAGCTTCTCATTTCTTCTTTATGATAGCATTTTAATGGTTGATTTCTTCAATCTGGATTTAAAGGTGTGAAAGAGGCAGAGATTGAAAAAAAAAGAAAAGCTTGAAAAACCAACGAAAAAAACAACAGTTGAAAAAAGAAAAATGAAAAGCGAAAACGAAAAACGGAAAAATAAACGTAGAGAAGAACGAAAAGCTTCCGGATTCTTGTTTCCGGAAGCTCCCGGAATCAAGTTTCCGTGTGTATATAAAAGAACTACATCCAGATTCTTGTTTCCAGACATTTTGGAAATAAGAATCCGGAAGTGTTAGTTTTTCAGATCTAGCAAAAATGGAGGCGAAACAACGTTGTTAAAAAACACCTCCTGATTCTTGTTTCCGGGACACTCCGGAAACAAGAATCCGGAAGTGTTAATTTTTCAGATCTAGCAAAAACTTCCGGATTCTTGTTTTCGGAATGTCCCGGAAACGAGAATCCGAAAGTGTTAATTTTTCAGATCTAGGAAAAAGGGAGGTGAAATAACGTTACATTGTTCAAAAAATACTTCCGGATTCTTGTTTCTGGAATGTCCCGGAAACAAGAATCCGAAAAATTTAAATCTAGCAAAAAAAAAAAGGAGATGAAGCATCGCGTACGGAAAAGTAAAATGATATTTTAGATTTTTCCTGAAAGAGGAGAGGTGGAAAAATTAAATTGGGAAGGTCCAAAAATAAAAGCCTTTACCCTATTGTCCATTTCAACTGTCAGATTCCTAATACCTTTTCCCAGGCCAATTGCAAACCATAAATCAGTCGAATTGGCTTAAATGTAGTCGCGAGTCCCGTGCAGTCGCGACGTCGGCCGTCCGATCAAGCTCACAAAAAGCCATGTTTTTTAATTTTTTGAAAACGTAAGATTACCGACCTTGAATTGTGAGCCGTCCGATATCGCGTGACTGCATGACTGCACGCCGATCTCGACTGCACAGAAGCTGAATCCAAAATCAGTCCCCACCCATATTTAATCTGTTGGTGTTGGGACTTTTAGTCCCACATTGGGTAAAATAGTAAAGAGGAGTGAACCTCTTTGTTATAAAAGGAGGCTTGGGCCTTGGTTTTATGTACACCATTCAAAAGCTTGTCTAGCAACTTTTGTCTCTAGATAAATTCCTCTCTTTGTTTTAGAATTTAATAGAATTCTTAGTATGCTTTCTGTGGTTTGCGGCTTGGTGAACCTCCACATCAGAAAAGAATTTATTAGGAATATTTCTTGTAAAAGGAGAGGTGTGAGGAATAAGTTTTGCTAGTGGGGAAGCTTTGTGGGTGTGCGGGGGTGCAGAGAGAAAATTGTGGAGTTGTAATAATTTTCTACATAGTAGAATTTTCTGCAGTCTTTGGTGGTTTTTCTCCTGGTTTGGGAGTTTTCCACGTTAAATACTTGTGTTGTTATTATTTCTCTATTTTGTTTTTCCAATTTTCCACAAGTACAGTTTCTAGGGAAAAGAATTTGAAGAGTCAAATTCCCAACATAATCACCCTCTTTAACTGCTGCTCATCTCCCACACCTACACCCCTCACTATTGCGGAGCATGATAATTTTATTTTTCCTTCTTCTATTGATGGTCTTCAAATGATAATAATGAGTGTTACGATTCCCATCATAAAGCCATTTAGTTCTTGTACCCCAAAAAAAAAAAAAAGCCATTTAGTTCGAGATTTTTGGAACCAAATAAGCTCTTCCTGTCTAAAAAAAAATCTATCTCCCTACGAAGAGTTTTCTCCGATCGATGTTTTTTCACCTTTAAACTTTTAAGCATATAAATAAATTAAAATGGCAGTATAATAAACGGTCGCTATTATACCCACCATCCCCAAGTCACAGATATATTTATTTTACTCGAGACCTCTCTGAGTGGAAGGGACTATTAAACAAGAGAGACATTATTTCATTTTTTAATCAGCGGTCACGGGGTTGCATCCATTGGATACAAACTTCTTGCCTAGTCACAATATATTTGAATGATTATATTCTGACGACTTAGATGAAACAAACAAATCCATCCTTAAAATCATTGCTTCTAAATATAGGTCTGATCCGATGAATCCCCATTACAATAATTTGATGGAATTAACATGTTGTGATTTCCCGCAAAATATCCTATCAAGCATATATGGGGATCTTTATATCAGCCAGTTGGTAGTAAACGCCAAAGATAAAGCAAACTTTTAGCATTCCTGTATTCTTTTGACGGTTAATATCTTTGATTTGATTAGGCAGATTTTTTTGTTTTTATTTTATTTATTATCATAGTATGGGTAGAAGTATCTCACGATTTAGCTGAGGACTAATTTTTTTAGGACATTAGCTGCATTAAGGCAATCTCTCTCAACGACGTTTTTTTATACCCAAGGCTCGAACTCGAGACATTGGTTAAGAAACCCAACCATAGTACCAATCAGACAGACGCTTAGTTGGTTTTTTTTTGTTTTTCTCATAATTTTACGATAAAAATAATTATATACAATTATATATAAAATAATTATATAAAAAATAATTATATACAATTATATAGAGTAACGCACTGAAAATACTTATCCAAAGATGATGACAACTTGGCAAATGGGACGCAAAGGTATATACTACTCACAACCGAAAAGATCCTTTTACCTTTCCCCGGTACTTTCCAACCATGTTACTTGTAGTACCTACACTGTTACACAAGGCATTAGGCAACCCGCAACACTAGACACAGAACCAAGAAAGTGAAACTCACGCTCATAGCCAGTCATTTCATATCCTCGAGGAGGCCGTCCGAAGCGGGGCCTAATTGTTGGTTTGGGAGATAAAGAACGATCAGGAATAGAAAACAGAGCCCAGTGGGCCCCACAACCCCAATCACCACGCTAACTCTGTTCTGGACTGTGCACACACGTAGCAACATCCCTTGCAGTTTTCATTGCCCCTCCAGACAGATAGCGCCACCCTTCACCGTACATTATATCTCTATCATCTCCCCATTTTTTATTTCCATCATTGTTTATTTATTTAAGTCGTTTTATTTGTTTCAAGAAATTAAATTAAATCAACTCATTTCTATCACAACAACCGCCAGTGTCACGCTTCTCTCGGCTCCTTGAACTCAACACTTTTTATGGTGTGGATCTGTGTCTGAAAGAACGCTCTCTTCTTCTTCTTCTTGTCCTTCATCTCAATCTAAACCCTAAGGAGAGAGAGAAAGATGGTTTACACCATCTCGGGAATTCGATTTCCCGTTGTTCCTTCATTGCACAAGTCGAGCTTACGTGGCGATCGCAGGACTTCACCTCACTCCTTTTTTCTCAAAAAGGACTCCCTCTCTCGTAATGAACCTCCCTCGTTTTCGGCTTCATGCTTTTACGCGTGTTTTGGTTGCTATTCTTGAACTTGCTTGGTTAATGCTTTTTGTTTTTTAATCGTTAAAACCATGCATCGGCGGAAACTTGTTGAGTTGGTTTTTTATTCCATTTTAGTAGCGAATGGTAACTTAATCGAAGCTGACGCATGAGATTCTGGCGATGCTGTTCGCTTCCGAAGGTAGGACTTCGGTTATTGGTTCGATTTCAGGATATTTTGAGCTTAAGGATTTTGGCGTAGCTCTGTTTTGTGCAGTCGGATACATCTGTTACGATACCAGATGTATATTGAGTTTAGCACAACTGTGAAATTCAGCACCAGCAGTTTATTGACTACAGAAATATAGTACATAAAATTAGCTATTGTAGTAAAATCATTCTCTTATATTCACTGTAGACAGAATCTGATTCTTTTTGCAATGCAGTGGAAATTATTCTGGATCATATATGTTTCTTTTGTAACTATGCAGTTTCTGCTTGGAAACTTGTATCCGCGATAATTTAGTTGGCAAAATGTTTTTGAAATATTAATTACACTATTTTGAGTATAATTTGTAATTGAATCCTGTTACTTCACTTTTTTATTGTTTATTGAGAATATCAATTGAATAATTGATTCTTAACTGCATGAGGTTTGATGATGAAAAGGAAATAGTCTGCAATCTGAATGGCAATGTTTGTATAACAATTATAACAATGTGAAATTAGGATCATTTGACGTGTGAAACTGGCTATCAATATTTAGTGATTGACCAGTTTAAATTACTGATACACCAATGCAATAATGGTGAAAATAGAAAAGGCAAAGAATGTGATATGTCTTTTTACTCTGGATTAACATAAAGATCATCTAGTTTACGTGTGGCACCAACAATTCTACATGATAGCTGTGAAAACACCTCGCTGATATAATTTATGGCTTCTTTCAGGGTCAACGCTTTCTGTAAAAGTTTCCCATGATTCTGACTCCAAATCTTCCACGATTGCTGAATCTGATAAAGTACTTATTCCTCAAGATCAAGATAACTCCGCATCCATGACAGATCAACTGGAAACTCCTGATATAACCTCAGAGGATGCACAGGTGCTTTCTCCTTCTCCATGTGGAGTATGTCTATCTAGATAATTTTGCATGCTTGTTATCATATGCCTTTCGTCGTATAGGGATTGTGTTTTTTTTTGGTGTGTGCGCATTTGGATAATCTATGGAACTTTGAGGCTTTTTGATTGCTAAAGTGGTGCAATTTACTTGAGTTTCAGCATAGTGTTCATTAGTTGATTGTATGTATGAGCAATAAACAATCTAAAGGAGTGAGAGATAACATATTGAGAAATTTTATTGCTATATTTTTCACAAAAAAAAAAAAAAAGGCAAGGCAAGTATAATTGCGCCTTAGTTTTTCTTGCTGGGTTTAGCAAACAATAGGTTGACAAATGTTGCTTTTCCTGGTCATTACTGCAGATTTATATGCATACTTTTGATCTTTGGCTCAAACTCTTCTTTAAAAGATTTCCGATATGTGAAATCTCTTAGGATTGTTGTCTCAACTCTCAACTTAAACAAATACATTTTCATTGACATTCCAAACTTTATCAGTCTATCCAACTGAAGTATGTTGTGAATTTTATTTACATGACATCTGATCTAATAAACACATTTAGTTCTTGCTTTGGTCATGAATGTGGTTTATTGTATACTATAGATTTTATCTAACTTAATGTGAGTTCCAACCTATTTTTAGATATTTAAAGGAATAGTAACATTATCATTTGAGACAAAATCAATGGCTTTTTTTGTAGTCCTTTTGTGCATATTGTTGGAGCTAAATGCTTATATTTTAAGAATGTTCTTTTGCCCCAAAATTGATTTTGAATGGAATTAACTTTTGGCTTCTCTTCGGTGTTCTACCCATGGCTACTTCAAGGTAGTTGCTATCTCGGTCATGCATAGAGATTGAGCAGCCTCATTGCATTCTTAGTTTTCCTTGGATGTAGATTTAGAGGATCCCCTGTCATCCTCGTAGTTGTACTTGAGATGATATTTTTTTTAAGGAAGTGGCTTGTTGCAATTGGTTAATTCGGCAAGAATTTAAATTACCAGTGTCTGAAGTTGAAAAGAAAGAAACGGTTCTGAACCTGTTTACTTGTGAAGCCTTTCCATTCCATCCTTTCAAAAGGAAATATGGAAACTAATGTTACAGCTCTTAGCCCGACTTGACATTTTGAATTATAATTGTTTAACTGAGATGTAGGAGCACTTTTTTCAGTGTGCTGAAGTATACTAGAATTACATTAGTTCAATTGGAAAATGGAAAAATGAGGCTTCTTTATAAATTGTGCAAACATATAAAACAGAAGAAAAGGTGCAAAGTATTTGTGCGCACCAGTTTCTTATAACCATTCTATATTTTGGAAAATATTAAAATGTCTATAAACAGATTATGCATGATTGTCATACTGTGGTTTTCGTGAATTAACGGAACAAGCTGAACTATGTTTAAGGTGGACCGTTGAGCATCAGGCGAGCTTGTCTTGATAGATCATTAATCATTTGTATGGGTACTGACATTTATCATCTTAGAATTTGGGCTTTAGGCCTAGCTCAACCCCGAAAGTTAGCACAAGTGGTAAGGATTACCCAAGTCTTATAAAGACTACTTTGGCCATATTTCTAGTCAATGTGAAATTTCAACACCCCCTCACATTTAGGATTGGACATCTTAAACGTGGACAAGCACGGGTGACCCAATAACAAATCTAGGATAAACTCTGTTACCATCTTAGAATTTGAGTTTTAGGTCTAACTCAACCCAAAAAACTAGCTCAATTAGTGAGGATTGCTCAAGCCTTATAAGAACTTCTTCGGCCATATCTCTAGTCAATATGGGATCTCAACAAATCATTTAAAAGATGATGTATTATTGAGAAAAAACCGAGTCCCACATTGACTAGAGATGAGGCCAAAAGAATTTATTATGAATGGACACCCCTTACCTTAAAAGCTGGTTTTGTGGGGTTGAGTTAAGTCTAAAATCTAAGATAGTATTAGAGCCTATTCTTGATCAATTGTTGAACCACCTGTTATCGGGCCACCCAGGTCACGCTCTAGATGTCCAGTCCTGGTCGTGAGAGGATGTGTTGGAAGTCCCACATTGAATAGTGAGATGACCTGATTAGTGGTTATAAGTGGGGGGCAACCCTCACCCCATTGAGCTAGTTTTTTGGAGCGAGACCCAAGTCCATTTAACATGGTATCAGAGCTGGATTTTACAGGCAATGTGGGAATCGGACCTAAGCCCACGTTGCGCGTGAGGGTGGGTTTTGAAGTTGCATTTCTGTCCCCCATTGACAGGTTATCTTGGCTGTGCAATGCTTATATGTGGTTGGACTTCGTCTTCCTACAAGCTAGTTTTTGGGAGTGAGATTCAGCCCCATTTAACATGTACCATATAACACTTTGGAATAAATTACTGTTGTTTTGCCGGTAGTCATATCTATTTTTTTAGTCATCAAGTGTTGGCAGTGGGCATTACTGATCTTCTTCCTCTATTCTACTCTCTGTATTTCCATAGTGTTAGAAACCCAGAAATTGATATAGAAAATATAAGGGGAAAAAGAAGAAGAATGAGAAAGAAAAGAGAGAAAAGAATGTATTCAATTAGGAGAGTAATCTCCCCAAGGGTTATCCCTTCACAACATTGAGCCACTGCTCAGGTTAACAAATGATACAATGCTGAATAATCCTTCCTCTAAGCCTACAACCCCCTAGTTATACAAATAAACCCCTCTAACTAACCCTTTAACTAATTAACTAACTTCAACTACTTCCAGATACCTATATCCTAACTATACACTCCACCCCAAAACAACCTTGTCCTCAAGGTTGGAAATAGAAAAAAAAAACACTGCTGAAACACAATGAAGACTGCTGAAAAAAAATAAGATGCTGATTGCCCAAAAACAGAAAAATTGAGCTGCCAGAAAGGAAGGAAAAAAAAAAGAAGTTGGGCTTGGCCCATTAACTCCAAAGAATGCCCCAGTAAATTCACATTCACGCAAAGTTGCATTGTGAAAGATGGAGGCCTCAGCATCAACATCCCGAAACTTTGCACAGTGAAGGTTTGCTCATGAAAAGAACACATTTTTAAGACAAGCATAGCTGAAATCCACAAATGATAAATCCAGTTTAGAGAGGTCGGTGCCAGAAAGATTAACCCCTCGAAACCTGACTCTCTCAGATTGTATACACTTGATGATATCAGTACGTGTCAATTCTGTAAGGAGCTCATCGTCTTCACCATATTGCTCGCAACTGTTCATCTGGTTCCAAAAGAATCTGTTTGGGCTCAGGCCCAATAGGGCCAGCACTGGACCCTTCAGCCCACAGATTTCCCCTTCCACCCTAAATATTCTCTTCTCCAACAGATACGCGTTCGAATCTACGGGGCGTGGACCGGAAGACGTGCGACTCAGCCCTACCGGGAGGCGGCTCTGGCGCCGACGGATCAGGTGGCTCCAACTGTGAACGGGCCGTCGCTACAGGATCTATGTCGTGCAAATGCTTTAACGGTGATGACACTGGGCCAAGACTTGGGTCGGGTCCCTGAGGCGGATCCGAACACTTCAACGTGGGCAGCTTGACCCATGACCCATCGCCGCCCACTGAAACGCCCAGATCTGGCGGTTTTGGTGGCGGAACTGGGCGGAGAACGGTCACCACTCATGCGCCAGTGTCGGGTGGTTCAGGCGGAGGTGTAGGGGCACTCGACCTCTGTGTACCTTGGAGCTCCCCCTTGCTTCTTTTCCCTTCTGCCACTGCGATACCCATACTCTTCCCGATCTTGGGTTGTCTCGGCGTCTTCGTTGGCATCTTCCCTTGTGGAGAACCCTTCTGCGACGCATCCCACAGGCGTGTCTTATCATCGCTCCTCTGTCTTGACCCAGAGTGGATTGGGTCGCTCCGTTTCTCCAACCCACAACCCTTAGGGTTGTCCTCGTTCGTCTTCATCTCATCCCGAGCCCCGTCTTCCTCTGTTACCGCTTCCTCGACCATATTGCCACCATCTTTTTCTCCAAAATTTCTGATCATTGCCATGGAAAAAGATTCCCAGTCAGAATCTGGGTATTCTTGGTACCAAGAAATGAACCAATGTAAAGCCACATCTTCCTCCATCCTCATGAAAGCCCATTGCAGCTTATCAGTTGAATGGATTTGTTGTTCCTCAAAGAACCTTTCTGCAGTAAAGATCAATCCGATGGGGTCTTCACCCACAAATTATGGCAGACCTTCTCTCTTGAAATAATTGTTCGACTCTTCCATCTTTGGTAACACTGGCTCCTTCTCGACGATCCGACAGGTCGTACCAATTGTTAGAAACCCAGAAATTGATATAGAAAATATAAGGGAAAAAGAAAAAGAATGAGAAAGAAAAGAGAGAAAAAAATGTATTCAACTAGGAGAATAATCTCCCCAAGGGTTACCCCGTTCACAGCATTGAGCCACAGCTCAAGTTAACAAATGATACAATGCTGAATAATCATTCCTCTAAACCTACAACCCCCTATTTATACAAATAAACCCCTCTAACTAACCCTCTAACTAATTAACTAACTTTAACTACTTCCTGTTACCTATATCCTAACACACAGGTAGGTGGCATGCCTTTAAATGCATTTGATTTGTTATTTTGTTTGCTATTTCTGTTTACTAGTTATTACAATCTCAGAATAGGCTTTTTGTAGAACCCATAAATTTCTTTCAATGTTCTTAGCCGAATGCATATTTTAGTCTTTTCAGAATATGGAGGATTTAACCATGAAAGATGAGAATAAGTACAACCTTGATGAAGCAGCTAGCAGTTATAGAGAGGTCGAGGATGTGCAAGGTTCTGTCATGTCATCGTCACTTGTAGATGTGAACACCAATGCTCAAGCCAAGATCATTTCCCCACCTGGTACTGGGCAGCAAATATACGAGATCGACCCATTATTGCAAGCTCACCGCCAGCATCTTGATTTCCGGTAAGCTAACCCCAATATAGGTGAAGCAAGTACTCGATTTTCTGAATGTAATAACGAATGCAAAGCTCTGGATGTTCAATTACCAGTGGAAGGTTATAATGGGGATATAATTATCATGTAATGGAAGTTTCATATTTCATGCTGTTAGATTGGGGGAAAAAGTTGACAATTAGCTTGTTGTATGCGCTATTGGTGGTTAGCTAGGAGGTAACAGGGTGACAATGATTTCGATTAAGTTGGCCACTATTTTAGACTTCTTTTGTAAAGATCTGTCATTTTATTGTTCAGGTGACTTGTTTAATGAGATTATTTCAATTCATTACATCTTGCCATATTCAAAATTTGAAAATGATTTCACACCATAAAGTAATTGTCCAGAATCTATAATATACATGTTTGTAATGTTTTCTTTGTGTTGTGTAGTTCTACCCAACAACATAATGACGATGTTTTATTGAATCATATTTTCAAAGAATTGTTATCATTCGTTGCATGAGCTACGTAATTGGATAGAGCCCTATAATGTTGGTCCACCATGTAGCTAACTTCACTTAGTTGGATAAGGCTTACTTGTTATTGTTGTTGTGTGAGCTATGCAATTAGTGCTTACCAGAATAGCAATTGCAATGGCTTGAAGTCATTGATTGGTCATGGGAACTTGGAACCCATAAGAACGTGATGAATAAAAAGGCCATATTTCTTGGACTTCATCCCTGTTTGTATATACCCAAAATACAGGGCCATTTCCTGTGTATTGGAATTCCTTTTACATGCCAGAGATATTGTGATGTATACCTTGCTAATAGTAAATCCAGTAAACAAATTAATTATTCAATTTTCTGCTCCACAATTATTTGGTTAACATATTGTTTAGCATGTTAATTTTTTGTGTTCCCCCCTACTCTAATTTTCTGCTTTGATGCTCAACAAATTGTCACCAAAACAAATTCTGATTTGTGTTTAAATATATATTTTTCGAATCACAGTTATGGACAATACAAAAGACTACGTAAGGAAATTGACAAGTATGAAGGTGGTCTGGATGCATTTTCTCGTGGTTATGAAAAATTAGGCTTCACACGCAGGTATCGTGTTACATTTATTTTGGTGGGTTAACCCCCCCCCCCCCAGCGGGTAACTTTTTCTGTTTCACAAGTTGTTGATATCATGTTCCTAAAATGATTATTGCAAAATCAACCCAACATATCTAATGCAAATAAAAATATCCGAGAACACCTACTAGAATGGAAACCTTCAGAGACCAAGCCTTGTATAATGCACGAATGTTGCGACTCAAAAGCACTAATCCAACTACAAGAAGAAATCTGGCAAATGGCAAGTAGAGTAAAACCTTTATTGAATTATAGGTTTCTGGAATAGATGGTAGAAAATGAGAAAATAGATATTGATACTTTGAAATCAATATTGACTTTTTTTTTTTTGACAGAAAATCGATATCGACTTGAGATTATATGACGTGATACAAAAGACAAAACACTAAACCCATTTATACTAATACACGATTCCTAATTCTAATTGAATAAGAAAACAAATCATGAAATACAATAAATATGAAAATTGTTCCTAGGACTGTGATACTTAAACTATTTTTAAGATATAATCATGAAATTATGAGATATTATTATCTAAATATTTTAACACTTAAACTGAAGTTGAAGTGTACTAAGCTTTAAGCTTGTTAAAAATGAAGAAGGAAAAATAATTGAACAGTATAATATAGGCTCCACAAAAACATGTTTGGAAAGGAAAAGGCAACTTAGGGATGCTGGAGATGTTGGCTTGAAAAGCATTGCTAGAAAGATAACTCAATAAAATGGTTGGAATGACCATTATCATGGAGATCTGGTTGAACATCGCATGACCAAAGAAGATACTTCACTAGTAGAATGATCATTACCAGAAATTTCTTGGAAAGCAGTCATACTCAACAAGAACTAAAACTTCTCAAAATTCATCAAGAATAGCTTTTGGAAGCTTCTGTTAGAAGATGTGAAAATATGCTATCATGTCTTGATATTATCTTAGAATATATTAGATAACCTCATAAGATCAGTTTCTTATCTTAGAGTATCTTAGACTATTTTTCTTTAGGGTATTTTAGAATTTAGACGTATTTTAGAATTTAGACTATCTCTTAAGATATGTTTTCCTATTTAATTAGGATTTGGAGTCTTGTGTTAGTATAAATAACGGTTAGTGTTTAGCCCTTTGTATCAAATCATAATCATCAATAATATCAAATCATATTTGTTTTCCAAAGAAGATACTTCACTAGCAGAATGATCATTACCAGAAATTTCTTGGAAAGCAATCATACTCAACAAGAACTAAAACTTCTCAAAATTCATCAAGAATAGCTTTTGGAAGCTTCTGTTAGAAGATATGAAAATATGCTATCATGTCTTGATATTATCTTAGAATATATTAGATTACCCCATAAGATCAGTTTCTTATCTTAGAGTATCTTAGACTATCTCTTAAGATATGTTTTCCTATTTAATTAGGATTTGGAGTCTTGTGTTAGTATAAATAAGGGTTAGTGTTTAGCCCTTTGTGTCAAATCATAATCATCAATAATATCAAATCATATTTGTTGAAGTTAAGGAGAAGAGAAAATAAAGATTCTTGAAATATGTATTATTATTGATAATGGCTTGATACAAAGGACTAAACACTAATCCCGATTTATAGGGATACAAGCCTCCTAATCCTAATTAAATAGGGAAACTAGGAAATAAATCATGATAATAACTAAGTAATATGGAAACAAATCCTATGAGATAATAAACTTATCCTATGAGATGATTCAAGATAATATTAAGATATTTTAAGATACTTTTTATATTCTAACAATATTCATAATTCATAATTCAAAACCATGACTCTTCCTCTCTTTTTTTAAAACCCTATAACTTCAACAACTTTAAACCACATGAAAACTTATAAAAAATTGAAATTGAGTGTGTCACAACTGTGAAAGTTCGTTGTTGGCATGACTCATCATGAGATAGGAGAATTCACCATCAATATGATTCACAGTAGGAGGTTGGTATGAACCACACCAATTTAATTACTATTTCGTTTTTGTATGATTCATTGGTAAGAAAGAAGTCGCTGGAATGATCATCATTGGGAAGAAAATGATAAACATTGGATGGTTTGGTTCACCAAAAACTATTCGTGCAATACATAGAAGTAGATGCTAGAATAGGGCCAAGAACATACACCATTTTGTATGTAAGACCGACACAAAGATGGAGTGTATGAGATAGGGGACCAAAAGTGTGAGACATTGTCTGGGACAAGGACTAGGGCTAGACCACATCTAGGATTTTGGACAAACACCAACGGGGCTGGTCGGCTGCGCTTTTAGGGCTAAGAGGCCAAACGCCTTCGCTTTTAGGGTTAAGAGGCCAAACGCCTTCCAACTTCATGGCGATCTCATAGAAGAAGTTTATGTGGAGCAACCACCTGGTTGATCAGGGGGAGTCTTTAGGACTAGTTTTTCGCCTCCATAAATCCCTATATGGCCTCAAACAATCTCCCAAGGCATGGTTTGACAAATTTAACATTGTAATTTAACAATTTGTTATGACTTAGAATGAGGCTGTGATCACTTTGTTTTCTATTGCCATTCAGCCGCAGGATGTGTTTACTTGATTGTGTATGTTAACGACATTGTTATTACAAGTAGTGATTATTATAGAATCACTTAGATGAAGAAACACCTTTGTTATCATTTTCAAACTGAAGATCTTGGCAAATAACTAGAAGTAGAAAGTTTAGAGAATAAAGATTTATTACCAGAGATGTGATTGGTGTCACCAAAATCCAAGAACCAAGAGACGACAATTGGGAAACACAAGTAAAGGAATGTATGCAAAAGAGGCCGTGGAGCTTGAGACATGATGCTCCTTAAACCATTTCAAGAAATCAGCATAGGCAGCGGCCAGTGTTGTAGTGAGGCACAAGGTTTGGCACTCCGCAAACCATGTAAAGAAATGATCAGTCGGTTGTTTTCGGAAAATGAGTTTGAGGTGGTCATAAAGAGGTACAGGACTAGGAAAAAGAGCCAAGGCATTAGCTGAAAATGAAACTTGGTTTCTGAAAACAAAACTCACGAGTGGACAGTGGGTCCGTCGGGTTTCATGAATTAGGGTTGCCTCTCTTTTTTCTCTAGATACCATGTTAAGAGATGAAAGAAACGAGATAAATGATGAAATTCATGTGTATTTACACGGAGGAGCACTTATGTACATATTAAATCACAACAAATACAAAGGTTAACATTACCCTTTTACTGTATTTACTGGATATTGTATGACTATCCTATCTACATTACTTCTAACAATACTAATAGAAAATTTTCAATTTAATTTAAATAAGAAAACAAATCGTGAAAAATGAAGAAATATGGAAACTATTGAGATTCCTATTATTCCACTCACATTAGTCCACGCATTAAATGTCCAGACTTGAGCGTGAGGAAGTGTGTTGAAAATTCCACACCGACTAGATATATGGCATAAGTAGTGCTTATAAGGCTTGACAGTCCTCACCTTACAAGCCGGTTTTTTTGGGGTTGAGTTAGGCTTTAAGCCTAAATTTTAAAATAGTCAGAGTCTATTCTAGATCTGATATTGGACCAAGATCTTCGTTATTGCACCCGCATTTGTTCACACTCCAGATGTTTAGTCCTATGCGTGAGGGAGTGTATTGAGATCCCTATTATTCCACCCGCATTAGTCAACGCATCACATGTCTAGACCTGAGCGTGAGGGAGTGTGTTGAGAGTCCACACCGACTATATATATGGCATAAATAATGCTTATAAGGCTTGAGCAGCCCTGAACTTGCAAGCTAGTTTTGTGGGTTTGAGTTGGATCCTAAGCCTAATCTCTAAAGAGAAACTAATTTTTATGAGATCATCTAAGATACTCTAAAGCTATTTTAAGATATAATCATGATATGATGAGGTATCCTTTGGATACTAACAATCTTAATTGGCAATAAGCTACGGCCGAACTAGTATTAATAATTTGAAATCTTAAGACTAGAACAACATAACTCAAATTTCAAATTCTCAATAATACAACCCATAATTTCACATTTTGATGTCCCCTATTCAGAGAATTAAAAAGGTTCATAGAGAAACCTGAAATTGTGTGAGTTTACACTGTCTTATGTCGTTTTATTTATAATATTGGGTAATATGATTGTGCAAGGTAAGTATGATAGTAAAACAATAAATTTGCTTAAAAAGGAAATACGGAAATTATGTGCATGTGTCTACTTCCCTAATTTCCAGTTGATTGATATGGTCTTTAACGGCTACAAGTTTTTTTCCCTGCAGTGCTACAGGCATTACTTACAGAGAGTGGGCACCTGGAGCTAAGGTATACTTCATTTTAATAATTGGTATTAACGTTGGTTCTAGTTTTGGGTTCAGATTATTTTGCATATAGTTCTAAAAGCATGGATACAACACAGGATATGGGGATAAAACAGATATTAAAAATTATAGGCATGACGTGACTATAGTACAACATCTAAAGTTGGTATAAAATTAATGTAAAGACACAAATCTTGAATCAAAAGAGAGAATTGATGAGTCATTATAAACATAATACAGTTTTATAATTTATTATCAAATTATTGTGGTATTCCCATTTGTATTGGTAGAAAGGGAGCCTTTAGCCCTTGACGTAACAATTGGAGTCGTTACCATGTGACTAGGAGGTCACGGGTTTGAGTTGTGGAATCAGCCTATTGCAAATGCATGGTACAAATTCCTACAATAGATCTGCAATAGATTTCTACCCTTCCTGAACCCCGTCACTGCAATGGCGGGAGTTTTATAACAGCAAGTTGCCCTCATTCCCATTTCACTATTTGTATTGGTGATTGGTTTAAAAGTTTAAAAAGTTAAAGTAAAAAATTATAAACTGCAGCTAGGAGTATATGATGTGTGCATTACGTATCCAACACCAACACGGGTATGACTACTATTTTGAAGTATCTATGCTTCCTTGCAAAAGTCACTTGGATTTTAAATTTTAATACAAGATTCTGCTTCATTATCCATTTCAATATGAGGCTTTTGAAGGTTTTCAGTGCATTCAATCAACGTTCATTATAAGGAGTCTCAGCCTTTATTTATATCTTAGTTAGTTTAGGATTTAATGAAGTTTGAATGAAACATGCTCTGTCGAACTTTGTAATGTCTTTGGCGGTCAAATTCATACATATTTACTCGAGATACATACTGCACTTGTAGTACTGATTCATTGTCAATATAATGATAGTAGTAATTGCAAATTACTTGAAGGGGTAAATCGGTTCATTTGGGCAGAAAATAAAAAAAAAACCATTTTATTCGAAAGATCAAATCCAGGATCTTCCTGGGGAGACATTAGTGTATTTTTTTAAGCAGTGGTCTCTGTCTCTTCCCTCAATTTCCTTCCCCTTTCTCATTCTATATTTTCAAATAAAGTTTGGATAAAATCTGGTTTTAATATTTTGCATGTTACTTGTCTTTAAACTTCGAGACAATTTAATTAATCAATCTCTGTATAGCTGGATTTTATTTCCTCTGCAACCATTATGGATGTTATTGGTTGCTTCTTCAGTCAGCGGCATTAGTTGGAGACTTCAACAATTGGAATCCAAATGCAGATGTAATGACACGGGTATGTAATTCTTAATTGGTCTTTAAAGTTTATATATGTTCGTTATTTTGCTTTCATCTTCTTCCTATTTTTTGCCCCATATGTTTGATCTAGAATCTCGCCTCCTCTCTCTCCCTCGTTCTATTCCTACTCATTCTTTGTGTAAAATGGAATTGGATCAATTTACTTCATTGATTATGTTCTGTATTCGTTTGAGATCTTTTGTCACGGAGGACCCATGACAATAGGACTAATTTGATGGCTATTTCAATCCTCGGAGGACCAAATTAATGTCAACAATCTTTGGAGGAATAAATTGATTATTTTTTACCATAAAAAAAGGAAACAAAGATGGAAACACCCCTGAAGGAAAAATAGGAATGCGGCTTTGCTGCTTAATCCTTTTATTTGTAATAGATGGCAACACCCTCAATGGGTACAATGAAATTTATGAGGATTTAAAATTCAAACTGTTGGAGAATCAGACCCAATTCCGATTTTATTCTCCTAGATTTTATCTTAATTTTATTCTGTCAGATTTGACTGTATTTTATTATTAATTAGTATCTTCTATTTTAGGAAATCAATTAATGTACTTTTCTCTATATAAGCAGCCTTAGTCTGTTGAATAATACAAAAAAGTATTCTTCTCTTGTTTTCTATATGGTATCAGTAGCTCTAGGTTTTTTGATCTAGGTATTACTCTTCCTCCTTCCTCATGACGAGAAACAACTCGTGGAAGCAGGCCCTTACAGGCATCAGCACTAGTGATGAATCCATTATCATTGGCGGCGGCCCAGGTAGCGGCGGCGGAAGTGGCGGCTTAGGCATCGTGCACGACAGCGCGAGTGGAGGCAGCCCAGGCACGGGAGGTGGTGGCGTCGGCTCAGGCGTCGGCGGCACGGGAGGTGTTGGCGGCGGCGCAGGTGGCGGCCCAGGAGGTGGTTGCGGCTTTCAAGGTGTTTTTCCCTATGGACATTCAACCCATACCCTTTTCAACAGTTATGAGGGATCCTCCAACTCCCTTAAGGTTGATGTTCAACGTCTCAATGGAAAAAACTACACAGAATGGTCTCAAACTGTGAGATTAGTGCTGGACGGCAAAGGATAATTTGGGTTTCTTACAGGAGATGTACCCAGACCTGCAGAAATAGATCCAAACTTCAGGGCCTGAAAGTCTGAAAACTCCTTAATCATTGCTTGGCTAATTAATTCCATGGAGCCAACAATTGGAAAGCCCTTCATGTTCTTGCCAACTGCGAAAGATGTTTGGGAGGCCGTCAAAGACACTTATTCTGATATTCAGAATTCTTCTCAGATCTTTGATCTCAAATCAAAGTTTTGGCATGCCAAACAAGGTGACAAGGATGTCACTACTTATTACAATGAATTGATGACTTTGTGGATGGAACTGGATCTTTGCTATGATGATCACTGGAAATGTACTGAGGACAGTGTGCTATTTCTTAAGAGACAGGAGAATGATCGCGTCTTTGTATTCCTAGCCGGCCTTAACAAGGACCTCGATGAAGTCAGAGGTAGAATTCTAGGGAAGATCCCGTTGCCAACAATCCGGGAAACATTCTCAGAAGTAAGGAGAGAGGAGGCTAGACAGAGTGTTATGATGGGTAAGACAGCTCCTATAGCTGAGGTAGAAGGATCTGCACTTGTTAGTAAGAATTACAATGAAGGAGGGAAGAAAGACAAAAAAAAACCATGGTGTGATCACTGCAAACGTCCCTATCATACACGAGAGACATGTTGGAAACTCCATGGTAAGCCTCCTAACTTAAAGAATAAAGGGGGGAATGAAAGTCGTGCTCTTCAGGCTAGTACTTCTGGTCAAGGGAAGCAGTCTCTTTTAAGCTCATTTCCATTCACCAAGGAACAATTAGACCAACTGTACAAGCTACTTGAGTCTCAAACTCCTTGTGCCATAGCTCGGAGAGGTAATTTCCTAAATACTGCATTCCTTAGTGTTAGTCCTAGTCATGCTTGAATCATTGATTCAGGTGTTACCGATCATATGACTGGAGAGTCGAGTCTGTTCCCTGTGCAGGTAACCAAAATGTTAAGATTGTAGATGGCTCTCTTTCAGCCATTGGGGGAAAAGGTTCTATAGTTCTATCATCCTTATTAACTCTTAAGGATGTCTTACATGTCCCTAACTTGTCTTGTAATCTTTTGTTAATTACTAAATTAACCCGAGATAGTAACTGTCAAGCTAACTTTCTTCATTCTCATTGTGTTTTTAAGGATTTGAACTCAGGGAAGACGATTGGCAGCGCTAACGAGAATGGGGGACTCTACTACCTTGAAGATGGAATCGACTCCAGACCACAAGCTCAATCAATAAGTTCCTGTTTTGAATCTATTTTTGTCTCTAGTGGTAATGATGACATTATGTTATGGCATTTACGATTAGGACATCTAAGTTTCCGTTATTTGAAACATCTTTTTCCAAAATTGTTTAATGATAAAGACCCATCTTTATTTCATTGTGAAACCTGCGAGTTTGCAAAACATCATCGTTCTTCATTTTCTCCTCAACCTTTTAAAGAATCTAAACCTTTTGCAGTTATTCACAGTGATGTTTGGGGTCCAAATAGAATAAATTCTTTTTCTAACAAAAAGTGGTTTATAACTTTTATAAATGATCACACTAAACTTTGTTGGGTATACTTGTTAAAAGAAAAATCTGAAGTTGGACAAGCTGTCAAAAACTTCTTTAAAATGGTGCAAACTCAATTCCAAACTAAGATTCAAGTCTTCAAAAGTGACAACGGGAAAGAATATTTCAACATGATTTTAGGAGATTTTTTTCTTGAAAATGGAGTTGTGCAGTATAGTTTTTGTGCTAATACACCCCAACAAAATAGGATTGCAGAAAGGAAGAATAGACACCTCCTTGAGGTGGCTCGTGCTTTACTCTTTGAAAATATGGTCCCGAAATACCTATGGGATGAAGCTGTTTTGACTGTTGCATATTTAATTAACCGTATGCCATCCAAAGTTTTGCAATTTCAAACTCCTCTTAATGTTTTCAAAAATTGTTTTCCCTTGGCTTGTATTTCAGCTGATTTGCCGTTAAAAGTCTTCGGGTGTACTACTTTTGTTCATGACCATAAGCATCTAGGTAAATTAGAACCACGAGCTGTAAAATGTGTTTTCATTGGTTACTCCTTTACCCAAAAAGGTTACAAGTGTTTTGATCCAAAATCAAAAAGGGTTTGTGTGACTATAGATGCCACGTTTTTTGAAAATCAACCTTATTTTAGTGACATTCATCTTCAAGGGGGAATCCAAAAGAAGATTCATTTGGAAAAGATTCATTTGAAAATACCATTTCTTTGGATAATGTTTATTTGTTACAAGATTCTTAGATTTATAATGTTGCACCAAAAGAAAATGCTCATGAATCCTTACCTGAACCTATTCTCACTATGGAAGAGGTTCTCACTGATTATGAGGCAACATCTCTAAATCAAAAGCATGACCAACAAGTCTGTGAAACTGGTGATGAATAAATCGTAATGCCACAACAAAATGATTCCCATAAGGAGACAAGAAACAGGTTCAATGATGGTGACAAAACTTGGAAGGGAAAGGTCTTCGAGAAGAAAAACCATAAGAAAGGAAATAAGGAACTCATTCTCCAGCATTGCTAAGAGTCCGAACCAAGACAAAATCCACCTAGTGAACCTGACACAGGTAAGTCTTCTTCTGAACCTACAGGTCATGGTGAATCTTATGAATTAGATCTCCCTATAGCTCTTGGGAAAGGTATTAGACCCTGTACTAAGCATCCTCTATCCAAGTATGTGTCATATTCAAATTTGTCATTCTCTTTTGCTGCATTTACCTCTCAGTTGTCTGCTATAGAAATTCCAAAAAATGTACAGGAAGATCTAAAAGTTCTGAAGTGGAGGGAAGCTGTGTTTGAGGATATGAGAGCCCTTGAGAAGAACAAAACTTGGAGAGTTGTGACGTTAGCAAAAGGAAAGAAGACTGTGGGTTGTAAGTGGGTTTTCACTGTGAAGTAAAACTCAGATAATTCAATTGAAAGGTACAAGGCTCGGTTGGTGGCTAAAGGCTTCACCCAAACTTATGGCATAGACTACTCAAAGACTTTTGCCCCTGTTGTAAAGTTGAACATTGTCAGAATTTTTCTATCTCTTGCTGCCAACTTAGACTGGCCCCTGAATCAACTTGACGTGAAGAATGTCTTTCTCAATGGTGACTTGGAGGAAGAAGTATACATGGACTGTCCACCTAGCTTTGAAAGAAAATTTGGGTCAAATGTGTGTAAGTTGAAGAAGTCACTCTATGGCCTTAAACAATCTCCAAGGGCTTGGTTTGAAAGGTTCACTCAGTCAGTAAAAAGACAGGGATACACTCAGGGACAAGCAGATTACACCTTGTTCACAAAGTGTTCCTCTAATGGAAAGATTGATGTTCTGATAGTCTATGTAGATGACATCATTCTCACCGGAAATGATACAGTAGAAATGGAGAGATTAAAGAGAAACTTAGCAGCAGAATTTGAGATCAATAATTTGGGAGCGTTGAAATATTTCCTTGGCATGGAGGTTGCTCACTCAAAGAAGGGAATTGTAGTCTCCCAAAGAAAGTACATTTTGGATCTCTTGGAGGAAACTGAGATGAGTGGATGTAGGCCAACAGACACTCCCATGGATCCAAATATGAAGCTGTGGGAGAAAGGTAGTGTTCCTACTGATATTGACAGATACCAGAGGCTAGTTGGTAAACTAATTTACCTATCTCACACCAGGTCTGACATTGCATTCTCTGTTAGTGTTGTAAGTCAGTTCATGCACTCTTCGTATGAGGAACATCTTGAGGCAGTATACAGGATCTTAAGATACTTAAATATCAATCCAAGGAAGGGCTTGTATTTTAAGAAAACTGATGAGAAGAATGTTGCCATCTTTACGGATGCAGATTGGGATGGTTCAGTCATCGACAAGAAATCCACAACTGGATATTGTACCTATGTATGGGAAAATTTGGTTACTTGGAGAAGTAAGAAACAAGGAGTCGTTGCTAGAAGCAGTGCAGAAGCAGAATTTAGAGCATTGGCTCAAGGTATCTGTAAAGGCTTATAGATTTACAGAGTCTTAAAGGAACTAAGAGTGACAGTTGATCTACTATTAAAGCTCTACTGTGACAGTAAGGCCGCAATAAGTATAGCTTATAATCCTGTTCAGCATGATAGAACCAAGCATATTGAGGTTGACGCTTCATAAAAGAAAAACTGGATGCTGGAATTATCTGTTTACCCTTTGTGACTTCTAATCAGCAAACTGCTGATATTCTGACCAAGAGCCTAGCCAGGCCTAATTTTGAGCGGTTAATAGGCAAGTTGGGCATGACAGATATCTATGCACCAACTTGAGGGGGGTGTTGGAGAATCAGGCCCAATTTCGATTTTATTCTCCTAGATTTTATCTTAATTTTATTCTGTCAGATTTGACTGTATTTTATTATTAGTTAGTATCTTCTATTTTAGGAAATCAATTAATGTACTTTTCTCTATATAAGCAGCCTTAGTCTGCTGAATAATACAAGAAAGTATTCTTCCCTTGTTTTCTACACAAACTAAAAAAAATTCTTTTAGTCTATGTATGATAACAAGATTAAGAATTATTTTCTGTAAGAAGATATCAGTAACTGTTGAAACTTGAAAGCTATAACTATTGCTTTATATATGCTCAATATGATAGTTATTGTAAATAATTAGAGTAAATAGTTACTTTTTGTATTGTAACCTAGTTTAGTTATTTGGCCCATTGCTTAGGCCCATTAGGTTAAACCTAGCGTAGCCTATATAATAAACATTGGTGTGTGTATACCAGAATAAGTTAATAATATAATTCAGATATAATTTTCACATGGTATCACGAGCTCTCGTTCTTGAGGGCCTCGCTTCCGCATAAACCCTAGCCGTCACCTTTATTGTGGTGACTGTTTTTGCTGCCTTTAGTGCAGTTTTTTTTTCTATTCTTGTTGCGGTGCTCTATTCTTTGTTGCGGTGCTCTTCCCTTTTTCTCTCTATTCACGTTCTTGTTCCTTTGCACCCAAACACCATCGACCGTCGCGAATATCAACGAATCGACCCCACCAGCGAGTTCGGCTCGTCCAAAGCAAACCGGACCACTGGCGCGCCACCGTTCGGTCCTCCACGCGCCGCCACGCGCCGCTCTTCTCCGACAGCCTCTCGGGCGCGTGAGACCCACGCGCCGCCTTCCAGGGTGCCGTTGGCCGCTGTTTTCTCCCAGATTGTAGATCGGCCCCTCCTCTTTCCATTTTTGGGGTTCACTCTCCGATCCGAGAACCTTTATTTTCAGGAGTTATTTGCCGTCTGGTCGTTCGCTGCTCTTTTTTTTTTCCAGATTGTTGCATGTGATCTTTTGATATGGACGGCGATGGTGATGTTCAGAATCCTCCACAGAATCCTCCTCCTCTTGTGGAATCGTCGAACTTGATGAATCCCAATGCTCTGCCATCGCTGCACCCCAGTTATCGTCTCAATGGGAAGAATTACTTCACTTGGGCTCAATTCATGCGTACGAATCTGAAGGGTCGTGGCAAATTGAACCATATTGAAGGGACTCCTCTCCCTAAAACAGATCCTGGATTCTCTACTTGGGACAATGAGGACTCTCTCATTATGTCATGGATGTGGAACAGTATGCTTCCAGAGATCAGCGGAAATTATATGTTTCTTGCTACTGCCCGGGCGATTTGGGATAGTCTCAGTCAGAATTACTCCAAGAAAAAGGATCTCTCTGCCCGCTTTGATTTGAAGAGCAGGATCTTCAATACTAAACAGGGAACTATGTCTGTTTCTGATTACTTTGCTATTATGAAAGGGTTACGGATTGAAATTTGGATCAATATCGGACTCTCAAGATGGAGACCCCAAATGACATGCTTGCTTTGAATAATTGTATTGAGGTGATCGGATTTTTGAGTTCTTAGTGGGTTGAGCAGTGAGTATGACCCCGATTTGCAGATTTTGGGCAAGGATCGCTTTCTCTTGATGAAGTGTTTTACATTGTGCGGGGTGAAGAAAGTCGCCGGGTTGTCATGCTAGGTACCAAACCTACTGAAGGCTCCGCATTGGTTGCTAGCAAGACAGGCAGACCAGGATCATCTAAGCCTGGCAGGGAGGATCGCTTCTGCGAACACTGCAAGAAGCCAGGGCACACAAAGGACAGATGTTTCAGACTCCATGGGAAAGACAATGTCCTCAACCGTCCTGGAGGTTTCAAAGGTACTCAAGCACGTGGTAGCATCTACTTCCACCCTTACAGCTTCTCCGTCTGGTCCAACTGCGCCTTCCCCATTGGGAGCTGAAGACTTGGATCGCTTACAAAACCTTCTCGACTCCTTGCGTAAGCCTTCTAGTTCTAGTTCCCTGACAATGACTGGTAAGATTTTATGTTCTCGATCATTTACTGCCTCTGGTACTATTCCTAACGATGCATGGATTCTGGACTCGGGTGCTATTGACCATATGACCTTCAATTCTAATTTGTTTTCCACTTATAGCCCTCATTCGAGCATTCCCTATATTACTGTTGCAGATGGTTCTCATACCCCTGTTGTAGGTGTTGGAGATATTAATCTCCACACCCCTTTCTATTTGAGAAGTGTGCTTTATGCTCCTGGACTCTCAAATAACTTAATTTCTATTCGCAAACTTACCCAGGATATGAACTGCACAATAACTTTTTCTCCTACTCATTGCCTTTTTCAGGATCTTGCCACGGGGAGGACGATTGGAGTTGCTAAGGAACAGGGAGGGTTATACTTTCTCTCTGCTGAAGAATTTGGTTTGAAGGTGCTGTCTTCCTCTCGCTTGATCTCCGAACTACTACTCAAGTTTGGCTTCAGCATAAGCGTCTAGGGCATCCTCCATTTCCTTTACTCAAAACTATGTTTCCTGCTTTGTTTTTGCAAGAGTCTGTTGAGTCGTTTAATTGTGATGTTTGTCAATTTTCCAAACACAAACGTGTGTCTTTTCCTTCAAGTTGTAATAGAAGTGTTGAACCTTTTGATCTTATTCATTCTGATGTTTGGAGGCACCTCGCTTTCTAATATTTCGGTCTTGCGATGGTTTGTTACTTTTATTGATGATTGTACTCGCGTTAGTTGGCTATTCTTGATGAAAGATAAATCAAGTATCTCGATTGTTCATTCAATTTTATCACATGATAAAGACTCAATTTGACAAATGTATTAAAAGACTACGGTCGGATAATGGTCGAGAATATGTCAATCAATGTCTTTCTTCATTTATTAGTCAAAATGGTATTCTTCATGAACTAACGTGTGTTGATACTCCACAACAAAATGGAGTTGCAGAAAGGAAAAACCGTCACTTACTTGAAATTGCTCGCGCCCTTCTCTTCCAAACAACAGTTCCAAACTCATTTTGGGGGGAGGCAGTTTTGACTGCTGCCTATCTCATCAATCGGATTCCATCCCGAGTTCTAGGTAATTTCAGTCCTGTTCAATCTATGTTGTCTTTTTATCCATCTGCTCCTATCATGCAGAGTCTAGAGCCTCGAATATTCGGCTGTGTTGCCTTTGTTCATGTCCACAGGCAGCACCGCAATAAGTTGGATCCCCGAGCTGTCCGATGCATCTTCCTGGGTTATGCCCCCAATAAACGGGGGTACAAGTGTTATCATCCTTCCAGTCGTAAACACTATGTCTCTATGGACGTCACCTTCCATGAACATGTCCCGTTCTTCACTCGTCCTCAGCTTCAGGGGGAGAATAGTAGTGATTTGGAATCTGATTCCGAGTTTCTTCTCCTTGGTCCTTGGCATCCTGAGTCACCACCTTTGTCAGTTGATTCTCCTGAGTCTCCTGTTGTTTCTGAGTCTTCTATCCCTGAGTCTCCTGTTGCTCCTAAGTTGCTACCTCCTGAGTCTCCAGTTGCTTCTGAGTCACCTGTTATTGTTTCTTCTTCACCTTCTATTTTGCAGGAAACAGCACCTTCAGCACCAGCAAAGACAAAGGCTAGTGAGCCAACTTTAATATATCAGAGGAGAGGAAAACCCGACCTGGTCCCGAAACAACCTCAACCGTCTGAGCCGGAGGTAAGTACTGAAATTAACCCTGTTGCGTCTGATTCTTCTATTTCCGATACACTTGACCTTGATCCAGTTGACCTTCCTATTGCCTTGAGAAAAGGGAAAAGGTCTTGTACCAAATACCCTATTTCTCAATTTGTTTCATCTAACCGTGTTTCCTGCAAAGATAAGGCCTTTATGGCGTGATTGACTCTGTAAGAATTCCTGCATCTGTTAAGGAAGAACTTAAAGATGAAAATTGGATCAAAGCCATGAATGAGGAAATGAAAGCTCTTGAAAAAAATAGAACTTGGGAGATAGTTGAAAAACCAAGAGGCAAGAAGCCAGTTGGTTGCAGGTGGATTTACACTGTCAAGTACAAATCAGATGGCACTCTTGATCGATATAAGGCCAGATTAGTAGCAAAGGGATACACTCAGACTTATGACATTGATTATGAGGAAACATTTGCACCGGTGGCAAAGATGAACACTGTCCGTATCTTACTCTCTCTTGCGGCTCATTCTGGATGGGAACTTAATCAGTTTGATGTTAAAAATGCATTCTTGCATGGAAATTTAGAGGAGGAAGTGTATATGGAGATCCCGCTAGGATTTGATCCAACTCATGGGGTAAATAAGGTGTGTAAATTGAAAAAGGCCTTATATGGGCTAAAACAGTCTCCCCGGGCATGGTTTGGAAGATTTACAAAGGCTATGTTGGGCCTTGGTTACAAACAGAGTCAAGGAGACCATACCCTCTTCTTCAAACATTCACAGGGAGGAAAACTAACAGTACTTCTTGTTTATGTTGATGATATTATTGTTACAGGGAATGACTTGGTTGAGAGAGAACTCCTCAAGAAGAAATTGTCTGCAGAATTCGAGATGAAAGATCTGGGAACCCTTAAGTATTTCCTTGGGATAGAGGTAGCTTACTCAAAACAAGGAATTTTTATCTCTCAGAGAAAATATGTTCTTGACCTCCTACAGGAAACTGGCAAGCTTGGGTGTAAACCTGCAGGTGTTCCCATAGAGCAAAATCATAAAATGAGCACTGAAGAGGAGAGTGCTAGAGTTGACAAGTCCCAGTATCAGAGATTAGTGGGAAGGCTAATTTACTTAGCACACACTAGACCTGACTTAGCTTATGCAGTAAGCGTAGTCAGTCAGTTTTGATCCAAGGATGAGGCATTTGCAGGCAGTAGAGCGGATCTTGCAATATCTTAAAGCGACTCCAGGAAGGGGTATATTGTTCAAAAGAGGCGGAAGACTGACGTTGGAAGCCTATACTGATGCTGATTATGCAGGCTCAGTGAGTGATAGAAGGTCCACATCTGGCTACTGCACATTCTTCTGTGGTAATCTTGTTACATGGAAGAGCAAAAAGCAAAATGTAGTGGCCAGATCAAGTACTGAAGCAGAATTTAGAGCAATGGCTCATGGGATTTGTGAGCTATTGTGGATGAAGATTATACTTGATGATTTGAAGGTGAATTACGAAGGCTCAATGAGGTTGTTTTGTGACAATAAATCAGTAATCAGCATTGCTCATAATCCTGTACAACATGACAGGACCAAACACATTGAGATAGATAGACACTTTATAAAGGAGAAGCTAGATTGTGGACTGATCACAGCGTCCTGCATTCCTACTGGATACCAACTGGCAGATGTGCTTACAAAGGGGCTATCTACAGAACGATTCCGCCAACTTACTTGCAAGCTAGGAATGATTGATATCCACTCACCAGCTTGAGGGGGAGTATTGTAAATAATTAGAGTAAATAGTTACTTTTTGTATTGTAACCTAGTTTAGTTATTTGGCCCATTGCTTAGGCCCATTAGGTTAAACCTAGCGTAGCCTATATAATAAATATTGGTGTGTGTATACCAGAATAAGTTAATAATATAATTCAGATATAATTTTCACAATAGTAATGCCATACTTGGTTTGCTGAAGGCTCAGACAATGGTTTACTGTTTTTTTTTTTTTTTGACAAAACAATGGGTTACTATTAGACATATAAAACCACTCATGTGCTTCCACCTAATAGCTCAAGCTTTTGGAGGAGTTGGTTTTTTTATGGCTTTATGGCATTAAAGTCCCTAAGATTTAGTTTTTATTAGTTTGATCCTTCTCACCTCATTCTTCTAATCAAAAATAATAATTTCAGTTCAGTACCAGATTTAACCGGACTTGTGCTTTGTCCATGTCTCTAACCCAAAGGTTTGTGTACGAAGGCATGTTAGAGATATAAAACCATTGTGTCTCTATCTAGCAGCTTAATATTTTTGGGAAGTCAATTTCCAACATTAATAAATAGAGTTGTACTCAACACCCAGTTTGCAATCATTATATTCTCTCGTAAAAGTCTTATTTAGAACTCAACAGTCATTTGAACACGCAAATGTAATGGAGAGCAGATATTGATGATACTTGGATTACCAGTATCTTGAGAATTTGTTACAATCCATAGAGGATTAAAATAATAAAAAAGAAAAATGGTTGTGATGGAAAAGTGATTCCTGGCTCATCATAACTTTTGTGCTTAAGTACTAGGTTTAGCTAGCAACGTCATGGATGATACTTGAAAGGCCTGGGGAAAATAGCATGGTCTTGATGGGGGAAATGATCGATTCATTTAATACGTCTTTGGAATAACAAGTCTTTTATTACTGTTGAAATTACAAGGTTTGGGTTGAGGAGGAAGAAAAGAGAGAAATAAGGCTCTTAATGATATTCTTTTAGATTGATATGATGAGTAATGATGTGATACAGAATACTGACTAGTGGCCCTATTTATATTTGTCATGAACCAACTAACCCAAAAACTTAAGCTGATGGTAAAAGCACATGAATGGAAAAATATCTAAATAACAATTAGGTCAAGTGTACAAGTGCAAGTCCACTAACTTAATAAGACTAACAACCCTGGTTAAATAAGGAAATAAATTAGGAAACATAACGGATTTGAAATAACTGCTAAGATTGTTTCCCCAGTTAGATGACCCATTGGTTCCAAAATGCTAAGGAAGCATTTGTTTCAACATTTTGGTTGACATTTAATATTGCAGGAATATTTTTTAAAATTCAAATGGTGGGTGGAAAAAGTTGGCATGCCATTGGAAGAAGGTACCCACCCCTCGCCATGGGAATATATATTAAGTAAAACGTAGTAATGTCATTTTATTGGGAATCAATAATGCCTAGAAAGTTTTTTAAAAGCTTATACCAAACATTGGAATGTCATATTTCTGAGTACACTTTCCAAGGATTAACTTCACAAACCTTGAAACTTATACACCCTAAAGATCATGTAAGATATTCTAAAATGTTCAAAGATACAATATAGATGCTGTGGTAGATTTTGTACATAAACAGTTACTTTGTCCAATTGTGTTCTATGCGAGCTGGTTCTTATAATCTGAGATGCATCTGTGGCCCCCACATCTAATGAAGAGATACTGATGTTGGTTTTTATTTTGAATTAACAATAAGAAAAGATAGCTGATTGTGTGCTTTAGAAGTTAGTGATGCTACTTAAAAAGATTTTCTTCCTAAAGTGGGATTGCTGCACTGATGGAATTTCTTGTTTTAAATTGAAGTCATACCCTGTAATGATGGATGTGAATGTGATTGTGACAAATCTTCCAAACTCCTGGTCCTGGATATTGGACATCCTTACTTATATCTATTTGACAGTTGTAACGATTTTGGCAGTTTTTAAATGTTTTAGTTTTGTCTAAACAGAATGAGTTTGGTGTGTGGGAGATCTTCTTGCCAAATAATGCCGATGGTTCACCACCAATTCCTCATGGTTCTCGAGTCAAGGTAATTTTTCTCCTGTAAAGATTTTTTTTTTTATGTAGTTTAAAGACCTTCACATTCACATATGTTCATATAATAATTGGTTATAGTCTTTTTATTTCCTTTTTAGTTGGTATTTTTGAGTATTTTTATGGGCAATGAATCTTGTATTACAAATAATGATGATTTATCCCAGTGTATGATCTGGATCCACATAATTCTTTCTTATATGTTTTGTTCTTTTTATAAAAAATTACGTTGAGAGAGAAGATGAAGGTCCTTACATGTATCAAGCAGAAAGCTGTCTCGTGGTATAACACAAGCAAAAAAAGCATATCTGAAAATTTGTCCTCTATTATTGCCAAGCTTACAGATATTTTCTGCTATTCATTGCCAGTCTTTGTGAAACATTTGGCTGCTCATATACAATGGAGTGGTGCGTTGAATTTATTTCAAAACGTGAATATGGCTTATATTCAAGGACATGTACGCTAAATTGTGTGAAGATAATTCAACTAATAGTGATTATTATTCAAGGGTTGGATTGTCTACTAAAACCATCCATCTCTATGTTCCATAGTTTTTCTTTTGTAACATTTCTTCCTTTTTTAATTTTTTTATGGATGGATAGAAAAGCTTCATTTCACAAGATTTTGGTTTATACACCAAAAAAAACAAGATTTTGGTTTTTCTTTTTGATATTACAAAAAATTCTTCTTTGTACATCTAAATAAGATGTTATCTTTAGGAATTGTACATAGGAAGCTCAGTGCCCTGGAGGGGAGGCCAATCATACAAGTTAACAAAAAACGATGCTTCAAATTTTCTGGAGAAACTTCTTCCTAGAGAGCCTTCCTGTGCTTTTACAATATACAGTATTCCATATTAGGAAGCATGGGACAATTATCCTTCTTGCTCTTCTCCCAAAGCATCTTCATCCTTTGTTGGCTAACATCACCCTAGAAACACCAAAGAGAGAAACTGAGAAAGTATTGCAACCTGCTACTTGTCAGTGTATAAGTAGGTGATTCACTCACTGTTTTTGCACAAACCACCTAGGAAGCATGGGTATGACATGAGACACAAATATGAGATATATAGACATGGGAATACAACAAATTTAAAATTATATGCCACGATACATCTACGGTACAACATAAAATTATTATAAAATTATGTAAAAGCACAAATCTTAAAAGAGAGATTGATGTTTTAAAACTCTGCATGAGTCATTATGCAGTGTATAAATGACAAATTGGTATCGCTTACATAATTATGATGGTATTCTCATTTGTATTGGTATAAGAGTTCCAAAAAAAATAAAATTGTAGAATGCAGCTGGGAGTATCTGAAGTTTCCATAGGCGAAGTGTTCAACAAACACAGATATGTCCAATTCAAGTATCGCTATTATTTTGAAATGTCCATGCTTCCTTGTAAACCACACTGGTTATGAAGAAGATTGGCGAGCTTGGCTAGTTGATTTGTCTTTCTCTTTATATTTGGTTTTCAAGTGTTAGTTGTTTCTTTCACAAGGGTATCTTATACTTGCCAGATGTAGTTCGCAACTTTCTTTCTCTTATTATATGTTTTTTTACCCACAAAAAAGCTAATAAGGACAACTTTTTAGCCAGGGTCATACATGTTAAACGTTTCTAGATGTCTTGAACCATGCCTATGGATATTTTTGTGAAGTGCAAACTGAATATTTCTTAAATATATATTTGTAGATCCACATGGATACTCCCTCTGGGATCAAGGACTCAATTCCTGCTTGGATCAAGTTCTCTGTACAGGCTCCTGGTGAAATTCCGTATAATGGAATATACTATGATCCCCCAGAGGAGGTGAGATTCTACATTTCTTCCATGTAGTTGATGTATAGAAAAAGAGATGATCAATCTAAATATCTCTTCCCCCCTTACATTTGTTATGGGATAGAATAGTATTTATCGCCTTTCTTTGGTGATCTATTCGTGGTGGTTTCAAGGGAACTTACATTACTGATATGCAATGAGGTCGTCAGCTTTATAGCATTTTTAAGCCACTGCCACCATGGTTGTGAAACTCGCGTTCCAACTCGTGAGATCATACGATATGACGCTCTCTTCCATGGTGGGCGAGGTGGAGCGGCACCGGAATCGGATATAGGCGGCGTGGGGAAGATCGGAAACTTGCTGAATCTTCGCTCTGCGCCGTGGTGAGATGATGGTTTTTTAACCTGTTTGGTAGTTTCAACCCGTCTTCACAAAAACGACCCGACTCAGCTTTTAACTCATTTTCAGAAACACAAAATAAACCGACCTGGTTTTTAAACCCATAATTCCAAAAGCTTTTGACCCTACAGCTGCCTCCTCCATTAAACATCAAAAACGGTATTTTATTTATTTATTTATTTATTTATTTATTTTTATTTTTTTGGGTACTCTCATTCTTCATTTACTCTTGTTCATTGATTCATTCCCAAGCTCTGGCCTCTAAGAACATAAATGATGGCTAATGATTAAATATAATTTCCTTTAAGGTTATTTTTCTTAATTATGTTATTTTATATGCATATATAAATAATTAAATATAATTTTGTCTCTTTGGTGGGATCTTACGATCCATGTTACGATCTCATGATTTACGATCTTCCTTCACCCTAACGATCCGATGTGGGATCTCGAGTTTCACAACCGTGACTGCCACACTGGCTTTTTTTTCCTTTAAATTTTTATATTAGGAGGATTTATTAACCCTCCCCTTAAAAAAGGTGTATAAAATTTCTGTCCTTAATTGTAATTTATGACCAAATTGTATTTATGGCCTTTCTTTGGTGATCTATTCGTGGTGGTTTCAAGGGAACTTATATTGCGGATATGCAATGAGGTTGACAGCTTTATAGCATTTTTAAGCCACTGCCATTCTGGCTTTTTTCTTTAAATTTTTATATTAGGAGGATTTATTAATTCTGCTCTTAAAAAATGGTGTATATAATTTCTGTCCTTAATTATAACTTATGACATAAAAAACTAGACAATGCTGCAATATTTAACTACATTTTGCAACTGGCAGAATGCAGAACAGTATGGAAGTAGTTCTGTTAATATATTTGTTTATCAAATAAATATAATTATTTGTTGATAACAGTATACCAGCTATCTTTGCAAACCTCAAGTACTATTCTATATATTATATTATGTGATGGTTACTAAATTATTGACTTCTGCATATCATTTGATTTTTCTGTCATGCACCATTGCGTTAAATGGTTTTATTTTTCTCTTTACAGGAAAAGTATGTATTCAAACATCCACAGCCAAAGAAACCAAAATCAATTAGAATATACGAGTCACACGTTGGAATGAGTAGTCCGGTGCGTACTTTTTACTTTCTCTAATTTGATGTCAATAAGTGATTATTTTCTTATCCCTGTCTTGGTTGCCTTATTTTAAAGTCAATGATCTATTACATTAGAAAGTTTTTTATCATGAATGACAAAATGTCAAGGACTAAAACTTTTTTTTTTTAAGTATATTATGATATAAACCTCTTTAAGTTATAAAAATTTGGAATCAAACTCGGAAATCACAGGAAACTGAAACATAAATAACAGTCAAAGAAGAAAAAGGAAAGATAACACAAGTTCTTTGAGGGACCTATTTTTCTCCCAGCCCATATGTAGCTCAATCCTTGCATGTTGTTGAAGCGTCAAAGACACCCAGGCAAGTGCACCCCGTGTATCATTATCTTATAGACCGCATAACAATTATTAAATTTGCAAGATTCTTATGTCATTTGGACAATAAAATTGAAATCAGTCACAATTAAATTAAAAATGCAATAATAAGATAGAAATTAAAGAAAGGGGCCTCACTTGCAATAAATTCTCTATTCTTGTTGAGAAAGATAAAAACAAAAAGGCATGCAAATGAATCCATGCGTTAGAGTTAGAATTAGACATGAGAAAATATTGTATATTCCAATAGTCGTAAATACAAGGATCAATAGTTATCCTAAATACTGTTAATAATATAAAACACAGAATCAGCCAATAATTACTCTATTTACAATATTATTAATGCTCACCCTCAAGTTGGAGCACATAAATTATATGCACCATGCTAGTTATATATATAATTGATTGGAGCACCTCTCAAAGACTTGGTGAAGACACTTGTTGGTTGATCTTCCAATAGTCATAAATACAAGGATCAATAGTTATTGATAGGACACCCAATATGGTGCAAGGGAATGGAAAAGGTGGTAGGCTCACATGGAAGGTATATACCCGGAGAAAGAAAAAAGAGAGTGGGGAGAAGGGTGTGATGAGGGAATCTGCCTAGCTGGCAGAAGTTAGTTATGAGGTGTGAATAAGAGGGGGAAAGGGTGTGTGGAGAGGTAGGCAAGTATTCAGTTAGCACCCTAGTGGTAGGCAGGAGAGAGAGTATTCTCCCTGAAGAGCTTAGCTCTGGTTTGTTCCCTTGTAGAGAGCTCAATCTCTCATTTCTCTCTTGTGATCAATACAATCTGTGGATTACCTCTTAATTTCCTGCATTTATATTTCTCTGCTCTATCAATTGGTCCGACCTGCCGTCCCTTTTCATGCCACCTAAAATGTCCGATCGAGTCTCAGAGATCGAAGGTCGTTTGGATCGTATCGAGTTAGGAATGGAGACAATGCAGACTATGAAGGATTCCATGGAGACTATGCAAGCATCACTGACCACCTTGCTCGACCAGATGCACCGTTTGGGGCATGGCGGCATTCCCACCCACGGTTCGCCATCGCAGAGCAACAACGCGTCTTCCCTGTAAGAGTTTCGTCTCTCGGCCAAGAAGGTTGAGCTCCCTTCTTTCCAAGGCGACGATCCCGTTGCGTGGATCACGCGTGCGGAAACGTATTTTGAGGTTCAACGCATTTTGGCTGACGTTCGTATTCAACTGGCCAAACTCAGCATGGAAGGTCCAACAATCCACTGGTTCAATTTGTGGCGCGATTCAACTGAGGACGTTACATGGGACAACTTCAAGGAGGCGTTCATCGTGCGCTTCGGGGGAGGTCGTCTTGAAAACCCCTTCGAAGAATTGAAGGATCTGAAACAATCAGGCACGGTGGAGGAGTATATCGCGGATTTTGAATTGTTCTCGTCGCAGTGCGGCTGTTTGCCGGAAATTCAATTCCTGGGTTATTTCATCGGAGGGTTACGCCACGACATCCGCAGCCGTGTTCGCACGTTCAAGCCCAAAACGCGATACTAGGCCATGCAGATCGCCCGTGACGTTGAAGCAGAGTTTCTGGAGGAGTCGGGTCATAATTCGGGTTCGCGTTTCAAAACCGGTTATGCGAGTACTGGGTCTCGCCCGTCTCGGGTCGGATGGACCCAACGCGAGGGGGATCGTTTTGGGCCAACAAGTCAGGCCCAATCGGGTTTTACCCCCAATCCAGGTAAACCTAATTTACAGAATGGGTCTCCTTCCGCAGCTGCGACTTCAGGGAGTAAAGGCTTCTCTTCCACGACGAGTTCCAAGGGAAGTGCTGCGGGGGATCCACGGCGCTCCTCTGGTGGCCGGAATCGGGGTTTCAAACACATTCCATACTCGGAATTAATGGATAAGAGGGCTAAGGGGTTGTGTTTCCATTGTAATGAGAAGTTCCACCCTCTGCATCAGTGTGCCGCGAAGCAGCTTCGTCTTCTTGTTTTGGGGAATGACGAAACGGTGAACGAAGAGGGAGAGATTGTCGCCATCGAAGTTGAGGATAGGGAGGAAGTAGAAATCGAATGTAAGGCGTTGGGGTTATGTGGCTTCACGAGGTCTACTGGGTCGAGCAAGACAATGAAATTGGAGGGTCTCATTGCTGGGGTTCCTCTGTTGGTACTCATTGATAGTGGGGCTACCCATAACTTCATCTCCCCAGCGGTGGTCGATGCTTTGCAGCTGCCGTTGGACACGTCTCAGACAGTGGCGGTCCGTTTGGGCGATGGTCATCAAGTTCATGCGTTGGGTAAGTGCTCTGACTTATCTCTTCAATTGGGACAGGTAGGAGTTCAATTGGATGCTTATGTTTTGGGGTTAGGGGGCGTGGATATGATTTTGGGGGTTGTGTGGTTGGAAACTCTTGGTAGAGTGACTATGGACTGGGCTGAGATGTCAATGATGTTTAATCATGGGGGGAAGCTCATAACACTGTATGGTCAAGGTGGAGGGGTGCCACGGGCTAACACTTCCATAGTGTCAGCTTTGCACTGCATGATGACTGGTGACTTGAAGGAAGTTGAGGGATGGTTATGGGCAACTACATTGGATGCTGGAACTGTTTCAAATCTGTCCCCATCCAATCATCAAGAGTTAGAGGTGGTTCTCAGACGGTATGAAGTGGTTTTTGAGGAAATCAGGGGATTACCACCTGCTAGACACACGGCTCACTCCATTGTCCTGCAGCCAGGAGCCGGACCAGTAAGTGTGCGGCCATATAGATACCCTCATTACCAGAAGGATGAAATTGAAAAACAGATTCAGGAACTCTTGCAGCAGGGTGTTATCCGCAATAGTTCTAGTTCGTTTTCAAGTCCAGTCATATTGGTTAAGAAGAAGGATGGCTCATGGCGAATGTGCATTGATTATCGGGCTTTGAATCGGGTTACCGTGCAAGATAAGTATCCGATTCCGGTTGTGGATGAGCTTTTGGATGAATTGTTTGGTGCGGGGTATTTCTCCAAATTGGATCTCAAGTCCGGTTATCACCAAATACGGATGAAGGAGGAAGACATCCATAAAACGGCTTTCAGGACCCACGAGGGTCATTATGAATACTTGGTAATGCCGTTTGGTTTGACCAACGCCCCGGCAACATTTCAATCCATCATGAATGAGATTTTCAAGCCGTTTTTGCGGAAGTTTGTTCTAGTTTTTTTTGATGACATCTTGGTGTATAGTCCGGATTGGGGTACTCACTTGAAGAATCTGGAAACTGTGCTGGAGATTCTGCAACAGCACCATTTTGTTGCTAATAGGAAGAAATGTGCTTTTGGTCAACGTCAAATTGAGTACTTGGGCCATGTCATTTCCCATAAGGGTGTGGCGGTGGATCCTAACAAGGTTAGTAGTGTGGTTGAGTGGCCAACTCCTAAGAATGTCAAGGGGGTACGGGGGTTCCTTGGTTTAACCGGCTATTATAGGAAGTTCATTGCTAATTATGGGAAAATTGCCAAACCTCTCACTGAGTTGACAAAGAAAGACGGGGTTTTTGTATGGGGCAATGCTGCTGAAATTGCTTTTGAACAACTGAAAAAGGCTGTGACCTCCGCACCGGTGTTGGCTCTCCCTAATTTCTCCATGACGTTTGAGATAGAGTGTGATGCGTCCGGCAAGGGAGTAGGCGCGGTACTGCTGCAGCAAAAACACCCAATAGCATATTTCAGTAAGGCTTTTTCCGGTGCCAAACTTTCGAAATCTGCTTATGAGAAGGAATTAATGGCGTTGGTCTTAGCGGTTCAGCATTGGCGCCATTATCTTTTGGGCAGGAAGTTCACGGTGTATTCGGATCAAAAGAGTTTAAGGCACTTGGTACAGCAGCGCATTACCACAGCTAACCAACAAGAATGGATGGCTAAGTTGTTGGGTTTTGATTTTGAGGTGGTATACAAGGTGGGCTCCGATAACAAGGTAGCTGATGCGTTATCAAGGCAGCATGAAGAACCGGAACTGAGGACTATGCTGTCTTTCCCAATATGGCAGCAGAGTAGTGAGTTGCAAGCAGAGGTGTCACAGGATCCAGCCTTGAAAGGCATTATTGAGGCGCTGCAGGGGGATCCCTTATCTAGACCCGGCTTCGTCTACAAAAATGGGGTGCTGTTTTATAAAAACAGATTAGTGCTACCCGCGACATCTCCATTGATTTCCCTGGTATTGAAAGATTTTCACTCATCGCCGAGTGGAGGTCATTCCGGTTTCTTGAGAACATACCGTCGAATTGCGGGAAATCTGTTTTGGCAAGGAATGAAGCGTACGGTACAAGAATTTGTGAAGGCTTGTGACACTTGTCAGCGCCAAAAATATGCCGCTACTACTCCAAATGGGCTGCTGCAACCACTTGCAGTGCCGAATCTGATTTGGAGTGAGATTTCGATGGATTTCATTACCGGGCTGCCCAGAAACAAAGGACACGAAGCGATTCTGGTGGTGGTAGATCGACTTTCTAAGTTCAGCCACTTCATTGCTCTCAAGCATCCTTTCACTGCCCGGAGTGTCGCGGCTGTTTTTGTTAAGGAGGTGGTGCGTTTACATGGCTTCCCAGAATCGATTTTGAGTGACTGTGACCCTTTATTCGCGAGTATTTTCTGGAAGGAGCTCTTCAAACTTCAAGGCACTGTTCTGAAAATGTCGTCTGCTTATCATCCACAAACAGATGGACAAACGGAGGTGGTTAACCGTTGTTTGGAGGCTTACCTGAGGTGCTTTGTCTCGGAACAGCCCAAGTCGTGGCTCCATTGGCTTCCATGGGCTGAATTATGGTATAACACTACCTTCCATGTCTCAACTGGGTTCACACCTTTTGAGGTGGTGTATGGCAGACCTCCACCATCCCTGGTTCGTTTTTTAGAGGGTGAGACGCGGGTGGAAGCGGTGGCTCAAGAGCTGCGTGACAGGGATGAAACACTGAGACAGTTGAAGTATAATTTGTTGCGTGCGCAGGAATACATGAAGCATTATGCTGACAAGAAAAGAAAAGAGGTGCAGTTTGATGTTGGAGATTGGGTATTCCTGAAATTAAGGCCCAATAGACAGAACTCAGTGGTGCAACGGGTTAATGCAAAACTGGCTCCTCGTTTTTTGGGCCCTACCAAGTCCTAAAGAAAGTGGGAGCAGTCGCCTACAAGCTGCAGCTGCCAGATTCCTCGCGGATACATCCGGTTTTCCATGTTTCGCAATTGAAAAGAGCTGTTGGGGACTACCAGAGCTCCTCTGACTTGCCTCCTGACTTGGGAGTTGACTTGGGATCTAATGTCCAACCTGACAAGGTTCTGTCATGGAGACACAGTGAGGTGACGGGACAAGGTGCAAGGGAATGGTTGGTGCAATGGAAGGGCATGTCTCCGGAGGATGCCACTTGGGAGAATGAATTGTTGCTGCAGAATCAGTTCCCTCATTTTAGCCTTGAGGACAAGGCTGTTCTTCAAGATGGGGGTAATGATAGGACACCCAATATGGTGCAAGGGAATGGAAAAGGTGGTAGGCTCACGTGGAAGGTATATACCCGGAGAAAGAAAAAAGAGAGTGGGGAGAAGGGTGTGATGAGGGAATCTGCCTAGCTGGCAGAAGTTAGTTATGAGGTGTGAATAAGAGGGGGAAAGGGTGTGTGGAGAGGTAGGCAAGTATTCAGTTAGCACTCTAGTGGTAGGCAGGAGAGAGAGTATTCTCCCTGAAGAGCTTAGCTCTGGTTTGTTCCCTTGTAGAGAGCTCAGTCTCTCATTTCTCTCTTGTGATCAATACAATCTGTGGATTACCTCTTAATTTCCTGCATTTATATTTCTCTGCTCTATCAGTTATCCTAATTGCTGTTACATAATAATATACAACACAGAATCAGCCAATAATTACTCTATTTGCAATATTTTTGACACTTTCCTTCAAGTTGGTGCATATATATTATATGTACCAAGCTAGTTACATATATAATTGATTGGAAAACCTCTCAAAGATTTGGTGGAGACATTTTTCGATTGTTCATTTGAGTTGATGAAGTTAGTGTCAGTTTGTGAAAATAATGATGAATCTTCTGCCCATAGCTTGAATGTGTGAACACATTCAAGAACTCCAGATTGGATTGCATTGGTGAAGACTGTAACCATGAAAAGGGCATTTTATCTTGAGATTCCCAAATGAGATAAGCTTCATTGATGCGATTTGTGCTCCGATCAGCTTCAGAGAGAAACGTAGGTGGAATTTGAGGGCAAACAAGAAAGTGGTGAAGGCGATGAGCTTTTATCACAGGTTCCACCTGTTGACGCCACAAGAGGAAGTTCTTGTCGTCTAATCGCTCTGTAATCGTGTGTGAGAAGGAGATATGGTTCAAAGTCACGCCTGTTAGAGTTGCTATTTTATAGGCCTTCTCCTAGTCAATAGTATGTGCATACATCACATAAAGTTAGTTACAGCTGATGGCAGCTGTCACATAGCTCATTACTCACTCAGTTATCTTTGCATTATAAATACTTGTAACCAGTTGATCATTGATATTGATATACTAACATTTTACAGTTTCAGATCAGTTTTACAGTTTCAATTTCTCTTCTCTCTCTCTCTCTCTCTCTCTCTCTCTCTCTCTGTTTCTACATTAGAAACCCTAGATTAGGTATACTCAGTCTACGAGTCGAATATACGGAGTCTCCACAAGTCTACCTAGACTCTTGTGTTAGACAACCTTGTATACAGTCCCTATTACATGAACTGTAGGTTACTTGTCTTGTTCTTGTCCTCTATTGTGACAATCAAAGCACAATAGCCTTGAGTCACAACCCTGACTTGCACACACGTACAAAACATATGGAGTTGGACATTTTCTTTGTTAGAGAAAAGGTGTCGGATCACTTCCTGGTTGTTGCTCACATTCCTTCTCAAGATCAGATTGCTGATATTCTCACCAAGTCACTATCCAAGCTCATGTTCTTCACTCTAGTCTAAGGGACAAACTCAAGGTGTGCAGCAATTTGCCTTCACCCTGAGTTTGCGGGGGCAATGTTAAATTCTGCTATTGTATAAGCCTTCTCCTAGTTAGTTGTATGTACATACATTACATAGAGCTAGTTACAGCTGATACCATCTGTCACATAACTCATAAATAAGTCGGTTAGTTATCGTTGCGCTATAAATACATGTAACCAGTCGATCATTGATATAATAACATTTTACAGTATCAGATCAGTTTTACAGTTTTCAGTTTCTCTCTTTTCTCTCTCTATCTATCTTTGTTGCTACATTAGAAACCCTAGATTAGATTCCTACGGCTCTTGTAGTAGTGTTGTCAGAATGACCCAGCCCACATCCCCAACGTGGGCCAGGGAAAAAAGCCCACTTGTCCCAAAAAAAGCCACAAAGCCCTGTGGGCTAGGGTCAGCCCATGGGCCTTGTATTTTTTAAAAACTTATTAACTATGATATAAATCTGCCTAGCCCGTTTTATTGGCCAGCCAAATTGGGCTAGCCCACTCCAAAAGCTCTCTCTCTCTCTCTCTCTCTCTCTCTATATATATATATATATATATATATAAACTACAAACTAGGAGTCTCAGGCACCTCATCATAAAAGACTTTAGTTGTTACGTGTGCAACAAGACTTTAGTTTTTTGTAAAATAAAATTCTTTATAAATGTTAAGTGAAAGGCATTAGTTGTTACGAGAAACTAGGCTTTAGATTTTTGTAAAATAAAATTCTTTATTGAATTATTTCTTTGCAGTGAAGACATTGGTCTCATTCATACAATCGGTGTCAATCAGATTTAAATACAGAATATTTTGCAAAATAGTAGAGACTAAATCTATAAAGTTCAATGAAGTGTCTATTTAGAGCTTTAGTGTGTTTTCCGCTATTAATAATGTTGTCAACCATGTGGTGCAGGAGCCAAAAATCAACACATATGTCAATTTTAGAGATGATGTACTACCTCGCATTAAAAAGCTTGGCTATAATGCTGTCCAGATAATGGCTATCCAAGAACATTCTTATTATGCTAGCTTTGGGTAACTCTTCTTGAGTGCCTATCCAATGTTATCACTTATTTCTCCCCTCTCCCAATGCTGATGGTTCCAATGTGATTCAAAGAATAACAGGCAGCTTTGTGTCTATATTTCTTATTTCTCGGTGCATTAGTTTTTCCCTCCTAAAATTGATGGCCTGACTGTAAAAATAATGTTATGCATGATGCAGGTACCATGTTACTAATTTCTTTGCACCCAGCAGTCGGTTTGGAACTCCAGAAGAACTTAAGTCTCTGATAGATAGAGCCCATGAACTAGGTCTGCTTGTTCTGATGGATATTGTACATAGGTAATGGTTATACAGTATATGTTATTATCCTTTTCATTTTTCTGACAATATCTCTTCTTTCTATTTTTCAGTCTTGTCATCAATTATCATTGCATAAATGATATTATTATTACATGCAAGATCTTATTGATGTTATTTAAGCCACTGCTTAGACCTGATTACCAATATCTGATGAATGTAGCCATGCATCAAATAATACATTGGATGGGCTGAACATGCTTGATGGAACTGATAGTCATTACTTCCATCCTGGGTCACGGGGTTATCATTGGATGTGGGATTCTCGCCTTTTTAACTATGGAAGTTGGGAAGTATGTGCTGTCCCCAGAGTTCATTGACATTGTTTTGAATTTTTTTTTCCTACCATGATTCTTCACCATCTGGTAGATAGTAAGTGACTTCATTTCTTAATTAGGTCCTAAGGTATCTACTTTCAAATGCAAGATGGTGGCTGGATGAATATAAGTTTGATGGGTTTCGATTTGATGGTGTCACATCAATGATGTACACTCATCATGGTTTGCAGGTACATTCTAGTTGGTTTTTGTGTTTGGTCTTTTAAATTTCATGGTATTCTTAGATAACTTGGCTACATTTGTACTTAGTCATTGAGGATTATTGTATTGTAAAGTGAAGAAAAAGGGTTGAGACTTGAGATTTTAAATACCATTAAGTATTTTGTCGGAACATTGCAGAGAATTGGATTATGGTCCTTTATTTTTTTGTGGTCCTATCTGTTTCCTTATGCTCCATTGTTGTAGATCTGTCCTCCTCTGGCACTTCATTCCTCTCTAAAATTTCTTCCTTGGCCCATAAGTGATTCTGAATGATAACTGTTACAGCTTGATGGATCTACATGAACCAATGCATGATGAGCATGAACATGAGCATGGCTACTTTATTGAAGAACTGTTCAATAGTAGAGTTAACAATTTAGGTTTTCCCCTCCCAGTTCCTACCCCACTCTTCACATTAGGCGGAGGTGTGAAGCACTGAAACTTGGGTCTAAGAAGCCTATAGTTTTGACATTTTCAGCATAGTAGACTTTGCGTTGTAATTGATTTTCACAATTTTTATGATAATATAATCTAGAGCCAGTTTACTGTCGAAGAAGTTATCTAGAGTCCCAGACACATTGTTGACAACAGTACAATATCGGATTCAGACAATGAGATAGGAAAGGGGAAAAAGTAGACGAAAAAAGGAAGGAAAGGAAACTGTAAAAAAACTGTTGAACTAAATTCTAGTATTGGTTACCCTTTGAATAAAAGGGTTCCCATTTCACTCAGAGATGGGATTCTTTCTCCACCAATAACCTTTTTTCGCCTTAAAAAAAAGTTATTGAATCTTGTTGCAGGTATCTTTTACTGGAAATTACAGTGAGTATTTTGGTTTTGCAACTGATGTTGATGCTGTGGTTTACCTGATGCTGGTTAATGATCTCATTCATGGGCTCTTCCCTGAGGCCGTTACAATTGGTGAAGATGTATGTTGTCCTCTCAAAAGTTTTACTTTAATTCAGTTACACCTCACTCACTGTATTAGGAGTCGAGTAATTGTGATCTCTTAAATTTTATTGTCTCTCTCCAACCATGATTGTCACTCACTGTATCTAGATGGCCCAGTAATTGTTGTAAAGAACTAAAAGATAATATGTTGTTTGAACCCTCTACTTGACACAATGAAAACTGGCAGTCGATGATACAATTTTCTTTCCATTTCCAGGTCAGTGGAATGCCAACATTCTGCCTTCCTACGGAAGATGGTGGGATTGGCTTTGACTATCGCTTGCATATGGCCATTGCAGACAAGTGGATTGAGCTTCTCAAGTAATCTATTATTCTTATTCTGGAGTGCAAATACAGCATATTATGTTTCCTTTCAAATAATCCTGGTCGTGGATAGCTGTACTTAAAATATACAAGGCATTTTTGTACAATGGACTTTCTTGTTATGGAATTTTCAATCCATATATCAAATCATGAAAGAGTCATGGCATAATGCAGCAGAATGATAAAAACAAAAAAAACAAAAAAACAAAAAAAAAAAATAATGGCTCAAAAGAAGAATATAAATGTGCTCATAGTAGTCAATCCTTCGTTGCTATTGGAATTTGGATTACAAATAAACTCTTAGGTTAAAATCAGTGAGAATGGGTGATGCAGAATAGAGAAGCATGCTATTAGGATTTTATTTTTTATTAGGATTTATCTAATTTTTTGTATGTAATTAGGTTTACTAGAATTATTTTTTTTTATTGGACTTGTGATTTATCCAGGATTATTTATCATCTTTGGGTTATAAATACCCTTTAGGTGTCTTATGTTATTCAACCTGTTTGCACAATTTATAGTATTGGGATTATCATTTCTTCCGATAGTGTCTGAAACCTAAGTCAAAGGAGCACTCTACCCTAGAGGAGTACTCTAGGTTCATTATTTTATCAATCTAGATCAAATATGCAATCTTAAAAAAACTTGAATTAGATTAGACACAAAAATCCTCATATGTCTCTTCAATCTGCATTGATGAACCCATAATATAGTATCTATGTTCAGTAGTATAAGCAAATCAGATGTGACATGGATTTTCTTTTCATTAGTCACTAGCATGCATATAGAATATGTTAGTTGTTTGGAAAGTGGGGCTCTCAGATGCCAGGTGAGTATTCTCAACTCACATAACGTCCAAAATATAAGGTGTCGTCCAAATGTAAATGAAGAATAATTCTATGTTTAAACTTTTAAATATAGTGCGTGTAAGTATTCCTTCACTATACAAAGCTTGGTAGTGTGTTATCCCTTCGATTGCAAATTGTTACTCAAATCAAATCCTATGTCCTTTCAAACCCCTTGCTATAATTTCTCCACCATAGACTATTGTCACTCATTCTTACTGTTTGCTAGTAGTTTGAAAAGAAAGCCATGTACAATTTCAGCCATATCGTTTTTTATGTAGGAAGAAAGATGAAGACTGGAAAATGGGTGATATAGTCCACACACTCACAAACAGAAGGTGGCTGGAAAAATGTGTAGCTTATGCTGAAAGTCATGACCAAGCCTTGGTTGGTGACAAGACAATTGCATTTTGGTTGATGGACAAGGTGTTTAGCTCTTGAATTTACTCTGTTTCTCAATAATGTTAAAAAGAGCTTATTCTGGATCATAGCGCTCTCTTATGTTTTCTGAAGAGATTGGGAGTTGGGTTTCTCCATATGAAACTGCCTGCTGCAATAAAGTTCTTATTTGCAACATATACATAAAAATTGTTTGACTCTTATAAATCTTGCTTTCTTGTGAAAACTTATTGTATGCATTTGCAATCAGCCTCTGTATTTATGGAGATGTGTGTTGCATCTTAGGCATCCATCAATTCTCTGGCTGTTTCTTGAATTCCTTAGGTTCTTACTTTGCTTCTGTCAAATCATTGAGGACGCTTTTTTATTTTTTATTTTTATAAACGTGAATTGCTGCAGTTTGTCATTGAACATTTACATTTTACTTTTATTCTGTTGGCTGCTTCAGGATATGTATGACTTCATGGCTTTAGACAGACCATCTACTCCTCTAATAGATCGTGGTATTGCATTACACAAAATGATTAGGCTTGTCACTATGGGCCTTGGTGGTGAAGGATATTTGAATTTTATGGGGAATGAATTTGGCCATCCAGGTAGGCATTATTTATCGGGAGAATTTGACACTTTGAGCAGTTGTTGGATTTGATGCTATGAAGTCAATGATAAGGTTGTTAATTTATTGTTATTCTGTTCAGAGTGGATTGATTTTCCAAGGGGTGATCAGCATCTTCCTACTGGTGTAGTAGTTCCTGGGAATAACAACAGTTATGATAAATGCAGGCGCAGATTTGACTTGGTAAATTTATGGTTCCTTCATTCACAACTTGTGCAGTTACTACTATATATTCCCACTGTTTTTGGTTATGGGGTTTCAGTTAGTTGGGAACTACTTTGTGGTGAAATGTGTTTGATCCTATTGCTGATGAATTATAAAAATTACTGTAGATATCATTTGCATACATATTTGAAGAAGATTAAAGAATGAGTGCCATAATATATAACAGTTTCTTTTATAATTCTTATTCGTACTTGAGGATATAAGGATTAAATCATAAAAATGTTTGTCTCAAAGGAACAAGAGAATGTGTAACTAGTTTCCCTGGTTTTTGTGCTGTAGAACAGGCATATTCTGTCCCTGGCCATTTAACATGCTTATGCGATTGATCTCTTGAATTGTGATTAACTTAGGACCCCAAACCCTCATTATCGGGAAAAAAAATTTAACAAAGAAAAAAAAAAATTTGCAAAGATCATTTACTCAAAAACGGTCCTTCACTACTCCTTTGTCTTTCTGATTGCACTAATTTAATTTCTTTGGCTTCAAATTCAATCTCAGGGCTGTGTTGGATCTAGACCATGATATATTGAGTAAAAAAGATATATATTACAGGAGGGCTTAGCCTTTCTATTGAGATCTATTTCGCTTTTAAATTCATGATGTAGATTTGTAATATGCTATGTGCCTTTTGTAAGACTTTTATTTTCTTTGATGATGACAGTTTGTCTGTCTTTGAGTGCATAAATCTTCGTACTTTATGTCCCTCCTTTACCAGCTCCGCTAGTCTTCCTGTGGGACATAAGTATTTGTTTTGTCTCTCTTTTTATTGACTTAGGTATGAAAATAAGCAAAAATGCGACCTCTTTCTGCAGCATCTTTGCTAATGTTGGCTGTTCTTGTTATCTTACAAACCTAAATTATAGAATCTGCATGGATTCCATTGTTATGTAATATATGCATGTTTCTTATTTCCAGAAATTTGCTTTGCAATTTTAGTATTGGAGTTACTAAAGAAAGATGATATATTTAAATTGTTGAAATACATGGTGTAGCGAATAACTAACACACATCACTAGGTACTGCAGATGCATTTTAGTTTGTAGTGGATGCAATTCAAATGACTAGTTATCACAGATAAAATATTGAAATTTGTCACATGCCATGAAATTCTAATGAGGTTGCTAACAGATAAACACGTGGAGTGAGAATGATGGAAACTAGCACACGGCACAACATATGACAAGATGTTCATATATGGAACTAATAAAAGCAATAACGATTGTGACGAATTTTTGCCTGATAGAATCTATAAGTTTTTGGGTGAAACTATCAAATTGCTTCGTTTATTACCTACATTGCTTTGACATTCAACATTAAGGTATATGTGCATATCATCGGCTATCAAAATTACTAAGGCTTCTAGGAAGAAAGAAAAGGAATAGTTTACAAAGGCAGTTGTTCAAAGGCTACAAAAAATCATCTTCTATGTTGCTTAAACAGGGGGATGCAGATTATCTAAGATATCGGGGCATGCAAGAATTTGATCAAGCTATGCAGCATCTAGAAGAAAGATATGGTGTAAGTCCTCATTTTTTGTCCTCCTCTACTATATTATATGTCAATGAATTGCCCAATAAATTTATTTTTGGTTCTTATTGTGATTTGATGGTTGTTGCTCATCAATGGATTTGGAGATAACTTGTGGGAAGTTGGTTTTGAATAACAATAATAGACATTTGGTGAAAGCAGCCTTCTTGTTCTCTATTCATTTCAAGACAGGCTGTACCTGCATGGTTATGCAACTTATTTTTTAAATTTTCTATTAGGGTACTGATAGTATTTATTAGAAGAATACCTCACCATAAGCCAATGTGGTCTAGCACCTAGGGAATATTTTCCTTGTAACTGAATTGGAAACAGTTGGCAACAGTTGGCAGATTCTAACTGTCCAACTGTCAGTCAGTTAGCTCGATAGAGAGCAAGTCAGTTTCATTGCTGCTTGTATAAAAGACTTGTAATCAATGGTAATCATTCAATGAAGAAGAAATACAGTTTTACATTTTCTGTTTGCATTATTCTTCTCTGCTCTAAACTCTCAGAGATGAGTTTTTCTAGAGTTTCTATCAGTATTTAACCTAGGTTCGTTATCCCCAATGGGTAAGCAGCTAACGAGGTTTTTTAATTCTTTTATAAGCAAGCAGATAAGGAAAATTAACTGTACTTACCTTTGATGCAGTTCATGACTTCTGAACACCAATATATTTCACGGAAAAATGAAGGTGACAAAGTCATAATCTTCGAAAGGGGCAACCTGGTCTTTGTATTCAATTTTCATTGGACCAACAGCTATTTTGATTACAGAGTTGGCTGTTCAATGCCAGGGAAATATAAGGTATTATCTGTGTATTATTACTCTGGCAATACTAAAGTGGTAACAATAGAAGTCCTTTGTAACAATGCAAAGCTACCATCTGTTATTCCAACCTAAGAAACATCCTTTTCATCACTTGTCTGATTTGTCTCCTAACCCAGATCCCAATTCAGGAAAGCTTAATATTTGGGGATGAAGTAATTCCAAATTTCCAATCATAAAACCTCCAAAGCGAACCAAGTTTAATCTTATTTCTTAATGTGGAGGCGAAATGCATATTATTATTGAATTTTTTGATCTAGAGAGCATATCTGCTTTTGATACCAGACTGCTACCGACAGTGGACGTTAATGCTTGCAACAAGATCAATACTGATATTTTTTTTTTCTTTTCTTTTCGAAAGTTTGGGAATATGTTTAATCCTGTATTGATGGATTACGCTTTTCCTTTTTTCAGATTGTCTTGGATTCAGATGATGCCTTGTTTGGTGGCTTCAATAGGCTCAATGACACTGCTGAGTACTTCACCTCTGTATGGGACTTCTCTAAACTATTTTGTGTGCACATGCTCAGGCGTGGACGCACAAGTGTGCTGTTGTGTCTAGTTTGTGTTTTTACCTTCTCGTGGACATTATTTTACGGTTTTTGGCTTCTCCAGTGAAATTAACAAACTCTCTGAATTGTCTTGGATGATTTTACAGGAAGGATGGTATGATGACCGTCCTCGATCTTTCCTCGTGTATGCACCTTCTAGAACAGCAGTGGTGTATGCCCTTGCAGATGGAGTTGAACCAGAGCCCGTTGAACAGCTTGTTGAACTCTGATGACCAGTTTCTGGGATAAATATAACAAGTGCATAATGGCATAGATGCAGTCCAGTCAAACTAGCCAACCAACTTCTGGTGATTTAACAGGCTCTGGAGCAGCAAAGCAGAATTCAAGTAGAATATGTGGAGCGCTAGTTAATCTTTAGCGATGCAACAGAATAACGTCGAAATGTTGTACATGTGCCTTGCTAGGTAAATTATGTATAGCACATCAAGCTTTCTGTTTATATTTTAGGGTTGAACATGGACAAGTTGCATGGCTCGTGAAGAATATTTTTTTTTCTTTTTTTTGGGTACACGGCTTCTGAAGAATGTTAATCAACAAAACTACGGACCACGTATCAATGCAACTATCAATCTACATTAATGCATAGTTTTACCCTGGGAAATTTTGTGGTCCCTATATATCGCGTCGTCTCCTTCAGATTTAAAAGTTGAGTCATAGCAAATTAGCAATGGAGTATTTTACGCCGCCGTGCTAATAAAGTAATGGTACACCCAAAAAAACTACTAATTGCTTTACCTTAAATGGTCGAACCTTTACCTCCATTTGCCATGTGTGTAATAGTAATAATATATTTCTGTGTCCTTATTTTTAGATGTGAAACACACTGAATCTTTTTGACAAATAAGTGCCCTTTTTTTGAAAAGAAAAAAAAATCAGTCTCTTTAAATTGTATTTTTCTTCTTTTTTCAAAATCAAATGCAAATGACATTTTTTCCTTAAAAATCGTATTGATTTTAAAATTAACATAACTTATAAAAACTGTTCAAAAGTTTGGATTTATATTTTTGTATTTATATTATATTAAAATTTAATTTATACAAACTAAATTGTTAATTTATTTAGTTATACTAAAATATATATTTTATATATAAAAAAGTATATGAGAGTTGGGTCTCAAGGGCTCATAAGGACTAAAACTATAGGTCTCACGGCTCAGAGCACTTAGATTTACAAATTATTCACTGACAAGGTTCTCCAATCGGCAATAGATTTGAATTCAGTTAGATATGAGTTGTATTTTTACCAATTAATTCAACTTTTGTTTGCATATTAAATATTGCACGGTTACTATCTAATAATATGTCAACATGTCAGTTCCTTAGGTTTGTCCCCCTTTATGGGTGGCCAATATGACTTTTACCATGTGATTTGGGGACAAGACTCTATTATAGTTATATTTTGCAAATCCTACCTTGTAAGTGGGTCACAAAATCGTCTGAAGCTTCAATGACAACCGATAATGTTCTTCAAAAGTAGAAGTTCGCAGTCCTCCTCGTCTTTATGGCTAAAGCATTAACCTGATCGATGTCGATTCAACAAGAGAAATGAATGAGTGCCTTAAAACTTAAATCATATTTGTTTCCACTTGTTTTTGTCGAACTGACACTGATCAGGTCACCGCCTCAGCCATGAGAACAAGGAGGACCGTGAGCTTCTACTTTCAGAGACGATGTTGGTCGTCATCGGAGTTTCGAATGATTTTCAAATACTATATCCATTGTTGACCACTTATATAGGTGGTTTACTTTAGAACCCGCGGGTTATACTTATATGCATGTTTGAGTTCAATACAAAGGCAAGTGATTTCAGAATATCTGACTTGATTTAAGGAATGTAAAAATTATGGGGTGTATTGGATTGAGATTTTAAAAGACTATGCAGGAATATAATGACTTTCAAGATTTTAAAAGATTATCAGGATTTTGTAGTCTAGATTTTAATATATTCATATCAGTAGAATTTATAAGATTTGAAATTACTTTATGGATTTATGAGATTTGAAAAGACTTCATGAATTTTTAGCAAACATTCAAAGTTATAAGAATTGATGAAAAAAATAATAAAGAAATGAAGTATTTGGTCAAAGAAAAGTAAAATCAATACATTTTTTTTCCAATATTTTAATTGCTACTAGCTAATTGCTACTGACAATGCTAAAGATGAAGATTCGCCTTCTGGTTCAACTGAAAATTCATCAGAGCAACATTCTTTGCGATGAAAGTTATGCAGCGCTACACATGCCAACACAAGTTCTGCTTGTGTCTTAAAAAGAAACGGAGGCGCTGACTTAAAAATTATGAACCATGATTTAAAAATACAAAATATCCTCTCAATCATATTCCTTAAGGACGCATGACAGAGATTGAACAATTCATTTTCATTTTGAGGGTCGTTACCATTTCCTGCAAACCACATTCTGTGCGTACCATTAACAGCTCCAATGCAATCCTAAGATTAATCATATGTAACAATAACCATAGTATTTTGTTTTTGAAAGGAACAATAATCATAGTATTTTTTTTTTGGTAAGTTCAACAATCATAGTATTACAAGTACATATATATTATAATAATGACAAATATAATTACAATTTTTAAATTGCGCTCTTTTTAAAATTCTAATTACCCTGAGCAATTTCTTTTATTTTAAAAAAAAATACCAAATTAGCTAACATTGCACACACATTCACGTTAGAGGAAAAAATTATAATGAGAACAAAATATACACAGGTTGTACACACATTGACGTTATTATTATCAGAAAGAAAAAGGATAGACATAGAGGGGTGAGGGAGGCGCTGAAAATTGGAAACACGGGAATGGTACTCAGAGAGAGAGGGAGGGGGAGAGAGAGAGAGAGAGAGAGAGAGATAGTGAGAGAAGAGAGGGAGAGGGAGAGAGAGAAAGAGAGATAGAAGAAAGAAGAGTCATGCAAAGTCTCAAGGTTTTAGGTAGGATTGTTGGATGAGTGTAGTAAGTGTAAATTATGCTGAAAAGTTTCACAAAATCCATGATACAAAATAATCCATCGAAATCTTTATGTTTTTGAATACCAATAGATTTTTTTTAAGTTGTAAAAAATCTCAATCGAATACTACTAGATTTTGTTGTCATCTTAAAAAAATCTTAAAAGTCTTAATTGAATACCACATGACTTTTTTATATTCTTTAAAAGTCTTGATTGAATACCACAAGACTTTTTTATTAAAAAAAAAATCTTTTAAAATATTGGAAAATCCCAATCCAATATACGTTATGCATTAAGTTAAGCAATTTATATTCAATTTTAATATCAAGTAAAAATATTTAACCATAACTCATTTTAATTTAAGCTCAATTTTAATCAATTTGATTTTTCAAAATGAATTTCATTTGGCAAAATTACACTAAATTGCATTTGACAAATACTTATTCAAACATTACTTTTCTTAAAAAAAAAAAAACTTATTCGTACATTATGACAATAGATTTCGTGCCAAAAAGTTATAAGCAAATACAAGGATTTAGATCTCGTATAAATTTTCATGTGATGATATTATGTGAAATTTGTGTCTCTGTTTAATAGAATTTCACTTGATCTACAGAGAGAGACAAATTTCAGGTGTAAAGAGAAAATTTAATCACACTGTACGTGCAGTTTTTGTAAATTATCTTATTTCAGTATTTTCGCTGTGAATATATGACTAGCAAGTAGTAGATATTTGCGAAATATAGGAAATGAGGTAATTTATAAATAGAAGGATAATGAAACGTTGATGGACAACCTAGTATTCACATGGAACAAAGGCGATTCATCCATCCATTATCCCTTTCCTTGTCCAATAACAACAAACATAGTCCATAGGATTCATACAATCGTGTCCGTGGTCCAACAACTCTCCAAAAAGTGAAAAAGTAACCCCAAAAAACAATAAAGCAAGTTAATCATAGCACCATCTCATTAAACTCAGGTGCTAATGTAGCTGGTCTCAGAAACAGAACTACGAGGCAATTGATGTAGAACACTAGTGGGCGATGAAGTTGAAGTGGATGATCTAAGTGCCTCAGCAAGTGGTCCTCCCATTGAAGCCACGTGATTAGTCGAAGTCCATGTTCCGGCCCAATTCAATTGCAATTGTTGTTCAGCTTCTAGGTCCACAACATTCTCATTTCTTGGGCACGGTTGTTCATCTCCATAGCCAGTGGACAATTTCAATGACACATCCGAAGAAGAAGTGGTATTATTATTTCCTGGCATTGAAATAGAGAGGCATGTGGAGGAGTTCACCCTCCGAGTATTGTTTTCAGCATTGTCAGTCTCTTGCAGTGATCGTGGCCAATCATCAAAGAAATGCCTCAGCATATGGCCACCTGATCTACCATCCCCACCCACATGATCTTCGCTTTCAAACAAACCCTTGTCTTCATTCTTGGTCCCAGAGGAACTACATAGGGCCCAACAATGAGACAACATAAATATCAAGTAGGGGAGCATTATATGAAAACAATGCCCAAAAAATAAAATTTAAAAGTTAAAAAAGTTGCTGCCCTTCCACAATAGGATTATTAAGTTTTATCTTTTGTCCTAAAAAATTACATGTATTAAAAACACGTAATTTTTGTTGTTAAATACAGAGAATAAAAATAAAAATAGATAAAAAATTTATAAGAGCTAAAGTTAAATGATTGTGATTTTTTAAAGACTATAAATAAATATATTGTTGGGGTGGGAAAGTGTCTCGTGTGGTCTACGGTGGACCGATACTTGAAAATCGCTCGAAACTCTAACAACATCCGACGTCGCCCCTTGTTAGTAAAAACTCACGGTCCTCCACGTTCTCACGACAGAGAAGGTGACATGATCAGTGTTTAATTCAACAAAAACAAGAAAAAACAAATATAAGTTGAGTTTCGATTTTTTTTACCGAACCGACACCGATTAGTTCACCATTTGAGTCGAGAGGACGAGGAATATCATTAGCTTTTACTTGTGAGGGGCGTTGTTGGAGTTCCAAACGATTTACAAACATCGTTCCACCGTAGACCACATGAGATACTTTCCCACCATATCAGACACCTTTTCTCCAATAGAAAATTGTGGGATTAAGATTACATGCGGCAACAAAAACACACATTCACACGATCAAAAAACTTGAACCCTTAGATTCCTCCGTTTATAAACTCAAAAGGAGAAGATGTGAAGTAATAATGAAAAAAAATCCAAAGGTCCAAATTGAATGACTGTTTGGATGTGTGCTTTCTTGCACACAATCCAAATCCAAATTGTGGCTGTAAAACACAAGGACAAGCATGATTGATGATTTCTAAATTTAGTTTAGAAAGAAACGGTTAGGGATTATTTGTGCCCAATGTAAAGCTTTATTTCCCAAACATGATATATAGTGACCATGTCCCCGCACTGGGGGTCCGTATCCCAGTTAGGTGTCAGTCAAGTCACAAGGAGGAACCAATTTCATTTCATTATTTGTCAATTTGGTAGTGCATCAAATTCAAACTTACTTTCTGAATGTCAATGAACCCATCTTATTAAAAACAAAAATGACAGAAACATAAAAAATAAAAATTATTGAAGCAAAGGATGTCCCACTAAATTAAGATCAAGTTCACACACAAATATCAGCCAGTCACTCACTCATTGCCCTTTTATTAGATGCACCTTATTATTACATTTCAAGGCAAAATCTTAATTAATAGTACTAGTACTTAGCCTGCTACCTTCGTTAACTAGTCATTTAAGTATAGAGATTAGAGAGAGATTACCGTTCATTAAGGTGAAGGAGATGGTGGAAAGGGGATTTCATTGAAGCAGTAGCAAGAGGCGATGGTGAAGAAATGGAAGATGAAGCACAGAAAGATCCGCCACCACCGGCACTAGTTGGTGTGGGAAGTTCCACAGGCTTTCTTGAACGGTTTCGACCACGGTGCATGTGGCGTTCGCAGTACTTTTGTCCGGCCACCACGTCCCTCGAGCACCGCCACTTTTTACCGTCGGTTCTCCGGCAACGGCCAGGCTCCGGATCCATGGCTCCTCTTCCCCAATACCCTGATTGCAACACTGATACAACAAACAAAAAAAACATGTTCTAAATCTACCCTTTATTATCTTGTAAATGCTGATGCAACTAAAAAAAAACATGTTCCCAAAAAAATGTAAACTTTGTGGTTGTTTTTTATTTTTTCTTTCATCGCGTAAAAAAACAAAGAAATGTTTGCGGGGTATTGAATGAACGCAAAACACGAAAAAGAAAGTGTATTTTTTGTTGGGTATGTCATATGGAAAAGCGTGTGTGACAGCATAAGGAACAAACAAGTACTACTAAGGATTCGTTATTGGAGAGAGCAGAAACTTACAAGCAGGTTGATAATGTTGGAGGGTGTGATGGAGAAAAAAAGGAGGTGTATGGAGAAGGCTTTTCTTGATAGGTTGAAGGAGGTCAGGAGGAACAGCAGCACCAGCTAGCATGTATCTGAATATCAAAGCCTGCAACTCAAGCTCTTGCCACTGAGACAAGCTGAAATGGCTCATCCCCATCCCTAATAATAAAGGGGGGGGGAAGAGGAAACGTAAGAAATAGTGAATCCAAAAGAAGAAAGGTAGTAAGTTCAAAGCAATCTTGAAAAAGTAAGCAGCAACTAACTAACAGGAGAAGCTAAATCCAAAAAAAGAATATATGAAAACCTTACTGGGAAATGATCTGTTGGTAGATGCTAATGTTGAATCTGACAAGGAGCTGACTTTGCTGTTGGGTTCAGGTACAAACAAAGGGAGAGCAGGAGCAGATGGTTGTTGGTGTTGATGAGATTCAGGGAGAAGTTTTGGCATCTTTGTAGAATGCTGTTCTTCTGACTCATGCTGGTTTCTCCATTGCTTCAGATGAAAGTCCATGGAGAGAGAGAGTGAGAGAGAGGTAGAAGCTACTACTACTGTTAAGTGTTGGTTGCTTTTGGTATATAGTGTGGCTAATTAACTTGGTTAGGTGTGTTGGATGTGTAAAGGCCAAGCTTTTGCACAGAACTCTGCGGGTTCCTTTATATCTTTGGCAGATACTGTGATGTGAGAGAGAAGTAATAGTAAAAAAAGAAACAGAGAAGGGTGGTGGAGAGAGAGAGGGAGGGATTCTGACAGCAAAGCCTGCAAAGTTTGTTTTGAAGGCAGTGGGGAAGGGTTAGAGCACTTGAGAAAAGACAGTGAGACAAGACAGTTGAGAGAAAAAAGAAGAGGTAAGAAGTAATAAAATAATTGAACAATTGGATTGAGAGAGAGAGAGAGAGAGAACCTGCGGTTTTTGTCTTTCTGCTTTGCTTTGGAAATACCACTCTCAAGGGAAAAAGAGGAGTACTAGCAGCATGGGGTTTTGTAAATAGAAAAAAAAAAAAAAAAACTTTTTATTTGTATAATGACCACTACTACTACAGCTACATCTACATGTCTATAGCAGCAGTTTCGACAGTAGAGTGGAATCAAACAATTAATATATTATATTCATTTGTCGTCTTTAATGTGTTTTTTTATTTTATAAGAAGAAAAAAAAAAGAATTGAAATTGATTTTTTGTTTCTGTTTGTTTTGGGTGAATCTCCTCTCCAGTCTGCAACAATGCAAAGGCAAAAGAAAGACTGACAAATGGAGTTTTTTGATTATCCGACAGCGCAGTTCTATTGCAGCTGATGATAGGATTTTCGTTATTCGCTCGCTCGCTCGCTCGCTTGTGCAGTGCCTGGGAGGACTACAATACGATACAAGACAAGCAGCACAGCACAGCACAGCAAGGTTTGTTGTAAGCTGAGCTGAGCATGTCTAGTCTAGGAGATATAACTTATCGTTTTTGCTCTGATATATATATAGAGTATGAATTTGCCAGCTCCAACCCGGATTTTGACTTCCAGTATGATTGGAGTAAGGTTATTTTATTATGGCTATATTATTTGGTAGCCAAGAAAGTGAGAGAAATAAAAATTTATTGATTAAAGTGTAAAATTACTGATGTGTCATATTATGATTGGTCTATCACACTTACCCATACATATTTTCCAAAAAAAATTTCTTTCCCCCACTTTCTTTCCCCATCCAAACATAGTCTATATGATGATGATTGAAGTTATTCAAAATATTATTAAAATGAATGACATTGATAATATACCCTCCGGTCTCAAATATAAGCAAAAGTTAAAATGTATTTAGTCCAAATTTAGTCTAAATACGTTTTGACTTTTGCTTGTAATTGAGATCGGAGGGAGTAATTTATAATTTATAAAAAAAACCAATATGTTGAGAGTGGTCTAACACAAGAAATGATTTTACGGTGTATCAACTTGGAAATCGCTCAGAATTCCAATGATGATCATCGTTGCCCCGTAAGTAGAAGTCCATGGTCCTCTACGTCCTCATGGTCAAGGTCCTCAACTGTGACCTGATCGATTTTTCCTTTTTTTTTTGTAGAACCGACACCGATTAGATCACCGTTGAGGACCGTGAAGACTAGAGATGGCAAAACTGGAAGGCCCGGCCCAGCCCATCGTCAGCCCGTCTAAAATGAGACAGCCTGGGTTGGCCTATTGAGAGAATGTGGGTTAACATTTCCAACCCAACCCACCAGAGGATGGGCTGGCGGGCTGACCCGCTAAAAACTAAATAAAAAATAAAATAAATCTCTTTAAACAATTAAAATACTATAAAAATTCAATTAAACAATTAAGTTACTAAGCATGACCATAAACCATAAATACCTATTAATTCATCAACCGTAAAGCATAAACACCTACTAATCTATCAACCATAAACACAAATTAATCCATCAATCATCTACCATCAAGACAAGTTCACTACGTTACAAGTTTACAACACAAATCAAAATGCAATAAAATGTCCAAAACCGTTGTTTTTTACTTTAGTCTTTTTTTTTAACTAAACTTTTTACAATTCACCCACTTTTATTATATTTTATTTAAATTATTTTTAACGTAACCTGTCGGGATGGCCCGGCTCGACCCACCACTCCCCAACAAGCTGGCGAGCTAGGCGAGTTGGGCTATATGGGTTAGGGGGTTGATGTAACTTAACTCAATTCGCCCTCAATCCGCCCATTTAAAGGTGTTGGCGAGCTGGCCTGATGGGTTAGGCCCACTTTGTCATCCATAGTAAGGATGTGGAGGCTGCATGTTATAGGGGGCGGTGCCGGTCATCGTTGGAATTTCAAGCGATTTTCAAGCATTGGTCCCCGTAAACCATTTGTTGTGTTTGACCACCCAAGTCATCGCCATTGAAATATGGCTATTGCAATATTACTTTGCTACAATATTACTAATAAACAAACATAGATTTCAACTTGAATATTTTGTTTATAAAAATATGGTATCAACAGTGTAATATAACTATATAAGCTTCCCTTATTGGGAGAGTGTATTTTATCTATATTAAAATATACCACCTCCTGTCCAGGATATAAGAAACAAAAATGTTTTTTTTTTCTTGGTCTAATTAATAAAAAATATTGATCCATTTTTAAATGTATATTAAATGCTAAATTTCATTTATACCCTTATTTATTATGAGAGAATATTATGAGTCATTAAGTTAGTGGAATTATGAGTAATTAATAAAAGGGCATTTGTGGAATAAAATTTAAATCTATAGAAGTATTAAATGAAATCAACAAATTTCGATGCATTTATTTGGTCTTGATGATTTTGATATTTTTTTTCCTTATATTTGAGACCGGAGAGAGTATTAAAGTGTAATGGATTTGATCATTACTAAAGGGAATGGAACGAATAGTATTAAATGGGACAACATTAATTGATGACAGATATCAAATTTGTACATTACTTAACACTTCTTTCGGTCCTTTTCATAAGGAACAAAATAGTTTATTTTCTTGGTCCTAATTATAAGAAATAACATCAATTTTTAAATGCATTAATGCCTAATTTTCATTTATACTCTTATTTTTAGTGTGACTTATATTAATGAGATACACGTATTTTCTATGCAAGTAGGTTAGTTCATAAAAGGGGTATTTTTGGGGAAAAATTAAATCTTTTGGAGTATTAATTATAAAAAAAGTATTTTCAATGTTTTCCTTTGGTCTATATGAATTGGAGTTTTGTTCCTTATAATGAAGACTGAATGCAGTAACTTTTTCGAGAATGTGAAATTAGTAATGGCCCGAAAAAGGCCGAAAAAGCATAGGACTTGGGAAGCTAAAATTGAGCCCGTTTTTACAACCGGGCTTTTTGGCCCAACCTGATAAAGCTCGAGCCCGTATCAGGCTAGCCCGACCGGGTCTCGGGCTGCCCGCAAAGCCCACACCAACTTAAAAATTGTTGACCACTTACTTCACTTGGCCCAAATCAGTAAGCATAGCCCACTCAAAAAAAAAGGCCCACTCAAATAAATAAAAAACTCTAAAGTGGGATACATCTAGTTTATAAATAAGGCCAACTCAAATAAAAAAAGGCCCACCAGTAAGCATGTATAAACAGAGAGCATTGTTTAATTACTCCCTTCGGTCTCATATAAAAAGAGACAAATGCACTTTCTAGGTTCATTGAATAACTGATGTATCTTTTATATGGGACCGGACCAGATACATCAGTTATTCAATGAACCTAGAAAGTGCATTTGTCTCTTTTATATGGGACCGGATCAGATACATCAGTTATTTAATGAACCTAGAAAGTGAATTTGTTTCTTATATATGGGACCGGAGGGAGTACTAGTTTATGAATAACGGCATCACAATTCGCAAAGGCGTTAACAGAAGAACATTGAGTTGCAGACATTCTCTTGCAATTTGGGCAACTGAGGAACAGGAGAAGCACCAAGAGCAGTCAGTCAACCATGACTAAAGTGGGATACATTAAATTTATAGGGTGTTTAAAAAAATTATGTGTTCCTATTATTATAAAAAAAAGTATATGGGGTCGCCCCGAAAGCCCGCAGCCCGTATAGGCTAGGCTTGTGCAGTCAAATTTGAGGCCATATTTCAACCCAGGCTTTTGATGCGGGCCGGGTAGCCCGTTTTGCCAACTCTTACTACTCCATCCATCTCATATTAACTTGTTCCATATAATAAGACAGGAGGGAGTTATGACTTATGCGCGGGTCATATAGTGGGGAAGTAGAGAACCACTATTGACCCCCTTTAAAAAAGAGAAGGAAAAAGAAAAGAATTATGCGCGGGTCTTAAGAAAATGATTGACTATAACTATTTTCAAGATAAACTAATCTTTGTTGACTAAAATGTTCTTAGTGTAGTAAGAGTTAGGTGGAAGGTCTAATTAATATTTGGTGGTTGAGATATAAATAAATAAGGATATTATTGAGGGGGGAAAAGTAATTAATGCTCTCTTGATATTGTAAAATGACAAAAATTTTGAGATATGTAAATGAAAAATGCTAACGAGTGCCCTAATCAAATATATAAATGTTGTGTTGGGAGTAATGTATTCAATTCCTTAAAGGGTTAAAAGTTGTTCTTTCCAATACAAAATTTCTATTTTTTGATTTCTTAACTAGTGTCTTAAGAGTACAGTTAGCAAGACCCTATGTAAATAATCAAGATATGACACTTATTATGAGATGGATGATGTAGTTCAACGATTGGACCAAAATTATATGGAGCAGATCATGTTTATAAAATTCCACCCAAATCAAAAAGTAATTGGCATATGCTAATTTACACCCACTTGAAGTATTTGGACAAAAAACTCACCAGTTCCTATTAAAGTAAATAAGTTTCTAGGTATAATTGTAATTTAAAAATTCAATTTTTTTCGAAATCTGAAATTTCTGCATTTATTATCATGACAAGTTCCAATGACAAACACCTAAACATTACGCTCTCCGTCCCATTATAAGTGTTATATTTACAATAACAAAAAAATTAGTCTCAGAATAAGTGTCAATTTATGTTTTCAATGTATAGGTTAGTTAATTTCACATTCTAAAGTAAGTTACTCCTACCGTCCCTATATATAAGTCCTTTTAAAAAATTTATTGTCCCTTTTTATAAGTTATCTTCAAATTACTATGTTGTATTAATTATTTCTTTACAAAAATACACTTAATTAATTTACATTTTGTAGTGGTTAAATTAATAAGATTGATTATTTCTCTCTCTTAAGAGTCTTGAGGGTAGTTTTAGAAAAACAATATATATTGTTGACAAATTTAATATAAATACTTAAATTAACTAATTTTCTTAATTCTTGTGAATGGTCAAATGGGGCTTATATACAGGGACGGAGGGAGTAATGAACAATATAGGAATATAGGTATAGAAGTTGGACAAATAATATTAGTTGATCATATCTCATATTAAATACACCATATATTTCATATTTGTGTAATTTTTATTATTTAATTATAATTAATCTTATTTTGTTTTAACGCATCCACTAACGATTTCTGTCACCTCGTACAAGACGTGGGGCGATATATTTTAAAATTGGATTTCCTGCGATTCTTGCGTGTAGCTGCGAGGAAATAAATGATCGTCCGTTTTAATTTGGTAGTAGAGATCGTTTTCGGCTGATTTGGTACAGTTTGATGCAGTTTTAGTTTCGACCGTCCGATCTGATTTCGACAACCGAGATTCGCTAAAGCGTGAAACTACGCCGAGTTCCTACTGCAGCAAATCCAGGTCTAGGAATGTATGTCAAATATTTTTCAACTAGAACACATATTTTAAAGGTTTCGAGTTTTCTTTACATAAGAAAAAAAAGGTTTCGAGTTTTCTTATTATCTATTGTTATAAAATAAATAACGTGAGCTTTTCTTGCGAACTCATGACAAGATAACAAGATTATGCAAGGTGGCATCAAAATAAAAACCCGAATATAACCTGAACAAACTGATGAAAATTTCTATCTTTTTTTTTTTCACATAATTCCGTGACGTATTAATTTTATCTTTCTTTCTTTGTTATATATTCTGAAAATTCTAAAAAAATAGTCGCATTATAAACGCGTAGTATGTGCCATCAGTGGGGTAACTGTAAGGACACGCACGTGGGACCCACGTTTGAAATTCGACGGGTTAGTATCAATGAGGTGAAGCGGTAGGGGTGGGAATAGGTCACGTCGCCCGAGGCCAAATTGTCCGATAGAGACTTATGGTCTAGTCTATATCAGGTCCAAGTCAGACCAGATTTTTTTTAAATAGGGTAGATAAGGCTTTTTGAGAAGTCTATTTAGTTAAAATGGTCAGGTTTCGGACCACCCAAAAAACTTTTTAGGCTTAACAGACAGACCTATTTAAGTAAATATAAATAATAATTTTATATTACTATTAATGTTATATTAGATTTTATACATTGTATTAAATCATATACCTACTGACATTTTCAATAATTTAAGCATATTGACTTACATAAAAATTTTGACATCCTTAAAGGCCTTGCTGCAACATAGAATTTAAATAGGCTATCATATAATGTTTGACTCTCTATAAAGTCATATTAGACCTTGGAAAAGTTTTATATCGTACGAATAAACCAGAATTAGACATTATAAAACTCAGCTCGTCCTATCTATTTTCACCCCTATGTCTCATGTCTCTTAGCAGCAGTGATTTTAATTTTATTTTTTTAGCTTATTATAAATAGAACTTAACCTCATTTGTCTATTAGCCCATTAGTCTATTTAAAGATCGGTCAGATGACTTATTCAAAGACGTTAATATCAAATACACCCTCCGGCCTCATTTATAAGCAAAAAAGACTTCCACATTCATTAAAAAATATATGTGTACCAAATACATACATTTTTTAATGAATGTGGAAATGTCTTTTTTCTTATAAATGAGGCCGGAGGGTGTAAGCTTTTAAGTAGGCTAACAGGTCATATCAGACTTTTAAAAAGGTCAAGCCATACCTTAAAAAAAAGCCTATGATAAGTAACAGGTTAGGCTTGGGCCTTGCAAAGCCTAGCTTGGCCCAGCCTATTTCAACCCCTACTAGGAGGGTAACAATTCGGGATTGCTAAGTGGGTTGGGTCAATTGGGTCAACTCATTTAACCCGTCTTTTTTGATGAGTTGTGTTGGGTGCCAAATTTCAAATTTGGATTCTCGACGGAGTGCCAAGAATTCGACGAGGAAAGAGCATGATTCCAAGGCAGACGATGAAAAATAAACTAAGTCTAAGGGCTTGAAGAATTTGCGATGATTCGACGAGACAACTGATGTGTCGAAGATGTCAGCATAGGGATTTAGTCAAGTTAGACTCAGGTTTTTTAGAATCATATGTAAAAACTTGACAGGAAGTGTTACTGTCGAGTTTAGTAGAAACTTAGTAAATATAATTGCCTACTCTATGTCAGTACACGTGTCAGGTCCGATGATAGGTAGTTTCTTTATTTTTCTCTATAAATAGCAGTTCAGGCGATGTAACAAAGGTTGGATAATTGGTCTAAATTTCCTAACATCTCACCGTCAAAGCAGATTAACGGAAAAACGATCAAAGTATGCCTTCCACCCCTTTTTTATTGACAATCTTGCAATAAAATTATCTTGTTTTCATTATTTGTCTTACTTTGAGTCTTTATATTTCTGCATTCCTTTTAATATTTCGCATTACCTTGAAAATCTTTTCATTTGATGTTTAATCTTTAGCTTTCTCTTCTGGTGTATTTCGTTTACTTACAACATCCTTAATTTCACTACATTTAACTTTATTCAAACATTCATTGTTTTATTTATTCCTATGCATTTACAATTTTTCTTTTAATCGCATCAGTATCAATAAATTGTCATTCAACTTTATTTCCTTTTAATTGCTTAGCCATTTGCATTTTTCTTTAGTTTTTCTGCATTCTGTGAGAACTTTGTTAGTTACACCTTTTACAGCAATCTTTCCTTTCATAGTCATTTACAAGCCTTTTTTGACTTCATGTTCTTTAAAAGCTTTCTTTGATTTTCAAGTCATTTAAATGCATTTCTATTAAATATTATTTCTTTGTTGTTCTTTGTCCATTTAAAATATGATTGCATGTTCATGAAATTTGCTTATCTGCATTTACTGTGAATTGCCAAGTTTATTTACTTTCCTGTAAAGCCTTGGCCTTCGATGGCCAATCATATTCATTTACTTTGGATGCCATTCCAATAACAATACATTTGTTAGTTGGTAACTCTTAGTTTAAAATTGGCAAGTTGTATTGGAAAGACTTAAAAGCCAATACACTCAAAATTGATAACTTGTCGAAAATATGACCGTTACCATTTAAAAATCATTGTTTACAAACGAGATTACCACATAACTCGTCGAACGCATAATCGTTTGATCTAATTATTTGTTTGTTTGACGAATTTGGTAGAATTGATTTACAAACCAAATTTCCCAGTAAACAGGTTGGGTTAGAATTTCTACCCTACCAACCCATTTTGACCCACCCTGCATAACCTGCTAAAAAACAGACCGAGGACGGGTTGGTCGTATGGGCATTTTTTTGAGTTATTTCATGTATTTTAATACAGTAACTTTTTATGGCATTTATTTATTGTCGTTGTTATTTTTATTGTTAATGGGCTAACCTGCCAACCCATGACAGGATAGAGCGGGCCACACTGTTCAAGCCACATACCAAAGTCAACTCACCCTGCCCCATTTTAGGTGGGTTGATGGCAGGGCGAGTCACGACGAGTTCCTATTTTACCATCCCCATTAACAACACAGTGTGGGTTCCGTGTGTTTTTTTTTTATATTATTGTGGGATTCGTGTTTTTGCCTTTGATAAGTTTGTACTTTGAATTGTGTTTTGTTCCATTAATTTATGGCCACGGCTACAGCTCGATGAATTGATCAGGCCAGGCTTGGGCAAAGTCTAGCTCGACCCAGCCTATTCACGCTCTTACTAGGAGGGTAACAACTCGAGATTGCAAAGTGGGTTGGGTCAATTAGGTCAACTTATTTAACTTGTCTTTTTTGACGAGTTGGTTAGAATTTCTACCCTACTAACCCTTTTTGACCCATCCTACATAACCTGCCAAAAAACGGACCGAGGACGGGTTGGTCGTATGGTTTTTTTTTTTTTGAGTTATTTCATTTATTTTAATACAGTAACTTTTTATGGCATTTATTGATTTTCTTTGTTGCTTTTTTTTTGTTAATGGGCTAACCCACCAACCCATGACGAGATAGAGCGGGCCACACTGTTCAAGCCACAAACCAAAGTCAACTCACCCCGCCCTGTTTTACGTGGGTTGATGGTGGGGCAAGTCACGACGGGTTAGCCTGTTTTGTCATCCCCGTTAACAACACAGTATGGGTTCCGTGTTTTTTTTTATATTATTGTGGGATCTGTGTTTTTGCCTTCGATAAATTTATATTTTGAATTGTGTTTGTTCCATTAATTTATGGCCACGGCTACAGCTGGATGAATGGATTATTATTATTATTATTATTATTATTATTATTATTATTATTTTGCAAGTAAGATGTTGCTACGTAGTGTGCAAGTAAGTACTAAATTTTCGTGTTGGTTCAAGAGAATAATTAAGGTTTATTGATTGTTACTTAGGTTAGGTTCTGTTTGGTAAGGTTATTTTACGAGCTTATAGCGGATAAGCTTATAGAATGTGTTTGGTAATATTAGTTTATAACGTTTTTTCACTAGTTTATAGCGTTTTTTCAGACGCTACTTAAGTAGCGTTTGTGCTTATAACTTCTAGTGTTTTATTTTTCTCTTATTTTTATCCTTATTACTTTAATTAAATTCCATGTTTATCCTCTATTAAATTATTAACACATGCATTCTCTCTCTCATTTATTACAAATATCATTTTATGTCATTTTATATTTATCAGCTAGTTCAACTGCTAATTTTACCAAACACTTTAAATTCAATCTGTTAGCTTATCCGCTATCAGCTATCTGCTATAAGCTCATCCGTTATCCGCTATCTTACTTGGTATCAGCTAGCTTATCCGCTATCCGCTATTTTTTAACCAAACAGAGCCTTAGAATTAATGTTGGACTTTACCAAATACTATTAAAACATAAATGGGTCCTCTCATTTTGCATTTTATGAATTTATGTAACTTTATCATGTTAAACATCTGTCTCTATTTATTTTTTGATAAACTTTTTCAAATTTTGGTAACTAAAGTTTTAATTATTAATTATTTATTGAGAAAAAATAAACAATTTTTTTTAAATAATGATGAATACAAAGAGCTAATTATTTCAGTTAGCAGAGTTAAATACTTTTGTTTTTTTTTCCCATCAGTTTTTCAGTTGAAGCTTTTATTGAAGCGTTATTTGTTGTATTGATCCTATTTTGGTTGAATACCTTAGTTCTGGAGTATTTTTTTGTCCTAATTATAAGAAAAATTGACTTATTTCAAGATGTATTAATTGCTAAAATAGCTTTTATATCCCTATTTTAATGAGAGATGTATATTTACTAGAAATTCATCTTTTTCCTATGCACCCAATTATTAGCAGGGACAGATCCACTTGGATCTAATTGGGGGCGCTTGACCCCACTGATTTATTTGTTTTTGTTACTAATTATTGAGTAATTTTATTTTTGACCCCACTTAAAATTTAGTGTTGACCCCAGTAAAGAAAAAAATAGAAAATGAGCTATTCTTTTTTTATATGATTGGAGAGATGAATTGTTGAATGATTGTTTGGTCACACACACAGAGACATATTTTTAATAGTGTTGAAGACAAAAAAATCATACAAGAATTTCAAAATATAAAGACACGCGAAGAGCTGTTATAATTTGTAGATGTTGAGGTGTCTTCATTTTTTTTAGTATATAATGTTATACTAAATGTTTATATAAAAAATAAGCTATTCCTTAGAAAATGGGCTACTCTTTTTTGATATGATTGAGAGATGAATTGTTAAATAATTGTTTGGTCACATACACAGAGAGACATATATAGTGTTGAAAATAAAAAATCATACAATAATTTCAAAATATTAAGACACGTAAAAAGCAATTATAATTTGTAGATGTTGAGGTGTCTTCAATTTTTTTAGTATATAATGTTATAGTTTTTGTAATCTCTAATTTTTTTGCTTAATGATAATATTGTCATTATTTTATCACTTATGTATTAATATATTTTTTATATAAATATTTATAATATATGATCTTGTCCCCGCTAATCGAAATTTCTGGATCCGTTCCTGATTATTAGGGATATATTTGGAATGAGAATTTAATTTTATAACATTAAATAGACTTTTTTTATCTTGATAATTTTTGTAATTTCTTCTTATATTAAGAACCGGATTTCAATATCAATAAGTCCACATATTGTCAACAACATCATATAGATTTTTTTTTCGGTTACAACAACATCATATAGATTGATACTGCATCAAATGTTTGGCAAAATCCCACGGGATAGATTTTCCCAGGAGAGAAATGCTAAGGGCAGTCGCTTTTACACTCTCGGCCAAACACTCGCTCGTATACATGGCCACATCATACTTTTCTGAAAACTCGGTCACTTGTTTACAGGCTCTGCAAGTTCAGTACTTTTTAAACTTTTTAATTTTTTATTATCGGCATATCAAAGACCTTTCGTAAACTGTTTACTCGCCAAAATGTTTGTAATCTCAGACACCATAGCCGCTGCAATCCATACTGTTTCAAAATTGAGAGAAGGGTTGGGGGGTTCAATAACAGTGGAAGGAAGGAGGTCAGAGAGGATTTGGAATGCTAAATTACCAACGTCTAATTTCTCCAAACCATGTTCCTGAGACATCAAAACAAGCTGACACCCATAACCAGAACACCCTAGAACCACCCTTCAATTTTCATCACCCAAATCAACCAACTAAATAAAATAAAATAAAAACCAAAAACAAATCTGTTTCCAAATTTCACAAAGGTCCAACTCAAAATATTCCAAAATTTATAAATGTTATGAAAAAACTATGTAGCGACAAATCATTTTCTCATGCCAGTAACTATGCATCCAAGAAATTCAAACCAAAACAAAAAACTATCAACACTCCAAACTCTCGAGGAAAAAAAAAAACTCAAAGTGTTATCTCTCTTAGTGTTACCCAAAACTTCAAAACACACTCATAACACTGTCACAGAACAACTATGGAATGGGCCACCCTCCTACAAGTATGGAATGGAAGTTGACCTCCTCTTGTTGTTATCACCTCCCTCTTCAATCTGTAGCGGCAATAGAGAGCTTGCAATGGGAGTGGGTTAGGTGCGCAACAGAGATCTGTTATCAAAAACAATAAATTGCTTAAGATGAGCTTTTTCCTTCTGTTGTTACGATCTTCTTCTTCCGTCCGCAGCAACAATGGAGAGGTTGAAATTGGGGTGTTTTAAGATTGGCGTGCAACAGAGTGGTTAGAATGATTTTCAAGATTTCAATAATTAAAGAAAATTCAACTTGTTCAGCCGGTTACCAGCTAAAGAGATAAAATAAGGAGTGACGTGGCTGTGTACACGAGCGAGTGTTTGACCGAGAGTGTATAAGCGACTGCCGTTAGCATTTCTCTTTCACAGGATGATTCTAGTTTGAATTAATATCTCAACTCGCTTCTGGTATTTGCTCTTTAAAATAAGCTAATTCGGCACTCACTACCTATTTTACCAAACTCAAAGTTCTTCAGGATGAGTTGTATATATCGATCTAGCTAGAACTTGCGTGGGAAATGTACCCCTAGCCCTGTTTTTACATACTCTCATTTGTAATAAATCCTTGTTTAGCTAATGAAATATGTTCTGAAGTAGAACTCAGAGGATGCTGGAGAAGAAGCACTGCGGTGGAGCTCGCGGTGGTCGACGATGGTGTGGGAGTGGTTGTACCTGTAGAGACTCCGATGCCTAAGTTAGTTTAGGAAGGAGTATGGGGTAAGTGAAAAATGAATGAAAGCGTACCTGGATCTGCGATGGAGATCGTTTATATAGTAATCAGAGACGGTTATCGTGAGATAACCGCTCCCACGAGATCCGGCTACCATTAGATCGTTGCCAAATTGTGTTGAGCTGGCGAAGAGGTCGGATGTCGTTGGATCTGCCACGTCATCATTAGTTGAGGGAGGTGCGAATTCTGCTTTGCGGAGCTAGGCCTTTACCAAGTTCTTGGCTGGATTGGGCCTCGGCCAAGTCCAGAACAGTTGCCCCCCCAAGTCGGTAGCTCGTTATGATGAGGTGTCGACTTGTTAAGGTGTCTGTCGAGTTGGCCTCTTCGGTTTGAAGGTGTGTCGAAGTTCGCCACTTCGGTTTAAGGGGATGTCGGAATTCGTTGCTTTGTTTCGAAGAGAGAGAAAGTTGAAACGTCTTCAAAACCCTCGGCGTGTGAGCATTAAATTTGAATTTTCAAACTGTCGCTTTAGCCGCCATTGGGATTTGTAGCGTCGCGTTCTCCCGACGCAGGTCATGATTGTTTTGCCGCCTTAAGTGAATAGGCGTAATGTGTCAACGATCAGGCGGTGAAGAAGGACGAAGAATCGTGTCGTTTGATCTGGGTCGGGAGATTATAAATATCCATCTCTCTTTCAATTCTACTCTTTTGCTTCATTTCACAAAGCTCTGAGGATTCTCTATTTTCCTGCTTCGTCTTCTTCCTGCTCTCCTCCGGTGACTCTCCGTTCACCCTTTGGTTCGTTTGCATTTCATGTGTTCTCTGGTGGTTCGTTTCCGACCGTTCGGGTTCGGCTAGTGTTTCTATTTCCCCGAAATTTCTGCGAACTTCATTTCTTTATAGGTAATTCTCCTTTCCCCTTCTCTGCTTTCTTTTCGTTGTTCTGAAATGGGTAGCAAAATAGGAGTTTCTGGAGACATTATTTGTTTATCTTCTTCTTCGTTATCTGGGTTCTCCTCTTCTTCTTCTTTTTCTTCTGCTAGTGGCCCTCCAAAAGAGCGGAGTGATAGTGCCGATGACGGTAGCTCGTCATTGAACGACAGTTTCGCTCCGTTGAGCTCTGCGGAAGAGAGTTCTTCCCCAGTAGTCTACCCTCCTCCGAGGATTTTTGAAAAAGATTATGAAAGTAAGAAGGTATCCTCAGTGGACCCCACAGAAATTCAAAGGCTTTCTTTAAAATTAAAGAAGTATTTCGGACGGCCCTTTGACCAAAGAGAAGTAGGAGAATGGTTGATAACTATAGATAAGTATCGACCTCATTTTCCTGGCGGTGCTTTGGCCAAGTTGGAGATGGGAAAGAAAGTGCTTCAAAGGGATGACTATGTCTTGCCTCCGAACACTGAGGACTTCGACTGGGTCGCGGAGGACGCGCTCTGTACCCGCTCTCTCTACTCGTAAAGGGAGGGATTTCTGATATTATTGAATTCCTTATACATCGCAGATGGAATCAAGAATTTTGAAACTAGAGAGTATGTCGTCCTCATATAGATGCCTGAATTTACTCTTATTCGGATGATTTGCTCTTTTTTATGTACGAGGTTCTCTTCAAGTATATGGGCTTCAAGTTGCCTTTCTCTGATTTCAAAGTAACGGTCTTGCAGCATTTGGAAGTCGCTCCTTCACAACTTCATCCCAACGCTTGGGCATTCATTAGAGGTTTCCGATTACTGTGCCCTTATTTGAAAATTGAACCCTTACTCAAGGTATTTTTCTCCATTTTCTCTCCCTTGTGGACTAATGAGATCCCGACAGAACGACAAGGGTGGGTTTCTCTAAAACAAAACGGAAAAGTCTTTGATTTGTTTTCGGACTCCCACCATGGGTTTAAATCTAAATATTTCATAATCGAGGCCATGAGTGATTCTGCTATGCAGAACATTTGTGCTCTCACAAAGGAGCTTGACAAGAATGAGGAGGTTGTTTACGTTTGGCAAGAAAGATTTTCGTTGTGCTGGAGCAACAAACATTTCACCAAACATAAGAGTGAATTTACTTTTAAGGCTTCCGAGCTAGAAGACAATGAACGCTTTAGCTTGAAGCGGATTCGAGGATTTTCGAGAAACTCGAACCTCGGATGTCTGTAAATAAGAAAGGAGAAGAGGTGTCTGAAAAGAGATATATCGACACCCGTCGCCTTCTCAAGTGTAAAGATCAAAAGCAAGCTGATGAGTGCTTAGGTAATTTTGCAGAGATCTATTCCTTGGTAGTTCCTTTTTTATCTTTCTAACTCATTTTTGCTTTTTGCAGATTCGATGGCGAGTTCAGCGTATTTGGAAAACTTGAGGAAGCAGAAGACTGCTGCCGAGAAGACTCCTTCTCCTACAATTGGAGAGGGTCCCAGCAACGCTGCTGCTCTTCTTACTCCTGCTTCCGAAGCATCTCTAGCTGCCATTGTCGCCGAGGTCATCGATCTTCAGGATCAACATGCTGCTTCTGCTAAAGTTGTTGGAGTTGTCGAGGAGATTTCCTCGTCTTCGAAGTGGCCTCCTGTAAAGAGTATTGAGAAGCCTCCGGCTAAGAAGCTCAAGAAGCCTCCTCCAACTAGAACCTCGACTCCTTCATTGACCTTGAAGATTGGAGGCAAAACTGGCGAGGGCAAAGAGACTGTTCCTTCTACCGGTGAGGTTCCTGTAGTTTGGTCTCGTAGCGAGGTTGTGACCTCGGATCAAATTAGGGATTTGATTCCCTCATCTGACAAAGCTACTTTAATGAACTTTTCGAAACTGCTAAAGAGGATTTATTTTTGGAGGGGTCGACCTGGAAGCTATGTGACCTGCTACTCACCAATTGGGTCTTTGAGAAAAACCGCCATTCGGAGGTTGAGCTGGCTGGCCTTCGCGAAGGTAAGTCAGAATTTGAAAAGAAGATCAAGTCTCTGGAGGGACTCGAGGTCGACCTCCGAGCATAGTTGGAGTCGGCAAAGAAGGAGGCTACTAAGGCCAAGGGTGAGGTGTCTAAGGTATCCAAAGACCTTGAAGGTGTTTCTTCCGAGAAGAAGCAGTTAGTCGAGGAGCGAGAAAGGCTCTCGCTGAGAATTAAGGACCTCGATAAGTGTGAAGAGAGTTCGAATTTGGAGGTTCTTGAGTTCCAGCGCAAAGTGGAGGAGTTGAACACTGAAAATCAGCAACTCTCTAAGCAAAACCAGAAACTCTCCAAGCAGAATCAAGAGCTTTCTGAGCAGAACAAAGTGTTAAAGGCCAAGTTGGTGGAGATGGACGAGTTATTTTTGAAGGCTGGGGATGAGTTGTTCGAGAACGCCATCACCCAAGTTCGACTGTTAAATCAGGTGTCTCGTTCAACTTAACTGGGATGATCTCGGATGGAGTGGCTGAAGGGAACTTGATGCAGTGCAAAGTGGCTAAACCAAGCCAACTGATAATATCTTTTTTGTTTTTATTTTTAGATAAATCATATCGTTTGATTTGTTTCTCTTTTATTATTATCCTTTCCTTTTTTTAGGAACTATCAGTTTGTTAGGATTTGCTTTGCATTAGGATTTAAATTGTTAGGATTTGTTTTGTATTAGGTTTTATCCTTTTATTTCCTTTATATATTTGTTTCCCAAATACGTTGGTAGTCAGTTTTTGAATTATTAATGAAAATCGAGAAGCTTTTCTCAAACCCTCTGTGTCAATTCCTCGGTATTCTTGGAATCAACGAGTTTTGATACTCTCGTCGTTTTTCCATCACGTACGCTGAATCAGATTGGTATCAGTAATCAGGACATTCTTGCATAATGTCGCCATGGAGACATGATATCAATACTAACCTGGAACACATGCTTCAGCGAGATGAGATTCAGCGGAATGAGGTCGCACTTTTGCAATGGCAGGTGGACCATTTGACGCAACAATTGGCTGCTCTTCAGCCACTGACACATCAACATGTGTTTGATGAAAACCCGTTGTATGATGAAGAGCCAACATATGATGGAGTGTCGGAATACGATAATGAAGATGAACCATTGTTTGCTAAAGAACTCATCTTTGATGGAAAACTACTATTTGCTGAAGACCATGAAGAAGATGAATGGTCGATGTTTGACAAAAAACCAATTTTGACGAATGACCCATTTTTGACCAAGAAATAGAGTATGATGCAGACCAGAATGTTGAGCTCAAAAGTTAGAGATATTGGAAGAGCGGCCACAAAGGAGGTTCTCCTCACTGTGCCTACTCCTTCTTTCGAAGTGGCTCATTCTCAAAACCCGTAGTGTTTTCTCGTTTTTATTGCTTTTGTATTTGAACGATGTTATATGTAATGTAACAATATTTTTAAGCAATTTTAACTTTGGTAAAATGTTTACCTTTGTTTATTTTGCTTTGTTGTTTGCTTGTGATGTCGTCACTTAGGAGGGTTTACCCTGCCACAGGGTCCTCCTTCTACCCTTCTGCCAAGGTTTTTATCACTTGGTCTGAGGTGGACGAAGGGTGATGGTTGTCGATCTGTTGGCTAGACAGAAAGCGACATCGTTACCCGTTGATTTTTGACTCTTCACTTTTGTTTTGTTTAAAAACAGTCAAGGTCTTTCGACTAGGGGAGTTCCAACGACTCTTGCATGAATGCGAAGTGAGAACTTTGAATGTGCTTTTATTGCTTTGACACTTGTGTTTTAGTTACACTCGTGCTTCGATTACACTCGTGTTTCAATTACGCTTGTGTTTCAACTATAGTATTTCTTCAATTTGGCTGCGTTTGAAGTTCACTGAATTGGCTTGCCCTGCAATGTCTTGAGGTTGTAGGCACCGGTACCGGTTTTTGTAGTGACTCAGTAAGGACCTTACCAATTGGGTGCGAGCTTTCCTTGTGAGGCGTTCTTTAAACCGACGTCAGCTCTTCGAAGGACGAGATCGCCTTGCACAAACTCCCTGGGCACGATGTTGCGGTTATACCTTGCTACGATTCTTTGTTTTACTACGATCTCGTTCAGTGCTGCGAGCTCTCTACATTCACCGAGGAGGTCGAGCTCCTCTCGCAAGTATTGGAAATTATTAACTGCATGTGGGGGATGCGAGGTCCTCCAACTTAATTCGCCAATCTCGACGGGAATGACGGCTTCGGTCCCATAAATGAGACAAAAAGGCGATTCTCCTGTTGTCGAGTGTGGAGTTATGCGATATGCCCAAAGTACTTGGGGAAGTTCGTCTGCCCAGTTTCACTTTGCATCATCTAATCTTCGTTTGAGACCTCTGAGAATAACCCTGTTTGCGGCCTCAGCTTGACCGTTTGTTTGAGGGTGTTTCACTGAAGTGAAATGTTGCTTGATTTGAATATCTTCTAGGGTCTTTCGGAAGTAACGATTTGCGAACTGCGATCCATTATTGGTCACAACGACCTCTGGAACTCTGAACCTGGTTACGATAAACCTCTTAAAGAACTTGATCTAGTTCTTTGCTGTTATTTTCGCCAATGCTTCTGCCTCCACCCATTTGGTGAAGTAGTCCACAGCTATAGCTAGATACTTCAACTGTCCTGGAGCCATTAGGAATGGTCCGAGGATGTCTATGCCCCACCAAGCGAAGGGCCATGGGGCATAGAGCGCGGTCAGCTTAGTTGTTGTCGAAGTTTTTAACAAATGACCTCACATCGGCCTCCATTGTTGGCCAATAATAGCCTACTCGCAGGATTTTCTTCTCAAGGGAGTGACCTCTGAGGTGTAAACCACATATCCCTTCATGTACTTAGGCCAACGCGTACTGGGCTTTCGCGTTGTCAAGACATTTCAACAGAGGAGTTGAGAACCTTCTTCGGTACATGGTACCCTCGACAATGGAATAGGAACAAGCCTTCTTTCGGATCTTAGCGACCTCTTTCTCCTTTTCAGAGAGCTCGCCAAGTCGAATGAATTTCCGTATGGGCGTCATCCAATTGTCTTCTAGATCAACCACGTTGTTCATGCTTGGGGAGGATACTCCGAAGCAGAATCTGGGAGATATCTTCACCAGGTCGACATTGGTGGTGTCGACTACAAAAATTATGCTGGGCTTGGCCAGTGTTTCCTGAATTACGGATCTGTTGTTCCCCGAGGTACGCGTGCTAGCGAGTTTGGACAAGATGTCTGCCTAGGTGTTCTGTTCCCTTGGCACCTGGGTGATCTCGACTGCCACGAAGTCATTCATTTTTTCTTTCACCAATGCAAGATATTTCTGTAGGAGGGGGTCTTTGGCCTGGTATTCCCCTTTGATCTGGGATACTGCTAATTGAGAATCGGTTCTGAGCTTAACCTCGATTGCTCCGAAACCTTGAGCTAATGTTAGTCCGGCTAAACATGCTTCATGTTCTGCTTGGTTGTTGGAGGTTGGGAATGAAAATCCCAATGAGAACTCGACGATCAGCCCGTCCTCGTTCTCGAGTAGCAATCCAGCGCCACTGCCCTTTGTATTAGATGATCCGTCGACGTGAACTGTCCACTTGGAACAAGGTTCTACAGCCCCCGGAGTCATTTCAGTGATGAAGTCAGCCAGGCACTGAGCTTTGAGGGCTTGTCATGATTCATACAAAATCCCGAATTCGGACAACTGGACCGACCATTTAATCATACATCCTGCCAGGTTAGGCTTGTTAAGATTTGTTTGATCAGTTGGTCTGTTGGAACTACTATAGGATGTGCCAAGAAATATTGTCTTAGTCGTCGAGCTGCGACCACTAGCGCTAGCGCGACTTTCTCGATCTTTTGTTACCTCAACTCGAGACCTTGAAGTGCTTTACTCAAAAAGTAAATGGGCTTTTGCCCTTCATCGGTTTCACAAACGAGGACGGCACTGAGAGCCTCATTTGTAACTGCCAAGTACACATAAAGGACCTCCCCTAAGGATGGTCTTGTTAATACAGGTGGTTGAGACAATATGCGTTTCAGCTGCGATAAAGCTTCTACGCACTCTGAGGACCATTCAAACTGGATCCCCTTTTTGAGCAAACGAAAGAAGGGTACTTTATCAGCTCAAGCTATTTTTACCTTAGACTGAAGCGCATTCACTCATAGGACGACCGTACTTGTACTCAAGTGACGATGAACACTGAACCTAACAGCCGAGGAGACGATCTCCGGTACCCATGAAGAGTAGCTTTGGATGCTGAGTAGGAGCGGGACCCCTCATGAAGGTTGCAAACCGTAGCCCCTAGGGACAACAATCCCTGAGGTAACTCCCTTACATCTGTATCCTGGGTGTTGAGCTGATTTTGATATGAACCTCGTCAATGAGGTGAGCATTCCAGTAAGCTGATGGATGTTCTTTCTCGACGATGGTTGTTGCATCTCTATGACAGCACGACACTTGTCTGGATTTGCTTCAATTTCTCTCTCGGTTAAATAGAAACCGTGGAACTTGCCTGCTCGTACTCCGAAAGTGCATTTTTCAGGGTTGAGCCGCATATTGTGGCGTCGGACTTCGTTGAAAACTTCTTTTAGGTTGACGACGTGGTCGACCTCTTTAGGCGTTTTCACGATCATGTCGTCCATGTATACCTCCAACATCTTCCCAATCTGGTTTGCAAAAACCTTGTTCATCATGTGCTGGTAGGTTGCTCCGGCGTTTTTGAGGCCAAAAGGCATTACTTTGTAGCAGTAATTGCCTTTGTCGGTCATAAAAGCCGTTGTTGAAAATAAAATAGGATCTTTGTATTTATTGTATAGGCAAATCATATCATGTAATTAGGAATAGAATATCTTCTAATTAATTGTTTTGATTTCTTTTTAAGCCTATATAAAGAACCCCCGTTGTCTAGTTGAGACACACGGTATTCAACATTTGTATCTCTCTTTTCTCTCATTTAACATGGTATCTAAAGCCTAAAGAGAGACAACCCTAAAACCATGTTTACCTGGTGGACCCACTGTCCTCCGGTGAGAAATTTTTTTTCCGACAAACCGTGTTCCCCTTCCGATTTGCCCCTTCTTCACTGTTGTGACCCATTTCGGCACTCAGTTTTGGCACCGCCACCGCAGTCGCCACTGTTTTCGGCGGCTTTTCCGGTGACCAAGACCACCATCAGGAGCGACTCTCCAAGACCGGCCAACCACCAAAACCCCACCACCGGCGGCCCTCGGACGCGCTCTCACGCGCCGCTTCTTTGTTCGGTGGATTTCAACCAAACAGCCCGTCGCCGCCGCGCGTGGCGGCGCGTCCAGCGTCCTTTCCTGCCGCTTCTTCCACCGTCCGGCTCGATTTTGTCTACTTGTTCCAGATCTACCCTTATTTTCCAAATTCGGGACACTGTTGTCCACGTTGTAGTGCAAACAACCCTGTTTTCTCTCTCCTGGATGTGTTTTTCTCTCTCCTATGACTGAAACATGGGATTATCTGCTACCGATGCTTCCAAGTCTGCATTTACCAACTTTGTCACTTCTCCCCTCTCTGCAGAGAAGTTGGACGGTTCCAACTATGAAACTTGGTCTTCAGACATTCAGTTATGGCTTATTGGTCAGGGGTATAAAGACCATCTCACCAAAAAGATTGAATCTGTGCTTGACCAGGCTGAACGTACGAAATGGGAGAAGATTGATGCTCAGTTGTGCAGTCTCATCAAGTCCACGCTTCATCCCACCATCAAATCATTTTTCTATCCTCATCTCATGTGTGAATCGGTTTGGAGTTAGGCTAAGGCACTCTACACCAACAATATTCAGCGTCTCTATAGTGTAGTTCATGATGTGGGCACCCTCATTGGACCAAAGAAGTTGGATGGCCCTATGTATGCCTATGTTGGTCATGTTCATGCTGCATTCCATCAATTTAATGAGCTCCTACCTCTGGCTACATCTACCACATATGAGAAGAAGAAGGAACTTGAGCAACGAAGCACATTTTTTATGCTCCTTGGCCTTTATGGCTTGCCTCAGGAGTACAATGCCATCTGTGATCAGATTTTGGGGTCTACTGTTATTCCCACTATGTCTGCCGCTTCTTTTGCCCTTCTTCGGGTTCCTTTGAAGTCCACCTCTGAGCTTCCTGTTGCTCCTGGCACTGGTGACACTGCTGCCCTTACGTCTCAGCACAACAATTAGGGGCGTGCTCAAGGTTCCACATCCAACACTAAGAATCGTCCCAAATGTGATCATTACAATCGTATGGGACATACTATCGATCGATGTTAGAAGCTACACGGGCGCCCTCCACGTCCTGTAAATTCAGCTTAGACCACTCCGTCTGACACACATCAAAACTCGGCTCAGCCTAAGCCAACTCCACCTGACTATGAAGAATTTCTCCAATGGTTTGAGAATCGCCAAAACTCCGGATCCACTGCTTCGGTTGCACACACTGGTAATTCATTTGCTTGCATCTCTCAGCCCAATTTCCTTGGCCCTTGGGTCCTTGACTCTGATGCGTCCGACCACATCACTGGTAATAAAGCTCTTTTATCCTTTCTTTCTACATCTGGTCACTTACCTAGTATGACTTCAGCTAGTGGTACGGAAACCAAATCCCAAGGGATTGGTACTGTTAAACTCCTCCCTTCCCTGTCAGTTAATTCTGTATTTTACGTTCCTGAGTGTCCATTTAATTTGCTTTCAATCAGTCGTTTGACCCATTCTCATAACTGTGATGTTACCTTTACTAATAATAATGTTACCTTGCAGGACCGAAGTACGGGACGGACGATTGGAATCAGATGTGAGTCTAATGGCCTCTACTATCTATCCTCATCCAGGGTGTGCTCTGCCACAGATTCTCCTCTTACTATCCATGCTCAGTTGGGTCATTAAAGTCTTCCAAAGCTTCAGAAGTTGGTGCCTAGTCTTTCCAAGTTATCTAGTTTAAATTGTGAGTCGTGTCAGTTAGGGAAACACATTCGCAGTCACTTTCCCGATAGAGTCAATAAACGGGCTTCGTCCCCTTTTGCTTTAGTTCACTCCGATGTTTGGGTCCTTCTCGCACTAGTACTACTTTTAGGTTCAAATATTTTGTTACTTTCATTGATGATTTCTCGCGTTGTACTTGGTTATTTTTAATGAAACACAGATTTGAGTTGTTATCTATTTTTGAGCAATTTTATCAAGAAATTAGAACTCAGTTTGGTGTTTCTGTTCGCTCTTTGCGTAGTGACAATGCCCGTGAATATCTTTCCCAACAATTTCAAAATTTTATGGCATCTAACGACATTCTTTACCAAACGTCCTGTGCTCATACACCTCAACAAAATGGGGTAGTTGAACGCAAAAATCGGCACCTCATTGAAACCACTCGGACTCTTTTTCTTCATAGTAATGTCCCAACTCGTTTTTTGGGGGATGCTGTTCTAACAACTTGTTATCTCATAAACCGCATGCTCTCATCTGTGCTTGATGATCGAGTGCCCCACTCGGTACTCTTTCCACATATCCCTCTTCGTTCATTTTCGGCTCGTGTCTTCAGTTCCACATGTTTTGTCCATAATCTCACTCCTGGTCTTGATAAACTCTCACCTCGTTCACTCAAATGTGTCTTTCTTAGTTACTATCGGTCCCAAAAATGTTATCGTTGTTATTCACCTACTCTTCAACGTTACCTTATATTGGTTGATGTTACATTTTTCGAGTCTGTGCCTTACTTTGAGTCGACTCACTTGTCTCTCGAGCCTCTTTCTGCAGTCCTCCATGTTCCTCCTGCGATTGAGCTTCCTGAGTTCGTCACTCCAGACACCCCATCTGTGGACCCCCCCCAATTGTGCGACCACTACAGACTTATCATCGTTTCCAACGACCTACCGAGGTACATATCCTTGTTCCTGCTCCTGCTCTTGCTACTGAGGCCATGCCAGACTCACCACCGGCGCCATCTCCTTTATCGGAATCGGCCCTGCCACCTGAGCCTGACCTTCCCATTGCCCTTCGTAAAGGTATACGCTGTACTCGTAACCCATCCCCTCATTACATTGCTTTGAGTTATCATCGTCTTTCTTCTCCGCATTACACTTGTTTGTCTTCCTTGTCTTCTGTCTCTATTCCTAACACTCCAGGCGAAGCTTTATCCCACCCAGAATGGCGGCAAGCAATGATTTACAAGATGCGTGCTCTTCAAAGCAGTGGTACCTGGGAACTGGTCTCTCTACCTCCTGGAAGGTCTGTGGTTGGTTGTCGTTGGCTTTATACTGTCAAGGTTAGGCCTGATGGTAAGATTGATCGATTTAAGGCCCGGTTGGTGGCCAAAGGATACACTCAAATATTTGGGCAGGATTACAATGACACCTTTTCACCTGTGGCCAAAATGGCATCTGTTAGGCTCCTCCTCTCCATTACCGCCATTCGTCGTTGGCCACTTCACCAACTTGATATTAAAAATGATTTTCTGCATGGTGACCTCAAAGAGGAAGTCTATATGGAGCAACCACCTAGGTTTGTTGCTCATGGGGAGTCCTCTAACATGGTCTGCAGGCTCCACAAGTCTCTCTATGGTCTTTAACAGTCTCCACAAGCTTGGTTTAGCAGATTCAGTTCTATAGTGCAGCCGTTTGGTATGATTCATAGTAATGCTGATCACTCTGTTTTCTATCGCCATTCAGCTCAAGGATGTGTTTATCTAGTTGTGTATGTGGATGATATTGTGATAACTGGTAGTGATCAGCAGGGTATAATCCAGTTGAAGCAGTATCTCTCTCACAAGTTTCAAACTAAGGACCTTGTTAAACTCCGTTATTTTTTAGGTATCGAGGTAGCCCAATCCAAGGATGGCCTAGTGATTTCACAGAGGAAATATGCTATGGATATTCTTGAGGAAAAAGTTTATTGAATGCCAAGCCAATTGATACTTCTATGGACCCAAATGTCAAACTTCTGCTTAATCAGGGGGAGTCCCTTTCAGATCCAGGGAGGTACAGGAGATTTACCTTACAGTCACCCGTCCAGATATTTCCTTTGTAGTTAGTGTGGTAAGCCAATTCTTAAATTTCCCTTGTCTGGATCATTGGGATGTTCTGATACGGATCCTGAAGTATATTAAAAGTGCTCCAGGAAAAGGTCTCATTTATGAGGATAAAGGTTATACTCGAGTAGTTGGTTACTCAGATGCCGATTGGGCAGGCTCACCCATTGATAGGCGATTCACTACTGGGTATTATGTACTAGTTGGAGGAAACTTTATATCCTGAAAAAGCAAGAAGCAAAATGTTGTAGCAAGATCTAGTGCTGAGGCTGAATACAGAGCCATGGCATTAGTGACTCACGAGCTCATGTGGTTGCAATCACTTCTCAAAGAACTCAAGTTTGGAGAGGCTATGCCAATGACAGTAATATGTGATAATCAAGTGGCATTGCATATTGCCTCCAATCCCGTGTTTCATGAGAGGACTAAGCATATTGAGGTAGACTGCCATTATACCAGAGAGAAGATCGAATCGGGGGACATCAACACTAGCTTCGTCAATTCCAATGACCAATTGGCAGATGTCTTTACCAAATCTCTAAGAGGTCCTCGAATCAGTTATATATGTAACAAGCTTGGTGCATATGATTTATATGCTCCAGCTTGAGGGGGAGTGTTGAAAATAAAATAGGATCTTTGTATTTATTGTATAGGCAAATCATATCATGTAATTAGGAATATAATATCTTGTAATTAATTGTTTTGATTTCTTTTTAAGCCTATATAAAGAACCCCTGTTGTGTAGTTAAGACACACGGTATTCAACATATGTATCTCTATTTTCTCTCATTTAACGACCGTTTTTCTTGATCGGCAGGGTGCATTGGAATATGGTTGTAACCAGAGTATGCATCCATAAAAGATAGCAATTGGAATCCGGAGGAATTGTCGATGAGTTTGTCGATATTGGGAAGGGGATAGGCGTCTTTGGGGCACGCCCTATTGAGATCAGTGTAGTCAACACACATGCGCCATTTTCCATTAGATTTTTTGACAAGTACAACATTAGAAAGGCATGTGGTGTATTTAACTTCCCTAATGAATTCAACTTTGATGAGATCATCTACAGCTTTAACAGCAGCTTCAGCCTTCTCAGGAGCTTGTTTGCATCGCCTCTGAGCGACCCAGTGGGTCGTGGGGTCCACGACAAGCTGGTGGCAAGCGATATCAAGAGATATGCCCGGCATGTTAGCAGCAGTCCAAGCAAAGAGGTATGCATTAGACTTCAGGCATTCTGTTAGCTGCAGCCTGACCTGCTTGGGGAGGTCGACGCCCAAATTTACAGTCTTCTTAAGATCCTTACCCAGCTGAACTTGAACGAACTCGCCATCAGGGACTGGTCTTTTAATCTTCTATTGGAGCTCTCGAGCTAGGGGGTCTTTTTCGGGCTCAATCCTGGCGTCGAAGTCTGTGAGGTTGACCTCCGAAGCAGCTTTTGTCTTACTCTGCTTCTCTACAGGAAGAGGTCGCCTCTGTTCTTTCGAGTCATCGATCTTCAGAGATATGAGGTAGCATCTCCTAGCCGCTTCGAGGTCTGCTGCGACAGTGACGACTTTGTCTTCGTCATTGTGGAAACGCATTTTCAGGTGGACGGTCGAGGTTACCGCCCAGAGCTCTCCCAAAGTAGGACGCCCAATTATGCAATTGTAGACATATTTGCAGGGAAGTACAATAAATTGGACTTTGACAGTCTTAGTGATTGGCTCTTCACCAAAGGTCACCATTAAATCTACATAGCCTATAGGCTTTGTTCTAGAACCGTTGAAGCCAGTCAGATCGGAACCCGTATAAGGAACGAGATCCTTTTCTGGTAACTTCAGGTTCTTAAATAGCTCGTGGAAAATTATGTCTGCCGAGCTCCCTTGATCGATCAAGATTCTTCTAACGTCAAAATTGGCCGTATAAGCTCTGACTAACAAGGGGATCAAGTAATTCGGCTTCTCGTTCACCAGATCCTCGTCATAAAAAGCAAGGGGTGGTCTTCCCTTATGCCTGATGGAAGGTGTGACATCCTGATTTAAATTTTTAAATAAGTCTTAAATAATTTTTAGAATGATGATTAAATGATAGTTGGACATTAAAAACCCTAGTTAGAATTAAATTGGGTTAAAAAATGATTCGTAAGAGGTCTAGAATGACCTAGAATAGTATGGAACACCCCAGAATCTCCTAGAGGGGCAAAAACAGAACATTTATGTTTAAGGACCGTCGCGAAGTGACAGAAAATACAAAGGAAATTGTCGCGACACGATTAAGGTCGGTGGATAAGTCGGTGATCAGCGCCGCGGATCTCACGCGACGTGTCCTCGTCGGGACGCGATGCGAGGCTGTGTCTAGGCCCAACGCGACGCGATGGAGTCAATTTTTGCCTATAAATGGAGCTCGCCTATCCCATTTCAGGAAGAGTCTCCATTTGATCATTTGGAGTACAAGGAGAACTCGGGGAGAGGAAGAGCGATGAGACCGACGAGACACGGGCAGCAGCGGTCTTCTAAGTCAAGTAAGGGGGAAGATACCTTAATCACTAGGAAAAATAGGTAGTAGAATAGCTAGTGTGAGTAGGGTTCCTTAGCCCTACTAGGGGTTGGTAGTGGCAACACCTCAGGAGAGGGGTTGTGGTATACAGTGGCTAAGGATAGTCGTTGTAGCCCTATCAACCAACGTAGGTTATGGTTATAAGATTAGTAAACAGTCGTTTATGCGACGCTAGGATTAAATTTATATGTTTTTGTTTATGATAATTTGTGATTCTGATTTATGTCTGATATTTACATATTGGTTATATATGATGCGTATGAGTCTGATGCATGGTCTTAGAGATAAGGGTGACGCCCTTTAGTTAGAGATTTGTGAATCCCTAGGTGGTAATAGCAAGTATTAACATCAGTGCCCTGTTGTTAGTGATGATAGCAGGGTCAGTGTACCCGAGGTTGGTGTACCGAGGTACAGACGAAATGGTAGTGAGATAGTCGGTGGCCTTGAGGGTATGTGGTCTCGACCAAGACCTTGAGGGTATGTGGACTCGGCCTTTCCGATGTGGCTCTCTATGTCTGTGATACTAAAGGTACGGAGTAGTTGGAGATAGTCACTGACCTTGAGGGTATGTGGACTCGGTCATGTGGACGAGTCTCCAAGACTTCACGTGTGACGGGTGGACAATCTTGACCATTCTCTGTATAGGGAATGTCGTTCTTGTGCACGGGATGGTGCCTTACTCTGGTAATTGGATATAGTAGTATGGGATGCAATACCCGATAATCAGAGATGGTATCATATCAGGATATGTTCCTGGGACAACCAACTTAAGTCTCGTTTTTAGTGCCCTGAGATTGGTAATCGGTCTAGGGAGAAGGGCGTTAATAGCTCGCAATATTCAGTGATCTGTGGTTTGAGTTAGTAGGGTAGGTGATCAGCCTGAAAAGCTCGACATTTTGTGTTAGTTGGGTCTGTAGGGCCGGTGGTCCGCCAAAAGACCAGTGGCATGTGTCAATCTGTGTTGTGATCTGTAACCGTATGCTCAAGAGTTTGAATGTGGTATCTGTGTTGATAATGTTATGGTGATGCATGTGCATGGTGACCGTTATTCTGTTATACTATTTTCCTAACTGATGGTGATTGATGAATATCTTACCCCTTTGCTTCTTGTGTTTTATATATTATTATGTGATAAATAGCAGGTGATTAAGATCAACCTATAATTAGAGGTTAGGGAGTTTATGGAAAGACTGCCTAGAGGCAGGAGAAAAATGTTCGTGTCACGGCCAGTGTGTTTTTGTCACCTATGTGGGTGTAGGGTTATCCTTTTATTTGTTTTGTATATGTATTTTACTTTGTATGCTTTAATAATAAATAAAATGTGTGATTGTCTAAAAATGAACTACTATTGTTTTAAATAAATTAAGTAAACGCCCTGTCAAAATGGGGTGTTACAGAAGGGGGGAAAGAATAGTGGAGATCGTCATCGCCTCACGCATCTTTCTCTTTGCTGAGTTGATGCTAGCACCTCCTTTGTCAGAGAATCCCCCGAAATGACCAAGGCGACTGGGGAAGGTCAAGATCTTTCTTCGCGCTCCTCTGACCCGGGACCTGTCCCGTCGAGTTGTGCCACAACAGCTGTCGAGGATTGGTTTTTCTGAGGTCGAGGTGATCGGGACCTCGGCCTTCTTTCTCCATATTTTGGTTTCGAGCTTGTGTATTTTGACAATTTTCCCTTCTGGATCAGTTGTTCTATCACATCCTTTAGTTGAATGCAGTCATCAATATTGTGTCCCGCGCTCTTATGAAAACAACAATACTTTGACTTGTCAGTGCCATGTCTCTCTTTGAGTGGTTTTGGGAAGCATATTCCCGCATCTCGGAACTCTGCGTTCGCGCACTCACTCAGGATACGCGTTCGCGAAGTGTTTAGTGGGGCGTACTCGTCATACTTTCCCGGTGGAGCTCGGTTCTCTTTTTCCTTGCGCGATTTGTCCTCGCGCTGACCACCAGCCTTATCTTGTGTTTTCTTCTTAATCTTCGTCGCCATCACTTTTTCTTCGTAGTTTATGTATTTTTCAGCTCGTTTGAGGAAGTCGTTCAGGGTTTTTGGCTTCTCGATTCCAACGTTGATACTGAACAGACTATCCTCAACCATACCTTGTTCCAATAAGTATAATTTCATATCGTTAGAGCACTTCTTTACAAAGACCGCTTCCTTATTGAAGCGCTCGATGTAATCTCTGAGGGATTCGTCTTTCTTCTACTGAATGGCAGCTAGTGCTACCGTTGACTTTGGTTGTACTCTGGATGCAATGAAATGAGAAGAGAACTTGTGTGTAAGTTCGCTCCATGAGTCGATCGAATTTCTTTTGAGGGTTTGGAACCACGTTAAGGTCGCTTTCTTCAGTGTAAGAGGAAAGATCATGCACTTGACTGGTCCTTTGGCACCTCTATAGCCCATGACCGTGTCAAAAAAACAATATGCTCATCTGGATCACTGGTTCCATCGTACGAGTCAAGGGAAGGAGGTTTCTGGAGATGCTTTGGGATCGGGAACTTAGCAATCCTGGTAGTGAAGGGACCAAATGTTACGCATGTGTCGTCCTCCTCATCACTCTGGAAAAAAGTGGATGAAAGAGATCGAGCACGGCGATGACGGGAAGTGCGCTCACTGACCTCGCACGACGTCGGGAGACGGAGGCAGCTGACGAGGTGGCGTATCACTGCTCGTGGTTGCACCACCGCGACGATGAGGAGTTGGAGAGCGGTGGCGTCAAGGAGAATGTGCAGGAGAGTGGCGGCAATGCAGCGGAGAGCATCTCGCCTTTCGCCTTGAAGAAAGGCTGTCAAGTGAAACTCTATCGCACTGCGGTCTGTCAATTCTTCTTCCGCCTCGAGGAGAATGGACCTGAGACCGCGCATGCAATCTTCGACGGCGTGGTGGAGAGCGGTCCAGAGACCTGCTGCGGCGTGATGTGGCACGTGGAGACCTACGCGGAGTTGTACCGTGGCGGCGACGGTGGACGGAACGACGAGTTTCAGATCCTCCAGATCATTGCTGCGACGGAGAGACTTGCTCCTGCCGATTCTCGATCTGTGTTGCAACACGAACAAAAATCTCCTTCTTTTGGTTTTCCATGCGTTCCAAACGTTGGTTCTGCACTTGCATTGCCTCGGTGAGCTTTTGCATAAAATCGCGAAACTCACGAAGGAAGGCTGTGGCCGCTGGAGCGGTGTCATCCGTTTCCATCGTTGTCGAGACGGTTACCAGAGGAATTGCGTCGACTGTAGGTGGATGAAGATTCCTCGGCCTCTCGTACTCGACGATGAACGACACTCGTACAACCTGAGGCGGATTCACCGGAGCAACTGGAGGATTTGGTAGATTGAGATCCACGCGAAGTTAAGAGTTGCATGTCGTGACGACAGTCTTTGTTGAAGACGAAGGTAACTTCGGAATCGTTGAAAAAGGAAGAAGATTCCCACATTGAACTCAGAGGATGCTGGAGAAGAAGCACTGCGGTGGAGCTCGCAGTGGTCGACGACAGCGCGTGGGTGGTTATACTTGCAGAGACTCTGATGCCTAAGTCAGTTTAGGAAGGAGTATGATGTAAGTGAAAAATGAATGAAAGCGTGCCTGGATCTGCGATGGAGATCGTTTATATAGTAATCGGAGACGGTTATCGTGAGATAACCGCTCCCGCGAGATCCGGGCTGCCGTTAGATCGTTGTCAGGCTGTGATGAGCTGCCGAAGAGGTCTGGATGCCGTTGGATCTACCACGTCATCATTAGTTGAGAGAGGTGCGAACTCTTGGCTGGATTGAGCCTTGGCCCTGTCCGGAACAAAATATAAGCTTAATTTGCTGTAAAAAAAAATGAATGGAAACAACCTTATGCACTTCTGTACTTCTTTGATCTATACATGGTCGCCACTATCATGAGTATGAAGCCTAATTAACTGATTTTCCCGAAAAATTATCGTGACTGAAACCAGTGTTATCACATCTTCTCTTTTAATTCCTTTATTATCCTGATCCTGGGCCTAAATTTCTTGTCACCATTGACCATCCACCAAAAGCTTGCTGATCAAAATTACCTTGATTGGAGATTCAAAATTCATGTTTATGATCTTGTAGGGTTTGTTTAAGATCTCCTTGTGCTCCTTATTATGCGTACGTGGGTTTTGTCCCCATATGTGATGATTTATTATTAACATAATGTATTTCATATATTTGGGACATTCTGAATTTTAAATTAACATAGCAGGAGCAAAAGCTATATATATGCTCAATACCTTGCGTGTTCCATATGTTTTTGCATATGACAAGTTTAATAAACATGTTCTTTTTATTTTTTAAAATATGTCTAATTTAATTGCTAAATTTGCATTTCATCATAAACAACAAGTGAGTACTTCATGTATTTCTTTTAGCTTCTTCAAAAAAGTAATTCATGTATTGTGTGGTATTTTTTACATTTAGAATATAATTTAAAAGAAAAATATTTAACAGATGGAATATTTAAAATAATGAAAGAGGTCTACATAATTTAAATTTAGAATTATATAGTTATAGTAAGTTTTGACATCGATAACTAGTAAAATTATGATCGACAAAATTTTAAAAAGAGTATTTAAGAGAAACAAAAATAATAAAATAATAAAATTCATAATATAGAAGAAATTACATGAACATCAAAAGAGAGTAAATTAATTATCAAACAAAAAAAGAGAGTAAATTATGTTTCACTCTCAAGAGTGATAACTGATTTATACTTATTTGTCAAAAACAATATTACCAATGTATAGAATAGATCTTATGTTGATCTGTTGGTCTGAGTGGAACCACCACAACAAAATGGGCAATCTACGGTCTTTAATGTGCGGCAGTCAATTATGAACTGTGTTCGATTGATATTGTGTGAAATTTATGAGGCGGTTGCATTTCCCGAAGCAATGTTCTCATGGACAGAGGCGGTTACGCGTTAATCGGCAGCAGTTTCGAAATAAAGAATAAAAAAGGGAAATGCACGAACCCTTTTCTCAATCCTGCATCTCTTTTTCTCCTAAATTTTGAACCCTCAATCTCCTTCATGAAAAAAACCCGCATTCTCAAATTTCTCATTCCCCTGACAACCATTGAATCCTCAATCTCATACCTAGTAGCCGAAGACATTTTTGCATCCGCAAATGCCCTACCAAACGAGTTCTATATGCGGCCGCTGGTGATGGACAGAACGTCGAGAGGGTTCGAGCTTTGTGGATGGGGGAAAAAACATAGTTGAGAGGGGAGACCCCACTGAAGGCGACCAGCTAGGTTTTCCAGTAAAGATTAGTAATCGACAAAGCCGATGGATACTTTTCATCTATAACATAGTAACAAAAAAAAAGGGAACATGTGGTCTCAAACTTGCCAAGAAGCTTAACCTTTCTTTCCTCCTTGTTGAAGTTGATTCACAAGTTGTGTCCAAGCTTGTGTACTATGGTTTCTAATCGAATCGTGGCCTTCAACCGCTTCTTTCAGAAGTCTTTCATCTTCTTTGTGCTCCAGATTGGCAGGTCTCAGTTTCTCATATTTATATAGAAGCTAATAGTTGTGCTGATTTACTAGCTAACTTGGACTACATTGGATGTTCCTTCTGTTGAGCTTAGCCTTAAGCTCCATTTTGATGTAATGGGGTGTAACACCCTATCTTGTTCCTTAGTCTTTGTGTTGCCATACCACCTTTCCTTATAAAAAAAATAAAGGAAAAACCCCACTAAAGATGACTAGCTGGATTTTCCGGTGAAGATTAATCACCGACAAATCTGGTAGATACTTCGCATTGATAAAAAAAAAATAAGTGATAGACTTGAAGTCTTGTTGTGGTAATGAAATGTTTTATATATTCATGCTAATTATTTTATTGTTAAATTAGAATCAATATTATATTTTCTCATGTGAATTTATTATTATTATTATTATTATTATTATTATTATTATTATTATTATTATTATTTGAGTTTAAAGGATATGCACCGCCAGTGTGAACTAATTTTATACAGACACCCAATAAGAACTCGTTATTTTGCCATGTCAGCCACTTCTATAACCGCATTTTAAAAATAACTACCAAATAATATGCTCTCATGTAAAACTGATTTACACTGACGGTGCATGTCCATATTTCTCTTATTATTTTTTCATGAGTAGTGCTATATGTAGCGAGAGAATAGTCCAACGAATTTCACGAATTCAGATTTTTCTCTCATAAAACAATTATTTGTTTTTAAAAATAAAGAGTAAATACTCAAATTAATCATAACAAAAATCACGAGGATCAATTTAGTCCACGAGAAATTAAAAATATCAATTTAATCTTTAAGAATCTCAAATGTGGGTCAAACTAATCCCTGATACGGACTAAAATGTCCCTAAAAATTATCTTAAAAATGACTATTTTGACCAATATTAGATTTTTAAGGACCAATTTTATACTTTTTATTTCTCAGGGATTACATTGGTCCTCGTGATTTTTTGAATCTAAATTGTAAGAATAAATACTCAAATTGGTCCCCGACAAAAAATTTTGTGACCAATTTAGTCCTTGAAAAATGAAAAATACTAATTTGGCCTTTAAGAACTTTAAATACGGGTCAAATTAGTTCTTTTTAGAATAATTTTAAGAGAATTTTTAGTCCCTATTAAAAACTAATTTGATTCACATTTGAGAATCTTAACAACCAAATTGTTATTTTTTATTTTTTAGAGACTACATTGATCTCTATAATTTTAGTCGGGGACAATTTATGTATTTACTCAAAAGAAAAAGCTAAATCTCACGAAAGTAAGACAGACGAAAAGCGACGAATTGAGGGAGACCGTTGGATTTCCATTTGCTTTCAATATGTTTTGACTTTCATTCCATTTTAAAAACGTGAACCGCTGCACCCTTTTATTCTTACACATTCATCGGTCATTTCTTCGTAAGAAATAGCAATCCTCTTACTCAAATTATTACTCTTTTTTTATTTGCCGATATATTCTCCACTTATTTGGCGTTTGAAATGCAGTTTTTCTCTCGCTTTATTCCCTCTCTGTCGGGCACATCTCATGAGCCAATATGCTCTCCAAGAAAATATGTTTCTTTTTACTACAATTTATATAAAATATGGTTATTAATTTTTATCAATTTTTTTTTCATTATGTATATAGCAGTATTAGCGTCTAAACATGAACAGCCTATAATAAGAGGGTGGTTCGCATGCCACATCTCACGATCAAATGTCCTAGTCTGTTGTTGCAATTTTGTGAAGCCACGAGTCAATAATATAACATCTTTCGAGATGAATTCATCGTCAGAAAGGTACGTTGAGTAATCGATAATGGAGGAATATATATTTATTTGCCGCGTCACCTTCAACATGAATGTTCAAACATCCAGCTAAGAAGCAAATTTGTTAGAAATATTTACGCGGACTTATTTATACTAAAAATAAATTATCAAGTAATATAAAATGTATTCCGTAAAAGAATAATATAAAATGTAGTTGACTATTTGATATATTATTATGTAAAAAAACTATTTGATATATTATAATAAGAGTTTAATTGACATGCACCGAAATATTTTTACACTGTACTGTCATTCAATCATATATCGCAATTGTACCATGCACTTTGTTATATCATTTCCTAAAATATATCAGCAAATATCGTACATGGTGATATATGATTAATTAAACCGTGAAATAGTGCATATCAATTAAACTCTAAATATTAAACAAAATTATCTAAAAATTAAAAGAGTTAATAATTTTCTCTCACCAAGCATTTTTTGTTGAATTTCAAACTGTATTTTTCATAGACAAAGCCTTAGATGTAGCCGCCGTGATTTAATTAGAAAATGAATTTAATTTAATTTATATACATTCTCAGTGTAAAAATATTTCACACATATAACTAATGGTGTATTGCCACATCATTTAATGAGTATGACAAGCCATGTGTTTTAAAATCCATTAAATGATGTGGCATTTTTATTGGATGCTTATGTAAAATATTTTTACACCAACAATATATATAAATTAAACTCTTAGTAGATTTAATTTATATGCACTGTCAGTATAAGAAAATTTTACACATGCATCCAATTATGTGTTGCCACATCATTTAATGAGTATTAATTTAAACTTTAACTGAAAAATTTAATTTGTTTGACATGTTATCACCGGCGAACATTAGTAAACTACACTTGTAAAACCACACCTAAATTTTGTCATTTTTTAAATATAATATGGATGAATTAAATTAATTAATAATGAATATATTATTATATGAGTTTAATTTATGTGCACTGTCGGTGTAAAATTATTTTACACAGTCATTCAATAATATGTTGTCACTACATTTAATGGTTTTAAAAATACATGATTTATCATATTTATTAAATGATGTGGCAACGCATCATTATTAGATATATGTGTAAAATATTTTTATACTAAAAGTACGTACATATTAAACTCAATTTATAGTTACAATGACTCAATTGCAACAATAGAGTTTTGTAGTGAAAGATATTTATCTCAGTAATATTTTGTCTGTTGAATCTGTTTATTTTTTTAATATCTATATATGTATTTGTGTTGAAAATCACCACTATCAAGTTTTTTTTGCATGGAGAGACCATGTGTTCATTCTTTGCATGGAGAGATTTGGGCACTTCTCATTGAAGAGACTGTTCATTCTTGGTAAGACCATTATCTGGAAAGATATGAATTCCCTTATTTTTGATAGTAAGAACATTCTCGGTATTGGTCTCAATCATCAATTTCATAGCCAACTTAGTCTCATTCTTAAAGATAAACTAAAGCCCATGCATGTCTGTTTACTTTGGTCCGGTAATGAAAAAATTGCACATATCTTGGAAAGCTCTTTCGGAAGCTTGTTTCAAACTAAGTGTAGATGACTTCATAATTTTGACGACAAATCTTCTTCCTATGGAGGCTTCATTAAAGACTCTCTTGACCACTTTATTACAGGAATTCATTGTTTCATTGGAACCTCTACTGTTGTTACCGCTAAGCTCGGTGTATGCTTCATGGTCTTTGACTTGCTAAACAACTTCTCACCACTTCCCTCTTTGTGAAAACTGACTCTCGGTTGTTGACCACTATCATCAAGAAAAGTTTCACAACTATAGCCCCCCTTAAGTCTCTGTTGTCTGAGATCCTTCACTTAATTCGTGACACGGGATGGCAGGTGCAAATTAATCACATTTATCGCGAGACAAACGCTTGTACTAATGTTCTTGTTAGATTGGCGTTTTGGTAGATTCTCTTGGACCATTTTAGATGATCCCCTTTTCAGCTTATTCTTCATTTGTGTTTTGATATAACGAGGTGTAGTACTCATTGTCTTGTTTCTTAGCCTTGTTACTAATTCCCTTCATTAACATTTTTTTTTTTTTACAAACATGTACAACTATCAATATTTTTTTGGTGCTAATACAACTATCATATTTAGTAGTATAACAGAAATGGGCAATCAGGGAAGTACATAAGGAGAAAAAAATTACAACGTATAATAATAGAAAGAAAATATTGGATCAATCCATGAAAAAATATTGGATCAATAGTTGTACGGATCTAACAGGGGCCCAACAGTAATCCACGTAACCTAATTCGTTTGTATATAGAGAGGCAGAGTTGAATGATACTAATAAAAAACAAAGTAAAGAAAAGGAAAAAGTGATCCCAGTCACATGTCTCAAAACGGAGGACTGAAATATGTCACTCATACTGACACATATGTCAGAAGAAAGATGAGACTTCTAGCCACGTGGGTCCCATCTTACCTTTAATTAACTCACTCTTTCTTTTTTAACATTTTTTGTTGGATAAAGCGAGGCACGCCGGCACGCGAGTCCTATACGATCACCTCACGTGCCTTCACGTGACTTCTTTTCTCGAGGGGTATTTTCTTTGGAAAATGCTACTTTCTTTGGAAAATGCTGAATACCACGAAAGGTTCCTTCGCGAATTTGTCACGAGTGACATGGTATCTTATGCAGTAGCGGAGTTAACCCCTTTTTTATGATAGGACCAAATATAAAGATTAGCTTTTTTATAGATAAAATGAATTACTAATTTTTTAGTAATAAACTACTATTTCGATATGAAATATAAGTAAAAAAAGTGTCTAAAATATAAGTAATATGAGTATTTTTTTTGTGTAAGTATTTTTTTATAGAAAAAAATGAACTACTAAATTTTTTTAGTAATAAACTACTACTCCGGTCTAAAATATAAACAAAAAAAGTGTCTAAAATATAAGCAATCTGAGTATTTTTTTAGTGTAAGTATTGTTTTATCGACAAAAATGAACTACTAAATTTTTTTAGTAACAAACTACTATTCCGGTCTGAAATATAAGCAAAAAAAATGTCTAAAATATAAGCAATCTGAGTATTTTTTTAGTGTAAGTACTTTATCTGATAAACGTGTTCTATTACTACACTGAGATAGCGACCTGAGTATTTTTTTGGGTAGCAAAATTCTATATTACTACACTAATTTTTAGTAATTTTATTTTTTTTGACTAGTAATGGCTACCCCATCGCTTAACAAGGCTTCGCCCATGATCTTACGTGTATATCAATCTCGGTTACTTGCTAGTCTTTTTCAATATTTTCGCTATGAGTCATCCTTTATAACACCACAGATCTTAAATAACCATTAAGCACAGGGAAACAAAATCCAAAGACCCCATGAGATGGTTGTTGCATCGGGCTCTAAATCGCTCAACGTGGCGGTGGTAAACCTTTTTTTTCTGAAAAGGCGAAAAATAACTTTACTAATCATGGAGGACCGTGGCTCAAGTAGAGCATGGCGGTGCTAAACCTGAAACCTTGAACTGCACAGTTCTCATAAATTTTTGCCTCCTTAAAATGATTAAATCCATATAATTATTTTGCTGGTAAGATTAGAAATGGAGTATGTGGGAGTCCACGGCTCTCTCTCGTGTATTTGCTCTGTTTATACTTTTTCTTTAGTACTCGTTATTAGTAGCATTAGTCTATTTTCTCTACTTTTTTTTCTTATAAGCAAAGATAAATGATTGGTGGACAACCCAGAGTTGTCTACATCGAATTTTTATACCTTTTTGCCAATTTTTTTATTGTTTTCTGATCATTCTTACTGTTTACGAAAATGATCGGCGAGAGAGGGAGCCATACAGTGTTGTTTTTTGGTGTCGATAATTGGTTGTCAACCTATCATAACTCTACGCAAATGTAGTGATTACTATCAAAAGTCTGGAACAAGTATGAGAAATGCCAGAACCGGATGTGAATGAGTGTTGTGGCGTCGGAGAGGTGATTTCATAGGTGACAACGACCGCTATCATGAATCTGTATCTATTTTTATTTTAGAGTAAATATTTAAATTGGTCCTCAACAAAACTCACAGAGACCAATTTAGTATTTTTTATTAATTGATCTCCTTAATTTTTTGGAGGACCAATTTGGATATTTATTCTATATTTTATTTCATCTTGTATGTTTTCTTTTAAAAAAAAATAAGTCTGCACGTGGGAGAGCAGTTTTCACATGCGTTCGTGAGTTTCGTGTCGCTGCCTTTTCGTTACATATAACAGTGCTGATTTTCCTTTTTTCTTTCCCCTCTCGCATTTATTTTACTAATTATATTTATTTAGGGTTTAATCTGTTGCAGAGGCCCACTGTCACTCATCAGCGAGCTGAATGACATTTCGTAGAAATAAAATCTTTTGATATGAACGGGTTTTTTTATATATTTTGATATGAATCTTTGTATATTAGTTGATTTTCTTATAAAATATTATTCTTATTAATGTATATATAAATATGTTTACATGAAAATGTGCTAAGCTCATTTAACCTAAATATAAAAATATTGAATTATTTTAAAACACAAATACAATATCATATCATAATTTTGTCATAATATGGAACACAAACGAGTTTTTATGTAAATTTTTAAACTTTTGTAAGATTTTCTTGAGAATTTTTAACTGCATAGAATTTCAAATTTGGATTTTATATATCTATACAAAATATAATAAACTATTATTTAAATTCAAGATACATAATAGATTAAATATATGGAACGAATTATTTCAATTGTATTGAAGCATACAACTTACAAAACTAATTTGATAAAATCATATAATGCATGTCTCAATATTTTGTTATTTGAAAAACTGTATCCTCGATATATAATTGTTAATGTAATTTGTTCTCAGTGATAAGAAAAATGTTAATACAAACAGTGAGAGCTTTGAAGTTAAAACCGGGATAGTAAATGGTAAGGATCATTGTTTATAAAAAAAATGTTTTGGATTGAACAGTCTATCACTTAGTCCAGGGATTATTCAAGTTTTAGGTCTATTTAATTTAAAAAGCTAATTAACTCTAAAATTGTTGAGAGCCGGTGAAAATTGGTATAAAATCAGTGAAAAGTACTAGTCAAAAATCAGTTGTAAGAACCAATTTGAATCGGTATTTTTATAAAGATTTTTTTATTTTTCATGACTTTTTTATTTTAGAATTCATAAAAATTATATTTTTTTGGCCAATAAAAGTTCAATGACATAAAAGATTCATATACATGAGCTTTGGTTGTTTATTCTTTTAATATAGATCTTTTATATATTATAAAAAATATGATCATTACGTAAATTTAAAATTTCATTTGTCTTAATTTTTTATATTAATTTATAATTTAATACACTATATGTCCCGAAACTTTGGTTGTTTAAGATTTTGACACACGAGTTAAGAAATAATTAATTGGGATCATTACTAACAATTTCACTACAACTACCTGATAAAAATAAAATATAATTAATGTATGCTATTAATCTAAAAGAAAAATATTGCTAAAACAATTAAAGTTTTGCGAGCTAAAATCAAAAGATAAAACACTCAAAATTTTGGAAAGAATATAGTATATTATATTAAAAATGTGCATTTAATATTACCAATTCGAACATGTTCAACCACCATTAATTGTTAAGCCGTGAACACTCTTCAGTCTTCACTATTTTAATAACTAAACCAATTTTCAAAAAAAATATATGTTGTAATAAAATCGTGAGAGGAATGACAAAAAATAAAAGGAGTCATTATCAACATTTATTTGACAAAAAGTTAGAAATTTTCTTAAAATATAAACATTAGAAAAACTCTTTTAACTAAAATAGGTGTTTGAAAATAAATTTAGATCTGATAGTGGTTACAAGGAAGAATGATATTGGCACCTATATAATTTTTAAAAAATAGTTACCTTTAATTAATTATACATAATTAAATTATTCTTTTTTGGCTACTCTTATTTATTATATTTAAACTTTTGAGTTCATAAAGTAAATTTATTTGAGGGTGACATTTAAATATTTTTGAAATAAGAAAGAAAACTTATGAAAAAATTATTTTGACCTAACATGTTTGATTCTTGCAGTAAGTATTTCCAAGTGCAATGAACAAAAATTAAAACCAGGTAATTGTTTTAAAAATTAATTATGAATTGGTTTTGAGAAAATCATTTTTTGAAAAGATGAATTATTTAAAAAAAAATTAAATCATTCATTGATATCTCAGAGGCTTTTTTTTTTTTGGGAAATTGATTTTGAGTCAGTGATATTATGTGGAAAAAAATTGAGTTGGGCCTTGGGCCGGCGGCCATGAGACGAAACAGGACAACGAGTTTTAAATGTGATATCTGTAAATATAACTTTCTCAATCTTCTGTCAGTTAATAATTGATTCTCTCCGTGATATGATATCAATCTCCAACGTTATTTTTATTCTTGACGTTCTCCGAATCATATAGCCGTTTTAATTAATTTCTTCATGGGGGTGTCGACTAATTCTTCAGTCTTTCTCTCTGACAAAGATCCGAAAGCCAACATCATGGATCAAGAATTCGGGTTAAGGGAGATGAAGATCCACAAGGAAGAGTGCAAAACTTCAATCCCAGAAGCTCACAAGAAGTTTGTTAGACCGAACAAACTATCAGGGAAAGTTTGTGACCAAGAAGAAGACAAAGATCATCCAGAGAAAGAGGACGATTTATCAAACGACGGGTTCAAGACTCCAACATCTTCGGATCACAAGATCCCACTGATGCTAGAATGCCCAGGTGCACCCAGCTGGAAGAAAATAACGACTAGGACACCCACGAAACGAAAAGCACCGTGTCGCAGAAGACTCGTGTTTGATCTGTCCAATGAGGTGGAATAAACTATGTTCACCATGTCATTCTTTGAAGATACTGTTCCTGGCGATAAGAAAAAGAAACTCAAAAACAGAATAAAAAGACTCTACTCTAAATGGTTATACGAAAATTTTGGCTCCTGAAAGAATCGAATGGCATTGTTTGATCTATGAAGACAACACAACCCCATAGAATAAGGCTTGGGGTTGTTGATAGGTAGTCTAATGGCACTGATATCAACAAAATTGAAATCAACAAAAAAGAATTGAATTTTCAAGATGACATCATAGAAGAAAAACGAAACGAAAGACTGGTCTAACGTGACAGACAGATTCTATTTCTCCAGGTTGAAGAAAACTCAAAGGGTGTGTTTGGTTTATGAAAGAAAAGTAAAAAAAAATGAAAGGAAAAGAAAAGAAAAAGAATAAAAAATGAGATTATTTTATAGTTGTTTGGTATGAGTAGGAAAGTGAAGAAAAGAAAACAATATATTTATTAATTATATAAATATATTTGACATAAAAAAGTTATTCTTCTAGTCCTTATTATAAGAAACAAAACTCTAATTCATACAAAACAAAAAAATGCTTTAAAATTAGCTAATTCTAATTAAAACTTCTAAAAGTTCAACTTTTTTTTTCTTCCAAATATACTCCTTTCATAAATTGTGGCTGATAATTAATAAGAGTTAATTTATACAAATTCCACTAACTTAAATAAAGGCATAATTGAAAATTAGCATTTAATGTATGTAAAAATTGATGCTTGTTTCTTATATTTTGGACCAAAAAATTGGACTCATTTGTCTCTTATAATATGGACCGAATGGAATAAATAAAATAAAGTGTGCGTTATTTTATCTTTTTCTATGACTGAACGTTTTTCGTCTTTCTGCCGTTTTCTTCTCAAATTGGAGAGAAAGGATTCAGGGGTGGGTCCCACTTTTTTTCCCCCTCTTCTCTCCATTTTCATTGATAACCAGAGGAGGGAAGGCTCTATTCTCAAAAATCTTTCATCGATGATTTTTCCATCCGTTGCTTTTCTTGGCTTTCCAAATATACGCTAAATAAATGTACTACTAGGTTAGGGAATTCCTCTATAATCCTATCTATTTCAAGTGGTTTAACACACTTTTAAAGTCTATAAGTCATTACTCATTAGTCATCTGAATCAGCTACAAAAAATTAAAAGTAGAAAAATCCACGATCAAAGCGATTTTAGAGGTAATCAATGGGTAATCACTCTTAGGAATTTTGGCTCCTCATCATAGCTGCAGGAAAAAAGGCACAATTCCAATTAGTCACGATTTCATAATCATTTTTTTTTCAATTCTGATTTTTGGATACTCCGTAATTTTCAACACTCATCCAACACATTTCTTTTTCTCTATCTCTCTCTTTCTATCACATCACCCACCTATCATATCTATCACTTCCTTTTTTTCTATTTTTTTCAAGCTCTTGGTGTTGGTGTCCACCCATCATTTTTCTTTTGTTTTTCAAACAACTCAAGATAATAAAAGATACAACCCTGATTTTTGGACACCACAAAATCCCCAACACTCACCCAACACCTTCTTTTCTCTCTATCTCTCTCTTCTTATCACATCACTCACTTATCACATATATCACTTCTCATTCTCTATTTCTCTCTCTCTCTGGGGTATTAGAGGGATAGATGGGTGTCAACCCATCATTTTTCTTTTATCTTTCAATATTCTTGGTTAATTCTTTGTTGGTTGATACTCACAATGAGACCAGAATCTAATTTGTTTAGCTTTTTATATTTGGTTTCTATTTTGCGCATAAAAATTGAGACTAGCGGCCTCAATATTTTAAGGTAAATTCTTCCATACCCAAGAAGAAAGGTGGGTATCTATACCCATCCATAAAACAGACAAAAATAATCTCAATAAAAATAAAAAAAAACTATAATTCAAATATAAATTATAAATAACAAAACAAATAACACCTACAAAACAAACAAACTCGAAATAAAAAAATAAATTGAAATATCAAAATAAATTGAAATTGTGTATGAAAGAAGTAAAACAATAGAAGAAATTGACGAAAATATAATTTTATTATTAGGAATGAAATAAGAAAAGAAGAATAAGCTACTAATGAAATTAAATAGTTTACACAAACATTAGAATATTATTTAAGCAGTGATCCAAATAACAAAAATAGAGAAATAATTTTTATAAAAAATGAAATAGAAAAAGAATAAAAAAGACTCTTAGAGAAAATAAAAATTTATTAATAAATATAAAAAATTTTCAGGGAATTTCTCCTATACTCTCACACTAACAACAGGTATGAAAACTCAGCATTTAATTTCACTTTAAAAAAGTTAAAAAAATGATGTGGCGTTAAATAATTGGTCATTGGGTATTCATACCCAATAAAACTCCTGGGTATCCGAGTTCTCACCAAGTTTTAATCACAGATAGAAGTTAAAAATTGACTACAGCTTATGGGAAAGATAAAAAGACAATTAAGCACATGATACAAAGAGCATGAGTACCAAATACATTCAATCCAAAATACAATTAATAATCAAGCCAATCAATTCTAAATCAAGATCTCCCTTGCTATTATTTGAGGGGGGAAAAATCTCACTTGGGGAATCATGTGGCTATCATTATCTTTATAGACAGGAAAACGGAGAATAGAGAAGTAAATTAAATTTTAATATTTTATCTTGGACATGATGTATTAAGTCAGAATCAGACTAAAAAACTATTTTTTTTACCCCTTAAAACAAACATGGGATAAGAAACAAGTTGAGGAGTTAAAAGCTTCACAGCAAGACAAAGACACGTACCTGCAGAGACTGGAATAATTAATTCAGAAAACCGCCACCAACACCCACATCTAGGGAAGACACAACATAAGGCAACCCATCAAACAAAGATGTTGTTATCAACAAGAAGGAAAAAACCCGTCAAAAAAAAAGAAGGGGGAAAAAAAAAGAACAACAACAATACTCAGAGAGCTGGTGTAGAAGCTTCCAAAATTTGATTGCTTTGCCTTTGCTTCTTCCATGCTGGTGCATAACACCTCGCACCTTCTTGCCTATCAACAATGCCATCGTGAATCCTCAGGGGATACAGAATTCTTGCTTCAATGTTTTATCCAACTATCTCTAAAAACCCACCTGATATCAAACTTGCTAAAAACGGTGCGACGAGGTACAATTTCATGGTGAAAAATAGAAACGAGGCGCGAAGATTACCAGAGAGAAGAAATCGAAGCTCGACGAGACGATTACGAGAATGAACAACAGAATCGCTACAATGCAACCACCAGAGAGAACAAATAGAAGCCGGAAGCCCTAACCAACAAGATCGTGCATGTTCCTCACGACAACAATGGATTTCCATTTTTTTTTTTTTTCAAAACTTGGGTTAACATCAGGTATAAACTTTCCTTTTTTGGTAACTTGGGTTAAAACCCTAAACTTGAATCAGTTTTGAAATTCAATATTTAAAACTATTTAGATTTTTCTTTATAGAAGTATACACATTTACATGAAATGAATATTAGTAAAAAATATAATATAAATTTTTTCAATACATATTAGGTTCTAAATTTTTATTCTACTACTAGATTAGATTAGATACAATACTATATAATAAACATAATTTAATGAATTATTAAAATTCAAAAAATAGTGAATGAACTATGATATTTTCAGTATTATAAATTTCACAATATCATCGTCCAAAAAGGGTTTTTTTTATTTTAATTTGTTTTTACAAAGATATGTGTTTTTCCTATAGTCCAAATCTTATTTTACAACAAATTCTTATAATGAACAATAGAAAATAGTAAGTTCAAAATTTGTACACTTTGTACTACATATTTTCTCATTTAATTTTTTAAGAATCTTTTAATATTAATATCTTATATAAATATTTAGGAGTCAATACATTACATGTCTCGTGCATTGCCCCATTCCTATACTATACTAGTTTATATAAAATCAAGAAAATGAAGATTTTTTTTTCTTTTGATCCACATAGACAAGGTTACCCCCCCTGTTGGATATGCTTTTCCACATGCCAAAGTTTAGGGCTTTTATTTCCCTACCTCCCCCGCTTAATTTTCCCACCTCCCCCACCCAAGGAAAAGACTATTTTACCCTTTACTTTCCTATCTTCCAGGTTCAAAATGTTGACGTTATTTTTTTTTTTTTGGAAAAATTTCAACTTCCGGATTCTTAATACCGGAGCACTCCGGAGATAAGAATCCGGACTTTTTTTTTGAACAATTTACCTCTCTTTTTGCTAGATCTGTAAATTTAAAAATTAACACGTCCGGATTCTTGTCTCCGGAGTGATCCGGTATTAAGAATTCGGACGTGTTTTTGAACAATTCACCTCCCTTTTTGCTAGATATGTAAAATTAAAATTAACACGTCCCGATTCTTATTACCGGATCACTCCGAAGACAAGAATCCTGACGTGTTAATTTTTTTACTAGATTTAGAGTGTCCGGATTCTAAAATCCGGACGTGTTAATTTTTTTGCTAGATTTAAAGTGTCCGGATTCTAAAATCCGGAATTATCCGGATTTAAGAATCCGGAGGTGGGAAAAGTTGCTCTCTTCTCAGCACATATTTTGCTTTACTCCTTTTTCTCTCTTGAAGCTGCTAGCAATAGCGAGGATTCAATTCATATTTCATGGGCAAGATCAAGTCTTTCGAACAAGAATTCTCACTCGGTTTGCTTTCGCCTCAAATTTGCTCACATTTCATTGTCAAATATATTATTATAATTATTACATTGCATTGCTGTTTGTGGATTTTGATTGGTAGCAGATGAACGACGGAAGAAGTCAGAAAGCATCATAGTAGAGCAAGGGCAAAGTTGGATTTTTAAAAATATGGGAGGTGGGAAAATTAAGTGGGGGAGGTGGTGAAATAAAAGGCCCAAAGTTTAAGTCCACTTCCATTACAAGCCCATTCAGAATTTAATTAGGACTGGGCTGGGCTGCATAGAGTTGAACTTGAAAATGACAAAGCATCGACCAAGGGTGGGATTAAGGTACATGTACAGCAACAGGACTACGGGAGTTACGGGATGATCTCACTCTCAGGCAGCATGTTCCTCGTGATCATGTCTTGGCGACAACTCAAAAATCAAGGACCGAGTGTGTTCAATCGTGATGATGGGCTGTTCTTGTCCAAACACCCTAACATAGTCCCACACGACTTTCATATGAAGTGAAATTGTTAGTTATATTTACCCAAACAAGCCAGCTCCGTAAGTTTTTACTTGCTCAGAGATGATCTGTGTCTATGAAATTCCAATGAACTAATAAACGAGTGTTGTTTGGACTGTGTGGTATTTACTGGTTATTATGTAAGTTGTAAAATCCTAATTAAAAAAAATAATAGTTAATCGATGTATATATAGAGCACTATACTGTCCAGAGAGCATAGTCTGATGGTAAAACCTACATAAGAGTTGTGTGGACGCTGAGAATAGAGTTCGAACCCGTAATGCTCCACTTTTTCCTCTCCTCTAACTTTCTCCTCTCCATTAAACCATATGTACTAGGACAAAAAAAAATAAAAAAATAGAGCACTATGTCAAAAAAGGGTTTTAACGGCACTTGTTTTAAAACGTTTAACTGATGCTTTAATAGAGCATAGGCCAAAATAGTTAATTGATGTATATATAGAAGGAGGAGCATGCACTAGATACTGTGTCACAATCACCTAAAATTGTATTAGCTCACTCCTTCACCTGGTGTGATTAGTCTCCCTCAGTCCCTTGCATTCTTGTCAAGATCCTTTACAATTTTAAAATAATTTAATATGATAGTCAGAGCTGTCTTAAACATTTTGGAGGTTCTGTTCTATTCTTAAAAATTGGACCCCTAAAAATCGGGGATCAATATATATATATTAACTCGCTCAGGCATTATTTTCATCGATTTTTAGCGACAAATATATTTCCCACGCGAAAACGTCATGCGCTAGACTCAAGAACGGGTCGCAGGGGTTGCTAGAAACAAAACTACCTCTGCGCCACACAATGATTCGTGATATATATCACGCAATATTGTATATATAATAAAAAATTTGGGACCCTCAAATTTGGGCCAAAATTTGGGACCCTGTACTATTACACTGTTTGCACTGCTCATTAGCGGCCCTGATGATAGTGAGTTTTTTTCAGTACACATTTATTAAATCATATTTATCATCAACATTTTAAATTATAACAAAATTGAAAATGGATCATCGTAATTTTTGAAAAACTAAATCTTAGCCGAAAAGTGATCTGACGATTAATATGACTTCTAATAAAAAATGATTAATATATGACTTAATAAGTTTCAATTATTTAATTAATAACCACGTCCTCCACAGTTTTTGTTTTTGTTTTTTTCCCCTGAAAATGCATACGATCCGATCGTAGTCCAATAAAACTACTTTCCTTTTTTCTTTCTATATGGAGATAGTCGCACGTAATGACATATCATGGCCATATTGTTAAAAGCTTGAGATAAGAACGGTTTCGTTCGAGTGCTCGAAAATAATATTCCGAAGTTTTCGTATGTTCTCTGTTACTTGTGTGGATACACATTATCCTAATATTTTAAGAGAAATTAGCATGCTCTTTTTAATGAATCCAAATCAGTGTTTTGAAAACCGAATCGAACGGTTCAACCTGTTGAACCATGAACCAACCATGTTTATAATCAGGTTATTTTGGCGATTTAACAGCAATTTTAAGCGGTTAAACTATGACCCGGAAGTCTCGTCTGTTCGATGCTTGGTTCGATTTTTAAAACATTGATCCAAATTGCTTACATTGGCGCTCCTCTGAAATCATCTATGCAGAGATTATGGTGTTCCTCTATGGCATCAAGTTGTGCTGGGAGTGGGGGTATAGAAAGGTGTATTGTGTCTCGGACTCTTTACTCACAGTCAATTTTGTTAAGTTTGGAGTCTCTCCACATCACAGGTATAGTAATGAGATCAAAGTTATTCAGTCCTTTCTAAGAAGAGATTGAATTTGCAATGTTCATGATAACTTTAGGGAGGAGAACTATTGTATCGATTTTTTTTGCTAAGCTTGGTACAAAATCCTTGGAGTCTTTTGTTATCCTTCGGGATTGCCCGGCAAGATTACAGGCCCACCTATGGCTTGATGCTAGTGGTGTTGTTTCTATTAGGAACTAGCAAGATACTCGTGCATTCGCACGAGTCACTCTATTTTTTCATATTTTTGAAATACACTTGTTTGTAAAAATAAATTTTTAAATTGTGACAAACATATTTAGTAGTTTTAGTTTTCTAAAAATGCAGAAAGATTGAGAGTATTCAAACAAAGAAAATAATTATATCGACAACATGTAATGTTTTCCCGTCGGGATTTAAAACTAAAATAATCATTTATAAATAATAAAGAGATTTACAAAATTGTTATGTGCTCAAAGGCAATAAAATTATACTAGCATTTTATGTTTTCCCGTCGGAATTCACAAAGCAAAAAAATCATTTATAAATAATTAAAAAAATTATAAAATTGATATATGCTGAAAAACAATAAAATTATACCGATAACAATAATGTTTCTCCGTTGAGACTCAAAATGAAAATAATCATTTATAAGTAATAAAAATATTTCTAAAATTGTTATGTGCTCAAAGACAATAAAATTATACTAATAACATCTAATATTTCCCTGTCGGGATTCAAAAAGCTAACTATCATTTATAAATAAAAAAATATTATAAAACTGATATATGCTGAAAGACAATGAAGTTATACCGATAACATGTAATGTTTCCATTCAGGACTCAAAAGCAAAATAATCTTTTATAAATAATAAAGAGATTTATAAAATTATTATGTGCTCAAAGACAATGAAATTATACCGATAATATGTAATATTTCTCCATCGTTACTCAAAAACAAAATAATCATTTATAAATAATAAAGAGATTTAAAAAATTGTTATATGCTCAAGGACAATGAAATTATACTAACATGTTATGTTTTCCCGTCGGAATTCACAAAGCAAAAAAATCATTTATAAGTAATTAAAAAAATTATAAAATTGATATATGCTAAAAGATAATAAAATTATATCAATAACAATAATGTTTTCCCGTTGGGACTCAAAAGGAAAATAATCATTTATAAGTAATAAAAAGATTTCTAAAATTATTATGTGCTCAAAGACAATGAAATTATACTAACAACATCTAATGTTTCCCCGTTGGGACTCAAACAGCAAACTATCATTTATAAATAAAAAATATTATAAAACTGATATATGCTGAAAGACAATGAAGTTATACCGATAACATATAATGTTTCCATTCGGGACTCAAAAGCAAAATAATCTTTTATAAATAATAAAGAGATTTGTAAAATTATTATGTGCTCAAAGACAATGAAATTATACCGATAACATGTAATATTTCCCCGTCGTTACTCAAAAACAAAATAATTATTTATAAATAATAAAGAGATTATAAGATTGTTATATGTTCAAGGACAATGAAATTATACCGATAACATGTATTGTTTACCCGTCGGGACTCAAAAGCAAATAATCATTTATTAATAATAAAGAGACTTATAAATTTGATATGTACTCAAAGACAACAAAATTATACCGATAACAAATAATGTTATCCAATGGGGACTCAAAAGTAAAATAATCAATTATAAAAAATATAAATATAAGAAGGAAAAAAAAGTAAAAAAACACACAAAAAAGTGGTGCTCAAAGACGATAAAAATATACCGACATGTAACGTTTTCCCGTCGATATTTAAAAGTAAAGTAATCATTTATAAATAACAAAGATATTTATGAAATTAATATTTGGTCAAAGACAACAATAAAACAACAAAAAATAGGGGTTTCCCATAAATAAATTAGAAATTAAATACAAAAATAATCATTTAGGGTTTTCCCGTGAAGAAATTATAAAAACATTTATAAAATTTGAGAGTTCAAAGAAAATGAAATAAACATACTAAAAAATTAAAAAATGAAAAAATGAAAAATATTAAGAAAAAATAGAAAATTAAAATGTCAAAAACAAATCTACGTAGGAACTCATAAATAAAATAGTCATTTATAAAATAGTTAAACATTTATAAAATTTAATACATGCTCAAAGACGATAAAATTATACCGATAACATGTTATGTTTCTCCACCTGGACGCAAAAGAAAAGTAATCATTTATATTGACAATATGTAATATTTCTCCCGTTGAGAATCAAAAGTAAAATAACCATCTATAAATAATAAATAATAAACACATTTACAAATTTTGATATGTGATCTCAAAAAGTGAAGGGAAGAGGGAGATAAAAATTTTTGAAATTTGAGAAGAAAGAAGAGATAGGAGAAATGGAGGTAAGATGTAAAATTAAATTAACTATTCTATTCTTAAAATTGATGAGGTTTCAAAATTTTAACAATAAGTAGTTTAATATTTTTGTTAGTAGTTTGTTTTTTTTAAATTGATATAGATTAGTCCTGTTGTCTTTGTCCCTTTTTTTCCCGGCGGTTGAAACAAAACAAAACAAAAATTGCTTACATTGGTATTACGTAAAGTCCCTTCCTTTCTCGCTGTTTAATAGTCTCTGTATTTTGCTTTCTTAAATATTTGGTGGGTAGTAGGTGCTAAGATTTCCTACTTTATTGGCTAATTAAGTAATTTAAATTTGTTTAGCTGAAAATTAGGCATACGGGCAAGTGTTGCTTTGTTTGGGCATCCACCGTGAGAAGTAGCCCCCACTTGAAGATTCTTTGATCTTGGGGCCGGTTAGAAGTCTCAAATGAAAAAATAAAATGGCTTGGTTAGTGGTTATAAGTAGAATAACCCTCATTTTATGAGCTAGTTTTTTAGGTTGAGTTAGGTCTAACCCAAATTCTAATATAGTATCAGAGCCTATTATAGATCTATTTGTTGGGCCACCCGTTATCGAGCCACTCGGGTTACGCTCCAATTGTCTAATCCTGAATGTAGGGATGAGTTAGCTTTTGGGGTTGAGTTAGACTCAAACCCAAATTCTAATAATAAGAACATCACTGATTCCATCTCATTACCCATGATCACCGCCGCTGAATTCAAAACAACACCCTCCCTTTTCTCTCTCTTTTATGTTGGAAAGAGTACACTGCCTCGGTGGACAATGGTCCCCCCCAAACCACGATGCGAGAGATTTTAATGAGTGTAATTAACATTTGATTTAGAACGTGTAAAGTAGACCAAGACTCAATCATAGTAGCAACTAAAGAAAAAAATAGTAGTGATATCAGAAAAAAAATAATTCAAAATAAAGGGGGGAAATGGTATACCGATTCTGTCTTTGGAGGCCAATATATGATAGTATGATTCATATGAAACGGAGAGAACAAAGTAGGTAATATTTGTCAAAAGATTAGATAAGGTGCCGCCACTACTACTCCAACTTTGCCTTACACCTCACGTCTACCGTTTGATTCTTGTTGAGGAATAGAGTACTCTAATACTTAATACAGTGCTGCTCTGTACACTTTCTGCCTACTTCACGACAAAGCGTTTATCACAAGTATGAGAATTGAGTTTTTTTTTTTTTTTTTTGTTGAGATTTGCCTATTCATACCGTGACTCGTGAGCCGTGACTCAGTCCCTTCTATTTTGTTGTTGATAGATTGACTCAGTCCTGTTTTTGACGGCTAAATAACGTTAACAATTATTTAACATTATGTTAGTTTATCTTCAAGTTTCAAATGAAACATTATATTTAAAAATACCTTTTTTATTAATTTATGAATATTAATAAAAAATTATAAAGCAAATTTAACATTTAATTTAATGATTACACATTATATGTTTACCACATCTTTAAACGAAAATACACAAAATAATCAAGTGGCTCAATTAGCTAGTTTTTCAACTATCAATTAAAGTTTATTCGCTGCTATCAACTAATTAACTTATCAATTATCAACTAATTTATTCCCACACAAAAAATTATCAAATATTTTATCCATTATTTATACTAAAATGAACCTAGTTTTTTTTTTTTTGGGTGGGGTGGGGAACCATTAAAAACATTTAGAGTAAAGTCTCATTTTAGTCCTTGACAATTTTTGCGAGACCCATTTTAGTCCCTGACAAAAATTAAGTCCAAAAATAGTCCCTGACAAATTTAAAACAGGGTCACGTTAATCCTTCCGTCCATCTCTTTCTAAATCCGTCAGTTAACGCATTAACGTATCACGTTAAATGCTGACGTGACAACGTTAACCCATCTGTTGGCTGCCAAATCGCCTCCAGCTGTGCTTTTTCATCAAAACCCAGATTGGGGCGTTTTAGTCCCTGTCCCCCTAATCTGACCAGATCTTCTTCGTTTTCTTATGGAAAACCACTTTCAGTTTAATTTCATTATCAAATCGTGCAGGAACCACAGTAATGGTATCAACAAATCTCCAAACTGCTCTCTTTGACTTGTTTTGAAGCACAATTTTTCATCAATGGAGAGACAAGAAAGTTTCTCCTTCAAACCCATTAGGCTTTTACTCTTCTCATTCACAATCTTTTCCTCTTTCCTCTTCCTTTCAACCTTCACCATCTGGCTCACCAAGTCCACGCCTTCACTTCACCACCAAACTCCTTCTTCTTCTTCTTCTTTACCAAAAACTTTAACTGTTCTTCTTCATCCTTTAACTGTTCAGTCATTGACTACTAGCTTTACCAAAAACTTCACTGTAACTAATGCCAAAATCCCAACTTTGATCGAAATAAACAAGGTAGAAGCAAGTGGTTTAGTTGGTAATAAAACCAAGTTCCGATTTTGAATAAGATTGAACAGAAGACAGTAAAAAAAAGGTGTGATTTAACAGAAGGGTATTCAGTTTTTGATGAAAGCTATCATCTTTATGCCAAAGGTTCATGTCCTTTAATAGATGAAAGTTTTGATTGTGAGGGAAATGGAAGATTGGATAGAAACTACTCTAAGTGGAGATGGCACCCCAAAGACTGTAATCTTTCTTTTCATTTTGCTACTTTAGGGATTTCACTTCATTAAGTAAAAGTTAATTTTAATTTTTGTGGGGTACTGTGTTTTTTGGCAAAGGTTCAATGCAACAAAAATGCTGGAGTTGATAAGAGGGAAAAGGCTAGTTTTTGTGGGTGATTCAATTAATAGGAACCAGTGGGAATAAATGATGTGCATGTTATTTCAGTTTAATCAGATTAGGGTTTTGGGAGGAGAAGGAGCAACAGAAGAAGGAGGACGACGAGTAGAAGAAGAAGAAGAAGAAGAAGAAGAAGAAGGAGAAGGAGAAGGAGGAGGAGAATGAGAAGGAGAAGAAGAAGGAGAAGAAGATCTGTTTAGATTTGGGGGGATAGGGACTAATATGTCACATTTTTGACAGGGACTAAAACGTTCCAATCTGGGTTTTGATAAAAAAAAGCACAACTAGAGGTGATTTGGTAGCCAATAGATGGGTTAACGTTGCCATGTCAGCATTTAACGTGATATGTCAGTGCGTTAATTGACGGATTTGGAAGGAAATAGACAGAGGGACTAACGCGACCCTGTTTTAAATTTGTCAGGGACTATTTTTGGACTTAATTTTTGTCAGGGACTAAAATAGGTCTCGCAAAAATTGTCAGGGATTAAAATGGGACTTTACTCAAACATTTATTTTCTTTTGTCGTCAATTAAAGGCTTCCAATGTTTCTATTCGAGAGATTAGTCTGGTTAATGTCTAGCGTATAAATTGGTAGTCAATTCATAATTACTCGTGGAAATTATACTTACATCCACCCTTTTCATGAATGCAAGTATAAACGATCATGTTTAATTTTACTCGTGTTTTTTCTTTTGAAACTGATATTTAAAAGGATAAAATTTAGGTAAAGTTCCTTAAGTGTGGTTGGTGCCGTTCTTGTCACAAAATAGATAAATTTTTATATCTTTATCCACTCTTACTATCTCTAACCTCTCACAACTACCATTATCAAAACAATTTTTATCCTATTTTGCTAGAGGAACAACACCCACTCCTAAGGAACCTTACCTAAGTTTTAGCCTATTTAAAATTGAAAAATGCTAACAAGTTCCCTTAGGATATTGGTTGAGGAATCAAAAAAGATACTAGTAATAAGTTTGTATGAGAAAATGATGTATTTATTACATCGAAAAGTGACTAACTCGTATTTTTAAGATAAAATTTCCTTTTATGTATTCCTTAACCAATGTCTTTAAAGTACTAATTAGCAATTTGACCACCTTCCCATTCATCACACAGTTGGTTACAGCCTTTTTGGAACAATTAGTATTACAGAAATCATACAAAGTAGTAACATTTTTTTTGTTAAAGGTAATTTTAATTCCAACAATGCAAATGGTGTTATACTCCAGTTGTTACTCTCCATAGTAGGAGTATTTGTAACATCCTGTTTTTCAAAAAATAATATTTAAAGTATAGTAGACGGTGAATGAGCATTAGAAATTCTAATTTGAAAGAAAATAGGTCTAGATGTGTTATAGAAACACTCAAAAAGACCAAAAACACCCCTAGAAAGAGTCTAGGAACCCTAGAAATGTCTAGAATGGAAGAAAATAAGAATGTCTCTTTAGACTGGGTCGCGACGCGACCAAGATTGCACTAGAGGAAATCACAATGCGATGGTGAGAATTCTGGAACCAGTAATTCGGTGACTAAGTCGGTGAATGCAACCAATGAGAGCGTGACACTTGGCCTAATCGCAACGCGATTGGCGACTGTGTCTTGTACCGTCGCGACGCGACGGAGCCAAGTTTTGCCTATAAATAGAGCTCGTCCCTCTCCATTCTGCCAAGCCCTCCAATGGAGCATTTGGAGTGCAAAGAGGGGAGCTTGGAGGAGGAGGAGGAGGAGGAGTAGCAGGACGCGGGGGACACGAGCAACAACGGTCTTCTAAGCCATGTATGTCCCAACCTCTTCTCTCTCTGGTTATTCTCTCTCTAGGAACTTCTAAGGAGTAAGTATGCTCTGTGCTTGCCTCTAATGAGGAACTGGCACATCAGAAAACCATTTGTAAGTAATCCTAGAGATTAAGAAGGAGGGTAAGCCCTAGAGGGCCACTAAGGAGCAAGTATGCTCTGCACTTGCCTCAAGAGAGGATCTTGTGCATCAAAAAGCCCTTAGTAGGTAATCCTCTAAGAGAAGAGGATGAGGGCGACCTAGTAGATTAGAAATGAGTGTCCAGAGGTAGGAGTACAAGTAGCAGACACGACGAGAGAGTAGAGAGTGGCAGCAACTACGACAGTCTTCTAACCAGGTAAGGAGACTTGAACCCTATCCACTAGGGATTATAGGATTAAAATAAGTGTATAATTAAGCGTAGGGTGACCTAAAACCTACTAGTGGTTGATAACAGCAACACCTTAGGAAAGGGGTTGTGGCCTATGATAGCTGAGGACAGTTGTCAAAGGTCTGTCAACCATAGGAATGATATGCTAATATTGATAGAAGGATGTTGATTAGTGTGATGCTAATTCTACATGATTGCTTATGGTTGTGTGTGATTGATTGATGATATGCTGATGGTTGTGTGTGATTGATTGATGGTATGTTGGTTGATAATATGACTGTAGTAGATCGCCTGAGCGAAACTAGGGTTGATCCATATATTGATCAAGGATGATTGATAACTGATGTTGTGCTGGTTGATCTATAAGTCATTCGAGGATGGTTGAGTATTGATAATGTGTTGGTTGATTTACAATATGCTTTAGATGCTGGTAATTCTGCTTATGCTGGTTTGATGTAAAGTTATTAAATAATGATATATGTGGGGTATGGTTGGAGCTATCTAACTAAAAAGAGTTGTTAAATGCTGAGATAAGATGATGATGTTGGCTGAGATAATGAGTTGATGTGCTGAGCTGATGAATAATGAAAAGCTGATAAGGTGCTGAATAATGAATGGTCATATACATGTGCTGTAATCCACCGCCGTGCATATAGGCTATGTACGAGGCCAGGTGCCAGAGTGCAAGCACGATGCAGTCGGTATAGGACACACTTCGCGTGGATCCTTGAGGATAGTCTAGGTCCGACAAGTCCACAGGTGACAGATGGCTAGCTACCACCCTGTCGGGACGTTGGGTAGCCTGGTTATCGTGACGTGTTGCATCACTGTCCATAGTGCCGATCCCGAGTGCCGCCCCGACACCTGTTCTTATCGAAGAGCATGGATGCACTCTTAGGGGTACGATGTGCAGGATAGGGGGATGGACAACTGGCTTGGCCTACTCACATGCCGGTGAGAGGTCGTTGTTATCTGTAAAGGCAAAGTAGCTAAGGTGGGGCTGCTTTTGCCATTATTAAGTTGTGTGGCCACGTAGGCATATAGACGCAGGTACATGGGAAGGGTAGCTAGGTAATAATCCAAACAGATACTGGGAGATGTATGATTTAATCTATCATATATTCCATTATTCTGCTTTGCTGTTATACTTGTGTATAATGCCTGGTTATGCATGAGTTCTAAATCCTACCTTCCCATTCAATAGTGTGTATAGTGCGTTCTGAGCCTCCTGCTCTATTTCTTGTTTTGTATATATCTGCTCTCGGATATTATCAGGTGACAGACGATTCAAGAGGAAAGATGGTATCGGGTGTTTCACAACCAGTGAATCAGAGTCAGTAGATGGGAAGTCCAAGTCACTATCCCTATATATACTATATGAGGATACTATGGATGAGTACCTTTAGGTACAATTGTACACTTTCGCCTGCTAAAATAAAATAAAAATTATTTTCACTATTAGTATATAAACTGATATATTTAATATATTGGAAAAATTGACTAGGATGTCACAGTATTAATTTAAACATATTATGCAATTTGCAACTACCCATCCAAAGTCCAGTGATCAAATCGAAGTTACGAGCAGAGAAATTGCACGTTGAACGGTGAACTTATCGGAAGTTTGCTTGGCATTTTGGCCCAGTTTAGAGCTACTATCTGTCATACACATGCATATACAACACGTGTTAGAAATATAATATAATTCACCCAACAACTTAAGCTTTTGGGATAGTTGGTTCTTGACATGGTATCAGAGTCTCTATGACTAAGTGGTCTTGAGTTCGATCCTTGCTGCCCTCATTCTTCTAATAAAAATAATTGAATTTCAGCACAAGGTAAATGGGCCTATGCATTATCCACATTTCAAGCCCAAATGACTCTCACGTGAGGGGGTGTGTTAGAAATATAATATAATATAAAATCATTCATTTGCCTTCACCCAACAGCTTAAGCTTTTGGGATAGTTGGTTCTTGACAACACGTATTCTTGTTATACAATTAATCCCTGGTGGGGATACCTCCAGTACACGACGTTTTTTTTTAAAAGGGGTACACGACATGTTAATGAGCGTTTTTTTAACAAAGAAGAAAAAGAAGAGTTAGTTGAAAATTTTGGTCTACCTACTAAAAGCCGAATAACAATATATAGATGAGTGCTATCAACACAATCTCTAACACTCATTTTTCATCACTCACTCTCTTATTGGTTGAAATTCAAATGGCCCCACTAAATTATGTGAGTCCCACACAAATTTAGTGGGACCCATATGTATTTCAACCAATAGGTGAGAATGTGTTGGAAAGATAGTGTTAAAGAATGTGTCCTTAGAATCTCTCATGATATATATAAGCCGCAACTCAAGGATCTTATGCACGAACACAAGTCATTCACATGCATGCTAATGCTATGCACAAATCAGAGTAGAAAATGAGAAAGGACTCGAAATCGACTTTAGTCTTTTTTTTACTGAAGTGGTTATTATGTTGTAAAACAAAAATGCTAAATGCTAGGGACAAATACAAGTATACAACGGTTTATTTCATCTTCTGAATTTGTTCCTTGTGGGGCATAACACTTACCATCCATGATCCATATCTAGACTCGGTCCATGTAATTAAATATACTAGTAATATACACGTGCATTCGCACGGGTCACGTTCGTTCCTACACATGTTTTAAAGCGGACTTGTATATAGAAGTAAATATTTTGAATCTAGTTAAAATCATAGTAGAAAGAGATGGGCTCACACTATAAAAAGTTCATCATCCCAACAGAAAAAGAAGCAAATGGATAAAACATCAATGTTGGCTCTAGTAGTACTATAAACATAGAACTATGTTACTGAACTTATAAAAAAAAATAAAAGAATTGGTATGTCCACATAATGGTGTGTGTCCTGCAATGGCATTGGAAGCAAAATGAGCAGAAGAAGGATGTGTCCTGGAAATGCAAACAAAAGGAAATGTTAGGGAGAAAATAAAACTTATTGAAGAAAAAATAAGGAAATGTGTTAAGCAGATCTAAAATAAAACTTATTGACCTAACCTCCTTAACAACAACTCATATATAACAACAATAAAGGGGTATAAATATCAGAGTAAATAATATACTGCATATAAGGCATTGTATAAAAGCCAGTAAAAGCAGACTACATATTCCATAAAACTTAAAGCAGTATCTTTGGTAGTTACTGGCAGCAAAGATGACATGGGAACTAAGTCATGCAAGGATCAAGTTTAATTCAATTCTCTGACCAAGGAATACATTTTGAGAGCTAGCTATAGTAACATCTTTTTTTTTGGGTGAACTATATAGTAACATCTTAAAGACACAAATATCACTATCTAAGTCTTGTGAAAGATAAGTTTAATTGAGCAGTCTCTTGTTGTACCATTGTTCCAACATAATAAATTTAATTGAGCAGTTTCTCATGAAAGATAAGTTTAACGGCAATCAAGTAGGTTCTTGAGCAGTCTCTTCATTGTTTTGAACAATATCTTCCATCCTAGCCATATTTGTTCCAACGCCACTCTATGCATCACTCAAAATAAGATATTGTCACATACAATAAAATTTATTATTTTAAACGTGAAATAAAAAGGAGATATACATGAAAACTATAGTGTGATATAAGCACCTGGCCATATTTGTTCCATCCCCAGTAGAATGTTTCTACATTTTCTTGAAGAACAGAAACAAAAGAGAACTAATGAGAATATAGTTTAAAATCATACACTTCCATTCTCTCTTGGATACTTCTCACAGAATAATAAATTAAGTGGCACAAAATTAGTTAAATGCATAATTATAAAACACCATAGCCCTAAAAAACCTAAGAAAGAAGCAATGGTTTTTAGATCAAAGTGAAAACAAACTGGTATTTAGAAATAACAGGGACACAAAAGGACAAAATGAATAATATACATATATTTAGAGGAACCAAAAACACAGAGGGGTTAATGAAATATAGAAGATTTAAAACACCTCAAACATAATTGCAAGACCATGTGGTTAATGAAATTCTAGTACTATATATGCTTACTCTTTTCCAAGGTAATTAAAATCGGACCGGGTATTGAACCGGAGAGGGCAAGCGTTCAGGGTTTTGAGGTCAGATTGGGGTCGAACCGGGGTCAGACCAGCTTCGAATAAAATATTATTTTTTAAATATATATCCCCTAAATATATAATATATAGAGTATATAATTATATAAAAATCAAATGAAATAAAAATTTGGAATAATAAATCAGTAGTAGTAATAAAAATTATGAATAGAAAATCAGATGAATAACTATAATTAATCATAAAAATCATAAAAGTAGCAGCAATAAAAATTAGGAATGAAAAAAAATACAATATTGAACCATTTTTTTACGGGAATATTGAACCATGTTCATCAGCCTTTCCTTCATGTAACTTACTGGATTTTGCACGCTGCTCAAAAATTGGGAAAGAATGGCTCAAAAATTGTTTCGAACGCAACTAAAAAAAATGATATATCTATAAACTTATCAGTAAATAACCAAAAGTGGTGCTTGGCTGAGTGGTATGTCACGCCTTTGTAAGTGCCTGGACCCGAGTTCTACTCCTACTGAGGCCATTTTGTGAATTAATTTAAACAGTGCGAGGGAGTCCTAGCGAACCGGTTCGACCCCGGACCGATCGGTTTTGACCCGGACCGGACACAGGCCAGGTTCCCGGTCCAACCGGTCGGACCGACCAGTCCGATTTGGTTTTGATTACCATGCTCTTTTCTATCATTCTAGAGGAGGAACAATTCATTCTGTGCAACTGCATTATTTTCTCCATTAGACTGCATTCCATTCATTGCACTTTTGAGAACCTTTTCCAAGTATGCCAATAGGATAATACAAATGCAAACCAGACACATTGAATGAAATTAAGTAGATTATAGGTTATACTTATACTGCTTACTAATTCAACTCTTAATTAAACAAAATTGAAAATTTTGAAACATTGGAATCTGAAGGAAATGTTGGAGTTGGACTTACATTTTTTAGCATTCCCCTTGTATCATAATGGTAACCACCAGAGAATCCTCTGGTTGCATCAGCTCTTAGATACAACATCATCCAAGGGTATTTCTTTGAAGTCTTTAGCTTATGTTTGAACAACCAACTCCCAACATTAACTTTATTCTCCCAAATTACCTCATAATAAGAGAGACTATCATTTCCACCAGCACAATCAGAATCCAAATCATAAGTACCACTGAATTTTCCTTGCATTATGCCATCTTTCAGCTCTATTTGCTGATGACACAAGATGGATTAGTTCATGCACCCTTGTCCAAAACATGGAAACCTTCCAGCCAGGACTAAAAAAGGGTACCTTTTTACCATCTTGAGGACATAACCCAGACCTTGTGTCATAGTTTCCATTTTTCAGCATTATCATCCAAAATTGCCAAGGCCTTGGGGTGTCTGAAACTTCACATCAAGAACCCAAATACAGTTCCTTTTGAACAACATAGATGTCTGTGTTGTTGCTACTTCTGGTTTCAGACCAGGTAATGAATCCCCCACCCCAAGTTTGTTATCAAGTTTTGTGATAACTCTTAGGAATGAGAGTTATTTGGCTCTTTTAAGCTTGAATTTGCAAAGCCAAAGTGTGTTTTAAGTGTTCAATGTGTGCATTTTGGTTTAGTATAGGAATGTTTGGTTTAAAATGTGTTAGTTGCTAAAGTGCCATTTTAGTGTGAATAATATCATTGGTTTAGTATGCAGAATTATGCAGGAAATTATGGTGCTGTTATTTGGTGCCATGGCACCACGGGTTTGGCACCTATCGCTGGTCTGATGCAGAAAACATCCAGCTGCGAATTATTTCGTATTGGAAGTGGTTCCAGCTATAAAATGGCAGCCTCCATGTGCCATTAAATGACAGAAACAGTGGTCTCCACTCATATTTTTGAAGATGTGATTATTTGTGAATGGGCCTTAGTTTCTTTAATGATTAAATGGATAAAACAAGGCCCAAGAATGATGAAAGGGAGGGATTGTCGCTTGAGAAAAACCCTAAACAGGGTAGAACAATTGAAAAATGGCAGAGAGGGTTTTTGAGGATTATTTGACAGCACCTTCCTCTCTCATTTCAGCCACCAACCATACTCCATCTCCTTCTTCCTCCATTTCCTTCCATTTTACACCATCTTCCACCATTCCATCTTCAACCTCCTTTCACCACTCCATCTTCCACCATTGTTAACCCATTTTGGGAGCTGATTTTCTGCACATTTGCAGTGGAGAAGATTTACGTTAGAGAGGAGCTTGGGCAAAGAGGAGTTTCATGCTTGAACAAACTCTTGGCTATTCTTTTCCCTTAGCTCTATCATTTTATTTCTCCATTTGTAAATTTGAATATTCAGTTCTATTATGGATATTAGCTTTGGTTTTATTTTCTGTTTTCTTGTTTTTAAGCTCACCATGAGCTAAATCTTTTAAGCTAGGATACAATGAACTTGTAATGAACCTCGTAGGTGATGTTTGCTATGTTATGTTAAGCATTTTTATTCGAAGTGTGTTTATGCTAAATGTTTTGAATTGAGATTGGCCACTTGGTTTAGGATAACAACCCATCAAATATTGAAAGAGTTTGGTGAGTAAAAATCTTTGGGTAATATGGATAGTCTTAGGTAATGGACACATTAACTAAGCTTGATTAAACTAGACATAGGCAATCAAGTCCATAGGGTGAACTGAATCATGCTTATTAGACAAGCGAGAACATAATGAGGGCTTAGACATAAGGTATCCTTTACTTAACCCTAGTGACAGTGACTGAAAGGCACAAACATAAATTTTGCACCCAGGTGCCCTGCATTGGTACCACGGCACTGGTTCACAGCACTGATCCTGCATGGTGATTTATTAGGAATTTGCATCCCTAGCTAATTTTATTCATCCTTTTTACCACAACTTTTTAAGTTGTTTTTAGTGTCATTTTCACTCTTAATTCTCTGTTCTCATCACTGAAATTTATGTGTTACTTGTTACTTTGTTCTCTCACTAACTAGATTAGCTAAATTGGGAATTTGTGAAATTAACCATAATCAATCCCCGTGGGAACGATCTTTACTTACTCTTTATTACTTGTTACGATTGTGTATACTTGCACATTGCACTTCATATTTTGCACAACAAGTTTTTAGCGTCGTTGCCGGGGATTGAAAATGTTGATTTCTTTAAGTTTTCAATTTTGTTAGTTTGGTTAGTTGAGATTTTTTTTTTACCTTTGGTGTGTGTTTGTGTTCAGTAGCAGGTGCTTCTCTTCAGCCACGCATAATGGATAATGTAGCTGCTGTCCAGCCTAATATCATTGGGTTGGCCAATGACAGGGATCGCTCAATTCGTGATTATGCTATTTTTGATCCCATAACCATGAATACGGGCATTGTGAGGCCCGAAATCGCTGCCAATCATTTTGAATTCAAGCCTGTGATGTTTTTGATGCTGCAAACCATGGGCCAATTCAATGGTTTACCTCAAGAGGATCCTCATTTGCACCTTAAGCAATTTTTGGAGGTTGCAAGCAATTTCAAGTTCCAAGGCATTACTGATGATGCCTTTCGGTTGAGGTTATTTCCTTACTCCTTGAGGGATCATGCCAAGGCTTGGCTTAATTCTCTAGAGCCAAATTCAGTGGATTCTTGGAATGTGATGGCTGAGAATTTTTTAACAAAGTATTTTCCATCCATCAAGAATGCTAGAATGAGGAAAGACATAATCTCTTTTGGACAACTTGAGGAGGAATCATTGTTTCAAGCTTGGGAAAGATTTAAAGAATTACTGAGGAAGTGTTCACATCATGGGATACCTGTTCGTATTCAGATGGAGACATTTTATAATGGGTTGCTTCCACCCTCAAGATTAATTTTGGATGCATCCTCTGGTGGTGCTTTATTGAGCAAATCTTACAATGAAGCTTATGCCTTAATTGAGTATATTGCAGAAAACAGCTACCAATGGTCCACTGCAAGTCTGAACTCAGCTATAAAAAAGGCTAGTGTGAATGAATTGAATGAAGTTTCTGCCCTCTCGACTCAATTGGCTTTAATTACTCATATGCTGGAAACACTTACTATTGTCAGCCTAGGTACTGTAGCAAATTCTACAGCACTTGCTGTAGCAAAAATAGAACCAGCAGCTGTAGTACATGATTTTTCCCATGTGAATGCCATTTTTTGTGTTTATTGTGGAGGAGGCCACATGTACGAAGAATGTCCAAGCAACCCTGTCTCAGTAAACTACATAGGGAATTATAATGGAGGAAATAACCCAAACTTTTCATGGAGTAAGCAAGGAGATGAAGATTCCAATAATCAAGCCAGGCCCAACCATCCACAAAAATTCCCTCTTCTAGGGCAGCAAAGTCACAGTCATCCACAAGTTCAATTAACCAATCAAGATGTTGGCTTGTCACTTGAAGCAACACTTAATACTTTTATGAACGAGACACAAGTCCAATATCAAAACCAAATAGTGGCCATGAGGAATTTGAAGAACCAATTGGGGCAAATAGCTACTGTACTAAGTGCTAAACTAAGTGGACCTTTGCTAAGCACCACAGATACACCAAAGCCTATTGGGATGGAGCAATGTCATGCTATACATCTCAGAAATGGGAGGGAAAATTATGCTGCTACTAAGAAAATTATGCAGAAAAATTCTACAAAATTTCTTGCAGTACCTGCCACAGCACCTATTACAAAACAAAATTTTCCCAAATTAGTTCCCGAAATACCTCCACCTCCTTTTCCACAAAGATTGAAGAAATCTGCCCAAGACAAGCAATTTGGCAATCAGCATGAGACAGAAGACCAAATGGCAGAATCTGATCCAAAAAGAGGCATTCCAGCTAGTGCAACACCAAGCAATTCAGTTGCTATCCAAAAAATTATGTAGAAAAATTCTGCAGAATTTTTTGCAGCACCTACCACAGCACCTGCTGCAAAACATAATTTTCCCATATTAGTTCCAGAAACATCTCCACCTCTTTTGCCACAAAGAGTAAGGAAAACTAATCAAGACCATCAATTTGGCGAGTTCATGGCAATCTCTAAAAAGCTCCATATTAATATTCCCAAAGTGAAAGCTCTCCAACATATGCCGAATTACATGAAATTCATGAAAGATGTGCTAATCAAGAAGAAATTTTTGGGAGAATTTGAAACCGTGGCACTGACTCAACTTGAACACAAGGAGCTATTCAAGGAAGAAAAAAACAGTTAGGTGGGAAATGATCTAAATAATATCATTGAGGGCAAAAGAGGATTGAATTCAATCATAAAGGAGGTAGTGAAAGAGGAAATCATCAAGTGGCCTTGGACAAGAATGAAGACCATCACCAACTTTGATGATCATTGACATGGTTAGACCAATTTATGGAGGAGGAGGTGATCAATGTCAATGAAAATTCTGATGAGGAGCCAATTGCCTAGCTGGTGGGTAAGGTAAAGGCCAACTAAGAAAGAAAAGTGCTCGGCTTCAAGCAGGAATGTTCTCACTCTAGCTCTTTTACTGTTTTTCAGTAGTAAATATTTTTAGTATGTTTGTTTGTGTTTGTTGAATTTTGTTCTAGTTATTTGTAGGTTGCATAATTAATTTGCTTATGTCAACCCTTTCTCTAACATAGATTATTTGCAGTGGGGACACTGCAAGAAATTATGTTAGGGGGAGGGATAGTTTAGAAGTTTTAGTGTTGCATTTGCAGCAATGTTTTCTTGTTCTTCTATGCTATTTAAAAAAAAATTGGTTGGCACAATGGCTTAACTTGATGAGGATTCTGTGCATGGTGTTGTTGGAACTTTGTGCTGATTGGTAATTGATTGGAACACTGATTTTTGACACAAACCCTTAGCTTGAGAGGGAAGAATAGGTAGCCTATGAACTAGTTGATGTTGAACCCTTAGAATGGACTGAACCTTGTTGCCAAATTTGACCAATTAAGGAGGATTAGGCAAAAAGATAAGTTTGAGGATATGCTCATTGTAAAGATTCAAAGAATAGGACAATGCACACATTAGTAATGAGAAAAAGCCAAAAATATATTAAAAAAAACGAGTCTCTTTGTTGAGTAACCGGGTAACTTCATTACAATTGTTGTTATTCGCGTCAAAAGACAAAGAGGCAAAACATAGAAAAAGGAAAAAAGATTAAAAATTGAATACGTGTGCATTGATCCCATGTTTTTCAGTTTGTTTGTGCAGTTTTGCTTATCATGTAGCCCCTAGTTCTTACAATTGTAAGCCTAGTTCCCTTTGTTAGATTAGGAGTGCAAGTTAGGAAATTCTTAGGGGGAAGCTGAGATGAACTTGATGGATTTATACTAGTTTTTTGATTGAGCATAAGGGGTGCACACACACATTTGAAATCAGTGGAACAAATCAAGGAAGCATGAAGCACAAAGGGATTGCTTGACAAAGTGTTAGTCTGAAAGTGAAGCCATGTGAAAGCCACCCAATAAAATTGAATTCACCTTTTCATAAACTGTTTTCATCTGTAACACTGCTCTACATTGTGTGTTTTTGTTTGTGTGTCATCACTCGAGGACGAGCAATGGTTCATTTTGTCACCATCTGAATCAGAGAATTGCATGACAGAATCCAACAGAAGAAGATCCGTGTCTTATTCCCCAAATGTAGACACTATGCAGACAGCAGTAGTAACCTTAATCCTATGTAAAGATGAATTCCTAATATAAAATTGCAGACTAAAACTTTTCATTGACATACAAAAGATTGTTGACTTTGGAATCAATGCAATAAGTTTTGGGCTTGAAAAAAAAATACATAATAGAGTTCATCTGGTTGCATGGAAAGAACTAACTATACAGCTCACTATCCTGTACAGAAACACAAAAATGAAATTTTGGTGTTCGTCATTTTTATTCCACATGGATTGACAGGTCCTGTTATGGTTGTATCAAATACTTAAGGCTAGTGAATTCCACCTCTACCATAGAATAAGAGGAAATAGAAAGACAGGGAAAAAAAAGAAAATTGAAAACAAATACCATCTGTCTTTATGATTGATACCAAGTCCATTGCAGGTCAGAATCATTCCTTTAAATCTGGTAAGATATTCCTCTGTAGCAATGAGACATGCCAACCAAAGGTAAGTACATAGCAGCAGTTATTGTTCAAGGGGACATACTGAAACAATCACAAACAAATCTAAGTGAATAATACTAACATTTAATAATAGTTAAGTTTTTTTTATTTTGACAGAATTAATAGTTAAGTTGAATACCTGCAAGCTATACTTTTCAATCTCACGCGCTCCAGTTAAATCATAGTCAAAACGCTTGCCAGGATCACTCAATGTCAATATTACAAAAAAAAAAAAACAAAGAATGACTATGATCAACAAATATCCACCACGGTTATCATCAGCAAGTATCTTCTTACTGTTTTCCAAACCATAACCATATCCAGCAGAACCTTATTCATTTTTGTTTATAATATTACAAACACTAAAGTAGAAATAGTATTGAATTTATTTCTTGCTTATTTGATACTGCTTAAAGAAATTATCTCTTACAAACACTACATTAAAAACACTCAAAAGCTAATGACATGTCTAAAAGAAGAATTCGATGCTACTAAAATACAAAACTCTTGCTAAGTACACTTGATATTTTTAATGACATGTACACTTACTTTTAGCTATCTAAGGGTCTGAAGCAAAGAATGCTTCCAAAACAGAATCTTCAATCTGAAATATAGGAAAGACAATATCATTTCTAACTTATGTACAATGACAGTACAATTTAGACATGGTTTAAATTACAATAAGCTACACAAAATGATATGATAATCAGCATAAATGTGTACACTTTAATTAGAAACTAACCAATTTAATTCTTTTTCAAATGTAAACAAATTTTTGGCTAAAAAGAGTGGAAAGAAAAAACAGGGAAAGAAAATTGTTTCAAAATTACCCATCTGTCTCAAAACTACTTTCCAAATCATTAATCAAAACTACTAACTTGTGGAGTGATGCTCTCCTCTTACTTGTTTCCTTTCTATACAGAAAATGAATAAAAGAAGAAGAATGAGAAAGACAAAAAATGTGAAGGACCAAATGAGATTCTTATCAGGAAAAACCCATTCACTGTTTCATTATCATCACAGATTTGAAAAAAGAAGAATAAGAAGGCACATAAAGGGAACTGATCAAAAAAACAAAGTGTCAGGAATGAGGACTCAATTCTTTTACACAAAAAAACCCCATTTACTCCTTGATTATCCCCAGACATTTGAAAGACAGAGAATAAAAATAAAGCACCAGTTTAGACTAGAGTAAAGGAGCCGCAGAAATGGGTAGAAACCACCAAACAACAAATAAATCTGCAAATGAAAAAAAGCTATCAGCAAAGCAAAGAGACAAATGAAAAGAAGAAATCTGTCAACGCAAAGAAATGTGATCCAAATCTGGTGCATCCGAGAAAAGCTTGTAGTGATTTCCTTAATTTATACATTCTATTACATTATATTGCAAAAATATTTATTGTAATGAATGACTATGGATTTTAGAGGGGGGTGGATGATATAACAGAAGAAAGTTTACTAAAGGCATTATCCACAATAACTCAAAATATAAAAGGGGCACTATTAAAGGATAGGGACAGACCTTTCAAACAAAGACAAATAAACTTCAGAAATAGATTGACCTTTCTAAATATATCTTGGCTTTCCTTCCTGTGGACTTGGGCAAGAAAAAGAAAAGCATGTCAACACTACAAGAAAACTCGGGATTACCGATGGCCAAAAGCCGTCGGTAAAGTCAAAAAACTGTCGGTAACACGAAATTTTCAACGGATTACCGACGGCCACAAGCCCGTCGGTAAAAAGGGCGTCGCAAATAATTACTGACAGACATTTTTTACCGTCGCTATTACCGACGGGCGAATCCGTCGGTCAAAATCCGACAGTAATTTCTGACGGGCAAACCCTTTGGTAATTTTCCGACGGCCACGACCGTCGGTAATGCCACACTTGTTTTTCCGACTACCAAACCCCTCGGTAACGCTGAATTTTTTTTTCCACGAAATTTAATTAAATAATTAATTAAATTAATTGAATAATTTTTATATTTAATTTGGTTAATTGATTTATTTATTTAATTTTTAAATTAATTAATTTCTGTAATCGATTTAATTAACTATTAATTTAATTTATTAAATTAATTAATTAATTTATTAACTATTTAATTAATTTAATTAATTAATTGATTATTTATTTAATTATTAATTTATTCCTATATTAAAAATTGTGATAGATTTATTTATTTAATTTTTAAATTAACTTAATTCTTTAATTAATTTAATTAACTATTACTAGTAATTTAATTTAATTAAATTGATTACTTTTAATTATTAATTTATTCCCATATTAAAAAATGTGATAACGTAAACCAAAAAACAAATTAAAAAAAGAAATGTAATAAATAAATAAAAAATCTGAACAAACATCAGTAATTAAAAAAATATCCGAAAATATCAAAAAAATATCAGTACAAACATTACTAATATATCCTGATTGTCCTGATCATGATCAAGATGCTCTACACCATCTGCGTCATCGACATGATCAGTACCAGGAGGCGGAGGCGGAGGAGGCTGCTGGCGAGCTAGCATCTGGTACATCTCTTTCTATCGCTGCAGTCCGACGGGTCTCCTCCTGCTGCTCGGCCAGTTTTCGCTTCACCTCGGCTAACTCCTGCTCATCCGCGGCAGAGCGACGACTGACACCACCACTACTCGATGACTCCCCGATGTGGAGGCGGTTGGACCCTTTCCTGTAGTTGCTGTCAAGGACTCCAGCACCGTATAGGCGACCCTTCTTCTTGCTGCCAACAACATCTGCCCAAACCCTGAGCGGAGCAGATGGATCCTCATGGCTCTGAGACGGGGAACATGATGATGTCTGAGATCTAATCTGAGACATCCTCGCCTCAAACTCCTCCTATCAAACATAAACAAATAAGTCAATTTTTTTTGTAAGAAAACAATATAAACATTATTAAAAAACTATTCATTATATTTTACAATTACCTGAGTCCGTCTCGACCGATCATCAATAAAATCATTGGTACTCCTCCTATCCAGTGGGGTTGTCCCCCGAGGCGGGCATCTCTAAGCATATCAGAGAGGCGGTGGGAGGCCTTCATATAGAAGTTCTTCTCGATGATACATACGTAAAATATGGTGATACTTCGGCACAGTTGATCAATACATGAACGTGGGCTAACTTCCACTCTTCTCCCGTTAACCAATGAGTCAGCTCCTTTCCAAGATGACGACCGGGAAGCCAAAATATTAGTAAGACTAACAGGTGTCTTTCACTTTCAATTTCTATTTCATTCCTATTATTTGTTGGTGTCAACATGAAGTTCGTAAAATAATGGGAATAGAAATGGATTGTCTCACGGTGTAAGTAAGTTGCACAAATAGATCCTTCAACCCTGGCCTTATTTTTCACCGATCGTTTTGAGTCACCCATAAATCTACAAAATAACAAGGTTGATGATAAAAATTGATACATTTAACCCATCAAATGAATATTTATATTAAAGAATATTTTATTATATTACCTTTCGAATTAATACATCCATCTGTATTGAACCGGTCCACCAAGCCTAGCTTCATATGCAAGATGCACTGGGAGATGCTCCATAGAATCAAATAAACCAGGGGGAAATATTCTCTCTAACTTACAAAGAATGACTGGTATATTCTGCACCATCTTTATAAGATCATCCTCTCTCAACGTCGCAGAACACAAATCTTTAAAAAATTGGCTGAGTTCAGTAAGTGGATTTAAAACATTTGACAGCAAGGAACTAAATGCAATAGGAAGTAAACACTCCATGAATACATGACAATCATGGATTTTTATCCCAATCATGGTTCCTTTGTTCACATCGACATATCTTGCCAAATTAGAAGAATAACTGTCTGGCATCTGAAGTTCTTTTATCCACCGATAGACTGACTTTGCTTCCTCAGCAGTTAAAGAGCAACAGATTTTGGGTTTCAGGGTTTTTCCCTTCCGACCAAGTCGTCAAATGCAAGTCCTTTCGCCTACAATAAAGTGGTAAGTCCAGTCTGGCCTTATCATTGTCTTTCGTTTTTTCCTCTAACATTCATCACTGTGAGAAAAATATTGTCAAAAAAGTTCTTCTCAATGTGCATAACATCAAGGTTGTGTCCCAATAAATTATCTTTCCAATATGGAAGATCCAAAAAAATACTTCTTTTAGTCCAATTATGTCATTGTCCATATCCTTCAAATTGATCCAATTCACCATAATCTGTGATTTTTGGCAGATCCATAACTTTGCTCCAAATCTGTTCGGATGTCAACCTTGAGGGCGGGCCATTTAATTCAACTTCTTCCTTCTTGAAGGCGTTCTTATTCCGTCTAAATGGATGATCACCTGGTAAAAACCTGCTATGTGAGTCAAACCAAGAACTCTCCCCCCCGAATTTCAAAGTAAAGGCCTTTGTATGCTCCATGCAATGGGGACATGCCATTTTACCATGAGTACCCCAACCAGACAACATGTCAAATGCAGGGAAGTCATTAATGATCCACATCAGAGCTGCCCTCATTGTAAAATTCTTCTTTCATGCAATATCATAAGTCAAAACGCCATTCCACAACCTTTTGAGATCGTCAATGAGAGGCTGTAAGTAGATGTCAATACCATCTTTTGGATTATCTGGACCCGGTATAATACAAGTCAATAACATATAAGGCTTAGACATGCACATTTTGGGAGGAAGATTGTATGGGGTAACAATAACTGGCCAGCAAGAGTAAGGTTTCGTCGTTGATTGAACATACGGGGTAAAACCATCAGAGCATAAGCCAAGTCGTACATTACGTGGATCTGCTACAAATTCAGGATGCACACGATCAAAGTGCTTCGAAGCTTCACCGTCAGATGGGTGGCACAACATACCTGAAGTGCTTCTATTCTCATAGTGCTACATCATTTTGTCTGTAGTCTGTGTTGATGCAAATATTCTCTGCAGCCTTGGAATAATTGGCAATAAAACATTGCCTTCACTAGAACTGATTTTTGTCTACCATTCCCATTATTAGTGTGTGAAATATAGCTAGGCTCACCACAAAATTTGTATTCAACTAGCGCACCATCATTTTTACCGAATTCATTGTCGTAATATAACACACACCCTCTCACACAACAATAAATCCTTTTAGATTCCAACCCCAACTTGGACACTAAGCTTTTAGCCTCGTAATAACTTTTTGGCAAACCATCTCTGATAGGTGACATGTCCAACATCATCTTCGTTACGAGATCCAAGCACACATCTGTAGCACCACAGTTGGACATAAGAGCTAAAAGCCTCACACACATTGATAACTTAGAGTCTGCAGACCCTTCAAACAACGACTTATTTGTTTCTAACAAGAGATGATAAAATTTTTGTGCTGTCTCATTTGGAAGTTCATCTGTGTCATCATATTGTTTCTCCTCGATTGATACATTGACCCCCAAGGCATCACAAACCATATCTTGCATCAATTCAATTTGTTTACCATATCCTGTATCTACGCAACTGCTTGAAGCACCAGTGCAATTATCGTCAACCCCTAAATCAATCCGGGGCAACTCTTCACCATGTCTAGTCCAAATCCAGTAATTAGGCTTAAATCCAACTCTATGCAGGTGATATATGACCTCACCTGGGCTCTTAATCCTTCTGCAATCGCAATTAAGGCACAAACATCTGATCCCTCCATTAATTATGAAATCTTCATGTGCCATTGCGGCTTGGACAAAGTGATCAACACCATCGTAAAAAGACTGTTTCAAACCCCCTCTCCCCGGATACAACCTATTGTACATCCAACTACGACTTGAAAGAAAAAATTCCATCTTCTGCATGTTAAAAAAAATGACAATTTCAGCAGCACGACGTTACCGCTCTCTTTCTTTAAATGGTATGACCCTATCCCATTCGAGGAAAAACTTTTTCAGAACTCATATAATAGTCCTTCCTTAATTCTCATATCTTATACTTGACAAAATTTCGGCAACATTTCCCATTAGTCTCTGAGTACACTAAATGATCGCAGTTATGAATACCGCGATCAAGTATGCACCCATAGAACAAAAGGAAATGAATCAAACCGAAATTTCATCAAATATAAAGATACGAGAATTAAGCAACAACTATTATACGAGTAAAGAAAAAGTTTTTTTCCCAAACAGTCCGACTTGGACAATTCAAGGTTCAATATACAATGAACCCGTGGTACCTTAAAAGAGTACATAACTCAATAATATATTGAACCTCAAACGGGAAGCTAAGGCTTTTCTCCGATACTAATAACAATAATCAAACATCCATTTCATCAATAATTAACATAACAATTTTCGTGTAATAGTTAAGTTAATTTTCTATGCACGATTCACATGTAAAGAAGGATGCAAAACAAATGATTCACTAAAACTCAAAAGTAGAGATGATAGAAGTAGAAAATCGACTTGGTCATTTAAAAAGAAATAGGTTGGAAGTTGACATCCTCTTAAAGGATAGAATTAGATAAGCAGAAGTGGCAAGAGAAAGAAGTACAGAGAGATGTGCAAAGCAAATTGTAGCTAATGAAGCAATTGGGAAGGCCAAACTTGCACTGAAAAATTAATTACTGGTGACTCAGTGTTTATCCAGTGAATGTAGTGGAGTAGTTGTGAGTAGTGTACTTCATTTATTCCTCCTACCCAGGGCCCATCTAACATATGTATAATTTATTGTCGGTAGGTTTTTGTTTTTAACATTGGCAGTTTGAAAGACGCAATGATGATCCTATTTCTCTGCTTTGTAGTCTCACTTCATTTTCCAAGTAAGATGTAAGCCACCAAAGGAAGTACAACCAGGACAAGAAACAAGACAGGAACTAAGGAACATAGGCTTCAATCTTGCTTTCTACTTCAAGTCTTTAAATAAAAACATATGTTCAAGTACACATCAACCATCCAAACCTTTTTTCACCTAATTGTATAATAGGTACTAATGAGACAATTCTTTGAAGGTTAAGCACAAGTCCTTCAATACTGTGTGTTGCTGCTTTAGCAACTATATCATTCATCCATTTCATCAATAATCATACATCTTACTAATGGTGGTTCGGTTTACACAACAAAACCTAATAGGATCATGAAGCCTAAGCAAACATGGAATTATCAGCATTAATCACTTTATTAAACACTTCATACTCGGGGTGTGACATTGACCAATTCGTGATCATAACCCCTTCCTAGACACTCAAATATAGGTAAGGAATACAAAAGTACTCACTCGCGTATATTTGTTAGCCAAAACATACATCACTTCAAAAATTCCTCTGTGGAGAGAACTATGAAGAAAATCAAAGAAAAATGTCGGTGTGGGGGGTCAACAGCCAACCCTTTTCCACCCAAAAGAAACCGACATTTGAAGAGAATGCATACCTAATTCTCAGAACAAGAGAGTGCTAAGGAGAAGTAGAACGTCCGCGTCCTTGGATGCCAGTGGTAGTCTCGGAGCAGTGTGGTGGAGCAGTGAAACTACTGAATAACACGAACAAAACAATGGGTAAATATATTTATGGAGATAAACTTCCAACACACAAAAACCAAACAACAAATCAAAAATCACGCATGCCTCCAGAAAACTCAAATTAATTAATTGATTAATTTTTTATATTTAATTTAATTAACTAATTGATTGATTTATTTAATTTTTAAATTAATTAACTTCTAGCAATGTATCAAACTCTAAGTGCTTATTGTTACAACATAAACAAATTAATTCCTAATAATTTCTCAACGATTTTTATACACTCACTGCTTGAAAAGTTGAAACAAAACAAAACAGTTGTGCTTTTTACAATTAAAGTTCAACAACTAAAAACTAGTCAGGTTGTTTAAAAAAAAGCAAAGAAACTCTATGTATAACGCAACAGTACATACACCATACAACACCTGCCATATACAAATTCCAAAAAACAAGAGCAAGCCAAAACTTATATTTGACCACATATATAGCAAACCAAAACCTAGTAAGACAGAATGAAGAACAATTCACACATATAACAAATGCATATTCATCTCACATCCTCAACAAACCCCAGTAAATATCAACTCTCACTTCAACCATTTCTCACACAAAACCAATTCATGTGAAGCCACTTGCAAAAGATAAACGGATAGTAGAAGAAAAAAGATGTAGAAAATCAGTGACATCTGTCTTTTTATTAAAAAAAATATAAAATAAAATAAAAGAGGGGAAGCATAGGCTGGTGAAGGATAAGATATCGTCCATAACAGTAAAGGCAAAATAAATCCATCAGAGAATTGGAAAACTCATTCTAAAAAGGCATGAGTATAATCCCATTCTAAAGCAAATTTCCTATTCTAAAGCAAATTAAGGGCATAGAGTTGGAGACCATACAGAAGCAAGTATTCCACTATGAACCAAAAAAAGGCAGTGACAGAAAATCTACTCAAGCAACAGTTAAACTCAAAAGCCATAATTCTATTTCGTCAAAATGATGTAAAATGGAAACTTTTAAAGCATCCGAAACAATATTCAACTAGAAATTTATAGGTAAAAGCAAAGAATTAAAATTAAAATAAGAATAAAAAAGAATAAAACATGTCCTGTGACTGTAATCTCAGAATGGTCTTCGTATCCAAGAGGGCTTCGATTTCTATCAGAATTATCGAACACGATGGACACGGTGCTCCTGAAGATTCAAAGCACGAACCTACTGCAAGATGACAGAAAATCCAGCACACAGGTGAATGTGTTTTTGTGTGTGAAAACGACTGATGAGGCAGAAAGATAGAGATGCAAATATCAATTGCTTATTCATGACTTATGTTAAATGGAGGAGGAAAAAAACCAGAAAATTTCTCCTATTAGATGGAATGGAAAGAATTAGGAAACTATCAAACCAAAGTACCAGGAATTTGGTAATGGCAATGAAACAAAAGAGAATTAATGCCAACCAGTTTCACTAATAACCAGAAAAATGACTTGCATCCATCAACCTAAAGGATAATAGCAAATATATATATATATATATATATATATATGAGCATTAAAATCTTTCAAGGACTCACCTCTGCCAAAACCAGAACAATAATTACTGCCTTCTACGATCAAAACTCCAACCAAGACTCATCATCCTTTAATCTGACACAGAAAGGAAATAACAGTAAAAAAGAAAGGGATGAGATCAAAGACCAAACAAAAGACAAAAAACAGAAAAAATGAGGAACCAATGAAGGGCAAGTAAGTACTAAGTAGCTCCTTCAAATTATAAGCAAAACATCACAATCATAAAATATTTTAAATGCAAACTAACAAAGTGGTTGTAGGGTCGGGCTTAGGAAGAACGTGGTGGCGGTGGCGGTGCGGACGGCGAGAGAAGCGATCTGACGTGAGCGGCGAAGCTTCTTCGGGTGAGGGCGAGGGGTGTTACCTTCTTTGTGGCGTATTGGGAGAGGGAGGACGGAAGAAAGAGAGGAAAAAAGATAAGTAAAACTGGGAAGGGGAAGAAGGGGTCGCCCTCTGGTTGTATCCGGACATTAACAACGGCTCATTAACATTACCGACGGCCTAAACCCATCAGCCAATTGTCTCGGGATTACCGACGACCAATTTCAAATATCGACGGGCAAGGTCGTCGGTATGTGAAAAATCAGCGGGAATCCTAAAACCTATATTATGCATACCGACGGCCGATTATCGACGGCCTCTACCCGTCTGGCTTTTTCGACGGCTTTGATCATTAGTAAGTCCAATCCGAGGAATGCTGAATGGTACCGATGATCGAAGCCGTCGGTAACATTCAGCGTATGGCGGATTGGACTTACCGACGGTCAAAGCTGTCAGAAAAGCCGGTTTTTTGGCGATGGGCTTTGGCCGTCGGTAGTAGGCCGTCAGTATCCCCGCGTTTTCTTGTAGTGCAACTGCATATTTTTCCTTGGGAGGAACCTCAAAATCCAAAACTTGCAATAAGGTAAACCCATTATAATCATCAACCTTTTTAAATATAGCTAATAAAAATCTATTTAGAAGATAACAAATTGCAAATCTATTTCAATAAAATGACTGGAACCTCGCATAATTCCATGAAGTACAACCTTTTCATGGGAAATAATCAAGCAGGCACATAATCATTCCCCTAACCTCCCATTCTCTTTCCTTCTAGTCACACTATCTCTCTCCCCCATGTCTTGTTTGCGTGTAGAAGCAATTGTAGAAAGCAAGACAAGAGTTGGTAGTTAGAGATGATATTCTGAGAAAGCAAAGCAAGAAATTGGTAGTCAGAGATATGATGCATCAGAATTCAGGAACAAAAAAGAGCATATCATCTAACTTTCATTGCATTATGATATAACAACCACCAAATCTTATAAGATATATAAACTAATTGCTACTGCTGGAAAAAGATTTAACAATAAATGATTTTTGCTAATGAACAACACATATTATTAGCAACCATGTGCTATAAGCATTTTAATTCTTCAGAATTTTTCAAAGTTACATATGCAGAGATATAGACATACAAGCATTTTACTAAATCTCTCTTAGAGAAATCCATTATATTATGCACAGGAACATGTTTTTTCCTATCCCCGAAAGGTCTGTACCCCTTCATATTTCTTGCTTCTTGCAAATGCAACACATTGCTAGTTAATTCATAATTACTTGTGGGAAATTATACTTACATCCACCCTTTTCATGAATGCAAGTATAAATGATCAAGTTTAATTTTACTCGTGTTTTTCTTTTGAAACTAACATTTAAAAGGAAAAAACTTAGGTAAAGTTCCTTAAGTATGGTTGGTGCTGTTCTTGTCACAAAATAGATAAATTTTTATCTCTTTATCCACTCCTACTATCTCTAACCTCTCATAACCGCCACTATCAAAACAGTTTTTATCCTGTTTTGCGAGAGGAACAACACCCACTCCTAAGAAACTTTACCTAAGTTTTATCCTATTTAAAATTGAAAAATGCTAACAAGTGCCTTTAGGACATTGGTTGAGGAATCAAAAGAGGTACTAGTAATGAGTTTGTATGCGAAAATGATGTATTTATTACATCGAAAAGTGATTAACTGGTATTTTTAAGACAAAATTTTCTTTTATGTATTCCTTAACCAATGTTTTTAAGGTACTCATTAGCAATTTGACCACCTTCTCATTCATCACACAGTTGGTTACAGCCCTTTTGGAACAATTAGTATTACAAAAATCATACAAAGTAGTAACATTTTCTTTGTTAAAGGTAATTTTAATTCCCAACAATGCAAATGGTGTTATACTCCAGTTGTTACTCTCCATAGTAGGAGTATTAATTTAAACATATTATGCAATTTGCAACTACTCACCCAAAGTCCGATGACCAAATCAAAGTTGCGAGCAGAGAAATTGCACGTTGAATGGTGAACCTATAGGAAGTTTGCTTGCCATTTTGGCCCAGTTTAGAGCTACTATCTGTCATACACATGCATATACAACACGTGTTGGAAATATAATATAATTCACCCAACAGCTTAAGCTTTTGGGATAGTTGGTTCTTGACATGGTATCAGAGTCTCTATGACTAAGTGGTCTAGAGTTCGATCCTTGCTGCCCTCATTCTTCTAATAAAAATAATTGAATTTCAGCACAAGTTAAGTGGGCATGTGCATTATCCACATTTCAAGCACAAATGGCTCTCACGTGAGGGGGCGTATTAGAAATATAATATAAAATCATTTATTTGCCTTCACCCTACAGCTTAAGCCTTTGGGATAATTGGTTCTTGACAACACGTATTCTTGTTATACAATTAATCCCTGGTGGGGGTACCTCCGGTACACGACATTTTTTTTTTGAAAAAGGGTACACGGCATGTTAATGAGTGTTTTTTTAACAAAGAAGGAAAAAGAAGAGTTAGCTGAAAATTTTGGTCTACCTACCAAAAGCCGAATAACGATATATAGAGGAGTGCTATCAACACAATTCCTAACACTCATTTTTCATCACTCACTCTCTTATTGGTTAAAATTCAAATGGGTCCCACTAAATTATGTGAGTCCCACACAAATTTAGACTAATTGTATTTTGACTTTTGCTTATATTTGAGACCGGAGGAAGTATGAAGCATATGTGCAAAGTCAATGCACAAGCGCACTCAGAGAGAGACCTGTACGCTGGAAAAATTTTATTGGTTATAAGTAACATTTTAGGAAAGTAAGATAGTTGAGAAATTTTCTTTCAACTTCTAGAGCATATAGGATGTCTACATAGGATGAAAATCTGCTATCTCACTTTCCTGTCATATTTTCTGTCATCCACCGATGACAATTTACCATATAATAAAATAAAATTATAACTTATTAACACATATGTATATCCCCAGTATTTGATTAGTGGGAGACAGAGAGACATCATTTTTTGGGACAACAGATGTTTGTTCATCAGCATATTCGCGCCTTCTTCAAATTTGCCTTTTACATAAGCCTCCAAATTAACATATCATAGGATGCCTGAATACATATAGTAGGGTTAATAGTTCTTTTTTGGTCCCTGTAATATTAGTGAAATCTGGTTTTAGTCCCTGCAAATTTCAAAATCTTCCAGTTTTCGTCCCTGACGTCATCTCCCCGGTAGAAAACTGTGACGTGGCAAACGGAGGGTGACGTGGATACTTGTTGTCATTTTTTAAATGAGGTGGCTGTATTTAACTCGCTGACTCACTATTCAACTTACTGACCCACTAAATAATTAAATATTTAACTATTAACTATTAATTACAGTAAAAAAAACTATTAACTATTAAACAAAAAAAAATAGGGCTAAATCTTTCGCCCCCTCATCTTCTTCTTCGCTGCAACAGCACCACCATGAGGTAGCCTTCCAGGCGCCTTGGTCGTCTCTCCCTCGTCTTCTCCTCTGCCACGAACCCCAGCTCGTTGCCATTGCCATGCACTTGCTTGGATTGCAACCACCGTGAATCTCCTCCTCGTCGCCTCTGCTCTCATCATAAACAACCATCTCCACCTTGAACTTCGCCCAGGATGTCGTCGCCGTCGTGGTAAACTTCCTTGAATGTAAAACCCCCTACTCTGTCATCTTCATTTTCGCTGAAAACAGAGAACGGCGTCTCTCTCTATAAAACCCCAAATCGCCACCACCAAAGGCCGCGAATCGAAGCACCCAAGCCACCATTGTTTCTCTCTGTAAAACCCCAAACAAGGACGATTTCACAAACCCTAAGGCGGGATTGGGCGGATCTGGGTGTGGATTCCATTTTCTCTGTTGTCTGTGTTTGATTGAGTAAGGATTTGGGTGTACGGTGGGAGTGGGGCTGAGATGATGGGGTGAGAGGTGGGGGTGGGTGTTCGATGGGGGTGGTGGTGGGTAGAAGGACAGGGAAGGGGTGGGATTGTGTGTTCGATGGGCGAATATGTGTTTGAACCTTGATTGCAGTGTCTGAACCTTGATCTGTTTGTTGTTCTTGATTGCAGTGTCTGAACCTTCTTCTCTATTTTGTTTTTCTTGGTGGCTGAAGGAGATGGGAATTGATTGCAGTGTTTGAACCTTGACCAGGGGGTGAGTTTGATGGTGAGTTTGGGTGTGGGGTGGCTTGGTGGAAGGTAGGGGCGGGTTTGACGGTGGTGGAAGGGGTGAGTTTGATGGTGAGTTTTAGGTTAAAGATGGAGATGAATTTTTTAGTTTCTGGGTTCCTGAGTTTCTGGGTTGTTGGAGCTGAATTTTCCATTTTTTATTTTGATTTTAATAGATTTAAAACGTAAAATGTTGAGTCAGCATTGATTTGGGTGCCAAGTCAGTTAAAAAATGCCATGTATGTGCGTTCAGCTGGCCTACCGTTTGCCACATCACTTTTTTTTATGGAGAGATGATGACAGGGATGAAAACTGGAAGATTTTGAAATTTCAGGGAGCGAATCTAATTTTTTTTTGTAGGGACTAAAACTGGATTTTCCTGATATTACAGGGACCAAAAGCACTATTAATCCTATATAGTACCTCCTTCCTTATATGTAAGTTATTTTTTAACAAATTCACTCAAATTAAAAAAATTAATCAATACATTAAATCAGTTTATTGTTTTTTTAAAATTATCTTTTAATTACCGGGGTTCATCCCTGTAAGACTATTAAGAGAGAGAAATTATCAGCTCACTTAATTAGGCATATTTTTTGTAAAAAGTTAATTAATATATGTAGTGATTAACTTGAGAAGGGGACACATTTTTTCCGAAAAAGAGTTTATATAAAGGGATGGAGGTAGTACACAGATTAGTTCTGAAAACATGATCATTAAAACTTTTTGATACTCCCTTCGAAATGAAATATAAGCAAAAAAATACATATTTTTTGCTTATATTTCGTTCCGGATGGATTATATAGACTTGCAAGTTAAAACAAGAATATACATAAAAGTAAAATTGAGGCCGCCGCCGAATGAGAAACAGAATCATAGGAGAAGACCAACGCAAATTTTCATCTCTAAAGTTATTCAGGATGAGGTATATATGAACAGTAAGGTAAATAATACTTTATTTGTTGCTTTTTACATGTCGTTTAAGGTTGTTTTGTACAAATTAAGGTAATCAATAAATTTTATTGTTTCTTATAAAATTATTAGCCTTTTTCCATGTAATACCCTTAATTTTTCATTACTCTATTGTATATATTTCTCTCTCTCTATAATAAATAGGTAAGAATATATTTAAAAAATAAGTAGTTAATGTGACCTTAAACTTTGAAATCAATAAATAATTAAAAATAAAAATTTTCTATTAAACCGATATGTAAAAGTAACAGAGGAAATATATTTATCAAATTATCATTGACAAAACCGATACATTTTTTTAATGCGGCCTGCGCTAACCATTTCTTTGTTTCTTTTTGTCCCTGAACATTTATTTTGATGGTGGCTTTAAATGCTTAAAATTGTGCAGGATGGGAAAGTTTCATTAAAATCCTTGATTTAATACATAAAGAATTTGATGGACAAGGTCTAACAAAGGCTACCTGACTGTCACTGACTTGTTTCTCTACATGTTAGACTTGTTTATAAAATGGTGTTTGGTAAACCATATATATTTACAAAATTGAATTTCATATATTTTTAATGTTCCTTTTGGTAGCTTTATCCATGAACCTTTGAAATTAAAAAACCAGAAATGAATCACAAATGTTCTAGAGATGAACCTTTGAAAAAAACCAGAAATGAACCATTTTTGAGTTGGGCGAATGTTGTGATCATTATAAGTCTTGTTCCATGACAAGAATACACACATGAATCCAACATTTACTTCAAGGAAACAAGAAAAAAACACAATAAATTAAAGAAACCCATTATTAACGTGATGAGTTTAAGAACCGCCAATATATGTCGAACATCTCGAGTAAAGATTCTCTTCATTTCTTTGAGATCTCTATTACTAAAGTTTTGAGTGTATAAATGCACAAATTTTTAAAATGGTGACATAAATTATCCATTTATGTGTATTTATACATAAAAAACTTTAGTACTTCCTCCATTTTAATGGTAATTTCAAAAAAGAGCATAATGATAAGTTGACTTGCTATGATCTTAGCGCACTTATATTACTATTGTACGATGATGTCTATGGTGTACAACATTTATAGGTTGTGCACCATACACAAGTGTTATTTTAATTACAAATAAGCCCTTCAAAATTATAATATTTTTTCAAATTTCTCAATTCAGAAACCCTAATCCCTTTTCCTTGATTCCTCTCGCCCGTAACATACAACCAATTGCATCACAATCTTGCTCCCCTTGTGTTTGGATTATGTGCAGTAGCATCGAGGTTGCTCCTTTTACCTACCCATTGCCACGAAACACCCCCTTATTTGTGTGAGAAGATCATCCATAGAACGATGTGAACAAACCACACAACTCAATCAAAACCCACAAAAGAAGAGTTTCAGAAATTCATGATGACACCTCTAGTCGTCGTTTTAAGATGGACATGAAGCTGAAGGCAGCGAAGGTCGCTTGTCAAAACACAAGGCATAGGGAACCACCGTGAGGAATTCAGTGGGCCATCATTATTCACGACATACTAAAGAACAAAGGAGAGTGTGTTGAAGCCCTCAAGTAGCTTCGAACCGATTACGACATTTGAAGCACTTGTCGAGAAGTGCTTGCTTCCAACTTTCCCATTTCTTGGCAAGATATGAAGCATTTCTGTCATGGCCCAATTTACCAGGTCTTACTCCTAAGTGGGAAAATGGAGCTTCATTTACTAGCAAGAAGCGGAGGTTGAATGACGGGTCTCGTGATGTGGGTCCACAGTGATGGTCACGGGTGGTTAGTGAAAGAGGTAGGATGAAAGGATCTAGAAATTGTAACAGCTAACCAAAGGAAAGGAAAAGAAATGCTAATTTGATAAATTGTTAAAACTAAGCTTCTTCATTCATATTCTTGTTGTTTTCTTTTGCTCAATAAGCAAATACATTTATAGAGTCACCAAATGGTGCTCTCCTCAGCATATTCTTAGATTCTTCCTAACAAACCCTAAAGGGAAATAGTGACTCACTAACAACATTCTTCTAGAAAGTAATGACTCATCACACTAACAATTTATTCTAGATATTCCCTCTTACTAAAGGTAGCTCATGGTGCTTAGGCTTAATATTTGGACATTACTATAATATATTTGGGCCATAACATTCCATTGGTCTTGCAGAAACACCTTGTCCTCAAGGTGTATTGAAGTCCAAAACCCAAAAAAAAAATGTTTCAGCCCACCAAAATAAAACCAATAAGGCTGGCCCAAAACATTACTGCTTCAGCAAGGCCCATTTGCAATGTGGGAAACCCTATTCCTTGTGCAAGCACTGAATTGCACAGAGCACATACCACCACCATTCGAACTTCAAAGGACAGGGTTTCCACGGTAAAGCACCTCCGGAACACAGTCGCGTCTCGCGGCGACGGTGTGGGAGAGGGTGGCACGCGAGAGTTCCATCGGGATCAAAGACGAAGATGCAAACAACAGATAGACTGGAAGACCTCTTGACGGCAAACGCAGCAGTCGCTATCAGTCGTTCTTTTGCTGCGACAAAAATGTGAGAACCTTGCCCTGTCGCGCCGGTGAACCAGAACGGTGATGGTGATGGTCGAGTCATGGTGGCCGGACAATACTGCGAAACCGAATCCGGAGTTGCGATTTCGAAATCGCAAAAGGAATTGGTGAAGGAAGCGATGTGATTGGATTCGAAGGACAGAAGAGGAAACAGGGAGATCATCTGAAAAATTAATGGAGGAGTTGGAGGAGGTTCTTCTCTCTCGTTGGCTGCAGATACAAAGAAACTGTTGATGATGGCGAAATCATTCTCAAGGATGATAGTGGAGAAGATGCTTCTGTGGACTGTGGGCTCCTGAGATTTCACTGTTGGTTTTTCACCCTTCTTTGTTGGTGTGACTCCAATCGGCCAATCTGGTGTTTTGAAGACCTCGTTGACAAGCACTTTCTGTTCCTCGACGGTTTCCGAGACTGGATTGACAATGGTGGAAAAGCTGCTCTCCTCGACGATGAGCACCTCAACCGTTTCTTATGCGCCCTTTGCTGAAGGAGCTAAGAACAGAGGCGCAAAATTGGTGAACGATGGGAGCTCTGGGTACAATTGCTCTTGGTAGTAGTAGTCGTGATGTCTCAAGTATGTGGGGTTGGGAATTGGTGGCGATAGTGTGAGTGAGGTCGCAAAATTATTGTGGAGGAGGGGGTCTGGTGGAGGAATTAGGTCTTGGTAATGGAGGTGAGGACTGGGTGAACACAGATGAGTGAAATTGATGACTCCTGGTTGGTGGTGGAAGGAATAAAATGGAGGATAAGCCATGGAAGGGGGTTGAGTAAGCTAATGAAAGCACCAATGAAAGGATCTAGAAATTGTAACAGCTAACCAAAGGAAAGGAAAGGAAAAAAAATGCTAATTTGCTAAATTGCTAAAACTAAGCCTTTTCATTCATATTCTTGTTGTTTTCCTTTGCTTAATAAGCAAATACATTTATAGAGTCACCAAATGGTGCTCTCCTTAGCATATTCTTAGATTTTTCCTAACAAATCCTAAAGGAAAATAGTGACTCACTAACAATATTCTTCTAGAAAGTAATGACTCATCACACTAACAATTTATTCTAGATATTTTCTCTTACTAAAAGTAGCTCATGGTGCTTGAGCCTAATATTTAGACATTACTATAATATATTTGTGCGATAACACAGGACACTGCTGGTATCCTAAGCAGTGGTGTGGTGGTTTTGTTGTGGGTCGCAGTGACGGGGCAAAAATGGTAGCCGGCGTTGACTTTGATCAATTTTAATATCTCATTGAATTGACTAAATTTCATATGCTAAGAGACACGATTTCAACTATGGTTTTGAGCGATGAGACTTGTTCATTCTAGATTTCAGTCTGTCGCAGGTCAGGGTCGAGAGGGGTTGACTATAGAAATGCTGATCTTTGGAGCTCAGTGTCCCAATCATTTAATCGTGCTTGGCAACAATGCGTGTTGTTTCTCTCCCATGGCCAAGAAACAAATACTAGTAGTGCACAAAGTATAACATTATTAAAATATAAAGAGCAATTTACAATTTATTTAGGTGTTGTGTATCGTGTACCACCTATTGTGTGCACGATAGACATTGCCATTATTGTACAACTTTTGTTTTTGACGGCCATTATTGTACCCTCCTGTAATTCACCCTACTATTTGTAATGAATGTTTATTTGATCAATGAATGGATGTTTTACCGTAAAAAAAAAAAAATAGTTACCTTACCCCTTCGAATCGAATTCATATCCGTTTGTTTCAATACTTATTGAATGGCCAGGGAGTGGCTGCAGCCGTACTAGAAAAGACTACTAGAACAAAAAATTTGAATGTCTTAGGAGTTAAGAATGTGTGTTACTATTACTACAAAAAAAAAATTGTAAATTGTTAGTTACCTTTTAAATTAGTCGGGTACTGTATCTGTTCTGGACTGGGCCGAAGCCCATCCAGTCTAAGACCACTCCCGTGGCCCAACTCTACGCACTGATCGTGGTCGACCTATAGCTACCGATTTGGCACGTCCGTTACATCAACGGTCCCCCGATTCGCGTTGGTTTTACGCCACCGATCTAGGACCGTCGATCTGATCAACGGACTGAAGCACTCGGAAAAGAATTCCCTTCCTAATCACCGCCCATTCGGATCAAACCCTAAATGGAATCATATAAAAGAAGGGCCCAAAAACGTACAATTTACGTTGACATTACATCACATTGACCTCATCAGAACTATACTGACTTGAGCGTCGGAGTGTCTTTTGCAGGTACCCAACCACCGTTCTCCGTCGTCATCAACCACAGCCATGCATGGATTCAATGATTCGACCACCACTGCTCTCGCCAAACAAGACTATATTAACTGTTCTAATAAAAATAGTTCAATTATGCAATATTTTTCATATAACTGTTACGACATACATGTTTTATTATTTTAAAAAGTAAGCAATAAATTATCAATAATTATTTCGATGCCCTAGAAAATATTTTACAAATTTGCTAATATGTTATTCTTCCTCTTTTCTCTTGGACGTTTAGAATGCCCGTCATATTAGAAAAAAAGTGAATAATCAAATAGCAGTAAACATATACTGATGCCAACATGTTTTTCGATATCTAGGCTCCATCGAAAGAAGAATAATAGAAATCAAATCTATGTCGGGAGAAGAAGAACCGTAAAATGGGTATAAAGATGAAGAAAAGAGAATACAAAGAGACACTGTAGAGAAGTTTTTGATAAAAAATTATTATTTAGTTTAAAAAAGATGCATCTACAATTTAAAAAAGTCAAATGACTAATTCAAGATAATTAAAGTGAATTTAATGACATGATAAGTGAATATAAGCTCACTTAAGTACCGTACCCAACACTTCTACTCTGTACCGGAGTGTTAAAACTTCTACTCGGTACGAGAGTGCTAAAAAAAAAAAATTAAGAATGTGTGGGAAAACGAACTCCGTGCTCAAATTCCAACGTTATTCTATTTCTATCCATCCAGCTAGAGGTATTCATGTAAACCAAAGTTAACAATCTTTCATTCATTCAGTAAAGTTGAAGGCCACTTCCTCTCTATCATCAGTGATTGTCTGGCAGTTGGGCCGGATCAGCTTGCGCTTTTGTAATCTTTGTTTTTTTTTTTACTTATTTTTAAAATTCTCTTTATCATATTTATTTCGGGTTAAAAAGGGAAAGCCAAGCTGGTAAGCAAAGGACTAGAGTAAGTTGGAACAGGTCACCCACAATTTGTCCAATAATAATTTATTCCGATTAATTCTTTGCTAAGAAAAAGAAGAGAGAAAAAGCGAGTTATTCTAAGCCAAGCTGTGATTTTATCCTTTTTCTCTCTAATTTTACTCATTAATTAAAATTTGCTGTAATATACTGTCTTTTTCGTTTTAATTCTTTTAAAAAAAATTATTTCAAAATGTCGTTCGTAATATTTTTTTTAATTTGCTCTTTATTGTTTTATTTTACTCTTTATAATATACTTTTTGTTTTAATCCCTATAATATTTGGTTTGTGTTGAGTTACTCTAGATATGATAGTGACTTAAATGAAAAAAAAAATTACAAAAATTCAAACAAAAACAAAATTATATTCTATGGACTAAAAAAATAGTACCAAAGTAAAAAAAATAAATATTATACAGACCATTTCAAAATAAAAAAAATTTAAAATAATTAAAATAAAAAAAATATGTATGTTAAGTAGACTAGAAACGTATGTATGTTAAAATAAAAAAATATGTTAAGCTTTAAAATTTATTTTGTATTATCAATATTGAAAGTAGTATTTGTTTGGTCCATAAAGGCAGAGAGGGTAAGGTAAGTTGGCTTGACGCTAGAAAGGCCTTAAACAAAGGGCAACCCAGATAACATAAGAAGCGCACTCGCAACAGGGGAAGCACAGATCACTGCAGCCTCATCATTTCAACGCCAAAACAAAAGCGAGAGAGAGAGAGAGAGAAGAAAAGATAGAGCGGCTAATAAAGAGAGGAATTCGAGGAAGAAGAAGAGTTCCGGTGAAGAAAGGATTTGATAACAAGATGCAGAGTGAACAACAGAGCAACGCCAACAATCAGTTGGTAGTTCAAAATTCAGGAAGCCTCAGCTTCAGCAGCCACTTGTCTAAAGAAGATGAAGAGATGTCAAGGTCTGCTCTTTCCACCTTCAGGGCTAAGGAAGAAGAGATTGAAAGGAAGAAGATGGAAGTGAGAGAAAAGGTTCAGCTTCAGTTGGGTCGTGTCGAGGAAGAAACCAAACGTCTTGCTACCATTCGTGAGGTACATGTCACCTTTTTTTTTTTTTTCCAGATTTAACTTTCATTTCTATCTCAATTTTCAGTTTCGCCTAACTGGGAAATTTTTTTTTTTTTTGCTTTTTTTTTCCTCTTGTATTTTAGAAAACTAAATTGACCAAACCAAAGCACAAAAAATTAAGGACCAAATACGAGGAAGTATTTTGTGGTCTTTCAATCGGGTGAAAAAGAGTTTGTTAACAAGAAAGTTTTATTTATTTATTTATTCATTCATTTATTTGCATATTATTATATATAAATCGGATTTTCTTGTAATAAGGAGAATAATTGAGGCTTGCAGAACATCTAGAGCACTTGGATATACCCGATCTGTGGTTTTCTTCTCGAGATGAAGTGAATTTGCAGTGGAAAAACGTTATCTTTTTCTTTTCCGTTGTGTTTTATGAGGAAAAGAATTCAAATTTTGAACTTTCTTAATTCCCCTTGTCAGAAAGCATTAGCAGTCTATGAACCAAATAATTAATATTTTGGCTTTATAGAATTTCTTTAATCGTGTCGCATGGAAAGAATTGAACTGAGATTTTTTTTTTTTAAATATGTGTGTTATACATATGTGTGTGCGTCTGCAATTTTGGTTTTTTTTTATATGCATATTGATATGTAATTGAATAATTCCAAACATTTTTTTTTTATTTGAGGAATACCAGGAGCTTGAAGCCCTGGCAGATCCAATGAGGAAAGAAGTTGCAGTTGTTCGAAAGAAGATTGATTCAGTAAACAAAGAATTAAAGCCACTAGGTCATACCTGCCAGAAGAAGGTGAGGTTAATTGAAATTGAAATTCATAGAAACTGTTAATACAAATTTTTATGACTTTTTATTAGAAACAGCATTGAAATTGGGGTTTTTGATACGTTACAGGAGAGAGAATACAAAGAAGCCCTTGAAGCTTTTAATGAAAAGAACAGAGAAAAAGTACAGCTAATTACTAAATTAATGGAGGTTAGTCTCACATTCCAGATATTGTGGTTGTGAATGATTTGAATTTGAATACATAATCTTCCATATGCTGATATATTTGATTTTTTTTTTTGTTGATATTGCTGCTGCTATGGCTTTTAATGTGATTAGCTGGTGAGCGAAAGTGAAAAATTGAGGATGAAGAAGCTGGAGGAGCTGAGTAAGAACATAGAATCCATGCAATGATTTAGCCAACGGCTAGTGAGTGACTCTGATTAGGCTTGTGTGGTATATGAAAGATGACATAGTAGTATATTTTTATATTGTATGGGTGTCTTGTGCTTGTGTAATTTTGTGGTGTCGGCAATGTTTGTTTTATAACTAGCATTTGATATGGGACATTAGCTAATTTAGGAGGGTTATACCCTACAAACAGGCTTGTAACTAAATACCTTGCATTTTGTTGTCATTTTTTTTTATACCCCTTTGATTCACATTTCTCTGCTTTGTTCCTTCTTATTTAATTTATTGATGTAATTTGAATTTTGTTTCCACGAAGGATGGCTGCAACAAAGCCCTGGGGTGTTTTGTTAGTAGGTTCAATTATCTGTCAGTATTAATTGAGTGTAACATTATACACCTCCTACAGTGCAGTTGATCAGTAGCTCCTCGAGCATTCTAATGGAGTTGCAGATCATGCCATGTTTTATTGCTTTATGAATTACGACCCTATTATCTATTTCTCATGGGAAACTCCTGATATAATTTATGGTTCATAGCTTCTACCAGTCATTTACAATAGAAGGTTGTTTTCCATGATATATATATAAGACGACTCAAGCGAGAACACTTGGTTATTATGAGAAATGAGAACAAGTAATTATAATCGTTTGATTAAAATTTAACAAAATCAATGGCTTAGACGAATTTTTCAAAAGAAATATATATATAGTTCACTTTACTTTGCTTTTCTTTTAAACCATGCGATATCAATTCCCAACATCGTGCCCACAATTCACATTTACAGTCATTTTCATCCTGAATTTCGTTGGCATCGATGAGAATTAATATAGAAGCAAAGCATAGTGGGGCCATTATACTTTTTTTTAGAAGCGAGAAGAGATATCAGAGGTGGAGGCTATACTTTTGTTTCTTGATCAATTATTATTATTATTGTTGTTAATGTTAATATACGAAAGTCACATACTTATATTTTTAAACTATAAAATGCTATTTGGGCATTCATGAAAGCTGCATTGGGCTTGAGTGCCGGTAGAGTAATTGGTGAAAGTAAAAGAGGAGTATCCAAATTACTAGTACTAGTACAACTATTGTGTTTTTTTTTTGGATAACAGTACAACTATTGTGTTTTGCAACAGACGAATAAACCACGCGCATTTGTCATGTACCCGCTTGCTTTATTGTCCCGTTAAAAAGAATCCGAAGTGAAAACGTGCTGCATCAGTGCATCATGTGTATGGGAATTCGTACAAATTAACTTTCTATCCGGATTCCTTTATTAATTAGTACTACTATTATTATTACAGCACCGGCTGAGCCTGACAGTATCTTCGGTTACGGTAAATTATGGTTTATTTTCAATTTTTAATCGACTAACGGGCCAAATTCGAGGCACAGTAATATGACAAATTAACGACTTAGCCAAAAGAAGAAACTGACAAATCTTCAGGAGGAACAGTAATGGTCTAGTAATAATAAGAATAACGTTATTTTGACACCAAAAAATTGATAACTTAGTGACACTTGGTTAATGACGTGCAAAAGTTTTATTAATGCAGTTAAGTAGATGGTTAACGGTGAATTGTATCTATTAACAAAATATTAACATTATTAACCATCCACTGATTAACCATCTACTGAACTGAATTAACCAAACTTTTGCACGTCATTAATCAGGTGTCGTTGCATTCATCGTTAACTATCTACTGAACTGAATTAACAAAATATTTGCACGTCATTAACCAGGTATCGATGGGGTGTCGAGTTTTTGGTGTCAAAATAACATTTCTGTAATTAAAAACTGCCACTTCAAACAGATTTTTTATTATTATTAATGTTTTGGTTTGGATTCTTCGGCTTTTGCTAATTATTCTACACCGAAACTGTCTTCCGGAATCTATTCTATTATAAGTGTCGTCTTAGGTATTTGTTTACATAGATTAAAAAAAACTAGTAAATAAATAAAAAAGGTGTAATAATTTTATGAAAGTATCCTTATTAATTATTGGACACTAATCATTGTCATAAATTCATAATAGAATATAGTGAATTGGAGTGATGCTTACAATATTAATTTTGGGAGTAAAATTGAAATAAAATAATTAATGTTATATTGAAAAAATAAAATGACACTTATTTTGAGACACAATTTTTTCTCTTATACAATACTACTTATAATGAGATGGAGAGAGTAATATTTTAGATGATACTGTAATATTCAATTGTAGTTTTAAAACGAATATTTGTGTGCCATTATAGCATCAATAACGAAGAATGAGAACCAAAAATCGAGCCCCCAGAGGCTACAACGTAGCTCCGTCCCTGTCTTGCTTCGGTGAGTACTGTTGAGAAAATTTTTACAACAATGTTTAATATCGTTGCCATTATTAATGTTTTTATAACAACAATTATACATACTAGACTGGACTTGAGGCTGACCTTGGGCTAGCGAAAAAAGCCCACTAGCGATCGAGAATATGTTTTTATTTTTATGAGTAACTACTTGTTGTATTGAGAAATCAAGGACCCGGATTCCCTGCCGTAACTGCTTCACGCAGTCGAAGATCTCGACCCTCCATTTGAGATTGGACGGCTCACACTATCACTATACCAAATTAACTTTAATAGATCTCGATCGTTGATTTCAGATCGGACGGACGAGATTACACGCAATTACACGCAGTAACTTCCTGGAATCTGTTTCCAGAAACAAGGGGTATCTCGTATGTAATGAAGCAAAGTCTCCTACAGATTAGTTGCAAGTTTAACTCGTTTTTAAGTCTGTGAGACTTTTTTTTCTGTCTAGAACTCGAACATTATTTTGAAAAAATCTTACTAAGGAATACTCTAAGAATATTAATTAAGAAAATCAAAAAATAGAAAAATTTAATGAAAAATTATAATATTAAATATGTTAGTAATAATTTTAGAAATGAAAATATTAAGAAAACGTGAAATACATTGTCAACTGAACTGAATTAAAGCTTGAATATTCCCAAAAAAAGAAGAAGGAACGAACAGGTAAGGCTGCCATAGTGCCATTTGCTCCCTAATCACTGCACGAGCAAGAGATAAGGATGGGACATTATATCGTAATTAACGAGCTATTAAATGATTGATTTTGAAAGGATTTGTCAACAACTTCCCGTTACTTTTGTTAAGGGGTCAGTCTGGTGATCTGCACAGCGGCACTGCATTGTTCTTTCTCCTCCTTTGGATTCTTTAATGGATATAGCAGTCATTAAAATTAGATTAAAATACATTTTTTTTGTTTCTTTTAACTTATTTTTGTATGTATAAGTTGGTCGCATAATTTTATTTTTTTATGGTCAAATTGGTTCGAGTCAGTCTTTTTTGTCAATATGGCACTAACGATATTAACTTTATTTCACGTGGCAAATACGTCATAAATAATGGGCCAAAAATATAATTTTTAATGCCACGTGGTGACATTTATCATTTTTTAAAATTATAGTAATTAACCATCAACATTTATTTATTTCCATCAAAATTCCAAGAGCCAAGAACCCATGACCCCCCAGGAATTCCAAAAACCAAAAAAATTCAATCTCCAATCTCCAAAACCCCTGAAATAATCAATCTCCAACCTCCAATATCAAACAAATTAAGTGCAGAATTGGAATCCACTCCCCATTTCAATTTCATTCGTGGAAATAGAGCACATCACCACAGGACCAAAGGAATAGAATAGAATAGAATAGCACCAGCAACTCACCACCTTCCATAAAACAAAACCTTCTGAATAGCAACATTTTCTGCCTCTTTTCCTTCATATGAAAGATAGAAAAGCTTTGGACCACCTAGCACCAAGCATTAAACCCACCCCACCGTACAGATCTTGCACCTCATTCGGTCAAATATGTGTTTTCAGATCTAATTTTTTTGGGTTCTAGGTTTAGTGTCGTTGAGTTGTGGGTTATATTTGTAAAAAGTAGCTCCAAATTATTGCCATGACATATTGAATCCTCAAGACTTGTAGATGAAAACACACAAGATCCCTCTCAAGGTCCCATAAATTCGGTTCAATTCCATCGAAATGCTCAGCTGCACATTGCTGTTGGATTAGACCGGAAGGTTAGATTTTTCAAATTGAGAGCATATTCCTTGATGATTGCCCAATTCGAAAAGCATCTTTACTGGTGTTTACACCCAAAATATTCACCAGAACCAGCCGAAGCTAGTCCCAGTCGAATGGATCAAATAGCCGATTGTTCAGCAGTCGATGTTCCTACCAGTCGATATGGCGTGTCAGCTGATAGGTTCGAAAGCGGGAAACTGGAAGCTATACATGGGCCTTGGACTGATTGGGCTTCAAGGAAGATATTCAGGCCCATGGGGATAGCATGGAGTCACTTATGGGATCAGATTCTTGCTCCACGAGTCGAGTGACGTGGGAGTAATTTTGAATTAATTAAATATCCAAGAAAAAACTGATTAAGATTGTTCCCCATGGTTTTAGGAGCTGAGCGAGGGAATCTGAGGAGATCTTTGCACATATAGGACTGTTGGTTGAAGGGACGTGGCCATAATGCACTAATGCGCCTAGTTTTTAGGATCGTGGTTAGTGGGGCATGGCACGACTCAGCCGAATAACTGCCAACTAGGAATGTATCAGTGTTAGCCAACTGAACGTGGTAGATAGGGATAGTTCTTAGTTGCTACTATAAATACCCAGTTGTACATACATTTTAGAGGATCGATCAATCAAATAACTTATATTTTTTCGCCCAAAGCTTTTATTCGCAGTTTATGTTTACCTTTAAGGCCCCGCTTTTTATCATAGTTCACCGACTTAAACCTTTCTGGAGTGAGTTAAGGGACCCATAGCTAAGGAACAGAGTTCCTTCCTTGGCGTAATCGCTTGAAGAAAAGGGAATCACCGTTGTGAAAGTTAGCCGATCTACGGCTAATTGACTTTGCAGACAACAAAATTGGCACGCCCGGTGGGACCAAAAGTGAACGAATCAACACGTTCGAATCCCCAGGTCAGGATTACCAGTGGCGTATGCACTTGCGTTCGGGCAAGAGTTTGAGCAATATGACGGCAAAGAGCAATCCCAGAAAACCGGTTGAAGGAAGCCCATCCCGTGGAAGCAATGTTCCACCAGCAGAGCAAGTACAAGGCAGATGGAGGTCAAACTCAACCCAACGAGCTCAATGAGACCGGTGGTGATGACTACTTCGCTTTATACGCCAACAACTCGATTTGGGAATCAATGATATCATGTACCAAGTGTCGCAATTGATTGGGCGATATTGTGAAACCCATGGTGCACAACGGCACAAAGAGCCAGGGAGACAGAGGCCAGGAGGCTCGCGCAAGTGAAAGCTCTATCAATTCTGCTATCCCAACGCAAGTGGGGTACCCTACCCAGGCAGGACTCGGCATCCAAAGAGTGTAGCTCAAAGTGACCAATTCAGGTTCAAATGAACATGACTCAGCAGTGCACAACTGCCAAATTTACCTACATTCAGCTCTGACCTACTCAGGTTCAAATTAATATAGGATGGTACCTTCTAATCCAATTAATTCCCAGCATGGTGCTTTTGCCACGTTGAACACTGGAGGGCAACCGGTGGCGAATGACGTGAACAACCACGCTAACCTTCATTTTGGACAGGTGCAGATGGCTAGGAGGCCACCGGATGCAGTGGGACAAATTGGTATGCCGCAAGCTATGCCATATGCTCAGCCTTATGGTTCTGCTGTGCCGGCGACTAACCCACAGTATACTGGGGGGCAAACTCTTGGTACAGGATTGAGTGGTATAAGACCACCTGGGGGATATGCAGGTCAGCAGCCATGGAACCAGGTTCCACCCGTATCGGCTAGTCTTCCATTCTACCCATCCTATCCTGAAGTATCTGCAGGCACTCAAATGGGGTCAACTCCTCCAAGGGCACCTGGTTTGATGGCAGAGCAGTCATGGGGACAGACCCCACCTCTACCATTTAACACGAGTGGGCCTGGAACTCAATATAGGGCACCCGGCGAAGGAAACATGGAGCAGCCATGGGGGGTTTACCCACCTCCATTGTTTAATCAACCAGGCTACCCCAATCCTCCAGAACAAGCATCCCAGGCGCATCCCCCAACTTGGAGACAGCAACCACAGACGGCTGCTCCTACTTTGGGAGAAGTGAGGCCAGGGGGTTCACAGCTGCTAGACCCGGCCGTCATTGCAGACACCATCAAAAAATACTTTGGTGTGCAGCTGAAGCCTCTGGATCGTCCAATCTACAGGAAACCTTACCCTGAGTGGGTGGATAGATTGGTACCTCTGCCTAGGGGATACAGGACTCCAGACTTTGCTACTTTCTCCGGGGAAGATGGCAAATCGACTATGGAGCATGTAGGCAGGTTTACTGCCCAATGTGGTGAAGGGAACCAGAATGAGTACCACAAATTGCAGCTGTTCCCCTTGTCACTTACCGGAACAGCTTTTACATGGTATTCCTCTTTGCCACCTAATTCTATACAAACATGGTCAGATATGGAGAGGTGCTTTCATGACAGATTCTACTGGCCCCAACCTGAAGTCACCGGCCGATCTCATGAACCCGAGGCAACAGTAGATGAATCGGCCGCTGATTTTGTGGAAAGGTTCAGAAAATGGTCGGGAAATGTTGATGCAGTTCCTCGAGGCGTAATATGCGACCATGGCCATTAGCGATGCATCCCCAACTCAAGGAAAAGCTAGTCGGCCAAGCTTGCACTGACATGAACCAGTTAGTCTCAAGGGCTACTCGCATTGAACAATTTATCCAGGAGAAAGAAAAGAGGCGAGCCAGTAGGGGGAGAGGCCCTCAGTTGGTATCCATTGTAGAAGCCGAGGACTCTGATGATGATTCAGCCGATTCCACGGTAGACATCATGGCAGCTGAAATAGTGAAGGGCAAAGGTTATACTTGCCCTGCCCTAAGAGCTGCCAAAGGAAAAGAGCCAAGTTCAGGAGATGGCAAGACAGAATACTCCTTCGATATCTCCAAGGCAGACCAGATCTTTGACTACTTGCTTAAGGATAAGCAAATTCGGCTGCTGGATGGGCACAAAATCCCACCTGCTGAGGAGTTGAAGGACAAGAAATACTGCAAGTGGCACAATTCTTATAATCACGCAACTCAAAATTGCATGGTTTTTAGGAAGGCCATTCGTAAGGGATAAAGGAGGGAGGTTCAAGCTTAGGATAAAGGAATCGCAGAAATGACGGTAGATACCGATCCTTTCCTGCTACCGGGATAGGTATGGTCTCATTCTCGTGGATTTGATGATGAAGGGCACAGCCACAAGCACAGTGATATCAGGCAACAAGTCTGGAGGCCAAAAAGGGACCACCGATTCAACCCATATCGATCGACCGGGATCTCAAGATGCCAGGGTTTCGCTTTTGACAGATCGGGAAACCCCAACCGTAAGCAAGACCTAGGAGGGCAAGCCACCCAAACCAGGTAGGCTCACCCAGAATTGGTGAAACACTACATTACACACGCTGCACTCCCAACAGGGAATCCTCGACAAAGAGAAAGGCAAGGCACCTATCGAAAATCGGGGGCAAGATCGCCAACCATTAGAGAAAGTGGTAGGCTATCTTTACCCAGGATTGATGAGGAGCCTATTCCAGGGGATAAGAGAAGGATATTGAGTTCATTTGTAGAAGGAGGAATGTCCTCCTTAAAGATAACAGTGAGGAATGATGAGAAGTTAAAAACACAGAGAATGTTGAAACCCCCGGCTAATGTCACTGAAGGACACTGGTTCTTGAACAAGTATGCCAAGGACAAAAAGGCGATACCAGCCGTGCTGACAAGAACCCAAAAGAGAAGGATGCAGAGAATGAGGTCTGTCCAGAAGATGAAACAAACTCTGCAGATGATAGCCGATGTAAAGAATAGCGAGAAGAGGGAGATCCCCTTAGAAACTGTTAGTGAAGCATTGGATAAGGCTTTCCCGAAGTCGGAAGCTAAGGAGGCTGAGGAAAAAGAAGTGCCCAAAAATGTAGAGCCAACTACTGAACAGGAACTTGTCCCTGAAGCAGAGGGTCTGATCGCCGCAGTCGATGTAGATGAAGAGGCGATCACCGTAGAGAGGTTCATGATCCCAGAAATGCACCGGGAACAAGATGACATCATGGAAGACTCATTGTTGGATCTCCTGCTCAATGAAGAGACCGATGGCTCTGGGCCGAGATAGAGGCTATCGCCTTAATCCCGAAGAATTCCTGGGCAAACAGCCCATAACCAGGAGGTTTGGAGGGGGACGTGTTTTTGAAGAAGCGTAATGGCTACGCTTAGCCGATACACCGGCTGATGAGGTCACCAAGGTAGTCTTTGAGAAACCTACAGAAGAGATGATGAAACATTTAAAGCCCCTTTACATCAGGGCCTACATTAATGGGAACATTTTTGGAAGGGTCTTCGTGGATGGAGAAATTTGTGCTAAATGTCATGCCTGTGACAACCATGAGAAAACTGGGAAAAAGTCTTGAGGACCTAGTTCCCACCAACATGAAAATGTCCAACTTCCTGGGGGAACCTTCCAGAGCACTTGGAGTATTGATAGCTGAAGTCACAGTAGGCCCCAAGACCATCAAAGCAGCTTTCTTCGTGGTTGATGGCAAACCTTCCTATAGCGTGATTCTGGGAAGGGACTGGATTCATACAAGTCAGTGTGTCCCCTCTACTCTTCATCAGAAGCTCATGTTTTGGGTTGGAGACAACGTGGAAACAGTCGAAGCAGATAAGAACCCCTTTTCGGCCGAGGTAAAAATGTTGGAAGCCCTGTTCTATTCCCCACACCTAGGGCCTATTGCCATCCTGCAGGATTATGAGGAAGGGGTATGGAAAGCATGCAACCTTACTAATGAGGGGTTCAAGTTAAGATCTCAGGCGAACCACGGCCCAATGAGCAGATAACTCATGAGTAGGGCATCCTGTACTCAAGACCTTTTGGGTCGGCTAGAAATCTTTAAGGCCGAGTCCAAAGCGATGGATGCCATGATGGAAGATTATGACAACTGCAGAGGAAGAGGAGGTACTACTCCCAGGGAGGAAGGTACGCAGCCCAAGCCTCGATGAGGTGTGTGCAAATGAGCCTATGGAATTGGATTCCCTCTTCACAAGGCGCTCCTCGCGTTTGAGGCGTAAGATCCTTTAATTGAGATCAATTTGGGCACCACGTAACAACCCGTAATCGTGAAGGTGAGTGGATTGCTTGAGGAAGACAAGCGGTAAGATAGTCGAATTAATCCAGCGGTACAAAGATTGCTTTGCCTGGAATTACTTGAAATGCCTGGTCCGGCGAGAAGGTTGGTAGAACACAAAGTTGCCTATCAAAGCAGGATACAAACCGCTCAAGCAGCGCCTCGCAGTTCAATCCCCAACCGATGCCTCAAATTAAAGCCGAAATTGAAAGACTATCAAGGCGGGCTTTATAAGAACGGCCAGTGCACGTTGAATGGCTATCTAACATAGTCCTCGCTGCCAAGAAGAATGGCCAGATAAGAGTATGTATAGACTACAGGAACTTGAACTTGGCCACTCCCAAGGATGAGTATGCTATGCCTGTGGCTGACATGTTAGTCGATGCGGCAGCTACGCATGGCATTCTCACCTTTATGGATGGGTACTCAGGGTATAACCAGATCTTTCTAGCAAAAGAAGACACTCACAAGACAGCCTTCAGGTGCCCAGGAGCATTGGGGATTTACGAATGGGTGGTCATGCCTTTTGGGCTCAAGAATGCAGGAGCCACTTATCAAAGGGCCATGAATTCCATCTTCCATGACTTGATCGGCAAAACCATGGAAGTATACATAGATGACGTGGTTGTCAAGTCCGAGGATTTTGAAAGCCATCTAGTCGATCTAGAGCAGCCACGAAAGGATGCGTGCCTGGGCTAAAAATGAATCCGGCCAAATGTGCTTTTGGAGTGGCAGCTGGCAATTTCCTAGGATTTTTGGTCCACCATCAAGGAATAGAAGTAGACAAGAACAAGGTGAAAGCTACCTTGGAAGCCAGACCTCCTAGGAATAAAAAGGAGCTGCAAAGTTTGATTGGTAAGATCAATTTCCTAAGAAGGTTCATAGCCAATTCGGCTGGAAAAATGAAGGCTTTTTCCCCCTTGCTGAAATTAAAGGATACGGAGGATATGGTATGGGGGAATGAGCAACAATGTGCCTTTGACCAAATTAAGCAGCGTTGGCCAAACCTCCCGCGTTAACGCCTCCAAAGGTCGGGAAGGCCACTCAAATTGTATATAGTTTGAAGAAGAGTCAATCGCCGCTTGCCGCGCAGATGCCGATGACTGAGTTGAAAGAGTCAGATACTATCTCACCGCACCTTGAATGATGCAGAAACCAGATACACCCCTATTGAGAAATTATGTTTATCATTGTTCTATGCTTGTACAAAACTCGAATATTATTTGTTGCCTAAGGAAATATTAGTTTTGTGCAAAATTGATATTATTAGGTATTTACTTAATAGGCCTGTCTTACAGGGTCGACTGACGAAGTGGGCCATTAAGTTAAATGCTTTCGCGCTAAAATACGTTCCGTTAAGAGCAATGAAAGGCCAGGCGGTAGCCGATTTTTTGGCTCAACACCCTTGTGTTGAAGTCAAAGACCCATTAGCCGAACACGTTGCATGTATTAATTTGAAACCTTGGGTGCTGATGTTTGATGGGTCACGAACCCAAAAAGGGGTAGGTGCTGGCATCACCATCATTGATCCAACTGGGAAAAGTTGGAAATTCATGTGTCAGCTGGATCTTGGGTATTCTAATAATCAGGCAGAATACGAAGCTTTGATTTTAGGGCTTAAGATCCTGGCAGCCATGAAAACAAATTATGTTCAAGTCATGGGAGATTCACAGTTGGTAATAAAACAGCTAACTGGGGAGTATAGATGCAATAACCCTAACTTGAAAGAATGCTATGAAACGGCTAGCAAGCTACTTCGCTTGGTTTGCTGATGCAGTAGTACATCACATTCCTAGAGAAGAGAATGAAGAGGCTAATGATTTGGCTCAACGGCCTCATGGTATAAAGACATGATAGTCAAAGTAAAACATGAAGAGTACCCAACTGGGAGTGTGCACCAATAGAGCGATCGACTCTTGAAACGAGTTAATCGACTATCTTAAAGATCCTTCAAGCAGTACTGACTTCAAACTCAAGCAGAAAGCACTCAAATACGTATTGGTAGACAATGAAGTTTACAGGAGAGCCATCAATGGAGTGCTACTCAAGTGTATTGACAAAGAGGAATCCATGAAGGTCATGGGGGAAGTACATGAAGGAATCTGTGGATCTCACAGGGCTGGACCCACGATGAAATGGCTAATATACCGACATGGATATTATTGGCCTACCATCACAGCTGATTGTTATCAATATGCCAAAGGATGTGAGGCGTGTCAGCTGCATGGTCCAATTCAAAGGGTTCCAGCCGAAAACCTCCACCCAGTGATAAAACCTTGGCTATTCAGGGGATGGGCAATGGATTTAATAGGCAAAATCTATCCACCTTCGTCCAAGAGGCATGCGTTTATCATAGTTGCGACTGACTACTTCACCAAGTGGGTAGAAGCCCAGCCGATGGTGAATGTGACTCAGGAGGAGGTGATTAGGTTTATACAATGCCAGATCATATATAGATTTGGAATACCTGAAACCATCACCACAGATCAAGGCACTATGTTCACTGGGGAGAAAGTGGTGGCCTTCGCACAACAATTTGGGATTAAGTTAATTCACTCATCCCCTTATTATGCTCAAGCCAATGGGCAAGCTGAGGCCACCAACAAAGTTCTTATTGATATAATCAAAAAGAACATTGAGGATAAGCCAAGGAAATGGCATGAAACACTGAATGAGGCATTGTGGGCCGTGAGGAACTCCAAGTGTAGTGCGACTGGATTTACTCCGTATCGGCTAACATATGGCCAAGATGCAGTGTTACCCTTAGAAATAAACGTGACTTCACTAAGAGTAGCAAAGCAAAACCTGCTGAGCCTGGATGAATATCAACAGGCCATGTTAATGGAATTAGATTCGGCTGACGAAGATCGACTCATGGCCTTAGATCAGATTGAGCATAGCAAGCAAAAGATGGCTAGGGCTTACAACAAGCGTGTGAAGCCAAAAAGGTTTGTTGAAGGAGACCTGGTTTGGAAAACCATACTACCTGTTGGGATCAAGGATCCTAAGTTTGGGAAATGGTCACCAAATTGGGAAGGGCCATTCATTGTTAGCAAAGCTTATCATGGTGGTGCTTATCGACTAGTCAACATGCAAGGCGAAGAGCTAAATAGAAGCATCAATGGAAAATACCTCAAGAGATATTACCCACCATGTGGGAAGGCATATTGGAGAATTAAAAGGTGTGCATTAGCATAAAGGCAAAATTGTTTGTGGTGACCACAGTCGCCACCTAGCCAAAATTACAAAAGCTTAAATGTGAAACTAGGAAACCGCCGCCGGGAACCTCACTTAATTTTTCCTCAACCTGGCAGGACCTGGATCGGTACCGACGATGCAGAGCATCGATCATAGCCAAGCGTCGCCTATATCCGGGATAGGTTAGCTGCCGCACTTCGCCTAATGCCTCCATCGAGGAAACAACAAAGATCTTCAGGATCGCCTTTGCCGATCGGTTGAAGGATCGGCTGCTACGATAGCTTCCTGTTTCCTAACCTCCTCTAGCTGATGCTTGAAGGAGTGCCAAGCTTGATTGGCCTCGGCTAACCCAACGCGGCTAGTCTCAAGATCTTTGTCTAAGCCTGTCTTCTGAGCGCTCAGCACCGCTAAATCACAATCCAAAGAGGAAGATTGCTTGAACAAATCATAACGCTGTTGAGAGTTGACACAGAGCTTTTCAGTTAAAGCAGCCGATTGAGGAGTCAACTCTGCTATCTCCTTTTTGATCCTCTCTAACTCAGCCAACAGAACAGCTAGCCGTTCATCTTTGTTCTGGCGCTGGCTTAGGGCTTCTTGACGCTCCTTCTCCAACAATAGGAAAGAGGTTTGGAATTCAGTCTTTTGAGATCATGAGAAGTCACGTCATGAACCTCCTTGAATCGCCCGTATTGGAGAGATTGTCGTTCAGTTGAAGAGCCAAGGTATGGTACACCTCCTGGCTAGCCGCAGGGATGTTAGCCGAAGTAGACAGCTTGAACAAAGAAGTCCTCAGATGGGCAACCTGCTCCCTGCTGGTTGGTATTTCCATCGATCTTGCATCAACTCTCTCCAAATGATTGGAAATAGGAGAGGAGATCGCCGAGAAGCGGGTCACAGAGGTGAAATACTTCACGCCTCTTCTTCTCAAATAGGAATCATGGAGCTGAGGAGGCGAAGGCATCCGGGGAGCTTCATAGCCAGTCTCTTCAGCTTGTGATTGGGGGTCCTATGGAAAACCATGGTTAACCGATTAAGTAAAAAAGTAATATATGTTGAAAGGATAAGAAAACGGTTGAACCGGAGGAGGAAATTGAGAGCTAGTGCCCTCGACAAATTCTTGAACAAAGGAGGTAGGAATCTCCACACGCCAAGCTTCGAAAGTAGGGTGGTTAGATTCAGGCTAACAAAGGATATTAAGAAAAAGGAGATAAGGACAAGTTATGTACCTTTACCTTTGTCTGCTTGCCTTTCTTTGGCGAATGTGTTTTCTCTTTGAGCTTGGCCTGAACCTCGGCAGGTTCTTCTATTACGATGCCAGGGGCCCTTGTTCTTTTCTTGGCAGGAGGAGTAATGGGGTCGTCTTCAACGACAATGAATTGTGGAGTAGTGGTTGTGGCTGCCATAAAACAAGAAAAGTAAGAAATTACTTTGAGTCTAAAAGCAAGAATTGCAAAGAGCCGAATATAGGGGCACTTACTTGGCTGAAGTACTGAGGTCTTCATCCTGGTAGAAGACCGTTTCTGAACTTGGGTTTGGACCCGGGGCTTGGTCTTAACAGGAGTGCTTTTGGGTTGGCTCGACGACCTCATCGCCTCGGCTACATCAGTGAGGATCAACCGAGTTGCATATATATCCAGCCGATCAGGGAACAGCCTGTCTTTCACTGATGGCCACCAATTGGCAAAAGCAGAAGTCTCACCCGATACGGGAGTGAAGGGGAGGAAGTGGAAGGCCTGGATCTTTTTGAAGTTGGTAGAAACCACCTCCATCACATCAGTGGCGCTAAAGGGCAGTCGACCCAGGCTCCCTACCATAGAGTCGTATGGCAAAGGAATGTGCTGTAACAACCCAAACTGCCTTGCCACGCAGTTTGGAAAGTAGAACTCAGCCGACGACTTGTTGTTTCGTGAGGTGGGTTTAAGACCACAAAGCAAGTCACGAGAGGTCAAGACTGAGCTCCAGTTAAGCTCCAAATGGTTCTGTTGATCGACTGGGAGAGGGTCATTAGTGGAGAAGATCCAGAAAGGCCCAATACCTTTCTCCAGACAGGCACCAATCGCCAGCCTATCCGGTCAGACCAAAGAGCTTGGTGGCCACAGTAAAAGCATAAGAAGGCTCACAAGGAGTGGACACCAAATGGGTACCCAATACACCTGCATCCCGGGGAAGAACGCTAGGGTTGAAGCGCGAGTCAATAAACTCTGGAAAATAGAGAATTATCCAGAGTTGTAAAAACCAGAGTGGGCCCTGAACGTTCCTGATATCTTCACCCCTTTGCAGCCGATCCATAATGGTGAACAGGCAGCGATAGAGGTATGAGAGGAAAAGGGTTCCCCAAGAAAAGTTACCATCAGAGTTCACAAGAGCTACATAAAGCTGTAACTCTTGAACCACGGCGATGGAACTGGAACAAAGAAAGTACTTCGAACCAAAGATGTATGAATGCGTTGTGTTACGCATCGGACCTGCACTCCTCCGGACTTGGCATTATTGGCAATGAAATTGGAGTATCCGGAGGTGCGTTTGGAAAAGTGGATTCCTAGTTGAGGAGCTTGGAAGGAATAATGGGAAAGGATCTCATCGCTTGTGATTGGGAGCCCCAAAATACCCGCCACGTCCAGAAGAGTGGGGGAAACCATACCCCAGGGAAAAGTGAAGGTGTTCGTGGCAATGCTCGATAGAAGAAGCCATAAAGCGATTCTAGGTTAAGGGGATGTCCTTGGTCGACAAAGATGATTATGTCATAGAGACCCCATTGTTTCCACTTATCGGACTTCACAGCCTTTAGCCGATCCACCCAATCGAGGTAGGGCTGAGACGAACGAGGCCATGAACGAAGATCAGTAGGTTTAGACCTGGTGGTAAACCAATCGCAGGAAATGGGCAGTGCGTACAGAGAGGGGGCCATATACTCCGTCAAGAAGACCGCCCCTTCACCCATATCGGAAGTGGAAGGAGCCAATGAAAGAGAGCCCCTTCACCCATAAGGGAGATTGGAGACCAGAGTCGGAAGCCTCAGGAGGGCTAAGCGAGCGGTCAAGGTTCATGGAAGAGGAAGAAGATTGTTCGCCATCATACGCGTGAGATTGGTTTTGAGAATCAGAAGCAGAAGACATGGTGGGCTTGGTTGCTAGTTGAAAGATGAAGAGGTTGGAGATGGTGAAAGCTACAGGAGTTAGGGCTGGAAGTAAGCGTAAGAGGTAATTCGACTGATGAGTATTTAAAGGAAAAGTAAATCACTGATAGCGGGATTTAAAGGCGAATAAATCGGATGGATGAGGATTAGCCGTTACGCGATTCAAAAAGTTGTTGTTAATGGATGACCTCGCATTTATGATTTAAAAAGGTGATTTGACTTAAATCATTATGCCGCCCCAACCTAAACCTAGGATGTTACTACCGAGACAAAGATAGGGGGCAATTGTTTACACCAAAATATTCACCGTAACCACCAAACTAGTCCCGGTCGAATGGATCAAATAGCCGATTGTTCGTGATCGATGTTCCTACCAATCGATATGGCGTGTCACCGATAGGTTCGAAGCGAACCGGAAGCTATACATGGGCCTTGGACTGATTGGGCTTCAAGGAAGATATTCGTGCCCATGGGGATAGCATGGAGTCACTTATGGGATCGATTCTTGCTCCACGAGTCGAGTGACGTGGGAGTAATTTTGAATTAATTAAATATCCAAGGAAAAACTGATTAAGATTGTTCCCATGGTTTTAGGAGCCGAGCGAGGGAATCGAGGAGATCTTTGCACATAGAGGACCGTTGGTTGAAGGGACGTGGCCATAATGCACTAATGCGCCTAGTTTTTAGGATCGTGGTTAGTGGGGCATGGCACGACTCAGCCGAATAACTGCCAACTAGGAATGTATCAGTGTTAGCCAACTGAACGTGGTAGATAGGGATAGTTCTTAGTTGCTACTATAAATACCCAGTTGTACATACATTTTAGAGGATCGATCAATCAAATAACTTATATTTTTTCGCCCAAAGCTTTTATTCGCAGTTTATGTTTACCTTTGCGTCCCAGTTTTTATCTTAGTTCACCGACTTAAACCTTTCTGGAGTGAGTTAAGGGACCCATAGCTAAGGAACAGAGTTCCTTCCTTGGCATAATCGCTTGAAGAAAAGGGAATCACCGTTGTGAAAGTTAGCCGATCTACGGCTAATTGACTTTGCAGACAACAACTGGTTTCAACAAAATGAAAGCAATTAGTTGGTACTCTGAAGATGAATGGAACAATCCGTTCGTCTGTTATGAGTTGTGGGTTCGGGACGATGGGTGGCTATAGAGTTTTTCATAGGAAGAAGATTAGAGTGGGGTTAAAGAGCGGTGCTATTTATCGCGAAAAACATAATCACGAGACGCACACGAAATTGATTCAGCCGATTAATTCATATGTTTGACCAAAAAAACGATGGGCACCGATCAATGGTATTGTGTCAAATCATTTATTACTTTATTCATAACATATTCTGCAATTCTAAAACCCAAAAGACATGCCGAATAACAAGCACCATCAATGCCACATCGTTCGTGATGGGCTCGGAATAGTTTCTTTCGTGATATTAAGCATTTCCCGGGGTTAAATAACTGGTTTAAATTTTTTATATTAAGCAAATAATAGTTAAATAAATAAAAATGTTTAATTATACAATAATAATAATAATAATAATAATAATCATAATCATAATCATAATGACTCATTTGCCACTCAAGTCCACATATGCAGTTATGGTGAGTTGGAATAACGGAAGTGATAAAAAGGACTAATTTGGCGTAACGCGGTTCAATTAAAGGACTAATTTGACATAAAAAAAGTTATGATACAAACTTACACCTCAAAAATAAGTTAAGGAATCATAAAGATATTTTAGCCTTAAAATACTATCCACATGACTATATATATGTTTAATTATGGGTCTTTTTTTCTTAAAAAATTGATAACTCATTTCCGTACGGTATTGGTAATAAAAAATAGGCTTAAATATTATTTTTGTCCCTACAAATATAGGGGGTTTTGTTTTTTGTCCCTGCAAAAATATTTTTTTTGTTTTTCATCCCTGTAATTTTCTTAACTTTGTTTTTGGTCCCTACAAAAATTTATGTTTGCTTTTGGTCCCTGTAATATATATATATATATTATTTTGGAATTAATCCATATATTCTCCATATTTCAGGGACTAAAATCACATAGGTCTCTAATTTCAGGGACTAAAACTAAACATAAAAAAATATTATGAGAACTAAAACATAACAACAAGGATTAAAAGCAAAAAACTTTATATTGCAAGAATGAAAAACAAAAAAAATAATTTACAGGGACGAAAAACAAAAATCCTTATAAGTGCAGGGACGAAAAACATATTTAAGCCTAAATAATAAAAAATATTTTTTTAAAAATTATCAATGTACTGTTCTTTTTACAAAATCAAACTTATATTATTTCAGTAGCAATGAAAGTCTCAATACAAGCCAGAATTCGATCGAAGTCATGGATTGGAGCCCACGAAGTCGTCACCATCACTAACATATGAACGATCACATTTTCACCTCTCCTAATAAACTCAACAGAGTAATTAACATAGAGGAAATAAGATGTCTACAATATCTACAATGGAACCATGATGGGATCACGGCAAGTGTATCGGATCGTTGCAAGTAATAAAATTGGTTAAGTACCGGATATCGTCCTCAAGGATTGCGTGTCAAATATCAACTTACTATTTTTATTACTATTTGAACAAGAAACAATATATTTTGGTGTTTTGAATTGATTAACAATAAAATTAAAGAAAGCAAAAAACAATATTTTTGAGTTTTCTTATATTGACCAAATATCAAACACTTGGTGTGCGTCAACAATACCAAATATCAAACACTTGGTGTGCACAAATAATACGGATAAAAGTGGCTAGGATTTGAATCCCTTTGTTTTCCTCTTCTCATGCAATCAAACTTAATCCCAATACAAGTCAAATTCATGCAATTGAAGTTCAAATTCACTTAGTTAGACTAGTCTCAATTCCTTGAGCAAAAGCCCCTTTAGATTAAACCAAGAACCCTAATTCCTTAGGCCTTCCTAATTCAACTAAGCATCAAGTGTAAGAATTCAAAGAAACACATAAGCATGATGTCCTATCCATAGGATCATCACAAATATGGCAATCAACTTCATATCTAGCATAACAACTAATTTTCCAATTGTGAAATCACACTTAGAATCAATTCAAAGATGACCAATCAATAAAAAGCATTAAGGATGGAAGAAATTGCCCAATCAACACAAATACAACAAGTATTAAGCATTAGAAGTCATATTACACAAGAATCCAACAAAATTTCATCATTCCTAACCAAAAGGAAAAACTAGAAATACATAAAAGAGAGAGGAGAGATAGAACTAGATGGATGGAGTGGTGGTGGATGATCCATTGAAGCTCCAAGGTCTCTTCCAAGGCTCGAATCTTCAAGGGAGATGGAGATGAGATGGATTTAGGGTTGCCTCTTGGCTCCCCTAGGGTTTGAGAGTGAGAACATATGAAAGGGAATGACCAAAATGAGTTAAAAGTGTGTTTTAATAAGTGTCAGGCCGAGACGAGGAGCAGGGCGCTGGGTTCTGGGGCGCAGGGCGCCCAAAATTGATCAAAACGATTCCCACCCGTTCTTCCATGTTGTGCTGCCTTTTTCACCTCTTTAAAGTCTGAATTAGCTCAAGGTGTCTTCATGTAAGTTGAAGCTATGGATCTTAGCTTTCCAATGGCACCTGTTTCAGCTCATTTGGACACCTAAAACTCCAGATATGATTGAAACATCAAACATGTGTTAGGTTGGGACAACATCAACTTGTCAACGTGACGTGTAGCACAAATTATCCCAACTTAGAGATTGATTTAGGTCTCGAGTCCATCATCAAAGTTGTATATAATTCAATTACATTTCCAACAAGACCGAGATCATCTCATTTGGATGAGTGTAGCTTCAGATATAGTCTTTGGAATCTTCTTTGTCAGTGTTCGAAATCACATTCTTATCAAATAGTGCACCATTCTTGTCTCTTTCAACACCTACAATCAAAACATCACAAATAAGGTTATTGTGCTCAAGATTTCCATTCAAATCAACCAAAACCTCAAAATGAATTAACAAATGATGCATGCTTAACCAACATTAAATTGTGGTAGAAACAAAGCATAAGTTAGGAATATATGGTGATTTCAACTTCAAAGAGAATAGAAAATTTATATAATCTAGAGGATTATCGAACGAAATTCAGACATGTCCATCCTAGGCTTATTAAATGCATTTACCACCAAATGACATTTTCCAATAAAAACTTCTAAATAGTAGTACTATTTGTACTAATACCTGAGGTTTCGAATATACTAATAAATAACAAGATTCACGCTTATTAATAATAGTACTATCTCTGTTCTTTATTATAAAAAAAATTGGAGTTTTTTTTCCAATTATAAGAAAAAGTAATTAATTTCAAGATATATTTATTACAAAAATTTCTTTTATACCCATATATTGTGACTTTATATATTTCCAAACTTCTTTATTTCTATAAATTAATGACATGGTGGGTATGATGTGAGGGGTATATTTGGAATGTCATTTTAATTGCATGACATTAAATAAATTTTTATTGGTCTTTGTGTTTTTTTGTTTTTTCTTCTAATAATAAGGAATAGAGGTAGTTTCCATAAAAAAAAAATAGAGGTAGTAGTTAATTTCGTTTAATTTTCTCGGTATAATCAAAAAAATAATTGTATTTTTCAAAATGCTCTTCATGAAAACTTGTTTCATACGAATGCAATAGAGATTATTGAAAATGAAATGTAAATTAATTAAAGGCTATTTTAGGAAGAATATAATTAAATAAGGTATAATTAGTTGAGATTTGCTTATATTTTAAACCACACAAGTTGAATTTTTTTTTTGTTATATTCGAAAAACGGATGAAGTATTTTTAAATAAACAATTTTCTATTTTTAATTCTTAAAGATATCCATTACCACTCTTTTTAAATGACAAATGTTACCAATAATATTAGTATTTTGTTAGTGGGTGAGAATTGAATTATCTCTTTCTCCTTCTTTATCTGATAGTAGGTGAGATTTGAACTATTTCTCTCACTTTTCTTAGCAGTCTACTCTTTATCTCTCTCGCCCCAACTATCAAGTCAACCTTATAACTCTGATATCTGTTACCACTTCCAAGATAGTTTCTTAAACATGAATATAAACATGGAACTTGAAATACCATGTCGAAGGTAAAAATTGATTGATACTACTTTTTCTAGAAAAAGAAAGATATAGAGAGAAAATAAAGTGTAAAAGGAGATACCAGGGGACAAAGTATAAGAAATATGTTACATCAAAAATGGTAATTAAATTCTGCACCCCCCAAATTAGTAACTACACCCCATATTTTGGTAAATTGACCAAAATACCCCCCAAAAAATAATTAATCACTCCATCACTACTCCCACTTCCTATTCATATTCCCAACTAACCAATACCAAAAATACTAAATTTACGGTAAAACACATTTTTTTTACCATAAACAATTCAATTTACAGTATACATATTTTTCTAAAACTTCTACCGTAAATTGTCCAATTTACGGTACGAACTTTTAAAACGCATACCGTAAGTTAGCCAGTTTACGGTATATAAGTTCCTCATTCTTCTTTCTTTTTTGGCTTTCTGGTGCCACCTCTTTCACTTTTCTTTCCAACCAAACCAACACGATAGCCATGGCGTTGGTGAATCTATTTCTCCTACCCACCCAAACTTGTCTGCCCCCGCATGTTTCAGCTCCACCATCCAGGCAATTACTACTTTGGACTCTCTTCTTCAAATCTCTTCAATTTCAAACCATCCTTGTTATCATCAAGAAGGAAGCAAGCTGGGTGTGGCGCAACCGCATAAATCAAAAAAATTGTGTATCATAAATTGACATATTTACGGTACTCAAATTTTTTTGTGTACTGTAAATATGTCAATTTACGGTACTCAAAATTTTTTTTGGTACCGTAAATTGACATATTTATGATACTCAAAAAAAAATTTGATTACGGTAAATTGTCATATTTACGGTACGTAAAATATGGAGAAGTGAGTGGGTGTGGGGAAGTGGGGGAAGTTTTATGATTTTTTAGTGAGTGGTATTTTGACGTTTAGGAAAATTGTGGGGATGTAGTTGCTAATTTGAGGGGTGTAGAATTTAATTCCCTCAACAAATTGCGTGATCAGTTTGATTCTTTGATAATTGGGTTTGCCCAATTGGGGTGGTGCCTATATATTATGTGGGCTGAATTAAGTGGTATATGTTTAGGCCTTGAAGTGGTCAGGGTAGGGGGTTTTTGGGACATTTGGCTCGAGTCAGATTTTACGAAAACTTTGAATGTGTTTTTTTTTTTGTTGTCTGCAGACAGGGTGGTAAGCACCATTCGTAAATTTACACATGCAAAGTGGGGATCCTTGGCTCGAACCCGGGCAACCACGAAAAATATCCAGCCTAACAACGTCGATTTACGCCAATTGTGCTAGGCCTTACGGACACGAAAACCTTGAATGTGTTGAGTGAAGATGTTATAGATAATTCTCGTGTTACTACTTTAGTTACAACAAATTCATATTTTGAGAACCGATACCAACACACTCTCTACCATTCTCTTTCGAACACACTCTCTTCTATTGGTTAAAATCAAGTGGGTCTCATATGATTTGGTGGAACCATTCCCCAAAATAGTAAGATCTACTTGAATTTCAACCAATATGAGAGTGTGTGTTCAAAAGAGAGTGATAGAAAATGTGTTGCTAACATTTCTCTTCATATTTTACTTAGTAGACATCAAAAAGTTTCCTTTTCTCATACTTTTAGATAGGGCAATGCAGTGGCTATTGCTCTTATTGGGATGGGCCATGACATTTATATTTGGGATTCGCATTTGTTACTCCCTTGGGTCTGAAATATAAGGAAAAAGATCTCTAAAATTTAAACAAAAAGTCTATGTATTTTGTTCAAAATTTGGACTAAATACATAGACCTTTTTGCTTATATTTTATAGACTTTTTTTTGCTTATATTTCAAACTTCACTCCACCTCACTATACATATCTTTTGTTAAGAAATGATGTAATTAATGGGATTAAATTCCCTAGAGTTGTAATGATGTAACGGCCCTTGGGCCCCCCGCTTATAAAAAAAAAGTACTATAAGAAATATATTTTTTATCATCTAAAAAAAGAAATATATATTTTTTACTGCAAGAAATATATAATTATTATAGTACTATCTTAATCCTGCTCGCATTGTCCTCGCGTCCCATTGAAATTAGAGGGGAGAGAGGAAAGAAAATAGAGGGGAATGAATTTTTTTGGTAAAGTATGAAAAAGATACATTGATAAATGTGACAGACCAATAATAATATAACACATAATCAATTTTACACTTTAACTAATAAACTTTCTTTCCCCCCACTTTCTTTCCTCCCACTTTCTTACATACCAAACATAGCCTAACAATACAACAACAATGGTATTAAATTGAGTTGATCATTGAAGAAGGATCTTTATTAATTAACTTCTAGGAAGAGGCTTCCACGACCAAACAATATATACCAAGACTCCATATAGACAAAGAGGAACATTGGATTCGATCATACATCAAATTTTATATTCATTTGCGCAGAAAAATCACGAGGTATTAACAACAACTACGTGAAGCCGAAGATGGGTTTATTTTTTATGCTCCGCAAAAACGAACCAGAAGACGGTGTATATATAGTTATATGCGCATGTACAATTGCAGCATGGAGGAACATTCCTAATGGACATGCCTCATTATTGGTCCAAAAATTAATCCCATCCATCGCCCCATTTAATTTGCTCAATCTCTCACCCGAGCTACCCATAATAGAACCAAATACATACATTCTGAATCAATCACAATATTACATATCACTTCGTACGTAAATAAAGAGAATCTATATACCCGATTTTCATATCTTAGGGGGAAAAGAAAAAATCTATATAAATACCTATCCCTTGGCTACATAAAGAGAACCTCTAATTTGAGTGAGAGAGATACTGATGTTGGGCGTCGTTTTCCCATATTACAAGCTTAATATATTATATATGCGTTGTTTTATCACTTTTGTGCGCCTTCAGTCTTCGTAAAAGATTTTTGAAAAAAGTCGAAAAGATTTTCATGTCTGCTTTGGGAGGGACCTATGTCAATATTATAATTCTACGACTGTCTCATGCATCTTTTGTACCATTCGGAGTCCAAGTATATTGTTATATTATAAGAGTTGAATTTGACCAGACCTTTAGAAAATACTAGTAGTACAAGATTAAAATGGAAAATGATGCTTGTCGCATATTACCGTGGAAAATGGATTCTCCGGATTGGTTGCAGTGTACGACGGTGATTACACTGTTTTCTATTTTGTCGTTTTCTTAAGCATTCGTGGTTGAGTGTGGGCCGCGATGGAATTTACATATTGTCAACATTGCCGAATGCCGATTCAGTTATGCAAATTACGTTTAGACAAGTTGGATATACACAGATAATTAATAAAATAAAAAATTTATTTGATTATTTAACATAAAATGATAATATATTTTTTATATGTTAGTAATTGGTTAATTTAATTTATTTAACAAAGTAGATTACTTATTGTTCTAAACCTAATTTTTTCTTGAGCCGCCTCTCTCTTTCAACTTTCCATCTACTCCATTCTTCTTTCTTTCTCATCCATCGGAAGGGTGGTTTTTGGCCATTTTTTGGCCTGAAATCATTCATCTACATCGTTTTTCCTCCTTTTATCTAAATAAGTAGTTTTTCCACATAGATTTAGTTTTTTTTCGTGTTTTTTCGTGATTTCGTCTGAGTGCGGCGTTGTTTTGTTTGCCGTCTTGATGCGGCGTTGTTTAATTTTTCGTCTTATTGCGGTGTTTGTTTGGTTCAGGTTGGCAGATCAACTTCGATCCATTACAGATTCGATCAAGACTTGGGCGTCAACGTTACAGATCCGGAGGCATGGGTAATTCGGTCACTTTGATTTTGTCACATTTGTAGGCATTTTGTCGTTTTATGCTATTAACCTGGATGTTGTGAGTTTGTTCGCAGATTCACCCTTTTCGGTTTTTATCGATGTTGAATTTGTGTTGTTTTCGCTGTATTTTACCAATTTGAATGAATGAATATCTTTTTTAGTAAAAAAAAAAAACAAAGTAGATTACTTTCTTTTAATTGTATCTTCTTTTTGGTACAATAAATATATCTTTTAATTGTATTATCTTTTTGATGTAATCACATTTGTTGACTCAAATTCTATCATGTGTCCTTCATTATAAATACTATGCATGCATATTACCTTTCGCATTTTCTACCCAACAAAATCTTTCTCAACTAAGGGAGATTTCTTTGGCATATCATTTTAGTTATCACCATTATCAAACCAAATTAATAGGGTACAAAATTTGGATTTGCGCCTAATTCAATCCTAAAAGTTAGCTAAGGATGACAATGGGTACCTTCTGGGCACTACGTTTGAAAAAAATGCTAGTTCCCAGACTCGTACCTGCGTAACCAGCAACTTTAATACCCGTACCCGTAGCCGCTCCCATTACCCGCATTTTAATTATAAAAAAACAAAATAAATATTATAACAATTAAAAAACGATCAAAAAAACTTTTAAATCTGCTCATAATACATTACAAATCAAATTATTTAACCAAATAAAAAATCCAAAACATAAAAAAATAAGTAAATATGGCAATAAACATCCAAAACAACAAATTCATAAATTTATATATTTAATATACGAATAAAAATGGACACCTTTTCATAAAATTCATAAATCCATAAACAACAAAATAATAAAACGGTCACTTTTTCCGGAAAAAAAATCACCTGAACCTGATTACAAACTTATATATATATATATATATATGGGGAGGGATCAAATTATACCGAAGAGTTATACCAACAGTTACACCCATTCAATAACATCCTATCGGATAAATATTTTTCAAAATCAACCGTTAGATTGAAAGTTACAATCATATAGATCATATTGCGGGTACGGGGCGGATAACTGGTGGCCCAATAATAGATCTATAATAGTCTCTGATACTATCATATGAAGAAAAAGCTCATAGAAGAGCAACGAAATAGAAGAAACTGAAATGAAATTATCTCATTGATTGATATAATGAATGTGAAATGTACATCACTGTCCATTTATATCTACGGATGAAAACGATAACGGTCTAACTAACTAGAGTCAGCGTAACTGTCTAATAACCATATAACTAACTCTAGTAACTACTCTGTTATTCGTTTTTTTTTAATAAATAAAAGTTTAGTGACTTGGGTCAAGAAGCTCATCAGGGTCAGAGAAAAGCCTCAAAGCTCATCGAGCGCTTACAGGAATACTTACATATTACTCTCACCAACGAAGTGGTCATATCGTCACCGAGATTCGAACCCACATTCTTGAGAGATATATATGAGCAGAAGTCTTACCAACTGGACCAACATTCGTTAGCAGTGAAGATTCTCTTCATTTATAAAAAAAAATATATGGCGTCTTCATTACTATACTTTTGGGATATAAATGCCCAATAAATATCGCCAATTCTTAAAAGATATATCTGTTGATATATTATTGCTATTGGAGTTGGACAAAGTATAGCAAGTGTCAAACAAGTTTCTGGTTCTAAAAAAACATTTCTGGCATAATGGGGAACTTATGTGTGAAGAACTCTGCTAGTTTACTACAAACCTTTGCTGGATATATAACTCAAAGAAAAAAGTCAGGTAACCAACAAAATCATGTAGTTCCAATATGCTTTCTTGATGTATACATTACTAATAAATCATTTCCAAAAGATTTCTATCCAATTTACATTATATATATACACACACACATACTTTTAAACAGCAGTCAAATCACACATATATCATATTTACACTTCAACAAAACAACTAATTTTTATTAACAATTATTGCCGAATAATGACATGAATCTAAAATACAACGTCTTATATAATTTTTTAAACAATAAAATTTACCAATTGTTGTAAAATTTCATATAAAAATCCTTTAAATTAAGTAAGTAACACCACCACATCTAAAAAACGCAAAAAACCTATGTATCCCACCGTCACGTCCTAGTGTGTACATATATAGATATGTAAACATTTTTTTCTCTCTACATCTACTATTTAAAGTTTGGCAATCCTTTATATATGTATACCTTTTTGTTTTTTGAATTGTCTCGTATTTTTATTTCTTTCAAAACACACTTTATATATAAAGTAATATATTCTTCTTCTTCTTCTTCTCTTAGCAATGTCTTAAAATTTTAATGGAGTTAAAAAATCTCTATATTTAGGAAAATTCTACTGTATATGATATATTTATTAAATGAACTTTTTTCTCTTAGATAATATTTTATGATAATTTTATAATTTATTTTACTTATACTTAGGATCAACTCAGTCTCATCCTACTTAAATGCATTCATAATTAGACATGTATGTCATAAGGGATTGAGAGTTGCGAGTTGAGAGAGACGCATAGAGAAACGACGCTAGGGGAAGATAAAATTTGAGCTCTATGGTTTAGAAGAAATCAAACAACGATGGGGAAGTTGAAATTTGAGAGAACAGTTGTGATTTCAGACCTAGAGACCTATGATACGAAATTTGAAGAGACCTATGTACATATTCTCGTAGAAGCGTTGATTAACATGATATTAACAGACACAATATATTTGAAGATGGCATACATAAATTGTACTCCCGCTGTATTTTATTATAAGTAAAAAAATACATGTATTTGGTTCAAATTTTAGATCAAATACATATATTTTTTTGCTTATAATAAAAGACAGAGAGAGTAAAACGCGAATTATTAATTGTGGCTGACCTTATTAATTGAAGTAGTGCACACAATATGGGAGTACCTGTATTTTATGTTTATGCTTAATTTAAGAAAACACGAACTCGCTCTTGAGTGCTTAGTTATTTATCTTGCTAACAGTTATTTAAGAAACACTATGGATGAGGTCGAATGTTGCAAATTGAGTCATCATGACCATAATTCTAAATTCAATCTTAGAATTATTCTACCACTTTCCAGCACGAAAGCTGTGGAGTGTGAAGGTAGATAAAAGAGATTCCTACCCCGTCTCTCCGGAGAGGAGGAAAAAGAAACCAAGAATTGAGAAAGAAAAGTATAAATAAGGCTAATGATTGGGTTGATAAAGTGTTAAACCACTATGACATGCGTTCACAGGTGGATGGATTATATTACCAACTAATTAGCGAATCATATTAGGACAACAAATGAAAGACAGATGGCTGAAGATTCTCACAGTGGCCCGTCACATTTTTGTACATTTTGGTTAAGCATTAGTTGAAAAGATAATGAAACGTGCATAAAAAAAAACCGGATTAATTAATCAATGTTACTATAGTTTTGTTGTAATTATGAATGCTGCGTGGATAGATTATTAAAATTGAGTTATGCCCGACATATGGAAGTGAGTGTGAATTAAAGTAATAGGTCCAAGAAAGACAATTCCCAGGGGAGATTTGCACAATAGCGCAATAGTACTACTGACTAAGGATTAACTCCAACTCTGTAAATTTATACTACCTTCGTCCCAAATTATAAGTACTTTCTGACCAAAACACAGAGATTAAAAAAACCATTTAATCAATTTAATTTGTCTAAAAAGTGTGCTAGTTTTCTCATACTACCCTTTAATTAATGAGAAAAAATCTTTAATATTCCACTTTGTCTTTTCATTTTTCCAAAACTATTTAAGGGTATTTTTGTAAAGAATTAATTAATGCATTTTGTAAATAGTAAATGAACTTATGTTTTGGCACAATTTTTTTTAAAAAAAGAGCTTATAATTTCGGACGGAGGTAGTATTTTTATTTGGGTCTTTCTTATCAGAATTTTGGACCCATAAGCGATAAATATTGGGCTTGCATGAGACTTGGTATCTCTTGGTTAATCTATGCTTTTGTATCTTCTGTTGAAACCTACAGCTCGTTTTACTACGTTTGTTTAAAAAATTCAGCAAAAAATATTTTATTAAAAAAATAAACTTACACGGATATCAAACATCCACGTACTGTACACAACCAAAAAAGAAGGCAATTGTTAATTAAACGGAGTATATTATAATCACAATTAGTAAATGAAACATTAAAAATGATCAAAATTTGAATTATTTTTTAAGTAAAATACACTCTCCTCCCTTGAGAAATAGGGATATTACACTCTCGTCCCCTCTAGTTTTAAAACACACACTCCTCTCCCCTTAATTATAACAATTAATCTATTCTAATCCATTTTATAACTTTACGTGAAACACATGTTAACCACCGTTAAATATTTTTTTAATCACCAAAACACCCTTTTCTCTTTCTTTCCCAATCCCACCCCTCCCATCAACGTCTTTGTCTCTGACAATGGCATGTGTTGGCAAATCACGACAAACAATTAACATGCAATGGATCTCATGGCGAAGCACATGAAGCCTGAGCATTTCGATCACCAGCTCCGGGACACTTTCAAGGTCCTCGATAAGGACTCTACAGGCTCTGTGTTCCTCTCCGAGCTTCGCCACATTCTCACCAGCACTGGTGAGAAGCTCCAGCCCACCGAGTTTGATTAGTGGATCAGGGAAGTCGATATTAGCTCTGATGGCAAGATCCGTTGGCGACCACGATGTTGGAATCAATTTAATTGCTTTTTTGATTTCTCTGGTGTTTCAGATTTGCCGTGAAGATGGCAACATATTGTTGATGCACTCACTCTCTATCCTCCTGGAAGAAAAAAGGAATCAACTCACAACAAAAAGAAGAAAATTATGGGAAATCCCACCTTTGATTGATCTAATCACAGGAAAAAAATTCCCTTTCCTTTAGAAACCCTTGGGAGAGAAAGAGGAAACAAAGTCGAATGCATTTTGCAACGATTGCAAGCGACAAATAGAGACAGTATTCGATCACTCGGCGGGGGACACGATGTGTTCGGAGTGTGGGCTCGTGTCAACGAAACGTCATGTGCGCCTCGTGCGATGTAGGTCTTGTCGTATAAATTAGGTGCATGTAAAACAGATTCGATTGAATCAACAATGGGCGAATCATGATAAACAAATTAACATGCAAAATGCAACGCCCTGACTCTAATCAGAGCATTACCTACTTAATTAAACTTGATCCTAGGTTAACCGTAGTAAAATTTTTGCTTTGGAACCAATCAGAAGAAAATAAAACCTTTGAACTACAATGCTTTAACTACATAAAATTTCTGAATGATCAGGGAATTACAACCCAACTCACTAACAGAAGACTTTTATCAATTATTACAATCTAATGAAATATAATACAAAAGACTGATACTAATGACGACTTGACTCGTGATCTGGTACTCAAGGTCTCGCGTGGTGGCAAGATTGAGCATCCTGACATGCTCTAGGCTTGTCCAAATGCTAAGTACCTGGAAAAAAAAATGCCCCGACATACACTACAAGAAATCACGCCTTTACCGACGGCATATTACCGACGGGCCATACCCGTTGCAATAAAAAATGGTTTTCCCGATGGCTTTAACCGTCGGTAAAGGCAGGTCGTCTCATGGTTAACGTTACCGACGGCTTTAATCACGTTTTCTTTGTTTTGATTTTTCCCCCAAATTCTGCTCTTGTGTTGTATTGATGTTATGTGTTAGATACTATGATGTTTTTGTTTAGTGAAAATCTATATTTATTTATTAAGTAAATAATAATTTGATTTGTAGGTAGTTTTACTTTGAAAAGAAAAGAGTGTGGAACAGCATCTGGAAGACGAGTGTCTTGCTCGGTCACGATCACCACCACCCGGCTGGCAGACGAGCGATCCCGGAACTAGGTCGCAAGACTTGGGAGGGACCAAAACCCATTTCCATCGTGGGATCTACTGGTTCAATTGGAACTCAGGTACTGCTGAAGTCTAATATCACAATTGAATAGCTGTAAGTAAGAAATAATATATTGGAATGATAAATAATATAATAAAGCAGAAGATGTTCGCTGGACTTGCAAAATGTTGTTTGCTTAGGAATAATTGTGCTTCAGTAGTTTCTTATTAATCTTTCAAATGAATTTTATTTTTTTCCCTTTTTGTTCATAATTGATTGTTTACTCCTTGTAGGGTGGCTTAACTCTCTTATTCTTTGATGTAATGCATGATGTCCCCCTGTATGCTTTTGTAGACACTAGATATTGTGGCGACGAATCCAGATAAGTTTAAAGTTGCCGCACTAGCTGCTGGTTCGAACATTACTCTTCTTGTAGATCAGGTAAATACTTCATTCCAAACATGTGCTGAAACTTTGGATTGATTTGTTTCTCTATGTCTGACCACAATTATTTCTTAAATCTTGATGGATTCACTCCCATGGCTGATTTACTACTGTTATTATTGCAACTTTAGTTACAACGAACGAAAATTGTCTTCTTGGTTCTGTTTTAAAAAATAATGGGTTTATTCTTAAGCATTTATGAGGGGTTTCATTATTTTCTCTTAAATTTTCTTGGTGATAAAAGACTAAACAAATTTTAAAACTGGATTATTTTTGCAGCAATGCATTCTGCTCTTTGGATCTAGGTGTTTTTGAGATTAAGATTTGAGAGAATTGCTAGAATTTTTAAAAATTTAATTTAATTTTCGTTTAATTTGGTGTAAAACTGAAAGTGTTGATTTGGATTCGCACAACTCCCTAGACTCTTGAAGGGTATTTTTACTATGAATTTACAGAGATTGAGGGTTTTAGTGTATTTTGTTTCTCGGCTTTGCGTTAATTTCATTACTATATCCTCATTATCTATTCTTTATTACTGTTATATATCATTTAGATATGTGTTTGATTGGATCTGGCTGTAGTGTGCATCTGTGGCTTATGATGGACGATATGTTTTAGCTCCTGGATGAATTCATTGAATTAATGTGGAAATCTAGGGATTTATGTTTTGATGCAAACTTGTTCGTGTTAGATTTTCTGGATTTGTATCTTGTTCCTAAAACCCTAAGCTTCCTCCAAGTCACAGTTAAAGCTTGTGCTGCTCTACACCACCGTAAGGTAACATCAACTTCAATCTTCAGTTATTTTTCCCATTAGAAAAATCTAATTATTAGTTATTGATTACTTCGGCTTTCTGTTTCATTTTTCGTTGGGTTTGTGCTTTGCATTTTGATTTCTAGGTTTGTTCTCGCATCTGCATCTCGAATTTCTGGGTTCGTGTTCGCTTCTTTGTTGACGGTTCTGTGTTTTTGCTTCTACGTATGATTTTTAGTAAGGCTATCCGTGTCTCTTTCATATTTTTGATCGCAAATTTCAGTTGATTTGAAGCTTCTGAATTGTTGTGATAAATGTGGAAGAATCATCAGGTGTAAAATGCCATAGAACTAAATTAACTGCTCGTAGGAGACATGGTTTCCATAATAGAAGTGTATTTAAAGCAAATATAATTATATTAGAATCTAGAACCTAAGGTGCAAAATATCTGAATGAGTGATATGATATGATGTTGGTCTTAAATTTTGGGACTTGTATAAGTTGAATTAGCCAAAGATTTGGCACATGACACACCTGCATCCCCTCCTGAATTTTCAGATTTTTAGTCCAAGCAATAAAATATAATCAGCTAGATATTTAATTATTTATAACATAACATAAACACTACACACACATATTCAAGTGTTATACACACACACACACACACACACACACACACACACACACACACACACACATATATATATATACATATAGGGAACTGTTTATGAATTCCATATCTTTTTCTGTTGTTCTGTGTTGGCATATACATTTAGTTAGTTCATTATCGTGTTGTACAAAAAGTTTCTCCTCGGAACGGTAACGCAAGCACTGCTTCATCATTTCGCCTCTTCCTTCCTCCAGTTTGCCGCACGCCACAGTCTTCTCTTTTGCAAGTATGGATTAATTTCTTTCCTTTAGTAACATGTGAACCTTAGGTTCAAGTTAGGGATTTTGAATACCCTTATGAAATAAAAGTTTATTATTATTGATTTGATTGTATAGTGGGTCTAGTAAAAAGGTTGGCTTCCTGCCCCCAACCCCCCACAACTTGTATGTTTGATGTTTGCTCCTTTGTGTGCTCCATTGAGCTCCAAAGGTATGAGTGTGATTATGTGTTGTCCATTATCTTGGTAAGTTTTGAGGCTTGGCATAGAGCCCTAAATTCATAGTAATAATTTATGTTGAATTCCTTGATTTCCTATTTAGGGTTTTAGGAATAATATGATAAGAGAAATGAATTAGCATGAGTCGATGATCAGTTGAAAGAGGTTCTTTGGTTCTTACTATGAGTATATAGTGTTTCAATGATTAAGTAAGTTAGTTATTAAATTTTTGGTTTATTATCTTTGATTGTTGAGTTTTCAATTGATTAGACTTTATGATGTTATGTTGGGATGGTAAAGGGTTGGATTGCTATGCTAAGCATAAAGGAAGTAAGAACTATCGCCGGTTAATTAATGAAAGTTTCTTTCCCCTTCACTCTTCCCTCGCGTACCTTTCCCCTTTCACAATTTCTCAATCTCCAAAAACCCTAGCTTCTCACTCTTCCTCTCTGAAAACCAGTTTAGGGAAAAGGCGTGCGAAATTGTCGAAGCTCGTGGAGGTCGACCGTAGTTGGAGCGAAGAGTGATTGCCACAACATGCTTTGGCTTCCTTCAGTGGGATATCTTATCCTTTGCACTTGTGCTTCTCTCTTTGTCTTCTCTAATAAATATTCTATTTAAAAAACAAGAAGAAAAGTGAAAGAAAAATTCTCTAATGGTAATAAACTTACTTAATATAATGCTTGATTGAGTTTGCAAAACCTTTATGGTGCTTGATTAGTTTTAGTACTATTGAGTATTTTTTTTTTAAAATTGAAATCTTTTCGCAAGGTAGTGATCAGTAGGGTGAAGAAACTATCTTGATAGTTACATGCTTTTTTCTTTGGGTAATATACACTCTCATTTCTTGAGAGATGCTTGAATTTCACCTCTCACCTCTATTTTGAAAAATTACACTCGTCACTCAATTGATTATTATGTGATGTACATTAGTCTATTTTAATTTGAACAACCCTTTTAGGATCAGTTTTTCTCTCCGAGACTCTTAGCGTCATCTACAGTTTGTTTTGAACCCCTACTATCAAACCTTGTGGCTTTAAAAGATGAAATGGAAATCTTAGGTGAAGTAACAGAACCAATACTGGGGGGTGCACAAAAGTCAAAGCTTTATTTTACAGAATTTATTTACTTCGAGAGTAAGTTTGGAATCTTGTACATTTTTTTTATATAATGGAATTTTGTAGATATAGAAGGTGAATTTTATTGAACCAAAAAAGATGAATTTGATTGATCTAGCTAAAGTCATGTCATGCTGTAACCTTGATAACACATCAAATTCTACACAAATAAAAAAAATCTTAAGTGCTTCATCGAAGTTCAAGACCCTTATTTGTAATTTAAAATCTTGCTGCAGCTTCTATTTATTGGTGAAGCAAACTTCCTTATTTTGGTCTTTTACCTTGAGTTGATTGATAGGTATTTTCCCATGTAAACAAATAAAAAAACTGTTTTGAAATTTATGTTGGAGCTAAATCCTATTGCTGTTGTAGGGTGTTTTCACTTAGCATGTCGAGTAACTAATATGATGAGTTACTTGTGTGCATGCTTCCTTGGCTGCAATTTGCTTTATATATCTCTCTGTACTTCTTTCCCTTGCCACTTCTGGTTGTCTAATTCTATCCTTTAAGAGGATGTCAACTTCCAACCTGTTTCTTTTTAAGAGGATGACCAACCTGTCTAATTCGATACTCATACCTCTTGCATGCTAAACGAGTGCTCTACCATCTGAGCTACATCCTTGAGTTGTAGACTTTTGATTTTTAGTGAATCATTTGCTTTGCATCATTCTTTACATATGAATCGTGCATAGAAAATTAACTTAACTATTATACGAAAATTGTTATATTAATTATTGTTGAAATGGATGTTTGATTATTGTTATTAGTATCGGAGAAAAGTCTTAGCTTCTCGTTTGAGGTTCAATATATTATTGAGTGCATGTACTCTTTTAAGGTACCACTTGCTCATTGTATATTGAAACTTGAATTGTAAAAGTTAGACAGTTTGAGAAAAAACTTTTTCTTTCCTCGTATAATAGTTGTTGCTTAATTCTCGTATCTTTATATTTGATAAAATTTCGGTTCGATTCATTTCCTTTTGTTCTCTGGGTGCATACTTGATTGCGGTATTCATAACTGCGATCATTTAGTGTACTCATAGACCAATGGGAAATACTGCCAAAATTTTGTCAAGTATAAGATATGAGAATTAAGGAATGACTATTATACGAGTTCTGAAAAAGTTTTTCCTCGAATGGGATAGGGTCATACCATTTAAAGAAAGAGAGCGGTTGTAAGAACGTCGTGCTGCTGAAATTGTCATTTTTTTTACATGTAGAAGATGGAATTTTTCCCTTCGAGTCGTAGTCGGATATACGATAGGTATATCCGGGGAGAGGGGGTTTGAAACAATCTTTTTATGATGGGGTTGATCACTTTGTCTAAGCTGCAATGGCACATGAAGATTTTGAAATTAATGGAGGGATTAGATGTCCGTGCCTTTATTGCGATTACAGAAGGATCAAGAGCACATGCGAGCTCATATATCACCTGCAGAGAGTTGGATTTAGGCCTAATTACTGGATTTGGACTAGACATGGTGAAGAGTTACCTCGGGTTGATTTAAGGGTTGACAATAATTGCACAGGTGCTTCAAGCAGTTGCGTAGATTTGGGATATGGTGAGCAAATTGAATTGATGCAAGATATGGTTTGTGATGCCTTGGGGGTCAACGTATCATTCGAGGAGTAACAGTATGATGACACAAATGAACTTCCAAACGAGACAGCACAAAAATTTTATAATCTCTTGTTAGAAACAAATAAACTGTTGTTTGAAGGGTCTACAGACTCTAAGTTATCAATGTGTGTGAGGCTTTTAGCTTTTAAGTTAAACTGTGGTGCTACGGATGTGTGGTTGGATCTCGTAACGAAGATGATGTTGGACTCATCACCTATCAGAGATGGTTTGCCAAAAAGTTATTACGAGGCTAAAAGCTTAGTGTCCAAGTTGGGGTTGGAATCTAAAAGGATTGATTATTGTGTGAGAGGGTGTATGTTATATTACGACAATGAATTCAGTAAAAATGATGGCGCGCTGGTTGATTGCAAATTTTGTGGTGAGCCAAGGTATATTTCACACACTGATAATGGGAAGGGTAGACAAAAACCAGTTCCACGGAAGGCAATATTTTATTTACCTATTATTCCAAGGCTGCAGAGAATGTTTGCATCAATACAGACTGCAGACAAAATGATGTGGCACTATGAAAATAGAAGCACTTCAGGTATGTTGCGCCACACATGTAATGGTGAAGCTTGGAAGCACTTCGATCGTGTGCATCCCGAATTTGCAGCAAATCCACGTAATGTACGACTTAGTTTATAAAGATGGAGCAGAACATACCAGTCATTCTTTGTAAGTTGGAGAGAATATTTCCCCTAGTTTCTTTGACTCTATGGAGCATCTCCCAATGCATCTTGCACATGAAGCTAGGCTTGGTGGACCGGTTCAATACAGATTGATGTATCCATTCGAAAAGTAATATAATAAAATATTCTTTAAAATAAATATTCACTTGAAGGGTTAAATGTATCAATTTTTATCATCAACCTTGTTATTTTGTAGATTTATGGGTGACTTAAAACGGTCGGTAAAAAATAAGGCCAGAGTTGAAGGATCTACAGAGTTAAAGGATCTATTTGTGCAACTTACTTATACCGTAAGACAATCCATTTTTGTTCCCATTATTTTACGAACTTCATGCTGACACCAACAAATAATAGGAATGAAATAGAAATTGAAAGTGAAAGACACCCGCTAGCCTTATCAGTATTTTGCCTTCCCGGTCGTCATGCTGGAAAGGTGTTGAATTACTGGTTAACAGGAGAAGAGTGGAAGTCAGCCCATGTTCACATGTTGATCAACTGTGCCGAAGTATCACCATATCTTACGTATGTATCATTTTGACCACTTTCAATTTCTTTTATCCACAACTACTCATGATCATTTGTTTGATAATGACTTGATCAGGGCATTCTTGTTAACTAAGTCCACAAACGAACAAGACTCTTCTGCCTATATTCATGAATATTTCCCAACGTGGTTTATGAACCAGGTATGTATTTTTAGTCATACTTCAACTATTTATTGTTTGAAAATACAAAAGATTGTTTGAAAAAAGGAACCATAAATCACTTGTGCATGTGTATACGCAGGTGTACAGTGAGTCAGAATCGCCTAAAATCGAACACTTGAGAAATTTATTTCATGGTCCTAAATCATGTGTAAAAGAATGGCACACGTTTTTTGTAAACGGATACAAATTTCAAACCCAGTCAAAAACAGAGGGAAAAAAACAGTTAACAACGGAGTTTATGTAAAAGGGGCCACAGATGGAGGTGAAGACGACTTCTACGGCGTGATTAAACATATATATGAACTAGCATACAATACTTTAGACTATACTAAAAGAATAGTGCTATTTTATTATAATTGGTTTGATTCATCAAGTAGAGGCACAAGAGTGGATCGAAAATATAATACTGTTGACATATGCATGAGAAGAAGATACCAAATGTTTGATCTGTTTATCATGGCACAACATGTAAGACAAGTGTATTATGTCCCTTATCCATCAACTCGAAGGGACAAACAAGGCTGGTGTGTTGCAATAAAGACAAAACCAAGGGGTCGCATTGAAACAGATGATCCACAGGAAGAAGTGGCTTATCAAGTGATTGAGATGTCTCATGTCAACGTAGTAAATGAAGTGGAACCCATTTCTTGACTACGTGACGATCCAATCACATATGAAGATGTAGATGGAGATGAGGAATTAAATGAAGAAGTGGCAGAACCATCAAGATCTGAAGACGATGCCGAAGCAGAGTGGGCAAAATGAAATTGTTTAACTTTTTACAATTACAGAAATTAATGTCTAACAATATATTTTAATTTGTCAATTATTTTCATATAACTTGTTTATTTTTATGAAATTCATTTATAATATTTTTATGTTTAAATATAATATTTCATGACTGTTATTGTTGAATTACTCTATAGACATATATGGCATCAGGAGGTCCAGGATCCGACCAGCCACTGGTGGTAAATGAGGGGGGATGGGCATCGCCATCGACTCCCCGCGTCGTCAGAGGCCGAACATTGTTAGGATTGACGATGTTGGCTATGCGACGTTGTCATCCACACAGCATCCGCGTACATCTACGCCTACACAGGCTCTAGCTAGTTCGCCCCTACACAGCCTATGTCACATTCGGCACCTACACAGCCTGCAGGACCTTCTGTTTCGACACCCCATTTGCCACCTATTTACATGATTCCCAAAACCGGGGTTCCAGCAGACACTTGGTGCTTCTTCCTCCCATTTTATGCCTGAGACGGTGCCCGATACTCATCTGTCCGATCATGACTATAGTACGGGACATACACCTGATCAGACCGGGGTTGAGCAGGACGAGGATGAGCAGGAGGTTGACCAGGAGGTCGTTGATGATATTCAGATGTTGTATGATGGCCGAGTTGCTATCAGGCCGGCTGGTAAAGGGTAAGTATTTACATTTTCTTTTCGAGTTATTAATAATTTACATGTATATATATGTATATTATATATTTTTTTAATTTGTTTGACATCTTGTTATTGTTCAGGTTTCTTCCCTCAAAGCCAGCTACGACAGCTATCACAGCAGTTATTGAGGATAATTACCACACGTTTTGGCCCACCTGGGGGAAGTTGAAGGACGGAGAGCGGAAGCATATGTTCAAATCTTTCAAAGTAAGTTGTAATTTTTATTTTGTTGCATATTATTTTTTTATTTCATAAATTTCAATTATGTTTAATAATGTATTATATTCATACAGGAGAGGGTTTCATGGAAGGAAGAGGATGAGGAGCGGATCGAGAAGAACTTCTATATGAAGGCCGCCCACCGCCTCTCTGATATGCTTAGAGATGTCTGCCTCAATGGACAAATTTAATCGGATAGGGGATCAGCGGCAAAGAATGCAGCGCATTGGAACTCCCCTGAGTTCAAGGCGGTAAGCGAGAAGGCGAAGAAGAATAAGGGTGGGAGGTTGCACACCGGAGGTTCGGTCAGTCAGTCGCAGCACGCAGCTCGACTTATACATTTTATATTATTATTATTATTATTATTATTATTATTATTATTATTGTTGTTGTTGTTGTTGTTGTTGTTGTTGTTGTTATTGTTGTTAGTTACTATTTATTATTTATTATTTAGTTAAGGTTTTTTATTAAATAATTACAGTCGAAGTGGTTGGGTAGAGAGGTACAGTTGCACAAGCTCCATTGTGCAACTCATATTAGGAGGAGTACCAGTGATTTCGTCGATGAGCGGTCGAGGCGGACCCAGGTAATTATTAAAATATCATGAATAGTTTTTTAATAATGTTTATATTATTTTATTACAAAAAAAATTGACATATTTGTTTATGCTTGACATGAGGAGTTTGAGGCGAGAATGTCTCAGACATCATCATGTTCCCCCTCTCAGAGCCCTGAGGATCCATCTGCACTGCTCAGGGTATGGGCAGATGTTGTTGGCGGCAAGAAGAAGGGTCGCTTATACGGTGTTGACGACCTCGCTAGTAACTACAAGAAAGGGACCCACCGCCTCCACTTCGAAGAGTCGTCAAGTAGTGGTGTTGCCATTGGTCATGCTGCCACGGATGAGCAGGAGATAGCCGAGCTGAAGCGGGTCGTGGCCGAGCAGCAGGAGGAGTCCCGTCGGACGAGTGCCATTTTGGCTCAAGTGCTGGAGCGACAGGAGCAGATGTACCAGTTGCTAGCTCGACAGCAGCCTCCTCCACTGCCTCTGCCTCCGCGTCTGATGATCACGTCGATGATGCAAATGGTGTAGAGCATGTCAATCATGATCAGGACTACCAGGACTATAAGTTCTGTTTGTACTTATATTTTTTCATATTTCCGGATATCTTTTTAGTTACTGATCTTTGTTTGTCAGATTTTTTATTTATTTATTACGTTTCTTTTTTTTAATTTATTTTTTAGTTTACGGTATCACATTTTTAAATAGGGAATAAATTAATAATTAAAAGTAATCAATTTAATTAAATTAAATTACTAGTAATAGTTAATTAAATTAATAAATAAACATTTTTTAATATCGGAATAAATTATTTTTAATAATTAAATAAATAAATAAATTTAATAGTTAATAATTTAATTAAAATAAATCAATTAATTAAATTAAATATAAAAATTAATCAATTAATTTAATTGATTATTTAAAAAAATAAATTCGGCTTTATCGACGGGCGGAGCCGTCGGGAAAAAATTTGCGGCTTTACCGATGGGCCTGGCCGTAAAAAATCTACCGAAGGGTTTAACCCGTCGGAATGTACCATAGGATCCTTACCGACAGTTAAGCCCATTGGTAATACCGACGGCCAAAAAAAACCCGTCGTTAAGCATTTGCGACGCCCATTTTACTGACAGGCTTTCGGCCGTCGGTAATCCGTCGGAAAAGTCGCATTATTAACGGCTTTTGGGGGTTACCGACGCCTTTTGGCCGTCGGTAATCCCGAGTTTTCTTGTAGTGATAGTGAGTTTACAAAACTCAGTAACATAGGACTAACATAAATCACTTTACCGTTGTTTCCAGTCATACTTGGTGTGCGAAGTATGTAAAACTCCTCTGTACATAGATACAATTATCAACTATGTTTAAACTATACAACCAAACACTTGCCACTGTCACAATAATATTCAAACACAAACATTAAAGCAACATGACAAACTCATACTATTTCGTAACAGCCAATGATTTACCACTGGGTATTACTTAACCACAGGGCTTTACCCTGCACTGTACAACTATTTACTATAGCCAAGGATTTAACACTGAGTATTACTTAACCACGAGGCTTCACCCTGCACTGTACAACTATTTACTATAGCCAAGGATTTACCACTGGATCTTGACCATGGGGCTTTACCCTGCACTATACAACTATTTTACTATAGCCAAGGATTTACCACTGGGTATAAATTGACCACTAGGCTTGACCCCGCACTTAACAACTACTTGCACAACCAAGGATTTACCACGAGATATAAATTGATCACTGGGGTTGACCCTGCATTGTACTACTGTTTGCAACAACCAATGATTTACCACAGGGTATTCACTAACCACTGGGCTTGACCTTGCATTGTACAACTATTTTATTAGAACAATTATAAATTCAATAGTTCTAATACTATATCTCTATGCTTTCAAACAAACTTATGTTCTAATAACTTCTCTAAGGGAATCCTATGATATCCCTTTGATTCTCTTCCTTAATTTACCCTTAATGTGCTTATAACATTGTATTAGGTCTAATTAAAGAGTGTACAATTTCAGAAAAATTGAGCATAACCTGACCGCAAATCGCTTCGCGCATAAAATTCGCTTAGCGAGGGTTCGCTTAACGCCCCTTGGCGCGCTGAGCGAATTATGCTCAGAAGTGACCCATCTCGCTGCTCGCAGGCATTCGCTCAGCGAGTTCCTTCGAGCTGAGTGAATTTCTCAGGATTTTGTGCAGAAACTCTGTGTTTTGAGCACACTCCCATTCCTAACTCAATCCAATCCAAATCCAAACGAATTTAAGGACTCAAAACATGGACTTAAACATATATAATGGAAGAATCAAAGCATATAGCATATGAATCGCATCCAAAAGCCTAGTTCTCATGTTATCATATTCATCAAACTATGAACATAACATCATGCATCAAGACATGCTTTAAACATCTCAACAACCTCATACTTCAATCACTATCAAATATATAAAACAATGATCAAGTCTCATATGTCATCAAATGCATCAAAATATGAGCATATCAAACCTACCCCAAACCCACATCATGATTTTCAACCATTTCATACTTTTTTTTAGGCAAAAGAGAGGAGAGAGGCCTCGTTAAAACCTTCTGATGCAAAACCCTCCTTAGGGAAAAAACACCAAGAAGGAAAAAGAGTACCCCCGCCTAAAATTTATTAATAAAAAAGGAAAAACGAACAAACATGGGGGGACTAGACCAAAACCCATGAGCAGAAACAAAATGGAGATCCGCAAGAAAGAAACACCCGCCTAAAAAGATAAAACAAAGCTTGACATGCACAGGCATCACAATAATGGCTTTCATCCCAACTATGTTGGCACCAAAGCCATTAACAATCATATGCAGCACATCAAGGGAAGACAAAGTAAAACCCAACCCCAAGGTGAGACAATTATAACTAAAGACTGCAAAAAGCAAACAAGCCAAAAGCAAGGTACAATTACTTGAATCTATAACAAGGACGACCCAATCTATTATTAAAGAAATCTTCATAAAGAAACTTAGGCAGTGAATTCCACCAGATGAAGCCAGAGATTCCAAGGCCATGAGCCGCTAAACGATCCGCGCAGTTATTCCCTTCACGAAAAATATGAGACACAAGGAAAGTCATATGCTTTGTTAGAGAAATGCAGTTATTCCATCTATTCTTAAGTCGCCAAGGCACAATACTTTGATTCTTAAAAGCGCCAACAACCAACTAGGAATCACACTCCAGCCAAAGGTGATGCCAACCCTTCTGATAGGCAGTCTCAATAGCGAACATAGCGCCAAATAATTCTGCCTGAAAAGAGTTTTTAATACCCAGATTAGCAGAAAAACAACCCACAATAGCTGCATTGTAATCACGAAAGATACCCCCACAGGAAGCAGGGCCCGAGCAACCCTTCGCAGCACCGTCGGTATTGCATTTAAAAAACAAAGGTTGAGGGGGAATCCAAAAAATCTCTTTAATAATAGGAGCTGGTCTGGGGTGACACAGAATCTTGAAAGCTTTCAAAATGGAAAACTCCTCTATAGATGGGAACATAGTGCCTTTGATATAATTACCAACAAGATAAACATTAGCAATAATGAGATTAATAACAGATCCCCGAGGGAGCACCTTATTATCAAATCTCAGCTTATTCCTGCAAAACCAAATAGCCCAGACTATGTTCACCACACAGGCTACAACAACATCCAAAACCTGGGAGCTCCAAGTTCTATTACAAACCTCTAGAATAGTACCAACTGAGGAACAGTCAATATGAATGTCGAGGATGCTTTCAAGCCAGTGCCAAAGAGACAAGGCAAAGGTACAACCATGGAACCGGTGGGACAAACTTTCCGAATTATTGCCACATAGGCTACAGACTGAAACCACAGTAACACCACATTTTCTCAGATTATCATCAGTGGGCAGACGATTGTGAATTAATCTCCAAAGCAGGAAAGACTTAGAAGGAGGGATAGCACTTCTCCAAATAATCTTACACTAAGGCAAAGAATTACGAATGGGTTCAAAAAACAAGTAAGCATCTTTAAAAGATAAAATACCTTTTTCATTAGGCCCCCACATAATAGCGTCTGATGTCTGAAGTTTCGGAATAGCTATCTCTTTTATCTCAGCCATAACGCTAGAGGCTCTAGCAACAATATTGTGCGGGATAGACCAAGCTCCATCAACAATAAAATCTTTCACCTTCGCATGCAACAAAGGGCGCAAATAAGGAGGAAGGTTCAGAAGGTCCACAATTGGCTGAGCAACCACTTATCCCTCCAAAAGTTAACTTTAGATCCATCCCCAATATTCCAGGAAGAATGCTCGTCAATAAAGGGTAAACAGGTTTTAATACCTGGCCAAATAGAGGAAGAGATATGGTAAGTTACAAGTCTATTATTCTTAACCGCTCTAGCTTTCAACAGAGAGGTCCAATATAGGTCCGAAACTTTGAAATCCCAAGTAAGCTTCAGCATGCCAGCTTTATTAAAAGACTTAATAGAACGGATGCCTAAACCTCCCTCCAAAGACGGTCTAGTCACTTTGTCCCAGGCAATAGTGACCAACTTACGCTGATTAACATCTCCAGACCAAATAAAATTACGAATCCACTGATCAACCAGAGACAACAAGCTCGAGGGCCAGGAGTAAACCTGAAAGCTATAAACCATCATACCGAGAATAACCGATTTGACCAGTTGCACTCTACCCATGATAGACAATAAGGAACCTTTCCAAGCCGCAAGCTTAGTTTTGATTCTATCCGCAATAGGCATAAGATGAGATTTTCTTGGAGTGCCTTTAAATAGGGGACACCAAGATAAGTGAAGGGAAAAGTACAAGCAAATCCCAACCGATTAGAAATAGCATCCTGACGAGAAGGAGAGACATTGCCCACATAAAATTTAGATTTATCCGAGCTAACAACCTGACAGGAAATAGCCTCATAATCGAGAGAACAGACGCAATGGGCTGGAAATCGATTTTTTAGTCGCCTTGCAGAAAATCAAAACATTATCCGCATATAAAACATGACTAGGCATCCTGAAACCTCGAGGACCCGTCATCAACTGAAGCTTGCCTTCATTGACGAGCATAGAAATACCCCTGCTAAGAACTTCTTCGGCAATGCAAAATAAGAGAGGAGAAAGAGGGTCACCCTGTCTAACACCACGTTTACAACTGAAAAAGCCAACCACATGACCGTTAACAGAAATAGAGAGCTTAGCATAATTTAAAATCAAGCTGATCCAGGAGCAAAAAGTATCACCAAAACCAAAAGCCTGCAAGACTCTAAGAAGAAACTGCCAGTCTATAGTATCAAAAGCCTGCAATACTTCTACCTTTTATAAAACCCCTTTGATTCTCAGAAATAATCTTGGGAGCCACAATTGAAAGCCTGTCAGCCAAAACCTTAGTGATAATTTTAAACTGAAAGTTAGCTAGGGCTATCGGACGGAACTGGTCAATCCTATCAGCTCCAGAGACTTTGGGAATAAGGACCACCAAATTAGAGTTCAAATTAGGAAGTAACCAACCTTGCACGAAAAAGCTGAGTAAGCAAAGATAAACATCCTCGGCAATAATATCCCAATAAGTATGATAGAAGAAACCCCCAAAACCGTCCAGGCCTGAGCTACTGTCACCATTTAAAGAGAAAACCGCTGATTAACCTCCTCAAAGGATGGCACCCTGGTTAGCAAATCATTATCTATAGCGATCCTGATTGAAGGAATAACTTTATCAATAAGATCATTAGAACGACAAGAATTACCCACTGCAAAAAGATCTGTATAATAATTTAAAATATGTGCCTCGATATCCTCTGCCTTAGATAAAAGATCATCACCATTCTTAATAACAGATATTTTCCTGGTAGTCCCCCTGATTTTGGCCAGTCGATGAAAGAAAGCAGTGTTTCTGTCACCCTGTAGATGCCAATTTATTCGAGCCTTTTCTCTCCAAAAATCCTCTCCACACCTAGAGCATTTTGCAAAATTAATTGAGCTTCCTTCTCCCTACTGAAGAGATCATCAGAGCCGCCTGATTGGTCAATATCTAATTGAATGGAGTCTAAATCAGCCATAGCATTAGAGACTTTACAATGAACATCACCAAAAACCTGCTTATTCCAAACCCTGAGCTTGGTTTTGAGAATTTTAAGTTTTTGAGAAAGAACATACATAGGACAACCATGAACCTGAGATTTCCAAATATTCTGGATGACCGGTAAGCAATCAGGATGTCTAGCCCACATTTGCATGAATTTAAAGGAAGAAGCAAATTGACGATCAGATTTCTTCAAAGTAAGAAGCAAAGGGAAATGATCAGACCGATCCCTTGTAAGAGTGCAACAATCAACAGAGGTCCAGAAATCAATCCAATTATCATCACAGAGAGTCCTATCAAGCCTTTTGGCATTATATTGATGACCCAGTCTACCATTTGACCAGGTATATTGAGCCCCACTCGTAGGGAGATGGATAAGATGATCATTGTCAGACCAAGCACCAAACTCAGAACAAGAGATCTGTGAGGGCTTACCTGCACCCTGACACTCATGAGCACCAAGAACAGCATTAAAATCACCAATATAGCACCAGGGTTCAGAGTGAGAATCATGAAGGGAGTGTAAGCCAGCCCATAAATCCCTGCGTAAAATGTAACTAGTAGAGGCATAAACAACAACTAAATTCAAAACTTGACCTGCATAGTCAATAGTAAAAGCAACAAATTGATGTGCCCTTTGAGTAACAACAGGAGCATACTCAACTGAAGAGAAACATCACAGATTAGATGGGAGAACACCTCTATCATTTTCTGCAAAAAGCGATAAATTTAAAGAGCGAAAAAAATCAACTGGAATTTGACTAAAGGCAACCCAAGGTTCAGCAATGAGCAAAACATCGGGTTTATGCAATCTGCAAAGATTCTTGAGAGCAAGTCTGGTGTCTGGATTCCCAAGACCCCGGACATTCCAATAAATGACTTTTAACATAATGGAGATAAAGAATCACTCTTAGAACGAGTTCTATACCCAGAGTTACGTTGAACTTTTAGCTGTTGCTTTCTCATCTTTTTCTTCTGAAACTTAGAAATAACATTAGTAAAATCCCTGTTGTCCTCTCCTAAATACTCAGATACTTTCAGGGCATTATCCTTCCCACTGTCTATAGTTTCATCATCAGAAATATCCTCTGCATCCCCCCAGAAACGACCCATCACTCGTAGGTCCTTAGCAACCAAAGAGCCAGGTGCAGTATCAGTAATAACCACACCACTGGCAGAGGCATTAGCCTCTGATGAAATAGTGACAGCATCAACCTTATTTAAATAATTATCTACAGCAGCTATAGCATCCATAACAGGAAGAACATTTATATCTTTAAGTAAAGCAGCAGATTCACTGACATTTATAGGGCTAGACCTACTTACCGGGGCAGCAAGTCTGGGACATGAGGAGCTACCAACCTGCTTAGGATGTGCAAGGCATCGCTTTGCCGCAAGGATGACGTCGGTGTAATCGCAAGATATCTCTAGCTGCCTAACCGGCTCTTGATCAACCGTGGGATTCTGTTTCATAACGACGTGCTCAGTAGTTCCTTGAACCACCTCCACCTGAATGTCAGTCCCTAAGACTCAAAGATCGTAATCGACACCTCACTCTCCCCCTCATGAGTTTGTTCATGGACCGGATCCTTATGACCATGATAACTAGGACCTCCCGTTAGTTGCACCTGAAAGCGAAGTGTCAACTACCACTTCCTTCTATTTAGCCGCATCGCCGCTTTATGTGGTCGCTTCTTTGGTTTAGGAATTGCAGGCTTGTGAGAAGTTGCAGCAGCAGGAGCCTGCCTAGGTCGATCTTCCACCACCTTATTCCGCTTGCACTGACTTGTAAGATGCCCAATGGAATGACAGGTAGAACAGAAAGCCGACAAGTTTTCATATTCAAGCCCCACATAGAAGTCATACCCTTCTCTCTCAACCAGAATACTATCACGAACCTCCGTGGATAAATCAAGGTCCACCAACACCCTTGCAAAGTGACCAAAGGTCCGGTTCTTGGTGGCCTCGTCCAAACAAATCGGAATTCCCAAGCCACTCGCAATAGCAAAGATGATATTGGGACTCCAATATTCTTGAGACAAACCAAAGATTCTCACCCAGCATTGTGCCGAAGTCTGCTTCATCGAATGAGGATTAAAGTCTGGCGACCAAGAGAACAGCCGCAGAAATCCAGGTTTCAGGCTCCAAGAGCCATTCGAAAGAACACTTCGCAGGTCCTCTATATTGGCAAAAGCAAACTCATAGTATCCCTTCCCTAGAGGAATCACAGTCCAATTCTTCAAAGGCCTCCATAACTCCAATAACTTCGAATACAAGTCTGCCACTTTCAAAGGTTTGTCACCTTTTTGAAGTAAAAGACGGCCATGCAAATGAGACTTGCATCTTTCGAGACCCTGCTGATAGTCTTGTTTCGGAATCTTGGTCGCAAGCGCACCCCCCTTGATGCATGGTCGAGGAAATTGACTGACCGGGATGTCACAAACGTTGCTGAGAACTTTCGCGAAAGACTTGCGCTGTGGAGACACATCTTGACGTGAAACGTTGTTGTTGTTGCGCTGTGGAGGAGCGACCTCCGTGGATCGAGAATGCCTCCATGAATTGCCGGCGGCGCACCACGGCCATGACAAAGATCGCGTGGAAGGCCGCGATGAGAGCGCATCAAACACGCGAAGAATAAAACGAGAAGAATTGTCAACGTGGAATGCACCGAAGAATAAAACCAGTGCGCCGAGGAAGAGAACCGAAGAAGAAAACCAGTGCACCGCGACGACAGGCCACTCACGATGGCGTAACGCTTGAACCTCAGCAGACCTTATTTTACGTGGAAAATGGCGTTCTTCTGTTGTCGCCGGAGATGTGTGCGCCGGACCAGAAGGGTGGTGCGCCGGGGTAGGGGAGGTGGAGGAAGGTCAGAGGGACAGCCAGGCTTGGGCCGGAAGGCAAGCCATGGTGATCGGCAAGTGAGACGACGATGTGAACACTATCGCCGCTGCAGACCAGAATACTTGTTTTACGTGGAAAGTGGCCTGTTGTCGCCGGAGATGTGTGCGTCGGACCAGAATGGTGGTGCGCCGGGGTAGGGGAGGTGGAGGAAGGTCAGTGGAACAGCCATGCTTGCGCCGGAAGGCAAGCCATGGTGAACGGCAAGGGAGAAGACACTCAAACCCTAGCAGACCAGAAAACGACGTCGCCGCTCTTTCTAATGTTAGGTGACCACCCATTTCATACTTAGAAATCAAGAAAACACACAAATGAAGGGAAAAAGGGAAAACTCTAAATGGTAGATCTTATGGTTGCCCAACTTCTAAGTGAGAAGAACTCACAATTGATACATTTAAACATCAACCCATTCACATGGTTCACAACTTCTCCCAATTGGAGCTCTGTGAAACTCACAATGGGGCAACATCACACATATGTCTGTGGGGGGTTGGGAGTAGCCTTCCAACCCTTAACCAACCCCATTAAAATATCACAATTTCTTCTCATTAAACATTCACATAAAGAATTTAAAGGATAACCTAAGCACACCCTAATCAGAGATTTTTGAGGGGAATCCTATGTTACCTTAGGGCTTCCTCAAGATTGTTGATGATAACCCCTAATTTGTAACCCTTGAGCTCAATACCAAGCTTGAATCCTTGTTTCTTCTCCATGGAAGCTTTGAACCAAGCCCTAGCTTCAAATCTTTCCACTTCTTCTTCTTCAATCAACCAGAAATAAAGGCTTGGATCTTCCTCCTCCTTCCATTTTCCTCTTCCTTCGAGCTCTCACTCTCTCCCTGTTTCTCTCTCTCATGTTCGATCTCTCTTTCTCTCTTTGTTCCCTCTCTCTCGTTCTCGGTTCTCCTTCTCCCTCTTCTGGCGCGCCACCTCACCGCCACTTCCCACCGGCGGTCGAGGCCAGAGCTCCCCCTTCTCCTTCCGTCGTGCGTCTTGCTCTCTCTTCCTCCCTTCTCTTTTTTCCTTTTTTCTTTCTTTCCCTTCTTTTCTCCTTTTTTCTTTGCTTCTGTTCGTTTCTTTTTTTCTTTCTGCTGATCGCGATGGGAGGAAGTAAAGGAGAGAATGAGAGGGTGCTAACGTGAGTGAGAGGGGAATGGGGTGCATAGGACATGATTTGTTTAGAAATTAGCTAACAAATCCTATTTTTATTTCATAATTAACCCTTTAGTCCTTTATTTAACCTTAGGTAAATTAATCAATTAAACTACTTACTCTTAGTTAATAAATCACCTTTTTACTTAGGGACTTTAATTACCACGCTTTAAAAAGTTGGGGTGTTACACAAAATATTGAAAGTTCATTTTCGAAGCATTTGATTTGATGGTTCTGCAATGCCCTGTGGGTTTTTGAGAGCACTATTTTAACTAGAGGAAGAATATCCGATGATGTTTATTTGATGAATTTGTTGTAAAATTACTAAAAATATAGAGTAAACTAACTATTGAGAACTTTATGGTATAAACTTTAGAGTTTAGTGCAATAGAATTAAAAGAGTTTATGTGGATACTGAAGGCGCAAATGGAGGGTGGCGTGATCACTGGAGTACTTGTGTTAACGGGTTTTTCTAGTCTAATTCTAGTCTAAAGGGAAAGTTGTGGCAGAGAGGATGCGAGAAAGGAAGAAAGGGGAAGGGGTAATTTAGTAAGAAAATTATTCATTGATGGAAGTTCATTGAGAGCTAACAGAAAATAAAAATAATGGGGTAAAGTATAAGAATTTCATTTGTAAAGGGAGGGGAGAGTGTGTTTCAAAACATGCATGAGGGGAGGGGAGTGTAATAGTGCTATCTCTTGGGGGGGAGAGTAATTTACTCTAATTTTTTTGATTTCAACTTTGTTTTTTTCAAAAGATTATGTGTAGTTATATACTCCCTCTGTCCCTATATGTATGTCATATTTGGCTAAATCACACAGTTTAAGAAAAACAATAAATGAAAGAAAGTTAGTGATAATTTTACCAAATTAACCTTATTAACCATTGGTGTATTAACTATTGTCATAAATGCAAAGTGGGGTATTTAAGGGTACAATTGGTAGAGAGCATTTAATATTACGTTGAAAATAGAAAACGACATATATTTTGAGACAAATTTTTTCTGTAAATGTGACATATATAATGGGACGGATGGAGTATCATTTTGCTCGTATTTTTCTACCATTTGTATGTGCAATGCAGAGACGACAATCTATTAATGTTAAAACTCATGGCCATTTAGTGTTTACTAGGGGCGCGACTATTAGTATTAATCGAGTAGAGATCCTCTCTATTTCTCAAAAGAAATGAAGATCTCAATTATTATAGTTTTTAGTGTATAATTGCACATAAATGCATAATTAATGTCACCATTTTAAAAATATATGCATTTATACACCCAAAACTATAGTAATGGGAATCTCCATTTCTTTTGAGAAATGGAGAGAATCTCTACTCGTATTAGTCACCCCAAACTTGATATCTCAGACTTTGTCATTCATGATTGTCATGAGATTTTTTTTTCCAAACTCCGGTATGAGTTTTGTTGGACAACAAGCAAACAATGTGACCATGCTCAAGCTAAGTCGTCAATGTTCATGGCTAGTCCTTAAGTTTTAACTATGTTCCACTTTGTATTGTTGTTTAATTTGATTCATAATGAAATGCATTGAATATCTAACTTCAAAAAAAAACTAGGGGTATCAAATTGGGTCAACCCGTCTCGACCCACTTAAATGAGACGAGGCGAGTTAACCCATCAAAGAAAATGGGTTGAGATTTTTAGCCTACCCAACCTCGATGTGGGTGTGCCTGCCAAAAAATAAATAAAGAATATTGGGTTATAAAAATGTGAGTTGGCGCAGTTAACGCGCCAAAACCCACAAAAAATAAATAAAAAATAAGCAGAAAAACAATTACAAATACAATTTTTAAAATGGTGGGACGTTGGCGGGGCGGGTTAGATGAGTTGGTAGGCTGAGGTACCCTAACTCGCCCTACCTCATTTGACGGGTTAGGCAGGTCCAACCCGCTTTGTCATTCCTAGTAGGAGTGTTAAAATCCAAACCAATCCAAAGAAAAAACCGCAAACTGACCCCAAAAAACTGAAAACCGCAAAACCGATATTTTTTTGGATTTGTTTGAGCCATTTTTTCCCATCAACCGCGCGGTTCTGTTCGGTTTGCGGTTGGCTTACCTAGAACTGAACCAATCCAAACTGAATCGCATGTTGTTAAAAAAGCAAATTTAAAGAGAATTTAAAGTAAATCCACTCTTTAAATATTTGCCAAACTGAAACCTAACCAAACCAAAGTAAATTTACTCTTTAAATTTTTACCAAAACAATTAATTCTTTAAAAAATTAACTCTAAATATGTTATTTGAAGTAATATAAATAATTAATATGTAATGTTCGGAAAAAAGTAAAAATCGAATCATCTGATACAATCCAAACCGTATTTAATCCAATCGGATTGGTTCAGATTTTTTTTTAAGGAAACCATTCAAACCAAACCGAACCGCATGTTGTTTTAATCTTTGGATCGGATGACTTTTTGCTTCAAAACCGAATCAAACTGCACCGCGAACACCCCTAATTTCTAGAGTTAACTTACTGGGTTAGGTTGTTGGCAATAGTTTCCACGCATTTGTGTTATAAAGGAGCATTTGAAACTAATATGGTATGACACAATTGGCAGATAATCAAATTCCTTAAACATGTGGTTAGGAATTCGGTCTTAGACTTGTATGTATAGAAGAATTTTTGTTAAAAAATGTCAACTCCTCAAATGTATCTCAACAATTCGAGAGATTAATTTCTGACTTTCGGTCCGAAGATATCAAGATTTACCCCAAAAAATAAATTCCATTTGTTTTAATTTGTATTATCTAGATTTTGAATGGTGTACTACAAAGACGTGCCATTTTCCCCCTCCTTACTGTCCTCAACCATGTACCCTGTGATGATGAGAACAAAAAACGAAAAGCTATGAAGTAAGACACTAACATAGTTACATTCACGTACTGCTGGTTTACTGCTGACTACTAGTGCTGTGCTGGAGCCATATTTTGTGTGAAGAGAAAATTGACTTAGTTTGGCTTTAGTGCAAGCGTGCGGTGAGACTCGTACGTCAAAAATCAAACACCAACCAGGGTCCAGACATTCCCTCTCTCTCCCTCTCAAAAACTAGAAACACTGGAGTTTGAAAGTTGGAACCCATATACCCTTTACACAAAAAGTGAGCAAAAAAACCTGATACCATAAAATCGAGTGGGTCACGCGTCCCTCTTCCCTAGGTGAGACAATCCCTGTGTATTTTTTTGTTTTAACAGTGCAAACACATGGATATAGAAATGTAGTACACATGCCAATTCTCAAAGTTTGGAGATTTTCCACCAGTACTTGCTTATAAACAAAAGGCTAACTGGGCCTTTTTTTTTTGAAATTTAAATTAAAGGTAAAGTAAGTGGAAATAGAAAAGGACCAGACGGGCTCAATTCAAAAAAAAATATATATAAAAAATTGAAACAAGATAGTGCAGGATCCGCACTACACTCGAAGAGGTTAACGATTCAGGCTCACCCATGATTTAACGTAGAAGCTAATAAAAAGATTATGAAAATGTGGAAATACAGTAAGGAAGAAAAAAAAAAAAATTGACTGAAAGAGGGTCAAGATCCGGTTCTCCGCTGTGTGGAACTGTCTATGCGACATAAAAATAGGGCATGCACCTCCCTCGCTTACAACCTCGACCCCAATTTTCGTCGTCTTCCTCTCTGTATGCTACAAGTCTATGACTCCTTGTCTCTCCGTATCATATCATATCGCCATATATCTTTTCAGATATTTTAATCGTTTATGTAGTTATTATTTATGTCAAAAATATAATTATTATTTAAAAATAATAATCTTCTTTACATTATTTGTTGTTTAAAAAATTCTAATTTATTTTTTAACTTTTTATTTTTTATATTTTTATCATGTAAAATAGAAAAAATGAATGAAATCATGCAAAGGAAAATATAATTGACTAATAATTTCTTCAAAGTTACAATATTTATTTATTTATTTATTTATTTATTTTTAATTATAAAAATTTAAAATAGAGAGAGTTTTTATTTACTAAAATATTAAAAAATTATCAAATACTTACAGGTTTAGAAAATATAAGTTCAATATAAGTTCATTTTAGTATAATACTAAAATATTTCACTTCATTAATATTTTCTCATTCCACTTAATAAACATACTAAGAAACAATAATAAAATTGAAAAAGTACTTTCTCAAATAAATTATTAATTTTAGAGGTTTTAATTGTTACAAATTATATCACTTTGGAAAATAAGAAGATTTTTAATTGTTACAAATTATATCACTTTAGAAAATAAGAAGACATTCATTTTTTCAACTTTATCATTTTTCTTGCCATCTTCCTTAAGTGGAATGATAGAGTATTAATGAGATAAGCTTAATTGTACTCAAATGAACTTGAATTTAGAAATATAAATCAAGAGAAAAAACAATATATTATGTTTTAATTATATGTTTTTTGGTAAAATTTTAAAAATATACAATATGATTCCTAATTTTTCTGACATGAACAATTTTTTATTTTTAAATTAAATTCCTATAAAATTATCATGCTAAAATCATATTTTTAAAGTTTTAAAATTAGGGTGAACATAATCTTAAGTCATAAGAATTAGTAAATTAATTTGTTGCGAATAAATTAATCATGTAGTTGAAATGACAATATTTTTTGTTAAATTTTAATGTAAAACTAATTGTGTTTTGTCCCAATTCTCCAGCAGACTGAGTGTTAGATTGAACCTCTTATTGTGTGATCCACAAATGATTTCCTCCGATCTGGCTTGATTGCAAGCATCAGGATGAGTATCTACAAAGACACTCTGACGCTCAAGTCAGTAAGTGTCTTAGCCTTATGGTAGAGAAGAGATATAATTAATAACACCATATTTGCATGAAGATGTAGATCTCTTTAAATAGTATTGACCTGAGTGGGCCCTATTTTTTTGTCTCCTTATGTCGAGGTTGTAACTCAACACCGTTCTATATTAATGTACCAGAGTGGATCGATTTCCTTTGTTGTCGGGATACTCCATATCTATTGGGTATTGTTTGTGTTCCACAAAAAGTTTCTTCTGCCAGTCTTATTAATGGGGCCGGGGGATAAGGCTTTCCTTGCTTAAGGTCGCGTATTGGCCTTCCTTTTTTTACGTAAATGAGGTTCTACATTGTTGGAACACACACATCTGGATTCTAAAGAGTAATCGAGACGCAAACACACATACTCACGCAGAGAAAAATAGGACACGAGATTTAACGAGGTTCGACAAAGTGTGTCTACGTCCTCGAAAGCTGTAGCAGCTCTATTCCTTATTATTCAAAATAAGGTTACAAAGCACAGTTTAAATACTGCTTAATACTACGATACAATTTACACAAATAACCTTGTACCATACCGCCAGGGGGGACCCCAATCCACTCGTCATAACCCAACAAAACGGATGGGCCAAGCCTAAGGGGCAGACACTCTCGCTTCGCTCCGCTCGAGAATCAGTCTAACTTTTAGTAACAATATGAGCCATACACAACATACATGATGATGACCTTTTCTGACACGGTATGTGTTTTTTTAGTAACCCTTATTGTGTATCTAAATGTTGATTTCTATCGGGTTGTTGATCTCCGGATCAAAATGGAATGACAAAAAAGATACACACCTATTAGAAAATTGGGTCTTGCTAACGAGTGTTACGTCATTTCATCGATCACCAAATATGTAGTACAAGTAGGAATCTAGCCATGTATATAACCATCTTTATCAAGGTACACTACCACTGTGATTGGTTGACAAGAGAAATTGTGAAGAGAGAAATTGCGAAGAAAGGGTATGAAAAGAGAGAAAAAGGTGAAAAATAGGGTAGATTTGGGGTATTGATTGGAATAAGAGAAAGAAAAGAGAAAAAGAGAAGATAGAAGTGTTGATTATTTTTTAAAAGACATCAATGTCCTTGACTAAAAATTTAAATAATTTGAGGTATAAGGAGAGAATAGGGGTAGAAGTTGGAAAAAGAAAAAAAAAGCAAATCTCTCGTGTTTCTTCGCTGATGAGCGAAGAAATAAAAAGTGGCTGGGACCCACCGTTTTTACTCTCTCTGCTCCATTTCTTCGATGAACCAAACCGTGGAAGTTACCCATTTCGCTGCTTTTTCTCTCATTGATTTCTCTCTCGCATGTTTCTCACCTCTACCAATCAGACTCTACAAGAAAACGTGGGCTTACTGATGACCAAAAGCCATCGAAAACGTACATTTACTGACGGCTTACCGACGACCACTAGCCCGTCGGCAAAATGGGCGTCACAATTGATTACCGACGGGTTTTTTTTACCGTCTGTTAAAAACCAGCGGTAATTACCGACGAAAAAGGTCGTCGATAATTTCAGCATAGTTTTTTTTTTATGAATTTAATTAAAATAATTGATTAATTTTTTATATTTAATTTAATTAAATAATTAATTTAATTTGTAAATTAATTAATTTCTTTAATTAATTAATTTAATTAACTATTAAATTGTGGATCTAATTGTTTGAGCTTATATTCTCTTATGGTTTAGTGGATCTAATTGTTTGAGCTTATAACATACTCACAATTAACCCATATTGTTGATTGTTAATTATTACATAACCAGCAAAAAAAGCGAAAAACAGAAGCAATACTTGGAATCTATTAAACTGTGGATCTAATTGTTTGAGCTTATAACATACTCACAATTAACTCATATTGTTGATTGGTAATTATTACTTAACCAGCAAAAAAAGCGAAAAACAGAAGCAATACTTGGAATGCTCCATTTTACTTCATATCATCATTGTCATATCTGCATTAACGATTGCAAGAAAATGCATCCTCAACTTCTCCATCCAAAGAAAATGCATCCTCAACTTCTTCATCTTCTTTAGAACCCCCATCATCAACATGACTACTGGCAGCAGAAATCGCATCATTGCGTTCATGTTCCCCAGGTAGTCCATTACCCATGGGAATCTTAAACTTGAAACGAGCAGAATCAATGTATAAAAATCACACCAGAGCGCTCGCTGGGATCATATAAAGACTTCTTATACGATTCGTTTCAATCAATAACCAAGGCCGATCCTCTACAATATCTGTGTAACACACAAAGGAGTGTCCCAAATTTATGTCTTCAATGGCCACTCGCTCGGTGAGTTCATGCCGCCAACGATAATAAAGCCACCAAGGGATTTTAATACCATACTAATAAAAACCAATAAGTTGTTAGAGGAGACACAATGTTAAATTTTAACGAATAATCAATGATACAAAATGATATTGTTAAAATTAAACTTACCTCATTAGCATGAATTGCAGTCTCGAAATGCCTTAATTGACCCATATCAAAAGCGTTTCGTTTGAAGAATACCACTATCAAAAGTTAAATTAACCAACGTACAACTACAATTACAATTACTCTGTATATATAAGCAAGAAAATCCACTTCTAATCAACACAATTACAAACCAATTAGGTGCAAAAAAATACAGCATGCTTTTATATACCATAAAGCATTTCAAACTACTCTATATCAACAGAAATTAGAGCCAATAGGTGCAGAAATTTTCAGCAAGTAAATTGTATACCAAAAAGCTTCTAATTCACTTCAAATCAACACAAATCAAAGCCAAACAAGTGCAGTGATTTTTAGCAAGTAATTTGCATACCAAAAAGCTTCTAACTCACTTCAAATCAACACAAACCAAAGCCAAATTTAACTTCAATTCAACACTAAAAACAACAATTTTAAACATAAATTTCAGCATGCATCATCAATCAAAAGAGATGAGCTACGTGGCGTTTGTGAACAGCACCAACACAAGCAGCAACAACACTAACACATGCAGCAGTAGCAGCAACACTTTGCAACAGTAGCAACACAACAAGTGAGCATATTGATTTATAAACATACTGATTTGTAATACATATTGATAATTTTATCTAATTTACCACTATTTCACATTATCTAATACATATTGATTTTTTCCCTAATAGTGAAAAAGATAAATCAAGCACATTCACCAAGTCAACAAATATTCACATTACCAAACTACTTATCAAATCATTTTGAACAAAGTTAGCGCATTGGTGATTGTATGTATGCTACTCATACCTCACTTCTCACCTAAATCAGAAAACCCCTCCCTCACTTCTCACCTATATCAGAAAACCCCAAAATAAAACAAAAATCATATCATAACAGATTCTACCGAAGTAACCAAAAACTCAAAGATTAACAAATCAATCAACAAAAGTTCAGAACATTAACAAATCCATAAAAAACTGACTAAATGTCTATACCACCATAGAACAACAGAAAAAGATATGGAATTCAGAAACTCTGCAAATGAACACATACCCAATAAGTTGAATCCAAATGGTAAATCAGTACCCACTCACCAACAATTTTTCCTTTTACAACAAATTGAATAAGAGGAAAGTGAAGACTTACAGTTTTTGAAGTATACGAGAGAAAAGGATCGGTGGCTCCGACGTCTAATGGTGCTTCCGTCGTCGTTGGTTCTATGCGATAATTCTTCAATCTCTGAAGAACTCGAAGCAGCAAAATGGGGATCAGAGAAAGCGAGGAACCGACGAAGATTTTGCACAAATTGGTTCCTTCGTGGTTTGTCAAGAAGAAGCAATGGTGGAAGTGGCGGTCACGGGGGCCAACTTCAATGAGAGACAGACAGACGTGGTAGAGGACGTGGTGGTGGCAGCGACGCTGCTAGGAGAGAAGGAGGACGGAAGAGAGAGAGGGGAGAAGAGAAGAGAGAAAAATTGGGAATGGAGGAGAAGGGTTCATCCTCTGGTTGTATCCGGACATTACCGATGGCCGCATTTAAGTTACCGACGGCTAAAACCTGTCGGTAAATTGACTCGGCGTTATCGACGACCAAGTTCAAATATCGACGGCCCTATCCCGTCAGTAATATCAACAGTCAATTAGCGGGAATCTAAAAACGTTGAAAACACAGAAGTGGGAATACTGACGACTAACGTTCAGCGTACGCCGAGTGAGATTTACCGACAAAGGCGGATTTTTTGGCGACGAGCAGTGGCTGTCGATATGTCCGCTTTTTCTTGTAGTGGTATGAGCAAATACATTTGTCTCTCTCCTTGCAAACTCTACCAACGATTTTGAAAAATATTGGACACAATAAAAAAATAAAACCCTAGTCAAACATAAAAATATTTAACCGGGCATTAAAAAAGGTGTTGGTTACATTCCTCTTTATCGAAAAACTACAATTGTTGGTCAGTGTAACCTAGGCAATTTAGAATTAGGATAAAACTTATATCAAGTTCTATAGGTCAAGTTCAACCATTTCTTCTCACAAAAAATTGGTTATTTTTTTATGGAAAGATACAAGAACAGCTACACAATATAGCTTTTTAAAAAATAACCAACTTTTTGTGAGATGAAATGGTTGAACTTGTTCTATGGAATTTGACATAAGTTTAACCCTTAGAATTATTATTACTATTATGAAATTAAAGAGGAGCCAGTAGCAGATTTCTCAATTACTCTTTCCGTTCTAAAACATATGATGTTTTAGCATTTTAGTTTTGTTCCAAAACTTTTGATGTTTTATAAATTCAAGACTAAATTAATGCATTTTTTTTCCCAAACATACATAGTTTCTAGACATGATTAAATAAGAGTATTTTGGTCTAGGTATATACTATTTAATGATTTTTTAAAGAGTGTGCCACAACCTTAAACATCAAATATTTTGGAACCGAACTAGTATATAGTATTTCGGGAAAGAAATGAGTAGGCTACGTGGAACTGTGTAGTTCGGTTCAGAGTTGGGACAAAAGATGGGATCCGAATTCTCTATAGTCAGAGAAGCACGTATTCACGCAGTTACACTAAAGCGCATGTGATATTGCTAAATACTACTGGGCCCGATAGCTCTTTCACAAATAATTGTGTATTATGGGCCGTCCGATCAAGATCAGACGATCAAAAAGCGATCGAATGTGAATTGGTCGTCCGTAGGAATCCAAATCCGAAAAGATGCTGCACCGGATAGTACTACCCATCCTGTTTCCCAGTAATAAGAACATACCAGCTGTAACAGACACACGAGGTCGAGGATATATAGTTATAATAAATATTTATAAATTACTATTATACATGTAAATATACTATTGCGTTGTGTGTATTGAAGTACTTATTACTGTGCAGAGACAACAGAAAGCCTCCTCCTAGAGTCCTATTGAGTGAGTCTCAGACTAGGAAAGCAACACAATACTGCACCTACAATTTGCAGCCAAATTTTATTAATTTGCCTATCATTATTTTACAATTATTATAAATTGGTTTATGACTCACTCTAGAGTCTAGACCACTACACTCTCTTCTTTTGCCTCGGTCTTTTAACCCATCTCGATTTGAATCGGCAACCTCTCTCTCTCTCTCTAGGGGACGCCATGCCATGAAAAGAGACCCTCCCTTTTGAAGCTTGAACAGAGTTGAAACTTCTTCAACACAAAACTTTTGTTTGTTTGTTTGTTTGTTCGGTTCTTCACTTCTTCACTATAACATCGTTTTTGGGCTTTACAACTCTGTGATGATGGCTAAGAAGCATTTACACGAGCTACTAAAGGAGGATCAAGAGCCATTCCTTCTCAACAAGTACATTTCCGATAGGCGTAGCCAGATTAAAAGGCCATCCCCAGAGACTAGTTTACAAGTCAAGAAACGGAAACAAATCAATCAAATACCAAAATCAAACTTCCCCGTAAATCTTTGTAAAAACACTTGCCTTTTCTCCTTCCCAGAAACCCCAGACCTCAGAAAATCTCCACTCTTGGAATTACCATCCCCAGTCAAAAGCCCATGCAAATCGCCCAACACCATTTTCCTCCACATCCCTTCTCGAACTGCATCTCTTCTCCTCGAAGCAGCTCTCAGGATCCAAAAAAACTCATCATCAAGTCCCAAAACAAAAACCGAAAACAAAACCAAAGGCTTCGGGCTTTTCGGGTCTTTATTTAAGAGACTCACGCAACGTAACCAGAACCACAAGCGTGAAATAGAAGATGGAAAAGTTTCCGTGAAGGACAACAACATGGTCAATTACAATGGAAGGCCTAGCAGTGCTGTTTGGTCGGAGAGCAATGAAGAGTGTTCGAAATCACTGGACATGGAAACGTCGAGTAGTGGTCACTCTTATGAATCTGAAGCGATTATTCACTTTGTAACCAATCATCACGAAGATTGTTCCTGCTGTCACCGTGGCTTTTGTGAAAGCCCTTTCCGTTTTGTTCTTCAAACGAGTCCTTGCTCCGGCAGCCACACGCCGGAGCTAGCGTCGCCGAGTCGCCACAAAACAGAGGTTTGTCATCATTTTCATATAAGCTTTTCCTCTTTTTTTTTTTCATTTTTAATCTTGAAATTTCAGCTGTTCATTATGTTTTCTATTTTCATTTCGTTAAACTTAGCTACAGTTTGACCGAGTTTATGAAAAAAAAACACTCGGTCTTGGATTACACTGAGTTGACTCACGACTCGCGAGTTAACCTGTTCTTTCTGTGGTCTTTATTTATTTTGTCGGTAATCGGATCTGGTTCTGCAAATTTGGCCGGAATGTCGCTTTTCAGTGACAATCATAGCACCCCCATTGTTGGAATGTGGAGGGATATATATGTCAATTTCATTGTTTTGTTTCCCTGAATTTTCACAATTGTACTTTTCCATCGTGTTTCTGCCGATCAAATCTTTTTTCTCCTCTCTTTAGTGGATTGTTTGGTAATGTTACAAAAGATATAGTTAACGAGTGTCTTAATATCATTGATTAAAAAATTTATAAAAAAAATTTTTGTCTTGAGAATACAAATTAAATATTTTTTGATGTAATAAATATATTATTTTTTTATATAAATTTATCTCTTTTAATTTCAATTTCTTAACCAATGCCATAACGACATTTATTAACATTTTTCTATTACCACAAGGATGACAACAAAGATGACAAATTGTGTTTCTGTTTGTTCCCCCCTCATTGTTTGCTTTCATTAGATCCACACGCTCGACTCGCTACATTTGTATTTTAGTTTGAACAACTGTAGCAAAAATCCCCAACGAAGATCCAATTATGAAATTCTTATCAATTGTTATCCTAAAAAAAAATAAAAAACACTTATATATATTTTTTTATGGAAACACTTAGATAATAGGATGTGAGAGGAAGAACATTAACGTTGTCTAAGGAATCTTACCTAAGTTTTGTTCAAAATAAAAACTGCTTATGGAAAGCGCATATGTAGTTGTACAAAAAAAAAGTGTTTATGTAGAGCATAGGTAAAAAATTCATTTTATGGAAACGCTTTATGGTAAGTTCTACCGTGCACAAGTTAGATAGGTAACACCACGGTGCACAAGTAAGTTTATCCGTCTGATGAATTATTCCCCACCCTAATACAATTGACCCTCCACACTAGATCATTTTCCTTCTCCTTCCCCAACCTTTACTTCCAGCAGCTTGTCTCCGCGCTCTGCTTCTGCCACAAAATCGGCGTCGCTCACCGTGACCTCAAGCCGCAGAACCTCCTCCTCGACGCTGCTAGAAACCTCAACGTCTCGGACTTCGGCCTTTTAGCGTTTTCGGGGCAACTCAAAAAGGGCCTCCTCCACACCGCATGAGGCACGCCGGCGTACACCGCGCCGGAGATTCTCGGTTGGATCGGGTACGATGGATCCAAGGCTGATGCCTCGTCCTACGGCGTCGTCCTCTATGTTCTCCCCGCCAGTCACCTTCCGTTCGACGATTCCAACATTCTGGCGATGTGCAAGAGGATCATCCGCTGGGATTACCAATTCCCGGCATGGAGCCAGATCCAGAACGCACACTGGTCATCTCAACGCAGATCTAGATCTCAGATCGCAAAAAAAAAAAAAAAATGAAACGCGCACACACACAGCCACAATGTAGAACGCAAAATGATAGTTTCGATTTTGAAAACCTTAATTGTGTCAAAACACTGGGTGGGAACAACAGTTGAGGACACTCAAAGAACCTTGGTTGCGTCGTTTATCTTTTTCTCAGTTACTGAAGAAGTACACGGTTGCATCAAACATTAGGGATTTTGGAACGAAGGTAGGGAGATATTTGATATGGGAAGGTCTATAGTAAGAGTGTGAGTTTAGGCTAATCTAAGGGTTAAAAGAAGTTGTGCACGGAGGTACCACCTATGAAGGTGGTCCACCTTAGAATCCACCAACGGTTTATACTGAACATATGTTGAGTTTTGCTTTATTTTTGGTTCGATTGTAGAAATAGTTTGTAGTTTGTACATATGATAAATGTGAATGTGCTTACTTAACTTGTTTACCCAAATCTTGTCAACAAAAAAAAAACTTGTTTACCCAATTAAGTTATTTATCCAAATACTCTCTAAATCCTTTGATATTACTAGAAACGTTAAGAAAATGTGTTAATTGTTTTTCTAATGAGCCTATTTTGTGGAATTTAATGTAGGAGAAAGAAAGTAACGGAGCAGAGAGTCTCAACCAAGTCAAATCAGGGGAAGAAGAGGAAGAAGAAGATAAGGAGCAGTGTAGTCCAGTCTGTGTTTTAGACCCACCCTTCGAGGACGATGACGAAAGACATGGAAACGACGATGAGGGTGATGATGGGTTTGATTTGGAGAGCAGCTATGCCATTGTACAGAGTATGTCACGGTTTATTTATTTTTGTACCATTCTTTGTTGGTTGTATGGTCGTTTTCCATCAACGCACCGTCGTACACGCTTCTTCAAAGTTGCTTGTCTGTTACAAAATACAATACGCGGGGGGCTCGTTGCTCAACCGTGCTATCTATGTGGGTTCCATTTAAACATTACAGCTGCTCATCCTCAAAACGGCATTTCCCATTCAATGCGGACTTTGCCTAACTAGTTTTGTTATCAATTACAACATGATCCACATTTTTTCTTGTTAGGAGATCTGTCTCTATTAAGATCCTTCAGTTCAATATGTTGGATAATATCTGAGCAATCAAACCCTTATCAAGTTTTATAAATTTTTTGTGGTACTTCTAATTTGGTTGTTGAGAAAGCTCTGTTGCCAATAACGCCACACATACCTTGTGACAGTTTTTGTAGAGAGTCTCACATTAGATAGTGATATATCATGAGTAGTGGTTATAAATAGAGAAAAACCTAACATTTCATAAGCTAGTTTTTGGAGTTGAGTTAAGTCTAAACCCAAATTCGAATGTAATATGTAAGATATTTTAACACGCGCCACTATAGCTTCTGAATGTTGGTTCATCTTGCAGAATTATTGAATTCATCAAAACAGGATATTTGTTATGGATATTTTTCCTCTATTTATTTTACAGGAGTGAGGCAGCAGATATTGTACAAGCTGCGCAGATTTGAGAAACTGGCAGAGTTAGATCCGGTAGAACTTGAGAAAAGAATGCTGGATCAAAAAGATGTCGAGGATGAAACATTTATGGAAGAGGAAGATCTTGAAGATGAGGTTAGGGAAGCGACGTGTAAAGAAAGCGACTTCACAGAACAAGTTTTTAAAGCTGTCTTCCTGTCAAGTGTCCAAGACAAACAGCAAATCCCACAAGAGTTTAAGAAGCTGATTTCTGATCTCATTGTGGAAGAAGAGATAGAATTCAATTGTTTAGAAGATAGGGACATGGTGGTATCACGGTTATGCAAGAGGCTGGAATTGTGGAAAGATGTGGAGTCTAACACAATTGACATGATGATAGAAGAGGACTTCTCTAGAGAGGAAGTTGGGTGGAAGAAAAATGTAGAGCAGATAAGCAAGATGGCAGGGGAGCTTGAGCTTGCTATCTTTGGCTTTTTGGTGGACGAATTTTCAAAGGAATTAGTATGTTAATGTGGGTAAATTTTGAAGCAGCTGAGGAACTAAGTCTGAAAGGATTATCTCAATTCTTTTTCTTAGAAGAGTACAGTCTGACTTGGAATGTATTGGGAATTTGGGATAGGCTAGTTAGGAAAAAAAAAAAGAAAAAAGAAAGCGACCCAAGAATATATTCTGGTATATGTACATTACTCAGTGTTTGTAACTGGCTGTGGGGATGCTGTGAGCCACCTTTCTAATTAATTAATTAATTAATTACTATATTTTTTACACTTCTTGACACCATTCTTACATTAGCAAATATAAAATCAATACATCTAATTTTTTTTTTTGGCACAAGAATTTCATCTAATGTTGATATCTCTTCCCTTCATACATATTTAGTACAAGCGCACAAACACGTTATTAGATGTATGTATGTACGTATGTACCAGTCTGGTAGTTTATTCAATGGCTTTTCAGAAGGAACATTAGTTACAGCCAGCGAGTGTAAAAGAAAGAATTGCAGTTGTTGACGGGGAGTCATACACTCCCTCTATTTTATTTTAATAATCTATTTTACTTTTTTATGATTCTTAAATAAATAATTAAATTTACTGATTTATATACTAAAACAATACTATTTGACTAAAATATCTCTATTTAAATTGTACAATTATAATTACTCACCAACAACTCAATAATAGAAATTGGTTGAGCTAAAGGATATATTTGGAAAATAAGTAATTAGTATTCATTAATTTTTTAAAAAGACAAGACATGAAATATTTTAAATAGAACAAGTAAAATGAGATGGAAGGAGTAATTTGAGGAGCTTCTCTCTGGGAAGGAGCAATTTGACAACGACTAATCACTAATAGTCTATCTCATGTTCTTTTTCTTTTCCAAGGCCTTCTTATTGATATGTAATGGATAAATGACTTGTCAAATTTACATCATGGTTTCTGGGTACTCCTTTTTCCTTTTCCAAGTTGTGTTGATCACTCTTGGTTGATATGTAATGGATAAATGACTTGTCAAATTTACATCATGGTTTCTGGGTACTCCTTTTTCCTTTTCCAAGTTGTGTTGATCACTCTTGGTGGCTTTTCTGATTGTGCTTTTCGGCTATCAGTGATCGATCACTATCGTTTGCAACCTTTGAACTGTGGCTCCTGGACCTTTTTATGTGCTGAACGTTAGCTGTAGAGCTTGGGGTGGACATTTTTCGAGCAAGAACGCCATAATGTCAATGTAAATAATTGCATGAGCCTTTGTTATTTTACTCACATTGCTTATTTTACTTTATGGCCTTTTTTAGGAAATGGCTAGGGTGTTGAAATACCACATCTGGTCTATAGTGGACCACAATTATTCACCATTAGATTGTTTTAATCTCCACGATTACACAGTGGACCCTCTACATGGTATCTTTCTCATTCTTCCCAAACCATAGCCATCCCCTCTCCTTATGTTCCTTCCACCCCTCATGTTTTCCTCCGCCCTTCCTCCGTGATTGTGCCACCCAGGGGCGGACCTGTGTAAAGTTCACTCAAGTACTACTTCTGGTGCACAGACAGACACCTACAATCACAAAAATACCAACATGAGGTTTTCATCCTTTGTATGTGTTTATCCAAAATGCTAGGTTGGTCTGCATTTGATTTGATCATTATTCCCAATCTTTAGGAGTATCACCTGTAGTTAGATTTTTCATCTCAAAGAGTGGTATGTCCAAGCTAACAGCGTACTGATCTATTTTGCCATCATAACAAGAAGGAAAGACTAGTCTTTTTTTTCCTCTCCCCATGGTACACAAAATAGTTGCCTGTATCCATAAGGCCAATTAAGAAATTGAATTTTCAAATATGCCGACTGCTCTGGAGACGTAGCTATGACCAACTTGACAGAAGACACTTAATTTTCACCCACTTTTGCACTGTTATGACTTAATAATAATACTAATAATAATATGTAAGGGTTAAAGAACTAACACAGTGGAAAGAGGAATTGTAGTGTTTTATTGATTATAACGTCAAAGATCGGCTTCCATGACAGGTGTTTGGAAGTAATAGTACAATGTATCAGTGATGATGAAATGGAAAAGTAAGAACGAAATAGAGAGATTGAGTCAAAATTGGAGTCACAAAGAAGAGAATTGAGTACACCCACAAATCACATGTCATTCCCGATGTACCCATCTGTTAATTATTTGCTTTTAGACTGCATTACGTGGCTCTGTTTATCTTTATCTTTTATTGTTTTAATTTTTAATTATTTAGTCAATAAGTGGTTCCTACACTTTAGGTGCAAGTAGTTTGTTAACGTTGCTAAAATCTTGGTAATGTGGTTAGTGTTCAGTTATTTTTTATTTTTGAAACATTATTAATGTAAATGCTGCGCAGTAACGAAAAATGTGCAAGTGAATCCCTATTCCTTCTTCAAGCCCTCAACGTGTTCTTCTCTTTTTTCTCTGCTCTTATTTTCTTTTCTGCCATTAAACCAACAAATTGGTATCAGAGCGCTAACTTCTTACGGGACCTGTGAAAATGGAAGCTGAATCAAGTTTTTCACATATTGCTCCTCCTGTCTTTGATGGAGAAAACTATGAACTTTGGGCAGTAAAAATGGAGTCTTACTTGGAGGCTTTAGATCTTTGGGAAGCTGTCGAAGAGGATTATGAAGTTCCTCCACTGCCGAACAATCCTACTATGGCCCAAATAAAAAGTCACAAGGAGAAAAAAACCAGGAAGGCAAAGGCAAAATCATGTCTCTTTTCTGGTGTTTCATCAACCATCTTCACCAGAATCATGACCCTCAAAACAGCGAAAGCAATCTGGGACTATTTGAAGGAAGAATACGCAGGGGATGAGAGGATTCGAGGACTGCAAGTTCTGAACTTGATGAGGGAATTCGAGCTGCAGAAAATGAAAGAGTCTGAGACAGTTAAAGAATACTCAGACAGGTTGCTTGCCATTGTGAACAAGGTTAGATTACTCAAACCTTTGAATTTCTTTGATTCTAGAATTGTAGAAAAAATTCTGGTTACAGTGCCAGAGAGATATGAAGCATCAATAACCACGTTGGAGAACACAAAGGATCTGTCCAAGATCACTCTCGCTGGAGTGTTACATGCCTTGCAGGCCCAGGAGCAACGGAGGCTTATGAGACAAGATTATATGGTTGAAGGTGCTTTACCAGCCAAGCATCATGAAGTTGGAAGTACTGCAAACAATCAAAGCAAAGACAAGGGTAAAAAGAAAAATTATCCACCTTGTCAACACTGTGGAAAAGTGGGTCACCCACCATTCAGATGTTGGAGAAGACCAGACGCCAAATGCAGTAAGTGTAACCAGATTGGACATGAAGCTGTGATCTACAAAGGCAAATTTCAACAGCCTGAAGTCAATGCCCAGGTTGTCGAGCAAGATGAAGAAGATCAGCTGTTTGTAGCAACATGTTTTTCAACTAAAAGTAGTTCAGAATGCTGGCTGATTGACAGTGGTTGTACAAACCACATGACGTATGACGTGACTCTCTTCAAGAATTTGAAGCCAATTAAAGTCTCAAAAGTCAGAATTGGGAATGGTGACTATATTTCTGCAAAAGGAAAAGGAACCATTGTAATTTCAACAAATTCAGGTACAAAGACAATCTCAGATGTTCTTTATGTACCTGATATTGACCAAAATTTGCTTAGTGTGGGTCAGTTGATAGAAAAAGGATTCAAAGTTTCCTTTGAAAATGAACATTGCCTTATCTTTGATCGCTGCCTGGGAGATTCTAAGGGTTAAAATGAGAGGCAAAAGCTTCTCATTTGATCCAACCGAGGAGAAGCAGCAAATTTATTTCACTCAAGTCAGTCCCACAAAACTCTGGCATAAGCGACTTGGTCATTGTCATATTCAAAGAATGCTGAACATGAAGAAGAAGGACATGACAAGGGGTCTACCAACACTCTCTGATCATTTGCCAAACTGTAATGCTTGTCAGTTTGGTAAACAAAGCAGAATGCCATTTCCAAAATCAGCTTGGAGAGCCTCTCAAAAGCTTCAGCTAATTCACACTGATGTGGCAAGACCTCAAAGAACACCTTCATTGCAAGGTAGTCTTTACTTTATTCTTTTTATAGATGATTTTTCAAGGATGTGCTGGATTTATTTCTTGAAATTCAAGCATGAAGTTGCTGGAGTATTTATAAAGTTCAAGAAGATGGTGGAAACTCAAAGTGGCTGCAAGATTCAATTTCTAAGATCTGATAATGGGAAGGAGTATACCTCAGCACAATTTAATTTATTTTGTGAAGAAGCTGGCATTCAACATCAACTCACAACTCCATACACTCCGGAGCAAAATGGAGTTAGTGAAAGGAGAAATAGATCGGTAATGGAGATGGCTAGATGTATGTTGCATGAGAAGGATTTGCCCAAACAATTTTGGGCGTATTTACCAACATGCAGTCTTTCTTCAAAATCGACTTCCAACCAAGGCCTTGAAAGATAAAACTCCTTTTGAGGCTTGGTATGGTTATAAGCCTTCGCTAACCTTTTTTAAAGTGTTTGGTTGTGTTTGTTTTGCACATGTTCCACAGGTTAAACGTGACAAACTTGACAAGAAGGCAATTCCGGGTATTTTTATCGGCTACAGTTCAGTTTCAAAAGCCTACAAAGTGTATCATCCTCAAACCGGAAAGATGACTGTCACTAGAGACGTGCATTTCAATGAAGATCAGCAATGGGACTGGAAAAATTCACAAAAAACAATTGGATTTGTCAACAATAATGAAGATAATCATCCCGAAAGGCAAACAACAGAGTTGCAGCAGGATGAATTAGAAGATGATCCTTCAATTAGAGGCACAAGGTTGCTCTCAGACATCTATCAAAGGTGTAATGTAGCAATATGTGAACCTGCCAGTTGTGAGGAAGCACTAAAAGACCCAAAATGGAAGAATGCAATGGAGGAGGAGATATTAATGATTCAGAAAAATAAAACATGGGAGCTGGTTGACAAGCCCAGAGACAGAAGAGTCATTGGAGTTAAATGGATTTTCAGGACAAAGCTTAATGCAGATTGCTCAATCAACAAATACAAGGCTAGGCTTGTAGTTAAAGGGTATGCACAAATTTTTGGTGTTGATTATTCTGACACTTTTGCTCTTGTGTCCAGATTAGAAACAATCAGTTAGTCTTTGTTAGTTCTTTGCTCAAAGAAATTTGGAAAGTATATCAGTTAGATGTCAAGTCGGCTTTTTTAAATGGAGTTTTACAAGAAGAAATATATGTGGAGCAGCCAGAGGGATTTGTGAAGCAAGGTGAGGAAGATAAAGTCTATCTACTCAAAAAGGCTCTCTATGGCCTAAAACAAGCACCAAGAGCTTGGTATAGTAGGATAAATGATCACTTATTAAGCATCGGCTTTGTAAAAAGCTTATCTGAGTTCACTCTTTATGTGAAACATAAGGGAAATAATTGTCTCATAGTTTCCCTCTATGTTGATGATCTTTTAGTGACTGGAGATAATACAAGGCTGGTTGAGGAGTTCAAACAAGAAATGATGCAAGCCTTTGAAATGACAGATCTTGGTCTTATGACTTATTTTCTTGGAATTGAGATCAAACAAAGTGAGAATGATGTGTTCATCTGCCAGAAAAAATATGCAAAGGAAATATTGAAGAAATTTCAAATGGAGGAATGCAAAGCAGTTAGCACACCAATGAATCAAAAGGAGAAGCTAAGCAAGGAAGATGGTGCTGAAAAAATTGATGAAGGATATTATAGGAGCTTGATTGGATGTCTAATGTATCTCAGTGCAACAAGGCCAGACATTCTATTTGCTGTAAGTCTCCTATCTCGATTTATGCATTGTGCTAGTGAAATGCATTTAAGGGCAGCAAAAAGAGTACTGAGGTATATTAAAGGCACTACTGAGTATGGTGTCAAATTTGAGAAGTGTCAAGAATTCAAGCTGTATGGATTTTCTGATAGTGACTGGGCTGGGTCCATTGATGACATGAAGAGTACTTCAGGATATTGTTTCAGCCTTGGTTCAGGAGTTTTCTCATGGTGCACAAAGAAGCAGGAAATTGTAGCACAATCCACTGCAGAAGCTGAATATGTAGCTGCAACAGCTGCTGCAAATCAAGTTGTGTGGATAAAAAAGATTCTATGTGATTTGCATATGCAACAGAATTATAGCACAGAAATTTTTGTCGACAACCAGGCTGCAATTGCAATTTCAAAGAATCCAGTGTATCATGGAAAGACTAAACATTTTAACATCAAGCTCTCCCTCTTAAGAGAGATGCAGCAAAATGGAGAAGTGACATTAGTGTATTGCAAGTCAGAAGATCAATTGGCAGATTTGTTTACAAAGCCTCTTCCTGTTAGCAAGTTTGAGATTTTAAGAAGAAGATTGGAGTTTGTAGATCCTAAAGCAAGGAGGAGTGTTAATTATTTGCTTTCGGACTGCATTACGTGGCTCTGTTTATCTTTATCTTTTATTGTTTTAATTTTTAATTATTTAGTCAATAAGTGGTTCCTACACTTTAGGTGCAAGTAGTTTGTTAACATTGCTAAAATCTTGGCAATGTGGTTAGTGTTCAGTTATTTTTTATTTTTGAAACATTATTAATGTAAATGCTGCGCAGTAATGAAAAATATGCAAGTGAATCCCTATTCCTTCTTCAAGCCCTCAACGTGTTCTTCTCTTTTTTCTCTGCTCTTATTTTCTTTTCTGCCATTAAACCAACACCATCTCACTCTTTATACTCTCTTCTTACACAAAATCCCTTAACCGTGAGTTGGTTATTTTGATCATGCTCCCTCATCTCAATCCCTGAATTTTCGCATTCTCTAATGATTCCTTGTCCAGCTGGCTCTTCTGCCCGTTATCCTCATGTGAGTCGTTGCTATCTTTTGTCTCATTGTCAACGTCACCAATTCCATTCCTTCCCCTTTAAAATCAACCTTGTCCTTAAGGTTGAAATTCGGGTAAGTCTGTTGGAACACATCCTTGTCTTCCCATGTTGAATCAGTTGTATCCCACTTGATGAGCACCTATGGAACCTGAGTGTTGCCTCTTAGCCTGTGATTGGAAGAGGCTGAAAAGCAACGAAAGAAAAAAAATCAACGCGAGAATGAGAGGAAAATACTGTTCCAGCATGATTGGTTGCCCGAGAAAATGAAAAGAAAAAAAAAATCAGTGGGTCCCACACGTTTTTATTTTCTCCTCAGCTTTGCGAAGAAAACGGCCGAGCGAAGAAAAACAACGCATTTTTTTTCACTTTTTCCAATTTCTACCCTTATTCTCTCCTTATATCTAAATTTTTAGTCAAGGACATTAATGTCTTTTCAAAATAATCAACACTTCTCTCTTCTCTTTTTCTCTTCTCTTTTACTTATTCCAATCAATACCCAAAATCTACCCAATTTCTCACCTTTTTCACTCTTTTTATTCTCTTTCTTCACAATTTATCACTTCACATTTTTTTCTCGTGAACCAATCACACCCTTAATATGACTCTGCTATCAAGGACTACTTTAGGTTAAATGATGGGACCACACTTATTTGTCAGCATGGGTAGTGGTAAGTAAGATTCACTCATGTCCCCCTTAAAGGGTTTCAATTGAGAAATGTGGAATACATAATGTATTTTGGCATTATCAAGCAGTTTGAGTTTGTATGCTACAGCTCCCACTTTAGCAATAATAGGAAATGACCCAAAATACTTCATTCCCAACTTCTGGTTCCTTCTCAGTGCCACATAATTCTGTCTGTATGGTTGTAGCTTTACCAGGACTAAATCTCCCATATTCAAGCTCACATCTAGTCTTCTTTTATCTGCCTGCTCCTTCATGGCCTGTTGAGCCTTGGCCAAATTGATTTTCAACTAAGAGAGAAGCTGATTTCTCTACTGCAGCTGCTCCTGAATCTCAATGGCATTGAAATTGTATTTAATCAAAGTACGCGGTTCCCTACTGTCATACCCCATTATTGTCCGGCCCTTACTTATTTATTTATTTATTTATTTATTTATTTATTTATTTTGTTTCCTAATAATAAAAAAATAAAAATAATATTTTTGGTCTTGAAATAAAGAGAAGACAAAAATGAATAAAGTGAAAAAAAGGAAAAGAAAAAGAAAGAGAAGCAAAAAGAGAAAAAGTGAAAAAAGAAAAGAGCAAAGGAGATGCTGGAAATAAAGTAGAGGGGTGAAAATATCCCAACGCAACCCAATCCAGCACAGCCCACTTCTCTCACTCGCTGCACCCTCCCTCATTTCGCACACTCCCTCCCCTAAACCTCAAACCCGCGCGGCCCATCACCAACCTGACCAGCCCAAAACTAAACCCTAAAAGACAACCTCCCTCATTTCCTCCCTCTCCAGAAAACAGCTGCGGCTCCCCTTCCCCCCTTTTTCCTCTCTTTCTCTCATCCGCCTCACCCTCATTAATCCTCTCCCCTCTTTCTTATCTTTCCCTTGCCCATCTCATCTCCATTCCTCTCCCTCTCTTCTCACAAACCCTAAGCCGCCACACCTCCTTCTCTATCGGCCTCCTTCCTTTTTTTGTCTCTCCTCCATTAAATCTTCCAAATCACCCCTAAATCAAAACTAGATCCGATTCAAAGGGAGTCTCTTTCAACTCTTTCCTTTTTTTAACATATCTTTTCTATTAAAGATTAAATCTGTTTTTATTACTAATTGATGCTCTTTGATTTTCTTTGTAGGTGATTGAAAGAGGATTGGAGGCTATATAAGGACCTCACGAACGTGAGGCAGATGGAGGAGGCCGAACCCTAGAGAGTGAACCAAGAGTGTTTGGAACCGAAAGAAGGAGGCAATTCGGACTGAGAAGGAATTAAGAGAGCATCAAGGAAACGAGAGGAGATGAGACAGTGAGGAAGAACACCACCAAATTTCTTTTTTTCTTCTTTTGATCAAGCACCTTTTGATTTTTCGTTGTAATTATTATTTTGGTTTGGTTGATATTGGTTACCAGAGAGCCCTACTCCAGGTTCTCTTCTTCTTTCTCTGGGTATCTTAATTCCTTTTTGTGACAACCACCCTTAAAAAATTAAATGGAGCCGCCACCAATATTTTTATAGGAAACATTGGAAAACCTATTTTTGATTTTAATAAAGAAAAAGGTCTTTTGAACCAGATTTGAGTTCGGGAGTTGGTTACGCATAGAGAAGGTTTTAGCACCTCTATAACGCCCATTTAAAATGGTACCCTTAATTGTTTGAAAATAATTGTTTGCCTTTAAAAATTAATTCCCTTTGTCAAGTTTATTAAATAATAAGGAAAAGAAACCAATAAAATTATTAAAAACTTTACAAAGATTAAATAGAATCAAGAAAGCCTTTTTGATTATATTTATTATTATTTTATCTCCTTTTAATAAAATAGAAATACAAACTGGAAATAAGAATTAATTCCACAAGTTATTAATTTATTTATTTAAAAAAATGCTTAAGTGAGGGAACAAAATTCAGAAACTTCTATTTTACTTTTAAGTCCCTCATTAATATAATAATTGCGAATTGGTTCCTATTCAGAGTTTGGCCCCGTTGGAAGACCAAAACCTAAAACGCGTATAAACAGAAAATTAAAGAAAGAAAGATTTTTTTTATATTTGCTTTTAGACCCCTTTTACCATATATTTATATTTCTGTCCTTTTTATAACATATTTACAGTTTAGTCCCTATTTAGGGTTTGGCCCCATTGGAAGGCCAAACCCTAAACCTAGTTACAGTCTTAATCGCAACCCAGGCCGTGGACACCAACAGAAACAACAACAACAACAATTACAGCAACCAATAACAACAACTGCAGCGGCCAACAATTACACAAATGAAAGAACGAAATTAAGAAAAATTGCAGAATCAATTGATCAAGTCCTTACATAGTCATCTTCAGAGAAAAATAGAAGGAAGAAAAGAAAACCTGGGTGTTATGCTTTTCCTATAGAATCAAAGAGATACAGAGAAGGGGATAAAACCTAAGACTAAATGTGTTTAATTTTTGGTAGCCTCACAGGGTAGTAGTTTCCTTTTCTTGGCTTTATTCGTCCTCCTTCTTGCTCTCGGCCTCTCTGTTACCCTTCCTCCATGTCTCCAGAGTTTTTCTCCCCTTTTATAATCTTCTGGACCTGCGAATCAAAAAGGAAGAAAATCAGTGTTGATTTAGAACATAAATGATAAAAGAATGAATAAAAATAGAAAACTTCCCTTTTGGAGGTATGGACCTCTGATTGAGAGAGATTTGAGGAGGTGAGGACCGCGACCACTCTCTAGGTTTAGGGTTTGAGAGGTTGATAGGAAGAAAGGAAGGATGAAGAGTTGAGGTTGAGAAGGGAGGACACGGCGTGCGGCGTGGAGGAGACGAGGGAGCTAGGGTTAGGAAAAGGAGAGGATTGCTGAAATTGGGCTGGGCTGTGCGTGGATGATGGAGGATGAAGGGGAATTAGGTTGAAGAAGGAGGGAATGGGAAGGAGAGGAGCTGCGCGTGGGAGGTAGGGTTAGAGGAAAGGGCGCCGCGGCCATGAAAGTTCGAGAGAGAGGGCCTTGTGAAGGAGACGAGGGTGAGGGGAAAGTGTGATTTGGATTGTGAAGGAAATGGCTTTTAGGTTAAAGGGAGGATGGGCCAAGGAAATGATGGGCTGCGTAGAGGGGCGCTGCGTGGAAGTGTATGGCTGGGGGTGTGCGAAAAGAAGAAACGGGTTGCGCGTAAGTAAAGGGGAAGCAAGGGGCGCAAGGGCGTGTCATAGAAAGAAAGGGGGTGCAGGAAGCGAATGAGAGAGGGGAGGTGCAGACTAGGCTTGGGCCAAGCTTTGTTTATTGCTATTTGCACCATCTAATTTTATTTTTTACACACCCTTACTCAAATAAAAAAAATTCATTTTCCTTATCCATTCTTTTCTTTTCTCTTTTATTATAAAACCTAAAATATTACTTATATTTATTATTACTACTACTAATTAAAATAAATAATAAAATAAAAATTAAAAAGGCCGGACAAAATTATGGTACTACACTTTTATTTTTATTTTTTGATATTATATGGCCTTCTCTTCTTAGAAGCATGTAATTGTTGGACTGCAATTGATACAAACTGAGAGCCATACGCAGTTTCATCTTTCTTGTTGCCTTCTGATATAATACTTTGTTCTTGATTCTACAAATACAAGTGTACCGAACCTATCTTTTGATTCACGCGATGATCAAATAGAATTAGGGTTAAGGTTTGACCTTCCAAAGGGGCCAAACCCAAATGAGGGACCTATTTGCAATTTACTTCTTTTTATTTTATAATTAATCAGAAATGAATAAAAGATTAATTAGGGGCATGCAAAAATGGGAGTTTCCATTTTTTATCTACACGTTTTTTTTATATAATTAAATTAATATAATTAGTTTTTATTTCCTATATGTTATTTTTGTTATATTTAAAAAGGATTAAATAATATTTTTTGTGAAACGATTGAGTTTTCTTTTTAATGAATCTTCTTTTTATTATTTTTATAATATTGTGATTAATAAACTTGTATTTATTTCTAGAAAATTTGTTTGGGGATAATTTATTTAATGGCAAACAAGCATTTTTGAACAATTAAGGGTACCATTTTAATGGGCGTCATAGAGGTGCTAAAAAATTCACTATCGTAATCAACTCCCGAACCCCAAATTTGGTTCAAAGACCTTTTTTTGGGTAAATACGTGAATATGTTTTCCAATGTTTTCCTAAAAAATATTGGTAGCGGCTCCATTAAATTTTAGGGTGGTTGTCACACCTACCATAGAGTGCCTTAAAGAGAGTCATGCCCAAGGACTTGTGGAAGGCAGTATTGTACCAAAATTTTGCCCAAGGTAGAGCTTTAAACCAACCCTTAGGGTCCTGAAAAGTGAAACACCTCAAATAAATCTCTAGACACTTGCTGAGTGCTTCAGTTTGGCCATCCGTTTGAGGGTGGTAAGCAGATGACATGGCCAACGTAGTTCCTTGTAGCTTAAAAAGCTGCTGCCAAAACTGACTAGTGAACACCTTGTCCCTATCTGACACAATTGATTTAGGCACCCCATGAAGCTTGACCACATTAGCAAAGAATGCTTCAGCAACTTGCTTGGCAGTGTAATCGGTTTTTAAAGGAATAAAGTGGCCATACTTGGATAATCTATCCACTAGCTACCACCATGATGACAGTGTATCCAAAGGATAAAGGCAAACCAATTATGAAATCCATCGTTATGTCTTCCCAAACTTGATTAGGAATAGGCAAGTGCTGTAATAACCCTGTTGGTAATGCAGTCACTGATTTAGCTTGTTGACAGATGAAGCATTCTTGCACAAATTTTCTGATATCAGCTTGTATATTAGACCAATAGAACTGAGCAACAGTTCTTGCTATTGTTCTAGAGATCCCTGCATGTTCCCCAATAGCCGAATTATGAAACTCTTTTAAAACTTTTTGAACAAATTGACTTGCTGCAAGCAAGACCAATATGTTTTTCCAATATAACAATCCTTCCCTCACTGTGTAATTCAGGTCAGCACCTGTATTGCTAGTGCAGGCTGTCATTATTGCTAGTAATGGCTCATTTCTCTGCAGCTCATCCTTGAGATCTTGAATAAACTGACAATGAGGTTCTGTCCAAGCCATAAACAGAACTCTTGACAAGGCATCAATAGCTAAATTGTCTTTTCCTGGTTTATATTCAATGGTAAAATTATAACCAATGAATTTGTGGAGCCAAGCTTGCTGCTCTGGTGTTTGTAGGGATTGTTCCTGTAAGCTTTTAAGACTTTTTTGGTCAGTTCTGATTATGAACCTGTGTCCAAGCAAATAGTGTCTGAATTTTGACAAGGCTTCTGTGATTGCAAAAAATTATCTTGAATGTGCTTACTGTTTTTGCATTCTTGGGGACAATTTCTTAGAGAAGTATGCAATAGGGTGGCCACTTTGACTTAGGACAGCTCCAACTCCACTTCCAGAAGCATCAGTTTCTAGTACAAAGATTTGAGCAAAATTTGGCAAGGCTAAAACTGCAGCTGAAGTGATGGCCTATTTCAGCTTAGTGAAAGCCTCTTCCACTGTTGCATCCCACATGAATCCGTCCTTCTTGAGTAGATTTGTGAGAGGTGTAGCAATTGAAGCATACGATTTGATGATAATCTTCTATAGTATCCAGTTAAACCCAAGAATCCTCTTAATTGTTTCAAATTGGTCGGTCTTGGCCAATCTAAAACAGCTTGAACTTTAACCTTGTCCATTGCCACTCCACTACCCGAAACAGTGCGTCCCAAGTAATCAACCTCCATTAATCCAAATGAACATTTAAACAACTTGGCAAATAAGGTATGCTGATGCAGAGTTTGTAGAACCGATTCCAAGTGCTTCAAATGATCCCTCCAATTAGCACTATATACTAGAATATCATCAAAAAACACAAGCACATACTTTCTTAGGACAGTTTGAAAAATCTGGCTCATGAGGCACTGAAATGTTGCAGGAGCATTGGAGAGACCAAATGGCATGACAAGCCATTTATAGTGGCCTTGGTAGGTACGAAATGTTGTCTTGTGCCTATCATTCGGATGCACCAAGATTTGGTGGTACCCTGACCTTAAATCAATCTTAGAAAAATATTTGGCACCAAATAATTCATCTAATAACTCATCAACAATGGGGATGGGGAAACTATCTTTGATAGTAATTGCATTAAGGGCTCTATTATCAGTGCAAAATCTCCAAGTAACATCTTTCTTTTTAAATAACAAAATAGGTGATGAAAAAGGACTTGTGCTAGATTGTATAATACCTTGCTATAGCATCTATCCACCATCTTTTCAATCTGCTCCTTCTAGCTGTGAAGGTACCTATACGGTTTCACCTTGACTGGCTTTGATCCTTCTTGCAAAGGGATGCAATGGTCCTATTGTCTTAAGGGTGGCAGCCCTGTTGGATTCTGAAACACATTTATGTAAGTGTGAAGTAAAGCAGCCAACTCCGGTTCAATGTGGCCAGGTAAGTCTAATAAAAACTCCAGTGGTATGCCTGGTTCTTTCAACTGTATGGCAAACATTTCAGCAATGGATTTGGTGTGTTGGAGCCTCTTAATGTGATGAAACTGAGCCTGAACAGGGAGGGTAGGTTTCTCTCCTTGTAGTGTTATGAAATTCCCATCAACGTAGAACTTCAGAGTTAATGATGCATAATCAGCCACATGTGGACCCAAGGATGCCAACCAAAGGGCTCCTAAGATCGAATCTGCAACTGCTACAACTAGTAAGTACACAGGTAAAACTAGTTTGTGATCCTGCATTGTCACTGCCAAATCCTGAACCATACCTTCTGTGACCAATGTATTACCATTTCCAACCAATACTTTAAATGAGGGTGCTGGTTCAATTGGTAACTTAAGGCATTGAGCAATTCTTGGTTGAAGGTAACTATCAGAGCTTCCCCCATCAACCAAAATTGATACACTGAGTTGTCCAATCTGCCCAGTGAATTTTATCGTCCTAACCCATTCGAGCCCTTCATGACATTGAGTGACAAATGGTGTTCAGAATTTGCAAGTTCAGAAGTACCATCATCAGGAGGGTCTGGTTCTGGTTTTGTGCTCTCTTCCTTATCTACTTGCAAAACCAGTAAATGTTAGTTTGGGCATTTGTGAGTGAATGAGAATTTCTCATCACAAGTGAAACATAATCCTTTTTCCCTCCTAAGTTGCATCTCAGCAGGGCTGATTCTCCTAACATTGCTATTTTTTTGGTTTTGATTCCAGGGTTTAGAGGCAGGGGTGGGTTACAATGGGGGTGAAGTGTTTGGTATTTGGTGGGTGGAAGGTATCTGGTTGGTGGCATTATACTTGTTTTGGGGGTTCTTTGGTTGGTTGGTTGGTTGGTTGGGTAGGGCGATTTCTGGGAAGGTTTAAACTTATCTTCAAACAACTTAGCAATGGCTACTGCATTGATTAGTGAGGATGGTTTCTGGGATAGTACTTCTCTACGAAGGTCCTCATGAAGGCCACTCATGAAACAATCCAGCAAGGCATCATTGCTGAGGCCATAAACACGGTTGGACAGAGCAGTGAAGTGCATATAATATTCATTAATAGACCCAGTTTGAATCAGCTTGAACAAGGTAGCTCCTGGGGAATCATATACTGAGGGACCATAATTAATTGCTAGGGTTGTGGTAAAAGCTTGCAATGACAGAAATGGCTGATTTCTTTGCATCATTTGGAACCATGGTACCACATCTTTGTCAAAACGGACTGCGGAAATGGTTAAACGATCATTGTCGGGTGTTCCATAATAAATAAAGAATTGTTCACCCTTAAAAATCCATTCTAGCACATCTTTCCCATCAAATCTTGGAAACTCAAGCTTAACATTTCGTACCTGAAAAGGGTGTCGCAGGTTGTCACTGTTTGAGTTCGCACCATGGGGAGACTTAAAGGAAGACCCATTGTTTATCAACAGTTTCTCAATCGCAGCTTCAATTCAATCAATCCTGGAGCCATAACTCCCTTCCATCTGCTCAATACGCAGATGTGCAGCAGCTTTGCTTACTTCCATGGTTTTTATTTTCTCTAGGATGCGGTCCACCTTTGTTTGTAGCTCTTTGAGTCTGGTATTGTCTGCCATGGTGTGATGAAAGCACCAAATGTAAGGGTTAAAAAACTAACACAGTGGAAAGAAGAATTGTACTGTTTTATTGATTATAAAGTCAAAGATCGACTTCTAGGACAGGTACGGGAAGGAATAGTATAATGTATCAGTGATAATGAAATGGAAAAGTAAGAAAAAAATAGAAAGAATGAGTCAGAATTGGAGTCAAAAAGAAGAGAATACACCCACAAATCACATGCCATTCTCCCGATGCACCCCTTTCACTCTTTATACTCTCTTCTTACACAAAATCCCTTAACCGTGAATTTGTTATTTTGATCCTGCTCCCTCTTCTCAATCCCTGAATTTTTGTATTCTCCAATGATTCCTTGGCCAGCTGGCTCTTCTGCCCGTTATCCTCATGTGAGTCGTTGCTCTCTTTTGTCTCATTGTCCACGTCACCTACTCCATTCCTTTGCCTATCAAAAAAAAAAAAACTACTCCATTCCTTACATAATAATAATAATAATTTTATATATTTTCTCACACGCGAAATCCTGAATGAATGGTACGACTAGTATTCACACCAAATTGGACGAAACATAACGTGGCATCTTATAATTACTTACTCTGCTTGTATTGTATCATCACCAACATGTATATATTTATATCTTAGAAAGTCCGCATAACCGTAGAAACAAAAAAGTTTTAGGATGGGAAGCAATTACAGTGAGGGAGAAGCCAATCACCATGTAATAGATATCTGGAAGGTATACAAAGAAAGGTTGGCTTCCATGCAGCTCAAGATTTCAGAGAACCCAAAACTGCTAAGCAAAGCCGCAGGGAAGAGATCCTGTTCCATCTTCAGGGTGCCACAGAGCCTAATTGAGGCGAACGGAAAAGCCTACCAACCCCGTATCGTATCCATAGGACCTTACCACCGTGGCCAACCTCGTCTCAACATGATCGAAGAACATAAGTGGCGTTATCTTGGTTCCCTTCTCTCCAGAACAAAATTAGCCTTGGAGGATTTGTTGAAATCAATTGCCCCGTTAGAAAATGAAGCCAGAGAGTGTTACTCCGAAACCATTCAACTCGACTCTCACGAATTCATCGAAATGATGGTCCTCGATGGGTGTTTCATCATTGAGCTTTTTCGTAAAGTTGCCAGATTAGTACCCTTTGAGCCCGATGATCCACTTGTCACCATGGCATGGATATTACCTTTCTTTTACAGAGATTTTCTTAAACTTGAAAACCAAATCCCTTTCTTCATTCTCCAACGCTTGTTTGAACTTTCAAAATCAAAATCACCTGAAGAAAAGTCAAAGTCAACACCGACCCTGTCGACTCTTGCCATGGAGTTCTTCAACAACTCGTTGCAAAGACCAGACGAAGTCATCATTGCCATAACAAAACAAAGTGATGATGAGGTTAAAGGACATCATTTGCTTGATTTAGTTCGTTCGAGCTTTATTCCAAGCGATGAAGAAACAGAACCCAAAAGGGTAGCAACACCAACCCACGTGATCCATTGTGTTTCAAAGCTTCGACGCGCTGGGATTAAGATCAATAAGGGGAAGGACGACAAAGAGAGCTTCTTGCACGTGACGTTCAGGCACGGTGTGATAGAAATGCCGACCATCACAATGGACGATTTCATGAGTTCTTTTTTACTCAATTGCGTGGCTTTTGAGCAATGTTACAGTGGTTGCTCTATGCAGTTCACAACCTATGTGACCCTATTGGATTGTCTCATAAACACTTATAGGGATGTTGAGTATTTATGTGATCGGAACATAATTGAGAACCACTTTGGGACAGAAGGGGAAGTTGCGCATTTCATCAACAACGCGGGAAAAGATGTGGCGGTTGATTTGGATTTGTGTTATTTGTCTAAGTTGTTTAACGAGGTTCACCAATACTATGGAAGTAGTTGGCATGTGCAGTGGGCTAGTTTTAAGTACACTTATTTTGATACGCCGTGGTCGTTTATCTCTGCTTTGGCTGCGTTCGTTTTGTTGGTTCTCACTGTTGCTCAGACTTACTTTGCCGCTTATCAGTATTTTGACCCCCAAAATTCTTGATCAGTGGCTCGTGTCACAGTGGTGTTTAATTAGTTTTGCGTCATGCAATCAAAATTATTCGTGTACAGATTGAATTCCATGGAGATTAAAGGACGATTGCCGATTTTTATGTAATCCAAATTCAATTGCTGCAACTCAAATTTATTGTGATCTGACTTATTTTTTTGGTAACATCTGTTATGATATGACTTATGAGTCTTCTGACTGAGATCGAACTACATACTATTTGAGTTTTTCTAACGTTTTGCAAACAATAAGTATTATTAATCGTTCACTTTTCTTATATTACTATGCAGTTTTCTATTTTGTGAGTGGAGAGATATTATATAAATTTAAATTTATAAAATAAAATAAAAATAAATAGTTAATAAGAAAAAAATAGTAATTAATTATTCTTATCGTGTACAAAGTTGCACATATTACAAAAAACCGTTTATGTATTATCTCTACAATTTTTTATAAGCATTTATCACTACAAATATTTTTTTAACCATTATCTCTACAAATATGAATGCATTCAATAAATATGAGATAGTCTCACATCGCTTAATAATGAACAAAATAAAGAATACATAAGATGCTGGACTCATGAACTTATCACTTTAGGGTTTTAGGAACAAATGTGGTCAATATCTTTTACTACATCCCAAAAATAAAAATAAAAATATAAGAAAAACCAAACAAGTGGTATCAGAGCCAGTGACAGATCCACTCACTACAATTTGAGGGTGTGCAAGTCACACCCTCAAATTTTAAAATTTTTACTTACATCCCTATATTTTTTTTTTTACCCCACTCAATTTAAACTTTTTGCACACCCTGACTCATACACTTTCATCTCTCAACCCTCTCACTCGAATTGTGTTTGGTTGGAGGTGAATGAAGGGGATGGGAGGGGTTATTTTAAAAAAAATTTATGCTTTGTTCAATTTTTAGGAAGGAAAGGGAGCAAAATTTTTCCTAACTCAATTTTTGCTCTCATCCAATGTTGAGATTTTTGGAGGAGAGGGAAGGGGAGCTTAAATCATTTAAAATAAAATAACTTATATAACCTTATATAATATGTAATATAAATTATTATAAGGTTATATAAGTAATATAAATAATGGATTTGTTTTTCAAGACACGCAACACAAAGTTGTAATCTAATGCAATTTTGCATAGCTTAATCGTTTGAGAATGTTCTTATAGTTTTACTTTTAATTACAGCTGCCGGTAGTCCCTTAATTTTCTAGCAATAATGACGTACTCCCTCTGGAACCATTTATAAGGCAAAAAGTCATTTCCAGATTCGTTAAAAAATGTATGTATCTGGTCCAAAAATTGGACCAGATACATACATTTTTTAACGAATATGGAAATGACTTTTTGCCTTATAAATAGTTCCGGAGTAGTATAATTTTAAAAAAATTTGCATCCCTGGCCTTAGATCCTAGGTCTGCTATTGATCAGAGCTAGTTGGTGTAGTCTCAATACAATTAGTTCAAGGAGTGATGAGTTTGATTCGCCTTTTTTAGTATTGTTAACAGGAAAATATGTTTGGGAGAGCTTTATTCCTATTACAGATTCAATTTGACTTCTGGATATATACTAAATGTATTAAATAAAAAAATATTTGAAACAACACATCAATTAAACACGATCTCACAAGTCACAACATGAACTATGTGAGATTACTAATTCTCCTAATCAAAAACGGATTCAAACACATTAAAACATAACTAGTTAAAAAAAAATAACATTAAAATATAGATTAAGTTTGTTTGCGTAGACCTCCGAAACACGTACCGGGGAATCCAATCGGAGCAAGAAAGGTAATAGGAACCCACGGAGAATAGTCAAATTCAAGGGATGTCCAAGGAGAAAAGTAAATTTGCCTATCCATTTGAATGGTACTTTACTTGATAATGAAATTAATTCAACACACACAGATATATCCCAACTATACAGTATTCCGTCCGTCCCTTAATATAAGTCTTTTTTTTTATCATTTTACGTCTCTTAAGAAAGTGAGTTTTATTAGTTATTAACATTAAATTTATACAAAATATGTGCTATTTTTTCCAAATTACTCTTCTCATTTTCTAAGACTATTAAGAGAGAGAGAATTTATGCACTTTAGTATAGGGGTAATTTTGTAAAAAAAATTAATGCACCTTGGTCTTTGAAAATGGTCTTATATTAAGGGACAATAAAATTTTACCAAAAGGGTCTTATATTAAGGGACGGAAGGAATAGTACTTTACTGGCGTATCGCGCTCGAAATTATGTAGTACAAATGGACGTAAGGTGTGAAACACTCGTCTATTATCAATTTAAAAATGTTAGCTATAATAATGACACACGGCAAATCTCATTTACCCGTTTAAAACTGTTTTTCCGTATTTTTTTCTCGAATGTGCTGTGCATATGTGAATCAAGTATATCTCCAACTAGTTATTTGGAAAGGAATTGAGAGATGAAAAAAGTGAAAAGAAATTAGAGACGGCGAGGAAATGGGGAGATGAATAAAATCTATCTTATTTGATTCTACGGCGTGTGGGATCCACTTTATTTCTGTTGGAAGGTAATAGATAAGTACTACTCTAATTTCAAATATAAATAATAAAAACTCATGTTTGATGGTTCAAAATATAAACAAATTTTAATCAATTTAGGTTTTATTAAAATAAAATATTCATCAATTAATTTAAGTTTTATTTTTTAATAACTCTTATATTCTATGAAAAAAGTTTCCATGACGGTAGCATGAGAAATACAATTATAGTTTTTATTATATTAAAACAATAAATGAGATTAATTAATTTTTTTAAAGGGTGTGATTAAGTTTTTTTTTTATTTTAAATATTGGAAGCCGGAGTCCGAGGGAGTAAAAGAAATGAAGAACTTCCATGAGGGTGTTGTGTGGCGTTTCATGTTTCAAACTCTTACCCGCAATTATCTGAGTCGGGTCAAATACTCCTTCCCGATTGTTTAATTGTTCTCACAATTTAATTTTGAGGGATGAATAATTCTCCTTGGCAGTTTACAGTGTCATCAATACCTATCATATTAGCCCGAAATATCAAAGAATTAAGAATATATCAAAAATTCAAAATGACCATGACATGGTCCGCCTTTGACCATCAACCTTGACATTTGAATTGCAAACTAATCAGTACCATGCATTCTAGTTCTAGGAAAGTCCGGAAATCCACGACTCCCTTATATATATATACACACACACACACCAACCTTGAGAGACCAAAGCATATGCGCCCTTGCAAACTCCAAGTGTTAACGTGCCTCCTCGCTTAGCCAAAGTATAATAGGTTCCCGTTTCCCTACCTCACCTTCACTATAACGCATGCAAGGTTCCACAATGCCAATGGCTGCGGCAAGTGAAAACTTGGTTGTAAATCAACTTCCTCAACCCACAAGACCCCCGAATAGTTATGACATGATCTTTGAAACATCCTCCACGGCTTTTCCTCAACGTGAAGACAATAATAATGTTGGACATCCACAGCAATGTATCGATCAATCTAACATCCATGTGATGCCACCAACAATGGAAAAGGAAGAGGAAGGAGAAAGGAAATTTGTCCGTGTTGATAAGTTTGTTAATAAAGTTTTGGACAAGATTGAGAAGGTTCCGGAGAAGTTTAAAGAGCAAATAAATTTGGAAGACATGTTGGCTAAAGAAGGAAACACACAAGGTAATTCACAAAGTACCACTTCGCGTGGTGTTCAGCATCCTGTTGAAGATGGGCTACCAGAGAACGAGAAGCTTGGACGCTTCAAGATTCGAACTGTTGTTGCCGAAGAGGTCGTCAAAGAGGACGAGAATAAACCGATGAGCTAATTTCACTTGTTGGACTAGTTTAATTTTGACATGTAATTATTCCCATTGTTTTTTACGATACTAAGAAAATAAAATAAAATTCTTTAATTCTTTTCAAATGTAAAGCTTCTCTCCTATGCACCGTCGGTGCTAACTCTTGTGTTCTTTTTCTCTCCTTTCACCGCTGAATGTGATTCTCAAAATTGTATTCTCCCTCTCTTCTTCCTATTGTGAATTTTTAGTGTAATTCGAGGCTCAAAGATGGAGTCATTACTATCTCAAATCCTTGTCTGGAAACTCTATCCACTTTCTCCCTGTGATCTGATCTCCATCCTCTGTTTAGGAAAATACTGTTTAGTACGATAAAGTAGAGACGAAGTGCACGAAACCAAAAACTGCCGTGTTTTGCTTTTAAATTCTGTCAAATGCCTATTATATCATTTGTGTTAATTTCTTGCGATTCTTTTCGTAACAAATAGCAAAGCTCATCTATTTATTTAGTATTCAGTTTTTGCTTTTTTTTTTGTCAATAGTGTAATCTTTCATTCACAACGGGCTCAAAACATTACACAAGAGCAAACGCTCTACCCACTAACGGGGTACAGTACAAACTTACACACTAGCTTATAAGACTAACAATATTGATACAGCACAATAAATTGAACTGACAAGACTAATTTTATCTTTTTCAACTCCACCAAGCTTGCTTCGCAACTTCTCAGAAGTGTCAGGCCATGCCAATTGAAGCTCCCAAGGTTGAGACATGATACTAGCAGAGGAAGGAAACATTGTAAATTGTAGTCTTGCTAACTGGTTTAGCTTCTTTTTTTTCAATTAATAACAAAGGTATTTGTGGCTAAACCAGTCCAACAACCAGATTTGAATTTACCAAGAACAACCACTGGCCAAGATCATATCCAAATAGATCACATAACTGCTGCATCACACTTGAAATAGTCTCAAAAGCACTGTGCAAACTTGTCTTCATCAGCCTATGCAATGTGTCCAAAAGATTCATCAGTATGGATCAGGATAGCTGCTGATACAAATGCTTATCAAAGCATCCAAATAGACCCTAACTAGCCTAAATATCAAACTAAACACACAGAGCAGGAACATAAACAACAAAAACGGCAACAACAAACAACAACTAAAAAAAATAGAGACAACCACGACCAAAAACAACAACAACAACAACTACTATACCAACAACAACAACAACAACGAACTGATGTCCTCCATAACCAAGCTTCCATAACTACAGTTTGCCCTTGTCCCGTGGTGGCTCAGGAGGGGTTGATTGAGGTTGTTTTAGACAGAGCCAGACCAGATCAGAAACAGGTGAAGGTAGAAATTTTAGATCTTGGAAGCAGTGGTCCAAATCCGACATCAGCATGGAGGGAGATGGAGAACCGCCGGTTTGAACCTCAAATCCACCGCTGCTTCCTTTGCTATTTCCTTGGCTGGCTTCGCTCCACCATCGATCACCTCCATCGCTTTCCTTCACGGACTTGCCTTCTCCATCGTGTAGAACACCGCCATGGAAAGCTTCAAAAGGAGGAGAACTAGAGGCGCTGTTCCAGAGGCGGTCCACCCGCGCCGCACCAAAAACCCTAACTCGAGGGTACTAGCGGGAGAAACAACCTCTCTCTAATTCCCGTAGCAGTGGGTATCTTGTTCTTTCGTTATTTCCTGCACCAATAGGCCCTATTAGACATTTTCACTGGCCCATTTGCAGGATTTACTCCTGGTTTTGGGCTTAAACGAGCCCAAATTCTAATTTTATTATCAATTTATTATCTTTAAAAGGAAAAATAAATTAACTGTTTAGAGCATGTCAATTTGTATTGTACTACTCCATGCAATATATTTTATTTTCTACATGTTTTTATGTAAAAATAATTAGGGAGAAAAGTAAACAGGCACTAGTATGAATGTTTGGATATTTATTCAGCAACAATTAAAACTGCCAATTAAAAATGCATTTGGGGTAAAGCTTTTTTAGGAGCTAATTGGTAATCTCATAAGAATTTCCCAACATTTTTTGGTGATTTTTTTTTTTTTTGGGTTGCGGATGTTTGATTTCAGTGTCCTAGAATGGTGAATTAAACTAGGAAATATAATCAAGTACATAATATATCTTTTGGAGCTCATATCTACCTAAACTTATTGAGAGCAGATGGATGCAAACTGGTAATAATTTTATAACGTCGTGTGCTTAATTTTTGTAGATGAACCAAGATTGATGAATTCATTTAGCGACCCATTGATTTGTGGGTATTTTCACTTCTAATACTCAATTTATGCCATAATGTATTTTTATGAATGCTTTGAATAAATTTATGAGAGAAAAACTAATAGTGGGAGGAATATAGCAGTATACTAACTCTATTATCCTTTAGCGCTGTTGCAGTGCCGAGTGAAGAAATATCTTCTCTGACTTTTGTATTGTCATTTTCAATCTTTAGTGAAACTGTTGGGTTTGAGTGAGAATATTGTCATCACTGCCGCTGGGTATAGAATTTTTCTTTTATTTTTTGTCAACTTATCTATCTCTATTTGGTTGTCACGATTAGCTGAAGGTTGTTCACACTTGTAGCATTCATCACTCATGTTAGAATGTGATGTAAGGAAAATAACAAGGATGGAAATGACCCATTTCCAGTGCATGAGGGGAGCTCTACAAAGTTTGCCACAAGAAAAATCTCAGCTGAGGTGGCATTCAAACTGTTGCTATATGTAGTTTTCTTTAATGTATCAAATTTAAACTCTTTTTATGTATGTGTATTCTGTATTTCTACACGAGATTTGGGAATTACATTCTGTTACCAGCTTTTCCATCAATACCTTATAGGCATGAGATATTCAAATAAGTGAGCAATATTTCCTTTTTATAAAAAGCTTCATACCTGAATTTCATTCATGATTTCTGACGGCTCCAAAATCAAATTAGTGGGTTCGTAAGCCCTGAACCAAACTTCAAGGAGTGGCCATATCCATATTTGGTTTTATGTCATGTGCCTTTCAACGATATATCTACAGCCTATGCTTATTGTAAAATGATGTTTAACATGCAATTTGAATTGGTTATATCTTGAAATCAAAGGGACAAAAAATGAGTAGTAGATAAAAGGTTTGTGAAACTTTTCTTTTAACTTTCAAGGATGTTGTCCTATCACTATTACATATTTTATGGGATGCACTAAATTACTATCTAATTTTAGTTTGCTAGGTCAAAAATCATACTAATTACTATTCGATTTTAGTTTTAGAAATATTTGTAGGAACCAACGCAGCGTGACCCGTGCAGACGCATGGTTATACGGCTAGTTTTATTTATCAATTTATTATCTTTAAAAGGAAAAAATAAATCAACCGTTTAGGAGCATGTCAATTTGTATTGTACTACTCCATGCAATATATTTTCTTTTCTACATGTTTTTATGTAAAAATAATTAGGGAGAAAAGTAAACAGGTACTAGCATGAATATTTGGATATTTAGTGCATGTTTGGTTTAGATTCCCAAAATGCCGTTCGCTTGTAAAATACCGATTGTATTGAGAAAATTGAGCTTCCCACTGGTTTAGATTTGTGGTGGAGAGAATCTGGTTTCAAGCTGCCAAAATCTTGTTTACTTGCAGCACATTAGACCCTGCTTCTCGGTTTGCCTTTTCAGGAAGGATTTATAATTTTACGAAACAGCCCATCACGAGCACCTACAACCTTCACGAGCTCCATCACGCGCCTTCGTTCCTCCCACCATGCCGGGGACACACCACCAGAACCAACCACCGTCGCATCTACCTCGTTCATCACCGCGAACCAGCGCGAACAGCCGCATCTCACTGGGCCGCCGTGAAACTACCGAGATCTCTCTCTTTCCTCACGGTCTCTCCCTTTCCTTCTCGTGCCCTTTCCTCTTTCTCCTCTGGTGGCTTCGCCGCAATCACTCTCTGTCGCGGCTGCGCACAACCAGGTATGGCGCGCCGATCGCCCTCTCTCTCAGCCTCTTCTCTCACCGCCTCAACCCCTCTTTCTTCCCCCTTAGCTGCTCAGCAGCTTTTGTTTGTTCCAATTTTGGGGTTTCCAAGTGAAACCCGTTGGATACACTTTTTTTTTTTAACATTATGCTTTCATTGGATGGCATAGGGAACCAGCACAAAACATCGTTTCATTTGCTTTCATTAAGTCCTTTTTGGTAAAGTTAACACTAAAAGGAATTCTACTTTTATTTTACATAAACAAAATCAATTCTTCTAATTTCAGTTTTAAAATATCAATACCAAACACAATTTTATTTTTTCAATCTCAATTTTTAAAATCAATTCTTTTAATGTTGATTTTTTTAAAATCACTTCTATCACAGTTTAAAATAAACGTACCTTTATTCAGCAACAACAAAGCGGCAACTCTTGGACGTGATTTGGACCGGGAAGATTAGGCCAGTGGGATCAGTTAACCAGAGGGGGTGTTCATGGAAATAAAACAATCGTTTAATATGACACCACACCACACCACACCACACCACTTGCTATTGTGGAGTCTGATGATATCGCTACAGACGTGACAGAATTGAGAATGTTTCATGTAGCTTCGATGTACATTTCATTGGCAGTTGCCAGTTGGTTGGCACTCCGCACAATCACAACTTATTGTGGTTGGTACCAACCAAATCTTTGTTGAAATGTCTGAGAGATATTGCTTTTGGCGATAGTGACCATCACAATGATGTGAATTTTGAAAACATCACGTGCTCCAACGGGACTCAATTATAGTAATAAAAAATATTTTATACTTTTCTTAATTTTATATAAAATAAAACTATATTCACTAGACTACTTTTAATCGTAACGATACTTACAATATTTTTTGAAAATCAAAAGTTAAATTAATTTAAAGGTATTTTTGAAAAAATGACATTTAATATAGGTATATTAGTTAAAATTTACTTATATTTGAGTCCATCAACTTAGACAATTTTTTTTATTTATAATCGAGTCCAAAAAGGGAGTATATTAGTATTAAAATTTGTCGAGAAGTTGTATCAAAATAAAAATCTGTTGAGAATATATAATTATTGACAAGAGTTATGCGCATTGCATAACTTTTTGAAAATTTAAAGCATAAGTTAAAAAATTATTTAAGAGACAATACTGTTATTCAAAGATATACATAAGGTTAAATTTAAATTTATATGTAATTATAGAAACTTTTAACATTAATAATAAAAAGATCTATGGTTAGTGAATTTAAGGAATACTATAATATAGAAATTAAAAATAATAAAATATATAAAATCCATAATGTAATATGTAGAAGAATAAATTAAGAAAAACCCTCAAATTTAATATCTTTAGGGCCAATTATAAAGTGTTACTTGTCATGTCAACGGCTTAGAAATTTATTAAGGGCATTTTACCAAAGATAAAATATTAATTGCCGATGATATTTCTCAAGTCTCAAAATTATACTCAACAACAATTCAAAGCATGCATGAAAATATTTACTAAATATAAATATACTCACTCCATTTCAAATCTTTTGGTGGTTTAGTATTTGTTACACAAACTAAGAAATCATTTAAGTGACATGAGTATTTGTACCAAATGACCCTTATTTTTATTATTAATTGTTTTACAAATTCTCATACTGTATTTTATCTGTCATTTTTCAATGCAAAGAGTATAATTTTTTTTTTGCTTAAATATGTTTTTGATCCTTGCTAATATAGAGTGTTTTGATCCGAATAACTAAAAATCATTATGTCCACCAAAACTCAAAGCAAAATCTGCACAAAACACTTTATTTTCATGTTGATTGTCGTGTGAATTTTGGTCAAAAAGACCATAATTAAAATAAAATATTTTATAGGGACCAAAAATAAATAAATTTTTTTTACAGAGACTAAAGTAAAAATATACTATATTTGTAGGGACTAAAAACATATTTAAGACTTTTTTTTGTCTAGAGGTCTTTGACCCCGCTCCGGTGTTCAGACAAAAGGGTGCTGACTAATCTGGAGATCGACTGGGAATTAAATAAAGTCTGATCCCAAGTTGTTCCCAGAATGCAAAAAGTACAAATATTTCACTATAAATTATTTCATAAAATCAAATCATCTTAATTATATCTAAAAATGTTATTTTATATCTTGAGTTTTTTAAAACACTCATTGTTTTAAAATAAAAATAAAATACTAAATTCACCAAAATTTTGAAATAGAGGGAATTCAGAGAAAAAGACCTATGATACTTTAAAAAAAAAAAACATCTCCGTTGACACAGCAAGAAAAAGAAAGAAAGAAAGAGTCACGCACAGTACAGTCACAGCTAGTCTTGTTGAACCCGTCCTCACCTCACCGTTGAATGTTAAAAACCGGTTACACAACCGCACGCATCGATGTGTACAATTTTCAAGTACCCCACCGTGTCGTGACCAAAATTAAGGACAAGTTCAATAAAAATTAAAAAACAATTTCAAGGCCATTTCCTTTGTCAAAAAATTATCAGTCAAGTGTTTGATTAATTCGTTACAATTGATTTGTTTGGTTAACCCTATAACTGCCCACCAAGAAGCATCCCCACGGATTGGGAGACAATCCTTTATTCATCCTATATATATGGCACAGCAAAAAACAATCCAAACACAGCATACTCTCCAACACTCATTATTCAATATTTCTATTGGCTTCAACACCAACTCCAACTTTATCTGCTTAATTTCCATTACATAGGCATCGATCAACACCAAGGTTTAATTGGTTTTCAATCTGAAAACATGCAAACATTGCAAAGTGATGGAAGAGCCACAGAATCACACTTGGGACTCCTTAATCAACCCGCAGCATCAACTTCAACTTCAACTTCGTATAATTTGAACTACAGTATTCCTTACTTGCCTGAACAGAGGATGTTTGGTGGCCAATATCAATATTCTCATTATTGCGCACAATATCCAACCACAAAGAAACGGGTGCTTAGACTTAAAAGGGTGTATTCAATCAGAACTCGTGGTCGTTCTGGTCCATTGCAGTCGCTGGCTCGTAAACTTGGTCGATTCAAGGTCCGAACAGTAGTTGTAGAAGTGACTGCAAACGAGGAATGTGAACAAAACAGATGATTTAATTATTTTTTGTACATTTTTTTTCCACAAGATTTTTTTTTTTCCATTAACACCATCCTTTTCATTCATGAACATATAACCTGTGGTAAAATATCTTATAAATCTCATGTGTATACATCGAAAGATTTACGACCTGTTTGTTTAAGATTTTTTCCAACGGAGAATTGGAAAACACGAGTTACGATGCACCAAAATTGATTAAAGTTGAAGTTCTCCCTTCGTTGATTTTTTTCACCGACATTTTCCACCTGGATTTTGGCCCACCAAAATCTTATACAAACAGACCTTTAGTTAATTTGCAATAACGAAGAAGACATGTCAGTATTAAAGATCTGATAAGCCATCGTTGCCACCAATACCATCGCTCTGCTATATATCATTACCATATATAAAACGAGGAGATTGCAAACTATAAATTATGTAGGATAAATTTCAGATTAATCTGTTGTTAGATATACTTGTATGTTTGACCCATACATACATCTCACGGATTACACATTAGAATACAAATAATTTTAAACGTGAAGCTAAATGTACTCCCCATGAATCGACGCTTTGGAAGAGCCTCAAAAGGTTATTGTCGAATGCTTGTTATTTAAAGCACAAAATTTTCTTAATGATGATTTCTTAGAAGCTTGTTTGGGACATAGGCCTTCTTACTCTTCGAGGAGCCTTTGGTCTACTAGAGCTTTGTTGAAGTCTGTAATTCAGTGGTGCATTGATAGTGTTGAAACCATCTGGATCGGTTTGGAATCAGTCGTGGGTAAGAAGCTTGAATCAGCTGACTAGTATTATTGTATTGCATGCAAGTGCTATACCATTAGTAGTTCGGGACTTGTGGAATCCAAGGAGGAAATTTTGGAATGAGAATTTGGTTAATTCGCTCTTTAGTGAACCGCAAAAGAATTTGGGCTCCTAATCCTAGAGGGGATCATTCGGTTAGGAGTACTTATTACACTATCCTGTTGCATATGTTGGATACATCTCATCTTAGAAGTGAAGGTGATTGGGAGATGAATTGGAAGCTCAAGGTTCCACCGTGTATTAAACTATTCCTTCCGGTCTCAAATACATTTTAACTTTTGTTTATATTTAAGACCGGGAGGGAGTATCTCTTTGGAGAGCTTGTCAGAATTGTCTTCCGACTCGAAGTTACCTACCAAGGCGTGGTATTTTTTGTGGATCTGTGTTCTCGAGGTGTGAGGTGGATGTAGAAAACACTTGGCATGTGTTTGCACAGGGGCGGCTCCTTGTGTTGGGGTGAGATAGCCATGGTTACCCCAAAAATTAAAATAAATTTAAGACTAGGTATATATATACATCGAATGTTGATATATGTGCATAAATTGTCACATATGTTTCAGTTTTTTGCATTGGTTTAGTGATTCTGCTTTATCATGTTTAGCTAGAGCAACCTTATTTATGTCTAACCCTCATATCCTTTATCATGTTTCACGTTGTATTGTTCCTATTATATCCCATGAAGTGAATGATAAGAGTCCAAGCTTCCATAGAAATTAAAGGATCTTTTCCAAGTGTAATTTTAAGAATCAAAGAGGAGAATATCCAAAGAAGAACAAAATGGAAAAAAATAAATAAAAACATACAATGGATTTAGACAAGAGATGGAGAGGAAGATCACCACATTCCTTTGGAGAATGATAAGATCATAGTGAGGAATCGCCACAAGAGTAAGGAAGCCCTTGATGAGATCCAAGTGGGTTCAATGAAGAACACAAAGAGAAGCTTTCTCTAATCTCACCAAAATGTAAATTTCATTCAAAGTTAGGGTTTTTGCAAGTGTCATACTACTTGGCCTTATATAGGCAACATCTCCTACTAGGCCATGTAAGGCCAAACAAAACAAAAAAACATATGGCCCAAAATACAAGCCCATGGTCCAAACAATTAACTACTAAAATAGTTTTGATTGTTACAACTCAAATCAAATAAAAGAACTATATTATATTTATCACTAAGAGGTTAACACCATAAGAAACATCTTTAGCACAAATACTCTTATCAATAAGATAAGCCACTTGTACTTTGAGTTGCTCCTTAATTCTTTTAGCCCTTCCTCTTGTTATTGGTCCATCCAATCCAAAGTCTTGAATCTTTATCTCCTTAAGCCTACTTTGTTCCACATCATTCCCTCCCTCTTGAAGAGAATTCGACCCCGAATTAATATCTTCATTAGTGGAGTCCTCATGAGTACCTACATCAAAAGGAGACAAGTCACAAACATTAAAAGATGCACTCACATTATACTCACCGGGCAAGTCAATCTTGTAGGCATTATTATTGATGCGCTCCAAGACTTGAAATGGTCCATCCCCTCTTGGTAGAAGCTTGGATTTCCTTTGAGAAGGAAACCTCTCTTTGCGCAAATGGACCCAAACCCAATCACCGGGTTCAAATACCACCTTTTTCTTACCCTTGTTGGTACTTTTGGCATATTGCTCAACTTTCTTCTCAATGTTTGCCTTCACTTGGGCATGCAAATCTTGCACAAATTGTGCTCTAGCTTCGGCATCCTTATGCAAAAGCTCATCATTAATAGGCAAAGGAATCAAATCAAGAGGAGTTAGAGGATTGAACCCATAGGCAACTTCAAATGGTGAATGAGAAGTGGTGCCATGAGGTACTCTATTATAAGCAAACTCTATAAATGGTAAACATTCTTCCCATGCCTTCAAATTAACTTGCAAAATAGTTCTAAGCATGGTACCAAGAGTTCTATTGACCACTTCGGTTTGTCCATCCGTTTGAGGGTGACAAGTGGTGGAAAAAAGAAGTTTGGTGCCAAGCTTAGCCCATAATGTTTTCCAAAAATGACTCAAAAATTTAGAATCCCTATCCGATACAATGGATTTAGGAATCCCATGCAATTTGACAACCTCTTTGAAGAACAAATTAGCAATGTGACAAGCGTCATCAACTTTATGACATGGTATGAAGTGAGCCATTTTAGAAAAGCGGTCCACCACAACAAATATGGAGTCACGACCAAACTTGTTCTTGGGTAACCCCAACACAAAATCCATAGACAAGTCTACCCAAGGAGAAGAGGGAATGGGGAGAGGGGTATACAAACCATGAGGCATGCTTTTCGATTTAGCCTTTTTACAAACTAAGCACCTAGAACAAACTAGATGCACATCATGTTTCATGCGAGGCCAATAGAAATGCTCATGCAACATGTCAAGAGTCTTATGTTCCCCAAAATGACCCATTAAACCACCTTCATGCACTTCTCTAACAAGTAATTCACGTAGAGAACATTTAGGAATGCACAAGCGGTTTCCTTTGAACAAATATCCATCATGTCTATAAAAAGAATCATGTGCCATAAGCTCACAGTCATTAAAAAGAGAAGCAAAATCATCATCCAAGGCATACAAATCTTTAACATGATCAAAACCAAGAAGCCTAGTTTGAAGAGTAGTGATTAGAGAATACCTTCTTGTGAGGGCATCCGCCACTACATTTGTTTTCCCCTTTTTATGTTTGATGACATAAGGGAATTGTTCCAAAAACTCAACCTACTTAGCATGCCTTTTATTGAGTTTTCCTTGGCCTTTTAAGTACTTCAAAGATTCATGATCACTATGGATCACAAATTCTTTAGGGAGCAAATAGTGTTGCCAAGTGTGTAATGCCCTAACCAAGGCATACAACTCTTTGTCATAAGTATTGTAGTTTAAACTAGCTCCACTCAATTTTTCACTAAAATAGGCAATAGGGTGGCCTTCTTGCAATAGGACAGCCCTTATACCAACATTGGATGCATCACACTCAATCTCAAATGTTTTGGCAAAATTTGGCAAAGCCAAAATGGTTGCATTCATCAATTTATGTTTAAGAGCATTGAAGGCCTCTTCTTGCTCTTTTCCCCAATGAAATGCAACATCTTTTTTAAAAATTTCATTTAATGGAGCTGCCAAAGTGCTAAAATTAGGAACAAAGCGCCTATAAAAACTAGCTAGACCATGAAATCTCCTTACCTCACTCATGCACTTAGGTGTAGGCCAATCTTTGATGGCCTTAATCTTTTCCTCATCCACCTTAACACCTTGTGCACTCACTACAAAGCCCAAAAACACAACCTCACTTTGACAAAAAGTGCATTTTTCCAAGTTTCCATACAACTTTTCACTTCGTAAAACATCCAAGACACTCCTCAAATGCTCAATGTGATCATGCATATTCAAACTATAAATGAGGATGTCATCACAATACACCACAACAAATTTTCCAATAAAGCATCTCAAGACATGATTCATTAAACGCATGAAAGTGCTAGGGCATTGGTCAAACCAAAAGGCATGACTAACCACTCATAAAGACCACATTTAGTCTTAAAGGCGGTTTTCCACTCATCTCCCTCTCTAATTCTTATTTGATTATAGCCACTCTTTAAATCAATTTTAGAGAAGACACTAGCCCCATGCAACTCATCCAACATATCATCAAGCCTAGGTATTGGGTGCCTATATTTAATTGTGATGTTATTAATGGCACGACAATCGGTGCACATGCACCAAGTACCATCTTTCTTTGGTACTAAGATAACCGGCATGACACAAGGGCTTAGACTCTCTCTAACCCAACCATTTGACAAGAGCTTTTGGACTTGTTTTTCAATCTCTTTAGTTTGTTCCGGATTAGTCCTATATGGCGGCCTATTAGGTAAAGAGGCACTAGGCATTAGATCAATTTGATGTTCAATGCCTCTTAAAGGTGGTAAGCCATAAGGTAAATCCGTAGGGAACACATCTTTAAACTCATTCAAAAGACAATCCAAAGAACTAGGCAAAGCATCATGTGAAGTAGACAAACACAAATCATTGTAATAAAGAAAATACATAGGTTGTCTAGCCAACAATGCCTTCCTAACCGCATGCTCTCGATGAACAAACTTTCAACCGTAGGAATTGAACCCTTTTTACTTGATTTATGGACATTCAAGATAGGTTTCCTTTTCCTCCTTTTTCTCTTAATCCCTTTTTCTTTCAAAGCAAGTTGATCATGACAAACTTCTTTGGGACTAAGAGGCAAAAGAGTCACTTTATGCTTTTATGCATAAAAGTGAAGGTATTGGTTCTACCATCATGTATGACCATACGATCAAATTGCCATGGCCTACCCAACAAAGAGGTGGCCCGCCTCCATGGGCACAACATCACATAAAATTTCATCATGATATTTACCTATGCTAAAAGAAACCAAGACTTGTTTGTCAACCAAGAGCTCTTCTTTTTCATTAAGCCATTGCAATTTGTATGGCTTAGGATGGAGAGTCGTTTTCATATCAAGTTTATTGACTAATCTAGAGCTAGCCATATTTGTACAACTACCTCCATCAATGATCAAAGAGCAAATATTTCCCTTAATTAAACATCTTGTATGGAAAATATTTTCTCTTTGAGAATCATCATGCTCCTTTACTTTGACTCCTAGGAGTCTTCTTACCATGAGAAGATCTCCTTTAAGGGGAGCCAATTCACAATCACTCTCTTGCTCACTTGAAGAAGAATTTGAAGAGGATTGTGAAGGGGAAGAATATGATGAGGAAGCAGTTTCATAAACATCTTTGCCTCTTGCAATCATGGTTTTTTTATTTGGGCAATTTGATGCTATGTGACCTCTTCCCAAGCATTTAAAGCATTTTATAGATGAAGAACCGGAAGAAGTAGATTTAGAAGGGTTAGAAGACTTACCTCCCTCCTTTGAAGTGGCGGCCTTGGGAGACTTTGAGCCCTCCCTCTTGTGCTTGTCCTTCCAATGTGAAACATCCTTATCCTTGCTTGAGGAATATTTCTTGTAGTTGCCTTTTCTTTTAATTTGTTGCTCCACTTTAGAAGCTTGATGGACAAGCTCCTCAATATCTACAAAATGTTGTAGTTCCACCACATCCCTTATTTCATAGCTTAGGCCATTGAGGAACCTAGCTATTGTAGCTTCTTCATCCTCCCTTGTATTGGATCTAATCCTCAAAGTTTCAAAGTCTTTGTAATAATCTTCAACACTTTTAGACCCTTGCTTTAACTTTTGGAGCTTTTGGTGTAATTCCCTATGGTAATGAGAGGGAACGTATCTTTTTCTCAAAATGCTTTTCAAATCTTCCCAATCATCCATTTCTCTAGCACCACACCTTCTCCTATCCTTTACATTTTGGTCCCACCAAAGTAAAGCGTAATCTTTAAACTCCAAAGAAGCTAATTTCACCCTCCTATCTTCTTGAATATCATGAGCCTCAAATAATTGATCCATCTTAAGTTCCCAATCTAAATAAGCATCCGGATCACTTTTCCCATGAAATGAAGGAAATTTAATTTTACTTTCATGCTTATCATCATACCTTCTATGCCTTCTTCCATCACCACTATGATCCCTATGGTGCCTTCCATGTCCCCTATGCCTTCTCCTATGCCTATGAGTTTCATGCCTCTCATCCCTTTCGGATTCATCATCATACTCACCAACATTAGAATGCCTCCCATGTGTGGACCGATCATCCCTGTGATGCAAAAATTCCTCCCTCAATCCATTGACTTGAGCATTGAATATATTGGTTTGAGCCTCCAACATTCTAGTCATATGGCCAATAAGGGAAGCCGTCCTTGGGGAAGTAGATGGAGAGTCACCCATATCACTCGCTAAGTGTTTCACTCAAAGAAAGTGTCACTCGTGTTTCACACAATTTTAGGCTTTTTCTCTAATGTTCACACTTGCCTTTTTCCACTCCCTAATGCCACTCTTCAAGTTCTTAAAAGAATCAAACAAGGCTCAATCAAGCTTGTGGTAAACCTCCATGCAAATGTGACAAAACACACATATGAAAGTTATCATTCAAGAGGCCAATTAAAGACAAGAGAGACTCTAAGACAAAACCAATGAATTTAAGAGACAAGCAAGAAAAGCTAAAAAAAAAAAGAAAGCACAACCAAATAGATTAACAATGATGCAAAATGATTGATGTATCATACTCAATAATTCTGGATTTTTTTTTTGTGCAAAATGCTTTTTCTATAAGTACTTTTTTTTTGTGCAGAATCACTTTTTTTTTCAAAAGCTTTTTTTTTCACTGTTTCTCTGCAGAATTGAATTCCTCTCTTTTTTCTAATCAATTTAGGCTTTTGAAAATCCAAATTTGAGTATGTATTGAAGAAATAACATCAAAAACAATTTTGCCACAAAAGTTTTGGATCAAAACAGTCTTTGGGAAGAAGATGAGTGAAGAACGTGATGACTTTTTCCAGATTTTTTTTTCCAGCAGCGAAAAATTCGAATCTCCACTCAAAATCAGAATATAAATGCTGAAATGGACATTAAAACACACAAGAAATCACTTGTAATCAACAACAACACAAGGATTACACAAAATCATTAAGATTAAGCATGAACTCAAGCTTGAAGCTTCAACAATGGTGTTTTAGGTAAAAACTAGAAAATTGCAGATTCGCTATGCTGACTCAAAACAACACGAATTTGATGCGAAATATATCCAGAAACACGTACTATTCATGAACCAACAAGAACAATCATGAATCAAACTCCAGAAAGTCGAAAATCAAGTTACAATCAAGCTGTTTGGCGACAACAATTTCCAGAAAATGAGAAATGCATAAACAACGCCAAAACCAAATGGATGTGATGCATCGAACACCAGAACAACTGGAAAATCAAAGAACTAAGATCACAGAACCAGAATCAAGAATTACTGACACAGATCAGACATCAAGATCCGATATTTTTTTTTTGAACACCGAACTGCATATTTTGTTTGTTTGTTTTTTTTCAGATTTTGATTCAAAACAACTACACTTGGGAAGGCTCAATGATACCACTTGATAAGAGTCCAAGGGATTCCATAGAAATTAAAGGATCTTTTCCAAGTTTAATTTCAAGAATCAAAGAGGAGAATATCCAAAGAAGAACAAAATGGAAAAAAATAAATAAAAACATACAATGGATTTAGACAAGAGATGGAGAGGAAGATCACCACATTCCTTTGGAGAATGATAAGATCATAGTGAGGAATAGCCACAAGAGTAAGGAAGCCCTTGATGAGATCCAAGTGGGTTCAATGAAGAACACAAAGAGAAGCTTTCTCTAATCTCCCCAAAATGTAAATTTCATTCAAAGTTAGGGTTTTTGCAAGTGTCATACTACTTGGCCTTATATAGGCAACATCTCCTACTAGGCCATGTAAGGCCAAACAAAACAAAAAAACACATGGCCCAAAATACAAGCCCATGGTCCAAACAATTAACTACTAAAATAGTTTTGATTGTTACAACTCAAATCAAATAAAAGAACTATATTATATTTATCACTAAGAGGTTAACACCATAAGAAACATCTTTAGCACAAATACTCTTATCAATAAGATAAGCCACTTGTACTTTGAGTTGCTCCTTAATTCTTTTAGCCCTTCCTCTTGTTATTGGTCCATCCAATCCAAAGTCTTGAATCTTTATCTCCTTAAGCCTACTTTGTTCCACATCAGTGAAGTAATTCTGTTTCTTGTCAATCATATTTAAGTCACATGGTTATTTAACTTGTTAGTTGGTCAGTTACAAAATAGTTAGGCGGTTATTAAAGTTGCTCGATAGTTAGTGAAGTAGTTACAAAGTTAGCACATTTATATATAATAGTTAGATTAGCTGAGACTTGTAAGATTGTTCATTCAGAGTTTATTTCAATACAAAATTGAGCATGAATGCTTTTCTTCATTCTCTGGGTTTCCAGTTTTTACATGGTATCAGTTTGGAAGTTGGATGTGTTTCTCTGCTTTCGCTGCTCTGATTCAATCTTCTTGTTGATTATCGCCTTCCCTGTGCGATTTCATCTTTGAAACTTCGCGTTTCGATTTGCAATTTCTTGCAATTTTTTCTCACGCTTTCTTGCGCTTTCTTGTGTTTTCTTGTGCTTTCTTGCGCCTTCTTACGCTTTCTTCATACTGAATTGTGTTTCATAGTGATGTCTAAGAAGAATACTATTGACTCGTTTTTCAAGAGAAATGAGAGAATAAAAGATGGAACACAATTCAGTATGAAAAAAGAGCAAGAAAACACATTCTCTTGAAAAACGAGTCAATAGTATTTTTCTTCGACATCACTATGAGCCTATTTTTTTTTTGTAAAAATGGTTATAGAAAATAAAGGTTAGCATTTATAGTTAACCAAGAAAAAAAAAAGCACAAACACTGAGTTAAATGCTGGGTGTCTAATGCTAACCAAGCAAAAACAAAAACATTATAAACAGATAGCACTGAAAGATGCTGAGCACAAATAAAAAATATGCAAGAAAAAAATTAGGAAAAGAAACGCTATAAAAGTATCGAACTATCTAAGGACCAATAAAAGCAGGAATGCTTTATAAATATAATAAAAGCATAAATGATTTAAGCAATAAAAGAATCGAAGGACCAATGAAATCATATAAGCAATAAAAGCAATAAATTGTACATGGTTAAAAAATAGAATCAGCTGCTTCTTTTACAAATTGCTTTGTCTTGGGCTTTGTTTTGTCTTAGGGGGTGCCCTTTTAAGTGTTTTTCATAAAATTGTATTATGATATAATATATTATATGTATATTAAAAAAATTCTGAAGATCTGGGGGAGACCATGGCAGCCCCACGTCCCCCCTTCCCTCCGCCCCTGGTTACGACCTTTTGTTCGCCTAATTCATCAATTCGTCTTTTGCCTCTCATTAATGGCGGATTCAAACGATGATTCTGTTTCTCATGCAGATTCTGGTGATTCACATTCTATTTCTCATGGCGTTCCCAATGGCAATCCTCATAGCGGACCTACTCCACTTCGCAACTACCAGCAGGACATGTTGGATCCCTACTTCATGCACCCGAGCGATAATCCGGGAACTGCACTTGTCTCTCTGCCATTGACGAACGAGAATTATCAGTCTTGGTCTCGATTTATGCTTGTTGCTTTGCGTTCCAAAAATAAGTTACGATTCATCAATGGTACTCTACCGAAATCGGCTGAAACTGATCCTCAATTCATTGCCTGGGATCGTTGCAACACCATGCTCATGTCTTGGATTCTCAAATCATTGGATCCGGACCTTGCTCACTCTGTGATGTTCATGGAAACCGCTGCAATACCTCTCATTACTCGGTATTTTTATTTCTCTTCTCAATACCTCTCATTAATTTTACATTCCGTAATTTTTCCAAATAATCACCCCCGTACGTATTTATATTCAGAGCAATCCTTTCAAAGTAGGGGTGTAAGGAAAAAAAATAGAAATGTAAGTGTAACAGAACTGGCGTGAACCTTTCGTAATAAACTCATATGCTTTTGCAGTATTTGTACCAGCCTGTCTTTTAATCATCATACAGTATCTTGTTACGAAGTAATTACTGTTGCATTTTTGCAATGCTTGTTTAATTTAATCCAAAACAAATCGCAAGACTTGCTGCGTGTTTCATTTGAAACTGCCCGAATTTGGTGGGCATTTTTTTGGTGGGCTTGAAAGAAATGCACAACCATATTAGTCAAACGTTATAACGTCTCGACACTTTATTTTTAACACTCATGCATGAATCGGGAGAGCAATAACTATCGAGGGAAGGTAAAGTGTCTGTGTCTACAAATATGTTAAATGGTGGTACTTTAACGGGACTTGAATATAAGTAAAAATACCTAATTTTATATTGATTATAAAAATTAGTTAAATTTTTTTGGTGTAATAAAAAAATTAATTGTATTCTCCAAACTACCATTCATTTTCTTTTAATTTTCTATGGGAACCTGTGTCATGATAACATTAAATAGAGGGTATTTTTGGAATGATAGCATTAAATATAGTGAAATTAATTATAATTTACTTATATTTTAGATTGTTAATACCTTTTTTGGTTCGGTAATTTGAGCGAAATTCGGTTTTAGTCTCTATAAAATTTTTTGTTTCGATTTAGTCCCTGTAATTTAAGATTCTTCCACTTTTAGTCACTGTCGTCAAATCCCTATTAAAAACGTTGAGTGTTTCTTCCACTTTTTGTCCATGTAATTTTAAGATTCTTTCACTTTTAGTCCCTGTAATTTAATAGGGATTTGATGGCAGGGACTAAAAGGGAAAGAATCTTAAATTACAGGGACTAAATCGAAACAAAAAATTTTTACAGGGACTAAAACCAAATTTCGCTCAAATTACATTGTTCAAAGGGGTATTAACCCTATTTTAGACCCCTAAACATGACAACTTTTTTCATTATGATCGAGTCTAGAAGGAGTATTGGGATATGTTTCTCACGTTGGAATGCCATGTTTGAAAACCCCGACTTCCTGATAATGACACGTCAACAAAGGGTAAGGTCAACCATAAGCTTGAGTTCCATTTATTATCATCTATAGCCCCTAAGAAGTTGTTTACTCCATACCTAGTAGTGTGACAAACTAACTTTTTTTTTGTCGGGATACAAATTAACATATTTTGGATTTCTTTCTTTGGAATCAAAACATATTTCTTTAGAAGCAATGCATCAGGTGTAACTTTGTGCTGATCTAGGCTTTCCTTGAGTCTTTGATCATCTTGATTATCAATAATATTTTTTGCCTTTTCGAAAAAAAAAATCAAAATATATTACTTTAGGCTTTCAAAAAAAAATATTGATTTATTATATTCAATTTTGTGCTATGGTTAAAGGGTCTAATGAAAAACAAGTTTGGGTAATAATTTGACATATTGTGATATGGTCAATTTGGGTGCTTCGGATTGAAATCATTTTTAGGGATGAAGTGTGTGATTTATTCTCTCTTTTGGATCAGCTTACAAAATCAGATTTTGTAATTGCTTTTTAACTATATATTAGGACAGGTCTCTTTGTTTACTTTTAGAATGATGTGTTAATCCATGGACTTGTGTTGTTCGGTGTTTTAGCTTATTGCTAATTTCTTTTTGTTTTTTTTTTGGGTACATAGGTTATTGTACTCCGTATAAGCTTAATAAATAAATAAAATTGAAATTACTAGTTTTTATTTAAAAAAAAGTATCACTTTTATTTTATGTTCTGTGTTATTTTATTTTTAATATGAATCAAATACAAAACGGAATATTTTCTATCTTGTCTATCCATCGTTATTATAATTATTTTAATAGAATAGTAGGTTGGAACGTGATTAGGATGCCAGCACCCATTAATTCTACAAAGTAATAATCAATCTGATTGATTAAGCCTTCCCACTATTCCTCCCCTTTTCTTTACCAAACTGCGATGGTTTTTCTGCTCAGTTTTAACCTAACGCAAAATCCGTGGAGAGAATGAAGTTAGTAGAACATTAAAGCCACACTTTGAATACAGAAATATTTGCTCTTTCAACGTAAGATATTATAATTTGGACCGTGTTTCGACCTCAATTCAGCATAATTGTTTTTTCTAGGTATTGTCCGCTTTGGCCTATATGTGAGTTTTCATGGTTTTGTGGCGCTTCGGTGAGTTGAGATAAATGGGTGTTTATAAACTACTCTTAATCTCGATTCCTAAGCAATGTGGAACTCTTGGTGTATCGGAACAGTAGCCCCCCAATCGAGGCTAAGGGGCTAAAGGGTTTGTCAGCCCTCATGTGTGGCTTAGGCCCTCCTTCTAGCACCAATGTTCCGACCTCAAGTCCGCAGCATCGTTTTTTCGAGGTATTATCCGCTTTGGCCTATATGTGGGCCTTTACGGTTATGTCCTTAAAAGGCGTCTCAATGAGTTGAGGTAAATAGGTGTTTATAAACTACGTAGCCTCGATTCCCAAACAATGTGAGACTCTTGGCATGTACCAGAACAGACCGCATAATGAGTTTAAACTTTTATACAACTAGTTTCTGAAAGTTGGATGGGCCATAGGGCTTAGCTATGTAAAATTATGTTACATATAAGAAAAAAAATGCCTGAGTTTTGTGAACTTAAATATAAACAAATGTCAACTAATTTACCCATATTTAATGTTATTATTTAAAAAATACTCTTAATTTTATTCATTAGTGTTTTGAGGAGAGGACAATTATGATTTCTTTTTTGCAAAAGTAAAGGATAATTTATTAAATAAAGAAGGACATAGGCTCAAGTCAAGCCTAGTCCAGCAACTACAGTGAGTCTATTATCAAAATATAATGAGTCTATTATCAAGCATTTCAATGAGTCCACATTCTGTAATAAGCTCCTAATATCACACACCATCAAAACACCAAGAGGTTCCTCCTTTTGCTGCTGCTTCAATCTATCGACTGAGAAAATATAGCCACCAATAAGCATATATATCAGGTATATGACAATGGCACCTTCCTTTTCTCACATTCCCTTTCTCTATTTTACTAGCACACACCAAAAATTATTTAACAGCTTCATATTTTCTTTTGTCTCAGTTCCACTTCAATGAAATCAAGAAAATTAAATATACTTAACTATTATTCTTAGTAAGTGTGAAAGTATATATTTTTATTTATAATTGAGTAGAGAGGGATTATTATATGTGATCGAGGGGGAAGACTGCGTAGGTGAGTCAAAGCTAGAAACTAAGATCTAGAGCCTGTAAGGGATTAAGAACTACCTAAAGTGATGCAGACCAACTACTACTACTGTTTGTGAACAAACCTAACAATTGACCGGGTGCCTGCCTCGTGTCCAAGTTAAGCAGCATTCATTTGCAATATATATCTGGAATTTTAAAGAATTAATGATTCGAGAAGGACTGTCTGCAAATCTACAAAGGCTGAGAAGACAACAAGAAAATACTAACAACCAAAAAGATTATCATTACATAACAATATACACATTACATAATTTAAGGTGCAGCAGCAGCAGCAGCAGCAAACCTAATTAACATAGAAGGTACGTACTGTACATAAGGGAATAAAAGAAGAAAAAAAGGAAAGAAAGGCACAGACTGCAGACATACAATATTACATTTCCTCGTTTCTAAGCAAAGCCCTGATGTGAGAGTTCTCCCATATTTGATTACAGGTTACCTTTTCTTTATTATTTTTTTAAGATTCATCCATGCATTGTATATCTTATTTAAGTTGACTATTAAAAGGGTTACTTATCTTATGGGAAATAAGGGTAACTCCACAGGTTTGGGTCTTCACCCATGTTTTCTGGGGAATCACCGGCAACGTCAAAACGAGGAGGGCTAAGGAGCATTCCTTCAGCCATATTGACCAAAACATTTGGCATATCAAAGATCAAGTCCTCATCCACAAACCCATAGTTATTATTATTCCCCCGAGAAACGTCCTCTTGTGGAGCCACTGAAAAATCATTATGATTATTATTCCCTGCTATGTTTCCCTCGTTAATGCCCGTGAGTGCATCCTTTGCTGCACCAACAGCAGCAGCAGCACAAGCTGCAGCCATCTGAATATCACGGGCAGAAGAAGAAGCAGGAACAGGCAAAGAAGAAGCTGAATTAGGGAAGTTCAATTCAGCATCCTTACCCTTAAGAGCAAGCACAGCAACATCATATGCAGTAGCTGCCATTTCTGGTGTTGGAAATGTTCCCAACCAAATTCTGTTTGGTTTCTTAGGCTCTCTAATTTCAGACACCCATTTTCCACTGCTCCTACGCCTCACTCCACGGTACACTGGGTGACGACCGGTTGAGGCTTTGTTGCTTCCACCGCTTGATGATGATGCACAAGTGTTATAATTACTACCATTGTTGCTGGAATTATGCATGGTGTTGTAGTACTTTTGTTTCTTTGAGTGGAGAAGTTTGATGGCAGTTGACAGTTGAGGGAAGCCATTTATACGGGTTGCGAATTTAGGGGAGAATTAATCTGATATTCTGATAGCTGGAGAATTGGAGATGAGAGTTAAGAGATGGAAGTGCAAACCAGTAGGGTGTGTGAAGGATTTGGGGTGTAAGCCAGCTTGGTTACGTTGTTGATGATATCTATCTGGGTTGGATAGCGCTGTCTATAACAAGAGATCAAAGAGGAATAGTTTCTTCCCTTCCCTTCCCTTCAAACAACAGTGATATTGCACTTATTCTCCATCCATATATACATCACTAACACACTTCATTTTCTTTTTTCCCTTTTTTTTTAAACATGGATTTGATATATATATATATATATATATATATATTGGAGAGTACATTGATTTCAGCTAATTATTATTATATTTTCAATGGCTTAATTTTATCCGACAAGGTTTTTATTAAGATTTTGGGCTTAACTCATTCTTACAAGTCAATTTTTTTTTTGATAAATACAAGTGAGTTTTGTAAGGATAAGTTAACACAATCATAATATGGCATCAAAGTCTATCCTAGATACTTTGAGCCCCCCACCACATTATATAGCTCATAGCTAGGCGTGAGGGGGTGTATTGGAAAAAACTCAAGTCCCACATAGACTAGAAATAAGAACTCAAAAGAGTTTATAAGCAACCTCACATTATAAGTCGGTTTTGTAACAATGAGTTAGACCCAAAATCCCAATAGTTTTTCCTTTGTTTTCTATCATTTTGTCCCACCAATTATAGGTAGGGTTTGTGCTTGCTCCTGCTCGCAACCGATGATGATTAATTCAGAGGATAATACGTAGTTTCACTTCACTTCATCACCACTGGCAAAGAAATACTGGTATACAAATTTTAGTTTTTTTACTAGACTATGCGCTGCAGGTTGAGACTAGATTATACTATACATGTCTAAATTCCAAAACTGGCCAATGGGAGAAGTTGTTCTGAGTGTTAGAAGTTTTTAATAGCTAAAGGGACTGTGTTAATTAGTACTGAATTAATAATTGAGTTATTCCGGTATTGTATTACCTTTTTCCTTTTTTTAATATGGAAAAATGCTTTTAAGCTATTGTATAAAAAACTAGTGTATTTATCCGTGCTTGCACGAGTTATTTATATGGGTTGTAAATGTATCCAACGTGTAAGAATAAATAAGAATTTTTTTAAAAAACATTATTAGCATATTTAAATTTTTCAAAAAATATTATAGATAATTCATTATGAAGTAGAGAATATATGTATTTATATATATACTCTAATTTTAAAATATAAAAAATAAAACAGAAAATAGTTGTTCTATTTTCTTTATGATTTTGCAGAAAATATCAATTATGAATTTCAACAAAAAAATATAAAGTACACAATTGAATGATTTATGTAAATTACTATAAGATAAATTCGAAATAAATAACATGAAAAAGAGATAATCAATTATCTATGCTAGACAACAAAATAAATCTAGAATAAATTCTGGTTTTTCTCAGGTATAATATTAGAGCTTTAAGAAGGAAAAAATAAAAATATATATTGATTTAGTATTTATTATACTTAAACATAAACAATAATCATGTGAATGCTGGAAATATTTATACTACAATGAAATGCAGGAAATTTTTAAATTTTAATAATATGTAAGAGATAAGATATTCAAATTACGTAAAAAAATATAAAAAATAAATTTAACATTATATAGTTTTGATTTTTAAATTAAATGTTATGATGTGCATAGTAAAATTAATCATTCATAGTGTTTGTTATTAAATAATGATGAATAGTATTTGTTAAAAAATAATGATGAATAGTTACTGATTATTGATATAATTAATAAATAAAAATAGACATATCATTTAAGATAATATATTAATGATTTACACTGTGAAATTATTATTTGGCATGAGGTAATGATGGTTGTTATAATTAAAATAATAACTAAAAAATAAAAAATTGAAATTAATTTGGACAAAAAATTTAGTGATTCTTATGTTGTCACATGACTTAGATAATATTTTAATTGAATGAAAAAGGTCCAGATATAAGAATTAATTGATTAATATGCTTTAATTTATTACATTTTAAATTTGATTTTGATTTAATTGAAAATTGATTGAATGATAAAAGTCTAGATATGAGTATTAATTGATTGATATGCTTTAATTAATAAAATATCGTGAATTACAAAATAAAAAATAAATCATTTTACATTTTGGCAGAAAAATAATGAATGTAGAGCTGTCACGTGACATGAGTCTATGTGGCAAAACTCTATTTTATATAATAGTCATAGTAGATGTACAATTGAAAATAACTGGTTAAATATATGAGTCCTTGAACCTGCCGTTATGTTCAAGATATTTTTTACATAACCTTCATTCACGTTTTTTGTATCGCCTTTTCTTTCATAACATTGTTCTCGTGTGGGATTGCATTCACGTTTGGGCGTTTCTATGTGTGGAATATTTATGTTTACGGGATCGATGAGCAAAAAATGCGTACAATAAGTGAAAAGATAATCACGCAGAACACACTTGCGACAAGGCAAGGTGAGTCGAAAATAAGCACAAATCAAAACGAAACTGAAAATCAAAAAATGTTGATGGATGGAATTATTGCATACATCGCTTTCTGTGTGGCCAATGATCCTTTGAGAATAGCGGACATGTTAGGCATTTTAGGAGTTGTGGGTCTTTGAGTTATCCGATCGTCCCCTTTCTAAATGCATTCGCCACTATTTAAAGATTTTTCTCCATGACCCGAGTATTTCCCATGATCCACTAATACACACTACTTCCATTGGGTGTCTTTCCGAATGAGAAAGAACTACCAACTCATGGCTCAGGTGATATCCACTCACTTATCATTGTGGCCTTTTTGTTGGAACACTTCCATGTTTATCATCACATCTCGCTTATACTGAATTTTCCTCACGTGACTTCTAGAAGCTAGCCTTCCCATTGATAATTGTTATAATCGACACATTTCTCGATCTGCTTCTAAACCAAATGAGATTATTGTCAATCGACCTTTACCTAACCAATGAACCCCTAACTTCTTCGACTTTTTTGATTAGCTCCCTTGGTGACTTCTTCGATCAAGTCAATTCTCATTCCTTTCGTGAACAACCACTCCGACCGTTCGACCACCTTCTAGTTCCTAGGGATTCCGCCTTCTTTTTTTTTTTTCCTTGCGGTTGATTCCTTCCATCAAATATTAATCGAAAATTTTGAATTTTGGTCCCAACACATTGAACTTGAGCAAATCAAGTTATTTTACATTCAAGTTTTGTATTGTCTTAAATTCATTCACATTTTCTCAAAATGCTTACAAATTTTTAAGCTTTTGGTGATCAATTACAACAAAAAAGCTATTTTTCGTATATACATCTTGAATGACATACATTCTCAATTGCTTACAAATTTTTAATTTTTAAGTTTTTGGCAACCAATTACTACAAAAATTTTATATATTACATACATCTACTTACAACCCCAAGTCCGAATGAATCTCTGGTGTATTGCATGAGTTCAGTACTGAGACGAAATAGAAGGAACTGGAGAATATAATCTGTGGGAATCAAATGGAGAAAAAGGATGGATGGAGAATTCTATATATTTCGCATGAGGAGGAAGGTTAGTGGGTCACTTTAAAAGGCTGTTTTTCCCCGTACACCCTACAAATATCTCACTACACCCATTATTTTTAATACCCAAACTACCCATTAATTTTACGTTATCTCACTACAAGAAAATTGCTCTTTAGTGACGAAAAATTCGGTCGCTAGTTCAACAAAATCGGTCTCTAAATTAATTAGCAACCGAATTAGCAACCAACTCATTTCAGTGGCTAAAACCTTGGTCGCTAATTCTTAGCTACTGAATTAGTGACCGATTTATTAGCGATCGCTTTAGCGACCGATTGTAAAAACTGATTTAGAGACCGATTTTAGAGACTGTATTAGTGACCGATTTTAAAGACTATTTTAGTGTTTGAATTTAGAGACCAATTTAGCGACCGACTTTAGAGACCGATTTAGTGACTAAATTATATTATTTCATATATAAGTCAGTCACTAATTTGTTTATTTTTAAAAAATATATATATATTAAAAATCTATGGGTTTCAGGAGAAGAACATGGGTTTTTTATTCATATTTTTCCAGCAGATATTTATTATTTCTTCTAGCATTTCACTAAAATTGGTAGGATTACGTTCCTGATATTAGAACTTCAATTCTATTGAATGCAAAGGTGAATAATATGATAACATTGATAAGATAAATACAAGTAAACAAATAAATCCATACAAATAAATATTCGAATACAATCCTAAAATTACATTCCCCTACTCGAGCCCACATTTTGCTCAAATTACAAAGATATGCAGAAGAAAAGTCGATAAATGCAATGTGCTTCAACTTTAAGCTTCAAAGCATTCAGAGGAAATAACCAAGATTATATGCTAACAATGGTGGCAATGGAATCAGCTGAGAAACAAAAGGTAAGCTTTCCTCCCAGAGTGGCCAAACAACAAACTCAAAGGCTGCAAACAAACTCAAAGACAGCAGTACTTATTTGATCTTTCCCATGAGACTAGCATAATCAGTGACACCAGCTCCATCATGAAAAATATCAACTACTCCCTCCGGTCTCAATTATAAGCAACAAAAACTTCATATTTTTTGGTCTCAAATATAAGCAAATTTAACTAATTTTACACTAACATTCATAAAATACTCTTATTAAAATCATTTTTTGGCCTCGAAAATAGTAAAAAGTATATCTTTTACATATACCAACAAAAAAAAAGTTTACTTTTTACATTGTAATGTGTGCTCCTTAGTAAGTGTGTTTTTTTTTTTTGCTTAAATACAAGACCGGAGGGAGTATTTTCTTAGGCAATGCATCAAGTAAGCTAGATTGCATATTTATTTGTCCTTTGAGAAGATACTTTTCTCCTTTTAGACGGATGGGCTACAAAAGCAAACTCAGAAAAAGAAAAAAAAAATAAAGAATTAGCTGTGTCAGTTTTTCACATATGAGCTCCCAAATAACATACGTGATACAATAAACTAGAACATTCCAGGAAACAACTAATACTGAACTGAAAGCAGTAGAAAATTTAAAAGAAAAATAAAACATAAATTGAAGGAATTCTACTTGGGCAAACCACAAATAAAATGGGAGAACAAAAGAAGGCAAATCTCAAGCCTGTATTTTCCAGGAATAAAATCTGAAAACAGAACACTGGGATAATGGAACATGTTCTAATTCAAAGTACTTCAGAAAATTAAAACTCGAAGATGGATTCTGATATATATTAATAAAAAGAACTCGATAACCAAATTTTTAATAACTAAAAGAGTAATATGAATATTACCATGCGGAAGGCCCAATATACACTGGATGATTTGCATCAAATTCCTCCATAGCAGGACAACCTGCAATCAGACACATACCCTTACATCATTCAGGAAACCAACGAAAAATCACCATACATATATGAATCACAATCTCTAGTGTTTTGTTTCCTAATGGATACAATTTTAAGTATTGTATCTTAAAGCAATACATTCTGCTTGATTAACTAAAGAGTTCCAAAGATCAAAAAGAAAATTCATTTACAAATAATCATTAAATTCACTCTTATTCAATTAGAATAAGAGATCAGGTTGTACCAAAGAATAAGAGATTTGGATTGATTCATGAGACCTCATTTTACTTGACTGGTTGATTCTCATATTAAGACTGTCCAAATTCCACATGTCAATATCTTTCTTTACTCAACTTACTTCATGAGTAGACATGAATCTGAAAGTTTGCAAATCATTTATAGATTTATTTCTTTTTCTTAGGATGAAAGGTTGGAAAGAGTGAAAGAGAAGGTCGAAGCTTTCACTAAAGAATAAAACATGTGGTTAAGATTAAAAAGTTATATAACACAAGGTGACAGAGACACCTAGAATAGAGACCCAAGGAAATATTTTTACTCAATTGAACCATTACACTGTTAAGCAATGCCTTTAAATATGCCAGTCAAGTTTTGAACCTAACTAATCCAATTCTAATCGTTCTTAAATTACAAATACAATAAGAAAAGAGCAAAAAGAGGAGACAATTCCAGGAAACAGCAGCAGAAGACAAATTACCAATAAACTTATTTCACTGACCGTATAAAGCATAAACAAATAGAATAAACATGGGAGAGAGTGAGTAAACAATACAACCACAGAATGATTACCCGTTCAAGTATGAATAAATCTAAAATGGAGGCAACCCCTGAATCTAGCATCGTTGCAAAGGAAAAATCTAACCGAAAGCATCAAGAATTGCATTCAAAATCCACGGTACACCCCGGTCATCACCTGTCCAGCATCAATATCAACAAAAATAAAATAAAATAAAATATAACAATCAACGATCCAAAAGAAAAAGAGAGGAAATACATAGAATAAAAAGAAAAAGAGAAGAACATAGAGATAGGGAAGAGGCAACCGTCGCGGGCGGTCATTCCCCAGCACAGATCTGTCATCCTCCTTCCTCTTTCTCCGCGGTCTTGCTTTTTCTCTCCCACTTGATCGCACAATGAAACCTCCTTCTACCACGCATGGGCGTGTGCGGCCCCCTCTCAATGTCAGTCGCCTTGACGGTAACCATCTCCCTCCCTCCTATCCGCCGCCCCCTTCCCTCTGTAAAGTGTGAGTGTGAGTGTGAGTGTGTGTGTGTTAGTTTTAGGTTTATTTTGGGCTTAAGACCTTTTTTATCTTATCTTTTTATTTTATTTTAAACATGAATTTAAAAAATATTTAGAGACCGATTTTTTGGTTGCTATAGTAGCAGCCGCTAAATCGGTGGCTAAAATTTTAACGCACATTAGAAAAACAATATTTAGAGACCGATTTTTCGGCCGGTCGCTAATAATTAGTCGTTAGGACGGTCACTAAAACTAACAAAAGTTTATTTTAAATTTTTAACGGGAATTAGAAGAATATTACGGTCACTAAAACTAACAAAGGTTTATTTTAAATTTTTAACGGGAATTAGAAGAATATTTAGAGACCAATATTTCAGTCACTAAAGTAACGGTCTCTAATTCGATTACTAAAATAATTTTGCGACCAATAAAGCGGCCAACACAGGCTTGGTCAATATTTTCAAAGGTTCGGTCTCTAAATCGGTGTCTATGGTGACCAGTTTTTGTCGGTCTCAAAATCGGTCACTAAATAACAAATTTCTAGTAATGCTTTCTTTCTTTTTAGATTGCAAATGCTAAACCATAAACCCTAAAAAAAATATTAAACCCTAAAAAAAACTAAATCCTAAAAAAATTTATATCATATACATAATAAGCGAATACCGTCTCCCCCATTTTTTCCCGCGAAACCCAGCGGTTCTGCCTTCTTCGTTTGCTCCTTCTTCTTGCCATGCTGCCACATGTTCCAATCCTCCTGTACACAGAGAAATTTGTCACTCAGAGAAACTCTGCAGCTAGACAAAAGCATGCATTGGCTGCTGGATCGGTGCCTCGAGAATAGAATAGAGTGAGAAAAGGGAAAGATAAAAGGAGGAACGGGACAGGGGAAAGATGGTAAGAAAGAAGTGAAGAAACAAACTAGTGGCAGCGCTATGAGCCGCCAAGACGGGGAGCGGAGGTCGCACGACGGCGGCGTTGAGGGTCTTGAGGTGCACGGCGGGGAACATCACCGCACAAACTGGCAGTGGTGGAGGGCGCAGATTCCAAATGTTGGAAGAAGGTGTAGATGTTCAAAAATTGGGAGAAGGAGAGAAGGAAAGGTTTACGATCGACAATCGCAGACCGCTTGTCGCCCACCGCCGCCGCCAGACTGCTCACGCCCACAAACGCGAGTGCACAACTTCCTCCATTATCGCAACTGAAAAGCACCGCCCCAACTCGTGCTTTCACTCCCTTGATCTTTAGATCTCTCTCTATATCTCTCCCTCTTCTGTAGTGCAGATCGCCCCCTTCCCCTCACTTGCTGCTTTAATTTTTTTTCTTTGCTCTGTGCTTTTTTTTTTTGCTTCTATTTGTTTTTGGCAATAATCTGTTTTGGAATAATATGATGCTCCTTTTTAATTTATTTGCCTCTTCTTAAACAGGAGACACGAAGAAGAAAGGTCACCGGGAATATAGGGAGATAACTGAATGAAATTTCTTGCATGAAGTCACTATGAAAAGGTGCTACGATAACGAGTTCTATCAATGCAAGACAGCTGCAACAGGATCTGCTGCTGGATTTGTAGTTGTTCCTGCATCATTTGGAGATAGTAGAATAAGTTTTGATTTCTATATGCAGTGAACTTTGTAATAAGATTAGTGAAATTTGTATCAAATCTTGCCTTTTCAATGTTCAACACATAACATTTAGAATCTCTATTTCTGGGCTTGCATTTTAGGGAGGCTACTTTAATTGTTTACTCATTTGATTTTCCTTTGTATAAGCATCTCCAATTGCTCAATTGTTGTTTATACATTTTAACAGTGTTATATTATGATATAAACTTCTTTCTGTTTGCTATGAATATGTATTTGCTGCCTCATTTATTATAAGGTATTTCTTTCATGTTTTGTCTTGGGTTTTGGTTTGCTATTCATTTGGCTGATGATTATCCTACATATATGAGCAGAGTCCTTTTTCTTTAGGAATTGCTAGCTGTTGATGTGTACTACTTTTGTCATTATTTAAATCAGGGAATAAATCCTAATGTCAAGTTTATGCTAATAAAGGATTTGTACTTGGCAATGATATGGCTCAAGGTGTGTGCATAATCATCAATTAACCCTACAAATGTGGCATTTGAGAATCACTGCATTCGTGGCAAAGAATTTTGATCTTTCATACTGTCCATTCAACTTTGCTATTACTAACAAGATCTGTTAATTGGTTCATTGTTTACTGGGATGGTTCAGGAACAAGATATTGCAGCTGTCAGTGAGTGGTCCACATCCCTGTTCTAATGTTGGTCTATTTTGGTTTATATCTCGCACCTATTAGAAGGTTTGCTTTGTTATCAGAATACGTTTATTGGTGTTTCTTTTCTGGATATATTTGGTTCATTGGTGTTTCTTTTCTTTGTGCATGGAGATTTTCATCACTGGGTTGATCTTTTTAATGATTTCCATGTTAGAAAAAATAATACAAATAACAGAAGATTTTGGCATGCGGTATATTTTTTATCTTGCATTTGGCACATGTTCAGATCCCACTAACTTATATTGATAAGAATGAGGGTCTTACTTTTGGTGGCTTCTTAGAATTCTTGAATTATCTCAATTCTAGAATTGACTCTTGATAGAGGTTGTTTGATTAGGCCTTTAAAGTATATCAGATATGTTAACATTCACACACCATGTATTGTTTATCTGGTATGCTTTGTATAGTTCGAAAGATCTTCAAGTTTATGATATTACTTATATATATGATGTTTCAAAGCTTACTCAATGTTGACCTTCAGCTCTAAAGCAGATATCATTTAAAAAATATGCTTTATGGTTCATGAAATTTTTGGAATGGATAGTCAGGCTCATGGACTGATTAGTGCTAATTTTGATTCTGAAGAAGATTTTATATTTGATTGATAGAGAGTGGCTGATTTATGCTTGGTTGTTTGATTTGCTTTAACATCTAATTAACATGCAACTGAGGGTAAATTGTAAATGCTTCTTGCAGATTTTGATGCTTGAGTTCTGATCAGAAATGTAATTGATAAGTGTAGTCTGCACCACTTAATCCTAATTTGGCCCAGCCACGTCATACAAATAATTCTCAACCTTCTGCATTTATGAAGTCACAATCACAGGTATATTTAACACTAGATGTGTTTCTGTCTTTACAATGTGTATTAGCCAAATTTGGTATTCTGCTACCTATAAATACTATTGTAAAAGAATTCTATGCAAGTTGGTTTTTTCTCTTGCTGGTTTAGAAAGTGATATGCAATCTTCTTATTTATTCTTTGTTGTATGCCTAAATATTCGAGTTAGGTAAACTTCTTCCCTTGTGTAATTATTTTTATTTATTGATCCTGTCCTCTGGCTTTTTACCCTGCCATATGTTTTCATTCTCAGTTACCTGGTTTTAGTTACCAAGGTGATTTGATTATATTTAAAACTTGCACTTTTTCTAGGTGGTTAGGAAAGCAGTTACTGCTGGCTTTTTTGCTAATGCATGTCTTCTTGAGGTTAGTACTTCCTGACATACTAAGATGCCTGATGTTCTTTTCGATTCTTAATTGTATATTATTTTTTCCAACAGATTGTGGCAACCGAAATAATTTGACTTCAGCTATATTTTATTTGTTTTTGTACCTTTCTAAAAGGCATACAGTCACAATGGGATGTACAAGACATTAAGAGGATCACAAGAAGTTTATATTCACCCATCATCAGCACTATTCAGGTAGTCATAAAAACTGAGTTTATGATATCTATTTTGTGCTGGGTTTGTCACAATTAATTTATGCTTTTTAGAAAATTAACCACTAACCAATTATCTGAGGATATAAGAAATATTGTAGTCTTTTCCAGCATTTGAAGTCTTTGGATTTTTACCATCCCCCCTTTTGTGTTGATCACGATGAGAACTTGGATGGACGGTCTCTGTATCTAAAGTCAACTAAAAATTATGTTATTTTGCAGAGTAAATCCAAAGTGGGTTATTTACAAGTATATTCATGTTTCAAGTACATTCACAAAATAAAGAATAAGGTGTTACGCATATAGGTAGGTATCTTCTTGCTGCTGCTGCTCTCATTTTTTTGTCACTTAGTCATGGATTTAAAATATTCTTGGTCTAGAATGGTTTATAGTTCGAAGAAAAGATATAAAGTTGATATATCAATTTGTCAATATAAAGTGTTAGAGAAAAGATATAAAGTTGAAACTCGATATAAATAATTGGTTGAGGGTATTTATCACTCGATTTTTTTTTCCTTTTTAATAGCTACATGCTTTGCAGTTGCAGGGTTACTAAATTACATTGAGAATAAAGACTGATTTTATGACTCTCTTCAAATGTTATCTGCCACTAATATGTTACTAGAGGCTTTGGCATGTTATCAAATGTGATTTGTATATTATTGGAAACCAGTTTTTGTCTTTCCAATCACTTTACTTTGTACATAACATATACAAATGTCTTCTGCATTCCAGTGGTATTAGAATTTTAGAAGAGGATATAGTAGAGGCAAGTGTTAGAATACAACCCAATGAGGCAAATGTTGGACAACTTTTATTTCATTTTATTTTGTGTCTATTTCATTCACATTGTAAATTTGTTCATAAATGCAATGCAGGCACCAAGATATGATTACAAAAGGGAAATGGTAAAATATGAATATGAATACATAAAATTTTGGGACTTTGGGATGTGAAATTATGATGAATAAGACTGTTAACAGAATGTGAACTAGCTTTGCTTTGTTTATAGCTAATTTTGGCTTTAGGAGAGATTATGATGTTTGTACAATTCCATTAATTTTGGAGCCTGTGGGTTTGGCTCCTTTTTGTTTTGTTATGCTTTCAGGATGCAACATTATTGCTTATCAATATAAACTTTCATATTGATTTGTGTTTATATTACAATTCTCTAACATAAGCTGCCTTTTTTGAATGAGTCTCCCACATAATTGTGTTACTTAATAATGTTCCATTTAACTTCGTATTTAATGATACTCTCATTTACCTTTTCTTTTAATAGGTTTCCATTTAACTTTCCGATTTAACAGTACTCCCATATAACTTACCCGTGCATTGCACGGGACAACCGACTAGTATATATATATATATATGGGGATTGCTAACTTACTCCCACTTAATTTTTAGAAAGAGTATGTTAGCACTCTACACCTTTTGATTTGGACTAAAAAGTCAATTATCTCTTTTAAACAACCTACTTAAATGAATGGGTATTATTGTAACTTCATTTTTTTAAATTTAATAATTCCTACTTTCTCTTTCTTCTACTTAATGAAAGTTCTTTTAATTTCTCATTATAGTTTCTCTTCCTGGATTTAATGTATTCTCTCTCTCTTAATTTGAAAGGAAAACAAAAATATCATTTGCTTCTCTCTCAACTAATCATCAGATTAAATATTTCGCCATACATCAAATCATATGCCTATATTGATGCGACTGTGTGTTAACAGAAATAGGAGGAGACGCCATTTCACTAAACCAAAGCACTTTGAGCAATGCTAGTTGAGAGATAATAATTTTGAGGAGAAAGTAAGTCAGGTGCGGAGCTCTTATTCTTCCAACTTAGATTCAAAAATTTCATCATGTGTGGATGACTTTTCAAATTGGAGTGAAGAAAGATTTGGTGATGTGCCAGCCAAAATCAAAGACATTCAGAACCAGTTGATTCAGTTAAATAAAAGACTTGAGGAAGAGGGTGTTATTCCTAGAATAAAGGAGCTGGAGAATATACTTGATGATTTGCTCGAAAGTGAAGAAATTTGGTGGGCCCGTGGGCCCAAAGATCTAGAGCTATGTGGCTTCAACATGGTGACAAGAATACTAAATTTTTTCACAACGAGGCTTCCTAAAGGAAAAATAGAAATTGGGGGATATGATTATAGATGATCATGGGGGAAAATTTCACTAATGAAGAAGAGATAGCTGGTGTTTTCACTAATTCTTTTCAGAATTTATTCTCCACTTCTGAGCCATCCAGAATTAATGAAGCCGTTGAGATTGTCAGAGGCAGAGTCAATGAAAATATGAAGAATCTTTTGGATCAGCCTTTTACCAGGGATGATGTTTTTACAGCTCTTACATCCATGAAGCCCATTGTCGCTCCAGGACCAGATGGAATGCCAGCTATTTTCTTTCAAAAATACTGGCACATTGTTGGAGAAGAAGTTACCCAGATGGCGTTACAGATTCTTAATCATGGGGGAGATCCCAGAAGCATCAACACACTTACATCTGTCTCATCCCAAAGAAGAAGAAACCCACTTTAACAGGTGACTTTAGGCCTATCTCACTGTGTAATGTTGTTTTTAAAATAGTGACCAAAACAATTGCAAATCGTCTGAAATTAATTCTTCCAGGTATTGTTGATAAATTCCAAAGTTCTTTTGTACTGGGTAGATTAATTACAGACAATGCTCTCATTGCTTTTGATGCTTTTCATTATATGAGGAAAAAAACAACAGGAAAAAAAGGTCATGTGGGTTTGAAGCTGGACATGTCTAAGACTTATGACATGATTGAATGACCTTTTCTAAAGGCGGTTTTGGAAAGCATAGGTTTCCCTATCAACTGGATTAATTTGATTATGAGTTGTGTTACTACTGTATCTTTCTCTATTTTGTTGAATGGTGGTCTTTGCCAAAATTTTAATCCACAAAGAGGCCTTAGACAAGGAGATCCCCTATCTCCTTATCTTTTTATTTTGTGTGCTGAAGTGTTTTCAGGTCTTCTCTCCAAAGCACAAGAACAAAGAGATATTCATGGAATTCAGATTGCTAGAGGAGCTCCTATTATCTCCCACTTATTCTTTGCAGACGACGGTCTCATATTTTGTAGAGCTACTCAATTTGAGGCTGCTTATATTCAGGGTATTCTCGATCTTTACCAACAAGCTTTCGGTCAACTCATTAATCTTGATAAATCTAAGATTTCCTTCATCCGAAATGTTCCTACAGACAGAAAAAATGACTTTCAAGGATGGATTCAGATTAAGGTAATGGAAATTCAATCTAAATACTTGGGGCTTCCTTCTTTTGTTGGAAGATCGAAGCAACAAGTTTTTGACTTTGTTCAAGATAGAGTTTGGAAAAAGCTTAACGGGTGGAAGGAGAAATTCCTTTCTTCTGCAGGTAGAGAGGTCCTTATTAAAGCAGTAGCCCAATCCATCCCCACATATGTTATGGGATGCTTTCTTTTGCCCTCTGGTTTATGTGACCATATTGAGAGCTTGATTAAGCAATTTTGGTGGGGGAACAACCAAGGGAACAAAAAGAAAATTCATTAGATAAATTGGAACAAGTGTTGCCAGCCAAAAAGTAAAGGAGGCATGGGTTTTAGAAGCTTTAAATCTTTCAATCTTTCTCTTCTTGCTAAGTAAGGGTGGCGTATTTTAAATGACCCTGATTCTTTGTTATCCAAATGTTTAAAGGCTCGATACTTCCCTAGGGGAAATGTTTTTAAGTCAAAGGTGGATGCCTATGGACGGTGGGAAGTGGACCTTTTATCAACATTTGGGAGGATAATTGGCTACCTCTCCAAAATGGTTACAAGGTGTGGTCCCCAAAACCTCACCAATCTCTTATGTCACATGTGTCCCAGCTAATTATACAAGACTCAAGAATGTGGAACTATCAGTTGATTCAGGAAACTTTCATGCCCTTTGAAGCCATGCAAATCTTGGAACTGCCTCTTCCATCTTCAAATCTAATGGATCAGTTATTAAGGGGGCCACATAAAAAAGGGCTTTTCACAGTTAAAAGTGCTTACCATTCTATTAGACAATGGGATGATGATGATAACTCCCAAGTCTCTAATCCTCACCATGATACAAAACTTTGGAATAAACTATGAAATTTGAAAACAATGCCTAAGTATATTCATCTTGCTTGGAGGATCCTTAACGATGATCTCGCTGTTAAAAAAAATTGATGAAAAAATGGATTATGGTTGACCCAATATGTTCATTTTGTGGTGACAAAGAGGAAGATATGGATCATGTATTTAAAGAATGCACCTTTGCTAAACATGTATGGTTCCTTTCCGCCCTTGGAATTCGAATGGATGAGTTGCATCATGATTTTATAACTTGGCTGAAAATTACAATTACAAACAAATCTGTGGATGTTTCTGAGTTAGTTCTTTCGGTGTGCTTTGGAAGAAACAAACATACCTTTGAAGGGAAAACTTTTTTGATCCATGATATAACCAACAGGGCTCCAAACAATTTGAATGAATACAAGAATATGCAGCTTTCTCTAGAGCATAACCATGAAGCTACTCCTCCTCAGCATATCACGGTTTGGGATCCTCCTCCAATATCTTGGTATAAGATAAATATAGATGCGGCTGGTCCTATTAATAATGAGTGGGGTTGTGGAGTTGTTGTTAGAGACTATGATGGTTTTCTTATGGCTGCTACAACTTGGAGATTTCTAGCTCTTCCGGATTCTGATGTGGTAGAGGCAATGAGTTTGCGTTTAGGCCCTCATTTTGCTTATGAAATTGGCTTCTTTGATATTGTTGCAGAAGGAGATTCATTACACATGGTTCAAGCTCTAAAAAATAGTGCTATAGATAACTCTTATTTTGGGTTAATTTTGCATGAATGTAAATCTATTAACACTAGTTTTAATCGCTTTCAAATTAATCATGTAAAAAGAATTGCAAATATTGCAGCTCATACTCTTGCAAAGTTTGCCCTTTCCCACGGTGATTTTGTTTGGATTGAGGAGTGTCCTCCTTGTATTTCCTCTATTGTAGCATATGATTTTGCTACTGTTTAATGAGATTGAGTTTCTTGTCAAAAAAAAATTAAATATTCCTGTTGTTTTGAAAGAAAAAAAATATTGTTTGTTTCTCTCTTGATTAACCATCAAATTAAATACTGCACCAACCAATTCTTTTTCTTATTCCGATTCAATTTCATGTAATAATTAAATCCAACGACATCGTTTATTATAAAATTTTCTCGTTGAAAGAAATAACCTTTACATGAAAGTAATAACAAAATTATGATATTTTTACTGAATAAATCAAATAAGAAAATAAGAATTTTTTTTATGGAAAAAAATAAGAATGTTAGCATTTGCTATTTGAGGTATAAAATTAACGTATAGCAAGTTAGCGAGAAAATGTTTAACGAGAAAATTTTAAATTTTATTATAACGAGAAAATTTTATAATAAAACTTAATGGTTACAATACCCAAAAAAAAAAAAACTTAACAGGTCATAATGAAAGAAAATAAAAGGGTTGGACTATTTAAGGAGAAATATTATTGTGAGGAAAGAGAGAATGAAACATTAATTACAAGGAGAGAGAGAGATTATAAAAGTTTAAATTACATTAATACCCACTTGTTTAACTAGTTTTTTTAGAAAAAAAAATGATGGGATTTTAGTCCAAATAAAAAAGGTGTAGATTAGCAATCCCTACGTATATATATAGGAATTTGCTAACTTATACCCACCTAGTTTTTAGTTGGTATAAGTTAGCAAACTACAACTGAAAACTTGTTATATATACCTTAAGGTGTAGCTTGCTAACTTACACCAACTAAAAAATGAGTGGGTGTAAGTTAACAAATGCCTATAGGGTTTGTTAACTTACACCCACCCATTTTTTAATTGGTGTAAGTTAGCAAGTTATAACTAAAAATTTATCAAATACACCCTAAGGTGTAGCTTGCTAACTTATACCAACTAAAAAATAGGTGGGTATAAGTTAGCAAATCTCATATATATATATATATATATATATATATATATATATATATATATATATATATATATATATATATATATATATATATACACACACACGCACACACGTGTAAATAGTTGTGCCCCTCCCTACCCCATCATAAGGGTATTTTGGGTATTTAGAAAAAATAATGGGTGTAGTGAGATGTTTGTAGGATGTGTGGAACAAATGTGACAGATTCTGTCGATCTGTGTTATGGATAGTACCAAACAGGTCGTTCTCCGGTGGGGTGGAGTGTTTCAAAAAATATTGGGCCTCGTCAGTAAATGAATAGGCCCAATTTGAGAGCTTCATGGGTCAATTGATAGATTTGACTTCTAAGGATAACTTGGGCCAAGCATAATTGATTGGTAACTTGCTTGGCAGTTGCTAAAAGCACCCGTTAAATTGCTGGGTGCACCCAACAGTTGCCATGAGTTGACAAAAATGTCCCTGATAAAATTAAAACATTTTTTTCCTTCATTCGTTTCACTAGCAAATATGCTATTTGCGAGTAGCAAAAAAACTCGCAAATAGCATATTTGCGAAGGAATTTCTGAAATTGCTTCACTCACAAATAGCAATTTGCGAGTGTACAAATTCTTGTACACTCGCAAATAGCTTATTTGCGCGGATTTTCCTTATTTGCACCTTATTTTGTTATTTGCGAGTGACACGAAAATTGTGGGAAAAAACGGTGAGTAGTTGTAAAAAACATGAGTTTTATTTGGTGGTGGACAAGGGCATTTTCGAAATTGGTGGGTGCACCCAGCAATTTGCTGGGTGCCTTTAGCATCTCCCACTTGCTTGAGTTGCCTCTTATTGGAAGAGATAAGCCATTTTGCCCAAAAAAAAAAGGAAGAGATAAACCATTGGGGTTTATTAAAGGCACCCAACAAATTGCTGGGTGCACCCAATATTTGGGCGAGTTGACTATTATGTCCCTGGTAAAATTATGTCCCCTCGCAAATAGCTTAATAGCTTATTTGCGAGTGTATAAAATTTATAAAAAAAAACACTCACAAATAAGCTATTTGCGAGTGTAAAAACTTTTTTCACTCGCAAATAGTTTATTTGCGAGTGAAAAAAAAATTTACACTCACAAATAGCTATTTGCGAGTGTAAGAAAAATTTACTTGCAAGTTGCAGTAATTGATTATGCATGTCTTCCTAAAAAAAATGATTATGCGTGAGTGCTCAACGTAAAAAATGGACTTTGCAACAATGAGTTGACTTTCCTCAGTCTGCTCATGGCTTAGTGATGATGGGACTTTGCAATTTTTTGCACATTCCTTCTGTAAAATTTGCAAGCGAATTGCTTACTGGATTTTCATTTTTTTTTATGCACTATCCGCTCGCAAATTGATTATTTGCGAGTGTACAAAATTTAAAAATTTGTACACTCACAAATAGCATATTTGTGAGTGGTGTAAAATTTACCAGATACATTTTTATCAACTCACCTAAATGTTAAGTGCACCTAGTAATTTGCTGGGTGCCTTTGCTGGGTGCCTTTAGCAAACCCCTAAACCATTAGATCTTTCACAATTGAATAACTAACGGATAACAACACTGTTCAATGCATTTCACGTACGGTAATCAGCTCCAAAACCAAAGGCCAAAAAATAAAAATATGAAACTATCAAATCCAACAAAATTTCCACCGATAGACGGATCCAGATCCTCTCCTAATTTTTATGTTTCCTTTTCTCTACAAAAACGCATCACAACCATTAAATTAATTGTAGGATGAGAAATTAAAAATTAAAACTGAATTTGAATTTTAAATTAAAACCAAATTTTAAAATAAACAAAAGCTATTCTTACTCCCAATTTCTCATATGCGTTTCTCCCATATATAAGGGTCTGTTTGTTTAACATTAAAAAAGTGATTTTTGAAACAAAATAATTTAGAGATTATTTATAAGAGATTTCTAAGTAAAGTATAAGCTAATTTGTGTTTGTTAAAAATCACAAAAATTACTTTTTTAATCTTCTCTCTAATCTTGACATTTATTAAAATCAGATTATTTCTGATAAGTTACTTCAAATAGCTTTTCATTATAATCAGATTTCAGATTATATTTAGATTCTGATTATTTCTAAAAGCTCTAACAAACGAATAAAAAAAATCCTAAAAAGTGATTATTTCTTTAAATAAAGCAATTAATTCATAAAATAATCTGAAACAAATGGGCTCTAAGACTTATTTGTTATAGATTAAAAAAAGTGATTTTGATACCAAATAATTTAGAGATTCTTTTAAAAAGGTAAAAATGATTTTTTAAAAAATAATTTAGTGATTTTGTATCCAAAAAAGTTTAAAATATTTTTTTAATTAATTCTTTTTTTATTATTGTTAACAAACATAAATTAGTTTTTTACTTTTTAAAAAAAATCTCTAAATAATTTTGTATCAAAATCACTTTTTTAATCTGTAACAAACGAGTCCTAAATCAAGGAGAAAATGTACACGACAAATTGGGAGCGAGAAGTGCCTTTTGTCTTTTTTAAAATTTAGTTTTAATTTAAAATTCAAATTCAGTTTTAATTTTTATTTTTTCATCCATACGATTAATTTAACCGTTGTGATGCATTTTTGTAGAGGGAATGATACATAAAATTTAGAAGAGGATCCAGATTCCTCATAGACAAGTAACTCATTCGGTTTTGTAGCGGATCGGTATTGGAATAAAATCACAGAAAATACATAAGACAAAATCATAAAGCCTCAAAATTACATTCACAAAAAAGAAAATCGAAATTCGCCAATTGATTTACATCTTTCGAAAACCCTAAATAAGCATGGGATAATGCACACACATTTTTTTGAGATTCTAATAACGCTTCGAAAGTATTATTTGGAGTTATGCGCAATACGGTGATGTGTAAGCTCATAAAGCTTTTATAGGTCATGTGAATAACTTTTTGGGTGTTGTGATTGTGATATGGTCAATTTGACTATTTGAGTGCTTTAGAATGAAATTTGTTTTAGGGATGAGCAGTGTCATTTATTCTCTCTTAAAAAATAAATCAGATTTTGTAATTTATTTCTAATTAAATGATTTCGGAGAGGTCTTCATTAATTTTGAGAATGATGTGTTAATCCCAGGGCTTATATTGTTGAGTGTTTTTAGCTTATTGCTATTTTATTGCTTTATATTCTACTAGTATATTAACCCGTGCCTTGCACGGGTATAAGTTGACTTTTGAATATTTTTTAAAAATATTTGTAACTTTTGATGTAAAGTATTTTTAAAACAACTATCGTGGAGAATTATATACTAAAAATTAAAAAAAAAAAAAGAGGTGATTTGTCCCTATCAAACATCACAAGGTGTAGCAATTATTTCACACAAAAAAAAAATGTAATTGGATCACACCAAAAGAAAGTGTAATAAGTAGCTGGTTGAACACATTTATGATCAACTTTATTGCTGTGTAGTAACAATGCTACAAAACCAAAGTGAGAGTTGCTTGAACAAACCAAAAAATGAAACAACACATTTTTTACATGACATTTTGGAATACATATTGTTAATGATATGATAATGCATGTAATGACTCGTAATTGTAAGTAGTCAGTATATATTATTTAGTATATTGTGTTAGTATAAAAATATAATTTTAAAGTCAGAAATGTAATAAGAATATATATACCATGCTAGTATAAAAAGTATTATTTTACACTCTGAAATGTATAAAGAATATATATTTTTTATATATATTTGACCATCCAAAAAATAAAAAATACAACATATCTGACAAATAATATGTGAATACACCATATTCACTTGTTCAGCACACACTGACATATTGCTCCTATTTAGAGCTGAAAATACCTCACTCGGCCATAGACATACCGAGTTTTCGTTTATGGTTCCAATTTGAACACGGACACAACTGCACGACAAAACACCAGGGATGATTCTGCACCAAAGGGTTAATTTTGTGTAAAATGTTCATCTTGTGTAAAATGTAATTTTTCCCTTATGTGCTTTCATGTAAAATACCTTTTTTTTTTTAGTAATTTCAGTAAAATGTTAATCCACGTGTGAGAAGATAATAATAAAAATGCCTAAAAAATGTTATGATTTAAAATTTAAAATTTGCTTGGATAAGATAAAAGACAATCTTTTAAAAATTAGGTAAAATTACGCTTTTGGTCTTTTAGGTTATTTTCAAAGTTCACATTCGTCCTTTAATATTTTTTTTGTCTCAAATAGGTCCTTTGAGACTCTTAAGGAATGATTAAAACTAAGGTTTAGAGCCCTAATAGGGTTAAAATTAGGTTTAAGTCATGATCCATAAGTCTTATCACGTTTAGAAGCGAAACAGACTGAAACGGGGTGAATGGCGACTATAAAAAAGGGTAACGGTGTCAACGTTTTAAAACATAAAAAACCTATTTGAGACAAAAAAAAAACTTAAAGGACGAATGTGAACTTTAAAACTAACTTAAAGGACCAAAAGCAAAATTTTGCCTAAAAATTATTAGGTAAGAAGATAATAAGTAACAAAAATATAATTATATAGAATTATATTAAAGTGCAACTTTACCCTAGTTATTTAGATATTTGATATGCTTTTACGTAAAATGTTTATTCCCGAGTCTTATGTTTTATCTATAATATCTATATCAATAATTTTACCTAAAAATATTAACGTGTATAAAAAATTCAAATCTTCCTACACAAATAAAATTTTCAATAAAATCCTCACAGGTCTAAAATGAAAGACACTTTGTAAAAACACATGTTAATGGAAAAAAAAACATATTCTATTTTATTATAATGTAAAATGAAAGACACTTTGTAAAAACACATGTTAATGGCAAAAAAAACATATTCTATTTTATTATAATGTGAGTACTGAATTTTAAATATAATATTCACTAAGTGTAGACTGTAGAGGTGAATACTAACCACAAAAGTACAAATTTGAATAATTATCAACTGACAATATGAAAGCACTTTGCATAGTGTGTTTGACCCGTGTGATACACGCGTTATTGTCGGGATATAATTGATGAATATAGATAATTTAAAGAAATTTAACAAATTTCAATAAATTAAATATAACAAACTCATTTATATTTCCGGTCAAAAAAAAACTTATGTATTTAATCTATTTTTTGTCATGTAATTAAATATAAATTAATTAAGTAAAATAAGATTCAAATTTACGTAGATAAAAAAACCTTCAATATATTAATTATATGAGAAAATAATCAGGTTATGTGAGAAGATAATAATTTAAAAAGAAATATAGTTATATTAAAATGATTATAATAATGAATTAAAAAAGTACTAAAATCTAGTATAAAAAAAGTATTGAAATCCCTGTCAAATAAAAAAGTATTAAAATTATAATAAAAGACACTTTTTCTCTAACAATTCATGTGTTAATTCGGTTTTACGTAGAATGTTCATTTTGGTGTATAAGTGCAATTTCCCTGAGTATATATTCTCCATTTATTTTTAAGTAAAATGTTCATCCTCATGTATTTCGAATAAGAAACCAATCACAACTTGCCTTAAAAATTAATAGTTTAAATTTGTAAGAAGATGAATACCAAAAAAAATGTAAGCGGAAAGTAAAAAAAAATGAATTTAATTTGATTTTCTATCATTTAATATTGAAATTACTAAAACAATGAATTACAAATAGGTCTTTTTTCGACTGGGAAATACAAATAGGTCCTTAAATTATAATAAAATTGTAATTTTCTCTAATAACTCATGTTAAATATACAAATAGGTCCTTAAATTATAATAACGTGTAATTTTCTCTAAAAATTAATGTAATATTCCCACATTTTATGCATAAATTTCTCTACATATTTTGATGTAAAATATTTATCTGTGTTATATTTTCCCATTAAAATTTCTAGATTAATCAATTTGTATACTAATATTAATGTATAAAAGAAAATTTAATTTTGCTCACACCAAAGAAAATTTTCAATAAATTAATTAGGCAAGATGATAATAAATAAGAAAATATTTAATATAGTAAAGTTCTAAAAAATATTAAAACAATGAATTACAAATATGAACTTAAATTATAATGAAGTGTGATTTTTCTATTAACCCATTGAATAATGTTTTCATATAAAATATTAATCTCATGTTTTATGTGTAACTTTCTCTACATCCTTCGTGTAAAATATTTATCTCTGTGTGTTATTTTTATTTTATAATAATTTCTATATTAATCACTTTTTCAATTTATATATAGCAATATTAATGTATAAAAGAAATTTTAACTTCGCCCATAAAATAAAATCAACAATAAATTAGTTAGATGAGAATATAATAAATAAGAAGAGAATTGTGATTTGCCTAAATATAAACATTTCAAATTTTAAATTTGCATGAAGAAGATAAAAACAAAAATAAGAATTTAGCTAAAATTATGTTGTGTAAGTTAATCCTTCCGTTTGCAGTTGATATGCCAACAACAACCAACTCCTATATATATCCAGTGAAAGAAACATCGAGATAATTATTCCTAGAAATGTATTCATTACTACAATTATAAACTCTCATATGACGATCATTTGCTCCTCATTTCTTGGGAATGACTAACAGCATAAATTGACTCTCCATTCTCCCTAAACACATTTGGTACATGGTCAGTGTCATTACAAAAACATAGAACAACAATATGGACCTAAACACATTTAGCTTGAGTGATCTAGAAGAAAGGATTGTGCACTTGTATCTACATCATTACCATGAACAAATTTGACAGCAGCATATACTTGCAAAAATAGATGTCAACCAACTGTAAAAGAGAAAAAAAATCTCAATGACAAATCTAAGGTTGGATCAACATGGATGAACGTATAGTAATTAACCAACCATAAACATTTTATTCTTAAAAACAAAGGTGTACCTAATGCTCAAAGAATTAGAAAAGCCTCACATAGAAAAACAGAATTAGAAATGCCAACCTTATTAGCTTATCCTGTTGAACAGCTGCTTCCCAAGCCCTCTATGTTGACCAATATGATGCACACAATATGGTAAGAACTACCACCGGCCAAAGAAATACTTTTGAAGTTTTGATATGTCGACAGCTGGTCGAAGTGGCGAGTACAGTTGCACCGACACTACAAAGTAGTAATGATTAGTGATAAAAAACTTATAAAGGTTACAAAAGTGTCTTATTAATTTTTCCAGTAAATAAAGTCACTTGTAATAATAGCAAACAATATACTTATATAATCTTGACTCATCCAATTCGAGTCAGAGCTTGGAGGACTATTTCTTTTACAACAAACACCTATTGAGAGAAAATATAAGCATAAGAGAGGAGTATCACAAAATCTCAGAGAGTGGAGAAAAATATAACAAAAAAGATAATTACCTTTTAAAAGTAATCTAACAATTTTACAATAGGCCCTCAGCATGCCATCTTCTCACGAATTCTCCTAAGAACCAAACTTTAACCTTAACTCGGCCAAGGCTTGCAAGCAAAAATAAAGTACACGCAAGCAAAATTGTAACCCAAAAAATGCCATCATTATTAGGCGGCAGCTAGGGTGGGGAAGCATCCCATGTGGTCCATAATGGACTAATTTATTTCTAACTTTTTATCAAATCGTTCAATCGTTAAATTAAAAATCAACAGTCAAAAATAAAAAAGAACACTATACTATTATGACAAACTTGTCGATGAGGTCCGAAATATAAATTTTTGGATAAATTTTGGGCGCAAAAAATAATCCAAATTATACTGCCGGTGCAAAACACTGTTCAGAATTCAGTAGAATTTTAAACCCAAATGTTTACCATAGTCTGTTATGATATAATACGTTTGATCTATTAATTTACTTTTGTGAAATTCACTCATTTAATCTATGATACAGTTAATTGTTAAATTTATCCTATTAACACAAGGTTAACTGTATTTTTAATCTATGATTAAATGAGTGAATTTCACTAAAGTAAATTAATAGATTAAACATATTATATCATGACAGGCTATGGTAAAAATTTGGGTTTAAAATTTTACTGAATTCTGGACAGTGTTTTGCATCGGCAGTATAATTTGGATCATTTTTTGCGCTGAAAATTTATATTTCGGACCTCATTGACAAGTTTATGGGTAAGAGTATATTATTTTTTTTATTTTTAACTGTTCATTTTTAATTTAACGATCGAACGATTTGATCAAACTGTGAAAAAAATTGGTCCATTATGGACCACTTGGGGTACCTCCCCACCCTAGCCGCCGCCTCATTATTATGCCTTAATTTCTAATAATGTAACCCCAAAAATGCCATCATTATTATGCATACATAACAGTTGCCATCAGAACAAAATTGCGCTCCAAGTTCCAACATCATGGATCTGCCCATTACCTTTCGCCAGCATAAGAGTCCCCAATGTAGAACTTGATCGAAAACATATGAATTCAGGTTAAAATTCTTCGCCTTTTTGGTAACAATCTCTCTCTCTCTCATGGAAAACGTTACTCATGTCGTCTCTCAGATCTAATTTTGGGTTCCGTTGTTTTTTTCTTCGTGATTCAAACAGTGTGGTGTGATGTCCCTGTTCAACCCTTGAACCACAAACCATAACAACCTGATAAAATAGAAAACGACAATGAGACAAACTTGAGAAAACACAAAAACCATGGAAATCGACATTTTGAGACAGAAACTTGAGAAAAACGAAAATACAAAAAAAAATGAGAGAACAAACAAAATAGTAAAAGAATAACACATTAAAATGAGAGAGAAAGAGTTGAAGAGGGAGAACGAAGATAAGAACGACTTCCTGATAAAATAGAGTCGAAGTTAGATCAAACCTGCCAAAAAAGGAAGCATTTGACACCAAAAGAACTGAAATTGATATCCGAAGGGTTGATCGAAACAACATACCTGTAAATAATCCCAATATCCAGAGGATTGGTTATTAAACAATTGTTGAATTTTAAAATTAAAGAATAATTAATAGCCAAAGTGTTAGAGAAGCATGTGTTTACAATAGAGGTAAAGGTGCAAATGGGTAGAAAATTGAAATAGAAAGAAACCTTACGCTAGATTTGGTACCTGGTGCTTGGTGAGTCCTCTTCTGATAGCTCTGGACTCTAGTCTACTTGGCACACAAATCCAAAGCCAGACACTACGTCTCTGTTAAACAACGTAGACTTGCCCACGTGAGAACGGGGGGAACGATGATAGTAGGGAGGTGAGAAATTTATCTGTAATCAAAATTTTGTGATCGGATACGTCTATGTTAAACAACGTAGACTTGCCCACGTGAGTAGGGGAACGGTGATAGTAGGGAGGTGAGAAATTTATCTGTAATCAAAATTTTGTGATCGGACACGGACTCCGAGAGAGAATGAGCAAGACTCAAGGGTTGATTTGAAGATTTTCTACACAAAATTGATTCTGCACTGGAGGAAACAGGAGGGATTAAGATAGTTTGACAAAAAATAAGCTAAGCATATGCTAATTAGCAAGAAATCAGCACCTGATTATGTAGAGTCAAATATGGGAATAAATGTTGATTGATCTCTGTGAAGGTAGAAAAGCAAAGGAAATCTCCTTTCTTTATTTACTTCTGTCATAAAAATTTCCTTTATTTTCTTTATTATAAAAATTTTCTTTATTTACTTTTGTTATACATATTTTTGAATTTAATTATTGCAGGTTTTGAATTGTAATCAATTCGAAAATTAGTCACCATTTATTTTGTCATTGGTCAGTACTATTTTGAAATTTGAAATCTAAATTGTAATCATCATTTTTCTTTTATAATGCAACTGAGGTAAATTCCATAAATTATTCTAAACATATCTGGTGAGTAAAATATTGAATTATAAAAAATTGTAACTATATAAATTTATTACATTCTTTACACTTAAAATTAAAAGTGGAATTATCAATATATTTGTATGATTTTTTATACTATCGTATTTTTTTGATTTTTATTTCAATATTCTGTTATGTTTATTGACATGTAAACCATAGTTGATAAAATGACAATGTCCATGTCAAAAAATAAAATGACAATGTCTAAGATTTTAATCCGTTAATAATTGTATTAAATAAAATAAATTAATTATATATACTATATTATTATTATTATTATTATTATTATTAAAATAATGAATTAGAAATAATGAATTAGAAAGACTCACTCTTATATTATTAGTTTGAAATTTGAATGTAGACAAAATTATGTGCTGTTTTCATTTTGCAAAAGCAATAAATTATATATAAAATCATTTATGCACTATAGGCAACTAATGAATGAGTTGGCGACACGTGTTACCATTTATGCTGACAATACATGACACATGAGATAGTTTTTAAAATGGAAAGTACTGAATCTTACGAAGGATTGAACGAAAATGCACGAATGACATGGCTATTCCACTTGACTACGTTTTCGGTCTGTTACGCGAGAGTTGGGGTTCTACTTTTCATTTTTTTTTTTTTGCTCTTTGTTTCTGTTTCAGATTATCTTTAAAAAAAACCAATAAATCAAACAAAAAAAGGGGAAGCAAGGGACGCACAGAGTCGATCCACTCTCATGTAGATTCTCTGCAATGACGTCATCACCCTCTAATCTCATGTAAATTGTTGATTACATATTCTGGGTTCCTTGCGTAGAGGAGAGAAGAGGACCTGATTAGTTGATAGAAGACAAGGTACAGATGCAAAACAAAGCATTGAAGAGAGTTTGTGAAGATCATCTTCAGGGTAACAAGGAAAGGTCGACACTACAAAAAAAAATCGAATTGGGACGGAAATTTTCGTCGCACAACAGTTGAAGTTTTCATCCCAAAACTTTTTCAGGACGGAATATGCGACAAAAACATTTCGTTGCAATTTGCGCGTCGCAAACTATTTGGGACAGAATATTTCACTCCGTCGCATATTTGTGACGGAATTTGAGACGAAAAATAATTAATTCCTGTGACGGAATTCCTTTATTCCGTCCCAATTTGAGACGGAATCTATTATCCCATCGCATAGTAATTAGATAAATATTGTGACGAAATATTGTCCTTTCATCCCAATTTTGGGATGGATTAATGCAAAAATTGTCGTCCCAAATTTGTTAATGTTACGACAGAATACTATCAACATATTTTGTCCAAGATTCCATGCTTTTGAGACAAAATATTTTACATTAAATTCCGTCCCATCTTTATTTAAAAAAAAATTCTATACTTTACATTAGTTTCCTGATAAATATAAATAATTCCAAACCAATTGATAATAATAATTCATAACTATTAGCCAAGTTTCCATTAAATTCACGTGTAACTACTATTTATCCATACGACACAGTAATTGTCTCATCACCCAAAATAATCAATATTTGTCTCATCATAAAGCATAATAAGTATCTTAACATAGGTAGACCAAAAGATTAAATTATGGACCAACTGCTTCAATCAAAGTACCTTAACAATGTAATAAGTGATAACTTCCTGTTGCTGGACCTATTCAATGAAATTACAAGCATTAAGGAATATAGTAACAAATGTTATATCAAATTACATGTTATATCAAATTATGCGGGGACTGTTGAATAGTAACAACAACAAGCTTCAATCAACATATAGTAACAGGGACTGCTTTCAATTTTCAAACCCAAAGGGTTACCTAAAACTATGCCTTAAATCACACAAGAGGAAGAAGAATCAAATACATAGTCTTACAAACCTCTTATTAGCACCAAGTTAAAAGATATGCTAACATGTCTATGTAATTAAAATACTTTTAAAGTTTTTGTTTCATACAAACTGCAAACTTAAAGTTTTTGTTTCCTTGATAAAAAATAAAAGAATATATGATAAACTAAAAAGACTACTGCTGGAAGACTTCTACAAGCCAAAAAAGAATGCAAAATAAAAATGGCCACATCTCACTAACGCAAGTAGAATGTGCACAAAAAGCCAAAACCATCACTATCCAAATCGAAAAATGAAGCATAGAATAAAATCTCAAACCATCTCACCGGAAAAAAAAAATACAATCTCAAACCAATAAAAGACAAGAATGAAAGGATATTATATTAGAAGAAAAGAAGACTCATTACGGGACTAACCAAAATTCAATAGAAAAGGGAAGCCATTGTTCAAACATGAAGAAAACCATCACCGTCAATCGTCATATTCTGCACATCATCATATTACTCAAAACATAACACACAAAATTATAAAATGTTAATCAATATCTGGTTGGCAATGAAAACCAGTGGCGGCGTTCTCCCAAGGCCTTGTTCCAGATCTGGTTGGTGATGAAAACCAGTGGCGGCGACAACGAAACTAGTGACCAACGGGGCCGACGGCGATGAAGTGAGAGGACAGAGAGATTGAGAGAACCAACACTGATGAGCAGTGATAGTGTGAGTGTAGCAGCACAACGGGTTCTCAGCGGTGCCTATAGAAAGTAGGACAACATCTTATTTTATGAGAGTGTATAACATAATTTTTAATAAATTTATATAAATATTATTTTAATTTTACATTCAATAATTTTCTTTGTTTTTTATTTATCATTTCATCAAACTAAATTTAATTACTATAAATATCTTGAGAAATTTATTTTATTTAAAAATTAGTGAAACAATTATTTAAATGATAAATAAATCAGTTAACTTATTTCATATTATGAAAAATAAAATAAAATGATATTAAAGAAACAAAAATATAACAAATAAATAAATAAAATCATAAAAATTATATTAAATATAATAATACAAATGGGATGGAAAAAGTCTTCAAATTTCTGTCCTCCAACTTGGCGCAAACCTTCTCTCTAAAATATTTCAGAATGTATTTAAAATGGAATAAAAAATTTGTCTCACTATCAGATGGAAATTCAACTTCCGTCCCAAAATGGAGATGGAATATCAACTTCGTCCTAAACCAAATAATGTTGAACGGCGAACAATGATAACAAAATTGGGACGAAAATGTGATAGCTATTTCGTCCCAATGTTGGTGCAAATATTCCCTTCAAAAATTTTCTAAATTATTTTGTAACGGAATAGATTTTCCGTCTCCAATATGTGACAAAATCTCAAACTCCGTCCCGAAATCGAGACAGAATATGCTTTCTGTCCCAAACTTATAAATAAACGTGATGGAAAAATGTTGCGACAAAGGTTTGTCGCAAATTCCGTTACAAACAATTTATTTTGGGACGGAAAATATTTCCGTCCCAATTTGATTTTTTTCTTGTAGTGCGAGACATAGGAGGAAATTGTTGCAGTGGGTCACATGAGGTTGGAATAAAAGCAGAGGAATAGAGAAGAAACTATGGACTTCAAAGGTCATCACCTGAGTAATCAAATGGAGGCAAAAATAAAAGGAGAAATGGTTCTTGAAAGAGGAACGATGGGGGAAGGAAGGGGCAGCAGACAATCATGGAGGTTGGGATTTCAACCGGTGCAATCAACCCACTTCCCCTGTTTTTTGTTTGATTTCTTGGATTTTTTTTAAAAGATACTCTCAAACAAAACAAAGAGCAAAAAAAAATGAAGAGTAGAACCTCGCGTAACATGTTTTCATTCGGTGTCCCTTTCGTAAGAAATAGCACCGCTCTTTTAAAATATAGGATGACACATGCAATTGCATTCATTATGTTTTCCATAAAAGATTGATATTTGGAAGAGAAATAAATGATGTTTTTCTAATAGGTTGACACTTGGAGTAGTATTCAATGAGCTTCATTACTAATTGTATATAATATTGATTACTAATTGTATATAATACTCCCCCCGTTTTCGTTTATAAACAAAAAGTCACTTTTACATTTATCGAAAAATATATATATCTAGTCTTGGACCAGATACATAGATTTTTTGATAAATGTAAAAAGTGACTTTTTGATTATAAACGAAAACGGATGGAGTATTCATATGAATCAAATATAAAACGGAACTTACGGATATATGTTTTTATTCTAACTCGTATATCAATCATTATCATAATTTCGATATATAAAATATTAGGTTGGAACGTGATTAGGATACCAGCACCCATTAATTCTAAACAGCAATAATCAATCCGAATGAATTCTCACTATATTTGCCCCCTTTTTCTTTACCAAACTTGGATGGTTTTCTTCTCACTTTTATGTTACAGAGCCCCCGGGAAGAATAGTAGAACATTAAAGCCACGCTTTGAATGCACAAATTTTTTCTCTTTCAACGCAAGAGATTATAATTTGGCGCGCTGAATCAGTTTAAACTTATTTAAGACTAGTTTCTGACAAGTTGGATGAGTCATGTCTTTGGCTTAGCTATGTAAAAATGTGTTATGTATATTTGATCGCAGGAAGGATGCGTACGTGAGTCCAGTGGTGGCCGTGTGCGATCGCACAGGGCCTTATTTTGTAAGGGGTATCAAAATCTTTTTTTTTCTATTTACGGATATGCTGCTACATGTTCGAGTTGATATATACACATATAACTATTTTTACTATAATTCTATTGTAATTTGATGGTTTGATTTGAACTTTTCAACGTTACAGCAATCTTTAACTTTTCTTCTGCAATATTTTATTGGATTAAACTTATGTCAATTTCTTTATGTCAAGTTGGTCATATTCCTCTCTAAAAATATAATACAACTATTAAAACTATCACAACAAATGTATTAAAAAAACTAAACAGTTACATCTTTTAAAAAAATTTGTTTTTTTGTGTCTATCACATGATGAACTTGACCATTAGAACTTGACGTAAGTTTTGTTCTATTTTATTTTTTTGAGGTTGTATTAAAATAATTAATGGCTAGATTTTTGCATCTCTTGTATGCTAAAGGTTACTTGCTTTTGATAATCAACATAAATATTTGACTTTAAAAAAACATGACACTAATTTTTCAGTTCGCACAGCGTACCCAAAATATCAGGAGCGGCCCTGCGTGAGTCAAAGCACAACAAAGTACTAGAGCTAGTGTGTAAGGGATTAATTAATAACTACCTAAAATATTGGGTGTTTGTCCAATTTAAGCAGCATTAATTGGCAAGATATTCTGAGATTTTGAAGAATTATCAAGGTTATCAAAACCGGACCGGACACTAAACCGGTGTAGGTACTGGTTCAAGATTCAAAGGTCGGACTGGGGTCGGACTGGAAATGAATTAAATTATATTATTTTAAAAAAAAATTGGTGTAAACCAAGTATCCTCCGCGCGCAACTGCGGAGACTAATCCCTTGAGCCGGGTCGGACCACATAGGCGGCAAAGCTCTCCCTCAAGAGTTTTAACACTGCTGCATTCCAAAGGCTGGATTTGAACCCAGAACCCCTGGTTAAGCTGGAAGAGACCCTAACCATCTCATCCAAGCGCTCTTGGGTATATTTTTAAAATTTTTAATATAACATATAAAGCACTAATAAACAAAAAATAACATAATATTCATAACATCACAACATAAAAAATTAAATTCTGCTTAAAATGTTATAAGTCAACATATAACATGCAAAAATTACATATTAAACTAAAACAAATATATTATAATAATATTTTAATATTCAATAATCACAAAAACTATAATGTAAGTACTCTCATAATAATATTAATATATAAATTAATTTTAAATTTTATTATAATATTTAATATAATCCATTGACGTGAAAAAAATGGATAAAAAATCTCTTATATGTCAAAAATAATGTCATTTACCATTTTTAAAAAAAAATAAAAAATTAATTTTTTTAAGAACCGGCCGGTTCTCGGTTTTGCCCGGTTTTGACCGGTTTTCCGATTTTTAAGCCAGTTCTTGTGCAGTCCAATTTTGAGGTTCAATCGGACCGGACAGGGGTCCGGTTCCCGGTCCAACTGGTCAGACCGGCCGGTCCGGCCCGGTTTTGACAACTATGAGAATTATCCAACAAGTACCCTGCAAATCTACAAGCTGAGAATAAATTATACTAACAACCGTAAGGACTAGCAGCAGCAAACCTAATTAACATAGAAGGTGTACTGTAAATAATGGAATAAAAGAACCCCCCCCAAAAAAAAAAAGACGAAAGAAAGACACACATTACATTTCCCCATGTCTAAGTAAAGCCCTGATCCAATATTTTATTACAAAGTTACCTTTTCATCAATTTTATTATTTTAAGATCCATGCATTGTATATCTTATTTAATTATCTCATGGGTAATAAGGGTAACTCCACAGGCTTGGATCTTCACCCATATTTTCTGGAATAGCAGCATAGTCGCTGGCAAAGTCAAAACGAGGAGGGCTTAGGAGCATTCCTTCAGCCATATTGGCCAGAACATTTGGCATATGAAAGAGCAAATCCTCATCCACAAACTCATAGTTATTATTCCCATCTGAAACCTCTCGTGGAGCCACTGAAACATCATTATTCCCTGCTATGTTTCCCTCAATACCAGTGAGTGCATCTTTGGCTGCACCAACAGCAGCAGCAGCACCAGCTGCAGCCATCTGAATATCACATGCAGAGGAAGAAGCAGGAACAGGTAAAGAAGAAGCTGAATTAGGGAAGTTCAATTCAGCATCCTTACCCTTAAGAGCAAGAGCAGCAACATCATATGCAGTAGCTGCCATTTCAGGTATTGGAAATGTTCCCAACCAAATCCTGTTCGGTTTCCTAGGCTCTCTAATTTCAGACACCCATTTTCCACTGCTCCTACGCCTCACTCCACGGTACACTGGGTGACAACCAGACCCAGTTGAGACTTTGTTGCTGCCACCGCTTGATGATGATGCACAACCGTTGTTGCTGGAACGCATGGTGCTGTTGTACGTACGCGCGTGTGTTTCCTTGAGGGAAGAAATTCGGTTGCAGTTGCCAGTAAGCGTTGTAATTTTATATTTCAATAATTAATAACGTACGTTAATATATATATATATATATATATATATATATATATATATATATATGTGTGTGGGATTTGTTAACTTATCCCCACCAATTTTTTAGTTGGTGTAAATTAGTAATTTACACCTTAAAGTGTATTTGACAAATTTTTATTTATAACTTACTAACTTGCGTTAACTAAAAAATAGATGGGTGTAAGTTAGCAAAGTAAGCATTTGCTAACTTACACCCACTAATTTTTTAGTTGGTATAAATTAGCAAGTTACACCTTAGAGTATATTTAACAAATTTTTAATTATAAGTTTCTAGTTTACATCAACTAAAAAATTATTGGATATAAGTTAGCAAATCCATATATATATATATATATATATATATATATATATATAAAGTACATTAGCAACTTACACATTTACATTTGGACACAAACTCAACTTTTCTCTTTTAAAACAGTAAAAATAAGGGGTAGGATTGTAATTTAATTTTAATTATATTTTGAAAAGCCAAATTTGCTACTTTTTCTCTCTCCTTCTGCTTCCCTCTTTCTCTTTTCAATTTACTTTGCAGACAACCGATTTAATGCCGAATGCGTAGTCAGTCACGCAATCAATCGATCTCAATCGTGCGATTTTGATTGGATGGTCCAAATTTAAATTTGATATTTTATATTTTTTGTGAGCCGTTTAATCTAGATCGAACGATTAAGATTGACTGACTGTATGACTGCATGCAGTCATCGACTGCACTAGAAGCCGAATCAATGGAATATATGAACCTTATTTTTAAAGCTATGGAATATACAAACCTGCGGATGGAATACTTAATATATTTTACTTTATTTTTCTTTAAAATCCCAAAAGAATAAAAAAAGAAAGTGGAGCACATATAATTCTATGGCAAGTGAGTAAAATATTTTCGTTTATAATATTTTACTTATACCATGTCCTGTTGCATATTAATAGCTCCTATAAATCTAAGATTAATTAGCAAGAATAAAAAAATTGCATATTACACCCAAAAAATGAATTATTCAAAAAAGATTTGAGTAAGTTGAGCATGTATATCTCCACGAAGAGGAAATGTGGAGAAATAAACTCCATTGCAGGCATCACGGACTGGGTTGTCTGTAAAGAAAATTGGAAAGTGGAAGAGGCAAGCAGGAGAGAAAAAAAAATTGCAAATGAAAAGTTGTAGGTTTTTTTACAAACCTACCCCTTACTGTTTTACTGTTTTAAAAGTGAAAAGTTAGGTTTTTGTGTTCAAATAAAAAGTGTAAGTTGTTAGTGTACTCATTTTATTTTTTAAGTGGGAGTAAATTAGCAATTTTCTGAGTATAATGATTTGAGAGTTATGTACTCATTATTAATTTGAGGATAATACTGAAAAAAATAATTAATATTATATTTAAGACCTAACTAACACTTATTTTAGGACTATTTTTTTTTTTTACAAATATGACACTTATAGGAATAAAAAAGAAAAGTTGTGCTTCCCCTCAAACAACGTCAAAATTATCTATAGTGATATCGATATATACATCATGACACCTCATTTTCTTTTTCTTTTTTTTCAACATGGATTTGATATATTGGAGAGAGAACATTGATTTCGTCTTATTGTAATTATTATTGTGGAAACACAAACATAAAATTAACCGTATAAAGCATTGCCGACGTGGAAAATTTTCTATAGCTTAATTATATCGGACGAGATTATATCGGACGAGGTTTTTCCTTTGATATATCTTTCATTTTGTCCCCCAAGTTAGACACGATCCGGGGTTTGTGCTAGCTACTACTGCTGCTCGCAACTGGTGATGATTAGGTGAACAGTACGTAGTTTAACTTCTTCGGCACTGATAAAGTAATATTGGTTATAAATAAATTTTAGTTATTGTATTACTTTTTTCCTTTTCAATTTAACATGGAAATACTTGTTAGCTATTTTATAAAAGATGTACAATTGAATATAACTGATTAAATATAAGTCATTGAACCTGCAGCTATTTTCAAAATAAAAATTACATGTGCTTGGACATAAAACGATGAGTATCAAAGTTTCTTTAAGCATATATAACACCTACTCCCTTGTGCCTATATTATAAGAGACAAATAAGTCTAATTTTTTTTCAAAATATAAGAAATAAGTATCAATTTTTACATACATTAAATACTAATTTCTAATTATGACCTTATTTAAGTGAGTAGAATTTGTATAAATATTAAGTGTCATTAATTAGAATTAGCTAATTTTAAAGTATTTTTTTTGTCTGTGTAAATTAGAGTTTCGTCTTTTATATTCGTAATTTATTTCTGTAATGTATGGTTTACACTTTTACTCTTTCAGCCCCTCTCAAAAATGGAATTGGAATGTGATCACTATCTCCTACCTTGCGTCTCTGCGTGTGGCCCCAGGGAGAGTCAATATTATGGATTCAGATGCTCTCCCATAACCACACTTAAACCATAGTTATCAAAACCGAACCAGATCAACCAGTCAAACCTAAAACCGATTGGAATAGACCTGAAAACCACTTAGCATCCAAACCAGACTTAAAACCGGCGGTCTGTCTGTTTGGAACGGTTCGAAAAAATATATTACTTCTTCAAATATTGGTGTTAGCCAACCACTCCCATGGTACTAACCAGTCGCTGGTAACAGTGCCACATGTGCCATCACGCGCTTTTTAATTTGAAAGCGCGCCTCTCAGGCTCTATTTGTAGGAGTCACTTCCCTTTCTTGCTGCATTACTTTTCGATGTGGGACTAAGACATTCTTCAATGTTTACTGTGCTAAATAAAAGAGCGGGTCTTGATTGAGTGGCAATCAGAAAAGCGAATTAAAAGCAGGTGGCCCTTGTGGTGCTCAAGAAATATTCGTGGTGTTAGTAAGTATCGATTGGATCAGCATCTCAAAGAAATGGGGCGGATGAGTAAAAATGCAGGCTTAAGATTTTAATATTGAGCATCATGTATGACATTATGCAATCTGATATCTGCAAAGTTACATCTGTTGCCAATCTGGTTTCAGCAGCAAAGTTGGGGTGTTAGGTGCACAAGGCAAGGGGAGGACACCAAGTAATTATGCAGAAGGAAACAGCAGGAGCCGTGCAAGAAAAAAGGGGGCTGATGCATCATAATCTAATGGAAGAGATGGAATCACAAAGTCACATGTGTTCATCTTATCTCTTTTTAATATTATCATTTGTTTGCATTTGTAATATTGGGCTTGATATTGAAGCTATGGATAGATTGATATATAGCTTGGTGTTGAGTATGTGGGGGATAAACACTAATGTCGTGTCCCACTTCAATAATAAATGAATTGAAATTTGATACATCATAAATAATTTTAAGTAACGTGTATGTTTTCATTTAATCTATCCCTTGTTTTACCAAAACAATTCTTATTTAATCTATCCCCGAAAAATGTTAGTAGTAAGTTATTGGTCTTATATATTTTAATGGGTGAAGTTATGGATATTGTATTATTTTTTACTTACTATTGTTTTATATATTATATTAAAATTTTAAAAAATTATATTTAATTATTACCAGTTCAACCCCGATCTGACCTTTAAACATTAATTCAGTACTTATATCGGTTCAGTATCTGGTCCGGTTTTGATAACTTTACTTTAAATAAAATGGAACAAGTATTATCACTTACTTGACCAAAGGGGGACCGTACCAATTTTGGATTGATGGACCGTACCAACTTGTAACAAATTCTAAAGAATAATAATAATAATAATAATAATAATAATAATAATAATAATAATAATAATAATAATAATAATAATAATAATACTATAATTGTTAAGATTTTATATAAACAGAACGCTGCTTTGTGCTTTCTAATTCTGGAACTGGAGAGTGGAGACTGTAAATGGGATTTTGACACTTTTATTTTATTATTTTATTTTTTTAATACAAATGACGCTTTTATTAATTCATGCTAAAACTAGCACTTGAACCAAGCGAGGTAATTTATACATGGAAATGATGGAATAATGTTTTTTTTATTATTTTGAATGATAATTTATATTTTTGATGAACAAATAATAATTTATATTTAAATTTGAAAAACAATCGCAAAATATAAAGAGTAACAATTTAATGTTTTTCTCATGATTGAATCAGAAAATGCAGAAAAATTGTAGTCATTCCGAATATGTATTCAGTGATAAATAAATTGTTAAGTGATTATCTATTTTATTTTTATCAGATATATACACATAAGATAGATAATAGTTGATAAAATTGAAAACATGTCACATACAAATACATTAAAAAAATTAAATTATAATAGAAATAAACTAATACAAAAAAGCTCCTGAAAGTTCTTGAAAAAATAAGTACTTTGATGAAGAAGCTTTTATATCAAAGAAACAATGGGTTTTATACCTTTATTAAAGGAGAAATTCCAAAATAAAGCACTTAAACCCCAAGAGAATAAGCTACAAACCAAACCGAATTGAAGTTTTAAAACCACCTCAGGAAATAATTATCAAGTATAACGGATGCAGGTATAAAATTGAAAAGAAACTAAAGAATATTTCCAGTCCACAGGAAAGGAAGGAAGACCGTGGAGACGGTAATGTCATTAAGGCATTCGGCTTAAGCCCAAACCAGGCCCCATAAAAGATATAGAAGGCCACAATTTTTTTTTTTGCCATTCCTAATGTTGAAAGTAAAAGATAGAAAGACCCAATTTTATTTTCCAACCATGCTTAATTAGTGTTGAATTGAGAATATAGAAGGTTGAAGCAGTGTATTTTTATCACTCTTCTTACACTATTTTTGTTATTGATAAGTTTATTTGTTTACTATAAAGTTCCAAATACTCCAAAATTTTTACACATTGAATTTACTTATAAGTTTTTGGCTAAAGGCACAAAATCTCTGTACACGACCCTGAAAGGAAGTAGATCTAAATATTATTTCTGACATAAAAATACTACTAAATACGCTTTAAAAACATTAATACCACCAAGCAGATTGAATAAAAAAAAGTGCATGTATATTGATTTATTGATATGTCTGTGGTGCTTAGCACAATTGGCAAAGTATTTGCCTCTTTGACGCTTGGGCGCGGGTTCGAACCCGCTACGCCCCCTTTCAGCGCTCTTAGGAGTGCGTTGTAGGCCGCTGAGCTATCAGACAAAAAAAAATATTGATTTATTGATATACAATCAAGGACAATCATTACCCCATGAAATTTATTTTTTTTTTAAAAGGTAAAATGTATTCTTATTAATAAAGAGTAGGGTTAAATATGTTTTTTAGTCCCTATAAAATTAGCGAATTTTGTTTTTAGTCCCTACAAAAAATTCCTTCGAACTTCAGTCCCTTACAAATTTTTCGTTAGCAACTTTGGTCTCTGCTGTTAAATTTTTGCTTATGTGGCTAATGGTTGTCATAGTCATAGCTGCCACGTGGACATTTTAAATGACGTGGCATCCACGTGGCAAGTGAGTCAACAAAAATATTATTATTTTATTATTAAACACATTTAAATTAAATTAATCCATAAACTAATTAATCACAAATCAATTAACCCCAAATCAATTAACTCCAATCCACTAATTAATCTTAGTAAAACCCAATGCCTCCCTTCAATTTCAGATCTATCTCTTCCATTCCCAATCTCCAAAATCAGCATCATTTCCCGTTCTTGGTGCAGAGAAATCCTAACTTCGTGGTTTTGCATTTTGCAAAGAGAGAGAGAAGTATTAGTTCAATTCAATTTTTGAGAGCATTAGTAATAGACAGGATACAAGAATCAGCAATCACCGAAATAATCTTTTGGTTGTTGAATCAAATCAAAGAACAGAATGAAAAATAAGATGTCATGCTCTCATTTTGATATTCTCCCATTTCGATTTCTATTTTTGTTTGTCAGTGCAATTTGGGCAACAAAAGAACAAGTCATGAGCTTCTGAACCCACAATTTTGCATCCTTTTGCCCAATCTGAAACTCATTATCAACACAATTCCAGAGAAAAACCCTAAAAGCCACTCTTTTATGGCTTTATTTCCCCACCACAACCGAATGGAAGAAATCCTAACAAGACAAAAGAACGACGACCTCAGAAACAGGTCCAACTCTGAAACCCTCCACGACCACAAACCCATAACACAGATCAACACAAACTTGAGCCACATAAACTCCTCCCTCCTCCAGTTGAAGCATCTTTCGATTCGATGATTGGGACCACCCTTGCCTCCCAGCGCACATGATTTGTTGGTGTGTGGGGGTTCGATGGGATTGAAAAAGAAGTGCAAACATCTGGAGGAGAGGAGGAAGAAATCGTTTTTTGGGCGATGAACTGAGATGTGAGATGAACAGAGACGTGAGAGAGAGATAGGGATGTGAGGAAATTTTTTTTAATTAACTAATAGATTAATTAATTAATTGAAATTTGTTTTAGTTAATTAATAAATTAGTTAATTGAGTAAACATGATTAATATTATAAAAATCATAAAAGTCTTGACATGTGGACGCCACGTCATTTAAAAATTCACGTGGCAAATGTCAGCTGTCTCACCGTTTGCCACCTAAGCAAAAACTTAACAACATGGACTAAAATTGCTAACAGAGAATATTTGGGGGACCAAAGTTTGAAGGAAATTTTTGTAGGGACTAAAACCAAAATTCGTGAATTTTATAGGGACTAAAAACATATTTAATCCTAAAGAGTATATGAGGTACACTAACTCGTCGTAAAAAAAAAAAAAAAAAACTCGTCTTCATGACTCTTTTACCTTGAAATAAAACATACATAAATTTACATACTAAGAAGATTGAGAAATACATCCAATAGGATAGGATTCATACGTCATTCAAAAAAGATGTATGAACCTCTCATAAAACATTTCCTAGCGGTAATTTTTTTTTTTTAACGAAACAGGTAAACATATATATTGAAGTAATTCATGTTTTCACCACACCTATGTGTCCGACGAATTGCATGGGTTCCATACTAGTTTTTCACATTTTTATATTTGCCTTAAATTTATTCTTGTCTGAAAAAATAACGTTTTTTAAGCAAAATGACATGCAAAAGCATCACAATAGAGAATGAGATCTCAACTATATTGGCACCTTTCCGAAAAGGCAAAAAAACTATGTTGGCACCTAAGACTCTACCTATCATTTGCAGCACACCATAATTATATTGAAAATATAAAACAAAAAGTCAATAACATAGCTGGGAAACAAAGGCCGAATCCAGGAAAACGAAAAACATAGAAGCTAACTAAATCTATAGTTCGTTAAACCAAACCGATTTCTAAAGAAATCTACTTTAATAAATCTGGAATCAAGTCCAAAAAAAAAAAAAACCCATAAGAAGAGGTCCCAAGTTTTTATTAGTTTTATCCTTGGTCAAATTTCATTCATTTTTAATTCATACATTTTATAAAAAAAAGTGTTTTTAATTCTTCTCTCCTCACCAAAGACTAAAAGTATATATTTTATATTTTTAAAAGATTAAGTATGAATAAAATTTAAACAAAAATTAAGTAAAAAATCTATTTAAACTTTTTAACTTGAGATCTTTTTTGGGAGAAATTTTGACGTGAGATCAAAGATGTGGTTTCCTTGTTGAAGTTATGTTTGTAGGCTCGTAAAAGGTTCTTTGCCCATCTTATAATGGGCTTACTTTGAAACCCATCTGATAGAGAAAGATCTGTATCTCTCTTACAGATAGATAGGTTTCATATTGGCCTACTAACTAATCAGAATATCGATAGGATAAAAAAAGAATTACTCGATAATTGATTGAGAACGATGGATCATATTATCTTAAGCCCAAATTTTTATCTGTCACTTAAATTAAAGTATTAAACGATGATGGTGTCCTAACAATTTTTCCGGGCATTGTTGAGTCAATAAATAAATAAATAAATAAATTCTTACACACCCTTTGTGTTTGCATGGGTAAGATACCCAAGTGACTTGGATGAGCACGTGTATCCTACGTGTATCTTACTTGACTGATCATTAAAATGATGGTAAATGGCTTATCAAAAAAAAATGATGGTAAATGTTTTTTACTTTTCTATATTTTATACTTAAAAAAATTTTAATTACAAATGAGTCCTTAATCCAAATTGCATATCAAGTGGCTCCATATATTATAAGAACGTGAGTGTCAAGGATGAGTACCTTTAATATGAGAAGACAAGATTTTTTTTTGTAATTTTCGTTTTTCATTATGTATGAAATTTTGAACTGTGATTTACAATAAATCGGGACTTGAAACTATAGGGGTTTTGTAGAGGACGATCATACGAATCTAATGGCACAAATTTTATACTTTTTCATCAACTGTAGAGGGAGAAATCGAGGAACAACCGTGACATTTTAGGGTTCATCAAAACTGCAATTTTGATATTTAAATCTCACGTTTTGATTGTTAAATCTTGATATTTTTGTGTTAAAATGATTGGAAATCTGGTTTGGAACGAAACCCACTTACAATCGCACGAAACTAAGCCGAAAACAACAAGAACCTCGCCTGGAATCGCAGACCCGAAATCGCGACCCGTTTCAGCGCATTTTTGCATGAATTTCTCACTATTTTGCCATTGATAATTGTAGTTTTTATGATTTTTGGACAAGAAATTGAATTCTGATTAAAAACCATAAAGAATCGCGAGAAAACGAATCAGAAACGAGCCAGAAGGAGGCTGGGAGACGTGACCCGCGTTTTTTACCTGGTTCCGGTGCGGGCAACCCAATTAGAGGTGGAAGAAGATAAACAGTAATCGAATGCAATGCCTACTCATGGGACAGGGAGAGGGAGGGCATGTTGGGCCCTATAGGAGTCCGTTTTCGACACAGTTTTTGCATTGCGCTCTAATTTTAATGCTTGATTTTACTAAGTTTTTTCCAGAATATTTACAATGCATTAAATATTTTTATAAAATATATACATTAAATTGAATATTTAATTATTTTTCTAGCAGAAATTAAATAGAAAAATATGCCATAAAAATAACGTGCTATATTCTGAATTTTATGGTACTGTTCACTCTCCTTACAAAGGAACACGTGATTATGTGTTGCCAATTTTTTATACGTGCTTTTAATATGCTAGCATGTAATAACAACTAACATGTGTTCGTGCGAAGAAGATGAACTCTTTTTAAGATAATTATTTAACTTATATTAGTAATTTATTAAGGTAAAATGTATATATTAAATTATTATTAGAAATGTATGAATTGAAAACCCATGTGCCATTTATTTAAGTGTCCAAAAACTTTGTTTTTCGGTTCCAAAATTACTATCTTAAATTATAGTTACAATGGTGCTTTTTTTGAAATTTTTTGGACATTATATATAATTTAAATAAATTAATCTGAGAGTAATGTGAAATTTATAATATTATACCATCGATTTTCTCGCCTAAAAACCAAAATCATGTGTCGTTAGCCCCAATCCACCTGGCCCTTCAACTGCACGAGTTTTACCGAATTAGATTTGAGTTAACCATATGAAGCCCAAAAGATCTCAAGTGAAGCCCTAAAGAACCCACGTTCTGTCCCATTGGGCCTAACCCACTTGGTCACAGTCAATTGTATGGGCCCAGCACACCTAGCCATTCAACTACATGGGTCTAGCCTAACTAGATAATAGTTAACCGATTGAAGCTTAACAGGATCTAAGTGAAGCCCAACATGACCCAAGTCTCATCCCATTTAAGCCAACCCACTAGGTCTTTCAACTGTATGGGCTTGACCCAAGTGGATTAGAATTGACAGTGTCAAGCCCAATAGAACTCAAGTCCTGTCATGTTAGGCCCAATCGACCTGGCTTTTCTACGTCATGAGTCTGGCCCAAACTGGATTGGAGTTAACTATTCGAAGCCTAACATGACCCAAGTCTCGACATGCTTGGGCCCAACCCACTTTGTTTTTCAACCATATGAGTCTGACGCATTTAGATCATAGTTAAGTGTAAAGACCAATAGAACCCAAGTCCGTCCCATTTTGGCCTAACCCACTTGGTCCTTCAATATATGGGTCTGACACAAGTGGATCAAAGTTAACTGTGTTGGGTCCAAATAGACCTAAGTTCCATCCCATTTGGGCCCAACAAACTTGGTCTTTCAACTGTATGGTTTTGACCCAACTAGGTCGGAGTTAACCATGTGAAGCCCAATAGAACCTAAGTCGCATCCTGTTGTGCCTAACCCATATAGCCTGTCAATTGTATGCGTCTGACCCAACTAGATCAGTGTTAACAATCGGATGCCCAACAGAACCATGTGAAACCTAACAAAACTCAAATATCATCTCGTTGGGCCCAATCCACCGGGCCCTTCAACTTAGTAGGCTTGACCCAAGTAGATTGGAGTTAACCAAGTGAAGCCCAAGTTCTGTCCCATTGGGTCCAACCCACTTGGTCCTGGTCACATGTATGGGCCTGTCCCAACTGGACCAGATTAACCATGTGTAGCCATTAGAACCCTACTACTATCTCGTTGTGCCCAACTCACTTGGTCGTTCAACAGTATAGCCCTAACCCAATTGGATTAGAGTTAACGTTGTGAAGCCCAACAAAACCCATCTAAAGGCCAACAGGACCCAAATGTAGTCCCAACTGAGCCAAACCAATTGGATCATAGTTAACCAATTGAAGCTCAGCAGGATCCAAGTGAAGCCCAACATGACCCAAGTTCCATCCCAATTGAGCCAACCCACTAGGTCCTTCAATTGTATGGGCTTGGCCCAAATGGATTAGAGTTAACAATGTCAAGCCCAATAAAACCATGTGAAGCCCAACAGGACCCAAGTATCGTCCTGTTTGGGCTAACACACTCGTTCTTTCAACTGCATGGGTCTGGCCCTACAACAAAGTCTGTTTGATTTACGAAAAAATAAAGGATTGGACAACATAACAATATTTGATTGATGTTTGATTTGAAAATGGTTGAGAGGAGACAACAATATATAGGACAGGGACTCGATAGAAACCCAAATTTTTATATGTATATATTATAATACATATATATTGCAAAATATATAATATAATACAATATTACATGTTATAAATTGTATACTAGTAGCTTTAAAAATATTTTATTTACATATTAGTTACTTTAATATTATTCTATTTGTACTATTTTTTTATTGATATTTATATGTACTATTTGAACCAGTAAAGTGATGACACTGTTATTAAAATTATAGGTTAGGATAATTTAGTCTTTTCACACCTATAAGTTAGAGGGTAAAGTGCAATTGGCCCTTAAATTTATTAGGGGATAGAATTATGTGTTTTAAGGGAGTGTAATATCCTTGTTTCTCAAGTGTGGAAGTTGTAATTTACACATACTTATTAGTTAGTAATCATATATATATATATATATATATATATATATATATATATATATATATATATATATATATATATATATATATATATATATATATATATATATATATCCCTTGTTTGGGTTATGTGTCACGAAGTTAATGTGGTCTTAGTGGTTATGCCATTTGACTGAAGGCTTTGTGTTGTGTGTTCGATTCCCTGGTTACCATTCTTGCAAGTAATTTTTCTGATTTAAAAATTTTTGTTGCACCTAAAAAAAATTTGATTTCACGGATTCGAACCGCGTTGCATATGTGATAATTTGGAGTTGGTATACCTGATTCAATTTACATAGATTCCAATTTACTTAGTGAGAGCAATGCTAGTGTATACTATTTCCTTCCACCTTTACCGAGATTGGTTTACCAAGGGCTTCAATTTGTTTGCCAGACTATAAGCCAATTTCTATTTTCCAAGATTAGAATTTAATTTTTTATAACTTTAAAATTTATAGATTCCAAAATATAACTTTAATTTTTTATAAGAAATTTTCTAAGTAACCTAAAGACATAATTAGAATTTAAACCTCGACTTCATAATATTCTGTTCCATCATGTTCTATCCATCAAATGCTGGCTCAGGATAAAAGTACATGACCAAAAACTGAAAACAATTATAGATTTGAGCAACACAATGAAGGGCACCAAAAACAGGAAATCACAAATTGATTTCTAAATCCTGATTCCACACCATAGTAATGAACCACTTATTTTAAACCAAAAAAAAATAAAATATTGCTTTTTGTGTCGAATTAGAAAACATAATTCTCTCAGGTACGAAGACAAAATCTAAAGAAATATCACCAGCCAAGTTTCCAGTATAAACTAGAAAATCAGGAATTAAGTCCATACCTTGATTATTAATATAGATTGAAAATGATAATCTGCTCAACTTGATGCTTCAGTGGATGCCAATATTGTCCTTGCGTTTCTCTGTACCAGTAGTGCAGGGCCATAACTATAGGATGCAAGATCAGAAAGTACAAAGGAAACAAATGACAGAAGAAAGAGTGCTCAAATTGTTATTAAGATCTCAATGGAACAGTGCAATATGAAAAAGTACAAGAAATTCCGGTAGATCTAATATGGAATCAAGTCCATTTCTAGGAATGCAGAAAGTACAGAAGGGAAATAAAGCAGAAAAGGGCTCAGCAGAGATAGAGCTAATCAGAGAGAAGATGAGATCACTAAAATTCAACCTGACCAATCATTAGCATGACACCTCCTTAATGTCACCATCTGTAGATTCCATTTCACATGGATTAGGCGGGACATCTACCACAGGGGAACAATTGAAGAATCCATGAGGCTGCAAACAATAAGGGAGCTTCATATGTCAGACAATTGGAAAACCTCCATTAGCACATAAATACATAAACTAAACAAAATAACAAGCTTCATATGTCAGACAATTGGAAAACCTCCATTAGCACATAAATACATAAACTAAACAAAATAACAAAATCCAATCACCAAAAAATTTAGAGACAACAAATGCTGATAAAAAAAAATTAGTAGTCATTTAATGGAAAAGATGTGCTCTACTGAGTATTGTCTAGAACAACAAAGCCAAATCAACAATTCTTGATATAATAGCGTTGTTCAAAACTCTTAGTATTCAAGCATTTTATAATAACATTTTAAAGTTAAAAAGCATGAGCAACAGAGCACCATATCACATAATTTAAGATAAGCAAACAACAGAGTAATTATCATGAGCATAAAACCAATGCGTTCAACCATGAGCATAAAACCAAAGGGTTCTCAGAATAAGTCTATCAAAACTATAAACTGAGTAATTACCATGAGCATAAAACCAATACGTTCAACTGGCATAACTGGCTAGTCTTCTAGACGAGGAACATGTGTGATTCCAAATACATACCTGAAGATAACACAGTTAGTCTTAGACACCTAGAGTGTGGTTATAGACAAGGTAAATTGCTCAGCCAAGCAACAGCTACAAACAAATGTTGACTTTAACTTAATCTTCCTCTTAAATATGTTCTCTCATTCATTATGGGTGTCTTGTTTTCCCTTGCAACCTTGTGTAACAAACCATAGCACATATATTGAATGAAAGCTATAATTTACCTGTCACAAGAAGGCACATCATATGCTTTGCTCATATGCTTTGACATATAGCACCAGTTTTGAAAGCATGCTAAACCAGTAGTATTGAAGTGAATTAAACAAGTAACTTGACATAAACCAATAACTTAAAATTTATTGCAAACTGGTAAATTGTTATAATCCAAACCAGTAAGCTGACATAAACCAGGAAATGGTCCTTTCGAACGCCAAAACAGAATTGAAAACAACAAGTGCACACAATTACAATTCAAAACCAGTATATGGTCCTTTCAAAAGTCACAAAGAAGAATTTTCGTAGAACACTTAAGCAAACAACTGGCAAGTAAGTTGATGATGAACTGATAAGTGTTCTATTGAGTGTGACATGGATCCATTTATGTGTCACTACATGAACCATAAGCTAGAATGGAAAGTAAAAACACATGAAAGGTTTAGCTATATACAGAAACCAAGGACAAAATCCAGCTACTTAGGCACGAGTTTTCAATGAGAATGACAAAAAGGGTTGAATTCTGACGTAGGTTGCTCCATAAATGGTGTCAAATATATGCTTTAATCAAGACGCATGGCAAGATAAATATTTGGTGTTGTACAGGCAGTTTAAAGTATGCAGTTGTTTCCTTCTTTCAATGGAAGAAATTTTTCAAACAAATTTTTCATTTAAAAAAAAATGCTTGAAAATCCTTTAAAGTAAAGCACATTGCTTTAATTCAGCATAAGAGAATCAAATAAACTTCAAATAGTGATGTGAGGATGGAAAGAAATCTATAAGGGAAAAGTAATTCCCAAGTAGTCTTCTTTTACTACAACCCACTTTGTCTATTTTGACAACATCATTTGAAACAAACAAAAAAAGTTGAGAGTTGTGGAAAAAATCTTAAATCTAACAAAAGATGCAGTGAGGCCATATGAGTTAGAGAAAACATCTAGCACAAGTTTCAAATCGCAGTAGCTGTGGCGTTTACGTAGGGATCCTTGATATTGAAGATAAAAAAGACTGATAAGGCCACAATTGCAGGGGCGCGAATACAATTGCAGCCGCAATTGCGGCTGCGGACCACAATTCAAAACCTTTAGGATGGAGGGAAAGGCAAGTACTTTCTATTGTTTTTCAAGATAAATTTCTCAAAGAGCATATATGTGCTAACTAGTTTATCCAGCCAGCTTCTATGCAAATGAAAAAACAAAGACTCTTCGACTTGATCCTCCACATTAGTCTATTTTTATTATCACACGTGTGTTGCAGCTTGGTTCAGAAGAAATTTCAGTAGGCATATCCAAATCCATGAACATAGAAGTAAAATCATGACTCAACAGATAAATAAATCAATCAAACACAAAGCAAGATAAAAACAACACAGAGTGCAAGGGACTTCAGCAACACACCACAACACCAGATCTGAGTAGCACATTGAATTATTTGGTAAATTCAAAATAATTTTTTTGGTGGGCGGGGAATTTCCCTTTTATGGTGTCGGGCGGGGAATTTCCCTCTCTCTTCTGAAGGGGGAACACCAAAAATAACAATGCAAGAGGAAGACGAAGATGGGATTCTAGGGATTATATGAATGGAGACATGAAAACTAACCAGAAAGAGGGAATTCTCTGTTCGTAGTTCACCGGAGACTGGAGAGTTTGCAGTTCACGCGTAGCCGTAGAGAAGACAGTTGTTCGCGTCGCCAGCGCTGGAGGTGGCTTCTTCTTCGCCGGAGAGAGGAGGTTGTTCGCGTCGCCGGAGAGAATGGAGCCGTTTCGCTGGAGAGAAGGTAGTCTCGACGCTGGAGGTGGCTTCTGCTTCTTCTTCTATTCACGGCAATGGAGAAAGGGTTGCGATACAGTGGAAGAATGCACCGACAACATTAGGGTTGGGGATGAATCATTTTTTTGGTGAAGCTGCATATTTTTTTTTGGTGAAGCGTTGGGGATGAGTCTGAAACAGGGTTGGGGATGAATTTGAAATTAAAAAAAATTAAGTGTATAATATAGAAAAGTAAAAAATTGTGGTAAAAATTGTTTTCATCTTTTTAATAAAATGCCACGTATGACACACGTGTTGCACACGTAAGACATTTACTTTATGTCACCTCATTTGGGTATGATACCTAATAAAACTAGTGGTCATCGGAGTGTTGACCAAAAAAAAACTTTTTTGGGATTGTAGAATTGTCTTTCGTGGTGACATTGTAGAATTGTTTTCAAGTTTAAGTAAAAGTGTAATTTTTTTTTATAAAATTGGCATGCTAGTACATCACTATAAGAAAAAGAATCTCAACAATGTTGGCACCCCAGACCCTACTAATCATTTGCAGCACACTACGAATTCATTGAAAAATGAGAAAAAGAAAACAAGGAGCATGAGAGGACTAGACCAAAACCCACGGGACAACAAATCAACGAAATCTAAAGCAAGGGAGGTCATGCCTGTTACGAAAAAATCCCCCCTAATAAATGTTGGAATTAAATCCCACTAGAAAAACCCCATATGATTAGCTCCATAGGATGCTAATTTATCAGCACAACAGTTTCCCTACCTATAAATATGAGAAAAAACAAAGTGGAAATTTTTACAAAGAGAAATGCAATGATTTCAGCGATTTCTCAAGGACCAAGGCACTACGTGAGATGATTTAAAAGCTGAGATGACCAACATAGAGTCACATTCCAACCAAATCTTCTGCCAACCTTTACTATAAGCAAATTCAACAGCGATCATGGCAGGAGTGAATTCTGAGTGAAGGGAGTGAGTAATACTAATATAGGAAACAAAAATGCCCAGAATTTCACCTCTGCTACCTCTAAAAATTCCACCACAACCTGCATGTCCTGGTGACCCCTTAGTTGAGTCATCAGTGTTACACTTGATTTAACCAGGCAAAGGAGAATACCAATCTACTTGCTTTATTATTGGTGCTTTAGGAGGATGTACTGCAACAGAGAAATATTTAAGAATACTTAATTATGTAATAGATGAAGATAAATGTCCCGTGGAGTATGTACCTGATAGGTATGTGGCCGACCTAATTAAGGACTTAGCTGTATGAACTATCACCACAGAATTTTTAAACCCCCGTTGATTTCTAGCAAACCAAGTGGCCCAAATAAAATTCAAAATAGCAGCCAGAACAATGTCTTTGACTTGTGTACTCCAATTTTTGTCAACTATATCCAGAAGACTTAAAAAGGAGGATGTATCAAGAGGGCCTTGGAACACAGTCTAAAGCCACTGCCAAATAAAAGTTGCAAAGCTGCAATCAAGAAAGAGATGGACCGACGTTTCCTCTTGCTTACAGCAAAGCCTACACATGGAAATAGTAACGCAACCACGCTCCTTAAGATGCTCATCTGTTGGAATTCTATCATGTAATAGGCGCCAGAAAAGGAAGGATTTGGAAGGAGGTATAATGGAGGACTAAATAAGCTTCCCCCAAAAAGATTGATTACCTGCTGGATACAAAAAATTAAAGGCATATTTAAAAGACAGGATGCCACTATATGTAAGCTTCCAAACAAGCGTATCAGGAGAACCATCACTTGGAATGTGCACCTGCTGAATTTTATCAATGAGCTAAGGGTGAGAGTGCACCAACTCAGGTGGAAGATGCCAGGCTGAGTCTCTAATAAAGTCACTAACCAAGGCTGAAAGAGAAAATTGAACCAAAGAAGGAACATTAATCATATCTGCAATAGGAGTGCCTAACCAATTATCCAACTAGAAATTATTCTTAGAGCCATCCCCCTTGAAGCCAAGCTGTGTTGTTAGTTAAAGAAGGTAAGTTGGTTCGAATGCCAGTCCAAATAGAAGATCTATTGTAATATGACAGAGGAGTGTTATTCCGATAATACTTTTGCCTAAAAAGCGCAGCCCATTGATTATTAGAATAGAGAAAGTTCCAAGCCAGCTTCAAAAGAGCTGCTCGATTAATAGCCTGTATAGACTTAAGGCCTACCCCCTTCATTAGTTGGAGAACAAACTTTGTGTCATGCAACAGTAATGACCTTCTTTGTATTTATGTCGCCAGAGAAACAAAATTACAAATCCATCTGTCAATCATTTTCAATAAACTCACAGGCCAGGAATAGATATGGAAGCTATATATCAACATGCCATTAATAACAGAATTAACAAGATGAACCTTACCCATGATGGAAAGCAAGGAGCCCTTCCAAGTAGAAAGTTTAGTCTTTATTCTATCATCTATAGGCTGCAAAAAATTAATTCTAGGCTTACCTTTAAATAAAGGAACACCGAGATAAGTGAAAGGAAGAGAGCCAGCAGTAAAACCCAAGAAGTTACTAATCTGGGAAGATTTCCTAGGAGGCAAAGTGGCATATAATTTACACTTGTCAACACTAACCTGCAACTGACCAGAGGCTTCGCTATACAGCCTAAATAAATTCATCAAGGCTAAAAGATTTCTTTTAGTGCCTTTACAGAAGACCATAATATCATCGGCATACAAGACATGACTACGAAAGTTATGTATAAACTAAAACAAAAATGTATAAAAATAATTAACTTTATTACATATGTACATATATTTATTCATATAAATCATTAAAATATAAAAGTATAAAACAATGAAAATAATTTAAATAATTAATTTAAATTTTTAAATTTTAAAAATAAGAATAACACGTGTCAAAATTTGAAAAATAAAGGACTTATATAAATATTAAGAGGAGTGTTACCAACACATTTTTTAACACTCTCTTGTTGGAATCAAGTGGATTCAGAAACAATGACTCTTAATTATTTTGACGATAACAAATAGTTAGTAGAACAATTTATCCTCTGATGTGTTTGTTAGTGTGCAGAAGTCACTATTTATCATAAGGAATTATCTCAGAAGACTAAGTGAAAATGTGTATTTCACTCTCAGTTTCATAAATTTGAGTCTGGCATTAATCCTCTGAAAATTGCTGACGTCATCATCTGATAGCCTCACTCTGTCTTGGTCAACGCTCTGTTATCAGTCAACGCTCTAATAGACCATGCTCTGGTGAGACTATACTCTGTCTTGGTCAACGCTCTGTTATCAGTCAACACTCTGATAGACTATGCTCTGGTGAGACCATGCTCCATCTTGGTCAACGCTGTGTTTTTTGTCAACGCTCAATAGACTATAAATAGACTACTCAGTTGAAGCCTTCGTCTGTTTCTACAAGACTCTGTTATATGAAAGGCCAACAAATTATGTACTGAAGAATTTGCCTTTGTTTCAAGCTCACTCTGGTGAATAGAGTATCTCAATAACAAGCATCGTCTGTTTGACAGATGCTCTGATCAGAAATCAGACTGAATGTTAATTAAAGGCTACTTCATGTATTAAAGAGACCTCATTGATGAGTATTTTAATGTACGAGGAATCAAAGGTCAAAGGGAATGTCAACGTTTATAATCATCAGAAAACTTTCTCAAGAAGTGTCTAATATTCAAAAAGCTCACAAGGGACAAAGATCCCGATTTTATCTGCTGTGTCAGTATGCAAAAGCAGAGTGGAAAACAACGCGACTTGCTAAAGCCACAAAAAGGGGATCTGAAGTTTTGTCCATTGGTAAAAGAGCTGTTAGGACACAATGATACTATTCACAACCCTAGCTATATATACCTTACTTCGCCCACTGAAATAGGTCAAGAAAAGTGAAACAAAAACGTTGTGATACAAGTGAGCAACCAAGAATCATTCCAAGTATCTGAGATCATATTGAACAAACATTTAATCATTTTATTCTTTCTGTTTGAAAGTTATTTATTGTGCTTAAGTTTTTCATTGTATATCCTCTCTGTTGAGAGTTATTTGATAATGTTTCAAACCATTTTTGAACATTGTATCTGGCCCAGTAGTGGTTGTATTCTTTAGAGGCTTGACTACACTAAGTCGTTCTAAGAAGTTGTGAGTATAGCCAGTTTGGCAGTATTATACTCTCAAATGTAATCAGGCTGATTATAGTAGAGAAATCCTTCAAGTGTGTGAAGGGACTAGATGTAGCTATCAAGTGATAGTGAACTAGTATAAATCACTGTGTCATTATCTTCTTTTCTCCTTACTTACTTACTTGTTATTTTATTAACAAGTTGTTTTGAAACGGTTTTCATTAACACTCAAGTTTTGCGAAAAGATTTCTAAAACCCAATTCAAACCCCCCATTTCTTATGTTTTTGTCACGTTCATCTCTTTCTAACACTCACTCTCTTATTAAATTTAAGTGGGTCTCATTAAATAATATGGGACCTATATAAATTTGAAGAGACCCATATGAATTTCAACCAATAGGATGAAGTGTGTTGGAAAGAGTGTATTCCTAACATTTCTCAAATATTAAATGACAAGTAAAAAATGAATGACATGCATTAACTTATTTCTTGCCTTTAAAATAACGGAGGAATGCTACGAGCACTCGTTCTGACACTCGCGCGTCTATTCAACCACGTCACACTATTATTAAAATCGGTTACCTATTATCTCAAAGTCTGCGCCAAACGAAGACCATGTGGGAGCAATATCAGAAGCTGGGGAGCTCCACTGGTGGAGCGCGACGGTCGAGATGGGGGAGGAGTGGCTGCAGGAAACCTATATTGCAAAGACCAGTTGTTAGTGGTGGAACGACGTTGCAGATCACGGCGGAGCCTGCTGCTACGATGACAATGCTGGGTGTTGCTACTAACGTCGACGTTCGCCACGAGGATCATAGTCGCACCTCAGATGTGCAATGGTGAGGTGATTACAAACGACACAACAGAAGGTTGTTTGTTGCGGAGGTTATCAGAGGAAGGTTGTTAGGGTTCTATGTTTCTGTTAGTGGTCGGGTTGTTTCTCGATGGTGACGATGGCGACTGACAGCGACATTTAAATGGGGTGACAGCGGAGAGGTCATGGGTTCTGTTGGGTGTTTGATGGAAAAACGCAGTGGTGGTGGTGCTTGGGTGATCTTTCCCATGGAAGAAGATGATGATGAAATTGACCCCTCTACGTTGCTTTGTTTAGATTTCACTGTAATATTGTGCTTTTCTGTTTGATGGTCCTCTGCTCTCCCCTGGTTTTTGTAATTTTAGATTTGTCTTCTTTAAATGGCACGATGATCTGATGAGTGGGTGCTGCTATGTTTACGGTGAAGATTGTGGGTTTGGTGAACCAAAATGATGGTCTCGGTAACTGAATAAAGTTAAAAATTATTTTTTTAAAAAAATAACTAAATTTTCAACTTGTTTACACGGTAAACGAGATAGGCTTTAAAAAATGTAATCACATGGCTAAACAGATGATTGAGGGTTCACGAGCGATTTTCAAAGTGTTTGCTCCTAGCATTCTCGCTAATAATAATAATAATAATAAGGCTTAATTACACTTTTAGTCCCCTAGGTATCACAATTGTGTAATTTTGGTCCTTCAAGTTTCAATTGTGTGAATTTGGTCCCTAAGGTCATGTGATTGTGCGATTTTGGTCTCCCAAGTTCTAATTGAGCGATTTGGGTTCTTCAATTATTGCTATTGTGCTATTTTTGTCCCTATTGCCATTCAATTTCTAATAAAAAATGTCGATGTGTCACGTATACGTATGACTTGTCACATAACTTGGTCTTAGTGGCATGTTAGTTGACTTAAAAATTTAAAAACCTTATAGCATTTTCGGTTATAGATTGAATGAAAATCGAAAGGAGGGACCAAAATTGCAAAATTTTGATACATAGATGACTCAATTCGCTCAATTAGAACTCGGGGGACTAAAATCACACAATTGCGACATTTGGAGGACCCAATTCGCTCAATTAGAACTTAAGAGACCAAAATCGCACAATTATCACAATACCCGAGAGACCAAAACTGCAATTCTTGATCGTGTTATGTCATGTACTTTTAAGAATTTAATATTCCATTTCTGCATGGAATTATGAATGTTGGAGCCTGGAAGCAGTACTTGTACCTGTTAGTTGATAGCTAGAGGCCAAAACTTATTGAATCTTATTGTAAGATCGTGCTTGGTGCTTACATTGCCAACTCCACACCATGGAGGATTCAAGGGATAGTTCATGAGGATTATATAAAAAAAACTAAAAGGAAATTTGACGAGGAAGGATTTCATTCCTTTAAAATAATGAAGGGTGCACTTTCAAATGTAAATTACAAAGTAAAATGGTGAAATAAAATTGTGATAACATATAACATTTTGTCGATCATAATTTCGTATCTCAACTCAAAAATAGGTAGATTTTCCTCAGTTTGGGCCCTTCAAATAACAAGGAGCGGGTTAGGCTTTCTGCTTGGGCATATTCAATTAATAAAGCTTTGAAGTAAAAAATAAAATAAAAATGAAGAGTTTGTAGACCAAACAGAAAAAGGAAAAATAATTCATTAACAATTTTGTTTCTCTTAGGCTTCATTAATTTCAAATACAAGGTCATAAGTGTGGAGAAGACTAAGGTTTTTGTTTCCGGTAATACTTCCCAATTGAAGGCAAAGGTTGGGGATTGATTTCGTTATGCCTCTCGATCTTTTCACTCTATTCTCGCTTTTTGGAGCTTTTGCTAACGGGTCGAGAGGCTCACTTGGGATAACTTTGATTTGGCATACGGTTGTTTGGGTCATCTGGGATCTTCGGAATGGTTGTATATTCTCAGGGAAGGTACCTGATATGGGATTCACAGTTGATCGTATTATGGCATTATCTTGGAGGTGATTCTTGGCTAAAGGGAACCTGTCGTGTCTATTCTACGAGTGGTATACAGACCCTATAGCTTGTATTCGTAGGTGTTAGTTTATTTGGTCCTTTTAGGCTTTTGTTTTTTGGGGGTTAGGTTCCTCCCTCGCCTTTTCTGTTGTCTGGTAAACTATATTGGGTTTAAGTACTCCTAGTACTCCATTAATATAATTTGTTTACCATTCAAAAATAAAGGCAAAGGAGATTGAGGATGTAGCGGGGTTCAGCATTACATAAGACTTAAGAATAAGAAGGTACTTGGTGGTCCCATTCCTAGTTTCTTGCATGATAGGAAGAAGATTGTGGATTATGACTACATTCTTGAAAGAGCACTAGGTAGGCTTACTACTTAGGCTGACTACATTCCTAGTCTATGTGCTTTTCCCTTCACATGTCATGCAATCAATATTGCTACTCAAAGAAATTTGACCTAAGTTGCAACAAATTGTTCGAGGTTTTCTGTGGGTGACCAAGCAGACAGAGGAAGTGGCATACTATTTCTTGGGAGAGGCTTTGTAAGCCAAAGGATCGTGGGGGTATGGGTTTTAAATACATTCATCTCTCTAATTATTGTCTACCATCCCTCACACCTTTCACCACGTGTCAAACTGTGTTGCTCCCCTAAAAGTTATGCACTGTCATTGTGCCATTACTGACAGAGATGCAACCACTAATGCACCACCATTCCTAGTCAAGAGAGCCCCTCTGAAATCTTCATTAAAATCTTCCGAAAAGAATGAGAAAATGTTTAGTACTCCCTCTGTCACATTAAATTTGTCCTCTTTGGAATATTAATTCTATTGTCTCAAATTATTTGTCTATTTAGAAAATCAAGAAGTATTAATTACTTATTTTCTAAAAATACAGCTTACATCTCAACCAACTGTATTAATGAGTTTTCTACTTAACTACTCTACTACTACTACTCACTCCAATTAATAATTTTAGTCAATGAGTGTCATTTTATCATAAAAATTATTAAACTCTACTAGCTTTATATTTTGTTTCTTTGTAAATCTTAATAGGCTTTGTTTATCTGTTTCGGTTAGAATTTTATTTCTGGTTTTGGGCTTTTATCTTGTTATGTGTTGGGACGGTTCCCTTTTGTTACTTAGGCCCATTTTCCTGTGTTTTCCTTTCGGGTTTCACTTTGTATATAGGGCCTTTGCCCTGTTGAACTTTGTATCTTTTGATCAATGAATTTGATGCATTTCAGAAACCCTATTTTTGATTCTTTACCAATATTATGGTATCAGACTACGAAACCCTAACTCCGCCACATAATAACCCTAACTCCGCCGCATAAATCCCTTTTCTTCTTCATTCGCTCACTTTCCATGGCGAACTCCGAAAATAACAATTCCAGTGACACTTATTCAGAACTTATAGTCAACATTCCGATCAATTTTGATCCGAATCAAGCATCTTCGAGCCCCTATTACATTCATCCAGGCGAAAACCCAGGCGCCATTTTAGTCTATCCACCACTCAATGGAGACAACTTCCATTCATGGAGTCGGGCCATGAAAAGGCTCTCCTTACAAAAAAAAACAAGTACAAATTCGTAGATGGAACCATACTAGCACCTTCCTCTACCGATCCTCTCTTTGACGTTTGGGAATGATGCAATAACATCATCGTTTCTTGGATTAATCGAAGCTTAACACTGCATATCGCTCAGAGCATCATCGACATCGACAAAGCAAGATCTCTCTGGCTTTCAAGATCGATTTGCAAGAGGTAATAACTATTTCAGATTTTCTGATATCTTGCAAGAAATCCATTCTTTAAAACAAGGAGACCGAAATACATCGACCTATTTTACTAATCTCAAAATTTTGTGGGAAAAGCTTGAGTCTCTGAGACCCACTCCTTCCTGCGTTTGCAACACTCTTTGCCCTTGTAACCTTACCAAACAAATGAAAACCCATCGTGGCAATGAGTATAGTCTGTTTCTTGAAAGGTTTAAAAGATAACTTCAATAATGTCAATAATCAAATCCTTCTGCTTGACCCTCTCCCTTCCATAAATAAAGTTTTTACCTTAGATATTATTGCAGATACAAGTCTTTTGGCATCCAAAACAGCACCTACACCTATGACTAAAGAAACAAAACTCCACAAAAATCAAGGCACTTTACCTGAAGATCTTGTTGCTTACCGTAGATTAATAGGAAGATTGTTGTATCTGACTAACGCCAGACCAAATATCAGCAACTCGGTTCAACAATTGAGCCAATTTATGAGCTGCCCCACTTCTACTCACCACCAGGCTGCTTTAAGAGTTCTCAAATATCTCAAAACATCTCCAACACATGGAATTCTTCTTTCAGCAAAATCTCGGCCCCAATTAAAGGCATTTTCAGATTCAAATTGGGCCAATTGTATAGACCCCAGAAAGTCCACCACTGGTTACTGCATATTTTTTTGGAGATTCTTTGATTTCATGGAAATCAAATAAACAAACTATTATTTCTCAGTCTTCGTCTGAAGCTGAGTATCGAGCTTTGGCAACCACGATCAAGGAGATTTAGTGGCTCACATTCATTTTGGATGAGTTAAAAATCAATTCTATCAAACCTGCCTTATTATACTGTGACAATCAATCGGCCAGACATATCGCTGCTAATCCTTCCTTCCACAAACGCACAAAACTTATTGAGATCGACTGTGACGTCGTTCGGGAAAGCTCCAATCTAAACTCTTCCATCTCATGCCCATCTCTACATCAGATCAGCTGGTAGACATTTTCACCAAGCCCCTGGACACAATACCTTTTTTCTGAATTTGTTATCCAAACTGAGAGTTTTAAGTATCCACTCTTCAGCTTGAGGGGGGTATTAGCTTTATATTCTGTTTCTTTGTAAATCATAATAGGCTTTGTTTATCTGTTTGGGTTAGAATTTTATTTCTGTTTTTGGGCTTTTATCTTGTTATGTGTTGGGCCAGTTCCCTTTTGTTACTTAGGCCCATTTTCCTGTGTTTTCCTTCGGGTTTCACTTTGTATATGGGGCCTTCGCCCTGTTGAACTTTGTATCTTTTGATCAATGAATTTGATGCATTTCAGAAACCCTATTTTTATTCTTTACCAATATTAAACTCATTCATTTTCTTAAGAGGTGTGCATAACCTAAAAGGATAAGTAAATTGAGACGAAGAGTAAATGAGAGGGAGTAAATATGTCATTTTGAATTAATTTTTTTTATTTTTTTTATTTTTTTTTAATGTGATGTGATGTTTTAATTAGTTATGTGTGAGAGTAAAGTCTTAGGTGTGTGGCAATGCAATAATTTCTCCTTCATATCATCAATTTTAAGATGCAAGATTATGTTGACGTAACAAAATGGTCGAATCTTATTAGATACAATGGCGGACCTAAAGATTACGCTGATGTAGCAAAATGGTGGAATCTTATTAGATGTAATGTCAGACCTAGCACCATGGGCCAGTAAGTGCATAAAATTTTAAAATCACCGAAATTATAACAAGAGCATCAACACATGTTTTTTTGCAAAAAAAAATAAAAAAAAATAACAAGAGCAAATGTTTGTTCTTCTTGCAAAATAATAAGAGTATGATTTCCAGTATTATTAAACCTGGACCGGTCATCGACCCAGTCATGGCACTGGGTCAGTGGGTCACTGGTCGGACCGGTGGATTACTAGTTGAACCGCGTGACCCGGTCACCATTAATAAATACATAAAATTTCTGGCATATATAAATTTTATACTTCAAAAAACCATAAAAAAATCATACATTAACTTAAAAATCTCAACAAAAAAAAAATCATACTATATATATAATGTTTTTTTTTGTCAAAGCACATCAGAGATTCATTCATTCAACAAGGGCCAAGCCCATCAACAGGTACATGAGTCCAATACAAAACAGCAAACAAGGCACAAGGCCCACGTCTACCCTAACGCATGCTGGAGTAGATCAGGAACAAACATAAGCACGCATACACCGGTTATTTTAAGGCCATTATTAAATGTACCCCCCACCTGGTAGGTACACTCCCACAATTTGCGAATTTTTCAAAATACCCCCGAATAAAAACAGCAAAAAGTCTTTTTTTTTTTAATTCTGAACACTTTACCGGAAATTGTAATTTTCGGTATACAATTTGTATACCAGAAATTGCAATTTCCGGTAAAATTGTGTGTAAAATTTGTTACCGGAAATTGTAATTTCCGGTATACAAATTGTGTGTAAAATTTGTATACCGAAAATTGCAATTTCCGGTAACAAATTTTACACACAATTTTACCCGAAAGAGATAATTCTCTTTTGGGGGAGAAACTGAACCCTTTGATTAAGGATCTTCACCCATACTGTCAACAATCTCTCGATGCATTCGGACTAGCTTACTTTGCATCGAGGACTAGCTTACTTAGCAAAGGAAGCTAGTCCGAATGCATCGAGAGACAACCGTTGATAAACAGATACCAGTTTATGATGGTCAAAAGAGCTTATTTACGACAGGTCCATTCCCCTTTACATCAAAGGATTTTGTAGTCAAACACTCATTTTTTATTTTTTGACACGCAGACTTGGTGCAAAACGCTCTCATCGTACCGGGTACGTACTTTGTTTCGTTTTGAACTTTGTTCCGAAAATTACAATTTTCGGTATACAAATTTTATACCGGAAATTGCAATTTCCGGTATACAAAAATAACGTACTGGAAATTTGTAATTTCCAAAGATTAAAAATATTGTGTACCGGAAATTGTGAATTTCCGGTACGTTATATTTTTAATCTTTTTCCGGAAATTGCAAATTTCAGGTACGTTATTTTTTTTTCAAACTTTTTTTCCCATGTAATAATCTATTGTTTGTTTCATTTTAGTTTCATTAGAAATGGATGATTTTAGTGGCTTCAATTCTGACGAAGCTGACAAGCCGACCGACGTTTCCCAACATTTCGATTGTAGTGATGTATTCACTACTACGCAGGTAATTTAATTATTGTTTGATATTGTGAATATGTCGTTTTTTTTTTCAAAACATTAAGATTAATACTTTTTTGTAGATATTTCCTACACGAGATGACCTTTTGTATTGGGCTCGAGAGGTTGGGAAGGAAAACAATATAGTTGTTGTCATTGTAAGATCAGACACATAAACAGGACAAAGAGGAAGAAAAACAAAAGTCATTCTGGGTTGTGAAAGGGGTGGAAAGTATAGATCAAAGTCATCAAGTTCTTCAAAGTCAACTGGATCTCATAAGTGTGAGTGTCCGTTCGCGCTTAAAGGAAGACCTCTGTCAATGGGTGAAGGCTGGATACTTAAGGTCCTCTGTGGAATTCACAACCATCGGATACCTGAAAGCATGATGGGTCATCCATTTGTTGGTCGTTTAAATCAAAATGAGAAAGAAATTGTTCATGATATGACAAAGAACAACGTAAGGCTGGGAAGCATTCTATTGACACTGAAAAGTCGCAATGTGGCCAATCTCACTACCATCAGTCAAGTATATAATGAGCGGCGTAAGTTTCGATCAACACAGAAAGGTCCAAGAATTAAAATGCAACACTTGTTGAACTTAATCCAACGTGATCGATATGTGTCCTGGTATAGAAGACATGAAGGTTCTGACGTTGTTAGAGATATTTTTTGGACACATCTAGATGTCGTCAATTTATTGAATACATTTCACGTTGTCTTGTTCATGGACAGCACCTACAAAACCAACAGATATCGGCTGCCACTGTTTGAAATTGTTGGTGTTACCAGCACATCCCTTACATACACTGTGGCATTTGCCTATTTGGTTTCTGAGCAGCAGGATAACTTTGAATGGGCACTCTTAAAGTTAAAAGGTCTGTTTGTGGGACAGGAATCATTTCCTCAAGTTATTCTTACTGATAGAGATCTTGCTCTGATGAATGCAATTGCGTTTGTTTTTCCAACTTCGGCCAATTTGCTGTGTCAATGACACATAGGTAAGAATGTCTATGCGAAATGCAAGAAGTTGGTATTTCATGAAGACAAACATGAGGCAGTGAAGAATGCATGAGATGGTGTTGTTGATGCGACTGACGAGTTTGAGTATCAGCAACGGTTGATGACTTTTGAGTGTGTATGTTCAGAATTTCCTATTTTTGTTGAATATGTCAAGAATACATGGTTGAACCCCTTTAAGGAAAAGTTTGTTGCGGCATGGACCAACCAAGTCATGCACTTCAGAAATACAACAACAAATAGGTATGCTTAAACCAGTAGATAAAATTATGTTGATAATTTTGTTTTTTAAATGGTGTCATTGGTATTTGATGTGGTTTAATTTTTGTTTGTTATTAGAAATTTGAGTCTGCACATTGGACATTGAAGAGGAATCTACAAAACAGTAGGGGTGACCTGTGTCATTGTTGGGAAACTATGAACAATATGATTGCACTGCAACACACTGAGATAAAAGCATCATTCGAAAGAAGCATAAACATAGTGGAGCACAGGCACAACAACCGTTTGTTTATCATATTGCATGGATTTGTATCAAGGACTGCACTACAACTTATTGCCAACGAGTGTGGCAGAGTGAATTATGTGGGTATCGATAAATCTACTTGTCGTTGCCTAATCAGAACGACACATGGGTTACCTTGTACTTGTGAGTTGGCGGGTTACATAAGACTGTTTGCACCTATTCCATTGGAGGCAGTTCACTTGCACTGGAGGAGTTTACATTTTGGTGAATATCAATCGCAACAACACAAAGTTGAGATAGAAGGCGGGGTGTCAGAGGAAGAGCTTGCGCTTCAATGGGATGCATTGGTAAATCGATTTCGATCACTTAATGTTATTGGCAAGAGGACATTGTTTTCCAAAGTGCGTGAACTTGTATTTTCGAACACAACTTCAATGTGTCCACCTCCTCAAAAGGTGAAGACCAAGGGAGCACCGAAAAAGGGTAAAGGTAAGGCCCCAGCAATGGATGGATATGATGTTAGGCGCGACCCATCATATTTTGAGCATGTGGACAACATGTATTCTGAGCATGTGGGCAACATGTATTCTGACGTACCATCTGGAAATACATCAAAGGCATCTAATCTACCATCTAATGTGCTTACAAGGAAAAAGAAACGATCTGATGTGCCATCTAATGTACATCAAACGCCTTACCTGAGCCAATTTCTTCCACAGTTTCATCCATATATTGAGCAAATAGTGGATGTCGAAGATGATGGAAACTGCAGATATCGTTCCATTGCAGCATTACTTGGTAAATCTGAGGACGGATGGCCTATAGTCCGGCAAGACTTGGAAAAAGAGATCAGAATGCATTATGATTTATATGACCGGCTTTTTGGAGATCAATATCAAGCATTGAGGGAGTCGTTGATAGGTGTAACTGGTACCTGCTTTTGTGACAAGTGGATGACCTTACCAGACATGGGTTACGTAATAGCAACCAAATATAAATTGGTTATAGTCTCTTTGAATGAGTGCAGTCGAACGTGTTGGACATTTTTCCCTCTTAGGGGCATGTGTCACCCAACCCAGCCAAACAACGCCATAATTTGTATTGGGTTTGTCAACAAAAATCACTGGGTACAGGTAAATTTTTTTTACAGCAGTGTGTTTTAACTTAAATTTATCTTTTTTTTAATGTAAAATTAAACAATGTGTTGAATTAATCTGCATTTTTTCAGGTATTTCTTAAGCCCGGATGTCCATTGCCTAATGTCGCTCCCAGTTGGCGTCAATATGATTATCCGAAGGCTCACTCATGGGCAACACTGTATGCTGCTCGATTGCAAGAATGGTTTACATTATTTCCGCCGTTGCGTCATACTACACGACAGTACCCAGATGACCATGTACGATTGGACGACGATTGAATACATTGTAGTGATATGTAGTACACTTTATTATTTTTAAATGTGGGTTTGGTTTTTTTAATGTTGAATTGGTGGCAGAGTGAATTATGTTGTTGGTTATGCAATGTAATGTAATGTGACGTTGGTTTTTCTAGTGTTGAATTTGCAGTCCAAATGTATCATTTTTTTTTCTATAAACCTCGTGAAGTTGGTTCATTGTTGGGAGCGTAGGCTACGCGAATAAAAAAGGGGATACCATGGTCTCCTCCAGTTATATCCTCTGGAGCCTCGTATACAAAATGGGGATCCTGGTGGCCAACTACATCCTCGTGCGGCAGCCTGCTAGCAACACGCCTCTGACGCTCAGAGACAGTCACAGGCTGCCGTTGTCTACGTGGGGGCGCACTACCAGGTGTGGAAGCTACTCCTCTCCCTCTCGACTTAGGCATATCTGAAAGACAAATAAATCAATTATATTAAAATGTAATAAAATAAATTATGTACCGGAAATTGCAATTTCCGGAACAGAATTGTAAATCACCGAAAATTACAATTTCCGGAACTATGTTTAAAAAACAAAAAAAATGCGTACCGAAAATTTTCAATTTCCGTTAAGAACAGAGCGTTTTCAGTTTTAGGGATTTAGAATTTCCGGAAGCGTGAGTGTGAGTGAATCGGGGTGAAGGTTGAGTTTTTGTTATGTTATTCAAGGGGGCATTATGGAAAATTCGCAAATTATATACCGAAAATTGCAATTTTCGGTATACAATTTTACACACAATGTTATCGAAAATTGCAATTTTCGGTAAAATGTTCAGAATTAAAAAAAAAGGAATTTCTGCTGATTTTATTCGAGGGGTATTTTGGGAAATTTGCAAAATGGGGGGTGTACCTACCAGGTGGGGGTGCATTTAATAATGGCCTTATTTTAATTACAAACTTACAATTATATCATTTATATGACAAGCCCAGCATACACCAAAAAAAATGACAAGCCCAGCCCAACAAAAACCCTAAAATTCCTTATCTTTTGTCAGCAGCTACTCCCAGCGCCACTCACTTTCTCTTTTTCTCTCAACTGCAGTATCATGGTTCCTCTTCCCGCATGATCCCCTCCGCTACCAGAGCCACAGTCTCACTGTCCTCCTCTTCCCGTTCTTTCTTCTCATTCTCATCCTCCTCTTCTAGTTATGCTTCCTCGCTCGAATGCTTGCGCTCCTCTCCTCGCATTTCTCACCTGTTTCTCAACCAGGTTTCGTCTTGTCTCGTTCTTTCCTTCTGATAAGCGTTCTTTCAGCGAGCTCCTTTTCCCATTTTTTTCCAATTTTTTTATAAACAATATGCATGACTCGGCTGGTTCAAAATGTGCCCGAGTCACTGGTTTTATCAATAATTCGTCGAGTCAAGCCGGTTCATAACGAGTCAACTGCATAACCGATCCGAAAAGGCACTCGGACCAGCCAAATGGCCAGTTTCTGGCTCAACCGATTCGGCCGGCCGGTCCGAGCCGATTTTTAACACTGATGTTTTCTGATAACACAAAACAAGTTTTCGGACTTAAAAAAATAGAAAGGTTTCGAAATTAAAAAAATACAAAAGAAAATAACAAAACAACATAGACCGAATTAATAGAGGTTCAATTACAACAGAAAAAATTACAAGAGAAAATTAGCAGAGAGATCTAATTAGGGTTTTTATCTAAATTGGGGAAAATCTGAACCTAATAAAAGGGAGAAATAGAGACAAAAAATGGCACTAACCAACAGGAGGGAGAGTGGGTCGAGATATGAGACAGTGAGAGCAGTTGTGTTGTGAGTTTTGTGAGAGAGATGACTGGGTCTGACTAAATGCGATGTGACTAGGTGAGAGTATTGAGTGCAAATTATTAAACTAAGAGGAGTCAAAATATAAATTTTATAGGGATAAGTAGTATTTTTTATTTTTTATATGGTGCAAGTGAACACCTTAGACAACAAGTAGGTTCGCTTCTGGTCACGAGAGTTTGATGTGGGGGTAAGCCGTAAGCGAGATTGACTCAATTGAAAGAGAATATGGGCAGTGGGTGCAAAATGATAGAGTGAGAGGGGTCAAAATAAAAATTTTATAGGGGAATAACTGCAAGTTTTAAAATTTGAGAGGATATAAGTACACACTTCAATTAATTGTAGGTCCGCCCTCGATTATATGTCAGTTTAAAACATATTTAAATTGAAAATGCATGCTTTTTAAACTCTTAAAAAAACATTAAAGAATGTATTAATTGCTATCATTTTTTAGAACACTCGTCCCGTAGACAGATTCCTACCCCAACCCTTGGTGGATGTGAAAATAGGAGAAGCTTATGGGCTACAGGTGGCAATTGATTAGGTGCGAGAACTGTTGAACTACGCTTTACGAATGTTATCTTCGAGGTGGATTCTCAACTGGTGGTGAATAAATTCAACGTGTCTGGTAATGATATCATTGAGTTTGGTGCACTAGTTCACAAATGTAATTGAGGAGGACCTTCTTTCTTTGTGTCAAAACTCTTATGTGAAGTTTATTAAGAGGAGTGTTAATATAGTTGCTCACAATTTAGTTAAGACGGCTATATATACGGCTAGTCCTCAAAGTTATTTTGACACCAATATGTATGGAGGATTTGATTAATAATGAAATGCATATTAGACTTTTACCGAAAAAAATTTGAGAACACAAACTTTCTTTAAAAAAATACTATCTATTAAAATAGCTAATCTATTTCGTCCTCCTGTCATATATTGCTGTAAAACAAAAAAAAATAAGATTCCTAGTTTTTTGGCTTTCTAAATTTTTAATACTCCCAAAAAAGAATATAGATGCTTGTCTGGTTTCGTTTCGCCCCAAAACCATGCCAGTATGTCTCTTGGTAAGCGTTATCAAATCATATGCTAGAGCAGTTTATAATTATCTTAATCACACAAGCCGCAGCAAGTGTGTGGGTTCTTTTTTACTTGTTTATTTTTTTTAAAAAAAATTGTTATTATTTATCAGTGGTTTTCAAAATTTAATATTATATTAATTATTTTTTTATTAATTATATTTTTAACTATTTATTATATTTAAATTGTTATTATTTATCAGTGGTTTTCAAAATTTAATATTATATTAATTATTTTTTTATTAATTATATTTTTAACTATTTATTATAGAGAAAGAAATAAGCATAATAGGATAATAAATAGTCAAGAATATTATAGAAAAAAGACAAATAATTTTATTCAAAATAATAAAATTTATTAATTTATTTGATATGTGTAAACAATATCTAAAAATGAAACGAGGAGAGGAATAAAGCAGTATGATTCCCAACGGTTGAAATCAAGTATCACATATTGGCTGCTGGAAAGATACTTTTACTGCTGGAAAGCTACTCTCTTTAATTACTAGTACTGCTTAAAATCAATGACCTCTAACTTTCTTACTTCTCATCATTAAGCATTTTTTTAGCCTTTGACAACTTTCACACATTTTTCAAATTTAATCAACGATTCAAATGCAACATTTTCCTTTTCATATTTTCAGCCAATATCCATCGGCTGGTTGTTTTCTCCAGCACTAATCAAGCCCCCTTTAATCCTTAACACACACTGAGATATTCCCTCTATTGTGCGACATGCTTGTATATTTTTCTCACAATGGCAATCGTATTAAAGAAAAGTTTTTGTTTTATTTTATATTCCATTGTTTAACTTTATATATTTGATATTTACATGATCATGTGCACTTGACCCTTTGACACTCTTTATATTTTAACTGTCTGAAATTCTTTTTCTTTTCTTACTAAACTTAAATGATAATGCCTCTTTTAGAATTAAAACCTAGTTAATTAAATTACTTAATAAATCTTATACTAACTACATTAATATTCTTCATTCATTTTAATTATTACAAACTAAATCTTTTTCTTCTGTAAAAAAAAAAGACTAAATCTTTTTCTCTTTTAATATTCTATGTTCTCTATATATTTTTATCACTTAATTTTTATTTACAACAATTTAATATTATATTATTTAAAAAATAATATAAAGTTTCTTGCTATTCATTGTAATTAACGCTTTTCTATAATTTGTTTTAAAAAAACAATTGTATTATATATGCATACAATTAAAAAACGTCCCTTTCATACTCAATTGAAGTACTCATGAAAGTCTTATATACACTCTCTATTCTCAGATATAAACAAAAGTCAAAATATATTTAGATCAAATTAGTCCAAATATATTTTAACTTTCACTTATATTTATTTCAACTTATATTTATTTCAGTATCTTTCAGTACGGTGGGTGTAAGTTGCTACTTCTCATTCAAGAGATTTCTTCTTCAAGGAAATGGGGTCTGCAAGCCATCATGAGACGAAGGCCCACATTTGATTTTGATTAATCACTAATCTCTTAGTGACAAGCAGTAAGTTTGAATTTGAGGGCTGCTCTTTATTATTGGACAGCCAAAGCTTTTCGCTGATATTGTATCACGTTATGTGACCCCATATAATGATAGGATCGAATCAGAGGATGACACCCCCCAAAGTTGGCAATGTCAACCGTACAATGTATGCCGTGTAACTTGACACCATAACATTCAATCGCCTAACTTGATACATTGTGAACATTGATTTTTTTATCATGCATATATCGTGAATATCAAAGACAATTATAATATTCTTTGCGTCCAGGTGACGAGTGCCTTAAAGTTACTCGTTCCGTTACTTTTTACGCTTCAGTTTTTTGTTTCTAAATACTTTAAGGCACTCATTTTGTTACTTTTTATAGTTCAGTTTTTTAAAGGAATTTTGTTTCTAAATACTTGTCATTTTAAAATTTTAAAATTATATTAATTATTTATTTGTCGATTATATATATTCTTAACTATTTATTGTAGAGAGGAAATATGTTCTATAAAGTAATAAATAGTTAAAAGTATTATATGAAAATGACTAATAATTTCATCAAAAATAATAAAATTTATTGGTTTCCTTGGTTTATGTAAAACAACCTTAAAAGACATCTAAAAAGGAATGGAGACAGTATTAGTTCAGGAATCCATAAAAGAAAAATTTGTATTGAGAATATAAATTAAACATTTTTTGATATAATAAATACATCATTTTCTCACACAAACTTACCTCTTTTGATTCCTTAACCAATGTCCTAAGGGCACTTGTTAGCATTTTCCTATTGTTTAGTTAGTGATTTGTTGTGACGATATCATCCCTCTTAGCATTGCTATGGTGTTGGTTCACACAAACTGAAGAAATCGACTTCGTTTTTTACTTTTTTTTTATACTTTATTCTGCTTTATTTATACAGAATTCGAAACGGAAAGAGGCTTAAACGTGTCGTGATTTTTATTTAATTTAAATTTAAATAGTTTTGTTGCTTCCGTTGGAAGAAAGAAATTGATAATGGACTCTTAAAATTTGCTCCCCTCGCTTAGCTTTTGTGAATTGTGATCACGCTTTTCAAATTGTTTGATCCGATGCTTCGGCTAGACTTCAAAGAATCGACAAAAGTGAGGATTCACCTTTGCATTTTTTTCCTCTCTCTCTCTCTCTCTCATGAGAGTGAAATGTCAACCTCTGATACATCAGTCCAATCCTATCCATCTATCATAGAAAGGAGGCGTGTGATGGCCAGCTTTGTAATAAAGACAGGACCCATTTTTCCATTCGCTATCTGATAGGAGCCTCGGGCCTCGGCCTTTACGAAACCATGGCCAAGGCTGGTTGGCCTCATCAATAGTCGCCCAGCTGCAACCTGACTGCAGTGTTCTGTGTACGAGATTCTCCCGTTCATTACGTTTCAACTTTCATTACTATTTGTTTGAGTTTTTTCTACAAAAGGTATTTGCACGAGGACTACCGTTAGGGTGGGAAAATGTATCATGTGATTTACGGTGAAGCGATATTTAAAAATAACTTAAAACTCCAATAGCGTTCGATGTCTCTTATCGTTTGTAGAAACTCACGGTCCTTCACATCCACATGATTGTGACTGTGACTCAATCGGTGCCGGTTCGGCAAAATATCAAGGATAAATTGGGTCACTATCTCAGTCGTGTGGACATAGAAAACAGTGGGCTTTTACAGACGAGAGCGATGACCTACGTCGTTGGAGTTTTAAACTATTTTCAAGTATCAGTCCATCATAGACCACATGATTCATTGTCACATCATAGAAGCTGCATTGTTTGAGTTATAATTCTCTTTATGTTTTTATTATTTTTCGATTTTTGCTATCTATTTATTTAATCGATAGATTTGGATTGTTCATTGAATGAGAAAACTCATCGACTAAGTTTGTGTTTAATTTATAATATTACTACTCATGTATCGAATTTAAGAAACAAAAAAACTTATATTTGATGGTTTAAAATATAAGAAACTCTTAACTTATTTTATCTCATCTAATGACATAATTCATAAAATATCATTCAATTAATTTGTTTTACTTTCCAATAACCCTTTTATTTTCATAAAACAAGTTTTCATGAAGGGTAGTTTAGGAAATATAATTATAATTATATTATTTATTATATGAAGAAAATTATATGAGATTAACTAATTTTCTTAAAGGGTGTGAGATTGTTTTTTCTCTTATATTCAACACAGGAAGGAGTACATGATTGTGCTACTTTTTTAGTTTAAACTTCTTTTAAGATATAACATATACTTTTATCTGTGGTGGACCTAGACCTTAGATCAGTGGCAGCATAAATTTTAAAATTACTGAAATTATAACAATAGTATCAGCACATGTTTTTTTAAAATAAAATAATAAGAGTATTCTTCTTGCAAAATAATAAGAGCATGATTTCTGATAACACAAAACAGGTTTTCGGTAATATGTGCAAATTATTATACTGAGAGATGTCAAAATATAAATTTTATAGGGATTAAGTAATATTTTTTATTTTTAGGGTGTGCAAGTGCACACCCTCAACATAATGTAAGTCCGCCTATGCTTTTGATCACTTAACTTTATTTTAGATTTAAATTTGGTCTCTTTTTATTTATTTTTTCAAAAATGGTTTCTTACCTTACAAAAGTTATACCAAAATAGTCAGTTTTGTTACTAACATCGTTAATTATGACTTATATGGCTGTATGTTTTGGACCAAATCGAAACAAAAAATAAAAATAAGAGACCATCTAAGAAAAAAATAAATAATAAGAACTATTTTTGAAAAAAAAAATAAAGATAACGAACAAAAAATAAGTCACAGTTAACTGCGTTAGTAACATAACTAGTTATTTTTTCAGTGACATGCCTTTCAGATATCTTATAACTTGCATTATTTTTTCTGAATTCTTTAAAATTTTCATTAGTCTAAACTATCAGATGACGGTGACTCTTATAATGATTAAAAATGTTATCAAAGTAGAAAAAATAAATCTTAATCTTAACCTTAAAATATACTTAAGTAACCTGGTGATTGAAGCAAACTTTTCCCGCCTAAATTGTGGTTAAAAATGTAATTATACTGTTTAACCCATTATTGAATCATATTAATTGATAATTATTTCAAATTTTTTAATTGCCCAATAGCTGGAATTGAATTATTTCAATTTGGGTTGCCATGTTAATAGTGGTCCGATTCCCATGGGCGGCTGGCCAGTCGACTAGAAGTGAAATTTTAATTACATCTATTTAGCATTCCTATGCATTTTATCCATAAAAAATTGTGTACTATCATTTCATAGATTGGTGCAGTCCCAAGGTAGATTAACGGTGCAGGATAATACACTGCATTTTGATAATTGTTTCACCTTCATGAATCCACTTACTTTCAAATATCAGACTCTTCGTTTCAGTGGTTTTTTCTTTACAATTGCTATATTATTTTCCAGAAGGCATGGAGAGGTATCTCAAGAATTTTTGTTCTTGGGCTTTTTATTCTTCTGCTCCATTTATGTATATATTTTATTCCTGTATGTCATTCAGTTTTTGTTATTTTTCTGCTCCATTTGTTTTTTAAATCAAAGACATCTCTTTCGTCACTGTAGCGAATCGAATGGTGGCACCTCTGTTCTGCAGGCACCACGAGAGTTCCTTTCTATTCCTAGAGTCACTAGAGGAAATAAAGGAGTAATTTATTGGTTCTCTTAGTGTTGTCTCCTACTCTTCACTGTGAACTGGAACCTGTTACTGTTTCTCCACCCTTTCACTTGCTCTGCGTCGTTAACGTCTTATGCCGAAACTATGAATATCTACGCGTGCGGTTATTCTTGGGTTCTTGAGTTACTCTTCTCCGAATCTATTTTAGGTGAGAAAAATTCTCTTAATGTTGTGGGTCGGTAAACGTGGGCTTTTTTATTCGGGGTATTTCTTCTTTCTAAAGTTTTTACATTTTACGGGTTTCCCATTGATTGTTGTTAATTACGGGTCTCTTAATATAGGACCTCTTTAACTATTTCACGTTTTTTAATAAAGTGAGTTCTGTTAGTTATTAGTGTTAAATTTGTACAAAATATGTGTTATTTTTTTCAAGTTATTTTTCTCATCTTCTAAGACTATTAAGAGAGATAAAAAGAGAGAATTAATGCACATTAGTATATGAGATAATTTTGTAAAAAAAATAATTAATAAACTTTGATCTTTGAAAAGATTCTTATATTATGGAATAAGAAAATTTTACAAAAAAGTTCTATATTAAGAGACGAATAAAGTAGTTTATAAGAGTAATATTTGGATAAAATTTAAACCTCAAAGATATTTTAGAGTTTAAAGTCCTGTTCTCAGTAAATCAATTAGATATTTCCACTATGAAACTTTTACTCCCTCTGTTTTAAAATAAGTGTTGTTTAAAGTTTTTCCACACAGATTAAGAAAGACAATAAATGAATGAATGTGGATGACAAGTTTACAAAATAATCTTTGTTAACCACTGAGTTGTTATAAATACATAGTAGAGTATAGTTACTTGGGAGTAGATATACACAATATTAATTTGAGGTTACAACTGAAAAAAAAAAGTAATTAATGTTGCATTGAAAAGATAATACGACACATATTTTGAAATATTTTTTCTTTTTCTAAAATGATACTATTTTGGACGGAGCGAGTACATTTCTTTCTTCCAACTATCACAGCCTCTTGTTAGTTCAGAATTTTCTTCATTATCTACTTTAGAGCAAATCAAAACATGCATGTCCTGATGTATTAATCTTACAGGGTGATTGCAGAAAGAAACCAAGCCTTATGTCTGTATTCTTTTGGTGAAAAAGGTAACCCAAATATTATCACCAACCTTTATGAATATTGTACTGAACGGTTCAATATATTGTGGCAAACGAATCTTCATAATTAACTGTTATATAGGCTTTTATTCCAAACAAATCAAAAAAAAAAATTGTAATGTTGAAATAAAAGCTAATTCTTAATTTTGGAGGTTAACTCTGCAGGTTACAACTATTGGTTTAAGTTATTATTCTTAGTTTGAATTCAATTACAAGTATTGCAATTTTGTGGATAAGTAGGTTGAGTTGAAAATGAATGCTGTAAATTAGATGCAGTAAATTTTCATTATGGAAGTTTAATTAGACAAGGACAAATTGCTCAAGCGGAACGATATAAATATAAATTTGTGATTATCCAAATGATAAATGGTTTCGTATTCTGTTAGGTTTATATATAAATATATTTTTCTGTATAATTTTGCATTGATTGTCACAAAAAATTTCACGTGTTAGTTGTTTACATCATTGTTTTCAAATTTTAAATTGAGTGTTTCCAAATTGATAAAAAATATTACTCCCTCTTTTCAAAAAAAATATTACTCCCAAACATTATTTATTTCGTGCATCGCACGGGTACACATACTAGTTGTATCCAGGGGTGGAGCTACACTAGGGTGAGGGTGTGCACATGCACACCCTGAGATTTTGAAATTTTTACTTACACCCCTATGTTTTTTTTGACCCCTCTGGATTTTCAATTTTGCACCCAACGCCCTGAGTGACCAGACAGAGACCCACTCTCTCACACAGACACAGTATTCGCTCGAGTCACTGTCTCACCTTCTCATCTCACACGGCGTCACACTCACCATCTCTCTCATTGACCTGCGATTTCGCTGCTCCAACACACCACCGCTGACCGCTCGGCTTCCACCACAAGACCTGAAATCGTTTGCGCCATCGCAACAACTCTCTTCTGCCTCCGCATCGCGATTCGCATCAGCTCTGTTCTGTCTCCGCGAGTGAATCAGATCAACTCTCCCTCAGCTCTGTTCTGCCTCCGCCGAACCTCTCCTCTCCTCTCTCTTCTCCGACCGCCGACTACAAATCAGAAAGTGGTGAGCCCTAATTTTTCCGCTGCACTCCTTTCCCCTTTTACTGAAACCCTAATTTTTCTATGACATCCATATTTTCTTTTCCCCAATTTTGTTGTGTTGATTCCAATTCCGTTGCTTTGCTTCTTTGCTTCTTTGTTGCTTGCTACTTTGCTTATTTGTTCGTTTCTTTTTTTTTGCTGCTTTGGTTCGGTTTCCCTTCTGTTTGCTGCTAATTTGGTGGTCCACTGGTCCCTTCATTTAATTACTAATTTGGTGGTCCCTTCAGGTTATTAATTGCTATATTGTTATGTTGGTGGTGGTCCCTTCTGTTGGTTGTTTAGCCATTGGTGGTCCTTCATTTAATTATTATAATGTTAATTTTAATTGTTATACTCAATTAGCCATTGTTTCCATTGTAATAGATAATGGAAAAATATTTCACGAAGAGAGTACCATTAAATGAGCAACAATGTCATGAATCAAGTTCACAACGGCAACACATTGAAATTAATTTAGAATAGTTGTCATCCGATCCAGGAATGCGACCTAAATTATCGACATATCATCCTAATGATCAAGAGAAGATACGAATAGCATATTTGCAAAGAGGACCGTGTCAACCTGCTCAACACAACTTTCCCCAAAGAAGAATTGGAAATTCTTTGAGAAGATTTTGTCCCTCTTGGTTTAAGGAATTTGGCAACTGGTTGGAGTACAATATTGAAAAAGATGCTGCATTTTGTTTATGCTATTATCTTTTTAGGCCTGACTTTGGAAAGCAATCGGGGGGGGGGGTGATACATTTGTGATAGAAGGATTTACAAATTGGAATAAGAAAGATAGACTCTCATCTCATGTTGGAGGTCCTAATGGTGCTCATAACATTGCTTGGAAGAAGTGTCAAGATTTGATGAATCAAAATCAACATATTGAAGTTGCAATATCTAAGCAATTTGAACAAGTTCGTGACTCATATCGAAGGCATTTAACGGCTTCAATTGATTGCATCCGCTTTCTATTGAAGCAAGGATTAACACCTCGTGGTCATGATGAATCAACAGATTCTACTAATCAAGGTAACTTCCTTGAAATTCTTAAATTCCTTTCTGAACATAATGAATCAATAAAGGAAGTTGTCTTGAAAAATTCACCAGAAAATCATTAATTGATTGCTCCAACAATCCAAAAGGAAATTGTTCATGCTGCTTCATTAGAAACCACTAATGCTATTATTACTGATCTTGGAGATGAACTATTTGCTATTCTTGCTGATGAATCTCGTGATATTTCTAATAAGGAGCAAATAGTTGTTGCTTTACGTTATGTTAACAAAAATGGAAGTATTGTTGAGTGATTTCTTGGTATTGTTCATGTTAAAGATACTACATCTTTATCATTGAAAATGACAATTGATGAATTGTTTTGCAAACACGGGCTTACTACATCAAGAATTCGTGGGCAAGGTTATGATGGTGCTAGCAACATGCAAGGAGAATTTAATGGTCTCAAAAGCTTGTTCTTAAGGGAGAATCCATCTGCATTTTATGTACATTGTTTTGCTCATCAATTACAACTTACGTTTGTTGCTATTGCCAAAAATCACCTTTAAGCTGCCTCTCTTTTTAACTTAGTGTCTGCATTAATAAATGTTGTTGGGGGATCTTGCAAACGATATGACATGCTTCGTGAGAGACAATTAATCAATGTTAGAGAGGCATTGGGAAGAGGAGAAATTCTTAGTGGGCAAGGTTTGAACCAAAAAACTACTATCAAACGAGCTGTTGATACTTGTTGGAGTTAACATTATGCTACTTTGATCAATTTGATATTGATGTATCCTGCTATAAATGATGTTCTTTAAATTCTGAAAGAAGATGCATCAATTCCAGAACAAAGAGCTGAAGCCAATGGTCTTTTACTTTTGATAGATGATTTTGATTTTGCATTCACATTGCATTTGATGAAAAATGTCTTGGGTATTTTACATGAATTATCACAGACATTGCAAAGGAAAAATCAAGACATTATCAATGCTATGAATTTGGTCAACATCACAAAGCGACAATTACAAATTATAAGAGATAATGGATGGGAGGATATATTGTAGGAGGTAATTTTATTTTACAATATGCATGACATTGATATTCTTGACATGGAAGCTTTATTTTCTAAGGGGAAGAAATCACGACGTACAGACAAAACTCAAGGTATCACAGTAGAGCATCACTATCGTGTTGAATTATTTTATACTGTTGTGGACATGCAACTTCAAGAACTTAATGATCGTTTTACCGAGACAAATTCTCAGTTGCTCTTTTGTATGACTTGTTTGAGTCCAACTAGTTTGTTCTCTGCTTTTGATAAGGAAAGAGTGGTTGAATTTACAAAGTTTTATCCACGTGAATTTTCTTCAACTGATTTGGTGATGCATGGTAATCAGCTTGATACTTACATCATGGATATGCGTAACAATGTTGAATTTGCATCTTTGAAAGGAATCAATTATCTTTTCAAGAAGTTTGTTGAAACTAATAGACATGTAGTTTATCCATTAGTTTGTCTTCTTTTGAAGTTAGCATTGATTTTGCCCGTTGCCACAGCAACCGTTGAAAGAGCATTTTCTGCAATGAAGATTGTGAAAAATAGATTGGGTAATCAAATGGGGGATACTTAGATGAATGATTGTCTAGTGACTTATATTGAGAAGGATGTGTTCAAGAACATTGACAATGAGCTAATTATTCAACAATTTCAAAACATGAAATCGCGTAGAGAACAACTATAATTATGTATGTAATTTTTTTGATTAAATATATTAAAGTTTTATGGTTTTTATCATTTATGTCTTTATTTTTATATATTTTGATTTTAAAATTTTATGAAGTTAAATAGTCTGACCTCCTGACCGAGGATCCTGGATATGCCACCGGTTATATCTAAATAATTTTTTGGCGTAGTGGCTGATCACTTGCATTATTGAACATGGATTTTAGTAAATTGCACACCTTTAAGAATATATTAACAAAATTAAAGGTGTACTCCTTCTAACAAATAATTGTGAGTCCAGCGAAAAAAAAAACAAATAAATGTGAGCAAGATAACAATATCCTATAAAAAATTATCTAAAAATATAAAAGTTACTTGCTAAATGCTAAAAGGATTAACGATTTTTTTTTGGGTACATAGATTAACGTTTTCTTGAATGAACTTGTTCAATCAATGTACGTACGTATGAATTAAATTATTTGTGTTTTTTTTTCTGTTTTTAAATATTTAATCAAATTGTGTCAAAAAAAAACTATTTAATTAAATAGAATATTCAGAAAAACTAATGATTAAGAATCTACTATATTATACTATAAAATAGAGTTTTATCACGTAGATTCATGTTACATGGCAGCTCCACATTCATTCTTTTCCCGCCAAAATAAAAAATTATTTATTTTTTTATTTTTTAATTCACGATATTTCATTAATTAAGGTATATCAATCACTTAATGTTCATATCTATACTTTTATCATTCAATCAAATTTGAATTAAATTAAATTAAATTCAAATTCAAATTTAAATTATAATAAATTAAAGCATATCAATCAATTAATTATCATATATGGACAATTGTCATTCAATCAAAATATTATCTAAATCATGTGATAACATAAGGAACATTAACTTTTTTGCCTAAATCAATTTAATTTTTTAGTTATTGTTTTAATTATATCAACCATTATTACCTAATGTCAAACAATAATTTTGCAATATAGATAATTAAAAACAGAGAAGTGAATTCTTGCGCAAATATTTTAGCCAATATGGATCATCAATGTGATTTTACCTGGACTATTGTAGACGTCTATTCCCCTCCCTCAGTCTTGCTTTATTTTCTCATGTAATGGGCTGTGCTACCCTTAGGCTTGTGTCGTAGTTCTTCTATTATACTATTTATTTATATAAAAAAAGTGTAAATCATTAATATATTCTCTTAAATGACTTACATATTTTTATTTGTTAATTATATCAATTATCAGCCATTATTCATCATTATTTTACCATACAAATTTGATTACTGTTAATTTTATAACTTTTCATAACTGATTTATTAATTTACTATACACATCATAAAATTTAATATAAAAATTATAACTATATAATGATAAATTGTAATTTTTATAATTTTTTATAATTTGTATATTTTGTCTCTTACATATTATCAAAATTTTAAATTTTCAACATTCTATTGGAGTATAAATATTCCCAGCATTGCAGTGTTCACATGATTGTTTATGTTTAATTATAATAAATATCAAATCAATATATATTTTTATTTATTTTTTATTAAAGTTTGGATATTATACACGATAAAAACTATAATTTATTCTAAGATTAATTTGTTGTCCAACATAAATAATTAATTATCTCTTTTTTATATTACTTGTTTTAAAGTTATCTTACTGTAATTTAGATAAATATTTCGATTTTATACTTTACGACCTATACCAATAACCCGTGCAGATAAATACACTAGTATTATTAAAAGAGTAATGGATCTTTTATCCAAACTAAGAAAACAAATAAAAAAGAATATATGATTTTTTTGGTCTGATCAGACGCTCTCTGATTTTGTTACGTCAGCAATATGCAAGTCCATGGGTAGCAGGCTGGCCGCAGCACCTGGTCAGCGTGTTTGTTGTTACTCCTCCCCACTCACTCGTGTACGATTTTCTTTTCTTTTCTTTTATAATTTTTTTAACTTTAATATATTATAATTTTTTCCCTTTTTTAGCAATATAATTTTTTTTTCTTGAAAACATTCAATGTCTGATTGGTTCACGAGAAAAATTATGAAGAAAAAAAGTGTGAAGATATATAGAGTATGAAAATAGAGAAAAATGTGAGAAATTGAGTAGATTTAAGGTATTGATTGGAATAAGAGAAAAAGAGAAGAGAAAAATGTTGATTATTTTTTAAAAGACATTAATATCATTGACTAAAAATTTAAATAATTTGAGATATAAGGAGAGAATAGGGGTAGAAATGAAAAAAAAGCGTGTCAGGTTCATTTTCTTCACACTTATGAGGAGAAAATATTTTCGCGTGAGACCCACACTTTTTTTTTTCTTTCGTCACATTTTCGTGCCAAACCGACCAGGAGAAAACGTTAATCTCTCGCCATTCTCTCTCGCTGGATTTTCTCTCACGGCATTATTGGTCGTTCCAATCAGGCCCTTAAGTACCCCTCTCAAGCGGAATCCTGACCCTGTATAATATAATTGTTATAAAAGGCTAAGATATCTGTAACATCCCGCCGAGACAGGGCGTCACTTTATCCTGACTCAGCAATATCACATTTTCAATCCAATATCAGAGTACACAACAGGACACACTGACCGTGATGCAACACTGAATCTCAAGCTTTAAGTACTTAAACTTCTTATTCATCTGCTATCAATTATCATATAATATAGAAAACACAGAAAACCTGGGGTAAGACACGCTTCAATCACTATCAAGCAGGAAAATAGCGTAGCAGATAGACTGTCACCATGCATAGCACAATTATATTAGAACAGACATAACAATTGTCAATATAACTTTACCATAGATGTCACATTAAGCACACGGTCACAGACCAGACCACACTGATACGTTATACTGACAAACCTGACCACACGATCACAAACCACATCATACTCTGATAACACGAACTGACACGTGTCATGGGTCCTTCAGCTGGTCACCGACTCTACAGACCCAGACCACTGGAAATTCAGCTGATCACCGGCTCTACTGTCTAGAGGCTGACACGTAACACCGGTCCTTCGGGCTGATCACCGGCCCTACAGACTCAGATCACAGTTCACTGAATATTGCGGGCCATTAATGCCCCACTCCCTAGACCGATCACCAGTCTCAGGGCACAGAAACGAAACTTAAGTTAGTTGTCCCGGGAACATATCCTGATACGCTACCATCTCTGATTATCGGTTATGGCATCCCATACTTCCATATCCAATTACCAGAGTAAGGTGCCGTCCCGTGCACTAGAACGATAACACTACAAGAAAACACGGGATTACCGACGGCCTAAAGCCGTCGGTAATACATAAAAGCCGTCGGTAATCCAGCTTTAACGACGGATAACCGACGGCCAAAAACCCTTCGGAAATATGGTCGCCGCAGCGATTACCGATGGATCGTTTCTTACCGTCGGTAATACCGACGGCTACACCCGTCGGAAAATGATGGTGGATTCCGACGGGCAAAGCCGTCGTTAAATTTCCGACGGTGTTGACCGTCGGTCAATCTGAAAAGTTTCTGACGGCTTAAGCCATCGGTAATCGATGGTGGATTCCGACGGGCAAAGCCTTCGTTAAATTTCCGACGGTGTTGACCGTCGGTCAGTTTCCGACGGCTTAGGCCGTCGGTAATCAGAATGTTTTTTTTCAGAAAAATAAATTAATTAATAAAATATTTACTTTAATTAAAATTAATAAAATTATTAATTAATAACCAAATTAATTTTTCTTTAATTAATTAATTAATTAATTTAATTATTTATTTATTTGTTTAATTATAAAAATAATTTATGCTCATATTAAAAAATATTTATTTATTAATTTAATTAAAAATTACTTGTAATTTAATTTAATTTAATTATTAATTGATTTCCATATATAAAAATGTGATAACGTAAACTAAAAAGTAAATTAAAAAAAGAAAACATAATAAATAAAAAAATTTGACGAATAAAAATTAGTAACTAAAATAATATCCGAAACGAAAAAAAAATGATATCAAAAAATATGAAAAAATATAAGTACAAACAGAACTAATAGTCCTGGTACTCCTGATCATGATCGAGATGCTCTACATCATCTGCATCATTGACATGACCATCAGTACGCGGAGGCGAAGGGGGAGGCAGAGGCGGAGTCGATGGAGTAGGCTGCTGGCGAGCTAGCATCTGGTACATCTGCTCTGGCGACTGCGGACTTTGAGTCAAAACCTCCTATTTCTTTGGGCCGCGGTGCGCTTCAACTCGGCTATCTCCTGTTCATCCGCGGTAGAAGCGACCGGTGGCGACACTACTACTCGACGGCGGCTCCAGCGTGTGGCGGTGGGCCCCCTTTTGTAGTTCTGGCAAGGTCGCCAAAGACCATATAGGCGCCCTTCTTCTTTCGACCAACCACTTCCGCCCAAACCCTCGGCGGTGTAGATAGATCGTCAGGGCTCGAGATGGAGAACATGATGAGCTCGAGATCTAAGCCGAGACATCCTTGCCTCAAACTCCTCTGTTAAACAAACAAATAAGTCAAGTCTTTTTTTAACAAAACAATATAAACATTATTAAAAAAATATTTATTATATTTTATAATTACCCGAGTCCGCCTCGAGCGGTCATCAACGAAATCACTAGTACTCCTCTTCATATGAGTTGCAAGATGGAGCTCGTGCATTGAACTTCTCTCCCCAACCTCTTCGATTGTGATTGTATTAATAAAAACTTAAATAAAGAATAATAATAATAATAATAATAATAATAATAATAATAATAATAATAATAATAATAATAATAACAATTTTATAACACGCATAAGTCTAATCGCTCGCTACCGACAGAACCTCCAAAGGTGCAAGTCGCCACCCTTCTAAGAGGCCCTATTCTTCTTGGCTCACCGGTCGCCTAGAACTCGTGGGTGTTCCAAAGGCGCTACCAATCACGCCAGAGCTCATCCCCTATCCAACTGGTGGCGATCACGATGCGGGCATCTCAAGCATGTCGAGAAAGGCGGTGGGAGGCTTTCATATGAAAATTCTTCTCCATCGCCTCCTCATCTTTTTCCTCCCAAGCAACCTCGTCAGTATCAATATAAGACATTATTAAACATAATTGAAATTTACGAAAATAAAATAATATGCAATAAAATAAAAATTGCAGCTTACTCTGAAAAGAATTAAACATATGGTCCCGCTCAATATCCTTGGCGTCCCAGGTGGGCTAAAACTCCTGGTAATTCTCCTCAATTATTGCTATGATAGCTAACTTGGTGGCTTTGAGGGAAGAAACCTGAACAATAAAAACATGTTAAATAAAAAATATATATATACATGTAAATTATTAATAACTCGAAAAAATTGCAAATACTTACCCTTTACGGATGGCACGATAACAACTCGGCCATCATACAAAGATCTCAAGAGTCTCAGGCTCCCGCCTCCCCTCGCTTCAAGAACCTCCTCTGCTGAACCTCCTGCTCCTCCCCGCCCCGCCCAACATCCGTGTGATTATTTGTATGGCCCGTGACTATAATCATGGTCGGATGATGAGCATCGGCCATCGGATCGTGCACAACATGGGAACTCGAGCGCCATGTGGGCTGCGGGAACCGGGGTGGGGATCATGTCAATGTGAGGCAAAGGTGCCGAACGTGCCCGAGTCTGTGTAGCTGGTGTCGAATGTGCCTGAGTTTGTGTAGGTGGTGCAGAAGGCTGTCTAGGTGCAGGAGGTGTATCAGGCTGTCTCGGCGTAGATGTACTAGGACGACGTGTAGATGACAATGTCGAAAACCCAGTAGGGTCACGCCTAATGATGGTCGGCCTCTGACGACGAGGGGGTCGAGGGCGATGCCCTTCCCCTTCCATTTACCACCACTGGGTGGTCTGGGGGGGTCGGCTCCTGAACCTCCTGATGCCATAAAAGTCTATAGAGCAATTGAATAATAACAGTCATGAAATATTATATTTAAACATATTTTTTTACAAATGAATTCCATAAAAATAAACAAGTTATGAAAATAACTGACAAATTAAAATATATTGTTACACATTAATTTCTCAAATTGTAAAAAGTTAAACAATTTCAATCGCCCATTCTCGCCCACTCAATTTCGGCATCGTCTTGAGATGTTGATGGTTACGCCACTTCTTCATTTAATTCCTCATCCCCATCTACATCTTCATATGTGATTGGATTGTCACGTAGTCGAGTAATGGGTTCCACTTCATTTACTACATTGACATGAGACATCTCATCCACTTGATAAGCCACTTCTTCCTCTGTATCACCTGCTTCAATGCGACCCCGTGGTTTTATCTTTATTGCGACACACCAACCTTGTTTGTCCCTTCGAGTTGATGGATAAGGGACATAATACACTTGTCTTACATGTTGTGCCATGATAAACCGATCAAACATTTGGTATCTTACGCTCATGTGTATGTCAACGATTATATTTTCGATCCACTCTTGTGCCTCTATTTGACGGATCAAACCAATTACAATAAAATAGCACTATTTTTTTAGTATAGTCTAAAGTATTGTACGTCAGTTCATATATATGTTGAATCACGCCGTAAAAATCATCTTCACCTCCATCTGTGGCACCTTTTACATAAACCCCGTTGTTAACTGTTTTTTCCCCCTCTGTTTTCGACTGGGTTTGGAATTTGTATCCATTTACAAAGAATGTGTGCCATTCTTTTATACGTGATTTAGGACCATGAGATAAATTTCTCAAGTGTTGGATTTTAGGGGATTCTGCCTCATTATACACTGTGTACACACCATGTGCAAACAAATTATGGTTCCTATTTTCAAACAATATTTTTGTATTTTCAAACAATAAATAATAATAATATATATATGATGACTCAAAAAACATACCTGGTTCCTAAACCACGTTGGGAAATATTCATGAATATAGGCAGAAGAGTCTTGTACGCTTGTGGGCTTAGTTAACAAGAATGCCATGATCAAGTCATTATCAAACAAATGATCAAGAGCAATTGTGGATTAAAGAAATTGAAATTGGTCAAAATGATACATACGTTAGATACGGTGATACTTTTGCACAGTTGATCAACACGTGAACGTGGGCTGACTTCCACACTTCGCCCGTTATCCAGTTATCCACCTCCTTTCCACCATGACGGCTGGAAAGGCAAAATACTGATAAGGCAAGCGGGTGTCTTTCACTTGCAATTTCTACTTCATTTCTACTATTTGTTGGTGTCAACATGAAGTTCGTAAAATAATGGGAACAGAAATGCATTGTCTCACGGTGTAAGTAAGTTGCACAAATAGATCCTTCAACCCTGGCCTTATTTTTCACCGACCGTTTTGAGTCACCCATAAATCTACAAAATAACAACGTTGATGATAAAAATTGATACATTTAACCCTTCAAATAAATATTTATTTTAGAGAATACTTTATTATAGTACCTTTCGAATGGATACATCCATCTGTATTGAACCGGTCCACCAAGTCTAGCTTCATGTGCAAGATGCACTGCTAGATGCTCCATAGAATCAAACAAAGCAGGGGGAAATATTCTCTCCAACTTACAAAGAATGACTGGTATGTTCTGTTCCATCCTTATGAGATCATCCTCTGTCAATGTCGCAGAACACAAATCTTTAAAGAATTGGCTGAGTTCAGTCAGTGGATTTAAAACATTTGACGGCAAGGAACAAAATGCAATAGGAAGTAAACACTCCATGAATACATGACAATCATGGCTTTTCATCCCAATCATGGTTCCTTTGTTCACATCGGCACATCTTGCCAAATTAGAAGAATAACCATCTGGCATCCGAAGTTCTTTTATCCACCGACAGCATCGACTTGGCTTCCTCGTGATTAAAGAGTAACAGGCTTTGGGTTTCAGGGTCTTCCCATCCGACCGATGCGTCAAATGCAAGTCCTTTCGCCTACAGTAAAGTGGTAAGTCTAGTCTGGCCTTCTCATTGTCTTTTGTTTTTCCTTTGACGTTCATCACTGTGAAAAAAACATTGTCAAAAAAGTTCTTCTCAATGTGCATAACATCAAGGTTGTGTCTCAATAAATTATCTCTCCAATATGGCAGATCCCAAAAAATACTTCTTTTTATCCAATTATGTCATTGTCCATATCCTTCAAATCGATCCAATTTGCCAAAATCTGTGATTTTGGGCAGTTCCATAACCCTTTCCCAGATCTGTTCTGGTGTCAACCTTGGGGGCGGGCCATCTAATTCAACTTCCCCCTTCTTAAAAGCGTTCTTATTTCGTCTAAATGCATGATCATCGGGTAAAAACCTGCGATGTGAGTCAAACCAAGAACTCTTCCCCCCAAATTTCAAGGTAAAGGCCTTTGTATGCTCCATGCAATGCGGACATGCCATTTTACCATGAGTACCCTAACCAGACAACATGCCATATGCAGGGAAATCATTAATGGTCCACATCAGCGCTGCCCTCATTGTAAAATTCCTCTTTCGTGCAAAATCGTACGTCACAACACAATTCCACAACCTTTTGAGATCGTCAATAAGAGGCTCTAAATAGATGTCAATACCATCTGTCGGGTTATCTGGACCCGGTATAACACAAGTCAAGAACATATAAGGCTTAGACATGCACATTTCGGGAGGAAGATTGTATGGGGTAACGATAATCGCCAAAGAAGAATAAGGTTTCGCCGTGGATTGAACATACGGTAAAACCATCAGAGCATAAGTCAAGTCGTACATTACGTGGATTTGCTGCAAAATCGAGATGCACACGATCAAAGTGCTTCCAAGCTTCACCATCGGAAGGGTGGCGCAACATACGAAGTGCTTCTATTCTCATAGTGCCATGTCATTTTGTCTGCGATGCGTGGTGATGCAAACATTCTCTGCGACCTTGGAATAATTGGCAAATAAAACATTGCCTTCACTGGAACTAGTTTTTGTCTACCCGTCCGATTATTAGTATGTGACATATACCTAGGCTCACCACAAAATTTGCATTCAACTAGCACACCATCGTTTTTACCAAATTCATTGTCATAATACAACATACACCCTCTCACACAACAATCAATCCTTTTAGATTCCAAATTTCAACTTGGACACTAAGCTTTTAGCCTCGTAATAACTTTTTGGCAAACCATATCTGATAGGTGACGAGTCCAACATCATTTTCGTTACGAGATCCAAGCACACTTCGGTAGCACCACAGTTGGACTTAAGAGCTAAGAGCCTCACACACATTGATAACTTAGAGTCTGTAGACCCTTCAAACAACGGCTTGTTTGTTTCTAACAATAGATTATAGAATTTTTGTCTTTGTCTCATTTGGAAGTTCATCTGTGTCATCATATTGTTGCTCCTCAAATGACACGTTCACCCCCAAGGCATCACAAACCATATCTTCCATCAATTCAATCTGCCACCACATCCCGACCCACGAATCGCCAAGCACCTACGCAATTATCACCAACCCCTAAATCAACGTGAGGTAACTTTTCACCATGTCTAGTCCAAATCCAGTAATTAAGCCTAAATCCAACTGAATACAGGTGGTGCATGACCTCATTTGGGCTCTTAATCCTTCTGCAATCACAATTAAAGCACGGACATCTAATCCCTCCATTAGTTTTGAAATCTTTATGTGCCATTGCGACTTGGACAAAGTACGCAACCCCAAATAAGAAAAATCTGGTTTCAAACCCCTCTCCCGGATACAACCTATCGTGACATCCAACTACGACTCGAAAGAAAATATTCCATCTTCTCGCATGTCAAAAAATGACAATTTCAAAGAAGACGACGTTCTTACAACCGCTCTCTTTCTTTAAATGGTATGACTTATCCCATTTGAGAAAAAACTTTTGAACTCGTATAATAATCATTACTTAATTCTCAGATCTTATACTTGACAAAATTTATTGACATTTCCCATTGGTCTCTGAATACACAAAATGAAGGCAGTTATGAACACCACAATCAAGTATGCACCCAGAGAACAAAAGGAAATGAATCGAACCGAAATTTCATCAAATATAAAGATATCAGAATTAAGCAACAACTATTATACGAGTAAAGAAAAAGTTTTTTCCCAAACTGTCCGACTTGGACAATTCAAGGTTCAATATACAATGAGCACATGGTACCCTAAAAGAGTATATGCACTCAATAATATATTAAACCTCAAACGGGAAGCTAAGGCTTCTCTCCGATACTAATAACAAATATCAAACATCCATTCGATCAATGATTAACATAACAATTAGACAAGCAGAAGTAACAAGGGTAGAATTAGTTTTATTATTTATATATATATATATATAAATAATAAAAAATATTTTATTTTCCTTTTTCATTTAATTTTTTATAGGATAATTTTTAATGTTGTTATTTTTTATTTCTTTTTATTGAATTTTTAATTCTTCTCTTCTTGAGATCTTTTTCATTTTTGTTATATCATATTTTTAACGATTGTTTCCCTTGTTTCTCTTTTTAATTCTCGCTCATCTGTTAATTAGTTTTTCAATTCTGTTTTTTGAATCCTTCTACGTTTTTAATTATGTTATTTTTCAATTCTATCTCATTTCGTTTTGTTATTCTCTTCTTTCTTTTTTAAAATCTGCTTTTTATTCTATTGTTCTTAAAAACTCTGCTTTTTAATTATTTTTTATTTTAAATCTATTTTTTAATTCTATTATTATTTATTCTTTTCAATTCAAATCGCTTTGTTTTTTGAGCAATGGTCCATTTACTGTGTGTGTAGTTTTATTAATCATTTAGTTGCCACTACGTCATCCGCCATATATAATAAAAAATATTTTATTTTTCAATAAATTATAATTATTAACAATTCAATCAATATTACAATTTTAATTTATATATTTTATTTTCTTAAAACGGAAGAGCTACTTATTCATTCAGGGTTTATTTAAACTTATTTTACATTTCATTCAGGGTTTATTTAAACTTATTTTACATCACTTAAAATAAATGCTGATTATATATTCAAATATATCAACATAAAAAATATTCATATGCTCTCTTCATTTTATTTTAATAAGCCTCTAAAGTAATTTATGAATAAATAATCACGCCTGGTTTCTAAAAATAGCTCATTAAATAAATATTTTATTATGTCATTTCAGATTTTGTGCTGAACGTTAAATATTATATGTCACTTTTTAATATATAATTTTATAATTTTATTTATTTCACCCGCTATTTAACTTACGATATCTGCCCGCTATTTTACGCTATCCTACCAATTTTACGCTATTTTTCGCGATCCTCGATTAACAACACTGGAATTAGAAAATCGACTTGGTCATTTAACTCTTTGTTCCTTGTTCCATTTTTGCTTTTAATATTTTGGTTGGGGTGAAAAGTTCTGTCTTAAGGCTAGGTAAAGATAAAAGCGATGCGATCTTGTCTACACATTCTATCATGATTTGCACTTTTTAAGCTATCTCATGTTGATTTACTTACATGTTGATAATATCGATCTTTGGGATTAAAAGAAATCTAAACTATAAATGTTTAAGGTATAAATCTATTACAGAGAAGTTCATGGACCATTTCTAAATTATACAATAAAATTGTACTCTTTACTCACAAGCATTGTGACTGATGAGTGATAGCAGAACTGACAGACAATTACACAATACATATCATTTAGACAATTACACAATACACTTTAAAATCCCCTCTATGGAGAGAACTATGAACGAAAACAAATAAATATGTCGGTGTGGGGGTCAACAGACAACCTTTTTTCACCCAATGAGTTAACCGACATTTCGTTAGAGTGCATACCTAGTGGTACAAGTGGCGAACTGGTGGAGGTGGCGAACTCAGAGGCCTATGAAACAGAGCTTTTTGTGTTAGCAGAAACTAATAAAATATAAACAAGAATATCAAAACCACACCAGAATTTAAATAAGGATAGAATTCAAACAAGTTCGAATGCAACATACCTAAAAACCAGTAGATCCAGAAACCCGGGAATCCAAAAACCTAAAAAGAAAGAAAATGCAATGTAAAACCCTTGTCACCACCAAAGGAATACAGAAACCCTTGTTCATAAGTAGCAAATTAATTCTAATCACAAGATCCATGTACATGCAGCTTCATGTTCTCTTTCTTATCATACAAACCCCATATACGTAGCTTGGTGATTGGACTTAATTATTTATGGAGTAGAAAAAAAAGAAAAATAACATGTACGTAGCTAAGCTAGGGGCCATGCCATGTCTTTTGATATCCGATATCCCCATCAAAAGAAGAACCTATTAAACTCCCAAATCAAACTAGCATCATTCTTCTATTGCCATTCATTCACTCATTCATTCAGTTACATCTACTTTTTTCTTTCCTTCCATCCAATATAAATGCATTTTTTTTTTAACTCCCACTGCTCCGGTGAGCAAATGCTATAGTTTATTAGTATTATTTCATACTTATACATACCTGGCAATGCCTTTTCATCATCCAAGTAATATTTTTCCAAGACATAGGCTTAGTTTTTTTTTTTTAACAAATACCTACAGATATATTTTTCCAAGACTCAATCATATATACACACCAAAAATTGAAGTCATCTTCCTAAACAATATTTTCTGTGTCTCCAAGAACTTACATACAGATTTCCTGAATCCTACTAAAGCTAAGAAGAAAAGGATGTCCATTTCTATTGATCATCTAGGCATCATTTCAGACAAGGTTACTTCATTGACAGAGATAGAAATGTTTGATGACGACCCTCTTTCAATGACAGCCCTTCCAACAAAAAAAATGCACGGCACGTGGGGACGGGGAGAGTCACTGTCTCACTTGCAAGCATGTGAACAACGCTTGACATTGTAGGTCTATCTACATCATCTTCTTGTACACACAATAGGCCAATGTGTATACATTTCAGAATTTCACTAGGTACACATGACTTTTCTATCAATGGATCCATCAATTCCAAACCTTTGCTTTCACACCACAAGTTCCATGTCTATAAATAATTGTACATGCCTTTTCATTAATAAGCAATTTTTTTTAGTAACAAAACATACAAGCATAAATTAAGAAACCTACATAAATAAGGACATAGGCTTAGTTAGCTAGACCAATATATGAAATATGTGTTTTTTCGAATAGTTACTTTGCATTCTAAACTCTATCTCTTTGCTTTTATATTATTTACTAAAAAAGTCTGAAGTTTGCTTCACTAGGTTTTTCAATTGTTTTCTCACTAACTTTTGAGAACGCTCTTCTGTCTCATACTCTTATTTTGGAGAACCAAGATTGCAAAGCTTTAAACCTACCTAAGTTTTTAGAAGACAAGCTTCCAGTGGGTTTTGAACCTCAACATTTTAAAAGTCTACTTATGGTGATAGCAACACTGTTTTGTTATTGGCAACAGAATTTCCAGCAACAGAAAAAAAAATTGCCAATCAACAAACGATGACAAAAAAAATTGCCAAGCAACAGAACACCCAGCAGCCAATCAACAAACAGGGATGCCAAAATTGCCAAATTTATTTCACAGCAGAACAAAAAAAAAATTAAAAACCTAATCTTCAACAAACGATCAAAAACGAAAAAAAGGATGCATCGATCTATTGTAAGTTTCAGAGCAATTGGGAGTGCAAAGAGTGAGAGGGGGTGAGTGTTTTGAAAAGAAAAATTATGAAGAGTCAAACCTGAAAGGTCTCGAGCAGAATCGCTGGCAAGCCCAATCGCTGCCGTTCCCTGGCAAGCCCAATCGCCGCAGAGATGAAGCTTTGCGCAGTAATGGTTTTGCGATCGTCACGAGTGGTCGAGGGCTGAAAAGGGTCGAGCGCCGATCCTGTGAGACGATCGTGGCTGAGACGGTGAAAACGGGTGAGAGAGTGACGGTTCTGCGAGTGACGGCAACGGTTGTAGACTCGAGTGGCTGAATGAAGAAGAAGACTCGAGTGGGTGAGTGTTTTGAAGAAGAAGAATGAAGAAGAAGATGGTTCTGCGAGTGATGGGTGAGTGTTTCGAGTGGGTGAGTGTTTTGAAGAAGAAGAATGAAGAAGAAGATGGTTCTGCGAGTGATGGTTCTGTTCTGGCCAAATAAAGAGCTTACCGACGACCATTTTAAACTTACCGACGGTCTAACCCGTCGGTACATGACACGGGATTAGGCCGTCGGAAAACTACATTACCGACGGTCAACAGCCGTCGGTATTCAAAAAAAAGCGCAAATTTCCCAAAATTCACGGTTTACTGACCGACAATCACCGACGGCTTGTATCCGTCGCTAAAATAGCGGGATTTCCGACGGCTTTACCCATCGGTAATATCCAGAAATACAACGAGTGCGTTTTTCGACGGGTTTGACCGTCGGAAATCCCGCTTTTTTAGCGACGGACTCAAGCCGTCGGTGAAAGGCCGTCGGTATGTGAACTATTTCTTGTAGTGTATTCCCTATACAGGGAATGGCCAAGATTGTTCACCCGTCAGACATGAAGTTTTGGAGACTCGTCTGGATGATCGAGTACACACCCTCAAGGCCACAGACTATCTCCAAACTACTCCGTATCTTCGGTACCACGGATATGGAGAGCCTCGTCGGAAAGATCGAGTACACACCCTCAAGGTCTTGGCAGAGTACACACCCTCAATGCCACCAACTGATCTTATTACCATCTCGTCGATACCTCAGGTACAGTAACCTCGAGTACGCCGACTCGGCTATCACCACAAACAAAGCATCGACGGTAATACTTCCTACTACCGTCTAGGGATTCACAAACCTCTAACTAGAGGGCGTCACCCTTCACTCAAACATCGGACCCACGTATATCATATACAGCCAGTACATAAATATCAGCATGTTAATCAGATTACCAACCATCCTTAATCAATATAAGGATCAACCCTAGTGTCGCTCAGACGACCTACTACTGACATGTTATCAATCAACACATCAACAATCACACAATCATAAAACAATCATATCAAAACATCACATCAATTAGCATCCATCCATAGATTCCAATAGATCATTCTTATGGTTGACAGACCTCTGACAACTTTCCTCAGCTATCACAGGTCACATCCCCTCTCCTGAGGTGCTGCTGTTATCAACCCCTATTATGGTTAAGGTCCCCTACACATGCTAACAGTACTACTCTACTACCTATTTTTCCTAGTGATTAATAAGGTATCTTCCCCTTACCTGGCTTAGAAGACTGTTGCCGCTCGCGTCCCGTCCCCGCATCCCTGTCGCGCCTCCCAAGCTCCTCCACGCCCTCCCAAAGGATCCTGTGGAAGAAGTGAGGAGAATGGAGGGTGAAGGGTGGTATTTATAACCATTTTGGGTCCATCGCGTCGCGATGGTCATCAGGCACAAAGGTCATCGCGTCGCGATGAGGGACACGTGTCAGCAATCTCACGCTCTGATCCACCGACTTACTCACCGACTTATATCGCGTCACGACCCAACTTACACTGGTATCGTTGTGACGTGATGGAGGCTGACCGAAAATATCCCATTTTCAGTGTTCTAGAAGATTTTCAAGTGTTTCACACCTTTCTAGGGCGTTCTAGACTTTTTTTAGACCCATTTTTCCTTAATTAAAGTTTCTAACTCCTGTTTATCACTTAATTACTGATCTAATTAATTTTCTAATATTGTTTTGAAAATCAGGTTGTCACAATATCAATTCTTAAAAATTATGTTCACCAAAAAAAAAAATCTTAAATATTATTTTTCGTTATATGACAAAGGAAAAATATTGGGCATCGTGAGAGGTATTCATCACGAAGTGTCACGATGCTTTGTGATTGATCACCGAACCATAATTTCCGTAAAAAAGCAAGTCAACAAAGTCCTTGTTTTCTAAGTTTTAGCCGGGCACGAATGTGAGTATCGTGATGCAATTACTTCGTGACATATAGCGTTACTCTATGTCAAAATATTAGTGATAAATTGTCTTCACAAAAAAAAAAGGTCAATTGTTAGATTAAAAATTGTATCTGTAATTTTTTTTTTGGCTGGGCCCGGGAAGGGGGGTTTATATGCAACTGTTTTGAAAATCAAACGGCTATCATTTCTAACGAGACACATCATTGAGGCATTAGCTTCATATGTGTTGAACCTATTTTTTTTCAAAACAAACTACAAAGATCCTCAATTCTGTAGTATGAAATCTCTTCCATTTTAAAGACAATTTAAACATCAACGGTTGTTTTCCTTCTTTGTTCGATTTTCGGGATATCTTGTCGTTGGATGCGTATGCATGGATGGAACGTTCTGCCATTGCTTATATACTTGAAAAGCAAGCTATCAGTTCTGCGGTTTTGTCTCCGTTCTTACAGTCCTTCTCTTAGATCGTCAGAAAAGAGGACTGAGATTCTTAGCACCATGGCCACCACGCGTCCGTGTATGGCCTTCCATTATTTCCTTCTCAAGTTATATTCTAGTCTATATTTCCTTCTAGTCTACGGTAATAATATATAGCAAGTGGTAGTATATATGAAGGAGTGTTTAAAGGTCTCCAAATTCGCAATTATAGTCGTGAGGTGCAGTTCAAGTGGTTAAGTTGAGACATTTGAAGGAGTTGGAGAAGGTGATCCATGGTTTAAACTTTGACTAATATAACTAACTAACAACTAACATTTGCTTTCGCAATTATAAACTATAATTGTGATTTTACAAAAGATAATATTATTTTATTGTAAACTAAATTAATTGAAATTTGCTCTTAGAAGACTAAATGCAGATAAGTATCATTTTTTATTGTAACTTTATTTTTAAGGTCAAAATTTTCATATATATATATATATCATATTAATTTTAGTTAAATTAATATTATAAAATTGAAATAATTTAAAATTGAGATTATGAGTCCTCATCTAATACACACTAAAGCCTTTTTTTTAAACCACATTAATTAGGGTTTTTGGGTCCTAGCGGAACTTCAGGGTATTTCGATGACTTCGATCTTTTGGACCATCTGTGAGATTAATCATTGAATCGGGACTTGGTCACATTTAAATCTCTTCACCCATCTCCAATAGTGTGTTTTTTGAAGATCGAACCATAATCATCTTACCCACAAACTCAGCGTGTGATGACAACCAAGACAGAACACATAATAACCATTTATTACTTGGAAACTTAATCCAATTGCATATTAAATATAAAATGATATATAGAGAATGACCGTCTAACAGCCTAAAATTTCAGGAATTAGTTTACTTTGAACTTTGTAAGCCAAGTAATTTCAGGAATTAGTAATGAACTTTGGTATAAATTAAGAGGATGATTTAATTTTGAGTGCTCAAGTAATGGAGTTTTTTTTAGATTCAAGTAATTGAGGGGAAATGTGCCCCGACTAATTCGGATTTCGGCCAGGAGATAAGTAAAGTCTGATTTCAAGTTGTTCTATTGTCAAATATCGAATTCGGGTACTAACTGAGTCCGTCCCTTTAAATAAAATATGTTAACTATTCACAATCAACTTTTGGACTATAGGGTTCTTGTATATGTATGCATTGCAACCTAATATAAGTTCGAAAAAATAGGATAAGAAGCAAAATAAAAAAGCAAGCCCCCTCTGTTTCCGAAGGCAATTTGTTTTGGAAAACATTTTTATTGGAGGACATGACATTAGGATTTAGGAGAGCCTACTCAAAGACTTGTCTTTTTTGAGTTACTCATTCTAAAAAAAAAAAATTATTACACAGAGGTTACTCACCCAATCACCCATAACTTCTACATGTTAGGGAATCTTTACAATATTACTTTTTAAGGAGAAATTCAACAGTTTAGTAGTAAAAAATCTTATTCAAAACACACCAGAAAGATCAGCAGCGTTGCCAGAGAAAAACAGGTCTAACATCTAACGAAAAATATCCGTGCCCACTAACGATCAAGCGGGAAACAATTAGATAAACCGTTGACACTTTTCATATCGCTTCTAGTTTCAGAAATTCACTTAATTTCAGCAATTTGAATTTTGCAATAAAACTATTAGGATTTTTGGTCGTTACTAATCCTTATAAAACTAGCTTATAAGTTGAGGGGTATCTTTTACTTATAGAGTCTTTTGAGGCCTTATTTCTAGTCTATGTGAGAGCCCAGCACTATTGAGTTTGGTGCGTGTATATAATGCGGTGGGTGATCCATGGATTTAGGATAGACTATGATATCATATTAGAATTTTTAAGCTTAACTTATTCTTATAAAACCAGCTTGTAAAACGAGATGTATTATTTTTTTATAAACTTATTTGAGACTTTACCTCTTTCGGTTTTTTCGAATAAAAACAAAAAACGAAAAGCAGCATAAGAAAAGCGTACTGCAGTGGTATTTAATTTTATGCCAAAGGAGGCACGTAGTGCACATTTGAGGAGGAGTACTAGTACTGCACTGGCGCTGATCTACTACCACATACATCGCCATCAACTGCTTGTGGTCACATGGGCATAGCATATAGGTATTAATTAATTTAAGATGAAACATATATAGCAGCTGCTCAGCTAGCAGACGAAGACCCAAGGAAGGGGGTCCTCTCCCTGCCCACAGATCACAGGTGGGCCTGTAGTCTCTGATTCTCTGCTCACTTTCTCCAAAAGAAGAAAAAATTACTGACACGACTCTTCAGTTATGATCAGTGTCGTTGTTAATTCCATTTAATTGCTGCAAACTCCATTCGTGCAAATTAAGGAACATTTGGCCTTTTTTTTAAAGTTTTTTAAATATTTTTTTAGAACTTGATCATTCATTTAATTTAAATTAAACTAAACAAACATTCCATAAATCAGAAGTATCAATGAATTCTCTCTGATATCTGAATCAGAAGTATCATTGCCTTAAAACTCTCAACACATACTTGCATTTGCTATTGGCAGCAAATTTTTTTTTTGCACAGGCAAAAGGATATATTATTGATATAGATTGGATCAAGGCTCAAAGAAAGCCAATCCAAAAACAATACATAATTGTTTTTTACACCCATATCACCTCTTTCTAATTTGCTATCACTACAACAAAAAAAGAAATAAATAGTGTTTATTTTTAGCTTTAAATAGCGCTAAAAAGCGCTCACAATTTTACCGTTACTGAATGTATTACAAAAAAGTAGCGCTTAAAAAGCGCTAGTGAAAACTGGGAATAAGTAACGCTTCCTCAAGGAAACGCTACTTATTCCCACCTTTTAAACTGGGAATAAGTAGCACTTTCTCAAAGAAGCGCTATTTATTCCCTTTTTTTCCTTTTTTCTGTCAGCATATACATACATAATGTATTCTCTGCATATTGTCATACGTACCAAACAACCAAAACCACTAAAATATTGTCATCAACACCCAAATTATTATCAACATTAAATTTACTAAAATGAAAGTTAACATTACAATATAACTAAATTATCATCCTTAAAACATTAAAATGCACTATAACTAAACTACATAAGTAATGCGACATGATTACCTAAAAATTACACACTAGACTTCTTCTTCTTCTCCTCCTCCTCCTTCTTCTTCTTCTTGCCTATGAATGACACATTGATTTAAATAAGTACAACAAAGGGAGGGGAAAAAAATCTATTAAGAGACTATGGCATGTATGATTCCTTCAAACAATGGGGGAGCAAAACCACTTATGCAATGCAAAATTTCAAGAACTTCTATAGAATGCTCAAAGTTGAGGAGGAGCTTTAATTTAGAAAAAAAATTATATGTGAAATATATACAATTAAAATAAAAGGGAAAAACATACCTAGGTAAATATGTCGAAACTTCCATTTCTGGCCATGCAGATCCTTTACCACAAGCTCTTGTGAAGGTCTCTGTTGACTGTAATCCTACAATAACAGTGGACTTAAATTCAAGATGCTTTGGAAGTACTAATTAATCTAAATTTAGAAATTAGATACCATTTATGAACTTATGACGAAAGAAAACTTTCAAATTGGACAAGGCCACAAGGGTGTGTCATTTCAAAACATCTATAAGAGCTAACTTAACTGTAGCATATTAAAATAAAAGTGATAAAACAGATAAGAGCAATCTAGAAGACACTCAAATAGGCTCATTTTGACAAGAGAAAAGGAATGCATCATGATTCATAAGTACCAGTGAAGGAAAGCAATCTTCAGCAGCTCAACGGGGCACAGAGAATCCACCATGAGTGCTAGTATCAGAAGCAGTCAGAGTCTTGCAGAACATGTGGGGTGTTGTTGGCTTCATCACATCATCGGTATCCTCCTCCTCACCACCAGCATCAACTTCACCTTCCCGCAAGTTATGCTGCACTTGCTACAAACAGTGGCCAAGTTCATGCAAAATCAATTAACAAAAGACAGTTCATTTAATTCTCTTTTTTTCCCCTCCTAGTCCTATATGAATACAGAACGTTTAGTGTTCCCTTTTTCTCTGGCAAGGGTGTGTTGAAAAGACTAGTAAATTGACAAAGACAGAGAACAAAGCCTATAGCTACAACTTAGCTCAATTTAAGCAATTTCATCATAATCATCTATCTCAATTGGTCAATTTTACTTAGGGCCCTAAGACTTAGGCACTGAAGAAGAGCTCAAAGATTCTGAGTTGAGATTTCTTTCCTTTTTCATCTCTCGCTCCAAAACGGAATTGAACCAAAGTGAAATCATAAAAAACAAAAACACATTACATGTCAAAAAATACCAAATGTAACAACAAACGCAAACCTATTGCCCCTAAAAATCAGAGCACAAACACAAATCAGAGCATAATTTGAGTTCACTAATAAACAAAAACTGTGAGAAAATTCCAGATTAACCACAAATCAGAGCACATTGAGTTAATCAATAATCAAATCTGTAAGAAAAATCATTACAATAATAATGATGAAACTAATCTGGACCCTTAATTAATTCCTTAGGCATTTGCCAATGTATAAAGACCCTTAAAAATTCCCAGTAAGTAAAATCCCAAAAAATAATAATCTGAATTATGAAAGGCTACTTAGGCATTCATGTCCCTAATGAAAAATTAATCTGGAAAATTGAATGAATTAGAAGCATAGGGTTGTCATTTCAGAGAGAGAGAAAGAGAGGTGAGGGTTTTAGAGAAGGGGAAGCTACAGTGAGCAAATGAAGCGCGGGGAATGGAAGCAAAGAAGCCTTGACCTGTTGCGTTTGTTTCGAGAGCGAAGTGGTGGAGCTGAGACTGTGGGCGCAACCGGGAACTGTGTGCGGGAAGTGGAAAGAGAGAGAGAGAGAAGAGAGGTTAATCCGAGGGCGCGTGCAGCAGAGCGAACGGTGGTGGCAGTGGAGTCACTTCAGCTTGGCAGAGAGAGTGATGAACGAAGAAGTGAGTATTTCTTTTTTGTGATGAACGATGGAGAGAGCGAAATGGAGTCACCAGCTTGCGATGAACGACAGAGAGAGCGACGTTAAACGAAGAAGTGAGGGTTTTCCTGAAAGGCGAAGTTAAACCAGTACGAAGGTGAGAAACTCGAGAGTGATAAGAGAGAAACACGAGAGAGCTGAGAAACAGGGTTAAGTACTGTCACGCGGGTTGGATTAAAAATATTAGAGTTGAGAATGAATAGCGCTTGATATCTAAAGCGCTACTTTAGGTGAGGAGAATAAATAGCGTTTTCCTGCATGAAGCACTACTTATAATTCTGTCCACTTTAAATAGCGCTTATTTCAGCAAACGCTACTTATTCCTCTACGTCCTAAACTCTAAAGTAGCGTTTGTTTTCTCAAGCGCTATTTATTTCTTTATCCTTCAGCAGCGTTTTCTTACTTAAACGCTAGTAAAAGCTTTCTACCTAATTTTAAGCAGCACTTCTATAGTTAAACGCTATTTAAAGTGACAACATCTTTTAAAGAATCTGTTGTAGTGTATATCAGATGTAGCATAAAGCTATTATGCAGAGAAATACATTACACCATTTTCTAGAAAAAATACATGTACTCCACTACACCCTTATTCTCCTATTAATGTGTTGATCACCAGCCGCCATTGTCTCATCATTTGCTGCTGCAATTGTATCACTATTGGCAGCAAATTGTTAGTTTTTTTTTTTTTGAATCTAACACATTTTTTTGCCATAATTGTGCCTTACATCAATATAAAGGTGTAAAGATAGGTTGAGTTCATTTGGTCAGTGTGATTAATCTAATACTATAAAATAAGAGTTTAATTTTAAAATTTATAGTCTAATCATATGTGGCTTGATCTTGTTCAGTCTCAAAATTAACTGGTCTGGTGCAGGCTAGACAAGGCCAACCAATGTGGCCTTTTTTTGTTTTTGTTTTTGTTTTTACGTGTTCATAATTAATTGAGTAACAAATCTAAAACTATATGGATATTTATATTCATTTTCAATCGGATTCTTCATGCATATTGGGTTCTTTTATTTTTCACTATTTGCTAGTTGTTGCAATTGATACACAGTTGAGAGATATAAGAGAAACTAGAACAAAATCAGAGAAAAAGATAAAGAAATTTGAGAAAGCTTCCTTACACTGGAAACTTCCTTACACCTCTTTAGTAGATGTAACTTCTGTTTTAGGGTGTGGTTTATTATTGTTAACTGACTGGAGAGTAATTTTGTGATGCCTCCAGATCTCTTCACGATGTTCTCCTATTTTACCAGTTTAGGAGGTACGTCGCGCTGTAGATAGAGGCTGGCGATTGTTTGGCACACTGTTCTTTGGGCTATTTTGGACCTTCGAAACGATTCCAGCTTCTATGGGAGGGTGCCCGATGTTGGGCATACGATCGAGCGTATTAGGGCATTATCTTGGAGGTGGTTCTTGGCTTGGGGGAAGTCCCCTCCGTGTGTTGAATTATGATTGGTTTATGGACCCTATTGATTGTCTATCTAGGTGATACTTAGGTACGCATCTCAGCCTTTGGGGTAGACGGAAGTTGTTTCTTGGTACCGCCGTATATGGTGTTGGTGTTTTTTCGGGTTGGTGTACCACTATTAAAAAAAATTGAGGAAGCAAAAGTACTATTGCAACTATTAACATATATAACCATAACCAAATTTATAACTACTAATTGCTATTGTAACTTTTCTAACGTTTGCCCCTCTCAACAAACTTAGAGTTTGAGCTAGTTATATCTTTGAGTCTGTTCATAAAAGTGTTGAATCGGGTAATGGAAATAGCTTTGGTCAATCCATCAACTATTTGAGAAAATGTAAAATGTGATGGATGGAGATTTGCTTGGGTATGACATTTTCATATACAAAATGTAGATCAAACTCGAAGTGGTTTGTTTGACTCTCCTTTGAGCCGACAATTCTCAAGGCTTTTTCAGTCTCTAATTAGTAGGATAGTCTTATAATGGAGCCTGGGAGATGGGAGGGTGGAAATTAGGTGTGGGGCTTCACTTGGAGGTGCGAAGGCTCTTTATCTGGGAAAAAAGCTTGCTAGGTGAGTTCCTAACCTTCTTTCTTCTGCCCTCTCTCTCTCTCTCTATGGAGAATGATGGGTGGTCTTGGTGGGTGATTCTAGTGGCCTGATCTCGGTTAGATCGGCTAATGCTTCCTCATTGGCTTCCTCTTCTCAGTTGTTAATTTGGGCTCTAAAATCAGGATGTGTTGGTGTTGGGTAAGTTATGGAATAGCCTCGCTCCCTCTAAGGTAATAATTTTCTCATAGCAACCGCTTTTAGATAGGATACCGACCCAGGTGAACTTGTTTCATAAGAGGGTGATTATTGATGTCGGTGCTACTACATATGTCCTATGTGGTGCTCACCTGCACGTTTTTTAGATGTAACTTTTCCTTTAGGGTGGGAGTTGGTGTTGACTCCGAACCTATTCCAACTTTTATTCCCTTTTCAGCTTTATTGGGGGGGGTCCCATTGTAAACAAGGCCTGGTCTTGGTTTTGCACTCGATGTTTGTGGGTGCTTTGAAAAGTGCAGAATGGGTGTATCTTCTCTAATAGCGGTCTGATTTGTCGCAGTCGGTGAATCGAAATAAAGTCTTGCCTTAGAAGTAGTTTTTGAAAAGGGTTAAGTGTGGTCTCTGTGTGTAATGTGAGTGGTTTGTCCATCCTTGGGCTTGTATTAGTAGGTAGTTGTCTCCTTTTGTTGGATCTCATGTTTGGTGGTTATTTTACGGTTGTTGCTCAGTTTTGACCCTCCTCTGTTGGTTGGTTATATTGGGTTAGAGTACTCCTTATGCTCTTTTTTTATTAAATATATATTATGTTTGTTGGATAAAAAACTTTAAGTGGTTTGTTTGACTGTAAAGGAAAGGATTTATTGACCAGATAATGGATTATATAACACCCATATTGTAGCAATTTGACATAGAGTCGTTAGAGTTTGAGAGACATCAACAATAGTTCTGTAACCACTACCGAAGGATCTTGTGTAATAGAAGGATAAAAAACTAACGAGAGAGAGGATTAAGAGAAACACTCTTAATGTGTGTGTGAGAGAGAGAGAGAGGGGTGGGAAAGAAAAACAAGATAAAAGGAAGAGAGAGAGGAAGCACAAAGAGAGAGGCAGAAAATATATATAAGTCCTATATAATATAGTTCCCTCAAAAATAGATAATGAGAGTAACTAATAGAATATGAGTTTTTCTAATGTGTGAAACTATGCACATATTAAAACTAATTAATTATCAACTTTATTTATTTATTAATTAACATAATTTCAGATATATATATATATTTATTGGATTTAATCTCAAACACTTTTTTAGTTTCTTTAAAATCAGGGACAAAGTAAATAAAATGTTACAAATTTAGAGACTAGTCATTTGCTCAATTTTTCCTAATCATAATGAAGAGAAATGCTCTTCATCGCGAGAAATAGCTTTCGCGAATCATCGCGAATTATATTTGTTGGTCATGGGACACCTGAATTCTGAAAAAGAACAACATAATACATTCCTTTTTATTTTAAAACCTAAATTGGTCTCCAACAAAAATCATGAAGACTAATTTAGTCGATAAAAAATAAAAAATATCAATTTGGTCCTTAAGAATTTTAAATTTGGGTTAAATTAGTCCCTAAATAGAGATTAAAATATCTCTAAAAATTATCTTAAAGGTATTAATTTAACTCGTATTTGAAGTTTTTAAGGACAAAATTAATATTTTTTATTTTTAAGAGACTAAATTAGTCTTCGTAATTTTTATCAGAAAAATTTGGATATTTATTCATTTAGAAAAAGATGTCACTTTGACATTCGCGATGTTCGCAAGAGACTAAATTAGTTTTCATAATTTTTATCAGAAAAAATTTAGAAAAAGATGTCACTTTGACATTCGCAATGTTCGCAAGGATTGTTTTCGCTATACATAGCATCACTCCATAATGAAAGAGAGTTGAGGTTCTCCATGATTTATTTATTTTAAACCGTACAGAATCCTTGTTGGTGATACTTTTGATTTTATAATAAGTCTTTTTAAATAGTATACGTTAAATTAATTAAAACAAAATTTCAAAAAGTGCACATAAAGGAAGAAGAAATATTTAATAAAATCATAAATATATTTTTAATTTATTAAAAAATAATTTAAAATTAAAATGTAAAAATTAACACGTGTATTTCTTTAAAGAAGAACAAATTAAAGAGGAGTGCTGGGACACTCTTCCTGACACACTCTTTTGAACAATTTTTCAATGAGGAATGCTACGGACACTCTCTCTGATACTCTATTTTAAACACTCTCTCAATGATTGGGTCACGTCACACTTTTTTGTTTCAAAATCAACCATTGGATTGAAAGTTACCATCATATAGATCATATCTGTAAATTTTAACATTAATATATGATCATTTGCTATGTCATCAATATATGATCATTTGCTATGTCATCAAGATGCGTCAAGATTAACGTCAACAGTGTAATTACAAATAACGTTAATCTTGACACATCTTTATGACATAGCAAATGATCATAAATTAATGTTAAAATTTACAGATATGATCTATATGATGGTAACTTTCAACCAATGGTTGATTTTGGAAAAAAAAAGTGTGACATGGCCCAATCATTGAGAGAGTGTTAGAGAGAGTGTCCGTAGCATTCCTCATCTTTCAATTATTAGACCACGTCACCTCTTAATTTTTTGAATCTGTTGCTCGATGACCGGTTCTCCAAGTTCAGCTTTTATTTTTTCAAATTACTCGGTTTCAAATCGTCACCCTCAAACACGCCCCCCTTTGTCCACAAATCTGGCTGCTGTGACCTCAGCCCAGTGATGGTGATTAATGGCCGAGAAAACGAAGGGAGCTCTCTCAATTAATTTTAGGCTTTTGGGTATTTGGTAACTAATCATGTTCACTTCATCAAAAGAATCAGAGAGTTTATATGTAGGGGTAGGGGATGATGTGGCAGATCTGGATTTTTGTGGATGGTGCGGGTGCTTTATTTATTCACTGACATTTTCTGCAGCCTGTGATTTACTGTGCCGTGATGAAAAACAAAGAAAAAAACTATTTTTTGATGAAAAATAAATTTATTTAAATATCGTAAAAAATATTCAAGTGTAAGGTATAGATAGTATTTCAATCTGAGCATAAACAAATAATTCAATTAATTTTTTGAGAAGAATGTTGGTGATATTTGTTAGTGGGAATGCCACAACTACTAAGAACGATCAACATAAAATGACAAATTCAAATATGAAGATGTTGTAAAATAAAAAACAAAGAAGAAGATGAATGATAATAGCACAAGACTCCAAAGCATGTGTAAACACTAGACTTTAGGTTCGATTTGTCCCAACCAATCACTTTAGATTGAATACAATAGGGTAACCAGCGAATCTCTTTCAGGATAAAATAAAGCTCCTTAAACTAGCTTGCATGTCCAATTCAAACTTATCGCCAACGGTAGATTACAGAACAATAGTTCCATAACTTCAATTTGCGCATAAGAGAATAAAGAGTTGATTTGGAATGGATTGAATTGTGATAAATTCGTGGTCACTTCTGCATATAGAATGGCCCTATTTATAGACCAACTCATCCCACTTTGTAAAAGGGAATAATTCTATAAGAGTTTGAATGAGAGATGCGACGAATATGATAGTTATATGTATACCAAACGGTACCATTTTATAATTTAATGTAATATAGCCTGGTAGTTAGTAGTTTTATCAAGCACTGCTTGGTCTCGAGTTTAAAACCCATCGAACACACCTTTTGGCTTTTGTTTTCCGTTTTAATAAAACGGTTAGAAGTCTTTGGGTGTGCAGCGTAGTGGTAGCGCGCACGTTTAATAGCCCAGGACATCCAGTAGTGTGGGGGTCTGATCCCCCAATGCACTCAAAAGTCCCCCTCCCTGTGTGTGTGAATTAGACCAATGGGTCTCTCTATATACCAAAAAAAAAACGGTTAGAAAATCTTCAAAAACGTAACTTTTGAGATTCAAATCGTGTCACAGACAGGCACCATCATAGCGCGCAACTACTGGACCAAGGCAAGGCAACACTTGATGCTTATCACTTCACTGTTAAATATATACTACGTATAACATATATGTGTTATATTTTGAAAATCTCTCACAAAGAAAGGCTGCAGATTAAAGTCTGTCTCTCGAAATTGACTCGCTGCCATGATCGCATTTTTGGTGGCTGCACATTATGGTGAGTTGGTTACAGTATAAAACAAAATCCAAAAAAAAAATATGGACCGATTAATAGGTAAGAGATTTTAAAAAGGGGGTAATGTGGCTCAATAATTAAGAAAGTGTTCAAAAAAGTGTCAGAAAGAGTGCCTCTAACACTCCTCCAAATTAAACTATGCAACTATTCTTAACATAATAAACTGTGATTTAATATATAAAAATAAATTGGTTTATGACATGAATATATAGTAACAAAATGTTTTTTTACATTCCTGATTATTAGTTCCCTCTTCTTTTGATTATTGGGTTAAATTTCCAAAAATCAAACGTTTCGAACTCCGAATATTCCCACATTGATAATGTTCATCCTCGTTTAATTGTTACTTCCTCCGTAATAAAATATAATTAAAAAAATATATGTATTTGGTATAAATTCGTAACAAAATATAAGTAAAAAAATATATATCTATTTTTTTGCTTATATTTTATTACGAAGTAGTAAGTTTTAGGATATAGTTGACTTCAGAATGCTAATAAGTGGGACACCATGGTAGAATACCAGAGCTACTACTGAAATCAGCTGTGCAACTTAATAGCAATGCTCTAAATAGCACATGCTAGCTGAACACAATTGGCGTAAGGCCTAGTATAATTGGCGTAAGCCAACGTTGTTATGCTGAACATTTTATGTGGTTGTCTGGGATTGAGCCCGAGACTCCCACTTTGCGTGTGTGAGTTTACGAGTAGTACTTGTCACTCCATCGTAAACAAAAAAAAAAAAGCTAGCTGAACACGATCGAGACACGTGATTCTATCCAATTCAGAGCTCTCCAAAACACTCAAATAATCCAATTTTTTCCGTTGTCTTTTGAGGTACTGTGAAGTTGTATCGTGGGTTTCATTTCATCTTTAATTACCGGAAAGAAGAATTAACAGAAAACAAAAACTTTGAATATTTAATTAATAATTTTTTTCCTTTTCTATTTTTACACTCACTTCACAACTTCATCTCTCATCTCCTTTTTCATTACATATCTTTTTCTTAAGTAATAAATATAAACTCCTCATTAATTCATTAAATCGGGTTTGTCCTGTTCCTCGCTATAAATGCTCTAAAACCGTCTTAAAAGGTGCGTTGTGTCACTGTCTCGTTGCATCTGTTCATAGAAAATAATTGCTTTTTGTGAGATTATTAAACCGGTTAACAATGACTATAGTATCGGATGTAGTTTTATCCTAAACTAAATATAATACTCCCTCCGATTCTCAATATAAGAGAAAAAAAGGTGTTTTTTAGGGTTTCAAAATATAAGAGATATGTGAGATAAAAAAGTGTTTTTCATTAGAAAAAAGAGTGTTTTTCTTGGTTTTGATGAATTAGGGTTTTGTCTCTTATATTTAGGACCGGAGGGAGTATAAAATATAATTAGTGATGTGATAATGAATATGGAAACTAGAAATTACTAAGCTATAATATATAATAATTAGGCTAAAATATTGTTTTAGTCCTTTATATTTATTTTAGGTTTTATTTTGGTCTTTTATGTTTTATTTGTTTCGAATTGGTCACTTACGTTATAAAAGTTATACCAAAATGGTCCTATCCGTTAGAATATCAAAAACGCCGAGTAAATGAAGTAAGACGCCGTGATTAAATTGAAACAAAAATAACATAAGTGACCAAATTGGCACCAAATTGGTCCTTCTCTTATGTTTATATTTGGCCAATTTGGTCCCTTATGTTTTTTTGTTTCAATTTGGTCCCCTAACGCGTCAACTTAGCCAACTCAAAGATTTCGACTGTATTAATCTAGAGGATCATTTTGGTATAACTTTTGTAACGTAAGGAACTAATTTGAAAATAATAAAACATAAGAAACCAAATAAAACCTAAAATAAATATAAGAGACTAAATCAGTATTTTATCCTAATAATTATTTGCAAAACAGAAAAGAACATGTTAATGTTGATGTATGGAATGATTACCAAAAGTCAAAAAGCTAGCATCAAAGGCACTATACACGCGTCAGCAAGACAAACCCGGCTGTCTTCCATTCGTCATTTTCCTTTAAGCCACGTGTCGGCTTTTCATTAGCCAACCAAACATTATAGTAATACACAATATTCTATATTAGTTTTCTAACTATTAATATCTTAGGGCTTAGGCACTTGTTGTTGCTTGCTGGCTTCACTCCTCCTTCCAAACACTCCAACCCCACCCCACCTCCCAAGCTGTACTGAACAACGACACAGAACGAAGCAGCATTTGTTCTTGAAAAAACAAAAGAGAGAGAGAGAGAGAACACACTAACACACTAATGAAATGAATATTTCTCACCGTATCGTACATCATATACACACCACACGCATACTACACTTGTACACAGACATGGGACCATTACCCTGCGCTTAAAATTTTTGAGCTTTATCGTGGACGACAGGATCCGAGTCTGCCGCTTTAACTCTTCCCTTTCCATACCCTTCACTTTTTATTTCCCTTAATTCTGCATCTTCTTATTCCTTCCTCAGTCCTCACCTTTTTCTTAACCTTATTCACTCTCAATTTTTCAACAGTACTACTCTCATGGAAATGGAAGACCACCATCATCATCATCATGAACAGCAACAGTATGGTATCACTGATCTAAGGCAACTAGTGAATGGACCAAGGCCGACACATTTCCCCACGGCGGAGCTCTTCCCCGCAAGTCACAGCCCGAATCTAACAGCCACCGCACATCACTATGAGATGATGATGTTTGGTCGTCAAGTTGCTGATATAATGCCTCGTTGTCTTCATGATTTTGCATCTACCGATTCGGTTGCAGCCACTAATACTAACATCAGTACGGTTGCTACTCCAACCACCACTAGTGCTTCAACTCCTCCCCTTAGTGGTTTAGAGGCTGAGACTGCGGGTTGCATAGGTGGTGGTGTTGATGCTTCCACTGGTCGATGGCCTAGACAGGAGACTCTTACTCTTCTTGAGATCAGATCTCGTCTTGACCCTAAATTCAAAGAGGCTAATCAAAAGGGACCCCTATGGGATGAAGTTTCTAGGTACCAAATTAGTAATTTATTTTTCTTCTTCAACATACTCGGCTTCTATTTTCAACCTTTTTTTTTATTTCATTTTTCTCCCCTCAACTTGGAAAAAATTGCTAGGCTTTTTAATTTGGTCACTGGTAACTACGTTTTTTTAGAAACTGTGATGTATATGGCTGTATATGCAATTTTTGTTAAGCTTCTTTTCGCTGGAAATGACTATACACTGGTTGTCTCTATACTCAAATTTCGATTATCGATCTCGTACTTGGAAAGTGTTTAACTTCACATACCAAGATTAGTACGGTTCTACTACTGCCCCCCCTTTTCCATTTTGAAATTTTGTACCCACTTTTTTAAGTGCATGTGCTTCCCTTTTATTACTCAGTTTTTCCTTTATTTAAAATTCTTTAAACTTTCGGATGCATTTGCACCTATGTATCTTCATTCTAATTCTATCTTATATATGGAATGACACCATGCAACTGAAGGCTCTTCCTTCGAAAACTCATTTCTATAATTAACAATCTGAATGGTCATTTCCTTAGTTGTATTCGCTAAAACTCGGTACTAGCAAACGTCAGTGCATGACATTGCATAGCATTTTTTTTCAATGAAATTAGCACATCGTAGCATGGGCTTCTTTGGTAAACATTCACAGCTCCAACTAGGGTTAATTCCATCTCCCCCAATGAGCTTTAATTAGCTGTTAATGTTATCCTTAGTTTGACTGTGTTTCTTCAATACTCATTTTGTTTTGCTTGTGTTTTTTTTAATAACAAATGTTAGTGTCAATGCACTCCTTATCGATCCCTTTTGTTTTGCTTGTGTTGTGTTGTGTTGATGTTCAGGATCATGTCTGAAGAACATGGATACCAAAGGAGTGGGAAAAAGTGCAGGGAGAAGTTTGAGAACCTCTACAAATACTACAAGAAAACAAAGGAAGGAAAAGCAGGAAGACAAGATGGGAAGCATTACAGATTTTTTCGCCAACTTGAAGCCTTATATGGTGAAAACAGCAACCCAGCCTCAGTCCCAGAAACCAATTTTGTTCGTTTCCAAACAAACAGCCACAACAACCCCTCTCAAACAAATCAAGAAATGTTAATTCATTCTCACAAGAATTGTGATAGTCTCAGCCTCACAAACTCAACTGAATTCGACACGACATCGTCTGACGACAATGATCATAGCACTGGGGGACTCAAGGACAATGACTCCATGGAGAAAAGGAAAAAGAGGATGAGTAGTGGAAGAAGCTGGAAGGTAAAGATAAAAGACTTCATTGACTTGCAAATGAGGAAGCTGGTGGAGAAGCAAGAGGAATGGTTGGATAAACTTACAAAGACACTGGAACAGAAGGAAAGGGAGAGGGTGTTAAGAGAGGAAGAATGGAGAAGACAAGAGGCAGAAAGGTTGGAAAGAGAGCACAAATTTTGGGCTAAAGAGAGGGCATGGATTGAAGCAAGGGATGCTGCATTAATGGAAGCTTTACAAAAATTAACAGGAAGTGAGATTATAAAGACTCAAGCTCCTTATGAGGGTCTAATTGAAGCAGCTAGAAAGCCTGGAATTCAAAACCAAAGTGAAGATGGGAGTGAATGTGAAATGCTGAATGGCAAGGATGGAAACAAGAAGAGAAAGGAAAACTCAAGAAGTTGTTTTTACTTTGATAATAACAATGACAGGTCTTCTTCTTTATATAACCAAGGAAGTGTTTATTGTGATATTAATGATCAAAGGCAAGAGACTGGGAGGCTACAAACAAATGATGGTTCTTCACCTTCAAATTCTAATGCTGTTGTTGCTGAAAGTTGCTTTCACCCTTTCTTGATGAGTACTGAGGGAGGAAATTTGTGGGAGAACTACAGCTTAAAGGTTAATAAAGCAAACCAAAACCAGTGAGTGAAATAAGGTTGACTCGTAAGGGGCACACCAAAACTTCAAAGCCTTTTATCTGAGATATATGATCTCACAGTATTATGTAAGGAAGAGCAGCTAACTGAGGGTTTTTATGTAAAGAGACTGACGATGATTTAGGTGATCAATATTATTATATTTACGGGAACTTAGGAGAAAAATAATATGTTCAATGTCACATTATAAGTTTAATGAGGCAGACTTATCGGCAATTATCACTATGACACTAATTCAGGTGAGTTTCTCTCGTACCGGATTTCTTCTGTGTGTGCAAATGGAATTGCAATTGTATTACTTCATATGTTAATTGTATCTTCAATGATGTTTATATGGTTGTTACTGTCTTTCTTTTCCACCTCCATCTATTTTCTTTTTGTGTAATTTTGGGATATTTGGCCTTCGATGTTTGTGTGCTGGAGGCGTGTAATTAATGTAGAAATTAATTTCTTTACTTTTATTTATATTGATCAAAATTTTTATGATCTCGGAGAGATTTATCTATTATTGGATTATTGTTTATGCTTTGGATATTTTTTACGTGCATAAAAGTAGGCCTAACTTTCCTTTCTATGAAATACCTTTTGAAGTAAATAAATTAGGATAAGCAATTCTTGTAGACTAGTAAGTAGTGACAAGTCACACGTGTGTTTTTTTCCGTTTGTCTTTTCTTTGTTTGACTTTTCTTTGCAATTAAATAAGTATGAATATCCATTAATTCAATTAGCCATTTTATGGAAAATAAATTGGAAACTTCTGGAGTTTTGACATTGAGTTGGGTAAAGTGTAATGTTATTTTTACACCCAAAAATCGATACCTGGGCGACACGTGGTTAATAACATACAAAAGTTTAGTTAATGCAGTTCAGTAGATGGTTAACGATGAATTGTATTCATTAATCAAATATTTGTATTATTAACAATCTACTGATTAATCATCTATTAAACTGAATTAACCAAATTTTTGCATGTCATTAACCAGGTGTCGCTTCATTCATCGCTAACCATCTACTGAACTGAGTTAACCAAATTTTTGCACGTCATTAACCAGGTGTCACCCAGGCGTCGATTTTTAGGTGTCAAAATAACATTTCTCTCGGGCAAATGGTGTATTACAGCCTTACAATAATTAAATTCACGAGGAAGCAGACACATAAAACAAGTGCCGGATCTAGAATTATTGTTCTCAATCTTTAATTAATTAAACAAAGTGATTTCCATGTTTATGCAATTGAAATGTTTAATTTTAACAATAAATATGCATTATTATTATTATACTATATAAAGAAGAATAAAAAACCATTTAACCACAGCAAAAAGTTATTGTATTTTTGCCTAATCAGGAATGAGGCAAGATTTCAATGGACCATAAAACCTTTTCCAGCCTTACTACAGTAGCTGCACCCAAGTGGTAGTCGGTTGGTTGCAAATGAAGTTTTCTATTTACACGGTCAGGAGCTAACGTCAATACATATATATTCCGTCTCTAGCTATCAGAACATCTTGCAGTACTGTTCAGCTTGATAGGTCACCAAAATGACAACACTATTGGCTGGTTTTTGTACAGCAGGATCAATAAATGCTATCCACCAAAGTAACATTGCAAGCACACGAATTCTCCTTATACAAGCAAAATGTCTATGTATTTGTTCCCTATTCCCGTCTCCTCTCTCCATCAACCTAATTAGAATCGAATGAAATACTGCAGATTTTTTGTTCCCTCTAAGAGCAAGTGTTGCAGGCTTGGGGTGAGGATCCAAGGGAAAACATTGGATTCAAAATCTTATTGTAAGAGAGGTTAAAAAAAACAAAACAAAACAAAAAAAACAAAACTAAAGCTAGTGTTTAGCCAACAACCGGGGAAATTAATATCAAGAACATTTTTAGAGAGGTTGAGACTTGAGAGATTGGAAGGTGGAACTATCAATTATTTATTGTTGCTATTTTATGATCAAATTTTCTACAATTTTATTGTGTGGTCCTGTTGTCTGTGATATACTACTCTAGAATGAATTATAAGCAAGTAGAGCTAAATTTGGTTTATTCAATAATTAATATGCATTTGGTCCGTACAGATCTAAAGGATGCAGAGGCGAGCTCTGAAATCCGATAAGCAATTCCCTTTGAGCATGCTTATCTGTACCTGCGTCTTTACATATTCAGGATATGCTTGTGCTGCTTTATGTAATTAGTAATATAGGCAATAACGCGTAGCAGGAAAGAAGGAAAAAAAAAAAAGGATTTCAAGATAGTATTCGCATAATACTACAGATTAATTCAAAAGGTGAATTTTGGAGATTTTACTCTAAGTGATTAATTAGCAACCCTGTACCCTATCTTGACAGATGAGCGTGTATTTTTTACCTCTAATCCTACCGAGCGCAACAAAGTTGAAACCTGAATTCACCATTAATACATTATGTAGTATTAAAGTCCTGATCTGAAAGCGAAATACCCCCACACCCTTAAACAAGATATTTATTTAATTTTCTTCAGTGAACTGGATAACAGTAGCATGACAGAGAGAGAGGCTTTTGTGCAGTCTATAATATTTTTATGCATTTTAAGGCTGGTGGTACGTACTGGCATTACTTACTACCGCTACTACACGCTGAGCTGATCTGAGATACACACACATCACATGCATTGTATGTATATTACTATTACTGATGCTGATGCACCTTTCACTCCTCTCCTGGACAAGCAGTATCCGTACCTGGGAAAGAGTAAAGAAGTTTCCTGCTAAAAGGAAACCACACATATAAGGAGGGCTATTAATTAATATTATCATCACACTCACACAGTTTTCTTTTCCCCCTCGATCAGCTTTTTCCTCTCCTTTGTCCTTCCTTCCTTGCTTAATTTGTCTCCAAGCTTAGAGACAGTTAAGTAATTAGGCAGTCAAAGGAAAGCCAGAATCACATCACGTGTGCAATAATAGAAAGATATTGATAATATTAAAGTATGTGTTTGTGTATAATACTACCACTGTGCTTTTTCTATGATGCCCCTGACGTGACTACTTACCCAGCTCCACTGCTCCCTGCAGCTCAAGTACCTCCAAAAAAAAAAAAAATTAAGAAAAAAATTTGTACCCAAAAATGCAGATGGGAAATTCTGGCTTGGGCAACTTGCTTGTACTCCCTCCGATTCTCAATATAAGAGAAAAAAAGGTGTTTTTTAGGGTTTCAAAATATAAGAGATATGTGAGATAAAAAGGTGTTTTTCATTGGAAAAAAGAGTGTTTTTCTTGGTTTTGATGAATTAGGGTTTTGTCTCTTATATTTAGGACCGGAGGGAGTAGTAGTTATTTTGGGCTCTCTCTATAAGGCAACAGTTATACATCTCATCCACAATTGAAAATATGAAATCAGGTTCTGACATCTGAGTGGCAGTTGGAGGGAAAATGCGAAAGGGATGCTTCTTTATACATTGATGGCTACTTAAAGTTGATAATTAGTAGTAGGCTAGGCCAAAAATAACTACCCTATCATAGTCGCTACAATAACAGCTTAATAGCTCAAACAACACCTTTTCCATAATTAGCTTTTCTTTTAATAGGGGTGGAGTAGAGTAGAGAAGGATATTGCATATTTGAGCTTCTGTTGTAGGGATCCTAATCGATCAAACTCAGTTGGTTACCATAAAAAAAAAAATTAAAAAAAAATAACAGTTGGTCAATACATGGTGCTTTCGGAACATAAAATAACATGGGCTCTTGTTGCAACACCGAGATTTCCCATTTTGGAACCCAAAATCGTTTAAAGCCCAATATGGTAACTGATATGATTCCCAAATCAGCCCAGCCAACACTTTTTTTTTAAAAAAAATAAAATAAAAGGGGAATGGGGGAAGGGATATTTTATTAAAGCAGTGGCATTAATGGCCATAGTACAACTGTCGCCGAGAGGTTAGAACCATGTCCTTTGGAGTTATAAGGCCAAACTCTTCTCACTGAGCTGACACCCCATGGACAATCCAACCAACACATACAGTGCCTTTACGAACCAATAAAAAACAAAACTTCTTAGCAAAAATTTTGCCATGTGGTACGAAAATTTTGTGCATGAAGTGTTCTAATGAAAACGTGGTTTTTGTTGTTTTTTTCCAAAAAAAAAAATTAATTTAAAAAAGTAAAAAATATTTTTTGACTAAAAATGTGATATATCTTCATTCGTGCAGAAAATTTCCGTACCATATAGCAAAGCTTGTCGTAAGCAGTGCTAGGCATGATTCATCGATGTCACGATATTAGATTTTTTATTTTAACTCAGCTCCACAAAATTGGTTTGTAAAGCTGAGAATTGCCTAAGACTATTGGACTTGATGCATAGATAATACAGGTGTGGCTCAAAGCTTTGGTAATGTTTTAGATTTTGTTGAACCACTTTCGCTAGGGTTTTAGGTTTGTTTGTACGTGCGTAATTGTACGCGCCACTGCAAGAATGAATTGATCTCCATAGCTAGCATTACTTCATGCTTAACTTCATCACAGCTTTCTGAAGAGTTAGGTGATTCCAAAAAAGTATAAATCAAATAATAGAATGTCCCTACTTTTTACAATAGAGAGTGGAAAGTCCATAAAGTATCAGTTCTAGACATGATCAAGAGATTCCCGTTGTTACCATTTTTGTTTTTAAAATAGATGAACGAGAGTTTCAGGTACGACACAACAAGCTACAGGAAGTGAAACAATTGTTAAACCATCAACCATAAGCACCGCGTTTTAAACATTCACATTGAAACTAGTCAAGAGATAGATTGTATTTTTTAGGTTCTAAAATGTAATTTTAGTTCACAGAAAAACAAAATTATGAGGCCTGGCCCAAGGGTGAGGCTGCAAAGCCCTTGCTTTAGGCCTCACCCTCAGCTCAAAAAAAGGCGTCGTCCAAAAACTGTTTTTACTTTATATGAATTACAAGCCCAGACCCAGTTTGCACACCCTTTCGCATTTCCTAACCAGTCGCGTGTTCAATAATATGCTTGCAAATTTGATGTAAAGTAACTGAAGCGCTGCTAGCAGCCCCAACTGGGTTGGCCTACATGCATCTAAAAAAAAGGGCCGAAATTTGTTGCCCTTTATGAAGGTTGATGTGCAAGTTTTGAGATAAAGGCCCTTCCTTTAGTGGTTAATTAACTCCTCACCAATACAATGTGATTGAAGCTCTTGACAAAAACAAATGAAAAAGAAACTTAAACGTTATGTTTTTATATACTTTGTCAAACAAAAGATAAATTTTAAATACATAAAATAAAAAAATAATTTTAATAAACTATTATTGGTAGCTTTAAAAAGGCCACATTTTCAAAGTTAGCTTTAGGCCTATTTAAGTGTTGGGCCGGCCCTGAAAATTATTCAAAGGTTTGATAAAATTTCATCTATTATTGCCATCAAATTCTCTAGTCAAATATGAATATCTTTCCTAACATTAAATAGCTTTCAATAAGAACATATTATTCTTGTCAAAAAAAAAATTAAGAACATGTTAATGAATTTTAAAATAAAAACCTCGTGTCATTATTTGATTGTAGAAGGAATTTGATGTACATTTTGTTCAGGACGGGTAACTAGTTGACTGACGGGCAAAGATTTATGCGTATGCTGTAAACAAAATGTTCTTTTAGATCCAAATTGCATTGAAACAAGAAATTACGCTTAACAATAATAGAAGCGCAAAACTCAGAAGAATTATTTATGTTATTAGTTGTCACGATAGTTATATCTGTTATTAGATGTTATGTTTAGTTTTTCAATTCTGTTATGTTGTAACCACCTCAAATTTTAAGAATATATGAGTATGTTTTGTGTTTCAAAAATTAATTTTCCAAAATCATTTAAAAATACAAATCATATGACTTCTGAAAACTTATTTTTTAAAACGGGTATTTTGAGAAAGAAAATGAGACGTGGAGGGGACGTATAAGAAATAATGGGGGTGCAATAACAATCCCCTAAACATAAGCCCAGCAAGCATCCCATGGTGGGTGGACAACATGTCAATTATAGGTGGTAAAATGGGCTATCTAGCCCGTATCGAGTTCAAATTTTTATCGGCCTGGGTTAAAAAGTCCGGATAAAATTTGGGCTCGAAATTTATTGCCTAAGCCCAGCCCTATACGGGCCACGGGCTTTTCGGGCCGACCCACATATATTTTCCAAATAAAACTATTTTCTTAGTATTACTTATTTTTCTTAAAAAAACTAATTAGGAAATTTTGGTTTAAACTTTTTTTTATTATTCACAAATATCGTCTTATTTTTAATTTTTTCACGAAACCTTATTTTTAATTTATTTTTTGTTTGTAAAGATTTATATAATAAATAATGTAAAGAATAACATATTTTTTATATACTTTAGTATGTGTGTACACACAAATAAATAAACAAATTTTTTAAAGTAAGAAATAAAATACCAAATAAATATTTTTATAAATTTAACTATATAATATAATATAAATATATAATGTCTCCACAACTTAAACATAAGAATAATATTTATTAATTAATAACATATACGGGCTTACAGGCGGCCCGAAGCCCCGCTTGGGCTTTATCGAGCCGGCTAAAAAGTTCGGTTGTTAAAACAGACTCAAAATTAATTGCCCGAGCCCTATATTTTTTTCGGGCTTTTCTAGGCCAGCCCAGTCGGCCTGGCCGATTTTGCCATCTCTAATGTCAAGAGGTGGCAAAACGGGCTTGGCCCATTGGGTCGGCCCGTCGGGCGCATAAAATGGGTCGGGTTGGGTTGGGTTCATCAACCCACTAGCCCATTTAGCCCAACCCATCTAGCCCGCAAACCCTACGGGCCACTAGCGGACCAGGTTGGGCTAACCCATCGGGTCAGTATATATATACTTTTTAATTTTTTTTCCTATTTTTAAACAATTTTTTCTTTCTTTTTTTATATTTTCAGGCGGGCTAGCCAGCCAACCCGCTATTGTGGCCCGTTTTAGGCGGACTCTTGAGGGAGGGCCGGCCAGGTTGACCAGATTTGGCCCGTTTTATTCTAAATTTTAGATTTTTATTTATTTTGTTATTTTTATTTTTTGACGGGTCAGCCCAAGCCCGTCTGACCCGTCTTAGATCGGGCCGGATTCAACATCTCAACCCATAATCTCTTGATCGCCTGGGTTGGACTAGCCCGTTTTTATGCGGGCTCACGACAAGTCAGGCGGGGCTGGCCTATTTTGCCATCTCATTGTCAATGCCCCTGCCTTGTATTGTAGGGCTATCAGACTACCTGTGAGATCAACGATTGTTCCAAAGCAAAATATTTGGATACCATTTGTCTACGGTGCAAAAGTTCCCCAAGGGTTTTTTTTTTTTTTTTACGGGTGGAAATGGTTATATTTAGAAAGCATAATCTTAACATGTCAAATTAACCCTTTTCTTTATACACGTCAAATTAATCGTTTGCATAATAGAAACGAATTAAAAAAATATCCTCTTGTTCTTTAACGTAGGACTCTTTTATAAAAAAAAATTATCTCTTAATATAAGACAATTTTCAAATAACAATATGTATTAATTTTATTTTATTTTTTTTACAAAATTATCCCTTATACCAAAATGTATTAATTTTCTCTCTATTAATAGTTTTAGAAAATGAAAATGGTAACTTGGAAAAAATAACATATATTTTGTATAAATTTAATGCTAATAACTAATAAAATTCATTTTTATAAGAGACGTAAAATGGTCAAAAAAATGTCTTATATTAAAAGACGGAGGGAGTAGATCGATTGTTACTCAACTCTACATTTTGCAAAGTAATCTGTTTGTCTTGTCTTCCACTCCATTAATTCTCAGAGGGTCGTTATTTTTGTACCTTTATAAGGAGGGGATATATATTTATGTCTCTATGCAAAATGAAGTTGTTCAACATAATTGTCATTCCATTTTAATTTTCGGCTAAATTATAAAATTGGTCTTCTATATTTATTTTAGGTTTTAATTTGGTCATCTATGTTTTATTTGTTTCGTTTTGGTCCCTTACGTTTTAAAAGTTATAACAGGTTGGTCCTTTCCGTCACTAAAAGCCAATTGTCCGTAGCTAAAAGCCAAATAATATTTTAAAAAATGGACTTGTAGCTACGGACAATTGACTTTTAGTGACGAAAATGACCAAATTGAAAACTAAAATAAAACATAGAGGACCAAAATGAAACAAATAAAACATAGAGGACCAAATTGAAACCTAAAATAAACTTAGATGACCAATTTTATAATTTAGCCTTAATTTTTCTTACCAAGCACGTAAATCAAAATACTTGTGGGAATTGGCGATTCCCCATAAACATGTTCTTAATTAAACTAGCTAGCCACGCAACAGCTTTCTGTTTTCGTTTATAAACAAAAGTCACTTTTTACATTCATCGAAAAATAGATGTATCTAGTCCAAAATTTATACCAAATACATACATTACTCAATAAATGTAAAAAATGACTTTTGTTTATAAACGAAAAATATTAATTAAATGAAATTTTGTTTAGAAGTTCTAAATTCAAGATGCCTGATTTATCAGTTCTAAATTCATGATTGAACTCTCTGTTCAATGTCCAGCCAACACCATCAATCATAAAAAAAATAACAAAATCAATAAAACTGTACATAGCTTTGAGTAAAATTGTGTTGTGTAAAAAAAATTAATTTAACATTATAGATGTATTTAATTTAATATCATCTTTACAATCTTCATCCATTCTTTGAGTAAGAACGGACATGACAACAAAAAAAAAACGAAATCTCAGTGGGTGTCAGTTATTTTTCAATCTTAGAAAAACCAGTTGAAAACTACAAGAGAGACAAAAGAAAAAAGGTTCTTAAAAAGACGAATTGAATCAATCAGGGTTCTTACAGGCACATATCAACAAAGAGAACTCAATTCTATCCTGCAACTCCTCCTTGCGTGTGTGCAAATTCTTCTCTTCCAACCATAGCCTACTATCCAAACCACTCCTTGTCCTGAACATAAACACCGCACAAGAAGCAGCAGGGTTTGGATTGAAAAGCCAATCATGCACATCCCACATCATATCCACCACCAAACCATCCACAAAAATGGTTTGGTTCCCACGAAAATTCCACCTCAACCTCTTCACCTCAAACACTCTCTTCTTATCCATACACACACACAACACGTGGTGGCTCTTTGTCTTTGATCCTTCCTCCTCCACACCACACTTTATCAATATCTCATGAGCAATTCCCGTTTCACAAAATCTCGCCTTCGTTGCATAAACACCAGTTCCTGAAAATCGTTCACTCCTAGAAACCATTGAGAAATTTCCCACCGCAAATTTCTCATCTAAGTTTAATGATTCTTCAACTCTGTCTCCCAGGCGAAGTCCCAGTTCTGAGTCCACCAAAACGACGACGTAAAACCCACCAACCGGTTCTGGTCCTTCATCATACTTAGCAGAAGATAGATCCCACAAGACCTTGACTTCAAAGTTGCGAGATTTGAACTTTTCGGTGCCTTTGTTTTTTCTCAATTGCCGGGGGGCATTATTGGAATTGAATTTGGAGGGAATTGAAGTGGGGTTGGTGATGTTTATGGTGAAGCCTTGGCCTATGAGTTTCTTGGTCCAAGTTAGTGTGATGAGAAGTTGTTTTTGAATTGAGATCAGGTTGACTTTGTACATGCAGGTAACTGAATCTTGAATTGAAGGGTTCAGTTTTGGACAGTGATAGGATTGATTTGAATTAGGCCTTGAACAATATAAATCTGACACCCTAATGGCATGTTCGTTGTAACAAGATGTTATGCCTCTCATTATTGGGAGAGTAAAAAAAAATGTTAATTGATTAATCTCTTTGTGGTTCGGAAATAAACCGACATGAAAAGGAACAAGAAGACAATTTTGTGACAGGAGGAAGAGGAAAAGCTAAGGTTGCAGGTTATTCTTGTGCTTGCCTATGCTGGAAGAAAGAATTAGCTAGAAGCGTGTGAGTGAGAGAGAGAGCGAGAGATTGAAGTTGACAAAAGACAAAGGCACTTCCCCTTTCTGGGATTTTTCATGTGAGAAATGTCCTTTCCGTGGTTTTTGTAGCATAGTACATGTAGATAGAGAGTATTAGAGAGAAACATTGTAAAGACAAAATATAATGGAAGAAAACGAAACCCATGATACTCGGTTCTGCATTCAATTCAATTCAATTCAATAACATTATTCTAACCTTCAAATTAATTATAATTACTTACGGATCCAAACTCAAGAGATTCTGTGTTTTCAACTGCTAACGCTTCTTTTGCCATCACTTAAAAGTAATTAAATTATAATTAATCCTGGTTTGACCCTTCCTATCTATCCTATCCTATAGTAGTTTTGTACTAATATTATACCCCTTCAGTTACTTTTATAAATCATTTTAGATAAAAAAACGCATATTAAGAAAAATAGTTAGCATAATTAAATTTGTCTATAATGTGTATGTTTTTCCAAATTTATCCTTCAATCATAATTAATGCATGTCTTCGATTTTTAAACACTATACAATTAATTAGGGGTACTTTTGAAAAAAAATAATTAATGTATCTTGTAATTTGAAAATGGACTTATAATTTAGAATTTTTTTTTCTAAAAGGGGCTTATATAAAGTAACGGAGGGAGTAGAAATAATTTTTCTAACGTGTGCAACCTTATACAAATTAAGACTTATTAATTATTTCATTTTTTTAGCACCAAAAAAAATTATTTCATTTTTTTCTTATTAATTACCCATTTTTCTATTTATTTGATGTATATAATCTATCTCTTCTCACTAAATAAGAAAGTGATTAATTAATAAGAAATAAATCGGTAATTAATAATTTTTAACCTGTGCAATATTGCACACATCAAAAACCGTTATAGAATTTTTGTCAATCATATGTTTGTGTTAACTATGGATAAGATAACAATTACTATTGAAATAATATAGTATTTTATTTATTTCTAATTAATTGACATTGTAGAGAAATAAAAAACGAAAATGCTCATGAGTGTTTTAAGGGCATTGTCTAACAAGTCCAAAGAAATAAGTTTTTATGAAAAATTGTGTATTTAATATATTGAGAAGAGATTAACTTAGCTTTTGAATGAGTATTTACTTTGTTTAGAATGCCCTTATGATATTTGTTAGCATAAACTAATAAAAAAAATATGAAATGGAGGTAGTAAGCAATAAGGCATATTAAATAGTGTGCAAATTTAGGACAGTGAGTTTGTGTGAAAAGCAAGCTGTTGTTATAGGCCGAACTAACAAGGAGGGTATTTTCATTTGGTTGACATGTGGGTTGGGATGAATGTGACAGAAACTGTAACAAGATAACGAAGCTGACGGGGAAATGGAGACGAAGAAGCAAGGATGAGAGTGATGGTTGGACCCACGAATTAAAGTCAGGCTTGAGATACACCTAATTGGAACGAAGACAAAGATTATTGAAGTTTGCTTCAAGCCTTCTTTATTATTTTTGGGTTAGTTATTACTATAAGTTACAAAAAGCTTATCCTTTCCGTTTTTTAAAATAAAGACAATGGAAATTGAGGTAGGATATCCAATTTGAACTTTACATATACTACTTGCTTTCATAATTCATAATGCTTATTAAAAGTGATATTTTCAGTTACGTGGGAAGCACAAATTCAACTTGCTAATTAAGGGAAGTTTAAAGGTCTAACTAATTATGTGCCACCCTTTTCCAGTTTTTTCTCCTCAGTTACGTGGGGTCGGATAGGCATAATATTCTCTTTAATGCAAGTTGTGGGTAAAAACACGTTATTTTAGTTTTTTTCTCCTTCTCATCATATATTTCTCTCTTTTCCTTTATCTTTACTCCCACAGTCGCATTATAAATATCACATTTGAAAATTTTACACATATTAAGGAGAAGTTATAAATGAATAAAAGAGTATAACAATTTTACAAAATTATCCTTATTAACCATTAGGTGTTAACAATTGTCATAAATACATAGTAGAGTATAATAACTTGTGACTGGTGTATTCATTATTAATTTGTGGGTAAAACTAAAAAAAATAATTAATATTTCATTGAAAACATAACATACCACTTATTTTGAGACTATTTTTTTTTTCAAATATGACACCTATAATAGGACGGATGGAGTACTATTCATAAAAGCAGCGTTTTGAAAACCAGACTGAACTGGCCAGTTCAACTGGTTGAATCGGGAACGGAAAGTTCGGCGATTGGTTAAACCTCATTTGAACCATAGTCTGATTGAACTGCTCAGAACCGGATTGAACCACAGTTGAACCGGATTAAACCGTTTGAAATGATTTTTTTAATTTTTTATATTTACTTTTCCTTCCAAATTTAATATTTTTATTTATTTATTAGTTATCCGATTCAACCACGGTTAGACCAAATAAACTAATTAAATCATGACTTAGAGTCTCACCGATTCAATTTCCAATCCTGTTTTGAAAACATTGCATAAAAGTCGCTTGGAATAGGAGTTTGGAAAACATTTGTCCATGGACCAAATAAAAAAAAAATTTAATTTCTCTCGGGATGCATCTGATTACAACCACTATTGACAGCCTATAAAGAGAAACCGGAAAGTAATCAAATCCAATTCAATAACGGATAAAAAAATTAAATCAGCAAACGCAGTTAGAGTGAGTCTTGCGCGGCTTGGTTGCTAAAATGACTCGAGTGGAGAATGGAGATCTCAGAGCTTTACCTTGCTCTAAATTGATTATAGATTAGCGAAGACACGTGCTTAATTAAATATTATTAAAGTGCTATTAAAGCGAAAAAATGGTGATAGAAAAAGTATCCGTACGTGGCTGTTGTTAAAATTAAAGAAAACTGGCCGATCAAAATATTGTGCAGGAAAAACGGGCCTTAGAAAAAAAAAACACAGAATCTTACGTAGTAGGAAACGTTCGCGAAAGCATCACGAATAATTTTTTCGCGATAAGAAGCATTTCCCAAAAGTAGAACCCTACAGAGAAAAATAGAAACTATTCGCTCAGAATAACAGTTTTTACTCAATAAGTGAGAGTAAATGAGTAATTTACGTTACTTCGCTTCGCGGTTACGAAAAGTTACAGAAACAACTAGTACTCCATTGATTTGTGTTGTGCCATGTGAATGGATGCACGCATAGTTGTTTTACTGAGAGAATTTGAGTTGACTAGAATCATTTTGGTTTCTTTTGTTGGAGGAGGGGGAAATCATTCAGATTTCAGACAAGAAAACCAATTGAAAGTTGAAACAAACCGCCATGGTACACAGCCAAAGAAATGAAAGGGGCTGTTGGTTTTACTAATACTTATTTAATTTGAGAATGTCTCGCATGCAACTATATAATCTGTGTTTTCTCTGGCGCAACGAAGAATTATTGTAAGACAACATCTTGCAACGTTATGCGGTGAAGCTACTAAATTACTCCAATATTTAGTCAATGTCTTACCCTGAGTACAATTCAAAAAGATATGCTCGCTGGTGCGAGTCAAGACGATATGCCACAATAAATGATTTTCTATTATTTGTTTTTTTTTTTGGTATTATGATCTTCTATTATTTGGGCAAAAACTAGAAAAAGAATCAAAACACATTAAAAAAACCACATATTGAAAAAAAAATCATAATTTTTTAAAAAACATGTTTGAATCTTGCAAATTGATCTTTGGAGTTTCCAAACACGTTGTCATTTATATAATCAAAGAAAAAATATTGTCAAATTATTTCTATATAAGCTATTTTCATAAGCTATCATTGAGAATTTATCAAAAACAGCTTATGAACATGTTATAAGTTGCTTCCACAAGCTATTTCAAACACTTTCACAAGCGTTTATGTTAGTAAATACAATCAAATGAGTTTTTCATAAGTCAAACCAAACAGGCTTTTAGTTTGCTTTCATTTGACAACTTTTTGATATCTTAAACATTTCTTGTATCTCTAGTAAAACAAACATTTCATATATCTAATAATCTTTAATAAAATAATATAAAAATTGATCATACCATTTAAGTACTTATTCACCAAGTTTCCAAATGTTAGCACGAACACACACAACTATTATGCAAATTGATTATGGTTAACGAAAACGTAATTTTAAGATGGACAGAACTTATGTCAATTTGCTTAAGTTTATTTTGTCCTGTTTTCTACTGTAAAAATACAAAAACTGTCATAAACTACTTCAAAATGTGCATGATATAACTATCTGTTTGCCAAAGAAAACTGTTTTTATGTGAGAGAAACAAGATGAAATGAATCTAAAGAAATGAACATAAGTTTTGTCATTTTGAGATTACAAAAGAAAAAGAGAGATGTGTTATTATGAATATCTGATTAAATACTACAAATGAAAGCACTTGAAAAGATTTTTAAAAAGATACATATACTGAACTATGGAAAAAAAACTAAAAAGAATACCATATAAATTTAGGGGACAATAATTATGTTTGTTCTTTGGATTTTGTAAAATTTTGCAAGAATTTTTTTTTATGTAACATTACACAGGTAAAAAAAACAAATTAAGATTTTTTTTTTGGTCAATAATTAAGATTGACTATAATCATTTATATATTACTAACCTATCTATCTATGAAAAAATATCTTTTTTCGTTCATAATATAAAGAATAACTTAAATGGTAATTGTGGGCGTGATACCGGCCCAATTTGCAGGCCCATATCCAACTCTAACACATAAGCCTCACACGATCCAACCCACGTTTGGGGCTTATCTAGATGCAGGTCCCAACGACAAAGCCATGTCACACTATTAACACCATGTTCACCACAAACTAGGCACTCCTCCCACATCTATTATGTCTTCACGTCTATATATAGCCATAAGCACCCTCTATATTTAGCCATAGGCACCCTCTTGAGACCATATATGATTTCACTTTCATTTTGGATAATAATCAGACTCAAAATCAATTATACTCATAAAAATGACTTACAATGGGAGTATTGGCCACTAGTTTGTTGTTTCACAGATGACAGTAAATAAGTTTAAGGGCCCATTTGTTACAGATTAAAAACAAGTAATTTTGTTATAAATAATTTAGAGATTAAATTTTAGACATTTTAAAGAAAAACAGAATCTAATTTGTGTTTGTTTACTATAATAAAAATCACTTTTTTAAAAAAAATAATTTTTAATTTGTTTGGATACAACTATAGAGAAGTGATTTTTTAACTACAAAATTACCACAACAGCCAATATCATTGATCTTCTCTAATGGAAAAAAATACACACTCATTGTTGAAAAAATAGAAACACACGCACACCGAGGGAGGAGGTTTCGATCGGAAAACTGGAAAAGGGAGATGGAGGTTCACAGACAACCCTTTCTTATAGATACTTACGATCACTTGTCTACGATTTCAAATAATAATAATAATAATAATAATAATAATAATAGATTAACGACAACAGCACCCAACTTGCCAATGCTAGTCATGGTGAGCTACAGATAACAAGGGGGGAAATCAAAGAAAACAAAGAAGAGGAATGGTGAATCAACAACAAAAAGTAAACTTAGTAGCGCAATAAAAAGGAGACGAAAGTTGCTCTGTAGAAGAAAAACACTGGAGGTGCAAAAAATGGGACAAGAAGACGCAGAGAAACTCCAGGGCAAAGCTTGTCATTTTGTAAAAATTGTAAGGTCAAATATGTAAGAAAACATAAAAGTGTAGTAAGTTCCGCCTTTTTATTGCTTTCTCTCTCTTCTATCGTAGTACCATTTTTTCAAAAGCTATTATAACTAGCTTTTCATTTTTAACACAAAAATCATTTTAAAAAAAAATGATTTTCTAAAAAATCTTAAACAAACACACTTAAACTCAATAAAATGATTTTTTTACTTAAAAAAAGTGATTTTGTCACTAGAGAATCTATAACAAACGCCCCTTAAATTCAATGATTAAATCACTTTTGCATTGTAAGTAGAAAATTATATTTGTCAGAAATTTTAGAAATTTTTTTAAAAAATAATCTATAGACTTACCCATGCACACACACCTGATCAAGACAAACCTTCTGTTTTAATCCACCCTAATAAGGAGCCTCCCAATGAAATGATTCCGCAAAAATTCGAACCCAAGTTGCTTAAGATCTCCTTTTTATGGAAACAAGTTGTTTCCACTCGATTAAAACCTAATTTATAGAAATAAAGACCGACCTTTTTAATCTTTAACGATTTGAGTTTACCTCTGTACAAAGGTGCATCTTGGGCTGAGTAGTAATATTAACAAGAAGATATACAAGCTTGTAAACAACACAAATGTAAAGTGTAAGCATGTGGCGTGGGATAAAAATGGAAAGAATTCGTTAATTCATATTAAACTTATACTCACTAGCTCCTTCATCCCAATGGATGCAACCGATAAAAAGCATTTATTCTTTACATAACTTGTTGGTTTTATTGCTTCAAAAGATGGCACATGTCTTCAAACAAGCAATAGGACACAGGACATAAGGCACAAAGATTCCAGCAACCAACTTGCTACATAAAAAGTGTAAACTGCTGTAAATATGCAGATTTAATAGAAGTGTGTTATTTTATTTTATTTTTTGACTGGAGAAGTGTATTATTTTAAAACCCCACAATATGAAAGTGTATTATTTAAAGAGACGTATGTATGTATCTCACCAAAAATACACTTTCTATTTGGTCCAAAATAGTGTAGGGATTTTTTTCGAGAGGGACACTAAGAGAATTTGACCACATTTGTTCCCAAAACTATAATGTGTTAGGTTAATAAGTTTTCATCAAACTATCGGTTCTGATATCACTTGTAGGAAATTTTTCGAGAGGAGTACTAAGAGACTTCTTTATTTCATACCTCACACTTGGATACCCAACAAATAGAAAGTGTATTTTTGTTAAACTATATTTTTGTCTTTTTATTTGGTTCAAAAATCTTTTATTTTCTTAAAACACCTTGAGCTCATGAGTATTCATATAATTTAATAGTTAATTGTTTTTTTTAAAACATTTTTTTTTTGTTTTCTCTTTGTACTCCTGCTATGTTGTTCAATCTCATTAAAATTAAATCAGCCATTGTCTTGGTTTGGGTCTTAGCCATAGTTTTGAAAACTAAATCGAACCAACAAAATTCAACAAGAAAATCGGTGAACCGGTTTGGTGACCGCCTGACCGGTTCAATTTTACTAGATAATTGGAGGATGCTAAAGTTGGTCAAGAATCAATGAAATTAACCAGTAAAAATCGACAGTTCAGCAGATAAAACAAATTCTCTGAAACACAGTATTCATTGGCATCGAACCGGAAATTTTGTGCTTCCGGTGGGCTTTAACTTTCAAGGATAGACCAAATGGCCTATCAGGCCCATTTTACTGAATTTTTAAGGCCATTATTAAATGCACCCCCCACCTGGTAGGTACACTCCCCAATTTGCGAATTTTCCAAAATACTCCCGAATAAAAACAGCAAATTTTTTTTTATTTTTAATTCTGAACATTTTACCGATATATATACCGGAAATTACAATTTTCGGTAATAAATTTTAAACACAATGTTACCGGAAATTACAATTTTCGGCAAGAATTTTAAACACAATGTTACCAGAAAGAGATAATTCTCTATTGGGAGAGAAACTGAATCCTTTGATTAAGGATCTTCACCCATACTGTCAACAATCTCTCGATGCATTCGGACTAGCTTACTTTGCATCGAGGACCAGCTTACTTAGCAAAGTAAGCTAGTCCGAATGCATCGAGAGACAATCGTTGATAAACAGATGCCAGCTTATGATGGTCGAAAGAGCTTATTTAGACAGGTTTATTCCCCTTTACATCAAAGGATTTTGTAGTCAAACACTCATTTTTTTATTTTTTTGCACTCAGACTTGGTGGAAAACGCTCTCATCGTACCGGAAATACGAATTTCCGGTACGTATTTTGTTTCGTTTTGAACTTTGTTCCGGAAATTGCAATTTCCGGTATACAATTTCTATACCGAAAATTGGAATTTCCGGTATACAACATTAAAATAACGTACCGAAAATTTGCAATTTCCGGTAAAAGATTAAAAATACATCGGATATCAGCTGCCACTGTTTTGAATTCGAATAATTAAAGGCGACTAGGGGTTAAATCCTTTTGTTTCCACCTTTATGCAATTGAATTCAAAACCAATGCAAGCAATACTCATGAACAATTGAAGTTTAAATCCTCTAAATTAGATTAACGAAAATTCCTTTCCTCTTAGTCCCTTTGATTCAACTAATAAGCCCTAATCCCTTAGGTTCAAATTACTTAAATCAAGCATAAAGAATAAAGATTCATACAAATTCATAACAAATAGAATTATATTCCTATAACCCTATAGATATGTCCAACAATCTCAGTGCTAGTTAAAAACCCCAATTTTTCAATTGTGAGCATAACCCAAATTCAATTTAATAGTTATCAATTATCAAAAGGCATTAAGAACAGAGATGAAGGATCAATTAACATGAATAAACTTGCATTGAAATAATAGAATCCAATTACATAAGGGTTTCCACAAAATTCATCTCACCCTAGCCTAAAAGAGTTTAGTTACTCATGGAGAAAGAGAAACCAAACCAGAAAATAGAAACAATGGTAGAGAACCACTCCATTGAAGACTAAAATCCTTGTTCCCAAGCTTGAATCCTCCTTGGAGATGGTGGAGAATGAATCCCTAGCACCCCTTGACAAGCCTCCAGCGTTTTTAGGTCTTTGGAATAGTCAAGAATCATTCAAAACATCAAAAACACGAGTTTTTAACGTTTCAGCACGTCAGAAGTGCTCCGCTTGCGCTCCGCGCGCACTCTGCACGCAGACAAATAGCAAGGGACCAGAATTCGCGCTCCGGATGCGCTCCAAATGCGCTCCACGCGCACGCGATCAATCCTGCACCCGCTTTTCCACGTTGTTTTGCATTTTTCACCTCTGTAAACTCCGAATTAGCTCAAGGTGTCTTCATGAAAGTTGAAGCTATGGATCTTAGCTTTCCAATGGAACCAGTTGCATCTCATTTGGACACCTACAACTCCAGATATGATTAAAACATTGAACATGTGTCAGGCTGAGACAGCATCACATTATCAACTTGTAGCACAAATTACCCCAACTTAGAGATTGATTTAGGTCTCAGTTCCTTCATCAAAGTTGTAGATAATTCTTCTATCTTTCCAACAAGACCAAGATCATATCATTTGGATTAGTGTGGCTCAAGATATAGCTTTTGGAATCTTCTATGTCAGGAAACAGCGCTTTTAGACGCGCTTTCAAGTCAATCACTTGGCTATGCTCCCATTCCTATGCACTTAGAGATAAAAAATATAGAAAACTTAATGCACAAACGTTAGAACGAATCCAAGTGAATACACTAAATCACCCAATTTAAGCCAGTAATCACTTTGAATTCTCTTCAATCACAACACAAATATCCAATTAAGCACTATAAATCTACATGTGATGAAGACTTATCACAACCCCAAACTTTGCTCTTTGCTTGTCCTCAAGCAAACTCAATCAAAAACATGGGTTGGATTTCAAATAATTCCAATTCATCTAGGTGAACTTTTCATAAATTTTTTTGACAATCCATGCACAATCAATTCACCTACTCTTTTGTATTCATGATTTCCAATTATCACAACTCAAGTAACCAAAATGAATTTATTTACTCAGAGCAATAAATCAATTCCCATTACACCTTTCCAGATAATGTGTTTCACTCCACTCAAGTGTCTAAAGGGTACTGTATACACTCAACTCACACCAAATGTAATCATCTACCATAGGCTTGACAAAATTCTAAGAAAGCAAAAACACACAAATGCCACACACATTATGAGATCTTTTCAAAGGGTGAAATGAGGCTTAGGTAAGGGAGGATATTTCTTTGGATCTAGGCTAAATTAATTGGAGTTAAGAGATGCCTCTATTATTTCTTATCCATACCTTGTATCAATTCACAAACTTCCCCCAATCACCTTCAACTTTAGTACTAACAAACCACAGGAGAACTTTTTCCTTGCTTTCTCACTTTGATTTTTCTTTTCATTTTTCTTTTCTTTTCTTTTTTTTTTTGAAATAACAATTTGAATCTTTTTATTGTTGTTCTCCTCTGGCTTGTTATTTTTTTTTTTGAAATGACTACATGCACATGCTTGTGTAGCCACCCCAAACTTAAGATTGTTGCTTGCCCTCAAGCAACCCCAAACTTAATTCACAACCCAATAACCAATTTTATAGAAAACAATCTCTCAACTCCAATTTAAAGGGACAATTGGTTTTTCCAGTTATTGGCTTGTATTGAGCTTAAAATTCAACAAACAGACTTAAGGCTCAAAAGGGCTAGCAAAGGATAATATCACAAGGGTAGGCAATCAAAGGCTCTAGCTGTTCAAACAAAAATAAAGATCTCAATCATCTGTGTGTGTGTTCACATGCAATGCAAAAGCAATCAAGAACTGAGTCAAGTTCTGAAGAATTCATACAAATGGTGGAGCACTCAAGAATAAATAAATTTCTGTTTAGGCTCAAACACTCACAAATTTTGCTTTTGTAATGGGAAAAGATTCATGACCACTGAAATTCTCAAAAGTTACGGTTACAAGAAGCTGCTTAAAAAGGTTCATGTCAACAAAAATTTCAACTCCTTGATCATACACATCATGCACACAATAAGAGTACAGTTCACAAACAAATTCTCAGATGAAAAGGAATTCCATAGAGGGACAAGAGCTCAGTCATAGGGTGCATGGTATCAACTTCACACACAAAGGAAAATAAATTCAACATAAAAAAATATAAAAAAATAAATAGCAAAAGAAGGGAAAGAAAGGTAGAACCCGTGTGTTGAGCCGCTCAACTCAACCGCTAACTTGAAATGAGAAAGGTGGGCCGCCTGACGCCACCACCAATGGGTTGCCTCCCATGAAGCGCTTCTTTAACGTCACTAGCTTGACGCTTGAAGGAGTCGATCAAGGCTCCTTAAAGGAGGAAAAGAAGATTGAAGCACCACCTTCCTTGGGAAGATGCACACCCATAGCCCTGAGTGCTTGCATAGAAATCATTTCCCTTTTTGGCATTGGTCTCCTTTTTCTCCTCTTGAATTTATTTGGGTGGACATTGTCATCCCTCACCTGTTTGGTGCGCTTTTCATAAGAATGAGTAGGTTCTACATGTGCCTTCTTTGGAATTTTGCAATTTGGGAATTGTTTCCCATGGCCCATATGCAGACTACTCTTTCCTTTTCTTCCTTTTTCCTGCACTAAAATTTTTTCCATCCCATAATCCAGCTCTTCAGACATCTCCTCAATAGAATTCATTGTCACCTTCTCTAAGGGTTTGGAAGGTCGGTCTTGATCAAGATTCTCTCCAATCGGCTGCCCAACCACATCAATTCTAGAACACTTTTCGGTGTCATCGGGATGCTTCAGAGCCTCAAACACATTGAAAGTCTCTTTCTCATCTTGGAACCTCAAAATTAATTTACCTTGTTGGACATCAATCAAGGCTCTTCCTGTAGCTAGGAAAGGTCTTCCAAGAAAAAGAGGGACATCCTTGTCTTCCTCCATGTCAAGGATCACAAAGTCTGCCGGAAAAAGGAATTTGCCAACCCTTACCAATACATCTTCCATAACTCCATAAGGGTATTTGATTGACCTATCTCGCCGGTGCGGTGTCATTTTGTAGGCTTGACTTCACCTCCACCCGGCCTCTTCAACATAGATAACGGCATCAAATTGATGCTAGCTCCCAAATCACAAAGGGCTTTGTCAATATTTAAATTCCCAATAGTGCGAGGCTGTGAAGCTTCGAGGATCTTTCACTTTGGAGGAGCTTTCTTTGAATGATGGCACTACACTCTTACATCAAAGCTACAGTCTCATCTTCTTTGAATTTCTTCTTCTTAGTTAACAATTCCTTCATGAATTTGGCATATAAAGGCATTTGCTTAAGAGCTTCTGCGAAAGGAATGTTGATCTGGAGGCGCTTCAAGACATCCATGAACTTAGAGAACTGTTCATCCTTCTCCTTTTTCTTGCTCACAGGAGGATATGGCAGCTTCTTATATGGAGGAACCACTTTGGACTTCTTCTCAACCTCTCTTTTTTCTTCTTTTTCTTTATTTTTACTGCTCTCATTTTCAACTCCGTCCACCTCACTTTTTTCACTCTTTTTCTTCCCCTCAACTTCAGACATTATTTTTCCACTTCTCAAAGTAATTGCACTACAGTTTTCATTTTTAGGATTATCAACTGTGCTAGCAGAAAACTTACCTTTGGTTTGCTCCGCAAGTTGCTTTGAGAGTTGCCTAATTTGACTCTCCAGATTTTTGATAGAGGCCTCTTGGTTCTTGAAATGAGACTCATGAGTCTGAAAGTTGGAATGGATATTCTGGAAGTTGGATTGAGTCATCTTCATGAATTGAGTGAGAGCTTCTTCTAATTGATTTGGCTTCTCTTGCTTTTGAGGTTGTGGAGGGTTGCTTGATGATGGGCTATCTTGTTGTTTCCAAGAAAAGTTGGGATGATTCTTCCACCCAGGATTATAGGTGTCAGAATAAGGATTCCCTCCTTGCTTTTGAAAATTTTCCATGTAGTTAGCTTGCTCATTCGAAAATCCCTTAGCATCGCAACCTCCATTCTCATGAGGTCCTTGACAAAAGTCACATCTCAAGTTCCTGTTCAATTGGTTCACCTGAGCGGGGATAGGGGCTCCCGTTTTCAGTGCTTTAAGCTCATTGGTGATAGCTTCCAATTGTTGAGAGACCAATTTATTTTGAGCCAAGAGTGCATCTTGTGTTTCTAGCTCAAGGAGTCCTCTTCTACCCTGTGTTCCTCTATCATTTTGACACAACTGCTCATTGGAAGCCATTTGCTCCACTAAAGTTCTTGCTTCTTCAGCTGTTTTACTGTTAATTGTACCTCCAGCTGAGGCATCCAACATCATTCTTGTATTTGGCCTTAACGCATTGCAAAACATCTGCATCTGATTAAACTCATCATACCCATGGTCGGGACATCTTTTCAGAAGAAGCTTGAATCTCTCCCAAGCGTCATACAGATTTTCGATATGGTTCTGCTGGAACCCAGGAATTTCACATCTTCTTTTGATGAACTTGGAGAGTGGAAAAAATTTGTTCATAAATTTGTCCTCCAAATCATCCCAAGTAGTGATGCTTCCTGTAGGCAAAGTGTGCAGCCAATCTCTAGCTCTATCTCGTAGGGTAAAAGGAAAAAGCCTTAGTTTCTTGGCCCCTTCTGTCACTCCATTCAGCATGAAGGTGCCACAGATTTCATAGAAATTTACCAAGTGCTGATTTGGGTCTTCAATTTCATCCCCAGCGAATTGGTTTTGCTTGAGAGTGCTCAACAGGGATGGTTTGATCTCAAAAGCATTTGCTTCCTCCAGTTGGTAGGCCATGACACCCCTTGGATTGTTCCTTCTTCCAAAATCGCCCAAGGTGCGCGGTGGTGGTGGTACTTCCCCCATTACTACTAGAGTTGTAATGAGAGAAGTAGAAGCAGAGGCTTGATTTTGTTGTTGTCTTGCTTCCCTTGCCTTCTTCCTATTGGCCTTTGCTGTCTTTTCTATTTCTGGGTCAAACAACAGCTCACATGTTTGTTTACCTCGCATGCACAATACTAAAGGAAAAGGTAAGTAGCACCGCAACAATTATAACAATATTTTTTTTTATAAACAGAAAATAAAAACAATAAAAAAATTGTTCAAAAAGTACTCGTTTTCCATGTTAAAAATCAATTCAACAATCCCCGGCAACGGCGCCAAAAACTTGATAGGCTAAATCGCAAGTGTACGATTTCATCGTCAAGTAATAAAAAGATCGAATCCACAGGGATTGTGATTGACTAATTAACTCAACAACTTTGTAACAATTTTGAACGAGAACAGAATATTTGGTATTTGAAATTGATGATATTTGTAACGACTGAAAATAATAAAAGGTAATTGAATTCGAATAATTAAAGGCGACTAGGGGTTGAATCCTTTTGTTTCCACCTTTATGCAATTGAATTCAAAACCAATGCAAGCAATACTCATGAACAATTGAAGTTTAAATCCTCTAAATTAGATTAACGAAAATTCCTTTCCTCTTAGTCCCTTTGATTCAACTAATAAGCCCTAATCCCTTAGGTTCAAATTACTTAAATCAAGCATAAAGAATAAAGATTCATACAAACTCATAACAAATAGAATTATATTCCTATAACCCTATAGATATGTCCAACAATCTCAGTGCTAGTTAAAAACCCCAATTTTCCAATTGTGAGCATAACCCAAATTCAATTATCAATTATCAAAAGGCATTAAGAACAGAGATGAAAGATCAATTAACATGAATAAACTTGCATTGAAATAATAGAATCCAATTACATAAGGGTTTCCACAAAATTCATCTCACCCTAGTCTAAAAGAGTTTAGTTACTCAAGGAGAAAGAGAAACCAAACCAGAAAATAGAAACAATGGTAGAGAACCACTCCATTGAAGACTCAAATCCTTGTTCCCAAGCTTGAATCCTCCTTGGAGATGGTGGAGAATGAATCCCTAGCACCCCTTGACAAGCCTCCAGCGTTTTTAGGTCTTTGGAATAGTCAAGAATCATTCAAAACATCAAAAACACGAGTTTTTAACGTTTCAGCACGTCAGAAGCACTCCGCTTGCGCTCCGCGCGCACTCTGCACGCAGACAAACAGCAAGGGACCAGAATTCGCGCTCCGGATGCGCTCCAAATGCGCTCCACGCGCACGCGATCAATCCTGCACCCGTTTTTCCACGTTGTTTTGCATTTTTCACCTCTGTAAACTCCGAATTAGCTCAAGGTGGCTTCATTAAAGTTGAAACTATGGATCTTAGCTTTCCAATGGCACTGGTTTCATCTCATTTGGACACCTACAACTCCAGATATGATTAAAACATTGAACATGTGTCAGGCTGAGACAACATCACATTATCAACTTGTAGCACAAATTACCCCAACTTAGAGATTGATTTAGGTCTCAGTTCCTTCATCAAAGTTGTAGATAATTCTTCTATATTTCCAACAAGACCAAGATCATCTCATTTGGATTAGTGTGGCTCAAGATATAGCTTTTGGAATCTTCTATGTCAGGAAACAGCGCTTCCAGACGCGCTTTCAAGTCAATCACTTGGCTATGCTCCCATTTCTATGCACTTAGAGATAAAAAAAATATAGAAAACTTAATGCACAAACGTTAGAACGAATCCAAGTGAATACACTAAATCACCCAATTTAAGCCAGTAATCACTTTGAATTCTCTTCAATCACAACACAAATATCCAATTAAGCACTATAAATCTACATGTGATGAAGACTTATCACAGGGCCGGAGCTGACTTCATCAGTGGAGGAGCTGTAGGTTGTTCTGACTTGATGGGAGGAGGAGGAGCTGTAGGTGGTTCTGACTTGATGGGAGGAGGAGACGAATGTCTAGACAAAGTGTGAGCCGACTTATTGGGCAGAGGAGGAGCTGAACGTCTAGACGAGGTTGGAGTTGACGCACTATCGTGTTGGGAGGTAAAGAAGTCATCAACATGCTCCCATGAGGATGGATCACGTCTTGTTGAAATATCTACTGCCAACCACTTTCCTTTCTTTGGTGCTCCTCGGGTTCACCTTCTGAGGGGTGGGCGGATAGAAGTGGTGTCGGAAATGCCAACTCACGTAGTTTCGCCTTGATACCATTTTGCACGCAATATCAAGCTCCTGAAACCTACGTGCCAATGCTTCTAGCTCAACTTTGTATACTTAGTTACGAACCATAGGCTCTTGTCGGTTGTCACATGGGTTCTCGAAGCTCAATTTCCTCTAGTGAGTATGAACTGCCTCCAACGGGATTGGGATGTAGTGCATCATATATCTGGCAAGCTCACATGCACAAGGTAGTCCATGCGTGTATCTTAGCACACAAACACACGCAGAACTATCTATGCCAACGGTGCTAGATTGGAGAAGCTTGTCGGCAATGTACTGTAACGCATTCTTAGACACAAGGCCATTTAAGTGCTTGTAGACTGCAATATTAAAGCAATGTTGTTGTCTACTAATGCTATGCTTGAATGAAGCCTTCAACTCAGTGTGCTGTAACCTGATCATGTTATTCATTGCATCCCAACAGTTGCACAAATCTCCTCTACTATCAGCTAACAACTTCTTCAACCGCCAATGTGCAGACTCAACCCTGTTCATCAGAAAACAAACACAATTCAGAACTCCACAAAAATAGTGATAAATGTCAGATGTCACCGACAATTCAGATGCATACCTGTTGGTTGTTTTGTTTCCAATGTGCATATCTTGGTCTATCCATGCGAAACAAATTTATCCTGTGTTGATTTAGCCATGTGTTCTTGACATAGTCAATCAAGTTCTTGAGCGGTCTTTGAAACATCCTCGAAATGTTGCGATCGGCTGGCGGTAGTCATCCATCGTTGGTGAATCAACAATCGAATCAAACACAGTCATCACCAATTCAATTTTTTCTTGTGGATACACATAAGTCTTGCACTTCGCCTCACATTCTTACGGATATGGAATTGGCACAACATGTTCTGCGACGGGGAAAAGCGTTAGGCTGCTGCATTCATCAAAGAAAGTTCCTGGTCGATCACTATCACTGTAGTAACGAATCCTGTCTCACAAACATACCCTTCAACTTCTCAAGCACCCATGTGTAGTTATCCGCTTTCTCGACTCCACAAATGCAAATGCAACGGCGAATGTCATCTCGATTGAGGTCACACCAACAATCTCAACTAGTGGCATCCTGTACCTATTAGTCTTTTATGTCGAATCAATTAGCAAAACAATGTTGAATGAATTTACAAGCTTGATAGCGGGATGTGCCCAAACTATATCAATGATAACATCGAGTTCTGGCTTTTCTATGCCGGTGGACATAACGATCACGGTGCATCAAGTTCATCAAATGTTGTAACTCGATTACGCCGCCTTAGACTAGACCGGATCTTTTGTCGTGCGTTGTAAATCTGCCTAATTGTGGTGTGACTGTTTGGATTTTTATGTTGTAATGAGAGTAAGGCGTTTTTCGGCTTAATCATGTTCAATGTCATGTCGCTCAGATTAGACAACTCTTCAGAAGTTAGACGACCGACATATGGATAACCCTCAAAGTTTTCGACTAACCCGTGGTTGTGCATACTGCACATTACCTTCAAAACCCACCCTCCGGCACCTTTCACCAGCCTTCCTTTCAATTTGAATGTGCATTGACATTTTCTAGTGCCAGTAGCCTTCACTCCCATAGTCTTGTAAGGCTTATACTTGCCACTTTTCTCGCAACCCAACATCACAAAAGTCTTTTTGCTTGATTGCCCATAGTCTGATCTTAAAATAATAACCACACACCCAACAGATTTTCCAACGTCTCGTGCCCATGCCAATAGGTCATCCCGCGTAGAAAACACCTGAAACGACAACATGTATCATTCACCAACTCATCTAACAAATCTTAACAAAATTGATCAATAAAATAAGTACCCGAGCAGTAGTGAATGCACTGGTACAATCCATGGAAACGACCTCTGGAACATCAGGAACAATGGGCACTATGGTGTCGGGAAAGTTGTCTTCGGAAAATTTGTCTTCCATTGAAACTGCACTGGAAAAGACAAGTCAAAACTTTAACAGACATAGCGTCCGGATTCTAATTGCCGGAATATTCCGGATTCTTAAATCCGGACTATTTTATACCTCCGGACTTTAGAATACGGATCACTCCGGATATTAGAATCCGGACTTGGGAAATAGAGTAACCAAAAAAATAAACGTCTGGATTCTTATATCCGGAGTGATCCGGTAATAAGAATCCGGACTCTCTGCGATTTCAGGAAAAAAAAAGAGGTCGACGAACCTCAGATCAGTGGCAATGTGGAGGAGATGGCGAACGAATGCGATGCAGGGACCCAACGGCGGTGGTGCTGCTGCTACTGCGGCAGCTGGGGGTGGATTGCTAACAAATGGTGAGGGAGGTGGGAAAATGGCGAGGGAGTATGTGATGTGAGGGAGAGATGCATATTTTAGGGCAAGGGTAAAGTTGGATTTTTAAAAATATGGGAAGTGGGGAAATTAAGTGGGGGAGGTGGGAAAATAAAAGCCCTAACAATTAACCCAACTTATCAAGCCCGTGAAATTTTGCTTTTGTATGATTCGTATGCACAAAGCTGTTGAGAAAAATCCTGAATTGCATCTATTATCAATTTAAGCTCCAAAGGGGCTTTTGACCAAAACAAAAAAAAACCTCCAAGGGGGCTCACTCAATTACTAAAATAGACATCTCATATACATAACACATGTACACTTAAAGGAGATTTTCGTCATTTTCTTTTCATTACTTTTAGCATTTTCCCCATTTTTCCTCGAAAAGTCCCTCTCTCAAATTTTCAAACTCGCTTTCATCTGACCTTTTATCCTGTACTTTTCCCTCTCTCCCTCCCCCTCCCTCTATCTTCTTCCATCCTCCCTCCACGCCCGGTTTCTCCTTCCCCACTATTGTTCGCCTCCACTTCGGCCTCCACCCATACTCTCTCTTACGATTTTTAAGTTTAAATTTTCAGGTCCATTTCCCACGCCACACATGGCACTGCTTCAGTTTCAGCTCTTAGGTTTTTCTTTTCTTTTTTCTATATCGGCACCTGTCATGGCTGTGTTTTATATAGATTTGGGTAGTGTGGGTGTGGGATAGTTTCGTGTAACTCTGTGATCACTCACTGAAGCTTGATTGTTTTTTCTCTATGTCCTTCACCATCTCCTAAAGGTAATTTTTTTTTCTCAATTTTCCTTTTTCCTGTATCATTATTCCTCTTCCATTTTCATACCTTCTAATTCTAGGTATTGTGTTGAAACCTCTGGATAGTCTTCTCCTTTACTCTTGGATTGCATTTTTTTCTTTCATTTGTTATCAGTCTGTTAGTTCTTTCTGCTTCTTCCATTGCATGCTCTTAGTTTTTTGTGGGTTTTGTCAAAAAAAGAAAAGGGGATTTTCATTCTGAGGGGATTTTTGTGGGTTTTGTAAAAAGAAAGGGGATTATGGTGGGGATTTTTGTTCCAAGGGGATTTTTGTGGGTTTTATGAACATCCCACACAAATTAATTTAGATATGTTGTAATATGTATCTTATTTTTTTAGTGTTCCCTATTAACATGCAACGTTCCAATCTTCCACCTCTCCTTTCTAACTAATTCACCTTTCATTTGATTTTCACAGGTTTAGAAATCTCTCAATTGCAGGTGAGTTGTAAAGATATTTGTGTTACGATTTTTCATTTATTCTTTGTTCATTCTTTAGTTTATAAGTTTACCTAAGTTTCTGCGACATCTGAAAAACTTATATTTTTCTTTTCACCTTTGCTTTATTTTTTTCAATATGTTTCTGATGTCTTCTTAATTTTAGTTTCAGATATCTTCATCCAGGATGAGTTTGTATCCTATCCTTGGGATAAGAGGATGTAAGAGTTGCTTCCTGTCAATAAGATGTTTCCAATTTTGGTAGAATTTTGGATTTGAAGGCTCAGAATTAATACTATAGAGGTATATATGCATCTTTTTTGTGTTACCATTATTTTCAAAATAACCTTCTCAAATCTTGCTCAAAATTTCAAAGTATATGTCTCTCATTGCTTTTCGAGGAAACAATTTTACAGACTAATTTGGTTGCTAAAATTTTAACTGATTTTATTGTGGTGATCTGAGAATCACGTGCTTACGTGGTGACCAACTTTTTTTCATGATGTTCAGGATGAATGTCTCTGATGTTCTTATAAAAGTATTTTATTAAATTATAAGGGCCAAGTAGGATGAGATTGGTAAGGGTGTTCACAAACCGATCCAATCCAATTCAAACCGCAGTTACCGAACCGAAAAACCGCAAACCGAATTAACCGCAAACCGAAAAAACCGAAAACCGCAAAAAACCGAAATTTTGGATTGGATTGGATCAGTTTTCGGTTCCCTCTCATGGAACCGATCCAATCCAAACCGATCCAAAGTATTATTACATAACATAATATTATACATGTAATTATCTTTTTACCCATATTTAAATTACTTTTTTCCAATTTGCCCAATGCATTTTAACCCTAATTTCACAACCCACATTTGAGTCTGCCACCAATGTGCAGCCCAGCCCAGCCCAGTTACTAGTTTTACATGTCTATCATTTTAACCCTAATTTTCACTGTCTCACTCACTTGACACTGTCGCTCCCTCGCTCTCACTCTCAGAATCTCGCCTTGCTCTCTAACCGCGGTGCTGCATCTCCGCTTCTCCTTCCTTCTTGACAGCGACGGCAACGACGACAGCAATGACTCTCCTCTGCCCAGGTAAATGCTCCCTCTCCTTCTCCCTCTTTGCTTCTTCGTGACTGTTCTCCGATTCTCTCTCCCTCACTCGCAACAACAACGCCACCCTCATCCCCGTCCTCACAACAACAACGTCGCCCTCATCACCAACTCCCACCTCCCATAGATTTTGATTTTGATTTTGATTTTAGGGTTTTCAGTTTCTTCTTCTTGTTCACTTTACTGGTTTAGGGTTTCATTTTTCTTTTTGCTCTACGTTTTCAGGTTAGTGCTTCTGAAGTTTGCAGCCCAGCCCAGCCCAGTTCACTGTCTCACTCGACACTATCGCTCACTCGCTCTCACTCGCTCTCACTCTCAGAATCTCACTAAGCCCAGCGACGACAGTGACGACTCTCCTCTGCCCAGGTAAATACTCCCTCTCCTTCTCCCTCTTCTTCTTGTTCACTTTACTGGTTTAGGGTTTCATTTTTCTTTTTGCTCTACATTTTCAGGTTAGCGCTTCTGCAGTTTGCAACCGACCAAGCTCTCTGCCTTCCATTTTACTAAAAATGTCTGGGGTAAGTTTTGATTTCAGTGATTCTGGTTTCAGTGATTTCAGTAATTGATTGGTTTGATCAATTTCTAATTTGGTTGTTTTTATGCAGACACAAAATACCCAAGGTGTTGAGAGCATGGCTGAAAATGTTGGAGAAAATACACCTGGAGCCACTGAGACAGAGCAACAAACCCTGTCAAACAAGAGGAAAGGTGGAGAAACTATTGTTGAAGAAGATGAAGAAGCAAGTAAGAGAAAACCCATCAAACCTAGATCTTGGACATGGGATCATTTTACTAAAGAACTTGATCCTAAGTCATTAAGACCTAGAGCAAAATGTAAGTGGTGTGGGGCAACATATGCATGTGATATACATAAAAATGGCACATCTAATTTGAAAAATCATTTGTTGACTATATGCAAAAAGTTTCCAAGAGAAACTAGTGAATCAAGACAAACATTTCTTAGTTTTCAGCAATTAAAAAGGGAAGATGGGAATGGGATTAGTCATACCTTAAATGCTGTAGCATTTGATGTTGAATTATGTAGACAAGCTCTTGCTAGGATGATTATTGTAGATGAATTGCCATTCAAATTTGTTGAAGGGGAGGGATTTCGGTATTTCATGAGTGTTGTTCAGCCTAGGTTGACAATTCCTGGAAGGATCACTATTGCTAGGGATTGTTGGGACCTTTATATAGATGAAAAGAAAAAACTGAAAGCTGTACTTGGTCTTCCAAATCAAAGTGTTTGTCTAACTACTGATACTTGGAGTTCTGTGCAAAATTTGAATTATATGTGTCTCACTGCACACTTCATTGTGATGTTGGAAATTGCAAAAAAGAATATTGAATTTTTGTTTGATAAAAAATCATAAAGGTGAAACTATTGGTAGGAAAGTTGAGAAGTGCCTTTTGGGGTGGGGTATCTCTAGAGTTTTCAGTCTTACAGTTGATAATGCAAGTTCAAATGATGTTGCTATTCAATATTTGAAAACTAGAATGGAGGATTGGAATACTCATCCATTGAAAGGTGAACATTTGCATGTTAGATGTTGTGCTCATATTTTAAATCTTGTTGTTTGTGATGGAATGAAGGACTTGCATGATTCAATCAGTAAAATTAGAAATGCTGTTAAATATGTGCGTGCTTCCCCTGGTCGGTTTGATAGGTTCAAAACTTTCATTAAGGATTGTAGGATTCAAGAGAAATCCATAGTGCAATTAGATGTGCCTACTAGGTGGAACTCCACTTTCCTTATGCTTGAAAGTGCTATAAAGTTTCAAAAGGCATTTAAAAGGTTGGCAGAGCGGGACACTGAATTTGCATTGAGTCCAGGTGGTATTCCAAAATATGAAGATTGGGAAAATGCACGAGTGTTTGTGGAATTTTTGAGAGTATTTTATGAAGTCACTCTGAAAGTGTCGGGTTCTTTGTTTGTGACTTCTTCTCTGTATTTTCATGAATATTGCCATATATTGAGAACTTTAAAGACTTTGACAAATAATTCAGATCGATTGCTTGGAAGTATGGCTGAAAAAATGAAAGCTAAGCATGATAAATATTGGGGAAACATTAAAAATATGAACATGATGATTTTTATTGCTGTTGTACTTGATCCTCGATACAAGATTCGATTTGTGAAGTGGAGTTTTGATAAGCTTTATGATAAGGAGGAAGCTGATTTTTTAATTGGATAAGTAAGTGAAACTTTCAACAATTTGTGTAGTAGCTATAAACTTTTTAGTGGAAGTGATCAATCTCAAAGTACACAGACTACTGAGATGGAAGCCCGACATGACAAAGAGGTGGCAATGCTTCATTTGCAATGGAGTTTGAGAAGGACATGAGTAACAGTGAGAGTGGAAATAAAAATGAGGTGGATTTGTATCTCATGGAGACACTGGAGAAGGATACTCCAAATTTTGATATCTTAAACTGGTGGAAGGTTAACTCTAGTAAATATCCTACTCTTGGGCTTATTGCTAGGGATGTATTGGATATGCCAGTATCCACAGTTGCTTCAGAATCTGCATTCAGCACTGGGGGTAGAATTCTTAATTGTTACAGGAGTTCCCTTACTCCAAGAACAGTTGAGGCTTTAATGTGTACACAAAATTGGCTCCGAGCCACTCCATTAACAATTGACAATGAAGAACTTGTCCAGGAATTTGAAAAGTTGGAGATAGGTATTTTACTTTAATCTAATTACTTATATATTTATTGTTATTGATTCTGATTTTACTCATTATTTACAAGTTTTTATTTTAAATATTTTTTAGAACTAATGCCAACTACACAAGCTAATGAAGATGATTAAGTCTTTGAGTCGATTAGCATTCTTTGCATCTTTGTTGGTATAGTTTAGTTTTGTTTTTTCACAACTCTGCTTTATTCTTTGCATCTTCTTGTTGCTTATATTCACAACTGTTGTTGCTGCATGTTGCTAATTAACTGTTTATTCTTTTGCAGGGCAAGGTGGATGTTTATTCTTGATGCATGTTGCTGATTAACAACAAAGTTGCAGGGCATGCTGCTGATTAACTATTTTGATTTTATTTTTTCGGCTACTTTACTGACGTAGTTTTGGCTAATGACTATGTATTTAGCTACTTTGTTGATGATTCAAAACTTGTTGATGTTTCATTGGATTTGAATGGGGTATTTTGCTGTCAATGGCCAATGGGGTTTCATTTTTTTGTCATTTGGCCATTGTGTTATGTAGGATGCTACTTTGTTGATGATTTGAATTTGAATGAAAGAGGAGATTAGATGCTACTTTTGTTGTCATTTGGCCATTGTGTTGTGTTGATGCTACTTTGTCATTTTTTTGTCATTTGGCCACTGTTTGCTGCTGCCATATTGTGGTAATTTCACCACTTGAAAAAATATAAAACATGATATTAGATTATAAATGACAAACCGAAATCCAATCCAATCCAGACCGAAGTAAATCGGATCGGATCGGATCGGATTTGATTTTAAAACTAAACCGATTGGATGATTAGAGTGAAAACCGAAATGATTGGATCGGATGGTTTTTCCCCTTAAAACCGATCCAATCCAATCCGCGAACACCTTTAGAGATTGGTCAGTGGTCACTCAAACTATCGTAGTTATTTGGAATTACATAAAATGTATTTATTTGTTTTAAGAAATATTAGTAAAATTTTTCAAGTTTATTGGGTGCTGCTTTTTCTTCACAAGTTATTTCCAATAAAATCCAGTGCTCTTTTTTTGCTGCTCTTTGTGTGTAGTATACAAATTTGTAAATGAAAGTGCTTATATGTGTAGGCTGGTACGGGTGAAGGTGGGTTGCTAATATGCTAAAACTTTAAAGCCTTGGAAATGGACCCATATAAGTATAAGCCATAAGGTGATGCCTTCAAGTTCCACTACTGATTTTATTGGGGTATCGTTCTGGGTTTGTTATATTTTCAGTTTTGATATTCTGTTTGCCATTTTGGTTTTTAATTGGTCCCCTTTTTAATTTGAGAATATTGATTGCGTGGAATGTATCATTCAGCTTAAAATAGTTAATGTGGAATAAAGGACTATAGGAGGCAATAATAAAATATTAATTTATTCATTATTTGGTTGTAGACACCTGAGTATAGGGAGAAGAAATTGAAGAGTCTTTGGAGGGACACCTGCAGGAATGCCTTGAATCAGTAACGTCTTCTTTTGGGAATACAGAGAAGTTTACTAGGAAATTAAGTCGCTGGAAAAGGATGATTTAGAGTAAAGCAAGATGAGGTGGTTATGTCTTTGGCTCTTTGCCACCAACACTGACAGAGGAGGGTGTAGTGTTATGTGGTGTAAACCAGGGATGTTGCCTGTTAATCTAATCACACAGGATGATGAAACAAGGTATTAAACATATCTTAGAGGCTGCTAAATCAAATTTTTTTTAGTTGTCTTATGTGCAAGGTGTTTTGTAAGTTTATGATCACATCTTTTTTAATGCCTCAACATTAATTCTCAGGCGTTATTGTTGGAACTTGGAGTAGTGAATGAGGTGGTATTGTTTGAAGAATACACCTATTGATAAGAGTGTGTGTGGTTTTGATGTTAGAGATAGAGATCAAGACTACGAGTCACTCTTGTTGAATCTAAATCCTAATCACTATGCAAAAGTTCAAGTCGGAAGATACATCTGCTTATGCATAATCTTAATGAGGCGTTTGACGCTACTTCTGAAACCATTTTTAAATTCAAGTGGGGGATTGTTGGAACTTGGAGTAGTGAATTGAAAAATTGGGAAGTCCCACATAGGAGAGAATAGACACTTTAAGAGTGTTTATATATGTGGAGCTCAGCCCCTTGGGATGTGCCCCAAGGGGTACTCACTTTTATAAGAGGGAGAGGATGCACACAAAGTGACCACCACACACGCGCGCGCGTGCGTCGCCGCCGTCCGGCTGGGCCGAGCTTAGGCTGTGTGGTGTACTTCTTTTTTGGTACTTGGTCACTACTCTATCAGAGTGACGTTCCTAAAACCTCTCACCCACGATCAGATTTTTCCTCACGCGTTTACTTGTTCATCACGACGGTAATCGCCTATAAATACGAGACTCTGCATCAGTTTCAAATCGCCCCAAAATTTCGTCGCACTTTCCGAGTACCTCTTTTCTTTCTCCGTTTATTTCTTCTGTTCAAAAGTGTGCAAATTTCGAGTGGTGTTTAAAACCATATTTCGAGTTGTTTTCTTTAAAAAACCATATATCAAAAGGTGTATATCTTGAACGGATTTCTGCAGTGCAGCGGAAATTCGAATTTGACTGAGCTGTTTTATCCTGGGGACATCGTGGTTGATAGTCTGCTTGCATCTTTGAGCAGTGCCACGAAACGTCTTAAAGAGAGCGACCTAGTCGACTCATCTCAGTAATTTCATCGGTGATTTTGAATTTTCGAATATTTTTGTAAATCAATTTACTACAATTTTAAGACGTTTTTCAAATCAGCCATGAATACCGATGAAATTACTGGCTCTGGTTCTGCTGCTAATGACTTCAACAAACTGTTTCGGTTTGAGGGATGTCACTTCAAGCACCGGCAACAAAAGATGCAATTTTTCTTAACTGTTACAAAGGTTGCCAACGTCTTGACAGAAGACATTCCTGTGTTGGATGAAAAAACTGAAAAGGAAGAACAGGATAAAACAAAGAAAGAAATACTCCTATGGAATGAGCATGACTATCTCTGCAAGAATTTTATTCTGAACGGTCTGAGTAATGAACTCTATGATTACTATAGCACTCACAAGACCGCCAGAGATATATGGGATGCTCTGAAAAAGAAATATGATACTGAAGAAGCGGGCGCTAAAAAATATGCAGTGAGCCGCTATATCAATTTCAGAATGTCTAATGACAAGTTTTTTGAGGTTCAATCACATGAGCTTCACAAAATTGCTCATGAAATCACTTCTGAAGGTATGACCCTAGATGAACAGTTTCAGGTGGCTATTCTAATTGACAAATTACCCCCAGCTTGGAAGGATTTCAAAAATACTCTGATGCACAAAACCAAAGAACTTTCTCTAGAAGGCCTGATTACCCGCCTTCGAATTGAGGAAGAATCCCGGAAACAAGATCAGAAAGAAGAAGTCTTGTTTGTTTCAAACAAGAAAACCACTGGAGCGGTTCTGAATCCAACTGGCAAATCATTTAAGAATCAGAACCGTAATCAACATCAAAAGAACCGCAACAAGAATGAAAACCCTCCTAAGGTCCCAAATCCAAAACCTCAACCATCTCCTAGAAATGATGCTGCTCCATAATTCATCTGTTTTAATTGTGGGAAACCAGGTCATATGACACGCAAGTGTAGGAACAGGCCAAGCTCTACGGCACAGGCTAACCTGAATGAAGAGCCATTTATGGCTATGATTACTGAGATCAATGTTGTTGGTGGATCAGATGGTTGGTGGGTGGACACTGGCGCCTCTCGCCATGTTTGCAATGACCGTGCTATGTTCAAAACATACACTGCTGCTGAAGATTTGAAAGTGTTGTTGGGCGATGCTCACACCACTAATGTTGCAGGTACTGGAGATGTCAAGTTGAACTTCACTTCTGGAAAGACCCTGATTCTGAAAGATGTGATGCACACTCCAGCAATCAGGAAGAATCTAGTTTCTGGCTTTCTCTTGAACAAGGCAGGTTTTACTCAGTCTATTGGGGGGATTTGTACACCATTACTAAAAATAGTATTTTTGTAGGGAAAGGGTATACAACAGATGACATGTTCAAAATGAATATTGAAATGAATAAAATTTCTACTTCTCCTTATATGCTTTGTGATTTTAATATTTGGCATACTCGTCTTTGTCATGTGAGCAAACACATTATTTCTAATATGTGCAATTAAGGACTTATTCCAAAATTATCTTTCAATGATTTAGAAAAATGTAAATTTTGTAGTCAAGCGAAAATTACCAAAACACCGCATAAATTAGTATTTAGAGAATCTGACCGTTAGATTTAATTCATTCTGATATATGCGAATTGGATGGAACGTTGACCAGAAATGGTAAACGATATTTTATCACTTTTATAGATGACTGTTCCGATTATACTTTTGTATATCTTATGAAACATAAAAGTGAAGCGTTTGATATGTTCAAAGTTTTCCTAACTGAAATTGAAAATCAATTTAGGAAAAAGATTAAGAGACTTCGAAGTGATAGAGGAACTGAGTATGATTCCCAGTTATTTAATGATTTTTATAAATCAAATGGAATCATACATGAAACGACTGCACCATATTCACCTGAAATGAATGGTAAAGCAGAAAGAAAAAATAGAACGCTTACTGAATTGGTTGTTGCTATTATGCTCAACTCTGGCGCTGCATCTCACTGGTGGGGGGAAATTTTATTAACAGTTTGTTATGTGCTCAATAGAGTACCTAAATCCAAGAATAAAATTTCTCCGTTTGAGATATTAAAGAAAAGACAACCTAATTTGTCTTATTTTCGAACTCGGGGTTGCTGGCCTATGTTAGGATCCCGGATCCAAAAAGAGTCAAACTCGCCAGTAGAGCCTATGAATGTGTATTCATTGGGTATGCAATAAACAGTAAAGCATACAGATTTTATGACCTAAACGCCAAAGTGATCATAGAGTCAAATGATGTTGACTTTCATGAAAATAGATTCCCTTTTAAATCAAGAAATAGTGGGGGCACCGGAACTAGTCAAGTTTATGTGCCTATGAACATTGAGAACAATGAACAAAGGGAAATAGAACCTCGAAGAGGTAAGAAAGCATGTGTTGCTAAAGACTATGGACCTAATTATACGGTCTATACACTAGAAGAGGATCCAACTAGTATTCAAGAAGCTTTGTCTTCATTGGATGCAGATTTGTGGTAAGAAGTCATAAATGATGAAATGGATTCCCTAGAGTCTAACAAGACCTGACAAAGAGAAAATATAGATTTCTTCGACACATTTTCACCTGTTACAAGAATTACATCCATAAGGGTACTTATTTCACTGGCTTCTATTCATAACTTAATAGTACACCAGATGGATGTCAAAACTGCTTTTTTAAATGGTGAATTGGAAGAAGAAATCTATATGGAGCAACCTAAAGGTTTTGTAGTCCTTGGACAAGAAAGTAAGGTCTGTAAGTTAGATAAATCTCTGTATGGTCTTAAACAAGCTCCTAAACAATGACATGAAAAGTTTGATAATTTGATTATTTCGAATGGGTTAAAAGTGAATGAAAGTGACAAATGTATTTATTACAAATCGAAAAATGACATTTGCACTATCACATGTCTCTACGTAGACGACTTACTCATATTTGGTTCAAATATTCATGCTGTGAATAATGTGAAATCATTGTTGTGCAACAACTTTGATATGAAAGACCTCAGAGAAGTGAGTATAATCCTTGGCATTAAAATTACTAGATCGGAAAAGGAAATTTCTTTGGATCAATCTCACTATATTGAGAAGATCTTGAAGAAATACAATTACTTTGATTGTAAACCTGCTTGTACACCATATGATCCAAGTGTAAAACATTTTAAGAACACTGGTGAAGGTGTTAGACAAATAGAATATGCGAGCATCATTGGCAGCCTTAGGTATGCCACTGATTGTATTAGACCTGACATAGCCTATGTCGTGGGACTGTTGTGCAGGTTTACAAGTCGACCTAGTATAGAGCATTGCCATGCCATTGAGAGAGTCATGAGATTTCCAGCAGTACTTGAAGGGTACAGTGATGCTGATTGGAATACTCTATCAGATGACTCCAAAGCAACTAGTGGCTATATATTTAGCATAGCTGGAGGTGCCGTCTCTTGGAAGTCTAAGAAACAGATTATATTGGCACAATCCACTATGGAGTCTGAAATGATAGCACTAGCAACAGCTAGTGAAGAAGCAAGTTGGTTGAGATGCTTGCTAGCAGAGATTCCGTTATGGGAAAAACCGATGCCAGCTGTGTTGATCCACTGCGATAGTACCGCGGCTATTGCAAATTTAGAGAATCGTTATTACAATGGTAAAAGACGACAGATATGTCGTAAGCACAACACCGTGAGAGAGTTTCTCTCAAAAGGAGCTGTGAGAGTGGATCATGTACGCACTGATGAAAACTTAGCTGATCCTTTGACGAAAAGATTAGCCAGAGAGAAAGTCCAAAATACATCTAAAAGGATGGGACTCCTGCCTCTGGAACCATGAGTCACTCATGATGGTAACCCAACCTAAAAGACTGGAGATCCCAAGAATTAGGTTCAATGGGTAATAACAAGTTGTGAAGTGATATGAGATGAACGTGCTATTATAAGTCAAGAGGCATGATTCCTGAAGCGATTAAAGGATGAGATAATAGAAACTCTTAATGAGATCTATACTCTATGTGGAGTGAAGTACCTAACTACAGGAATACTTTTGATAGACTCACCTATGTGAATGTAGAAGTGGGGCCGCTTCCTATGGAATCTTGGGCAGAGTTCCTAGAGCGTTCACTATACTGGGATAGACGTACAGGGCCATTAACGCACGTGCTTTTGAAGAATACACCTATTGATAAGAGTGTGTGTGGTTTTGATGTTAGAGATAGAGTTCAAGACTACGAGTCACTCTTGTTGAATCTAAATCATAATCACTATGCAAAGGTTCAAGTCGGAAGACACATCTGCTTATGCACAATCTTAATGAGGCGTTTGACGCTACTTCTGAAACCATTTTTAAATTCAAGTGGGGGATTGTTGGAACTTGGAGTAGTGTATTGAAAAATTAGGAAGTCCCACATATGAGAGAATAGACAATTTAAGAGTGTTTATATATGTGGAGCTCACCTCCTTGGGATGTGCCCCAAGGGGTACCCACTTTTATAAGAGGGAGGAGATGCACACAAAGTGACCACCACACACACGCGTGCGCGCCACTGCCGCCGCCGTCCGTTCGGCCGGGCTTGGGCTGTGTGGTGTACTTCTTTTTTGGTAAACGAAAAAATTAATTTTTTAAATTTTAAATTTAAATTGTGTGTTTACTTGGTCACTACTCTATCAGAGTGACGTTCCTAAAATCTCTCACCCATGATCAGATTTTTCCTCACGCGTTTACTTGTTCATCACGACGGTAATCGCCTATAAATACGAGACTCCACATCAGTTGCAAATCGCCCCAAAATCTCGACGCACTTACCGAGTACCTCTTTTCTTTCTCCGTTTATTTCTTCCGTTCAAAAGTGTGCAAATTTCGAGTGGTGTTTAAAACCATATTTCGAGTGGTTTTCTTTGAAAAACCATATATCAGAAGGTGTATATCTTGAACGGATTTCTGCAGTGCAGCGGAAATTCGAATTTGACTGAGCTGTTTTATCCTGGGGACGTCGTGGTTGATAGCCTGCTTGCACCTTTGAGCAGTGCCGTGAAACGTCTTAAAGAGAGCGACCTAGTCCGCGACTCATCTCAGTAATTTCATCGGTGATTTCGAATTTTCGAATATTTTTGTAAATCAATTTACAACAGATATATAATGCAAGATAGCCTCATGGATGTCTAACTCTTTTAAATTTTATGACATGTTATTCACTTCTTTGACAGTAATGTCAATAAAGGCTACAACTTAATTGACTTATAAACAATTTTTTAGCTTTAAACTGAATTTTTTATTCACCCTCATTTTATTTGCTATTCAGTAGAAAATTTGTTCCATATGATACAAACCTTTTATTCACTCTCATTTTTATGAGAATATTTTTTAACCCCTTGGTCTCCAAATAAAGAGAAATGGAAACAAGAGCATATAACAAGACACAAACATTTTATGTTCATACCTAAAAGCTTATGACTTCATATGAATGCTCTTCAATACAATTTACTAATAATCAAATTGTTGCTATTGAATTCGATGCATTTAGCTCTGTATTTCTCACATTTTTAGTACTGTTTTAAAAATTGTCATTTGAAGTCCTTATCTTCAAGCTTTTCAGCCTTAGGATCTAATAGTTTAAGTACATTTCGATAATACTGGAAGTAGGGATGTGTTATGCATACTTCTAACATGAAAATACAAAACTTCGTTTTGGTTCTTATTGTTTTAGGTTTCTTATAGTGAGTTCTCTACTTCCACATAGCCAATTAATTAAGCATGTTCCTTTTTTCACGATTTTGTTTTCATTTCTCGATGATTTCTTATTATTTTTGAAGAATCGCAATGATTTGAAAACAGATAATAGAAATAGGGCGTAGACATACTTAAGCAAATAGAATAGATGAATATGGTTGCTTATATGCAACAAACAAGCAAAGCTAATGCACTTGAAACTATAAATTTAAATAATTTGAATGGCTAACTAAAGCAGTTATATATTTTATTTTTGGTGATTTTTATTTGTTTTACTTGGTATGTATTTTCGTTTACTGATTCACTATTTCATATTGCTTTAGTTTCTCACATCAAGATTCTTGATGTTTGGTTAGTTATAGTGTAGCCATAGATGTTTGGTTAGTTTGCTATGATGAGTTGTGTTTGTTCTAAATGCTTGCAACTTCTTTGTTCAACTAGGAGCCTTAAGAATGATGTTTGTGAGGCAGGGCAATCAGGTGTTGTTCTGCTTCTCAACTTACTTTTTCCTGCTTTTATTAAGAGAAACTACTGAGTTTTATTCTGACATGTTACCTCAATTTAGTAAACTGGATTAGAAAGCTCTGATGAATGCAAAATGAGGAAGGGGCCAAATATTGGAGGGTATAGGACAGTTGCTGTGACACGGTTTCCATATCGGTTGCCACGTTTTGCTCTCGGCTTGAAGATTTTTCTCTCAAGTACAAGGTTGGTCTTTTTCTTCACCTTCTTTTTATTTATTTATTAATTTTTGATGTGGAAACCAAGTTCTGGTCCGTATGCTTATTCTCCCGCAGTCCCTATTATTTGATGTGGGCTTTGTTATTATTGTTGATCAAGATATTATTTGAGAGGACTCATATTGTTGTTGACCGATTTTTTTTTTGCTTGGAGTTAAACAATAGTGTGACTTATGAGCTATAGTATGACTAACCAGAACTGGCTTTGAACAAAACTATGACTTTACCTCAAATTTATATTTCAATTAAGTCTTAAACAATGCAACTGAGTTTGTTATTCGTGTAATAAGATAACTGAGGTCATTGATTTTATGTTTGTACTTTGTGCAGGTTCTAAACAAATGCCTTTGATGCTACAATTACTTAGAGCGACGTTAGAGAAGAAAGTATTGGAGCTTACTAATATACAAAACTAACTTAGTTTGGATTCTGTTTCCAAACCATGTGGTAGGGAATAAGGGCAATAGTTATCAGGGGCATTTATGTTTCGCTATGGATTTTATGGTTGTAGTCTCCTATAGCGTATGAGAATGCAATTCAACTCATTCTTTTGCCATTGAGTTGTGTTAGTTGTGACAAGTTCTAGCTAAAAACTTTTGAATTCACGAGCTACATGCTTCTATAGAAGGAAACATCCAAAGTTACTCAATAGGATTTCATTTTAAAAAGAAAGGATGAATTTAAGCATTTGTTCATTGCATCAAATGTTCTTTAATATTGCTACACTTTATGTTTATCACACACTGTTGACAAACTCTTACTGAATCTATATAATGTTAATTATTGTCAGCTCCATTTGTATTTTTAATTCTGTTATATATCCCTATTATATTCTTAATTTTATACAAACAATATCTGATTCAGAATAACATAACACGACGCGTCCCGTCCCGTGTGTATCACAGGTATTTTGATGGTTTGTCAACAAAAAAGGTCTCTCTCTCTCTCTCTCTCTCTCTAGGGAGGGAAGATATGAACTTGATTTTCCGCCTTTGACTGGGAATCATTGAAACTACTGCTCAAGTGACAATATTTTGATTCGCTTCTCTGTTTTTCATTTTTTTCACAGAACAAAGTGGTAGAAGTTAGAATGCAACATATAATTATTCTTAATATCTTTTACTAAAATTAATGTGTCCGATTATATGACAGTTTTTTTTTTGTTTGAACGACTTAGAACAATAGTTGGTGCTACATCCAGTGTGTCAAGCCTAATAAGGAGGAAAAACAAGAGCGAAAAAATAACAACGGATCAACCTGAAAATGCTATACTATTGCCCGTGGGCAAGGAATCTCAGGTCATGCACAATTGCTTGCAGTGAAGCGGCCGCAGTTTCAACTCAACTGCACTTCACTGCAAATAAAGTAAAAGAGCATGTTGGACATCAAAACTAAACAATAATTTACTAATTTGAGTTCGGTCTCTGATGTAGATTGATTTTTCCATAATGCCTAAAATATTCTGCAGTCACCGGTGTTCGCCCAGCACTCGAAACTTCCCACTTGTTTCCGCAGTTGGTGAGAATACAACAAATTAAAGTGACATGCACATTTTCGAATTTGGTCCAACTTTTCGCCAGACCACCACCGATCCACTTCCTTGTGGGCAATTTGTTAAAAAGGAAGGGTCAAAAGGCTCTCGAAGCGGCGAGTAGGGTCACATCACGTGCGCAGGTGCACCAACCACTACATCCATGTGTGCTGAGTGGGAAGGTGATCTTGCCACGGACCAAAACAAAGATTGGATTAGAAATTTAGAATTTTCGACCCCGTTGTTACCCCCATCCAAACTCCAAAATTGTGATAAATAATTAATTGAAAATTTCAATGTCAAACCACGAGCATGCGTCACCCCTTGCGTCGTTCCCATTTCTTTATTGTCCGCTACTACACATTTCGATGGATCTAAAACTTGCGGATCCGAGATTCCTATACGGGCCGGGCGAAGCCCCATTCTCCTCCTTCACGATCCGATTCACCCCTTTCCTCTTTTTCCATCTCATCCCGCAAATCCCAACCCCGATAATAACAACAATCCCAACCAAAACCGCAACCACAATTCCAATCCTCACCCCAACCCTATTCCTTTCCCCTGCACCTTTCCTCACCTTAAAATAACCCACCTTTGACTCATCCCCAGTACCCAACATGGTCCGGATCGGATAATCCAAAACGAAACAAAACCCGGTGTCATTGCTATACAACGCTCCCCAACAGCTACAGTTGTTTTGGCACAAGCCCTCACACTCCACCAGAGATGACGTCGTTACGTGCCCGGCTAGCTCCTTGTGCGGTGGCTCCACGCCGGTCCTTCTCAGCACCCAGTAACTGTCTCCTCCACCAATCTTTCCTTTCCCACACAAGTCTCCACCATCATCATCTTCTCCAGATAAACACCCACCCGGTTCGAACCGGGTTTGGTTATCCAAACAGGAGCAACCGGACCCTCCCGGCGTGCACAAACCGTACGAACCGCATGGATTGGGAAGGTCGCAGGTTTCGGCAATAGCCTGGTAGTTAAGCAGCCAGCTGGACTTGGAGGCGTCCCAGTAATATCCCTTGAGATTTCCGTCCGGTTCCAACCGGACCAAGAGAAACGACGACGTTTGTTGGAAGGTGTTAAACTTCTGAACGTCGACGGGTTTTGCGGTTGTTTGGTAAATACCGAGATAACCCTCCGTGCTTACACGTGCGTAAAGGGGTCCCTGTCCTTCAACTATTTGAGCTTTAGCTTCCAGTGGCGTGCGTTTCCAGTATAGTAACTGCCTCGACAACAACCCTCCTTGTTCTTCGCCGTAATTTGCATATAACCCCATGAAAGTGTCGCCTAACCGCAAGGAGTAGAAGCCGTTGGACGACACCAAAGACATGCTGGAGGTGAAGTTCTGGTCCTGGACGAGGGTATTTGTGGGAAAGTGGAAACTTTCCCACATGGGAGTGTCTTTGTTTTGCACCTGTAAGTTGGAGGTGTTGAGGAGCACCACGCGGTCGCCGTTTGTGGTCGTTGACCACGACACGCCGTTTTGTGGGTCCCACAACAGGAGGCTGCCATTGAAGGAGAGGCGCGTGGTGTCGGCCCAGGATGCGGGGCGGGTTGGGTTGGCGACCCAGAAAGGCTCAGAGGAAGCCACGTGGACGACTGCTAGTTGCAGGTCGTTTTGGTTTTGGCGGAGGAACCCCAGTGAGAAGTTGCCGGTGGGGTCGTTCAGAACGGGCTGAAACGACGTCGCTGTTGAGAGTGGAACTGAGGAGAAACCTTTGAGAAGCTCCAGTGGGATGGAAGTGGTTGCAAAACATGTCAACGTAGTCTCGAGGGATAGAACGAGAATGATTGTAAACTGGAGCATCTTATGAGTTGCAGTCATGTTGAACATCACAGTACTTCACACAACATATATAGGGAAAGGATTCACTCTTTTTTCTTAGTATAAGACTTTTTTATAAAATTTGATTATCTTTTAATATAAGCTCATTTTTAAAAATTAAGGTATATTAATTATTTTTTTATAAAATTACTTGTATATTAAGGTGTATTAATTTTTTTTCTCTTAATAATTTTAGAAGATGTTACGAGCAGGCTTGAGGAGGATAATGGGGAGGGAAGCGTGCGGTTGTCTTGTGCATGACGAAGGACGGCGGGTTAGGTGGTGTCACTGAAATGAGCACTCAAACCTTCAGTCGATGTGTCGAGGTGAGTAAGTGGTAGAAAGATGACTACCTTGGCCAGATTCGTAAAGCTTGATGCTTCTTTAAATATAGAGTCGAGGCCAGTTCTTGTCGATGTGTAGTCAGTAAAGTGACTTCGGAAGTCGGCATTAAATCCCATTAATACCTGGCCGTTGGGTCGACCCGCGTTGAGGGGAAAGCGGAGAGCGCGGACGGCGTGGCATTGAGAAGCGGGTTGGGCTGTGAATGTTGGATCTCGGGATTGGGCCTCGCCGGCGTCCGAGCGATTACCCAGTCGCTAGCTTCGAATGTCCAGGTGGTGACTTGATGTCGAGATTCGTTGATGTCGGCGTTAGCGTCCTTGTTAAATGGGGCTGCAAGTGTCGTCGTGCGTGCTTGTTCATTGGATTAGTTCGGGACGCCGTGTTCGTCTGGCTTGGCGATTCGACCACGAGGCTTGATGTGCTTGTGCAGAGCCGCGAGGCTTTATCATGAGTTCGTGCCGCGTGGTGCCGGCATGAGTCGACAAGGCTTTATCACGAGGCTCGTATGCAGCGGTCTCGGCCGCAGTCGATCTCTTCATCGGTAGCTCGTGCGCAGCGGTCACCGACGCAGTCGATCTCTTCATCGGTGCTTGTGCCAGCGCGCGAGAGCTTTATCCGCGAGGCACCGTCTTGCGGTCTCGGCAGGTCGATCTCTTCATCATCGGTGCTTGTGCCCAGCGCGCGAGGCTTTATCGCGAGCTCGTTACGCGCGGTCTCGACGCAGAGTCGATCTCGGTGCTTGTGCGGCGCGCAGAGCTTTATCACGGGCTTGTGCCGCAGCGGTCTGCCGACGCCAGTCGATCTCAGGTGCTTGTGCCCAAGGCTTTATCACCAGGCTGCGTGCGCGGTCTCGACGCGAGTCGATCTCGGTGCTTATTAGCGCCGCGAGGCTTTATCCGAGCTCGTCGCGTGATCTCGTACGCAGTCGATCTCTTCTTTCCGCGAGGCTCGTGCGCGGTCTCGACGCAGTCGATCTCTTCATCGGTGCTTGTGCGCGTCTGAGGCTTTATCGCGAGCTCGTGCCGCGCGGTCTCGGCGCAGTCGATTCATCGGTGCTTGTGCTTAGCGCAACAGAGCTTTATCACGAGGCTGCGTGCCGCGGTCTCGGCGCAGGTCGATCTCTTCATTCATCGGTGCTTGTGCGGCGCGCGAGGCTTTATCACCGAGCTCGTGCGGTCTTGGCACGTCGATCTGCTCATCATCGGTGCTTGTGCCCAGCGCGCGAGGCTTTATCGCGAGCTCGTGCCGCGCGATCTCGACGCCGGAGTCGAAATCTTTGTTCTGTCAAAGTATAGACAATTTGCATGACTTGATGTAATTAAGTTAGCGTTAATTTTATCTTGAGTAAAGTGCTCGTAGTCGAGTTTTATACTTCCCTGTGGGATAATGGTGTCTGGCTGTCGGCGGCAAGGTCGGGGTCATCAAATAATCAAGGTCCATGTAGCGTAGCGAGTTTAAGGTCGTGCAGATTTTGCAATTGGAGGTGGGCTGGTAGATGGCTCGAATCTTGGGTGTGTATCCATTGCGAGGAGGTGCTTGTGCAGCGCTGAGGCTTTATCCGCGACCTCGTGCCGCAGCGGTCATCCGACGCGAGCCGATCTCTTCATCGGTGCTTGTGCGAGGCCGAGGCTTTATCACGATCTCGTGCATGCGGTCTCGGCGAGGTTCCATCAGTGCAAGGTTTTGATAGTAAATAAATGTTGATTGTGTATTTCTTGATCATACTTGTACGCTTCACACTTATGTGTTTAGGATACATTTATTTCAACTTAATTATATTTCTTCATCTTTGCTTATCGGTGTTACTACGGGATTTGTCTTTGGCTTTTGAGGGCTATCGACTTATGCCGTAATTCATAAAATTTACGGCTCGCTTCCGGGGAACTTCGGTCGAGGGACCTCGGTTTGTCGACACCAATGCGGCCAGGCGAATAAACTTCGCTTGACCAGGCCTTGCTACAGCAAATGCGGCTTCATCTGCGTCAGGCATTTCTTCACCAAAATGGCTTCTTTGTTGAAGCGCTCGCGTAGTCTCACGATAGACTCATCTTTCTTCTGCTGAATTGCGGCGGTGCGGCTATCGACTTAAGGTTGGACTTTAGGCGATGAAATGCGCGGAGAAGCGGTCGGCGAGCTCGATCCACGAGACCAATGGAATTTTCTTAAGAGTGCGGAACCGAGACAACGCGCAGTAAGGGTAAGGGAAAGATTACGCCTTCACCCGACCGCCAGCGCCTCGATAGCCATGGCGATATCAAGCAACCAACATGCTCGTCGAGTCGGTGGTGTAGTCGTATAGTCCAGCGGGTGGTTCGAAGATGCTTGGTCGGGAATTTCATGATCTCGGATGTAAAGGACCAAGGTCGCTCGAGTCACTCGTGTCATCGCTCAGAGAGTTGATGAAGCGAGAATGAGCAGTGCTGCATGCCGCAGGCGGCGTGGAGTCGTGCCCGCGGTGGTGGTGATGAGCAGTCGAGATTTTCGGACTCCTTGATCTCGAGGAGAATGAGAGGCTCGATCTTTACATGTTCCGATTTGGGTGGCAGGCGGAGTTCATGCGATCCTCCATTCGTCGGCGTTGATTACGAGCATGCATTAGCCCGGCGTAGCCGGATGGTCGCGGAACTTCGCGAATGAGGATAGCGGTAGTCTCCGTTCGGCATCGGTTCGGCGACAACGATCGAACGGCGTCATCTTTGGAGAAGTGGTTACGTCGGGCTATCGGCTGGTTTGGTTGTTGAATCTGCGTTCGCATGAGTGGAGCGCTGATCGCGACCTGGCGGCGATCCGATCATCGTCAGTGAAGAAGGAGACTTGACAAAGAAGATGGAATCGGCGATTCCCAGGCGGCGCCAATGTTACGAGCGAACCGAGAGGATGGCCAGGAGAAGCGGTGCGGTTGTGCTACGCGGCGACGGGCGGCGGCGGGTTGGGTGGTGTACTGCAAACACTCGGCCTTCGAAATCGGTGTGTGTCGAGTGAGTAAGAGTGGTAGAAAGATGATTACGCCCGGATTCGTAGCGGTCTTCTTTAAATATGAGTCGAGGGCCAGTTCTTGTATCGATGTGTAGTCGAAGTGAAACCAGTCGGCATTAAATCCCATTAATGCTGAAGCCGTTAGGTCGGCGCGTTGAGGAAAGCGGAGAGCGCGTGAGATGACGTGGCATTGAGGAAGCCGTTAGTTTAGGCTGTGAATGTTGGATCTCCGGATTGGGCCTCGGCCCAGTCCGGAACAGAAGACGAGAATAGTAACTTGAAAAAAATAGCACATATTTTATATAAATTTAATATTAATAACTAATAAAATTTATTTTTTTTAAAAAGCATGAAATAGTCAAAAAGATTTTATATTAAAGGATAGAGGGAGTAATTTGTTGAATTTATATACGTGAGCCATCTAACTCAGATGAGCGGTGTTGATTACCCTAATTGCGTGAGGATTGCGGACTAAAGGCAATTTGGATCTGAAAAATATGTACAACACAAATGAGCTGGTGTATTACTATATTTTCTTTCGATTGAAAGTTGGTGTATTACCCTAACCAACAAAAAAAAAAGTTGGTGTATTACTATAGTTTAACTTCGAATGACGTTGACAATTTGTAGTGTATTTTATTTTTTAAAACATAAAACAGACAAAATTTTCTATTAAAAATAATGTTTGCAGAAAAAAATAAATATAAATTTTTACATAATAAAATAAAATTATATACAAATTTAAATAAAATTATTAATTCAAATTTAATTTGTTTAATACACATTTTAACTGTATGAATGATTGTACATTTGTACTATAAATTAACATTAATTTCTTCTGAGTATCTTGCTTGTAATGTGATTAACAAACATATCGACTGTTAACGGTGTTAGTCTAGTTTTTTTTTTTTTTTATGGAAACGGTGTTAGTCATTTTTCTTTTGTTACAAAAGGAAACAACAAAGAAAAAAGAGAGGCCTAAGGTCTTACGAAAGAAACTCTCATAACATCAGCCAGGAGAAGACTAGCTAAACCAACAGGGGGAGCATCCAAACACGACAGCGGCACATCACAATGAGCACTCATCTTTGCTAAGAAATCCGCACAGTGATTCCTTTCCCGGAGAGTATGACACAACTTAAACTCTCAATCTTGCTCCATCATCCTCCTAATCAAAGCAATCTCAATACCAAACTTATGGAACTCCTGGTTACCTGTTCGGATCAGGCTGATAACATTAAGGGAGTCTGAGTAACAAATCACTCTTTTGTACCCCCAATCCCAACACAAACATAAACCATGAAACAGAGCCATCATTTTCGTATGGAGAATATCTGAAATCCCTACCGAGCCAAAGAAGCCCCTCAGAAAGGACCCAAAATGATATCTTATAAGGCCACCAAAACCTGCCAACCCCGGATTATTAATAGCACTCTCATCCACATTGAGGGTGACAAACTCCTCCACCGGCTTAAGCCAAGAAACCTCCTTGAAAATAGGTGTAATCCTCCCAACCATGGGGGTCTCATAAGCAGCAACAACATCCCTGAGAAGCGCATGCACCTGCATAACAAGAGAAATGACCGAAGTCTCTACTCCCTCAAAAATGAAAGCGTTACGGCTACACCAAACCTTCCACATGACAATTAGGAAAACAATACCGTGTGCAGTGATATTGTCACGTAGCCAGCTAGCAATCTCAGAAGTATCCTGCGGGATAACTAAAGGAGTCGGCAACATTATAGCCCAAATGCTCTGAACTCTCCTACACACAAACAAACAAACAATGCATAATGGATTCCTCCGTGTCATCACAAAAAGGACACTGCGGATTAATAGGAATACCTCTGTGAGCAAGAACCCCTCTGGTAGGAATAGAAGCGTGATAGAACTGCCAGGCAAAGAACTAAATGTTCGCCGGAATTTGGAGCCTCCAAATCTAGCTCCAAAAATACCCAGATGCTGGAAAAGTTTGCTTACCCACGAGCCAGGAGTACGGACTCTTTGTGGAATAAACTCCACTAGTGTTGTGCGGTCCAAGTAATCACAAACACTCTAAGGGTACCATTGAATTTGCACCCCATACGACGGTATGGAGGAAACCACCGCAATTGCCAACGTTAGTCTTCCCGGTTTATTCAATAGCCTACCCTTCCAAGAGGCTAGCTTAGACGCCACTCTATCCATCACCCCCAAGAAGTCTGATTTCTTCACCGACCACTTAAGATCTTGAACCCCAAATACTTCTCCAAATTATTAGTGAAGTTAATTTGAGTAACATGAGCAATCTGCTCCTTAACATCTCTCGAGACTCCCACCGAGGCAAACAATTTCGACTTCTCCATACTAACTTTTAGCCCTGACATGCTACAAAAATTATCTAAAACTTTCTTAATCAACCAAGCTTGAGATAAGGTAGCTTTTGAGAACAAGAGCACATCATCTACAAACAACAAGTGGGAAATAGAAGGCCCGCCTCTAGAAATTTTTTGAGGCACCCAACTACTCTCCCTAACTTCTTGAGCAATCATTTCCCCCAACCTCTCCATGTAAAGCACAAATAAATAAGGAGACAAGGGGTCGTCTTGGCGAAGACCTCTCTTAGGAGTGAAGCTCTCTGACTTACTACCATTCCAAAGCAATGAAATAGAAGAGGTCGAAATCCCATGCATAATAAGGGAAGTGATAACTTCTGGGAAGCCGAACATTACCAGAGTACTCCTCAAAAACGCCCAGTCAACTCTATCATATGCTTTTCTAGGTCCAGTTTAAAAAATAAGGTGTCCCTTCTTGCTCTTTTTCTTGCTCAGGTGATGCACAATTTCTTGCAAAATAATGGCGTTGTCCTTCGTGCTACGCCCCGAAATAAAACTACTTTGCAGAGGACTCACAATTTTCTCTAGGAAAGGCCTCAGACGATTCACCAACACTTTAGAAATCAACTTATAGATGACATTACAGAGAGTAATAGGACGGGACTCTTTAAACGAGGAGGGGTTATCACCTTTAGGAATAAGAACCAGAAGAGTCTCTGCGGCTCTTGCATCAAACTTGCCCGTAACAAACGCATCCCTAAAAAAATGACACACATCATGTCCGACCTCATCCCAAAACATCTTAAAGAAGATAGGTTGAAACCCATCTGGCCCAGGGGCCTTGTAAGATTTCATGCTCATCAGTGCCTTATGCACCTCTTCCTTAGTTACTGGTTTAGGCAGATCATTCCTCTCCTCCACACCTGGGCCATTATTGATCACCCCGTATTGCGTATCACATAAGACTTCAGTATTACAGAACAGGTTTTTAAAGAAACCCACTGCTTCCACTTGGAGAACATCTGAGTTTGTGCACTACTCACCCGAAGTTAAATGAAGCCCATGAATTCTATTCCTCTTTCTTCTAATAACAGTTTGAGCATGAAAGAAAGTTGTGTTCTGACTACCCAATTTAATCCACTTCTCACGAGATTTTTGGAACCATAAGGTCTCTTCCTGAAATAAAATGGCTTCATACTCGCTCAGAATCTTCTTCTGCAGAATTAAAAGACTAGCATAGTCCACACCTTCTAAAGCTTGTTGGATACCTCGAAGTCTAGCTTCAAGTTGCCGCTTTTTTTCAAAAATATTTCCAAAGACATCATTATTAAAGGCCACAGAGTCAACAGAGACAGTATTTAGCGCACTAACCACATCACCAATCACCACACCCAAATAATCTTTGTGAGTGCACCAAGCCGCTTGAAAGCGAAAAGGACGACCATGCGTAGGAGGTACAATATTACTACACCGTAAGAGGAGTGGATTGTGATCCGAATGCTTCTTCACCAAGTGCTCAACTGTGGCTTCGGGGAACTTCATCCTCCAATGATAATCACACACCCCCCCTATCCAACCTCTTCGAGACTAGTCTATTACGACGCTTGCCCTGCCAAGTAAACTTAGAACCAAAAAATTCTAGATCAATCATATCACAATTGTTCAACATCTGGGCAAACTTGTCCGCTCTCATATTAAGAAAGTCACCACCACGTAGCTCGGGAGGAATCAGAACCTCGTTAAAATCCCCAATCATAACCCAAGGCAACACCACACGTCTTCTTAACTCCTGCAAATAGTCCCAAAAATTACACCTGAGAGCATATATTGGGTTGGCTTACACCGCAGAGCAGGCCCAAGAAACGTTGCCTCTAGACACAGAAATGGTAATACACTGATGCATGGATTCAATGATGGTGAAGGAAAATGGGCTTCCTTTAAGACTGAGGGCCCAAAACCAATGAAACCTACTTAATGTTATAAAACGGTGTTAGTCTAGTTAGGTAAAACTTTACCCAACTTAAAATAATATTGCCTCTAGTCCTTAATATAAGAAGAAATTACAAAAATAATTAAAACCAATGAAACCTACTTAATGTTATAAAATTGAACTCTCATTCCAAATATATCCCTAATAATTGGGTGCATAGAAAAATATGAACTTCTTAAATATACATGTTTCATTAAAAATAGGGATGTAAAAGGTATTTTAACAATTAATACATCTTAAAATATGTCTATTTTTCTTATAATTATGACAAAAAAATACTCCAGATATTCTCTTATAATAGGGACCAGAGGTAATGTAAGTCGTTTTATATCTAAAAAAATTATCAATAAAAGATATCTTTAATGAAGAAACTGGCTCGCAGATTTAAAAAAAAACAACAACGTGGGACCATCAGACTCAGGTAGGCAAAGCAACCACAGAAATGAATAGGTAGGGTCTCGGTAGGGTATTATAGTACCTATTTCTATACCTGTCGGTAGGTAATTTTTACGAATATAGGTACTCGTTATCGGATAAAAATCTCATGTCTCATTTTTCTGTTATATTTTTTGTTCCTCACTAATGACAATTTGTCACGTAATAAAATAAAATATAACTTATTAACACATATGCATATCCTCAGCCTTTAATTGGTGGGAGGCCGAGGGACACCATTTTTTGGGACAGCTGATGTTTGTTACTCGTTATCATCCGGAATATGATCCCCTGCAGTCACCTATTTCATCCTCTCTCATATTATATTTTTTTTTTCTATTTTTTTAAGTTAGAATAATTTGAAGGTCAGGATCAATTGTTGGATGCATCAAATGGTCCTCATGACTGTAGTGACGGCAGAGCGGTGGATCATGGTCCTTATCATCCCTAAGGTTATGTTTGGTATGTAAGAAAGTAGGAAGAAAGAAAGTTTATTGATTAAAGTGAAAAATTGATGATGTGTCACATTATTATTGATCTGTCACATTTATCCATACACACTTTTTATATTTTTCATGAAACTTTCTCTTCTCTCCATTTTCCTTCCCTCTTTCAAAACATGGTGTAAAAGAAAACGTACGTCATTCGTTGAACTCCCTCTCTCCCATTCTTCCTTCGAGGCATGCATATCCATCACATGTTATTAAATATTTTAATCATTTTGGTGAAATACTAAATAATTTTTGTGTTTTTTTAGTGTAATAAATGTAACATATATCTCCTTTGGAATTTAAATTTTATCTCAATAATCTGACAATAGATATTTTCACATTTAATTCTTGTATCTTTTTTTTTATGAGGTTTAATTCTTGTATCTGTAATAATATTACGCACCATCATCATAATCACCATATCATCGGTTATAAACTTGCTATCGTCATTGACTGGATTATGATGCTGATCATTCAATGAATCATTGGTTAAACCAGTAAATTACTAGTAGTACGAGCTAAACCGATAGTACATATTAAAATGTAAAAATTATACTTCGAAATGTGAGACTTATTATGCAAAATTAAAAGACACTTATTATTAAATAAAATTATAATTTTTAAAAACTTTCCACTAATTTTCTATTTGAACAAAAATAAAAATAAAAATAAAAATTTTTGAACCTTTATTAGTTGGAAAGTCGAACAAAAATATTAACAGCATATCATTATTTAAAATAAAAATATACAAACAAAATAGAACCTGGACTGAGAAAATGGAAAATATTGATAGACACCCAAAAAGCAAATACACCCATCCAACACCATGACATAGATAGGAATAAGAGGAGAAAAGTGACTGATGGAACAGGTTGGTGAAGAGAGAGATAGGAAGAGAAGGAGGTGTTGGAGAGGTGGAGAAAAAAATGGGGTGTCCATGTATCGCTGTTGTATAGGCTTAGGCTATGATAGGTTTTAAGATTACCAAAAAAAACTTAGAATACTTTTAAATGGTTTATTAAATAGTTTCTCTTAAGTCCTAAGATAAACCCAATGTTACGATTAAGTTATTACTCCACACTGCATTACTACTCAAGGCTCCAAAACAACCTGTCCCATGTTACAGTGTGATAGTAGTATTTAGAATATATTTACAGGCATGTCTTAAATTATTTGTGACTTTGGGCCCGTTTAGATTAGCTTATTTCTAGCTTATCTGAGCTTATATATGTTGAAATCAAGTAGATTCAGAAACAATGACCCTTAATTGTTTTGATGGTAACAAATAATTAATCGAACAATTTATCCTCTGATGTGTTTGTTAGTGTGCAGAAGTCACTATTCATCATAAGGGAATATCTCAGAAGACTATGCCTAAGTGTGTATTTCACCCTCCGTTTCATTCGTTTGAGTCTGGCAGTGATCGTCCGAAAAGTGCTGATAACAAAATCATGCTCTGAAAAGGTCAAGGCTCTGGTGTTGGTCAACGCTCTAACAGACCATGAATAGACTACACAGTGGAATCCTTCGTCCGTTTCTACATGACTCCAATATATAAAAGGCCAACAAATTCTGTACTGAAGAACTTGCCTCTGTTTCAAGCTCTCTCTGGTGAACAGAGTATCTCAGTAACTAGCATTGTCTGTTTGACAGATGCTCTGATTGGAAATCAAACTGAGTGTTCATTAAAGACTACTTCATGTATTTAAGAGACCTCATTAATGAGTATTTTAATGTACGAGGAATCAAATACCAAAGGGAATGTGAACGGATATAATCATCAGAAAACTTGCTCTAGAAGTGTCTCATATTCAAAAAGATCACAAGGGACAAGATCATGCAATAGCCTGCTGTGTTAGTGTACAAGCGCAGAGTGGAAAGCGACTTGACTAGCTAAAAGCCACGAAAAGTGGATCTAAAGTTTTGTCCTTTGGTGAAAGAGTTGTTAGGTCACAACGACACTATTCACAACTCTAGCTATATATATCTTACGTCATTTAGTGAAGTTGGTTAACGCTTACAAACGAAACCATTCCAATATCCGAGATAGTGAGCAACCAAGAAATTATTCCAAGTCTCAGAGATCACATTGAACAAGCACTTAAACGCTTTATTCTTTCTGTTAGATAGCTATTCTTTGTGCTTAAGTTTTCATTGTAAATCCTCTCTGCTGAGAGTTATTTGATATTGTTTCAAACTATTTTTGAACATTGTATTTAGCCCAGTAGTGGCTGTATTCCTTAGAGGCTTGACTGCATTAAGTCATTCTAAGAAGTTTTGAGTATAGCCAGTTTGGCAGTAGTATACTCTCAAGTGTAATCAGATTGATTATAGTGGAGAAATCCTTCAAGTGTGTGAAGGGACTAGACGTAGCTATCAGGTGATAGTGAACTAGTATAAATCACTGTGTCATTCTTTTCTCTTCTCTTTACTTATTTACTTGCTATTTTATTAAAGAGTCGTTTTGAAAAGGTTTTCATAAATACACAAGCTTTGCGAAAAGATTTCAAAAACCCAATTCAAACCCCCTCTTTTCTTGTGTTTTTGTCACGTTCAATATATCTATTGGAATAAGTTCTTATAAAAGTGTTTGGATGAGCTTACCACAAGAGATTATAAGTGTCCTATAAACTGGTTTGAGCTTATTTCCGTAAGCTTTGTTGAACAACTTACATATCAGCTTATCGGAGCTTATGGGTAGATCATGTGGAGCATACGCCCAAATTGTATTTGATCCTAAGCGGTGCTCTTTTCTGTATTTTCTGACATTTTTTAATCACTGTTTTGCATTGACAAAAATGTCATCATTTTTTTTTGTTACAAAAAATGTCATCATTTTAAATCAATCATGCTAGTGTGCTTTTTTTTATAATTTTATTAAATTTTAAAAATATAATTTAGAAGTTTTTCATTTGAATGGAAATATGTTCCTTCAAAAGCGTAATAAAATCTACACCAAAAAAAAAACGTAATAAACAGCCAAATTGTATTTCTGTTGTCTTGGCTTTTGATTTGTTGTCAGACGTGATTTAATGAATTATTTTTTTCTCGTCAAAAAATATAATAACAAAGATTAGCACCCAATTTAAACGTCTTTAAACAAATAGAGGGTTATTTAAAAGGTCTTATTTTAAAAAATTAGATTAAGAAGAACTTAGCATATCACTGCATACACCACCGAAAGCTTGGAAATTAATCAAGTCAGATGATCAATTTTTAATCAAAATTAATCAAGCTTGGAAATTAATCAAACGTCCAACAAAAAAAAAATCAATTTCTTTATTATTAATTACAATATTATGATATATTATGATATATATATATATATATATATATATATATTATTTTAATATTAATTTTGTGATATTTTATGTTATTTTATAAATTCTTAGTTTATTTTAATTATGGTTTCATTATTAATGTTTTAAATTTTAAAATTTATGACATCTTATAAGTACTTATGTAATGATACATCCAAACACTTCAATTTTACATAAGAGCTTTAATATATATATATATATATATATATATAGACACACACATAAATAGCTTATTGAATATAAGCTCTTATAGCATAAGCTCTCATACGATAAACTCTTATGACATAAGCGTTTAAATAAGTTGTTCATACAAACATGACCTTTATAATGTTGAAAGGGTATTAATTACTGCATATGTTACTTTTTACTTGTCTTTTAAGATTGTTTTACACAAACTAAGAAACCAATAATTTTTGTTGTTTTTGATAAAGTTAATTAGTCTTTTCCTATGGTACCCTTGATTGTTTATTATTCATCACACTCGTTTCTCTCTACAATAAATAATTAAGGGTATAACTGAAAAAACAAATAATTTATGTAACCTTAAACTATCAACATGACAAATAAAAATAAACAAATTTATTTTTAAAAACCGACAAGTAAAAAAGAACGACGACTTTTTTTTTAAAGTATATTGCTTTAGTATTCCTGTGTTTAATTTTCAATTGTGATTTTCGAACCTATTTTTTTACCTATCTTTTTACACAATTTCTCTCATTTTAATCTCTATTCTCCTTTTTCATCACATCTCTTAATTTTATCCCCAAAAGCATGCAAGTCAATGCAAATATTATTATCGATCTATACGTTCCAAACCAAAAAGTCAGAAGAATTGATGGAGCTCTTTAATTTCATCATCCTCTTCCTACTCAGCATGTTCCCATTGGAGCACTTGCATGCTGTGTTAATCAATTCCTATGCATCCATGATCCATCTCACGTGCTTGGGATGACATACTATTTCAAAAACGCAAATGATCCGGCCGGATAAGTTGTCCCATTATTGAAAGTAGCTACCATTCCCTTTATAGCCCACTTGAGGTTCCAGACTTCCAGGTATGCGTGGATGATGAGAAAGAAGAAAGGGTTGACAATGGACATGCATTTTCACAAGTTTCTAGCCGCAAAAAGACCCAGCATCAAATTAGTTACTAGCTCGTGGATTTTGAAGAGAGTTAATTTCGCTTTTGAAAAGGGAAGGCGGGGTCAACGGGTGACCCAATGCAAAATTTGTATGCAAAAAAATAAAAAAATAAATAAATAAATAAACAGATTTTTTTGATAAAATATTATACGTGAATTGTTTGAAACCGATAAAAAAGAAAGAAAACCTTCACAAAAAAAAAAAGAAAACCTGTCAAAAAAGGGGGGAAAAAAGAAAGGAAAAATAAAATATTCCCATTTGTTTAGATACATAAAAAAGTGGTAAAAAAAAATGAGTGATGAATGTAGTTATTTTTCATGCCCCTCAACATCAAATTTTGAATTTTAAGTTGATGGTCTGATTGATAGTCACTCTGTTTCATATTAAGCGTCTTATTTGTAATATTTAAATATCTCAAATTATTTGCCACATTATAATATCTAAATAGTATCAATTAATTTTTCCACCCTCCCAGACTTGACAAAAGTTTTCCATATATCAGATATATACACCTCATATGGGAAATTCGAGAAATAAAATGATATGGAAAAGCGAAATGGCGATCCCTAATGAAGCCCTTTGTATGTTTTGAGAAACCTGAATGGAGGAATACTCCTCCCCTATCACTCTCTTTCCCTTGGCCACCTCCCTCCTCACTCTTTGTCTCTACGTTCTCTCTCATCTCAATCAGGAGTCGTGGGATATGAATCATATGTTAGGCATCCGCATATTTACACGACCCTTTGTAATTCTGAACCTTAACATCTTATTATGACAAAGTCTAGTTCATAAAATAAAATTGACTTTTTATTTATCATAATAAACTATTGATGTGGCGAAAATAGAAATGCAACAGGAAAAGATTTGAAGAATACAACGACGACGACGACAACCAAGCTTTATCCCACTAGGTAGAATTGACCACATGGATCAAATGACTTCATAGTGTTCTATCATAAATCTCGTCTATAGTCAAACTATTGGCTTTTAAACTTTAATAATTTTGCCTATAATTTTTTTTGGTCTTCCTAGGTCTCTGACAATTAAATCGCATTTCATATGATCCACTATTTTACTGCAGAATAGAATTTGAGGATGTATTAATCAGTTTCTTGACCGTTCCTTATAAAATCCTTTCAAAATGTAAAAAGTAAAACAAAAAACTGTCTTTGATTACCGACATTATATTTTTTTATTCTATTCAAACTTGAACTAGTGGAAAACAGCTATATATAATATTTTCAATATAGACTTAATTATACTTTTGGTTTAGGGTCACTGTTTTATATCTTTATTTTAAGTTTTATTTTAAGTTTTAATTTGGTCACTGTTTTATTTTTTTCCCCCCAAAATAATCTCTTATTTTGCATAGTTATATCAATACAGTCCTTTCCGTTTAAATTGTGGTACGGAGAGAAACATATAAGCATAACTTTTGCAAGATAAGAGATCATTTTGGAAGAAAAAATGGGACTATATTGAGATAATTTTTGCAAAGTAAGAAATCATTTCGAAATAAAAAATAAAAGAGATATCATATTGATATAATTTTGCGACATAAGAGACCAGGTCAAAAATATAATTTAGCCTGAAATATATTATGAAGTGAGTAACCTGACCACCAAACCATGTGTAAGAATTTTAAGATAAAAATATAAAATGTTCGAGATTTTTTGAAAAAAAAAATGCTTGGTATCACCAAGAAATAATAATATTAACCTTGTCAAAAAAAAAATATTAACGGTTCCGTGCTACGAGGAACAAAGTGAAGAGATGACGAAAGCCTAAAAGTATATGTAGAGCTTACTATTTTTTTACTCTAATAGGGGAAGGACTTGTTTATAAAGGAGTACCCATTTAACTAATGAACTATTTTTTCTTATCCTCAAGATAGGAAATAATTAGGGGAAAAAACTATTAAATTAAGAGTGGAGAAGAGGGATGCTTATTCTTTTTTATAATGAAATTTTAGGGTGAAAGAATAGTGTCATAATCCAAGACTGGAAATACCTTCGAGCTTTAAAAGCACAATTTATATTTACCTCATCTCAAAAAAACTAGTAGAGATTCGAACTTGCGACCTATCAGATACAAGACTCAGTCATACTGCACTAGACTAACCCTCGGGGATCAAGAGGGATGCTTAGATACTTGTTAATTTCGCTGTAAAATACTTTTGGGGGTAGCATTACTCTCTTAACTAAAACCAAACCTTGCAGAAACGGCTGATAAAATGTACCCAAAAAAAAAACAAAAAACAAAAAAAAACGGCTGATAAATGTCTGTACATCAAATAAAGTCTCGGAGCATCCAACAAGTATAATATGCTTATCAGCCAAATCAACAATCAAAAAATAAGTCAAGTTAGAAAGAAATGACACAATGAACCATCATTGTTTATGAAGCTGAGATTCGGGAAAGCAATACCCAAGGTAATGAGTAATATTGCACTTCCAATCCCCTCCCAGATAAAAAGGTCAAATTCGACAACGGAAAATTAAATGAGTGGCGAATCAAAATCTCTTGTTTTTTTATTGACGCGGATAACGTTATCCGACAATTGATGAACATCGCCTTGGTGCGTAGCCCCGTATTATCCCCAGATACGTTAAATGCGTAAGTCCGCTTCATCATCGTAAAATAAAGTTGTCACAACCATATCATCGAGCAAGTTTAGCTGCCAAAAACTATCTCGCATTTATATATTTTGAATACTACGAATTTCTCTTTTTTTTTTTTCTTCCCCTCAAGTACAAGAAAAAGAAACAAAAAGGAGCACAAAATTTGTTTGACTGCTTTAGAGAGCAGTTAGAGCCAATAAATTTAAGTGTGAAAGGGCCATCAAGTTGTTGTATGCGAAGAACCTGGGTACCCTTGGTAAGCTTCTGACTATACCATAGCTCCAATGCTATAGGGGTAAAGTATTAACCATGTTCCTGCATAAATAGAACAGGTCCAATCAATCACTACCAAAAATTTTAACACACTCCAAATAATTGAAGCTTTTAACATCAACTGGAAGACATCCATTCAATTCAATTTGAGCCTTACTGTATCACTGGATATTGAGTTCTCTGATAAGCATCTAGCATGAATGATGGGGCCCACGTTTCTACTTTCCATCTCACTATTGCTATCTGAGTTCATGTAAACAGCCCCCTTGAACATCCACTGGTCCCTTTCATGACAGTACACATCTTCAAATAGCTCGCCACACAATACACACAAGCACTGGTTTTCATCTGCTTCAACCATAGTATCCAATTGACTCCCGTCTGTTTTTTTATCATATACATCTACAGAATCAGTAAACTCAGACTCAGATAGATATTCCGCCTGGCCAGCAATCCAGTCATCTGACTTTGCATACCATCTTCTTGATGCCCCAATCAGACCATTTTGTTCTTTTTCTCTTGTAGCATGCCACTCCAAGTGTCTATCAAACTGTTCTTGCTGTTTAAGCCTAATACCACAAATTCTGCAATGATGTGGGAGTTCATCCAATAATCCTTTGATTACATGTGGGTGCATTTCTCGAATTAAATCAGGTTTAAAATCAAAGCCAATGAGATTTCTGATTTCCGTGCTAGTTGATTGAGACAAGGCAGGCGGCGCTTTTGCAGCATCGTCTACCTCATCTCTGGAAGATGGTAATGGGACAGCTGTAGAATCAGGAACTGAAGCAACTGGCAAAGAGCAACTGGCAGTAATGCTTTCACTTTGGTCTTCCGATGGCATCAGCATCTCACTTGGTACTTTAGTAGCTGACTCTGTTTCTGCAGATATCAAACCTTTGGCAACTAATGAGCTTAAAAGGTTTGAAATTGGATTTAAGGTATTCTTATTGGTGGCATTTGAGCTCGGAGCTGAGGCACTGCGAACATTAGAGGAAGCAGGTTGTTGTGCAGAATCCCTTTGTGGCTGTCCAGCCTTTTCTTGAGGTATTTTTGGCAGAGTAGATGAATAATCATTCAGACGACCCAATGAAGATAGTGATACAGGTGCAGACCCTGAAGAAATTAATGTGGTAGGGGAAGGACCACCTGACCGAGTAGGCTGAACGCCTGATTGAGATGGAAGATTACTTCTATCCAGACTACTCGTGATTGATTTGCTGGAGATGACTCCACTCTTCACAGATGGAGCTCGAAGACTACTTGTGGTTGACTTATTTGCAGTTTCTTTGGCTAAAGAAATTTTAGACTGGGGCGGTTCCTTAGTTTTAACACTAACTTCAGTCTGAGAAGGACCCAGCTTCTGTTGCTGAAGTCTGGGCTGAAAAGAAGTTACAGAAGATATTGGACCCTGCATGCCCTTTTCCTGTGATTTTCGCAAGTTACCAACCTGAGCATTGGGAAGAAAGGCGGATGAGGGATCTCTAACATATTGACTTTGCAGACCTGCCAAATGTTGAGGTGGTTTAATAGTCTGGGGAAAATTTTGCTCAGCCAAATTTCGCATTGAATGAGGGTGGTGTAAGGTTAATGACACAGATGGAGACTCTTGTCGCAAAGGTGACTGTCCAGAAGGGGATTCAGCTCCCCCGGAATCAAATTGCTGTTGTTCCATAATGTTGGCCATCCCTAATGTTGCATGTGGCATAAAAGACCTATTCCTCATCCTGGCAGCTGAAGAATTTGTATTGCTTGGTAGGCTACTAGGAGTGGAAACAAATCTTTCTGACTGACCTGGCTTCGGATTCAATTTATCACTTGAGTGCTGCTTCTGCAATTCCCATGATAGTGATGAATGGCCCCCAAATGCTGGTAGTTGTTTCTTAACAATGGATATTTCTCTATCAACCTTTACCCCCATTGGGTGTGTGACTTGGAGGCAATCTTCACTTTCCTGCATGCGAAAAAGAGTCAGTAGGTCATAAAGTATCTATGCAATATTAATAATGTGGAATGAAGGGATGAAATATAAGATCATTTTATTAATTTATAACACACATCATTTAAGAATTAAGGTTTATAATTAGGGATTTATGGGTTTAATTGTTGGTATTTTCGGAAATTAGTGCTTAATTGTTTGGGTCCTGGGATATCTTATGCTAGGTTGAATTAGGGTTTTATTTCCTAGCTTTATTAGGATCCTCAGAATATAAACTAGTGTTTGTTTTAGTCAGCGATAGGGTGAATGTCCTTCTTAATTATTGTCATATAATTACTTGCAGTACAGGTGCTTCACAAATTTGCAAGAGTGAATTTCTTATTTGAAGGACATGGAACAGATTCCAAAGAACATCATGCTAAATCAAAGAGGAATGTACCATATTTCATAAATTGGGAGATAAAAAGAAATTGGATGAATAAATTCAGGTGGCAAAGAGCCAATGACCCATTTATCTTAGCGAGCTTACCAAGTTTTCATCATCGGCCATCCATGGGTCTGTGCTCAAGTTGCTAGTGACATTGGGTCCATGATCAATCAAACCAGAGTTCATCTCATCCCACATGTACTCCTCCTCCTCAGAATTTTTCCAGTTACCTGGCATCACACTGCTCTTATTGTTGGCTATTGTTTGTGTTGACTGATGATGTGCATCCGATTTCATTGGCTTCGGTGCTTCATGATTTGAAAAACTACGCTTGAGACTGAAACCATTTATTTGCCCGGATAAGGTCTCTCCAACGCCGCCAATGAGCCTACTTCCAGTTCTTCCAACTCCAATTCCTGAGCCCATGTTACTTGAAATACTAGAGCTATATTCATTGCCTCCATAGGATCCAATACTCTTTTCAGGAACAGAATCGTTAAATGAATCTCTATGAGGTTGCTGATTATTCTGCAATATACACCATTGCATTAAAATATGACAATTGACAGAATGAACAGCATAAAGAGGGGAGAAAGTTACTTAACATACATGCATGCTAACCCTAGGATCCAGCCATGGTCGTGCGGCACCCAAAGCTCTATCTGGCCTCTCTGAGTCCTCATTTGCATTTAAATTAGCTCCAGTCATATCATTAACTACTCCTTTAGTCTTCAGAGGACAAAAAAGGACATGATAAAAGTATTAAGTACCGCAGCTTGGTTGTAAAAAAGGCATGTATCACTAATGGAAGCTATGACAGGATATCTATCGCTATAACTTATCACATTTTAAAGGCATTCAATGTATGGAATAGCTGTTGATTCATGATAAGTATTGTGGATCGGAAGGCCTTTTTTGAAATCTAAAATATGTAAGAATATTGCGAAGAAAGTATTCAAATTTCAAAATATTACTTTTAAGTAAAATTTATCAAGATTATTAGCATGTGTATCAGATGTCATACCATGAACAGAATCACAAAACCCAAAATACAGCAGGCACAAAATTAGGACAGTTCATGATTAAAGGGAATAAAGGAGTTTTTTGGATAGTGCCAATCAAAAATAGTTAAATACACTGATTGCAAGAATACTATATTGTGTTTCAATAAGCAATAAGCTCAAAATTTGATGCCAATTATATATCTTCCAGCCCTGTTTCATCATCCAAGGAACACATGACTACAAATTCCAATTAATCAAATAAAAATTCTGTAATATTGTCCGATCATGACCTATTCCAATCAAATCTAACATTCCAATTATTTAAAAGATTAGTTTTAGGTGAAATCATTTCACCTACCCTGCTTGACTGCTGAAGACGCTGCCTTTCTAAATACTTGGGATTCACATGGATGCTATGGGGCGGGCGTTGTGACTGAGAATCACTTCTGAGTGTAGCAGATGCAGAAGCTGAACCATTGACTGCAGGAGTGAAGCCAAGATCCTTCTCAATTATTTGAAGGGTCTGAGGAGGAAAGACTCCTCTCCAAGTTCCAAAAAGATGCCTCATACTTGAATGGACAGCAGGATCAACCTGTCTGTATGCCTTGCAGAATACCTAAAATGTAAAGGAGTAATTGGCAAGTACCTAGTTAAAAATAGGTGTATGAAATTAGAAAATATATCACAGGAAAAATGCAAAGAGAAAAACTGCTTCCATTTGATAAAATTTGGATTATTCATTTTTTATGAAAATGCAATAATTCTTACAATATCATTATCACATAATCAACTCAAATTGAAACAGTTTAGCGTAAAATTTCATGATTGCACAACTGAAGGTTTCGTCATAGACCATAATAAGTATATGAGTATATTGAAATAAAGGTACAAAGGTCAATGAAAGATATAGATAATAGATATCTGACCTCAGGCAGCCTGGCAGCAAAGTATTTTATGTAATCCCGCCCAATATTCTTAACAATACTGTCTAAGAGATAAAGCGATGGCAGCTTTTGTTCACTTGGAACCTGAAAATTTATTAACATAGTTCAGTGAAACATGACCTTCTTTCGCATAACAAATACACAAAGCAAAGTGCTGGAAGTAAGATTGCCCTCACCAATGTAAATGAGAAAAACAACTGAAACCAATAAGATTTACTTAAATTATAAGTTAGCATCAAATTTTGCCAAAAGTGGACTTTAGCACTAACTGAGATCGGAAACTATTATATTTTCCCCATGTCCTACATATACACAAAAAACGTTTCCAAAGAATCTTAATCCCCTTTTCATACAAAGTCAAGGAAAGACCAGGAGAATGGTAGAGCACCAGTTTCCAACTACATTGTTTGTTAGTTGCATATTGAATCATTAAAGTATCATACTTGAAATTTACCAAACTGTCATCAACTCATGATCTAACAAAAGGATTTCTTTTCTTTTCGTAATAAAGATATAAAAACTAAATATAACTTCCATTATTTTTAGTTGAAGGCAGAGAGTACAACTTAAGAACCTCTACCACATAAAGCATTGACAGTACCAACGAAATGAGAAGAAATTGGATTAATCACAAATGCCTTCTTTTCTAACTTGCATTCACCATTATTTATATCACAAAACCCCCAGAAGGGTACAATACAACACTAATCCAAATTATCAATAGCATGACAAGCAAACAACACTTATCATCACATCAGAAGATCAAATCAAGTGCCCTTTCTCAATCAGCGACAAACCAGAAAAAATAATTGAAACCCAATAGAAACAACCTAACAGTGTGAACTGAGGTTCACCTCTAGAATGTTAGCACAAACAGTCCCAGCAATTGCCTTAGCAGCAGAAAGGTTCTCTCCAGCAATTATAGTCAAGTTGGTAATTATCGGCTTCGAGTTAAAAGTGAGCTCAGCAAGCGCGGTCTTATACTGAATCACGAGCTCTTGGTGCGGCGGTGGCTGCGGGTGGTACCCGCCACCGCCGCGACCCGAATCGCTGCTTTCGGAGTCTCTGTCGTTTGTTCGAAACCTCGCAGACGACAACGTCGTAACAACCCCAGACCCAGGTTGTCGCTGAGGAAACGGTCGTGCAGTGGGGTTCGAACCGCGCTCGAGCTCTTCGATCAATCGGGGCTTCTTGGTGCCCGGCTCTCTCGATCTATCCAACGATCTACGCGTGCTCTCCATGTCCATCAAAATCAAACACGACGAATCTAAAACCCTAATCCTAACCCTAATGCACTTTCGAAACTAGATTTACAACATGGAAATAACATCCCCGTTATTGCTTCTCACGCGGATTTTGTTGCGGGAGTGGAGAAATTAAATAAATAAAATAGAACAGGACATTTTATTCAAAATTGTACAATGAGGATTGAGATAAACCCTAATCCCAATTCGTATGGATGAATGGGAAAAATAATAATAAAACAAAAAATAAAAGAGAGAGAAAGTGAGAAGAGGGATCGAGAAAGAGAGATGGCAAAAGGGGATTGAATGTAATAAGAAGGCTGCGATTGGGCCTTGGGGAATACGTGTGTGACTAAACGCACGAGTATAGAGTGAAACTCGCTTCACACATTGAACTGTGACCTTCCTTCCCACATATTGATCGATGAGAATTGATTGAATTATTTAAATTGTTTAAATAATAAATTCTCTGTCAAAATAAATAAATAAATTCAGCTGTTGTGTTACTACTGAGATTGAGATTGAGATTGAGATTGAGATTGAGAAATTAGTTTTGAACTTTTAATAGATAGATTGAGAACACAATTACCGATTTCTCAGAAATATTCTGTTGGAAAAATTGCTCTGGATGTTATAAGAAGTGAACACAAAAATAGAGAATAAATCATAAAATAATTTTTATCTCGGGAATTAAAAACAATTCAGAGAAAGAAATTATGATAAAGATATGAATATCATAAAAATATACTAGGAAATAATAATAATAATAATAATAATAATATAATTTAAAGCAACAATGCTCTTGTGCTATTTTTTTTGGTACATGCTCTTGTGCTTTTAAAATACTTGTGTCAGGATTAAGAGTTATTGAAATATTTAGTACTAGTATGTAACCCGTGTCATGTACGGGAACAATTTTATAAGACTAATTTAAAATATATTTGTTTTCAACAATGAAATATATTAAATATTATGATAATAATTATTAAATTTTTGTACAAAAAAAAATTATTAAATTTTAGTGCTCTTATAAAGAACTTAACGTACGATACTTAACAAAACATATGTTAATTGAGTTGCATAAAACACAAATAATCTGATGGTGTATACAATTTAATAAAATTAAAATGAAAAAAATTATCAAATAAATCAAAAATAAGATAACAACAATATAATTTATGGGTTAATATTATATTATACATTGATTGAACAGAATTTAAAAAAAATTATATAATGTATGTTTCTCATACTATGAATATATACACACACACACACAAGGACGGATCTAGGTACTAGAGTTTGGGGGCAAATGCCCCCACTTAAATTTTAATAATTTTTCTTAAGTAATACATATATTATTATTATTATTATTATTATTATTATTATTATAAAACATGTAACTTAGCACTTTAGCAGTCCACCAAAACAAAAGAAACAAAAGTCAATTCGTGAAAGGCCCACCACCAGTTCACTTCTCGTGGGTTTTACCACCCCTTTTATTATTTATTATTAGTTATTAATGTATTACAAGTCTTTGATAAAGAGAAATTGATTCATTTTGCTCAATTTTATCTTTCAGAATTTTCTTCTGTTGAACTTTTGGCATTAGATAGTCCGCTTGAAAATTATTTCATAGTTGTATGCTCTGACAGTGCATTTTTAGAATTGATGGGGATTAGTGATCTTTCTATAAAGCTTGTGGAGACCAGAAAACATGTTATATATCCATTGGTATATTTGTTTTTAGAGTTAGTTCTGATACTACCAATGGCAACTGCAATAGTTGAAAGAGTTTTCTCTGTTATGAGTATCATCAAGAATCATATGCGAAATCGTATGAGGGATGAATGACTCAATGATAATTTAGTTACCTATATATAGTGAGAGATTTTTAATAAGGTTGAAAATGAGAAAATCATTCAATGTTTTCAGAACATGAAAACTCGTAGAGAGCAAGTATGATATATATTGATACTCTCAGAAGTGACCTATTATATTTTTAGTCTTACAAATTTATGTTTGAGATTTGCCCCCACTACATAAAATTTCTGGATCCGTCCCTGCACACACACATTAATGTATTTGGAATATATAGTATAAGTTACTTTTACTGGAAAAATATCAAATGTATATGAAGTGTATATTCTTGAAAATTCAAAATATTTGATACTATGATATAATATAATATAAAATAATTTAACACTAAAAGAAATATAAGCAAAACATATATATTTTATAAATTGTTAATTAGATAAATTATTTATTTATTTATTTATTTAAAATCAAATACTGCTCACAATTTATATAATCCAATTATTTTTGACGGTTATGACATTTATCTATATACTTAATGAATTGATGTTTATAGTAAATTGGATAAAATAAATTATGTCTAAAATATTAGGAACATATATTTTTGTATAAATAAACATATATTATTTTATTCAATTTATATATATATATACACACACACAACTTAAAATTATAGAATTGGACAAAAAATATTATTGATTGATTTATATATAAAAGGCATTTTATCACATCCAATGTTTAAAATTTATTCTTTTAATTTTTTAGATATATGTTTATTTATATATTATATATTTATATATTAATTTATTTCTTTGTTACATATAAATTTGTAAAAAAGTAATATATTACGTTTAAATCATCAAATAAATAGCATATATGGTTACGGATTTTGTTTATGATTATTATTATTATGATTATGATTTGTTTATATTTCATTTTTTTGTACGGAATATTTCATATCTATAATAATATATATTTATAACTCAATATATTTCATATATATAGTATATATGTAAAATACGATTCTGGGTACGGTATAAATATTGAGCCTCATAATTAGGGTTACGAATAGAGCATGAAATCGAGCGGTGGAAGAAATTCCAGAAGGAACGAAACAGGGACGGAGTGGAGCAGCGACGCAGCGGACGAACGACAAAAGAAAGGTTGTCGCGTAGAAGGTTAGGTTTTTAAATCTTTCACAAATCCATGTACTTTGAAATCTATTGCAAGTTGTCATTAACACTAGAAATCAATTTTATCTAATCTTTGTTCCGATTCAGAACAATTTACACTTTTTTCATGTATCTCACATTGATCTCCACTTTGTTTCGTATATACGACCTTGGATAACGTATATATATAAACTTCTTCTTTTTGGTGTTTTTAGCCGAAACCAAATGCTAGCGGCGAAACGAAATAGAGAAAGGGCTAGGCTGCGGCAAAACGAAGACGTGAGGCCTTGGACAACGACAGGCAAAGGCAGCAACTTAATAGGTAAGGGTTTCTCATCTATCACAAATCTACCAATTGCTAAAAGGAACAGGAGTTAGAACTGAGTACAACGTTACTTTATAATAGGCATTAAATTTATTTTATAGATGATTATCATATAAATTGCACATGTTAAAATGTTAAAACTTTAAAAAAACAAAAGTAGTTGTCCAGAGTATACTCCGAACCATATTCCCAACTTAACAACCTGGTTCAAACTAATTATTTGTTCACCGCTTATTTACAACCTTGTATTATTTATATGTGAACTATTGTTTTAACTTATGATGTCTGACCTGCCACATTTTATTATCCATATTATAATCAAATCATGTAACAGAATCTGATATTTGAACATGCAGACTGCTTTGGCTTTACAACTTTTGTAATATGCGTTTTATTTTTGTTAGTTGTGTGTGCAATCAGTATGTATTTGGTTAATCTATTTGTTCTTCTACCATTTTATAAGTATGTATAGAAATGTGCTAGTGCAAAAGTTATATATATATATATATATATATATATATGAACAATTATGCAAAAATGTGCTAGTGCAAAAGTTATATATATTTAATCATCATGATTTAATACACGATTGCTGTTGATAAAGTTTAATATGATACAAATTAGTTGAATGAAGTTTAATTTGTATCTTAACATTAAATGATAATCTTAATTTTTTGATATAAAAACTATTGAATGTAACATTTTATATTATGACAGGTATAGAAAATTTCTTCATGGCGGAAAATCGATTCATGGTTATCATTGTAGATCCTGATACGGCAAGTCATTTTTTGTTATGATGTATTCTATGTTGTATTTTGTTTATTTTTTGTTTTGATGACTTGTCTGTTGTATTTAGTTAATATGTGAGTACTAATACTGAGATAAATCTAATTTATAATTTTAATTTGTTTTTGTTTGGAAATCTAATGAAATAATCTATCTCATACGCATGTTATCTGTTTCTTACTCATTATGTACTGTATTATTATCAGTATTTAATTTGTGAAGTATATTTAATTCTTAAGTCATATATGTGTTGCAGAAACCACCATCTCGATTCACTAAAACACATGAACGACTACTAAGTAATCCAGTTACTTTAAGAAGATGGGATCATATTGAGTGGGTTGTTTAGATTGAAAAATCTGATGGGGAAATCTAGCTAACTACTGGATGGAAAGGATTTGCAAGACTAAATGACATCAAGAGCAAACATGTTGTTTTATTCGACTACGATGGTCATTCGAATTTTGCAGTGACAATATATCATTTTGCAACTGTTGAGGTTTCACATCCCAACTATCCACTTGGAACTACCCTTGCGAAATTCTTTAAGTGTATTTCTAAAGCTGCATGTCTACAGAAACTTGTAAGTAAATTATAATACTATGTTTATATTAAATTAGTGTACATTTTACTTGTCCAGGATCATAATTTAATTTATCCGTGTTTGATTCTACATAATTAAACCATGGTAATAAATAACAATTCTTCTGAGTAACATTATTTTTCCACTTCAAAAATTCCCAGAACAATTCAACATTCTGTTTGCTAACAAATTGAGCAACCCCCTATGTTTGATTCCCAGAGATGGAACCAATTGGAAAGTCTATTGGAGAATTAGTGGTGGACAAATCTGCCTATACAAAGGTTGGACAGATGCTGCAACTCACTTGTCATTAAGTGTTCGAGACTTTTGTTTCTTCACATGTCATGAAAACTCTATCATTACAGTTACAGTATGTAAGACTTGCAAGGGTCAGGTTACGTATTCAGCTCGTAAGATGGATGAGAATGATGATGATATTGTAATGATGCAGCAAATATTATGGACCACTGAAGTTACTGAATACATCATCTCAAAATCAAAGCCACTTGTGAGTATGTTATGTTATTTTATACCCAAAATCAATTTAATTCTTTTTTAATCACGACATTAAAAATTTATCTTACTTTTATAGTACATCCCTGCTGCTATAGTGAAGACTCGTTTCAAAAACAAATCTGAAGAGATTGAAGTTAAGATACCTTCAGGAGCAGTTCAAAAGTGGTCACTCATATGGAGAGGCACTCGAACTGCTAATGAGGGATCCTTGGGACGTGGCTGGTATGATTTAGTAGTTCATTATCAGTTGGCTTTGAATCAAACCATAAGGTTCTTTAGGGAAGGCAATGAAGCGATTATCCATGTGGAAGTCATATGATGTCATTAATAGATGGACCAGTGTTGCTGCCAAGGAACCTTAGAATTACTATATGATAAAATATTATTGTGGCCTTATGATGTATCTTTGGAGTTTAAGTAAGATTCATACTCTATTGTTTGCTTCCAGACAATTTCCTATTGATGTGGTTATTTTTGTTTCATTATGTTGGACAAATACTCTATGTAACATCCTGGGTTGTCACCACTATTGGGTCGTACCATAGAATGTCCGACCCACTGCCTATCGGACTCCCCGGCCCATTGTCCGGTCTAGTCCATTGTCATATAGGCTTCAGCAGTGTCCGGTGAAACTCACAGGACTTCACCACCCCCTTGGCCTTGGCCAAATTAATGGTGTTTTTGCCTCCCTAAGGATTCGGGCCTTGCACCTAGGGTTAAATACAAGGTTTTTGAATCCCTAGTTCTGGGTCGTTACCATTATTGGGTCGTACCACAGAATGTCCGACCCACTGCCTACCTGACTCCCCGGCCCATTGTCCGGTCTAATCCATTGTCATATAGGCCTCAGCAGTGTCCGGTGAAACTCACATGACTTTACCACCCCCTTGGCATTGGCCAAAGTGGTGTTTTGCCTCCTATGATTGAGCCTTGCACCTAGGAGTTAAATACAAGGTTTTTGGTATTTAACCCCTAGGTGCAAAGCTCGAATCCTTAGGGAGGCAAAAACACCATTAATTTGGCCAAGGCCAAGGGGGTGGTGAAGTCTTGTGAGGCCTATATGGCAATGGACTAGACCGGACAATGGGCCGGGGAGTCAGGTAGGCAGTGGGTCGGACATTCTGTGGTACGGCCCAATAGTGGTAACGGCCCAGGATGTTACACTCTAGCTCTTTAATATGAAGAATATCAACTTTTTCTTGCATGACTTTTGAACCTTTGTCTCATTATTATAACTGATGATTGTGTTTATTGATTTAGTATAGTTCAAACTGTAAACGACAACAGAGTTCATCTGAATAGGAGTAAAAAGATAGTTGAACATTTCATATGTTGTTATTTCAAGTGTATGAATACAAACGGAATTTGTTGAATAGAGTTGTAAAAACTTGATGAAATCAACTTATTATGTATGTGTATTTATTATAGGCTAATATTAATAATAATATACCAAAACAATTCAACAAAATTTTGTAGAGTTTAATATGATGCTTGATGACTTTTAATGAGTTATCCAATAATAGAAATGTCAAAAAATGAATTGTTGTTTGAATATAGTATTTATATAATCTATTGTTATTTGAGACCATATTAGACAGTATTTGTTCAATTGTTTACTTTATGGATTGCAAATAAATATCTATAATTAACAATTTTGAATTACAAATAGGTTGGTGAACAATAACTTTTTATTACATATCAATATCAATACCATTATTCGGGTTTAGTTTTATAATATACTAAAACAATTTATCAAAATTTTGTAGAGTTTAATATGATGCTTGACAACTTTTAATGAGTTATCCAATAATAGAAATGTTAAAAAATGTCTTATTTTTTAATATAGTATTTATATAATCTATTGTTATTTGAGACCGTATTAGACAATATTGTTCAATTGTTTACTTTATGGATTGCAAATAAATCTCTTAGACTAACCTATTTTGAATTACAAATAGGTTGCTAAACAGTAACTTTTATTACATATCAATACCATTATTCAGGTTTAGTTTTATAATTTATTAATTATAAAAAATATAATTATCACTTAAATATCAACCTTAATATATATATATATATAGATATTATGTACTTGATATATTTGGCTTAATATATAAATCAAAAAAAAATTATACATGAATATAATATAATATAACTACTACATTGCATAACTGGTTTTTTATATTTTTTTTTTCCATTTATTATATATGTTTAATATCCACATTGCTCACACTTGTAAAATTGAAATATTTATTTCTGTTTAATTGTTTTAAGTAGTATGACAGCGTTTGAAGTGTTATCAAACGTATTTAAGTTGACACGACGTATCCGACCCTGCATTCAAACGTATTTTAATGGAACGTATTTAACATTGGTGTAAGTTAGCAAGTTACACCTTAGGGTGTATCTGACAATTTTTTAGTTATATCTTGCTAACTTACATCAACTAAAAAATAAGTGGGTGTAAGTTAACAAATCCCCGCTATAAATAGTTTTTTTGGTTATAAACACGTATATAATTATTGATATTGTTTAAATTAAAAACTTTTACCAACTTTTAATATATTATTTTATTTGGTATTATACATTATAAATAATTGTAAATATAAGTCAATATAAATATGGAATGAGATATGTGGTTGATTTGATTTTGATTAGTTTATTAGTTTCATAAATATTTGATTTTATAATTCATCAAAAAAAAAATATTTTAGTTTATTTATTATTTATCCGGCTTATATTATTACATATGTTTAATATCCACATTGATCACACTTGTAAAATTTGCATATTTATTTATATTTAATTGTTATAAGTAGTATGGCAACGTTTGAAGTGTTATCAAACGTATTTAAGTTGACACGTCGTATACAACCCAGCATTCAAAAGTATTTTAATGGAACGTATTTAACATTGGTGTAAGTTAACAAGTTACGCCTTAGGGTGTCTTTGACAAATTTTTAGTTATAACTTGCTAACTTACATCAACTACCAAATAGGTCGGTGTAAGTTAACAAATCCCATGTATAAACAGTTTTTTGGATATAAACCCATATATAATTATTGATATTGTTTAAATTAAAAAATTTTACTAACTTTTAATGTATTATTTTATTTGGTATTATACATTACAAATAATCATATCCGGTAATAATCATTCAATATAAACATGGAGTGAGATTTTCGGTTGATTTGATTGTTTTGTTTAATAGTTTAATAAATATTTGAGTTTATTTAATATTTTATCCGGTAATATAACTTCTGCTCATGCATCCCTTCTAGGGTTTAGCAAGGGAGAACAAGAATTATCGAAGGAGAAGCAGTACGAAGCGGAGCAGCGCCAGACCGTCAAATTGGCGGTGATAACACGCGAACCAGAGAAGTAGAGTATCATCGGCGATCAAAGAGGCGACGCAACCATGATCGATTTGCGGAGGAAGCAACGAAGGAGGTAATATTTCCTCATCTGTCACTACTCAATTCGTTGCAAAATCATTTGCATGCTTTGATTATTTGTAATCTGGTAATAAAAAAACGATGATTAAGATTTGGAGTAAAATGATTGTGTTAGCAAGAAACAGATTGTGGTTTTCTGATTTCATTAACAGCTTGGACTATTGCTGAATTGAGACTAAATTTATATGCTATTTTCCATGTTTCTTCTTATTCACCCCTAGTCTCTGCTCGGTAAAAAACCATCCAACAGACTGTTATACCTTAGTTTTGCTTGTCAGTATTGAGCTTTCAATACGAAGGAAAAAGGCAAGGATAAACTTTAAATGGCTTCACTGTATGCTTTCTTCAAACCTGTTAATCCTCACTATGTTTCCCTGGACCTTCTCAAAAAATGATTCAGTAGCTCAAATAACTAGATACCCTTGATTAGGAATTATACACACAGTATAGTAAGTTAGCATGATCGTGTTACCTAAAGGGTTTGAGCCACTGAATCCGTAATCCCCTTGAACAATTAGGACCATCTGTATTTTGTTCACACTCTTCTATTTATTTGGTTAAAACTTTTGGTCCAGAAGGTGCCTTGATGAGATACACCCTTCTATTTGGTTTAACTTTCTTAATATTTCTTTTGATTGTCAACAGTACTCAATGTATACAAGTTGATTTAGGATTTTCTCTTAATATGTAGAGTATAGTCAGTGGTTATATTTGTAAAGTGTTTTATACATAGTAGTATATATGTATTTTAAGCATCATTAATAATGTTCATGCCTATGTTATCAATATATCTAATAATTTTATTAGTGGATAATTCTGCAGGGTTATATTATAGTTCTTAAAATATTCTTTAATTAGAATATCTTCAACCACTATACTCGCTTAACACGATAAGATTTTTCATATCTTGAACCACTATCTGGTGTACATTCAACCTTAAATAAAAATCATTTGTCAACCAACTCTGAGATTAAAGCAGGAAGAGACGCCAGATCAGGACTCTACATGTTATAGAAAGACATATATTGTAAAATTTTATAACTGATTCTTTAATGATATGTAATTATAAAACATATTCTATACAATTTATAAAGACATAGTAGAGTATGCAGCAATATTTCACCAAGGTAACAACCTCAATTAAATCAGCACATATAGAATTCAGCAAAAAGGATGCTTCGCGTTAAAAAAATATAAAACATATAAATCAGAGAAAAATGGATGCATAAAAAAAATAATTATGTGACAATCAAAAAATATAAAACATATAAATCGGAGAAAAATACTAACCAACCAAATAATTATTATCAAAATCATCTACAAAGCAATCAGTAGGATGGGTAAGATGAATAACATTCATTGGAATGTTAAAATTCACCACAGATTTGATTTGCATACATAATTTGAATTTAAGCTTATAATTATGTCTTGTTGTACGGTATGAACCATTGTTTGCAATTACATCAAAATTTCTGATGTTATACACAAAACCTTCATTTAAAACTGTATAAAACTTATACATCAAAGTTCTGGGCACCGTGACATGAATTTTATTTTCCTACATGTAAAAATCGAAAGTTAGATATAAACGACAAACATTGTATTGATTTTTTTTAAAAACAAAAAATATATATTTCCACCTAATTGTCAATAAGAATGACTTGAATGGATAAATGAAAACTTTGTGTGTCTGATGCATTAGTGCACCATATACGAAAAATCCCAATTATTAAATTCCGATTCCGATCAACGAAGGAGTCGATCTCAGGAATATGATCATGGTTGGGGTTCATTTTTTTATGAGAATAAAAAAACAACAAAATAAACAACTATAAAGGATGAAAACACACTAACTACAGGATCAAACACACAATGAGGCCTGCTCTGATTCTATCCACTATTTATATAATTCGTAATTAGGCCGGTTATAAAAAATTATAAAAATTAATTAAATATTACCGATCGTGGATTTATTTTTATGATTTATTTTTCATGATAGTCAACGATTTTTTTGACTAATCAACGATTTTTTTTTACTAATATTTGACTATTACAGATCGTGGTTTTATTTTTTTGCATTAATGGAGCATAATTTTGATTACAATCATTTATTATAATTAATCATTTGATATGCCTGTCCTATTTTGTATTTGTTATGCGCTGATTACAATCATTTATGACACGTTTTTTTTAAAAGAAATTAATGGGCTGAATTCATTTGAATTTTTTATGTGCCGAGTCATTGATCCAAGTCACAATTAGTAAACCACCTCATATGATTTCTATTTTTAAACATGACACCTAATGCTTATTTATTGCTAATTCAGGGAGAGATTGCCGTTTGGAAAAAAATTCAATGAGCTTATTTTGATATGTATATAATAGAGATTAGGATAGCGTCATTTTAACAATTTCATATCGTGCTAAAAATATTAAGAAATAAAAGAATTGAAAATATAATTAATTTCCATCAAATAATCTACATTATGTTTGTTGACAATAATCAATTATTAATTGTATCTTATCAACTTCCTTTGTAGGTTTTTTTTAAATGTTATTATTTGTTATGTTTGGCTTTTTGTATCAATTATTAGTTATAGGGTCGCGCTAAATGAACATCACATTTGAAGACACCGTACGTCCGTACGTGTATGGACCTTATGTCCGTACAAGTACAGACAAATATTATTTTATTTTTTAAAATTTTTCAAAACTTTATTTTCCAAAAAAAAATTATTATAAAAGTGGTTAACGCGGTACAAATAAGTGGTTAGTACAGTTCACAATCTGGTTAATGGGCTATTCTGACATTAGTAGTTAACATAGTTGATATTACTGGTTAATCTAGTATTGAAAGTGGTTAATACAATGTTGGAAGTGGTTAATGAGTGCAAGTGCAGCTCGTTGATATAAGTGGTTAACAGAATTGATATTAGTAGTTAATACAGTATTAAAAGTGGTTAATGAGTGCAGTTTGACAAATTAGCATCAGAGTAGTACATTAACCAGTTAGTGAACTGCATTAACTACTAGCATAAACTGCATTAACCACTGTGTTAATCATTAATATCAATTTGGTTAACCAAGTATCATTATCAATTCAATATTAGAAGTGGTTAATGCATTGCAAATAAGTGGTTAATTCGGTTCACTAACTGGTTAATGGGTTATTCTGATACTACAAGTTGTACCCATTAACCACTTTTAGTACTGTATTAACCACTAATATTAACTCTATTAACCACATATGATTCACGACTTTAATAACTTTTTCACCAAATAGTATTTTTCAAAAAAAAGGGGCAAAATACGGTGTCGGTGTGGGTGTTGGCAAAAGTGATGTTCATATATCATTTTTGTTAATTATATTTTATCAACTTCCTTTGTATTTCACTATGTTTTCTTATTTCACCGTATTAATTATATTGGGCCCATTTGGATAAACAGCTTGTTTAAGCGCTTATGCCATAAAAATTTATTGCATGAGAGCTTATGTCATAAGCGCTTATATTTAATAAGTTGTTTGTATTTGGGGTATATTTATTAAAAAGCGCATATACAAAGTTGAAATGTTTGGATACATCATTACATAAATACTTATAAGATGTTATGATTTTAAAATTATAAAAAATTGAGATAGAATCATAAGTAAAAAGAAACTAAAAATTAAAGCAATAGCATAATATATCACAAAATTATTATTAAAAATCAAAAGTTCATTAATCACTGTTCTATAATGAAGCAATGATTAAAAAAATATTAACATTCAATATTTACTTGTTTTTAATTTGTAAAAGAAAATTAATAACCAACATATTACTGCTGCAGTACTTGGATGTCTAATCATTAAAAGCATTGGATGATTCTTTTGACGTTTTTGACGTAATTTATTTTGTTATCTTTTCATGGCCATGTCCCACCCTGTTATTACTAATATTGTTATCTTTTTGTAATATAAAAATATAATGTTATTTATACAAAAAAATATTGTTATCTTTGTGCAAGGTGCAGTGTGTGAACGGCTTCGAACATAAAGATTGAGAGTTAAAAAAAACAAAAATAGAGCGGGAAAGTGCAGCGCTTAAAGTGAAAATAAAACAAAAATACGAAACATAAAAGGGGCGAAAGGGTTCAAACACACTTGTTGGGGTTTCACCGTGTTACTAAGAATAAGCTCTGCATTAGACAATTCAATAAGCTAATCAAAGCAGCTTATGAAAAATAAGCTTAAGCCAGCTTATGGATAGCCATAAGCTATTTCTATAAATTCTCCCAAACACGTCTATAAAAGCTTATTGCAGTAAATAAGCTCAAATAAGTTGTTGATAAGCTAATCCAAACAGGGCCATTTTATCAACTTCCTTTGTAGCTTGGAAATCAAAGAAGTAAGTACCTGTTGCTAGATCGTCAGCTGAGGCCAAATACAGGGAACTTACGTCTCATACTTCTGAACTTCTCTGGATTAAACAACTGTTGTGGGTGTTTGAAGTTGCAGTCCATTCGGTTATGACATTTTGTGACAGTAAACCTGCCATTCAATTGGCTTGTAATCCATTAAATCATGAGCGTTCAAAACATGTGGACATTGATGTTCATTTCTTCGAGAGTATGTTCAAGATGGTCTCTTAAAGCTGGTCCATGTTAACTCCTCAAATCAGATTGCAGACTCACTAACCAAAGCTTTACCTCGGGTCCAGTTCACCAATCTCATCAGCAAGTTGGGTGTGCTTGATCTTTACCTCCTAACTTGAGGGGGCTATTAGACTAACCATATATTGTAATTGGATTAACTGATTTATTGTTTAAATTAGTTATAGGTCAGTTATTCAGTTATGAGTAAGTTAGAGGTTGTTAAGTTAGTTTATGGTTAGTTACTCATTAGTTCTAGCTACTAGAGCATGTATAAATTCATCACTTGTATTATCTTCTGATTCATTCGATAGAACTCTCATAGAGCAATTGACTCTTCTCCATTTTTATGAGTTGTGAGTTTCAATAAAAGTGGCAACTGATATATAGCTCTCAGAAAAAGGAAGGAACCGAGCTAGTCTGATACTTTGATATACAACTTCATATGAAAAGTAGATACTATAGGCATTCTAATATATAGGAACGAGTATTCCAATGTCAGCAAAGGATATGGAAGACTAAATGTGAAATGAGTAATGACTGAACTGATCGATAAGAGAACCATGGTTGCTTGCTAGAATAGTCAAACAAAGTTGTCCTTGATCATAGTTCTTTGGTTTAAAGGAATCACTATTACAGGTTTCTATTTGTTCGGGTAAAGGAGTGATGCCTGTAAAATTCTTCGAAAATAAAGGTGTCACGTGGAAATAAAAATATTTAAACTAAAAACAGTGGAAGACTTTAAAAACATGCAATGCACAAAATTTTATTTCATCAGAGTAATGCGAAAAAGAAAAATACAGGTTTAGTTATTGCAAAATAAAATCCACTGGTCGTGATATTAAGAACAAAAACATGATTGAACCATAACCTAAGAACTCCTGACTGAGAATCCACTCTTCACATCCCGTTTACACCTGTCCATAAATTAAAACAGGACAACAACAAAACAATGCAAGGGTGAAAATCCCACTTAACGAGTTTTATCGCGATACTCACATAAGTAAAATAAAAATAATAATAAATATTATACATGTATATAATAATTATAATATCATATAAACAAACAAGTCAAACCTAACTATATGTAAGTCGAATCCTCTAGATGCATGCCAGTCGTCCTATAAGAGACCAGTGCCCCCTTCATTGCAGCAGGCTGCTCGACTTTTCATTTAAAAGAGCATTCCTTGACTCCGAATCCAGAAACTGACTAATCACTCAATCCGTTGGCCCAGGCAGAGCTGACCGCCTCTCGGAGTGAGATGACTTATTCCCATAATAAGGATAGATGCAAATTTCCATGAATGCATTACTATCTGGTGCTATGTCCTGATCTATGAGCCTAATCACCCAACATCGTCTCACCACAACAGTGAGAAGTATACCCATTCGGGGCATAGCTCAATTTACATTACGACTTGAGTATAGCACTCGTCGATCCAACAAGCCCAACCTAAATAATATCAATGCATATACAACGCATCAGGTCATAGTCTATCTATGCCGTCAATTCAACTAACAGTCAGTATAATAATTACAAGTACATAATCATATGCCAAGTAAATCACACATAGCCAACATACACCAAACCCAATCTCAAATATATACATCAAATTTTAGTACCTATTTCCAAAACAACAAGTGACGAAGCTCTCAATGAGTTTTCATCCAAACAATATTCCATAAGAAACAAACATACAAACACACAACAACTTATGCTTTCTCAAAACTCTAAGAGAAATTCCCCTACCTTAGATCCTTAAGATTCCATTTCTTACCAAAATTTCTTCTAACTCCAAGATCAACACAAGCTTATACATCACCTTCAAATCCTTAAGAGGAGATGGTGAAAATCCTAAATCTTAGGCTTGCTCCTTGAATCCCTTCCATGGAGGTTGAGTTCTTCTCTCCTCCTCCTCCTCCATGCAAGACCATTTCCTTCTTGATTCTTCCACTCCTTCATCTTCTTCTTCCATGGTTCTTCTTCTTCTCTTCTTCTCCATGCTAGCATTTATCCTCCCAAGAGCCCCCCTTCTCTCCCTCTCTCTCTCACAGCCTTCTCCCTCTCTCTTTCTAAAACTTTGATGAAATGAAAAATGGGAGAGAATGAAAAATGATACAAGAATTACTATTTATAGACATTTTTGGACTTCAAAAATCCATTAAATTAAGTTTTGAAACTCAAAAATTATTAACTATGATAATGTAACTCAATTTATTAAATATAGTTTTGTAATCCAAAGATAAATTAATTTTAGTTATGTAATCCAAAAATAAATTAAATATAGTTATGTAATTCAAATATATATCAAATATAATTATGTAACTTAAAATTATTCAATTTAATTATGTAACTCAAAATCTACTACATATTATATAAAAAACGAGTTTTGCCATGTGGGACCATGTCACGTGTCAAAACCACAAACTTTTTTTGGGCCTAAAGCTATTTATTTTCATTTTATTTTTTATTATTTTAATCAGCCATTATTAAAGTATATCAATCATGATTTTGAGTTATTTATTATTTATTTCAATTGATATGGTAAGAAATGAATAATTTCCATAATGGCGTTGATTACTATTTCAAATATTTTAATTTTGAATTTGAATTAATACTTTTAATACCTTTTACTATATTATTAATGGATTTTAACTCTCCCCCCTCTCTCTCTCCTTTTATTGTCCAAACCTTCTTCTCTTAAGTGTATGTCTTCTCTCTTTTCGGTTGCAATTTAAATTCAATATGATGTTATTCTACTATAGAGATATGTTTGATAACCTCTTAGATTATTTTATTATTTTCTATGAAGTTTAATTCATTTTTTCTTTCAAGAAATTTATCTTTTAATTCTTTTACACTATTTAAAAACATATAAGCTGAAAAAAAAAGCAAATTTCAAATGTCATATATATTAAAAAATAAAAAATACTTTCATAAGATAAATATAAGTTTGCCTTGAGAAAAAAATGAAAAAATGAAATTTAAAATTAGAGAGATTGTTTTAGTTGAGCATTATTGAGCAAATATTACAACTAATGACATCTTGTTTTTAATAAGAATAATGACATGTTGATAATCTAATTCTGATCAATCACAGATTTAAAGTATATACTCATTCAAATTAATTTTATTTTTTTATTGTATTACTTAATGACTTGACATATATAGATTATGAAGAAAAATTGAGTAAACATAATCCGTCCACTATTTTTATTTAATATTAGCACATAGTATAAAATAAACATATGCTAAAATGTTTATAAATTTAGCTGTGCGAGAATTCAAATTCATAAAATAATCATTTACATGTTATATAAAAAAGTAATAATCATTTAAGTGATATCTTTTGAAAACCACATTGTGTTTACATATAATATTAAAAAAGTAACATATTTAATATTACAAAGTAATTTTCTATGTAAACTAATCTAATGATAATTTTATTAGATATTGTTATGTAAAGAAAAGGTTAAATTGTACTCCGTCCCTCCCATTATAAGTGTCACATTTGAAAAAAAAATAGTACAAAATAAGTGTCAAGTTAAGTATTCAATGTAATATTAATTACTTTTAAAAATGAATTATTAATATTCTTTATCATTTATTGAATACACTTAACGAAATTATATTAATGAAGTCTTATATATTTTAAAATTTTATATCATCATATAATTTAACTTATTTATATTCTTAATTCTTACTACATTTTTTTTTGACGAATTAATTCCTACGACAGTTAATTTTTTTTCAATTTTCAATGGATTTTCTTTTCTTTATATGTTATAGTTTCATTTATTTTGTCTGGTCTATTTATTTTACTACAACTCTAAGAATAATTATATATTAATTATGATCATCCCAACGTCATTACCTTCATCATTGGTAGACATATTCTAAATCGATATATGTTTACAAAATATGTTTGCGAAATATAACATTTTATTACATTTTGACAAAAAAAAACATTTTATTAAATAAAATATTTTTTCAAAGCGTATTAAGATTTGAAGGCACACGAAATGAGAAATAAGAAATGAGAAATGAGAAATTTACAAAAAATTTATTGATATGTGAGTCATAAAAGCAATTATAAATAAAAATAGGATATATTAAAGATAAAAATATATCATAAGAAGATGAATATTCTAAACAAAAACATATTAAACACTACGTAAAGATTTATTAATATTAAAACTAAGGAGTAAAAAAATATTGTTAGGAAATTTAATATTTTATATGAATGAATATTAGTATATAAATTACTATTGATGACTATTTTATTAGAAATACATTAATATAATTTTTGAATATGTACTTTTCTGAAATATAGTGTACATGTTTTTGTTTTTATTATTACTTTATATTTTAGTTATACTCAACTCTTTTTATGATTATATTATAATTCTTAAGGGTGATTTATATAATTTTAATAGGACATGTTTATAACTATTAATTGTGTTTTTTTTAAAGAACTATTAATGGTGTTATACAATTTTTTTTTAAACTGGGTAGCATGTGTGTGTATATATACTACTTCATAATAATTTTTTGAAAAACTCAGATGTTCTAATAACTTTTCTGTTTTTTATCAAACTTATATTTACACATTAAATACGTTCAAAACTAATATTGATAACCTATGCAAGACATGGGTCAATACACTAATATTATACAATTTGCCTTTGTAACTCAAATAATAATCAAATATAATTTATTTATAATTTTCATAATTATCCAAAATAATTATTAGGAATTATCTTAATTATACCGCTTAAAAACTCATCGTGCGATTAAAAATGTTACGCGATTAAACCGACGTCTGTAAAATAAAAAAAGCAGTAATAAAATTAATACCTTCTCACAGATCATCATCTAATGATGAACAGTAAAAATTTCAAAATATAAATGTGTTGGAGTCCAAACAGACCTTTTTGTTGGTAAAAACATTAACAGGTACGTAGTCAAAACGACATCTGATTTTCGTCAGAATTAAAATATAAAAATATCACCACTAGTTAAATAAAATATTTGAAATTCAACCGTGGAGTCCGTTTCCCAATATTACGCACTTTTCAAAATAACCAAAATACTCCTGTATATAAAAATATACAGAAAACACGTTTATGAAAAACTAAAAAAAAATCAGGGATTTACACTGTCGTTGGCAGTAAACTAGCTACATGGGTGACTTTACTAATGAGCAGTACAATGAGTTGTAATATGGACTTGAATAGGCCACAAGTTGTCAAATGCATATCCAATCTCCATTACATGCCTAATTAAGCAATAACAGATCTTGGTTGTGACATGTGGGAGCCATGACTCCCCCATTTTTTTTAAGTTTATATATATATCCTTATTGTGACCTGCATCACACGTGTTTTTTGTGCGGTGCAATGGCAATAATATTTTTGTAACCAATGAGTCCCTATATTGATTCATTGAGAATAATTTTTTTTGTTTTTTCGTGTTTTCTTTTTGCAAAAAAAATGCCTAAAAATGCTAATGCCTTGTTCGAACAAGCTACATCTAAATAAAAGAGTGTGATAGATCCACTGCACCACCAAATAATACTAGCAATATTGGCGAAATAGTTATATATATCTTGAGAAAATATTTGGCTCCCTTGAGAAATTTAGCTAAGCTCTACCACTGTAATTAAGCATAAACATCTAGGTTGTATCTTTCTCATCAGCTGTGAAGGAAGTTATGTTTCCCGCTGATTTGAATGGTGATATCTTTGGCTTTGTTTGCATATAGTTACTTAACTATGGGACTGATACAAGCTTAGTAGCATTTTGTATAAGTACGTGGTTGTATGGCACATATTGTGGAATGTCTCTATACTCCTCCACTGTTCTAGATTATTAGAGGTTTAAACATAAGAGCAACAGATATCGGGTAAACATAGCCGCTAAGTCTAGATGGGCTTGGAGGTAATTATTGGGTCGTAATAGGCTCATGTGGATGTTGATTAAGGGATTAAGAGACTATAATTATATTTAGGGAAAAAAAACACGAAAATAACAAAGTCAAAGTGCAGTAACAACTTTTCATAAATTTTTGGGTTGATGTTGAAGGTGGTTCTGGAATGAGAATATGGAGATAGAAGCTAACCACCTGGAATCAAGGGCTGTTCAAGGGTTAATCAATTAAAAAATGTGCACTCACTCCCTAAAAAAGGGACATGGAGAACATGGTTAGGTGATGGACAGTTGGTCGATACAATAGATTTTGGTCCATAACTTAGCTGATTGAACATATGTGTAAAATATGAGTTGACCAAGACAAAGACGTGCATGATGGCCTATTTCCTTAAAAACAAGATTGTAGAGGACGTAGTCAGTTGATATGACAGTCAATAAGTTAGCCGACCAAAATGGTTTTCGGTTGTAACTTAGCTGACTAGGTAACTACCTATATTTTTGTTGTTATCTATGATCTTATATGATGTAATATCTGAGTTTATGGGTTAAGAATGTGGCAAATAGTGTTATTGTAGGTTTCTTAGGTAGCCCAAGTCTATAAATGTCAATTGCATAGATTGTTTTCGAAACACACAACCAGTCAAAAAAACTCATTTATTCTTGCCAATTTATTTGCCTTTATCTTTATTTTTCCATATGCAAATTTTGTTGTAGTTTTCATTCATCACCTACTCAACAATTTTTGGAGTAGTTAATGAACTTATAGCCAAGAGACAAAGTTTCTTTCTTAGCGTCATCGACTCATTTGTGGGAATCATTGTTGATCGTTCGGTCAACTATTTGTCTAATTTGTTATTCACGTCAATGGGAGTCAAGCATATACTTTGTTATCTTAGAGGTGCGACGGATATGGACTTGTTTTATTCAAATGTTTCCAAGTCAGACATAAATGGTTATCCAAATGCAGATTATTTGTAAGATCCTCGTAATAGTAGATCACAAACAAGTTATTTATTTACATGTGGTGGTATAATCATTTCATGGAAGTCTGTGAAACAAACCATAACAACCACATCATCTAATTATGAAAAAAAAATCATTGCATGTCAATAATATGTTTTGTAAAGATCTGTGGTTCAACATGTGCAAGAAACTTGTGATTTATCACAAGAAAAATAACATTGATGATCATATATGAAAATAATACTGCATGTATTGTCAAGTGAGATAAAAGTAAACTAAAGGAGATAGAACAAACACATTTATCAAAAAAAATTCAATCGTGAAATTTAAAAGAATGGTGATATAAATATTTAACAAGTCCGTTCACGTGAAAATATTGTAGACCTGTTTAAAGTCGTTGTCGAGTAAAGTGTTTGAGCAACTAGTGCAAAAGGTTAACTTTCATCGTTTAGAGATGATTGCCTGCATGAGGGAGAGAAATAAATATGTTATGTAATCTTTTTTCCTTCCCCATATTTTTGTCCCGTTGGAATTTTTTGATAAACCCGATTGGGTTTTATTGGCAAGATTTTCAATGAGACGATATATAATAATGTATAAAGAATGATGTACTCTTTTTCTTTCACTAGGTTTTGGTCCCACATGATTTTTCCTTGTAAGGTTTTTTTTTTGGGTCTAGTACATGATTTTTTCTTGTAAGGTTTTAACGAGTCATAATCCTAAATAATAGACATCCAATGGGGAGTGTTAAAAATAATTATGAGTGGATGTATATCTCACTCATCTTTTCTTATTCCCTAAGTGGTTATAAGTTCATTTTCTATTAATCTTCTCACACTTAATAGCATGAATATCTTGAGTTGTAGATTTATGCCATGAATAGGAATCTCATTTGTATCGATCATGTATGGAATGAGAAGTTGTAGTTCTCTTGTTATATCTAATATCTTGTTCTCTCTATTATCTTATTCCATGACCTCATCTTCTTCTGAATTATTTAGTTTGACGTTAATTTCACATGATGATTTTTTTAAGTTTTTTTTATTGAAAAAAGTTTAGATTGGGGGAGGCTCACCCCATGCAGGGCCAGGAAGAACTACAAATCTGAGCCAGAGTTTACGGTGAAATTTACGTATCGCCCATCAACGAGGTCATCTGAAATCGAACCCAAGTCGCAATGTGTGCGAGCGGAAGGCCGAACCAGTTGAGTCAAGCCCCGTTGGCTATCTTTTTTTTTTGGATCTTTTTTAAGTTTTTATTACCTAAATCTGAAAACATTTTCACCAAGATTAATGTCTCAAGAAAATCAATTTTGTATCATTTAATTTTTCAAAACTAATCACAATAAATCACTTTTAATCCACTTTGTTAGTTAGTTTATGATGATAAAAATTTACTAGTCAGATAATAATAATAATAATAATGGCTTACATGAAATTTTGTATAAATTAGCAAAATAGAAAAGACACAAACTAATCCTTGAGAAAAGTCATGGAAACCTATTTGATACATGGAAACCTATTTGATACATGAAAAATAAAAAATATTAATTTACTACTAAAAAATCTCAAATATCGATTAATTTTTTTTTTGATGAAGATTAAAATATCCTAAAAATTATTTTAAAAAAATCTAATTTGATTGTAATTTAAGATTTTTAAATACCAAATTAGTAAATTTTATTTCTGAGATGGACTAAATAATTCTCCATAAATTTTTACCAAATTAGTTTGGGCCTTTTACTCTTAAAAAAATCCATTGCAAGATGGAATAGGGGGGAAAAGTGGTGAGGTGTCCGTACCGAACGCATGCCTAAATAAAATCCATTCGATCAAATACTCGGCGCTGTTCGGTTTTTCTAGAAGTCTTTCTTCTTCTCACACACACACACTCTCTCTCAACCGCTCTCTCTGCAATCATGGAATTTTGGGGTAACACCGTCTCTTTCTCACTTCTCATTAGCCTTCCTCTGTCTCTCGCGTTTCGGATTTTTCTCCTTTTTTTTTACTGTTAATTACATTAATACAGCACTCGTAGTTGATTGTTCTGCTCTTTTTTTTTTTTTTTGAAAAAAAAAAGTCGTGGAGGGAGCATTTCTTCGATTTCGATAGAATGTGTTGTAGTCGTGCTTTTACGACGTATATTAAACAATCATATCCCTTCATGCGTAGATTTTTTTTAATATTTGTATTTTATTATCTATGATTAACGTCGTTAGTTAGGTTTTGTAAATGTTTGGTTTCTGGTTAACATTGGCGGAAATGCGATCAGATTTTATATAGTTTTAGTCACCTATTAGTCAACCCTAGCAATTATCATCATGAAACCACCATTGTTATTGCCCACGCCTTTGCTGTAACTGTTTACCGGAACAACACTATTGCCTTTTCTATCCTTGTAGATATCATAGCTCTTCACTTCACACTTCACTGGTCATTCGTCAAGTTATGGCGTTTGTAAAGAGCTTCACCGCAGCACCAGATTTTTATGCATGTTATAAAATAATTCCGGTTGAAAATGTCTTCCTTTGAAATATTTGATTCCGACGTTTCTATTGTAAAGAAAATTTAGTTATAATAATTTATAGGAACATTTAATATTGGGGTTTTTAAAAAGGGAGGTTTTGGTGCTACAGTTGTAGATATTGCCACATGACTAAAAGGTCACGCGTTCCAGTGTGTATCAGCCTTTATCAGAGGCTGCCTACAATAGATCCAAAATGGATTCGACCCTTCCTAGACCTCAGATGGCAGGAGTCTTTTCAGAAAAATGTATTTGATGTTACATTCTTGGACAAACACATCTTGTGCTGGGGATGAGAAATGAAGTTGATTCAGCATTTTTTGTGACAAACACAGCTTATGATACCAAACTTTCAGAAAAAAATGTATTTGATGTTACATTCTTGGGGACAAAAAAGTTGATAATCTAACAAGCATTATTGGATTAATATCAGATGTCTTTTCACAATCCTTTTTAGGTGTTGAGGTGAAAAGTGGAGAATCTCTCAAGGTTGATCCGGGAGATGACAAGATTGTCCACCTTTCTATGGTATATGCTTATATAGTGACAAATAAACATTGAATCATTCTGCTTGCTTTGAATTGATAATGGTTTGCATAAATGGTTATTCATCATGTGACAGGCATGTCTAGGGGAGGTCAATAAGGATAAAGGGAGTGAACCAGTATCCCTGTATGTGAAGTTTGGTAACCAGAGGCTTGTACTTGGCACACTTTCTTCGGAAAAGTTTCCTCAGATATCTTATGATTTGATATTTGAGAAGGAATTTGAGCTATCCCATAACTGGAAAAATGGGAGCGTCTTCTTTACTGGATTTAAAGCCGAATCTCAGCTGGTGTCATATCCTATTTAATACTGTTTTATGTTGATATGAGATCTAATTTTTTCGTTACTGGCAATAATGCATTCTAATATGTTCTCACATACGTACCAATAATGCATTCTAATATGTTCTCACATACGTTCATGTCCTTAACTTCGTTCTTCTTTTATCATTACTGACGATGATGATGAAGATTCTGATGGTGAGATACTCTTCTTGATTTGTTTTTATTATTATTTTACAATTTATTTGCTTCTCAACTTATTCTATCATTTTTCATTTAGATTACGATGGCGAAGATATGCCAGTCAGTGCTGCTGCGAATGGTAAAGATATCGCATTATCCATCTTGTGTAGTTCTATTGTCATAAAGCAGTTTATCTAAGTGTCATACTCTTCTTAATATTTATGTAGGGAAACCTGAGTCTGAGGTGAAGAATGTTGCCAAATCCAGTGTAAGTGAAGCTAAACAAAAGGAGAAGATAGCCGATCCAAAAAAGAATAAGAAGAATAATGAAAAGGATGCTAATGGTGAAGACGACGAAGATTCATCTGAAGCTGACTCTGATGAGGATTCTAGTGAAGATGAGGTATCTACATAAATCTAGAAAATGGATTGCAATATCTAATGTACAGCTCTAATGTACAGCAGATTGTGTCTTAATTCTTATCATGTGAATAGATGCTGATGCACAGATTTGTTTGATGTTGTCTAATTTTTCTGCCGCCTTTATTGAATGAAACGAATTGCTTTGAAAAAAATACAAATCCAGGGCACTGTTAATTAGCTAGAAAAAAGGCGAAATATTCCTTTTAAATGGTTGTGCCAAAAAAGCATGGCTATGCCACTGCTAGATATATTAGAGAAACTTGGTGCTAAAGCATTCCTGTGTTGATTCCTACGGTGGTAACCACTTACAAACATAGATGAAGCGATCACGTGCACATTCTCACTTACAGAGAAGATGTTTTCACATGTTTACCTATTTGTTTTGATTCCCTTGATGTGAGTCAGTTCAATTTATGACTATCGAATTTATTTATGATTATTATAGTTCAGCTTTGTTGTTGATTGTCCAACTTGTCCTGAGAATCCTTTACTCATTGTTCTGTTGGTCAGTTATGACAAGAGTTATCAAGTATGTGGTCCAACTCCAAGTTTGATTTTGAAATATGGTTGTTAATTGAATCATCAAATCAGGGGTATTGTGTATCTTAGTGATATTGTTTAATATGATGTGAGCTTGTTATTTCTGATTAGTGAATTTTTTACTGAAGGAGATTTTAAATAACTCATTTATGTTTGTTTCATTAATTATTATTTTTTGTAACATGTCATTTAGCTCATGCTGAATGGTCAGATAGAAAGTAGTGAAGATGATGATGACGACAACAATGATGAGGATGACGAGGATTCTGATGACGAGGAGACACCCAAGACTAAGAAGGTAACGAGGGATTATATGGTGCTTCAGTTTTTTTTTTTTTTTTGTTTCGTCTTGAATTTAATTTTGATTGTATTGTAGACTGAAGGGAGCAATAAGAGGGTTCCTGAATCTTCCAAGAAAACACCTGTACCTGTGAAGAAGGCGAAATTTGTCACCCCTGAGAAGACTGGTTAGTTGTATACTCCATTTCTCGAGATTTTTTTTTTAAAAATTGTCTTACTTTTTTCACCCGGTAAGCCTTGCTTGTTTAATGCTCATTTTGGGTACACTATATTTGATACCTATGCTGCTCATTTTGGAAATTTGGATACACTAACATGGATAAAGTCAAGATATGATTAATGTCATCTAGATGTCTTTAAGGTTTCAGAGTAGTTAATAGCAGCATTTTGCACTGCTATTGTATTGTGGTGTTGTGTTGCTTGCCCCACGATGCGCTCTCATCATGTTGAATTTTCTTGGGAGCAGATATTGCAATATGGTTAAGCTACGTTGTGACGTGATTCACTGCGAACTTTATCTTGGGCTTGAATAGGGTTATACCTGGCCACATGTCCAATATTTTTGTACTCCTGGTTAAAGTTAGTAATCACAATTTTGTCTTTTGGCTGGATTACAATAAAATGTAAGCAAGACTGGAAGACCAAAGTACAATTTGAAAACAAAAGTGAGACTGCTAGTTTATCCTTGTTTGACTCGTTTACTTGTCTGTCTGTGCATGCATGCATGTTGTGAACAAAGTAAAACTGAAACGACATTAATGAGAATTATGATCTGCTCAGGTGGCAAGAACAGTGGCCATGTTGCAACTCCTTACCCATCTAAGCAGGCTGGTAAAGCACCTGCAAATGATAAGCAGCCAGTGAAGCAGCAGACACCAAAGTCAGGTGGGGACTACAGCTGCAAGCCTTGCAACAGGTGATTGGAGCTGTCTTTTTATATTTATTAGCCTCCTTATTTCCCTTTTCTGTTTTCTTCTCTATCAGGCAAGTCAATTTACCCAATTTTTTATATTGACTTGCAGGTCATTTAAGACAGAAGATGCCTTAAATTCCCATAACAGGGCCAAACACAGTGCTAAGTGAAGGGTTTGCTAGCTTTGTCCTGAACAGCGAGCATCTTGTATCTTGATGTTTATGGATTTTGGATGACAGTGAAAACACAGTTGCTGATGTAGGATAACTGGTCTGGTGTTTTTGTTGTTAAGGCCTTAAGGGTATTAATTCAACTTGGATTTATCAATTTTAGAGCGGTCGCGTTTACCTATCCGGTTGTGATTTGGCTGGAACATGATTAGGATGGACATGTTAGGACGGTTAATATTTGTTCTCCATGTGATCTTAAATTTTAATTGAATCAAATTTTTAGATTGAAACTAGCTTAGAGACTCTTGCTTAAAGCATAAGTCTGGAAAGCTTAACACCTATGAAGAGTTTTGGGTGGGAAAATAGAAATTCTTGCATCGAACGCGTGGCCCTAAGGGTTTAGTTTTCTGATAGAGTTATTGATTATTGGTTGATTGATAGAAGGGGAGTAACAGATAAAAAGGGGGCAAGGGTTTAGTTCTCTTAATGAGTAATAGATAAAAGGGGTGACAGATAGAAGAGAGGTTTTTCTTTTTTTGGGTGGGGGTGGGTTTGGGGGGGGGGGGGAGAGGGGAAAACTATTTTGGAGCGGGAATTTTTTGTTTTAGGAGTTTGACGCATGTCCAACTACCAATTTGGAAATGAATCGTCATGAATTTTATCCAATCACTAGCGGCAAAACGGGTACATTCTGCATTTCTATCGCGTTACAATATGTGATACACCAAAAAGGTAGTTAATGGGAGTAACTTTCTTTATTGTGTTGTTCGTACTCCTTTTTATTATATACTCCATTCGTTTTATATATAAGAACTTTTTAACTAATTCATTTTTACCAAGAAAGCTGGTGAACTTGGTTAGTAGTATTAAATTTGTCAATATTTTGTATTATTTTTCTAAAGTTAATCTTGAACTTTTTAGAACTCAATCTCACTTTTCGTTTAATTAATTATTCACTTAAATAATGAAACTGATGATCTCATTTTTTTCCCAATTCTCGTAAGAGAGAGAAAGAGTTCATTTTGGTAATGCACTTCATTTATTATTTATTAAAAAAAATGTAAACTGAATAACAGTATTATAGCAAAAAATTAATTAATACAGCAAATAATTTAAAAAATGATCTTACGAAAATGGGGCTAACGAATGATTCAAAAGGTTCTTATATAGATCCAAGAAAACTTGATGACATATATGACTAATATCAGGATTTGGTCTAAGTAAATTAGATTCTCCAAATAAAAACTAAATAGAATATAAAATGATTATATATTAACATTGAAAAAAATAATTGCTTATACAATTAGAATGAGTAATGTCTACTCCATTATAATTATATAATGCTTTTTTTTTTACTGGAATAGAACTGTCATTTTATCGATAATATGAGTTTCAATACATATTGGAATTTGATGAAAATAATGAAGACTACCTAAAAAAGTGATCACTCTAACTAAAACGTGAGCAACTACGTTAGGTTGTTTATTAGTAAACTCGATATACAATTTTTTATTTGTAGTTGATAGAATTTCCCTACATTCAAAAATGATAGCCCCGTATTATGTTGCATCATTGCACTACCATATGATGTTAATTTCATTTTTTGGCATAACATATTTCTAAATAAATAAAAATATTGAGTAATTTTAAAATTAAAAGGGATAGCTTGGGAATTTGAAAGTTAACTCAAATCTGACCTTAATTTGATGTTGTGTGATAAAATGAGAAAATGTTTTGATTATATCTTATTGGGTTTGATCATATTGCACTCGTCTCTACTCTCTCAGCATTGACCTTGATCCTAATGGTGAAGGCACTAATTCGAACACTTACTTTAATGTCTTTTTGTGATGGCATATGTATATACCCTATGCAACTAATGACTAGGTACGTATTTGGATTCACGTTTTTATGTTCTTGAGTAGAATTGTTTTTGTCTCTAAACCTCTTGGAAGTTAAAAAAAAATTATTTTTACAATACGTTAAAAATTATACTAAAACCTGATTTTTTGAGTAAAAATATTTGAACATAAATTACAAATTTAATGTTAATCAAAATAATTTTGTAAAATCAGTTTTTTTTTCCAAAATTACGTTTGACAAACAATCATTCAAACATGTACTAATTTATCGCAAGTCCTAACAATGTGAATTGGGACTTATTGACGACTAAACATAAATCTTCTCCTAAATTGTCAACTCACTATGATAGAGTCTTTGCCAACCATTAACTATTTCTCTAGCAAAATATAATTGATAATTTAATAATTGGGATATGTTAATGCTATTTTCATAAACCTTTAATCAAAGGATGATGAGCGAAAACTATTGGTTACGGAGCACGAAGCAAGTCATCAAGGAAAGATGGAAAAGCAATTATCATAACTTTTTCAGTGAAGGTTTTGGTGAACTCAAATAAATTTTGCAATATAGAGGAGACTCAAATTACTTCTACTATTGAAGAATTTAAAAAATTAACGTAAAAAAAAAGTATCGAAGATAGAAGCTAACGGTAAGGAACTTTGGTCAGATAAAATACTTATTAAGGTATGGAAGGTTATGATAGAGAGAGAAAAAAAATGACACAAAGTTATTTAATGAGATTATGAGGTCTAAAAGTAAGCCAAATAAATGGAAGAGACATACTTTAATCCATATCTTGAATATAACATACAATTTGCATAAATTTTAAGATAAAAGTCATATACTTTCTATGAAGACTAATAAAGAGATCAAATAGTATCTAAAAAAAATAGTATATGATTTTTTTAAGTTTAGATTGCTTACATTTGAGTAATCAAAAATATCTATACATTGTCAAAAAAAAAATGTACATGAGGGCAAGACTAATGTGCAACTATTGTTAAAAATAAAAGATTACACGATAGCTATAGGTGTACACCAAGGTCCAAGGAGGTTCAATTTTTCAGTCCAGTACCTTTTATCTTAGTTATAGATATGCTTATTGAACATATTCAACAAATGGTGCCATAGTAGAGAGAAGAAACAAATTAAAAGTTGAAGATGTAGAGATAAGTTTTAGAAACACGATTGTTTGGCTGAATACAAGTAAAATAAAGTATATGTAATGCAAGTTTAGCAAGAGACAAATAAAATCCTTGCGTAGAACTAAAAATTGGAGAATATATAATACCTCAAGTTCCTGTTTCGAATACCTTGTGTCCATCATATAAAATGATTGAGAGAGAGTTATCGATCATAGAATCCAAGCATAGCGGATGAAATGGAGGAATACTTCAAGTGTGACATACAATAGAATAATACCACTCAAGTCTAAAGAAATGATTTATTGCACAACTACCAGACTTGCAATGTTTTCTGAATCGAAGTATTGGGCAGTAAAAATATCAATAAGGAAGTAAACTTAATATCATAAAGATGATAATGTTACAAATTACAATAGATAGATGGTTACACAAAACAAAAAGATTAAAGATAAAACCGATAACAAGAAAAATGAGGTAGCTCTCATTGTAGAGATGGTAGAATCTTGTTTATCGTTTGTGCATACATAGAGAAGACTCGTAGAAACATCAGATGGAGGATAGTCAAGAGGTAGAAAGAGACTAGAAATTATCGATCTAATCATTATGAGATATTTAGATATAAAGAGTCTATATTTGAACGTAAACACACCCAAAATTAATAGTATCAATTAATACATGTAGCCGACTCCCCTAAGTGGAAAATGATTTGGCGATTGTTGTTATTATATAATAATCAAATCAATGATGGCGGTAAAAACTTGATAGCCCCATAACTTCTAAGCAAATGCATAGAAAATTCTAGGGTGGATAAGTATCATAATGCATGTTATTTATGTAATTTTAATATTATTATGGATTCCTTTTGAGTTTACAAGAATCCCACCTTCACAACAAATCCCTTCCTCCTTTCTCCATCTAACTCATTCTCAACCTCGATTAGACCCCTTGCAACGCATCACACCCCGCTCTATTAATGATGCATCCCATCGACCCTTTGATCAAATTGCTCCTCTTGACTACCCTTCCCATCACAATCAACAATGTGTCAGCAAGCCATGAGTCTGGAAGCATGGGGAATAATTAAAAGATACTAGGGTTCCGAATTCTGTGTGGCACCCTCTCTCCGCAATCATGTATTAACATCAATACCTTCATGTTGATATTATAAGATGGGGCATCCAAACAAAATATCACTAAATAGGCACCAGAACCCATTTAAGGCCAAACATAAGGGCTTTTACATGAGTTGTAGTTCCATCAGGAAGAAGAGGTAGTCACACTTAGGGGTTGGTGATGTCTCCAATGTTGTTGATCTTTTTCTTCTCTCACACTCCTTATGGATACGCTATAATGCTCAATTCGAAAATTGTTTCATGTACTTACTGAACATCTCTAGGCTCTAGCTACTCACACAGTCGAAATTCATACATCATTTCCACTTTTCCATCCATATAATCTCCACCATGGTTACCATCGAACATTGATCCAATTATGCGAAATAAAATATCCATAGACGAACTATATCAAAATTAATACTTCATCTACTTAGACAATTCAGAAAATCAAAATAGAATGATAACAATAACAACTAAAACTATAACAAACTCGATAGGTGCAAACTAGACAAACCAGATTACTTGCAGCAATTATTACAGGGTCTTTTCATTTTTGGGCCAAATCACTGTGTTCTTGCTATATCTGATGATCACCAGATTCACTGCCATGTTTTATGCTCGGCTCTTCATAACTGTTGCCATTCATATTGTCCTTGTTACCAGATTCTCCAAGTTCCTTCTCCCTGTTCCATTGTTCTATTCTAGCTCTCCTTTCTACACTACTTTCTCTTTCTCTGATAGGACTCCTATCCCTGCCCATTGGACTTCTACTTCGTTTTCCTCTATACCGAGGACTACGGCTTCTAGGCCTCCTACCATGGTGTCCATGAGACCTGTCAAAATCCCTTCTACCAGAACCACGACCAGAATATGAACGCCCACCCTCATAGTTACGATTCCTTGGAGGGCTCCGGCTTCTGCTTCCACTACGGCCATTCCAGCGCCTACTACTTCTTCCAAACAATTTCTTTCTCAAATCTCTGAAATTAAAGGGCAGGGTGTAAGGCAAGAACAGCTAAAGTATTAAATTTGAAGCAAGTGTAAAATAATTGAAAAGCATGAGAAGGGCAATGCTGAGAAGTCAACCTGCTAATCTTCTTTAGGTGCATAAAGTTGCAATAGCCACCTCGATTGCATACATTTTCCTCATACTGCCTACAAGTAGCTTCTCGAAAATCAGTAACAGGAGAGAAGTCAACAATGATGGGTCGACCTGGAAGGATCATAAAGTTAGAGGTTTCATCACAATGACACTAGTCACCGGGGATGGGGGTTGAATGAGAGGAGCATCAAGCAATGATAGAAAGTGCATGGAGTTTAATAAGTGTTACATGAAGCATCAATTTTCTTACATATGGTTATATCCTAACTGCAGTAATCATCACAGCCTTGTGTAATTGCAAGTACGAATTATACAATAGATTCATCTCATACCAAACAAAACTGAATTCAGTAGTAATATTAATTTCTTCAAAAAAAACAAATTATTGCCATGGGCACAGAAATATTAAAAGATCATAGGACCCCAATCTTTATCATAGCTAAATACAAAAAACCTGATGCAAAAGCAGTAAAGACAACAGTGGACATTAGAAGATATACTTGATGAAAATAAGAGCTACCATGTGACAGAGCACAAGGTACCTGGTCAAATGCATTTCATCAGATAAAGCCCAAGACTCCCAACACGAGTAAAAGAAGTGCCAATAAAAGTGCCTACACCCTACAGTAAGGTAAACATAAGGAACTAATGCCAAAGCAGGTGCGTATATCCAATCTATTGACCTGAAAGCAATATGATTATTAACTTTGCTTATACAAAAGAAAACTAAAAAGATATGTATATTGAAAAATGGCTTTTTTTATCATTATGGGGTGCGTTGGAAGAGCTTATTCGAGCTTATCACATAAACACTTGTGTAAGTTTTTGTAACTGTGACAAGTCGACAGCTTATGGCATTACCTAGACATTCCTTCTTTAATTGCAGAAATAACTTACACATAAGCAATTGTTTGATAAGCACTTATTAAATAAGCTGTTTACCCAAAGGCACCCATTACATAGCAACATCCCGGCAATTAGTTTACGGTTGTAACAACTCGCGTGACAACAGAATTACAAACGAACCATGAATAATGAATGACGAGAGTAGCGCACAAGGTCATGGAAGCAGCATAAAAGGAATGGTTAAAAACCCTAACCGAATGTGGAAAAGGGGAAATGAAGGACCTGAATAAAATCTTCCAGTGAGATTCATTAGAGCATTGGCAGCATGGTCTTCCTCTTTATACTGAACATATACATTGCCAACCTGAACAACAAAAAAACGTTATAAAAATTAGGGTTACAAGAATGAAGGAGAAATCGAAAGAGAGAGGGGAATTAGGGAAACCATGTGATCGGCCAAATTGTCACAAATATTCAAGCTCTGAATTTGGCCGTACTTGCTGAGCTCCTCGAAGAGATCTTCGTAGAAATCCTGAAAACGGCGCAAAATCAAAAAGAGGAGAGATCGAAATTAAGAGAAGGGAAGTGAAGAGGGAAAGAGCTTACGTCGAAGTGTTCCTGGAGCTTGTCAGGGTCGAGGGATTCAGGCTGTGGTGGTTGGGGTTGGGGTTGATTGGGGGTGGGGTTGATGAAGTTGAGGTTCATGTCGGGTCTCTGGTACATATTGGAGAGAACGAGGGTGGGGCTGATGGTGGGTTTGGTGTGGAGTCTGGAACAGCGGTCACCGTGCCTGCAAGCTCCGATCTTGAAGTAGAAGGGGCAGTTCACCCTGTCCTTCTCCGTACCGAAGATCGATGCCAAGTGCTCCGCCATCTCTGGCTTAGGGTTTGGGTCTGCTTTCCGCTCCCCTTTCCTTCACTTTACGCTCCCTCTACCATTTTTCTCACCTTTTATATTCGGGTTTTTGTCTGTGGGTGAACGTGCAAAGTCATATATATCCGATAATAAATAAATCCTATTTAATCAATTTATAGTAAAAAAACTAGTATAGTTCATATCAAAAACAAATATTAGTACAGTAAATAGAGTATAACATCAACGCACTTTCAGTGTAAAAATATTTTACACATACATTCAATAATGTGTTGTCACATCTTTAACGTCATGTATTTATCAACTCATTAAATGATGTGACAAGATATTATTAAATACGCGTGTAAAATATTTTTACACTGACAATACATATAACTTAAATTCTAGTAAATAATTGCCACAAAACTTACAGTGAACCAAGATCATTTTTTCCTCCATTTTATATAAGTAATATAAAAATAAAACTTCTATAAATCAATAATATTATTTGAACTGAAATTTTATTAATTTAGAGAGATACTAATAAATCAATAAATTAATAATAAAAAAAGTGTTTTCTCAATTCAGTGAATATAAATTTAAGAAAATAAAGAATCATTGTGGGTATCACTAATATAAAATAAATATATATATAATTTTAAGAAATTAATCATACTTCTATATTTATATAAAAAAAAAGTGTTTAGTTGCAAACCTTCAGAAATGTTATCTCTAAAACTGGAAGTTTAAAAAAGGGAGAAGTTGGAAATGGTGAAAGAAGGGGCATGTTCACCACAACACATGACAGACGACGGTGGTGGCGGTGTATTTGCAAAACATTCTAACGCTTAAGGCAATGAGAGCTTTGAGAGTAAGAGAGAGGTTTGAATGTAAGCATGCATGGATTTTGGCCTCTTAAAGGGTTATATAGCTACATCGGTCCTGAACTTTTGTTGCGGAAATAACTACTTCCTCCGGAATAAAATATAAGAAAAAAGTACATGTATCTAGTACAAATTTGGACTAGATACGTGTTCTTTTTTTTCCTTATATTTATTCCAGAGGGAGTATCATATAATCGCTTTTGTCCATTGCAAGGAGCTGTTGTTGATGTGCAACCAAGGTCCTGATTGGCCTTCTAAGAACAGTAGAAAGGCATTCAAATCATTTGTGGGTTGGGCCCAATAGAGTCTATCTTTATTGGGCTGTCAAGGTAAGGATTAGTCCAAAACAATTGCCCCAAGTCAGACTTATCTTTATACCGAAGTTAGTATCACGCTTGAGGTAAGTTTGGTACCCGAGGTAGGTATCCAAAGGCAGAAATCAAGTTGTTGCCCTTCCATTTCAATGCTTGGTAGGCCTTCAGGGAGTTGGGCTGCATGATCGTTCTAGATATTCATAATTGCAATTTGTACGTTGATGTGACTAAAACAACAACACAGTTCCGGGGTGTGTGCGTGTCAATCATGTTTCAAATTAATGATTTTTGAAATTTGTTAAAGGTGAGACATTTCCCATTATTTCCTCCATATTTTGTTTTCTGTATTCTCTAGTTGGGCATCACTTTCTATTTTCTCAGTAGTCTCTATTTTTCTGCTTCATTCGCCCTTTATGAATATCTCTGAGTTTTGCTTCTTGGGCTAGCCAACATTATCAGCCCTTAACAATAATTATGCAACCAACACCGTTTGTGTTTCCTGGGTTTAGGTACCTAGCCTTACCCTTTTTTTCTATGTGCATGTCATTCATTTCTTCGCAATTATCTTGGCTAGGAGCTCTACCTGGACCCACTTGGTGAAGTAATTAACTACAACTGCCAAGTGCTCGATTTGTCCTAGAGCTTGCAGATGTCACACTCAATTTTCACTTGAATGTATGTTTATATGTTGATATCCAATTTTGTACGTTAATGAATGCCTAAATACATGCTTGGAGTGGTGAAGCCTTTTGAAAGGCTCAATATAGTGAAAACATAACACTTAATCGCCCAAGGTACATCACGTAAAAAAAAATGCTTACGATTAAGTGTCTTAGAAACTCGTTTCGCTCAATACAATGAGCCCCTAACAGTGCAATGCAATAGCACCCTCGAGGTTTATTTCGTGCCTTAAAGCCTCTGATTAGTTCAAGAGAGAAATTGTAAAGAGAGAGTATGAAAAGAGAGAAAAAAGTGATAAATATGGTAGATTTTGGGTATTGATTGAAATAAGAAAAAGAGAAGAGAAAAAGAGAAAAAGAGAAGAGAGAAGTGTTGATTATTTTTTAAAAGACATCAATGTCCTTGACTAAAAATTTAAATAATTTGAGATATAATGAGAGAATATGGGTAAAAATAGAAAAAGACAAAAAATTCACTTTCTAGTTTCTTCCCATTTCTTCGCTGAAGAGCAAAGAAATGAGAAGTTGGTGGGCCCCATATTTTTTTTCTTCTCTCGTCGCTATTTCACTGACAATCAATCAAGCGAAATGCTCCATTTCTCGGACGCCTCTCTCACGTATCTCTCTCTCTCTTCAAACTCACGCAAACCAATCACAGTGTAAAAGAAGCTGACATTGCAAGTCTGCAAGTGAGGTAGGGATGACAATTAGACCCAGGCCCACTGGGTACCCGCAAAAAAACCCGCAATGGGTAGGGTAATTACCCGCATTATGGGCCTGGGCCTGGGTAATTACCCGCAATTTTGAGTGAGTATGGGTGTGGGTACGGACACTCTAGTGCCCAGCCCGCCCCGCGGCCAACGCGCGCGCGCGCGCACACACAGATATATATATATATATATATATATATTTATAGTCATATTAAGTAATTAATATATTTCTAAACCTAGAGCTGCTTCCAATTCCAAAACCAAACCAATATTTCTAAACCTAGAACTAAAAATTTACTAAAATCTAACCCTTACTGCGTTGTTGCTTCTTTGTTCTTTCCCCATCGACCCTCATCAAGCGTCGTTGCTTTCTTCTGCCTTCAGACTGCTGTGCCGCTTCTTCGATCGTACCGCTTCTTACGTTTCTTACACATTGGTCGCGAGTTCCTCTGACGAGTTTCTTCTGATCGCGCTTCTTCTGCTTCTTTGATTATCACTCTCTTTTTCTCACTTTCAGGTATATCCATGTTCTGCAAGCCTATATTTGTGAATCTCAGGATCTGTTTAGCTTTTTATGGAAGTGTTTTTTTTTTGTCCTTTTTTTTGTGAATCTCATGACCTATGGATGCTTGGAATTTCAAGTCTAATAATATTATCTTTATTTTAAGGATACTTCAGCGGACATAAAACCTTCAACAACAGAACCACATAATTCTTGTTGCAATTTTTGTAGTAATATTTTTCTGGATGGTATATATATTGTCTTCTATTATTGGGATTTTTCATCAATTGACTATTGCTAGTTGAATTTGAATTTTTTATTTTGATCTGTATTAAACAACCCAAAGAAGCAATAGTAAGAAGCATAAACTAAATGTAGGATGGTCCAATATTTGGCTAAATACTATGATTTGTAATATTTTAGAATTGATTTGAAAATTTTTTTGGATCGTATTTTAATTAAGTAATGATGTTCTTTTCGTTGTTTATTGATTTTTCATGGTTAAAGTGCGGGCAGCGGGTGCGGGTACGGGCACTTAGGTACCCAGCCCGCAAGGAGATGGGCACTAAAGTTGCTACCCACGCGGGTATAGGCTCGAGAACGGGCACTTTTTTCAAATGCTGGTATGGGGACGGGCACTATAATACCCTGTCCAGAGAGTACTCATTGCCATTCCTAAATTAGTGAGGCGGCCTGCGGTTTGATGACAGAACAATCAACCCATTAGAAGCCTTACAAAAAACGAGACGATAAAAATTACAATCCACGAATCCTGCGATCAACTCTACCGCAGTAGTTACAGCCAGAAGAAACAAGACAATAAGCGGATTGCTTTCACCATTAGCATAACTACTAATTTGCTACACCCAACACTGCGATCCGAAGTCTCTTGATCTTAAAACCACGCTGCGATCTATATCCAGGCATGTATTTATCTTTCCTTTAGAATATAATAATATTAAACGTGCATGTCAAATGCCACTGGTTCTCAAGACAAATGAAATTGGTCGCATCCGCGAGCGTTGCAGCATTGAGAACATCACCGTTCATGAGAAATGATTTAACGCAGCAAAACAGTAAGAAAAGCCATTTGGGGGCATATCCAATAACATGGAACGAAACTAAAAGTAGGTTGCAAGCATTAACGCTAAATATCATTAAACACCTTTTAAAAACCCAGGGCAGAACTGTTTTGGCACTGTAAATCAGAAGTCAAAATTTATTGGCGTGAAGTCTTTTTTAACAAGACTAACGTTCTAACTATAACTTATTCATCGCAAGTAAAACCCTGCAGCCAAATCTCATTTTGCTCAAACTCAGGTTCGATCTCCAGTTTTTCCGCTTTCAATGCTTCAGTAGGGTTCAACTGGAGTGCGGAAGTTGGCTCCAGCATACACTGCTTCAGCACCAAGCTCCTCCTCAATTCTCAAGAGCTGTCAAGTGAGCTCCAAACATTCAGAAAATGCTCAACAATGAAAACTGAAGCTAGCGTAATTAACAAACACTAACCTGGTTATACTTGGCAAGACGCTCTGACCTGCATGGAGCTCCAGTCTTAATTTGACCCTGTTCAAGAGACAATTACCAGAAAGGAAACATTATTAAATTGGACACAGATGGTATTAGCATAAAGGTTGAATTGAAATAAGGCAATACCGTTGACAAACCGACAGAGAGATCAGCGATGAAGGTATCTTCAGTTTCTCCACTGCAACCAAAATATGAGAAGAAGTTAGTATATAGAGAGTGGTTGCCTTGTCAAAGATCTTATAGTTGTAGACTCTATTTTTTCACTGGTGTCATCTGCATTTAAAGACAAAGTTCAAACCTTCGGTGGCTGGCCATGACACCCCATCCAGCTCTTTTGGACATCCTGACAGCTTCAATACTCTCAGTCACAGATCCAATTTGGTTGACCTGTTTGTTTCATGTGTGTCAAGCAACGGTATGCATAAATACCTACTTCTGCTCAATAACTTCCCTGTACAAAATTTCCTTGAGTAGGGCGAGCGTACCTTGAGCAGAAGAGCATTGCAGGCTTTAACATCAATTGCCTTCTGAACCCTCTGTGGACACATCACAAAAAAAGCAACAAGTCAAAGGACAATCCTTCTAGCCTCGCCCAACAGAATAAAAATATTTTTTGGGAAGGGGCAGGGGAGGGGTAGGAGTTATGTATAATCTGCAGACCTTGGGGTTGGTAACCAAGAGATCATCACCAACAATTTGTACATTGGCTCCAACCTCAGCAGTCATCTTAGCATAGTGCTCCCAGTCATCCTGGTCAAAAGGATCTTCAATTGAAACAATTGGGTACTCTGACACAAATGATTTATAGAGATCTTTCAAAGCATCCCCAGAGATCTTCTGTGAGCCGTCGTTGTTCTGGATTGTCAAACAGTAGATACAAAAGAAATAAATAATCTAAATATATATCAACATAAATGTTACCAGCTTATACTATAGGTTACCAACATAATTTTATTTTATAAAAAATGATCCATTTGTACTGTTGAATATGTAAGCGAAATGGCTACCAAGGCAGCAAAATTACAGACATAAGTTCTCAACCCCTTAGATAGATGTGGGTATTTTATATCTCTGTGTTTGCCAAAAGAAATACTTTGTTACCAAGGCTTACTTTCTAATAGACCCCCTGGTACTAAGGTGTATGCTACATGAAAGAGGATGGGATGTATAGGATCAGCACATGTGGCTAAGGAGGATAGAATGGAGAATATTATAGTTAATGATCTGCTTCAAATGAGTGGTAAGGGGAATTCAGTTGGGGTAAGTGAGAATAAGTGTGAAGAGTAGTGTGTCTATGATATGAATGCTCTATCTTTACATTCTTTGCTATTTCTGAGTGTTTTCCTTTAATTGTCTACTTAAAGGATATGAGAGTATCTATGATATGAATCTTTCTGTAATTGGGGATTCTTCTCATTTTTCTGTAATTAGATATCTGGTTCCCATCACTTTCCATCTAGACCAACAGGTAGCACTTAGCAGTACTAGACTAAACATAGAGAGCTCACATCTTCCTTGAAGTTCAAATCATATGATTTGTCTTCTTTGTAGAATTCAGAAGCTGCAACATCCATTCCAATGACAACCTAAGAACATAAAAGCAATTGTCAAAGACCCTTAAACGAAGACATTTGAAAAAGCACCAAAAACAGAATTTTGACAAGAGGCAAAGAAACTAACTTTGCCAGTGTAGCCAGCTTTGGCAATGGCAGTTTTCAGCAGTTCCAAACCTTCCTTGTTTTCCTGAACACCCAAGAGCTCATCAGTAACAGGCCAAAAAATGAACAGGAATCCAAATTCCATGCATAAAAAGAAACAAGTTAAAAACCATCAATCACCTGAATGTTGGGGGCAAAGCCACCTTCGTCACCAACATTGACTGCATCTTGGCCGTATTTCTTCTTAATCACAGCCTGAAATGACATTAGAATAACCCAACATTAGTAATTAACTAAAACACATAGCAAAGCTCTACAATCAAGTTCACGAACCATCAGGGCATAGAAGCATATGCGGATAGACACCAGGGCTGGCAGGCCATGATACAGAAAACTTTCGTAAGTTATGTTTCCAGTAAAAGCATCCACTTACTGGTAAAACCAAAGCTTAGCAACTGGATAATGGAAAAGTTTCTGTTCTGACATTATTCAAGTTTTACAAAATTTAGATCATACATTGTGGAAGAGGTAAATGAATGTAACAAGCAAACTGACCTTCAGATGGTGATATACTTCCACACCCATCTTCATGGCTTCCTTGAAAGAGGAAGCTCCAACAGGCAGAACCATAAACTCCTGCGGATACATATATATCAGAAATTTATCTCACAATATCTCTCTCACTCGCTCTCACACACACACACAAGAATGGTCTTTGAAATTACACCTGCATAGCAAGTTTGTTTCCTGCATGTGATCCACCATTAATGACATTGAAAGCGGGAACAGGCAAAATCAACTTCTTGTTGCCCGCAAGATTCGCAATATGCTGCACCGAAAGAATGGCCATAAAGAAGTCAGATACATAAAATCAAGGAAAAAACTCAAATCCAAGTAAAGCATACAAAAGAAATCCATGGTTAGTTTGTGACTGTGAGTGTGTTAAGGAAGGGATCTGTTGGCACCGCTGTAAGATTTAGCAAACTGCCACCAACTAATCTACTAAGTCGTTGTAAAAAAACTATTTTAATCAATCTAACAGTAGAAGTACACCTAGTAACCATGTTGATCTTGAACACCTAATTTCAAAAAATTTAGATGAACACAAGTATGTGAACAGCTTCATGGACATCATGGACCCAACAAACAGAGGCACTTGACGATAATTTAGTACCACTGTTCATGCATAAATTACCTTGTAAAGAGGAATTTTCAGAACACTAGCACCAGCTTTGCAGACTGCAAGAGACACAGCCAATATAGCATTTGCCCCAAGCTGAAACCGAAAAAAAAACATTAGAATTATATGAATCAGTTAAAAAAGATATGTTAGAAGTTTAATCTGCTAAGCACCTTTTGCTTGCACCAACCCCATTCGTTAACAGTTCCATCAAGTTGTTGAACCATCAAGTTGTCAATAGCTGTCTGCTGAGTTGGGTCCTGTTCATTGTCACAAAAGCAACAAAAAAATTAGACAAATCTAAAGAAGCTTTAGTAATGGAATTAATCTTAAATGTAAGATGTTTAGATTTACATGCATTGAACTATGCTATGAAAGACAATTAAAAGTCGCAATTTAAAATAAAAATTGTTTAGTGAAAACAAAAGTGTAAAATAAATTTAACCAACCTTGCCGATCAAAGCAGGGGCAATGATGGAGTTCACATTGTCAACAGCCTGCATGTGCCAGAAAAAATCAAGTGAGCATAATAAACTGATAAATGAATCAGCATGACAACCTTTCACACCATTTAGAATAATGGATGAGACATGAGACTTACTTTTGATACACCTTTTCCAAGGTATTCAGATCCTCCGTCTCTTAACTCAAGGGCCTCATAAATCCCTATTAATTTTTTTAAAGAAAAATGTTAAATGCAGTGTTTCATAGGACTAATTCGATTAAGCAAGCTGCCATCAATACCAAGACAGTATATGAGAAAAACTATCTAAATTTCGTTGGAAAATTTAGAAATACAAGAGCTATTTTAAATACTTTCTCAAAATTATTCCAGAAAACATTTCCAAACTGATCCAACATGCTTTGTGCCAAACGAGCAACATATTTAAACATTAAAAGTCATAAAATAAAGGTTGTGATTTTCTAGCATGATACTAGCATAGCACCTTCCAAAGAAAAACTATTAAAAACCCATACGTGAACTTTTAACGAAAACAAAACCAACAAAAATGCAGTGATAAAAAATGAGACTCGTGAGAAAAGAGTGAAACATACCAGTGGATGCACCGCTTGGAACAGCAGCTCTAGCAAAAGTACCATCCGAGCATGTCAAATCCACCTATAGTAATCAAATCCACCAATTACAACACGTCACAAGCATTTCTAATATTCCCTCTTACATAACTCATCAGATTCAAATTCAATCTTGAAAAATAAATAAAAATATCGAGAAGGTGTGGAATGAAATACGATATAACAAAAAGAAAGCGAGGAGGGACAGATCGGAGAGAAATAGAAACAGAAACGTGGAAAGTATCGAAGGGGAAGGGAAAGCGAACCTCGACGGTTGGATTGCCACGGCTGTCGAAGATCTGACGTGCCTTGATGCAAGTGATAGTGGCCATGGGCAGTGATGTGATTCAGAATTGAGATCTGCAGAGCGAAGAACAAGTAACGCTGTGTGTGTGTTGTGTTGTGTAGGAGGAGATGTGGCGATTCTTGCGAGACCCAGACACCTGTGTGGGGGATATTTATAGCCCCGATCAAGCCTCGCTCATTTTTAGGTTTAGGGAACTTAATCATCATGTGATGTCTCACATGATCTTAGTAACTTTCTTTGTAAGAAAAATGAAAACATGTAAATCTAATTATTTCCTCCCTCCCTCTTATTTTAGTTGTATTTCATTGTCACAAATAATTTATCCTTGAATTATTATTTTTTTAAATAATCATTATATATCAACTAACTATATTAATTGGTATTTTTACTTAACTATTTTAGTACTTCAATTAATAAGAAATATTTTAGTCAATAAGTGTCATTTTATTATAAAAAAATTACAAACTCAATAATTTTTTTAAGAGGTGTGTATAACCTAATATGATAAGTAAAATGAGACGAAGAGAATACTTTTTTATTAAACTAATTACTATTATTTCCATTACATTGTATCCATTGCTTATTAGTGTACTTACTATTTTCCCTTTTTTGTATAAAACAAATAACTAAAAAAATATTCTTGATATGACATAATTATTTGTAACCTTCGTGTCATAAATGCTTATTTGTAATTGTAACCTTTGTGTCATGAATAAGATTTCTTTGGTGAATAGGTGTCATGAATAAGATGTAATGTTTTTTTGACGGGAAAATAAGATGCTATGTAAGAAGGTTCCTTTTCAAAACATTTTATTTTATGTGATGACTTTTTTTTTCCTTTTCATTTGAGTGCATTCATGTCGTGATAAATAGCAAATAATTATGGATTGTTTGGTTTGAGTTTTTTTCTATTTTCAATCTTTATTAGTAATCACTTGTTTTTAATTTTCATAAACTCATATAAAAACAGTAAGAATAATCTTGTGATGCTTTTATTATTTTTACGTAAAAAAAAAAGTCGATGATTTTGTATTGTAATCATCAATAAAAATAGGGAATGAAAATAGAAAACAAAAATACAAACAAAAACAGTTCTTGCTTTTTATTTCTTTGAAACTAGTAACCCAAAAGAGTGCTAAAAAGTGCAATTAAATTAGTTGCTGAATGTGCGGTTCTACTCATCAGCTCCTCTCTCTTTCTTTTTTGGTTTGTCGTACCGTTTGCTTTATGCCCAAGAAAAGTGAGCATTCGTATCGCAGCCATCGGGCACGGCTGAAATTTGCGTATTGATTTTTCACATTCCGTTTCTATTTCGTTATTTTTTCATTTATTTTATTTTTATCTTTTTCCACGATATTATGCACCCTATTTTTTATTTTTTTTCTCTTTTTATTTTTTTATTTTTTTATTTTTTATCTCCTTTTTCCTATAATTCTCTCACAATAGGTGCACCGGGAGAGAATATTCTATTCTGAAACATTTGTTGGTTCAATGATTTGGTGGATGCATGTATCACATTTGCAAAGTGATGTTCAAACACGCAGGTTTGGTGAAGTTAACGCGAAGACATGTGGCCCAAAGCCAGCAGTGAAGTCCAAGATAAGTTAGACCGTAACTATAATCGGTTTAGACTTTTTTTTTTAACAAAATAATCGGTTAGACTTTATTAGACACATGGCTCCCTTGATGGTCGAATTGTTTAGGGTTTATCATGGGAAACAGAAGATTGCCTTAATTTGTTCAACAACAGGGAGCAGCAACAATTCCATGTTCATACGGTTGGTATAGCTATTGTTCATGAGGTTTGTGAGGCAAACAAGCGTGACGTGTTTCTTACTACGGAAGGTGTCGGTCATTTGTTAGTCGCAAAATTTGGATACGCTCTCTTCGTGACATGGGGGCGCTTCTTTTGAGTGATGTCTTATGCATCTAGCTCCTCTGCTGCCCTTTTGTTTCAGAAATGTTTTTTTTTTTTATAACTATGTAACTACAATTTTCTTATAACTTTTTACCGTTTACATGTGGTTAATATAGTACAAATATTTGGTTAATTTAGTTCGTTATGTGGTTAATGAGTTGCAATTTTTTTATGCACAAAATTAATTTCATATTTTTCACAACTCAATAAAAATTACATGGTTAATGCAGTGCAAATGTTTAGTTAATTTAGTTTATTACGTGGTTAATAGATTGCAAATACTTGGTTAATGGTAAATGAGTTACTTTGATACTATATGGTTAAGGCAGTGCAAATGTTTGGTTAATTTAGCTCATTTCGTGGTTAATGGATTACAAATACTTGGTTAATGGTAAATGAGTTACTTTGATACTATATGGTTAATACAGTGCAAATGTTTAGCTAATTTAGTTCACTACGTGGTTAATGGATTGCAAATATTTGGTTAATGGTAAATGAGTTACTTTGATACTATATATATGGTTAATGCAGTGCAAATATTTGGTTAATTTAGTTCACTACGTGGTTAATGGATTGCAATAACTCATTAACCATGTAATGAACTGAATTAACCAAGTATTTGTACTGCATTAACCATGTAATTTTTAGTGAGTGGTTAATAGGAAATAAAAAATAAATTTTTTCAAAGAATAGTATTTTTTCCATATATGAACAGTGTATTTCGGTACGTGGATAGTAGAAATTCATAAGTGTATTTCGGTACGTGAATAGTAGAAATTCATATGTGAACAGTGGCACCGTACGTAAACAGTAGCATACGTATACTATACGGTGTGAGTATTGTTGTCAAAATGAGTTGTAAAAAAAGCAGCACTCCTTTTGTTTTTCCTTTTCCTTATGTAACTCACCAGGAAAAAAAATAATTCGTTAAGAATTTGAGTTAGGGTGTGCTTATGTGTTTGCAAATTTAGTTTTTGATAAATTTAATTGTACAAATATAATTTATTAAAAATATTAAAATAAAATAATTTATATTTAAAACTTTTATAAGTAAGTTTATAGTAAATTTTAGTGTATAATTTTCAATCAATCGTAAAAATTATATTTTTCATTTTTAGTTAAACTTGCTTTTATCAGTAAAATTGATTTTGGTAATATAGCTAAACATGTTTTTTTTGTAATAAAATTCTGTTTATAGGATTTAGACAAGCGTTTTAATTGACAGTTTAACTATAAATTTAAACTTTTTTTACTCAACCTTTACCTAATTTAAATTCAGGAGTTAGAAAGGCTATGTACTTATTTTTCACTCAACCTTGAGTGACAAATACAATTTATTTTAATTACCATGTACCGCAGTATAAAAAGTTTTGTATTGACTTTCAAACACATATCACCGACATGTCACGTTGTAGTATCACTTCCTAACGTTCATGCACAAATATTTGCATGATACATGTATGACACACCCTCCCAGGCCCAATCGGCAGGCCCAAAGCTCTAAGGATCTGGTCAACTGTATCCCTAGTCTCTTAAGTGGCCCAACATTCGAGCGGCCCAATAGCATTCAACCTAGACTTAACCGATTAGAGCTCGGATGAAGGGTTAGTCAGCAAAGATGAGGATGTATGGATAACCTCAAGATATGGCGCTTCCATAACTTCCAAATAAGGACGCTCCCCGTTGATCTCAGAGGATAATGTTCCCAGGAAATTCGGGAGAAGCGTGCCCACAACTTCCACTCACCCTTGCTCCAATGAAGGGCAAGATATTCGGTCAGTCCGTTATGCTAGCTTGAGAAGAAAGTCACGCTCCAACGGCTCTGAAATCACTTCCTAGGAATAGGGCAGAAAGATTAGTATAAATTGGGGGTTCACGAAATATGATAAACACTTCACTTCACCATTACTAGACTAGCAAACAGAAACTATTGTGTTCCTTTAAGTTTCTGTATTCAAGTTTATTGTAACTGGGCTTAGTCCCTCATTTTAGTGCAGTAATAATACAATATGATTGGATGTCTGTGTAAAAAAAAAATTATATTTCCATTGCAGAGTAATTAAATTAAAATTTTTACTTTTATGTATATGAAAAAATAGAAAGAAAAAAACGTTATTAGCAAATTGAAAATAAAAAATAATGTACGCTAAATTGAAACATTATTTTTTAAATTTTATTTATTAGTATACCAAGTCATTTTGTGAATAATGAGTTTAATGTATTATACAACGAATGAAACTTTTTAACTTTTTAACTTTTTTTTTTTTTGGTGAGAAACAGGGGCTAACTTGATAAGTTGTTAACAACCAAGTTTCAAGTAAGTTCGCAAGTTGATTAGACATTTAGGCTCACTTTCAATCATATATGATAACTCCTAATCTTGAAATATATTTTGAGTCAAAGTTTGGAGCAATGCTATTTGGGTGTAGATGTAATTTTCCAAAAATAATATTGTGAATGATTATTAGGGGGAGTGGAGATAAATAAAAGCTATGCTATTTTGCAGATACAAAAATTCAAAAACAGTTTTGCTCTTTTTAGTACTTTCAAAAAAATTTTAGCAACCACACACGTGTTTTTATCGATATATGATGTAATGTGTGTGACTTGGATTTTTGTTAGCCACATCAGCAACAAATTGACAGAGATTAATGATAAGGACTAAGGTGGTACTTGGTAAGAGAGGAATGGAATGGAAGATAGAGGTTATTTTAATTTTTTTATGTTTGGTTTAATTTTTAGGAATAGATGAGAGGAGAGGGAAGTAAAATCTCTTTTAACCCAATTTTTGGTCCCCTACAAAGTTGAGTTTTTTTGGAGGGGAGGGGAGGGAGCTTAAATCATTTAGATTAAAATGACTTAAATAACCTTATATAAAACATAATATAAATGATTATAAGGATACATAAATAAATTAATCCCCCTCCATTAAAATCTCTCTCCTTCCCTCCTAAACCAAACAAGCAAAACTCTCATCTCCCTCCTATGAACCAAACACAATATCAAGTTGAATTCCTCTCCTCCCCTCCCTTCCCCTCCTCTCCCGTCCATTAAAATCCTCCTCCTCTTCTCATTTGAACCAAACAGACTCTAAAACTAAACACTTTACAAATGTTAAGGATTAAAAGAAAAAAATTGCAAGAACTAAAACAAAAAATGCATATATTTAGAGGGATTAAATACATATTTAAGCCTTTAAATAATTATTGTGCAAAGCCAGAATTTGATGACAAATGATTCCAAAATGGTGTGATCAATGTGGTCAATCAAAGCGAACATAGCCTCTATGTTTCTTTCTTCACTTCCTCCCATCTTGTAATAACATTTTTTTTTCCTTCTATTTTTTTTTAAAGAGTAGCCCTCGAGACAAAAAATATTTGATGGAAATCGAACATTGCAATATTGACAATTTTACTGCAGAATATACAAACTATAACATGAGGTCACCATCTCATATAGATGAATTTAGAATTAAAACTATTCGTTGTGTAGTTGGTTTTCACAGAGTAAATAGTAAAAAATACCATTAATTGATTCCGATGGCTCGGATTACATAAAAACTGATTTAGAAAAAAGTAAGTATATATATAATTATATATTATATATTATATATCACGTTATGGTGCTGATCAAGTAAAATACATTAATCAAAAAGACATATACACTTCCATAAAAATAAGAGTTATGATATTCCGACACCAAAATTCTCGATAACACAATTGACACCGTATACCAACACTCACAAAGCAATTTTCGTAATGCGTATTGGACAGAAAAAAATTAAAAAAATGCCAAAACTATAGTAATATACGATGTCCGACAACATTTTTGTTGTCGGATTATCATTTCTATAAAAATAATGACATATACACTTCTTTAAAACTGCAGCACCTTGCATAGTAACATCTGCCCAGCAATAGAAGAAAGTATAATAGCCTGACTGTTGGTGTTAGCATGTGTTTGGATAGATGTTTGTCATCCCATTCTCGCGTCCCAATGCATATCTGGCCATTATTTTCAGAAGCTCCAAAGTGTAGCTTTTGCCTCAATATCACGTCGTGGTAGTGATTCTGCCAACCGCACCGCGGATCCAAACACAGACTTAGTAACCGGTCGTAATCTAAATTGTATTTGGCACCCCGCTTTCGAAACAGTATCACAAATCACAAATTCTATAATGATTTATAAGTCTGCAATAAACCAAGCTCAACGAAAAAACATACGACTACAACAAGTAAGATGTCACAAACAAGTCAGTGGCGTTGTTATAAAAAAAAAAAGAGTCAGTGGCGCTTGAAAAAATAAAAAATTGAACTAATTCAACGGTACTTCGTCTGTTATAATTATAACTTTATAACTTAATAATAATATTAATAACTTAATAATAATATTAATAAGAGTAGGTAACAGTGCGCATGTTCTCGCACTCAGCGAGTCAGTTTTCTTTGGTGAGTTTTAAAACCAAGCTGGTCAGCTTGACGCCTCCACCACCTCTGGAACGAATATTGCAGCGTGCGTTATCTCCACCATTATACATGCCTGTTTATTTCCGCACGGTGGAGATCCCCTTAATTTCAGAATAAGTCTTTTTTTTTTAATTCTATTTCGTTTAATACTCTGTCCATCTCATATTTATCATTTAAGATTAAGCATACGTCTTAAAAATATATATATATATATAACTTAATAATAATAAGAGTAGGTAACAGTGCGCATGTTCTCGCACTCAGCGAGTCAGTTTTCTTTGGTGAGTTTTAAAACCAAGCTGGTCAGCTTGACGCCTCGACCACCTCTGGAATGAATATTGCAGAGCGCGTTATCTCCACCATTACACATGCTTGTTTATTTCCGCGCGGTGGAGATCCCCTTAATTTTAGAATAAGTCTTTTTTTTTAATTCTATTTCGGTTAATACTCTATCCGTCTCATATTATTTATCATTTAAGGTTATACACACGTCTTAAAAAAATATTAATTACACATATTTCTAAGTTAAAATAATGAATTTTGACTAAAATACTTTCATTATAGTGAGAGCTATGTGGAAGAATCAATTAATATAGGGTAGTTGAGATATAAATAAATAAGGGTATTGTTAGAAAAATATAATTAATGCTCTCTCGATATTATAAAATGACAAATAATTTGAGACAAACAAATATTCCAGACGTGACAAATAATATGAAATAGATAGAGTAATTACTTATAGAATTAATGGGTTTAATAAAGTTAATATTTTTTTATAGAGAAAAATTTAGTGTGAGAGGATGACACTTTGTACAGGACAAAAAAAAAAACTCCGAACTCTAAGAACACTTACAAAAAAATTTACATTTACATCCTCTTAAGAATATTAGTGGAGACTCGAATCTTTCGCAATCTGTCAAATACAAGCTCTGTCCTATCTAACTAAACCAACCAGTTGGCGTTTTAATAAAGCTAATTATTAAATTGAGAGTTTTTATTAAATAAATTAAATATATTTTTTTTTGAAAATTTAAACTAATTTATATTTTATAAAACTACTTTATTTTAACACGTAATATATTTTTTACAATATAAATAAATATCAACTATAATATTATGTACTTATGAACCTCTGATTTATTTGAAATTTTTATATATAATTATCATCCATACTAATATCATATGATTTAATGGTTGATCACTGGGGGTTGTAGTAGTATAATTATCATACATACTAATATCATATTATCAACTATAATATTTGATCAAAAAAATATGATCAACTATAATATCACTCCTTCTGTCACAAAACTTTGATTATTTTAGCTTTTTATTTTTGTCCTAAAACTTTGGTTGTTTTAGAAATTCAAAGTATAATTAAATATATATTTTTTCTCATTATACCCTTAGGTTAAGAGCATACATCAATTATAATTTATTTTTACTGGGTGATTTTAATGAAGTGTCAGTAATTTCCATTGAATTTTGCATTAAAAATTGACACATTTATTAAGAATATTTTAGTTAAAATTTATCTCAATTAATTATTTCTTAACACCAAAACCTTAAACAACCAAATTTTTTACTAAAACCTTCTTGGATGATACGAAGAGTACTTCAGGGTACTGTTTCAGTATGGGTTCAGGTGTATTCTTTCGGTGTTCTGAGAAGCAAAAGATTGTAGCACAATCAACGAGTTTGTGGCAATTGTAGCATTTGAAAACCAAACTATCTAGCTAAGGAATATCTTGACAAATTTGGGTCTGAAGCAAGACGAAAGCACAATATATGTTGTTGATAATCAAGCAGCAATTTCTATGTCACTGAATCCTATTTTTATGGGAAGATCAAGCGTTTTATCGTCGTTACTTTACTCCCATCATTCCAAAACATTTGATGTTTAAGATTGTGGCACACCCATTAAGAAATTATTAAATGGTATATACCTAAACCAAAATACATTTATTTAATCATGCCTAGAAACTATGTAATGCGATCATTCTCATTGATAAGTGATTAGCTATTGGCTTGGTAACTATAATAGTATCGTAATAAGCACATAGTATTAATTAGAATCAAGGGTATGTTTGAAAAAAATGCATTAATTTAGTATTGAATTTGTAAAACATCAAAAAATTTGGAACAAAACTAAAATCAATAATATATACATTTAAGAATAAAACTCATTGATTACACCTCCAAATGGCTAACTCTCATGAAAACAACATTTAATTCTGTTGAATGAGTCATCCTACTCAGCAAATCTCCTTTAATATTGTCACGTGTGTCATACTATTTATGGAAAATTCTTTTACATGTAATCCATAAAAATCATAAATATAATGACGTGTTGCATACATGTAAATTATTAATATAATTATTTTATTTAAATTTATTAATAGAATTGACAGAGAAAAACTTACATTAAATTGATTAATAAATAGGCGCTTTCATTAAAATTACCTGTTAAACTTTTCATAATTTTACTTAAATACAAATTTGTTAATAAATATTTTTTTTTAATTTACAATATAAATAATTTGAAAATATACAGACAATGGTGTTTATAATTAATAATTTTACAAACATGAATATAAAATTATTAGTAATATTTGCTATTTTTATATTCAACCTCGGTAATATTGACTCATAAAAAATCTTTGTTGAACAAATATTATATAAAAAATTTAATTTTAAATAATTACTTCTGAACCAAGAATTATGTGTCATGCTATTTTCCAATACCAGGAATAAAAAAAATACCATGGCATTTATTCATAAATAGAAATTTTTTGGTATAATGACATGGAATATAGGATAAAAAAATTGAAAAGCATAGCCCGTATTTTGATTGGCAACATTGATTTTTTTTTGTGGTGAAAATTGCCAGCGTTGATTAAAACAATTGATTTTAAATTTGATTTAACATCATTATAACATTTATAATTGTATTACATCATTTGTTTCACACATTATTTTTTTTTGAGGAAGTTTCACACATTACTTAGCAGACCAATATAACACGTATCCCGCAAATCTAACGTTTATTTTAATTTAATTTTTTGGTACATATCTAACGTTTAAAAATGGCATAAATAAATCTTCCCATTTATTATTATAATGGTAATTGAACTATATTAAGACGTTAATAATGTATAATCGCTGTCCAAAAAGAAATGGGGTGTGCAAAATTTGCAGTTCCCTTTCCTGTGCGAATTTGGAAGCTGGCAAATTAATATATTGGTCGTAGTATTCTTAAATGCGTATATCAAATTGGCAATACAAATGTAAACAAAAATGGAATTTGATAACGTATAATACCATACCTGACTGTCTTTATTATTTACAGATGAATGCAGTCGGTATATTGTGATAAATTCATCACAAGTGCAAATTAGCTTTCAAATTTCTCAATATGTGGGTTTTGACATCATTACTCAGTTCTATATCACATTTAATTGTGTTGTCAGCTGTTAAAATGATATTTCAAATCAACAAATCAAAATAGTCACTACAAAGGTCATGAATTCACTATCTCTAGGTTGGAGAAAATGGTGACGGACGATAGAGGCTTATAAGCATATCAGAGCACATAATCAAGAAAACAATGGTTGCAGCAATAGCAGAGAGGTCTAGGGAAGGTGATGGGTTCACATTGGGGCTTGGTGAGGATAATGTTCAATGCATCCTCTTTCCACGCGTTAATTTTTTATCAAACTTTTCATTTTTCTTCTCTCTTTCTCTCCTCCATCTTTCTTATGCCAGTTTCTTTCCTCTTTTGTAGCTTCTGTCTATTTATTTTTTCTGTTCTCATGTTTTTTATTTTAACAAGGAAGTGTTACTCAGCTGCAAAGGCACACCCGATACATTCTTATGTTTTTTTATTGTCTTCACTTCTTCTTCTCTATACTATTCAACTCTTCCCTGGTAGTTCTCTCCCACAGTCAGATTGTAATCACAGCTTCTTGCTGCTGTTGACACTGTGAGTTATTACACTTACTAAAACTCAAACACTTATCAAGCACTACTTTCTTGGTTCAATTAAAAGATATTTTCACCAATAGTGGGAGAATCAAAGCTCAGTTCGAAATCCCTCCTGAAGCGTATATTATAATATAAGTTGTTCTAAGTCCCAATCATTCAACTCCTTCAAGATTGACTTTTTTGTTGCTATCATGAGTAGCTTTTTATTTCTTCTATTTCTTGTGTAATACATTTTTCTTGTGGTTCTCCTGAGTTGAATTACCAACACAAGATAATGATGATCGTATGTTATCTATAGTGGGAATGGATCCTCCAAAATAGGTGTTGTGTGCAGCAACAATTGCGGTTGTTGACAACGGTGAATCCGTTTTCTGGCTATTGGCTCGATATTTTCTGGCCAAATCCCCTGTTCTTTTTGTTTTTACTTTTCCATAGGTTTTGATTCTATTTTGTTGGTTTCTTTTTAAATACTATCAAACTATTTTGAGTTCTATATATTTTTTTATTGTCACTATTAAGAGTCTATTTTGTTTTATTGTATTGTCTCTCAACCAGTTCTCAAACTCATTTAGTCTTTCTTTTTTAAATTTTAGCGAATATATAAATGTGTAGTATATAATTTAACATATATGTATAATTTCAGTGATATTTATAAATGATATATTTGAAGAAAATAGTAGCTAACATTCATAAACATGACTTTATCTGCAGAGGTCGGTGAAGATAAAAAAATGGGAAATGTTAAGCAAAATGGTGTGGACACTTATTCACTTAGTTGCAAGCCTACAACATGTAATGATGGGTGCATGTGAAGCATCTATTGGGTTATGATATAGAGTTGATTAGAACTCACCTGTACCAGGTGGTCGGGAAGGCTCTTCCACCAAAACCGATAAGCACCCACAGATTTATTGGATGAAACTGTGGGCCACCAACGAGGTTCGAGCCAAATCCAAGTTCTAGTATGTTTATGCCTTTCTCTATTTCATTAACAAATGGTAGTATATTATATTTCTGAAAACGGTAACCATTTAATATTTTTTTGCTGAGCGGTAACCATTTAATATGATCATAGTATTTTTGTTTTTAAATCTTGATTCTTGCAGGTATTTCTTGGGAAAGTTCAACAAAGTAAAGAAAAGCGATGAACAAGTGCTAGCATCATTGAGGTATGTATGCACATTGATCAACTATAGTAGTAAATTGAAATATGTCATTAGCTAGATTTCCACTTAGAACAATTCTGGAGCTTCTGTTAAGAGATTTTTCTTAAGAAAGAAAAAAAAATAATGGACATAACCGTGTAAGTGTAATTTTGATTGCTTAATATTTTGTGTGTGTGTGTGTGAGAGAGAGAGAGAGAATATGCATGCCACCGATTTTTGTTGTTGGACATACTCCCCCGTAAAAACTTGTCTTGCACTTCCTTTCTTTGTATTATATGTTTAAAGAATTATGCATTCATTTTGGTCATTCTACTTATGATAAATGGTGACGCTTCTCAATTTTACAAAAGCACATGTTATGCACTGCCATTATGTTTTTAGATTTAGTTATGCCCTTTTAGTTTTAAAGTCAAGGTTGTGGGTTGCTCTCTCTCTTCATCCCTTACTTTCTTTATCTTTTTTTGGTTGTTCCTTTATTCATTTTTCTTCGTCTAATTCCTTAATTTTTCTGTTTCAAATATCTGATTTTTTATTGCCTCCCATTTTTAGTTTCTTGGGGATTCTCCAATTCGTTATTGGAAATTTGGAATACCTCTTGGCCTCCTGGTGGGGTTCTTTCTATTTGTTTATTCATAAACCAAGCAAGTGAAGGTTAAATTCTTGAACTGTTCTTGCATGATCATTTCGTTGGATTCCTCTGGTTTTTATAATAATGGTTGCTCTTGAGAAATGCTTTAAAATATTCTATCTGTACAATATAAATCAGCATCAATTAAAACAAAGACTCATATCTTCAAGTGGTAATTATGTTAGGACTGCTACAGTTAGAAATAAGAAATGTCATTCTCTATCAGTATATTTATCTATCCATTTGTGTGTATGGAAGGGGGGATTTTTTTCAAGGTAGGAAAATGTGATTCAATAGTTACATTAAATAGTTACAGTGAATCATAATGTCTTAAAGGTATGAAGAATGCTTTAAAAAGATTGTTTAATTCACTTCTTAATTTTTGGATTTCTTTTTACAGAGGCACTGAGAAGATATTAGCTTTAATGTGCTAACTACGAAAAGAGAGGCCAGACAAGTTATTCATTTTCATTTTACAAATATTTTTGTTTAGTGGAATTTTACCAATATAATGACTATTAAGCATAACAAATAATATTCTACCCAATAAATAAATAAAAAATAGTATACTTTCTAAATATTTATAAAATCATCAATAAGGTATACATACCCGTGCTTGACACAGGTTAAAATACTAGTATTAAAACATAAAATGTTTTGGAATAGAGGGAGTAATTAAGATAAGTGCAAGACAAGGGTGATGTAAGTACTAATAGTTTATTGTAAAGCTAAAGACCCGACTACAAATACGTTTACCAAATCGTTTCCAATCATTAGGTTCAATTTTTTGAGGAAAAAACTCGTGAGTTTGCAACTTCCAAGAAAAGGTGGGGTGTCAAGAATGCGTTTGTGAATGCTTTTAAATTTGTTTTAGTTTGAATAAGTCAAGATTAGATCAGTTATTAGTGGGTAAATTAGTTTTTTTTAATCTTTTATTGGTCGTTAGTATTCAGTTCCTAAAATCATAGAGCTGATATCTTATTTTGTTGTTTTTAAGTGTATTTAAATACAATTAGTATTCAATTAAAAGTTTTAATTTTGTGGCCATAATGCTTAGCTCCTGTATATTATCTTCCTTCTCTGCTACTTTTCATTCTACAAAAATACTACAGAAATTAAATGTTAAAGATATTTTAGACATACATGGATGATCCTTTTTTTAGTAGAATCATCGTAGAAAGCACCTTTTGTCGTTCCTAATTTGTCTAAAAGCATCTTCAGTGGTGGTTCTTGGAGTTGTTTTTAAGCACAAGAACATGTTTTTATTTTTTTCACCATTGGGGGGTAATGACATGGCAGTCAGGCTAGAGAACCGTTCTGCAGCAAGAACATTGAAGAACCCCTTTTTGCAGAACCTAACAGCAGAAAAAGGTAGACCTAATTCGCAGATAGAAGCAGTTTGCATGGTTCTTAATTGATCTACCATTAGAGTAAAATATTGTCCAAATTCTTAAACATGACATAGCATATATTGGCCCGCTAAAATTTATCTAATAACCCAAATTGAGTTCTATTGTTGGAGATACTCTAAAATGCTTGTAATTTTTCTTTGTTCTCAATTCCTCGTCTTACGCTTCTTGTAGAATTTTTTAGTTGAGCGGGTTACCATAGATTTTTTTGAATAAACAATAAGGAATGAAGCTTGTTACCTACACCCCTAATTGCTTCCCACACCCGTTCCCCCTTTTATTTTTCCCCAAAATACCCTTCCTATCTCCCCTAGTCCCATTCTCCAAGCTCTAGTTCATAACAATGTTATTCTTTGTTTCTCTTCTCCATTGCCCAAATCCTCACCCTTCTTCTTCGATGAGTTTTTCCTCTATTTCTCTTCTCTATAATGTTTTCCCAAAAATCTAAGGGGAGGGGGTCAGGGGTTAGGACCAGGGGAGGAGGAAAGAGGAGTAAGCGGGGGGAAGGGCACAGTAGGATTGGGGATTGGAGAGGGGAAAGAGTATTTTAGAAAAATAAAATTGAAAAAAAAGAATGGGTGTGTTAGGGGATGTAGATAGCAAGTCTCTTAAAGAATAAACAATGTTGTGGATATGGTCCATGGCTATTGGTTCGTGGACCACAAACAATAAACATTTATGGGATGCCTGTAATAAATTAAAGAGGAAAAACTAAATGTTATGCTAACAAACATATAGCTGATGAAAGGACGAAGCAGCGATGCCCCTAGGATCTTCCTCCCTCTATGGGAGGGTTTTCTACGTCCATGGGAGGGCTTTCTCCCAATTTTAAGTGGGTTCTCCCTCTTTATAATTGGAGTTTCTTCTCCGTTCCACCTCCTTTTTCCTTCTCACCACCACTCCCTCTTTACCTCTTTTGGCCATTGCCTTTTCCACCACCTTTCTAATATTCATCTCTCTCCAACTCTACCATTTATTCCCTCTCATTCCTCCATTCCAACTGAACTTGTTAGAACCACTTATTGAGGCTATATCATAACCACTAGAGGTCTATTATGCAGCATTACTCTACACAGACATGCTGCCTTTTTGGGAGCTATATTACACATCAGTGCTCTACAACTTGTTGTGGGTTGTTTTTGGATAGTCTCATGAGTTGCTGCTAGGCATGTGACGATCCAAAAGGAATAAAAATGGGAAAGAAAACCCGCAACTCTATAAAGGTTTCCTTGTAATAAGAAAATATGATTATTATGATTTGTTCTGTTTGTTGCTTTAGGATCACTATTTTGGTTAATTTTGAGCATGTGTGCCTAGTTTGCTGTTGTCTATATGTTGTGTGATGATATGATACTCTCCTTTGCATCATATGTTTTTGGAAGTTATACATAATTACCTTCTTACCCCACAAAAAAAAAACAAACTGATGCCCCATTGCCCCAACATATGCTCGAGAATCTTCCCCAACTGGGTCCCCAATGGCGATTACAACAATGGTGAAGATGATAAAAGAATATCAAACACTACTCCGAACTCATCATCTATTTCCACCTAATCCTTTTGTCATCTTACTTTCCATTTTAAATGTATTTTATTTTAGCAATAAAAAATCTGTGCCGCTCATATATTTCATATTACATAATTTATTAACAATAATGTCATTTTTCGGCAAATATATTTTTTTGTGGAATTTTTTGGCAAATAGTAAAAACACGATCAAAAAATAAAATTATTTTTTTGACATACTAACATTATGAATTTTGTATAAAAAAAATTATGAACGCATCAACTGTTATAATTATTGTGTCAAAAAAAACTGTTATAATTATAATATTTAACAATTTAATAATTTTTTCCGTCAAAAAAAAAATTTAATAAATTTTTTTTTATCATTAATTAACTAACGCCTTTTTTTAAATTAGAAAGTGATGAAATGTCTAGCGAGGGTGCCACCTGGCACAAAAATGAAGCACCCAAGTAACCTAGTTTTGGGTTGAGGCTGACGCGGGTGTGAGTCCTCTTCACGCTTTTCATTCTATCGTTCCCAAACCGAAGACCTTTTCTTTTCTTCACTAACCTCACTCTCCAATTCCCTTCCCTTCCCATCCCCAATTGGCAATGGCAGCCTCTCTTTCTTTCTCCAGGCTCCTCTCTTCTTCCACCACCGTCACTGCATCTCTCTTCCCTCCTAAAACCCTCTCTTCCAAATTCTCCCTCAATACCCTCAAACTCAACCACCGCCACCCCAAACCCCTCAGATTCTCCACTTCCCCCAAAATCTCCGCCACCATCTCCGTCGGCGACAAGCTTCCCGAATCCACCTTCTCCTACTTAGACTCTGCCGGCGAGGTGAAAACAGTGACGGTGTCGGAGCTCACAAAAGGGAAAAAGGCGGTTCTGTTCGCCGTACCAGGTGCCTTCACTCCCACGTGCTCGCAGAAGCACGTGCCGGGATTCGTGGAAAAATCGGGCGAACTGAAGGCGAAAGGCGTGGACACTATCGCGTGCATTTCGGTGAACGACGCGTTCGTGATGAAGGCGTGGAAGGAAGACCTGAAGGTGAACGATGAGGTGCTTCTTTTGTCTGACGGTAACGGAACGTTCACGAAGGCGATTGGATGCGAGCTTGATTTGAGTGATAAGCCTGTTGGGTTGGGTGTGAGGTCGAGACGTTACGCGCTGTTGGCTGAGGATGGGGTTGTTAAGCTCTTCAATTTGGAGGAAGGTGGTGCTTTCACTTTTAGCGGTGCTGATGATATCCTCAAAGTACTCTGAATATTTTGTAATTCTTCTATGCCTTTTCCTCGGGATTTCGTTTTCTACAAACATGAGTTATGAGTTACTCGTGTCTTAAATCGGTTTAGGCTGGACTTTTTTTTAGTTTTAGTTTTATTTTAATAATAATAATGTGGATGGAGATGGACCTAAATGGTGTTTGTTGTTGCCTGTGCTAATGATATTTTAATATCCTGTACTGATTGAAAACTGTTGAGTTTTGTGGTGATTTGTTTGCATGGTTAATTATATTTTCATTGTCTGAGTTTGGGGAAAATGGGGGTTCATTCAGTTCATGGAACCCTGTGCTGTGCATACATTGCTGAGTGGTTGATTGAAAACCTGTTTTTATGAATTTTAAAACTGTATTTGGAAATACTGTTGCTTTATTTTTTAAAATGGGATTTTGGAGTTATAACGTGGTGTTGATATAAGTAAGGTTTTATATTTAGGTGTATGAAATTCAAGTTGATTCAAAATTATGTATGACAAGTTTGTGCTTGATTAAAGTTTTAAAAGTTGATTTTGGATTGATTTGATTTTACAAAAGTGTAGTTGGTTGCATTGTATGGAACTTTTTTACAAAAGAATTGGGTAAATGAGAACATTATTGAAGCATTGTTGTAAGACTACAACCAGTTAGATGACACGCACTTGTGCCGGTTTCATGAAAATCTTTTAACTTCCTAGTTTCTGCTCCATCGGTTAGTACTACGATGGCGATGATCTTTAAGCTTTGGACTGTGGCTTGATGGTAAGACTCATAAGAAGCACTAGATAGCCTAGTCATATGATGGTAACTTTCTTATATTGTCTGTTATTTGGGAACATAAAGACGAGTGATGTAGACAAAGCTTCACTTTCTCTTTTGAAATCACAACATGGAAAATCAGGATGTACTGCTGTCATGAATGCTTGCTTGGGGCAGTGGTACGATACACAAACTTGCCACTTGTGTACTAGGACACAACCGGTAGTGGCTGAAAATGGAGGTTGGGGCTGAAAAGAAATATATCCGGCCGGTCTCGGGATAGGGCAGCCAAGGGTGGTGCTGGTCGGGGCATGGGTCGGTTGGAGGAGGGTGGTCGGGATGGATTTAGCAGAACATACGAGAGTATAGCATATTCAGGCATTTTTCTTTCGATCCTTGTCATATGCAGGCAAGATTGCGATGCCTCTGTGTGTGTGTGCAGAAAATTTATTACCATTTGTTCCTTTTTGGCAATGCCTGGTAGAATTTCAGCCTCACAAGCAACCATTTAACAATGACAACCAGCTAGGAGAATCCTTAATCTAGTGATGAAGACTTGCGATAATTCTTTGAAGTTGATATTGTAAGCGGCTAAATTTCCTTCCAACCATATCGTATCGTCAAAATTGATTATTCAACAATTCAACTTACCTTTCTGACCTTAATAAGCCAGTTTCCACATATAACTATCAGCAATAATTATGATTAAAAATGTCCCCCGTTTCAGGCTTTCAATTAGGGATGACAAAATGGGCCGCCCGGCCCAACCCGGCCCGACTCGTCATGAGCTCGCGTAAAAACGGGCTAGCCCAACCCGGCCCGCCAAGGGATTATGGGTTGAGATGTTGAGCCCAGCCCGATTTATTACGGGTTGGGCTGGCCCGTCAAAAAATAAAAATAACAAAAATAAATTAAAAAATAAATTAAAATCTAAAATTTAGACTAAAATCGGCCAAAACGGGCCAACTCGTCAGGTCGGCCCTCAAGAGTCTGCCCAAAATGGACTGCAATAATGGGTTGGTTGGCTAGTCCGCCCGAAAATGTAAAAAAAGAAAGAAAAAATTGTTCAAAAATAGGAAAAAAATATAAAATTATATATATATTTTCCTGATGGGTTGGTCTAACCTGGCCCGCTCGTGGCCCGCAGGATTGGCGAGCTAGATGGGTTGGGCTAAATAGGCTTGTGGGTTGATGAACCCCAACCCAATCCGACCTATTTTATGCGCCCGATGGGCCAAACCCGTTTTGCCACCCCTACTTTCAATTTCCACTACCTTCATCGTACACTTTGAGGAGACAAATTGAGAATCTTGTAATCTTCCCGTCCCAGCATATGGCAGAAACGCCATAAAGCATGTCCCCGTACCAAAAATTGCGTTTCATTTGTAATCTTGAAGTTCCAATGTACCTTAGAATGATGTATATGTATATTAGTTTAATTAGTTTAATTTTCATTTCTTCAATAAAATATTTTACTAAACACTTGAGTAAAATTTTGAGCTTATAATTTGTAAGCGCTATTTCTATAATTACTTAAAGATACAGGTGTGCATGGTTCATAAACAACACCAAATTGGACTAAACCACTCTTAAGGCCCGGTTGGGTTTTAGAAACTGTTTGGTAAAATCTGGTTCATTTTAGCGAACCGGTTCGAAACATGATTAGAGTCGGTTCATAACAAGTTTAAATTCCGGACCGGTTCACAAGTGGTTTATGGTATGGGTCATGATATGAATCGGTTTTATACTGCAAACTGTCGTAGAACTGGATTTTATGCAACTGGTTTTGAACTTGCTGTTGGAAAAACCATCTTTTATTTGAAATATGCACCGCTTAATCCAAACCTATTACTATCGTTCCGTCATCAATAACAATAACAACATTCCTTCTCCATTTTCAAATTCGTGGTTAATGAAATTACGTTGATGGTTAATAAGTTTCGACACCTGATATATCCATTAATCATTCACTGAACGTAATTAACCACGTATTTGAACTGCGTTAATCACTCAAAAGATTGTCGCGAAAGTTGTTCCATTTTTTGTTGTCCAAATATCATATCTCTTTTCATGTACTCCCATTCCCTCCTCCTTTTGCAGTTGACTTTGGTTCTTCAGGTTTAGGTGGAGGTGGAAATCCTCCATCAATGCAACTTCTACACTTCTTTTCAACCCAACCTTCAATGCCATTCTCCCATTTTGCCTCCAAAGTGCCTTCCACCACACAACCTAGCAATCATCCCTGCAATCACACCCACTATGGTGATCACTGCTATGACCACCAAGGATCTTGATACTCAATTTAATGGCTAGAACTTTCCTTACTACTAGAAAATGAATGAAAATCAGTTTTAGAACTTCAATAGTTTAAAGGTAAATTGACTTTGTAAAGACAATCAGTTGATATCATGACATTCTGAACTTTGATGATTGATGCATGTCAAACCAAATCTTCTTGTTCAACCTTATCTGAGATTACTTGAATCTTGTATTGCTTGTAACCTAACAAAATGAAAGCATTAATTTACACAATCAAATATTTTATAACAAAAGTAAAATTATGTTAAGGTTTTACGAGAAAAATTATTAATACAAGAAGCCATTCAAGTCTACGACCAAAAGAGCATGAGCATCGCATTCAAATCACGGTGCTGGAAAAGTAAGCTCCAATAAAACAACACTGTGAACTACAAACAACTGGAGTTCATAGGCGTTTGCAAATATAATTTGAAAGAGCCCAGTGGCCAGTAGTCTATTGATTAGGACTTGAGAGGGAGTAAAGGTCTGACCCAAAAAAAAAAAAAAGAGTGAGTAAAAGTGAATAGACTACATCCGTAACTTGAGAAAATTTATCACTTGTAACTAAGAACTTTAAAGGGTTAAATGTGTTTTTAGTCGCTATAAAATGAGCGAAGTTTGCTTTTGATCCCTATAAATATTTTTCATTAGTTTTCATCCCTCGAAAATATAAAAGTATTGTTTTTGCTTCCTGTCGTCCATTAACTACTTATGTGTCTTACGAAATGTCACGTGACCGTCCCATGTGACACCCAATTATGTATGTAATGTTATGTTAGCATATAACTACCCGAAATTTTTTCCCTAATCCCCAAAATGAATTTTGTTTACCTGCCCTAAAATGAATACTAAGGACAAAAAACAATGATTTTATTTCTCAAAGGGATGAAAATCAAAGAAAAACATTTCATAGGGACCAAAATCAAAATTTGCCCATTTTACAACAACCAAAAACAATACTTTTAAATTTTGGAGGGTTAAAAACCAAAAAAATTCTTTTACAGTGACCAAAACCAAAATCCGCCCATTTTATAGGGACTAAATACATATTTAACCAAACTCTAAAAAATTATTGAAAAAGAAATTGTAATTATAAATATATACGAAAAACTGTAATCATATATATCTACTCAATTCACAACCAAAAGGAAGAGTATATGAAAAGAAAAACCCACAAATTGCTGATTAATTTTTAATTGTCATACCAAAGATGAGATTTAAAATTTTCATATATCTAATGAGTACCAAGAAGAGAATTAGAAGAGAAAAATATAAGCAGCATCATCTCCTATAAGAGAGGAAAAAGAAAATAAGCTAAAAATCTAAATCTAGTTGAAGAGTCAACCCAGCTAAATTTAGTCATCACAACCAAACTCTACAAGTTGTTACCCAGCAAAATTAGCATAAAGAAAGGATGAAATACTGCCCCCAAAAATCAATCACTTCAAAATCCAAAGTTCTCAAGCATATACACCTCTCATATGCTAGAGGTGTGATGAGAAAACTAGACTAAAAACACTTCCAAAAGTCCATCATATACATATATTAACAGACAAATGAAGTGCATGCAATTCCCTATCAAAGACTTCTTCCAGTGAGGAGCTCTCATTACATAAACCACTCACAACTCCGTCAAAATGGAAAATGATGAGGGTATTGGACCTTCAAAAGAATTACCCTAAAACCTCCTGTGAAGACATACATCAATTCACATAAACTAAATTTACACTTGCATATAACTGATATACTCTTATTGAAAATACAAGTGACGACAAATCCGATAAGCCTTATATAAAACACAGTTCTAATATTGGTGTGGGCTTGTTATTTTCACAAAAAAATGGTCGAAAGTCATTAAAGGAGCATTATCAATAATAAACATTTTCAATAAATTCCCGTGAGGCAAAATATTGGTGTGAGCTTGCAGGTGACAGTAGGCTACCACACTTGATATCTAAATCAAAACAACTCCGGCATCCTCTTCTGAGTACTTTCCACCCCTATAGATCAGAATCAAACATGAGCTGATCAGAATGTCTCCAACGATGGGAACAGTAAAACAATGAAACCAGAATGATTCTTTTTAGGTTCTTCCAACCTTGTGGCACAGAAAAATAAAAATTTGAGGATAATGTTACCTGGAAAGAATCTTAACTAGCAATTCCCCTTCTTTGCATTATCTGTATAGCATAAGATACAGTAGAATGTGAGCTCAAAATTTATTGACTCAATTAACAACTTTTAATTTCTTGCTTAATCAATATAATATCTCCAAAAGATCAGCATTACAGTATAGTTCTTTAGAAGACATAATAATGTAAAAAGACACTTTCTCTCCAGTTTGTACATTAACACCTGATGTCCAAATTATCCAAAGAATACTTCATCAAACGAGGTGTGATGTCCAAATTATTCAAAGTAAACAAGGCTGCTAAATCGCATGAACAAACTCAGAACAAGTCACATGTCTACGTTAGCCAACTTAAAATTATTATTTTGTAATCTCATTTCAAGTGTTAAAATCTTGTTCAACTACAACATACGGCATATCCTCATCAAAGGTAACACTTGATAATCAGGTTAAACCAGACATAATATATCATATGAATTTTGATATGTGTTAATGCAGATTAAAGCTAGAACAAAACATGACATAATAAACCTGAAATGCACTACAAAGACATAGGGACAACAATGTAAGCATTTTAACTCCAAAAAAAAATGTAAGCATTTCTCTACACATCTGACTTGAAAGAGCTGCTTTAGAGCTTCTTTGGACTTATCCCATAACACAGACTTCTAAAAATAACTATGACATGTCAATAAATTCTTTTCAACATATCTTAATAAGGTTCCTAAAATAGCTTATGAAAAGTGTTTAACTAAACTCTCTATAATAGTTTATTGAATAGGTGATTTAAATTGTTTACCCAACCACACCCTAAATTTATCAATAACTAAAAACTACAAAGAATTGTGAATAAACAATTAGGATTCCGTATAGTCATACCATTATGAGTTGTGTTTATATAAATTCTTTGCCCTGGATATCTGACTTCATCTGCCCTCCATGAGTAACAAGCCTCTTTTTAGATGTAATACAATCCTGATTTTTGTACACTCCTTATTTTTCACATACCCTTTTACATCAATTTTCCCTTGTCTCTCTCACTTCCTATTCCACCACATCACCCATCACTTCCCCCCCCCCCTTTTTCTGTTCTCTTTCTCTTCCTTTTCTATCTCCCATCCATGGGGACCGACGGGGTGTGAGACAATCTTTATCCGATGAAAAACCAGCAAGAAGTAATGAATGATAATGTGCAATGGCTTGTATGTTTTTTTCAGTCTTCTAGCTGTTCAGCCCTCTTACTCAATTCTGAGGATACAATTTGGGCTTCTCGCAGCATTCCCTCCTCCCTAAGTCCGGATATCAGCTGATAGCAGATGCGGGCATTTAAAATCAAACCCCCATCAAACATTTCCCTATACCAAAAATACGCACCATTGAAATCTTTTAAGTCGCAATGTCCCTTAATCAGAATTTTATATGTATCAGTTTTAGGAACCAGTCCCTTAGCCTTCATGTCATCAACAACATGCTTTATTTCTGAAACCCTTCTATCTTTAAGGTGTGCTAGAATCAAGCAGTTGTAAGTCACCTTGTCGGAATCAACACCCTGATCAATCATCTGTTGGTGCAAAGACATTGCCTTTAGAACATTTCCAGCTTCAGCATAACCATAAATCATTTCATTATATACAACTCGATCCGGAACCAAATCCATTTGTAACATTTCTTGAAACATTTTCTCCATTGTCACAACACCTTCCTTCCTGCATGAATTGATCAAAGGATGGAAAGTCCCACTCGAAGGTTTTATGCCCTGCTTCTTCATATTATCATACAATTCAAGGCATTTCTTGGTGTTTCCTGACATTGCATATCCTGAGATCAGGGAACTGTATGTAATTACATCTGGGTTATATCCCTTGCTTGCCAATTGGAGAAACAAATCCTCAGCTTCTGTTACCCTTCCATTTTTTCCGAGTCCATTTATCAGCGTATTGTAAGTCACAAGAGTTGCATTTATTCTATTTTTCATCATCTCATCAAAAAATCTGAAGGCATATTTCAATTTACTCAATGTGCAACTAGCTTCAATGAGCATATTATATACTTCTGCATTTGGAGAAACCCCACGACCTGTCATATCCCCAAGCACAATCTCAGCATCCAGAAGCTTACGATCTTTGCACAGACAATTTATCAGAGAACCATAGCTTATGACATTAGGCTTTATCTCTTTCTTTTCCATTTCCTCAAGAATCTCAAAACACCTGACAAAATCACACACCTGGCCGTAACCATTAATCAAAGAGTTATAAGTCTCCACAGTGGGGGAAACACCCTTCTCTATCATCCTCTTAACCCACCTCTCCGCCTCGTCCAACTCCCCAATTTCGCAGAACTTGTTAATCAGGGTATTGAAGGTGACATAACTAGGCTTCAACCCTCGTTCTTCCATTTGTTCAGTTGTTAGTATAGCTTTATTCAAGTCACCCTCTTGGCAATATGCATTCACCAGTATGTTATATGATATCTGGCTTGGAATAACTCCATTATCTTCTAGTTTTGCCAAAACCTCTTTTGCCTTTTCAATCCTTCCTACCCTACACAGTCCAGTCAACAAGACACTATAAGTACGCTCATGGATCCTCGTTCCATTTCCATCCAGCGAACCATTATCATTTGAATGATCATCAAATATAAGACACGAAAACCCAACAGGCAAAAAACCAATCCCTTCCATCTCCAACAACACCCTCCTGGCATCTTCCAATCTCCCCAAACCACAAAGACCGCTTAACAAGCAATTGTAGGTGACAACATTAGGCTCCGAATATGGGGCCTTCATCCTCGCCTTTAAGCTAAATGCTTCCTCTATTTCACCCACCTTGCAATACCCATCAATGAGCGTATTATACGTCACCGTATTTGGATCCACTTTTCTGTGAATCATTTCATCGAACAGCTTGCGAGCATCGTTTATTTTTTTCACTTTGCACAACCCACCCAATACCAGGTTATAAACAAAAACAAAAGGGTGAATCCCTTCCTTCTCCATTGATCTCATCAACCCAAAACTCTTATCGAGGTCCTTCAACATCACCGCAGCTTGAATAGCTTTTGCGTAAGTTAAAGCATCGGGTCGAATACCAGATTCGACAATGTCAGTGAAAAGAGTTAGAGCTTTCTCGAACTGTTGGGAATCGACAAGAGTTTTGAGCAAACGGTTGACGAAACAAGTGGAGGGAAGAAAGCCGTCTTTTTTCATTGAATAGTACAACGCCATAGCTTGGTTGAGCATTTGGGGATTGGAGCAAAAACGTAAGAGGGTTTCTAGAAAGATGGGTTGGGAGAAGAGCGTGTGAAGTTTGGAGGGAAAGGAGAAGGGGATGTTGGAGAGAAGAAGGGATTTGAGTAAACTTTGAGCAGTCTTTGTGCGACCCTGGTCTAGTAAGGATTGAAGCTTTTGAACGCTTTGAAGCCATTGCTGTTGCTGGGGATGTGTGAGTGATTGGGAGCAGAAGAAGGAAATGAAATTGCTGAGGTGGGAATTGGGAAGAAGATGAAGACGGAGATGAAGAGCGGAGCGCCTTCCCAAACCCATTGCCATGCCACTCTGTGCGGGGCGGTTGTGCTCTGCCTCTGTAATTCACATTTCTCGTTGGGCTCGTGGCTTCGAGGTTGATTAGTGATTACTGGTCTGATACACGATCCCAGAGAGGCCGTTTATTTTATTTAACCCCTCCCCCGCTTATTTTTCTCACCTCTCTGGTAAATACTAGATTGGAGTGTGTAGTAGTGATATTTATTCCGATTAGAGAAGGAATAGGTCTCCTAAGAAAGAGGGGAAAGACTAGAATTTTTCTGAATAACTTCTTAACTTTTTCATTGCATAAAACAATATTACAAATACCAGTACTAAATAACTACCTCCCTAATATTTAGGATATGAGGACAGTTTTCTCAACCCACTTGTTAAAACTGTAAAATAGTAACTACTATTATATTTACTAGCGGCAAGATGGGTTTCCGCATTTCTATTACTCCCAAACGTCCGTTGCCATCTGAGAATGAGATTTGCATCTTGTTTGGAGACTCCTAAACGTCCGGTAGTCAAAATGAGTTTCGGTCGAAACCACGGTTGATTTGGAAGGACCCCCCGAGTTGCTTTTCATTCTTCCGTTCACCGTTAACTTCAAATTTGAAGGAACACAACCATTTCACTCCCCACTTTGCCCTCCAAAAACTAATAGACAAAATAAGGAGAAAAAAAAATCTCTTCAGAGGATATCTGGCTCCGGCGACTATCTTTGTCTTAGATCTGACTGTGAAAGTTCCCCAGCTTCTGTTTTGCTTAATATCTGGAGTTGATCGGCTACACCACCAACCTTGGAGCTCACCCCCTGCGCTTCTTGTCCAAACCCACCTGGCATTGTAAACACACCACCCATTCCCAATGACCAGCTTTCTCTCAGAGTCCAGTTTCATGGCATTGCCCTTCCCTCAATCATGCCAAAGATGGAAACTTTGTGCTACAAGAGGAGGGTGAGCGTGAGGTGCACTGTGAGGTCCATGTGATTTCCTGGAGAGAACGCAGAATCAACGCCCAAATCTCTGTGATGCTCACACTGAATCAGTTTGGAACGCTCTCACTGATTATGAGTCTCGTGGATTTCATCCCAAATCTTGTGTGGAGGTAATGCTAAATCCAATGCTGCTTTCCATATTCAAGTTTTATTAAATAATTAAATAAAAATAAAAATAAGTGAAAGTGTTTTGTTGTTGTTGTTGTCACTTGTCAGTGGGTGAATACAGTTGTCATCATATGAGAAAAGGGTGAAGTATATGTGTCATGTGTATATTTGTTCAGGTGGTGAGTGGAGAAAAAATAAGGAATAAAATGATGTTGGTGTGTCATGTTTCTATTACATTGTACTATTACATGTGGGTTCTTCGTCTTTCAACACCTAAAAAGAAGAAAGTATGCAAAAGATTGTGCTTAAAAAGACTAGTTAGGCAAGTGAAGTGCTTGATGATATATGCTTAAGCTCATAGATATTACTTTTAGGAGAAAAATGAAGATTTTTATTTGCTTAGTCTATGTTATTAATAATAGATACTCTAAGAAGTATTGTGAATAGAGATTATGTTTGATTCAACTAAGGCCGGAGCTAAATCAGCTATTGATAACTAACTATTAAAGACTTGTTTGACTTTGAATAATTTTAGGAACAGAAGATTGAGTTGTTATACAAAAGATATTTAACCAGAATATTCCAGGGGTAATATTTTGAGAAATATAATAACCCCCTACACTCAATTATAATATATTGTCTCTGTTGCAACATGGTAGATGAAGGCTCAGCCTAAATCATAATCCTCATAGTTTCTTCCTTTAAGGTATTCCTTCCTTCCTCTCTAAATTTTCCTTTCCTTGTTAAATTTTCTATGGAAGTTCTGGTAACTGTAAAGAGGCTTTGAATTGTAACACTCTAAAGTGCACTCACTTTAAAATTCATTCATCATGTTAAAAGGACCCAAATCCACAAACATTAGACATTATAAAACTCATACCCTCTTTGGTAATTACACATTTAAAAGTACATTTGATTAATATCATGTAAATAAATTTCATTTTGTTAAACGTACGTTTGCGAAAAAAGTATCCAAACAGAAATCACGTTACGGTAAACTCAGTTTTAACCAAACGTCAATTTGCAAAATGACGTTGAATAAAACGTCCGTTAGCAAACGTTAATCAAAACGGACCCTAATTCATTTAACATAATGATATGCTGGACGCTTTGGAGCACGCCTGGGCCTGTTTACAACAATAAAAGACCCAATCTTGGAAGTGTTTTCACGTTTTGAATGTCCATTCCTATCATTACCCATATCCCCAAGACAGATATTGTCCTCAACACTCGTGAAAGCGAGCCTCCGTCATGCAAGTCGCTGTGAACGCCGCTCCAACCGAGGACGGCTCCTTCGATCGCCATTGTCAACCACCACAAGTCTCTCCCGTCACGCAAGTTTAAGCAGCACTTTGTGATAATATTTTTAACTTTCCCGATTTCATCTACACGTTGCTTCTTGTTGCAACTTCATTCTTCTCTGGTTTTTCTGGATCTGATTCTGTTTATATAACAGGGTACTTAAAAATTGGAGCTTTGGTAGCATTTTGGTGAAGGAAATGATTTCCATGATACATCAGTGACAGAGAGTTTGCAAACTTGTTAATTTTTTTTTAATCTTTTAGGATTGCTTATGTTTGATTCAACAGTTGAAAATGGGTCTAGGAAGTAGGAGCGAAGCCCTCAGGATTTGAAGTCAGGGGGGGTACCCGAGTTCAGCTTCCAACTTTTTTTTTTTTATGATAACTTGTTCTACTTCTGCTTATTCAAATTGTACTACTGTGTTGTGCTCAAATTGTATACTCCTACTTCGATTGTGAATTTCTGATTCAGAGCATACATGAATTAGCCTGATTAGATATAGCCTGGATGGCCTCACTAAAGACCTTTAATATAAAGTAGGTTTTTAAATAGTCTTACAGGCTAGGCCAGACCAAAAAACAGTCTATGATAGGTAATAGGCCAGATCCAGGTCTTGAAATTTTAAAGTAGGCTAGGCCTAGGCCATGCAAAGCCTGACCTTTGCAAGGCTTGACCTGACCTATTCCCACCCCTAATAGAAACCAGTGAGACCGAGTAAAGCTCGGAGAGTCGTGAGGGACTTAGGAGTAGGTGTAACACCCTCAAAATTGAATTCATATGATCCTATAAATTGTGTATTTATATTGGTAATTTTGTGATAAATTATGTGTGTTTGACTTAATAATTAGTATATTTTAATGATATTATTTTATCTTATTTTATTAAATATTAGTCTTGAATTTATTGTGAATATTTTAGAATAATAGTCTATTTTAGAAGTTGGTATAAAAATGATTTTTTAAGTGAGAATTGTTATAAAAGAAAAAAAAAAAATATATATATATATATGCAAATAGTGGAGCGCTGATTGTTTCTTCCTTTTTTATTTTTTATTTTTTATTTTATTTTTTATTTTTTATGATGAATAGAAAGAAGTTGGGCTAATTGTACAGCCTGACTACGTTTTGTTTTCCCGCTTATACGCACGTCCTCCCACTTATGGTCCTGTTCATCATCTTCCTCACTTAATCGGGTGATTAAAGAAAGGGTAAAATATATTTTTAGTTCCTATAAAATTTGTCAATTTTACTTTTAGTCCCTATAAAAAATTCGTTCGAACTTTAGTCCCCCTAAAATTTTCCGTTAATAAGTTTAGTCCCCGCTGTTAAGTTCCTTCTTAGGTGGCAAACGCTGGTACATGTGGCACCCTCCACGTGTAATTTTTTATGACGTGGCATGGCTGACTGAACACAACTGGTTTGGGTAGATCGATGTCACCTTTTTTTTACACCCAAAATTCTTATTATACCCCTAAAATTCCCAAACATCATCATCGATTGTCATGGAGGTAACCCTAATTTGAGAACACAGAAAATCGTGAAGCAAAAGCGTAAACCAGAATGCGAACTAGGATGAAGATGCGGTAGGGTTTAGTTTTGGAGGTGGCCACTGTGGAAAGTGGAAAGAGGGATTGGGGGTGGTGGTGGAGTGAAAGGTGATTCTGATTTAGAATGCGAGTTGCAAAAGGGAGATGATAGTTGTTGGTTGGTGATGAAGAAAGGGAGAGAACAATCTGAACACGAACGCGTTGATGTCACCACTTACTCACCACACCAGATGTGGTTCGATCGAAATTTCGGTGGTGTAGGAGAAGCTACACCCATCATCCACCTCCTGCATCCCATTGCAAGCAAAAAGGAAGAAGAAAAAAAATCAGTAACAGAAGCACAAAGGCAACACCATCGTTGCTTCGTGAACAACCACCTTCTCCGGCGAGCCTTACCCAAATCAACCACCACTCTGCACACACCCACTGCCACCATCGCCCAACAGAACCCCTCTCCTCTGCTAATCGCCCTTCACCGTCAACTTCCGCGACTGCAAAAGGGTCTCCGTCACACCACCTCTATGCTTCTCGCTTCCTCACACGCCCAATCCGCACCCACCGGTCTCGTCGTCACCCAAGCCATTTTGAACTCGAACGCCGCTCGTCCCTTTGCCTTAGCCGTCATTTGGGTTTCTCAGGTGTTGATGAAGAAGATCAACCCAGAAAAACGATTTACCTAAACAATTGATTAATTATTAGAAAAAATTATTTTATTAATTAAATAGTCTTTTTATCTATGTGGACATTTTTGTCAAAAAAAAATCTATGTGGACATTGACATGGGGACTCATCAGCACCATGAACCACGTCAGATAGTGAGATGGCCTGCCATGTCATCAGATAACAGAGGAATTTAACCACAGGGACCATAAGTGTAGACGAAAAATAAATTAGGGACCAAAAGTGCCCAAAAAATTTTAGAGGGACTAAAACTAAAAGTCGCTATATTTTTAGGGACCAAAAACATATTTAACCCTTAAAGAAAAAACGAAACCGTTGCTCTAATTTCTCTTTTTTTGTTCACTCACTCTAGACCACAGAAAAATATCAAATTTCATCTTCCCACTCAAAATCAACCATAGAATTCGTTTCTGGCCTCTGTTCGTTCAACCGAGGCTTCGTTCGTCGCGTCTAATTACGTTGGATGAACTGTAATTTCGATTTTTCGGCCACCACACTTTTCGGTTGGAAAAACGGACGTCATTTTCGGATTCCTCGCGTCGAAACCTTCATAAACCACTACTCCTTTGCTCGATTCGATGAAGTTGATGTCGGACCCCTTGTAACCCCTTTGTCTTGGTATGGCATTCTCCGGTCACTCTTTTTGCTTCCTTTTAATTTCGTTTCAGCCTTAAAAATTCAAAAAAATAATATGTTATACTTATTGTTATTTTTTTCAGCCGCATTTCGCTCTTCCGTAAATTTTATCCCGTGCTCGTTTGGTGCCCAAATTGTCGTTGTAGGCAATTTTTTTCGCCTTGCAATACTTTAAACTTCTTTATTGAGGTAAGAGGGTAGATGAATACAAGATTAGTGAGCTTATAAATATAATTAGACAATAGGGACGTCCCATGGTCCCTAGACTTGGCGCGGTTGTGCAAGATAAGTACCATTGTCATTGTGATGGGAAAACTTTATATTAATCTCTGTCATAATACTTTTGTTAATTGAGTTTGTCTTAAAATGTGCTGTTTGAGTTAATATGATAATGGTATGTCAAGTATGCAAAGTGTGATGTTTGATTGCCTTTATTCCTAAGTGTTAATTTGTGGATGGTATGTTGTCTCATGACTTGTGTTATATTTCTAAGTGTTGTTTAGCATTGGTAGCTTGATATGTGTAGAAGTTTTATGATGTATGAATGGTCTCACTTAGAGTTTGTAAGTGTAGGAAATGATTTTGTAGAAATTGTAAATAATAGGCTAAGAATGAATTATGCAGAATTTTAATAAGGAAATACTAGTGTTTTTAATGGTTAAGTTATGATCAATGGAGTCTTAGAACTTAAGAATGAGGATGATCTTTATGTGGTAGAGGTTTGAGTGGTTAGGAGCATGAATGAGCATAGTTGACAACTTAGAGTAATAGTTATGCAAAAAATGACTAAGTCTGTAATTGTTTTAGCAAAGCCTCACTAATTGAAATTGTAAATTCAAGATATAATAAGTATTGACTCAAACTCTTTTGGATAGTGTCCTATAATTTTAGGTGAGTATTACGGTTCGTCAGGTCAAATTAAGTAAGTTGAAACACTTGAGTTAATAGTTAGAAATTAAGTTAAGCTAGCTTAGATTTAGTGTTAGTGTTGTGAGGTAGGTTGATAACTTGGACTTGTTCCAAAATTGGGGGAAACTTGTTAGTTTACTGACGAGTAGTACCTTGTTAACATTGTTGTAGCCGGCCACTTGATGAGATGGTTGGTGATTTGATAAGTTGTAGCCGACCGCTTGATGAGAAGGTTGGTGAGTTGTTAAGTTGTTGTTGTTGTTGTTGTTGTTGTTAGACACTTGTTTGGTTTGTGTTCATGCATCATATGTGTCTTGTTAAGTTAACGTTATTGGGGGTGAGCAACGATGATGCGATATAGTATCGGCCATAATGGGCAAGGTACCCGGCCTTGGGGGTCAATCGGGTAGGAGCGTCTTATATAAAGGCAGTGGATAGCTACCACAACTGGGGCGTGACCAATAAATATACCGGATACCCTGACTAGACACTCTTCGTACTCAAGAGTGATGATGTTTTCTCACTCGCTCATCTGAGTTGATTTGGATCCACATGTTTGGTGAAGTAGACGTTTCTAGGATTGCATAAGTACTCGTTGAGTCAAACATTCATGTTATGTGTTGATTAAGTTAACGTGTTGTATGCGCATTGCTTAAGCTATGTCCTTTGTCGTTTTGTGCTATGATTGTATATGATGTCTAACCCCTTTTTGCTGTGGCTACTCATACACCATTGTGTATGTTTAGACGATGAGACTGCAGGTGAGGATGACGACGTGGCTGAGGAGTGATCCGTGGGCCCGATCACTGTAGATTAGGATTTCCGGTGTTTTAGTTATTATCGTTGTTGTTATTTCCGAAGTAAATACTTAGGGTCAGCTCTGAGACATTGTGATATCGGGGTGTTTTTATCATTTAAATTTTATTCGTAATTGTTAATTGATTGTTTCCGCAAGTTTGTTAGAGCGTGATGACTCTAGCTTTATTTATGAAAATTTTATTTGACTGTATTTTTCAGCAGTTACATTTTTTTCTTAATTTATTTTCGTAACGATAACATGCGGGGTAGAGGATGTCACAGTAGATCATGCCAAAATATCTTTCACTTTTGTAGGATTAGCCTGTACACCATTTCCTGAAATAATATGACCTAAATAATCCACTGAACAAACACCAAAATAACCCTTAGTATAAAATTGGTTATCAAGTAACAATTTCAAAACTTGCTCCAAATGAATTAAATGGGTAGACCAAGTAGGACTATAAATAAGGATATTATCAAAGAAAACTGGACAAATTTGCGGAGGAATGGTCTAAGTAAATCATTCATGGTTGTTTGAAAAGTTGATGGTGCATTAGTAAGCCCAAAGGGCATCACCAAAAACTCGTAATGCCCATCAAAGGTTCGAAAACTAGTTTTGGGAATCTCCTCTTGAGCTAACTGAATTTGATGATAACCTGACCGTAGGTCAATCTTAGAAAAGAATTGGGCTCCCTTGAGTTCATCCAACAATTCAGCAATTGTTGGGATAGGTAAACGATCTCGGATAGTGATAGCATTGAGTGCCCGATAATCCACACAAAAACGCCATGAGCCATCTTTTTTCTTTACCAAAAGAATCGGAGAAGAATAAGGGCTGGTACTTGGACGGATGGTGTCGTCTTTGAGCATATCAACAATCATTGAAGTCATAGCTTCCTTCTGAAAATAGGGGTAGCGGTATGGTTTTATGTTAACTGGGGTGGAATCAGGTTGTAAATGAATATGATAGTCATGGAATCGGTTTGGGGGTAAGCCATGGGGAATAGAAAAAATGTGGGAATAACGGTGGGATAAATGAGCAAGGTCATGATGAAATGAATCTATTTTGGCATAATCATTTGTGGATAAGGATTGGGTTAATTGTGTATCTGTTTCACGTGGTGGTAGGTCAGTGGGTACCATGGTAATGGCGTGAAGGGTGGCAATGGAGTCAGTGTGAAGCATACAATTTATTTGTGGAAAAGTGGCGAGAGATAATGAGGGTGAAACCATACCAGTAAGTGTGACAAGTTCTCCATTGTGATAAAACTGCATAGAAGGGATTGTGTAGTCGGAAACAAATGGTCCCAAGGTTTGTAACCATTGTACACCAAGAACTATGTCAGCCCCTTGTATAGGTAGAAGATAGAGTGATACCCAGAAAGTATGGTCTGCTATTGTGAGAGGAACATTAGAACATATGCCATCACGTTTTAGGTGCTCACCGTTACCCACCATGACAGAAAAAGATGGTAGAGGTTGAGTGGTTAAATATAAGAATGCTACCACTCTAGGTTGAATGATGTTATGTGAACTACCGGTATCAACCAGGACTGAAACAGAATGACCATGTATGCGAGCATAAAATCTTAGAGTCCATGGAGATGGTTGGCCTGAAACTGCTTATAGTGATAGATGGAATTGTTCTGGGTTTGTTTTTGGTGGTGGAGTGTCTGGATGGGTGAGAAAGGGAGAGGGTATAGGTGGTATTGTGTCGGTTAAGAGGAAAAGATCGTTTGTTGATGGTTCAAAAGTAGGATCTGGGGGTTCATCTGGTGAAATTAGCAATAAAAATTGCTTATTCTTGCAACGGTGGCCCCTATGATATCTCTCATCACAATTGAAAGATAATCCTTTGGCTCTACGAGCATCCATCTCAGTTTGGTTTAATAAACCAATTGGTGGTGTATTCTTTGTATTGGAATGTGGTGCGGGTAAGGCTAATGGTAGTTGTGAGGAGTTAGGTAATGTTATGCGAAGCTGTGGTGGCAAGGTTCGAGGCTGAGTTGGGTGAGGGTCATAGGCTAAGGTTGTGTGTGATGCTGACAATTTGGATTCCACCAATTTTGCTAAACCAATGGCTTGGGAAATTGATTCAGTGTGCAGAATGGCAAGTTCATTCCATATGTCAGGACGCAAACCAGAGATGAAACAATCCAATATGGAATCAGGAGGCAAGCCAATGACACGGTTGCACAGATGCTCAAAATCGCGTTGATAATCAAAAACTGTTGTGGTTGTTGCAACTTGAATAATGCTTGTTGATGATTTTCATATGCAGATGGTCTAAATCCGAGTTCCATAGAGTGCACAAAATCCTCCCATAGAGCGCACAAAATCTGTAATCAAATGGTTGTTGTGCATCCATTGGTACTAACCAAGTGCATCTCCTGTCATATAACATGAAATTCTGGATACATGGTTAGGAGGAGTGATGAAATAATGATTGAAATGTTGATCTGCTTGAAAAATCCATTACATTGGAGTAGAGCCATCAAAAGGTTGAAGAGTAAGTTTAGGGGGTTTGATGGATTGGTCTGCGTTTGGACTGTGGGTAGGAGAAGAAGATTCTGTTTTGGTTTGCAAGTTTTGGAAGTTATCGAGATATGATTCATGGTGGAGATCTTGATTAGTTTTGAATTTTTGGAAGGCAGAAGTAAATGCTGCGATGGATTCTTGGAGTTGCAACAGATCCTGGGAGCGGATATTCATGGTTACAGTGATGAAAGCACCAATGATAGATTGGAGTATGTAGTAGTGATATTTATTCCAATTAGAGAAGGAATAGGTCTCTTGAGAAAGAGGGGGAAGACTAGAATTTTTCTGAATAACTTCTTAACTTCTTCGTTGCATAAAACAATATTACAAATACTAGTACCAAATAACTACCTCCCTACTTTCGGGAAAAAAAAACTACCTCCCTAATATTTAGGATGTGAGGACAGTTTCCTCAACCCACTTGTTAAAATTGTAAAACAGTAACTACTATTACATTTATTTATAATTCACTTAACATAATTTTTATGATATGCAGGAGGCTTTGGAGCACGCCTGGGCCTGTTTGCAACAATAGAAGGCCCAATCTTGGAAGTGTTTTCATATTCTGGAGGCCCATTCTTATCACCCCCTCCCTCAAAAATTCCAATTTTACCCCTATTTTTACTATCTTTTTCCTCAACTCACTCTCTCTATCTCTCTTAATCTTCACCTCCCACTCCTCTCACCTCACACTCTCTCTCTCTCTCTCAACTCTCCCTCAACCTCACTCTCTCTATATCTCCATCACTGGCCCTCTCTCTTTCTCTCCTTGTCACACACTCTCCCTCTCTTTCGCGCATTGTATCTGAAGTACTCGCGATTTTTTTTTTTCTGCGATTGAGATCTTTTCGGAATCTTGTTTTCGAGAGCCTCCTAGAGAATGCACCTCATTGTTGGCGGGTTGCTTCTTTGGGCCCAATCTATTCCTCTATTGTCCTTTTTAGTTAGGGAGTGTCTTCCAACACTTTTTTTTTTTGCCTACGGCACCCGTGCCCCCTTTTTTTATATTCAAGTAACCCAGGCTTCCAACAACTCAGTTGATGGAGTGTAAAAAAAAGAGGGGGTGCTGTAGGAAAAAAAAGAGTGCTGGAAGCCACTCCCTTTTAGTTAATAAGGGTCTCTAAGGCTTTTTTTTTTTGGAATTCAACAATGCCTAAGCCCAAAAAGAGAAATAAACTACAAAAAACATGAGTTAGAATCACCCTAAACATCAGAAATTAAAACTTGTCCTAGTTGTATCGGGGGGTGATAATCAATCCACTGGGATGTAAGATCACAACTCAAGTTGGCTAAAACATCAACAAATCGGTTTCGTCCGCAATAAAAATGACATACTCGCACATCCTAGTCCAAGCTATGTAGTTTCCTAATCCGTTGTGAGATCCTCCCGCCAAACGAGCTCCTTGACACTTCTCCCTTTAAACTTCTAAACACAAGAGCTGAGTCTAATTACAACTTAACAACAGAAAAATCTATGCTCATAGCCAAACGAAATCCTTCAAAGACCCCCTTAGAACTCTGCCACATATGTTGTGGTTCTCTCTAGGAATAATAAAGCGGGTCGGCTTGCCTTGACTCATGTCCAGCCCACCTTAAACGGGATGAGGCAGGTTGACCTGCAACAGGGAAAAGGGTTGAGCTCCTTGGTCCGCCCTACTGCATGTAGTTATGAGTTATTGTAACTTTAAATTCGTAGTTAATGTAAATTAAATTCAAATTATAGATATCTTAGGATTTAATTATTCCCCTATATCTCTGCATATATCACATGTACAACTTCCGTAAAATAAAATAAAAAAATCTCATGTACAACTGCAATTAATTTTGAATGAAATCGTTATTCTTCCACTGTTTTCTATAGAATTTGGCTTTAGCGAATACAATTTCATTTTCTTTTGCTCAATATTTTTGCGATAAAACCCAAGGTTGGAGGTTAGAGGAAACATGTAAAATTTGACTAACACAGAGGACGAGACACACAGAAAAGGAGATGCAAAATGGAACTCTCTGTATTTTATCCATTTCTTGAAGCTGCTTATTTCTTCAAACAAATACAATGTAAAGAAAAGGCAAAAGGAAAGTTTGAAAAATATTGAAAAGAAAAAGAACTACAAAAATCTTATAAACAATCCATCCAATCAAAGATTTATGCTTCCCTAAGGAACGATGCCAGTAGATTGCTGCAGCATTCTTGTTCTGTAGGCTTCTCTTCCATGAGAAGGACTTTCCGTAATTTCCTTATATATCTTTGCTGAATATTCACAAGAAAACTAACTCTTTGGAGTCACTGACCCTTATGCAAAACCTCAAAGAATGACCACTCTATCTTTTCTACTAACAAGCTGCATGTAATTTGCCAGAACTATGCTGAAAAACACAATATATTACAACGCGTTTGATTTGAAGGCACAAAGGCTAAAATTGCTCAATGAAGAGTTGCCACTTGCCAAGTCCTTCTAGGAGTTGGGAACGAAGGTTCCGACATATCCAAATGCCATGACAAAGAAGGCAAATGCTTGGATAAAGAGAAAGATGAAGAAGTGGTTTTTCCCGAACAGAACATCGTAGCAGCCACAAAAGAAGAGGTACATTCCGACACCAAGTTCTAACAAGTGAATCCTATTGATATTTGAACACAGAGACGACATATGTAAATAATACCAATTAGAAATCATTAATTATAAATGAATCAATTTATAATTTTATACCTGTCTCCAATCCTGAATCGAGGCTTCTTGAGTGCTTTAGCTCCTGCTTTAGCCTTGAGAGCATCTCCTAGTTTTTCAGTGACAATCCATTCATTCACTCGATTAGCCTCTAGCAGACCAATAATGGTTGCCTTTGTTCTATGTAGAGACATCACATTCTCAAAGAGAATCCAAAATACCAGTAAATGGAGTGACCTGTCATATAGACAACACACGATGAATAAAAATCAACAAAGCTTTACTTGTAAAACAAGTTCCTTGTATTTAGATGCAACTTTGGCTTATGTAGTATTTGATTATGGCCATACCAATGAATGAATGTTCTAATAACCTGAAATAATAACCTAAAAAGTTATACTTTTTAGTAAGTATTATTTTTTTAATTTTTTGATTTTTTATCTAGTTAGTAGGGCTTTTGTTTTTGGATGAACCCTGACTATCCTTGGTCAGAAGCAAGAGACTAATTCCTCGAGGTACTGAGATCCATAAGGGATTGACCTCTCCCAACATATGCTCTTTCATACACATAGACCAGGATTCAAATCCTGATCACATGCTTAAGGCACCTGGTTATTTACTGTTGAAAGAGTTTATTTTCAACATTTATTTTACTGACCGTGGCATACTATGTTGGTAACTAGTTAGTAGGCTTTGATTATAGAGGAAAATTGAAGAAAGGAAAAGTTTAGAGAAATGAAGACCTTGGAGTTCCAACTGCATTTAGGAGGGTGATAGCTGAAGGGATATAGACAGCTCCCCACTTTGGGACAGCAACCTCGGGTACCAAAACTGTTGCAGGTAGAACAATGCAATAAAACACAAACGTGTTGATGTGTGCTATGACTTTCCGGACAAAGAAGAAGCTGTAAATCACATGTATCTTCTTCCACAATGACACTTTCTGCAATGGACAAACACATGGGTTTAGAGCTTTTGTAGCGAATATATTTTGTCTACTCTTGTAGATTGTTGATAGTTCAATAGGAAGCAACCTTACCTTGTTTCTAATAATCTCCATGACCATTTTCCTGAAAAGATTGGCTGGCCCACATGACCAACGATGCTGTTGGTAGCGGTAGGCCTTGAAAGTACTTGGCAATTCATTTTTAACCTGTATTCAAATATATATCTCTAGTCAAAAACCAATTGACAAAACATATATATGAAAAAGAACATCATATTCCTCTCTGTGCCTTCCTTCCTTTACCACTTTCCACCTGTGATGGTCCCTTCATTATTATCCTTTCCCCTTCTTCATTTTAAGTAATTATTCCCATGTAGAAGTGATAACTAAATGATGGTATAAACAATAATTCTCAATAACATGTAATATTGTTAACATCATAACAAGTAAATGGATGGGTTCTTTGTTCTTTGACATGGATTGAATTATAATTAGCTAGAGTTGACTGAATCACTAATTTAGTGCAAATTAGTACCTAAAATTAACGAAATTTCAGAAAGATCCCTAAAATTGAAAATATTTGATTACATTAGTCCCACTAAAACAATTGCAGTAACTAAATTAACCGATTCAAATGTGATCGAGGATTTTGAAATTTCATTAATTTCAGGAATTAAATTGTCCGACACATACAACTCCGGTGACCGGCAATAACATGGATAATTTCAAAGGCAAAATCGGTGGTTGGATAGAGTTATTAAGAAAGCAAACCTTCAAGTCGGACAAGTACAAGAATTTCCATCCTTTGAGACTGGCTCGAACAGCCAGGTCCATATCTTCCACTGTGGTCCTATCCTTCCATCCACCAGCCTCATTCAGCGCCGAAATTCTCCATACTCCCGCAGTCCCTGTGTAATTCACAAGAGTACAAAATATCGGCTAAATCTTCATCCCACAAGAAAACATGAGGTAGCTTCCATTATGAAACAAAACAACACCCTTTGCTCTTGTTTTTTCTTTTCCTTAAGGTGAAAATAGATAGAATTTATTTCCTTTTTTTTTTTATCGTAGAATGTGAAAATATTTGCCATCGTATTACCGTTGAAACCAAAGAAGGCGTAAGTGGAAGACCCCACTTCTTGTTCCACAGTAAAATGGTAATCCAATGACATCTCTTGCATTCTGGTCATCATACATTCATCAGCGTTCACTGAAATAAATAAATAAATAAATAAATAGTAATTGTCTTGCCAACAACCTTGCCGGCATGTAATTTACAATGTCATAATGTATTGATTAATTTAGCAGAAGAGAGTTCAAAATAAATCCAGCTGTCGGTTAGTGGAGATAGACAGTGACTATGCAACAAGGACCACCATTAAATTGGCACGTGCATCTGCCGGATGCAGCAGAAGAGTAGTAGATGAAGTAGCACAATAAGAACAATGATGACATCAACTAGCACAATAATACCAACAACGGTGTTGTTTCTGGTAAGACAGAAATACCCTTTGAAATACACATGCAGGTTTCAAGTATTGCCCTCCTTTGCGGCAGCAGAAATCAACAATAATGATGTTTGGACCCGCCCAAAATCTTCAATTTACTGGCTAAAAACGAAACAAGGACTCCATAGAATACATATGGAAATTAATGCACATACCCTAAACAATTCTTGGTGTTAATGGAGTACTGTGGCCTTTCATTCCTACTCGGCTTCAGCATCATTGAAAGTCACCCGGAGAGCACATTTTTCTAAAACATTATCATCTTCATTTTATTTTATTGTATTACATTACATGATTACATTCTTGAAATTAAGAAAGTTTTTCTCCAAAAAAATTATATACTCCTATATGCATGGTTGTTTCACGTACAACTTAGGCGTTAAGCATATTGTTGGAATCATTATTTCATGAAAGTTATATATAGCATGTTGTAAAATAACATGAAAGAATTGTACGCATATAACTAAAAAAGTATAACTAAAGAGATGTCAAATACCAACACTTAAAACAAAATTATGTGAAGTTTTACCGAAAGAATCCAATCCCAAGGAACAGGGGGATGCTGACTTAAATTTCTCTGTTTGTTGAAACAACTTCTATTTTGACCTTCTTATAGTTACTAAACTTACACATACTAGTATATTTAAAAGTTGCCACATCCACAATGATCTACTCCCTCCGGTTACTTTTTATAAGCTCATTTAGACAAAAAAACGCATATTAAGAAAAGTAGTTAGTATAATTAAATTTGTCTATAATGTGTATGTTTTTCCAAATTTATCCCTCAATCATACTTTTAATTAATTAATACATGTCTTGAATTTTTAAACACTATGCAATTAATTATGAGTATTTTTAGAAAAAAAATAATTAATGTATCTTGTAATTTAAAAAAAGGCTTATACTCCCTCCGTCCCTAATTATAAGCCCTTTAAGACAAAAAATTTTGTCCCTTTTTATAAGACCCTTTTTAATTTACAAGATGCATTAATTATTTTTTTACAATACTACCCCTAATTAATACAATTAGTATAACACTTTCTCTCTCTTAATAGACTTTTTGGGATATGACAAACCACAAATAAATGAAGGGTAAATTTGGAAAAACATGCACATTGTTGACAACTAACTACTTTTTTTAATCTGCGTGTTTTTGTCCTAAGGTGCTTATAAATAGGGACAGAGGGAGTAATTAGTTATAAATTTTTTTTCTAAAAGGAACTTATAAAAAGTATCAGAAGGAGTATAATTAATTATTGGTTCGAGGCCTCTAAGTTTAACTCCAAATTTAATTGTCCGTTTTCCTCATTAGGCAGTGGTCCAGTGTTTATCAAAATTTTCGGCCACACAATTACACAGCCAAACACTATTCTTCAATAAAGGAATCATTAGCAAGGACAACTTACGTGAAAACCATTATTATTATTTTATCATGGCCTCATGGTTAGTCGTCTTTCAGTTCATTGATCACTTTTCATGACAGCCTGTTCCCAACAATTTTAAATAGGTTTACTAATATGCCATTAACCTCCCCCCCTCTTTTTTTTTTTTTCAGAGCATGAAACATGAGTAACCATACAAAGGAACTGTATTAAAAAAAACTAAAAAAAGGTGTGGAAATAACATTTGGATGGCAGTAGAAAGAGTGGGTCCACATTCACAAACAAGTGAAAGAGAGAAGCATACGTGGCTTAAATCGAAGGCAACCACGAAAGCCGAAACTGTGATGTTTTCACGGTCGTTCAACCACAAAGTGGGACCCACCACACCCTAACAACCAAACTGAAAATTTCCATCCAAAAAAACTAAAAAGACCCACCGACAGTTTTAAAAAGCAAGCTCTGTTTTTAGAACTTAACTATCTAATCTTAAGACACCACACCAATATTAACTAAGTCAAATAAAGCCGCCATTAAGAGAACCCAAAATCTAAATTTAGAAAGGGTTTGAATGTTGATTGAGAGTAAATAAAAGAAAGAAAATTACCAAATTTCCACCGAGCCTGAATGAGTGCTAGTTCAGGATTGTGCACCATAAATGGCACGGTGCGCCACAAGAAATCAGGCTCTGGCTGAAAATCAGCGTCAAAGATAGCAACTAGATCGCATTGCTTCACGTAGCTTCGCTTCATGCCTTCTTTTAGAGCCCCTGCTTTGTATCCATTCCTATTGTCCCTAACCTCATACTTTATGTTCACACCTTTGCTTGCCCATCTTTGGCATTCTAGCTGCACCAACTCCTGCATTTCGTTTATTTTCCCACAAACACCAAATCAATAATCAAATCATTCAAGTTTTCCTTTTTTATTCCATGAAACATGAGTTAAAAAAAAAAAAAGCTTTTCGACCGCAATTTAGATCGCAACATCTTTTTTCCATGTAATCACATTTAAAATATTTGTCTGTGATTCTCCGCAATATCGCGCGCGATCGATGTGACTGCCACCGTTAACGCGATTTAAAACCCTTGGTTAGAGTGGTGTTATGATTTTGCCAAATTGGCATAATGGGTTTTAAGACATCTAATGCTTATTACCTTGATTGTTGGGTCAGTGGAGTCATCAAGAACTTGAATGATGATCCTATCTGAAGGCCATGAAAGACCACATGCAGCTCCAATTGACATTTGATAAACCTGCATTTAAGGAAAACTCAAGATCAAGCCTTAAAAATGCTTGACATGCGTGTTTAACAAAACTAGACACAATAGAGCAAGAGAATAAGTTAAATTCAGAAGAAGAAGAAAAAAAAAGCACCTCTTTTTCGTTGTACATGGGGATTTGAACAAGAACCATTGGGTAAGAAGAGTTACCCAACTCAATATCATCCTTCATTGGCTCCCATTTGTAACGCTTCTCTGGCTTTCTACCAAACAGCTTCACAAGAGTAATGACAATGCCCATGTAAACCCTCTCAATGAACATCATCACCGACATGATCAAACACAAAACTATTGTTATTCTCAGTAACGGGACAATCAATGGTGCTTTGATTTGACTCCAAATCAACGCAAGTTGCATGGTGATGTCATCTTTGGCCCCTTGAAATGCATCTGGGAGAGTAGTAGTGGAAGAAAGACGATCCATGTGAATAGTTTTGAGTTTTGACTGTGTGAATGGAATGTAAGAAAAACAAAAGAGAAGAATGGGAAGAGAAGAAGGCAGTGGTAGAGGACAAAACCAACTAGATCCAAAAGGGTTTAAAAGAATCAACTTTGGTAAAGAAGTTGGAATATTTTTTTTTAATTTTTTTTAATTTTTGGTAATTGTTGTTTTGCTTCTGGTCCACGCAAAACAATGGAAGCAGAGCTGGAATGTCAGTCACTCTTTGCTCAAAGAGAAAAGAGCACCATGCTAGGTAGATCTCAAAACACACAACTTGAAAAGTCAAAATTCTGTTCTGCTTCTGTAATCAAATGAAAAGAGAAGCAGAACACCACCACATTGACAAAAGGCAGAAACAAAGAACAAAGGAAAATATGTAAGGGCAACAAACAAAGAAAAAGACGAAAAAAAAATAAGAGGTAAAAAAAAAGGGATAAGACAGGAAATGAAAGAAGAGGTATAAGAAGAGAGAAATGGGAGAGATGAGAATGTTTTTTTTAGTGTTTTGTTTGTATGAGCTCTCTGTGTGGGTGCATTTGCAATTCTCTCTCTTGTTTGCCTTTTATAATGGGTTAGCCCTCCCAATGCCTCAGGACTTAGGACCCCTCCCCTCCCTCCGGAAACCACAAAGTGTGCGGCTTATTAAAAAAGTGGGGAACAGAAATTCAGCATGTTAAGGTAAGCTGCCAATATCAAGATATAAAAAATGTGGAAGGAGAATGCTATAGGAAAAATAATGTAATTAACGGTGTTTAACTTGTATTCTCGAGACAAAATAGAAATCAAACAATTTAAAAAAACAATTTAGAAAAAAGGTCTACTAAAAAAACATTTTATTAAAATAATCAAGCGCTTATTAAACATACTAATTTCTTTATGGCTTAATTGTACTTTTAGTTTCTCAAGTATCACGATTGTACAATTTTGGTCTTTCAAGTTTCAATTGTGCGAATATAGTCCTTCAAGTATTGCAATTGTGCAATTTTGGTCTCCATGTTCCAAATGTGCAAATTTAGTCCTCTAATTATTGTAATTGTGCGATTTTGTTCTCACTTGTCGTTCTATTTCTAAAAAAAATGTTGATGTATCACGTGTAGGTATGTCCTAACACATAATTTGATCTAGGTGACATGTTAGTTGGCTTAAAAATTAAAAAGTCTTTATAATATTTTCAGTTTTAAAATGAATCACAATTAAATGGAAGAACCAAAATCACACAATTATGATACTTAGATGACCCAATTCACTCACTTAGAATATGGGGGATTAAAATCGTAAAATTGTGATACATGAGGGCTTAATTCGCTCAATTAGAACTTGGAAACTAAAATCGCACAAAAACCATACCCGAGTGAAAAAAAATGCAATTAAACCTTTGTTTTTTTAGTAGTAACTCTTTTAGCTATTAGTTATCTCTCTTTCTTTTCCTTTGTTTTTTTCCCTCGTCCTGGCCTACCTAACTTTATGAGAGTTACGTGAGTCAAAGTTATGTACAACTATTATATTGATGCATTCTAGGATGAAAGTTTTAAATAATGTTAGCTAATCATTGATTATCATATCATTTAAAAATAGCTAACTTTAACAACTACTTAAAAAGATTTTAATAATTGTGATAATATGTAATTGAATGATAGTATAAAATATTCATTATATATGTACAAGAAAATCAAAGTCAATTATAGTCCATTTAACAGACATATATGCAAATATGAACAAAATTCTCTAACAGTATTAATGTTTTAATACTTAAAGTATTAATTTGAGTAAAAAATAGATAAAAGGACTAATATGAAACTCTAAATTAAGATAAAAAAATATTTGAAATAATTTTGTCTTAATATTGTCTCGGTTCCCAAGTTCTCCTCTTAATTAATTATAGGGACAAGTTATTTTCACTTGACCTAACACCCTGTCAAAATATTTAACGTATAATATATTTTTTATTTATTTATGAAAACGTATAATGTATCTTTTGTGATCATAGCAAAAGTTTGAAGAGATATAAGCGTAAAATGTATCTTTCGTAATACATTATCATAAGAGAAAAGGGAATCAAAATAGTCACAAATCTCTCTATATCTTCGCCTACCATAGTGAAATAATATATAAATACCTTTTAACCAACGTATATAATATATTAGCCACTAATTATTCTTCAATTCCACATTGTGAATAACCTCCACCAACGCATCATTTACTATTATTCGTCATAGACTAATATTTAGTCCAAAAAAAATATTATAGACTAATATACTGAATAGAATTACTCTATTAGTTGTAGGTCTTTCTCATCCAGAGAGACAAAAGCATGATTCACTTCGTTTTGGACAAGAGTAATAAACTTGCATGGAATAATACTCTGTCTCTGTGTCAAGGAGAAGTGAAACTTGCTCAAACTATCCGATTGATAGTGGTTTGAATTAACTCCATATCTATCTACTACTAGTATATATTACACTCCCTTCGTCTCATTTTATCAGTATCTTTTGCCTTTTCACGATTATTAAGGAAATGATTGAATTTGTTGATTTTTATAATAGAATGAGACTGTTGGATTAAAATGTCCCTACTTAAATTAGACAACTATAATTACTACTCACCAACCACTACACTCCTTGCTGTCCAATGTTTTCGTTTTACACGTGCCCACTAATATTTTGGTTTTATGCATGCCTTTATTATTAGTAGTTCACCGGTATACTCTTTCAAAATAAACTGAAACGACTTTAACAAATTTCACAGCCAGCTAGACCCATGCCTTTATATTAATGATTTACACATTTTTTTATAGAGTTTTGCCACATAGACTTATGTCATATGACAGCTTCATATTCATTCTTTTCCCACCAAAATGAAACATAATTTCTTTTTTATTTTTTAATTCACAATATTTCATTAATTAAGGCATATCAATCACTTAATGCTTATATCTAGACTTTTATCATTCAATCAAATTTGAATTGAATTAAATTAAATTAAATTAAATTCAAAATGTAATAAATTAAAGCATATCAATCAATTAATTATTGTATTTGGATAATTGTCATTCAGTCAAAATATTATCTAAGTCATGTGATAACATAAGAATCATTAATCTTTTTATCTAAATCAATTTAATTTTTTTTCTGTTATTGTTTTAATTATATCAACCATTATTACCTCATATCAAACAATAATTTCGTAGTGTAGATAATTAATAACAGATAAGCAAATTTTTACGCAGATATTTTAACCAATATTGATCATCAAGGTGATTTTATTTGGACTATTGTAGACGTCCATTCTCCCTCCCTCAGTCTTGCTTTACCTTCTTATATGTTGGGGTGTGCTACCCCTAGGCTTGTGTTGTAATTCTTTTATTATACCCTTTACTTATAAAAAAATGAGTAAATGATTAATATATTCTCTTAAATGACTTACATATTTCGATTTATTAATTATACCAATTATCAGTCACTATTCATCATTATTTTACAATACAAATTTGGTTACTTTTAATTTTATAACTTTTCATAACTAATTTATTTTACTACGCACATCATAAAATTTAATAAAAAATCATAATTATATAAAGTTAAATTTTAATTTTTATAATTTTTTTTCATAATTTATATATTTATCTCTTACATATTATTAAAATTTTAAATTTCTAACATTCTATTGGAGTAAAAATATTCTCATCATTTCAACATTCACATGATTATTTATGTTTAATTATAATAAATGCTAAATAAATATTTATTTTTATTTTTTCTTCTTAAATTTTGGATATTGTACACGATACAAACCATAATTTATTTTAGGATAAATTTGTTGTCTAACATAGATAATTGATTATTTCTTTTTCATGTTACTTATTTTGAAGTTATTTTACTTTAATTTAGATAAATCATTCAATTTTGTGCTTAATATGTTTTTTTTTGGTTAAAAATCATAGTTGAGAAACCATATCTAAATATAAGAAAAATAGAACCGATATTTTCTAGTTTTTTGTTATATTTTAAAATTGAAGTATACATATAAATACGTGCATTCTCTACTTCATAATGAATTATTTATAATATTTTTTGATAAATTCAAATCTACTAATACTTTTGTTGGAAAAAAAAATTTAAATTTATTCTTACATGTTGGATACGTTTACAACCTATACGAATAACCCGTGCGAACACGGGTAAATACACTAGTTTCTTCGATAAGAGGATTAAGTGATTTAATTAATGTGATCGTGTTACATCTGTGTAGTTTCGTGTGAGCAAATTAACCGTAAGCTACACAATGAACCTTTTGTATAGATTACACTAGGGCTTTTTCTGGGGAGGGAGATAATTAATCAGCAAAAATAGTCAGAGCTTTCTAATCTCCCACCTACTATTTATAATTCCTTGACTAAATTAAAAATATATTTCCCCAATCACTGAAGTAATACAAATTATCATGATAAACTCAATTCAAATTTATGAATTACTCCTACCTTGACATTATCATTTTAGTTTCACGTCTCTGTCTTTAACAACTAAAAAACGTCGGCAATTGTTTTGGGTACAATACAAAACACATGCTTACGTATTTAATTCGTTTAAATTCTTAATTAAATTATTAAAAAAGCCAGACAAAGAACAAACAACAACTGTGTTGTTGAAGGGAGTGTTTTTATTCTTTAACTTTCGTTTTCAAAGGCAGACTCAAAGAGATTCCCCCATTTCTTTAATCTATTGTCTATTAATTCTTTTTAAATTTATTAGGACCGATTCAGTATTTTTAATTTGTAGTTCTTTTAATGAAGAAAATATTGTTTTTTTAATAACAAATTAAAATTAGCAAGTATGCAAGGGCAAACCGTATAAAATGCTGTCAATAATTTTATTTGATTGAATTTGGGAGCAAAAGCAGCCCTGTAGGCACCTACCAATAATAACAATACTATTCCCTCAAGTTATAAGAATACACTATACGTGGGGGTGATTGATGCTCCCTCTTTTCTGTTTTACATGGTATATAGTACACTAGAGAGACCCCAGTTGGATTCGGCAACGAGTGGCAGAACTTTCCTATTCCTTGCAAAATGTGCATGTGAAAAGAGTGGGAGTGCCTTTCTTCGACTAGACATTGCACCTTCTTCCTCCTTCCGCCCATTGTTCTTCTGCCTCCCTCTTTAGACTTGAAATGAATCCTAAGGTTGTCCACACGTCTTCGTCTTCACAGCATTGACTGCCATTTATTACATTATTATTATATAAAATAGGCAAAGAGTAATGAATAATGGGAATTTAAAATATAATGCCTCTGCTCCCTAATAGTAGTATAAGAAGAAATTATACAAAAATCACAAAGATGAATGAAACATATTTAATGTTATAAAAATGAACTCTCATTCCAAATATACTCCTAATAATTGGTGCATAAGAAAAATATGAACTTCTTGTAAATATACATGTCTCATTAAAATAGGGGTATAAAAGATATTTTAGCAATTAATAGATCTTGAAATAAGTAAAAAATATTCAAAGTAAATGTCGTTTTATCTTTTCAATATAATATTAATTATTTTTTTTATATTTTTATTCCAAATTAATATTGAGTACATCACTTCTAAGTCATTAATGATTAATACACAATGATTAATAAAAATATAATTTTGTAAAATTATTACATTTATTAATTCATTTATTACTTTCTTAATCTGTGTGAAAAAAAACCTAAGACGACACTTATTATGGGACCAAGGGAGAGAGTAAATAGAAACATTTAAAAAAAAATAATTATAACATATTAAATGTAATATTTTTTATTAAATACTTTTACATTTTAAAATTCATGAGAAAAAGTTTTAAAACACTTGTTAATATGGCTTTTAAAAATTTAAAATCCTTTTTTAATGAAGATATACAATAAATGCACCAAAACAATGAAATGAAAAATTAATTATTGAATTTGGGTAATTAAGTGCAATATCTAATCACACATGCATTAAGGCAATTTTTTTTTTTTGATAAATAAGGCGATTTCTAATATACCACATTTGATAAGTGGTGAAGATACTTCTTTCTGGTTTGATAAATGGCTAAGTAAGGGAGATTCACTTTCACTACCAACCAACATAGACCATGTGCCGTTGAATTTGAGGGTAGGGGACTTTATCATTCCTGACACGAAACAATGGAATGAGGTAGCGCTCAACACATGGCTAGCGCATGATGAGGTGGAAAGAATCATGAGAGTCCCTTGGAGGTGGATAGGAGAGTGTGGCGAAAAGAAGGGTATGTATATTGTTAAATATGATTATCACTTCTGTTTGGATGGTATCTTGGATACAGAGCATCTTAAGGTGGCAGAGGATTGGAACTTAGTTTGGAAAATTAAAGCTCGCCCAAGGTCAAAAACTTTGTCTGGAGAGCTTGTAGGGGTTGCTTGCCAAGTAGAATCAGACTTCAGAGCAGAGATATTCAATTTCCTATGAGTTGTGGTTTCTGTGGCCATGGAATTGAAGATAATTTGCACATTTTCTTTTTATGTCCGACCGCCACGGAATGTTGGAAGGAAATGGGATGTTGGTACATCATGGAGCAATATTTGGAGAGTTTGGGTGATTTTCAATAGTTGTGTTTTGCCTTGCTACGGGTGTTTGAAGTCAACTAAAAAGCTTTATGGGTTGTCATTTGTTGGAGTATTTGGATTTGTCGGAACAATAAAATATGGGAGCACAAAACATAATCACCAAGGCAAATAGTTGAGATAGGCAAATGCTTACTTGAGGAATGGAAGGGAGCTCAAAATGTTGGAACCCTAAACACTGCTGCTACTCTTCGAGAAAATGGGCTTATTAGATGGATGGAACCTTCGATGGGTAGGTTGAAGGGTAATATTGACGCCTCTTTCTCAAATCATTTGAACCGTGTAGGTTTGAGTATGTGTCTTCGGGATGAACAAGGGTGCTTTGTGCTTGCCAAAACCAAATGGATCTCCCCCATTTGTTCTGTTGACGAAGAAGCTCTTGAATTGCTAGCGGCAATAAATTGGATTCATGACTTCTATCTCTCAAATGCTGACTTCGAAATGGACTTAAAAGTGGTGGTTGAAACTTGAAGTGCTCAAAGGAAGACACCTCTAGTTTTGGTGTCATAATATTAGATTGTAGGCGATATTTTTCGTCCTTTTTTCCAAACTCTCGTGTTGAGTTTTCTATGAGACAAGCGAATGAGGTTACCCATGCTTTGGCTAGGGTGGCCACATCCTTAGCTAGCTCCCATATTTTCAATGAGATCCTAACATATATTTCTCAATTGATAATCAATGAAATGACTTAGATGTGTTTTTGTCAAAAAAAATACCGCATTTAATATATATATTTTTTGATAGGGGATACCGCATTTAATAGTTGGGACACACTACAACATTCGATTTTAATAGTTTTGAAAAGTTTTTTATTTTTAAAAATTACTACCTTCGGAATGAATTATAAGCACATGGAGCATAATTTAGTTCATTGAATAACCAATGTATTTGGTCTAAATAATACATTGGTTATTCAATGAACCAAATTATGTTCTATGTGCTTATAATTCATTCCAAAGGGATTACAAATTATTCCTCCGTTCCTCGCCCAACCCATTCCCCCTCTCTCTCTAGCTTTCTCGTTTTAGGGGCTTTGAAAACTCTCATGACTCATCACCATCCCTATCAAATTCCACCCTCACTAGCCACTATGGTGAGTAGAAAACTCTGGCTTATTCACCACAAAACCCAACACCAACAACAAATGCACCGCACCCCGAAACCCTAAAATCCCCACTATTATCTCTCTCTTCTTATATACAGGATCCTCAAAATGGTCACTTTGCTACCCATAGAGGAGGGGTTTCTATCAAGGGAAGAATGGGAAAGTTGCATCAGTGAGGGAGTAGCACGACACTGTCACTAGAAGTGGAAGCATGAGCATCTAGATTGGATTGGATTCTATGATGTGTTTGTGTTTGGCTTTGCTTTCTGTCTTGGAAATCGATTTTTTCTTGTTATCTTTTAGTTCAGCTCAGATTGCTGTCCAATTGTTCGGTTTTGCCGATGCAGGTCGTGGTGGATTTTGGCGCGGGAGATGGAAGGAGTGGGGATTTTTGGATCTTGGTTAAAGTGGTTGTTGGGGGTGAAATTGATCATATCATATATAGCTAGAAAAAGAAAGTTGCAAGTATAAAAAAAACAGAAATGTTATTCAGACATCAGTTTTTTTAACCACCGTATGACCACCGTATTCGGTAACAGTAACAAGGATGCAAAACGCGGCCAAAAAACGCGCTCAAATTCTCCTCTCACCTTTTGTTTCTCATTTCAAAAACACACCAGTACTCTGCTCTCCTCTCTCGCCTCATTGCCGTTGCCATCGAATCTCGCCTTGTAGGAAGAACCTCAGTACTTGGCGACTGTGTTTCCCTGTTCCTTCTTTGCACACATTTCCCACTTCCTTCTTTTTATTATTTTGTCTTTTCCTATTTCTTCCTTCTTCTTTCCTAATGAGGAAAGCAAAATTTCTGCTCCTTCTCTGCTTCAAAAACACCCTTCTTCATCGTATTCAAGCTGAAATCATTTAGCTTTCCCTCTTTCACTTTATAACCACTGCATCGAAGACGAAGCGTGCGACACAACACCAGCAACCATCCTCCTTGTTGCCGTTGCATAGAGAACGAGCACCCATCTCGTCCACCGTAGAACCATCCCTGAAGAACCCACAGGTAAGGATTCTGGCTTTATTTTGGATTCTGTATTTTCGATTCTGATTTTTGTGTTTGGGGTTTATTTTTGCATGAAAATAACTTGGTGGTGCCAAGTTGCTTCTGTTGCTTTTGTCCAGCTGAAAGTGAGTTTCTTCTCATATTTTCCCAAATTTCCATTTAGGAACCTTAGAAATTTGGCATCTTGACCTGGTGATTGTGGTATCTATAATTTGTATTCTGTTACTCTGAAATTTTCTGGTTTGATTCTCTTTTGCTTTGGGTCAAGATTGTCAAGATTTGAATGTTCTAATCTTTCAATTGCATCACCATGCTCTCTAGCTGATTTCGCACAGTATGTGTTTGATAAAAAGTTAAACTCAATTCTTGCAATGTTTATTCTGATTTTGAAGCTTGTTTGATTTTCGCATGGTATCATATATGTGCTCAACTGTGTGCTGACTTGTGCTATGTACCGTAACGAAATTGTATATCGATGTAGCTATTTGTATGAATTATAATAGTTCTCCTTAAGTAGCAACTTAATCTTTCTTATTTTGTTTCTTTCAGATTTCCCTCTTTTCTTTATTTCTCTTTTCCTTCTATGGAAACCAATATCAATGATCAACCATGTTTGTTTTTGTTTGTTTAACAAATAGTTTGTGTGTACAAGAGGAAAATCAATATCCTAATACCCTTTGCTTCAACGTTGGACATTCACCTCTGATTTTGTTTAATTGCTGGATTGCTAGATTTAGTTGGTGTGCATGAGTTTTTTTTTTTTACTTTTTATTTTATTTTTGCTCATTTGTCTATTTCTTATATTGTGTTGTCATGTCTTATTCTTGGGATGAAATTTCTAGGCAATTGATGAGAAATTTTTGGGAGTAAATGAATTTTCTATTTCTTGAATGAAAAAAAAAATTTGTTTATGTTTTGCTGTAGCTAGCCCAAGCAAAGTAAAGTTTATTATAGGAAACATTTGATAAATTACTTTCCTTTTGGATGTTTAAAGTAAAGTTTATTCTTTGTGCCCTCATTTTCCCTTTCCCTTACTCGGTTCCATTAGAACCATATTAAGTGGCATTTTAGTTCCATCTTGTTGATTGCTTGGAGAAAGAAGCACTGATCTTTAAGAAATCCCTATGCATTGCCCCTATGCATTGTTCTATCCATCTCAGCAATTAGGATTCAATTCTTTTGATTTATATCTTATTCTCCTTTTTCCTCCTTAGTACTAGGGTGTCACATTTGGTTTATGTTGTTTAACTAGGGTGTAAAGGTCATGTGCTGGTTTTGCATCATATTTCATCTATGGAGTTTTGGTCACGTTTATTTACTAGTGAAAAACTTACAGAAATCAACAAAATGCTTGCCTGCTAAATGACAAGGGACTCAAAGCCACTTTCATAGGGTTCCTCATGAACTCTGTTAGGTACTGAAAATCATCACATGCATTATTATTTTCCAACAATTTTAAAATTTTAATTAATTAATTGATAATGAAAAAAATTAGTGGTAATTGCTCCTTCGGTATTTTGTTGAATTTAATTTGCGATCTGTTTTATTGGATCCACGGATTGATCCCTGGTGTGAAGAGTAGATGCTGAAAAACAGAAGGTCACTTGTAATTCTATTGGATTGCATTGGATTTTGCTTTTGTCTTGCAAATGGACTCAACTTCACATGGTTTTTTTTTCCAATTGAACTGTGATTTTTTTTTGAAGTCATTAGAATGGAATTTGATTCTTAGAAGTGTTCTATGCATATTACATGCTCGTATGTAAGATTAGTGGTTAGTTCAGTTTTTTGTGTTTTTGAATCGGCCTATGCAATTTTTGGTTGCAAGGCTTGGTACTTTGAATTGTACTGGAGGCTGCTGCCTTTTTTTTGTTTTGATTTATTGATTATTTCTTGCAACTACATTGGATGAAGTGAATCTGATGGACATTTTTCTCTGATAAATGAGGCATGCTCAATGTTAGTAAGAGCTGGAGAGTTTACAGAATTTAAGTTGAATTTTTATGTTCCTTTCAATGTTAATTTTTAATACACTGATGAACTATTATGTTATTAAGTTTGTAGTATGCATGTAGTTGAATTTTTGTGCAATTCAGTGATTTTGAAACTGGGTAAAATTTCAGTATAAGTTTGCTTCATATATCATTTCTGTTATAAGTTTTTACAATACTTTAGAGTTAGGGTTTGAATGTTTCTTTAGATAATGATCTTAGCTGAAAAATGGATTGTACCCTTCTCCATTAAGCTCCATTAAACGAACTTGAAGTGTTATTACTGAGTTGAAATGTAAACTGTGTGGGGGAATGGTTAACAGTGAGTTCTGTAAGTGGTTAACTGGGCTTGTGTAAGTGGTTAATGTAAGCTGTGTAAGTGGTTAACTTGATTTTTAAGTGAAATGCAGGGTGTGGTTAATAGACTTTCTGTAAGTGGTTAAAAGGGTTTATGTAAGTGGTTAACGTGAGTTCTGTAAGTGGTTAACACAATTTTTAAGTGAAATGTAGTGTAAGTGATTAACAGACTTTGTGTAACTGGTTAACACAAGTTGTATAAGTGGTTAATATAATTTTTAAGTGAAGTTCAATATATGGTTAACGAGTTATCATGATTGACATATTAGTTATAAATCCATGTTATAATTGTGGCATAACTTATCAAGGATTTGATTGGGGTATTCTGTGCAGATTTGGTGTGGCACGTCCTTGTTGAAAGTTCATGGATAGCTCAAACATTTTGGATGATATTGATGGTGAAGCTAATGGAGTTGATGGCTTTAATAGTGAAGATGCAAGTTGGGAGCCTACATCAGTGAGGTGTTTTACTTCCGTAGATATGGATACATGTGATGGCATTGATGGTGAAGCTAATGTAGTTGATGACTTTAATGGTGAAGATGCAAATTGGGAGCCTACAGCAGGGATGTGTTTTTCTTCTTTAGATGAGTTGAAATCATTTTATGCAAATTATGCTTCTGTAAAGGGTTTTGGCTGGAAGATCAAAACGTCAAAAAAAGGCCAAGATGGGGAGATAAAGTACATAATATTGTCATGCGCAAGAGAAGGAAAAGGTGTGTAAGACAAATCATGTACGTTGAAGACGCTTCCGACCAAAGCAAAAAATTGTCCAGCAAATATTACAGCTAAGTTGGCAAAAGATGGGCTGTGGTACATTAACAAGTTTGAACCTAACCACTCTCACGAGATTAGCCCGACAAAGTCAAGGATGTTCAACGCTAACAAGAATATGAACTTGCATGTCAAGAGAACAATTAAAATCAACGATGATGCGGGGGTGAGGATCAACAAGACTTTCCAATCTCTTGTTACTGACGGTGGAGGCCATGAAAATATAACATTTTTTGAAAGAGATGTGAGGAATTATGTTAATAAGGAAAGGCGGTCCATTGGAAAAGAAGGTGATGACAAAGCCTTGATAAGGTATTTTTGTCAAATGAGGGAACAAAATTCAAGTTTCTTTTATGACATAGACTTGGATGACGATTTTCATGTAAAGAACGTGTTTTGGGCTGACGCTAGAAGTAGGGCTGCATATGAATGTTTTGGAGATGTTGTGACCTTTGACACAACGTATTTGACTAACAAATATGACATGCCTTTTGCTGCATTTGTCGGTGTGAATCACCATGGCCAATCAACTTTACTTGGATGTGGTTTGCTTTCGTTGGAAGATTCAGAGTCATTTGTGTGGCTTTTCCAATCTTGGCTTCGTTGTATGCTAGGAAAGGCCCCTACGGGTATTGTGACTGACCAATGTAGGGCTATGAAAAATGCCATTCAGTTGGTCTTCCCCAACATTCGACATAGGTGGTGTTTATGGCATATAATGAAAAAAATCCCAGAAAAGCTAAGTAGATATGGTGAATATAAAAAGATCAAGAGTTTGATGAAAGAAGCGGTTTATGATACATTGACACCGGCCGCATTTGAAGAAAAATGATGTTCTTTTGTGCAGAAATTTGATTTGGGAGATAATGAGTGGTTGAGTGGGTTGTACCAGGAGCGTCATAGATGGGCACCGATTATGCTGAAGAAATGTTTTTGGGCAGGCATGTTGACAACACAGCGAAGTGAGAGCATACAAGCTTTCTTTGATGGATATATCAATTCCACTACTAGCTTGCATCAATTTGTAAAGCAGTATGATAACGCCCTTAAAAATAGAGCAGAAAAGGAATTTGAAGCTGATTTTCGATCATTGGATACAACAATTCCTTGTTTTTCTTCCTCATCAATCGAAAAGCAATTCCAGGGTGAATACACTCATGCCAAGTTTAAGGAGGTTCAAGCTGAATTTAGGGGTAAAGTTAATTGTGCTGCATTCTTAACGACTATGGAGGGTAACCTTACTACTTACCATGTCTTGGAGGATTTGTTAGTTGGAGATAGAACAAAAGAACGTACCTGTGAAGTTGTTTTTAATCGTGACAATCATGATGTAATCTGTGAATGCTCGTTGTTTGAGTTCAGAGGTATTTTGTGTCGTCATGTGCTATGTGTGTATACTCAAGAAAGGGTGCAAAACGTGCCATTGAAGTATGTTTTGGCAAGATGGAGCAAAAATATCAAAAGGAAGCATTCTTATATTAAGAGCGACTCTGATGTGAAGGAATTGGAGCCACAAATGGACAGGTTTGACAATTTGTGCAAGCATTTCTATGAGGTTGCTGAAGTGGTTGCAGAGTCTGAAGATGCAACTAAGGCGCTCCATGATAATCTGCATGAATTTATATCTAATTTGCCTTCCAAGGATGCTACGACGAATCCTGTTAACCGTAGCTCAAATGATGACTCGAATCCAAATAATATTACCAGGAGGGATGAAAATGTTATTCCTGAAATTCGTAGTCCATTGCGAGTGAAACGTAAAGGCCGTCCTCCAACAAACAGAAAAATATCTTTCGCTGACAAAGTTGTCAAGAGGTTGAGGAAGCGAACCAAGCGAAGTGATGATCATGACACTACTAGGGTATGTTTCTATTTTCCACATAAATTATGTGTTAACCATGTACGACATAAGCGTTAACCAGGAAACTCAAGACAGTTAACCACTTACTGCAGAAACTGGTTTAGTTTTTGTAACTTTTTATACACATGTATTCTTTCAAACAGTAATGAAGGTGTGCTATTGCATCTTACATTTTTTGTCCAAATGTGTTGCAGGCCAATGTTGGAAGGATGGATAATGAGAGCACAAGCAATATCCATGTAGAGTCATCGGTTGAGGTCGGGAATGGTGGAGATTTGCTAGATGCAAGTACCGTGGTTCGTATCCGTTATAAGATTGTGTTAAACGTGTAGAGTTTGTGGTTTGGTTTATTATGGGTTAAATTTGTATAATTTGATGGTTTTATGTGTTCTGTCATAGAGTTTCCGGATAACTCTCATATTGTCCAAATATTGTTCTGTTATCTTAGATTCTCATATGGTGTTAACCATATACGACACTACATTAACAAGGAAACTTAACCCGGTTATCCAATTATTGTAGAATCAGTCAGTTTTTTCCAAGTCCAAAAACACTTGTACTGTGTACTATTATAATGTTACGTATTCTTCCAAACAGTAATGAAGGAGTACTATTGCATCTTACATTTTTTTTCCCAAATGTGTTGCAGGCCAATGTTGGGAGGCTGGATAATGAGAGCACAAGCAATATCCGTGTAGAATCATCTGTTGAGGTCGTGACTGGTGGAGATTTGCTGGATGCAAGTACCGTGGTTCGTGTCCACCATAAGATTGTGCTAAATGTGTAGAATTTGTGGTTTGGTTTATTGTGGGCAAGCATTTGTATAATTTGATGGTTTTATGTGTTGTGTCATATAGTTTCCGGATAACTCTCATGTACTATTTGTTGAGGAAAAACTAAAATATTACAGGATCCAAATATTGTATACACAGACTCGTAGTTATGTGTAATTTATTGTCCAAATATTGTTCTTTTATTTGAGATTCTTATATGGTGTTGTCCAGGTTGGAGGTAATTTGTCATACATGGATCTCTTGACGTCCGAAATAGACTTCACAGGATCCTCGCAATTCAGTATAAATTGGTGACAATTTGATCGTCGAGGAAACCTTGGAAGATTAAGCACTTTTTGGATTTTTTTTGCTGTTGCGTGGCATATGTATTTTGAGAAAGCTTCTGACATATTTGTATGGGTTGAAAGATTAGGAAGATACTTTTTGCATGCCGGTATGGTGTCTTCAAGTCTTGTGTTGTGGTCATTAATATTGTGGTGTATTGTTTAGGGACCGCCACTTTACTAATGAATATTTATTGGTGGTGCAGGTTAGTAGGAACGCAACCCGCTTTTCTCGCTTTTTGTATCACATGTTTGCAGCACAAATCATGGTTGCGGTCCTGCAAATGATTTACGGCTTTTTGTACCTGTACATAATGATTTAAAGAAATGTATATAGACATAGATATACAACCCTATGTAAATGGTTATATGTGAAGTTCATTTATAAAGTATTAGCAACGTAGATGCTTCAAGCAAAGCCTCAGTCTTGCCTATTTTTGTCATTGAAGACGCAAGATTGATGAAATTCCATATATTATCAAGGGATTTATCCCATCACGTGTTAACCACTTACAGAACACGTGTTAACCACTTACAGAAAGCCTGTTAACCACTTACAAACTACGCTGCATCTCACTTCAAAGTTAACCACTTACAGAACTCGTGTTAACCACCTACACAACATGAGTTAACCACTTACAGAAAGCCTGTTAACCACCTGCATAACTTCATGATACTATCCTTGTTAACCACTAACAGAACTCGTGTTAACCACCTATAAAACATGAGTTAACCACTTACAGAAAGCATGTTAACCATCTATCAAATTATGGTTATGAATCACATTTGGTAGTAGTGTGTCTGTGTAACAAGTTAACAGGGTCTATGTAAGTGGTTAACACAATTTTTAAGTGAATTACAGTGTTTGTGCAGGTGGTTAACAGGCTTCCTGTAAGTGGTTAACACATGTTGCGTATATGGTTAACAGGGGTTCTGTAAGTGGTTAATTTTGAATTGAGCTGCAGGGTTGGTTAAGTGATTAACAGGGTTTATGTAAATGGTTAACACAATGGTTAATTTCTGTTATTAAAGACGCAAAATTAATGAAGTTCCATATATTAAGAGATATTGTTTACATTCAATTCCTGCTGATTATCAAGGAATTTATACACGACTTCCACTAGTACAAGTCTTTGTAAATATGTACCTTTATTATTTGCAAAGACTTCTACCAGTGGAAGTCATGTATAACACCGTTAACCACCTACACAACATGTGTTAACCACTTAAAAAAAGCCTGTTAACCACTTGCATGAATTCGTGATACTATCCCTGTTAACCACTTACACAACTCCCATTAACCACCTACACAACATGGGTTAACCACTTACAGAAAGCCTGTTAACCACTTGCATGAATTCGTGATACTATCCCTGTTAACCACTTACACAACTCCTGTTAACCACCTACACAACATGTGTTAACCACTTACAGAAACCCTGTTAACCACTTCAAAAGACAATGTATCTCACTGCAGAGCTGTGTTAACCACTTATACAACACGTGTTAACCATCTACACAACATGTGTTAACCACCTAAACAACATTGAAGACGTAGGATAATTTTTCACGGACTTGTCTATTTCTGTCATTAAAGACGCAATGTTGATGAAGTTCCATATATTATCAAGGGATATTGTTTACATTCAATTCCTGCTCATTATCAAGGGATTTATCACATCATGGAATGAAAAGTTATCAGTCTACAAGCCTGTTAACCACTTACACAACTCCTGTTAACCACCTATGCAACTTGTGTTAACCACTTACACAAAGCCTGTTACACAACTGATAACAACTTACACAACGCGTTACCACTTGCACACGTTGCATATCACAGCGTTAACCATTTACATAAACCCTGTTAACCACTTAACCAACCATGCATCTCAATTCAAAATATATACCACTTACAGAACCCCTGTTAATCATATACGCAAAATGTGTTAACCACTTAAAGAAAGCCTGTTAACCACCTGCACAGACACTGTAATTCACTTAAAAATTGTTAACCACTTACACAGACCCTGTTAACCACTTACACAGACCCTGCTAACCTGTTACACAGACACACTACTACCAAATGTGATTCATAACCATAATTTGATACATTACTGAAATGGAAACTTGACATAATTGTTGACAAACACTGTTAACTTTACATAATTGTTCAACTAACAACCCAACAGAATGCCATCAAGTGATTTATACATACTACAATATATACCATCACATAAGTATTTAAAACAACAGCCCAAAAGTTGCTAACGCAAGTAGCTCCAAACAACTCAAAAGATTATAAGTCTTCAACACAACCCAACAGAAGCTATGCGTTCGTCCTAGTTTGTCGTGTAGCTCTTTGCATTGCAGGAATTTTTTTCCTTGTCATATATGTGTGCATGAATGGACTCTTAGTTACCACACTTTGCACACGCCTCCTTGGATTTTCTTTAACTCTTATCGTGATGTTTGATTTATCACCATGTTCACCATCTTTATTTCCTTCTTGACCACCATCACCATCCCCACCATCTTCATTTCCTTTTTGATCACCATCACCATCCCCACCTTCACCAACTTCATGATCATCATTACCAACACCACCTTCACCATCTTTACCATGACGCCCCTTAGGAGTACTTACTAATGCGTCAGCATCAGCATTACCTGCAGGTTTAATTTCTGGAAAAATCAATTTCAAGGAACATAACTTGTGCAGAAAACTTAAATATAAATTGTATTTAACCTTGCCTATAAATATAGTACTTCTTAACAAATTGCTTTTATCTATATCTATAGGACTGCCTTTACATGGAATTGTTCATAATGATTGCACACTTCCCAGTTGGTCAAAATGCACTTCAAACCAAAATCAGCATGAATTACCTCCTTGAGTTTTCTTACGCAGCATGACTTATAAAACCATAGTTTGGCTTTTCCAAACAAACCAAATGGACATTTATATTAAGCAACAACTAAATGAGGTATTTATATAGCAAAATCAGCTAGGTAAGAATGTCAAATGGTAAGATGATTCTGTGGCCTAGAAGGCTACAATACGACTGCATTATGAAAAATTAATATAAGTGGAGTAGTCACCATCTTCACCATGACGCGCCGTAGGAGTACTCACTAATGCATCGTACAAGATTACCTGCAGGATTAATTTATGGAAAAATCAATTCCAACGAACATAACTTGTGCAGAAAACTTAAAATAAAATTTGATAACATCAACCACACAGGCATTTAATAACAACCTCTTTCAATATCCAAAGCTCCTTCATCGCCAACCTCATCAGCAATATCAGTGTGAGGAGATGGAATCAATGGGGATGCATCATGGGGTTCGGTCGTTGATCCAAGTTGATCTTTTAGCATCTTGACATCTGCCTCAAGAATAGAAATTCTTTCTTGAGAATGCCGGTGCTCCACTACCAAACGCCGATACTCAGAAATACGAACATATTGGTGTTCTGCATCCTCTAAGGCATCCCTGACCACGTCAAACTGTAGCTCGTCACCAGTTGCCGTCAAGTTTTCAGTTACCTGGCAACACAAGAAGCACATCAAATACACATTGTATATAAGTTTTCAACATGTTCTACAAATAAATAATAATCATGCTTACCACATTTTGCCGAAATGCATCTTGTATTGTTTTGATCTTGCAACGTACATTTGGCCAATTCAAAAAACGGGGGAAACGGAACCTATCAGGCATGTCAGGTGTTTCCCCCAAAAACAAGTGGTTGAAGGCCCAAATCTACAAAAAAGATTAATATACTTAATACATGTATGTATATGTAAAAATAACAAAACGCGTATAACACACAATCAAATATATACCTGTAAGACAGCTGCACATCCTCTTAAATGGGTCTCACAAAGATTTTTTCCTTCCTTGACTACAGAAGACACTTTGTTCAAACTTGCAACAACGAATTGATGCACGGCTAGTCCCCATTTATAGTTATGAAGGGACTCTAGGTTATCTAAATACTTAATATAACCACTATATACACGTCTCCCGGTCTGAGGAAAGTAAAATTCTCCAAACGCCAGTAGTATATAAAGTCTACAAAAATTGGATACATCGTCCTCAACACACTCAACAAGTTTATTAACAATTGCATCTATTGTTACACCGGCTTCTCCAAACAAAGATAAGGTACTACTTTTCTTGCGTTCATCGGCTTGCAACTCCTCACCCACTATTGGGAGTCCTAGTGCAAAACATACATCAATGGGCCTAAATCGCACCACCGAACCCCCAACTCTAAAACCCTGATTCGGTTGATCCCACCTGGTTACTAATTCTGACAATAAAAGCGAAGAAATTTGAAAGTTGTCCAGCATGTTTACAACCCACTTGAAGGGGGTCGTCTCAATTAGGGCTCTTTGTGCCTCGGTCAACTTCTTGTTCACCTCAACCAACTCTGTTGGAGCACAAGCATGCCTCAAACGTACCTAACAAGTATGAATAAAATTTTTGTCATTGCCAATTAATTTGCACTCATGCAAATATAATAAGTTAATTAGTTCCTTACTTTTTTATCCTTTGAGCTACTCGCCCGCTGCCTCTTTCTTGGTGGTGCCATGCTCATAACAATAAACTGTACAAAGCTATTCATCCAAATTAGTATAGAGACTACAACTGAACAAACTATGCAAAACAAACTACATGTTACAGAACAGTTTTAACCACACAACTTACATTCACATAAACTAAAGTAAACGAAAAGAAAACATTTCATAAAACCAAATTTACATGAAACCAAATTTCTAGAAGCAAGACTGCCTAGTAACTTTGCCCCTGAAGAAGGCACCAATGTAAAACTACAAGACCTTCTACCTGACATGAAGGAAATTCCATTATTTTTCTCATGTAACTATATAGTTTGTTCTAATATATAAGACAATATATACACATTTTTCAAATTAGTTTTAAGAATAGAACAAAAAGTTCAAATATTTGTTACCCAAGAAATTAAGAATGTCCTAGGCACATCACTAAAAATTGTAAAATATCCCTCATCAAAGTCACTAATGGAGAACATTCAGAAGCTCAATCTGGCTTACACCAACTGCAATTCCTTACACCACTCCTAAATTATTTTTGTTGTAGATCGACCACAATAATAGCATACTTAGGATTCAGCCCCTTCAGAATCTCAAAAATCTCATTCCTTTCAACCTAGTTGGTCATAGTAAGAATCTATGCTACACTCCAGTTTGAGATCTTGCTACAGATCCAACCAATACACAATCCATTAGTTATTATTAATAATAGATGGTAACAGAGAGGGGTCCTTATTTGGTAGAAAAATAATTGCCTTCAACTCATAGCAAGTGGCAATGTCCTGGTCACATGCGTGCAATGGCAGAATGAAGACATGTAGGCTGGTTTGATTAGTAATGAAAGCCGACAATGGGCATGGAAAAAAACAGAGACTCGGATCAGAAGCTCTAATACCAACTTAGAAGAGGGAATGATCAATATACATAATGTATTTACATTATATAAACCTAATTACTTACCCAAATAGAGCAACATCTAAGGAAGCAAATAGTCTTAAATTCTTAATGACAGAAAAATAATCTAAAATAATTGCATAATCAGTACTTTTATATTACAACAAAAGCCTAGCCTGAAATAATTGAAAAGGTAGGTCAGAACATAAGAACTCAAAATAGAAAGAAAAAAAAACAACCAAAAGCATTCATGGCGAGCAGGATGTGAAAACAGAGTTATTTTTAACCTATTCTATCCTTCACCGCAAATGAAAATGAAAACAATAAAACATAGACTTATCTTATTTGACATTCTCCTGATAACGCAATGTTCTGCAAAATTGAATATAAAAACCCCACCAAAAACATATGACAGATGGGAAAAACTGAGTGAAGAAAAAACCTAGGTCTATGTCTATGTCACTGAGCAATGGGGAAATGCAAACCCCAAACACAAAAATCACCGTCACCATCCCCAAACACTGAGTAAGGGAAAGAAGAATCGTTACCTGTGGGTTATTTGGGGATGGTTCCGACCAGCAAACGCCTTTACCAGATCGTGGTGCGGTGCGACGGCGGCGGCGAGACAGACCCCGAGTGGTGCGGCGGTTCTGCGGTGCAACCAGAGCAATCAAGCGAGAGAGCCCCTCCACGCGACAGAGAAGAGAGCACGCCGAGAGAGAAGAGGGAGACGACAACGAGAAAAGCGAGAGAGACGAGAGGACGCGAGAGGGAAGAGAGAAGCCAACATTTCTGTATGAGCGGGATTTCAAATAGAAAAACAAGGAAAAATAACGCGCAAAATGACATTTCTGCCCCTGTAAGGATACAGTGTTAAAAATAAACGATGTCTGAATAACATTTCTGAAAAAAAAAAAAAAGAACTTGTGGGTGTGATACCGACTGTGTTCCAAGACTAACCACTTTTGGAAGAAAAAAACGGAAGTCATTAAGGGGAAATGAATACCCTTGTCTTCCAACAAGATTATTGATTCTTTCAAAAGCTGTTGGGATTGAAATAAACGATGACAGGCATATATTAACAAATAAAAATGTTTTTTTTAATTAAACCAGTATATTAGGAGTACCATGTTAAATGAATGATGGATATACTTTTACTCAGTCGGTTCAGAGATTTTTTTAAAATTTTTTCTTAGATCGATATCTAATAATTCAGAAAAATGTTATTTGTACACACAAATTAGACACAAATACGGGATACCATATATCCGTACGTATACTGGCCGTATATCCGTACATGTACGGATAAGTTTTTTTTTAAAAAAAAAATTTCAAAAAATAATTTTTTTAAGATTTAGCATTAGACAGATATTTGAATGTGATTAACCAGATAAGAAAATGGGATCATTAACCAGATAATGAAAATAATGAATAGCATTAACCAGATATGTGAACTTGATTAACCAGATAAGAAAATTGGATGTCCAAAAGTTTCAGGAATTTGTATTAACTAGATAAAAAAAAATCTGTAATATTTTTTTTAAATCTTTTTTTCAAAAAAAAAAAATTGAAAAAAAAAATTTGTCCATACAGTACGGATTTGATGTCTCGTATTTGTGTCCACAAAATGCGTCAAATAACGGGACCCAATAATTTAATCACGAAGGTTCTCTAGCCATTTTGACACTTTAATCCTTTGGCCAAACCAGATGACACACGAGATTCAATCCATCGAAGCATTTCAAATGCAGCTAGTTACTAACTCTTTATCAAGTATATATGGACCAGACTATGAGTTACGACAACATTTGTGTCATGGAAGCTAACTATTTGGAAGACATGTGGTCGTGTGGCACAAGACTTGATTTAGAATTCGCACAAAAGATAAAGACAACTGTGATATGTCTAACCAATAAAAAGAGCTGCGAAGTGTCAATTCCTTTTTGCTAGCTGGTTAAAAAAGGAATACAAATTAAAACAATTTGTAATGTGCCAGCTGCAATTCAATCATTAATCTTTTCCTAGCTGGTAATCCAATCATTGTCAAGTGTGAAACATTTTGCTCCGTTTAACAATTCTCCATTCACGAACTTTAGTGGCAAGCACAAGATGACAGTACAACCATATTGAAAATTCCGTAACATCTCAAAGCAAAGACTGTGGTAGTAACATCCAACAGGCCCTCTTTAATCATATTTCTAGTCTTCAACCGTTCAAACTTCAAACTTCTTAAATAACAAGTTTTCAGTTCATGTTAGCAAGACCATTATTAGTGTAATAGAAAGGTCACCTGAAACTGACTATTTTAATCCTATGATGTGAACTTCAACAAACCCAAGAGCCATTTAACCGGCTTTAACAATGATAGTTCTTCTGCTACTCAATATTGTCTTCTATACCAAAAAACATATATTGTCTTCTCCTGCTATCAAATTTCCCCACCGCGCACCTAATTGAAGAGGAATAAATTGAGCGCGATATTATTATTATTATTATTATTATTATTATTATTATGCTTAATTGCACTTTTGGTCTCCCGGTATTGCGATTGTGCGATTTTGGTCCCCCAAGTTTTCATTGAGCGAATTGAGTCCTCCAAGTATTGCGATTGTGTGATTTTGATCCCCCGAGTTTTAATTGAGCGAATTGGATCCTCTAAGTATCAAAATTGTGCAATTTTGGTCCCTTCGTTCAATTTTCATTCAATCTATACTTGAAAATGCTATAAGGGTTTTTAAATTTTTAAGCCAACTAACATGTCATTAAGACCAAGTTATGTGTCAGGTCATATCTATACGTGACACGTCGACATTTTTTATTAGAAATTGAACGGCAATAGGGACTAAAATCGCACAATAGCAATAATTGGAGGACCCAAATTGCTCAATTGGAACCAGGGGTAGCAAAATCGCACAATCACAATACTCTAAGGACTAAATTCGCGCAATTGAAACTTGAGGGACCAAAATCGCACAATTGTGATACCTAGGGGACGAAAAGTGCAATTAAGCCTTATTATTGTTATTATTATGGAATTAATTGTTGTTGTCCTGTTTTATATAGTTGTTTGCTAGGTTTATAATTTTTTGGAAAGGCCAAATAATTGTATTAATATGTTGTAACCAGGTTTATAATTATTTAAATATTTATTAAATAAATCCAAGTCAAACCAATCACCTAAGTATCAATACTTGAAAAAGATTCTGATTATATTAAACTATATTGTTTGATGATGATATCTAATCTTAAATAATATATGAAGCGGTATAGCAGAAATGATGAGCCGTGCTTGGTGGTCATTCTAGACAGCAAAATTACAACAAAAACACATGTAAGAGGTTTCTAATATAACCTCCTTCACGGTCACTCCCATGATTAAGTTGGTGTGTAATTACAAACAAGGATCTATAGTATATATCTTGGATACATTGTAGAGATTTATGATCCTTTGATTCCTTTATATAAAATTGATTCCTTTATATAACAACACAAAGATTAAGCAAATGCATGTGTCCAACCGTAACACTGAAGTCATCTTTTAATTGGTATGCTCATATTAATTACCCCCGATAGAAAGAGAGGAGAGAAAAGAAAAAGAAAAGAAAATATTCGAAGTAACTAGCATTTTTTGGTTAGAAGCGACTGGAACTTGGATTTTCACCAAACATTCAAATTGCTTAAATAGATATTAGAAAAATAAGATTTGTACATAATTTTTATACCGCATTGAAAAATAATATAAAATAATACATTTGTAAAAACACTTTTTCATTGTTTTTATATTCTAATAGATAAAAGTATAATTGCAGCATAACAACGCTACCGTGCCAAAAAAAAAAGAAAAAAAATCTAAATTACAAGCAAATATATTTAGAAACACTTAGCAGACACAATGACTGGACGAGCTCAACTAGACAAACTGTATGGAATACAAAAAGTATCCGAACGTAAATTTTATAGAGAGAATAAGAAGAGAAATAACCAATTTCTTCTGATTGGTTTGCAAAGAAATAGGAAAGAGATAACAAAATCTGGTGGGACTCATTGCTTTTTCAATTCTTCTCTAAGCTGCGAAGAAAGAGCAGAGAAATGCTCGCTTTCCTTTTTTATCCTTCGTTGTTCCCAATTGAAGAAAAAAAACAAAAGCTAAAAAAACCACTCTTGCCGCTTTTGCAGGTGCGTGATACATTTGCAGTTTTGGGTTGTTGATAGTGGGTATGGGAATGAGACTGTTTTTATTTATAATTTTTTTTCCGCGTAAATAATCATCAGTTTATTTGTTTGTTCAGTGGGTTGTTACGTTGATTAATTAACTAAATTAAAATCAGAAATAAAATTAAATAATTTAATTAACATTTAAATTAAAATAATAATCTCAAATAATTTAAATTATTAAAATTAATTATTTAAAATAATTGTATATTAGTTTTTTAGTCAAGAGCATTTTTGTCTTTTAAAAAATAATCAACACTTCTCTCTTCTCTATTTTTCTTCTTTTTCTTTTATTCCAATCAACACCTCAAATCTACTCTATTTCTCACCTCTTTCTCTCTTCTCACACTCTTTCTCACCTCTTTCTCTCTTCACACTTTCTTCTCTCAACCAATCAGGGGCTAAGAATACGAAAAGTACACATCCAAAAGTTTGTTTCCGGATGGGGGTGCAAGTTAGCAAAAAAAGAGGGTGTTAATAGTTATTCCCAAAACTAAAATATTGGGCCAGCATTCAATTTGAAACTGACGACCCAGCGCCTGAACACTAGCCCAATCTCACTAATGATTATCGTACAGTGAAGTACTTTATTTATTAATGAATAAGATAAGAGGGCCAATGCTGTTTTTTTTTTCTTTTCTGATTCCTGTTTTTTTGGCAACCTATTTTTACAACAATACTCACACCGTACAGTATACGTATGACACTGTTCACGTATGGTGCCACTGTTCATGTACGAAAATATACTGTTTATATATGAAAAAAATTCTATTCTGAAAAAAATTTATTTTTTCTTTCCTTTTAACCACTCACTAAAAATTATATAGTTAATACAGTACAAATACTTGGTTAATTCAGTTTATTACGTGGTTAATGATTATTAATCACGTAGTGAACTGCATTAACCAAGTATTTGTAAGTTATTAACTATATATTATCAAAGTAACTCATTTACCATTAACCAAGTATTTGCAATCCATTAACCACGTAATGAACTAAATTAACAAAATATTTGTATTGCATTAACCATATAGTATCAAAGTAACTCATTTACCATTAACCAAGTATTTGCAATCTATTAATCATGTAATGAACTAAATTAACCAAATATTTGCACAGCATTAACCATGTAAATTTTATTGAGTTGTGAAAAATATGAAATTAATTTTATGCATAAAAAAATTGCAACTCATTAACATGAATTAACCAGACGTGAACAGTAAAAAGTTGTAAAAAAGTTGTAAAAATGTAGTTTTCAGAAAAACATTTCTGTTTTCTTTTTTTGGACAAAGGCCAATGCTGTGTTAGAAAACATTCTTTTGTTTATAAACATTAATATAAAATTACTTCATCCGTCCTTTAATATAAGACTCTTTTGTAAAAAAAAATTATCCCTTAATATAAGACCTTTTTCAAATACCAAGGTGCATTAATTATTTTTTTACAAAATTACCCCCTATACCAAGGTGTATTAATTCTCTCTCTCTTAATAGTCTTAGAAGATGAGAAAGATAACTTGGAAAAAATAGCACACATTTTGTATAAATTTAATGCTAATAATAAATAAAACTCACTTTCTTAAGAAGCGTGAAATGGTCAAAGGGGGTCCTATATTAAGGGACAGAGGGTGTAATTTTTATTTTCAATATTTTTTTATGTTTCTTATTTAAAGTATATATCGTAGAAAAAATGAAGGTCACTGGGTAATTAATAGTTTAAAAAAACTCTCCATAACAAAGCATGAGAATAATTGACATAATCTAAGAGTTTCATACCTAAGGGGAAAAAAATTCGATAGCCAATAGAAATTAGTTATAACTAATTTCTTTTTTAAATTAAATTATAACAAATTTCTTTTTTTTTTGGTTTAATTGTAACCCAAAAAAAATCAGTTATCGACGACGATTCGGATACAACAAAAATTTTAATCGTGTTTGATGTTAAGGCGGTGGAATCGTTCGTCTTTGCTTTTTTCTTTTTGGGGAAGGGGTATACGTGCACGTACACTTGCATGAACTGAGATCATGTAGGCATAAACCAATTTATTAGTAGTACGTGAATTAAAATCACGTAAGAGTACGTGATTTGAGATCACGTAGCACTAAAAAAATTGGTTTTTACTTACATGATTTTAGGATACGTGATTTGAAATCACGTAGCACCCAAAAACTTGATTTTTACTTGTGAAAATTAAAATCACGTAAAGGTATTTTTGGTATTTTGAAAAATTAAAGTGTGTAATAGGAATAAAGGGGGTGTGGTTAATGCCAGCCTTTAAGAAAATACAATTAGAAACTACTAGTGGATAGTACTCCACTATAAATTGGCGATCAGAAGGCCAATAGTCCCACCCATGAATTAAATTACTTGGTATTGGTACTTGGTACTCACTTTATTATACGGTGGATATCGAAGGACCTTCTCCCTCCGTTTTCGTTTATAAACAAAAGGTCACTTTTTACATTTATTGAAAAATGTATGTATCTTGGACCAGATACATATATTTTTCAATGAATGTAAAAGATGACATTTTACTTATAAACGAAAACGGAGAGAGTAATGCATAATTTTCAAATTAAGGGCAAAGGCTAATGCAGTATTTGTAAAGTTATGTGAGACTAATTAATTTTCGGTAGGAAGTACTACTAAATGCCGTTTTGCTAGCACGAGTTGTAGCTGAAGATTTCCAATGTCAGGACCAGGCATGGCAACAAAACATGAACCCGCGGGTACCCACCCGCTTTGACGGGGGTGCGACGAGGTTGGAGATGTCGATACCCAACCCGCCCCTGGCACAAACTCGTCTGGCTAAATATAAATTGTTAATCTTTATTTTGTTTTATGCATGTATATTCATTAATTTTGTTTTATATATTTTGTTTATTTTTAATTTAATCTCTTTTCAATAGAAAAATTTATTTTGATGTTTTTTTATTTTATTTTATTATTGTATAATAATTATGGTTTTATTTTATTAATTATCATAAATATAATTTTTCAATTTGTATACATATTTAGAACGGAATTGGGGGGTCGCGGGGAAACCCGACCCTATAGAAACGGAGATGGGGAAGGCAAAACCAGAATCCGTTGAAAAAAAAAGGGGGACGGGGGAGGCAAAACCCGCCCCCGACCAGGCGCGTTGCGATTTGTAGTCAGGACTCACAAAGAAACAATGAATGGTTTTATTCTTCTATGCATACGTTTAGCATTTCCGAAGACCAAGAGGCAAGAGAATCATGCAAAGTTGCAAGCATGGGTTTACCGTTTAGGAATTCCAATGTTCGTAAGGAACACTGAATTGGTTTATTTAATCTTTCAATACAAGAAAAGAATATTACTATCTTCGGACCTATATATAAGAAACATAGGAAAAAAATCACAATGACCAACGAGGTGTTTTGGATTATTACATGATCTGCCCCCTTTCCCACTTCTTCTGTATATAAAGCAAGTATAGTACCAAACTTTCTGTCATTCATCTCATTTGAAACTGAAATCTGCTACCCAAAGATGAGTTTGAAAGGAAAGGAGAAGAGCTGCAGTTATGATAATATCAAACTCAGCGAATCTGAAGATGATTACGAAGACAATGATCATGATAATCAAGAGTCCGATACAGAGTTGGGTCTTTCTCTGGAGAAGCTGAATCTTGGACCTAGGAAGAAGTTGCTTGTTATGAACCTTAATGGGTTACTGCTCCACAGAGTTCATCGTCGTGATAAGAAAGGAATTCCCAAGTCTCGAACCCCTGACGAGACACCTGGAAACTTTCTCCGTACTTTATCTCAAACATACAACAAATACACTTCTCTTATTTTGGAATCTGTTTTTTATTATGTTTTAATTAATATTAATTAGATGCATTTTTGTTAAATAAATTATTGCGATGCAGTTTATAAGAGGCCATTTAGTGAAGAATTCATGAAATTCTGCTTAGAGAGATTTGAAGTGGGGTTCTGGTCTTCTGCTATGGAGTTAGTACCACTACTCTCAACAATTTTTATTTTTTTTTTAAATCTGATTCATTGCCACGTGTTACAGTGATATGATTTTTACTCTTGAAACAGGCATAATGTCGATGCTGCTTTAACCTGTGCTATGGGAACATTGAAAAACAGGCTATTGTTTGTTTGGGTACATTTCGCTTTTTATTTATGCATATATATACATCGATAAATGATAGTAATATTTTATCTGTATTGTTTGTTTGATTTATTTCTTGAATCTGTTTAGGATCAAGAAGAATGTACTGATTCAGGGTTTAAATCGTTGGAGAACAAACGGAAGCCTCTTTTTTTCAAGGAACTGAATGAAGTATGGGATCATATCAAGAAAGGAGGCCCATATTCTGCAACAAATACTTTGTTGATTGATGATAAACCATACAAGGCTTTTCTTAATCCGGTAATTACAATATCTTTTTTTTTAATATTTATAATTTTAAAAGCAATGTTATTAACTTAAGTCACTGCAAATTGCAGCCCAATACGGCAATTTTCCCTGAGTCATATAAGCCAGAAGATAAACATGACAAAGCACTTGGTGAGAAGATATACTATTTAGTTACTTTTTATTTAGATCTTTGATAATTTTTTTCCTGTAATTTTAAGGTTTTTATTTATTTGCACAGATCCAGAGGGTGAACTGTGTTTGTACTTGAAAGGACTTGCTGATTCTCATGATGTTCAATTTTACGTGAAGGATCATCCATTTGGACAGCCTGCAATTACATCCTCTCATCCAGATTGGGATTTTTATACGGATGTTCGATCAAGTCTTCGCTATTGATGAAAAAACAGAGTGCAATTCAGAATTTGAAGATTACGCGCTTTTGCTTTGGTGAAAAATGTTTTGTGATGTGAATGTTTTTAGATACCTAATATCGACCAATAGGATTCACAATGGATGGTTTGGTGGCTTGATTTTCTTTTAATGGTAAAAGATGTGAGCGAACTTTTATGTTATTTCTGTTCTTATAACATATATTTGAGTATTTGCCTTTGACAGGATATTGTTGTTTTTATATCTGGTGGTTCTTGATTTTAATTAATGTTGATGTATGCGCAATGTTCATATGAAGAAGAAACTACAACACATTCGTTCTTTGAATTTAGATATTATCTCCAATTTAGATGGTTTGTATCAACTCTCAACTGTTTTGGCTTGCCAATTATTTTGCATAGTGATTGCAAAACTGCAATATTATGGGTTCGCGAGACTATCAGGCTGTAACTCGACTAATAGAGTGTTATGTCAGATTATATGGTACTCAATCATTTGGTCATTTTGGTTTGTTAGAAACCAAATGAGGTTTTCTAGTTTTGTTGAAACCTTAGGCTCGTTCGGGGTGTTTTTTGGTTTTATGTTTTGAAAATTTTGAAAACTAAATTCAGTTTTAATTCTGAGTTCTGGGTTTTAGTTCGAGTTTTGAGTTTTAGTTTTGAGTTTTTAAATCACTCTTTTTACTTCGCATTATTATCACTTCACCCAATATAAAAAAATTGGCACAACAAAAATAAAAATGACAAAAAAAAAGTGCAAACCACTGTGCAACATGTCCCTTCTTTTGCGCTTTTGCAAGTGAAGAGGAAAAAGTATAAAAATAAAAATGACAAAAAAATAAAAATAAAAATGGCAAAAAAAATAAAACAAAACGCGGTCGTTTGTGCTGACCCCACCTTGTTTCTGCAGAGGAAAAACTCCCCTTCTTCTCTTCAACGATGGCCACCTCTCTTAGGCCATCAAGCAACCATTTTTCTTCGTCTTCTTCCTTATGAAATAGCACTAGTTTACCCTTGTTCTCACATCTATCTGTTCTGGTTTCTCTCACAGAGACACCATCAATTTTTCCCCTTTCGCTCCTTTTATATAGCCACCTACAATTCGCGTTTTTCATCGATTCGGAGCTCTCTAAGCATTGTTTGATTTAATTCACATTCAGATACGCACTGGGTTTTTGTTTTGCTTGTGTTGAGTTCTAACAAGAATAAATTGAACAAATAGACAAAGGCAACCAATACTAAAATAAATAGCAATCACAACAGTGCAATAAAGTCACTCAAACAAGGAGTAGAGAGTAGGAAGAATCACACCGCTATTTGGTTACGCAGTTCGGCCCCAAAAAGATGACCTACGTCTGCGGGAGAGAGCAGCCCTCCGTTTCACTATCAAAGAGCCTTTACAAGAGATTACAATTGCTTTGAACCCCTTTACAATATCCAAGAAGAACAAACCCAAGAGTTCCCAACCCCTCTCTCTTTTCCTCTATGATAAACTCTCAAGAACAACAATAGAGAAAGCCTTCAATCCTCTCTCTATTCTCTCCTAAGATCCCAAGGTGTTTAACAGTGTTTCCCAGCCCCTAAAACCTCACAAAGACGCTCAAGAACGGCTGCACACAACCCTAGAAAAGACTGCACGTCGTACTGACCCGTTTCTGCAGCGTCAGGTTTATAAAACCCTACTGTGAATCGATTCACAGACATAGGTGAATCGATTCACCTAGTTAAAAAACTTCCCCTGCATGAATTAATGAAGTGAATCGATTCCTGCAAGCTTCCCATGCGATTCACAGAGGCGTGCTTCGATTCACAGAGAACCAAACATGCTTGAATCGATTCACATAGCTAGGGAATCGATTCCCAGTGTTCAAGAAACACTTTCAAGCAATTCTATGATCCTCCAAACTGATTTTAAGGCACTCTAAACTCCACAATTCTCCACCTTGACTTCAAATCAGTGGTGATGCTCAACTTTATCCATCAACCACTAGCTGCTCTCTCCATTATTGGAATTACGTCTCAGAGAAATTCATCAAGTCCAAGCAATGCTTGAACTTTGATCTAGGTAATGACTTGGTGAATACATCCGCCGGGTTGTCCTCTGACGGTTGTCCTCTGACGCAACCTTCTCAACCACAATTTCCTTAGATTCTACGACGTCTCTAATGAAATGTAAGCGGATGTCAATGTGCTTTGTCCTTTCATGATACACTTGGTGATTTGCCAAGTGGATAGCACTTTGACTATCACAATGTACCTTCACACATCCTTGTGTAATTCCTAGCTCCCCAATCATACCTTTCAACCATATGGCCTCCTTCACCCCTTCAACTAGGGCGATATACTCCGCCTGAGTAGTAGATAGCGCCACAACGGACTGTTGATTGACCTTCCAACTTATTGCCGTTCCAAACAATGTAAATACAAATCCAGATAAGGATTTCCTTGTATCCACATTTCCTGCATAATCTGCATCTACATAACCCTCCAAAGCGTCTTCTCCTTGAGTTGCTCTTGTGTACCTCAAACCACCTTTGAGTGACCCATTCAAATACCTCAGAACCCACTTCAGTGCTTCCCAATGAGCTTGGCCCGGATTTGCCATAAACCGACTCACTATGCTGACTGCATATGCTAAGTCTGGTCTACTACAAACCATGCCGTACATGATGCTTCCTACCCCACTAGCATATGGAGTAGTATCCATCTTCCTCCTTTCCTCTTCGGACTCAGGAGCTTGTGTCACCGAGAGCTTTGTGTGATGACCCAAAGGAGTGCTAACCGGCTTAGCTTCATGCATCCTAAACCGCTCCACCACTTTCTTCAAGTACCCATGCTGAGGTAAGAATAATTCACCCTTCTTCCGGTCCCTCATGATATCCATCCCAAGTATCCTCTTAGCGGCCCCAAGATCCTTCATCTCAAATTCTGAATTTAGCTTCTCCTTGAGCATGCTAATCTCCTCTTTGCTAGAGCTTGCCATCAGGATGTCATCAACATAGAGAAGTAGGTAGAGAACCACTTTCTCATCCCTCTTCAAAATGTACACACAACTATCGTACCCACTTCTCACAAATCCCGTCTTCAGAAGAAAATCGTCAAAACGAAGATACCATTGCCTAGGGCTTTGTTTCAACCCATACAATGATTTCTTCAAAAGACATACCTTAGACTTGTCCTCTACAAAACCTTCTGGTTGTTGCATGTAGATTGTCTCTTCTAGGTCTCCATGTAAGAATGCGGTCTTCACGACCATTTGTTCCAACTCAAGATCGTATTGATTCACGATTGCCATAAGAACCCTTATGGAACAATGCTTCACCACGGGTGAGAAAATCTCGTTGTAATCAATTCCCTCAACCTGTGTAAAACCCTTGGCCACAAGTCTTGTTTTATATCTTGGTTCTTCAATTCCCGGAATGCCTTCTTTCTTCTTGAAGATCCACTTGCATCCAACCACCCTTTGCTTCTTAGGTAGTTTCACAAGTTTCCAGGTCTGGTTCTTCTCCAATGAATTCATTTCCTCATTCAATGCCTCTAACCACTTTTGACCCTCTTTGCTCTCAACTGCTTCCCTGAATGTCTTCAGTTCTGAGTCTTGCACATCTTCAGCCACATTTAGAGCATAACAAATTAAATCTGCATAGCCATATCTCTTAGGTGCCACAGTTTCCCTCCTTTTCCTATCTCTTGCCAGCTGATAGCCAGGATCCACTGTTGGTTGTCTTCCTCTAGAACCTGATGGTGGAGAACTATTCTCCTCTTCATCATTCCCGGTCTCACTAGTGGAAGGCTCCACCTCAAACTGAGTCTTCTCTACCTCTGTTTCTGAGTTACTATTCTCCAGGTCCTTGCACTTCATCTCCATATGAGTCTCATCAAAAGTCACATCCCTGCTTATTATGAATCTAGATCCCCCAGGCTCCATCTTCCACAGCTTGTACCCCTTCACACCTTCCGGATAGCCAATGAAGACACATTTCACAGCCCTGGCTTCAAGTTTTTCTTGTCTGACATGAGCAAACGCCAAAGCACCGAAAACCTTCAACGTAGAATATTCTGCCGGTTTTCCACTCCAAACTTCCATAGGTGTCTTGAAGTTTAAAGCCGTTGATGGACATCTGTTGATCAAGTAAGTCTTTGTACTCACAGCTTCACCCGAAAACTTTTAGGTAGCCCACTCCCAAAAGCATACATCGACCGCTCCAAAATAGTCATGTTCATGCGTTACGCTAGACCATTTTGTTGCGGTGTCCCCGCCACGGCCCTATGTCTCTTAATTCCCTGTTTCTGCAAAACTCATTAAACCGCTCAAACAAACTCCAGGCCATTGTCGATCCTTAAAACTTTCAGTTTAGTTCCTATTTGATTTCCTATGAGAGTATGCCATTCTTTGAATTTTTCAAATGTGTCACTTTTATTTTTCAAAATGTGAACCCATACTCTCCTAGAGAAATCATCAATCATGGTGAGAAAATAGGAACCCCCTCCATGAGTTGTCACTCTTGAGGGACCCCAAAGGTCCGAGTGAATATACTCAAAGGGCTTGCTAGAATGATGCATGCCACTTCCAAACTTAACCCTATGTTGTTTGCCTAGCATGCAATCATCACAAAATTCTAGCTTATCCAATTTATCACTACCTAGCAAACCTTGTTTAGCTAGTTCAACTAAACCTCTTTCACTAACATGCCCTAACCTTAAATGCCATAGTTTAGTTTTATCATGCGGAGCTTGACTAGCTAATGATGCATGCCCTATAACAGTACAACCATCTAATATGTATAAGCCACACATTTTAGATCCTTTAGCCATTACTAATGCACCATTCGAAATCTTAATCATGCCATGCTCAATTCTAGTACTATAGCCTAATCCATCAAACATGCTTATAGATAAAAGATTTCGTTTGAGTTCAGGAACATACCTCACATCTTGTAAAAGAAATTCACGATTGTCAAACATCTTGAGACGAATCGAACCCATACCTTGCACCTTACAAGCTCGGTTATCACCCAGGCGAACGACTCCACCTTCTTTAAGCTTCAAAGTCTCAAAGTATTCCTTCCTAGGACACATGTGATAAGAACATCCTGAGTCCATGACCCAGTTCTTTTCGGATTCCAAACTCGACACCACTAGAGCCCCCGCACTCTCATAACCATCCTCCATAGCAATTGCAACATCCACAGAATCACCCCTGCCCCCTTTCTCAGGACAGTCCTTCTTAAAGTGACCGATCTTGTGACAATTGAAGCACTTATACTTCTTATTGTTCCCCTTTGACTTGGATTTCGACCTAGAATTCTTCCCTTTGTTGTCGTTCCCTCTCCTCTCTCTTCTTCCCCTTGCCGCACTTCAGCCTTCACCACTCTCATCCACTTTCAAGTCTTGGAGCTTGGTTAGCTCCTTGGTCCTAATAGATTGTTGGACCTCCTCCAAAGTAATAGTGGACTCCTTGCCATAGAGGAGTGCATCCTTAAAGTGTTCAAAGGATCTAGGCAACGAATTCAATAAGAGCAGAGCCTTATCCTCGTCATCGAGCTTCACATCAATGCTCTGCAGGTCATCAATAATTTTGTTGAATTCTGCTAGTTGCTCCACAATAGATTTGGTCTCTACCATCTTGAATGAGGAGAGATGTTGTTTCAGACATAACCTGTGGGCCAATGACTTTGTCATGTACAACGATTCTAACTTTGCCCACATCTCCGCCGCGGTTTTCTCTCTTGCTACTTCCCTCAATGCCTTATCGCCAAGGCACAAGATAATGGCACTTCTTGCCTTATCTATCATCTCCTTCTTCTCCGTTTGAGACAGGGTGGCCGGTATTCTTGCCTCACCCTTCAAGGCTTCAAAGCACTTCTGTTGAATAAGTATTGCTTCCATCTTCACCTTCCATAGACCGAAGTCATTATTACCGGAAAACTTCTCGATGTCCCATTTAGTACCCATGGTGCACAATTGAATTATTTGTTCTTCCCACAGACGGCGCCACTTGTTGAGTTCTAACAAGAATAAATTGAACAAATAGACAAAGGCAACCAATACTAAAATAAATAGCAATCACAACAGTGCAATAAAGTCACTCAAACAAGGAGTAGAGAGTAGGAAGAATCACATCGCTATTTGGTTACGCAGTTCAGCCCCAAAAAGATGACCTACGTCTGCGGGAGAGAGCAGCCCTCCGTTTCACTATCAAAGAGCCTTTACAAGAGATTACAATTGCTTTGAACCCCTTTACAATGTCCAAGAAGAACAAACCCAAGAGTTCCCAATCCCTCTCTCTTTTCCTCTATGATAAACTCTCAAGAACAACAATAGAGAAAGCCTTCAATCCTCTCTCTATTCTCTCCTAAGATCCCAATGTGTTTAACAGTGTTTTCCAGCCCCTAAAACCTCACAAAGACGCTCAAGAACGGCTGCACACAACCCTAAAAAAGACTGCACGTCGTACTGACCCGTTTCTGCAGCGTCAGGTTTATAAAACCCGACTGTGAATCGATTCACAGACATAGGTGAATCGATTCACCTAGTTAAAAAACTTCCCCTGCATGAATTAATGAAGTGAATCGATTCCTGCAAGCTTCCCATGCGATTCACAGAGGCGTGCTTCGATTCATAGAGAACCAAACATGCTTGAATCGATTCACATAGCTAGGGAATCGATTCCCAGTGTTCAAGAAACACTTTCAAGCAATTCCATGATCCTCCAAACTGATTTTAAGGCACTCTAAACTCCACAGCTTGAATCTGTTCTTGGATGGCGATGGAGGAGGATTTCAAGTTCCCAACTGCGGGCGACATGGAAATGCCAGAGGAGGAAGATGAGGTGGAAAAGGCTTCACAGTAGAAAATGGAAAGAAATGGTGTACAGTGCGACGAGAATTAGATGTGTGGAAAAAGGCTTCACACTAGAATTGAAAAAAAATAGAAAGACGAGAGGTGAAAGGGGCCGGATTCAAATGTGGGAATGCCGTAAAAAATGCGGAACCACAGTCACAAAACCAATTTTTATGGCCCTGGAATTTAGATGAAAATTGTTTCAAAATTAAGAAAAAAACTAACTTAACCCCAATTTACCCGAACACGTTTTATTTCTAAATTTAACTTTTAAAACAAAAAACAGGAAACTTAACAGCACCACCCCAAACGAGCCTTAGATCCTGGGTGTCTGGTAAGTTTGGGAGATTTTCACATCCTTTTGTCTTACGGTCGCACTATCTCGAAACTTGTAGTGGGCTGCAATTGGCTATTGGGGGTTTGCTAATAGTTTTTTTTTTTTTCCGGAAATCAAACTTTATTCAAAAATTAGAAAAAAATCAATACACTCAGATTGAACAGAATGTATTGGGGTATTTCTCATCCACAATTAAAAATCAACACGAATATCTAAGTCAGCCTAGTACATAGTAATGAAACACTTAATCAGAACAGAAGCCAACATGACATTATCTTAATCCTAACAACCAAAACAAAAGCTTTCAAGTAACCTTGTCTTATGGTCACAAAATCCATAAGTCCCACGTCACTAGCTACATTTAATCCAAATCCAATCACATTTATACCTAAAAAAAATACCACCCCGCCCTCCTCCCAACAGGGTCGGATTGCCCAGCAAGCCCCGTCTCTACTGCATATATGAAGAAAATTTGAAAAATTATATTTATAATAATTAATAAAATAAAATCATAATTATTATACAATGATAAAATAAAATAAAAAATATTAAAATAAAATTTTCTAAATTAATTAAAATTAAAATTAAAAATAAACAAAATATATGAAACAAAATGAATGAGTATACATACATAAAACAAAATAAAAATTAACAATTTATATTTACTCGAATTGGTTCAGGTCGGATAAGTCAGGTATCGACATTCCCAACCTCGCCCCACTCTCAGTCAAATCGGGTTTTCTAGTCAAAATCGAGTGAATAACTGCTTGTTCAAATTTTTTTGTCATATCTAAGTGGGACATATTTGACTCCTCAAAAGAAGTAAATAGTATCAATTATTGTTAAATATTACTTAGTTTAAAAAGTAGTATCAATTATTGTTAAATATTACTTGGATTTGGACAATCCAATTGTTGTTAAGTATGATGAATTTGTTACACTCTAACAACCCAATTATATAATAATTGGAAAATTGTTGTGCTTACATTTGGATTTGGACATAATTCATTTGTGATAATAATTCATAAGGTGATATGCATGTCTCACAAGTTCTCTGAAATTCGGTGATGAAAGCAAGTATATATTACAACCTGCAAATTATTTTGGAAGAAAAAGGAACTGTTACATTTCACTAATTTGTTTGATTATTACAACTAAGTTCACTTTCCACAAAATTAACACACAGCACAGCACACCAAACCCAAGTAAGAAAGAAATTAAATTAGGCCATGATCAGAGTCAGTTAACTTGCAAGCGAGGATCCACTTCAACCCTAGCAACCCCTTCCCGATCCTCAACAGCCTTGGCCACCTCCACCTCCCCAACAATCAACTCCTTAGCATCTTCTTCCCTCTCCTCTTCCTCATCCACATAGTTGGGGTCCTTCTCGTCGATAGCCGCTGGCGCCGCCATTAGCTCGTTGTCAGCCATGTCAGCAGGGCCTTCCCACGTGAACTTGCCACCGTGGCCAGACTTGTGCGGCGGGACGCCGATACCGATGCCGTCGACGGGGTGGCGCTCCTGGCGCTGGACACCTTTATTGATGAGCTTCTTCTCAACGTACTTGACGGTGTCTAGGTTGTGTGTGTTCAGCTCAGTCTTCTCCACCCTCTTTTTTCCTTCCTCGTCGTGGCTCACCGCTCTGATTGTCACCTTCTCTTGCTTGTCGTCAATGGGCTTCATTGTTCCACTTCGATATCTCCTTTTTTTTTTTTGTTCTTAGGTTGCTCCAAGCTATGTATGCTGCTATACACTATCGACCATGTCTCAGGTGCTTTTATAGGAGCTTCGGCCTCTGGATATTTGGAGAGATCGACCAGAATGTACTGGAAGTGGAGGATATATCCCACGCTTCCAGTTCTCGTATATGCTAGAAAAGTCTTTGCCACGTGACGTACCTTGGAGCTGCCACGTAAGGAAGCTGATAAGATTAAGATCTGCAATTTTCTAGCCTTTTTAATTTTATTTTTTTTGGGGTATTGTTTCTGGCCTTTTTATTACCTAGACCTATTAACCATTGACCTTCTCTGGAATTGGTTTAGTAATAAGACTGCAAGATATTTCACCCATCAAATCAAATTTGTTTAACTGTATGATACTTTTTTCATTCATTTTTCAAATTTCTTTCTTAGTCATTTTAAATATTTAAAATTTAAAATAATACTAATTGCTATAGATCATTTTTGGTGAGAAGCTATACATTATATTTATTTCTTAAGAAAATATGAAAGTATAATATATTAATGAAATGAACATGTGTATAAAAAATAATAATTTTAATATAAACAAATATATTTCTTAATATGTCATTACTGCAAAAGACTTCTAAAAGATCAGAGGATATATTTAAACATGTAAAATTCACTAGAGATTAGCATATATATAACACAAACTTAACAATGTTATTTCCCTTGTGTAACAAAAAAGAAACAAACTTAACAATGTTAGTTTCACATCAGTCGGGACAGATCAAAAAATCTACCAAGGAGAGCGATATCGAAGAAGAATATATTTAAACATGTCAAAATCACTAGATTTAGCATTTCTGTATTGTTAAAGCATTATTAGAGACAGTGGCGGAGGCGGGGGGTGATCCACTGGTGCCATGGTCACCCCCAAAATTTGTTACTTTATTTAACAACCACTATAGAGGGATATGCATTGGCCACCCTCTTCACATAACAAACTTTGCTCATTTTTTTTTTGTTGGTAAATGCTCAATTTTTTTTTCTTGGTCTGTTAATTATGTGCGTGTTCGGTGGTTCCGTGGTTGTGTGGTTTGGCTTCTCTCTCCCCCGTTTTTTCAGGTATCAGCCGCTTTTGTTTAAAATGGGGGTGTTGAGTCTTTTTTTATTGTTCTTTTACTAGTAAAATATATGTGCATACGCACAGGGGGTGACATGTTAGTTTCGACTTAAATGGACGACGAATTGTTTATAGTTCAGACATAAAAAATCTTTCGCATTCATTTCCTGAAAGTAAAGGTGAAATAAGTTCTAAAAGCTTAATGATCCAAAAGACTTAGATGTAAACCATTCAAGAATGATGCAAACCATTCCATGTAATATGGTAATTGTAAAAATCAGCTAAGACCATATGGAACCATCAACTTGTGAATAAGGAGACTACACAATTATATGTGCACAAATAGTTGTGATTATCTACCATGAGCAAAAGGCAAACATAAAATATGGACTATATACTATAGAGTTCTTCATATTAATAAGCAAAAGATGAATACATGATAAGATTAACCTTTAGTCCTCAATTAAACAATTCCTAATTGTTGTTAATCCCATTTTGCATGACAGGACATACAACTTACTGCATAAGTGTTTGTAGTTGTTCATTATCCTGCAAGAAGAAGATTAAAACCCTTGAGCTAGAGAGATCCTCAATGAATACCAGAGATTTTTTTTATTATAATCTGCAAGCGCAATAAAAAATATGATGGGCCCACAATATCAAGATTGCTATTACATTTTACTTGGCAGACTCTAATAGATTTAACCAATAAGCCAATGTTTGTTTATCCATTTTTAAGGTCTCTTTCCAGCATAGTGAATGACCAAAAGAGAAAAAAAGGAGTACCTTTCCATAATAGTCTAGTTCCAAACACATCTGCATATGCAATTACTACCACTGCAAAACAAAATTAGTGATCAGATCTGAAAAAATTCACGATCTTAGAACCACACTCTCTAGAGGCAAATTCACCATCTTATAAGGGATAGTAAACTACCCTCTCTTTAAATGGCATGCATCGGAGTTTGCAACCTAAGTTCATAATTAAAACCAACTCACAAACGAATCAACACTACAACAGAATGTGCAAAAGATGGCGCCACTTTAAGCAGCGCTTTAATAAAAAAATGCTACTTTAGCTAATAAACAGCGCTTTAGAACACGAAACGCTGATTTTGGTCCTAAACAATAAACAACGCTTCCTTTATGAAGCGCTGATTTTGATCCTAAAAATTTGGTCCTAAACAATAAACAGCGCTTTCAATATGAAGCGCTGATTTTGGTCCTAAACAATAAACAGCGCTTCTTATATGAAGCGCTGATTTTGGTCTTAAAATTTTAGTCCTAAACAATAAACAGCGCTTCCAATATGAAGCGCTGATTTTGGTCTAAAACAATAAACAGCGCTTAAACATTGTAAGCGCTGATTTAGGTCCTTTTTCATATTAATTATTCAGCACACACTCGATCTGCTCGATCCCACTTCATTCTCTCTCAGCGAAAGTTCAACTCTCTCTCAGCGTTCTCTCTAAATCTCTAGCTCTCTCGCAGCGGCACTGTCTCTCCAAATCCATAGCTCTCCAAATCCTCCCACTCTATTGCTCACTCCTTCACCGTCGCGTTTCCCACTCTCTCTCTCGCGTTTCTCACCGCCGTCCCGTTTCACCTTCACTCTGTGGATCTGTGGATCTGTGGGTTTTTTACTAACAAGAAGAAGAGGAGGTTAATGTCGCACCAGATTTCGCATCTCTTCTCTCTTTCTCTCTAGTTTCACCGTCCCGCAAGAAGAAGAAGATCTGGTTGATTTCGGTTCGTTAGTTTGGGGGTTCGATCTGGTTCGGCCGTCGTGGACCTCTCCGTTGACGCCGAAGATATCTGAGGTAATATCTCCCTCTTTGTTGCTTTTTCTGAGAAGATGAGAACCCTAGCCCCCAAATCTAAGAACCCTAGCTCCTAAATCGCTTGTGAATCCTAACATTGACGCTCAAATCGTTTGTGATATTAATTTGGGGGTTCGATTTGGTTGATTTCGGTTCGTTGCTGGTTCTAGTTCGTTGATTTGGTATCTCACCTTTCAAGGATCTGGTTCGATCTGTAAGCTTCTATTCTCTCTCTCTCTAATTTTACCGAATCTTTATGGTTCGATCTGGTTGGTTGCTGGTTCGTTTTGGTTTTGTTTTGGTTCGTTGCAGGTTCTCTTAACTCTGGAGGAGATGCAAGGCGTACGTGGAGAAGGAGAATTTCTTTTAGGGTTTTAGTTTCTTTTCTGTAAATTCGGATCTGATTCTGTAAATTCTGATGCTATAAATTTGTTTGATCTGAGATCTTTCAATGTTTCTTTGCTCTTCTTCTGTTTGTTTGATCTGAGATAATGTTTCTTTGCTCTTCTTTGTGTTGTTTCATGTCTCTGTGAACGCTCATCTCTCTACGAACGCGAATGCTAAAAAAAAGGGGAAAAACAGCGCTTCTTAAAGGAAGCGCTGCTTATTGATGCTAAAAAAATGACAATAAACAGCGCTTCCCTTAAGAAGCGCTGCTTATTGATGCTGAAATTGACAATAAACAGCGCTTCCTACGGAAGCGCTGTTTATTGTCAGTTTTCAACAGCGCTTCTAAAACGCTATTTTTTGGAATAACAATCAGCAGCGGCTAAATAAGTAGCGCTTTTTAAGGCCAAAATAAGCGTTGTTTATTGCCTATTTTTGTTGTAGTGCAACTAAGCACTATTATGAAAATTGGTCTACTGTATAAGACACTTCTACTGTGACAAAAAGATGTTGTTACCAAATTGTATCTTTAATTCCTACTCTCAAATGATACATGAGGACTTATTTAGCCCATCTTCATTGTAATGCATGTGCTTTAATTAATAACTATATAATTAGCAATTGGTAGCTCAATATAAAATGCACATTAAAACATACTGAATGAAACAATATGTTCAAAACGAGTGAAGTAAATACATGAGAACTTCAACTCAAAAAACATGAAAACTTCATATCAGTAACTTGATACCGGAAAATACAGAATATGCTAACCACTATCTCTTATCCATTTGTACAATATTCAATTTTTGACAACAAAAACTCATACAAATGATAATATGGAAGAGAAAGGTTCAAGATGTTTCATACCTCTTTCCCCCACTCTTCCTCTTTTCACCTTCACAAAGGTTAGTGAGGCTTAAGTTGAAGTCTTAAAGATTGGTATTTTTCTATAAAAAATTCAAAAAATATAGGCCTATTAATGAACCAAACCTCAACTCAATGAACCAAAACCTGCATGCAGGTATTATTCGTGCAAAAAAAACCATTTTACAACATATCATATGAGTAAGATAAAATCTGATCCTACTTAGAAAATAGGCAATTGAACCAAATAGGCAGTCTCTAACATGGCTGCTTCTACAGATACAAAGGAGGCAGAGTATATAAGCAACAAAAGCACAAATGAAGTGTTACGTAAATTTGACACAAAGGAGACATAGTAAATATCAATCAGATCAAACATATATTGAAAAAAGCAAAAATTGACAAAAGTCATTTCATACCCTCATCAAAATAACAAACTCACAAAGCATAATTGTTCCTTCTTCACTGATTTAATCCTTAAACTTATAGCAATCTATCTTTTTATGGTTAGTGATTTCATTCATAGAATTTTTTATTTATTTTTTACAAAGTACAATTTTTCCTTCAGAGACACAGCTTTTTAGATTCTTTTTTGACTTAAAAAGATAATGCAGAAATACATTATGAGGAAGGTAATATGACCATATCAGTTGGGATAATGCATTTTTTGGAAGTGAAAAGGATAATTACACATTTTAACACATTAAAGCATCAAGAACTGAATCATGTGATAATGCATCAAATAAATACATGAACAAAAGGATGGAGAGCTTGAACAGAAAAAACTTTATCCCACCAATTAGTTACTATGTATCTTTTTTCCCCATCTTTGAAATACCCTGAACATGTGACATATAATTTCTTGAGTAGTAACTAAAGAAAAATTATAGAAAAAATAATTAAAAATTTAAGTTTGAAAACAGCAATATTAGAAATTTCAGCACCCGTCCCGTCAATTCTTGTTCCTTCAAATTTGTCTGGAACTCAAAAATTTTGTTCTTTAATGGCCAGTGCATACCTCTGGTAACACAATGGTTATCACTATGTTGCTCTTGATGTAAGAAAATATCACACACCATTTTAGTTTCTATGTGATTTAAGGTTAAACCTCAACTTCACCATAGTTCATAAAAAATAAAACATGATAGTAAGAATGGAAGTAATTATAATGGACCAATTATTTAGAGGCATCAATAATGAAGACCCAAAAGCTATGGAGAATGCTTCACGTACAATTATAAGACTTGATATTTTAATTAAGGGATGGCATGGCCCATGGAATGATTATATAGATAATAGACATTTAAGATAACCTTTTTAGTCCAAAAAATGAGCAGTTGTTGGGGGGAATGTAAATTTTAATATATAAATTATAGACTGAACAACGAAGACCCGATATTTTAATTTTATCAATATGAATGTGTACATGATAACATAATTGGTATGATAAAGTTAGCAATATTCAACATATCATATATTAATAATTACTAATTGGATTTAACTTTTGTGTCCATTTACATGCCCTACGTTTGACTAATGGAATAGGAATTCCTCATCTATCTATTTAATAACTATGCTGAAATTACCTGGTAGCTTCTTTATAAGGGGAAAAAATAACTATACTGCAATTCTACAAACAAAAGAGTAACGGGAAGGAATGAGCTCGGACAAGGATGACAAAGAATAAGGGAAGGAGATGAAGAGGAAAAAATAATAATAGATAAGAGATGAAGAAGAATTGAGTGAAAGTTTTTACCGTAGACAGAAGAAGATATGAGATAAGAAAAACAACATATGTATGTGCAAAAGAGAACAACACTTCTTTTGGTAAATAGAAAGAATTAAAAGGAAGATGAAAAGTCCGTAAATAAGTCAAGTGAATAAGAATAGGTAAAAGATGATAAATGTTATATAACATTGTAAAGTTCTCTTTAGAGTCTCTGACTTAATCCATTGAGTGGTCCCTTCCATGTTGCCACCATCAGTCTAAATGAAATAAAAAATTTATGTATGAGTAACATGATACTGTCATAAATGTTAACATACATAAAAACATAGTGGATAAAGAAGATGAAGAATGGGAAGGCTAAGAGAGAAAGAGCCATTGCTAGGGTTTCATAAGGCAACAATGAGCAAAGCATAATAGTGTTGGCTTACAAAAGGAATAAATACTAGAGACTGAGAAAGACTAAAATACCCTTACTACTAACTAATAATAATAATACTTAACATCTCCCCTCAAACTCACGATGCATTAACATGGAGCATCGAGAGTTTGTCAACTAGAAAACGAAAACGTTTAATGGAATGCATCTTCGTGAACAAGTCCGCAATCTGCAAGGAGGAGGAGATAAACGGTAGAGTAATTGTTCCATGCTGAAGATGATGACGAGTAAAATGACAATCGATCTCAATGTGCTTGGTGCGTTCATGGAAGACCGAGTTATGAGCAATTTGAATAGCACTCTTATTATCACAGTGCATCGGAGTTGGCTCAGAAAGAGATATGCCCATATCAGATAAAAGCCAACGCAACCAAACTATCTCAGCAGTGGTGGATGCCATAGCACTAAGATTTCTGCGGCCAGACAAGAGCGAGAAACAATATCCTGTTTCTTACTCTACCAAGAAATAAGAGAGTCTCCAAGAAAGATACAAAACCCAGTGGTGGACTTACGATCCAGAGGATCACCAAATTTCAATCAAAGATTAGAATAAGCACGTAGCTCCAATGAGGACGATGAGGGAAAGAGAAGGCTCAAATTGAGTTCTCAAGATAACGAAGAATACGAAGAACACGCCCAATGAACAAAGAGTGGAGAGACAACAAACCGACCGCAACATGAACAAAGATAAGCAATGTCAGTCCTGGTAATTGTAAGGTACACCAGCCGCCAACCAAAGTACGGTATAAAGTAGGATCTGCAGAGGCACACCATCGGAGGGAGCATATTTCACATTCAACTCAAGTGGAGTATCTGCCGCTCTAGTATCGTAGAGACGAGCCTGTTCAAGAATGTTGGCTATGTACTTGGATTGAGAGAGAAGATAGCCTTTAGGAGAGTATGCAACTTCAATCCCCAAGAAGTAGCGAAGAGTGCCTAAATCCTTCATCTCAAATCGCTTGGCTAATCGAAGCTTTCAACTTATTGATTCCACTAACATCATCACCTGTAATTATCATATCATCAACATACAAGGAAAGTATAATGCGATTGTGAGTGGTGGACACGATAAACAATGCGTAATCATGGTCACTAGAACGAAAACCAAGAGATGTGATCACAAGAGAGAATTTCTCAAACCAAGCTCGAGGAGCCTGTTTAAGACCATAGAGAGCCTTTTTAGCTTACACACTTCCCCGATTATGAGAAACACCTGTGGAGGTACCATATAGACTTCTTCATGAAGCTCACCATTTAGAAAGGCATTTTTGACATCCATTTGAGAAATATCCCATCGATTTATAGATGCAATCACAAGAATAAGAGTACGAATAGTTGTCATCTTAGCCACAGGAGCAAAAGTTTCTTCATAATCCATACCATACAGCTGAGAGAATCCCTTAGCAACAAGACGAGCTTTGTAGCGCTCAACTGACCCATCAGACTTAGTTTTGATCTTGTATACCCAACGAGACCCAATAACACGTTTTCCAGGAGGAAGAGGTACTAAATCCCAAGTATCTGTTTTGCGCAATGCAAAAAGTTATTCTGCCATAGCCTGCTGCCAAAGAGGATCAAGGATAACCTCTTTATAGGAAGAGGGCTCAGACAAACTGTGAATAGAGCTTAAGAAAGAAGCAAACGAAGCAGAGTAAGTGGAATAGACAAAATCAGGCAATTGAGTAGACTTACGGTGACGAGAGGGATAACGAGGAGGCGAAGGATCAACAATCGCAGGAGGTGGTTGGGCAGTCGGGGGGCAAGAGTGATGTCATCATCTGGAGTAGTAGTATTTGTCCTGCAATTCTCAACATTACAATCACTAGAAGTACTATCATTAGGACCAAATGGATCAATATGGGTTAGTTCAATCATAGTAATCGAAGACTCTAAGAAAAGGAGTAGAATGGAATATGCTCAAGAAAAACAACATGACGAGAGACATAAAGTTTTCTTGCATGAGGATCATAACAACGATAGCCCTTTTGACCATCCCCATAACCAAGGAAAACACACATGGCAGAACGAGAAGACAACTTACTACGTTCTACTTGTGGACGGGGAACAAAACAAGTAGAGCCAAAGACTTTTAAAGAAGAGTAATCAGGGATAGAAGCATACAATTTTTCAAAGGGAGACAAACCTGATATGACAGATGACGGGATTCTGTTAATAGCATGGGCAGCAGTAAGAACAGCCTCACCCCAAAATTCACTAGGAACCGAAGCCGACAATAAAAGAGAACGAGCAGTCTCAATAATATGACGGTGTTTCCTTTCAGCAACTCCATTCTGTTGAGGATTATCAGTACAAGATGTCTGGTGGAGGGTGCCATCATAAGCAAGTAATTCAGAAAATTTATTAGAGGTATATTCACCACCTAAATCACAACGAAAACACTTTATAACAACGTTGTGTTGAGTCTTTACCATAGCACGAAACATATGATAAATATCAAGAAATTCAGAACGGTGTTTCATAAGATAAACCCAACAATAACGAGTGTAATCATGAATAAATGAAACATAATATCTAGATCCACCTTTGGTAGGAACCGGTGATGGACCCTAAACATCAGAGTGAACTAAATTAAAAGGTGCATATGAAAGGGAAACACTTTTACTAAACGGTAAAGCTGAAAATTTAGCAAGTTTACAACCACAACAATCTGAAATATCACTGGTTTGTAACTTTCCTAAAGCTCCAGTAGAAGCCAAATACTTTAATCTAGAAGCAGAAACATGTCCAAGGCGGGAATGCCATAAATAAAAACTAGAAGACGAAGAATTCAAACGAAAACTAGATAGTAAATCGCTGGATGTTGAGGCCGCAATATCCGGGACTCTCGGATCATCCAACACATAAAGTCCCCTGCCTATGGCCTGTCCCAATCAGCCTCCCTAATGTTGATCCTGCACACAACAAGAAGTGGAAGAAAACTTAATCAATAACCTAATCGCACAATTGACCAATCAAGCAAGACTCAAAGTGAGGTTAGGAATATAATAAACATCGTAAAAGACAAGTTAGGCGTGGAGAGAACCAATGCCTCGCTAATGGCATAGAGTGCCATCAAGTCATAATCGACATAGACGAGGTAGGACTCACAGACACAAAAGATTTATTATCATATGACATATGGTGCGATGCTCCGTAATCAAGAATCCATATGGAAGGAGATATACCCGATGACTAGAGGACTTCAAACCTGTAGTAGAAGAGGCGGACATGGCATGTGGCCGAGTAGCAAGAAGCTTTTGAAGTTGTTCCGCAATATCATGTATTTGAGAAGCGCCTCATGTGGGTATACGTAACCAAGATTAGAGCCAACGAGGAGGAGGAGCAAAGAAGAAGCAGCAAAGATTGGATGATGGACCCTAAAGTTCTTCTTATTTGCTCTCCCCAATTTCGACACTGTGCTTTCCAATGACCTTTTTCTTTGCAAAGCACATTCATCATTACCAAGCCCAATCCTCCTCGAGGTTTTATTTTTGAGCAGAGCAAAAACAGATGGAGGATTAGGAGAATTCCCTTATCTCGACACAAAGGAGTGGGTCTTAAGTCCTGGTTTCTTCACCAACAATTCATCGACCATCGATTCAACATTAGGAAGAGGAGTACGATGAAGAATACCCCACGAAGGCGTTCTTAAAATCATCACGAAGAGCCATCGAAACCAAACCAGACGCCGCTTCTTCACGATCAATGTATGCTTTGACGACTTTCAATTCATCGATTCCATAAGAGCCAATTGATCCCACAAATTAGTCATGGCCGAATAGAATGCCTGAATGGTCATATTGTTCATTTAAGGGCCCTAATGTCACTTTCCACCGATACCGTCTTGCAAAATTAGACTGAACATATAGGCGTTGCAAATGATCCCAAACCTCTTTAGCCGTATCATACTTGGCTAGTTGCACACCAATAGACATTTCAACAGAATTGTTAATCCAAGTAATGATTTTCGAATTATTAACCATCCAAGTATTCAAATCAACAATGTATTTGGCTACATCTGTTTTATCTGTGGGCTTAATAGAAGTTCCATCAACATGACTCCATACATTTTTTCCAATCAAAAAATTTTTCATCACATAACTCCAATAAGAGTAATTCAGTCCATTGAGTTGCACACTAACAGCTTGCAAAGAATCATCCTTAACACCAGCCATAGCAAACAATCACAAAATACGATGAACACAATCACTGAGAGCAGAAGAAATTAGGGATAACCTGTCTGTCGAAACAGAAGACCGTAATCAGGTCGTAATCCCGCCTAAGCAGAGGAGGAGAACCGCGCCGGAAACAGAAACGAAGGAGCGCGCCGGAATCAGAAACGAAGGAGGAAAACCGAACGCCGAAATCGGTACCGGATCGCAAAACGGCTTGTGGACCATTTTACAGTAGATCCCTGAATCAACCAAAGCGCTTTGATACCATGTTAACATACATAAAAACATAGTGGATAAAGAAGATGAAGAATGAGAAGGCTAAGAGAGAAAAAGCCCTTGCTAGGGTTTCATAAGGCAACAATGAGCAAAGCATAATAGTGTTGGCTTACAAAAAGAATAAATACTAGAGACTGAGAAAGACTAAAATATCCTTACTACTAACTAATAATAATAATACTTAACAATAAATTATATGGCAGGGGGTGATCCACCGGTGCCATGGTCACCCCAAAATTTGTTACTTTATTTAACAACCACTATAGAGGGATATGCATTGGCCACCCTCTTCACATCACAAACTTTGCTCAATTTTTTTCTTGGTTTGCTAATTGTGTGCGTGTTCGGTGGTTGGCTGGTTTGGTTTTTTTCTCCCTCGTCTTTTCAGGTATCAGCCGCTTTTGTTTAAAATGGGGTGTTGTGAGTCTTTTTTTTATTGTTCTTTTATAAGCGGTGGCTTCACGGGAAGCCATCTTATTGTACACCACTCTATTTTATTTTTTTTTACTTTACGTATCTATTATTTTACTAATTATTATATAAGAATATATACGCATTATATACACAATATTATGTATATGTATATAACAACAAAAATTCTAATGTTTTTAATACCTTTTTGAAAATAAAATTTAACTTTTTTCATATAAAAATCAATTTTAATTTTGATTATTTATTATTATTATTATTATTATTATTATTTGCCTTAAATATTTTATTTCTATTTTAGATGGCTAATCAAATATAATTGTTTTAAAATTTGAGATTTAAGTGATTAAGTAAACATATATACCCTCAAGTACTCCACTTTGTATTTATGACAATAGTTAATATACCAATAGTTAATGAGGTTAATTTGGTAAAATTATCATCCTTTTTCTTTCTTTTATTACTTTTGTTTAAACTGTGTGATTTGGTCAATTGTGACATATATTATGAGACGGAAAGAGTAACAATGAGAGCTTACATTTTTATGCATTGATTGATGATGAACTGTCCATGTAGCACACCCTCATTGCATAAGTTTCAAAACCAACTCCCATCAAGTGGCTACCAGTGCTCTTTACCAACCAGCACAATTCCAATACCGATTTGGACAAGAACTATTTTGTCCTCATCCTTTCAGCGCGGTTAAGTACATTACAAGCACATAGCATACTAGTCAGTTCTACAAACTCCCCAACTGTCCCTTGCACAATGAAATGATGGAGAATTTTCAAGAGAAAGAGAAGGAAAAACCCATACCAACTACTACGACAGCCCAACCCAAAATGCAGGCACCCATTTGGTCCCACTGGGCAATTGTCCAAAATGGCCTTAAAAAAGTAGTAGCACTAAAAACAAAGTTAAAGTTAAACGTTGATAAAGTAAATTCGCCGAAACGGAAACGCTGAAAGGGGCTACAATACAATAGCAGCAGTGGGAAGGAAGGAGCAATTACCAAATGAAACCCAATCAAATTGACTGAACTGTCAACGTTCCCCAAAACCCCACATACCTCCTCGTTTTAACTGAATTCCCTTTCTCTCCTTCGTCTTTATCCTGTTCCCATATCAATCACTCGTCCGTTACTGTCTCTGCCGTTTCAATCCACGGATGCTCCTCTATTCTCTCTCTCTATCTATCTCTTTCTCTCTCCACCCTTAAGTCTCTTCTTCAACTCAATGCTACTACTTGAGGTATGTTTTTGCGCTCTCTCATGTTTCTCCTTTCTTTCTCTGTGATGTTTTGTTTAGTTGAGTATGGGCACCTTCGTAGCCGCTTTGTTTGGTTTGAATTCTGCTGAATGACAACAAAAGAAGACAAAAATTTTGAATTTTGATAAGTGTATTTTGGGCCTCTGAGGGCGCAAGTTTTCCCCTGAGTGAGTTTAAAATCAATCCTTTTAGATCTCTTTTTTTTTTTTTTGTGTGCATATACGAACATAACCAAAATAACAATTGGGGGTTAGGTTTTCTTGTAAAAAAATCGTTTTTTATGATATTGCCATTATTACTATCTTAATCCATGTTCTATATCTATGTGGTATATTAATGCCTTGTGGGTTTTAAATTTCTAATTTGTATTAGTGGATTTGATTGCTTTCAGGGTACTGAGTGTCTGTTAGGATTATTGACTAGGTGAATCCATTGGATTGGGTGAAATCAATGGGAGGTGAAACGGTGAATGGGTCATGGCTCAGTGCTTTGTGGTCAATCTCTCGCAAGAATGCATCAGATAACAAGGCAATAGTTGGAATTTTGGCATTAGAAGTTGCAGGCTTGATGTTGAAGGTGATTAATTTGTGGCATGCTTTGAGTGATGGGGAGGTATTGAGTCTGAGGGAAGAGATTGTGAACTCAATTGGGGTCAAAATGTTGGTGTCTGAGAATGATGATTACTTGATGGAACTTGCGTTGAACGAGGTACTTGATAAATTTCAATCTCTAGCAGAGTCTGTGGCTAGGTTGGGTAAGAGGTGCACGGATCCAGTTTACCATCGTTTCGAACATTTTGTTCGCAACCCGGCTCAAAATTATATTCAATGGTCAGGGTGGGAATACAAAGGGAAAAAGATGGAGAGTAAGGTGAAGAAAATGGAAAAATTGGTTGCCTCCATGACACAATTTTGCCAAGAGCTTGAGGTACTGGCAGAGGTTGAACAGACTTTCAGGAGAATGCAGGCAAATCCGGAATTGCATCGGGTAAAATTGCTCGAGTTCCAGAAGAAGGTCATGTGTCGGCGCCAGGAAGTGAGGAATCTGAGAGATATGTCTCCGTGGAATAGAAGTTATGATTATGTTGTCAGGTTGCTTGCAAAATCACTATTTACAATACTGGAGAGGATCATACATGTCTTTGGAAATAACCACCTACCATCTTTACAGCAAGAAAATGACCCTCAGAATATGAATGCTAATAATCTTCTGCGCAGTCATTCCTTTTCTGTTTTTATGCATTCTTCTGTTTATCCTTCGGAGAATGATCTCTGTGGATTCAATTCGGGACGCATTGGGAGGAAGCCGGCATCAAACTCGGGCTTTTTATTTGACAAGAGCAAAAAAAAGAAGGAACAACAGCAGGCTCTTCATCCACCAGATTTATGTGGAAAGCACAAACGTTCAGAAAGCAAGCAGTTAGGACATATCGGTCCATTCAAAAGTTGCATGTCTGTTGCAAACAACTCTCCTATCATACAGAGTTGTGTGCAGACAAATGGTGGTTCTATGAGGTTGACTGATTGTCATATGAAGTATGTTGATAGAATGAAAACAGTGGATAAATTCTCTCTATCCAACAGAAGTAGAATATATTCTAAACTATGCATCAACAACCGGTTAAAGCCGGCTTTTACCCTTGGCGATGCGGCTTTAGCCTTACATTATGCAAATATGATTGTATTGATTGAGAGGATGGCATCATCACCTCACCTGATTGATCATGAAACAAGAGAGGATCTGTACAGTATGCTTCCAACGACTATAAGAACTGCTCTGAGGGTTAAGCTCAAGTGCCATGCGAAAAGCAAGTCTTCCTCTGTCCGTGGTGTAAACCTTGAAGCAGAATGGAGTCCGGTACTTGCACGGATATTAGAATGGTTGGCTCCACTTGCACATAACACCATAAGTTGGTATTCTGTGAGAAATTTTCAGAAGGAACATACAACTGTGAAAGAAAATATTCTACTCGTCCAGACTCTTTATTTTGCAAATCAAGCAAAAACTGAAACTGCAATGGTTGATCTTCTTGTAGGTCTCAATTATGTATGCAGACTTGATGCAAAAGTAGGCATGAGAGACAGAATGGAATTTGCTAGCAATAGACCAATTAATGGTCTTTGTTTAAGAAAAAAAGGAATGTACAATGAATTTTTATAGACTACGAACTTGCCAATGTTAGGAGGTTGAATATCATCAGTTTTGTATAGCTATCATTTTGCAAACTGTAAGCTTTGCCAAATAGTCCTTTTAATATCGGTACCTTGACTCTATTCGTAGATTACATTTGGATGAATCAATCTACTTTAAGGTATTCACATTAGATGATTTTTTTCAAAATATACAATTATTTTCTTTCATTTGCAGAATTACGATACCAAACAATAAGAAGAATAAATGACTTCTTAGTCAATTGTCTTAGTAGAGTGTTTCAAATGATGCAGGTCTTTTTAAAACAAATGACATGAGCTTACTTCTCCTTTATTTTGCATAATGAATCAGAATAATTTTCTTTTCATCACACCACCAAAACTTCATATACATAAAAATTCTCGGGTAAATAATCAATATTTTCTGTAATAAAGGGACAACTTTCCTTCAGAACATAAATTTATGTGATTGTATAGCAGATGATCAAGAAATAACTGCCAAAAGAAATTAAACTGACTTAGCAGTACCGTTACAAGTCTATTATAGTTGTTGTTAAGAGCTATGGTGGTTGCAATCGGTTAGTTAAGCAGTTAACTCATTATTTTACATTCTGTTGATGTATCTAAGTTGATTCCCAGTAAATAAAGTGTTAAGTTTGGTCTCCACAATTTTACTCTTCAATTTTTATTTTTTATTTTTGGATTTGAAAAAGCTTTTAATGGTTTGTATTGTCTATTCTTTGAAGTGAAGATACATGCTGCAAATGTCCCTATAAATGTAGAAGACCCTTGTTTCAACATTCCTTTGTATCAGAATTGTTATTCTATTCATGCTTCTCTTTCGTTAATGGAATGTGATTATTATTTATGTGTCTGTGATTCGTGTGAGACTAGTGGATGCCTATTGCCTGCAATTAGCTGCATCAGTCTAGGGTAGTATCTTTACATGCTAATAAGTACGTAATACCGAAAACAATTAAGTTTGTTTAAAGCACTACATCAACCAGGTTTCGTGGTGTAGTTGGTTATCACGTCAGTCTAACACACTGAAGGTCTCCGGTTCGAGCCCGGGCGAAGCCATTTTTTTTTTCTTTTTTCAAATCGTGTTTTCTAACACCAATCGCATCCCAGTTCTCAAGCAAGCCTTGGCTATATTTCTTACTCTTTTTATGTGGAAATGGTGCTAAAAGCTCATGAAATCTTTTTGTTTTTTTCACCAAAATTACAAAGCGTAATTATTTTTTTTTTTCCCGTAAATAATTTTCAAAGAGTAGACCGCCATTCTGAATCGATCATGAATACTGGCTACTAGCGCTTATACAAATTTCTTTTTCTCCACCAAGGCTTTGTTCAACGAAGCTTTCAATTAATTAAACTTAGCTTATTTGGCTAACTAAGTAAATGTGTTTGATAAATGAATTTTTTTTACTAAGTTATAGTTTTTGGCTCCGTTCGGGGTGGTTGTGAGTTTTTCATTTTTTGTTTTCAAATGCAATTTTCAAAACAAAACACGTTTTTCAAAACAAAACACGTTCGGCTAAAATGGAGTTAAAATTGTTTTTTACGCAATTTTAAAACATTTTTACATTCATTTTCAAAACTAAGAAAAAAGTATTTGTAAATTTGATTTTTGGTATAAAAAATAAAATTCTCACCACATTTGACAATAGTCATCACCATCACCACCATTGACATCGCCACCGACCTACCACCACCACCACCGTTGTCGTCGCCACTACCATCATCACCACCACCACCGTCTTCGGCACAACGACTACCACCACTACCGACACCATCGTTGCCACCATCACTTAACAGCACCACCGACATCGTCATCACCATCGGCACTGTTGTCGCCACCAACAACATCGACATCGCCGCCGCCGCCACCACTGACACTGTCACCACAGCCACAACCACCAAAGGGGTGACAAACTGAGATAGGCTTGTTAGGCCAGCTCGCCAGCCCATTTAAAATGGGTGAGCTGGGCAAAATTTTATCAATTCACTAACCTGTCTATTCCAACCCGTTTAGCCAGCCGACCCACGAGTGGGCCAGGTCAGGGCAATACATATAATTTTTTTCCTTATATTTTTGAATGATTCATTCTTTTATTTTTTGTTTTTTTTTTACATATTTTTGGCAGGTCAGTCCGCCAACCCGCTGTTGTGGCCCATTTTGGCATATTTTGGGCGGGTTGGCCCATTTTGACTCGTTTTATTCTTTTTTTTTTTTGCTTTTTATTTATTTTTTGTTTTGTTTTTGTTATTTTTGTTATTTAACGGGACAACCCGCCAGCCCGCTTAACCTGTGGAGCACCAGACCGGGTTCAACATCTCAACCTATAACCCTTTAATGGGTCGGGATAGGCCGACCCATTTTTATGCGGGCTCACGGTGGGCTGATTGGGTTGGGCCGACCTAACCCGTTTTGCCCATGTTTTATATCGGGTCAATCGAGCCGGACCCATTTTTACAACTCTACTTATTTTTGTATCTCCTTCTCCTCCATTGTGACTTCTCACCCTAACCTCACTCTCTCCCTCTCAAGTCTTCGCCATCAACCAGGAAGATTAAATGATTTTATCATTCTTCTTCTCGACAGACAGAGACGCTGGACGCGACATTACAGTTTTATTATTATTATTATTATTATTATTATTATTATTATTATTATTTGCAGTTATTATTATTTTCTGTAAGAATTGTTGTTGTTAATAACTTTTAAAGGAGAAATTAGGTTAAATTACTTTTTTGGTCCCTTAACTTATTTTAAAGGTTCACTTTAGTCCTTTAATTTTTAAAAGGTTCATTTTGGTCCCTTAAGTTGTCTTTGTTGATCAAAGTTAGTCCTTCCGTCAGTTTATCATAGTAACGGTGTTAGTTTTTGCCAACGTGGCGCAAATGCGGCAAATAACCTTCTGATGTGGACCTAAAAATATTATTTTAATAGCAAATGGACTAAAATACCCTTCTCATTTCATCTTCTTCCACCCCACCCTCCCCTCCCCTCCCCTACCTCGTTCCCAACCCTCAACCATTACTCGGTTTCACTTCCAGAAAGTCACCATTTTTTAGCATCTCTATTTGATTATTCATCCTTCCAATTGCGAGTTAGGACCGCTCCGATCTCATCCTAGACCTAATCGAAATCCTAAACTCCCTTCACCTGAAAACCCTCAAAGCCGAAATGGCCATGCTCGGAGGAAGAACCCGCAACCTTCTCATGGTTGCTGCTGATAAAGACCGCAACATTGAATCGATTCATTTCCTTCAGAACTCGCTCAGGTCCTTGCTGGACTGTTCCAATAGTTCCAACGACAGGTCGTTGTTGGACAAATCCATTGACTTCTACTGTGTAGCTCGCGTCACTCCCTGCGCAGTCAAACCCTCAGCTCCGCACAAACGCACCGTGTGACCTCCCCTTTCGACCAGCTCCGCACAAATGCAAACAAACCCAAATCAAAATCAAAAACCCTAATCATGAAAATTTTCCAATCCCCTTCATCTCTCCTCTATCATCATTTGGAACAAGTGAGATGAAAAGAAAGGATGAAGCTTTAATGTTCATGTTCATTCCCTGCTGCTGCCTTGTTGGCTTCATTAGATGAGGACGAAATCGAAGAGGAGATAGGGGTGGCGGAAGTGTTCAAGACCTCAGAGGCGGCGGGGGATGGAAGACGATGGTCAATTTGGGTGGTTGGTGGTGCTGATAACTTAGTTGTAAGAAAGGTGATGTTGGGGCTGGTGATCATCATCACCAAGAGGTGGTGGTGGTGGTGGTGGTATTAGATCTGGGAAATTTCAGGGTTGCAGACAATAATAAATAATAATTATAAATAATAAACAAATTAATTAATATTGATAATTGTCATGTTCCATTAAAATATTATATATTTATCCATGCCAGCGCCACGTCTGCCAAAGTTAATATTGTTAGTGTGGCAAATTGACGGAAGAACTAACTTGTGTTAACAGAGACAAATTAAGGGACTAAAGTGACACTTTTAAAAGTTAAAGGACAAAAGTGAACATAATAAATAAGTTTAGGGACAAAAAAAGGTAATTTAACCTTTATTGTATGTGTGGCAGGTAACTGCAGTTTCTTCTTTTAAATATTGCGGGGGCGCCTTGCTGTGATTTATGTCTGTCGCAGATTCATTTGCTCTGAGACAACGCATCCTCTCAGATTTACATTGAAAGTTGGTCTGAAGCAACATTGATTCTACCACAAGTTGCTACTATTTTTTCATTTTGCAATTTACTTTACTGCCAGTCCACAATTTTCTATAAGCAAACAATGGTATTAAATTCTCTTTTGTGCTTTTGTAGGAAGCCAAGTTGCATATGAAGACAGTTTGTGAGGGTCTTGCAACATGGTGGTGATTAGTCAAATTTTTGGTAGGGAATTAGTAATTATATTATGCAGGCATGATCCACCCTTAAACATGACTTCTTACAATTATCTTTTGTTAAAACGAACTGTTGAAGCATTGAACACAAAACTAATTGCTTTTGAAACTATCATATCATGGATATTGTATCTTATTTTGTTTGTCATGTGTAATGTTGATAAAATCAGTATTTTTACGTGTGAAATTTACAAACATGGTCATTTGGTGCTGAGGACTAAGGTTCAAACGTTTTGGTGGCAGGAAAGAAGAACATTTCAGCTTCTCCAAAAACATCTTCCTTACAGGTACTGTCCGAACTCTCCAAGGGGTGCTTTGACGTCTTCGTTGAGTTAAGATTTCAGTTTGGTGATTATTCTAATATTTTTCTCTATTTGTTACTTCAGAAAGGATTTCAGTAAAGATTTTATATTTTCTTAAAACCTGGATTAGCATTATGAAATATATTTTCCACTTCCCTTCCTCTTTATGCAGACCTTCTTGAAGTATTACCAAACCAAAAGAAGATGAGGATTTTTCAACAAATTCTAGGATCCTTCATGAAATATTGCAAGTTGGGATATGAATCTATATACAGGATTGTAGGCATATATGAATATGAATGCATCATGTATGCCCATTGGCCTTAAGAGATTTTTTTTGGTTTATGAGTTTATTTTTGTTATTTCATATTGTCTTGGTTGAGAAGTGGTTGATCGATGCAAAGTAATACAGTGCTAATTTATATAGGATTATTGTGGCTACACTTGAAGGTTTAGTGGTGTTTCTTCCAATTGACTATCTTATGTTCTTAAGTCTTGCCTTTGTACCTGATGCCATTGCCTGGAACAAAGAGGGTCATTGATGGCATGCCATTGTTCTGAGGTTTCCTTTTTGGGGAGTATTGTGTTTGGAAAGTCAATATAAATTTAGACTGGAAAACATCTTTGGTGACCAGATAAGAGAAGAAGTGAAGAATCTCATACATCACGACACATTCATTTAGAAGAAGTGAAGAACGTATTAATTCTTTCCACATCATTACATACTAGGCGTCCACAAATCACACACCAACACCTTCACACGTAGCACCCCGAGATAATATACCAACCTACACCGCACCCACATGGAGGCTCATGTTGCGGTACTCTCGATTACCACGATCCCATCCCATCCTTGTGCAGTTTGACTTGTGCCCTTGAGGTCAATTCAGCCAAAAGATCGTGCCACGTGTATGGTCCTGATTGTCGAATAGAGTGCCATTTGCTAGTACTACCTCTGTTACCTATTATAAGATACACATGTTTATGTGTATTTCTTTTGCTTATAATAGGTAACAGGTGGAGTACATAGTGATAACTCTTGTAGCGATGATATATGGAAGGTGAGTGTTGTCATAAAAGACCTCTGAATTTTTTTTGAATTAAATTGATAAATCATTGGTGCTTCTGTGCCGTAAAACCAGTTTTTCGACACCTGGTCACTCCTTTGTTTTTTTGTTGGCTAGGTCACTCCTTTTCCTTTCTTTACTTTTATGTCCTCCTTTTCCAAATCCATTTACTCTTTCTGCTAAAGCTTTCACAGTCAAGGCCTCACCATACTTTTTTTTTTTTAGAACCAACTCATATCAATTCATTCTCAATAACAGTTTCAATACAAGGAGAACATCCACAAAATCTTGGATAGGAGTCCAAAAGGTGACCAACCTAGCTGATGTATGAACGATCACATTTGCTCTCCTCCTTATAAACTCAATATGATAATTCATGAAGGATGAACATGACTTACAATAAGAAATAATCGATCCAAACGCAGATATCACACCTGGAATCCTTCGTTGCATTCACAACCACTTAAGAGCCGAGGTAAAAAATTATAGCGTCAAGGTCTAGATCCTTTGCCCACTCCAATGCCTCCAAGAGAGCCAAAGCCTCTGCCCAGCGAGGCTCAACTATAGGACACCATACTAGATAACATAATATTATTATTAACTTAGACACCAACATTGCAATCATATTAATGATCTTTTTTTATTTGCTTCATTCTCTAATTATCTGCTGGTGTTTTTTGCTGATATCAATTCCACTTTTTTTTTGACGTGTGATATCAATTCCACTTATAAATAGGGGTGTGAACAAGTCAAGCCGAGTAGAGCACTTAAGTTTGAGCTTGACTTGTAAAAAAATAGTAAAGTTTGAGTTTGACTCATTTATTTAAACAAGTCTAATTAAAAGCTTGATCTTGACTTGTTTGAAAATAATAAAGCTGGAGTTTGGCTTGTTTAGCTCATTTAATTAAATTATTTTTACATTTATGAATTTTTTTTCTTTAATTACATTTAAATTTTATCAATTTATCCACCAAAAAAAATTTAAATTTTATCAATATACTACTTAATAAAGATTTTAATATTATATAATAATTTATAAAAATAGAGATATATACTTAATATATGGTATGTAAAATTCAAGATTTTATAACTACTACAAAAAAAAACTTCAAAAGCTTGACCAAAATATCCTAATAACACGCCCTTATCAAATACAATATAAGCTTGATTATTACAAAAGCATGACTCTAAATATACAATTTAAGCACTTAACCATTACAAAAGCATGACTCAAAAAAAAAATGACCACCATCTATTTATTGAGATATCTGCTCCAATTCTAGCAAAGCAATTTTACACAACAAAAAATCATTGCAACTTAATGATCACAACACTTATACGAGCTATTCACAAGTCGTTTAATGTTGAGCCTTCAAGGCTTGAGCTTGGCTCACTTAAATAATGGAACTCAATCTCAAGCTTGACTCAATTAAAAAAAGAGTTTGATCGAGCATGTAACGAGTCAAACCCGAACAGTTCATGAATAGTTCAACTCATTTACACCCCTACTTATAACTATCAATAAAATAATTTGATACTTGTATTTTAAAAGCTATACACTAAAATACAATAAATTACTAGTATATTTTAAAATTATATTTTAAAGTTTACTTAATAAATTTGACTATATTTACAATTACATGACATGTCATTAGATTTAAAGTATAAAACTATTTCACACCAAGAATAAATTAACTTCTATCCTAAATTAACTTTTATCCAAATATAAATAATATACTCCCAACAATAATTGTAATACTCCTATCAAAAAACAATAATTGTAATACTCATGTTTAAACCTACTGTACAACCTAAACATAAACTATCAACTGAAAAATAAGTAAAACTAATATTGGTGTAATCCACAAATTCAGAAAAGGCACCATTAAATGACCATAACAAAGATCTAGTAACTTCTGCCCCAGTATGCCCACTTCTTTGCAGGCTTATCAGACGCAAAGCACTTGGTTCCTGTAAAACCAACACCTAACCGTTAGTTGTATAAAATCAATAACACATTAACAGACCCACATTTGAATCAGGATTATACCTTCTGGGAGTTCTGGCTGATCAAAGGGAATACATAGAGTCTTTGCTGCTCCCATCTCACCCTTGGTTCTTGCTTTGACATCTTTTTCCACCTCCTGAAGCATTATAGACCAAATAATGTTACCAAGAGGACATAATTAATAACTTGAGCATCCGCCTATTAGGAATTTATGACATTCTTAATAACTAATGAAGTGCATGATGGAAGGAAATTATACAATATGGATTCATTAGGATTGGCCCAATCATATGTTTTAGTTTTTGTTAAACTGGTAATGAAGAAAGACCTTAAGCAAGAACCTACAGACGGGACATTTAGAAACAGTAAGTGTCATCTCACCAACTTATAAGGACATTTTTTATATATATATATATATATATATATATATATTTTTTTTTGGGTACAACTTTGTGACATAAAAATGCATCTTAGCAGGATAAATCATAACCGACCTCAATCAGAGTGTACAGCGAAATGCCTAAAAACTAGGCAAGCATATTATTATTACACTTGGATTATTTTAATTGTATAAAAAAAATACACAAATCATACCTCCTCATCACACCAAGGAGCTAAGATCATCTTTTTTTGATTCAAAGCTAGTAAAAACTCATCCCATGTATGTATGACCTGAATACATTCATCTCGTTTTTGTTTTGCAACATCGAACAGATTCTGTTGAATATTACTGAGCAACTTTTTTATTTCCTGAACCAAATCAGCATTAGCAATGTCCATCTTTGCTCCGTTATCACGTCGAACAGCACGAACCTGTGCAAAATTAGAGAGATTTATTTGGTGTTTCATTAAAAAGCAGACAAGGCAGAAGCAAAATGACATATATGAGAATCAGTGCAACAACAGGACAACAATGATGACCTGCTTATTTGCCAAATCCTTTGGCCCAATTTCAATCCTTAGAGGAACACCTTTCATTTCCCACTCGGAATATTTCCATCCAGGAGAATAGTTATCTCGAGAATCAAATTCAGCTCGAATTCCTGCTTCACACAACATATTCACTGTTGCAGAACAGGCGTCAAAGATTCCTTGAGTATCGGCATCTTTGTAAGGCACTGGAATCACAATGACTTGAACTGATGCTACTTTAGGAGGTAGCACCAATCCCTTGTCTTCACCATGAACCATCACCATCACCCCAATCTGTTAAAAAAGCAGAAAGAAATATAAATGCAATCATATGTAGAGGAATCCTCCAATGCATGTATATTCAAGAAATTAAAGCTTACAGTTCGAGCAGTATAGCCCCATGAGTTCTGCCAGACCATTTCTTTCTCTCCCTTCTCATTTTCAAAGTTTATCGCAAACATTTTAGCAAAATTTTGTCCCAGACAATGAGAAGTTGCACCTTGTATGCCACGACCAGTGTTTGGAATAAATGCCTAGGAAAATTGAAAAAACAATTTTATATGCTTTCTAAGTTTTTACCATTCAAACAGCATATCAGTATCCGCACAAGAATGTTAGACATGTACCTCAACAGTGGTAGTGTAAAGTGCACCGGGAAACGTCTCAAATGCACTTTTCTTACCCTTTATGACAGGAACTGCCAAATACTCTTCGTATATACGCCTATATAATTCCAATATCTCAAGAACCTGAAATAATAATAGTTCAGATTATTTTGAAAAACAAATTTTCAAAAGATGAGAATTCTGCGTGCTTTTTTTTGGGGGGGGGGGATTGTATGCACCAGAAGCAAAAAGGAAGTTCATGGCTAATTTAATTTAAGTGTTTGGATCGGTGTCCACTTCCACGTTGAAGGGAACTTGCGTCGTTTTTTTCACGTTGACGCAAAGGCTAAGTATTGCAGCTTCTGATTTTCTGCGGTGGATTTGCATTGGGACTTGGGCAACGTACGTCTAACAAGTGCAAACGCTAAACCAAACATAGGCTAAGTACTACAGAACCACAAGAAAAGGTAGTGGCACATTCATTTAAAAAAAAAAAAAGGAAATTGTTCACAAAGCACAAGATACGAGAAGGCAGGTTATACAAATGAAAAGAGACCAAAAGATGACAAAATTAAGGCAGGTTATACAAATGAAAAGAGACCAAAAGAGAAATTCCTAAAATAGCTATTTGATGGAATACCTCTGCATCTGCTTCCTCCTTTGTTGCAAAAGAAGTGTGTCCCTCTTGCCATAGAAACTCACGACTCCTGCAATTAAAATTTGTATAAGCACCCTGAGATGGACTATATAAACAAGTTCCATATAAAGTAAACGTGCATGATAAAAACAATATCTAAAACATACTGATAATAAGGTATTTAGCATAGAGTTAAATATGTTTCTAATCCCTATAATTATCCCGAATTTTGTTTTTAGTCCATGTACCCACTTTTTAGTCTGCGTGCAGTTAGTCCCTCTTCAGGGACTAAAAACATTCAGCTTTGTAATTTGTAGTGACTAAAAAGTGGGTATAGAGACTAAAAACAGAAAATATAAATTTTATAGGGACTAAAAACATATTTAACCCTATAGTATATACAATAACAATTATTGAGAATTAAGATTAAAAGCAATCTGAAAAAAAAGAAGTGTTTTAGCACCCTGAAATGGACTATAAACAAGTTCCATATAAGGTAAATGTTGATGATAAAAACAATATCTAAAACATTAATAAGACATTTGGTATATAGCAAATATTATTTCTTGAGAATTTAAGATTAAAAACAATCTGGAAAAAAAAAAGTGTTTTGCAAGCATGCTTCACTATGACCAGTTCGCCAGAATCACCACCAGATGAACGTCCATTCAAAAAGAAAATGTGAAAAATTTCAAGGGATTATGTAAGGCATACAAGTACAATGCTGAATATCAAATTTTGGAATTTTTGAAGCCGCTTATTTAAAGCTTGAAAGTGTTCATTACGTTAACAACAGCCAACACATTGTTATAACATGGAGAAAGGAAAACATGGTGAGAAAAAAAAATCAGTGCCTGATGAATGGAGTGGGATTCTTGAACTCCCATCTAACAACATTGCACCACTGATTAAGTTTCAAAGGCAAGTCACGATGTCCCCTTATCCACTTAGAGTAGTAGGGATACATGGCGCTTTCACTACTCGGACGAATAGCAAGAGGAATTTCCAAATCAGATTTCCCAGACTTTGTCACCCAAGCAACCTGGCAAGCGAGCAAGACATAATCAGAAAAATACTACTAATGTCCTTAAGGAAAGCAATGGAGTTGTATAGACTATTAAACAGAAAATCATTAAAAATAGTCATTTTAACACATAAAACAATCATCAGTAAAAACATTGCTAAAATAATTTTTTTGTTAGTACATCAAATCATCCAGCATGGCACGTCCGTGATTAAGAAAACTTGGTCCATGGAACAAACAAATGATCTTCAAATCTTTGGGAGCAAATCAATCCGCGTAACACGCAGAGAAAATGTTCCCTAGTTCATAAAAGTAACCCTAACCAAACTCATTGAACAGTCTACATTAAATGACTCAACAAATTCAGAAACTCTCACCTCTGCAGCGAAACCCTCGATATGGTCCTTCTCCTTTTGCAAATTATCGGGAGAAATAAACAAAGGGAAGTAACAGTTCTTGATCTTCATTTTCTTTATTTCTGGATCAAAAAAATCCTGCACATTTGTTTTTGAAATGAAAGAAACTCTGAGCTAGGTAAAGCTTAACAGAAAGAACTCTGTTGTAATTCTATATCCATGTCTGAGGAAGTTTAGTTTCTCCAAAAACACCACCAATCCAATGGAAAGGAATCGGAAATGTTATCTATGCATCAATTCTATAGCTAATCGAGAGTAACTACAGTATAAAACAAGTACACTATACATAAACGCATTCGCCTAATCTATTTATCTAAAACGGGAAGAAAATTATTAAGAAACTTACATGCAAAATCTCCCATATTGCCATTGACCAAGGTCTCAGAATATAGCATCCAGAAACATCATAGTACTCTATCATTTCCCCATTAACAACCACCTGTAAGAGCAATCGAAAGCCAGAGTCAAACAACACGACGCACACTACTGAAATTGCCATCGGATCGAGATGGGCACCTTTGGCCGAACACAGACCAGGTCAAAAGGAAAAGTATAAACTATTCAATTTCAATTGATCATAACGGGAAACAAACTAAGTACCTCCGAATACCACTCTCCGAAGTTTTCAGCCTTTCGATTGGTGAGTCCTAAGCGAGTCTCTTTCTTCACCTCCTTCTTCTTCCCACCTGTAAAACTTCTTCGCCGTTAGAAGGGAACGTAAAATGCCAACAACATACAGAATGTGTATCTACCAGATTGTTTTGCACAAGATTATTTTTTCGCTTCAGTCCCCACCATTCTGAACGAATAGCACCTGACCTGCAACAGCCAAAAGAGAATTGCTACGATGTGAAGCATAACTATCTCTAGATCGAAACGCGGGCTGTGTTACCCTAAAAACGGGGCGGGGCGGGACCCCGAAAATTAAAATGCACCATTAAATGACCAAGGAAAGGGAATCAATCACCAACCATTGATAAGGACCGCGGAAGAAGTTAAAAAAGTACAAAAATTGCATCACAGAGTCTAGAAATTGATAAAAGCAAAACCAAGAGTCCATATAAAATCGTCACTTACAAAATGAAAGAAAATTTTGCAGAAGGCCTACAGAAAGAAAAAGGAACAGAAAAAGAAAGAGAAGATTTCCAAGAACAGCATAAACCACTCATCAAGAGAGAAAATTGAAGTGAAGTTGACCATGCGATAATCACAAGAAACGCAAAAAACCAAACAAAATAGACAAATTTGACAAGACCCAGATGGAATTAAGGGCTTCCCTCACAGAAGAATCATCAAAATAGAAACTTTTAGAAGAGAAAGCAAGAGGTCACCTGTAGGAATACACAGGGAGATGCAGAAAGACTCGCAAAGAGAACCAGCAATATCAATATCAAATGCAGGAGACTTGCAAAATCGCGTCAAGAAAGGTCAGATTCGGAAGGGTGGAAACTGCAGAGAAATCGCAGTGGCGGAGTCGCTGCGCCGGCGAGGGAGCAGATCCGCGAGAAGACGCAGCAGCAGCGACAGCAACTGGTTGCAGCTTCTTCTCTTCCCTGCTGGCGGCTGGTTGCGGCTTCCTGTATTTTTAGGGTTCTAAATGTTCTGAGTGTCCGTGAGTGAGTCTGAGGGATGAGCGAGGGGGACTAAAAAAAACTGGGGTTAATACATGTTTTATGGTAAAATTAGGTTTTAGCTCCAATAAAATTTTATTTTTTGATTTAGTCTCAGTAATTTAAATTTTTTTTATTTTTAGTTACTATAAAAAATTTTGTTTAGATTTAATCCCTTTAATTTTAAGATTCTTTTGTCCCCCACTGCTGGTTGTTTTGGCAATTTCAGCGACATGAGGACGCCGGGGCAGGGGGTTCGAACCCGGGTGTTGCCGTTTGGACGTGTGTTATTTGTTGTTTATCATTTCTACTAGTTGACCAAATTTTTTTTAAGATTCTTTCACTTCTAATCCCAGTAATTTTAAGATTTTTTCACTTTTATCGGGACTAAAAGTGGAAGAATCTTAAATTACATGGACTAAATCAAAAAATAAAATTTTACAGGGACTAAAACCGAATTTTGCTGAAATTACAGGACCAAAACATGTATTAACCCAAAAAAACTATTTTGCTTTGATGAGTGAGTGCGAGTCACGTGAACATGGAGGAAAAATGAGTGAAAATATTATAGTTATTATTTTTTAAAAAGGGGTGGCAAATTGAGCTAGGCTTGTTAGGCCAACTCACCAGCCTTTTAAAATGGGTGAGTTGGGCAAAGTTTTACCAACTCACTAATCTCTCTAGTCCAACCCGTTTAGCCAACCAACCAACGAGTGGGCCAGGTCGGGGCAACACATATATTTTTTTCCTTATATTTTTAAACGATTCATTCTTTTGTTTTTTTTTTTACTTATTTTTGGCGGGCCAGTCTGCCAACACGCTGTTGTGGCCCATTTTGGCATGTTTTGGGCGGGTTGGCCCATTTTGACTTTTTTTTTTTTGCTTTTTATTTATTTTTTGTTTTGTTTTTGTTATTTTTGTTATTTGACGGGACAACTCGCCAACCCGCCCAACCCGTGGAAGGCCGGACCGAGTTCAACATCTCAACCTATAGCCCTTTAATGGGTCGGGATGGGCTGACCCGTGTTTATGCGGGCTCACAGCGGGCTGACTGGGTTGGGCCGACCTAACCCGTTTTGCCCATGCTTTATATCGAGTCAATCGGGCCGGACCCATTTTTACAGCTCTGCTTATTCTTATATCCTTTTCTCCTTCATCGTGACTTCTCATCCTAACCTCACTCTCTCCCTCTCAAGTCTTCGCCATAAACCAGGAAGATTAAAGGATTTTATCATTCTTCTTCTAGACAAATGGAGGCGCTGGACGCGACATCACAATTTTATCTATTATTATTATTATTATTATTATTATTATTATTATTATTATTATTATTATTATTATTATTGTAACATCCCGATTTGTAGATAATCATAAATAATATTTCTAAGTATAATTAGATTGGTGATTAAGTGATAAATAGAAGTTAGAGGCTTTAATTAGGATAAAATTAGCTTAAGTAAAACCTAGAAACCCTTGGGAGGGTATAGAACCCTCTGGAAATACCTAGAAATGAAGAAATGGGACATTTTTATTTTAACACTGTCGCGACGCGACGAGAACAATATGTGGTTCATCGCGACGTGAGGTAAGTCGGTGCTAGAGAGAACAGGAAGGTTCTGGAGTGTGCCCATTGCGACACGACGGCCTTTCCATCGCGACGCGACCAATGTCGGTTTAGAGAGGGGGGAGCCCTCCAAAACGCCTATAAATAGGGCCCAAGCCCTCCTTTTCCTTCAACAACTTCCAAAGGGCCTTTGGGGGTTGCGTGGAGGAGCTTCGAGGGTGTGACGGGCATGGCTAGCAGCGGTACGCGAGCAGCAACGACAGTCTTCTAGGCTAGGTAAGGGGGAATATACCTTAATATCTAGGAAAAATAGGTAGTAGAGTAGTTTTGTTAGCATGTGTAGGGTATCCTTAGCCCTGCTAGGGGTTGATAGTAGCAACACCTCAGGAGAGGGGTTGTGGTGTACGGTGACTAAGGATAGTTGCCGTAGACCTATCAATCAATATAGGTTATGAATATAAGATTGGTAGACAGTCGCATATGCAATGCTAAGATCAATTTATATGCTGTTTGTTATGGCAATCTATGGTTGATGATAATCTGTTTTATGTGCTTATTGCATATAATATCTGTGAGTTTGATGTATGGTATTAGTGTCAAAGGGTGACGCCCTCTAGTTAGAGGTTTGCGAATCCCTAGACAGTAATAGCAGGTATTATTGTCGCTACCCTATTTATCTGTGGTGATAGTCGGGTCAGTGTACCCGAGGTTGGTGTACCTGAGGTACCGATGGAATGGTATTGAGATAGTCGGTGGCATTGAGGGTGTGTACTCTGCCAAGACCTTGAAAGTGTGTACTCGGTCATTCCGATGAGCCTCTCCACGTCCATGGAACCGAAGGTACGGAGTACTTTTGGAGATAGTCGATTAGGAATGGCAATGGGTACCCTCTGGGCAGGGTACTATAGTGTCCGTCCCCATACCCGCATTTGAAAAAAGTGTCCGTACCCGAGCCCATACCCGCGTGGGCAGCAACTTTAGTGCTCATCCTCATGGGTACCTAAGTGCTCGCACGTACCACCCGCACTTTAACCATGAAAAATCAATAAACAACGAAAAGAACATCATTACTTAATTAAAATACGATAAAAAAAAATTTCAAATCAATTGTAAAATATTACAAATCATAGTATTTAGCCAAATATTGGACCATCCTACATTTAGTCTATGCTTCTTACTATTGCTTCTTTTGGGTTGTTCAATACAGATCAAAATAAAAAATTCAAATTCAATTAGCAATAGTCAATTGATGAAAAACCCCAACAATTGAAGACAATATATATACCATCCATAAAAATATTACTACAAAAATTGCAACAAGAATTTTGTGGTTCTGTTGTTGAAGGTTTTATATCCGCTGAAGTATCCTTAAAATAAAGATAATATTATTAGACTTGAAATTCCAAGCATCCACAGGTCATGAGATTCACACAAAAAAGGACAAAAAAAATCACTTCCATAAAAAGCCAAACAGATCCTGAGATTCACAAATGTAGGCTCGAAACATGGATATACTGAAAGTGAGAAAAAGAGAGTGATAATCAAAGAAGCGTAAAGCGCGATCAGAAGAAACTCATCAGAGGAACTCGCGACCAATGTGTGAGAACAGAAGAAGCGACGATCGGAAGAAGCGGACGCAAAGGCAGAAAAAAAGCAACTTGATGGGTCGATGGGAAGGAACAAAGAAACAAATTGCGATGAGGTTAGATTTTAGTAATTTTTTAGTTCTAGGTTTAGAAATATTGGTTTGGTTTTGGAATTGGAAGCAGCCCTAGGTTTAGAAATATATTAACTACTTAATATGACTATAAATATATATATATATATATATATATATATATATATATATGTGTGTGTGTGTGTGTGTGTGTGTGCGCGGGGGCCGCGAGGCGGGCTGGGCACTAGAGTGTCCGTACCCGCACCCATACTCACTCAAAATTGCGAGTAATTACCCAGGCCCAGGCCCATAATGTGGGTAATTACCCTACCCATTGCGGGTTTTTTTTGCGGGTACCCAGTGAGTCTGGGTCTAATTGCCATCCTTATAGTCGATGGCCTTGAGGGTGTGTACTCGGTCACATGGACGAGTCTCCAAGGCTCCATGTCTGACAGGTAGACAATCTTGGTCATTCCTGTATGGGAATGTCGTCCTTGTGCAAGGGACGGTACCTTACTCCGGTAATTGGGTATGGTGTTATGGGATGCCATAATCGATAATCAGAGATGGTAGCGTATCAGGATATGTTCTCGGGACAACCAACTTATGATTCATTATGTGCCCTAAGACTAGTGATCGGTCTAGCGAGTAGGGCGTTAATGGCTCGCAAGTGTTTAGCAGTAGTCTAGGACAGTAGGGCTGGTAATTGAGCCTGAATGTCTGGTGATCTGAGTCTGTTACGTGTCAGCCTTTGGACAATAGAGCCGGTGATCAGCTGAATGTCCAGTGGTCTGGGTCTGTAGAGCCGGTGATCAGTTGAAAGACCTGAGACTCGTGGCAGTCTGTGGTGTCATAGTATGACGTGGTTTGTGACCATATAGTCGGGTTTGTCAGTACGACATGTTAATATGGTCTAGTCTATGACCATATACTCAAGAGTCTGAGTGTAATATTTGTGATATCAGTCATGATGTGATGGTATATTGTGTTGTACATGGTAACAGGTATTCTGCTATGCTATTTTCCTGGTTGATGGAGGTTAATGGATATCTTACCCCTTTGTCTTTCTTGTGTGTTCTACTATATGTGATTAAAAGCAGATGGCCAAGAACAACCTGTAGGTTGGGGAGTCTACGGAAGGACTGTCTAAAAGAAGAGAAGGGATACTCACGTCACGGCCAGTAATCACTAGGGAAAATAGGTAGTAGAGTAGTATTGTTAACATACGTAGGGTGTCGTTAGCCTTACTAGGGGTTGATAACAGCAGCACCTCAGGAGAGGGGCTGTGACCTATGACAGCTAAGGATAGTTGTCAGAGGTCTATCAACCATAGGAATGATCTATGAAAATCTATGGATGGGTGCTGATTGTTGCAATGCTTTGATATAATTGCTTTATGATTATGTGACTATTGATGTGTTGACATATAACATGTTAGTAGTAGGTCGCCTGAGCGACACTAGGGATTGATCTTTATGTTGAGTAAGGATGGATGATAATCTAATTAGCATGCTGATATTTATGTACTGATTGTATACGATACATGTGAGTCTGATGTATGAGTTAAGGGTGACGCCCTCTAGTCAGAGGTTTGCGAATCCCTAGATGGTAATAACAAGTATTACCATTGACATTCTATTGGAGTGTGGTGATATCCGGGTCAGTGTACCCGAGGTTGGTGTACCGAGATACTAACGGGATGGTAATGAGATAGTCGGTGGCATCGAGGGTGTGTACTCTGCCAAGACCTTGAGGGTGTGTACTCGGTCTTTCCGACGAGGCTCTTCATGTTCGTGGTACCAAAGCTATGGAGTAGTATGGGGATAGTCGGAGGCCTTGAGGGTGTGTACTCGGTCATTCGGACGAGTCTCCAGGAATCCATGTCTGACAGGTGGACAATCTTGGCCATTCTCTGTATAGGGAATGTTGTCCTAGTGCACGGGACGGTACCTTACTCGGTAATTGAGTATGGCAGTATGGGATGTCGTAACCAATAATCGGAGATGGTAGCGTATCAGAATATGTTCCCGGGACAACCAACTTATGTTTCATTCCTGTACCCTGAGACTGGTGATCAGTCTATGGAGGATGGCGTTAATGGCCCGCAAGTGTTCAGCGATAGTCTGGGACAGTAGGGCTGGTAATTGAGCCTGAATGTCCGGTAATCTGAGTATGTTACATGTCAGCCTCTGGACAGTAGAGTCGGCGATCAGCTGAATGCCCAGTGGTCTGGGTCTGTAGAGCCGGTGATCAGCTGAAGGACCCGTGACACGTGACAGTCTGTGATTTCAGAGTATGATGTGGTCTGTGACCGTATGGTCGGGTTTGTCAATATGACGTAATAGTGAGGTCTGGTCTGTGACCGTGTATTCAGGAGTCTGGGTGTGTGACATCTGTGGTAACAGTCACGATGAGGATTATGATGTCTTGATGTGTATGTTGTTATGTATTAAACTGAGCATGATAGCAGCCTCTCTACTATTCTGTTTTCCTGCTTGATGGTGATTGATGAGTGTCTTACCCCTTTGTTTTCTGTGTTATCTGTATTATACTGTGATGGATAGCATATGAATAAGAAGATTAATTACTTAAAGCCTGGGAATCAGTGTTACATTACGGCCAGTGCGTCTTGTTGTGTAATCTGATATTGGATTGAAAAGGTGTTACTGCTAAAGTCAGGATAAAGTGACGCCCTGTCTTGGTGGGGTGTTACAATTTATTATTATTGTTGTTATTATTATTATTATTATTATTATTATTATTATTATTATTATTATTATTATTATTATTATTATTATTAAAAAATTGGGTACATACAGGCCTAGTGGCTATAACACACGCACACAAAGGATGGGAAAGTGGAGGCATTGGGGATCGAACCCCGCCCACGCAAATGTCCCCGCAAGCTCTACAACTGAGATGTGCTAGTGGGACATTATTATTATTAAATTTAATAATACTATTTTTTTTTGAAGCAAAATTTAATAATACTATTATTATTACTATTATAATTATTATAGTTATTTCTATTATTATTATTATTATTATTTGCAATTATTATTATTTACTATTATATTATTATTATTGTTGTTAATAACTTTTAAAGTAGAAATTAGGTTAAATTGCCTTTTTGGTCCTTTAATTTATTTTAAAGGTTCACTTTGGTCCTTTAATCTTAAAAGGTTCATTTTGGCCCCTTAAGTTGTCTCTGTTGATCAAAGTTAGCCCTTCCGTCAATTTACCATAGTAACAATGTTAATTTTTGCCAACGTGGTGCAAATGTGGCAAATAACCTTCTGATGTGGACCTAAAAATATTATTTTAATAGCAAATGGACTAAAATACCCTTCTCATTTCATCTTCTTCCACCCTACCCTCCCTTCCCCTACCTTGTTCCCAACCCTCAACCATTACTCCTATGTTTCACTTCCAGAAAGTCACCATTTTTGAGCATCTCTATTTGATCCTTCATCCTTCCAGCTGCGAGCTAGGACTGTTCCGATTTCATCCCGGACCTAATCGAAATCCTAACGTCCCTTCACCTGAAAACCCTCAAAGCCGAAATGGCCACGCTCGGAGGAAGAACCCGCAACCTTCTCGTGGTTGTTGCTGATAAAGACCGCAACATTGAATCGATTAATTTCCTTCAGAACTCGCTCAGGTCCTTGCTGGACCGTTCCATTAGTTCTAACGACAGATCGTTGTTGGACAAATCCATTGACTTCTACCGTGTAGCTTGCGCCACTCCCCTGCGCAGTCAAACCCTCAGCTCTACACAAACGCACCGTGTGACCTCCCCTTTCGACCAGCTCCGCACAAATGCAAACAAACCCTAATCAAAATCAGAAACCCTAATCCTGAAAATTTCCTAATCCCGTTCATCTCTCCTCTATCATCATTTGGACCAAGTGAGATGAAAAGAAAGGATTAAGCTTTAATGTTCATGTTCATGTTCATTCCCTACTGCTGCCTTGTTGGCTTCATTAGATGAGGACGAAATCGAAGAGGAGATAGGGGTGGCGGGAGTGTTCAAGACCACAGAGGCGACGGGGGATGGAAGACGATGGTCAATTTGGGTGGTTGGTGGTGCTGATAACCCAGTTGTAAGAAGGGTGGTGTTGGGGTTGGTGATCATCATCACCAGGAGGTGGTGGTGGTGGTATCAGATCTGGGAAATTTCAGGGTTACAGGCAATAATAAATAATAATTATAAATAATAAACAAATTAATTAATATTGATAATTGCCATATTCCATTAAAATATTATATATTTATCCATGCCAGCGCCAAGTTTGCCAAAGTTAATATTGTTGGTGTGACAAATTGACGGAATGACTAACTTGTGTTAACAGAGACAAATTAAGGGAGCTTTTGTAGGAAGCTAAGTTGGATATAAAGACAGTTTGTGAGAGTCTTGCAACATGGTGGTGATTAGTCAAATTTTTGGTAGGGAATTAGTAATTATATTATGCAGGCATGATCCACCCTTAAACATGACTTCTTACAATTATCTTTTGTTAAAACGAACTGTTGAAACATTGAACACAAAACTAATTGCTTTTGAAACTATCATATCATGGATATTGTATCTTGTTTTGTTTGTCATGTGTAATGTTTGATAAAATCAGTATTTTACGTGTGAAATTTATCTTCAATATTGCTTTTACAAACATGGTCATTTGGTGCTGAGGACTAAGGTTCAAACGTTTTGGTGGCAGGAAAGAAGAACATTTCAGCTTCTCGAAAAACATCTTCCGTGCAGGTACTATCCGAACTCTCCAAGGGGTGCTTTGACGTCTTCGTTGAGTTAAGATTTCAGTTTGGTGATTATTCTAATATTTTTCTCTATTTGTTACTTCAGAAAGGATTTCAGTAAAGATTTCATATTTTCTTAAAACCTGGATTAGCATTATGAAATATATTTTCCACTTCTCTTCCTCTTTATGCAGACCTTCTTGAAGTATTACCAAACCAAAAGAAGATGAGGATTTTTCAACAAATTCTAGGATCCTTCATGAAATATTGCAAGTTGGGATATGAATCTATATACAGGATTGTAGGCATATATGAATATGAATGCATCATGTATGCCCATTGGCCTTAAGAGATTTTTTTTGGTTTATGAGTTTATTTTTGTTATTTCATATTGTCTTGGTTGAGAAGTGGTTGATCGATGCAAAGTAATACAGTGCTAATTTATATAGGATTATTGTGGCTACACTTGAAGGTTTAGTGGTGTTTCTTCCAATTGACTATCTTATGTTCTTAAGTCTTGCCTTTGTACCTGATGCCATTGCCTGGAACAAAGAGGGTCATTGATGGCATGCCATTGTTCTGAGGTTTCCTTTTTGGGGAGTATTGTGTTTGGAAAGTCAATATAAATTTAGGCTGGAAAACATCTTTGGTGACCAGATAAGAGAATGACATATTTATGTGTATTTATGCATATTCAATTAGCTAATAAAGTGATAATACTGGCAATTGTAGCTGTGAAATTTTCAAAAATTAAAGTCAGATTTAGATGGTAAAACAATGAAGCTTTCGTCTTTCTGATAATGCAATTGGTTCTATCAAACCATCTTTCCCCAAGGCATCTTTGATTTGTCTTGCATTTTGAGCTAGCTACCATGTAATGGTTCATGGCAGTTTTTGTAAAGATATGACTTCTACACTAATGTTTTTTGTGCTCCTGAATTCTGCAAACACCAATCATTTATGTTTTATATGTTTAACACAATAGATGGTAGCATTTGTTATAGTCTTACTATTCAATTTGAAAGCTGAAAAGTAGCTGCCATTGGTCCTTCCTTTTTTTAGAAGCTTCAAAATATTTGTGCCTGATTGTTAATTATAAAAACCTTATATTCTAGATCCTTTTGTTTCTTTTCACTAGGAATATGTAACATTCTGCCTTTTATCTTTGAACAGTTGGCTAGGTGGCTATTGTAATGACCAATTTTAGTTATATTGAGAAGATTTTGGTGTTTATGAATTCAAATATGAAAAAACATACTAATTACTACTCAACTTTGGTTTGAGAATTATAATTGAATTCCGGTTTGAGAACTATTCCTAGTAAAAACACGCCGCCACCCGTGCTAATGCATGAGTATATGACTAGTTATACAAAAAGTTATGACTTCGGATTTACGTTGAAGGTTGCCGCCGACTTGCCTTTATAGCTTCTGTGGATTTTACAACGCTAAAACATTTAAAAAAGGTTAAAATAATGTTTTAGCGTGACATCAATTATTAATTTGGTCCCTATACGAAAAAAGTTATTAAAACAGTCCTTACATGTGCATAAATCCTTAATTTAGTCATGCTGTCTAACCACGTTTTCTAATGGTGTTAACTGTTTAAAACAATTATTAGCAGTCCCTATACGTAATATAAATTCTTAATTTATCCATAAACGAAAAAAATTTATTAAAACAGTCCATGTAAGAAATAATGACTAAAAGCTTATTAATATGGTCCATATACAAAAAATAAACTATTAAAACAGTCTCTATACGGAAAAACAACTGTAAAACCAGTCCCTATAGAAAAAAAACTATAAAAACAGTCCCTGTAACAAAAAAAAAAGACTAAAACATGCCCATGTTACAATCCAAATATGGTCCCTAATGTGACACTTGCTCATGTGTTAGGTACATGTAAAACATATTTAATCCACAAACAAACATATTATGTTGTGGATTTATATGCACTTTTATGTACCTATCATAATGATTTTATATGTTTGTTTGTGGATTAAATACCTTATAAGTTTGTTTGGGATATAAGTATATCATATATGTACCTAACATATTGGCAAGTGTCATATTAGGGACCATATTTGGATTATAACATGGGTATGTTTTAGTCACTTTTTTATTATAGAGACTGTTTTAATAGTTTTTTTCGTATAGGGACTGTTTTAATAGTTTTTTTTTATAGGGACTGTTTTAATAGTTTTTTTTCGTATAGAGACTGTTTTAATAGTTTTTTTTCCGTATTTAGACCATATTAATAAGCTTTTAGTCGCTGTTTCTTACATGGACTGTTTTAATAATTTTTTTCGTATAGAGACCAAATTAAGAAATTATGTCACGTATAGGGACCAAATGGGTAACAGTTAGAAAACATGGTTGGACGGCACGACAGGGACTAAATAGGTAACAGTTACACGTATAGGGACTGTTTTAATAATTTTTTCATATAGGGACCAAATTAAGAATTGATGTCACGTATAATGACTAAAATATTATTTTAAATTTTTTAAAAAAAATGTAAAACGTGTATGTATTAGATACAATCTTGTAAAAAAAAAAACTAAATATAAAATTGTTATAAGAAAACATAGTGGAAAAAAAAATCTTAGTTCGAGACATTTCTTTTTCTGATGCCCACCGCCATCACTAATTCCATTTGATTTCGAGCTAGCACTATGTCAGATTTCACTGTTTTCATGTGAGAAATTATTTAGAAAAAAACAAAATACCTTTTTTTTTTAACGGTGGCTTCTACAGCAAAGAAGCACTTCAAATAGTTTATTGATGAACCACTTTTATACGCCGTTAGATTCATTAAAAAATTATCAAGGGTCTAGATGACTTAAAAACAAAAATAGAACACACTACAACAAATGTTTCAATTAGCGACAGTATATTTGCAGCGGTTTGTTTCGAACGGCCGCCGCTTGAAATGTCCGGCGGTTGCCGCGGCGGTTTTGCATAACAGCCGTTGTTATATATAGTTTTGCGGCGGTTCCTCTGCCATTAGGGGCGGTTCATTATATAATAAAATTTTAAAAATAAAATCAGTGAAAAAAGCCCCACCCTGAGGCGCGAATAATTTGTTTCTCCCACCATATTTCCCAAAACCTTCAAAGTTTCTCAAAACCAAACATTCAGACTAAAACCCTTCAAAACCTAAATGGAACCAGAGTGAGAAACCGCGCCGTAATAGCACTCGCCGGTTCGCAAACCCTCCACTGCCGTAACAGCACTCGTCGGTTCGCAAACCGTTTTGGAATTCGAAGCTTTGTGTTTGGACTTCCCTCACTCACCGGTTCCCCAAAATCTCTCCCAGTTTCGTCTTCCAGTTGTGGAATCCCTTCCCTCTGCCTCATCTCTGGCTCATCGGTCAGTTTCATCTCTTTTCAATCGAGCAGTTTTGTTATTTTAGCAGTTTTATCTCTGTACCTTATCATTGGTCATTGTTTCCCTTTTTCTTTTCTTTGATTGTTTCTATTTTGCCTTGTTTGTTTGAATCATTGATCTATTCGGCTTATTGGAGATTCGGTGGTTCTTCCTTCTGTTAATTTTGATGGCGAAATTTGTTAATAGGTATTTGGAAGATAAGCAATTAGCACCTCCTGCTTGATAGTCTATTCAAGACAATGTTGGTTCATCTTCCTGTTTTCAAGACAATGTTTTATATTGAAGTTCTCATAATTTATCCACTTTTTGGTCCTAGTTGATAGTCTATTCAAGACAACACATGCTTGTATATTATGCTTGTATATTGAGTTGTTTTCAACTATCCTTTCTTTAACAAATTTGAATAGTTTAGTATTAGTGATTGAAAGCTTAGCATTGAATTTGAAAGTATGGTATTGAAGATATATTTTAATTGATGCTGAGTAGGGGGAGCTGACTTAAAGTGCTAATCTTGGGCTAAACTGTTGGACAATGATATTCAGAATTCAGTATTCAAAAGAGGGATATTACAAGAAAATTTGGATATTATTGAACAAACTCCATCTGTTGAGTACTAGCATATTGTATCTTGTTCTAAATGAGGGTATCACCGAGGCCATATATGTTATCTTATTTATTAATGATAACCATAAGCTTATCTTTTACTGGATCCAACATGACCTCTCCTCCCCAACACTTCATTTCTCTCCCAAAAGTTATACTTACTTATTAATCATGTTTAAAAAGACTTTCCCTCGTTAGTTTTGTTAGAAGTTAGCAAAGCATAGTTTTCTCTATGTTGTTTTCTAGGTTGCAGCCCTTGGTGCTATTAGCAACATAGTGGTAGACTTCACAAATATCCATCTACCTAAATAATGAATAATCACAATGAGTTCAAGGGTGTATACGCCTACTTAATGGTTGAAACTATAATCTGTACACTTTTAGCACTGACTATACAAGGAACTGAGAGTAAATGAAATGTTCAGTGTGCTTCTCCAATCAGTTATTATGTTTCCTGCATTTCTTGGATTTCTCTGAGCTCTGAACACAAATTAATATATTGACAAGTTTTAGATTAACAGTACTTTCATTTTCTGAAGTTAGTATTTTTGTAATTTTGTACCAATAATTGATTGTCATTTGGTGAAGCTTAATAACGTAGTTAACTTCTGTCTTTTCACTTTTTGCAGTCTTTATGTTGTGCACTTTTTTGTTAACAAACCTTTGATTTTGTCTCTCTCTTCCTTTTATTCAGGTCACTCTTCTCATCGGTTGCTTAGCATCAATATCTAATCCTCCACTGAGAACAGGTTCCCTCACTTGATGTTAATTATGAAATTTGTTTTAAATTTCGTAAATACGACTATATAGTTTTGTTGGAATTTTGCTCAGTATTCGATAAATGTTTTACATACACACACATACGGCTATATATATGATTTTTTTAAATATCATTAATATTTTGAAAAGGTTCCCTTATTGTGTACCGCTGATCTTTTTCTTTAGTCTACTATGCTCATTATCATTTATAGTTAATTGTGTTAGATGTTTGGACTCCGGTCGTTTGCTAGTGACTAAAAATCACTAGCAGATAATATAAATAAATTACTTTTGTCGTATGTGTCGTACTAAGTGATGTGTTTTATTGAAATTTAGAATAATATTTGTTAGCAATGGATAAGTCATGGATTACGAAGCCGCAAAACAAGGACGAGTATGTGCAATGGGTTAAGAGATTCATTAATTTTACCTTTAAACACCGTTCGGTAAATGGCAAAACAATATGTCCTTGTCAAGAATGTGGCTTCAAAAAATGGAAGACTTGGGATGTGGTGTATGATCACTTAATATGTACACCATTCCCAGTAGGATACACGTTTTGGTTCTACCATGGGGAAAGAGAAGGAAACCATAACGCCTCCCATAGTAACACACTAAATCCAGTTCAAAACACCACTATTGAAGAAGGTCCTATCCAGGACATGATCAATGATGCTTTTGGTGTTGCTAGGCACCATGCAAATGAAGTACCAATTGCATCGAATGTAGAGATTGAAAGAGATGAAGATGTGATGCCAAACGCCACTCAAGAAAGGAATGAAGCCAAAGAATTTTATGAATTAGCAAGAGATGGAGAACAACCCTTGTATGAAGGGTGTACAAGATATTCAAGGTTATCTTTTTTGGTGAAGTTGTATCATATCAAATGCTTGTGTGGAATGAGTGACAAAGCCATGACAATGATTTTAGAACTCTTGCAAGATGCATTTGAACATGCAAAGATTCCAAGTTCATTTTATGAGGCAAAGAAAACGATCATCAAGCTTGGTTTGAACTATGAAAAGATACTTGTTTGTCCGAATAATTGTATGTTATATTGGGGAAATAGGGAAGATGAAGAGAGAGAAACTTGCAAATTTTGTCACACTTCTAAATGGAAATCAAGGGCAAAACTTGGTGGGACTAACGTGTCCACTGATGACAATAGTATGAAGAAAGTTCCGGCAAAGGTTCTTCGTTGCTTTCCATTAAAACCCCGATTACAGAGACTATTTTTATCTTCAAAGACAGCTGAGGATATGAGATGACATGTTACTAATAATAACAATGACGGAATGATGAGGCACCCTAGAGATTCTAAGCTTGGAAAAGATTTGACTCAACACACTCTTGGTTTGCATCTAATTCACGAAATATCCGTCTTGGATTGGCTACTGACGGTTTTAATCCCTTCAGTGTTATGAGTTCAAATTATAGTATTTGGCCAGTTATTCTCATTCCATACAACACTCCTCCATGGAAGTGCATGAAACAGACATCTTTTATCATTTCGATGATAATTCCTGGAAAAAAAATGCCAGGAAATAAAATAGATGTTTATTTGCAGCCTCTCATCAAAAAGTTAAAAGAGTTATGGACAACGGGTGTGGATGCTTATGATTCTTTCAAGCGTGAGATGTTTAAATTACATGCAGCTTTAATGTGGACAATAAGATATTTTCCTGGGCTAGGAACACTTTCTGGGTGGAACACTTACACCGGACTTGCTTTCCCATCCTGTAACCTTGACTCTACTCCCTGTCGTCTTCTTCATAGTAGAAAATGGTGTTTTATAGGTCATCGCCGTTTTCTTGACCAGTGACACAAATTTAGATTGAACCGAATTCGCTTTAATGGTGAGCAAGATATGCGTAGTCCGCCCAAACCATTGTCTGGTTCTGAAATTCTTGAACAAGTTCTTAACATTAATGCCATATTTGGGCCAAGACCAGAGAATGAAGGGTCAAGAAAAAGAACAAAAGGTGGACGAGGACGACCAACACAGGGTAACACTAAGCAATGGAAAAAGAAAATCATATTCTTTGAACTTCCATACTGGAAAGATAATTGTGTGCGCCATAATCTTGATGTGATGCATATTGAGAACGTATGTGATAATATCATATTCACTTTGCTAAATGATAGTGCAAAGTCAAAAGATCATATCAATGCTCGAAAAGACCTTAAAGATATGTGCATAAGAGCTAATCTTTGGCCAAATGAAAGTGGAAAATATCCTTTAGCTGTCTTTACAATGACTAAAATGGGCAAAAGGGCTTTTTTGTCAACTTTAAAGAATATTGCTGTGCCAAATGGTTATTCGAGCAACATTTCTAGGTGCATTGACTTAGATAATCTCAAGTTGAATGGAATGTTGAAAAATCATGATTGTCATATATTGATGGAGCAATTGCTACCGTTAGCCTTGCGAACAGCATTGCCCAATGAGGTTTCGGCAGTGTTGATCGAGTTGTGTTCATTCTTTAGACAATTATGTGGGAAAGTATTGAAAGTTGAAGATTTGGACAAATTGCATAATCAAGTTATCCTCACTTTATGCCACATGGAAATGTTATTTCCTCCTTTATTTTTCACTGTTATGGTTCACTTGGTTGTTCACCTTGTCGAAGAAGCTAAGGTTGGAGGTCCCGTCCATTACCACTGGATGTATCCTATAGAGAGGTAAAACACGTGTGTTAGCTTCCTTTTCATTTTTTCAATTCGATAGTGTAATGGTTATTTAGAATAATATTTGTTATGGTTTATAAATAGGTACTTAGGACATCTAAAATCCTATGTTCGTAATAAAGCACGTCCGGAAGGGTCTATAGCAGAAGGCTATCTTATGGAAGAGATTTTTACATTTTGTTCAAGATATTTAGACAATATTGAGACAAGATGGAATAAACGTGGTCGTGTAGACGATGAGCCTAATGATATGCAATCTCAGTCGCGAATAACTGAATTATTTCCTGTAATTGGAAAATCGGTTGGTGGTTCTTCATATTTTACCCTTACACCCAGAGAAAAGTTGCAGGCTCATCGACATGTGTTAACAAATAGCTCTGTTGTTGATTATTTTCTTCAGTAAGTATTTCTTTCACTGAGCTACAATTATTCATTTTTTTGTCTTTCATTACATCTAATATTGTAAACTAAATAGGCAATATAGAACTATTGTACGAAGGCAACTTAGGACAAAGAATGCTTCTGATATTTCCTGTAATTGGAAAATCGGTTGGTGGTTCTTCATATTTTACCCTTACACCCAGAGAAAAGTTGCAGGCTCATCGACATGTGTTAACAAATAGCTCTGTTGTTGATTATTTTCTTCAGTAAGTATTTCTTTCACTGAGATACAATTATTCATTTTTTTGTCTTTCATTACATCTAATATTGTAAACTAAATGGGCAATAGAGAATTCGTTCGCTGGTTCGCCAATCGTGTGAGTGTTTATGCATGTCTGTATTGCATTTACATTTTTATAGGAATGTGACTAACAATTTACATTATGACATCCAGATTGGCAATAAATTGGAAGGAGTTGTTCATTCTACTGCCCAAAGCAGTATTTTTTGTGTTTTTCGTTTATAAATGAAGTAGTTGTGTTTCGCCATATTATTGGGCACACATTGAATGTTTATGTCTGTCTTCAATACATATAGGAACAATTACAGCATGAAATCCTTGAGTCTTCTTCTGAGAGTGAAGCCTTTGTAAAAGTTTTTGGGAAAGAACATCATGGGTATGTTCGAGGCATGGGACTTGGTGTAACACCAACCCAGCTCCCTGGAGGTAGTTCTCATTCAGCAACGCAAACAGATGCTAATGCAAAGATGGCAAAGATGCAGATTGAAATTGATGCGCTAAAGGCACAAGTTGCTGAAGTTGATTGCTAAAGGCACAAGTTGCTGAAATTGATGTATTAAAGGAACAACTTGCTTTCCTTATGCAAAATGTTAAGAGAAATCAGGTTTGTTTCGGTCATGAGTAGTTCCTTTTTCTTTCAACACACTGTCTAGCTCTTTCATTATGTGCCAAGTTAATTCATGCAGTATTAAATTGATGCACTAAGGATCTTTAAGATTGATATAAATTTTTTCTTGTACTGTTGCTTTTCCATCTATGATCACTACTGCCCAAATTTTGGATAAATTTCTGAATTTTGATGTGTTTGGTTACGTTTTCACTAATTGTGTCTCTTTATCCAGGCATTTGACTTGGAATCACCAAATGGAGTGAGACACTCTTCTGAGTCTAGTCACATGGGAGATCGTCAAGCAACATCGTCACATGGGACTATATAGTTGGTTATGTTATCAATTCGAGAAATTTGACTCGTGATCATCTGGATAATTGGTTTTATTTTGATGTTATGAACTCGAGAAACTTGACTCGTGATCATCTAGATGGTTTTATATATATATTCAAGTTATGAATTTGGAAAACTTTCTTTATATATATTAATTTGTGTTATTTTATTGAATCGCCTTTTTTTAAATTGGAATATATATCTTGGTTAATGAATGTATGTGCTTTTATCACAAAATTTTTCTTTTAAAATTTTGACATAAAAATTTAATTAATAAGTACATTTATTAATTTTCATTTAATTAATAACTGTAAAAGAAAAATGCAGCACGTTATAATAATAATAATAATAATAATAATAATAATAATAATAATAATAATAATAACGCACGCTTCGCGGCGGTTTCAACCCGCCGTAAAATAAAACAATAAAAAATTCATCTATCATTGCGGCGGTTACAAACTAACCGCCACGAAATATAAATTCAAAATTTAACTCTCCATTTTGTGGCGGTTACAAACCGCCGCAACGTATAAATTCAAAATTTAAGCATCTATTTTGTGGCGGTTACAAACCGCCGTAATTGTTGGCGGGCGAATAAACAAAGTTGTTTGCGTCGGTTGAGAACCGCTGCTAATGTTTGCGGCGGTTTGCTCAGCGGTTTTTCAAACCGCCGCCGCTTGAGCTCCCGACGGTGTAAATTGCGGCTGTTTGGGAACCGCCGCCAACTATGCTTAGCGGCGGTACAAACCGCTGCCGCTGGCAAAAATACCTCCTTATTGGAGTGAACATCACCAAACACCTCCTTATTCCCCTCTTTGAGTTTGACTTTCAAAAGTTTGAGTTTAAGTCTGAAAAAGAATATACATAGGACAACCAAGAACACTAGTTTGCCAAGTGTCTTTAATAACCCGTAAATAAGCAGGATGACGGGACCCACATTTGCATTTATATAACATATTTATTTAGTTTATCATAATTAAATTTTATATTAATATCTTTATGACTTAGATATTGATGTGCTTTTGAGTAAACTTTTCAATTTTATGTGATGGAAATATTTATTGTTAACTCTGAATATATTTTCATGTATACTTTAAAGTTTAACTATTTGTCCTAAAAAATTTTACACTATTTGTCTTCAAAATTTTTACACTAAGATTTCTCTATTTAACAAAGTATTAAGATTTGTCCAAAAAAAAACAAAGTATTAAGATATTGATTTATGTGATGATCATTGTAACTTTTTCCTTTTTTTAAATGCATTTTTGCTTATTTTATTTGTTAAGACAAATTCATTTTGATAGGCTAACAACTTAAAATAAGACAAATTCCTTGTCACTTTGCCAAGGATAAGGGTGGTCTGCCCCTTATAGTTAATCACAGTTCTAGTACATTAAAATTAATATATAATATTAATTATGGTGGCATTTAAGTTGAACCATCAATTAAATGGTTTATAGGGAACTATGAATAAGAGCCGTCAGATTAAGCAGTTTTACCGAATCTTACGATGCACCATTTTCGCAGAATAACTTTTTTCATCTTCCATCTCTCTTCCTTTCACGCTCCCAACCACCGTCAACTCCCAAATCACTATCTACATCCAGTTTTGCTACAAGACCCACATTTGCATTTATATAACATATTTATTTAGTTTATCATAATTAAATTTTATATTAATATCTTTATGACTTAGATATTGATGTGCTTTTGAGTAAACTTTTCAATTTTATGTGATGGAAATATTCATTGTTAACTCTGAATATATTTTCATGTATACTTTAAAGTTTAACTATTTGTCCTAAAAAATTTTACACTATTTGTCTTCAAAATTTTTACACTAAGATTTTCTCTATTTAACAAAGTATTAAGATTTGTCGAAAAAAAACAAAGTATTAAGATATTGATTTATGTGATGATCATTGTAACTTTTTCCTTTTTTTTAAATGCATTTTTGCTTATTTTATTTGTTAAGACAAATTCATTTTGATAGGCTAACAACTTAAAATAAGACAAATTCCTTGTCACTTTGCCAAGGATAAGGGTAGTCTGCCCCTTATAGTTAATCACAGTTCTAGTACATTAAAATTAATATATAATATTAATTATGGTGGCATTTAAATTGAACCATCAATTAAATGGTTTATAGGGAACTATGAATAAGAGCTGTGAGATTAAGCAGTTTTACCGAATCTAAGCACCATTTTCGCAGAATAACTTTTTTCATCTTCCATCTCTCTTCCTTTCACGCTCCCAACCACCGTCAACTCCCAAATCACTATCTACATCCAGTTTTGCTACAACCTTCTGAAACATCCCCACATTGAAACACAACTCGAGTATAAAGATGAAAAATTTAGATCTTCTAATATTGAAGCTATAACAGCCATGATGGAGAGATGGTGATTTGGAAAGATGATGAGATTGAGAAGGTGTGTGGAACCCCCTGCAATGATGGAAGCCATGCCTCCTTTGATGAAATCCTTGATTCCCATTTCGAATTGGGTGAAAAGGTTTTATGACTTTGAAAGAATCAATAGAATTAGAGTGATGAGGTTGGGTTGATTTTGTCATAGAATTTTTCGGGATTTTTGTTTTCTAAGAGCTTTCTCCGGAAATTTTTTGAAAGATGAGTCATTTGCAACCAACCCATTCCAACACCAACAACCTGCAAGGAGGATTGGAATGAAGATTCAATTTTTCCAACCATGAGAGGAAGAGGGTGAAGGAGGCTATGTGTTAAGTCCTCCATTTGGGATTTCTTGACCCTCAGAACCCATTTACTTCTTCTCACAAAACACTTCACAGATCAATCAAATGAAGCAAAAGGGAAGATGTGATGAAATCTTCAAAACCAGCATCGATGGTTTCGTCGGAAAAAGGAAAAACGGAAGAGATTTTTTTTAGAAAATTATTCAGTGTGGATGTGTATAACAAGATATGGTGGAGTTAATTGGTGTAACGGCTAATAATCATGGTTCACTCATGAACCATTTCATGTATATCTCCACCTTAGAAGCCACAGTTAATTATATCTTGTTTTTAAGCACAATAAGAATAAATAGAAAAATGGATCATAACCCCCAACAACTATATATGTACCGCAAGGAAATCGTGATGGCATGATGAGATGCTTTTGGTTTCTGGAGTAACAATCCTAGCTATTATATTTTAACACGTTATCTCTTTTTACACGTTTTTATTTTTCATTATTACACGTTATATCTTTTTACTTTTTTATTTTTCATTATATTAATTATTCATTACACGTTGTATCTTTTTACCTTTTTTTAATATAATCTTTTTACTTTTTATTTTGGTCATGTTATGTTATAAAAAAGCAAAGGTCGGTTTTCACCCAAAAAAAAAAACACAAATATTTAACCAAAAAAACAAATATTTAACCAAAAAAGAAAAAACAAAGGTCGGTCACATTAAATTGATGTCACGTGATATACATCTCAACGACCTTCAATTTTTGTAGCACGTAACGTTTGCTTGCAGATGCTGCGTTTTGCTAATAAAAGTAATTTTAAGTTTATAATTTTACAATCTCCTCAGGGAAGAAAAAAGTTTATAATTTTACAATGACACATGAATTAATCCAGATGTACCATTTGGACTATGCTAATTTTAAAGTGGTTTTTGAAGTGAAATTATAGCGAAGCTTCCTTCAGCCAAGCTAACCCCAATAACCCCTAGCTAGCACAAGCTTTAGAACCTCCCTAAACTTGTTGGCAGTGACCGGTGACTACACACCCTTCACATGGGCCGTAGGCACACTCATAGAACAAGATTCAACATTTTTACCAATTACAACAGGAAAATCAAGCAATAACTATCAAGTATGCATTCAGGTCCCCATTTTAAAATCAGTCCATCACTTCTATGATCCTCAACAGGTAAAACATAATAATTACGCAGTATAGGGAATCAAAGCACGCGCTTTTCACCCAACGGTCCAATTTACACAAGAGGAACATGCCTGTTTGGCATTCCAAATTAACTACAAGCAGTATGCAATTTGTGAATTTTATCACTTAGAAATTAATCAGAGTTCAGTATGAATGTGCACATTCATCAAATTAAAGTCACAATATCAATACATTAAATGTGTGTTATGAAAATATTACTATTGATTTCTTGATTAGTACCCATAGGTAGCCTTGGACACATCACACATGGATAGAATGAAATTGAACTTGTTCTATTTTGTTGTCCTTAGTTACTTTTGTGAGTAGTGCCACATGTAGTGAGAAGATTTCTTCATGAGATTCCTCAAAATAAAAAATAAAAACAAAAAAAAAATTCTTCACGAGAAACACACGAAAGCGTGTGAAATCCCTTCCCATCCCATGTGCAGGCTGATGTTTTTTTAACAAAGTAAAAGATGGAATAAAAAAGAATATACAGATACTTGCAAAACCACTTCTCCTATTGTGCAACGTTACACTCTCACTAGCACCTTCCTTTGATGAATCTGCATCTTGTTTTCTGTAATTTACTATTTTGAATTTCTTCTAAGAGAGAGTTTTCAAAAAGGATTAATTGAGTAAGTTAAGAGTGTGTTTGACCCGACTTTTTTTAGGCTTAAAAGCTACTTTAAAGCTAAAGCTAAAAATAAGAGCTTTAGAAATAAAGGTAAAGTCGTTTGGTAATTGTTATTTTTTTTAACATAAAAGTTACTTTTAAGTTAAAATCTGTTTGGTAAATTAATTTTTTTTTACAAAAGCTCTAGTTTTATTAAAATTATCATGAATGAATGAATAATTTAAAAGGCATGATTTTAAAGTATGAATAAAAATTCAATCTTGTCAGAAAAAAATTATCTTATTAAAGAATTTGTTAAGATATTTTACAAAAGACAATATCACAAATTACATTAAAAGAGTTTACAAAATAATTAATAACTAAAAACATAAATCAACAAAATTCATTGGTTTTACTTTCTTGATAGTACAATAAAAAATCAATTACATATTTAAACATGAAGAATATAATAAAATATTAAAATTATTTAGAAGAACCCTTTTTTAAAATATTAGGGAAAAATATTATTTCAAACCTAAAATGATTTTGTCAATAACCTTATAATTTATTTACGGGAGAAAAGAGGAGATCCAAATTATTTTATGAATTATTTCCGTTCAAAAAATTATTATACGAATTATTGTATTATTGATATTTAATATAAATTTATATGACTTTTAAAATTATTGAACAGACATTTGAATAATTCTTAATATTTGGAATCTAAATAAATTATATTATACCAGTGTTAGCCGATTTGGCCTGTAAAAAAAAGAAGGTACGTATGTAAATAGTTCTATGAGAAAAGAAGGTACGTGAATAGCAGTACAGGCAACAGCAATTCGTGTATTCACACCTCTGACACATTTTTTTGAACACACTCTTACCTATTAGGTCAAGTCATACTTTTTTTTTTTCAAAATCAATCGTTGGATTGAAAGTTACTATCATATAAACCATCTCTGTAAATTTTAACATTAATCTATGATCATTTGTTATGTCATCAAGATGTGTCAAGATAATTGACGCATTTTGATGACATAGCAAATAATCATAGATTAATGTTAAAATTTACAAAAATGATATATATGATAGTAACTTTTAATCCAACGATTGATTTTGAAAAAAAAAAGTGTGACGTAACTCAATAGTTAAGAGTGTATTCAAAATAGTGTGTCAGGAAGTGTGACTCTACTATTCCTCGTACTAACATAAAAAAAAAATAGATAAAATACATGAAAAGGCACCAATTAGGTTGGAAAAGCTGCACGCTTGGGTAAAAGATCCGCACAAGTTATTTAAAAGCACCTCTAAACTCTTTTTACAAAACCTCCTTATATTCACTTTTTCTTATATGAAAATAAGCTAATTTTTTTTCTAGAGCATTTGCCCAACTTCTCCTTTTAAGGAGAAGATAAGTCTTTTAAGGAGAAGATAAGTCAAGAAAAAGCTGGCAAAACACTACCTAAGTACAGCACACAGACCTTCTTAGCCCCAACCACAAGATTCTTTGAAGGGCATTAGACAATTGAGACAGAGCAGTCGTAATGCATGTTCTGCCAAAAAGAGAGATTCAAGCTCCTAGGTTCCACTGAATAGTAGGACTGTTGAACTAGGTGGTTACATCGTCATGCACAACGAGGGATACACCCAACGGGATAGAAAAGGGATTTAGGGGCATCAAAGATTATGAGATTGAAATGGTCAAGGGTTGGTCTGAGATTGAATTTGCTGAAAAACAAGAAGATGGAAGCGGATATGGACAGAGAGAATAGCAATTAAAAGGGTAGACGTCATGTGTCTTTTTCACGAAAACTGTGTAGCATTTTCCCTAATAAAATTTTCGCTGAATATCAGTTACATTACTCACGCGGCCCCCACTCTCTCTTCGGCTTAATATCCATTTCACCTTCAACCTCTCCCACAATCAGCGATTCTTACAAAGAATAATCTGGAAGAGAGTCGCAGATAAAAAAAGAAATAAACAAATGGGTGCTTACGGGTTGTTTCCCAAGGTCCCCAAAGACCTCAAAATGAAGGAGAAGAATTATTATAGAAGAAGAAGAAGAATCTTTATAAAACAGGTTTCTTCACAAAAGATCGATATACAAAAGACTTGATGAATTAATCAATCTTTATATGCTTTTTTTTGCCTTTTGATAACTAACTTTATCATGATCACTTCAAGCTCAAATTCAAAATAATGTCATGATAGTGCATGTTCAAACTGAATTCACCTGGGAAATAAAATAATACACACAAAATTAAAAGGAGAAGAGGTTCTTTTATTCATTCATTAATAATAAACATAAACAAACCACTATAACAAAGGGATTCCATCGACCCCTCCTTGATATTTTTGATTCACGCCAGCAAACGCAAATATAAAAACAAAAACAGAGACTCACTCTATTTACAAGACCAAGACACGGACACGAAACCCTGCATCATCAGAGCAGAGCAAGAACCCCTCCACATCCACCATGGCATCAATGTCAGCCACGCCTATTGTGGCCAACTCCAGCAACAATCAACGCATCGTGTTGAGCTCGGAGACTCGCCAGCTTAGTCTGCAACGCGGCTACCATTTGTGCAGCCTACTAGCGTCTTGAGGAAGTATCGACTCTCATGGTGTAGTCAACAAGGTTGTCAAACGTCTGGATGGTCCATTGTCTTATGTCATACTCAACTCTGCGAATTTTACGGTCTATGCGGACAAGTCTAGCCACAGTACTTTCATCAGCCATTTCTTCTTGCACTTGAAACTAAACTCTGAGTGTGTGTGTATTATATAGAGAGAGTATCGTTCTCACTCTCTGAAACATTTCCATTTGTGGAAATTTGCTTGTTGATCAAGTTATGCCTTATCATTTCACGGCATCACACGCCGTTGGCCGTGTTGGGCAGACTTGACCGCATAGACTGTGAAATTTGCAGAGTTGAGTATGACATAAGGCAATGGACCATCCAGATGTTTGACAACCTTGCTGACTATACCATGGGAGTCGATGCTTTCGCAAGACGTCGGCAGACTGCACAAATGGTAGCCGCGTTGCAGACTCAGCTGGCGAGTTTCCGAGCTCAACGCAATGCGCTGATTGTTGCTGGAGTTGGCCACTATAGGCGTGGCGGAGGTGGCTGATTGTACCACTTCTATTGCCACTTCCTCCTCAGTAGGTGCATAGTTATCCTCAATTCCTTCTTCGGTTTTTCTTTTCATGTTCTTGCATTCATCAATACTTTGTTTCATTTGAAAACGGATATCTGCAGTCACCTTCATGCATTGTTCAACTTGGCCTTTTTCTCCAGCCAAGTGGCACTTGAACCTGTTAATTCCACCTCCCCTAATAATTTTGTTACAGTGAATACACAACAAAGCAGTTTTTCCAGTCTCCTGAATCATTTTACAATATCCCCAAGCTATATCGGTTTTTGCTCTATGAATTTTGAGTCGAAGCTTCTTGTTGCGATGATGGGGGTTCAGCAGAAGCCATCTCTAATAAAATTATAAATTTAACAATATTAACAATCCCTAAATGATAATCTGATAAACTAAAATCTGATAATTAAACAATGCAGCAGCAGGAAAAAAAAAACCTAAAAAAGGGGAGCATCGCAGCTAAAAAGAAAAAACAAAGAAGCTAAAAAGAAAAAAGATCGCAGCTACCAGTATCAAAAAACAAAGAAGCAAAATAAAAATAAAAATCAAAGAAGCACTACGCCACTACCAGTAGCAGCAACAAAAGCTGCACAATATTGATGAAACAAGGGGGAGGGTGCTCGCATCGCAGTGAGAACAGTGAGATTTAAAAACCAAAAAAGTGAAAGGACAAAAAAATACATACTGTGTCGAGCCGTGCGTGAGCTGCTGTGCACGGAGGGAGGCGCGACGGTGCGACAGTGCGGCGCGGAGGGAGGCGGTGCGGCTGCTAGGTTAGAGCATCTCCAATGGCTGTTCTTGGGGCTGTCCTTGGCTCCAAGAACGTGTTCTTCCGTTCTTCACCATTGGAGTGCAGTGACCTGGAAGCCACGCTGGAGAACGGTTCTACTGCAACAACCCTGAAGAACGCCTGACAGCTCAGAACCAACAGCAGCAAAAGGTGGGAAAAAAAAACGAGGAAACCAACCGGGAGTGAAAAAAAGAGGGAGGGAACCAACAGAGTAGGGAAAACCCCAACTCAAACATTCAACAGAAAACATTCAACATACATAAACATTCAACAACCCCAAATCAAAAACCATGGACAGGAAAATCAAGATCTCTCTCAGTTCTGCTCAACAGAAACCCAACAGGAAAAAAAACCCACAAACCACCCAACAGAAAAGGTAGACCCACCACGTTCAAGCAGCAACATGCCGATCTGGTGCATCACTGATTTGCTCGCCGTGAGGAAGGAGGAGAGTGGGGGTTGCTCAGATCTGGATTTCCATGAACAGATCTGCCCATGAACCGCCGTTCGCCGTGGTGAAGACCGAGAGTGGGAGGAGTGGTGTGGGAGTGAGGCGCCGACGAAAGAAAGTTGGGGAGTGAAGCACCACAAAGGTTCTGGTGTTTTTCTAGGTTCCGGTGGAAAATGGCAGTGGGGTGTTGGGGTGCGTTTTTCAGTTTTTTCTAGATTAAAAAGGTTGAAATAATTTGTACCAAAAAAAAGGTTGAAATAATAAGAAAATGAATTAATAAGCCCTAAAAATAAATAAAACCAAAACCCGTTGGGATTTTTCTAGATTATTACTCCTTCTATTTTCATATATAAACAAAAAATAATTTTTTGGTTTATTAAATAATTCATGTATTTAGTCTATATTATAGACCAAATTTAGACTATAATATAGACCAAATACATGAGTTATTCAATGAACCAAACAATTGTTTTTTGCTTATATATGAAAACGGAGGGAGTAAAAAATAAAAATAAAAATGGGCCTTTGGCACGCAGGTTTGCAATTTTTTAGCGTGCTCTTGCAACATCAAAAAATAAAATAAAATAAATTTTTTAAATGAATGTTAATTAAATTTTAAGTTAAAATAAAAATAAATAGAAATATAAATAATAAGTGGGGTCAACTATGAGACCCACTTAAAAACAAATGAATTGTTCTTCCATTGGAGTGAAAAATGGGTTTGGTTCTTAAATCATATGTGGCACTAAAGGGCCCACATATTGGGAGAGAAGAACCAAAGTGAGTGTTCTCCATTGGAGATGCTCTTATTGAGAGTGAGAAGTGAGAGTGAGAAGAAGAAGTGAATTTGAATGACTATCCCTAGTCCCTCCGTCTCAGTGTTATTTGATTGATTTAAAAAAAAAACTAATTAAAACGACGTCGTTGCATGAGTTGTTTAAAAAACAAACAAACAAACAAAATTGTTTGACCCAGTTCGGTTCAAAGTGACCCGCCGAGTCACCGGTTTATCCAAAAATCGGTCGAGTCACACCGGTTCGCACCAGTTCCAGTGCATATCCGGTCCGAAAATGTGCTCAACCCACTCAGACCACCGGTCCGACCGGCCGGTCTGAGCCGGTTTTTAATACACTGGTCACAAGAAGACATAAGAGGACAATAACAATCTGAGAGGATCATTGTGAGAGGATATAGAAGAAACAAAGAGAATAATCTAAGAGGATAGTGTCAAAGGACATTGTCAATGGACAATGTTAGTGGACTATTAAGAGTTAAGAGGACGAAGAATGTTTCAGAGGGAGCATGCGCAAAGAAGAGGATGTTGGCAGAGTATTACCAGAACTGTTGCACCTACAGAAACACTGTACACTTCTGCAGAAAGTACAACAAAAGGTGTACCTTGCTGAAAGCTTTTAATAAAGGACCTCATAAGCCATCATGACCTATCCAACGGGTAAAAGACGCAAGAGAAGCTGACCTTGGCTATTTAAACAGGATCCCTGCCTCAGAAACATTTGAGAGAGTGCATCTGAGCTAAATCTTCAAAACATTCGCAGATCAACACCATCCTCCCAACTCTCCCCTGACATCCTCCCAACATACTCTGGAACGTGTATTATATTTTGTAAGGGATATCGTAGAGAGTATGTTTCACCTTGATTTCATTTGTTTGTATCCATTGTTTAAGTGTTATTAAGCTACCAAAATCCCAAAAAATCTATATATAACCTCGTAACATCTTATCTATACTACCTAGCTACCTTGTGAGGGTGAGTGTAAGTGTAACACCCCACCTAGACTAGTGCTTTATGCTTGTATATTTATCCTAATATGTTGTGATAAAGAAAAACTCTTCAATTATTTATTGTGTTGGAATGATTTTAAAGTCTTAGGTGGTTGATAGTAATAAAGGGGGTGAGGATTAGAGCTGTCAAAATGAGCCCAGCCCGATGGGCTGGCCCAACCCGCCCGATAAAAAAGGTGGGTTGGGCTAGTAAAATACGAACCCGAAAAAATTTTAGCCCGGCCCGGCCCGGCCCAAAAAAATCACAGCCCGTCACGGGTTGGCATGATAAATTTGGGCGGCCCATTGGCGAATTATTTTTAAATTTATTTTTGCTCCTGCTTATTTTCCCTGCTGGCCCAACCCAATTTTTTTTGTTGGACTTTTTCTAACTTCTGGGCCGTTCGTCTATGACTATCGCAGCGCAGCGTAGCCAGCAGCCCACACTCACTATCGCAGAAAACATTTCCCAGCCCTAAGAAAGAAAACGCTGACTGCTGTGAGAGAGAGGCAGCCATAGCCATCGCCCTCCGTCTCCCATCGCCCGCCGTCTCCCATCGCAGCAGCTACCCATCACCCTCCGTCTCCCAGCGCAGAAGCCGCAGCAACCCATCACCCTCCGTCTCCCATCGCCCTCCGTCTCCCATCGCAGCAGCTACCCATCACGCTCCGTCTCCCAGCGCAGAAGCCGCAGCAACCCATCACCCTCCGTCTCCCATCGCAGCAGCTACCCATCACCCTCCGTCTCCCAGCGCAGAAGCCGCAGCAACCCATCACCCTTCGTCTCCCATTATTCTTCCTCTGTTCTTCCTCTGTTTCAAGGTTCTTGTTTTGCGTTTTCTATTTGAGCTGTAATATTTTTTTTGGAATCACCCTCATGTATTTGAGCTGTAATATTCCTCTGTTCTTCCTCTGTTCTCCCAGGGTTGTACGTTTGTTTGTCATGTATTTAGTGCCCGGTGTAATGTTTGTGATGACTTTAGTGGAATCTTCGAAAACAAATTAAGCATGATATTTTGAATATACCTGTGTAATTGACTTGAACATGTTTTTGAATATTTGACTTGTAATTGTAAAGATTTTGCACGTTATGGGTATATCCGAATTCCAGAATATTCAAGCATGAGCATATAACTTCCACACGTAAAATTTGTCTCTCTTTCTAGATTTTACCTTTTTTTTCCCCAAGTTTTATTTTTGTTTTGTTTTATTTACTTTATCAAATGGTGAAGCAAAAGATATTGTTAGGTGTTTCCCTTGTCATCTTCCATATGTGCATACAAGGTTAAGATATCTGTTAAGATATCTGTTTTTCCCCATAGAAGGTTAAGATATCTGTTTTTCCTTCACAGTGCTTAACTATTTGATCAAACTAATTTGTGTTTCAGTTTTGTTTGCTTCGAACATACCTGTGTAGCTAGGCCTTGTTATTATTCAATGCTATTTATTACTGTAAATTCAATGCTCATTCCACTTCATTTGGTTTTTGTTAAATGTTGCAGTGTTTGAATATGAGTACTTGTGTCACTGATGTTGAAGATGGAGAGGATTGCAAAATTTTAGAGAAAAATGATGATTTACCAGCACATGACAAAGAGGATGATTGCTTTGATCCGCAAAAGAAAAAAGCAAAAACATATACCTCAGATTGTTGGAATCACTATGAGAAGCTTGGTGTGGATGAGAATGGAATAGAAAGGTGTAAATGCAAAGGTTGTGGGAAGGTGTACTCTTGTGGGAGTAAGGGAGGTACTTCTCATTTAAACCGTCATATTTCTGTGTGTGTAAAAATTCCTAAACATGATAATGTTGGGACAATGATGCTTGATTATGCTGCAAAAATGAGATCTAGAAAACTTGATGATAAGATTGTGCGTGACTTGATTGCACAAATGATTGTACTACATGACCTTCCATTTCAATGTGTTGAGTGGCAAGGTTTTAGAGCACTTTGTCAATATATTTCTTTTGGTGAGGGCAATAGTGGTTCTAGAAATTCTATTCTTGGGGATGTAATGAAAATTTACATGCATGAAAAGAAAAATTGAAAAATCAATTAGCTAGACTTAATGGTAGAGTGTGTTTAACATCTGACTGTTGGACTTCATGCACTACTCGTGGTTATATGACTCTAACTACTCATTTTATTGATGAGAACTGGAAGTTAAATAGTAAGTTGTTGAGCTTTTGTCATTTGGAACCCCACATACCGGTCATGAGCTATCAAGAAAAGCGCTTGAGTTACTAAAGAGTGGGGAATTGAAAAAAGTTTTTCAATTACTTTAGACAATGCTGCCAACAATGATAGTATGCAAAAGATAATGAAAAGTCAGCTTTGTTTGTCAAATAATTTGTTGTGCAATGGAGACTTCTTTCATATTAGATGCTCTGCACATATACTAAATCTCATAGTTCAAGATGGATTAAAGGTAGCAAGTGATGCATTGCACAAAATTAGAAAAAGTGTGACATATGTGAGGGGTTCAGAATCAAGAAAGAAACTATTTGTTCAATGTATTCAAGAAATTGGGGACATTGATTGGAGTGTTAACTGCGTTTGGATTGTCCCACTAGATGGAATTCTACTTATTTAATGCTTGAGAGCGCACTTAATTATAGTTGTTTTTGAATGCTTGAGTTTGAAAGATGAGCATTATCGGCATTGTCCAACAAATGAAGAATGGGAAAGAGGAAAAAATTTGTGAATTTTTAGAGCCTTTTATGAAATCACCAATATGATTTACGGATCTAAATATCCTACATCCAATTTATACTTCATGCAAATATGGAAGATTGAGGTTCTATTGAAAGATAATGGATCAATAGTGATGATGTGATTAGAGATATATTTGCAAAAATGGTGGAAAAGTTTGATAAGTATTGGAATGAGTATAGCATAATTCTTGCTTTTGGATGTGTTATTGATCCTAGGATGAAGTTTCAATTTTTAAAATATGCTTACTCTAGACTTTATTCTAACAAGCTCATTGTTGATGAGAAGTTAAGCCTTTGTGAAGAATGCTTTGTATAAACTTTTCGATCATTATGTCAACAACAAGGAAGCTACTCCTATGGAATCTCATCCTTCAAACTCAACTTACAAAAAGGGGCAAAAATAAATTTGTCTAAAGATTATGATGTAAGTTTTAGTTTGTTAATTCATTAAATCATTTGTGTTTATGTTATATCATTTCACTTAAATGTAATTTTTTTATTATTTTGAAATGTGATAGGATTTTGAAGAGCAAGAGATGATAGAAACATTGTCAAATGGAAAATCTGAACTTGACCTCTACTTGGAAGAGCCAAAACTGGTTGGTCACAAGGATTTAGATGTTTTGGAATATTGGAGGGGTATGTCTCAAAGATTTGGTGATCTAGGAAGGATGGCTAGTGATATATTGAGTATTCCAATTACCACGGTGGCATCCGAGTCCACTTTTAGCATTGGAGGTCGTATTTTGAGCAAGTATAGAAGCTCTTTACTTTCAAAAAATTTGGAAGCTCTTATTTGTGCTCGTAATTGGTTGCTTGGGTTCTCACAAGATGGTAAACCAACGTTTAGACTTTGTATAACATCATTTGTTTTATACTTTTAATTACTACTATTATGTGTTATTGTTATGGCTAAATGTTTATTTTAATATGTAGAAGGATTTAGTGCTATTGATGGTCCTATTGATGCTGCGAATGAAAGGACAACCAAAGTGGATGACAACAAGAATCATCCAAATGTCATCATCTTGGATGAGGAAGATTGATGTGAATAGAGATGATAAGCTCTAATATTTTTTTTGAGATGGATCCTTGTGTTTTTATGTTTCTTTTGTTTTGTTATCCTATATTTTTTGTGATATGATTAACTCTTATGATGTTTTGTAATGGGATGAACAAGAACTACATAGACCCATGATTTCCTTACTTAGTCGTTTGACTTGTCTTGGTGGTTCTTTATGTTATTTTGTAATGGGATGGACAAGAAACTTTATAGACCCATTATCTATTTATTTAGTCAGTAGCTTGTCCTGAAGGTTTTCTTTCCTTATACATAGCCACATCCAGCTTGAATTGTTTCTTTGATATCCTCTATGGTTGCCCTGTTGTAAAATATGAAGTTGTTGAAAATGTTTTCAATGCAAGTGAAGTGAGGACCAAGTTTGTTTCTAAAAGACATGGTCCTTCACATAATGCATCAGTATTAAAAACCATATGCTGAATATTCCCACTTGAACAATTCTTTATGAGTCAATATAATTATTTATACACCATAGCTTGTCTCTTCATTGATATAATTATTTATTAGTCATACACATCAATGTTATCACATTATTTTTTTCGTAGCCCATGGGCCAGCCCGTTTAACTGCTGACGTAGTGAAATTTGGCTGGGCTAGCAAAATAGTGGCCCGAAATAATTTTGGCCCAATCCGGCCCAGCCCGAAAATGTCCTCAACCCGAATGGGCTGGCCCGAACGAGTTGGGCCAGCCCGAATTGACAGCTCTAGTGAGGATAGAAGTAGCTAAAGGAAGCTATGGTAAATACACTTTCTAGTAGGGACATGATAGTAATCTAGTTCCCTTTATTGAGGGTAGAATGGTCCTTGTCACGAAACACCTCCCATATCCCCTTTCTCCCCTCTTTGGTCGACACCCCTCCCCCAAAACCAAACCACCACTTTAATTTTTCTTTTATGCATGTAAAAGTGAAATAGGAAAGAGAGAGAGAGAGAGAGCTTAGTCTAAGTGATAACTTAGGGAAAAGAAGCAAAGAGGAGAAGGATTAGGGGAGAAGCAAGAAGGAAACTGAGGATTTGGTCTTTACTCAAAGCTTGAAGGAAAGCTTGAAGTAGAGGGAAGGAAGAGGAAGGGAGAGATCGAGTAGGAGGAGAAAAAGAGGAAGAATCAACCCAATTTCTTCACATTTCAGCCCTAAGGGCACCCATAAGTACCTTGCTAGGAATTTGGGTTTCCTTCCACCTTTCCTTCCAAATGTATATTTTTAAGATTGAATGTGCTCAAATGCTTGATTTCTGAGTTGGAAGTGTATTTCTATCTTGAGCATGTGTTTATTGAATTTATATGTGTATGTTTGTGGATTAATTGTTTCTAATGCTTGATTGATGGGGTAGGTTGAGAAATATTTGTGTTCCAGGGTTGAATGTTTACTTGGTTTTGCTTTTGGGGGTCTATTAGCATAAAAAAAAGGGATAATAGGAACTTGGGTTGGGAAAACAAGTGAAAATTCTGCGTAAATTTGCATCTGCAGAGGTTCTAATTGATTAGACGGAGTGTCTAATCGATTAGCACGACTCTGGACAATAAACTAGACACTTTTGCAAAGCTTTAATATATTAGGCAGCTAGTCTTAATCGATTAGAAGCTCTCTGGTTTTTGTATTGGGCTTTTATGCATGTGCTAATCGGTTAATAAACGGTTCTTAATCGATTAATTACTCCATAAACACCATTATAGGCCTTATTGATGAAAGACCTAATCGATTAATACTTGATCCCTAATCGATTAGGAGTTCTCTGAAAAATGTACTAAGAGTTTCAAAAAGATATAATCGATTAGCAGTCCGACTCTAATTGATTAGGAGGTCCCTAGTTTCTATACTAGGCACCTTAGACAGCTCTAATCGTTTAACTATATGCCCTATTCGATTAATGTCGCCTTAAAGTGTATTTTAGGTATCTAAAAGCTATAAATACTTGCATGTTTTTCCTCCCTCTTCCATATGAATGGCTTAGCATAGTAGATACATATTAAGCTTCGCAATTATGTGATTATGCTTGAGATGGAAATGATATCAAAACTTAAGCTTGAGTAAGTATCATAATTGATAATAGACTTCCTTCAAAGTTCGAAGGTGCAGTATGGTTAGGCAAGTTGGGATGCCACTTGTGGGTTGTTGACGTCTAACCATCCATATCGTAGATGAACATTGATCTGGGGTCTCATGACACTTTGATCTGACAGACCCGACGACATAGATTCCTTGTTCAATGTCGATTAAACCGTAAGGGAATAATACAATAGAGTTGATTACCACTTGTGTGAGTTTTACAAATACGTAATTCAGTTGTGAACCTAATATATATGTTTTGATTTGATTAAATGATTCTGATGGATATTGATGGCAAGGGGTTCGTGAAGGACTCACTGAGATTTTATCTCACTCATTTCCCTTTATGTTTCAGATAATTAGGTTGCTAAGAAGAATTAGAGGAGCTTGGAGGCTTGATCTCTTTTAGTTTTAGTCTTCTTTGGACTTATATTTTATTTTGTAAACTAATGCAATAGATGTTCTAATGCATTAGTTGTTCAAGTTGATTTGTACCAATACCTTAAGTTTGCACTTAGTGGAAAAATCGTAACTTGTATTAACTTTCTAACTTGGTAATGTATTCAAGTTTACTAATTCCAGTCATTTTTGTGCTTTAGTGTATAATTTCATATCTTCAAGCTATCTTGAATGGTTGGGTGTTACAGTAGGTTAGTCAGTTAGTTAGAAAGGAACATGCAAAACACTATGTGAGAGTTTTCTATAGAAGACAACTTAGAGAGGATGGGTGAAATACTACTCTATGAGCCAAAAGTGAAGGTGAATACTTGTATTCTATTTGGTGAAATAGTGAAAAATCCCATAGGATGTGGGAACTGGATGTAGCATAAGTTGAGGTGAACCAAGATAAAATATATATGCCTTTTATTCTGTTTTTACTGCTTTATCTTTTCTACATTATGCTTCATCCTTATATGAACAACTTCAAAGCATATTTGAATATCAAATTGAACTTAAGCCTTTGACTCGAAATTCTTGTAAGGACTTTGTTCCTTTCTTAAGTCATTTTGTTTATGTAGTTTGATTCTCCTAAAAAGGTATTAAAATAGTTTTCAAAGGTGCATTGATAACTCTGTTCCCTCTAAGTACTACTCTGAGAGGATGGTTCATCATTCCTGTGCATTACCCTGAGAGGATGATCTATGGCCATGATCATTCAAGAGGAAGGTCTTTGAAAAACTGCTTTATCACTAACATCCTCTTGTCCAAGGAAAACCTTGAGGTTGTCCTAACTTATTTTCAGGATGAATTTTTATAGGTCACCATTCAACCCCCTTCTTATGTCAAAATTCTACTTCAATTGGTACCATAACTCGGCCTCATTTAGGCACTATATTAAGCACATAACATACATTTAACAAAATTTCAACCCACCAAAAATATGAAGCAACATAATGAAATAAAATAGCAACAACATATTCGACAAAAGTTCTATTTTTTCTTTCAGTTTTACCATTCATTTTAAGAGAATATGGTGTGGTTTTATCATGACTTACTCAATGAGAATTGTAACACTCATTAAAAATATCAGAATCATATTATGTTCATCTATCACTTCGCAATCTCTTTATTTTCTTATTAAGGTGATTTTCACCTTCAAAAACAAATAATTTAAACATATGGAAACCATCGCTCTTATTTTTCATAAGACATACATATGTGAAATTAGAGAAGTCATCAATAAAAGTGATAAAATATCGTTTTTCATTTCTTGTTAATGCACCATCAAATTCACATATATCAGAATGTATTAAATCAAGAATTTCATTTTCTCTAATTACTGACTTATGAGGAGCCTTAGTAATTTTAACTTAGCTGCAAAACTCACATTTTTCAAAATCATTTATAGATAATTAAGGAATTAATTATAAATTACTCATATCGTTAATAATTTGTTTATTAACATGACAGTCTAGAATGCCAAACATTAGAAGTACACAACATGTAGGAAGAAATATTTTTATTCATTTCAACATTCAAATTAAACATTCCACCAGTAACATAACCCTTCCCCACAAAAATATTATTCTTTATGAGTGTATACAAATCAGGCCCTATGGTTTGAGTAAACATAGTTTTGTTAAGGAGATGGCCTGAAACTAAGTCCTTTCTTATCTCTCGAGTATGCATAACATCTTTAAGTCTTTCCAAAGGTAAACTTTAATTCCACTTCTCTTATTCCAACAACAACTGTGGTGTGGGAATCTCCCAACAACACTTTTTGATTCTCAGCAACAGAATAAGTCTTAAAAAAAGACTTATCCTAGCAGACATGAGGTGTTGATTATGACAGTCTACCCACCACCCGTCAGATCCACCAACAATAATGATTTCAGAAATCATAGCAATGAGTTTGTGCTCAGTAAGATTCACCTGTAGGGCTGGACGACTCTTAAATCGGCAGTTCCTAGCCAAATGTTCAGGCTTACTAGAGTTATAACAGCTAAACTGTCCTGAGGGGGTTTCTGTCCATTATGATTATGATTGCCATTCTTAGTAATCAAACTCTCCATAAAGAACTCTTTGGTTTTATGCCCGTTGATGTTCTTAAAATCTTTCCAGCTAAGAGGTAATATATCAATTATTAAAGTCATACATTCGGAGATGATTCCATGAACAATTTTTTGGAGTTTGTGAGGCTGGGATTCTACAGATTTTTCAGTGATGAGAACAAAATTGACTTTGCTCATGGTCAGAAAGAACATATTTTGCTTCCATCTCTTGAAATGCGCGCCTTCAAATCCAAATGGTTTGTTGAGATCAATTGGAACGGTATCATGCTCGCCAGACATGGTAGAAAATGGAATGTCTTAAAATTGTTGATGTTGATGTAGATGTCAAACACGAACATAAAATTTAGGCTGGGTCGCAGACTAAGTCACTCTTTTTAATATGTGTCGCAACTCTGCCTAAGTTGTGTAGCAGTGTATAGCATCGTCGTCCCCAGGATAAAACAACCCTTCAAATTGAGTAAAGGAAGTCTCTACACAAAAGAAAACTCAACAAACCAACACCCCAAAAAATTCAAAACTACTCGGGAACAAGAAGAAAACATAATATTTTTTTCTCAAAGAAACTCTTTCATATCATTTTTTATTTTCGTCGTATGGTTTATATGCTTAAACCACATAACCAAAACTTGAATAGAGTGAAACCCATTAAAACAAAATTAAATCAACCGATACTATTTTCAAATTGAAACTGCGCAATATTTAGAAAACCTTAACATGACTTGGGTGGTCTGAAGAGGCAGTGTAACAAATACATGTATCGAGACTTCTTATAGTGGAAAATCTCACTTGAAAGCGAAGACTGGATGTAGCTTAGAGTATTTGAGGGAACTAGTATAAATCTCAGTGTGATTTCTCCATACTTATTTCTACCTAGAGTTTTTTGCATTCCAGATTTGAACATTTTAACAGAACCTACTTTTCTACATAAGCATCTCATGAACAAGTTTCAGAGCATACCATCTTAAAAGTGTTTTTAATCATAAATTTATTTTTACTCTATAATTCTTCCATTTTTTTGATTCATATATCAAACTATACAAGTCTTTCTACATAAAGTAGTCATGATAAAACCTCCTTAGAAGGTTAATTTGTAACTCGTGTTTTCAAATTTTTAACCTTCTGAACTATTATATGAGAAACATACCTCGTGTAATTCACTTAATTATTCTCTTAAAAGTTTACACTTTTTTTAAACAAACAACCATTGGTGTTAAAAATTATAGTGACTTATTTTGTAAGGACTTCAAAGTTCATTACTGCATAATTGTCTCAGGAGCTTTAGCCTTCTGAGTAAACTAATCTATCTTTACAACCTTTTGAGTTCTAAGTGTTTCTTGAAAAACACCTCATAAAGGTTTATAAGTTTCCAGGTTGTACGAAAAGTTTCAATAGGTCGCAATTTAGCCTCCCTTCTTGTGATTGGAATTTACTTCAGTACTCAAACCCAATTACAAACAAAAAGATCATACAAAGATCCGAGAATGGCTTAAACATTAAACTAGGTTGTTACACCAATCAAAAAATGTTCTTAATCTAGCCCCTGCTCCTTATTGTTTCATAAGATTCAAACAATAATAAATTTACATCTAAGTGATTTTTATTTTTTATACATTTCAAAATTACATAAAATGTTAACCTTGACTTATCTCGATGATACATCAAACAATGTGAGGGTCCTAAAATATTACATTACACTAGTGTAATTTGATCCATTTGCATCATATCCATAAAAAAAGTCACTAATATAAAATTCATCATTAACTTAAAGCTTCTGTACTAAAAATTGGTAGGCCGCATAACACCTTTGTAGGAGAACCCTTTGTGCTATCATCATCACAACTATCACCATTGTCATTCACTTTGTAGCGTGATACCTCAAACCTGGGGCACTTATGTACCTTTTCAAACTCCGGTGTTGGTGGAGGATACTCCAATATCTCGTCGTCATCACTCGTAATCTGAATGATATCCGGCTCTCTATGAACCTCGCTAGCATCATCAGGCCTCCTGGGAGAGGGTGGTCTTCCCGGAACCATCGAATCGTAATCCTCATCGCGATCCTGAAACCACTGGACCTGGAATAGGGCATGATACTGTCTAGCATCCATCATCGGCCTCTTAACAGATGGCCTCCTAGGTACAATATGCCCCCCACAACCACGATTTGCCTCTTGTGACATTGTCTGTTGTTAACAGTTGTCAATCATGAGCAATCATTCAATCTTAAGGTTTCAGAAATGTAACAACAACCAACCAATTTAGTTGTAACAACAACCAACAAACAACCATTCAAAAAAGCAGTAACTCATTTGTAGTAACATTAATTTTGTTCTCAAATCCAAAACAATGCTAAAATTCATTAGCTAACAAGTTAGTTGAGAGAATGTGCAAACAAACATTATCTAAACTTCAATAAGTGCCTCTATAAAAATTTAAACATATCCCAACACGTTGATTGTTTTAATTGTTTTACGGTAAAAGATATCCCAACACGTTGATTTTTTACAGGATCAACACTTATTATAATCTCAACCAAGTTAAACATATTTATCAAAACTAAGTTACCAACTCCTTCTATATAACTTTTATTCCTAATGGTTTCTTATTCTTTTTGAAATTTTAGTAGCAGCAGTAAGGTATGTACACGTCTCTTATTAATCTCAACTCTAACTTCAGTTCTGTATCCACCAAATCATGTTCAGTTTAGAAAAAAATAAAAACAACACTAAATGAATTGCCAAAAGAGCAACATCAATATCAAAACAGCAACAACAACAAATCAGGTTCATGTTCAGTTCAGTTTTCAGAAAACTTACAGAAAAATAGAAAGCCTCCTTTTCCTTCCCGAAAACAGCAACAAACTCGTACCGAAAGAACCCACAAATACGCCTCATTTGCTGTAATAAGGAAACTCGCAACAACTGAAATCTCTGTGGAAGAGCTTGAATCGTAACTTCAAATGGAGTGCCCACTCAAAGAGAAAATCACATGCACAGCCCTCCACTCGGTATTCACCACTATACCCATTATTAGTTATAGAGAGAATAAGAGAGAGAAGTAAAAAAACGAGAGAACAAAATGCGACAGCGAATGAGAGAGAAAATATTACCTTTATCGCGGCGGTCGAAGGTGGCTCATAGAGAGAGAGAGGGGGGATGACGACGATGGCGACAACGAAGGTATGAGTGCAAGGGAGTGAGAGGGACGACGGTGAAACCTAGGATCATAGACTTTGTTTCAGAGTGAGAGATATATGTTTGTGTACACGTAAAATAAAAGGAAGACTTTTTAAATCGATTGAAGCAAGAACCGATTTAAAATGTTGTTTTAACATACTTTTTAAATCGGTTATTATGAGAACTGATCTTAAATATTTAGGATTTTTCCTGTTTTTGACTTTTTAAATCGACTTTTAAGACAACCGATCTTAAATGTTTATGATCTTTCTAGTTATTTCCAAAATGTCACCGCCTTTATCTTTTAAATCGGTTGTTGCAATAACCTATTTAATATTCCTTTTTTTATTCCTATGGTTGAGACTCATTTTAGATTATCCAACTGGGACATCAATTTTGATTAGAGCATTAGCAGCTGATGAATGTATTTGGTAACTGGTTTGCTAATCTTTGCAAATGAATTATCTTTCGAACTTCCAGTTCACATTGTTTTGTATGAGGATCAAGATGGGACAACAATAATGCATTCCAACTAATCTCATTTTCCAGCTGCTTATTCTCTCCCCTAATATTGGGATAACTGATTCATCAAAATGATAATCTATAAACAGATCTATAAATAAGTCTCCCATTTTGGTTCAAGATACTTTATTATATATGGAGATTCATATCCAACATATATTTTCAACTTTTTTTTATGACCCATCTTAGTTCATATTGGTGGAGCAATTGGAACATACACTGCACATCCAAAGTTCTTAGATGGAAAATCTTAGGTTCTTGACAAAAAGCCATTTGTAACGGGGAGAACTTGTGATAACTTATTGGCTTGATGCGAATCAATGTCACAACTTACAAGATTGCATGCCCTTAAGTAGAAATTAGAAGTTTTGATCTCATAAGTAATAGTCTTGCAATCAATCTAAGAGGCTTAATGAATAATTCTGCAAGTCCATTTTATGTATGAACATGTGCTACAGGATGTTCAGTATCAATTTCAATACAAATATGATACTCATTAATCGCATGAGATGTAAATTCACCAACATTATTGTAGAACCCTAATTTTATCCGGTCTTTATTTTATTTTTATTATTATTTGTTAAATTAGTAGTAGTGGTAATAACAAGTAAAATAATATTTTTGGTTAAGGATAAAAGGGATTAAAAAAAAGAAGAAAAAAAAAGAGGATTTTTTTTGAGAAAGGGTGTGCAGAAAATAAATATGGGTGGTGCATATAGCAGCACAACCCAATTCCAGCCCACTAGCCCATCACTTCCTTTTTGTTACTCGCACCCCTTTTATTTTGGATTGCACCTCCCCTGCGTTTGCTCCCTGCTCGTTTCTCGCACCCCACTTTCTCCATGCACCCCCCACTTGGCCCAACTAAACCTCAAGCAGCCTCACCAAATTTCAACTTCAAAGAATCCTAAAACCTAAACCTAAAAGCACATTCCACGCATTCAACTAAAACGCGCAGCTCTCCTCTTTCCCTCACCATCTCCTTCCTCGCGGCGCTGCCCTCATCCCTCTCTTCCCATCTCCTCCTTCTCTCCAACCCTAGCTCCCAAACCCCAAGCGTCCACACCACCTCTTCCTTCTCCTCGGCCCCCTTCCTTCCTTCAATCTCTTCCTCACCCTAACCCTAGCCGCGACAATCTTCACCTTCTCCAAGAGCCCTAGCCGCAGCACTAACCTCATCCCCACGTTTCCCCTTCATCTCTCATCTCTCTCACCAAACCAAACCCTAAACCGTCCCCTTTTCTCGCCCCTAATCCTGCAACCTCATCTCTTTATCCCATTCACCATCATCTCCATCAAATCCAAACAAGATTCTCGCAGAAAAGGGAGTATCTGTTCCCTTTCCTTCCTTTTATCTCTTTATTTCTTTTTTTGTTTTTATTTTTATTTTTTGAACAAATCTGATCGGTTTGTTTCGCAGGTACTTTGGCTATAAAAGCCACACAAAACGCAAGTCAAGGGAAACCCTAGAGACAGAGAGCAAGAGGGAGGGACTGGATCCAGAAAAAGCAAGGAGAAAGAGAGGCAGAGAAAACAGAGCCAAGGAGAATAAGAGGAAAGAAGCTATGAGACCCCCCTTTTTTCCCTAGAACCAAAAAAAACACTGCTAGTCCTAGGTTTCTTTTGAACCCCCCTTTTCGATTTTTGTAAATTTTCTGGGAAGCCACAAATTCAGGTTCCCTCACTTTCTTCATCTCTGTATCTTTCTGCTTTCCTTTTTACCGTGACTGTGTAATAAGGATTTACATTTTGGGATTGAGTGATTGTTTTCTGATTTGAAATATACACGATATCATCCTTTCTTTGCATTTTTTTTGTATTTTCTGTTGTTATTGATGTTTGTTGATTGGTTGAGGTTCGGCTGAAACAAGTTGAGACTAGGGTTTGGCCTTCCAACGGGGCCAAACCCTAGGCAGGGACTAATTTACAGATATATGATAAGTAGGGACTTAACTGCAAATATATGATAAAGGAGGATTAAAATGTAAATATATGATAAAAGGGACCTGAAAGTAAAAAAGAATTAAAAAGTTTTCTTTTTTTTTATTTTCTGTTCATACACGCTCTGAGATTTGGTCTCCTAATGGGGCCAGACCCAAACTAGGGACTTATTTGCAATATTATCTTTTTATCTCATAAATAATTAGAATTGAATAAAGAATTGATGAGGGAGGGCATAAGAGCAAATAAAAAAAAGAATTTTTCCTTCTTATCTATTTTTTTTTATTAATATAATTTGTTTTTTTTTTATCTTTTTTAGGTTTTTTTCTTACATTTATTATTTCTGTTACATAAGAAAAGAATAGATAATAATTTGTATATAATGGTTGAGGTGTCCTTTTACTAAGTTTCTTTTTATAACCTTTGCAATATGATGAGTAATAAACTTATATTTTTTTAGGGAATAATTTATTTAATGATAAGCAAGTTTCTTTAAACAATTAACGGGTACCATTTTTTAAATGGGCGCGTACGTGTGCTAATCCTTCCTTGCGCGTAACCAACTCCCGAATCCAAATCTGGTTCAAAGACTTTATTTTTTATTACATCAAAAAATATTCAAAAATTAGGTTTTCCAATGTTTCCTATAAAAATAAAATATTGGTGGCGGCTCCATTTAAATTTTAAGGGTGGTTGTCACAATTATCTTAGCACATTTTTATAATCGGATAATCGATAAAATAAGCTCTTCATCAAATTACTTGAGCAAGCAATCTCACAAGCTCCTGGTTGTGAGTTGACAACAAACAGACATGTAACCATTTAGTTATTGCATCAATTAAAGCCATAAATACCTAAATGGTCCACATGGTAAGTGTATTTGCTCACAAATATCACTTCCAATTATTGTTGGTGATAATCAAATTATCAACTTCCCTTAGGAACAAGCAATACACGATAAATTATTGGACTGAAGAATCTCCTGGCTCTTCAATGGATGTCCACATGAATTTTCTATTACTATTCGCATCATAATAGTCTCAGGATGGCTCAACCGGTCATGTCAAACAACAAACTTATTATAATCCATAAACTTCTGGTTTATGATAGTATGTGTTGTACTGATATGCGTTTAGTACACATTTTCTATCTAAGGTAAATCTAGTGATATAAAGTTATTAAATATTTCCTTCATTTTCTGTTTCGACGTGGTATCCATTTAGATGGATATCGTTGAAACTTAATAAGTTTCAATAAGACTTAGAATATAATGTAATATCAATGTGTAACTTTGTTCCTCCAGGAAACATACATTAGCTCTTCCAGAGCTTTAATTACATTTGCAAACTCTTGGTTGCAAGTTGAAAAAGTACACACGTGGTCATATGATTTCTGTTCATAACTATTGTTATCACAAAAAAAAAAGCCAATGGCAAGCCGATTAAGGCAGTAGCCGATACATGATCTAGCCGATCAGATTTATAGCCGAATGGGTTCACATTGAGCTGAGGTTAAAACTCAGAATTAGTTAAGGCTCAAGGAGCACCATGAGGCCAGCCGATAGTCACAAAGTCTAGCCGATTATGGTTAATCAGAGGTTTAAATGTTACAAGGCTACCGGCTAAACAATTGCTACTAAACAAGGAAGCAGTAGAATTCGACTAAGAGTTGGAGTTGAAAGTCATTGTACTTTGGCGCCAAAATGTTAAAATCAGCTCTTAAGGGCCCTCAGCGTATTTAAAGCAGGGAAATCGCTTTGTGTAGCCGAGGATAAGACGGTTATTCCATGAAGTGCATGAACGTGGCAGTTGAGGGACACACGGCCGCTTGTTGTCAGCTACCAACGTAGTGGGAGCATTTAGTAGCTAATAGGGGGCGGTTACAATTTTGTTTTTCTCTTTTGTATATATATATACCCTGTTGAGAAATTGTAAAACACACACGATCAATCAAACAACTATTTTTCTCTTGCAATTTACAGCATTTATCTTAGCCGATTTTATGTCTCTTAGCCTTAGTTTAGCGTAGATTCACCACTCCCAACGCTTTCTGGAGTAGTTGAGAAACCCATAACTGAGAATTAGAGTTTCGTTCTCGGTGTAATCACATGACAAGAATCAATTTTTCAGCTGGATATTAGCTGATCCATCGGTTGATTTGTTCACGCAAACAAATTTGGTACGCCTGGTGGGACCATAGGTGAATCGAGGGCTAAGTTTGATTTTCCAAGGCAGAATCACGCTTGGCGTATAAACCTTAGGTCCGGAAAGAAAGTCAACAACAACATGGAGTCGAGTTCAAATCCCAAGAAAACCCTGTCACGCAAATGTATGCCCATAGCGGTTGAAGACATTCTAGTCTCCGCACCAGCCTCAACTGACATGAATGACCCTGAGAATACTGAAGCCCCAGTGGTCATGACCACCTCCTTCATCAGGCAACAAATTGACATGAGAATTCATGACATTATGTACCAAGTGTCAAGACAATTAGCAGATACTGTCAAGCCCATGGTGCACAACAAGGTTCAGCAGGCAAGAGACGCGGAAGCATACCGAGGGCAACAAGGTGAACACTCGACTAGTTATGCGTTACCAGTGGGAAATGGGCAAACTCAGCATGCTCAAGGCAGTCAGGTTTAGCAGCCTCAACCGAATGTAGTTCAAACTAGGCTTTTCCAGGCACAGTCGAACCCACCACTGGTAGGGCCACCAACCCAAACATGTGGTGATCAACCGAATACATGAATACCACCTCACGTTGGGGGGCAAGTGATGTCAACTGATCAAGCAAATCTACAGTATGGGTAGATCAATATGGCCCAGAGGCCAATTAACGTGGCTGGACACATTGGTTTGCCGCCAGTAATGTCATATGCTCCAACATGTGGCCCTACTGTGTAGGCAAACACTTATGGACAACCAAATTGGCAGCCGATGGCCCCTGATTATGGTTCAGGGAAGCTACCTGGGGATCGGAACCTAAAGAATCCACCATTCTACCAACCACAACCAGTCCCCACGCCAGACCCTCCAGTAAGTTCAAATTTATCACGAACGACTGGCAAATTATGGGGTAGAGCAGACATGGAATCCTGTTCCACCTTTTCCTCACAATGCATCGGTTGTTCCAGGAAATCAGGGAGGAGGTTTTGGTAAATATTGTCAAGAGCAGTAATGGAATACCAACCCACCTTTAGGCAATGTTCCACCAAGTACCTTCAACCGTCAGAATTCGTTCCAATAGGCTTCACCCTGGAAACCAATGGGTCAGAGTGTAACCCAGCCGAATCCACGGGATAATCGACAGGGGACTTCTCAGCTGATAGACCTGTAGATGATTGTAAGTATTATCAAAAAGTACTTTGGGGTACAATTAAAGCCATTGGACCGTCCTGTTTACAGGAAACCTTACCCTGAATGGGTGGATCGGATGATTCCTCTTCCTAGAGGATTCAAGACTCCTGACTTCACAATATTCTCAGGGGAGGATGGTAAGTCTATTATGGAGCATATAGGGTGTTTCACAGCCCAGTGAGGTGATAGCAGCCAAAATGCGTACCACAAGCTTTAACTTTTCCCCTTGTCACTCATTGGGACAACCTTCACTTAGTACTCTTCTTTACCTCGTAACTCAGTGCAAAATTGGGCTGACATGGAGAGATGCTTCCATGATAGATTTTACTCGCCTCAGCCTCAAGTCATGGTAACCGATCTCACTTGTCTCAGGCAGCAAGTTGACGAATCGGCTGCTAATTACATTGAGAGGTTCAAAAAGAAGGCAGTGAAATGTTCTGTGTAATTCCCTGAGACAGAATAGACATCCATGGTAATCAATAATATGCACTCTCAATTGAAAGAAAAGCTAGTAGGACAGCCTTGCACAGACTTGAACTAATTAGTAGAGAAGGTTATCCGACTTGAGCAATACATCCAGGAGAAGGAGAAGAGGAGGGCCAGCCGGGGAAAGGGTCCCCACTTAGTTTCTATCATAGAAGCAGAAGAATTTGACTCCAAATCAGTTGACCTTATGGCTAACATGATGGTAGCCGTGATAGTCAAATGAAAAAGTTATTCTTGCCCAGCATTAAAGGCAGCTAAAGCCAAAGAAACCAAATCAGCAGAAGACAGGGCTGGATACTCTTTTAACATAACCAAGGCAGACCAAATCTTTGATTACTTGCTCAAGGACAAGAAGATCCGGTTGTTAGAAGGGCATCAACTCCCACCTCCTGAAGAGTTGAAGAATAAGAAATACTGTAAGTGGCACAATTCTTATAACCATTCTACAGCAAATTGCGTAGTTTTTAGGAAAGCAATACAAAGGGCTATCAAGGAAGGTAGGTTCAAGTTAGCTGACAAGAGCATAGCTGAGATGTCAATGGACACCAATCCATTCCCTGTTGTGACTATGGCCATTGTATCTTTCTCAAGGCCTGACAGCCTAATTCGTCAAAAGGAAAACAGCCAATGAGGAGTGTTTGGGTTCCCAAAGAAGAATCCAAGAAAGATCAAGAGGTCACCAGGGTATCTGTGTTCGACAGATTGGGTAACCCACACGTGTCATCTAAAAGCACTGTGGGCCAACCATCTACCAGCCGATCCCATGGTAACCCTCCTAGACCTGGACGTTTGACCAGTGAGTTGATCAACCAGTATCACAACATGTGCTCAAAAACAGAGAGAGTGCAGCATGCTCAGGGGCCTGGGGGCAAAATCGACTAGGAACCTCAGCTGAAGCCCAGCCGATTATGCCAAGGATCACTAAGGACTCTCTCCCAAAGTCTAAGCGAAGAGTGGCAGAGTTCAATGTGAAAGGAGGAATGTCTTCCCTTCGCATAACAGTAAGGAATGATGAAGAACTCAAACCACAAAGGATGATCAAATCAGCTGCAAACGTCAGAAAAAGGCATTGGGTTGTCAACCAACCTTCCAAGAAGAAAGAGGTCAAGCCAGTTGCTTTGACTAGAATGTAGAAGAGAAGGCTGCAGCGGGTTAGGTCTTTACAAAGAATGAAACAAACATTGCAGATGATTGTTGATGGTAAGGCAGTCGATAAGAAGGAGATCCTAGAAGCAAAGGTAGAAGAAGCCCTTGAAAGGGCTTTTGGACCTTGTGGGCTAGGGCCTGACAAAGTTGAAAATAAGCAGGTCAAGAAGGCCCCAATGACAAGTACTGTTGCTGTGAATGTAGAGCAACCTGACGAAGAGAAGGAACATATTCCCATGTACACACAGAGCTTAAATGATGGGGATGAACCGATCTCAGAAACTGGCTATCTTGAGGATTCTGTATTGGATTATCTGTATGATGAGGATGCCAACAGTTTGATGGCAGCCATTGAGGTAGTCAGCGTGATCCCAAGTGAGTTCTGGGCTGGTTATCCACAAATTGAGCACTTAGAGGGAGATGTCTGCGTGGAAGAGGCAGAATAGGCAACTTTAACCTACAACATGGCAAAAGATGCTTTAAGTACTGTTTTAGTAAGCCAACTAAAGACATGGTGAAGCACCTAGAACCCTTGTACGTAAAAGCTTACATCAATGGCAAGGCCTTCAGCCGAGTGTTTGTTGATAATAGGGTAGTGCTGAATGTGATGCATGTTGCTACCTTGAAAGGTTTGAACAAGTCAGAAGAAGACCTGATCCCAACTAACATGAAAATGGCTAGCTTCATGGGAGAGACTTCCTCAGCCTTAGGAATCTTGGTAGCCGAGATCACAGTTGGCCCCAAAAGTGTCAAGTCAGCCTTCTTTGTGATTGATGGCAAACCATCTTATGCAGTCCTGCTTGGAAGAGACTGGATTCACACCAGCCATTGCTTGCCTTCCACCATGTATCAGAAAACTTTTGGGAAGGAGATAAGATAGAGATAGTCCCAGCCGACGACAACCCATTCCCAGCTGAGGTACAAAATTTAAAAGCTTTGTTTTATTCTCCTTGTGTTGCTCCTATTGCTGTTACTGAGGAATATGAGGAAGGATCATGGGAGTCTTGCAACTTGACTCCCCAATGTTTCAAGATTAAGTAATTAGCCGAGCCACGACTAACCATGGAAAAGTTTAATGATTAAAGACACCCAAGTGGTGTAAAACTTATGGGACCGACTAGAGGCTTTCAGGGCTGAATCCCATGTAGCCGATACTGATAGACAAACACAGAAGTGATGACCTCACTTCGGCTATTGAGACCACGGAGTTGCCGATGGAGTTTGAGTCACCCATCCAGAGGACTCTACTAAGCTTTGAATCCCAAGATCTCTTAGAAAATATTAACTTGGGGACCCCAGAAGAACCTCGGCTAACGCAAAAGGGATGTAGTAGCCCTCTTGGAGAAATATAGGGACTGCTTTGCTTGGGATTGTCATGAGATGCATGGGCTGACACGTGAATTGGTGGAACACAGATTACCAATTAAGGATGGTTTCAAACCACATAAGCAGTCACCTAAAAGGTACCATCCTCAGCTGATGCCACAAATCAAAGCAGAGATTGAGCGTTTGCTAAATGTTGGGTTCATCAGAACAACCAGGTATATGGATTGGTTAGCTAACATAGTACCTGCCATGAAAAAGAATGGCAAGATTCGAGTCTGCATTGATTACAGAGACTTGAATTTAGCCACTCCGAAGGACGAATATATAATGCCAGTGGCGGACATGTTGGTTGACATGACCGCCACACATGGTATTCTAAACTTCATGGATGGTTACTCTAGCTATAACCAAATATCTGTAGCTGAGGAAGATACTCACAAGACTGCCTTCAGATGCCTAGAGGCACTAGGAATTTATGAGTGGTTAGTAATGCCATTCGACTTGAAGAACGTTAGAGCTACTTACCAGAGAGCTATGGATACTATCTTCCATGATCTAATCGACAAGACTATGAAGGTTTATATAGATGACGTGGTGGTAAAGTCCAAAGACTTCAAAGCCCATTTAGCCGATTTGGAACAAGTCTTGCAGAGGATGAGGATCCACAACTTAAAGATGAATCCTACTAAGTGAATGTTTGGTGTATCGGCTGGCAACTTCCTTGGTTTCTTGGTACATCAAAAGGGTATTGAGATAAACCAAAACTAGACCAAGGCAGTAATGGAGGCTAGGCCACCGAAGAACAAGAAGGAGTTACAAAGTTTATTGGGCAAGATCAACTTCTTAAGGATATGTATAGCCAATTCAGCTGGGAAGATGAAGGCTTTTCCCCTTTGCTGAAGCTCAAGAGTGCAGAGGGGTTGGTGTGGGGTCCTGAACAGCAAGAGTCCTTTGATAAAATAAAGAAAGCTTTAGCTAGTCCATCGGTTTTGATGCCCCTATGCCAGGAAAGCCTTTGAAACTCTACATTGCAGCTGCTGAAGAATCTATCGGCTGCCTGTTAGCACATGATGCTGAAGATGGAACTGAGAGGGCAGTGTACTACCTTAGCTGAATGCTTAATGATGCTGAGACTAGATATACTCCTCTAGAGAAGTTATGTTTGTCATTATTCCATGCTTGTACAAAACTTGAATATTATCTAATGCCACATGAAAACTTATTTTGTGCAAAATTGACATTGTTAGGTACTTACTTAATAGGCTTGTCTTACAGGGTCGACTGATGAAGTGGGCCATTAAGCTCACTGTCTTTGCTCTAAAGTACGTCCCACTGAGGGCTGTTGAGGGTCAGACTTTAGCCAATTTCTTAGCAGAACACCCTTACGTGGAAGTTGGGGACTCATGGGTGTCTCCAATTACTTGCATAGACCTGTTGCCTTGGGTTCTGACTTTTGATGGGTCTAAAACCCAGAATGGAGTTGGAGCCGGAGTGGCAATCACCAACCCAGAAGGAAGGTGTGGAGGTTTTTGTATCGGCTAGACCCAGGTTTAACTAATAACCAAGCCGAGTATGATGCCTTGATCATAGGTTTGAAGTTGTTGACCACCATGAAAGCTGATTATATTCATGTAAAGGGAGACTCTCAGTTGGTGCTCAAACAGCTAATAAGAGAATATGGGTGCAATAACCCAAATCTGTTAGCCTATTATGCAATGGCTGACAGATTGCTTCATTATTTTATAGATGCAAATGTGTCATACATTCCATGAGGGGCCAATATGGAGGCCAATGATTTAGCCCAATAGGCCTCCGGATACATGGAATCTTTGTTGACTTTGGACTATGACGACCTACCAGCCGAGGTAATGGCTGTAGACCAAATCGACTTATGGAAGAATGAGCTGATCGAATACCCACAGAATCCTTCTAAATGTACTGACCCCAAAATCAAGAGACGGGCTCTAAAGTACGTGCTTCTTGATGATGAACTGTACAAAAGAAGCATGAATGAGGTATTGTTAAAGTGCATAGATAAAAGTGAAGCCCTAAAGGTCATGGGTGAAATTCATGAAGGCATATGCGGTTCACATAGGGTTGGGTCATTCATGAAATAGTTGATTTATTGCCATGGATATTACTGGCCTACCATCACAACCGATTGCTTTCAATATGCCAAGGGATGCGAGGAATGTCAGCTGCATGGCCCAATTCAAAGGGTGTCTGCCAAATTGATGCATCCTGTGGTAAAACCATGGCCATTCAGAGGCTAGGCTATGGATTTGATCGGCAAGATCCACCCGTCGTCTTCCAAGGGACACAATTTCATAAGTGTGGCAACCGATTACTTCACCAAGTGGGTGGAGGCTCAGCCGATGGTCAAGGTGCAGCAAGAGGATGTCATCTGATTCATCCAACACTAGATCATATACATGTTTAGGATTCCAGAGACTATCACCATAGATCAAGGAACCATGTTCACAGGAGAAAAAATGGTTGCCTTTGCTCAGCAATTTGGGATCAAATTGATACACTCATCCCCGTATTATGCACAAGCTAATGGGCAAGCTGAGGCAACCAACAAGATCATTGTTGATCTAATCAAGATCATTGTTGATCTGATAAAAAATAACTTGGAAAACAAGTCCAGGAAATGGCATTTGACACTGGATGAAGCCCTATGGGCCAATAGGAATTCTAAGTCGACAGCCACTGGTACAACTCCATATCGGCTGACATACGACCAAGATGCAGTATTGCCTTTGAAAATCAATGTCACTTCATTAAGGGTGGCAAAACAGAATTCCCTAAGTTTGGAAGAGTATCAACAAGCCATGTTTATGGAGTTGGATCAATTGGATGAAGATCGGCTGATGGCCTTAGAAAGAATTGAGGCAAGCAAACGCAGAATGGCTAGTGCCTACAACAAACATGTTAAGTTGAAGAGGTTTGTTGAATGTGACCTACTTTGGAAAAATATTTTACCAATAGGGTAAAGGACCCCAAATTTGGGAAGTGGTCATCAAATTGGGAAGACCCATTCATTGTTAGTCAAGTGTTTGTAGGAAATGTTTATCGGCTAGTTAACATATAAGGCGAAGAATTAAACAAAAGCATAAATGGAAAATATTTAAAGAAATATTATCCTACCATTTGGCAAACTTGTTCAAGTGAATAGCCACAAGCTGGCCATCTAGCTTAAAAGAAAATGAACCAAAAACAACAAAAGGAAAGCTAAACAAAACTAGGCTGCTAGGTCAGGCACTTTCTTTGAAACGGCTGCCTCTGCTGAATCGGTTGCCTCTATGGAATCGGCCACCTCCGTTGGGCCAGATGCCTCTGGGAGATCAGCTACCTTTTGAGGGTCGGTTGCTCCCGTAGGATCGGCTACCTCTTTCGGGTCAGTTGCATCAGTTGACTCAGCTTGCACTTCCTCGGCTACTGCCTTCACAATCTTAGCCACATCCACGGCCATGGCTTCCGGCCCAGGTGGAAGAATTTTAGCGGGCCCATTGGGAGCCAAGGTCTCGGTCTCCATTACGGCAGCAAAAGTGCCTTCTAAGGCAGCGCTAGCCGATCCTTCCGTTTGAGTTGTAGCCCCTTCAACTGAAGGCGTTGAAGGCTTTTCCTTCGCCTAGTACAGCATAAGGCGCAACTGATCCCATTTCTGGTTAGCCGCATTAATCCCTTCTCTTCCACTCCTTAAATCCTTCTCCAGGCCAGCCTTTTGGGTGCCAAGGATTGAAATGTCATGATCAAGAGAGGAAGCCTAAACATAAAGGTTGAGGCATCTTTCAGATTGGGCTTCCAATTTGACATCCAGCTGCTCTACTGAGGCGTTACCTCTTTGATTTCGTTATGGATGCGGGTTAACTCCAAGTTCAGCCGAGCCAATCTGTCCATGAGCTCATTCATCTTGGCCAGGTCCACCTGCTTCTCCTTATCAACAGCTTGGTAAGAAGACAGGAAGGAGGACTTTTGGGTTTGAAGATCATGATCGCAAATCTTTGGAGGCATGGTCATGGTTCTCTTTGGACAGCCAATAGACCGTAGAAACATCATTAACCATTAGTGCCATTTGTTGGTATAGCCCTCGGCTGGCAGAAGGTATGTATGGAGATTCAGATAATTTGAAGAGTGATGCCCTCAGATCGGCTACCCGTGCCTTCTCAGTTGGGATTTCTCCCATCAAAGTCGCGTCCACCTTCTCCAAATGACTGGAGGCGGGCGAAGAAACCCCCTGCAACGGGTCAACCGAGGCAAAATATTGTGCTAATACCTCCTCCAAATCCTAAACAGATGAAGTTGACGGGCGATGAGGGGTTCAATGAACAATAGGGGAATCATCCCTAGCCGACTGTAATACAAAGCACAAAAGGTAAGAACTAAACCGACAGAGATGAGTGATCGCGATAAAAGAAATTCAAGCAGAACAAGATACCTGTGATGGGCTTTGAACCTCGGCTGCCTGAGAGGCAGAAGTCTTTTGAGGGGCCACCTCAGGTTGAGGATTAGCTGAGGTAGCACCCTGAGCCTTTGAAGGCTGTGAAGGGGTAGCCTTATGGGGTGTTGATTTGGACACAGGAGTATGTTATTTCTGAAATAAGGAGAAGATTAGGGATCAAAATCTTGACAAAATCAAAGAAACAGTCGAGGTAAAGACACTTACTTTAACTTGCTTTCCCTTGTCAGTGGGTATTGGTTTGGACTTCTTGGAGGCTGGAGTTGCAGGAGAGGGTTCCTCAATACAAATTCCCCCAGGCCTTGTCCTTTTCTTGCTCGGAGGGGGAGATTCATCTAGGTTGATGACCCAGGTGATGGTTTGGCTGCCAAAATATAAATGGTTAGCCGATACTGATGCAAAGGTAAAAGAAAGAATAAAAGAGAGGAAAAAGGGATACTTACTCTTCATGGTAGTTGAAGCCCTGGTTCTGCGCACCGGTTCCGGCCTCACAACCTTCAGAGGGGGGAAGGTGATTAGTTCATCTTCGTCTTCTTTGGCACTACTATCAGTAAGCTCAAAGAGCCTCAAAAAATATTTGGCCAAGGAGTCCCGGAACATTTTTGCCTTAGCCGAAGGCCACCAATTGGCAATGCCAGAAGTTTCCCCAGCCGAGGGAATAAATGAAACCCATTGGAAGCTGTTCAACTTTTCCAAGTTGAAAACTGCCAAAGCTTTCACCGCTTCGGTCGATATGTTGCTCCTCCCTAGTAAAGGAACCTTGCTGAGATAGGGCCAAGGCACGTGCTACAATAACCCAAACTGGCGAGCCACATAGTTGGAGTACAGAACTCGGCTGTGGTCTTATTGTTTCTGGAATTAGGTTTCAGTCGACCAAGGATGTCCCTGGCAGTCAGAATTTGACTCCAATTGAGCACGATGTCTCCATGCGCTGCAGGAGAAAGGTTCTGGTCAACCATGGTAAAGATCCAACTCGGGCCGATCCTTCTCTTAAAGATCGGCTGCCAATCTTGAGAGATTCTAGTCATATTGTGTAGTTTCTCCATTACATCAAAGGTAGTCACCTGCTTGAGAGGGGTTAGCCGCAGATGCCCGACTAGCGTTCTTGCTCCAGCCGGGAGAGTGTGAATGCTGAAGGTAAGGTCAATAAAATCAGGAAAATACAGGGTTATTCAAAGTTGCAGGAACCAAAGAGGTCCTGGGGTGTTCTTCAAATTGGCACCCTACCTCAACCGATCCAACATGTTGAACAGAGCCCGATAGAGATAGGAAGGGAAGAGTGACTCCCAAGCAACCTGCCTACCTGATACGGCTTGGGCCACATATATTTGGAGTTCTTGGACAACATCGACAGAACTGGTGCAAACGAAATATTTGCTGAACTAGTAGAGGAGAAAAGCACAATGCTCAGCATCAAAAACTGGGGTGTTTCTTCCCTTCTGGTTAGCCAAGATAAATGCGGAGTAACTAGAATTATTTCGGTCATGAACAATCTTCAGGTTGGAAGTTGAGATGTCATAAAGATTCGGAGCCTCTTGGCCAACTAGAGGTAGGCCAGTAATAGCTGCCACGTCAAGCAAAGTGGGAGTACTTATCCCCCAGGGAAAGACGAAGGTGTTGGTGGTAACAAACCAGTAGCCGATGAAGCTAAAGATCAAACCAATGTTGAGGGTAAGATCTTTAGCCGAAAGCATAATGGCATCATAAAAACCCATTCTTTTCCATTCCTCACTCTTCGCCTCGGCTACCCTAGTGTGCTAGCCCAAGTAATCAGCAGTAGTGTGTGGCCAAGGCCTAATGTCAGCTGGACACTTTTTAATAGTAAACCAATCACAAACGATTGGTAAACCATATAGGTCTGGAGACAAGTACTCCGTAAGGAACATTTCCCCACCTTTTAAGTCAATGGACGGGCGCAAGGTGAGCGAGTCTTGAATCAGATAAATGGGTGGTAGGATTCATCAGGTGATTAGGCCGTTTCTTGAGGAGGAGAAGAGAAATCGGCCGAGTAGGAAGATTCTTCCAAAGAATCACCCCCGCCGTAGCTGTGCTCGTGGTTTTATGAGTCGGATTGACATCCACATAAGTGAGTGTCTTCTAATATTCCTTTTAATATGTAACTATTGTAACTCTTGGACATCCATCTTCAATATTATTCATAACAATAATAAGATTGTTAATATATTATAATATTTAATATCATTAATTATATTTTTTTTTCAAGAAATCTATATATATATATATATATATATATATGATAATATTTGATAATATAATATATCATATAATTATTTTTAAGATAATTTTTTTTCCAATAGTAAATAGTACTTAGTATTGTCATTAACTAATTTTATCAAATAGAATTATATTTTTATATTTCATGACAACATTTAATAAGTTATATTCTAATTTAGTTATATTTTAAGTATTTTCTCAAATTATAATTATCAATTAACATTATCATTAATCAATTTTAATATTTTAGAGAATGTCTAAAAAGTTTTATATACTGTTAATACGACCAATAATAAATTAATTGTTAAATAAAATAATATATAATAATATTTAAATAGAGTGAAAAATGATTAAATTCATTAATAAGAGTAATAAGACTTGAAAACTCAACTCCTAGTCAAATCAAAACGTATTAGTCGATTAATAAGTTATATGTGGTCTAATAGATTAACACAACTGAGAAGCTTACGAAATTCATCTCTAAAGTATTCTAAGACATATCAAACACATATAAGCACTCAAACAAGATAGCACATCATTGAAAGGAAAATGAGGGTTGTTACACCAATCATATGTACATTGTTTGTTAGCGCTAGACAAAAGAAAATGATCCAACCGAAAACAGATAAATCTGAGACAATAATGGGTGTTTCAGACGGATTGAAGTGGGTTTCGGGTTCTCAGATGACAGAAACAAGTTAGTAATGGGTTGAATTGGGGGACTTTGGTTCTACAAAATTAAACCCATCGGTACCCGAACCCGCCTAAAGAGTGTACTATGGCTTACGCAATATGCATTGTAAACTAAAAAAGTGCACCATGTCCGATCAACCGACCTAGTTGATGGAGCGCTTTTTGCCTTACAGGCTTCGTGCTTGAAGGACTGTGTATCACGCCGGATTGACCAACCGAGGGCATAAGGACTTAGAAATTTGACCGAACACTGAACTCAGGTTTATGATCGGGAAGCATATGCCCGATCGAGTAGGAAGATAGGCACTTACTCCGAGGGTCTTTGTACCTGGGTCGATCGATTAACCTTCCCTTAGATTGATCATCCATCTCGATCAATACTGAGTGTAAAGATCATTGTTCCAAAAACCATGAAACTCTAACCCCAACCCAGTGTTCAAAAAGCCCCAAATCTTACCTCGTCTTGGTTGCTCGTCGCATCACTATGCTCGTTGTTAAAATGATGCTAGTTGGTTCCTCTGACAACCATTATAGGCGCCTTTGCATAAGCTATCAGTGCCTGATTGCCATCTTCTTTCCTCGATAAGGCATGGAAATGCAAAAAACATTCTAGAATCTGGCCATGAAGATCCAAATCGTGTGTCTAATGGTGATCGATGCCTCTAAGGAGTTCGGGACGTTGATGATGACAAAATTTGAATGATCATTTCCCGTTTCAGGAACTTCTGTCAGGTTCAAAAGTGTTTATTCTATTTTCTTCACAAATATCTCTTCTTAAGTTACACTATTTACTTGTGATGGAGATTCAAATATGTTTAATATATCATCATGGAGATCTAGTTGATTACACGTGCAATATGTTTGCTAATTACTAGTACTCTATATGTCAATATATATCAAGCATATATCTCTTACACGAAGAAGACCGAGCGAAAGAACAAAGAAATAAATCGACCAGATTTTATGATCAAAGACGGTTTGCAAAGACAATTAAGCCGACTGAGTATTGACTTTTATTGAAATTACGGATATTGTGCATTAAGTGTTTCAGATACCTTTTAAAAGAAGAAGCCTGAGCAACGTCTCGTGGGAATCGCCGTTTGTGAAAAAGCAAATGTTGGGTTAGCAACAAAAGGCAACATAAGACCCTACTAAAAGGGAAATGTAAGACCTTTTTACAAGAAGCTCGAGCAACGTCTCATGGAATATCCCCATTTGCAAAAAAACAAAATATTGGGCATACATGAACAATTCAAGAGAGCATTCGCGAAATACCCGACCTAGCTGAGCCTCAACTCGGGGGTTTTCCCTGTTTAAGAAAAGCAAAATGTTGGGCATAGTTGATCAATTCAGGAGGACGGTCGCAGATTACCCAACCTACTTGAGTCTCGGCTTGTGGGTTTTCCCCGTTTGCGAAAAGGAAAATGTTGGGTATACCTGATCAATTCAGGAGGACGGTCGCAGATTGCCTGAGTACCCAAGCCTCGACCCATGGGTTTTCCCCATTTACGAAAAGGCAAAAGTTGGATATACTTGATAAAATCAAGAGAACGATCACAGATCACCCGACCTACCTGGGCCACGACTTTTGGGATTTCCACGTTTGCAAAAAGGAAAATATTGGGTTTTCATTTATTTAAACTTCAAAAATTATTTGAAAGTTATGTAAAAATTATTTATTTGGTACGGTAATAAAAACTATTTTGTGTTTATGTTCTGGACAGTCGAAAAGGAAAAAAAAAATCCCCTTCTATGGGTGGAGAACATGGAGCCAAAAAGTAGATAATAAAGAAAAAATGACATACATAAATTTCAAAATTGCAAAAAGATCCTTTTCCATGGTATCTTGGGTCACAATTGAGCCAAAAAGTTTGTTCGTGAGTCCAAATATTTAGTAGCAACTACTCCAAATAAGTTTTCTCTATGTAAGACACTGAACTTCAAGATGCAGTAGGCCATTTAGCATCGATCAGGCTGACGCTAGGTCGACCCGGTGTCATGTCCTACGCTATGATTTCGCAGCAAAAAACAAATATTATAGTAACGGTCACGACATTTATGGCCACCGTATTGCACACCGTAGTCCATACGTGTACGGACCGTATGTCCGTACATGTACGGACATTTTTTATTTTTTTTCAAAAAAATATTTTTTTTAAAAAAAATTCTTCAACAAAATACTTTTTTCAAAAAAAATATTAACTACTTACATAAACTGCGTTAACCACTTACATAAACTGCGTTAACCAGTTAAAAAAATCTGTGTACTAACCAGTTAGTGGCATGCGTTAACCACTTACATGAACTGCGTTAACCACTTAAATAAACTGCGTTAACCAGTTAAAAAAAGATGTGTCTGTATTAACCAGTTAAAAAAATCTGTGTATTAACCAGTTAGTAGAATGCGTTAACCACTTACACGAACTGCATTAACCACTTACATTAACTGCGTTAACCAGTTAAAAAAATTTGTGTATTAATCAGTTAGTGGACTGCGTTAACCACTTACATGAACTGCGTTAGCCAGTTACATGAACTGCGTTAACCAGTTAAAAAAAACTGTGTATTAACCAGTTAGTGAACTGCGTTAACCATTTACATGAACTATATTAACCATTTACATGAACCGCGTTAACCAGTTAACAAAATCTGTGTCTATTAATTAGTTAGTGGACTGTGTTAACCACTTACATGAAATGCGTTAACCACTTACATAAACTGCGTTAACTAGATAAAAAAATCTATTTCTGTTAGGAAAAAATAACGTACGAATTCCGTACGGATCCGTACAAATTCGTACCGTATGGACCGTACGGAAATACAGTGTGCATTACTGTGTGTGTAAAAATGGTGTGCATTTATCTTTTTTTTTTTTTGTTATAGTAATAATCCGGCTTCTTTCTGGCACCAATCACCATCCCTATTTTCAAGAGCAGCACAATTGGCCTCAAGTGACTGAATTCCCTTTTGTTACCATTTTTCTTGAATTTGATTATAATTCAGAATTAATTTTTTTTTTGTTTTTCTCTCATCTATGACAGTAAATTATTTTGAGAAAGTGCTCATAAAAGCTTTTAAAAAATAGTCAAAATGACTTTTTCTCTCTCCAAATTTTTGAAATTTATCGAGAAAAAAGTAAATATATAAGAAGTACTTTAAGCAGGATATATTTTTTTGTAAAATAATTCAAAATAGATATTCTCTCGTTATGATTTCATTAAAAATAAAAAATATAACATTTACTCTCTCCGTCCCATTATATATGTCACATTTAAAAAAAATTAGTTCAAAAATATGTGTCATTTTCTATTTTCAATTAAATATTAATTGTTTTGTTCAATTGTGCCATCAAATACTTCACTTTATATTTATGACAATAGTTAATATACCAATGGTTAATAATATTGATTTGGTAAAATTATCACTCATTTTATTTATTTATTACTTTTTCTTAAACTGTGTGATTTAGTTAAATATGATATACTATATATTGGGACAGAGGGAGTAGTGTTTATCAACTTATTTTGATATGATTTTAACATTGAAACTATTTTAATTAAGACAACTGGACATGTACGGTAATTAGCAACAAGAAGTTGAACAAAAAAAGGATATGAAATTACTCCCTCCGTTTTTATATATAAGTAACAAAGCACTTTTTTGGTTCATTGAATAATTCATGTATTTGGTCTATATAACCAAATACATGAGTTATTCAATGAACCAAAAAAGTGTTTTATTGCTTATATATGAAAACGGAGGGAGTAAGCCATTAAGGTGACGATTGATGTTGGAGTCACGCAGAAAACATGACTCCTGGAATTGAGAATGATTATGAAACCATCATAATGGCCCTTCAACTTTGAATTTAAGAGAGTGAAGACTACTGGAACAAACCAATTCAACTCATTTCCAATCTCGCTCATTTCATTTACAGGAAATAAATACTACTCCATGAGTCTCTAAAAAAAAAAAAAAATACTCCATGAGTCTCTATATATAAGACCATTTTGACTAATGCACAACTATTAAGAAAACTAGTTTAAATTTGTCAATAACATGTATCTACTTTTCAAAATTATCCTTCGATCTTTATATCTAATCTAAAAGCTAATAAGTCACTTAAGCAAATTTTTCCCGCCCAAATCAGGAGCATTTTTGGAATAATGAAAAGTCTTTGTGTAATTATGACTGTCGTCCACGTTTACACAATTCTTCTTTCCTGTAGTGGTTTTTTATGTAATATTTTACTACGCATAGGATTACTACTACGTTCCAAAATGTGTTGTAGTATTAAGCAACGGGGTGTCTATCCTGCGTTGCTTTACTGACAGGCACAACAACACAATTTCTTTCTGTGTCACCCTCTCTCATGGTAGGCCCTTGTTTTTCACTTTTGTGCGTCTCAGATACGGTGCACTATAGAGATGCCTTGACCAAATATAAGTTAATCGTGCACTAAAACTTGCAGATGCTTTGACCGAAAAGCCTGCCATGTAGGCTAAGTCAAGGCAACTAAAAATTTAGCAACTGCGCATCAGTTGCTTTTAGAGTATCTACAACGTGAGAAAGTATACAGTGTTGCTCAACTGACACATACATGGGACCAATTTTTTTCTGTGTCTGTATCTCTCCTCATAGGCTCATTTTACGTGTTAGTTGTCGTTGTTTTGACCGAAAAACAATGCACCATGCACTAAATGAGACTTACCAGGTAGACAAAGTTACCGCATCTAAAATTTAAGAAACACCATTAAAGTTGCTCTCACTGAGGCGCCACTATGCTCTGTGCATTAACTCAATACGGGTCTCGATGAAATTGGAAATTGGGAGCCACAAACTCATGTCACGCATGCAGAGACCCTTCAGGCGCGACTTATCTTCTCCCGGATGGGTAGTTTCAGGGTGTTTTTATTCTTTGTTCCACTAAACCAACCGTGAATCTCTACTCATGCGTTTTCTCTTTTTTATTTTTCTCACTGCTACTGGGGTGTGGTGTGCTTCATCCTCCCCGTAGAGACTACTTCTTTCTTTCTGTAATTTTTGCTTTAGGGGTTTGTTGCTTCTTCATCTTGCTTCCTTTTTTCTTTTTTTATCTGCACTACACTTTGTGGTCCCTGACAACAATAGCCGCGATCGAGTCTGCACATCAGCGCAAGCATGCAACTCGAAAGCGGCGCATGTAGGTGCTGACAAACTTTTTATTCGAGAAAGAGGAGACTTAACCCTATTTGATTTACCTTACCATTTAGTTTTCTTCTTTTTGTATGGTTTTGTATATATGTTTGTGATATCGGTTTCTGGTTTGCGTATTTAGCTTCGACAAAGCGTTGGTCACGGGTTCGACGCTACAAAGCTCGATGCAAGACTTTGTGACGCTATTAAGCGTCGGCTAAGCCCACGCTACTTGGCAGCTATAGCCGTTCATAAAGTGACCAATGCTAACTTGCGTCAATAGGGAGCCCACTCTAGTTAGCGCGGCTAGCCCACGCTATGGACAAAAATAATACAAAAAAAAAATCTTGCCCAAAAGTGAGGCATACTGATTGCACTACCTGCGGATTAGAGAACCTCTGTGATGGTGAAATTACAATCTCAAACAACCCTTTTAAGCTAGCAAAATTTATCAGTTCTTAAACTCTTCCATAACTTTAAAAATTGCATATAAGAAGAATTATACAAGATTAAATGGCTGTATATAACTTACTTAATTTAACCAAACTTATGAATAACAAGAAAATAAACTATGAAGTAAATTGGAATACCACTTCTATTTGTTTTAATATGAAAAGCAATAAAAGATCATACCTGAATTTTCGGCCCATATTCCAGCCCCAAACACACCATTAAACACCAAGGGAATCGAAATGAGGATAAGAATTTGGGAATTTTATTAATTACAACCCAAAACAAATTAAAAAAACTAGAACACAACTTCAATACCACAACTTTTCCTACATGCAAAGAACCCTGGTGTTCTGGTTAAGGATACCTAGGAACACTAAGTTTCTAAGCTCTAAAGCAGAAACCAAACTAGCATTACAGGCACTACAAATAAAATAGTAGGCTTACCCAAAGAGCAATAAACAAGCACTTTATAGAAGCAACTGAAAAGTACATCACATTTTGCTCAGTTATTAATTTGGAATATCAGCCTAGCAAAGAATACTAAAATGTACTCATATTATTCTGATCAACTCCGCAGATCATTTTCGCCAAGTGGACATCCTCCGTGCCAAATTCTTTACAAGCTTGTCAAAGCTCATCTTCAGTGATCAATTTCATCTTTATCAAAAAATGAGAAAGCTGCAAGTAATTGATCTCCCCATATTCACCTAATAGAATCTATTGAATACCAGAGAAACACAACCAATGTACACAACATATCAGAGCATAATGGTAATTTCTAAGTCCAAGCAATTTGTAGTTTCTACTTTAACGATTCAAGACAGAGAAACTTCATTGGAATTAGCTCAGACTAAACCAAATTCACTTGCTGTAGATCCTCGCATTCAAAAGAATATTACACCTCATATAAAAGTAAAAGAGACACAGTATCTTGAGTTGCCAACTAATAAGATTCTTGAGTTCTAGAAATAATGAAGAGCAACATTTTATGATGAAATCACATAAAAAAATTGGGAAAAGGAAACTTTTCATAATTTTCTTAAGCTGAATATATACAATTTCAGTGGTGCAGGAAGATAAATCACTTCAAAAGCTATAGCAAAGCGAAAGAACTCCCAAATTCCTTGGTGCAACTCTACAGAAATTAGAGCATGGGTTTTTGCACATGTAGGAGAGTACCTAAGGTACAATCCGGTAAAAAATGCCCTGATAAAAAGAGTCTCTAGAAAAGAACTGATAGCAACTATAGATAGCAAGGAAGAAAAGATTTTGAGATATATTATTCAAACAAGACCAAACATCGTTGAACAAAACGTTTTGCGACAGAGAGAGATAGAGAGCCAAACCTACGCAAAGTCAATGCAAGAAGAAAGCTAGAGGACGTTGGGGATAGATACCCTGTGTGAGTTATTTGGGCAAAAAATGAGTTAGAGAGAGTCATACTGAGAGTGAGAGAGAGAGAGACCATACCAACGAATTTGAGGCTTCGACACTTCAAGGATTCCAAACTTTGGGGCTTTCGGGAGACGACGACGGAGGACACACCAACAATGTCAGATGACACTTAACAGTGGTCGATGATCCTTTTTTGATTAGGGCTTTTGGTGCTTTAGGGTTTGGAGGTTCAAAAGATGGGAACAAGAAAACACAACAAATGGGAGAAAGGAAATTTAATTCATGTTTCCCAGTGATTCAAGCGCGCAGACAACGACGAGAGAAGGGTTAAACACGAGAAAGGGTTTGAATGCAAGAGAGGGGCAAGATAGGTAAGACCAGTTAAGAGATCGACATAAAATTTGAGGAATAGGTATAGAGGCAAATATTCGAAGGCTAGAGTCCAAAGGGGAAGACGCTGATGACATAAAAAATTTATTTTTAAATTGTGTCAGCTCTAAGTGTAGGCGTCGCTGATGCAAATGAACAAAACTAAATAAAAACGCAAAAAAGTATAAAAAAGGGCTTTTGCATAAGCTAAGCTGATGCTACTTGGATGCTAGTAGCGACGGAGTCGAATCCGACGCTAACTTCTGGAAGCTAAATAAGGCTTTTCTTGTATATATTTATATTGTTACGGCTTATAAGATGATTGTTTTTTAGTCTTATAAGTAGTTAGTATCTTTAATAAATAATATGTATTTATACATATTGCTTTCATAAAAAAATGTATTTATACATATTAAATTAATAAAAATAGTAAACAAAGAGGTCTGAACATAGCACGAGTAACTTTCTAGTATTCAGACAATATCTTGTATAGTCTACAATCCCTCAAGTAGATGAATCTCTAAGGCGAAAGAGGTTAGTCATGCGTTCCACCAGCCAAAATAAAAATCATGTAAGGTTGATTACAGATTAATTTATAGGGTCCACCAAACACTTATGGAGACCTTCGTCAGCGGCGAATCCATCAACTTTGAGCCTCCCCCGAGCTTCCCTAATGTTCCTCCACGTAACAGTTGGGTTATTAAATTCGTATTCGATGGAGTATCATGTAATTGTATTCAAGTGTTTCGTCCACTACAAGAATTTTTGCTGTTACCGACGGCCATTTTCCGTCGGTAAATCACAAAATCTATCGGTAAATCAGGATTACCGAAGGCCTCGAGGCCGTCGGCTAATGGCTCGTTGGAAATCTATTATCGACGGCCCTTTAAAGCCGTCGGTAATATCGACGACTTAGCCGTCGAAAAATTATACACAGCCGTCGGTAAATTGGTGGAATTTTACCATTTTTTTGGGTAGTTACCGACGGCTTAGTCATCGGCAATGATCACCGTACACAGTGGCGAATTACCTACGACTCTACCAGAGTTTTCCGTTGGCTGGACTGTCTGTAATCTACTAACGGCCAAGCCGTCTGTAAGTTACAGACGGCCAAGCCGTCGGTAAGTTAAAACAAAACAAAAATGAAATTACCGATGGCTAAGTCCACTGTAATCTTGAAATTAAAACAAAAAAAATTCTCACAGGAACAAGCTCAGCAAACTGAGTAATGCACTCCAACTGAAATCACATACGTTTCACACATTGATTACTTCACAAGTAGTGATTTCAAATGTTCTTCATCATATACAAATATAATTCATGACAATACAACAAATACTACTTTATAATCACAACTGTCCATATATATGATGACCAAGCCAAATCCTCCTTCAGACCATCCACCATATATGTTGACATGACAAATATTTGATGTGTTCCATCTAGTAGAGTCGTTTGATCCACTGGTTGAGCACTCTAACAATTTTCCAGACTTGCCTGAGGATCAATATCATATTATACATGAAAAACTTCATATTTGAGCTCCATATATTAAAAAGTAAAATAAATAAGTGTTCCATTCTGAATAAATCTTATTGAAACTGGAAGCAATATTCCTTCACAAACAAATTAGCCTGGTTTTGATATGATTTGAATTTCATAATTTCTTTAGAAGCCAACATTGCAACACTGTCCCTTGGATGAGAAATATGTTGAAGATTTTATGCTCTTTCCACCTTTTCTCCACTCACCTGTTTCTGGAGGCAATACATCAAACTGCAAAATGCAAACCATCACACATCATCAAGAAAGCTAAGATATATATTTGAAGTTAATAGTTGATACACCATAGTATTCTCAATACATGCTTTTCATAAAACATATATGGGATTTTTATTGCTTTCAACTAAGCACATATTGATCATGATCAATTCATGTAACAGTAACTTCCATTTCCCTTCATCACTGGCATTGTGAATTTTGCTTTTTCAGTAACAATTTTCAATTACTAAGTCATTCATTCAAATGAAATTGTGGCTGAGGCCACATCAATACATATACATGTATCAGTGCTTTAGATGGAAAATCATATCAGAGGGTATTTCAGGAAGAGGTCCTACTACAAAATATAGAAATAAAATATTAACAAATATTACATAAGACCAAAACTAGTTCGGCCAGCACCTCCCCTCCATGATAACCATCCAGAAAATTTAGCATCAACATGACAATAAAGATAAGACATAAATTAGGAATGGAATCCAAGTATGTTCAAGGTTTTTCAACAAAACACATTCAAACTTGGATTAATGGAATTGGAAGTCTAGGGTTTTTGACAGAAATTGTGGGAAATCAAATCTGAGAAGAAACAAGGAAAGGAATCAACTCACCATGATAAAAGGAAGAAGAGATGGCGGCGGTCCCAGGTCTCCGACATGGTGGTTCGAGAAGAACACGATGATCGGTTTATTTTTTCGAATGGAGGCCCACGGTGGCCGGAATCACAACTTGAAGGCGGCGATTTAGGGTTTCAGATCTGTTTGTTTTTGCGAAAAGGAGTAGACCTTTTTGTAGAGGATGATGAGAGAAGAAAAACCATGGTGGAGGCGCGGCCGGACGGTGGCGGAATAGGGCCTCGAAGGCTACGGCGGCAGTTTCCCAGAAATGGTTCAAACTCAAAATCTAATCGGTGGTTCTTGTAGAGGATAAAGAGAGGAGAAGAATGGTGGTGGTTTCGTGGCCAATGGAGGCCAGACGAGGTGGAGCGACCGCTAGAAATGGGGCGGTGGCGGTGTTCATGGAGAGAAAGTGAGATGAGAGCTTCTCTCTCTTCTAAACCAGCGCTTGATAATAAGAGTGAGGGAGGAGAGCAGTCCGCATGGATAAGGTAAAAAAACAAAAAGCCGCCCAATTTACCGACGGCTTTGCCGTCGGTAATTTAATAGGCTATTACGAAAGGCTAAGCCGTCGGTAATGACCAAATACAACGGTTAAATTTTACAACTACCGACGGCTTTTCCGTCAGTAATTTTAAAAACTAGATTACAAATAAAATAATTCTTTATCGATGCTTAGCCGTCGATAAAGTAGCAAAAAAATAATTTCGTACACAGCTTTTTTTCGGCGCATTACCGACGACCTGACCTTTTAATTACCGACGGATTCGGGGCTGTCGGTAAAATAACAACGGTAATATGCAGTTTAGTGATCTTTTTTTTTTAATTAAATCTTTCGTCTTTTCTTCACCGTCATAAAAGTTAACAACTATAAAAAATTGCCTAGAGAAAAATATTGATAACTAAGAACGGAATGGACAATTACTTGACTTACAAGTCTATTTTTCAAAAGAATATATTACTAAGGACAAGAGGTTTTCCAAATCCAAGAATGTTAACTAGTGTAAAATTTGTGACTAAAAATTTTATCTCACATCATTATTCCGAAAGAGATCTGTAGATCGAGGACGGGCGTTTTGAAGAGATTCCGTTTCCAACCCGACGTCGGTTGTCTTCATTTGCCTTCTGTTATTAATCTTATCAATCGTCTTCAGCGGTTTTTCAAATAAAAATTAAATTTACGTTTTTCTCATGATTAATGTTTGTTTAAATTTGGAGGATTTTTATTATTTTTTAGTAAAATTTCGATTACAATATATTTTGAATATAAAATAAACTAATATACCTTATGGTTAACTGATCACTTTGTAGTTAAAGTAAAAGTAAACTATATATAATCTCAATCTGTGCCTTTAAAACAATTAAACACACATATTGGTGCATAATTAATCATTTGCTTAGGTGTTTACCTAACCATAACAACGAGGTAGTTTTAGTAAATTTTAAATTAAGTTGAACCACATTTCAAAGGCAACACCTGCATATAATAGGGGCCAGGAGGGGGTATCTCTCCCCTCCATCCCAAATGATTCTCAAGTTGTTTGGTAGTATATCGGTATATATAATCTGAAATTTTTAATCTAGTTTTTTTTTCTTTATTGGTTTCATTTTAGCTACTAGTGCAACAGCATGTTTTAATTGCTATGGGTGCAAATGCAATTATATAAGATATTTCGGGGTCCTTAGAAATAAAAATGTACATAATCGTGTCTTCATTAAATAGGACATGAATGTTGTGACAAATAGTTGATCATTTAATTTGAATTTAATATCAACATTCCTAGGTTAACGTTTAATAATTGATGGGTTGGCCCTTTGGCCTCTTTCAGATAGGAAAAAAAAATAAGGTAATTTAATGTTAAATAATAAATATCTGTATACTATATGGGTACAAATATTTTGTGTCTGCAATGATTTTTTTTTTGACTCAAATAAATCATGGCATTTCATTCAAAATAATGTTCCAAATACAAATAGGAATGTAACTGAAAACATTGCGAGTAGCGTAACAGGTAGATACTCTAGCTAACGTATGAGCGCTACCATTTGCTTGTCGCCTAGCAAAAACAACTTGGCAATTGTTTAAAAAAGATGGATGGTCCTTGCACTCAGAAATTAAGGACCCATACTCTGAGAAGTCATGTTTATCGTTGCGCACATCTTCGACTACCTGCTTGCAATCCATCTCAATTATCACACTTGAAAAGTTCATAGAATGAAGCCACTGAAGCACTTGACTTAAGCTCCAAGCCTCTGCCTCTCTAGCTGTCATATTTGACTCACACCAAGATGTGTAAGCACTCACAAAGTGTCCTCTTTCATCACGAATGCATGCACCTGACCCAATCTTATTATCTGCAGAAAACACTGCTGCATCAACATTGCACTTCCAGACATTTAGCGATGGAAGTGCCACTGCTTTGTCATCAATACTGCCGGTGAACGTTCTCTGTTGCTCCTATGGCCACGCGCTGTTCTCCAATTATGCAGTAGTGCGTCAGCCCTTGTAATTACTTGAGTTGCAGATTCATCAATGCCTTCCCAAAATGTCACATTCCTTTTCTTCCAAAGGCTCCATAAGCACATGGCAAAGTTTGATAAATTTTGAGCGTTAAAACTTCTACAAATCTTGAAGAAAACAGCCGTAAAATCATCTGCATGATTCATTAGCTGCTGCATGCTATTCCAAATATGCAATCGCTGCCAACACTCAATCCTCTTAGGACATTGGAAAAATAAATGCCAATTATTTTCATAGAGCTCATTACAGCAAACACAAGTCTCAGGACATATTATCCCTCTGCTCCCCAAAGCTACTCTATTTGGCAAGCAATTCCTAGCGAGACGCCATAAAAAGGTTCTTATTTTCGGAGGGACTTTCAGTGACCAGATTTTGGACCAATCCCCTTCAAGTTTGAGATGCTCCAAGTTAGCTAACTTCTCCATACAAACTCTATAAGCACTTTTAACTGAATAGGTGCCCTTCTTGTCAAATCTCCATATTATAGAATCCACTGCGTTTAATTGCACCAGTGGGATACCAAGAATTTCTTTTACATCCCTTTGCACAAACATGGTTCGAATAACCTGAGAATTCCAAGTGCATGTATCATAATTAATCAGATTGCTCACAGTAAAATCAACATTTTGCTATGTGGGGACCGATTTAAGAAAAGGCTTGTCCACACAACGAAGCCAAGAATTATTCCATATGTTGATATTTGTACCGTTCCCAATTTTCCACCGATACCCTTCCTTTAACAAAATCCGGGAAGACCAGATGCTTCGCCAAATATAGCTAGGATTATGGCCAATGGCCGCCCCCAAAAAATCCCCTCTCCGGAAGTATTTAGCTTTGAAGACTCTTGTAACTATAGCATCCGGGTTGGTTAACAATTTCCAACCTTGTTTCCCCAACATTGCTAAATTAAAGGCATGAAGGTCACGGAAACCCATACCACCCCACTCCTTTCTCATAGTTAACTTCTCCCACCTGAGCCAGTTAATGCCTTGTTTTCCACCCTTTTTTGAACCCCACCAAAAAGAATTCATCATCTTTTGAATCTCATCTTCTATAGAGTTTGGAAGAAGGAAAACATTCATACAATATACAGGAATAGACTGGACAACTAATTTTATCAACACCTCACGCCCAGCTTGGGACAACATCTTGCTACTCCAACTAGAAATCTTCCTCCAGACTCTATCCTTGATGTAATTAAAAATTGCTTTCTTGTTTCTACCAATCATAGAAGGAAGACCCAGATATTTGCCAGCTCCCAAACTTTCTTTAGCCTCCAAAATATTAGTGATAGAATTACGCAGAGGATCTTGCACATTTTTACTAAAGAAGATTTCAGATTTTTGCAAATTAATAGCCTGCCCAGATGCCTTAGCATAAGTGTTTAAAAGATCTTTCAAATGATTGGCTTCATTCTCGGCAGCCCTGAAAAAAACAAAACTGTCGTCTGCAAATAGGAGATGAGTGATAATAGGGGCTCTACGACACACCTGAATACCATGAATGTCTCCTCTACTCTCAGCCTGTTTCAACATAGCAGATAAACCTTCAGCACATATAATAAACAGATACGGAGACAGAGGGTCCCCCTGACGAAGACCTCTGCTAGGGAAAATAGGGCCAACACGATCAACGTTAATAAAAACTAAATAGTTTACAGATGTAATGCACATTTTCATCCACCTTATCCACTAATGGGCAAAACCCATACGATCCAAAATAGACAGCAAATAACCCCAGTCAACCCTGTCATAAGCCTTACTAATGTCAATCTTTAAGGCTGCCTCACCTCTCTTACCTCTAGTTTTGCACTTTAAATGATGAATAATTTCCGAAGCTACCATAACATTGTCAAGAATAGACCGCCCTGAGATAAAGCCAGACTGCTCCTCTGAGATACATTTGGGTAAAAATTTTTGCAATCTATTAGCCAGAGTTTTCGCCAAAACCTTGTACACGACATTACAAAGCGAAATAGGACAGAAATCACGCATAGAAGTTGGTAAATCACACTTCAGAATCAACACAATATTAGTATCACCAAGTGAGCTTGGAATGACTCCCTCATGTAACCACCTGCTACAAGCCTCAAAAATCTCATCTCAAAAATCTCATCTCCACACATATCCCAAAACCTCCTATAGAAAGCGGGGTTCAAACCATCCGGGCCCGGAGCCTTGTCCGGATGCATTTGAAAAAGAGCATCTCGAAATTCTTCTTTTGCAAAGGGAGCTGTGAGTCCCATATTATCCTCATCATTCAATTTTTGCCGACATGACATTTAAAACCGGAGGATAAACACTATCATCAACCTGATATAAGGCTGAGAAATACTGCCTCCCCAACTCACACAAACCAGCTTGAGTTTCAATCAAAAAACCTCCATCGTCTCTCAATTTTTCAATACGGTTCCTCTTCTTCCTAGAAGTGGCAGAGGCATGAAAAAAATTTAGAGTTCATATCACCGTCCCTCATCCAAAAAACTTTGGCACGTTGGCGCCAGAACGATTCCTCTTGAGAGAGCAACATTGCAGCCTTTCCCTTAGCCTCATCACCTCGCGCCCTGCCTCCTCAGAATCACAGCCACACAGCTGCTCAATTTGGCGCTTATGACTTTCAATTTCTTCCCTGTAGCGCTTTCTAACCGACCTGCCCCAAGTGTCAAGTTCTACAGTACAATTCAACAACTTCTGCAGCACAGGTTCATCAAAGCTTCGCAGCCAACAAGAATTAACTAGCAGTTCCAAGTCTGGTTCCACAAGCCATGAATTTTCGAATTTAAACTGCCTTTTTTTATAAGTATAGAAGCTTACCTCTGTTGCTAGGAGAATCGGAGAATGATCTGACGTTGCCGCAATCAAATTACGCAAGCTGATGTTTGGAAAGCGATACATCCACTCACTTGTACCCATAGCTCTATCCAGCTTTTCCTCCACTGCATTCTCAGTACCAAGGCTGCGCCATCAAGTATAAGAGTGGCCTAGGAGAGGCACATCAATCAGACCACAGGCACTAACAGTATCACGGAAACCATTCAACAACCAGTTCGGATGATCAACTCGACCACGCTTCTCCTCATGAGATAAAAGATCATTAAAATCACCTACAATACACTAAGGATGAGAGGTTTGGGCTGCTAAAGATCTTATAATATCCCACGATTCCCTTCTACGACCCCTATTAGCAAGGCCATAGAAGCCTGTAAGACGCCACGGATCATTGCCTCCCTCCCTGACGATCACATTAATAAAATTCGAAGAATAACTCAGAACTTCACACAAACTGCTATCTCTCCAAAACATAGCCAAACCTCCACTTCTCCCTTGCCTATCCACCACAAAGCAAGACTCAAAACCTATTAACCTCTTGATTTCCTCTATTCTGCTAGCATGACACAAAGTTTCACACAGGAACACAACATCCGGCCACAGACCGGACTAGGTCTCGTAACGATGGAACTGCACTCGGTTGACCCAATCCCCGGCAGTTCCAACTCAGTATAATCATTGGTCCTGGTGGGCCTGTTGACCAGGACCCACCTCTAAAAAATACTGCACTCTGCTGCTGCTAGAGACATCAGTTTGACCATTAGTTCTCAATAGCCCCCTCTTTCTCTTCCTCTCTAGACCTGCTTCATCCTCATCAGTTTTTGTTTCCACCTCAGTGATCATCAGTGAAGGCACAGTAGGCCTATTAACATGTCCATCACCAGCGTTTAGTGGTGTTCCAGTGTCTACATTGGCTAGGTGCGGCACACGATTGAAATGCCTATGGGTAGCACCTTGATGCGGCCCTTCCCTATCTTGGCTCGGTTGAGAAGCTCTCGGTGTCTGGTCTGGGAATGGATGCCCGACATTAGTATCTTCCCTTAGCCACCTACAATTAGCGCTGCTGCCGGCACGTCGCCGTTCCACCTTCAAATCAGCGGTCCACCCACGAACACCATCGTCTACTTCCAGAGCAAACCGTTTCTCACACACTGTATCTGCATGGCCAAGCATTCCACATAGAAAGCAAAAAATTCCAAGTCTCTCATACTTGAACCTTACTGCCTTTGTATCGCCTGCAGCCACGCGAATCTTCTTCCCTCTCTTTAAAGGCTTCCTAACATCCAGCCTCACCTTTATTCTCATGTAACTCCTCCAAAAGGATGAATTATTCTTGGGATCATACTCTAAAAACTCCCCAATGTAATTCGCTAACCCTTGCCCTACCTCCAGAGTCATAAAGTTCATGGGTAAGTCATGAACATGTATCCAAAAGTTAACGTGATCGAGTGGGATTTGCGCCGGCATCACTCCTTCTGCCATCGGCTCAGCTATGAGGAGATGATTATCAAAATACCATGGTCCACCATTCACAACCTTTTGCATATCAAGTTTGTGAAAAAACTGGAAAAGAAATACTCCTTGATGCACTTCCTTGATCGTAACACCCCTGCCAGGTTCCCAAACAGTAGCAAGTCTCTCCTTCATCATGTGCGTACGTATTTGTTTGTGTGTCAAGAACCTTCCCACAAGGCACAACCTGACATCTGTCGCCACCTCTGCTTGCGGTTGTTCTTGAAAGTTGAGGATGTCATCCTCATCATCGCTGAGACTGAGATTCGCCAAGCCAGCCATCGCTTTTCACCTCGGGAATGTTAGGGTTTTGAGGAACGGCCAATGGAACAGTGACTACTCAAGGCAAACTTCTCACAATTGGAGAGAGAAACAAACCCTAGCAGACGTCTCACAATTGGAGAGAGAAGTTGTGTCTGCAATGATAAATATCTGTATATGGGCACTCATATTAAAAAATAAAAAATATATTGAAAACTTTCAAAAATTTTTAAAAAATGGAAAATTATTTAATTAATAAAAAATATTTTAACATTATATGTTGAAATTAATTGGAGAAATTAAATATTATTAATTTGATTTAATTTATTATATATATAAAATATTAATTCACTACAAGAAAACTCGGGATTACCAACGGCTTTTGGCAGTCGGTAACTCCCAAAAACCGTCGGTAAAGAATATGTATCGACGGATTACCGACGACCATAAGTCCGTCGGTAAAACTGGCATCGCAAATGCGTACCGACAGACGTTTTTTTTGCCGTCGGTCAAGATCCGATAGTACATTTTGACGAGTCTATTCCGACGGCCTATGTCGTCGGTAAAGCCGAATTTATTTTTTTAAAAATTAGTTATATTAATCGATTAATTTTTATATTTAATTTAATTATCTATTAATTTAATTTATTAAATAATTAAATATTAAATTAAATTATTTATTTATTTATTTATTTAATTATTAAAAATAATTTATTCCCATATTAGAAATTATTTATTTATTAATTTGATTAACTATTACTAGTAATTTAATTTATTAATATCAATTAGTTTTAATTATTAATTTATTCCCATATTTAAAAATGTGATAACGTAAACTAAAAAAAAATTAAAAAAAAGAAATGTAATAAATAATATACAGTTATTAGGGCATATTTCTGTATCGTGATTTCATACATTTAGGGCATATTTCTTTGTCTTCATTCTCCTTTCAGTAATATACAATCACTGGGGCATATTTCTTTATTGAATTTCAAACGGGAAATTAAGGCTTAACACACAAATTAAATAGAGAAGCTCAAATATAAAAACATACACCATATACTATAATCACAATTATCCATCTATATAGTCAAGATATTCATAAAAAGCAATGAAAAATACATCAATATATTTTCCTGATACATTTATCCAATTAAAATATCAAAACAATCAAATAGATTAATAAATAACATGCATAATATAAAAGCAAAGCTAGTGGTGGCTCCTTGAGGGGTCCCCAGGACAAAATCGGGTTGTAGAATCCACCGAAGGAGTCGATGGAGTGTAATCCTCTACGATTGGAGAATACTCCAGTGTGGATGGAGTATACTCCAAGATCTCATCGTCATCGTTGGGGATCTGAACGATGTTCGTCCCTCGATGAACATTACTGGCAGCTACAGACCTCCTGGGATCACCATACTGGTTCATCAAATCACGATCCTCATCGCGATAAGGATCACGATGATGAGCATCGCGATCCTCAATCCTCACAAACATATTTCGATACTCCCTTGCAATCATCTTCGGGCTCCTGGAAGGCATACGAGGATCACCATGCTGGTTCATCAAATTACGATCCTCATCGCGATAAGGATCATGATGACGAGCATCACGATCCTCAATCCTCACAAAGCTATTTTGATACTCCCTTGCAGTCATCGTCGGCCTCCTGGAAGCCATACGAGTACCTCGACCACAGTTTTCATCTAAAGACATTGTCTATTGTCAACAATGGTCAGTCATGAGCAACAAAACTGAAATTTAATTAAATTACAACAAAAAACATAATATACCTCAATAGTTTAATTATTATTCGTAAGTGCAGAGGCCTTTTAGTAAATGATATAGACATGAACGAAAATCAGAAACCCAGTATACCTTATAAATTTCAAACATAGGGTTATAAATTGAAAACAACAATCCATGCCTCCAGAAACCAAACACCAAATCAAAAATCATGCATACCTCCAGAAAACTCAAAATACATGATCTAAAATCAAAATTAAAAAAATAAAACACAACATCTGAAATAAATGAAACCCTGAATTCCAAGGATGCAGCATAAAGCATAATCTCAAGTAATAATGCTCAAATGTATTACAGATAATCTCTCTTTTCAGTGATGATACTCAAAAGGTAAACCAACTTTTTTAGTTCCTAGCATCCACCCATCTCTAGGAGCCCGTCAACATTTCTTATTCACCACATTTGATTTTATCCTTCCTGTTTAGAAAAACACACATGCCCAAGACATCTCTGCGGTTTTAATCAAAAGCAATCTTATTTAATATAGATATAACAATAATGAATGTGAAGGCTTTCACATTACTGCCTAGAAACTTTCCTTTCTGATACAATGGATTTGTTATAAGAAATACATTACGGAGTTAATTCTCCAAGCAACAAAGCATAGAAGATGTGAGTGGATATGTAAATGAATCACGTTGTACAACTTGAGATGCCAGTCAGCATAGGGTTACACATGGACAAATATACAAAGCAGAGGCAACATACACAAATAAGCACACATCACTATATGAGTATATACACACAAAGTAGGAAAAGTCGAAAAGGTACTCTCCTAATATTTGCTCGTGAAATCACGATATCGATCATAGAATATCAGTTTGTATATCATAGGCTATGTTATGTGCACCCTAACAGTATGCTACTTGATAAGGCATAGCCTATGTAGCAAGATCACGTAAGGGGGAAAATTAGTGATAGGAAGCATAATAATTTTCTTACAAAAAATTCTGAAACAAAATGCATTAATCACTTTACTAAATGCATCACTTCAAAATTCCCTCTATGGAGAGAATTATGAAGGAAATCAAATAAATATGTCGGTGTGGGGGTCAACAGACAACCCTTTTTCCACCCAGTGAGTCAACCGACATTTCGTTAAAGTGCATATCTAATTCTCAGAATAAGAGAGTGTCCACTTCCTTCGATGCCAGTGGCGGTCTCGGAGCAGTGCGGCGGCCTCGGACAAAAAATACTAAAAAAACATAGAAAATTTTAACTAACAAGCTACCATAGCAAGTACTATTATGACATTAAAAATTTGTTGAGGAACATTCTGATTTAAGTACCAAACACCAATCAACAAAAATGAGTATAAAAATTTAGACAACTTGCTGTCTTCAAACAGTTTGAAAACTGAAACAACCCAATTTAGCAACTAACTTTGCATAAGCAAGTTCATCTTCTCATGTTATAAAATAAATCCAAATAAACTCCAAGTAAACTTTTTGCCTTTCACTATTTTCATCAAATCATCAAGAATTCACAAAAACTATTTAACCTTCTCATCTAAAACACACAGTAAAGCATGATTGAAGTACACAAGGTCAAACACAAAAGGGCAACATGAAAAAAGAAGCAAAAACAATACTGAGAACCAGCAATGAGCGAGCTTCTTCTTCTTCTTGTTGAACCAGTTGTTCCCAAATGCTCCCAATCGGTGGTACAACGAATCTGAAGGAGAAAAAAAAGTTGTGGAAATATGAAAATACTGAGAAATAAAAGCAATATTGAGAGAGAGAGAGAGAGAGACGTGGTACCGAAAATATACCGACGTGGTGGTGGCAGAGGCAGCGCGGTGGTGCTGGAAACAGACGTCGTGGTGGTGGCGGCCGCTCGGCGGCCGCTATGGGAGAGAGAGGACGGAATAGAGAGAGAGGATAGAAGGGAAGAAAGTAAAACAGAGAATGGGGAAGAAGGGTCGTTCTCTGGTTAGTATCGGATATTACCGATGGCCTCTACCCGTCGATAAACTTTCGGCCGTACCGACGGTATTATTCAAATACCGACAGACTATGACCGTCGGTATTAAGCGAATCTAAAAACGCTGTAAATTTACCGACGGATGACGGCCGTCGGAAAATCAAATCGGGTTTACCGACGGATTTAGCCGTAGGTAAACTTCAGCGTCGTACACTGAAGTTTACCTATGGCGAAAGCCGTCGAAAATGCCGTTTTTTTTGCTACGGGCTTTGGCCATCGATAACCGCGCTTTTTCTTGTAGTGATTACACTTTTGCTATGTGTCACATTCTCATCAATCTGCTTCCCCACAAAAATATCAACATCAATCTAACTCTCATAAGTCTCAGTTCTCTTTCATCTCTCATCCTTCAACAATCCATTTTTCCCTCTCATCCAAATAATTTATTAATTTATTTTCTTAAAAGTTTTAATTTTTGTCTTATTTTTAGTTTTTTGAAACTTTTATTTTTTTACTTTTTCTGTTTTTTTATTTTCATAAAAGTTTAAGTTTTTATATTATTTAAAATATTTCGAAATTTTTATTTTCATATTAATTTTCCAAATTTTTTTATTTGTTTTGCTTTTTATATTAATTCTTAATTACTTTTTAAATTATTTTTTATATTTTATCTTTATGAGTGTCTTCAATTTTTATAAATGATTATTTTGCTTTTAGGTTATAACAAGGAAACATTACAAGTTATCGGTATAATTTCATTGTCTTTGAACACATATTAATTTTTATAAATGCATTTATTATTTATAAATAATTTTTTGTTTTTAAGTCCCGATAGGAAAATATTACATGTTGTCGATATAATTTCATCGTCATGAGCACATATTATAGTTACATAGATATTAATTATTACAATATGATATTTATATAATAAAATAAAATATTAAACCTTTTTTTTTGGACAAATAAAATATTAAACCTGATATTTATATAATAAAATAAAATATTAAACATTGAATATCAAGAACCAACTAATTTTGGAACCGCAAGCAAGGGTTGAAGCTTTCGCATGGTTATGCCGAGCCTGTCTTTCATGTCCATGGTTGACGGCGTAACATTCCTATCAAGCTCCCAGTCAAACCGGTGAAGCAAAGATCCCAATACAAGGTGAAGTACTCTGTGGGCCAAGGGCACCCCAGCACACATTCTTCTTCCAGCTCCAAATGGGATCAACTCGTAGTGTTGCCCCTTGTAATCAGGACTACTCTTGCAACCACAAAACCTCTCAGGCCTGAAAACCAACGGCTCATCCCACACATCTGGATCTCTACCAATTGCCCACGCATTCACAAAAACCTGCGTGTCTTTTGGTACGAAGTACCCCATGAACTCCGTGTCTTGCACCGCCTTTCGTGGGACAAGTAGTGGAATCGGAGGATGTAACCTTAGTGTTTCCTTAACCACACCCTGCAGGTACGGAAGGTTGTCTATGTCACTTTCCTCAACATCTTTAGCCCCAACCACCGAACTAAGCTCACTTTTAACCTTTAACATACACTCACCGTTGCATAATAGCTCCGTCAAAGCCCATTCAATTGTGCTGCTCGTTGTTTCTGATCCAGCCAAGAATATTTCCTGTACACACGTGGTATATATTTACTTTCAAAACGAAATAAGTAATATGGTTAGGACCTAAGTTTTTAAAAACTACAATCTAACACCGCAACATCAAGGTTTTTAATGTCTCCTCAACAATTGCGATTGTGACTGCATTAACCACATTTATCCTTATTATCCACAATATCAAGGATTGAAATGTGATACTATCTCTGGTGCATATTATAAGAAACAAAACCATAATTCACAGAGACCAAAGAATTGTATTGAAACTTGTTTTTCCTAATTAATACTTCTAAAAGCTGAGTTTTCTTAAAAAACTATTCCTTTTATGAAATGATATATAATTAATGCATAAGAAGTAAGTACACCCCGTAAATATAAGTCTCGCATTAAATAAGGGTATAAAATAAAAATTATCAATTAATATGTTATAAAATTAATATTTATTTCTTATAATTTGGACAAAAAAAAAGAGCACATTTATTTTTTATAATATATACAGGTTGAGGGAGTAATAAGCACTAAGCGCCATTTTATAATGTTACTTAATTAGGACTATATTGTGACCTATGGTGACAATTAAAACATGTACTATTGAGTTAATAAAAAAAAATAAAACATGTATTGATCTATGTGTAATTTGTACGGCATTACCAATATGAAAATGTTGAGGTCTTTATCTGAGATGTTGAGTGCGTCTTGATTCTCACTGCTTTGAAACTCGAGCAAGACATCCAAGAAGTCTCTTGATTTGTTCTCACGCTGCTCTTCCAAACGCTCTTTCACGAACCTGGAAGCGATTTTCAGAGCTTTTCCCATGTCCCGATCCATTTTCCTCCTGAGGCCTTGCGGGTCCAACCACCGCAACCAAGGGAACAGGTCCGTCACATTCGCGTGTCCCGTCCACTCCATCAGCCCCATCATCGCCGTGAAAAATTCCGACCCGTCTTCCGATTCCGGGTCGAACAAATCACGCGACAACATCAGGTTCCCAAAAAGGTTGAAGCTCATGAGGAAGACAAAACGCGCCACGTGAAGCCCGTGGCCTTTTTCCAACACGCGCGCTTCTTTTGCGACCCATGTGAGCATGTCGTTTACGCATCTTCGGCGAACGGGGGCAGTGTCGTTTATGCGTTTGGTGACCAGCATGTCGACGGTGACGAGACGACGCATGAGGCGCCAGTAGGTGCCGTAAGGAGCCAAGGCTAAAGAGGACTTGTCGTAGTTATGGACGCGCATGGTTTCAGTTATGGTTCGGTCGGAGAAGGCGTGGTCGTGGTTCTTGAAAAACACGGTGGCGGCTTTGGTTGAGAGTATTGCCATGGTGTTTATGGCACCTATTTGGAGCCACACAACGGGACCGTACTTCTCTTTTAGGCCGGTGAGGGTGCGGTGAGGCATTTCTCCCAGTTGGAACATGTTTCCGAATATAGGCCATCCTGCCGGTCCCGGTGGAAGGCGGCGTTTGGTGGCGGAGATTTTGCGGTGGCGGTTGAGGAGGAAGAGGAACACTGGGAAAGACAAGAGTAGCAGGATAAGTAGACTATATTCTGAAGGAAAGACCATGATTTCTGACAAGTAACTTTGTCAACTACACGTATATAATAACACGAGGTTGGAGCTAAAATTGGATGAACCGTGGAGGAGCCAGCCAACCATCCTCTTCAGCCAATCGCGTCTTTTGACATAAAAAATTGGTTTTGTTTTGTGTATACGTTTTTCTTTGTATAGTAAGTCATTTAATATTTTAATTGCATTACATAAATTTGTTGTAGCTGGAATCAAGGTGCGTTTTCTATTTTTATCTTTAACAGTACTCCCACCATCTCATATCATTTATTGTTTGCGATGTTTAGAATATTTAAATGTTTTAAATTATTTATCACTTTAGAATATTAAAAATTATTAATTATTTTTTTAATAATATCTTTTTTTTATTTATATTTCAACTAACTAATAACTAATATTAATTAGTTCTCATACTTAATTACCATTTTATTATTATTAACCACTCTAATTAATAAGAATATTTTAGTTAAGAGAGATTATTTTACCATAAAAATTAATATAATCAATTATTTTTTTTAAAAATGTGTATAACCTTAAACGATAAATAATATGAGTGGGAGAGGGTAGTATAATATGGTATATTTTAATGCTTCTGAGTTATAATGGCGAGGTTTGGTGAGCTTTGATTGGGGCAGATGGGATCAAATGGAGGTTAGATGAGACTTGAGAATGCTGCACGTGTTAAAAAAGGCTACCTACCTAGCCAGAACTGGGTCGGCTGGGCCTATGTGGGCTTCGAACTTATTCGGGTCAGCCCAATATATTTTTTTTAAATTGAATTGCAAAAAATAAATTAACCTGAGATATAGCCAGAAATTAAAAGTTCATTACTAATTAACAAATTAACCTTAAAAAAGATAGAACCATTTTTCGTTCACAACGAACGTTGCTCATTGTTAGCTAATTTATCAAACATGAAATTTTCTCTATGATTGATCCCAGCTAGATTCTTTTCAGGCATAATTCATTACCCAGAAGATAATGAATTGTCAGTAGCCAATAGAGCATTACGCTATATAGATGCATGGATGTTCGGACCAACATACTCTTACAAAATACCAAAAATATTGCGTCATTACAAAATCTCATCTCTCTCGGAGTTCAATATATAGGAAATAATTTCAAATGAGTAAGTTTTTAGGTCCATCGATTATGGGATATAAGCCAATAAAAATTGGTTCAATTGGTAAGTATATGAATCATATCTCACAAAAACGTGAGTTGACCTTTCATTGGTTTCATAGCAAGAAACAAGCGCGCGCGCACACACACACACACATATATATATATATATATGCTGTTGCATATACCTTTAATTTATTATGCGTGCTATCCAAAGCCCGGTCAGGCTAGCCCGGTACAAGCTCGACCTTTATCGAACCAGGCCAGAAGAAAACGATTGCAAATGAGGCTCATTGTCCAAGCCCTATATTTTATCGGACTTTTTCGAATCAGACCGGCCAATTTTGTTGCCTCTTTGCAAACAAAACTCGTAACTTTGAACATGCACTTGCAGGTAAAATGTGTCACAGATTGGATTTAAATAACGAGGCAGCAAATCAGATTAAACATATACCAGAAAGTGTGACTTCTTGTGTGTGTCATTCATGATTAGGCGATTGTTGTTTATTGAGTGAATCGTGAATTCGTGACGCATTGGTGGTTTAATGTACCTTATAGATTAGTATTCATATATAAATTCCCTCTAATCCTCTTACTCAAGATTGAAGAGTAGCTAATACCAAAAAAAAAAAAAGATTGACGCGTAGAATAGTAGTTTAGGAACTGCAATTTTGCTATATCAAGTCAATGCTCCCACTGTCACACTCATAAACTACATGCAAATTACCTTCCCAATAAACAGAGAATCTAAGACAGTAAAATTCCTACAATCCTTTACCTTCGTCTCAAATCTATCAGATGTTGGCTTTCACAAATTACAATGCCTTTGTCGCCTGGTTTTCCATCTTTGTTCAATTCTTATTTTCCCCATCCAATGCTCCACCATGGTAAAGGCATCAGACATCAGTAAGTACTAATAAGTCAATCTTTTCAATAACTATTTTTGCAATCAGACTGTTATCACCAAAAAATAGCCAATGGCAAATCGATTAGGACAGTAGCCGATACACGCTCTAGCCGATCATAATTATAGCCGAATGTGCTCCGATTGAGCTGAAGCTAAAACTCAGAATTATTTAAGGCTCAGGGAGCATCATGAGGCCAACCGATAGCCAAAAAGTCTAGCCGATAGCGGTTAAACAGATGCCTAAATGTCACAAGGCTATCGGCTGCATGATTGTTGCCAAACAAGGAAGCAGTAGAATTTGACCAAGAGTTTGATATAAAAGTCATGGGACTTTGGTGACAAAAGGTTTAAAATTAGCTGTTGAGGGCCCCCAGCATATTTGAAACATGATAACTGCTCTTTTCAGCCGAGGAGGAAGTGGTTACTCCATGAAGCGCACGATCGTGGCAGTTGGGGGACGCATTGATCGCTTGTTGTCAGCCATCAGCGTAGTGAGAGCGTGTAGTGGCCAATAAGGGGCAGTTACTAATTTTGTTTTCTCTTTTGTATATATATACCTTGTTGAGAAATTGTACAGGACACACACAATTAATCAAACAACTTATTTTCTCTCGCAATTTACTGCTTTATCTTAGCCGATTTTCATGTCTCTTAGCCTTAGTTTAGCGTAGATTCGCCAATCCCAACGCTTTTTGGAGTAGCTTGGGAACCCATAACTGAGAATTAGAGTTCCGTTCTCGGTGTAATCGCTTGACATGAATCAATTTGTCAGCTGGATATTAGTCGATCCCTCGGCTAATTTGTTCACGCAAACAAATTTGGCACACCCGGTGGGACAATAGGTGAATTGAAGGCCAAGTTTGATTCTCCATGGCAGGATCACGCTTGGCGTATGAACCTGAGGTCCGGAAAGAAACTCAACAACAACATGGAGTCGAGTTCAAATCCCAAGAAAAACGCACCACGCAGGAACAACGAATCAGCATACACCCTAGGTATGCCCATATCGGTTGAAGACATTCCAGTCTCCGCACCAGCTTCAACTGACATGAATGACCCTGAGAATATTGTCAAGACCACTAATAAAATCTATTCCCAAATTCATTAAAATGAATTTCGGAATAGATACTCATACAAATGAATCATCGGGAACCAGATTTGAACTGGTGACACGAGGATTTTCAGTCCTCTGCTCTACCGGCTAAGCTATCCCGACCATTCTTGAGCCCTAGTGGTCATGACCACTTCCTTCATCAGGCAACAGATTGGCATGGGAATTCATGACATTATGTACCAAGTGCCAAGACAATTGCCAGACATTGTCAAACCTATGGTGCACAACGAGGTTTAGCAGGCGAGGGACGCTGAAACAAGTTGAGGGCAGCAAGGGGAACATTCGGCTAGTTCTGAACTACCCGTGGGAAATGGGCAAACTCAGCATGCTAAAGGCAGTCAAGTTTGGCAACCTCAACCGAATGTGGTTCAAAGAGGGCCTTTCCAGGCACAGTCGAACACACTACCGGTAGGGCCACCAACCCAAACGTGTGGTGATCAACCGAATACATGGATACCACCTCATGCAGGGGGCAAGTTATGCCAACTGATCAAGCGAATCTGCAGTATGGGTAGATCAATATGGCCCGGAGGCCAGTTAATGCAGCTGGACACATTGGTTTGCCGTCAGTAATTTCATATGCTCCAACACATGGCCCTACTGTGCAGGCAAATACTTATGGACAGTCGAATTGGTAGATGATAGCCCCTGATTATGGTTCAGGAAAGCTATCTGGGGATTGTAACCTCAATAATCCACCATTCTACCAGCCACAGCCAGTCCCCACGCTATACCCTCTAGTAAGTTTACCACAAACGGCTGACAACTATGGGGGGAGAGCAGACATGGAATCCTGTTCCACCTTTTTCCCACAATGCATCGGCTGTTCCAGGAACTCAGGGAGGAGGTTTTGGTGAGTATGGTCAAGAGCAGCAATGGAACATCAATCCGACTGTAGGCAACATTCCACCAAGTACCTTCAACCTTCACAATTCATTCCAACAGGCTTCACACTAGAGACCCATGAGTCAGAATGTGCCTTAGCTGAATCCCCAGGATAATCGGTAGGGGTCATCCCAGCTGATAGACCCAGAGATGATTGCAAGTACTATTAAGAAGTACTTTGGCGTGCAATTGAAGTCGTTGGATCGTCCTGTTTACAGGAAACCTTACCCTGAATGGGTGGACCAGACGATTCCTCTCCCTAGGGGATTCAAGACTCTGAACTTCACAAGATTCTCAGGGGAAAATGGCAAGTCTACCATGGAGTATATAGGGCGCTTCATGGGCTAATGTGATGAAAGCAGTCAGAATGAGTACCACAAGCTTCAACTTTTCCCTTTGTCACTCACTGGGACAACATTCACTTAGTACTCCTCATTACCTGCCAACTCAGTGCAGAATTGGGCTGACATGGAGAGATGTTTCCATGATAGGTTCTATTGGCCTCAACCCCAAGTCACTGTAACCGATCTTACTAGCCTCAGGCAGCAGGTTGATGAATTGGCTGTTGACTACATTGAGAGGTTTAGAAAGAAGGTAGAAAAATGTTCTGTGCAATTCCCTGAGACAGAATATACTTCGATGGTAATCAACAATATGCACCCTCAGCTGAAGGAGAAGCTAGTCGGAAAGCCTTGCACAGACTTGAATCAACTAGCTGAGAGGGCTATCCGAATTGAGAAATACATCCAGGAGAAGGAGAAAAGAAGGGCCAGCCGTGGGAAGGGTTCCCACTTGGTCTCTATCATAGAAGCAGAAGAATCTGACCCTGAGTCGACTGACCCCACGGCTGACATGTGTTGGAACCTAAACGATTGAGATGTTTAGACCCTCATTAATTTTGATGATAACAAAGCATTCACAAGAGAACAATTTATGTTCTAACATTTCTTGAAGTGTGCAGATACTAATAATACGTATATTCTAAGCCACTCAAGCAAGAAGAAAGTAATTCTCAAGAGAAGGATTCATTCTATGTGTCAGCATCCGGCTCATCCTTGTGAGCGTCTGGAATTTCCTCTTTATACACTATGCTTATCTAATTGCTACAAGCGTCCGAACTTCCGATTCTGAACGAGCGTCCGAACTTCCGATTATGAGCGAGCGTCTGAACCTCACTTCTAATCACGTGTTAGTCACGTTGCTGCTCTACCTCTCAGAAGTTTCTGGAACGGATTTCAAAATTGATCTTGAGCGCTAAAATTGTTGTCACGAGGTATCAAAGGTGAAACCTTTAACTACAAGACAAAAATCGTACAAGCAAGGTAGTACAAAAACGATAACATGTACTACTGGGATATTCTCTCCAAAGCAAGAAAGTGACAGGATTTTGAATTTACCTTACTCAATGGTAAGGAGCCATTTTTACCTTAACGGTTATATCCTTGGAACTCCTATATATACCTCATGGTATCCATTGAAGAAGTAACGAACGTCTTGTGATAAAGCTTGCTGAAATTCACTGAAATATTTATCGAGAACAAGCAATCGCTTTTGTGAGCAACCAAGTCTCGTGCTAAGTCTACGGACTACGTAATCGAACTCAGCGTCAGACCACTTTCTTTAAGAAAGTTTTTCTATAGTTGAGCTTAATCTTTTATCCTCTCTGTGAGAGTTAATTTTAACTGTACTTCAACTCTTTTGTAAAAGTTGTTTTGGCCTAGTTAAGGCTGTATCCTCAAAGGCTCGACTGTACTGAGTCGTTTTGAGAAGTTGAGAGTATTGTCAAGTTGTGACAGTAGAATACTCTTGAGGAAATTATGTCAGTTGATTATAGTGAAAATCCTTCAGGAGCGAAGGGACTAGACGTAGCTATCAGTTTGGTAGTGAACTAGTATAAATTCTGTGTCTCCGCTTTATCGCTTTCTATTCATTTTTATCTTGTCGCGTTAAAAACAAGTCTTATCAGCTGCTTTTCCAGTCAGGTTATACCCAAAGATCAGATAAACAAACAATTTTGAAAAACTTGTGTTCTATAGTGTTTCTAACTTAAAGTTTACGAAAAGTTTGTAAACACAATTCAACCCCTTCTTGTGTTCACGTTCGGTTGGTACGAGCTCGGCCTCTTGGTTGAGCACTTAACAGTGTCAAGAGAAAAGATTCTATATTGTGAACATGTCTACTGAAGGTGGTCATATGAACCGTCCTCCTCTATTCAATGGAGAAAAATTTGATTACTGGAAGGATAAGATGAAAGCATTCCTTGAGGCACAAAGTCTTGATTTGTGGGATATAGTTGAAAGCGGATACATTCTTCCCGCTAATGCCCTTGGCGTTGCAATATCAAGGGAAAACTGGTGCGATGATCGTAAAAGAGATATCAAACCAACCAGAGGGCGATTTATTCTCATACGTATATGACGTAAAAGAATATGATAAATGTGGCAAGTTTGATATCGCCAAAGAAATCGGGATTCTCTTGTGTTGTCTTATGAGGGTTACGCCAAGTAAGAGAAACGAAGGCTAGCATGATGGTTCGCCAATATGAACTATTCAAAATGGAAGATGGAGAAAACATTGAAACTATGTTTGGAAGATTCCAAACACTTGTTCATGGGCTGCAAGCCCTTGGAAAAAGTTATACCACACCTGATCATGTGAGAAAGATTTTGAGAAGCTTGACAAGGCAGTGGAGACCCAAAGTCACTGCTATTCAAGAAGCAAAAGATCTGAATGTTCTTCGGCTTGAAGATCTTATGAGTTCCCTAAAAGCTCATGAACTTGAGCTAAATGAAGAAGAACCTACCAAGAAGAGTAAGTCTATTGCTTTAAAAGTTAATCAACATAAACCTAGTACTTCTAAAGCTTTTGTTTGAAGAAGAAGAATCGATGATGAAGCTTGAAGGAGACTACGATGGATCGGATGATGAGCTTGCATTCATATCTAAGAAGATCCAGAGAATGTGGAAGAAAAGAAAATTTAGAAGGAAGTTTAGGAAGAAAGATTCAAAGGATAAGAAGGAGAGCAAAGACAAGGATAAAGCCCAAGTCATTTGCTACGAATGTAAGCCTGGACATTTCAAATCCGAGTGTCCTAATCTTAAAGAAAAGCCCACAAGAAGCTCCTTCAAGAAAAGAAGAAAGGTCTCATGGCAACATGGGAAGATCTTGACTTATCCTCCTCTAAGGAAGATAAAGAAGAAGCTCACATTGCCCTCATGGCGCATAATCGACATTGAGTCGAGAAGAAGATGTTGAAGAGGTAATAGTATATGATTCCTACTCAACTTCAACTTGCTTTTGATGATCTTCTTAAGGACTACTGCCACTCTCTCTCGAGTATAAGAACTTGAAAAAGAAATTTTTAAAACTATCACAAGATTTTCATTCCTTACGTAATGAAAACTCTGTACTCGATGAAGAGAAGTTCGAAAATCAGCGTGCGGTTGATAACGATGTTTGGAAGCTAACAAGCAACCGTTGAGAGCTCTCAAGCTAAGGGTTACGTAGTTACAGTAAATTCTAATCGCAAATCAAATGACTATGAACAAGCATTTCAAAAGTTTCTTGCAGAGAGTGTAACTCGAAGCGAAGCAAGCTTCAACGATGCAGGGTGTCAAGAAAGCGACAACTCATGGTCTTGGCTATATACCAGATGAAACCCTTTTGGAAAATAATTCAGCATCGATAAATCCCATAGCCATAGTAAATGCTTACATTGTACTTATTGTAGTAAATCTGGTCATTTGAAAAGTGCATGTAATGTTTTTAAAACTAAGAAGGATAAGCCTCCTTCAAGAACTAACAAGAAAGGACCCAAAAGATATGGGTACCTAAAGATAAAATAGTCTATGTTGCGGACATGCTTAGCAACAAAGTCAACACACCGATCTTGGTACTTAGGCAGTGGATGCTCGCGTCACATGACGGGAGAAAAGCATATGTTCCAAGAACTAAGACCTAGATAAAATTTGGATTCGTTGGTTTGGAGGAAACGAGAAAGGTAAAATAGTTGGAATTGGTCGCATAGGTAAAGGTTCTCTTCCTTCTATTGATAATGTTTTATATGTTGAAGAATTTGAAACATAATCTATTGAGCATAAGTCAATTATGTGACAATGGTTATGAAGTCATCTTTACGTAAACTGGATGTTTAGTAAAAAGCAAAAGCGATGGATCTATATTCTTTACAAAGAAAGAGAAACAAAATGTTTATAAAGTTGATCTTTACGAACTTGAAAAACAAGATGTCAAGTGTCTTATATACATTGAAGATGAGCAATGGATTTGGCACAAAAGATTGGGTCATGCCAACTTGAGATTAATCTCAAAATTAAACAAGCACAATCTTGTTAAAGGCTTACCAAATCTTAAGTACAAATCTGATGCCCTTTGTGAAGCTTGTCAAAAAGGAAAACAAGTTAAAACTTCCTTTCATTTAAAAATTGTTGTTTCAACTTCTAGACCACTTGAACTTTTACATCTTGATCTTTTGGTCCCACAAGGACAACCTCTTTAACTGGAAAGAAATATGGTTTAGTCATCGTGGATGATTTTACTAGATGGACATGGGGTAAATTCCTTGCCCACAAGGATGAGTCTTATAAGGTATTCTTGTTTTCTGCAAATCAGTTCAAAATGAAAAAGGCATTTGCATTTCCTCTATTAGAAGTGATCATGGGGGAGAATTTGAAAATGAGAACTTTCAAAAATTTTGTGAAGAAAATGGCATCTCCCACAATTTCTCCTCTCCTAGAACACCTCAACAAAATGGTGTTGTAGAAAGGAAAAATAGGTCCCTCCAGGAAATGGCCAGGACCATGATCAATGAAGCTGATATTGCAAAACATTTTTGGGCAGAAGCAGTAAACACAGCTTGTTATATTCAAAATAGAATTTATATAAGACCTATTTTGAATAAGACTCCTTATGAATTGTGGAAAGGAAGAAAACCAAACATTTCTTACTTTCATCCTTTTGGTTGTATTTGTTATATCCTGAATACTAAAGATCAACTTGGTAAGTTTGATTCCAAGGCTGACAAAGGAATCTTTTTGGGATATTCTGAAAGATCTAAAGCTTTTAGAGTATACAACAAAGAAACTTTGACATTGAAGAGTCCATTCATGTCAAGTTTGATGATAAGAAGCCCGACAACGCAATGTCGAGCTAGATGAGTTATTTTGATTTAAACCTCGGTGAAAAGCCAGGCGGTGAAAATACATCTTCATCATCCGGTGGTGACAAGGCGAAGAATTCGACTCAGCGGAAGCTGAAGCAAGAAAAAGCTGGAAGTACAAAACCAATCATCCAAAAGATCAAATCATAGGAGAACCTAGTGACAAAGTACGAACCAGATCCTCCTTCAAGGAGCATGCTGATTTTGCATTTCTACGAGATGGAACCTAAGGCGATTGATCAAGCTTTGGAAGATGAAGGGTGGATTCTAGCTATGCAAGATGAGTTAAATCGGTTCCAAAGGAATGATGTCCGGAAGCTAGTCACTCTACCAGGAAGATAAGCAAGCTATTGGTACTAAATGGGTATTCGAAATAAGCTTGATGAAGATGGTAAAGTTGTGAGAAATAAGGCAAGGTTAGTTGCTCAAGGCTACTCACAAGAAGAAGGTATTGATTTCACTGAAACTTTTGCACCTGTTGCAAGATTAGAAGCTATTCGTATTTTACTATCATTTGCAGCACATCATGAGATAACTTTATATCAAATGGATGTGAAAAGTGCTTTTCTAAATGGTTTTATAACTGAAGAAGTTTATGTTAAACAACCTCCTGGTTTTGAAGATATTGAATTTCCTGAACATGTTTTTAAACTTAAAAAGGCACTATATGGTCTCAAGCAAGCTCCCAGAGCATGGTATGATAGACTAAGTTCATTTTTAATGGAAAATGGATTTACAAGAGGTTTAGTTGACACTACTCTTTTCAGAAAAACCTCAAACAAGCATTTCATACTTGTTCAAATATATGTTGATGATATTATTTTTGGAGCCACTAATGAAAATCTTTGCAAAGAATTTTCTAAGCTTATGCAGGCTGAATTTGAGATGAGCATGATGGGAGAATTGAAGTTCTTCCTTGGAATACAAATCAAGCAATGCAGTGATGGTATTTATATTCATCAAAGCAAATACATCAAAGAATTATTGAAGAAATTCAAGATGCTGGATTGCAAGCCGATGAGCACGCCTATGCATCCTACCTGCTCTCTGAGTAAAGATGAAATTGGTAAGAAGGTAGATCAGAAGCTATACAAAAGTATGATTGGATCTCTACTTTATCTTACGGCTTCAAGACCTAATATTATGTTCAGCGTCTGCCTGTGTGCTAGGTTTCAATCAGATCCTAGAGAATCACACCTAAGTGCTGTTAAAAGAATATTTAGATATTTACAAGGAACTACTAATCTTGGTTTGCTTTATAAGAAATCAAAAGATTACCAATTAGTAGGTTTCTGTGATGCTGATTTTGCTGGAGATCGAATTGAAAGAAAAAGCACAAGTGGAGGCTGCCAATTCCTTGGAGCTAATCTTGTGTCTTGGTCAAGCAAAAGGCAAAGCACAATAGCACTCTCAACAGCAGAAGCTGAATACATCTCAAGGCAAGTTGCGATTCTCAACTTACGTGGATGAAGTATCAACTTGAAGACTACTTGATAAAAGAGAGTAACATTCCTATCTTACGTGATAATACATACGCCATATGTCGACTAAAAATCCAATATTGCATTCTAGAGCAAAGCATATTGAGATTAAGCATCATTTTATAAGAGACTATGTTCGAAGGGTATTTTAGAAATAAAATTTGTAGACACCGATCATCGGTGGTGACATATTTACAAAACCCTTGTCAAGATAGATTCAATTTTATAAGAAGGAATTTAAACTTTCATCTTATAAAAGAATGATTAATCTCAGCGTCTGATGATAAACTAAATCTCAGCATCTGATATGACATAAGCATGTATGTGCATCAACATCTTATCTGTCATACGCATCATAAATCATCATCCGGTAAGTCGGTTGCGTGCGTCCGAGCACACCCACACGTGTCACACGTGTTAAGGACTCAGCGTCTCATCATACCTCTTTGAGTCATGATTATTTACATTCTTCGATAAAATCTTTTACTTTTATTTTGGCGTCGCATTTAATGAAAAAGCGAATCTTTATTTTCTTTTCTTTTCGATTTATTTTTATAAGAGAATACGGCGATATTTTTGAAAAATAAGCTGTACCATTCTCCTTTAACTTTCCCACTTACTCCACATTTTTCGCTCACTCTGTGTTCTCTGCAAAGCGTACTCGTTCTCTCTTTCTCTCTCTCTCTGTGTGTGCTTAAACCCTAAAACCTTCATCACCTCCTTCTCTCAATCGCACTCATGGTGGAGTAACAACATCTGAATATCTGACTATCTATAACACCATGGTGAAGGAAAAGTCCTGTTAGAAAATCGAGTTGATTTGGAAAACTTCAAGCTCTATGGCTTCGACTTCTTCAATGGGTTCAAGGCAATGGGTCGGGAGCAGTATTTCTTTTGGAATCGGTTGAGGTTACGGTGACTGCGATTAAAGAACTTTGGGGTAACGTTCGGTTACATAAAGGTGGCATCTTTGAAGGAGCAGTGAAAGGTTTCAAGTTTATTTTTTCCATCAAAAATATTTACGAAGTCCTTTGGGTGTCCGTGTGAAGGCATCGTCTTTTATTGAGAATGGTGGCGACGATTTCATGGGATTGAGAAGGTCAACAATGATCTGTTTGAGAACTACCAGTGAAAGAATCGGTGAAACACTCATCGCCAAGAATCTGAAAAGCCATTTCAGAGTTCTTCATAAAATAATCACCAAGAGCGTCCTGTTGAAGGCTGGCTCTAGTGACATTGTCAACTACGAGCAGAAGTTCATCATGAGACATTTCATGGCTGGAAACAAGGTGAACCTGCCAAGGTTAATCCACAACAACCTGCTCAATGCTCTAGCCAACTCAAGAAAAGGTGTTCTCGACAAGAAGAATACCTACAAGTTCATTCCATATGGTGTCTTGCTCACCAAAATGATGAAAAAGAATCTGATCATAAACAAGATGACTGATTTACCAGATCAGCAGAAGGCAAAAAATTTTGGTCGTGATAATATTGTGATTCTTGACACTTTTGAACTCAACAGCCTGGTAAGAATGAAATTTCTTATTGGGTACATAATGAATAATGTGAAATTTCAACAACAGGAAGAGGAAGCGGAAAGAAAACCACGAAGCTCAAGGCCTGGTGAGAAAAGATCTCTTGAGTCTCCTTCGAGAGAGACGGAAGAACAAAACAGAAGGTGGCTCCGGCACCTACTGTTGAAGAACCAGAAGAAGAGGACCGAGTTCCCATCGGTCGAGTTACGAGAAAGAGGAGCAAGCGAGGCTTGATCTCGGCATCCAGGACAACGAGAAGAAGGACATTCAAGATCCGCCTCCAAAGATCCGCCCGCATGAAGCTCAAAAGATCGGTCAGCCAATCTGAACCTGAACCAAAGGTACTGAATTCTCCTGATGAATCTGTATCTGTTGTTGCATCTGATACCATTACTGCTCCACCACTATCCTTTGCTCAACCACCACAACATCAAACCCTCAAACAGAAAACCTCCATTGCCCTAAACAACCTATCCACCATTATCCACTACACTTAATCTTAACCTACCACAAATTTCCCAAACACTTCACTCACTACATACATTTCCAAGCTTCATTCTCATCCTTTTAACCTACTTTTCAAAACTCCCCATAAATCCCTTCAAACCCCACTCACCAAAAGCCTACAAAATCACCAAATCCACTCCCACCTTACTTACCCTTACCATAAAACCAACAGACGCTGGTGAAAAGAAAAATATCTCATACAAACCTCGGTTTGTAAAGTATGAGATATATAACAAAGATCTACAACCGCCCTTCAACCTGGCATTTAAAAACCTTCACTGAGTCGCCAGATTGGAGATTGCCGATCCTATAAGTGCAACCTTCAAGGATGGAGATGATCACGTCCAAATGTCTTTCAAAGGAAGGTTGAGACCAGTTTCAGGAAGCAGGGCAATTCCCTTCTCTGTTGATCTTCCTCTATCCCTTCCTCAGTCTGAACCACTCACATTGGAAGAATGTGGAAGGTGGATCACAGATGATGAAGCTGCCTTCATGGCACATTGCCTTGAGCAGAAAAGGCTTGAAGTTATAAGGCAATATCAAGACCCATCATCATCTCTGTCAAGATAGTACGGATAGACAAAGGTGGCTACCTTGGTCTATTCCTGGAAAAGGAAGGAACCCGCTCAGGAAGCGACCTTTTCAAAGAAGATCGGGCTAAAGGAATATGAGAAGGCACCTACCAAGTACAATATTAAGGATTTCTCTCGACTCCGATTGCCAAGATCTCTGAGGATCACGCCGTAAGGTTTTACGACTTCTGCGAAGAAAGATGAATGGAGAAGCGGCTCCTCAAGGCTGCAATCTTTGAAAAAGGCCACTATTCCTCTTTGTTGGGAAAATCGGCAAAGTTATCGACATCAACTTGAACGTATACTTCGATGATATGTTCAGATGCTCGATGTCGGACCACTTGGATCGCATGAAGATCTATAACCAATGGGTCATTGTGACCAAACTCTTCGATATTGGGTTTACGTGGAGTCAATGGTCTCAATCGTGGAAAGCCAAAGCCTTATTACCACGCCTCGACCCTTGTGCTAGAAAGAATATGACAGGAAAATTTGAGAATAATCTACCTGGCGAAAAATGAAGCACTCTCCTTCACTGTGAAACTTTGAGTGTCTTTATCGTAAATTTATGGGGAGAAGACGCTGGGAATAGGTTTGACTCTTACACGGTGATGTTGTTCTTCATAGGAAACCATCTTCTTGCATTTGCTTTATCCGTAAGATGTGAAGCATCGATGGCGATTCGCATGTAATCGAGCTCGAAGACTTCGGAAACTTCATCAAATGGGTCATACCAAATGATGCATTCTTCTTGAGAGCTCAAAGGAAGAAGGATTTGAGACTGAAGTTATCCAACTGGGTGCTAGCAGAGCATCGAAGATGAAGTCCAGATCGCCAGAAGCCGGACCTTACGCTTCTTCTTACGCAATGGAAATGGTCACCATTCCCAAAGCAGAATTTGAAGAAATGAAGGCTACAAACTTGAAGGTTACTCAGCTAGAGACTGCACTGAAGCTACTCTACGAACGTCTCAATATCCCACCTCCACCTCTTCCAAACCCTTGATTTTTTACTTGTGTGTGATATAAAATCTATTTGGTTGATACAATTATATATATATAAATATGTTTGATCTAATTATCTGTCTTTTGTTCAAATTTTTCTAAGTCTTATTTTGACTATGATGTGTTTTTACACTCTTTTTGTCTGATGACAAAAGGGGAGTAAAAGAAAGGTATGATGAACACGAAAGAAAGGTATATTGAACACGTGAGAATCCGATTATCCACCATCCGATGGATACACTGGAACTAAAAGTATCATGCATATCATTTCATACATAGCATTTTTTGCGCTAATATTCATTGATCTAGTGCTATGAAAATGTTTAATAAATTTTCGGTACAATGAAATATATTTGTTTAAATCAATCTATTTGGTATATAATCAGCATCCGATCTCACTTTATTAAATACATGCTCTGATACATTTACTGATTTTTTCGTAATCACTTAGATGAATTTGCTTACCAAAAATTGCCTTAAAACCTGAATTGTTCATATATATCTAAACTGTTAAATTCAGGGGGAGACCCTTAATGTCTTTTTGAAACCAAATTGTTCATCTACCTTAGATGTTTGTCATCATCAAAAAGGGGGACATTGTTGGAACCTAAACGATTGAGATGTTTAGACCCTCATTAATTTTGATGATAACAAAGCATTCACAAGAGAACAATTTATGTTCTAACATTTCTTGAAGTGTGCAGATACTAATAATACGTATATTCTAAGCCACTCAAGCAAGAAGAAAGTAATTCTCAAGAGAAGGATTCATTCTATGTGTCAGCATCCGGCTCATCCTTGTGAGCGTCTGGAATTTCCTCTTTATACACTATGCTTATCCAATTGCTACAAGCGTCCGAACTTCCGATTCTGAACGAGCGTCCGAACTTCCGATTATGAGCGAGCGTCTGAACCTCACTTCTAATCACGTGTTAGTCACGTTGCTGCTCTACCTCTCAGAAGTTTCTGGAACGGATTTCAAAATTGATCTTGAGCGCTAAAATTGTTGTACGAGGTATCAAAGGTGAAACCTTTAACTACAAGACAAAAATCGTACAAGCAAGGTAGTACAAAAACGGTAACATGTACTACTGGGATATTCTCTGCAAAGCAAGAAAGAGACAGCATTTTGAATTTACCTTACTCAATGGTAAGGAGCCATTTTTACCTTAACGGTTATATCCTTGGAACTCCTATATATACCTCATGGTATCCATTGAAGAAGTAACGAACGTACTGTGATAAAGCTTGCTGAAATTCTGCTGAAATATTTACTGAGAACAAGCACTGCTTCTGTGAGCAACCAAGTCTCGTGCTAAGTCTCTGGACTACAGAACTGAACTCAGCGTCCGACCCTTTCTTTAAGAAAGTTTTTCTATAGTTGAGCTTAATCTTTTATCCTCTCTGTGAGAGTTAATTTTAACTGTACTTCAACTCTTTTGTAAAAGTTGTTTTGGCCTAGTTAAGGCTGTATCCTCAAAGGCTCGACTGTACTGAGTCGTTTTGAGAAGTTGAGAGTATTGTCAAGTTGTGACAGTAGAATACTCTTGAGGAAATTGTAATCAGATTGATTATAGTGAAAATCCTTCAGAAGCAGAAGGGACTAGAGGTAGCTATCAGTTTGGTAGTGAACTAGTATAAATTTCTGTGTCTCCTGCTTTACTGCTTTCTATTCATTTTTATCTTGCTGCGTTAAAAACAAGTCTTATCAAACTGCTTTTTCCAGCGTCCGGTTATACCCAGCATCCGATAAACAAACAATTTTGAAAAACTTGTGTTCTATAGTGTTTCTAACTTAAAGTTTACGAAAAGTTTGTAAACACAATTCAACCCCCCCTTCTTGTGTTCACGTTCAACATGATGGTAGCCGAGATAGTCAAAGGTAAGAGTTATTCTTGCCCAGCATTGAAGGCAACTAAAGCCAAAGAAACTGAGTCAAAAGAAGACAGGGTCGGATACTCCTTTGACATAACCAAGGCAGACCAAATCTTTGGTTACCTGCTCAAGGACAAGCAAATTCGACTGCTAGAAGGGCATCAAATTCCACCTCCTGAAGAGCTGAAGAACAAAAAATATTGTTAGTGGCATAACTCTTATAACCATGCTACAACTAATTGTGTAGTTTTCAGGAAAGCAATTCAAAGGGCTATCAAGGAGGGTAGGTTCAAGTTAGCTGACAAGAGCATAGCTGAGATGTCAGTGGATACCAACCCATTCTCTGCCGTGAATATGGCCATGGTATCTTTCTCAAGGCCTGATCAGCCTAAATCATCAAAAGGAAAGCAACTGATGAGGAGTGTTTGGGTGCCCAAAGACGGATCCAGTAAAGATGAAAAGGTCACCAGGGTATTTGTGTTTGACAGATTGGGTAGCCCATATGTGTCAATTAAAGGCACTGTGGACCAACCATCTATCAGCTAATCCCATGGTAAGCCTCCTAGACCTGGGCGTTTGACCAGTGAGTTGATCAACCAATATTGCAACATGTACTCAAAGACGGAGAGAGTGCAGCATGCTCAGAGCCTGGGGGGCAAAATCGGCTAGGAACCTCAACTGAAGCCCGACCGATTATGCCAAGGATCACTGAGGACCCTCTCCCAATGTCTAAGAGAAGAGTGGCAGAGTTCAATGTGGAAGGAGGAGCGTCTTCCCTTCGCATAATAGTAAGGAATGATGAAGAGCTCAAGCCGCAAAGGATGATCAAACTAGCTGCAAATGTCAGAGAAGGGCAGTGGGTTGTCAACCAACCTCCTAAAAAGAAAGAGGTTAAACCACTCACCCTGACTAGGACACATAAGAGGAGGCTGTAACGGGCTAGAGCTTTGCAGAAAATGAAACAAACATTGCAAATGACAGCTAATGCCAAAGCAGCCGATAAGAAGGAGATCCCAGAAGCAAAGGTAGCAGAAGCCATTGACAGGGCTTTTGGACCTTGTGAGCCAAGGCCTGGCAAAGTTGAAAATGAGCAGGCTAAGGAGGCCCTAATGACAAATATTGTTGCAGCTGTGAATATACAGCAACCTGACAAAGAGAAGCAACATATTCCCATATACACACAAAGTTTGAATGATGAGGATGAGCCGATCTCAGAAACTGGTGATAGGGCCACGGCAAGTGTACCGGGTCGTTGCAAGTAATAATTTCGGTAAATACCGGTTATCGTCCTCAAGGATCGAAAGCCAAATACCAATAATTGACAACAACTTCTAAGTGAACACCAAATGGTTTTGATTATGGTTGGAAAGTTCAAGTGACAGTGAAATTGGTTTAAAGAACAACAGGAACACAATGTAAAGAGTGATGTAAGGCAATGGAAAGATGTTGGAGTTAAGCTTCATTCTACTTCAACTATGACATACTTTAACATAGTGATTAACACAAGTTGGTTCTCTAGTTTGTCTATCAATTTCTCTAAACAAGTTAAATCCCAATTCCTTAGGTAAATAACCATTTTTATCTAGCTAGAAGTCCAATTCCTTGGATGCATGCAAGAAGATAAAAGCATTAAGAACAAGAAATCGCAAAGATAGCAAGTACCCAAAGGCTATTCCTAGCTTAAAGTGAAACAAGAGGCACCTTCCTAGAGCACAAAACCATATTGAACTTCCATTCAAAACACAAACAAGAGTTCATTCCAAGATTGATCAAGTCTCAAAAAGCATTAAGAACAAGGAAGGAGATCACCAAACTAGAAGAAACCCACATGCATTAACATAAACTACATCAAGCATTCATAGTGTTCATAGAAATTCACTCAACCCCAACACAAGGGATTTAATTCGACATGATAGTGATGGAAAATGAAAACAAAAGCAGAGAAAGAGAAAGAACCCATCCACAAGCCAAGGATTTGAGCTTCCACTCTCCTCCTCTTGCTTCCTTCAATGGGTGTGCTAGGGCTTGATTCGAGCTTTTCTCCACCTCTATTTCGTGATAAAAACCCTAGGCCAACATAAGATGGGTATTTATAGTAAGTGGGCCTGATATGGGGCGCCTGAGCCAGCGCTGGTCCAGCGCTCGAGTCGGGCGCCCACAAATCCCGAGATGAGGCGCCAGGCGCCCAGATGTCCAGGGCGCCCTGCGCCTGAGCTCTATGTTGTTCTGCGATTTTCACCTCTTTAAAGTCCGAATTAGCTCAAGGTTCCTTCATTAAAGTTGCAGATATGGATCTTAGCTTTCCAATGGCACCGGTTTCATCTCATTTGGACACATAGAACTCTAGATATGATCGAAACATTGAACAGGTGTCAGGCGCAAATTCTGCTCCCAAAGAGCGCCAGTGCCTCGCCGCTCTTGCACTTCTAAACCTCAAAATATGCTCCTTTGGTCTAAGGTAAATGTCTCCAATCAATCCATTTGCTTACCTACATTAAATCAAGATAAAATAAGGACATTTGCTCATCAAAACAACTAAAGAACTAACATAACTTGCAACTTGAAAAAAACTCCATAACAAAGACTCAAACTCAAAGGATTTGAGGCCAAACAAGGATCAAAATCTAAGTTTGCATGAGAATTCCCTTTAATTAAGCACATGATATTGAGGATTATGGGAACCATCAAACACTCCAAACTTAAACCTTGCTTGTCCTCAAGCAAGAACTAAATACAAAACAATTACACACAATGCCAATCTTGATCTAACCATTGGACTAACCCACAATTTTTCACCACTTTCAAATGTTATCGCACAACAAGCACACTAATCACAAAAAAATTCATTGGGCTTTATCTTCATCAGAACCAACACGAGACTATCACAAATTAGACATTGGAGTCACATAAACAGTGAATTCACCATCATAAACTCAACAAGTAATGGAATGCACAATTGAAACTTTCAAAGTGATTGAAATGCTTTCTTTTCTAGTCACAACATTTAGGAAAAATTTCCACTCAAACTCTCAAGTGTTTTGGGGTTTGTGTTTCACTCATTCAACACAATTTGAGCTCATCCCCCATGGATTTGATTTTCATCTCATCCTCACATGATTACCACTTGCACAATTCTCCAATCAAAAGGTCTTTTGAGGTTGTAACTTGGCCAAGGTAGGGGTGGATGAATTAGACATTTAGGCTTATCACCCTTCAAGATAGATGAGCATCAACCAATTCTAGAAAATTTCACTATATTTCCTCTTTTCTTCATTTTTCCAAAGATGGTATTTCCCAAAAATCCAATCCTTAAACAACGTTTGTCACACAATTTTCGATCCCCCAGTAACACTTTTGTCTCAAAGGGGTACCAATCCAAAAACCAACTTTTTTTTTTCTGCACAACTCAAACCACAACAAATATGGTAATGTTCCTCTCACTCCAAACTTAGTTCTTTGTCAACCTTTATCAATTCATGCTCAGCTAACCTCTTTAAGTGGGTACAAGATAATAATATGGTTAAAGGCTATTGTTTTGATGGGTTAACAAGAATAAAAAGCTTTAGGCTCAATGGGGCTTTGCAAACAAATGTCATATTATGTTGGGTTGGCTTTTTAGCTAATTGGCTTCCAATGAAATTTGCCTTTTCTCTATCAAAGCATTGTGCAACCAATAACATGCAACAAAGATTCAATCAAAGTTAGGGGAATATAAACTCAAATGTGTCCTCTCAAAAAGAATTATTGATGAAGGCTCTACAAAAACCACAGGACATGCATATATCAATCACAAAGAAATTGTAACAAACAAAACAGTTGAGCAGTGGTTGACTCACTCCAATAAGTTTCTAGTCTCAAGTTATAACTCTTCAGCAGCCCATTTAACATCACCCCAAGTGATTGGTGCTCAACACAAAATTCAAATCACAAGTGGGATCAAATCATAGTTCAGCCAACAGTTATTTCAATTTGACATCTTGGACTACAACACAAAGGACTAAAAACATCACACTTTGACACATAATAAAGACAACTCCAAACTTAAGCTTTGACACACAAACTAAGATGAAAATCAAACAAACTAAATTCTAAAATTACAAGAGAAAGAGATAGGAACTCCCTCGCATGGGTTGCCTCCCATGAAGCGCTTCTTTAACGTCACTAGCTTGACGCTGTTAATCCGCTCTCAAGGTGGCATATATGACACAAAGAATACGTCATCCTTCTTCTTTCTTTTCTTAATCAAGGACTCCATGAGCTTGAGGTATGGATGACGTTGCTTCCAAGGCTTCTCAAGGTGGAGGATGACGAATAAGGCATCGAGGGCATCTACGAATCGATCAAGCTCTTCATTCCCATCTACCTTTTGTGAATCATTTTTCACTACCACCACGTCTTCATTTTGGTCCTTCCCCCTAACCATATTATGCTCAGATTGAATTTCATGTGGCTCTTGTACTAACTGTTTACAAATTTCATCAACTTGCATTTTGAAATTTTGCATCACAACCGATCTGATGATAATTGGCTCTTGTTTTGGCCTCCGAATTGGATAGCTCTTGTGCATATTGCACCAGAGCTATTTCCCAAGGTTTTGGCTCTTCGGGAATCACTTGAATGCATGGTGGTGGTGGTGGTAAACATGACAAAAATGATTCCCAATCCTCCTTAGAGCATCTATAAACAAGCTTATTCGTCATGCACTCAAATTGTGGTTGGGAATCTACTGTTCCATGCATACACTGAAAAGCAAGCACCTCAAACAAGTGTCAAAGCAACTGAGAACTAAAAAAAATGTTAAGGAAAATATGAAAAGAAGTACAAAGTAATTAAACTAACACTAAAATAGAAATTAAAATGGGTTCGAAATAGAAGTCGCCTTCGAAATTACTAGTAATGGTAAAATCGATCCCCGGCAACGGCGCCAAAAACTTGATAGGGCCACGGCAAGTGTACCGGGTCGTTACAAGTAATAATTTCGGTAAATACCGGTTATCGTCCTCAAGGATCGAAAGCCAAATACCAATAATTGACAACAACTTCTAAGTGAACACCAAATGGTTTTGATTATGGTTGGAAAGTTCAAGTGACAGTGAAATTGGTTTAAAGAACAACAGGAACACAATGTAAAGAGTGATGTAAGGCAATGGAAAGATGTTGGAGTTAAGCTTCATTCTACTTCAACTATGACATACTTTAACATAGTGATTAACACAAGTTGGTTCTCTAGTTTGTCTATCAATTTCTCTAAACAAGTTAAATCCCAATTCCTTAGGTAAATAGCCATTTTTATCTAGCTAGAAGTCCAATTCCTTGGATGCATGCAAGAAGATAAAAGCATTAAGAACAAGAAATCGCAAAGATAGCAAGTACCCAAAGGCTATTCCTAGCTTAAAGTGATACAAGGGTCACCTTCCTATAGCACATAAGCATATTGAACTTCCATTCAAAACACAAACAAGAGTTCATTCCAAGATTGATCAAGTCTCAAAAAGCATTAAGAACAAGGAAGGAGATCACCAAACTAGAAGAAACCCACATGCATTAACATAAACTACATCAAGCATTCATAGTGTTCATAGAAATTCACTCAACCCCAACACAAGGGGATTTAATTCGACATGATAGTGATGGAAAATGAAAACAAAAACAGAGAAAAGAGAAAAGAACCCATCCACAAGCCAAGGGATTGAGCTTCCACTCTCCTCCTCTTGCTTCCTTCAATGGGTGTGCTAGGGCTTCAGCCTGCAGCTTTTCTCCACCTCTATTTCGTGATAAAAACCCTAGGCCAACATAAGATGGGTATTTATAGTAAGTGGGCCTGATATGGGGCGCCTGAGCCAGCGCCTGGTCCAGCGCCTGGAGTCGGGGCACCCACAAATCCCGAGATGAGGCGCCAGGCGCCCAGATGTCCAGGGCGCCCTACGCCTGAGCTCTATGTTGTTCTGCGATTTTCACCTCTTTAAAGTCCGAATTAGCTCAAGGTTCCTTCATGAAAGTTGAAGATATGGATCTTAGCTTTCCAATGGCACCGGTTTCATCTCATTTGGACACATATAACTCTAGATATGATCGAAACATTGAACAGGTGTCAGGCACAAATTCTGCTCCCAGCAGGCACCAGCGCCTCCTGCGCCTGCGCCTGCTGCACTTCTAAACCTCAAAATATGCTCCTTTGGTCTAAGGTAAATGTCTCCAATCAATCCATTTGCTTACCTACATTAAATCAAGATAAAATAAGGACATTTGCTCATCAAAACAACTAAAGAACTAACATAACTTGCAACTTGAAAAAAACTCCATAACAAAGACTCAAACTCAAAGGATTTGAGGCCAAACAAGGATCAAAATCTAAGTTTGCATGAGAATTCCCTTCAATTAAGCACATGATATTGAGGATTATGGGGAACCATCAACTGGCTATCTAGAAGGTTCTATATTAAACTATCTCTCCGATGAAGATGCCACTAGTTTGATGGCAGCCATTGAAGTGGTCAGCTTAATTCCAAGTGAGTTCTGGGCTGGTTATCCACAAATTGAGCACTTGGAAGGAGATGTCTACGTGGAAGAGGCAGAATGGGCAACTTTAGCCGACAACACGGCAAAAGATGCTTTGAATACTGTATTTAGTAAGCCAATCGAAGACATGGTGAAACACTTGAAACCCCTGTACGCGAGAGCCTATATCAATGGCAAGGCTTTCAGCCGAGTCTTTGTTGATAATGGCGCAATGTTGAATGTGATGCTTGTTGCTACCCTGAGAAGTCTGAACAAGTCTGAGAAGGACCTAATCCTAACTAACATGAAAATGGCTAGCTTTATGGGAGAAGCTTCTTCAACCTTGGGAATCCTAGTAGCCGAGATCACAGTTGGCCCCAAGAGTATCAAATCGGCTTTCTTTATGATTGATGGCAAGCCATCATATGCAGTCCTACTTGGAAGGGATTGGATTCACACCAGTCAGTGCCTGCCCTCTACCATGCATCAAAAATTGATTTTCTGGGAAGGGGACAAGATGGAGATAATCCCAACCAATGATAACCAATTCCCAGCTGAGGTACAAAATTTAGAAGCTTTATTTTATTCTCGTTGTGTTGCTCCTATTGTTGTTAATGAAGAATATGAGGAAAGATCATGGGAGTCTTGCAACTTGACTTCCCAATGATTTGAAATCAAACAATTAGTCAAGCCATGGCTGAATATGGAAAAGTTTAATGATTAAAGACACCCAAGTGATACAAAACCTGTGGGATCGGCTAGAAGCTCCCAGGGTTGAATCCCAGGTAGCCGGCTCCTTGCAGATAGAAAATCACAGATGCAATGACTTTACTTCGACAGTCGAGACCACTGAGTTGTCGATGGAGTTTGAGTCACCCATCCAGAGGACTCTACTAAGCTTTAAATCCCAAGATCCCTTGGAAAACATTAACTTAGGGACTCCAGAAAAGCCTCGCCTAACGCAAATCAGCGGATTGCTGAGGGAGGAAGACAAAAGGGATGTAGTGGCCCTCTTGGAGAAATATAGGGACTGTTTTGCGTGGGATTATCATGAGATGTCTGGGCTGGCACATGAATTGGTGGAGTACAGGTTGCCGATTAAGGATGGTTTTAAACCACACAAGTAGTCACCTAGAAGGTACCATCCTCAGCTGATGCCACAGATCAAAGCAGAGATTGAGCGTTTGCTAAATGTTGGATTCATCAGAACGACCAGGTACGTGGATTGGTTGGCAAACATAGTACCTATCATGAAGAAGAATGGCAAAATTCGAGTCTGCATTGATTACAGGGACTTGAACTTAGCCACTCCAAAGGACGAATATGTAATGTTAGTGGCAGACATGTTAGGAGTTGGCAGTACCAGGAATCAAAAACCATTGTACTTAAGCCCCAGGTACGTGGCTCGATTCCTGGGAAGGCATAAAACTCCACTAAAGGGGTGTGGAGAAGTCCTGTGAGTACTAGCCGGACACTGGGGTGCATGGACCAGAGTCAGTGTATGCTGGGCTGGGGCCATGTGGTCAGTGGGTCGGGCAGCTGTGGTACGGCCCAATAAAGGGTGAGCGGCCCAGACTGTTACAATAAAAATTCTAACTTTCATGGATAGTTACTCTGGCTATAACCAAATCTTTGTAGCTGAGGAAGATACCCACAAGACTGCCTTCAGGTGCCCAGGCACTGGGAATTTATGAGTGGTTAGTGATGCCATTCGGCCTGAAGAATGTTGGGGCTACCTACCAGAGAGCCATAAATGCTATCTTCCATGATCTAATCTGCAAGACTATGGAGGCTTATATAGATGATGTAGTAGTGAAGTCTAAAGACTTCAAAGCCCATTTAGCCTATCTGGAACAAGCCTTACAGAGAATGAGGATCCACAACTTGAAGATGAATCCTGCCAAATACATGTTTGGTGTATCGGCTAGCAACTTCCTTGGTTTCTTAGTACACCAAAAGGGTATTGAGATAGACCAAAACAAGGCCAAGGCAGTAATGGAGGTTAGGCTACCCAAGAACAAGAAGGAGTTACAAAGTTTATTAGGCAAGATCAAATTCTTAAGGAGATTCATAGCTAATTCGGCTGGGAAGATGAAGGCTTTTTCCCCTTTGCTGAAGCTCAAGAATGTAGAGGAGTTAGTGTGGGGTCCTGAACAACAAGATGCCTTTGATCAAATAAAGAAGGCCTTAGCTAGTCCACCGGTTTTGATGCCTCCCATGCCAGGAAAGCCTTTGAAACTCTACATTGCAGCTGTTGAAGAGTCTATCGGCTGCTTGTTAGCATAGGATGCTGAAGATGGAATTGAAAGGGCAGTGTATTACCTTAGCCGAATGCTTAATGACGCTAAAACTAGATATACTCCTCTAGAGAAGTTATGCTTGTCATTGTTTCATGCTTGTACAAAACTTGAATATTATTTAATGCCACATGAAACACTAGTTTTGTGCAAAATTGATATTGTTAGGTATTAGCTTAATAGGCTTGTCTTTTAGGGTCGACTGATGAAGTAGGCCATTAAGCTCACAGCCTTTACTTTAAAATATGTCTTACTCAGGGCTGTCAAGGGTTAGGCATTAGCCGATTTCTTAGCAGAGCATCCTTGTGTGGAGGTGGAGGACCCTTGGGTATCTCCAATTACTTGCATAGACTTATTGCCTTGGGTTCTGACTTTTGATGGGTCTAAAACCCAGAATGGAGTTGGAGCCAGAGTGACAATCATCAACCCAGAAGGTAAGGTGTGGAGGTTTCTGTATCGGCTAGACCCAGGTTTAACTAACAACCAAGCCGAGTATGATGCCTTGGTCATAGGTTTGAAGCTGTTGACCACTATGAAAGCTGATTATATTCACGTAAATGGAGATTCCCAGTTGGTGATCAAACAGCTGACAAAGGAATATGGATGCAATAACCCAAATCTGCTGGCCCGTTATGAAACGGCTAACAGATTGCTGCATTATTTTATACATGCAAAGGTGTCATACATTCCAAGAGGAGTCAATATTGAGGCCAATGATTTAGCATAAGAGGCCTCCGGATACAGGGACTCTTTGTTGACTTTGGACTATGACGAACCACCAGTCGAGGTAATGGCCGTAGACCAAATCGACTCATGGAGGAAAGAGCTGATTGAGTACTTGCAAAATCCTACAATTGTACTGACCCCAAAGTCAAGAGAAGGGCTTTAAGATATGTGCTTCTTGATGATGAATTATATAAGAGAAGCATGAATGGGGTGTTGTTAAAGTCCATAGATAAAAATGAAGCCCTAAGGGTCATGGGTGAAATTCATGAAGGCATATGCGGTTCACATAGGCTGGGCCAGTCATGAAATTGTTGATTTATTGCCACGGCTACTATTAGCCTACCATCACAGCCGATTGCTTTCAATATGCCAAGGGATGCGAGGAATGTCAGCTGCATAGCCCAATCCAAAGGGTGTCTGCCGAATTGATGCATCTAGTGGTAAAACTTTGGCCATTCAGAGGTTGGGCTATGGATTTAATCGGCAAGATCCACCCACCATCTTCCAAAGGACACAATTTCATTATCGTGGCAACCGATTACTTCACCAAGTGGGTGGAAGCCCAACCGATGATCAAGGTACAGCAAGATGAAGTCATCCGATTCATCCAATACCAGATCATATACAAATTTGGGATTCCAGAAACCATTACTATGGATCAAGGAACCATGTTCACAGGGGAAAAAGCGGTTGCCTTTGCTCAGCAATTTGGGATCAAATTGATACATTCATCCCCATATTACGCACAGGCTAACGGGCAAGCCAAGGCAACCAACAAGATCATTGTTGACCTAATCAAGAATAACTTGGAAAACAAGTCCAGGAAATGGCATTTGACTTTGGATGAAGCCTTATGGGCCATTAGGAATTCTAAGTCAATAGCCACTGGGACAACTCCATATCGGCTGACATGCGGCCAAGATGCAGTTTTGTCCTTGGAAATTAATATCACTTCTTTAAATGTGGCAAAACAAAATTCTCTAAGTTTGGAAGAGTATCAACAAACTATGTTCATGGAGTTGGATCAATTGGATGAAGATCGGCTGATGGCCTTAGAAAGAATTGAAGCAAGCAAACACAGAATGACTAGTGCCTATAACAAACATGTTAAGTTGAAAAAGTTTGTTGAAGGTGACCTAATTTGGAAAACTATTTTATCAATAGGGGTAAAGGACCCTAAATTTGGTAAGTGGTCACCAAATTGGGAAGACCCATTCGTTGTGAGTCAAGTGTTTGCAGGAAATGCTTATCGGCTAGTTAACATGCAAGGCGAAGAATTAAACAAAAGCATAAACGGCAAGTATTTAAAGAAATACTATCCTACTATTTGGCAAAGTTGTTCGAGTGAATAGCCACAAGTTGGCTATCTAGCTTAAAAGGAAATGAACCAAAAAAAATATATATAACAAAAGAAAAGCCAAGCAAAACTAGGCTGCTGGGTCAGACACTCTCTCTGAAACAGCTGCCTCGGTCGAATCGGTTGCCTCCTTGGGGTCGTCAACTTCCTTTGGGCCAGATGCCTCTGGAGGATCGGCTGCTTCCTTAGGATCGACCGCCTATTTTGGGCCAGTTACCTCAGCTGACTCAGTCTGCACTTCCTCGGCTACTGCCTTCACGATTTCAGCCACATCAACGACCATGGCTTCCGGCTCGGGTGGAAGAATTTCAGTTTGCACACTGGTATTCGGTCTCCATGGCAGCAGCAGAGATGCCCTCAAAAGTTGCACTAGTCGATCCTCCTGTTTGGGTCGTGGCCGCCTCAGCTGAAGGCATTAAAGGCTTTTCCTTTTCCTGGTTCAGCATAAGGCACAACCGATCCCAAGTTTGGTTGGCCTCAGCAATTCCATCTCTCCCAATCCTTAAATCCTTCTCCAGGCCAGCCTTCTGGGAGCTAAGAATTGAGATGTCACCGTCAAAGGAGGAAACTGAACATAGATATTGAGGCGCCTTTCAGCATGGGCTTCCAGCTTGGCATCCAGCTGCTCCACTTGAGGAGTTACTTCCTTGATTTCATTCTGGATGCGAGTCAACTCTAGGTTTAGCCGAGTCAACCTTTCTTTCAGCTCGTTCCTCTTGGCCAAGTCCGCCTGCCTCTCCTTGTCAACAACTTGATACGAGGACAGGAAGGAGGCCTTCTAGGTTTGGAGTTCTTGAAGGCAATGCAGATCCTTGGAGGCATGTTCATAGTTCTCCTTAGACAGCTGATAGACAGCAGAAACATCATTAATTTGTAGGGCCATCTATTGAAAAAGCTCTCGGTTGGTGGAAGGCATGTCCGGAGACTCATAAAGCTTGAACAGGGAAGACCTCAACTCGGCTACCCGTCCTTTCTCAGTAGGGATTTCTCCCATTAGAGCCGCGTCCACCTTCTACAAATGACCAGAGGCGGGCGAAAAAACCCTCTGCAATAGGTCAGTCGAAGCAAAATATTGCGCCAACACCTCAAAAACTTGAACAGATGAAGTTGATGGACGGGGGGGTGCAGTGAGCAATAGGGGATTCATCCCTAGCCAACTGCAACGTAAAGCACAAAAGGTAAGAGCTAAACCCACAGAAACAAGCAATCACAGCAGAAAAATTCAAACAAAACAAGATACCTGTATTGGGCTCTGAGCCTCGGCTGCCTGAGAGGCATAATCCTTTGGGGAGCTACCTCAGTTTGAGAATTAGCCGAGGGTGCACCCTGAGCCTTTGAAGGCTGTGAAGAAGTAGCCTTGTGAAGTGATGACTTGGGGGCAGGAGTATGGTGTTTCTAGAACAAAAGGAAAGATTAGGAATCAAAACCCTAATAAGCAAAATGAATAAACAGCCGAGGTAAAGGAAATTACCTTGACCTGTTTCCCCTTGTCAGTGGGTGCGTGTTTGGATATCCTGGAAGCTGGAGTCACGGGAGAGGGTTCCTTAATACGGATTCCCCCAGTCCTTGTCCTCTTCTTACTTGGAAGGGGGATTCATCCCACTACAAGAAAAAGCGCAGGTACCGACGGCTTTTACCGACGGGTATTACCCGTCGGAAAAAACTCGCGATTTCCGACGGCTAAAGCCGTCGGTAAATGCCAGCCAGCGCCGAATGTCCCCACTTTTTATTTTCCCTCCCAGTTTTCAAACACCGACGGGTAAACCCGTCGGTAAAATCCTACCCATCGGTAAAGATAATTGGTTTTCGACGGCTTAGTCCGTCGGTAAGGGTGAGACGACAACGGGCAGATTGTAGCGACGGTATAGCCCGTCGGTATGTAAAATGACTGTCGGTAAGACCGAGCTTAAACGGTCTAAAGCGATCGGTATAATTAAAATGGCCGTTGGTATGCATCGCTTTAGCTCAGTATAACCCGACCCTTCCCCGCTTTCCTTTTCTTCTTCTTTTCTCTTCTTCTTCTCCGAATCCAATTCTTCTCCGGCGACGCCCCACGACCCACGACCCCTCCACCCTTTCTTCTTCTCCGGCGACACCCGACGACCCCTCTACCCTTTCTTCTTCTCCGGCGAAGCCCACGACCCCTTTTCTTCGTCTCCCTCGTCTCTGCACAGGAAAGTCGTTGCCAAACGATTGTTTTGCTCTGGGTGAGAGAATCCGAAGGAGTAGCGGTGCACCACACTTGGAGATCACCATCGCCACACCTTCACCAACACACCATAACACATTCCGACGCGGCCTGCCTATTGGTGAGTCTCACTGGTTAACTCTCTCTCTGCTACCTAGTTTAATTTCCCCTAATTTCCCTCTAAAACCCTAATTCAAAAATCTCATCTCTCAGACTCTCCTCTCCAGATTCCATATCACGACACCCTTCTGAATCGATTTATGTCTGAGGCATTTTTAGGTTGGTTCCTTTGTGCCCTCGGTTTGTTCATTTGGCATTTCACTGTCTTGTTTTTGAATTTTGGCATTCGGGCATTTCAACTGTGTTGTTCCTTTTTGTCTTTCATTGGTAGCTTGTGATGTTAGTGGGTATTTCTTGATTCTCTTGCTAGGTTCTACCGTTGGTGGGTATTTCTTGATTGAGCGCTTGTGATGTTAGTGGGTATTACTGGACCACATACAATTAATTTGGCTTATTTTTAACAACCTAAAACTCAATTTAAAGCAAACAAACAGTATATTATGCAAGTTTTGTATAAATGGAATCCAACACAGAAATTAAAAATAAAAAACACTCACTGGAAGGCATAACCAGGTATGAAACTGAGACCAATTCAAACAAATACAAAATGAAATTAAGACCAAAACTACTATAATCTAAGACCAAATTCAGCTTACAAATGAGGAATCCCTTTCTATAGTAGTTTAGATTTCATTATGTATTTATTTATGTTTGCTGTTTGTGAAGTTCTGGAATTGAGCTTTTCCTTTTGGCATCTTCTGGCATAGTTTCTTTAGAACTAGGGCCTAGTACTTAACCTCGAGTCTCATTTAATTAAAACTTTAAAATTTAAAATACAAAAGTAACTTGTGTGAATAGTTTAGTCGGTTGAATGAATGTCTAATGTGTGATAATTATTTTAGTCTGTACTTTAAACAAATATTATAAAAGTTATATACTTCCATCAATTTTGTGTTGGTTGATCATCCAAAGTCAAGTGTATTATGTTCTTTGTAAGTTTGATTTTGGGGTTATGTTCAAAGCAGTGTTCGAGCAAGTTCTCCATCGCGATAAGCTAGGTTTGTCTCGTGACTACCCTCAAGTTGACATTTGAGGAGAAGCTTTTTTGAGGTATGCACTCTAACGAAATGTCGGTTTACTCATTGGGTGGAAAAGGGATTAAATTTGAGAGACCCCACTTGCAGACATATTTATTTGATTTCCTTCATAGTTCTCTCCACAGAGAATTTTGAAATGATGTATGTTATAAGATTATTTTATTGTTATAAGATTAAGACAATGACAATTTGATTGGATAAAATCCTTGGTTGATTTGGGCTTATTCTTGGTGAAATTCATGTGAAAGTGTAAATTGAGCCCATTTAAATTTTGGTTGCATTATGGTTACATTTTACAAAACTTTAGATCTTTTCAAGTCGGAAATTCAGGTAAAACCTATTAGAGCCAGCATATTAACCAAATAATCATAAACCTATTAGAGATGTAATATAGTCATGAATCATCCACTAATAAAGCTTAAAAAGCATTACCTCTTATTGTGGTCACACTGACAATTACATCTCAACTTATGTCCATTTGTTCTCCACCTTGAGTTTGGGGACAACACAATAAAACATTACTTGCTTGTTGGCGACATAAAAATTTAGAAAGTTACTTGCTTGTTTGGAGGCTCTTACGAGTTTGTGGGTGCTTGGTGAGGGATAATACCATTGATTTGCATTCTCAATTTTTATATTGCTTCTCGGCAATGGGATAAATTATAGAAATTAAAAAATATGAGCATGGACTATTTTACGCTTCTTGTTATGTTCTTTGTTTATGATATGATTTATAGTGTGCTTCTATAGAACTACAGACAACAGGGAGATGCTTTAGATGATGGCTGAACTAGAAAGGCCTTGTTCAGTTTGATTGGCATGTGTGTGGATATATATATATATATATATATATATATATATATATATATGAAAAGAGTGTATGCTTTAGATGGTGACTGAACAAGAAAGGTCTTGTTTGGTTTGATCGGATTGGAGTGTGTTTGTGTGTGTTGGTGAAAAGCGCATGAACAATCTCAAGCTTAGAGGGAAATTCACCATATATAGCTAACCTATGATGTTGTATGAGATTGAATGTTGGGCGGTAATGCCAAATAAGTAAACTCATCACATAGATGAGAATGTTAAGTTGGATGAATGGTTACACAAAATAGTGTGATTATAATTACTAATTAGAAAAAATTGGGATTGCTCCCATTATTAAAAAGATGGTGGAAGTCTTGTCGTGATTTTTAAAGGGGTTGGAGGATTATTCAATAGTTAGGCGTGAAGAGAAACCAATAAAAAGTGTAGGTTAAACCATTAACAGAGATTCATAATTGTCTACCTTTAAACTTAGTATGTATAGGAAATTATGGTATCATTTAATTCATGTAGTCAACCCCAATTGAAAAGTTTCAATTTGCTTCTTCTTTATTAGTTTTTAGCTCATTTGTTATCTTGTTTTGACAACCTTCCATTTGTCTTTGTCTTGAGCAAGCATGAAGCAATTTTTGGTCTAAAATCTTCTCTTGTTCAAACAAGCTTTACGCTTTAAACCATAATATGTATGTGCTCTATTGGGGGAAATACATTTATGAGTTAGAATGAGCTCTCTTCCAATAGAATAGAACCACTTATTTTACTTTAGAAATCTGGATATGGTTGCTTGATTAGAAACGTAGTATAAGGACTTTTTAGTTGTCCCACTTTATTTTCCCTTGAGTGTTTTTTTTTTCCTTTTCAAATTGAAATATTTGAATTTTTATCTTTGCCTTCGTATGTTCGATTGTGTGATGGATTTCATATTAGGACACTAGTGTGTATGACACTTTGCCAGTGTTTGGTTTCGTGAGATATTTACTTTATTTTGTTAAATGCAGTTCCTTCTCATTGTCTCCAGTTACCTATTCCTAACTCCAATCATTTCCTCTCTCACTTCAAACTCCTAATTTAACTGTTGCTAATGCTTTTTATTGTGATCTTGCGTGTGCGTGATTTCGTTAGTGTTTTAGCTTTGAAGGGATTAACTACTCTAATTTGAACATTTGGCTTTTTATAACAATGACATTTAGAAGCTTTGATTTACTATACTAACTCACCTAACAGTATGATCTTTAGGTTTTTTTGATGCATAAACTGTGGTTTACACTTTATACGGTAATGTTGGTTCCCTTTTTTTATTATTCTTATTGAATTTGTATGTTTTTTTTTTTTGTGAGATGGCTAGTTGAATCTTTAGCGATTGGTTGAAAAATTCAATTTTGTTTGAGGGATAGTTTAAGTGATTATGTGTGGCTATTTCATCGAGTGTTACGACTTTATAGTTGCTAGCGATAAGGGACAAGATGGTCGTAAATCTGTTTACAAGTTGGCTGCAATTTGCTTTGCACTTCTCTCTGTATTTCTTTTCCTTGCCACTTCGCTTGTCTAATTTTATCCTTTGTGAGTTATGAGTTTAATTTGGTTTTCCAATTATGTGCACGATCGAGCTTTAGTAAGCGCTCGGTTCTTACCTCCCCTTCGATTCACAATCCCGCAAGACCTTTGCCTTTGTTTGGGTAATGATTTTGTTTTTCTGTTAGTATATGCTTTTATTGTTCTTGTGTAGTTCTTTGAGTTTAATCTTGTGTTTGCGATTACTCTGCGGTGACACAGCTCGCCTCTTCCTTCCTCCGTGGTCGCAAAGACGCCACATTCTTCTCTTACGCAAGTATGGATTAATTCCTTTCCTTTAGTAAGATGTGAACCTTAGGTTCAAGTTAGGGATTTCGAATACTCTTATAAACTAAAGTTTATTATTATTGATTTGATTGTATAGTGGAGTGCAGTAAAGAGGTTGGCTGCCTGCTCCCAACCTCCCACAACTTATATGTTTGATGTTTGCTCCTTTGTGTGCTCCATTGAGCTCCAAAGGTATGAGTGTGGTTATGTGTTGTCCATTATGTTGGTAAGTTTTGAGGCTTGACATAGAGCCCTAAATTCATAGTAATGATTTATGTTGAATTCCTTGATTTCTTATTTAGAGTTTTAATGCTATTTTTGTTGCATAGAAAATGCTCTCAATATGAGGATTGTCACTCTGATTTCACGCGCTTTGAATTTTATAGATATGAGTGCGTGTTTGGTTCGCCGTTTGCATCTCGTCAATGTTTGTCACTTTTGTAAAAGAACGAACACCAAGAGAAAATATTGAATGAAATCACAGAAGGAATAAGAAGAGGTTTTTTTTAATAGATTTATACCATGAACTTCTCTGTAATAGATTTATACCTTAAACTTTTATAGTTTAGATTTCTTTTAATCCCAGCATCAATATTATCAACATGCAAGTAAATCAACATGAGATAGCTTATCACGTAACAGATTTAAAACAAAAAGATAGTTGGAAGAAATCCAATGATATCCACATGCTTGCCATTTTAAAATCTACAATGTCGCTTATAAGTTTACAACTAGATAAAATTTCTTCAATTTAAGAAGTTCACATTGGTGATGTTGCTTGTCGCAATTTGCTTTGCACATCTCTCTGTACTTCTTTCCCTTGCCACTTCGCTTGTTTAATTCTATCATTTTTAAATGACCTAGTATATTTTTCTAATTCGGTGTTGTTAATCGAGGATCATAAATATAGCGTAAAATTGGTAGCTAGGATAGCGTAAAATAGCGAGCGAGATAGCGTAAGTTAAATAGCGGGTGAAATAAATAAAATTATAAAATTATATATTAAAAAGTGACATATAATATTTAACGTTCAAAGACAAAATCTGAAATGAAAAAATAAAATATTTATTTAATGATCTATTTTAAGAATCTTAAGTGATTATTTATTCATAAATTACTTTAGAGGCTTATTAAAATAAAATGAAGAGATAATATTCAAATATATTTTTTATGTTGATATATTTGAATATTAATATCAGCATTTATTTTAAGTGATGTAAAATAAGTTTAAATAAACCCTGAATGAATAAGTAGCTCTTCCGTTTTAAGAAAATAAAATATATAAATTAAAATTGCAATATTGATTGAATTGTTAATAATTATTATTTATTGAAAAATAAATTTTTTTTATTATATATGGCGGATGGCGTAGTGGCAACTAAATGATTAATAAAACTACACACACAATAAATGGAGCATTGCTCAAAGAAACAAGACAGATTTGAATTGGAAAGGACAAATAATAATAGAATTAAAAAATAGATTTAAAAAATAATAATTAAAAAGCAGAATTTTTAAGAACAATAGAATAAAAAAGAAGATTTTAAAAAAGAAATAAGAGAATAACAAAACGAAATGAGATAGAGTTGAAAAATAACATAATTAAAAAACTAGACGGATTGAAAAAACAGAATTGTAAAAATAATTAACAGATGAGCAGAATTAAAAAAAGAGAAACAAGGGAAACAATCGTTAAAAAATATGATATAACAAAAATGAAAAAAGATCTGAAGAAGTGAAGAAGAGAAGAATTAAAAAAATTTCAATAAAAAAGAAATAAAAAATAACAACATTAAAAAATATCATATAAAAAAATAAAAGAAAATATAGATATATATATATATATATATAATAAAACTAATTCTACCCTTGTCATACGCTTGTCTAATTGTTATGTTAATCATTGATCGAATGGATGTTTGATATTTGTTATTAGTATCGGAGAGAAGCCTTAGCTTCCCGTTTGAGGTTTAATATATTATTGAGTTCATATACTCTTTTAGGGTACCATGTGCTCATTGTATATTGAACCTTGAATTGTCCAAGTCGGACAGTTTGGGAAAAAACTTTTTCTTTACTCGTATAATAGTTGTTGCTTAATTCTCGTATCTTTATATTTGATGAAATTTCGGTTCGATTCATTTCCTTTTGTTCTCTGGGTGCATACTTGATTGCGGTGTTCATAACTGCGTTCATTTTGTGTACTCAGAGACCAATGGGAAATGCTGCCAAAATTTTGTCAAGTATAAGATACAAGAATTAAGGAATGATTATTATACGAGTTCTGAAAAAGTTTTTTCTCGAATGGGATAGGGTCATACCATTTAAAGAAAGAGAGCGGTTGTAAGAACGTCGTGCTGCTGAAATTGTGATTTTTTTTGACATGCAGAAGATGGAATATTATCTTTCGAGTCGTAGTTAGATGTACGATAGGTTGTATCCGGGGAGAGGGGGTTTGAAACCAGATTTTTGCTTGGGGTTGCGTACTTTGTCCAAGTCGCAATGGCACATAAAGATTTCAAAACTAATGGAGGGATTAGATGTCCGTGCTTTAATTGCGATTGCGAGAAGGATTAAGAGCCCAAGTGAGGTCACACACCACCGTATTCGGTTGGATTTAGGCTTAATTACTGGATTTGGACTAGACATGGTGAAAAGTTGCCTCACGTTGATTTAGGGGTTGGTGATAATTGTGAAGGTGCTTCAAGCGATTCACGTGGGTCGGGATGTGGTGAGCAGATTGAATTGATGCAAGATATGGTTTGTGATGCCTTGGGGGTGAACATGTTATTCGAGGAGCAACAGATGATGACACAGATGAACTTCCAAATGAGACAAAGACAAAAATTTTATAATCTATTGTTAGAAACAAATAAGCCGTTGTTTGAAGGGTCTACAGGACTCTAAGTTATCAATGTGTGTGAGGCTCTTAGCTCTTAAGTCCAAGCGTGGTGCTACCAAAGTGTGCTTGGATCTCAGAACGAAAATGATGTTGGACTCGTCACCTATCAAAGATGGTTTGCCAAAAAGTTATTACGAGGCTAAAAGCTTAGTGTCCAAGTTGAAATTTGGAATCTAAAAGGATTGATTGTTGTGTGAGAGGGTGTATGTTGTATTACGACAATGAGTTTGGTAAAAGCGATGGTGCGCTAGTTGAATGCAAATTTTGTGGTGAGCCTAGGTATATGTCACATACTAATAATCGGACGGGTAGACAAAAACTAGTTCCAGTGAAGGCAATGTTTTATTTGCCAATTATTCCAAGGTCTGCAGAGAATGTTTGCATCACCACAGATCGCAGACAAAATGACATGGCACTATGAGAATAGAAGCACTTGGTATGTTGCGCCACCCTTCCGATGGTGAAGCTTGGAAGCACTTTGATCGTGTGCATCCCGATTTTGCAGCAGATCCACGTAATGTACGACTTGGCTTATGCTCGATGGTTTTACCCGTATGTTCAATCCACGGCGAAACCTTATTCTTGTTGGCGATTATCGTTACCCATACAATCTTCCTCCCGAAATGTGCATGTCTAAGCCTTATATGTTCTTGACTTTGTGTTATCTGGGTCGGATAATCCGACAGATGGTATTGACATCTATTTAGAGCCTCTTATCGACGATCTCAAAAGGTTGTGGAATGGTGTTGTGACGTGCGATATTGCACGAAAGAGGAATTTTACAATGAGGCGGCGCTTATGTGGACCATTAATGACTTCCCTGCATATGGCATGTTGTGCGGTTGGGGTACTCATGGTAAAATGGCATGTCCGCATTGCATGGAGCATACAAAGGCCTTTACCTTGAAATTTGGGGGAAGAGTTCTTGGTTTGACTCACATCGCAGTTTTACCCGATGATCATGCATTTAGGCGGAATAAGAACGCTTTCAAGAAGGGGAAGTTGAATTAGATGGCGCCCCCAAGGTTGACGCCTTGAGCAGATCTGGGAAAGGGTTATGGAGCGCCCAAAATCACATATTTTGGCAAGTTGGATCGATTTGAAGGATATGGACAATGGCATAATTGGACAAAAAGAAGTATTTTTGGGATCCGCCATCTTTGGAGAGATAATTTATTGAGACACAACCTTGATGTTATGCACATTGAGAAGAACTTTTTGACAATATTTTTCTCACAGTGATGAACGTCGGAGGAAAAACAAAAGACAATGAGAAGGCGGACTAGACTTACCACTTTCTTGTAGCGAAAGGACTTGCATTTGTGAATCACCGGATGGGAAGACCACGAAACCCAAAGCCTCGTTACTCTTTAAGCTTCGAGGAAGCCAAGTCGATCTGTCGGTGGATAAAAGAACTTCGGATGCGGATGGTTATTCTTCTAATTTGGCAAGATGTGCCGATGTGAACAAAGGAACCATGATTGGGATGAAAAGCCATGATTGTCATGTATTCATGGAGTGTTTACTTTCTATTGCATTTAGTTCCTGTCAAATGTTTTAAATCCTTGTTGAACTCACCAATTCTTTAAAGATTTGTGTTCTGCGACATTGAGAGGATGATCTCATAAGGATGGAGCAGAACATACCAGTCATTCTTTGTAAGTTGGAGAGAATATTTCCGCTTTCTTTGATTCTATGGAGCATCTAGCGGTGCATCTTGCACATGAAGCTAGGCTTGGTGGACCTGGTTCAATACAGATGGATGTATCCTTTGAAAGGTACTATAATAAAGTATTCTCTAAAATAAATAGTGATTTGAAGGGTTAAATGTATCAATTTTTATCATCAACGCGTTGTTATTTTGTAGATTTATGGGTGACTCAAAGCGGTCGGTGAAAAATAAGGCCAGGGTTGAAGGATCTATTTGTGCAACTTACTTACACCGTGAGACAATCCATTTCTGTTCCCATTATTTTACGAACTTCATGTTGACACCAACAAATAGTAGGAGCAGTAGAAATTGAAAGTGAAAGACACCCGCTTGCCTTATCGGTATTTTGCCTTTCCTAGTCATGGTGGAAAAGAGGTGGATAATCGGATAATCAGGCGAAGTGTGGAAGTCACCCACGTTCACGTGTTGATCAACTGTGCGTAAGTATCACCGTATCTAACGTATGTATCATTTTGACCACTTTCAATTTCTTTAATCCACAATTGCTCTTGATCATTTGTTTGATAATGACTTGATCGGGGCATTCTTGTTAACTAAGCCCACAAGCGCATAAGACTCTTACGCCTATATTCATGAATATTTCTCAACGTGGTTTAAGAACCAGGTATGTTTTTGAGTCGTCATATATATATTATTATTATTATTTATTGTTTGAAAATACAAAAATATTGTTTGAAAATACGAACCATAATTTGTTTGCACATGGTGTGTACAGGTGTATAGCGGCGAGAATCCCCTAAAATCCAACACTTGAGAAATTTATCTCATGGTCCTAAATCACGTGTAAAAGAATGGCACACATTCTTTGTAAATGGATACAAATTCCAAACCAGTCAAAAGCAGAGGGAAAAAATAGTTAATGGCGGGGTTTATGTAAAAGGTGCCACAGATGGAGGTGAAGATGACTTTACTGGCGTGATTCAACATATATATGAACCGACGTACAATACTTTAGACTATACTAAAAAATAGTGTTATTTTATTGTAATTGGTTTGATCCATCAAATAGAGGCACAAGAGTGGATCAAAAATATAATCTTGTTGACATACACATGAGCGTAAGATACCAAATGTTTGCTCCGTCTAGCATGGCACAACCAGTAAGACAAGTGTATTATGTCCCTTATCCATCAACTCGAAGGGACAAACAAGGTTGGTGTGTCGCAATAAAGATAAAACCACGGGTCGCATTGAAGCGAGATGACACACAGGAAGAAGTGGCTTATCAAGTGGATGAGATGTCTCATGTCAATGTAGTAAACGGTTGAACCCATTACTCGACTACGTGACAATCCAATCACATATGAAGATGTAGATGGGGATGAGGAATTAAATGAAGAAGTGGCGAGAACCATCAAGATCTCAAGACGATCTTTGAAATTGAGTGGGCGAATGGGCGATTGATATTGTTTAACTTTTTACAATTTGAGAAATTAATGTGTAACAATATATTTTAATTTGTCGATTATTTTCATAACTTGTTTATTTTTATGGAATTCATTTGTAATATTGTTATGTTTAAATATAATATTTCATGATCATTATTATTCAATTGCTCTATAGACAGATATGGCATCGCAAGGTTCAGGAGCAGACCCCCCCGACCACCCAGTGGTGGTAAATGGAAGGGGAAGGGGATCGCCCTCGACCCCCCTCGTCGTCAGAGGCCGGCCATCATTAGGCGTGACCCTACTGGGTTTTCGACGTTGTCATCTACACGTCGTCCTAGTACATCTACGCCGAGACAGCCTGATACACCTCCTGCACCTAGGCAGCCTTCTGCACCACCTACACACTCAGGCACATTGGGCACGGCTACACAGACTCGGGCACGTTCGGCACCTTTGCCTCACATTGACATGATCCCCACCCCGGGGTTCCAGTTTGCACATGGCGCTTCGAGTTCCCATGTTGTGCCTGATCCGGTGGCCGATGCTCATCAGTCCGACCATGATTATAGTACGGGCCATACACCTGATGACACTGATGTTGGGCAGGACGGGGAGGAGCAGGAGGTTCAGCAGGAGGAGGTTCTTGAGCAGGGGGAGGGCCAGGAGCCTGACACTCTTGAGATGTTGTATGATGGTCGAGTTCTTATCAGGCCATCTGGTAAAGGGTAAGTATTTGCAATTTTTTCGAGTTATTAATAATTTTTATTAATAATTTACATGTATATATATATATATATATATATATATATATATTTAACATGTTTTTATTGTTCAGGTTTCTTCCCTCAAAGCCTGCTGCGTTAGCTATCACAGCAACAATTGAGGAGAATTACCAGGAGTTTTGGCCCACCTGGGGACATCAAGGATTTTGGCGGGACCATATGTTTAATTCTTTCAGAGTAAGTCGCAATTTTATTTTATTGCATATTTTATTTTCGTAAATTTCAATTATGTTTAATAATGTCTTATATTGATCTGACGAGGGTTGCTTGGGAGGAAAAAGATGAGGAGGCGATGGAGAAGAATTTTCATCTGACGGCCTCCCACCGCCTGTCTGACCTGCTTCGAGCTGCCCGCATCAGGATCGCCCGGCGTTGGATAGGGGATGAGCTCTGGCGGCGGTGGTAGCGCCTGGAACTCCCCGAGTTCGGCGACCAGCTAAGGCCAAGAAGAATAGGGCCTCGAGAAGGGTGGCGGCTTGCACTGCTGGAGGCGATGTCGGTCAGCGCAAAGACGCGATTAGACTTCAGACGTGTTATAAAATTGTTATTATTATTATTTTATTATTATTATTATTATTATTATTATTTATTTAAATTTTTTATTAATACAATCTCGATCGAGGAGGTTGGGGAGAAGTTGATTGCACGAGCTTCATCTTGCAACTCATACGAAGAGGAGTCTTGGTGATTTCGTTGATGAGCGTTAGCGGACTCAGGTAATTATAAAATATAATAAATATTTTTTAATAATGTTTATATTGTTTTGTTAAAAAAAGATTTGACTTATTTGTTTGTTTAACGGGAGGAGTTTGAGGCGAGGATGTCTCGGCTTAGATCTCGAGCTCATCATGTTCTCCATCTCGAGCCCTGACGATCTATCTACACCGCCGAGGTTTGGCGGAAGTGGTTGGCGGAAAGAAGAGCGCCTATATGGTCAGGCGACCTTGCCAAAGAACTACAAAAAGGGCCCGCCGCCTACACTGGAGAGTCGTCGAGTAGTAGTCTTGCCGGTCGCTCGCCGCGCGGATGACCAGAGATAGCCGAGTTGAAGCGGACCGTGGCGGCGAGAGCTTTGACTCGGTCTGCGGCGCGGAGCGAGATGTCTGCGGTTGCTAGGCTTCGCCAGCCTACTCGCCTCGGCCTCGGCCTCCGCCTCGCCTCCGCCTTCGCCTCGCGCGTACTCATGGTCATGTCGATGATGCAGATGATGTAGAGCATCTCGATCATGATCAGAGTACCGTGACTATTAGTTCTTTTGTACTTATATTTTTTCATATTTTTGGATATCATTTTTTTTCATTTCAGATATTATTTTAGTTCTTGATTTTTATTTGTTGAATTTTTTATTTATTATGTTTTCTTTTTTAATTTGCTTTTTAGTTTACGTTATCACATTTTTATATATGGAAAATCAATTAATAATTAAATTAAATTAAATTACAAGTAATTTTTAATTAAATTAATAAATAAATATTTTTAATATGAGAGTAAATTATTTTTATAATTAAACAAATAAATAATTAAATTATTTAATTAATTAAAGAATAAAATTAATTTGGTTATTAATTAAAATTAATTTATTAATAAATTTAATTAAAAAAATTTCGACATCGACGGCCTAAGCCGTTTGAACAATTCAGATTCTGACGGCCACGTCCGTCGGTACCGACGACGGTTACGTCCGTCGGAAATCGACGTCATTTACCGACGGCTTTGCCCGTCGGTAATCGACGTCATTTACCGACGGGTATAACCGTCGGTATTACCGACGGCGAAGAAGAGTCTGTCGGTAATCCTTTGCGACGACCATATTTCCGACGGGTTGTAGGCCGTCGGTTATCCGTCGGTAAAAGTGGGTTACCGACGGCTTTTATCGCTTACCGACGGCTTTAGGCCGTCGGTAATCCCGTGTTTTTTTGTAGTGTCCAAGTTGATGACCCCTGATGAAGGTTTGGCTGCCAAAATCAAGTGGTTAGCCGATATCAATGCAAAAGTGAAAGAAAAGTAAGAGGAAAGAAAAAGGGGATACTCACTCTTCTTAATAGTTGAAGCCCTAGTCCTGCACACCGGTTCCGGCCTCACAACCTTTAGGGGGAACGTTGATGGTTTCAGTTTCTTCCCCAAAAGAAGAATCATCGGCGCTGCTATCATGAAGCTCAAAGAGCCTCAAAGAATATTTGACCAAGGAATCCTGGAACATTTTGGCCTTAGCCGAAGGCCACCAGTTGGCAAATGCAGAAGTCTCCCCAGCCGAGGAAACAAATGAAGCCCACTGGAAGTTATTCAGCTTCTTCAGGTTGAAAGAGGCCAATGTCTTCACCTCTTTATCCGACAGAGTGTTCCTTCCCAGCAAAGGAACTTTGCTGAGATAGGGCCAAGGCACGTGTTGCAATAACCCAAACTGGCGAGCAACATAGTTTGGAGTATAGAACTCGGTTGTGGTCTTATTGTTCCTGGAGTTAGGTTTCAATCCACTAAGGAGGTCCCTGGCAGTCAGAACCCTGCTCCAATTCAGCACCATGTCCCCATGCGCAGCCGAGGGGAGATTCTAGTTAGTCGTGATAAAGATCTAACTCGGACCGATCTTTCTCTCAAAGATCGGCTGCCAATCTCGAGAAATCCGAGTCATGGAGTGTAGCTTCACCATTACATCAAAAGTAGCCAGCAGCTTAAGGGGTGTTAGCCGAAGATGCTCAGCTAGTGTTGTTGCTCCAGTAGGAAGGGTGTTGATGTTGAAGGTGGGGTCAATGAAATCAGGAAAATAGAGGTTACCCAAAGTTGCAGGAACGAAAGAGGTCCCGAAGTGTTCTTCAAATCGGCACCTTGCCTCAGTCGATCCAGCATATTGAATAGAGCCCTGTAGAAATAAGAAAGAAAGAGTGATCCCCAAGCCACTTGCCGACTTGAGACGGCTTGGGCCACATATAGCTGAAGCTCCTGGACAACAGCAACAGAACCGGAGCAGACAAAGTATTTACTGAACTAGTAAAGGAGGAAGGCGCAGTGCTCAACATCAGAAACATGGGTGTTTCTTCGCTTTTGGTTAGCCGAGACAAATGCTGAATAGCTAGAATTGTTCCGGTCGTGAACAATGTTCAAATTGGAACTAGGGGTATCATACAGAGAGGGGGCCTCTAGGCCAACCAGAGGTAGGCCAATGATTGCCGTCGCGTTAAGCAAGGTTGGAGTGCTCATCCCCCATGGAAAGACAAAGGTGTTTGAGGTGACAGACCAGTAACCGAGGAAGCCAAAGATCAAACCAATGTTGAGGGTAAGATCTTTAGCTGAAAGCAAAATGCCATCATAAAGGCCCATTTTTTTTCCATTCCTTGCTCTTCGCCGCTGCCACCCTTGCTTGCCAACCTAAGTAATCAGCAGTGGTGCATGGCTAAGGCCTTATCTCGGCTAGGCACCTCTTAATGGTAAACCAATCACAAATGATTGGTAAGCCATACAAGTCTGGGGACAAGTAATCACTAAGGAAGAGCTCTCCACCTTTTAAGTCAATAGACGGCCTCAAGGTAAAGGGAGTCTTGAATCGGATAGAGGGGTGGTGGGATCCCATCAGGTGATCGGGTCGTGTCTTGGGGAGGAGAATATGAATCAGTTGAGCGGGAAGATGTTTCCAAAGAATCATCCCCACCGTAGCTGTGCTCGCGGTTTTGTGAGTCGGATGCAGAAGACATTGTTGCGAATAAGGGAGATGCAGAAACAAAAATTGGGGTTCAAAGTTTGAACAAGTTTGAAAGTAAAGTGATCAATCGAATGACTTGGGCGGTTATTTAAAAAGGAAATGCGGGCGTGATAACGATAAAGTCTGTTGAATCATTATCGGGTGGCAGTGCAGTCATTGGGTGAAGATAAACTAGCCGTTCAGGTCATTATGGCTAGTATTAAATACGGATGAAGTGATTAGCGATTGACAGTTTGAAGATCCGAATCTTATCTGATACAACAATTCAGCATTTACAGCTGAAATGATGTAAGGGGCAATTGTTATCACCAAAAAATAGCCAATGACAAGCCGATTAGAGCAGTAGCCGATAATGATCTAGCCGATCATAATTATATCCGAATGTGCTCTGATTGAGCTGAATCTAAAACTCAGAATTTTTTAAGGCTCAGGGAGCATCATGAGGCTAGCCGATAGCTAAAATATATAGTCGATAGCGGTTAAACAGATGCCTAAATGTTACAAGGCTATCGGCTGAATGATTGATGCCGAACAAGGAAGCAGTAGAATTTAACCAAGAGTTTGATATAAAAGTCATGGGACTTTGGCGCGAAAAGGTTTAAAATTAGCTCTTGAGGGCCCCCAACATATTTGAAACATGACAACTGCTCTTTTCAGCCGAGGAGAAAGCGGTTACTCCATGAAGCGCACGATCGTGGCAGTTGAGGGACGCACTGACCGCTTATTGTCAACCATCAGCGTAATGAGAGCGTGTAGTGGCCAATAGGGGGCGGTTACCAATTTTGTTTTCTCTTTTGTATATATATACCTTGCTAAGAAATTGTACAAGACATACACAATCAATCAAACAACTTATTTTCTCTCTCAATTTACTGCTTTATCTTAGCCGATTTTCATGTCTCTTAGCCTTAGTTTAGTGTAGATTCGCCAATCCCAACGCTTTTTGGAGTAGCTCGGGAACCCATAACTAAGAATTAGAGTTTTGTTATTGGTGTAATCGCTTGACAAGAATCAATTTATCAGCTGGATATTAGTCGATCCCTCGACTGATTTGTTCATGCAAACACAGACACAATTCAATTACTTTGTCAAGACACTTGGTTTGTCACATATATGCAGGCTCGATACCCTAAAATACCAAATACTACAGTTTTTGTCCTTTGGAGACTACAGTTTCAGGCTTTCAGCTTTGGCTTTTATATAGGCGAAAGTTTTTTAAAGCAGTTAAACTTGGACCCTATTACTGCTATTGTTGTGCCTTTCTATACTTTATACTTGGCAAGTGGCAAGAAATGTCTGTTAATTTTGTTTAGATAAATTGTGTAGACTATTAGTGTGCTTATTTCCAATATTATTACCCTTGACCATACGTCTAAATGGTTGCCCAGCCTTATCTCGGTTGGGCACCTCTTAATGGTAAACCAATCGCAAACGATTGGTAAGCCATACAAGTCTGGGGACAAGTATTCACTGAGGAAGAGCTCTCCACCTTTTAAGTCAATAGACTGCCTTAAGTTAAGTGAGTCTTGAATCAGATAGAGGGTTGGTAGGATCCCATCAGGTGACCGGGCCGTGTCTTGGGGAGGAGAATATGAATCGGTTGAGCGGGAAGATGTTTCCATAGAATGATCCCCACCGTAGTTGTGCTCGCGGTTTTGTGAGTCGGATGCAGAAGACATTGTTGTGAATAAGGGATGTGCAGAAACAGAAATTAGGGATCAAAGTTTGAACAAGTTTGAAAGTAAGGTGATCACTTGAATGGCTAGGGCGGTTATTTGAAAATGAAATGCGTGTGTGACTGACGATAAAGTCTGTCGAATCATTATCGGGTGGCAGCGCAGTCATCGGGTGAAGATAAACTTGCCTTTCAGGTCATTATGGCTAGCATTAAATGCAGATGAAATGATTAGCGATTGACAGTTTGAAGATCCGAATCTTATCCGATACATCAATCCAGCATTTACAGCTGAAATGATGTCGGGGCAATTGTTATCACCAAAAAATAGCCAATAGCAAGCCGATTAGGACAGTAGCCGATACATGATCTAGCCGATCACAATTATAGCCAAATGTGCTATGATTGAGCCGAAGCTAAAACTCAGAACTGTTTAAGGCTCAAGGAGCATCATGAGGCCAGCCGATAGCCAAAAAGTCTAGCCGATAGCGTTTAAACAGATGCCTAAATATTACAAGTCTATTGGCTGAATGATTATTGCCGAACAAGGAAGCAGTAGAATTTGATCAAGAGTTCGATATAAAAGTCATGGGACTTGGCGCGAAAAGGTTTAAAATTAGCTCTTGAGGGCCCCCAGTGTATTTGAAACATGATAACTGCTCTTTTCAGTCGAGGAGGAAGCGGTTACACTATGAAGCGCACGATCGTGGCAGTTGAGGGACGCATTGACCGCTTGTTGTCAGCCATCAGCCTAGTGAGAGCGTGTAGTGGCCAATAGGGAGCGGTTACCAATTTTGTTTTCTCTTTTGTATATATATACCTTGCTGAGAAATTGTACAGGACACACACAATCAATCAAACAACTTATTTTCTCTCGCAATCTACTGCTTTATCTTAGCCGATTTTCATGTCTCTTAGCCTTAGTTTAGCGTAGATTCGCCAATCCCAATGCTTTCTGGAGTAGCTCAGGAACCCATAACTGAGAATTAGAGTTTCGTTCTCGGTGTAATCGCTTGACAGGAATCAATTTGTCAGCTGGATATTAGTCGATCCCTCAACTGATTTGTTCACGCAAACACAGACACAATTCAATTACTTTGTCAAGACACTTGGTTTGTCACATATATGCAGGCTCGATACCCCAAAATACCAAATACTACAGTTTTTGTCCTTTGGAGACTACAGTTTCAGGCTTTCAGCTTTGGCTTTTATATAGGCGAAAGTTTTTTAAAGCAGTTAAACTTGGACCCTATTGCTGCTATTGCTGTGCCTTTCTATACTTTATACTTGGCAAGTGGCAAGAAATGTGTGTTAATTTTGTTTAGATAAATTGTGTAGACTATTAGTGTGCTTATTTCCAATATTATTATCCTTGACCATACGTCTAAATGGTTACTACTTTGTTTGTGGCATCTAACAATGCTTTTTGATGCGCATTAACAATAAAACAAACTCTCTCCGATGAACATTTTATTGGAGACTCTCATATTTTTAATCTCACACATTTTTTGACGCAATCAAAATCACTTCATTTCATTTCTAATAACGTTCTAAATACGATACAGAATAGACTGGAAAATAGTGCAAGAAGAAAAAACAAATAGATGCTCTTGTTAGTACATGAGCGCTACTATTTACTTGTCGCTTCGTAAATACAACTTGCAAGTTATTGCTTAAGGCTAAAACGGTTCTACACTTCGTTAGGGGACAACCATACTCAGACATTTCAGTTTTGACATTGAGCACATCATTTACCATCTGCTTACGATCCATTTAAAAATTGACAAAAGTAATACTTTCCTTAGTTATCCATTTGAGAACTTGTAATAGTCCCCATACCTCTGGTTTTGCCGCGGTCATGGAAGATTTAAACCAATCCGTTCTAGCCTTTATAAATTAACGAAGTTCATTCTTCAGACATGAACCAGTTCCCACACAGTTTTGATCTCGAAAAATAGCTGCATCCAAGTTACACTTTAAGAAACCCGTTGGCGATGCAATTAAGTGAGATATGGTTCTTGCACCTCCTTCCCCCCAATTTAGTTTTTGAAATTACAGGACCATATTAACCTAATTCCTCACGTTATCAATATTCTAAATCGATTCCTAAAATACAAAATATTAATGAGGTTCAGCCCTGAGATTAACCCAAAACATTTTGCAAAATGTTTTCTGTAAATATAGAAGTGTAGAAGTCGACCAATTAAAATCAGGACTCATTCTGATAATTTCTAACTACACTATTCATAAAGGTAAAATATCAACTATGCGTCAAAGAAGCATAAAGATAAAATATCAACTGCTTTTAAATTTTGAACGCCAATCTCGCCTCCAAACCCTCTGCTTTATTACCCCTTTTACTTTTAGTGCCAATATGAATTCGTAATGCAACCACAACAACTATTCACAATGAGAGAGAGAAAAGCTGAAACAATTTCTTCACTTTTTGCTACAACACATGCATCAGTCATCACTCATCACCATGGTGGTGGGAATTCCACGGAAGGCTGGGGATAGAGATCAACTGAGATATGAACCAGCACCATACTACCAGTGTACCACCCATGTGGCATTTCCCATCATGGCAAGTTATATGTGCCAATTTTCTGCTAAATATAACCCTGAATTTTATGCTCGTTTTGTCATGAAATTTAATTCTGAATTTCAGTCTTGTTCCTTGCATTTACATGTTAATTATTGGATTCGATCTCTTATCTACGGGGAATGATGTGGGAAAAACTTTGCTTGCTCATGACTTAAAGTTGGAGCCCTCTTTTTTCTTCCATCACGTGAAAAAGAGAAGGAGCATAAGACAAACCAAATAATGAACCACTTTAATTTGGTAAAAACCTTGAAAGTTTGCCCAAGGGATTGATAAATCAAGTCCATCCAGGTTAAATTAATTAGAGTTGTGATTTACGTACAAAGAGAGATCAGATTGACCTTTATCAATATTTACTCAACTCATCCACACTAAATTGGTATGTCCCAATAACATATTTAGGATAGACTTTGATACCATCTTAAAGTTAGACTTTAGGCCTAACTCATCCCCACAAAAACCGATTTGTAAGATAAGGACTGTCTAAACCTTATAAACACCACTCCGGCCATATCTCGAGTTGATGTGGGACTTTCATCGTTTACAAACATAGATAAACACATAAATTACATAATATAAAACTTTTGAAATTTTATAACAGGATCCAAATAAAAATATAGTCGGGGGATGGGTAGCTCAACTGGTTTGAGCTAAGAGTATGAAGGAGTGAAGGAGTTAAAGGTGTAAGGTTCAAATCCTGCCGAAGCAGGAAAAAATTAATCTGACAACTAATCTAACAACTAACATTCTAACATTTGCTAATAAAAATAAATAAAATAAAATAAAATAAAATAAAAACATAGCCACATAGGGGCATAAAAAGACCGGGGTGGTTACGTATATCATGTCATGAGCAGTGAAAGTTGAACAATTAATTGCATCAACAGTCAATGCCTAGTGGTCCACAGCCCATGAGCTCAACGCCTTAAGACAAGTGGAATCCAAATTTTAGAGTACTTTTCTTTGAAAAACATGCAATTGCAAGGGTAGTCATATTTAACTTTGGACCATTTAATTTCAATTGCTTCTTTCAAACCCCACAACGTTTCAGAAAAAGGAACGTACTGATAAAGATAATAAGAGAGCACACGCATTATGTAATGTAGCATGCACCCAATTCAAATTTTCAATTTTATTATTTCTCGAGAAACAAGTACTCTTCTGTTAAAAAATGAGAAACAACCACTCTTGCTTAAAGTGAAAGCTGTTAAAGAAAATGATTATTTTCACTGAGCCTTTGGTCGTGCGTTTGTGATTTAATTGTCTAATAAACAGGTTACAGTAGTATGGGAAATTGTGGCAACAGCAATATTGTGAATAAATATCTAATCAAGACACATTTACTTTCATATTTCAACGGGGTAAATATAGCCATATTTCTTTCATAGAAATCTTGAGGGATTTATATAAAGTCGTTGATATATCTGTTTATAGTGTAGATTTGGTGTTGCTTTTGGCCGATTGATCAATTTCCTACAGAAAGAACGTAAAATATAGAACAAAGAGCAATAGCCTTTGGAAAACTCAATAACTAGTTGATCTTGTAGATCAGTGTCAAATTCCACAAGCAGTGGAAGGGACACATGATAGGATTTCAAATTGGTTAACTAGTCTCTCTATTCTCACCATATTATGCCACAATAATGCAGCAAAAGTCAAATCATTTTACATAAACAAAAGATAATAATATAGCTTACTGGCCGCGCTTATTAAAATCAGTAAGATGACAAAACATTTGACTCGGCTTTTGATCTATTATTCATTTTATTCTTACTATATTAATTAACCTCTGTTCTTGTGTATAGTTTTGTTATCTAAATTCCTCCTGTGCCACAGTACATCTGTACTGCAAGCATAAAATTATCTTCTTTTCCTCTCTAGCATAACAACAGGCCAAGCAAAAGAAAAAGTAGAATCTTGTCACTCATTCTATTTCTTCTGAGAGGGAGTGGACAACAGCAATCATATATACACGCGACAATCCCCTTCCAAATCCCATAATCAGCTGCCACCTTTAATCATCATATTCCCTCAGCCCAGTCCTAATTACCTTACCCGGACATATAATAAATAACAGGTGCAATATGGCAATGCTTTTTCTCAATCACACACACTCTCTCTAATTATCATGTACCCTTCACTCTCCACCACTAAGAGGTAGAGAAAAGCTGGCACCACAACCATGTTCCCCTTCCTTTAAATTTTAGAAGTTAAAACACTAGCATTGTTCTTCCTCTCTTCCACACCATAACATGAACAACAAGGTTTGTTTAATAAACCTGCAGGCACTGGCATTGGCCTTGGCCTTGTTCCTCTGCGTGGCACAGAGTGCACCCCAAAATGATACGCACGCCCTCACTGAATTCCGTCTCCAGGCCGACGCTCACGGCTACCTCGTCAGTAACTGGACTGGTGGCGACGCCTGTGCCGCCTCATGGCGCGGCGTTGAGTGCTCCCCAAACGGTAGAGTGGTGGGTCTCTCCATCCCTTCCCTCAATCTCCGAGGCCCCATTCATTCTCTATCATCCCTCGCCTATCTCCGCCTCCTCGACCTCCACGAAAACCGCCTGAACGGCACCATCGCTCCTCTCTCCAACTGCACCAGCCTCGAACTTCTCTACCTCTCCGGCAACGACTTCTCCGGCGAGATACCGCCGGAGATAGCCTCCCTCAGGCTTCTCATCAGGCTAGACCTCTCCGACAACAACATCCACGGCACAATCCCCAAGGAACTTTCGAACTTAACTCATCTCCTCACTCTCCGGCTACAGAACAACGAACTCTCCGGCCAAGTCCCCGATCTTTCTTCTTCCCTCGTCAATCTCAAAGAGCTCAACATGACCAACAACGAACTCCACGGACGCTTACCCGACGCCATGCTCAGGAAATTCGGCAACGCAAGCTTCTCCGGCAATGACGGTCTTTGCGGGTCGACGCCGTTGCCGAATTGTTCTCTCACCGACGCTCCTCCTTCTAATGCTTCTGAAATCGTTCCTTCAAACCCGAGCTCGTTGCCGCAAACAAGTGGTATCATTGCAGATGAAAGCCCTTCGAAGAAACGTAAAGGGTTGAGTCCCGGAGGCATTGTGGCGGTTGTGGTGGCGGTTTCTGTGGCGTTGATGGTAGCAATATCTTTTGCGGTGGCGCACTGTTGCGGAAGGGGAGGAAGGTCTAACTCAACGGTGGGGATGGGGAGTGAGAGTGGGAAGAGGAAGAGTGAGAGTAGTAGCCACGGAAGCGAGAAGAAAGGTTATGCCAACAATGCAGTGGATAGAGACAGTGATGGAACAACCACTGAGACAGAGCGAAGCAAGCTGGTGTTTTTCGATAGGGGGAATGAGTTTGAGTTGGAGGATCTGCTTAAAGCATCGGCGGAGATGCTTGGGAAAGGTAGTTTGGGAACTGTTTATAGAGCAGTGCTTGATGATGGATGCACCGTTGCTGTTAAGAGGCTCAAGGACGCTAACCCATGTGATAGGAACCAGTTTGAGCAGTATATGGATGTTGTGGGGAAGCTCAGACACCCCAACATTGCGAGACTCAGAGCTTATTATTATGCTAAGGAAGAAAAACTTCTTGTCTATGATTATCTCTCCAACGGAAGCTTGCATGCTCTTCTTCATGGTAAGTCGGTGTTTGGTTACGCTAAATTGATTTTACTTTACTATGTGAAACGTGATTTTAGTTAGTGAAAATGATGAAGTATTTGACTTCTTTTCAACAAAATTAAACTCGTTTACGGAATAAACATATCCAAACATAAACCACTTTATTCCAGATACAATTGTAATCAAATCAATTTTAGAGACTCAATTATCATATATGTTACACACTCTTCTAAACAAATTAATTTGGGTCCTTGCCATCAGAGATCTCACGCATTCACGCGGTCAGTAGTTCAAAGTCATTTAATAGCTCCGAACTGCTGACCGCATGAACGCGTGGAACCTCTCTAACCAGAAATAGGAAACCAGACACACACTGAAGCTCATTTCCTTATGTGATTTGATGATATAATAACAAACTTTATGGCATGAATACTAAGCCTTAATTATGGCTTTGGGATTCTATTAGGGAACCGTGGTCCGGGAAGGATTCCATTAGATTGGACAACAAGAATAAGCTTGGTGTTGGGGGCAGCAAAAGGCCTTGCTAGGATTCATGGAGAGTACAGTGCGGCAAAGATACCTCATGGGAATGTGAAATCTTCGAACGTGCTTCTTGACAAGAATGGGGTTGCTTGCATTGCTGACTTTGGGTTATCACTGTTGTTAAGCCCTGCTCATGCCATTGCGAGGTTGGGTGGGTACAGGGCACCTGAACAAGCAGAAGAGAAGAGGCTATCTCAGGAGGCTGACGTGTACAGTTTTGGGGTCTTGCTGTTGGAAGTTCTCACTGGAAAAGCTCCTTCTTCTCAGTACCCTTCACTGGCTCGTCCTCGTGTTGAGTTGGAGGAACAAGAGGTGGATCTTCCCAAATGGGTAAAGTCGGTCGTGAAGGAAGAGTGGACATCAGAGGTGTTTGATCAGGAACTCTTGAGGTATAAGAACATTGAGGAAGAGCTTGTTTCAATGTTGAATGTAGGGTTGGCTTGTGTTGTGTCACAACCTGAGAAGAGGCCAACCATGTTGGAAGTTGTTAAGATGATTCAGGATATTAGGGTGGAACAATCTCCTCTGGCAGAGGATTATGATATGTCGCGCAATTCACTTTCACCTTCACTTGCCACTACCGAGGATGGTCTAGCTTAATTAATAACACTGTTATTGATTGCTTTGTTGCAATTCTCTGTGATCGTCTTCTAGTGACATTTACTTATTGATGTCTCTTTAGCTAGCTAGCTCTTTTAATTGTGTTGTTAATTATTGTTTTCTATTTGTATAATTTTTGCGCTTTGTGAATTGCTGCTGTTTGTTGTTGCACTTGTCTTGAGACATAGCTAATCTCTCTTGTGAGAGCGTGCAAGTGGGTTAGATTTAGAACTCTGTCTTTCATTATCTGCTGATAATTGGGACGTGGCTACAGCTGAAATATAACAAAAAGAAATTGGATGGAATCTAATAATTTCAGAATACTAATGTTGAAATATTGTTCATGAAAATAATGTTACAGCAAGTCCCACATCGGTGGGTTCTTGCTTTGGTGAAGGCTTTGGAGCCTATATAAGGAGGCTTAGTAATGCTTTTATAAAACATCCCAAACATTCTCTTCTTCCTCTTTTATTATTTCTTATACTCAACAAGAGTATTGTGAGAGTATTTGTGAGGTATTTTGTGAGAGGTATTCTTGTAATATTTTCTCACATAGTGAAATTCTTGGCCTCGCTCGTGGTTTTCCTCTTATTTGTTGAGGTTTTCCACGTAAATTTTGTGTTCATTTTTTATTTTCTCATCTCTTATTTTGGTTGTGATACTATTCTCGATGCCTCGTACCTAACAGGGTATCGTAGGCTCAGTTGGTGATACTATTCCAATCGCTGGTCACTTTGGGAAGGTGTTGGTTCTTAGTATGCTGCGGGTTGCGATTGCCTGACCGCCACATCGTAGAAAAGAATTGTTATCTAAATAATGTGGTAGTAAGATAAAAAGTGTATGTCTAGTAAAGTTCTGGCTAAGGAAAGACAAGGTTTTAAATGGCACGCCAATGACACCTCTCTTTCTTGGGAACTTACTTGGTGCACTCTTTTACAGACTCTGATCACTTTTTCAAAGATATAGTACTATTCACGCACATGTATTACTACTTATTCACACGCGTGTGATTTGTATACTTTTTACGATGAATTGTTAACATATCTTGGATTTGTTGCAGTATGCGGGATACGATAAATGCATGTTCACGTATCTTTGTGCTATTCACGGTGAAATAGTGTAATCCGCCTGGTTAAGTGTACAACCATGGCAAGAAAAATTTGAGATAGAAAGTTTAGTGGGAGTAATTTCTCCCTGTGGAAATTAGTACAGCTCGAGGAAGGATAATTGCTTTCAAGCAAGGCGAAGAACCGCATATGAGATCGATGAAAAGTGGAAAGAGAAGAATGACAATGTTGCCAATTAATTCCTAAGCAAAAGCGGATCTGATTTTGTCAAGTATTGCGAAAAAAAAAAGACTCGCAAAGTGGAGATTTGAGATGTACTAACAAATTGCCAACGAGGTTAAGTCACTTCACACAAGAATATTCTTGAAGAGGAAACTCTACACTCTTCGAATGAGTGAATCCACATTAATGATGGATCACATTAACACCTTGAATACGCTATTGGCTCAGCTCACAGCATCAGATTTCAAAATAGCAGAAAATGAACGTGCAGAACTTTTACTTCAGAGTTTACCAGATTCGTATGATCAACTCATCATCAACATTACAAACAACAATGTTGCTGACACTCTTCACTTTGATGATGTTGCCGGTGCAATCCTTGAAGAAGAATCCAGGCGCAAGAATAAGGAGGAAAGGTCGAAAGTTCGAAGCAAGCTTTAACGATGACGGCAGGCGTGATCAGCAGTGGCCCCAGGTGGGAGCCAAGATCGTGGTAGATCAAAATCTCGTGAAGAAAAAAGAATCTCAAATGCTACAACCGCGGCGTACGAGGGCACTTGAAGAAGGAGTGTTGGAACAAGTTAAGAATGGAGAGTAAGACCTGAAGCATCAACCTCGCAAGGTTGTGTTACACCTCGGATGATGGAGAAATCTCATATATGGAGCAACAAGTTCTAAAGGTGGAAGGAAGCTCAATGATGTACGGATAGTGGATTCAGTGCGATAATGGCACATGACTTCACACCGAGATTGGTTTTGTACTTATGAGCGCTTTCCGGTAGGATCCGTGGTTTATGGGAAATGATCACGCCTTAGAAATCGTTGAATCAGATCGTCGTAATAAAGATGCAAGATGGTACTGCTCGGCAAGATACAAGTGGGTACGACATGGAGCGGCATGTGAAAAGGAATCTATTGTCCATCGGCAATTGGATGACCTCAGTGCAAGATCCATATCGAAGGTGGAATCTTGAAAGTAGTGAAGTGGCAATCTTGTGGTGATGAAAGCGTAAAAGATCACAAGTAATTTATACATGCTGGGAGATACGTTACAAGAGGCGGATGCATCGGTTGCATCGGCGAGCCATGAAGAATCAACGATCTTTGTGGCATCGCCAGGCTAAAGCCATATGTCGAGGCGTGGCTTAAAGTCCTGCAGAACGTAGTCTCTTTGGGCTCAAGGCGGTAACTTTACCCTTCTACGTAGTCTTGTGGTGACAAGTAAGCAAAGATAGATTGAAATTTGCAAAAGTAATCGCTACAAACACATACTAGACTTGATACATTACGATGTATGGGAGTCGCGGAAACATCCATAGGGAGCAAAGTATTTTGTATCATTCATTGATGACTACTCCAGGAGATTGCGGGCGTACTTTCGATCAAGAAGAAGTCGATGTGTTTCCAAAGATTCAAGGAGTTCAGCACAAGTAGAGCTTGGCGGGAAGAAAATCAAGTTAGCTCGAGACGCATAATGGAGGAGAATATGTAGATGGTAACTTTCTATCATTAAGCAAGAGGGTATTACGAGACAATTCCATCGTTGCACATACACCTCAAACAGAATGGTGTAGCGAGCGGATGAGCAGTGACTCTCCTAGAAAGTTAACAAGAGCTATGCCAAAACGGCACAGGATTGGCCAAATCTTTTTGGGGCGTGGCGATCAAACCGCACCATTACGGCGGATAAATCGATCGCCATCGCGATTGGTTTGAAGTCACCAATGGAGACGGGAAAGGAAAAGCAGAGATTATTCTTCTTTACATGTGTTCGGATGTCTGTGTCGTAATGTACAACTCCCAAGAAAGAACAAAGTTGGATCCAAAATCCGTAAAATGTATATTCTTGGGTTATCTTTGACAATGTCAAGGGGTATCGCCATTGTGGACCCCAACGCCATAAGCTTGTTGTTAGCAGAGATGTAGTCTTTGTAGAAAATGAATTACAAAGTGAAGCGAGAAAAATGGCGACACTTTTAAAGAGGGCGCTATCTTGCATTGGAGAGAAAGACTGAAGATGATTCTTACGGGCGCAACCGAACACAGAACAAGAACCGGATGAGGTCAATGATGAAGAAGTTCGACGATCAACACGTCGGATAACGGCACCATCGTGCTTTCGGACTATGTTATGGCTGCCATGATGCATCTTGTCTTTTGGCAAGAAGGTGAACCATCGCCTTTTCAAGAAGCGTTGAGCGATTCGATGCTTCTCAATGGATGACAAGAAATGCGAGGAAAATGGAAGCCCTACATAGAAATAAGACTTGGGAACTTGTTGAACTTCCAAAGATGGCCTGGAAAGCCATCCGGGAACAAATGGGTGTTCAAAATTAAACGAGACAGCAATGATCAAGTGGAGCAGTATCGTGCGGACTTGTAGTCAGAGAAGGTTATGCTCGGAAAGAAGGATAGACTTTGTGAGATATTTTCTCCGATTGTCGACTTACTACTATCGTAGTCCCGAGTAATGTTATGCAGCATTTGATTTACATCTTGAGCAGTTGGATGTAAAGGCTGCTTTTCTTCATGGAGAGCTTGAAGAAGAAGAAATTTATATGCTCCAAACCGTAAGGCTTTAAAGAACAAGGAAAAGAAAATTTGGTTTGTAGGTTGACCAAATCTGACGCCTAAAGCGGCGCCAGATGTTGGTACAAAGAGATTCGATTCCTTCATAATTAGCCTTGGTTACAACAGATCGAGTTCGCACTTATGCATTACTACAAGAGGTTTGATGATAATGATTTCATCATTTCTTTGTTGTATGTGGATGACATGTTGGTGGTAGGCCCCAACAAAGATCGAATCCAGGAATTAAAGGCACAATTGGCTAGGAGTTTGATATGAGTTCAGGACCCATAAACAAAGATTTTAGGATGCAAATTCACCGGCAAAATGATAGGAAGATTTGGCTTTCTCAAACAATTATCTAAGGAAGGTCTTGCGCAATGGGCAACATGCAATATTGTAAGCCAATTTCTACCCCGCTTCTGTCAATTTTAAATTATCCTCACGTATGAGTCCTAGCAATGAAGCGGAGAGGATGGAAATGTCTCAGTACCCGTATCAGATCACGGTGGGAAGCCTTATGTATGCCATGATATGTACAAGACCGGACATTGCACGCGAGGGGAGCGGTTTAGCCGTTTATGGCAAATCCAGGTGCAGAGCATTGAATATCTGTTAAGAGGATCCTTAGATACATCGAAAGGAACCTCGGATGTTGCATTATGTTCGGAGGATCGTAATTCATTATCGGGGTTATGTTGATTCGATTTTGCAAGGTGATCTTGATAAAAGGAAATCCACCACTCTATGTATTCACAATTGTAGGGGAGCGGTGAGCTGGTTATCTGGTTACGAATTGTAGCTTTGTCTACTACAGAGGCCGAGTACATGGCAGCTACCCAGGCTTGCAAGGAAGCTTATCCGGATTAAAGGTTTAATGGAGGAACTTCGAGCACAAGCAAACAGATGATTACTTGTGTATCGTGTGATCGAGTGCCTGCACATTGCAAGAATCCACTTTTCATTCCAGACAAAGCATATAGATACCCAAGATCACTTTGTTCGCGGAAGTGGTAGAAAAGGAACCGTGGATATGCAAAGATTCACACCAAAGATAACCCATGAGATGTGATGATCTTGATCAATCCGATAAGTTTTATTTGGTGTCGATCCTCCCATGGCCTACTCGAAACGTGACATGGAATGGCAAGGCAGAAAGAGTGGTGTGAAGATATGGTTGGCTCAATCAAAATCTTCAAGTGGGAGAATGTTACAGCAAGTCCCACATCGGTGGGTTTTTGCTTTGGTGAAGGCTTTGGAGCCTATATAAGGAGGCTTAGTAATGCTTTTATAAAACATCCCAAACATTCTCTTCTTCCTCTTTTATTATTTCTTATACTCAACAAGAGTATTGTGAGAGTATTTGTGAGGTATTTTGTGAGAGGTATTCTTGTAATATTTTCCCACATAGTGAAATTCTTCTGGTCTTGCCCCGTGGTTTTTCCCTTATTTGTTGAGGGTTTTCCACGTAAATTTTGTGTGTTCATTTCTTTATTTTCTCATCTCTTATTTTAGTTGTGTGACACCATTCTGATACTCTGGTACCTAACAAATAATAACTAATTGTGTTTCTTCACTCCATCTCTTTTCATTTAGGGAACCATGTTCATAACAATCAATAAATGCAAATGATTTGGTGTGGGACTGTGTGGGGTATATATGCCCGTAAAATTTCAAAACTTCTCCATCTATTCCGGCATGCATTCAAGGGTGTCAGAGAGTCATGATGCATGTACAAGAGCTTTACATTGTTTGGCTAGTCTGTAAGTAGGAGAGTGACAATAAACATTCAAAACAATCTCAAAATAAAATAAGAAAGAAAATTTTCAAAGTGGTTCAATAAAAAATGAAGTCCTAAGCTCTCTCACTAGTTAAAACAGTTCAATCACTACCACTCTAATCTTTCCTGCAATTCATAAATCATCGTGGAATCAGTTTAGTGCTTAAGAGTGCCAATATACTTTAAATCTGTAATGCCCATATGCTGCAGATATACAATAATACAGCTTTACATTATTTTTACGTTGTTTAAGTCATTTAATTAGCTTTTGTTCTGGACCAGTACTTGGGCTACTGGCTCCAGCAAGCACCATGGACTTGAGCCCATAACCATTAACTAATCCCTGTATCAAGAAACTTAAACAAGGAGAATAACTGATAAACCGAATCAGTGACGCCACATCAGTAGAGACAACAAATTTAGTTAGCATTCACGCGGGAAAGAAGCATTATATATAAAGAGTAAAGCTCATCATTACAGTTACACACTCATTGAGTTGAATTTCTCTTCTTCCAAACAAACTAACTTGATTGTCGGGTGCAGGTACCATCACCACCATCGCTCTCTCCAGTGACGGAGCTAGACTAATTTTTACGAGGGAGCCAAATATAAAGAGTAAATTTTTTTATAGGCAAAATGAACTTCATTTAAATATAAGAGCAACAAAATTATTAGGAGTTTATATATAAATAACAATTAAGAAAAAATAATAAACTCCCTATTTTAACAAAATTAATAGTCCAACTCAATTTACTAATAAAAAAATTAAATATAATGTCAACACCGGCTTTTAGACTCAGCAACTTTTCAAATCAAGAGATTATGTTGTGACTTGGGACTCATTCCTTAGCCAAAGCTTATATTTGTGTTCTGTAATATATTTTTTGAGACTAAAATAACTTATTTATACCTAATATATAATATTTCAATTTTTTTGGGGTAGCCATAACTACATCACGGCTTCAAGAGGAGTCGCCCCTGACTCTCTCCCTCACGAAGTTCGTTTCTCTTGTTGTATTCCATCATCTCTGCCTAGTAGTCTCAGAAGGTTCACGCTCGAACAGTGGCGTCGTCTATGCGAACGACTATGTTCACTCCTTGAAAAGTTATATGCTCTTGAAGTCCAAAGATTGTGACCATGGCACACACATGGAGGACCCTCTCAACTCACCGTTAGAATAAACTATCTACTCAATAGCTGACGCACAACCAGTCGATGGGCATGAAACTCCTATGACTCGGGACCAGATGCCAGAACCGGTTCTTTAACCTGTTTAAGATCATCTTTAGCCTCCTCCTACGACTCAAAATGGCGTAGATCCATTGAGTCTCAAAATTTTTGTTTTACTTACGCGCAAAGCTGATCTAATCCCGGAACAAAACCAAAGACCCGCTCGCTTGTAGGCTCAATAAAGATCCTTGGTTGTGAAACCTGCACAAGGCAAGCCCCCAATACTTTTTGAGTCACCGGTTTCACGACCGTCTATGTGTAACTGCTCTCCATCATGAGATGAGGCACCGCCTTCACAACGCTCCCCGACACAGGCTGCGATGAGGCCGTTAATCAGCAGAACTCACTGATGGCACCACATTCCATACAGACACGACTTGTGCATGAGATCCCTCGCCGTTGTAGTCAACACAAAGGCCAGGGCTCACATCTTTCCAGACTCCATAGGACTAACCAGCTCACGCCATACGTCCATGTTGTAAATAGTAGTTATTTTCGTATATTGTGTAATTAATACGGGCATTATTCTAATACACACAGTTTTAAAAATGTTTTTACAAATGGTCATTGTTTCCAATGGTACGGTAACTGAAAAAAATCGAACCATGATACCCGCGTTCATGAAAAATAGTTTATAAAAATAATATAGGTAGTTCAAATAATTTTTCTACGACAATATAATAATTTACAACAATTATTTCATTCATTGCAAACTCATCCACTCACAATCAACAATATTTAATATCCATAATTATAAAATAAACAAATCATTCATACATTTATTCTCCTTATTACATGGAGATATACTCCTTCCACGTAGTGAGTATTATCTCATTGTATGGAGCACCAGCTCATTTTTGGTGGGGTATGTGAGACTCATCTATATGGAGCACATAGCTCATCTCTATAGTAAATAAATGTGGGGTATAAGACCAATCTGTATGGAACTCAAAGACTAGTCTCAAACACACTCAACATTCATATATCATAATCCCTTTTTAAAAGTCATCCTCGTAAAATTGCATTTGTAAAATGGGTTATTCACATCAATCCTTTATAGCAACAATTATCCAAGCAAACGCGTTCATTCAATCATGAAAACAATCATCAATAATCATTAAATCAATAGGTCGAGACATAAAAACAATAAATTTAAGATTTAATTATGTTTTTCTCAAAGCCCAAAATTTAAAGAGTTGAGCTTTCATCAAAAATATGTTCTACATCAATTCTCTTCAAAAACCCCCAAATCATTACCAATACCAAATTCCCCAATTAATTTTACCATAGAAGAGTTGAAAATGGTATGATTACTATTGTGATATAATTCATAGTTGTGTTGACTCTTAGTGGTAAAAATTAGTTGTAAAAGATGTTAAGTGAGTTAGTTGAATATGAGTTAGTTACAATTCAGTTTTTTCTGTTTCAGTTCATTCCTTCTATATAAAGGAGGTCTTGTAACATTTGTTTGTATCAATTCATTAGAGTGAGCAATCAATAATATACTGAGTTGATTTCTCAATTCTCTCTCTCGAGTTCTCTACTTTTCATTTCTTCATTACTTGTTCATGTGAGTTGAGTGTATCAAGAATCAACCTTCTTCTTTTCCTTGATTCTGTGATTACAAAGAGTGTGTGCAAGTGTGAATTGTTCCATTAAATTGGTATCTCAGAGTTGTGTTCGATCTTGGAGTGGTGAAGATCCTGGTGATAATGGCGGCATCAAACTCAAACAATACAAATGGTAACTTCCTTGCACATCTGCCAATTCTCAGTGGCAAGAATTATGATAGATGGGTGGTGCAAATGAAGGTTATCTTTCGGTTCCAAGATGTGCTGGAGGTGGTAAGAGATGGGGTGGCTAATCTTGATAGAGTTGCCACAGAAACACAAAGAACGATTCACAAAGATCAGAAGAAGAAGGATTGCAAGGCTCTATTCCTAATTCACCAATGTGTGGATTCAGATGTCTTTGAGAAAATTGTCTCTGCAGAAACAGTAAAGGCTGCCTGAGAAGGCTTATGTAGGAAGTGACAAGTTGAAGAAAGTCAGATTGCAAACCTTGAGGCGCCAATATGAACTCTTGCAGATGACTGAGCAAGAGTCAATTGCAGAATATTTCAGAATTGTTGCTTTAACCAACCGGATGAGGAATTATGGTGAGACAATTTCTGATCTGCAAGTCATTGAGAAAGTTCTAAGAACCTTATCTCCTAAGTTCGATCATGTTGTGGTGGCTCTTGAAGAAGGGAAGAATCTTGAAGAGCTGAAGGTGGAAGAACTTCAGGGCTTTCTTGAAGCCTATGAAATGAGGATCAAAGAAAGGAGCAATGATAAAGAAAAGGTGACTGAACAAGCTTTGCAGGCATAAGCTTTCAAGAAAAACAAGAAGGGCAAAGGGAAGTGGAAAAACCAAAAGGGGAAATCTTGGAGTGATCAATCTGCTGGCAACACAGATAAAGAAAGTGGTGAAGGGACAAGCAAGAAAGGTGGCAATCAAAAGTGGGGTAAGAAGAAGTTCAACAAGAAAGGCATTCAATGCTATAATTGCCAAAAATTTGGCCATTTTGCAGATGAATGCAGGCTTGAAAAGGGAGCACAAAGCAAGGGTGATGAAGTTCAATTTGCACATGGTAATGGTAGTGACTCTGATGAGGTGTTACTCATGGCTGAAACTAAACCAGAAGGAGAGACTGATGAGTTGTGGTATCTGGACACAGGCTGCTCGAACCACATGACAGGGCATAAGGAGTGGTTCATGGAAATTGATGACACAGTGAAGAGAAACATCAAGTTTGCAGACAACAATAGTGTGATGGTTGAAGGAATCGACAGAGTGCAGATTAAGAGGAAAGATGGGAAAGGTTCAGTGATCAATTATGTTCTTTATGTACCTAACATGAAGAGCAACTTCATTAGCTTGAGACAATTGCTGGAAAAGGGATACTCTATGAACATAGAAGACCAGAAACTGATCTTGCTTGATGACAAAGGGAGACTAATTCTGAAGGCACCACTGTTAAAGAACAGAACCTTCAAAATTGGCTTCCAAGTCATTGAGCATAAGTGCTTGGCATCAATAGTTGGTGAAGAAGAGAGCTGGATGTGGCATCAAAGATTCGGGCACTTGAATTGGAGGAGCTTGAAGCAACTAAAGGTGATGGTGAGAGGACTGCCACAAGTCAAGACACCAAAGCAGGTGTGTGAAAGATGATGTGAAGTCAAGCAAACCAGAAAGAGTTTCAAATCTGTGATTCCAGGGAGAGCAACTCAGAAGCTTGGAGTGATCTACTCAGATGTATATGGTCCTGTAGAGGTGAAAACTCAAGGAGATAACAGTTACTTTGTTTCCTTTATTGATGAGTTCACTAGGAAAATGTGGATCTATGTGATTGGAAAGAAAAGTGATGTGTTTGAAGTTTTTAAAAGATTCAAAGCACTAGTTGAAAAAAAGAGTGGTGAAGTGATTAAAATTTTGAGGACTGATGGTGGGGGTGAGTATAATTCCTTAGAGTTTGTTGAGTTTTGTGAGAAGGAAGGAATTGCACATGAAACCACAGCACCCTACACACCACAACACAATGGAATGGCTGAGATGAGAAATCGAACAGTGATGAATATGGCCAGGTGCATGCTCAAAGAAAGGAAAATGCCATAGAATTTTTGGGGAAAAGCAGCAACTACAGCAGTGTATCTTCTCAACAGGTGCCCTACAAAACGATTGATTGGTGTTACCCCTGAAGAAGCATGGTCTAACAGGAAACCAGATGTGAGCCATTTGAGAGTTTTTGGCTCTCTTTGCTTCAGGCACATACCTGAACAGATTAGAAAGAAATTAGATGACAGAGTCGAGCCAATGGTGATGCTAGGTTATCATCCAACTGGTGCATACAGGTTGTATGAACCTAAGAAGGAAAAAGTGGTTATAAGCAGAGATGTGGTGTTTGAAGAATCAAAAGGGTGGAATTAGCACAAAGTTGACGAGTCAAGTGTCACCATACAACTTGAAATAGAAGCAGAGGAAGGTAGCAGTGGGGCAAATACTGGTCCTAGAAGGTCAAACAGAGAGAGGCAAGTGTCAACTAGATTGGATAATTTCATAAGGTTCCCTGATTCGCTGTAAGCAGTGAATGGGACTTACTGCATTATGCATTAACTTGCAGAAGCAGAACCACTTAGTCTTGATGAAGCACTAAGCAAGTCACATTGGAAGAAGGCCATGATAGAGGAGTTAAATTCAATTGAAAAGAATGAGACATGGGAGCTGGTTGCACTGCCAAAATAGGAAGACCTATAAATGTGAAGTGGGTTTTCAAGACAAAATTGAAGCCAAGCGGTGAAGTGGCCAAACACAAGGCAAGACTAGTTGCAAAGGGGTTCCTACAAGTGCCTGGGCTAGATTTCACTAATGTGTTCTCACCAGTAGCAAGGATAGAAACAATCAGATTAGTGGTGGCAGTGGCTGCTCACAAAGGTTGGAACATTTACCAACTTGATGTCAAGTGTACCTTTCTAAATGGGCCACTTAAAGAGAAGTGTATGTGAGGCAACCACCAGCCTTTGAAAAAGAATATCAAACTGACAAAGTGTATTAGTTGAAGAAAGCATTATATGGGCTGAAGCAAGCCCCTCGAGCCTAGAATAAAAGGATTGATTTCTTTTTTCTGCAACAAAAATTTGTCAAATGCATCAATGAGCATGGTGTCTATGTGAAGAGAGCAACTAAAGGTAATTGTCTAATTGTATGCCTTTATGTTGATGATATGATTGTAACTGGGAGTGATGATGAAGAATTGATCAAGTTCAAGAGGAGATTGATGCTAGAGTTTGAAATGACAGATCTTGGTAAGCTCTCATATTTTCTTGGCATGGAATTTGTGAATACAAGTAGTGGAATTCTGGTTCACCAGAAGAAGTATGCAACAGATGTGCTAAAAAGATTTAGCATGCTTGACTACAATCCAGTAGCAACACCAATAGAGGTTGGTTTGAAGCTTGAAAGGGAAGGAAGTGAGCAATTGGTAGATGCCACATTGTATAAGCAAATAGTTGGGTGCCTAAGATACTTGTGTCATACCAAGCCTGATCTGTCCTACTGTGTTGGACTGATTAGTAGGTTCATGGAGAGGCCAAGAACTCCTCACATGGCAGCAGCCAAGAGAATTCTCAGATACATAAGAGGAACACTGGATTTTGGTGTTAAATTCCCTAGCAGTCAAGGCAACAATGATGTTGAGGTATTCAGATACAGTGACGCAGATCGGTGTGGTGACAACTCAGATAGGAAGAGTACTGTTGTGTACTTATTAATGTATGGAAAAGGCTCCAATATCTTGGAGTTCGAATAAGCAAAACATTGTTGCACTTTCATCTTGTGAGGTCGAGTATGTTGCAGTAGCTATGAGTGCTGGTCAAGCATTGTGGCTGCTAATGTTGATGGAAGAATTGGAGTTGAATACAAGCGGAAAGAAAAGGCTATTGGTGGACAACAAATTTGCAATAGATTTGGCCAAACATCTTGTTTCACATGGCAGGAGTAGGCATATTGAAACAAAATTCCATTTTCTTAGAGATCAAGTCACAAAGGAGAGGATGGTGCTCGAATACTGCCACACTGATATGCAGTTGGCAGATGGCTTTACAAAATTATTGAAGAGGAGCAAGTTTGAGGAGCTAAGGAAGCTGATTGGAATGGAATCATTGAGTACTATGAATTAGGAGGTGTATTGTGATATAATTCATAGTTGTGTTGACTCTTAGTGGTCAAAGTTAGTTGTAAAAGTTAGTTGAAAAAGCTGTTAAGTGAGTTAGTTGAATATGAGTTAGTTACAATTCAGTTTTTTCTGTTTCGGTTCATTCCTTCTATATAAAGGAGGTCTTGTAACATTTGTTTGTGTCAACTCATTAGAGTGAGCAATCAATAATATACTGAGTTGATTTCTCAATTCTCTCTCTCAAGTTCTCTACTTTTCATTTCTTCATTACTTGTTCGTGTGAGTTGAGTGTATCAAGAATCAATCTTCTTTTTTTTCCTTGATTCTGTGATTACAAAGAGTGTGTGCAAGTGTGAAGTGTGATTACAAAGGCTCGCGTTGAAAATGGTATGATTACTCACCTCATGAACCAAAATTGTTCGAAGCTCTTTGTTGATTCACTACGCAAAAACAGACAGATAGCGACAGAGTATTTGTGGCGGTTTTATTCGAACAGCCGCCGCTTGCAATGACCGGCGGTTGCCGCGGTGGTTCTATATAACATCCGTGGTTTTAATTAGTTTGGCCGCAGTTCCCTTTCCATTAGGGGCGGTTATTAATAATAGTAATATTTTTAAAACAAAATCAGTAAAAAACTAACCCCAGACGCGGAAATTCTCCCACCATATTTCCCAAACCCTTTGCCAAACTCTTCAAGGTTTCTCACAAAACCATCTCTGCCGTCGCAAACCCTAAATGGGAGAAACAAATTCCCTCACTGCTACTCTGTCGTAACAACACCATCTCACACTCCTTGATGCCGTTTTGGAAGGCAGCTGCGCTCAGCGCCATAACCCTCACTTTGCTACTCATCGCGTTTTACCCAGCATGTAGTAACCCCAAAATCTCTTCCAGTTTCGTGTTCCCTCTGCCTCCTTTGCTCATCGTCGAGTTTCATGTTTTGTTTTGTTTCATCTTCCTCTGCCTCAGCCCCAAAATGGTTGCATCTTTTGGCTATTTTGAAAAGAAAAACAATAAGATGCATGCACTTGCACATATCTGCATTGATCCTTCTTTGCTTCGGTTGCATACTTAGAGATGCTTTTATTTTGTGTTGGATTATTGTTTAAGTCTTGTGTGCTTCATATCTATTTAAAAAAATAAAAATCTATATCTTTAAGATCTGAACATTTGTCTTGTCTTTAGATTAGCTTATTTTGGGGAAAGCGATTGCCTATTTAATGCGACTTCACGAGAGAGCTTTAACTAAAATTGCAAGTATTTCCCATATTTAAGCTTTCCTAGACACATCCTTAACACCATCATTAATAATTTAAGTCTTTGGCAAAGAAATGGTATATGTTTCAGAGGTCTCATTTTCTTCTTGATATGCTAAACTTGGAATAGATTTTCATATTCTTGTTAGTCAATGAAAAGGGGATATTAGTAAATTTAAGTTAGCACATTTGGCACATGTAGATGAACAAAATGGGACTTGATGGAACCAAATGCACCACTTTTTTAATCCTTTGTCTGTTACGCTACTTTTAATACAATAAACCTAGGACAAAACTCTGTTTTTTTTGGGTCTTGTTCTAACCTATCTTGCCAAATCAAATGCAAACACTAACATAGAGACAACTTTTATTATGGAAGCGGAAAGGAAAATAAAATCTTCCTAAGAGATATAAGCCTTACAGATTTGTTGAAATCCATTGGCTATTTGTATGAAGATTCTCGAAATCAATGACGATAAGTTCTTATTCTTGAACAAAAAGTTCTTTACTTTCAAAGAGATCTGTGACTTTGCAATTTGATAATCCTATAAAGAAGTTTGCTATGCTTATTATCATTTATAGTTAGTCGTGTTAGATATTTGGACTCCGGTTGTTTGCTAGTGACTAAAAATCACTAGAAGATAATATAAATAAATTACTTTTGTCGTATGTGTCTTACTAAGTGATGTGTTTTATTGGAAATTGAGAATAATATTTTTAGCAATGGATAAGTCATGGATTCTGACAAGCATGAAACACGGATGAGTATGTGCAAGGGTTAAAGGGATTCATTAATTTTGCCTTTAAACATCGTTCGGTAAATGGCAAAACAATATGTCCTTGTCAAGAATGTGGCTTCAAAAAATGGAAGACCTGGGATGTGGTGTATGATCACTTAATATGTACACCATCTCCAGTAGGATACACGTTTTGGTTACCAATTGCATCGAATGTGGAGATTGAAAGCGATGAAGATGTGATGCTGAACGCTACTCAAGAAAGGAATGAAGCCAAAGAATTTTATGAATTAGCAAGAGATGGAGAACAACCCTTATATGAAGGGTGTACAAAATATTCAAGGTTATCTTTTTTGGTGAAGTTGTATCATATCAAATGCTTGTGTGGAATGAGTGACAAAGCCATGACAATGATTTTAGAACTCTTGCAAGATGCATTTGAACATGCAAAGATTCCAAGTTCATTTTATGAGGCAAAGAAAACGATCACCAAGCTTGGTTTTAACTATGAAAAGATAAGTATATGTCCCGAAATAATTGTATGCTCTATTGGGGAAATAGGGAAGATGAAGAGAAGAAACTTGCAAATTTTGTCACACTTCTAAATGGAAATCAAGGGCAAAACCTGGTAGAATGACGTGTCAGCGATGGCAATAGTATGAAGAAAGTTCGTGAAAAGTTCTTACGTTACTTTCCATTAAAACCCGATTCTGAGAGACTATTTTTTTATCTTCAAAGGCGGTGATGATATGCGATGGCATGCTACTAATAATAACAATGATGGAATGATGAGGCACCACTAGAGTTCACGAAGCTTGGAAAGATTTGACTCAACACACTCTTTGTTTGCATCGATTGTGAATATCCGAGTCTTGGATTAACTCTTGATGGTTTTAATCCCTTCGGTGTTATGAGTTCAAATTATAGTATTTGGCCAGCTATTCTCATTCCATACAACACTCCTCCATGGGTGTGAATGAAACAATCACCTTTCATCATTTCGATGATAATTCCTGGCAAAAAAATGCCAGGACATAAAATAGATGTTTATTTGCAGCCTCTCATCAAAGAGTTAAAAGAGTTATGGACAACGGGTGTGGATGCTTATGATTCTTTCAAGCGTGAGATGTTCAAATTACATGCAGCTTTAATGTGGACAATAAGCGATTTTCCTGGGCTAGGAACACTTTCTAGGTGGAACACGTACACCGGACTTGCTTGCCCATCCTGTAACTTTGACTCTACTCCTTGTCGTCTTCCTCATAGTAGAAAATGGTGTTTTGTGGGTCATCGTCGTTTTCTTGACCAGAGACACAAATTTCGATTGAATCGAAATTCGCTTTAATGGTGAAGCAAGATATCGTAGTCGCCCTAAAACAACATGCAGTTCACGAAATTCTTGAACAAGTTCTTAACATTAATGCCACATTTGGGCTTTAAGACCCAGGAGAATGAAGGGTCAAGAAAAAGAACAAGAGGTGGGCGGGGGCGACAACCATAGGGTAGCAGGCGAGCAATGGAAAAAGAAAAGCATATTCTTTGAACTTCCATTACTAGAAGATAATTGTGTGCAGCCTGATCTCGATGTGATGCATATTGAGGAAGAGCATTATGTGATAATATCATATTCACTTTGCTAAATGATAGTGCAAAGTCAAAAGATCATATCAATGCTCGAAGAGACCTTAAAGATATGGGCGTAGAGAGCTGACCTTTGGCCAAATGAAAATGGAAAATATCCTTTAATTTGTCTTTACAATGACTAAAATGGGCAAAAGGGCTTTTTGTCAACTTTAAAGAATATTCTTTAGTGCGGATAGGTTATTCGAGCAACATTTCTAGGTGCATTGACTTAGATAATCTCAAGATGAATAGTATGTTGAAAAGTCATGATTGTCATATATTGATGGAGCAATTGCTCTTTATTGTTGGCACTGCGAACAACATTGCCCGATGAGGTTTATTGGCGGTGTTGATTGAGTTGTGCTCATTCTTTGAGACAATTATGTGGGAAAGTATTGAAAGTTGAAGATTTGGACAAATTGCATAATCAAGTTGTCCTCACTTTATGCCACATGGAAATGTTATTTCCTCCTTCATTTTTCACTGTTATGGTTCACTTGGTTGTTCACCTTGTTGAAGAAGCTAAGGTTGGAGGTCAGTCAGATTCTGCATTTGGATGTATCCTATAGAGAGGTAAAACACGTGTGTTAGCTTCCTTTTCATTTTGACAATTTGATAATGTAATGGTTATTTAGAATAATATTTGTTATGGTTTATAAATAGGTACTTAGGACATCTAAAATCCTATGTAATAATAAAGCACGTCCGGAAGGGTCTATAGCAGAAGGCTATCTTATGGAAGAGATTATCACATTTTGTTCAAGGTATTTAGACAATATTGAGACAAGATGGAATAGACGTGGTCGTGTAGATGATGAGCCTAATGATACCTTGATCTCGATCGCTTGAATAGCGAGATTATTTCTGTAATTGGAAAATCGGTTGGTGGTTCTTCATATTTTACCCTTACACCCAGAGAAAAGTTGCAGGCTCATCGACATGTGTTAACAAATAGCTTTATTGTTGATTATTTTCTTCAGTAAGTGTCTCTTTCACTGAGCTACAATTATTCATTTTTTTCTTTCATTACATCTAATATTGTAAACCAAATAGGCAACATAGAACTATTGTACGAAGGCAACTTAGGACAAAGAATGCTTCCGAGATAGACAAAAAGGTCCATAGAGAATTCGTTCATTTGGTTATGTCGTGTGAGTGGTTATGCATGTATGTATTGCATTTACATTTTTATAGGAATGAGACTAACAATTTACATTATGACATCCAGATTTGCAATAATCTTGACATGACCTTAATATGCGGATAAAGATGTTCTTATTAGGCCTTGCACAAGGTCCTTTTGATCCAAGCTAGAAGGTTCAACGCATTTAATGTTAGCGGATGCAAATTCCCGGACTTTAGAACGAGACAAGTTATTAAAAACTCAAAATAGTGGAGTTTTTGGCATGTTTGGAACAATAAGTTATTGACAATAGTGATGCCCAAAATGAGGTTTGGTGGGGTGCCTTACTATGGAAGATTAATAGACATCATTGAGCTATCCTCACGATTGGCTTCACATTAGTCATGTTTAAATGTGAATGGGCTAATACCACTAATCCAAGAGGTATGAAGATGGATAAGTTGGAGTTTCACCTCTATCAACTTTGCACGACTAATACATAGCGGAGAACATGAAGATGATGAACCATACATTAAAGCTTCTGAAGCTCAAATGGTCTATTATGTAGAGGATGAGAAGGAGCAAGGTTGGAGTATACCAGTTCATTTTGAAGCCAAGAGACTTATACGACATGGGTGAAGATGAGGATGAAATTATGGCATCCAATGAGACATACCCATCACAAAATTTGGAACAACTTTTCTCGGATGATAACACACATATTCCTTTGGCAAGAGCGGCTTTAGATGATGATCTTGAAAATTCAGCACTGATTAATGAAAATATTGATGGCGATAATCGAGGATATGGTTTTTATGAATGTGATTGGTGGGGAGGAGGATATTTCTTGTTTTGGTTTATGTCTTAGTTTATAGTTTTTCTTACCGCGAGATGCCTTGCGAGTTTGTGGCTTTTTATTGAATATGTATACTGAATTTTTATTTTGATTGCATGATATTATTAAATGGAATGGATGAATATCATTTTTGGTTAAAGCTATGGTGCTAAAGATCGACCCATTCTAACTGGAGTTTTAGTTATAGGTTTTTCAGGACTTGCATTAATTTTTGTTGAAACAGAATATCATTATCTTATGGAATTATCATTATCTATTTAAATGTCATGTAGGTATGTCTCATACAAGAAGATATGGTCCTCGTGAGTTGTCGATCCACACCAATCCAAGAGCATGGATCTACGTAAGCCTCCTGTAGTGCAGATACCCCCGAAAGGAGCCCGTACCTCACATTTCTCATCTTACAGCGAGATTCTAGTTACAGTTGCCAAATCTTGAACCGCATTCTAAGTTGTGGAAACCATGAACTGTTCAACTTTGATGTTCTTGAAGATTCATCCACACTTCGTACAGAGACTAATGCATCTTTGAATGAGTAGATGTTATTGGTATATCTACTATAATTTGAGTTTCTATTTGATTTTTATTGTGTTATATTTTAGTATACTAATATTTTGGTTTATTTTACGTGTTAGATGATAAGGATAATCTTAGCCAAAAGCGTTTAAGGAGTGCGAGATGTGATTCCAAACCATATAGGGTTTAGGGTATTAATGAGTGGAATCTGGAAGGTCGACGATTAGGAAGTCTGCGGGATTATTATTTGAGTTTTTGGGTTCTATTGCGAGAGTAATTTTGACAAATTCCCTATTATGTATAAGAGAGTTGGCACAAAGTTCTGGTGTGAATACAAGGATAATATCTATGATAAGACCATAAAGGTATGAACTATAATTAACTTAATACATTTAATTTGGCTTTTAAGTGTTGTTACTAACACCTTTTATTATGTTTGTCTTGAAGGAAAAATTTGTTGTCAATGATGGAGATAACAAGAAATATATCTTAACTAGCATGGGAAAGAAATGGCGGGACAAGCGGTGGAAGATTTTTAAGTGAATATTATGTGGGAGCTTAGCGTGAACAAAATCTTGAGAGAGTACCATGACATTGACAAAGATCATTGGAGGATGTATTTAGATCATAGTGAGTCAAAAAGCAGAGATGGTAATAAGCAAAATTGTGTTTTTAGCATGACTTTGCTTATTATAGATATACATGCATTTTATAAAATGCTTGCTATTTCATGTATGATTACGAGAATTAGCCAAGTTTTAGCTACGTGATGGTGGCTAGAACCACAACACAAAGCCTTAATTAATGCCTAACATTAATGCATGGACATATGCATACCAATCAAATGGTTTCGTTGAATGCAGAACCAACAAAAATAAAAGATAATACTTGACTCTTGTGTGTGGTCTACAATTTTCAAAGCATCATTATAGTTGTCATGATATGACATTTTGCTCATGAATATTTTCTAATTCACGAGGAATTTGCCACTTTTGTCTTTTCGTTTCTTTGAAAATAATTTTTTTTTTTGAAAATATTAAGTTTTATTTACTATTAAGTTTGTTGTGTGATACAGGAGATAGCTGATAAAAATCTGAAAACCGAAAACAGATTCCCTACGTACATTGGCTCAGACACTAGCAAGAAAGAGGGATGAGATGGTATAGCTTAGCTTGTTCTATTGTTTGGAAATTTTAGAAAATAGTTTAATTACATAATTATATTTATATGGTGCAAATTTTAGGAGCGCAAGATGGGCGTCTACTCTGATGAAGCGAGAGATGTATCAAATTGCTCACAAGAAAAGGGATGGTGGTTTCGTTAATGATGAGGCTAGAGAAAAACATGTAAGTACAATATTATTGTTAAGCTTTAACTTGAGAATCAACTCTTAAACTTATCTCTTTTGTTTCTCTGGCTATAAATTGAAGTTAGAGAGACATTGATTAGAATGGAAGGCGATGAATTAATTGCTAAATCATTGATTATGGTTAGTTGGCTCTGGCTTTTCTTGTTCAACGCAGGCTGAAGGCATTATCCCCATTAGGTTAATGTTTATGAGTTGAGGGTGGTTTGTTATCCTAGGAGACTATATATAGGGAAGTTAATTAATATGGTAAGATATGGGTATCTGGCTTTGATTAAAGTTTGAAGTTGAATATTACTATTTGGTCCCTGGTTGCTTGATAATTAGAATATTTTTTTATCTTGGGTGATAAGAGAGAGATTTGGAAGCAGACGGATCTCCACTGAACCTTTTCTTGTATATTAGTTAGTTTGGCTTTCTAGTCAAGATGGGTCCATTTCCACTGAACCTTTTCTTGTATATTAGTTAGTTTTGCATGATGCTTGATGTGCAGATACTATTATTCAATATGAGTAGAGTAATATTTTTGCTAGCTTGCTGTTGTTTCCTACATTGGTGCTCCTTGTTCCGCCATATTATTCGGTACATCCTGATGTTTATGTTTGTCTTCAATATATATATATATATATAGGAACAATTACAACATGAAATTTCTGAGTCGTCTTCCGAGAATGAAGCCTTCGTGAAAGTTTTTGGGAAAGAACATCACAGGTATGTTGAGGGCATAGGACTTGGTGTAACACCCGAACCCGGCTCTTTGGAGAGGCGGTTCTCATTAAACAGCGCAAGCGGATGCTAATGCAAAGATGGCAAAGATGATTGAAATTGATGTGCTAAAGGCACAAGTTCTTTGAAGTTGATGTACTAAAGGCCTGAGTTCTTTGAAGTTGATGTATTGAAGGAACAACTTGCTTTCCTTATGCAAAATGTTAAGAGAAATCAGGTCAGTAGTTGTGATTAAAATGATTTTAGAAATCAATAATTTGTTCAATTAGTGGTTCTAATTTGATTTATGATTTTGTTTCTCCAGCCTGACTTGGAATCACCACCAGAGTGACACTCTCTTCTAGGTCTAGTCACATAGGAGATCGGCAAGCAGCATCATCACACGGGACTATATAGTTGGTTTTATTTTGATATTATGAACTCAAGAAGCTTGATCCATGAGATCTTCTAGATGGTTTTATTTTGTTGTTACCCACTCGAGAAACTTGACTCATAATCGTCTAGATTGGTTTTATTTTGTTGTTACCCACTCGAGAAACTTGACTCGTGATCGTGGTTTTATTTTGTTGTTACCCACTCGAGAAACTTCACTCGTGATCATCTAGATAGATGGTTTTTATACATATTCATGTTATGTTAGGAATTTGGAAAACTTTCTTTATATATATTATACCTTTTTTTTTAAAGCAAAAGAAAGGAAGAGAGCCTCGTTAAAACGCCACGATGCAAAACCTCCAGGAAAAACACCAAGAAGGAAAAAGAGTACCTCCCTAAATATTATTAATAAAAATAAAAATAAAAACAAGTAAACATGGGGACAAACCAAAACCCATGAGGAAAAACGCAGTGCGACAAAAAAGACTAAAATCCGGTAGCGTGCAAAGCATCACAATAATATCTCTCAATCGACTAAGTTGGCACGAAAGATACTAACATTCATCTGCCGACACCACGGTCAAAGAACAAGCGTAACAAAAACCACCATAAGTTTAAACTATTTAAATCTAAAGTTGGGAGCCCAAATTTATTCTGAAGAAATCAGATCCCCGATAAAGAAGGGATAGAATTCCACGAGAAGCATCTAGAAGTGACACCAAAGAGGCCAACTTGTGCACAATGGTTTCCTTCCACTGAATATATGAGAAATTTTAAAAGACATAGAAGAAGTAGTGAAGATCTGGTTCCTCCATCGGTGCGAAGATGCCAGGAGCGAGCAGGATGAGAGAAAGCTTGGACCACTAAAGAAGAGTCACGCTCGGTAAGCCGATTCCACCGCTACGGGCCGCCTCTTCAATGGCGAAATTGCGACCAGCTCACCTCAAAAAGAGGAAGTGGTGCCAAAAAAATCAGCAAAGCAACCCGGCCTGGCACCCGCTGCGGTCCCTGAAAATGCCTCCACCCGGCAAGACCCGAGGGCACCGCCAGGGCAGCCGTCGATGTGCTTTAGCTTGACCCGCAGGCGGAGGAAACCAATCAACAGGGTGATAGCGAGCGCCTTAGGAGCATGGATCGAATGCCAAACTTTTTGAGAATCACGAACTCTTGCAGAGGAAGACATGGCGGTGGTCAAATTGCCAGGATAAAGTAGAGCCCTGACCATGTTCTTAGCGACCCGAGAGCAACCTTTTTGCCATCGAATTTAAGCTTGTTCCGTGAAGAACCAGATGACCCACACAATATTTATGAGAAGCGAAACAACAACCTTAGTTTGCGGACTCAATGTAAATTACACACCTTCAACAAATCCCGCATGGAAGAGAGTCAGATTAATCACGAGGAAGGATCGAAGCTAGCCAATCCCAGAGAGCTTTAGCAAAGCGCTGCGAAAAAGAGATGATTGGAAGTTTCCTCAGCGACCATAGCGAAGCGCAAATAGAGACACACCGCAACCCTCGTTCTAAGGTTGTCTTACGTGGGCATACGATTGTCACGGCAACAGCCAAGTGACAAAGACTTGGGCGGAGGAATGGAGGCATGCCAAATCGACTTGTGCCACGAGACTATCCGAATTAGCACGTTTGGTCTTTGATAGGCATCCTTAGCGAAAAGTAAGCGGTGGAATCTCTCCAAAGCAGCCGAGTTAGCCTCAAAAACCGAGGCATACAAACTTGCTCAATCTCCACAGTGACTGAGGGACGGTCGGGGATCATCTCGGAATGTGCCAAGTATTATCATGGAAGAAGTCGGCCATTTGAGGCAATAAAGTATTTGTGAAGATGACCGGAATTTGCAACAAGCTGCACAAGAGGTAAGGAAAGCCAATTGTCAACCCAGTGTGATCGGCCCATCTCCCAATTGCCAAATAGAGTGGCGATAGCGGTGTTGATGTGAGATTTAATCCTGGCGAGATGGAAGACTTGATGTATCTGGGAATGGGGAAGCTTGTTTTTAAGGAATCGCGCCGCGGTAAAAGAGCCCGCTCGCATCCGAAGAAAGCATGTCGGTGAGCTTTAGAAGAGCCGTTGAGAAGTTCTCAAACATTTTATACCAAGACCTCCTTCTGCGCGAGAGAGCCTGATGTATCTGGCGGCCGTCACCGCTTTCCTAACTTTGGTATCACACGCCCAAATGAAATTCACATTAAGCTTGATCCAGAAGTAAGAAGAGAAACGGCCAGGCATAGATGCGGAAGGCTGTATAAGAGCATGCTCTGGATGGCCAGGATTAACAAGCTCGACTACGCCCGTAATAGAAAGCATGGAACCTTTCAGTGGCAAACTTAGAGACAATTCTATCATGATAGAATGGAGATGATTTTTCTGAGGCTTACCTTTGAAAAGAGGAACTCCCAAGTAGAAAAAGGAGATGACCGGCTCAAATCCCAACAAATTGGTGAGAGTGGTGATCTTAGAAGAGGAGGCATTACTAGCGTAGAACTTGCATTTATTGGGCTAAGGATTTGACCCGGAGGCTTGACCGTAGGAGTGCACGAGTTCATTAAATTCTCCAAGTTCCGCTTGGTGCCCTTGCAAAAAACCATCACATCATCGGCATAAAGAACATGGCGGGATAGACAAGTTGTTAGGACTGTAAAGGGCTTGAAAGCTTGTAGAAATCGAGGTTGGAAATACCCACACTCGGAACATCCTCGGCAAGGCAAAGAGGAGAGGAGATAGAGGTCACCTGCTTGCACTCCCCTTTTACAAGAGAAGAAACCCGACCAGGCGCTCCATTATGCAAGAAAGGAAAGTTTGGGCGAGTGGAGAATGACCTCAACCCACTTACAAAGCGTGTCATGAAAACCAAAAGCCAGCGACCTGCAGGACAATAAAAAGTCCCGGTCAAAGAGTGTCAAAAGCCTTTTTGATATCAAGCTTAAGAGCAATATTACCTCCATCGTCTTGTAATCGACAAATTAATCGCCTCAGAAGCAATACAAATGCAATCACGGATGTGCACATCACCAGAAACCCCTGCTGGAGAGAGATAATCTTAGGAGCTATAGAAGCCGGCTTGTCGGCAAGGACCTTGGTAATAATTTTGAGCGAAAGTTGGCCAAAGCTATGGGTGCGAAATCTTCAATACGATCCGCCATGAATTTGGGGGATTAAAACAACAAGATTGGAGTTCATATTAGGTAAAAGCCACCTTGCATGAAGAATTGGCAGAATTATACACATCGGTTCCATGATATCCCAAAGCCTTGTAAAGCGACCCCAAACCCATCAGGCCGAGGCGCCATCCTCATTGAGGAGAAAACTGACATTCTTAACTTCCTCGATGAGGCAGATTGCAACCAAAGCGGCATTATCAAGAGGGAGGCGATGGGAAACGACTTGGTTCACTAAATTATTAGGAGAACAAGCATTGTGGCGGCGTAAAGAGAGGAGTAATAATCAATAACATGGGTTGCAATGTCGTGGGATCCTCTAAAATATCATCTCCATGTTTGGGATATTCATGGCCTTAGAAGCGTACTGATTTTGGCAACCTTGTGGAAGAAATTAGTGTTTCTATCACCATGCCAGTGCCAGAGTTTTAGACTTTTCTTTCCAAAAAGCCTCTTCAATGTTAAGAGCTTGTTGGAGTTCCATTGTGCAAGGCTTTCTTGCTCTAATAAGGAATCAGTGGGGCCAGTGAATCAATTAAAAGTTGAAGCGGAGACTCAGCAAGAGCATTATCCTTCTCACATGTACATTACCAAAAACTAGCTTGTTCCAAGACTTAAGCTCCTTCTTTAAAGATTTAAGCTTTGAGAGAATGAACATAGGGCTGACCCACAGCAGGGTTGCTCCCGGACATCCTTAACAAGCCTACTGAGTCCTCGTATTTGCTGACCACATTTTATGAAACTTAAAGGAGCAGGCACCGAAAGTTACCTCTATGCATCACGGGGAGCAAGGGAAATGATCGGATATTACTACGAATAAAGTGGTACAAGTAGTGGAAGCCCGAAACCAAGCAGTCATCATTGCACAAGCTCTGTCAAGCCTCTTTCACGTCACGAGCATAACCCCTCCTACCATTACTCCAGTGAATTGAGCACCTCTAGTAAGGGCGTGAGTCAAGTAAGCGTGATCGATAAAATTATTAAAATCATCACAAGCAGTGCGGGAGGAAGCCAAGAGCCTTTAACCTCATGAGCACCTAAGGCGAGTTAAAGTCACCAATATAACTCCAAGGACCAGATTGGCGCTGTAGAGAGATCGAATCAGTCCATGACTGCGCTAGTCGGATAAGAAGTGCTCGCTAAGCGCACAAACAAAAATAGTTTGACCATCAATAGTCAAAGAAATAGAAACTTCGAGAAGTATTACTAATAACGGTGGGAGTGAGAGAATCCGAACAAAGACACCATAAATTGGGAAGAGAGGAGTTTCTATTGTTGAGCATGAAAGCCGCAAATGCAAGCTGGCGCTAAAGGAAGGTGGCACGTCATTGATGGCAATCCAAGGCTCGACAATAAATAACGGATCCGGGTGATGGATGCTACAAAATTTTTAGAACCACTCTAGTGGCGGGGTTGGCGAACCCCTGCGGTTCAATAAATAAACTTCATTAGGCAAGGTTTCTAGGACCACCGCGACGGGTTTGATAAGCTGACCTTAGCAACCTGCTTGCTTTTCTTATTCTTCAGCTTTTTCTTGATTTGGACATGGCGGTGTGGTGAGAGGACTTCGGCGTAAATGCGCACTCCACCAAATACTTAGAAGCTGAACCACACTTGATTAGAACACCGGCGAGATTCCATTTCAATATCCTCATCGACCTCTTCATTATCGAAGTTTACCTCCACGTCGTCACTCCAAAGCCTACCCGCCATAAGTTTGCATGTCATCGCAACATTAACATTGGTGAAATGATCAATCGGATTCACCAAAGCACCTCGATAACATGAGGCCTGTTATTAGCCACGCGACATGATGGTCATCTTCAACAACCTTGAGGACTAGTCTTGATAGATTTATCAGCTGAATCGCATAACAAATCCAGTTGATCAAGAGAATGGCACAATAGTGGCACTCTCATTATCGGGCAAATCGATTGTCTGTCGTCCATCATGCACACTATCGATGATGATCAAAGGCGGTTGAGCAGGTCGACTAGCCTCTCCTACCTCACGCATGCGATTGATTGATGAATCCCGACAAAGGATCAGGGTTCTTACGCTGCCTGAAGAAAGGAACATTATTAACACCAAACAAATCATTATGATTAGAGGTACCTTTTCCACGAGATAGGGTAGACGTGCAGGATTCGTTGTTGTTGACAGGAATAACAACTCCTTTGCCTTTGTCAAGCTTGGAGACATACTTGAAATTATTCTTGTCTTTGCTTTGCAATGGAGCTTGAGCGTTGTCTGCGGCCACTTTGACTTAGGTTCATTAGCGGCATTGTTCACCCTAGGCACGGAGGTTTTGCAAGTATCAAAGAGTGGCCAATAGATTTGCATGTAGTGCAAAAGCGGTAACCTCTCATATTCCATGTGAACGAAAGCTGCGTGGTCATCACGCTCCACCCATCATGCGGTCATGGATATCCATGGACAAATCAACTTCGATTAGAACACGGGCAAAGTGACCAAATGTCCTCTTCATCGTTGCCTCATCCAAAGCAATTGGTACCCCAATTCCTCCGGCAATTTCAAGCCAAGATTTTGGGCGCCAATACTCTCAGCGAAGGCCATGAGGCGAACCCGGCATTGGCGGTGGTGGGGCGAATCAAATGAGGATTAAAATCGGGAGTCCAGGTTGAAATACACGAAGAACACCAGGAATCGAGGTTCCAAAGAGCCATTAGATCGAACTCTTCTCAAGTCTTCACCATTGGAGAAACAAAATTCATAGTATGCCTTGCCAATGGAAACCATAGACCAAGAACCAGCGAGGTTTCCATAAATTAACTTGGACGCTTAAGTCATTCATATTGATGGGGAGTATCGCCTTTGGACGGCAACAAGCGGCCATAAGAAACGTTCTTGCATTCGCTGACCCGGCCGGTACTCATCCTCGAGAAATCTTGATCGATAGGGCTTCACGCTTTGAAGCATGGTTTGGGTAATTGACTTAGAGGAATGTCGCTTAAGAGTTATTGGCGGCTGAGCAAAGGTTTTGGTCGCGACCGGATGATCCGTGAAAGCGAGTTCTTTCTTTGGATGTTGGCTTGGTTGCCTAGAAGAAGAACGTCGGCCGCGGGAGAAGGAGGAGGTAGAGGAAGGCCAGAAGCGGACCACCGTCGACCATGTCAGGCAATGTGAATCTGAAACCTATCGCAAGACAGGAACGCCCGATGAAGGAAAGGAAGGGTGGAAGCGAGTCGAAGGCGTAACCGGGTGGCAAGCAAGCAACCAGGTGCCGTCGTGAAGAGAGAGCCGAAACAGTCAGCGGCAAAAACAAGCAATGACGGCGTCACGAAAAAGTTCTGAGACGAAAGTCTGAGAAGAGAGCGTCTGAGAGCAGCGGTCTGAAAGCTTAACCAGGTGGCGCGGAAACAAGCGACAAAGAAACCAGTCTTTGTCGTAGAAGAGACGAAACCAGGTCGCGCTGAAAGCCAGCGGCCACGTCTGAAAAATGTTGACGAAAGTCTGAGAAGAGCGTCACGAGAAACCACAAACAGGTCGTCAAACGAGCGTGATCGCCCTGTAGATGATAGGGAGAAGAGAGAAGAAGGGGACGGCGTCACTCCTTCGCGGAGCCGCCCGCCATGAAGAACCATTAGAAAGGAGGCGGTGGCGTAGCGCATAAACCCTAGGAAAGCAGGAGTCGAACCTCGATCGACCTTATATATATTATACTGTGTTTATACTTTGTTGAATTGTTTTTTTAATTTGGAATATGTATTTTTGGTTAATGAATGTATGTGTTTTTATTATAAATTAATTTTCATTTAATTAATAGCTGTAAATGCAAATCAAAGCCGCGGTATTTAAAAAAAAAAAAAAATTGTAGATGGCACATGCGCGGTTACAAACCGCCATAAAGTCTAAAACATTAAACTTTCCACTCATTTGGCGGCGGTTTTGAACAACCGCAAAGGTGAAAAGTAAATTTTCTCGCATTTGGCGGCGATTATGAACCGCCGCAATTCAAGCTGTTAGAAAGCGGTTATAAACCGCCGCTAACGTTCACGTCCGTTTGTTATTCGATTCTCAAAACCGCCGCATTTGGAGCTCCCAGCGGTGAAGTGCGTGTTTGGACCCGCCACCACCGTTGGCTAGCCGCCGCCACTGGCAAAATTAACCGCCGCTATCTGTCCGTTTTTGCGTAGTGATTTTTCTGCTCTACGACGCTTAGTTTCTATTTTTTTCAGTCTCGCATCGCACTCTGTTATTTTTTCTCCTATATGGCGCTCCATTCCTATCCATTTTTTCACTCTGTCTTGCGTGACCTATGCGTTAACAAATTCGCTAAATCCCGATATTGGAGATTCTTTTAAACTTCATTATAGAAAAAGTGGGAGTCGTCTGTGTTTTTATTCACTTTGTAAATCAATTCTAAATTTTGGGGTACAAGACCCAAACTAGTTCTTGACAAAAATCACGAAACCCGGTTTAGTCCTCAGGAAAAGAAATCCTAAAATAGTCCTTAGAATTACAAAACATGGGACATGTTAGTCCCTTCGTTTACTTTCGTCCAGCAACTACTATTAACTTGCTGATGTGTACTGTTAAATGGTTGATGTGTCTGTTAATATATTCCAACGTGTCTGATTGTAAAGACTTGAAAACAAAAGTGTCAAAATTGGTCCTTAACAAAAACTGAAACACAAAAAATAGTCCTAACACGTATGATATGATAAAATCCATCATAGTCCAAAATTGATCCCTCACAAAAATCGAAACAACCAAATTGATCTTTTAGAGACTAATTTAATAAAAAAATGAATTATCAATATGATAACACTTTAATTTTTTGAGTGATTAATTTAGTGACAAAAGTCTTTCAAAGATTAGCATATTAATACACTAATGGACCCAGTTGTGAGTTTATTAAAATAACATAAACAAATCAAATTTTGGGTGGATAGAAAATAAAATATCTTAGTATTTATTAAAATATCATACTGTATTTATTATATATTATTTGGATAGAAAATAAAAAGTCTCTTATTAAATATTCAATTCTAACTTAATACATTATTCAATTAACTTATTTATCTTTATAATTACGAGAGATAAATGATATGATAATATATATTATATTTAAATGTAAAAGTTACATCACTCATTTAAGATTACACGTCAGCAAATTAACGGTCATTGTTATGGAAGTAAACAGATGGATTAACGTGCCTGAGTCTTACGTTTTTGTCAGAACTTGTTTGAGAGTATTTGCTCTAAACTAAATTGACAGGTGAAATATACTTTGAGGATTTTGTTTAATTTTTATTTTTTTAGAAACTAATAAAGTACCATGTACCAAAAAAGAAAGAAACTAATAAAGTACCAACACCTTATATTTTCAAACACCAGAATGACAGTTTCCCCTTATAACCATGGTTTAACTTGCTCAACCATAAGTTTAATTTTTCAATTTAATTGAATCAAGGTAATTACCGCATGCTACTTCAATGCCATGTGCTTCTCCCATAGCTTCCTGCCTTCCTCCAATACTTTCAAACAAGATAATTAAAACCGGACCGGGCATTGAATTGGAGAGGGTCAGAATTCAGGGTTTTTGGGTCGAACTGGGGTCGAATCGGGGTCAAATCGGGTTTAATAAAATATTAATAAAATATTGTTTTTTAAATATATATATATATATATATATATATATATATATATATATATATATATATATTTGGTATATATATATTAAAAAAACTGAAAATATATAGGTAATATTTCAATTTATACACAAAATAACATGTAACCTAATGGTAAGATGACTTGTTATAGCCTTGAAGACAGGAGTCCAAGCCCTGTTGAGACAAAAAACTGATTTTTTAATTATTAAAGACAATTAAAAATTTTCAAAAAAAAAAGAGTCGAACCGATTCAACCCTGAACCGGCCGATTTTGGCCAATTCTAGCACCGAACCGATGCTTCCAAATCTTATTGGAAGCGGTTTCTACTTCTCCCAGAGCTTCCTCCAACACTACCCCATTATTTTTAGGAGCCGTGTCTACGAGTATGTTGACAACTTTAATCAAATTCGAGAAAAAAGTTTGATTTGATTTTTAATTATATGATTTATTTTTATAAGAAATTAGGGAGACACATTAAATACACTCGCAAATCTACTAGTATGTAACCTGCGCTATGCATGAGAATATTTTTATAAATGGGTTTCAAAAAATATTTGGTTTCAAAAATAAAATATAATAAATATTATGATAATAATTATTAATTTTTAGTGATGTTATAAGAAATCTAATTTACGATACATAAACAAACTAATATTAATTGAGTTGTATACAACATAAACAATCTGATGGTGTATACCACCAAATTCAATTAGATAAAAATTACTAATGAAAATAAAAGAATAACAATATATAATTTATGGACTAATACTATATTATGTATTCATAGAAAAAAAGTTTAAAGAATTGATACAATGAAATTTCCTCATAATATAATATAATATATATATATATATATATATATATATATATATATATATTATAGGGAGGGATCAAATTATACCGGTGTAATACTTGGGTATTGTTATACCGTTCAATAACTTTGTAACAGATACATGTATTATAAAACTCACCGTTGGATTGAAAGATACTATCAAATTGATCATATCTACAAAATTTTACATTAATCTAAAATCATTTGATATGAGATGCATCAAGATTAACATTGTTTAATAAAAGTGCATAAAACGTTAATCTTGATGCATCTCATTGACATATCAAATGATTTTAGATTAAGGGAAAATTTTGTAGATATGATCTATTTGATAGTATCTTTCAATCCAATGGTGAGTTTTGTAATACAGGTATCCATTACAAAGTTATTGAACAGTGTAACAATACCCAAGTATTACACCGGTGTAATTTGATCTCAGTCCTATATATATTAATGTATTTGGAAAATATATTTAAATATATATTTAATGCTAAATAACAAATGTATATGAAGTATATATTATTGGAAAGTAACAATACTTGATATTATTATATAATATCAGGTAAAAAAATATTAGATCTAAAAAAAATATAAGCAAAATATATCTATTTTAGAAAATGTTTAATAGATAAATTGATTATTTATTTAAAATCAAATATTGTGAAACAAAATCTGAGATCCACTTATTTTTTTTATTATAAAATCCACTTTTGTTACTTAATGAATTGAGATTTATAGTAAATTGGATAAATTTAATTAACTCAAAAATAAAATCAATATATATAGTTTCTAAGAAAGTAACATATCTTATTTTATTTAATTTAAAATCAAACAAATTCAAAATTGGAAAGTTGAATTTTGACTAATTTAAAATCAAACAAATTCAAAATTGGAAAGTTGAATTTTGACTATAATCAAACATATTTGTTTGGTTTCTAACGGATTGGCCAAAACGTGTGTGGCATCTAGTGTACAGACTCGTGCCATACACGGGGATTATGTTTATTTTTAGTATTTTGTTAAAAAACATAGAATTTATTTTTCATCATTTTTTGTTTAAAAATTTTGATAAGAAATTACAATCGTAAATTTGCTAAAAAAATTGTTTTGTTTGGATCACCGATCACAAAATGTGTTGACCCATGTAATGCACAGGACATGTGATAGGGAGGGTCTTGAATGTCTCTACAAAAATTAAGAAATAAAAAACATAATTTTGTGTGTTTGCGCGCGTGTTTGTGTCACACCTATTAAATATTATTATGTAGCTCGTATTACGCACGGTATATACTTAAAAAATATTAGTAAAGAAAGATGAATAGAAATTTCATAAAAATATATCTAAAGTGCATATAAAAAATTCAATAGAAATTTGTTTTCAAAAATTATAAAAATATTTCAATTTTGTAAAGAGAATTATAATAAATTTAAATAAGAATTCATTGCATTGCTAAAAAAATATTGAAACAATATAGGCTTAACAATATAATAAGAAATGTTTTTGATAAGAATAACAACCTAAATATTATAGAATATACCACAAAAAAACTGAAAGAAAAGTACTTGAATATAACTAGTGGAGAAGGATAATAAGATTTTTCATATAGTATCCATCTTCGTGAGATATAAAAGTTCACCAATATAAATATTAACTAACAGTTAAAATTTACTTTAGTAATTAGAAATGCCAAACTTTTGTAAGAATTTCAAATAAGAAATAAAATTAAAATATAACTTATCTAAATCTCTTATTAGTTTGATTGGACAATGACCCATGCGCACGATGTATATTGAAAAATAAAAGATGTTCATTAAAAATTATATTGATGTGTGGTTTCTATTAAAATATTCATTCTTTTTTTTGGAACAAAAATATTTATTCATTTTAATTTGGATATTAATTTTTTTATCTAAAATGTTTAATCTCCTTATGATATTTTTTTATCTTATAATTTAAATATTAAAAGACTTTTCAAATAAATGTATGCTAATTTTTTTATGTAAAATATTCATCGCTCTTTTGTATATTTTTATTATTAGCTCATCATATGTTGATTTCACCGATGTAATACTTGATCAATGTTACACCCTTCAATAAGATCCTATTAGATAAATATTTTTCAAAATCAACCGTTAGATTGAAAGTTACTATCATATAGTTCATATCTATAATTTTTTTTTAAATATATAATCATTTGTCTTATCATCAAGATGTGTAAAGATTAACGTTATATGCAATTACAATGTTGACGTCAATCTTGATTTGTCTTGATCAGGGCCGGCCCAAGGGGGAGGCACCTAAAGCCCTCGCTTTAGGCCTCCACCCAAATAGCTATTTGATGTGCTAATAATAGGCCCAATTTTGTTGAATTCTTATACACTAAAACATGTAGCCCATTGTTAAAAGGCCCAGTTTTAAGCTCCCAAAGTTCTATTATTTATTTTGACAAAAAAAAAGAACTATTATTTATATTTATCTATAAGGACATTTTATGGATCTAGGAAAATTAGGCCTCACAACAAATATTTGCTTTAGGCCTCATATTACATTGGGCCGGCCCTGGTCTTGATGAGATACAAACAAGATGTTTTTCTTATATAATTTATACACTTATGAGATACAAATATTCTTGAATATAATTAGTTATATATTAATATTTGCACATGATGTCTTATAATGTCGTGTACTATGCAATATAAGCTGAGCAACCACAATTTCATCCACCATGTTTACATTTGTTTGTAATTAATTGCTATATTTAGGCCGATTATTAAACATGTTTATTTATTTATTTATTTTTTATTATGACTAAATTATTTTCAATTAGGAAACTATATTAATTTTAATATTAAGATCAAATACTAATATTTAATTTTGTGTTGACTTTTCTTTAATATTATTATAATTGTATAATTTTTTGTACGGTTACATTTTTCATTGTTATCACAATTATTGCTTGTACATCATATTTAATTTTGTATTGTTGTAATTCTATTTTTGTAATTCGTTACCATATTTAGGCTGATAATTAAATGTTCATTAATTCTGTTTGGCATTTATTTCGTTTTTTTATATTTTTTAATTGTTTCCTCGTGTATTCCACGTCTGCACTTTTTAATTGACATGACGTTTTACTTTTCTTGATTGTTTAATTTCCTTTTTTATATTATTCGTGTTTGTATATAATAGAGATTACATAAAATGGAGTTTTGCCACGTAGGATTATACCGCGTGTCACCTTCAAATTCATCTATTTTTCCGCCTAAAATAAAAATTAATTTTTAGTTATTATTATTTTATAATAGTCATTATTACGTTATCTCAATTAATTGTCATTAACAATCAGAAATATATTTTATTAACTAACTTATTTATTTTAAATTATATATCATTTATCTTTATCAATCATCATTTATTATATCTAGAACTAAAATGAAATACTTATTAACTTGCCTTGCAAAGTTAATAATTATTATATATTGTATGACAATGATTATTTTTTTGCATTATTACTTAATTTAATTAATTAGTACCCGTGCAAGGCACGTATAATTTCACTAGTTTAAACCTATTTCACAGTCATCACTCTCGAATTGGATAAAAAGTCTTTCCATTTTTATAAAACACCTTTATTTACGTCCACTAGTTTTTTTTAAAGGAAGCTAATTTCTCTCATTTCATGAATGAGAATATTTACAAGGAAATCAGAAATAGTAAGATAAATGTAGAAGCTAGCGTTACATATAGATATCCTAGTTACGCTATGAACAACTCTATTAGTTTGTCGCATGATAAACTATCTTGTAATTAGAGTGGATAGCTAAATACTCTCTACACTTACAAAATATGTCACCGAGCTCAGAGATGTAATCTAGGTTAATTTTGATACTCTCTACTGCCAACTTACTATCGGATTCAAAGATGATATTTACATCCACTAGTTAGGTAAAGTTAATTACACGGAAATTAGTTTTACTAAAGATTAGTATGCCTATGCCGTTTTTTCTTGAGACTAAGAGCTTACATGATGGGGTTGTGTGTTGAGTTTTTAAATTTAAGTGAAAATAAGAAACTATTGCTTAACTTGTCTCCTATTAAAGTTGATCTAGTTGGTAATATGAGTTACTTAAAATAGGATGAGTTGCTTATATAAGCAACCCAAATGATGTTTTGCTTATGAATAAAAAAAGTGTTCAAATTTCAAGAATGAGTTGCTTATGAACTAATATTTTAAATTAAAACAAAATTAAGTATAAATAAAATATTTAAGAAATGTTCAAGAGTTGCTTAAATGAGTACTATTGAAGTAAAAGTGCGGTGAGTTACATAAATAAGATAGATATAGTGAGACCCACTTAATAGAAGATATGCAACAAAAATGTTGCCTATCGGATATGCTCTAACAACAATATATACAATAATAAAAGCAAAAGATTGCTGTCACTCAAAAATCTATATAATGAAAACCCAAAAATAAATGTACCATTTATATTTTTTCATGAAGTATAAAGTTGGTAAAACTTTTTTAATGTCATTAAATAAGAAATTTATCAAAAAAAAAACGCTTGGATGAGATGGTACAAATCTCTTCCAGTTTAACCACTGGTCTCGAGTTTGAATTCGAGTTGAATGCATTAATGTAAAAACTCTTAATGGAGAACTTTGATGTCTATGTGGTCCTATTTAGCTTGAGAGATTAGTTTTCACAATTGCATGCGGAAATGTTTGATTTAGGAGAAAAAAAATAAGAAATTTTATAAGTAAGTTCTTTTAGGATCTGTTTGCTACGAATTACAAAGTGATTTTGACATCCAATATTTTAGAGATTTGTATGAAAGACAGAAACTATTTTGTGTTTGTTTACGATTAAAAAAAGTGATTTTGTATTTCTTTCTCTTCTACTGAAAATGCTTTTTTCCCAAAAAAGTTAATCAAAATAGTTTTCATTTTAACCGTACAAATATTTTTTTTAAATAATTTTTTTAAAAACTTAAATAAACAAAATTAAAATCATTAAAAATGAATTTTTGTTATAAATATGTAGATTTGGTGGATGGCTATATCAATTTGTTATTCCATTATATCTTTACTATATCCCTTGATTTGGTCCATAACTAGTAGCTCAGTATCTCTATAAATAGGACTATTAGGTTTGTCCTTGTACATATTTCATCACATTATCGATACAAAGATTATAATTAGTTCCTAAAGAACTAGCCTTTGAATCCTAGTTCCTGAAGAACCGGTCTTTTAGTCTATACTAGTGTGTTTACCCGTCCAACGCACGGGAAACATTTGGTTTCAAATTGTAACGAAAATTAGTTATATTATATTTATTTAGTTATTGAGTTTTTTATTTTATTTTTTATTAATATTTAATTTTATTTATTGATTTATTGATTTTATATATTTTTATCTAAGACATTATAAACTGAAAAAGTACGACTAAAGTGAACAGAATAATGAGTTTTAATTAAACTAATGTAAACAAAATAAGATGATAAAGTTAAATTTTTTGATAAAAGAAGATAAATAAAGAAACCATTAACATTGGAGTACATAAAGCAAAAATCAATGCAAAATAAGCTTAGTTGAATCTAAAAATAATTGTTGCATTTTTTTTTCGGCTTTCACTTCTAGCATTGAATCTAAACTTAAGTCCTGCAGCTTATACCTCTAACATTGACACAAACATCACCATCATAACATAACAATAAAATATTAAAGGTTTAACACTTGAAAATCAAAACATAAAGGAGAATTAAATTAGTCCCAAACATAAACTTCAGTGTGTCCCCTTCAGCAAGTTTGTGTTTCCTGCAGAACTGATGCCAACCATAGCCGATAAAGCACTCTGATTTTGTTTGATCATTCCTCAACAACTGACACTCGAATGCGTCTTCTTCATCAATGAGGTACACAACTTGCAGGTCATCTTCCACAAATTGACGGACAACTTCTTCTGGAATCACCTACAATAGACAACATGTGCAGTTCATTGTTAATACAAAATTCAAAACAAAATAATAACAATATTATAATATTTTTATAGATTTTTATACTTATAAATAGAGGATTGCAACCCCACCAAAGGGTCTTTTCCAGACCATGCAGCCTTGGTGAGCTTAATTGTCCAAGTGTTGAAGAACTCTTCATATTCAATCAAAGTAGTTATCCTTTGTCCATGGAGTCATCTGAAAAATAAACCAAATCAATGATTTGGTTATCATCATCTTGTGGCTGCACCATGTTGCTTAACCCAAGAAATCTATAAAGGAGGAGTAGAAAGGTTAAATTGTGCCAACCTAAAACCAAATGAATGGAATGAAAGACTAAATATATAGATATATAGATTACAGTGCATATCCTTTGCTTATTGTTCTGGAATATGAGCTTATATATATATAGAGGGCAGCCATAGAATACTAACGGACATATGGGATTAAGAAAAAGCTACGATACTCAATAATCAACAGCCCACAAATAATAAATAGAACATAATTTAATTGGACAGAGTTCCCATGGCATGTAGGTGTATCTTGATAGTTGGAAAATGGGAACACTTCACAATGCACGGGAAATAAGAATATATATATATATATATATATATATATATATATATATATATATATATAAATAATAACATAGGTAGTGAAAATGGGGTAGTTGAATAGAAGATTTGTATTAACAGACATTGGGAAAGATGAGTATAATATTCATTAATTGAACATATGAACTTATTCATGTACTGCACGATGACTCATTGGAGTTCTGCTATGACAGATTCATCTCAATGGATTAGATGTATTTCATTAATAAAATAGGCCTTTTAGTCTTCTAGAATTATCACAATTGAAGTTACTATATACACCACTATCCATGTGATCTATATTGACCCTTATACATTATTGTCTCGTGGAATTAACATTGGGATAGTCATATAGATATCACAAATATTGTTTTTACTTCAGGTTTATATATTAGCATGGTATATTATATCTTGGTTTATATAAGGCCAACTTAGATAACACACAATTAGATTGTGAATGATGTCAAAAATTAAATAGTCTCGGATCGCACATTCATTAAATTGTCTCTTTGCAAAACCATACACTATGATAGAATTCCAGCTTGCACTAATATATGCAGTCCAAAATAAGTGCAAAACTACAAAATAAGTGGCACCATGCCATCAGCCAAACATAACTCAAAAAAGGTAAAGACAAAAAACTAAAAATAAAACAGCAAGTTGATGAAAAACAGATTGCAAATTTCTTTTTTTCTACGGTGTGACAAGATTTATTTCAATTTGGTTCCTAAGTTGCTATTATGAACTTTGCAAAGCACTCTTCAACCTCAAGCATTCCCCAAATTAATTATCTCGTGTATGCATATACTCTCCAAGAATATGCCACTCAAGTCCTCTGGACTATTAGCCAAATGTACTAAGTCCGAAGATGCTCATCATTTATCCCCATCATGCATTTAATCCATAACTGTGCATCAGTTATTTAATCGCTAGGGTAGATGTTTCAATACATTTTTTTAGTAAGCACAAAAAACTGAATAAATATCTACCACTTCAATACAAATTATGTTATGTTTTACATGAAAGTTTGTCTCTGGTTTTATTCTATTACTTTTTTTCTTTTGCATTGGTTAAAAGTAATATTACTGTAATCAGAATGGTGGTTATACCTTTTGAAGCCCCTTAATCCACGAATTTATTGTAACTCCATGTCACAGACTTTGAAAAACTTCCCTGTATACCACATTAGTGGTTGTAGAACATGCATTTCCTTCATCATCTAAAATAAGTATCTTCAAACCTTTTCTAGATTTGACTCTTGATACTGCTAAGCCTTGCATTTGCATTTGTGCTATGAATACCTGTCAAGTTTGAAGACATTGTTTAAAGAAGTATTGTTTTACTCTTACTATATACTATTTAAAGGAAGCAACAAAAAGTGAATTACAACCATGAACCATCTTTTTGTTCTCTATATTCATGAACTTTACAAAAAGACCAAGTAAGGGGGCAATATTGTATGTACAGGCCTCTCTTGCCAATCAGGCCCTCAAACCAAAGAGGGCTATCATTTTTTTGGTCTTCTTTTCAAAGAGACAGCATTATAGAGAATAATATAGTCATATACTTCTTGGTTTATACTTAGTGATTTATGGGAATTTGGGATGGGATGGGATAGTCATATAGATATCACAAATATTGTTTTTACTTGAGTTTATATATTAGCATGGTATATTATATGTTGGTTTATATAAGGCAAACTTAGATAACACAAAATTATATTGTGAAAGATAACAAAAATTGATTGATATTCTCCGAATCGCACATTCATTAAATTGTCTCTGCAAACCATACACTATGATAGAAATCCAAAATGGATAAAATGTTTGATCCAAAATAAGTGCGAAACTACAAAATAAGTGGCACCATGCCATCAACCAAACATAGCTCAAGAAAAAGTAAAGACAAAAAACTAAAAATAAGACAAAGAACTTAATGGAAACGACTTGACTTCATTTTTCAGTGTGAAAGTAGTTTATTTCAATCCTTCTCGATCTTAATTACCTTCTTTGGAATAATTCCACTCTCTTCATCAATCGAACCAATAAGACCTCTTTAACCTGGAGTCACAACATTTGGAACATTGGGAGATCATTTATCTTATCAACGGATCTGCATTGATTGCACTCAAGACAACTGTATCATGGGTAAGGCGACAACATTTTGATCGGATTCATCGTTTACACTATTATCTCCACTAACATCAACATCAAGCGATTCAATGCAAATCAATCAGGTTCAACGACATCAATTTTGGATCGTATACCGAGATCGAGTATGAACAACCACATCAACAAATTTAGGCATCAAGTCCTGTGAGTAAAAAATACAAAATGCAAATAAGATAAGGATCCAGATAAGAATACAAACACTTAATAGACATATCCTTAATAGACAAAATGCTAATTATAAACCTGTGCAATAGATTCACCAGAAGGACCAACTTGAACAACAACATCAAGAGATGGAACCTTAGATATAAATTTCTGGATGACAGCCTCATCAGCACACAATTTTTTCACGCGATAAGATTGATCAAATCTTGTATTAACACCACTCCTTAGTTCAACCTTAAAAAGAAATGTTTTATCAACCAAGTCCAAAATTTCTTTTGGAATTCCAAATGCACCAGGAGACTGCAAACATGATATTAAAAATTAAAGAATGAAAAGGAAACACATGATGATAAGATCCCTAAGCAGAATGCCGTATACCTTGTCAACAGAATCCACCATCTCAGAACAACTCCTTTTAAGCAAAGTAGTTGCATCACGATCAAAAACAACAAATGTTGCTGAATCAGAGTGATCAATGACCCTCAGCTTGATTCGATACCTAAAAACACATGAACAGACTTTATTACACAATAAACTTATAGGATATATTAACCACTACCAATAGCAGACAATAAATATATTGAGATAAAAAATGACAAAAATTAAATGAAGTTGCATAGTGACAAGCACCTTGGAACTACATTTAGCACATGTTTGTTACATTTTCACGAAAAAACATCTTGGAATCGGGATACATGACCTTGTTGCAAGTGCGATGTACCACCACTCATCTCCTTCCAAAACATGTTTGATAGTTCCCAAGACCACACAAGAACCATCCTAATAATAGAAAATAAAAAAATGTAATATTAAAATGCAGTTTCCATTATATATCATATGAATGGAAATTATATTCATACAACCAAATTAATGAATGAATGAATTAATAACAAACCTCTTTACAATCTTTCAATGCCTCTATAGTCTTCATTTGGGTCAAAAGAGAAATCATCCTCCATGGATATCTTTGGAGTATCGGCTAAGCCGACTCAGCGCCAAAGAAGGAGAGTCATTGATACCCTTCATTAAAGGAAAGCAAATTTGAAATTAGAAATTGTGAAAAACGAATAACAATATAAGAATATTTATAAATAACGTGTATGAGACCTTTTCCTAAACTCAACGACCTTTCATTGCATTGAGATTAAAGAAGATCTTTGTCTGACTCATTGATTCTCAGAATCGGATTCTACCTATTAACCAAATAAACAAATAATTGGTCATCTGAGATAAAGATTTACATAAATACAAATTGAGTTAATACATATATCGACACATACAGATTAAATATACCTTGGTAAGACTTCACTTTTACCCAAGCTAAATAATAACAACTGGTAGTAGTTGCACCTCACGAAGCCGTGAAAAGAATTGAGATCATCAACATATGGGCCAAACAAAGCACACTCTAACTTAAAGCGCAATGATAGAAATAATGGTTTGATCGCTTGCAAATCTAACAATAGCAATAACAAATAGAAACATAGCAACATAAGAAAATAATAAAATAAAGGTTTCAAATACCCATCCGAATCAAGCTCAATGACATTCATTTTAGTAATGAAATTTCCTTTCATATTGTCTTTCGCTGCCAACACTGCATAAAATACCCATGACATCTACAAAATTCAGATAGCCTTTACACAATGACATTACTCCTTTTTAACAATAAATATAACAATACATGGATATGGATTCATGAACTCACCTGAAGAATAATCAGATATTATCTAATCAAGTAATCTACGAAAATGGAACCAAAGAAAATGGTGAAGCCTTCACAAAAGTTTTTCCTATGCTGACAACCTTGGTGCCATCTTGAAAGTTCAATTTGTCTTGATGCCTAGTGGTCTGAAGCTTCCAAAGCATTAGAGGCAACACCAAAATAGCTCATAGAATAAATGATCCTTCCAGTCAAATCCCTCTCAAATCAGAATCGGTGACTTCCTAACAGCGTGTATCTTATCACCCTACGAAAAAAATGATGAAATTGAATCAAATGGAATCTAAAATCTATATCTATAATAATAATCATATAAAGCCGATTTGAAAATTGAAAGGATGAAATACTCACGCTCTCATCCATCAAACCATTTCCATAGAGAATGGGGAGAGCACACTTTGCTGAAATCGAGAGAGCGGACCGCAGGCGAACCACACGGGCCTTGATGGTCCATGATTCCTTGTGAGGGGTTGATTGCGTATATGAGGTCGTGATTTGCAGCCATATGGAAATTTTGGGAAAAAGCGAAAGTTATGAAAATATAGCAGAAAGATGGAGAAACAATGGGACGATCCGATGCAACGATGAAGAAATTGGGTATTTATAGGCCAAAAATTGAACAACCCAAAAATTTAATTTTTGATGGGGAAACCAGAAGGGTCGGTGGAAATGGATGCTTCCAAGGTACATGGGCATGCTTTAGAGGGGAGAGAAAAAGAGCGCAAATGATTTATCATGTAGGAGAAAAGCGATGAAATTTGAATTAAATTTGGAAGGAGGAAGAGATAAGCATACACGGAAGAGTGATTTTCACCCAAAAAAAATACACTACGGTGAGTGGAAATTTATTGAAAAATGGAGATACATGGTCGAGTGGAGGTTTCTTGGCGGCCCCTTTACTGGTTAATTTATTGAGCGCCCACAACTTATCTGAGATGCATCTCACCAGAATAATTGAAAACAAATTAACACTAATTTCCTAAATTAGAAAGACAAATAAAGTGTGCTTAAGAAGCTATCAAATATATAGTTGACACCTGTAAAAACTTGCCAAAGTTGTAGCCTTGTTTTATTATTATTATAGATTTCTATTGTCTTGTCTCTTCACTTTCTTTTCTATTTACAACACGTTATCAGCACGAGACTCTACCAAACGAGTAATTGCTTAAAGAGTTTTTATTGAAAGAACTCGTTTTCTTTCTCACACCCTTTGGAGGATCATATTTTTCTAATATTTTTTGTTTTTCATGTTATTTGGGTTTTTTCATGGAAATTTTATTCTTATATTGTCTGATTATATGATTATCATATTGCGTATAAGAATCTCGATAGAATTCTAGAAGAATTTCATATTCAAGCATCCCTGTAGGATTGCACAAAATTATAAGCTTTCTTGGTCATCATTATATAAAAATTTGTGGATTAGTCCTTAAGAACTAGACTTTTAGACCATGAATGAAATTTTGTATTGGATAGAAAAGTTCCTGAAGAACTTTATAGCACGATATTTGTTCATGAAGAACGTTATAACTTTTTAGCGCTATGAAAAGTTTCAGAAGAACCTTACAATTTTTTTAGCACTATGTATAGTTCTTGAAGAACCTCATAATTTTTTTAGTGCTGCATATAGTTCCCGAAGAACATCACGATCATTTTAACGTTACATAAGTTCTAGAAGAACTAGATTTGATCGTAATACAATTTGAAACAAAAGAAAAGTAAAAATAAAAAAATCTTTATTGATTGTATCTTTACATGATAGTTTCTGAAGAACTAACATTTGAATCTCGTTGCCTATTTTCATATTAAAGATGAGATCATTACATGTTAATTCCCGAATAATTAACCTGTGAATTCTAGTTCCTGAAGAACTAGTCGTTAAATTCTAGTTCTTGAAGAACTAGTCTAACAATTTGCAAAAACATGTGTTCTTTGCAAAAGATATTATCATTGATTTGTTTACATGTTTTCATATAAATTTGGATGTTTGTTTATGTGATATATTGTAATTCTTGTTATTGTGATTCATATATTTTTAGAATCATTATCCTTATTTTATATAAAAATGTGATCTTTAATTATATTTTGGAAATTTTGTTGCTATCTAAAGATATTATTTTTCTGATACAATCTTTAATTAATCGTTCAAGTAACTGTGAAATTAGTCTTGAAGTACCAATATTGGATCCACGCTAAATTGTTTACAACGATAGATGCACGAACTAAAATAGTAATCTTTTTGGTCTAGAAGTACTAATATTTAGTGGATAGTGGCACAACCTACACAATTATTTGTATTAAGAAATATTTTATGCAATTAACATTAGCTGAAATTAATGTTGATATTATATCTGATATTGCAAAGATGATCGAAAGCTCTAGAAGAGCATGCGATATATTCTGAAATAGGACAAAACTATCCATTGATGATGTGTTGTATTGTAGTAGATCCCGAAGAAATCTACTAAGTTTCAAAGATATATGTCACAATAAGTATAATGTTGAAGGAAAAAAATGAGGGAGATTTGGAATATCTCTGTTGTTTTAAAAGTTTATATTAGAGAAATTTTAAGATTTCTCGTTGGATTATATTTTACAAAAATAAGGATGATAGAGTCAAATCATATGCACCAGAAGTGCTCAGATCTTACAATTTTTTATGCTTTGACATAATCACTTTGGTCATCCCAGTTCAACTATGATGCGATGTATTATTGAAAATACACATGAACACTTATTAAATGATCATAGAATCCTTTTACCTAATGATTATCTTTGTCCTTCTCGTGCTCAAGATAATTATTCTTTTCTTTTAATGCTCTGATATGATTGGTTTGCAAGTTATTATTATTTTTTGGGTGATATATATTCCCTTATGTACTAATCCTTTGAAAGAAAACGTTTGGATCATTATGTAAAAATAATTAACTGAAAAACAAAAGGCGTCGCTATTTTGCTACACTATCATATGAGATATCTGCGAGTTAAAATTTTAAAGTATTGTAAAACAAATCTTTTGAAGCTAATATTGATTATCACTTAAAAATTTAGTGTCATTTACTGTTGTTAATTCAAATTATTTGAATATTTTTTAACTAGTAGTTATAATAATATATATTATTTAAATATATACAAGAGCTGAAACATTTGAATATATTGTGTTTGAAAGAATGGTGTGAGTGCGAAATATTAGTTTAGGTATTTTCAAATGTCAATTATATGTTATATAATCGGATACATATGATGATACCATGTATTGATTAACAAATGTACAATTATATATTATATAATTTATAATTTATTGGATGATTATATGACTCGACGCTTCTGAATTGTGCACTGTATCATGTATATTTAGGTATTGTGATATCTTGACATATATTTGATTATTATATATTTGATAGATCGGTTTTTCCATCAGGGGAAGAAAAAAAAATAAAAGAACAAAAGCACAAGAAGTTTGTTGGATGACACCAACATTGTCCATGTTGGATATACACACAAATTAACGTGAACTTGAAGTTCAAATAACAAGTCATTTTGTAAAATATTGTAAACAAATTACCAGATATTTTTACAAACACCCAAAAGGTCACTAAATCACATGTATTAGTTGTAAATATTATCGCATGATTAATTGTCCCTGCAGGACAACTAGCGAGCAAGGCAACCCATGAATCTAAAGTACGCTAGAAGCGTTGTAAACCTATTGGTGCAAATGATATTATTCCTAAAAGGGAGAATTCAAAGTGATGATCCAGAAGAAATCATTGACACTCTAGAAGAGGTCAAAAACAATATAAATCAACAACTCCATATTTTCAAATAAGTAACCCCATAAGTGGTTCTGGTACCGGTAAATTACGAGATCTCATTAAACACTGAAAATATAAGGGGAATATATGATGTTGTTGATATGTTTTTACATATGCAATAGCAATTGCTTATGAAATTATTAATCATGATGAGCATGAAGCTCGGATCATATACGAATGTCGACACTAAATTGATTGGCCAAAGTGAATTAAAATAATGCAGTTGAGCCAAACATAAAGCATTCGGACGAGTGTACCAAAAAAAAAATTGGACGAGTAGTCCAGACACCTGAAGTTGTCAACATTTGTAATGAGTGCAATTACTTTAAGATTTTTAATTAGTTTGGCAGTTTTTGGAGGACTTACATACATCAAATGGGTGTAGTGACAGCTTGCTTATATGAGTCATTGAATAATGACAGATATATGAAAATCCCCGAAGGATTTAAGATGCCTGAAGCATACCCCCTGAAAAATTTAAAATGCATGAAGCATATCCTTGAAGGGTTTAAGATGCCTGAAACATACTTCTGAAAAATTCAAAATGCATGAAGCATATCTCCGAAGGATTGAAGATGGCTAAAACATAATCCTGAAGAATTATAGATATATGCACGAAGCTTAACCCTGAAGGATCTAAAACATCTGAAATGTATTGACTGGTGTAATCAGTTTAATTTGGAAATATGAGGATTTTGAACCTATAGTTTGAGACTCAAATGATGTTTTTAATAGACCTGTAGTCCAAACTCTCATGACACAAATATGTGTTATTACACCTTATGGTTAACTAGAAAGTGGTCTCTATATTAAAAATCCTGGAAGGATTGAAATTATTGATATCATCTATTTGAATTTACATATACTAGTAATTTATATTCTTTTGTTTATCATATTAAAATTTCATATTGGTAAGAAATTTTTGAGTTACATACATGATGCAATTATAGGTAACTTTATTTATTTCCTTTTTCTCACATTGTTCATTATAATTGCTATGAATTTTGATTATTAATATTCTTGAAATTACTTGAAGTTGTTTCAAACTATAGGTGGTATAAATAAATATCTTCAAATAAAATGTTTTGAAAGATAAGGTATTGTCTTAGCATATAGCTCAAGCATTTGCAACAAAGAACATTGGTCCTGAAGTAGCACATCATGTTGTCATTGGAATATTTTCTTTTGTGTTGCAAATAGCACAAGATTAGATATAGTTTTTGTAGTGAACTTGTTAACAAGATTTTGTTCAGCACCAACCCGAGGACATTAGAATGAAGTCAAACAAGTTTTTCGTTCTTTCTGATCCTCATAAAGCCTAATCGTAATCAGGTGTTGTTTACACATGGGGAGAAACAATTATATCTTGATGTTTCGTGATGCAAACAATCACAACTATCTCATCAAATCATTCAAATATATTGACTTTTGATTAAGCAAGTTGTGAATGCATATGATTGAGAACCATGACTCAGTATATTAGAGGAGCATGCAGATTGATGAAAGAAGATGACAAGCCAACAACATTTCAAGAAGATAATGCATCATGAAAATATTCGATCAAATAACAACTCAACAGATTTATTCACAAAAACATTGTCAACTTCAATTTTCAAGAAGCTCGTTGATATGCAAATTAAAGTATATTTCATAAATAATGTATTTATGAGTGGAAGTATGTCACTATGAATATTGTACTCTTTTTCCTTCGCTAAGTTTTTATCCCACTAGGTTTTTCTTAGCAAGGTTTTAATAAGACATGTTCATAGTGTATAGTCATCAAAGGGAAAGTGTTATAAATATGTAGATTTGGTGGATGACTATATTAATTTGTTATCCCATTATATCTTTATCATATCCCTTGATTTGGTCCATAACTAGTAGCTCATTATCTCTATAAATAGGACTATTAGGTTTGTCCTTGTACACACTTCATCACATTATCAATACAAAGATTATAGCTAGTTCCTGAATAACTAACCTTTGAATCTTAGTTTATGAAAAATCGGTCTTTTAGTCTATATTTCTATTGTCTTGTCTCTCCACTTTTTTTTCCTATTTACAACCATTTTTACTTTTTTTTTTACTGAAAAATGGATTTTTACTTAAAAAGTAATTTTATCATAAAAAAAATGTAAGAAACGCATTCTTTGTGGAAACATAGAAGTTATTTTTTTCACTATAATAAAGAAAGAAAAGAATTGCCTTTAACATTCCTTAAAAAAATATACCATTATTAGGGAAAAAAAATTCTTTTCAAAAACTGTTAACAAAATTCTTTTATTTATTTATAATTAAAAATAAAATTTACCAAACCGGGAACGTGAGAAAAGTAAGAGGAGAAAGTGATTAAAGTAGGTACGGGTAAATGGAATGTAAGCAACATAGAGCGGAAGCATATTCCTGAGACCTTCTTATTCTAAAAACAGCGCTCGGACTCTTTACGCAGCCACTCCTTCTGATCGAGCGTTCTTCTTATTTCTCTTCTCTTCCCTCTCGCCGTGTGTGTCTGCGTGAGAGAGTACTAGGGTTGTGGTCTGAAGCCATATCAAACAAACAACAAGAACCAAACATGCATTCCAGTCACTTGCTTCTCGAGGAACCAATACGGATGGTCTCCATCCTGGAGCCATCCAAAGCCGTCAGTCTCTTCTTCTCGTTTCCCCCTTTCCTCTCTACCAATTTTTTTTTATTTTTCTCTCTTTTTTTAAAATTTCTTTTGCATTTGCAGAGCTTCTTTCCCGCAATGACGAAGATCGTTGGTACCCTCGGTCCTAAATCTCGATCAGTCGATGTTATTTCTGGTTGTCTCAAAGCCGGAATGTCTGGTAAATTAATATCCCTTCCTTTTTTTCTCTTTTGATTATTACGCAGGTTGTGAGAACATTTGATAAACGGTTATTTGATACGGATTACCATTATGAAATTTCCTAATGTTTGTTCTAGTGGCTCGTTTCGATTTCTCTTGGGGTAACTCTGACTATCACCAGGAGACTTTGGAGAATTTGAAGAATGCTATCAAGACTACTAAGAAGCTCTGTGCTGTGAGTGTTCCTTTACTCTGTTAGCTTCACATAACATCTTTTTGGTTAGAAGTTAAAAACGAAAAGCATTGTATTTTGCATGTTTATTTTCTGTTTTGTTAGGATTAAGATTTTGCTGAGTGCATGTGTTCTTGCTGTTTTCACTTCTTATTGATAATGGGAAAGGGGGGCTGATTTTTGGTTGTTCTGTTGCCTTTGCCAGGTTATGCTGGACACGGTGGGTGCTGAGATGCAGGTTGTTAACAAAAGTGAGAAGGCGATCTCGCTTCAGGCTGATGGTCAGGTTGTTCTGACTCCTGACCAGGGACAAGATGCTTCCTCAGAGATACTGCCTATCAATTTTGATGGACTGGCCAAGGTTCATTAAACTTTTCAACCTTCTAAAAATTAACCTGAATGATGTCTTTTTACACAATTTATTCTTTCTTACCTATGGAGTGTGCCAAGGTTTTGAATTGCAGTCGCAATTGTGGATGTAGTTATGTTGGATCCTTAATATTATCGAAAGTTTCTGGCAAATATGGCTGATGCGACCATAATTGCTGTTGTGGAGTCCTCAAAAGCCTTGAAGTTGTGGACCATAATTTAAAACTAAATTAGCTCATCCTACCGACTACCTATGCTTAGCTTAGCTCAAATTAGCTGAAAACTTAAGCTATCTATGTGAATTTGCTCCCCCATGTGGTGTTAGAAGTAGTAAATTTCATGATTCTTTAGATGCCTTTTGTTTGAATTGTATTACTCACTTGCTCACATAATTAATACAATTCATTATAGACTCATTTTTTTTGTTTCTTCAAGTGCAACATTTGTGTTGGTTTGAACCTTAATCTTATTCATATTGTTTACAGTCAGTGAAGAAGGGAGACACCATTTTCATTGGTCAATACTTGTTCACAGGAAGTGAAACTACTTCTGTATGGCTAGAGGTAATATAAGTTGGACCTGGAAGGCAAAATATATTCCAATAGCTCCATTTTTTATTTTGTTATTGCAGTGTTCTTAAGTATCTTTTTCAATCTGCATCAGCCATTTGTTTATTTTGTGATTTTGTGTAATTGAAGTAAAAAAAATTAAATTTGATATTTGCAAATCTATAGTAGGGGCCTAGCCACCTAGGGTGGCAAATATACAAGTAGTTGAAGTCCTATGTGCATGATGAATTCTACCTGAAACTATGCAGGTAGCTGAAGTTACGGGACAGGACGTTGTTTGTACTATAAAGAATTCGGCAACATTGGCCGGGGCATTGTTTACTTTGCATGCCTCTCAAATTCATATTGACTTGCCTACCCTCACTGAGAAAGACAAGGAGGTAATTTCTACTTTTCACTTGCATGTTATAGTGAATTACCTAACATCAATCATGTAGAGCTTGCATGTGCCTAGATTATAGGTTTCTTTTAAGTTCTGGGGTATCATTTTTTTTTCCTTGCAGGTTATAAGCACCTGGGGAGTAAAAAACAAAATTGATTTTCTATCATTGTCATATACTAGGCATGCCGAAGATGTTCGCCAGGTAATTTGTGTTCCACGTCCTTTACTTTGGTTTCATCATATGAAGTTCATAATTGGTCATTCAAATTTATTTTTCTATTGCTGTTTCAAGTTTTCTACTAACAGACCTTATGTGTTTAAAATGCAGGCACGTGAATTCCTTTCTAATTTAGGTGATCTTAGCCAGACTCAAATTTTTGCAAAGATTGAAAATGTTGAGGTGAATTGCATTTCTTCATTATTTAATGGACAAACTTAATTTCTCTGTAAATTAGATCCTTATCAGCTATGCTGATTATGTACAACAAATTGCATATATGCACCTGTTATTTTCTAGGGATTGAACCATTTTGATGAGATTCTACAAGAAGCAGATGGTATTATCCTTTCCCGTGGGAATTTGGGCATTGATCTTCCACCAGAGAAGGTTAGATTTCTTGTCGTAATTAGTCTCTACTTGTAGTTTGAAGTGCTTTTACTTGTCTATGTGTTATTGTGTGGCTTTGGCATGTTGATAATGTATTTAATACTTCACATATTGTCAAGATTTGTTTTCATTGAATACTTTGAAGCACATGCTTCAACACGTTTATGGAAGAGTGCATATTGGACAAAATACTTTTAATTTCTATTCTTTGTTCTTGGTCATTTTTGAAATGCTTTTGATATAAATGCTTGACCCAACTTTTTCTTGCCTAGACCATCTGCCCGCTTTTCTTTTTAGGATGGGTGCATAGGTTGAATAAAGTTTCAGCAAATAGATGCATAATATATCCCAAGTGCTTGGGAGATCTTTTATATGATATTTGCGTATTTTATGTATGAAGCTTCCTAAGCACCCTGTTTCTAACAACTTGATAAGGTTATTTTTGAAATAACAGAATTTACTAAAATTTCCAAATTGTTTCAGATGTCTGTGTTTGAACAATAAAATCATATAGATGATAGATACTCTGAAAATTCTGAAAATCATTAGTCTTCGTTTGTTTGTGTCTGTAGTTAATGCATTAATTGTCATCTACCAAGTGGGGGGTTTGTTATTAAACCCAAAACCTAGAACAAAGAAATAAAAGAGGCTTTTGTGGAGTAATGCTACATGCTTTTTGGAATAGAATGGGGTGTTTACTTGTTTGATCTGAATCAGCTTAATGAACTGTTACCTAATTTCGAAGTCCCAAATAACTATCATACCATCATAACTGTCTTCGTTAAGCGAATACCTAATAGTTGTAAGACCGATTGTTGTAGAGATGTTAATCAATTGCCATTTGGTTTTGTAGGTATTTTTGTTTCAAAAATCTGCCCTTTACAAGTGTAACATGGCTGGGAAACCTGCTGTGCTTACACGTGTTGTGGATAGCATGACTGACAACTTAAGACCAACTCGTGCGGAAGCCACCGATGTTGCCAATGCTGTTTTAGATGGTAAGTCACTGGTCATGTGATCCCACTAGTTAGGTTGGTAACGAGGATTTTCTGTTGATAATGCTTTGCATGTTCTTCGGTAAAGTTGATCATCATTCATCTAAGACACCCACTTCTCTTCTCCTAAAGTTTAGAGTTAGGTACCTTAAAAAAGTTCATATTAGAAGATCACCAACTCTATTAAATTAAGGAAATTCCTTATTTTTAGTAGGTAATTGGAGGCAGGGCGGACGTATTCACATTTAAAAATTTCACTTACACTTTTATATAATTTTTTTTTGACCCCACTCAATTTAAATTTTTGCACACTCTGACCCATATACTTTTATTTCTCAACCCTCTCACTCAGATAGTGTTTGGTTGAAGGTGAATGGAGTGGAGGGGAGGGGAGGAGTTATTTTAATTTTTTATGTTTTGTTCAATTTTTACGAGGGGAGGGGAGTAAAATCTCTCCTAACCCAATTTTTACTCTCATCCAATGTTGGGGTTTTTTGGAAGGGAGGGGAGCTTAAATCATTTAAAATAAAATGACTTAAATAATCTTATATAATATATAATATAAATGATTATAAGGATATATAAGTAATATAAATGATTGATTTGTTTTTCAAGACACGCAATGCAAAGTTGTAATCTAATGCAATTTTGCATAGCTTAATCGTTTGAGAATGTTCTTATGGTTTTACTTTTCGTTACCGCTGTCAGTAGTCTCTTAATTTTTAGCAATAATTTGTTATTAGAATTTTTTTAGCAATAATAACGTATAATTTTAAAATTTTTTGCATCCCCTGATCCATGGTCTTAGGTCCGCCACTGATCGGAGGTATAGTAGTATAGAATATAGTAGTCTTTTGAACAGGACTTATCTGACTTATACTGTTATATGACTTATACTGTTATACATTGTATTATTGTAGATAATATGAAAAAATGGAAACCAACTATAGAACCTAGAAATAGGAGCCGTGCTCCTGTACAATGTTGTATGTCTGGGAGAAGTGATTGTAAGTGAGTTGAGAAATTGAAAGTGCCTTGTCTGTGGTGTGCTTTTGTGACAGGAAATGTTGTGCTTTTGATATTTGTTTGCATGTTACCTGACAAGTGACAACCTTCATTATGTGATTAATAAAGACAAATCAGAAATATTTCTTCTTTTCCCCCCCGGTTTTGGCCCTTCTCAATGATGTTTTTCTTTTAGTAGTGCTTGTTCTGTGTGATTTGTTAGAAATGCTTCATAGATATTTGTTGAACTGTTATTAACATACAGGAAGTGATGCAATACTTCTGGGTGCCGAGACTTTACGTGGGTTGTACCCTGTTGAGACTATTTCTACTGTTGGCAAGATTTGTTCAGAAGTAAGTACATTTCGTGGCTCTTTTAATATTTTTTGGTATTTAAGATTTGTTCTGCGATGTTGATTTTAGATTTTAGGGAACATTTCCGATCAAAATTTTCTGTGTATTATGAGCTCTGTGGCCCAAATAATTTGGAATTGGTATCTTATGGTATTGTGGTTGATAACGTCAGTCTTGTAAACACTTCTAATTTTGCAATTGTTTGATTGGAGAAATTCCCGAGTTTATGTACTCTATCTATTTTTTGTCAAGACATTCAGACAGATGTACTCAACTGATGTATTGTGACCTATCATTGGTATTACTGTGTATCTCTCTTTTGTTTGGCAAAGAATTTATTACCATCTTTTAATATAATGTGTGCATGTCTTATGCTTGATCAGCACATTGGTTACGTATTATATTAAAATCAGTTCGTTTCGGTTTTTATGTGAATTATATGATGCGTCAACATTTGTATGAAATCTTTGAAGAAAAGCAGAAAACTTTGTTGTTCTCAATTCTTTTCATTATCTGAATATAAATAACTTTCTATCGTTTGTGCTTCTTTCTATCTTATGGTGGTTTAAAAGGATACTTTTGGATAGTAGTATGGCATTAGTTATGTGAATCCTTCGTTGGGAATTCCTTTGACTCATTAAGAATGACCTATTTAAAATTTCACTAGGAATGCTGGCTGACATCTCTGCCTTCTATTTCAGGCTGAGAAAGTTTTCAATCAAGACCTTTATTTTAAGAAGACAGTCAAGTATGTGGGAGAACCCATGACCCACTTGGAATCCATAGCATCCTCTGCGGTAATTACATTTTAACCTTGACCTTAATTGTTTATTTTTGGCTAAATTACAAAATTGGTCCTCTATGTTTATTTTAGGTTTCAATTTGGTCCTCTATATTTTATTTGTTTCGTTTTGGTCCCTTACGTTTTGAAAGTTACAACAGGTTGGTCCTTTCCGTCACTAAAAGCTAATTGTCCGTAGCTAAAAGCCAAATAACATTTTGGAAAATGGACTTCTAGCTACGGACAATTGACTTTTAGTGGCGGAAAGGACCAAATTGAAAACTAAAATAAAACGTAGAGGACCAAAACGAAACAAATAAAACGTAGAGGACCAAATTGAAACCTAAAATAAACTTAGAGGACCAATTTTGTAATTTAGCCTTTATTTTTTTATAGTAGTTCCTAGTGCACTGAGATGGTGAGGAGTAAATGGTAAGGTTGGGGTCTAGTGATATGGTGGTCACAGGTTCTAGCTGTGATATCAACCTCTACTTGTGTGGGTAAGGCTGCATGCATCTAAGCCTTTGATGGGCCATCATACCGAGGGCCAGTATTTTAGTTTCTAGTTCATGCTTGCCTATTGTTTTTGGTTTCTTATCTTGGTGTTTGGTTTTATTTCATCTGTGGAAGTAATCTTCTTACATGCAAATCCTATTTGTTTAGGTACGAGCTGCTATTAAGGTGAAGGCTTCTGTCATCATTTGCTTCACTTCATCTGGAAGGGCTGCAAGGTACTTTCTCTGAATAATTTGAGATGAATATGTTCATATTTAATATCCTGGAGAATTTAACTGGAGAACTTCTTCGGGATTGTGGATCAAGTCCAGCAAAATGAATGCTATGAATCAATTAATGTCCATATCAATTTTTCTTCCCTGCATTTTCATGAATATCTGGAAGACTTTTCTAAACATGTTGCATGCTCTTTTCAGATTGATAGCGAAGTATAGGCCAACTATGCCAGTTCTCTCTGTTGTGATCCCCAGGCTCAAGACAAATCAGCTAAAATGGAGCTTTAGCGGAGCTTTCGAGGTTAGGTCTTAATGTTGGTCTCACTTGCATCTTATTTTCTGTTAGCTGTCCATGGATTGCTTATTTTCTATTAGCTATCCATGGATGTAACTGACACCCCTGTCCTGTTTGACGATTGGATTCTATTATTGATGTGATTTTGAGATATGGCCATGATAAAAACTAAGTTGCCTGATTTTAAGGATTCAATGCGAAAATGGAGTTTCTGGTGGTCATTAGATTCTCTCCCCTTTAATTGGTTAATTTAAATTTTGGAGGGATTTATAAATAATGATAATTGAGTCAATATTCATTGTTGTAAATAAAAAATCGTTTTTACACCAATGATTAATGAGTAACTTTTTGTAGGATGACTAATGAATAACTTTCTATCAAATGAACTTTTCTAACAAAACATTGTAGCATAGACAGTTATAATCATGCATATTGAGTTCATAACGTTTCACATTCACAATAATCCAACATAATTTTTTTACTTTATCGAATTGTATTAATAACCAGAACAATAATAATATATTTTTCAAACAACTGAAAACACAAACCAGATCACAAAACTGTTGTTAACTTTTTTTTTTTTTTTTAAATTTCTACATGCATGAACTGCATAAAATTAGTTACTTTGTAATTATTGGATTGATTAAAATCATTTTCTGCAAGATATTATTGAATGGAGCAAGGGTCTCAAGTCTTCAACAGCATAAGTTGATCCCCTTCGTATGAAGAGTAGTCTAACTTCTAATTAAATTGAAGTTTTTAAGTAAAATCAGTTTTTTGTTCCTTACATTGCTAAATGAAAACAATTTATTCTGTTGTTTCTTGTTTCCTTCGGCTTCCAGGACCAACTACTGACTCATTTGTGGGAAAGCTTATTTACTACTAATGTAATTAATATACAACTCTCTACGATATATTTTATAAACTTGTATCAATTATGCTGCAATCATATTTTACAGTCATGTATTCACAACTATAACTTTTCTATCTACTAGGTGGTTTTTTTTTTTTCTCCTTACAATTTATCAATTATTAAACAATCTATTTATACTGTCAAGTTTTCTCAGCCATTATTAGTTGTTTCTTGTTTAAAGCAATTATAGCCACAAATGCTATTCAGTTATGGAAGATGATGCTCTACTGGCCTGGATTTGGAACATAGTTCCATCTCATGATTAGAAACTCGTATTTACCAGGATGAATATTATGTTGTTTATGTTTGACCATCTTACTTACCACTTACCAACTTACAATTCGTGACACAGGCAAGGCAATCACTTATTATAAGAGGTCTCTTTCCCATGCTTGCTGATCCCCGACATCCCGTAAGTTCTTGATCTTGTGGGATATTGTTTCCCGTTAAGGGTTGTACTTTTTTTTTGGGGGGAGGGTGGTGGTGGGTTGAGCATTGGATGCTGAATATTTGATCAATCTAACAGAGAAGCTAGACTATAGGTGTTGGGTTCTGTTTGTGTTCATCTTCAATGCATATTCTGGCTCTAGAGGTCCTTGTAGTCCCTCTAGGTAGATCTGGAAATGGTGCAAGTTTTGTATATTTGTAATAATGGTCACATTCGCAGTTAACTACTTAAGAATACAACCTAGGCTATGATGTTAAGACATGGACATCATTCTTCATGAAATATACACATGCTGATTTGCAACCATCCGTCACTTGATGATCTGAGACTAACTAGATGTTGATCTCATACCTTGCCTGCAGGCTGAATCAACAAGTGCTACGAACGAGTCTATTCTAAAGATAGCCCTTGATCATGGAAAAGCAGCAGGAGTTATAAAGCCACATGATCGAGTGGTTGTTTGCCAGAAAGTTGGTGATGCATCCGTGGTTAAGATTATCGAGCTTGAAGATTAAGTACATTCACACGGTTAAGGCTTTTCTTGTCTTTTTTGGTCATCACTAAGTTTTGGCATGAGCAGATCATTCTGCTTTCACTATTTGAGGTTATCTCCACTTGGCTTGGTGGCTAGTTATGCTTTTTGTATTGGAAATGAATGTTAGGCTAATTATTAGTACTGGTTGTAATACTTAAAAACACAGGGAGTGTGCTGTTGATGTCTTTTTTTTTGGAATTTGGATTTCTTGCAATCCAAATAGAAAGCGCACACGGTGCAGTTCGTATTTGAACCGTTTAGATTTAGTGAAATATATTTAAAATTGTTTTTAATTATAAATTAAATAATTCGAATTGATGATATCATGTACATTTCTTAAAAACGGTAGAGATCTCTAGTCTAATTTTTATACATGATCAATTTGAAAGGAAGTTTATTTGATATTTATTGTCGAGCTACGGGTGCTAATAGCTCGTGTTCTTGAAAGCTGAATTGCACGATTTTTTTTTTGTTGATAAGATGAATTGCACGAATTTATACTGCAGCAGTATGTGTCTAATTATAAGCAACTCTGGTATTGTATGGTATCGTAAACGTATAGGTTCATGATTAGCCATAATTTGACCGTTGTGCATATTGATCCAAGTTACTGAAGTTGACTTGTCTGGATGAAAGCAACATTTTTGTACTTGGAAAGGCCACAATCTCAAAATAGTGACCACCGTTTCATTTGCCTCTAGAGACACCTTGGAAATTTCCAAATTCGGTGTACAGTGGGACAACTTAAAGTTCATCTTACTCAAATTATTTTTAATTTTATAATAAGAAGCTAGAGGTAAGATAATTCCCAATTAGAGAAGGGAGCGGTCTCCTAGAGGAAGAAGAAGATATTTTTTTATCAATGATTTTCTGATTCTCATTCGTTGTCATGCACTGTGGTTATAACAACCTTGATTACACTTTTTCATCTAGCTAGGATCTGAGTACACTTGTCCTCATCTCCCTATTTCTTAATATTGACTAAAACATTAACATAAAATAGCATAGGGTTAACTTCAGCGTCTCTTAATTTTCAGGTCTGGACATAGTCTCCAAAGTGGGCCGGTTTCTTCAGCAACCTCTTGGGCCGATCCTTAACAATTGATGGCCCAACTCCAATGGGTGACCCATTTGGCTCCTCTCCAGTCGTATCATTGCCAAGGTTAGGGCAGCAATGGAGTCATGGATTTGGGTTAGTTCGGTTTTGTCAGCTTGAGAGCGGGTGGTCATGGTAGCAAGAATGAAAGCACCAATAATAAGAAGCTTGAGGTAAGATAATTCCCAATTAGAGAAGGGAGGGGTCTCCTAGAGGAAGAAGAAGATAATTTTTTATCAATGATTTTCTGATTCTCATTCGTTGTCATGCACTGTGGTTATAACAACCTTGATTACACTTTTTCATCTAGCTAGGATCTGAGTACACTTGTCCTCATCTCCCTATTTCTTAATATTGACTAAAACATTAACATAAAATAGCATAGGGTTAACTTCAGCGTCTCTTAATTTTCAGGTCTGGACATAGTCTCCAAAGTGGGTCGGTTTCTTCAGCAACCTCTTGGGCCGATCCTTAACAATTGATGGCCCAACTCCAATGGGTGACCCATTTGGCTCCTCTCCAGTCGTATCATAATATCGAAAAAGTATTAATTATATTTTTCTAACAATATCCTTATTTATTTATATTTTAACTATCCTATATTAATTGACTATTTCACTTAATTCTTACAATAATAAGGGTATTTTAGTTAAAATAAATTATTTTATTTTGAAAAAGAGGGTTATCAATGATTTTTTTAAGAAGTATGCATAACCTTAAACGACAAATAATATTAGACGGAAGGAGTATTATTGAACACAGAGTACGATCGTTATGTATCTTGAGCAGTGATTTTAAAGGGTAGGTGGAAGGGTGCTTAGCAGATTTGATTGAAAAGGTTAGTGAATCCTCTCAATGATTGATCTACTAAGCTCACAAAATTGGTTGAACTGGTTCATGACTGCCAAAAGTAGTAGTGAACTGCTTTGAACCACCATTTTCTTAACTGAAAAATTAGCCAATTGAAGGCTCGATATCAAATTACAAAGACTTGCACGAGACCCAATTATAAGCGAGTCATGAGATAGCTTGTTGGTTTGTTACCCTCTAGGCTTTTTAAATATGTGGTCTGTTATGATATTTCATTTATTATCTATCCATGGTAGGACTTTGATGCATTAACGTAGCAGTTATCGGTTGCGGACCTAGGACCCTTGGTCATGGGTGCAAATTTTTTTAAATTATACGTCATTATTGCTAAAAAAATTTTAATGATAAAATATTGCTAAAAAATTAAGGGACTACCGGCAGCTGTAAAGAAAATTAAATCATAAGAACATTCTCAAACGATTAAGCTATGCAAAATTGAATTAGGTTACAACTTTATGCTGTGTGTTTTGAAAAACAAATCTGTCATTTATGTTACCTATATATCCTTATAATAATTTATATTACATATTACATAAGGTTATATAAATCATTCTAATTTAAATGATTTAAGCTCTCCTCTCCTCCTAAAAATTGAACCAAACATAAAAAAATTTAAAATAACCCCTCTCCTCCCCTCTATTCACCTCCAACCAAACACTATCTGTGCGAGAGAGTTGAGAGATGAAAGTGTATGAGTCAGGATGTGCAAAAATTTAAATTGAGCGAGGTAAAAAAAAATTATATAGAGGTGTAAGTGAAACTTTTAAAATTTGAGGATGGGCAAGTGCTTGAGGGTGGACAAGTGCACACCCTCAAGTGTGAGTGGGTCTACCACCACTGGTAGTTATCATCTCAATTTATTTATCTTACAAAAAAAAAACCAACATTTTTACCGGTTATGTGACGAATTCATTTATTAAAGAACACCCATTTGTCTTTAGCATTAGTAGCATTGGTTTAGAGCAGTGGCGGAGCTTGATTGAAATATCTGAGGGGTGCCAAATAATCATTCAATATATATACTAATATTTCACAAGTGTTACATCAATTGTTATGCGGTGCAGTAGCTTGGTTTGCTTGCTTCTAACCCTAGGTATATAAGTATATTATGCAAAAAGATAAAATACACCAACACAAGACTCAATCGCGGCTCCTACGTGTCACGAAAATTACATTTACCACTACGCCACTACTAACAATTCAAACATGTGATGCAAGATATGTATATATACCAATAAAATATAAAACGTTTGGGAGAGCCACGACTTCCTTAATGTCACAAAGAAGCTCTGCCCTTGGAGCAAGATTTGCCATGCAAGATTAAAACAAGTCTATGTCAATGCTTCTTGTTCAATTGAATACGATAACACGATTTAATCAAACTTGTTTAATGCAAGTTTAGAACATGGCAAAATTAGTGCATCTGTTGATTAAGGGAGCGTTTGTTACAGCTTTTTTTAGAATAAAATCATTTTTTTATGTTAAAAATCATTTTTTTAATTTTAATTGTGTTTGTTTCAGATTTTTTAGAAAATAATTTTTTTAAAAAAATGATTTTTAGGTTAAAAATGAAAAGCTGAAAAAAGTAGCTTCTCATTCATAAGAGTTGAAAAAATGATTTTTATAATCCTAAACAAACACAAATTAGCTTCAAATTTTTTTTAAATCTATAAAAAATAATTTCTAGATTATTTTAAAACATAATCACTTTTTTTTTAAACCGTAACAAACGGCCTAAATCACAAACGATAAGTTATAAAAAATTATCCGGAAGTTAGCATCAAGAAGCGCCTGTGGCCTAATGGATAAGGCGCCTGACTTCTAATCAGGCGATTGTGGGTTCGAGTCCCACCGGGCGTGTGTTTGTTTTATTTCGCGTTTCTTTTTTCGTTTTTTCTTTTTCAAGAAGACAGAGAGATGAGAGAGGTAAATTGCCTGTAAACGTAGTTGCCGGCGGTTGACGCCGTCTAACGCAAACATAACAAGTAGCTGCGTTGTTTTGTCCTTCTCTTCAAAAAAACCGCTTTATATTAGTCCCTGTAGTTGGCAATTTGGCATCAGTAAACATAATCAACTAGTTCTGCCATTTTTCTTCAGAACCAAAGCAATATTGCCTGTCAAATTGGTTTTAGAAATTTGAACTTGAAGGATGTGTAGATTATACAGAGATATTTATAAATTAAAATAAAAAAAGCAGGAAAAAAAACTGTCTCCATACAAGCTGATTGCATGCTTTTTCAATTGTATATTACTTGGTTCAGTCAAAAAAAATGTCTATTGCTTGGAAATTGGAATAACATCCGAAAAAACCACCAGTGTGTCCAAACATGCAAAACGACGTCGCATTAGGATGGGATATCCAAAATCAAAACTTTTAAAAAGAAAAAAACGCCGTTGCCGGGGATCGAACCCGGGTCACCCGCGTGACAGGCGGGAATACTTACCACTATACTACAACGACCCAGTTGATGTGAGATGTTCTCCCAAGAAACTAATTCTTGTAGCCTAAGTAGAAGAATGTTGTTGCTGCAGCGGCTGGGTATTAAGCAATTCAAGCTCCTTTTGGCGAAGTAACAAAACCATTCTCTCAATTTCCAACCGCTTCCGTTCGTTTTCAAGTTTGTGTCTTTCCATTTCCCTTTCCTTGTTGCTGCTAAACCTTGCCCATTTCAACCGCTGCTTTTCCAGCTCAAACGCCTCCGCTTGATAACTTACCTGTTGTTCCCCTAACTGCACCACCCTCTTCTTCATCCACTGCTTTTTCTCCCAACAACTCTTCACCCCATCTTGCAACACACCCATCACCTCACTGCTCAACTGCTGCATCACTTGTGTTTGTGAATATGTCGATGACGCCTTCCTTGATCTCTTCCTCATCATCACATGTTCATTCTCATCCTCCTCCACTTGACCCTTTGACCCTTCTATTGATTCCTCTTCCTCCTCTTCAGAATAATCCTCCCACTCATCATCTTCATCTTCTTCCTCTTCCTCTTCTCCACTTCTCCCTTTCATCATCCCCAAACTCCCCACCCCATTTTCTGTTGAGTGCAAACATTTTTGTTGCTGCTGTTGCTGTTGTTGTTGCTGTTGTGGCTCTGAAGTGCTACAACCACCACCACCACCACCACTGCTGCTTCCATGACCACAACTGTTATGATAAGCACACATTTCCCTGAAGAAAAGGTGCTTGGAGTTTAAAAGTTTTCGAGCTTCTTCTTTCATCTTTGGAGACAAATCCATTGTGTCTAACAAACTTTGGTTTTCCACCACCCTACAAGCTGTTCCCTTTCCAAGAATATCATTGGCCCTTTTGTACCTTTTGTTCAAATCATTGAACTTGTCCTCACATTGTTGTGGTGACACGTAGTACCCCTTTTCCATCATTCCCCTCGACACCGATTTCCATTTCCCTTTCTTTTGAAGCAAACCAGTGGCTTTCTTCTTTGACCCAGTTGGATCAGTCCCTTCAGAACCAGCTTCATCTCCAATGTAATAAACCGCCATTATTAAGAGCCTTACCATGGTATCCGTCCACTTCATTCTATGCCATGGGGATCCTTTCCTCTTGGGGTCCTCAAACCCTGGCTCATCTTCATCACTGAGTGCTGTGGGTTGTGGCTTGTTGTTGGTCTTGGATGAATAAGGGTACCCCGGTTTGATTGATTGTTGGGGTTCAGTACTGTCATGATGGGTGGAATAGGAAACCATTTGGGGATGATGATGTTGCAAATTGTGGGGATTTTGCTGATTTTGGAGGTTTGGTTGCTGTTTTAAAGGGTTTTGATTTTCTACTCCTAGAAATCCACCATTGATGCTGGGAAATAGTCCATTGGGTTCCATCAACACTTCAAGCAAAGACTAGTATACCAATATTGATTTCTGTGTCTGACGAGGTTTATGTTTTGATGACTCGATGCACATCACATGCATGCTAGATTGTAGTAAAATGTGGAAGGGGAATAGGAGGATATATAGTGTATATAGTATATAGGGATAGCAACTGGTTTTGTAGGTGCTGACAGGAAATAACAGCCCATGGTTTTGGTTTGGTTTGTGTGCGCTTTTGAATAAGATAAGAAGCCACAAGTTTTGAGTGAAACTGGTTGAGTTGAGCTATACTATATTACTGCCAGATAGATCAACATCAACTAAAGTGCCGTTTCAAAATGCGAACGAGGACGCTGGATTTTTGTATACGTGGTTATTTCCTAGTCAGAGTTCACCCATTTGGCAACCAAAAAAGCTAGTTCCACCGAGTGCATGTTTATTTTTTTTTCAAATTTTCATTTTTTGTTTTTAATAAAATACACATATTATAGCACACATTGTCAAGGAGATAATATTTAAAATAGGGATTTGTGATCTAAGAAGCAAAACATACTTAGAAATGGTGAAAACAACTTTGTAACATTTTCACCATTTCTAAATATACTACTCTTTACCTATGTATATCATCCCATTTTAGATGTTATTTTCATGACATAATATGTGTATCTTATTGGAAAAAAAAAATTTAAAACAAAGTAAAATGCCCTTATATTATTACCAAATACTAGCTTAATGCATCTGATCTCTCAATTACTCTTTCTACACCCAGTTTTTTAACTTCATTTTTACTACTTTCCTTGAAGATTCGTAGTCGAATAACGCGGCTGTTACGCACCATAAGGAGCATGTCATGGGCTCCTGGTTTTGGTTTTAGTATTTGAAAATTCAATTGGATTTATTTTCTTACATGGGATTTAAAAAAGTAAAAGAATGTTCACTTTTAGACTTTTGGACATTTTTAAAGTGTCGTTGTAAATTTTAGAGTAAACCTGTATAATGTCTCTCTTTCATTTTACAGAAATTATTTTTTGACACCCATTTCTTACAACTTACTGTTTACACCGTATATCACTATTCCTTTTTTTTTTCATTTCTTTGTTGGATTATTAATTCAGAAGGCAGAAACGTTACGCAGAAACGTCACGTGACCTCTTTTTTCCCCTTCCTTTTTACTTTCTATTTCCCTTTTTCTCTTTCACTTGTTCCTTCCAACATTCACCAGAAGAGAGGAACGAGCACCATTCCAATGTGGGTCCAGCTGGTTCATCACCATCTACTTCATCATCGTCTTTAATCAGCATTGTCTTCATCTCTCCCAACACGAGCTCTCCTAACACGGGCTCTCGCCAACACTGTCTTCACCTAATTTATCACCCACCATTTGAGCTCAACCTTATCTCTTTCCTTGTGAGGTAACTTCTTTTTTTTGTTGTGTTCTTTCTTTCTTTCTCCACAAATTTGGGTTGTAAATCTGGTCTATTTTCTTCGCTTAATGTAACATAGTTTGGATTATAGTGTGGGTCCAAATATTAGAGTCAAAATCCTTAGAAAATCCAATCATATAGCATTTGCTAGGTATGAATGAAATAAATTTATGCTTTTGCATTACTGTGACACATTGTTGATAATGTGGTTAATGGTGTGCAAATATTTGGTTAATAAAGTGAGTGGGTGGTTAATGGCTTATCCTGATACTTGGTAAATTTCACAACTCATAAAAAAAGTGGTTAATGGCTTGTAAAAGTGTGGTTAATTTAGTTAATTTTGTGGTTAATGGTCAATACTGATAATTTCACAACTCATTAAAACGTGGTTAATGTCTTCCAAAAGTTTGGTTAATTCAGTTGAGTTGGTAGTTAATGGCTTATCCTGATACTTTAATTTCACAACCCATAAAAAAGGTGGTTAACGGCTTGCAAAAGTGTGGTTAATTTAGTTCATTTGATGATTAATGGTCAATGCTGATAATTTCACAACTCATTAAAACGTGGTTAATGCCTTCCAAAAGTTTGGTTAATTCAGTTAAGTAAGTGATTAATGACTTATCCTGATACTTGGTAAATTTTGCAACCCATAAAAAAAGTAGTTAATGGCTTGCAAAAGTGTGGTTAATTTAGTTCATTTGGTGGTTAATGGTCAATGCTGGTAATTTTTCACAATCCATTAAAACGTGGTTAATATCTTGCTAAAGTTTGGTTAATTTAGTTCATTCAGTAGTTAATGGCCTATCCTCATACTTGGTCAATTTTTCACAACTCATAAAAAAAGTGGTTAATGGCTTGCAAAAGTGTGATTAATTTAGTTCATTTGGTGGTTAATGGTCAATGCTGGTAATTTTTCACAACCCATTAAAATGTGGTTAATGCTTTGCTAAAGTTTGGTTAATTCAGTTCATTGGGTGGTTAATGACTTATCCTCATACTTGGTCAATTTTTCACAACTCATAAAAAAAGTGGTTAATGGCTTGCAAAAGTGTGGTTAACTAGTTCATTTGGTGGTTAATGGTCAATGCTGGTAATTTTTCACAACCCATTAAAACGTGGTTAATGCCTTGCCAAAGTTTGGTTAATTCAGTTCATTGGGTGGTTAATGGCTTATCCTCATACTTGGTCAATTTTTCACAACTTATAAAAAATATGGTTAATGGCTTGCAAAAGTGTGGTAACTTAGTTGATTTGGTGGTTAATGGTCAATACTGGTAATTTTTCACAAGCCATTAAAACATGGTTAATGTCTTGCTAAAGTTTAGTTAATTTAGTTCATTTGGTAGTTAATGAGCTACTTTCATATTACAAGTGTGCCCATTAACCATCTACAACACATTTTTGACACAAATTTCAACCTGTTAACCAAAGTTGGATGGAATGAACTTACATAAATATGATGATGATATTTTCATACATTCATTTGACCTTTGTGGTTCATATTTACCTTATACAATTAGCCCAAAAAGATTTAAACAAGAGTTACATGACCTTTGTGGTTTATATCTACCGTATACAATATTACATAATAGTTCTAAACAACTCAAAAAAAATGGCCATTAACCATCCTTCCCATATTCATATCTCATTCACAGACTATTACATCATTGTCCTTTTCTTTTTCTCACATATGTGGCCTTAAATGGAGTTCGCATTGAGACAAGCAACCATTTCGGTGCACATGTCAGGTTCTCATTAGCTTCAAGCAACCATTTCGGTGCACATTCATGCCTCAAACGTATCTGCGAAGTATTAATAAAATTCATGTCATTACTAAATAGATCGCACTCATGCAAATACAAGTAGTTAATATGTTCCTTATATTTTTTTCGTTTGAGCTACTTGTTCCTTGCATGGTTAATTGTGCACTCCTGATAATATCAGTTTATACTGCTTAGAAATGATAAGAAACCACCTACAAATTTAGCAAATATAAATATAAATATACACAAGAATCAGACTTGTTTACTTTGTTAACATTAAATATAAATATATATAGACACACACACACAAAGGAAGACACTGTGCAGAACATCACAGCATTTGACCACTGCGTAAAACATTTCTTCTTTCTCAGATAGCCTATTAATTAGGACTACATTAACTTCTTTCTTTTTTCTGAAGAATAAATAATTTGTGTTGTTAAATTAGAAACACAAGTTTCGAGAATCTATATTGGTGGGGGGTCAAATAAAAAATAACCACACTGCTGGTTTTGCTTTCATAGGATTTGTACAGACTTAGAAGTCAGGTCTTTTTGCCAATTTCACTTTGCATTATCATCAGATAAATTAGGTTCCTGGTACAATAGTTTGGAGAAATTGGGCTCATTTTCCTCTAGACCTGTTTAAATGATACATAGATAGATCCTATTTTTAAAAACAAAAAACACTCACCACTCTTATTTCATTGGGACCTCCATGGCCGTAACCACACTTCTGACACCACTCCTGTCTTCAGAACCGTTTTCATTTCCCTCGTTCAGAAACTTGGAGATGACGAACCGATTGTGAGGAAGGACGAAGAAGACAACATAGTGGTGTCAGAAGAAGGAAAACAGGGGATGAGTTGCGAGGAAGAAGGAAGGAGATACGGTGGTGTGAGAAGAGAGAAGACTGAGTGGAGATGGCAGACCGGTTGTGAGGAAGACGGAAGGAGACAACGCAGCCGCTTGAGAAGAAGGAAAAGGAGAGGGGATACGGTGGTGTTAGAGAAAAGAGAAGATTGAGATGTTTCAGACCATTCAGAATGTAAATGAAGGAGGGAAAATATTTTAGCGAAAATTACAAACCTACCCATGAGCATATACGGTGTAAACCGTATGTTGTAAGAAATGGGTGTCAAAAAATAATTTCTGTTTTACGTTTGATAGAAAATTCTTGTTATTTTTAAAACTTACATAATATTTTAATTTTATAATATTTTGTTTAATTTTTAATATATTTTGTAAAACTGTCAATTAAATAATTTTTACTTTGGTTTATAATTTTAAATTAATTTTTGGGGAAACTAAAATATTATTGTCAACTATACATTTTAAATCTATATAGCCCAATTTTCCCCACTTAAATCCAATACAATATATAGCTCCATTTCCCCACCCCTCTTAATCCAATACAATTTTCTTGGTATTTACTCCAATCAGCTTATTTTATCTTTTTTTGACACTAGGGAGATAAGCCCCCGAAGAAAGCAACATAAGAACTAAACAGATTAAAGCCTCTTAGGAAAGAAATCTCAACAAGGTCTACCTTAAAGGCGAGCGAACAAAAGCAAAAAGACAATAAGAAACCTAGTACTAGAATCTAAACTCAAACTATACTTGACTAAAGTCATCAACCACTAGGGGTGACAAAACGGGTTTGGCCCATCGGGCGCATAAAATGGGCCGGGTTGGGTTGGAGTTTATCAACCCACAAGCCCATTTAGCCCAACCCATTTAGCTCGCCAACCCTGCGGGCCACGAGCGGGCCGGGTTGGGCCAACCCATCGGGCCAATATATATAAAATTTTATATTTTTTTCCCTATTTTTGAACAATTTTTTCTTTCTTTTTTTACATTTTCGGGCGAGCTAGCCAACCAACCCACTATTGTGGTCCATTTTGGGCGGACTCTTGAGGGTCAGCCTGACAAGTTGGCCGGTTCTGGCCGATTTTAGTCTAATTTTTTTTTTTAATTTTTTTTTGTTATTTTTATTTTTTTACGGGCCAGCCCAAGCCCGCCCAACCCGTCATAGATCGGGCCGGGCTCAACATCTCAACCCATAATCCCTTGACGGGGCGGGTTGGGCTAGCCCGTTTTTACGCGGGCTCACAACCGGTCGGGTTGGGCCGGGAGGCCCATTTTGCCATCCCTATCAACCACTTGATTGACTTCACGCATGGTATGAGAAATAAAAGAGCCGTCGTCCAACCACATAAGATTCTAGATGTCACAAATCAAGTTATTGTTCGGATGCAAGGAAGAGCACCTCACTTGTATTAGTCTCATCGCAGCCAAAGAGTCGGACTCAATCAACACCTTCTTGTAACTCGTCTCTCTAGCCATCTTAACACCAATGTGAATTGCGCACAACTCAGCTTCCGAGTTGCTAGCAAAGCCGTCACATCCCCGATTTCGAAAACCCTAATTTCTCCGTACAACCATGTACCCATGTGTGATTACATGTTTGTTTAGGGCTTTGAATGAGGATTACGACCTAGCATAAAAGGAAGGAGAACACAAAACCTAAACCTTGGGTTTCATTCCCCAGACTAAAACATTCTTTAAACATGATTCTTCATCCACGAGAGCTGTTTGCTCTTCTGTTGGATTTGATATCATTGGGTTAGGATGCCCACTAGACCCAACATCATTAGTAGTCCCTTGGCCAAGCTACCACGTGTATCACCCACGAGCGTGCTGAGGTTCTGGAACGTGACTCCGCTGCATTCTCTCACCCCATATCATCTACTGTTGAAGCTAGAGTTGTCAAAATGGGTTGTGGATTGTGAGCCAACCCAGCTCACCAGTGGGTTAGGTTGCAAAAATCACGGTTCAATAAGACCTTGGATTATCGTGAGCCGATCCACTAAACCTGCTGGTTGAGTTGCGTTACCTCCGGGTGGAACTGGGCCAACATACCCATAAAAAGAAACCAATTTTTTTTTATATAAAATATCTTAGTTTTTAGTTATCTATCTTTTATTATTTAACTTGTGTTGTTTTCCTTTATACAGTTCATTAATCATTTTGTTTGTTTTTAAAACAGGAAAAATAGAGAAAATGTTACTATTTTATTTTCCAAACGGAACCCACTAACTCAGGGTGAATCGAGTCGGATCAATATATTCTTGGCTCACTAAACCTTCCGACCATCGTGAGCATATCATTCAACCCCCAAGAGTGCGTCAACCCGAGTGGGGCGAAATGAACCGTTTTGATAGCTCCAGTTGGAGCGAACAAAATACTGTACTCAGGAGTGTATCAAGCTCGGCTTCCATTTTTCAATTTGCATTTTTCCCGGAAAATTTTACCACAAGGAAAAATCGGATTCGACGGCAACACAGTGCACCAAATGTCCAAATGCTTATGCTCCTTGTATTTCTTCAACCCATAACAACATTCCTCCTTTCTTCCATTTTCTGTTCCTATCACAATGGCCTGAAAGCCTCGCGTGATTTTTTTGTTGGGGCCTCGGTGTCGAACCTGGGAACGAACCCGGCGACATCCCGGAGAGCTGTGTGGCTCGCGTTTCTCTTCATCTCACTCCGCCGGAGATTTCCAACTTGGCGCGCCTCAACCGCGCGTGTTGCGGCGCCGCTTCCGCCGAGTACGTATGGGAAATCAAGTTACCCCGTAACTACCAACACCTGTTCTACCTAATGCCTCCAGAACGCTATCAGAATCTCTCCTTCCAAGAAGGACATTTTCGCCCTCCTCTCTCGGCCGTTACCGTTTGATGACGGTAACAGGGTAGGGTTTTCACTCCTCTTTCGTCGCGATTGCGTGATGATGTGTGTTCTGTTATGTGTGGTCCGTGAGATCGATTAACGGTACGAGGGTTTTGCAGGAAGTGTGGCTGGATAGGGTCACTGGAAGAGTTTGCATGTCAATTTCGGCAAAAGCCATGTGAATTACCGCAGTTGATGATCGCAGATACTGGACTTGGCTTCCCACTGAAGAGTCTAGGTTACATTCCCAAAACCTTACCCTTACCTTTTTAATTTACTTTAGATTATGTTTTGTAAGAATTTGGACATGCAAACTGTAGGGAAATCATGCTTTTCCTGACATTTGAAGTTGAAGTTAAAATCATGCTTACTTTTGTAATTCATGTAAACTTGTAAAGCAAAGCAGTGAATATCAGTCTCCATAGCTTGGAATTTGTTGGTGTTGAGTATTACCTTTAGTTACTATGATGCTATATATAAATTTCGTTGTTGCTTGTGTTGGCTCACTGAATTTTCAGTTCACTTTCAGATATGAAAGTTGCTTTTATTTGGTTTAGACTCTCAGTCTCAACAATCTCAATTGTTATACTCACGGTCCTATATTATTTTCACAAAACCTTGTCTAATATGAATTTCACAAGTCTGCTTTTGTGTTGGAGTGATGTCATCCAAGCGTGCTTGGATAAAATCATGAAAAGCTTTTGTCTAGATTAAGGACTCAATGTGATTTATGGTGTAACTTCCAAACTACCTGTTTGTTAAATATGCCATAAATTCTTAATCTAGGGTCCAAATATCCAAATTCTGGTAATATCAAGTATTTTAATTTTTGCACATGATTTGTCTGTTTGACAGTTTCATTGTTGCCTGATTGGCTTGGCTGGTTTGTTTTGATTGCTTTATGCTTGTCATTTTTAGAAAGTAGAAATGCTTGTCTTTTTTGGAAAGTGGAAATAGGAAAGTATTTCTATGGTGTCAAATTATTTAGGTTCAAGAGGAATGCTAGGAGTACACTCCTTTCAACACATTCTTGAATATATTATTTATTATCGGTTCATTTCTTAAAAAGTCAATTTAGTTACTTTGTAAATGGATCACTTTTTAAAAAAAAAAATAACTTTTTAAGAAATGAACCGATCAAGAAGATTGTGTTAAAAAGAGCATGTTGCTATTTTTTCTCTTAGGTTCAAATATAAGACTATATACTCTGTATGGATTTTAACTTGTTTCGTTCATTTGTTTAACTCTCCTGATGCCATGTATCTTGTGCTGTTAAATGCTTCATTTAAAAGTTTCAAGCTTTATTTGTTATGGGAATGCTAAATTGTTGGGTGCAGCTTGGTTCAATTTTGAATTTAAATATGTACAAGTGCAGCATAATTTCAATTCAAGAATTTCATGAAACTGCTGATTGGGTTAAACTGAGTCCCCGCCCCTTCCCCCCTAGAATAGAAAGGGAAAGAAAGCTGACTACCCTGCTGGAGCCAAACCAAATGACCTAGTGAGCCAGGATCAGTTCCTTGGTTTGCACTTTTGTTTGGCCCGAATCTAATGTAAAGGTCATTACGGTATGGAGTATGGACTACTTGGCAGCCCTATCTCTGCATTGTCTTGCGAGTAAAGGCATTCTCAGCTAAATTCTAATATTTCCCCACTAAAACACATTATCACGGTCCAACATTTGTGATTTTTCGGGGCTCCGTATGAAAACATTTTGATATTTGCACATTAAACTTCTCTGCAAATATGTACTGCCTTAATCTGGATGAGAGATATGCATTTGCTGCTTTAATTATTGGGTAAATTACATTCCTTCTATTGAGAGCTGCTTAAATTATACTACATTCACCTCTAATTTTAAAAATTACAGTGCCATCTCAAGAGGGATGAAATTTGCAACATTTTAGTCTATTTTAATATAAATGACCCATTTAGCAATGGAGGGCAATTATGAATGAGCCTCCTAGGGGTACTTCTCTTTGTGACTCAGTGTTATAGGCAGTTAATTTTGAACATCTTATTATCAATTGTAGGAATTTAGAAGATTAAATGAAGTTTAAAACACACCTACTTCATCTTGAAATTTCACCCAAAGTCTTCAATTCATCTTCTAAGGTCCCAAAGCTTATCATAGTAATGGATTCAAAATTATTTGCCAATGATGCTAAGAGTCACAAAGAAAAGCTATTTTAAGAGGCTTATTCACATCAAGATGCAGGCTATAGTGTAACACAGGTTAATCTCTCGAAAAAAAAGAAAGAGAATGTAATTGTTTGAAATAGGAAAGAATAGAATGTAATTTAAACATCCATTCAGAGGTAATTTACCCTAAATTATTTGTGACTTGGAATGATGTTCCAACTCAAGTATGTATGCAACTTAGTTCAGTTTAGATGGGTTGATCTCATTTTGTAGGATTCAGCCCAACTGGCCAAACTGATCCGTGAAATACTCAACCCGATTCAACCTAACAGTTCGTTCTACGAATAAAACATTATCAGGTAGTTTTGGTTGGTTTGCACAACTTAATTTATGGACAGTTGGACACCCGTAATCATCAATTTATTTCCAGTTTCCATAATTAAATAGTTAAATTATGCCAACTTACTGCTTATATGCTATTTGTGCTTCTTTTCGCAAATTGTACCACTTTTAGCCTATGTTTGGTTCGGAGAAAAATTTGTGAAGAGAGAAATAAATGAGAGAGAGTGTGAGAAGAGAGAAAAAGATGAGAAATAGAATAGATTTAGGGTATTGATTGGTTTAAAAGAAAAAGAAGAGAAATAGAGAAGAGAGAAGTGTTGATTAGTGTTAAAAAGACAAAAAAAACCCTTATGTTAATTTAATTTTAGTTTTTTTGGTTACAATTTAATTTTAGTTTAATATAATATAATTAATTGTTTTATTTAATTAAATTATTTGTTTTATTAGTTTAATATAATCTCCCCACCGCCATATATATTATTCACAACTTACATATATTAGTTTAATAGAATGCTTCGCCTTCAACAACGTAAATGATTCCGTGTCCTATTTATCAAAAAAAAAAAAAAAAATCCCGGTCCCGCCAACTATTATGCAGCCGCTCATCATGCATTCTCAAGGGTAAACAAGGAAATAGAAAAAACAAATCATCTCTTCTCATCATTTCTTCGCACATGAGCAACGACCACAAAAAGGTATGGGACCCACATATTTTTTTCTCTCTTTTGTGTTTCACTGCCAAACCAAACGAGGTAAGTTGTGCATTTCTTGCCTATCTCTCTCGCTTACACTTCTCTCTGAGCTAAATCAGCGATACCAATCACACGGTTAAGCTTGATACCTAAAGCTCTGTGTTTAATCTGTTCTGAGTATTGCATGACATTTCTTTTATAATTTATCATTCATTTCAGTTTCAACCTTGTAGCATATTTGCAGCATATGGTGGTTTGAAGTGGATGGGGAGGTCAACTTTCCATTTCCTGCTGATATTTATACTCCTTCAGGCTTCACCTTGGACGATTTTCCAAAAGGCTTGGTCGTCGCGTATGCAATTATGAACCGACTCATGGTTGGGATATAAAGCCGATGGTACGTGAGTTCTCAACTTTGGATGGTCAGCAAGCATTGTGTGAGTGCTGCTTGGATGAAACTATACGTACGGCAATTATAAGTGCGGATATTGGGTAGATTACAAGGTGGGTCAGTTTATTGTAAATGGATCAGAACCTACGACTAAAGTTAGATTCTCCATGAAACATATTTGATTGTACACACTCGAAAGGTGGGCTTTGTGTAGATTTTGTATTTTATTATACCTAGTGATTTTGAGAGAGAGCAAGAGAGGTAACGTTTTGAAATAACCACACACACAGTAGGGAGGTTTTTTTTTTTTTTTTTCCTGGCGATATCACACATCCCAGAATACTTTGCTGGGGATCTATTATATGGCTTACTCTCGTGAAGAAAATTAAGAATGTTGAGGATGACTGTTGAGAAAAAAGTTTTGGAGGGTGGGTTTTGCGAGATTCAATGAAATGCAAATGACATGTAAAATAAGGAACGAAGGGATTAGAAGGTAAACAAAGAAACACCAAAAGAATCAAGGGACATTGAGCCAAAGGGTAATGATTCTTGGTAGTGGGACAATAGTGTGCAAACAGAGGATTAACATTGAAATAGAATGTTAGGCGCTGTCTAACGTGCATGACATATGTAGCTAAGCAAGATACTAAGAAAACAATAAATGAAACTAAAGCAAAATCATTTGAAGGTCTATATACTAATACTATCCTTAGATGCTAAAGAAAGGAAAAGAGGCATCTACTAACTTGGTTAAAGGAGGGAAATAAAATTAAAAAGACTTCAATTAGGTGACTGATAAATTATTATTCTACCTATTTATTTGTTTCGGGCTTGAAGTTTGTTAGCCCAGTCCATGACTAAATGGGTCAGTCAATCAGATCGAGCCCATTTTGATATCCCGAAGATGGCCTTTAATTTCACCACCTCCTCCACTTAATTTTCCCACCTCCCATATTTTTAAAAATCCAACTTTGCCCTTGCTTTAAAATATCCATTTGTTAAAAATCCAACTTTTCCCACATCCGGATTCTTAAATCCGGATAATTCCGGATTTTAGAATCTGGACACTTTAAATCTAGCAAAAAAATTAACACGTCCAGATTTTAGAATCCGGACACTCTAAATCTAGCAAAAAAATTAACACGTCGGATTCTTGTCTCCGGAATGATCCGGTAATAAGAATCGGGACGTGTTATTTTTAATTTTACAGATCTACCAAAAAGGGAGGTGAATTGTTCAAAAACACGTCCGGATTCTTAATACCGGAGCACTCCGGAGACAAGAATCCGGACGTGTTAATTTTTAATTTTACAGATCTAGCAAAAAGGGAGGTAAATTGTTCAAAAAAAGTCCGGATTCTTATCTCCGGAGTGCTCCGGTATTAAGAATCCGGAGGTTGAAATTTTTTCAAAAAAAAAATAACGTCAACATTTTGAATCCGAAAGATAGGAAAAGTAAAGGGTAAAATAATCTTTTCCTTGGGTGGGTGAGGTGGGAAAATTAAGTGGGGGAGGTGGGGAAATAAAAGCCCCCCGAAGATGCATCTCAAATCAATTCCTACAGCAATTTATTTAATTTATTTGGAAAATTGCTTACATTCTAGAAATCAAATTTGTGACGGTCCAAATTGATTTTGAGATAAATGTTACTTTAGTTTTCAGTGATTAAAATTGATTCTTGTTGCGAGCATAAATTAACTTTTTATAAAATGACTGGAAACAAGTTTGGAGCTCATGCAAACACGAGTTTGTAACTCCAAACGAGGTTTAAGAAATTGATACGTTGTTTTGTACAATTTTTTTCCTTCAAACTGGAGTTTCAATAAAAGTAAGAACTTTTTGTCCAAAAAAAAAGTAAGAATTTATTACTTTTGCGACAGAATAGTTTTCTTGTTTGCTTCCATTCAGTAGCTTTTAACATTTTCAACTTTTTACATATCTATTAATATTTTAAATAAATATCAAATTTATACCCTCTAAATGCATATTCTCTAAAAGTAATTTAATTATAGCTATTCAAATTAATAATGCTACTTTTCCAAAATCATTTAACTTCCAATTTATTTTAACTTAAATCAATTTTATAAAATCAAAATCATTCAAAATTAAATTTATATACAATCATTGATTAACACACATTATCATCCAGACAAAATTAATTATTTCAAATCACTTTTGAGATATTATTTTCAAATACAAATTATTAATATTTTCTAAATTAATTTCAACAAGGCTAAAATACATTTTTGGTCATTTATCTTTTAAAATATTTATTTTAGTCTTTTATCTCTCAAACGTTACACAAAGTTGTCATTTCTATCAACTCCATTAAAATGTGATATTCAACTTCATTTTCAGAATCCATTTTGGTCTTTTATCTTATTTTCATAATCCATTTTGGTCCTTGATCTTGTTTTCATAACTCATTTTGGTCATTTGACACTTAAAAGATAAAGAACAAATATGAATTATAAAAATAAGAAAAGAGACCAAAATGAATTCATCAATCACTAGATTTAACAGGGTTGATGGAAATGACTATTTTCTGTAAAATTTGAGTGATAAATGTCCAAAATGAATATTTTAAAATATAAAGGAACAACATAAATTTCGAGTGAATGATAGACTAAAATTGTATTTTAGCCTTTCAACAACAATTCTATCAAAAGCTAAAAGAGGGTCCTCCCTCGTAAGGTCTGCTTTTCTTTGAGTATTACCATACGAATTGGTTTGCTGTGGTTTAGGACCTAAACTTTAGGATCGATCTCCCTCCATTTTTATTTAATGTAGTATATTACTGCGTTAGGCATTAGTTGTTAGGAACCTACTACTTAGCATAAGATCCTCCGTGTATGTATGTGTGTGTGTGTGTGTGTGTGTGTATATGTTAGAACTGCAAATTTATTAAATCACAGTACTTAGGATGATTCTTCTCTATGTGCTCTCACTGTGTCTTGGTATTTCCATGAGGCTCAGTACGTAGCAGTAATTAACTAGCAAGTAGCCGGGAAGTGATCCACGACCATGTTCGGCGCCGTTTGCGTAGAGTCGCACACACACACACACACTCCTGTTTCAGTCTTTCAGAGCTATTTATTAATTAGACCAGTTAAGTGATCGAGTTATATGTGGTAGGTTTAGTGACGTAGTTTTACAAATTCCACTCGGTGAAACATTTTACTACTGTATAAAGTTCACATATATTCAATATTAGCCATCAATGCACCAAGTTCAGGAGGACCACATATATCCAGATCTCTAAGGTCAAAGCCAATTAAATTTTGACGTATAGTATAAATTTGCAGACAGTAGTTTTTTTTTCTCAGTGTTTCAAATCTCTCTTCTGCCGTATAGAGCTTCAAATGTGTGGTTCCATGGCCTACTTATTCAGGCGTACACGTAGGGGACCCCTCTTATTTCTCAAGAGGTCGAAGAATCTAGCTTTCCCTACCTATATATCTTTCTAGGATTTTTTGCTTTTGCAGCTTCCTTACCTCAGATTGAGCAGATAAAATTAAATCACCATTTCGCTTGATTTTAATCTCAACAAGTTGGGGATTCGGTTAAGCTCCAGCTAGAACATTTGTCTCAACTTGAAGGGTAAGAACATTAAGTGAATTGAGAACTGATATGAAGCCCGAACATGTGTTACGATACGACACCGATATAGCGATACGAGAATTTTTTGAAATTCAGGATATGATACGGTCTGAATACGTTAACAAAATTTTATATAAAAAACATATATATATATATATATATATATATATATATATATATATATATATATATGCAGAATACTTGTTAGGAAAGAGACATATTGGACTAATAGTACTAGACCTAATATTTGAACATCTTCCAAGCTATTTTATAGTTTTTTTTTTACAAACAGTACAACATGTGAGAATGAACAAGATACGACATCTAAGCACCAGTCCCAATATTTTTGCGAGAGTGAAAAAAGACCCACAACACTACTTCCATCAGAAGAAGAAAACAAGAGATGGAAAGACTCAAAACAGTAGACAAGATGAAGAGATCAGAACCGCCGTCGGTATTGAAAGAAACGAAATTGTCGTCAGGATACGGGGCTGGGGAAGTGTCCAAGAGTATCGAAAACTAACAACAATAAAAAAATTTAAAAAAAATAAAAAAATAGGGATACTTTCGGAACATATATATCGGGAAGTATCTGAGGAGTATCGGTATCCGATACAGGTACGACACAGATACATTTCCTATTTTGGAGTATTCGGGCTTCATAACTCTGATAGAGTGTGATTGCTTGTGAGAAGAAATTGAGAAGAGAGAAAAATGTGAAAAATATAATAAATTTGATGTATTGTTTGGTATAAAAAAAACATAGAAAAAAATGTTGATTATTTACGAAAATACAAAAACACCAAGAATTAAAATATCGCATCAAAATTAATTTCTTTTTTATCTTAATTCAATTAATTAATTAAATTACTTAGTAATTAATTAAAATAAAATATTCTTAACTGGGCGTCATTATTATTTTAAGGGCATAAAAGGAAAAAAAAATAGAATAATGAAGCTCTCTCCCCCCCTTTGTTCGCTATTTTATGGGAAAAAAATGTGTTGTCCTAATTGAGTTACTCTCTTTCCCCTATTTCACTGTTGTGCCAAACGAGAGAAGTGCTCAAATTTTTCGCTCTCTTTCTCTTTCGTCTCTCTTTTGTCGAAACGTCTCGCATAACAATCAAAGTAGTAACATGTTTGGTGCCCCATTTTCAGCATTCAATCCCCCATTTTGGGTACTTAACTATGACTACATTTTCAACTTTTTTAGAAATGCATTGGTTTATGAATATGGGGTTAGTCGTAAATGACATATACGACTCCTCTAAAAAAATAAAAGTAAAAACAAAAAACAAGTATGACGTATTTTCAAGACACGACTTTCTTATTTTATTATTTTTAAAACGGAACATAATATAAGAGGGTGTTGTTGGTATTTATTGATGGGTGACGAATTTCCTAGCTATAAACTTACCCTAAAATGGTAAAAAGTTTAAAAACTACACTAGAATGGTAATATCAAGTAGAAATTACACTACCACTGTAAAAAAAACCATTGTAACTTCCACGGTGACTTGTTTTGGAATAAGGTTTCACCGTGGTTTCAAACATACCCTAAATGTGTGTTTGGAACTACACTCATATTATTTCCAACGTGCGCCAATGGTAAAGCTACAAGTTATAGCTTCGACGATGAGGAGGAACTTGTTGGGAATTTGACTCTTCAAATTCTCTTCCCCAGAAACTGCACTTGTGGAAAATTGGAAAAACAAAATAGAGAAATAATAACAACACAAGAATTTAACGTGGAAAACTCCCAAACCAGGAGGAAAACCACCAAAGACCGAGAAAATCCACTATGTAGAAAATTATTACAACTACATAATTTTCTCTCTGCACCCCCGCACACCCACAAAGCTTCCCACTCAAAGAAACTTACTTCACACTCTCCTTTTACATAAGAAATATTCCTAATAAATTCTTTTCTCGATGTGGAGGTTCAAAACTCGCAACCACAGAGCATACTAAGAATCTTATTAAATTCTAAAACAAAAGAGAGGAATTTATCTAGAGACAAAGTTGCTAGACAAGCTTTTGAATGGTGTACATAAAACCAAGGCCCAAGCCTCCTTTATAACAAAGAGGTTCACTCCTCTTTTACTATTTTACCGATGTGGGACTAAAAGTCCCAACACCAACAATCTCCACGCTTGCGACTTTGTGGTCCCACAACGCTCCACCTTGATGAAGATTCCCATAGCTGCTATCACCGCCTTGATACCATGTACTCCACCATAAAAGCATAATAACTTCTAACTAGCCATCCCAAGCATTTAAACTCAAGACATGTCGAAAATATAACGTTCTTTGAAAAATCCATGGTAACTCCCATATTTGACTTTCGTGGAAGTTAATCGACCATCGACGTAAATTTCACCACACACCGTGATCAATGTCAACCAATACCCGTGTGCAAAATGTGGTCCGCTTAACATTTAATATCCTTTATCATGGCAACTTTCTGGGACCCATGCCATAAGGATATACATGTCCTTATTTCAAAAGACATCAAGATCGGAGATAATGTTAGCCTCATTATCAAAGATCTCCACTGCTTTAGCACGAGCTTTTGCCTAACTCGCTCTACCTTTACAATTCTTCTTGATGTGGCCATTTGACCCATTATCCCCAATGCATTCTTTATGGAGTTCTTCTTCTTCCACCATGAGCTACCAATGCGAACTTTCATGTGGATTGTTACTTTCCCACCAAGTCTCTCTCTTCGTAAAGAAGCTTACTAGTAACCTCTCCGAGAAAATTATTTTCTCCTTACCATGCCCATGAATTAATAGCGGCTTACGTGTGCTCATGGGGACCAGTGGAAGAGCACGATGGCCTTTAAGGCCTGATCCTCATCATCAATTTTAACTCCAATAGATTCAAGCTCGAAACAATGCCATTGAGAATACTTAAATGATCTGAAATAGTAGTACCTTCATCCATTTGCAGCGTATGGAAACTTCTTCGGGATACAAATAACCGACGAGACGCCTTTGTCCGATACGTCTGACTCCTCAGTTTTTCCTGCAGAGTCCCTTGCGTGGATGCTCCCCTTCACGTTTGCAAGAACATTTTTGGTCGCACGCACTTAATTGCACTTGCTTTGCTCTCAAATCCAGATCCTCCCAATCATCATCGCCTTTGTCCCGTTTTTTTACTAGCGCTTTACCAAAGATCACCGCTACTTTCAGGAGTAACGCCACTCTTCAAAGCCTTGTGTAAACGGTGATCAATCAACACATCCTTGACTTGTATTTGCCACAAGCCAAAGTTGATCTTCCATCAAATTTCTCTACATCAAATGATTTGCATTTGAAACTCGGCTTCGACATCCTCTTTGGCGTAACCTGTGCTCGATACCACTTGTTGGGAATTTGACTCTTCAAATTCTCTTTAAGAAAGCGCGACTTGTGGGAAAAATTGGAAAAACAAAATAGAGAAATAATAACAACACAAGAATTTAACGTGGAAAACTCCTAAAAGAGAAAAACCACCAAAGACTGTAGAGAAAAATCCACTATGTGAGAAATTATTACAACTACACAATTTTCTCTCTCTCTGAGACTGCCTCAGACACCCACAAAGCTTCCCCACTAGCAAAACTTACTTCTCACACTCTCCTTTACAAGAAATATTCCTAATAAATTCTTTTACGATGTGGAGGTTCATCAAACTGCAACCACAGGAGCATACTAAGAATCTTATTAAATTCTAAAACAAAGAGAGAATTTATCTAGAGACAAAAGTTGCTGTGACAAGCTTTGAATGGTCACAGACATAAAACCAAGGCCCAAGCCTCCTTTTATAACAAAGAGGTTCACTCCTCTTTACTATTTTACCCGATGTGGGACTAAAAGTCCCAACACCAACAGAACTCACCGCGGTTGCAAACAAGCAATAAGAGCATCTCCAATGATATAACCATAGTTGAGTTCTTATCTCTCAATTTGTGGGTCCTTTGATGCCACGTAAAATTTAAGAACTCAACATGTTTTTCACTCCAATAGAATAACTCATTTGTTGTTCTTAACTAGGTCCCATAATTAATTTTTTGGACATATTTTCTGTCATTGTCAATGTTTTGCAGGGTTCTCCAGGAAGAACTGTTTTCCACCCTAGCCTCCACATTAGCTCCCTCCAATGATGTGGAAAAAAAAAAAGAACATGTTCTTATCTCCAAGAACAACTAAAAACACTCTAAAAAACTTGTTCTTATCTCCAAGAACAACCTAAAAGCGTTCTAAGCCAGTGTTTCATTATTTTTATGGCCGTATCCGTACGGGAGAAATGGGGCTTTTTTTTTTTGGTACACGACATGGGCCTTTTTCTGTTAAAGTATGATATGAGGCGCTGTTATCATGGGACATGAATAAAAAATTCCAAGTTTTTTTTTTTTGATAAGCCGAAAATTCCAAGTTAGTTTTTGGATTCCACAATGACCTTTGTCTCATCCATCTCTTTCATCATTAACGTAGGGATTCCTTTGTAGTTCCAAACTCTTTCGTTTAAGCGTCTGTTTATTTTAGATTGTAATAGAATTGATTATAAATAATTGATTTCAAAAAAGTTAATTTAAAAAAATTGAGTGTAAAACAATTGATTTGTGTTTGGTAATGATATTTTAAAAGTGAGTTCATAATAATTGTTTTTGTTTGGAGGATAAAAATAGAATAACTTTTGATGTGTAAATATAAAGAATTTTGTGTGTCCCACACTCAAAATTGATTTTATTCAACGCAAAAGCTAGGAGCTTCTTATTTCCATCAGAATCAATTCTATCCACCCTATAATCAATTTTATCCACTGAAATTTTATCACTCAAACACAGAAATAGTTATTTTTAATTATATTGGCCTTATTTTTCTCCCATAATTAATTCTGGACTACTGCCCAAAATCTAAAACAAAGTAAACCAAAAAGTCCAAACACTCGCAGTCTTATCACTCAATATAAGCGTTATAGCATCAATTTAAAATTTTATTAAACTTATACCAAAAAAAAAAATTTATTAAACCACAAGGGAAGCTAGATCCCAAATTTAAAGCAATGATATTTTGACATCAGAAAAGATACATCGTAGTTCCACACACACATAGCAATTTTTGATTTGATTGGGAGAGAGGAAAAAAGTAATAAAAAATACAAAAATGTATTGATATACAGTATCTGACAACTCTCGAGTTGTCAAAATATCTTTTCTCTTTTTAAAATAACTAAAAGAAGCATTTATGAATTAACCGGTGATCATTTCATTTCATCTAAATCAAAAGCTAAATTTAACTGTTTCAAAATGATTCTCGTTTGAAAGAAATGAAAATTTTTCATATTGACTGCAGTTTTATTGTTTCAATGTAACATTAATTTTTTTTCTTCCAATTTTTTCTCAAATAAATAATATGTACATCATTCTCAATACATCATACTCTATTATGTATTTATGACAATTGTTAATATATCAAATAGTTAACAAGAACAATTCACTTACTAAGTTATTTATTGTTTTTTAATCATTGTGAAAAAACCTTAAACGTAAATCATTTTGAAATGGTGGAAGAGTAATAAACATCTTTGGTTTTTGTTACCCGAATGAGTTTACATTTGTGAATTGGGAGTGTAATGTGAGGTTCTTCCTCCTTTTCTTTTGGGGAGCAACAAAACAAAGTTGTGTTAAGGTAGAAGGGAAGGTGCTGTCAGGAACAAGGCATGAAAAAGGGAAGGCATGTGTCGGTTGCAACTTGGCACCCTAAGCAGACCTCATGCTAATATCTTAGTTTGATCAAGATATGTTTTAAAAAAAAAAAAAAACTCGTATAAGTTTATCATAATTTATATGGGTAAACAACCACTTTCTTTTCTGAATGTGAGGTATTGTCATACCGGTACTTGATTATAATGAAATTACAAATTAATTCCAGAATTACAAATTAATTCCAGAATATTGATTATTTAGTCACAATGGCCCTTAAAATGACTATTTTACTATTAATTTGGCCTCAGAATTAACAAAAAAACTTATAATAAACTTATAATACCCTAATTTTTATAAATTAAATTAATAAAAAACTAATTATAAAAAAGTTAATAAAAACTAATTTTTTAATTTATTATTAACCAATAATGATACATATAAATGTTCAATTGTTTTTTTACGAAACATATAAATATTTAGTTCGGTGCAATACTTTTTGTTTTCGAATTTCAATAATTAACAATATATCGCAAAAACAAAGACAAGGCACAAAATCAGCCACTTGGGTATATATTTTTGCAGATAGTTCTATCATTTGCACATTAAATGTTTATCTTAGTTTTTTGGTAAACAAATGTTTATGTATTAGTTAATGAGAAATGTTAATTATATATATTAGTCAATAAAGTGCACAAAGTTGAATATAGTGGCGTTTTAATTTTTATTATATACCTTAATCAGTTTATATACCTTATTAATTAATAATTAAAATATCATTAATACATTTTAATGTTTAGACATCTTTTCATAACATTATTTTTCATCTTTTGTAGAAAAAAAAAAGACATTATTTTTCATCGTTATTTGATTTAAAATTAAATTAAAATAGTGTTAAAAAAACAGTTACGTGAAAAGATAGTAAGTTTCCACTGGGAAAGCAAGTCAAATGGGTCCCAAAATTGCAACACAGAGGAAGACATAGAACCTGGCCCCCTCTGCTGCACCAATAAAAGACAAATGAAGGACGACAAAAGTGGTCTCGTCTGTTTTCCATTCAACCCCCCCCCCCCATCTTCTTTTCACCTTAATTAATAATTATGACGCGGACAGTGTTGCAGTGAATGATACTTCTAATTACTTGCACTCCTTCTTCTGTGATCTCCGCATAAAAACTCATTTGAGAATTAACTGTTCTGAAAAGTATTAGATAGAAGTAATGAATGTTTCTGAATAGCTTGCACCCCAAAAGAGAGATATATTAGGAACGTAGAACCTTTCATCTCTCATAATCACAAGTCAGAAACCATAGTGCCAGCCACGCCTCACTGGCTTAATTAGTTAAACGCTTGCTTTTTACACCACTCTATCTATCTATCTATCTTCTCTCTGACTACGTGGTCCATCCGTCCCAATTAACCGGCCGAGTGAATGAAGCCCTCAGGCCCATAAAATGACAGACGACGAATCTTGATTGGGGATGAAATTGAAAGGAAGAGACGAAAGTGAAGCCAGAAATGGATTGGAATGAGAGTTCAAAACCCTTTGTTCCTCGGGCAGAGTCTTCCTTAAGCTTCTTCTACAACTATAACAACACCCCATATCCAGGTAAAATTAACAAGAAAAACATTAGTCTTCAAAAGACTCATTCGCCTTTATCCTCCAGTGTTGTTGTTGTTGTTGTTTTTTTTTTTTTAACTCCTCATAGCTTACGATTTTGATGCAATTAGCCCCCCTCCCCCCCTCTCTCTCTCTCTCTCTCTCTCTCTCTATATATATATATATATATATATATATATATATATAGAGCATCTTGCACATGAATAGTGACTTGAATCCCAAGTAATTGTCCCATTTTATTACGTTTTTTTTCTTCTCAATTTTATTGCATTTCTTGAAAAGTCATATGTTGCTTCCTCAAGTCCGCAGCATCAGGGTGACAAACCCTTTAGCCCCTTAGCCTCGACTAGGGGGCTATTGTTCCAATATACCAAAAGTCTCATATTGTTTGAGAATTGAGGTTAAGGGTAGTTTATAAACACCTACTTACCTCAACCCACCAAAACGTATTTTAAGGAAAAAGCCATGAAGGCTCACATGTGGGTCAAAGCAGACAATACCTTGGAAAACTAGATAACCTTGACAAAGCATATATATCTGAATACTACGCTTTGTTTTGGACTTGATTCCTCTAAAATGAGTAAAGTAAAAAAATCAAGAGTTATTATTTCAACAAACTCATGATTGGTGATGATGTACATGTAATATCAACCATTGATTTAGTCATCAATAATTGATATAATATTTACTTTAGACTTTAAGTTTATCACTTTATGGGAGCCAAATCCATAGTTTTTTTAGCACTTAATATATTCAATTTTTGACAACTAACCTAAGTTAAGTGCTTGTTTGGATATTATTATTCATTTAAGAGGTAATCTCTTTTTTTTTTTTTCAAAAAAGGAAGGTTTAAAAGGACAACAATATTTCTCTTATGGCACTTAAAGTGTGTACAACTTTTAGACCTTCGAGGGAAAAAGAGAGATAAAAAAAAATGGGGTTAAATACTATTTTGGTTAGTTAACTTATTTTTGAATGTTCAATTTAGTTTTTTAATTATTTTTTTGGTCAAATAAGTCCTTTAAGTTTTTAAAGTGGGCTAAATATGTCCTTTTTGGCTTTAAATTTTTAGGTTGGGCCAAGTAGGTCCTTTAAGTTTTTAATTTGAGCCAAATGAGTCATTGCCACGTATGACCTATTTGGCCAAACTTAAAAACTTAAAAAACCTATTTGGCCCAACTTAAAAACTTGAAGGACCTATTTGGCCCAACCTAAAAACTTAAAGTCGAAAAGGACCTATTTGGCCTACTTTAAAAACTTAAAGGACTTATTTGGCCCAAAAAACAGTTAAAAGACTAAATTGAACCTCAAAAATAAGTTAAGTGACCAAAATGGTATTTAAGGCAAATAAATGAAAGATAAAATAATGTATGCGATGAGTGTTGTAAGCAGGAAATAAGAGAGAAATAGAGAGATTGTAAGATATATGTATTAAAAAAGTGTGAAAATGGGTTAAATCAAGTTAACCCTCAATTATATATGTTGGATTAGGAATGGAACTGAGTCATCAAGCGGCATTGGAGGAGACACAACAAAGGTTGCTTCCGGCAATGGATCAAATGAACACTAATGGAAACAGAGAGAAGAAGAAGAGATTAACAAGTAACCAGATTGACTTGCTGGAGAGGACTTTCCAGGAGGAAATAAAGTTGGACCCTGAAAGGAAGATGAAGCTTTCAAGGGAGCTAGGGCTCCAGCCTCGCCAAATTGCTGTTTGGTTCCAAAATAGGCGTACAAGGTGGAAGAACAAGCAGCTTGAGCACTTGTACGATGTGCTTAAACACGAATTCGATGTCATCTCCAAGGAAAAACAGAAGCTTCAAGAAGAGGTACCTACCTAGCTATATATATTGACATTTGACATGTTTATTTGTTCATACTTCATAAGCATCAATCTCTCTCTACCCCTCCAATTTGTTTGAACTATATATACACACATGTTTCGCCTTTTAAATATAGTGTTATTCGTCTTTCTCTTGTTTTGGTTATGCAAAACAAAAAGGAAAAAGAAATACACAACAACTCGCTTCTTTATATAGTTTCATCATTTGTTAGAGTTATGTATTGATTATATCACATCAGTGAAAAATGTGTAACTCTATCAAAAAAGAAAAAAGAAAAAAAAATGTGTAATTGACATTTTCCATTCCAAAATAATTATTTTCTTTGAGTTTTGTTTTTTTTTTAATAACAAATATTAGTTATTAGTATTTGTTACGTTAGTTGTCAAGGTTTAAACCTGAACCTCATACTCAAACTCCTTATAATGTCTCACCTCAACTACTTGAGTTACACTTAGGGACTTCTTTTAGTTTTGTAATTTACAATTGTTTTTTTTTTTTTACATTTTCAATTTTACAATTTTTTGGATAATGTTTTTTTATTATTTTAAAAAATATGTATAGATATAATTAATTATTCTTTTGCATTTGCTTGTTTTACATAACGTGAAGTTCTTCAACCTAGTTTTTCCCCGAATTGGTTGATTCCTGTAACTGCAATGATGTGGTCTTTGCAGGTGATGAAGTTGAAGGCAAGGCTAAGAGAGGAAGCTTTTAGGACGCAAACATTTGCTGGTCATACAGAAATGTCTGGGGAAGAAACAGTAGAAAACACATCAGAAGGGCTGCGTTATTCCAACAAGCCACAGGGAAAGAGTAGCATTCAACAGGCTGCTGCTACAGAGGGCTACAACAGTTGTTTCAATGTGGAGGATTATAACACGGTTTCAATGCCTCACTGCCACTGGCCTGTGTTGCCTTATTTTCCCTAGTCTGCTGTAGAAGTTAAAGTTTGAACTCTATGACTGAACTTGGCTTAATTTATTAGTGTCGTAGCTAGTTTAGGTGATAATTAATCGTTTAAGGACTGACATTAGGATCCATGCATGCAGTGCAAAACTGTCCGGATGGTAGTTATGAGTTATAGACTCATAAAGCAGCTATTCAGGGCAGGCTAAAGATAACTAGTAGTTTCCAATCTATTAAGTTAAAAGTCTTACCACGTACTACTTTTAGGTAAGGAAAAGGACAATTGCACACTCCTCCCTCGTATCCTTATTAAACAGAAGGATTCCTTTTCTTCTTTGTTCATAATTATAATTATAAAAAATACACATCAATTTTTAAATATATTAAATGTCTAATTTTTATTTTTTAAAAAAATTTAAATCTTTAAGAATATTAATTAAACAAATATTTTTAATGTTTTTTTTTTGGTATGTGTGAATTAAGATTTTATTACTTATAATAAGAATACGAGGAGGGGATAATTTTTTTCATATTTTTATTTGTACCACATTGTTTACTAAAAAGGGCAAGAGAGAGAGAGAACGAGAGAGAGAGAGATGCGCTGAAATGTTGAATTTTTCAAGTTTTTTGTTGTTGTTGTTGTTGAAAGAAAGGTATCAAAACAATGCAACAAAAATAGTGTGCAAAATAAGATTGTTTTAAATCAACGTCAGTCATTGTTATTAGTGAGAATTTAGATTTTTTATCATCGTTATTGCACTAAAAATGGAGACTAATTAAGCCAAAAGACAATAACATTCCAATACTGAGAGAAAAACTTGAAATTACAAAAGTGATAATCTACCTATTTGTAGCATAGTAATTAGATGTCTATCCTAGTCTTCGAGCTAAATAGCTGACGTCTCTAAAGCACGGGCACCCCTTCTCTCCGTTGTGTCGCGGTGTCGGACACCGACATCCGTACGATGCGTGTCTGACACCTGTTGGAGGTGTCCAGTTAAAATAAAATAAAAAATTTGGACACTGCCAGGACACGCGCGGGACACTGATTCTCAGATCCGACATTGCTCGAGATACCACTTGCGGGACACGGGAACAAAAAAAGGGGGGAAAAGACAAAAACTTTCAATTTTAATAAAAAATAGGTTTTCCCAATCTCAAGCACGCAGGAGCAAAATGCAGCAATCCTCACCCTTGTCTTTTCAGTTTCTTCTTCTTCGTGCACCCTTCTTCTTTGCGCACCGCACAGCCGTTCATCGTTGCCTTGTTGGTGTTCAGGCAAGGTATGTGTTGATGCTGGGAATGGTAGGGCTCTCCTCCTCCTGGGATTGGGTGCTCCCTCTTCCAGAGTCCGACGAAGGGGGGTGGTACCTGCAAAGACACTCCGATGCCTAAGTTAGATAAGGCTTTGGAGGAGAGGCATCGCAGAATGTATTAGGGTTGAGAGTAAGTAGAGGGAGTATCCAAACCTGGGGGGTCCAGCCCCCTTTATATAGTGGAGTTGCGTAGAAGGAAGGTCAACCACCGATCCGATTTCTGCGCGCGGCAATTCCTCCCTGACAATTCGGAGATTAGCCGATCTCTTCCTGATATTTCGCGTCTGCCAAGCACGTTATGTGCCGGCTACGTGATCTTCAATCTTTAGGGTGACAACGGCTCCAAGTGTTGTCTCGGGCACGTCCCCTCCTAGAAGGTTCGTGAGTCCTGAGTTAGTTCGCCCCTCCCTTGCTCGGTGTTATCATCGGGATAGTCGTACCGGAAGTCGGGTCTGGCGCGTCTCAGGTCGGTGGCAACTCGTCAAGCTCAGATCAGCAGGAACCGAGCTGATCTCCCCCGGTCGGCGGGCGCACTAGAACTCGGCTCGGGACCGGTCCGTAACACAAGCCCCCTAGACCCTTCGCGCGAAAGGGCGGAGGGTCTATCCAATGTCCCTAGGTCGGTATCCGAGTCGAGTCACTGAGGTCGGGGGCGTGTCCCAGAAGCTTGTTTGCCTGGGGGGCCACGCTCCACGTGTCGCGCTTATACTCGGCACTCTGCCACGTGATGGGACTCAGATGAGACGTTCACTCAACCGTTCCTCTTCTCACCGTCGATCATCTGACGCAATCCGGGCCGCTAGATCTTCACTTGGTTCCGCAGATGAAGGGTTCGGATTAATTCGCCCCTTCATTTCCCTTCCGCGGGGGTTATAAAGCCGCCCCTTCTCCCTCCTTCTCTCTTCTTCTTCGTTTTGCTTTCCGTGAACGCCCGCTCGCTATCTTCCTCGCGTCAGTATTCGAACGCCCCACCCTCATTCCTTCGCATTTCCTGGTAAGTCCCGCCATCGTTCTTCGTTAATGGCTTTCTCCTCTTCTTCGCCGCCCCCTTCTCCCATACCTTTGAGTTCCGAGAGTGGCTCGTCGTCTGAAACGACGAGCACGTCTTTTGACCTTTCTACGCCACCCTACGCCGGAGGCTCTGGCCACCAGGGGCTACCGTCCGACGGTGGTCGCGGCCCAGTGCCTCTCCAGGTGGTTCCTCCCACCTCCTGGGTTCCAGCCTCTCCCCCTCCTGCGCCCGTTCCCTCGTACTCACTTCATAAGGGGGGCGAACGCCGAGTGGGAGATAATAGGTCTCCCTACGCCTGGGTGCACCCAGATGTACTCGGGGTGGCTTCCAACATTTTTTCAGACACTGGGGTGGTCGCCCTTCGATCTAGTGTGTCATTTACGCCGAACCGGGATCGAGACGAGGAGGTAACTTGCCTCCCCTGCTCTCCTGACGACCGAGTATGTTTTAACAAGGGCGAGTCTAGTTCCCCCGACTTTTGTTTCTTCTACAAAACTTTCTTTACGCGAATTGGCCTCCGTTTTCCCTTAAGTAGGTTCGAGTGCGAGGTCCTCCAATGGCTGGACGCGGCCCCTTCGCCATTACACCCCAACAGCTGGGCTTTCGTCCGAGCCTTTAAGCTCGTGTCAGAGTATTTTGGGGTTACCGCCTCTGCTGCTCTCTTCTTCAGTTTTTTCCAACTCAGACTTGGTAAGCAGCTTAAGTGGTGTTCGCTCAATAAAATACCTGGTTTTTATATTCTTGAGCTTTTCGACCAGTCTTATAAAAACTGGAAACCTGATTTCTTCAAAATCCGGGTAAGGAGAGGGGACCCCTTTTTCTTTTCTACTCAGAACGAGCCCTTGTTTCCTTTTTACTGGAGCCCCAATCCTCGGCCCATAAAAGAGGTGGACTTTAATTCATTGTCGGTCACCGACCAGACGATAGTGAACTTTTTTGCTCGTTTGCCCACATTGCCTTGTGGTCCTCTCCTCACCCGAGCTCTAAAGGATCCGCCCCAGTGGAGGGATTACTTAAGTAAGTCTCGTTGTCATCCTTTAGCATGATTTTCAGCCCGAACATGAGCACTGACTTTCACTCTATTTTCAGGTACGATGGCCCCGAAGATGAGCAAGAAAGAGATGGCCGAGCTTCTCCAGAAAGCTCAAAAAGAAAAGGTCGCCCAAGTTCCAGGGTCGGTTCCTTCTGGTGTAGCTGCTTCCCCTTCGTCTGTCAAGGCTACTAAGAAGCGACCGCGCGCTTCCCCGACTTTGCTTCAACAGCTTCAAAGGGGCCGAGGACCTCATGGGGATTCCTCCGAACATCTCGATGGCTCAGTGGTTCCCCCACCTCGGAGAATTTACCGATCAAGGCGAGAACGCCAAGGATTCCCTTTGGAACGTCGGCTTCGACCGCTCTGACCAGATCGACCAGATTATGCGTAAGTCCGACGACAGGTGTATGGAAGAAGCGGGCGAGCTGGGTTCAGGTAAGGCACTGGTCTCTACGGCTCCGTGATTCGCTATGGCCCAGTTCCTTTCTGATCGGATAAGGGCACGGGCGACTGAGGCCGAGCTGGCGAAGAGAAAGTACCAAAGCAAGGCCACCGCGCTTGGCGAGCTTGAGGAGAAGATGGGCAAGCTGCGAGAGGACTATGCTCGTCTCTCGGAGGCAAGGGATGAATTGAACAGGAGCAACGCTTCTCTGCTGGCTCAGCGGGAGGAGCTCCAGGCCCAAAATGACCTTTTGTTGCGTCAACTGCGGGAGGAGAAGGAGAAGTCCTCGTCCGAGGCTGCTCGGGTCGAAGAGTACCGCGAGTACAGTGCCCTTCAGTATAAGGAAGGGTTTGATAATGCCGTTGCGCAGTTGAAGGTGATCGCCCCCGATCTGGACATCTCCGAGCTGGATTTCACCAAGGTAGTGAAAGAGGGAAAGATTGTGGAAGAGAAAGACGAGGAAGAAGGCCGTACTGATCAAGAGGAGCCTGGGGGTGAGGAGGCCGGAGTTGGTCTCGACTTGGCGGCTGTTAGTCAGAGTCTTGCGGCCGATGAGATCGTCGGGGACTCTGTTGAAGACTGAGGGAATGCCCTTGCGTAATTTGTTTTACTTTGCTTTACTCTGCCTTGATGATGTACTCGCTCTTCTACGAGCTGTTCTTTTGTATTTTGTTTTGAGTTAATGAAATTGGCTAAGTTTAATCGTTGTCTTCCCTGTTTTCTGCTTTAGCAAATTGTTGGTTATTGTGCTTGGTTGGGATCGACCTCGGGTAGCTGTGCTGCTCGGCTAGAGTAATCCCCGGATGGCTTCCCCTGAATAAAACTTGTGTCAACTGAAGTTGAGACAATTTCTCCGCGGACCGGTGTAGGCCGAGTAGCAATTTTCTTACGCAACCTTTAGGTCGGATAGTGAGCTTCGAATCCTCTAACGAGGTTACCAAGTTTTTATGCTAACTTGGGTTTAGGATTGAATGTATCGTTTAGGTCGAGTAACACATCCCGAGCCTCGGGCTGCGAGCGAGTTCGGGACCACAAGGGTCAAGTTGCGAATGAGCACACCAAGGCTTTATGCTGACTTAGGTTTAGGACCACGGGGGTCGAGCTGCGAGTGAGCCCACCAAGCCTTTATGCTGACTTGGGTTTAGGACCACGGGGGTCGAGCTGCGAGTGAGCCCACCAAGTCTTTATGCTGACTTGGGTTTAGGACCACAGGGGTCGAGCTGCGAACGAGCACACCAAGGCTTTATGCTGACTTGGGTTTAGGACCACGGGGGTCGAGCTGCGAGTGAGCCCACCAAGCCTTTATGCTGACTTGGGTTTAGGTCAGCTCGGTGGTCGAGCTGCGAGTGAGCCCACCAAGCCTTTATGCTGACTTGGGTTTAGGACCACGGGGGTCGAGCTGCGAGTGAGCCCACCAAGTCTTTATGCTGACTTGGGTTTAGGACCACGGGGGTCGAGCTGCGAGTGAGCCCACCAAGTCTTTATGCTGACTTGGGTTTAGGTCAGCTCGGTGAAGACCTTCCGAGCTCGGGACTTGGTGATTTTTAGTTAAAACACTCTGAATACAATGGGGGTTGACTTTTATTAAATGGGGAAGAAAGGGAAAGGAGGATGCGCCTCGTTAAAACCTTTCCAAACCAAAAACCCAGTGGGAAAAAGGGTTTGTAAAGGAAAGAGTACGCCATCCGTTTACAAGTGTTTAGCTAAAGTAGAGCTTGAGGTGCGTAGCATTCCAGGTCCTCGGTATTGCCTTTCCGGATAGTTCTTCTAGTCCGTATGCGCCGTGTTGGTGCTCCGTCCTAATGCGGTATGGCCCTTCCCATGTTGGCCCCAGCTTGCCCTGCCTTGCGTCTTTTCGAGCCAGTTCAACTTTCCGAAGGACCAGGTCTCCTTCTTTGAACGTCCTTGGTCGGACTCTGGAGTTGTAGTGCTTGGCGACGCGCTGTTTAGTTGCGAAGTTTTGTACACGGGCAAGTTCCCGGGTTTCTTCTAGGAGATCGAGCTCAACTCTTGCCTCCTCTGGCATCAATGCCTGAGCGTGCTCTCTTCTCGCTGAGGTGGAACCGAGCTCTACTGGCACCATGGCCTCCATTCCATATGTTAGCCGGAAAGGTGTTTCATTTGTTGCTGACTGGGGGGTGGTGTGGTATGCCCACAGCACCCCGCAGAGTTCTTCCGCCCAGTCGCCCTTGGCCCTTTCCAGCCGCTTGCGGAGGCCATTGAGGATAATCCTGTTTGCGGCCTCGACCTGACCATTGGTCTGTGGATGCTCGACGGAGGCGTAGACGAGTCGGATTCCTAGACCTTTGCAGAAGTCCTTGAACGCTGTGCTGGTGAACTGTGTGCCGTTATCTGTGATGATGGTGTGGGGTAGGCCATGGCGGCAAACCAGGCTTTTCCAGACAAATTTTTTGATCCTCTCGGAAGTGATGGTCGCCAGCGGACACGCCTCTATCCACTTGGAGAAGTAGTCTATGGCGACTACGATGAACTTGAGTTGGCCCGGTGCAAGGGGAAAGGGGCCAAGTATGTCAAGCCCCCAGGTATTGAAAGGCCAAGGGGCGATGACTTCGTGCAGGACTTCCGGTGGAAGATGGTCTCGTTTGGTGAACCTTTGGCATTTGTCGCACTTCCTTACGTATTCCAGGCAATCCGATCTGAGCGTTGGCCAGTAGTAGCCTGCTCGTAGTATTTTAGCTGCCAAGGTCCGAGTTCCACAGTGGTTCCCGCAGATGCCCTCATGTAGTTCCCTCATGAAGTACTCGGAATCTGATTTCTCTACGCAGGTGAGTAGTGGCTGTGAGAAACCTCTTCTGTAGAGTCTATCTCCGATTAAAGCGTAATGTGCGGACTGCCGTTGGACCCTGCGTGATTCTGCCTGGTCCTCGGCGCCTTTCCTCGCCAAGTATTCAACGATGTCCTTCATCCAAGAATCGGAGTGATCACCGCGTAGTTCGGCCGTCGCGATGCTTGGTGACTCTAAAGTTTGGGCGACCCTTTGTATGGAGCTGTCCCTCGGTCTTCATACTAGCCAACTTTGCCGCCAGACCGCTTTGTTATTTTGTTCTCGAGGGATGTGCTCGAGTTGGACCTCTTGGAAGTTACGAATCATGGCGTTTTACGAGCGTCTTTGGGCGAGTATGTCGTCTCGACATTGGTACTCGCCCTTGACCTGCTGATCATCACCGAGTCGCTCTTGACTTGGAGTGTTTGGGCGCCCACCCCATGCGAGTTTGAGACCGAGTAGTAAAGCCTCATACTCGGCTTGGTTGTTGCTAGCTTTGAATAGGAACCTGAGTGCCTGTTCGACGCTAATTCCAGCAGGGCTTTCTACGATGATTCCTGCTCCGCTGCCTTTGGAATTGGAGGAGCCGTCCACGTAGAGCGTCCAGTACTCGACCTCAGGGGTCGGTGTTAGCTCTGCAACAAAGTCAGCCAGAACTTGTGATTTAATGGGTCCTCTGGGCTCATACCTGATCTGGAATTCGGAGAGTTCTACCGACCACGCCACCATTCGCCCCGAGAGTTCGGGCTTCTGCAGGATCCTTTTGATCGGGTAGTCCGTTTTGATTACCACGGTGTGCGCTTGAAAGTAAGGCCTCAACCTCCTCGCGGAGGTTACTATCAGGAGCGCCAGTTTCTCTACCTTCTGGTATCTTAGCTCCGCCCCGTGGAGGACTTTGCTGACGAAGTAAACTGGGCGTTGCTCGGCCTCTTTCTCTTCTATCATGGCCGAGCTGATCGAGGTGTCGGTGGCCGCCAGGTAGAGGAGGAGAGGGGCTCCTTTGGTGGGCCGTGTAAGGACCGGTGGTGACGCCAGAAACTCCTTGAGCCTCTGGAAAGCCGTTTCACACTCGTCGGTCCATTCGAACCGAGTCGGTTTCCGGAGTACCTGGTAGAAGGGAAGTGATTTGTCAGCGGAACGAGTTACGAACCTGGAAAGGGCTGCGATGCGACCAGCGAGTCTTTGCACTTCCTTGATAGAGCTCGGACTGCACATTTCCATCACTGCTCGGCACTTGTCAGGGTTGGCCTCAATGCCTCTGTAGGTGATCATGAACCCCAGGAATTTGCCTCCGAGCACCCCGAACGAGCACTTTTCGGGGTTTAGTCTGATGTTATACTTTCTCATAATGTCAAACACTTCCTGGAGGTCTCGGTAGTGCGCCTCGAAGCTGGAGGTCTTGACTACCATGTCGTCCATATACACCTCGATCGTCTTCCCGGTCTGCTTGGCGAAGACCTCATCCATCATCCTCTGGTAAGTTGACCCTGCGTTCTTCAAACCAAAGGGCATAGTGACACTGTAGTAGTTGGAGGTCTCCGTCATGAAAGCCGTCTTTGAGGCGTTGAATGGGTGCATCTTGATCTGATTGTACCCGGAGTACGCATCCATGAAACTGAGCACCTGGTATCCTGACGTGCCGTCCACCAGAGCATCGATGCTAGGAAGGGGGTATGGGTCTTTAGGGCAGACTTTGTTTAGGTCGGTGAAGTCAGTGCACATCCTCCACTTACCGCTGCTCTTCTTGACCAATACGACGTTGGAAAGCCAAGTTGGGTACTTGATCTCCTTGATAAATCTGGCTTTCAAGAGCTTTGAAGTCTCTTCTTTGGCTGCCTACTTCTTTTCCCCCGCAAGTCTTCTTTTGCGCTGGGCAACGAGGCGAGCGCCGTGCTCTATGGCCAGCTTGTGACAGGCCATTCTGAGGTCTATTCCGGGCATATCCTCCGGGCCCCACGCGAACAGATTCACGTTGTCGAGCAGGACCTTCCTCAGGGACTGTTCGCTCTGCTGGGGCAGTTGCGTCCCGATTCGTATGCTCTTACCCGATCCTCTTACTTCGATCTCCTTGATGTCATGACCGGTACTGGCCGGAAATCACTCTCGCCCTTCGGGTCGAGCTCAATCATGCAGGTCGACTTGGGGCGATTTCTTCTGCTGTCATCCCTTTGGCTGTTGACATAACACTGTCTCGCCTCCTTCTGGTCGGCGTGTATCGTAGCAATCTGCCCATCAGATAGGGGGAACTTCATCGCCAAATGGGGGGTGGAGACAATGGCCCCGATCCCGTTGATGACAGTTCTGCCAATTATCATATTGTAGGCGGTGTCCGCGGCCGAATCGGCTTCCACCACCAGGAGGTGGGCTTCGATTGTCTTGACCCCGACGTCCGCCTTGAAGGTGAGCAAGACGTCGAAGTACCCAATCACCCGGGCTTTAGCACCTGAAAAACCGACTAACGTACCTCGGTAGGGTCTTATAATCGAGCTCGGTAACTTGAGTCGATCGAAGGCTTCTTTGTAGATTACATCCGTCGAGCTTCCTTGGTCGACGAGCACTATCCTGACGTTAAATCCAACGAGGTGTACTGTGATCACCATTGGGTCGTCTTGGCGGCGATCTATTCCCTGATAATCCCTCTCCGAGAAGGATATGGTCGGTAGGGCCTCGGGCGGGGCCGCTAGTGATGTGGAGCTGTTGACGGATCTTAGGTGTCTTCTCCGACCGTTGCTAGATTCGCCCCCACCTGCAAAACCACCTGCAATTAAATTGAGCGAGGGGGTACCTTCGTCCCGACCCTTCCTGCGTTGGCGGGCGGGTGAACGTCTTTCTTGTCCTCTCCGAGCTGGCGATCGGTTGCGCCTGCGCTCTGGTGAACGGAATCTTCTACGACTTGTCCCGTTTTCTCTGGGGGTCGCCCCATTCCCTTTGTCCACGTACTTTGCTAAGTGTCCTGCCTGTATGAGTTTTTCAATTTTTATCTCCAGCGCCTGACATTCATTGGTGGTGTGCCCGTAGATTCGGTGGTATTCGCAGTATCTCTGGCGATCCGCATTGGGTGGGGAGTCCTTCCGAGGGGGCAAGGTAATGAGGTTGCCCGTGTAGGCCTCCTTCAAGACTCGGTCCCTACCCACGGTCAAGGGGGTGAACCGTCCTCCGTAGTCTTGCCGCCCTCGGCGCTCGTTTTTCCTCTCTGCCCTCTCTCGGGGCGGATCCCTACTCCTGTCTTGTCGATTCTGGGTTTCCCTTTTGGCGGCAGCAACCTCTTCCATGTTGATATACCCCACTGCTCGGCGCCTCAGCTCATCTAGAGATCCTGCAGGTCGGCGAGCAAGGGAGTCCTAGAAGGGCCCAGGTTTTAGTGCTGACACTATGGCGTGGAGCGCCACATCGGTGCTGAGATTCCTGATTTGAGCCGTTTCGTTGTTGAAACGTTCTATGAAGGACTTCAGTGTCTCGTCCGACCTCTGTTTGAGCCCGACCAGGCAAGTGGAGTTTCTCCGGAAGGCTCGGCTCGTGGTAAACCTGGCCACGAATTGCTCGGCGAGTTGCCTGAATGAGTGGATCGAGCGCTGTGGAAGGTTAGAGAACCACATCATGGCCGGTCCCTTCAGGGTGCAGGGAAAGGTCCGACATTTCAAGCCCTCGGACGCGTCGATCAGCAGCATCCGCGCATTGAAGGAGGTAATGTGCTCTTCGGTCGCCTTTACCTCAGACGAGCCCTTGTTGGGTATTTGGAACCGCCTCGGGACTGGATCGGCCATGACCCTCTCGTCAAAAGGGAGCAAGGTTAGCCCAATTTCGAAGGGTCGGTTCTCTCGCTGCGGCGCACGGCGGATGTGGCCCTCTCGCCTCGGGCTCTCCGTGGCGTTGGATGCGTCTGACCTGGACGAGTCCCGGTCGTCTCTTCTGGTCCGCGAGGGCGTCTCGTGGCCCTGTCTCTCCTCGCGATCGCGGGCTTCCACGATCTGGCGTCTTAACTCTTCGTTTTCTGCCCTGAGAAGCTCCAAAACGGGGTCTGGTGGTGGGCGTTCATTCTGACTAGCCGAGTGGTGACTCCGCGGAGGCGATCTGTGATTCGCCGTGCTCCTGGTGCGCACCATCCAGCTAGGGGTAATCTTGAGGCCTGGGTTAGTTTTACCGGGCTCCACGGTGGGCGCCAATGTTGATGCTGGGAATGGTAGGGCTCTCCTCCTCCTGGGATTGGGTGCTCCCTCTTCCAGAGTCCGACGAAGGGGGGTGGTACCTGCAAAGACACTCCGATGCCTAAGTTAGATAAGGCTTTGGAGGAGAGGCAGCGCAGAATGTATTAGGGTTGAGAGTAAGTAGAGAGTATCCAAACCTGGGGGGTCCAGCCCCCTTTATATAGTGGAGTTGCGTAGAAGGAAGGTCAACCACCGATCCGATTTCTGCGCGCGGCAATTCCTCCCTGACAATTCGGAGATTAGCCGATCTCTTCCTGATATTTCGCGTCTGCCAAGCCCGTTATGCGCCGGCTACGTGATCTTCAATCTTTAGGGTGACAACGGCTCCAAGTGTTGTCTCGGGCACGTCCCCTCCTAGAAGGTTCGTGAGTCCTGAGTTAGTTCGCCCCTCCCTTGCTCGGTGTTATCATCGGGATAGTCGTATCAGAAGTCGGGTCTGGCGCGTCTCAGGTCGGTGGCAACTCGTCAAGCTCGGATCAGCAGGAACCGAGTTAATCTCCCCTAGTCGACAGGCGCACTAGAACTCGGCTCGGGACCGGTCCGTAACAGTATGTCTGCGTCTCTGTTTGTTGGCTTCCGAAGAAACACTCTGTTTCTCTGTTTGTTTTTTCCTTTGCCTTTATTTTTTCTCTGTTTGCAAGTTGCAGTCTTTTGACTTTTGTTATTATTTTAATGGAAGTGTGTGGCTTGCGAGTTGCGCCTGTTCCATATTTTTTTTCTTTGTCTTTTTTTGTTTGCCTTTATCTTTCTCTTGTTTGTAATCAATCTTTTGACTTTTATTATCCTGATTTTTGTATACGATAGTTTATCAACTAGCGGTGAAAGAACTTAACTTGATTAGATTATTTTTAGTTTTTTTTGGTAGTTGATGGATCTAGGTGAAAGACTATTACTATATCTTGTTTTAGAATCTTTTTTTTGTATGAAACAAAGTACTCAATTTAGATGATATATAAATTTTGCTTCTCAATTTAGATCTTTTATATTTATTATAAATATCGCTTATATTTTATTTTATTTAATTAATTAATATATATAGCGGTGTCAGTGTCATGTGTTTTTTACATTAGCGGTATTCGCGTGTCTGTGTCTGCGTCGTGTCACGGTGTTCGTGTCGGAGTCCATGCTTCATAGGCTGACGTAGCCATCGCTAACTACCCGTCATGGGGCTTGTCGTGGGAGAGTTCGTGCAGGGTTGAGTGCATAGGAGCCATGCTTCCCACCTTGGTGACCTGAAGAGTGGGGTCGTGGGAGGTGTCATGGGAACGTGCACCTCAGACGAGTGATTTCACTTTCTTGCCCCAGTCTTCCAAAAGATGGGTTGTGGCTGGGTTTGTCTCACTAAAGATAATGAGTCTTCCTTTTGGACTCGGTCCGAGCATATCGAACACAAGCACCCTGGGCCCTGAGCCTTACAAGCGAAAGAGCCTAAAGCATATAAAAGTTGATGGAATAAATTATACTTTTCGTCCCTTAATTTTATGTTAGTTTTTAATTTCGTCCTCTAACTATTTTATTTTTCATTTACGTCCCTTAAGTTATGAAAATTCCCCACGTTCGTCCCTTTAGTTACGAAAGTTACGCCAAATTCGTCTCTTTCGTCTGTAATCCCTTTAAACAATAAAGTCAAAATCATGTTCTTATCAGAGTTCTTATTGATGAAGTAACATGATAAAAAGTAATACAGCTAAAAAATAGAGTATCAATGACCTATATATACACAATAAAGGGATTACAAGTAGAAGAGATGAACTTGACATAACTTTTAAGGGATATAAATGAAAAGTAAAATAATTAGGAAACGAAATTAAAAATTAAAATAAAGTTAAGGGATAAAAAGTACAATTTAGCCGAGTTAATTCTACACATCACTGATTGGGTTGATTCAACCTGACTCCATCATGATCACACGCATTAGGATCTTCAATATTTCACCAAGAACTTGGACTTTGAGATCATTACTCTCAAAGTTCAAAATAAGATATTTTTTTGAGTTAAATATATTTTTGTCCTTATAAAATTAACGAATTTTGTTTTTAGTCTCTACAAAAAATTTCTTTGAACTTTAGTCCCTCAAAAAAAATTTGTCAGCAACTTTGGTCCCTGTTATTAAGTTTTTGCTTATCTGACTAACGGTTGTCCAAGTCATAATTGCCATACCGACATTTTAAATGGTATGACGTCCACATGCCAAGTGAATCAACAAAAATATTATTATTTTATTATTAAACACATTTATATTAAATAAATCTAAATTAATCCCTAAACTAATTAATCACAAATCAATTAACACAAAAGCAATCCGAATCCCAAATCAATTAACTCCAATCCACTAATCCATGGCAAAAAATGACATTTCCTCATCCATCAATCTAGAATGATGACTGCAAGTACCTAACCAGACCATCTTTAAAACACATCCAGCGGCCACCGATGAACCAAAACATTCCAGGTGAGTTCATCATCGTCAATACATTGAACAAAAATTGCAAAACAGTGAACAAGAAATAAAGAAAAATCACAACACAGAGCAATGACAGAACAAAAATTCACAACACAGTTCAACCAAAGACAAAACAAAGAGACCCTTCTTCAACCTCTTCCTCACAGGTTACTCATGCTTTATCTGCATCGACCCTACTCGGCTTCTCCTTTCCTTCCTCCGACGTAAAATGACAGTCACAATGGCGGTGAGGGTGGCGTACGGCGGCGGTGCTCCGATCGATGGTTTGTACCGTGGGTTTTCATGCGCACCATACCCGGTGTACGTTGATCGACTTTTATTTTTGAAAGATGGTCTGGAACAGCCGGAATTTCGCCGGAAAATTCAACGGTGGTGGTGGTGGTGGTGGCTAGGGATTCTCTGTGTTTTCTAATCTGGGAAAATGGTTAGTAGCTTTTGTTCATTGTGCAATAAAGAGTATTTTAATGGTCATGGTTGGTAGAAAATGGACGCACGGTGGTCGGGATTTGGGGGAGAAGTGGCGGCTCATGGAGGAGGGGAGGAGAACATTTTCTGAAGATTTGGGGAGAAATCAGTGCAAATGGTATAGAAGGAGGAGGAAGGATGATTATCTTCTTGATGAAAAGATCAAAATGGTATAGAAGGATGGGTATTGATCTAAAAGAGGTGCAAACATCAGGAGGAGAGGAGTAAGAAATTGGTTCCTCGGTTCCTCCTGGCGATGAATAGAGACCGTGAGAGAGAGATAGGGATGCGAGGAGAGTTTTGTTAATTAATTAAGATAAAACTTCTATTGTAGTCTCCGATAAAAATTGCGCAATCTATTTTTATCCCTAACAAAAAATAAGTCTAGAAATTGTCTCTGATATTTTCAAAACAGGACCCTATTAGTCTTTCTATCAGTCTTCTTCTAAATCTATCACTTAACATATTGACGTGTCACGTTAAATGTTCACGTGACACGTTAACCCTCTCCACGATAGCAAAACAAGAATACTTGCCTGATTTTTTTATGCAAAATAGGACGTTTTAGTCCCTACCCCATTGTTACCATTTCAGAGTTCTTCTTCTTCTTTCCTAAACCCTAATATCAAGATCTAGATCTCCATCACTGAATCTGAACAGCAAAAAACATCAAAGGTGAGTTATTGTTCAATGAGTTTCTTTTTTATTTTTATGAGATTCAGAAATGAATACCCAATCTTCTCGTTTTTATTCTGGTATTGAGATGTCCCGGAGTGATTCAACCGATAGCAATCATTTAAGCTGGAGTGGTCCCCGTTGCTGTTGTGGTAAAAAAGCAACGGTATACACTGCACATACATATGCTAATCCGAATAGAGATTGGATACTCATTTCTGAATCTCATAAAAGAAAGAAACTCAGATTGAATAATAACTCACCTTTGATTTTTTTTTGCTATTCGGATTCAGTGATGGAGATTTGGATTTTGACGTCAGGGTTTAGAGAAGAAGAAGAAAAAGAAGACTCTGAAATGGTAACAATGGGGTAGGGACTAAAACGTCCCAAATTTATCATGGACTAAAACGTCCCAAATCGGATTTGCAAGGAAAAAAAATCAGACACGTATTCTTGTTTTGCCACTTCGGAAAAGGTTAACGTGTCACGTGAGCATTTAACGTGACACGCCAGCACGTTAAGTGACAGATTTATAAGGAGACTCATGGAGGGACTAACGAGGTCCTGTTTTGAAAACATCATGGACTATTTCTGGACTTATTTTTTGTCAGTGATGAAAATGGGTTGAGCAATTTTTGTCAGGGATTAAAATGAGACTTTTGTCATTAATTAATTAATTAATTGACTAAACATGATTAATTAATATTATAAAAATCATAAAATTGCTCACTCACTTGCCACGTAGATGCCACGTCATTTAAAAATCCACGTGACAAGTGCCAACTGTATCACTATTTGCCACCTAAGCAAAAACTTAATAGCATGAACCAAAATAGCCAACGGAAAATATTTAGGGGACTAAAGTTCGAAGAAAATTTTTATGGGGACTAAAAGCAAAATTCTTGAATATTATAGGGACTAAAAACATATTTAACCCTATTTTTTTATTTAGTCGCAGAGAATAACAATTAAGAAATTGATGTTAATATTTTTAACAACTAAATAAAAAAAATATTCATCTTATTTTCTCTTCATAAAGCAACAAAAAAATGATATTCTTTGTTTTTTTTTCCACCACCCAATTTCCCACCCCTGGCTTTCCCTTTGAAAGAATGAGGCTTAGTGCGTAAAAGATCACTAACAAAGAATAAAGATTGTGTGTTTCATAGCAAATGTAACTCACATGTTGCTTCAAACCAAACTCTCAAGTTCGGATACAAAATCAATTTTGTGCCGAAGCCACAATGGTAAAGCAAACAATTGCCAAATTTGAACAAAGCATGTTTTAAGCATCTCAATCCCCGATTCGAAGAGTCAAAACTCCCAATCAAACATGCAAATAATAAGGGGCAATGTAAAGGATCATATGCGTAAAAACATAAAACTAACACACGGCCGGCAAAAGCCAAAACTGGAGCAACTAAAAACTCAGCGTTTCCCGCCACCACCACCAATTTTGGGACCTTTGGCCATAGCACCCTTCTGAACATTGCCTTTGCCTCCAGCTTTTTGTGTCTTAGCCGCTACTTCTGCTTTTTTAGCCTTCTTCTCATCCTTTGTTTTCTTGATCCTCTCTTTAAGTTCACTGCACGACATGGTAGACTACAGTAATTAGAGGGGTGATCCATAATCGTAAGCAAAAATCAAGAGGTAACAAAAATAAGACTTTAAAACAGGGATAAGGTTATATGATTGATATGATTGATGTCAAACGAATATGGACATAATAGACAACAAGGAAAGGCATAAAAAGGAGCTCTCAATACTCAAACAGTAAGCAGAAACAAAAAGAAACGCACCGAAGAGCAGCTTCCCTAGCTGCATCTCGAACTTCTGGTTTCTCTGTTCTTTTCTTCTGAATAACTTCCAAAGTAGCACCGACAATAGACCGGGAGTATGGCTTTTTGGTAGCACAACGCCTCTTCTTCACAGCTTCTTGAGCAATGTCCTACACATTGTTAGGTACCAGAGTATCGGAATGGTGTCACACAACTAAAATAAGAGACGAGAAAATAAGAAAATGAACACACAAAATTTACGTGGAAAACCCTCAACAAATAAGGGAAAAACCACGGGGCAAGACCAGAAGAATTTCACTATGTGGGAAAATATTACAAGAATACCTCTCACAAAATACCTCACAAATACTCTCACAATACTCTTGTTGAGTATAAGAAATAATAAAAGAGGAAGAAGAGAAATATTTGGGATGATAATAAAAGCATTACTAAGCCTTCTTATATAGGCTCCAAAGCCTTCACCAAAGCAAGAACCCACCGATGTGGGACTTGCTGTAACATTCTCCCATTTGAAGATTTTGATTGAGCCAATCATATCTTCACACCACTCTTTCTGCCTTGCCATTCCATGTCGCTTACGTTTCTGATAGGCTATAGGAGGATCGACACCAAATAAACTTGTCAGCATTGATCGGCTTCGTCATCACATCTGCTAGGTTATCTTTGGTGTGAATCTTTTGCATATCCACGGTTCCTTTCTCTACCACTTCACGAACAAAGTGATACTGGGTATCTATATGCTTTGTCCTGGAATGAAAAGTCGGATTCCTTGCAATGTGCAAGGCACTGACCGCCACAATACACAAGAATCATCTGCTGCTTATGCCCGAGTTCCTCCATTAAACCTTTAATCCAGATAGCTTCCTTGCAAGCCTGGGTAGTCGCCATGTACTCACCTTGTAGTAGACAAAGCTACAACGACTTGTAACTTAGATAACCACCACCGCTCCCCGCAATTGTGAATACATACCCAGTAGTGGATTTCCTTTTATCAAGATCACCGCAAAATCAATCAACATAACCCCGACAATGAATTCGATCCTCCGTAACATAATGCAACATCCGAGGTTCCTTTGATGTATCTAAGGATCCTCTTAATGATTCCAATGCTCTCTACCTGGATTTGCCATAAACCGACAAACCGCGCTCCCCTTTGCTTGTGCAATGTCCGGTCTTGTACATATCATGGCATACATAAGGCTTCCCACCGCCGATGCATACGGTGCTCGAGACATTTCCATCCTCTCCGCTTCATTGCTAGGACTCATACCGAGGATAATTTAAAATTGACAGAAGCGGGGTAGAAATTGGCTTACAATCTTGCATGTTGAAGCGCTGCAAGACCTTCCTTAGATAATTCGTTTGAGAAAGCCAAATCTTCCTATCATTTCTGTCTCGGTGAATTTGCATCCCTAAAATCTTGTTTGCGGGTCCCAAGTCTTTCATATAAAACTCCCTAGCCAACTGTGCCTTTAATTCCTGGATTCGATCTTTGTTGGGGCCTACCACCAACATGTCATCCACATACAACAGCAAAATGATGAAATCATTATCATCAAACCTCTTGTAGTACGTACAATGGTCTGAACTCAGTCTGTTGTAAACAAGGCTAATTATGAAGGAATCAAATCTCTTGTACCAACATCTGGGCGCCTGCTTTAGACCGTACAGAGATTTGGTCAACCTACAAACCAAGTTTTCTTTTCCTTGTTCTTTAAAGCCTTCTGGTTGGAGCATATAAATTACTTCTTCAAGCTCTCCATGAAGAAAAGCAGTCTTTACATCCAACTGTTCAAGATGTAAATCAAATGCAGCACACATTGCCAACACTACCCTAATAGTAGTAAGTCTGACAACTGGAGAAAATATCTCGTCAAAGTCTATCCCTTCTTTCTGAGCATAACCTTTGACTACAAGTCTGGCACGATACCGTTCCACTTGATCATTGCCGTCTCGTTTAATTTTGAACACCCATTTGTTCCCGATGGCTTTCCGACCCTTTGGAAGTTCAACAAGTTCCCAAGTCTTATTTCTATGTAGGGCTTCCATTTCTTCCTGCATTGCTGTCATCCATTGAGAAGCATCTGAACTGTTCAACGCTTCTTGAAGAGCTGATGGTTCACCTTCTTTGGTCAAAAGACAAGATGCATCATGGCAGCCATAACATAGTCCGAGTGCCATGATGGTGCCGTTATCCGACGTGTTGATCGTCGAACTCCTTCATCATTGACCTCATCCGGTTCTTGTTCTATGTGCTCGGTTCGCTTGGAAGAATCATCTTCTTGAGTCTTTCTCTCCAACTGCACTATAGCAGTCTCTTTAGAAGTGCTGTCATTTTTCTGCTCACTTTGCAGTTCATTTTCTGCAAAGACTACATCTCTGCTAACAATAAGCTTGCGGGTAGTGGGGTCCCACAAGCGATACCCCTTGACATTGTCAGCATAACCCAAGAATATACATTTTCTGGATTTTGGATCCAATTTTGTTCTTTCTTGGGAGTTGTACATTACGTACGCAGGACATCCAAACACATGTAAAGAAGAATAATCTACCGGCTTTCCTTTCCACATCTCCATTGGTGACTTCAAACCAATCGTTGTTGATGGCGATCGATTTATCACGTAACAAGCAGTTTTGACTGCTTCTGCCCAAAAAGATTTGGCCAATCCCGATGTTCTCAGCATAGCTCTTGTTCTTTCTAGGAGAGTCCTGTTCATCCGCTCTGCTACACCATTCTGGCGAGGTGTATGTGCAATGCTGAATTGTCTCGTAATACCCTCTTGCTTGCGTAATGATAGAAAGTTACCATCTACATATTCTCCTCCATTGTCTGGCCCTCAAGCACTTGATTTTCTTCCCGCTTTCAAGCTCTACTTGTGCTTTGAACTCCTTGAATACTGGAAACACATCGACTTCTTCTTGATCGGGTACACCCACAATCTCTGGAGTAGTCATCAATGAATGATACAAAATACTTTGCTCCCCATGGATGTTTCCGCGACTCCCACACATCAGAATGTATCAAGTCTAGTATGTGTTTGCTTCAGTAGTTACTTTTGCAAATTTCAATCTATGCCGCTTACTTGTCACACAAGACTCACAGGGTAAAGTTACCGCCTTGAGCGGGTAAAGAGATCTGCTCGCAAGGACTTTTAAGCCACGCTCGACATATGGCCTAGCTGCGATGCCACATCATCGTTGATTCTTCATGGCTCGCCGATGCAACCGATGCATCCGCCTCTTGCAACGATCTCCCAAAAGCATGTATAGATTGCTTGTGCTCTTTCTCGCTTTCATCACCACAAGATTTCCCTTCACTACTTTCAAGATTCCACCTTCAATATGGATCTTGCACCGAGGTCATCCAATTGCCCATGGACAATAGATTCCTTTTCAAGCCATTCACATGTCGCACTTTGTATCTTCTTAACAAGCACCATCTTGCATCTTTATTCGACGATGCGATTCCAACAATTTCTAAGGTGTGATCATTTCCCATAAACACGGATCCTACCGAGACAGGCTCATAAGTACAAAACCAATCACGGTGTGAAGTCATGTGCCATGTCGCACTGAGTCCACTATCCAAACATCATTGAGTTTCCTTCCACCTTTAGGACTTCTTTGCTCCGCTATACGTGATTTCTCCATCATCCGAGGTACTTGCAACACAACCTTGAGAGGTTGATGCTCTGAGGTCTTCTCTCCATTCTTCTTGTTCCAACACTCCTTCTTCAAGTGCCCTCTCATGCCACGGTTGTAGCATTTGAGATTCTTTCTTCTTCGAGATTTTGATCTACCATGATCTTGGCTCCCATCGAGCCACGCTCCGCTGATCCGCCTCGCCATCGATAAAGCTTCGCTTGCTTGAACTTTCGACCTTTCCTCCTTATTCTTGCGCCGATTCTTCTTCAAGAATTGCACCGCAACATCATCAAAGTGAAGAGTGTCGCAACATTATTGTTTGTAATGTTGATGATGAGTTGATCATACGAATTGTAAACTCAAGTAAAAGTTACGCACGCTCATTTTCTCGCTATTTTGAAATCGATCTTTGTGAGTGAGCAAATAGCGTGTTTAGGGTGTTAATGTGATCCGTCACCAATGTGGATTCACTCATTCAAGAGTGTAGAGTTTCCTCTTCAAGAATATTCTTGTGTGAAGTGACTTAACCTCGCATACAATTTGTTAAGTACATCCCAAATCTCCTTTGCGCCTTCTTTTCTCGCAACACTTGACAAAATCGAATCCGCCATTGCTAGGTGCAAATTGGCAACAAAGATTGCCATCCTTCTCTTTCCACTTTTCATCACCATATCTGCAGTTCCGCTTCAATTGCTTCCAAGCAATTATCCTTCCTCAAACCGCCGCCACCTTCAATTTCCACAGGAGAAGTTACTCCCGCTGAACTTCTCTATCTCAAATTTCTTTGCCATGGTTGTACACGAACCAAACCGGATTACACTATTTCACCGTGAATAGTGCAAAGATATCGTGAACAAAGATTGCACGTATCCCGTGATACGAGAACAAATCCAAAGATATGTTAACAATTACCGTAAAGTATACAACCACACGTATGAATAGTAACCGTATATGGGAATAGTATCGATATCGAATAGTGATTGTAGACCGTAAATAGTACACCAGGTAAGTTCCCAGAAAGAGAGGTGGGTCACCAATGGACACGCTTAAATACCAAGTCTTTCCTTAGCCGTAACTTTTCCTAGACATGCACTTCTACACTACCACACTATTTCCAAAGAACAATTCTTTCTCGATGTGGAAGATCGGACAATGCCGCAACCACAGAGCATACTAAGAACCGACACCTTCCTAGAGTGGCGCTTGTGGAATAGTATCACCAACCTTGGAGCTCTGATACCACTGTTAGGTACCAGAGTATCGGAATGGTGTCACACAGCTAAAATAAGAGACGAGAAAATAAGGAAATGAACACACAAAATTTACGTGGAAAACCCTCAACAAATAAGGGAAAAACCACGGGGCAAGACCAGAAGAATTTCACTATGTGGGAAAATATTACAAGAATACCTCTCACAAAATATCTCACAAATACTCTCACAATACTCTTGTTGAGTATAAGAAATAATAAAAGAGGAAGAAGAGAAATATTTGGGATGATAATAAAAGCATTACTAAGCCTCCTTATATAGGCTCCAAAGCCTTCACCAAAGCAAGAACCCACCGATGTGGGACTTGCTGTAACACACATCACATGCACAAAATCAAGTAACATGCATCATCAGTTAAGGAATTACTAGGCAAAGCAACCTGTTTACATGTGAAATGCCTCGGGACATGGTAAAATAAGGTCAAATTCAACACAAATAGGTATGCAACATTTTCACTCACGTCACATGTAGTTCAAAGTGGACAACACCTCGGAAAACGATGTCGGGACTTGAAGTCGGAACACCTTTTAACTAGGTTCATTAATGGCAATTCCGAATTTAACAAGTCAAGTTTAGGAGCTTATAAGATGGTTTATATATATATATGATGGTTTATATATATATATATATATTTTTGATCTTTATACAATGTTAAATAGTCACCTTCTTGTGTTGTTTCCTATACATGGCAGTCCATGTGAGCTTTGATGGCTTCAAACGGTTGTGGAAATACCTTTTGCATTTTGAGTTGGCAAAAAGGAAGACCTGTAAAATCAACAAACAAAAATTCTCAAATCAGTAAACCAGTCATGAACACACCATAACACACAGAACATTCATATTGAAATAAAACAATAAATCATCCCAAAATTCAACACGAGTCGCAGTTATGTCCCCTGAGAATCACTACGAATAAATCTGATGCCTTTCCCTGGGTAGAACTTGGCACCACTGAATCGGCAAAGTTCAGTTCTGATATGGCAATATCAATTACTAATTATTAGACTTAAGGTGGGAAAAACATTATCACTCATTTAATCAAATACAATGACACTGAATGATTCAGGATCAATTATTTTCAATAATCCTTAAAGTTAAAAGTCATATGTCTGATAAATTTCTATAAAGTAATTTAAGAGACTGGCATATTCTCAGAGGGGTTTTCAAAAGCTACACACAGCTGTTAAAAATTGAAAGTGCACATTGAGCAGCAGTTCCAAAACAAGACTAAATTTTAGAGAAAATTACAGAATTGCAAGCAAGTCATCATATCAAGCAACAAAAAAAAAAAAAAAAAGACGTAAATCCTGTTCAGAAACTTCTTAACTTATTCGAAAATGTTCAATACAATGTCATTTTAGAACTAATAATGATCACATTTCTACCCTCTAGAACCATACTACAATCATACAATAAGTTTTTTAGAAAAATGTCGGAATTTCGCATTCAATCAAATTATTAGATAATGAGTGTAACACGGTAAGACCAAATCCCGCTTCCTTAACCAAACCCTACGGCAGCAAAATAGAAAAAATCACGCAAAGAGGGAGTTAAAGCCGTGAAAATAATTGCAAAGTTTTTGAGGTCATGTGAGCTATTAGATTGCAGGGCATGGAACTATAAGAACAATTACAGATGAGATCGTAACAAGGGATATGATCAAAGAAAATGGAGGTGCCGTGAATACGTGCTTGAGAACTATGGCTGCTGCACAAATATCCTCCCCGTATTCGTATTAGGCCTATCTGAAAGCCCAAACTAGAAGAATGCTAGGAGGTACTAACTACACCTCCCATTTTTTCCTATACACGCCTCCCTCCCCCTTCTCTTCCCCCTTCCCCCGGTCCAGTCACCCCACTCCCTCCCATGGTATTGTCGCCTCACCCCCTCTCCTTTTCCTCATCCCCTATCCTTTAATTAACGTTGTTGATTTTTTTGCTGGATCTCACCTCTCTGGATACTAGTTTCCAAATCATTACAAATGGGTTCCAAAAACTAATTTTTAGAACACACATAGTATTGTTTATCGAAAATTAGTTTTTCTTAACTCAATACAAATTCGGAAACTAGATTCCAGAAAACAATACTAAATGTGTTGTGTGAACTAGTTTCCGAAAATAGATATTTTGGAATGGTCACGGGGAAAGGTGGGGTGTAGGACTAGGGGCGTCTTGAGCGGTGCGGGCAGGGAGCCATGGTGGCAGTTGACGGAGTGGAGCAGGATGGGGGCGACAGGACATGGGAGGGGCAAATGGTGGTGGGTATGGGTGGTTGGGTTATTTAAAAAAAAGGGGGGAGGTGTAAGTAGCATCTCTAGCACCTCCCAACAATGTTTCAATACTTGGGTTTCAAAATCAACCCATGAGAGCTAAGAGAAGGAATCACTCGTGAAAAATAAACCAATTTTCTTTGAGCATTGCCTTTTTTAGTAAATTTGAGGATTACTTTTGAAAAATGGTAAACTTTATTTAACAATTTTACGTAAATGCAAATGTGTATATAATATGATGTTATTAACATGTATCCTTTAAGAAATACAAAACTTACAAAAAGTGTCGAATGTTTTTAAAATTTCAAAGATATTAAATATTTGTATGGTGGATTAAATAATCAAAGTAGTCACGGGACCAACAAGGGTATTATAGGATGCTCTTGGAGGTACCTTTTAGTAAGATAAGAATGTTTTGGTATCAGTAAATACCCACAATTCAATCATAGGAATTTCTTTTATATGAAATTATGAAGCTTTGTCATAATATTTGACTTTATGATGTTTGACTCTGTGATGTTAAGTTTCACGTGGTGTGGTAAGTTTTCAACACTTGTGATTGATATATGCATGTTTGAATATTTTTTTATTATGCTTTGATGCTTGAAAGGTCGGGTCCTTTTGGGTGGAAAATGGTGAATTGTTGTCCTCACCCCCACACTGACATATGTTTTAGATTTCCTTCATTGTTCTCTCCATGGAGGGAATTTTGAAGTGACGTATGCTTCGACTGGCAAATATACGTGAGTGAGTACATTTGTATTCCTTACCTATTTTTTAGAGTCCAACTAGGGGTTATTATCACGAAATAGTCAGTGCCATACCCCGTGTATGAGATGTTTAGTAAGATGATGAAGCTGGGATTTTCATGTTTGCTTAGACCTTATGAGCCTGATAAGTTTGGTTGTGTAGTACTTCTGAAGCAGGAAAATGCAAATGTCACTTTGGATATATTGAGCTTGAATCCATTGTGGTCTAGAAATCCTTAGCAATTCTTTTGTTATGACTACTAAGTTCAATGACAAATAAGGTTGATAAGTAAGGGTTCCTAATGGTACGATTTTAACCAATTAGGATGGGCACTTATAATCTATTAGGTTTCCAATACTTGTTAATTTATCAAGTTTGTTAGTCTAACCTATTATAAATGGATCCTGGATTGATTAAAATCCTATGGTAAGCCTTGGGTGAGCTATAGTGTCCTACCTAGTCAATGGTAAGGATAAGAAATAGAATGAAGGCGAGACACCCTCTCTAATGTCTAAGTTGCAGTAGGGAACCTCGATAGTGATCAAGACCTAGTGAGGCAGTAAGAACCCTAAGTCTTCTAGGCGTAGTGACCTTGGAGGAATAATTAGCCTAAGGAAGGGGATTAGACTATAGTCTTTGGACTATAATGGTTTTAAGTAAAGCTAAGTCAGTGAGATAGATTATTCCCAAGAGCCTTAATAAAATTTATTCCTTGAGGCTTGTTGGTCCATTGGTTATTAGACCCGGCGATAGACACGTCGGTCCATGTGGAAATCAGTCATGGCGATGTGAATTCCTGGTTTAATTCCAATTAAACCAAACAGGGGAATTAATCTATCAAGTTGAAGAGAGTAAGTAAGAAATTTCAACAAAGAGCGTAGTGTCATAGGCATAGTTTAATTGGTGGAAACCTAAGGTTGTTAAATTATTGCGAGTAATTCGTTTAGTAGTGTTTGATGCGATTCCATCTAGCCAATTACAAACCGTGTTTCCAATCGAATGAGATTTGTCACTCGATTGATGGCCTAGTTTGTAACTAATTAGTGTGAATCAGATCAGTCTAACCAACAGATACTTTGCAGGAGTTAATTAACTTTAGAATTTCTAATCGCTTAGACTAAGTCTATAATAAGACCAAGTATGAAGTGAATGTGTTTCATTCTAGTTAATTGCAGTTAGGAATAGGCATACTATCCTCAACCAGCATAGAAGTAACCTGAGATAGACCTAAATTAAGGTAAGGAGTTTACCTATTTGAAAAGGCATAGGATCGGAGTTCGCAGTGGAAACACCGAAAACCAATTCTACAGAAGGATAAGGTAAGAAGGTAAGGCGAATTTTGGCGACAAAATTCTAAAAAGGTGGGGAGTAATGTAACACCCTAACTTTCCTTAAGCTTAGTAATTAGAGACCCTAAGTAAAAAAGGGGTTAATGGCCTAGAAGAATAATTTAATCTAGTAGATTGACTCAAAGTTAAGCTTGAGGGGTAAAATGGTAATTTTTTCTAAGGGTTAAACTGGATTAGTGTTGTTTAATTTAGTATTAAAGAGGCTAATCTTAAAAGACCCAATGAATGGACCCAACCTTTATGCAATTGTGTTTGTGTGAATTAATTAAAGAAGGGGTGTATTATGTAGAGAAGGGGGTGTAGGAAGTAAGTCGTATAAAAAAGGAATTAAAGGGGGGTGCTGATCACGAATCAGCAGAAAAGAAGAAAAGGGAAGAAATAAGAAAAAGAAAGAAAAACAGAGAAAAAAAGGAAAGAAGGGAAAAGAGAAAGAAGAAGAAGAGAGAAGAGAGGAAGAAGCACGCGATGGAGGAGGAAAAGGGAGGCAGAGTCGTGATGGCTCCGGTGCACCACCGTGCGCAGTGGACAAGGCCGAACGAGAGAGAGGGAGGCCGCGAGAGAGAGAGAGAGACTGCGAGAGAGAAAGAGACAGCGAGAGATAGAGACAGAGGGAGAGTAGGAGCTCGAAGGGAAGGAGAAAATGGAAGAAGAAGCAAGATTGAAGCTTCAATGGTGGAAGGAGCAAGCTTGAAGGTAGGAAGATCCAAGCCCTATAAATTAGGGATTTCACCCCCAATTTTATGGAGCCCTAAGGTAACATAGAACCCCCAAATTCAAAACCTCTCTTAGGGTGTGCTAGGATTAATTGTGTTAATTCTAGATGTTAAATGTTTAATAAGTATAAGTTATAATATTTTAGTGGGATTGATTAAGGGTTGGCTGCTGTCCCCAATCCCCACAAATATTTGTGTGATGTTTACCCATTGTGAACTCCATAGAGGTCCAATCGAAATGAAGTGTTAATGATTATGTGAGTTCCTTCAATCTCAAGTTGGGGGCAACCATAAGTCCCAAGATAGGAATGACAATGAGGTCATTTTCCTAAATAATGTATGTTTGTTGTGATTTGAAGTTGTCTATTAGTGTTGCTTTCAAATTCTTGAGTAATGGTTTCCCTCTGTGTTTCCATTTGGATTCACGAAAGTTGTGAAATGAGTTGATTCTCAAAGTATTATGAGTAGTGTTTGATTGGAAATGTTGTTGAGTTGTTAACAGTATGTTTTTCTGCATTGTTCTCTGCATGAATCGATTCACAGGGCTATGAATCGAAGCACAAAAGGCTCCTATGCCCCAATTTGATTTTATGAATCGAATTGGGAATGTGTGAATCGATTCACACCCTGTTTCCTGTAGAATTTTGAGTTTCCTGAAACAAGTTTTTGAAACTCAATAAAGAGTAGTATTAATTTAAGAATTCTTAGGCTTCCACATTTCCAATCAATTTCTTATTCAACCTAGCAAAATGTTTTGATGACATTAGAGAATGATGTTGCTCATGTATGGATATTGTAATTGCATACCTTATGCCAAAGTACAAGTATACTACAAATGTTGCTTGTGAATGATTGATTTACACTTGTATATTTCATTCATTATGTGAATGCATTAAAAAATGCATAAGCCAATGTTCAAATACATGTTAAGTTGATTTCCTTGATTTCTTTGTGAATATCATTAGAGATAGTTTGATAGTTAAATGATGTATGGAATGAGATTTCTTGGTTGCTATTTTATCTTGTTGTAAACATGCATAGAAGCACAAGCATTATGATAAAAATCACTTAAAAGACACACAAGATTCCTCATAAGAGGAGAGATCGATATGGTTAGCCTTGTGGGACGCCACTTAGGGGGGTTAAGACGTCTAACCACCATATCGAAAGCATGTTGATTGGGGTTTATGGACCAAAGCATATGACAAAACTCAATAACACAGATTCCCGGTTAAGTTTCAATTTAACCATACGGGAAAAGCAAAGTTGTGCTAAGCACAAAGTAAAGAAGAATGATATGTTCTTAGTTAAAGTTGCATTGCATTTTATTTCAGCCGTGCTAAGCATAGAACAAAGGAGAACTATATGTTCTTAGTTGAATTGTATAGCATGTATGTTTCATTCATTTTCTTGGATGTAGCAAGTTATGAGAAGTTGAACTATATGTTCTTATGCTTAATGGTCTTGCAAATATGTTTATGTTTGTATGGAAAGAGTGTTTTGGCTTAGATGCCTCAATTATGTTTATCATAATAGTATGATTTGAGGAGAGGAGTTTTCCATACATAGCATACCATGTATGGCTGAAAACAACGGTAAATGTTTTTAAGTCAAAGTCTATGTTACTGAGTTTTATAAACTCACTATGTTGGGGCGTTATTTTCAGGTACAAGCTTATTGGAAAGGTCAGAGCATGAGGTTGTGCTCAGTCTTGCCGCTACGCGAGACCTTGAGTACCGGATCACAAGTCGAGTCGTCACTATTTTGAGTCTTTTATATTAAATTGTAATATTTGACAAGAGTCTTTTATTAGAGGGTTGGTTGTAATTTCTCTATGAAAGTTTGTTAGTATCAAATTAGTGTCATGATGCTTTGTGGATTCAAAAGGATTTACTTATTATTGCAATATGTGTAGCGAAAATTTTATTTCGTTAAATTCAGATTTCTATGCAGTTAATAAGTAACACCCTGATTAGAGTCGGGGCGTCACACTTGACAATAGGACAAGCCATGAAAAGATACCAAAAGTGCTCCAAATCTGAATCACATAAAATACAAGAACATGGGCATTGAACACTCTTCTCTTGTAGCCTATATCGATTGGGAAAGTTGACAAATGATGTGACAATACATTATTTGATAATTATGTAAAATTATTTGACACTACTAATATTTAAAATTAAAACTATGTATATAATAGTCTCTGTTTCTAATCTAAATTGCACGTAGCCACGTATTAACAAAATGCATAATAATTTATTAAGTAAGGCGTTTGTCGCTTGGTTCTAAGTTTCTGTTATTCATAATATACGATGAAATTTTATAGATTTAATATGTTTTTAGTCCCTATAAAATATGTTTTATTCAAGTTTAGTCCCTATATATATTTTTTTTCTTAAGTTTAGTCCTCCATTGTTTTAACTCTGTTCTTTGCTGTGACATTTTTGCTAACTGGACTAAAGAAAGTCCTGGTCAACATATGCCACGTGAACATTTTAATTGATGTGATATCAACGTGACAGTGAGTCAACAAATATATTATTTTTTTAATTGTTAAACCTGCTTAATTTATTTATTCTATTTTAAGCTAATTCATTTAAAAAACTCCTAATCTCGAAACTAAAAAAAACCCTAATTTTCCTCCTCCTAAACAACCCCTAATCTTCTTCCTCCTTAGCCTGCGCTGCCACCCCTAATAATAAAAAAGAAACAATTAGAGTCTAAAAACGAGTTGAATCAATTTCTCTGAAAATGTGATATTTTTAATTTCTCTAAAAATGTAAATAATTAGACTCTAAAAACAATGTGATATTTTTAATTTCACTGAAAATGAAAATAGAAAATATAAATCAAACATACCCTTTGTTTTTATTTCTAGTCTAGTTCATTTCTCATTATCCCATTTTCCAACTTTAATTTTAAAGTAATTCATAATTAGAAGGCAATGTGAATTTATGAAATCCCTATAAAATCATGCAGGTGTAAACAAATTCATTGTCAATCATTTATTTTTTTCTCGGGAAGCTGCTCTTCGCGACAATAATCATTTCCCTTTAAGAAACTAACCTAATAAAAGAACTGATTTATTTATTGTATCCCCAGAAAATGTTCCCACTCTACATATCAAGTCACGTAATTGGCCAGCTGAATAGTTGGCGTTATGCTATAGCCTTAGGGATCAGAATCTTGAGAACAAACGCTCGTTTTAGCCGGCCACTGACCCACACAGTGTGTGCTTTGCCATCAGAAGCACATGATTTGCATGTTCAAGATAATCCTATTCAAGGAACATCCATGATCCATTACATATACTACCTATTTCTATTTGCTACAATAAGTATTAATTAATTATATATTTTGCTTAAAAAAGTAATAATTATATGTTTTGCTTAAAAAAAGTAATAACTTATATGTTTAATTACTCCATAGGTCTCTAAAAGACTTTTTAACAAGGCCCTTGAACTACAAATTTTTTTAATTGAGTCTATAAATTTATCAATAATTTGTAATTAGATCCCTGAATTTTAATTGGATCTATAAACTTTTAAATAATTTGTAAGATAGTCTCTGTTAAAGCAGCAGAGAGTTGATGGACCTAATTGAAAATTATTTAAAAATTCAGGGACCCGATTAAAATTTAGGGGCCTAATTAAAATAATTTTTTGAACTAAAAAAATTGAAATTGAAATTTCAAAGAGTCTCTGCTAAAGCAGAGAGTTGATAGACCTAATTGAAAATTATTTAAAAATTCAGGGATCCGATTAAAATTTAGGGACTTCATTACAAATTATTGATAAGTTTGGAAATTCAATTTCAATTTTTTTAGTTCAAAAAATTATTTAAAAAGTTTTAAATAGTTTAGAGACAACAAAGTAAATTTCTTTTTATTGGATACAAAGCAGTTTAAACCTTATAAACTATATTTTAACTCATTGTTGCACTTGAAACAGAGAACAATATTCTATATTCCATTTTTTTATCTTTTGGTTTAATAAAAAAATGTTTTTATTATTGATTACAGTATTTCGTTATTAAATAGTATGGAATCCTCAATTATTAGGGGATTATTTAAGCTTATCGAGCTTGTCTTTCTAAATTTGATATTTAATAAAACCTTAATTCTGTAGACAGGGGTTGGAAGGGGCACCATGATTTTGAGTTGCCACTCTTGCTAACGGTCCAACTACGTCTCATGTGAAAAAGTAGAAACTGCAATTGTTGAATGTTTCTAGCTTTGCTCCAGGCTTTTGGAAGACATTAGTCAATTAAGAATTTATTTAAATTTATTTCATGATTTATTTAGCCATACTTATAAAAATAACTTATGACATCTTCATAAGTTATTTTTATCTTATTTTAATATTTCAGTATGATGATCAAATTTCCAATATTAAGTATATGATAATAAAAAGTGTAATTAGTGTCATATAAACTATGAATTCCTCGGGTTACTAGGTTAGGTTTTGGTTGTTTTATAAGCTTCATTATATTGGGTTGTTGAGCTTGTTCCTAGAGGAATGATTTTCTAACAATTTCACTGATGGAAATGAATCACATAATCACATGGGTGATCAGAAGGATGTAATCGTACAAAACCTTCATAAGCTCTGCTAATCTTTGATTAACTTCTATGAAAAGGTCAGATTCAGCCAGTATGCAATAATTGAAAGATGAGCATTGTTAATGTTCTGATATATCCATAACATTTTAAAAAAATATTGACTCATTGAAAGCAAGCAAATATACAATAATATTTTTTTTTGACAAAAAATATACAATAATCGTATTGATCATATAGTAAAATATGCAATTTATTATATTATGATTGCATGCATTAATATTAATCAATCAATCAATCACGTATTGGTATTTGACTGTACTTTAAAAAGCAATCAATATTGTTGGTGTTCAAATAAGAAATTGGGACAAATAACAATGGCAACCAATAACCAAATAGTCCACCAATCAAACAATTCAACCAAGAACAGAATCTAAATCAATGTGCAATAAAAACCCTAATTCAAAACCAAATAAATCAAAGATAGAGAGTAGAGGAATGATACCGCAATTGTTGACGCAATTCGGTTCCAAAAAGATGACTTACATCTGTGGGAGATAGCAGCCCTCCATATCCACTATGTTATTGAGTCTTTGCAATGATTGATTACAAAGATAGTGAACCCAATCCCCTTTATTGTTCAAGACGAACAATACCAAGATTAGTCACACAATGAACATCTCAATCCCTCATGAACAACTCTTAAGATTCTCAAAATGAAAACCCTAAGCCCAAGAGTGTATGAATGTGTTTCCCAAACCCTAAAACCGCCCTTGAATCGCTCTGATCGCGTTTTCCAAGTCTTACTCGCGTTCTGCCCTTTCTGCGTTTTATACTGTGCAATTCTACGTAGGTGAATCGATTCACATTTAAGTGTGAATCGATTCACACACTTTAAAGTGAAAACCCGCCTTTTATGAATCGATTCAGTGATTCGACTCCCAGAGAGATGTTTCGATTCACAACCATGAACTGAAGTGGTGAATCGATTCACCACTGCTTCACTTCGATTCCCAGAGGCTTCACCAAAGTTCCAACGCCCAGAATACACCCATGAATCGATTCCTGCTACCATGAATCGATTCACATGTTGTAGAAATCACTCCTATGAATTGTAATGACTTCCAACACTGATTTTAAGGCATACAATCCCCACACCCTCCGGATAGCCGATGAAGGCACATTTCACAGCCCTAGCTTCAAGCTTGTCTTGCCTGACATGCACAAACGCTAAAGCCCCGAAAACCTTCAACTTGGAGTAGTCTGTCGGTTTCCCACTCCAAACCTCCATAGGTGTCTTGAAGTCTAACGTCGTTGATGGGCATCTGTTGATCAAATATGCTGCAGTACTCACAGCTTCACCCCATAAACTTTTAGGCAACCCAGCTCCCAAAAGCATGCATCTCACCCGCCCCAATATGGTCCTGTTCATGCATTCAGCTAGGCCATTTTGTTGTAGTGTGCCTGCCACGGTCTTATGCCTCTTAATTCCTTGTTTCCTGTAAAACTCATTAAACTGCTCTGAAACAAACTCCAGGCCATTGTCAAGTCCTTAAAACCTTCAGTTTAGTTCCCATTTGATTTCCTATAAGAGTGTGATTTCCTATAAGAGTGTGCCATTCCTTAAACTTTTCAAAGATGTCACTTTTGCTTTTCAAAATGTAGACCCACACTCTTCTAAAGAAATCATCAATCATGGTGAGAAAATAGGAACCCCCTCCATGAGTTATCACTCTTGAAGGACCCCAAAGATCCGAGTGAACATACTCAAAGGGTTTACTAGAATGATGTATGTCACTTCCAAACTTAACCCTATGTTGTTTGCCTAGTATGCAATTATCACAAAATTCTAGCTTATCCAATTTATCACCACCTAGCAAACCTTGTTTAGCTAGTTCAACTAAACCCTTCTCACTAACATGCCCTAACCTTAAATGCCATAGGTTGGTTTTATCATGCGAAGTTTGACTAGCTATAGATGCATGCGCAATAATAGTACAACCATCAAGAATGTACAAACCACATCTTTTAGTCCCTTTAGCTATTATCAATGTACCATTCGAAATCTTAATCATGCCATGTTCAATACTAGTGTTATAGCCTAATCCATCAAACATGCTTATAGATAAAAGATTTCGTTTGAGTTCGGGAACATACCTCACATCTTGTAATAAGAATTCGCGGTTGTCAAACATCTTAAGACGAATGGAACCCATACCTTCCACTTTGCATGACTTGTTGTTACTAAGGCGAACGACTCCACTTTCTTTAAGTTCCAAGGCCTCAAAGTATTCCTTCCTAGGGCACATGTGAAAGAACATTTGGAGTCCATAACCCAACTCCTTTTCGTTTCCTAACTCGTAACCACTAGAGCCCCCGCATCCTCATAACCATCTGGAGCAATCGCTACTTTCACAGAATCGCCATTGCCCCCTTCTCAGGACAATCCTTCTTAAAGTGACCGGTCTTGTGACAATTAAAGCACTTGTAATTTGCTTTATTGCTCCCCTCTGACTTGGATTTCGACCTAGGCTTTCCTTTATTATTTCCTCTACTATTATTTTTCCCCTTGACAAATTTAAGCCTTCACTACTATCTTCCACCTTCAAGTCTTAAAGCCTTTGTAGCTCCTTGGTCCTACTTGATGATTAGACCTCCTCCAAGGTAATAATAGACTCTTTCCCATAAAAGAGTGCATCCTTAAAGTGTTAAAAGGACCTAGGCAACGAATTCAATAAAAGTAGAGCCTTATCCTCGTCATTGAGCTTCACATCAATATTTTGTAGGTCATCAATAATCTTGTTGAATTCCGTCAATTGCTCTACAATAGGTTTTGTCACTACCATTTTGAATGAATAGAGATGTTGTTTCAAGCATAACCTATGAGCCAATGATTTGGTCATATACAACGATTCTAATTTGGCCCACGTTTCTACAGTCGTTTTCTCCCTTGCAACTTCCATCAACGCTTTATCACCAAGACACAAGATAATAGCACTTCTTGCCTTATCTATCATCTCCTTCCTTTCCGTTTGAGATAGGGTGTCCGGCATTCTTGCCTCACCCTTTAAGGTATCCACACATTTCTGTTTAATCAAGATTGCTTCCATTTTCACTCTCCATAACTCAAAGTCATTACTGCCAAAGAATTCCTCAATGTCTCATTTGGTACCCATGGTACACAATTGAAAGATTTGTCACGTTCCCACAGACGGCGCCACTTGTTGGTGTTCAAACAAGAAATTGGGACAAATAACAATGGCAACCTATAACCAAACAGCCCAACAATCAAACAATTCAACCAAGAACAGAATCTAAATCAATGTGAAACAAAAGCCCTAATTCAAAACCAAACAAATCAAAGATAGAGAGTAGAGGAATGACACCACAATTGTTGACGCAGTTCGGTAGAGCAGCCCTCCATATCCACTATGTTCTTGAGTCTTTATAATGATTGATTACAAAGATAGTGAACCCAATCCCCTCTATTGTTCAAGTTGAACAATACCAAGATTAATCACACAATGGACCTCTCAATCCCTCATGAGCAACCCTTAAGATTCTCAAAATGAAAACCTTAAGCCCAAGAGTGTATGAATGTATTTCCCAAACCCTAAAATCGCCCTTAAATTGCTCTGATCGCGTTTTCCAAGTCTTGCTCGTATTTTGCCCCTTTCTGCATTTTTATACTGTGCAATTCTGCACAGGTGAATCGATTCACATTTAAGTGTGAATCGATTCACACACTTGAAAGTAAAAACATGCCTTTCATGAATTGATTCAGTGATTTGACTCTTAGAGAGATGTTTCGATTCACAACCATGAACTGAAGTGGTGAATCGATTCACCACTGCTTCACTTCGATTCCCAAAGGCTTCACCAAATTTCCAACGCCCAGAATATACCCATGAATCGATTCCTGCTACCATGAATCGATTCACATGCTGTAGAAATCACTCCTATGAATTACAATGACTTCCAACACTGATTTTAAGACATACAATCCACACAAATATCATTCAAAGATCAAACAAAGCATCAAGAGTTACTTAGATTAATTCAAATATGTGATATCCGGTTATGATTAATTAATGTGGATGTTTCATAATCTATGTCATATTAAGCTCGAAATCAGGAGTTACTTAAATCACACATGAATATGATTAATTCAAGCTAAGCTACACTATCATTTTGACAGTGAGTATGATTAAATGTGTAAGTCTCCTGGGGTTTGGAGGACTGATCATTTGTAATTGATAGCCAAATAGATTTAGCATAGAATTTAATTACTTTTTAACAATTGAGTTTGGATCTAACTCAATCCTAAAAAACTAACTCATGAGATGAGTTGCCCCCATTCAGTCATAAAAAAGGGAGACCACACATTAATATGCGATGTGAAACAAGGAAAAAATTGTCAACATCCACGTCATATCTTGACACCAAATTATATTTATTCAATTTAAAAAATAAAGAATTTTCATTAATTTAAAAAATACTTAATTACAATTTTGACCCTTTCAAGGCTGTAGGAGCCCAAAGGCAATTGAGACAATGCCTTAGACCCCAACAAATTTTCAAGGCCTCAACAAATTTTCATACTTAAAAAATTATATTCATTATTAAATTAAACTATTAAAAAAATTATTGTGATACTTTTATTAATTTTTTGCAATTTTTATGTTACCTTAAAATAATTTTTTTATCAAGACAATAATTGTTATTGATTTCTATTTTTTAAATATATAATATTTCTTTCTTTTTTTTACCTTTTTATCTTCTCAATGACCTCTTATATTTTCAATTTTCTTTTTTATATTACTAAATTATCATTCTCTTTATCTCCTAATTCTATATTACTAAATTACATTTAATTGTTATTTCTATTGATATAAACTTTTCAAAATTAAAATTACTTAAATCTCATTTGAAATCAATTATGTTACAAGATAGATTGAATGGACTAGCAACATTATCTAATATAAGAGTGAAGTGTTAGCTTTGATTATTAAACTTTTATAAATAATTTTATAATTAAGAAAATTATAAAAATAAAATAATGATAAAAACATGTAATTTTTGCCTAAGTCCCCAATTTTTCTAGACACGGCACTTGGTCATTCTAAATTGCGCTATTAGATATTTTAGTCACTCAAGTTTTTTTAGAGTGATTTTAATCTCTCTATTTTAAAAATTAACCAAATATGATCTTACTGTCAATTTCTTTTACCTAAACGCCTTAAAGTATCGTTTTTTATTAAATATTTTGGGGCTTGATAATGGATTTGACATGTTAAATAACTTTAAAAGTTAAAAAAATGGTAAGCTTGGAAGAATTTGGTAGGATATGAAATTAGAGTTTCAAAAGAAGAATTTGAGATGTTTTTTGAGTTAGGCTTGATATTTTAATTGGTGTGTTTTAATTTTAAGTGAAATAATGTTTAAAGCATACTACAACATAAAACGAAATAGATAGCGCTTATTTTTTGCTTTCGCTAGTGCTTAAAAGCGCTATCTATTCAGCCGCTAGTGATCTGGGTTGTTAAAGACAGTGTTTAAAAAGCGCTAGTAAAAACTAGAATGCTAGCACTTCTTTGAGAAAATACTATCTATTGTTGATAATAGATAGTGTTTTTTCAAGTAAGCGCTATCTATTACCAGTATATTAGATAACGCTTCCTTGAAAAAGCGCTATCTATTAGCAACAATAGATAGTGCTTTCTCAAGGAAGCGCTAGCTATTCTCTTTTTTTTTCTTTTTTCTTTTTTTTTACAATTGCAGTACTTTACAATGATGCAAACCAAAATAAACAATACAACATTGCCAACCAACAATACAACAAATAATGCCAACCAAAATTAAAGCCTCACATGAGCCAACAACATACATCTAACTAATACTATAATGTGTATACACAATGATCATAATCTTAAAACAAACTTCTCAGCCACATAACGATACCACTCTTCCTTGAGTTGAACAATTTGAACATCAGAATACGAATCGTTTTTAAATTCAGGAATATACTACGAAATGATAAATAAATCATATTAAAGTTTAAGTATGCAAATGGTCAAATAAAAGAGTAAGTATTTTATATAAATTAGAACAGAAATTACATACCTCCTTTGGGATTTGCATTTGGTTATGAACAACAATATCTTTCATAAACTTGATAACGTAATAGCCACAATCATTGGAGTTTAGTTGGCATGGCATTAAAAAACCAAAAATACTAGAAATAAATAATTTTAATTTTTTAAACTAAATAATTGCATATCAATTTTGATAATACCTCTATAGTTATCCACTTAGTCGTTGTCTTGGATGATTTAGAAAATCGGGACTTGTTTAGTGTCCAATGTCCTTGATGAATTGCCAAAGCCCTGAGTCACAACATACAATTAGATATATTAATTAGTGCAGAAATTTTCAACCTCAATTTCACATTTAGAACTCATTTCAAGACATGCATATATATACTTACTGATTGAACATTTCCCTCATTTCTTTGCGGTTGCTCAAAGGAGAACGCAAAGAACACAAATAGTACACCGTGTCTTCCCGGGGATTGATCGCTAACAATACCTAATGGGCCCTAAAAAAATGTTGAATAAGGAAATCCTAATTAGTAGGTAATCACATTTCACAAAATTTAGTATCGTTAATTAAGTCATATATATGTATGTATATGTATAAATTAAATAAATGACTCACCCTAGCATAAGCAGTGACAAAAACAAGGTGTCAACACCTGGCTTCACTAATACCAAGCATTCAGATATATAGTCCACCATATTCCCAGATTTATATTGAAAATTTGTTTTCTCTGGGCATAAGAACACAAACCTCTTGGTCCGTTCTTCTGGGATCAGTATCTCAATATATGAGTACCTTGAATATAATTAAAACGTGTACAAATTAATGGATTAACAATAACTTCAATATTAGGTGAAAGAATTAAAAAAAACGTATACTTTAAAGTTGGTTGTTGTACATCATATATACACTAACTACAGTTTGACTGATCCACGCTCCACGAGTAAAAACTTCTGTCAGTTCATCCTTAGCACTGACATATAATTCAGATTCATAACTGAAAATATTTTTACCCATTGGTATTTGGATTTGTTCTCCGATCAATGTCATCTTTGTTTCAGCATGAACTTTAAGATAATTAAAGAATCTTACTTCAAGAGGGGAATGCTGAGATTTGTCCACAGGCTTTACCGGGGCTGTACAAGACCTAACTGTTTGCTGCTTATGCTTTCTCTTGTCCTTGTCATTGGCTTTGGATTTTATAGGTTTCTATATATTTTGCATTAGTTAGTGACCACGTAATTTTATAAATATATTATGATATGATTATGATAATGAATCATGTTTATTAAAAAATAGCACGTCACTTACAACGAGTTTTACTGGCCATGCCACATAAGTACCTATTATCTGTCCCACTGTCATGATATCTGCCCCCTCAAGTGGTACAGGCAATGGTGCATCCGCTTCAGTTGCAAAGTCAACTCTAACCTTACAATGATGGATAGGTAATGGATGATTGTGCGATGTGGCACTTAAATCAGTGAAGTAAATCCCCTTACCAACCACTCGAGACGGGTCTGACAAGTATAACGTACACTCTTTGAAGTCCTACACCAATGATAAACAAAATATTAATATGATAAACCATTGATGCAATACATACAAGTAACGACAATTTCTAATGATTTATTACCTCGGATGACTTAAGAGTGCATCCATCCATGGGTAAACTAGGCTCGTGCACCTCCACCGGTTCCTTAAGTAATCAAGATCCACAATAATATTAAATTAGAATATTTGAATACTTCAATTTGGATTCCTAACAAAATTTTGGCAGAGTCTCCCCTAAAATATGGGCATTCCAAAATTTATCTAATACTTGTAACAATAAAAAATTACCATATACCAGCCATCACAAGTCACTATACAAGTCATGATCTACTCCAACACCAAATTATATAAGCAAAAGTTCAACATGCATGACACAAGATTCAATTTCAAGATATACAAGTTTCATAAGTGGAAAATACAAGATATACAAGATATGCATATCAGCATACACATTGTTCGTTTTCATTCTGCTTTCCATGTAATACTAATTAACAATTCACAAATACTAATTAATCTACCAAACTCTGCCTTTGAAGTAATTTGATTTATTACCTTGTGTGACTTTAGAGTGCAACTATCTTTGGCGCTACCATCTTGATGCTCCCCTATCGGTCCCTTGTCCTAATGCTCCCGTACCGGTCCCTTGTCCTGATGTTGCCCCTTTTTCAATTCCTGGACCTCCTGATAGAGTTTGACTACCATCCGCCTCAAGTCTTCATTTTTGTCTTTTCTTGCGTGCTTCGGTGGACCAAAGATAGATTTCTGTGGGGCCCTAAATCCCACACCCCTTACACGTCTTGGATACTCTTTAATGGGGATGGCTTGGGAAAGGATGTATGTGTCAACCCCCTGTGACATAGCCTCTTGTGATAGGGCATCCTGAGACACAAATATTATTCAGAAAGATTGTTAAGTATTATCACTTTCATAAGAAAATTGCAAATGAAAATGTTATTTAATCTATCATACTTACAATTCTTTCATACACTTTTGCAGTTTGGGGGGGGGGTCTTCAATCTCACCATCCTTGTTTCGGCGAGCTTCTATCCATAAGACATGGCGATCGATTGATTTTGAGGATGCATATTCCTCTTCTCCTGCTTGCTTCATCTATACATATTAAAAAAAAGTGAAATTCATCAGTGTTAAATATGTTACTCTACAGACATGCTCAAATTCAACAGTTGTACATATAATTTAAGGTTACTTTACATACCAGATCTTGCTCAATGACCGAATACCCCTTAACCCCTCCTCTGTATGGATGAGGAGGATTTGATGTTCTCTGCCGATTTGTGATACTTATTCTCTATATAGACAAACATATAAATGTGATTAGGAACGACAACAATTAAATATACAAGTATTGATGTACATATACAGGTATACAAGTAGGGACATGTATAAGTATACCAAAAATTCAGGATCTCTGGTGTGTTTTGCTACAAAATCAGTCCAGACGTCCACTTCTATTACTGATGCATACAATGATGGAGGATTAGGACTAATATTCCTTTTTTTATCTCTCACCCGCTTAGACAACCATGCTCGAAATGTCCGATGAGATTTTTCGGCAATCTTCATTATGATGTCCTTACGGGTGTCGTCAACATCAAATGTTTTCTGCAAATACATTATAAACAAAATGGTAGGGTAAGTATATTTACGCAATACATTATAAACAAAATGGTAGGGTAAGTATATTTACACAACTAAGAAGAAATACAAATGATCAGTGTTAATTAATTTATATACCTTTATCTCAGCCCAAAGCTCCTCTTTGCATCTATCCAAAACTACATTATCTTTCTGTAACCAACGGCTAAACGTACATGAAATCGTCATTCGCACTTGAGTTCCAATGAAACTTTTCAAATCTCTGCCACCTTTGCCTATGGATTGACCTTTAGCATTCCATGAAACCTATAAAAAAAAATTAAGTGTACAATATTAGATAATAAAAAGATAAAAACAACTAATTATGTTATTTAGTAACTATCTTACCGCTTGTATCTCTCCTCTACTCCTAGCTCGGATGATATTCTTTTTGTATGTCGGTCCATGGGGACGGTGCTTCACATTTTGGGCTGCTGCAGCATCACTATCATGAGCATCTAGTTCATGTCCAGAATTAGCCATATCTATCTGCAATTAATACAACATCACAACAAAACATATTCAAATCTTTTTTTCACAACTTTTTACATATTTTATCAAAATTTTGCCATGACCTATTTGTATTCTCAATAATTACCCACTTTCCAATTGTGATCTAAACAGATTCATGCATCTATGTTATCACAACAAGCTCAAAACACAGCCAAACAAGAAGGAAAAAAAAACACAGCACATGCAGGACAGAGCTATATGAATGATGAACACCTCAATGAATACATGAATTACATCAATTTGATCACAAACCACAAATCCTAGCATGGCATGTGACAAGGACAAAGGGATCTAAAGATTAACATCTTCATCTCAAACATGCAAAGGAAAATAAATCACAAAAACCACAATTCGGATAGACGATTTATTAAAATAATAATAAAAAATGAATCTGGTTTCCTTAGGGTAAAGATCACACCTTGTTCTATGATGAAACCAAGCATGCAAAATCCAAATCACATAAAATGGAAGCAAATACATGAAAACAAGATTTTATAAAGAGCATGATCTGAATAATCACTCCATCATTGATGAATTAAAAGAAAGACAAAAACTTTGAACCGAAAAAAATAGCAGTAGCACAAACAACAGCAGAACACAAGGTAGCAAAACACATAGTGGCATATTGCTTTAAGCACTAACCAACCAACCAACACATATACATTCTATAGCTCATATATCTTGAAGCAAACTCATTCACATGGCTGAAGTGCATGAAAACAGAGTCTTATATTCACATGACACTACAAACAGTACCAACACTATATTAATAGAGGGTAAACCATTTTACAATGTAACAACATGCACTGCAAGAAGTAACTCAGCAACTAAATTCAAACCATAATTTTAAATAAAAGGAACCTAAAATCAGATTCCATATAACACAATATTATCAAGTAATGGCATACCCACGAAGGAAAATGAGAGAGTGAAAAAATTCATTACCTGAGTCGCAAGTTTGCTAGAGAAGTGGGTTCACAGCAATGGGTTAATAGCAGTGGGTTCACAACAATGGGAAGAAAACAGGGTTTATAGTGATTGTTCTTCTGCAATATACAAACCCTATCCATGAGTCACTAAAAAATGGGAAGCCCCAAACCGAAACAAACCATCAGGTAGAGAATGAGAGAGGAAATCGAAAGGAGGAGAAGGAGATATACCTAAGAGAGATGGAGAGGAGGAGGGTAGGAACGGCGCGATGGAGAGGAGGAAGCAAATGGACTTGCGCGATGGGAGAGGAGGAGGCAGAGGGAGAGAGCGATGGCACTGAGCGACTGAGACGGAGGCGCGACATAGCGACGGAGGCGAGACAGAGACTAAGGAGACACTGTTCTTTAGACGAAAGAGAGGAAAGACATATCGCACGTGAGAGAAATGAGTTGTAACAGGAGGATATATATGATTTAATTCAGAGTATAAGTAGCGCTTTTTTGGAAAAGCGCTAACGATGAAGAAACAAAGACAGCGCTTTCCTGGAAAAGCGCTAGCGAAGAGAAAACAAAGACAATGCTTTTCTGGAAAAGCGCTAGCGAAGATGTCATCACATAATCACCAGTGCTTTCTAAAGAAAGTGCTAGCTATTTAATTGACTAAAGCTAGCGTTTTTCCAAAGAAGCACTAGCGATGAGTAACAAATTTTTTTAGCTAGCATTTTCAGTGGATAACGCTGTTTAAGGTAGCGTCATTTTTCTATAAATCTGTTGTAGTGACAATTTAATCAACCCAATTTTTGAAGATTTATAATAGATTATGAGAATTTGAGAGTTTTAAATACATGAAAAGAGATAAAGAGACTTAATTGTAACAATTGAAAACTTGAGGGATTAAAATCTCTTAAAAAAACTAGAGAAACCAAATTTGAACATCGCTAAAACTAGAGGGATTAAAAATGTAATTAAGCCTTTAAAAGTTTTTAAAAACTATGACTACACATAATTCAAATTAAAATGATTAAAACTACAATTAAATCAATACGATCATAAAGTCTGTAATAAGCTTAATTAAAGTTCAAGTATGAATTGTGTTGTGGATGTTTCATCAGCTTAATTAGATTGGGTGGCGAAGCTTGTTCCTGGAGGAAGTGTTTTATAACAATTACCCTGATGGATATGATTCACGTTTCACATGATGGACTGATGGAGAAAGATTCATTTGCACACTGACCTTTCGTAAGCTCTGTGCTAATCTTTCATTAACTTATACGAAAAGGCCAGATTCTCTTGCTGCAATAATTGAAATATAAGCTTGTACAGAAAAAAATAATTGAAATAAAGCATTTCTATAATAATGTTCTAATATATGCATAGCATTTTTTTAAAAAAGTTGTGCAAAGTACATCAAACTATGTACTTCTGTTCGAGTTTTCTTATGATTTGAGTGGTTACTAACAAATATACAATTCCATTGATCATGCTGCTTACGCTTTTAAAAAAAAATGAAACTTAGCTTCATAAAAAACTGAAACTTTGCTGTAGTAAACTGTTTTATTAAATTTGATTGATGGGCTAATCAAGTAATCAATCAGTTGTGTATTGGTATTGAATTGTATATTTTAATTTACATAGTAATCAATCATTCAAAGATTAAACAAGACATTTTGAGTAATTTAGACATTGTTGCATATGGTCTATGGGTACGTGGACAGAAAATTATAGTCGTTTGATGCTCAAAATTTTCAAATCTATCGCTAAGATTTAACAACTCCTGAAAGGATAAGATAGTAAATTGCAGCTGGGCGTGCAAAGTACCAGGGTGGTGAATCGTGGCTATTGGAGGCTAGTATTCGTACGACCTTGAGGGTTGTTGGGACGGGACGATGGTTGTGCCTAGGATCCACGGTGGTGCGAGTGAGATGTCGTCTTCTCCTTTAATTTATTTCTACTTCTTTATTGTTTATTTGTTTTCTAGTTTGTTGTGCTATGTGAGTGAGGATGATCGACAATGCTCGTTCGTTGTGCATGGAGATCCTTTTTTTATGGATGGTGATTATTCACGGGTGAAGATTGATTTCTCAGGTGGCAGTGGAAGTTAGGGCGGGGGGTGGGTGAAGGGGAAAAGGGTTGCGGCAAAGGCATCGGAGAGGGGCATCGCGAGGGAAAGGGCAAAGGATGAGGAGCAGGTGCAGCACATGGAGATAAGGGAGGGGTGTGGGGAAGATGAGGGAAGAAATTATTGTTCTACCCTCTAGTGCATTCACGCACTACTCCCAAGTAGTGCACGGCATAACGCACTATTATCATTAAGCTCGAAACAAGCGAACTTCTACACTAACCTACTGATGACCAACTTGTTTGACAGTGCCATGGTAGAGTGGCATAATCCAAACTCTATCCTATCATACAATTTTATTTTTCATTTGTTCTTATCAAGAAATACAAATTATACAAATATTTTTTATTTTATTTTTACAAATTTGTATATAATTCTAGGCGGCTTCTAGGGTGGGGAAGCTTTCATGTGGTTCATGGTGAACCATTTTTATCTATCGTTTGATCAAATTATCCCACCAGATCTTATCACGAGCTTTCCACACGAAATCTCACCTTCTCCCTCTCCCTCTAACTCGGATCTCTTTCACCATAGGAAGATGTTATTGATTGCAATTTTCTCCAGACCCCGAGAAAGCATGAAAAAGGGCTCCAAATCTCCATCGGTACCATCCTTCATTGGAAACACTGCCAATTGATTTCGATTTAGATGAGCATTTCTGCCTATATAAATTGAGGGTCTCTGCAACTAGGTTTGTGTGTGAGCAACTGAAAATGGGGAAATCTGGGGGTAGAAGAAAAAACGATGGCGGTTCAAACAAAACTTTGAGAATTCATCCCCAACCACAAATGTCGGTAAGGAATAAGATTCCTCAACGTCATTGAAGAGAGCCGACGAGTTAAAAGAAGAGGGAAAGAGGGAAACTCAAAAGGGAAAAACTCAAACATTCTTCTCAAACAGACAGATTGAAATTTTAAGCTACTTTCTAAACAAATGGTAAAATGCTTCCTTTGATTGTAGCCAAAAAATAAACCACAAAAAAAAAATTGCTTCCCGGAGACGAGGGCGTGGCGGAGTTACATACTTGTTGGCAGTTTTTCCAACTAGCACCGTTTCAGACTCGTAGAGAGAGAACTTTGGGGAGAAATAATGTTTGAAGGGTGTATGGTATTATTGTGAGTATTAGATCAATCCAATGGTAAATAATATTGATCCACGTAAAGACCATTTGTCTAACTTACCCACCCTAGCCGTTGCCACAATTCTATAGCAAATTGTTGATTTATATATATTTTTATATAATTTGTATAGACACAGTTTCAAGGTCAGTACTTAGTACAATCCGACTTATCTTATTGATCCAATATATTCAAGGTATTTGAGTTAGATCCAACTCCATCTCACAAGAAAAGTAAGGTCAGAACGAGTCTCATTTGATGACTTAACATCAAGTATGTGTTTGCGTCAACCTAACCTATGTTAACATAAATATTTACTATCTGTAACTTTCTACTCCCTTCGATCCATATTATAAGAAACAAATGTGTCGTTTTTCTTAGTCAAAATTATAAGAAATAAATATCAACTTTATAATGCATTAATTGCTAATTTTTATTTTTACCCCCTTATTTAATGTGAGACTTATATTAACGAAATATATCTACTTCCTATGCATTAATTATATATCATTTAATAGAAGAGGTAGTTTTGGAAGAAAACTCAATTTTTAAAAGTATTAATTAGGAAAAACAAGTTTCAATATAATTCTTTGGTCAGTGTGAATTATAGTTTTGTTTCTTATAATATGGACGAGAGGTAGTATTATTAAATATTGAATCTCACTTTATCCTTTTAGTTAAGACTTTCACAGTCAAACTTTCTCAATTTACATCTGAAAATGCATTCTATACCTACAGTCTTACAATGATACATTCAGAAAGCGATTTTTTATTTTTTGTTGATGGGCATACATTCGAAAAGCGATATGTTATTGTTTTTCTCTTAGCGTATGTTTGGTTCTGCGTTCAACACCATCAAACGTGAGTTTGTATACCTGAAACGCAATTCTGCCTTGTTTGGTTCTCAATTCCAGATTTGATACCAACGTGCGTTTAGGGTTCAACTTGCATTTTGCTTGAAGCAGCTGTGGGTAACTTCCACGTTGATCAGAATCGATTCTCCCTTGCATGCGTCAGGTAATTTCTCTGCTTGGCCATAAATGTCCTCCATCGTCTCCTACCTGAGTGTGCGTTTCTGGTTTTTCTAGAGTTACAGATCTGCAACAACACATAGATCTGGAAAGCACCGTCGTCATTGGCAAGGATGAGAAGGAGGGGACGAAGAAGGACTGTGAGTGTTAAAAGAAGAAGAAGAAGTAATTTGAAAGAGAGAAAAAAAAAGAAGAAAATGATGCTGCAGTGGTGTTTGAGTCTTTGAGATTTTTAGGGTTGTTCTATCATTTAAGCCGTTGGGTATTAGAATAATGGGTTTACTCTCTTCTAGGCCTATCCTAAATTAATCGGATTGTAAAAAATCAAAATAAGTACCCGTGGGATTAGAAGGAGGGATTAGTTATTTATCTAAAATATAAATAATATGAATGGAAATGGGCTCTGTTGTCTACTTCACCAAAATTTAAGTTTCTAATATCACTATAAAAAAAATTAAGTTTCTAATATACTTTTAAGTTAGGACCCATTTTGGTAATTGCACACCCAAAAGCAATTTTGATCAAATCTATCCAAATAACATTGATTGATAAGAATCACTTTTTATGTGTACGTATCCAAACAAAAATTATGTTACGTTCAACTCACGTTTAACCAAAATCAATTCTATAAAATCAATTCTCGTCACCGCAGAGCCAAACACATGCTTAATAATGTTTTAAAATGAAATGCGAATAAAAAAATCATTTAAGAAAAACTCTAGTATTTAATATATTACTAATTGCGTTTTGTATTCTTCTGAACGATGTTGTATGATCATTTCATAATTTTATTTAGCTAATAAATTAGGCCAACCAGTTATCTCCTCACTCAAATTTAATTTTTAGTTAGACCCATACTTCATTAAGAGTATGTTTGGATTGATGGAAGAGGATGGAATGGAGTGGAATGGGATAGGATGGAGTTATGTTCCATTGTTTGGATTTTTTTAAAAAGGATGGAATGGAATGGTATAGGGGGTATGAACTCCATCCCATTCCATCACTTAACCCTATTTCTGTTCCCTCCCAATTTGGGTGGAATGGGATGGAATGACCATTTAGTTTATTTTTTTAATTATCAAAGTACAATTTTATCCCTATTTTCTTCAGAGATAGTGTCGTATGCAGGCAACCGTTGTAGGACTACAACAAAGGCTGCTGGAAAAATCATGTTTGCTGAGACCACCATTTACAGCTAGCATCTAAAGTTCAAAAAAAAAATTGGTGGAATCTGAGAAGCTCGATAGTCACTTGGTAATTAACTATCCAATATCGTAATATCATAACGTTAGCATGATTTGGTGCAAAGGTTCAGTAATACTCACTTCTAATCCAATATAGCAGTTTTTTTAATATTAAGATCGTTCTTCTTTTTTTGATAACTTATAATTTATATAATATTCAGTTTACATAATATTTCAAAAATTATTTGAGAGATTTGAAAAATTATAATTGATAAATCATAGTTTACATAATATTTGTGTTTAGGTTAATATTATATACTTGTGTTTAAAATAAGAGTAAGAAAAGAATAAAAAAAATAGTATATGTTTTAATTCTACATGATAGTGTTTTTTAAAAGAAGGGTAAAAAGGAAATTAAAAAGTTATAATGTATTCCATTTCGTTCGCTTTCCAAACGATGGAATGAAAAATTTGTTCTGTTCCATCATAACAATGGAATGAGAACTTTGTTTCCTTCCGTTCCGCTCCGCTCCATTCCGTTCCATTCCACTCCGCTCCATCCATTATAAAATATCCAAACAGACCCTAAGTTTATTTAGACCTGTGGACAAATTTGAATCTGCATAACTGATTTGGTACAAATTAGAATATCCTAAGTCCTAACATATTCGGATCCTCTTCTAAATTTTATGTCTCATTCCTTCTACAAAAATACATCACAACCATTAAATTAATCGTACGAATAAAAATTTAAAAATTAAATTTGAATTTAAATTTTAAATTAAAACCGAATTTTAAAATAAACCAAAAGTCATTCTTACACCCAATTTGTCGTGTGTGTTTTCTCCCTGATTTATGACCCGTTTGTTACAGATTAAAAAGTGATTTTGATACAAAATAATTTAGAGATTTTTAAAAAAAGTAAAAACTAATTTATGTTTGTTAACAATACTAAAAAGCATTTATTAAAAAAATCATTTTAAACTTGTTTGGAGACAAAATCACTAAATTATATTTTTTTTAAATTATTTTATTTTTTTAAAAGAATCTCTAAATTATTTTGTATCAAAATTGCTCTTTTTAATCTATAAAAAATAGGTCTTAGAGCCCGTTTGTTTCAGATTATTTTATGAATGAATTGCTTTATTTAAAGAAATAATCACTTTTTAGGATTTGTTATTCGTTTGTTGCAGCTTTTAGAAATAATCAGACTCTAAATATAATCTGAAATCTGATTATAATGAAAAGCTATTTGAAGTAGCTTCTTAGAAATAATCTGATTTTAATGAATATCAAGATTAGAGAAAAGATTAAAAAAATGATTTTTGTGATCTTTAACAAACACAAATTAACTTCTACTTTACTTAAAAATCTCTTATAAATAATCTCTAAATTATTTTATTTCAAAATCACTTTTTTAATCTTAAACAAACGGCCCTTAAATCTGGGAGAAACACATATGACAAATTAGGAGTGAGAATAACTTTTGTTTATTTTAAAATTCAATTTTAATTTAAAATTCAAATTCAGTTTCGATTCTTAATTTCTCTTCCGTACGATTAATTTAATAATTGTGATGCATCTTTGTAGAGGGATAAAGACATAAAATTTAAGAGATGATCCAGGTCGAACATTCTACAAACACCCTACGTACGACATTTTTTTGGGTCAAACCTAAAATTATTTTGGGCAAGCCATGTGGAAGGAAAGCCTTGAGCCGTGAAAAAATGGGGGGACCAGCACGATGAATATTTGATGCCAAAGAAAGAAATGTGAACCATGGCCACATGATGTCTTCACCATGCAGTGAAGCTCTTTGCTCGAGATAATTCTAACGGCACATTTAAAATACACGTGAACGAACCTACAACACAAGAAAATTCCAATCGCATAGTATGATACCTTAACAAAACCGTGAATGGCTAGCTTTCTGTTAATTTATTATTCATAGAAGCCAAACAAAACCGTGATTGGCTAAAATGGTAGTATTAAAGCCCTGTAGTCTCTTTCCGGTAGTCAGGTTCAACTTAATTAATCGCATATTCAAACCAAACTAGAGCACAGAAACATTTGTTTAACCAGCCCTTTTCTTCATTTCTTAGCTCATTCTAAAGTCTAATCATATTCATATTGTTTATACGCAGTAGTAGTAGTGAATTAAGTAATAAACTATTAAACTCACAAGAGAATAACTATGGCAGCAGAAATATCTTCCAACTTTTGAATGGACACACCAACAACAGGCCCACTGAATATAATTTCGAATTTTTGGCCAACTGAATGAATACCACTAACAAACAAATGATACAATGTAATGAGAAGAGTGTTAGCGAGGAGCTAACAGTCAACCACAACTTCTCAGAAGGGAAGGCAATGAAGCCTTGTTTATTGAATCGAGAAAAGGACATTCAATGTGGCCAACAAGGCATTGGCCAACATTCTGGAACCCTATTGTCCTATCCTGAATTCACAGACTCTGGAATTGAATAAATACACAACACAATTTTTTTTTAAAAAAAAAAAATATATATGAAACAAATGGTGCACTGCAATGAGAAAGTGTTAACCAGTAGCTAACACTAAACCACAAGTGGTGCTGCTTCACAGACTGGAAGGCAAGCTATGGCCATATTTATTAATTGGAGAAAATGGATCTTCCTGTTGGTCAACAATGTATTGACCAACACCAATGAACGCTGCCATTGTCCTACACTGCATTTAGAAGCTTTTTTACACAATGTTCCCTTCTTTTGCCATCCATTGCACTACATCTAATAAATCATTGACTGCTGCAAAAGCCTAAAAATCCCATAAACTCATGGTTGTTGATCATTTGAATGCTCCTCTCAATGCCAATGACACCTGAAAGAAAAAAGGGGTTACATTTGCTACTTCTGTGTATTTTACTAGAGCTTAAGTGCTGTGTGTGTATCAGGAATTGATGTTGATTTGCTTTACCCATGGTTAGAGCGCTTGCAAAAATGACCCCTGAGAGGATGAATACAATGATTGAGCCCCTTCCTAGAATTTTAATCAATTTTCTTACTAATAACTGTCCCAAGAAGCCAGCCGAAACAGAAACTGTGAAAAGGTATAACGCTGCAAAAGAAATACAAAGACGACAATAAGTTAGAGATGTTTTCATATAATCAGAACACAACAGATGATGATTACTGCAGTTGACTGCTTTTTTAAATTTAAAATTTGTGCATTGAATGCATAACCTGAGTGAAAGGGAAGGTGAGTGAAAATGATGTATATGAAAATGAAAATATGATATATTATAGACCATGATATGTAGTCATCTTTCACCTATTTCCACATAGTCCTCTCACTTTCACTCTTATACAAATAAAACACATGGTAAGAATTAAAAATCAGGGCAAATTTGAAAGAAATATAAGCTTGAAGAGTTGATGAAAGCTACCGTAGGGAATGGGGAACCTCTTGAGTAGGTAGAATTCCACCACAGACAATGATGATGAAAACATCATCACAAATGTTGCTGTTGCGCTAGCAACCTGCAATTAAAAACAAACCACATCCTTAGAAGTTAAATTGCTTAAATGTTTAGCTTGAAATCAAATTGTGTTATATACTTGAAAGAGTATATGCACTCTACCTGGGGAATGACACCAATCTCAATGAGAAGAGGGCCCAAAATGAACCCACCTCCAGAACCAAGTAAACCTCCAACAGTTCCCCCTAAGATTCCACAGAGTGCACAAAACACAATGTGCAACACAGTCCATTCAATTGAAGCCTCACAGATGGATTCCGGGTTTCCGGTACTCATCCTCTTCTTGTGATCCTTGTACAACTTCACTGCTTCATAGCCAAACACCACAAGTGCAATAGGAAACTGAAACAGAAAAGAGAAAAGTGCATGACAATAAGTTTGACCCCATTCCATAACACGTTGTGCTTAATGCAATTGCTGTTATCATCATACCTGTAAGCAGAAAAGCACCCAATACCATATACTGCAGACCTTTACATCATTCTGCAGACCAAACCCAAATAGTTTATTAACAAACAAAATAAAAATTGAACAGACTTGTGATGTGAAGAGGGAAAATAGAGGGACTTGCCTTGATAACTTGAAGTAGTAGGAAAGAAACCCAAACAACCATTAGCACCAAAATCCTTTTCCACTTCAGGTTGAAACAAAATATTTGCTGTTTTAAGAAACATAAAAACAAAGAGTCAATTTCCTACCTACCTACCTACAGCGATATTAAAATTTTAAAAGTGTGCGAGATGTTTAGGTACCATTGGTGACTTCTCTTCTCTAGGAACCAACGGCTCATATTCTGTGTCGATTAGAACTGCATATTTCAGGAAATAAAGTTACCATCACTCCAAACACCATCAAAGAAATAAAATCACATGAGAAACTACATAACACTATATGGATCCAAATTTGTACAGTTTTCATTTATTGATTAATTTGAAAATACTATTAATTCACAGATTATATAAATGAAAAATTATTAAACAGTCAACAGATGACTTTAATCCCATATAAAGTGAAAAAATAGATAAGCTTTTTCTTACGTTCACCACGAGAATTAACAAAAGTGGTTTGTGCCTTGGCCATTTCTTTCTGCAAATAGCAAAACAGAGAAACAAAGCTATTGAGTATCTTCTGGTGGCTTATAGAATATTCAGAGTCTTAACTTTTAAGTGGTGTGAAACAACTTTTACCTTGAGAAGAGTCTCTTCCTTCCACATCTCGGTTCCCTTAAAGAAAGACCTTGAGGAGGTTCCTGACCAAAAAAAAAAAGTCATATCAATACATTCGGCTACTGTTTCAATTAAGAAGTGACTGATTGAAATTGAAAGCATGAATAACTACTAACCTATGAAGAGAATAATGATGAGAACAGTGATGAGCCAGTAGGGGAAAACAACACTGAGGGCGACACCAACAGTGATACCAAGCATAAGCATGGGTTGGAAAAGAAGAGCGAGATCGTAGTCCAATATGGGAACCTCTTTCGTTGGATGACGCACTCTGAGGTTATAAAAAACCGAGGACGTTGACGCCCCCATTATCATACCTGCAGGCAGCAAGTAACTCAACAACAGAGTAACAACTAACTAACTAACTAACTTCCTCTGCTGTTAATTTGAAGCAATGAAAGCAGAAAGAAAAGGGTACATATGGGGTCCAGATTTAATTTATTACATTTGGAAAGAGCAGCAGCAGACTTGGTATCAAAACCAATAATAAGAGTAAGCATGGGAACGAAAATGCCACCACCACCAACGCCGCCAACGGTTCCAAAAGCAGATCCAAGAAAACCAATAACTGTGGCCAACGCAAGTCTCCAACTGACCTTCAATTCCTGCATTCCCAACAAACATAGCGTTAATGTTTCAAAAACCAACGGAATTTATATGGGAGAAGGGAAAAGGACGTGTGAGTGACATACGGGCCAGACTTTATCGGCTGAGGATCCGTAACGGGGATGGGGAGGAAGGGAATTAAGGGGCAGAGAGAGAGATGGTTTGTTGTGGTCATTGGATTGGGTGAGGAACAAAGCGGAGAGAACCGCAACGGAGAAACCGGAAGCGAGATAGATGATGAATGGTTTGGTGGAGATGGACATGGCGGCCAATTGTGGTTTCCAGGAACCAAAACGAAACAACTCAGAGGGAGTAACGTTATGGCATGTGTCGGGTGTCTGCGCAAGCGCTCATAAGAAGAATGCCATGGACACCGCACCAAGTTACAAAATAAAATTGTATTTATCTCATAAAAAAATAAAACTTGTTTTTTTTTTTTTGTTTAAACTTGTTTTACCAACCAAACTTTGGTCGAACTGGTACTGCGGTTAGGTCCCTTATTCAAGGTCTCGAGTTCGAGTATTGAGTATGACAAAAAATATCAAAGATTAGTCCTCGATGTCATGGTATCAAAAAAAAAATTTAAAACTTGTTTTCATTTCTGGAAAACTATTTAGGTTACAAAAGATATATGTTTTTGAATAATCCTCAAAAAAAAACTTTTTAATAAGTTTTTGAATTAAATAATCTGCAGTATATGAATTTGTGGATACAAAAAAAAACATAATTCAAATAAACCAATCATAATTTAACTTTAATGTTGGGTGCGAGTGGTTAACGCACTTTATCTAAAGAGACGGACTCAGCTAATACCCGAGTTCGATCATTGGCGATAATCAGGGCCCGTTTTCTTGGACAACGGAGCGGGGTCAAAGACTTCTAGACCTGAGAACCAATCATAACTCTAGTAAATAACTTTTGGAAGAAAAAAAAAACTCTAGTACGAATACGAAGTTGATTGTAAAAATAGAATGCAATATTGTTTGCGTATTATTTAGTGTGAAATAATTTCTTATTATTTAGTATTTTTTTATATATTTTTTCAATCAAATATGGATGAAATGTAACAAATATAAATAAAATTTATTTGGACAATTATAAATAATGTATGAATTTTAAATATATATATATATATATATGTGTGTGTGTGTGTGTTTGTGGGTGTAATAATAAAAATTTAATATTGTAAAATATAAATACATATATAATTTATTTTTAAAAATGTGAATATAAAATTAAATTTATTAATAAATAATATAACAAGATAATAATATTCTAAAAAATGTGTTCTAAATTAATATACAAAAAGTAATATATTTTTAATAATAAAGTTTTTTTTGACCAATTTTAATAATAAAGTTAAATATCTTAAAAAATATTTTATTTTACTACAATGTGAAGTATTTACAATGAATTTAATCAATATGCACCGATCATCCTCTAATCATGTATCACTATTGTCTCAATTACAATTTTTTAAGCAGTATAATTTTGCATACCGACTGTTTTTGTCGTCATCCCCGTCGGTGGGCCATACTAAGGATTCGTTATTGGCTTTGATATATTTTTATTTTTTTAGGTTCCGTGATGAAGGTTGTGTGTGAAAAATACGGATAACATTCAATTTTCAATTTTGTTGGAGGAAATAAATAAATAAAATTTGATGACTCAGGTTTGTATAATTTTTTTTTTTATAATTCTCAGGTTTATATAATTGTTACATAGCCTGATCAACAAAAATATAAATGTTACATATATAGTCCTATATGATATTTTTATGAGTACACTAGAAAATTATTAAAAGAAATTTGTTAATGTGTAATTTCCTAATGTATTCCTTTTTAAGAATTAATAAATACGAATATTTTTTTTTGATAACATATAAATACGAATAATTTAGCTGTTTGGCTAGCAATATATTATATACTTCTACTTCTTTTTTAAAATATACTTTTTAGTAGGTTACAACTTTAATTTTAATGTACTTTTAAAAATATAGCTTACCCATGCATTGTTTTATATTATATAGCTTACTTGTGAAATTTGGTCACAAAAAAAAAAAACGCTTACTTGTGAAATGCAATTTGAATCCTAGGCGTTACTACTTCTGTTTTTTTTTTTTTTTTAATTACAACAGGGGTTACTACTTCTTAAACTTACTTTTATATGAAGCTCACTCATGCATTGTTTTGTAATCTCTCTTTTTACGCCACGGTAACTTTTTTATACTAAAATAGCATTAAGATAAATAAATGCCCTCATAATCATAATTTACAATCTACATCGTTGTAAATAAAAACGATTTACATACAGTTTAATTTGCCAGTTAACCAGAATAATTGATGGGAAGTTTTGTCGTTGCCTATTACTTCATTGAGTACAGCACAAAATGGGGGAGTGAATCATCGATCGTCAAATTCGTGGCTGGAACCGATGGCTCAGACAAAAAAAAAAAAAAAAAAACATGGCAGATTCCTTATTCAAATTGCCTTCCTCCAACCATCTACAATCCGCAGACAACAGGTGAGCAGAAGTGGCTCTATCACATCCAAGATACTGACCGATGTAGCAGCTACCAAAAACAACATGTCACTTCTTTTATTTTATTGTTTATCAAAAGAAATATTTGTTCAAAACATTCAGTTTAACTCTTTCGGTCTTAGTTCATTTTTGCTAGCAATTAATCACAATCACAAATAAGAAATACTATGTATTTACTTTTTGGTATAAGAAATAATATTTAACTTATAGGAATACATGGCTTGCCTATAGGAATTCATCTTTTAGATGAACCTCCTCCCCAAGGTTGCCTTGCTCTGTTTTGGCAAGACTTCACTGGAGTTTATTTTACCAGATTCAGTTTAGTGTTATAATGGCCAAATGGGCCCTTTGCTTGCCCAATAAAAACAAATAAGAAATACATAATAAATTTATCAGAAAAACTATTCAAAATTAAATTAGAAAAAATATTATTTAATTTAAAAAAAACAAATTTATCCTTAATGAAATCTCAATGATTATTATTGTTAATTGAAAACAAAATTTAATCATTTATGAATTAACCAATTAGAGACGAATAATAATTGTTGGTAGCAAGTGTTACTAACCACTTAATGACTACTAAGGGGTATTAAAATCCGAGGAATCTGTATTGATGTGATGTGTTACCCACTCAATGGCTTTTAAAATCATGGTTTTTCCGAGAGCGTGCAACTTTGCACACGATAAGAATAATTAATCGCACATACGAGTGATAATTATTGACAAAAATCAGAACTGTAGACTTCTAAATCAAAATTGTTGACCAATCAATATTTTGTTTAGCGGTTGTAATTAATTATCCAGATACTATCTCTAGTCCTTATAATAAGAGAATTTTTTTTAGTATTTTTTGTCCTAATTATAAGAGTAATAGACTTATTTCAAGATGTATTAATTGTCAAAATACCTTTTATACCCCTATTTTAATGAGACGTATATATTTACTAGAAGTTTACCTAATTTTTTCCTATGCACCCAATTATTAGGTGTCTATTTTATAATATTAAATAGGATTCCTTAATCTTTGTGATTTTTGTAATTTCTTCTTATATTAAGGACTAAAAATAATATTATACTTTGTCAAAAAAAAATATATCCCTATGTTAGTAACGATTACATAAAGAAATACTTGTACTATATAAATTTTTAAACAAAAAATTGGTATTTAAAGGCATCACAATAGTGAAAGTGATCAGGACTACAATGGCATTCAATTTTCCATACAATGTGACGTTCACCTTATGTTGTTTATTGACGCGACGTTTGTTTTTTTTTTTTGTTGCTTAGGGAATCAACATACAACGCCTATGAAATGTCAACGACACAAGTTCAGTTCATTTGAATTATTCAGTTTGTTTCATACTCCCTCCTATTCATATTACTCTCTCCATTCTATAATATATGCCATATTTATCAAAAATATATGTTATATTTAATTTTCAATACAAAATTAAATATTTGTTTATCGATTATACCCTCAAGTACTCTACTTTGTATTTATGACGATGGTTAATACACTAATAGTTAATGATATTAATTTAGTAAAATTATCACTCTTTATTTTATTTATTACTTTTTCTTAAACTGTGTGGTTTGGTCAATTGTGACATATATTATGGGACGGAGGGAGTATAAGAGACAAATTGGTCCAATTTTTTAGATCAAAATATAAGAAACAAACATCAATTTTTACATACATTAAATGCTAATTTTTCAATTATGGCCTTATTTAAGTCAGTTAAATTTATATGAATTAACTCTCATTAATTATCAGTCACCATGTATAAAAGGAATATATTTGAAAGAAAAAAAAAGGTTAAATTTTAGGAGTATTAATTAAAATTAGTTAATTTCAAAGTATTTCCTTAATCTGTGTGAATTAGTGTTTTGTCTTTTATAATATAGACTGGAGCAGTACTTTTGAATGTGAAGCTAATTGTATTGCATTTTCATTAAGGTTTGTATTTTCATTAATTTTTGTTGCAAGTGCATTGTATACAAAGTTTGTCATTAATTATACAATTGACTCTTAAAGTGATAACTCCCGATCTAAATTCATGAAATCAAATTTAAGGAAAGGTTAAAAAATACTCTCTCCGGTCCTAAATATAAGAAACAAAATCCTAATTCACACGGAACAATGAATTGGATTGAAATATGTTTTTTTAATTAATTCTCCTAAAAAATGTGTTTTTTCTTCCAAAATTACGTTTTTTATGAACCAACTCACTTGCATAAGAAATAGGTATATCTCATTAATATGTTTCACTATAAATAAGAGTATAAATGAAAATTAGGGATTTAATACTTTTGAAAATTGATATTATTTTTTATAATTAGGATCAAAATATAAACTATTTTGTTCCTTATAAAAAGGACCGGAGGGAGTATGTTTAATATTTGTAAGAATATTATTAGGCGAACGCAATGAGGGGGTTTAGGATGTTTAAATCGTTTTTGCAAATTATTGAAAATGTTTAATTTGAGAATGTTTATATGTAGGGTCCCTTTTTTGGACACAAAACGGGACACGGACATCGTATGTCCGTACTGTACGGACACGTGTCCGTACAGTACGGACCCCACTTTCTTTCTTTTTTAAAACAAAAAATTTCAATTTTTTTTATCTGGTTAACGAAGTTCACTTATCTGGTTAATGGTTCTCATTATCTGGTGAATGTCAACCCTGAAACTTAACACATTCCATTTATTTATCTGGTTAGCGAAGTTCACTTATTTGGTTAATGGTTCACATTATCTGGTGAATGCCAAACTCACGTTCCATTTATTTTTCTGGTTAACGAAGTTCACTTATCTGGTTAATGGATCACATTATCTGGTGAATGCCAAACTCACGTTCCATTTATTTTTCTGGTTAACGAAGTTCACTTATCTGGTTAATGGTTCACATTATCTAGTGAATGCCAAATATTTTTTTAACTAGTTAAAAAATATCTAAAAAAAATTTGAAAAAAAAACTATGTTCATACTGTACGGACCGTATGTCCGTACAGTACGAAAATACTGTGTCTCGTATTTGTGTTCAATCTTGTATTCAAAAATCATTTCTCTTATATGTATTGGGTTAATAAACGATTTTTATTTTTTTAAATGAAATTTTTATTTTTCTTAACCAATGACTTGAAGTTCATAAAGTGCGTTACCCCTACATGAATAGATTTTTTTTGTTTTTTTTTGATAGAGAATATTTTTTTTTAGTCATTCAACATCAAACCTCAAATCGTATTAAAAAATCTATTTTTTTTGTTCAACAATACGATTTGAGGTTTAATGTTGAATGAAGAAATTATTGGACCGATTATAATGGAAAAAAACTTATTGGGCTGATTTCCAAATCTTATACAAACAATTATAGTTTATAGCCACGTGAAAAAGCGTATTTAACATTTAACATACCATTAATAGGAATTTATGAAATGATTAATTTAATGGTGGTAGTTCGTAACAAATGAAGTCCGTTCAAATATAAAAGACAAATAATGGGAATGAATAGACGTGCAAGAGCATTGCGCTAGATTAAAGTTAAACAAATGGAGTCGGTTCCTCTCCCACACCCTACCTCTCCATCTCTCTACAATAATAGATCTTATCCATTAGATTAATTTAATGGTGGGAGATCAAACGCTAAAAATATAATTAGAAAAACGAAATGATATGGTGTTCTTTCTCCGAGAATTAGAATTCAAGTTTAAAAAGGTTAACAGCAGCGCCTTTTTGTGGTACTCGACTTGCAGAAATCAGTTTAACAATAGCAACGCCTTTCCTTTGTTAAATCAACTCCAGCTGCCAGGAGGTGAGAAAATTAGATCACACAGAGTGTCCCGGACACATAGATTATACAAAGACAATATTTGATCATGAAAAAAATAAAAATAAAAATAAAAACATAAAATAAAGCGAACTATAAATTCTAAAGGAGACAAAAATGGAAGGAACCCAAATTAAAAATCAAGCAAGAACTTCACGAACAATATTCTACACCCAAATTGCACCTCAGCCAATTACTTCAACGTGCGTAATAAGAAATTTAAAAGCAGACTCTAAAGTTTATTGGTGCTGTAAAATTTAGAATCAGGTGACCAACCACATAAACCTATTATCGATTAATCTTTTCACCATGTTGAATCACACCTTTGTGAGTCCTATTATAGAACCCAACAACACCCATTAATTTGTCACAAAACCCCTCAATGTTATCTGAGGTAGTTCCATTGCTAATTTGAAGCTTATCCCTTCCTCAGTCAAGCCTCCCATCACTTTGGGAGAGAGAACACAATATCTTTTTTATTTTTTTATCATATTTTTCGTTTTTAATCTCCCACCATTAGATTAATCTAATGGCTAGTGGGAGAGGATCCGATTCCTAAACAAATAACTACATTCAAGTTCATTAGGTAGTATTATACTCCCCCTATCCCAAAATATAAGCAAAAAGTATATGTATTATGGTCCAAATACATGTACTTATACATGTACTTTTTTGCTTATATTTTGGGACGGAAGAAATACGTACTTTAAAATGAAAACTTTAACAGAAACACTGGAAAATATAGCTGAGGAGATGAATATAAAATATGAGGAAAAACTCAAAATCATGTGGGACACAAAACAAAATTCTATGAAGAACTGGGGAGGAATGTTTAAAACATAAGAAACTTGGAACAACTTACTATTCGGAGTCACACACCCATTTGACCACGATGGAAAAAATAGTCTATTTGACCACCGTAAAAGCCACCATCAATATTACACTTTATCCGGCTACAATAAGACGGATGCCAATCAACCTATTTTATATTAGGGGTCTTAATTACTTTTATTTTTTGGTGAATATTAGGAGTCTTGCTAGCTTGACCAGCAATCGACGATTTTTTTTTTAAAATCGAAATTTCCTCCATATTTGAAGCCATAGCGCCCCTGAATGTTGACATGAATGAGAAGTGGCAGATTTAATCACATTAATGACATTTTGAATAGAGACAAATTTGTTTTGAAATGAGTTGGTTCTACAAAATTAAATAGCTCAGACAACATTAGTATTGTACTATATGTTGCTATTGTACTATACATTGGGGAAGTTCTACGATGCACAAGTATGATAGGTAATACCACCATGCACAAATAGTTTTAACCATTGATCAATCTCATCCCTACAATAATATGATGCACCCTCTCCACTAAATATTTTATGTTTTCCTCTCTTTTTCCTTCTCTCTCTCCCTCTCTCCGTCGTGAGTCTTCCAGCACGGCTGAGCCCCTCCCTCTCCTTCTCCCTCAGCCTCTCCCTCTCCACACAATCTCATTCGCTAACCCTGTTTCAGTCTATCTCCACCACACGACACCACATCTCGCCCTCTTCTCCCTCTACCCCACCACCTTCCCCTCACCAATCTCCCCCTCTGCACACCCTTCAACCTCCGCCTCCACTATACGACCCAGTCCCTATTCTCATTGAATCCCGAGCCCGATCCTTATCAGTGAGACTGACCAGAGCATAAGGGCGCAAGCCAAATCCAAAAACTTGAGCTCGTACTGGAGGTAAGTTCTGAACGAAGAGATGCAGAGGAGTGTGAGCAATGGGGACGTTGATTCGAGAAGTGTGTCTTGGTTCATTCACCCAAAGAAAGGAAGAACCTTTCTTGCATTTATTGATGCATCATGTCACCATCATTCTCGGCACCGATCCGAATTTTCTGCCTCGAAAATATGTGATGTTAGGGGCCCGCCGCGGCGGGTCCCTTGATTTTCGTGGTTTTGTGATTTTTGTGGTTTTGTTCTTTATCTTCTTCTTGTAAGATGTGTTGGCCTCCGGTAACACAAAGGCGTGGGAAAACACGGTGGGTCGCGGTGGGTTGCGGCGAGTGGCTTGAGGCATGGTGCGGCGGGTCCCTTGAGCACTATTTTGGTTGCGGTGGCCATTCCATATTCTAAAAATCTGAAGAAGAAAAACAAACTCATCAGACGCGCAAGGGGTCGCGATTGTTATCTATGAGCGCGGTGGGGCAATGTCTTGGCGAAGTCTCGAAGTCGCAGAGAAGGACTAAAGGGAGAAAGGGAAAAGAATCCAATGCAGAGGGTGCACTGGACTTCTGTGAGGATGAAGTTAATCCAAGGGATATAAATCCTGATCCACCGTGGTACCACCTATCAACTGGTCCACGGTAGAACTTGCCCTATACATTGATCACTAAAAAATAAGTAATAACCGTTCACGTGATAGTCACTTATCCATTATCCTTGACAGAGCTAAATCAATAATAATAATAATAATAATAATAATAATAATAATAATAATAATAATAATAATAATTGACAACAAATACCATATTATTAGTCTCAAAGAAGACAAACGAGTGGTAAAATTTTGCAAAAAATTGAGAACGCGGGTTCGAACCCGCAACGCTTCACTTCTCCCTCTCCATTCCCCCACCCCCAACCATCTGTACAAGAACAAAAACAATTGGTGATATTCATGTCATAAGCACAGTGTAACTTTCGTTGATATGAATAACTAATATGTATACTTGACTATTAGGTAAATTATTCAATAGTCATTCTTTCTAATTAAAATTTGAATAATCCATTATAGCAATTGAAAATTTTGGAGATTCTTAAAATATATAATTGAGTCACCACCAAAATTTATTTGTTTAGAGAAAACATTGGAAAAACTCTTTTAAAAGGAAATAAATGTTTTTCAAAACCATATTTGAGTTCGGCAGTCCATTATGCATAAAGAAGTTGTTAAGCGCCTCACGACATCCGTTTGAAAATGGTTACCTCTAATTGATTGTGTAAAATTTGTGTTAACTTTGAAAATATTTATTTCCCCTTACTTATTAAAACACTACTAAAATTAAATTTTTAAATGAAAAATTTAGTTTATTTATTCAATAGTTTTGGTATTTTTTTTTTTTGGGAGAAAAGATGTGAAAACTTATTTTTAAGTTTGACAGAAATGGTCCTCCATTCCTAAACGTGTAAACATATTTTTGTCCCCTGCTCCTAAATGTGTAAACTTATCGTACCTTAGAGTGGTGGTACATTTTTTGTAAACGAATTCTTCCATTTTGTTTTATATCCATACTCTATACTATCACTTTTTTTTTTGGTAAAATCTATACTGACACTTTATTGTATTTTATTTTATTTTATTGGTCTGAAAAAAATGTCATTAATGAAGGGGTTAAAAACCCATTGGGCCAGGCCCAGAATACATTCAGCTACAGTAACTGCGCATCATATGATTTTTTTTTTTGGGTACATCGCACCATATGATTTCTAATGGGTAACTCAAGTGGTGAGTTGATGAATGTTAAGGTATTAGAAACTAAGAGGTCAGCCTCAGAGTAACTACTAATTTATTAACATTTCAAAAAAAAAAAAAAAACTGCGTATCATATGATAAACCGTCAATATGACGAGTTGCACTGAAGCAAAACTCAAGAAAATCTAGCACCTAAGACAAAGCTAAGTACCCACATACTGACATTTTAAGTTAAAATTAAAACTTTATACTCTCGAAAGAACCATTCACACATACATTCAGCCCTAAGTTCTAATGGAAAGAAAGAAAGAATAGCCCAATTCATTCATACGTACTTAGAAAGCCATGACCTTGTACTGGGAAAAGAAAAGGTTGTTGCTTCCAGCACCCCACCATGTTGCTGCCAGCACCTCCACCCCACTGAAATCCCCGAAAATACCCCCCAAATTTAATTTTTTCCCCTCCCATTTCTTCTTCTTCTTCTTCTTCCTCCCATCCCTCCTCCACCACTGTCCTCCACCACAACCACCGGAGCACCGCCCCTCCACCGCCACCACCTCCCCAAAATACCTCAATTCCTTCTTCCTTCTCCCTCCTCCACCACTAGAAAACTCGCCGGAGCCACCACCCCTCCACCCCCAACACCGGAACACCTCCCAAGGGGCCACCGCGACCAGCCCAGCGGCCACCGGAGATAGTTCTGGCAAATTTCGCATTTCTGTTTTTTTTTTCGCATATTTACAAGCTTTCGGTAATTTTAAAATGTATTCCAGTAATTCAATTACCGGAACACAAGTATGCTTTCAGTAATTGAATTACCGGAATACATACACCTCCCAAGTAATGCAAATGTATTTCGATAATTCAATTACCGGAAGCATATTTTTTCAAAATTATGATATGTTCCGGTAAGCTGGCAATTATCGGAATACATTTGCATTGCTTGGGAGGTGTATGTATTCCGGTAATTCAATTACGGGAATACATTTTAAACAGCTTCCGGTAATTCAATTACCGCAGTAATTCAATTACCGGAAGCCGGTAAATCTACGGGAAAAAAAACAGAAATGCGAAATTTGCCAAAACTATCTCCGGTGGCCGCTGGGTTGGTCGCGGTGGCCCATTGGGAGGTGTTCCGGTGTTTGGGGTGGAGGGGTGGTGGCTCCGACGAGTTTTTCGGTAGTGGGGTGGTGGAGGAGGGATGGCAGGGAGAACGAATAAGAGGGGTTTTAGGTTAGTGGAGAGGTGGTGGTGGTGGAGGGGTGGTGCTCCGGTGGTTGGTGGTGGAGGACGATGGTGGGGTGGTGGAGGAGGGATGAGAGGAAGAAGAAGAAGAAGAAGAAGAAATGGGAGGGAAAAAAAATCAAATTTGGGGGGGTATTTTTGGAGATTTCAGTGGGGTGGGGGGTGCTGGCAGCAACATAGTGGGGTGGTGGAAGCAACTGCCAAAGAAAACGACCCATTAACAAAAACCAATCGAAACCACACTCCCACCCCCTCTTTTTCATATTTGGACAATGTTAATGCCACCTCCCCAAATTACCAACCCCACCTACACCTTGTAATCCCAATCCCCATCCCACTCCCCCCTCCCTCCACCATGTTTCCAACTCCCCTTCCATTGCAACCTCGTCCCTCACTCTCTGTTTCACTCGAAAGGGTTTTCTGGGAAAACATTTTTTTTGCCGGAAATTTGTTTGTTTCTGAATGTGTTAAGACAATCACCCCTCCTTACGAATTTTAGATTTTGGACCCGGAAACTTTGTGGGAAAGGTGGTCATAGAGGAGATGATGGTGGTGATGGTAGAGAAGGAGAAGCAGATTAGTTTGAGTTTTTATAGAGGTAGGTATATTTTTTACAGTTAAATGGGAGGTGACAACATGAGCTGGGGGAGGTGCTAATAATATGGCCCGTATATTTTTCGTACCTGCCCAATTGAGTGTTACGAAGAATGGGCTTTGACTGTCTAGGCTTGGATCAATGGAGCCTAGGCTCCTTTGTTATATATACTCTTGTTATATACATACTCTTGTTCTCCTAGTAGTGTCTGATGTGGAACTTTTATACTCAGGAACACCCCCTATCCTCAGGAACATATCGAACGAAATAAATACTTACCGAAAATATAGACGATAAAATGGACACTTTTTTTGGGATGAAAGGAAAGGAAAAGGGGATTGATTAAGACTAAAATCATGGAACAGCCATCCAAAAAAGGAACAATATTATTATTACAAAACACATCCCCATCGCAGTAAACTAGTCACCATGCAGTACACTATTTTTACATAGCAACACCACATTGCATATCACGATCACATCTTCTCACGACGACGCTCCACATGTATGGTGCCTTCTTCCTCCAAGCGTCCCCCATCTCCCACAGTCTGATCTGCAGCTTTGAGCGCATCTGCCACCACTCCTGGCCGACTCTCTTCCACTTCAACCACCACCTTCTCTCCACCCCTTCCTCCTTGCATGCTCAGACCTTCCATTCTCCTCTTCGCATCTTCCTCCGTTCCACTCAGCATTTCCTGCACACCACACAATACATCACAATTAGCCCAAAAAAAAATAAAATGGGACAGTTAAGTGAGTAATAATTAATTTTTTTTTTTTTTAGTTGGAAGCAAAAATGAGTTGGAAATAACATTCAATAACCCAGTAGGTTTATGAACAGATAAAAATTTTCCAGCTAAATATTAATAAAAAAAAGGATCTTAATAATTAAATTAAATTAAATTAAACTCATCAAAGTAATTAACCTTTGTCTTATCCTTAGCCTCAACAGTTTTCTGCTTGGTTTCCTCTTTCTTCCCAGTCAAGAAACCCATAGCTCTTTTAGCAGCATCAGCAGCAGATTCCTTCAGCTCCCCAAGCTTCCCAACAGTAGTATCCTTCCCTTCTTTCGCCTTCTCAGCAGTATAGTCCTTATACTCCCCAGCCTTCTGCATTGTCGTATCTTTAGCTTCCCCAGCCTTGTTCATAGTCGCGTCTTTCGCTTCCTTCGCCTTCTCCGCAGTATAGTCCTTGTATTCCCCAGCCTTGTTCATCGTCGCGTCTTTTGCCTCCTTCGCCTTCTCCGCTGCATAATCCGTGTACTCCCCAGCCTTATTCATTGTCGCGTCTTTCGCCTCCTTCGCCTTCTCCGCTGCATAATCCGTGTACTCTCCAGCTTTCTCCATTGTCGCGTCTTTTGCTTCCTTCGCCTTGTTCGCAGTGGTGTCTTTGGTTTCTTTTGCTTTCTGAGCCGCGTAATCTGTATACTCACCAGCTTTTTGCTTCGTTGCATCGTTTGTTTCCTTGGTTTTCTGAGCTGCATAATCTGTGTATTCCCCCATTTTGGAACCTGCTTCATCTTTTGTCTCCTTAGTCTTCTCCCCAACTTCGTAGCTCTTTCCAACCACAGCTTCTTTCGCGTGCTCGTAAGTGTCCTGCACCGCCCTGAACATCGAACCTATTACACCGGGCCTCTCTTGATCGTGTTGTTGATGACCTGCAGCACTCAATGCACTGTCTCTTGCTTTGTTAACGTCTTCGAGATCCTTAGCGGCGAGTTTGGAAGCTGCTTCGGCTCTTGCTTGCTTGAAGTTTGCTTCTTTGTTCAGCGTATACCCTTCATCGCGCTCGTTTGCTCTGTTCACGTCGCCAATATCTTTGGCAGCGAGTTTGGCAGCTGCCTCAGCTCGATCTTCCTTGAATTGTTGCCTCGACGCCATTGATGTTATGCCTTGTTGATTGCAGAAAAGTTCGCACCTAAATTAAAGTGTAACTAACTTATGTGAAAAAGAAGATCGTAGGCGATTGCAATGAGAACTGCTCTTCGAATTACTAATAGAGAGTAGTGATGGACATAGGAATCAGGTCCTATATATGTGAAGGAAGTAAAGTCGGTGTTTCATGATGCGTGGATATGAAGCACGAAACATTAAGTGGAAAGGAAGGATGTCGGTGAATGACAAGTGGAGGTAAGAATTCTAACAGAGTGACACGTCGAGGGGTATGGCGATGAGTAAATTTGCAAATTTAGCGCACTTGGAAGTGTGACACGTAGCCTGAGATGCTTCTTGGTGATGACATGTATCTTCTTAACCACGTAATGTAATGCTTTTGCGTGTTACCCAAAAAAAAAAATGTAATGATTTTGAGAGGATCTATCCCTTTTTTTTTTTTTGAGAATATAGATCCAAGGGTGATCCGCATCACATGCCGCATTTTGGGCGAGGTAGTTATTCCAAGTAATCGTTTTCCCAACAATTCACCTCGTTGCTACTACACCTATATAAAGAGAACGGTTCATCAACATCATGTACGCTTTCATTATATCATATACCTCTTACTTGATCATAAACTGACTTAGGCATGAGAGTGTTTATTGGACCTATTATTTTCTATTGGGCTATTGTTTTCTGTTAGCTTCTTGGGCCTCTGTTTCCTCTGCATTAGCCAATCACTGCTTCTGTTATTAGTTCTGTTATTAGTTAGTTAATATTGTTATTAGTTAGTTAATCTTTCAGTTAGTTTATTTCGTGATTACCCTTCCTTTTCTCTATTGTAATCTCTCAAAGTTGGTTCTATATAATGACCAACATTGTATTCAATTTTATCTCAGTTCAATAATATGAAGTATTTCTCAGTATTTTCTGCTGCGATTCTCTGGTAACATGGTATCAGATGAAATAAACACCATCAAAAACCTTCTTGATTTCTTTTCTTGCAAATTCTTTTTGCGTATCTCTTCTCTTATGTTTTAATGGCGGAATCATCTTCTGAGAGCACTGTCGCGGAAGAGGTCTCACAGGTTCTTCCCCAACGTCTTGAAGAGCCACATAATCCTTTAAGTCCCTACTACGTCTATCCGAGTGAGAACCCTGGTGCGATCTTGGTTTCTCCACCACTCAATGGCACCAATTTCCATTCCTGGAGCAGAGCGATGAAGCGTGCTCTACTCACCAAAAATAAATTCAAGTTTGTAGATGGAACCCTAATTCAACCTCTGTTCACCGATCCTCTCTTCAATGCTTGGGAAAGGTATAACAACATTGTTGTATCCTGGATTACACGAACCCTCACTTCTCAGATTCAGCAACGTACCATTTACATCGATAATGCCCGTGACCTTTGGCTAGATCTTCAAGATCGATACTCTAAGGGAAATCACTTCAGGATGTCTGACATTCTTCAGGAGATTCACTCAATTCGGCAAGGCGATCGGAATGTATCATCATTCTTCACAGATCTGAAGACCTTATGGGATGAACTTGCATCGGTACACCCTTCTCCTTTATGTGCATGTGACTCCCCTTGTTCTTGCAATATAAATACTTTGGTCAGGAGTTTTAGGGAAAAAGAATATGTTATATGCTTCTTAAAAGGGTTAAATGCTAGCTATAACCCTGTTAAGACCCAAATCTTGCTCCTTGATCCTTTACCACCCATTTATCGGGTCTTCTCCTTGGTATGCAACAAGAAAGAAATTCTGGATCTCCTTCTGTTATTGATAATTCTGTTCTGGTTGCCACTTCTAATAATTCTTGGAAAAACAACAATCAAAATGCTCAACCTAATTCTAGAGGAACTGGCTATCAAGCTGTAAGAGAAAGAGGCCAAAACAATGGCAAACTTTGCACCTTTTGCAATAGGCCTAACCATACAATTGAGACATGCTTCTTTAAGCATGGCTTCCCTCCTGGATATAAGCCCATAATTTCAGATTCTGCTACTGCTAATTTGGTTGAGTCTGCTCCTCAACACAATCCAGCCACCACCAACAACAATTCTGTTGTGCCTGTGCACCTTACAAATGATGATTACAAGCAACTAATGAACATGCTACATGGTTCCAAGAATGAGCAGACCAATAACACTAATCCTGCTACCAATATTCAGAATATTGATGCTCCTTCTACCAATCACATTATATCTCAATTCAATCAAGGCGGTATCTTTTCTAACCCTTCAAAGGTTTGGATCTTGGATTCTGGTTCCACTGATCATGTATCTCCTTTTTTGTTCTTGTTTTCCTCATATCATAGCATTAACCCTATATCTGTCACACTGCCCAATGGCAGCATAGTTTATGCTAAGAATGCTGGCATCATTCATATTTCTCCTCACATTACATTGCATAATGTTCTACATATCCCTGAATTTACATTTAACATCATTTCTGTTTATAAACTCTCAGCCTCTTCACATTGTGAACTCACTTTTTCCTCTAACAATTGTCTCATACAGGACCTTCAATCCAAGAGGGTGATTGGTCAAGCGAAAGCTTTTCATAGCCTCTATCTGCTACATGATTGCCACATTGCTAAAACTATTTCAGCTGCACATAACACTGCACTGTCTCTGCCTAATACTTGTACTAAATCTGTTTCTGTTTGTAATAAACCTGTCACTTGTAATTTTGTTTCTCCTTCTGCATTTGATATATGGCATTACCGATTAGGACATCCTTCTGCTTCTATTCTTGATCAGATTTGTAAGCATTTTCCATATATCAAATATAATAAACAAACTGTTTGTGACAGTTGTCATATGGCAAAACAGTCTAGATTACCATTTTCTCACAGCAATACTCTTACTAAGCATCCTTTTGAACTTGTGCATATGGACATTTGGGGGCCTGTTAATGTTGTTTCTTTTTCTGGACACCAATACTTTTTAATTATAGTTGACGATTTCTTTAGACATACTTGGGTTTATCTATTAAAAGCCAAATCTGAAACTTGATCTTGTATTTTTCAGTTCTTCAAACTTGTTGAAACTCAATTTCATACTAAAATAAAATCTATTCGATCTGATAATGGTTTGGAATTTCAAATGATTGTCTTCCATAATGAAAATGGCATTTTACATCAAATATCATGTGTTGAGACTCCTCAACAAAACTCCAAAGTTGAGAGAAAGCATAGGCACATTCTTAACACTACTAGAGCTTTACTTTTTCACTCAAAACTCCCTAAAATTTTCTGGTCCTTTGCTGTGTGTCATGCTGTCTATTTGATTAATCGCTTGCCTTCTATAGTTTTACAACATAAATCTCCTTTTGAACTTCTTTATAATGTTGCACCTATTTTCCTTGATCTAACAGTATTTGGTTGCTTGGCCTATGCATCTACTTTAACTTAAAATAGGACTAAACTTGATAGTCGTGCTAGAAAATGTCTCTTTTTGGGCTATAAAACAGGGATCAAGGGTTATGTTTTATTTGATCTTCATCTTAAATCCATATTCATCTCAAGGCATGTTGTATTCTATGAGCATTTATTTCCATATAGTTCTCTCACTAAACCGGTTGACACACATCAACCTGTCACTGAATCCGATTTGGATTCATTATGGATTGATATTCCATCTTACAACCCACAAGCACATGCCAAATCACCTGCTGCTCATGAACACAACACTGCTGAACCCCCTGATATAACACATGTTGCTGACCTACGAAGATCTAGCAGAACCAAAAAGGCACCTGCTTACCTGCAGGATTTTCACTGCCATCACCCAGCAGCCTCTGATTTCTCTACCAAATCAGGTGTACTCTATCCCTTATCTTCCTTTTTGAATTACTCTCAATTATCTACTGCTCATAAATCTTACACTTTTGCTATTTCTTCTGCTCATGAGCCTAAAAGCTATAAACAAGCTATCAAATCTAATAATTGGATTGATGCCATGCAATGTGAATTAGAAGCCTTAACTCAAAACAATACCTGGACTATCACAGAATTACCTCCTGGAAAAATACCTATAAGTTACAAATGGGTATACAAGATAAAATTTAAAGCCGATGGTTCTATAGAATGTTATAAAGCTAGATTAGTTGCCAGGGATTTTAATCAAATTGAAGGAATATATTATTTTGAAACTTTCTCACCCGTAGCTAAAATGACCACCATTAGACTCCTTTTGGCTATGGCTTCCTCTCAACATTGGCATTTACATCAATTAGATGTACATAATGCTTTCTTTCATGGCAATCTTGGTGAAGAAGTGTATATGGAATTACCCCAAGACATTGTCTCCACTAAGCCTAATCAAGTTTGTAAGTTGAATAAATCCATTTATGGTCTTAAACAAGCAAGTAGGCAATGGTTTGCCAAATTGTCTACTTCCTTATTATCTAATGGCTTTACTCAATCTGCTTCCGATTATTCCTGATTTTTAAAACATACTTCCAACTCTATTACTGTGATATTGGTTTATGTAGATGATCTCATTGTTGCAGGCAATAATCCAACAGAAATTACTCAAGTTAAAACTTTTCTGCACTCACAATTTCATATTAAAGACTTAGGACCTCTAAGATACTTCCTTGGCTTGGAAATAGCAACCTCACAACAAGGAATCCACTTGTGCCAAAGAAAGTACACTCTTGATATCATCTCAGACATGGGATTACTTGCTTCCAAACCTGCCTCTACCGCTATGTCCAAAGACACAAAATTACAAAAAGAGGGTGGGCTACCTCATCCCGATCCAGCAGCCTACAAAAGATTAGTGGGTAGACTCCTTTACCTCACTCAAACCAGACCGGATATAACCTTTTCTGTCCAGCAGCTGAGTCAATTTCTTAGTTGTCCTACCACCTTGCATCAACAAGCAGCAATTCGGGTTATTAGATATCTTAAAGCTACACCAGCACACGACTTACTCTTTCCTGCATCATCATCTTTACAGCTGAAAGCCTTTTTCAGATTCATATTGGGCTAGTTGTGTTGACACTAGGAAGTCCACAACCGGTTTTTGTGTATTCCTTGGCACCTACCTTATTTCATGGCGCACTAAGAAGCAAACAACTGTCTCTAAATCATCCTCGGAGGCTGAATACAGAGCCCTTGCTGACATTGTCAAAGAGCTGCAATGGCTAACCTTCCTTCTTCAAGAATTCAAGCAACCTTTCATTTCTCCTGCATTACTATATTGTGATAATCGTTAAGCTCAATATATTGCGGCCAATCCAACATTTCATGAACGGACTAAGCATATAGACATAGATTGTCATATAGTCCGGGAAAAATTACAGTCCAAGCTTTTTCATTTGCTACCCATCTCTACCATTGATCAGTTGGCCGATTTGTTTACCAAGCCTCTTGTTCCAACACCCTTCAACAGACTTCTTGGCAAGTTGGGAGTGCTTAATATCCACTCCTCATCTTGACGGGGGGTATTGGACCTATTATTTTCTATTGGGCTATTGTTTTCTGTTAGTTTCTTGGGCCTCTGTTTCCTCTGCATTAGCCCATCACTGCTTCTGTTATTAGTTCGGTTATTAATTAGTTGATATTGTTATTAGTTAGTTAATCTTTCAGTTAGTTTGTTTCGTGATTACCCTTCCTTTTCTCTATTGTAATCTCTCCAAGTTGGTTCTATATAATGACCAACATTGTATTCAATTTTATCTCAGTTCAATAACATGAAGTATTTCTCAGTATTCTCTGCTGCGATTCTCTGGTAACAGTGTTTGCAGGTACACACCACCCGATACCATCGTACTCCGCCGCAGCGCTTCGCTCCAGTCACCTCAGAATTTCAACTCGAAATAATATTGATTTTTTTTTCGTTACAAATATGATTTTCTTTGATGTAAATTAAAAGCGCGAAAATAATTTTTTTACAATATTTTTCTCTTTCTATGTGATGTGAAGTGCTAAAGCCTAAAAAGGTTGATGTTTTGCATCCAGATCACCAGTGATCAGAAATCAGAAATAGAAGCTGAAGCAAACCCTTGAAGGAGCGTCGTGGACTCGTGGCGTCTTGAGGGTAAAGCGTAGGGAGGAGCAAATTTGCAGCACCCGACCATAACCAACCTAGCCGAGCATAAATTGAGAAAACGGGTCGGGTCTTCACGGGCCAGCGGGTGAGACGGGTTGCCGGACGAGTTTACGGCGGCTTATGGTGGTTGGTTTCGGTTCTAGATTTCTCAGCCCATCGGTGACCGAAATCGACCGAGCCAGAAGGGTGAAGCAGGCTTATGTGGCCCATCAGGCCCAATCACCATGAGAGCGAGAGAGAGCAGCCCAAACCCAAAAGGCAAAACCCTAATTCGTGAGTGAAATAAATCCTCCCTACTGAACTGATGATGATCTCAGTCTTGCTTCTCTCTTTTTCACAACAACAACAACGCACAACAAACAACAACAGAGAAATGAGAGGCGCCGAACGAAAGGAAGGAACCCTAGAATGGGTATCGACTCTCCTCTCTCTTCTTTCTCTTACTCTTCGATGAGAACCAGAAAAGTGTTGCCTTCTCTCCATCTCCTTCCCTGTTCTGGATTGCTTCGTTCGTTCCCTTCTCTGTGAGCCCTAGCTAGTCTGCTTCACCGTTCGATCGTTTGTTCCCTTCCCTGGTTGTTAGTTGTTCATCATCTTCTCTGTAGAAGGCAAAAGCTTGGAAGCCAGTAGCCTCCGTCCGATTCAAACGCTGAAAGGTTTGTAACTTGTTCCTTATTTTCCTTATTTTCTTCCTTCTTCTTTTTCCTCACTATAAGTAAGTTTGTAAGTTGTTCCTCTATTTAGTTCTTTTTTCTGATTTTTTTTTCTATTTTGCAAACCCTGAAATGAAATATGCTTTGGTGCTTTGGAACTCGGATGATACCCATGTGGCTCTTCTAGTAAAAGGTGTGTATTTTTAAGTGTTTCATATTTCTGAGTGTGATATTTCTGGGTTAATATTTCTGGGTTAGGGTTTATGTTTATGTTTTCGGTTTAGGGTTTCTATTTCATATTATGTTGAAATTTAAATGGTTCTGTGTTTTCTTTTTCTGTGTTTCATACTTCTGGGTTATGGTTTATTTATGTCTTTGTTTTCGGTTTAGGGTTTGTTATTTCATATTGTTTTGAAATTTAAACGGTTTTGAGTGTGCTTGTTCTAGGTTTCATATTTCTGGGTTAAGGTTTATTTGATTGAGTATGTACTCTGAAAGTTTTAGTAGGCTTTATGATTGGGTTCAGATCTGACTTTTGTTTTAGTATGCTTTATTTGATTATTTGATTAAGTATGCATTATTTGTTGCTCCAATTCTATGTGTACTTGCTTCTGTTGTGTTGTTGTGCATTGTTTTAACTGATAAGTGATAATATCTGTTGAATACATAAGACTCTTAATAAGGTGGCAATTAAATGACTAGGACTCCTTCATTGTTTCAGTAATGGAGCAGTCTAGTCAGAGGTTGCCTCCCCCAATGAATGTAACTCAAGAAACAATAAATCAAACTAGTATTGGGGCTGTTGATCCCATCATTTCTGCACAAGCAGCAGAAGTTGGTGGTGGCAGCCAGCCCTCTAATCAATCAACTATTGGGAACGTAGCTGTGGGTGCTGATCCCAACTCTCTTCCTCCATAAACTAGAAAGAAAAGAAAGCCTAATGCTAGTGGTCCCCGTAAAACGTCTACTGCATGGGACCACTTCGTCAAATTACCTGAGAATGAAGTTGAATTCCTAACTGCAGCTTGTAAGTATTGTGGTAAAAGATATTTGTGTGACCCTAAAACTCATGGTACTTCAAACATGCTGGCTCATTTCAAAATATGTCCTAAATATACTCATGCAATCAATAAAGATCCTAACCAAACAGTCCTTGCTTTTGCCCCTGGTACTACTGATCTAGTTACAAGTAGCAATAGGTTTAATGTTGAGGCGTGTAGAAAGGCACTGGCCACATTCATCATTGTAGATGAGCAAGCTTTCAGAGTGGTTGAGGGTGAGGGTTTCAAACACTTTTGTAGAACACTACAACCCCAATTTACAGTCCCTTCAAGGTTCACTGCACCTAGAGATTGTGTTAGGCTTTATATGGAGGAAAAAGTCAAGTTAAATGCCTTTCTTAGATCTGAATGTTCTAGGGTTGCACTCACTACTGATTGCTGGACTTCCATTCAAGACCTCCATTACTTAACCCTTACTGCTCATTTTATAGATAATGATTGGAAATACCAAAAAAGAATTATCAGCTTTTGTGTAGTTCCAAATCATAAGGGTGACACAATAAGTAGGCAGGTTGAGGAGATTTTAAGAAAATAGGGTCTTAAAAACTTGTCAACTATCACAATGGATAATGCAACATCCAATGATGTGGCTGCGGGTCTTTTGAGAAGGCGATTTAAGATCATGAATGTGTTAGTGTTAGATGGAGAGTCTTTCCATGTGAGATGTTGTGCACACATTCTGAACCTTGTTGTTAGTGATGGCTTAAAGGATATGGACTCCTCCATTTCCAAAATTAGGCATATTGTGAGGTTTGTGCGGTCTTCACCACAAAGACTTCAAAAGTTTAAAGATTGCATAGAGTTTTCTAGAATTCCTTCGTCTAAGCTTGTGTGTCTTGATGTTCCTACAAGATGGAACTCGACATACTTGATGTTGGAGGCTGCTGAAAAGTTCCAATTAGCATTTGAAAAGCTGGAATATGAGGATGTGTCATTTTCAGAACATTTTGGGACTGTTGGAACCCCTAACTGTGTGGATTGGGAGACTGCCCGAACTTTCATGAAATTTTTGAAGATATTTTATGATGCTACCAACATATTTTCAGTTTCTTTGAATGTGAGCATACATACTGTATTCCACCAGTTAGCATCAATCTATATGGAACTGAAAAACTGCATAGAAGACACAAATTCTGTTTTAAGTAATATGGGAAGGGAAATGAAGAAAAAATATGATAAGTATTGGGGTAACATGCTGAATCTGAACCAACTTATTTATATTGGTGTCATACTTGACCCCCGATACAAGTTTGCTTATGTTGAGTGGTCATTTAATGATATGTATAAAAGTGAGCAAGATTTTGCAAATGAACTGACTGCATCTATAAAAAAAATCCTGCATAGAATATATGATTGGTATGCTTCAGTTTATGAGCAAAAAAATAGGGGTAGTCAAACATCTCGTGATCCTAGTATCGGGGTTCAAATGTTGACAATACTGGTTCTATTGAGAATACCACAAATTTGGCTAGGACTGATGCTTTTCAGAAGTATTTAGAGGAAAAAATTCTATAGACCAGGAAAATGAACTTGAGAGGTACTTGTATGAGCCAAATGTAAAGGGGGATGACAAGTGGGACTTGTTGTTGTGGTGGAAGCAGCATTCCTCAAGATTTCCCATATTATCTACCATGGCCAAGGAAGTTTTGGCAACTCCTATTTCCACGGTGGCTTCCGAAAGTGCCTTTAGTACTGGTGGCAGGGTTTTAGACTCATTTAGGAGTAATCTAAAACCAGAGATGGCCGAGGCACTGATATGTTCTCAAAATTGGTTGAGGCCTTCTTTATATCAATTCAAGGACTTCAATTTTATGGAGATGTTTGAGACATCAGAAGCAATTGTAACAGGTGCATACTTAATTTTTCTGTTTCTGATTTTTGTCTATATTAAACATGCAAGTATTTATATATTAAACATCTAATCTTATTTTTCTGTTTCTGGTTTTTGTCTTTGCTCCCAAGAATTTTCTCAATGTAATCTTGGAGGAGATGAAAGATCAACAAGTGGAGCTGCCACTAGAAGTGGACCTGCAACTTCAAGTGGAGCTGCCACTACAAGTGGAGCTGCTGGTTTTGCTTCATCTTCTCAATCACAACCAAATATTGGTTGTGATTGACAGGTTATTAAATGTTTGTTCTTTGCTTGCTACTGCCTTTGTGATATATATTTTTTTCACTCTATTTACATTATGCACTAATTGTTTATTTTATTGCTGTCAGATCTTTATTTTTTTGCTTTTTTGGAGTCATTAATATTACTAAGACATGACTCATTCGCAAACTGATTGGGATCCACACCAGTTTGCTTTTTGAATTGTCTTGAAAGACATGATTTTTTGGGTCTTGAACTTGAATCTGAATATAAAGAGTGAATATGCAGTTATGCATAAATGCAGTAAGTTATACTTCCTATTTATTTTCTTTTCTCATTAAGGCTTATTGTTCTGCAGCTTCTGCTTGTTCTGCTTTACTCAGTATTTCTATTTGCTTTAGTCAGTATTTCTATATGCTTGTTCCAGTCAATATTCCCTCTTAAATCTTTTAGTTTTGATTGGTTTCCTAATTTTTATTTGGAACAATGTTGTATTCTATTGACTTAAACCTGGTGGGATGATAATTGTGTAATTTTAATGGACCTTTTGTTTAATTGAAGGACATATGCTTTTTGGGTCTTCAAGTTTGCATTTTAATTGTCTTGCTGGAAATGCTTTTTGGGTGTTGCATCTGATTCTGAATATAAAGTGGTGTAGAAAGGCACATGCAGTAAGTTATACTTCTTATATACTTTATTTACACATTTTTGCTTTTCACATCAATGCATATTTGTTTTAAACTGAAAACTGAAGTCTGAAACTCTATGCCATTTCTTTGCTTATTCCATTCAGTCAATATGGTCATATGGAAATGCTTTGGATCAAAACTGAACATTGTTTTGCTTGTTGGCTCATGTCCAAAAGCAGGAAGTAAAGAACTAAAAGAAGGACTTATACTTTGGTATACCAAGTTTATTTCTTGTTGCCTTTAAATTTCTGAGTGTGCTTGCTTGTTGTTTATTTGTTTTGTTTGTTTGATTTTCAGACTTCAGTTGCATCACAATGATCACAGAACCAATCCACATTTGCCAGTGATTCCTTAGTCATTATACATCAGCTGGTAATGCATTTTTTCCTCTCTATAGTTCTTCATTATTTTATTTGTTATTTTGACTTGTTATTTGGGAACTTAGATTAATGGAAATTAACCATATGGATGTGGTTATGTGTTTTGCCTTGCAGCTCACAGTCACAGATGCAGAGAAAGCATAAAAAATTGAACTGTCCCTTGCAATTTTCTGTCATGGAGATGATTCAGTCAAGCGCATCTTTTATTTATAGACAATTAGACATGTATTTACTATTTAGCAAGTTTATAGACAATTAGATGTTAATGGACTTGTATGGCAAGTAGACAATAGATGTTAATGGACTTGTATGGCAAATTAGCAAGTTTATGGACTTGTGTTTAGCTTGCTTGGTTGGTATTCTGGCTAATGGCTATGATGTTAATATTATTATTATTATGGTCTTGTTATGGAGACTTTTTTTTTTGAGAGACTTGTATTAGTTGTATTAACAGGTTGTTATTTATTGTATTAGTTGTATTAACAGGTTGTTATTTATTAACAGCTAATGGCTATTAATAGGTTTGTTATAGAGACTTGTATAAGTTCTATTAGACTATTAGCTGTTATTTATTGTTTTTGTTTTTTGATAGAAGTTATTTATTCTGTTTTGTGGTTTTTAAGAAACCTTTAACCTGTTGTTATTGTTATTGTTATTGTTATTGTTATTGTTATTTCTGTTATGTTTGAGACTTAAATTTTAAAAGTTGTGATCTATTAAAAATGACCCAGTCCAAATTATGAAAAAAGTCCCATAAAATTGTGTTATGGTTAAAATGGGTTAAAAATTGTAGATTTTTTGGTTAAATTTTTGTTTTTTGGTGATTTAAAAAGTAAAAGGCCCAATAAAGTATCCAGCCTAATTGAAGCCCAAACCGAGTTAACCGACCCGCCCAATTCTTGACCCACCACAAACCAATCCGATAAAACCGTGACAGTAATTGGGCGGAAATAGGCCTAATTTTTTAGCACTAGGTTTGGTTCGGGTGGGCCATTTTGGGCCCGAACTCGACCGGTGCTCTACCCTAGTAAAGCGGTTCCCTTTAGTTTAGTTAAAGACCATCAGCTTGTATTGTTTCACTTTCATTAATTCTCTGGATGATATGCTAATTATTTGGACCAAACTCACACTATTTTCTTAAAAAAAAATCGTATTTAAACATTTGACCACTCATATATAGTCGTTTAATACCTAATCAATCACAATTCATCTGTAAAAAATTTTAATTTATAAGAATTATTTTATAATTAACAACATTACCCGGTATACAATTTAGTTTTATAAATATATAATTATATAATGATGTAAAATAGTTAGGATTCGAGTTCGAATATAATTTTTTTATAATAGAGTTCGAATATTTTAATTTTTATATTAAGAGTTATTTGGATATTCCTCTTAAATTGAAGTCATTACAAAAAAGTCCAAGTAAAAAAGTATTCAGATTTGTAGAGCCATGATAACATATCTTAAAAGTTAATTTAATTATCTCATTAATTAATTACTTTTTAAAAAATATATTGACTTTTTAACAATAAAAGTTGTTGTGTTTCTAGTACTTTTTACAATTTGATTTGAGCGTGATACGAATTTTTAGGAGAAGTAAATCTGTTAACAAAATAAAAATATTTATTATTAAACAAGTAAAACATTTTAATAAAATATGTTAACTACATTACTCTTTCCGTTCCATAATAAGTGTTGTGTTAGAAGAAAAAAAATAAGTCACAAAATAATTGTCATTTTATTTTTTCAATGTTATATTAATTAGTTTTTTCTACTTGTACCCATAAATTAGTATTGTGTGCATCACTTGTAAGTATTTATATTCTACTATGCATTTATGACAATGATTAATAGCCAATAATTAATATGGTTATTTTTGTAAAATTGTTTACACTTTTTATTTATTTATTAGCTTTTCTTTGACTGTATAAAAAAAAAACATAGGACGACATTTATTATGGAACTGAGGAAAAATATTTCTTAATATCTTTTGTCTTCTTAATTTATATATGTGTCATTAATGTCATGTTATTATTTCACAAGACCCAAATTAATTAGAATGTTTTTAATGCCATGGATTTGCATATATACGTTGATTCTAAACAAAATATTACTCCATTTATCTCATTATAATTGTCACATTTGTAAAAAAAAAGTATTCCTAAAATAAGTGTCATGTTAAGTTTTTAAAGTAGTATTAATTATTTTTTTTCAGTTTTACTCTCAAATTAACAATGAGTACATCACTCCCAAGCAGTGGCGGAGCTTGCCTAAAATTGTAGGGGATACAGCAATTACTAACTAAAATATTATAATTGAAATTCATAAGATCCATATATAATTTTTCCAAAGATTCAAAATAACATTAACATAAAGCAACAACAAAATATATTAAAGGAAAGATACCAACATTTAAAGTGCTGCTCTTCGTTCTTTTAAAGACTTGAAATTATCAATAATTGAATCAGAACTAAAGCTATCAGCTATTTCTTTTTCAATATAAACCATCATATTGTCAGCAAGGAATTCATCCTCCATCTTATTATGCAATCTTGTCTTGATTATCTTCATCGCTGAAAATGATCTTTCTGTAGTAGCTGTAGAAACCGGAAGAGTTAAGGTAATGCGAATTATCCGATCAATCAAGTAATATGTATTCTTCTTCCCTGTTTTTGCCAAAACTTCACACAATTCAGACACAGATGACAAGTTATTCAAATCTGGATGACTAACGGCCTCAAGAATAAAGTGTTGAAGTTGAAATCTTAAATTAGTCTTCTCTTACTCACTAAAATCCATAGGATAGAATTTCTTTACAAGAGCACATATATTATCAATATCAAATGCTTTATAAATATCATTAGGAACCAAACTATTGCTTAGAATTAAAAGCTTCATTGTTTGCTCAGTAAACCTGTTATACAATTCCTGCAATTGCTGATCAATTGTAACACAAAAGAGATTCACTCTAAAATGTTGACAAACTGTGATGTGATCTATTTGATGACGAGCACGCCCTTCACGCTCTATATAAACAGCATTACAATCAGGAGAATCAATATCATGTTGTTCACAAAAGAATGTCACATTTTTCAATAAATCCTCCCAACCATCATCTCTCAACTTCTGAATCAATATTTTTGTAGTGTGGACTAAATGTATAGCATTAAGTATATCTTGGGATTTCTATTGTAAAGCTTGACAAAGACAATCTGTAATTCCCATAATCTCTTTCATCATGTGCAAAATCAATATGAACTCAAATGAATTCATGATCTTATAAACAACATTAGCATCCCCACGTTGAGAGTAAGTTGATCCACTTTTACTAATTTTTTGAAGAACCACACAAGTTGCATCATGCATATTTATCATACTACAAACATAAGAAAAATGTGAGCTCCAACGAGTATCTCCAGTTCGTTTCAATGTGCCGAGCTGATTTTGTCCTTTACCACTATCAAGTTCACCAATCTCTAGCAGAAGTGATATCTCCTCTAATTTAACAGCTTGTAACTCATCATGACGCTTACTAGAGGAACACACAATATTGACAACAAAAGTTAGCTTTGAAAAAAACTCATGAATAAGGAAAATTTCTCCGGAAGCAGCAACCAAAGCAAGTTGTAATCTATGTGCAAAGCAATGTATGTAATAAGCATAAGGACAATCTTTGAGAAATAGTGCTTGCAATCCATTCCACCCCCCTCTCATATTACTAGCACCATCATACCCTTGCCCACAAATATTTAAAACATCAAGATCATACCGATAAAGAACATCACAAACTGCTTTTTAAAGAGTGATAGCCATAGTGTCCTTAAAATGCACAAGATCAAAAAATCGTTCTTGTATACAACCATTTTTATCCACAAACCTCAAAATAATAGCCATTTGCTCCCTTAGAGATTCATCACGTGATTCATCAACAATTATGCAAAATTTAGAAACTCCAATCTCTTCTCGAATATAGCTTTTCACTTTATTAGACATGATATGCAAGATTTCCTTTTGAATTTGATGAGAAGTATACTTTGAATTATATGGAGCATTGTCTAGCACTACTTTTGCAAGTTCATCATTGTATGATGCTAAGAGTTTGATCAATTCAAGAAAATTACCTCTATTTTTTGATTCTGGTGATTCGTCATGGCCTCTAAAAGCACAAGCTTGAAACGTGAGCCAACGAATTGAATCAATAGAGCTCTTAAGACGTAGTCTATTTTTTCTAATTTGATCAGAACTCTGCACATTAATGACATTTCTGATGTGCATAGATTGAACGAACAAGTCTTGAGAAGCTTCCAATGCATTATTGTGAGATGAACAATGACCTCCAATATGATTAAGAAAAACACAACTCTTCCCAGAATTGACCTTTCTCCATGCTCTGAATCCTTTTTTAGTAAAGACATTAGCTCCAGGATGCCCACTTGAATTTTTACTGAACAAATAACAAAGCAAACAATAAGCAGCATCATTAGTCGGAGAGTACTCTAGTCATGAAGGGAAAATTTTGAACCAAGATGCTTGAAATCGCCTTGGGTTCTTATCTCCATTGAGGGGATACTTTTCAATTTGACATTGATAGGGACCCCAATTGAGATAAGCTCTTCGAACTTCATCTCTTTGATTCACTGGATATTCCCAAATTTGAGGACGCTTTTCGGGGTCACGTTCTAAACAATTGACATCAAATTCATCCATGGTGACTTTTTGAATCTTGCAAGGCTGCTAATCCAGTTGAACTGTTTGATCACTAGAAGGATGATTTTCAAGTGTCGATGTTGAAGCTATACAATTTTCATCTTTGTTAGAAGTACTCCTCTTGAAAAATGAATCAATTTTTTTAAGCTTAACCATTGTATCACTCCTATAAAATGCATAAATCAATTACCAATAATCAATAATTAACCATTACATCAGAACCATAACAAGTGATCAATTTTCTTCACCTCATTAATTATAAATCATAAATGAACTCAAATATCTTAGCATTGATAAAATTGTAGCAAACAGAAAACCAATAGCGCAGTAACCATCATTTGTGTTAAGAGAAACTATTTCCTTCGAAACGAAATTCCAGCACCACTGGTTTGAATTCCATTTAGCCATATTCTGAACAATTACGTCATACTTAATGTATTATAAATAACAACACTTTTTATTATTACTCATTAGAATTCCACTCTTGAAAAGAAAAGAAAAAAGTAGCAAAGCCAAGGCGTTGCTTAGCTTATTAAGAGTCTGATTCATTCAGCAAAATTTTTGAAAGCATTAACATATTTTTTGTGACACAATATAGAAGCAGACAATGAACATGAACAGAAATCACACTTTACTACTCAAAAGGGGGAGAGAAAAAACATAACAAAAGAATCCATTTATTTATAAAACAGTTCTGCAAGAGCAAAAAAAGCAAAAAAAAAGAAAAAGAATTTGATCTGAAAGGGGAAATCCAATCCATACCTGCAGAATAGAAGAGGCGAACTGGAGAAGTGGCACGGCAAACTAGTACAGTGTAGAGCTGTGTGGTGTGCGGCGCGGCGAACTGGAGAAGAGGCGCGGCGCCGGCAGAGCTTTGTTGGTGGTGCCTGCGGCGGTCTCAGAGAAACTGAGGAAGAAGAAGTGAGACGGCGCGAATCGGAGAAGAGAAAGCGATCTGATCTGTGTGTGGACTGTGGTGGTGCTCGCGTCGCAGAGGAACTGAGGAAGAGGAAGTGAGACGGCGGGCGATGTGGTCCACGAAATCACGATGGGCCTTGTGTCACAGTATCTGGTGTAGGGTGTTTGACTTTGGAATAAAAAAACCTGATGAGCACTGACTGTAAAAAGTAGTATATAAAAAACCCTACTGAATAAAATCACGATGGGCCATATCTATAAAAAGTAGTATATAAAAAAAATTGTCAAATAAGTGAGGGGTACAGTGGCACCTCTCAAGCTTAACTAAGCTCCGCCACTGCTCCCAAGGCATTATACTCTATTAAGTATTTATGACAATTGTTAATACTCAATAGTTAATGAGGATAGTTTTGTAAAATTGTTACACTCTTTATTCATTTATAGCTTCTCCTCAATATGTGTGAAACTTCCTTAGTGACACTTATAATGGGACAGAAGGAGTACTACTTAATTCCAACAAAAAAAAAAATTACTACTTAAACTGAGATGAAATTAAGAGATTTTGATAATCACATTTATATTCTTAACACTACTTAGAGTTCATACATTATAAATAGCATGTTTTAGCCCAATTATTGGATTCAAATTGGCTCTCGAAAAACTCTTAAAAAAATAATTTGTCGATCATATGATCCACCCGACCCGACTCAAAGGACTCTTGCGGAAGGGCTCTATACTACTCATATGTTACACTCGAGCTGACTCAAAGGACTCTTGAGGAAGTGTTATATCACTCATGTGATCCTATCAGACACGAGGATTAGTGGAAACCCATTTTATATATATAAACAAAAAAATTTGGCTATTGGAAAAGCCATACATTAATGAATTATTCAAACTTTATCCCAATTTTGCATAAAATTTCTTACTAATATAATTGCGTAGCAATTTTGCAGAAAATTGCTTAGTAAGAAAAATAAAGAAGAAAATGGAACATTTGGGATCCAATCATTTCATTAATATAATATTTTAATCAATTTTCCAGATTAAGCCTTATGAACTAGATTAAGCCTTATGAATTATCCATATTTTTTCTTTATTAATTACCCATTTTCTTATTTATTTTATGAATTCTCCACCCTCTAATCTCTCTATTTAATAAGAATTAACACGTACAATCTTGTCCAGGAATTCGTTCTTTAATTTTGTTTTCAAACAATTAAGATTCCGTATGATATGCAAATATCTTCTGTCTATTCAGATAGACATTAGACACAGACATCCAATATGGGAAAGTGGAATATTATTTCTACCTCGAACAATTTTATACAGCACGTGAAGGGAAAGAAAGAATCAAACCATCATACATTACCAACCTGAAACTACTTGAGCAAATTTGCAAACCGTGGTAATAATCTAAAACGTTATTGATCATCGTGGACTCTAAAGTTCAATCTTCTAAGCCACACAGAATGAAGGATCATATGGAACACATCAAATCTCTTGGGAGGAGAATGCACCTCAAAATGTCTCCTAACCTGTCCAACTCTTCTCTGCATTCTTATATACTGCCTTGGAGAAATACTCAACAGAATCTTCTTCAAGTTAGGAATATCCTTCACTGAAACCTCAACAGAGAATGATTTCCAATTCAAAACATCACTGAATGGAGGGACATAATGGTCTGAAATAAGCACTGGCACACACCCCGTGTAAATTGCTTCCACCACTCTAGGACTTGCCACCTCATAGCCACTGGGACAAAGGCAGAACTTGCTCTTCCTCAACATTTCATAGTAGGACACACCCTTTGGAAGGTACTTGTGGACTAGCATTTCTTCATCCTTGTTTTCCCAGTGCTCAAGAAGAATGGGCCTAATGGGCCCATGAAGCCCACCGGCAAAGAAAGCCAAAACTGAACGCTTAGATGGTGATGGCCCACCAAGGAACCCATTTATTGAACCTGTTTGAAGATTAATTTCCGGAAAAGACACATCTTTTCCTGGCATAAACCCCTCAGAGGTGTTAGCATTGCATAGCACGCGGATTGAATTCTTGTACAAGTTTGGAAGTGAACGTGAAGCCTCTGGCCCCTGAAATAGAAAAAAAAAAATTGAACAATTTGTACAACATTACATTAATTAGTAATAAGTAATAGACTAATTGTCAATCTCAAATTGACAATTTAGGTGTTATGGTTAAGTAATAATGATCCTATTTATTTACCCAGTCATGGCAAGAAAGCATGAAATGATCAGCTCCAAGGCTTCGGTTCCAATAGGGATATCTTGAGGCAATGACATTGATATAATCCGTGACGGTTTTCTTTATGGGGCTAAAATCACGAGAGTCACGTACATAGACGAATTGGACCATCATTGCTACACTAAAAGGAAGGAAAAATACATGTGCTTTTTCGGGGTCTCTTGTTCGGAATTGGTCATTCATCTCAATAGCATGGATGAAATTTCCTTCCATGGAATATATGCTTTTGCAAGGTCCGTTATGGAAAACCGGTGGCTCCCCTTCTTCGTACACGAATACTTTGAATTGTTTCTCCATTTCTAAGTAACTCCTAATAGCAATTTCACAAAAAATAAAATGAGTGAATTATATTCAAACAAATAATCATGTGGGTTATAAACTTATAATAATACATACATTGGTGTGCATTTATTTAATTATTTACCTGTGAAATGCATTAGGATTATAATACATTGGTCCTACTGGAACGTAGTCTATGTCATGTGTTTGATTCCTATTTCTTGCTTCTCTTATTGCAGCTCGGGCTTGTAGGAGACCAGCTTCGGTTCTATCCAAGATGCTGAACTTTCTCGGTTGCTTTGGTTTCGCTAGAGGAACATAGGATTCATTCATAGAAGCCGTGTTGGGCCAAATTTGGGAGGCATTGAGACTTTCCTTATCTTTGTTCTGGTAAGAAAAATTGTCAGGTCATCAATTTTTTTTTTAACTTTTTAAGGTTGATTCTTTTTTATAAGGTTATTAAATAAGAATGAATCTGAAAATCTAATTTGATAATAAAACAAGAGAAATTAATGTAACCTTTCTTGTCTTTTCCTCTCTTTCGCAAAAGAAAATGAAACCTACTTTATTTACAGTTTTACACAAGGTAATTAAAACCGGACCAGACATTGAACCTGAGAGGGCCAGGGTTCAGAATTTTTGGTCGGACCGGGTTTGAATAAAATATTAATTTATATATATACCAAATATATAATATATATACATAATATTTCAATTGATACACAAAATAACATGTCTCGGAACTAATAAAATATTATTTTTTATATATATATATATATATATATATATATATATATTACCATGGTTTTACACCAAATCTTTCATAACCATTAATAGGTTGGTTCTTGTGCATAGGTATGTATAGAATATGGACTAAGAATAATGCAAAAGACTAATCAATATATTAAAAAGGAGAAAGCTTAGGCACACTAGTATTTTTATTTTTTTTTGGGTACAGCAGGCACACTAGTATTGTTACTAGTGTTTTGCATAAAAAAGGACTTGGTCCCCCCCTTTTTTCTTTTTTGGTACAGCAGGCACACTTGTGTTCGTTTTTAGTGAATAAACAGAACTCCATCCGGACTTAAGACTTAATTATACGTAAAAAAAAAAATGTATTTGGTCCATATTGGACTAAATACATGTATTTTTTTTTGCTTATAATTAAGTCCGGAGTAATATCTAAGTTTGATCCTATTAGAAATCCTCCCAAAAATCCAATTTACCACTGTAATTTTTTGTACTCCCTCCGTCCTAATATATATGTCATATTTGGCTAAATCACACAGTTTAAGAAAAAGCAATAAATAAAAAAAAGATAGTAATAATTTTACCAAATTAACCTTATTAATCATTGGTGTATTAACTATTATCATAAATGCAAAATTGAGTATTTGAGGGTTCAATTGGTAGAAAGCATTTAATATTATATTGAAAATTATAAATGCAAAATTGAGTATTTGAGGGTTCAATTGGTAGAAAGCATTTAATATTACATTGAAAATAGAAAATGAAATATATTTTGGGACATTTTTTTGTAAATGTGACATATATATATATATTGGGACGGAGAGAGTAAATGTTTTTTTTAATTTTAAACCAACTAAAATACCTGAAAATCAAAGGAGGTTGGGGTCACAGTTTTTTATGCTATTTACAAGTTACTAGTACTCTTTAACTGGGGGATAATCAAGAAATTTATGTTTGAGATCCGTAATTAATTCCTAGGATCCCTACATTACAGCAACAATTACAAGGTAGTAACATCCAAGTTGATACTGCAATGCAAGTTGATGATAATACTCCCTCCATTCTTTTTTAATTGTTGGTTTTTAAGAAAAAATTTGTTCCTTTTTATTTGTCAGTTTGATAGTTGAAGGTTATATTAATTATTTGTTTCTCAATTATACCCCTAATTATTTACTGTAGAGAGAAATAAGTGATGGATAATAAACAATTAAAAGTATCATAGGAAAAAGACTAATAACTTTATTAAAAAACAGTAAAATTTATTAATTTCTTTGGTTTGTATGAAACAATTTTAAAAGATAAGTAAAAATGAACGAAAGTAGTAGCGATTGGCATTAGTTCAAATCCTTCCATTTCACAAAGCAAAATTGCCTCGGAAAGAGAGTGTAAAACAATTACTCCTTCCCTCTCAATATATATGTCATGTTTACAACAAAAGAAAAATTGTCCCAAAATATATATCATTGTCTATTTTCAACGTAACCTTAAATGTTTTCTACGAATTGTATCCTCAAATACCCAACTTCGTATTTATGATAATAGTTAGTACACCAATGGTTAATAAGATTAATTTGATAAAATTATTATTCTCTTTTTTTCATTCATTATTTTTTATTAAAATGTGTGATTTAGCCAAATATAACATATATATTGAGACGGATGAATTACTATACGAGTAGATACAAAACCAATGCTTAAACGAAAAGGAAAGGTTCTGTTAAATGTCAACTTTAAATTACTCGTGACGGGGAACCGTGCAAATTCACTTTCATTTTACAATTTCATTCGGATAAAAAAAGGCATTAAAATTTCTATAGAAAACACATGTGTGAAAATAATGCAGTGTGTAAAAAAATATTTGATTTTTTTTACCTACAGAAAGAAAATAATATATATATATATATATATCTATCTCTAAATTTCCCAATTTTTCTGCAAAATTTAAGAAAAGGTTAAAGATTCTATCTCTAGTCATCTCAGTATCTCAAAGAAATTCATCTCTAAAAAAATAAAGTGGGAAATTAAAAGCAACGTATCAATGGCTTTAATTACATTCTCAATGCTTAAACGAAAAGGAAAGGTTCTGTTAAATGTCAATTTTAAATTACTCGTGACGGGGAACCGTGCAAATTCACTTTCATTTTACAATTTCATTCGGATAAAAAAAGGCATTAAAATTTCTAAAGAAAACACATGTGTGAAAATAATACAGTGTTGTAAAAAAATATTTGATTTTTTTACCTACAGAAAGAAAATAATATATATATATAAATTTCCCAATTTTTCTGCAAAATTTAAGAAAAGGTTAAAGATTCTATCTCTAGTCATCTCAGTATCTCAAAGAAATTCATCTCTAAAAAAATAAAGTGGAAAATTAAAAGCAACGTATCAATGGCTTTAATTACATTCTTTCCTTTTTTATGTTTGTTCATTATTTCCTTCTTAAATATAACTATAATAATCATCCGATTTATATTTTGTGAAAAACTAAGTTTAACAATTGAATTAATTAGAAGAAATTAAGGTCTTACAGATTGTTGAGGTGTTTGTATGGCCTGAATGGAAAGTGGAGGAGTAGAAGAGTGATTGAAGACAGAGTCATCGGAGATAGCTTTCACCTCCTTGTCGTGAAAATCCACGGCCACAAACACTAGCCCTTCAGACCCTTCTCTCTTCACATCAGATGAAACAGCTTGGGCCTCCATAGTAGTCGTCACAACACCAGCACCAGCGCCACCGTTTGAGGAAGATGGAGTAACAGAACTCCATAAGAGAGGTGGGTTTGGAATAAGAACCCAACTAGATGGGTTAGGACCCAATACAGAAATAAGCCCCGCAATTAGTATCAGAGGCACCATGAACAACAAGAGTTTCATGGATGAAGATGACTCTGCACCCCGCCATGCAGAACAATTCCTTCTACCACTAACCATTGGAATATCTTCTTAACCTTTCCCTCTTGATACATACAAGGTCTCTCTTCTCTACCTATAGTAGAACTATATATGGTAGCAGAAAGAAACCATGCTTGTGTTTTGTTTATTTGGAAAGAATGAGAGAGAGAAAGAGTAGAAAAAACAGAGGGAGGATTAAAACAGAGAGGTTTTTGGTGGCATGTGTTATATAGGAAGTTGAAGAAGAGGAAGGAGAAATCTTGTTAATAAATTGGTGCGATCTCAGGCCAAGCGTCTTCATACTCTGTCCTCAATATCCGAGTTTTTGCATGCAACTTTTTGGATTTCCCTTTTTACCCTTTCCTTCACCTTTTACCAACAACCCACCGATTCGCTTATTTAATGGCCCCTTTATATATACTGCAAGTTGGAGGAATATTTATTACAAAGACCAGAAGGAAAGAAAAGAATAGTATGATTATAGTAATAATATAGTGAACTTCATGTAAAATTTATTTCAAACGTAGTACTGTAATTATTTATACTCGTCATTATGTTTAATTAACTTGTTTCCTCAAAAGAAAATATTTATTTAATTATATTTTTTTCGTTTTAGAAAAAAATTATAAAGATGAGCGTTTTCCGTATTCGTTTTTTGTTTTATGCGAGCGTGTTTTGATTGGTTCCCACGTGTCGTGACTTCCTTTTGCTTGAGACGTGTCGTTTTAGGGGCGAGGACAAAATTGAAGACCAAATGCATTGTGTACTCTTCAAATATGAGGTGACATATAGTCCGGCCAGCCCAATGAGTTGACAGGCAAAGCAAGATAAACATAAAAATTGCTTCCGTTTAGGTCTTGCCTCTGGTATAATATTCATAACTCTCTATCACTTAGGTCTCCTCTCTTCTCTTATTCAAACCAAAAACAAAAGGTCTCATCTCTTATCCAATAGTTTCATATTGTTTTAGGCCTAATCTTTTGTTGGACCGGCCGTGCATATAGTTCTGTTTGGAAAAAAAATAAGGTATGAAATAATAGTTTTATCTGACGCAAAGTTAGTTGATAGCTGATAACTTAATTTATAGTCCTGTCAAAAAAACACTAGCTTATAATTGAGAAACTATATGATAGCTTATTAAAGTTGAAATATTTAGTAAAATTAGTTGTCGAACCAAATGACAATTATAAAATGATATAAAAACAAATTTATTTTATTTTGGCATAAATAGTAAATTATGTTTATATAAATAATTTACTTTAAATAATTCTCAACTTTAATATTTTAATTTATTTCAAATTATTCAGCATCTTAAAAATCAGAATACTATTTTTTTCATATTTTATATATTATTTTTATCTTAAATATACATTTAATTAGTGAAACTAATTATTAAATGTATATTAATTTTTATGCAAGAATTTATTTATAAATACACATTTTTTATTTAAGAGATGATAAAGATAAATAAAATCAAAATAGTAAGGATGAAAATGAGAGAAAAAATAATAAGTTATGAGCCCAAATGCTATTTGAAGTAGCTTCTCGAAAAAAAAAACTGTAAGCTATTGAGATAAGCTATTTAATTAAACATATCTATTTTGGTCAAACGAGTTTATAAGCAAGTTAAATAAATTATAAGCTAACTTATTGATTTTGTGAAAAAATGTCATAATGGAAATGTATTAATAAACATATAAAACATGAGTAATAAAACTCACTATAACATTACGTAATTTTATTAATATTTTTATATTTTTCAATTATTATTTAAATATTCTCCCGTCTATATATAAGCAAAAAACTTGTCGCATATCCTTTAAGAAAAGTAGTTATTATCATTTAATAATAATTTAATAAAGAAATAAAAAAATTATTGTAGTCCCTAAATTGTCCTTGATGATAGTTATTAGAAAATTCAATCTAAATTTAATTTAAGGATACTTTTGAAATAAGATCATTAAATAGGGTTAAAATAATTAAAATTTATTTATATTTTAGATCATTAATTATGGACTTTTTTATTACATATATACGAGACCAGATAGAGTATATTTTAAGCTTCCACGCAAGAAAGGTGGTACAATACATGCCATCCATTCTTCATGATATTTTGAAGGAAGATATCAAGAGAAGTCGAACAAAAGAGAGACAGAGTGAGAATAGTAAATGTTTTGACTGAACAAACTTTTATACTTCTAGTTATTTACTTACCACTAGTACTAGTATTCTATAAGGTTGACACATGACTCAGAAAATAAAATTAAAAAGGCAAAATAGAAACTCCAAGCAGGGATAAAATGGTAATTTAACATTTATGATTCTCTTCGAGGCAGCTTTGATGGTACTAATTGGATTCTTACTTCTTAGGCATGCGGCATCCCATTTACATGGTCAGCGGCAGTCAGAACTCAGAGGTGGACGCATGCGATCCTTTCCATTTTTAATGCTTTACAATTTTTAGCAAAACACCACGGTTTTATGCATTGTGCATCGGTGCCCAAAGTTATGCTTTTAAAGTTGAAGTGCTCACTCCGTCTATCATATACGTTATACGTTACGTTATATCGGGCTAAATCACACGATTTAAAAATAATAATAAATGAAAAGAGAGAACATTAATTTTGACAAACTAATTTTGGCAAAAAATATTTAATATTATGTGATATTGTCAAAAAATATTTAATATTAGGGATAAAATTGGCGGAAAGTATTTAATAATATATTAAAAATAAAAAATAACATATATTTTTAGATAATTCTTTTTTGTAAATGTGACATTTATATTGGGACGGAGGGAGTACCCCATCAATTTTTGTCAAAAAAAGTAGCCCATTAATTAATTTATTTATTTAAGAATTTTACTACACTAATAACATGTGTCAAAAATTTATTTTTCTGTTTTTCCTTAAATAATTAACTACATTGTAGTTTTAATTTTTCTTTACCACTCGTGCAAAGCACAAGTTCTTTCAAGCTAGCATCAAAATAAAACGCAGTTATGAAACTCTTAAAAAGAAGTGAAAAATACAAATGTCGTCCCCAAATATTATTTTATTTGTGTCAAAAAAATATTATTTTATTTAAAATGTTTTTTTTTCACAAGGTATAAACCTTTTTATGGTCATCTTCACAAGAAATCAACTGAAACACATGAACAACTCAGCATCTTCACAAGTTATAACTTTTTTTAATTTTTTAGTAAAGGTAATAGATAGATTTAATTTTGGGAATAATATGCAACAGAATCATCTTATTTTGGGGTTGTTCAACCTAAGAGAGATAGTTGATAACACTTTTATTCTTCAAACTTTAAAGAAAAGCACTTAAATATTTTTGTATCATTGTTAGGGGTCACACAAGGATGGGGGCGGGGGACAAAATCCTCCGCGAGCAGTTCAGGGATGGGGACCATACCACGCAGGGTCCCGTCCCCAATAATATTACTTATATACCCATAATATGTGTCTAGATATCATAAATACTAATAATATTTTGGTCTTTTCCTATTGTTAAGAAAAACTAAAACAAATAAAAAAGTAAAACCAGTTCGATCTTTTCCTTTGTGTTTGTGTGTAACTCAATGACTGTGAACAAACTAAAAGAAATAAGCCTAAATCTATTACCGGTCTCTACTAAAACCAAATCAGTCTTTTCCTATGTTTTCAGGAGCTTTTGTAATGTTTATTGAATATTATGTTTGTACTATTTGAGTTTGAACTTGTTATGATTTTAAATTTAAGACTTTGTGTAATACCATACATTCAACTTAATTGAAAGTAAGATAATTAATATTAGATACAGCGATTACTAAGCGAAATTAAACTTAAATATTATATTAAGTCTAAATGACCACAAGGTTCTTAATCCCACAAGTGGGGAAATATTCCATACTTCAAAGTTACATAGCTTTCTAAAGATCTAATACAAAATACTAGTCTTTTTGCATCAAAATCAATAGAATGTTACATAATCCAAAATACAAAATAACATAATAGGGCTTTAGATTTCAAGCCTCTTCAATCCTCCTTCTCAACCTGTGCATCTAAAATAATAAAAAGAACGAGGTGAGATAAAAATCTCAGTGAATCCTCCCCTCGATTCCTCACCATTTCTCTCTTCTATCTTATGACAACTTCCAAGAAAATAGTCAAACATAATAATGCAATGCAACTTCCTTATTAAGAACATGTAGTTCTTCTTTTCTTTGTGCTTAGCACTATTCTTTTATGTTATTGGGTTTTGTCATATGCTTTAGTCCATAGACCCCAATCAACATAACTAACGATATGGTGGTTAGACGCCAATAACCATTCAAGTGGCGTCTCACGAGACTAACCATGCCGTTCTCTCCTCTTATGAGGAATCTTGTGTATCTTTTAGGTGATTTTTATCACAACTTTCATAGCTTAAAACGCATGTTACAATACATATCATCATATAACATTCTATACTGATTCCAATGATATTTATAACAAAATCAAGGAATTTAACCTCACATGTATTTGAGCCCTAAGCTTGCAAAACATGTACATTTAACTAATCATATAATCAAGATCAATACAAGTTCATATGAAACTTATCATCACTTTTGAGATCTAGTCCCTTAGGAACCAAAACTCATTCCCATTGAGGCTCTGTGGAGCATGCAATAGGTCAAACATCAATCATACATTTGTGGGGGTTGAGGACAGCAGCCAACCCTTTTACCATTCCACTGAGACATCACAACAATAATAATATCATACTCTAAACCCTAACTTGAACTAAATGTTCATACATTGCTTAGGGAAAAGAAATTCCTAATGTGGGACTTATGGGTGCCCATCACCTAAGAGAAGGAAGGACTCATAAACAACACCAAGGATTAGGACTAGAAGTGGTGGAGCTTGGTTCCCTTCTCCTTCTTTTTCTTCTTCTTCTTCTTCGTGTTTCATTCTTCCCTCTGCTAGGGTTCCACCAAGATCTTCACCAATAACTAAGATTTCAACTCTTCAACTCTTATTCAAGCTAGGAATTGAAGAAATGTAGCAAGAATATCTCAAATCCCTCTCAAGATAATGAAACCCTAGTGTTTCGCCCTTTCCTTTCTCTCATATTTTCGCTCCTTTCTTTCACTTTTTCCTTTCCTCTGCATTCTGATCGATTCTGTTACGTTTTTGTGCATTTTATAGTTTGTGAATCGATTCACACTTAAATGTGAATCGATTCATTCACGCAAGAATGCAATAGCGCCTTTGATGAATCGAATTGGTGAATCGATTCACAGTTCCTCAATTCGATTCACAGAGGCTTGCTAATTGTTGGAACAGTGCTTGAATCGATTCAAGCCTGCACGAATTGATTCATGCACTGCAAAATATAGAAAAACCGAATTTTCCAACCAATCTTGAGGTTTTCTCCCTAAGCCAACTTCAATCAATCACTAACCAACACTTTACAATTATTTGAAAGCTAATTTCAACTCATCTAACAACTTAAGATCAACAAAGACACATTATCCTCATTATGCAATTAGGTTCATCAACTTGAAATCAAATTGAAATTAACAACCAATTACACAAATCTCATGCAACATGTAATCAAACTAAATTTGAGGAACTTGGGGCGTTACACTTTGTTACTTTTATATTTTTTTTTCAATTTTATTGGATTTTAGTTTATGTTTTTTAAAATTATTTGTGAATTTTCAGGGCCCCATAGAGATCCGCGAGGATTTGCGGGGACGTGGACGAGGGATAAAAACTCCCCATGACGGGAATTGGGGACAGGGATGGGGAAATCTAGGGGCAAGGGATGGTGAGCGGGGGAGTACTTCCCGCCCCCGCTCTGTCCCTTTGGCATCCCTAATCATGATCCTACTAACGATTCTTATGATTCTCCCGACCGATGTATGATGTTGGTCCTTATTCTATTTTATTTTAATGTCATAAGTTTCTAATTATTTTTCTACTATCGGGTTAGTAGTCTGATTATAGGTTTAATTTTTTTGTTTGACTGTTAGTTCTGCTACTACTCCATCCGTTCCAAAATATAGAAGCTTTTTAGTCAATTCTCTCCCACCAAGAAATTAGTTAAAAACATTAAATTTGTCTATAATTTATATTATTTTTCCCAAACTACATTTATTAAATTGGCTATTCATATTCTCAAAAAAGAGTTTATCTTAATAAATCACCTCAAGAAAGAGTTTGCTCGGTTGATCGTTATTATTGTTATTTCTACAGCTATGCCCTAAGATGAAAGGAGCATTGCCTAGAGAGAAAGCTAGTTTTATTATACTATCTCTGGTCCTATTTATAAGAAACAAATGAGGTCTTTTTTTTAGTCCTGAATATAAGAAATAAACCCTTATTTTCAACCACATTAATTGCACTTTTTCATATTTGCCCTTATTTACTATGAGACCAATTTACAATATGTTTGCCAATTTGCCATTAATTATCTCTCTTTCTCTCTCATTTATTACAACTTACAAGGGGTAATTTTGGAAAAAAAATAAAAATATGACATTATTAATTTAAATTTACATATTTCTTTGATTCTTGTAATTTTGCCCTCTAATTCTTGTGCTACTGTGCATGGAACCGGAGGTAGTAGCGCATTTTTAAATAATCCTAAACCTTGATTGACGTGTCAAATAAGGCCACTTTGTTTCATACATTGTCTTAAACGTACTGGATTTTTGTTACCCTTCTATTACCTTTCGTATTTGTTCGATCAAGTGTATTTTCTAGTTTTCTAAGGTCGAGATAAAACCAAACGGGACAACTTTGTTTCATACACTGTCTTCAACGTACTGGATTTTTGTTACCCCATCTAAGGGTTAGATTTGGTCAACCAGAAATTTTTATCATAATTCCAAGTTGGCTACAAATTCGACAAAGTTTTCCAAGCAAAAAGTTTTTTTTTTCAACAGATCCAAGCAAAATGAATTGAGTAGTAATGAAAATATCAGTGTTAGCGTAAAAAGAGCATAAAACACTTTTTTTATAAAAAAAATTTTATTTATTTTTTTTTTGACAAAAAAAGAATTTTTATTTATATTTTCTCGTTTTCCCCTTTTACTACTTGTTTATTTTTTGTATTATTTAAATTTAAATGAAGCAACGTTTTTGCGGTGTGGCGGCGAGAAAGTCTCCACGAAAACACATCGTCAAAAGACCCAAAATAGCGTGTCATTCATTATTTCCCTCACATTAACGCAACGGCACCGCAGCAGAGTTTACGAGAGTTCATGAAGGAGTACTATTTGACAATAAATATTGAGATGGGGAATGCCACCATCGCTAAAATAAATTTAAACCAGAGATTATTAAATACTCCATTCGAACTCGTTTTTAAAAAGAAGAAAAAACTGAATCACGATAACAACTGAATTATGGTAACTAAGAAATTAATTATATTAATTTTTCTTAATTTCGGTTAAAAAATAGTCTCTCCGTTCATTTTTATTTATCCACTTTTTAGAAAAATTTTATTACTATTTATTTATCATTCTCAAAGTTTAATATTACATTAATTACTATTACTGTTTTGTTAATTATACCCTTAACTATTTATTGTAGAGATTTGAGAGAAATAAGTGTGAAACACCCTTAAACGACAGCTAAAAAAGAACGAAAGTATTAAAGTCTATTCTCAAAATTGTCCTTGATGTCATTTAATGAAGAAGACAAAAAAGGCAAATTGAAAATAGAATTTATATTAAATAAAGTTATTTTCAAAATCTACTCAATAAAAAAGGATAAAAGTAATTAAAATTACTTATGGTATACTTAGATCACAATACAGGGATTTTTTTTCCTTCTTGTAACAGTAGTAAACTTACATTTCCTCATGGCAAGCAGAGAAACTAATCAGCATATGAATATCTAGGGCCCAAAAATACATGTGCTGCGTGGCGTGGAGGTCGTTCTGAAATTTATCTATGCCCTATTGTACTATTGTTAACCTTCTAATTGATTTGAAACAAATGAAAAAATTGCATAGATGCCAAATCTCTATCTCTGTCTCTATTATATACATTTGAGAATAATCCCATTGATTATTCTTCCAAATGTCAACCTCTAAGCAAAACAACATTTATTTCATGTTTATGTGTCCTAGAATTCGATGATGTGTTCAAGTAAAATTGACATGGCTACCTGAGTCAGCAATGACATGTACAGATTTTAATTAAATATTTTAAAAACAACAAGAATTTAATTATTTATTGAGAATCTGGAATTTATTATTGTTAACAGAAATGGAAATAACCATTCGGTTATAGGAAACAAATTTATTGTGGATCGTAAAAAATGGAAAACATGGTCATCAATAAGAAATTATGCATTCATTAAATATTAACTTTTTAAAATAATATTTGGAACATGAATATAAAAGAGATATTCTTGACCGGATCGTATTTAATGTGCCTAAGCTAATTCTGGAAAAAAAATTATGTTCATTCCAATTCCTAATCAATAATCAATCAATTAATAATAATATATACAATTACAAATAATCTCGTTGAATGCACAGTCAAATGTGATAATTAATGACTAGCCACTAGGATAAACACATCAGCATAAAAACGCCACACGTACAAGAATATGACACACCAAATGACATGTGAGCACCACATTATTTTCTTGAAATTTTTTTAAAAACCGAAAAAAATAGAATATATAAGTAAGGAATGTATTTATGAGAATAATTCTGGAACTTTATTGGTTGAAAATATAATCAACCGTACGGATCTAATATTGTGTCCAAATACATCCAAAATTTGTTAGTCAAATCAGAATTGGAAATTATAATAGGAATGTATTAATTATTTTATTTATTCACATTGATAACGTTATTGATTATGGATCTCCTAAATGGTCAATTCAATAACTCACTTTCCTGATTTACGAAACCACATTATGGTGTCTAAATCTGTTCCTATTTACATTAAAAATCGTGATATTCTTTTTTGAATAAAAATTCTATAAAATGGTTATGACTAAATCAGAAAATCAATTATGTGATTAATTCAAACCAATTTTTGAGCCCATTGCTGCTGCACTTTCATATAGGATGAACAACAAGGAGGGTTTCATTGCAGGTTTTTATCTCGGGGTGAACATATTTGATGTGGTCATTTTAGAAATTTCCAATGGTGTTTTTGTATGTCCATTTTGTGTGCATCAAACTCATTATGAGACTACATAAGACCATAAAAGATCTTTTTTGTTGTCTTCTTCTTTTGGGAAAAGTACGTATTATACACATTATGAGACTCTATAACATATCTTTAACATGATGTCTTTTTTATTTTTTGAGAAATATGCATCTTGGATCATATTTTGACTTGAGATATTGCAGATTCATGAGCTCCTTGAAGAATTGTAAAGGGGTTGAGTAAGATATCATTTTGCTTGAAAGAAAAGGAACTAAAACTCAGATTGTACCTAGAGAGAGACAAGACCACATATTGGGAAATACATTATAAAAGACAGCCTAAACTATTTAAAAAACAGGTGGGAGGGATCACTGGGAGATGGGTCAATGATTACCGAGCTGAGGTTCAGTCCACACAACTATAAGTATTCACAAGGAGAAGAAAAGTCAATACATAGAAGGGCCTCTCTATGTTCTGCGATATCCATAACTTCTTTTCTTTTTCTTTTTCTTTTTGGGTGAATTCATAGCTTATTTTCTACCTCACACTGAAACATGGCCAAAAGCCAACAATGATATAAATGATAAGAGCTGACTATTTCATGAAGCACATCGCCATATAGTCATATACAACATATAAAGATTCAGAATGAATTCACAAAAAAAAATTGATTTAAATAAATTAAAAGAAACATCTTATCCATATATTTTACTGTTATTAAACATAGATTTGACAGTAATTTTGAAACGAAAATATAAAATATCCCCCTTTAGACATGCGAAGACCTTGAAACTAAAACCCTAAACCAGTTAGATGCTAATTATTAAAAAAGTTTGATATATTGACAAATGCAACTAAACGCTAAGATGAGATTGACATGCATGTGATAACTCTGTTAGTAGATCAAATTACAAATTGATTCAAAGATTCACGAGGAAGGGGGAAAGAGACAAAAAAAACACATTCCTGCAAATTGGATTGGTAAAGCTGAACAAGCTGCTACTTAGGGAATGGAAAAAAAATTGAAAAAATGAACCTCATTTCTCTTCTTTCACCTTCCTATTATGGGCCGACTGACTTATAAACAGCTTATTTGAGCTTATCTACTGATATAAGCTCTTGTGATACCGTTTGGTAGGGCTTATTAAAACTGCTTATAGCTGGTCCATAAGCTGGCTTAAGCTTATTTTCATAAGCTTTTGTTGCTAGCTTATGAAATGTTTCATCGGCAACTTATGGATTTCCGAAGCAGAGTATACGCATGACTGTTGTTCGAATCCTTCACAGCTCATTTTTGTTTCTTGTGCCGTTATTTTTTTATTGCTTGCACTACAAAAAAAAGCGGGTATACCGACGGCCTATTATTGACGGCCAGGACCCGTCACGAAAAACACGCCTTTTTCCGACGGCTTTAGCCGTCGGTAACTGTAACCGGTCGTACTCTAAACATTACCGATGGCCTCATCTATCGGTAATGTTTAGAGTACGACCGGTTACAGTTATCGACGTCTAAAGTCGTCGGTAACGCCGTGAAGTGTAACGACGGGCTTGAGTCGTCGGTATGTAAAGATGTGGTCGTCGGTATGCTTCGCTATGAAGCAGAACACAACCTTCTCTCTCCTTCACTGTTCACAAACGCTCTCTCGTCTTTTTCATCTCTTTCTCTCTGTGGAATGCATTTCCGACCACCACACCACCACTGCTACCGTCCCTGTCTCTCTCTGACCGTCTCGTACACCGTTGCTGTCTATCTCTCACTGTCTGTTGCGGCCATGACCACAACCACCCCTTCTCCGTCTCCTGCCACAGCCACCGCTACCCCACCACCCACACCGTTCATTTAGCTGAGGTATATCTTCTAATGTGATTTGTCATTCGTCTATTTGGATTTTTGCTCACTGTTTTTGCTCATTGATTTGTGGTTTGCTCATATTTTTGCTCATGTTTCACAGATCTGTAATGGTGCTCGTTTGAATAGTAGATTTCTCTCATTCTCTCCCTTTCTTACTTATCAGTTGCGAATCTCCACCACAATCTGGTTAGTTCCGACTATTCGTTTCTTTTCCTCTCTTTTCTGTTTTGTTCTACCCTTGCTACTTAATTCCTTTTCCATCAGCCATTCTTTTCATTTCCATTCCTCTCTTTTTTGTTCCTACGTTGTTTTTTAGTTTTTTATCAAATGCATACTTCAAATTATATTGGAATGACCTTTAAAAATGATGTTCCTGGCACACATGTTTTTGAATTTTGTTAGCTGTAGATAGAACTTTAAAAATGATGAGTACAAAATTCAAGGATAAGGTGATTTTGAGGGATTAGCATTGGGATAATGCTGCTGGGTTTTGGGGGGGTTTTTGGGATAACTTTGTTTGTTGTTATTAATAAACACTTTGTTTGTTCTTCCACCTTGGATTATTATACCTGTTCATAGTGATAGGCAGAGAGGAATTAAGTGATAGGCAGAGAGGAATTAAGCAACTTTGTTGCATTCTTTATCCACTTCGGTATGTTGTTTTCTTATACCTGTTCATCTTTTATCAAAAAGGGAAAAAAAAGGAAGGAAACTGAGCTTTGATGATCAAAGAAGGGAAAAACAGTATTGGAGATCCAACCATTTTTAATGGCCTTAAGACGAATCTGCATTTGTTATATGTGTGAATTGTTTTTCATTCTGTCTTACTGGGTTTTGGTTTGCTACATATGTGGTCAAATAAGTTTTGGCTTGCTCTTGTTTTTTGGAATTTGTATATGGCAAGTGTTGTATGGTGTATGTATTGTTGCGTTATACAGAGAGTTTCTTTGCTTTTTTTTTTAAACAACCTGACTAGTTTTTAGTTGTTGAACTTTAATTGTAAAAGGCACAACTATTTTGTTTTGTTTCAACTTTTCAAGCAGTGAGTGTATAAAAATCGTTGGTAAATTATTGGAAATTAATTAATTTATGTTGTTACAATAAGCACTTAGAGTTTGATACACTGCTAGACATTAATTAATTTAAAAATTAAATAAATAAATCAATTAGTTAATTAAATTAAATATAAAAAACTATTCAGTTAATTAATTTGAGTTTTCTGGAGGCATGCATGATTTTTGATTTGTTGTTTGGTTTCTGTGTGTTGCAAGTTAATCTCCATAAATATATTTACCCATTGTTTTGTTCGTGTTATTCAGTAGCTTCACTACTCCGCCACACTGCTCCGAGGCCGCCACACTGCTCCGAGATTGCCACTAGCATCCAAAGACGCGGATGTTCTACTTCTCCTTAGCACTCTCTTGTTCTGAGAATTAGGTACTTTTTTTCTCCTTAGCACTCTCTTGAAATGTCGGTTCTTTTTGGGTGGAAAAGAGTTGTCTGTTGACCCCGCACCGATATATTTCTTTGATTTCCTTCATAGTTCTCTCCACAGAGGGAATTTTGAAGTGATGTATGTTTTGGCTAATAAATATACGTGAGTGGGTACTTTTGTATTCCTTACCTATATTTGAGAGTCTAGGAAGATGTTATAATCATGAATTGGTCAGTGTCACACCCCGAGTACGAAGTGTTTAGTATAGTGATAAATCCTGATAATTTCATGTTTGCTTAGGCTTCATGATCCTATTAGGTTTTATTGTGTAAACTGAACCACCATAAGTAAGATGTATGCTTATTGATGAAATGGACGAATGATGTAGTGGCTGTGATATGTGTGTATATGTTAGTGATATAAAATGTCGTATTCGTAATATTGCCGTGCTGGAACCTTGAGGAAGATGAGCACCCAAGTTATATAGTTTTTTAGTAACCTTGATTTTGTGAATGTTTGGATGTTAGAATGAATGTTTGGAAAGCTTTGTTATTTCAAGGTTTCAAGAATGTGTTGGTGGTTTTTCTGCAAAATTTGGAATTTTTTTTATTTCTTTCGTTAGCTTCTGGTGGCTTTTGCAAAATTTAGCGTGTGTTTTTTATATATATTTGGTTTATTGGTTTATGGGTTTGATACACTGCTAGAAAAATGAGATTATTATTCTTTGTATAAGTTAGTTGTTGAAAAGTGAGATTATTGTTGATCGGGCATTTTTATGAATTTGACTTTGTAGTTGTTGGCATCACATTTTGCCGTGCCACCACTGCCGCCACCAATACCCGTGCCTCTACCACTACTCTGTGACCGAGGTTAGTTCGTTATGAGTTTTTATCGTGAGAGTAATTTTGTATGATTAGGAACCGTAGTAATTTTGTATGATTAGGGACTGTAAAAATAATTAGAGACTGTATAATTTGTGACTTTTATATAAATAGATAGATAGATGCATGTTTGAATATTTTTCTATCATGCTTTGATGCTTGAAATGTCGATTCTTTTTGGGTGGAAAAGGGTTGGCTTTTGACCTCACACCGACATATTTCTTTGATTTCCTTCAAAGTTCTCTCCACAGAGGGAATTTTGAAGTGATATATATTTTAGCTAACAAATTTACGTGAGTGAGTATTTTTGTATTCCTTACCTATATTTGAGAGTCTAGGAAGGGCTTATGATCACGAATTGGTCAGTGTAACACCCCGAGTACGAAGTGTTTATTGATGAAATGGATGAATGATGTAGCGGCTGTGATATGTGCATATATGTTAGTGATATAAACTGTCGTAGCCGTAATATTGCCGTGCTGGAACCTTGGGGAAGATGAGTACCCAAGTTATATAGTTTTCTAAGAACTTTGATTTTGTGAAAACTTGATCATAACATGTTTAACGAACTAAAAGAAACTTAGAATTAGTTATGAATGTGTTTTTGGCGTGGTATCGGAGGGTACAATCCCCTAGACATTAGCATGCTATGAGAAGGGCAAGGAGTACCATAGGACGATTTGCAAAGAAAAGTGATGTTGAGGCCTCAAACAACTTAGGTCTGGCGGGGAAAAACCGATATTAAATTTTATTAAATGTATTTTAATTAGTTTATTGTTTTATTTCTATGATTGTTATTAGTATCGGAGAAAAGCCTTAGTTTTCCGTTTGAGGTTCAATATATTATTAAGTGCATGTACTCTTTTAGGGTACCACGTGTTCATTGTATATTGAACCTTGAATTGTCCAAGTCAGACAGTTTGGGAAAAAACTTTTTTTTTACTCGTATAATAGTTGTTGCTTAATTCTCGTATCTTTATAATCGTTGTCATTTTTTTTAACATGCAGAAGATGAAATTTTTTCCTTCGAGTCGTAGTTGGATGTACGATAGGTTGTATCAGGGGAGAGGGGTTTGAAACAATCTTTTTGCGATGGGGTTGATCACTTTGTCCAAGCCGCAATGGCACATGAAGATTTCATAATTAATGGAGGGATTAGATGTTCGTGCATTAATTGCGATTGCAAAAGGATTAAGAGCCCAAGTGAGGTCATGTATCACCTACATAGAGTTGGATTTAGGCCTAATTACTGGATTTAGACTTGACATGGTGAAGAGTTGTCTCGGGTTGATTTAGGAGTTGGCGATAATTGCACAGGTGCTTCAAGCAGTTGCGTAGATACGGTATATGGTGAGCAAATTAAATTGATGCAAGATATGGTTTGTGATGCATTGGGGGTCAACGTATCATTCGAGGAGCAACAGTATGATGACACAAATGAACTTGCAAATGAGACAACACAAAAATTATATAATCTCTTATTTTTTGGTTTACGTTATCACATTTTTTATATGGGAATAAATTACTAATTAAAAGTAATCAATTTAATTAAATTAAATTAAATTACTAGTAATAGTTAATTAAATTAACTAAAGAAATTAATTAATTTAAAAATTAAATAAATAAATCTATCACATTTTTTAATATGGGAATAAATTAATAATTAATTAATTTAATTAAATTAATATTTAATAAATTAACTAATTAATTTAGTAAATTAAATTAATAGTTAATTAAATCAAGTATAGAAATTAATTAATTTAAAAATTAAATAAATAAATCAATTAATTAAATTAAATATAAAAAATTATTCAATTAATTTAATTAATTATTTAAATAAATTTTGTGGAAAAAAAATTCGGCGTTACCGACGGGTATGGCCGTTAGAAAAACAAGTGTGACATTACCGAAGGTCCTGGCCATCGGAAAATTACCGAAGGTTTTACCCGTCGAAAATTACCGTCGGATTTTGACCGACGGATTCGCTCGTTTGTAATAACGACGGTAAAAAAAAGCTCATCGGTAAACATTTGCGATGTCCATTTTACCAATGGGTTTGTGGCCGTCGGCAATTTGTAGGAAATTTCGCGTTACCAACAGCTTTTTAGCGTTATCGACGGCTTTTAATCCCGAGTTTTCTTATAATATTGTACCTTTTGTATTTTATTTTACGTGCTCTCGGCTTGTAATTTCTTTTACGAGACCTGTACTGTTTTTTTAATGTTTTATACTTGTTTACGTGCTGGTTTTCATTTTAAATGTTTTATTTGTTTTATTTAAATTTTAACACTTTAGTATTTTTTTTTTGATAGGCAAATGTTAGTTGTTAGTAATTGTTAGAAATGTTAGTTTCCCGGGTTTGAACCCGAGACCTACTGCTTACACTCCTTCAGCGTCCCTTAGCTCACCAACTGAGCTACCTACTTGGGACACTTTAGTATATTTTTTAATCATGGTTTCTTTATTAGATTTTTACAAATTAAAAATAACTTAATATTGAATGTTAATTTTTTTTATTTTAATCATGGTTTCACAGTATATATTATAAGATGCATGGTGATTGGGGAGTTTTTTATTATTAATAATAATATTGTTATATTTAATGTTATTGTTTTAAATTTGTAGTTTATTTTTAATTGCAATTCTATTTTTAATTTTTTTAATTTTGAAAAACTATGATATATTATAAGTGTTTATATAATAATACATCCAAACACTTTAATTCTGTATAAGCGCTTTTCACTATACATATCCAAACACAAATAGTTTATTGAATTTAAGCGCTTATGACATAAGCTCTAATACGATAAGCTCTTATGTCATAAGTGCTTAAATAAGCTGTTTATCCAAACAAGGCCTATTTCAATAGAAAAAAACCACCAATGACTGATGAAACATGAGGCAAGTTGCCCATTAGAGTACAAGACAAATAGCAACCTCAAAGAAAGGAAAAGTTGCAGCTGATTGATTTCAAAACTTCTGGGAATAATGTTATTGGGCATATGAAACTTTGGGAGGCCTTTAGGAAGAAGAACATTCTCCTGATAATGTGGTATTGAGAGCTGCAAAAGCTAGCAGGAGGATGTGGATCAAATTGAAAAGCTCGATATATGTCGTACATCAAAACAAAAAAGGATTGATGTAAACTCAGTTGAATATTGCTTTTGTTGCATTGACTAATTGACCATAGAAAATAAGTTAAATTATAAATGTGTCCAAAATTGTTGAGCCTTCTATCTTTAAATTAACTTCCACTTCTAAGACATGTTGTACAAAGTTCCATCAGAAAGTCCAAAAAGCAGTTGTTTGTTAACACTAACAATATTGCTCCTAGAAAAACAGTTATATAGAGTAGTATCAAGATTACATAGCAAATGTTATAGGTAATGTTATATACAGAGCGAAACACACAAATTTGTCATTTTTCAGGAAGTATTGAGGAATTATAGTATCATGAGTTCAAACTCAATATGACCTTAGAATATAGATAATGCAAATGTGTTTAGAATATAGATAATGCAAATGTGTTAAAATAAATCATGTAGACACTCAATTGACCCATAATATGACAAATACCTATAATTACTTTGTAAAACATTGGCTCATAATGGATGCAAACTTTTCATAATCTCTGGAGCTTATATACTATTTCTTCTACTTTTGCTTGATGCAACACATGGAGTGAAGAAAAGTAAGAAACGGTAAAGAAAAAATCTACATGTTAAATTTAGAATCAATATGAATATGAGTTTGCCGCTTGAGAACGACTCCTGCATAAGTAGCTACTCAATGATATGCTCGCCTTTTCTGTTTACAAATATGGTTGGAGCTCATTAAGGGCGACTATCAAATGAAATAAGATATGATATTAATACACGAGAACAGAAAAAAAAAATCCAAACCTCATTAATGTCTAAATTAATAAAATAGTATAAAAATATTTTCCTAAATAGTTTTGATTGTTAACTTTTATAATTCAAAAACTATACAGTATACTAACCATTATTTACTTGCTATTTAATATTAAAAGCCACTACACGCATTATTCTAAAACTAATAATATATATATATATATATATATGTGTGTGTGTGTGTGTAAAAAAATCTATTTCTAAATGTGTGTTTTCTAAAAAATAAATATGTCACAAAATTTATTTAAAATATTTTCCTCACTTAATCGTAATTTATATTTATTTTTCTCCATATTCAATTTAAAAAATGATAGTTAATTAAATATTTATCAACTTTGTGCTCCATTATTGAAGCAAAAAAATCTTTTAAAATTGTTCGCATATACAAAAAAATTCTTCATACAAGTATTTGAAAAAGTATGTTAGATAAAATATATCAATTATTTAATAAATTGTTTGGAAGTATTATCCTGGTTCAATCATACTGGAATGGTGGGTGAGGAAAAAAGTGTTTTCTACAACGACACTGAAGTTATCTAAAATATTTGTAATGTGGTATACAATTTTTCCTCTGTTCCACTAATATTTGTTCCCCTTTTGTCATGAATGCACCACATGATTTTATGATCTAAATCTATTCTCAAATAAAGACTTAGATATTGAAGGATTGAATGTATACAGAATAATGCTTCTTCTGAACCCTAGCTGTTTGATTATAATTTTTAAGTATATCTTGTGCATAGCACAAACCTACAAATATATTGTAATAAAAATTCTAATTCTATGATCTAAATCTATTCTCAAATGGAGGCTTAGCTATTGAAAGTTTAAATGTATACAGAATATTGCTTCTTCTAAACCCTAGGTAATATAATTTTCAAGTATATATCGTGCGTAGCACGAGCCAACAGATATATTGTAAAAAAATTATGATTCTATGATCTTAAATCTATTCTCAAAGGCCACTAGTGTAAAATACACCTTTAATCGCGATTTTATTGGACTTTTAACGTCGGTTTTCAATCTGGCGTGTATTCTGTCGATGTTGTAAGTGTGAACATTTAACGCCAGTTTATAAACCGCGGTTAAAAGTCACTTTTAACCGCGGTTTTTATCAAAACCGGCGTTAAAACCCAACGTGAAAAAGAATAAAAAATTTTGAAAAAAAAACGTAAAACCGCGGTTAAAAGTTATTTTTCGTTTTTTTCAAAAACGAAAAATTATAGAGCAAACCAACCACCAATAAGGCTACACTACAACTCTGAAAAAACAGACACATAATGAAGCAATTGAGAAAAAAGAATAGAAAAGAAAACAAAGTTCTAATTGTTTTGTACCCAACTCCAACTGATTCCAATCCACTGTAGTGATAACCTTTCGCACTCCATGAAACAATTTACTCAAAACTTAAATCTATATTTCCTCTAATATCTTCATCTTCATTAATCAAATGATAGTATTTAACTTAAAGAAGATTAAAAAAAAACAAGTCACCTGCTCCATGAACAATGAATTTCTTCCGGTTTACAATTTCAAAATCTCTAAGTCTGTTGCTCCAATCCATCCCATGAGCTTCTTAGAAGATGCAATCATTGCTTGTCTAAGTTGTTCTGAAACTTGTGAAGAATCTCCTCGTTTATCATCTCTATCTCATTTTTTTCAAGTGATTGCAACTCCTCCTGAATATCCCATATAAATGCATTCTACTTTGTCACTGATAGAAGGAAGGATTACTTAGAATCCCAACATTCTGATAGATGGACTGGGGAAATAAATAAGAGTAGAAGTCCATAAACTGACTGATTTTACAAGTGATAGTGCTTATCCATAAAAAATATAGTGTTTGACTTTTGTGCAATAGAAATAGGAACATATGTAAATTGTGATACTTATAACAGATATGGGAGAAATGAAAAGGATGAAATACTAACCAAACAAATATTCACTTCCTTAATCAAAGTCTAAACAGCTCAATTTTTTTTTGGATCAAGTTTCAAGCAGTGTGCAATTGAGAGCTGTAGGTACAAAAAACAATGTAACTAAATATCAAGAGAATCCAATACTTCCAATTCCATATCTAGGAAAAAAATCCTAATGAAGGAACAGTTTTTAAGGTACAAATTAAAAAAAACAAACTCTTACCTCTTTGAACATGATAATATTTGGATGCCCTAAAGATTGGTGGTTAACTATCTCCCTTTGCATATTCTCATCAATCTGATCACACCATAAACAAACTCACTCAGGAAAAAGGAAGAGGATAAAGAATTCAGAAGAAATTATTAGAAAACAAAAATGTGAGGTTACTGTACTTTGAAATATTAACAATTTTTCAAAATGCAAACCAGAAGAAAAATCCCCCACAGACAAATATGCATAAGTCACTTTAAATTTTCAATTTCAGAATTCTCAAGAAAAGGATTAATGATTGAGAGCATTAGCCCATTGAATTGAGTTTCCAGAATGTCAACTCACACAGAATCGATCTCAGAATTAGGGGAAAAAAATAAAATTAAAACCTTTTTCCCCCCTTTTAATGTATTTGATAGCAACAAGCTCACCTGTGTTTTTTGCGCATGACATTCCAATCCGCTTCAGCAGATGCAGCAATCGATGCCGTTGCCTGCCAAATAATAATAATAAACTAATTAAAAAAATTGAAACGCGAGTTTGTGCGTTTAGGAGATTACATTACCGCGAAACATCAAGAGCAGAAGCTGTAGAATAGCTCACAGCGCCGTTTAGTTATATCCTCACCATTCGAGCAAGGTGGGTTTCTCTACCCACACATGCAGAAAGGACGAAGGAATGGCGCTGCGGTGTTCGCGGAGTGGCGGTGTGAGGGAGCAGTGTCGGTGTTCGCGGAGTCGCGGTGCGAGGGAGGAGTGCCGATGTTCGAAGTGAGGGACGACGCGAGGGAGGAATGACGGCGGTGGAGAGTGGCGGTGCGAGGGAGGAGTGAGGGCGGTGTTCGAATGTGAGGAAATGAGGCAGTGGACGGCGTAGAGAGGGTCGAGGCTAGGGTAAAGAAAGAGAATAAGGTATAGTTGGAAGGGAAATTAATTTTTCAGGTTTTAACCGCGGGTGGCTTAAACAATCGGCGCCATAACCTGTTCCATTTTTAATGTTTTAACCGCGGGTGGCTGAGAAAACCGGCGCCATAACTTGTTCCATTTTTCAGGTTTTAACCGCGGTTGTCTTATAAAATGGCATTATAACTTGTTACCGCGGTTTTCTCAAAAAACCAACGTTATAACCTTAACTTTTAACTGCGGTTATTGTAACAACGGCGTTATAACTTGTTATCGCATTTACCTTTTAACTTATAACGCCGGTTTTTTAAAAAAATTGGCGTTAAAAATGATGCGTTAATTTTAAAATGCCATCGCGTCATATTTTATGCAGGTTATCTTTAAAACCGGCATTATAAGTGTATTTCGCACTAGTGGCAGACTTAGATATTGATTTTTGTTTCTTCTAAATTCTATGTGTGTGATTATAATTATACTGTGCGTAGCACAGACATACAAATATATTGTAAAAAATTATCAAATATTTTTTATCTAAGAAAATTACAATTTTTTTTTAATATAGTATATAAAACATAAGACACGGGATAGCCATTTTACAAGAAAACACAATATTTTATATGAAAAACATTATATCGACTATATGTAAGTTGTTACACTTTGTGATCATGATTGAAATCAATCAAATACTATATAAATTTTTATATATAGGTCTTTTCACGAATATTTGGAAAAAATATTATTTATAATATTTCAATTATTTTATAAAAAAAGTTCATAAAATACACATGTTGCGTCAAAAAAAAAAAAATACACATATCCGTACATGGCACGAGTTGACATTTTAGTTATAAGGATAACAGCATCGGGATTGCGAAGCAGCAAGTAGTTAACGTGTGTAGACCTTGTTTGTCTAAGATCATCTTTAATGGGTCATGTGGTCAATTACCATCAACATATACTTACATTTACAATCTTTCTTGTGGTACGGGGAGGTGGGGAGAGGCAGGCAAAGTGATTACTCCCTTTTTTCTCGTGTTCATAGGTGCAGGAAAAACGAAACATAACTCCAAATCTCTGATAAACTTCTCATGACAACATTGATCATAGCATGGATATTTAATTGAGTCGTGTAGCTAATTAAAGTATCATGTGATTAGTTTCCTTATTATAAATTTTTTTTAGAGTTTCTTTTGGTGCTAATTATAAAAAAAAATAACTAATTTCAAGATATATTTATTACAAAAGTTCATTTTATACCCTTGTGTTGTGACTTTATATATTTCCAGACTTTGTTTTTATTTTTATGAATTAATTATATGGTGAGTATAATATAAGGGGTATATTTAGAATGACATTCCAATTATACGACATTAAATAGGCTCTATTGGTCTTTGTGTTTTTTGGTTTTTTTTTTTATATTAAAGAACAGAGGCAATACTTCTAAGTTAATCCTTTACTAGTAACACTTGGCTATTGCGTTGTGTAAGTACTACTTTCTATCATTCAATAAAATTTGAGAGTCACGAGTGGGGTGGAAGGGAGGAGGTGTTGGCCCTTGTGTGGTTCATATTTTGATTTTGAGCATTGAATGTGAACTCCCCCAGCCCAAGTCCTCCACCGGCCACCATGGTCCATGGTACACATAAAAAGCAAAGAGGAGAGAGGAGACGTAGAAGGGAGAAGGAGGACAAAAGTGTGCAAATTTTAAGAAAAAGAAAAAGAATATTTTTGGTCAATAAAATAAAAAGATTTTAAAAAAATTACAAAAAAATTGATCCATGGTCGATCACATGAGGTACCTGCTTACATATCCAAATTAAGGATATTGTTAACTCCCATATTTCTTCTAAAATATATTTATTTTCAGAACTTAAGTTTCGAAGCTCAATTCGAAGTTTAATTTCTGGAATAGTCTAGAAGTTAAGTTTCGAACGATAAAAATTGTCTGGAAATTAACTACTAGAAGGAAAAATGAGTGCAAAAAATAAACCTTCCAGAAATTAACTTCAAAATCATGGGCATTTTGGAAAAAAAAATTCCAAAAAAAAAACTCGTGAGAGTGTATGCTAGAAAAAATAGGGGTGTTAATAGTTATTCCCATCCAATTTCTAGCTCTCTTAAGTCTCTAATATGGAGCCCAAATCCAAACCCGCATTAGGCCCATCTTTCCCACTTTTATCCATATGTGTCAGCTATAGTACGACGAACTCCACACAGAGGAAAAGCAGTGACAGACCATATAATTTTGGTGTGCGTTTGAATTGATTATAGAAAAAAATATGTGCATGTTTGGTTTGTCGTTCAATGTTTCTGATCTTATGTTTGGCAAGCATGGTGGCCACCATGCACAACTTCTCTCTATCCTTGGATTATGAGTACCCCACAGTAATACCATGCACTCTTTTCACCAAATCATTTCTCTTTAGAAAATGATTTTTTTTTGGAAAATAAAATTTGAACATCACTTTTCGCGACACCCATTTCGACACCGTATGTACGTACGTGTATGGACAATTTTTTTTTTCAAATTTTTTTTTAAATTTTTTCAGAAAAATAATTTTTTTCCAAAAAAAAATATTTATAAAAGTGGTTAACACGGTACAAATAAGTGCCCCTCTATTTTTATGTGTGCCTCTGTTAACCACTTTTATAATTATTTTTTTTTGGAAAAAAGTTATCTTTCTGAAGAATTTTTTTTTTATTTTTTGAAAAAAAAATATTGTCCGTAAGTGTCCCTCTGTTAACCACTTTTATAATTATATTTTTTAGAAAAAAATATTTTTCTGAAGAAATTTTTTTTTTAAATTTGAAAAAAAAAAAATTGTCCGTACACGTACGGATATACGGTGTCACAATGGGTGTGGCGAAAAGTGATGTTCAAATATCATTTTCCAAAAAAAAAATATGGGAGACTTATTTGTACTGCGTTAACCACTTTTATAATTATTATTTTTTGGAAAAAAAATATTTTTCTGAAGAAATTTTTTTTGAAAAAAAAAATTTTGAAAAAAAAAATATTGTTCGTACATAGATATATGGTGTCGAAATGGGTGTCGCGAAAAGTGATGTTCAAATTTTATTTTTCAAAAAAAAAATCATTTTCTAAAGAGAAATGATTTAGTGGAGATGGTACATGGTATTACTGTGGGGTACTCATAATCCAAAAGTAGAGAGAAGTTGTGCATGGTGGTGTTACCCACCATGCTTTCCCACCCTAGAAGTTGCCCTTATGTTTGCACTGGTGAACGAAATTTACATTTAGTTTAGTTTCTCTTTTGAGTTGCTGGCAAAACCAAGATTGACTTCAAACTTCCGTAGGCAAGGAAGTAAGGTCCATGTTACTTTTGCTTTTTTCGTTTGCCGTTGGGGAGACCTCACTTACCATTTTTCTCGGTACCTGCAATACTATATTATAAAACTCATACCATTTTTAGTAATTACACATTTAAAAATATTTTTGATTAATACCTTTAGAGAAATTTCATTTTGTTAAACATACGTTTGAGAAAAAAAGTACCTAATTATAAATCACGTTATTTTGAACAAAACTTTAAGTTTGCAAAATGAGGTTTAATCAAACTTGTGTTTATATATTTTAATCCAAATATAATTAGAGCAACAAAGAGACAAAAATATATTAAAACTAACAACAATCTTGTATAGCACAAACCTTTCTTTGCACGAAAATGAGACGAAAGAGTCGGCCAATAAAAAAAAAAGAGAGAGGAGAGAATGTAAAGGACAAAAAAGATTACAAAAATGCTTGATTTTACGAGAAAGTATCGTACGACGACAGACGAACGTGTTTTATTGCCACTATGTCTGTGATTTCCGTCAAACTTCAACAGAATTTCATTTCTTGTTTTCTTAAAATACTGACGCGTGTATTTTCGTCGGATTCGTAAAAAAAATCTTTCGTAATATTTAGCATTGCCCAAAAGATTAATCAAACAGTAGTAAACAGTTTTGTGCATATTCGTGTGCTTAGTTTTCATAATAACAAGCATTTTCCTAAGGCTAATTGTGCACAATTATTTCATCATAAATTTATTTATAAGAATATGTATACTTTTAAAAAAAGAAAACCTTAATTTGAATAAAATTTGTTTTCATGCCACATAAAAGAAAAATACATTTCAAACCTATGAACATTTTGCATTTTTAACAAATCGTCTTTGAGTGTTTTGTATTTAATTTTTTTTAATCCATTTTGCTTATCAATTACTCTAAATTAGATTGCTGAGCAAACTGCAAAGACTTGAGAAACATCAATTTGTTAATCGCCAACTATTTTTGGTACAAGATGATGATACTCTAACTTAAATTAGCCAATACCAATTTCTTAACGGTCGAATGTTGGTTGACTGTCATGCAAGGACAAAATAAGGTGTTATATGACTTTATAACTGTCCATAAAAAATAGGAAGATACGACATAGAGCCTTAATGTAATGAAATAAAAAATAAAAAATTATGATTGCAATGAACATTAAAAAATCATGTGGTAAAACTCGAAAAGCCCAACAAAATACCCAGCAGAGTTGGTAAATACTAACTGTTTCAGTTCATACATGGTCAAGATTTCCAACATACTGAGAAATTATAGTCTTTGATCCAAATTTTATCCCTCTAAAATTAATTCTCATTTTAATGGTTAAATAGAACATATCAACCATTGAGTACAATAAAAAAAAAAATAGAACATATCAACCATTTGATGAGTAAATTAACTGTTACATATTCCAACACATTTATCTATCCAAAGGAGTATATAACATCGCAGCAACTAATCAAAGATACATTTTTACATATGAAAATGCTAAATGTTAAAGCAAACTAATTCCTAAATATTATAGGAAACCATTTTGCAAGGAGCACCTTTCTTCTCTTAATCGGTGCATAAAATTTGCAGTAACATCTATGAAAAAAACTTCTATACAAAATAAAAAAATCAGCTACATCATTGATCTTGATGAGGATGACCACTTATAGATCAACCGGCATACCAGCATTTCACCAGTGGTCTTTACACGAGCACTGACCATTAGAGAAACAATGAAATCCTGAAGAATCTCTTAGAAAAATATCCCTCTTAGTAACAATGGATACATATTTCAAGAATGCATGGCAGTCTCCACAAAGAAGGATGTTCTTTACAATCCGAATGGGCTTTCCTGGCTTGGTCATCAATACTCCATAAGTTGCTGCCAGTTTTGAACTATGATAGAACAGAAATTTTTTCTTATGATGCTCCTCCACTTCATGGAGAACAAAGCTCGTGTCAGGTTCATATCCAACTTTTAGGCACTCCAAGATTAGAATCTCCAACCCACTATATATGTCTTTCTCTTGTGGATGAGATCTATCTCTTGCATAGAATGAATGTATTTTCTTCTGACAAATGATCCAACTTTGAGCCGGGTGTTTGCGAAACCCCTTTTCTCTCATATTTTCCCTAACCATTTCAGAGCAGTCCCATCTCCCAGAAGCAGAATACAAATTTGAAACAAGTATATAAGTAGATGGATCTTTAGGTTCCAGGGCAAGAATTTTCTTAGCAGCCCATTTTCCAATCATTGTATTCTTATGCAGTCTGCAACTATCAAGCAAAGCGCGCCAAACAAGAACAGAAGGCTTAAAAGACATCTTGTTGACAGTTTCCAATGCTTCTTCCAAAAGACCCCAGTGACCCAAAACACTGATGAAGGAGGAATAATGGTCGGATGTTGGCTCAATGTGATAAACAGTTCTCATTGAATTAAACAAACTACGACAGTCATCTACCAAATTCAAGTTAGTTTGTCTGTAGGCTGCAATTATCAAAACAAATGTAACTTCATCAGGCTTTATGCCCTCCTCCTGCATTTTCAACCATATTTCTAATGCGCTATCGCCCTGTCTGTGCATAAGATAGCCAGAAATCAAAGTATTCCATGAAACAACATCGGTAGAGGACATATTGCTGAACATCTTAATTGCATCATCCACATTCCCGCACTTAAAATACATGCTAAAAACTGCATTTCCTACTCCCACATTGGACTGAAAGCCAAATTTAAGAACTTGGCAGTGGATTTGCTTACCCATATCATGATAGCCGACAGTTCCACAAAGACCAAGCATTGAAGTCGATGCAACTTCATCCATAATCATTTTCCCTTCAGATTGACCAAGGTGGAAAAGAGAAATCGCCTCCTCCGGTTGCCCGTTCCGAGCATAGCCACACATCATGGATGTCCAAGCCACAGAGCTTACTTCCTCCAATTCTTCCCACCTACAAAACATCTTCTTGGCATCTACCATTCTCTCACACTTTGTGTACATGTCAAGCAATGCGGCTTCAATACAAGCATTTGATCCAAACCCAAACTTTAGTGCAAATCCATGCATCTGCTTGCTGACCCTGTAGTCAGCAAGCAAGCTACAGGCATTAATCGAACTGGTCAAAGAGAAATCAGTTAACTCCATGCCTTCATCCACCATTCCGATAAACAAATCCATAGCCTTTAAACCCTCCCTATTTCGACAAAACCCAGACAAAAGAGCGTTATAAGTCACAGAATTCTTTTCCGGCATTTCATCAAACATCTTCAGAGCCAAATTCACCAATCCAAACTCCATATATGCAGTGATCATCGCCGTCCAAGTTATAACATCTCTCACCCCCATCCTCTCAAACATCCACACCACGTCATCAAGAGTTCCACAATTCGTGTAGAATCCAATAAGGGCATTGCCAACATTCAATTCAGTGTCCAACCCAACCTTAACAGCATGCGCGTGCACTTGCTTACCTTCCCTCACCGAAGCACTGACAGCACACGCTGTCAGAAGCGTTGACAGTGTAAAATAATCAACTTCGAACGCATCAGTCGATTGCATGTCACGAAACAACTGAAACGCGGTGTCGTACATAAACTCCTGCACGGCACAAGACATGACAGTGTTCCAGGACGCGACATCCCTTTGGGGCATTTCATCAAACAGCTTGAACGTGGTTTGGTAAAACCCGCACTTGGCATAGAGGGACATGAGCGCGTTGGCGACGAAAACGGAGTTCAAATGGCCGGTTTTGATGACGGCGGCGTGTAACTGGAGGCCAAGTTGGAGGTGGAGGATACGGATGCAAGCGGTTAAAACGGCGACGTAGGTGTAGTCATTGGGGTGGAGAGGGGAGGTGGTTAACATGTGAACGAAAAGGCGGAGGGCTTGGCGTTCGCGATGAGATTTGGAGAAGGCGGAGATGAGAGCGGAGTAAGAGACAACATTGGGGGAAGAGAGGGAGAGGAAGACACGGTGTGCGTAGGATAAGAGCCCAAGGTTGATATAGGTTGAGATGAGGGCGGTGGAGAGATGGGTGTGTTGATGGTGCTTGAGGAGGGAAGCGTGGACGGCCTTGGCGAGGTCGGCATCGTGGTGGCGAGAAGAGAGACGGAGGAAGAAGAGGAGGTGAGAGGGTTGGGGAAAAGGGGGATGTGGCTGTAACTGTGACTGTGGGTGTCGGGATGGAATTGGAAGGAAATTGGTGGGGGTGTGGGAGTGAAGGGCATGGCGGGTTTTGAGTGGAGAGCGGGGAAAAGGAGAAAGGGGTGGGGGAGATGGTGGTTTCAAGTGGTGATGAAGGAAAGAGGAGAAACAATTGGGTTGGAGGAGGGCCTCCATCTTTCCATATCCTCCTCTGTTTCTAACAGCATTTCTAGTGTGTCGGCGCGTTTCAAATTCATTTTATACCATTCGCCACTATATATCCCATATCTTTATTTTAAATTTTAATTTGGTCCTGTTTTATTTTTTTATCCAGAAACAATTCCTTATGTAACAAAATTATATTAATGTGATCCTTTTTTAATTTTTTCTTCTTCAAAATAGTTCTTTATTTTATAAAAATTATTTCAATATGGTCCCCTTTTTTATTTCAAAATAGTGCCTTATTTTGTAAAAGTTATACCAATGTGGCTCTTTCTGTACCACAATTTGAACAAAAATAACCACATTGGTATAACTTTGGAAAATAATGGACCATTTTGAAATAAAAAATAAAGGGACTAAATTGAAATTTAAAATAAAGATAAGGGACTAAAAGTATAGTTTAGTCTATATTTATCTTCTATCGTTAAACGGTGTGTGTACATGCAATAGGATTTTTTTTTTTTTAGACAGGAACAAGCTTACTTTATTTCATTTAAAATAAGAGATTCAATACAGGTTGAAATCAAATCAAAAACTTGGCGACTAGCATAAACCCGGGACGCCCGTGCCAAAGCATGAGCGAGAAAGTTTGCTTGTCTCCTTAGTCCTAATCAAACTAACCCCATAATTTTCGACTCTTCCTACATTTGTCAATGATGATGCCAAATTCTGTGTGGTGAGGGTGGTCCCCATTTGTGCAATCAGTCACAGATTTGCAATATAGTTCCAAAGCAATTGTGTGGGAGCTCATATTGCCTAGCCACTTGATGGCCTCCAATGACCCCTCTGCTTCCTCTGGTTATGGGTTTCCAAAGAACCAGGCGGTGTGAGCCATCAAGAATTCGACTTGGTTGTTTCGCAAACACATACCGACCCCAAAATGTTGCCGCTCCTTGAAGATTGCGGTGTCGATGGAGCATTTGAGGCTTCCTGGAGGTGGCTTAGTCCATTTTAGAACTTGCGGGTGAGCTGTGCTAGGTTGTGTGTGACTCACCGTTGATCGAGCTCGTTGCCAATCAAAGAGAGATTCCCTAGCGATGCGCATAGAGATTGACGGGCTTTTCTCCTCGTCGAGCCACACCTTCGCGTTCCTCCGACGTCAGAGGCACCAGAGAATGATCGCGAAATCTGCTGATTGAGTGTCAGGGAGCTTGTCCAGGAGCTCGAAAAGAAGATTAGTAGTGCCCTCTGATGCTTCTACTGGTGCCAGAGACCGACGCTCTCCCAGATTTTGATCGCTGATCTGCATCCAAAGAAAATGTGCCAATCGTTCTATGGGGAGCACTCGCAGAAAGCGCAATTACCTTGGCACAAGACACCCTTCAAATGGAAAAATATATTTCACACATTCTTACTCATTTCACACATTGGAACAATAAGAAAAAGCTAAATACATATTAGACCAAAAACGAAAGTCAATGTTTCATTCAAAGGAAATGTCTCAAAATAGAAGTTTTTTTTATAAGAGAAAATAGAAGAAAATTAATGTAATTTAAATTTTTTTATTAAATAAATCATAAATTAATCTCTTCTTAGTATATTAAAATTTAGAGTAAATTCTCAATTTGGTCCTTGAATTAACATACTCTCCTATTTAGTTCCTAAAGTATATGAAAATAATAGGTAATTCCTAAAGTTTGTTAAATTCGTTAAATTAATCCCTAAAGTTATGTGAAATTCATCTCATTAGTTATTGTAAGAGATTACTTAGAAAATTTTAAGGACTAATTTAACCGATTTTACAAATTTTAGAGACTATTTATTATTTTCATATACTTTAAAGACTAAATATGAGAGAGAATTTTAGTTTAGGGACTAAATTAAGGGTTATCTCTAAAATTAAGCAATTCACAATTTTTAATAAAGACTTATGTATCAGATTATAAACTATCATCCTGATTAATTTGAGCACAAATCACTGTTAATTTCAACATAATAAATTTTAAAACGAGTAAACATGTTTAGGCAACAAAATTGATTTCCTGAAAATACATTGCTTTGGAAGTAATTTTTTTATTATATGATTAATTTTATTTTGAAACATGATTTATAAAGGTGAATCAATTAATTTAAAATAATTTCTTTCATCAATTTTCTAAAAGTAAATTACATCAGAATCTGAGTTCAACCTAGCTTTATTCTTTTTTTGAGAACAACCTAACTTTAGAGCCCTTTGATTACAAATTATTTCATGAAAAAAATCATTTTTTAAGTTAAAAATAATTTTTAATGGCTTTAATTGAGTTTGTTAATTTTTTTAAGAAAATCATTTTTATGGTCAAAATGAAAAGATATTCTCATTATTTTTGGAAAAAAATAATATTTTTTTAAAAAGTGATTTTTTATAATATGTAAATTATTAAATGTCAAAATGGATCAAAGGAGCTGATCTTTAGCATTCTGCAGACTGCCGAACAGGATCAAAGACATGATATTGTGATGATGTTGTGGTGCCTTTGGAAGAGAAGAAATGATAAGGTTTGGAAGGGTGAGGAGAAAGATATTTCAACATCTATCATGGTGGCTCGACAATTGCTGTTAGACTGGAATTTGGCTAAAGCGGCCGATCAAGAAGCGAATCTGACAACGGCAATGAGACCCTTGTGGAGCAGTGGAAAAAACCAGTTGAAGGGGTGATAAAAATGTAATATAGATGCTGCAACTTCTGTGGAACAGAATCGGTTTGAAATTGGCATCATTTTGCGTGATCACAGAGGACATTTCATGCAGGCTAAAACCGTGTGGAGAGAATGTATCATTCACAGGCCATTTCTTGGGTAGGTAGCTTGGGCTTTCATAGTGTTATATTTGAAATGGACTGCAAACAGAGTCCGTGGAGAAACAAGTTACCAAACTGAGGAGGGAATCGTTATAAATAAATGTAAGGAGAAATTGAGATCGTACCCAAACTATTTGGTTAGTTTTATTAGGAGACAAACGAATTTTGTTGTCCATCTGTTAGCAAGGGTGTCAAAATTCTTTGTTAGTCACCAAGTTTTTGAATATGTACCACCCTGTATTTTTGACACTATTATGAGTGAAATGAAATGGGTTTATTTGCCTTAAAAAAATGGATCCTTATTTTTACAAGCAAGTCAAAGAAAAAAGTCAATTGTAATGGTAAGGACATATTTTTAATCGAGGCACCAACGACAATAACAATACTAATAATAAATAAATACTAATAAATAATTTTTGTTTGTTTTTGATAATAAAAAAAATGACATGTCGACTTCTTTTTGACAGCAAAGCAAAAAACTTAAAACGTACTTTTCCTTGTTTGGTTCTTTCTTCTTTACCAAAACTTGAAAATTAAAATTAGTTGCGGTGAAGAGAGCAGAAATCTGGGCGAGAGAAGACGATGATAGAAGGGGACATTAACACTGTGGCTTTGACGCGAAGAAGCTAATGGATTTCAGTATCGAGCCTCGCCTGTATTCCTGATTCCATGGATGCATCTCGTAAACACCAGGTACTCTTCTTACCTATCAAATCATCGATTCCTCAATTTCCACTAAATTTATCCCCAATCATTCGCACTCTTGCCATTTGCTGTGCCGTTTCACGAATTCAACAGTGAGTGGATTTGACTTTGTTAATTATGGTTATTATGCGAAGCCAGGCAGGGTCTTATTATTGTTTGTGTTTTGAATTAAACTGCTCGAATCAATATGGATTACTATTATTTTTTTGGTTCTGATCATTGAAGTTTGTTGTTCAGGTATCGTTGAGAGGAGCGAGTGCGAAGGAGATAACGCGAGATGACTTTCTTCAGAAGGTCTCCCGGGAAAGAGAGCTTCGCACTTATGCAAAACGAGCTGCTGCTGCTGCTCTCTTCATTCAGGTCCAACATCTTTGCTTCCGCTTTGCCTGATTTATTTATTTATTTTTGTATTTCATAGAAAAATTACAAGATTGAACTTGCTACTGCCTTGTTTACATGATAAGAAGCATAGATAGAACACGAGACACGGATGCCACATGACATGAGGATACATAAATTTTGAAAATTATAGGACACAAGTCACATGACATGACTATGATACAACACATAAAATTACTGTAAAAGTAATATAAAAGCACAAATCTTAAATCAAAAGAGTAAATTAATATTCTAAAAGTTAGAATAAGTCCTTGTAGACACAACACGATAAAATACTATATTTTATCTAGAGCCAGTTTGGATAAACTTTTCAACAGGTATTTATAGAAAAAGAGAAGTTGAAAATGATCTTCTAATGACTACGGGTCTTCTAAATAATAGCCTTTAACTTTTTCAGAAGCTCTCTAATCTAACTTTTCTATAAACACGTATGAACTTATAAGGGCTTCTTTGTTAAGAACCAAATACTTATCTTAGTTGAGAAGTTCCCATAAACTAGAAGTTAATCTAAACTGGGCCCAATTATTATAATATTCCTATCTTAATTGGTATAGAAGTTCAAAAAATAAAAGCAAAAAATATATAAATATAGTTAGAAGTGTCCGAGACAAATATGTTCTGACACGGTTGCGACACAACACGATTACTATTTTGAAGTGTCCATGCTTCTTTGTCTACATGGTTATTTCCTTTAATTGAATTAGCAATCTCGTTGCCATTGGATACCAACAACTTTTGTCTGCTTTGCGACTGTCATCAAATGTTCTATCTCATACATAGATTCATTTGTATTGGATAGCGTGTTTATGATATATTCTCCCGTTAGATACACGGGTTTATTCAAGGTGAGTCTTGGCACAACGGAGAAGTTGCAATGTGTACATCTGACCTTTCCTAGACTCCACAACAATGGGAACCTCCTGCATTTTGTTGCCCTTTTATACTGGGTTTTAGGTATTAGGGAGCATTTTATTTAGTGTCATTTGTTGATTTCCTTTGATGTTTAGAGAAGCCATGAGATACAAGATGATATATTATATTGAATGATAGTTTTGTTAGGATATTTTACTTGATGCTTTTAGGTGACAATACTCAATACTATCTTGTTCAATTAATGAACCCAATATTGTATACTTTGGGCCTACTTTGTGGTAAATTTTACATTAGAAGGCTGGTTATTGCACTTTGTTAATATCTTCATAGTTTTCATTTGCACCTCATGTCTGTATCAAAATGGAGAAATAACAACTTTTTCTTAATGTTAAAAGAGAGTATGGAGGCGCTTCAAGGTTACAAAGATGGTTGCTCTGCAGCTTCAGCAGGAGTGGGAGACATTGGTGAACCATTATACTGGTGTGATGACAGCAATTTGGATTTCAAACAATTTGTTGAGACCATTTCTGTTCTTTATGACCCATTTCTCAAATCGGTATCAGAAGGTCCATAGCAAGAAAATAGACTCTATGAAGATATGCTTTACAATCCTATTGGAAAGCCTTAAATCTTCTGGTATATCCCCTCATTTCGATATTCTTTTATTGGGTTTCAAGTTCATGTTCCAATTATGCTACTCATTTTAATGTGATGGCATGCCAAGAGCTTATTATGAATGCCAAGATACTTTGTGTTGCTCTGTTTTTTTCTTAGCTTTTAGAATTCAATGGGCCTGTTTTCCTTTATCTTGTTTAACACGTGTACTTAATACATTACTAATGGACCTTTTCTTTTCTTTGTTTAGATTCAAAGCGGAACTTTTACTTTTTGGCAATTGGTACAACTGAAGAGAGAAGAATTTGGAAGTACCAGGCACGGCGGCTGACGTCTCTTGGATTTGTTATTCTTTCAGAGTTTAGTGAATGCAATTCAGGGTCTCAAGATATTACCAGTGTTACATCCCTGGCAATGCGTGTTCTTGTTATGTTAACTGATCTGAAAGGATGGAATGGCATTACTGATGACAACCACTTAGATGCAGATTTAGCAATAAAAGATTTAGTTCAGTTCATGGGGAGTAACAAAAGTGGTAGTTATGTTTCTATTGCCAGATATATTAGTACATTGGATAATTATTCTTCCCAGAGAAAAATCATCACCCAGGCAGATGAGAAATTCTTTATTACTGCAAGTACAATAACTTTAGCTGTCCGACCATTTTATCTGACAAACTTTGATGTAGAAGGGCCTGGTATGCTGGATGTCAACCATTGTGCTAAGCAGTATATTGTGTATCTACTAACTATTCCTTGGCTTGTGCAACATCTCCCACCTGTTCTTCTACCAGCTTTAAAGCACAAATCTATTTTGTTCCCATGCTTCCAGGCACTATTGGTAAGTATCATTAAAGCAGAATAATTTCACCTGCAAAATTATTAGCCTGCTCTTTTGTGTTAATGACAACTTGGTTTCTGTTATTGTTTTTTATTCTGTACGAAATTTTTACTTTTTTCTTATTTTTGGAAGTCATTAATGGATCATGTAAATGTAACCCATAATCCATATGTATAATTTAATGGAACTAGTTCCAACTCTGGACTTGCTGAATTGATGATTGTGCATGCACATTTGACTTCTCTATTTTTACGTAGTTTGTTCAATGTTTTAGCTTTAAGTTTGCTACATTAGAGATGGATCTTTCTTGTTTAATAGTTTAATAACTAAGTTTGTATTTTATAGTATCTATCATTTAGTATTGGAATTCAATTATGACAATGCAAATGGTTCTGCTATTCTTTTTTTAATCTGCTGTCTAATTATTTTTTCTCACAATTTATATGTAGGAATACATACACTCTCTCTCAATACTTATAACCTGAATAACTCTTAATGGTGTTTTAATTTTAATATATAATGGTTCTTTACTTCTTTTTTCTACCTGTAAAAAAGATAAAACAATGATTCAAAGGTGAAATTTCATTCTTATTTTTCTGTAAAGGGCAACCTTTCTCTGATGTATTAAGATGCTGCTTTCCTTTGACAGATGAAATTAAAAATAATGATCCATAGTTGAATCGCTAGGACTTGAAGTTTACTTTTGAATATGCCTTTCATTAAGCATCTGCCTCGAGTCAATAAGATCACATAACTTCATAGATTATGCTTTATGATTCAAACATTTCAGAACTGATCAAACTCTGACAGGTGATGACAGATTTTGAAGGAGAATGTTTTAATGGAGATGTCAGAGTTGGTTAAGTCAGATATTCTTGTCTCTTTCAAGGCAATTCCACCAGTTGGTTGGGCTCTTGCTAACTTTATATGCCTAGCAACAGGAAATGAGAATGGTTCTGTAGGCTCTGGATCCTTCAATCAAGGTTTAGACCGTGCATTGTATGTCCATGTTGTTATCACTCTAGCAGAAAGCCTACTGGCCTGTCTTGATAATATTGGATGGGTCAAAAAGAAGAAGAAAGCCCTTCAAACTGATGCTGAAAGCTTAACACAGCCAGTGGATATGGTTCTGCATGAGGGTGAAGCAACCTATGAGTCGTTAATAATGTCATACATGGATCAATTTAGGCCTGTTTGTCAGCAGTGGCATCTCACAAATCTTTTGGCATCAGTAAATAGAGATGCCACTGACAAGGCTGAGACTTCAGTCTCAAATAGTCTGGAATGTTTGGGGAAGCTAGATTTGTGTGATGTTGCACATTTTTATTCTAACTTACTTAGAATATTTTTGACCTTGAGTCCTATTCGTGGCTCATTACCAGTTCTCAACATGCTATCATTTACTCCTGGATTTCTTGTGAGATTGTGGGGTGTACTGGAGGAATCCTTTTTCTCTGGAGACAAACATATTTCTGATAACCACACAAGTGAAAATGGAAAACATAAAGCTTTTGAGAAGATGCAAAAACAGGTAAGTAAAGATGGGGCCAATAAGTGGGTCAGCGTACTTCATAAATTTACAGGTAAGTCACAAACTGCAACAGGCTACACTGATCCTATTGGCAGTCACTCTGCACCTAGCACAGTGAATGCGGATCCATCAGATGTATGGGACATAGAACCTATGAGGAATGGCCCGCAAGGCATTCCAAAGAATATGTTTGCTATGCTTCATCTTTTCTGTGCGACCTATTCTCACCTGCTTTTAGTTCTTGATGACATAGAGTTCTATGAGAAACAGGTAACACCTTGGTTTCTCTTTGTCCCTGTCCTTTTATGAATTAATTCTCATTTTCTGAATCTTACTTTTCTGGAGCACTTTATAATGTTGTTAGGTTCCATTCAAATTAGAGCAGCAACGAAGAATTGCGTCAATGCTCAATACCCTAGTGTATAATGGCTTGTCCCATGTTAATGGTCATCATAATAGGCCCCTCATGGATTGTGCTGTTCGATGCTTACATTTAATGTATGAAAGGGATTGCAGACACCCATTTTGTCCTCCTGATTTGTGGCTTTCTCCTGCTAGAAAAAGCCGACCACCAATTGCAATAGCTGCTAGAACTCATGAAATTTTATCAGCCAACCAGAGATCTGATGATTCATCAGCTTCCCTGAGTGTAGGTTCTGTTATCACCATGACTCCTCATGTTTTCCCATTTGAAGAGAGGTAACTACTAACTCTGTGACCATTAAGAGGACTCTTGCTTCTTGTCATAAATTCTGTTTTATGCAGTTCTGCTATCCTGTACTTTATATCCTTTTGACAGTTCCACTGTCATGTTCAACTAATCCTTTAGAAGGATTAAATATAGGGAAAAAGAGCTAATGACCAAGGATGCAGCCAGCATGAATTGTTAAGTTTTCTCATGTTGGAAGAGTGTACAAGAGTTTTATTACCAAAAAGGAAAAAGAATGTACAAGAGCTAGAAAAATAATTTAATCTTAGTTTTTGGTTGTTTGGTGGTGTTAATTGCATAATTGAGCAAAACTTCTCAAGGTATCTTTACCATATAATTATTATTTTTTTTGTTTCCTATTCTATTGGTGAGTTAAATTGAGAATCGGTAAACTATGATCAACTTGGAAGATTACTGTTAGTATGTCCTTGTTATTTTTCAAACTATCTTAAACTCAATATGTTCATGGAGAATCACTTGGGAATAATATTAAACTTAAACATATTTTTTATTACATGAATGGTTGTTTTCATTTGTTTATAAATTATACGCTATTTGTTAAGTGTTAAGAAACCTTAAATAAAGAAAAGCGATAAGAATAGACTTATTAAAGAGAGAAAGATGACAATGAGAGTGGAGTTATAAGGTGACTTGATGGTTGGGATGGGGGGGTTAAGGAGTAGAGTGATAAGGAGGGAGAGTGTTCAAACCCCACCCACTAATAAAATACTAACATTTGTCATTCAAAAAAAGTGATGACAATGAGAGTATCGGTCAATGTAATTGAATTGGATTGGATTTTATTTGGTCATCGTCAGAGTGTATAGGGATTAAATTTTTGTGATATGACATCAAAATCATATTCATCTGTTTTGAATGCAACACATGATATATTCGCTGATTGAAAGTACTTAATCATTTGGTTTACAGAGTTGAGATGTTTCGTGAATTCATCAAGATGGATAAAGCCTCACGAAAAATGGCCGGTGAAATTTCTGAGCCTGGTTCACGAGCCATTGAGATAGTAGTACGTCGGGGTCATATTGTCGAAGATGGATTTCGGCAATTAAATTCCCTTGGGTCGAAGTTGAAGTCATCCATCCATGTATCATTTGTCAGTGAATGTGGCCTTATGGAGGCTGGCCTGGACTATGGTGGATTATCTAAAGAGTTTTTGACTGACATATCAAAAACAGCATTTTCCCCCGAGTAAGTTTGAGAGTTGAGACATTATTTTATATTTTCTTGCTTTTATTCCATGGTTATTTCCTCTTCCAGGAGTGACTTTCTAAGCTCAAACCTTTTCTTTTCCTTCAGATATGGACTTTTTTCCCAAACCTCTACTTCAGACAGACTCCTAATTCCAACTGCATCAGCAAGATTTTTGGACAATGGTCTTCAGATGATTGAGTTCCTTGGAAGAGTAGTTGGTAAAGCTCTTTATGAAGGAATATTACTTGATTATTCTTTCTCGCATGTTTTTGTACAAAAGCTATTGGGACGATATAGCTTCCTTGATGAATTATCAACACTTGATCCAGAGCTGTACAGGAATCTTATGTATGTCAAGGTAAACCCAAGAGACATATCCATGCTGTTTTGCTTCTCTTTCTTATAAATCCTTTGTCATAATTAATCAGTACCATCCACAATGCTTCATGTTGCTTTATGCTAAGATCCATGTTTTTTATTTTAAATTTTTGCTTGGTTTGATGCTGGTTCTCAACCTACGAAGGTTCTCCTTCAGTAGATGAGCTTGGTACATCTGCAATCCTACTAAAGCACAAATAATAATGTATATGAATTTTCTCTGAGAGCTAATGTCTTGGCGGGTGGTAGCCGGATGTTATATAACTCTTAAATAACAGTATTAATCATGATAGTCTTAAAAGCTCAATTATTCATTAACATGATCCAATTTGCCTTTAGTATGTTTGGTTTGATTTTAGGATTGGAATTGTTCTTCCCTTGAGTACTAGTCTTTATCTCATTTTTAATTTAACTTGCACATGTTTGACTTGGGTGGATACGGTGTATGCCTGTTCTTGCAATTTAGCATTCCACTGGAAGGTTCACATATTCATTCATGCAGAATTATGATGGTGATGTCAAGGAGCTCTCTCTTGATTTCACAGTTACTGAAGAATCATTTGGCAAAAGGCATGTGGTTGAGCTCAAGTCTGGTGGCAAAGATATTTGTGTGACGAATGAGAACAAGATGCAGTACATACATGCGATGGCAGACTACAAACTCAATCAACAGGTTTTATTGTCATTGACTGTATAACACCAATTATTCACTTCTGTACTGTATTCACTGTTGTATCATGGGTATATATGTAACAATGTTGAAGTTGCAGATATTGCCCTTTTCAAATGCATTTTATAGAGGGTTAACTGATCTTATATCTCCATCCTGGTTGAAGTTATTCAATGCTAGTGAATTTAATCAGGTATCTTCTTTCCTAAGTGTGTTGAAAAGGTTTTGTTTGTGAGTTTAATGTTTCCTCTCTCTCTTGCACAAAAAGCAACTGAGCATTTCTGTGACAGAATTCTGCTTTTACTAAAATTGTCTGCTGTATCATGTCGAAGTAGTTTTTTATTTCTGCAAAGGAATATGTCATTTTAAGAGAAAAAGTCTTTGTTAGAGTATCTGAATCAAGGTGTGGTGAGCCATGCAGCTACTTACTCATCCACTGCAATCAACTTGTGATAACTCATACTAAAAATTTTGTTTTTGATGAGTTCATATTTGACTGCAAAATTTCTGAGGTATACAAGAATGCAGTTGCTTTCAGGTGGCAATTACGATATTGACATTGATGATTTGAAAAACAACACACGATACACTGGTGGTTACAATGAGGGAAGCCGGACAATCAAGATCTTTTGGGAGGTATTGGAACCTCGATACCACACACCCACCCACACACACCCACCCCCGGCAATCTATGCTTTACACATTATTTAAACAGATGTAATATTTTGCGTACTTCCCTTGTTATTAGCAAGCCTGTCAGTTTTGTGAATGGTGGTCATATGACTCATATCTAGCAGAAATTGCTGATTTGATTTTTTTCTTGTTGAGTTTGCTCGTTAGGAAGAATTGATGACTCAATGTGAAAAAATTTGTCCCTTATTTTATTATTTTCGATATATTTCCATATGCTGGACTTATCTGATGATGATTTTATTCAACTGGTGGAGTGCCAAGAGAATTAAGGGACCTTAGTGCATTAACTCTTTGATATAGCTTGTGAGACCAGAACAATCAAATCAAATTTGATATAATTTGTTCTTCTAGAATTTAACAGCACAGATGATGGCTACACACGATGGCTGTGTGGATTCCTATCTTAATTAAAGCACTGGATAGCGTCAGTGTTGTTTCTGTGTATTTCCTGTTGTTTGAGATTGGTGGCTTACAAATAAAGTGAATTCTCCTGTAAAAGTATCAGGGATCTCCCCCTTTCTCTCTCCCTCCTTAAACAGAGGTTGCTGGTTCCTTTTGGTGAATTTGGTTGAATTGCAGCTACTCACCCTCCCCAACACACAAAAATTTGCTAGTTTGTGATTTTTGTATATGTCAATTGCTGAAGAATGCGACATCTACCATTATTTTCAACCTCATGAATTATATTGAAGTTTATGCATACTATTTATGCAGATACCAATTTTAAGACATCAATATTTATTTTCTGCTTTCTGCCAACTGTTTACAGGTGATTAAAGGCTTTGAACCAAAAGAGCGTTGCATGCTTCTTAAATTTGTCACCAGTTGTTCGCGTGCTCCATTACTTGGGTTCAAATACTTGCAGCCACCTTTTACCATCCACAAGGTATGTTCTTGATCATCTATGTTTGATAAGCATTCAAAATCATTTATACTGGCACATATGCATTCCAAAACATTTATCTTAACACCTCTGTTATCCATTTGCTTTGTTTCTTGTAATGAAACAAGGTGAGGTTTGTAATTCTTTTTACTGGAGCAGTTCGTTAAGCATAACAGTAATGTTAAGAAGCAGAGCATTTAAACTCTTATAATAAGCTATCTGGAACAATTTGTTGTCCTAGACCGGCTTTTATATTCTAAGCTGTTTTTTTTATCAGATACTTGGTGCTTTAACTGCTTGCTATGAATTTCAAGAGTTGTCTACCAACCCAATGCCAATTTTCAGTATCACAAATCCCAAAATATTGTTCAATTTTTGGTACCATGAGACATCTATATTTTCACATTCTATGCATGCAACCAAAACCTTTTGCTATAAACTCCATAAATGTTTTGTCTGAGACACTACTAATTATGTGATGGGAAGTATGAGAGGGGAACACCTTGGTTCCAATTCGGCAATACCTAATAAGATGAAATGATGAGTTCTGTTTTATATGGAACAATCACCTTGCACTGTAGTCGAAAGTTACGTTTTTATCTTTTAGAGAAGGGGTTCTTTGTTAATTTTCCAGTCCACTGGCTTTGATTTTCAGCATCACCCACACTAAATAGGGCCTCCTTAAGTACTGTATTTTGCTTCTTGGATGGGGTATTCTTTTTCAATGGTTATTTGGCAGTCTTTTTAGAATGCAGTAATCTATTAAAGGGAAGAAAATATTAGACGTTTGGGTTTGGCTCTTGTAGCCAGCTTGTGTTGTCAAGGATTTCTACTTTCTTCTTTTCTCTCTTTTTTTCTTTCCTCTAAAATATCATGATTCCATAACGGAATTAAAAGAGTGCCCAAAAGTAATTCAATTTTTCAATGAATACGAAAAATTAGCTTCACTTGGGTCTATTTGTTCACCTAGGTTGCATGTGATGTCCCTCTTTGGGCGACAATTGGAGGACAAGATGTAGAGCGACTTCCATCAGCTTCAACCTGCTACAATACTCTTAAGGTACTACTAATAGAGTAACAGGGGAACACATCCTTAACGTTACACTTAGGAGACATATATCATTATTAGCATGATAGACTCCCATATTCCCAAATATTTTTGAAAATCTTCGAATAAGGTTTTTGGGATTTGGCTGAGATATTTGAAAGCAAAATTCTCACGTCAGTCGAGTTATGACCTATTGAACACGGAGATCTTGAAATTTTCACGATCTCATAACCAAAAATATCATATAGATATGCTACTTAGTAATAAGTGTGGACTTTTGGATGTCCACTCATTAAACACATCTGCTTGGTGATATAAGTCATTCAGACAAAAGTGTTGGTTTTTTTAGACAACCTCTTGTCATACATATGAATTTTTTACACTTTTATTTTCCTCGTCTCAATGATTACAGCTTCCAACATACAAACGACAAGGAACTTTGAGAACAAAGCTTCTATATGCTATCAGTTCAAATGCCGGATTTGAACTTTCTTGATTTGCTTCAGGTGGTCAGTATTTTTTTCATTGTTTGGTATAATGAAGTCATGCCAATTTCTGCTGCATCTACTTTGATAAAATCATGCTGGGCATGTTTTTATGCTTCTGTTACCTGTGCTTTGTTTGGTTGTTTTTTGGTTATGCTCATTTTAGTGTTACGGATGTGAATAAATTTCTTATATCATAATTTCAATCAATCAAAAAGCCATTGGAAGCGAGAAGGTAATATTGGCAATTATGAAGGTACTAACATCTCGCTTTAGAGGGAAATTTAGAAACAACGGAATAAGAGGGAGGAGTGTGTAATGACTAAACCAGCTAAGGGAGGCCACGTGGAAGCTGAGTCAAGTAATTCAGGTGCTGCAGCACAGCAGGGCAAGCATGTGAGTCAGAAATTAGTTGCAAGCGGGAATCCAGGGAGCAAGGAAAGGAGAGAGAAAACGGGTAGCTAATTCTAGGCATGGCAGCGAGACCCGAACCCACGGGGGCCCACCCGAACCCGTCCCGATTTTGACGGGAAAAACCCGGTTTGACTGGGTTCGGGTTCGGGTTCGGGTTTTCCCCGCTTTACAAAGTCGGGGTCGGGGTCGGGGATGGGGGTGTTGATACCCGTCCCGAGCCCGCACCCGAACCCGGCCCACTGGTTATGCAATTACTAATATATCCTTACATATATATATATTAGTAAACCACAACCCTAGCTTTATTTCTCAGTCTCTCTTCCCCATTCACTGCGACCGCGGCGCTTCTTCCCTTTCCTTCTCGAACCCCACCATTTCCTTCTTCTTCTTCTTATTAACCCCACCAGGCCACCATTTCCTTCTCACAATTTCATGTGCCTCTTCTCTTGTTTTCTCTATTTCCTTCCAACTGCACAATTTGTGTGTTGTTGTTGGTGGTTCTCAGAAGTTTCATTTCAGATTGAAAATCAGACACCCTTTTGAGCATTTGAGAAAACCCAGAAACCATTACCTCCCTCTCCCGTCTTCCTTTCCTCTCGCGTTTTTTCCTCTCTTCCCTGTCGGTACCGCCGTCGTCTCATGAACCAACACAAAGCCACCAACCATCATCCCGGCCGCATGATTCGCCTCTCATGCTCTCACCCTCACCCTCTCATCAGATTTGAGATTTTCCCCAAATCCAATAAATCACCCGCAGTCTCATGCCCTCATGCCATCTCCTTCCTTCGTTCTCCATGGCAACACCAGAGGCAGAGAGGAACCAGATCGCCACCCAAGCTTCGGATCTCCGCCATGCGGCGCTCTGTCTCGCGACTCAAGCTACTGTGGCGGTGCTCAGCGTTGGGCGGCGTCAGTGCGGGTTTTCCTGGTTTTTTCTAGATTAATTTTTTTTTTTTTGGTATTCTGGATTAGTTGATTTTTGTGTATTAATTTCTGGATTATTCTCTGGTTTAGTTTATTTTTTTTATGGATTAATTTATGTATTAATCTTTTTTTTTGGTACATTTTATGTTTTAATTTATGTTGTTTCATCTGGTTTAGTTTTGGTTTACGTGGACTCATCTTCATTGTTGTTTCATCTGGTTTAATTTTTGGTTTCTGGTGGATTCATCGTCCTGTGAAAATTTCAAAGTTGCCGTGCCACGTCGTTCAGCTCCAACGCTGCAAAAACTAAGGGACGGGACGGGACTGGCAGTCGGAAACTGACTAGGGCGGGTTCGGCTTTTTAAGGCGGGGAGTGCAAAAACCACCCCCGAACCGGCCCGTTGCCATGCCTAGCTAATTCTAGATCGAGGGAATTTGTGTGTGATTGAGATCTATAAGAGAGAGTACAGGGAAGGAATAGGCATGGACTATGTGTGAGGTCATTCTCATTTCTGATTCTCCCTAGTCTCAGATTTCCTTCTTTATCTTCATCTATTTTTGCATTCGATCTCTGTAGTGGGCACTGTAGAAAATATATCTGAATAATATTTCATTAACTTAACTTTGAATACACACACTAATGTTATTATATAGACTACGCTAGACTTAACCTAATGGGCCTGAACAATGGACCGAATAACTAAACTAGGTTACAGTACAAAAGGTAAATATTTACTATTTACTCTAATTATTTACAATACTCCCCCTCAAGCTGGTGAGTGGATATCAATCATTCCTAGCTTGCAAGTAAGTCATGGAATCGATGCCTGTAGATAGCCCCTTTGTAAGCACATCCGCTAGTTGGTGTCCAAAGAGGAATGTAGGGCGTTGTTATCGCCCACAATCTAGCTTCTCCTTTATAAAGTGTCTGTACATCTCAATGTGTTTGGTCTGTCATGTTGTACAGGATTATGAGCAATGCTGATTGCTGATTTATTGTCACAAAACAACCTCATTGAGCCTTCATAATTCACCTTCAAATCATCAAGTATAATCTTCATCCACAATAGCTCACAAATTCCATGAGCCATTGCTCAATTCGCCAAAGACTTGATCCGCCACTACATTTTGTTTTTACTCCTCCATGTAACAAGATTACCACAAAAGAATGTGCGATGAGCAGTGGACCTTCTATCACTCATCGAGCCTGCATAATCTGCATCAAGATAGGCTTCCAATGTCAGTCTTCCGCCTCTTTTGAACAAGAGACCTCTTCCCGAGTCGCTTTAAGATATTGCAAAATCCGCTCTCATCGCTGCAAGTGCCTCATCCTCGGATCATGCATAACCGACCGACTACGCCATCGCATAAGCTAAATCAGGTCTAGTGTGTGCCAAGTAAATTAGCTTCCCACCAATCTAGATCGAGGTCTGTAACTCTAGCACTCTCCTCTTTGCTCATTTTATGATTTTGCTCTATGGGAACACCCGCAGTTTACACCCAAGCTTGCGGTTTCTGCAGAAGATCAAGAACATATTTTCTCACGAGAGATAAAGATTTCTTGTTTTGAGTAAGCTACCTCAATCCCAAGGAAATACTTGAGAGTTCCCAGATCTTTCATTTCGAATTCTGCAGACAATTTCTTCTTGAGGAGTTGTTTCTCAACCAAGTCATTCCCTGTAACAACAATATCATCAACATAAACAAGAAGGACTGTTAGGTTTCCTCCATGTGAATGTTTAAACAAGAGGGTATGATTTCGTTGACTCTGTTTGTAACCAAGACCCAACATAGCCTTTGTAAATCTTCCAAACCATGCCCGGGGAGACTGTTTTAGCCCATACAAGGCCTTTTTCAATTTACACATCTTATTTATCCCAAGGGTTGGATCAAATCCCGGTGGGATGTCCATATACACTTCCTCCTCTAAATTTCCATGCAAGAATGCATTTTTAACATCAAACTGATTAAGTTCCCACCCAGAATGAGCAGCAAGAGATAGTAAGATACGGACGGTGTTCATCTTAGCTAAGGTGCAAATGTCTCCTCATAATCAATGCCATAAGTGCAGGTGTACCCTTTGCTACTAATCCGCCTTATATCGATCAAGAGTGCCATCCGATTTGTACTTGACAAAGATAAATCCACCTCGCAACTAATCAAGCTTCTTGCCTCTTGGCTTCTCAACTATCTCCCAAGTTCTATTCTTTTCAAGGGCTTTCATTTCCTCATTCATGGCTTTGATCCAATTTTCATCTTTAAGTGTCTCCTTAATGCAGATGCAGGATTCTTACAGAGTCAACTGGCCATAAAAACCTTATGTCGCGGAAACATGGTTAGATGAAACAAATTGAGAAATAGGGTATTTGGCACAAGACCTTTTCCCTTTTCTCAAGGCAATAGGTAGGTCAATCAATCAAGATCAAGTGTATCGGAATAGAAGAATCGAAGCAAAGGGTTACTTTCGACTTTACCTCCGCTCAGACGGTTGGGGTTGTTCTGGACCAGGTCGGGTTTTCTCTCCTCTCGATATGTCAAAGTTGGCTCACTAGCCTTTGTCTTTCTTTAGTCTTTGAAGGTCTTTGTTTCTGCAAAATAGAAGGTAAAAGAGAAACAATAACAGTGACTCGAAACAACCGGAGACTCGGGAGGTAGTAACTTCGGGGAGCAATGACGGGAGACTTCGGGGGATAGGAGACTTCGGAAACAGCAGGCGGACTTCGGGAGGATCAACCGACAAAGATGGTGACTCAGGTGCCATGGACCAAGGAGAAGAAACTTCGAATCGATTCCAAATCACTACTATTCTCTCCCTGAAGGCGAGGGCGAGTGAAGAGCGGGACATGTTCATGGAAAGTGACATCCATAGAGACAAAGTGTTTACGATCGAAGGATGGTAACACTTGTATCCCCGCTTGTTAGGCGATAGCCCAAGAAGATGCATCGAATGCCCGCGAATCCAACTTATTGCGATCTTTGCTTGTGGATATGAACAAATGCAACACAACCGAATATTCGGACTCTGCACTGCATGATAGGAGCAGGCGGGTAAAAGATAACATAGATCGAACAGATCGAGATTACCTAGAACACGGGATGGAATCCGATTGATGAGATAAGCGAAGCCAAACCGCTTCTCCCCAATACGAAGTTTGAACCGATGTTTGGAAGAGAAGAGCGAGCAACCTCAAGTAAGTGACGGTTTTTTCTTTACGCAACTCCATTTTGTTGTGGAGTATCAACACACGTTAGTTCATGAAGAATACCATTTTTACTAATAAATGAAGAAAGAGATTGGTTGACATATTCTCGACCATTATCCGACCGTAGTCTTTTAATGCATTTGTCAAATTGAGTTTTTATCATGTGATAAAAGTGAATGAACAAGCTGCGATACTTGATTTATCTTTCATTAAGAATAGCCAACTAACGCGAGTACAATCATCAATAAAAGTAACAAACCATCGCAAGACGAAATATTAGAAGCAGGTGCCCCCAAACATCGAATGAATAAGATCAAAAGGTTCAAAGACTTCTATTATAACTAGAAGGAAAAGACACCCGCTTTGTGTTTGGAAAATTGACAAACATCACACTTAAAAGACTCAACAGACTCTTGTAAAAACAAAGCTGGAAACATAGTTTTAAGTAAGGAAAATGGAAGATGTCCTAGACGCTGAAGCCAAACTTGAGAGGTAGTATGGTGAGACTGACGGAGGAAGACAAAGACCTTTAGACCATTCTCTTCAAAGAAATAGAAAGTATAACCTCCCCTGTTCCTTAGCAACTCCAATCGTCCTTCCCGTGGTAAGATCCTGAAAAAGACAATGAGTAGGAGAAAAAGTTAGTGTGCAGTTCATATCCTGAGTAAGTTTGCGAATAGAAATTAAGTTATTTGAGAGTCCAGGAGCATAAAGCACACTTCTCAAATAGAAAGGGGTGTGGAGATTAATATCTCCAAAACCTACAACAGGAGTGTGAGAACCATCTGCAACAGTAATATAGGGAATGCTTGAATGAGGGTTATAAGTGGAAAACAATTTAGAGTTAAAGGTCATATGGTCAGTAGCACCAGAGTCGAGAATCCATGCATCCTTAGGAATAGTACCAGAGGCAGTAAACGATCGAGAACATAGAGCCTTACCAGTCATTGTCAGGGAACTAGAACTAGAAGGCTTACGCAAAGAGTCGAGGAGGCTCTGCAAGCGGTCCAAGTCTTCAGCACCCAAGGGGGAAGGTGCAGTTGGACCAGATAGAGGAGCAAGTGTGGGAGTAGATGCTACCACATGTGCTTGAGTACTTTTGAGACCTCCAATACGATTAAGGACATTGTCTTTCCCATGCAGTCTAAAACATCTGTCCTTTGTGTGCCCTGGCTTCTTACAGTGTTCACAGTAGCGGTCCTCCCTCCCAGGCTTGGATGATCCTTGTTTGCCTGTCTTGCTGGCAACTAATGCAGATCCTTCAGAAGGTTTGGGACCTAGCATGACACTTCGACGACTCTCTTCACCTCGCACAATATAGAACACTTCATCAAGAGAAGGAAGGTTGTCCTTGCCCAAAATCTGTAGTCGAACAGGGTCATACTCACTGTTCAACCCAGCCAAGAATTCAAAAATCCGATCAGTTTCAATGCAAGTATTCAAAGCAAGCGTGTCATTGGGAGTCTCCATCTTGAGAGTCTGATATTGATCCAACTCAATCCAGGACCCTTTCATAATGGGAAAGTAATCGAGATGGACATATTTCCTGTTTAGTATTGAAGATCACGCTCTTCAAATCAAAGCGGGCAGAGAGGTCCTTTTTCTTGGAGTACGTCTTGCTGAGGCTATCCCAAATTTCCCTGGCAGTAGCAAGAAACATATAATTCCCGCTGATCTCTGGAATCATACTGTTCCATATCCAGGACATAATGAGAGAGTCTTCATTGTCCCAAGTAGGGAATCCAGGATCAGTGGCAGGAAGAGGAGTCCCTTCAATATGATTCAATTTGCCACGACCCTTCAGATTCGTGCGCATAAATTGGGCCCAATTGAAGTAGTTCTTCCCATTGAGGCGATAACTGGGATGCAGCGTTGGCAGGGCATTAGAATTCATCAAATTTGACGAGTCCACAAGAGGAGGAGGAGGAGGCGGCGGTGGAGGATTCTGAACAGTTCCGTTCCCTTCCATAACAACAGATCAGATGTAGTAAAAAACAGGGCAACGAACGAATGAACGTCAAATAACCCACAAAAATGAAAGTTCTCGGATCGGAGAGTGGACCCCCAAAACGGAAAGAGGAGGTGCCGGGGATGCTACTGTTGAAGAAACGGCGTCGAACGGAGGTCTGGATGACGGCGCGTGAGCCACACGCGCCCGTGAGGTGAACGGACTGTGGCGGCGCGTGGCGGCGCGTGGATGGTCAGACGGCGGCGCGGTTTGTGGGGCCTGGCTCGGAATTCCTGTGCGAGGCTGATGGTGTGGGTGGTGAGACCAGATCGGCAATAAATGATGCGGAATGAAGCAAACAGATGATGGTAGTACAAAGGTGTGGGTGGTGAACAGTAAGCGAGGCCCTTAAGCAAACAGAAACTGCAAAAAAGGCAGCCAAACAGAAGCTGCAATGAAGGCAGCAAGAAAAAACAATCACCACAATGAAGGTGGCGGCTAGGGTTTATGCGGAAGCGAGGCCCTCAAGAACGAGAGCTCGTGATACCATGTAGAAAATATATCTGAATAATATTTCATTAACTTAACTTTGAATACACACACTAATGTTATTATATAGACTACGCTAGACTTAACCTAATGGGCCTGAACAATGGACCGAATAACTAAACTAGGTTACAGTACAAAAGGTAAATATTTACTATTTACTCTAATTATTTACAATAGGCACTCGTGTGTACTATTCCTTCTAGCTTACCCACCAGAAGTTGAGTTTACTTTACTGATCAATAAAACAGTACACATTATCCAATTTCTATTTTAGTTTCATTACAGGGTGTTTCCGGAACAAAGTCATTGGGATATATAAACTCTGATTGGAAACCCAAAAACGGATGACCTTATTCTTGAATGATTTATCTCTTTTATTTGGACACACACACACACACACACACAAAATCAGACGAGAGCATAAGAAGGGTTATTATTAATATCTATGTATGGTTGTATGGTCAAGATTAGCTCTTTTTACACACATACTCTTACGTGATTTGCTTGTGCATGTTTTCAGATATTTCAATGCTGCTATTGGTTTAACTATTCACATGCAATCTTTTGCAGTTCAGTTCTTATTCATGGAATTGGAGAATAGTCTATTTGTTCGCGCCACTTTTAGGTGTCTGTTGTCAGGCACGTACATTTTGTTAGTGGGCCTGGTCATCATCATATCCCAAGAGGCTGGTAGATTTATCACCACAAGTTTAGATCAGGGACTCTTGTTTTTGCAAACTTTCGGATGTGCTATTTATGTTTTCATTAAAGAAAATAGCATCTTGATTTAGTTTGGGAAGATACCGGTTGCTTCCAGAGAGCCAAATGGAGTAATGATTCCGCGCAAACAGCCAGTTGGTGCAATGGTTGTTACTCCAGTTCTCCATTATCCTAGTAGTGCATGGAGATTCTGTTGCATGTTCATATTGTAAACAATGTCATACTATTTATTATTATTTTTTTGATTTGCCTAAAGGGTGTTATACTGTGTATTTTATGCGGGTGTGTAAATGCAAATAATGATCATCATGCAATCAAAATAAATGGTTTATTAGTTTTGCACTACTTGAATTAAGTCGGATTCAACTGAGTGCTTAATCAGGTTAATGTGCAATAAAGCGCGATAGAGAATGGGGACCTTCGCATTATTCTTGGGAAATTTCACATACGTTAGCCCAAAAAATAAAAATAAAAATAAAAAAATACAAATGTAACTCTGTGCAGGCAACACCAAAATCCTCAGGCATCCAATATTGATTAAGTTGAACCTCTCTTCCAGTTTGTTTTAAGTGCTAACAGGGTCTGTGAGGAAGGTTTGAGCTTGGGAGTTGCATGTTGGCCTTTTAGTCTCTTTTGAACTAAGTAGTTTGTAGACTTCAAGTCTATTGTATCAGGAGCAATTCTTGTACTTAATTGTTGATATTAGGAGATTGCAGTAATCCTGTGTGGTGCTCTATTAATGGGCTGCATATTCGTATTTGGTATAAGGTTTTGAGACCTTGACACGTTATGAATGAAATGTTACATCGTTGACCGGAAAAAAAAAAAAAACCCAAGCATCCAACTGCTGTTTTGCAACAAGGAAATATAAGGGTGAGAGGAGAGAGAGATTTGAGAAAAGTGATGAGTTGAGGATGTGAGAGTGAAATCAAGAGAGATAGGAAGGATGTAGAGAGGGCTGTAAGTCAACAATACAGAATTGAGGATTGGAATCTTGCTCCGAAACATTTTTTCCCACAACTTGTATTTTTTTTTTTTAAAGTTAGATTAAGGAAGACACTCTCTGAAAGGCTAGAGAGAATTACTAACTTCAGCGAGAGTTTACAATGTAATCTATGTATAACCTACTAATGATGGAATTCAGTATTCGAACTCAAGTCACAATTAGTGCGAGTGGAGGGTCCAATAATCTGTGCCAACATTGACACAACTTGTGTTATCTTTTGCAACTACTCTTACGATGCAATATTGAATTATAGCATGTGAACATACTACAATATATTATTATTTATTTTCGATTTGGTTCTAATTTAATGTATTGACAAAATAAAAAACTGAAAAATGCAGTATTGAATTGCAGTGTATGAGTAGATCGTTGTTTGAATCCTTGGAGTGACTAATTTGGGAGGTTGAGTAATCAAGAGTTAATTCTCTCACTCTATCGGTCGAACTTGGGATTAGTCCATAACAAATTTAATGGACCAAAGCTTGTTGGAAATAATATCCCTATGGCATCGTTCCAATTCCTCTTGTTATTATCATTTTTTGAGATTCCACCATATTAAATAATGGCTAGTGTAGAATGTTCCTGATGCGGAAATCCCATTCGAGCTTACATGTAGGGCAACATAGTCCTGACTACTGAACTGAATGGACGTCGATGCTAAAGTCTTCATGAAGCAGAGTTGTACTCATTCTTCGAGTCTCACGAATTTTCTTTTTAAAATTAACTGTTAATTTTGTTATATTATATTTAATTAAGTATTGAATGTTTGATTTTTCTATAACTACATTTAACCCTAGAGTAAAAACCTTATCACCCTACGTCATATTGTTTGTTTTTGTGTTGTATGTGGAGTAGTTAATCATGATGACAGTGTCTATTACGGGATCATGACAACATCATACCCTGATGGACCTGGAGATCAGGCATCATCACTAAATAGTTGGAGAACTGACAAAGAGTAGAGACTAGCTCGGAGTATCTTAGATCAGGTGTCATCACTAAATAATTCTGAAAACATAATGCATAGTTACCTTGATAAGGTTTATGGGTCCTCATCGAGTATACATATATATATATATATATATATATATATATATATATATATATATATATATTTGAAAAACAATTATATTTAAAATTTACTCGATGAGGGATAACATATCCCATTCCTCCTTTATCTTTTAAAATATTAAAGATCCTTATTCTTTTGTCGACTATGGATTAGATTTTTGTAGGATCATCATTGCATGCATTGACTTCTCAAGATAAAACCTTGATGTCATTACGTATTAAAATCAATTTCTTAATTGTTTTTTTAGGGAATTTCTTAATTGTTATTCTCTACATCTAAATAAAAAAATATTCATCGTTACCTTGATAAGGTTTATAGGTCCTCATCGAGTATATAAATATATTTGAATAACATTATATTTAAAATTTACTCGATGAGGGATAACATATCCCATTCCTCCTTTATCCTTTAAAATATTAAAGATCCTTATTCTTTTGTCGACTATGGATCAGATTTTTGTAGGATCATCATTGCATGCATTGACTTCTCAAGATAAAACCTTGATGGCATTACGTATTAAAATCAATTTCTTAATTGTTTTTTTTTCAGGGAATTTCTTAATTGTTATTGTTATTCTCTACATCTAAATAAAAAAATATTCATCTTATTTTCTCTTCATAAACAACAAACAAATGATATTCTTTTTTTTCACCACCCAATTTCCCACACCTGGATTTCCCTTGAAAGAATGAAGATCACTAAAAAAGAATAAGATTATGTGCATCATAGCAAATGTAACTCACGTGTTGCTTCAACCCAAACTCTCAAGTTTGGATACAAAATCAATTTTGATCCGAAGCTACAATGGTAAAGCAAACAAGTGCCAAATTTGAACAACGCATGTTTTAAGTATCTCAATCCCCGATTCGAAGAGTCAAAACTCCCAATCAAACATGCAAATAATAACGGGCAATGTAAAGGATCATGTGTAAAAACATAAAACTAACACGCGGCTGGCAAAATCCATTCAATATCCAGACATCTCTGAAGCCTCCAAACACAAGTTTGATAAAACAGTAAAATAAAAGGTTAATCAAGCAAAGAAAATATCAGTACAGAAATTTCAAAACATATCTATTTAAATGGTAGCCAAAACTGGAGCAACTAAAACTCAGCGTTTCCCACCGCCACCACCAATTTTGGGACCTTTGGGCATGGCACCCTTCTGAACATTGCCTTTGCCACCAGCTTTCTGTGTCTTGGCCACTACTTCTGCTTTCTTAGCCTTCTTCTCATCCTTTGTTTTCTTGATCCTCTCTTTAATTTCACTGCACAACATGGTAGAATACAATAATTAGAGGTATGATCCATAATTGTAAGCTAAAAATCAAGAGGCGACAAAAATAAGACTCTAAAACAGGCATAATGTTATATGATTGATATGACTGATGTCAAAAAGATATGGACATAATAGACAAAAAGGAAAGGCATAAAAATGAGCTCTCAATACTCAAACAGTAAGCAGAAACAAAAAGAAACGCACCGAAGAGCAGCTTCCCTAGCTGCATCTCGAACTTCTGGCTTCTCTGTTCTTTTCTTCTGAATAACTTCCAAAGTAGCACCAACAATAGACCGGGAGTATGGCTTTTTGGTAGCACGACGCCTCTTCTTCACAGCTTCTTGAGCAATGTCCTGCACATCACATGCACAAAATCAAGTAACATGCATCATCAGTTATGGAATTACTAGGCAAAGCAACCTGTTTACATGTGCAATGCCTTGGAACATGGTAAAATCAGGCCAAATTCAACACAAGTAGGTGTGCAACATTTTCACTTTCTAACTAGGTTCATTAATGGAATTTCCGAATTTAACAAGTCAAGTTCAGGAGCTTTTAAGATGGTTTATATATTTTTTTTGTTTGATCTTTATACAATGTTAAATAATCACCTTCTTGTGTTGTTTCCTATACATGGCAGTCCATGTGAGCTTTGATGGCTTCAGACGGTTGTGGAAATACCTTTTGCATTTTGAGTTGGCAAAAAGGAAGACCTGTAAAATCAACAAACAAAAATCCTCAAATCAGTAAACCAATCATGAACATACCATAGCAAACTGAACAATCATATTGAAATAAAACAATAAATCATCCCAAAATTCAACACGAGTCATATTTATGTCACCTGAGAATCACTACGAATAAATCTGATGCCTTTCCCTGGGTAGATCTTGGCACCACTAAATCGGCAAAGTTCAGTCCTGATATGGCAATATCAATTACTAATTATTAGACTTAAGAAGGCAAAAACATGATCACTCATTTAATCAAATACAATGACACTGCATGGTGCAGGAACAATTGTTTACAATAATCCTTAAACTTAAGAGTCATATATGTCTGATAAATTTCTAGAAAGTAATTTAAGAGACTGGCATATTCTCAGAGATGTTTTCAAAAGCTACACACAGCTGTTAAAAATTGAAAGGGCATTAAGCCGCAGTACCAAAACAAGACTAAATTTTAGAGACCATCACAGAAATTGCAAGCAATTCCTCATATCAAGCAACAACAAAAAAATTAAAAAAAAGGACGTAAATCTTGTTCAAAAACTTCTTAACGTAATCGAAAATGTTCAATACACTGTCATTTTAGAACTAATAATGATCACATCCAGAAGACCAAACAATTTTCTACGCTCTAGAACCAAACTACAACCATACGATACTATTTTTTTGAAAAATGTCGGAATTTCGCATTCAATCAAATTATCAGATAGTGAGTGTAACACGATAAGATTGACCAAATCCCGCTTCCTTAACCAAACCCTACGGCAGCAAAATAGAAGATAAAAAAATAACGCAAAGAGGAAGTTAAAGCCGTGAAAATAATTGCAAAGTTTTTGAGGTCATATGAGCTATTGGATCGCAGAGCATAGAACTATAAGAAAAAATTACAGATGAGATCGTAACAAGGGATATAATCAAAGAAAATGGAGGTGCCGTGAATACGTACTTGAGAACCATGGCTGCTGCGTTGGGGGTAGCTGCTCGATGTAAACCCTAAAACCCGAACGCGAATTAGAAGAGAGGGAGAAGGGAGGTGTGTCCGTAGAGAATGAGGGAAAAAAGAAGAGAGGGGGAGAGAAAGGTTGGTGCGGCAGGATATGGAGGGGTTTAGGGAAAAATTAGGTTTTCATATTATTCGGGTTATGGAGGATATGGACTGGGTATTGGGCCTAATCACATGGGCCGCATGGGAAATGAGCGTTAGTTGCTATTGCAACCACGCCATATTGCTATTTGTAACCCCTTGTCCTTAGTATTTTTTTTTCTTTTTTCTTTTATTCTTTTTCTTTTATTTTTTAATTTTATTACTGTTTAATTATTTCATTTTATTATTAATATATATGAAAAAGGGAAAATTACACAAGAGATCCTTTATCTTAATTTAAAATTTCACTTCAATCCTTTATCTTTTTTTGTGTCAAGTTAGTCCTTTAAAGTTAATTTTAGTTTCAGTTTAGTCCCACATATTCTAAAATGTTAACAATGTTGATCAAATTTGTCTTTTTTGATTTTTTTATAACGGCTTCTTGGGTTCTAATTTGTGGCACAATTGATAGGGCAGATTGTCCTTATGACGCACATGCACTCATGAAAAAGGAAAGGAATTAAGATTGAGGGAGAGAAATGCGGAAGATGCCAAAAAAGAAGGAGAGGGTGGTGCCTTAAGGTTTTTTTAGGATCTACATTAATCCTAATAACAATTAACAATTACTCCCCAAAAAAAAATATTTTACTCACAAAGAAAAAACAATAGTTAACAATTAACATAAGAAAAAACTAATTTAATCTCTAATCTTAAAAGTATAATCTAAGAAAAAACTAGTTGAGTTGGAGGTACCAGGGAGTCAAAATCCTTATACTTAAGCCTCAGGTACATGACTCGATTCATTGGGAAGGTAAAAAACTCCACTAAAGAGGTGTGAAGAAGTCTTGTGAGTTTCACCGGACACTACTGAGCCTTTCGAGGAATGGACTGGACCAGACAATGGGCTGGGAAGTCCGGTAGGCAGTGGGTCGGGCAGCTGTGGTACGACCCAATATGGGTGGCGGCCCAGACTGTTACAGGTGTTAGGGTTAGAATGAGACGTACCTGAAGAGATGACTACATTAGGCTTATATAACCTTCCAGCTAGAGTTAGCTTCTATGAGAAGCCATGTAAATTGGGCCAGTTTAGTTGGGGCCCATTAAATAGTACTTGAGCCTTGTACAAGTTCGGATCATTTACTAACAGGTATTTTGAAGTCGTACTAGATCACCGACCCGTGCGATGCACGGGTAAGTATGTTATGTAAGTAATATTGTATTCACAAAAATATTAAAGTACTGAGTTGCACATACGGATGCAAAAACTTCAAAATGAGTCAAAAAATGAATTGTTTATTACAAATACCCAAATACTATGAACATAAGTTCATGAACATATTCTCACATCATTTGATATCCGAAATGTTGTTGTACGTGCTTTGGTCTGTTTAACCATATTGGCAAGTAATTTGACCTGTACATAATAAAATGGAAGGGTAAATATGCATAGTTGATAAGTAGAAACACTAATGACCAAATGCAGTAATATTGATTCTCATAATATAGAAAATGCGTTTTGTAAAATTATATATTACCTATCTCAGGTTTTGAAAGACTTCTTTGTAAACTACATTTGTAGTAGTATTGGAGACCTCCCCTTTGTCGTCAGTAATAAGAATCTTCAAACCAGCCCGTGAAGTAACTCTTGAAATGGCAACATATAGTTGTCCATGTGAAAAAACAGGTCGTGGAAGATAAAGACCAACATTTTTAAGAGATTGACATTGACTCTTATTTATAGTCATTGCAAATGATACAACAATTGGAAATTGTTTCCGCTGAAATTTGAAAGGAATCCTGGGATCAGACGGAGTCAATGATAATCTTGGAATGTAGACTTTTTGGCCAATATTATTTCCTGAAATAACCTTTGCCTCAATTATATAATTTCCCATCTGGGTGACTATAAGTCGAGTGCCATTGCATAATAACAATAGTTGCTAATTCCTAATAATAACATATAGTTGCTCTAGAATGGAAAAATCATCAACATTCAAAGGAAAATCATCAACCTGATGTTAATAAATAGTTTAAAAAATTATAATAGGAAACCATCCGTAAAGAATATTTACGAACCAATCCATTGTCATCATTTGTTGGTGGTTTTGCATCACGCATTTCCACATCACCATCGTGCACTTCAGTATATTTTGGATGAGATTGAATCCTAAAAAGCTGGGGTGGCCTTGGGTAATGCACGTAATCTGTTAGATTCCTTTGCAGAACTTGAATTGTGAAATTTGTTGGAGCGTCGTAGTACATCCTTATCCAGCCACCAGTTGGAAGATTATATATATCACCGATCATAGTCCAACCATCCTTGAACCTCAGACGATTTCCCTTTTTGCTGACCTTCACCAGAATTCTGTTGTAGGCTGGGTCAGTAAGAAGTACACGCCGTGCAACTTCGTAGTAAAACTTTCTGTTAAATGCAGCAGGTAGCCTACCATAATCCTGCATTTAAATTATTTCTATCAGGTATGATATAATTACAAAAAAATATGGCAAATATGACAAATAAACTTTAGAAAGTTTACAATATACTCACAACCTTAGGATCGTACTCAATGTAGAATGCCCTATAAAAATTCTGAGCCATAGCGGTATCATGATTTTCTTCCTGCAGTTGTGAAATGGTTATGTTAGATAAGGAAAAAGATTTAAAAAGATGTAGTAGAGTCGCTGTTATTCTAAGAAATTACCATGCCAACCATGGCTTTGACATCCAATTCACCGCCATCATCATCAGATATCACAATCGGAGAAGAACAATCACCAATTTTAAATGTTTTTGGAGGCTGTGGGTATACAACCTCTTGCATTCTATGATTTTTGATTGTCATCATGAATTCTTTGTCATATAAATATTCGAAACGTATCCAGCCACCTTCAGTGAGTTTGTAATATTTCCCAATTTGATGCCAACCATGGAGTATAAAGACACGTCCACCTTGTTTGTGAAGAAGGATTTGGAACTCATTGTTGTAAGGGTCACAGAAAACCACAGATTCTGGAATTCTTTCATAAAAATCATTGGAAAAAAGTCGAGGCATCTTTGGATACCGCTGTATAGAACAAATAATTAGATCATGCTATAAACATAAACATGTATTAATAATTATGAAAAGCACATTGTGTGTTAAGCTGTTATAACTTACACAATTAGCATCATATTCACAAATATACGCCCTCCACCTAGTAGGTATATTTGCACTGTCAGCTGCCATTATACTGTAAAGTAAACAATACAATGTGAATCAATTGTTTTAATTGAAAACATTTCAAATGTGACAGGATTTTCAATTTAATCAAAATGCATCCAAACATTCCTTTAAAGTTAGAATACCAAAAATATCTATGAACATATCCAACACATATGAACAGATACTGAAATGAAAAGGCCATAAAATTACGTAGTCATTCAAAAGGTTCCTAAATTAAAGAGTCATGCAGAAGGTTCAAACAAAACGCATCTAGACAGTGTTTTGAAGTCAGAATACCAAAAACAGCGAACAACAATTAATTGGAAGTCAGAAGGTTCTTACATTTTACCAGTAAACCAATACACCAACTAAACGCATCCAGACACTACTTTGAAGTAAGAATACCAAAAGCAGAATACAAAGATTGATGAAAAGAATACGAAGATTTCTTAGAAGCAATAATCATCGAACATCAAACGACAATGCAAAGGACATGCAATTAAAGAGCCCAAAATAACAGAATAAATAAATCATCAAACACAATAGAAGAAAATTGAAACGAACGTATTGGTTGAAGTATAAGGCTACAACTTGAGATAACAATCTGAAATGGATCTAAAAGGGCATAGTAGAACATCAAACCACAACGTAAAGGACATGAAATTAAAGAACCCAAAATAACAGAATAGATCGATAATGAAACACAGCAGAACAAAATTGGAACTTTGCGTATTGGGTGAAGTAAAAGGCTACAACTTGCGATAACAATCTGCTATGTATCTAAAAGGGAAGAGCAGAACATCAAACCACAACGCAAAGGACATGCAATTAAAGAACCCAAAAAATTGATAACAACAGAAGAAAATTGAAACGAACGATTTGGGTGAAGGAAAAGCCTACAACTTGCGATCGGGATGACACGCAACTGACCTGATATCCCAAAATATTCAGAACCTTCGGAGCAGAGCGAAGTTTGGAAACGCAGTCGACTGAACGAAGGAGACGCCGTTGAAAATGCAGAGGAAATAAGGAGGTTTCAAAACGCAGTCGACTGAACGAAGGAAAGCGTCGTTGGGAGCACAGCGCCGTTCGGAGCAGAGCGAATTTTGGGAAGGAGAAGGATCGTCGAAGCGTACCGCCGCTTTGGTTAGATGGAGCGAATTTTTGGAATGGAAGTGTCGAACAATGCGCCAGTTTACAATTAGTAGGATGGAACAACCTAATTAAGCTGCCATTAAGTGTTGGTGTAGACGAAGTGACAGTTTTACCCTCAGCATTAGGCAGGTTTTTAGGCGCCTAAAAAGAAGCTGTACTGTAGCTTTTACTTTTATATATAAGGATTTATATGATCTGCTATTGTGCAAATAATTGCACCTTTCAAGCTTGGAGAATATTCTTGACCTAAAAAAAAGCTCGGAGAATATTGAACATGTTTCATTCAAATTGCCTAGACACCTGTGCAAGTTCCATGCCACCAATTTCAGACCAGATTAGATAACTTGTTCAATTAAATCTTTATCTTCCCCACTCTGCACACACGTGGTCTAAAGCATGGGAGGGTTATTGTAGTTTCAATTTAATCTTTGGCCGGTTTGCTTGCTAGGATACTTGCTTTTAGTTATTTAGTTGTACAAATGAATCTATGATGTCCAAATGTTATCCAATGCTAACGGAATTGTTCATCTCTTACTACTCTGTCTATCACTTATCAATTTGTGTGCATCGTTATAATTATAATATACTCCCTCCAGTTGATATTATAAGAGACAAATGAGTCTAATTTTTTGGTTCAAAATATAAGAAACAAACATCATTTTTTACATACATTAAATGCTAATTTCTATGCTCTTATTTAAGTTAGTGAAATTTGTGTGAATTAAGTGTTATTAATTATCAGTCACCATTTATGAAAGAGGTATATTTGAAAAAAGGTGGCGTCTAAGGTGAACCACCAAATAAGTGGTTCACCAATGGTTCGGTAATTACTAGTCGTTGGATTTATTATAAAATAAACAAATGGCTAAGATCAATTACCATCAATTCAAGTTGCCTGTAAAATAAATTAATGATTTGGTCTCTAAAAATGGGTTGAGATTGTAATTTGGTAAAGTTCTCCTTCTTCGATCTTCTCAGACGACAGATTCAACCCCCAAGCGGCAATCTCCCCAACTTCAGTGTTACCCACCATCTTCATCCATCAAGACATCCCTAACCTCAGTCCCTACCCATCGCAAGCCCCAACCAACCATGACCAAATCTAGCAACTTCCCAAATGAACACCAATATTGTACTATATTCTATCAATGGCAGCAGCATACTTCCTTCATGAGCAAAATTTTCTCCGCCATTGTTCGGCTGGTATGCGAGTCCACATCGTGTTCAGTGCTGCGAGCATTGAACAATAGCAGACAAGGATGAGGTAGGACTAAACAAAATGCAATTTGCTAGCAGATTCATCGAAATTGAGCTTTGAAATTCGAATCAAAATGATTTTTTTTCTGATTTTGGGTTTGGGGTTGTTATTTATGCTTTAAAAAAACTCAAATTGATATTCACAATTAATTCAATGGGAAAAGCTGAAAATGAATCGAGATGAAAAAAATTGGATATAGCAATACTTTGCTCTGACAATTGGAAAAATAAAAAAAATCAGTAACTGGGTGCAAAGGATTCAGAAAAAAGCTTTGTGATTGTTTTCCGAAGTTGCATCAACAACCTAGGCGGTGGAACCAATTTTTTCAGAAATTATTACAACAAGGATTGTTCCCAATCTCTGAGTACCGTTGCTCCGCCACTTCGGCAACGAAACCAGAGGAAAATCATCTCCATATCTGCTTCATCTAAAGTAAATTGTTTCCAGATCTACAGCTTGGTGAGTTTACTCACCCAGAAGATTGTTTCCAGATCTACTACTTGTCTGAGGGTCACGACATCTTGAAAGACTGAAAGAGGCCACGAAAGAATGTAAATGCACCATCAAGCCCACTGTCCAGAACCGCCAGGTGAAGGGCATGGTGGTTTCCTCCGCGACAGTGCTCATCGTCAAGGCACTGAAGGAGTTGAACGTATTATGAAAACTTGCATATTGTCACTGTGGGACTCTTTTGCAATTATATAAAAGTAAAATATCTAACCTTATAATATCTGTATATTACAAAAAAATGCACCGAAATTACCTCTTTAGCCAGTTATTTTCCTGGCTCACGGGTGAACCATATGTAATGGTTGTTCACCCTAGAAGCCACCTTGAAAAAAAATTAGGAGTATTGATTAGAATGAGTTAATTTCAAAACATCTTCTTAGTCTGTATGAATTAGAGTTTTGTCTCTTACTACCTCTGTTCCTTTTTAGATGTCAGTTAAGGTTATTTTACACAAACCAATAAATTTTATTGTTCTTGATAAAATTATTAGTTTTTTATTGTGATACATTGACTGTTTATTACCCCATTAGACTTATTTCTCTCTGTACAATAAATAGACAATGGTGTAATTGACAAAAAAAATAATTAATGTAACTTTGAATTTTGAGAACGACGGATAAATAGTAACAAAATTTCTTTAAAAAATGAACAAGTAAAAAGGAATGGAGGGAGTAAATAAATTTGGACATTGTACAAGATTTGGAAATCGTATTTATTGTATAATGTGTGTAGCACACAGTATACGACCGTCACTACTTCGTAATGAATTTTCTATGGTATTTTTTTTTAACAAATTTACATGCTCTTCAAATTAGAATAAGCAACGGTATATGACTCAAATTTGCCTAACCCGTTTTTTAATATTTTTTTTTGGTCTTATGGCCCAGCGGCCTACTACGCACTCTAAAGAGCGCTGAAAGGGGGGTATAGCGGGTTCGAACCCACGCCCAAGCGGCAAATACTTTGTCAGTTGTGCTAAGCACCACGGACACCCGTTTTTTAATATGATAGCTGTTAGAATATTAACTCCACCATTTTCCCATAAAAAAAGGATCAACCATTTTTTCCTTTAACAATTTTCATTTTTGTCTATGGAAAATAATGAATTGTTAATAATTTAATTTTTTTCATCATGTTTATGTTTTAAATATAACTTATTTATTAAAATAATAAAAATCATTACATCATAAACATCACGAGGTAGTCACTGAAGCAAGCTTTTCCCTCCAAAATTGAGGTTAAAAATGCAATTATATTAATAAACCTTTACTAAATCGTATTAATTGATAAATTTGAAATGTTTTAATTACCCAATAGTTGGAATTGCATTATTCCAATTTGGGTTGCGGTATTAATTGTGAGTAGTGACCTGATGGATTCCCATAGGTGGCTGGGCCAGTTAACTAGGAGTGAAATTTTAATTACATCTATTTATTATGCAAATGCACTACTGCCAATAAACTCTCCCCCTTAGACAAAAAAAAAACTCGAGTACCAAAAAAAAGAAAATTCTCACGCAGAATGTATTTCAGAAGTATCTCTCATGTGTTAGTTTTAAAAATGTTAAATTATAAAATTGGTCCTCTACGTTTATTTTAGGTTTCAATTTAGTCTTCTATGTTTTTTTTGTTTTTTTTTGTCCCCTATATTGCAAATGTTACAATAAATTGGTCATTTCTGTCACTAAAAGCCAATTATCCGTAGGTAAAAGTCTATTTTTAAAAAAAATCTCTCTACTGTGTTTTGTTTTATTGACTCTTCATTGTCTCGTCTTCTATTTTGTTGTCGCATTGTCTCAGATCCTCTACCTTTCTTTTTGATTGTTATTTGCTTCCATGACAAGTTGGACAATCAAGGACCTGTATTAGGGTCGAGAGTGTGGAACCACGACACCACATGAAGTTTCTATGCGAGCTTATATTTTTCTCCACCATTGTATGATAGCTTGCTTTTGGCAGGAGACCGAACGCACCACATGGGCAAATAAAGAGGGCATTCTTCTATTGCTCTTTTTAAATTGGGCATTTCTAAGTTTCCTTCTCTTGATTCCTCTTTTCGCGGTAGGTCTGATTTCTCTTCCTTTCATATTTTGGTGTCATTTCTGATTTCGATAATGGGCAGAAGATATTCTTACTGCACATATTAATCGGGTTATGCTAAAAATTGGGATTTACGATAATCAGTTTTGGGGGCTTGGTTCTGGGGTTTAAGCATGGCTTTGGGTGCATCTTCCTTCTTCATGTTCTACAATTTTTTTTCCTTTTGTTTTTCAATTTCAGTATTGGTTTAGGGTTTTTGTTTTTTCAATTTTTGAGAGCCTATAGTATGTTTATGGTTTTGAGTTTTTATTTATCGGTTTATGTTGTATCTTCCGGATTTCTTCTCAATTCACAATTTTCTTTTACTATGTTATGAAATGTACTATTTTTTTCTTGCAAAATGTGAGAAGCAAAAGGACATATATGTGCAAAAAAAAAAGGAAGTAGTTCGGGTAATTCTTTTCCGAATTTGAAGAGGCCAGATATTGTATTTGATTGTTTATGGTTTAGTGCATATAAAAATCTTAATTTTCATGGTGTGTATTGATTCACATTTTATGGCTGAGAAACCTGCATTAAAAGTTGATGTTCCTTAAAAAAAGACACCAACTAAAAATAAATCCAAGTACCCAAACGGAAGTGAGCTACCTATTCCAGTTCTTCTGAATCCTCATGATGATTAATCTGACGAGGATGAAGTGAGTGCAAAGCAGCAAAAAAAAAAAAAAAAAAGAACCAAAGATGCAAAAGAATAAGAATGAAAGTATCTGAAAATGAGGTATTGGACATGGCTATTCAAAGTTTAATGCATGATAAAATCTTAAATTTCACACCAGTGTAATTTTAATCTTTTGTTTTGTTTTTGACTTGCCTTTTGTACTATTTTAGATCTTAGCTCTTTATTAAATACTATAAATTGTATTTTCTGGTTTTGCTTTTCCTTTCATATTTTTGTAGGTTGATGTCTCTGTATATTAATGTCTCTTATGGTGATGGATGTGAGGGTGGAATTGGAGAAGTTAGTGACAGTTTGAGAGGAACTCTGTATTATATAAACTGAGTTCCAAACATATTTTTTTTATTATCTATGTACGCATCATTTATTTAAAAAGTATCTTGAGATGTGAACTTCATGCTATACATTATGTATATAGAAAAGCATTGGTCTAGTGGTGATAGAAGGGTGCTTCCCGTGGTACTATGGATCATTCTTTTTCGAACATTCAAGATTCTGTAAAACATGCAAACATGCAAAATCAGCAATAAATTATAGACAAATTATTATTTTTAACCATATTAATTACATTATTTAGTGGAAGAGATTTTGCCAAAATGCTTTTATAATTTGGGACGGTGGGAGTATTTGTTTTACACTCATCTTTCCGAGGCAATTTTGCTTTGCGAAATGGAAGGATTTGAACTAACGCCAATTGCTATTATCATCGACTTGGCTTGCTGTATCAACTTGTTGCTGTAATGTAGGGATCCTAGGAATTAATTAAGGATCTCAGACATAAATATCTTGATTATCCCCCCGGTTACAGAGTAAACATGTAAATAGCATAAAAAAGTGTGACCCCAATCCCCTTTGGTTTTCAGGTATTTTAGTTGGTTTAAAATTCACAATTTGTTCCAAAAAAATACCGCAGTAAATTGGATTTTTTTTTTTGGGAGGATTCCTAATAATAGGATCAAACTTAGGTACTGCTCTTCCGTAAAATAAAAAAAAATCAAAAGCACTAAAACTGTTGCACCCTCAATATTTGCTTGAAATAAGTTTTCTGCTTTCTAAAATCGATTATTAGTTTGTCTTTTGCATTATTCTCAGTCTATAAGTATTTTGTACATTACCTCTGCACAAGAACCAACCTATTAATGGTTATGAAAGATTTGGTGTAAAACTGTAAATAAAGTAGGTGTCATTTTCTTTTGGGAAGAAAGGAAAAGACAAGAAAGATTTGGTGTCATTTTCTTTTGTGTGTGATTTAGATCTATAAGACAGAGTACAGGGAAGGAATAGGCATAGAAAATGTGTGAGGTCATTCTCATTTCTGATTCTCCCTAGTCTCAGATTTCCTTCTTTATCCTCATCTATTTTTGCATTCGATCTCTGTAGTGGGCACTCGTGTGTACTATTCCTTCTAGCTTACACACCAGAAGTTGAGTTTACTTTACTGATCAATAAAACAGTACACATGATCCAGTTTCTATTTTAGTTTCATTACAGAGTGTTTCCAGAATAAAGTCATTGGGATATATAAACTCTGATAGGAAACCCGAAAACGAATGGCCTTATTCTTGAATGATTCGTCTCTTTTATTTGGACACACACACACAAAATCAGATGAGAGCATAAGATTATTCTGATTGAGAGCAAAATATACAATGTTAAATTATTCTTGAAGGGTTATTGTAAATATCTTTGTATGGTTGTATGGTCAAGATTAGCTCATTTCATACCCTCATACTCTTACATGATATGCTCTTTATATGTGCATATGTTCAGATATTTCAATGCTGCTGTTTGTTTAACTGATCACATGCAATCTTTGCAATCTTTTGTTGTTCAGTTCTTATTCATGGAATTGGAGAATAGTCTATTTGTTCGCGCCACTTTTAGGTGTCTGTTGTCAGGCCTCAGGTTCGTACATTTGTTAGTGGGCCTGGTCATCGTCATATCCCAAGGAGGCTGGTAGATTTATCACCGCATGTTTTCGTTAAAGAAAATAGCATCCTGGTTTAGTTTGGGAAGATACCGGTTGCTTCCAGAGAGCCAAATAGAGTAATGACTGTGCGCAAACAGCCAGTTGGTGCAATGATTGTTACTCCAATTCTCCATTATCCTAGTAGTGCAAGCAGATTCTGTTGCATGTTCATATTGTAAACAATGTTATACTATTTTTTTATTTGCCTAAAGGGTGTTATTCTATGTATTCTAAGCAGGTGTGTAAATGCAAATAATGATCATCATGCAATCAAAATAAATGGTTTATTAGTTTTGCACTACTTGAATTAAGTCGGGTTCAACTGAGTGCTTAATTAGGTTAATGTCCAATCAAGCGTGATAGAGAAACGGGACCTTCGTGAAATTTCACATACGTTCAACAACCTCGCCCCCCCAAAAAAAATTCCAAATGTAACTCTGTGCAGGCAACAAAATCCTCAGGCATCCAATATTGATTAAGTTTAACCTTTCTAAAGGGTGTATAACTGCGTAATTGGATCCTCTACTCACTGCTGTTTTGCAGCAAGGAAATATAAGGGTGAGAGGAGAGAAAAATTCGAGAGAAGTGATGAGTTGAGGATGTGAGAGTGAAATCAAGATAGGAAGGATGTAGAGGGGGTTGTCCGTCAACAATACAGAATTGAGGATTTGAATCCTGCACCATAACATTTTTTCCCACAACTTGTATTATTTTTTCTTTAAAAGTTAGATGAAGGAAGACACACTCTATGTAAGGCTAGAGAAAACTGTTAACTTACAATGTAATCTATGTATAGCCTACGTACTAATGAGGGAATTCAGTATTCGAACTTAGGTCACAATTAGTGCGAGTAGAGGGTCCGATCATTAGTACCAATGTTGACACAACTTGTCTCATCTTTTGCGGCTACTCTTACGATGCAATATTGAATTATAGCATGTGAACATACTACAATATATTATTATTATTATTATTATTATTATTATTTTCCGATTTAGTTCTGATTTAATGTAATGACAAAATAAAAACTGGAAAAATGCAGTATTGAATTGCAGTGTATGAGTAGAACGTGGTTCGAATCCTTGGAGTGACTAATTTGGGGAGGTTGAGTAATCAAGAGTTAATTTCTCCACTCTATCGGTCGAACCTGGGATTAGTCCATAACAAGTTCAATGGACCGAAGCTTGTCGGAATATCTTGAAGTGCTACCAGAGAGCCAAAGACAATAACTACAGCGGTGTGAAAAAACACTACAATATCTATATTCACTATTACTATTATTATTGTTGTTGTATACACATGGATTATGATTGATTGTAGTCACTACTTCTGGCAGTCACCTGAATGTGAACCATTGGATGAAGGCAATTCACTATCATAGCCTTTGAATTATTTTGTCTTAAAAAGTAGAAAAAAAGTGTAAGTAGATAGAGATAAAAAGAAACAAGAGACTGCTGACAATCTAATTCTGTATATATGAATAGCTACACGGAAATAGATCCCCTTACTTTTATTTCTCTCATGTTGCAAAATCCCCACCTTTAAAAGTTTATTTCTCTCATTTTTTATTTTTTAAAACCCCTCCCCACCCTTTATTTTTTATGGCCAAAATTAAACTAGACACTCCAGTTACTAAGAGGGTCCGGTACTATAGCTATACATAGGTAACCATTTTTTTTTTACTGAACGCACATGAAAACTTTAATATATTCATTTTGATTCTGATTTACAGCCTATTTGTTACGGATTCCTGGCCTCCCAAAATCAATTCTTTTGAAAAGCAAGACATTCCTTGCTTTGGAAAAAATTGAAAAAAGTTGCCTTGGAAATCAATATTTCTCCGTTAGTGGCAGAAAAAATCTCAAACGAACACACATGTGTTGAAAAATTCAAAAATTGTTATACAAACTAATTATTTATTTCAACATTTTTCATTTATTTAAATTTACATTAGTTATGTGCTTTAATTTACATAATTTATTTTTATAATCCTATTCACAAATTAAAGTTTTATCTCCTTATATATAATTTTAACAATTTTATTTTGCAAATAATCTTGAATTTTAAACAAATATTATTACTAGTTATTAATTAAATAATAAATAAAAGTAAAAATGAAGTCCAACGATGTGCACTAGAATCGAGTACTGACACTGGAGAAGTATTTTTCATTTTTTTTAATTACAGTACAACATCTAAAATCTAAACACAGAGAGATTATAAAAGACAAATACTATGAGACAAATGTAATCATACAATATTTTTTGGACAAAATGTGATTATATAAACGAAAATGCAAATGACATGACAAAAAGGTGAAAACACTATAGAGCAAAGTAATGAATGAAAAGGTTACAAGGCTACCTAAGACAAGGAATACCTATTATCTAATTTTGTGTTTACACCATATTCGGTGCTCCCTAAACTTGTCTGTATCAGTATCGCTTGTGTGTGTGAAAGACGAACTTTCATTCCCTCTGTAATCACTGAGATGCATCTTGCTTGCTTCCGGTGAAGGTTGTATTGGTGAGTTATTACTTAAGTCCCACGCTAGTTACATTTACAAATATATCAGTGTTTATAATACATGCATATAACATCACATATCATCCCTTCGGGGACATCTGATAAAATTGGAACGATACAGAGAAGATTAGCATGGCTCCTGCGCAAGGATGACACGCACAAATCGAGAAATGGTCCAAAATTCTCTCTCTCTCTCTCTCTCTCATTGCATCTTCTTTCACAGATTTCTCTATTTAGACTTCACTGTTCAGACTTTCAGATGTGGATCTTTGATTTACTCTTTTTTTTCATCTTCTTTCTTGAATTTCTCTTTTCAAATGTGTTTTCCTTTCTACTTATTTGAAAAGTATGGCTTCTCTTTTCCGGCACGTATGATATAATATATCTATGTAGTTTGCATAAAACGGTTTTAGTAGATCCGCATGCATCTCCATTGTTCCCTCTTATTGTCCGAGTTAGTTAATCTAAAAGTGCGTTTGATTCGCTAAAAAATAAGACACCGAACATGACAAAAATATTTATCCAACGTTTGAGTTAAAAAATGACAGTGAGACAGCACAAAATAATAAAATAACGAATGACGGACTAGACAAATATCCAAAAATTTGTCCCCCACTAAACCTCCACACAACTATTTGTCCGCTGTCCAACAAAAATGAAAAGACAGTATTATCCACTGATTATGACTGTCCGCTGTCTTTTTACGGTTGTTCTACGCGCCCTTTTTTTTTTTCCTTCTTATTACAATATTGCTCCACGCTCTTATTTTTTGCGGTGACATGATTTTTTCCATTTATGCTGTCATTTTTTTTTTTATCTCCATTATTGTCTTTCATGTCATTTTTTTTCCTTCCCAATTGTCTTTCAAGGCAATATACATAACAAAGAAAAAGTAAAATGCTTTGGTGCCACATGACAATGTGATATAGCCCCTGATATTACCAAAAATCATTTTAATAAGATCTTATATTTTTAATAACAATATATACTTTCCGTAAAAAAATAACAATATATACTTATGAAATATTTTGTTATAATAGATGATAAATAATAAAATAATGTATTTTTATGGTAAAGTTTATGTTAAATAATAAAATAATTTAGAAAGTTTCAAAAACTTATTATGTCTCTTTTCTTAGTGCAAACAAACATTGCCCAATACAAAAGGGTATTACAATAAATTTTACATTATTTTGTCCGGTACATAAGCATATCAAACAAGATACAACACAAAATTGCTTGTGTTATGCATGGACCAACAAGCAGCTCACATTACAAAAAGTTGTCCAGTGACTCAGCTACTTGCCTAGTACTGTTCTGTCATGTCTTGTCCTGTTAGTGAATCAAACGCACTCTAAGGTTCTGCAGTTCAGTTCATTTTTTTCTCATGATCTTTCAAGTTACATACAGTGTGTCACGTGTATGATGAAATTTGAAGGTTTAGAGTGGAACGGAGGTTGTAAAAGCATCCTATAGTGGCCCATTTATATAGATTAGATGTGTTTCACTAATTAAATTAGTGTTTCTGCATTTCTATACACATCTTGTTAATTAATGATCTGAAAGGCATTTAGGTTGAATCTTCATAGGAGGGAAACAATTGAGGTTTAGGCCGTGTTTGGTAAAGATAAGCTATATACTAGCTTATAGCTGAAAAGCTAGTTGATAGTTGATAGGTTATAGCTGAAAAGCTAGATAATTAAAATTGAAGTGTTTGATAAAATTAGCTGCTTAACTAACTGATAAATGATAAGATTTTATCTTTATTTTAAATTTGAAAAAAGTATAAAAAATAAAATAATGAGAATAAAAATGGGAGAAAAGATAAAAAGTTATAAGCTATAAGCTAGTGTGACAAGCTTGATTATCAAACACTTTTCATTCGGTTAAACGAGCTTATAAACTAGTATCTAGTGTAATAAGTTACCTTACCACACCGAGTCTTAGTGTGTGTAAAAATGTGGAGCATCATATAATAATCGATATTATTCAATTGTAGAATTTTGCATCGGTAAGTTGACATTATTCAAGGTTTTCGCCAATGTAACTGATGGATGATGCATATTATTTTACTTGGGCATGTACAAATTCTGAAGACACAAATTTGTATAACATGGATGTACTATTATCTACTGAAAATTTGGAGGAAAACCCAGCACGCTGACCTGAGTGGCGAGAAAATTATAAAAAATTACACAAACAGATAGGTCAATATGTCGGCAAATTGTCTAATTTTCACTAGAGTCCTAACAGGGAGATGACACATTACTTTATAATAATAAAGTGTACTATAATTTTATGAGATGTAAGAATAAAAGCTCAAAATTAAAATATAGGGTTGAATAAATTTTAGAGTTTATTCTAAATTACTAGTTATAAAAAAAGAGATTATTTTAAATTATCATTTTTAGTCAAGTACAAAGTTGCCTGAAGCGAATTATTCCTATTATTTAATATTGCATTAAACATCTTATTTGATGAATTTAACTGATAGTAACTAAATGATGTGTCATGCTTTGTATAAAAAAAATGATGTGTCTAGCTAATTAAATAACGTGACAACGCTTCATTATCATTATCATTAGACTTTTGTCATAAAATCGTTATCATTAGACTTGTAAAAAAATCATTATCATTATTAGATATAAATGTAAAAGACCCTTTTACACGTGCAATATGCATCATCATGGAATATACAAATTTAGATGAAACCGTGCGGTGCACGGGTTTGTTTATATTTTATATAAAATATATTTTATATAAAATATATTTTAAAAAAAATGTGCGAAAGATATAAAATTCTAATATATATAATTATTTTATATAAATTTCTCAAGATATTAGTGTTTACTTGATGTGTAGTCATATTTTAGCAAATTTTTGTGTGTTTGTTGCCAGACTTAGTAGAGATATTCTCATCTTGACGGATTAGGTTTTTGTTTTTTTCTTTGGTATGAATGCTTATGATAATATGTTGAAACCCGTGCAATTAGTGTGTCATATTTCGTATTACATCGATTCTTCCTAGAAGAAACCCCCGTGCGTTGCACGTGTTTGTTTATATTTTATAAAAATATCTTCTAAAAAAATGTGTGAAAGATATATAATTTAAATATATAAAAATATTTTATACAAATCTCTCAACAAATTAGTGTTATCTTAATACATAGTCATAGTTTACCATTTTTTAGTTTTTGTTGACAGATTTAGCGGGTATATTATGTAATAATTAAGTATCTCGCCAAAAAATGTAATAATTAAGTATAATTATATTGAAACATTGTATTTACTAACTCGTTATTTATAAATTATCTTTTTTATATATTATTTTTTATCGTAATTAATAATTAGAATAATTAATTTTTTAGTAAGATTATAATTGAAACGTTAATATGTCAAAAGATAACTCTATCAAATAAAAACTCTATCAAAAAAGTTTATTAATCATATTATGGTATTATATTTTTTTCATATGTATATTTCTTATCTTAGTTATCAACAAACAATTTCAATCCTTATGGTTATATTATTGTTGACAATGAGATATATAATTGTCCATGATAATGTGTCAAAAAAAATGTTCATGATAAAATATAAATTTTATCAACTGTAATCTCCCATAATTTAACAGTTATTATTGGCTTTTTGGTTATCATCACTGCGTATAATCTAATTTTTGGATGTCATTTTATTCTACAATTAGATGTTATTTTATTCTACAAATAAAATATCATTTGGAGTCATTTATCATTGAAATTATTTATAAAATAAGTATTTAACATCAGTGTCACCTTTTGTAGTAATCTTTATTATAATTATTTAATCTCTTACAATAAAGAGTGTTATTCCATTACAAATTTATTATGTGATATTAATGTTTCTAAGTAGCATAATTGGTATTTTTGTTGAAAATATAGTAAAATTTAAGTTTTGTAGCATAATTGGTAATTCTAATGTAATATTAATAATTCTAATTTTTATAGTCAATATAATATTATAAATGACCTTCAATAATTTAACCTCCTGTGACAATAAAGATTTTTTTGAGCATACTAATGACATTAAAAATTTGAATTGAGAACTTTTTACTTATCTTTTAAAATTTATGTAGAATCATTTCAATATGTGATACATTATAAATATCTTTAAATTAATTTTAAGATATTTTTTAAATAGAAAGTAGCACTTAGTATTTCCATTAACTAATTTTAATAAGTAACACTATATTTAATAATTTGTAGTATAACTTTATTGTATTTTTAATTTTTTGTTCAAATTATAATTAATAATTAACAATGTAGTTAAGCAATTTTAATATTTAATAGAACGTCTAAGAAATTTCATATTTAATAGTTGATACAATTAATATTTAATAAAGTAATAAAATGATGAAATTAATTAATAAGAACAATTGAAAGGTCGTAACTCATGGAGAAAAATAAATTTATTTAATTCTAAAGTTCATGTTTTCTTACTTATATATATGTGTGTGTATGCGCGCGCGTGTAGAGATAGATGTAAATGAGATAATATACAATATCATATAAATTTCTTTAATAGTAAATAGCATGCACTTATTTTCTACAGCAACTAATTTTATTAAATATAATTATTTTTCATATTTAATAACAATATTTAATAAATTATATTATAGTTTAGTTATATTTTAAGTATTTTTCTCAAATTATAATTAACAATTGAAGGTTGTAACTCATAGGTTAGAATATACTTGTATTCAATGTTATATCTTAAGCTTGCTATATATATATATATATATATATATATAGAGAGAGAGAGAGAGAGAGAGAGTTGTCATTATATAATTTTAGGAAATAGTACTATATTTATATTTGATAATAACATTTAAAAATTTATAGTGTTATTTAATTATTGCCAAAAATAAGTGTAATTTAATTATTTTTTTAAATATTTTTCTGGAGTTGTAAATAATATTTAACATTATCATTAAGCAATTTTAATATTTAATCGAACTTCTAAAATTTTTTATATCTAATAGTAAACACAACCAAGAATAAGATAAATTTATCAATATAATAATATTTAATAATAATATCTAAATAGAGTAATAAAGTGATAAAATTGATAAAAGGTAAATGAAAGGTTGTAACTCATGAATAAAAATAATTTGTAATAAAGTGATAAAGGAGGTTGATGAAAGGTAAATTATAGAATAACATGTAATAATTTAGTATCCCATCAAAAAATGTAATAATTAAGTATAGTTGAAAAAACTCATTTATTTATGAATTATTTTTCATAGACAATATTTCTTATAATGCTTAATAATTAGAAATATCAATTTTTTAGTAAGATTATAATTGAAAATTTAATATATCCAAAAATTTAATATATCCAAAAATAACTCTACTAAAGAAGTTTATTAATCATGTTATGGTATTATATTTTTTTGTATGCATATTTCTTTTCTCAGTTATCAACAAATAATTTCAATCCTTATGGTTATATTTTTTTTATGAAGTATGGTTATATTATTGTTGCTAATGACATATGTAGTTGTCTATGATAAAATATAGATTTTATCACATGTAATGTCACATGATTTAACAATTATTTTGGTTATCATCGCTATATAGAATTTAATTATTAAATATTATTTTATTCTACAATTTGGCGACATTTATCATCAAAATTATTTATAAAATAAGTAATTTTACATCGGTGTCACATTTTGTAATAATCTTTATTCGACTTATTTAATTTCTTATAATAAAGAGTTTTGTTCTATTACACATTTCTAATGTAATATTAATATTTCTAAGTAGCATAATTAGTATTTTTATGTTGTAAATATAGTAAAATTTAAATTTTCATCAATCATACGAATTATTGTCATTCTCATCTAATTTTTTTTATTGATATTCTCTTCTAAATTTTTGTACTATATTTTTGTTCTTCAATTATGCCATGAAATTATATATTTATTTTTCAAACTATATTTTATATGTTAAACTTTCTCGTAACATTTATCATAGAACAGTATAACTTTTAGTCACTATGATTATTAAAGAATAAATAGTTATTTTTAAAATCAATTAATCATGCATTAATAATAAGAAGTTTAAATAAAAGTAAAGATACAATAAGAAAGACATGATAATAAACTTGATCATAACTTAAGATGAAAAATAATTTTAGTAAATTCAATAACTTAAAACAACAATATATATAAGATAATAGTAAGAATTCACTTCATAGATGTAGTAAAGTAATATTGCATCAAATTTTTTAATTTTTTTTAAAATATCATTTCACATAATTCTTTTGTTGCGATGTTTTGGACATGATGACCACAAATAACTAAATATAGTGGGAACATATATGCCATAGCTAATAAAAGAATTTGAAGAAACAATAAGGTGGATCAATGCTAACATAAAAATAATTATTCTTTAGTATTTATTTTTATGACATAATTTCACATGTTAGAAATATTTTTAAAGAATTTTAACCATTAATGAGATATTGTTAATATAAAATACGTCTAATTTTTACTGTCAATTTAATATTATAATTGACCTCTAGTTGATATAACATCCGATGATAATAAAGATTTTTTGGAGTATACAAATCACATTAAAAATTGAAATTGAAACTTTTTACTTATTCTTTAAAATTCGCGTTGAGTTATTTTAATACGTGATGTATTATAAATGTCACTTAATTATTTTAAAGATATATTTTGAATAGAAATAGCACTTAGTATTGTCATTAACTAATTTAAATAAATATCACTATATTTCATATTTGATAATAATATAATTATCAACTATAAATTATTATATATACTATTAATTGTATTTTTAGTTTTTTTTTACAAATTGTAATTGATAATTAACATAACCATTAAGAAGTTGTAATATCTAAAACTCAAGTTTCTGTTACTTTTATTTATATATATATATATATATATATATATGATAATTATATTTAGTAGTTAATACAATTAATATTTAATAGAGTAATGAAATGATAAAATCAATTAATAAGGGCAGTTGAAAGGTTGTAACTCATGGAATAAAATAACTTTGTATTTAATTCTAAAGTTCAAGCTTGTTTTACTTATAGATAGATATAGATAGTTAAAAAGTTTATCAACTCAACACTAATAATTAAATATATAAAACAATGAGGGAAAAACTATGACATCAGTCCACGGGATTATATATATTGCTCCCTCCATCATTTTTATAAGAAACAAAACGTTCTTTTTATAAGGAATAAATAGTCATTTTTTGGGTCTAATTGTAAGAATTAATATCAATTTTCAAAAACATTAAATGTCTAATTTTAATTTATACCCTTGTTTATAGTGAAACTTATTAATAAGATACACTTATTTCTTATATAAGTGGATTGGTTTACCAAAGGAGTAATTTTGAAAAGAAACACAATTTTTAGGAGTATTAATTAGGAAAAAATATATTTCAATGCAATTCTTTGGTCTGTGTGAATTAGGGTTAAGTTCCTTATATTTAGGACCGGAGAGATTACTAGATTACTTAATAAATAAGAAGCATTTAAAAATTAAAATAATCGCACTAGCTCAATAAAAAGGGCTATGTCAAAAAAAAACTCAATAAAAAGGGCACTCTTACCAAGAGTCTCAAATTGCTTAGGAATCAAGGCTAAAAGTAGTTTATAAACACTTACTTATTTCAACTCACCGAGTCGTCTTTTAAGGATAAAACAGTGAAAGCTTACACGTGAACCAAAACAAACAATACCTCAGAAAAGCGATGTTGCGGATTTGAAGTCGGAACTTACACAATATTATTTTTTTAGAAGGTGACGGAATATTTCACACAATGAAATTTTGTGAAGTGCACTTCTCGATATTGGTAGTTACCAATTGGTACCCCTTTGTTTAAGCTTTGAACATGTGTAAAATATATCATCACACGTATGATATCCTATGGAAGAAAAGAAGCTCGAAAATTCACTAATCCAGAAAAGAATTAGATTCCAAAGAGCACAATGAGGGCGATTGAAGGCATTTGGTTGTGTATGTAGAAGGCCTCTTGGGTAGGGGTAGTCAAAAAGTTACATCATTAATTGTTCTCCTTCCTCTAAACAAAGGGAAATAATAAAGCAATGTCAATAACACATACAAAAGAATACTACTATTCAAACCTCTGCTACCATAGCATATATCAAGGATCAAATTAAGTTTTTTGGTCACGTTCTCCATTAAAAAAGTTCTAACCAAATCATTGAATTAAACTTGTTTTTCTTCATTCAAGATGGAAAACACAGCATCAAAACCTGAGGTTCTGAAGCCAGTAATCCTCAAAGCTGGTGTTCCTTTGGCAGTATCTATAGCTGGTTTCATCTATGCTTGGATCATGGCAAAGAAAAGCCTATCCAAAACACCTTCTTTATCATCAAATGAATCAAATTCCCCTGAAGAAAGTTGTCACAGTCACAGCCATGATTCTATAGAAGATGAAGAACACAGTAGTACTTCCCCAATAGATGCAAGTGTTCCTTCTATCCATGACACTCCATGTTTAGAACAAGAGATTACTGGCCTTAGAAACCGAATTGAAGGTACGCAAATGAGGGAATTGGCCTTACGTTTGAAGTTTGATCAATCTTGTGATTTAAAAGAGCAAGAATCTCTTATTGGTGAAATCAAAAACATGTTGTCATTGGAGACTGCTCGTGTTGAATTTTTGGATAGGGAGGTTTCATCTATGGAGACAGAGAATAAGAGGTCGGAGAATTTTGTAGTTGAATATCTAAGAGTTGTTGAGAAGATTGAGTATTTGAAATCTGAGAATAGAATGCTTAGGAGGAAGGTTAAGAAGTTGCTGAGGAAATCAAAGGCACAGACCCGCTTGGCTAAAGAGCAGGCTTTGAAGATCAAAGCTGAAGAATCAGAAATCTTGAGAATTTGTGATTCCTTGGAAACGAAAATTAATGCTATCGATGAATTAGAGAATGAAATAAGTGAGATGCAAAGGGGTTTGTGTCAATTGCAGGATGAGAAGAATGAACTTCTGAAGAAGCTTGATGCAGCACAAAAATCATATGCGTCTAAGGTAAGCAACAATGCAACATATACACATAAAATCAATCATCTATTATCTATTTAAGAAAATTAATCATCTATTTAAGAAAATCAATCATCTATTATCTATTATATCACGTGGCAACATCTCCAATTTATATATTAATATATAAAAATTCTCTCTTACTGATTTTCTCGGGTGTTAAACATGTGTCGTTTACTGGTTGAAATCTAAAAGGTTTCTCATGTCAATTATCTAACATAAACAACACTAATGGTATGTTTGGTATGTAAGAAAGTGGGAGGAAAGAAAGTGAGAGGAAAGAAAATTTATTGGTTAAAGTGTAAAATTGATGATGTGTTATATTATTATTGGTCTGTCACATTTATCAATGCATCTTTTTCACACTTTACTAAAAACTTTTCTTTCCCTCTATTTTCTCTCCTCTCTGCCAAACAAAGTGTAAGTGTTTAATTTTGATGTACTTTTCTTTAATGTAAGGTTTAAATTACACTAGTATTATTCGATCATGCATTAGCAAGTCATTAAATTGGGGTGGGATTATTTATTTTTATTTTTTTTGGGTTTTTTTTTGGGGGGGGGGGGGTGTTGTGCTATTAGCATCTTAATTTTACAAGGTTTCTCATTTGCAGATTGAAGCTGGAGATGTAAGCAGAGAAGATTACAAACGGGTTTTGAATGAATTGGAGAAGCTCAAGAAGGAACGAGCAGATGAAGCTAAAGAACTGATCTGCTTAAGGCACGATCTAATGAGGAGGCACCATGAACAACAACAGAATCAGGATAGAAACCAAGTAGAAGTAGAATTTGGAAGAAGTGATGAGGTTATTCATTATGACTCAGAGCGTGAATTACACAATTCACATTTGGAGCATCACATTGTTCCTTCATCTGCTGAGCATCATAGCGACAGTGGTTGTCCAAAAAGGAGCAAGTTGCTTGAAAGGCTAAAGAGATGGGTCGAAGGAAGTGAAAAGACAAGAGTGAGACATTCTGTTTCTAGAAGGGAAGAGAAACATCAAGTTCCTGCAAGAAGGTCATGCTCTAGTGCTTGAGTTTGGCACCAAATTCCATTACCAAGATCTCTTCCTTAGTACCATGTAGTTATTGCCATTTGCGAACAACGAAACTTTGAGCTTCGCATTGAAACCATGAACATGATTGTGTGGGCGCAATCATGTTCACAAACAGAAATTATTTTCTTCCTTCTATAAAACGTTTAATCTTTTATGACTATGATTTCAATGAAATACAGGTTTAAAAATTGATATAGACAAAGATTCTATATTCTAAAAAATATTTTTAAATATTTTATGGCCAAAATTCTTGAATTACTGTGTGTGGAAGGCAAAAAAGAGGGACTCGTTTGAGTCTCTCTATCTCCCCCTTTTTTTGGGTTAATTATGTTTTTCGTTTCCAAAATTAGCGAATATTCGGTTTGGTTTCTAAAGCTTAAAAAGTATATTTTTGGTCATCAATTTTCTGACATGTGTCATAAGTGGTCCTTCTTGTTTTGTTTGAGTCCTTATAATATAATATTTTTCTCATTTTAGTCCTTATAATATCTCTTCTTCTTTTTTGCTTTAGTCCCTATCATACAGGGATTACACATGCTAGAATAAGATAAAAATGATATTATTGGGACTAAAACAAAACAATGATATACCAATTGCAGCAAATTTCAGAAAGTTGGAGACGCATTTTTTTTAAGCTTTAGGAACTAAAACAGGATATATACTAATTTTTTGGGACAAAAAACATAATTATTCCCTTTTTTATAAAGATATCTCCCTCCGGCAATGGTACATGGCGGGTAGTCCTTCCCTCGTATCAATATCTGTTAATATCCATCGATATTTACGCGGGTAACGGATACCCATGAATATCAATGCATATTTAATAATTTAACATAAAAAATCATACAACGTAATATAGAAACATATTGCATTAACATTGTATAATATACTATAGAAACATATTACATTAACATTGTATAATATACTATGTACATTCACCAAATTTTATTATTATGAGTTCACCCACTAAAAGATATTAAATAATAAAGAAAAAAATTTATTTCATCTCAAAGTGAAAGAAAATGTCATAGTATATATTATATATTTAATAAAAAAATTGTAATAAATTTGCGGATATCTGTGGAACGGGTATTATGATCTCATCCTCATTTAATAGCTATCCATTTATTACCCATTTTTGATATCCACGAGTGCGATTTTTTTCCCCATCCCTCCTCTTTCTTTATCTCAGTTTTATGGATTGTTTTTTATGATCTTGTTATCACCAAAAATATGTTTGACAGGAATCAATTTGTCAGCTGAATATTAGCCAATCCCTTGGCTGATTTGTTCACGCAAACAGATCTAATGTTCTCCAACGACAACAAATCCATCATAATTTTTTTGAAAAGAATCCAAATCAGTTCATTTCATCATAGAGAATAATATCAATACAATGTCAAATAATTCAAAAAAGGTAGGAAGGTCCAAAAAATTTGAAATCCATCATAAATATTTTTTTGAGAGGAAAATCCTTCATAACTTTTAAATTATAGAATTTCTCAAAAATGTATTATTATAAAATGCCATTAAAGAAATTAATCATTGTATTTTATTGGCTTCAAAATATTTATCAATTTAGATAATTATATATAAAAATTAAGAAAACCATCAATCAACTTCCAATTACAAAATGCATGCATATATATATATATATGACTAAATTATATGTATTGAAATATTATCACAATACTAATACTTTTTAATTCATTTAATTAAATATATAAAAAATAAATCTAAACTAATTTTTTTCTAAAAAAATAAAACAAAAAAAATATTATATCGATTTGTTTTGGAATGAGACGTGAATTGTATTTTTTAATAAATCACTAAAAGGAAATTGAGTTTTACATAATCCAAAAGTAAAAAAAAAAGAAAAATGGAGGAAATAAAATGTGTGAAAATATAACTTAATAAAAGGAATCGTATAAGTTGGACAACTTATAAAATGGTCTACCGATCCAAAAAATATTTGCCCTCATGCCCTTTACTTTTAGGCCGATTTCTCTTTTCCTGGACCCTTTACCGTCTCCCTTATCTCTCTACCCTTGCTCTCTCTCCCCATTCCTACAAGTCCCTAAACCCACCACATGGCTGGTGTGCTCCATAAAGATCAAATTCTACTTAGAGTATCTCCAGTGTTAGAATTCAATTTGGGGTTTTAACTCTTTTATTGAGCTCTACATTGCCATAAATTATTTAAGAACGTTCAATACTTTTTACTCCAATAGTAGAATTCAACTTGAGTTCTTATTTTTCGTGGATCCTAACTTGAACCTCCAGTAGTGTCGAAAAAAAAAAAAGTTATTGGCAAGAACTTGTTCTTTTATAAGATGTGACCTCTGCTAGTGGGCCCCAACTATAACCTATCTTACACGCGGCCTCCATGTCAATGGCCTCCAATGGTGCAAGTTCTTACACACAATAACTCGCATAAGAACCTGCGTTAGAGATGGTCTTAGTACCTACTACTTATTTTTCCGAGTAACCTAAAATCCCAACCTCTCCCACCCAAAGCCCGTAAATATCCAATCTCTTTCTATCTCCATACGAAACCCATATTTTAAGGATGTTCCCCAGATACAAATCGTCCTTTCACCCTCCACCACTAGCGAACCTCTCAAAACCTAGAAGTTGAACCCAACAAATCAAAAACGCTTCTTATGGTATTTGTCTCCCTTATCAACATTTTCTTCTTTCGCCTCTTCTTCTTCGTCATCCTACTGCCTCTTTCATCACTAGTGCGAGAAGATATGCACCTCCGCTGCCTTCCACATACTCATCCTCTTCAAAGCTATTGTTGTCGGCTCCCATGTTGCCTCTACCTTCTACCTTCTTGGCCTCTTCGGCATCGAAACTCGCACTTTTTCTCTCAATGACCTCTCCAATGATCAATCCTTGTCAAAGAAAACATGCAAAAGCAGGCCAGTGGACAAACCCTATTCCATTCAAGGTTTCAATTTTTTTTTTTTTTGCAACTTTTTATTTGGTTTGCACTCATGTTTTCTCACTCCTTTTCATTATCTTTGAAAAATGTGTAGGGTATTGATGCATATCCATGGCTTCACAAGGAGTGATTAGTATAACTGGTAATTTAGCCTGACCCGGCCCATTTTTTGGCCAACCCATGAAGAGTTAAGTTAATTTTGGGTTGTGTCAAATAATTTACTAGCTCAACTTAATCTTCTATGGGCTATCTGTTAGCCCATGGGCCATTAATTTTAAAAAGGGCTTTTATTTCCCCCACCTCCCCCACTTAATTTCCCCACCTCCCATTTTTTCAATATTCCAACTTTACCCTTCAGTTTAATTTCACTCCCTCTCTCACTCGTTAAACTGTCAGCACCTCCCCTCCTTCCTCCTTCCTCATCTTCTCCTCCCAACCTCCCTCTCTTCCTGGAAATCGCCCTCTCCTAATCTCTCGCTTTTTGAAGTTTTTTGGCTCTCCTTGGAGGTCGTAGCCAGCCCTGGTGCATTCGTTCGCCATCTCCTCCACATTGCCACTGATCTGAGGTTCGTCGGCCTCTTTTTTTTTTTTTTCCTAAAATCGCAGAGAGTCCGGATTCTTATTACCGGAGCACTCCGGATATAAGAATCCGGACGTTTATTTTTTTGGTTATTCTATTTCCCAAGTCCGGATTCTAATATCCGGAGTACTCCGTATTCTAAAGTCCGGAGGTATAAAATAGTCCGGATTTAAGAATCCGGAATATTCCGGCAATTAGAATCCGGACTCTATGTCTGTTAAAGTTTTGACTTGTCTTTTCCAGTGCAGTTTCAATGGAAGACAACTTTTCCGAAGACAACTTTCCCGACACCATAGTGCCCATTGTTCCTGATGTTCCAGAGGTCGTTTTCATGGATTGTACGGTGCATTCACCATCGCTCGGTACTTATTTTATTGATCAATTTTGTTAAGATTTGTTAGATGAGTTGGTGAATGATACATGTTGTCGTTTCAGGTGTTTTCTACGCGGGATGACCTATTGGCATGGGCACGAGACGTTGGCAAATCTGTTGGGTGTGTGGTTATTATTTTAAGATCAGACTATGGGCAATCAAGCAAAAAGACTTTTGTGATGTTGAGTTGCGAGAAAAGTGGCAAGTATAAGCCTTACAAGACTATGGGAGTGAAGGCTACTGGCACTAGAAAATGTCAATGCCCATTCAGATTGAAAGGAAGGCTGGTGAAAGGTGCCGGAGGGTGGGTTTTGAAGGTAATGTGCGGTATGCACAACCACAGGTTAGTCGAAAACTTTGAGGGTCATCCATATGTCGGTCGTCTAACTTCTGAAAAGTTGTCTAATCTGAGTGACATGACATTGAACATGATTAAGCCGAGAAACGCCTTACTCTCATTACAGCATAAAAATCCAAACAGTCACACCACAATTAGGCAGATTTACAACGCACGACAAAAGATCCGGTCTAGTCTAAGGCAGGGCAGAACTGAGTTACAACATTTGATGAACTTGATGCACCGTGATCATTATATCCATTGGCATAGAAAAGCCGGTAACTCTGATGTTATCACTGATATAGTTTGGGCACATCCTGAAGCTATCAAGCTTGTAAATTCGTTCAACATTGTTTTGCTTATTGATTCGACATACAAGACTAATAGGTACAAGATGCCACTAGTTGAGATTGTTGGTGTGACCTCAACTGAGATGACATTCGCTGTTGCATTTGCATTTGTGGAGTCGGAGAAAGCGGATAACTACACATGGGTGCTTGAGAAGTTGAAGGGTATGTTTGTGAGACATGATTCGTTACCACAGGTGATAGTGACCGACCGGGAACTTTCTTTGATGAATGCAGCGGCTAACGTTTTTCCCCTGTCGCGTAACATGTTGTGCCAATTCCATATCCGTAAGAATGTGAGGGCGAAGTGCAAGACTTATGTGTATCCACAAGAAAAAATTGAATTGGTGATGACTGCGTATGATTCAGTTATTGATTCACCAACGATGGATGACTACCAGCAGCGACTGCAACATTTCGAGGATGTTTCAGCACCGTTCAGTAACTTCATTGACTATGTCAAGAACACATGGCTAAATCAACACAGGGATAAATTTGTTTCTGCATGGATAGACCGGCATATGCACATTGGAAACAAAACAACCAATAGGTATGCATCTGAATTGTCGGTGACATCTGACATTTATCACTATTTTTGTGGAGTTCTGAATTGTGTTTGTTCGATGAACAGGGTTGAGTCCGCACATTGGCGGTTGAAGAGTTTGTTAGGGGATAGTAGAGGAGATTTGTGTATGTGTTGGGATACAATGAATAACATGATCAGCTGAGTTGAAGGCTTCATTCGAGCATAGCATTAGTAGTCAACAACATTGCTTTAATATTGCGATCTACAAGCACTTAAATGGCCTTGTGTCTAAGAATGCGTTCTGATAAAGCATTGCCGACGAGCTTCTCTGATCTAGCACCGTTGGCATAGATAGTTCTGCGTGTGGTTGTGTGCTAAGATACACGCATGGACTACCTTGTGCATGTGAGCTTGCCAGATATACGATGCACTACATCCCAATCCCGTTGGAGGCAGTTCATACTCACTGGAGGAAATTGAGCTTCGAGAACCCATGTGACACCGACAGTAGCCATGGTTCAGAACTAAGTATACAGGTTGAGCTAGAAGCATTGGCACGTAGGTTTCAGGAGCTTGATATTGCAGGCAACATGGTACTGAAGGCGAAACTACGTGAGTTGACATTTCCTGACACCACTTCTATCTGTCCACCCCCTTGTAAGGTGAACCCAAGGGGAACACCAAAGAAAGGAAAGTGGTTGGCAGTAGATATTTCAACAAGACGCGATCCATCCTCATGGGAGCGTGTTGATGACTTCTTTGCCTCCCAACACGATAGTGCGTCAACTTCAACCTTGTCTAGACGTTCAGCTCCTCCCATCAAGTCAGAACCACCTACAGCTCTTCCTCCTCCCATCAAGTCAGAACCACCTACAGCTCCTCCTCCTCCCATCAAGTCAGAACCACCTACAGTTGCTCCTCCACTGATGAAGTCAGCTCCGGCCCTGCCAATCATACACCAGTTTCCTTATCAAATTCATCAATACATTGACAACATTATTGATGTAGAGCCCGATGGGAACTGTGGGTATCGTAGCATCGCTACTTTACTTGGGATGGGGGAGAATGCATGGCCCTTAATCCGACAGGATTTGATTAGAGAGGTTGAGAGAAACCGGGACGACTATGTTGGTGTACTTTGTGGCGAAGACAACCTTGAGGCACTAAGGCGATCACTATATGTTGACAGGGTTGATTAGGTTGCCAAAAAAGACAAATGGATGACCATGCCAGATGCAGGATATGTGATTGCTAACAAATATAAGGTGGTTCTGATATGTTTAGACCCAAGGGGAAGTACCACAATTTTCCCTCTCAGGCACGGACCACCGAAGGATTGGAAAACTCAGCGCGTCCTCTGCATTGGATTTCTGCATAGAATGGAACACTTTGTACAGGTACAATAGTTGTGTTAACTCTTTATTTTTTTGTAACCTTTACATCATTTTTTACTTTGTTTAATTGGTTTCAAAATGACATGTTTTCAGGTCTATTTAAAGCATGACGCTCCAATACCTCAGCCGGATGTTCAATGGAAAAGGTTTAGAAGCGATTGTGCTAGGGATTGGGAGGCGCTATATCTTAGTCGCATGCAACATTGGAAATCTATTTTTATTTCATCCGCAGAACATGTAGCTATAGATCATTGAATATTTATATATTGGATCTCTATATTTATGGTTCAATTTGTGTTTTAATTTGTGTTTTAATTGTATTTGCCTCTCAACGACATAATGGTACGACCAGGAGACGCAAAATTTATGAACAAATAAAATGCATATATCCCAAAATACAAATACATATATATGTTTGATCAAAATACATATGAAAACACTAAGAGAGTCTTTGCTACTCGGTGCCTCACCTTTGACGTCATTTGTGTATATATCTGCGGGAAATGGGGGCGTGCTAATATCTGTAGCTCTCGCATCAGCTCCCAACCATCGGTGTCGGGCTGGATGTGCAGGCGTCCGTCCATCAGGTATGGATACACGAGAGTCCCGAAACGGATGAAGCCCCTGAAGTGAGATATAGCGTAGAACTCTCGCGCCTGCCTGTGACCGACATACGGGTCCCTGGTAACATCGCCTACAGTCAGCCGATCCAGGGCCCGCCGATATGGCATCACCAGTCCTGCGCCTCTGACCACATCCCAACGAGAGGCGCGGGGTACTGCCTCGTCGTACTCCAGACATAAACTCCTGGATCCGAGGTCAGGTGTCTGGAAGTGCTCATGAATCCAGGCCTGCATGAAAATTAAAAACTCAAATACTCTTTAATTAGCACTTTACAAGTATAATAAAAGATTATTGAATACAACAAAATTCGTACCTATAATAGCGTCGCAAATCCCGCCATCTGCTTCGTCTTAAACCTGCTCGCATCCCTGAGCTGGTCGTACAAATGTGCGAGGGCCATGGCACCCCATGCGTAGGTCTCGACACGGCTCAAGTCCTTAAACATGTGCAGCCATCCTATACGCGTCAAGGAGCTACTCTTCTCGGCGAACAGAGTGGTGCTGACAAGGTGCAATAGGTAAGCCCTGGCTGCCACGTCCCACTCTCGATCATCGCAAAGATCGTCAGTATACCTCGGTCTTGCGACCACTCGGTCGAGCAGTACATCTGTTCCTATCAATCTCCTCATGTGCTGCAGCTCTAGGGACGCCAACGGCCACAAGATAGCAAAGAATGCTCGCTTATCCGGCCGGCAAAGCGGTAGAACGTCCCCATCATCGAATATGGAGTAGGCGTGAGACGTCATCCGAGTGACCGTCATCTCACCAATCGGCAGTGGAAGCTGGAAGTGTTCGAATGCCACCGGTCTACAAAGGCACCGACGCCTTGTCGATCGCCCCATAACAAAGCCGCTGAGTGGATCAAGCCGACTCAGCGAGAATAGCATGAATCTACGGATAAGGGGCAAAAGCAAATACACTGGTGCCGTGACTGATCACCCTAATCTCTCCTCGCAACTGACATCAAAGCAAAGACAAAGTATAAGTCAATTACACATAAATAAATGAAATTAATGTAAAAACAAAAATAGTGTTTACTTACGTCTGCTCGAAGCCACAACCGTGCGGCCACATGTTCTTGTCCATAATCGACAAGAACCGATGCGTCGTATGGGCCCCAGGAATGACTCGGCCGGCCAGACGCTCCACCACCGGCTCTACTACCGGCTCCACCACCGGCTGCTGTACCGGCTCCACTACCGCCGCCTGTCCAGCCTGACGTACCGCCTCCACGACCGGCTCATGTGCTGCTGACGTACTAGCTGAAGTACCGACTCCACTACCGTCATGAGGTCGACGCAGCTCATCCTGACGCTTGCGCGCCGACATAGTAGGTCTCGTCCGGTCATCAACAGGGACTGATATCCGACCACCTGGTATCCGACCACTTTAGCGGGTGCACGACCACCCTAGCGGATCCACGACCCATCGTGACGTGCCATAATCTCAGAAATAAATTCATAAATAAAATATAAATAAAAATCAAATTAAATAACTATCGCGGTTATTACGAACTTAGGACTCTTGAATCGGGTCACTCGACTTTAAGAGTCGGACGTAGAAATACCTTGCAATCATTACGAACCAGGACTCTAAAATCCAGAACACTCTGGATTCAAGAGTCCGGAAGTTCAGAATGAGAGAAACTCCAATTCCTACTTCCGGACTCTTGAAGCCGGAGTGTTCCGGATTCTAGAGTCCGAAAGTTCAGAATGATTGCAGTGCAATTTCTACGTCCGGACTCTTGAAACCGGAGTGATCCGGATTCTAGAGTCCGGATTTACAGAGAAACCAGAAAGGAAAAAAAAATAACAGACGATGCTCGTACCTTCCAGAATCGAGTGATGATCCAGTGAGAGGGGGAGAGACGATGCGAGACGGTGGAAATGTGGGGAGTGTGAGGGGCGAGAGTGAGATCGGGAGAGGGGACAGTGGAAATGAGGGGAGGTGAGGGCGAGGATCGGGAGAGGAGAGGGGAGGTGAGGAACTGTGGGGGAGGGAGGTATGAAATGAGGGGGGATTAGGGTTAAGTTGAGGGGTATTTAAGTCTTTTCATTAGGTTGGGGAGGTGGGGAAATTAAGTTGGGGAGGTGTTGAAATAAAAGCCCTTTTAAAAAGTATCACTTTTTAACAACGTAAATAATAGTATATTAACTTGTGACTATATATATATTAGAACGTGACCCGTGTGATGCACGAGTTTTCGGTATTTTTTTGAGATGTGGTTGAAGAACTTAAATAATTTTAACGGAATTTAAAAAGATATATTATCGACCGGAAGTGGTTTTTTTTATGTAAAATATAATATTTTATTTTAGAGGCGTGTCACTAGTTGATAATAAATATAAGTATAAAATTATTTTGTTGAAGTGTAAATATGATTAGATGTGTTGTTTGATCATTTCTTAGAAGTAATTATATTTGTAAGATGTAAGTTTATTTTTTTAAAGTTAAATAAGATGTAAGTTGGAAAATATTTTTTTAAACTACTTTTTTTGTAATATATAAACGGAAGTATATTGAAATCACATGGTTTTGATGATTAGTTGACTTATTTCTTTGAGTTATACCATATAATAATATAATAAAAAGTAAATGTATATAAATTATGTTTATTAATAAATAAATAGTTAGTTTATTGATAAAAGTCAAGTAACTATTGAATTAAGAATATTTTTCGTAAGTATATTATTTGATAAGAAATTTTTAAACAAATTAAATAGTTATGAAATGAGAATTAAAAAAAACAAATAATGGTAGTTTAATATTTATTCTAAATGATAAAACATAAATTCAGTACATCAATTATCAAAAATAAATTCAGTACATCAAATTATAAGATATAAAAGTATTTAAAATTGGATATTTTATATTTATAAGTTAGAAAAGAATAAATTATGATTATTTTATAAATTAATATCTATACAAAGTTGTTAAAAATAAAGTAATAGTGGAATTAACAAATCATTTTAGAAATTTAATGATAAGGACAATCATCTAATGAATAAAAACTTTATAAAAAGACTCATTGTCATTGTCGTAACCACATTGCGATGGGAGCAACGAATGATAATCCTCTTGATTATCTAATTTTTATATTTTTTGTGATGTCGAAATCTACATGTAAATTTGACTCAAAGTTTGTTTTTGTCTCAACTTAGAGTTATTTATGCATAAATGGCTATGAATATTCAATTTATATATTTTTGAAAGTTGCTCATGAAAACTCACTAGTGCAAAAACCACCTTTAATCGCGGTTTTTTTGGACTTTTAACGTCGGTTTTCAATCCGGCGTCTTTTCTTCCGACGTTGTAAGTGTAAATATTTAACGCCGGTTTATAAACCGCGGTTAAAAGTAAGTTTTAATCGCGGCTTTTAATAAAACCGGGGTTAAATCATGATGTAAAGGACAAAAAAATTTGAAAAAAAAAGTTTTAACCGCGGTTTAAAATAAAACCGGCGCTAGATCCTACAGTAATGGGACAAAAAATTTTGGAAAAAAGTTTTAACCGCGGTTTTTATGGAAAACCGGTACCGTATGTCACATTTAACCGCGGTTTTCTGAAAACCGGCGCCCTATGTTACCTTTAACCGCTCGGCGCCATATATCACCTTTAACCGCGGTTTTAAGGAAAACCAGGGCCATATATCACTTTTAACCGCGGTTTTAAGGAAAACCGGCGCCATAGATGTATCAATTTTTTTAATACTACCTTTTTGAAATTTCCATTTCCAGAACTGCCAACAGAACTGCCAATACATACAACAATCATCATGAACTGCCAATATATACAACAACAGAACTGCCAATACATTTCACAAACCACTATACATAATTCACAAACCACTGCATACAAATCCAGTCATGCAACAATCATCATGAACTCCAAAACTCACACACAAGAAGAAAACACATCCTACATTATTCTTGGGAGTGGTAATGAATCTTATGATGTCTCTGACCTGATAACTTTGTTCTGGTAGTTGTCCTAATTCACTCAACAAAATAATTGTTACAACTTCAATTATACTCTATCGTCAAAAAAACAAAATTTCAATTATCCTCTAATTAACATTCAGACAACTCCTAAATGCTACGAATTATTAGTTACACAATTCTGTTATCCCTTTTTTCTTCTCTTCAAACCTTCTCATTTTTGTTGTGTTGCTTTTCTTGCTCGGCGTCTTGGTGGTTCTAGGTTTAGATTTTGCTCTTTAATCTTAGTCACAAAAAAATGTGTCCATGTTTTCCGAATCTCGACAATTTCTTCATGATTGTATGAGTTTGTGCCACGACCATCAAATAACTACAAGTTCAATTCAAAACATATGTAATTAACTAACTACAAATAGTGTAAGGTATCAAAAAGATCGAATAACAAGTTATGAAATATTTTATTACCAAATCCCATCCAGAGGTAATCCTCATCGTGATAATGAATAACATGGTTTTCATGACATAATAACCACACGCCCATGAGTTGTCTTGGTAAGGCCCCTACAAATGACAATATAAATTAGTACAAATTATATATACACATAACTAATACGGCTTTCAATATGTAAATATCATATAAAGACAAACTACTTACCGCGAGTATGTTCCAATTAGGCCTCTTTCCTTTTCCCAGACCTTTCTTACTATTATAGTCCATCATAGCTCTGATAAAATAATATAAGTTATAGATATAAGATAAATACATATATGAAGCACACGTCACCACAGGATTAGCAACCGACCAAGCAGCACTCTCATTGTTCAATACATTAGACTGCACACAATCAAAACCATCATTTACAAAGAACAAAAACCAATCCATCCCACAAACCCAACCCACATCACAAAAACAAAATTTCCAATTGAAATAATTTCTCATTGATCAGTTCATCAGAGCAAAAGCAACACTTCCCACATCATAATTCACAATACACAACAAGGGTATTAAAAAATTGAACTTAAAAAACATTAAAAAAAAATCAAGTTGCATATCATCAACAACACAAAACCCCAATAACAGAGACATGTTCACACATACACACTGTTTACCGCTTCCCACGAGGCACTCGAGTCCTTATCTCGGATTCCATCATTTATAAAACTTCCAAAAAGAAGTGCTATCGTTAGGAGCTATTACAAAAGCAATTCAGTTTAGGGGACCTTTTTACTTACTATCGTTGGTCTGAAGAATGATACCAATAGCAGCACAAATTCGAATCATGAAAACTAAAAGTCAGGTGAATAAGTTAAGAGAAGCAAAACAAAATATTTTCTATGAAAAAGAAGCAAAAGGTATAGTATATGATCATGACAGAATCTTCACTATCATTTAGATAATTACGTGACTATAATAAGAAACCAAAGTTCAGGGAATATAAACGATAGCTTCAAATAAATTACAAATTCCACTTTGAGTTTCCATGAAAAGCATTCTAAGAGGAAAGTCAAATGCAAAAGAACAAACATACCTTATAAGTATAAACTCAATCACCAAGCTATTAATGTTTGACCTCAGACCTGTAGACAATCTTATAACTCGTAGACCACCCTACCAAATAGATGAATCATGAGACAAAACCATTCAATAAGAATTAAAAAATTTAGTCTGGCAAACACAGAAGAATTATATGCAAAATAATGTGAAATTTTCCAAATCATGAAACAGAACAAACAAAAGACACCAATGTCTATTTTCTTTGAAAACGTTAGTGACATAAACAATTGAACACGTCTTCTTCTTGGCTCACCTCCTCTTCAACACTAAACCCTTCAACACTAAACCCTTCAACAACACTAAACCCTTCACGTACCCCTCTCCTTTTCTCCTGAAAACCAAATTCCTTTTCTCCTAACATTATTCATATCCTAATAGCTAGAAATGTACCCCAAAAAGAGAGAGAGGGAAGAAACTTACAGATTCTCTGGTTTAGAGAGAATGGCGTCCGCGTGGAGAGGGACGGCGCGAGGAGAGTGGCGGTGCGAGGAGAGAGGGACGAAGCAGAGGGAGAGGGACGGTACGAGGAGAGTGGGACGATGCGAGGGAGAGGGACGGCGCGGTGGTGAGGGATGGCGTGAGGGAGAGAGTTACGGCGCGAAGGAGAGGAGATGAAGCTTGAGTTCTCAGGTTAAGCTAGAGTTCGCAAATGAGAGACCAAGCTGCTGGTGATGTTATTTGAGAGGGAATTTGTTTTCGTTTTTAACCGCGGTTTAAAGTTAAAAACCGGCGTTATAAGTTTAGTGTTTAACGTTTATAACTTTTAAATTGATTTTGGTTTTTAATCGCGGTTTGGAGACAAAACCGGCGTTATAGGTTTTTCGTTTTTAAGTTTTAATCGCGGTTTTGAGAAAAACCGGTGTTATAAGTTTTAGTGTTTTTTGTTTTAATCGCGGTTTTTAGAGAAAACCGGCGTTATAAGTTTCAGTTTTTTTAAAGTTTTGCCCCAATTTTATCTGTTCACTTATAACGCCGGTTTTTAAAATAACCGACGTTAAAAGTGACGTGAAAAAAATTGACACATTTTACCTGTTCACTTATAACGCCGGTTTTTTAAAAAACCGGCGTTATAAGTGACGCGTTAATTTAAAAAATGTCACCGCGTCACTTTTTACGTCTGTTATCTCCAAAATCGACGTTATAAGTATATTTTTTAGGTGTATTTCGCACTAGTGACTACATAGAATTGAGAAGTGTATAACTGCATATCCATTTTTTTAAAGTGGCTATCCTAACAACTTGTTTTAATTAAATTAAATTTTAAATTTTTTTCATGATAATCAAATAGAAAAATCCAAAATGGTTATCCTTAATAACTCAGTTTTTATTTTAAAATTAAAAAATGTTTGTAACGACAAAATAGGAAGTAGATTCAAAGTAGTCATTGCTAACAACCTAACTATTTACAATTTTAGGAAAAAAAATATTTGACTTAGATTAAAAATATTTGACTTTGATTTTAAAAATATCACAGTTTTTTATTTACATAATCCATTGTTTAAAATGATATTTGATTTTCTATTTACTTAAAGAAAATAATCTTGATTGAAATAAAAAACGATTTTGTTTCCTATGATTTTTACTATAAAATGGAATTAATGTGGGGCTTATTCTTTCTTTAATTCAAAAAAAAATCATTTTTTTATTGAACTAAACTATAAAAATATAAAAAGTGAATCTTCTCATCTAAAAGATAATCACATACTACTTTACCAAAAAAAGATAATCACGTATCAGATGAACATAACGACAAATGTGATATTACACGTAAATTGCAAGACGATCAAACTTTGTACTTTTACGAAGAAAAGATATTGCAAATCATGTTACAGTACCATATTTGAATATAAACTTAAGAAAAATGAATTTCCTTGTTAATAACCATCATAACAGGGACTTGCGCCACTTAATTGCACACTCATTCACTCATGGGCAAAGCTTTGTCTCTTCACCACCTGTGAACAAAAAGACAGTAAAATGATGTGTATTACATGTCACACAAAAATATACACTATCACAGTATTACAATAAACTAATTCGCGTACCCAAAATAAAGAAAAGAAATTAAAGAATAAATAGAATAAAAAAATAAGAAAAGGTAAATGATAATTTATGACACAATACATCACAGACTATACAAATGTAATAAGAAATACTAATTGTAATTTTTCATCTCTTTTGGTTATGGATGGCGTGTCTCAAGACCGGGACAGAACAATACTAAAAAGAAAAGTAACCTTAAATTTGGGTGGTTTGTCATTCTCATGTCTTGGTATTGTATTTGAGTTAAGCTTCATGTTTCTTAACCATTCTTTTTCATCTTAGGCAAAAAAACTGAGTGGTTTGTTGGAAATTCATCGTAAATAGACTATGTGTACCTCTTCCTCTATTTATGTAATGTAACAGTGGTTTCAATGTGGAAAAATTAGCAGGAGAGGTTAGTATTCCGATTGGCATGTGATGGAAGAGATGATCATCGGTGGGTTCTGGAAGTTAGCCACTGGTGAGGAGTGGTTTGACGGAGATATCTAATGATTTTTGTGTGTGTTGATTCTCCATTTAATTTAGTTCTCTATGTTCCCCTTTTTACTGAAAATCTTTCTCTCTCTGTGTGTATTGTACTTTAGATACTCTCTTTACTTCAACTTCTTTGAAATTTGTGATAGTATTTTTCTCCTTCTCTTATGCATTATATTTCTTTTATAACTGAATATTCCAATGTATTTTTCTTTTCCCACTTCATTAGTTACATTTTGTTTATGAGAGTAATGAATTATAATAATTTACTTTTTTTTTGTGCCAAAGAGGGATAATAATTTACTTTATATATGGTAAAAGTAATTAAATAAAAAAATGTAATAGAAGATCAAACAAATTCGACTACTAATATATTTTTATTTTACCATTTTATTATTTATATGTATCTTTTTGTAGAAATTGATGTAACTAGTATCTTCAGCCAACACTTGGACTTCAGTTTTATGTTTAAACATTTTATTTTACTTATGACTTTTAAATAAAAGTAAAATAAATAAAAATAAAAAATGTTTTAAAAATTGTTATATTGTTATATTAAACTAAAATAATGTTTAAAAAAATTTAAATTTTTTTTGGCATAGTATATAAAATAAACATACATTTTGTAACAAAAAATAATTTTTTTGATGCAATAAAAAATGTAAATAAACATTAGGTTTATATAATAATATAAATATAAATAAATTAACTTTATCATAAACGGTTTTTTTTACACAATCATTTATGATATTTTTTCCTTTAAAACCATTCGTTCATAAATTAATTGAAACACTTATTACATAAATTAGTTAAAATAATTTAATGCAATAAAAACTAATTAAAGACACTAATTAAAAATTAGTTTATTTCTTTTATTCTAAAACTATTAATTAAATTGTAAGACTACTAATTAACCCATTAGTGGACAAAAAAAATTACTAATATTGTCCCTAGACAACTTTCTTTTATATATATATATATATATAATCACTTTCTTAGCACATTACACTTTCACATTGTGATACATAAATATTATTACTAGTTAAATAGTAAATTATTAATTATTAAATATCTAATAAAATTAGGAATGAAATCCAACGATGTAGTGCATGTTTAGTTACCCGTTTAGGCTTCCAGAACATCAGTTTGCAATGGTAAAAGCAAAATATCTAATGTTTAGTTTCACGTTCTGTTTGTGTGCCAAACGATGTTTACATTCAAAACACAGTATCAGCCAGAAGGATCATCAATGATTCTTTTCATTCTTCAATTTGCCGTTGGGGATCAAATAATTTCCTAGCTTTCGAGAAGCTTCCAGCTTCTTATTCTTTTTCTTTTCAAACATATAATGTGTAATATATATATATAAAAGAATATTGTCTAGCGGTAACATTGGAATTTTTTTGTCTATTAATGGGTTAATTGGTAATCTAACACTTTAATTTATAGTTTTAGAATAAAAAAGGCTTATTTTTAATTAGCGTCTTCGTTTGGTTTTTATTTTGGTAAATAATAAAATTGAAATTAAAGCAAATAAAGTTTGTGTTGTGCAAATCAAAGGTTGCTTTGAAAATTTATATGAATATGAATAAGCTTTTTTTTAGTAATGTTTAAATTGGTTAATGGTTTATTAATACATTTAATTAGTTAGTCCAAGAGTTAGAAATAATTGTATAAAATTATGAAGCTTAAAATATAAAAAATAAGCATTCAATTTATCCACTAGATATTTTCAAAATAAAAATAGAATGAAAGTCAAATTTTACATTATTTTTTTATTGTTTTGGTAATTCCTGTACTATCTTACTAGTTTTATAAAAGATGTGTTAGGTCAAATATTTAAAAGTTTGTTTATTTAGTTTTTTGTTTTTACCACAATTTAATTATTGATTGTTTATTTATTTTTATGTAATTATTTAACTTTCAAATAATCCTCTCTATGTATTTAATTTATGGTTTAATTTTTTAGTTTTATTAATTTAGTTGTTTTAATTATTTAAATATTTAAAATATTATATTTAGTTTATAATTTTCCACCATGTTTTCATTTAAATTTTTTTTGGTATTTTTAAATTATTTAGTTTGTACAAACTTTCTTCCATTGTGAACATCATATTTCGTCTATTTTTTTATCATGTCATATTGCATATAAATTACATCATTTGTTTTTGTGTGCAGCTTAAAATATTGAGTTTTTGTTTCTTTTTTTGTCAACATGATCTGCCGTTGTTGACTTATATGAGTTTAAATTTATGGAATTAGGATAAGATTAAACATGTATTATGATTACCAGTTGAAATAATAAAATGGTTGAAGCAAATTTGGATGTTTACATATGTTTATATGGACTAAAAATATATTTAAGCCAAATATAAAATATTATCCTAATTTTTAAATTTCTAATATTTTCAGTATATTTTATTTTAAATAAAAATAATTTTTAAGCACTCCTCCATATTAACTATTTTTGAATTTTTTACAAATAAATAAAATAATTGTTGAAATAAAAAAATTTATTCGATCACATATGTTTATCTAAAAATACAAATATTTTATTTACAATAGTATTTCAAATTAATTAAAACAAATATTTATTCTATTTGGATTACACAAATAAATAAAATTTTCTATAACATTAAATAAATATAGTAAATAATTACCTAATTAAAAATTAAATATTATTAAAATTATAAAAAATAGGTTATAAGTGATAGCCACTTTAGAATGAATTGCAAAATATTTATTCTTTTTGTTCATTTACAATTGACATTTTAGAATTATTTATTATTTTTAAAACTTCATATGAATATTTATTTTTATTTTAAGAATATATTTTGTTACTTAATTAAAAAGCAATTTTAGAAATATAAGATATTATATAGTTAAAAATATTTCAAATACATAAAATTGTTTATTATATTCCTTGATTTATGTGTTATTTTGAAACAATAAATGAGTTGTAGAAAATATTTCAAATTTTGAAAAAAAAATATATAATGAATAATCCTTTAAATCTAACAAATTTCAAAGGTGAATAAAATTGAAAATAGAAATAAATATAATAAGAACATTTTTAATCAAATAAATTAAAAAATATAAAGTCTCTCGCTGATTGTTGACAAATCTATAAGTAAGTTAATAATATCAAAATATTTATACTTGAAATTTTCATATAATACATTGATCTTGACCTTGACATTGATGATTGATTACTAATATATTGAAAGTCTAATTTTTTATCTTATAATAAATAGTTCATATATTATTGACTTTTAAAAATATTTTTTTATATTAACTTTGTACTTCTATTACAAAATGGGATAAAGAAAATTATTGTACATGCAAGCATTAATGTGTCATATATTTGAAAAAAATTCATTTATCAATCTGGCTAAAAACATGTTGCTTCTATATGGCTCTTCAAGTTCAGATATTGAACAAGTAAAACAATTCTCAGAGTGGATACTAAAACTTAGTGGTGGAATATTGTTATGAAAGTGTGTTGCAATGTTACGAATAACTTTATGTAGCGATTTGTAAATCCTTATTTGTGATAATGATTGTCACATCTACGACACATTTTCAAATGTGGTTTATAAAGAAGTATCTAAAAAAAGTAGGCCCTGTTTACTTCTCTTTCCTTGTTTTCTATTTTTATTTTCACTAAGTTCCACTTAAACTAATATACATAAGTGAAAACACAGATGCAAGATGTTTCTCCTAATCTAGTATTTTCAGAAATATTAAAAATGCCAAAAAAGTTGTTTTCATTATTTCTAAAAATATATTCTCCCTAGCTTCTCTTTCATCTTTTCTCTATCACAATTGTTTACTACAAAAGTCTTCTATCTTCTTGTTAGCAATATAAAATAAGTGCAGATTTTAGAAAATGAAAACACAAAATATTTTCCGAAAGTAAACAGGGTCGTAGATTGTTAACCTTAAAAAAGACCCTTTATTTGCTTTATTTCGACACATATGTAATACTTATTGATTCCTTATAGTCTTTCCATTACTTTAAAGAGTATTTGTTAACAACTCTCTTCCAATCTTCTCTAATCTTGGTGGTAGAACTCAAAGAAAAATTCCAGTTGATCAATATGGAAATGTTTTTCAATCTACTTCTATGTCGTATCTTCTGTATTATAATAAACTCTATTCTAATCAACTACTTTCAAATTTCTCTTTTTCAAAAGTATTCATCTATAGGCAATGCTCTTACAAGTAAACTACCATGTTTATCCTCAAGTGGAGTAAATTTTATGCACAAATTTTGCAAAATTAATTATGGCACGTGTCAAAATCCAACCTCTTATACAGAAAGCATCATTTTTGTAAAAACTAAATTAACCAGTAATTGTCAAAATATAATATTAAAACTCTTTAAATTAGGTAAGTAATATCAACTACAATTATAACAAGAGTATTTTAAAAACAAAAAAACAAAGACACGTAATACCCGTGTATCGCACGGGTCATGTTCTAGTATAATATATAATATATTGTCTATACAATGTCACAAAAATAAAATAAAAAAGTAATAATATATATTATATATATACACATTTAAAAAATATTCAAATAAAATAAAAATAGTAAATATTTTTGTATTTATATATTAACATATATTTATATATATTGAAAAATTTGAAATAAAATAAAAAATACTAATATTATATTATATTTAAAAAATCATACCCTTTACGGGAATTACATATTCAAAAATACATTTAATTAATATTATCCAAACAAATTTTAATTTTTAAAAATACGTTTATAAAAAAAATATTCAAACAAAAATTACGTTACGATAGACTCATTTTTAATTAAACATCCCTCGGTAAAATCACGTTCAATCGTATTTCTCTTTACCAACTTTAACCTAAATGGACCGTAATCTCGTATTGAGCACTTTTTTTTTTTTTAAAGACATAGTAGAGCCTCTAAAATTTAAATAGAGAGAATTATAATAGAAAAATATTAAAGAGATCCGGCCAAAAAAATATATCAAAGAGATATTGTTAATAGTTGTGCAATTTTTTTTGGACTAAGTGTAATTATACAAATGAAAATACAAGTGAGGTGACAAGATGATAAGAAGGCTGCAGAGAGTAATGATGGCCTACACGGCTACACAAGAGGTAGGTGCCTAATTCTGTATACGCCACTACACGATATAGTAGTCGGTGCCCTCTGTATCGTATTTGTGTGAGGGACGAACTTCCATTTTCTCTATAGTGAGTAGTAGTGACCGGGGGCGGGATGCATCTTGTTCGCTTCGGGTGAAAGCTGAGAAACAGTTATGTGCTATGCTTCCGTTGGTGACTGGAGTCCCACACCGTTCACGTTTACAAATATATAAGTGTTTATAATACACCACATAGCATCAGCTGTTGTCCCTTCGGGGACATCCGATAAAATTGGAACGATACAGAGAAGATTAGCATGGCCCCTGCGCAAGGATGACACGCACAAATCGAGAAATGGTCCAAATTTTTTTTTATTTCATTTCATCTTCTTCCTCGGATTTCTCTGTTTAGCTCTGTTTTCCTTGCTGCATATTTAAACAACTGTGGCTTCCCTTTCTGTATGGTATGCATAAATTGTTTTTAGAAGAATCGTATGCATCCCCTTATTGTTCCCTTTTATTGTCTGAGTCAATCTAAATTCTAAAGTTCTGCTGCTTCTAGTTTTGTTAGGTTTTCCCATTTGCAAATTGAAGCTGAAGGCGTAAGGAGGGAAGATTGCAAACAACTTCTGGATGAAATGAAAAAGGTCAAGAAGAAGGAACGATTTATCATGGACCAACGCATGCTCAAGGAACTCAGAGCATGAATTTCACAATTCCTATTTGGAGCGTCACAGCGTTCCTTTCCTCTGATGAGCATCATTGTGCTCATCATGCATAGGGGCAGTGCTTGTTCAAAAAGGACCAAGTTGCTTGGGAGGTTAAAGAGATGGGTTGAAACTTGAAGGCAGAGAAACACCAGTTTTAACTTTATCAAGTGAGAAGGCAAGAGTGTGTGTGGCATTCTGTTTCCAGAGGGGGCAGAGAAACACCAAAATGTTGCAATGTGATAATGCTCTGGCGCTTGAGTTTGAGTCAAATTCCATAACCATCTCATCATGCCATGTAGTTATTGCCACTTGCGAACAAAATTTAGTTAGGGTCTCTTTTGTTCAAACAAGGGAACCATGGAAAGGAGGGGAAGAATTTTAATAGAAGGGAGGAGAGGGGAAGAAAGGGAAATGTTTTAATTTGATTTTGTGTTTGGTTGAGAGGAGAAGGGGGAGGGGAAGGGAAGGGAAGGGAGGGAAGTCTTTGCTTTTTTGGTTCAGAAAAGGAGGGGAGAGATTTTAATGGAGGGGAGAGATTAATTTACTAGTATATCTTTATAGTCTTTTATATTATGCTATATTATTTATAAAGATATTTAAGTAATTTTATTTTAAATAATTTAATCTCTCCTCCCCTCTAAAACTCCTCACTTTGGGAGGGGAGTCAAAATTGGTTTAGAAGGGATTTTGCTCCCCTTAAAAAATTGAACCAAACAAACATAATTTAAAATAATTCTTCTCCTCTTCTCTCTTTCTTTCTAAAACCCTCAAACCAAACACAACCATAGAGATTACTTATTTTTTATATAAACATTTTTGCGCCTACATATTATTCAATTGAAGCATAATATACATCAACTCAGACCAAAAAAAATAATAAATAATAATATATATCAACTGATTAGGGGCCATGAGAAATCTGTAAAGCTGTTTGGCTCGATTCTAGTTTTAACTTAATCAAAGATACGTGGCTTTTTCTAACCACACCCCCCATTAGACTAGCCACATCTCCCTGTCAGCTTTTTTATTGATGAAAAGACCCAAATACCCCTACTTCAAACCCAATTAGTGTTGCGCATGCTATGTTTCGTCTGTCCGTGAATTGAATTCACGTAAGTCACGTAAATTAAGTTCACGGAATGGAAAAAAATTAAATCTCTTCCGTGAATTCAATTCACGTAACTTACGTAAATTCAATTCACGGAAGAGAAAAAATTTTAAATTCAATTCACGTAACTTACGTCAATTCAATTCACGTAACTTACGTAAATTCAATTCACGGAAGAGAAAAAATTTTACATTCAATTCACGTAACTTACGTAAATTCAATTCACGTAACTTACGTAAATTCAAGTCACGGAAGAGAAAAAATTTTAAATTCAATTCATGTAACTTACGTAAATTCAATTCACGGAAGAGAAAAAATTTTAAACTAGTTACGTAAATTGAATTTACGTAACTTACGTTATTTGAATTTACGTAAGTAGTGTAAAATTGTTTCCCCTCCGTGAATTGAATTTACGTAAGTTACGTAAATTCAATTCACGGAAGAATATAATTTGTAAACTGGTTACGTAAATTCAATTCACGGAAAGCACGTAAATTCAATTTAGAGAAGAATAATATTATTCGCCATAGTTCCTTAAATTCAATTTACTAACGACGAAATTCAATTCACGGAAAGATATAATTTTTAAACTGCTCAGTAAATTAAATAACGTAGCTCAGAAATTCAATTTACTTTAACGTCCAGAATTCAATTTGTGGAACATACGTAAATAAGCTGGGGGTTAGGGAGCACATGGCTCATTTAGGATATTAGGTGAGGGTAGGGGTTTTTGGGTCATTTCATCAACAAAAAAAAACTGACAGGGGGTGTGGCTAGTCTAATGGGGGGTGTGGATAGAAAAAGCCATGATATGTTAGTCATTAGTCATTATCAATCATAATGGGATCAATAAATTCATCTCTGAGACATACAAATGATTAAAATTTCAATGAAAAACAAAAATTTGATACAAATAAAAATAATATTTTGTGAAAATATATTTATATATTTTACGGTAAAAATTTCATGAATAACTGCATTTTCTTATTTTTAATTTTTAATTAAAATATAATTAGCAATTTTAAATCATATTAATGCTTGAGTTTTATGATCGATCAAAAATAATTATATAATATATGTATGGATAATATCCTATTTTTTTTAGATACCATCCAAATAATTAATTATTGTATTTTGGTTTCAAAATATTCAATACCTGTTTGTTTTAGATTTTTTCTCCCCCAATTATGTCAAAACGCTCCGTATTGAGGCACTTTTGACCCTATTTGTTTTTTAACAGCCGTTCAGTATTTGTTATTGAAGATACAGTAATAATAATAATAATTTACCACATAATAAAATAAAATTATAACTTATTAACACACAATAAAATAATAATAATACCCGGTTCTTCTTCTTTTGTAACCAAAAGAAGATACAGTAAAACCTCTAAATGAAAGGATAAAAATATCATGTCTTATTTTCCTGTCACATTCTCTATCCCCCAGTAATAATAATTTGCCACATAATAAAATAAAATTATAACTTATTAACACATATGCATATTCCTAGCATTTCATTTGTGGGAGACAGGAAGACATCATTTTTTGGGACAACAGATGTTTGTTCTAAATGAAAATATGAGAGATATGTAATAATTATACAATGTTTTTTTTGGAGAGAACTAGATTATATAAATGAAAAAATGAATACCCAAAATAGTCCTTGACAAAAATGCAGTGCCCAATTCAGTCCCTGAGAATTAATAAGTTTTGTAATAGTCTCTGACAATTACAAACAAAAGACACATTAGTCCATCTGTTAGGCTCCGTCCAAAAACGTTCATTAAGGCGCTGATGTGTACCGTTATTTTGACAATGTGTCCGTTAATTACTGTCAACGTGTAAAATGATGTCGACGTGTAATTTTTTTGGGCAAAATTAGTCCTATCTACAATCCATTTCAGACAGAACCAAAATGACACAAATAAGTCCCTCAATTTTCAACTCAATTTAGTCCTTCCTTTCTTTATTTTTAAATCTCCTTCTTCTTCAACCTTCAAACCCTAAACCCCCATTGTAGGACCTTGGTGATGGAGTATTCGAAGGTACCTCGCTTCCTACTCGAAATTCACTTGTTTGAAATATGGGGAAGGTTTAATCCCTCAAAACTTTAAACCCACCGTTTACTTGTTTGAAATTTTGGGGAAGATTTTGTCAAATAAACACAATGATGTTGACTATGAGAAAAGGATTATTCCTCACAGGCATAGGAGTTGATAACAACACACACAGTGGCAAATTAACCAAATTCAGTATATTAGCATCCAAATTGAAAGAGTCAAAGACACGTGCAGACCTATCAACTTTTATTAGTTTCAAATCAATTTTTGAATTGCTAAAAGCAATGAAGAACTGCCTCTGCATTTCATCCAATTAAGTCTCAAATAAGATAGCAGAACCTAGGTCCTACAATAGGGGTTTAGGGTTTAGAGGTTGAAGAAGGAGATTTAAAAATAAAGAAAAGAGGGACTAAATTGGGTTGAAAACAGAGAGACTAATTTGAGTCATTTTGGTTCTGTCTGAAATGGATTGCAGATACAGGGACTAATTTGGCCCTAGAAATTTACTCGTCAACATCATTTTACATGCTGACATTAATTAGCGAAAACATCATCAAAATAACGGTGCACATCAGCGCCTTAACGGACGTTTTTGGACAGAGCCTAACGGAATGACTAACTTGTCCCCGTTTGTAATTGTCAGGGAGTATTTCAAGACTTACTATTTTTCAAGGATTGAATTAGACACCGTATTTTTTGTCAGGGACCATTTTGGATATTCACTCTAAATTGAAAATAGAAATAACGTGACAAGAAGGTGAAAAGCGCGTAGAGTAACGAATGAAACAGGTCTACAGAAGAGATACCCAATTCACAGTCGGTGCTCTCTAAACTTTAACATAAATTGCAATAAAATATCCAATATTCTGTGTCAATATCGTTTGTGGGTGTGAGCGATAAACTTTCATTCTCTCTGTAATCACCGAGAATGATGCATCTTGCTCGCTTCCGGTGAAGGTTGTGTTTTACTTAAGTCCCACACCGTTCACATTTAAAATATATCATTGTTTATAAGACACGTACGTAGCACTAATTGTTGTCCCTTCGGGGACATCCGATAAAATTGGAACGATACAGAGAAGATTAGCATGGCCCCTGCGCAAGGATGACACGCACAAATCGAGAAATGGTCCAAATTTTTTTGTATTTCATTTCGTCTTCTTCCTCAGATTTCTCTGTTTTCCTTTCTGCATTTTGGTTTCGCCTTCTTCCTTTGATTCTTGTCACTGGGGTTAATTTTGCAGCAAAAGATATACTCAGTGACTCGAGAGGTGAGAAAAATTGCAAGATTTAACAATTAGATAGGTCAATACGTTGGCAGCTACATTAATTCTGAGCTCTTTCATTCATTCATTTAATCGTGAAATAAGGAACTATTGGATCTGATTCATTTTAGCAGATGATTAATTGATATGTGTTTTATTATTTCTTTCTCCCGTGTCTGATGCACGCAAATCACTGGTTTTCATTTTCAATTGAATAGGTGATTAACTACCAAGAATTCTGAAATAATCATATTATCATCTTGTTGGTTCACCGTGTTGCTAAATGGAGGGGGTATCAAGAATGGTCATCAGAGGAGGAACTTTATGATTTAAGTAACTTAGCCAAATTTCTTACCTCTGTATAGTTTGTATAGAAATTAGGGAACACCAAATGCACATGCACAAACATGAGAAAGTGAACCCCATCATTTACACACTTAACATTCTTTCAGTTAGCTCCTATGGTAAGCTGTTTTGGCTCTAATCACCATTCAATGCTTAATCAAAATTAGATCAGCAGATGCTTGCGTCTCCTTTCGAGTAGGATGCATCACTCTTATTTAACCTCATCCAAGTAGCAAACCAATGGTGGAAATCACGATTTACCTGCGTGTTACTACTTACTAGCAGTGTATCTGGGTTGTATTGTCATGTAATTTAATCACACCAAGTTGGCTAATTATATAAAGCAGCACTCCTTTGTTATATTTTCCAAAACATGTATTACAGCATACGCGCTAGCTCTGGAAGTTTATTACATGCTACTTAGTTGTGATATTACTGGATGGTCATAATATATAAATCTATATATTTTTGTTTGAAACTTTGCTTGTTGATTAATGAGAGCATGGTTAAATAATTGCAGCACCATGGATTTGATGCAGGGCAGCCAAACTGAGCGGGGAACAGTCCTCAAAGGATTAGATTCTATGGATACATGGCATGCAGGTAGGAGGCCAGTAGAGAACAGATTCTGGGACCAGGTTTCCTTGTTTTATTTTACAAATATGCCATTCAAAATCTTGACCATCAGTATAACTAGATGTGTGGTGTCTTTTTTCCAACCTTTAAATCATGTAAAAATATATTCATCATCATGCTTGATTAGGCAATATCTTCCATAGACATTCCATTCAATATTAAACATGTGCTGAAGTTGTGGGACCTTTACTAAGAATGTTCAAATATTCAACTAATACTTTTATATATGCCAACTATCAAATGGAGTATCAGAAAGATATATTGTGGACAGAGTGTAATTAACAATTTCTGGCTATGTACCCCACAAAAGATGAAATTCTTAAGTAAGTATTGTCTATCACAACCTTAGAATTTAAATGGAATGTCTGTAACAGGATGTCTTTATTAGATCCCTTTGCAAAATCATTTGTTGTGGAACTCTGTTCTCCATCAATAACAAACACAAATATTTACAGATGTCATTTCCACTTTCCAATGAGTACCTGAATCTGTGCATAGAGTTTCTTTTCCGGATTTTTATTATGTGAAAGTAAATCCATCTTTTTTGCTTCATACATTTTTGTAAATTCTGCAACAGTAACTACAGGAGAAACTAATTCCTGTGGGGAAAAGAAATGCTGCCAGAGAATATTTGATTGATTGACTTAGGGACCAGTTGGGTGTTGGCCAGAGAGAAGAGTACGAATTTAGTCAATACCTGGAGACTGGAGAGTAGGAAAGCTTGTTGTTAGCCTTCTGATCGAGCAACAAAGAGACATAGTAACAGTAATGAATTAGAAAATTCTTCTCACTTGTGTTTTAAACATTCTATTAGTTGTTTGAATCTTGAATTTCACTAAGATATTAACGGTGTAATGTACTTGCGCATGATCCATGGGTCAGAAGTCACACCATACGGAACAGTGGGATTGGCTCGTTAATTACTGATAGTGCAAGAACTATAATGGTCTAGGCTTCTAGCATTTTCTATATTTTAATCAATAATTTCTCCACTATGATATATATGTGCTTCTTGACTTGAATGAAAGGAAGAAAAACTCTGCAAAGTTGAGCTAGTCTCAAAGCCTTTTCTCTTTGCACCTTGTAAAAGAGAGTATAGCTACAAAAGAAGTTTCTATGACCATACATTCGGTATCAACTGGTCCCATAAATCTTTATATTATTATGGTATTCCATACTGTAGATTCTAGGAGCCACTTTAACCTGCTTTTCACCTACTTTATTCCATTGCAGTAGCTAGGTGTAGCCTTTTTGTTTCCTGATCGTTGTTCTTATAAGTGTAAGGTTTTTCTTCTCCTAATTGTCCATGCAAAATGATTGCTGAATCAAACATGAGAGTGAGTTTCCATTTTAGCTATGCCTTTCTTCTTTTACTTTTCCTTGTTCATTATAGTTGTTCACAAAAGACTTGTCCAAACTGTGGCTCTATGCCTGTCCCATATCCTTTGAGCACAGAACCAAACTGTGGCGATCCATACTATAGGCTTCGTTGTGATCCCCACTCTCAAAAGCTTTACTTTGACACCCTCAATGGCAGTTCCTATGTTGTACTCAGAATCATGTCTTCAATCCTGCGCATGGTGGTTCAGCCACCACCTTGGCTACCTGGTTCGTGTGTCACACAAGACATGCCAGTAAGCAATGGTATTTGGTTAAATCAGTCACTCCCTTTCAACATAACTTCATCCAACACAGTATTTCTCTTCAACTGTTCCCCTCGCCTCTTGGTTTCTCCTCTTAACTGCACTCCTTCTAGTATTTGCCATCGTTACTTGGAGAGTTCAGGACATGTTGACAGAAAACGAGCACTCGAGTGTGCAAGTGGTCTTTACCCTTGTTGCACCTTTGTTGCTGGTGGGATGCCATCAGCTTACAAGATTCGCCTTCACAATTCTGGTTGCAAAGCATTCAGAAGCATCCTTCATTTGGACCAAGACAAACCTCCTAATCAGTGGGAGGAAGGCCTTGAGATTCAATGGGCTCTTCCACCTGAACCTGCCTGCAGGACACCAAGGGATTGCTCTGGAGGATCTAAGTGTTCCCCTTCTGGTAGAGATGGCCTCTTTCGCTGTCTCTGTAATAGAGGACACCATTGGGACCCTTTGGCTGCAACTTGTGTGAGGTACAAGAGAAAATCCAAATGGAAAACCAGCTTGGTTGTCTCAATAGGGGTTATTACTTTTTTCTCTCTGGCTGTAGTTTTGGTCATCATCACAAAATCCTTCAAACACACTAGCCATAGGGAGAAGCTGGCCAAGGAAAGAGAAATTGTGCTGAAATCGAGCGCTGGGGAGAAACCTTACAGGATGTTTCAACTGAAAGAGTTGAAGAAAGCAACAAACTGTTTTTCTCAAGACAGGATCTTAGGAAGTGGTGCCTTTGGGGAAGTTTACAAAGGTGAACTACAAGATGGAACACTGGTAGCTGTCAAGAAAGCAAGAGTAGGTAACCTAAAAAGCACCCAACAAGTGCTTAATGAGGTTGCAATACTTTCTCAAGTCAATCACAAGAACCTAGTCAGACTCTTGGGCTGCTGTGTGGAATCTGAGCAGCCTTTAATGATCTATGAGTATATCTCAAATGGGACCCTCTATGACCATCTTCATGGCAGGTACCCCAATTTTCTGGAATGGAATAAAAGGCTGAAGATTGCTTTTCAAACAGCTGAAGCATTGGCTTACTTGCATTCTGCTGCACACACCCCCATCTATCATAGAGATGTTAAGTCAACAAATATACTATTGGATGATGAATTCAACGCCAAAGTCTCAGATTTTGGACTCTCCAGATTAGCTAACCCGGGACTTAGTCACGTGTCTACCTGTGCTCAGGGAACACTGGGGTACTTGGATCCTGAATACTATCGCAACTACCAGTTAACAGATAAAAGTGATGTTTATAGTTATGGGGTTGTGCTGCTAGAGCTTTTGACTTCCCAGAAAGCAATAGACTTCTCTCGTGATGAAGATGGTGTCAACCTGGCAATTTATGTGAGTCAATATGCCAGCAGTGGTGCAATCATGCAAGTGGTAGATCAAAGGCTTCTTTCTGTAGAACCTTCATGTGATAAAATGATCACCAGCATAAAACTCTTCTGGGACCTTGCACATGATTGTCTAAGGGAGAAGAAAGTTGAAAGACCTAGTATGAGGGATATTGTTGAACGCCTCCTATGCATAATTAGGATTGAAGATCAAGAGTGAAGTATACAGATATGGTTTTTGTTTGATAATAAGTGCACTGTGTAATAGTTAGCCTAGTTTTTAATTATTTATGCTGAAAAGCTTAAATCTGTATTGATATGGAAACAATGTGCAATATGGTCTTTGAAAGATGATGAGTAGCCCACTGAGAAAAGGAGCTTAAGTGATTCCAAAACTGGATTTGATTGGATGGCAAAGAAACATTAGAATCATATGCCATCCTTTTTAGAAGGTATGAACTATTCAAAAGTATATGCAAGTATTGGAATATTTGGATTGGATTGTCTTACCTGTCCTCCAAAGTGGTCTTCCTTGCAACTTAGGAAAGAATTTTCACTCAAACTTTTAAAATGGAAATTCCATTTTGTTATTCTAGGAAAGCATCACCAAAAGGTTATGATTAGTCTAATCCATGAAGGATTTTATGTGATTTCTTTTACATAATAGGGCCTCCAAAGGTTGATGATCCTCATCAATCACCCATCATTTATCCTTTGCATATATTAAAACGTGACGAGATTCGCCAATTTATTTTCAAAGCAATAAATCTTGAGTATACTACTTGCTATTTACTTTCTAGTATTCCAAAGACAAATCTGTTGTGTGGAACTTATTTGTTTCAGTTAGAAAACCTTTTTTGCAGCTTAGCTCAAAAGAATTGATAAAATTTGATTAGAAAAATGGGGTTAATAGCACTTTTCGTCCCTGTAATATGAGCGAAATTCGGTTTTAATCTTTATAAATTTTTTTATTTGTCTTTTGTCCCTGCGATATAGAAATTTTTGTTTTTAGTCCTTGTTATTTCGATTTTAGTCCCTGTAACATGTGGTTCATGTTGATTTTAGTCCATGTAATATGGATTATATAAGGACTAAATTCAAACTCCAAAGTAAACAAATATTATAGGTACTAAAATCGAAACTACAAGGACTAAAAGCAAAAGTTTCTACATTGTAGGGACAAAAAATAAATAATTTTTTTTGTATGGACTAAAACCAGATTTCGCTCATATTACAGGGACGAAAAACACTATTAACACAAAAAAAATGACTGATAGACCTACTAAGAAGAGTTTTAGGTTGCTTTTGACAACATAGAATCCAATTTGGCCATCTTAAAAGGTTTTGGTAAATAAACGAAATTTTTTTATAGCCATTGCATGGCAATATGAATTTCTAAATCTACTATTTAAATGTTCTCGTGGTTTACAGACTACAGTTTCATAATTATTGCATGTGATTTCCAAATCTAAAAGTAGATGTAAATTCGTGTAATTAAGCGGAAAATTTTGAAAATTTCTAATAAATAATTTTGTAAATATTAATAAAAAAATATATTTAATTAAACAATAACAAGTGTCCCCCACTGCTGGTTGTTTTGGCAATTTCAGGGACATGGGGACGCCGGGACCGGGATTCAAATCCGGGTGTTGCCGTTTAGATATGTGTGCACGCTTGTTTTTTTACCATTTCTACTAGCTGACTAAAAAAAATAATAACAAGTAATTAAGAATAAGACTATGTACTTGCATTTTCCTCAAAAAAAAAAAAAAACTATGTACTTACATGGCCTTTTATCCCTTTTGTTCATAAAAAAGACTATGTATAACGTACTTTTTTTAGGAGATATATATAATGTACGGATCCGGATTGCCTACAGTAGAAAAGGCCGCAGTTGCACGCTGTAGGCGATCTCGGACGTCCATTTTAGATCCGACGGTCAGCAACAAATCTCGGTCAAATATGCTGTAATCAATCTCGACCGTTCGTTTTAATCCGACGGTGCACAGCAGTAACTGCGTGATGCAGTTACTGCAGCAAATCAGCTTCCATAATGTACCTACATAGTGGTACACACACTTGTTTTTTCAAATATAACTTATTATAATTGAGTACCTCTTGCACTCTATACTTAATATAATTCTTCTTTCGCTGTTAAAAAACAACTCATTATAATTATCCCATAAAAAACTTATTATAATTATACATAATTTTTTTAATATTGCATATATCTTATTTCTCTAAATTCAAAATTAAAATAAATAAAGGTAAATATGTTGATATCTGATAAATTATGAAATATACAATAAATGAGTACCCAAAAAAAAAGTTACAGTACCCAAAAAAAAGAAATATACAATAAATACTAAAAAATTAATTTTTGAAGTATCTAATATATCATCTCATAAATCAATTGTCACAAACCTAAAATTAATATAACTATTTTATACAAAAATAAAATGTATACAATATCACAACTAAATATTCAAAATAGTAAATTACTTCGTTACTTGCATAGTGTTTAATTTTGTTTTTTTGTAATGATAATTTATCTGATTTTATTTATTTTAAATATTTTTTATTAAAAATTAATTATTTTAAATATAAAATAAAATATTATGTAATAAAAGAGAAATGTGATAGGATAAATTTAAAATTAGTTTGAAATTAGTATACTTATAAATATATTAAAATGATAGGATATAAGATAATAAAATCATAAAATAAATAAATTAATATGAGTAATATATTCTCATGTAAGTAAAAGTGATATGATAACAAAAAATGGTTTTTTTGGGTGAGCCCAGGGTATCCTTCAACTGAAAGCCAGAGGTTAATCCATAGAGGTACTGAAATCCATTTAAGGGATTGACCTGTCCCAAACAATGTTTTTCCATACACATGAGATATGATTCGAACCCCTGACCACATGCTTAAGAAACCCAATTATCTACCAACCGTGCTACACTATATATATCTTGATATAAATAAAATGGTTATCTAATATGTGCAACTCTACACAAGTTAAGACTCATTAATTACCCATTTTTTTTATTAACTACATACTAATTTAATCTCTTTTTTTCTGCCAAATTGGAAATCATGTAATTAATAACGAAAAAATGGATAATTAATGAATTTTAACATGTATAGAAAAATCATAAATTAAAACTATACAAATGAATATAATTTCGGTCTGAATTCGTTTTATGGATAGGATCGTATTTTTATTAGTGATGGTAAAATATTGACAAGCAACTTATCCAAGGGACTTGAACTTGATTACTGGTGGAAAACATTTTAAGGCAAAGATATCTCACTTTAAAAGAGTGAGATAAGTCAAAAGCCATGTCATTAGCTCCTCTAATGCGTTGCAAAATTCTCTCAAAGTTTTTCCACTGCTTCCTCACAATGGGAGAGGCAATTATGGCTTCACAAAAAGCTTATATTGTGTCGTGTTGTTGGTAATGGCTGCACTGAATTCGCATGATGCAAATGCAGCCTATCTAGGAGCCACCGCACAGTATTATTCTACGTACCCACCAAGAGGGTCAGAGTATTAAAAAAACCCCGGATAAGCCTAGGCATTTTTTTGGCATATTTTGGACTCATCAACTGCTGAACCTGTTTGGTAGTTGTTCCGAACTCAATTCGGGAAGATAGTTTTCCGAGGTATTGTCGGTTTTATCCCACATGTGAGTTTTTACGGTTTTGTTGATTTGTTTGGTTGGGGTTTTGGAGAAGAAGAGTTATTTTATTTTATTTTATTTTATTTTGGTTTCCCACAGGTCTTCTCCAACGGAGGCAATCCTGTTCGAGGCGCGTCGGATACTAAATATGAGTACCTCTCCCAGTGGGGATTCAAATATTGGTTCGCCACGTTGTAGGAGACTAGCCCCTTCCGCTAGACCTAACCCCTGTTGGTGGGGAGGAGTTATTTTAAATTATGTTTGTTTGGTTCAATTTTTTTAATGGGAGGGGAGAGGAGCAAAATCCCACCTAAGCCAATTTTGACCCCCCTAAAAAAATGGGGGGTTTTGGAGAGGAGGGGAGATTATCATTTAAAATAAAATTACATAAATATTCTTATATATAATATAATATAAAAGACTATAAGGATATACAAGTAAATTAATTTCTCTCCTCTATTTAATCCCTCTCCTCCCCTCCTGAACCAAACATGCCTCCCCTCCTCTCTTCTCAACCAAACACAAAATCAAATTAAATCACTCCCGTTCCTTCCCCTTTTATCTCCCCCTTCTATTAAAATCCCCCTCCTCCCCTCATCTTAGGGTCTGTTTGGTTCAAACGAAGGGAGGAGAGGAGAGGATTTTAATGGAGGAGAGAGGAGGGAACGGGAGGGGAGAGATTTAATTTGATTTTGTGTTTGGTTGAGAGGAGGGGAGGGGAGGGAGAAGAGTCTTTACTTGTTTAGTTCAGGAGGGAAGGGAATGAATTTTAATAGAGGGAAAGATTAATTTACTTATATATTCTTAAAATCATTTATATTATATTGTATATAAAGTTATTTAAGTCATTTTATTTTAAATGATTTAAGTTCTCCCATAAAAAAACCCAACAATGAGGTAAGTGAGTGTCTATAAACTATCCCTTGGCTTCAATTTCTAAGCAATGTGGGACTTTTGGTGTACCAGTAGCCCCCGGTCGAGGCTAAGGGGTTAAAGGGTCTGTCAGCCCTCATGTGTGGCTTAGGCTCTCCTTTTTTAGCGCCAATATTTTGACCTCAAGTCCGCAGCATCGTTTTTTAAGGTATTGTCCGCTTTGGCCCACATATGGGCCTTCACGATTTTGTCATCAAGGGTATGTTCTGTTCAAACGATGGGAGGAGAGAAGAGAAATTTTAATAGAGGGGAAGGAATGAGAGGGGAGGAGAGGGATTTAATTTGATATCGTGTTTGGTTCATAGGAGGGGAGGAGAGGGGAGAAGAGTCTTTACTTGTTTGGTTTAGGATGGGAAGAGAAAAGATTTTAATGGAGTAGAGAGATTAATTTGCTTATATATTTTTATAATTATTTATATTATATTGTATATAAGGTTATTTTAGTCATTTTATTTAAATGATTTAAGTTTCCTTCCCATCTCCATAAAAGCCACAACAATGGAGTGGAGCAAAAATTGAGTCTCATCCTAAAAATTGAACCTAACACATAAAAAATTTAAAACAACTCTTTCCATTCCCTCCCTCCAATTTCCCTCCAACCAAACACTATCTAAAAAGAGCCTTAGTGGGTTGATGTAAGTTGGGGTGGCTTTTAGCATGGACCCATGCTTAGATGGGTCCATATGAACTCATGAAAATTACTTAGTATAACATGTTTTTTATAAGGTTGTAGTTTTCTCTCCATGATAACATGAAATTAAAAAATTGGCCCAACACTCTTTAAATTTTGTTTACTCCACAATTTATTGGATCTGTTCGTGTGATGTCATCCAATTCATCAATCCATGTGACAAGCTCCAAGTCATCAATCCAAGTGAACATCCCCAACTAATAAATGCAATAAAGACAACACAGGGCACCGTGAAAAAGTAATAATAATATGTGTACAAAAATTAAAAAGTTATAAATACGCGAAATAAAAATAATATTATGAAACACTAAAAACATTGAATTAAAATAAAATAAAATAACATCAAATAACATAAAACAACATCAAATAAAATAATATAAAATAAAATAAATTAAAATAACTTAAAACAACAACAAATGAAATAAAATAAAATAAAACAATATAATTAAATTAAATTATAAAATAAATTGAAAAACAAAACAAAATAAAATAACGTAAAACTATATCAAATAATTTTCACATGTTCTGAAAACTAACACTACCGGGTCAACCCTACTGACTTACCCAGTAGATCGCATGAAATAACCCGGGTCCCGAACACCAACCATATCAGGCCAGCCCTACTGACTTACCCAGTTGGTCGCATGAGACAACCTGTGTCCCGAACACCAACCATACCGGGTCAACTCTAATGACTTACCCAGTAGGTAGCATGAAATAACATGTGCCCCGAACACCAATCATACTAGGTCAACCTTACTACTTACCCAGTAGGTGGGTATCATGAAACAACCGGTGCCCCGAACACCAACCCTACAAGGTCAACCCTACTGACTTACCCAGTAGATCGCACGAAATAACCTGTGTCCTGAAAACTAACCCTACCGGGTCAACCCTACTGACTTACCCAGTAGGTCGATGTAAGTTGATTATAACTTCTGTTGACATTTGAAGCTTTTGACTCCAAATATTATTTTATCTCTAAAAATTACTGTACAACTCAGCTTTTTGTAAACGTATCCGAACAAACTTAACTTTAAATTCAACTTGTTTTTTCAATTAAACTCAGTTTAATTAAGATAAATTATATATAATCAATTCATTCAAAGTCATTTTTATTTACCGCGGACGAAGCACACATGAACTCAACCAAAATAAACCAAATCCTTAGTTGTCGTAAACCTAAACCAGTATCATAACCATAATAATAACAATGATACTAAATTTATTATTAACTACATAGGTATAAAATAATGGATGGGCCAAAAGAAATGACAGGAGCAACTATTTGCAAAAAAATTGGTTAGCTTGACAACAAGCCCAATAAGACGCAATTAAAAATCCATACGTGTTTATATTAAAAATAATATTACCTAATAACATTAATTTGGCGACCAAAAAAAAAATAACGTTAATTCGTTAAAAGTTTCATTTTCAGTTAAAAAAAATATTTAATTCGTTAAAAATTCATATATACGTACAAGTTTAATATAACACGTTTTGATTGGCCAGTTCTATTCATCATGCGGGCTGTTAAAAACCATTTTACAAAAATTACATTTTGACCCAACAATCATTAAATTCGAATTTGATCAAGACCCTGTAGTGTAAATAATTTTTTTACCTGCAAAACACTAAGTTAAAGGTTGCCCATCCTTCATCACCACCCTTTGAATTGTTTACTAATATATCAATAGTAAAAATGTCATGGATTTATCATGGACCTATCTAAGCATGGGTTCATACTAAAAGTAGCCGTAAGTTGGTGTTTATAAACTATCCTTAGCCTCGATTCTGAAACAATACGAGACTTTTGGTACACTAGAAGTAGTTATCTCTCATTAGAGAAATCTTATCAGTGCTCATGAAGTACTTTATAACCTCTTATCAAGGGAGGAAAAACAAAAGTTTCTGGGATAATCTTCTAAGAAGGAAAATATGGCCATGGGATCAGGGAAAGGGCTTTTTGAGGTGGGTCTTTTTTAAAGCTAATAAATGTGGCTTTTTTAGGCGTTTTTAAGCCAAACTTTGAGGGTTTTTTTAGGTAAAAAATAAATGTGACTTTTGTTCACAGATGAAACTCATTCCCTAAGCACCTGTTGGTTATCACAATGTTAGACCAGTTATACTGATATCGTTTTATAAATACTACTAATACTCTATTAAATAAGTTTTTTGGTTGGTGAATCTAAAACAAGAGCTTGAATTGGCAGTGCCCATGCCACTAACTTTAACCTATATTAAAAACTTGTAACCATAGATTTTTTTTAAAAAGGTATTCTATCCAGGGACGGATCCAGAAAATTCGATAAGTGGGGGCAAAATCAGATACTATAAATATATATTTATATAAAAGATACATCAATGCATAAGTGATAAAATAATAACATCATTATCATTAAACAAAAAATTGGAGATTACAAAAACTATAGCATTATATACCCAAAAAATTGAAGACACGTTAGCATCTACGAATTATAATTGCTTGTTACGTGTTTTCATATTTTGAAATTGTTGTATGATTTTTTTCGTTTTCAACACTATCAAAAATATATTTCTCTATATATGTGACCAAACAATTATTTAACATTTCATCTTCCATAAGGTTGCACGTTTGATTCTTCACAAAATTATTGCACATAATTTTTTTTCAACTATTGCAGTTGCCACAGGCAAAATCAAAGCAAACTTCAGCAAATAACCCCCTGTTAACACATTTAGGTAAATGACCAAACACATGATACACATAGATGAAACATGGTGCAAAAGAAACTTACTCAAGCAACGAAAGAGTTGTAAATAGAACAAAAAAAAAATAAAAGATTAAAAATGAAATGAAGAACATATGAAAGGAAATGTACCACTAATAAAATACGAAGTTGAGTATGGAGAGGAAATGTTGATTAAGGAGAGAGAAGACACAAATCAAGAGACAAGGAGAGAATGGAGTAAAAAGGGTTGAGTTAGGGCTCTTGCGAAGTATTTGAGTTGATGAATTTTAAGAATAAAACATAGTAGAAACCAAAGAATATTTTGAGAAGCAGAAATAGAGAGACAAAGATAAAAGGGAGTAAAAAAGATTTATACTTTTTCTTCAAAAGAGAGTAGACGTGGGACAACACTTAAAAGAGAGTAACTCAATTTTTATTTTTTTTGCTCTTTAGTGGGGTCAACACTTAATTTTTAGTGGGGTAAAAAATAAAATTATTCAATAATTAGTAACAAAATAAATAAGTTAGTGGGGTCAAATGCCCCCAATTTACTACACTTGAATCCGTCCCTGATTCTATCTACCTTTTCTCCCAAATTCTATTAGAAATAGAATGAAAAAAGTTAGGTTGAATTATTGGTTAAGTATGAACAAGACGGATCCTGAAATTTTATGTAATGAGGGAAAAACTCATAAATTTATTAGATTAAAAATATAATCGACCATTTTTAAAGTATTAATATACATCATAATTATTTTTTAGGAGTTTTCAAGTTCAATAAATATGGAATGATGTTATCATTTTTAACATTATCAAAAATCTCTCTCTGTGTAGGTAATTATTTCCTCCTTCTCATATAAATGTCGTTTAAGATAATGCACACATAAATAAAGATGATGTATTTTGACTAAACTATCCTTAGTGTAGTGAGAGTTGGGTGGAATGATTAATTAATACTTTATCCATCCCATAATAAGCGTCGCCCTAGGTTTTTTCCACACAGATTAAGAAAAAGCTATAAATGAATGAAAGAGTGTAACAATTTTATAAAATTATCCTTATTAACTATTGGATATTAACCATTGTCATAAATACTTAGTGAAGTGTAACGACTTGGAAGCGATATACACATTATTAATTTGGGGGTAAAAATGGAAAACATAATTAATATTACATTCAAAAGATAAAATGACATTTATTTTGAGACTTATTTTTACTTCAAGTACGACACTTATTATGGGACAGGGTAATTGAGCTATAAATATTAAATAAGGATACTATTGAAAAAATGTAATTAATACTCTATTGATATTCTAAAGTGATAAATAATATGAGACATGAAAATATTTCAAACAAAACACTTAATATGAGATGGAGGAAATAACCGTTCCCTGTTTTCAAGTCAGCAAATATCCAATAGCCGCTATTTCAAAATTTTGAAGTGCCAATTCCACCTTTCTTTTTATGTGAAAGTGTCTTGCCTTCATTCTATAATCTAAATTTTATATTACTATTAGTATTGATTATTAATTATTAGTATTAATGAAATATAGGGATTGTGTTATGGGTGGATCGTGTTCATTTGTGAAAGTGGGGGCATAGAACTTGATGGGCTATGCCATTTTCCCTGTTTTGTTCTTTAAATATTTATAAATTTATATACAAAATAAGGCAGCATCCACGGTGAACCAGTTATCAAGTGGTTCATGATAAACCATGATTAGTAGCCATTGGATCAAGTAGTTCTATGTGATCTTATGATGCAACTTCTGTACTTATTACTCCCTCCCTCTATCACGACCAGTTGTTTGGCAATAGAAATTCCAAAAAATATATAGGAAGCTCTAAAAGTTCCAAAGTGGAAAGGAAGTTGTTCTCGAGGAGATGAGAGCTCTTAAGAAGAACAACACTTGAAGTGTTATGACATTATCATCAGAAAAATATTGTGGGATGTAATGGTAGCCCTCTCGTGCCATTAACACGCTCATCAACTTTTTGATGAGCGTGTTAATGGTAGCCCTCTCGTATTCATAATACGGTCATTGTTGACGAAAATTTTCGTTAACAAGTTGACGAAACCCCTCGTCAACAAGTTGATGAGCATGTTTATAGCAACTATGTGAACATTAATACCTCTCATCAACAAGTTGAGGTGAACCCTTGTCAACAAGGTGACGAGAAATACGAAAATGCAGAAAAAAAATAGGGATGGACGATAGAGAAAAATAAGAGTAAAATGGTCTTTTTAGAGGGGTTGAGAGGTATCAAAATTCAACAGGGAGACTTAGATAACAAAGTCCTTGATAGATTGCATCGAGTATAGAAAAACGCGTGAGAAGCTACACACGCTATAATTAGTTGTGTCTGGGACAAAGCGCGTGATTCAATTGGAGTGAGGCACAAATTGGGCAACGTGGCGGAAAAAAAGAGAAGGACGTGGGAATCCGGTGTTCAATTCGTATGCTGGTTCTGGAAAACCGCTGGTTTTGTAATTAATTGGCACGTGAGAATCCTGCGATGTGGAAATAGCTGGCACTCAACGTTTTACTGATTTGAGCGAACTTTTTCTGGTGTGAAGTGCGCCAAACAGAGGGACACGTGGCGAACAATGATTACTCTTGATGGGTTCATACAGATTATACTTATCATGGGTGGTGGTGATTACTCTTTACTAGATCGTTGCAGATCCCATGGAGAAGAAGGTGTCGGTTGTGATGATAGAGAAACAGTTGGGATTGCACGCGGATTGTGTGACATCCTGAGAAAATTGGGTAATAAATAAATTTAGGTATTTTATAAGGTTAGGGAAATGGTAGGAAACATTTAGAAATTAAAAGAAATAAAAAAAATTTATATCGCGTGGGTCGCGACGCGATGGAAAAACAAAGGAAACGCTCGCGACGCGAGGAACCTTGGCGGGTTAAGGCGGTGTAGAGACAAAAGGAAGGATCTAGAACGTGCCATTGCGACGCGACGGACTTGGCATCGCGATGCGATGCAAGTCGGTGATGAAACATTTTGCTCTTCTCGTCACATATAAATAGGCCCCCACCCCTCATTTTTTACCATCATCTTCCAAGGGCCATCGGGAGAATGTGGGAGAGTTCCGGGAGCGCGACGGGGCGTGAACAACGACGGTCTTCTTAGCCAGGTATAGGGAGATCTGGACTCTATACACTAGGGATAATAGGAATAGGATAGGTGTAGAATAGGGAAGTAGGGTGGCCCAAGCCCTACTAGGGGTTGATGTCCCAACACCCTAGGAGAGGTGTTATGACTATGGCTGCTAAGGATAGCAGTCAATAGTCTATCAACCAAAGGTGTAGTGTTGTGTGAAAACCTCAGGATAGAGAACTTATAATTGTGTAATGATTGTGTGTATTGTTTGATGATGTGTTAATAGTATGTTGCCTGAGCGACGGTAGGATTAATTTGTGTACTAATGTTTGTTGCACAGTGTTTATTGTGTAACTGTTTAATTATTATTCAGTTATTATGTACTTGTGCCGATACTGTGGGGAAGAATAAATAAGTTGTTTGTTGAATAATAATAATAAAAGACTAGTAGGTTGAGCTGAAAAGTGTGGATGAGTTGTGAGATACTGAATAATAAGTAACGTGCATAACAGTGTTGTAATCCACCGTCGTGCACATAGGCTGTGTACGAGGCCAGGTGCCAGAGTGCGGGCACGATATGTCGGGTACAGGACATGTCGGTCCTTAGGGATAATCAAGGTCCAACAAGTCTACAGGTGACAGATGGCTTGCTACCATCCTGTCGGGACTTGGGAAGCCTAATTATCCTAACTAGGTACCATCGCATCACTGTCTATAGTGCCGATCCTGAGTGTCGCCCTGATACATGTTCTTATCGAAGAGCAGGGATGCACTCTTAGGGGTACGATGAGCGGGATAGGGGATGGATAACTGGCTTGGTTTGGTCGTTGAAATCTATCAAGGCAAAGTAGCTAAGGTAGGGCTACTTCTGCCCTAGTTGAGTTGTGTGGCCACATAGTCATATAGATCTGAACTGCATGGGTATGGGTAGTTAGGTGATGATCCTAACAGTTGATTAAGAGATGTGTGGACTATTCTTCACATATTCTATTCTACTACTTTCCCACTTGTTTGGTGTATAGTGTTCTTATCTCCTATGTTTTGCGTTGTTTGTTTTCTTTTCTTTTCTATGTATTTTAAAATTTAGACTCTGAAGACCCACACGAGAGTGAAGATGTCGCACTACTTCCACCCCTCGATGACGCAGGACCTGAGCATACCAGTTTGGGGTGACTTTGAGGTGTACTATCACGACATTGACGGTGACAGTTGGGAGATAGATTATAACTGTCATGTCGTCATATATACAGGTTTAGTTAGTATTTTCTTCCGTATCTTAGGATCACCCAGTGCATATTTTGTTGGAGATTTTCAGATTGCACACCAGTTGCCTTTTAACCGCATGTGGCGAGAGCCCAGACGACATTACTCTGCTGCTCCATCTTCATCTGGGTCTTTCAGTATAGCTCGAGACAGTGTTGGATTTAGAGGATTACGTCGCTCAGAGTCTACTGTACCCTTTACTTCTAGGGACCCCATGAGGACGTGTCAGCCTGGGTGTCATGGGCATCCTCACACCGGGGATTCCCATATGCCACCACGATTTCGGATCAGGATCCCTAGGCCAGATCATATGTAGGGGTTTTTCTAGTGGGATATTAGATGTTTAGTATGTTGGACTGTTGGAGGTGGAGATGTTAGACCTTCTGATATTTTTGACTTTGTACCCTTAGGGTTTTTGGTAGTTGTACCCTCAAGGTTGATGACCGAGTCATGTATTATTTTTGGAGGTTTCGAGGTAGGAACCTTTTGTATGTACAAACTGATGTATATTATTGTTATAATAAAAGTTTTCTTTCTGTACTTTTGTGTTTTATTATTGTTATTTGTGCGCAAATATGGGATAATATTATAAATAAATAAGGACGTCACATTTATGGTATCGGTGCAGTTCGGTCCTAACCGGACTGTGAGTCATGGGGTCTGATCCATATTCTAGTTGGAGTTCCACCGAATGCCAACTCTAAAGGGGAATGAGTGAGAGATCGATTAGTAATTATCTTATCTGGGTGAGTGGATATAGATGATTACTACGGAATTTATAAGATTTACCTTATGAATGAATTATAGATTTTCAGGAGAAATCATGGTGCGAACTAGAAATATGAATGGAGGATCTGTTGAATCTACCAACTCTGGGCCAGCTGGATGGGGAGCTCGGAGAGCTAGGCAAGAGCAACGAAACTCGGAAGCTAGAACCCTTCAGGATCTAGCTATAACTATGTTGCAGCAGACGCAATAGAATGCGGATCGAATTGCGTCAAGACCACAAAGGCACAATGAAACTGATCAAGGACTGGTGACTCAGTTTAAAGGAGGTTATGATCCTGAAGGTGCTGAGAAATGGATACAAGAGATGGAAAAGATCTTTGCAGCAATGAGATGCAGGGAAGAGCGAAAAGAGGATTATGCTACGTTTCAATTGACTAGGGAAGCAGAGAGTTGGTGGCGGAGTAAGAGAAGAGTATTGGAGGCTGAGGGCCGAGCTGTTACTTGGGAAGTTTTTTGAGAATGTTTTCTCGAGAAGTATTTTCCAAGTACAGTAAGGCAACAGAAGGATCGAGAGTTTGGTTTGTTAACTCAAGGAAATAAGACAGTGGGGGAATATGTTACTAGGTTTAAAGCTTTGGTTAAATATTATGAATACTACCAACTCAATCCTATTGAAGCATGGATGTGTCGACGATTTGTTGATGGGCTTAGAATGGATCTTCAGAAGTTCATCTTACCCTTGAAACTGACGAGATTCTCGGATGTAGTTGAAAGAAGCATGGAATTGGAAAGTGTAGAGCCAAAGAAAGAACAGCCTAAGAGTGGAGGACCAGTTAGAAACAACAAAGGACAGGGAAATTGGGGAAATCGAGGAAATCCTTATGATCGACCTGGGAGGGAACAGGCTCCCAGACAATCTGATAAACCTCCATATTGTTACCGATGTGGAGGGACTCACTTGATAAGGGATTGTTCACAGGCAGAATCAAGGGTTTGCTTTAGATGCGAAAAACCTGGACATGTCATAAAGGATTGCAGGGTGAATCTAAACCCAACCGTTACAGGTGCAGCTAATAAGAAAGGATCAAATCAGAATCAGGAAAGACAGGTGGCAGGAAGAGCTGGAAGAGGAAGGCAATCAATGGGACAATATGATAAACATGCTCTGGCAAAGTATTTACAGTGCAAAGAGCGGAATCATCCGACATGATTCAAGGTATGTGCCTCATATCTGGATATCTTCTATCTGTGCTTTTTGACTCAGGTGCTACACATTATTTTATTTCCAATGATTGTGTTAAACAACTCAAACTTCCTGTTTCATCCTTACCATATACTTTGGTTGTATCAACCCCCACCAATGATTCATTCGTACTACCACTGTGTGTCGTCAATGTCCTATTAAAATTGAAAACCGTGACTTCTTGGTAGACCTAGTTTGTTTACCCTTACAAGAATTAGATATAATCCTAGGTATGGATTGGTTATCAGCTAACCATATTATCCTAGATTGTGCTTGCAAAACTTTGACCTTTTCTGAGGAGTCTGCTAATGCTGGGACTAGAAGAGAAAAAGAAAATTCTCAGACATACATGATGCTCTGTTCAATGGAAGAAAAATATCCTCCAGCCTTAGAGAATATACCAATAGTGAACGAGTATCCCGAAGTCTTCCCTAACGATATTTCTGAACTACCACCAGAGAGGGAGGTAGAATTTGCCATTGATCTTATTCCACGAACAGGACCTATTTCCATAGCCCCTTATAGAATGTCACCTTTAGAATTAGCAGAATTAAAGAAGCAGTTGGACGAGTTATTGGGTAAAGGATTTATCCGACCTAGTGTTTCACCTTGGGATGCACCGGTTTTGTTCGTGAAAAAGAAAGATGGAACCTTTAAGTTGTGTATTGATTATAGACAACTGAATAGGGTTACCATTAAGAATAAATATCTGTTACCTAGGATAGATGACTTGATGGATCAACTAAAAAGAGCTTCTGTCTTTTCTAAAATAGATCTAAGGTCAGGGTATCATCAGATTAGAGTTAAGAGGGAGGATATTCCTAAGACTGCTTTTAGAACTAGGTATGGACATTATGAATATTTAGTTATGCCATTTGGAGTCACTAATGCACCTACAGTCTTTATGGACTACATGAATAGGATATTTCGACCCTATTTAGATAAATTTATAGTAGTCTTTGTAGATGATATATTAATATATTCCCGAACCCGAGAGGAACATATAGAACATTTACGGGTAGTACTACAAATTCTTAAGAATAGGTAACTCTATGCTAAATTGTCCAAGTGTGAGTTTTGGTTAGAAGAAGTTCAATTCCTAGGACATATCATAAACAAAGATGGGATAGCGGTAGACCCAGCCAAAGTTCAAGCTGTATTGCAATGGGATAGACCTACCACTGTTAGTGAAGTAAGAAGTTTCCTAGGGTTAGCTGGATATTATCGAAGGTTTATAGAAGAATTTTCTAAGATATCCTTACCCTTAACCCAGTTAACTAGGAAGGGATCTACTTTGAATGGACAGACAAATGTGAGAGAGGTTTCCAAGAGCTGAAGAATAGATTAACCACTTCTCCAGTGTTAATATTACCTGACCCTTCGAAGGAATTTGAGATTTATTGCGATGCTTCTTATCAAGGGGTTAGGATGTGTGTTGATGTAAGAAGGAAGAGTAGTAGCTTATGCTTCTAGACAACTTAGAACTCATGAAAGAAATTACCCTACCCATGATCTGGATTTGGCAGCCATAGTATTTTCTTTGAAGATATGGAGACATTATTTGTATGGAGCAAGGTTCTGTGTTTATAATGATCATAAGAGTTTGAAATATTTATTTGATCAAAAAGAATTGAATATGTGACAAAGGAGATGGATGAAATTCATAAAAGATTATGAGTTTGAATTGCATTATCATCCAGGAAAGGCTAATGTAGTAGCGGATGCTCTTAGTAGAAAATTCTTACATGTATCCGCCATGATGATTAGAGAATTGGATTTGGTAGAACAATTTAGAGATTTAAGTCTAGAGATGGATGTACAAAAAGAAAGAATCTACTTAGGAAAATTTGCTATTACGAATGACTTCCTAGAAATTCTTAAAAGGAAACAAGAAACGGATGAATATCTTAAGAAGATGAGAACCTTGGTTGAACAAGGAAAGAACTTAGAATTCAATATAGGTATAGATGGAGCATTAAGATTTAAGACTAGGATACGCATTCCTGAAGACTTAGAGCTTAGAAGAACACTCTTGGATGAGGTACATAGAAGTAGATTAAGTATTCACCTTGGAACTACCAAAATGTATCAGGATTTTAAGAAATTACTTTGGTGGCCTGGCATGAAGAAAGACATAGCACATTTTGTCTTATCTTGTTTATCTTGTGAGAAAGCTAAGAATGAACATAAGAAACCTGCAGGAACTCTTCAATCTTTAGCAGTGCCTGAATGGAAATGGGATAGTATAGCTGTGGATTTTGTAGTAGGATTACCAAGAACTCAAAAGACATATGATGCCATTTGGGTTATCATAGATAGATTAACAAAAAGCGCTCACTTCCTACCCATTAATGGAAGTTATTCCTTAGAAAAATTGACCCACCTTTACATCCATGAAATAGTTAGACTACATGGTGTTCCTTCTACTATTATATCTGATAGAGATCCTAGGTTTGCCTCAAGACTTTGGAACAGTGTACAACGAGCCATGGGTACTAAACTCAGTGTGAGTTCAGCATATCATCCTTAGACTGACGGTCAATCCGAGCGAACTATCCAATCCTTAGAAGACTTATTAAGAGTATGTACCCTAGAGAAAATAGGAAGTTGGGATGAATTGCTACCTCTGATAGAATTTACCTATAATAACAGTTACCATTCCAGTATTGGGATTGCTCATTTTGAAGCTCTATACAGTCGGAAGTGTCGAACACCTCTTTGTTAGTTTGAAATAGGAGAAAACCTAATCTTAGGACCCAAATTAATTCAGCAAACCTCAAAACAAATCAAGATGATTAGGGAAAAGATGAAAGCAGCTCAAGACCGATAGAAAAGTTACCATGATAGAAGGAACTGACCTCTGGAATTTGAAGAAGGGGATCATGTATTTCTAAGAGTATCTCCTAAAACTGGCATTAGCAGAGCTATTAAATCTAAAAAGCTAACTCCTTGATTTATTGAACCATTCAAAATCCTCCAAAAAGTTGGACCTATTGCCTATCATATCGCTTTACCTCCTAACCTGTAAAACCTACACGATGTCTTCCATGTATCCCAACTCCGAAAGTATCATCACGACTCGTCTCATTTTATTGAGCCTGAGTCGATACAGCTCAAAGATAATATGGAATACGAAGCAATACCTTGCAAGATTGTCAACCGAAGAATAAAAGAACTTCGGGGTAAACGAATTCCTTTAGCACGAATGATATGGGATGAACGGACCGGAGATACTACATGGGAACGAGAAGCTGACATTAGAAGATAATATCCTCATCTGTTTATAGGTATGTGATCAGCAATTTTTGAGGACGAAAATTATTTTAAGGGGGTAGTAATGTGACATCCTGAGAAAATTGGGTAATAAATAAATTTAGGTATTTTATAAGGTTAGGGAAATGGTAGGAAAAATTTAGAAATTAAAAGAAATAAAAAAAATTTGGTATCACGTGGGTCGCAACGCGATGGAAAAACAAAGGAAACGCTCGCGACGCGATGTCGTGATGCGAGGAACCTTGGCGGGTTAAGGCGGTGCAGAGACAAAAGGAAGGATCTGGAACGTGCCATCGTGACGCGATGGACTTGGCATTGCGACGCGATGCAAGTCGGTGATGAAACATTTTGCTCTTCTCCTCACCTATAAATAAGCCCCCACCCCTCATTTTTAACAATCATATTCCAAGGGCTATAGGGAGAACGTGGGAGAGTTCAGGGAGCGTGACGGGGTGCGAGCAACGGCGGTCTTCTCAACCAAGTATGAGGAGATCTGGACTCTATACACTAGGGATAGTAGGAATATGGTAGGTGTAGAATAGGGAATTAGGGTGGCCCAAGCCCTACTAGGGGTTGATGCCCCAACACCCTAGGGGGTGTTGTGACTATGGCTGCTAAGGATAGCAGTCAATAGTCCATCAACCATAGGTGTAGTGTTGTGTGAAAACCCTAAGGTAGAGAACTTATAATTGTGTAATGATTGTGTGTATTGTTTGATGATGTGTTAATAGTATGTCGCCTGAGCGACGGTAGGATTAATTTGTGTACTAATGTTTGCTGTACAATGTTTATTGTGTAACTGTTAATTATTATTCAGTTATTATGTACTTGTGCTGATACTGTGGGGAAGAATAAATAAGTTATTGGTTGAATAATAATAATAAAAGACTAGTAAGTTGAGCTGAGAAGTGTGGATGAGTTATGAGATACTGAATAATAAGTAACGTGCATAGCAGTGTTGTAATCCACTACTGTGCACATAGGCTATGTACGAGGCCAGGTGCCAGAGTGCGGGCACGATATGTCGGGTACATGACACGTCAGTCCTTAGAGATAATCAAGGTCCAACAAGTCTACAGGTGACGAATGGCTTGCTACCATCCTGTCGGGACGTTGGGAAGCCTAATTATCTTGACTAGGTACCATCGTATCACTATCCATAGTGTCGATCCCAAGTGCCGCCCCGATACCTGTTCTTATCGAATAGCAGTGATGCACTCTTAGGGGTACGATGAGCGGGATAGGGGCATGGACAACTGGCTTAGTTTGGTCGCTGAAATCTATCAAGGCAAAGTAACTAAGGTGGGGCTACTTCTGCCCTAGTTGAGTTGTGTGGCCACATAGTCATATAGATTTGAATTGCATGGGTATGGGTAGTTAGGTGATGATCCTAATAGTTGATTAAGAGATGTGTGGACTATTCTTCACATATTCTATTCTACTACTTTCCCACTTGTTTGGTGTATAGTGTTCTTATCTCCTATGTTTTGCGTTGTTTGTTTTCTTTTCTTTTCTATGTATTTTAAAATTTAGACTCTGAAGACCCACATGAGAGTGAAGATGTTGCACTACTTCCACCCCTCGATGGCACAGTACCCGAGCATACCAGTTTGGGGTGACTTTGAGGTGTACTATCACGACATTGACGGCGACAGTTGGGAGATAGATTATAACCGTCATGTCATCATATATACAGGTTTAGTTAGTATTTTCTTTCGTATCTTAGGATCACCCAGAGCATCTTTTGTTGGAGATTTCCAGATCGCACATCGATTGCCTTTTAACAGCATTTGGCGAGAGCCCCGATGACATTACTCTGCTGCTCCATCTTCATCTGGGTCTTTCAGTATAGCTCGAGACAGTGTTGGATTTAGAGGATTACGTTGCTCAGAGTCTACTATACCCTCTACTTCTAGGGACCTCATGAGGACGTGTCAGCCTAGGTGTCATGGGCATCCTCACACCGGGGATTCCCATATGCCACCATGATTTCGGATCAGGATCCCTAGGCCAGATCACATGTAGGGGTTTCTCTAGTGGGATATTAGATGTTTAGTATGTTGGACTATTGGAGGTGGAAATGTTAGACCTTTTGATTTTTTTGACTTTGTACCCTTAGGGTTTTTGGTTTTTTTTTTGATGGAAGGGTTTTTGGTAGTTGTACCCTCAGGGTTGATGACCGAGTCATGTATTATTTTTGGAGGTTCCGAGATAGGATCCCTTTGTATGTACAAACTGATGTATATTATTGTTATAATAAAAGTTTTCTTTCTGTACTTTTGTGTTTTATTATTGTTATTTATGCGTAAATATAGGATAATATTATAAATAAATAAGGGCGTCACAGATTGGGGAAAACTACTAGATGAAGGGTCATGTTGGGACACGTCGTGGAAGCACACGAATCGTGCCTCTGGTGGACGGTGTAGATTGAGACATATAATACTCTTGTGGATCTGATGGTGGTACGTAGAATCCATTATGGCTTCCCATGCTGGCACACAGATTGTGTTTTTAATAAATGGCTGCGATTTTTCTTGAGAAGAATCCTTCGAATCTGATGGTGGAAAATGCACATGCGGGTATGTGAAAGAGCCAATTGGAAAGTTGTGCTTGCATTTTTCTTATTGTTTCCGGTCCGGTGGTTCCGAAGGTCATGGAGGCCTATGGATTCGACCCTCTAGAAACTCGGGTCTAGTGGTTTCGGTGGCGACACCAGAGTTAGTTTGGCTTCTGGTGGCTTTAGCAGCAAAATAGCGACCGAACTCTGAGTAAACAAGAGCTTAGACTCTGTCTATAACCCATTTTTTTTCTGGGAACATACCTGACTCCAATGGCTTTGGAGGTGGTGGTTCTTGGCCTAGGAACATCCCCAGTTTCTTCTGGTTGTTCCTTTGAGCCTTCCTCAACAAGCTCTTCTTCCAAATGATCTTGTAGCAAGTCACGAACATCTTAGAATAATGCATTGATAGCACATTGAGAAGACTCAAAAATCTCTTGGAAGGGTGCTTTGATGGAGGACTGGGAATCTTCGTAATACTCATTTTTAGCCCCCAGTTCATTTGTAGATCTCTAAAAAGCTTGAGACAATTCATGCATAGATCTCTATAAACCCTATAGATTTGAATACGTTGCTACAGGGGTTGTATGAGGATGAGGTTGGTGCTGGTAGTTGTTGTAGTAGCCTGAATATCCATAATATTAGAAGAATTTGTAGAAGGTGTATATGGGTTGAGTGATGGTGGTGTGTAGCCATGGCTGAAATTGAGGTTTGGTGATGGAGCTGGAATATTGGTGAAGGTTGAATAAAATGGAGGAGTGAAGGAGGAATATGCCATGGAAGGAATCGAGTACAAGAATGAAAGCACCAAATTGTTAAGAAGTTTTTAGTATTAAAAGGAAAATTAGGGTTTTAAGGGCTAAAGCTATGGAAGGAGAAGAGGAAGAGAAAACTAAGCTACAAAAAAATAAGATTCTTTTTCATTCATTGGTTGTGTTCTCCAAAGAGAACAATACATTTATATTAGGGAAATATAAAAACTTAAGAAATTAAAAAGAACATGGGGAAATTATAATAAGCCTAAAAATTGCTAAATGAGTTGGGTTAATAAGCCCACTATCAATAAACTCAATATCAACAATAAGCCCACTATCTTCATAAAAAAAAAAAATAAGCCCACTATCAAGACCACATGTGGGAGGATGCATGTAACTCTGAGCTACAATCATCCTCACCATTTTGTAGATGACGTTGCTGAGGGAAATGGGACAAAATTGGGAGATCATAGTCTCGTGACTTTTTTTCTCATTTTACAACTTGGATTTTATTATTTTATTTGTTATAATTATGTGATTAGCTGTGTGTAAATATGGTGTGTTATGTTTGTGCCTATGCAAGAATTTCTCATCAATAATATCTTGAAGTTTTAAAGCGGCGAATAAATAAAAGCGAAAATTATCCCGTATGATAACACATAAAAAATTGACTTAATTACACTTTTGGTCCTTCTAGTTTGAGCTAAGTGCGATTTTGGTTCCTTTAGTTTTTTTGGAGCGATTTTAGTAAGTTTTTAATTGTTATAACGAAGTCCCTCCATCCCTTTTCATTTTTTTAAAACTCTCAAATTCTTATAATCTATTAAAAACTTTCACAAATTGAATTGATTAATTTGTTTCAAACATCATTTCACTTAACACTTACTAGCTATAATATCAAATTTAACTCAAAATCAAAAAATCCGAAATTTTGTCCTCTTGAATCCCTAATTCCACTCCCTACAATTTTTTTTAAATTCTACCAATTTTTTTGACCTTCAAACTTTATTTTATATCTCATATTCATCATCAAGTCCCAAATATTTTGATCAAAAATTAGACTTAGGTGAACGAAAATTGACGGTAAGACTATATTTACTTAATTCCAAAATTAGATAGACTAAAATCGCTCGAAAAAAACTTGAGAGACCAAAATTACATATTGCCCAAACTAGGGGAAAATGTAATTAATTAAGCCTAAAAAATATTCCCTCCGTAACAAAATATAAACAAAAATGTTGGCGGATGCCATGGGGGTTGTTTTTAGTAGGCCTTAGTTTTTGTGTTTTTCTTTTCTTTCCCTTTTGTAACAAAAAAAATATAAACAAAAAATAATATATATTTGGTCCAAAATTTAGACCAAATATATGTACTTTTTTGTTATATTTTGTTACGGAGGGAGTAATAGTTAGAGTAAGTTATGCCTACTAAAAAATAATGGGATCCACACGATAAATTTTAGGTTAATAATAACAAAATATTAAAACGAAAATATTATAGAATGTTCTAATTAAGGTTGGAATTAAGCTAACTTATGTCTAGTTTTCTAAGACCTCGATCTAACTTAGGTCGTGAACTTAAAGCCTGGGTCTAGTCTATTTGGCTGATTTCAATTTTTTTAACACCCAACATGATCTTCTTAAAAATTTGTCTAAATGTATATTTAAAAGCATAATTTGTAATAAAGTCCTTTTAAATAAATCATAAGGTCATCACCATATAAACTTTTAGGTTCTACTCTATATGTAGGCTAATATGCATATGCTTAAATTTTTGAAAAGGTTAATAATTATACGATTTTGATATATTAGAATAAAAGGTGGCTTCTAGGGTGAACTAGTATACAAGTGGTTCATGGGTGAACCATAAATAATAGTCGTCAGATTAAAAAAACTCACACGATTCTGCTAGACATCAACACACCGAATCCTATCTCCATCCAACCACCCTCTTTCTTTCTCTCCCAGTGGTTCTTCACTGTCTTCATCGTCAGCTAGTTGCACAAGGAAAAGGAAAAGACTCCACTTTACTCCTGCAAACCACTTTCTCATTTGCTTTAATCGATTGGCTTGGATGATCACATAGGCACCCAATTGAAATTTGACGCTTTAAGCATATGCATATTAGCCTACATATAGTTGTTTTTGCTCGCACAAATTCGCCTAATTCATTCCTAATGCACATGCCCAGCCCATACTTCTACTGCTCGGGAAACAATGCCGCATCCACATTGCATTTTAACTCTCCTGCTCTCGGTTTCTGCCATGTTACATGAAGGTCCTGCTGTTGCAGATTTCTTGTGCGCTGCTGCATGTTGTTGGATTGGTTGCTCTGTGTTTTAGCTGCCTCCTAATCCATAAGGACTTGTCATGACATAATTACTACAGCCTTCACCTCCCTCTCCTCATTATTTCACACCTTATCATTCCTACACTTCCAAATAGTCCACAACATCATAACCATATCCTTCTGTTGAGTTTGTGTTGCGGCTGATAGAAGTTTGAAGATGTGGTCGCGCCAATCTATAGCTTGCTGCGAATGCTGCAGCACCAGCTGCTCAAGGTCGGCCAGTTGCCATACCCTCTTTACTTGGTTGCACCCAAAAAAGGCATGCCAATCATTCTCTTCCCCTACCTCACAAAAAGGACCATGACTAGGACATTGAACACCCTTGTTATTCAACCAGACTCTAGTTGGCAAGACACCCCTAAGAATTCTCCAAACAAGGAGTTTAACTTTTGGTGGCACCTTAAGCTTCCAAACCCGCATCCAGTCACCTTCAACCTTAAGATCACTATTATCAATGAGCTGTTCCATGATACCATAATAGGCTGATTTAACCGAATAAAGGCCATTCCTACTCAACTTCCAAATCGGTGTGTCTTCACTTCTCACACACGACAAAGGAATTTTAAGGATATTAGCTGCATCATTGTCATTAAAAATGGTTCTTACCACATCTTGTTTCCAAGTGTTTGTTGATGTATCAATAAGGTGAGCCACAGTCCAATGCTCTGTGCCCACGACTTGGGGAGATGTTACCATAGAGCTCTCAGTTGTCCGCACCCAAGGTTGGTTCCAGATATTGATTTTGCTCCCATCTCTTATTCTCCATCTCAATCCTAACTTGACCCCCACCCGGGAAGTGTGGATGCTACGCCAAAGATAACTGGGATTATAACCCAATCGGGCCCCCATGAAGTCCCCATCCGGGTAGTATTTTGATTTGAAGACCTTAGAAACTATAGCATCATGATTGGTGGCAATCTTCCACCCTTGCTTCCCTAGCATAGCCAAATTAAAACCATAGAAATGGCGAAAACTCATACCTTCGTGCTCCTTCCTCATCGTAAACTTTTCCCAACTAAGCCAGTTGATGCCTCTACCAAATCTTCTATTAGACCCCCACCAAAACGAGCTGATCATCCGCTCAATCTCTTCCCCCGCAGAACTTGGGAGGAGGAAAGTACTCATGCAATATGTAGGGATCGACCGAGCCACTGATTTAACTAGGATTTCCCTCCTTGCCTTTGAAAGATGTTTGCCCTGCCAAAGTTACATCTTGCGCTAAACCTTGTCTCGCAAATAGGAAAAACAACTTTCTCATTCCGTCCTACCGTAGAAGGTAGGCCTAGATATTTACCTGTACCCAGACACTCTGACACCTCAAGTAGAGCAGTAATTTGTGCACGAATATCTGCCTGGGTGTTCCTGTTGAAATAGATCTCCGACTTCTGCATGTTGATGGCTTGACCTGAGGCTCTTTCATATGTCTGTAAGATATCCTTCATGGTCCTACTCTCCTTGTCATTAGCCCTAAAAAACAAAAAATAATCGTCAGCAAATAAAAGGTGTGTGAGGATGGGAGCACCCCCACACACTTTCACTCCGTGTATATCTCCTCTCGCTTCCGCTCTTTTAATGAGTTGGGTAAGACCCTCAACATACGATATGAATACGTAAGGTGACAGTGGGTCACCCTGCCTTAAGCCTCTCCCTGGAGTGATTGGCCCTACGTTTTCCCATTAACCATGACTGAATATTGTACGGTTTCCAAGCACATTCCCATCCAATCAACCCATTTCTGACAAAAACCCAACCGAAGCATCATCCCTTTAAGGTACCCCCAATCCATCCGATCATAAGCTTTACTAATATCAATCTTAAGGGCAACCTCACCATCTCTCCCATGGACTTTGCACTTCATGTGGTGAATTGTCTCAATAGCAACCATGACTTTATCCAAGATTGATCCATTCTCTACAAAAGCAGACTGCTCTTGAGAGATACAGTTGGGCATCAAAGTTTTCAACCTATTAGCAAGCACCTTGGAAATAATTTTGTAAACAACATTGCACAGTGAGATTGGTCGCAAGGCTTTCATAGAAGTAGGATCTTCTTTCTTAGGAATTAGAACAATATTGGTATCGTTAAGATGGGGAGGGAAGTAACCCCTCTCAAGCCAGGATATACCAGTATTAAAAATCTCAACTCCACAAAGGTCCCAGAATCTCTTATAGAAAGCAGGGTTCGAGCCATCAGGCCCCGGGGCCTTATCTAAGTGCATTTGAAATAGGGCTTTCCTAAACTCAGTCAGTGTAAAAGATGAAGTAAGGCTAGCATTATCTTCTGCTGAGATTTTCACATCAACCAAGTTAAAGACAAGACTATAGTCACCTAACTGATGCACAAACAACTCATCAAAATAATTTTTGGCAATGTCAGACATACCTCTTTGATCCTCCACTTTAACCCCATCATTTCTTTCAAGGGACTGTACTGTATTCCTCCTTTTCCTTGCACTAGCCATAGCATGAAAAAATTGTGTTCATATCACCATCACGCAACCAACACACCCTAGCTCTCTGCTTCCAGAACGCTTCTTCACGGGCTAAATGAACACTCATCTCAGTCTGCACCTCCTTATAAGTTCGGGTGCTACTAATCCCATCCCTTATCTCCTCCAGCTCACGCCTACAATCCTCCACAGCTGAACGGTATTTGTTCTTAAGCTTCTTCCCCCACAAGTTCAGTTCATTAGTGCAATGGTTTAATCTAGCCAACAGATCTTCAGGCATACTTTTATCCCACCCTTCTCTAACCACTATCTCCAACTCAGGCTCCTCGAGCCAAGCATTCTTAAACCGGAAAGACTTACAACCTGCCCTCCTCTCCCTTGCATAAAGTTTAAGGAGGACGGGTGAATGGTCTGAACGATCTGACACTCCATTGATAAGCCGACATGTTGGAAACATATTAATCCAACTCTAAGTAGCAAGAGCCCTGTCTAACCTATCTTTTATTGTATCCGGATCAGTTCTACTCCTACGCCACGTGAACTGGTAGCCCTCTAAAAGGAGGTCAACCAGATTACAATCCAAGACTGCTTCTCGAAATCCTTTAAGTAGCCAAGGAGGATGGTCCACACTTCTACTAGAGTCTTTATTGGAAAGGAGATCATTGTAATCCCCCATAATACACCACGGGAGTGAGTTATCTTGTGCCAAAGTACGCAACAGGTCCCAAGACTCCCTCCTCCTACTTTTTTCTGGGTACCCATAGAAACCTGTGAACCTCCACGACGGGCATCCCCTGTGAGTAATCTCAGCATTAATGTAATTCAATGAGTAATTTATTATATTGCATTCAAAAGGTTGCCTACAAAACAGAGTAAGCCCCCCACTTCTACCACTCCTATCAACTGCAAAAGCAAAATCAAAACCCAACCCGACCTTAACATCTTCGATTCTACTAGCTTGTACTAAAATCTCACACAAAAAAAGAACGTTTGGATGATATTTCCGGACAAGATCCCGGAGAGACGGAACTGCTCGAGGGTTACCCAATCCCTGACAGTTCCAACTTAGAAAACTCATTGTCCCCAGCAAGCCTCCGTGTCGGGGCCCGCCGTTAAAAAATTATCTTGTTCCTTGGTTGTAGCGTTGACCTTGTCTCCTTGTTCTAAGGAAGCTTGACTAGTACCCATCGAACTTGTCCCTCTCATGTTACCACTTTCAGTTGCTACCTGCACCTTCTCATTACTGCTGGGCACGCCCCCTTATCAACATCATCACGAGCCCGTTTCTTTTTTCCTTCGACAATGTCCTCAACTTCCATCTCATCCTCCAAGCTCCCATACGGCCCAGCCCACTTTCCTGGCCCAACTGTTGAACAGGCCCAACATCCACATTGAATGAGAAGTCCCGTGTTGTAATTAGCAGCTCAGGGTTTTTGAAAAAACCCACCATCCTCTCCTTACGCGATTGGCTAGCATTCATTCCTACATGTGCTGCGGAATTTCCGTTATTAGCATTGTTAGCATTTAATGCCTCATCATTACTGTGCGAGACTTTCGCAGCAAGTTACGTAACCGCCTGCCCTGGAATTCTTAGCCACCGTGAACCCCCACCTCCACCTTGCTTCCTCACCTCCACCCTCTGCTCCGGTCCCCACCCGCGCCAACCATCATCAACGTCAACCGCAAACAAAGTAGCACAGTAAGTTTTCGTGTGACCCAGATGGCCACGGTAGTAGCAAAAGTTGCCGAGTCTTTCATACTTGAATGCAATCTCCACCACCTCTCCTCCTGGCTTCTTAATTCTTCTGAATCTTCTCAACGGCTTCCTGACATCCAAAAGTACACGCAGCCTCATGTAACGCCGCCACGAACTTGAGTTGTTCATGGCGTCGTACTCCAAGAACTCTCCAACAAAGTTAGCAAGTTGTTGTCCCACGGTTTCTGACATGAATCCTGGCGGTACGTTGTGCGCCTGCACCCAGAAGGGCACCGCGAACAACTGCACCTGGCCCGGCCGCTCCCCTAGCTCCAACACCCCCAACACCAGCAGATGGTTATCGAAGGCCCAAGGGCCTTGTTTCATGACCCTTTGAGCATCCTTGTGGTGAAAGAATTGAAACGTGTATATGCATGGTTCAGGTTCCTCAATCGACACACCATAGACAGGCCTTCATATCTCAGCCATCACCTCCTTCATCTTGTGGGAACGAATCGCTCTGTCCGTAAGAAATCTCCCCACCAACGTGAACGCCGTACTTGACGTTCCACCCTGCCCAACACCGCCTTGCAGGTCGACTTCATCTTCCTCCTCTCCCAATAATAGGGCGCCAAAGTTCGCTAGTGTAGCCATGGATGAGAAACGCTTGATAACGCACGTACTCAAAGTTCTGGTTTATAGGGAAAAACTAGGGTTACCAACTCTCATGGAGAGAGAAAGAATCCCACGCGGGGAAAAAAGTTATTTTATCATGGTCATTGAGTTTTTTTTGAAGAGGCAAAAATAATTTATTGATGATATTTTCCATGGCTTAAGTTAAGCCTATCACAAAATTACACATGTACTTTTATTTTGGGTCTCCCCAATTTAATTTTACCACCTCCTCTCTTTCTAGAAAAGTCTAAAATATCTTTTTACTTTTTTAGTACACGATGCTATATCTCCTTTTTTCTTTTTGCTAGATTTAAATTTTTCGGATTCTTGTTTTCGGAATGTCCCGGCAATAAGAATCCAGAAGTGTTTTTGAACAACGTAACGTTGTTTCACCTCCCTTTTTGATAGATCTGAAAAATTAACACTTCCGGATTTTTGTTTCCATAATGTCTCGGTAATAAGAATCCGGAAGGGTTTTTGACCAACGTTGTTTCACCTCCTTTTTTGCTAGATCTAAAAAATTAACACTTCCGGATTCTTGTTTCTGGAATGTCCCGGCAATAAGAATCCGGATGTAGTTTTTTATATTCACCCGAGAACTTGATTCCGGGAGCTTCCGGAAACAATAATTCGGAAGTATTAATTTTTAAGAAAAAAATAACATCAACGCTGCATTTCCCTTTTTTCATCGCTGCATTTCAGAAACACAGAAACATCGCTGCATTTTTTTTTGGATGAGCGCAACCTACAGGTGCAAGCTTCCCTTCTTGAAGGTTTTTGTCGTGAGGAACATAGTTACGGAACCTCATGCTCGGCTTTACCTCTCTGCTTCCAACAATAATTTAAACTCAATGTCTTCGATCGCCATCTCAAGCGCAAACAGGTTCTTGTTCTTCCCCCTTTTCTTATTCTCTCTAAATTAAATGTTTTTTTCCCCTTTCTTTTTGCCATTTATGCAGCGCGAGAGAGAGAGAGAGTGTGTGAGGTGAGAGGAGGGAGGTGAAGACTGAGAAAGAGAGAGAGTTGAGGAAGAAGAAATAGGCAAAGCTGGCAAAACGGGCTACCCAGCCTGCACCGAGCTAGCCCGCATCGGGCTAACCCGCTTTGGGGTTCGGGCTTTATCGGGTCGGGTCAAAAAGCTTGGGACAAAATTCAGTCTCAAACTTTATTGCCCAAGCCCGCCCTATGCAGGCTGCAGGCTTTTCGGGCCAACTCGATATGTATCTTTAAACTATAAATCCTGATGTCAATACACACAAACATTTGCCTGGGAAAATTGCCGCCTCATTTTTTACGTAAACTTTTCCATACAAAACGCGTGAGACACTGATCAACACACACAACACCTAAATGCCTATTAATTGTTTGCCTAACATCATTTAATATGCCAGCTAATACCCGGTCGATTCTTCTCCTTCTCAGATTCAAAAAAGTTTGAAAACCTCTTCTCTCTTCCTTCTAATCTGCAATGCGACGAGGATCTTCTCCAATGACTTCCTTCATACAATGGAGGCTGTTGCAGCATCAATGATAGAGCCGCATTTCCCCTTATCGCTACTAACCAGAACCACCACACCCCACTCTCTTTACCATTTCAAAATTTTACTTCTCTCATTCTATCCCAAATTCTCCTCCTTCTCTCTAAACTTCATCCCCATTAAAGCTTCTCTTCCTTTGTTTTTTTGTAGCCACACCACCACATCACTTGGGAGCACCACGACGTCCACCAGTGTTCCACAGGAAGGCTGCCGTCGTGTTTTTTCAACGATTTGTCTCTCATGTAAAAAATGCTATTTTGTCTCTTTCTCTCATGTTTTTTCAATGATTCTTCTGCTTCTGCTGTGTCTCTTCACTTAACCCACACAAACCGTAATCCCTCACTCTCAATGGCATCTTCCTCTTCCTCGGTTATTATGGCAATGCACGAACGAACTAACCCTGCTTTTCTTCATCACCTGCGTCATTTTGTAACTCTTCGATGCCGTTTTGGGTTTTTTTTTAATTTTGTTTAATGTTTGCTTCAGGATGCAAAAGTGCTTATGGTTGGTGCTGGTGGAATTGGCTGCGACCTCCACAGGACTCTCGCTCTCTCCGGCTTCACTGACATACACATCGTTAGTTCTCTCCTTCTTTTTAAGGGTTTTTTATTTTTTTGAAATTTTAAATTTCGGTTGTTTTGTTTATGATTTTGCTTAAATGGGGTTTTCGTATTTTTGGTAAAGTTTCGAGCTTGACTTTACCCCAAACCACTCAGAGATGGGTTTGATCTTCATAACTGATAGGAGTTTGCTGCTCTGTTTACCCTGCAGGCTGCAACTGGCATAAAAACTCCCTCTTTAACAGATATTTGCAGCTTGATCGATCGTCCTTGGCTGCACTGTATGCTGCGGTTTCATGTATATTCATGATTCTCTTTGTTAAGGTGGTTGCCAACTTTGAGGTAAGAAATCTTATTTGAAATAAACATCATTGCTTTACAAATTGCTTAAATTCTAAAATGATTTGTCTGTGTTCTACCTGCAATATTTAAACTAAGTACAATTTTTATTTGGTATTTTGGTTTGTTACAGGTTTAGGTTCTGAATAAAGAAGTGTTTTCCTGCTCTACTCTTTTTTAATAAAGGAGTGAAGCATATGTCGATGTTAGTCCTGTATACCCATGAAAAGTATGCCTACATAATAGGTTGGTTTTGTGGGTTAGTTTTTTGCGGACGTATATTCATTACTCTTTGTCCATGATTGTTGTTTGAATATATTTCACAGGTTAGCCAAAATGCGTAACATTTCATTCTTATCACATCATAGGATTAACTGCATATACATTTTCGTTGTTTTGTGTAGTTGGCCAAAGACAGGATGTGTTTGACATGTAAAATCTGCTTCTTGCAATAAATACTTACCTTTTTTTTTGTGGTTTCAGCAGGTAGGCTAACTTTGAGTACAAAGGTTAAACAAAAGTAGTAAATATATGCACTCTGTGTTTGTGTATAAAGTGAAGCTATACCACTATAGTAGTGCAGTATAGATATACTGCTCTTATCTTTTGATAAATCATTTTGTTTGTAAGATTTTTAGTATATCCACAGGGTCTTTCTACCATGTTCACCATTTCTATCGTTTCTATTTTTGTGACTTATGAATGCGAAATAATTTCTAATTCCATGGTGTCATGAACTATAAATAGGATTTATACCTGTTATCACCAGAAAATATCAGCCATAGCCGATGAAGGGAATAATCGATGCGTGAGATAAGCCGATCAGATTTGAAGCCGAAAATTGGTCCCATTGAACCGAGGCTAGAAAGGAAAATGTTGGAAGTTCAGGGAGCATCGTGAGGCCAGCCGATTATTAAAGAGTTTAGCCGGTGTGGATAAAGGAAATATCCGATTATTATGGCCTCATCGGCTGAGCTATTGTTGATTAACATGGAGCTTTGAAGCTCGACCAAGGGTTAAATATGTGAAAGTCATGGACTTTGGCGCCAAAATGACTAAAGCTAGCTCTTGAAGGCCTTCAACGCATTTAACACATGATAAATCGTTTGCCCAGCCGATGGGAGAGCGGTTAATCCACGATACACATGAGGAAGCAGTTGAGGGACACCCACGACCGCTTGTTGTCAGCCATGAACGTGCGGAACGCATAATGGCCAAGAGGGGGCGGTTACATTTTTGTTTTTTCTTTTGTATATATATACCTTCGCTGAGAAATGTAAAGGACACATCGAATCAATCAAACAACTATTTCTTTTGCAATTTATCAGCTTTTTATAGCGTTTATCTTAGTCGATTCCATGTATCTTAGCCTTAGCCTTAGCATAGCGTAGATTCACCGCACTCAACGCTTTCTGGAGCAGTTGGGGAACCCATAATCGAGAATCAGAGTTCCGTTCTCGGTGTAATCGCTTAAACAGGAATCAATTTGTTTGGCCGACGTTAGCCAATCCTCTACCGATATTTCCACACAAACAAGTTTGGCACGCCCGGTGGGACCATAGGTGAATTGAAGGACATGTTTGATTCTCCAGGGCAGGATCACGCTTGGCGTATGAACCTGAGGTCCGGAAAGAAACTCAACAACAACATGGAGTCGAGTTCAAATCCCAAAAGAACCCCACCACGCAAGAACAACGAGTCAGCATACACCTTGGGTATGCCCATAGTGGTTGAAGACATTCCAGTCTCTGCACCAGCCTCTGCAGAAATGAATAACCCAGAGAATACCGAAGCCCCAGTGGTCATGACCACTTCTTTCATCAGGCAGCAGATTGATATGGGGATTCATGACATTATGTACTAAGTGTCAAGGCAGTTGGCAGATATTGTCAGGCCCATGGTGCATAACGAGGTTCAAAGAAAGTAGAGACATGGAGACCACCGAGGACAAAGAAGGTGAACACTCGGCTAGTTCTGTTGGCGGGGAACGGCAAACCCAAAGATGCACAAGGCACAGTCCGGCACACCAATGTGGTTCAAACCGGGCCTTTTTCAGGCACAACCAATACCACTTCTGGTAGGGCCACCAACCCAGGCGTGCGGTGATCAACAGTACATGGGTACCACCCACGTCTTTGGGCAAGTGATGCCACCGATCGCGAATCTGCGGTATGGGCAGATCAACATGGCCCGGAGGCGATTAACACGGGTTGACACATTGGTCCGCCGCCAGGAATGTCGTATGCTCCAACGCATGGCCCTACTGCGTGCAAACACATATGGACAACCGAATTGGCACCGATGGCCCCTGGTTATGGTTCAGTGGAAGCTATCCGGTGATTGGAACCTCAACAATCCACCATTCTCGCCAACCGCAACAGTCCCCCACGCCATACCCTCCAAAGAAGTTCAAATATACTACTTAACTACCGGCAACTATGGGGAGAGCAGGCATGGAACACTGCTCCACCTTTACCCTGCATCGCATCTACTGCTCCAGAACTCAGGTTGGAGGTTTTGGGAATATGGTCCAGAGCAAAGAATGGAATATTAATCCACCTCTAGGCAATGTTCCACCAAATACCTTTAACCTTCGTAATCCGCTCCAACAAAGCTTCACCCTAGAGACCAATGGGTCGAGTGCGCCACCAATTCACAAGATAATTCCAGGAGCCTCCCATTTGATAGACCGAAATGATTGCAAGTACCATCAAGAAGTACTTCGATACAATTAAAGCCGTTGGACCGTCACATTGTGAAATCGTACCCTGAATGGGTGGATCGGATGGTTCCTCTCCCTAGGGGATTCAAAACTCCAGATTTCACCATATTCTCGGGGGAAGATGGCAAGTCTACCATGGAGCACATAGGGCGTTTCACAGCCCAGTGTGGTGAAAATAGCCAGAATGAGTATCACAAGCTTCAACTTTTCCCATTATCACTCACTGGGACAGCGTTCACCTAGTACCCCTCCCTGCCTCCAAACTCAGTACAGAATTGGGCCGACATGGAGAGGTGCTTCCATGATAGATTTTACTGGCCTCAACCTCAAGTTACGGTAACCGATCTAACTAGTCTCAGGCAGCAAGTTGATGAGTCGGTTGCTGATTACATTGAAAGGTTCAGAAGAAAGCAAGGAAATGTTACGTGCAATTCCTCAAATGTAATATACCTCCATGGTGATTAACAACATGCACCCGCGATTGAAGGAGAAGTTAGTAGGACAAGCCTCGCATGATTTGAATCAATCGCGTAGCGGCTATCCGAGTTGAGCAATATATCCAGGAAAAGGAAAAGCGAAGGGCTAGCCGAGGAAAGGGTCCACATTTAGTCTCTATCATAGAGGCGTAAGAATCGACTCGGCGGTTGACCTCGCTGGCGATATGATGGTAGCCGAGATAGTCAAAGGGAAGAGCTATTCCCGCCAAAGATCAAGGCCACCAAGGCCAAAGAACCGAGTCAACAGAGGATAGAGGCGTGGTACTCCTTTGACATAACCAAGCGGCACCCATTTTCGATTACCGCTCAAGGACAAGCAAATTCGGCCGCTAGAGGGCATCGATTCCACCTCTCAAGAATTGATGAACAAGAAATATTGTAAGTGGCATAACTCTTATAACCATTCTACGCCTAATCGCGTAGTTTTCAGAAGGCCATACAAAAGGCTATCAAGGAAGGTAGGTTCAAGCTAGCCGAGCAAGAGCATAGCCGAGATGTCGATGAGACACCAATCCATTCCCAGTGTGTAACCATGGCCATGGTGTCTTTCTCAAGGCCTGATCACCAGGCCAATAAGAGGGAAGCTTGATCCATCGTGAGTGTTTGGATGCCCAAAGAAGAATCCAAAAGAGACCAAGAGGTCACCAGGATCTGTGTTTGACAGATTGGGAAACCCACGGTGTCACCGAAAAACGCTGGGGCAAACCATCTTCGAGCCGATTCCATGGTAAACCTCCTGCATCTGACGTTTGACTAACGAGTTGATCACCAAGATCTGCAACATGCACTCAAAGACTGAGAGAACGCAGCATGCTCAGGAGACTGGGGGGCAAAATCAACTGGGAACCTCAGCTGAAGCCCAGCCGATTATGCCCAGGATCACTGACGACCCTCTCCCAAAGTCTAAAAAAAGGTTGGCGGAGTTCAATGTCGAAGGGGGAATGTCCTCACTTCGCATAACAGTAAGGAATGATGATGAACTCAAACCACAGAGGATGATCAAGCCAGCTGCAAATGTCAAAGAAGGGAAGTGGGTGGTTAATCAACCTCCGAAGAAGAAAGAGTTCAAGCCAGTCACACTGACTAGAACGCAGAAGAGAAGGCTATAGAGGGACAGATCCTTGCAAAGAATGAAACAAACCCTGCAGATGATAGCCGATGCCAAGGCAGCCGATAAGAAGGAGATCCTAGAAGCTAAAATGGCAGAAGCCATTGACAGGGCTTTTGGACCTTGCGGTTTGGAGCCTGACAAAGTTGAAACTGATAAAGCCAAGGAGGCCCCAATGACGATCCCGATTGCCGAGGTGGACATAGGGCAGCCTGAAGAAGGAAAAGGGGAACCTGATAAAGAGGAAGGGCATATTCACACATACACAAACTGCTTGAATGGTAATGACGAGCCGATCTTAGAGTCTGGTTACCGAGAAGATTCAATTCTGGATTATCTCTCAGATGAGAGTGAAGCCGGATTGATGGCCGCCATTGAGGTCGTTAGCCTGATCCCAAGCGAGTTCTGGGTTGGTTATCCCCAGATTGAACACTTAAAAGGAGACGTATGCATGGAAGAGGCAGAATGGGAAACTTTAGCCGATGACACAGCAAAAGATGCTTTGAGTACTATATTTGGTAGGCCAACTAAAGACATGATGAAGCACTTGAAGCCTTTGTATGTGAGAGCCTACATCAATGGCAAGGCCTTCAGCCGAGTGTTCGTTGATAATGGGGCAGTATTGAACGTGATGCAGTGGCCACCTTGAGGAGTCTGAACAAGTCTGAAGAAGACCTGATCCCAACTAACATGAAAATGGCTAGCTTCATGGGAGAGGCTTCGTCTGCCTTGGGAATCCTGATAGTCGAGATCACTGTTGGCCCCAAGAGCATCAAGTCAGCTTTCTTCGTGATTGATGGCAAACCATCTTATGCAGTCCTGCTAGGGAGAGATTGGATTCACACCAGCCAGTGCTTACCTTCCACCATGCATCAGAAGCTCATTTTTTGGGAAGGGGATAAAATTGAAATAGTCCCAGCTGATGACAATCCATTCCCAGCTGAGGTACAAAATCTAGAAGCTTTGTTCTACTCTCCCTCTGTGGCTCCTATAGCTGTTACTGAGGAATACGAGGAAGGATCCTGGGAATCTTGTAACTTGACACCCCAGGGGTTCAAGATCGAGCAATTAGCCGAACCACGGCTAGCCACGGAGGTTTGTTATGTTTAAAGACACCCAAGTGGTGCAGGACTTATGGGACCGGCTAGAAGCTTTCAGGATTGAATCTCACGTAGCTGAGTCCTTGCTGATAGACAAACAACAAGGCGATGGCCTCACATCGGCAGACGAGATCACAGAGTTGCCGATGGAGTTTGAATCACCTATTCGGAGGACTTTGCCAACCTTTGAATCTCAAGACCCCTTGGAGGACCTCAATTTGGGAACTCCAGAAGAGCCTCGGCTAACGCAAATCACGATTCTTTGGGGGAAGAGGATAAGAAAGAGGTGGTAGCCTCGCTAAAAATATAAAGATCGCTTTGCATGGGACTATCATGAGATGTAGGCTAGCACGAGGTGGTGGAACATAGGCTACCGATCAAGGAGGATTCAAGCCACATAAGCGACCACCTAGAAGATACCATCCTCGGTGATACCACAAATCAAAGCGTAAATCGAGCGTTTGCTAAATCTTTGGGTTCATCGAGCGACTAGGTACGTAGAGTGGTTAGCTAACATAGTACCTGTCAAGAAGAAGAATGGCAAGATTCGAGTTTGCATTGATTATAGAGACTTGAATTTAGCCACTCCAAAGGACGAATACGTGATGCCTGTGGCAGACATGTTAGTCGATGCAGCTGCCACACATGGTATTTTAACCTTCATGGACGGGTACTCGGGCTATAATCAAATACTTGTAGCTGAGGAGGACACTCACAAGACAACATTCAGGTGCCCAGGGGCACTGGGAATTTATGAATGGTTGGTGATGCCATTCGGCTTGAAGAATGCTGGGGCCATCTACCAGAGAGCAATGAATGATATCTTCCATGATCTAATCGGCAAGACTATGGAAGTATACATAGACGATGTGGTGGTAAAATCCAAAGACTTCAAAGCCCACTTGGCCGATTTGGAACAGGCTTTGCAGAGGATGAGGGTCCATAACTTGAAGATGAATCCTGCAAAGTGCATGTTTGGTGTATCGGCTGGCAACTTCCTTGGTTTCTTGGTGCATCAAAAGGGCATTGAAATAGACCAAAACAAAGCCAAGGCAGTGATGGAGGCTAGACCACCCAGGAACAAAAATGAGTTACAGAGCTTGCTGGGCAAGATCAACTTCTTGAGAAGGTTCATAGCTAATTCGGCTGGTAAGATGAAGGATTTTTACCCTTTGCTGAAGCTCAAGAACGCTGAGGAGATGGTGTGGGGTCCTGAACGGCAAGAGGCCTTTGCACAAATAAAGAAGGCTTTAGCTAGTCCACCAGTTTTGGTGCCCCCCATGCCAGGGAAGCCTTTGAAACTTTACATTGCAGCTGCCGAAGAGTCTATCGGCTGCCTGTTAGCACAGGATGCTGAAGATGGAACTGAAAGAGCGGTGTACTACCTTAGCTGAAACCTCAATGATGTTGAGACCAGATATACTCCCTTGGAGAAGTTGTGCCTGTCTTTGTTCTACGCTTGTACAAAACTTGAGTATTATTTAATGCCACATGAAATATTAGTTTTATGCAAAATTGACATTGTTAGGTACTTGCTTAATAGGCCTGTCTTATAAGGTCGCTTGATGAAGTGGGCCATTAAGCTCACTGCCTTCGCGTTGAAATACGTCCCATTAATTTGTCGAGGTCGTGCCCTGGCCGATTTCTTGGCGTAACATCCTGCGTGGAAGTGGATGACCTTGGGTATCTCCAATTACTTGCACAAACCTATTGCCTTGGGTCCTAACTTTTGATGGGTACAAAACCCGAGAAAGGAGTTGAGCCGAGTGACAATTACCAACCCGGATGGGAAAATGTGGAGGTTTGCGTATCGGCTAAACCTAGGTTTAACTAATAACCGCGGAGTATGATGCCATGATCATAGGGTTAAAGTCATAGCCATGATGGGCGCTGATTACATTCATGTAAAGGCGATTCGATTGGTGGTCGACGTAACCAAAGAATATGGGTGCAACAACCCAAATCTGTTGGCACGTTATGCAACTACCGATGATTGATTCACCAATTTATTGATGCAAAGGTGTCATACATCCCCAGAGGAGCTAATATGGAGGCCAACGATCCGCCCAAGAGGCCTCGGATATAGGAACTCTTTGTTGACTTTGGAGTACGACGAATTACCGTAGAGGTAATGGTCGCATCAAATCGGTTCATGGAGGAACGAGTTGATCGAGTACTTACAGATCCTTCTAAGTGCAATCGACCCCAAAGTTAAGAGATGAGCTCTAAGGTATGTGCTTCTTGATGATGAATTGTATAAGAGAAGCATGAATGGGGTATTGCTAAAGTGCATAGATAAAAATGAAGCCCTAAGGGTTATGGGTGAAGTTCACGAACGCATATGCGGCTCGCATAGATCGGGCCTTTGTTATGAAATGGTTGATTTATCGCCATGGGTATTATTGGCCTACCATCACAAAGGCGATTGCTTTCAAGACGCCAAAGGATGCGAAGAATGCCACCGCATGGTCCCATTCAAAGAGTACGGTGAATTGATGCATCGGTGGTGAAACCTTGGCCATTTAGATTTGGGCCATGGATTTGATCGGCAAAATCCATCCACCATCTTCCAAAGGACACAATTTCATTATTGTGGCAACCAATTACTTTACTAAGTGGGTGGAGGCTCAGCCGATGGTCAAGGTACATCAAGATGACGTTATCCGATTCATTCAACACGGATCATATACTGAGTTTGGGATTCCAGAGACCATTACCATGGATCAGGGAACTATGTTCACTGGAGATAAGGTGGTTGCCTTTGCTCAGCAGTTTGGGATTAAATTGATACATTCATCCCCATATTATGCACAGGCCAATGGACAAGCCGAGGCAACCAACAAGATTCTTGTGGACCTGATCAAAAAGAATTTGGAAAACAAGTCCAGAAAATGGCATTTAACTCTAGATGAGGCCTTATGGGCCATAAGGAATTCCAAGTCAACGGCCACTGGCACAACTCCATATCGGCTGACTTACGGCCAAGATGCGGTTTTGCCTTTGGAAATCAATGTCACTTCTCTAAGAGTGGCGAGACAGAATTCCTTAAGCCTAGAAGAGTATCAGCAAGCCATGCTTATGGAGCTGGATCAGTTGGATGAAGATCGGTTAATGGCTAGTGCCTACAACAAACATGTTAAGTTGAAGAAGTTTGTTGAGGGTGACCTAGTTTGGAAAACTATTTTACCAATAGGAGTCAAGGACCCTAAATTCGGTAAGTGGTCACCAAATTGGGAAGGTCCATTCACGGTTAGTCAAGTGTTCGCAGGAAACGCGTATCGGCTAGTTAACATGCAAGGCGAAGAAATGAACAGAAGCATAAATGGCAAATATCTGAAGAAATACTACCCCACGGTTTGGCAAAGCATACTAGAACAATAAAAGAGCTATTTATAGACAAAAAAGGAAATTGTTCTGGTGACCACAAGCCGGCCACCTAGACAACAAAAAATACTTAAAGACAACCGGAAAGAACTAGTCTGTTGAGTCAAGAGTGGCTGCAACTGGGGGATCGGCAACCATAGCAGGATCGGCTGCTTCAACCTGGTCAGGGGTACCGGTGGGCTCGACTGCCTCTTGAGGATCAGCCTTTTCAATAGGATCGGCTACCTCTTGTTGGTTGGAGGCTTCAGTAGTGCGATCTGCGCCTGCGACTCTTACCCTAGCAATCTCAACTCCATCCCCAGCCATGTCTTCCGGCCCAGAAGGAAGAATGGCAGTAGGCCCACTGGTAGCCAGTGCCTCAGTGGCCACCACATCGGCAGGGGAGCTTTCAAAGCAAAGACTAGCCGATTCTCACCAACTGCATCCGCCCGACGGTGTCGAAGATTGTTCCTTCGCCTGATTCAGCAGGAGCCGCAGTTCATCCCACTGATGGTTCGCCGAGTCTATGCCTTCTCTGCCCCTCTGCATATCCTATTCCAAGCCATCTTTTTGGATGGTGAGTCGTAAAATGTCAGGGTCCAGAGAGGAAGCCTGAACATATAAACTGAAATGCCTCTCCGTGTGGGTTTCCAGTCTCGCGTCAAGTTGCTCAAGTTGGGGTGTTAGCTCTTTGATTTTGTTTTGGATCCGAGTCAACTCCGAATTCAACTGAGCTAACCGGTCTTTGAGTTCACCTTTCCTAGCTAGGTCTGCCTGCCGCTCTCTGTCGACTGCCTGATAAGAGGACAAGAAGGAGGACCTTTGAGCTTGGAGTTCCCGGAGGCGTTGCAGGTCTTGAGTGGCGTGATCATAATTCTCCTTGCACAGCCGATATATTGCAGAGATGTCATTCACTTGTAGCGCCATTTGACGATACAGTTTTCGGCTGGTAGAGGGAACATCAGGAGAGTCGGATAGTTTGAAAAGGGAAGCCCTCAAATCGGCCACCTTACCCTTATCTGTGGGGATCTCTCCCATCAAGGCCTCGTCCACCTTTTCCAGGTGACTAGAGGAGGGTGAGGAGACCTTTTGCAACGGGTCAGCCGAAGCAAAATACTGCTGCAATTCTTCCTCTGAAACCTGGATAGATGAAGTCGACTGACGAGGAGGAGTCTTATGGGCAATAGGGGATTCATCCCTAGCCGACTGCAGTGCAAAGCACAAAGAAGTTAGGGCCAAACCAACATAGATGAGCAATCACAATGAAAGAGATAAAAGGAGATACCTGTGTTGGGCTTTGAGCCTCGGCTATTGGAGAAGCAGGAGCTTGCCGACGGGCTGCCTCGGATTGAGGACCAGCCGAGGAAACCCCTCGTGCCCTTGGAGATTGGGAGGGGGTAACCTTGTGGGGAGTCGACCATGGAACCGAAGTACGTTGTTTCTAAAAGTCAAAATGAGCCGAGGGTCAAAATTATGACAAAGCTTTGAAGAAACAGTAAAATCAGAGGTACTTACCTTTATCTGTTTACCCTTGCCAGCGGATACCGTTTTGGTTTTCCTGGAGATAGGGGTTGCAGAAGAGGGTTCATCAAGACGAATTCCCCCAGATCTTGTTCTTTTCTTCTTATTCGGAGGAGGAGAGTCGTCTATAATGACAACTCTAGGGGATGGATTGGCTGTCAAGAAAGCAGTTAGTTTGCCGATGCGTTTGCACAATAGAAGGAAGGAGAAGCAAAATGAGACGAGGATACTCACCCTTCATGGCAGCTGAAACCCTAGTCTTGTGTGTCGGCTCCAGCCTTACCATCTTCAGAGGGGGGACAGTCACCGCCTCATCTTCATCATCATCCTCATCACTTTCGTCATCGGGACTGCTGTCGAGAGGCAGGGCGAGCCTTATGAAATAATTAGACAACGAACCTTGGAACATCTTATCCTTAGCCACCAATTAGCAAAGGCAGAAGTTTCCCCGGCCGACGGGTTAAACGAGGCCCATGGGAAACTGTTCAGTTTTTCCAAGTTGAAGGCTGCCAAGGTCTTCACCTCTTCAGCCGATAGGCTAGTTCTCCCTATTGCTGGTACTTTGCTGAGGTATGGCCAAGGGACGTGCTGTAATAACCCAAACTGGCGAGCCACGCAGTTAGGGTGATAAAATTCGGCTGTGGTTTTGTTATTTCTGGAATTGGGCTTTATCCCACCAAGGATGTCTCTAGCGGTCAAAACACGGCTCCAATTGAGAACCATAGTTCCATGCGCTTCCCGAGAAATGCTTTGGTCAGCCGTGGTGAATATCCAATCCGGGCCGATTCGTCTTTCAAAGATCGGCTGCCAATCTTGAGAAATTCTCGTCAAGACATGTACTTTCTCTACCACATCAAAGGGAGTCACTTGGTTAAGTGGAGTCAGCCGCAAATGCTCGGCTAACGTCTGCGCCCCGGCGGGAAGAGAGTGAATGCTGAAAGAAGGTTCAACGAACTCTGGGAAATAAAGGGTAATCCATAGTTGCAGGAACCATAAAGGACCTGAAGTGTTCTTCAAATCGATACCTTGGTGCAATCGATCCAGCATATTGAACAAAGCCCTATAAAGGTAGCAGAGGAAGAGTGATCCCCAAGCAACCTGCCTACCCGATACAGCTTGGGCCACGTACACTTGGAGTTCTTGGACGACTGCGACAGAGCCGGTACAAACGAAGTACTTACTAAACCAATACAAGAGGAAGGCACAGTGCTCAGCATCAGAAACTGCGGTGCCTCTTCCCATTTTGATTGGCTAGAATGAAGGCAGAATAGCTGGAATTGTTCCGATCATGGACAATCTTGATATTGGATGTTGAAATGTCATACAGATTCGGGGCTTCTTGACCAGCCAGAGGTAAACCTGTAATGGCCGCCACGTCAAGAAGAGTAGGGGTGGCCATTCCCCAAGAGAACACAAAGGTATTGGTGGTAACGGACCAATAACCGAGAAAGCCGAATATCAGACCGATGTTGAGTTGAAGGTCTTTAGCCGATAGCATGATGGCATCATAAAGACCCATTCTTTTCCACTCCTTGCCCTTTGCCTGAGCCATCTTAGAGTGCCAACTCAGGTAATCGGCAGTGGTGCGGGGCCAGGGCCTTATGTCGGCTGGGCACCGTTTAATGGTAAACCAATCGCAAACGATTGGTAAACCATATGTGTCCGGGGAGAGGTATTCTCTAAGGTACATTTCGCCACCCTGCAGATTGGTGGACGGTCGCAAGGTGAGGGAACCTTGAATCGGATAGAGAGGAGGTATGATGCCTTCGGCTGACCCGACTGTCTCCTGAGTTGAGGAGTGAGAGTCGGTTGAATGAGAAGACTCGTCCAGGGAGTCATGGCCGCCGTAGCTATGTTCACGATTTTGAGAATCAGACGCTGAAGACATTGTCGCAAGAAGAGAATGTGCAGAAAGGAAGCTAGGGTTTAAGGGTTCAAAAGAGTTCAAACTGCCTGAGTAATAAGAAGAACGAATGGAGCCAGCTATTTAAAGAGAAGTCATGCGCACGGTCAACGATAAAAGTTGTTGAGATATTATCGGATAGCAGCGCAGTCATCGGGTATGGGAAAAGTAGCCGTTCAGGTCATAATGGGTGACATTAAATGCATATAAAGTGACTAGCGATTGACGTTTTCAGAGACTCGAATCTTATCCGATACATCAATCTAGCATTTACAGCTGAAATGATGCAATTGTTATCACCAGAAAATATCAGTCATAGCCGATGAAGGGAATAGCCGATGCGTGAGATAAGCCGATCAGATTTGAAGCCGAAAATTGGTCCCATTGAACCGAGGCTAGAAAGGAAAATGTTGGAAGTTCAGGGAGCATCGTGAGGCCAGCCGATTATTAAAGAGTTTAGCCGGTGTGGATAAAGGAAATATCCGATTATTATGGCCTCATCGGCTGAGCTATTGTTGATTAACATGGAGCTTTGAAGCTCGACCAAGGGTTAAATATGTGAAAGTCATGGACTTTGGCGCCAAAATGACTAAAGCTAGCTCTTGAAGGCCTTCAACGCATTTAACACGTGATAAATCGTTTGCCCAGCCGATGAGAGAGCGGTTAATCCATGATATGCATGAGGAAGCAGTTGAGGGACACCCACGACCGCTTGTTGTCAGCCATGAACGTGCGGAACGTATAATGGCCAATAGGGGGCGGTTACATTTTTGTTTTTTCTTTTGTATATATATACCTTCGCTGAGAAATGTAAAGGACACATCGAATCAATCAAACAACTATTTCTTTTGCAATTTATCAGCTTTTTACAGCGTTTATCTTAGCCGATTCCATGTATCTTAGCCTTAGCCTTAGCATAGCGTAGATTCACCACACTCAACGCTTTCTGGAGCAGTTGGGGAACCCATAATCGAGAATCAGAGTTCCGTTCTCGGTGTAATCGCTTAAACAGGAATCAATTTGTCGGCTGGACGTTAGCTGAATCCCTCGGCTGATATTTCCACGCAAATAATACCATTTGTGCAAAAGCTATACTCTATAAGTTACCTTTTTATTACATGTTTCTTATGGATGATAAAAATTTGAATGTCCATTTGGTGTGTATTCTATCCTGTTCACTTTTAAATATGAAACTAGAGAAAATGAATGTTATTGAAATTTGTATCAGAATTTGGTATCTGCTGTGTTACGTTATATTATTTAGGACTGCAATTGGATTTTGGTGAATGTACAAGTACCCATGTGTAGTTATCAGTTTTCTCCTACTCCACAAATGCAAATGTAACATCGAATGTCATCTCAGTTGAGGTCACACCAACAATCTCAGTTAGTGGCATCATGTACCTGTTAGTCTTGAATGTCGAATCAATAAGCAAAACAATATTGAATGAATTTACAAGCTTGATAGCTTCAGGATGTGCCCAAACTATATCGGTGATAACATCAGAGTTATCGGCCTTTCTGTGCCAGTGGACATAATGATTACGATGCATCAAGTTCATCAAATGTTATAACTCAGTTCTGTCCTATCTTAGACTGGACTGGATCTTTTGACCAATGTTTTAAAAACAGGATCGGAGATCGAACTGGTGAGACCTCTGGGTCATGGTTCAATTGGTTCATCCGGTTGAACTAGATGATAATTAAATAAATAAAATAAATAAATAAAAAAACTTTGTAGATAATTCAAGTCATAATTTATAAAGAAAAATTCACACCTAAATTTATTTCAAATTATTAAATATTATGTCACAATTCAATTATTTCCATTGGAGACCACAATTGGGTAAATGCTCTCAAAATTTGTAACTTGAGCTCACCCTGCCCATGCAATTTTTTTTTTAATTTTAAAAAACAAAATAACAGAACATTCCAAATGGGGTCACTATACCCCTAATCCCACATTTCTCTCACAATCACCCTAATTCCTAAATTTTCTCCCGTAGCGTCTCATTTCCCTCACCCTACCACTCTCATTTTCTAGATCCTTCTATCTCTTAACGGTGATCTACTCCCTCCCTCACTCATCTTCCTCCCTTCCCTCACTCATCTCCCTGATTTCATTCCCCTTACTTCTCTCCTTCTCCTCCCTCACTCATCTCCGAACTAGGACGAAATGCGACTGAGCCGCAGTGCTAACGGCAGTGTGGCGAGCGGTGAAGATGTGAACAAAGTGTAAGTCTGGTATACAACCTAAGAGGGGGGGTGAATTAGGTTGAACACTTTTCGAGTAACTTTTAGAGATTTTTCTCGTTCTTTTGTTTTATGGACAAATAGATAGAGTTTGATTGATAAACAAAAGTAAAAGGATAAGGAAGAAGATTGAGACACAGAATTTATCTTTGGTTCCCTAACCACTTGGGTACATCCAGTTCTTCTGACACCTGCAGAGCAATCCACTATGATAGAAATTCTTGTTACAAGCAAGCCTCACCCCAAGGCTCCCTAACAATCTCTATACAACAAGATAGCACCCCACTATCTTTTCAAACCAAAACCCAACACAAGGATGAGTTTAATAACTGTGAAGAATGGTAAAGCATATGGTGTATCGGATCAATATCACTTTGTAACTATACAACTTAGTGCTCAAGAATCTTTCAAGAATATGAAAATAGTAACTAAGTCATAGGCAAGAAAGTTTTGAAGGTTTAGAACTTGTAAAATGATATTGATCTCTTATGATTTGAAAGAATGAAAGTTGTGTATATTTTTACGATGTAAAAAGGTATATATATAACCATCGGATCGTGTATGAAGCAAGGTGATCATTTGGCAACTTTTCGAAACCAAACCACACCATTTGAAATCACAACGTTTGAAAATTTGATTTCTGCAGTGGGTAATCGATTACGTCGTTATGGTAATCGATTACATGTGTACGTTGAAAATCAGATATTCAAAAATTTAGTTAATGTAATCGATTACACAATTAAGGAAATCGATTACATGTGTATCACCAGGAGTTTATGTAATCGGTTACACATTATAGGTAATCGATTACTGAAACTAAGAAAATGTTTTTGCACATCACCGAGCATTTATGTAATCGATTACAAACTTGAGGTAATCGATTACGGAAACTGAAAAATGTTTTTCCTAAGATTTCAAAAGGTTTGCTTCAACACTAACTTTGTAAATAACTTAGATTAAGTTTTTAAACTTAAGGAATGATTTGTTTGAGCACATCTAAGTTATATAATCACAGTTTTGCAATATGTCAAAGATACGAACCATACTTACAGAGAATTGAAAAAACATAATTAACAACTCTGTAGAATCTTTGACTTGATCTATCGGAGTCTTTTCTTCCTTTTTGATCAGCAATCTTGTCATCATCGAAACCCAGCCAAGTTTAAGAAGGAAATCTTCTTCACACAAAGGTCTTGGGGCAATGCAGCGGTGCGAACAACAGCACGACGGTGGTTTGGGTCTTCCCAGTCGCACTGTTCGCAGATCAGATCGCATGGGTTGGGGAAAAAATGAAGCAAAACTGATCAAAAATTGAGAAAATTGATCGTAGTGCAGGGTATTTTTATGGGCCGACCGACTATACGAAACCGGGCCCGGTTCCTTCGGTTTTCGGGTTCACGACGGTTCCGGGCAGGCCAACCGGTTTTTCACCGGTTCTATGTGATCACTGGGCCAATAGCTCAAACCAAACCGTTTATGGCTCTGGGTGATGGTCAGACCGTCCGGTCTGGTCCGATTTTAACATCATTGCTTTTGACGTGCATTGTAGATCTGCCTAATTGTAGTGTGACTGTTTGGATTATTACGCTTCAATGAAAGTAAGGCGTTTCTCGGCTTAATCATGTTCAATGTCATGTCACTCAGATTAGACAACTCTTCGGAAGTTAGGCGACCAACATATGGATGACCTTCAAAGTTTTCAACTAACCCGTGATTGTGCATACCCCACATTACCTTCAAAACCCACCCTTCGACACCTTTCACCACCCTTCCTTTCAATCTGAATGGGCATTGACATTTTCTAGTGCCAGTAACCTTCAAACTTGTAGTCTTGTAAGGTTTATACTTACCACTTTTCTCGCAACCCAACATCACAAATGTCTTTTTGCTTGATTGCCCATAGTTTGATCTTAAAATAACAACCACACATCCAATAGATTTGCCAACATCTCGTGCCCATGCCAATAGGTCATCTCGGGTAGAAAATACCTGAAACGACAATATGTATCATTCACCAACTCATCCAACAAATCTTAACAAAACTAATCAATAAAATAAGTACCTACGTAGTAGTGAATGCACTAGTACGATCCACAGAAACGACCTCTGGAACATCAGGAACACTGGCCATTGTAGTGTCGAAAAAGTTGTCTTCCATTGAAACTACACTGCAAAAAGACATGTCAAAATTCTAATAGACACAAATTCCGGATTCTTATTACTGGATCCTTCCGGATTCTTATTTCCGGATATTATTAAACTACCGGACTTTAGATTACGGAAGAATCCGAAGTTTACAGTCTAGAATCGTCAAACAAAGAAATAGACATAACAAACGTCCGAATTCTTATATCCGGAAGAATCCGGGAACATAAATCCGAAAAACCAGCGATTTCAGGAAAAAAAAAGACGCGAACGTACCTCAGATCAGTGATAATGTGGAAGAGGTATGGAACGAGATGGGATCAGAGAGACAGGGGCAGATAACAAGGTGAAAAAAAACCTTCAAAAGTGAGAGATATTGAGAGAGGGCGAAAGAGATTGAGAGAGGGAGATAGGAGCGGAGCAGCTGAGCTTGGAGAGGGAGGTGACAAACTCATTTTGTATTTTTAATCAAGGGCAAAATTGGATTTTCAAGGCCCATTACCTTTCTAGCCATCGCTCACATAGCATAGGGGACCAGCCCCATAGAAAGCAATTGCAAAAAGGAAACAAACTTTGTCGTTCATGGTGACGAGTCCCAAGAGTGAGGGGTGAAATCCATGGCTTTTTATTTTATATAATTTCTAGTTTTAATTTAAAATTAACTAGTAATCTTTATCAACTTTACATTTTAAAATTTAAGAGAAAGCACATGATTATGCCTATTTACTTTCCTACTCTTCACCATTTTGAGTTCATTTTTTCTAAGATAATTGACATGGATAATTGAATTTCTTTTATTAAATATGAAAACATAAGATGTTCAAATTAATTTAACTTCAATAAAGTGGTACTAATTCTGAAAACATAAGATGTTCAAATTATTTTAGTAGTGGCTCATGTTTAAGAGATATAAACAATAAGTTAAATATATTTACATAAGGTATATAGAATGAATTTTGATTAGAGATATGTTGGAATTATATGTATCAAATCAACTATATTATATAAAATGGAATTTTGCCACGTGAGCTCATGCCACGTGTCAAAACCTCATCATTCCAATTCCCACCAAAATGCAACTTTTATTTTAATTTAATTTTAATTTAATTTATATTTTTGATTGATTCATTAATTACTAATTAAAAAGCACCAATAAATCATATTTGTGATCCTATTTTGATTTGATCCATCAATTGATTTCAATTATATGCAAATTTGGAAAATTATTATCAAGAAATACTTTCCTTTAACGATTATATACAAATTTGAAAAATCATTAGATGTGACAATGTGATACTTTCCTCTAACGATTGAATAGGTCAATTAATTTTTCCATAGAAATCAGATCTCAATAAATGCTTCCATTCTTAGCTATTAATTAATTTAATTATGTATTATTATTAATTTTTTTCAAGTTTTAAATTTTCAACTGGCTAACCCTTCCTATTTAGTTCAACTTGACATTAGCAAGAAATATTCTCTCACTAAGTATCTACAAGATTTTTTTTATTTTTAGATCTTCCTTAACCAAGAGTCTTTTGATTATTTTTTCCCTTCCTTTTTATTATTTTTTCTATTTTTCTAAAAAAATTTAGTTAATTATATCAAGTCATGATATCATTTATAATGTCACCAATGAACTGATGATACAATATTTTATTATGATTTTTGGAAATAATAATATGTTCTATTCAATTAAAACATAAAATAAAAATTTTAATTTATTCACGTAAATCACATCATTTGAAATACATCTTTAGTTATTCTATTTTTTGAAATACATTTTAAGTGATTCAGTAATTTTTGAATCTCACCCGTGCATGACACGAGTTAATACGCTAGTTACTAAATTAAAAATGATTTTTTTTCACTGATTCAATGTTCTTGGTTGAAATAATGCTTTTGGATTTTTTTTCTTTCTCCGAAACCCATTGTAACTACGACTTTTGATTTGGCACTCTGGTGAGTTCATCTAGGGCGATTCCACAAAGATTTAAACCCAAATTCTCCACGTTTTCCTTCTTATGGGGGCGAGTTGCTTCCGCTCGACCAACACCACGTTAGTTACTTTTGAATGTTTTTATTAATTTCTTTATAAATTATGTTTAACTGAGAAATTCAAAATTTTTTGCAAAAAAAAATGAGAAATTCAAAATTTGATTGCCAAGTAGAAGTAAAAGGGAAAATTAATGTGGTGATGGACTCATGGTATGGCACGAGAAGTTTAAAGTTTATGCTCTGCATTTTAGGTACGGTAATGAGAGAGAATATCGAATAATTAATGCCTTAATACCAAGTGTTGAATGTTTTTTTTTTTTAGGCACCAAGTGATGAATGTTATATATTGCTGATCAATTCCATTAAAATTTTTGTTATCTGGGGTGCATGTGGGTTATGTATTGGCTTTCCAAGAATACGAAGATAGAGATGCATGTTGCAAGAAAGGATAGGATGGTGTTAATTCACCGTACATCATGAGTAAGTAAGATTCCACACAGTAAAATAACAACCATCAACTTCAAACCAAAAATGCAAAATTAACACAAAAAAGGGGAACAGGTACGTACGGAGGGGGAAATGGTTGAATGTATGATGTTTCTTTTGTTTCGTGTCATGCATCATGCATGGTATGTGGCAGGGATGGAACCAGACTTACATCACATCAGGGGCTAAAAACTGCTATATTAATACAAAATATTCATAATTATATGTTCCAAAACATTGATTATATTAGAAATATATCAAAATGCAGAGCGTCTCTTCTGCATGTCACGAAAATCATCTATAATTGAATCTACACTAAACTTTTTAGCAATATTCTTTTCAATATATACTAGCAGACAATCAGTTAAAAATTCATCTTCTATCTTGCTGCGAAGTGTAGTCTTGACTATATTCATGGCTGAAAAAGATTGCTCCGTTGTAGCAGTAAAAACAGGAAGTGTGAGAATGAGAGTTACAACTCTATACACAAGAGGGAAGACTTCTGCTCTCCTAGTATGTACCAACCATCGACATAAATCAGAAATAGTTTCCAATGCTTCAAAATCAGGAAGTTGTCTCACATGATCAAAGTGCTCAAATTGCATCCTCAATTGTATCATCTCATAATCTATAAAGTCTTGTGGGTAAAACTTTGTTATCAACTGACAAATGTCATCGATTCTGAATGATATCCGCATCTTCCTCGGATCTAAAGCTGAACTAAGAATGAGTAGTTCCACTGTGTTGTCATTGAATCTAGCATTAAGTTCCTACCATTGAGAATCTATCACAGCATTGAAAATATTAACTTTGTAATAATGTTCTATTGTAATGTCATCTTGTTAGTGGCGAGCCCTTCCTTGTCTTGCAATATAACGAGCATTAAAATCTGGTATGGGTATGTTGACTGATTCGCAAAATGATTTGACATTTACAAGCAATTCATCCCATCCATCATCCCTCAACTTTTGAATGAGCGACTTAGTAGAAGAAGCCAAATGCATCGCATTTAAAATATCTTGAGATTTGAGTTGCAAAGCTTGACAAAGACTATTAGAAATCTCCAAAATATTTCTCATGAGATGTAGAATGAAAACAAATTCAAAAGAAGTTAACAACTCATAAGTTGTATCTGCATCAATTCGTTGAGCAGTTATTCCATCCTCAATAATATTCAGCAAAACCTCACATGTTGCACTGAACATTGTCATCAAGCTAGAAATAGATTTCAAGTGAGAACTCCAATGAGTATCACCTGCTCTTTGTAAAGAACCAATCTGATTACACCCTTTCCCACTTTCAAGCTCACCAATCTGAAGTAAATGATTAATATTTGTGGCATGGGCAACTTTTAATTGGTCATTACGTTTACATGATGCACCAACAATATTGACAATGGAGTTCAACTTGATAAAAAACTTGCAGACGACTTCAACGTCCTTAGATGAACAACTAATGCCAATTGCAAACGATGTGCAAAACAATGAACATAAATGTTGCGCGTAAATCGCAAGTGCACGATTACGTCAAGTTATAGTATAAAAGATTATCGTCTCCACAGGGAATTAGAATGATTACTGCTCTACTTAGATTAATTTATTATTTAGACAAATGGTTTGAAGTGAAATCAAATTTAAAGAGAAAAGAAAGTTTGGAATAAAAACAAAAACTATGAGTATGGAGATACTAAGGATCTGGGTTCACTTTATACTGATACTTATTCACTTAATCAATTCATAAATAGAGCTGAGAAAAATATTCTTACTGATTACCAATCATTTATTTAAAAGCTATTAACACAGTTTAGTCATGCAATGTTAATAATCTTCCTCCTAAATTACTACTTTGTTTGGTCATTCAAAGCAAATAAATAGAAAGAGCATAAAGTGTCAATAGATTTATCAATTCAATGACTGACTAAAAATGAACACACTTTGTTTGGTCATTCAAAGCATACAAATTCAATTATTCCTAGAGTTGCGCTAACTAATTGAAGGTTCGGTCGCCACACAATTAATTACTAAATAAAGAATGATCAGTTCTTATTAGAAATAAATTTACAGAATAATTGAATCCTAAGAATTAAAAACTCATATTTATAAATTAGATTAAGATTATAAGCATAGTAAAAGATTCCCCATCACCTTAGTAATAGAATTAGCTACACATTATAATTGAAAACAACAACTCAACACTAATTCCATAATCCATAATAAAATATAAAGAGTAAAGAAATACAATAACAAAAATTAAAATGACAAAATACCAAGAGAAAATAAACTATGAGTAGAAGAAATACGCCCGGAATTGTCTCTCCTCCGAAAATTGAACGCCCTTTCTTCGTTCCCTCATCCTCTATTTATAGAGGAAACAGAAATAGAATAGATGAGGTTTGGCAAAAGAACGTCTCTGTTCAACAATTTCAACTTTTCAACAATTTCAACACTGTACAGCTCATGCATGTCATGCACCGCCTTTTGACTTCTTTTGTTTGTTGTTGGCAGCGTGAAGTCTTCTCTATTCATTGTACTCATTCATTGTTTACATCACCTTTTGACTTTTCAATGTTTCAGCTTTGTGTCTTTTTTTCTTCTTCTTCATATTAAATTGCAATTGTGAATTTGCAATTCTCTATTTCTGCAAATTCATGCCACTTTATTTTTATCCAGACGCACAACGCTTTTTTTTTTCTCTCTTATCCTATTGCCTTTATTTTCCAATCCTCAACTGATTTTGTGTGCATGATTTTAATTGGCAATTTCTCTATTCACGCTTCTTCTTGCTAAAAGGTGTCTATCATATCATATAAAAATTACATTTTTAAGTTCAAAGCTCCTTTAATTTTATTATTTTCAACCATATTACTCATTTTACTATTCTTACACAATTTAGAGTAAAAGAGAGTAAATTTTAAGTGATAATATTCAATATTTATTTAATTCACAGTCAATTATCTATATAAATATGATGAAATAATAGTGTTATCAATTCCCCCACACTTGAGCTTTACTTGCCCTCAAGCAAAGTAATTGGTTTTTGATTTTCCATTTTTTTTTAATGATAGCTGACCAATTAATGGGGCATAACAAATATTTTTGAAAGATAGCTTTTCATCTCTTTGAGAGAAATATTTTTCATTTTATTGAATAATTAGAAAAATAAGCACCTTGAAATTTAAATCAACCAAGAATGTGGCATTCCCTTTCAATCTCTCAAGTGTTTAATGGTTTAGGGGTTTTCACACAATTTTTTCTCAGAGACAATGTATTACCATAAGCTTGACAATAGACCAAAACTCGACTAACAATTCATAGAAAAATTTGAAATCAAGGGGTCTTTCAAAAGGTTGTAACGAGGCCAGGGGTAAAAAATTCAAGGTATGAAAATTCAAAGTAAGGGTATTTCAAGAGGTTATAATAAATAATCAAATTCGAGCAACTACCCTTTTGAAAAATGGAGCTTTTAGATATATAATCACTTTTAAACAGAGCACCAATTATTTTTATTTTTTTTACATTTTCCTTGTTATCAGAGTTCCATATTACAAATATCTCTCTCTTTTTTTTTTTTTTGAGGAATAAGTCTATGGCTTATCACTTTTTTTTTTGAATATATTTGTCACCAAAACCAAGCTGCTCCATTTTAAATTAAAACGGTTTACCCAGATCTATCATTCATTTTTTTTAATCAAATCAGAGGGTATAGAATAAAACTCTTTTTTTTAATAGCTCAAAATGGTTAACTAAGTGGTAAAATTTAATTGCAAAGTGTAGCAGGCTAGAAACAAATCCTAAGTGCCCCAATCATTTTTCAAAAATTCTATAAATTAGTTTCGCTTTGAATGGTCACATGTCAAGTTCTAGAACACAAAGCCAATGAAAACAACTCTCATGAAGAATAGGGTTATAATAATCTTGCAACAACGCGCAAACCCGAATTTGGCTCAAATCCTCACTTTAGAAGCTATTTCATGGGGGAAAAAATCAATCAAGGGCTCATTTCTAATTTTCAGCTTTCAAAAATTTATATCATCTCAATAAGCATCAAAAGTTGTCTTAAAAAAAGTTCAAGTTTTTCGCCCCAAAATTAGTAGCTTCAATTTGTTTCAAAACAATAATAACCAAGAATCAAGTGGTTAACTCCCCCCACACTTATTTCTAACATTGTCCTCAATGCTAGTAATCACAGCATAAGCACATAAAGATATAACAGCAAAATCAAGTGCTAAAAAGTAAAGAGTGGAAAGGGACTCCTCTGTGGAAAATTTCATGAGCATATTCTGGAGGGGGTGCAGTAGACAAATTTCTTCCCAGAAACGACAGTTTGTCAAAGATGAAGTAAGTGAAGAGAGAACTGTCTACAAAAAAAATAAAATAAAGTAAACTGAAATAATATAAACACAGGTTGCCTCCTGTGAAGCGCGTGTTTAATGTCACGAGCCTGACGAAACTAAGACAGATCAATTCTTGAGGAGAGTGACATGGCTCACTTGGAGCATCCCTTCCTCATAGTGTTTTGCTCGCTGTCCATTAATTTTAAAAGTGGTACCATCCCCATTAGAAATCTCAAGTGCTCCATAAGGAAAAACTTGAGTTATGGTGTACGGCCCATACCACCTTGAGCGCAATTTTCCTGGAAAAAGATGCAAACGTGAGTTATAAATTAAGACTTTCTTGCCCACATGGAACTCACGATGCTGAATGCGCTTATCATGCCATTTTTTAGTTTGCTCTTTGTATAGCTTGGCATTTTCATAAGCTTCAAGACGGAGCTCATCCAATTCATTCAATTGCAGCAATCTATTTTCACCTGTAATCTGAGTATCAAAGTTTAGAAATTTTAAAGCCCAAAACGCTTTATGCTCAAGTTCCACAGGCAAATGACATGCTTTTCCAAAAATAAGACGGTAAGGGGACATCCCAATAGGGGTTTTAAAAGCAGTTCTATATGCCCATAATGCATCATCTAATTTTAAAGACCAATCTTTTCTAGATGTATTAACCGTCTTCTCTAAAATTCTTTTCAATTCCCTATTTGAAATTTCAACTTGTCCACTAGTTTGTGGGTGATAGGGAGTTGCTACCTTATGGGTGACACCATATTTGCTCAAAAGATTTTCAAATTGTTTATTGCAAAAGTGTGTGCCACCATCACTAATAATGGCCCGGGGAGTGCCAAATCTAGTAAAAATATTTTTCTTTAAAAATTTCACTACTACCCGTGCATCATTAGTGGGTAAGGCTCTGACTTCCACCCATTTAGACACATAATCCACAAAGAACAAGAATATATTGATTTGAAAATGATTTAGGGAAGGGGCCCATAAAATCAATACCCCAAACGTCAAATATCTCACAAACCAAAATATTATTCAAAGGCATCTCTTGACACCCAGAAATATTGCCACTTCTTTGGCAATTATCACATGCTTTTGCAAAGTCATGAGCATCTTTAAAAATAGTAGGCCAATAAAAACCACATTGCAATACTTTATATGCGGTCCTAGTTGGCCCAAAATGACCACCTGCCTCTTTAGAATGACAATGCTCAAGGATAGAAGTTACCTCATTCATAGGCACACAACGCCTAATTACCTTGTCTCCACATACTTTATACAGGTAAGGGTCATCCCACAAGTAATGTCTAGCATCAGTTAATTTCTTCTTTCTTGATAAGAAAAATGAGGGGACAACCTTACTTGCCAAGTAGTTAACAATGTGCAGAAACCAAGGAGCCGTGGAAATGGATAAGAGTTTCTCATCGTGAACACTTCCTTAATTTCCCCATCTTTTGAGGGTTGCATCACACTATGGTCAAGCATTGAGAGGTGGTCGGCTACAAAGTTCTCTCGAGCCTTTCTTGTTTCTAATCTCCAAGTCAAACTCTTGCGAGCGTAATCCACCTAATCAACCTGGGCTTTGCATCCTGTTTCTTAAGCAAATATCTTATAGCGGCATAGTCGGTGAAAACAATTACTTTAGAAAGAATAAGGTAATGACGAAACTTGTCAAATGCAAATACTATGACTAGCAACTCTTTCTCTGTGGTAGAGTAATTTCTTTGAGCATCATCCAGAGTGCGACTAGCGTAGTAAATGGTATAGAATACCTTATTCTTCCTTTGCCCCAAAACTGCCCCCACAGCAGTATCACTAGCATCACACATAATTTCAAAAGGAAGTGACCAATCGGGGGCAACAACAACAGGGGCATTAATTAATTTTTCTTTCAAACAATTAAAAGCTTTCAAACAAGTGTTGGAAAAATCAAAGGTGGCTTCCTTAATCAAGAGGTTAGTCATAGGTTTTGCAATTTTTGAGAAATCTTTAACAAACCTCCTGTAGAAGCCAGCATGGCCTAAGAAGCTACGTACCCCTTTCACAGAATTTGGAGGGGGTAATTTTGCAATGACCTCTACCTTTGCAGGATCCACCTCGATGCCTCTTGTGGACACCTTGTGTCCCAAAATAATGCAATCCTGTACCATAAACTGACACTTTTCCCAATTAAGCACCAAATTAGTGTCTTTGCATCTCTGCAACACCAAATTTAGATTTAGTAAACAAGCCTCATAAGAGGATCCAAATACTGTGAAATCATCCATGAATATTTCGATGCATTTTTCAATTAAATCAGAGAAAATAGCAGTCATGCATCGTTGGAAAGTGGCAGGAGCATTGCATAAACCAAAGGGCATTCTTTTATATGCAAAAGTACCATAAGGGCAAGTAAAAGTGGTTTTATCTTGATCTTGTAAAGCCACTGGTATTTGCAAATAACCGGAATACCCATCTAAACAACAATAATAGTCATGTCCTGCTACTCTCTCGAGCATTTGATCAATAAAAGGAAGTGGAAAATGATCTTTTCGGGTGGCATCATTTAATTTTCTATAATCAATGCACATACGCCACCCGGTAGTCTTTCTAGCGCAATTAATTCATTTTTTTCATTTTTCATCACAGTTGTTCCTCCCTTTTTAGGGACACATTGTACAGGACTTACCCATTTACTATCAGAAATAGGATAGATAATACCTGCATCAAGAAGCTTAATTACTTCCTTTTTTACCACCTCTTTCATGTTTGGATTGAGGCGTTGAGGCGATGCTCGAGGTGGTAATCATCCTCCATGTAGATCTTGTGGGTGCAAATTGTGGGACTTATGCCTTTTATATCATGAATAGACCAACCAAAGGCCTCTTTGTTGTCCCTTAATACTCTTAAAAGTTGATCCTCCATGGTTCTTCATTAAATCGATGAGACAATTACAGGCAAGGAAGAAGTAGGGCACAAGAAAGCATATTTCATATTTGCAGGAAGAGGCTTTAATTCAAGCTCAGAGCCTCTTCAATAGAGGGTTTAGTTTTGGGATATCATCCCATTCTAACTCCTCAAATTTATGGTTATTCCAACTTCTTTGGGGTGGTGTTCTTGTAAAAACATTAAAAGCTCTTCTTCTTCACCACCCTCCAACGTACTCAAGTCCCCGCAAGGTTAGTATTTTTTCTAGAGGGTCTTGCGTCTTTGAAGTCATCAAAATCACAAAGGTAACCACATCATTAATATCCATAGATGAATAAAATTACAGGAAGCAAATGAGGAAGGAGTTTTCAATGAATTAAAAACTTGGAACACAATTTCCTCATCCCCAAATCTCAAAGTTAATTTCCCTGTTGAACATCAATTAAGCTCTTTTTGTGGCCAAGAAAGGTCGTCCCAAAAGAATTGGGACCTCCTTATCTTCTTCCATGTCTAAAACAATAAAATCAGCAGGAATATAAACTTATCAACTTTCACTAAAACATCTTCCACTACCCCACGAGGGTAGGCAGCAGAATCTGTCGGCTATTTTGCAAAGTGATGTTAGTTGATTGTGGTTCCCGCAGCCAAGTTTTCTAAAAGCGAGAAAGAGGCATCAAATTTATACTTGCTCCTAAATCACATAATGCCTTTTCGAAATGAGAGTTACCAATAGTACAAGGGATAGTAAAACTACCCGGATCCTTAAGCTTTGGTGGTAACTTTTTCAAAACAATAGCAGAACATTCCTCATTAAGTTTAATTGTAGCAAAGTCCTCCAATTTCTTTTTATTGGATAACATATCCTTTAAGAACTTTGCATACTTTGGCATATTAGCAATGGCTTCCACAAAAGGAATGTTGCGACACAATTCCTTAAGCGTACCCAAAAATTTTGAGCACTGGGGATCTTGGTTAGCTTTAAGCCTCTGTGGGAATGGGATGTGTGGGTCAGGAAGGGTTGTAAGAGGTGTATCAGACAACTTTTCCATGGTTTTCTCAACCTCTCTTGGGGTTTGTTTGGTAGGTGGCTCTACTTTATTAGGTACTGGATTTTCAAGGGCTTTACCACTTCTAGTAGTGATAGCATTAGCCCGCTTCTCTAGGATTTTTCTCGGTTTGACTAGGTAATGCTCCTTCTTCCCTTTTGGTCATAAGTTGTACTAAAGTAGAAATTTGGCTTTCTAAACTCTTATGGCTGTTTTCCAAACTCTTATGGTTAGAATTAACGATCTACCAGGGTGTCAATTTCTTTGTTGAAGAGATGGTCTCCTTGGTACTTGGGTTTGGCCTTGCATGTGAGGTGGTCTATAGGGTGCATGTTGTTGTCCCCGATTTTCTTGTTGATCTTTCCATGAGAAGTTGGGGTGATCCTTCCATCCAGGATTGTAAGTCTTGGCATAAGGATCATTCTTGACTCCATTTCCAACGTAATTTACCTCGGTGCACTCATGTGTGTCGTGACCCATTACTCCACAATAATTACAAGAAGATGGCACATACCTTTTCTCTAGAGACTTAAATCTCTCATCGCCTTCTCCATGTAGCTTGCAAGTACACCCATGTAGGGTGTCCATGCCTGTTCATATATTTTAGCATAGCCTCTTGCATCTCACCTTTGGAGTGCGAATCTTCTTTATTAAGGGCTTTTACCTCTTCAATCTGGGGTTATTGTGCGGTGGCCCATTCATCCCTCTCATGGGAAGTTGAGGCAAGCTGTTTGAGAATTAGGGGCTAAGAGAGCTTCATACTTTTGGTCAAAGCCTCCATCTTAGCCTCCCACTTGGCCTCTACAATGGTGGTGGCATCCACTTTATACATTCACGATTGTTGAGGCTTTTTAATGGCACTTCTATCTCCTTGTGACCATCACAAGACTATTCTCGGGGCTATTACGCCCATGATCTCGTGAATAATCGATGGCGTTTTATAGCCTATTGATCCTCCACATCTTTGCATCTACAGTGCCTTGTTACGAAAAGAAAGTCCATTATAAAAAATTTGAACTAACAGAGATTTATTAAAACCATGATGGGGACAAAGATAAAAGTATATCTTGGAATCGTTCCCATGTCTCGTGCATAGTTTCACCCTCTTTTGGGTAAATCCAGAAATATCTGCTCAAAGTTTTGCGGACTTTCCAGGTGGGAAGTATTTGTTTAAAAATTTACTTTTCAGATCCGCCTGAGTTGTGATGGAGTTGGATTCCAGTGAATCCAACCAATGTTGAGCTTTTCCTGCAAAGAAAAAGTAAACAAGCGGAGTCTAATGGCTTCAGGAGTAACACCATTATATTTTACAGTCTTTGTAATCCGCTGGAATCTTTTTAGATGGGCATTTGGGTCTTCATGTGGTAAGCCTGAGAATTGCACATCTTTGACCATAGAAATTAAGCCTGGTTTAAGCTCAAAATTGTTGGCTTCCACTGCTGGATATTGGATACTATCATGTTCTTCACAAGTCGGTGTGAAGTACTCATTCATAGTCAATTCCTGTTCTGCCATTGTTCTTCTTTGTCCTCTAACAGCTCTTCTTTGTCTTCTGAGAGCTCTTGCAGTTCTCTCAATTTCAGGATCAAATTGAAGGATAGGATCTTGAGAGCGTGTTAGCATACACTGCAACAAAGCTGGATCAAGTGATCAAGAACTAAAATTTTAATTAATTTATTTAAGGTTAGTCTAAAGAAAAGAAAAGAAAAATTAAAAGAAAGAAAAAATAATATAGTCTTCCAACCAGGAGACGCTAAATAATAAGTTTTAAGTAATTAAATAGCAATAAAATCTAGTCTTCCAACCAGGAGACGCTACTAAAAGAAAAAGAAATTAAAAATAAAAAGCAAAAATAAAACCATCTATGTAGGAGGTAAAACCTTCCATGCAGGAGGCGATACTAGATTTAAAATGACAAGAAAGAGAAATAAAAATAAAAGACAAAAATAAAAATAAAAATAAAAATAAAAATAAAAATAAAAATAAGAGAAAGTAAAATAATTACAAAAAGCGTCTAAATTAACAATTAATTGTTTCGAACAATATCATTAACAGTTCCCCGGCAACGGCGCCAAAAACTTGTTGCGCGTAAATCGCAAGTGCACGATTACGTCAAGTTATAGTATAAAAGATTATCGTCTCCACAGGGAATTAGAATGATTACTGCTCTACTTAGATTAATTTATTATTTAGACAAATGGTTTGAAGTGAAATCAGATTTAAAGAGAAAAGAAAGTTTGGAATAAAAACAAAAACTATGAGTATGGAGATACTAAGGATCTGGGTTCACTTTATACGGATACTTATTCACTTAACCAATTCATAAATAGAGCTGAGAAAAATATTCTTACTGATTACCAATCATTTATTTAAAAGCTATTAACACAGTTTAGTCATGCAATGTTAATAATCTTCCTCCTAAATTACTACTTTGTTTGGTCATTCAAAGCAAATAAATAGAAAGAGCATAAAGTGTCAATAGATTTATCAATTCAATAGTGACTAAAAATGAACACACTTTGTTTGGTCATTCAAAGCATACAAATTCAATTATTCCTAGAGTTGCGCTAACTAATTGAAGGTTCGGTCGCCACACAATTAATTACTAAATAAAGAATGATCAGTTCTTATTAGAAATAAATTTACCAGGAATAATTTAATCATAAGAATTAAAAACTCATATTTATAAATTAGATTAAGATTATAAGCATAGTAAAAGATTCCCCATCACCTTAGTAATAGAATTAGCTACACATTATAATTGAAAACAACAACTCAACACTAATTCCATAATCCATAATAAAATATAAAGAGTAAAGAAATACAATAACAAAAATTAAAATGACAAAATACCAAGAGAAAATAAACTATGAGTAGAAGAAATACACCCGGAATTGTCTCTCCTCCGAAAATTGAACGCCCTTTCTTCGTTCCCTCATCCTCTATTTATAGAGTAAACAGAAATAGAATAGATGAGGTTTGGCAAAAGAACGTCTCTGTTCAACAATTTCAACTTTTCAACAATTTCAACACTATACAGCTCATGCATGTCATGCACCGCCTTTTGACTTCTTTTGTTTGTTGTTGGCAGCGTGAAGTCTTCTCTATTCATTGTACTCATTCATTGTTTACATCACCTTTTGACTTTTCAATGTTTCAGCTTTGTGTCTTTTTTTTTTTCTTCATATTAAATTGCAATTGTGAATTTGCAATTCTCTATTTCTGCAAATTCATGCCACTTTATTTTTATCCAGTCGCACAACGCTTTTTTTTTTCTCTCTTATCCTATTGCCTTTATTTTCCAATCCTCAACTGATTTTGTGTGCATGATTTTAATTGGCAATTTCTCTATTCACGCTTCTTCTTGCTAAAAGGTGTCTATCATATCATATAAAAATTACATTTTTAAGTTCAAAGCTCCTTTAATTTTATTATTTTCAACCATATTACTCATTTTACTATTCTTACACAATTTAGAGTAAAAGAGAGTAAATTTTAAGTGATAATATTCAATATTTATTTAATTCACAGTCAATTATCTATATAAATATGATGAAATAATAGTGTTATCAATAAATAAGGGCACTCACCTGAAATCAAAGCTTGCAAACCATTCCATTCTCCACGCATGTTACTTGCACCATCATAACCTTGTCCTCGGATAGATTGAACATCAAGGTTATGCTTGGAAAGGATAGTACAAATAGCTTTTTTCAATGTTAAAGCAGCAGTGTCTACGACATGAATAAGCCCAAAAAAGCGCTCCTGTACATAGCCATCTTTGTCAACAAATCTCAAAACAATAGACATTTGCTCCCTTTTAGATTCGTCTCTAGCTTCATCAACTATTATGCAATATTTTGCATCACCAACTTCTTCACGTATGACATTTCTCACTCTATTTGCCAAGATATGTAGAATTTGTTTTTCTGTTTTTGGTGATGTATATGAGACATTTCGTGGAGCTTTATCTAAAACTTCTGCCACTTTGTCATTCAAACAAGATAAGTAATTCAATAATTCCAAAAAATTCCCACGATTATCTGATATCTTGGACTCATCACGACCTCTGAAAGGACATTATTGAAATGCAAGCCACCTAATTGCCTCAATTGAAGTTTTCAAACGAAGTCTATTTTCTGCAATCTCTTGTGTAGTGAAATTCTCAAGCCTTCTAGCAATGTGTGATGGTTGGTTCATAAGATCTAAACATGCTTCCTTAATATTTTATGAGTTGAATTAAGATCTCCAATATGCACCAAGAATGCACATTTCTTCCCATCCCTGACCTTTTTCCATGATCGAAATCCATCAACAGTAAATGCATGTAATGCATGACGTGCATCCTTGTTATGGAACAAAAAACATGGTAGACAAAATACAGCATCTACACTAGGAGAATATTCCAACCAAGAAGGAAATAGCTTATACCATGATGGCTGAAAACTGCGAGAATGTTTTTCTGTAGATTTTGGATAGGTAGGAAGCATACATTGATACGGTCCAACTTTAAGATAAGCCCTTCGAACTTCATCACGCTTCTCAATTGGATATTCCCATATTTGTGGTCGTAATGCCGGATCACGCTCTAATGAGTTGAAATCAAATCCTTCTTTGATTTCAATTCTTAAAGATTTTGCAGGACGATCTTCAGATTTCAATTGATTACTCCCCACACATGGATTTGACGGCTCAACATTCTTCCTTTTAAAGAACTAGTACTTTGACCCGTGCGATGCACGAGTCTGTTATCCTGGAATCATATTAAAAGGATAGTTATATGAAAATGAAATTAAAAAGAGGGGTTATATGGGAATCACATTAAAAAGAAATGTTATATGGGAACGTGTATTTAAAAACATAAAACAAAGGCGTGCAAATAACTTGAAACTTAAACTCAATAACCCTAATACTAAAACAAAATAGCAATCCAGAAGCTATAATATCAACGCATAACAACAATATATGCAAATATGCTAATTACCTTGAGAATAGAGTTAGTGCCAATCTTTGCATGGCAAAGACGCAATTCACATCAGAATTTTTTATTTTTCAAGGTACCAAAAGAATCCGATAATACATATAGTTACAATAGAAAAACATGAAAGAAGACAACTTAAAAAAAAGAAGCATCATTAACATCCAAGCAATAAAAATCTTGCTTCATATAGGCAACCTATGTGTTTGCAAAGGAGAATTTTTATCCTTTCATTTAAGCATAAACATAGGCTGCAATTTCCCCAATAAATTGATAATCCACTATCATTTAAGTAATTTCTCTATAAATTAACGCCACTTCTTGTAGTGAGTGAAACTCTAAATGAAGTAAGTGCAGGGGAAGTTGTATCTCTTGCTAAATTTCATGGTGAAACAAATAGTTCTTTAACTTGTTTATGAATGCATGGCCAAAGTGCCTGGTCTTAATCTAATGGTCGACAGAGCTTTCCTTCAATAGCCTATTTAGCACTCTTCTCCATGTCTAAGTTCTTCTGTTATCCTTAGCTCATCGACCAAAAAAATTAAGCTCAACCTTACTTAGTCCTTCAACAGCCTATTTAGCTGCATGCTTTCCTTTCACCATCTAGTCCTCTTTAGAATCATCACTCAGAGCACTTCCGTTCCTCTTTGTCCCAACACAATCACTCTTATCATCCTTGTGAAGCACAGGTCACCATCACGTGGAAAAATTCCTTTTATTTTCTGGAAGAACAAATAATTTGGAAAAAAAAAAGTAGAAACCCAAATTCAAACTAATCAAAATTAGACACCAAAAATGAAAATTTAAATAAACACCAAAAATTACAAAGAAATGAAGCCTAACATCCGGAAACTTAGCCATCAAATCATACAATAGCATACAATACCAGACAAAAGTTAGACGAAAATACACATTGCATGCTTGCACATTTCCTGTGCATAGCTCATCATCATATTCATACTCTAGAAAACCAAAAATGTTGAAAGATTAAAAATCAAAAGGGGGAGAATATAGGAGTACTATTCAATAGAAATGTTATATGCCAAACTTATTAAAGAGCTAATTTATATGGGAAATTTCATATTGATGCTTGATTTATACGGGAGAATTGATAAAAAGGGGCTAAAAACTTTAGAATCCAAAAAAAAATAAAAAATAGAACCATAATAGAAGCTCAGAGATTTGATGCTTTCATCATGACATACTGTAAGATTCTATGATAATGAAAGGGAACAACTAATAATCAAGTAAAAAATAAAATAAAAGGACCCTAAGCATATCAATAAGTTTTTTTATAGAGACACAAACATGTTAATGATATGAAAGACAAATGGACACTTTTGTGAGCTTTCTAGTAATAGTGGATGGAGACCACTGCAGACACACACAAAAGCCTGCATCTAATGTTCTATTGAATGACTTGTACAGTTGCTATATATGGCCTTAATCTATGCACCAAAAAAAGCAGCAACAAAATCTTGCAAGATAATATTAGGATATGATATGAAGCTTATTATGACTGCTTCTTTGAGATTTTGATATTCTTTATGTGATTGCTTTAGTTTCTTCGGGGAAAGATACATCATCTCAAAACTTGCCACTCATGTGTTGCTTCACCATTACCACCATCCACACATCCCTGCCAAAACAAAAGTAAGATATCAATAAAAATCCAAAGAGGAAAAGTAGGAGAAATAAAATGACAAAGAGCAGCAAATAGAGAAAGAGAACCAAAAAAAAAAAAGAGCACTACCATCCATTACTCAGGTGGGCTAAAAGCTAGTGGTGAACAAATTCATGTGAAAGAAAATAGTTGATGATAAATTCAGGTAACAAATTCATAATCTGTCAATCACACTACCATCCATTAATAAAAAAAAATTCACATAGAAGAAGGGTTTGCTGCATCAAATCTAGGATGCTGATTTAACTTCATAGCAGTGGCAGGGAAAATAATACGCAGATTAATTCATGTGGAGTATGGTATCTCATACTTGTTAACATTGTTGGATCCAGAAGATGAGGAACAGGACAAACAATTCGTGGTAGAGCTTTTATGAGGCTGCTTGTCAGAATTTAAGAAAGAAAACCCAGAAGCTTCCTTCATTTTATCTAGTGAAAAATAGTATCTTCTTTTAAACATATGCTGCAATTGCTGTCTGAATTTTTCCGCAGATGTTTTACCTGAATAACCAATGCAGAACAAACTTCATGTTGGAGCACATGAAAAAGATTAGGAAATCAGCTAACCTACAAAAAAAAAAAAAAATTGGTAAGAGATTAAGGAAAGCCACTAAAATGAAACCCATAAATTTTTACTCAAAGCAAACCCCCCACAGACAAAATATCAGTTAAAATCCTAGAACAACATAAATTCTTATCACCTAAACAAAGTTGTTGATAAGAGAAGAGAAAGAACAATATCCACTCTGCAGAAAAGATGAAGCATCCTCTATTCTCAGTAGCAATATCAATAAAGACAAAAATATTTTTAAAAGTGGAACACTACCATAAATTTCATAAAAAATTGAGATAATTTCTATCCCCTCTAGTACTCCAACATTGGCAGCAATACAGCTGCCTCGTTGTCCAACTAATATACTCAATTATTATTGTGCTCCATATCTGCAAATGAAGCAAGAGGAAAATTATTATGCTTCGGTCCACTTAATCCTGTAGCCCATTGAATCAAACATACCAAAGAGAAGCATACATTAAAAGGACATGATACTTGCTCTAAGCTTCACCTAAGTGATAGTGAAAAGAAAAGGCTAGTTAGACATAAACTTGATAGATTTGTAAGATTTGGGAACTGAGATCGATAAGACCTTCCTGGAATGTGGATTAAATGGTAAGTTGAACAGGAATAAGATGGTTGTCATCAACTATTGTGCGAAGAACTGCAGGAGAAGCCCCCAAATTGCCAACTATTGTATGATTACCCTGAAATTTTAGGGGGAGTAAAAGGATGTGGTTATAATTCTTACAATTGTGCAAGGATGCAATACAATTGTCAAAGTCCAGGAAATGGAGAGATCAAAAGAAGAAGAAAAAGTTTATTAGTGATAAAAGAAAGCACCTTATAAACTCTTCTTAGATTTGTCAAATTTTTCAGTGATGACACAGGAAAAAAGACAAATCAAACATATGAAATAGTACAGTTGAAATAAACATTTTTGTCACATATGAATAAATTTACAACTTAAGAAAGAAGAACAATGATCACAACATTTGTTTCTAAAGATGTAAAAGTAATATTACTGTTAGTGCATATAATGTGAGGTATAGGTAGAATATGAGATTTCACACCTCAGGGTAATTGTCACCATCAACCTTCTGCAATCGCATAATGAGATCCCGGGCAGACTTTGTAAAATTCTTATGGCCCTGATAATTGAATCACATAACAAAAATGATTTGGATGTTTTGGAACTTTAGTTTACAGTGAATGCAAAGAGGAATAATTACCGGTAACATACCACTCGTTGAACATCTAAGATTTTGGTGCTTGAATCTATGTGCCTCTTGGCAGCAATAGTGCAAGCAGGAAACCATATTGCAAAAGCTTTCTCAAACTCTTGCACGTGGTACTTTACATATCTATCCATAGTTGTAACTTGCATAAGTTTGTTAGATCAACCTTTCCAATTCTTTCAATATAAACAGGTCTCCCCTCCTTATCGATGCCGTGATGGCCATGTGGATAATACCTCACAACTTCATTTAACTCTTTCAACTCAAAATCCTGGTTGAAAAAAAAAGGATTAGATAAGGCAATCAATCACTGTAAAAGTATATCTTGTTCCCTCACTTTAAGCCAAATGAATGTCCAAAATTTTATGTGCATTTACCTGCATAATGGTGTCAGCACCAAACTCCTTCCTCCACTGAAGCATGTCAGCCCACATATGCTTTGCTTTTTCAACATCAAATTTCCTTGCTTTCAAATTTCCTTGACTAATATGATAAATCTGATTGCTGAGGTGACAAAATAAATAAATATAAATACCGATCTATCACAGCCCTATTTATAAAATGAAACAACATAGTCATGGAAAAAATATTTTCATAGTGTTAGTTACTTACCAGTACTACAGGACATTCTTGCTTTGCCCTGTACAACACCCAAAACCTGGAAGGAAAAAAACAATTAAATTAAATTAAAAGATGATAATTGAAAAATCGAAAGAAATTAAAATTAGGGCAAGGGATAGATAGAGAGAAAAGGGGGATCGGAAATTAACAGAACACATAACAGCGCACAAGCCCTTGCCGTTGTAGGTTGTGCCCCCCGAGCCGTGTCCATGTCCTCCCCCCATTTCTCGATGCTCGATTTTCACTCTGTAAATGGAGCTTCCGCTGTAGCCACGCCAGATCTGAAACACCGTTCTGCACAACCGGAGACGGCACGACTTGCCGGATCTTCCGGCGAATCCCCGAGCGATGAGGCTTCTGTCACCGTCGCAACCCCTCGTCGCCGTTTCTGTTGAGGGACGAAATGTGGTGAACGGAGGGAGAAGACGAAACAGTGACGAGCTCCGGTGAGGGTTTGCGAGAGAGTGGCGGAGGGAGTGAGTGATGGTGAGAGAAAGAATGGTGAGCGATGGCAGGCGGCTTTCCGCAAAGAAGAAGAAGAAGCACTGCACCTTCGGCCTGCAACACCACCGTCGTGCGACCTCCGCTCCCCGTGCTGCGCTGCCTCCGAACCCTTACTCTCCTTTCTCCAGCCACCAGTTTGTTTCTTCACTTCTCTCTCACTATCTTTCCCCTGTCCCGTTCGTCCTCCTTTCATCTTTCCCTTTTCTCACTGTATTCTATTCTCGAGGCACCGATTCAACAGCCAATGCATGTTTCTCTTTAGCTGCAGAGTTTGAGTGACGGAAGCGCGACGGCGTGGTGAACTTTCCTTCCAAAACAATAGAATCTACAGAATAACATTTTTGGTTCTGAATTCATAACTTTTGTTATTTATGGCTATGAGTGATAATCTGATAAGGGATTTTAAACTACACAGTTGAACAACTAGTTGATAACCTGGCGTGCAGTTCAATGGCTTCAAGACCAAGTTCTTCAAACTCATCAGTTGAATCCCAAATGAATTCAACACACACAGATGTTTTGTTTTTAAGAAAGGATCGACTGGTGATATTCTGCAGGATCTTACAAATCTTTCGTCTGAATTGAATCATTTGTTGAGCACTTCTGTTGACAGTGACAGCACATCTTCTCTGTCTCTGATTAAAAATGATAAGATCAATAGTATATATTGGAGGAAATGCTGGAGATAGTTAAAGGTGTTGGTGGTTATGATGCTGTCATAGACAAATGAATTGAGGTTTTGGCAAAGGTACCCTTCTCTGTTGCCAACTCCAAGCAGCTCTCAGCAGGAGAGACACCCCTTGCTTTAATAATCAGGAACCTACAGAAAGCACTTACGATATTGGATGCTTTTCCTGTTATATTAACTGGCGTAGATTATGACTTCTTATAGGACGAAGTTGAGGAAAAGGAAAGTACACTCTTTTTTCTGTATTATTAAGGAAGGATGAGGGAGAGCCTAGCCTTCTTGATGACTACACCCCCGAGGACAGTGCTGTTGGGGTTGATCCTTTTGCTATTTTTGATGAAATGGATCAAGTCATATGGGAAAAAGTCAACACTAAGAAAGAAAGATTGCTGCTGGTAGAATTTTCAACTCTTCATTTACAATCAAATAAACAAACATTATTTCTGTAGCCTGATTATATATTAATTTTTGTGATCATATCTACTAGGGTAATGCAGAGCAAGAACCGCAATTTATTCAATTGAATGCACATAGTGGTGATAAAGCTGCACAAAAGCTTGTATTTTATTTTGAAGGACAACAAATAGATTCTGAACTGTCAATGTACCAAGGGATTCTTTGCCAAAAGGAAGGTAAAACAGAATGAAAAGTTTTCTGCTGCTCAATTGTGGGGTCAGGATGTATATCATACATTAACCTTTAGAAGGGTCCCTCCAGAAGGAACTAGTAGTGATTCTAGATTACCGAGGGTATTAAATTCCTTTACAGAAAAAGCATGAAGTCTTTTAAGAAGAACTAGTATGGTGTTAGTTGGAGTACTTGCTTCCTCCTCATTAGGAACGCCTTCTGGAGGACCCTTCTAAAGGTTAATGTATGATATACATCCTGACCCCACAGTTGAGCAGCAGAAAACTTTTCATTCTGTTTTACCTTCTCACAAAGAATGGCTTGGTATATTGACAACTTAGAATTTATTTTTTGTCCTTCAAAATAAAATACCAGCTTTTGTGCAGCGCCACTATGTGCATTCAGTTGAATAATTTATGCTTCTGGCTCTCCATTACCCAGCGCTCTTTGCCATATGACTTCTTCCATTTCATCAAAGGTGGCATAAGGATCAAGCCCAGTAACACGGTCCCCGAGGGTGAAGTCATTGTGAACAAGGAGTTGATAGAGAAGCTGGAACAACAGATGGGAGATTCTTTTGCAGTGTCCGTATGGGGTATACCTTCGTGGTGGAATCAGTTGATTGTTTCATATCCTTTCCTTTTTCATTATGATGCAAGTACTTCAAATTGGCAGCATATCCACCACGGTGTAATCTGCCTTACACAGCAGGAACAATGGCTGACCCCAATTTGAAGTTGGACGAGGACCTTAAGAAAGAAAAAGTTTCTCGCAACGGAATTCTGGAGTCTGCTGAAAAAATGATGAAAAAATATGCAGGGGAAAGAGCAGTAATTCTTGAAGTGCAATTTGATGATGAGCTTGGCGAAGGACCTGGACCAACTATGGAATTTTATACCTTGGTTTGTAAGGAGTTCCAGAATTCTGATTTAGACATGTGGAGAGATATTTCTTCTCAGTATGGTCTCTTTCCTCGTTCATGGTTGTTGTTATCAAACCAAGCAATAGAGAAGTTTGTCCTTTTAGGTCAAGTTGCTGGAAGAGCTGTTCAAAATGGTAGGCTCATGAATATCCATTTCTCCAAGGCCTTCTACAAACTCATTCTTGGAAAGGTAATTAAGTGGTGAACGAACTTCACACGAGTCACATGAGCTTTCGACAATTATTTGTATAATGCTAGCTAATCATTATTTTATCTGACTTGATCTCTATATCTGCTTATTATTTTAGGAACTTTGTCTCTATGACATTCAGTCACACCGTGGTGAATTCTGAAACTCCTTATAAACCAAGGTATAAAATTCCATAGTTGGTCCAGGTCCTTCGCCAAGCACATCATCAAATTGCACTTCAAGAATTACTGCTCTTTCCCCTGCATATTTTTTCATCATTTTTTCAGTAGACTCCAGAATTCCGTTGCGAGAAACTTTTTCTTTCTTAAGGTCCTCGTCCAACTTCAAATTGGGGTCAGCCATTGTTCCTGCTGTGTAAGGCAGATTACTCCGTGATGGAAAATGATTTACTCTATAGAGGTGTCAAAATTGAGGATGCTAGTCTTGATTTCAGCTTTCCTGGGCATCCTGATGTTCGTTTTGCTGATGTGCCTAATGACACAATGGTAAGGCATTGCTTGATATATAACTTAATTTAATTCTTTAATTTAATTCTGCTTCCATTTATTTAGTGTTTAAAGTTTAAACTCGTACACATTTGTCCTTTTATGTAGGTAAATCTGAGCAACATGGAGTATTATGTTTCACGTTTTACGGATGCGACTGTGGGATCCGGAATTTCACGTCAAGTGGAAGCTTTTGAACAGGGCTTTAACCAGGTATGTGCCATTAGTATTACTCACTCATATATATATATCGCATAACATGACATATATATTGTTTTTCAGGTTTTCCCCATCATACATCTTCGCTTATTTAGTGAAGAAGAACTTGAGTTTATACTCTGTGGAGAACAAGACCTGTCTTGGACTGTATGTATTAATTTTATTTACCTTTTTTTTATTTTTATCGAATTGCATGTGCATGCTTCTTCTTCTGTTACTGTAGAGAGTAGAAGACATTTAAGTTTATAAAAACTTAACGATGATAATGTCTTGTTATCAGTTGAATGAAGCTTAAGGAGCACATTGAATTGGATATTGGATACACTGCTAGTAGTCCTCCCTTTGTTCATGTAAGCATTCCGGTATTTTTAAATGATCGATACTTATGTTTTACTAGCTTAATTTGTATGATTTTTTTTTTTAACCTGAATCTCATAATTACTAAAACACCCACCACTTTGGGATATCAGTTGCTAGAAATTCTTCAAGAGTTTGACCATCAACAGCGACGAGAGTTTGTGCAGTTTATGACTGGGTCACCTCGGCTTCCTTTAGGAGGATTAGCATCTTTAGTTCCCAAGTTGACCGTTGCCCGAAAGGTGTGTGTAAACATTTTCTTTGTAAAAACTAATGGACAAAATCACATATTGCAAACTTGTCTTGGTCATGATTTAATGAATATTTTTTTTTTTTGTGTGGCTAAGATATGTAGATAATATACCATTCTCTCATTTGGTATTCTATAATTATACATGGGATGTCAATTAATTTTGATATTTATATCTATCTTACATTTTTATCAGTGTGGTTTTACGCTTAGTATTTTATGTTTTTATTTGTATCATCTAATACCTCATGTTGTTTTTAACAGCATTCTACCACAGACCTACCTAGTGTGATGACTTGTACACACCATCTTATGCTACCTCCGTACTCATCAAAAGTACACACTCTTTGTTTCATTATTTCCAACTTATATACGATTAAAAACACGTTAAACAAAGTGTAGAAACATATTTTCTAAATTTTAAGCCTAAACAATATTATTTTGTTGCTATTCATTTTCAGGAAACAATGAAAGAGAAGCTCTTGTATGCCATAAAAGAGGGACAAGGATCTTTCCCCCTTAAATAAATTCATTCTCTTGATGAGGGGGTCTCAATAAGTCTGGAACCTGTGACAATATAGCCAAGTATTTTCTTGGCAGTATAAAGAGTTAATGCTCTGATTTTTCATGCACAGGAGGTCTGGAACCTCTTTATGACCAACAGATAGATATATTGGCTGTTCTTCCATCTGATATTTTTTACTATATTTTGATGAAATTTCTTATCGTTAAATGCATGCTATATTTAGAAATCCCGTTCATTATTTCACCAACAGGAAAGAAACACTGATTAATTATATATATATACTAGTAACAGACCGTGCATATGCACGGGTGAGTAACACATTGTATTCGTTTGGTTCCAAGTTGAAGTTTTCTTCCCAATTGTCGAATCATCTTTTTTTTATATTCGACGTCACCTTGTATTCCTCATTGAGCTCGTTAAATAAATAAGCTGAACTTGAGCTAAGCATAGCTCGACTCGTTTGGTTCATGAGCTAGCTCGTTTGGTTCCAAGTCGAAGTGTTCTTCCCAATTGTCGACATCTCTTTTTTAATATTCGACGTCACCTTGTATTCCTAATTGTGCTCGTTAAATAAATGAACTGACCTCCAACTAAGCATAGCTCGACTCGTTTGGTTCATGAGCTAGCTCGTTTGGTTCCAAGTCGAAGTGTTCTTCCCAATTGTAGACATCACTTTTTTATATTCGACGCAGTTAATATTCTTCCCAATTGTCGACTCATCACTTTTTTTATATTCGACGTCACCTTGTATTCCTCATTGAACAGAGGCAAGCCAACGCCAGTTAATATTATTAAGCTCGTTAAATAAATGAACTGATGGTTCATGAGCTAGCTCGTTTGGTTCCAAGTCGAAGTTTTCTTCCCAATTGTCGACTTTATGCTTAGCTCAAGTTCAGTTCATTTATTTCGAATATAAAAAAAGTGATGTCGACAATTGGGAAGAACACTTCGACTTGGAACCAAACGAGACACGTCGAATATAAAAAAAGTGATGACGTCGAATATAAAAAAAGATCACTTCGACTTGGAACCAAACGAGCTAGCTCATGAACCAAACGAGACACGTCGAATATAAAAAAAGTGATGACGTCGAACCAAACGAGTCGAGCTCAGTTCATTTATTTAACGACAATTAGGAAGAACATTTCGACTTTATGCTTAGCTCAAGTTCAGTTCATTTATTTCGAATATAAAAAAAGTGATGTCGACAATTGGGAAGAACACTTCGACTTGGAACCAAACGAGACACGTCATGAACCAAACGAGCTAGCTCATGAACCAAACGAGTCGAGCTATGCTTAGCTCAAGTTCAGTTCATTTATTTAACGAGCTTAATAATATTAACTAGCGTTGACTTGCCTCTGTTCAATGAGGAATACAAGGGTGACGTCGAATATAAAAAAATGTAACGAGCTCAATGAGGAATACAAGGGTGACGTCGAATATAAAAAAATTTAACGAGCTCAATGAGGAATACAAGGTGACGTCGAATATAAAAAAAGTGATGTCGACAATTGGGAAGAACACTTCGACTTGGAACCAAACGAGACACGTCATGAACCAAACGAGCTAGCTCATGAACCAAACGAGTCGAGCTATGCTTAGCTCAAGTTCAGTTCATTTATTTAACGAGCTTAATAATATTAACTAGCGTTGACTTGCCTCTGTTCAATGAGGAATACAAGGGTGACGTCGAATATAAAAAAATTTAACGAGCTCAATGAGGAATACTGAACCAAACGAGACACGTCGAATATAAAAAAAGTGATGACGTCGAACCAAACGAGTCGAGCTCAATTCATTTATTTAACGACAATTGGGAAGAAAACTTTGACAATTGGGAAGAACACTTCGACTTTATGCTTAGCTCAAGTTCAGTTCATTTATTTCGAATATAAAAAAAGTGATGTCGACAATTGGGAAGAACACTTCGACTTGGAACCAAACGAGCTAGCTCATGAACCAAACGAGTCGAGCTCAGTTCATTTATTTAACGACAATTGGGAAGAAAACTTCGACAATTGGGAAGAACACTTCGACTTTATGCTTAGCTCAATTTCAGTTCATTTATTTTGAATATAAAAAAAGTGATGTCGACGATTGGGAAGAACGACGTCGAATATAAAAAAGTGATGAGTCACCAAACGAGCTAGCTCATGAACCAAACGAGTCGAGCTATGCTTACCTCAAGTTCAGTTCATTTATTTAACGAGCTCAATGAGGAATACAAGGTGACGTCGAATATAAAAAAAAGATGATTCGACCCGTGGTCCTAAACCCAACTCAGCATAAAGGCTTGGTGGGCTCACTCGCAGCTCGACCTCTGTGGTCCTAAACCCAGGTTGGCATAGCAGCCTGGCTTAAAAGCAGCTCGGAAGGTCGCCAGTCGACCTAAACAACCCCTGTGGTTTCCAAGACACCAGGTCAGCACAGAGGCCTGGCTCAAAAGCAGCTCGAAAGGTCGCCAGTCGACCTAAACAACCCCGTGGTTTCCAAGACACTAGGTCAGCACAGAGGCCTGGCTCAAAAGCAGCTCGGAAGGTCGCCAGTCAGCCTAAACAACCCCTGTGGTTTCGAAGACACCAGGTCAGCAGAGGCCTACAAGCTCTAAAGCAGCTCGGCTAAGGTCGCCTGTCGAGCTAAACAAGACCATTGTGGTTTCAAGACACCAGACCTGACAGCTCAAAACTTCGACTTGGAACCAAACGAGCTAGCTCATGAACCAAACGAGTCGAGCTATGCTTAGCTCAAGTTCAGCTCATTTCATTTATTTAACGAGCACAATGACGAATACAAGGTGATGTCGAATATAAAAAAAGTGCTATTTGGATCTTTCTTCTCTGTTATTATTCTTTTTAATAGTGCTATTTGGATCTTTCTTCTCTGTTTTCCTTATGGTAGTGTTTGTTTAAGGGTTGACTTTTGTGTCTGTGTTCATTTGGTGGAAAATGTTTAGCCATGCGAGTTCAGAAGGAGCAGTGCTTCAACATTTTTTCCCCTCTAAAAAAGGGAAAACTTTCTCAGGAACCAATGGAGATCTAGCATTTTCATTCCATTATTAAGACATCTTAAGAAGCTTCTTTATTTTACATATTGCTTTTAATTCTAGATCAGTGGGCCCTAAATTGGTTTTAGGGGTTTTTTAAGTAGTTGATTTGCTTTTAAGGTTTGCTTAATTGAGCATGAAGTCATGGGAATAGAATCACTTACTTAACTAATTTTATGTCTAAGAAAGGATACGTGTGAATGTGGATTCTTTGTTTCTTTTGCATTTAGCTGAATACATTTACTGTTTTTGCATTGGTGGCTATCTCAGTAAACAACAAATAACTGGGTGTGGCAGCTGGGAATGAAAGTAGAATCTTCAAGTTTTGGCAATAATTCATTTGTATTAGTTATTTGAAATTATTCCTACCTCTATGTTGACTATGTGCCATTCTAAAATGCCATTTTGAGAATGTAATCTGAATGAAGCTACTTCAAGTTCAGTATCAAGTAAAGAGTTACATGGCCCATAATATGATCATCACTCAGCATTAAACTTATTATCCCTATTTGGGTGATATCTGGGAGAGACTTTTTATTTGAGCATTCACCATGATTAGTTAATTTTTTTTAAGGATTCTATATTACATCAAGGCAATGGATTGCGAAAGTAAAACTTCTTTAAATCTTCATGACATAGGTTTATATTTCATCAACTTTGCTTTGTGACTGAGTTATTGTTATTAGTGTCATTTCTGTAGTTCTAGAGCTATTTGTTTATGCCATCTCCTGACCAGAATGTCAATAATCACATAAATAAGGTTTCTTACCTTCTCCCATTTACAAGTGTTGCTCTATATATGTACTCCTATTATCCTTCTCTCCTTATCTGTTCAAATCATACATATCTGTTGTTTTCCCTACTTTTGGTGCTTTTTGTTAGTTCATGTTATCCATTGGTTGGAAAAAGAGAAACAAATTGTTTGATACTTGACTAAAGAGCCTAATGCATTCTTTAAAAAAATTACAGACATAATATTTTTTTTCCTGTTTTAAGTATTTATAATGATTCCTTAGCAACAGAAAGGTTAACTAACAAGAAAGTAACTCACTGACTCAACAATGTAATAGAGGTATCTATTGCTTCTATTCCCGGTTAGATTTTGATTTTCCTTCTTTGAATATGTTATTCTTGTTCTTAAGGGTTTGACTGGAGGAAGGGTTGGCTTTAGGCTTTTGGGCATATTGTAGCAATAGTGTGTTATAGAAAAAGCTATTCTCATCATATTAATCCTAGGATCTGGTATACTGTGTGGAAGCTGAACTCTCCACTTAGAGCTATGATTTATTGTGGAAACTTTGCAATAAGGATGTTTTCTCATGATACCATGCAATGTGTCAAATGTTTCATTACTAATTGAATGTCCTTATGGTCCTATAGTGATGGTTGCGAAACATATGTGCTGAAATACATGAAAATATGAGATGGTGAAAAAATGGGGTGACAAGACAATGCCTTATTGGACAGCGGTAATGATTAGTTTATTCATATGTCAAACTCATTGATATTTTTAACAATCCATGCACAAAATTGGAATCTCATTGTTTGAATGGTCAATGCTGATAATTTTTCACAACCCATTAAAATGTGGTTAATGGCTTGTAAAAATTTGGTTAATCCAGTTCTTTGGGTGGTTAATGGCTTATCATGATAGTTGGTAAATTTTTCACAACCCGTAAAAAAGGTGGTTAATGGCTTGCAAAAGAGTGGTTAATTTAGTTCACTTAGTGATTAATGGTCAATTGTGATAATTTTTCACAATCCATATAAAAGGTGGTTAATGGCATGTAAAAGAGTGGTTAATTTAGTTCATTTGGTGGTTAATGGTCAATCCTGGTAATTTTTCAAAATCCATTAAAATGTGGTTATTAAAGTTCACAGGGTGTTTAATGATTTATCCATATACTTTAAGTAAATTTTTCACAACTCATAAAAAGTTTGATTAATGCTTTGTAAAAGTTTGGTTAATATAGTTCATTCGTTGGTTAATGGCATGTCCAGATACTTGGTAGTAAATTTTTCAACCCTCATAAAAAGTTTGGTTAATGCTTTGTAAATGTTTGGTTAATATAGTTCAATTGTTAGTTAATGGCATTAACCAAAGTTTTTATGAGTTGTGAAAAATTTATTTGGACCATTAACCAACGAATGAACTATATTAACCAAACTTTTACAAAGCATTAACCAACCTTTTTATGAGGGTTGAAAAATTTACTACCAAGTATCTGGACATGCCATTAACCAACGAATGAACTATATTAATCAAACTTTTACAAAGCATTAACTAAACTTTTTATGAGTTGTGAAAAATTTAATAATGTACTGAGAATATGGTTACTGAGATAAACCTCTTGAAAGCATTAACCTGAGTTTTTAAGAGTTGTGAAATTTATCTGGACATGCCATTAACCAAAGAATGAACTATATTAACCAAACTTTTACAAAGCGTTAACCAGATAGTCAACTTAATTTCCTTCCCTTGCTACAACTTGCAATCACAATTATTATATGGTGCTCAAATTTCCTCATGTTTTTCCATTTCAAATAACAACCAATTGCAGAGATAGATTCATAATAGGGAACCCTATGTCATCAATCTCCTAATAAGCAAATACGATAAATTAGAGACATGAACACGAAAAGCAGGTATAGCCAAGGAGTTTAGAACTTAGTTTCCTGCCTTAATTAGCTTCTCGCCACTAATAGAGTTGTGAGGCTCCTCCTGCTGGAAAAAAATTGAACTCCCTCTCTCAATGATGCTGGCGCCCTACATCAAATATTGATTATATTGGTAGTGAAACAAAAGTGTATTCCCCCATTCCCAACTTAATTTGCTACCATGTAATGCTCCTCAGCGACACTCTTCCCTTTATTTGGAAGCTTGCCAAATAAGTTAATCCATGTTTCTTCTATCATTTTTTTCCTTTTGTAATACTAATACAAGGGATAAATTAACTTCAAAAAATTAGAGGAAGTCATAACAGAACCAGTACTGCAAACCAAGCCAGAGAGCAAAAGACCAATCCAAAGTACCCCTTTTGTTCTTTTGAAAGAAATTTTAACAGGTGAACTCTGAATATCTATTGAGCAATGGAATTGGTTTGGAAATGCAAATATGATGTTTTCATATTCAAAGCTTTTGCCAAAATCAGCAAACAATGCAATAAAATTCAGATAACAAATGAAACTAAAAACCCATGTTAGAAAACACTAGGGTTTCTCAGCTTAACTTGTTTACGACATCAAAAATTAATCTTTCTCTCGGAATCCAATAGATTTCGGCAAAAAAAGGGTTCATTAAGCAGATATGGTAAACCCTAAAGTCCAAAAAAGGAAAATAACTACAATCAGAAAGACACCAATAAGCATGGTAAACCCTAAAGTCCAAAAAAGGAAAATAACTACAATCTTTCATGGCCTGTCATTTATTAGCTCATTTTCTTTTATTTTAGATTCTTATATGGTGTTGTCCAGGTTGGAAGTAATCTATCATTCATGGATCTTTTGACAACGTCCGAAATAGACTTCACGGCATCCTCGCAGTTCAGTACAAATTTGTGACAATTTCTGCGTCGAGGATACCGACTAGTGATAGATGTATTTTGTGAATGGTTGTCACATATTTATACGAGTTGGAAGATTACGAATTGGAAGATTTGAAAGACAATTTTTGCATGATGGTATGGTGTGCTCATCAACATTACGGTCCATTGTTTTGTGTCCACCTCTTTACTGATGAATATTTGTTGGTGATGCAAGATGGTTGAGTTGAAATCACTTTTGTCACTTTTTGAATGACATGTTTGCGGCACAAAACAAGCATTATCTTGTGAAAGTCTTGCTGCGATCAGGATATTTTTTGGTGTATATGATATAGATATAAAATTTTGCTCATGACTTATCAGGATATTATTTTGGTGTACGATTCTATGTAAATGATAGAACTATGTAAATGATTCGATTATTTTGGTGTATATAAATATAGATATAGAACTTTGCTCATGACCTGTCAGGATACATCAGCCATTGAAAATGTGGTTACTAAATTTGACAGGGTGTTTAATGATTTATCCAGATACTTTACCCAATTTTCCACAACTCATAAAATCTCCGGTTAATCCTTTGTAAAACTTTGGTTAATGTAGTTCATTCTTTGGTTAATCGGGTGTGCAGAAGCATTTTGCACAACTCATAAAAACTTTGGTTAATGCCTTGTAAAACTTTGGTTAATGTAGTTCATTCTTTGGTTAATGGGATGTCCATATACACGTACGTAAATTTTTCAACCCTCATGACAAGTTTGGTTAATGCCTTGCAAAACTTTGGTTAATGTAGTTCATTCTTTGGTTAATGGGGTGTGCAGAAGCATTTTTCACAACTCATAAAAACTTTGGTTAATGCCTTGTAAAACTTTGGTTAATGTAGTTCATTCTTTGGTTAATGGGATGTCCATATACACGTACGTAAATTTTTCAACCCTCATAACAAGTTTGGTTAATGCCTTGCAAAACTTTGGTTAATGTAGTTCATTCTTTGGTTAATGGGGTGTGCAGAAGCATTTTTCACAACTCATAAAAACTTTGGTTAATGTCTTGCAAAACTTTGGTTAATGTAGTTCATTCTTTGGTTAATAAGGTGTGCAACATTTTTCACAACTCATAAAAACTTTGGTTAACGCCTTGCAAAAATTTGGTTAATATAGTTCATTCTTTGGTTAATGGGGTGTGCAGAAGCATTTTTCACAACTCATAAAAACTTTGGTTAACGCCTTGCAAAAATTTGGTTAATATAGTTCATTCTTTGGTTAATGGGGTGTGCAGAAGCATTTTTCACAACTCATAAAAACTTTGGTTAATGCCTTGTAAAACTTTGGTTAATGTAGTTCATTCTTTGGTTAATGGGATGTCCATATACACGTACGTAAATTTTTCAACCCTCATGACAAGTTTGGTTAATGCCTTGCAAAACTTTGGTTAATGTAGTTCATTCTTTGGTTAAGGGGGTGTGCAGAAGCATTTTCACAACTCATAAAAACTTTGGTTAATGCCTTGTAAAACTTTGGTTAATGTAGTTCATTCTTTGGTTAACGGGATGTCCATATACACGTACGTAAATTTTTCAACCCTCATGACAAGTTTGGTTAATGCCTTGCAAAACTTTGGTTAATGTAGTTCATTCTTTGGTTAATGGGATGTGCAGAAGCATTTTTCACAACTCATAAAAACTTTGGTTAATGTCTTATAAAACTTTGGTTAATGTAGTTCATTCTTTGGTTAATGGGGTGTGCAGAAGCATTTTTCACAACTCATAAAAACTTTGGTTAATGCCTTGCAAAACTTTGGTTAATGTAGTTCATTCTTTGGTTAATGGGGTGTGCAGAAGCATTTTTCACCAAAGTTTTTATGAGTTGTGAAAAATGCTTCTACACACCCCATTAACCAAAGAATGAATTATATTAACCAAAGTTTTTAACCAAAGTTTTTATGAGTTGTGAAAAATGCTTCTGCACACCCCATTAACCAAAGAATGAACTATATTAACCAAATTTTTGCAAGGCGTTAACCAAAGTTTTTATGAGTTGTGAAAAATGCTTCTGCACACCCCATTAACCAAAGAATGAACTACATTAACCAAATTTTTGCAAGGCGTTAACCAAAGTTTTTATGAGTTGTGAAAAATGCTTCTGCACACCCCATTAACCAAAGAATGAACTACATTAACCAAATTTTTGCAAGGCGTTAACCAAAGTTTTTATGAGTTGTGAAAAATGCTTCTGCACACCCCATTAACCAAAGAAAGAACTACATTAACCAAAGTTTTACAAGGCGTTAACCAAAGTTTTTATGAGTTGTGAAAAATGCTTCTGTACACCCCATTAACCAAAGAATGAACTACATTAACCAAAGTTTTACAAGGCATTAACCAAAGTTTTTATGAGTTGTGAAAAATGCTTCTGCACACCCCATTAACCAAAGCATGAACTACATTAACCAAAGTTTGGCAAGGCATTAACCAAACTTGTTATGAGGGTTGAAAAAATTACGTACGTGTATATGGACATCCCATTAACCAAAGAATGAACTACATTAACCAAAGTTTTACAGGGCATTAACTAAAGTTTTTATGAGTTGTGCAAAATGCTTCTGCACACCCCATTAACCAAAGAATGAACTACATTAACCAAAGTTTTGCAAGGCATTAACCAAACTTGTCATGAGGGTTGAAAAATTTACGTACGTGTATATGGACATCCCATTAACCAAAGAATGAACTACATTAACCAAAGTTTTACAAGGCATTAACCAAAGTTTTTATGAGTTGTGAAAAATGCTTCTGCACACCCTATTAACCAAAGAATAAACTACATTAACCAAAGTTTTGCAAGGCATTAACCAAACTTGTCATGAGGGTTGAAAAATTTACGTACGTGTATATGGACATCCCATTAACCAAAGAATGAACTACATTAACCAAAGTTTTACAATGCGTTAACCAAAGTTTTTATGAGTTGTGAAAAATGCTTCTGCACACCCCATTAACCAAAGAATGAACTACATTAACCAAAGTTTTACAAGGCACTAACCAAAGTTTTTATGAGTTGTGAAAAATGCTTCTGCACACCCCATTAACCAAAGAATGAACTACATTAACCAAAGTTTTGCAAGGCATTAACCAAACTTGTCATGAGGGTTGAAAAATTTACGTACGTGTATATGGACATCCCATTAACCAAAGAATGAACTACATTAACCAAAGTTTTACAAGGCATTAACCAAAGTTTTTATGAGTTGTGAAAAATGCTTCTGCACACCCCATTAACCAAAGAATGAACTACATTAACCAAAGTTTTACAAAGGATTAACCTGAGATTTTATGAGTTGTGGTAAATGCTTCTGCACACCCCATTAACCATAGAATTGTCACTGTACAGGAAGAGAAAAAATAATGGAAACTTCATTATAGCTAAAAAAATTGTGATTTGATGAATCATATTCCCTTTAACCCTCAAATGTTTATCCGCCAGAAGTTCACCTCTTGCTCCAAATCGCCATGTAACTGACTAACTCATATTCCCTTTAACCCTCAAATGTTTATCCGCCAGCAAAAAATTAATAAACATATATCAAGACATTACAATGTTTTACTCACAAAGACAACCACTGTCAATATTCTATTGCATCATACAAATGCAAATCCCAAGTAATTTTGACAACAACAACAATATAGGAGCAGCTTGGACTTTGCAAGTGAAAATCAGAATGCAAAACAAGTTGTAGTAGTCTTTAACAATGCAAGTTATAGGTAGTGGAAGCAATTGAAGTTGAAATTAGCATCCTGGATCAACAACTCTAACAAAATACATTAGCTTTCCAAAAAAAATATATTCAACTACAAGCAAAGCCTAGACAATTACAATGCAAAATCATATGTGACTGCCTCAAATGAAGGACCCACATCATGATATCCTGAACCAATTAAAATGGAGAACTCATCGTCAAGATTTTGGGAAGCTCCGCATTCTCCAATACATTCTTCCGATTATTATTTTTGGGATAAAGGACCCATCGGCAAAGAATTTCTTGGCGGATTGCGGCAACATCATCCTACACACACAAATATAGTATTATATAACAACCACTTTAAACATACAAATATATTATTCTTTGTTAAAAATATCAATGAGTTTGACATATGAATAAACTAATCATTACCGCTGTCCAATAAGGCATTGTCTTGTCACCCCATTTTTTCACCATCCCATATTTTCATGTATTTCAGCACATATGTTTCGCAACCATCACTATAGGACCAACATTAAATATTTAGTACCATGTATCTAAGGACATTCAATTAGTAATGAAACATTTGACACATTGCATGGTATCATGAGAAAACATCCTTATTGCAAAGTTTCCACAATAAATCATAGCTTTAAGTGGAGAGTTCAGCTTCCACACAGTATAGCAGATCCTAGGATTAATATGATGAGAATAGCTTTTTCTATAACACACTATTGCTACAATATGCCCAAAAGCCTAAAGCCAACCCTTCCTCCAGTCAAACCCTTAAGAACAAGAATAACATATTCAAAGAAGGAAAATCAAAATCTAACCGGGAATAGAAGCAATAGATACCTCTATTACATTGTTGAGTCAGTGAGTTACTTTCTTGTTAGTTAACCTTTCTGTTGCTAAGGAATCATTATAAATACTTAAAACAGGAAAAAAATTATTATGTCTGTAATTTTTTTAAAGAATGCATTAGGCTCTTTAGTCAAGTATCAAACAATTTGTTTCTCTTTTTCCAACCAATGGATAACATGAACTAACAAAAAGCACCAAAAGTAGGGAAAACAACAGATATGTATGATTTGAACAGATAAGGAGAGAAGGATAATAGGAGTACATATATAGAGCAACACTTGTAAATGGGAGAAGGTAAGAAACCTTATTTATGTGATTATTGACATTCTGGTCAGGAGATGGCATAAACAAATAGCTCTAGAACTACAGAAATGACACTAATAACAATAATTCAGTCACAAAGCAAAGTTGATGAAATATAAACCTATGTCATGAAGATTTAAAGAAGTTTTACTTTCGCAATCCATTGCCTTGATGTAATATAGAATCCTTAAAAAAAATTAACTAATCATGGTGAATGCTCAAATAAAAAGTCTCTCCCAGATATCACCCAAATAGGGATAATAAGTTTAATGCTGAGTGATGATCATATTATGGGCCATGTAACTCTTTACTTGATACTGAACTTGAAGTAGCTTCATTCAGATTACATTCTCAAAATGGCATTTTAGAATGGCACATAGTCAACATAGAGGTAGGAATAATTTCAAATAACTAATACAAATGAATTATTGCCAAAACTTGAAGGTTCTACTTTCATTCCCAGCTGCCACACCCAGTTATTTGTTGTTTACTGAGATAGCCACCAATGCAAAAACAGTAAATGTATTCAGCTAAATGCAAAAGAAACAAAGAATCCACATTCACACGTATCCTTTCTTAGACATAAAATTAGTTAAGTAAGTGATTCTATTCCCATGACTTCATGCTCAATTAAGCAAACCTTAAAAGCAAATCAACTACTTAAAAAACCCCTAAAACCAATTTAGGGCCCACTGATCCAGAATTAAAAGCAATATGTAAAATAAAGAAGCTTCTTAAGATGTCTTAATAATGGAATGAAAATGCTAGATCTCCATTGGTTCCTGAGAAAGTTTTCCCTTTTTTAGAGGGGAAAAAAATGTTGAAGCACTGCTACTTCTGAACTCGCATGGCTAAACATTTTCCACCAAATGAACACAGACACAAAAGTCAACCCTTAAACAAACACTACCATAAGGAAAACAGAGAAGAAAGATCCAAATAGCACTATTAAAAAGAATAATAACAAATAAATCACTTCAATCTTAATATTTCCTTTCCTGACATCAAAATCTTCCATCAAAATTTTGTTTATCAAACACATGTCTATATAAAACTTAAGCAAGACTAGTTTTGACAAGAGCGCGCCGGAGGAACGCCGCACGCACAGGATCTGAAGCAAGACGCACGGATCTGATACAAGACGCACTCACAGGAACGCCACACGCACAGGATCTGATGCAAGACGCACGAGAGCGTGTCAGAGGTGGAAAAGCCGCACGCACACTGTGGATGGTGGATCCGGCGTTCTCTAGTTCACGGAAGAATAGAGGATCCTTTGAATTCGGCGATCTCTAGTTTTATGGATGCACGACAGCATATTCACGGCGACGACATCTCCCTCGGACCTCCTTCTTTCTTTCTCGCGGCCAAGCGCTGCAGCAGAGAGAGCACCGATAGAAAATGAGGGTGGCGGAGATAACAAGAGAGAGACTCTGTTTCCATTGTGATTTTTGAAATGAGAAAGAAAACGAGATAGCAGAGTGATTTGGGCGCGTTTTTTGCTCATTTTTTACTGTTACCGAATACGGTGTCGCATAAGTTGTCGAAAATTGTTGTCAACATAACATTTCTGTTATTCAAACAACCCAAAATCGACAACCGAGCTGGACATCGTACAAACACACACAAAACAGTGCTCATCGATTTGACCGAGGTAGAGAAAAAATATTAAAAAAAATAAAAACCGTATGAAATACGGTGTCCGACAACCAAAAGGGTTGTCGGCCTATCTTTTCTGCTATTTTAATTATGTAATAGTGAGGTGCGACACCAAGCAGCACCTATTTTGTTGCTGCATTCTAGACGTCGTCATACACACACACACACACACACACATATATATATATAGTGAGAAAGAGTTACTTAGGGTATGATTGGTTCATAAGAGAAAATGTGAAGAGAGAAAATGTGAAGAGAGAGTATGAAAAGAGAGAAAAAGGTGAGAAATTTGGTAGATTTTGGGTATTGATTGGAATAAGTGAAAGAGAAGAGAAAAAGAGAAGAGAGAAGTGTTAGTTATTTTTTAAAAGACATTAATGTCCTTGACTAAAAATTTATATATAAGGAAAGAATAGGGGTAGAATTTGGAAAAAGTTAAAAAAATGCGTCGCTCACTCGCCGGTTTTCATTTTCTTCACACAATTGGAGAGAAAAAAAAGGACGTGGGACCCGCTACTTTTTTTTCTTTCGTCTCTTTATCGTTGGCAACCATGCAGCAAAAAATGTGATTTTCTCACAATTTCACATCGCACCATTTTCTATCATTGCATTTCATGCGAAAACAATCAAGCCGTTAGAGCAACTCCAATGACAGTTCGTCGAAGAAGTTCGACAGTGTATCAAAATTTGTGATCTTCCTTTTTCAACTCCAGCGGCAGTTTGCAACGGTTCGTTCGACACGCTGGCGAACCAGTTCGTTGTGAAGCAACGTTCGCAAGTGAAATGGATGAGATAGAGAGAGTGAGAGACACACACACACAATGGTTCGCTGGTGGAGCGGCAATTCGCAACGCGTTTGGAACTCTCTCTAGACCCACCATGCGCGTTCGAAACTCAATGTTTGAGTTTGCTGATGGAGTTGCTCTTATGTGAGAGTAAGAGGGTTCGTTCTTCTAGCCATTAGATTGAAATGAAAACATTCTTTTAAATGAGACTAAAACATTCTTTTAAGTGACAGACATTGCTCTCACTCTTGCGTTGTCTTCTTCGATTAAACCATATCCCGTTTTTCTTAATCTGCCATACTCTATCGTTGACTCCCTATCTTCCCCTAACATCGTCTTGGAACCAAGCTACTTCCTCTTCGTTTTCTACCTTGTGAGCATTTAGCTTCCGTTAGCCATGCTCCTGCTTAACTCAAGACCTAAGACAAGACTCCTCAATTTTGGCATTTTCTCTTTCACATGACAAGTGACAACTTATCCTCACGACTTTCGCCTTCAAGACTCCATAGATGAGGGATTCTCCCCCTTTTCTTTGCCTTTTGATTTTGCATGATTTTAATGTATGTATTCGGCTTGTCTTCTCTATTGCCTACTCTTCTGGCAAAATAAGGTGCCCCAATACAGAGCCCCTGACATTCAGTGCAGGGACATCTCTATGATCAAAGCCATTGTCGTATTTTGTTGTTTTGGATGACCATTTCCTTTTATTTTTGTTGCTTAGTGTCTATGATTTTAATTCTATACATTTAACTACAGTTGGTGATTTAAGAGATGAATTTACTCAAAGAGCAATGCCTGTGCAACATATCATCAGTATTTGGCCATTAATAGTTGGATATGCTTTTTGGTTTGACACTTCGAGGGTCAAGGAGAACAATTGCACAATACACGTTTTTTTGGAATTTGGATTTATGTAATCACATTATTTGTATAATTTTGGATGTAATCACTGCTTCACCTTAAAAAATGAGTAAGTGGTATGATTCTGATTCTGCATCTTTCTTCACTTTTGAAATTTTGGATTCAACGAGTCTTGTGCAAAAGGTGTGTGATGAAAGCGTCGTGAGATGAATAATTAAGAGGAGGAGAGCGATCAGACATACCTGATGAAGGAGTTGCGGGATGAGAGGGAGAGTGGGGCTTTGTGCTAGAATGGTGAGGCTCATTGCCGTTGGATGAGAATGTTTTAATCTCAACCATTAATTTCAATCTAAATGTCGAGAATAATTTCTCTCACTCTCACATAAAAAACTGATTTCTCACTTGATATGCCCCCTACATACCAAGTTCCATATTAAAACTCAATTCCTAACTATACTTTTCACCTACATTTCGGTTTTGGGAGCTCTCTAACGTATTTTGTATTTTGAGAGCAAAAATGAGTTATACCAAACTATTAGGCTTGATCTTTGGTATTTAACCTTTATTTGGGCATACAAAACTATGATAAAGTGTTTGACTCCAATATCCCTCTTAGTTTGTGGGAGTTATGCAAAATGCACATTTTTAGGCTTAAACTAGCTTGATTTAGGCACTTATATGCCAAATTGGAGTTTAGGGTACTCGAATTGAATGCTCCTTTTGTATACAAGTCTATTTTCACTTAGTGGAGTTGTTGGTGAAGGTTTTGAAGAGTTTCACCTCAGATTTAAGATCCCACCTTGTATTTCAATCTAAAAGTGATGATTTTGGTTCTAAGGGTCCAATTTGAACAATGGTCACCTAATCGGCTTATTTCTGGCTTTTACGGAGTTTAATAACATAAACTAGTAGGGACAAACCACAAATAAAAACTTTGGCCATTATTAAATATATCCCCTCACCTATTGAGTACACCTCCCAAATTAATAAACTCTCCAAAATATCCCCACTTAAAATCTTAGTATCGGAAATTCATAATTTTCGAAATGTAAAAAAAATTTGTATACCAAAAATTTGAATTTTCGGTATACAATTTGTATAACATAAATTCGAATTTTTGGTAAAATAAAAAAAAAAATTTCTTACCGAAAATTTGAATTTTCGGTATATAATTTATATACCGAAAATTCGAAATTTTCAATAAATTTTCTTTTTTTTACTTTACTGAAAATTCGGAATTCTTGATAAACAATTTGTATACCGGAAATTCGAATTTTCGGTATAAGAATTTTTGTCTTTTCCTTCGCACGCCACTCGATCTTCACGTGGCTCCGCCCTCAGTTTATCCGTGACTTTCGCGAGTCGTTGAAACCTAACACAGAGAAATGGAACAAATGAAAAATTTACTGTTTTTTCAACAGGTATACCTTTTGGTCCATACAAGTGAAGTGAAGCTGAAGGATTGGCAGAGGACTAAAATTGAAATGATGCAGAAAGCTTATAAGGAATCTGAAGCAAAAGAATCTTGTGAGGATCAACAAATGTGTTCGAGAGGGAGTTCACCTGATTCATCACTTAGTACAAAGAATAACGGACTGGATTTGGAATCAAACCAGAATGATTCGACTATAGATCAAGAGAATTGCGGAAACTGAAATTAAATTATCAACAAGAGTAGGAACGAATAGAGGAATTAATTAACCTTGAGATGGATTTCACCAAAGGGCTTTCGTCGGTGTTGATAGGGATAAGAATTGCGGTTGCGAGTGATCCTCCGCGTGGATTCTTCGCCGATGCCTTTTGTATACGGGAAATTCCTAATTTCCCCGATGCTAAAAAAATTGTCAGTATCGAAAATTGTAATTTTTAGTATATAAATTGTATATTAAAAATTGTAATTTTCTGTAAAAATATTTTATACACAATATTACCCGAAATTACACAAATTATATATTGAAAATTACAATTTTTGGTAAAAAAATTTTAAAGATAATATTACCAGAAATTGTAATTTTAGGTAATATGTTCAAAATCAAAAAAAAAAAAAAAGAACGGGTTTTTGTTGTTTTCTTCGAGGGATATTTTGAAAAATTCGCAAATTAGGGGTGTACTCAACAGGTGAGGGGTGCATTTAATAATGACAAAAACCTTTTTTGGTTTGAAAGTTATACGCCTACGATTTTGGGCTTGAAATAGTGATTTGGTCATGCTACCTTTAGATAGGAAAAACTCGGGGGCTTTTATTTTCCCACCCCCTCACTTAATTTTTTCACCTCCCCTTTTGTTTGAAAAGACAAAAAAGCCCCTCCTCTTTCCCCCCACCTCACCTCACCTCCCCTCCCCCATTCATTCTTCAGAACTTTTGTCCTACTCTCTCTCTCCCTTTCTCATGCTCACCCTCTCAATCTCTCCCACAACATCTCTCTCCTAACCTCATCCTCTCTCTCTCAGTGTCCTGTCTCAGGCGCCGCCTCCATCATCGCCATTGTTTGCCTGATTTCTGAGGTGCACAACCCTCCTTTTTTTCTTTGTGATTTCCAGCATTCCGGATTCTTGTTGCCGAAGTCGTCTGGAAACAATATTTTGACTCCGGCAACAAGATTCCGAACGTTACATTATTTTAAATCACCTGGATTCTTATTTCTAGTTTTCGGATGTTATTCATTCAGTTTGAAATTTTATAAAATTCTTGTTGATGCATGCACATTTCCACGAATCACAACCATGAGTTTTGTTCTTGTTTTTGTGTTTGTCAATGGTTGAATTACAACAGGTGACAAAGGCATCACATTTGAGGGCGATACCCTTAAATCATTTAGGGCATCGAAGGGCATCACACTCTAAGGCTTAAAGAGATAAGTTAACGACGCAGTGGTTAAATACAGAGACACCAGAAGTGTGTCTGATATCCATTACCGATGCCCTGTCTGTTGGGAACATGGACGTGTTCAGTATGATGTTCTGAAACTTCAAAATAACGGCGATGTCGACACGATGTTCGCAGTCCATGAGCAATATGCTAGCCTCAGGCCAATCGAGTTATGCGCAGATCTAGTGAGAAGTCCTGATCAGATTATCTCTCTCCTCAGGAAACTAAGATCAGTCGACGAAATCATCACAATGTGTACTGACCCAGATTCGTCAACCGTCACTACCTTGACACAACCTTGATGTTTTATTGTATTTCTCAAGTGTTAGGGGTTCAATTAACTGTGTTTGTTGTATTTGTCAAGTGTCAGAGTTTCAATTAACTGTTGTATGTTGCAAGTGCCTTATTTCCAGTTAATTGAATAACATTTTAATTTATGTCAACTAAAATATATATTTATATATAAATAACATGTTACAAACAAAACAAAATACATATAATGTTCATATAAATAAATAATGCACTAAATCTAATCAGAGGTCCCCCTAGATCTATTCTTTCGGACATATGTCTGCTGGGAATGTCGATCGGGACGTGCTAGTCTCATAAGCTCCTACACGAGGTCCCAACCCTCTGTTCCGGCTATATCACCAGTCGCCCTTCTAACATTCTCTAGTTGATCTTATACGCCCTGATCCATCTCGAATCCTACAACAATATTACAACAATATATATTATTAATTAATCAGGACTTTATTAATCAGGACTTTATAAAATATAACAAAATAAGAATAATAATTCCAACATACCTCCGATGGCCCCGCTGGAGCTGGTGGTGCTGGAGGCGGCGGTACAATTTGTGGGTAAATGTACGGGTGAGAGATCTTACGGAACCACTCCATGTAACCTGGCTCCACACCTGCGACCTGCATGCCACACTGGCCACCCTCGATGACATGCTCGTCAAAATGAAGCCACATGTCATCCATCTGCTGTAGAGTGATTGATTGCGATCTGATGCTGTGGGGATCCTCGGGAATGCGCTGCACATATCCAAACTGACGCAACACCCAGTCTTGCAGGTAGGGAAACATCAAAGGCCTAAATCGGATGAATCCTCTGAATAAGTATATAGCCTGGAACTCGCGTTGCGCTCTGTGCTCCGCATACTGGTCCCAGGTAACCTCCTCAGTAGTTAGTCTGTCCAAAACATGCCTGTATGGCTCCACCAATCTTGCACCTGGTCGTGGCTCCTGGTAGCCAGGTTCGAGCTTCTTGGTGCCGAATGCAACACCCTAAAAGTGTTCGTATATCCATGCCTGTGTGATAAATGCCAAGTCAAATTCTTTTCATTTGTATGTTACATGCATAAAAGTATTTTAAAACAACGACATTTGTACCTGTAATAGCGTCATGTAAGACGACACCTGCTTCGTCTTATATCTGCTGGCCTCCCTCAGCTGGTCGTACATGAATGCTAATGTCATTGCTCCCCATGCGTAAGTGCAAACTTTGCTCAGCTCCCTAAACATCCCCAGGTATGCCACCTGTGTCAACGTTTGGCTCTTGTCAGCGAAGATAGTGCGGCCGCGTAGGTGCAACAAGAACGCCCTAGCTGCCATGTCCCACTGGCCGTCATCGCAACACCCAGTGTACAACACTCCCAGCAGCCATTCGAGACGAACCGTGGGTCCCTTGTTCCTATCAACCTCAAGCCATGCAGCAACCATGGGGATGCCTAACAGGTCGTACAACTAAACAACAACTGTCTCCTTGTCAAGCATATACATGGTGAAGAACGCCCCTGTGACTGGAATATGGAGTATCTGGGAGATGTCATCCGGTGGAAGCTTGAGGTATTTGGCTGCCTACGCTCCACAAACGCACATAACATCCCCTTGTCAACTATCTTATAGCTGATGCGGCGAAGTTCATCAAGCTTAGATTCTTCCAACAGTGCCATAATCTCAGGGTGGGGTAATAAAGCAGCGGTACTTTTCCCGTGATTAGTAACTTTCAGCTCACCGCGATCCTGTTACCAAAAAAATATAAGCCAATTGCATTAAATTAAAATATAAAATGAAAACAACATAATAAAAAAATTAAGTATTGCAACATAATGAAAAAGAAAAATCCGGAAACAAAGATCTGGGATACCCTTGCAACTTGTTTCCAGACATGTATTTGATTTACCACATACAAAAACAATTTGCCGATATATCCCAGAAACTTGTTTTCAAATTTGTGTTGCTTTTTAGGATTTGTATAGTGTTATATGTAGTTTAAACCATCACCCAGCATGTAGGGTCTAGTAACTAAAATCCATATTACATGTAATGGGAGTTTTTAGTTGGCCACAAATGCCAATTTTTGATTCAGTGTACAATCAAGTGGTGGCGTAGGGAGTATTATCGAAAAATTGATGATCCTATATCATTATTTGTTAAAATATCAAAACATTCTTTCTCAAAACAAAAACTAAAAAAAAATATATAGTTTACTTATCTTATGTATTTTTTCTTTTCAGGAGACATGGCATGCACGAATGACGTTAAGGGTCATGGCCAGGGCCGAAGGCCAACCATGTCCCCGCGGAAGGAGCTGGCTGAGCAGCGCCGCTGTCAGGGGGTGCAGGATCGATGGAGCCATTCTGACACAGCCTAGAAAGAACGGCAGAGGACGATGCCACTTGGACGTCGTACGCGGAGCACAAGGCAGGTATGACGTTTCAGTCCATATCCCTGCACTGATGATTAATCTGGGTTGGTGGCTTGATATTACTCTATTTGATGGACATGGTGTTGCGATAGTTTGAATACGTTCAACGCATTCCCCGACACTGGCGTGCCATATGTTGGAACCTAAACAATTGAGAAGTTAGACCCTCATTAATTTTGATGATAACAAAGTATTTTCAAGAGAACAATTTATCTTCTAACATATCTTTGAGTGTACAGGTATCAAAGCTTCATATATTTGTACAAAACACTCAAGAAAGAAGAAGAAATTCACAAGAAAATTGAATACACTCCACTGATGTCAGCGTCCGAATTCACTCCAGCGTCTTACTAACAGCGAGCGTCCGGTAGTGTTACTCTTTGACACATGGAATACTCAATTGCTGCGAGCGTCCGTCCTCTGTTCTGAGCGAGCGTCTGATCTCTTTAATGAAGCACGTGATGATCACGTTTTTGTTCTTAACCTCAGAATGTTCTGGAATTGAATTCGAATTTGATTTTGTGCGCTCATTTTGATGTATGAGGAAGCAAAGGTGACACCTTTAGCATAAGACAAAAATCGTACAAGGCAATTGTGAAAAGCAGATTGTACGAAAACGGTAATGTGTACTATTCTGATATTCTCTGGAAGGGAAGAAAATGATTACATTTAAAATTACCTTACTCAATGAAAAGGAGCTATTTTTTACTGCAACGGTAATACCCCTGAAGTCTCCTATAAATACCCCAAGGTATTCATTGAAGAAGGTGGCCAGAACTAAGACTGAAATTGCTAGAACAAATTCTGAGAAAGAAAGAAACTTTATTTTGAAAGCATCATCACTCTGAGTGAGCAATCAAGTTTCGCGCCAAGTCTTTGGTCTACAAAGAACTGAACTCAGCGTCTTATACTTTCTTTTAGAAAGCTAATCTGTTTTGAGCTTAATCTTTTCATCCTCTCTGTGAGAGTTATTTTGATTGTATTCAAAAGAATATTCTCTTTTGTAAACTGTATTTGGCCTAGTTAAGGCTTTGTTCCTTAAAGGCTCGATCGTACTGAGTCGTTTTGAGAAGTTGAGAGTATTGTCAAGTTTGTGACAGTAGAATACTCTTGAGGAAAATTGTAATCAGTTGATTATAGTGAAAAATCCTTCAGGATCGAAGGGACTAGACGTAGCTACCAGTTGGTGGTGAACTAGTATAAATATCTGTGTCTCTTGCTTTACTGCTTTACATTTATCTTTACCTTGCTCAGTAAAACAAGTTTTCATAAACGCTTTTATTTCCTGCATCCGGTTAGTCTCTCATCATCTGGTTAGTTTCTCAGCGCCCGATAAACAAACAGTTTTGAAAAATCTGTGTTCTTAGTGCTTTTAACTTAAAGTTTGCGAAAAGTTTTTCAATACAATTCAACCCCCTTGTTGTGGTCACCTTCAGTTGGTACCAGAGCTCGGCCTCTTGGTTGAGCACTTAACAGTGTTAAGAGAAAAGATCCTATACTGTGAACATGTCTACTGAAGGTGGTCATATGAACCGTCCTCCTCTATTCAATGGAGAAAAATTTGATTACTGGAAAGATAAGATAAAAGCTTTCTTTGAGACACAACAACTTGAGTTGTGGGATATAGTTCAAAGTGGTTACATTCCTCCCACTAATGTTCTTGCTGTTGCTATAGCTAGAGAAGATTGGAATGATGAGCAGAAAAAGAGATATTAAACTAATCAAAAAGCTAGATTCATTCTTATCTGTGCTATGACAGAAAAAGAATATGATAAATATGGCAAATTTGATACTGCCAAAGAAATCTGTGACTCACTTATTTTATCTTACGAAGGCTCTGCCCAAGTAAGAGAAACCAAAGCTAGCATGTTTGTTCGCCAATATGAGTTGTTCAAAATGGAAGATGGTGAAAACATTGAAACTATGTTTGGAAGATTCCAAACACTTGTTCATGGATTACAGGCCCTTGGAAAAAGTTACATTACACCTGACCATATTAGAAAGATCCTGAGAAGCTTGACTAAGCAGTGGAGACCCAAGGTCACTGCTATTCAAGAAGCAATAGATCTAAATGTCCTACGACTTGAGGATCTTATGAGTTCGTTGAAAGCTCATGAACTTGAGCTAAATGAAGAAGAACCTGTCAAGAAAAGCAAGTCTATTCCTTTGAAAGTCAATCAACATAAAGCTAGTTCTTCCAAAGCCCTTCAGGCTGAAGAAGAAGAATCAGAAGAAGAAACTTCAGAAGGAGATGTTGACGCATCAGAAGATGAGCTCGCGTTTATATCTAGGAAGATACAAAGAATGTGGAAAAAGAGAAATTTCATAAGGAAGTTTCAGAAGAAAGATACTAAGGACAAGAAGGAAAGCAAAGACAAGGACAAAGCCCAAGTCATTTGCTATGAATATAAGAAGCCTGGACATTTCAAGTCCGAATGTCCTAATCTTAAGGAGAAGCCCACAAGAAGTTCTTTCAAGAAAAAGAAGAAGAGCCTCATGGCTACATGGGAAGATCTAGACTTATCCTCGTCTGAGGAAGATAATGAAGAAGAAGCAAATATCGCTCTCATGGCAGACACTGATCTTGACTCAGAAGAAGAAGTTGAAGAGGTAATAGTATATGATTCCTACTCTGAACTTCAACTTGCATTTGATGATCTTCTTAAGGACTTGCCACTCTCTCTGTTGAGTATAAGAATTTGAAAAAGAAATTTTCAAAATTATCACAAGACTTTTAAGCTTTAAACAAAGAAAAATATGTACTCAATAAAGAGAACTAGAAGCTGAAAACTGAAAATCAGCATCTGATGGATAACCAACATCTGGTCGCTAACAAGCAACCAGAAGCTGAGAGCTCTCAAGCTGAAAGCTCTAAAGTTATAGGCAATCTTAAATGCAAATCAAATGATTATGAATATGCATTTCAAAAGTTTCTTGCAGAGAGTGTAACTCGAAGCAAGCAAGCTTCAATGATTTGGGGTGTCAGTAAAACGACAACTCATGGTCTTGGTTATATATTAGATGAACCTCCTTTAGAAAATGATTCAGCGTTTGATAAATCCAATAATCATAGTAAATGTTTGCATTGTACTTACTGCAATAAACCTGGTCATTTGAAAAATACATGCACTGTTTTTAAGACTGTGAAGGACAAGCTTCCTTCAAGAACTAACAAGAAAGGACCCAAAAAGATATGGGTACCTAAAGATAAAATAGTCTATGTTGCAGACATGCTTAGAAACAAAGTCAACACACCTATCTTGGTCCTTAGACAGTGGATGCTCGCGTCACATGACGGGAGAAAAGCATATGTTCCAAGAACTAAGGCCTAAAGAAGCTGGATTCGTTGGTTTCGGAGGAAACCAGAAAGGTAAAATAGTTAAAATAGCTGGATTCTTGAATGGTTTTATAACTGAGGAAGTGTTTGTAAAACAACCTCCTGGATTTGAAGACATTGAATTTCCAGAACATGTCTTCAAGCTTAAAAAGGCCCTGTACGGTCTTAAGCAAGCTCCCAAAGCTTGGTATGAAAGACTGAGTACATTTTTGATGAAAAATGGTTTTACCAGAGGTTTAGTAGACACTACTCTTTTTAGAAAAATATCAAACAAGCATTTTATAATTGTTCAAATATATGTTGATGACATTATTTTTGGAGCTACTAATGAAAGCTTTTGCAAAGAATTTTCTAAGCTAATGCAGGCTGAATTCGAGATGAGCATGATGGGTGAACTAAAGTCTTCCTTGGAATTCAAATCAAACAATGCAATGATGGTATCTATATACATCAAAGCAAATATATCAAGGAATTGCTAAAGAAATTCAAAATGGTGGATTGCAAACCTATGTGCACTCCTATGCATCCAACGTGCATTCTTGGTAAAGATGAAACTGATAAAAAGGTAGATCAGAAAATGTACAGAGGTATGATTGGATCTCTACTTTATCTTATAGCTTCAAGACCTGATATTATGTTCAGCGTCTGCCTGTGTGCTAGATTTCAATCAGATCCTAGAGAATCACACTAGAGTGATGTTAAAAGAATTTTTAGATATTTGCAAGGATCTACTAATCTTGGTTTGCTTTATAAGAAATCAAAAGATTACAAGTTAGTAGGTTTCTGTGATGTTGACTTTGCTGGAGATCGAATTGAAAGAAAAAGCACAAGTGGAGGCTGCCAATTCCTTGGAGCAAATCTTGTGTCTTGGTCAAGCAAAAGGCAAAGCACGATTGCACTCTCAACAGCAGAAGCTGAATATATTTCAGCAACAAGTTGCAGCTCTCAACTTCTGTGGATGAAATATCAACTTGAAGATTATCTGATAAAAGAGAGTAACATTCCTATCTTTTGTGATAATACTTCTGCAATCTGTCTTACTAAAAATCTCATATTGCATTCACGAGCAAAGCACATTGAGATTAAGCATCATTTTATAAGAGACTATGTTCAGAAGGGTATTCTCGAAATAAAATTTGTAGACACTGATCATCAGTGGGCTGACATATTTACAAAACCCTTCTTGAAGATAGATTCAATTTTATAAGAAGAAATTTAAATTTTCATCTTATAGAAGAATGATTAATCTCAGCGTCCGATGATATGCATCATCTCAGCATCTGGTATGACATAAGCATGTATACGTGTAAGCATTTTATTTGTCATGTGCATCATAACTCAGCGTCTGGTGAATCGGTTGCGTGCGTCCGAGCACACACACGTGTCACAGTGTAAAGGACTTAAGCGTCTCATCACATTTCTCTGAGTCATGATTATTTATGTTTTCAATAAAATCTTTTTACTTGATTTTACTTTTCTTTTGGCATCTTCATTTAATGAAAAGGGGAATCTTCATTTTCTTTTCATTTTGATTTAATTTTTTTTTGGAAATGCAAAACGGTTTTTGAAAAAGGACTGTACCATTTTCCATCAGCTTTCCCACTACTCAACATTTTTCGCTCCATCACTTCACTTTGTTTCTACTTGCAAAAATTATTTTCTCTCTCTCGCTCTCTCTATGTGTGATTTCAAACCCTAACACCTCCATTACCCACTCTGCAACTGCTACCATGGCTGATAAAAAGGTTGGACAATATACTGCTGCCTATGATGTCTTCTCAGAAGCAAAACTTATGAATGAAAACATAATTGATTTTGAGAATTTCAAGCTCTATGGTTTGGATTTTGAAGAAGGTTTGAAGAAACTGGGTTAGAAAAATTATTTTATCTGGGAACCAGTTGATGTGTTGAGCTATGCTATAAAGGAATTCTGGGGGAACGCTCGTCTACTTCCGGGTGAAATTATTGAAGGACATATCAGAGGTTTCAAGTTAGTTTTTACTATAAACTCTATCGCTCAGACCATCAAGTGCCCTTGTGAAGGAATCAGTTACTATGCTAACTGGGTTGACGCTTACAGAGGTTTGGAAAACGTCAATGAAGCTCTGTTTGAAAATTATCGTGAGTTGAAGAAGAAGAACATAACTCCCACTGCCAAAGATTTGAAAAGCCACTACAGAGTATTGCACAAAATCATCGCTAAGAGCGTGATTCTAAAGGCTGGTTCAAGCGACATAGTAAACTATGAGCAAAAGTTCATTATGAGAAACTATATGGATGGAAAGAAAATCAACCTACCTAGGTTGATTATCAATAATCTTGTTAATGCTCTTGTTTATTCAAGGAAAAGTGTTGATAAAAAGAATATTGTCAAGGCTATTCCTTATGGAGTTCTTCTTTCCATAATGATGATGAAAGATAGTATTGTGAGAAAGCTTGGTGCTCTGACAAACAAATAAGAAAGAGATAAATACTTTGGTGTTGGTGCTGTTGTTCGTCCTGAGGTTTTTGGAGTTAACATCCTGGTAAGAATGCAATTGATAACTGGTACTATGATCAAGAAGGTAAAACTAGAGCAACAAGAAGGAGAAACTGTTGCAAATGTTGGTGAAGCTGAAAAGAAAACCACCAGAAGCTCAATTGCTGGTGTGAAGAGACCTGGTGAATCTCCTGTAAGGGAGACAAGAAGAATGAAACTGAAGGTGGCTCCTGCACCCACTGTTGATGAACCAGAAGATGAGGACAGAATCCCCATCAGGAAGATCTTGGAGAAAAAGAAAAAGTCAACAGCTGAAAAAGATGTTTCAGCGTGTGATCAAGGGAAGCAAGTTCCTCCTCCACCTCCTGCCATTGTTGCCTCTAAAGGAACAAAGAGAAGATTGATTAGGTCTTCTGAGCTTAACCCAAAGGTACTTGACTTTACTGTTGATGAGTCAGTATGTATTTTTGATTCTCATGATGTTATTCCTGCACCTCCATTATCTGTTTCACAACCACAAACCCAAACACAAACCCAAACACAAACCAAGAAAACCAGAATGAGCCTACAAAAAACCTCTACCCTTATCCCCACAAAACCTACCCAAACACAATCCAATACACTCAACTTAGACCTACCACAAATCTCCTCAGATACCTCACTTACTACATACATTTCCAAACTTCACTCTCATCCCTTCAACCTGTTATTCAAAGTACCTCCCATCAATCCATCCAAACCCTACACACCTAGAAACTATACAATCACTAAAACCACTCCCACCCACTCACCCTCACCTACAAACCTACAGATTTCAGTGGAAGGAAGAATGTCTCACGCATTAACAAACCTCGGTTTGTTAAATATAAGTCATACCACAGCATCTACAATCGTCCTTCTACTTGGCATTTGAAAACCTTCAACTCTGGAGTTGCCAGACTAGAGATTGCCTCTCCAATGAATACTGCTTTCAAAGATGGAGAAGACCATTTTGAGATGACTCTCAAAGGAAGATTAAGACCGGAACTTGGTAGCAGAGCAATTCCTTTCTCTGTTGACCTTCCTAAGTTCCTGCCTCAGATTGAACCTCTCACATCGGAGGAGTGTGGAAGGTGGATTACGGATGAAGAAGCTGCCTTCATGGCACACTGTCTTGAAATGAAAAAGCTTAAAGTTATTAGACAGTTCAGAGATCCTTTTTCTGTATCCGTAAAGATTGTTTCAGATAGACAAAGGTGGCTACCTTGGTCTATTCCTGGGAAGAGGAAGGAACCTGCACTTGGCAAGTTGCCATACAGCAAGATCGAACTCAAAGAGTATGAGAAGGCTCCTCAGAAGTTTAATCTTAAAGAATTCTCTGAGCTTCCGATTGACAAGATTACTGAGGACCATGCCAGAAGGTTTTACCTCAGTTCTCTAAAGGAAGATGAATGGAGAACTGGCTCCTCAAATTGTTGCAATGCTGAGAAAGCAATAATTCCCACAGTTGGCACTGTCAGAAAAGTTCCTGGCACAAATCTTGGAACAACATATTTTGATGATACGTTTATGTGTTCAGTGATCAGGCCTCTTGACTGCATGAAAATATATGTCTAATGGGCTGTTGTGACTAAGCACTTTGACATTGGATTTATCTGGAATCAATGGTCTGAGTCTTGGAAAGACAAAGCTCTGTTGCCATGCCTTGTCCCCTTGGTGCTTGATGAAGATGACAGGGAAAATCTGCGAAGAGTATACCTGACAGAAAATGAAGGACTCTCTTTCGCTTTTGGAGCATTGAGCGTCTTTATCAGAAGAGTATGGGGAGAAAATGCTGGAAACAAGTTTGATTCTTTTACTGCTGATGTGTTTCTGCACAGAGACATTATCTTTATGGATCTGCTGTATCCAGAAGATGTGAAGAAAAGAAGGGAAATTCAGGTAGAATCTGAGCAGAGAAAACTTGGAAATCTCATCAAATGGTGTATACCAAATGATGCATTCTTTCAAAGAGCTCAACAGAAGAAGGAACTGAGATTGAAGCTGTCTAATTTGGTGCTAGCAGAGCATCAGAAGATGAAACCTGCACCAGTATCAGAAGCTGGACCTTCCACTTCTTCTTCTACTCCTGCAGTTGAGATGGTCACTATTCCTAAAGAAGAGTTTGAAGAAATGAAGGCCACAAACCTGAAGGTTGCTCAGTTGGAGAATGCTTTGAAATTACTCTATGAACGTCTTAACATTCATCCACCACCTCCACCAAATCTTTGAATTTTTTTTGCTGTATGATATAAATTATTTTTTTGGGTACTCTTATATATATATATATATATATATATATATATATACACTGTTGCTCTGATTATCTGTTTACATATCTCTATTGAGCATAACTTGTGTATCTGACTTATATTCAAATTTTTCTAAGTCTTATTTTGACTATGATGTGCTTTACACTCTTTTTGACTGATGACAAAAGGGGGAGTAAAAGAAAGGTTTGATGAACACATGAAAGTCTGATTGACTAATTCACTGTCCGATGGATACGCTGAAATTGAAGTATCATGCATAGCATTTCATACATAGCATTTGTGTTGGTTATTTATAGCATTTCATATATAGCATTTGTGTTGGTTATTTATTGCTCTAATACCTATAATGCTTTGATATTCATAGATCCAGTACTCTGATAATGATCAATAACTTTGGAACAATGAAAATCATTTTTGATGAAATGAAATCAGCGTCCGATCTCACTTTGTTAAATGAATATATGCTCTGATACATCTACGTATTTTTGCAATCACACAAATGAATTTGTTTATCAATAATCGCTCTAATACCTGAATTATTCATATATATCTAAATTGTTGAATTCAGGGGGAGACCCTTGATATTATTTTGAAATTAAATTGTTTATCAACCTTGGATATTTGTCATCATCAAAAAGGGGGAGATTGTTGGAACCTAAACGATTGAGAAGTTTAGACCCTCATTAATTCTGATGATAACAAAGTATTTTCAAGAGAACAATTTATTTTCTAACATATCTTTGAGTGTACAAAACACTCAAGAAAGAAGAAGAAATTCACAAGAAAATTGAATACACTCCGCTGATGTCAGCGTCCGAATTCACTCCAGCGTCTTGCTAACAGCGAGCGTCCAGTAGTGTTGCTCTTTGACACATGGAATACTCAATTGCTGCGAGCATCCGTCCTCTGTTCTGAGTGAGCGTCTGATCTCTTTAATGAACCACGTGATGATCACATTTTTTCTCTTAACCTCAGAATGTTATGGAATGGAATTCGAATTTGATTTTGTGCACTCATTTTGATGTACGAGGAAGCAAAGGTGACACCTTTAGCATAAGACAAAAATCGTACAAGGCAATTGTGAAAAGCAGATAGTACGAAAACGGTAATGTGTACTATTCTGATATTCTCTAGAAGGGAAGAAAATGATTACATTTAAAATTACCTCACTTAATGAAAATGAGCTATTTTTTACTGCAACGGTAATACCCCTGAAGTCTCCTATAAATACCCCAAGGTATTCATTGAAGAAGGTGGCCAGAACTAAGACTGAAATTGCTAGAACAAATTCTGAGAAAGAAAGAAACTTTATTTTGAAAGCATCATCACTCTGAGTGAGCAATCAAGTTTCGTGCCAAGTCTCTGGTCTACAAAGAACTGAACTCAGCGTCTTATACTTTCTTTTAGAAAGCTACTCTGTTTTGAGCTTAATCTTTTCATCCTCTCTGTGAGAGTTATTTTGATTGTATTCAAAAGAATATTCTCTTTTGTAAACAGTATTTGGCCTAGTTAAGGCTTTGTTCCTCAAAGGCTCGATCGTACTGAGTCGTTTTGAGAAGTTGAGAGTATTGTCAAGTTTGTGACAATAGAATACTCTTGAGGAAAATTGTAATCAGTTGATTATAGTGAAAAATCCTTCAGGATCGAAGGGACTAGACGTAGCTACCAGTTGGTGGTGAACTAGTATAAATCTCTGTGTCTCTTGCTTTACTGCTTTACATTTATCTTTACCTTGCTCAGTAAAACAAATTTTCATAAACGCTTTTATTTCCTGCATCCGGTTAGTCTCTCATCATCCGGTTAGTTTCTCAGCGTCCGATAAATAAACAATTTTGAAAAATCTGTGTTCTTAGTGCTTTTAACTTAAAGTTTGCGAAAAGTTTTTCAACACAATTTAACCCCCCTTCTTGTGTTCACGTTCACCATAGAGTGCGGTCGGTTAGTTCACAGGAGATGGACGAGAAATGGTTTGCTTTTGATCATCACCTGATTGAGACTGGTCCTGAGGTGGCGTATCCGATAGACGTGGAGCCCTGGTACATCGAGTGGTTGTTGCGTCTCAGACAAGTGCACCTGGTCGTAACGTAGCAATAAAGTGGGATTTGATTCCCAATTGTCGAACCCACAAGGAATAACGACTAGTATCGATCTACTTTAAGTATCTTAATTATTTAAGAAAATAAAAAGGGTAATTTGAGTGCGAAATAGTGAGAATGAAGACATAAAAATGCATTTGGAAAACAATGGAGAGAAAACATAGGATCATGGTTTCACTTATTCTGTCGATTCCTTCTTAGCTCGATTCTATCTTATTCCTCTTTTATCATCGCGTTATTGATCCCCTTTCTATTTACTAACCCTAAACTTCAGCAGTTAATAATATTTTCTCTCTAAGATTAATTTCCTGAACTAATCTTGGTTAAAAGCATTAAATTCCTTATTAGTCTAGGAGTTTGAATCGATTAAAAGGTTATATAACTATCCTTCTTAAGTCCATTATAAATCCCCAATTACCTTACAATTCCATTAACTAACAACAGTACCCATCGACAATTAATTAACTAAGACATGCAAAATTAATTACCTAAGGTTCCTTTAACGTCCCATTAAATAACCATAGTACCCACTGTCAATCAAACAACGTCTCGTGAATAATTATTAAATTGCAAACAGACATCACAGTAAAGCAATTTAACGCGAATAATAATGTCGAAATAAAAGTAAAGTAAAACACTCACTAAGACATAGTTAGAAATCTATAGGAGAGGCTACACCAAAGACCCTTGAAGAAAGCTTAGATGCTCATGTTCAATGAAACCAAACAAACAATGCAAAAAGGTAACATAGTTAGAAGGGAAGAAAAAACCAGGTTGGAGTCCTTAAATTCTGCCTATGAACCCTTGCTCGCCCTCCAGAGTACTCCTGGCGGCTCTAGGATTCGTCCTCAGTGAAAGAGAGAGAGTGAAATCCGTATATCTAGGTGTGTGGAATAAGGAGGTCTAGGTCCCTATTTATAGAGTTGTGTCAACAGTAGGTCAAGCGACCTTCATGTTTTGATGATTTCGCAACGATGTACGGTTGTACTGCGCAGCGTGTATGGTCATACTTCGCAATTTCCCTAATTCTGGCTGTTGTGTTTAGATATGTACGGTCATACTGTTGGGAGACTTCGACGCCAACCCGTGTCGATCTGCTCTGTATGCCCATGCTTCAATACGCAATCATGTACGACCGGCCGTGCTTCGCGCCTAAGAGCACAAAAATTTGCTCCTTTAGCTTGATTCGTTCTCGATTTTTTTTTGCGTTGTTCCTATTGTTAATAAATTAACGTGCAATTCATCATCTTTATATTAACAAAAATAGAAATTAGAAAATATACAATATTCTCGAAATTTATAAAAATTCTTAGTCAATCAAATTTTTTTTAAAAAAAATAGAGAGGACTCCTGAAAACTTGTTTCTGGAACTTTTTGTACACCTAGAAACACGGCTCTGTGAAAATCTAGAAGCAAGATGCCGAATTGTTTCACCTCCATGATGTTGGATTAACACGTCCAGCAACTTGTTTCCGAAATTTCCCGAAACCTTGTTTCTGAATCGATTGTAAACACAAAAAATGGAGTTTGCGAAATCAAAACTGAGGGTTCGGGATGGGGGAGAAGTTTGCCATGGGTCTAAATCATGGTGGGGAGGAGGTTGTGGGTGGTGGGGAATAATGGGAAGAAGGGATGGGTAATGGCGGGTAGGGGGAAGGGATGATTTTTGGGGTTTTCAGGGATAAGGGTATTTTTTGTCTTTTTGCAATTAAGTGGGAGGTAGGGGAGGTGGCAAAAACATTTCCCAATATGAATTAACAAAAGCATCGTCGCTGCTGTTATTACGGTACACTAACAATTTCAATCATGCTTCGGCTCTCGACCAATAGTTCTTCATCTTTTTCTAGTGTCTACTGTAGACGAAAGCAACAACCCTTCTGTTCTTGTTGTTGTATTGTTTTCGTCATGTTGCATCTCACCCACATAAATGTGATGTAACGTAGCTAAGTTCAAATTCTCATAATAAAATTTTCAATCTCTGATCATCTTTGATAGCAGTGATTGATTCTAAAGTAGTAAATGATTGCCAATGGATTAAGTAATGTAATAAAAATTTATCTTAACAACCCCCTGCCGTATTAGCCAATCACATGTAAGATTCATCGAATGCAGCTAACATGATATTCTTAATCAAAGAAGTAGATCTGTATATTGGATTGCACAACTGTATAATTACTGCACAATTTTGTGTACTTTTATATACAAAACAGGGAGCTCAGACCAAAGTAATCCAATGACTTTTTCTACTCTGTATTTTCTTTCCCTCTTCGATATGAAGCAGGTCGCATCTGCATTCTTGAACTCCAAAATGGAATTTGTGCATCTTGAATGCGTCTTCAACCAGTCTAGTCTAATGAATGCTGCATAAGCTCCATCCACTGAAATAAGCACAAAAAAAAAAAAATGTAACATCACTTTAGTAACAAGGATTTTCTTTTCCATTACTTTTTTCTGTCTCAAACTTACCTGTCTCAGTAGGTTTGCAAGAGTCCTAGGCAGTGCTTCGATGTTCCTCAGAACAATATAATAGGGAAAGGGAAAAGAGTCCATGTACTTGGAAAATTTCATCTTTCCGCCCTCAAAGGATGCTTCCTGGAGTCCAGAAATCACGGTTAGGGAAAATAAAAGTTGCATGTCATAAAAATCACTTGAGGCTGTGAATAATAATACCATGAGATCCATAATTGACTCCTGAGAATTATCAAGAAGCAAGAAAACAACCATCCGGTTACCAGTTAGTACATCTCTAACACACCGCTTTAAGTTATCCTGAAAAAATTAAAATTGAAGATCAGTGATCAAAGTGGCAAATAGTTATGAAGATAAATATATAAAAAGGAAACCAAATTGTTAATCACGTACCTTTTCATGAAACCGACCATCTGCAATTATTAAAACAAGTTGCTGCAGGGGATTACGTCCAGATGGAAGTCGTGATTCTGCAACTGCAGCATCTAGCTTGTTGGTCAAGTAATTCAACAGATCAACAACTGGCTCATCAGTGATAGTATTCTCTTGCTTGAATGTCAAATTGGAGATCATCTGCTCCTCAGTAAAAAATAAACAGTTAGATCCTTCCACACATACAGCAAACACACACATACCAATGTCAACAAAAAAAAAAAAATCTAGACTTGTTTTATTCTGCTAACCTTAACCCCCGTCTCTCCAGTGAATGGCCTGTCAAAATCATGCAGCAAATTTATGTTTCCTTTTGTTCCAAAGCTCGCAACAGCCAAGCTCCCCATTTCGAGAGAAACAGCACGGCATACTGTAACCAAAGCTTCAATTGCAACATCACCGCAGCCACTCTCCGACATACTATGTGAATCATCAACAGCAATCACAACTTGGTAATCACGTTTGTTGGGTCTGGTCGGCTTCAGCCATATTTTATCTTCAAGAAAAAGAGTTGCAAAGAATTGCAATAGCTGTTTTTTTTTTTTTTTTTTTTTTTTTAAGGTAAGGAAAGAGGGTAAGAACTAATATTTCATCAACAAATGCAAGCTATTATAAGGTCCATACATATTAATAATAACTCATCAAATACCTTTTTCATATTTATCCTTTTGCCAGTTCTATAATCTCCTTGGAGCTTCCTGGCCACTGTGGGCTCCATCACGAGGCGCAATTGCTCAGCCAATTCCTGAGACAAATTTGTTGTCTTAAGTTCATATCTTCTCCAGAGAGCAGTAGCATTATCTTTCACATGATCAGGAACGTCACAAGGTTCATGGCGTTTTCCTAGTTCCTCATCATGCACAGAAAGTTGGCTTAAATTATGTCTGTTCTCACTCAAGTATGATCTCCTGAAAGAAACTGCACCTTCCAAACGACTTTCAGGATTAATCTTCTCACTAGCAAGAGGCTTCACTGATCCATCATCTTGGGACTTCTCTATGGCTGGCATATTCACTTGCTCCCTTTTTTCATTTTGGGGGCGTAAGGACAAACTACTTACGGAATCTATTTCTGATTGTTCCTTCTCATACTGAAACTTTGCATCTGCTCCAGCACGACATTCTGTATCAAACTTATCGCTATCAATGTTTCTATCAACCTGTTCCAATGTTGCAGGTCCCAAAGCCTGAGTTGTTCCCTTTTCAAATTCAGAAACATATCCATACTCATCTGCACTATCACCTTCCATTTCACCCTGGATCTCTTTGTTATCTTCCGGGAGATCACCAGATACATTTATTCTTTCTTTCCGGAAATCAAGCGCATCACATGTAATTCGGCAAGGATTAGTTTGATTTTCCTGAGAAAACGAATGCTCATGCTGTGCACGGTGTGATTTAGGTTGAATTTTACTGAATCCCCCAGTATTTAATGAGTCTGACATCTTAAGATCCATATCAGATAGATCACTGGAAGGAAAGCCACCCAAGAGGGCAGGGTTGTCAAAGACATGATGGCTATTTGACCAATTTGATTCTGATGTTATATTTTCGGAACCAGATGTCTGCAAATCATTTTTGGACTGTGATGCGAAATCAACAGTGGAAACTTGCTCATTATCCACACCAAAAGATTCACATGTATCTTTCTTTGGTTCCATGGAATTCATGTCACCATTCTCTTTATGTTCTTGATCTAGATCATCTTTTCTGGAGGTCACATCAACTTCAGTATGTGCTTCTTCCATAATATCATCTGGTGGGCGTGTCTCATCAATATCATCCTGGTTCCCTTGGTTTCCATTCTCAGCTGAATCATCTTGCCCTTCAGGATCTCCCTCTTCCATAGGATCCACATCTTCCTTTACATTCAAATCCATATCCATGTCAGAAGAGTGATCCAGTTCATCTGGCTTCAATCCAGTAGGATCAGAATATGCTGCTTCTTTGTCCATATTTACCTTGTCTGCATTTTCTCCATCATCAAACTCATCCTGGTTTGCGGCTTCATCATTCTGAGCATCACCTTCATCACCATAATCATCCCCAGGTTCAATGGTGGTAGAGTCATCCTTGGCTCTTAACTCTTTGTTGCTTCCATCTCTATCCCTAACTGAAGGTCCAGATTCATACTTTTCTCTTGTGTCATTGGGTGTCTCATCGTCATTCTTATCCCAAATTTTCTCTCCAACTGCATCACTGTCTGGTCCAGTGTGTCCCATTTCAGATTCAAGCTCCTCATTCTCGCCATCAGAATCTTCATTTTCTCCGGAGTCTTCGCTAAGGCTTACTGCATCAGCCTGAAAATCTTGTTCCATCTCAATCCCTGTATTATTGCTACTTGGCACTTCCATGGAGTCCTCTTGTTTTTCCTTTTGCTGCAGCATTGACAAAAGAACATGATACATAGCTTCAGAAACCAAATTTGAGAGACATACCTTACCAAATCATGCAAAAAATATAAGGCCCAACGCTAACCTGTTCATGTGTTCCCAGCAGCTGATCTTCATCAGTAATCTGATCACTGACATCATTTAATCCAACACCCTCCCCCATGCCTGTCCCACTTGCATCTTCAGATGTATCAAGGGTTCCATCATCCTCTTTGTTTTCAGTGGAAGTTCCAAAACCTTTTGAAATTAAAGAAACTAAAATATTTGCAATCACATGAGTTGTTACCGCTACCTGCAAATTGACATACAAAGTTAGATTATCCAACTCAATTATCTTCAAACAACAGTGAGTTAATAAAAATTTACAGAACATAAAAAATTTATAGAGTATGCCAATTACATGGCATATATCATACTTTCAGAGAAAAAAAATTATGCTTATCCACAGAAAGAGGTGAGAGAATATTAAGCTTACTGATCTGTGCATAGCTAAGAAATTTTTCAAGAGCTCATCACTGAATTTCAGTAATAGATCCACAAGCATATGTAGATTTCTGAAATGGGCTCCTACTTCGGAAGAATAACTGCTACTTTTATTGTCACAATGATTCACCAGCTTCTCCTACAAGCAATCGTATCATCAATTTAGTCATCAAGCAAGGAAGCATTAAAATAATTTGCGATGGAATAATACTTACCCCAGAAGTGATTATTTTGAAAAGATTATCACATAGCATGTCCAAGCTCAGATTTGAGACAAATGAGTCAAATAGTAGTTCCCATGAAGCAATGTTTGTCATGGACTCATCAACCATAGAGGTAATGCTCGGTAAACATAAATTCTGCAACACAGATGCAATATGTTCATATGTGGACTTAAGGGCTTCATCAAACCTAGCATTGAGCTCTGCACAGTGTCTTTCGCAAAAACTGTCCTCAGATGAATCTACTGGATTGGAATTTGCCTTTAATGCAGTGGTAAACTCTTCCTCAATTAATTTTGCCTGAAAAGATGATGTTTTTAAATCCCAGGTTTCTCATTCAAATTACTAGGTTTGAGAAGGTTTAGTCAAAAGAAGAAATACCTTATCAATTATTTCTTCAAAATGACGAATCAGAACATTTTTAACTGAGCTTCTATTTATGCCTTCCTCTTGTAGTACAAGAAAACGCTCCTTAAAATCCTTTATGGCCTTGAAATTTTCAGATATCAGCTGCTCCATTTCTTGAGTAACAACAGAAAGATGTGAAGAAGTCACAGTAGTGACAGCTTTCAACCCCCCAATTAGGTAATAATCCAATGATTCCTGTGATTATGTTTCCATAAACATAAGGCCATAGGTAATTATTGCAAAATTAAAGAAATTCACAACCAAAAACCAATATATATGCACCTTTGATTTACAGAACACCGGTAAAAATTCTTCAATGGAAGCAGTCATCTGACTAGCTGAAGGTTTTGTTCTCTGACAAGAGTTTAAATGGCTATTTTCTAATATCCTTAGTAAAAGCAATTCTTCATTTGATATAGCACATAGACTATCAAATAATTGCTGCATCACCAATATATATCCTTAGTAATTGTTGTTGTTGTTGTATATATATATATATATATATATATATATATATATATATATATTAACACTAGCAAAAAAAACAAACATCCAAATAAAATTGTAATCATAAATATATTATATACCTTCTGTTGCCACATGCATTTATAAGTAGCAAGCTGATTCGGAACAATAGAGCACATATAAATAGTACTGTTATCAGTGGGGAAGGAAAATGAAAACAACTTTCCCAAGGTAGATACACATTCTCTGAAGCATTTCAATTTCTCGCCAAATGCACTGGCAGCAGTGAGTTGCTTCTGTTGTATCAGGACGAGCTGACTGAGGAAAGAACTAGACCTATCAACCTATAGAGAACCAAGTTAGCATTCAATGTACCAAATGCAGCATAAAAAGAAAAAAATGTAAAACAACGTGCAAGAAAACCAAAATGAAACTAGAAAGGGGAAAAAATAAAGGAACTATTAAAATTTTTAGAATGAAACAAATCGGAGACATCAACTTATCCTCTGAGATTGTCATCACATATTTAGTGAGTCCTTACACTACCAATATTTAGAAAAGATTTGTTTTACCTGTTCAAGAGTTATATCTTTATGAGGATTGAGGCATATCTGCTGCAGAAGAAGCACAGATACAACACTCTTGAAGTAATGCTCAATAGCTGTTTTCCACTCCATAACCATGATTTCTTCAGGGACATTCTTATTTTCGACTCCAGCAGAAATTTCTAAGGTTGGACAAGGTAATCTACTATTTTCTAGAAGTAGATAATCCATGTTCCCAGAAAGCTGAAGAAACCACCAAGCTTTATGCTGATCCTGTATATTTGATTAATTAAAAGAAAGGAAGAAAAATAATAATAAAAAGGAAATATTTTTATCAATTCTTAATGAAGAAGTAATCTACACAGCTAAGCTTCGCACCACCTTATACTTGGACTTGTGTCGAGACAATCCACTCCTTTCTAAAAGGTCAAGAAGCTCAAACAAAGTTCTTCTCTTCCTTTGACTATTTTTATCATCCTTCCAAACATTACCAGAGTCAATAGCTTTACTATAAATATCTTCAATCATATGCCATAAAGCTTTCCATCCTTTCAGGTTATGTTGGGAATCACAAGATATTAATATGCTTCCAGCTACTGCACAAATTACCAATTTCTCAGTATTTCCCAACAAAATATAAATCAGACGAAAAACACCACTAGGAAAAACAAAAAGAAATGGACAAGAAAACCAGAGGAAAAAAACCTTCAACATTTTTCTGCTGTGAAAATAAAACATCAAATGCTGATGTGTTCTTAAGCTGCAAGTTCTGCAAAGCATTGTCTAATGTTTTGCTACAGTTCTCAAACCACTTCAACCTACACCAGAAAATGCCAACAACTTAAAAATAAAAAATAAAAAAATATTAAATTACACCAAGTCCATCAGTTGTCAGATAAGATAACCTGTTTTCATCACTGGACAACGTCAAATCAAAAGCATTACTGATTGAACCCTTATTTAGAACATCATGAATGAGCTTATGACCATGAAAAGATTGAGCTTGTGCTCCTCTTTGGGCGGCTTCTTGGTTAAGGAAAATCGCCACAGGTTCTTGCAGAATATCCTTCACCAGTAAGAAGAGAGCAACATAAAAATCATGATCAAACAAATATTTACAATTATGGTGTGCAGAGAAAAGAAAATGTGGGCAAACGAGGGAAAGTAAGAAATTTTTCCCAAATGAAAGAGTAGAAACAAACAAAATAATCATTTCAAATTCAAATCATGAAAAGAGCTAGACCTGCTCCCACTCCAGATGCAAAAATGCTCCACAACTTCATAATGGATTTAAAGATGTTGTTGTGAGATGCAACTATTAGGTATCCATCAAAGGCGGCAATTTTAAAAAGTTAATGGTATGGATATGATAATATATATCTAAAAGAGTTAAATATGTTTTTAGTCTTTATTAAATTATGAATTTTCAAGTTTAGTTCCTATACACTTTTTTAGTCCCCACCTTTTACAAAACTGCATGCTTTTAGTCCCTGTAGAGGGACTAAAAAACATGCATTTTCGTAAAATGTGAGGACTAATAATGGATAAAATTTTTATAGGGACTGAAACAATATTTAACCCTATTTGATAAAAACGAATATAATAAAGTATGTCAATATTGCATAAAAGATAAAAATAAACAAAATTTATAGCATAAAAAAATATAAAATGAGTACAATATTTAAAGATTGTTGCGAAAACAATTATAGTATAAGAAATGAATGAACCAAACTTTGAATATCAAAGGAAAATAAGAAATAGAGAAAAATAGGGACAAAATTTAATATCAACTGAAATAGGGACAAAATTTAATCTTAACTGAAAACCGGTGCTATTATTGGGGAAAAATGAGTTAGTTGGTACTCAAGCCCTACCCAAGAAGTACTGACTACGGAGCACGAGCTGTACCCAAACCAAGTACCTATTTTTAAATTTTCAAAAAACGGTTTGGTATCCGATGCATACCAGCACCAGATACGTACCCGTTACGTGTATGACTCACTAAATACCTGTAGCATTGAACACTATTCCTCTTGCAAGAAATAGAACATAACTACAATTGAAGGGCTTTAAAGTATACAGGAAAAACATTGCAGATGAAAAATATCAAAGAGCTTATTCCGAACGTACCAAGCAAGCTCAAAGAAGTAGGAGAAAACACAATATCTAGAGTTGCCATTCAGGAATATTACAGTAAAACAGAACAACATCGCTTATTATTTCTTCTTATTCATCAGGCTGCTAAGGGGAGTGGAGGAGCCAATGCAAGACCACATATCACTATTTCAACAGAAAGAGCCAATCATCCTAACTAAATTTTTGGGCCGGGGGGGGGGGGGATTGAATTATTATAATAGCCAATTCTGGAATTGCAAAAGTTTTCAAATTGGGAGGAAACCAAAACCCTGTAAGAAGCCGATATAGCAATACAAAAACATATGTAGAATGTAGACACAACAGTCTAACATGAAAAACACATACCGCACACCTAAGAATTTGAATGCTGTACTATATCACAAAAATGAAAGTCAGTTCAAGAATCATGATACATATTGATATTAGATAAGAGGCTAACTTCCCTCAAATATTTGTTTAGTTTCCAATAGTTCGCATATAAAACTAAACCAGGGGCAGGCACAGTGAAAAACGGTAAAAAGATCAACGCTCATTATCACATCTGTCTTTACATAACCAAATAGACAGCTTGACACTTACGGTATACTTCTGTATAAGCTTCCTCAGCTTCTGCCGACTTTTTTTCAAGTTTTCAATTGATGAATAGCTCTTATCATGCTCCCACCGACATAGTTTCACCAATTCTTTCAGTTCAATCTCAATTTCTTTCCTACTAGCATCAATGCACTTCAATACTCTGCAATCAATTGCATAATTATGCATTCAGACGCATGACAAGGCCAATGAAAAAATAAATGAAAGACAAGGAATTGGATAAACAACTGCTAAAGGAACTCACGTTGGTAAGAACTGCACGTAAAATCCAAACGTATTGTACAACAGTGTTGACTGTTCCATCCGAAAAGGACTGCAGTGTTCAGCAACGAAGAAAAACCTTTATATTATATTTACAAATGAAACTAACTTGACAAAAAACAAGTATTTACTGCTAAACATTCACAACAAAACATGATGTGTCAAAAGAATAAATTTTTTTTTTTTTTTTGGGGGGGGAGGGGGGTCGCAGAGACAATAGACTAAAATTATCTATTGGCTTCTATAAGTTCTTCCATTGTTTTTACATATTGAGGAAAACATAAATGGTAGAGCTATAAATATACCTGGAATTAATTTTCAGGCGTGCACGGATATGGTTTTGACCAAGGAAAGCAAAAAGAAGCTGAAGACGTTTCCTGAATTCCCCAATGCAGGACGTCTGAATGAAGTCCTCTAGGCTGCAAGATTCAAATGAAAAATAAAACTCCACGTGACAAAATCTAAAAGATGAAGCATCAAATGAGCAGGCTGAATGTTAATTTATAACGTGCCTCTGGACAATTGATTGATCAGAAGTAGAGGATAGAAGAACAGAGTACAGAGGAAACCACAACTGCAACAAATGCGAGACAAAAAGAAATAAGCTATTGCCACACAATAAATCAGGATATTACCAGAAAGAACGAAATAACATTTATATAAAAAAAAATTCCCTAGTTTTGAAATATATATAGATTTGTATGCATCAATTTTTGGAAACATCCCTTAAGCCAGGCTCAAAAGAACATAGCTTGTCTTTCAAAAACAATTGATTAATAGCCATTAATTTGTACAAAAGATGCAACGGGAATCACCAACTATAACGGACAACAATATCAAAATGATAAGAACCTAGCAGACACGATGCAACAAATATTCTCAGATACAAGAAATAAAAAATTTCAGGGGTGGGAGTAGTGAAAGAAGAAAGAGAAACAAATTTCTGCTTGACTGAGGCACAAAAGAGGGAAGGGAAGAAAATGAAAAAAAGAAAAGGCTAACAATAAGGTTATGAGAATAAAAGCAAATAAGTCAAGAAAAACACATTACCATGCAAAGCTCATATTTAAGGGATACTAAAATTTTTAATATACTAGAAACGTGAAGGAAGGAAAAATGATGTAGAAATAATAATTTCCCAGTTACTTAATGTCAACACTATTAGGGATTTATTCATAGAGATGTTTCTCCTATATTTAGGCATTAAAGTTTGGTATATCCTTGAGATGTGTGTCAGAATTGCTAACTTATTTTTGTGTCAAATATAGTCTTTGGTATTGGAATTCCGTGTGCAATTAGTTGAATCCTATTGTGAAATCAGGTCAAATTTGAAGTTTGCATGTTTTTAAGGTCCAATACCAGAAATCATAGCAAATCTAAAAGGAAAGTAGATAATACATATATAGTGTCTTTATCTTTATCCTTGTCCTTATATTTCGGGTAATTTTCTACCAAACTGATATGGATTTCTATTTGTATTTAGGAAAAAGTATCTCAAGTCTTTATAGGTTAAAACATGGTAATACATATGGGAGTGTTTGTAAATACAGCAGATAAGAGATGCGATGAAAGGATATTTTAGTAAGCTTTTGCTGATAAACCTTTTTCGGTAAAAAGGCATATTTTTTCCTCAAAAGCGGCAATAATGTTGTTCCAATGACTATGAAAACATGTTAGAGAGATCTACAACTTTAAGGTTGACTACTTTCCCCGATTCTTCTGAATCTTATAAAACATAATTCCTTCCTAAGTTTGTGCAAGTTAGATTTTGCTTTTGATTAGAGCAAGGGCTTGTGGGAGCTTACAAGTTGGTTTTTCTAGTGAAGATAGTAAAGGATTCTACGAGGACTTAAAAGAAACAACACCATGTATTTCAACTATAATATTTTAGTAATTTCTGGTTCTATATTGATTGTTGAACTTCTTTGGATGATGTGATTAGGATAACAGGAATGTTCTCTCTTTTTAGGGTTTGAAATTGACATGAAGTTTGGATCTTTTATTGTTCATTCTTGCTTTTAATTAATGGAAACAAGTTGTTTATTCAATTCAAAGCTTACTGCTTCCAATTAATTGGAAACCCTAACGAACTTGACAGAAATTTAGGAGTTAAACCCTGAATTGATTGGCATATAATCAAGTTTATCCACTCGTAAAATAAATTGTTTGGTTTGCAGGATAGAAATATATCTATAAACCATACTATTCAATATTAAAGCTAACGTGAAAGTTTATTTCTCATGGACGCATCAGGGATTAGGTAAGGGAAGTGTGTGTATATGACCATCAAAAGAAGCTAGGGCGGCACTAACCACACCCCCCAGTTTGCTAACCACACCCCTTATGAGACTTAAAACATGCAAATTGACCAAATTACCCCTATTCCCATTTTTTATTTTCAAAACCACCCACCTTCATTCTTCCCTCACGCTCCTGCACACAACCCCTCATTCTTTTTCACGTCAGCAAACTCAGTTTGCATAAACGTCAGCAAACTCAGTTTGCGTACGTGAATTTAGTTTACAATTATGGATTTTTCACGTCAGCAAACTCAGTTTGCGTAAGCGTCAGCAAACTTAGTTTGATAAACATCAGCAAACTGAGTTTGCGTACGTGAATTTAGTTTACAATTATGGATTTTTCTCGTCAGCAAACTCAGTTTGCATAAACGTCAGCAAACTCAGTTTGCGTGCAATTATGGATTTTTTACGTCAGCAAATTCAGTTTGCGTAAACGTCAGCAAATTGAGTTTGCGTAAACATCAGTAAACTGAGTTTGCGTATGTGAATTTAATTTACAATTATGGATTTTTCACGTCAGCAAACTTAGTTTGCGTAAACGTCAGCAAACTTAATTTGCGTAAACATCAGCAAACTGAATTTGCGTACGTGAATTTAGTTTACAATTATGGATTTTTCACGTCAGCAAACTCAGTTTGCGTAAACGTCAGCAAACTCAGTTTGCATATGTTGAGAGTGTGATGAATATGTTCATATATAAAGAAAGGGCATTTTTGGTATTATAATTTTCATTAAAGTGTAAGGGGGTGTGGTTAGCGCCGCCCAAGAAGCTAATGGATAATTTAGTGCCCTAGATTAGCAAGTCATATATTAAAATTGAACCCTAGGTACTTGATTCCTGATTGTCAATTGATTATTAAGCATACAGCCCACTTTCCTGTTTTCATAAATTTGCTTTATTTAAGTCCAATATTCTTATTTTCTCTTTTTCGGTTTTTGGATAAAATCTAAGAGGTCATACTATGATAGGTTAATAGCTTACAATACATAGGTGCAATTATTGCAGAGATTTGGAGATTACACATGTTTCATGACAATGCATTATTGCAGCGATTGATTCATATAGCCAACCCACCTAATGGGAAAATGCTTTAGTTGTTGCAAGTGCAATTTCTAGCAGGGTGATTGACAACACTAGGGTCTTTTCGTCAACTTACCATTTCAAAACACAAATATGAAAAAAAGTGACCTAGTACTATAAAGCTTTCACCATCGTGTGGTCCTAGAATGCAAAAGTTAACAAAAACTATAATAACTAAATGAAGTAACATGCCACTTACTTTTTTAGCATTATTCTCATACCGATCCATCACCTCATCCAGCAAAGCAGGCCAAGAACCCAGTTCCATCTTTTGCCATGATGACATCAGATCAAAAACTGATTTCAACTGATCTACAAGTCATTTATAAACCATAAAAATTAGTAAAACGCGAAGTAAATTGTAGCTTGTAAAAACTCCAATTGTAGACAGTTAGTAAAATGCTTGAAAGAAAACTCTTACTTGAGAAGGAGAACTTTGAATGATTTTCTTGCATAACTTGAGCCTTGTGCAGTAAAAACTGCAACCCTGAAAAAGCCTACAGAGGAAAGAATAGATAAAGACTAGACAGTTTATTCGTCGATGAAATCATTTTGCTTTCTATTTTGATAAGCATATGTTGTAAATGGAAAAGTGTGCCAAGGCATATGACAACTTCATTAGCACTACAGGTTCAAGCACCTTTCCAATTCTTTTAATCTGTACATAGGAGATCAATCTGTAAAAAAATGGGAGTCTAGTCGGTCATTGATCACTACCTTTGCTATAGGGACATCCGATGGAAGAGTCAAGAGCATGTCGATTACAGCTAAAAATTTCTGAAGATCATTCTGTTCTTCCCACTCATTTAGAAATGAAAGAAGCTGCTGTCTGAGTGGTACAAGTACTTTCAGCATCTGTTCAATCTCATGAGCATTCGAATCCTTCATCCATAAAGAACCAAAAAAGATGCACGGGTCAAGATGCAACCACAAAAACAGGAAGAGAAAAAAAATCCAAGGCTCCAAAATATCAAAACAACAGAGCTGGGAAACACCTTATAAAAATTGTATCTGTTAGCGGATTTGTAAGACGAAAGAAACTTCCTTCTATAGTCAATACAGAGATAAAATAAGTGCTCTGGCATCAGTTTAGCATCTAAATTGGCCAAATTTGAAGAGTGGACACCTGAGAGGGGTTAGAATTTAGAATAGAAAATATAACATAAAATCATAAGCAGTGACAAGTCACAAAAGTCGAAATCATAACCAGTACTGATTACTACCTTTGATTAAACTGATACCCAATTTATATGACTCGCTGAAGGAAAGCAACCGATCTGCATCAGAAACTTGGAAGATTCCAGGCTGAAACAAAAAGAGTAGTATAACTACAAGAGACAGAAAAATGCAAATCCAAAAAAAAAAAAAAAAAATAAGAAGAAGAAGAAGAAGAAGCACTAGTGAAGGTCGACAACCATCTTAAAGCTACTGTTAAATTTCCCCTACATAAGGTGGTTGGTGGTTGAACCCAGAAAAACTAGAGTTATTAACTACAAGCACTAGACATAACCAAGCTTGGTTTGTAACCAACCTGCCTGGCCTATAAACAGGCCTTGCTACTACCACTTCGTATATGAAGTGAAGAAGCAGGAAAGAGCAAAGATGAGGAAGAGCATAGAGGTACAATAAGGATAAGTTTGAACTTTTAAGTGTTCAAAGAGTTATCGTACAACTGTATTAGTATTGCACACGAGGATAGATGAATATAGAAGGCTTCACAAACAAGTTACTTCAAAAATTTTACCACTGAAAACAAAATATCAACACACAGTTTGTATTTAGATTCATTAAGAATACTTGAAGAGTCACTTGGATGTACGAGCGACCACGAAAAAAATCTAATTAAATTGGATGAAGCAATCAAAAGTTACATTAGAAATACAAGACAACACATCACTCTAGTCTGGATGAATTTATTTTGAATGCATATCTGTGCTAAGGCCATGGTCAACCCATGAAATTCTATACTTTGAAGCGGTACGGAATTAAGCTCTAAATCTGGGTTATAATCAACACAATGTATTGTAACAGAAAAAAAAATCAACTAAGTTACAGCCATAGAGATCATTATTTAAAAGAATCAACTATATTTACAAGTTGTGTCCAGTTTAGTAACAAATACAAAACATGGCAATAAAATCTTTTGACGCCAACTTGAAAACCATATTCTAACATGGAATCTATAATGAAGGCAAGGCTACACAGACTCACAGCTTGGACTAGATCACCAGATCCAAATTACTGATTGTGAATGAAAACCACGTTGCTGAGGATAGACTCTTCCAGATGCTTCCATTCTTCATCCAATATTTCATTTTCCTCTAAGGATTCCATCTGATTAATTGAACAGATTTCATTTCAGATGACTAACATGTAGAGGGTGGAATCATTTAAGAACATATATTTAGCATAAAAAACCAATCTTACTTTGTCAGCAGATTTTTCTTCATAAGAAAATTCTTTCCATTCAGAAATTGTTTCAGTTGGACTTGAACTTGCAAGAGCTGGTATTTCAACCTCAATAACAGACTCAATTTGGAATGCTCGAGGCTTAAACTTGTACTGTTGAGCATCATAATCCCTTTTTGATTTTGCATACACTTTCATAGTCATCCAAAGGCTGGCAAACTCGTCAAATATCCTGTGCAAAAGCTGACACAAAAGATATAGGGTGTTATAAGCAAATTGTTATTTCAACTGATGCAAATACAATTGAATCAGTTGGCATTCAAAACCATGGTATGGAAACTGACCATATAAGATTCCCGGTCGATTATTTTTGTATTTGCTATAGAATATGCAATTTGAACAAGAATTTTCCAATAGATGGCAGCTTTATATTGCATCACAGATTCCTGTTTTCAGAATTCAGATACAAACTAATTAACAAAACAAATCTTACACAGTCCATATTATTATAGTAGAATTAGTATTTAACCCAATAAATTGTTTACCTTATTATCAGCAGAAATACCACTTGAAAGAGTAATAAGCCTCTCCATCTCCATCGAACCCATATTCACCAAATAAAAGTCTGTCCCAAAATCTAGCTTGTATGAAGGACGCATGTCTAACCCAATATCATACTCAAAAGAAATGAACTCGCATGAAGCAGCTCGGGGGAAGCGCATAAGAACATATATCATGTCCTGGAAATCTCGGTGTCAGTTGTCCAATGAAAAATAAATGAATTTAGACATGCAAAAATCAAAATAAAAATGTTACCATAACCAGGTTGATGTTTTCATGCCCAACTTTTCTCAAATATTCTTTTTCCAAGGTGCTTGACAGAACCAGTGACAATCCAAATTTCATCTCATACACAGCAACTTGAATTGGTTGAATAATGTCATTATATGTCGTGTACTCATCCATCAATCGATCAATGAAACACATTGCTGTTTCCTGGAATTCATAATCAGAAATAAAAATAAATGACAGTAAAAGGATAATGACTTTCACTACAACCTTATATGGGGAGAGGTTCTAAGAAAATGACAAGTGTTCATAATTCCCAAATTTGCCAGTAAAAAAACTACTTAATTTTGTTTGTCTAAACTCTAAACTATATAGGAAAGTTATATCACATTTAAAATTTTTATTCTCATTCTTTTTCTACCATGATAAGTTGACAACTTTATTTAGTTCCATGTAGGAAATAGTAAGAGGGATCATCTAAATACTTGGGTGGCAGGTTAGTTTCAAACAAATCACTCAGGACGGTCTAAGTATTTGCTTCTAAGAGTTTTACTTTGTTGATGGATGGTTGTGATGGTTTCCTATTGAATCAGTTTTGTTATGATGCCCGGTAATCCAGAGCAACTATGGGATTTGACAAAATCACTGGGATACAAGATAATTGATGCGTCTTACACTAGCCCTGGAAAACTCATCTCACAATGATATGCTTTATCATTCATTTGGTTTCTTCTAAATTTGTGGATGGTTCACATATCAGACTTTCTTCCTTAGTTTCTACCATTGCCTGCAATGTTTAACTTTGTTACAAGAAAGAACACTTGATTAGCAACTATTTTTCCAAAATCCTTCCTTTTCTTGGGAATTCAATTTCTCCCATAACCCTACTGACAGCTAAGCTTCAGAATTCAAATCTCTTATGGCATGGTCAATTCTATACAGCTAATCAGTTTTATATTGCCACATCGTTAGATATCCTGGTGTAGACTCGTTTGGCATATTTAGTGCATATTAAATTATCAAAAATCTTGGAGAATTTTTTCATTTGTCAATCTAAGGGTTTTAAAAGAAGTGTCAGAGATCAAAACTCTTTGCAAGGAATATCACAATACTCGAGGATAATTAGATTAGCTGCCTCAGTCATCATATAAATGTACTACTTCATAGCCTCCTTATGGTTTTCCAGACCTTGGATAAGAAGAGAGATTAGCAAGCTTTGTATAGTTAATTACCTGGTCTAGGATGTTTTGTTAATTTGTTCAGTCTTCTTTTATGATGAGTGATGACATCTCATCCCTTATATTTCTAATAACTTCTCTTACGTTTCTATTAAATCTAAAAACTACTATATATTGAATTGCATTTCTTTATCACTTCAAAATATAATTGAGTTCGATAACTTCTATAATTCTATTTTTATTAGAAATAAGACATTCTTACTAACAGTTTTATTATTTTTTCAAATCTTTTTGCAGCAAAATAATTTAAATAAAAATTAAATTTTATTCAAATATTATAAACAAATTATGCATTTATAACATTCAAATGAGAAAAATAAAAATATTTATACACAGTAATCCAAATTAGTTCAAACTTGAAGGCATTCCTAGAAAGTTATACCTGCCAGCTGTGAGCACGGTCAATAATCTGTTTTAATTCCTCTGCTTCAACACTGCCCACCAAAACTTCCAAAGCAGCAACGTGTTTAAGAAATTCGTCACATTCATTCATTAACTTCTTGTATTTCCAGGATTCAGAGCGGAACACAATCTAAGTGCAAGACAAATATAATCAATTTTCATTATTCAATTAAAAATAATGACAAACAGCATGAAGCACACAGATAGACATAAAAGCAAGATAATTTTCACATTTCCGGCCAAATTACAGACAAAAACAACGAAAAAGTTTACAAGATATGCTTGAAAACGATATTAATACATTAATGGTAGCACCAGTATACTCTGCAAGCATACGAGAGTAATGCTTGGAATTGGACAAACAAACAAACAAAAAAAAAAAAAAATTTCTTCCATTTAAACAATGAAGAATTCTTTCAGAAAAAACACGCAGAAATGTAAACTGAATAAAATGTGAATTCCATTGAACGAATTGGAGAGTACAAGCAGCTGTATTCATACCAACTGGAAGAGACAGGGGAAGAGTAAACTGACTCAAACAGAAATAACAGAATACTAATAGAATCTTAACTGCCTTCACAGAGGTCAGTCAAGTATTCAGTCTAGGTAATTACAACACCGAAATATTTGGGAAACTCCTCATTTTATATACAGACTGGTGACAGCTAATTACAACCAAAAAGTCCTACTACACTAAACTTAGCACTAAACTATTTTAATACTGTTGAGATATTGATATTGTAATAATGATTAGGATTAGTATCAATTGCGATATGTTACGTTATTATCCTACATTTATTTGTTTCCTTTCTTAGTTGATCATATTCCTTAATCTTTGGGATTGATTAGGATAGCCTATGTGTATATATACATTGTTTATTCTCCTCACTAATACAATGAGAAATATTATGATTCAAGTTGGTATCCGGAGCAAGGATTTCGTCTTTGGATTTAGCTATTGTCAAGGCTAACCCTAGTTTGGTTTCTAGGTGCCCCTTGGACACCAAAGTCCGTTTTATTTCTCACTGGAGCTGCTGCCGCCGTCGCCGGTGAGGACACGCGCTGGCCCATCAGACTCGCTGGCCACCGATCTGCCGGACCCTGAAGTTTCGCCGCCGGAAGCCCCGCCACGCGCCTCCGCGCGCCGTCACTCGCCTCATTCTCCTGGTTCTTTTGGGACCCCTTCCAGCTTGTGGGTCCCACGTTTGAGGCGTGTTTCAAGGGATTTTCCGCTTCTGGTGTACCATACATCATTGTTTCTGTGGTGCTGTTCTGCCAGTGCCACTTGGTGTTTCAGATCCTCCTAGTTTGTTTGGACCCTTTACGACTTATGGATCCCATCTTTGAGGCTGTTTGTGTGTTTTTCCAACAATTTGGATCCTGTTTTTCGGTTCCTTGGTTGCTATAGCATTTTTTGCAGCATCTCCATTTGTTCCTTTCTGAATGGACTTGATTCAGCTGCTGGTACAATCAATGCTTTGTCTCCTTTTGATGTGGCAACATTGGCGTGTCTGTCCCTGCTTCTAACGGGTTTTCAATCTACTGGTTTCCCATGAATGGCCCAGCATATGTCCTTGGTGTGGCCTAGTTTTTTGCAGTGATCAAACCATCCTCTGGGTTTTTTCTGGTTTCCTTTCACAATTAAGGCTGAACTCTCGGCGATTAAATTTTGATTGGTGCTACCAAGCATGATCTTCCTTCGACTCTCCTCTCCTTTCACTTATGAAAAAGTTTCTTTAATACAGGGCAAAGGTTTGGTTCCAAGAATCCTTCCCCTTACCTCATCCAGATTATTCTTTAGGCCAAGAAGGAACTGATACATTCAGTGCTTCTCTACCAATTTCTTGTACTGTTTGCTATCTGCTGAACATTTCCACTCCATGTCCTCATAGATATCCAACGGTTGACAATATCGGGTGAGGGTATGGTAGTATTCAGTGATTGTTTCATCTCCTTATCGCAGGTCATGGAGAAGACTTTTGATCAAATATGGCAGAAGTATTGTCAATATTTGAGTAAGCCTCCTTGGCAGCACTCCAAATCTCAGCAGCATTGCAGTAATACATTAAGTTTTCCCCTGTTTCAGTGGACATTGAGTTCAGCATCCATGACATGACTAAACTGTTCTCAGGTTTCAACTTTGAGTGGTTGGGAACCTTTTTCTCTGGTTCTTTGGCATCAACAGTGATGTATTCTTCTGTTCCCTTCCTTTGAAGGAAAATCCAAACAAATATTGCCCATTGGGTGTAGTTTTGGCCATTTAATTTATAGCCAGTGATAGGTAACATGGTATTTTCGGTCAGACTGGCAATGTTGGACACTCCAGTTGCCATTTTAGGGTCTGGGTTTAAGAGAGATGGTTTCTTCTGCCAACGAGGAATGGTAGTTCTCACTTGGGTCGGAATTGCTTTGATACCATGTAAAATATTTGGGAAACTTTTCATTTTATTACTTCAGAATACAAGTTTATATATAGACTGCTGACAGCTAATTACAACCAGAAAGTCCTACTACACTAAACTCAGCACTATATTATTTTGATACATCAATACACTCTGTCTGTGCACTATTCTATCACTAGATTATTTTATTGCAGCACAGCACTAATACTACAGTCTGTCCATACATTATAATACTATATTATTTTAATGTAGGTAATATCTCCTGTCACCAATACCAACAAACACAGTTACACTATTAATAATATACTCTAATATAGTCATAAAATATATTAATAAAAATGGTAACTTTTGCCCTGCCAATTGCCATTCAAAACAAGAGTGTACGGAATGCAAGTTTGGCAAGAAACACACGAGCTCTAACTTAGAATTGAAAATTGGTCAACATACAATACCACAAGTATCATCAAGTCCCTTGGGTCTATCTTACAAAAATGGATGAGAAGATAGAAGGAGATGTAAACCAAACGATTGAAAAAGGGTGGATGAAATGGAGGAATGTTTTGGGTGTTATATGTGATAGAAAAGTACCCACTCAAGTTGAACAAAAATTTTACTGCAAAACTATAAGACCTCCAACGTTGTATAGGACTGAATGTTAACGAAGTAAGCTCAATGTTGCAGAGATGATAATGCTATGAAGGGTTAATGGTTACACAACAGTTACACTATTAATAATATACTCTAATATAGTCATAAAATAAAATATATTAATAAAAATGGTAACTTTTGACCTGCCAATTGCCATTCAAAACAAGAGTGTACGGAATGCAAGTTTGGCAAGAAACACACGAGCTCTAACTTAGAATTGAAAATTGGTCAACATACAATACCACAAGTATCATCAAGTCCCTTGGGTCTATCTTACAAAAATGGATGAGAAGATAGAAGGAGATGTAAACCAAACGATTGAAAAAGGGTGGATGAAATGGAGGAATGTTTTGGGTGTTATATGTGATAGAAAAGTACCCACTCAAGTTGAACAAAAATTTTACTGCAAAACTATAAGACCTCCAACGTTGAATAGGACTGAATGTTAACGAAGTAAGCTCAATGTTGCAGAGATGATAATGCTATGAAGGGTTAATGGTTACACAAGACATGATAGAATTAGAAATACAATCATTGAAGAGAAAGTGGGGATAGTTCCCATTATAGAAAGGATTTGAGAGTTTCGATTTAGGCAATTTGGACATCCGTGTTGAAAACTCACAAAAGCACCGTAAAGAGGATTGACCAACTAGTTAGAGGCATAGAGATACCAAAAGCAATTAACAGAGTGAACTTAACACAAATTATGATATTGTTCGATCCATGTAGCTAACCCTACCTAGTGATAAAAGGCTTGAATTTTTTATTTTTTTATTTTTTTTGGTTGCTTACAATTTTGCACTACCAGACCCAGATGTAAATCACTGACCATAGTTCAACTACAAAAGCCCCATAAGAAATTGATACTTGATACTTCCAATAATAATTCTTCATCTAAAAGGACTAGCTTTAGTCTCTTGATAGAAAAAGAAATTGGATAAGACAAAAGAAAAAATGGGTACAACGAGAGAAATATATATGCAAAGATCAAGAACTTCATATCACCAACCTACAATTCAAAGAAGAGGTACAGTTTTTATTTTGCCAATGCATCGCATCTGCCATGACAAAAAATTTCCTTCTCAGGAAGGATGCGATAAATTATTAAACTCGACGCACTTCAGAGATAGACAAAAACTATCAACAAGAATAAACAGGCCTCACTTATTAAAAATAATAAGCTTATACTCAAAAAAAGCAAATCTTTCTGTAACGAATTTCAAACCCACATTCAATAAAAGTCCATCATGAAATCTATAATCATATATACATAAGGCAAAAAGTATGAATAACTAGAAAGAGAATCAAGAGATAAGAATCTAAAAACCTTTCTTTGCAGCTTTCTACGCTCTGCTTGAAGCTTTTCTAGCCTTTCAGCCTTTCTTTTGTCAGCTTCTCTTGTCAAAAGTTGTCCTGCTAAATACCCACACTCTTTCCGCACCTGAAAAGAATTTCATAAATGGAAACTAATTCACTTTGGAGATGTACAGAGCTATTCCACTTAGGAACTGTGTACTAAACAAGGAAGAGTTCAATATAATAGAAAAAGGAGATGGTATCGATTAAATCAAAGCAGACTTTGTAATACCTGAATTTCAAGTTCAAGTGATGATATTGTTTCTTCAAGCTGAGAGTACTTGCAATAGTACTTCATGGCAGGATCAACTTCATTATAGCTAAGCAAGAGATGAATGCGTAATGCTCCAATGTGTGCCCATGCACAACCAATAGTATAATTGAAATCTGACATACACAAAAAAAAAAAAAAAAAAAAAGTGACAAAGATTCGAAAACAAGCTAAAAAAGATATCTGCTAGTTAACCTATATATCAATATTTAATGCTGCAGGTCAAAATCCAAGCTACAATAAGCAATAAATTTATAATTATAATTATTATGCAACAAGATTATATTGCATTGTATACTAAAGAGTTTTATATACTTTACTCTGAACTTTTCTAGCCATAGAGAAAAGCACAAATAGTCAGTGATTATATGTTTTGATTAATAAGAAGAAGGAAATAATTACCAGCAGTAGTAGACTGAAGATACAGCTCCCTAAGCAATGGAACTACGAACTTATGCACTGAGTTTTTCAATCTGTGGTGTCGTGATGAAGCAACAAGGGTGCTCAACAAATGTATGTTTTCTTCCTACATTCAGTTAACAAGGGAATGAGAATAAGACCACCGAAGTTTCATCATCAAAACTACTTAAAAAGTATTGTGAAAAAAAACTACTTAAAAAGAATACAGAACCAAAAATACACTATTAAATAAAATGCAACATGAACAAAAAAGGTGTTGAAAGAGAGAAAAGAGATATACATGTAACGAATTCCATATGTCTCATTTAGACACACACACATATATTCAATACAATACATTTACATGTATTCTCCAACAAAGTGCATCAATAATCAATAATACAATATAAATTGGAGTAATATATGTCCTCCCTTGTATTCCATGCTTCCCCATCCCTTCTCGTTATGAAAACCTGCCGAAAGCCTAACACACTTAACAAATATGTCGGGCTGTTAGCTAAGGATTAGCTCAAGAATGTTTTTGCAAGTCAAATGTCATCCCTATACTTGTTCAACATTCTTTGTTCAGAAAATGGAAAGAAAAAGACCATTTCAAATCAATGACATCAAATGTGTTAATAGGAGATAATACGTTGTGATTTGTTTCCTATTATATTGTGTATGAATTAGGAATAGGAATATTTATCATTTAAGAGTATATATTTAGAGTTCCTAATTCAAGTTGTATAAATCAGGAATTAGAATATTTGACATTAATATTTGTAAATGCCCTTGTACTATTTGTGGAGGAAATAAAATGGAAGAAGGTATCAAACCAAATTTCATGACATGGTATCACGAGTCAGGTCGATCTGAAACGTGAGTTCCTCGTTGGATCAGAACCAATGGGAAATAACAAAGAAGACTTTGTTTCAAACACTCAAATGATTCTTATTCTTGGATGATCATAATACAAACATATGAACCCCTATTTATACAACCATACAGGGGTATTATTGCCATTGCCATATATTACAAATACAAAAATGATAAAATATTAAAGGGGTGGCAGCAATGGATGGTAGAAATTCATCTAGATGGGTGGTGACAGCATAATAGGGTGGTGGTGATAGGGTAGGTAAGGATTCTTCAACGGTATTGGGTTTCCATTGGTTTTGGGCCTGGATCACTCGTGTTTCCCCCCCTCCTTTTTGCCAGTTTTATTAGCAAAATGTTGTGCATTCTTGGTTAGTGACACACACTATTGTCACAATGTTGTCACTCAACGTTCGTGGTTCATGGTCTCCTGCTTCGGCCATTCTGGTTCTGTCGCACTCCGTTGTCACATCATCTTCATCACAGGTTTCTTGTGTGCCCATTTTTTCCTGGTTCCGGTCTTGGTTTTCGGTCTCCAGCCCGGTTCAAATGTCTATGGAGAATTTTGTGTTCGTTTCATAAGCAAAAACTATGTAGCCTGGGAGTTTCAATCTAACATGTTTGTGAAAGGGAAAGGCTTGTGGGGTCATATCGATGGGTCCTCTGATTCCTCGGAAGACAAAGCCATGTTAGATGCTTGGGAGACAAAAGATGCTTAGATTATTTCTTGGATTCTTGGATCCATTGATTCCTATATGGTTAATAATCTGCGAAATTTCACAACAGCTAAAGAGATGTGGGATTACTTGAAGCGTATTTACAACCAGGATAATGCTGCGAAGCACTTTCAGCTAGTGCTCGAGATTGCCAATTACAAACAAGGAAATCTGTCTATTCAGGACTATTACTCTGGATTTCTGAACTTGTGGATAAAGCACTCAGCCATTTCACATGCTAATGTCCTTAAAGCCTTGCTTGCCTCCACGCGAGAGGGCTACAAGATCAGTAAACGAGACCAATTTCTCATGAAACGGGACCAAGTGTGTCTTTCTTGATTATCATCGGTCCCATAAAGGCTATCGTTGTTTTTCCATACTCTTAAACGATACCTTATAACGACCGATGTTACCATTTTTAAGTCTGTCCCTTACTTTGAGTCGACCCACATGCCTCCTGAGCCACTTTCTGCAGTCATCCATGTGCCTCCTACGACTGTTCCTCTTGCGTCTGTCATGCTAGAGACCCCACCTGTGGACCACCCTCCTGCAGACCCCCCAACTGTGCGGCCACTACAAACATATCACCATCGCTCGCCACCCTCCGTGGTGCATGTCCCTGCCCCTGTTCCTACTATGCCAGACTCTCCACTGACGCCACCTCCTGTACCGGATCCGACCCTGCCATCTGAGTTTGACCTTCCCATTGCTCTTCGTAAAGATATACGCTCTACCTGTAACTCATCCCCTCATTACATTGCTTTGAGTTATCATCGTCTTTATCCTTTGCATTACATTTGTCTTCTATCTCTATTCCTAAATCTCCAAGTGAAGCTTTATCCCACCCAGAGTAGAGGCAAGCAATGATGGACGAGATGTGTACTCTTCAAAGCAGTGGTAGGAACTGATCCCTCTACCTCTTTGGAAGTCTTTGGTTAGTTGTCGTTGTCTAGGTTGGGCCTGATGGTAAGATTGATCGATTTAAGGCTTGTTTGGTGGTCAAAGGATACACTTAGATATTTGGATTGGATTACAATGACACTTTCTCACCTGTGGCAAAATGGCTTCTGTTAGACTCCTCCTCTCTATTGCAGCCATCCGGCACTGGACCCTTCATCAACTCGACATTAAAAATGTCTTTCTGGATGGCGATTTCAAAGAGGAATTGTATATGGAGCAACCACCTAGGTTTGTTGCTCAGGAGGAGTCCTCTACCATGGTCTATCAACTTCACAAGTCTCTTTATGGTCTTAAACAGTCTCCATGAGCTTGGTTTGACAGATTCAGCACTGTAATACATCAATTTGGTATGATTCGTAGTGAACCCGACCACTCTGTATTCTATCACCATTCGACCCAATGATGCATTTTTTGTAACAGACTGACCACCCTCTCGTGCTACCATGTGGAGTTTTTGCCTTTTGTAAGGTTCGAATCGGGGACCCTGGGGCTTAAATAACCCGGAAGCACATTGTCATTACCAACTGAGCTACTGATTGTTTATGTGGATGATATTGTGATAACTGGTAGTGATCAGCAAGGCATACTTCAGTTGAAGAAGCATCTCTCTCATCAGTTTCAGACTAAAGACCTTGGTAGACTCCGTTACTTCTTGGGCATCGAGGTGCCCAATCAAAGGATGGTTTAGTGATTTCACAGAGAAAATATGTGTTAAAATATTGTCATTTATTAGTTTCCCTGTTTCCCTTTATTAGTTAATTATATTCCCTAGTCTTTAGGGATTGGTTTGGTTAGCCTCATATATAAATCTTGTACTTTACCCTAATAATATAATTCAAGAAATATGATATTATTCAGTCTTAAGCATATGCTATGGATATCCTTGAAGAGACAGGGTTGTTGAATGTTTAGCCAGTTGACACTCCCATGGATTCAAATGTCAAACTTATTCCTAATCAGGGAGAGCCTCTTTCAGATCCAGGGAAATACTGGAGATTGGTTGGAAAATTAAGCTACCTCACAGTCACTCGTCCAGATATTTCCTTTGCAATCAGTGTGGTAAGTCAATTCTTAGATTCTCCTTGTCAGGACCATTGAGATATTGTGATACGGATCCTCAAGTATATTAAAAGTGCTCCAGGAAAATGTCTTATTTATGAAGATAGAGGACATACCCAGATAGTTGGCTACTCAGATGCTGACTGGGCAGGCTCACCCATTGCTAGGTGATCCACTTCTGGTTATTGCCTACTTGTTGGAGGAAATTTGATATCCTGGAAGAGTAAGAAACAAAATGAAGTTTCAAGATCCTGTGCTGAAGCTGAATGCAGGGCCATGGCATTAGTGACATGAGCTCATTTGGTTGAAACGGTTACTCAAAGCTTCAATTTGAGGAGACTATGCAAATGACTCTAATATGTGATAATCAAGTGGCATTGCATGTTACCTCTAATCCTGTTTTTCACGAGAGGACTAAAAATATTAGGGTACATTGTCATTTTTGTAAAGGAGAAGATCGAATTAGGGGACATCACCACTAGCTTTGTCAATTCCAACGATCTATTGGAGGATGTCTTCACAAAATCTCTAAGAGGTTCTCGAATCAATTATATATGTAACAAGCTCGGTGCATATGATTTATATGCTTTAGCTTGAGGGCGGGTGTTGAAATAATATAGGATTGTTGTATTTATTGTATAGTTATTTTATAGGCAAGTCATATCAAATCATATCATGTAAATAGGAATAGGATATTCTGTAATTATTTCTATTACTTGCTTTAAAGCCCATATAAAGAGACTTCGCTGTGTAGTTGAGACACACGGTTTCAGCATATGTCTCTCTCTTTTTCTCTTTTTCAACAATGATCATGTTATCGCAATCCCTCATATCACCTTCCAGCTTTAGCTTGCAGATATTTTCACCAAGGTTGTTCTTCGTCCGCGTCATCAATTTGAGGCGGGATGATAATAAGAGGATAATACATTGTGATTTGTTTCCTATTATATTATGTATAAATTAGTTTCCTATTATATTATGTATAAATTTGGAATAGGAATATTTGTCATTAATATTTGTAAATCAGAAATAGCAATAGGAATATTTGTCATTAAGAGTATATATTTAGAGTTCCTAATTTAAGTTGTATAAATTAGGAATTAGAATGTGTATTAATATTTGTAAATGCCCCTGTACTATTTATGGAGGAAATGGAATGGAAGAAGGCATCAAGCCAAATTTCATGACAAAATGAACGTTTTTCTCGTTTTCTTAACATATGAAGTTGAATGAGCTTAGGTCAAAACTTGTCAAAGTTCCTCAGGTGCTTGTGGTGTTCTTCAATAACAAAATGTGCATGATTTTTCTAAAATATACACATGCATGATTTTATCGGAGAACAGCACAATAAGAACCTAATTAATTTCACTTAAATTTTGTTCTTAAGTTTGACAACATTCTATAATTGGTTTAGTTGTACCATTTTTCTAATAAATAAGTTCTATGTTGGTTTTCATCGTAAAGGAAAAGAATGTTCAATAAATGTTGAAAAAGAAGCAAGAAAAAAAGGAGATCGATTGACCAATCAAATTGCTTGCCACGATTTCTTTAAACACCAAGGAAAACAATCAAGCAATGCCCAACATCTTTGAAGTACAAGTACTACATCAATATATGCAACATAGGGTATTTTTCAAATGTCCATAACTCTGCCTTTTCAAAAAACAAAAAAACAAAAAACAAAAAAAAAAGTCAAAAACCATAACAAGTATAAAAAAAACATACCGTAGCCATATTTCTCTCAAAAGAAGAAAAGTTATATTTAATTGCAGCAAATTGATCTGCATCAAACGATTTTCTGTGCGCATAAATAATCTGCATTTAAGCAATGCTATAAGCATGAATTAGTTTAACAATTTGAGATAAATGATGTGAAATGAATGGTGAATCGTCAAAAAAATCGAGGAAAAAAAGTTCAATAATATTACAGTTTTGTTATTGGGACACCCAAAATCGACACCCAGGTCGACAACTGGTTAATGGGGTGCAAAAGCTTGGTTAATTCAGTTGAGTATTTGGTTAATGGTTAATAGTTAATAACGTGTAAAAGTTTGGTTAATGACATGCAAAAGTTTGGTTAATTCAGTTGAGTATTTGGTTAATGGTTAATGGTTAATGACAGGCAAAAGTTTGGTTAATTCAGTTGAGTATTTGGTTAATGGTTAATGGTTAATGACAGGCAAAAGTTTGGTTAACGTATACGATTCACCATTAACCAACTACTGAATTGAATTTAACCAAACTTTTGCACACCATTAACCAGTTGTCGACTTGGTGTCGATTTTGGGTGTCAAAATATCATTTCTCATAACATTACCTGCTGGAAAAGGGCACGAGCAGCAGACAAAAGAAATTTAGGCAGATATGCCCCATGGTGAGAGCAATGCCACAAATTGGACAAGGAAACTCTACACTTGAGACATTGCACCCAAAACTCCTTTATAGCATGTGTGCCTTGCCTGAATATATGATCGAAACAATAATGAGAAATTTTGTAGCACATGCAACGATGTATGCGCCAATCTCATGACTTGGGTATTTGTGAACTTCCTCAATATTGACAGGTAACACATAACAAATCATATACAACAAAACAAAGATATAATACTGGCAAGATGCAGATTGATTAGCATTTAACCAAATGTAAAGGAAAAAATATAGCCGCCATCAGCTTTAAGTTTATTAGGATTTTTTTGGGCCTAACTCATCCTTACAAAACCGACTTGTAAGGTGAGGGGTGCCACTTACTTATAAACTCTTTTGAGGCCTTACCTCTAGTCTATGTGGGACATAGGTATTTTCCCAATAAAGTTCAACAGTGATTTATCTACAAATGTATCAGTAAATATCTCCAATTTAGGGGCCGTTTAATTGTTGCTGATAATTAGGATTTGAATTATATATTTTCTGACTAATTCTTTGCACAGGATTTCCTCAAGCAGTTCAAAATCTTTTCTCCCTGTTCAAGAATACTAATAACCAACACATGACTCGGATAACTCATGGGCAAAGAAGCCCCAATATTGAAATTAGTAATGAGTACTGAGTAGTAACCTTAAATTATTGGAAGATCCAATAACTAAAAACCAGTAGAATACCCGTGCATCCACACGAGTCACGCCGTGTTGGTTGTAATGAATGTTTCTAAAGCATTTACATGTATCAACTAAAATTGAATATCGGTTGATATATCTTTTGACCTAACAAATATTTTAGTACAGTAATCTTTATACCAATTTTAATAGCATCTTTCTGAACCACCTCTATGCAATAATAGCCATAAAACAATATCAAAGCTAAATTAAATACATTTATCAATAATTAATATATTTATAAATTTGATATATAAAATTACACTAGAACATGTAATATTTTTCGGTATGGACTAAAAAGCAAAACAATTATTTATAATAAAATTGCACCGACAACATGTAATGTTTTCCCGTAAGGACTAAAAAGCAAAATAATTATTTATAAATAACAAAGACATTTGCAAATTTGATATGTGTTCAAACATGATAAAATTACACCCACGACATATACTGTTTCCCCATAAGGACTAAAAAATAAAATAATCATTTACAAATGATAAAAACATTTATTAATTTGTATATGTTAAAAGACGATAAAATTACACCCACAACATATAATGTTTCCCCGTAGAGACTAACAAGCAAAATTATCATTTATAAATAATAAAGACGTTTACGCTCGTATAAAAAATAAACATTTATTTTTGTCCATCTGGACCCAGAAGAAAAATAATCATTTATACCGATAGTATGTAATGTTTCTTCCCGTTAAGAATCAAAAGTAAAATAATCATCCATAAATAATATATAATAAAGATATTTATAAATTTTTATGTTATGTCGACAACATTTTATATTTCTCCATCTGTACCCAAAAGAAAAATAATCATTTATACCGATAGTATATAATGTTTTCTCCCGTTAAGAATTAAAAGTAAAATAATCATCTATAAAAAATATATAATAAATATATTTATGAATTTTGATACGTGATTAAAGACGATAAAATTGTATTGACAATATATAATGTTTTCTTATTCAGACTTTAAACGAAAAATAATTATTTATAAATAATAAAAAAATTATAATGATAAAATATAAAAATATAGAAAAAGAGAAATAAAAAGAAATAAAAAGTTGACAAAAAAAGAAAGAAATAGAAAAAAAGAAAGAGAAGAGAGAGCGTGTGAGAGAAGAAAGAGAAAAAGAGTGTCACGTGAGAGAGAAAAGAGAGAGGAAAAACAAAGTGAAAGGTGAGAGAAAAAGGTAAAAGTAGGTAGAAAAAATTAATTTTTTTTATGTGAATTTAATTTTTATTTTGATTTATTTTTATTTAAATTGACATATTTGCCCCTTTAAAATGATAGGTGACAAAAATATAGTAGTCTAGTTTAGTAATTTTGTCAGCCCTTTATATTCTTATATTGATAGTAGACATCAGTAAAACTTATCAAGAATTTATTAAAAAACCATTTCATAAGAAATTAATCCACCACCTTATTTCACTTTCCACAAATTTTAGATGTCAAAACAATTGTGGTATTGTCGAAATTATCAATTTTTTTTTTAAATTGAGAAACAGGGTAAACAGGAAAAAAGCATAAACTTTTTAAAATTAGAATTCCTAAACTTCACAAAAAGTTTTAGGGAAAAGAAGGATTCATAAAATGAGACCAAGGAGGTATTATAGCATCCAACATGAAGAAGGAAAACCTTAGAATAATTCAAAACAAATACAAGTGGTATAGCACAGAAGGTAGTATAACAAAAAATCTACATAATAAATAAAATGAACTCACGTGATCCGCAACACTGTTGACGCGCACACAGGCAAAATGAGCATGTGAGGTAGTGCAATACCGATAGTATCAAAACCTTCGATCCTTGAGAAATTCTGGTTTAAGAACAAATTTGATAAATTGGTCAAAAAGCACATCAACGTGAATAACTAAATTTTTTTTAAAAAAATGCAATCACACATACCTTAACAAATTCAGGGAAGCATACCCACAAAGATTCATGCCAGTTAAACCACATCTCCAGTACAAAGCTTGCAATTTTCATATTCGCTACAATCCCCAATCCCAGGAAAAAAAATCCCAAAGAAAAATAAGTTAAAAAACCTTATGTGAGCCCATTCACAAAGAAAAAGGTTAAGGTAACACATCTGAGCTCTTGCACCAACCTGCATCCACCGAAGTCCATGCATTCAGGGTCCACAAGATCTTTTGATGTGGCGAAAACATTTGCGGGGGTCTTGATGAGAATCTCAACGAAAATTTTAAGGCAGAGTCCAAAAGATAGGAAAGACGTTCCACGGCCTATAACCAGGGAAGCAGAGAAAATTATGTTTAAAACAATCCACTGTTTATTTGTGGTATAAACAAAGAAAGTGCTCTAATAAATCACTTCACACAAAGTCAAAGCGTAGGTTCTCTCAGCATATACAATTTATAAACGTGTTAATTCCTTATAATAAATCAATTAAACTACACAATAAGAAAGAAATATTGTTAAAAATGAAACTATTCAAGAGAGCCAAGCTTGATTAAATAACAATAAGTAATCAAACATAATATCAACGAAAAATCTGCCAATAAACACATAAATAGCAAATTGTTCTTAATATTACATGGTGTAATCCTTCGAGTTCGTCCAAAGGCACAGATGTGAGCTCCTTTAGTAACTCCATGTCCAAGAACAGACTGGTATTATCAACTGGAGGAAACGTATCCTGCCAGCCCTCAAATACAGATTTTTGGCACAACATCTCAGGTGTAGACGAACAACAAGAAGCTAGATTTTCAGCAAAAGCTGAAAGATCTTCGGATCCTGCATTCATTTGCAACTTGTTCTTTTGAAGTTCAAGCCTTCTTAACCGAACCTGTAAATCAAGTTCAGCAACAGTTCAAAGAGAAATGCACGTGCTTATAGTTTTCAATGACAATATGAAAGGCACGAACCTGGTTCGCCTCCTCTAACTTCATAATAATATGAACAGCATCATCCTCATGACTCCGTTTCGCTATCATAAATGATGAGTTTGAGACATCTGCACGGTTATAGAATATAGAATGAAATAATATGCATTCACATATAAACTGATGAGCAATAAATCAAAAGCAAATAAAACCGACATTTGTGCACTAACAATCAGTGATAAAACCAGAAACATTCATGCTACATATTTAAGTCTATCATATTATCCATGGATTTTTATTATCAAGCATATAGAGGCAGAGATAATAAAAAATAACAATCATCATAGATGGGTATAAGCCACTTGGCTAAGACTTCTCAAAATAACTACCATGATTCATACAGCATATTGTTAAATCATCTATGCTAAAAAAACCATCTGTTTGTCTGTTTGTCTAAGTCCTGGTCCAAATATAAGTTTGATGTCAACTTTCAGACGTGAAGTCAAGTCAACCGCATCACCCCAGAATAAATATTTAAACATCCTAATAAATATGAATAATAAAAAAAGGATAACTCACACCACCAGCAAATTACTGGAGCTCAAGAAAAATTATTCGAAAAGATAAAGTCAACATTGATTGCCTTAAGGACATTATCATGTAACCTGAAAGGGAAATAGACCAAAGGATATTGCTAAGGGGTCATCGAGATTCGAACTTATAATGTGAGAATGGTGAGACTTGAGAACCCAAACTGTCTAAAATAGTTATATGGGAAAATATTATGCCAACATACCTTGCATCACAAGGAAGCGAAGATCATGATCAAATGATGCAACAACATCAAGAAGATGGCTCCTCAACATTCCTAAATTTTTCCAACAGAAAATTAATTGGATATTCAACATCCCTGCTAAATTTCCCATATGAAAAACCAACAAAAAGGAATCCAGATAGTAAACCTTGATTACTGCATGCTCTCTTTCTTGGCCAAAGAGTTTCGACAAATTTTACAAGCTGCTGACATTTATTATGTAAATCAGACGAAGAGGGCAAAAATGGGTGACCACCATGAATCCACAGCAACGACTTTTCCAAAAATGAAAATCTTTCCAATTTTTTGCTCTCCATCTATTTAAGGAAGAAAAAGTTAATTACTTTACGAAAATAATAGAAAATATAAAACATTATCCTTAGCTTACCAAAAATTGATCTACAGCTTCTGGACAGATATCCATAAACTTTCCAGCATCTTTCAGCAAACAATGCCAAGAAATTATCATCTTATCAAAATTTGAAGAACTGAAGTGACGCCAGAATACTGCATGATCCTCAATAAGGTCAGAGTATAACTGTATTTTATTATCAAATGATTTATCTTCAATTAGCTTAGGAGTTGAAGCTACGAGTTTCTCAAGGAATTCGTCTTCCAATACATGAAGAAACTTCAAAACTGGAAGAAAGCGACCGGCTTCATCTTTAAAACTATACCGCCTCTCAGTAATCCACTGCTCGTAAGTTAACCTTAGCGGATCAAAGCAACGAATAGCATTGCAGAGATATTTAGTTTCGCTATTTGATGCTGCCAAATCTACTAAATCAAGTGATAACAATGGCATTAACTGCATATCAACATCTAGTTTACAACGGCTTGAAATATATTCCCAAATAGGATGCTTGATCATCTGTTCTATCAGCTTGTGGAAGTTTTCAAAGAACTGGCAGAAAGGCTGCAACTGAGAACTAAACCAATCAAACCTGTGAAGATATAACTTCAAATCACTTTCCGTTGCTTGTTCAATTGTCCAATTGGCTGCAAATAAGAGCATTTTATCTGTCAATTCTGAGTCGAATTCAAATTTCCTTTCGCACTGTGAAATTATCCCAATTGAAGTTTTAGGAAACATAATATCATGTAAAGTCCTCATATCCATCAAATATGGCCCCACATGATCACCAGTAGTTTGCAAACAATCTCTCGAGTTCCTTCTCTGAGCAATTTGATATTGATGTGATGCAAATTTAGTTCCTAGGAACTCCAGATACATGCAATTCTGTTTGATAGAAGCTTCTTTTGAGTAATATATGTAATCCCTTAACCTCAATGTCACTGGCCATCCTCCTGGCAAGCCCAAGGGACATGCCGTCAAAGGATCATAGCCAGACAAATCAGTTACTGATAAATATGCTGTTTGTGCAAAATTGATTATTTTTTCCCCTTCAACTCCCAATGATGAGAGGTATATATGCTCCCAACTCAATTGTAGACTCCAGATAGGACAACAACCGTTCATGAGAAGCTGCCAAAAAAGATGAATCCAATGTGAAAGTTCAAGGTACGTAATGTGAACATTAAGCTTTGAACCCTCACTTTTAGCATAAATGTGGGCTTTGGCCATTGAATCAATCAATTGAGCAATTGGGATGCCCGATAAGATGAGAAAACTCTTCACATCTTTGAATTCAGTATTCACATGGTTTCCACTTATATTATCCAAAGCCCAATATGGCTGCATCATAAATATTTCAACTCCCCTATTACGCATTGCTCGAGAAACCTCACCATAGCGGGGATTAACTGTGAGAAACATGCGGAAATTTGGGTGTGGATGGATAACCAAGGGGTTTCCATCAACAATTCCACGCTCATTGACCGTGATTGATCCACAAGGTTCTACCAAAGAGTTAATCCTATCAAGAACCTAGAAACAAAAACAAGCAAAAAAAAATTAAAAAGATACAGATTGAAAATGCTCAATAACTTTTGACAAATAATTTTGATCCAATGTTTTCAATGGCAGATGGTGGTTCATGGTGGCAAGCCAAAAATCTGCCATTAAAATATGGTAGATAGCATTGCAGCCTATGGTAAGCATGGCTACAATAAAAATATAATACATACACACATAAAAATATACCAAAAAAACTGCAGAATATAATAAAAATAACTAACAGTAGAACACACAAATGCACTGGCAAGCACCACTTCACATCCAAATGCAGACAAGTATGATTTTTCTCAGGCAAAGAAAGCTTTAGAAGCATTAACTTGCACAATATTATTCAATATATGAGTCACAAACCGTTGGATTACATAGATTTGCATTCTCCAATACAATCCATTCCCCTCGCTCTATAGCCTTGATCAGCAATCCTGTAACCCATTCAAATTTTGTGGAAACCAACCTGTTCTGATCATCTGCTTTGAGCTTCAAAATTGTATGCATGGCCAAATCAAGATCCCGGATTGAATAAGATAAGAGAGGAGAATTCTTTTCTATATACAATTTTAGTTTTTCAATGATCTCGGCTAACAAACTAAGAGAAAAAATTAGTTTCCTCCAGGTCTCACGATAATTTGAAGAAGTTGCCAAGCTGTCAAATTTCATGCCAGACAGAAAAACAATCCATCTGCTATATAACTCTGTTTCCTTATAAACTGCTTCCTTGGAAGCCTCCAGTTGCAAACTACAGTACTCATTAACATAGCGCTCAACTTGAGCAACAACAGTGCGAAAGTTACGCAAGGCATCATATTGTTCAAAAGTTCCCAGTAATTCAGATATATCGGTTGCAGATGAAAGATTTACTTCGTTCAATACATTGCCTGTCAAGTTAGCAAGCAATCTTATCAATGAAGTTTTTCCGGAGCATGATGGGCCAACCAAGATACATAACCATTGACGCTCTACACAATGAGCAACAGCTTCCAAACGTTGACAAATTTCAGGTAGTATCAGGAGCTGACTGCTTGAGGCAGTATATAATTGGGAGTGATTCCTCTTGATAGCAACATTCCCCACAATTAAATTATGTGAATTGAGCTGAACACGAGGATATGGATTTATCGATGGTGTCACCTTAAATACTTCCTTAAAGACCCGCAATACTTCCTTGCGATCAGCTGCTGTACGCATTCTTTGAATGTAGACAATGTTCAAGAAGGAATGTGCTCCCAAATGCTTTGGTGCACCTAAATTAAATACAGTGAAATATAAGGATAAAAGAGAACAACTCCCCATAGGATATTGGAAATAAAAGGGAAAAACAAGGGAATCAGAAGCGCCAAATCAGAAGTGTGAGGAATAGAAATAACAGACCTTCAATTATCTCACAAGATCGAAACACGTCACGAAGATTGAATTCCCATGGGAAACCATCCTTCGCGAACTTTTGATTCAACATGGTTTCTTCATGCATCCTTTTATTCAATAAGATTAACTTTGAAAGTAAAGGCCTGGGGATAGTTGGAAATTTCGATTCACAAATGGATAGATAATCGTCCTCAACTAGCTCATCCACATATACCTGTCGTCAACAACCAAAGAACAGTTAATAAATGTTGCATATTGAGCACAAAAAAGAGTATATTTAGTTATTTACTAACAAATAAAGTTTGTCAGAGACAAAAGAAAAATATACTTGAAAACAGGACATGTTTATCAAAATACGGAAGTTCATTTCGAGGATCACATTTTGTTTAGAAAGAAGGAAGTAATAAGATCTGTTGGTTTTACAGGATTTTAGTTAATACTTCAGTAATCCAGCTAGATAAATTTGGAGTTCGAATTTTTCTGGTTAACTTGCTTTAAAATCCTCCTTTCAACTTCTGGAGGCTCACGTTTAATTAATATACTATAAACATACCTTGGTAAATCGATTTAGGAATGATCTTGGAAGGCCTTTCCGGCCACCACCTTGATGAGATGGATTCTGACAAGCAAAAATTCTAAATGATAAAGGACACTTATAAGTATTACCCAACTCCGGTATAAAAACCTCGGCTCGATGGTCCAGAATAGCATTCAAACCCTGATTGAAAGAACTGTGTTACAACTCATACTGTACACTGGTAAAACCCTTACCCTTTCTCAACAAAATAAAAAATTGAAGAAACACAGGAAAAGCAATAATTAAGGTAGAAATAATGCATTAGTGCTCATTAATGGGCTGATAAAAAGGAAAACGAAGAGGAACAAATAGAGATTAAAATTTATCAAGAATTTGCCTCTAAAACAGATTGTGGGGCAAGATTAAGCTCATCCAGCAAAACCCAACAGCCTTCCTTCAAAGCCTGTATAAACAAGGTACTTTGAAGTTAAATACATATCAAGAGCAAAGAAGAACATGATAAGTTTCATCGTAAGACAATTCAACCTGCAATAGTATCCCATCAGACCAAGAAAACTTCATTCCTTCATCACTTTCCACAGGTAAATCAGACCCCAAGAGATCCATCATATCCGTCTGCACCAAAAATACATATAAGAATAACAATCCACAAGGTAAGGACTTTGCCAAAACAGAAACAGAGTTGGGCAAATTGCTAATGACCTGCTCAGATAAGTTTATCCGTACAACTTTATGACCAGAATATTTTCCCAAGGCAGTGATTAAACTTGTTTTCCCAACACCTGGACTACCTTCAAGTAAAACTGGAAACCAACATTCAATTAAAATTTAGAAATATAATTTAAATGAGAAATTGCTGATGGAATTAAAAGAGAAACTAGAAAGGGCAAAAAAAAAAAAAAAAAAAAAAAAAAAAAAGAAGAGCAACCCCGTGCTATAAAACTCCCACCATGGTCGAGTTGAGAGAGAAGGGTCAGACCCATTGTGGGTCTATTGTGGACAGTCTAGCCTTGCATTTGCAAGAGACCGATACCGCGATAACATGAGAAATAGATGACAGAATGAAAGGGAAATCAGATGCAAATAAAGATACATACCAGGCTTTGGAAGCTGCATAGCCCGCAAAACTCTCAAAGCATTTTGGCGGGTGGTTGGCGCTTTGAATTCAAACGCACCGTCCTCACAACTGCTGAAACCTATATAAGCACAAACCAAAAGTCACACAGAATAAACCACAGAAGGCAATCTGTATGGTGGTATTTCAAAGGAAAAAAAAAATAATTAAAAAAAAGAGAACAAAGGCTAATGCAGGAGGAAAATCAATCCTTTAAACACTAAAAGCAAATAAATAAATAAATAAAACTGAAAATATATTCATTCATAATATCTCTCCATCCCTTCGACAAAAATAAAAAACCAGTAGCTAGATGATGGTATATCAAATATATCCATACTATTTGGACCAAAAGAAGTATAATGTGACAAAGCACTAAGCAAACAAAACTAAATCAGGTAAAAGTAGAATTTATAGTTATTACCTTTCTTGATATAGAATGGATCAATGCCAAATAAATCATCATGTTGCTCATCATCACTATGTGACGCATCTACGTTTCTGCCATATTCACCCCAACCATAGTTTCCCATTCTTGAAAGCTTTGAATATAACAAATTACTTTCATCAACCTGTAGTAATAATCCAGTTGCCATTTACAACCAAGTTCTAAAAATAATATTGTAAAGAGCACGAATAAGAAACCATAAAAATGTCATTGTCCGATATGAGCTCAATATGGATATATATCGTTGAAGAATACAAGCATCCAGTCCATCCAAATACAACATGGAACCACAAATGCAGAATCTTCATAAGAACTGCCCCAAAACTCGGGTGACAAAACTGATCCTCACCTCATAAAAAAATTTATATAAACTATTTCACATACGAGTAGAACCTTTGCAATATTAAATATTATTGAAGTTAGAGAAGACTTGAGGTAAAACTGTGTTAACCAGCCCACACAGGTTACTGCATGGAGCATTAATTATAAGAGGAACTAACAAGCACATGTATAATGAGTAACAACTGATAATACTATAAACCTAGCAAATTACATGTGCTATAAATCATTTAATTCCAACGCTCCCCTTCAAGCTAGAACTATTAAGCGTTCAGTTTATTACAAATAACTCTAACCGAATCACAGTCAAATCTAGCAAAACAGATGCCAAGAATTCAGTAACAAATGTAGGAATAAGATCAAATAGACCAAATACACATCCAACGAGCATCAGATTCAAACAGATGATGGGTTGCATTGGATATACAGCCAACTAGCCTCAGTGAGACATGAGTAGTGGAAACAAGGTACAAAAAGTGGATTTAATCGAAGAGGGGCCACTACACACTGTTGAAGTATGGAGGAAGTCCATGATTGTTTACTGCACAACACACGAGAATGGAAACCACGGCAAGTGATAGGGCACATCTGAGAAAGGTAGGATCTGTAGGTGGGCCAAGCTGAGAGTTTCAAAAGGAGCACAACTAATTGAGAGGTGAGTTCGGAAAGGCTAGGAAAAATGCAGAAAATGCGGCGGTAAGAAAGAAAACAAAGCATACACGAGCCAGCACATTGAAAAAAGTGCAAGATCTGCAATTAGAAACAGCCAACAGTAAATGAAGATGCGCAGAAGTTGTGGCTGATTAAAGCGGATCTTTTTGCATTGAAATAAAGCATCAAAAAAACAACTGGCAAAACACAATGGCACGTGACTGATACCGGAAATTAGAACAGGAAAAAATCAGCGCCAATCAAAGGGATTCCATATTTTGGGAACCTGGCAGTGGAAAATATTGGGTCCACGATGATGGTACTGCTCAGATATCATTGAATTTAGAGGAGGAACTAATGTAAAACTCTATGCAATCACCAGACCAAGGTAGATATTAATATTATATAGAACATCGATTACAATAGAAACAGACCAGCACATGTATAATGAGTAATAATTAATACTACTGATTATAAGAGTGACTCCGATCTAACATGTTCTTCAAACACAACATACATGTGTTGTAAATCATTGGATTCTGACAAGTGACAAGTATAAATGAAAACATTCTGACCTAGGTCACACACAACAAAGGCAACAGGATGAGGCCATTAGACCACCTAACAACCTCCAATATAACATCATTATTGGTCTTATTAGTGCCTCTTCCCATTCGGAAGACTTCACCTTAGAAGACTTGGAAATGGAAGAGGGATAGTGTATGCTGATAACAGGGGGAGAAACATACCCTCAGCTTTTGTAGAAGAAAGGATAAACATCTCTCCCTTAGCTCTCCAGCATCCCTTTTTGGAATCCCTGTCCCTGATAAGTTGAGTAACTGTCAGTAGATCAGAAAGAAAGGGGAAAATAAAGCATAATTACTCAAGGACTTCAACGCATGTAACAAAATATAGTGTGTCAACACAATTCGTGGAATGTCTATGTAGCTAGATGGTGTCTCTGCCTGGGATATCTCTGTAGTCCATAAAATGAAGCTACATGAAAGAGTACACAAATGTTATCCCCCCGATGCCACCGATATTTATTCTTGTAAGATACTTTCAACATCTGAAGCATTATCTCTCCCGACATGTGTATTTTTTTGATAAACAAGCTTTGAAACAGCTACTCAATTTTCATTCTTTTGTACCTTAGCGACTTTTGTTTCAAGGAAGTTGATTGGACTTTGGGGTTGTTGATGAATTATAAAACCTGAGGCATTTGACATGACAACTCTGGCCACCTAAGTTCCAAACTCAGCAACCATCTCCATCACCACCACAACCACCACGGCACTAAACACCACTGCCTTCTCTGCGACTATCCCAATACCAATACCACCACCACAACAATCGTAACAAAATGTTACCTTTATATTATTATATACTTCTAAACTTGAAACTCTGGAGACAATATCATAGATTACTTTTAAAAAATAGATCATGAAACCAAAAAATAACAATATAATTCAATTTCTTGCGCAACCCAGACACAAAAGATTCTGAATTTATTCTAGGATGGACAGAAAATCCAGTAAGGTATTCCAATAAAAACTGCATTCATGCATCAGCTTCAATATCTCATTATACAAACCAACAGATACTTAAATTGAATGGATACATATAGATACGGGTCAATATGATTATGATATCAGGCATCAAGTAATCGAAATCAATCATTCAATATAGTAATGATACAAGAGATAAGAGAAGTTGAAGCAATGAATAATCATTAACAAACTAAGCATACCTAGACTTAACCCATCAAGCAAAACAAGAAATGCTCCATGAAGAAGTGCATATTCAGGTCCTAAGCTTTCTTCCATTACATCAAAAAAAGCAACCCATGAAATGAGATCTCTGACAGTAAGCATTCTCCCTGGATGTAATTTGCTGAACCACTGAAAAACATGGGAATAATAAAATACCAAATGAACATATGAGAAATGGGTGAATTGTTCACAACAGCAAATATATCACATAATAATAGTAGATTAGCAACATATAAATGTATTTACATGCTGCAAAAATGCAAAGCAAGAAATCAAAAACAACCATAACAACAACTACAGCCTTTTTGTACAGAATGGAGTCCGCTACATGAATCAAACAAAGAGATACATGGAAGGTGTTGAAAGTCCCACATCGGCTAGAGATATGGCCTGAGTAGTGTTTATAAGGCTTAGACAAATCAGCCGGTTTTGTGTGGATGAGTTGGGCCTAAAGCCCAAATTCAAGATGGCATCAAAGTCTATCCTAGATTTGTTATTGGGTCATGATCTCTGTTATTACACCCGTATTTGTCCACGATACAAATGTGCGGTTCTGGGCGTGAAGGGGTGTGTTGAGATCTCTATTACTCCACTCACATTAGTCCACGCTTTAGATGTCCAAACCTAAGCGTGAGGGGGTGTGTTGAAAGTCCCACATCGACTAGAGATATGGTCTGAGTAGAATTTATAAGGCTTAGACAATCATCACCTTACAAACCGGTTTTATGGGAATGAGTTAGGCCTAAAGCCCAAATTCAAGAGTAAGGAAAGCCAAAACATGCTTCTACTTAATGACCCAAATAGCCAGAGAAAGAGAATGGTTTGTTCAACATAGGAGAAAAACACAGGGAATGCCAACAATGAAGAAACTATAACCGTGGCACCACCCACATCAGCAAAGTGGTGAATACTGTACATGCAAAAAATGTACAATTAATGACTTCAATAGTAAATTTCCAGATAACATACCTCCAAAAAACTAATCATAGCATTAACAATGAGTAATAATCTTTCTTGATAAGTAGGACCTAAGTTGCCTGCAACTTTAAACTTGGAAATTCTGCATATAAATCAAATAAATCGAAAATAAAATGGGTGTTTATCTAAAAACTTAACCTCTAATAGTTAAAATAAAGTTACCTTTTCAGAGCAATTCCTTGAAGCTCATCTAGATCAATAACAGGGGGAACCCATATCTCTGTGAAGCGATTGCGTAGTGCTGGAGACAACTCTTTCTTACCATAATCACCACCAGGGTTCATTGTTGCAAGAACAAAGAAATTTGAATGTGCCGTAACTTTCTCCAGATCAGGCCCTCCTTTCTCAGCCAAAGACTGCAGCCACAAAGAGGAAAACACTCAGAAACTGAAAATTGGGATAGGAATTATGACAAACTATAATGAAAAAAATATCTTTCCTTTTTAAAGGCAAAATAAATTTATTAATGAAACTTGACAGCAGAAACAATAGCACAAGTTGTGCTTGAATTTGAATACAAAATGGAAACCAAAACAAAATGAAAAAAAATATCTATCACCAGCAATAAAAAAAAATGAAATTTACATAAGCAATTATTGTGTACATCACTCATGTCAAAAATTGCTTTGTCTGTGCTCAAAATATCATATTTTAACAGAGTTTCCCCAGAAAACATGCAAACTGAAGGGAGAGCTCTCTTATTTTAACATTTTTATCTACCATATATTTCTTCTTTATGGTTTAGTTAAGAGGGATACCATGTCATCCCCTTCTTTTGTAAACACCATTTCCTACATTTTAGTAATATTACTTCTCACACCAGCACAAAAGAGCTCTCCTAACTAACCCTTGGTAAATCCGTCACATAACGATCAAAGGATTGCCTCTTGGTTTCTCCCAATACCCTTTTTAGGCAAGCAGGGACAAGGAGCTGCCACCATCTTTTAATTTCAGGTACATTAACTATACTATGATCATACAGTATAAAAAAAAAAAAAAAACACAACCATCATTAAACCGATAGAAAGAAGTGATGACACCACCATGCGATACACCATGAACAATAAAGCTAGGATGAGTTCTACGGTACACAAGCGAGATGGGTATCACTATCATGCACAAGTGCCTAAAAGTCATCCGAAACTTCAACTACGACCGTTGCCGCCCATCATAAGCAGAAGCTCACGGTCCTGCTCGTCATCACGGTCAAGACGGTGACTTGATTGCTGCTCGTTCGACCGTGATGACGAGCATGACCGTGAGTTTCTGCTTCTGAGGGAAGGTGTCGGTCGTCGTTGAAGTTTCAAATGACTTTTAGGTACATGTGCACGGTAGTGATACTCATCTCGCTTAGATCTAAAACCGGCCTAAACAGTAAGTTAAAAGAAAAATATCTACATATGTAATTGACTTACTAGCATCCTTTCTGGCTCCAACACACTGTTCAATCTCTCAAGTACACTATCATCAGCCAAGGATATCTCATCCACAAGAAAGAGATCACCATCTCTCATTGCTTTTACGATGGGACCATCCTGCCACTCAAATATGCTCTGCCACTTTTGATGCAAGACATCAAGATTCAATTTTAATTGCTCAAAAGCATATATGTCTTCTTTGCTGACATCGGAACTACAAACTTGACCCTCTCTATATTTCCTTATCATACCATTCAGCAGATCAATCATTGAAGAAGCTTGATCTATGTCAGAAGAAACAAACTGTAACAGAAAATGGCAAATAAGCACTTGCTTTGTGAATAATAGACGGTGAAAAAGAGAAGAGAAGAAAGCTAGCATAAAAGAAATGGCTTCCTGAATGCAGTAAAATATGATTATATACGTAAGAGTCAACTTAAATGTTAAAAGTCAACTTAAAATCCTTTGTCTGATCCGGATGGAAAACAATAAGAAGAACAATAGCACTCACAGGATCTTCAGGATAGCATGTAAAAGCCTTTAGTTTCTTCAACTGTTCAATGATCTCTTTATAGTTAGAAATCAGTCTAGATCTCTCTCGTATAGGACGAAACCCCTGCAAAACATCTTCTAGTCAATAATTCTGCTAATAATAATGCATATAAATAAACGCTTAAACAGTTTCATTTTAAGTGTCCTTATAAGAATATTGAGAAGAAAAAATATGAAAGAACCAACCCCTATAAAATCAGATGTTTCTGTATACTGATGACAATTCAAGATATGTAACTTCAACTGCAAACAAGCACTTAGTAACTGACAAACAGTGGTCTTCCCTCCACCCGTTTCCCCAACAAGTAGCACAGGCTCACGTAATTCAAAGCAGCGTTCGACAAGGAAGTATAGTCTCTGCATACTTTTGGTTAAGGTTACACTGCATATGCAAAACCATCGGTAAGAGATAGTAAACTAAGGATTTTGGACAACACGGAAAAGGCAACAATAAGCCAATACCTTTCAAAACTCTTCGAACCTCCTAAACCAACAATTGAACTGGAAGAAGAGTTCCCTCCAAACAATATCTGAAATACAGTTAAAAAAGCTTGTTGAGGATATATTTATTGTTCATCCTTTTGTATTTTGGTAAGTATTGTTCAAGCAACAATCTGAACTAAATCCTAAAAGAAGGAATAATTTTGAAAGCAAAAACCAAGAACTCAATCCAGAAAAACACAAATTACCATAGATGACACATAATCAATACAGTATATAGGTACACAATAGTTCTGAATTTAAATCCGCATTACATGATCCAGTATCAACAAAACAACTATTGCATATGAGAAAAGAAAGGAAAATGAAAAAAAGTATAGTGGAGAATATTGACGGGAATTTCACAACAATTGCCTTGAAACAACTTATACTATTTCATGCCAAGATAAATTTTAGCCAATAAGCATGCACTTTGCAGTGCCACCAAGTCAAGGAAAGCGTATACAACGTAACCTTCCCTTCACCATTTTTTTCTCCAAAAATATTGATTACTCAGACAAATCAACACTCCAAAAGCAATAAAGGATCGGAAAAAGTAGGGTCAGCCCAACAGTGAACAGTAAATACAAAACAGTAAGAAAAATGAACATACCTGATCATATAAATTTTTTATGTTTAGTTTAACCCGAAGATGTTTTTCCAGAACATCTTGAACAACAGCCTTCTCATCCTCATCCCGAAGCCGTTCTGCCAAAAGATAATAACCATCTTTGGCCAAGTCTTCATAAGACTTACCAAATCTCTTGTAACGATCAGCCCAACGAAACAAATCTCGAGGAGTTATAAATCCATGTTTACCGGAAAAGACTCTGCTACTCTGTCTGTGCAACTGAAGCTCCTTCATTACTTCAACCATTTTTGTGGCATAACTTAATGGAATCTCACATCTCTCCTCCAATATTTTGCCCAGCTCGTCATCTGGAATCTCACCAACTTGAATCTCTATGAAACGGTTGCGAAATGCCCGGGACAACATTTTCCGCCCACCATAATGTGTAGGTGGATTTTGAGTGCCAAAAAGCATAAAGTTTCGATGTGCTTTAATTGTTACTTGCAGTTCTGGAAGGAAAAGCTCTCTGTTATCATCCAGTAATCGGTTCAATGCCTCCAGCACATCAGATGGAGCCAAGTTAAGCTCATCCAGTACAATCCAGTAACCATTTCTCACAGCTTTAACCAAAACACCTTCATTGAAAACAAGCTTTCCACTAGCATCAGTTACGTAAGAACCTAGATACTCTTGCAAATCGGTGTGTTCATGATTATTGATTCTTACAAACTCGTGCCCAGTTATTGCAGCAAGATACTGAACGAGGCTAGTTTTCCCACCAGATGTGGGTCCCTGTAAGAGAACAGGATATTTCCTTATTAGAACAGCACGAGCCAAATTACCAAGATGCTCCTGGACACTTTTAGTTATAACATAGCTCCCAGAATATCCATTGGATTTGAAGGTACTTAAATAGCTGTCAAAACGTACACGTGAAGGCGCATTACCCCCAAACAAAAGAGACGATATCTTTTGCCTCATTAATTCAGCACTAGGTCCATCCAACAACGTGAGGAAAAACAGACTAAAGCCATCATATAAAGCATTCTGAAATCCAAATTTTCTCTCTGCTTTCCTTGTATACTCTAGAGCACGATAAAGGGACCTTAAACTGTATTGAGGTTTCTGATTTGCACCATCCTGCAACCTCTCTTTAGATTCCTTTTTCGATTCTTTATAGAAACGCATAATTTTATTCACCAGCTGTTGATCCATATGGCCACTACTAATGAACTGACTAATAAACAGACTTAAATCATCATCGTCCAAAACATCATCAACAAAATATTCAGTAAATCTACTCCTTAAAGAAAAGGGCAAATCCCGTTTCCCTGCATCAGTTGCTGGATTCATGCAAGCAAATATACGAAAGTTTGGATGACGGTGTATATAATCAATATCACCTCTTTCGGCTAAACACAGTACCCCATTTTCCCCTTCTAGAACACCAACAATTCTTTGCAAGGTTTCTGGAGGAGCCAAATTCACCTCATCAAGCAAAATCCACCCACCCTTTCTAAGAGCAGTTACAAAACTTCCTTCTACAAATGAAAACATCATCCCCGAAGATGGATTACTTTGATAGACACTTTCAAGTTTTATAGAAAATCTCTCCCAAGCTTGGAATGTTTCTTCTCTTAATGGCCTTTTACGCTTTTTGGATGGTCCAATTCTTATAAGCTCTAGTGACTTCTCAACTCCTTTTCGAAATCCTTTAAGTAGCTTTTCCCAATTCTTATCCATTAAAGCTGTGTGTAGAAGTGTAAGAAAGTCTGAATTTTCCTATACAGCAGCAAACAAATAGAGCCATTAACAACAATTACACACAAAACACAAATAAATATAAGAAGTACCTTTTCAGGAAATGTCTTGGTGAAGAGATCCACAAATTCATTATAAAGTGGGGAATACACAAACTGTGCATCCACAGGCTTGTATCCCCCAAGTAAGTCAGCAACATCACTTTGCTGACTCATGTTCTGGACCCAAAAAAAAAAAAAAGCATCATGTGTCACCCAAAAAAACCTTAATACAACTTCAAATAACAGAGAAAATAATAGAGCAATATGTAACATACCAAAACGGTAAGCTCCTGACCGAGCCATAAAGCCAAATTTTGAACAAGTGTAGTCTTTCCGGTACCAGTTTCTCCAACCAAGAGTACAGGTTCATTATGCTTGACAGAGCAAGCTATACGCTCTAATACATACAAAGAACTACGGATCTCAACAAAAGGTATTTTATGTTCATGTAACTGCATATGAAAAATAAAAGCAATGTCAAGGTAATAGAATTCAAAGAAAACTGAAAGAAGAATTTCATTGAATCTGAACTATTACTAGTTATAACTGAAACCAACTCCTCTATTTATAGAGGTTCACAATAGCTAACAGAACAGCTGCAAATAACTGAAGTTAATTGCAGGATTCGCAATATAGTGCCCCAGCACTAAAACTGAAACAAAATACATTGTTTACTCCAGTATATTCTAATACTCCCCCACCCCCGCAAGATCGAGAGGGGTGTGAGGAAGCGCACACACACACTGAGCTTGGACCGAAAAGCTTCAAAAAGAGCAGGGGTCGGTGCCTTTGTGAGAATATCTGCACATTGTTCAGTAGCTAGAACATGGAGTAGCTGCAGATGCTTGCTCAACACCTTCTCATGCACAAAGAACAAATCAAGCTCCATGTGCTTCGTGTGGGCGTGTAAGACTAGATTACGAGCAAGGGATAGAGTACTGAGATTGTCACGGGATACCTGAGGAATGGAGTGAGTAACTGATAGTTCAGATAGTAAGGATTGCATCCATGTCAATTCTACAGCAGCATGTGCCAAACTGCAATACAATGCATCAGTGCTTGATCTGGCAAGCCCATCCTAGATCCTTGTTAGAATATGGTATCAAAGTCTATCCTAGATCCTTGTTGGGCCGCCCACCACATTATACACGCACCAAGCCCAATAGTGTTCGGCGTAGGGGGTGTATTAGAAAAAACTTAAGTCTCACATAGACTAGAGGCCTCAAAAAAGTTTATAAGCAAAGGGCATCCCTCAATATACTAGCCGGTTTTGTAACAATGAGTTAGGCTCAAAATCCTAACATGGATCAGAGCAGTGCCATCCTTCGTGACATGTCCCGTCACTATTCGGTTGTAGAGTTCTCAAAAAATTTGGAACTCCAATTAGTCACCTCTTTCGCTGTCTCTCTTCTTTCCAACATGACTGTCACCATTTTTAGTCGTCGATCTCCGCCCTCTGCAGCCTTCTGTCACAGTCCGCGTAGTTCGTACAACACTATTCACATCGTCCGTAAAAATTTGTAGCTCCAACGTCTATACAGTTCGTACACATGTCGTTTCTATGCGCATTTTTTGTCTTTCTACATGCTATCCTCCCCTCTACTCAAATCAAACATCGCGTACAAGTGAGACCCGACCTTTGACACCTCCACCTCAACGTGGCTGTTTGGCTCTTTTGGGTTATGTTTTTTTATGTTCGAAGCTCAAGTCTGATACTACTTTGGTGTTTGTCATTCAATCCATTTCCCACAGATGAATCATATTAGTGGTGACTTTTTTCCCCGTCAACAATCATTCCGATGGTGACTTATGTTGATTATGACTCACACGCCCATCTCTCTGTCCCAGATGCACTGTCCTCATCTTCATCCCAGATGCTCTGGCTTCAGCAATTTTCCCAGATGCACTGGCGTGGCCTCGTCTTTGTCCTAGATGTATTGGTCTCATCTTTGTCCTAGAAGCAGTTGTCAGACTTAGTTTCAAGTCTGAATATTTTGGGTCTTCGATATTATTGGTTTGATTTTTCTCTTTCTAAGGGTTTATTTGTAATAAGCTTAAAGCTTAGTAAGCTTTAGCTTGGGAGGGAGTGTTAGAATATGAGAAAGATCTTAACATATCTTATTTTGAATTATCTCATAGGATTAGGATTTTATCACTTAGTTATTATTATGATTAGTTTCTCTATTCAATTAGGATTAAGAGTCTTGTGTCTTGTATCCCTATAAATAGGGATTAGTGGTTAACCTTTTGTATTAGCTCATTATTATCAATCACAATCATATTTTAGAGTCTTGCTTCTCTCTCTTCTACTTCTCTAACTAAAACACATAACTTCAACACACACTCCTGTCATCAGGATCAGAGAAACTGAAAGAAGAATTTTATTGAATCTGAATTATGACAAGTTATTTACAACTGAAACCAACTCCTCCATTTATAGAGGTTCACAACAGCTAACAGAACAGCTGCAACTAACTGAAATTAGTTGCAGGATTCGCAGTACAGTGCACCAGCACTAACACTAAAACAAAATACATTGTTTACTCTAGTATACTCTAATACAAGGAAACATGAGAACTTTCTGCAGAAGCTATATCATCTTTAAAATTCTTAATTGTCAACTGACTATACTTACAGGTTTTTTAGTGTACTGGAGGAAAACCCGGCCTATTCTTAAATCCGTGACAAAATCCTGCATTTTACCACCATAAATGAGAAATTGATGAGGCAAAATAATGAGGAAAAGGCTTAAACTTCAATAAATAAAACCTGAATTATTGGTTTGTCAAGAGGAAATAAGGTCTCAGCAGCAAAATCTCGTACTTTCCACAACTTTCCTATCTCTTTCATTATTGATAACCGGTTTTCAAATGAAGCTGGAAAGGCCGCAAATACATCAACAGCCTGAGATACAAGAGAATTTTACACATGAAGTAGCACTACGAATAAGATGATAAGAAAAGTAAAGATTAAGAAACGAAAAAACCGACCTCTTTATATATAGAATTACATTGCTCTTCTGACAAGCTACCATCAAAGCAAAAACCCAACCTTGTAATCCTCTTGCACCATTTAAGGAGATCCCTGCCATTGAGAAGCAAAAGACACACATTAATCAAAGAAAATTGACAAAAAAGCAGAGACATCATATAATTACTCTGAATACCTTAACGAGAACCTGCCGAGACAATAAACAGAAGAACATTCATGGTAAAAACCGGCAATTTGAAGCAGGGAAATAGAGTTGACCCTATCAAAGGTTTCTGCCAAAAATATAAAATTATTTTATAGCAAGATATTAAAAAAGGAGTTTGTATCAATGGCTTATGATTAAAAAAACATGTGAAACTACGTATTAACAAAACTGTATATCAATACCTATGATTTTGCATGCATGAAGCTCCAAATCTGACTATCTCCTGCAAATCTTTATTATCCGGTGGCCGAATCATTATTCTTCTCCAACGGACACCAAGTGAATCTTGACCTTAAAGTACAGCCAAAGTCAGCATCTAGTTCATAATCCAAAAAAAAAAGAACAATAGATTTTAATTCAACAACAATAAAGAGGGCAATGGCAGTGCTACCAATTCTTATTGTACCTAACTTCAACAAGATTTTCATCATAGAGACAGATGCTTCTAAGAAAGGCTTAGGGGCAGTCTTAATGCAAGAAGGTAGACCAGTGGCTTTCTTTAGCCAAACTCTTTCTGACATGGCTCAAAGAAAATCAGTCTATGAGAGGGGGTTAATGGCCATAATAATGACTGTCCAGAAGTGTAGACACTACTTGATCAGTCAAAAGTTTGTTATACACACTGACCAAATGAGTTTGAAATTCTTAATTGATCAGAGGATTTTATGAGATGAGCAGTTTAAAATTTAAATGGACTTCAAAGCTAATAGGACTAGATTTTGAGATCAAGTATAAGCCAGGGTGTGATAATAGAGTTTCAATGCCTTATCTAGAAGAATGACCTATGCTGCTATTTCTATGGTGCATTTTTCAGATTTGGAAGAGTGGGAAGAGGAGATGCAAGTAGATGCAAAATTAAAAGATATTATCCAAGACTTGCTAAAAAAATCTGAAGCACATCTAGGATACTCTTTCCAAAACAGAAAATTATTACAAAGGGAAGTTAGTATTGCCAAAGGGATCTTCCAGAATTCCAACATTACTCAATGAGTATCACAGTTCGGCTATAGGTGGTCACTACGGGTTCATTAGAACTTACAAATGATTGGCAGTTTTGGTATATTGGGAAGGTATAAGAATGGAAGTCCAGAGATTTGTCGCTTCTTGTGAGATCTGTGAGTAGAATAAGTATCAGGCAATGTCATCTGCAGGTCTTCTGCAACCCCTTACTATTCCTACTCAAGTATGGGCAGATATATCCATGGATTTTGTGGAGGGACTTCCTAAGACTCGAGGCAAAGATGCTATCATAGTAGTAGTGGATAGATTCACCAAATATGCACATTTTATCCCGCTCATTCACCCATTCGCAACCAATGATATAGCATACATCTTCCTCAAAGAGATTGCCAGACTACATGGGAAAAAACCATAGTCTCTGGTAGAGACAAGATATTCTTGAGTCATTTTTGGACTGAATTGTTCAGGTTAGCCGGGACCAAACTCAAATTCAGTTTTACCTACCACCCTCAAACTGAAGTGGTCAATAGGTGCCTTGAAACATATTTGAGATGTTTGACAAATACAAAACCAAAACAGTAGACTAAATGGCTAAGCTGAGCAGAATTTTGGTTCAACTCCAATTATAACAGCTCTACCAAAGTAACACCCTTCAAGGCCCTTTATGGAAGAGAACTTCCTCAATTACTTAAGGGAACCACTGTACCTTCAACAATGGAAAAGGTTAATCAACTCACTCAAGAGAGAGACTCTATCTTACACGACCTCAAGTCTAATCCGGTTTATGCACAAGATCAGATGAAAATGCATGCTAATAAGCACCGAAGAAAGGTCAGTTATGCAATAGGAGATTGGGTGTACTTAAAGCCGCAACCCTACAGGCTTAAATCCTTGGCAAAAAGATTGAATAAGAAACTCAGCCTCGGGTTCTACGGACCTTACCAAATTAGCAAGGTCATAGGCCAAGTCGCTTATCAGCTTGATCATCCAAGTTCCACCTAAAAGTAAAATTCATCTGGTCTTTCATGTATCCCTTTCGAAGAAAGTTATAGCTCCAGCAATGAATCCTCAAGCATTACCAAAGATGTTAGCAAAAGATTTGGAATTACTAGTTGAACCTTTTGATGTCAAGGCAGTTCAAAATACTTCCTCAGGTAAAGAAGAAGTTCTGATTTAGTGGAAGGATCTTCCAGACTTTAAAGCTACTTCAGAAGCCTTGGATTCCATTCAGCAGCAGTTTCCAGCATTTCACCTAGTAGACCTTCAATTATTAAGACTTATGTAAGGCGCAGGCCCAATAAAGATGGGCCAGCCTAGTTAGAGTTGTATTGTAATGTATTGCGACTAAATAAATAGAATAGGAATGGGCAGGAAAAGGCATTCGGTTATTCAATTTGAATTGGGACTGGTTGGGAGAGGACAGACTCTCAAACTCCTTTCATCAAATTACCACACACTGCAACACAACTTCGATCTGTTTATTAACTCAATGCTCATTGGAAAGGAATAAAGGATATCTGCTAAATTATCAAATTAGTATGGGTACAACATCAAATTTAGACATGCTTGGTTAGCAATCCAAACTTCAAATGAATTTATGATGAGAAAGTAAATGACAAAAATAATGATATACATCACCACCAAAAGAACAATAAACATATTGATAAAAACCATGAATGGTAAAGGTAAGAACCTGCACTCTCAAATGAGTCAAACTTAGAAACAGCAATAGTCGAAAACATCCTAAAACTCTCTGCCACCTTTATTACCTGCAAAATATGTAATGCTTAAACAATTAATGACCAGTACAGAGGAATAGAATGATGGAATTTATCCATCAAGCATTCTGGTAAGGTGTACATCACTTTCCCGAAGAAAATGTATATCTTACGAATTATGATCAATGGTTAAGCAAGAGGAGTGGAAGATGTCAAGGGATTCTGCTATTGTCAAGCATAAACCAGACCTCAATTTTATTTATTTTTTATTTTATTTTTTTACATCCATGTAAAAGAAGAAATACGGCAGTTCATCAACAAATCGTGCCATGTATATAGCAGATGCATTTGAACAAAAACAAGGTAGAATTTTCAACAGAAGTTTCCTCCTCTGCCCTCTTAGTGAGATTGGCTTATATTCTTGACTCATTATGATGTTTGACCAATGGTTATTTTATTTCCAGCAAGTGCCTTCACCAAAACCTTCTTGTCATTAGCTTTTTACGCTGTCAATAGAGATCATTTACAATCATTTCATACAACAGGATGCTTCATACTCACCACTGTAACTATTTTTCTTTATATGCCTTTCATAAAATATCTTTTATCCCAAAGTGAATTTAGTCACAGAAAAAATTTTACTAAACAGAAAATAAAGAAAAACTGCTGTGGAGGACAGGATATCCTTTTAGACAGAAAAACTAATCTTTCCACATACTGGAGGATATACGATCCAAACAAGTACAACCACGAGTGAAGCACCAGTGAGAGATCAATCTAATCCTATTCCACAGTTATATATGTAAGGGCAAAGAAAGACCATTTACAATAAGACAATCCACTCTAAAGGAGTACTTTTAGGTTCAGCCTTGTTGTCTTGTCAAATTCTTTCAGAATACATCATGAGAAATAACTCCAAGGTGCAAGGACAACCCAGTGTTCACTAGGAACTATAAACAAAATATTCCATATAAGAATTGCAACCACATAATGATAATGATAAAATAAATAGCTATAGTTTCCAAACAATTGCTGCACATTACACACTTCAGAATGATCAACGTTAAGGATTCTTTTTGTGATTATAAGGGTTGAACTCCCGACCGATGGGTGAACTCGGGGTTTATATACTACGGCGCTACCACTGCACTCCACCCCAGAGTTCGATCAACATTAAGGATGCATAATATGATCATATACTGCTACGTGAAAAGGTAAAGACCTAAATTACCAATTTTGAAGTCTTATGCAAGTTTGGTCAAGGCCTCAAAACCTAATCTCAATCAAGAAAAGATAAAACTAGGAACAGTCAAAGAATTTTATGCCTTCAAGCATGGTTTTATGCTAAAACTTTTTGGCTGGACACCTACCAGATTACTACATGCTTAGCACATTGTCTTCATAAAACTTTTGGATTTTCTCTTGTCATCATAAATAAGACATGGTCTACGATACAATTGATATATGGATTTCTTTAAAACCAAATATTTTCATCACCCAAATGTTAGTCTACTTTAGTTGTTACTCATATCACTTCAATGATAATGACCTCACAATAACCATATAGAAATAGAAATAATTATTTACTGATTGAGTTAACATTAATCTTTAACAAATATACAAGTCAATGAACATTTAAGTTTGTGTGAGAATAGATTGTATCATGGAATCCATCCAAAAGTAGCATAAAAAATGAAAGAATTACGAACAGTTATGAAGAAGTGTTGTCTTGTGGAATGATCTGCTTGGAGTTCATGGATCACAAAACCCGAAAATAATACAATTTGCTTTATTCAAGAAAAGAAGCAAAGAGCAAAGAAATCACCTCCCCATGTCCTGTCATAAATGAAACAGCCCCTTCCGATTCCAATAAAGGCAATAAAATGGAGTGTACATCAGATGGTGCTTTGTTGATATCCTCAAAAACAATCCAAAAACCATTCTGCACAGCCTGTGATAACAAAGACAGTATAAAGAGATGAAATTCTTTGAAAGTTGTCTAGGCACAGATATCAAAACATCTGCATGAGTTAGATATGATTGTAATAATCATAACAAACCTGGGTAAGTGACCCAGGCTGCCATCTAAACTCCCCAGGCCTATCCGTACAGACATATCCCCCAACCAATGTTCTACCATCAATCTGATCATCCATCTGGATAGATAGAACTGCATAAGAAAATAAGAGCATAAACAATTATTGTTGAAAATTGATAGAAGAAGAATTTTATTGGGATGAAGAGAAAGAATTACAAAGAGTAAAGAGGATAAGAAATCCTCCTAAAAAAGGAACAAAACATGAAAGATGGAAAACAAGCATGAAAAAGGAAAAAATCAGTGCAAGCTTCCCAACCCCTCAACATATCTGTTAGAGAAACCCCCCATAAGAAAGACCATGAGCTTTCCACACCTTTTTGCCAAACCATGAGTTCACAAAATGAACAATAGTTCACAGGGAAAAAATACTTAAAGTGGTTTAGAGGATATCGCATGATTCACATCTGCTAACTTCCCAATCTTTTTTTCCTGTTAACTGTATTTGAGTCCTTGTGGAATTTTATTTTGACTGAGAATTTAAAAACCAAGCATGTTTGAACCAATGCCGCCATAACATGCGCATAAAGACAGATATGATTATCATCTTCCATGAAACACATAATGACAAGCTAACACTCAAAAAAAGAAAAAGATTGGAAAAGAAAACCTAAGAGATACGATCTAGATGTGCTCAATCAAATTATAGACATGAGCAAACAAGAAATAGTAACTAATAACATAACGAGGTAATTATTACAATGTACCTTGGTTACCAGTATCCTCAGCCAGCTTGGCAATGAGACCAGATTTTCCAGAACCAGAGGGACCACATAAAAGAACAGGACACTTCTGACTTACTGCCAATAGAACACTTTCATAACTTTTCTTCACTGCTGATGTCAATATGAATGTATAACTTACTGATATATCATCCCTAAAGTTATATAGAAGATATATCAAAAATTAAGTGGTAATCCGAATTAAATATAAAGTATCAGTAAAACAGTCCAAAGAGAAGCGACAACAAATAAACAAAGGGAAAGCATAAAAAGATCATTTAAGAAAGTTCAAGCAGTATAATTGGAAGCAGCTGAATAGTATTCAAGTTAAACTACCAAGTGAAACTATACATAGCAGGAAAAGACCAAAATAACAATGATTCAATTTAGAGTAAAATAAGCTGTACTTTGTGGTAAGCCGTTGACTCTTAAAAGGTGGCTGCAACTGTTGAACCTTCGGTGAGCCAGCAGGATGATAATTAAATCTGGAGGAATTTAAACAGTTCTTTTGATTGAAATCCATGCTTCTATCAGGGGAACCAGACACATAGTCTTCTATTGGTTCAACAAACCAACCAGTTTTCTCTAGTGATGTGTCCCCACAAAACTCTTCCCAACTGAATAAGGCAAGTTGAAGATTATCATTGAACATGCATCACATTTTGAGCACAACATCAAAGCAAAAAGAATTATACGATACTGACCGCAATAAACACGCAAATGCTTCCTCAGCTCCAATATTCAAGCTTTCACTGGCCCTTGAACCTAATTTGAGCACAACTCTTATTATCTGCACCCTGCACCATATCAGATCTGATTTGCATGGCTCTTCTATGAGTTCTAGAAAACAAGACCAGTCCCAAAGCTTTAAGAAAATTTCAGGTTCGAAAAGAAGGAAGCGGTATGATATGCGAGCAACACGCAATCCATGGGGCTCAACCTGAAAGGGGGGGGGGAGAAGTACATTACTAGGTTATAAACAAAAGCATATCCCAAATTATTTCTCAAAAAAAAAAATCATCACAAACATACTGACCATGACTTGTTTCCCTGAAAATCTTTCAAATGGAGCAGGAGCAAAATTGAAATAGCTTAATACAGAACTGCACCAAAGAGCAAATATAATCACAATTTTTATAACTTATTAACAAATACTATATTCAGATCACTAGAAATTTTCAATAAGCAACAAATATTTTCACAAACACTCATGTATGCTCACTGCACACGCGCGCGCACATTGGATAAATTGTTGTGTTGTTGCTGTTATCATTATTAATTAGAAGAATAACGAATGTTGCAAAAAAAAAAAAAAAAAGATTATATCCTCCTAAGAGAAGGTACAGAGAAGAGACATAGAAATGGAATACAAAGCCAGTAATACAATAAATCACTCTCCAATTCCCCACACTCACGGGCGCTCATCTACACTTTTGTGCTTTAAATATAAATTTGCCATGTCATAGCTATCGTAAGAATACTGCTACAGCATTTATGAAAGTAAATCAGACTTTATTTGCAAATTAACAAGATTTCACACTGAGTTTCTCATAGAAACAAAATAGATAATTACTACAAGAGGCGTATTTTGAAAGTGTTCTATGACAATAATGAACACCACTTAATAGAAAACTTAGAAGGAAAAGTTAGGAAGAGAAGAGAGAGCAAATCTGAGAGTTTGTTATTCTGTTATTCTGGAATTGAAAACTCAAATGAATAATTACAAGAGAACAACTATTTATAGGGACGGGGTGTAACTTAACTATATCTGCAGTAAACCATAAGAGAATTAGTTTCTGTTTATTAACTAACTTCTTTCTCAACTATATCTGCAGTAAAACTACTGCTCTATATACAATACTCCATTACTACTAACCATCTTTCTACTGAATTCATAGGAATTTCACCCATGAAAGCTCAACATGAAGGGAAAAAATAGCATAAGATATAGATGGCCCAAGCTGTATAGAAAAAAAAGCCATTCAAAACTATGCTCATATTACCATATTTTAAAGGGAAGAAGATACCAACCTCAGCAGAAAAGGACCCATGTCAAGAGCACGACAAAAGGCTAGACAAGCATGCTCATGAAGTTCTAGACCCCTTCCCCGTTCACTATAGAACTCTATGACATTGGCAACTTCATCCAAGACAATATCACAGTCATCTTCCATAGCATTATCCGTAGTATTAGACCTCAAATTTGGTACAAGACGTAGCAAAGCAACAGCTTTATCAACAAAATTTCGAGTAATTGGACGGAAACACCCCATCAATGGAATTGTATAACTAGGGTGCAGAAATACTCCCACCAACACATTAACCACTTCCTCTTCTGTTACCAAGTTCCCCTGTACACAACAATAATAAATATATAAATAAATAGAAAATCAAAGCAAAAAGAATGACATAGTAAAAGCTTATATTGAACAGCAGAAGCACATGTGTCTTTTAAGCAGTGTTTGGATACGAAGCACGGACACCGGACACGACACGGACACGTAGACACCGCTAATGTAAAAAATATAGGACACCGACACCGATACATATATACGGATTTGAATCCTCTAAAGTGAGTAGTTCACTTTAGAATTAGAGTATAAAGTAAGCAATTTCAACCATTGATAAATAAATTAAGGGTTGATATTACACATATGTATAAATATGATATAAAATAAAATAAAATATGAGTATCATTTATAAAAGATCTAAATTGATAATCAAGGAGCGAACTTCGATTGTGAAGGGTGCGGAGAGAGAGACGTCTACCGTGAACAGAGAGGATAAACATGCGTTTTGACTTGCATATGTGAGAAAACTTGCTTATACAGGTGTCTCTTCCCACCAAAAGGGTGTCTCATCCGTGTCAGAGAGGTGTCACTATGAAAAAATATATTTTTTTAATTGAACACCTAAATGAGGTGTCGGAGAGACGTGTCGTACGGGTGTCGGTGTCCGAAACGTATCGGACACAGAACATGCCAAAACCTAAAGGTGTCCGTGCTTCATATATGACAAAAAAAAATTGAGTGATTACAATGTATGAGAGTTGAATAGCATCAATAATAGCATCAATTCAAATTTTCGTCACTTGAAAAACTTTTTTGTTTGGATGGTTATTTGTTTAAAAGAATAGGAACTTGTATATACAAAAGAAAAACTAATTGAACTGCAATTATAGAATGGAGCTATGCCTCCTGTGCTAGCGAATCAATCTGAGGAAACGATTGGAGCTTTGGACAACGATCAAGCAATCTCCGAAGCGAAGAATGAATGCTGAAACTACCGTCAATCGCCATTTGAAGCTGAAACACTTATCAAGATGAACGGTTAAAAGATATTGAGTATATGTATGTATATATATTAAAAAAGGCAAAAAGCAAATAAAAAGAAATCCCTTTCGTTTCAACAAGTCAGGAATACCAAAGAAAAATAGAGAGAGATAAGTTATGCGGAAAACGATGGATTAGAGAGAGTTAGGCAGCAACTCAAACAGAGGAAGCCTCCGAGAAAGATATGTGCTGTTTGAGTTGTACAGGGTTTGTGTACGTTACGTGCCGTGCAAGGTTTAGGGTTTAAGCGCTCTTATATATGCTATACTATATATGTTTACTATTACGGTGACCCGTGCGTAGGCTTGGCAACAGAACCCGAACCCGCGAGTATCCACCCGACCCCGACCCGATTTTGACGGGGAAAACCCGCTTTGACCGGGGGTGGGACGGGGTTGGGGATGTCGATACCCAACCCGCCCCCGACCCGAACCCGCCCAATTAAATATAAATTGTTAATTTTTATTTTATTTTATGCATTTATACTCATTCATTTTGTTTCATGTATTTTATTTATTTTTAATTTAATCTCTTTTCAATAGAACATTTTATTTTAATGTTTTTTTTATTTTATTTTATCATTATATAATAATTATGATTTTATTTTATTAATTATCATAACTATAATTTTTCAATTTTTCTACATATTTAGAGCTGAGTTGGGGACCCGCGGGGAAACCCGACCCTATTGAGACGGGGATGGGGAAGGCAAAACCCGAATCCGTTGGAAATTGGGACGGGGACGGGGGAGGCAAAACCCGCCCCCGACCCGGCCCGTTGCCATGCCTACCCGTGCGATCCACGATTGAAATTAAATTTTTAGTTTAATTGATATGCTCTCATCCAATAATATTAAATTATCGTACCACTTTGTTATATTATTATTAAAATATCTCAACAAATATTTATATGATGAGATATGTTGAGATATTTTAATAATAATATAGCAAAATGGTACGTACAACTATAAATGAATATTTATTTGTTACTGAATTGACCATAGACCAATTCCCTTTTAATTAGGGAGTATTCAATACACCCATGAATTTTGAGCTTCATGTTACTCATCCCAAGAGACATGCCATTAGTCAAGGGGGCACGGGACGTTCGCGAGTCGTTCTTGGGCGGATCCCGCTCCTAAACATAAGGGATAGGAGGAAGGTGGTCGGGTCTATCATATCAAAAAGGTTGTAAAAAGAGAACCCGGCTACCTATTTCATTCGACGTTCTGCCCGCCCGATTCGACTGACTTTTTGATAACAAGAAGGCGACGAGCTGATCTGCTTTGATCAAGGAAAAAGCCCAGTCAGCCACCAACTCGGTGCAGGTCACGTGACCTACAGCTCGGCCTTCGCTTTTTGAGACTTTCTTTACCCGCATCTCTATGTGCCCACAGCAATTCCATATGGAGAAAGATAGGCTTACCATGTTCCATCAACAGCACCTAACTTATGCCGATTTTGGCGGACTACTCTATCTTCCTTATCAGTGAACTGGAAATAGTGCATAGGTACTTTTCAATGCTGCGGGGACGAGACTACGTGACATACTACGATCACGTACAGAAGTGCCGAGCAAGAAAAGAAAGAAGAACTCGCTTTCGCTAGGCACTAAGGCTTCTTTGACTTCTAACTTCCCTTGAGCCTGTTAAGAAAGGAAAGTCGGCCCAATCCCAGCTTCTAAAACAAGAGAAAAGATCGATGATGTGTTAATCAATGTCAGCAACATTTTAATGACACGTTGCCTACACAATCATAAGATTTTATAGTGACAATTAATATGGTTAGCTATTTTCGACCATTTTGAATGACAATTAATATGCAATTAACCTTCAAGAAATTTTCAAATAACAAATTCACTAGCCTAACTAAATTTAAAAAATGTAATTAATTTTAAATAGGTTATATACTTCTTAAAATTTTAATTCTAAATCGTATTATAAAACAATTTTTTCATAAATAATTATGAAATAACATTTGGTTATTGTATAAAAATTAATTACTGAAAATTTATAATATTTTTATAGAAAAAACAAATGTCTAAGATTTTTGACAAAATCGAACTTAACTCATTTCATTGCAAATGACGTTCACAACAAATCTAGGAATATAATGAAAATCACTGCAAGGAGCATAAAAGGGAGACTCCTTTGCGAGAGCATGGGCGCTACCATTAGCTTGTCGCCTAGCAAAAACAATATGGTAATTGTTGTAGCAAGAAAGTAAAATTCTACAATCTTCTATGATAGAACCAAACTCTGAATTATCAATTTTAGCCTTGAGCACATCTTCAACAACTTGCTTGCAATCCATCTCAAATATGACATAATAAAGGCCAGCTGCCATCATCCATTTTTTTCCATTAAGCAGTCCCCAAGCCTCTCCTTCCGCTGCGGTCATATTCACAGAGCACCAATCTTTTCGAGCCACAATAAAATGGCCATCTGAATTTCGCACACACATGCCAATGCCAACGCGACTCTGACCATGGAAAAGGGCAGCATCCAAATTGCATTTAACAAAGCCCAAAGGCGATGGTTGCCACTTGATCTCAGCCTCCCTGTCATGCACCTGTTGTCTCCGTCTGTCAGCTTTGCAAAGTAAGCTGCGATGAGCTTGCTGCCAAGAGCACTGAAGCTCTTCTGTGCACGCCAGAATTCCACCAGCATTTTCAGTTTTGTCCTCCCATAACTTGAGATTTCTTGATTTCCAGTTGCTCCATGTTGTTGATGCAAAAATTGCCAACTGATCTTGTGTGAATTGCCTGCAAACCTGCAAAAAGAATTCTGCAAAATTGTCCACCTGCTGCATATGGCCATCCACTAAGTTCCAAAGCTGTTGCTTCCTTTAGCATTCCATACTCATCGGACAAGAGAGAAAAAGATGCCAATTAGTTTCCTGGCTAGCATTGCAACACACACAGAGAGGTGTACACTCCACTCCTCTGCTGCGAAATCTCATCTGATTGGGAAGGCAATCTCTACCAAGTCTCCAGAAGAAAGTTCTGACTTTAGGTGGAATTTTGAGAGACAAAATCTTATCCCATTCACCTCCACTTTCCAAGCATCTCTATTAATCAACCTCTCCATACACACTTTATATGCACTGCGCATTGTATAGATACCACGCCTCTCAAACCTCCATATTTGATCATCAAGATTGGAGGGTCTTAATAAAGGAACCTTCCTCATTTCATCCACATCTCGAGAGGCAAAAATGTTACATAGTAGCCCTCCATTCCATGTGCCCTTGTCACTGTTAATTAGATCCTTGACCCAAGTGATGTCAAGGTTAGGTGGCCGTGGTGTTTGAATCTGTGGTGCATCATTGTTTCTAAGCCAAGGCTCATTCCAAATATCAATGAGACATCCATTTCCCACCCTCCATCTAAAGCCCTCCTCTATCACAACTCGGGATGACCAGATGCTACGCCAAATACAACTAGGGTTATGCCCTGCAGCAGCCCCTAAAAAAAATCCCCCCTCGAAAAATATTTAGCTTTGAAGACACGTGTAACCATAGCATCGGGATTGGTCAAAAATTTCCAACCCTACTTTCCCAATATTGCTAGATTAAAGCCATGAAGGTCGCGAAAACCCATACCACCCCACTCCTTTCTCATAGTAAGCTTATCCCAGCTAAGCCAATTGATACCCTTATTGCCTCCTCTATTAGTACCCCACCAAAAAGAATTCATCATTCTCTGAATTTCTTCCTCCAATGAAGTGGGAATAAGAAACACACTAATGCAGTAGGTTGGAATAGCCTAAGCCACTAATTTTATAAGGACCTCCCTCCTTGCTTGAGAAAGAGTTCTACTACTCCAGCTAGTTAATCTACGCCACACCCTATCCTTTCTGTAATTAAAAATAGCTTTTTTGCTATGTCCAACCATAGAGGGTAATCCCAAATATTTCCCCGTTCCAATGCAAATATTCACCTCCAAAATGCTAGCAATCCTGGATTTCTGAGCATTATTGATATTCCTACTAAAGAAAATTTCCGATTTCTGCGTATTGAATGCTTGTCCTGAAGCATTAGCATAAACAGTAAGAATACCTTTCAAAGTAGTGGCCTCTTCCTCCTCCGCCTTAAAGAAGAGGAAATTATCATCCACAAACAAAAGATGGCTAATTCTAGGGGCTCGTCTGCAAATTTGCACACCATAGAGCAAGCCTCTACCCTCAGCCTGCCTAAGAAGAGCAGTGAGACCCTCAGCACAGATAATAAATAAATAAGGAGACAAAGGATCACCTTGTCGCAAGCCTTTTCCTGGGTACACTGGCCCAACTCTGTCATCATTTATCATAATAGAGTACGAGACTGTCGTAACACACATTCTCATCCATCTAACCCACTGGCTATCAAAACCCATCCTCTCTAAAATTGTAAACAAATAATGCCAGACAACTCTGTCATGCGCATTGTTGATATTAATCTTTAGTGCTGCCTCTTCTTTCCTCCCGCACGTTTTACGCTTGAGATAGTGGATGATCTCAGATGCAATCAACACATTATCAACAATAGATCTACCTGCCACAAACCTCGATTGCTCCTCCGAGACACATTTAGAAATAACTCTATGAAGTCTATTAGCCAGAGCCTTAGATAAGATCTTGTACACCACGTTACACAAAGACACAGGCCGTAAGTCTCACATGGTCATGGGGGAATCACACTTCGGAATAAGAACAATGTTTGTCTCCCATAAGGAGGTAGGTAAAATGCTGTCATGGAACCAACGAATACAAGCCTGGGTAATATCAGAACCACAAAGCTTCCAAAACCTTTTATAGAAAGCCAGACTTAAACCATATAGGCCTGGCGCTTTATCAGAATGCATTTGAAACGCTGCCTCTCGAAACTCTTCCTCATCAAACGGAGCAATTAGGAGTGTATTATCCTCATCCGTTAGTTTGCGGTCCATGGCATCAAGAACCGGCCCCAAATCTGCATTGGAGGCTTTAAACAGGTTGAGAAAATAATTCCTACCCAGCTCACAAAGACCCGCTTGGGACTCAACAATCAAACTATCCTCCCTTGCAAGTTTAATAATTATGTTCCTCTTTTTCCTTTAAGTAGCAGCAACATGAAAGAATTTCGTGTGCATATCTCCATCCCTCGTACAAAAAGCTTTTGCTCTTTGTTTCCAAAAATTCTCCTCTTGAATTAACAATGTGCTAACCTTTCCCGCAGCCTGTTGATCTCCAACCCATCTTCACTAGCTTGACTTCCACGAAGCTCTTCTATTCGGCTTTTACATGCACTAATTTCATCACGATAGCGCATTCTCAGCTTTCTCCCCCAGTGGTCCAACTCTTCAGTGCACTGGTGAAGTTTTTCAAGAACTGGTTCCGTCCCCCCTTATTCCAGCTATCCTGAACCACACCCTCCAATGTATATACAATAAATAAATATCAAATGGGAAAGATGTATATACAATAAATCAATATTATCATTTTTAGAATTAGAATTTTAGAATTCCTAAATGGGAAATAAGGAAAATTTTCAGCTTTAATTTTAGAATAGTATAAATGCTATTAATTAAGAATTAGTTGACTTAATCATAAAAATATCAAATCTTTTAGGCTTAAATACCATTTTAGTCCTTTAACTTATTTTTCAGGTTCAACTTGGTCCTTTAATTATTTTTTGGGCCAAATAAGTCATTTAAGTTTTTAAGTTGGATCAAATAGGTTCTTTTCGGCTTTTAAGTTTTAAGTTAGATCAAATAGGTCATTTTCAGCCTTTAAGTTGTTAAGTTGGGCCAAATAGGTCCTTTAAGTTTTTAAGTTAGGCCAAATAGGTCATACGTGGCAATAGTTCATTTGGCCCTACTTAAAAACTTAAAGGACCTATTTGGCCCAACTTAAAACTTAAAGGCTGAAAATGACCTATTTGACCCAACTTAAAAACTTAAAGGACTTATTTTGCCCAAAAAAAGTTAAAGGGCAAAATTGAACCTCAAAAATAAGTTAAGGGACTAAAATGGTATTTAAGTCAATCTTTTAAAAATCCATTATTTAGAATTATTTTATTTATTTGAAAATATTTATAAAAAAAAGTATCAAATCTGTTGAGAAAATATCTTAAATTTGTTTACAGATTTTGATTTTTATATAAATAATAACCAAAATCATACAAATATATAGATAAATCTACTTTTAATTTTAACTTTATTTGAAAATATTTTGAAAAAAAAAGTATCAAATCTGTTAAGAAAATATCTTAAATTTGTTTACAGATTTTGATTTTTATATAAATAATAACCAAAATCATACAAATATATAGATAAATTTACTTTTAATTTTAACTATAAAAAATGTCATGCATTTATATAATTAAAAAAATTATAAATGAATTTTTTTTGCTAAACATATGTATTGCGTTTGGGAAGAATAAAAAAATTAAGGTGAAATTTCAATTATTCTCTAGAAGATTAAAATAGAAAAATGTTTAAAAATATAAAAAAATTTAAATAATAAATGTTTTAAATTAGTAAACATTTTAAAATATTAAATAGAAAAACATTTTATCTCAAAAAGAGATACAATCAATATTTCTATTATTCTATAACATTTTAAAATATAAAATACAAAAATTATCAATTGAAATAAAAAAGGTAATTGAGATTTCAGTTCATATTTCAAAATCTTTTGTAATGACAGAATAAATTGTAATTGATTTCGAAATTAATTCCAATTGAAACATCAAAATATTTCTTACAAATTTAAATTCATAGAAAAATTTGTAGGAAATGTCAAAATTTCCTACAATTTTAAATCTACAAGAAAAAAACCATATTTTAAGTAAATTTGTAGAAAATTTTATGGAAAAATCATGCGAACAAAATTTGTAGAAAAATTTGTATAAAATTTTGAAAGTTTCTAGTAGTGCTTTTTTTACATGGAAGACTATAAGTATTGTCTGATCTTGACAAATTTTTTATTTTTTTTTTTGACAGGAAATTTTTTATTTGTTAGCTTCACTAATATATCACTATTAATTCCTATGTGGATATTTTCACCTACTAACTATCACTTTTCACTCATCTGCAATTTCCATTTTCATAGACAAGTCTTGAAAACCAACGTTATCAGGTATACATAGATCTTTGTTCGCTACCAAGGGATTCAGGTTTAGACTCATGAGACAAAGGATAACTCAGATTTTAATGTCCTCGTTCTTGAGGGACTCACCAACAACAATTATCTTTTAGTGGACATTGACGTGCCATTTATCTATAGTTTTTTCTTCTCTCAAGCTTTCTACCGCACACGACGACGGACTTAGGACCTTAGGCTATGGGATGTAAAAAAATTTAAACTATACATCATTATTGCTAAAAAAATTCTAATAACAAATTATTGCTAAAAAATTAATGGATTACTGCCAGCGGTAAAGAAAAATAAAACCATAAGAACATTCTCTAACGATTAAGCTATGCAAAATTATATTAAATTACAACTTTGTGTTGCGTGTCTTGAAAAACAAATCTACCATTTATATTACTTATATATCATTATAATCATTTATATTACATATTATATAACCTTATTTAAGTCATTTTATTTTAAATAATTTAAGTCCCCTCCCCTCCCCTAAAAAAAACTCCAACATTGGATGAGACTAAAAATTGAGTTAGGAGAGATTTTGGTCCCCTCCTCTCCTAAAAATTGAACCAAACATAAAAAATTTAAAATAATACCTCCCCTCCCCTCAAATACCTCCAGGCTCCAACCAAACATTATCTGAGTAAAAGAGTTAAGAGATGAAAGTGTATGAGACAAGGTATGCAAAAGTTTAAACTGAGTGAGGTTAAAAAAATTATATAGGAGTTTATGTGAAATTTTTAAAATTTAAAGGTGTGCACTGGACCATGAATAGGTCCGGCCCCGACCCCACACACAAGGCGGCTATATGCATGCATGCTACACTAACTCTCTCAACAATCAATATTAACTTGTCGGTATATAATCTTGGTTTAAAAACAAAAAAATAAATAATATATATATATATAAAGGGGTTGATCGATTAGTTCTGTGTGCATTGGCCCAGTCCAACTTACTTAAGTCACAGGCCCAGGCCCAGTCCACATTGACCAAGTCAATTGATTCGAAGGAATGCACAAATCAGTTACAAATCAAATAGCTTTTCTATTTTCATTGTTAGTTAAGTTAATTAATTGTTAGTTAAGTTAGTTTTGTTTCTTGCTTAGTTTCTTGCCTTCGGGTTCACCGGTAAAGTGTATAAATATACTCTTCTCCTTTGTATTTCAATTCATTCCAATCAATAATATGAGATGTTATTCAGTAAACTTCTTTGTTCATAACATGGTATTAGTTTGCAAATTCGTTTCCGCACTCTGAATCTTCTTCTTCTTTTCGTTCTTCTTCACCATTCTTTCTTCTCAATCATGGAGGTTTCTGATGAACACTCAACCTCTGCACACTCAACCTCTGAGGATGAAATCATCCAACCGCAGCAACCAAACAACAATGCCAATCCTTCTATCAATGCATCCAGCCCCTATTACTTGCACCCTGGTGAAAACCCAAGGGCCATTCTGGTGTCATCGCCGCTGAACGGCGAAAATTACCACTCCTAGAGTCGTGCTATGCTCTGGGCCTTGAAAACAAAGAACAAGTACAAATTCATTGATGGATCTCTTCCAATTCCAGCACAAGATGATCCTCTCTTCGATCAATGGGAACGATGCAATGGCATCATGATTTCTTGGATCAATCGCAACATCAACGCGCATATCCAACAGAGAATCATCTACATTGACTCTGCTCATGACTTGTGGCTTGACCTCCAAGATCGGTTCACACAAGGAAATCACTTTCGCATTTCTGACATCTTGCCAGATTTGCATTCCACCGAACAAGGTGACCGATCCGTGTCCACCTTTTTTACTGATCTCAAGACTCTTTGGGATGAACTTAATTCTTTAAGACCCGCCCCAGCTTGCTCTTGCAATAAATCTTGTCCCGGCAACCTCACCAAAGCCATGAAAGATCACAAGGATAATGAGTATGTGATCTACTTCTTGAAAGGTTTGAATGATAGCTATCAAACCATTAAAACACAGATCTTACTTCTTAAACCCTTGCCTCCAATCAACAAGGTTTTCGCAATAGTAACCCAACAAGAAAGGAAATTAAGTGATCCCAACCTTCGAGATCCAAGCCCTATTGTTAACACACCATTTTGCCTATATTTACAGGGCATTTTTAGTATCTAAATACCTTGTTTTCCACCAAATAATGCACAAAGGTACTGATTTATGTCCCATTATGCAGAATTATCATGAAGACATCACTTGGAACGAAAGATGCGAAAAAGGATGGAAAACTGGCTAGTTTTGGACCGTTTTAGCACTTCTGGACAAGCGGTACGGCCTGACATACCTTAGGTACGGCCGTACCTCGAGCAGAATCCCTGTAGGGGCGTACCTCATCAGTCTGTACGACCTAGCGCTGATAAAAAAAGTCCAGTACGGCCGTGTCTAAGTCTGTACGGCCGTACACAAATGATGTCAGGGCAAAAGCACGCATAGGTACGGGTCAACATCATGTAAGAAGCTCGGTACGGCCGTGTATATACTCGGTACGGCCGTACCCCGTCCCTGATTAGTGCAGATTTAAAGCCTGAAAACCTAATTCGTAGAGAACATTATAAATAGGGGCTCTTAACATTCTAAAAAGACCTTTTGACGATTTCCTGAGTCAAGATCCCCCAATTGAGAGCTGTTAGCAACCCTTGCCCCGTTGAGAAGAATTATTGTCTCCTTGAAGCTTGGTACCACTCTTGGATTGCTACCGGAGCTGTGAGGACGTGAAGAACTGCTTAAAGACCACCATCATACTGAAAGGGCGTCCCGGTTTAGAATTTACTTTTTTTGTATGGATTACCCTTGTTTCATTCTTATGTTTATGTTACTATCATTTGGAATGAGTAGCTAAACCCATCACTAGAGGTGATGGGGGATTCTTTACAAAACCTTTGAGACTTGTTCTTTAATTATATGAGTTTCTATATTTACTTGAGTATTTTATCTCTATTGTGCTTAATCCAATAAGGCCTGATCAACCTTTATTTAGTTGGCTTAATTGTGGTAATAGGATTATGATTAGTTGACGGAACCATAGGCTAAAAGAACTCGCGCTATACGCCGGATAGGTTATGGGTTGTTTCTAACCAGTTATTAAGTTAACAAACCCACCTGAACTTAATGCTCTTTCCCTTTACTATTTCCTGGACCAAACAGAGTAATTAGTACGTGGAGGAAGGCTTTGGTACGCTTAGATAGCCTCTAGTAATTTATAGTGGGCGGTTAGTGCTCTAGCATAATAGATAACTCATATTAAATTAAATTGCAACCTCAAGGGTAGAGTATAGGTGAACCCGGTTCCCCCTAGGTTCTCCCATAACCTGTTAAGACGTTCTTGGACACAATTCTCTCTTTTTTCTGCTCACTTTCAATTGTGCATATCAATCACTTCAATTGCCTGCCTGATAGAATAGAATCATAATTCGCTGGTACTTGCTCATTCTCTGTGGGTTCGACATTCGGAGTCCTAACTATACTCCACTTTTATTACAAGTTACGATCAGGTGCACTTGCCTGAGCCGCAACAAGTTTTTGGCGCCGTTGCCGGGGAATGAAGCAATATTAGTAAAATTATAGATTTTGTTCGCATTAGGCAAAATTTTAATTAGTTACTTAATTTTCTTTATTTTTCTGAACATTCTAATTTGGTTTTCTTTGGTGTATGTAGACAAGGTCTCAACATCCTGAGTTGATTTTTGATCCTGAAATTGAAATAACACTTAGATTGTTGAGAAGACAGCAGTTAGCAATGGCTAATGAACTAACGTTGAACGAGTACTTCACACCAATAATTTTGAACTGAAGCCAGCACTGATCTCTATGGTATCTGCAGTGTAATTCTCTGGCTTATCTTCTGAAGACCCAAATGCTCATCTTAAGAGATTTCAGAAGGTTGCTAATATTGTCGAATGTGAAGGTGTTTCACCAGAGGCAATCAAGTTACGATTGTTTTCTTTCTCACTGCATGGGAAATCACAATTATGGTTGGATTCATTCCCACCAAATTCTATCACCACATGAGAAGACCTTAAAACAAAGTTCCTGAATAAGTACTTTTCTCCCGCAAAATCTGCGAAGCTGAGAGCTGATATGTCTGGGTTCACCCAGAATGAAGAAGAATCAATGCATGAGGCATGGGAGAGATTCCAAGATCTGACTAGAAGCTGTCCTCATCATGGTTTTACTAAGTGGCAGCAGCTTCAGATTTTATACAATGGGTTCAATATGCAAACTATTGACGCTGCTTGCGGAGGTTCTTTCGGAAAGAAGACACCCACTGAGGCTTTTGATATTATAAGTGAGATGGCTCAGAACAATGCTCAGTGGTCTGCAAATGAAAGACAACCTGGAAAGAAGAGCCAACAAGCAGGTATTTACAAAGTTGAAACCAGCACTGCTTTAGAATCAAAATTGGAGGTTATGACTAAAAAGTTGGAAGCTTTAATGGCAACTAAAAGCCAGTCTAGTTCCAAAAATGACTGGAGTTGCATGTCTATTGAAGATAAAATGGAAGAAGTCAATGCCATAAGTCAAAAATATTTTGACCCAAAATTGGGGATGCAAGAGGCTATGTTAAAGTATATGCAAAGGCACGGACACCCATGTATGGGAGTTTTAGCCGATTTTATGGAAAAGACTGAAGAAAGAATCAAAGCTATAGAAAATAAATCAGTCAAAGCATCTTGCAACTTTTGTGGAGTCACAACTCATGATTCAAAGAACTGCACAGAAGAAGTGAACTATATCGGGAACAAGCAGAATGACCCGTATTCAAACACTTACAACCCCGGTTGGAAGAATCACCTAAATTTCTCATGGAAGGATCAACAGAAACCCCAGAATCAGAATCAAAATGTTTACAGGCCCCCATATATGCAAAATCGTGGTCAAAATGATAAAAGTCCCGGAGAGAGTGATATTAGAAATAGTATGGGACACATGAATGAAAGATGCAGCAACTTGGAGAAAATAGTCGTTGAGCAAAAAGAAGGCCAGAAGGCATTGAGTGAACAAATGGCACTTGTACTAAAAGCAGTCACTCAAAGAGAAAAAGGAGCACTCCCAAGTCAAGTAGAGCTAAACCCAAATGCAAAGTGCAATGCAATCTACAAGGAGGAAGAGGAGCCAAAAGAAGAGAAGACTCAACCCGAGTCTCACCAGGTAAGTAACTCCTCTCAAGACTCTAAGAATTCTGGTAAAAATAGGCAAGATAAGAGATTACTTAACAAACTGAGAAAATTGCCTGTTAATATTCCTTTAGCTAGAATGGTCTCTGAAGTTCCTAAATATGTCAAATTTTTTTAGGAAATAATTTCTAACAAAAATAAGATAGAAGAAGAGACTGTTAAATTAAACGAAGATTGCTCTGCTATTCTTTTAAAGAAATTACCACAAAAACTTAAAGATCCAGGAACCTTTGTTGTTTCATGTTCTATTGGTAATCACACATTTAAGGCAATCTGTGATTTAGGCTCAAGTATAAATTTAATGCCTTTGTCTGTTTGGAAGAAACTGAATTTGCAGGAACCACAACCTACTTACATGTCTCTGCAGCTAGCTGACAGAACTCTTATTTATCCAAGGGGAATAATAGAGGACATGCTAGTTAAGGAGGGAAAATTTATTTTCCCTGTGGATTTTGTAGTCCTAGATATGGAGGAAGACAAAGATGTGCCCATTATATTGGGAAGATCATTTTTTGCCACAAGAGATGCTACCATCCAAGTAAAGAAGGGAGCCATGACTCTAAGAATTAAGGATGAGGAGGAAATATTTGATATTTATAACTCTAACCGAATTTCTTCCTCTAGTGCTTCTTGTTATTTTTTGCAGGGCATAAAAACTGAAAAAGGAAAGAAGTGCAAGTAAAGGAGCAAGACAGTGACTCTATAGAGCAAGACAAGGACATAACTCCCTCTCTGATTTTTGATGCTCTTTGTATTCTAAAATTTAAGGGACGTGATGGTGATGAACCGTCCTGTCATTTAATGGAATTTAATGATTTGGAAAAAACTAACAATCTTTCAGGAATCACAGCTGACAGGGTAAAACTCAAATTGTTTCCTCTTTCTTTGGGAGGAATAGCACAAGAATGGTTCTCACTCTATCCCAAGCATCATTTTTCAAGTTAGAAGGAATTGCATGATGAATTCCTACGAGCTTTCAAGACCACATCAGAAGAGAAAGAAGAACTAAATCAATTCTTTCGAGCATCCAATAAAGGCACTTTGGAGGAATTTTCAGATTTCAAATTAGATCCATCAATAATCCCAGAAGTGTCAAGTTTGCAGTTTAAAGGAACCACAGGACAGGACCCCATTGAGCACTTGAGACAGTTTCACAGAATAATGAAAAAAGCAAGATTTGAAGGCTTAACTCTAGAAGGAGCAAACTTAATGATTTTCCCATTCTCATTAGATGAGGAAGTCAAAATTTGGTTGTATCTCCTACCAATTGAGGAGGTGAGCACATGGGATGACGTAGTGACCACGTTCATCAAAACTTTCTCACCCAAGTTGGAGAAGCCAATCTACATATGTGAAGACTGTGGGTATGCAATGAACCCACCAAAGGTATGCTCAGGACTTGCATGGATGTACCATTCAAGGGCAAGTAACTACTTGGTCATATTCCTAAATGGTGAGAAGAAGAAAGGTAATATCAAAGACGGGCAACCTTGGTTACTAACATTTTGTTTATTATTTTTTTGTATCTGTTTGTTTTTAATTAGATTATTTTTATTATTTTAAAAAAAATAATATATAAAAAAATTATAAAATTATAAAAATAAATATTTTTTCCAGAAAAACCAGTAGGTACGGGCGCACCTAACATCTTATACGCCCGTACCCCGCGTCATCATCTTCAAAACACGGAGAGACAGACAGGTACGGCCGCACATAAAGCAGGTGCGGTCGTACACCATTCCCAGAGACTGAATATAAGGTAAACAGAGAGAGGTCAGGGCGTACCTCCACACGTACGTCCCAAAACCTCTCCATTCGAGCACCCTCATCTCTCCATTTCTTTGTATTCCCACTCACAAGATCATCAATGTACTTATTCTAAACTCAATTTGTGGATTGATTGGAGATTTTACTGGTTATTTCACGTTTTTAGTTAGTTTAGGTTTCCGTTTTTGTTAAAAACTAACTTTAGGTGATTAGGAGTAGTATTCGCTTGGTTTTGCATGCTTAGAGACCCTAGTATTGATTAGAGACTTACAATCTAGGCTTAAAATTGAGAAAATCTGATCATAGGGTAGATTTTTCACAAAACCGAAGCACAGTACGGCCGTACCCATGAAGAACAGGCCGTACTGGCGGCCATTAGGGTTCAATCAGCCATTTGGTACGGGCGTACCTATGGCAGAGTACGACCGTACATAAGACCTAAGTCAGGCCGTACTGACCCTTAGATACAGGGCGTACATAATAGTTCAGTACGGCCGTACCAAATGAAGCACGACTGTACCTTAACCAGTTTTTGCCCAGAATTTAATTTTTATTCTTATTTTTGCAAGAAAATGCCGAAACGCCAAAAGACTGACGGTTCTTCTTCCTCAGCTGCAGCAGCACGTGGCCCTAGGCCTGTGCCCACATTCATTCCTCCGCAGTTCACCGACAGATATAGACAGCTGAGGGATTCCACACATACGCCCAGAGATACATTGATTTTGACGCCCTCGGCGGGTTGGCCTGCGAGGGAGGTGGAGACATCTTTATTGCGATGGATAGGTTGGCTCAGGTTGCTTACGTCCGAACGGCTTTGTTCATGTAGAGCGATTCTTGACTTTTTAGCCACTTGTGGCTATCACACTAGAGACAGAGAGCCTCCGCACCCAGATCAGGATGAGGAGCCAGAGCAGGAGATAGTGGTCACATTTTGGATCCGTGGACGCCACCATGAGATCATATTGGTTGAGTTCAACATTGGACTCAGATTTAAGACGACACAGTCAATTCAGACACCAGAGTATATTGAGGCCCTTCTGGAGATCCCAGATGGATGGCAGGACTCAGAGAGTTAGAGAGCTCTCACAGGGGATGGTCACTACATTCCCAGCCGCGCAAAGGCCAGTAAGATCAGAGACCCAGCTGTGCGTGCAGTGCACAGATGGATTGTCCATTCTATTAACGGGAGAGCTTTGAGCAACGACACGATCATGAGACCGAATTTATTTCTGCTGTGGGCCATGACGACCGGATAGCGCTGCGACGCCGGGATGTTTTTGTTGAGGACGTGCATGCAATTAGGCGTTCATCTTGAGATCCAGAACACCGGGCACATCGTCTTGGGTTCTTTTATTTCGCACTTATCCCAGCACCTCGGAGCTCGCGCCGGAGCTGGAGCTATGGTGATTCAGATGGAGCCCATTGGCCTTCAGACCCTTGTTAACATTGGTGTTCTGCGTAGACGGACACGATGAGTATGAGGTCATCAGACCGGAGGAGGAGCTGTAGCAGCAGTCGCAGGCCGAGCCTGCAAATTTTGTGCCCATAGCAGAGGAGCATCCACCACCACAGCCACAGCCTCCGCCAGCAGCACAGGCCCACTCCTATGAGGATGTCATGTTGCGTCTTGACCAGATGCAGACCAGCTTCACAGAGCACAGGACGCATGTGGACCAACAGCTGGCACTCATTTTAGAGCATCTCCAGCACCTCCAGCCTTTCCCTCCTGCCGAGTGATGCGAGATTACCATTTTTTCTCTTTTAGTACTTACGCTTTGCTTTTGTATTAAAAAGAGATGTATATTTGGACACACTCCAGGATATACACTTTTATTTTTTTGCTTTTATTTTCTTTTATTTTGTTTTAGTTTTATATATATATATATATATATATATATATATATATTTCTTATTTTTCTAAATATTTTTAGTTTGGTGTGGCACAGTTCTTCCGACGCTTATCAGCTCAATCGGTATTGCGACAAGAAAACAGAATAACAAGTATCCCCAACCAAATTGCTCGTGATATAATCTAAAGGGGAGTCTCTTTCCACATACTCTTACAGCACATGTTTTAATTTCATATCTTATTATGTTGTTCTTGCTTGAAATAGTCGCAGTGGGGACACTGCTAAAAATAAGTGTGGGGAGGGAGTTTACACAATGCTTATTACTTGGCTGTACTTATAACTGCTTATAATTCTAGAAGAACTTCGAAATTTTGCTGATTTAGGGGCTATACAATTTTTTTTATGACAACTGTTAGTTGAATCAATTCATTGCTAGTCTCTGGAATTTGCTGATAATTAGCATTGAAATTCTGTGAGTGCGATGATCTGTGTAGCTACTAAATGTGAGTTTTGAGCCTGAATTAAGAAGCAACATCATGCTTTTGCCTCTCTTCTTTGATTGAGTGATGTTTTTCATGGATTGTGCATTCTAGAACTTGTGCTGAGACCTTTACGAAGTGAATATGAATTTATCTGCATGTAGATTTGGAAAAGGGCAAATTTTAGGATTTCTTCAGGCCACTACCATTTGATTCGATTATCCCACTAGTTGCCCACCTTTGAGCCTAAAAACTTTATGCTTGATTTCCTTGGTACCCTTCTTGTTTTATTTATTATCTTTTGTGAAGTCAACCTTGGAAAAAGTTTATTTGAGAGCACTCAGTGGCAAGTATTTTATTAAATAATGTTGCAAGAATCCCATCATTTGTTTACAAGAAAAGAAGGCTCACATTGATGCTATTCCCCTCCTAGTTCTTAATTTTTTATTAGTTGCATAAGTCCATAGAAGGAGGAAAAGAAAAAAAAAGAGAAGAGAGAAAAGAAAGAGCATATAAAAAAAAATGTGATAATGCTCATGCCTTCATAATGTGCTTAAAGAGAAAAAAAATTAATTTTGTTTATTAAATTGGGATTATTGCCTGCTCTTTAAAGTGAAAAGAATGAGGATGCTTGTTTTAGTTGATTTGATTCTGACCCTTTGCATGACCTTTTCTTTTTTTTATCCTACCTAACATTATTACCTTGGCCCTATTACAACTAATGAAAGACCCTATGTCCTCTTTTGCATGTCTTATAGATTCTAATAGTGGAGTTTTGGTCAATGCACAAGCCTATGGTAATACCTTTTCATTTGAAAAATCTGAATGACAATTACTATACCCTCAAACACCTTGAGTTTGGTGAGAGTGTGACTTGAAATCATAGATTGTTGGCTTGCTTGAATTTACACCTCTAATTGGGCATTCTATTGACTGTCATGTTTTTGATATATCACATGGTTGTTCCACTTATTTTTCTGCCCTTATTCAGTAGGAATAATGTCTCTTATATAATTATCCAAGTAGTTTGCTTGAGGGCAAGCAAAGTTCAAGTGTGAGGATGTGTTAACACACCATTTTGTCTATATTTACAGGGCATTTTTAGTATCTAAATACCTTGTTTTGCACCATATAATGCACAAAGGTACTGATTTATGTCCCATTATGCAGAATTATCATGAAGACACCACTTGAAATGAAAGATGCGAAAAAGGATGGAAAACTGGCTAGTTTTCGCAGTTCAAATATAGCTACAAGAATAAAGGGTGGCCCTAGGACGCGCACCCAAAGTGTAATACTTGACTCCCCATATGTCACCAGGACAGTCACTAGGGCATATGTGAGAAAGAACAAGAGGACCACGAAGAAGTAATTGTTCATTGGGGCTTAGTTTTAGGAGATAGGGTGGGGGAGATCTTTTTGTGGGTAATGTGGATCATGTTTTTTGGGATATGGATGACTGCAATGCAACTAATGTTTATTGCCTTTTTAGGGCTCTTTTGGAAAATTTGTTTATGTATGGAAAAATTGTTTACAACAGTGATTTCTGCCACAGGTGAAGGATTTTCAGAATTGCCTGTGATTCTCATCCTTGTGGTCTTTAACAGCAAATCACCACCCTCACCCAATTCATTACCCAGGTCGTTGTCATGCAAATCATTTTGGCAGCTCTCCCAAAATTGATGGAGTGCTTTCTGCCTGCTATGTTGTATTGGAACAATGCTTGTGTTGTTGAGGAGTTTATCTACGGACACATGGTAGCCACAAGATCCATGATCATGTTTGATATTAACAAGATTAGATATTAGATACTTGCAACAATAACAATAACTATTTCATGGTTGACCAAACTAAATTGGCCGAAAATGATACTTACTATACAATCTGTTATAGAAAATACTGTTAGCGGTGTTTGCTAAAAATAGAGAATACTCTCACAATTCCAATGGTACATAAATGAAACCTGTTAAGTTTTGGAGTTTTGCATTCACCAATTTTACATAAATGATACTTAGTGTTTTTTTATTTTATTGGCAAACTGAAACTTCTTACAAATATAAATGGAAATGAATAGGCTTAACCATATAGGTGAACTTGATTAACTACATAATTGATGAGTTGTGCAAGATGACTAAAGCATCACAATAAAGGAATAAACCATACACTGATCATTAACCATGCAGCTTCCTTTGATATCTATACATGATCATTTACATAGGATTGTCTGAATAAATACACAACAAGTGGTGGTTTTGTCATACAAAAAAGTGACAAAAGTGAGTTGCGCCCCACCAACTTGCATGAACTACATATACATGGTAAGCGTTATGCACATCAAAAAATGACCCTGATTCCTTTACAAAATAATGGTTTCTTTTGTGCTGCACATCATAAAATGACAAAAGTGTTGGGTTCCCCGACTAACCTGCACAACCAACGGTGTTCGTTAGTAAAGTGTTAAACACTAAAAAAGGTACCACGATGTTAATGCGCACAATAAAGGACTGATGAACACCATACCATCATGCAATAATTGTCTCCCTAATCTTCCAACCCATGTAAATATGTGACAACCATATACCAAAACATGTCATTAGTTAAGACAAATAAATTCCAAAATCTGTCTAATCATCCAAATTTGTAGTGAACTGCGAGGACCCCATGAAGTCAACATCGGACGTTGTCAATAGGTCCATGAATGATATATTACCTCCAAATGACTGTATAGAAAAACAATCAATCAATCAACATAAATTCCAGCTCATCATCCACAACACATAATAAAACAGCGTTTACACATTGCGTATATTTAACCCACAACACATAATAAATTTCTGGCTCATCATCTATAAAATTGCGTACATTTAACCGAAAACACATAATAAATTTCCGGCTCATCATCTATCAAATTGCGTACATTTAACCCACAACACATAATAAAACAAAGTCTACACATTAACCACAATCTTATAATGGACACAAACCACGGTGCTTGTATCCAAGAAATCTCCACCAGTGACAACTTCAACAGATGATTCTACACGGGCGTTGCTTCGGCTCTGATTACCCAACACCAGTCCAGTGTTTGCCTCCTGCATATTTGTTTCAAAATATTTAGTTAACAGCGTTCAAATTACTGGTTAATCCTCTGTTGTATATGGTTAATACATTTTTGCTTGTGAAAAAGACATACCTTGGTAGTCTCTTTGTCTTCGGTATGCTTTGACCGCTTCCTGGCCCTACTTACAACTTTTTCAACTACCCCCATTTTTCTATTTGTAGGAGGTCGTCCTTTACGTTTGACTCGCAATGGACTGCGAATGCCGGTAGCATTGTCTGGATTTGATTCAGCAATGAGACTTTTGTTAACATCCTGCGTTGTAGCATCCATGGTGGGCACATTAGAACTAAATTCATGGAGTCTGTCATGGAGTGCGTTAGTTACAACTTCAGACTCTGCAGCTACTTCAGCGACCTCATAGAAATGCTTGCACAATTTATCAAATTTGTCCATCTATGGCTTCAATTCCGTCACACAGTAGCTGCTCTTAATATATGAATGCTTCATTTTAATATTTTTCTTCCATCTTGCTAAAACATACTTATCGGACACACTTTTAAGCCTCTCTTGAGTACACACATAGAGCACATGGCGACACAAAATACCTCTAAACTCAAACAATGAGCATTCATAATAGACATCATGGTTTTCACGATTAAACACAACCATATATATACACTATTTTGGTCTATCTCCAACTAAGACCTCCTCCAACACATGATAAGTAGCAACGCAACCATCCACAGCCTTCAAAGAGGACGCACAATTCATCTTTGATCTAAACTCAGCTTGAACCTCTTTAAACTTGGCATGGGTATACTCACATTGGAATTGCTTTTCAATTGACGAGGTTGACCCGCAGGGAATTGTTGTATCTATGCATTGAAAATCAGCTTGAAATTCTTTTTCAGCTCTACTCTTGAGAGCATTATCGTACTGCTTCAAAAATTGACTCAGACTTGTTGTTGAATTGATATATCCGTCAAAGAAAGCATGTATGCTCTCGCTTCACTGCGTTGTTGACATACCTGCCGAAGTACATACAAGTGATTAACCATTAACCAGATAAGAAACAGAATTAACCAAATAATTGCACTTCATTAACCATATATTATAGTGAAAGTGAAACTTCAGGATTTTCTTCCATTAACCAAATAATGCACACCATTAATCAACAGGAGTAAGTTTACATACCTGCCCAAAAATATTTCTTCAGCATGGTCGGTGCCCATCTGTGACGTTTGTTGTACAACCGACTCAACCAGTCATTCTGTCCAAGCTCAAATTTGTCAATGAAGCAGGATCATTTGTCTTCAAAATCAGCTGCTGCGATTGTATCATAAACCACTGCTTTCGTTGCAACTTAATCCTCTTGTATTCACTATATCCGCTAAGCTTTTCAGGAATTTTCTTCATTATATGCCACAAGCACCACCTATGACGAGTTGTAGGGAAGACTACCTCAATGGCATTTTGCATAGCCTTGCATTGGTCAGTGATAATACCCTCAGGGGCTTTTCCCAGCATACAATGAAGCCATGATTGAAAAAGCCAAACAAATGACTCTGTGTCTTCTGCAAAAACTAGACCACACCCAAATAATATTGATTGACCATGGTGACTCACACCAACAAACGCAGCAAAAGGCATGTCATACTTGTTGGTCAAATAAGTTGTATCAAAAGTCACAACGTCTCCAAAGGATGTATAAGCAGCTCTACTTCTTGCGTCAACCCAAAGCACATTCCTTACATGAAAACCATAGAAGAAATCTTTATTTTGCTGAGTCATTCGACAAAAATAGCTTAGTAAGGCCTTGAGATCACCTTCTTTCCCAATCGCACGCCTTTCTTTGTGGACATAATTTCTCACATCTCTTTCACAAAATGGTACCTGCTCATGCCCTCCTGCATCTGTAATGAGAGATTAGAAAGTCTTATTGATCCTCACTCCTGCTTCATCATTGATTTGGATTGTTCTCTTTACATGGAGGTTGATTTTCTTGTTAGCCTTGAATAACCTTGCCTTTGTAGGGCTGACCTCGTGATAATGGGTGGGTTCAAATTTTGTAACGTACAACAGTCCATCTTCCTCTAACTTTATAACAATCTTTGCAGGACAATTTTTCACCTTAGTCGGACGTGTTGTCAACGTACATGGAATTTCTGACGCTCGGGACCCCTCTCTTGTGCATGCTAGCATCAGGTAGCAGATCTCCCCATCCTCTCCGTTTCTTGATGTTCTAATCTTCCAACCAAAACCCTTTTTTGAAGCATACTCGTCATAAAATAATTTAAACTCCTCTATGGAAGAAAAGCACATCCCTGTTACAGGCTCCCACTTTTCATGATCATCATTAACAATGTCAACTCCAGCAGCTTCACCATCATCACCACCACCACAGTCCACGAAATTATTTGAAGTATCCATCGATATCCAACTGTGGGTGCCACACTAAAACTGCACAAATTAGATCTTTCATAAGTTATGTCACAATTAAGCCATCGATTTACAAGTTTATCGTATCAAATAATGTTGACAAACTAAAACACACAAATAACTATAAAGCAAAAATGTTGGTTACTCTTTCAATCGAAGTTTAATTGCGGAGAGAATGGGAAATATTGGTTACTCTTTCAATCGAAGTGTTTGGAGGAAAATACATAATAAGGCTAGAGAATTTTGTTTCTTTGATGACTATAATTGGGATATGCACTTATGTTAATGGAGACTCCTCTACTTTTGAATTATGTGTTATCACCGCTTAAATTTGAATGCAGAGAAATAACAATTGGATTAAATCATTAATGTAGTAATGCACAACATATTAAACATATCAAATGTTAAATACTACTTAAAAGCTTCAAATTTTGCACTTAACCCCAAACACTGAAATAGTTTACATTTATACTAATTACTAAATTAGATGGACAGAGACTGGCAAGAACAAAAATAACTCAATAAATAACAACACTGAATTTTGGCCCTGTTTGTTCTCTTGCTCCATATCCTTCTTACTAGGGCTCTATTAGGTCTTCCACTGGAAGCATGCCAGCAAAAATGTAGTGTAACCCTTCCAGAAAAAACTTTAATCAGACCTTTTTTTTTATCTTTCTAAATTCTACGTGTCTTGAATTCATGTACAATCCCTTGTTAAACTTGCTGCATTTTTTATTGTTTTTCTCAGGAGATACTGAAAATTTATTTAAACATCTTAGTGAATAAAGTGTGTGGAGAGGCAAAATGGATATGCTTAGAAAGAGTTCTAAAGGTAGCTATAATAACATCATGATTTGGGTCTTATTTCAGGAGGGCACCCCATGATGGACCACAATAACATGTACCTTTCCTCTCTGAACATCAATTTCCCAAATTGTCTTTACTCATCATATTTCCTAAACCATACACATAAATCCATTTGCTAGAAGAATACCCAAGAAACCAACTAAATGCACAAAAAAAAAAATGGAAGTCTTTGATAAGATATAACCAAGGTTGAGAAGTCCCCTTTGATCTTCACATGCATTAGCATCTAAAAGTACATATATGGTATTTGTTTCAATGATATTCGAGAAATGTGAAAACAAACTCTTTGATAAGTCCCCTTTGATCTTCGTAATTTATGGGAGTCTCTAAAATATAACCAAGGTTGGTAAAAATAAAAGTGGAAAATATTAAGTGAAATAATTAAAGAATACCTGCTTCCAATGCTAGCAAAGAGACTGCAAATTATTCTATCTTCATCTTCAGAAAACTTGCCATGCTTAACATTGGGTCTGAGATAATTAAGCCATCTGAGTCTACAACTTTTCCCACATCTTTTCAAACCTGCAAGGGGAAAATTAACAGATCCTATCAGGAACACAAGAAAGAAGAACACTTGAACAGTTAATGGAGCTTCAACAAGGGGAAAATGGAGCTTCAACGAGAGGGAAAATGGAGCTTCAACAGGATGAGAAGGAGGGAGAATGGAGCTCTCATGTTTTCTGAAATTGCTGACTGAAACAGGGAGGGAAAGAAAAGGGGAGAAGGAGGGAAAATGAAAGCTGTGGGTGTCGATCTGTGGGTGGCGATGGCTTATGTGGTGGCGGCGGGTGGTGTGGGTGTGGGTGGGTTTCGATCTGTGGGTGGCGATGGGTGGTGTGGTGGCGGCAGGTGGTGTGGGTGCCGGATTGTGGGTGCCACCAGGGAATGAGGAGTGAGAGCTTGATTGGGAGGCAAGGAGCAAGGGAGCCACCGAGGAAGTGAGTTTGTGAGTGATTTTCGGTCCTCCCTCGTCGTCAGTGAGCCATCGATGGGTGAGTTTGGTTTCAGAAATGATGGAGGGAAAATTTTTTTTTTCAGAAATGATGGAGGGAGTCAAACAAAAGAGAAGCAGACGCAATGTTGGAGGGAACGAAACAAAAGAGAAGCAGACGCACGTGAGTTGGTGTGGGTCACTTGTATTTGTCTACAGTAAAATACTGTGTCTAGTATTTGTGTCAAATTGTGTGTCAAATTAACATTTCTAAAAAAAAAAAAGTATACCGTTCATTTGAGCTGAAAAAACAACACCAAACTGAGTATACTTTTTTTTATATTTTTTTTTTGTCTGATGGCCCAACGGCCTACAACGCACCACTAAGGGTGCTAAAAGAGGGGCATAGCGGGTTCGAACCTATGCCCAAGTATCCAAATGACAAATACTTTGTCAGTTGTACTAAACACCATATACTACTTTTTATTTTTTATTTTTTATATATCCGTATACTTCTTTTATCCCATATTATATATATCATATACAAATTTATGTGACAAAAAAACCTTATAGTTTGTTTTTCTATAAATTAAAAAGTATTTACCTTTTATTTTTTTTTATAGAGATTTACCTTTTATATTAATATCACTTAATTATGCATTATTATCATTAAAAGAGTTTATATCACTTAATGATGCATTATTATATCATTAAAAGAGTTTATTTTCAGGACTTATACATTTACTTAGTTGCCCCTCAATTGGACAGGTGCAACACCAAAAATACCCATAGACAACCTTATTATATATATATATATATATATACACACAAACTTATATGATAAAAAACCTTATAGTTTGTTTTTCTATAAATTACCTAATAGATAGATTGGAAATCACTTACGATACAACATTAATTATTATTACTATTTATTAGCGTACGTAAAAGTGTTTAATTGAATTATCTCTTTTTTTTTGATAATTTTATGTTGAATTATCTCTTTATATAAACACTTAAGCTCCGAATAAAATAGCACATAGGCATGGTAAGCTTAAGATTTTAGTAGTTTAATTTAATTTTTACAATTTTTAATAATAATTTTCTATTTTTAGTTTTATTCTAAATATTTTTTATGTTTCGGTGTGCTTTAAGTTGTTTTTTAGAATTTTTAATCTTTCGTATTATGTAAAATAACAAAATTTCACTCATTTAAAATTAAAAATTACATATGTTTTTTAAAATTAATCATTTATTTTAACTACTTTTTATTTTTTATTATTTTTTAATTTGACTTTTTATTTAAATTTTTAGACTTTTTATATTCCAAATTATTTCTTATAAGGGTGAATACGGAAACAAACTTTTTTATCATATTTTAACCCAGTTCTCCTTTTATGGTAGAATTTTAACTAGTTTATTTATGACACGACCATTGATTATTTTAAACTTATTTCAATAACTTTCTAAAATAGTTTATGAATCAAATTTTAATTAAGCTCCCCTAATAACTTATTAAACAAGCATTTATTTATTTTTTGATAAAATAAACAAACGTTTAATTAAATTATTTATCAATCAATCATCAATATCAATCAATATATATTCTAAATTTATTTCTGTGTAACTTTTTATTGTAGCAAAGGCACGTGTCAATGCTTTCTTCAATTATTCCCCGGCGCCTTTCTACTCGATTTCCCTTCTGTTCGATTTTGTACACTTTTCTTTCATTACGTTGTTTTAAATTTTCTAACTTTCTTCCATCTTCAATGCAAGGTTTGAGCTCACTTACGTAGTTATAGTGACCTCACATCATTAATCATATATATTCACATCATCGACGTAAAACATCTAATTGTCACTAGCCAACTATATTCACTTCTATAAATCTGTACATCAATATTATATTCTTCATCAAATTCACCAGCATTGGCAACTGTAGTAGGCATACATGGGTTGTCCTCTGCGCTGTCATAATATATCATCTAAGGACTCATGATCATCCAAGTTGAGTTCAAGTCCTTCTCCAACATTGTTGTAAATAGGTGAATGGGGTGTCACATCAAGTGCTACGATATTTTTTCCTATAGGGGATGGGTTAAGGATCACGTGCTAAAGTCACATTTTTTCTCAATAACTAATTGAAATAACATGTGCTCAACATGAGTGACAAAGAAAAATGAAATCTAATAATTTTTGCGGTGGATAAATGAGTTTTTTGTCACGTATTCTTAGTGTACTTAACTTTTATAAATAGATAGATAGAATGGATAGTACGTTCAAAATAAATATCAATCTCATAATGATTGTGACGTGGAATCAGTGTTTATATTTCTCAGGCATGCACCAAGAAGTGATAGCTTCTGCATTCTTTGCCAAGATCAATTCCCTCAATTGTGAAAGAGACACAGGGACACCAACTGCAATGTATGGGTCACACCAACGTTCTAAAAAAAAATGGAGAAATGACCTATACACAAAAAGGTTTAATTGCATTTTTTTTATCCCCTAACTTTCTCAATTTTTGGCATTTTGGTCACCAAAACTTTCTCAATTTGGCGATTTTAATCCTCATACTTTTTAATTGCAATTTTGGTCTCTCTAAATCATGGATTTTTTGTACTTTTGGTTCCCAAAAATCTTGAATTTTGAGAAAGTGTGGACTAAAAGTGCACAATTGACAATTTTTAGGGACCAAAAGTGCAATAAAAAAAACCTAGGGACCAAAATCACCAAATTAAAAAAGTTATGCACCAAAATCGCAAAAAATAAAATAAAGAGACCAAAATCATCAAATTGAGAAAGGGGATAAAAATACATTTAAACCAAAAAAATATGCAAAATAAAGATAAGAAGTTAAGAACCAAAAAAGTAAAATACATAAAATCAACAGAAAAAGGGTCACACACAAGTCGCACACTATCTTTTGCAAAAACACCAAGAAAATAGGAACCAAACCTCACCAACACATTAACAACAACAACAACAAAATAAAATAGTACCATTACCGAACTCAATTGTAATAATGAAGCAAGCCGCAAAGATGGAGACTCAAAATTTCTTCCTTTGAGAAATTAGTTGAGCGAGACACGAACAAGTTGCATAGGGCTTGGATGAAAGGGAAGAGTGGGAAGATAAATGGGCAAGGGTAAAATGCGAGAAAATGGGGGGCAGTTTTTTTTTTTTTTTTTTTTTTTTTTACTGAAGACGAAATATTACAAATTACTCTTCAAAATGATTTCTACAGGCTAGACGCGTCGACACACGTGGGTGCTAACTAAGCACTTAGCATGTCAAATCAATACTCCCTCCATGTATAAGCAAAAAATAATTGATGCATATCTCTTAAGAAAGATACTCCTTCTCATTTAGTAGTCTTGAAATTTAAAAAAAAATTGTAATTTCTAAATTATACTTATTAATTAAAGGCATGAAAACAAAAGAGCTGCAAGAGAATAAAGATAGACTAAAATTAATTAAAATAATTTTGGGTTAACATCATTTAATAGATTAAGAATGAGTAACTATTGTTTATATTTTATAACAACTATAAAGATTTTGTTGTTTATATATGAAGACAGAGAAAGTAAGTCTCCTGGGGTTAATTCATTGGGACCAACATTTAGACTAACATGGCCGACAATTTATTTTATATTTTCTAAAAGGAATTATTTTATATTTTCTACAAAATATGAGATTAACTTGATAGCACCCTACAATTTCATGAATTCATTTGGTGAATGTCTATGAAGAACATGTATACACTATCAACGTATAGTTATTAAATTTATTTATTTTATTCAAATTTACATGTAAATTGTAATGCCCCAGTTACATGCAATTAATTTATAAAAAAAAATTAAAATAAATATTCGTTTCACAAACCGTAATCATAATCTGAAAATACCTCCATAAAATTTTCTTAAAATAATTGTAATAAATCACCCTTCTGAAAAAATTGGCATAAATGATGATGATGATGATGATACGACAAACTGGGCATCTTCTATTTAAAACCCAAAATAAATAAATTAAACAAGTAAACCTCCTCGTGGTCCAGATTAATTTACAACCTCTAATTCTACTCAAAGGAAACAAAACACATCCATTAGATAGAAGTACTCCTTTGTATCCTCAAACTCTTCTTTCGCGAATATCTGAAAACAACACCAACTATTGACATATGTGGCACCCTGCTTTTACCTCGAATCATATTATTTTTACCTGTATTTTATACTGATAATTATGTTGAAAGTAATTCAAACTAATTAGTTGGTATAGTTGTTATGTTAATAGTTAAGTGATAATGAGCCTGTTGTGTTGAAGGCCCAATGTGATATGTGATCCAATATGTGGACTATTAGTGTGTGTATATAAACATGTCTTTAATTCAACAAACAAGTGTAGTGTAGCATTTTATTCATTCTTCTTCTCTCGTCTCTCTTAGATTCAATGTGAGTGTGTGATTGATTCATTGTGAGAATCAATGAACTTTTGTTCCAACAAATAGTATCTAGAGCTATAACGATCTTGGGAGAGTCCATGGAGATGGAGAGTATGTGTGAGGATCTTTCAATCCCTCTACCGATTTTTGATGGCAAGAACTTCTATCATTGGGTTGTGAAGATGCAAGTGATCTTCAATTTCCATGAGGTGCTGAAAATTGTGGAAGAGGGGATCCTAGGTGTGGAAGGGAGTGCTTCCAAGGAGAAAGATTAGTTTGCTCCCTCCATCATCCAATAGTGTGTGAACTCAGAAAATCTTGGGAAGATTGTTGCTGCCAAGAGTGCTAAAGAAGCTTGGGATACATTGCAGCAAATGTATCAAGGTGCAAAATGGAAGAATCAGAAATCAAAGGGTGCTGGTGAAGGCACGGGAGATGCAGCAGAACAAAATTCCAATGAGGGAAGCAACAAGAAAGGTGGAGGCAACAGCAAGAAGCCAACACAAAATCAATCTGATAAAGAAAAGGGTCAATCTGGAAAGGGTCAATTTAATAAAGAAAAGACGAACCCATAATCAAGATTAGAAACCTTAGAAGATAACTATGTGAAGAAAGAGATCCACAAAGAAGAATCAGAAGAAACAGAGTGCACAGAGAAGAAAGATGAGGATTCGAACGAAGCTTACAAGACTCAATGGAAAGGGAGAAGAGGTGCTGCAACACTGTGTGGTTCGTGGTGGAAGAAATCATCTTCACGAACAGAGAAGATAAGAGATTGAGAATTTTCGAAAATTAGGGTTTTCGGAAAAGAGAGTTCGCAAGAGGTGGAAGTTGAGGAGGTTGGAGATCAGACAGAAGAGCGCGAGGATTCCAGTGTTGTGGCTGGTAAGAGTTCGCACGGAGATGTGGGGACAACGGAATAGGAGCTTCGTCTCAAATATACGCCGTTTGCTGGAAACACAGAGGATCGTGGGTCGCAAATCTGCGTATGGTGGTGCAGTCATTGATGGCCAAGGCAAGGCAAAGACGGGGAGAAGATGTGGTTCACCCCTTGAAGCGCTCGCTGGTGGATCAGGGACCGTTTGAGTGCGTCCTCCACAAACTCTACGGTGACAACTGGAAGCGCCAGCTGCAGGAATTCAAAGTGCAAAACCCAAATGTGGTGATTCTCGACACGCCGGAAGCGATCGAAAAGCTCCACAACAGGATATCGATGCTTCAGGTGGTGATCTTCAAGGTGTATGTGTCGCCGGAGGTGATTGCGAAGAAAGGTAGGACTGAGGTGAAGAAGCAGGGTCGCGGCGGAAGGAAAGCTGATCCACTTTGGTCAAAGAAGAAAGATAGGGGAGTGTATTTCATAATCTGTGAATTAGGTCAAATGCTGCGCCGAAAATGCTGGGCCAAAGTGGAGTGATAATGGGTCAAATTCATCATAGATGAAAACCCAAGTTGATGCACCACTGCCTGGGTGTGTCACGAGTGAGATCAAATTGGAATTTGGGTCAATTTTAATTTGTCTTGTTGACTTATTGGATTAAGTTCAATTTTGGAAAAATTTAAAGTGGGATCCAGGAGGTGTTACTCAAGTGAAAAATGTGCTTTGTACTAGTAATTAGATATAAGTGTTGTTTGTGTCAATAATATGTGCATTTTTAAAAATGCAATTTAGTGAATAAAATTTGGTGTAATTAGGGTGTTTGAATTACAGGGGAGTGTTGAAAGTAATTCAAACTAATTAGTTGGTATAGTTGTTATGTTAGTATTTAAGTGCTAATGGGCCTGTTGTGTTGAAGGCCCAATATGATATGTGATCCAATATGTGGACTATTAGTGTGTGTATATAAACATGTCTTTAATTCAATAAACAAGTGTAGTGTAGCATTTTATTCGTTCTTCTTCTCTCCTTTCTCTTAGATTCAATGTGAGTGTGTGATTGATTCATTGTGAGAATCAAGGAACTTTTGTTCCAACAAATTATAATTTGAAATGGGATGGGATAAATAGAAATCATAATTAGAATGTATTCTATAATAGTAGGTTGTAGCTGAATTTTGGGTTTAAAATTGAAACATAAACTGGTCTGCAGTTTAGCTAACAACAGTCAAAAATAAAATAAAAAAGAACACCATACTCCTATCGACAAACTTGTGGATGAGGTCCGAAGTATAAATTTTGGGTACAAAAAAAGATCCAAATTATACTGCTGGTGCAAAACACTGTCCAGAATCCGATAGAATTTTAAACCCAAATTTTTACCATAGTCTGTTGTGATATAATAGGTTTGATCTATTAATTTACTTTCGTGAAATGCACTCATTTAATCATAGATTAAAAATACAGTTAACCTTGTGTTAATAGGAGAAATTTAACAGTTAACTGTATTTTTAATCTATGATCAAGTGAGTGAATTTCACAAAAGTAAATTAATAGATCAAACCTATTATATCACAACAGGTTATGGTAAAAATTTGGGTTTAAAATTCTACCGGATTCTAGACAGTATTTTGCACCGACAGTACAATTTAGATCATTTTTTACGCCCAAAATTTATATTTCGGACCTCATCCATAAGTTTGTCGGTAGGAGTATGATGTTCTTTTTTATTTTTTACTATTCATTTTTAATTTAACGATCGAACGAATATTTTACAATTTTGAAATTTGTATCACTCTTTTTTTTTCCAAAATTTTTATCTTGTGCAGCTTACACAACTTAATCAAGTTGTGCGTGGTAGCATGAGCCAACACAAAACATAGTTGTTAACATACAATACAATTTATGTGATAACAGGCACAGACCAACACAACAATTCTTCATAGAAAGTAGAAACTATTCATTTTTATCTTGAGATTTTTGTATTCCTTCGTTTTTGTATTCCTTTATTCTGATTTAAAACTCAAACAGAAACCGGTCTGCAGTTTAGCTAACAGGACATAGCTGTTAATGTAAGAATTTAATAAGATGTATTATATGAAATTAGAACACCGATTAGAGCACTTATCTGTTGAAGATATGATTAGAGTTACTAGGAATTGCTTCTGTCTCATAGAACTCCTGAAATCACGAACTAAGTCTTCCTTTGTCTGGCCACAAACTTCGGGTTCTCGATTCTCAATGGGGCAAAACATAGATGAGCGTATGAACAGCGTGACGGCAATAGGGGTCTAGCCTCTCTATTTATCAACCCTAGGCACCTCCCATCATGGACCTAGTGGTTGGGCTTACACTGTCTCCCACATAAATCAGAATTAGGTGTCCAAAGACCCATTACAATTGATAACTTATTTGCGGGTCTGAGCATCATCAATTGGATTATAATATTAGCCCGATTTTAGAAAAACCAAAAGGCCACAATTAATTGTAGCCCACAAGAATTATTAGAAAAAATTCTAACATTCTCCCACTTGGGCAAAATCAATTGTACAATTTTAATTTGTAGAAAACATTTTGAAAGCGACTCTCGGGCTAATAACATACTTTCTAACGTGGCCACTAAACACATGATCCCAAGATGCAACACATAATTAAGACTCTATCCAATAAAAGCTAAATGATACCGAATCATGGCGGTAGTCATATCTTATATCGACATAACACCTTCCATGGTTACAAATACCACCAACTTCGTCGACTAGTCATTTATGTGGAGTGTAGCAAGAAAACGACATGCCAATGTGATCTAACAGCCATACTGTCATTTTCTCTGTCAGTCCTCAATTTCTCTCAAATGCCTAAAAGCCAGAGAAACTACATGATTCCTCAAGAAACCATTATGTCTCAGCTCCATCATGGTATCGACCATCGACACAGTGATCCAATGACACCGAGCTACATAGTTCAACAAAACCACAATGCCTCAGCTCTAACATGGTGTCGACCACCGGCACAGTGGTCCCAGCGACATCGAGCTTCATGGTTCGACAAAACCACATTGTCTTATCTCCAACATGGTGTCGACCACCGGCAGAGCGGTCCCAGCGACACCGAGCTTCATGGTTTAACAAAACCACATTGCCTCAGCTCCAAGATGGTGTCGACCACGGGCATAGTGGTCCAAGCGACACCGAGCTTCATGGTTTAACAAAACCATCATGCCACAACTCTTACATGGTGTCGACCACGGGCATAGCGGTCCCAAGACACCGAGTTTCGGCATTTTCGCATTTGATATACATATACAAAAGTATATAACAACTTAATTCAATCAATATTTAATTTCCGAAATCAAATAGAAAAGGTTGTGAAAACAAATGTGTTAAAAATAAGAGATCTAACATCATAATAAAAGAACACAAAATTCAAGCTCCTACTAACCAAACATATCATACAAACTCACAGTGCCCATGTTTATAACAAATAGTGATTAATAAATAATTTTGGGCTTGAGTCCCTTGGTTAAGGGATCAACAAACGTGGAATCCATCTAGTTTCATAAAAGTTTTTTGGATCAATAATATCTTCAATTCCACAAACAAAAAGCTTCCCAAAATCATATATGTCAATAAGTTACTTTTACTACCACTCTTGACATCAAATAATGACTAAAGTCAAAATCCTCTCACTGATGTCAAGAACCAACCATGTTAAATTTAGAAAACTTGTAGTAAACTAACACAAGCATATAAAAGCTTATCACGAACTTTCATGAAATAAATTTGGTAGTAAATCATGATTTCAAGTAGGAAATCAACCAAGATAAGACATATAATAAAATTCTTGCAATCCATAGATCTACAAGTAATGCAATAACGCCGATAATATTTTGGTTAAATTAAAATTCTCTTATATGTCATACCAAAACAAAGTAACTTAACATCATGCCTTCAAAAGTTAGGAACAATGATGATCCACAACAAACCAAGCAACACAGTTGTCTTGAAAAATTATTGTTAAGCAAAACTTGGAATGCTTAAAGTAAGCAACAGAGCAAGACATAACTTCAGTTTAAATCAAGATATTTTGAGGCCAACATAACAACACTTTCCCCTTTGGGCAGAATGCGCAACCAAAGTCGCAACCGCGGTTAGAACCTCAGATGAGTTAATCAACGAGCATACATTGGATTCAGAAAATTGTCCTCTTTGGACAGACAAATCCCCTACACCAACGCACCTCCATTAACTTCACCCAACATAGTCGATAATAAGTTACTCAATGAGCATACATTGGGTTTAGAATATATCCCCTTTGGGCAGACAAATCTCCTAGACCAGTGTACCTCCAATAACTATATCGCAAATCAGCTTCTAATCATGACATACAATAACCCCCTTTGAGCAAAAAATTGTACATGACAATCAGAAGCATTCATCTAATGATAAAAAGAAATTCCACCAATTAATAATGAGTAATCCCGCCAAATCCCACTTTGGCAGGAATCCCCACTATAATCAGTGAAATGCTTTTACCCAAGATTTAATATCTTGCTCTTAACCATGATACAGTCCATAAAAAGGTGCAAAAATAAATAAATAAATAAATAAAACACCCCTACTGATCATGAATTAAATCCATTAGCATTCTACAAGTTTTTGCACTTACAACAATTGAAACAAAAGCTCACAATTAAGTAAACTGACACCTTAAAATACATGATATAGGCTAAAAGTATTAACTTTCATGACACCATCCAAGCATTTATACATTATGCACATATCTAAACCATGGTATGTTATCTTTCTAGTATATTATTTATAAAATATTATGTATAAAAAACATCAAAAAAAAATATTATGTATAAAATATCAGCTGGAAAATAAATAAATTATAACACATTCGAATCGTTTTCCAATAGAGATATTCATGCAGTGGAAAACACAAACAATATACCAAAATCACATTTAAACAATGGATCACAATACAAGAGAAAGCAGTTGAAATGTTCCCACATGCTCCCCAAAATTTTCAACTTGATCATAGTAATAACCGTGAAAGATTATAACATAAATAAATAATTAAATTCCGAAAAGGGAACCACATATGTGCATAACTACCAATTTAACCATTCATTGGTTCACTGTTAAGACAAAACTCGAATGCATTAGGACATGTAACATGACAAGATATAGCTCAAAATAAAACAAGCTATCACATTGAGGCCAGTATAATGACACATTCATCTTTGGGTAGAATGCACCAACCAAGGCTGTAACCTCAGCCAAAACCTCGGATGGGTTAATCCATGAGCATACACTGAGTTCAAAAAATTGCCCCTTTTGGGTAGACAATCCCTTAGCCCAATGCATTCCCCAATAACTTCATCCCTAATCAACTTTCAACCACAACATGCAACCACCCCCTTTGGGCAGGTAATTGCATGAAATGATTAAAAGCATTCCTCAAACTACAAAGAAATTTTCATGAATCAATACAAGCGATCTCACTTTGGTGGTAACGGCTCATACCAACGCACAAAAACTTTTGCATAGGAATCATTTTTCACTTGTCTATACATACGACACAGTCAACAGGCAAGTACATCATTAAATGAGCACCCTTACTGGTCATACATCAATTCGATCCGCATTCTCAACATGTTTTTTACTTTACAGCATAACAAGCTAGTCTATTAAAACACATGTATAAAAATAATAGCATACAATCATGCACAACTCTATAGAGAGAGTGGACACTACAATTAAATCCAGAATATATCATATTATTTTTCTAACATACTTTTCAATTAAATTTCTGCCAGAAAAATAATTAAAAAACAAATTAATATGTTATATTTTATAAAAATTATTTAACGCAGCGGAAAAATTTAGGAAACAAGATAGAAAATCAAGCTTGGAGAGTAGAGCGCAAGGCAAAAACCGGCGTCGAAAACAGACTCTAGTAGAGGCCGCACTCTCTCACTCTCCCTGCCCTGAAAGTGGGCTTCGTCCGCATGTGCAAAACTTCATCTTCAACCTCCAGGAAGTGTAGAAACATGTTTCACTGTGCAAGTTACTGTTCATGTGCGATTTCACTCAAATTTAGCGCTGTTCATCGAGATTTCAATTGGGTTTTTTTCAGATTTAAGATCCTAACAATTCTAGCACAAAATCCCCAATTTTAAATAACTAAAACATGAGATTAAAAGCCCCAAATCGCGAATTTTTGAACCCTAAAAATTACGGCTTTTCTTTGATTTCTTCCTCTACGGTTGACGAAAAAATACGAAATTTGTGCCATTAAATTCGTACAACCATCATCTACAAAATCCCTACGGTTTCATCCATCAATTTGTTGTAAATCTTCGTTTGGATTTTACATCCAATCTAAAAACGAAAATTATCAGAAGATAAAAATTTAAAATCTGAACGTGATAAAATTCTCATCTCGCTCAACAGTCGGTCCTAATCTATATAATAACCGCTCTGATACCATACGTAAGAATTTAATAGGATCTATTATATGAAATTAGAACACTGATTAAAGCACTTACTTGTTGAAGATATGGTTAGAGTTACTAGGAATTGCTTCTGTCCCGTAGAACTCCTGAAATCACGAACTAAGCCTTCCTTTGTATGGTCATAAACTCCGGGTTCTCGGTTCTCAATGGGGCAAACCGTAGATGAGCGTATGAATACCGTGATGGCAAAAGGGACCTAGTCTCTCTATTTGTCAACCCTAGGCACCTCCCATCATGAACCTAGAGGTTGAGCCTACACTGTCTCCCACATAAATCAGAATTAGGTGTCTAAAGGCCCATTACAATTGATCACTTATTTGCGGGCTTGAGCATCATCAATTAGATCATAACATTAGCCCGATTTTAGAAAAACCAAAAGGTCACAATTGATTGTAGCCCACAAGAATTATTAGAAAAAATTCTAACAATTAACACATACAATCAATTTATGTAAAAAATAAGCACATACCAACACATCAATTCTTCATAGAAAGTAGAAACTATAGTTTTTTTATCTTGAGATTTTTGTATTCGTTTGTTTTTTTATTGTACAAGGTTGCTGGCTACGATACCAGTAGTAGCTCTTCGCTATTTGCCTTGTAGGATGAATATCTCATATCCGTGCGAGTATTCATCATGCGTGTTTTAAACATATTTTTAAATATTCACGGATATTCGTGAATATCTATAGATATACTATAATATAAAGAAAATCTTTAAATTTTTTATATTATGAAATTGATTTTTAAATTTTGATAATAACATATAAAAAATACGATTTACTTTTCGGTAAGCATGAATCTAAAATTGTTTCTCAAGGCTTCAAATTGACGGTGTGAGGATGATATATGTGGTATCATGACATTTTTTTAATAATTTCACTTAGCGAGTATTCACGGTGTAGATACCCCAATACCCACCCCCGCCCCATTAATAAATAGGTAGAAAAAATATTCACTTATTTTATCCAAGGGTACCTAATAAGGTATCTATATCCAACTCGTTGCAGGTTTTATCCGCGAGCATGGGTAAAATTTACATCCCTAGTGATATCCTACAACAATCTAAAAGAAAGACAAGATAATCCAAACAAGGCTCAAAAAAAGGGTTGAAATTAGTGTATATGTTAAAAGATATAAAGATGCAGGTAATTTAGAGATGGCTAAAAGAAAGACAACAAAATCCAGATATAAAGATGCAGGTAATTTGCCAAAGAGAAACCCTAGTTTCTCTGTTCCCTCTCTACCTTCTCCCAATGGGCCGCCGAGCCCTTGTAGAGCGCTCCTCCTCCAGCCACTGCTCGGAGATCTTCTCCTCCCTCTGTGGAGGTTCCCCTCCCTTTCGACTGGGGCTTTACCAGTTCTGTACCTCTTTTCTCCCTCGCCCCTGTTGCGAGTTGGCCGCCATGGCCTATGCCGGTTCTCTCGCCGTCCCTAGGCGGTCGTCCCTCGTAGTGCTTCAGCCATCAACCACCACCATGGATCCATTGTCGAAAGATTTCGTTGGTGGTTGTTCTCACCAATGGAAGCCCGACCCGAAATCCTGGCCACACCAAGTCGGGTTCAACCCCAACGCCGTGGATCTGAAGGGTCCACCATGACTGATGAAGGCCGCTCCCAACCCCTTTCCGCCACCTTCCCGACGCCACATACTCCCTGCCAACTTCCTCGGGTAGTGGCTGCTTGTTCATCCACCTTCAACCGCTGCACATGTGACTCCGGGAGAACGACCCCCACCTAAACCACCACCGACACCGCCAAGCAGAGTCTCACATCTGAGGGCTACAACCGGTATCAGACACCCAAGGAGTTTGGGGCCACATCTTCCACTGGCCATCCCCCCTCCTACTGACTTGGGCCCAAATCGCCCCCTCGTAAGCCACCGGATTTTAGGAAAAAATGTCATCCTTGTAGTGTTGTTGAGAGTGCTTCCTTGGACTCCCTTTTATGTGGATTGATGTGCAAGTTGGACAAGTTTAGGAGTGCTTCACTGCCCCAAGTGATTTGGGTATATTGGTATTTTTTAGCGTTTGCGAACCCAGTATGTGCTGACATTAGATTCAATGCCTACTCCGCTCTTATGTTGACTTCTGCGAAAGGTTTCATTTTAGGCAAACAAGAGACCACCAATAGTCAAACTGTGCCCATATCAGTCAAAGAAATAATCCGTAAATGGATAGACTTAAAGATTGTGGATCCTCCTCAATCTAACTTTGTCTTTGTTCTTGAGTGGAAGTTCTTGAGTGGTCGAAGCGTAAGACATAGTTTCTTTGAAAACGCTTGGTTGGGTTTAAAACACCTTATGAGTATTTGCGCTCTTGGCTTGATTGACTTAGCTATAGTTCTAGGTATGAAACATGGTCGGGCTATGCCCCAACACGACTTGATCAATTTATATGTATTACTCTTTGCTTTCGTTAATGAATAAGATTGATTTACCGTAAAAAAAATTAAAAAAATTAAAAAAAAAGATGCAGGTAATTTAGAGATGGCAATAGTTAGAAGACCCAATAGGTACCCACAAAAATCCAAGATTTTTGGGACCAAAATCCATGATTTTGAGGGACCAAAAGTACAATTAAAAAGTATGAGACCAAAATCGCCAAATTGAGGACCAAAATTGCCAAAAATAAAATAAAGATACCAAAATTGACAAATTGAGAAAATCTAGGACCAAAATTGCCAAAATTAAAATAACGATACCAAAATTGACAAATTGAGAAAATTGGGGGACGAAAAATACAATTAAACCTATATATTTAATAATTTATTTGCTTATATAAACATATAAACATAATAATAATTATGATTATAATGTTAAAATTAAAAAATAAATCTAATCTACATTTTTAAAAATAAGTGTGCTGTATTTAACAACCTTACTTCATTATTTAGTTAAATAATTTTATTTGCAAAGTTTTATGATTAGGTTTGAAAGATCTTTTAAGTAATTTTTTTATTGAATTACAATTGTATTTTTATCAGTGTTTATTTTTTATTTACTAATTTTTTATAGTTAATTAAAGTGCAAATAACGGGCACGAGTACTTAGAGACCCAATGGGTAAAATACAAGTATTAAACTTGTTACCCACACGGATATAGATCCAGGTACATATGCTTTTAAAAAATACAGGTATCGAAACAGGTACTATAATACCTTATTCGTACCCGACTCATTGTAATCCCTAGGTAATTACTGCCTCTCACCCTCTGGAGAGAATCCTGTCTCGATATTCTTATATATATTCTAGGAGTACCATACCCAATACATTAAAAACATTACTAAGCTACGTTGTTACATTAAAATATTAATAATAAGATTTAGATCAAATCTCAATCATTGGGAGTACTACACTACTACTCCATAGTACCTTAGAATTTCTCGGTCTCATTTCAAGCCGTCGATTTCCTGGACATCTCTGTCACTGGTGCCAGCACCATGGCATAATCTTCTTTACTATAAAAAATGGCAGCCACTTACAGCCTCCCTCAAACCAGAAGGAGAAGCTCAACAGAAAGTGAACCATTGTGCCTGGTATGAAATTATCTGCGGTAGCGGTGGCGTTTGAAATTGAAGTACACATGCAGAATTCCACGTTCAAATGTGCACTTAAAACCTTTCTTGTGAGAATATTCCCATTCTTTGTTTACAATGCGGAAAGCCTGTCATGGAAGACCCATGGAAATAAGTAAACTGACTAAAAGTTAAAAATTGTCTAGTGATCAAGAGCAATAGACTTACTATATCTTCATATGGTGGCCCTGCATGGAATCTTATAATGCAAGTCTCCCCATTGCTGCCATCCCTCTCGATAGTGTAGTTTGGGGCTTTTGTCTTGTCTACAAGATCAGGATAGAAAATGTTAAATTTGTATCCTTGCACAATTTTTGGAGGTGGGTTGTCATGATCATAGTGAGTCTGGTTATATTTGTTCCACTCATATCCAGTGTGAACACGGTTGAAATACTTCGGCTTCCTCGGTCTGTATTTGTCATGCCACCAATAAACCTGCTCCAATATTTATCAGTAGCATCAGGAACATAAAATTGAAAAAAGATGAGGGAATCTAGATAACAGATTTTATTTCTCCTTCAAATATATCAAAATACATCATTGAAAGTGTATTCGCTTGCCTCTAGTGCCAACTTCTACAGTTGAAAGAAGTAACTGAAGGATATGAAGAGACAATATTTAAACAGTTGGCTCAAGAATCTCCTATGATAGCCATCCACAGCTTATAACTTTCAAAAATCCAGATTATTCTATTCTATCTAACGATATATTTTCTATCCAAGAAAAATTCAAAATTCTAAGAATCATGGAGAACAACATGCTGATTATATTTCAGAGAGTGAAAAAGTATGTATATGATCAAGATACAATCACTACCTGCGAATCTAGGTTCACTTCAGCACCAGATCCAAACACTGCATCTCCATCCTCCATAGCTCCCATAGCTTTTATGGCTTTCATCTCAAAATTATCTTCAGACGGAGCTGGCTTTGATGCCATTGCTTCCTGAATTCGTCTTTGCTGCTCTTCTAATACAGCCATACGTTTCTGCTCCTATGAATGTACCAACATAGTGAAATTATATTTATATACTCATAACGTATGGGATCACGATCACCACTAATAATCATGCTGTAGAAGATTACCAGAATAGCCCTGTCCTCTTCAGGGTCAATAGCTTCCTCATTTTCATCACCATGCAACAGTTGCGGTGAAAAAGATCCAGCCTCATCTTCAACTTCTTGATTCTCTCTAATGGGCTCTGGTGAAAATGATTCATCTGCAGACCGGACTACCACGAAAGAGAAATATCAAGTAAATTTGAACAAGGATGAAGAGATAGATGGAGCCAATAAACATTTTTTCCCATGAACTACTAAACCACAACAAAAAGCTCATACCTTTAACATCATCCTCAGTATATCCCTCCTCAGGTATCATAACATGAGCATCCTCCAGTATATCTTCATCCTCCAATGGTTGCTCAAGGCGTTGCAAATGCTTGCGTAGCATTTTAGCATGGATTTCCTTTAAACAAGCCTTTATTTGAAGCAATTTAATAATGCATTAGAACAAATCATTTTTTAAAGGCGTGTAAAAGAAACAGGAAAATAATGTGATGCAGAATAGGAGTGATGTGGTTTCAAATCCTCCCCACCCCAAAAAAATTAACATTACTAACAATATCTAACAACTAACATTTGCCCAAAAAAAATGTGATGCAGAATACCTTGGCCTTATATATGTGGAGGTGTTTTAAAATGGCCTCCCAGTACTCAACCACCTTTGCTGTACCAGTACGCATCTCTGACTCAATGTGAACCTGTAAAGCCTCCAACTCTGCACGTGTCTTCCCATGCAAAAGTTCCTTCACATCTGGCTCAACACTGGAATGCAGACCCCTTTGTTCAGCAAGCAGCTCAGCAGGAGGTTCCTCTCCACGCACCCTAGCTCGATCAATTGCATCCTTTTTTCGAGCTTCAGCTAGCTCCCAATCGCACACCACAAGGAGCGCCTGCGTGAAGTTAATCAAACAATAAGTCTTCAGCTTTGAAGAAGGTGCCAACCATAATGGCAAAATGAGTTAAACAAAACAGGAAAAGGAAGAGAACATGAAAGTTGATTCTTTTGGTCTCCAGCCCAACTCAAATTTTATGTTGAAATTATCTTGAATGTGGTGTCAGATATGGTAAAACTTATTAACTACGTCATCTGTGCAGGACTATAAAGCACAAATAAATTATGGAAACAGTGTGCTACCTCCCAATATTCAACATGCGTTGGTGTTGCTCTATCAAGATCCAGATGCATTTTGATGTCATCACGAAGATCGCTCATTTCTTTCACAGTCAAACCCTACACCATATATCAAATCATTGTTTAACTTGTTCAATAATATTAACTATTGAAGTTGCATATCTGTAATCATACTATGTGACATTAAAACAGTTAACAAATAGGGGAAATAAAATGAAAAGAAAATAATGCTAAGTATCAACCTTGAAGACCATGTATGGTTCATTTATTTCAATATCCAAATCATCAGAGCCATTGAGGTGCTTGGTCAGGACATCGATTGGCCTAGCACGCCCTTCACGCAATCTAATCTCTGACCTAACTTTGCTTTGATCGAAATGGAACTGCAGATTAAATAGTTTAAGTCACCAAACTGACAACATTATACTAAACAATAACAGATGAAAAGAACTCAAAGCACAAAGAACTCAAAGCACAGTACCTCCTCTTCCTTTTTTTCCCAGTCCTGGAACTCAGCTCGAGCACGTTCTCTAGCTAACAATGCCTAGGAGAAAGAGTGTATCAAATGCCAATACGATAACATAGTTTATGCCACTATCAATCTAACACTTATGTCAAGCCTTGGCTTGACTCTTAAGTATCGCCACCACAGTTGGGCCTCAAAATCCCGAGTGAAGTGAAATTACAGGACCCTTGTTAAAGGAGAGGGCTGATATGTAGCCTTGTCTTTTTTTCCCCAAATACAAGAATGGGACATAACTGGTATGCCATATTAAAATAGAACCATACAATTTTACAATAACTAGATAGAAGATTCTCTTCCAACAGATTCAAATGATAGCAGTTGAAATTTAGGGATTAGATAAAGGAGATAACAGAGTATATTTAACTAACAAGACTGAGGAATTGTGATACCACACACTAATATAAGATCCCTGTTTGTTTTAATATTATATGTCAGGTATACAACATAGTACAGACTACCACCAGTACAACTTTACAAGCTTAGACTAATAATAGTTAACACAAAATAACTAATATTCCCATAATATTAAGTAATAACAAATTATAAGAAAGGACTTACCATTTCTTCTTCGCGCTGTGCTTTCTCAAGTGCCCTTTCCTCTCTTCTCTTTTTCACTTTTTCAATTTCTGCCTGTATTATAATTGTGAATACAGTAACAGTAAGTAGCAAGAACGATTAGCTGTTTGGCCATCAGTAACAAATCACAGGACCAATCAAATTGTGAAAACAAAGAACAAACATGCAAAGCCTTACCTCAATCACAAGTTTACCAAAAAAAGCCTTATGAATTGCTGAACTAGAAAAATCCATTCCCAGTTACAGTTTAACAAAACTCAACAAAACCAGATTCCCAACCATCCCCAATGGACAATAATAATTAGGAATGAGCTCTCCAGGTAAAAACGATTTACAAAAACATCAGAATAATTTAACACTGAATTATGCATGTCAGATTTTATCCAGTACAATTTTATAGGCATTTTTTAAAAGGATAAAGATGGATATTATTAGAGGAGTACTTCTATTATTGGGGAAAACCCAAGTCCCACATAGACTAGAGGTAAGGCCTCAAAAGAGTTTATGAGCAAAGGGCACCCCTCACCTTACAAGCTGATTTTGTAAGGATGAGTTAAGCCTAAAATCCTAATATGGTATCAGAGCCTATCCTAGATCCATTGGGCCACTCACCGCATTACACACGCACCAAGCCCAATAGTGTTGGGCGTGAGGGGGTATATTGGAAAAAACCCAAGTCCCACATAGACTAGAGATAAGGTCTCAAATGAGTTTATAAGTAAAGAACATCCCTCATCTTACAAGCAGGTTTTGTAAGGATGAGTTAGCCCAAAAATCCTAATAGGAAACAAAGGAGATATAGTAACTAAAACCAGAATAGGAAACAAAGGGGGGCAGGTCCCCACAAATCACTAAAAACAAGTTCCAAAGGATGAGAATATACAGTGGTAGAAGAATGAGAAGGCAACTTGTGTGCCTTTCCTAAACATGCTCTTATTTGAATGAGGTATATTACAATGTTTGAGCACAGATTTTTGGACTTTTGGACTTGGATGACCAAGTCTTGAATGCCAAGTTGAAAAGGAAATAGCAGTAGCAATTGAAGTATTCACAACCGGAAATGATTTTATACAATAAGTAGATGCAGAATTAGAAAAAGAAGGTACAGACTTGGGCAACAAGTTGGAAAATTTGTAAAGTCCATCATGGTCTAGAAGTCCTTTGAGAATGACCTCATTGGAACGTTGGGATTTCACAAGACAATAGTTAGGATGAAACTCAAAAAATACTCCATTATCTCGTGCAAACTGACTTACACTCAATAATTTTTTAGTTATTGAAGGGACATGCAGAAGATTAGTGAGAACTAAATTAATTTTGGGATTGATAGGAGACTGAAAAACAGAAAAACCAGTTGAAGAGACTACCAGACCTTGCCCATTCCCAATTACAATCTGATCAGGTCCCTCAAAAGGAAAAAGATGTTGTATATTTGAGCTGGAGAGGTAACATGATGAGATGCTTGCTTCACAGTCACAAGCCTCCATTTTACCACAACCAGCTCCTCTTCACCCTAATAATACTCATCCTATGCAAACTCGTGCAAAGTCGGGGATTATCTGTCCTAGACTACATCCTACTTTACTGCTAGCAAATGCAAAACCTAAGACTACTAAGCAGGCTTTGGCTAATCCTTCTCGGTCGACTGCAATGAAACCTGAATATGATGCTCTTATTAAGAATAACACCTGGACTTTGGTGTCTTTGCCTCCTAACAGAAATCCCATCCCATTGGTTGCAAGTGGGTTTTCAGAATTAAAGAGAATCTTGATGGCTCCATAAATAAGTATAAAGCTCGTCTTGTGACAAAGGGCTTTCACCAAAAATATGCAGATGATTATACTAAAACCTTTTCACCAGTTATTAAGCCTGCTACTATCCGGACTATTCTTACATTGCCTCTTTATAGAGGCTGGAAAATACAACAGCTGGATGTTAACAATGTCTTCCTTAACGGCATTCTTGAAGAAGAGGTTTACATGCTTCAACCTCCTGGTTTTGAAGCTCAAGATGAGTCCTTGGTTTGTAAATTCAATAAAGCAATTTATGGTCTCAAACAAGCTCCAAGAGCTTGGTTTGATAGACTCAAAGGAACTTTACTTCAGTTTGGTTTTAAGGCTAGTAGGTGTGATCCTTCCTTATTTGTCTACACCAAGAAGTCAGATTTGGTTTACATTTTGGTCTATGTTGATGACATAGTTGTGACAGGCAATAACTCTGCTCTCATTCAGCAACTAGTTTCTCAGCTGAATGCAGTATTTTCTCTGAAAGATTTGGACTACCTTGAGTATTTTTTGGGTATTGAAGTCAAAGCACAAGCTGATGGGTCACTCATTCTCACTCAATGGAAATATCTTAGAGATTTGTTAGCTAAAACAAACATGACTGATGCAAAACCCCTGCACACCCCTATGGTTGCTGGCTGCAAACTTTCCAAAGAGAGTTTAGAGGCTTTCTCAGATCCCACTATGTATAGGTCAGTGGTTGGAGCACTTCAATATGCTACTATCACTAGACCAGATATCTGTTTCTCAGTAAACAAGAAATGCCAGTTTATGTCCATACCTTTGGAGGATCATTGGTTAGCAGTTAAAACAATACTAAGGTATTTGAAGGGTACTGTCACTTGGGGTCTTCACTTAAAACCCGCTCCAGCATGTCCATTAGCCATTCAAGCTTACTGTGATGCTGACTGGGGGTCTGATCCGGATGATAGAAGATCTACATCTGGTGCTTGTGTATTTCTTGGTGGTAATTTGGTGTCTTGGTGGGCAAAGAAACAACCCGTGGTTTCTAGGTCAAGCACAGAAGCTGAGTATAGAAGTTTGGTATTAGCTACTGCTGAGGTTCTTTGGATTCAGTCTCTTCTTACTGGACTGGGCCTTATCTATGCCACGCCTACTGTCTTGGGTGATAATTTGAGCACCATTGCTCTAGCCCATAATCCAGTTCTTCATGCAAGAACCAAACAAACATATGGAATTGGATCTATTTTTTTCTAAGGGAAAAGGTTCTTCAAAAGCAGCTTCAAGTTAATTTTGTTCCTGGACAGTGGCATCAACAATATGCTGATATTATGATAAAGGCTCTTTCTCCTACTAAATTCGAGGATTTCAGGACCAAGCTCACTATTTGTGATTCTTTGATGCCTTGAATCGCTCATAGCCGAGCTTGCGGGGAAGTATTAGAGGAGTACTTCTACTCCAAGCTATTAGAGCTGTTAGTAACCGGCTAACCGCATAACTAACTAACCGTCATCAGTTAGTTAGTTAGAGAATGTAACTGTTTTTGTAACTGTCACTGCAAGCTATATATAGCTGCAGTCTTCTGAAAACATTCAGTGAAAATCATTTTGACAAATCAGAAAGTTTACAACTCATTTCTCTCTACTTTCTCTCATAGAAGTTCTAGAGTTTATAGAAATTTAACAGATATTGAAGAAAAAGGCAGTTCTCAATAACTGAAACAGCATTTTCAGAAAGCGAAAAGATTTAACAAGAACAAAATTTGTTCTTTGTCTATTTTTAAAGGATTTTTCTATCATGTGCAATATTGCACATGTTAAGGAATCTAAAAATAGTAACTATTTATTGAAAACAACAACTATTTATTAAAAATTTTAGTATTTAATACAAAATACACAAGTTCTAATGTAAACTTACTATTTTCAATTTCTTAACATCTGCAACTTTGCACATGATAGAAAAATTCATTTTTAAAAACAGAAAAATTGTATCAAACAGACACCAAATGAGCAATGAAAATAGTATCTAAGAAGATTGTCTATTATGTATAAAGGACTAAACAGAGGCAAGAATAATAGGAAGCTGGGTGGTAAGAATCAAGTGCCTAGCAAGTACTACAGAAATGGAGGAAGTGAATGAAAATTTAATAGGACCTATTTGAGTACTGCTTTTGAAAACAGTTTTTTGTTTTCAAAATCCTAAAACAAAAACAAAAAAAATTATTTGATGTCTATTTTTTATCTGATTGTTTTGAAAACCTGTTATTCATAATCTATTTTTTTAGAGTAGAAAATTGAGAACGCATTTCAATTGTTTTTGTTTCCTTTAACTTCTTTTTCATACATTCTCAGGCAAAAGCATTTTATTTCTTTCAAGCGGAAGCACAGAATCATCTAATATTAGACACCAAATTTTTGTAAAAAAAATATTTCCAATTCAGCAACTATTTCATGTTCCAATGTAAATTCAAAGCAGAGATGTATTTATCAAAAACCCTTCCTAAACGAAGGAATGTTATATGATGAGGCTAAAATTCCTACTATTGGAAATATGTGGGGAAAAAAATTTTGAATTAAGTGCAACACTTCGACCCCCAGAGATTGTGTAAGCTAGACCCCACTGAGGACTACCCCACCTAGTCCATCCTCTGGAACAACCACCAGATAGTGTAAGTTTGATCTTCTCCTACTAGTTACATCTCTGGCTCACATCTTCTTATTACCAAGTCTTTTTTTTTGGGGGAAGGGGGGGGGCAGAAATTCGTCAAAAGTTTGCAACTTTGCACACATGGTCTATGAAATTAAATTGGTACCAAGATACCATTATGATGATATTATTATTTTAAAGCTCCTCAATTGTCAAAAGTTGTATAGGACATGTTGCTGAGGTTGAAGAGACGAGTATTGTCCAGCAGTGCCATTACTAGGGTGGGCCTAGTGTTATTGTTGCTATCTACCCATGTCATGCTTATATGAAATATCACCTATTATGCTAAGCTTAAAGAGGAAGAGGGGGGGGGGGGGAATTAACTGCTGCAATTAGAAAATTAGAATCCGTTAAATTTAGAACACTAACCAGATACCAAGAATATATACACAAAAGTAAATTTCTCGGAGGGAAATGCATACCATCCTTTCTTTCTGTCTCTTCTTCTCAGCCTTAACTGAAAATGAATCAATAGATACACCTTGAGTAACATCACGCTCAATCTTCTTACGCCAAACAAACCTACAGATAACATTTTTGTAGGTTTATAAGTCATATATATCTGCATATGGGCGACAGTAGGATCTAAAATAAGTATAATTTAACGACCAGACAATAAAAACAGCAGTGAGAAAGAAAAGGAATAGGGAGGCACATACTTCTCATTGAGGTTAGAATCACCAAATGGATTAGAGTCGTTGGAATAACCCGATACCGTATTAGTCTTTAATTTTTTTGCGACTTTCATTGCCTGAATAAAAAACAAACAAAGAAGAACTGAACATAAAATTCAACATATGAAATCAAATCATGAAATGAGTGATGGAGAAGCAAGTTGAAACCTTTCTCTGGGCCTTTTTGGCCATGTACTGTGCAATTTCCTCATCTGTGATTGCCCTCGACGACTTTTTCTTTCTCACACTCCTATCATCATCATCATCATCACTGGAATCATCTGAGTCCCTTCGCGACCGGTGACTACTTCTCCGGCGGTTGACGGAGTCGGACTCTGATGCAGACTCATCTGACCTTCTTCGTCTTCGCCCTTTTCTACTACTACTTCCCGCCATTTTCTATAAAGGAAAAAGAAACAACATAATCATCGCAGTTAGAATCTCATTCATTGTTCAACCCTAAACCATGCATTGCGAGTTATGAGCTGAAATTGGGAAGCTACTTGTGGACAAAATCAATGAAAATTTTCAACGATAGCGGGAAAGAAAGAGGAACCTGTGGCGGTGGTAAATAAACGATGGCAAAGGAGGAAGAGAATGCGATGGACTATGGCGGCGTTGTTGATTCGTAACCTCTGTAATTACACAAAACTACTTTCTTCATTCACCCTTCTTTCGTTGTTACTCGTTCTTTCTTGCCACAAAGCATTGTATTTAATGAAGGCTAAATTATAAAATTGGTCCTCTATGTTTATTTTAGGTTTTAATTTGGTACTTTATGTTTTATTTGTTTCGTTTTGGTCCCTTACGTTTTAAAAGTTATAACAGGTTGGTCTTTTCCGTCACTAAAAGCCAATTGTTCGTAGCTAAAAGCCAAATTCTAGCTACGGACAATTAACTTTTAGTGACAGAAAGGACCAAATTGAAAATTAAAATAAAACGTAGAGGACCAAAACGAAACAAATAAAACGTAGAGGACCAAATTAAAACCTAAAATAAACTTAGAAGACCAATTTTATAATTTAGCCTTTAATTAAAGGTTCCCTTAACATATGGTTGGCGCTATCCACACCCCATGTTTCCTATTGACACCCCCTGTCAGGTTTTTAATGAAGCAAAAAGACCATTTACCCCACTTTTTTTTTCTGCGTTTTGGGTTCGTACACAAACTATTTGCGCAAACTTAGTTTGCGTATGTGCAAACGAATTTTTAGGGATATACGCAAACTTTGCGTGAGTTTTCGTTTGCACACACGCAAACTCAGTTTGCGTAAAATATGCAAGTGTGCAAACTTTGCGTGAGTTTTCGTTTGCTTCGTTTGCACGCACGCAAACTCAGTTTGCATAAACATACGCAAACTGAGTTTGCGTACATCCCTGTAAATTCGTTTGCACACACGCAAACTCAGTTTGCGTAAACATACGCAAACTGAGTTTGCGTACGAGCCCAAAACGCAAAAAAGGTATTTTTGGTATTATAATTTTTATTAAAGTGTCAGGGGTTGTGGTTAGGAAACAAGGGGGTGTGGTTAGCGCCACCCTTAACATATTTATGGAGTTCAGTTTGGTCTCATAACTTTTTTTTGGGTCAAACCGATCCTTTAATTTAACAAATTGGACCATGTTAGTCCTTTCTGTCAATATGGTAGTAACGGTGTTAACTTTATCTGATGTGGCATAAATGTGGCAAATGACTGGGCAAAAATATAATTTTTTAATGCCGCATGGCAATTATTAATTTTAAAATTATAATAATTCACCATTAACTATTAGTTAAAATTATAATAATTCACTATTAAATATTAGTTAAATGAATAATTAACTGGTTTTAATATTTTAGATTAATTAATTCATAGTTAAATGAATAAAAATGTTGACTCATTTGTCATGTCAAATCCACATATGCAAGTACGGTGAGTTGGAATAACGAAGGCAACGGAAAGGACTAACGTGGTCCAATTTGTTAAATTAAAGGACCGATTTGACCCAAAAAAATTATGGGACCAAATTAAACTCCAAAAATAAGTTAAGATACCAAAATGGTATTTAAGTCTTAATTTAATTATCCAGGTATGCAAAAAGGGTAAAAAAAAAAGGAAGAAAATAATTAATGACTTCATAAATTATTTTGTTAATTTAAGATAAATAAAAAATATATTATTAATATACATTAGATAAATAAAAAATATATTATTAATATAAGATAAATAAAAAATATAAATATATTATTAATATACATTTTAATTATTATTCTTTTTTTTGTGAAGTAAATGTCTTACTTTAGACAAAACCGACAACTATTTTGGAGAATCGAAGAGATAGTTTTTCCCGTAAGCTCACTAGGTTCTCAAACCCTATCACCCGAATAACTACCAGACACGTGTAGGAGAGTCATGTTTCTTTTCAGGATAAGGTCTTAGCACCAAGAAGCCCCCTCCAGTAGGGATGGCAAAGCGGGTCTGACTTATCGGGCCAACCTGTAATACCCTGTTTCCAGAGCGCTACAGTATAATAATTAAAATCCTAAACGAGTAATTAGGCAATATAGATATACTAAAAAATAATAGTTTATTAAAAACTAAATGTATTGACAAGTACATAAGGTTATATATCTTTACAAAACCCACGTCTAGGGCCCACAACTTATATGACACATATACATACTTTAATTCACTGGCTGTGACACGTAACTGAAGAGAAAGAGAGAGAGAGAGAGAGAGTTACTCTTACTGAGTACCCTCTATACACTCCATGATGCAGGTGATGCCTCCATCAAGTCAATGTTATCTGCTTTATATGAAGAAGAACATACAACACAAGAAAAGTAGAAGGGGCTAAGAAACACTTTACACACCATAAAAGTTGGGAAAACACGGATAGAAAACATATACAAATGACACACACACTCGAGCAAGCACAACCAATTCTCGTGTTTATCTAAGTTATGCTCACTATCCTTTAAGTCTATACCACTATATCTAAGTCTAGCTCCACTCACTTTCTTCTCACATCCTATAGCCTTCTACATATCCTATTCATAATGTAACACCCGCACCTCAAAGTAAATTGAAAGCACGACAAATCATATTAAAGCACAATAATTACTAATAATTTACAAACTTGATTATAGTAATCCAAGTCATAAATTTAAAACTTAAGTCATTAATCTAATAAATAGATTACAACTCGAATAATTATTGGAATATCAAAACGCAACTCCAAATAAAAACCTAATCTATGAGTCCCAAGCCCAGAGCTTCGCCTCATCAGCCTTCGGTACCTGTTTATCTGAAAAACAATAAAAGGAACGGGGTGAGATTAAAAATCTCAGTGAGCCCTTCACGGACTCCTCACCATTCTCTCGTCGAATCATACTAGCCTAAAAAGACTAACTTAGGCATTACACTCCTAAACATACTCTCCCTATATACCATAAGGACTTGACTTGAAAACATCTTAAATACCTTAAGCGAGAACACCTTAGAAAGTGCTAGCCTGAACTAAAAACTTAGTATATTGCGGGGTAGGATATTCCTAGGTCCAATATATCACTTATAAACTTGTGATTAAACTTAACATAGAAATGTATAGCAAACACATATAAATCATATAAACATTCTTTGTTTAACCTATGTTTAGCACGGCTAAACACACTGCAATGCAAATGCAACTTTCTTAACTAGGAACGTATAGTTCTTCCTTACTATATGCTTAGCACAGCAATAAATGCAATGCCACTTTAATTAGAACCTATTGTTCTTCTTTGCTTTGTGTTATTGGGTTGTGTGTCATATGCTTTAGTCCATAGACCTCAATAACACACTTTCATATGGTGGTTAGACGTCTTCACCGTCCAAGTGGCGTCCCATGAGGCTAACCATACCGATCATCCTCATTTAAGGCATCTTGGTATCTTTTAAGACTCTTAATCATGACTTATGCTATGACAATACATATACTTAATGAAATGAACAAATTAACATAATTCACTTATCCATAATAGGCAAATAGGCCCCTTAGTCTTATGCAACATTTACTTAATCTTTGAAAACTCTTAGTCCTATCAAGCTTAAGACTCTTAATCATGACTTATGCTATGACAATACATATACTTAATGAAATGAACAAATTAACATAATTCTTTCATCCATAATAGGCAAATAGGCCCCTTAGTCTTATGCAACATTTACTTAATCTTTGAAAACTCTTAGTCCTATCAAGCATATATATATAAATATGTGATCAATATAAAATATCAATCATATTTCCAATCCCCTTCACGAATGACACTTAGAATATAGAAATAATCCTAACACTCATATCTAAACATATTTCCACTCAACTCTTGTGTTCATATTGAAGCACCTTGGGTTTAGCTTCTCATTAAGCAAACCTTTTTCCCAATTGAAGCTCTATGGAGCACACAACGGAGCAACATAATACATATACTGGTTGGGGGGTTAGGGCAGCCATCCAACCCTTTACCATCCCACACAACATCGTAAGACTAATCAATCGAAAGTTCAACAATCGAAGATAACAACCTAACAATTGAATAATCAACTTACTTAACATTCTAACCATAACCTATTAATGATAATCAAATTCTCATTCAATCACCCAACTAACATCATTCTCATTGAAACTTGGATTCCAACTCAACCATTATACATAACAACATTAACTGACTTCTCAAATAGCCATTGAAACACTACATATTCAAAATAAGAATCAGAGAACTTCTTCACACTATCATCAACTCATTCTAATTAATTTCCCTTCTAATTTTATCCCAAAAACCCCAAATATGAATCAAGGAAGTCAACAACTAAGGAAAATAGAAAACCCTAATAGGGGACTTATTGGTTGCCCACCACCTAAAGGATGAAGAACTCACATTTACTCTTCAAGATCTTGAGCTAGAATGGTGGAGCTTTGCCCTCTTTGCTCTTCTTCACATTTTCCCCATTTTCCCAACTTAGGGCTTCTTCAAATACTTCTCAAATCTTGAGCTACAACCTTCAATCTTCCTCTTCAAGCCCAAGAACTCGAGCCAACCTTGAAGAAGCTTGATCTTCTTTCTCTTCTTCTCCTCCAATTTGGTTTTCCCCTTCCTCCTTCTAGGGTTCCTCCAAATTTCCATTTAAAGCTAAATTACAACTCTCTAATTCTCATTCAAACAAGAGATTGAAGATATCCAACAAGAATCTCTTCAATCCTTCTCAAATCATTAAACCCTAGCTCACCTCTTCTCTTTCTCTCTTCCCTTTTCCTTTTTTTCTTCCCCTTTTTCCTTATTTTCGCGTTCTGCCCCTTTGCTGCTGCGTTTTATGCGATTTTCAGGCTGTGAATCGATTCACAGCTTATGTGTGAATCGATTCACACATGCAAAAATGTTTCAGCTCGTGAATCTAAGTGAGTGAATCAATTCCTAGGTCCTCCAATTCGACTCCCAGAGACTTGTAAGTGTCTGAATTGATTCAAGCTTCACAGGAATCGATTCCCACTGCATAAAATCAAAGAAACTCAATTCTAACACCCATTCTTGAGACTTTCTCCCTAAACCAACTTCATTTAACTCATAACCAATACTTCCAATCATTTTAAGATTAAATACAACTTATTTCTTAACTCAAAATTAACAACTTACACATTAAAGCTTTGTGTAATCATATTTACTCAATTTGAATCCAAATTAAACATAAACACAATTACACAACTTCTCACAACTTATATTCAACTAAGCTTAGAAAATTTGGGGCGTTACACATAACTACTTCGCCCCATCACTAGCTAAACTGTTAGCTCTAACCTACCAGCTAAGGCCTAACGGTACTTTCTCGATACTCCTATCACCTCAATAATTCATCTCAATCACAGGCAGAATTAACAGTCAACATCAAAGCATATCTCAAGCATTAGACTAGTACAGACAGCATATTAACTAACATATTATTTAGCAGCATAGTCACACCATTACCAACAATCATACTTAATCAGCACCACATCAATCAACATCAGTCATCTATACTGGCATACACAGCACAACATCAATCATCAATCATCAATATCTAGATTAATCCCTATTGTTGCTCAGGCAACCTGCCACTAACATATTATCAATCAGCACACCAGCAATCACACATAACCATAAAGAAATCATAAGTTGCCTATGCTAGGGTTTTCACATATCAGGCAGGTTATTCTTATGGTTGATAGACCTCTGACAACTGTCCTCAACTATCACAAGTCACAGCCCCTCTCTTGAGGTGCTGCTGTTATCAACCGCTAGTAGGGCTTGTGTCACCCTACGCACATATGTATACACTACTCTATCCTACAATCCCTAGAGTGTAAGGTTTCTTACTCCCACCTAGTTAGGAGATTATGAAGCCTCTGCCACTATCTGCACTCTTGCCGCACTTGCTACTCGCACTCCTACTTCTGAGCCTGCTACTCACGCTTCTACCTCTAAATCGGCTACTCACACTCCACCCTCTGCTATTTTCCTCTCCCCTCCGAGGGTTCCTTACTAAGAGCTTTCTGATGCACAGGATCCTCATCTGAGGCAGGTGCAGAGCATACTTGCTCCTTGGTGGCCCTTTAAGTCTCACTCCCTTCTCAATCTCAAGGATTGCCTATTAAGCGTTTTCTGATGCACAAGATCCTCATCTGAGGCAAGTGCAGAGCATATTTACTCCTTAGAAGAATTTTTTAGAGAGAGAAAGCTAGAGAGAGAAGAGGTTTTGATGCGAATGGAAATGAAGGGGTGAATGCCTATTTATAGGCGAGCTATGACAACATCGCGTCGCGATGGACTCCTCTCACAGGGTTCGTCGCATCGCGATGATACCTTCCAGATTCTTTTAGATGTACACGTGGCGAAAATCCAATGGTGATCCCATCGCGTCGCGATACAGCCTTTCCTAAAATATCTATATTTTTATTTTCTAGAGCTTTCTAGGACTTCCCACACTCTTTCAGGGTGTTTTCGTCATTTTTAGGGTTTCTAGAACTTTTCTAAGGTTTATAGGTCCAACTTTAAGCCCATTTTATCCCTACTTAAGGTTTTTAATTCCCGTTTATCACCTAATCATCGATCTAATCATTCTTCTAGTGTCAACTTAAAATATTAGAAAAATGGGATGTTACACAACCAACACAACCCGCAAAACCGGACACAGTAGGGTACCTCAGCCCACCTGCCCGCCAACTCGCAACGCCAAACTTGTGAACACAATGGGCCAACCCACGACCCGCACTTAAAAAATTCTTGTGGAATCTCACAGCCTAGCCTCGTTAGTTGATACTTCATATTATTTCCCTCAATGTTTATTCTATTGAAAAAATTAACAAAAAAAAAATGAAACGACTTTTTAGAGTTTTAGTGTTTTAGAGTTAGGGTTTCATTTCTCTTCACCCTTTTCCTAGTTCTGCAGTTCAAGTGTACCTCCATTTTTAGCGTCAATGGCAATCTCTTATCTCTGCCTCCGTCCTTTATTCGAGCCGGCGAGCCATCACACAACTTTGTTCAAGTCGTGCCAGCCAACCCTGTTCGCACATCCCTACCACGCTGGTCAGCCCACTTCGTACAATTTTTCATCTCTTATTTCTTTGTTGATTCTGGTTTGTGTGTGTTCTTCTATACTTTCTAATTATCAGTCTTCCTTTCAGATCTGCTCGCATCTTCTGGTGGGTATTCCTTTCATTTATTCATCCTCTGGCATCTTGTTGCTTCACACTTTGTAGGCCAACCAGAATTTGTTTTTTGTTTTTCTATCGTCTTGGCATGCCAACCCACCAACCCAGGATGGGCCACGAACCCCGACCTATTTCCTTTGGCAGGTCAGCCCACTCCATCGCGTTTAATGTGGGCCAAATGCGGGGCGGGACGGGCCAACTCACTTCAACACCCCTACCCTCGACTTAGAGGAAAGATGGATTTGATTGTGCAAAAGCTCATCCAAGTGGAACCTGAAGACGGAAATAGGCTTATTGCCAAAGCATTTCTTGATGACAATATCCTCCAAGAACTATGCAGCCCTTGGCAAAATGCTCTTATGATCAAACTATCAGGCAAAAACGTTGGTTATAATACCATGAAAAGATAGATTAAAGAAGGTCTGGAATCCCACGAATGGCTTTGAAATCATGGACTTCGACAATGGCTTCAACATATTTAACTGTTATTACATCCTTATCATATACCCATAATATAATCAAAAACTACTAACTTGACGTGGCACGATAAGATAATCATATCCCTTAAACATGTAGTTAGGGATTTGATCTCAGAGCTGTTTGCATGGAAGAACACATATTGGGAAAAGTCAGCTCCTTAAATGGATCTTAGTACCTCAAGAAATTAGTCACTAACTCTTAATAGGGGATACCTTGGGTTCAGCAAAAAAAAATTGTACATTAAAGACTATAGATTACATTTTCCAACGTAATAGTGACATTTAAACAAACACACAATACACAACATTACTTATATTGCCTAAGACAAACCCGTAACCAACAACAACCAAAATCTTTTTCTTCTATCTGCACCAAACTTATTTCTGGAGCTTCATATTCTTATTTCTTGAGTCTTCAAGCTACTGCTCAGTCCAATGAATAAACTCATCCTTTCCATCTTGCTAGTACACTTCTTCGTTTGTCCATTGAAAACAATTATGCATATCTTGTCTCTATACACCGAGAGAAACCCGTAGTTACAACATCAACACTATGAAAGTAGTGGGTTTACATATGAATAGACATAATCAGTTACATCCCAGTTTGGACACCTCAAAAATTGCCTCTCTGGGTTCTTTGCGCTCTATGAAGTCACGAGCACTAACTTATCCCCTCACACACAACCTCTCCACCGCGGGAAGGAAGACAATGCATATGATTTGGATGTTCCCATCCTATTTTTGGGCTTTGATGAGGAACCCTTCATTGTAGCTTCCAGATTTGCAGATTTCCTTGCCCGTCCCCTCTCTTTAGAGTTCCAAATGAGGGCAACAAAGGGATGGTCTTTGACTAGGTGGGTGGGTCAGATGTGGACTGATGAGAATGCCACGTGTGCTTCCACATAATATCAGTATTGCCATGTCATTAGTGTTACAATAATGTTTTTTGAACACAAAAAATGACACAGACACAATATGTATACGATCCGTACTATATGGACATACGGTCCGTACAGTACGGATACAACTTTTTTTTTTCCAAATTTTTTTTTTAGATTTTTTTTAACTGGTTAAAAAAATATTTGTCATTAACCAGATAATGAACTGCATTAACCAGATAAATGAACTTCGTTAACCAGATAAATAATGAAATGTGAGTTTGGCATTCACCAGATAATGTGAACCATTAACCAGACAAGTGAACTGCGTTAACCAGATAAATAAAATGGAATGTGTTAAGTTTCAGGGTTGGCATTCACCAGATAATGTGAACCATTAACCAGATAAGTGAATTGCGTTAACCAGATAAATAAAATGGAATGTGTTAAGTTTCAGGGTTGGCATTCACCAGATAATATGAATCATTAACCAGATAAATGAACTCCGTTAACCAAATAAAAAAAATTGAATACAAAAAAAAAGTGGTGTCCGTACTGTACGGACAGTACGGACAGTATGTGTGTCCATTGTTGTGTCCATTGGTGTGTTCAAATAACAGCTCTGTTAGTGTTATCGTGACACTCTAGAGCATAAGTGCTTCAATAGGCAAACATAAAATTATGGGCTGTTATCAGTCTATTTAGAAAAGCAAAGGACTAAAAGTGGATACTTTAAAAAGAGTTGTGTTAGTTTGACAACTCCGTACGGTGACACCATATGCGACACCGTATGTACGGACAAGAAATAGTTTATTTTCTTTTTCGATATTTTATTTTTTATTTTTATCCTATTTCACAAATCATTACCAAAGTGGTTAATGATGTGCAACTAAGTGATTAATACAGTTCACTAATTGGTTAATGGACTACTCTGATGCCAAGTTTCACTTGTATCGATTAATCACTTCCAACACTGTATTAACCATTAATCACTTCCAACATTGATTTAATTCATTCTCTCTTATACTCCCCCCTCAAGCTCAAGGAGGTGAGCTGCAAGGAACAACCTTGAGCTTGTCACGAAAAGCAAGAAATTGAGCAGTACCCAGAGGTTTTGTCAAAACATCTGCAAGCTGGTCAGTGGCTGCAACTAGGGATGGCAATGGGGCTCCACGGGCACGGGTAGTAGCCCCTCGCTACCCGCCCTATTGGATAATTTGCCCCCCGTACCCGCCCCGTACCCGCGCGGGTACCCGCGTGACGGGTTTTTAAGGGATTTTTTAGAATCCGCGGGTACCCACGGGTATTCATGGATACTTAATAAATTCTTAAAAAATACACTTATTTTAAAGAAAAATTATTTTATATCTAGATTCTTAGACAAAGTTTCAAATGAGAATTTACAAAATACCATCATATGTTCTTAGAAAAAGAGTGCATCCAAATTTAACAACATCCATACATAACAAGTATCCATAAAACAACATCATGGAAATTACAACAAAATATCCATAAAATATCCAATTAAACAACATCAAAACATAACAAGTAAAATGTTGCAGCTCAATATCCATCAAGTATCCACCACTTCAGTAACACAACTTTGACCACCTGGTTCCTGTTGCGGCTGGAACACAGTAACCCTCACTGAAATTAGGTTAAATTGTATTTATATAAGTGGGGGTATTTTTGTAATTTCATATATACGGGTACCCGCGGGGCGGGTAGTATGAAACCCGCACCCACCCCATTTATGCACGGGTAGAAAAAAAACCCGCTCCGTTACACCCGCGGGTACCCATTTAGCTACCCATTTCAAATCCGTGGCGGATTTTACCCGCGGATACCCGCGGGTACGGGTTTTTTTTTCCATCCCTAGCTGCAACATGCTGAACAAGTAAGGTTTTAGCAAGAACACGTTCCCTAACAAAGTGCAAGTCCAATTCAATGTGCTTCGTCCTAGAATGAAGGATAGGATTATGAGATAACAGAACCGCACTCAGGTTGTCACAGAGTATAGTGGGAGTAAGATGTGAGATTTGCAATTCAAGCAGCAGAGACTGGATCCACAACACCTCAACTGCAGAGTGAGCAATGTTGCGGTACTTTGCTTCTGCACTGGACCGAGCTACAAGCACCTGCTTCTTTGAACTCCAAGATACCAAGTTCGGTCTTAAGAAGATGCAGAACCCAGAGGTGGACCTAGGATCATCAGGATCACTAGCCCAATTAGAGTCACAATAAGCACGAAGAGATGGTTTTGCTGTGACATCCGCAAGTTACAGCATAAGACCATAGTGAGTTGTACTCTTCAAATATCTTAGGATACATTTCATTGCCTTCCAGTGAGTTTCAAGAGGTTGTGACATGAATTGGCAAACCTTGTTCACACTATAAGCAATTTCGGGTCTTGTCAAGGTTACATATTGAAGAGCTCCCACTATAGATCGATATATAAAGGAATCGGGCAAGGAATCTGTGCCAAATCTGCTCAGTTTGGCAGAACTGAGCATTGGAGTGGAGATACCATTTGCATCATGCATATTAGCTTTATTGAGGAGATCCCGAATGTATTTGGCTTGGTTAAGTATCATAGTACCATCGGGCAACCTCTTGACTTCTAAACCCAAGAAGTAATCAACATCACCAAGTTGTTTTAGAGCAAATGTTGCATTCAGTTTGGTAATTAACTTAGAAATAAGAGAAGGTGAGGTGCCTGTAATTAGTATGTCATCTACATAAATGAGGACATAAAGCCGAACAATACCTCTGGAATAAATAAACAAGGATGAATCACATCTACTTGCAACAAATTCGTGAGAGATGAGAGATGATGTCAAGCGATCATACCAAGCCCGAGGGGCTTACTTGAGGCCATAGAGTGCCTTCTTTAATCGACAAACAAGAGTTTTGTCACCACATTCAAAACCAGGAGGCTGAGACATGTAAACCTCCTCCAATAATAAGTCATTCAAGAACGCATTGTTCACATCAATTTGTTTGATAGGCCAGCCATAGGATAGAGCCAAGGTGAGTATAATACGGATTGTAACCGGTTTGACAACAGGAGAAAATGTTTCCTTGAAATCAAACCCAGCTTGTTGATGAAATCCCTTAGCTACTAAGCGAGCTTTGTATTTATTGACAGTTCCATCGGGATTTTCCTTCACCCGGAACACCCATTTACAACCAATAGGCTGCCTATAAGGTGGAAGAGGCACCAATGACCAAGTTTCATTAGCAATCAAGACATTGTATTCTATTTTCATAGCTGCCAGCCAATTTGGCTCAGCTAAGGCTGCTTTACTGACCTCGGTTCAACTATAGCAACAAAGATTCGAGGCTTTAAATTTCCTGTCTTGGACCTAGTGATCATAGGATGACAGTTAGTGGTAGGAACTAAGACTTCAGTGGGTTGTAACACAGTTTCAGGAGCTGGTATAACAGCAGGACTAGGTGCAGCAGGTAAAGATGATGCTGAAGACTGTGACTCATGAAGAGGACTGGAAATAAAAGACTGGACCAGAGATAAACCAGGAGAATTAGTTGGGTGAACTGAAGGATTAGTTGGAGGGAAAGACTGAGACATGACAGAAGCCTGAGAAATGAAAACAGAAACTGCAGGGGACTATGAAGAGGAACCAGTAGAGGAAGGAAAAACTCAGAATAAGGGAATCTCATCTCATTGAATAGCACATCTTTAGAGACATAAATGCGGCCAGTAGAGGATAAGCATTTATGTCCTTTGTGTTAGGAAGAAGGGCCCAAATAAACACATTCTTGAGATCTAAATTCAAGTTTGTGATTATTAAAAGGTCTCAAATGTGGAAAGCTAGCACATCCAAAAATTCTAATGGATGTGTAATTAGGAACAGTGCTGTACAATTTAGAATAAGGGGAGGAAAAATAAGAATGAGCAGAAGTTGGGAGCCTGTTAATTAAGTAAACAACCATAGAAAAGCTATGGTCCCAAAAGTGTAGAGGAATGGATGCATGTGCTAGCATAGTTAGTCCCATTTCAACAATTTGACAGTGTTTGCGTTCAACAGTGCCATTTTGATGAGAAGTGTGTGGACAAGTGAGACGATGAATTACACCAAGATCACTAAGGAATTTGGTGAAAGGACAAAATTCACCGCCCCAATTGGATTGTACACTTTTTATGGTTGTAGAAAACTGAGTTTGCACTAAGTTAAAAAACTGTTTGAAGGCTTGAAGTGCCTTAGATTTTTGTTTTAACAAATATAACCAAGTGAATTTAGTGCAAGCATCCATAAATGAAATGTAGTATATGAAGCCCGAATGGGAAGTCACAGCGGCTGGACCCCACAAATTAGTGTACACAAGCTCAAAAGGAGAGGTATGTAAAGTAAGGGATGGGGGAGCATATAGCCTATGTGACTTGCCAAGACAACATGCATTACAAAAGTCCAAGACATTTCTATTAGAAGTTGGAATATTACACAAGTTCAGAACAGAATTAACAGCTTTAGCATTGGCATGACCTAGCCTAAAATGCCAAGTATTAAAGGTACTAGTACAAGTATTATTGACACTTGAAGAAGCAACAGAATTGAAGGTAGAAGCAGGCTGCAAGACAGAACTGGAAGTAGCAGCAGCATGCTGCAAGACTGACAGGTTGGAAGAAACAGGTTGAACAGACTGCAACAAGTGGAGATTCTTGAAACTGTAAAGTCCATCAACACCAAGTGATCCCTCTAAGAGTACTTGCTTAGACCCCGACATTTGACAAAACAAGAGTGTGAGTGAAATTCAAACAAAACATTGTTGTCATGACAAAACTTGGAAACTGACATGAGGTTTTTAGTAATGCTAGGGACATGAAGCAAATTAGACAGATTTAGAGAAATTTTAGGCAAACAAGTAGATGGAAAACTAGTAGAACCAATAGAGGAAATAGCCAAACCTTGACCATTTCCAATGGTCAATTGATCTAAACCTGTATAAGGTGCCTGATTGGATAGATTTCTTGCATCTGGTGTAATGTGGTGAGATGCTCCCGAATCTGGATACCACACATCAGCAGCAAATTGGTGTGGCACACAAAATTGTTGAGAACTAGGAGCAATAATAGGTTGTTGTGTAGCTAGCTAAGCACTTGGTTGAGCACGAGGCTGAGCATTTGACTGAGCATGTGGAGCAACATATTGGTACTGAAAAGGTGCATATGCCACTGCATTTGTTGGAGGTGCAAAGCTTTGATCAAACCTGTGCCAGCATTTGGTAGCCTCATGACCAATTTTATGACAAAGTTGGCAAGTAGGTCTGTTAGTAGCTCCACGTCCCCTGCCTCTGCCACGACTAAACCTGCCACGGCCTCTACCACGAGCAAATGAGAAGGTGATTCACCAGTGTTCTGAGCTTGACCAGCACGCTGAGATTTCTCAGTAATTGACAGATTCGCAACATTAGCTGAAGCAATAGATGGAGTAACTTCCTGTTTATACTTGTCAAGTTGTGCTTCCTGAACAAGAAGCAATGCCTCAACATTTGTGAGAAATGCAGAGTCATTGCGACCATAGATCATCATTACAAAAGAGTTATACTCTTCAGGTAATCCATCTAACACTGTGTCTATGTGATCTTGCTCAGAAATAACAACACCAGCAACAAGCAATGAATCGCATATCGATTTAATTTTGAGCAAGTAATCAGACATGGACTTAATGCCTTTCTTAGAATTCTTCAATTCAGATTTCAATTGGCGAACCTAGCCTTTAGATGTGAAGAGAAATAATCATGGAGTTTATTCCAAACCTGGAAAGCATGTTTTCATCCAAGCACACGAGGCAGCATTGCCTCAGAAATCGTGGACAGTAGCCAAGTAAACACGAACTGATCTTGAATGAGCCAGCTCTGATAATCTTCAGATTCAATTCCTAGGTCACGATCTGTATCGGAACTAAATTGAGGAGGAACAACGGGATTCACAACCAGACGATGGAATTTGTTAGCGATAATGACTCCTTCAACTTGTTGAAGCCAGAACCGAAAGTTCTTTTCATCCAATTTGATAGAAATCTTGTGCAGAAATGATTTAGAAGATGAATTCGAGAGATCAGCATTGTGCTCGATCTCGTCGAACAGATTCCTCTGAGAGTGAATTCGAGAGGAAGAGATGGAAGAACCTTGATGTTGAAAAGGAGACGTCATAGCCAGAAAAGCTTCACAGGCCTAGATCGAGAAAATTGCTCTAGATACCATGATATACATTGTGTTTGCATATTATTCGATTCAGAACATGTGTATAATATAAAGTACCCCCTACATGTTTGGACTGTAGGCTGTAGCACATGAATGAAAACTGAAAAATTTTGAATCAAAATTCATCGTAGATAATCCATGTAATCAAAATTCAAAACAAATTTGTCCCTGAATCTTAGCATCACTACCAATTCTTGTCAACCCCAAGGCATGAAAACAGAAAAGTTCATTTTCACAAGGAAATATACTGTATTAAAAATCCTATAAGGTAATCACGGTGTCAAAACTCGTGTATCTAATTTCTATGTTATGGAGGCTTCAACCTCTTCATGAACTATGCTTCAAACAAGAACCATCTCCAGGGTTAAGTCTTCAGTTCACTGCAACCTCAGCTGAAAGGAAATTTGAAAGAAGTACATCCTGGCCAGAAACTTTGGTTTTAGAGTTCTTAAGCACTTGGACAGCTTCTTCCACCTTGGCAGAAAGAGACTCTGGTGATTCCATGAGAAGCAGCAATTCTGCATTGTCCATCTCCAAAAGCATCCCAGTAATCTTTGCTGCTAGGCTAGGCTGCTCAAGATAGCATAGTAAATATATACTTCTAAGAACTCAAAAACCTTACCTTTCCTAACAAAAACAAAAGAGAATAGTGCATTGTTATACCTTGAGTTTCTGGACAAGCATGTATAGATGCTCGCCAAGTATCTCCTTCTGCTGCTCCGGAGTAGCAGCAGCAAGCATGCTATGCAGCGCTTCTGATCCCTGGGACCCTCCGCCAGAGTTTGAACCACCAGATGAGAACCCAGATCCTTTTTCCATCTCACGTTGACGTCCACTAGGTACATACTTAGCCAGTCCGGTTCTCTGCAAAGGATAGAAACTTGAGATAACAGAGCTACGTAACACATATATAGAAAGAAAACCAAGCACAAGTTCAGAAACAAAATCCAAACATCTTCATTATTTTATATTGAAGACTAAACAGAAAACAATTTTTTCTGATCCTGAATTTCAAGCTAGTTTGAGAATTTTTAGGGCATTTTAAAAGTGTTGTTCACTAAAAACAGTGGCACTGCCACCTCCGTGAGACCAGATAGCTGTGTAGAGGATGTGCAATGCATAAGCATTTGCTACTACGAACAGATTTTTGACATGGCAGAGTCATGTTCTTTATGTGAAAACGGTGGCAAAGAGAAAGAAAGAAACAAAGAAAACCTGCTGAGCACTTGACTCTCTTGACTGAGAAGCCTTCTGGGCTTGTGGCATATAGGTACCAGAGTACGTATTTCCCTGTGATACATGCCCATTCGTCCTGCCCCTGTTTTGCCTATGCTGCCTAGTATTGTTAGAAGCCTGTGAATGAAAGGCGTTAGTACATATATGACTCATTAAACTCCTATTGAAACAGGAATAGTTTCTCCAAATAAAATGAATGCCACTATTTAGTTCCTTCACGGTTAATGTTTTCAGAAGTTCCTTATTTTCATTTTCCCAAAATCCTTATTAAAAAATCATGAAAAAAGAGCATAAAATACAACATTTATTGGGTTCCTAAACAAAGTTGTTCCTACTTACAACAGGTACGGGTGACTGTTGAAATGATCTAGCAGGAGGTGCAGAGCCATTAGCCCTCCATCCTGGCCTCAATGCCAGAGGTTGATACATGAGCCCAGCTCGAGGAGGCACATGTGAAACAACACCAGTAGCTGCATAGTAGTAAGGAGGATATCCTCCAGGGATAATGGCAGTTGAGGTTCCAGCTAGTCCTGCTATTTGCTGTGCATACTGGAGCTGTAACTGTGCTTGCCTGTCCTCTTTCCTCTGAGCAAGAGCAACATATAGTGGTTTACCATGAAACATGAATCCTGCAGCACACATCATCAACTTAAACACGGTGAGGCAATAAAGGCATTGCAGTTAAAATGGTGTTAAATGTAAATTTCATTTACATAAAAATATTATAAAATATTTACGGAAAAAGATTTAAAGAAGTAGAGATGCAAATTTGCAAGATCTTCAGTTCCAAACCAGTATACAAAAAGTAATATATGACAAGATATATTTTCAGATTTATCAATTTCCTTTATTTTCATTAACATGTCGGATTGATTGTGTCTTATTTCATAAACCTGGAAAAAGCTCTTCTAAAATGAGCTTGTTAGAAAAATGCACAGATAAGATCACAATGTGATTTAAATTAAATCAAATATACCTTACTTGTAAAATTTACAGATAAGTTCATTTTTTAGAAGCCTTATCCATAAACTCAAAGAATAGTAGTGATATTCTATTCAATTCTTCAAAACATAATTCAATTTTCTAAAATCAACCCAAGAACATAGATGATCGTCTACAAAGGAACCCCCAACAACAACCCCGACCAAAAAAACAAACACACACAGTCACACATACAGAAAAATAACAAATAAAACCCTTGAAAAGGGCTTGGTAGGAACTCATCAAATTAAGGATTATGGAAAGGAACCCTAGTAATGATACAAGACAGGACACTGAGAGTTGCTTCTCTGCTAATCTTTCATTAGTAAATATCAAATCCCATGGAATAAAATGAAGAGGAGGAAATAATTACAAACGTTGATGCTTGTCAATATTGACTTTCAACACTTTAATATAAAAATAATGAGACGAATGTAAAGAGTACTTAATGCTTACATGATGAAAAATGGAAAATGTCATGTTAAATATGTCAAATCTCTCAAATTGTAATCCAATAAATATATCATGCAATTCTTACAATCTTTATCAGAACTTACACATGCATTTGTTTTCCTATTTCATATTACTGCCAGACAACTTAACTACTCTGATGCATGTATCGTATAGGAGCACATCTCTCATCAACAACTTAACTCACCATGAAAAGTGTTCACAGCTTTATTGGCCTCCTCAGGAGTGGAGAAGCAGACAAAACCAAACCCTTTGCTTATCCCTTTTTCATCTCTCATAACTTTTGCAGAAGTTATAGTGCCACATGCACTAAAATGATCTCGCAGTTCTTCATCACTAACATTGTCAACAATGTTCTTCACATAAATGTTTGATCCCTGTAAGTTAAATGATGACATTCTAAGACAACTCAAAAGAAAATGGGTAGTTACATTTAGGAGAATGGTAAAGAAATTACCTTATATTTCAAGATTTGTTCCTTTCGTTTCTCCTTGAATTGCTGGTGCAAGATCTGCTCACGCTCAGCCTTCTTTTGTGCCCTGGCTACATACAGAATCTTTGAACCTGTTTATGAAAAACCAAAACTAGATAATATACAGAGGATCAACATCAAGAAATTTCAACTTTGCCAGCCAAAAACCTACACAGTAAAAGAATAAATAAACTACCAAGTTGTGATCCATTCATTGCTTCCATAGCCCTTTTAGCATCATCTGGGTTATCAAAGTTCACAAAGCCAAAACCCTTTGACATCCCATTGTTGTCCTTTGCAATAGCCAAGCTGACAATTTTCCCAAAAGAGGAAAATTTTTCCTGCAGAAGTGTTTCTGTAATATCTGGGTCCAAATTCTTCATGTACAAATTTGTATATCTGGCATCAGGGCCAGACAAAATGCGGTCACTTTTTTTGACAAACTTCCCAACATATCTGTGACAAGAATCATGATCAGATTAAAAATAATCCCAGGATATAATAGGTGTACAGAAATTGAATACAGCAATTAACAGCAGGCCCAAGAATCATAGACTTCAAAGCATAAACATATACTATGTACGATGAAAAAATTGAACATATCACCACGAAACAATGCAGAATTTCACTTACATCTGCTTATCATCAATAGTAGAGCCATTCAGCTTCTCGATGGCAGTATTTGCAGATTCCTCTGTTTCAAATTGAACAAAGCCATATCCTTTGCTCTTCCCATCCTCAGACATGACAATTTTGCTGGACAAAATATTCCCATACTTTTTAAACATATCTTCTAGCCTGGCATTATCAATTGATTCAGCTAAGTTCTGCCACAACACCAGAAACTCTCCATAAGAATCCCCTTCAGAAACAATAATGAACCAAACACTGGCTTACTAACTATTTCAAATCAAAGAAGCAGATATACCTTAACAAACACGTTTCCTATGCTACTTTTCCTTACATCAGGATCACGACGCGACCACATGACCCTTATCACTTTTCCATTCAGGGTAGAATGGTTTTTCAGCTCGATTGCATTAATTGCTGCTTGAACAAAACAAAAGAGAACAAAACAGACTACAGTGGTAAGCACACTCAGATCTTGATCAATGAATCACTACATTTCTCTCTCTCTCTCTCTCTCTCTCTCTCTCTCTCTCTCTCTTTAATGTTCATCTTTAATTTATCGTAACAGAAAACGACGGAACAGATTTTAATTCTTTGTTTCCCTTAATTTTATCGGCAGTCGAAGAAAACAGCAATTAAAACAATGCACTGAAACGCCAAGATCTCATTCAGAGAAAATCAAGCACAGCAAGAATCTCCAAAATTACATTTGCATGTTTCGAAACCTAAAGAAAAGAAACTCCAATAAAAAAAAAATTAATGTACCGTCGTGGGGAGAAAGGAAGTTGGCATAGCCATAACAGAGTGATTTTCCCGTGGAGGAGTCTCTGCAGAGGCGAACGGAAGCGAGGGTCTTGAATTCCGAGAACGCTTCGAGCAGCTGGGCGTCGGAGACTTCGGGGTGGAGGTCGCCGACGTAAAGAGACGCCGGAGTGGCGGCGACCGACGGAGAAATCGCCATTGATCAATCGCGCTTTCTAAAGAAAGAAAGATGAAAATGACAGAAGGAGAAATTGGCGAGAAAGAAAGAAGGAATGTGTGCGTGTGAGTGAGAGAGAGAGAGAGAGAGATGATATGCGGAAGGACAGAGAGAGAAGGGGTGGTACTGTGTGTGTGAGTGAGTGTAGGAGGGACTCGGCATGCATGGCCGTTCAGGTAGTACTATAAAGCATCGACTCAGGCCCACGCGCCATGAGATACCGTCTCTCTCACTCGCTGCTTCGTCATTTCTTTGGGCTTTGACCTTGGCTTTTCTCATCATTTAATTTATTATTAAATATCCATGGAAATTCGCGCCTCATCAACAAATTGTCAATGCCTGATTGATGATTTGCCTTTGGCTGGCTGCTACACCATCCACAAAGATAACTTTGGATGAGCTTGAAAACAAAAAACTGTTTTTATTGCGTAATAGTAATTTTTTTAGTTTTTGAAGAAATATTAAAATGATATATTTTGGAAATTTTACTTTTTCAATAAAAAGTATAAACAAAAATATATCAATACAAGAATAAACACTCTTAATCACTGCCTTTTTTTGTGGGCCCAAGCGGCAGGAAATTATCGAGGACCTAAGCCCCGTGACTCGTTATCTATGGCCTTGACCCACGGTACGTATCCCTATCGTTTTCGGCGGCTTCTGCCCACGCTAACTCGGATCAGAAAAGAGGACTGACACATTTGACTACTTATCGTGGGCCACAGCCGATGGTAATACATCAGGATTGTTAACGTGGGCCTAAGCCCACAGTTTTTTTTCTTTTTCTTTTTTCCTTAAACGTTCATCCTGTTTCTCCCTCTCATCTCAAACCCTCACTTTGTCCCTCCCACCCTCACTCACTCGGTCTCAACCCACTCTCCCTCCCACCCTCACTCACCGTCTCTCCTCTCACCCTATTCCTTCTCTTCTCCTCTCAGAACCTCCATACACAAAGCCTCTTTTCCCAAATCTCATCTTCTTTCTCCATCTCTCAACATTTCCACCAATCTCTTAGAACCTCCATACACAAAGCTTCCTTCTCTTCGGTCCCTACCAAGATCTGGTGTGGTGCGCGAATATTTGGGAGGTCACGACTTTGATCGCTATGGAGAGGCGAAGTGGCGGCGGATTTGGGGATGGCGGATGTTCATGAGATTGCGCGTTCTTGCGACCCCTCCTTCGAGGTGGCGGCGGTTTAAGTTGTGGATTCGTCTTCCAGCAGGCCGTTGAGTGTGGCGCCACAGTCGGAGCTAAAGAGAAACGCCACGTTGTTTTCTTCAGGCATGTCAGTTTCTGGGTGGAGCAGTAAGAGGTTCAGTTGGTTTTGTTGTTGTTGGGTTTTGTTATGTTGGCTGTTGATGTTGTTGGTGGGTCGATTTTTTGGGTTGGTTTTGGTTTTGAGAGAGTTGAAGGCGGAGAGTGAGGAATTTGGGCTTTCTTGTTTTTGTTCTGTTTCTGCGTTTGAGTGGTTTTAGATAAGACGAAGAAGAAGATGAAGAGGAGGAAGAATTAGAAGAAGAAGCTTTATTGGTCTGTTGATTTTGTTGTTGGGGCTGTTTCTTCTTCTTCATAATAGATTTTGGGTTGATTTCTACTTCTGCTTCGTCTGGGTTGGGTGTTTAATTTATGGATTGTGTTTAATTTTTGTGTCTGTGATATGATCCAAAACGGATGCATATAGTTTTTAACGGATCGTCCTCGAATTGAATCTTGTTATAAGGGTTAAAACAGTATAAAAATGAGAACTTTAGGAATTAGAATCCTTAATCCTCAAATTGGCGCCCACTTCTATTTGAAGAAGGAAGAACAAATACTTTGCTCTTGAATTAAGATGGCGCATACAAACAGTAGTGCAAGAAGAATGAAGTGCTAAAGGTGCAAGCTTTAAGGAAAGTGGCGCATAAACAAAGAACTAAGCAAACAGAATTAAAATAAAAAGATGGAATTGAGACAGAAATGAAAGAAGACGCCACACTCTCAAGAGAGTGATAAGTCGATGAAGATTCGCCACAAGAGAATGGAAGCTCTTGATAAGAATCGAAATGGTTCATCCAAGAACCTAAGAGGCTTAGCTCTCACAAACTCACAATGGAGTGCAAAATAAATTCGATTCAAAGGTCCTGAATTAGGAGTGTACAAAGGCTATTTATAGCCATAATGGTAATCAATTCCCTCCTCCTTTCCTAATAGAGTGTGGCGGCCAACCCTACTTGGTGGAGCCAGCAAGTTGGCGCTCCCAAGTCTGAACCTGCTCATGGATATGGGCCAAGCCCAATTAGCAAAGTTGCAACACATTCTAAGATCCTATGTGCTTAGTTAGCCCAAAACAAGTAGGACCTTACTACAAAAATTATCCCAAAAGGAAAATACAACCACACTGAATTTAAAAAGGTCAAATACATAATCCAAATAAATTAAAAGCAACGACTAGGGTGATATCATGCCCCCATATTGGGTTCTTCATCAACTTGGATTATTTGGACTATCTTGAGAGTTGGGCCTTCGGGAGTTGGTTTGAGAGATAGGAAATAGTTGACTTCTTTGTCCAAAGCCTCTTTAGCCTTTTTAGTCCTTGACCTCGTCATTGGGCCTCCAAGTCCTTGTAGAGCATCATTGGGCCTTGCATCTATTGGATGGTCTCCATTTGAAGTTCCTGGACTTCATCATGCTCTCCCCTTGAAAGAATTAGTCCTCGAATTTGATCCTTCATCACCTACATCAAAAGGACTTAAGTCACCACATTAAATGTTGCACTAACTCCATACTCACCTGGTAGGTCAACTTTGTAGGCATTATCATTGATCTTTTTAATGATTTGGAAGGGACCATCTCCTCTAGGTGAGAGCTTTGATTTCCTCTGTGACGGAAACCTTTCCTTCCTCATATGCACCCAGACCCAATCTCCAGGCTCAAAGACAACGCTTTTTCTTCCTTTGTTGGCTTGCCTAGCATATTGCTCCATCTTTTTTCAATTTGGGACTTGACTTTCTCATGGAGCTTCCTCACATATTGCCGCTTCGCCTTCAGTCCCTATGATTCAAAGAAAAATATCGTAGAGGCAAAGAAATCAAGGGGTGTGAGGGGATTAAATCCATACACAATTTCAAAAGGAGAAATGCTAGTGGTAGAATGAACCGCTCTATTATAAGAAAATTCAACAAGAGGTAAGCATTCTTCCCATGTTTTGACGTTCCTCTTGATGATTGACCGCAGCAAGATCGAAAGGGTCCTATTCACCACTTCAGTTTGCCCATCAGTTTGTGGGTGACAAGTGGTAGAAAATAACAGCTTGGTCCCTAATTTGTTCCAAAGGGTTCTCCAAAAGTGACTGAGGAACTTAGAGTCCCAGTCAGAGACTATGCTCTTGGGCATTCCATGTACTCTTACAATTTCCTTGAAGAACAAGTCTACCACATGAGTGGCGTCATCTACCTTATGGCAAGGAATAAAGTGGGCCATCTTGGAAAACCTGTCAACAACCACAAAAATTGAGTCTCTCCCCCTTTTGGAGCGGGGAAGACCTAGCACAAAGTCCATAGACAAGTCAGTCAAAGGAGAATCCGGGATAGCTAAGGGGGTATAAAGTCCATGAGGCATTACTTTTGACTTGGCCTTTTTACAAACAATGCATCTATCACAAATTCTATGCACATCATGCTTCATGCCAGGACAATAAAAATGCTCATGCAATATGTCTAAAGTCTTTTGGATCCCAAAATGACCCATTAGTCCCCCCTCATGTGCTTCCCTAAGTAAGAGTTCACGCAACGAGCATTTAGGCACACATAAATATTTTTCCTTGAATAAAAACCCATCATGCCTAAAGAACCCATTATGCTCTTTTCACAAACAACATATACTTTGGAGAAATCATCATCATGCACATACAACTCTTTTATGTGTTCAAAACCAAGAATTTTTGTTTCAAGAGTGGAAAGTAAGGTATACCTTCTAGAGTGCATCCGCCACTACATTCACCTTACCTTGCTTGTGCTTGATCACATAGGGAATTGTTCAAGAAATTCTACCCACTTAGCATGCCTTTTGTTAAGCTTACCTTGCCCTTTCAAATATTTTAGTGACTCATGATCACTATGAATTACAATTCCTTTGGCAAAAGATAGTCGCCAAGTGTGCAAAGCCCTTATAAGTGCATACAACTCTTTATCATAAGTGGAATAGTTCAAAACAGCATCATGCAATTTCTCACTAAAGTACGCAATTGGATGCCCCCCCTGGAGTAAAACAGCCCCAATACCCACATTAGATGCATCACATTCAAGTTCAAATGACATAGAAAAATTAGGCAATGCAAGTATGGGCGCATGAGTAAGTTTTTCTTTAAGGGTGTTAAAGCTTCTCTCTTGTGCTTCTCCCCACTTAAAGCTCACATTCTTCTTCACAACCTCATTCAAAGGGGCAGCTATGGTGCTAAAGTCCTTCTGAACCTTCTATAGAAACTAGCTAGCCCATGGAAGCTTCTCACCTCACTCATCGACTTAGGGGTAGGCCACTCCCTAATGGCTTTAATCTTTTCTTCATCCACTTGTACTCCCTTAGCACTTACAACAAAACCTAAAAACACCACATGGTCGGTACAAAAGACACACTTCTCTAAATTAGCACACAACTTTTCTTTCCTTAGGACACTCATCACAAATTTCTAAGGTGTTCTAGGTGCTCATCTAAGGTTATGCTATAGATCAGAATGTCATCAAAGTACACCACTACAAACTTGCCTAAAAACTCTCTTAATACATGGTTCATCAACCTCATGAAGGTGCTAGGCGCATTTGTAAGTCCAAAAGGCATTACAAACCATTCATACAATCCATGCTTAGTTTTAAAGGCTGTTTTCCACTCATCCCCTTCCCTCATCCTAATTTGATGGTACCCACTCTTCAAATCAACTTTAGAAAAATAACAAGCACCATGCAATTCATCAAGCATATCATCTAGTCTAGGGATGGGGTGTCTATATTTCACAGTGATATTATTCTGACCTACGGTCGATACACATGCGCCAAGTGCAGTCCTTTTTAGGGACAAGAATAACTGAAGCGGCACAAGGGCTCAAGCTTTCTCTTACTGACCTTTTGGAGCAATTCCTCCACTTGCTTCTGAATTTCCTTTGTTTCCTCGGATTGGTCCTATAGGCGGGCCTATTAGGCAAAGAGGCTCCCGGAATGAAGTCCATTTGATGCTCAATACCCCTTAAAGGAGGTAGTCTGGGAGGAACACTCTTTGGGAAGACATCTTCAAAATCCTGCAAAAGAGACTCTACCTCACTAGGTAGAGGTTAGAGTTATGATTCAAATATAAATCCTTGTACACGCAAATGTACATCTCTTGCCTCATAAAGCAAGCCCTCTTTATTTCACTCTCCCTGGCAATTAAACATTCAATATCTTTTTGATCCCCACTTTTTTTCCCCATTTGACTTTCCCTTTGTGGCCTTCTTCTCTTCTTCTCTCCTAAGTCTCAGCGCCACTTGGTCTTCACAAACCTGTTTAGGAGTCAAAGGCACAAGAGTAATTTTCAAAGAATTATGCACAAAAGAGTATTTATTAGTAAAACCATCATGAGTAGCACGTTTATCAAACTGCCAAGGCCTACCAAGTAAAACATGGCCGGCCTCCATGGGAACAACATCACATAAGACATCATCTTGATACTTACCAATGGACAAGCTTACCAACACTTGCTGATTGACTAGTAACTCACCATTCTCACTCAACCATTGAAGTTTGTATGGCCTGGGATGGGGAATAGTTTGAAGTTCAAGTTTTCTTACCAAACGAGTGCTGGCCACATTTGTGCAACTTCCCCCATCAATGATTAAGGAACATACCTTTCCTTGTATGATGCATCTTGTATGGAAAATGTTTTCCCTTTGGTCTAGCTCATTTGGCACAATTTGACTCCCTAAGAGTCTCCTTATCATTAGCAAGTCACCATCATGAGCTAAGGTTTCACACTCTTCTTCCTTCTCACTTTCGGCAGGGGAGCCCTTACATGACTCACTAGAAATATACCCCCCTTTCATGGTCATTGTCCTTTTGTTTGGGCACTCATAGGCCATATGGCCTTTTCCCAAACATTTGAAACACTTAATGTCCCTATGCTTAGAAACAGAAGAAGAAGAAGCGTTAGTGGAAGGAAAAGTTTTAGAGTTTTTAGAGTTCATACCTTCCTTAGGTTGTGTAGAGGAAACCTCCTTGGGTTGCTTATCCTTCCAAGCAAGGGTTTTAAAGGTGGAGGGAGATTTCCTCCATGCCTTCCTCTTGAGTTGTTGTTCCACCCTTATGGCTTGGTGGACCAACTCTTCAAGCTCTTCATAATGATGCAACTCCACAATGTCTCCTATCTCACGGTTTAGGCCGTGAAGGAAACGGGACATGGTAGCCTCCCTATCTTCATTGATGTTTGCCCTTACCAAGGCCACCTCCATCTCCTTATGGTACTCATCCACACTCTTACTCCCTTGGGTAAGTCTTTGGAGTTTATTATGTAACTCCCGGTGGTACCACGAAGGTACAAACCTTTTTCTCATCAAAGCTTTCATCTCCTCCCAAGTATCTACGGGGTAATCCCTATTTCTTTCCCTCTCCTTTTGTACTTGGTCCCACCAGTTAGAGCATAATCAGAAAACTCAAGGCTGCCACCTTCACCTTCCTCTCTTCATTATAACGGTGATAGGAAAAGATTTGTTCTATTTTGGTCTCCCATTCTAGGTAGGCTTGAGGTCATTCTTTCCTTTGAAAGAGGTACTTGGATCTTAACTCTTCCTAGTTCTCCTTCCCTCTCATTACTCCTATACCTCCTATGTCTCCTATCATCATGCCTCCCATGTCTCCTTCTCCGATCATGGTCCCTCCTGGGTCTCCTTTCCCTACCCGAATCATAATCATATTCATCCTCATGCGAGGCCTCATGTTGAGAACCCCTACTCCTTTCATCCAACCTTGTGTTAAATTCAGCCCGAACTTGGTTTAACCCTTTGTCTAACTCTTGGGCTAGGAATTGCATCAATCGGGCAGTCCTAGGGGATGGGGGTGTGCTTCCTTCACTCATCTTTGGATTTTTTTTTATAGGGTTAAAAAAAAAATAACAAACCAAAGGCCCTTTCCACTCTTCTCACGTGTTTACACTCTTGAATTTATCACTCGTGTTTCACTCTTAGTAGGCTTTTTCTATAATGTCCACTCTTGCCTTTTACCTCTCAAGTCTCTTTGAGTTCTTAAATAAACCCTCTCGTGTTTCAATTACCAAAGGTTCGTTTCACAAATGACAAACTTCACAAGAGTTAATCACCCAGAATTTGAAGAAAGGAAAGAAACTCTAGACAAAACTTAAAAGAATTTAAAGAGACAAACAAGAAAAGCTAACAAGGAAAAGTACAACTCAAAAGGAATGCAAAGAAGACAAAAGGAACTGGAACAATGAGAAGACAATTATAAAAAGTTATGAATTACAAAGAACACTCTAATGAAGTCCACAATGGCAACAATTTAATCTTGTTAAGTGCAAGGGCTCTTTTCTTTTCCTTTTTTTGTTTTTTTGTTTACGGAATAAAGGATTTTTTTTGTAGATCACGCCTCGCTTGTTTTTTTTTTTTTTTTTGCACTTAAAAATTGGTTATTGCAATATCAAATTGAATTGTTGTGCCAACTGTGTGATTAAAAGTTTCCTTTTCAATTCAAGTGCTATAAACATCAACAAAGACCAATATGGAAATAAAGGATTAAAGTTGTAGAATTGCAAAAGAATAAATGACTAGAATAAAAACAAGAAGCAAAGAAGCTGGAATTAAAAGACGTAATTAAAGGCACGAATTTAAAGGCTAAGAAAGTAAATGACTTAAAGAGCAGAATGTAAAGAATTTCGCCAATCCTTGGAAATGGCGCTGATCAAGATGATCCAAATGTGTACAAATATGGCACTCAAGCAAGCGTGCTTGGTGTTAGAAAGCAATAAGAACAAGACACAATAAAAACAAGAACTTTGTCAATTCTAGGATCAGGGCTCTAGATACCACATGATATGATCCAAAGCGGATGCATATAGTTTTTAACGGATCGTCCTCGAATTGAATCTTGTTATAAGGGTTAAAACAGTATAAAAATGAGAACTTTAGGAATTAGAATCCTTAATCCTCAAATTGGCGCCACTTCTATTTGAAGAAGGAAGAACAAATACTTTGCTCTTGAATTAAGATGGCGCATACAAGCAGTAGTGCAAGAAGAATGAAGTGCTAAAGGTGCAAGCTTTAAGGAAAGTGGCGCATAAACAAAGAACTAAGCAAGCAGAATTAAAATAAAAAGATGGAATTGAGACAGAAATGAAAGAAGGCGCCACACTCTCAAGAGAGTGATAAGTCGGTGAAGATTCGCCACAAGAGAATGGAAGCTCTTGATAAGAATCGAAATGGTTCATCCAAGAACCTAAGAGGCTTAGCTCTCACAAACTCACAATGGAGTGCAAAATAAATTACGATTCAAAGGTCCTGAATTAGGAGTGTACAAAGGCTATTTATAGCCATAATGGTAATCAATTCCCTCCTCCTTTCCTAATAGAGTGTGGCGGCCAACCCTACTTGGTGGAGCCAGCAAGTTAGCGCTCCCAAGTCTGAACCTGGCTCATGGATATGGGCCAAGCCCAATTAGCAAAGCTGCAACACATTCTAAGATCCTATGTGCTTAGTTAGCCCAAAACAAGTAGGACCTTATTACAAAAATTATCCCAAATGGAAAATACAACCAAACTGAATTTAAAAAAGTTCAAATACTTAATCTAAATAAATTAAAAGGAACGACTAGGGTGATATCATGCCCCCCATATTGGGTTCTTCATCAACTTGGATTATTTGGACTATCTTGAGAGTTGGGCCTTCGGGAGTTGGTTTGAGAGATAGGAAATAGTTGACTTCTTTGTCCAAAGCCTCTTTAGCCTTTTTAGTCCTTGACCTCGTCATTGGGCCTCCAAGTCCTTGTAGAGCATCATTGGGCCTTGCATCTATTGGATGGTCTCCATTTGAATTTCCCTGGACTTCATCAGTCTGGGATGAGTGTTTCTGCGCTATTTGATTATTTTAGTTTTTAATTAATAATTAAATTTAATCAGTTTAAAACTGGTTAAATTTAATTATTTTTTTTTAAAACGCCTTATCATTTTATCGTGGCTTTTTCCCACGGTAATGGTCTTGCCAATTACCTGGGGAACTGGCCGACGATAATTACCTGGGGCCAGTGCCCACGTTAATTACAAGCGGCCTACAAAAAAAGCCCACGGTAAAAGTTAACGTCGAGCAAATAACCTACAGAATATGGACCACGGTGAGCCCATGGTAGTTCGTTAGTTACACACGGCTTTTGGACATTAGCGTGGGCTTTGGGCCCACGGTATTAACAGGTTTTCTTGTAGTGTATAATTTCACATTGATCAAGGACAACAAATAAGCACATTTAATTTTCTTAATTTTATATAAATTATGAACTATATTTACTAAAATACCCTTAATCATAATGCTTCTCACAGCTATTTTGGGAAAACAAATATTGAATTAACTTAAAGGTATTTTTAGAACAATAACATTAAATATGAGTAGGTTAATTGAAATTTGATTATATTTGAGTCCATCAAATTTTGACACTTTTTTTTTAATTGAGTTCGGAAGGAGTACTTAATTTAGATTCGAGAAGAAAATAAAATTGAAAAAACAAATATAGTAGTTCAAGTGGAGGAAATTTTAATTCATTAAACACGTGGTCTTGTAATTGAACCGTGAATTCTAGCATATGTCAAAAAAAGGACAATGTTGGTATACGTTCTAGCCTTTGGCACCTACCATTAAAGATTAATCTCTTGCATACTATACTGGGGAGAATACTCTGCAAAGTAAGTAAAAAGATTAGTAGGGACAGACAGACAGAGAAAATTAGAAGATTTGTAGAGATTAACAGACAGAGAAAATTAGATTCTTCTATCTTTGTTTTTCACAATTAAATAAGAAAAAATAATACATTTTTCTCATTTTCTCTATCCACCTTCAATTCTCATTTTCTTTTGAAATAAACACAATTACGGGTCTAAAGTAGGATGTGTACACACATATTCCTTTGTTTTGATTTTTGAACATTGATTGTATTAATATGTTTTTTTCACAAATCTCTTTTTTTTTTTCTTTTCAATTTTGCATGTGAAATGCTTGGTATTGTAGTAGGAAGATGGTAATAATTGTTTTTAAGATATTAGTTGAGACTTAAGAATTTAAAAATAAAAAATTTTAATTGAAAAGTGAAGTTGTTTAAGTTTGTAATATATTAAAATTTATGATATTATATTTTGTATTAATTATTTAAACTTTTTATTCATAAGAAACAAATATATTTTGAGATTAAGATCTGTCAGTCAAAGTGGTAGGATTTTGCTTCCCCAAACAAGGTCCTTTATTAAAAGTCTTATGACTGAAAATATATAAATAAGAAAAGAGTATCGCTCTCCTTAAATAAAAATATTATTCTAAAAAATAAATAAATAATTGATTCAACTCAAATTAGTTAACGTTAATGTAATTTTTGGACACTAAAATAAAATCTTATATCAAAAACAAATTTTAGAGCACTTGTTTGTTGTTGTTTTGTCTTTATTGGATTTAGAATAGAATTTTTCTATAACAATGTAAGTATTGCTTTATACAAATTTTTCTCAATGGCATTTTTCCGGAGGCACTAAAAAAGAGATTTTTCCAGAGTTGATCTTATTTAATGTATATTTACTATGGTTTGGTAGGTTAATAATCAAAAGATAGCCATTTCTTTTCTTGTTAACAAGACAACAATGGAAACACACCGCCTAAAAGAGCACAGAAGCATATATGCAAGATAAAATGGGCCATTTTTTATTGCAATGTATATTCTGGCCTGCTTTTGCAATTCTACTCTCTTTCGGCAATGATAATTAATGTTGCCTATTTAAGGCACTATAGTTATTGTGATAAAAAATAATACTACTATAAAAAAACTACTCAACATATATGGTGAATGGTGAAGATGATGAGATGAGAGAATAGCGCGTGGGGTATAAGAAAAAGCGAAATCAATAATTTGGAGCGGAAAAAAAAAAAAGATCGAGGGAGAAAGAAACGGGCGTATGAACGTTGAGGAAGGAAGAGGAGACTGTTTCAACTTTCAAACATGAACGCAGAGAGCCAGAGACAAAACGCCTCGCACTCGCAAACGCAAAAGCAATGCAACGTACATTACTCCAGCCACACAAAATTTCAGTAACATTTTACGGTAAACACGTTTTCAAACGGTAATAAGCAATTGTGATACTTTTTCTCCCTCCCCGTAACTTCTGTTCTGGCATTAATTTTAACACTGTTAACTTTACGAACATACTGTAGTACTCTATAAATAACAATTCATTCTCATTATTGATTATTGACTTTATAACTTTAATTAAAATCTTTGTCTTAATCAATTGCCGATAAGCTGAGAGTTGCATAGAAAGAAAAATACTCCTAGTTCTTAGTAAAAAGCAAACATGCATTAATTATAATAAGTGTAAAACACATTAATTTTTCAAGAGAATAATGCAGTGTAAAATTTTAGGATAAAAGAGAAATGAATGTAATTTAAATATCTATAAGAGAGAAGAGTGTAATTTACTCTCTCCATCCCGTAATATATATTATAGTTGGGCAAATCACACAATTTAAAAAAAAAAATGATAATTTTACCAAAGTAACATTATTAACTATTGGTGTATTAACTATTGTCATAAATACAAAGTAGAGTATTTGAGGGTATAATTGATAAACAAGCATTTAATTTTGTATTGAAAATTAAAAGTGACATATATTTTGGGACAATTATTTTTTGCAATTATGACATATATTACAGGACGGAGGGAGTAATATTTTTTCCCTTATACTTCTTTCGTTTCATAACTATTGGTGTTTTAGTTTTTGAGTAAATATAGCTTTTAGTTCCTGTAATTTGAGGAAAATTCGATTTTAATCCCTGTAAAAATTTTGTTTACATTTTGTTCCTGTAATTTAATATTCTTCCACTTTTAATCTCTACCGTCAAATCTATATTAAAAAACGCTGACGTGGCTAATAGAAAGGTATGACGTGAAGAACTAAAAGTGAAAGAATCTTAAAATTACAGCGACAAAATGTGAAAGAATATTAAAATTACAGGAAAAAATAATATAACTACTCCCTCCGTCCTTTAAGGAAAGAAAGTAGAAGAATCCATAAAAAGAAAATTTGTCTTAAAAATACAAGTTAAACACTTTTTGATGTAATAAATACATCATTGCACGGGTACTCAATACTAGTTTTTCCATACAAACTTACCTCTTTTGACTTCTTAACTAATGCCTTAAGAACACTTGTTAGCATTTTTTTTATTCTAAATAAAATGAAAGAATTATAAATAGATATGATGACGTTTAATTTTTACGAAGTTACTATAGTAGATTATTAAATTAAATAAAAACATTTAAGTTCACAAATAATAACATTTTATATCAGTTAAATATTTTTTAATATCTGTATACCAACTTTTTCTTTCCCGACAATTCTGTATACTAACTTTAATAAACACATATAGTTATGGAAAGTGTCGTATGTAAGGGCAATAAAAAACCAACAGAAATTCTTGGAACTCTCCAAATTAGTATGACTACAGATGCAACAGTGGTTGATACTTGATAGTGGAAGCGGACTCCGGCAGACTTTACCTTCAGTGTGTTAATCTCACAATTGTGCACGTGGAGATTCCCCATCAAAGAAAAAATATATATAAAGATAATTATCATTCAATTCTGAGAAATATTGTCAGGCTTTCTTTACATCACCGATACATTGGTGACAACATAAATCCATGAATAGAAAATCATGACTCTATGACAGTCCTATACACTTGCCTTAAAATCACAACTCACAAGGTAAAATTGTTTTAAGCAGTCAGATCAGAGCAGTTTATAAATAGTACAATTTCCATCTATTTCAGAGATTTACTAATATACAAATCTGCCATTTCTTAACAACAAAGCCCCTTTTCAGTGAGATCCTGTCATCATACTAATGGAAAGATACCAATAAGATTAAATGCAGAGCTGAAAACAGCAACCACTCCCGTTTCAAAATATCAAAGGGTATGCCGATAATAAATAAAACATCGGCCAACCCCAGTAAGATTCAAAGAATGAGCTTTTTGACTCTCTTGGACGTGATCTACAAAAATTGGGGCTCCATGAAAACTATTATGTGCATAAGAAAAGCCATTGCAATGCTTACAAGTAGAGACTTGGAGAGAATGCCAATGTGGGAGGAGCTGACACTCATTTGTCCTGCACTGATGTATGCATCCTTGCTCTTGCTCGTAGCCATAGAGACATTTACAGCCAAGGAACCTGAGCACCAATTTAAAATTATGACAAAGTAAAGGAGCATGTATGCAATAAAGGAAGAGTTAGTGTGGTGAACTTACAATCATAGTCGGCCCACCCAATTCGTTGATTAGCTAAGTCGTATACAATAATCTTATCTTTTAGGACAAGATCTGCAAATGAACAAGCAACTTAGCTGACAAAACCTAATACTATAAATACCAGACAACATAGGCAATGACCTGATCAATTTGATGAATAATTGACGTGAAATAAACATGAAACATGCGAAATTAAATCTAACAGAAATCAATTTGAATAATGACATGACAACTACAGAATCCAATCTTTTCATATTATAAAAAAAACTATTATTTCCAAGAAGGGAGTTTTCAGTTTTCGCAATCCCATGTTCAGTTCTACTGACGAGAAGAAATTCTCAATGAAATGACTATGTAATGCTGTTTACTACACATAGAAGATATATTCGCTACTCAATAGGCCCACATATGGTTCTGACCCTTCCCTAGATCCCGCTATGGCAGGCCATGGGAGCTTTATAGCACCACGTAGCTCTTGAGTAAGGAGAAAAAAATAACTATGAGCACATATCATAAACAAAAGACAGAAAGAGCTTATTTCTTCAAACTCCTAGCCCATTTTTTTTGGTTAAAATGATTTTTCCAGCTTCTAACCTCCTAAAATTGAGAATGCCTCCCGCGCTTTCTGGAAACCAATGCACCACATTGCAGCACCATCCTGCAAAAAACAAAGTAGTCATTAGACTATTATCAGTGGCATGTAATTCAAAAGAACTACTCCCACCAAGGAAAGAAGCAGAATGTGATCAAAAAGAGAAAAAAGATATACTTACCAGGAAACCGTAATGCATAAGATACTGTTCTGGTTTTAAAACCATGGATGCTCCACCCATAAAATTTAAACTGACTGGAGGAAATATATCACCTAGGCTGAATGAGCATAAATTCAAATGACATCCCCAGAAATCATAATAGAACAAAATCTCTTTTTTATGAAAGAGAAATAGAGAACTACATATCTAAATTACAAAATTGAGTCAAAATTGAAATAACCTGGTTGGGACCAGATAACACTGGTTTCCTTTTGAAATAATGGGTTTGGAAAACTGTGACACTGCAGTAGTTATCTACACATTCATTTAAATATTTAACATCAGCGCATGGAAAATGGAATATCGTTTCTTAAAAGATAGGTAAGGTCGAGACAGTTCTAGATAATTATAAAATAATAAATAAAAAAATAAGCCAAGGGAAGAATTTATTTGCCTCTCTTAGACACATCCTTCTGTAAAAAATAAAATTTTGACTACAAATTTTCATACTTCAGTTCCAACTTCCAACGCATGTCGTAACATTCAGATTTGGTTGACAGTGCAGTTCAACGTCTATTTGTTAACACAAAATTACAGTTACAGCAATTTTCGTGATTAGTCACATATATCCATGTGTCTTTTTTATTTTGAACGGAAAATTTTAGTGATTAGTTGTTAGTAATGTTAGTGGGGAGGATTCAAACTGACATCACCTTATCTCTCCAACCCATATGTGCCCCCCCCCCCCCCCCAAAAAAAAAAACCACCAAACCACCTTATCACTCCACATATATCCATTCATGGACATACAACCCGTCTTCCTTCAATGGCATCAAGTTATAATACAAGCCTTCTTGTAACTTGATCATAGTATACTCAGGGTCTTCACTAAAATATGGTAACAGAAGTTGAAGTACCTAATGAGTTGCAGGGTCTCTTTTATTATCACTAGATCCTCATTTCCACTGTCTAGATAGATGCTTATTGTTACCATCTTCATATATACTCTATCATGAGTACCTTGGTCAATGTGAATTTTTTCCAAAGGAAGAGATTGTACAAGTAGATTAATGGGCGTGTAAATAGCTCCATACAGAAGACTTATCATATAGATGTTAAAACATCATTGAGGATTGGGCATTTGATTAACTAGACCATGTTTAAAATTTAGGACAACCTTAAATTAACAATCTGACCTTCTGTGAGACAGAAAAGCCTCCTATTACTATGATCCATTGCTGTTTATTATATTAATACAGAGGATTATGTACCCATATAAAACAATTAGGAGAATGGCAATAAAAACACGAAACTTAGCTACAATGGAGTGTAGTAATACACAAATTCAAGAGAGGTAAAAGAGGACTTACAGCATTGACAAAAGGATCATATGCTTCTGGAACAAGGTATGCCAATGTTGTACCGGAATCAACTATAGTTCCTTGGTTGTTAGAAGTCGCAAATACATCTGAATCGATGGGGAGAAGTTGTCCATTGGCAGCAATGCTCTGAAGATTTAAGTTGTAATGAGGCCTGAAATTTCATCAACACACATCAATTTACTGATATAAACTGCAAGTTTTTTGACAACAGGAGATGACAAGCATTTTAAGAACCAATTTTTCTAAGCACGTGAGCAACACCAACTTTTATATTCGATTCAAAAACTTATTTCATTAAATTAGAACAAATGTGTTGTATATTATCATTTATATTCATTTCGAGATATTTATTGCAATTGCAACAAACCAAAACAATGGCTTTTCATTTTGCTGAAAAAAACAATGCATTGTTAAGGCTGGGGTAGAATTGAAAAACGGTTTACCACTTTCAGGATTAGCATTTATTTACCAAGGGTATGGCATGTAACTGTGTATCAGAGAAGAACATGAAAAGAAACCAAGGTTTGGGTTAGCAGAGGGCGGAACCCTTCATAAGAATATCATATTGACAAACCAAGAAAATTTTCTTCACCACGAGAGGCACAAACCCAAATATACAAATATCCAGACCTATTACTTTTGTAACAAGAATCCTACCGTAACCAAAATACTTGACTATGCACAATGAAATAGAAGACACCCTTCAGAAAATTGCAATCGGGGTTAAAAGATGACGGTTTCATAACATTCCTAGCATTGATATATCACACCAAATAAAATTGGAAATTTTTTGTAAGCTAGGGGTACAGAATGGTGATTAATTAGTTAACTTTCAAGTTTTAAGATGTCAACTAACATTGCTGATTTTATGTTTCCTGTCATCTAAACAAGTATAATGATATAATAAATTCCAGAGTGATAATCTCATAGTCACCAAACAAGCAGTTAATCTTTGACTGTAATGCAAATACTTAGTTTCATAACTTTCTTGCAGAAATGAATAGAACTTATACTTTCCCTTCATATCAATGTGATGTAATATTAGCAAAAAAATAAAATAAAAATGGTCCACCAACTAAGAGAAGAACACAAGGAGGGAAGCAAAGAAGAGAGAACGTACTGTAATGGAACAAGTGGACTATAAACAATATTTGGCTCCACAATTTCACCAAGAACCAGTACACCTCCTCCATTGCCCTCTCCCTTTAAGCAATGAGAGAACACTTTGGGTGTCATGCCTTGTGATGATAATTGTGATATAACAGATAAAGCACCAGGGCCAAACCCAAAAATTCCATCAACTGCCTTATCTGTCCTAGCCAAATCCCCGGCTTGATTGGTGCTACACCTGTTCCCAAAACAACCATCCCAATAAGTTCAATTAAAACCAATTACCAATCCCAATATAAACATGAGAGTAAATGAGCAAACTGCCACAACAGAATCAATAGGTAAATAGTGATGCAGTACAGTAACTGTCAGTTTGATCCACAGTATTATTCCATTACAAGATTTACTACTAATGAAACTCAAAATGTTTTCTCTCTTTATATTTTCCAAACCCCCCACATTGAGTAAAGCCCGCTATCAATAACAGCATGAGGACTCACCCAAAAACGACAGTAGATGAAGAGTTTGAAAACATAGACTGTCCCAGGATCTCATCAAAATACATGTTATCAGAAACATAATAACCGGATGTCCCACTTCCATCTCCATACCGAAAGTTGTAGCTGCACTGATTAACCTGAGAAGAACACTGACTTGCGGCAGTTTGAACCGCATAAGAACATGCTGGGTCTGAGCAGGAAACCAGTGCCGCAGTGGACGAGTCAGCTGTGTCAAAGAAATTGAGCTCAATCTGCAGAATGCATAACATAACCAACAATAAGATTAAGCATTACACTCTGAATTGTCTCTCTCTTTATCCGCATGTTAAATGATAATAACATAACAAGCAAAAGCACCAAATTCTCAGTTCTCACCCCCAACCCACTAGATTGTGGGCAATTACTGCAAGTCTTGCAATTAAGCCACAAGATGTCACTTCCAGTATCAATCTGGACGTAAAATTCTTTTGCAGGAGATCCCAGCTTCACTTTCGTGAAATACAACCTGAACAAGAAAACCAAGATTGATTAACACAATTTTAAAGCGTATATGATATGATATGATACTTCCTTCATAGCCGTTCATATTATCAAAAGAATAATACAAAACTATACTATCTTCTTCTTCTAATCTAATTGCTTACTAGAAAATGAAAGATTGAGAAAGAAGCAAAACGTGTATATGAATGCATGGGAAAATGAAGAGAGAAGATAAGAATTGCCCGTACCCAGCGAAGTAAGGATCGGAGGTTCCTTGGACTGAGAAGTCGACAACGCCACCTTGCAAGATTCGACCGTGCCGGGCTCTGTCGCGAGCTCTAAGCGCCGTCAGTTCCACTTGCTGGTTAAGAGGGATGGACCGTTCCAGATGAAGATAACTCCCCGGCAAACTGCCGCACACCACCGCCACCATTGCGGCGAAGGCCACCAATACGGCGACACAACCCTGCATTATTAGTATTTTTTATTTTTATTTTTTCAATCGCAACGGTCACGCAGTAGCTGCTGGCTTTTCTGCATTTAGTCTCGCAGTGAAAGACAAGGTAAGGAGACTGGGTCAATGGAGAATGAAATTTTAGTTTTTCGGTCATCTTTTTAATTTTTTTTTTCGGGGGGTATTTTCCCCCGCAACGAGTGGGACGTGTCGGAAACCCCTCTTCCACGGGGAAGAGACCTTTTAAGGGGGTGTTTGGATAATTGACTATGAGCTTATGGTTTGATCCTGGAAAATAATTTTCTCTCAATATATTATGCTATTTAAAATTGGCTTCTGGGGTGGACAACTACATATATGGTTAATGGGTAGACCATCAATATTAACCGTAGGATATATCAATAGATTATTTAACGACTAAGATCTAATAGGTAGCTAGTCACATTATAATTTACCCTCTCGTGCCGCTACATTTTTGCCAGACACATCTTAATTTTTGGGTCTCGCACCGCCATAACCATCTCCCCATAACTCTCCACAACCATGATGATGGTTGTAATAGATCTCACTCATCATCTCCTTCCAACACCAAAGAATCTAAAGTTTCATCTTTACAATCCAAGGTCTTTCTATCTGAGTCCGACTGCTTCTTCATGCGAGTACAAGGTGCCCTGGTTCCGTTTCGCAATCTCCTTCTGCTTTGCACTAATCGGCAGCTAATATGTCTCGTTCGATGGCATTATAGATCTCTATCATCTTTTAAACGACAACCTTGGATTGTGGTCAGTGATGCGTCAACTTTACAAATCCGCGGAAGATGCATTAAGTCAATATGATATTCCCTCCCTTGCGACCACCAGATCTATGCAGAAGAAGAATAAGAAATTGACGATGATCGGAAAACTATGTTGCAGACTTAAGGTCGGAATAGTTATGATAATGATGATCATATATATATATATATATACACACACACACACACACACACACACACACACACACACACACACATATATATATATATATATATATATATATCCTCATTTTTTTATTATGTCATAGTTGGGAAGTATTCATTAACTTAGCAAATGACTAATCTTTACCGTAAAACCTGATTGGCCACTTTTAGTGCCTAATCACGTTTTTCCATATACAAAGCTCGGAAACGAGACTTTATTTAAAGATTATGAACTAAGTCGAACAACGCAATGTTGATTATATATATATATATAATCAACAAAATATTGAAATCAATAATGTCGTGGGATAGTTAATTAGAAATTTTAAAAAAAAAATCTCTACAACAATTGTATAGGATGTGACTTTTTGGATTTATCATTACACAACTCAAGGCCTTCTACTACATAGACTCTTTCAACACCATAAACATGTAGCAATTGCTTATCCCTTGTTGTTATAATAATTTTGCTTTCAGAACCAAACCAATCATGTCCACCAGCAAGTGCTTTTAGTTACTCCAATCTGTCAACGTCATCCAAAGGGGTTAATTTGAAAAAAATAAACCAAGTAAAATAGAACAAAGAATGAACCTGGAATAAAATTCACATCACAACCACAGATTTAAACTATAAGCATAAACATTTTTTGTGAGAACTATATAACCTGTATTTTTTAGAGTTCCTTTCACCTATATTTGATGAAGTTTTCCCGTGGATGAATAAGCATAAAATCAAATGTGAAAGGGTCAAAAAGCCCGAAGTAAAAGAGCTGCTTCTCTCTGGCTCTCCAAACAGCATGAACTTTTAATTCTTCTCTTTGGAATCCCTTATTGAATATTTAGCTGTGCTGATTTGGCTGCATGTTGCAGAAGATGCGAACCTGATTCCCCAATAGCAGCGACAAAATGAAACAAATCGACTATTATTATGCTTAATGCATTGAACAGTCTTTATTCAATGGCAGAACAACGTGAACATATAAATTATAAATGGAGAAAAACGTCATTAGTGATACAGAATAATGTTGACAAAACCCACCTCCTTGTTGACAAAGTTCACATGCAGCTCATTCCCCCAACATCCGACCATCCCATTTATTACATTGCTTAACTATTTACATTTCCATCTCCATTGTTTTTCTTTGCAACTTATTTGTTTCCCTATTGTATCCCGTTAATGTTTGGTCTCTAAGCTCACTATAAATAGGGCCAAATACTCATGTATCAAACATTGAAATTATATGAATTGAGAGTGTTTAAAAACAGAGTTCCCTCTGTTCTTTACTGGTTCTGTACCAATTAGTATCAAATAATGTATAAAAAAAATATGAACATATAAATTTAGAAGAAAATATAATTACTTACTCTAGTGGTCATTGTGACTCGAGACCATGGATCTGATTGCTTGATCATGAACCTGAATATGTTTCGAAATACAACTTCAACTTGAAATTGTATCTTTGATCTCATTGTGTAAAATGTGATCCGGATTTGCAGAATAAAGGGATTACTAACCTGCATAGATATACAAATTGGTCAATTCATGAGCAACAAATTTACCTAAACCCCTATCCAGTATCCCCACCATTCGAAGTCAAGACTCCATTGATGCTTACGGAATCAAAATTATCACAGAAAAGGAAAGGAATGGAAAAGTTATTCATGCCGCAGCCGCAAACGGCCCACTGCCACTCCAGGCCCTTATTGATGCCGGCAAGCGAGCTCCCCCATCCCTGTGTGTCGCTTCTGCATCAAGCGACCCCTCACTGCTGCAAGTGGCGGCTCTCCCATCGTTGGCCAAGGGGACATCAATCTTGGATCTTTGGTTACATTCACAGAAGATGATCAACTATTTCACCCCTCCTATGATAGTAAGTATTTCTTTCGTACAAAATACATCTCAATTACTCTTTCCTTTGTACATTTCCTTGTATCACTACATTTCAAAAGATGTCTTAGTTTTCACCCGTGCTAAAATGAATTTATTTTACAGGTTTTGTAAACATATATCAATTTTTTATCAATTTGGTATGGGCAGTTTAGAGACAAAATATGGTTTCTAAAGTTCTGATAGTTATAGGAAACATTCATCCGGTCTGCATAAAGTTAGTAAGATATCAATAAGAAAACATTGTGTACAACTATTTATATGCTTCTAGCTAGTTACATTCCGAATGCCATCTGAACTGGCATGTCTGAGCTCAACATCTATAGTGGCAATGAGCTAGATCCCTGTGGGTAAATTTAATCGGTATTTGAGCTACTCATGTTGATAGAAGGGATTAGAAGCAAAGCATAACAACAGTTGAGATAATTAGACTCATTAAGAACCATTCTCAGTTGCAGTAGAAAGATATAGCAGACAAAAAAATTCATTAAAAGAGAAAATCGGTTCAGGTTGAATCCTGTGTTTAAAACATAATGGATACATGCTTTAAAATTTGATGGCAACGTGATTCCATACAAATAAAGAGAGACTACCATGAATGCATAAGAGTCAATGCAAATTTGGAAGACTCAGCATCCCTTTGTTGTCCAGGTATGATAATATCATTTAACCTTAAATACCACTTAGGTCATTTAACTTATTTTTTGGCCAAAATAGTTCTTTAATTTAACAATTTGGACCATACTAGTCCTTTTCATCACATCCATTAATTCAACTCACCATAATTATATACGTGAATTTGACGTGGTTAAGTGAGACTGGTTAAGTGAGACTTACATGAAAATCAATTAACATTTTCCACATCAGATAATATTAACGCCATCTATGTGACATGTGACAGAAAGAATTAACGTGGTCCAAGTTGTTAAATTAAATAACCAATTTGGCCCAAAAAATATTATGGGACTAAGTTGAGCCTAAAAAATAATTTAAGTGATCAAATTGGTATTTAAGCCTATCGTTTATTTCAAAAAATTTCCAGATCACAATGCTTGCTTCCCACCGGTTTTTTTCTGATCAATGTCCTTTATTATATTATATTATATTATATTATATGTACAAATGATAATTTACTTTCCCCATGAGTTTAATCGGATATTAAACAACGGAAGAAATGAAAAGAACAATTAATTGAGTAAGAGGCGCTATTGTAATTGTAATTCTAAACATTATCATCATCATCATCATCATCATCCATGTTGTCTTGAAGACCAGGCAAGGGAAACCTGAGAATGGCAGCAACACCGGTAAGCTGAGACAGCTGCGGTGCCGATACATCCATGGAGGAATACACCAAAGCTCTCCAGCCTTTTTCACCGATTTCACCAAACCCGTCTACTTTTTCCTCGTCCCAATCTCCGCATTCCTATAAAGATCATCACTAATCAAAAGCGTATCGATTGCCCTCATCTCCTGCGCGCTCTCCACATGCTTTGGACCATAACACGCACGATTGCATACCATCTCCCACAATTCCCTAAATGCCCTTATCTCCAACCCAACCTTGCTGTCCTTTATCACATTCATCACCGCCACGTCACCCAAAAACCTCCCCCAAATCAATATCACAACCCTTATTATTGTTTCTGTTAGGTACCAGAGTATCGGAATGGTGTCACACAACTAAAATAAGAGACGAGAAAATAAGGAAATGAACACACAAAATTTACGTGGAAAACCCTCAACAAATAAGGGAAAAACCACGAGGCTGAGCAGGAAGAATTTCAGCATGTGGGAAAATATTACGAGAATCATACCTCATGAAATCGCCATAATACTCTCACAATACTCTTGTTGAGTATAAGAAATAATAAAAAGAGGAAGAAGAGAAATGTTTGGGATGATTATAAAGCATTACTGGCGCTTATATAGGCTCAAAGCGCACCAAAGCAAGAACCAGATGTGGGACTTTGTAACATTCTCCAGCTTGAAGATTTTGATTGAGTCGATCATGTATCTTCACACCACTCTTTCTGCACTTGCCATTCCAGTTAAACTACGTTTACGATAGGCCATGGAGGATCGACGCAAATAAACTTGTCGGCATTGATTAAGCCCGTCATCACATCTGCTAGGTTATCTTTGGTGTGAATCTTTGCATATCACGGTTCCTTTCTCTACCACTTCACGAACAAAGTGATCGGGTATCTATATGCTTTGTCACCGGAATGAAAATTTGGATTCCTTGCAATGTGCAGGCTGCTACATCCTGATACGGTAATCATCATTGCTTGTGCTGAGTTCCTCCATTAAACCTTTAATCGGATAAGCTTCCTTGCAAGCCTGGGTAGCGCCATGTACTCGACCTCAGCAGTGAGACAAAGCTTCTTGATCACGTAACTTAGATAACCGACTCACCGCTCCCGCAATTGTGAATACATGCCCGATGGTGGATTTCCTTTTATCGAGATCACGCAAAATCTGAATCAACATAACCCCACGACAATGAATTACGATCCTCGTAACATAATGCAACATCGAGGTTCCTTTGATGTATCTAAGGATCCTCTTATGATATTCAATGCTCTCTACCTGGATTTTGCCATAAGCGAGCTAACGCTCCCTTTACGTGCAATGTAAATTACGGTACATATCATGGCATACATAAGGCTTCCCATTGATGCATACGATTTTCGAGACATTTCCATCCTCTAAACTTCATTGCTGGGACTCATACGAGGATAATTTAAAATTAGCGAGCGGGGTAGAATTGGCTACAGTCTTGCATGTTGAAGCGCATGAACCTTCCTTAGATAATTCTTTTGAGAAAGCCAAATCTTCCTATCATTTCTATCTGGTGAATTTGCATCCCTAAAATCTTGTTTGCGGGTCCCAAGTCCTTCATATCAAACTCCACAGCCAAGTGTGCCTTTAATTCTGGATTCGATCTTTGTTGGGAGCCTACCACCAACATGTCATCCCGCATCTGGCAAACAATGAGTGAAATCATTATCATCAAACCTCTTGTAAATACGTACAATGATAGTGCGAACTCGATGCATTGTAACCAAGGCTAATTATGAAGAATCAAATCTCTTGTACCTGCAACATCTGGCGCTTTAGACGTGCAATTTGGTCAACCTACAAACCAAGTTTTCTTTTCCTTGTTCTTTAAAGCCATACGGTTGGAGCATATAAATTTCTTCTTCAAGCTCTCCATGAAGAAGCAGTCTTTACATCCAAGCTATTCAAGATGTAAATCAAATCGACACACATTGCCAACACTACGATAGTAGTAAGTCGACAAGCTGGAGAAAATATCTCGTCAAAGTCTATCCTTCTTCACGAGGCATAACCTTTGACTACAAATGCGGCACGATCTGGATTCCATGATCATTGCTTAGTCTCGTTTAATTTTGAACACCCATTTGTTCGGTGGCTTTCAGGCCCTTTGGAAGTTCAACAAGTTCCCAAGTCTTATTTCTATGTAGGGCTTCCATTTCTTCTGCATTCTTTGTCGTCCATTGAGAAACATCTGACGTTCAGCGCTTCTTGAGGCGATGGTTCACCTTCTTCAGCCGGTCGAAGCCCGGTATGCATCATGGCGAACCATAACATAGTCACGAGTGCCATGATGGTGCTTTGTTATCGACGTGTTGATCGTCGAACTCCTTCATCATTGACCTCGTCTGGTTCTTGTTTTATGTGCTGCTGGTTACGCTTGAAGAATCATCTTCTTGAGTCTTTCTCTCCAGCGCACTATAGCGGTCTGCGTTGGAAGTCTTGTCATTTTACGCTCACTTTGCGGTTCATTTTACTGCAAAGACTACATCTCTGCTAACAATAAGCTTGCGGGTAGTGGGGTCCCACAAGCGATACCCCTTGACATTGTCGTATGCCCAGAATATACATTTACGGATTTTGGATCCAATTTTGTTCTTTCTTGGGAGTTGTACATTACGTCGCGGGACATCAAACACATGTAAAGAAGAATAATCTGACGGCTTTCCTTTCCACATCTCCATTGGTGACTTCAAACCAATCGTTTGATGATGGCGATCGATTTATCACGTAACGAGCGGTTTGGCTACATACGCTAAAGATTTGGCGATCCAGATGTTCTCGGCCATAGCTCTTGTTCTTTTTCTAGGAGAGAGTCCTGTTCATCAGCTCGCTACACCATTACGTTGAAGTGTATGTGCAGTGAATTGTCTCGTAATACCCTCTTTGCCGAGAATGATAGAAAGTTACCATCTACATATTCTCCTCCATTAATACGTCACTCAAGCACTTGATTTTCTTCCCGGTTCAAGCTCTACTTGTGCTTTGAACTCCTTGAATCTGGAAACACATCGACTTCTTCTTGATTGGGTACACCACAATCTCTGAGGTAGTCATCAATGAATGATACAAAATACTTTGCTCCCCCATTGGATGTTTCCGACTCACATCGAGAATGTGCTCCAGAGTCTAGTATGCGTTTGCTAGTAGCTACTTTTGCAAATTTCAATCTATCTTACTTGTCACACGGTGCTCACGAAGGGTAAAGTTACCGTCTTGAGCGGGTAAGTTGCGTTCGCAAGAACTTTCACGTTCGACATATGGCACAACTGCGATGCCGCGTCATCGTTGATTCTTCATGGCTCGATGGCGATGCATCCGCTCTTTTAGCAACGTGTATCTCCAAAAGCATGTATAGATTGCTTGTGATCTTTTGCTTTCATCACCACAAGGTTGCCACTTCACTACTTTCAAGACTCCACGCTTCAATATGGATCTTGCACGAGGTCATCGATTGCCCGGTGGACAATAGATTCTTTTCAAGCCATTCACGTATCATCGTACCGCTTGTATCTACTGAAACCATCTTGCATCTTTATTACGTGATCACAGCGATTCCAACAATTTCTAAGGTGTGATCATTTCCATAAACACGGATCCTCTGCGAGACCAGGCTCATAAGTACAAAACCAATCACGGTGTGAAGTCATGTGCCGTCGCTTTGAATCCACTATCCGGACATCATTGAGCTTCCTTCCACCTTTAGAACTTGTTGCTCCGCTATCTGAGATTTCTCCATCATCGGGTACTTGCAACACAACCTTGAGGGTTGAAGTGCTCACTGAGTCTTCTCTCCATTCTTCTTGTTCCAACAACTCCTTGGCAGTGCCTCTGCGTACCCACGGTTGTAGCATTTGAGATTCTTTCTTCTTGAGATTTTGATCTACCATGATCTTGGCTCCCAGGGGCCACGTTAGTTGATCTGCCTCTGCGTCATCGATAAACACGCCTTGCGAACTTTACGACCTTTCCTCCTTTATTCTTGCGCTGGATTCTTCTTCAAAAATTGCAAACAACATCATCAAAGTGAAGAGTGTGACAACATTATTGTTTGTAATGTTGATGATGAGTTGATCATCTGATCTGGTAAACTCTGAGTAAAAGTTACTGCGCGTTCATTTTACGCTATTTTGAAATCGATCTTTGTGGTGGCAAATAAGCGTGTTCGAGTGTTAATGTGATCCGTCAATGTGGATTCACTCATTCGAAAAAGTGTAGAGTTTCCTCTTCAAGAATATTCTTGTGTGAAGTGACAACCTCGTACAATTTGTTAAGTACATCCCAAATCTCGCTGCGGTCTTCTTTTACGCAACACTTGACAAAGCGAATCCGCCATTTGCTAAGTGCAAATTAGCGTGACATTGCCATCCTTCTCTTTCACTTTTCATCAGTCATATGCAGTGCGCCTTGATTGCTTCAAGCAATTATCCTTCCTCAAAGCTGCGCCACTTTCAATTTCCCCAGGAGAAGTTACTCCCGTTGAACTTCTCTATCTCAAATTTTCTTTGCCATGGTTGTACGAACCAAACCAGGATTACACTATTTCACCGTGAATAGTATAGTATCGTGAAACGATGTTATGCATTATCCGGTATCAGAACAAATCAGTATCGTTAGCAATTCTTGTAAAGTATACAACCACCGCGTATGAATAATCCGTATATGGGAATAGTAGTCGTATCTTTGGAATAGTGACTATAGGTAGTAAATAGTACACCAGGTAAGTTCCAGGAAAGAGAGTTGGGTCACCAATGGACACGCTTAAATACCAAGTCTTTCCTTAGCAGAACTTTTCCTAGACATGCACTTACACTACCACTATTTCCGACAACAATTCTTTTTACGATGTGGAAGATCGGACAATCTTTGCAACCACTGAGCATACTAAGAGCAGGCACCTTCCTAGAGTGGCCTTGTGGAATAGTATCACCAACCTTGGAGCTCACGATACCCTTTATTGGGTACAGTATCGGAATGGTGTCACCCAGCTAAAATAAGAGCAGAAAATAAGGAAATGAACACACAAAATTTCACGTGGAAAACCTCAACAAATAAGGAAAAACCACGGGGCAAGACCGGAAGAATTTCACATTGTGGGAAAATATTACAAAGAATACCTCTCACAAAATACCTCACAAATACTCTCACAATACTCTTGTTGAGTATAAGAAATAATAAAAGAGGAAGAAGAGAAATGTTTGGGATGATTATAAAAGCATTACTAAGCCTCCTTATATAGGCTCCAAAGCCTTCACCAAAGCAAGAACCCACCGATGTGGGACTTGCTGTAACAGTTTCCCCCACCCTGACCCCGTAACCACCGCGATCCGCGATTTGTTCTCTTCGATACACCTCATCCTCAACCTCCTTGCTTCCGATATCAGAAACCTACGAAACTCCTCTTTATTATTATTATTATTATCATTCCTCGATGCATCATCTCTATCGCTCGCTATCACCACGCTCTTAACCACGTTGAAATCCACATGCTTCACGAAAGCCGCAAAAACATCACGAAAAAAAGCGGATGACGAAGAAGAAGCTTTTCTCGCGGGCTGTGAATGTGAAGAAGAGGCTTCGATTTTGGAACAGCGAGAGATGACTCCATTTCCGAGCAAGTAAATCTCTGCCTGGTGCTGTTGAAGAAGAACAACGGCGAGATCGGCATCGGAGGAATTAGAAGCGAAATTCTCGGTGGCTTCGGTTAAGGCTTCGATGTTTTGTGGACCCCACAGTTTTTTTTTTGAAGGTCGAAGGGTTTGTTTCTTTCGAGGGTTAAAGTGTGGAAGGATCCCGCAGCGACGTGTTGGCTGGGTTCGAGGTTGCGGCCGTGGACGCGGAGGGTAGAGGAATCTTTGTGGAAGTCGCGGCACGTGACTTTGAGATGAAGGGTGAGTTTGACACGTGACGCGGTGTTCTTTGTTGATTCCATGTGGACTTTGCGTGTGGTGTCGGCGGTGACGATGTCGCCGGGGGAGATGAGGTTGTAGAGAAGCCACACGTCATCGGGTTCTTCTGCGATTATCTTAACTGTTCCTCTTTGGTTCAGAGCAATGTCCTTTTCCAGGAGCTTCATATCAATAATCAATAATTAATTAATACTGTAATTGATTAGCAGGGGATGTGGTGAGCTGTTTCGAGGATTTAGTTTTTTTCGCAATTTACGCCAGACCAGTGATTAAGGCTGCCGAGATTTTTATGTGGCGGCGCGGATTCACTCCAATAGTGTGTGCGTATACGAATATTTGGGGAGGCCAGAGGGTGACTTGCAGGTGTTGTGTTCCTATTCCGAGTCTTGGAGTCCTTGTTTAACTTGAATTAGGATTAGGATTAGAATGTTTTACCACGAATAAAAATTCCTTATTTTGGGTACAAGTACAAGGTAGATAATGCATTTGTAGAATCGTTCGTCCGTGGAACATTGTTTACTTATTTTACGATTTTTTTGTGTACAAACTTATTATTTTGAAAAAACGGGGGGCAAAAATCAACCTCAAAACATCTCATCATGGTTTAAGAAAGTAAACCCATGGACATAAAAGGTGAATGGGTATTATTATTAACACCCCTACACTCATTATTCACACTCCCACATTGAAATTGAAATGACCAAAATACCCTTTATGTTTACAAAAAAAACTACCGTAAACAACTAGGTTACGACACACATTTTTCCTTCTAAAAATGGTACCGTAAACTTGAGCAAGTTTACGGTACTTGGTGTTTATGGTATATATTTATTTTGAAAAATATATATACACACTGTAAACTATCAGTTCACGTTTTGGCAAGCATGGCATCATGATAGGGGAAAGATCTCAATTATGTTAACACCTCACACCCTACCAATCATCTGCATCACACCAAAATTCATTAAAAAGATAAAAGAATAAACAAAAACGCTAGATGTCATGATATTATTTTAACACATTTGACGATTGGGAGACAATTGCCACCGGAAGTTTACATTAATTGGGAGACAAATGTTTAAGTTAGGTGAAGAATATTTGTGGGTATCTTTGACTTAGAATAGGATATTGTTTAGAGTAATTTAAAGTGGTATTTGTTGTATGTATAAATGGATCACTTACATATTAATGAGAACTAGCAAGATACCCGTGCGTTCGCACGGGTCTTATTCGTTTTTATGCATATGTAAAAATACCTTATTCGTAAACGGTTTAATACATATTTAAAAATTTGTTTATACTATATTCATGTTCTGTTAAATTCAAATAATTCTTGAGCACAATAAATAGATGCATAAAATTGATATGTGTTCAAAGACGATAAAATTACACCAACAACTTGTAATGTTTCCCCGTAGGGACTAAAAAACAAAATAATTATTTATAAATGATAAAAACATTTATAAATTTGATATGTGTTAAAAGACAGTAAAGTTACACACATAACATTTAATGTTTCCCCGTAGGGACTAAAAGTAAAATTATCTTTTATAAATAATAAAGATATTCATAAAATTGATATATGTTCAAAGACGATAAAATTACACCCACAATATGTAATGTTTTCCCGTAGGAACTATAAAGCAGAGTTTTCTTTTATAAACAATAAACCTATTCATAAAATTGATATGTGTTCAAAGAAAATAAAATTACACCGACAACTTGTAATGTTTCCCCGTAGGGACCAAAAAAACAAAAAAAAATCATTTATAAATGATAAAGACATTTATAAATTTGATATGTGCTAAAAGATGATAAAATTATGACGACAATATTTAATGTTTTCCCGTAGGTACTAAAAAGCAAAAACACCGTTTATAAATAATAAAATTTATAAATTTTTTATGTGTTAAAAGACGATAAAATTACACCCACAACATGTAATGTTTTCCCATAGAGACTAAAAAGCAAAATAATTATTTATAAATGATAAAGATATTTATAAATTTAATATTTGTTAAAAGACGATAAAATTACAATAACAACGTGTAATGTTTTCTCGTAGGATTGAAAAATAAAATAATCATTTATATAAAATAAAAATATTTATAAATTTGATGTGTTAAGTAATGTTTCTCATAGCAACTAAAAAGAAATATAATCATATTTAAATAATAAAGACTTTTTTGCTCATATAAAAAATATTAACAATTAAAAGTATTTTAAAATAATACAAAAAGAAACAAAAAAAAAAAATAAAAAAATAAAAATATTAAAAACGAAAAGAAAGGTAACAAAATTATAAAAATAAAATTCAAATTACAAAAAAGATAAAACAACATTAAAAATAACCGTAAAAAATAAAAAAGGAAAAAATAAGAAAAATAAAATAGGAAATAAAAAGATAAAAATAAAAAAATTGACAAATAAAAATAAAAATAGAAAATAAAAAGAATAGAAAAATAAAAAATAAAAAGTAAGACAAAAATAAGAAAAATAAAAAGAAAAAAGATAAATAGAAAAATTAAAAAAGTTAAAAGAATATTAAAAAAATAAAAATAATAAAAAAAGCAAAAAAATCATTTATAAATGATAAAGACATTTATAAATTTGATATGTGTTAAAAGACGATAAAATTACGACGACGATATTTAATATTTTCTCGTAAGGACTATAAAACAAAAATACCGTTTATAAATAATAAATATATTTATAAATTTTTTATGTGTTAAAAGACGATAAAATTATACTCACAACTTGTAATATTTTCCAATTGGGACTAAAAAGTAAAATAATTATTTATAAATGATAAAAATATTTATAAATTTGATATTTGTTAAAAGACGATAAAATTACAATAACAACGTGTAATGTTTTCTCGCAGAATTGAAATATAAAATAATTATTTATAAAAAATAAAAATATTTATAAATTTGATGTGTTAAGTAATGTTTCTCGTGGCGACTAAAAAGAAATATAATCATATTTATATAATAAAGACTTTTTTGATCGTATAAAAAATATATTAACAATTAAAAGTGTTTTAAAATAATAAGAAATGAAACAAATAAAGAAAATTAAAAAATAAAAAATATTAAAAAACGAAAAGAAAGGTAACAAAATTATAAAAATAAAATTCAAATTACAAAAAAAAGATAAAACAACAATAAAAAATGACCGTAAAAAATAAAAAAGGGAAAAAAAATAAAATAGGAAATAAAAAGATAAAAATAAAAACAAAATTGACAAATTAAAAATAAAAACAAATAATAAAAAGAATAAAAAACATAAAAACATAAAAAGTAAAACAAAAATAAGAAAAAGAAAAAATAAAAATAAAAATAAAAATAAAAATAAAAATAAATAAAAAATAAAAAAAATAACAAAATAACAAAATAAAAAAATAAAATTAAATAAAAATAATAATAATAAAATAGTAAAATAGCAAGGTTTTTGAGGGATTGACACGTGTCCCTCAAAAACCTTGCTTTATTATTAGTAATAGATAAGACAATTCAACACTACTGTAAACTATTACTTTCCGATACACTATTTTTTTTCAAATGTATATCTTAAACATAAAGTTTATGGTACACATTTTTTTTTATAATATGTGTACCGTAAACTTGGTTTTGATATGTGTATCGTAAATTTGGTGTGTACATTGTGCATTTTTTGAAATAAAAAAAAAAGTGTACTGTAAGCAGCTTTGTAAGGGGATTTTCCTCGTTTAAGAAAATTGTGGGAGTGTGGCTTAAGAGTGTAGGGGTGTTAATAATAACACCCTAGGTGAACCCCATATTGACCCAAAAAAGAGTAAACGGCATGCCATTATTCACTTTTTTCGATTAGTGGGAAATAAGCATGCCATTATTTACTGATTCTCATTAAGATTATTTATGTAAAATATGTAAAAAATTATGATAACAAAATGCTAATTTGCGTCAAACAGCACAATTTTCTTTAATATTAGCAAACAGAAACATATTTCTCCGCTCTTGCTCTTGAATGAAAGTGGGAACTAGTTATTCTGTGGCAGTATAAATTGGCATCTGAAATTCTGATCTGACACACCATGAGGAAAGGAACAGATTGGCTTGTGAAATATATAGAGCCTGGAGAAAGAGTCTGGCTTACATGAGATTTGTCTCCTCCCTTGGGTCCAGATAAGCTCGTTACTGATGATTTTGGTGCGGCTCCCCACCTTTTGTGTACACACACACACGCGAAACAAAAGAAACAGGATATTATATTCCGTTTTCTAACCGCATGATATACCAAATAATTTTGGCAGTATACTATACAAAATATGATTGAAAGACTGTATAAAACTATTTTACAATTTTATACCGTGAAATATGATAGTAAGCTGAGTTGCAAAATAACAATTGATGTGATAATTGGTTAATTATGATTAATTAATTAATTATATTATGAAGAATTGAATTATTGAATAATGGATTGCACGTCAAGAGCTTTTAGTAGTGCTCCTCCACGTTTGTTCCCAATTCACACACACAAGAACCCCAGCTTGTTATATATATATATATATATATATATATATATATATATATATATATATATATATATATATATATATATATTGCTCCTTTCAAGTCAATCTAGCCATATTTCCTTGTTAATATTGAGAGAGAGAGAGAGAGAGAGATATGGGATTTGCGGTAACATTGATGATCATTGCAGCTTCAATGCTAGTGGGTTGCACCAGTAACATCGTAGTTTCCGCTTGGGGTGAACCAGGAGCCATTCACGCGGGTGGAAAAGTGCTGTGCCAGGATTGCACCCAGGGCTGGAACGAATGGGTTAATGGTGGTAAGCCAATCAAAGGTACGTATCATTATCAATCTAATCAATCTCTTCCTAATTAGTTGCATATTCATTAAACTAATTGTGCTAGCACTAGCAGGAGCTAAGGTGTCCCTAACGTGTATGGACAAAAGAAGCAGGGTTGTGTATTATACAAGTGATACAACAGATGAGCTAGGACAATACGACATGACAGTGAACAAGTATGTCTATGGCAAGGAATTAGATACAAAGCGATGTTATGTCAGGTTAGTGTCGTCCCCTGATAATGTTTGCAACATCCTCACTGATTTTGGTGGTGGAAAGTCTGGCTTCAAGCTCAAGTATCCGACATCGGTGTATCGCGGTTTGACCAAATATGTGCTCAACCCTTTCTATTATACCACTCCTATGTGTGACATGCCCGACACCGACAAAGATGATTCTGAATCCAAAGATCCCAAAGGACAGGGAGGCTATTACTGATGGGAATGGAATGTTCTCTTTGGCTTCAGTATCCATGATTATTCCCTTTTCCAATTTATTAACTTCTGTAAGACAGTGTGTCTGCTTCAAAACTTGACAGGAAAAAAATCCACAACCAGTGTTCCTTTCTTTCTTACAAACGCATGTTGAATATTTTTTTCTTATCTAGTGCACGACAATAAATAGATTTCTCAATCCCATGTAACCTGTTTAACGCTGGTTTTGTTCCCAAAAAGGTTGTTCTAAATGCAATATGCTGCAAAAATATTTAAGAGTGAAATACGGCCCCAAAAGTTCTGAGAACTTTGTTTTACTCAATTTCACCCAAAGAAAAGAAAGCAACAGCATTTACATACATGTTATAATACAAAAGTAAATCCTATAAATTATACCATAGGTTACCACATATACTTCAAAAAATCGTTGAAGGTAGTATAGTCACAATTCTAAAGACGGCACAAAACTACTCGACAATGAAAACAGACGTATTTACGAATACAAATCACTACAGTGAACAATCTCAATTTTCAAGCTGTACAAATAAACGTTTCTCGTTTATCATAGATAGCTCTACCCAAACGAGTACAAGACAAGTATCTTTGACCAATGCCAACTATTGACAAGAATGAACTAAAAATCAAGTACACTCTCGCCAAAACAGTTACGTTATTAATTTTCATATTACAATTACATATGTGGTGCTCATATATTTGATGTTTTAGCAGCAAGATGTATAAGAGTTCCCCTGTGGTAAGTGGTGCGTAGCTTCTTGTATTTCTGCAAAAAAGCTCCTAGGTCAATCTCTCTGTCAAGGAGATGCTGGTGCAGATTTTCAGATTCCTCGTCTGTCTTGTTCACAGACTCTGCAAAATAACAAGTTGTCATGTTTTATAACCTAGCCTTGATCACAAAAGCGAAAAAATTGTGATCACCAGAATCAATGCAGCGAATTATTAAGTTCAAGCCATACCTTGAATCCTTTGGATTAGGGATGCAGGGGAATTCAACTTTAACATTTCTTCTTTCTGCTTCTCCAGCTCATTTAGTTTCTCCTTAGCAGCAGCTAATTCAGTTGTCCGAATTATTCTACACTGTTTCAACAGGAGGAAGGAGAATCATGTAATCGGCATAAGAATTCGAATCAGGAAAAAAAACTAATGATAGGGTTGTGATCTTACTTGATTCCTAAGTTCCATGATACGAGGTTCCTTTTGTAGATTCTCCTCTGTATTAAAGACAAAAGTTTGAGAAGCTATACAACACTTAACTGATGGCTAACCATTTAATACCAGCACCGCAAATAAAAGAAATTCAATAATTCACCTGCAAGCTGCAAATTCTCCTTGCAAAGTTCATCTTTCAGCTGATCATATGCATAGGCCAGAAAAATAGTTAAAATACAAGCAGATGCAAATTTGAGCAACAAAAGCAAAGCAACTGCAGAAAAAGTTTGAGCAGAGCAATAGCACAGCTACTAAATTTTTTCCAATACACTCGGATGGAACCACTTATGCAGAGCACAGTCAATTACGTTTGACAGTTTGAGTTGTGTAATTCTAAATCATTCCAATCGTTTGTAAGCATGTATTGGAGTGTCAGATTGTCGTTGTAGGATGCTGCCATTGACTCTTCCTGTATGGCAGCTATTTCTTAGGACCCATGTCTGTTATCACAGTCACAACCAAAATGAGAAATAAAAGGGAGATGAGGAGATAGTTAGAGTCAGTTGAGAGATGTGAAAAGGAAACTGGAAGGGAAAGAACCAGGTCTCTCGAATTCCTAGAACAGGGGGGTTAGCGCATCTGCAGATTCTTCACTGTCTTTGTATCTTCATTTCATTTCTGATCTTGTATTGATACAGATCCAGTGATAGAGATTTCCTATCAATAAACATTATTTTCCTTTCTATATTTTGAGCTAGTTCTATCACTACAACAATAACAACAAGTGCGGTTGGCTAAATGATCAAATGACACCATGATGGCATGTCTCATGAAATCATATCTAAAGATAGATCATTTAACAATGAATATCTCTTCATGATTTGAGTTGTAGTTTTCCTTGGTCTACTTCTACCTCTAACTAATGGATTATCCTCCATTCTATCAATCCTACTTATCAGTGCATCTATACTCTATAGGTCTTCTCTAAAACATGCCCAAACCACCAAAGACAAGATTTTACTATCTTTTCTACAATAGGAGCTACCTCTACTTTTTCTCCAATGATATCATTTCTAATCCTATCTTGTCCTGCATGATCACTCATCCATCTTAACATTCATCTCAACAACACTGCTCTTATTTTCTTAATAGCTTTTAAATGTCCAAAATTCAGTTCCATACAACATTGAAGGTTTTATAATTATCCAGTAGAATTATCATTAAGCTTGAGTGATACCCATCATTTTGCATGATGGACCTGAGGCTCTCAAAATGTTAAACTCTTGGTCTGATATATTCAACAATTTTTACCTTCTTCGTTCATTTCTTGCTAAACTTACATTCCATATACTTTGTTTACTCCAACTTAGATAGAAATCGTATTTTTAAGACATGTCTCCAAATTTCCAAATACCCGTTTATTACTTCTCTCAATTTTCCAATTTAAACTATACCATACGCAAAAACGTGAATCGTTACTCCGTCTCTCGTATATATTCATAAGAACATCTAAAACAAAGATAAAGGATAATGGCTCAAAGTCGACCCTTGGTGCAAACCTATAGTTATAGAATATAGAGAAACCTGCTAAATTTCAACCTTGTGTTCTCACACAAGTCGTGGTCCCTTCATACATTTTGATTCTTCGTATATAAACAATCCAATCTCCTTTCTTTTCTAGAGCCTCCCACAACAACACCTTTCTAGGTACTTTATCATATGTATTTTCCGAATCAATAACAACCATGTGCAAACCTTTTTGACTCTTTTGATATCTCTCCATGAATCTTCCAAGAAAATATATAGCTTCCATGCTCATTCTCATTAAACGAAATTAATTTTCTGTGGCGTGGGTCTCGTCTTAATTTCTGCTCAATTACTTTATAGTATGACTTATGAGTTTAACCCTTTATAATTTGCATAGTTTTGTAAAATAATAGGTCCTGATAGCTTACATAAGTCTGTGTACTCATTGAAGGATTAGGCACCAGGCCCCATATGGCCACTACATGTTGATATTTTAAGCCCAAGAATCATGATTCAGGGTTCAGACCAACAATTTTCCTCTTCCTCTCATCTGAAATCACTAGAAATACACGACTGTCATCATTTTATATTGTAGATATTAGGGGTGGCTCCCAAGGAAAAAGGATTACTAAACAAAAGGTTAAATATTTGGTTCATACTTCATAATCACATTTTAAGGCGGTATAGCACCAAATACAGGCTTCAATGCACTCCACATGCATAATCTATGAAGACAACAGAATCTGATCCTTCCTACCTATAAATTCTGCAGACAATTGGTAAGTCTGGTAACAGCCTTCTGACAACTGTATCATTCAGCATTCCATCTTTAACGCAGAACAGCTTAATTTTCACGGATATATTTATATATACACCCTCTTCTTCCATAATGTCCACGGGTATATGAGGCAACCAATACATACTCAAACTCTCAAAGACCACAAAGATTATGGGAGAATATACATGCAATCAGCACGGTATAGAGTAGCAAAGAATCTCTGCAGTATTCATTGCACAAGCAGTGCTATGAAATTGTTGTTGTTAGAAATAGCTAATGACATAGTAATGCCACTTATCTAAACAGGGGCATTTCCCTAGGTTGGTTGTGGACACAGCCAAAGCCAGGCACCTGCTAGCTACCCTTAGGTCTCAGCACAGCAATGGAAAACTAAAAAATCCAAGGTAATAAACCAGCAAAAAATTGAAGGGTAATGATATGAAACTTACATTGTTTTGAATCTTGACCTGGTCAAGTGAATGTAGAAACTGTTGATATGCGTCTTTGTCAGATAAAAGCTTCCGCAACTCATCAACACTGATCAATTTACAAAGAACAATAAAAACAAACATTAAGATCAGCATATTTAAAAAGATGGAACAGATCATAATATCAAAGCAATCGGATAGTACTAAGTAAAATTATTTAGCAACAAAGATACCAAAAACCTTTTGTCCTTCAAAGCGGCAATGACTCCGGCTGCTTCTGCAGGCGGAACATGCGAAGAAGGCCTCGGTGAAGAGGAAGAGGAAGTAGGTGTAGCAGGCCTTGAAGAACTCGATGAGCTCATCACAGATGGAGGATACCACGACTGTGGAGAACCTTCCTGCGATTGTTGCTCCTGCGATCCCCTGCGCATAAAATTCATATTTGCTGTTAATTACTAGCAAATCATAGCAACATATCAGAAATTCTGCTTATGGTTATTATATTGAAAGCGAGATGTGATTATATGTGCGGCATCAGGTAAATTAGTCAAAACTCGAAAAATCAAACAGGCCAAAGAGATATATACAATACAAAATTCAATTAAGGTTTTGGAAGCGAAATGGAGAATTACCAGAATCTGAACATCGCTAACTGCTTCAGATACGCTGATTCACCAACCGTAGGAACAAAGGGAACCCTCGAAATTTCAGAGAACAGATCGAGAAGGAAAGTGAAAACGAAACTTGCCCTTTGTATTTTATTCCCACCCCCCTTTTTTTTATAATACCCTTTGTATTTCCTTGTACTCTACGTTTACATCTTATATTAGACAAAATTACATTAGAGATCTTTTATCTTAATTTAAAGTTTTGCTTCAGTCTTTTAATTTTTTTTTGTTAAATTAGTCCTTTAAAGTTAATTTTGGTTTCAATTTAGTCCCACATGTTCTAAAATATTGACAATATTGGCCAAATTTGTGTGTTTTTGTCTTTTTGTAACATCTTTTTGGGCTCTAATTTGTAGCACAATTGATACAACAGATTGTGCTTGTGGCAAACATGCATTTCTCGTTGTAGATTAACCAACAGTTTGTCATGAAATTAAAGTTTTAAAACATGTGAGACTAAATTGAAACAAAAAAATATAAATGACTAACTGAAAACTTTAAATTAAGATAAAGGACGTATGGAGTAATTTTACCTATTTTTTATTATTCGTTTTGGTCAAATGCCAATATTTATTTATTTATAAATTATAAAATAGAAATTAGTATTATTTTTTTGGTTGGTTTTAACTTTTTGGTCATTGAAAGCAATATGGGCTGCTTTTTAATGGACCCCTGATTCCAGTTTGGAAGGTTCTACCCACACCTCCCATGTTTTCCACAACTCCCTCCTCCTTTTGTTGACTAAAATGACACAAATACCCCCATCCCTTCCCACCCCTTTTCCCCTCCTCTATGTCTGGTCGCCCCAACCCCCGCACCACTCCTCAAGTTGTGGCCCATGGCTTCCCCTTCCCTACTACTCATGGCTCCCTCACCTGGCGCCGACTCCCCCATACTTTTTCCCCATGACAATTTTCTTCCAACGCAACTTATGTTCTTCATCGTGAGGCCAACACTTCGACCATCGCGCTAGGCTTGCCTCAAACGAATCTAAGAAGACTTGTAAAATCCTCAGTGTGAAGAATACTTCGACCACTACACTATGAATCTAAAGCCACCAATAGGACACCCTTGAAGGATATGTCCAAACCCTCCATTAAGAAACCATTGAGAGCTCCTTAGTGGTGCAAGGACGCCCACCGCCGATGTAGCACGTCAATATATGAGAGAGCCACTTGGAAGATCTCAACATTTTATGTCAGGCTCAAAAGAAGTAGAATACCCTGAAGACATTCAAATGACAACCAATGACTCGCTTGTTCAAGGAGGAAGGCCCCACCGCCCACAAATGATGGAGGAGGCGAAGGAAAGGTTTACAAGAGCAGAGTTGCGACAACTGGGGTTAGGACTATACACTCAATCAAGAGATGGTCGAGATGTTCACTCTGTGGGCACATCGACTGTGACTTATGATCGGCCTTTGCCACATCCTGGCTCACATACCACTGTTGCCAACTTCCCCACTAGTGGCGCTGCGACTTTGTAAGCCAGCACCACACTTGCTAGTGGAAACACAATCGCCACCAGAAGGAACATATCTTGGGATGATACCCAACAATGTATTCTGGCTTCAGGCACACATTCTAATGATGTATCCGGGCCCTCATCTTTTGTATACTTTGCAGCCATATGCACCCGAGTCAGGACTTAAAGATCACTATCATACTCCTTGAGGTAGCAAAATAATTACTCGTCACAAGCATATATTCGCTTATGTATTGATGATCGAGCACATCTCGGAGTCTATGCTCAAGCGACAAGGCGAAATAGAGGCTTATTTAGGAGATGCAGACCCACACTAGCAGTTGGATGCGTTCTGCAATGCCCTTATGGTTATGGGATGCTTAGACGCAGTTTAATGCCGAGTATTTTCGCTAGCCTTGAGGAAGGAAGCATTGATGTGGTTCAAGTCCCCAGTCCATCGCTAGACGAGACGAGCTGGCATACCAATTCGTCCAGTTTTTCATTACAAGCAAATAGCTACCGAAACTTCCCACACGTTGGCCAAGTAGAGAGAAGGAAAGCGACTAAGGGATTTCCTAATGAGGTTACAACGAGAGGCAGCACTAATGCCCCAGAATGAATGGGGGCTAAGTTTACACTTGATCGTAGAGGCATTGAAATATGGAACATTCAGAAATTCACTGGCAGAGACTCTGTCTCAGAGTATGAAATAGTTTAGGGAACGCACTGCAAAATATGTAAACTTAAAACATGTGACTCACTTAAACACTCATGAAATGCAGGACACAAGACCTCATACCGGAAATCCGCATTCGACACCTCGGCAAGATCAACCGCCTAAGATGGAAGTGCCTAGGAGGGCTTCTCAATGATGTACTGGAACATCTTCGAGTAGAAGGACAGATCGACTCTCCTATATATTTATAAGGCATGCGATTATTTATTTATTTATTGAATGTTCAAGGAATTGAATGATTATTAAGACATTAATTGATCGAAATGGAGAACCAGCACATGCAATGGGTTTGTGGGCTGGGAAAGTTAGGATTGAGGTGAAATCCCATAATAAATGGAGAGTAAGACCCATAAAAATCTCTTTCATTACGAAGAACCTACCTCCGAAGCTCATTGAAAAAAGAAGCGCATAATCGCTCAACACTCAAGTCATACACTTTTTTTGGGGGGGGGGGGGGGAATGAGTTAAAGAATTTCAACGCGAAATAGAGGAGGAAAGAGTGGGGAAATTATGTGTGACCATGGGAGAGGTGGTGTTATCTGGGATGAGGAGATGGTGTAGAGCTATCAATTAAAAACAAGGTAGAGCTATCAATTATTAACTATTTTATAAAAAAAACTATAAATTATTTAATTAAATAGTTTTAAAATAATTTTGTAATTTCTCTTAATAAAATTGAATAACTTAATTTTAAAATTTATATTTATCGAAAGAATTATGTATTTATATGATTCATGATAAATATGTTTGAAGATATTTTGGTAGTAATATATATGTGTGTATTTCATGACATCTTATCTATAAAAGTTGGTAAACAATAGGGAGTTTTCCCCCCTAATATGTCCATTAAAATTGAGTATATAATGGTCTATTAGACATTTTAAACTTTGATTGAAAAAACAAATCCTACCCAAATGTCTGCATTTAATGCACTTTTTATTATTATTATGCCAGCCATTATTATACGCATTAATTTCTCCTTTGCGATGCACGAATTTACACAATAAAATATATAAATAGACAATTATTTAATAACTTATTTATATAAGTGAATATATAAATATATATTATTTTCAATACTTGCTTCAATGATAACGAAAATAATGAATTGTAAACAATTTTATTTTGTGATCATTTTTATGTTTTAAATATTGTTGATGCTGGGAATGGTTGAGCTCTCCTCCTCCTTGGAACTGAGTACTCCCTCTTCTAGAGTCCAAAAAGGGGGGGTGGTACCTGCAAAGACACTCCGATACCTAAGTTAGATAGGGCTTTGGAGGAGAAGGGGAACAGAGTGGATTAGGGTTTAGAGTAAGTAGAGAGTCTCCAAACCTGGGGGGTCAAGCCCCTTTATATAGTGGAGTCACGTCGAAGGAGGGTAACCACCGATCCGGATTCTGCGCGCGGTAACTCCTCCCTCTCGCTTCAAGGATCAACTCATCTCTTCACGATATCTACTTTGCCAAGTCAGTCACGCATCGGCTCGTGATCCTCAATCTTGAGTGGCAACGGCTCCAAGCATCGTCTCGGTGTATCCCTTTCTAGAAGGTTCGAGGGTCATGAGTCACCGCCTAACCTGCTAGGTGTTATCACTGGGGCGATCGTACCGGAGGACCGGTTTGGCGCCTCCGGGGTCGGATGTAGCTCGCCGAGCTCGAAGAAGGTCGGAACCGAGCCGGGCCGGCTCGGTTTGGTGGACACGCTGGAACTCGCATCGGGACCGGTCCGTAACAAATATAATCTTATCTACTAAAATATGACCCAATATATTACCTCACAAACATAATTTATTCATGCATAACACGGGTATACACGCTAGTATAAATTAAGGATGTAGATGCACATTATTTTATATATTTAATTTTTTTTATTCACTCATATTTGATTTTTTCATTTTTTTCAAACATATTCCGAGAAAATGTATTTTCATTTATATTCTCTTAGTTTTTTTTTTAAAAAAAAATCTTTCAAATTTTCTCTCATCCAATGATGAGTTACACTAAAGAACAAAAGAAGCATGGATACAATGCTTTTCCCCCTTATGGGTGCAAGCATTAATTTATGAGTTTAAATGTTATGCATTGTGGGTATAAATAAATTTTACACTGATATTTAATGAGAGCCCACTATATTGTCACGCTAACCACTTTCATAATTGCATCTTATTTCTCTTAGGGTGCTTTTGGTTGGGAGGTTTTGGAGGAGAGAGGAGGGTATATTTTAAATTATGTTTGTTTGGTTCAATTTTTTTAAGGGGATGGGAGGGGAGCAAAATCCCTCATAAGCCAATTTTGGTTCCCCTCCTAAAGTGAGGGGTTTTGGAGGGGAGGGAATGGGAGATTAAATTATTTAAAATAAAATTACTTAAATATCCTTATATATAATATAATATAAAAGACTATAAGGATATACTAGTAAATTAATCACTTCCCTTCATTAAAATCCCTCTCCTCCCCTCCTGAACCAAACAAGCTAAGGTTTCCCTCCCATCCCCTCCCCTCGTCTCAACCAAACACAAAATCAAATTAAATCCCTCCCCCTCCTTTCCCTTCCCTCTCCTCCCCTCCCCTCCATTAAAGTCCCTCTCCTCCCCTCCCATCGTGTGAACCACACATACCATTAATTTATTAATTTGAAAGCAATAATTTAATTTATTATTATAAAACACTTTTGTTCGTAACATTCAAGTCTCAAAAGGTTTCTCTTTCTTTGAGAATTTTTTAATATATTTTCGGAGTGACATGCTATTCAATAAAAAAAAAATCTCGTATTTAAAACATTGTTTAATTATAATATATATCATTAAATAAATGGAAATAGTTTTTAAATTTTTGATAGGTTAAAATATTATTAAATTAAAGTTCAGATATTTTTTTCTCAAAAGAGATGACGCAAGATTCTTTATGATGCCACAGTGGTAGCCACCAATATATGATGGACTGCAATGGTAGTGCCACGTGGAGAATAATGGCCATGACAATGGACGAATAAGAGCAACTCCATCGACAAACCCTTCTTCGTCCCTTATGTGGGCCCCAATGCTGCGAACCTGGCGAACGCGTCCTTTGCCCCAACGCTGCAAACCCTTCGTGAACGTTGCTTCCTACCGAATGCGATCGCCACAAAGGCAGCTACGCGGGCGAACTCCAACGATGCACGGTGGGAAACGCAGTTCGTAAGGGTGCCACGCTGGCGAACTGCAGCTTGCAAACCTCTGTTGGAGGTGCTCTAAGGGGTATTTACGTACAGTTATATAGTGGGACCCTGGGGTTGTGAAATTGAAACATTGTTGAGACGCAAAGAAGATCCAAAGTAGCGTAAGCGCCAATCTCATCTCCCAACACATCCAACGCCTCTGGTCTTCCCTCAGCCGCCACTTTCCATCTCATCCGTCCAATCCCCTTATTAGTTTAATCAGCCTTTGTCCCTATACACTATAGCGTTGTTGTGTCGTTGAATTCTAAGTTGAAGGCCGTTTACTCTTCTCTCTCTCTCTCTCTTTGTGAAAATTGTCATGTGCATCTTCCTCTGTGAATCCGCCATCATCGTTTCAACAAATAACAAGTGAATTCCAATACCACCATTCTCTGAATCCGCATTCGTCCCTCTCTCATTAAGCCACATCATCAACCACTACCCACAATGGTATATATATATAGATTTAATGTTGTGTATTTTATTTGTGTGTGTTAACCTCAGATTTAATTTGTTTATGCCTTTGAATTGATGATTTTTAGAAATTCCATACTTCCATCAAATGGGATTAATTTTGAGCAGGACACAGTGTTGGTGCCTCCTTGGCTTGAGCAACTGCTACGCACACCCTTCTTCAACGTGTGTCGAATTCACGCTGATGCCGCCAGAAACGAATGTAACATGTATTGCCTAGATTGCAATGGCGATGCCTTTTGTTTTTATTGCCGTTCTTCAAGACACAAAGATCATCAAGTCATTCAGGTGAGTGGGGTACTGTGCTAATTTAATTTAATTTTCTCATTTATCTATCTTTTTTCTGGGTTTTATTTTATATATATAATGTGGTTGTTTTTTTTTTTTGCTATTATTGGTTAATTAGATAAGACGATCATCGTATCACGATGTAGTGAGGGTGTCAGAAATTCAGAAAGTGTTGGACATAAGTGGAGTACAAACATATGTGATCAACAGTGCCCGAGTTTTGTTCCTGAATGTGAGGCCTTTGCAACCAAAATCTGGGAAAGGAGTAGTAACTCACACTTGTGAGATTTGCGGAAGAAACCTCTTGGACTCATTTCGCTTCTGTTCTTTGGGTTGTAAGGTGCGATATTATTATTAATTATTTATTTTTCATCTCTCTCACAACAATGTTAATTGTCCATATCATTATCGACATATGCACATCATTCACAACTCAATCATCCTCATCATATGGGTATAACACCCACCACCCATACATCATCACCTACATTTGAAACCCCATCACCATCATTCAACATCATAATTATATTCCCACTGCTTTTTAATATTCATCATGCCTTCATAACTAGTTCTCCCTCCGTTTTTGAATATAAGCAACAAAAAATTCAAGTTTGTTGATTCTAAATATAAACAAATTTTAACTAACTTTACTCTATTTAATGATGTCTTACCTCAAATACCCTTCAATTAATTCAAAACTCTTTTATTCTCATGGAATAATTTCAAATATGCAATTTCTTTTTTGATTTTTTTAAGAAAATTAAATGAGACTAACTACTTTTTTTAAGGGGTGTGAAATAGTTTTTCTTTGTTACTTATATTAGATAACAGAGGGAGTATATCATATTTGACATTAATTTTAATTAACCAATAATTAATTTATATTGTTATTCTTTTTTTTGACAAAAAAAACTATTCATATTGTTATTCTTATTAACTAATAATTAATAATTAATTATTAAGATTTTTGGGCCTAACTCATCCTTACAAAACTAACTTGTAATGTAAGAGGTATCATTTACTTATAAACTCTTTTGATACCTTATCTCTAGTCTATGTGGGCATTGATTTTTCCCAACATATCCCCTCACGTCCAGCACTATTGGGTTTGATGTGTATATATAATGCGGTGGGTGGCCCATGGATCTAGGATAGACTCTGATACCATATTAGGATAGACTCTGATACTGTATTAGGATTTTTTTAACAAAAAAAAGTAACTAATAATTAATTAACTAATAATTAATTTATATTGTTATTCTTATTATTCATAATAATAATTAAAAGTATATAACGGTAATTATTTTTTTTGAACAGATATAATGGCAATTATTGTACAGTATTGCTTGGAACATGGCATGACTTATAATAATAATTGGATCATTTTATTAATTATTTGTTTAATTCGATGGTATTGATAATTCTATTGGGAATTGAATGATTTAATTAGCTTGAAGGAATAAAGAAAAATGGGGATGCAAGCTATGTTTTGGACAATAAGAATGAAGCATTGAGAATGGATACTACTACTACTACAAGGGAGGGGGTGTCAAGGGGATCAGTTTCGTATAGACAGCAACAAGAAGAAGAATTGCGTGAAGGCTCAACACAAGAGATGTATCCACCCACGCCATCTCCACCTTCAAATGCAAGGAGGAGGAAAGGTATTCCTCATAGGGCTCCTTTTGGCTCCTAATTCTAATGGATTCCTTCTACACTCAAAATTGGTACATATTCAATATTCAGATCATTTTTTAATTTCCTTGGAGTACAACCCTCTTTGGTGGGAAACCTCGTTATTGTATAATTTTTTTTTGTTCAATAAAAAAGAAAAAGAATAGGAACCTTTGGAAGGGGGTTTGTCCAAGGTCCATGAAGTGGAAAAAGATAGGAAAGGGTATATAGGAAAGCTCCTTCTTTTCCGGTTTGGGTCCCAAAAAGTAAAAAACCCAAATTACCCTTGTGAAGAAGCAATAATGCAGATTTGTTTAATACTTATTTATTAGTTGTGGGTGTACATGTCGTCATTAAGAAATTAAAAAGCAAGTCTTTGTGGAGTCCGTTTTATAGTTTTCAATGGCCCACCATGCACATGGGCCGTTTACATAAAGATAACCACACCTTTTTATGTTATTTATATATATTTTTTTTGACAAAATATTTTTATTTTATTAAGACGTGTGCATGTAAAGTACTAATGGGGACAAATCAACTTTCTATTTATCCCATTTATAGTTACCAATTTTGGAGTTCTCAATGGATTGGCCACACTTTCTCTCTTTTTGCCCTTTATACTTCTGAATGAATCCTTCCTCTCTCTTTCTCTATGTCCGCTCGCTAATTTGTTTGATTCATCCGGTGGCGGGCCTGAGATCAAGTCAGAGGGTGCAAATTTTTTTAAAATTTTACGTTATTATTGTTAAAAAAATTTAATAACAAATTATTAACTAAAAAAATTAAGGGACTATCGCAGTAATAACGAAAAGTAAAATCATAAGAACATTCTCAAACGATTAAATTATGCAAAATTACATTAGATTACAACTATGTGTTGTGTGTCTTGAAAAACAAATTCATTATTTATATTACTTATATATCCTTATAATCATTTATATTACATATTATATAAAATTATTTAAGTCATTTTATTTTAAATGATTTAAGCTCTTATTCCCTCCAAAAAACCTCAATATTGGATTAGAGCAAAAATTGAGTTAGGAGAGATTTTGTTTCTTTCTCCTCCTAAAAATTGAAACAAACATAAAAAATTTAAAATAATCTCTCCCTTCCCCTCTCCTCTCCTTCATTCACCTCCAACCAAACGCTATATGAGTAAGAGGGTTGAGAGATGAAAGTATATGAGTCAAAGTGTGCAAAAATTTAAATTGAGTTAGGTCAAAAAAATTATATAAGGGTGTAAATAAAATTTTTAAAATTTGAGGATGTGCAAGTGCACACGCTCAACTTTGATTGGGTCCGCTTATGGATTCATCTATTGATTGATTTATGGGGAAATATGTGAACATAGCAAGGGTAACAAATATGAGTGAATGATCGGCGATTAATTATGCCTATACCACTATGGATCATCTTCTTCTCTCTTTCCTCTACAGAAAGACAAGACAAACAAGTGTGGGGGTGTTTGGATCATATGCAGCTATGCTGCTTCTGCAACACAAAATACATAGGTAGAAAGAGAGAGAAAATGGAGATAAAATGAGAGATGATGAAACGAGAGAAGAAGATTTTAAAGAGTCAGAGAGGCCTAAGGAGTGCTAAAGAGTGAGTTTTCCCAGAAGATTCATATCCGTGTGGGTGAGAGGGAAAAAATAAAAAATGGGGGATAATGAAGAACAGGAGAAAATAAAGAGAGAGATGGAAAAGATGGAAAGAGATGGAGAGGATGAAGAAAGATGGAGAGGAATCTGGATGGAGAGGATCCAAGTCTATGCGTATACTTTATAATTGTATAGCGTCATTTTCTGGATTGGTTAATGGTTTAATTGCACTTTTAGTCCCTCTGGTTTGGACTGACTATCTTCCCAAAAGGGAAGCCACCTCAATTCAGGGGTAATTTTGATCGAGAAGGTGCTGAGCTTTGGATCCATGAGCCAAAGAAGATCTTTGCGACGATCCATTATTGTGAAGATCAAAGGTGACATATGCTTCGTTTTATGTTGGTTGGAGGTGCAGAGTTGTGGTGGAAGGGGAAGTAGAGACTGTTGGAGTCTGAGGGGGTAATGATTACTTGTGAGGTGTTCATGTAATGTTTCTTAATGAAGTATTTCCCTAGGTTGGTGAGGAGGGAGAAGGAGTTCACGAGTCTGAGGGAGGGAGGTATGTTTGTTTGGTGAGTGTGCTCCTAGGTTCGAGGAATTTCTGAAGCTTTCAGAGTTCTATCAGAGGTGCCCGAGGGAGGAGCGCGTATACAAAGTTTGAGGACACGACTTATCGATGAGTATTTATAGGTTTCCGGAGATGTTGGAGAGACATTCTACAGTAGAGAGCATTGATAAGAGAAGAGAATCACAACAGAGGAGTAGGGGGCCTATATGGAGTGGAGAACCTATACGACGTTGATCTGTTACTAAAAATATATTAAAATTTATGTAAAATTAATCTATTAACACAAATATATTAAAAAAACGACCAAACTTTTTGTCCAATGTAAATTATAATGAATAAGATTGATTAACCACATGAATAAAATTTGGTATTCCCATCATTTACCATAATTTATGTGAAATTAATATAATAATATTAATAAAATCAAACATATATTGTCAAATTCCCTATCTCTTTCACTCAAGTTGCTCCGTCGTTGACCTCAATTTGCTTGGAAACTTGTCCAAAAGATCTGGTATCTTGTTTTCCATATTGTAATCAAGTCGTGGTATGTGAACGAGTACGTGCACATGCAAAGTCGTAGGTGTGCTAAAATATGTATGTATGATTATAATGAGAAATAACCCTCACAATATTTTTTTTAACGGAATTATAATATTTTTTTTAGTGTAGCAATACTTCCTAGTTGACATAATAAATCGAATTTTGAGATCTCGCAGCTGTTTTCTCTGCTTCAACGATTAATTCTAAAATCGTCTGTCTTGGCGCTGGCGATCGAGATCTTGCAACTTGGGGTGGCATGACCATGTAACTAACCAATGACTCTATAAAGTAAACAATTTGTTTTAGATATAAAAAAAGGGTTAAATATGTATTTCATCCCTATAAAATTGACAAAATTTGATTTTGGTCCCTACAAAAATTGTATTCATTTTTAGTCATTACATTTAACAAAAATAGTGTGTTTTTAGTCCCTCATCAGGGACTAAAAGCACACAAATTTTGTATTTTTTAGGGACTACAAATGAATAAAATTTTTGTGGGGACCAAAATCAAATTTTGGTAAATTTATAGGGATCAAGAACATATTTAACCCTAAAAAAAATTAATTATTAATAAAAAAACCAAATAAAATGTTATATTTCATATACATGTTTAACAAATCTTAAATTAATTTAAATATGTGAATTAACGGCTGATATTTAATTATTATTTTACCTTTTAAGAGCTTAATTTCACATATACATTTTCAAAATAATCATAATTAGGAAGCATTTTTTTTAATGAATTGAACCGGTTTGGACCTTGGGTGGTGCTCAACGTGGTTGAATACGATGGCCGGAGTGAATGGCGGCACGATAGAGCGACAACAACGGCGTCGGGGTGTACTTGCAAAGACCCCAATGCCCAAGTCTATAGTGAACAAAAGTGGGTCAAACAGGAAAAAAGACATTGTACATGGGTCACTCAGCGAGGTGGTTTTTTATAAGAGATCAGTGTGTAAACTTAGTGGGAATTTCCGTTGATGCGTAATCAAAATCGCACATATCACGTCGTCAATTACGTCGTGATTCACGTGTGACCATTGATTAGAAGAACAACTTCGATCACAATTTGTTGAAGTCGTGATCTGTGTGATATCGCCCAATAAACGACTATGATTGGAAGGAGCACTTGAATGGACAATGGTGATGTAGACCTACGAGGAGTGATCCGTGTTGCTATAATCTGTGTCTTCTTGTGATTCACTTGGTCAGCGAGGTAAACTTCCGATGTGGGCTTCGTAGTGGACCAATGAGCTCCCGCCCATTAAGCATTTAGAAGCTTATAAATGGGAGTTTAATTAAGCTTTTGTTGAACAGTTTATTGAATAAATATTTACCCAAACGGGCTCTTAATATTTTGTTCTTTAATCAGTGACTAAAAAAACTATATATATGTATGACTGTTGCTCATGATGATAGGAGGTAATCAAAAGTCAGCAGCCTTTCATTCACACGAGATGTGAATAACAACAACACCCAATAGCCCTCAACTCAAGCATCATTTACCTCCATCAAGACATTAGCTTCTACAACAACAATTTGAACTTCTAAGAACTACAATCAACATGGTATCTAAATGTCTCAACTTCCAATATGTCTCTTCTTCTCATCCCAATCTTCTTCTCCCCCCATTTGCAACTTCAAAAATTCCAAGACCCTCTCACTTTCTCACCCTTCTTTCATTGTCAACAAAACCCACTAAAGCCTTTCATGCCCCCATGAGATGCTCCAATTCTTCCATCCCTTCGCCAAGTTTCCATATCGAGCCCGATCCGACGCTTACCAAAGACGATCTCAAGCCAACTACACCATCCCAAATGACCTTTACAGGGTTGGAAATGGCTAGCCTCTGGGTAGGACTAGTTGTTGGAGTCCCTTCTTACTACCTAGCTGGCAGCCTTGTCGATCTTGGTATGGCTTGGTGGCAAGGTATAGCCACTGTGGTCGCAGCTAACATAATCCTTTTAGTCCCCTTAATCCTCACTGGTCATCCAGGTACTCATTATGGTATATCATTCCCAGTTCTTGCTAGATCATCTTTTGGCATTCATGGTGCTCATATTCCCACCCTCTTAAGGGCTTTAGTTGGTTGTGGTTGGTATGGTATTGAATCTTGGATTGGTGGTGAGGCAATTTTCCTTCTTTTGCCAAAATCAATCAAACAAACTACTTTTTACACTAAATCTCTACCTTGGCTTGGCACTTCCCCACTTGAATTTTTTTGCTTCATGATCTTTTGGGTGGCTTAATTGTCCATTGTGTGGAAAGGAATTGATGGAATTAGAGAGCTTGAAAAGTACTCAGCTCCAACACTCATTGCACTCACTTCATGCCTCTTGATTTGGTCTTATCTCAAAGCTGGTGGCTTTGGTCACATGCTCTCTTTATCATCCTCAAAACTCACCACTTCACAATTCTGGTCTTTGTTTTTCCCTTCTCTCACTGCTAATATAAGTTTTTGGGCTACTCTTGCTCTTAATATCCCTGATTTTACACGTTATGCTAAGAGCCAGAATGATCAAATTATTGGTCATGCTGGTCTTCCAATCTTCCAATCTTCATGGGGGCATTCACATTTGTTGGTATAGCAGTTACCTCATCAACAAAAGTGATTTTTGGTGATGTTATTTCCAACCCAATTCAACTCCTTGGTCAAATTGGTGGCATTTCAACTACAATCTTTGCAATCCTTGGTATAAGCCTAGCCACTATCACAACCAATATTGCTGCCAATGTTGTGGCACCTGCAAATGCTCTTGTAAATCTTAGCCCCAAATGGTTCACTTTTAGAAGAGGTGCTCTTTTGACAGCACTTCTTGGAATTGCATTTCAACCTTGGAGGCTTCTCAAGTCAAGTGAGAGCTTTGTTTATACTTGGCTAGTTGGATATTCTGCATTAATGGGTCCTATTGGAGGAATTATTCCAGTGGATTACTATCTTTTCCGGAAAACAAAGTTAAACATAAAAGATTTGTATTCACGGGACCCTTTTGGGGATTACTATTACTCAGGAGGGTTTAATGTAGCTGCAATTGTGGCTCTTTTTGTTGGAATCTTACCAGCAATCCCTGGTTTTTTGCATAAAGTTGGAACCTTGACATCAGTTTCTAAAAGTTTTGTTGTCATCTACAATAATGCTTGGTTTATTAGCTTCTTTTCTGCAGGATTCTTTTATTGGGTTCTTTCAAGTTTGAGAAAGAAACTGAATGAATCTGCTGCGGGAGACCGCCTTTTGCATGCTCCTAAGTAAATACAGAGGAAATCACTGTCTCTAACAAAGTTTGTATACTGGCAATTTAGCATACCCAATGAACATTTTTTTTGAGAAACGTTTATTCTTACAGAAAAAGAAAATACAATTTTATATATGTCATATGGTATTGGAATTATGAAAGATCGATATTGGAATTATGCCATGTTACGTTAGGATTTTGGCAGCCTTGTATGTTCATTTTTCATCAAATAAAGGGATCATATCATATGAATATCTTTTCTCTGTAAAATATTATTCTGACAGATAAAGTATCCGAATTTATGGGTTTGAGGAATTCACAATATCTATATATTCATCAACTCTTGTCACTATAGATATTGCTTGCTTAGCATGTGATTGGTTGTGGTGAATTATAGAGGAGAGAGTAAGAGACGAGAGAGATTAAAGAGAAATGTTGAATTTCTTTTATTTGGTTGTAAGAGAAGTTGAGACGAGAGAGAATAAATCGATGGGACCCAATATTTTTTTGTTTCTTCGCTAAAGTGAGAAGAAAGAGGAAAGAAGTGAGCACTTTCCTATTATACCCTTAAAATATTAGTGATTTGAACTTTGCGGTCTTTTAAAAAAACGTTGTCACAAAAAGACAAAACTGTGTCAGTACCTACCTGTACGTGTGAATGGGTGTGCGGAGCCGGAGAGTGTTATTTTTTTTTTTATAAAACAAATATTTGACCACATATTTGATAAAACAAGTTCTCCACGTTTTGATTGATAAAAAAAAAGAGAGAATATGACTATATTCTTTTGAGTGCATATTTTAATTAAAAATAAAAAATAAAATAAAAAAATTATATTAAATTACTCAATTGATTTTATTAAATTGGATTAAGTATTTACTTAAATTAAAATTTAAAATTTAATAAACTAAAATTGTATGTTGAATTTTTTAATACAAGAATATTTTTGTCTTTTCAAAAACTAAACACACTTCTCTCTCTTCTATTTCTCTTCTCTTTTTCTTATACCAAATAATACTACAAATCTACTCTATTTCTCACATCTTTCTCTCTTCTCTCACTCTTTCTCACATCTTTCTCTCTTCACAATTTCTTTTCACAACCAAACATAGCCTTATACTATCTGGTTAGCTAGTATAGTAAATTGTATATTTCATTAATTTAATTTAAACTTGATTTAAAAATTACAATTTATAGAGGTAAAAGTTTTTATAGAATTAAAATCGTATTGTGGCAAGCATACTCAAGAGTTTAGATGATGAGAAATTAAGGACCTATTGGCTTAAACTTAAAAAACACAATACAAATTAAACTTAAAATCCTGTTTTTTCTAGACAGAAGGTTCGATAGATTCCGCCTAATCCTGGTTACTACAAATTAAATGTTGATTCTGCCGGTCCTACGGTTGATAATAGATGGGGAGCTGGAGCTATTGTAAGAGATGAAAAAGGGGTGGTGTTTGCTGTAGGTTCATGGTCCTTTACAACTCTTCAAGATTCTGATGTTGTTGAAGTTTGGGCTATGCGTAAAGGTTTGGAATTTGTAAGGGATCTTCTTTTCTTGAATATTGAAGCAGAGTCGGACTCTCTGAATGTGATATCAGCTTTAGAGAGTCATACCACTTTTAATTTGTATTTGTTTCCTTTGATCGTTGACAACTTTATTTGGGTTTTCATAGTTTTAAATTTTCACATATTAGGCGTGAAGCAAACCAAACTGCCCATAATTTGGCTAAGTTTACTCTTCACAATTTAGATCAAATTTGGGTTGAGGAATCCTCTAGTTGTATTTCTGCAATTCTGGCTTTTGATTTATTGCCAGATTCTATTTAATGAGATGATTTTTACCTGTCAAAAAAAAAACGATACAACTTTTTTCATAGTTTATTTCAAAAGCAATTATTTTTAAATTAACAGGAAAATAATTTTTTTATATTTGTAGTTTTTAAAAAACTAATATTTTCATTGTAATTTTTAAAACACATGGGCTTTAATTTTTTTTTGTTGAAATTAAACATTAGCATTGAATGGCTTGAAACAAAAATATTGCATGATGAGTTGTTTGACTGAGTTGGGATATATCCCTTAACCAGGTTCTTGATCCCAAGTTCCTCGCTAAACCAACCAAACCATGGGCCTCAGAGTTGAATTGTTTCCTAACATGGTTCACTAAGGTCATCTCTAACTAATTCAACTCACTTATAAGCACTTTATAGTCTTGAACAACTAATTTTAATTACCAAAACTAAGAGTTTTTTTTTTTGGGTTTTCCTAGTGCTCTGCTACGGTTTGGCTCCTAGAAAAGCTAGGATTTGTCGGCGCTTGCACTGCTTCTTCCGGCGAGTTCGTCGTCGATCTGTCCTCTTCCTCTTCTTCCCAGCTCTCTCTGATTTCATCCCTCCATGGTGAAGCTCCATCTTCTTCACTGTGCCACTGTTTCCTTCGCCCCTCCCTCGGCCCAACCCTTTTCTCGCCTGTACGGTGGTGGTAAGCCACCACCCGCATCACTGCTGGAGGCCACTCTCCCCCCACCAGAGCCGTCGGGCGGCCATCCTCCACCCCCTCCTAACCCTGAAGCCCCCGACCATTGGAACCTCCAGATCGTCTCAACTGCCATCCAGATCCAGATCTAGCTGATGGCCTTCGTAATTAGGTTTCCCTAAGCTACGACCACCACAAACCTGCCTCTTTCTCTTTCACCATCCACAACGGGTTTTTTCTTTGGAGGTCCATAAGATTCAGCTGTGCCCCTACTAAAATACGCGCTACAGATCCGATTTTATCTGTTGTGTCTCTTGTAATCGTTGTGATTTCAAATACATCTGCAGTGAAGCTTCTTCCCCTTCTTTTTGTGAAATTTGGCGGTGTTCTTGAGCCAAACCCAGTGATAAAGTTCTATTGTGAGCACCACGACGCCAGAATTGGAGGTTGCATGCTAAGCATGGCCTCCGGCGAGTCAAAGTGTATCTGCGGCTCCGATCAGGTGGAGGAGAAGTCTTCGGGGGCATTAAAGTCTTTTGGCTGTGAGAATTTTGTTAAAACCCTAATAGGCCTGACCAAATATGTGTTATCTGCAAACAGGGGCTGTGAAGAAGGTTTGGACTTAGGTGTTGGGCTTTTGAGCCTAGTAGTTTATTTGAAATCCTAGGCTTTGTCCTTAGTAGTAAGGAGAATCTCATGTTCAAGGTTAAGGTTGTATCTTGGAGATTGCAAAATTCCTGTAATATGCCCCATTAGAGGGTAGTTTGATTACAATTGGTGTAATGTTTTGGGGCTTTGCCCATATGAATGAAATGTTACACTTTTTGACCCCAAAAAAAAAGTCTTGAACAACTAAGACCTTGTTTGGATTGACTTATGAACAACTTATGTGAGTTTATTTACTTGCATAAGCACTTGTGAGAATGTTTGGAAAAGCTTATGAAAAGAGCTTATGACTGTTTTATAAGCTGTTTATAGTTTATTTTTATAAGCTCCCAAGAGTAGCTTATTAAGGAGCTTATTCGGGGCTTATGAGTCACAAATGCGGAGCATTCCTCAACACCCATGATCGATTCTCGTCTTGCCCTTTTTTGTCTCTTTTTTATTAGGCTTAATTGTATTTTTGGTCTATCAGTTTTCTTAATTTGGCGATTTTGGTCCCTATATTTTTTTAATTGTACTTTTGGTCCCAAAAATCGTGGATTGTGTATTTTTGGTCCCCCACTTTCTCAAAATCCAAGATTTTTTGGGACCAAAAGTGCAAAAAATTCATGGTTTTGAGGGACCAAAAGCGTAATTAAAAAATGAGGACTAAAATAGCCAAATTAAGAAAGTTGGAGAGCCAAAATTGTCAAAAATAAAATAGAGGGATCAAAATCGAAAAATTGAAAAAGTTGTAGGAGAAAAATGCAATTAAAGCTTTTGTTACGTCAAGCTCTTCCCTCGTTTTCTTTGTGTTGGTCAACGTGAATTGCGGTGACTTTGTAGGACTTTCGGTGACTTGCACAACAGTACTATTTTTGTAATAACTGGTGTTTTCAAAGATCCTTTTTTTGGTACATGGTGTTTTCAAAGATTTTATATCACCAAGAATAATACAACATCCTTTTGCCAACAAAAGAAAAATAGAATAGTACATCGTAGATTCGAGTCCCTATTAGTCCTCTTACGATGAAGTAAATGTAAATACTTTTGTAAGTGTTCAAAGAGCCCGGAAGTTTTTCCTACCTTAAACTGAGACGCCATCATCTTACCCTAAACTTTTATAACAAAAAAAAAATAACTACCTGTGTTTTCTAGGTCGATCCAAATTAATATAGCATTATAGCCTATGTGTAATTTAATTTTCTTCAAATCAGTCCGTTGGATATTAATTGTCATATTTTTACTTACATCAGACAAATGAATAATGAATGATTAATTTCTTTATTGCTAATTATAATTTTATGATTCCGTAAAAAAAACTATAATTTTATGATTTATGTGATATGAATCTAAAAACTTTAGTTTATTTTCTAATCATGGTTTGGTTATTAAATTTTATATTTTTAAAATTAAAAACGACTGAATCGAATGTTAATTTTTTATTTTTATTCATGGCTTCGTGATATATTATAAGGTGATTGCTGAATTTTTAATTTTGGTAATAATTTTGTCATATAAATGATAACACTTATAATTAAATATTACATCATAAATATTATTTGAAAAAATTACTACTTTTTTTATAAAAAATGGGAGAACAACTGAAAATGCAAACTGGCTACATCAGTCGAGACATAAACATACTTAATAATAATATGACTATATATTATTAAATATTATATGTAAATCATTCTGTCATATCGTGTGTGTATATATTGAAATAACGTAAAATAGATTTTAGAGAAAATGTAAAATGTTTTTAGTTTCCAGTTTTCATATTTATAATGTTTCGTTCATGCTTATTTTTTTTAAATAGATATTTCTAATAGTAAATATATACAATGCAAATAAATAGTCAATATTATTATTATTATTATTATTATTATTATTATTATTATTATTATTATAACCTTCGAAAATAATTGTCCCTTACATGTTGACATGTACTATCAATATAAGCATATAAATGGCTGACAAAATTACTAAATTAAACTACTATATTTTTGTCACTTATCATTTTAAATGGGCAAATATGTCAATCTAAATAAAAATAAATTAAAATAAAAATTAAATTCACATAAAAAAATTATTTTTTTTTACCTTTTTTTACCTTCTTTTCTCTCACCTTTCACATTTTTTCTCCCTCTTCTCTCTCTCAGGTGACACTCTTTCTCTTTTCTTTCTTCTTTCTATTTTTTTTTGTCAACTTCTTCTTGCTATTTCTCTTTTTTATATTTTTATATTTTATCATTATAATTTTTTCATTATTTATAAATAATTATTTTCGTTTAAAGTCTTAATAAGAAAACATTACATATTGTCAGTATAATTTTATCGTCTTTGATCATGTATCAAAATTTATAAATATATTTATTATATATTTTTTATAGATGATTATTTTACTTTTAACTCTTAACGGTAAGAAATATTACATACTATCGGTATAAATGATTATTTTTCTTTTTCTACTATCAATATAAGCATACAAATGCCAGACAAAATTACTAAACAAGACTACCATATTTTGCCACCTATCATTTAAAAGGGGCAAATATGTCAATCTAACTAAAAATAAATAAAAATAAAAATTAAATTCACATAAAAAAATTAATATTTTCTACCTACTTTTATCTTTTTCTCTCTCACTTTTCACTTTCTTTCTCTCTCTTCTCTTTCTTCTCTCTCTTCTCTTTCTTCTCTCTCTCACTTGACACTCTTTCTCTTTCTCTCTTTCTTCTCTCACACCCTCTCTCTTCTGTTTCTTCTCTCTATTTCCTTTTTTTGTCAACTTCTTCTTTCTATTTCTCTTTTTCTATATTTTTATATTTTATCATTATAATTTTTCATTATTTATAAATAATTATTTTCGTTTAAAGTCTCAATAAGAAAACATTATATATTGTCAATATAATTTTATCGTCTTTGATCACGTATCAAAATTTATAAATATATTTTTTATAGATGATTATTTTACTTTTGACTCTTAACGGGAAGAAACATTACATACTATCTGTATAAATTATTATTTTTCTTTTGGATCCAGACGGAGAAACATAAAATATTTATTTTTTATACGAGCGTAAACGTCTTTATTATTTATAAATGATAAGTTTGCTTCTTAGTCTCTACGGCGAAACATTACATGTTGTGGGTGTAATTTTATTGTCTTTTAACACATATCAAATTAATAAACGTTTTTTATCATTTGTAAATGATTATTTTATTTTTTAGTCCTTACGGGGAAACATTACATGCTGTGAGTGTAATTTTATCATGTTTGAACACATATCAAATTTGCAAATGTTTTTATTATTTATAAATAATTATTTTGCTTTTTAGTCCTTACGTGAAAACATTACATGTTGTCGGTGTAATTTTATTATAAATAATTATTTTGTTTTTTTAGTCCTTACGGGAAAACATTACATGTTGTCGGTATAATTTTATTATAAATAATTATTTTACTTTTTAGTTCCTACAGAGAAACATTACATGTTTTGGTGTAATTTTATCATCATTAAACACATATCAAATTTATAAATGTATTTATTATTTATAAATGATGATTTTGCTTATTACTCCCTACGGAAAAACATTACATGGTATCGATGTAATTTTATCGTCTTCGAATACATATCAGCTTTATAAATAATTTTATTATTTATAAATGATAATTTTGCTTTTTACCCCATACGAGGAAACATTACATGTTGTCGGTGTAAATTTACCGTCTTCAAACACATATCAATTTTATAAATATCTTTATTATTTATAAATGACAATTTTACTTTTTAGTCTCTACGGGAAAATATTACATGTGAAGGAAAATTACAACTATGTATTACACATTATTCTATCATATTAGAAGAAAATTTATATTTACAGTATAAATATGAAATAAATCCGAAGCTCATCACATTGAAGCTTTGATTTTTATATACCTACATTTATGATGCAGCCTTAAAAAAAACAAATACAGGATTTCTTAGCAACCAATGCCGCGCGAACCGTGCATAAGCATGGGTATGTTACTAGTTATCCTTAAGTAACATTTACATTATAATAAAACTTCTTTGGTTAGTTATCTTTGTTAAACCATCAATAGTTTTATATGTTCCCAAACTCTGTTGCATCCCACCCAGAGCACTTATAAGCATCTACCACTATCTTGGAGTTCATTTCAAATATAACATTTTGCATCCCTAACTCTCGCATCCACTGAATAGCTGCCTGTAAACCACAAGCCTTTCCTATTTTAACATCCAGAATTGGTTGAAACCATTGAGTCCCCCCCCCCCCGCGTAAAAAGGCCAAATTCATCCCTCAAGCACAACCCAATACAAACTTTATTTGAAGATTGGGAAAAAGAGGCATCAATGTTGCATTTGATATAACCTGTTGGTGGTTTTTTCCACTGATGTAGAAACTCCTTTTGAGCATGCTGAGAAGCAATTTGTTGCGGCCTTCTTGCCTGGCTCCATTCTTCTAAAAGCAGCTTTCCTCGATGGAGTTTGAGGACATTATTAGAGAATGCCATTTACAACTCGTTTCTTTTTGTCAAAACTCTAGGGTGAAGTTTGTTAAGATGTCGGTTAATATGGTTGCTCATTGCTTAACAAAGGCGGCTGTTGAAAACGCCAATCCTCATTTTTATATTGATACCTTCTTGTATTGGAACTTGTATTATGAATGAAACGGGTTGAATTTATCGAGTAAAAAAAATAGTTTTATATGTTCCTTTTCTATTACTCGATTATCTGTGACTATAAAATTCAAACCTAACAACAAAGACAAAGTTTATTAAAAATATTCTATCATGGGGGCTTATTATTACGGGGAGCGATCTGTAAAAAAAAATTAAAATAAGGGGAGGGGCACTTAGGTATAGACCTGGCAAAATGGGTTACCCAGTCCGCATTGGATTGACCCAAACCAGGTCACAAGCTTTTTCGGGTAGGGCTAAAAAGCCCTGGTAAAATTTGAGCTCAGCCTAAGCGTGGCCCTATACAGGCTGCAGGCTTTTTAGGCTGGCCCGCATATATTATTCTAAATTTAAAACTATTCTTATGATCACAAATTCACTATTTTGGTGGTTCCCATTATCCCATCCTAAGCAATATTGCGTAAGAAAAATTTATTTGCAATTGCTATTTCGCGTTAATTGTGAATTCATTCGTCAGTGCGCAAACCTATTCAGCATTGTATCTCTCGGTTGTAAACAGTGTTTAATAGGGGTGAGAATAGGTCAGGCCGCCTGACAGGGTCCTATGGCCTCGCCTACGTCAGACTAGGCTTTTTTTTTAAATATACTAGGTCAAGGCTTTTTGAGAAGCCTATTTAGCTAAAAACGTCGGGCTTTGGGCCACCCAAAAAGCTTTTTAGACCTAACAGACCGACCTATATAAGTAAATATAAATAATAACTTTATATTGTTATTATTATATTAGATTTTGTATATTGTGTTAAATCATATACTAACTGATATTTTCAAAAATTTAAGCATATTGACTTACATAAATTTTTGACATACTTAAAGGTCTTATTGCAACATAGAATTTAAATAGGCTATCATATAAGGTTTGATTCTCAAAAGGTCATGTTAGATATTGAAAAAGATTTATATCGTATGAATAAATAAGAATCAGACCTTATAAAACTCAGCTCGTCCTATCTATGTTCATCCATATGTCTCATGTCTCTCAGTAGCAGTGGTTTTAATTTTTTTCTTTATAGCTTATTATTAATAGAATTTAACCTCATTCGCCTATTAGCCCATTAGTCTATTTTAAGACCGTTCAGATAACTTACTCAAAGACGTTAATATCAAATAGGCTTTTAAGTAGGCTAACAGGTAATATCAGACTTTCAAAAAGGTCAGGCCAGGCCTAAAAAAAACTATGACAGGTAACAGGCCAGACTTAGGCCTTGAACACTACAAGAATTTTGGTTATTTCCTACAAAAATTACCTAGGGCTTGTGACCCTAGAAAAATACCCGTATGAGAGTTACCTATAGGTATCTTAAAAAAATCGTTGGAATAATTGAGCGGTACCTAGGGGCTAGTCGCTCGGTTTATGTCAGCCCGTTTCTTTTCTTTTCTTTTTGGCCTTTTACTTCCCCACCTCCCCCACTTAATTTTCCCACCTCCCCAACCTAATAAAAAGACTGAAATACCCCTCAACTTAACCCTAATTTCCTCCTCATTTCATCACCTCCCCCCACTCCACAGTTTCTCACCTCCCCTCTCCTCTCCCTCTCCCGATCCTCGCCTCACCTCCCCTCACTTCCACAGTTCCTCACCTCCCCTCTCCTCTCCCTCTCACTCTCGCCCCTCACACTCCGCACATTTCCACCCTCTCCCATCGTCTCTCTCCCTCTCACTTTACGCAGAATGCGGGCATCACGCTATTTTTTTTCTGGTTTCTCTGTAATTCCGGACTCTAGAATCCGGAACACTCCGGCTTCAAGAGTTTGGACGTAGGAATTGAAGTTTCTGTCATTCTGAATGTCCGGACTCTAGAATCCGGAACACTCCGGCTTCAAGAGTCCGGACGTAGGAATTGAAGTTTCGCTATTCCTCAACGTCCGACTCTAGAATCGAATCCGATTCTAGAGTCGGACGTTCACGATGTAAACTTCAATTCCTACGTCCGGACTCTTGAAGCCGGAGTGTTCCGGATTCTAGAGTCCGGACGTTCAGAATGACAGCAGTAGTTATTTAGTTTGATTTTTATTTATATTTTATTTATGAATTTATTTTACAGGATTATGGCACGTACGAGGGGTCGTGCACCCGCTAGGGGTGGTCGGATACCAAGTGGTCGGATATCAGTCCCTGTTGATGACCGGACGAGACCTACTATGTCGGCGCGCAAGCGTCAGGATGAGCTGCGTCGACATCATGACGGTAGTGGAGTCGGTACTTCAGCTAGTACGTCAGCAGCACATGAGCCGGCCGTGGAGCGACGTCAGCCGGGCGGCGGCGGTAGTGGAGCCGGTACAGCAGCCGGTGGTGGAGCCGGTAGTAGAGCCGGTAGTGGAGCCGGTAGTAGAGCCGGTGGTGGAGCCGGTACAGCAGCCGGAGTCATTCCCTGGGGGCCCATACGACAGATCAGTTCTTGTCAGTTATGGACAAGAACATGTGGCCGCACGGTTGTGGCTTGAGCCCGACGTAAGTAAACACTATTTTTGTTTTTTACATTAATTTCATTTATTTATATGTAATTGACTTATATTGTCTTTGTTTGATGTCGATTGCGGGGAGAGATTAGGGTGATCGATCCACGGCACGGTGTATCTGCTTTTGCCCTTGTCCGCAGATTCATGCTATTACGGTTGGTCGAAGCTTGATCCACTCAGCGGCTTTGTTATGGGGCGGTCGACAAGGGCGTCGGTGCCTTTGTAGGCCGGTGGCATTCGAACACTTCCAGCTTCCACTGCCGATTGGTGAGATAGCGGTCACTACGGATGGCGTGTCACGGCTACTCCATATTCGATGATGGGGCGTTCTACCTGCCGCCTGGCCGGATAAGCGGACAAGCTTCTTTGCTATCTTGTGGGCTGTTAGGCGTCCCTAGAGCTGCAGCACATGAGGAGATTGATAGGAACAGATGTACTTCTGTTCGACTGGAGTGGCTGCGCACCGAGGTATACAGGCGATGCTGCGAGGATGGAGAGTGGGACATGGCAGCCAGGGCTTACCTATTGCACCTTGTCGGCACCACTCTGTTCACCGAGAAGAGTGGCTCCTTGACGCGTATAGGATGGCTGCACATGTTTAGGGACTTGAGCCGTGTCGAGACCTACGCATGGGGTGCCATGGCCCTCGCACATTTGTACGACCAGCTCAGGGATGCGAGCAGGTTTAAGACGAAGCAGATGGCGGGATTTGCGACGCTATTACAGGTACGAATTTTGTTGTATTCAATAATCTGTTATTATACTTGTAAAGCACTAATTAAAGAGTATTTGAGTTTTTAATTTTCATGCAGGCCTGGATTCATGAGCACTTCCAGACACCTGACCTCGGATCCAGGAGTTTATGTCTGGAGTACGACGAGGCAGTACCCCGTGCCTCTCGTTGGGATGTGGTCAGAGGCACAGGACTGTTGAGGCCATATCGGCGGGCCCTGGATCGGCTGACTGTAGGCGATGTTACCTGGGACCCGTATGTCGGTCACAGGCAGGCGCATGAGTTCTACACTATATCTCACTTCAGGGGCTTCATCCGTTTTGGGACTCTCGTCTATCCATACCTGCCGGACATGGTATTGCGCCAGTTTGGACATGTGCAGCGCATACCCGTCGATCCCCGGGACTTGAGACGGTAGTCGGTCAGTTCAGAGGAGATGGACGAGAGGTGGCTTCATTTTGATCAGCACCTCATTGTTCTTGGTGCTTCGGTGGCGCCTGGATTACCGGACGTGGAGCCTGGATACATGGATTAGTTCCGACGTATCTCACATCCATATATATATATATATATATATATATATATATATATATATATATATATATATCCTGATCATGTACCAGTTCCAGATGCAGGATCGCCGCCGCCGCCACCACCACCATCCCCACCACCACCGCCACCAGCAGATGTATGTTATATTTATAAGTCTTATTTATTTGTCTTAAACAGCTGTGAATACGAAAATTAAATCTTTTTTTGTTGTTGTCGTAGGCTGCTAGTTGGGCTAGGGTGTCACGAGATTGCAGGCGATGATGGACGGACCTCGCACATCCAAATCGACACCGATGGTTGGGAGCGTCACGAGAGCTACAGAGATTAGCACGCCCCATTTCCAGCAGATATATACACGGACGACGGTCGGCGTAGGCACGAGTAGCAAGACACCTCTTAGTGTTTTCATATGTATTTTGATCAGACATATATATGTATTTGTATTTTGGGATATATGCATTTTATTTGTTCATAAATTTTGCGTCTCCTGGTCGTACCATTATGTCGTTGAGAGGCAAATACAATTAAAACACAAATTAAAACACAAACTGAACCATAAATATAGAGATCCAATATATAAATATTCAATGATCTACAGCTACATGTTCTGCGGATGAAATAAAAATAGATTTTCAATGTTGCATGCGACTAAGATATAGCGCCTCCCAATCCCTAGCACAATCGCTTCTAAACCTTTTCCATTGAACATCCGGCTGAGGTATTGGAGCGTCATGCTTTAAATAGACCTGAAAACATGTCATTTTGAAACCAGTTAAACAAAGTAAAAAATGATGTAAAGGTTACAAAAAAAATAAAGAGTTAACACAACTATTGTACCTGTACAAAGTGTTCCATTCTATGCAGAAATCCAATGCAGAGGACGCGCTGATTTTTCCAATCCTTCGGTGGTCCGTGCCTGAGAGGGAAAATTGTGGTACTTCCCCTTGGGTCTAAACAGATCAGAACCACCTTATATTTGTTAGCAATCACATATCCTGCATCTGGCATGGTCATCCATTTGTCTTTTTTGGCAACATGATCAACCCTGTCAACATAGAGTGATCGCCTTAGTGCCTCAAGGTTGTCTTCGCCACAAAGTACACCAACATAGTCGTCCCGGTTTCTCTCAACCTCTCTAATCAAATCCTGTTGGATTAAGGGCCATGCATTCTCCCCCATCCCAAGTAAAGCAGCGATGCAACGATACCCACAGTTCCCATCGGGCTCTACATCAATAATGTTGTCAATGTATTGATGAATTTGATAAGGAAATTGGTGTATGAATGGCAGGGCCGGTGACTTCATCGGTGGAGGAGCAGCGTAGGTGGTTCGACTTGATGGGAGGAGGAGGAGGCTGTAGGTGGTTCTGCCTTGATGGGAGGAGGACCCGAATGTCTAGACAAAGTGTGAGCCGACTTATTGGGCAGAGGAGGAGCTGGACGTCTAGACGAGGTTGGAGTTGATGCACTATCGTGTTGGGAGGCAAAGAAGTCATCAACACGCTCCCATGAGGATGGATCGCGTCTTGTTGAAATATCTATCGCCAACCACTTTCCTTTCTTTGGTGCTCCGCGGGTTCACCTTACAAGGGTGAGCAGATAGAAGTGGTGTCGAAATGCCAACTCACGTAGTTTCGCCTTGATACCATTTTGCACGCAATATCAAGCTCCTGAAACCTACGTGCCAATCTGCCAAGCTCAACTTTGTATACTTAGTTACGAACCATGGATCCGTCGGTGTCACATGGGTTCTCGGCTCAATTTCCTCCGGTGAGTATGAGCGCACTCAATGGGATTGGGATGTAGTGCATCGTATATCCGCAAGCTCACATGCATAAGGTAGTCCATGCGTGTATCTTAGCACACAACCACACGCTAGAACTATCTATGCCAGCGGTGCTAGATCGGGCTTCGTTGGCAATGTCTTTATGCGCATTCTTAGACACAAGGCCATTTAAGTGCTTGTAGGCGCAATATTAAAGCAATGTTGTTGTCTACTAATGCTATGCTCGAATGAAGCCTTCAACTCGGTGTCTTTGTAACACGATCATGTTATTCATTGCATCCCAGCGATTACACAAATCTCCTTTGCTATCGACTAACAACTTCTTCAACCGCCTTGATGTGCGACGCAACCTGTTCATCGGAAAACAAACACAATTGAACTCCACGAAAATAGTGATAAATGTCGGATGTCACCGAGCAATTCAGATGCATACACGTTGGTTGTTTTGTTTCCAATGTGCATATCTTAGGTCTATCCATGCGAAAACAAATTTATCCCTGTGTTGATTTAGCCATGTGTTCTTGACATAGTCAATGAAGTTATTGAGCGGTCTTTGAAACATCCTCGAAATGTTGCGATCATTCTGGTAGTCATCCATCGTTGGTGAATCAACAAGCGAATCAAACGCGATCATCACTAATTCAATTTTTTCTTGTGGATACACATAAGTCTTGCACTTCGCCTCACATTCTTACGGATATGGAATTGGCACAACATGTTATGCGACGGGGAAAAAGCGTTAGCCATTGCATTCATCAAAGAAAGTTCTCGGTCGGTCACTATCACTGTGGTAATGAATCTGTCTCACAAACATACCCTTCAACTTCTCAAGCACCCATGTGTAGTTATCCGCTTTCTCGGAGCTCCACAAATGCAAATGCAACAATGAATGTCATCTCAGTTGAGGTCACACCAACAATCTCAACTAGTGGCATCCTGTACCTATTAGTCTTGTATGTCGAATCAATAAGCAAAACAATGTTGAACGAATTTACAAGCTTGATAGCTTCAGGATGTGCCCAAACTATATCAGTGATAACATCAGAGTTATCGGCTTTTCTATGCTAGTGGACATAACGATCACGGTGCATCAAGTTCATCAAATGTTGTAACTCGATTACCTCGCCTTAGACTAGATAGGATCTTTTGTCGTGCGTTGTAGATCCGCCTAATTGTGGTGTATTTGTTTGGATTTTTATCTTTGTAATGAGAGTAAGGAATTTCTCGGCTTAATCATGTTCAATGTCATGTCGCTCAGTTAGACAACTCTTGAAGTTAGGCAGCGAGCATATGGATGACCCTTAATGTTTTCGACTAACCCGTGGTTGTGCATCACGCACATTACCTTCAAAATCCACCTCAGGCACCTTTCACCACCTTCCTTTCAATCTGAATGGGCATTGACATTTTCTAGTGCGGTAGCCTTCACTCCCATAGTCTTGTAAGGCTTATACTTGCCACTTTTCGCAACCCAACATCACAAAAGTTTTTTTGCTTGATTGCCCATAGTGCGATCTTAAAATAATAACCATGCCAGCGTCTCGTGCCCGTGCCAATAGGTCATCAGCGTAGAAAACACCTGAAGCGACAACATGTATCATTCACCAACTCATCTAACAAATCTTAACAAAATTGATCAATAAAATAAGTACCCGAGCGTAGTGAATGCGCTTTGGTACAATCCATGGAAACGACCTACGGAACATCGGGAACAATGGGCACTATGGTGTCGGAAAGTTGTCTTCGGAAAATTTGTCTTCCATTGAAGCGCCTTTGGAAAAAGACAAGTCAAAACTTTAACAGACAAGAGTCCGGATTCTAATTCGGAATATTAGGATTCTTAAATCCGGACTATTTTATACCTCAGGACTTTAGAATACGGAGTACTCGGATATTAGAATCAGGACTTGGGAAATAGAGTAATCAAAATATATCGTCCGGATTCTTATATCCGGAGTGATCCGGTAATAAGAATCCGGACAGTCTGCGATTTCAGAAAAAAAAAAAAAAAAAAAGAGGCCGACGAACCTGTGGAGGAGATGGCGAACGAATGCGATGCAGGGACCCAACGACGGTGGTGTTGCTGCTACTGCGGCAGCTGCGGGTGGATTGCTAACAAATGGTAAGGGAGGTGGGAAAATAGCGAGGGAGTATGTGAGGGAGGTGGAGGGAGTATGTGAGGGACGTGAAGAAAAAAAAATGCAACAGTTGGATATTATGTATGCAAGGGTAAAGTTGAATTTTTAAAAATATGGGAGGTGAGAAAATTAAGTGGGGGAGATGGGGAAATAAAAGCCCATTTTTTTTTTTTGAAATTGGTATTAACCGAGGGGATAGGCCCTCGGACTTGCCCAGTCCAACATAATTAAAAAAAGGGAAATGTTCTCCCTATATGTTTATACTGCAGAGCAGCTAGCAGCAAGGGAGAGAGGGAACGACATTTGGCTGTGAGAGAGAAATGCGATATTTGCTCCAGCACTACTTCCCGCTAGGTAAAAATTGGAATAATCGGTGTATTTTCTCAGCCAATCATCTGGTTGGGTTTTGATCCCATGCAGCGCTTCCACAGCATCGTCGTATGCCGCCGGCAATCGGTGTTCTGGGGCGAGACGGTAGTCTACGACTACGACGATGGATCCGGCATCGTTTGCGAGGTTTATGCAGCGGTCGTGAAGGAAATCTGAGGTTGGATTGAAGAGGATGAAGCCACCTCCGTGAAAGAAAACGATTAGAGGGAGTTTAGGGTGGGAAGTGATCGAGTGCTTTACGGGGAGGAATATGCGAGCAGAGGTGTTGTGTGACGGGAGAATCTTTGGTGAGAACGGGGATGGATGGGAAGGTTGGGATCGGGTGAGGGTGAGGCGTGTGGGTCTCCACGCAGACGAGTGATGTTGTCGTTAGAATTCAGGGCGATTTTGAGATGACAGAAGGGATCAATGGCGTTAAGTGAGAAGGCGTGTGGTTTTTATGTTTTTTTTTGGTACTCTTTTCCAGACCACCGCATTCGATATGTTGCGCTGGGTTTCTCTTGGCTTCAGATTGTGTTTTGTTTGGTTTGGGTTCTTCTGGTTTTGCTTCTCTGATGATCTTCTTCCTGGTGATTTCACACTCGTGGTGAAGAAGATGAAGACAAAATTTAATTAATTGATCTTCAGGACGTTTCTACAAAAATGCTAATTTTTTAAATTGGGACTAAATTTTTGAAATTCAATTAATTGGATGTTTTCAAATAGGAAAGTGTTGATGCTGAGAATGGTAGAGCTCTCCTCCTCCTTAGGATTGAGTACTCCCTCTTCCAGAGTCCAAAAAAGGGGGTGGTACCTGCAAAGACACTCCGACGCCTAAGTTAGATGGGGCTTTGGAGGAGAAGGAGAACAGGGGGATTAGGGTTTAGAGTCAGTAGTGAATATGCAAACCTGGGGGGTCAAGCCCCCTTTATATAGTGGAGTCACGTCGAGGGAGGGTAACCACCGATCCGGAATCTGCAGTAACTTCTCCCTCGCACTTCAAGGATCAACTAATCTCTTTCACGATATCTCGCTGCCAGTCAGTCACGTCTTGGCTCGTGATCTGATCTTTGGGGTGGCAGCGACTCAAGCATCGTCTCCGGTGTATCCGCTTTCTAGAAGGTTCGAGGTCGTGAGTCATTTCGCCCCAGGCACGCTGGCGTTATCAGGCGATCGTAGGGGATCGTTTTGGCGCCTCAGGGTCGGATGTAGCTCGTGAGCTCGAAGAAGGTCGAGCAGAAGCGGCCGGCTCGGTTTGGTGGTTCTTGGGACTCGACTGGGGCGGTCCGTAACACAAGCCCCCAGACTCTTTGCGAAAGAGCGGAGGGTCTACCTATTGTTCTTGGGTCGGTATCCGAGTTGAGTTATTGAGGTCGGGAGCGTATCCCAGAAGCTTGTTTGTCTGGGGCGTCACGCTCCACGTGTCGCACCTTGACTCGGTGTTCTGCCACGTGATGGGACTCAGACGGGACGTTTACTCAACCGTTCCTCTTCCCACCGTCGATCGTCTGATGCGGCCTGGACCGCTAGATCTACATCCGATTTCGTAAATGGAGGGCTCGGATTGGTTCGCCCCTTCATTTTTCTCCCGCGGGGGTTATAAAGCCACCCCCTCTTCTTCTTTCTCTCTTTTCTTCGTTCCGCTCTCCCTGAAAGCTTCGTCTGTCATCCTTCCCTGCATTTGTGTTTTGGGCGGCCGTTTCATCCCCGTTCCTTCGCGTTTCCTGGTAAGTCTTGTTACTGTTCTTCATTAATGGCTTCTTCCTCTCCTTCTCGTCGTCCCCCTTCCCCCATACCTTTGAGTTCTGGGAGGGGCTCGTCGTGCGAAGCAGCGAGCACGTCTTTGATCTTTCTCGCGCCACCTACGGGAGGCTACGGCCTGAGGGCTCCTCCGAAGCGGTGGTCGTGACCCGATGCCTCTCCGGTGGTTCCTCCCACCTCACAGGTTTCACTTCTCCCCATCGCGTCTGTTCCTTCGTACTCACTTCATAAGGGGCGGCGCCGGGTGGGAGATGATAGGTCTCCTTACGCTGGGTGCACCCCGATGTACTCGGGGTGGCCTCAACATTTTTCGGTTTCTTGGCGTGCGCTCTTAGTCTAGTGTGTCATTTACACCGAACCGGGATCGAGACGAGGAGGTAACTTGCCTCCCTGCTCTCCCGACGGCCGAGTATGCTTTAACAAGGCGAGTCTAGTTCCCAGGACTTCGTTTCTTCTACAAAACTTTCTTTCTGTGAATAGGCCTCCGCTTCCCCTGGGTAGGTTTGAGTGTGAGGTCCTCCGATGGTGGATGCGGCCCTTCGCAACTACACCCCAATAGTTTGGGCTTTTATCAGGGCTTTCAAGCTCGTGTCAGAGTACTTTGGGGTTACCCCTCTCTTTGCTCTCTTCTTGATTTTTCGAGCTTAGGCTTGGCAGCGGCTTAAGTGGTGCTCGCTCGATAAAATACCTGGCTTTTACATTCTCGAGCTCTTCACCGGTCTTATAAGAACTGGAAATCGATTTCTTCAATATCAGAAATGCGGAGAGGGATCCCTTTTTCTTTTACACGCTCAAAAGCGAGCCTCTGTTTCCCTTTCTTGGAGCTCGGTCCTCGCCCCATAAAGAGGTGGATTTCAATTCATTGTCGATCACAGGCCAGGCGATAGTGAACTTTCTCGCTCGTTTGCCCACATTGCATTGTGGTCTCTCCTCGCCCGAGCTCTAAAGGACCCACCCGGTGGAGGGATTACTTAAGTAAGTCTTGTTATCATCCTTTAGCGTGATTCTCGGCCAACATGGGTACTAACTTTCATTTTATTTTCAGCACGATGGCTCAGAAGATGACCAAGAAAGAGATGGCCGAGCTCCTCGAGAGAGCTCAAAGAGAAAGGTCGCCTAAGTTCTGGGCCGGTTCCTACGATCTTTGCCGCTTCGCTTCCTCCGCCAAGGCTACCGTAAAAGCAGTGCGCGCTCCCCGATTCGATTCCGGTTCGATCACCGCAGCGAGCCGAGGGCCTCGTGGGGATTCCTCTAAATATCCCTGACGGCTCAGTGGTTCCTCCACCTTGGAGAATTTGCCGATCAAGCGAGAACGCCGAGATTCCCTTTGGAATGTCGGCCGACCGCTCGACGGATCGATTAGATCATGCGTAGGTCCGACGACAGTGTATGGTAAGCGAGGCGGCTGGGTTTGTGCAAGGCACTGGGCCTCTATGGGCTCCGTACGTCTGCTATGGCCCAGTTCCTTTCTGATCGAATAAGGGCTCGGGCCACCGGCCGAGCCGGGGCGAGGAAGTACCAAAGCAAGGCCACCGCACTTGGTGAGCTCGAGGAAAAAATGGGCAAGTTGGAGGAGGACTATGCTCGCCTCTCGGAGGCGAGGGATGCTCTGAACAAAAGCAACACCTCCTTGCTGGCGTAGCGAGAGGAGCTCCAGGCCCAAGCGACCTTACATTGCGTCAAGCTGCGGGAAGAGAAGGAGAAGTCCTCGTCAAATTTGCTCGGGACGAGGAGTATCGCGAGTATAGCGCCCTTCAGTATAAGGAGGGGTTTGACAACGCGGTCGCGCAGCTGCGGGTGGTTGCCCCCGACCTGGATATCTCCGAGCTCGATTTCACCAAGGTGGTGAAAGAGGGGAGGATTGTGGAAGGGGAGGATGAGGAAGAGGCCGTCTTTGATCGGGAGGAGTAGGGGGCGAGGACACCGGTCGGGCACGACTCGGAGGTTTCTTTGGTCCAAGTGTTGCGGCCGAGGAGGTCGTTGGGGCCCAGTTGAAGACGAGGGGATGCCACTGCGTAACTTGTTTTTAGAATGCTTTGCTTTGTCTTGATAATGTACTCGCTCTTACATGAGCTCTTTTGTATTTTTGCTTGAGTTAATGAAATTGACTAAGTTTAAACATTGTCTTCTCTGTTTTTACGCTTTAGCAATTTGTTGGTTATTGTGCTTGGATGGGGGTGGACCTCGGGTATTTGCTACTCGGCTAGGGTAGTCCGGGTGGCTTCCCAGAATAAAACTTGTGTCAACTAGAGTTGAGACAATTTCTCAGCCTGACCGGTATAAGTAGAGTATCAATTTTTCTGAAACCTTTAGGTCGGATAGCGAGCTTCGGATCTTCTAACAAGGTTACCAAGTTTTTATGCTAACTTGGGTTTGAGATCGAATGTATCGTTTAGGTCGAGCAAGATGTTCCGAGCTTCGAGCTGCGAGCGAGTTTGAGACCACAGGGGTCGAGCTGCGAATGAGCCCACCAAGCCTCTATGCTGACTTGGGTTTGGGACCGCGGGGGTCGAGCTGCGAATGAGCCCACCAAGCCTCTATGCTGACTTGGGTTTGGGACCACAGGGGTCGAGCTGCGAATGAGCCCACCAAGCCTCTATGCTGACTTGGGTTTGGGACCACAGGGTCGTGCGAATGAGTCCACCAAGCCTTTATCTTGACTTGGGTTTAGGGCCCGCGGGGTCGAGCTGCGAATGAGCCCACCAAGCCTTTATCTTTGACTTGGGTTTGGGACCACGAGGGTCGAGCTGCGAATGAGCCCACCAAGCCTTTATCTTTGACTTGGGTTTGGGACCACGGGTGCATTGGTCGGTTAAGACCTTAGAGCTCGGGACTCGGTGATTTTTAGTTAAAACACTCTGAATGCAATGGGGTTGACTTTTATTAAATGGGAAGAAAGGGAAGAAGGATGCGCCTCGTTAAAACCTTTCCAAACCAAAAACCCGGTGGGAAAAAGGGTTTGCAAAGGAAAGAAATCGTCATCAGTTTACAAGTGTTTAACTAAAGTAGAGCTTGAGGTGCGTGGCATTCCAGGTCCTCGGTATTGCTTTTCGGATAGTTATTCTAGTCGTATGCGCCGTGTCGGTTGCTACGATCACGATGCGGTATGGCCGCTTCCCAAGTCGGCCTAGCTTTCGCCTTACGTCTTTTCGAGCAGTTCAACTTTCCAGAGTACCAGGTCCACTTTCTTTGAGCGTCCTTGGTGGGACTCACGGAGTTGTATTGCTTGGCGGCGCTTGTTTAGTTGCAAAGTTTTGTCCCCGGGCAAGTTCCCGAGTTTCTTCAACGAGATCGAGCACAACTCTTGCCTCCTCCGGCGCCAATGCCTGAGCGTGCTCTCTTCTTGCTGAGGTGGAACCGAGCTCTACTGGCACCATGGCCTCCATTCCATACGTTAGCCGAAAAGGTGGTTCATTTGTTGCTTGGCCGGGGGGTGGTGTGGTATGCCCTGACACCCGCAGAGTTCTTCCTTAATCGCCGCAGCCTCTCCGGTAGCTGCGGAGACCATTTAGGATAATTCTGTTCGTGGCCTCGACCTGACCATTGGTCTGTGGATGCTCGGCGGGCGTGAGGCGATTGATTCCTAGATATTTGCGAAGTCCTTGAACGCCGTCTTTGGTGAAGCGTGTGCCGTTATACTGTGATGATAGTGTGGGGTAGGCCGTGGCGTGAACCAGGCTTTTCGGACAAATTTTTGATCCTCTCGGAAGTGATGGTCGCTAGCGGACACGCCTCTATCCACTTGGAGAAGTAGTCTATGGCGACTACGATGAACTTGAGTTGGCGGTTGCAGGGGAAAGGGGCCAGGTATGTCAAGCCCAGGTATTGAAAGGCGAGGCGATGACCGTCTGAGACTTCCGGTGGAAGGTGGTCTCGTTTGGCGAACCTTTGGCACTTGTCGCACCTCCTTATGTATTCCAGGCAATCCGATCTGAGCGTCGGCCAGTAGTAGCCTGCTCGTAGGATTTTAGCTGCCAGGGTCCGGGTTCCACAGTGGTTCCCGCAGATACCCTCATGCAGTTCCCTCATAACATACTCGGAATCCGATTTCTCTATGCAGGCGAGTAGTGGCTGTGAGAAACCTCTCCTGTAGAGTCTGTCTCCGATTAGAGTGTAATGTGCGGACTGCCGTTGGACCCTGCGTGACTCTGCCGGGTCCTCGGGCAGTCTTCCCTGCTTCAAGTATTCAATGATGTCCTTCATCCAAGAATCCGAGCTGATCACTGCGTAGTTTCCGGCTGTCGCGATGCTTGGTGACTTTAAAGTTTGGACGACCACTGTATGGAGCTGTCCCTCGGTCTTCATACTAGCTAACTTTGCCAGCAGATCTGCCTTGTTGTTTTGTTCACGAGGGATGTGTTCGAGTTGGACCTCTTGGAAGTTCTGAATCATGGCGTTGACCCTTTGAGCATACTGGGCGAGTATGTCGTCTCGGACCGTACTCGCCGCTGACTGGTTGATCATCGGTGGGAGTCACTCGACTCGGAGCGTTTGGGCGCCCAGCTCCCATGCGAGTTTGAGACCGAGTAGTAAAGCCTCGTACTCGGCTTGGTTGTTGCTAGCTTTGAATAGGAACCTGAGTGCCTGTTCGACGCTGATTCCTGTAAGGCTTTAAACGATGATTCCTGCTCCGCTGCCTTTGGAATTGGAGGAGCCGTCCCACGTGGCGTCGATGCTCGACCTCGAGGGTCGGTGTTAGCTCTGCAATAAAGTCGACCAAAACTTGTGATTGAATGGGTCCTGCGGGCTCGTGCACTGATCTGGAATTCGGAGAGTTCTACCGCGCCACCATTCGCCACGAGTTTGGGCCTGCGCAGATCCTTTTGATCGGGTAGTCTGTTTTGATTACCACCGTGTGCGCTTGAAAGTAAGGTCTCAATCTCCTCGCGGAGGTTATTATCAGGAGCGCCAGTTTCTCTACCTTCTGGTACCTTAGCTCCGCCCCGTGGAGGACTTTGCTCACGAAGTAAACTGGGCGCTGCTCGGTCTCTCTCTCTTCTATCATGGCCGAGCTGAACGAGGTGTCAGTGGCCGCCAGGTAGAGGAGGAGATGGGCTCATTTGGTGGGTCGTGTAAGGACCGGTGGTGACGCCAGAAACTCCTTGAGCCTCTGGAAAGCCGTTTCACACTCGTCGGTCCATTCGAACCGAGCCGGCTTCCGGAGTACCTGGTAGAAGGGAAGCGATTTATCAGCAGAACGAATTACGAACCTAGAAAGGGCTGCGATGCGACCAGCGAGCCTTTGCACTTCCTTGATAGAGCTCGGGCTTCGCATCTCCATTACTGCTTGGCACTTGTCGGGGTTGGCCTCAATGCCTCTGTGGGTGATCATGAACCCCAAGAACTTGCCTCCGAGCACCCCGAACGAGCACTTCTCGGGGTTAAGCCTGATGTCATATTTTCTCATAATGTCAAATACCTCCTGGAGGTCTCGGTAGTGTGCCTCGAAGCTGGAGGTCTTGACCACCATGTCGTCCATATACACCTCGATCGTCTTCCCGATCTGCTTGGCGAAGACCTCATCCATCATCCTCTGGTAGGTCGACCCTGCGTTCTTCAAACCAAAGGACATAGTGACGCTGTAGAAGTTGGAGCTTTCCGTCATGAAAGCCGTCTTTGGCGCGTCGAGCGGGTGCATCTTGATCTGATTGTACCCGGAGTACGCATCCATAAAACTGAGCACCTGGTACCCTGACGTGCCGTCTACCAGAGCAACGATGCTCGGAAGGGGGTATGGGTCTTTAGGGCAGACTTTGTTTAGGTCGGTGAAGTCAGTGCACATCCTCCACTTACCGTTGCTCTTCTTGATCAATACCACGTTGGAAAGCCAAGTCGGGTATTTGATCTCTTTGATAAATCCGGCTTTCAAGAGCTTTGAGGTCCCTTCGCCTCGCTTCTTTTCCCTCGCAAGTCTTCTTGCGCTGAGCAACGGCGAAGCGGGTGCTCTATGGCTAGCTTCAGGAGCCACTTTGAGGTCTATTAGGACATATCCTTAGGGCCCCACGCGAACGGTCTGCGTTGTCGAGCAAGACCTTCGAGGGATTGTTCGCTCTGAAGCGATTGTGTCCCGGTCGTATGCTCTTTCCGATCCTCTTACTTCGACCTCCTTGATGTCATCGACCGGCTGGCGAAATCACTCGCCCCTGGGTCGAGCTCAATCATCTTGATTCGACTTGGGGCGATCTCTTCTCTGTCATCCACTTAGATCGTTGACATAACACCGTCTCGCCTCCTTACGGTGGCGTGTATCGTAGCAATCGCCCATCGGATAGGGGGAACTTCATCGCCAAATGGGGGGTAGAAACTATGGCCCCGATCCCATTGATGACAGTTCTGCCGATTATCATGTTGTAGGCGGTGTCGGCGGCCGACTCGGCTTCCACCACCAGGAGGTGGGCTTCGATTGTCTTGACCCCGACGTCCGCCTTGAAGGTGAGCAAGACGTCGAAGTACCCAGCCACCCGAGTTTTAGCACCAGAAAAACCGACTAACGTACCTCGGTAGGGTCTGATAATCGAGCTCGGTAACTTGAGTCGATCGAAGGCTTCTTTGTAGATTACGTCCGCCGAGCTTCCTTGATCGACGAGCACTCTCCTCACGTTAAATCCAGCGAGGTGTACTATGATCACCATGGGGTCGTCTTGGTGGCGATCTATTCCCCGATAATCCCTCTCCGAGAAGGACATGGTCGGTAAGGCCGCGGGCGGGGCCGATAGCGACGTGGAGCTATTGACGGACCTCAGGTGTCTTTTCCGACCGTTGCTAGATTCGTCTCCCCCTGCAAAACCACCTGCAATTAAATTGAGTGAGGGGGTACCTTCGTCTCGGCCCTTCCTGCGTTGACGGGCGGGTGAACGCCTTTCTCGCCCTCTCCGAGCCGGCGATCGGTTGCGCCTGCGCTCGGGTGAACGGGATCTTCTACGACTTGTTTCGTTTTCTCTAGGGGCCACCCCATTCCCTTTGTCCACGTACTTTGCTAAATGTCTGCTGTATGAGTTTTTCAATCTTTACCTTTGCGCTTTGACGGTCATTTGTGGTGTGCCCGTAGATTCGGTGGTATTCGCGGTATCTCTGGCGATCCGCATCTGGTGGGGAGTCCTTCCAGGGGGCAAGGTAATGAGGTTGCCCGTGTAGGCTTCCTTCAAGACCGGTCCGCTTCAGTCAAGGAGTGAACCGCCCTCAGTAGTCTTGTCGCCTCGGCGCTCGTTTCTCTCTCGCCTCTCCGGGCGGATCTCTACTCTTGTCTTGCGGTGCAGGTTTCCCTTTTGGCGGCAACCTCCTCCATGTTGATATACCCCCTTTGCTCGGCGCCTCGTCTCGTCGAGGAGATCCTGCGGCAGCGGCGAGGGAGTCCGAGAAGGGACCAGGCTTTAGTCGCGACACTATAGCGTGGGCGCCACATCGGTCTTGAGATTTACGATTTGAGCCGTTTTGTTGTTGAAAGCGCTCTATGAAGGACTTAGGTGTCTCGTCCGACCTCTGTTTGAGCCCGACCAGGCAAGTGGAGTTTCTCGGAAGGCTCGGCTGCGTGGTAAACCTGGCCACGAATTGCTCGGCGAGTTGCACGAGCAGTGGATCGAGCGTTGTGGGAGGTTAGAAAACCACATCATGGCCAGTCCTTTCAGGGTGCAGGGAAAGGTCCTACATTTCAGGCCCTCAGATGCGTCGATCAGTAGCATCCGTGCGTTGAAGGAGGTAATGTGTTCCTCGGGGTCGGTCTTACCCTCATAAGCGTCCATGTTGGGGATTTGGAACCGCTTTGGGACGAGTCCGATCTGGCGCTGGATGTGGCGCTGGATGCGTCCGATCTGGACGAGTCCCGGTTGTCTCTTCTGGTCCGCGAGGGCGTCTCGTGGCCCCGTCTTTTCTCAGGATCGCGGGCTTCCGCGATCTTGCGCCTTAACTCTTTGTTTTCTGCCCTGAGAAGCTCCAAGACAGGGTCGGGTGGTGGGCGTTCACCCTGACTGGCCGAGTGATGACTCAGCGGCGGCGATCTGTGATTCGCCGTGCTCCTGGTGCGCACCATCTTGCTAGGGGTATTCTTGAGGCCTGGGTTAGTTTTACCGGGCCCCACGGTGGGTGCCAATGTTGATGCTGAGAATGGTAGAGCTCTCCTCCTCCTTGGGATTGAGTACTCCCTCTTCCAAAGTCCAAAAAAAGGGGTGGTACCTGCAAAGACACTCCGACGCCTAAGTTAGATAGGGCTTTGGAGGAGAAGGAGAACAGGGGGATTAGGGTTTAGAGTCAGTAGTGAATATGCAAACCTGGGGGGTCAAGCCCCCTTTATATAGTGGAGTCACGTCGAGGGAGGATAACCACCGATCCGGAATCTGCGCGCGGTAACTTCTCCCTCGCGCTTCAAGGATCAGCTAATCTCTTCCTGATATCTACTTTGCCAGTCAGTCACGTCTCGCTCGTGATCCCCAATCTTCGGGGTGGCAACGGCTCCATGCATCGTCTCCCGGTGTATCCCTTTCTAGAAGGTTCGAGGGTCATGAGTCAGCTCGCCCCCGATCTGCTAGGCGTTATCACTGGGGCGATCGTACCGGGGGATCGGTTTGGCGCCTCCGGGGTCAGATGTAGCTCGCCGAGCTCGAAGAAGGTCGGAACCGAGCCGGGCTGGCTCGGTTTGGTGGACGCTGGGACTCGACTCGGGACCGGTCCGTAACAGAAAGTAAAAAAATTATGGAAAGCAAATTTTTTTTTAATACGCCTTGCAGTTGCCCCTCGGAAATTTCCGAGGTCCCTGATCCTAGGAAATTTCTGACGGGTATTTTTTAAAAACTCTCGGTTTCCGTTTCCTACCAGCAAATAATCTACTGTTTTGTGGCCCTCGGTGGGCCCTCGGAAATTTTGTCATTTCCTACGGTTTTTAGGCATTTCTTAGGGTTTTTGGCCCTAGGAAATGCCAAACATTCTTGTAGTAGAATTTTTTGATCCTTGTAAAGCCTAGTTCGGCCCAGCCTATCCTCACCCTTAGTGTTCAATTCAGCCTTAGGCAGTAGAAATGTTACATGAGATGCCATTATCGATATAACGTTTAAAATGGATTATGTATATGCCAGAGGATACCCAAGCCACACTGATTCAAGTGGTTATTATAAATTTATAATGGATGATCGATGTATCTGGTGCTTTTTCCAAGCTATCATAATCTTGTAATATGCCTATTCTTCGTGTTTCGAATAATTTACTTTGCTTTTATAAAACTACAATTATTAAAGAAAGCTTAATTATCAAAAGGTAATTTCAATTTCGTTAACAGAACATAAAAGCCAGCATCTTATTCATGGTTTACTTTATTGAGGACGAAAGAATATGCAAAAGGCCGTTGCCTACGGCATACTTTTTCATTTATTAGAGTTGAGATTCCCTCTATTTCTTAAAAGAAATAGAAGATTTATTTAGGAGAGTAATAGACACAAAAAAGAGATTTGATATAACAAATTTTTATTATTATTTAAAAAGATTTAAATCATTTAAAACCTTTGTATTTATCTCTCTCCTAAATAGACTTTCCATTTCGTTTGAGAAATGGAGAGAATCTTAACTCCATTTAACTAGTCATGTATTTTATTTTTCTTCCGAAGATCAATAAATTTATCATAAATAGACATGCATAGCTTCATTTGATTTTTTTTCTTCTTTTTCTCGGATCAGTGCTTCGTTTGATTTGTTTGCTACCTCAGTCCTAATGTCAAAAATTGGCCATTTGTTGCATAGTAACATGAAGCGTTTTGTAACTTCTTGAAATATATGCTGAAATATATGCGGGGTAGTTGCTTCCTCCACCCCATCATATTACTGTCAGCACCCTTATCCCACTGAAATTTTAAAAGTAATCCTCAAATTTAATTTTTTTTCCCTCCCATTTTTTCGTCTTCTTCTTCTTCCTCCCATCCCTCCTCTACCACCTCCACCACCCCCTCCCCCGTCCTCTACCACCAACCACCGGAGCCCCACCCCTCCACCACTACCACCTCCCCAAAATACCTCAATTCTTTCTTCTTTCTTCCCTCTTCCTTCTTCCTCCCATCCCCCTTCCACCACCGGAAAACTCGCGGAAGCCACCAGCCCTCCACCCCCAACACCGGAACACCTCCCTAGGGGCCACCGTGACCAACCCAGCAGCCACTGGAGCTAAACCTGTCCATTTTCGCGATTATGTTTTTTTTTTTTCGAAATTTTACAGGCTTCCGGTAATAAGCTTAACATAAATATGCTTCCGGTAATTAAATTACCGGAACATAAATATGCTTCCGGTAATTCAATTACCAGAATACATACACCTCCAAGTAATGCAAATGTATTCCGGTAATTCAATTACCGGAAGCATATTTTTTCAAAATTATGATATGTTCTGGTATTTCAATTGCCGACATATCATAATTTTGAAAAAATATGCTTCCGGTAATTGAATTACCGGAATACATTTGCATTACTTGGAGGTGTATGTATTCCGGTAATTGAATTACCAGAAGCATATTTATGTTAAGCTTCTGGTAATTGAATTACCGGAAGCCTGTAAAATTTCAAAAAAAAAAAGTAGAATCGCGAAAATGGACAGGTTTAGCTCAGGTGGCCACTAGGTTGGTCGCGGTGGCCCCTAGGGAGGTGTTCCGGTGTTGGGGGTGGAGGGGTGGTGGCTCCGGCGAGTTTTTCGGTGGTGGAGGGGGATGAGAGGAAGAAGGAAGAGGGAAGAAGGAAGAAGGAATGGAGGTATTTTGGGGAGGTGGTGGTGGTGGAGGGTGGTGCTCCGGTGGTTGGTGGTGGAGGACGGTGGTGGGGTGGTGGAGGTTGTGGAGGAGGATGGGAGGAAGAAGAAGAAGAAGAAAAAATGGGAGGAAAAAAAATTAAATTTGGGGAGTACTTTTGAAATTTCAGTGGGGTGGGGGTGCTGGCAGCAATGTGGTGGGGTTGGAGGAAGCAACTGCCTATATGCGGGATGTCGGGCGGCCCAAAGCCCAGTATGGGTTCGGCCTTTATCGAGGTGGACCAAAAGAAATCGGGCTCAGATTTTAATATTCAAGCCCTATGTTTTATTGGGCTTTTTCTTGGGCCGACCCATTTTGCCGCCTCTACACTTAGGCCATACAAACTGTTCCCGATAGGATTTGAATACAGTCCCTTGTGTTTACAAGGCAAGGCAGTCACAACTGCACTAACACTCTGGGATAAAAAAATATTCTATCATGACAGAATATATTCAAAAAGAGTAATATTAGGGTCACACTCTCGGACACACTCCTAATTATTGGTCCACGTCACCCAATTTTTTCAACCGCTACTTGGTTACCGGTTCTTCATGTTTAATACTTTTTTATTTTATTTTTCTAAATTGTTGGGTTTTTTTTCGTCTTCTTGTTCTAGAAACGCTCCTCAATTGCAGAAATTCAACAACATGACAATTTGAATTCCAAATGTTCAAAGGGGAATTGTAGAACTATAATTTTTCGTTCCCAGATGAATTAAAACTGATAGGGAAGAACCGCAAAACAGGAGAGATTTGGTCATGGTGCTTTTGCCTGCCATAACTTGCTGTTTCGTTGAATCCTTCTGTTTCAATAACCTGGAAATCGATCTTCGTCATCATTATCCTCTCTCTATTTTTCTTTTTCTAAATATTTTGTTTGATTAAAATTTTCACAGTGGCTCCTCCCTTTGCGTATTTGCATGTAGTTGCCGATTTGTTAGGAACAATTTTTAGTAGATAGTATAATGCTTTTTCTTTTTTGCTCTATTCTAGGGCTTTCAACCCTCCTTATTCACACCAAAAAAGCTATATCTTAATTGAAACTAATACATGAACATCGGCAATTTATTCTCACTCCCAATGTGCCCATGTATCTTATCGGGAAAAAAAATAATCACTGCATCGATCCATTGTTGTTGCCGTCTGCATGTTGACGGTGGGTGCATATCATGGAGAACTGGTTAAAAAACTAACAAAATTAAAAAAATTAAAATATGACCACTTGGAGAATCGGTTAACTATTTAGGGATTTTAAAAAAGGGGTGATGTGGCCCATTGGTGGGGAGTGTGTTCAAATGAGTGTATTAGAGGGTGTGATCATAGCACTCCTCATTCAAAAAAATTACAAAAAAAACATTTGATGCACCACAATTATAACATTTTAATCAAGATATATATTTGAATATTGTATGTCTATTGTTATTTTTACTTATTTAATCTATCACAAATGTTTTTACATATCAGTTTTTAATTAAATTAGTTGTTGTGTCTCTTATGTTAATTTGATATAAACTCATTGTTGTTAATTTAATGATAATACAATAACAATTCATTTTTATATTTAATTTAATTCATACAATATTTATGATAATACAATTCATATAATATCAATTTATACAATTGTTTCACATATTTATGATCATACAATATTTATGAATTGTATTTATGATCATCCAATCTGAATATAACTTAATCCATACAATACATACTAGTGTTATTAAACCCGGCCCGGTGATCGACCTAGTCAGGGCACTGGGCCAGTGGGTCAATGGTCGGACCAGTGGGTCACTAGTTGGCCCGCATGACCCAGTCTTTATTATAATTATAAATTTTAAAATTTTGTACATATATATACACACACACATACCATAAAAAATAAATATATATGATTTTTTGTCACGTTTATCACAACAAGCATGAGTGGCGTAGTTGGTAATGGCGTATCCTCACATCTGATGGTGCATGGGTTCGATTCTTATGATTAAACTTTTGTAATTCATTACTTAATTTGGCTACAGTACACACGCACATAAGGAATTAAAAAAAATGCATGGCATGTGGAGGGACAGGCAACAGACGTGGGACAATGTGCACCTACATGAGATCAAGTCAATAAATTCATTAAATTGTACATCGCTTAAAAAAAAACCGGTCTGAGTCCCAACAGGGTCGAGTCTGACCGAGTCTCACCCGGGTTTGACCGAGTTGTAGGCACATCTAATCGAATAAGGTGACCGGACCGGCCATGAGTCCAGTTCTCGATCGGACCGGCCAGTCCGGTCCGAGTTTAATAACACTGATACATGGCCGGTCCGGTCCGAGTTTAATAACGTTGATACATACAATATTTATGTATTGAAAAATTGTATGATTACACATTCATTCTATATGAATTTATCATACAATTCATTAGGACACAATAACAACCGTTACAAATATCATGATAATTGATCATAAATTTAACAATTGTTATCACAATAACATAAATATTTGTAAATAACATCGGCATTGGCAACGACGATATTGAAAGTTTCCGACCATTCTTGCCTTTAAAGAAGATCCTGACTCTCTTCGATTTTTGATCATTCTTGGCAACTGGCTGACCAAATGTTTCTTTTTCAACATATACACTGTCCCTTTTTTTAGACACATTTCCCATACAGATTCAGTAGTAGTCGGCATGGAAATCCAAAAGCTCAATATACACAACAATCGGGTGCCGCACCTAATGAAGTGAAAATGACTGCTCAGAGGATTTTCAATACCCGGCGCTACTCCCCATACCAAACATCACATTCTTTTTCTTATTGTTAATTCTTTTTCTTCGTAAAACTTAATTTTTTTCAATATCAGAGGATACAACATCAAGAAAAGGAAGAAAAGGACTGTCGACACACTCCCGCCGATGTTGAAAGTTTTCCGGCCATTCTTGCCTCTAAAGAAGATAACAATTAAATACTAAACAAAAAAGAAGAAAGACCAATAAGCAACTGAGGAGCAACATCACTGTATAAAGTGAGGGCCTGAGCGCCCGATACTGGCGACAGTGAAGATGCCTGCGGCACTATCAGTGGGACATAGTAGTGTTACCGTTGAACATTTTGGCCATTTCTTGTCGTACCCTCTAATATTAAAAAAAGATAAAGTTTTAACGAGGAAGAATAAGAAGAAAAAAGAAGAAAGTGATACCTAGAAAATAGTGTACAGAGAGTAGCAGCTTTACCTCTAAAGTCTTTATAATTAAGATTGCAATTGCAAAGAGTCGTGTTAGTCAGTTATGATCAATACTAGTACCCGCATAAGAGTACAACGAATTGAATGCAAATGGTTGGATGAGGGTACCCTTGATGGAGCATTAATAAGAAATGGAGTATCAATATGCTAATGCTCTATGTCCAGTGTCAAATGAGGATCTTTTACGTAATGCTGATAAACTGGGCATTTGGATTTCCATGTCGACTACTACTGAATCTGTATGGGAAATGTGCCTTAAAAAAGGGGCAGTGTATATGTTGAAAAAGAACATTTGGTCAGCCAGTTGCCAGGAATGATAAAAAATCTAAGAGAGTCGGGATCTTTTTAAGAGGCATGAATGGCCGGAAACTTTCAACATCGTCGTTGCCAACACCGATGTTATTTACAAATATTTATGTTATTGTGATAACAATTGTTTAAATTTATGATCAATTATCATGATATTTGTAACAGTTGTTATTGTGTCCTAATGAACTGTATGATCAATTCATATAGAATGAATGTGTAATCATACGATTGTTCAATACATAAATATTGTATGAATTGTATGGATTAAGTTATATTCAGATTGGATGATCATAAATACAATTCATAAATATTGTATGATCATAAATATGTGAAATAATTGTATTATCATTAAATTAACAACAATGAGTTTATATCAAATTAACATAAGAGACACAACAACTAATTTAATAAAAAATTGATATGTAAAAACATTTGTGATAGATTAAATAAGTAAAAATAACAATAGACATACAATATTCAAAAATATCTCTTGATTAAAATGTTATAAAATGCATTCCCAAACCTTTAAATATATTCTTTATGCATGTATTCATAACACAAGAATCACTCAAGAAGACTTAGAGTTCCACGTGCATGAAATAATACTATAAAATACATTATCACATGCATGTATATATATTTCAATATACAAATATTGTATATATCCTAAACCATACAACTAAGGCTCTTATACCACATGTAAGAATAAATTGACATCATGACAATAACACAAATAACATAAACAAGAGTACCTTTCTCATCAGATACTATTGGAAACATGTAATGATTGAGTTTCTTGAAAACTAAATGATACTCATATCAAAAGGTTCATAATTTGAGACGGCGCCAGACTAACCGTTCCTCTTCCATCGTTGTTTGCGTACGCCCTCTGCTTGCGAACGAATCTCGACTCTGCTCGTGTCTCTACAAGGTTGGTTCCTCTGCTTGCTCTGAATCTCATCTCTGGGTCAACGATTTGGGGGCGATGCCCTCAGCGGCGCTGCGACTGCTATAGATTAAAAGATCGTTTTGTTTCATGGTTGCGGCGGTGGTCTGCCCTTGGCCGTTCATGGCCGCCCTGTCACCTGTGTTGAACCGCCCTCCTTCAGCTCTCTCGGCGCAGTCTTTGCCTCAACAGAAAGATGCACATCTTGCTAAACCAAACGTCGATGCTGGGAACGGAACTCCACAGGCTGCTAATAAATCTTTCCCAAATGCAATCTTGAGTCATTGTGCAATCATGGATTCCACGCTGTCCAAACAAGTAATTAAAGGTGATAAAATAGCAATACAAATTCCAGAGGAAGAATACAGGACTGAAGTGGAAAGTTGTCGAAATAATCTACACGATAGGCTGATTTTATCTAAGGGAGACCAACCTTTGAAGATTGCTGATTTACGCTTGAAGCTAACCTTTCTTTGGAAACCAGCAGGTCCTTGGCACATGATCTCTTTGGGTAAAGGTTATTTTGAATTCTCATTCTCATCTCCTAATGATCTTTGTCGAGTTTGGTCAAATGGATCTTGGTCGATTAAGCCAGGTATCATGCGCCTATACAAATGGTCACCAGATTTTAACCCTCAATTCCAAAGGCAAACACATTCTCAATGTTGGTTGCGTATTCTCGGGCTTCCGCAGGAATATTGGAGAGAAAAAATATTATTTGCAATTGCGGGCGGTGTGGGCGCTCCCATTGCAATTGATGAAGTTACTATGCAGAGATCATATGGTCACTTTGCCCGAGTTCTCGTGGATTTGGATTTGAATGAACTGCTTAGGGACAAGATTCTTGTTGAAAGGAAAGGTTTTGAGTTCTTTGTTAAGTTGGAATATGAGAAACTTCCACCTTTTTGTTCAGATTGCCAAGCTATTGGACACTCTCTTTCAAATTGTAAAAGAACGTTGCATACTGATTCAGTGGCTAATGTGGAGACAGAAACGAGCAAAGGGAAGACATCTAAGGAACATTGTAAAAAATTTGTCATGGTTTACGTCCCAAAGCAAAAAGGTATTGTTATATCTGAGAATATTGGTTCAAACGGGGATGTTATAAAGAGTATTCCTGCTACTAATCAAAAGTTAAAGGGCATTAATTTTGTTGATGATGGCACTGCTATGAATGATTACGATGCTATGAAGAATAATGCTACGACTATGATTAATGGCAATGCCATTTCTGGTGCTACAACTCATGATTCAATAGTACCTATACCTTTGGTTGAAATTGATGTGAATGAGACTACCAAAGATAGGAATACTGAGCCAATTCCTAATTTGGGTGAAGAGATGGCTGTCAAAAATGTTTTTCATGAGGAAGAGGAGGAAACAGTCCCAGAGACTCAGAGTCTTGATAATACAGTTGGAGGAATTGTTGGATCCAAAAGTGCAAAAAGTCCTTTGATTCAACATACAAATCCTAGGAATTTGGATGGCCAAATTTCAGATGAGGATGATATTTCAATTGAAATAGCTCGTGATGACTCTCTTCATCCAGAGTCTCCAAAACAGGTCTCAGATTCTATGCGCAGTCTCCTTAACATCAGTCAAGTTTCTGTTCAAGATCTTAGCTCTTTTCCAGCAGTGGTTCAGAATGATTTTAATATTTTATCTGCTTTGTAGGCAAATCAAAAGGAGATTAAATAGCATTTTTGGTCCCTTAACTTTATTTTAGTTTTCGTTTTGGTCTCTTAGCTATTATGTTTTTTATTTTGGTCCCTTAAGTTACAAAAATACGACACTTTCGTCCCTTCTGTCTGTAATCCTTTTATTTTGTGTGTATAGGTCATTGAAACTCTTTTTTTTGCTCCATTATTTTTTATCATGTTACTTCATTAATAAGAACTCTGATAGGAGCATGATTTTGACTTTATTGTTTAAAAATATTACAGACGGAAGAGACGAATTTGGCGTAATTTTCATAACATAAGGGATCAAAACGAAAACTAAAATAAAGTTAAAGGACGTAAATGAGAAAAAAAATAGTTAGGAGACTAAAGTGTCGTATTTTAACTTAACGGACCAAAATGAAAAATATAATAGTTAAGGGACCAAAACGAAAACTAAAATAAAGTTAAGGGACCAAAAAAATGCTATTTAGCCTCAAAAGATGCAAGCATTTCTACGGAACAAGAGCAGAATAATAATAATGCTGCTGACGATAGTTTCACGGTGGTTAAGCCCAAATCTCAGAAAAAGTATCACCTGAGACTGAATAGAAAACCAAATTCTATGTTTACTTGATTCTCGTTTATTTTGCATGGATTTTCGTTTATGTCCCCCATTTTGTTTTCTTTTTTCTCTTTTTTAATAAATATTAGTTGCTTAAAAAAGAGAGTACATTTCTCATAACATACATGAATTTAGAACTTCATGAATACCATATCATAGAAAGTAATTGTGTACCTTTCACCATGGCCATATTTTTTTTTTTTTAGGAAGCATATGAGTCTTCCTCCCTCAAATTGTAAGAAGAAATGCATCTTTTTCTACCTTCGCATTGTCATCATTGATCCTCTCAATCTTCATAAGATTAGAAATCATCTCCTTCAAAGTTGCAGCCACTGTTAATCACAATAGAAATCGAACCTAAAGATTGTTGATGATTTTGTGGTGGGAATTATGCAACTAATAAGAACAAACAAACAGAAATTACAAAAATAATGTGAAGATGAAATGAAGTAAAAAATGCTGCAACAATTAGAAAAATGAAGAAGTTGAAAGCGCAAATAAACTTCAAGGCGTGTGTGAAACACTAAACTTTAGATTCGATTCTCCCTCACCAATCACTTTAGATTGAATGCAATAGAATAACCAGCGAATCACCTTCAAGATACAATGGAGTTCCTTGAATTGACTTGTACTTCCAATTCAAGCTTATCGCCAATTGAGTTTCTTTTCTTTTTTTTCCTTCTTTTTATAATGTTTATATTGTTTTCTTGCGAAAAAAATGACTTATTTGTTTGATTATGCATGATAGGAGGAGTTTGATGAGAGGGTGTCTCAAATTATATCTCAGACATCATCATGTTCCCCATCTCAGAACCCCTGAGGATCTAGCTATACCACTCAAGGTTTGGTTTGATGTTGTTGGCGGCAAGAAAAAATGTCACCTATACGGTATTGGAGACCAGACAACAACTACAAGAAAAGGACCAGCCGCCTCAACATCAGATCATTACTGAGTAGTGGCAGTCATCACTCTACTGTGGATGAGCAGAAGTTTGCCGAAACGGAGGCGAGACTGGCTGCTTCCGAGGAGGAGAACCGTCGGACAAACGAGCTATTGGCTAGGGTGCTAGAGCGACACGATCAATTGTGCGAGATGCTAGCTCGCCAGCACCAGCAGCCTTAGCCTCATCATCAGCCGCCTCCGTTGCCTTATGGCACTGACGATATTAGTTAGACTTTTATTTATATTAAGAGTAGTTTAGTCTTTTGTCTATTATATATACATTTACTCTATTGCCTTGTATTGCTAAGACTTGCTTATAGTAATTCTATTGAAACCCTAGCCTCCTCTCTTCTTCTCTATGGATTCTTATTGTTAACATGGTATCAAAGCGTAAGGTTTGATTTTGAGAACAACGGTCCACAACTTTCGCGACCCTCTCTCGTTGGAGACCCGATTCGTCACAGTTCTCCTCTCTCTGATTTCAGCGTGGTTCCTATCGCGGTGGTTATGATAATTTGTTCTCTGCTTTATTGGTTCTGAAATTAGCAAAGGGGAAATATCAACAAACAAAAAAAATTTGTTCAAAAAATTCGCAAAGCACTGTTCATGCAAATCGCTCGCAAATTTGTTCAACGAATTTTGGCACTTTTGGAAACACGGATTGCTCTGTTTTGCACCGCTACTCACGTCACTATTCCTATTTTCTCCTGCACTGTTGGCAAATGCTGGCACCTTTTCAAGCAAATGGGATTACGTGCAACGGTTGGTCCACAACCACTTTATGATAATTTATTATTGTGATATTTTGTTATTTGGTGACCATGAAGAATTAGAGGTTTGGTGGAAGTAATATTGGCATTGCAAAAGATTAGTTTTGTCCCTTTGCATTATTTTTTTGGAGCCACAAATTGAAGTTTATTGGCAAACAATTGTTGGCAGAGGCTATTTCTCGTTGTGAGAATAAAAAAAACAAGCATGTGTTTGAAGTGCTACTTCCTTTGTCATTAAAAATTGTTTTGATTTGACAGTGACCTATTTGCAGTAACGGTAATCAAAACCGGACCGGACCAATCGGTCCGATCAGTTGGACCGAGAATCTGCTCTGTGTCGGGTCCTAGTGAGCCCTCAGAACCGCCTGGCAGTGGACCGGCCGGTTCGGCGGGAGAACCAGCAAGAATCGGCCAAAACCAGCCGGTTTTGTGCCGAACCGGTTTCCCTTTTTTTTAAATTGTCCTTATTTAATAAAAAAATCAATTTTGCTCTCAACAGGACTTGAACCTCTGTCCTCAAGGCCACAACAAGCCATCTTACCACTAGGCTACATGCTATTTTGTGTATAAATTGAAATATTATCTATATATTATATATTTCTTAATATATATATATATACACCATATATATAATATATATACTATATATATTATATATTTGGTATATATATATTAAAAAATAATATTTTATTAATATTTTATTAAACCCGGTTCGACCCCGGTCCGACCCAAAAACCCTGAACCCTGACCCTCTCCGGTTCAATGTCCGGTCCGGTTTTAATTACATTGGTAGCGTTGTTGGCAGAAACCATTTGAAGATCAATTGATTGATATTTGATTCTGTTCTTTTTTTATTGTTTGTGTTTCATAGTCTATTGCATACGTGATAATAGTAGCAATGGAGGGTGAAAAAGATGATTTTCTCCAATCTATTAGTGTACAATTGAATGAGCAACTTCAAAAGTTTCTCACTACTGAGCTACATGTTATGTCTATCTCCTCAAATATAGGTTTGTCTTCTTCCAATTTATCAGGTATATCTTCCTCCATATGGGTTCTTGACTCTGGAACCTCCCATCATATGTCACTGGATCGTACATCATTTGCATTCTTACATCTTGCTTCATTTGTGTCAGTGGTGACTGCCGATGGCACTCCCATGCCATTAGCAAGCATAGGATCTGTTTGCACACCTCATTTATCACTTTCAAATGTTTACTATATTCCTAAACTCACTATGAATCTTGTCTTTATTTGTCAATTGTCTGATTCTGGTTTCTCAGTATTTTTTACTTCCAATGCTTGTTATGTGCAGGATCCGCAATCCAAGAGGATGATTAGGATAGGCCGTAAGCAAGGGGGACTTTATATTTTGGATGAGTTAAAAGTTCCAGATGTTGCAGCTTCTAGTGTTGACCTAACATCTTTTTGGTTGAGTTCATCTTCTTCTAGTTTTTATTTATGGCATTCTAGTCTTGGTCATGTTTCCTCTCTCGTTTAACATACTTAGTTTCTACAAGAGCTTTAGGAAAATTGCAACCTCATGATATTTCTGATTGTTGTGGTTGCAAACTTGCTAAATTTTCTGCTTTGCCTTTTAGTAAAAGTGTTTCCATTTCGAATGCACCCTGTGACAACCACCCTAAAATTTAAATGGAGCCGCCACAAATATTTTATTTTTTAGTAAAACATTGGAAAACCTATTTTTTGAATATTTTTGAATTTAATGAAAAAAGGAAGGTCTTTGAACCAGTTTTGAGCTTGGGAGTTGGTTACGTATAGGGAAGGTATTAGCACCCCTAAAACGCCCATAAAAATGGTACCTTTAATTGTTTAAAAATCGATGTTTGCCTTTAGCGAATTATTTCCCAAAAGTGGGCATTTTTTATGTATAAAAGGGGACTAATTTATTTAAAAAAAAACAAAACACCTTAATATCCAAGAAGAGTTCATTATTAATAATTAGAATCCAGAAATTCGTTTTTAACTTAATTATATTTTTTATACAAGACGAAAATAAAAGATATAAAATTTAGCAAATAAAAATCTGATCTAAAAAATAAGATAAAAACAAAATATTTACTTATGCATTTAAATATACATATATATATATATATATATATATATATATATATATATATATATATATATATATATATATATATATATATATATATATATATATATATATAACTAAACTTCTGCTTAAAGGTCCTAGTTTATTTCTCTTATTTTATTTTTGCTCATATATTGAAACAAAGATAAATTGCTAAATGGTCCTTTGTCTGGATTTGGCCCCTTTGAAAGGTCAAATCCTAACCCTAATCTAACCAACTTGCTACATGAATAAAAAAGAAATCTGTACACTTATAAACTCATCAAATTTGCAAATTAATCCTTATTTAGGATTTGGCCCTATTGGAAGGCCAAACCCTAAACATAATTCCAATCTAAACCGTGGAGCCGTGGATACTAACGTCAACAGCAACAAACATGATAACGACGACAACAACAATGGCAGCAACAACAATAACAATAACAACAACAATAATAACAACAACGATCATATATTTCTCAGTCTATACAAAACCATGGCAAAAAATACAAGAAAAAAAAAGAATATGAAAACGAAGAAAAAGAGACCTGGGTTTGTGACTCCCCAGAAAACTTATACAGGTATCAAAGGATGGAGGATCAAGAGGAACCTAGGACTAAAACAGTGTGTGATGTGGGATTTTGGTAGCCTCACAGGTTCTTGTTTTCCTTCCTTGCGTCCCCTTCTTTTTCGTTCGTCCTTGGTTTTTCTTCTTTTTCTACTTGATTCTCTCTGGCTCCCGATTTTGCTCTCGGTTTCTTGCTCTCAGCTCTCTAGGGTTCGCCTTTAGGTCTGATTCGGCCTCCCCTTTTATAGCCTCCACACCTGCAAACACAAATAAATCAAATCAATGAACGAATAAATTAAAAATGGAAAGAAGAAAAGAATGAAACGAGCACTCCTTTTTCGCGATCCTGTCGGAGATTCACACGGTTCCTCCTTTGAGATCTTGACTAATGATTCGGTTTTGGAATATTTGGGGAGATTCGGGTGAGATTGAGAGAGAAATGGAGAGATGGTCGCGACTAGTACAAGAAGTGGTAGAGAGAAAGAGGAGAGGATGGAGGCGATAATAGTGGAGAAAGAGGAGGAGAATGATGAAGAGAGAGATGGAGAGGGGCGCTGCGGAGCGTGAAGAAGGGAAAGGAGAAAATGAGGGAATCTGATTGTGAGGGAATTAGGGTTACATAGAGTTATGTGGGTTTGGGTTGAGAAGAAGTGGGCCTCGTGGGTTACGCAACGTGTGATGGGTTGGGCTGGGGTGTGCGAATGGAAGGAGGGGTGCATGAAGCAAGCAGCAAGGGAGAGGTGCGCAGGGGGCGCATCAGAGAAGCGAAGCTTGCAGGAAGTAAAAACAAAAAGGGAGGTGTGTGCTGCTGGGCTGGGCTGCTATTAGCACCTCTCTGATTTATAACATGCACCCCTTTCTTCAAAAATAAAATATTTTCTTTCTCTTTCTTTTTTCTTTTTTTTAATCTCTTTTATTCTTTATTATAAAACCAAAAATATTATTTTATTTATTATTACTACTACTACTAAATTTAAAAAAAAATTAAAATAAATAATAAAATAAAATAAAATAAAATAAAAAGGCCGGACAAAATTATGGTACTACAGCTGCCCCTCCTTAATTACATTTTACTTGAAGGTCTTCGTGCATTCGTTGTAAAAGGTAATTAAGGATAAAAGACTCTAATTTTGTCTAGAACGAAATTGTTTGAGGATGCGAGATTGGCTCCCGACTTTGCTTTGGGGTTCTAGGTTTGATTCCCAGTGAATTCCCGGTAAGGCATAGGTTTGGCTCTTACAGAATTGGTGAGAGATTCTAGGTTTGATTCCTAGTGAATTCTCGGTAAGGCATAGGTCTGATTCCTAACCCTCACATCTTTGGTATTGATTACTTCCCTACTTAGGGTAAGCCTGGGGTGCGAGCTTCTTCGTCACTCGACACAAGTTTGGGTCAGATTCCCAACAAGGGTAAGTCAGGTTCTTAACTCTTGCTAAAAGGTACAGATTGACTACCCTATTTAAGGAAGGTCCGATATATGAGCTTTTCTGTCACTCAATATGGATTCGGGTCAGATTCCCGGCAAGATGTAGGTCAGAATCCTAACTCTTGCTAAAGTATGGACTGGTTTTCCTATTGCAGGTGAACGTCCAGTGTACGAGCTTCTCTGTCACTCGAAACAGTTCGGGTCAGATTCCCGACAAGGTATAGGTCAGATTCCTAACTCTTGTTAAAAGGTGTGGATCGATTTCCATAATTGAGGAAGATTCGAGACGCGGGTCAGGTTCCCGAATAAAGGCTTGGGTCAGATTCCCAAGGTGGTGGGTCAGATTCCCAGCAAGGTGTAGGACAAGTTCCTAACTCATGCTAATAAGTGGATTGGGTAGGTGGAGTACTAGTTCTTACTGAGTAACGACAGACCAACTGTATGTAATATTTGAGCGGGTGGGTCAATGGACCCAAAAACTTTGATAGTCATGTAGCAATGAATGATATGTCGTGCATGAAGTGAAATTTTATCTTTAGAGAAATGATTTTGAAGGTGGGTCTGAGGCCCGGAAGCATTGATGATCATGCCAGATGCAATGAATGATATGCTATGCATGAATGTTGTTTTGTTTTTAGAGAAATGACCCTGAAGGTGGGTCGGGGACCCAAAAGTATTAATGATTATGCAAGGTGCAATGAATGGCATGTCCTGCATGAGCATTATTATTGTTTTGAATTTTTTTTTTGATTTCCCTGAATTCCTTTGAAGACTCTGCCCCTAGACCAGTGGGTGTTGGCTTGCTTGTCCAAATGGTTGACTTTGCAATGCACCAGGTTTGCGAGTTGCCCCTTGACAAATCATTTTGTGGATCTTCAAATTTTCACCTTCATGCTTTGGGTGCCTTTGGAAGGATCAGATTGACAACTTTGATCCATAGCGACTTTTCAGTGTTCCTTTGGCCTTCGTCCAGCCATGTGAGGAAGGATCTATGTTGGAAGAGAGGTCACCTTGCGTAGTTTTGCAACTGGAGTGAAATCTTGAATGCGAAGCTTGTAGATGATGGGCACAGCTTTTGCCCCTAGCTTCTTAGTTTCTGTTTAGGTCCAAGAAGTACAATCCGGGTTGATATGTTTGTGAATTTGACCCTAACTTCTGCCTAGGCCGCTCTTTGCGAGTTTTCAACCTAGCGGGTCGCTCTAACTTCTGCCTAGACTGCCCTTTCGGGTTTTCAGCCTAGCGAGCCTTTTATTTTATATTCTTTTTTTTTAGGTAGAGTGACTGCACTGAGGAGTTTATATGGATCTCCTCTTTCAAAAATCAAGTTTTAAGAAAATATGAGCAATTTGACTTTTGATCAGAATGGACTTTATTAGGGTTATAACGTGGCCAGGGGTTAAGGGTTATGAAAGAAAGGATATTTCAGGCCCAAAAAGTGTTTAAGGGTTTATAAAAACAAGGATCTTTAGTGTAAGGATGCACTTCATTTTTTTTGCTAGCACATTTGTCTCGCCTTTGCGGTTTCCTTTTTGATCTTCGCATGTGTCTTTGACACATTTTTTTACATTTCTTTGAATTGTCTTTGATACCTTATTGCTAACTTTGCTCTTCTTCTTTCTGAAAAGACAAAGTTGATTGGAGACTTATGCTATTTTTCATTGTATGGACGATCCTTATTCAGGGTATTTGAAAGAAAATTTCGTTTTAGGCTCAAAAGGGGTAGCAAGGGATAAGTATTTGGATAGAGAAAAAGGGCCAAACTTCATCTCAAAATCTCATTGCTCACATCTTCACAAAACTTAACTTTTGATAATTTGTGCATTTGCTTTACCATTTTTCTATGAGCTAAAATTTGAAAAAAAAAAATTCAAATTACAGTTTTATTGATGAACTGAAAAGATGAGAACATAATGAGCCAAGATGACTACCATTCGCACTCTTATTGCAGTTGCATCTGTTCATCAGTGGCATATTTCTCAGTTGGATGTTAAAAATGTATTCTTAAATGGTGATCTTCAAGATGAAGTTTAAATTGTACCTCCACCAGGTGTTTCTCATAATCCGAGGGAGGTGTGTAAGTTAAAAGAGGCTCTCTATGGTCTTAAACAAGCTCCTCGAGCCTGGTTTGAGAATTTCTCCACTGTGATTGCATCTCTTGGCTTCCATTCTAGTGATCATGATTCTGCTTTGTTTCTCAGGTCAATTTCTCGTGGTCGTACTATACTCTCTTTATATGTTGATGACATGATTATTACAGGGGATGATGTTGATGGGATTGCAGAGTTGAAATTACAGTTAGCCAAGCAATTTGAGATGAAGGATTTAGGCACTCTTTGCTATTTCTTGGGATTGAAGTTGCATATTCTGCTAGAGGTTTTCTTTTCTTTCAATCTAAGTATATTGCCAATATTCTTGAACAAGCCCGTCTTTCTGACACTAGAGCAACAGACATACCTCTTGAGCTTAATGCTCGATATGTCTCCTCTGATGGTGTCCCTCTAATGGATCCCGCTTTGTATCATACATTGGTTGGTAGCTTGGTGTACCTTACCATTACTAGACCTGATATTGCTTATGCAGTGCATGTTGTCAGTCAGTTTATTGTTTCTCCTACTACAGTTCATTGGGCAGCTGTTCTTCGCATTCTTCGGTATCTCCGGGGGCACTCAATTTCAGAGTCTTCTTTTTCCTTCATCTTCTTCTTTGGAGTTGCGTGCTTACTCTGATGCCGATTGGGCCGATGACCTCACTAATTGCAAGTCTACCACAAGGTTTTGCATTTTTCTAGGAGATTCTCTTATTGCTTAGAAGAGCAAGAAGCAAGACATTGTCTCTCGCTTTTCTACAGAAGCTGAGTATCGTGTTATAACAACTACTACTTCGGAAATAGTTTGGTTACATTGGCTTCTTTATGATATGGGTGTCTCCCTCTCTAGACCAACTCCTATGTACTGTGAGTGCTATTCAAATTGCCCACAACTCGGTCTTTTATGAACACACCAAGCATATTGAGATTGATTGTCATCTCACACGCCATCACCTTCAACATGGCACCATTTCTTTACCCTTCGTTTCTTTCTCTATGCAGATTGCTGACTTGTTCACAAAATCGCATTCTACTAAACGTTTTCGTTTTTTGACTGACAAACTCTCGTTCATCCCTGTTAACGCATCATGAGTTTGAGGGGAGATGTTAGATAATATATTAGTTAGACTTTTATTTATATTAAGGATAGTTTAGTCTTTTGTCTATTTTATATATATATATATATATATATATATATATATATATATACTTTATTGCATTGTATTGCTAAGACTTGCTTATAACAATTCTATTGGAACCCTAGCTCCTCTCTTCTTCTTTATGGATTCTTATTGTTAACACCACCTTGCGCACAATCATGATAATGAGGATTATTAGTTTAGATGATAGTTTTAACGTTTTGACTTATTTGTTTTTAATATTTTGACATTGTGAGGATGTTTTCCCATCTATATTACGTTTGTTTTACTTTGTTTATTTATTTTGCCTTATCACATTTATTACGTTTCTTAATATTTTTTAAATAAATAAATAAATACAATACCATACCGACGGCCTAAAATTCAGTACTGACGGTCTTTTCACGTCATTGGTTACCAACGGACAAGCCAACAAAGGGTTGTTGGTATGTGTTTGCGACGCCCATATTTCCGACGGGCACGAGACCATCAATAATTCATCATTACAGACAGGATTTTGGCATTACCGCGGCTTTTGGCTGTTGGTAACGCCGCTTTTTCTTGTAGTGATATAGTGGTGTTCACAGGTCGGTTTTGACCAAATGTGTTACCCAGAACAATCAAAATTCTTCAATTTGGGTTGGGTTGGTTTGGTTTCTACATTTTTTTTTTTTTGGGTCAAACCCGAAGCAAATCAATGCAAAGAAGAATGGGTTGGTTCGAGTTCGATCAACGAGTTATGCGATATAATTTTTTTTTATAAATTAATTAAAAAAAAATTATACTTTCTTTTACAACATTCCAACACTTTATATAGCCAAAAAATAAAATGTAAAACCATTTAGATAAAACTATTGCAAACGAAAAATATAGCTAAAACTAGACCACAATAAATAATGATAACCTCAGTCAGATATTCATTCTATATCTATTGCAACACTATATTGTGTGTCAACTCTCAAAGACTCGTGCAAAACAAGTATCCAGAAAATTCTAGAAACGAATATACAACATTGTGTGGTTGGTCCTTCATGTTTGATGCTTGAAATAGTTGGTCGATCAGGAGTTAAAGTGTCAGCAATTATGCTCTCCAATTGGGAGATCAAAGCTCTAAGGTACGTATCTAGAGAAAATAATTAAGGAGCCAAAACGAGAGTTAGAAAAGTTATTATCGAATTGCAATTCAAAAGAAAGACACTTGAGAAATTCTTCAAAAGCTGAATATTACAAAATTTGAGCTACAGTGCTTTATTTAGTCATAACCTCACTGCAAATGAACATGTCTACGTACCAATATTTTCATGTTTCTGATTGATTTTATGTAACAGAACTGCAAGCTCATATATAGCTTTGGTTGTCCAACTCGGAGGGAATGTCATTAATTCTCTCATTTTTATCATGACTTCTCTTAGTCACATCAATTCTAATACTTTTTTTTTTAATGGCAAACATATAATTATATATTAATAGGAGGTACAAGGAGTACTCCAACCCATTACAACCATTCAAGATGAGTTGACATAAAGGCCTAGGCCCATGTCAAGAGCATAACCAAAGCCTAGCCCAACACTACTATGTCCTCGCAATGCACTCCAGAGGATTGGAGAACCACTCGTAGTACATACACGTCGCTAACTTTGCCCTAGATAAAAACCACCTCTAGGACATGGATTGAATGCGATCAATCAGCTCTCCCGCGTCAGACACTTTCCTAGAGAAGATACAACCATTCCTGAGATCCCAAATCGTCCACAAAACTGTATGCCAAATCAGTGCCAAACCATTTCTACATCGAGATCTACCCCCGAGGTGGGTGAATATAGAGAACGAGGAGAACAGATCCGGAGGCTGCACAAAAACACATCCCAGCCAGCTAACAACCTTGTACCATACTGGCAAAGTAAAACTACATCTACCAAATAAATGCAGCACCGACTCTTGATGATCCCCACATAAGGCACATGTTGTTGGAACCTAAACGATTGAGAAGTTTAGATCCTTATTAATTTTGATGATAACAAAGTACTTGCAAGTGAGCAAATTATCTTCTAATAAGTCTTGAAGTGTGCAAGTATTAAAATTGTTTACGTCTTATAAGTCACTCAAGCAAGAAGGAGAAATTCACAAGAAATTAAATACATTCCATGTGTGTCAGCATCCGGTTCACTCCAACGTCTTATGTATAGCGAGCGTCCGGTAGTGTTATTCTTTGACACGTGGATTACTCAATTGCTGCGAGCGTCCGTCCATTATTCTAAGCGAGCATCTGATCTATTAATGAAGCACGTGATGGTCACGTTTATGCTCTCCTACCTTAGCTATTTGGAACGGAATTCGAATTTGATTTTATATATGCGCTCATTTTGATGTACAAGGTATCAAAGGTGACACCTTTAGTATAAGACAAAATTCGTACAAGGCAATTGTGAAAAGCAAATAGTACAAAAATGGTAATGTGTACTATTCTGATATTCTCTGGAAAGGAAGAAAAAAGACAGTATTTCAAATTACCTCACTCAATGATATGGAGATGAATTTACTGCAACGGTAATACCCATCAGAGACTCCTATAAATACCCCAAGGTATTCATTGAAGAAGGTTACAAAAAACTGCTAGAAACTACATTCTGAAAGAACTATTACTCAAGTGAGCAATCAAGTTTCATGCCAAGTTTCTGGACACCAAGAACTGAACCTCATCGTCTGATATTCTTTTTTTCAGAAAGTTATTTGTTTTTGTGCTCAATCTTTTTATCCTTTCTGTGAGAGTTTTTTGATTGTATTCAAAAGAATATTATTTTGTAAAAGTTGTTCTGCCTAGTTAAGGCTTTGTTCCTCAAAGGCTCGAATGTACTGAGTTGTTTTGAGAAGTTAAGAGTATTGTCAAGTTTGTGACAGTAGAATACTCTTAAGGAATTTGTAATCAGTTGATTATAGTGGAAATCCTTTAGGAACGAAGGGACTAGACGTAGCTACTAGGTTGGTGGTGAACTAGTATAAATCTCTGTGTCTTTTGCTTTACTGCTTTACATTTATTCTTATCTTGCAAAGAAAAACAAGTTTTGTTAAAACTTCAATTCCAGCGTCAGGTCATTCTTCAGCATCCGATAACTTACAGATTTAAAATCAAGAGTTCAAAAGTGTTTTTAACTTAAAGTTTGCGAAAAGTTTTGAACACAATTCAACCTCCTTCTTGTGTTCACATTCACAGGTGGTAGCAGTCACATCTCTGATCACACCCCTTCTAAACAAGTTTGTCCGAGTCGGTACTCTATCCAAGAGTAGTTGCCATGAGAAAACAATCACCTTTGAAGGCACCAAACTCTTCCATAACTTGCCTAGAATCTCAACCTCCATATCGAAAACCCTAACAACCCATGCAGGTGACTCAAAAAGAAACACATATGCCGAGGATACCGAATACGTACCGCTAGGATGGCTAGTCCATACCCATCGATCCGGTTCGTCTGACAGAGATAACGGTGCCAAAACTGCCATAAGGTCAACGACCAGTGCCTCCTCCCATACAAATAGACGCCTCCTCCAAGGAATGTTCTAGACCCATGTTGTAGCCTCCCTCCTCCCGCAGGTACTGACCAATAAATCGGGATCCATTGCCAGTGAGAATAACCTGGGAAACCTATCTCTGAGTGTCAACTCTCCAATCCAAACGTCATGCCAAAAAGATGTAGCCCTACCATCCCCTAATCTCCTTTTGACACTCCCTAAAAACCAATCTGTGCCCAAATCCCCAGCACTCCCTAAAAATCAATTCTAATACTTCTAATCTCTGTAAAACTTATAGCAAATGAAACAAGTATCTACATGCATGTCAATCATCGATCCCAAGCATTCAGGCCGAGTTTTTCTTGTACTCTCTTTGGTGTGCTTGTTTTGAGCATTACTTATGCTTCTTCCAACACCCCTGCTAGTAATAATGTTTGGCTTATAAAAAAAAATATCACTACATGAACAAAAAGAAGGAAAATGGGAGAAATGGTTTGTTAAACAAATCCGTCAGCAGATAGACGAGGACAAATAACTAACCAAGCTGTGGTAGTAGCTAGCTTCAAAAAGATTCTGACTGATCCATACATGACAGGTAATGTAGCTCCAAATACACACATATACATTAGTTGTTTTGAATACGTATTATAAATTGGTGAACGTGCTGCAAAGAAATCACTTATTATAATTAAGATCACTATATATGTATTGTTTTGGCGGTGTCATTTCCATGAATGAGCTATTAGTTATTTATGATTTACAAGCTACTGCATGTTCATTTGCTAGCTTCTTTTATTTTTCCATCCCCTCTAAAGTAATTTAGAAACTTCTTGCGTGTAAGAGGCCATGTTAGGATATATATTCAATTAAGAGAATAACTTTTGAATATTTATCTAACAAATTAGTTATACATCAAACACGACGACATTCATTATAATCCAACCGGCCAATTAAATGTACAGATAAATTTCATATATTCATTTGCTTAATTCATAGACTTATCTATCAAATTTACCGCAAATGTTGCAATGGACAATGTTAATCTTCGCAAAAATAATTAAATTTCTTGCTAGTTTAATCATGACTCGTCTTTTACTATGATCAAAGTGATTGGATTAATCGTAATTGACAAATAATGAAATGATGATATTAATTTTTGGTAGTTGATAAAAACGTACGATCAATTATCAAGTTCTTCGAAAGCAGTCCAATTTAAGGCATGCACCAGAAAAACTGGCTATATTAATTTTAAAACGTGCAACCCGTATAATTATTAGTACAAATTACTCCATAAAAACAATGAAAGTGATTCATTCAACAGACAAAAGAAAATGAGTAAAGTTGTAGGCGGTGTCGGGATGAAAATCCTCTGTCTCACTTTCTTGTCATATTCTCTGTCCCATACTAACGACAATTTGCCATGTAATAAAATAAAATCATAACTTATTAACACATATGCATATCTCTAGCCTTTAATTGGTGAGAGACAGAGAGACATCATTTTTTAGTACAACAGATGTTTGTTCGCGGTGTATAGGGTGCACCACCTGTTTGTTCGCGGTGTATAAGGTGCACCACTTTATAGGTGGTGCACCCATGCAACATTCCATTGTGGTAATTCTAACATGAACCACTTTCTCTCCGCCGTCTTCATCATCTACTCATTTCTCCGGTGATTCCTCCAAAGTTCTTTACCACGAGTGATCACGAGGAAGGAAGAAGAACTATCATACATCTTCTGACTGGATCATCTGCATCGATCATGAATCACATAATGTATATGACTATCATACTTCCCCAAATAATTTAAATTGAAAAGGTACCTAATAGGGATGGCAACGGGGCGGGGCGGTACCAGGGAGTGCTCCCCCGCCCCCCGCCCCGCCCCCCAGGTTTCCCCCCGTCCCCGTCCCCAATCCCCGCCATGGGGAGTTTTCCTCCCCCATCCCCGTCCCCACGGATCCCCGTGGATACCCACGGGGCCCCGAAAATTTAAAAAAATTGCAAAAAATACTAAAATTGCAGTAAAAGAGAGCAGCAGCAGCAGCAACAACAACAACAGTTTTAAAGGGTTCTGAGCATTCACTGCAGGATCGACTTCAGAGACACTAGGAGAAGATGAAATTTGAGATCTAGGGTTTAGAAGAAAACAAACGGGGCTAAGGAGGACGTAATATTTTTTTTATAAACCTCTACAACTTTACTCTTCTTCTCCAAACAACTCAAAAAATTAAAAAAACAGATGAAGTAAGAAGAGGCGAGAAGAGGCAAGAAGAATCAAGATAGAAAAAAAAACAAACGCGATGACGGACAGCGATGCAAGGAGAAGCAAGAATCGCGAGCATAAGAACCAGATCAGCGAGCAGAAGTGAGAGGAAGCAGATCCGCGATCAGGGCCATAATAGAGGTGGAGACGGGGGCGACAGAGGCGGCGCCTCGCGAGCAGATGCAGAGGTAGGGAGCAGAACTGGTGACGCGAGGCGAGGAAGCAGATCTAGCAACGCGGGGGAGAAGAACGGCGACACACGCGAGGGAGCAGGGCTAGTTGCGGCTAGGGTTATGATTTGAATGAGGGAAGGATGAAGGAATGTGATTATGTGAATCTGATATTCTTGTTTTTTTTTTTTGACAAAAGAATCTGATATTTTCTGATGAGTGAGATATATGTATTTGTTTTATTTACTAAAGAATTAATTATAGTTTTTAAAAGACATATAAAAAGACTAAAAAGACTAGTAATTGTAATAGATATATATGTATTTCTAGGGACATTTATGTAATATGATCGGGGCGGGGACCCCGCGGGGCAGGGGGTGTGATCCCCGTCCCCGTCCCCGAAGTGGCTGCGGGGGGATTTTCTCCCCCGTCCCCGTCCCCACGGGGAAAAATTCCCCGCCCACGGGGCCCCGATCGGGGCAGTCCCCACGGGGATCCCCACCTACAGGTGTAAATTGTCATCCCTAGTACCTAAGCACATAGAGAGAAATTAAATACTAACCTCCAAATATTACAGGGCCGGTTATTGTGCCTGTCTTCTTTGGTTTCCAAGTTTTAGAGAACATGCCACCTAGACTTCCCAAAAGCTTTACTCCCTATAAACAACAATAAAACAATAGTCAAAACAAAGTCTAGAATACCAACTGAAAGGCTCTTCCAAGGAGGCTAGTTGCATAACAAAAGCAGCAATCTTGTTTTCACAAAGGTAAAAGGAGATCTGAAATAATTGCATCAGTTAACTTTGGGATAACAAGATCGATACCCGACTTAAATCATGATCAATGTAGGCAGCAGCATTGTAGCTCCTTGTAATCTGCTTACCCTCTTGATGTAGCATCACCAAAGTCTTGGTAGCAACATTTTCTCTCATTCCCTCTGCTTGTTGGAGTTAAGAGAATCCAGCTCAGCATCTAAAGACAACTCAGCTACAGCTCAACATACAGTTGGAGGATCGGTTGTTACATAATCTGTTAGATAGTTATAGTAGTAATAATGTAGAGCAGTCTTGCACACAGTAGTTATCATAGAACCTAGCTTGTATATAAGTTTCATTTCTGCTTGTAACAAACTCAGATTGATCAATACAATGGCTTCAATTTCTTTTTCTGTTTCTCTTATGATGGTATCGGAGCAGGTTTGACCTGCTCTGCTTCCGCAGCCAGTTCTTTCTTTTGATCAGTCTCCAATTCTTGATTTCTTGAATCGGTTTCATCTCTTGAACCGATCGATATCCTTGGATTCGATTTTTTTTTTTCAAAATCATTTTTCATTTCTTGAATCGATTTCCATTCTTTCACATCAGATTCATTCCTTTTCACTTCAAAACCCTAGGTTTTGATCTCATTATGGAACGAAATTCAAACACATCGAGTTCCAACAATGCGAACAGTAACAATCAACAAGATACTGATTCAATTTACTATGTGCATCCTTCTAAAGGTCCGAATTCAATTACAGTCACACCGAAATTGATGAAGAGCAATTATCAAGCATGGGCAAGAGCAATGTGAAGGGCTTTAGGAGGCAAAAACAAGTTTCAGTTCATCGACGGAAGCGTTGGAGTTCCAAATGAGTCAGATCTGAATTATAAAGCTTGGGTAAGATGTAACAATCTCATACACTTTTGGATCATGAATTCAGTTATGATTCTGTTGGACACAACATAGTTTTCATTGAAATGTTGTAGATGTTTGACGTGAATTAAAGGAACAATTTTCTAAGTCCGATAGGGTTCGAATATGAAAATTGAGATTTGAAATTCACAATCTTAAACAAGGAGACAAGTCTATGACAGATTATTATGGTGAATTGAGGATTTTGTGGCAAGAACTAGAAAGTTATAGACCACTGCCGGTTTGCATTGTCCACGACAGTGTGCTTGCGCGGCAATGAAAAATGCAAGGGAGTTTAGACTTGAGGATCAGATAATGCAATTCTTGACTGGTTTGAATGATAGATTTACAATTGTGAGGACTCAGGTTTTGATGATGGAACCACTTCCATCACTGAACAGAGTATATTCTTTAGTTTTACAAGAGGAAAGAATGAAGGCTTGGAAGTGTTAGATGTTAATAAGTCAAGAAAGATTTCGGTTAATGCAGTAGACTCCAGGATGCCACAAGGAAGAGGTAGATGAGGTTATAACAATTTCAATGGGAGAAATCTAGGGAAAGTTTGTACTCATTGTGGGAAGATTAGTCATACTATAGATGTATGCTATAGGAAGCATGGGTTCCCTCCTAACTATGGAAAGAATTGGTCTAATTCAGCCAATACAAATGTTAATGCTGTGAGTGCAGAGGGATAAGAGAACACTGTGACAAGTAATGATGAAAGTCACACACTATGACCAATCCATCACACAACAAGGGCTCATTTTCTCCATCTTTTAGCAAGGAACAGTGTGGTTCCATCACACGGCCATAAGCTACGTGAGGATATGCACACATGTACACCTTTCATATCAATTTTTTCTTATTCTAGCAATGTAACATCGGGTTCCTGGATATTAGATTCAGGGGCTAATGACCATATTTGTTCTCCAATTCACTGGTTTAGGTCTTATCATAGAATTAAGCCAATCAATGTTAAATTGCCAAATGGTAATTCTATTATTGCAAACATTGTTGGAACAGTCCATTTTTCTTCAAAATTATATCTAAAAAATGTTCTTTTCATACAAGTGTTTTCATTAAATCTTATCTCAGCGTCCAAATTTTGTTCATCATTAAATTGCATTATGCAATTCTATGATTCAAAATGTTTGTTACAGGACTTGAATTCCTAGAAGACGATTGGTTTGGCTGACCAAATAGATGGTCTTTATCAGCTGAAGGTTGATGCCAAGGATACTCAAGCTTGGACTGTTTACACTGAAGCCAAGGATTTTACACCAGAAATAGCCCTTTGGCACTATAGATTAGAACATTTTTCACATAGTGGAATGTCAATCATGAAAAATACTTTTCCCTTTTTACCTAAACATTCCAACCCTATATGTGACACTTGTGCTTATGCTAAGAGACTGCCATACAGTCTCAGTGACAGTAAAACAATCAATAAATTTGAGTTGTTATAGTTTGATATTTGGGGACCATTGTCCAATGTTTCTGTTCATGGTCATAAATATTTCCTCACCGTTTTAGATGATTTTAGCTGTTTTGTGTGGATTATTTTGTTAAAAACAAAGGCTAAAGTGCAAACACATGTGCATAATTTTATCATTAAAGTTGAAACACAATTTAATGCCAAAGTCAAGATTGTTAGAACAGACAATGGACCCGAGTTTTCTCTTCCCCAGTTTTATGCCTCTAAAGGCATCATTTATCAAAAATCTTGTGTTGAGACTCCTCAACAAAATGGGAGAGTTAAAAGAAAACAACAACATATCTTGAATGTTGGTAAAGCACTTTTATTTCAATCAAAAATTTCAAAACAGTTTTGGTTATATGTAGTTTCACATGCTACATTTTTTATTAACAGGGTTTCAAGTCCCTTACTTGGCAATCAATCTCCTTATTTCTTATTATATGATAAATTGCCAGATTTGCATGCTCTCAAAATATTTGGATGTCTTTGCTATGCTTCTACTTTAGCTTCACACAGACCTAAATTAGAACATAGGGCTAGAAAGTGCATTTTCTTGGGTTTTCCACAACACATAAAAGGTTTTATTTTATTTGACTTGCATTCTAGAGAAATATTTGTGTCTAGGAATGTTAGTTTTCATGAGCATATTTTACCTTACAAAGCAAACACATCATCCACAAACACACCACATTGGTACACTTCTTTAAATATCATCACACCAATACCAACTAAGGAGAACCAAAATCAGATCCCTATTCCAAACAATAATCATGTAATCTGTCGTACTTCTACTGCCACTTCACCAGACTAGATCACATCTTCCTCATCCATTATTGACACATCCTCTGTTACCCCTTCTAAATCAACATTTCCCACTGCTTCTAACTCAATTCCTCATGCAGTCCAAGCTCCCAGAAAATCCAGCAGAGTTAGGCATCAACCATCAAGGCTTAATGATTATGTTTGTGGGAAATTTGTTGATCAGTCAAACCTCTCTTCTTCAGGTACTTTATATCCTATATTAAACTGCATTTCTTATTCTAATCCTCCCCTTCCCATTGTCGTTTTGCTCTTTCCATTTCTACCTAAGCCGAACCAAAAACATATGTTGAAGCTGTGAAATCAGATTCTGGGTTCAGGCTATGAATGTTGAACTTACTACCTTGGCAAATAATGGGACTTGGGTTCTAATTGATCCACCTCCTAATGTCAAACCTATTGGTAGTAAGTGGGTTTACAAAATTAAACATGAGGCCGATGGCTCCATTGAAAGATTTAAATCACACTTAGCTGCCAAAGGTTACAACCAAATTGAAGGGTTGGATTACTTTGACACCTTCTCACCCGTAGCAAAATGGACAACTGTGCGTACTATTTTACCCTTAGCATCTGTTAAAAATTAGCATTTACATCAATTAGATGTAAATAATGCTTTTTTGCATGGAGATTTGCAAGAAGATGTATACATGCTTGTTCCATAGGGAGTCACCACATCCAAGCCCGACCAAGTATGTAAGTTGTTGAAATCTTTGTATGGGCTTAAACAAGCAAGCCGAAAGTGGTATGAAAAGTTGGCCTCTCTCTTAGTTGCACATGGTTATACTCAAGCTACATCCGATTATACCTTATTTGTTAAAGCCACTTCTAACTCTTTTACTGTGCTTTTGGTTTATGTGGACGATATCATTGTTGCTAGAAATTGTATGACTGCCATTATAGAAATTAAATCAGCCCTGCATGCAGCCTTCACAATTAAGGATTTGGGGATTTTGAAATTTTTCCTTGATCTTGAAGTTGCACATTCAAAGAAGGGTATTTCACTTTGTCAAAGAAAATATTGTTTGGATCTTATTAGTGACAGTGGTTTTCTTAGTTCCAAACCTGTGAGCACACCCTTAGATCCTTTAGTAAAGCTACATCATGATTCTAGGAAGCTGTATGCAGATATTCCCTCTTATAAAAGGCTTATTGGTCATTTACTTTACCTCACTACAACTTTGCCAGATATAACTTTTGTTGTCCAATAATTGAGTCAATTCCTGGCCTCTCCCACTATTGTTCACTATCAATCTGCCTGCAGAGTGCTTCGTTATCTTAAACATAACCCAGGAAAGGGTATGATCTTTCCCAGATCTTCATCTTTGCAGTTGCTGGGTTTTTGTGATGTAGATTGGGTCGGTTGTATTGATTCCCGCAGATCCGTGACTGGTATTTGCTTCTTTCTTGGATCCTCGTTGATTTCTTGGCGCACGAAGAAGCAGAATATCGTGTCTCGCTCTTCTAGTGAAGCTGAATACAAAGCTCTTACAGCAGCCACTAGGGAGTTACAATGCTTGTTTTATTTACTTCATGATCTTCATGTCAAGTGCTCTCGAGTTCCAGTTTTATATTGTGATAATCAAATGCTCTTCACAGTGCCGCAAACCCTGTTTTCCATGAACGGACATTGCATCTAGATATTGATTATCACATAGTTCGTGAAAAATTCCAGGCTGGAGTTCTTAGACTTTTTCCTGTCACTTCCCCAGAGCAGATCGCAGACTTTTTTACAAAGGCTTTGCATCCTAAACCATTTGCTGCACTTACTTCTAAGCTAGGCATGGTTGACATATACCGAGCTCCAACTTAGGGGGGTGTTGGAGTTAAGAGAATCCAGCTCAGTATCTAAAGATAACTCAGCTACAACTCAGCATACAGTTAGAGGATCGGTTGTTACATAGTCTGTTAGATAGTTATAATGGCAATAATGTAGTGCAGTCTTGCACACAGTAGTTATCATAGAACCTAGCTTGTATATAAGTTTCATTTCTGCTTGTAACAGACTTAGATTGATCAATACAATAACCAAGTGCACTTGGCCTAGTGGTGGAACACTAGGGTGCTTGGGGGGGTCGGCATGTTGGTAGCAGGATCGACTCCACTCGGGTGCAAAACCAAGCCTTGGCCAGTCCAAGCCTCTACGGACGAGCGCAAATTAGTCTTTCGTTGAAAGCGTTGGGACACTGTGTGGGTAGCCAGCGATGGTCCCCGAACCAAAAAAAGATTGATCAATACAATGGCTTTAATTTCTTTATTTGTTTCTCTTATAACTACTATCTTTAGACATTTGTTATTGATTTTGTAGTCTCCTTGTAAAAAGCATAGTTCTCCAATTCCTCCACTGATATTGACTCTCCAATCCTCTAGAGTCGCAGAAATCGTTCTTGTACATGTTTCAATTCACGGATGAAAGGTAATAAGATGATGATGATGAAGAGTGGCCATGAGCATTAACATCATCAAAGGGGTTGGTGTTGGTTTCTCCCTGAACTAGTGCATGCCCAGAAGTCTTCCTTGAGGAATTATACTTTTTGTTATTATTTGTCCTTCATCAGAATCAAAGGGGTTATGCTTATTGACATGGTCAAAAGAGCTACATTATGTCTTCCAAAGTTCTTTCCTGGCTTCAATCTACTCTCTCAGCTTCGATTTTGTCCAAAGTACTTGGAAGCGTTCATTCCATTGAAGCCTAGTATAAAATTCATGCGTATTTTCATCATCTCATCCGCACAAGATTGCAACAACTTAGAACCAAACTTCATAGTGCATCGCTTGACAATCACACCGTTTTAAAGTTCCTATCGCGGCTGAGGCTACTGGAACGGAAAGGGAACACCTTGTCGCGATGGTTAGCTCCACCGTGAATGTCAGATCCGCCGCTGAAAGGTGACAGTGGTGGAGGAGGGAAGGGTTTACAGTTAGGCAAACTGAGGGGGTGCTCGAGAGATTGGAGAGAAAGTGGGTCATGATTGGGTGAGAGTGAATGTGTGTAGTGGAAGACTATTTTACAATTTTTAATAATTAAAATTCTTTTTAAAATTACTAAAATTGAATGCTTTATGGGTGCACCACCTATAAAGTAGTGCACTCTAGACACCACCGAGTAAAGTTAACAACCAGGTGAAGACTAAGAACATCCACAATAAAGCATTTTATATTGGAGTGCTTAAGTGGGTCCTATTTGTACACATCACTTATTTTTAACTTTTTTTAACTTAAGCACTCTATAAATACTCTATCTCTCCAACCCAGCACCTCCTAAAAAAAATCTTAAATGGGTCCTACCAATAACCCCACATCTACATTTCATTAATAGTTTATTTAGTCAAAAAAATAAAAAAAATAAACAATGGTCAGAAAATTAAAAAGAACCAAGCTGGCCCACATTTGGGAGATGCTTCCAACAGCATCTATGTTACACAAGCATTTTCTCTTTCTAGCTCTCCAATGGTCAATTTTGGCCAAGCATCGATGTTTATTGAGAAAAATTCTACCCAAGCATTGTGGATGCTCTAATCATTTCGTAAAAAAAAAAGTGAAGACTAATCGTTACTATTTAGAAGATATATGAAACAGTGGTGCTATTTATCACTAGAGGTATGTTCACGAATTACGCGAATGAGTTTTTGAACGTGCAGTCACTTACGACATATCTATAATCAACTTAAAAAAATATATAAAACACCTAAAAACATCCAGTACCACTAAAATAGGAATCACCTATGAAGTGTGAACCCTTATTTAAGAGAAATCATCTTGTTGGAGAAAGTACCTTTGAATATCCAATGTCATTATTTATTATTTTTTCATGTCATAAGAGAGAAAACATCTTGCCCATTGATTTGAGAAAGCTGTTGGGAACAACTGATAAAGCAACAATAGCAGTAGCAGTAACATGGTGGTGGAGGAAAGGGAAGAAAAGAGGAGATCAAGACTCATTTTTAATGAACGTTCAACATTTATTGGGGCTGCTGGCCTTAAATAATAAAAGATGAATCTTGGACCAATGTAACTGCATTAGTGTGTCCTTGTTTCTGGCTTCCCCTTCTTTTTCATCTATTTTTTTTAAAATTAATAATTAGAGAGCATCTCCAATAGAAGAACCAAAATCAGATTCTTAACTTTCTTTTGTTGGTCCTACAATTTGACCCCACATTGAATATGTTGTTGCTCACAAACCAATGAGTGCAAAAAAATAATATTTATTCTTAAGAACGCATTCTTGAGCATTCTTGTGGGAGAATCGTTCTCCACCGTTGCCACCACATCATTGTGCTCCAACGGTGAAAAAAATAAGAACAAGTTTTTACATTCAAGAACCGGTGAAGAATAACAGTTAGAGATGGTCTGAAGCAAGAGAAGAGAGAGAGGGGGCTAACCGATAGTTAGATAGCCACGTAATTCATGTGGTTTCTCACGAAAACAACGGTTGGAGATGTTCTAAAGAAATAGAAGAGAGAGAGGCCTAACTAATACTAGTGCAGAAGGATGATTTTACACCGGTTAAAATTGACATTTTACACCGATTTTGGTGTCGATGTAGATGCTCCCGGTATTGTATGTTTGGGTTTTTACACTGGTTATTTAACCGGCATAAAATATCAATGTTTTAGACCGGTTATATATGCAGTGTAAAATTTCAATTTTCGTTTATTTTTTATTTTTTTGAAAAACCTTTTAAACCGCTTTTAAAAATAACTGGTGTAAAAGATTAAGCAGTTACACGGGTTGTTCACAACAACTGGTGTTAAAGGTCAGTCTTTTACACCGATTTTGTTTTTTTTTGCTTTATTTAATAAATATTTTACATCAGTTTCTTGTATAACCGGTGTAAAAGGTACACTTTTTTTTTGTTTATACACATAAACAAAGTTAAACTATATATATATATATATATATGTAAACAATATATAAACAATGTACAAAGAAGGTAGTTTTATAAATATCTACATATGCATCTAGTAATCCTAGACCTCGTAGGAGAGGAGGCTGAAGAATCATCCATGATGCCTGTAGTATAGACAAAAAAATAATATGTCTGTCAGACTATAAATAATGAACAAACTAAATAACAAACATGCATGTATTAACAAAAATATTATAATGTTACAAATAGCAAACTTACTTGATCATTTCTCCTCTAATATCCCTTCTTAATGATCGTCACGAGTGGCATATACATCGTCCACTTCATTTTCATCAGTGAAAGAAGGTCTTTGTGTTGAGAAAGAAGGAGTGTCATAAATATCTACAAATGCATCTTCATTTTCATCACTCTGATGCATGTTTCTTCTTTGGAGCACTACAGACCACTTATTGCTAGAGGGATCTTTCACATAAAATACTTGTTTGGTGTGAAATGTCATGATGAAAGGCTCATTCGTATAACCTATCTTGTCAAGGTCCACCAATTTAAATCCTAATTCATCGGTTTGTACACCACTGTCACTATCAACCTACTTACATTTAAAAACAGGCACTCTAAATTTACAATAATCGGGCTCACAAATCTCTTCATTGACCCCAAAGTAAGCTATGGATGCCAGAACAGGGTTCTTATCCTTTGAACTAGAGAAATGCATTACAGAAGCCATGACCATAACCCCACTGTTTTGCACAGTACTCTTGTCATCCTGTGACTTTGTATAAAAGGAAAATTTACTTATATCGTACCCGCTCCAACATAAGACATTAAAGCTAGACTGATTTGCTAGCCATTTTATGTCATCAGAAATAGTATCATCATTCATAATATGTGGTTTAAACCAGCTTAGGAATGTCTTGTTATGCTCTTTCGACACCCATTGTTTGTTCCTGTGGGGGTTTTTGGGCTTGACAATAGATTTGTGAGTAGACAAGTATGGCTCAACCTCATCAATGTTATTCAAAATGTATAGATGTGCCTGCATCACTTCCGCATGACCCATGTTCTTAACCTTTAGACCTCGTGTACCCTTACCATCACATCTTTCCTCGTGACGAGACTTAGGAATCCCTACAGGTTTCGCTTCTGACAAGTAATCTGTACAAAACTCAATGGATTCTTCTGTGATGTACCTTTCAACAATAGATACTTTGGGACGGTATGGATTCTTCACACACCCTTTCAAGATCTTCATGTATGTTCGACAGGGTATATCCACCTTAGATAAACGGGGCCACACACTCTAATCTCCCTCACTAGATAAACAATTAAGTGAACCATGATGTCAAAAAACGAGGGAGGAAAAAACATCTCCAACTGACATAAGATAATAAAAGCCTCATTTTCCAAGTCATCTAACTCCTGAGGGTCAATCACTTTACTACATACAATATTGAAGAATAAGCACAATCTAGTTATGGCATGTTGAACCTTTTTTGGCAAGATGCCACGAATAGCCACTGGTAGTAGTTATTGCATCAAGACGTGGCAGTCGTGAGACTACAAGCCAAGTAGTTTGAGATCTTTCATTGACACAAGACTCTTGACATTTTAAGAGTAGCCTTGTGGCACTTTCACATCCGGTAGACACTCGCAGAAGCTTCTTCTCTTTTGTTTTGACAAGGTATGACATGCTGGTGGCAAATATGTCTTGTTACCTCTTAACTCTAGAGCTAGTTGTTCTCTTATGCCCATCTCAACCAGATCTAGACGAGCAGTCAAACCATCCTTTGTCTTGCCCTTGATGTTAGGAAGCGTACCGATTACACTATCACAAACATTTTTCTCCACGTGCATTACATCAATATAGTGTCTCACATCAAGACTCGACCAGTTTGGAAGATCAAAGAAAACTGACCTCTTCTTCCATATTTTTTTTCTAGTAGACTTCTTTTGTTTCTTTCCAAAACTAACATTGATATCCTTCACCCGTTCGTAAACTTTTTCCCCAATTAAGGGTTTTGGAGCAACTCCATTCTCCTGGCATCCATTAAAAGCCTTTTTCAACATCCAATATGGGTGATTACGTCTGAGAAATCTCCGATGCCCAAGATAAACAGTCTTCCTTCCATGTTGCAATTGATGGTAGCATGTGCCTTCTTCACATATAGGACAAGTTTTATGCCCATTAACACTATACCCAGACAAGTTCCCCTAAGCTGAAAAGTCATTTATGGCGCAAAATAACATGGCACGCTTCTTGAAATTATCATTGGAATACCCGTTGAAAACATCAATGCTTTCCTCCCGCAATATTTTTGAGTCTTCAATCATGGGACTTAGATAAACATCTATGTCATTTCCTGGTAGTTTTGGTCCGGATATCATCATAGATAACATAATATATCTACGCTTTATGCACAACCAAGGAGATAGGTTATAAATAACCAAGAGAACAGGCCATGAACTATGGTTACTACTTAAACTACCATATGGATTCATTCCATCCGTAGAAAGTCCAAGCCTCAGATTTCTTGTGTCATTGCCAAAATCCGGAAACAAAGAATCAACTCTCTTCCATTGCAAAGAATCAGTCGGATGACGAAGCTTCCCATCACATTTCCTCTCATCTGCATGCCATCTAATATTCTTTATGTCTTTTACATTGACGAACAGTCGTTTAAACCTTGGAATAATTGGAAGATACCATAACACCTTCACAGGAGGACATTTTGAGGTGACATCACAACCATCGTCACCATCCTTCTTTTTGTATCGTGATTTCATACATTTAGGGCATATTTCTTTGTCTTCATTCTCCTTCCAATATAATATACAGTCATTGGGACAAGCGTGTATTTTCTTATACTCCACACCCAGCGGACATATTATCTTCTTTGCCTCGTAGTTACGGTTTGGCAATGTGTTGCCTTCTAGAAGCATGACTTTCAACAACTCCAGTAACTCGGTGAAGCTTTTATCAGTCTACCCATTTATCGCCTTAAGATTAAACAACCTCAAAACCGCTGACAACCGTGTGAAATTTGTGCAACGCGGATACAATGGTTGATCCTTGTCACTACATAGAGTATCATACACATGTGCTTGCTTAAAAGAATCTGGTCCAATATCACGAATCATGTCCTCTAGTCGATTACCCATATCTACCTCAACTTCCTCACTTTTGGACATACTTGCCGTGTCTAATACTTCACCATGTCATGTCCATGTTGTATAACTCTAGCAAATCCCAAAGACATCAAGGTGCTCACATATATCTTTAACTTTTAGAGGTTCCTGATTCGCACACTTAACACAAGGAAAATAAAATTCTCCATTACTATTAGGAAGCTTTGTTTCAGCAAATGTTAGAAACTCTGACACTCCATTCCTATACTCATCGATCAATCGATTTTTTTGTATCCAACTACGATCCATAGCTACGTTCTGAAAAAGTAAACACATCACTTCAGGACCTTCAACCACAAGTATCTAACAGAAATCTGTATATTTGGTATGAACCTATCCCATTTAAGAAGAAACTTTTTCCTTTATTTGGTTAATAGTTAGTCGTTAAATCCTTATATCTTATACCTGACGAAATTTCGGCAGCATTTCCCATTGGTCTCCAAGTACACAACCCAAACGTGGTGACATCCACCACGATCAAGCATGCACCCAGAGACAATAAGAAATGTAGCAATCTAAAATTTCATCATTAGATAAAAGATTTAAAGACTAACTATTAACCAAATAAAAGAAAAAGTTTCTTCCCAAACTGTCCTACTTGGATAATTCAAGATTCAATAAAATGAGCGGTACCATCCTCAGTACATGTGACAACCACCCTAAAAATTTTAATAGAGTCGCCACCTAAAGTTTATTAAGGAAAAACAATAGGAAAAACCTTTTTTATGACGGTAATTTAAAAATAGAAGAAGTCTTTGAACCAGATTTCAAGTCCGGGAGTTATTTACGCTCAAGGAAGGTGTTAGCACCCCTAAGACGCCCATAAAATGGTACCCTTTTAATTTTTTAAAGAAACTTGCTTATCATTAAATAAATTATTCCCTAAAAAATTACAAGTTTATTAATCATTATATTACAAAGGTTATAAAAAGAAACTTAGTAAAAAGACAACTCAACCATTATATACAAATTATTATCTATTCTTTTCTTATGTAACAGAAATAATAAATGTAAGAAAAAAAAACCTAAAAAAGGTAAAAAAAAACTAATTATGTTAATAAAAAAATAGATAAGAAGGGAAAATTCTTTTTTATTTGCTTTTATGCCCTCCCTCATCAATTCTTTATTCAATTCTGATTATTTATGAAATAAAAAAGTAATATTGCAAATAAGTCCCTGGTTTGGGTCTGGCTCCATTGGAAGACCAAATCAAACCCAAAAATTTCAATTTTTGCTTTCAAGTCCTATTTTAATATGATAATTGCAAATTGGTCCCTGTTTAGGGTTTGGTCCCATTGGAAGACCAAATCTTAAAGCGTGTATGAACAGAAAATAAAAAAAGAAAACTTTTTAATTCTTTTTTACTTTCAGGTCCTTTTTATCATATATTTGCAGTTTAGCCCCTATTTATCATATATTTGCAGTTTAGCCCTTATTTAGCATATATTTGCAGTTTAGTCCTTATTTAGCATATATTTGCAGTTTAGTCCCTATTTAGCATATATTTACAGTTTAGTCCCTATTTAGGGTATATTTGCAGTTTAATCCCTATTTAGGGTTTGGCCCCATTGGAAGGCCAAACCCTAAACCTAATTGCAAACCAGACCGTGGATGCCAACAATAATAACAACAACAACAATCACAGCAACCAATAACAACAACAACCGTAGCTACAACAATTGCAGCAACAATAATGCTATAATGATGACAAGAATTACAGCAACAATGATATTACAACAACCACAAGATGAATGGTACAAACATACGTATTTCAGTCCAATGTTCAAGCCATGGTAAAAAGAAAAAATGAGAAAAACGAAGAAGAGAATAGGAACCTGGATTTTCTGCTTTCCAAAAAATTACAGATGGGAGATGAGGGAAAAAAAAAACCTAAACTAAAGAAGTGTTTTCAGCTCTCGTGTTTGGGTGGTCTCACGGATCCTCTCCTTCCTTCCTGATTTTGCCTTTTTCTTTGCTCTCGGTCCTCTCTTGCTCTCTCTCGGGTCCGGTCCCTTTCTTCTGAACTTGAGGCTGTCTTTTATAGCCTTTAACGAATCTGTAAAGAAAAAGGAAGTCAATCAGAGACAGAAAAAAACATAAAAAATAGCAAATAGTAAAAGAGATTGCGATACTTCCTGATTTGCGCTAATCCACGTGATTCTCCATACAAACCCCTTTAACATTTCTCGAATTTGGGCCGGATACTGGAGGAAAATGGCTTGATTTGTGGGATTTGGAGATAATTGGAGATGGTGATCTAACTCGGTTTTTTAGGAGAAGATCTTTGAAATTAGGAAGAAAAAGGAAACCAAAAGATGAAGAAGGAAAGGGAAGGAGAGATTTGCGGGAGAGGCCGCGGTGGTCATAGATTTCTAGGTTTAGGGTTTGAGAGGATGAGAGGAAGATTGGGACTAGGTTTTGGTGTGGCCACGGCTGGGCGAATGGAAATTAGGGTTTGGTTTCAGTGAAGAAGGAAGAAAGGATGAGGGGAGGACGCGGCGTAAGGGAGCTAGGGTTAAGGAGAAGAAGAGGATGAAGAAGAAGGAAGAAAGGAACGCCGCGGGGAAGAAGAAAAGGAGAGAAGGGAAGAACGCTGTGTGTGTGAGAGGATTAGGTTTTTTAGGGTTGCTGAAGTTGGGCTGGTGGGCTGCGTGAGTTTAACGCTGCGTGAGAGTGGTTGGGCCAAGTAGGGGGTGCGTGGAGAATGAGGCACGGGGTGCAAGAAGCAAACAGCAAGGGAGGAGTATGCAAGGGGCTGTAAAGAAAATAAAAAGGGGTGCGCGAAATAAATAGGACGTTGGGCTGCTGCCTGCCTGGGCTGGATCCAATCTTGATTTATTGCTGTTTGCACCACCCAATTTTATTTTTTTACACACCCCTTCTCAAATAAAAATCCCATTTTCCTTATTCATTCTTTTCTTCTCCTATTTAATCTCTTTTATTATAAAACCAAAAATATTATTTTGTTTATTATTACTACTACTACTAATTAAAAAAAGGTTAAAATAAATAATAAAATAAAATAAAATAAAAAGGCCGGACAAAATTAGGGTACTACAGCTGCCCCTCCTTAATTACATTTTACTCGAAGGTCTTCGTGTATTCGTTGTTAAAGATAATTAAGGATAAAGGACTCTAATTTTGTCTAGAACGAAATTGTTTGAGGATGCGAGATCGGCTCTCGACTTTGCTTTGAGACCCTAGGTCTGATTCCTAGTGAATTCTCGGTAAGGCGTATATTTGTCTTAGCTCTTATAAAGTTAGCGAGGGGTTCTAGGTTTGATTCCTAGTGAATTCCTGATGAGGCGTAGGTCTGATTCCTAACCCTCATATCTTCGGTATTGATTATTCCCCTACTTAGGGAAAGTTTAGGGTGTCAGCTCCTCTGTGCTCGACATAGGGTTGGGTCAGATTCCCAGCAGGGGTGAGTCAGGTTCTCAACTCTTGCTAAAAGGTACGGATTGACTATCTTACTTTAAGGAATGTCCGTGATATGAGTTTCTCTGTCACTCAATATGGGTTCGGGTCAGGTTCCCGGTTAAAAGCTTGGGTCAGATCCCCAAGGTGATGGGTCAGATTCCCAGCAAGGTATAGGACAGGTTCTTAACTCTTGCTAATAAATTGAATAGGCTGAGTACTAGTTCTTATTGAGTAACAACAAGCCAATTTTACGTAATATTTGAGAGAGTGGATCAATGGACCCAAAATTTTGATAGTCATGCAGTATGCAATAAATGGTATGCCATGCATGAAAATGAAATTTTTTTTGTAGAGAAATGTTTTTGAAGACGGGTTGTGTATCAAAAAGTATTGGTGATTATGCAAGATGCAGTGTACAGCATGTCATGCATGAGTATTATTTGCTTTATCAGGGATAGGCAGTATTCTCTTGACTACTTCTGAAACTTTTCTTGGTAAGTTGATTCCAGATCTCTTTAGTTGGCGGGTTCTGAACAAGCCAATTGACCTTTTCGTAGCGTATTCGCCATTGATGATTTTGCATTAGGTGAGGTGCCTTACTAGCTCTTTTCCTTAATGTGAAAACGTCGAATTCCTTAGATCCTTTTAGAATTTTCGGTAATTACACAATGCTCTTATGTTTTGATTTGCACATGTTTGTCTTTTAGCACAGATTTCTCTAGAAAGAAAATACAAATTGATAAAATCCCGAATTGAGTTTGGAGAGGCTAAAATAAGCATTATATTGTGCTGATTAATAAACAGCAACATGGGTAAGAATGGATTTCCACTATGGTGGGGGAGATAAAATATTACAAACAGAGTAAGTTCGTGTTTGCTAAATTAGAAATTGGTGAGAAATATCAGCTATACATATAATCTCTTTGAAAACAAATCGTGCTGCCCTTTCGTGATTCAGACCTCGATCGCCTTTTTTGACCAACTTCAAAAACTTGTGTCTGTGGTTAGTTTCGACCATCTCTGCCCCAGTTGGTCAGGGTTCAATTCTATCTACTTTTGACGCCTTCTGGTTGGTTTTTGCTCAGGCCGCTCTTTGCGAGTTTTTGACTTAGCGGGTTGCCCTTAATCGCCCTTACGGGTTTTCAACTTAGTGCTTTTATTTTACCTTAATTTTTGCCTAGGCTGCCCTTTTGGGTTTTCAACCTACCAGGTCGCTCTAACTTTTGCCTAGACCGCCCTTTCAGGTTTTCGGCCTAGCGAGCTTTCCCTTTTTTTTTATGTTGTGCCATTCTAGACGTAGTATTTCTTGACTGCATCTGAGTTTATTAGCGTGATGAGGTCATGCCCCTCCATATCTGTAAGAATGAGACCTCCCCCAGAGAATGCCTTTTTCACTATATATGGACCTTCATAATTTGGAGTCCATTTTCCGCGTTGGTCTTTCTGAATAGGTAGAATCTTTTTTAATACCAATTCCCCTTCCGAGAATTCTTGATGACGTACCTTTTTCTCGTACGCTCTCTTGAGTCTCTTTTGGTATAATTGGCCATGGCAAATTGCCTCTAACCTTTTCTCTTCTATGAGATTCAACTGGTCATATCGTGCCTGGACCCATTCGGCCTCTTCGAGCTTAGTCTCCATAATTACCCTTAGAGAAGGGATTTCTACCTCTATAGGGAGTAATGCTTCCATCCCGTATACTAGAGAAAAAGGTGTTGCCCCCGTTGAAGTGCGTACGGAAGTTCGGTACCCGTGTAAAGCAAAAGGGAGCATCTCGTGCCAATCCTTGTAAGTTACCACCATTTTCTGAATAATTTTCTTGATATTTTTGTTGGCCACTTCTACTGCCCCATTCATCTTTGGACGATATGGAGAAGAATTGTGATGTTGAATTTTAAAATCATCGCACAACTCCTTCATCATCTTATTGTTTAAATTAGTCCCATTGTCTGTGATGATCTTTCTTGGTAAACCGTACCGACAAATTATTTCCTTTTTAATGAAATTGACTACAACACTGCGAGTCACATTGCTATAGGAGACTGCTTCGACCCACTTTGTGAAGTAATCAATAGCCACGAGGATGAATCGGTGCCCGTTAGAGGCTTTTGGTTCAATCATTCCTATGACGTCCAAACCCCACATGGAGAACGGCCAGGGTGCACTGAGGACGTTTAGGGAAGTTGGAGGTACATGAATATTATCAGCATAAGTCTGGCACTTATGGCCTTTCCTCACATGCTTGATGCAGTCACTTTCCATTGTAAGCCAATAATACCCAGCTTTGAGAATCTTCCGGGCCATTGCATAACCGTTGGCGTGGGTCCCGAAGGTACCTTCGTGGACGTCGTCAAGAATTTGTCTTACTTCTGCAGAGTCCACACATCGGAGGAGTACCATGTCGTGATTTCTTTTGTAGAGTACGTCGCCGTTCAAAAAGAAACTCATAGCAAGCCTCTTCAAAGTTCGCTTGTCGTTCTCTGAGGCGCCCGAAGGGTATTCCTTGTTTTTGAGGTAGCACTTGATGTCATGGTACCGTGGTTTTCCGTCAGATTCTTCTTCTATTGCCTGGCAATAAGCGGGATTGGCACGGCTTTCCATCAGGATGAGGGGCATTTCCTTGTCACTATTTATTCGGAACATAGATGACAGTGTGGCTAATGCATCAGCCAAATGATTATCTTCTCGTGGGACATGTTGAAACGTGATCCTATCAAAGGATTCGACGAGTTCTTGGATATACTTGTGGTAAGGGATTAGCGTAGAATCTCGAGTTTCCCATTCTCCATTCAACTGGTTGATAACTAGGGCAGAATCCCCATATACTTTTAGGACTCTGACCTTAGTTTCTATGGCAACCCTGATTCCCATGACACACGCCTCATATTCTGCCACGTTATCGGTGCAACTGAAACACAAGCGAGCCGTGACAGAAGTGTATCGATTTTATGGGGAAATTAGTATTGCCCTGATTCCGTGCCCCAATGCATTAGAAGCCCCATCGAACATCATGGTCCACTCTTTGTTTCTTAATTCTTCTTTTTCGGCGGACATTACATCCTCATCAGGAAATTCATAGCGGACAGGTGAATGGTCATCTATTGGTTGATTGGCTAAGTGCTCAACTAGGGCACTACCTTTGACGGCTTTCTGAGAAACTATTGAATATCATATTCGGATAACAACATTTGCCACCGGGAAATCCTTCCAGTGAGAGCGGGTTTCTTGAATACATATTTGATCGGGTCCATTTTTGACACAAACCAAGTTGTGTGAGAAAGCATATACTGTCTTAGGCGGTGAGCGGCCCATGCTAGGGCGCAACAAGTACGCCCCAATATCGAATAATTAGCTTCATATCTGGTAAACTTCTTACTCAAGTAGTAAATGGCACATTCCTTTTTACCCGTTTCGTCATGTTGTCCAAGTACACATCCCATAGATCCGTCTAGCACTGTCAAATAGAGGATTAATGGCCTGCCTGGTACTGGAGGTATTAGCACAGGGGGTTTTTGTAGGTATTGCTTGATTTTGTCGAAAGCCTCTTGGCATTTCTCATTCCATTCAATAGTTTGGTCTTTACGCAGCAATTTGAACATTGGCTCACAAGTGTCAGTGAGTTGTGATATAAACCGGGAAATATAGTTTAACCTCCCTAGAAAACCACGAACTTCTTTTTCTGTGCGAGATCTGGCTTTTCTAAGATGGCTTTGACTTTTTCCGGATCGACTTATATTCCTTTCTGACTCACAATGAATCCCAGCACCCTACCTGACCGAACACCAAAGTTACATTTGGCCGGATTGAGTCTGAGGCGAAACTTTCTCAATCGCTCAAAAAGCTTCCGTAAATCAATTATATGACTTTCTTCAGTTTGCGACTTAGCGATCATATCGTCCACGTAGACCTCTATCTCCTTATGGATCATGTCATGAAATAGAGTCACCATTGCTCTTTGATATGTTGCCCCGGCGTTTTTCAACCCGAAAGGCATTACCTTGTAGCAGAAAGTCCCCCAAGCGGTAATAAACGTAATTTTCTCCATGTCTTCTCTGGTCATTTTAATTTGATTATACCCGGAGAAACCATCCATGAAAGAGAAGACAGCGTGATGAGCGGTATTATCCACCAGAACATCGATGTGAGGCAAAGGGAAATCGTCTTTGGGACTTGCTTTATTAAGGTCCCGGTAATCAACGCACATTCGGACCTTTCCACCCTTTTTTGGGACAGGGACAATATTAGCAACCCATTGGGGGTATTTAGCCACGGCTAAAAATCCGGCGTCAAATTGTTTCTTAACTTCTTCCCTAATCTTTAAGGACATATCCGGTCTCATGCGTCTTAATTTCTGTTTGACAGGGGGGCAATCGGGTTTAAGAGGTAGTTTGTGTTCAACAATATCGGTATCCAACCCTGGCATATCTTGGTAAGACCAGGCAAATACGTCTTTATAGTCTCGAAGGAGTTGAATCAATTTAGCTTTTACTCCTTGTTACATGGTAACACCAACCTTGACTTCTTTTTGTTTTCTTCAGTTCCCAAATTAATCAACTCAGTTGGTTCTTCGTGAGGTTCGATCTTTCTGGATTCCCCCTCTATAAGTCTCATTAATTCAGGGGGAAGATCTTCATCGGGATGGTCCTCTTCACAACCTTCATCAGTATGATTAATTAGGCAATCAAAATCTGGCAACGAAACTTCAGTGCAATCGTTTTCAAAAGTATTATCCATGAGTCTGCATTATCAAGGTTAGCAATAAGGAGAGAGTAAGGAAAGGAAGTAGGAAGGAAAAGAAAAAGAGACGCATGGGATGAAATCAAAATGCATTTTATTAATATTCGAAATATGCTTTTGAAAAACATGCGGGGCCCTTTAACATTTCCTCTGCGCTTCTGGGCCGAAATGAGAGGTGAGCATTAAATGGATTACATTGAAAATGCATGAAGGATCCTAGGATTTTCCACGATCTCCCAATTGCGAGGCATCGAGGAACATGGGCGAACCCATTCCTCTTCAAGAGCAAAGAAGATCCTCTTCTACAAAGAAGCTTACTTGATCTGCATAGATCCATCCAGCACTACGAAAAGTCTGACGGATATCGCAGATGTGCATTTTCCCAAACTCGGGTTCCTGGTTTTCAAGCCGAGCCTTCCTCTTTTCTTTCCTTGCCTCAATTACTCTTTCCCTGTCCTCTCAAGTGGGGACAAATCCCAAGCCATATCGGTCCTTGTTTTTAGGAATCCTTAAGATCGAGGGAATACTTTCCTGACTTTTCCCTAGTCCTTTTCCTGGCTGATATCCTCCTTTTAGCATGACTCTGCCCACCATTAGGACATTATTGGATAGGCAGGGTTCTTTAGTTGTGAACCCTACGTAAGCGCTATCGACAATTTCCAGCGCTTGAAATGATGTACCAAGGGCTTCTTCAGCAGCTTCAATATAACTCGTGGATGTTGGCTTGCTTACCAGCAGGTCCTCTTCTCCGGATACGATGACCAACTTATCATCCACCACAAACTTCAATTTTTGATGCAGAGTTGATGGTACTACCCCGGCAGAATGAATCCAAGGTCTTCCTAACAAGCAACTATAGTTGGGCCTGATGTCCATCACTTGGAAATTAACGGCAAAAGTGAAAGGACCAATCTGAATCGGCAGCTCAATCTCACCCATTACGTCTCTTCTTGAACCATCAAAGGCTCTCACGAGCACCGAGCTGGGCTTCATATGAGTTTTGTCAATGGATAACTTATCTAAGGTAGATTTAGGCATCACATTCAGGGAGGATCCATTGTCTACAAGGACTTTAGCTATAAGATGCTCTTTACATTGAACCGAGATATGTAGTGCCTTGTTGTGTCCTCTACCTTCTACAGGCATTTCTTCATCATTAAAATAGAGGTAGTTGCATGCGGTGATGTTGCCAACTAGGTCGCCGAACTGATTCAAGGTGATATTTTGAGACACATGGGCTTCATTCAGGATTTTCATTAATACTTTCCTGTGACTCTCAGAGTGCATTAATAGGGCAAGTAGCGAAACTCTCGTCGGTGAGCGGTTTAGTTGATCTATTACCTTATATTCACTCTACTGAATAAATTTGAGGAATTCAGCCACTTCCTCACGGGAGGCTTCTTTCTTGTCTTCCTTCCCTATGTCTCCTTCATCTATCGCAACTCCTTTCCCTTTGTTGTGGTCTTTTACCTGTCCCTTTGCGGCTATTTTTATTGGTTCTTTCTCAGGGGCATAAATCCGCCCACTCCGAGTCATCCCGCCTATCCCCACGATGTTGGTAACAGTCGGAACGCTTGGTTGTGTATTACTCCCTTCGACTTGGACTTTTGCATCGTATATCCAAGGAACTGCTTTATCGTCCTTGTACGGAAAAAGAGATGGTACTTGGACAGTAATAGCTTTGGGAGCATTAGGCACTATGGGTGATGTATTCTTAGAGAATTGAACCACCAAGGGCTTTGGGACCATGGTTCCCAAACTCTGCGCAGATTGGACCATAGATACTTCTTCTTCTCTCTGAGAGATAACTTGAACTATGTTTGTATCAAACAGTTTTTGGAGGATACTTTTAAATTCCTCACATTCTTCATCAGACAAAAGATCTCCATCACAGGTCCTGCTGATATCTGTTCTTTCTATCAAACTAGCCTTGCAAAGTTTGATGAACACTTCTCTGATAGGGGTTTGTATTTCCGCGACACCCTTTATTATCCTTCCCTCATGCTCATTGTCTATCATATTTACTGATGTATTCCCGTGGTTAGGTAACGGGTTGTTCCCCACATTGGGATTACTTTCTTGGAAACTCAACCATTTGGCATTTATCAGATCTTGAACTTTGAACTTCATAGCCCGACATTCTTCTATAGAGTGGCCTGCTGCCCCATCATGGTATTCACAAGTGGCGTCCGGGTTATACCATTTTGGGTAAGGTGGTTCCATAGGCTTTTGCGGGCAAGGGACCACCAATGAGTTTTTGAGTAAATGCTGATAGAGATCTTTGTAAGTCATGGGAATCGGATCAAACTGGACCGGCTTTCTTCCCTGAGGGTTGTGAGCTCTCGGTTGATTGGGGTTCTGACCTCCTTGACTATCAGAAGCAAAGGGCGTCCTTTGAACAGGAGGCTTAGGCGTGATAGTTGCCGCAACGTATAGAGGGGCACTACTCACCGCATTAGTCTCTCATTCTTTCTTTCTCTTGACGAAGGGCTTTTGCGCGTGGGATGATGAAGTATTATTATGGATCTTCCCATTTTGCATCCCCATTTCCACATGCTCTCCTATGACAATCAGGTCAGAGAAGCTTGAGAACATACTTCCAATCATCATGTCATAAAAGGGTGATTGGAGCGTGTCTATGAACGTGTCGATTATTTCTTTGTCTGACAAGGGTGGCTCCACCTGAGCAGCCATGCTTCTCCATCTCTGAGCATATTCCTTATAGCTCTCACTGTCTTTCTTCTTCATGCTTTGCAACTGATTACGACTGGGAGCCATGTCCATATTGTATTTGTATTGTCTAACGAAAGCGTTAGCTAAATCCTTCCACGAGCCGATTTTAGACCGCTTCTAATCGCATATACCATCGCGGTGCCCAGCTTAAGCTTTCTTGGAAGAAATAGATTAAGAGTCTGTCATCATCATTAGAACAGTAAAGCCATCTTTCTGCAATACATGACCAGGTGGCTTTTGGGGCATGTTTCTCCTTTATACTTGTCAAACTCGGGTACTTTGAACTTTGCAGAATAACTACATCGGGAACCAAGCACATGTCTGAAGCTTCGAAACCTATGTGGTTTGCCCCTTTAATTGCCTTTAGCCTGTCTTCAAGTATTTGAAACTTTTCTTTGGCTTGAGCATCCTCTTGGGGGGGTGATGATAGGTACAAAATTTTGTGTATTTGTGTTCATGAGGTCCCATTATTTAGAGGCGCATGCCCTTGTGTGGTATGGGCGCATGCGTCTCATTTTCTCTGGTCGACTTTCGTCTTGATCCTCTTCGCACCGCTCTGCTTCCGACGTCCCTTTTGCATGCAGAGCTTCCAACAAAATGCATAGCCGATCTATCCGCGTACTCATTCGGTCAAGTTCCCCTCTCATGGCCTGTTGGTTTTGTTCTAACGCGTCCATGAGTCTGGCTTGGGATCTCGTTCTGTAAGGGTGCAATTTCTTCGTGTTTATTTTTCTGAATTATGAAAGATATGGTGAGTATGGATGAATGATTTATGCCATGGTTATGCATGCCATGTAAGATGCTCATTTTATTTTATTTTATTCGTTTTACTTTTGTCGGCTTATTGGAGAATCACAAAACTTTGCAAATGCCTTATCGGTTCGCTACATATTGCGAAAACATACTTTTGTATTAAAACGGGAATATCATAATTCAAATTGCCCTAAGGGCTTACAGACTTGAGAAAGAAATGGAAATTGCGAAAACACATAAATACACAAGAAACATGGTCTTCAACGATCTCGTCGGATCTGCTTCTCTAACTCCTCCACCAAAACCTTGCAGTACTCTAGGAAACTCATCACTTTCCTTGGTAAAGGTCGGAATCCTATTGCTGATTCCGCTTCTTCCAAGAGTTCTGGCATATCTTGGATACCTCTATTTGCAAGCCAGACCAGTTTGGAGCAACGATCCATCCAGTATCTAGTTTCCTTATCAAACCAGGTAATGACTTCTCGCCGGTTGTCAATCTTCTCTTGCATGTCGAGGACTTTCTCACGTTCTTCCTCAAGATCTATGTGGTAGCCTATGAACTTTTCTTCAGCAATTCTCCTTTCTTCCTCAAGTTGGGCTTCATGCGATTGCATGGTATTTTTCAATTGTTGTATTGAGTCTTCAATCCGTCTTTGCAAAGCCATGCTAGCCCTCTGAGAATCAGCCCACATTTTCCTCAAGTTACCTTTTTCGCAGAGAACCAGGTCTAACTCCTTTTTCATCAAGTCCAATTGTTGATTTGCAGCCTTCAAGCAACCCTGGGTTTGGAGCCGGCTTGCTTTCTCAGCCTTGGCTTTCTTCTGGGATCCTTCCAAAGATTCAGTTTTTCTATCACATTCATCTTGTAGGACCTCTATATCTAGATACGCCCTTTTCAAATTCTCCCGGAGAACTTTCTTTTCCTCTTCCACCCTTTCTAAGGCTAGCTTTAGTTCTTCCACTTCTTCGTTTTCATCCGGAGGTGGAGGTGGCACTTCGGGGACCAAAAATGTGTTCTGGAAAGGCAGCTTGACTTGCTGAACTCTTGCTATAACCCATTGGCGGTATTTTTCATCTACATGAGTACTCTTGCGCCCTAGTATTCTTTTGGTCGTCTTCTTCCAAGCTCGACACACCCTTGTGAACAATGCCAAGTCCAAGGAGCCCCGATCATGTATAACGAAAGCGGCTAGCTCTTCTTCAGCAGGTTCACCCAGCATCGGGGCACCGAGTTGTCTTAAAGCCAGAGTAGGATTGTAATTAATGCAGCCTATGGTCCCAATAAGGGGTACGTTGGGAAAATCTCCACACCGACAGATTACCTCCTTGATCTCCTGTTCTCTGGAATACCATATTATAGACTCCTCGCTGAAACTCAATAAATAAGTAGCCCATCCTGCATTGCTCATAGGTCCAAAGGGATGCCCTCTTTTTACTAAGTGACTTTTCAGCCATAAATACAAGACAGGGACACAACAACGGATTCGTCCTCCTTTTTTCTCGCGGCGCATATGAAGGTCATAGTATAAATCTGCGAGGATGGTAGTGGTGGGGTCCATACCTTAAGTCTTAAATGCTATGAAGGCGTCAATAGCTGTTTCATCCATAAAATGATCAACATGAGGAAATAAGACCACACCAAAGATAATAAGGGCTACCACATCCATGCACTCCTTTAATTTCCCTACATCATGAAGATCCTTAACCTTTCCTTCCAGGAAGCTCTTGGGGAAGCCTTTGAAATCTTCTTCCACCCTCACCGCGAGGGTCAAGTCTTCTTTAGGGATGCCTAAAACATCAGCAATGGTACTCATAGCTGGCGGATGCTTTGCATGGCGATACGGACCATTTTTCTTTTCTGGAAAGCCCAAAATTTTCCGGTATTCCTCCAAGGTTGGCGCCATTTGGAAATTCTTGAACGTGAAGCATCTTAGGGGAGGATCATAAAATTGGGCCAATGCTGTTAAGGCTCCTACTTGCACGTCCACATTCAGCAATTCCAAAATGTTTCCAAATTTCCCCACGAAACTAATTCGATCCACTTGTATCCAATTCTCGGCTATGAAGTCAACCAATGTTCTCAGATGCATCAAACGGGGGGGTTCGATTTTGAATTTCAAAGTATTTCTCTTCTCTAAACCCACAACTGCGCTCTCCGTAGACATTTGCAAAAAAATTTCGAAATTTTCGACAAGCCTGACGAAACAGGGTAATTAGTGTTAATGCATGTATATAAATGTGTATGATTATGTTTATTTTTGTCATTTCATGAATGGAAAGAAAAAGAAAAAAAAATAAAGAAAGAAAGCATCGTATTTATTTTATTTATGAAGATGTAAAGAAATAAACTCTTACACTTTTTATACAAAGTTCGCATCCTACGTGGAGTAAAGACTTAGCATCTATTTTTGGAATAATAGATTAGGTTTTTAAATAAAGGTATGTATTTTGAAAAACTATTTTTGGAAATATTATTTTCAAAATAAGTTTGCAAAAATAAATAAACAACTAAAGTGGTAGGGTAAGCTCCCTTTGTGACCGAGGCCGGTAATTCCTAAAAGGGGTCTAAGGATTACGTCAAGTGCCTCTCCATTTGGTGGATTCAAAATACTAATCTAAAAGGTCCCCGGAGCCAAGGGTCCCGTCTGAAAATGTTACCACCAATAATAAGTATATTATTAAAGGATGGTTTTTTTTCAAACGGAGCCAAACTCTGGGTGAGGCTTTCATAGGAACCTACTGATCGTACGTCCAGCAGAGCACCCATTACACAGCCTCTCCTAACTTAAGGTTCACTCGGGCCCGGGTATAGGGCACCCACTCATAGTGTGTGTAAACAAAGTGTATAAAGTGTAGTGTGTGAAGGAGCAAACTTAAAACTACCCGCTGCAAAAAAAAACAATATATATACATGTCTTCTACCTTAAGGTTCCAAATGTATAAACACACATAATATACATAAGAGAAGAAAAAAAAACAAATGAAAGAGAATGAATCATAAACAAAAATAAAATAATAAAAAAAAATATTTTTTTAACGCATGTTTTACACCCTAGGATTAACGTATACAAACATATATACAAATGAACGAATAAAAACAAAAAGACAAAAGGGAATAATTTATTTAATAAAGCAACAAATCATATAAACAATCATAGGGCCTAACTCTCTGAAGTCCCCAGTGGAGTAACCAGCTGTGACAACCACCCTAAAAATTTTAATGGAGTCGCCACCTAAAGTTTATTAAGGAAAAACAATAGGAAAAACCTTTTTTATGACGATAATTTAAAAATAGAAGAAGTCTTTGAACCAGATTTCAAGTCCGGGAGTTATTTACGCTCAAGGAAGGTGTTAGCACCCCTAAGATGCCCATAAAATGGTACCCTTTTAATTGTTTAAAGAAACTTGCTTATCATTAAATAAATTATTCCCTAAAAAAATACAAGTTTATTAATCATCATATTACAAAGGTTATAAAAAGAAACTTAGTAAAAGGACAACTCAACCATTATATACAAATTATTATCTATTCTTTTCTTATGTAACAAAAATAATAAATGTAAGGAAAAAAAACCTAAAAAAGGTAAAAAAAAAAAAACTAATTATGTTAATAAAAAAATAGATAAGAAGGGAAAATTCTTTTTTATTTGCTTTTATGCCCTCCCTCATCAATTCTTTATTCAATTCTGATTATTTATGAAATAAAAAAATAATATTTCAAATAAGTCCCTGGTTTGGGTCTGGCCCCATTGGAAGACCAAATCAAACCCAAAAATTTCAATTTTTGCTTTCAAGTCCTATTTTAATATGATAATTGCAAATTGGTCCCTGTTTAGGGTTTGGTCCCATTGGAAGACCAAATCTTAAAGCGTGTATGAACAGAAAATAAAAAAAGAAAACTTTTTAATTATTTTTTACTTTCAAGTCCCTTTTATCATATATTTGCAGTTTAGCCCTTATTTAGCATATATTTGCAGTTTAGTCCTTATTTAGCATATATTTGCAGTTTAGTCCCTATTTAGGGTATATTTACAGTTTAGTCCCTATTTAGGGTTTGGCCCCATTGGAAGGCCAAACCCTAAACCTAATTGCAAACCAGGCCGTGGATGCCAACAATAATAACAACAACAACAATCACAACAACCAATAACAACAACAACCGTAGCTACAACAATTGCAGCAACAATAATGCTATAAGAATGACAAGAATTACAGCAACAATGATATTACAACAACCACAAGATGAATGGTACAAACATACGTATTTCAGTCCAATGTTCAAGCCATGGTAAAAAGAAAAAATGAGAAAAACGAAGAAGAGAATAGGAACCTGGATTTTCTGCTTTCCAGAAAATTACAGATGGGAGATGAGGGGAAAAAAAACCTAAACTAAAGAAGTGTTTTCAGCTCTCGTGTTTGGGTGGTCTCACGGATCCTCTCCTTCCTTCCTGATTTTGCCTTTTTCTTTGCTCTCGGTCCTCTCTTGCTCTCTCTCGGGTCCGGTCCCTTTCTTCTGAACTTGAGGCTGTCTTTTATAGCCTTTAACGAATCTGTAAAGAAAAAGGAAGTCAATCAGAGACAGAAAAAAACATAAAAAATAGAAAATAGTAAAAGAGATTGGGATACTTCCTGATTTGCGCTAATCCACGTGATTCTCCATACGAACCCCTTTAACATTTCTCGAATTTGGGCCGGATACTGGAGGAAAATGGCTTGATTTGTGGGATTTGGAGATAATTGGAGATGGTGCTCTAACTCGGTTTTTTAGGAGAAGATCTTTGAAATTAGGAAGAAAAAGGAAACCAAAAGATGAAGAAGGAAAGGGAAGGAGAGATTTGTGGGAGAGGCCGCGGTGGTCATAGATTTCTAGGTTTAGGGTTTGAGAGGATGAGAGGAAGATTGGGACTAGGTTTTGGTGTGGCCGCGGCTGGGCGAATGGAAATTAGGGTTTGGTTTCAGTGAAGAAGGAAGGAAGGATGAGGGAAGGACGTGGCGTAAGGGAGCTAGGGTTAAGGAGAAGAGGATGAAGAAGGAAGAAAGGAACGCCGCGGGGAAGAAGAAAGGGAGAGAAGGGAAGAACGCTGCGTGTGTGAGAGGATTAGGTTTTTTAGGGTTGCTGAAGTTGGGCTGGTGGGCTGCGTGAGTTTAACGCTGCGTGAGAGTGGTTGGGCCAAGTAGGGGGTGCGTGGAGAATGAGGCACGGGGTGCAAGAAGCAAACGGCAAGGGAGGAGTACGCAAGGGGCTGGAAAGAAAATAAAAAGGGGTGCGCGAAATAAATAGGACGTTGGGCTGCTGCCTGCCTGGGCTGGATCCAATCTTGATTTATTGCTGTTTGCACCACCCAATTTTATTTTTTTACACACCCATTCTCAAATAAAACTCCCATTTTCCTTATTCATTCTTTTCTTCTCCTTTTTAATCTCTTTTATTATAAAACCAAAAATATTATTTTATTTATTATTACTACTACTACTAATTAAAAAAAGGTTAAAATAAATAATAAAATAAAATAAAATAAAATGGCCGGACAAAATTAGGATACTACCGTACACACGCAAACATTTTATTGAATCTCAAACAAGAAACTAAGGCTTAACACAAATTAAATAGAGAAACTCAAATATAAAAACATACATCATATATCTTAGTCATAATTATTCAACTAAATAGTCAGGATATTCATAAAAAGCAATGAAAAATTCATTAATATATTCTCCTGATACATTTATCCAATTAAAATATCAAAACAGTCAAATACATTAATAGGTAACATAATTTAAAACGAAGCTAGTGGTGGCTCCTTGAGGGGGTGCCCAGGACAAAATCGGGCTGTAGATTCTTCCGAAGGAGTCGATAGAATGTAATCCTCTACGATGGGAGAATAGTCCGGTGTGGATGGAGTATACTCCAAGATCTCATCGTCATCACTGGGGATCTGAACAATGTTCGTCCGTCGAAGAACATCCCAGGCAGCTACAGGCCTCCTGGGAGAGGGTGGTCTCCTTTGAAGCATGTGCATACGAAGGCCCGGGCCCCAACAGTCAGCATCGGCACGGGGATCAGCATATTGGTTTATCAAATCATGATCCTCATCGCGATAAGGATCGCGATGACTGTAACCCCCTCAAAATTCGCTTTTAGGACTTAGAATTTTTGATGTGCGCATATGTGTGTTTTTAATGTGTAATTATATGTTTAAAAATATTTTTGATTAGTTAGGAATTGATTAGGATCAATACGGGACACAACTACGCGAATTAGGATGCGAAACGGGACAAAAACACGTTGCCAGGGGCACAGGGCGCCTGGGGATCACCAAGGCAGGGCGTAGGGCGCCCAGGGTTGGGGCATAGGGCGCCTGGTCCTGATTTTGCAGCACACGATTTTGGGTTTTGCTGCATTTTTGGGCCGGTATAGTGACTTTTTGGGACCCGTTTTGACCCACTCTTGACCCATTTCGTCAGAGTTACTGGCAAGGATTAATAACCACCCACTAACCCTCGTTTTTAAGTCCTTAATCTCGTCATTATCACTTCACAAAGTCATTACTTCAGAAAAGAAAACTGTTCTTCTCTTCCTTGTTCTCCATTTTTCTGTTCTTGGAGATTCTTGCTTGGCACACCATTTTGGATTCCGAGTTTGATACCAACACCCTTGTCATTATTCCATTTCCATTGGAGTAATTAAGGTGTGGTAAGTCTTTCTCATCATATTGATACCATTTGATCATCATTAGGGTTTGAAATCCTATTTTTCTCATTCCCATACCTTTGTTCTTGCGTTTTTGATGAAGAAGTCTACTAAAGGAGAGACGAGGCATGGAATCCTCAAGACCTCATTAAGGCACACGAAATTCTAAGGTAAAGGAGGTAGATGGATACAAGATTAGTGGGCTCATGGATATAATTATGCAATAAGGACATCTCATAGTCCCTAGACTTGGCGCAGTTGTGCAAGATAAGTACTATTGCCATTGTGATGGGAAAACTTGATCTTAAATTCTGATATGAAGTTTATGTTAATTGAAATTGTCTTATAATGTATTGTTTGAGTTGATATGATAATGGTATGTCATGTATGGATTATGTGATGACTTGATTGTATTGGCTTATATGTTGATAAGTGTATGTACGAGATGAATATGTTGAGGATAAGATTTCTTGTCCCTATGTAATGCTCTGGTTTTGATATGTTGAGTGAGGGCTAGGATATCCTAGGGTGTGGTTTGTTACACTTAGGTGCTCTAGGTGCTATATCATAATTATGTGAAAGGTTAAAGCATGGATGATGGGTGTAATTGTTACAGTTTGGCTAAGATATAATGATGGTTTTAGTGTCTAAGTATGGATCATGTAAGTCTCGGATGGTAGAATGAAGGTGGGATTCTTAGAATAATAAGTGTACAAGTGTTAAAAGCAAGATTTGATGTGGTAAGTAACTTAGCAAGTTGTGCAGAAAAATTATACAGAAAAATGATTAAGTCTGGAAGTTTTTAGCAAAGTCTCACTAATTGAATTTTTAAATTCAAGATATAATAGGTAGTGACCCAAACTCTTTTGGATATTGTCCTATAATTTTAGGGGAGCAGTACGGTATGGCCAGTCGCCACCGAATACTCGGGGACCACTCAAAAATTTGCGTGCAATGATCCCCACATTGAGGCTGGGCGCTAGGCGCCCAGGCCTACAGGCGCCAGGCACCCTGGAGGCAGCCTAGCTAGGTGCGTTCTATTTTGTCATTTCCCGTCCGTTTCGGCTTAGGGCAGAGTTCTAACATGTATTCTAAGGGTATTCAAGGTTCGATAGGGTATCCTAAGTGATGATCAAGCCTAGATTAATTTAAGTAAGTTGAAGCACTTGAGTTAAGAGTTGGAAACTAAGTTAAGTTAGTTTAGACTTAGTATGGTGAGGTAGGTTGATAACTTGGAGTTGTTCCAAGATTGAGGGAAACTTGTTAGTTTACTGGTGAGTAGTATCTTGTTAACATTGTTGTAGTCGATCGCTTGATGAGATGGTCGGTGAGTTGATAAGTTGTTGTTAGACACTTGTTTGGTTTGTGCCATGCATCATATGTGTCTTGTTCGTTAACGTTATTGGGGGTGAACAACGATGATGCGATATGGTATCGGCCGTGACAGGCAAGTTACCCGGCTTCGGGGGTCAATCGGGTAGGGCATCTTATATAAAGGCGGTGGATAGCTACCACAGATGGGGCGTGACCACTACCCTAACTAGACAATGTTCGTACTCAAGAGTGATGATGTTTTCTCACTCGCTCACCTGAGTTGGTTTGGATCCACATGTTCGGTGAAGTAGACATTGTCTAGGATTGCATAAGTACTCGTAAGGTCACACATTCATGTTATGTATGTTGATTAAGTTGAAAGTTATTATATGTGCATTGCTTAAGCTTTGTCCTTTGCCGTTTGTGCTATAATTATATATGATGTCTAACCCCTCTTTGTTGTAGCTACTTATACACCATTGTGTATGTTTAGACGATGAGATTGCAGGTGAGGACGACAACGTGGCTAAGGAGTGATCTGTGGACGCGGTCACCATAGTTAGGATTTCCAATGTTTTGTTGTCACATTGTTGTTATGTCTGATGTAAATGCTTAGGGCCAGCTCTGAGATGTTGTGACATCGGGGCGCTTTTATTTTCTGAATTTGAAGTAATTGTTATTTGATTTTTTCGCAAGTTTGTAAGAGCGTGATGTCTACCTTTGTTTATGAAAAATTTTATTGGACAGTATTTTTTAGTAGTTATATTTATTTTAATTTATTTCTTTAATGATAACATGCAGGGTAGAGGGTGTCACAATGACGAGCATTGCGTTCCTTAATCCTCATAAAGCTATCTCAATACTCCCTTGCAGTCATCATCGACTTACTAATAGAGGGACATGACCTCCTGGAAGCCATGCGAGTACGGTGCCCCCCACGACCATGGTTTTCATCTAAAGACATTGTCTATTGTCAACGGTGGTCAGCTATGAGCAACCAAACTGAAATTTAATTGAATAATAACAAAAAACATAATATACCTCAACAGTTTGATTATTATTTGTAAGTGCAGAGAATTACCTTTTTGTAAAGGATATAAACTTGAATGAAAATCAAAAACCCAATAAAGCATTAAACTTCAAACATTTGGCCATAATTTGAAAACAACAATCCATATTATCTTTGTAGGTAAACTTATATACACATTGCAGACAATATTACTTGGCATTCTTTGTCATGTGTTAAATGTCAAAAATCATGTACCAAATGTTTCCATAACACTTAACAGTAACACAAGTGGCAGAGAAGGACTTTAACCTGAAATAGTGGCACAACCCCGAGTGGCACAAAGTACATAGAGACTAAATATAGTATGTAGCTTGCCAATGATGAATACCCATGAAGCTAGCTAATGCTCAGCATTGGACCAAAGCTAGATTATAAGCTAAGGTGAATAGATTATCAAACAAATTAAAACCAAAAAGGGAAAAGGCTATAAGGTAAAGAAAAAAACCTATAAGCACGGAGAAGGAACAAGTGGTTGTGGTTGTTTCTGGTTTGCCTCTGAGACAAGGCTTCGAAGGTGAACGGCGGAGAGAACCATGAGAAGGAGAACGGCAGCGAGAACCACGTGAAGTAGAGGTATTCGAACGACGGCGAGAGAGGATGAGAACGATGACAGTGCAGCGGCGAGAGAGAGGGCTCGAATGGCAGAGAGAACAAGGAGAGTGCAGGGGCTAGAGAGAAAGATTAGGGTTATCTCAGAGAAATACTTTCGCGCGTATCTGAAAATAAGAGGGAGAAAGTAATTTTAATCAAAGAGAAAGACTTTTAACACCGGTTATTGAAATAACCGGTGTAATACGTTCGGTTTTAACACCGGTTATATAAAAATTCGATGTAAATTGTCTACAGTTTTTAAATGCGAAACCTTTTACACTGGTTGGTTATATACCCTTTGTAAAAAGTTACGCGATAATTTCAAAATTGTCACCGTGTCACTTTTTACACCGGTTAAACCTAAAATCGGTGTAAAAGACTTAATTCTTTTCCGTTTCGTGCACTAGTGTAAAAGTTAGATAGCCATGTATTTCATGTGGTTTCTCACATCATTGAGCTCCAGCAGTGAAAGAAATAATTAAGAACAAGTTCTTCCATTCAAGAACTGGTAAAGAACAATGGTTAGAGATGTTCTAAAGCAAGAAAAGAGAGAGAGGGCTAACCGATAGTTAGATAGTCACATAATTCATGTGACTTCTCATGAAATCTGTTTGTTGACATTTAGCATTTTCCTAGATGAAATGTATAGCATTCTAGATCACCATTTATTCAAACAAAAGTGGCTAGGAGCAATGAACAAAGCAAACAAATATATCATGCTGGCCTTCTAATAAAAAAGGAAAATGATTAACATCGCGAAATGTGAAATCACGAACCATCACGATGTACTTGGATGTGCATTGTCAGGCAGCGTTGACCCTTGATTTCCGACAATTTTTTTCTATTTTTGACTCAAATCTTTTCCCTTTTTTTATTATAATAAAATGACACATTGGATTTCGTGAGTTTCGCTAGAGAAAACTCTTACGACATATGGCATCGCTCAATAAAAAATTGCCGCAACTAGCTATAAAACATGCATGCATATATTTTTATTCAATAATGATATTTAATGTGAAAAGTAACTCCGTGATTGACTCACGAACAATTTCTATCGTCCGTTATTTGGACACACAAATTCGACATCAATACGTGACAACATGTACGGACCGTATGTCCATACATGTACGACATTTTTTTTAAAAAAAATATTTTTTTATTTTATTTTTTTAGAAATATTACAGAATTTTTTATCTGGTTAATTACGTTCACATATTTGGTTAATGATATTCATTATCTGATTAATGTCAAATCCTGAAACTTTGGACATCTCATTTTCTTATCTGGTTAATCACGTTCACATATCTGGTTAATGTTATTTATTATCTGGTTAATATCAAATCCTGAAACTTTTGGACATTTCATTTTCTTATTTGGTTAATGTCAAATCCTGAAACTTTTTCTTATCTGGTTAATCAAGTTCAAATATCTGGTTAATATTGTTCATTATCTGGTTAATGACAAAATCTGTGTTAACCAGTTTAAAAAATCTAAAAATAAAAAAATAAGTTACCGTACGGACCCGTACGAACATACGGTATCGCATATTATTGTCCAAAATTTATGTCCAAATATCATTTTTCAATTTCTATTCGCCGGCACCCCATATATTCCGCAAAAAATAGCCTCAGCCATTTTCGGTTTTTTCTACAATTCGGAATTTTGGACACATTCGATTTCACGAGCTTCGCAATCATTTTTGTTCGTGCCTGGTAAATAGCATTGCTGTTACTTATTTTGAGCCACTAACTAAAAGTTTTAACATGACGTGGAAAGTAAACATACGCGAGAGAATTGGATTCTCGATTAATAGTTCTAGGCAGCGACACCACAGCCATCAAAAATGAAATTAACTAGAAGGAGATTGAATTCAAACTAACACTAACAAAGTTACCACAACAAAAAGCATGACAATCAAGGGTGCAAGGCCGCTACTTAATTAACAGAACGGGGCCAAACTGCAATAAATAAATTATATCAGTGGGAAAAAGGGGCCGTAATATTATCATATCATATACTTTAATAAAAGTCAGTTATATTTATATATGGTTTAAATTTAAATAATGAATAAATTTTTAAAATTATGTATTTCAGATTTTATAATACTCCTTTCGGTCCAAATTACAAGAAGCAACACTTTTTTTAGTTTATTGAATAACTCATGTATTTGGTCTATTAAATAGACTAAATACATGAGTTATTGAGTCTATTTAATAGACCAAATATATGAGTTATTCAATAAATCAAAAAAAATATTGTTTCTTATAATTTGGACCAGAGGAAATACAATGAATGAAAACAAAACAACAAAAGATCAAATAATTATATGGAAAAAACAACGTGACAAAAGATCAAATAATTATATGGAAAAAACAACGTGACAAAAGATCAAATATAGAAAAACAACGTGAGGGTAGGCTTTATAGCTAGGAAAGAGACAATTAATTTAAGCATATAAATTTTATAAGAATGACAAGAGATGGGGTCTTATGTTTCTGTCCACCCCCGTGCTCTGACTCTGACCGAACTTTTGTCAATTGTAATGTTAATCAATTGGACTCAGTCTTCCGGTTTCAGAAACCTGAGGCCAGTTTCTTCAAAACTTGCTACCTCCCCTGTCCCACCTTTCCTTCTTCCCTCTACTATATATGTACATCAAAATCAACATAACATTAACATTCATTCAAGCTTTTTTTTTCAGTTTTCTCACCTTCTAAGCCCCAAATTTCTCAACCAAGGTAGCTGGTAATAACTCAATTTAAGCTTGTCTTTCTAAATTTTGCAATGAAAGAAAAGAGCACATACTATTTCGGATTCTCTGCAGTCAAAATTACGCATTTGTCGCAGTTACATAATTTTGACTGAGAACTGACGGTCCACATTTTGACTTCGGTCTAAATTACATGTCAGAACGTGGACCATCCGATCTCAATTAGATGGTTTAGATCGGCTACTGCGGAATGCAGAATTGCGGAAATGCAGGGAATCCATTTCCCACGCACATACACAAGATATATACATGTATAGAATTTATATGGATATAAGAAAGAAATTCAAGCCTGGGAGGATTAGTTGTATACGTGCACTTAATTAGTAGGATTGCATAATGCTAAGCATATATATGTCTTATATAATTTACATTCCTGCTCAGTTATATGCATGTTCTTATATATATAATTTACTTCCACATGCAGGTTAATTACTTTACACTAGCGCCACATACATGTCTCCTGCAATGGCAATGAATGATGAGAGGAACGGGGATGATACAACTGCAGAAAGTCAATATCATAAAGGAGTGAAGCACCTCTATGAGAAAGGTCATTTTCACAGGATACCAAAGAAGTATATATTTCCAGCTTGCGAGAGACCCACCACGAGTATGAGTATGGATGATCCAAATGTTGCCAAGGAAAACCTAATTCAGCTACCCATCATTGATTTTGCCGATTTGGTTGGTCCAAATAGGCCCCAAGTCCTTCAATCCCTAGCCAATGCCTGTGAACACTATGGATTTTTTCAGGTAGGAAATTAAATTAATGTCCTAATCAATTATCACAGAAGTTTAAGTTGTTAGGTGAAAATTACACTTAGGTGATACACACACACACACACACACACATATATATATATATAAGGGACATATCTAGTGAGAGGGCCTTATTTATGTGAGAGTGAGAGGAGCAAATCATAGCCATTAGATCCAATCATGAATGGTCAATATTAAAACAAAAAAGTCATGCGTGACTTTTTTAAGTTGACATGTGATTTTTTTAAATTCTAACTAACTTTTAATCTTGGTCATCCATGTATGGTTTGTATGGCCTAGATTTGTTCCTCTCACTCTCATATAAAAAAGACCTTCTCGCTAGATATGCCCCCACACACACACAAACATATATATATATATATATATATATATATGTATATATTATTTCTTACATGTCTCTTATACATGGATGATTCTTGAACATCAGTTTTGGGACACCATACATGTATAGTTGAAAAGTAAGTGAGATAAAAAAATTGGAAAAATAAGTGAGAGGGTGAGAGATAGAGATACGGTGTCAATACAATGTCTAAAAAATTGATGCTGAAATATCATAGCTGCTCTTATATGGGCCTACTTATCTTGTATTGAAAGGATCCAATTGGAGATCACTTAACCATGGTCATGGAGACTATGCATTCTTGTCATGAGCTAACTATTTTAAAAGCTTAATTAAATAAACAAAAACTATTAATTATAATGTGATCTAATTGAATGTTGTTTTATTGAATTGATTCAGCTGGTAAATCACAGCATCTCAGATGATATATTGAGGAGCATGATAGATGGGATAGGTAGGTTCTTTGATCTCCCTTTCGAGGAGAGAGCTAAGTACATGACAACTGATATAAGAGCACCTGTGCGATATGGGACAAGCTTTAGCCAAACCAAAGACACAATATTTTGTTGGAGGGATTTCTTGAAACTCATTTGCCATCCCTTCCCAAATATTCTCCCCGATTGGTCTGGATCCCCAGTAGACTTTCGGTAAGTGCTACTACTAGTATAGGGCTCACATTAATTCATTAGGTAGAATTAGATTTATATATTTAATGGAAAATTATTGGGGGGAGCAATTTGATAGGTAGTCCACATGGACCTTTGCTTGAAAAAACTTTTGATGACGACCAATACTGCCTCTCAAAAGTAAAAGTCCACGTTCCTCCATGTCTTCACGATTGAGAAATGACCTGATTAGTGACGTTTCGACAAAAACAACGAGAAAAACGAATAAGTGCCTTAAAACTCGCTTGTATTTGTTTTTCCTTTTTTTTCAGATCAACATCAATTAAGTCACAATCTCAGTCATGGGGACGAGAAGAACCATAGACTTTTACTTTTGGGAGGCAACGTTAGTCGTCCTTAGAGTTTCCAATGATTATTTCAAATACTAATCCACGTGGATCACTCTGGACCACTTACCCTTAATCCACCTATATTAAATGCTATATCGATAAAAAAAAAATGTTTTTGATTTCCAAAGATTGGTCAGCATTCGTTTTAGTTTAAAAAAATTCACCATTCAGCCCTCAGTAGTTTACTTTAAAGAGTAAAATAAAAATAAAATGAGGTGTTATGGCTATTAATAAAAAAGCAAATGGATAGAATTTAAAAACTCGATAACTGTATCATAGTAAATGTGTGTATAATTTAATTGTCACTTTAACGATTTGATTGGTTCCACCAATTTAGCAGCGAGAGATTTGTGAGGGAGAGAGTACCGCGAGAGACAGTAAATTTCTACCGATTTATTGACAAAGAAATGGCAAAGACAAAGTAAAAAACGTGGTACTCACTTTTTACACTCTTCGCTCTAATGTGAAGAAATGGGGGAGAGGTGCACTTTTTTTTGTGTTTCTATTTTTATCCCTATTTTTTCTTATATTTCAAATTATTTAAATTTTTAGTCAAAGATATTAATGTCTTTTAAAAAATAATCAACATTTCTCTCTTCTCTTTTTCTCTTTTTCTCATCTTAAACCAATCAATACCCCAAATCTACTCTATTTCTCATCTTTTTCTCTCTACTTACACTCTCTCTCATGTATTTCTTTCTTAACAATTTCTCTCTGGAACCAAACACACCATAAAGGAGTCAAAAAACGACAACAACTATTAAATTAATAACTTTTTTCCTTTTTTCAAAATTTTAAAACAGGGAAGTGGTGGCCACCTATGCAAAAGAAACCAAAAACTTGTTTTTGGCAGTAATGGAAGCGATCCTAGAAAGCTTGGGAATTATGGAAGCCAACCAAGAGAAGGAGACGAAAGAAAAGGATTATAATAATTATAATAATATTATGAAAGAGTTTGACGATGGGAGCCAGATGTTGGTGGCCAATTTCTACCCACCATGCCCTGAACCGGACCTAACCCTTGGGATGCACCCTCACTCCGATTATGGGTTCCTCACACTTGTCCTCCAAGATGAGGTGGAGGGTTTGCAGATCCAATTCCAAGGCAAATGGGTCACTGTTCAACCTATTCCTAACGCCTTCGTTGTCAATATTGGTGATCATTTAGAGGTAATATTTTCGTTAATTCATTTTTGAAAAATTACATATGTCAACATGAAGTCCAAAATAATAATCCCGCAACAACATGCATTATATATAACAAAATTTTAAAATCAATAAATTTCAATTGGCTTATTAAAAAGAATTCACAATTGTGTTATCTATGGAGTATCTATAATACGAAATGAAATGGATGAGCCTGAGTAAAAAAAAAATAGAGGAAAATGTCCTTTTTTTTTGTCTAGTACATATGGTAAAGGGAAAGGGAGAAGTGGAGTATAACGGATTCGAACCCTATTCATAGCGTTCATAAAGCTTCAACGTATGTTTTACTGCTAGGTTATGCTCTCGGGACAAAGGTCCGGCTCGTTTGTGAAAACGTTTTTTGTTTTTATGTTTAATTGCAAAATTATTCAAAGTTTTTACTCTGTTTTATATTTTCAAATATTTAAATAAAAAATAGTAAAAACAATTTTTTTTTGTTTCTGTTTTTACCATTTCCTGTGCAAATCTTTAAAATAAAAAAAATGAAAATAAAGTACAGTTTTACAATTAAAAGTGAACACAAAATATAAAAATAGAAAATATTTTCTCAAACCAAATGCTCTTTAAATTTCTTTTCATACCAATGGATACTGTCGAAGTTTTGTGTATGTGTCTGTGTGTGTTGCCGCGCACTGATTTTTTTTTTTTTGGGTGGTGTTATCAGATATATAGCAACGGAAAATACAAGAGTGTATTACACAGGGTTCTGGTGAATGAAGCTAAGAGCAGAGTATCAGTGGCTTCGCTGCATGGCCTCCCGTTTAACTGCATAGTCAAACCGTCGTCAAAACTCATTGACGAAGCGAATCCCAAGCGTTACATGGACACTGATTTTGATAGCTTTCTTGTGTACGTGTCCACTAGAGAACCCAAGAAAAAGGATTTCCTCGAGTCCAGGAAATTGACATACACATAATTAGCATGAGCAAAATAAACAAAAATAATAATCGAAGCGAAACGATATGCAGGACCAAAGAGAGAGACACACACACAATACTAGTACTCTCTTTCCCCCCTGTATTTTGTGTGTGCGCGTGATCCGTCTCGTACTTCTTCGTGTGGAAAATCTGCTTTATTTGTAGAAAGAATTTAAAATTGTGATTTGCTGGATGGTTCAGAAGATGGCATTTAATTAAATTATTCAAGAGTGTGGTTTGTTATCTTCCTCAACCAAATGCCCTAATACCTGAATGAGACTTTTGTTTCTCTTTCCATATTGGGGAGAATTGTTGTTCTGATTTAGTGTACCGGAGATCTTAACTATCAATTCTCTGGGATTACCCCATTGGGGTTTCCATAATCCACTAATAGGGCAATATAGTCTCACTAAATTAGACCACTTAAAATTAAGCCCCTTTTTATTCTATTGACTTTCTCAAGCATATATGAATTTTTCTATAGATAAGAATGTACTCCCTCCTCCGTCTTTGATTATTATAATAATTAAAGACGGAGGGAGTATAACTTAAACATTGATGGAACCATGCAACACCCCCCGCCCCAAAATAACAATCTTTTGCTAGATACTTCTTATAACAGTGTCATTTACCTCTCGCATGATAATTAGCAAAAAAATGATGGCACCTCACAATAACATGAACACAAAGTTTATATGGGTAAGTGAATTAGTTCAAGTTTTGATAAAAGGGTGAAACACTAATTTAATTCCTAATTTTGTAGGACGTTGTTGTTAACAATATACATAATCACAGAGAGCAGAAGAGGGGTAGAAGAGAAGAGGCACATTAGAGTTCCAATAAAGAATGCAATAGAAAGTCTCAAAAGTCTTCTTAATACAAGGCAAAAAAAAGCATAAATACTAAAGATACAAAAGACTAAACTATCTTTAGTACTAATATTATATATTATATCTAACATCCCCCGTCAAACTCACGATACACTAACAGGGAGCATCGAGAGTTTGTCAGTCAAGAAACGAAAATGTTTGAAGAATGTGATTTTGTGAAAAAGTCAGCAATCTCCATGGAGGAAGAAACAAAGGGTAAAGAAATGGTGTCATGTTTAAGGTGATGGCGTGTGAGGTGACAATCAATCTCAATATGCTTGGTGTGTTCACGAAAGATCGAGTTAGGCAATTTGAATAGCACTCTTATTATCACAGTACATAGGAGTTGGTCAAGAGAGGGAGACAACCATATCAGAAAGAAGCCAACGTAACCAAACTATTTTTGAAGTAATGTCTGTCATAGCACGATACTCAGCTTTTGTAGAAGAATGGGAGACAATGTCTTGCTTCTTGCTCTTCCAAGAAATAAGAGAATCTCCCAGAAAAATACAAAACCCTGTGGTAGACTTGAGATCAGTGGGGCCACCAGCCCAAACAACATCAGAGTAAACACGCAACTCCAAAAAAGAAAATGAAGGAAAAAGAAGACTCTGAAATTGAGTGCCCCGAAGATACCGAAGAATGCAAAGAACAGCTGCACAATGCATTGTAGTAGGAGAAATAACAAACTGACTGATAACATGCACTTCATAAGCAATATCAGGTCTAGTAATGGTAAGGTACACCAAGCTGCCAACCAATGTACGATACAAAGTGGGATCAGGAAGAGGAACACCATCAGAGTAGACATATTTTGTATTAAGCTTAAGAGGGGTGTCTGCTTATCGATTATCAGAAAGACGAGCTTGTTCAAGAATGTTGGCAATATACTTAGATTGAGAGAGAATATAACCTCTAGGAGAATAGGCAACTTCAATCCCTAAGAAATAACGAAGATGACCTAAATCCTTCATCTCAAACTGTTTTGCTAACTACAATTTCAATTCTGCAATCCCATCAACATCATCTCCTGTGATAATCATGTCATCAACATATAAAGAGAGTATAATACGACCATAAGAAGTGGTCATCAGAAACAAACCAGAATCATGATCACTGGAATGAAAGCCAAGAGATGCAATCACAGTGGAGAACTTCTCAAACCAAGTCTGTGGAGCTTGTTTGAGACCATAGAGGGCCTTCTTTAACTTACACACCTCCCCCGGATTATGAGAAACACCTGGTGGAGGTACCATGTAAACCTCCTCTTGAAGATCACCATTTAAGAATGTATTTTTAACATCCATCTGAGAAATATATCACTGACGAATAAATGCAACTGCGATTATAAGAATGCGAATGGTAGTCATCTTGGCAACAGGAGCAAAAGTTTCTTCATAATCCACACCATATTGTTGTGAGAATCCTTTAGCAACAAGACGAGTTTTGTAACGCTCAACTGACCCATCAGACTTGGTTTTGATCTTGGATACCCAACGAGACCCAATAACATGTTTTCCTAGTGGGAGAGGTACCAGGTCCTAAGTATCTGTCTTGTGTAAAGCAGAAAGCTCCTCTGCCATAGCCTGCTGTCAAAGGGGATCAAGAATAGCCTCTTTGTAGGAAGAGAGCTAAGACAAACTGTGAATAGGGGTTAGGAAAGAAGCAAAGGAAGTGGAATGAGTAGAATAAACAAAATCTGGTAATTGAGTGGACTTACGAACACGTGGAGGATAACGAGGAGGAGAAGGAAGATCAGCAATAGCAGGAAGTTCTTGGGAAGTCGTGGGGATAGAAGGGACATCTAGATCTGTAAAAGTACTTGTGTCAATCCTGCAAATCTCAACATTAGAGTCATTGGGATTATCAATATCTATGGCAAAAGGATCAATATGGATAAGATCAGACCTGGAAAGATTATGAGAATCAGAGGGAAGGGAATAAAATGGTATGTGCTCAAGAAACACAACATGACGAGAAATATAAAGTTTTTGACTTGCAGGGTCATAACAACGATAGCCATTCTGACCATCCCCATGACCAAGAAAAACACATATTGCAGAATGAGAAGACAGTTTACTACGTTATACTTATGGATGAAGAACAAAGCAAGTAGAACCAAATACCTTTAAGGAAGAATAATCAGGAACACAACCATACAACTTTTCAAAAGGAGACAAACTTGAGGTAACAGATGATGGGATTATGTTAATAGCATGGACAACAGTAAGAACCGCTTCACCCCAAAACTCACTTGGAACTGAGGCAGACAACAGAAAGGAAGGAGCAGTTTTAACAATATGACGATGTTTTCTTTCTACAACTCCATTATGTTGAGGTGTGTCAGTACGAGAAGTCTGATGAAGAGTACCGTCAGGAGCAAGTAACTCAGAGAATTTATTAGAAGTGTATTCACCATCCAGATCACATTGAAAACACTTAATAACAACATTATGTTGAGTTTTGACAAGAGCACAAAACATTTGGTTAATGCCAAAAAATTCAGAACGATGTTTCATAAGGTAAACCCAACAATAACGAGTATGATCATCAATAAACGATACATAATATCGAGATCCATCTTTGATAAGAACTGGTGATGGACCCCATACATCAGAATAAACTAAGTCAAAGGGTGCATTAAAAATTGAAACACTCTTATTGAAAGGCAAAGTAGAAAATTTAGCAAGTTTGCAGCCACAACAATCATAAATATCACTGGTTTGCAACTTTCCTAAAGCACCAGTAGAAGCTAAATATTTTAATCTAGAAGTAGAAACATGTCCAAGACGGGAATGCCATCAATAGAAACTCGAGGATGCTAAGTTCAAGCGAAAAGATGGCAAGTCAACAGTGGAGGCTGCAACATCTGGAACTTTCAGTTCATCCAGAATATAAAGTCCCCTTGTCTATGGCCTGTTCCAATCAACCTCCCGGATTGCTGATCCTACACGTAACAATTAGTGGAAGAGAACAAAACTGAGTAACCAGAATCACATAGCTGACTAACAGAAGCAAGACTCAAAGTGAGATTAGGAATATAGTAAACATCTGAAAAGGACAAGTTCGATGTGAAGACAGACCTAGTCCCTGCTAATAGCATAGGAATGCCATCAGCAGTCATGACCAAAATAGACGATGCAGAAGTTAAAGACACAAAAGACTTATAATCATATGTCATATGATGATGCTCCAGAATCAAGGATCCACATGGGTGATGATATACCTGATGAGCTAGAGGAAGTCAAACCTATAAAGGAGGAGGCAGACATGGCATGTGGCGAAGTAGCAATAAACTTTTGGAACTCCCCAGCAAGATCAGCTACCTGGGAAGTGGTCTCGGGAGGGCATACATAAGTGGTCCACGAAAGTAGTCTCAGATCATCTTTTTTATTGGCCATTACAACTATTCTCAAGTATCCAATAAACTAAACAAGTCACTGAGATAGAGAGGATAAAGTACCAAACAACTACAACCCAATAAGGGACCAAATAAGGCATTGCCAAAAAAAAATAATGAGCCAAAAAAAATGACGGACGCAACAACACCTGTTCCTCAAGAGAAAGAGAAGTCAACCACAGAGCAATCACAATGGCGAAGCAGATCCACGAGATTAAGGATTTCCTTCTTCGGTGAAAATCAAGAGAAGCAAGGTCTTGACCATTCAAGACATGTAACAATGCAATTTGTCTCAAAGGAAGGTGCGGACCCTTTATTTGAAATAAAAAACGCTGCCTGAGGAAAAAAAACTTTTGTTTCAAATGCTGACTAATCGATTGAAACACCTAAATAAAGAACAATCAAATGCTTGTGTTCCCTATTGCAAGTCCTTGAACAAAAGCAACAGACCCCCACCAAATTCTCTAGAATTTTTTTTTTTTTTGACAAACTGCGCTGCCAAAAGTAGAGACTTGCAGACGATGTGATGAACCAGTAGACGGAGACGTGCTTTTGCTAGGAGAATTTTTTTTTACTACTGCAAATATATATATATATATATATATATATATATATATATATATATATATATATATATATCTTTTTAACGCAGAATCACAAGAAAATGCTAACAGAATCAACATTGCTCTTTGAGACCATGTTAACAATATACATAATCACAGAGAGGAGAAGAGAAGAGGCATATTAGGGCTCCAATAAAGAATGCAATAGAAAGTCTCAAAAGTCTTCTTAATACAAGTCAAAAAAGAAGTATAAATACTAAATATACAAAAGACTAAACTACCCTTAATACTAATATTATATATTATCTAATAGTTGTTAAGTTAGTTTTTAAAACTGATAAAATTCCAAAAAAATCTCTAAAATTGTGGAATATTGGTCACGTTAGTACAAACATTGGCCCCAGTTAATCAACATATTTTGACAGATTCGTTGATTGACACATTGTCTGCATGGTAACCTGTTATTGATGCTTTCAAAATGAGGTTAAATAAATGGAAATAAAGGCACCTAACCTTAGCTGACAGAATTGTCTTGCTCAATTCGGTGCTTTCTAGTCTATCATTATATTATTTCTCCTTTTTTAGAATTTCTGGGAAAGCAATAAAACTCCTAACCTCTTTTCTGATATTCTCTCTGTCTGTTTTTACTTATCGTTTAAGATAATTTACAATAACCATGTAAATTAATAAATTTTGTTGTTTTTGATAAATTTATTAGTCTTTTTTTTATGATATACTCTTGACAATTTATTACTTCATAGAACATATTTCTCTCTATGTAATAAATAGTTAAAAGTATAATTGACAAATAAGTAATTAATGTAACTTTGAACTTTGAAAATGATAAGTAATTAGAAACAAAATTTTTCTAAAAATCGATATGTAAAAAGGAACGGAGGGAGTATCATTTTTATGGGGAGGTTGTGAGGAAATTAAATCAGAAGATTGCATGGGTGAATTGGTCACAGGTGTGCAAACTAAAAGAAATTATGGGAGGCTTGGGGTGAAAGACTACTTTAATTTTTAGATTGGTGTATATAACCTTTTGAATTATATTAGTAGATGTATAATTTCTTGATTTATACTACTTTTTTGTATGCGAGTTGAAGTATTTCTGATATACTCTTTTAAATAAGAGTAAAGTCTCATTTTAGTCCCTGACAATTTTTGCTCGACCCATTTTAGTCCCTGACAAAAGTTAAGTCAAAAAATAGTCCATGACATTTTCAAAACAGGGCCAGGTTAGTCCCCCGTCAATCTTATTCTAAATCCGTTAGTTAACGCACTGACGTGTCACGTTAAATGCTGACGTATCAATGTTAACCCTGCCAAATTACCACCAGCTGACCCTTTTTTGTCCTAACCCGGATTGAGACGTTTTAGTCCCTGTCAGAAATGGGAATGAGACATATTAGTCCCTGTCATTGAGCTGACCCTTCTTCTTCTTCTTCTTCTTCTTCTTCTTCCCTAAACCCTAATCCCAGCAAGTTTTGGATTCATGAAATTGAAATTTCCAGATTGCGAATTGTTGGATCCGAAGTGAGTGTTAACATACTTGTTCCGTGAATGTGACCCAGTGATTTGAAGATGTATTATGAATCCCTCGAATGTGTTATGAAGAGATTATGTTTTATATGGGTTTTATGCTGCTTTCTCTTGGATGTTGATCCTGTTTCCTCTTTCGAAAAATAACCCTGACATGAGAGAAGAAGAAGGAGATGGGTGTGTGTGCGCGTGTGTGGATGAAGCCCATTAGCTCAGTTTCTGGATCAAAATAGGCACAAACTACTGCTACCAAGTAGAAAGATGAGAGTGCTCTTCGTTTTAATGGCTATGAGGGCACATTGATTGGGATTCACTTGGTTCTTTTTTCTTTTTTTTTTAATTTTTAAAAGCTTGCAATTACAGTGATGCATTTCTTACTTGTAGAAGAAAACCCACAACAGAAGCAGTGTCGTGCAGGTAGAAGATTCACTACAAAAAAAGGGTCAAATAGGGGCGGTTTTTTTGTGGGGGTTTTTAAAACCCCTCCAAATTAATTTAAAAAAGTACACTTTTGTGCCTGGTTGTGTTAAAAACTCGGTTAAATTGAAGGGGTTAAAAACCCCCTCTAATTAAACATCTCCCTCTCCCTTTTTTTCCTTTATTTTTTCGATGGTCCCGCTCCTTCTCCCCTTTCCCCCCGAGAAAACCTATTTTGATGGAAAACAGGGTAAGCCACACTAGATTGAACCGTTGTTTTACGGCGTGCCTCTGTCGTCCCTCATTTTACAGCGTTCCTTGCCTTCCTCGCCGCCTCTGCCGTCGTCCGTGTTCCTCGCCACCTCTGCCGTCGTCCGCGTTCCTCTTCAGCGTTCCTCGCCGTCTCTGCCGTCCCCGTTTCTTTCTCTGCTGTTGACGTCTCTGCCTTCGCCGTGCACCTCGCCGTCTCTGCCCTCACCTCTTCCCTCGCGTCTCTACCCTCAAATCAAGATGTTGCGGTCAAGGATTTTCAATTGAAGGAGTTTCTGAGAGAGGTATGCATTTCATTGTTGTTGAAAGTTTCATTCTTTTGTTAGAAGTGAACTGATTGGATCGTTCCTCGCCGTCTCTACCATCCTCGTTTCTTTCTCTTTCGTCGACGTCTTTGCCTTCGCCGTGCACCTCTGCACCTCTGTGCACCTCGTCGTGTCTACCTCACCTCTTCCCTCGCGTTTCTGCCCTCAAATCAAGATGTTGCAGTCAAGGATTTTCAATTGAAGGAGTTTCTGAGAGAGGTATGCATTCCTTTTTGTGATTATTAGCAATTCTTTGGTGCTTTTGTTGTTGAAAGATTTAATGGTGAAAAAATGTTTACTTTCTTTGTCTCAATGTAGGCTCAGTTGTGCTCTCCATACATGATCTTCTTCTTTTTTTTTTCCCCTCTCCTGGATATTTCATGTAAATTATTATAGTTGTTACTGGGTTCTGTATTGATTCAACTTCTCAACTGTATCTCTGCCAGGAAAATTTGTAAATATATTTCTCATTTTGAACCCTGCTTTGCATACCTTAATGTGCATGATACTGGTTGTTTTGGATTTAATTTTTTCGTTATTAATTTGAAAATTGAAGTGACCATGTCCATTATTCCCTAGGCAAAAAATGGATTGGCTCTTTTAATGTTGAGGAAGCTTATGAATTGTGCGAATATTTGAATTGAATTATCATTATTAGAAGATTTACTGGAGTCGACACATTCAAATGAAAGCAGAAGTGAAGGTATTCATTTTACAAATGTTTCTGGGTATGCCCTCATGAAGAATAAGACAAAGGAGAAATTGGATCTTCTAAAGAATGTGAAGGGTCCAACTCCAAATAAAACACCATGTTGTATGTATAAATGTTATGGAAGAACTGATTTCTATATATTGAATAATGAGAGTTGTATATACAGCTGAGCTAATAGTTAGATATTTGATTACAAGGAAATTTGAAATTATTTAAAGATATACAGCTGAGCTAACAGTATGTATAATAGTTAGATATACACGTGACTTTAAGATTACAAGGAAATTTGAAATTATTTAAAGATTCAAACTTTCAAATTCATTGGGAGTCCATTCTTATGCATATCAAAATATATGTGGTTCTATAGAATCCACTGCAACCAGTCTAGGCTGATTATATGCCCTAAAAATCCTCCCTACATACAATTTGATATTGCATAAAGAACCTCTCTGTTCACACTCACATCACAAATTCACAAGCTTCCTCAAGTCTAATCCGGAAAATAGTGGGAGTTCTCACAATGGCAGAGAAGTGTGTTTGTTTTGGTCATTAAAAAAATACTTTTATTTGTGTTGTGCTATTTTCATGCTTGTCGCCTTGTTTCTAATTCCCAGAATTTCCGAGTGTTGTTTCATCTTGATAGTTTATTATGAGATTTCATAACATAATTTTGTGCAAGTAATTATTTTCTTTTTTCATTTCATGATCAGGTTTATGGTTTTGGATTGTCGGATTTAAGGCAAACACTTTAATACCCTCAAAATCATTCTTTGGAATAGATTCGTTTCCTTTCTCTCTGAAAAGGTCAGTTTCTTCATAGAGTTGCATGTTTATTTGATTTGTTTTGTATGGTTCTGGTTTAACACATATCGTGGACAAAGTTTAAAAGTATTAATGTGAGCTTGTATTTTCTTTTATAATATATTAAGTATTGGAATATTATGAAGTTTGGATTTATGAACTCTCATTGCGAATTTGTTTAGGTATCTTGACTATGGATAAGTCATGGATTGGTAAGCCACACAATAGTGATGAATACTCAATTGGCTTAGCTAAATTCTTAGATTTTGCTTTTGATAAGGAGAGAATTTGTTGGAGAAACAATACGATGTCCATGCCCTTTATGCGGGTTTACGAAATGGAAAACTAGAGATGTAGTTAAGGATCACCTAGAATACAAACCATTCCCCAAAAACTATGTCATATGGAATCTTCATGGTGAGAGACAAGTACCACAGTCTTCTAGAAATGAAGATCCTGTGCAAGAGATTTTTCATTCTGAAAATCTGATGGAAACAATGGTCAATGATGCATTTGGTCATTATAGGCAACAAGCCACTAATATAGACAAATAAGCCCCATTAGGTGCAAATGAAGGGCCAAGGGTGGATTGTAGTGATTTTCAAGAGTTTTTCAATGATGGAAATCAGACATTGCATGAAGGGAGCAAATACACAAAACTAGAATTTATAATCAAATTATACCATATAAAGGTTTTGTGTGGATTAAGTGACAAGGCAGTGACTATGATACTTGATTTGTTGAGAGACGCATTTCAACATGCAAATTTACCTCCTTCTTTTTACGAGGCAAAGAAAATCATCAACAAACTTGGTCTTAATTATACAAAGATAGATGCGTGTCCAAATAATTGTATGTTATATTTGGAAGATGATGAAAAAGATTTACAAGCATGCAAGAATTGTGGTACATCTCGATGGAACCCCAAGAAAAAGAAAAAGCAAGCTGCAAAGGTTCTACGTTACTTTCCGTTAAAACCAAGATTGCAAAGATTGTTTATGTGTTGTAAGACTGCATAGCATATGAGATGGCATGCTTCAGAGATTAATAAGGATGGCTCGTTAAGGCATCCAAGGGATGGTGAGGCATGGAAGACATTTGATTTGATGCATCCAGAATTTGCTTCGGATCCTCGAAATGTTCGGTTGGGCCTTACCAGTGATGGTTTTAATCCTTTTGGGACCATGAGTACTGCATATAGCATTTGGCCAGTGTTTTTGGTTCCATATAATTTTCCTCCTTTTATGTGTATGAAGCACACTTCATTCATTTTATCGATGATAATTCCAGGAAAGCATGCGCCGGGAAATAATATAGATGTTTACTTAAAGCCCCTTGTAAATGAGTAAAATGAGCTATGGAATGATGGTGTGATCACCTTTGATGCATCAATAAATGAAGCGTTTAGAATGCGAGCAGCTCTTATGTGGACAATTAGTGATTTTCCTGGCCTAGGTAATCTATCTGGTTGGAACACGCATACAGGTTTGGCTTGCCCAACTTGTAATTTTGATGCAGAGCCTTGTCGTCTCCCTCATAGTAAAAAGTGGTGTTTTATGGGTCATCGTCGTTTTTTGAGCAGAAACCATAGATTTAGACTGAGCCGTGTTCGCTTTGATGGAAGCATAGAGGAACGAAATCCACCATAAAAAATATCAGGATCTGACATTTTGAGGCAAGTGGAAAATCTAAATGTTACATTTGGGAGACAAACAATGTTGGGTGGTAGGGGAAAAAGATCCAGACAAGCAACTAAGCAATGGAATAAAAGAAGTATATTCTTTGAACTTCCATATTGGGAGTCCAATTTATTGCATCATAATCTGGATTTTATGCATATTGAGAAAAATGTATGTGATAATGTCTTGTATACTTTGCTACATGAGAAGTTTAAATCAAAAGACAATCTAAATGCTCGAAAAGATTTGCAAGATATGGGTATAAGGCGTGATCTCTGGCCTGATGAAAAGGGGGCATATCACCTTGCTTTGTTTACACTAACTCGTGATACCAAAAAATTGTTTCTTAAAACTTTGAAGAATGTTAGAGTACCGGATGGTTACTCAAGTAATATTTCTAGATGTGTTGATGAGGCACAACAAAAGATATTGGGGTTGAAAAGTCATGATTGCCATATTATAATGGAACAATTGCTACCATTAGCCATTCGCAATTTATTGCCAAATCATGTTACAGCAGTCTTGGTAGAGTTTTGTTCATTTTTTAGAGTTCTTTGTGGTAAAAATTTGAATTTTTCGGACCTTCAAATTCTTCAAGACCGCATTGTGGTTACCCTTTGTTACTTGGAAATGTTATTCCCTCCATCATTCTTTACAGTTATGGTTTATTTAACTGTCCATCTAATAGAGGAGGCAAAACTTGGAGGTCCAGTGCATTATAGATATATGTATCCCGTAGAGAGGTAAATCACGTCTTCAACTTAAAGTATCTTGTCCTATATATCCCACTCATATATGCTAATTCTCCAGCATTTTTGTAGGGAATTGGGTCATCTAAAGTCCTTTGTACGTAACAAGGCTCAACCAGAAGGTTCTATATCTGAAGGTTACTTAGCTGAAGAGTCTCTTACTTTTTGTTCTCGATACCTTCAAGATATAGAGACAAGATTCAATAGACCTAGACGTGTTTGTGATGACCCAAATGAGAACGAGTCTTCCTACACATCCTCCATATTCCCTCAACTTGGTAAACCAGTAGGAGTTTCCTCAATGTTCAGGTTAACTCAAATGCAAAAAATACAAGCTCATCGATATGTGCTTCTAAATTGTGCAACAGTCGCACCATATGTTGAGTGAGTAATTGGAATAAACTTTGTGTCATTTGTTATTAGAATATTTTAAATATACTAGTCACATGCATTGATTGCAATATGATTACTTCATGTAGTGAATTTAGACAATTCATAAAAAGAAGTTCAAGGTCAAGAAGACCTTCAACTACAGAGATTGAAAAGAGAGTATATAAAGAGTTTGCCGATTGGTTCCAAAAGTTGGTAAGTGATTATTCATTAGTTGTACACTTATTTGTCATATTTGCTTTAAAAAAGGACTAACAAATTTTCTTATCTAGATTTTGAAACCAGAAACAATAAATACTGTGTCTGCTGATCTAAAATTTCTAGCACGTGGTTCGTTGGACAACGGAAGAAGGTTCACTGCTTACAACATTAATGGGTTCAAATTTCGAACTTTGGCTCGAGAAGAGGGTTTGAGTACACAAAATAGTGGGGTTTTTTTAACATCCCACACATCTTGTGTTTCAAGTAGTGTTGATAGGAACTTAAGACAAGCAGAGTTGCCTTATTATGGGAAGTTGGAAGATATCATTGAGATTAACTACTATGGTCAGTTTAAGGTTATTCTTTTCAAATGCAAATGGGCAGATACTACGCGAGATAGAGGGTATAAAAAGGATAGTTGGAAGTTTAATTGTGTAAATTTTGATAGATTGATTCATAATGGTGATCGTGAAGAACATGATCCCTACATTGAGGCATCTCAAGCACAAATGGTGTATTATGTAGATGATGTGGTTAATAAGGGATGGAGTGTTGCCGTGCATTTAAAGCCAAGAGATTTGTATGAAATGGGAGAAGAAATAGAAGAGGAAATTTATGAAAACGAGCCGTACCAAGAGCAACAACTTGAGCAATTTTGTAACATCAATGATGAGTATGTGCAATTGGCCACAAACCATTTAAATGATGATGTAGTTGACTCAAATATTGTTGCTGACTTAGAAACAAATACACACATGTCTGAGTAGAAAAGTATGGTTAATAGTGTACACTTTGTAAAGGTAATTGTTTCATGCTAGTTAAAGTTGTGGTTATTTTTTATTTTCATTTAGTTGTTTTAAAGTCATGCTAATATATTGGTCACTGAAAGTTGATTTTTTTGTAGTGGTTGCACATCCTAAATTGCAATTGTCATTCATTTACCTGCTACATTGTTTCTCATTCATTAATGAAGATCTGTTGTTATCTATTTGCTGAGTGCTTGAATAGTTAGGAGCATTGAGAAGCAGATGAACAAGAAGAAATTACATAGGAAAATCCAAATATATATACCTTGTGAATTTTGATATTATTTATGGACTAATCATGTTTTCCGCCTTTCAGTTTTGAATCTCATCTTGCCAAAGTATTTTAAGTTTGATTATGATGATTACTTGAGTGTTAGGGTTACCAAATAAATATATGCAAGTCAACATAATTAGTTGCTTTGTTGTTTTATGATAGAGAACTGGACCAGTATATATCTGCTCTATGTTGGTTAGGAACTCAGTCAGAGTTAGTTACCTAATTATATGTTAGTTAGGAGCTTAACTGGAGTTAGTTAGTTGCTTATCTATTTAAATCTGTTAGAACAGAATTTGTATATATGCTCTCTGTTGAGATTAATGAAGCAGAAGCTCATTTTGCATATTTCACAATCGTTTTATGGTATCAGATTTAGATGGAGAGTTAGATTTGTATATATACTCTGTTAGCAAAGCATTGAGTGTGTTACCTTAGTGCAGACAATGTTTATTGGCACCCTCCATTTATGCATTATCTACTATCTTCTACTATCTACTATATCTAAAAGGAAATTGAACCCCTGAGTGTACACGTTTCACTCCATTGTTCTTCCTCCTCCTTTTTTCTTCTCTTCAATTCTCTTCTGTTTCATATTTTTCAATTTTTCTGCTACACAGTGACTTGTCCCATCGTTTATCAGAAACATTTATTTCTCTTCATTTGTCTTGTTTATGTTCTTTTCTTCTCTATGAGCAGAACACACTTCTCTTTCTTGGGTCTTCCTCTTCACCATTTCATCATCTTCCTTTTGTGGTAAATTTGTTTTCCTGCCCAGCCATTTTGGCTTCTCTCTATCCCACATTTGGTTTGGTTTCTGTGTGTGTTATATATCATGGAAAAGGGAGTAGAGTCTCGTTCTGGAGAATCATCTATTATAGAAAAAATTGAAAAAACTATAAGTCAAACCATTAAGAAAGACTTAGATTAAATAGTCTGTCATCAAACATGCTGGTATTGTTGTTTGGGTTGTAAAAAAAACCATAAGAAACTCTCAACAAATAAGAGAAGGAAACAACTTCAATAATGTTTCAACTGCATAAAGTTTGAGTGATCTGTACCAAGAACTTCACGTATCATATTTCTGTCAAGTTGAAATCCCTCTCCAAGCATTTTAAATAAAAATTCCTCCATGTCCTGATGAAGCAGATCGCACTTTGAAGTATTTGGCATACTTTTTTCACGCCAGATTCCAGTCATTGGTAGCATCCTTGCGTCCAACTTTATTGGTTTAGTTGTGCCATTAGACCCATTTGCTGATGGCTTGGGTCTAACATAATCCTTGCCAATAATGCTTGAAACGGTACCTGCCGAAACTGGGTGAATTTTGGGCCTTGATTTTTTCCTTTCATGGTAGAAATTTTCAAAGGGAATTTATAAGATGATGTTGAGACAAATGAATCAGACTCTTAATTCTTAATCCCTTAGAGCAATTTCTTGAATGCAGAGAAAACCTTAAAGAAAAATCATATCTGAATCATCACATTCACATACTGTATGTGTTATATAAGTTGATAAAGAAAAAGTGATAAAACTTCTATTGTGATTGCAAGTGATAAAACTTCTACTGTAAGCAGTTACTCTTGGGACAGAGTTATTTGCTCAGGTTCATCACATACAATATTCTTTGAATTACAACATTATAGATAAAATGTTGTTTACAATATATTGATTTGCATTTCACATCTGATGTTTCTCCTTTTTCATTTATATGCAGTCATGTTAAAGTCCAAGCGTTTCCAAAATCCACTTAAGTCTGCTGATCCTCCAAGTCAAACACAATGTCCAACATATCCTACTACTCAAGCTCCAGTTCGTTCTTTACCTCAAACTCGGTGTGCAGGACATCTTCCCACTCAAGCTCCACCTCGGTCTTCACCTCAAACGCAATCTGCAACACATCCTCCAAGTCAAACTCAATGTCCAGGACATACTGCCACTCAAGCTCCACCTCAGTCTTCACCTCAAACACAATCTGTAACACATCCTCCAAGTCAAGCTCCTACTCACCCTTCACCAGTGTCAAATTCTAGAGAGTCTTCACCACTAGTTGAAGACTCATTAGATGATGCATTGAATGAGACAACACCAACAGATTCCTCATCAACTGAAATTTCACAACAATCTCAACCCTCTAGGCAGTATGTTGGACGCGAATCTACACAACATTGGACTGTTGAAGCAATAGGTATATATATCTGTCATATTTTCTTTCATTTGACATAATCGTTTTTATTATTTCTTTGGCTAAATGAATTTTTTATTGTTAAAGACCCAAGAGAAGCTATTGAGAAGATCAAAGTCAAGGTTAAGGAAGTCAACAACTTACCTAGAGGGCAGCGTATAATTGTGTACTTTGATTGCCAAGGTGCTCCATATGGTGAGGCACAAGGCTTGCTCGCAGGATATTGTGGAACATTAGCAACTGATTGCAAATTGTTTCCAATAAGTTTTGATAAGTGGTCTGGACCAGTTGGTTGTGCAAAAGCTTATTTTACAGATTGTTATGAAACAGACATTAAGATATAAGCACTATGCATGTATACTTTCCAATGTTTATCAAATTTAATATATTTATTTGAATAAATAAAAACTAACATTGTATTTTTGGAAGCCTCGATTTTGTTTTAGGACTACTGAAGCCATTGCACAACGATATTGCAAACTTAGCATTGGGAAGAAGTGGGCTGCAAGCAGACAAAAATTATGGTGGGAGTTTTATGATCCAACAAAAACTAGAGATGAAATCACAAGTAATGTGCCAACCGGTATAGAAAAAGATCAATGGATACAATTTGTTAACTATCGTCTAAAACCACAAACATTGGTAGGTGCAAATATGATTCCTTTGATTGATTTATTGTTTTAGTCAATTATTTGATTAATACATAAATTTGTATTTATTTGTTCATAGGAGATTTGTCAAAAAAAATAAACAAATACGAAGCAAGCAACTGATTCCTCATACCGGTGGTTCTAAACCTCTGTCTCGAAAACGGCGTGAGATGGTAATTATATAAACTCGATAGATTTTACTATTTTGTTTGTCATATTGTAACAATTTTTTTTGTTATAGTTTTTGGAAACCGGAAAGCAACCTAGTCGTGGACAATTGTATATTGAAACACATAAAAAAAAGGATGGATCAGTTGTAAATGATGCAACAAAGGATATAATGGTAAGTTTAACTTGAAATATATTGTCTTTTAGGTTTCATTCTTTGAATTTAACTATAATAGTTTTAAACTTGATAACCTTGTATGCTCATAGGAACAAATTGAAGTGGGTTTGACTCAAAGCAGTAATGAATCAGAGGTTTCTCCTAATGATGTGGTTGGTAGAGTGTTGGGACCTGAGCACTCTGGGAGAGTGCGGTCCATGGGTATTGGAGTAGCTCCTACTAATACATTTAGGAATACTAGACTCCGACTTTCTAATTTGAGTCTTTCTTCATCCGATGTTGCTACATCATCTTCTAACTTTTGGCAAGAGAAGTACACCGACTTTCAATCCCAAGTTCAAAGCACCATGGGAGCACTTAAAGCTTATATGATAATGAAAGAAGGAAGGATCCCTGAAGAATTACTTGGCTTCTTTGGTTCATCAAATGTAAGTACTTGTATGAATCTTATGGTCAATATTTTTTTATATGCCAAATTGATATAAAGAGCATATATGTCAGGAACTTCAATACTTATTGCTCTAATATTTATGACAGTATATGACTGTTATTATGGCTATTATTATTAGTTATTATGTGGCTTTTTTTGGTTTTGATGTGATTATTGTAGCTGTTTTTGTTTTTGGTTTTGATGTGGCTGTTATTGTGCTGTTTTGTTTTTGGTGCATATCCCATCTTAAGTGGCCTTTCTCCTAATATGTAGTCTACCTGAAATTTTACAATAAACTTTATCAACAAAGGAGAATGAATGAGACTTATTGTGAAACACTTTATCTTTCCTTGTAAATTTTGAAGTTCAGGGACTTAGCTTGTTTTCATAAGTACTATATTCTGAGATCATAGATGCTGGATTTGTGTTCAAGTATGACTCTTTTTTATGTCATAGGAAGGTTATCTATATAATGAGACAATAGTTATCTATGTAACAATTGGTTGTTCAAGCTAGCAATTAGGACTTGATGTGTTTGAGATTAGATTGTTATTATTGACAATGAAACTAGCTAGTAGCTATTTCAAGACTTTAAATCTTATCTAGTTTGTATTAAATTTAATAATGTGTTGTGATGGCTGTTGCATATCTGCATTCTTATCTTTAATTATAAACTAGAATGACCAGCCTAATTAATGAATTTCTGAGTTGGTTGATGTGAAGAAAGCTGATCAATTGCTGAAACATGAAATATTTTTCTGGTTAAATGGTCTTTGTGAAACCTTCAATTCCATGATCTTGTTGTTTACTCGCTCATGCTTGTAACATCATTTTGAATATTTTAATAGTAATTTTAAGTATTTTAACTAAGTATTTTTTTTGTTATTTCAAAGTCTTTAAGCGAGCCTAATTCGCCTTTGGATGTAAGAGGATCATCTGGTGCTAGCAATGCTTGAAGATATTTAAGTTCTTTTAGTATTAGACTTCTTATGGAGTTCTATATTAGACTTCTTATAAACAACAAATATTTGGAGTACAATATATTATGGATTATATTTGGAGTGCAATTATGGTTATATATTTTGAATAGATTTTGTAAGTACTATTATAAAATTTATTTTATGTTTTGCAATTACAACAAATTATTTCTTTTTTGTTGGAATAGAGTATTAGAAAATAGATATAATTTGTAACAAATTAATAGCAAGATATATAATAATGGGAAACAAATAATAAAATCACCGATCAATTCAAAAATTTGATTACAAATGAAAATATTGATGGGGAGTTTTAGAACTCATGACTGTCAATTAGAGGAGGTTAAAAACCCCCACAAAATAACTACATAAAGCTGTAGTCAGCGTTACATTTTGCAGAGGTTTTCGACCTCCGCAATAAAACCGCCGCAATATATGCCGCGTACCAGCGGTTCCAAAAAACCTCCGCAAATAGATTGCGGCGAACGTAACTGCGGCGGTTTTCAAAACCCCCGCAAATCATTTAGCGGAGGTCGAAAACCCCCTCAAAATGAAAAAAAAACGCCGCAAATTAGCGCATTTTTTGTAGTGATTTTTATGTATTAATCACACGAATTGTGTAGACGCGACAAAAATGGTATAAGCAAAGTCATATTTTTTAGAACTATGAATTTTGCATAAACTATAATCAATTGGATGGTGATGTGTAAGTTATAGGGACCTTCTGCAATTGTAAATGCAGATTATGGATAAATGTAGGTTTGAAGAGGAGGAGGAGGAGGGGGATAGCTCAATAACAGGGGCTAATATGTCTCATTCCTTTTTTGATAGGGATTAAAACGTCCCAATCCGGGTTTGGACAAAAAAGGGGTCAGTTGATGATGATTTGACAAGGTTAACGTTGACACGTCAGCATTTAACGTGACACGTCTGTACGTTAACTGACGAATTTGGAAGGAAATGGACAAAGGGACTAACGTGACCCTGTTTTAAAAATGTCAAGGACTATTTTTGGACTTAAATTTAGTAAGAGATTAAAATGGGTCGCGTAAAAATTGTCAGGGACTAAAATGAGACTTTACTCTTTAAATAATTTATTTGCTTATAAAAAAAATGCAACGTGCGATCCGTTGTGTTTTCTTCCATGTATGTATCGGTGTTTTGAAAGTCCAAGTACAAACTTCAGAAGTCCAAACTGACATTTTAAGCCACCAATGCATCTCTCGGCAAGTCCATGCAGCAACGAAAATGTACTTCTTGTGCGTGTGCCTTGACCTTGACAGGATTGGTCGGATTACGTGCCAAATTGACTTGACTAAGCTAGCCATAACCATACGAAGGTCTTTGGCAGCAGTTGACTTTAAATTATTAATTCTTCAAATTTATATATATCATGTCATGTTAATTATGTAATTGGTACTTCATGGTTCATACTTCATCTACTACACATTATCATACTAATTTCTGATGTGGCATGATCTCATACTCAAAGTCTTTTATAGCAATTGACTTCATTTGGTGGTTGTTAACTTGTTATGGATACCTACCAACAAATCAGACCCATTTGTTTAAGGCGGGTCAGATATCCACGCTAAGCCGCCACAGAGCCTTGATTTAGATTTGTATTAAAACAAATTTATAGTTGATAGAATTTTTTTTATTAGTCCATTAGAATCAAAGTGAAGGATAAAGGAGTATCTTGCATAATAATAAAAATCTTTCTTCACGATATAGCACGGTGACTTTGCAAAACACGGAGTTCTATGCTCTATAGTTTAATATATTTCTTTACTATAATTTCATTCAAAATTAAATTGAATTAAATTAAGAATTATGAGATCATTAGGGGATATTATAAAGAAACAACACAAAGTAAAAATATATTTTTTTTAAAATATTCTTAAAGTTTAACAACTGACAATATAAATTTTTTTTCCGTAGACATCTAATCATATATATTTTATTATGATATCATATTACTTTATTACTTTTTAAAATATATTTATACGGTGATGTATAATTGAATGTAGGCGTAATTTACATTATCAATACATAGTCTTTAAATTATAAAAAAGTTGTTGTGTATGCGCCCCACCCATTTAAGGATTAAAGTGCCTTTTACTTACCTAAATTTTCTTTTTAAATGGTAAACAAACAGAACATCACTATCACATTGTTTGTTTGAGGTGAAAGTAAGAGGAATGAGAATTGAAGAAGGGAAATTACATAAATCAGTAAACTTTCCCTCGTTTGGATGCAAAATGTGTTGGGAATTTGACTCTTCAAATTCTCTTCCCCAGAAACTGCACTTGTGAAAAATTGGAAAAACAAAATAGAGAAATAATAACAACACAAAAACTTAACATGGAAAACTCCCAAACCAAGAGAAAAACCACCAGCACCAGAGAAAAATCCACTATGTAGAAAATTATTACAACTACACAATTTTCTCTCTGCACCCCCGTACACCCACAAAGCTTCCCCACTAGCAAAACTTATTCCTCACACCTCTCTTTTTACAAGAAATATTCCTAATAAATTCTTTTTCTGATGTGGAGGTTCAAATTTCAAGTCGCAACCACAGAGCATACTAAGAATTCTATTAAATTCTAAAACAAAGAGAGGAATTTATCTAGAGACAAAAGTTGCTAGACAAGCTTTTGAATGGTGTACATAAAACTAAGGCCCAAGCCTCCTTTTATAACAAAGAGGTTCACTCCTCTTTACTATTTTACCCGATGTGGGACTAAAAGTCCCAACACCAACAATCTCCACCTTGTGACTTTGTGGTCCCACAACGCTCCACCTTGATGAAGATTCTCATAGCTTTCGCTATCACTGCAACGCAGTCATGCTCCACCATAAAAGCATAATCACTCGTAACTAGCCATCCCAAGCATTTAAACTCGGCACATGTCGAAATATAACCTTCTTTGAAAAACTATGGTGCAACTCCCATATTTGACTCTCATGGAAGTTAATCAGCCATCGACATAAAATTCACCACACACCCTGCATCAATGTCAACCAATGCCCGTGTGCAAAATGTGGTCCCGCTAACATTTAATATCCTTTATCATGGCAACTTTGGGACCCATGCCATAAGGATATACATGTCCTTCTTTCAAAAGACATCAAGATCGGAGATAATGTTAGCCTCATTATCAGCATCTCCGCTACTTTCAGGAGTAACCCTGCCCTTCAAAGCCTTGTGTAAACCAGACTGAATCAACATATCCTTGACTTGTATTTGCCACAAGCCAAAGTTGATCTTTCCGTCAAATTTCTCTACATCAAATCTGACTGCATTTGAAACTCTGCTTCCTGACATCCTCTTTGGCAGAACCTGTGCTCTAATACCACTTGTTGGGAATTTGACTCTTCAAATTCTCTTCCCCAGAAACTGCACTTGTGGAAAATTGGAAAAACAAAATAGAGAAATAACAACAACACAAAACCTTAACATGGAAAACTCCCAAACCAAGAGAAAAACCACCAGCACCAGAGAAAAATCCACTATGTAGAAAATTATTACAATTACACAATTTTCTCTCTGCACCCCCGCACACCCACAAAGCTTCCCCACTAGCAAAACTTATTCCTCACACCTCCCTTTTTACAAGAAATATTCCTAATAAATTCTTTTTCTGATGTGGAGGTTCAGCCCAAGCTGCAACCACAAAGCATACTAAGAATTCTATTAAATTCTAAAACAAAGAGAGGAATTTATCTAGAGACAAAAGTTGCTAGACAAGCTTTTGAATGGTGTACATAAAACCAAGGCCCAAGCCTCCTTTTATAACAAAGAGGTTCACTCCTCTTTACTATTTTACCCGATGTGGGACTAAAAGTCCCAACACCAACAAAATGAACGTGGAAGGAAATAAGAATATTGACGTGGGACCCACAAAACGTCCAATGCATTTTTTTGTTCCATATATGCCCCCATCCCACATCCGTTTATGTCTGTGTGTTGTTCCATTTTATCACCATCGAATTTATTCAATTTTAATACTGCTATGACTTTCATTTGATTATAATATTTTCTTTTTGATGAAAATTTGATTAGAATATTTTGTTCTAAAAATATTGATTATAATATTTTAACAACATTATTCTATTTTCTTTATTTGAAATATTATTTACACACACACATATGTTTAATCATTTCGTAGATCCTTGAACTATTTGAGGATTTTTAAATAGGTTTTTAAAAAAAAAAGTTGTAATTGGGTTCACAAACTTATCAATAATTTGCATTCGGGTCCCTAAATTTTAATTGGGTCATTGAAATTTTACATAATTTTTAATTAAGTTCATAAACTTTTAATATTTGTAACTAGGTCCCTATTAAATATATAAGTGTTTTAATATATTTATATTTACACAACTGATAGGTGGGTTTGGATGCATAACGACGCAGGCCCTTTTACGGTCAGATCTGCATGTGTTTTTGATCAAAATTGTGAGCCTATCCAGTTCAAGTCATAATCTGTCTCGGTTTTCAAAGGCTTGTGGTCTTACTCCATTCCATCTAAAGTCGAGTTTTTAGTTTGGAGATTGATTTTGGATAGACTAGCCACAAGAGAGCAGCTTGCGCGCATGAGAATTATCATACACCAACGTGAAATGAGTTGTGTTTTCTGTTATTCAAATTATGAATTTGTTGGACATATATTTTTTGCCTGCAAATTTGCGTATAACATTTGGATGGCTACATTGGCTTGGTTGGGGTTTGATAGTGTAATCCATTGTGACATTATGCAGAATTGGACCCATTTTGGTGGTTTGATAAGGGGCAAATCTAGCAGAAAAGTTAAACTTCTTATTTGGGCTGCGGTAATCTGGACTTTATGGTTGACTCGTAATAAAATAATTTTTCAAAGGGAGGTTGCAGAATTCACATGTGTTCTTGCTCAAATTAAAGCAGTTTTTTGGGGTTGGTTTATATATAAAGAAGGTAAATCTATTGGTTTAGTATTTTCAGATTGATGTTCGAATCTTCTTAGATGTATTCAGATAGTGTAATAGTTTTATAATATTTCGGTGTAACGGGTTGAAATACCCTTTATACTCCCTATTAATAAATTTTCTTACAAAAAAAAATCCTCTTATTTTCTATTAACTTTCTACTCACTTTCTTTTTTTTTACTTTTTTTTTTACCCTCTCACTTTCTTTTTCACTGTCCAAACATATTTTGGGTTTTGGTCAATTCAGCAAATTGTGTTTAGGGGGATTCTTGAATTTAATTACGGATCTGCCATTTGCCCCTTTCCACAAATCTCATCGTCTTCGTTATCCATCTAAACTCGGGACTGGATCCGCGAGTGATTGAAACTCGTGGGCCCCTCATCTCCTTCTTCTCCCCCTTTCTCTTCCAAAACCCAATCAAATCAAATAAAAGGTTTTTGCATAATCCAAAAACCCTACACTCAGTCTCCTACTAATTATCTTCAGTTCCACCTCCAACATCCTCCCTCTCCCTTCCTAACCCATCTCAATTTTTCGATCTTCCCTTTCTTTCATATTCACCCGCTGAAATCCCTCATGGATGCCGCCGTGAAGCCCGAATTGGAACCCGCAACCGTTTTGCGGGATCAACGGACAACTTCCATGGTGAATGGTTGCATTGTTTACACTCGAGCCAAGAGGTCCCGCAATTCCTGTAACGGTTTTTCCGACGGCGGGAAATGCAAGAGATTTAGGTCAAATGCGGAGGTTCCGCTTAAATTTGAGAACGGAGTGGATTGCTGCACGGGAAGTGATGAGCTGAAAAGCGAGCCTCGAGAGGTTGCGGTGATGACGTTTAAGCGGATTACGCGATCGGCGATGAAAGCGAGTGTTAAGTCCTGTGAGGAAACGGTGACTGAGTCAGAACAAGTTAGAAGAAGTGATGAACTGAAGAGCGATCTTCAAGACGTTGCGGTTAGGACGTTTAAGAGGATTACGCGATCGGCGATGAAAGCTAGTGTTGAGTCCGGTGAGGTGACGGTGACTGAGTTAGAACAAGCTAGAAGAAGTGATAAGCTGAAGAGCGAGGCTGAAGAGGTTGCGGTGAAGACGTTTAAGCGGATTACGCGATCGGCAATGAAAGCGAGTGTTGAGTCCGGTGAGGAGACGGTGACTGAGTTAGAACAAGTTGCTGCCGTTGATGGTGGAATCAACGTTCCGAGAAACAAGTTGGAGTTGAAGATGTCGAAGAAGATTGTGGTCAACAGGAAGCCTATGACTGTGAAGGAGCTCTTAGATACGGGTTTACTTGATGGTGTCTCTGTCGTTTACATGGGCGGCATTAAGAAGGTTCGTTCGATATGCTTTGTCTGCATCAAATTACATTTGGAAAAAAAATGAAGAAGAAGAAAATTCCTTTTTAAAGTGAACTTTAGTAGCATTGTAATTATTATTGAATTTCAGGAGGACGGTTTAAGTTAAATGAAGAGTGGGTTATGGAATGAATATGTAGTTATTATTTTCTTTTGTCCTTTTGAAGATAAGTTCATTCCGAGAAACAATTTCTTAGATTTTGTGGTATAATAGAATGTGCTGCGTATTCATGCCACGTGTTATGTTGCTAAGTGACTTGGGACTTATTGAGTAAGTAAGTAAATAACTGAGCCATTAGGAGAAGGCAGAAGCGTTGCGAGTCAATAACCTTTTACAAATAATAGGAAAGGAATTATTGGGTTCACCCAGAAGGCCAGAACATGACATTTACTGACTTTAGTTATAACATGTCTTGCGTGCTGACATGGTATGTATTTAAAATGATTGATACACTAGCTCTTAATGCATTTAGTAATTCGATCTTGTAAGATTTTTCATAATTATCGTTCTAGCTGGTGCTCTTGGTGGTCTGGTTTTGAAAAATGTTGCTTTGATGTATATACTTCTCACGGTGTTTAGTATTGGAAGTTTGATATGTTTTGATTACAGCCTTCAGGATTACAGGGTGTTATTAGAGATGGGGGAATATTGTGCTCGTGCTGTCTGTGTAATGGACGCAGGGTGAGTTGTAATTCTGTCTCTGCTTACCCATTTGTTTCTTGGGTCTGACGCTGTCCCGTCATTTTATTTATTTAGTTATTATTTATTACTTCTGCCTATGTAGGTTATTCCACCTTCCCAATTCGAGATCCATGCTTGCAAACAATATAGAAGAGCAGCAGAGTATATTTGCCTCGAAAATGGGAAGAGCTTGCTTGATATGTTGAGAGCATGCAGGAGATCTTCCCTCCATACTTTGGAGGCGACAGTTCAAAATTTTGTGTGTTCTCCACGTGAAGAAAAATATTTTACTTGTAAAAGGTGCAAAGGTGAGCTTTGCGTCTGCTATTCAGAGTCATTATTTTGTTTTTTGTTTTACAGTCGTGCTGATCATAATTTTGTGTGCAAAAATCAAGGGAACATAGTGTATATTTGTCTTTTCTTTTTCCCTTTTCCTTTTGATTGCCTTGGGCGCTTATTGATATTATTATTTTACCCCTAGGATGTTTCCCTTCTTCATGTATGGAAAGAGTGGGACCTATATGCTGTTCTTGTGTAGAATCAAGGAAATCGGAAGAAAGTTCGAATAATGTAAATGTAGTTGGCAAAAGAATCAGGTACTCATTTCTTCTGCCAAGTTATTAGCTTTGCTCATATACGATGACTGGCATCATGATGAAGTTTTGGATAAAAATTGATTTTTGATTTTAATGAATTTCTGTCTGCCATCGCGAGTTCTGTTAAAATTGAATTAGCTTAACCTGCAAATTTGAAATAATTAACTTAACGAAGATTCCAATTTGAAATTTGTAGAGAATTATAAAAACTTAATTTTGTCATTTATTTTGTTAAGCCAAGGCCAGGGATATAATCATATGAAGTGACATAATGTCGCAGTTTAAAAGGAAGTCAATGTTAGGTTCAAAATGTTGAAACTTGCAACCATATGGAAGGTGAAATGACGTGTCTGAGCCCTCCCCTTGCTCCTCTCTAATTTTATATTTTCCCTTATCACTCTATAACAACATTTCAGGTCTCCTAGACCAGTGTTGGTCTCCAATTCATCCGGTACTTCCGAGGTGTTTTTCTCTTCAAAAAGTAAGAGACAATGGAACAAAAGAGCAAGGTTAGTATTCATATCTATTCCATCTATCCTATATATAATATAATATATCTAACTAATCTGAAGTTTTTGCATAATATTTTTTTGTGCTAACCAATGATGTATGTGTTTACATGGTTTCAATTTCGTGGATTCCATGAACTGAATTTTTTTATAGTGGTATGCTTTGTTGTTGCTTTTTTGTTTTTTTTAACTTACATGCCGCCAACTGTGTTATTAAGGTCATCAAAAAGGGTTAGTAGTTCAAATTCTTCCAAGAGTGCTTCTGTGCCTGTTCTACCCCGGAAGAAAATCACGTTGAAGATGAAAAAGAAGTTTGTATCTACCTTTATTTTTTGACTCCCTTGATGTAGTTAGGATAATATGCTTGTGGGTAATTATTTCCAACCAAATAATTTTCTAATTCTTTTATTCTAATCATTTGTTTTTACCAGGTCACTGTCCATAAAGTTGAAGACCCCCGCAATTACTTCAAATTCAAAGTGTTTATCTCCACAAAATAAGAGTAAATGGAAGATAACTAAGAAGTTAGTTCCCTACTCCCTTTTTACTGTGTGTATCTGGCTGCAGTGTTTTTATCACTGTTTGGTGATGATAATCATTATTTGTTTATCCATTGTATTCTTTTCAAGGGATCAGCGGTTGCATAAGTTAGTTTTTGAGGAAAACGGATTGCCTGATGGAACTGAAGTAGCTTATTATGGACGTGGACAGGTTTGTCTGTGTTTGATGAACAAGTTATTGTATGTCTATTGTACTGCTAATGGTTACATTCTGATTGACAGAAATTGCTTGAAGGTTTCAAAAGAGGCTCTGGAATTGTTTGTAGATGCTGCAATACTGAGGTACCCTTACACTTGGCTTGTATATTTGTAGGCATGCCTTGAGAATATGTAAATTGTGTATAATTTTCTTTTAATATTTAATGTTGTGCAGGTCAGCCCCTCACAGTTTGAGGTCCATGCAGGATGGGCTTCTCGAAAGAAACCGTGAGTCTTTTTAATTTTTTCTTTCTTTTTTTGGGGGGTGTGGTGGGTGGGCAGCTTTTTGAACTGTTTCTTGCTCGAGCCTGTGAATTTTAATGAAAGTGCACAATTTTTGGGCAGTTATGCATACATTTACACATCAAATGGGGTGTCCCTCCATGAGTTAGCAATATCTCTCTCAAAAGATCGGAAATATTCTGCAAAGGACAATGATGATTATTGCGTTGTTTGTTGGGATGGTGGAAACCTGTTGCTTTGTGATGGATGCCCAAGAGCATTTCATAAAGGTCAGATATACATTACAAAATATTTTGATGGGGCACATTATCTATTTGCTACCACTATGTGAAATGTGGAACCATCTTTGTTCGCCATTATTTATCCTCTCATTCCTCTGCTTTCTTAGTGAGATCTAAGAAGTTATTTATCACCTAGGTTGTTAATACCTATAATGCAAGTGTTTCTATATGACTATATCACCTATGATGCTAATGTACTAGGTTCTTTGAGAATAAGAGACTTTAAGGGACCTTGAGTACCAGGACCATGTTACCCAAATTGTAAGACACCTTTTTGTAATCTATCACATGCCTCTTCTGTACCTGCTTCCTATGAAGAAGGAAAAAGAGAAATGATTGTTTACCTATTCTTTGTGTATGTTTGGCCCAACTTTTTTCTAGCTTTTCTTCTTAAAAGCACATGCTGGGCCAAACAGTTTTTTAAAAAAAGATCTTAAAAAAAAGGAACTCACAAAAAGTAGCTTTTAAATAAGCTCCTGGCAAGAGCTTTTCAAAGGCTTGTTCGGAGCTTTTTTTCATTGTACTGCTCATCGAATCCTAGCTCTGGGTTTTTTACTTTTCTTTCTATTTTTTTCTCTTCAAATCGTTAGTCCCCCTTTTTTCGAATCCCAAGTCCCGTGAGCCGTGAGTTCCGCCCCGTTTTACATATCCATTTTTAATTTGGCAAACCATCAAATTCCAACGAAAATCAATATTATGTATTAAAGTCCTCTTCTGCTGGTTATTATAAATTAATTTTGTTATATATATATATACTGATTATATGTGACTTTTATTTATAGAATAAAAAGATTTAAGTAGATGTCTACAATTACATATCCTTATGGTAAATTTGAATAAAATAAGATTTTTATAAAAATATTTTACCACTTTTTTAGTATTATATATATATATAAAGTATGTATATATACTGATTATATGTGATTTATATTTTTTAAATAAAAAATTTAAGTAGAAGTCTAACATTAAGCATCCTTATAGTAAATTTAAATAAAATCAGAATTTTTATAAAAATATTTTACCACTCTTTTAATATGATTGTATGTAAACTTTTATTGGTACAATAAAAATGTTAAATGGAAGTTTGCAATTATATATTCATTATAATGAATTAAATTAGAGCTTTTATAAAATTATTTTATCAAACAGCTTTTAGCTTAAAAGTAATTTTTAAGCTAAAATAGTAAAAAAAATACCAAACGACTTTGGGTTAATTTTTAAAGCTCTTTTTTCTAACTTTAGCTTAAAAGTAGTTTTTAAGCAAGAAAAAAGCAGAGTTAAACACACCCTTTGCCTTATAGAATATTTTTTCCTCCTCGGGTAAATACCTCATTAACAGTTGTGTTGTCCTAGATTTAGGGCCCGTTTGTTATAGATTAAAAATAAATGATTTTAACATCTAATAATTTAGAGATTATTTTTTAGAGATTTCAAGAAAAGCAGAAGCTATTTTATGTTTGTTTACAATCATGAAAATCATTTTTAAAAAAAAAATGATTTTCAACTTGTTTGGATACAACTATGTAAAAGTGTTTGTTTTTCTTCAAAATTACTATGTAGAACATGAAAAATCAATTTCAAAGAAACAAGTTTGTTGAAATAAATTACTTGTTATACATTTTTTAATACAATTAGTTTTATTTTAAAATATGGTACTTTATATATATTTATATATATGTTATATTAGTTTTACTTAAATATATAGTTAAATATATTTTAAAATATTCTGTCAAAAAAATATATTTTCAAATATATATATATGTTACTTAATTATATACATATGTTACGATTTACAACATAAATAAATTAGATTGTTTGCATTTTGACTAAAGTAAAAAGTTCGATATATATTTTTTTTTGATGGAAAAGTTCGATATATATTAATTTCTGGTTTTTAAAATTTTTAAATGAAATACAGTATTTAGTTTATGATTAATAAATAGCACCAGAAGCATGCACCAAAAAAATGGCACCAGAGGCGTAGAAATGAAACTAATAAAATACTGAGGTGTAGAAATATATTTCTAGTTTATTAGTATTCATGATTGTAACACGTCATCAGTTAAGAAAAGTTAGAACACATGTATCCATCGCCTTGTTCAACAAAACGAAGAAAGTGAACACCGCAGCTCAAGTTCCGTGTTTTTAAAAAAATTTCTCTCTCATCTATCGTGACAGATTCTCTTCAAAAGTTGGTAAAAATAGCTTTCCATTTTGGCCTTAAAAATGATTTTTTGTAGAAAATGATTGTTTCAAAAATCTGAAACAAACACCATTAAAAACTTTTAAAATGATTTTATACTTTAAAAAATGATTTTTACACAAATAAAAGCTATAACAAACTCACCCTCATTATCAGAATGCTTACAAGTTGGGATGATCTTCTTTTGAACTTATTTTGTCTATAATTGATGAATGAGATTGTTTATCGAATGGTATTTGTGGTTTGACCAAGCTTTCAAGAATTTCGTGTATGAACTTGTATAATATTGTTATGTATCTTCCTAAATGGAATTAATTTCAAATTTCATATAGAAATTGCTGAATTTTGTTATTTTTTATGCTTAAATTTTATTTCCAGATTTACTGAATGGAAGCAGCATGAAGAATATTCACTGTTAGAATATATGAAAAATATCTTATAATATTTTGATCGTATCTTAGATGGGGAGCCTTGACACAACGGTTGGAGTTGTTGTCGTGTGACTTGGCGGTCACATGTTCTAGTTGTGGAATCAGCCTCTTGCATATGTAAGATAAGGCTGTCTACAATAGATCTACAATGGATTTGACCCTTCCTTGGACCTTGCTATGACTAGAGTCTTATGGCACCAAGTTGCCCTTATTTATCTTGATAGTGTCTCAGATATAATGTAGCATATCTTAAATTATCTCTTAGGATTGATTTTTATATTTACTTATATATCATGATTTGTTTCCTTGTTTAATTAAGAATTGGAGTCTAATATTCATATATATAAGGATTGTTGCTTTGTCTTTTGTAATAACATTTGACGTATCAATATAATTTTATTATTCTGAGTATTCTTTTTACTCCTTCTATACCCAAAAGACTAACCCTATAACTTCAACATTTGCTTTATTTGGTAAATTACAAGATAGTCAACTTCTAAGTGAACTTTTATGTTCCGATGTTTGGAATGTACAGAATGTGCATCTCTATCAAGTATTCCACGTGGTGACTGGTACTGTCAATTTTGCCAAAACATGTTCCAGAGAGAAAAGTTTGTGGCATACAATGCCAATGCTGTGGCAGCTGGAAGGGCTGAAGGAGTTGATCCTATTGAACAGATAACCAAGAGATGCATTCGCATAGTCAAAGACATTGACGCTGAGCTTAGTGGGTGTGCATTATGCAGGTGACACTTATATCTTCCTTTTACTTGAAATCGACAGTTGTCACCATGTGGATGTGCTTCTGTATTTAAGTTAATTGTAAACCAATATTGTATAAAGAGAAAATTGTGTTTGTAGGGGTGTTGACTTCAGCAGATCTGGCTTTGGTCCACGGACAATAATATTCTGTGATCAGGTATGCTGCATGCACTTTAGTCCTGTATTAATTTTGATGTCCCTACAAAGGACTCTGTACTATAGAGTCAAGTTTTTGTTGCTTTTAGGATGGTTTAATGATTGATGCACCTATGAAGTATGAAGTATCTATTGATTAGGGATTATTATTGTTTTACTGAGCCCACTCGATGTTGTCCCCCACATCGCTTTTGCTACAGTGTGAAAAGGAGTATCATGTTGGCTGTCTGAGGGATCACAAGATGGCATATTTAAAGGTGTGCAGTTGTTGCTATGTCACAGTTGTCGCTATATCTTTATATATTGATACATTAGTTGAGGCACCGACTTCCCTTTTGTCTGCTGAACGTGTCTGTCATAAATGACAGGAATTGCCAGAAGGGAATTGGCTTTGTTGCAACGATTGCACAAAAATACATTCTACTTTGAAGAACATTTTGGTTAGGGGGGATGAGAGACTCCCTGAACCTCTCTTGGGTGTTATAAAGAAAAAGCAAGAGGAAAAAGGATTAGATCCCATGAAAGATATTGATGTAAGATGGAGGCTTCTTAATGGCAAAATTGCCTCTCCCGAAACTAGACCATTGCTTTTGGAGGCTGTTTCAATCTTTCATGTAAGTTCTGCCCATCCTTCTAAATTCATTCATAATCCTATTTGTTCCCTCTTGAGTGGATGGAGGTAATTGTCCTTTGTTTGTTCCCCTACAAATGATGGAGCTGCTTTGGATTTCTAATCTGGGAGAACTATTTCTTTATTTTTGTGATTTAGCTTCTTTTCTGAATCAATTGTTCTTACACTTTTATCTGGTTATAGCATGTATTTTTTGTATAAATTTTTTATCTTTTTAAATTTAGGTCGAATTTAAAAAGTATAATAAATTAATAAAAAGTATTTAGGAAGTAAGGAATAAGGATGTACGCATAGTTAATTCAGGTCAAATTTAAAAATTATAGATTAAAAGAGAAAAAAATTAAAATTAAAATGAAGATATTCTTAACTAATTCAAAAGAAATTGAATTTAAAATTTAAGAGGAAAACATAAAAATATTACGTGTTGTAAGGAATAATAAACTAAAAAGATTAAGTCACTTTCAAGAGTGTACAGTAATATTACGTATAAGAGTGAGATTTGGAGAGGAAAAAGGAAATTTCAACATAAAACGTAGGAGTTTTAGCTCGAAGTCCCAATGTTAAGTGGCTGTTGTTAAGGGATGCTGTGGCAAACAGAAGGCCATGTCATCATCATTTCCACGTGTCATTAGTATTCCCTTCCCACATGGCAGCTGACCTGGGATGTGAGTTAGGCGAGGTGACTAATGAATGCTATATTGTCCATATTCAGCATACTTTCCTGCCCAATTAACCAGTGCATAATCATTGAGAAGTGTGGTGGAAATGGAATGAGATGTGCTGTTCTGCAATTAAGTCACAACTCACTTGAACCATTTAGGACATTTCACATCAGAAGAGTTTTATAGCAGCATCTAGAATTGGATACTTGGAATAACTAAGGTAGGCAAATACATGATTATGTTATGAACCTGATACAGAGACAAACAGAAACAGCAGAAAATTCAGAAAACTTTATAAACTTGGGCAGATTCTACCGTGAACAAGTGTGATAGGTAGTACCACGGTGTACAAGTAGCTTTTACCGTTGGATTAAAATATTCCTCACATCCTTAGCATAGACGCTATCCACTGTATCATCTTCCTTCTCGTTCTTGCATCTGACACTTCTTCATTGTCGTTGCCCCCTCTCCCTCCATCGCCTCCCCCTCTCTTTGCCCACCCTCCACCCCTTCTTCCCCCTTTCAACAAATACAACAACATCTCAAAATGGGGAAGAACTAAATAAAAAATTAATCAGAATTTCAGTTGCGAATCCATAACTTCTTCCCATCCAATCTTGCCCTCACTTTCCTTGGCTACCTAACCAGAACCAGAAAGAAATAGTGTGAGTTCTAAACATGTAAAGGTGTGACCAGGGGCTTCCATGGCAGCTTTACGGCGGAGCAACAATGGTGGGCTACAATTTTTTAATATTAAACAAATTATTGCTGGCACAGTGAAGATCACAGTACAAGTTGTGGCAGTAGCCACCTCCGTCGTCGGCGCTCCATGGCTGGCTGTAGCTGCGATGGAGCAAAGTTGAGGAACGTACGAGGGAAGAAAGGAGAGTGTGTGATATGGTGTGGATGGATCATGGTAAGATTTGGTAAACTACTTAATCTAATGGTAAAAATTACTTGTGCACCGTGGTACTACCTATAACATCTGTTCACGATAGAACCCACCTACAAACTTGAGAAGGGTTAAGTTTCTAGGTATAATTCTGGATGAAATTAACATGGAGTGATTCTAGTGACAAAGAAAATGGACAAACAACTATGATGGAAATACTGTAGTGCAAGCTCGTTGATGGGGATGGGTATTGAGAGACAAGGACCTGCTGCCAATGTGAATTTAGAGGCTGCAGATGTTGTTGTCTTCTTCGGTAAATCCACCTTGTTTGATAATAGGTCTCAAGTATTTTAACCACCAAAAAGAGCTTTTATTTGGATTATGATAAGTTGTTTACAGAACCAGAATGTGCTTTATTTTATAATTCTGGATAATTACGGATAATTGCCTATTCTGTAACCAGTGCATACAGTGGCAGAGCTTCTTAGGAGCGGAGAGATGCAACGGCATCTCTCGATAAAACAATTTTTTTTTAGTAAATACCTAAATTGGTCCCAACAAAAATCACGGAGACTAATTTAGACCTTGAGAAATAAAAAAATACCAATTTGGTCATTAAGAATTTCAAATATGGGTCAAATTAGTTCCTGATAGGAATAAAATGTCCCTAACAATTATCATAAAAATGACTTATTTGACCCACATTTGAGATTTTTAAGTACCAACAAATTAGTATTTTTTATTTCTCAAGGACTAAATTGGTCTCCATAATTTTTTTGGGACCAATTTGAGTATTTACTCAATTTTTCTATATACCAAGTTTTGGGGTGTTTTATTTCAATTTTCAAACTCTATACACCAATCCCGACGTCGTTTTGGGGGTGTTTTATTTCTATTGATGATTTCAAGTCTTTAAAAGAACGAAAAGTGATACTTAACTGTAGGTATATCTTTCCTTTTATATATTTATTGTTGTTTTGTGTTGATGTTATTTTGAATCTTTGATAAAATTTTGAGTAAATACCTAAATTGGTCCCCAACAAAAACCACGGAAACTAATTTAGTGTTGAGAAATGAAAAATATCAATTTGGTCCTTAAGAATTTCAAATGTGGATCAAATTAGTCTCTGATAAGGACTAAAATGTCCCTATAAATTATTTTAAAATGACTTATTTGACCCACATTTGAGATTTTTAAGGACCAAATTGGTATTTTTTATTTCTCGGGTACTAAATTGTTTTCCATAATTTTTATCGGGGACCAATTTGAGTATTTACTCAAAAATTATATATGGATCTTATGAATTTCAATTATAATATTTTAGTTAATAGTTGCTGCTCCCCCTAAAATTTTCGGCAAGATCTGCCACTGAGTGCATAATGATTTTATCGTCATGATGCCTTTGAATGCTATATTGTCCTGCCCAATCTTTATTGTCCATATGATTGCACTTTGAAAGTTCAAAATAGATAACAGTCGTTTGATGTACCTCAGTACCTGCACAAATCCATATTTGTTTCCTCGTGTGCTTGGGGGTGATAATTCATTGGCAACTGGTTCAGATTGTGATTCCAGGATTTTAGTTTATGTATAATCCTTAACTTCTTTCCCAGAATGACTTCCTTTAGTTGATGTATTCTTAACTTCTTAATCAAATAACTTTATAATTTGTTAAAAAGCATACTAGATTTTAAGTCAACAATTCCAGTACAAGCATTATCAAAGCTGCTGGGAAAGTGGTTCCAAGTTGTTGAGAGTCTCACGTCAACTAAAGATATGTCCTGAGTAGTACTTATAAGGGTTGTGCAATCCTCACCTTACAACCTGATTTTGTGGGGTTGCGTTAGACCACAAGCCCAAATTTAAGATGGTATCAGAGCCTATCCTAAATTTGTTATTGGGCCAAAATCTCTTTTATTCCACCTGTATTTGTCCATGTTCCAGATGTCTAGTTCTAGGCGTGAGGGGGTGTGTTGAGATCTTTGTTATTCCATCCGTATTAGTCCACGCTTCAGATGTCCAATCCTGAGCGAGGGGGTGTGTTGAGAGTCTTACATCGACTAGAGATATGACCTTATAAGGCTTGTGCAATCCTCACCTTACGATTCGGTTTTGTGGTCATAGCTGTCACTCTTTCAAGTTTAAAAATGGGATGAAAAGTGGCTTGTGCGTAACGAATTGATTTTCAAGCATTGTAGTACCACACCTTTAGCTGTCATCATCAGGGCTAAGAAGGTGCTGAAGGATATCTTACAAGCTAGTAGTCTTCTAGTGTCAACTAGAACTGGGTGATGGGATGCTGAGGGAAACCGCTTCATCAGATGGTTACCTCCCCTCACTGGCTGGGTTATTCTTCACAGTGATGGCGCCATGTTGTCGTTTGATCATAAAGCGGCCTGCGGGGGTGTTGTATTGTACGTGATAGTTTGGGTTCTTTTATTTTTTGTCTCTCTTTCACACTGGGCTCTGGCTCAGTTCTTCATGTGGAGCTCTGGGGTATCTTAACAGGTTCCAGACTTGCATGGATAAGGGGGTTTCACAATACTCAGCTGGAATTAGATTCTTCACTGGCTGTCAATTTTCTGAATACTAATGGCAATCAAGAACACCCAAGTTTCCTTTTGGTCAATATCAATTCGCAATTTCTCACAAAGTAGCGGTGAAGTTACCTGGACTCATGTCTTTCGCGAAGCAAATCAGACCACTAATGCATTAGCTAAACATGGCCTCTCTTCAGATCTTGGCTGTAGAGTTTTTGATGTTGCCCCATCGTTTATTTCTTTTCCCTTGTTAGCCGACTTTTCCTGTATTAGTTTTCCTCGTGGTTTTTGAGGTTGTTTGAGCTTGTTGGCTCCTTTTTACCACCAAAAAAAAAAATACGGGTGGATGGGAAAAATTATATATGAACCATTTTTTAGGGAAATAGGGTAGTCAATTTCGGGATGTCCTTGTGCAGTTGCACCACCACAGTGAGTCGCATGTCCTCCCTCTGTTGTGTGTGATGCCACGTTGTATTTTGACAATGTGGCCATCACGACTCAAATCATGGCAAATTACAGCAATATTGGTGATTTTGTGAATTCCATTTTGTGCTCCTATCAGTCCTATGGTTTCTATGCATTCCCCTCTGTTTTGAGATTGGCCATATTTTGTCATTTTCTGACAACCCACCGGCATTATTGTGCTCTTTCCAGCAACTGCAGTCCTATCCTGCCTCTGTTCTCAAGGTTTTCACGCGTCTATGCTGTGTGTTCTTTGATACCTCCTCTGTTCAGTTCTTTATCTTCCTTATATTGTGTAGTTTGCACTTTACTGCCCATGGTATTATTCCTCTGCTTTCATCTGTCTGACACCTTAGATAAAAACCCATAGTATTTGGTGCAGTACTTTTTTCCCGTTGTGCTCCTTGAGTTTTGTTTTTATGAACTTTTTAATTATGCCCTAGATCTATGGTGATTGTGTCTGGATAATGTCACTATGACTTTTGATTGCTAATGATAATTTTTTTCCTTCAATTTTTGAGCATTTATGTGTATACAAATTATTTATCTTATATAACCTTCAGGATAGTGGCCATCCACTATTTGATATCCTGCAATAGCGTTTTTTGGGATTGGCGACACTGCTGCTCGGCATTGACAATATGACTTGAATATATGCTTCACATTCAATATAGGCAAATTCACACATTTGTTGTATGATTTTATGATAATTATCATGCTTGTTAAGTTTCTGATAGCTTTGCCTTGACAAGCTTTAGTGGCCGTTTCATTTATTGCTTAAGCCACACTCAACTTGTATACAAGTTTTTGTCAATATTTGTAAACTGTATGTATGAGCTTTATATAGGCAATTGATATTTGCTTTATTGTAATTTGTAATGTTCTACAATGTCAATCTCTATGGCACAACTTTTCTGTTATCCCTTGGGAGACCATTTTTGAGTTTGCCATAAGATTATTTATTACATTTATTGAATTTATGATTTAAACTTCCCTTGCTTCAGGAATGCTTCAATCCTATAGTTGATGCAGCTAGCGGATGTGACCTTATTCCAGCCATGGTTTATGGGTTAGAAACTCTGTTTAAAGCATTTGTTTCTCTCATTTTTCTCTTCCAATTTCTTTTTTCTTTCCTTTGTCTCAATTAATGTATCTCTCACATACAGAAGGAGTGTGCGGGGTCAAGAGTTTGGGGGAATGTATTGTGCATTACTGATAGTCAAGTAAGAAGCTGTTTTCTATATGTAACTTTTAATATTAAATACTTACAGTACCATTTACTGTTTTTTTTCCCTTTGATATTGAAGTTCATCTGTGGTATCTGCGGGAATGCTTCGGATTTTTGGCTCTGATATTGCTGAACTTCCTTTAGTTGCAACAACCAACAGGAACCATGGGAAGGTGTGTTGTCCACTTTCATCATATGCTTTCCTCTATTTGATTGGAACTTTCTGTGCTCTGGAATTTTGATTGATTTGCTGTGTAGAGAAGTTCTAGGAACAAACTCTTAAGACTCTCCCCAACACTCTTTCCATGATTGGGTAAAATTCATGTGGGTCTCAATAAATTAGTGGGACCCATTTTTCAAAGTGGTGGGACCTACATGAATTTTACCCAATCATAGAGTGAGTATCGAGAGGAGAGTGTTAGAGAATGTGCTCCAAGCACTCCTCTGCTGTGTGTTGTGGTCAGTGCCTCGGTGGTCACTTATGCTATGACTTGCTAGTGCATTGATCGTAATTATAAATATTGATTTGATCCAAATAGGGCTACTTCCAAGCACTCTTCTCCTGCATTGAGAGGCTTTTGGCTTTCTTGAAAGTGAAGAACCTTGTGCTGCCAGCTGCAGAAGAAGCAGAATCCATATGGACAGATAAATTTGGGTTTAGCAAGATCAACCCAGACCAGGTTTGAAATCTCCTTTACTAATTCAAGTTGGTATCTATTTTAACGTTTTTGCCACTTCTTCAGTCTAGCATTGTTGAAGTTAGGTTTCAATAATGTTTTTGGGGCTGACAACAATTTCACTATCATAATCACTTGTCACAACACGCCTCCAACGTTAAAAAAAAAAAGGAAATAATTGGGTTTACCCTTGTCCTGCAGCTTACCAACTACAGAAAGAACTGCAATCAGATGGTGACATTCAAAGGGACAAATATGCTTCATAAAAGGGTGCCTCCATGTCGAGTCATCAATAAACAACCATGACAATTTTTATAGAGAAAAACTTGATCATGAAAGGGGAAACCCCCTAGCTTTCTCACCACCTTTTTTTCCTTTCTGATGGTTTTGTATATATCTATATGTATAATATATATATATATATAGAGAGAGAGAGAGAGGGAGAGAGAGGGAGGGAGAATAGACCATTCTTGAACCCGTTCCTGCCGATTGTTTAAACATTTATTATGCCATGTTTTCTCTTTTATTTCTAGTTTATGTTAAAAAATACAAGTTCTTGATCTTGGATTAGTGCTTCAAAGTATAAAAGCTCCATATTTTTGCCTGATATGAAAAGCGTCACTAGTTCGTTGTTGCCCACAACAGAAAAGACGAGTAATCGGAAAACATGATGTAACGTTGTAACTGATATTCCAATGCAGTTTTATGTGCTGGGCAGCTGTTTCTTGTATGATTTGGAATTTCGATATGGCATAGTAGTATTTATTTCACGTAGGATGACGCAAGTGAGAACACTTTGGTTAATACGAAGAAACAAGAACAATAAATCATATCCATTGAATAAATATGTACGGCTCCAATTAGTTTTTTCATTAAAAATATCACGTGACCCTGTAATACTTCGAGGAACTGGAATGCTGTAGTCATGTCTCTCATCCATTTTTTCAATATGAACTTTGCGGAACGTCGGCGCAAACCCGTGTCAGCCCAACTGCAGTTCTTCTCCGACCAGCAACCAACCCACCACACAGTCACGCAGACCACCTCCGACCACCAAAGCCTTCTGCCGCAAACGCCCCTGCCAGGAAAGAAGAGTTTGGTGCTTTGAGATGGAGAAGAAGCAAATCGAGAGAGAAGAAAGGGAGAGGGAATCAATGGTGTCTTGGCCGGGAAAGAAAACAACAGAGGCGCTTAGTGACGATTTCTTCGGCGGCGAAGAAGAAAGCGGGTCTCTACAAGCTTCACGCTGCGACAGATCTAAGGGGAAAATCTGGTGTGACAGGGGTCTTCCAATCTTCCATGGTGGGTCCATGACGGAGCGACACAATCAGGGAGTCTGGTGGTGGCTGAGAAACAGCAAAACTCGCAGAGAAGACGCCGGAGTTCCGGTTGTATGAGCTGACAAAGATTCATATCCGGCTCGGTGCGATGACACCTCAACGTTTTTGCGTTTAGAATGAAGAAATTAAAATTTAAAAATATTAAATTGTTCATTGAATTAGTGTGCAAGCAGCCAAGCATGAAGAAAGTCACAAATAATTGTTTTCCAGTCTCGCCGATTACGTTTTTGGCACAGTGGCTTATGTTGGGCTTTGATAAAGGCACCTTCCCCGTTTAATTTTCTCACCTCCCCTCCCCCTTGAAAAGACCTAACTATCCCTATTTAATTTTCCTTACCCCATCATCTTTAGGGATGGCAAAATGGGCCGCTTGGCCCAACCCGGTCCGGTACGCCATAAGCCCGCGTAAAAATAGGCTAACCCAACCCGGCCCGTTAAGGGATTATGAGTTGAGATGCTGAGCCCGGCCCGATCTATAACGGGTTGGGCGGGTTTGGGCTGGCCCGTCAAAAAATAAAAATAACAAAAATAAAATAAAAAATAAATAAAAATCTAAAATTTAGACTAAAACTGGTCAAAACAAGCCAACCTATCTGGCAGACCCTCAAGAGTCCGCCCAAAACAGGCCACAATAGTGGGTTGGCTAGCAAGCCCGCCCGGAAATGTAAAAAAAGAAAGAAAAAATTGTTCAAAAATAGGAGAAAAATAAAAAATTATATATATACTGGCCTGATGGGTTGACCCGGCCCGGCCCGCTCGTGGCCCGCAGGATTGGCGGGCTAGATGGGCTGGGCTAAATGGGCTTGTGGGTTGATGAACCCCAACCCGACCCGGCCCATTTGATGCGCCCGATGGGCCAAGCCCGTTTTGCCACCCCTAATAATCTTTGCCTTTTTTTTCTCTGGAAATTTGAACTTCACATGAACTTGTTGATGAGGATTTATGTCAACAAGTTGATGTCTGTGTTAATAGTAGTCATCTCGTATTCATAACACGCTCATCAACTTGTTGACGAGGATTTTCATCAACAAGTTGACGAAATATCATCGTCAACAAGTTGATGAGCGTGTTATTGGTAGCTCTCTCTCGTATTTATAACACTCTCGTCAACTTGTTGATGAGAATTTTCGTCAACAAGTTGATGAGGATTTTCGTCAACAAGTTGATAAACGTGTTAATAATAGCTCTGTCTATTCATAACATGCTCATCAACTTGTTGATGAGGAATTTCATTAACAAGGTGACGAGAAAGACGAAAACACGGAAAAAAGGGGTAAAATGGTATTTTTAAAGCGGAGGGGAGGTGACAAAATTAATAGGAGAGGCTTACATAACAAAGCCCCTTATGTTTTGTGAACCAAGTGGTATTTTTTTTAAAATAAATAAATGGAGAACATGTTTATGGGTTTTCTTGGTGACTGGCATAAAGTTAAAGAAGAAGGATGAATCAGAGGTACAATTAAGAGCGTATTTGCTCAGTAGTCCAGGTCACATGATTTTTTTTAAAAAGGAAAAGATATGACCCGTTAATTTTAATCGACTAGAATTGGATGGTTATGATTAATTGTTCTCATTTCTCATATTAACCGTGTGTTCTCACTTGAGTAGTCCCCTATTTCATGAAATGCATAGAGCAAGAGAGGGGTAGAGGCTTTCCTCATCAAAATTTCGTTATGACGTATGTCATTAAAATTTCGATATGCATAGTAGTATTAAACGTTGTAAAAGGAGTTTCTTATCCTCAATCGCAACGTGCATAGAGCAAGCAACTTTGGAACTGAATTCACGAAACCTACTCTACTCTTTTTTGCTCCCTTTATCAGCCAGCAACTTGGGGGACTCACCCACGGATACTGTAACATCCTGTTTTCAACAAAATAATATTTAAAGTATAATTAAACGATGAATAAGTATTAGAAATCCTAATTTGAAAGGAAATAGGCTTAGATATGTTATAGGAACACTCAAAAGGATTAAAATACCCCTGAAAGTGTCTAGAAACTCCTAGAAATGTCTAGAATGGAAGAAATTACGAATGTCTTCGTAGCCTCGGTCGCGACGCGATCCGATTACACTATGACGCATCGCGACGTGATATAGGTCGGTGAGTAAGTCGGTGGATCAAAAGCATGGGATCTCTGACACGTGTCCACGGTCGCGACGCGATGGCCCTTGTGTTTTGACATCATCGTGACGCAATTCACCTAATATGCTTATAAATATCACCCTTCACCCCTCCATTTCAACTCGCCCTAAATCCTCTTCTCTCTCTAACTTTCTCTCTCTAGGGACTTTTAAGGAGTGAGTATGCTCTGTGCTTGCCTCTAATGAGGACCTAGCACATCAGAAAGCCATTAGTAAGTAATCTTAGAGATTGAGAAGGGGAGTGAGACTTAGAGGGCCACTAAGGAGCAAGTATGCTCTGCACTTGCCTCAAGTGAGGATCTTGTGCATCAGAAATCCCTTAGTAGGTAATCCTCAAAGAGGGGAGGATGAGAGTGGCCTAGCAAGGTAGAAGTATCCAGAGGTAGGAGTACAAGTAGTAGGAGCGGCGAGGACACAGAGAGTGACAATAGCTGCAACAGTTTTCTAACCAAGTGAGAGATCTGAACTTTATCCACTAGGGATTGTAGGATTAGAATAAGTGTATAACTAGGCATATGGTGACCTAAGCCCTACTCGAGGTTGATAACAGCAGCACCTCAGGAGAGGGGCTGTGACCTGTGATAGCTGAGGACAGTTGTCAGAGGTCTGTCAACCATAGGAATTGATCTATTGATATCTATGGATGAATGCTGAATGATGTGGTGATTCTTTATGATTGTTTTATGATTGTGTGTGACTGTTGGTATGCTGATTAATAACATGGCAGTAGTAGGTCGCCTAAGCGACACTAAGGTTGATAATTGACATGTGGTATGCTGGTAGTAGTGTTGTATTGCTAATGGTACTGCTTATGTTGATTTGATATTAAGTTATTATATATATTATTGCATGTGAGAATATGATGAGCTGTTTATCTATAATAAGTTGACAATAACAGCTGAAATAATAAACTGATAAGTTGAGCTGATGAAGAAGGATAAGAAATGAGATAAGATGTTGATGTTGGTCGAGCTGATGCCAGTTGAGTGGATGATAAGATGGTAAGTGTTGAGATAAAATGATGGATAATGAAATATTATGAGGAGAGGTTTCATATGCATGGTTGTAATCCACCGCCGTATACATAAGCTGTGCACGAGGCCAGGTGCCAGAGTGCGGACATGATACATTGAGTACAGGACACGCCGGTCCTTGGGGATAGTCTAGGTCCAACAAGTCTACAGGTGATGGATGGCTAGCTACCATCCTGCCGGGATATTGGGTAGCCTGATTATCCTGATGGGGTACTGTTGTATCACTGTCCATAGTGCCGATCTCGAGTATCCGCCCCAACACCTGTTCCTAACATCGAAATTGGGGAAACATGGATGCACTCTTAGGGGTACGATGAGCGGGATAGGGGGATGGACAATTGGCTTGACCTATCCACGTGTCGGTGGAAGGTTGTTGAGGAGATGTTGACTATAAAAGGCAAAGTGGCTGATGTGGGGCCCTTCTGCCATTCTGGGAAGTTGTGTGGCCACATAGGCATGTAGAACTCTAGGTGCATGAGTATGAGAATGGGTGATCTGTTTATATATGTTTGTTAATTTACTTGTGTGTTGACTAACCTGTCTATGTATGTGATTGCCTTTTTATACATGAATTCTAATTCCTACTTTCCCATTTAATGGTGCGTATAGTGCGTTCGAAATATCCCGTTCTATTTCTTGTTTTGCATATATCTGTCTTCGGATATTAGCAGGTATCAGACGAAAGAAAGATAAAGATTGTTGATCCACAACCAGTGAGTTGAAGTCAGTATTTAAAGGAGTCTTAGCTATTAGACACTCTGTATAGTTAAGGGCCCTAAAGTTGGGTACCTTTAGGTACATTTGTACACTTTCTCCTGCTAAAGTAAAATAAAATTATTTCCACCATTATTGTATAAACTAATATATTTAATATATTGGAGAAATTGATTAAGATGTCACAGATACCCCCCTCAGAGCGAAAGGCGGGTGCTGAGGTGGACTCTGCAGCTCCTTTGTCAAGCCTCATAGCTCCAATGGTTGCAGGATTTCTTGTACCGCCAATGAGCTCTTGGCGGTCTCCTCATTTAGAGTTTGAACGTGCCCATTAGGATTGTTCTCCTGGTGGTCGTACTGTAATGGTTGGACGTGTTGTGTGCAAGTTTACACCATTGTCACGCTCACGAAGTGGGAATGAAATTATCTATCCCCACAGACAGCGCTAATGCTCTATCCTAATTCTCTGATATGATGGTGTGTGTGTGTGTGTGTGTGTGTTGGCCTCTCTTCCAACGATCTTGAATGTGGCTTTCTGCGGTCTGGTTCGATTGAGAGAGGCGGAGGGTGAGTACCTGCGAAGACACTTTAAAGCTCAAGTTAGTGTGGGGTTTATCTAGGGTTAAGAATGGAACAGTGTGCATACATTCACATGAAGTGAAGCCATCATTTTTTAGGAGGTGGATAGAGGACCACTCTCATTGTCCCTATGTGGCTGAGGTCAACTTTTGCGGGTGATTCTATTACAGTGCAGGTGACAAACCCCTTGTTGCCAGGGCATGCCGGCAGTCTGCAATGTACACGACCAATACGACATTCCTTTGACGGGCTCCTGAATAGGGGCGGACTAGCCTGGTTTGTATGATTTTCCCCTCCACTCTTGTCCTCAGAGATCTCCTTGACGGTGACCTTCTCTAAACGAGTGTATGAGCCGTATTGAGCACATGGTCACTCGAATGGCCTAACACGCCTCGATAATGGCTTCGTTGATAGTGGGATTTTATTTCACAAAGGATCATTCATAATGCTAATATATGTACTTTTTTTTTTTGAATGACAGATGTTAGTTGTTAGTTGTTATGTTAGTATTTTTCTCTTTTGCCGGGGTTTAAACCCCGATAGTCCTCATTTCAACACCTTATGTCCCAAGCTCTCACCACATGAGCTATCCAACCGAGACATACTAATATCTTTATCTATAAAAATAAAGTAGTGATTGAAGGAACTCATCCCGCCTAATTTGCTGGGTAGAATGTCATTTTATTTGTAGTTAATTAATGCACCTCATTATTTGCATTTGCACGGGTTTGTCTGAGAAAGAAAGGAAAACATTTCGGGCAACCAAAAAGACGGGTTCCTCGGTTAGCAACACTGGAGCAACAAACGTTCGTTCAGTCTCACAAAACTCCCTCTGACCCTAATTTCTCCCCATTCTTCCAAAACCGTGTTGGATAACGATTCAAACATAAATCTATTGTAAAATATAACTCTGCCTTTCCAATTAAAACAAAAAACGCAGCATGCACGCCAAAGGTCCAGCCATTTCATCTACCAAGAGAAAATTGGAGGGTTCAATGCTTTCTTCTCCCAATATATGGTGTTTCCTTTCCATTCCACTTCACTTCCGCAAGACTTCCTGTGAACCCGAATTTGATTTTCCTTTACACCTGTTTTGTTGTTTTCTCCTTTTCATGCGACGCGGTTCAACCATAACCAGCATATTTGTCGTCGTTTTTTGGGTTGATTCTAATATGTAAGGTAATTATTTAAGAATGCTTGACGAAATCATCCATTATATCTTCGATTCTGTTATTTTTGTTATTGCCTTCAACTGCTTTGTTAGGGATTCTTTAGAATTGGTTTACGGTTGTCATTGGGTGGTAGGTATTTTATTAACGGATGGGCATTGAGAAAAACTACATTTTTATGATCATTTTCATATAAAGTTTGGTTATTGTATGGGTATATGTGTTAGTATTACCGATTTATTTTTGGAAATATGCACTGTGAAATGTTTCTCACATATAGAAATTGTGTTTTTCGTGTGTTTTGATTGTATACTGGTTTGTGTCTATGAGTTTTGTTTGCATAATCTGCGAATAAGATGATACATTTAGAAAGGTTCAATTTTTTTTAGTTTTTTGTATGTTTTGGGTTTATACAAGTTATTCACTCTATATGCTTCATTTTTTCAGTTTGAAGTTGGCCAGTAGCAGTGGAGCAAAGATCATTTCTATTTGATCTAAATCTCTTTGTTTATGTTTGTTAGTCAGAGTTTCTTGAAACTAATTTCTTAGCAAGTTGTTTATAGGTCATAAATGCACAATAAGTTTCTGAAACACTCTATTTTAATTTGTGATTGGTGGAGTTGGAGCATGGCTTCTCAAAAAGAGTAACTAAATAGTGAAACCTCAAGTTATTGTCCATTTGATTGTCCCTGACAAAATTGGTATATTATGCCTAATTCAGCTAGCAAAAGTTCCAAAGTAGGATGTATTGAAGAGACAACTACTGTCTCAGTAGTGAACCTGATTTTTGTAAATATTTGAGTAATGGAGAGGGCTTCCTATATATCCTCCTGTTTTATATGGCTTTCTTCTTGAATTTTTTTCGTTTGATGTGGAAAAGGCTACGAGCAAGACAAAAGGGTTTCCATGTCTGTGGCTTTGTCAGGAATGAGAAGGAAATAAGTTTCGTCTTTTTGTCATATGAAGACATAGTCAAAGACATCAACCAAGTGTTATTCTCTCTCTAAAATACTAGCATTGGAAAACAAGGATACTACACTATCTTAAATACTGAGATTGGAGATTGGTGCAGAGAATGTGAAAAGCCAAAATAAAGAATGTGATTTCGTTTTTTTTTCCATTGGGTTTTTTTAGTGTAGGTAATTACATGGGTGGCACCGACGTGCAAGCAAGCCGCTGCGGCTACCTCCACCAGCAGTTGTTGTTTCTGTTCCTTCTTTGTCTGCTCTAAACATGGCTAAATTATTAGAGGTTATTCAACGTCTCACTATTTATATGGCAAGCAAATGAGAAGATTTTGGTACTGGTGTTTTGTATATTGTTTTTTGTTTGAAAAAATTCTCTAACTTTGCTATAGAATAGGGTAATATACTTGGGTTTCCTTTTCCTATTCTTCTCATTGGTAGTTTGAAGGGTACCCCTGCTAACATCAAGGGTTTTAATCTCCTCTTGCAATTGTGATTTTCTTTTTTAACAGGAATCTAGATTTCTAAAACTTGATTATGTAAGTTTTATTGCTTTGACGGGTTTGAAGGGAGCACAAGGATGTGAGCCATGGTGCTGGTGAGTGAAAGGAGCTTTTGAGCATCAAGTAGCAAAAGATAGAATTTATTAAGCTCAAGCTGGTGTTTGGGGTAGGAGGAAGTAAGTATCTTCACATACATATGTATCGACTTTTTCATATTTGATGGTATTTGTTTCTAATTTTCTTACATATAAGTGCACAAGTCATTCTTTCTTTTTCTTTATTTTTTGCCATGAAACGTGTTTTTTGTTTTATTGTTTTACTTTTTTTTATCCCTTCTATATCTTATTGGGATATATATAGACATGATGGCAATGATTTTTTTTTTTGGTTACAAGAAAAGTTTAGATTGGGGGAGGCTCACCCTCGTGCAGGGCCAGGGAGAACCACCAACCTGAGCTAGGATTTATGGTGGAATTTATGTATCGCCCACCAACGCAGCCACCTGGAATTGAACCCAAGTCGCAGCGGGTGCGAGTGGAAACCAGTTGAGCCAAAAAAAAAAAAAGACATGATGGCAATGTGAAAATTGGTGGTATAAATAATCCAATCTTATACTGAAACCAGTGGTATACATGAATTTGTTTTGGGACATCTTTTTTTTGGGTAGTACCTATAACCTAACTGCAGTTAGTCCAAAAACCCATAATATGAATCTTCAGAGGCTATAACATGGAAGTTCGATCTATTGTATCTTTTGATTGTAGTTACATCAAAGAAGCTACAAGTCATCAATCAATACATGGTAATTCAAATATCATATTGCACTGCTTCAATGATCTATAAATATCAAAACATGGACCGATTTCTTGAAGTAATTATTATAATCCTTAACTTGATCCTCACTTTGTTCTAGAATGATCTATAAAATTACTTTTCGTTAGTTATCTTGAATCCTTAACTTAATCCTCACTGTGCTGTTCATTAGTCAGTAAACTTCATTGGCAGCCAAAGCTCTAATTATTTACTCTTCCATATTCCATACTAAACATATAATGATGACATGTGCTAACAAGCCACAACAAAATGTCCCAATTATTATTTATCTGTCATACACTAACTGATAGAGCCCAAACTAAAGGAACCGACCCAATTGGCTCAATTGGGTCGGTTCCTTCAGCTTGGGCTCTATTACTAACACTGTAATTAGCTAATTAATTATAATGGCCTCTAATTTCTTTTTATTAAGCTAAAGGAACCGACCCAATTGGCTCAATTGGGTCGGTTCCTTCAGCTTGGGCTCTATCACTAACACTGTAATTAGCTAATTAATTATAATGGCCTCTAATTTCTTTTTATTTTTTTCTTTTTCAATCAACCCTCTGTCACCTATACAAATGTGGTCAAAATAGTCCCCTCCGTCAATTTCTGTTGTGACACTGTCAGTTGGCTAACCCATGAGGTATTTCTTTGTCCATATCTTGCTTTATTGAATATGCCATTTACTGTAAAACATCGGGTTGGTGCTCTTTCATTTCATTTGGCATTTCCATGGTTCCTCCTTTGTTCAAAGTGTGTGCTTCTTTTGTTCACTGGTGCACCTTAAAGGTAACTATGTTTTTGGGCAATAAGGGTCATGATGAATATTAGATTATGCCCGCTATTGATCAAGTATTTGACATTGTCATACGTAAACTTCTAGCTAATTTTGCTGCTGATAACTACATGTGGAGAACACTAATTGTGTGGATCAACATATTGCAGGAGTAATTATCCTGAACTAATGGAGTAGTAGATGGGGAATCAGTTCCTGGACCTTCTCACAGTAGCTCATATTAAGTTCTGAATTATTGGATGTTGTCAAAGGGAGTGGCGATGCCATACGCAAAAAGGAAGAGACTCATAGAATGGCGGAGGCAAATAGAGCTTTTGCACATTTTGTTGCAAGAGTCTTTTGCTAAAGAACACCCTTCCCACAGGAACATAATTTTACCTGAAGCAAAAAGAATGGGATCTCAATACCATAGTAGACAAATGCATTGCGAGTGGCAGAAAAAGATGAGTTTGGTCAAATTTGTTGTGAAGGTCAATGTATAGCATCAATTTTGCAGCTGCAGTTGTTTAGAAAGCTTTCTGTATAATAAAGCTATCTTTTACTGTGTTTGCATTACTAAACTGGTAATCTTTACAGGGTTTTATGATGTATGCAGTTCTACTATAAATTTTTACAGGGTCTATTTTTTTAGTACTTATCTTACCGAGTTTGTTTACTTCATGAATATTTTGATGTGCTATGCTTTGGTAGTTATTATAATGTAGAAGTTTAGTTCTTAATCAACCATTCTATAACATTAATGATCGATCAATTTCACATTTTATTGGTTGCTTTTTTCGTTGTGCAATATATCATCCACAATTTATTTACCCGTGCATCGCACGGGTACATGATCTAGTATGTACTTAAATGTCACTCTTGATTTCCTCAAAAATACATCTGTTAAAATTATATTCGCTATTATAATTATTTAATATCTTACAAGAAAGTCTTGAAAGTAATAATAATATTTTGAATATTATAACAGAGTAATTTTTAATTATCCAATAGTAGTAAGTCAAGTCGTAGTGAAAATGCCTTAACTCGGAATAATTTTTATTTTAAGGATCATTTTATGTAAATATCACTATCCATTATAGCTGAGGAGATTTGTAATTATTAAAAATAAAACAAATCCCATAAAGTGTAGCTGTTGTTGTAATTCAGTTTGAAATGATGTTCTTTCACTATAGTAAAAAAATAAAAGTAGTATTTGGTACTTAAGCTTTTTATTTATTTAGGAAAAATACTTAAGCTTCTCTTTTAGAAGTTCTTATGCAATTCTGTAGGTTTTCGCACAGGCAAAGCATAGCTTCACACAGGCAAAACAACACCCTTGCACAGTTAATTATTCGCACATGCGACGCACAGCTTCGCACAGGGGAAACAATACCTCTGCACAATTGATTCATCTCTGCTTATATTTGCACAAGCAAAAAAAATAATTTTTATTTTAAGGATAATTTTATGTAAATATCACTATCCATTATAACTGAGGAGATTTGTAATTACTAAAAGTCCAAATCTCATAAAATGTAGTTGTTGCTGTAATTCAATTTGAAATTGATGTTCTTTCACTATAGTAAAAAACTAAAAAAAGTATTTGGGACTTAAGCTTTTTTATTTATTTATGAAAAGTACTTAAGCTTTTCCTTTGAGAAATGATTTCTCGACATCATCATCTGCCTCGACACCGTCGAAATGTACTGTTTTTGTTTTTTTAATTATTGTTTCTCTCTCCTTCGACAAAATGCATACGATGCATTGTGTGTGTGGAAAATACAGTGTTGATGTACGGTGTCGATTTTTGGGTGTCGAAATATCAGTGCTGTTTTCCTTTAGAAGTTCTTGCACAATTCTATAGGTTTTTGCATTGGCGAAGCACAACTTTGCACAAGCGAAATAACACTCCTGCGTAGTTAATTATTCGCACTTGCGACGCACAACTTCGCACAAGCGAAACAACACCTCTGCACAGTTAATTCATCTCTGTTTATCTTCGCATGGACGCTCACATAGGCGAAACATACCTCTGCACAATTAATTCATTTCTACTTATCTTTGCACAAGCAAAGTACAACTTCGTATAGATGAAACAACACCTCTACACAATTAATCCATCTCTGTTTATCTTCGCACAAGAGAAGCACAACTTCACACAGGTGATGTTGCACTACTTTTCATTAGAAAAACCTATTTATCATAAGTTTACATCTTATAGATGACCAAATCAGAGTCGAGTCTCAAGTCCTTATTAGAGTCCATATCGTTGTGTATTAAAGTCTAAGTTGTAAAGACTTCTTAGGTGGTGATGGAGATGGTGGTGGAGACTTCTTCCTAGGCGGTGGTGGATATTTTTTCCCATTTACCAGATCATCAGCAACCACCGATCCCATAGTAAAGGAAATCAAAACAATGGCTAGTGCAATGGCCAATATTTGTGGCCAAAGTCGATAGGTACTCATGAGTAGAAGTCAACGAAATGAAAAGTGCAGAATTTGTAAGAAATAGAGAGAGAGAGAGAGGAATTTTGGTCTAGTGATGATCAAAAAATGCTGCATGACATCCCTATTTATAATGGAATGTTCATAAGTGGAATCGTGACACTCGAATGGATCCATGATCATGATGCGAAATACATTACTCACTTGGCCTTACCTCTGAACTAAAACAATAGAAAACAAGTAGAAGTGGAAAATGAAAATTATGGAAAAGATGAAGAGGTCATTTTGAAGAGAAAATTAGCAGGCTATGAGAAAACTAAGGTCACCATTTACATCTTTTTTTTCCTCATTTTTTATTTTCTCTACACATCTCACACTTTTCCTTATATATGACTGAGTTTAATTAAAAACACTAATTCATATATAAATTAGGAGAAATACTAGTATATTATAACACCACAGAAGGCGTCGGGAAGGATTAAATTCGTATAACTTCTAGTATACGAAGACTTTCATGCAAGAAATGCACGAATTGATACACGTTCACATCTAAAGAAACGGAAAACGGTTAATTTAGTCGTTTAACGGAAAACAAGGGAAGATATATATATCAAATCAACTTATTAGATTTCTTCGTGCATATTCTTGCATTCCCTTTTCGTAATATTGAGCATTTTTTTTTTCTTTGCAAGTAATATCTTAGATTAATCCTTCTTTAATCGGTGAGCAGCTTTATTATTTTCACGCATGCTCCTACCTATATACAGATGCTTAAGAAGATTGCCAATACCTATTAGTGTTTGCTTAGATATATATCTTGTTCATAAACCGTCACTGTTTGGTTTTGCAGCACAAGACCCCAAAATTCTCCCCGCCAAGTATTATTAAATATTAATTAACAAGTAACAGTGTAATTCACATGACAATTGTCCAAGTGAGGCGATGCAATGGATTCAATTCTAAGTATCTGCAATGCAATACAATAGAACTTAACATGGTTATCAGTATTTTACGATACATACGAGTCGTATCTCGATACGAAACAAAACTGAACCCAATCGATACAAATCGATGTGTGTATCTTTTTGGACATGAATCCCAACATGAATCCCGATTCATTCTTGTGAATCCCGATTCATTCTTATGAATCTCGATTCATTTCAATGAATAGCAACTTGTCCCTGAACTTTGCGTAGCCAGCCACTTTTTTTCCTTCAATTTTGTGTAGCTAACCACTTTTCTTTTGTCATTTTGATAATCTTGAATTATTTTAAGGTTTGTATATAATATATCAGCTTATGTTTTTGTGTATGTCACTTATTTTTACTTAAAAATGTTATATTTTTAATGATCATGTATCTTACGATTCATAATAAGATTTGATTCACGATTTGGAAAATAGGTCTTTCGATTCACGATTCGAATCTTAATTTGATAACCATGGAACTGAACACATTGCATTACAAGCTAAGAAGCCAACTCCACTCTCTAATTTAGAACAAAACATAATAATAATGTTGATCAAGAGTCCCACTCCCACCACCGCCCCAATAATAAATAACCTTCATTTTGTTATTTTCACCTTTTTTTTTATTTCATTCTTTCAGCAGTGACTTAGCGTGTCCATCTTCCAATCTCTAATTACTGCATATCTTTGTCTTAGCAATATCAAAATCATTTTTCAGAGACCCATACATACATTTCTTACCTCCCACTCCAATCAATCATGCATCACTAGCTCACACACACACACACACACACACACCCTTTTCACATGCACATAATAAAAAGCATTCATCACTCTCTCCCCCACCCAAAACCCATTTCTTAGCCCAAAATACACAAATATACTAACCAATTCATAAAGCTCAAACATGAGATTCAACAGAACCCTCTTTTGGCTTTCTGGCTTTGTCATTTTTCTCTTTTCTATCATAATTGTTCATCACACCACGCCACCTAATCCCTCCACCGCTGACACTGCCATTAGTACTCTTCCTCAAGGTAGTTTCAGTTTTCAGCTCGTCATATTAAGCAAGATTGTGAAGCTAAGTGGAGCTCAAGACTTTGTGTCTTTGCTAATAACAAGTGTTACTACGAGTAGGAGACATCATCACAGGAAGAGGCATAAGGAAAAATGTGACAAGGCCAAATGGGATTCCATGCTAATTTCTTATTATAATGTGAGCCTTGTTTTCACGGTTGACTTAAAGGGTTGTGCTAACTTCAGTAGTGTGCAGAAAGCAGTTGATGCTGTTCCTGAGTTAAGCTCTGATACCACCCTTATCATAATCGACTCTGGTACATACAGGTCATTATCTCTTTTATGTTTTTATCGATTCTCAGTGCTTAATTAAGTCCATTCTTTTTTCTTTTACCCCTCCCTTTCATTTGTTGAATATTGAACTTTGAACAAACACCTAGCTAATTAGTGTTTTCAATTGAAGTTGCAGCGCACGATTAGATTTGTTGAGCACAATGCTGAGTTTAATAACTATACACCGACAATTATACATATGTTCAATCATGATTCATATTTAACCATCTTAACATAAGTGTGTTATCGGTGTGTGAAAGTCGTCTGAAGCTCCAACAATGATTGACATTGTCTCCGGAAGCAGAAACTCACTTTTATTTTTGTTCTAATGGCCGAGACAGTGACCTGATTGGTGTCGGTTCAACAAAAATAAGGGAAATGAATATGATTCGAGTTCTAAGACACTTATATTCGTTTCCTCTTGTTTTGCTTGAACCAACACCGATCAGGTCACCGCTTTAGCCGTGAGGACAAGAAGAATCGTGGGCTTCTGCTCTGCTTTTGGGAGACAGTTTCAGACGATTTTCAAGTACCGGTCTACTGTAGACCACCTATCAAAACGATCCACATCAAAATTTGCCACGTAAGCGGGTTGCCACATAACATAACATAACATAATCAAGTTATGACATGATTAGACATGTTTGTAAAACTTAATTACACCGTAAATATGAATTTGTTAAACTCTATCATTGTATATAATATTTCACTCCAAATATTTGATGAATCTTCAGGGAGAAGGTAGTGGTGCAAGCCAACAAAACAAACTTGATACTTGAAGGTCAAGGGTATCTTAATACAATCATAGAGTGGAATGACACCGCAAATTCCACTGGTGGGACTTCCTATAGCTATTCTTTTGCCGTCTTTGCTTCTAAGTTCACTGCTTACAACATCAGCTTTAAGGTAAGCAATTTCGTTGGTTACTTACTTTGTTCAATGTCATGTTGTCGCCCTGTTTTCAATATATTCATATTTGCACATACATACATTACATGGTGATATATTTACGTTTTTGGATTGTGTGAAAAGAACAGAACACGGCTCCTCCACCATCACCTGGAGAGGTTGGGGCACAAGCAGTGGCACTGAGAGTCACTGGCGACCAAGCCGCATTTTATGGATGTGGGTTTTATGGTGCACAGGATACACTCAATGATGATAGTGGGAGACATTATTTTAAAGAATGTTTCATCCAAGGATCTATTGATTTCATATTTGGCAATGCTAGATCACTTTATGAGGTAACACCAAATTGCCTTCCCTTTGAAGTATATCATGTCTAAATAATAATTGATTTATTATTTAAAAGTAAAATTTGAAAGTTAGCTTAGTTTAATTAGTCTTTTTTTATTAAATTGAACAAAATAAAATTGCTTTTAAACACCAAATTATCAAACTACCTAATAATCTCAAAAGTATCCATGTAAAAGAATTAATTTTGTTTTTTAAAAAAATAAAAGGGATAAATATGTTTTTAGTTCTTATTAAATTACGATTTTTCGAATTTAATCCCTATACACTTTTTTAGTCCTCACCTTTTTAGGGACTAAAAAGCACACAATTTTGTAAACAATGGAAACTAAAAATGGATAAAAATTTTATATGGATTAAACTTGAAAAATTCATAATTTAATAAGGAATAAAAACATATTTAACCCTAACGTAAAATTACTTCTGAAGTGTAATTATGAATATAATTTTAAAAATTTGGTAAGTTTCACACTTAAAAAAAATTAATATATAGCTATATAGACGACACACAGTTAATTAAGTTGTGACACCAGGACTGTACCATAAATTCTATAGCAAAACAAGAGTTGGTTGGGGTTAGTGGGTCGATCACAGCTCAAGGAAGGCAATCGATGAAGGAAGAAACAGGGTTTTCTTTTGTGAATTGTAGCATTGTTGGAAGTGGGAAAGTGTGGCTTGGAAGAGCATGGGGAGTATGTGCCACTGCCGTTTTCTCAACAACATACATGTCTGATGTCGTAGCTGCTGACGGATGGAACGATTGGAGAGATCCCTCTAGAGACCAGTACGTAACTGTTCTATACATATTTATTTCTTCCCTTATTTATTTCTATGTTTTACTTATCGAAACTCTTAATTAAGATTTAAGACATGATTGACACAGTTTTATTTTTGGTGTTAATTACTCAGGAGTGTCTTCTTTGGGGAGTACCGTTGTACGGGACCTGGAGCAAATTTTACATCCAGAGTCTCTTATGCGAAGCAACTCAGGGATTACGAAGCAATTTCCTACATCAATGTTTCATACATTGATGGGAATGATTGGCTTCTCAATTATTTGGTTTAATTGTAACTATAATCTTTTTTATTAATACATATTGTATGATTTTGATTTCTTAATAATTATTCACGCAAATTTAATCTTCATTTTATTTATTATTATAATTAAATTATATTTTTGTTTTCTCTTACTAAATGTTTCAAATCTTCATTTTTTTCTCTCTCAAATAATTAGGGTTTTGGAAGGTTTGAGATAAAAACAAACAATATGAAAATGTTAAGATGACAGAAATTTAGTGCCAATTCAATAAAATTTAAAAATTTTGCAAAAATAATTATTAGCGTTTCAAAGAGAACAACTTAAAATTTCTCGACTTTTGGTGAAATATGATATATATTTTGAATCATGTGTTTTGAGTGATAGAAGATTTAAACTAACTGAACCTGTTTAGTTTGTAAAATTCTTTAACAGTAAATAAAGATTTAGAGATTTTAAGTAAAAAGGGACAGAAACACCTCGTTGTAACAAATAAAATCAATAATTGTACAATTGAAATTTCCGATACTCTTTGTATAATTACGTTACTCATTGCATTGTTCCTTTAAATTCCAATGAAACGAAAGAAAGAAAGAAAGAAATACGATAATTTTTTTATCAAAAATATATTTTGTAAATTCAATCTTTAAACAAATATTGAAACATAACATTATAAAATTGTCATCGTGACCACGGATAATTAATCTATCTACTTATAATATATAAAAACAGAACTGCGAATCGTTGCGATGATACTTCACCTTTTTTTATGCCATGTAATTTCAGTTTTGCCACATCAAAAATAATCTGAGGTGGCACGTTCCAAAACAAATCTTTCCACTCTTTTCTATTTGCGCCTGTCACCCACACACCTCCTCGGTTTCCCATTTTTCCATAATTATTTCAATATTCTTTTTAATTGTCCTTTACTGCACCTACTATTCTATAACATAAACCCACTCATTTGCCTATTTTTCCCTGTTACTTCATATATTAAAAATTGGAATTAATGGGACATTGGAAGAAACCATAGGCCACTATTTTCTTTTTAATTACAAATGCCGGTTTTGGTTCTATTCAGTTACCTCACAAAGACTTAGGCATTGGACGAAACCATACAACACTCTTCTCTATTCTCTATGTCTGTTCTGGTTTTGGGCAAATGTAGGCTACTCTCTCCTCTTTTCGGTGGCTATACGTGTTTATTGTTTTGCTGATGAGCTTGTCGGTACACAATGACGCGTTGGTTGACTTTTGAATGCACCAACGATTTATGCTTCTTAATCATGCTTTAAAATAGTACCCATAGGACATTTGCCTTGCTTTCTCTTTCTTTGAATCATTTATAAATGGAGAAACATAGCATTTACTTTTCCTTTTTTTATGAAGAAAGATGGCATTTTCCATCTCTTGTGATACATGGTTGTTGTGTAAAATAAGAGTTGTGCAAGTATACACAATTGTAACAAGTAATAAAGAGTAAGTAAAGATCGTTCCCACGAGGATTGATTACGGTTAATTCCACAAATTCTCAATTTCGTTAATCTAATTAGTGAGGAAACAAAGTAACAAGTAACACATTAATTTGAGGTGATGATGACAGTAATTTAAAGTGCAATTAACAGTAAAAATAGCTTAAAAAGATGTGATAAAAATCTGAGAAAAACAGCTAGGATTTCAGTTTATTCATATTTTCACCAAGTTGGTTTCAGTGCCATAAGTCAGTGCCATTTGGCACCTGGGCGCAGGGCACTAATGTGTGTACCTTTCAGCACTTTCACCAGGGTTAAGTAAAGGGTACCTTATGTCTAAGCCCCCATTATGTTCTCCCTTGTCTTCTAAGTGTGACCCAGAACACCCTATGAGACAGATTTCCTATGTCTAGTTTAATTAAAATTAATTAAAGTGTCCCTTAATTAATGCGCCTCATATTAACTCATGAATTCAACATATTACCACCTTTCAGCACCTAACATATATGTACCCAACAAAAGTTGGCCAAACTTAGGTCAAGCATATTGTAAATAAATGTGCATGAATCAAAGGTTCAAAGGCTAAGACTGATAGACATTCACCAACAAGAATTCAATATAAAATCACATCATCCTAGCATAAAGTATTTAGCTCATAATAAACAAAAATATAGAATAACAGAAACTGGTGCTGTGAACCAGTGTCATGGCACCAGAAATCTGCAGTGCAGAATTGTTTACAAACAGAAGCAGAAAATAGCACGTGAAGGCCTTCAAATCTGTCAAGATAAGAGAACACTTCACTGCAACAATGTCTTGTTGCTACATTTCCTTGCTATGTCTGAGATTGGTTCAGCATCCATGTTCTTTAGCATGTTTTTCTCATAAAAATGGTGTATGGAAGGGATATGGAAATGGAGAATGATGGATGAAGGTGATGGTGAGGATGACAACTGCTGTCCAGAGGGATAAAAACGAATTCTAATCTAGGGCACAGCCCCTGCACCAGCCTCTTCTCCTTGATTAGGTCATTTTGCTATTATAGCCTCTCCTCAAATGGGCTGTCCAATGGTAAACTCAATGAAAGTTGATTCCTTTTGGCCCATAAATAAAGGCTTTTGTCATTTAGCAGAGAGAGAAAACACTGCAGAACAGTGGGGACCATCAGAAATACACGCTATAGCCTTGCATTAAAGGACAGAGTCCTTTCCTTCAGCTCTAATGAATTAAAAACGCTGCTGCAGTAAGGACAGGGGCTGTAACTTCAGAGTGCGGTACCATGGTACCAGATTTGGCATTGAGTATTTCTCAATAAAATCCTGCACAATGTCAAAACACATCAAAATGCTCACAAAAGCACCAAAGTGCCTTAAACAGCTCCAAGCAAGGGAAATTACATTATTTACATAAATCTAATAATTAAAGGATCTAAATTACTCTTAAACTCACATGATTCATAGTCATAAAAGCATAAATAACTCTTATTTATAAGAGTTATCAATGGTGTTTACATATTTCCTTCATTTGAGGAATGTTACGTGGGGATTTAAGCAAAAATGGGTTTCATTTACAATTACCATCTTTTTATCATTTTAGTTCTTTTCCTTTAATTTTGTTTTCTCTTAACCAAAAAATGTTTTAGTTTGAATTTAATCTTTCTTTGTAGGATTATATAAATTTTCAAACGAGAAGTTTTATTATTTTGACACTGTTAACATATTATTTCATCACTCAATATATAAGCTTTTCTGTGGGCAACATTGTTGGTCAAAATCGCAAGTGTACGATTTCGTCGTTAAGTAATAAAAGATCGAATCCACAGGGATTGTGACCAATTATTAACTAAACAAAAGTTGTAACTAATTGAACTATTGACGAATACGAATGTGTTTGAAAAAGTTGTTTAGCAACAAAAACAGTACTAACGAGACAATGTATTTGGATATTAAGGAGAATAAAATGACTAGGGCTCGAATCCCTTTGTTTCAACTTTTACGCTCTTGAATTCTTTTCCAAAGCAAGCAATGATAACGTATTTGAAGTTCAAATCCTCTAAATTAGATTAACGAAAATTCCTTTTCTCTTAATCCCTTTAATTCAACTAATAAGCCCTAATCCCTTAGGTTCCAATTAATTAAATCAAGCATAAAGGATATGGATTAATACAAACTCATACCAAAGAGAATTATATCCCTATAACCCTATAGATATGTCAAAATATCCCAAAGCAAGTTTAAAACCTCAACTTTCCAATTGATGTCAAACCCTAGTTCAACCCCATGGTGATCAAGCATAGAATCGCATTAAGAAAAGAGATAATTGATCAAATGACATACATCAAATTTGCATTGAAAATTCTGAATTCAATTACATAAAAGGATCCACAAAGTTCATCTTACCCTAGTACAAAGGAATTAATTCCTCATGGAAGAGAAGGAACCAAGCAATTGAGATGTAGAAACAGCAAAAGACTCCATTGATTCCTCAACTTTGCCTAGGATCACTTGTCCTTGATTCAAACTCACAAGATGCCAACAAGAGGTCCTTAGGTCAATGTTTTCTCCCTCTATTTATAGTTCTGGACCAAAAGGGTTGAAAAACATCTCAAAATTAAGTCAAAACGCGCAGAATAAAAGTCTGGACCGAGTCGCAAAGACGTAGTGGAGCTGGCACGCCTGGCCGTACGCTTTAAAATACAAAATAGCTGAAACGGAGCCCGACACGGGTGTGGTGACGGACACGGCCAGGCCGTGGTGAAAAACACGGCCTGGCCGTGTTATTCACTGTTTGCTCAATCTTGAATTTCTTCATGTCTCCCAAGGCACGACCGTGGGCATCAACACGGGTAGACCGTGCTTTTGTTAATTCTTGCCATATTTTGGTATTTTGGCCTCCGAGTTGGTTGCAACATCCGTCTAAGTGATTTAGCTCCGCTTTCCTAGGCCAATAACCTTCTTTTCTGCACAATTGAACTCAAACCAAGTGCATTATCTAAACCAAGCAAAATGCATGCAAACTATGGGTAAAAACCACTAAAATAACTACTATGCAATGCAAAACTAACAATAAACCATATGCTATAATGAACGCATCAAATTACCCCAAGCTTAGAATCTTGCTTGTCCTCAAGCAATTGCAGTGACCAACGAGAAGCATAGAAACAAGAGATGCAACAAATAAGGAACCCGAGATAAAAACCAATTCAAGCAACAGGCTAAAGGCTGACAAAGACAATAGGGACAACCAAAATCAAGTCCAATTAGAGAATCAGGCTCTCTGAAATCATGTCTCTCACTGATAGGGGCACTCTCCTTACCACTCTCAAAGTGTTTTAAGGTTATGACAAATCGCTCAAATCCATCCATGAAAGTGCTCTACCATAAGCTTGACTATTAACCAAATCTCAGCATATAATTTATGAAAACACACAAGAATCAAAAGGTCTTTCAAAAGGTTGTAACGTGGCCATGGGATTTAACTTTTAAGGTGGGATAAAAACAAGAAAAGGGGAAATTCAAGGGCTAACAACATGAACAATTAAAGCAACCCTTTTAAGTAGAATAAGTGGAGCAATACATTTTCCCTTTTTCCTTTCAAAACTTTTTTATTTTGCTCCTCTTCTGTTGTTTTTTTTTCTTTTCTATTTTTCTACTTTTTTATTATTTATCATTTTTTTTATTATTTATTCTCCCTTCTTTTGAGATTTTGCAATAATTATTGGGGAGGAATTAAACAACAAAAGAGATCCCAAGTTCAAGCATCAAAACAATTCACAGATTAAGCATCCAATTGCTCCCTTAAACATGCTCTAAAAGGTACCATAAACATTTGACAATAGCATGGGTACCATAGCCCCGAGTGCTTGCATAGAAATCATTTCCCTTTTTGGCATTGGTCTCCTTTTTCTCCTCTTGAATTTATGTGGGTGGACATTGTCATCCCTCGCCTGTTTGGTGCGCTTTTCATAAGAATGAGTAGGTTCTACATGTGCCTTCTTTGGAATTTTACAATTTGGGAATTGTTTCCCATGGCCCATATGCAGACTACTCTTTCCTTTTCTTCCTTTTTCCTGCACTAAAAATTTTTCCATCCCATCATCCAGCTCTTTAGACATCTCCTCAATAGAATTCATTGTCACATTCTCTAAGGGTTTGGAAGGTCGGTCTTGATCAAGATTCTCTCCAACCGGCTGCCCAACCACATCAATTCTAGAGCACTTTTCGGTGTCATCGGGATGCCTCATAGCCTCAAACACATTGAAAGTCTCTTTCTCATCTTGGAACCTCAAAATTAATTTACCTTGTTGGACATCAATCAAGGCTCTTCCTGTAGCTAGGAAATGTCTTCCAAGAAGAAGAGGGACCTCCTTGTCTTCCTCCATGTCAAGGATCACAAAGTCTGCCAGAAAAAGGAATTTGCCAACCCTTACCAATACATCTTCCATAACTCCATAAGGGTATTTGATTGACTTATCTGCCAGCTGCAGTGTCATTTTTGTAGGCTTGACTTCACCTCCTCCCAGCCTCTTCAACATAGATAACGACATCAAATTGATGCTAGCTCCCAAATCACAAAGGGCTTTGTCAATATTTAAATTCCCAATAGTGCAGGGAATTGTGAAGCTTCCAGGATCTTTCAGCTTTGGAGGGAGCTTTCTTTGAATGATGGCACTACACTCTTCTGTCAAAGCTACCGTCTCATCTTCTTTGAATTTCTTCTTTTTAGTTAACAATTCCTTCATGAATTTGGCATATAAAGGCATTTGCTCAAAAGCTTCTGCGAAAGGAATGTTGATCTGGAGGCGCTTGAAGACATCCATAAACTTAGAGAATTGCTTATCCTTCTCCTTTTTCTTGCTCACAAGAGGATATGGCGGCTTCTTATATGGAGGAACAACTCTGGGCTTCTCTTGTACTGGCAGTCGGTCAGTAACAACTCTGTCTTCCTCACCTTCTCTTTTTTTTTCTTTTTCAATATTTTCTCTACTCTCATTTTCAACTCCACCTTTTTCTTTTTCAACTTCTTTTACCTCGCTTTTTTCGCTCTTTTTATTTCTCTCTACTTCAGACAACAACTTTCCACTTCTCAAAAAAACAGCATTACAATTTTCATTCTTAGGGTTGTCAACTGTGCTAGCAGAAAACTTACCTTTGGATTGCTCAGCTAGTTGCTTTGAAAGTTGCCCAATTTGGTTCTCCAGATTTTTGATAGAAGCCTCCTGATTTTTGAAATGAGACTCATGATTCTGGAAGTTGGATTGTGTCATCTTCATAAACTGAGTCAGAGCTTCTTCTAATTGATTTGGCTTCTCTTGCTTGGGAGGTTGTGGAGGGTTGCTCGATGATGAATTATCCTGTTGCTTCCAAGAGAAGTTGAGATGATTCTTCCACCCTGGATTATAGGTGTTAGAATATGGATTCCCTCCTTGCCTTTGGAAGTTACCCATGTAATTAGCTTGCTCCTTGGAGTCTCCCAAAGTATCACACCTTCCATTCTCATGAGGCCCTTGGCAGAAGTCACATCTCAAGCTTTGATTTACTTGGTTCACCTGAGCAGAGGAAGAGGTTCCCACTTTCAGTGCTTTCAACTCTTTTGTGATAGCCTCCAATTGTTGAGAGACTAGTTTATTTTGAGCCAAGAGCGCATCTTGTGTTTCCAATTCTAGGACTCCTCTTTTACCCAGTGTCCCTCTATCATTCTGACATAACTGCTCATTGGAAGCCATTTGCTCCACCAAGGTTCTTGCTTCTGCAACTGTCTTGTTGTTGATTGTACCTCCAGCTGAGGCATCCAACATCATCCTGGTGTTCGGCCTCAAACCATTACAGAACATTTGCATCTGGTTGAAGTCATCATATCCATGTCCTGGACACCTCTTTAGAAGGAGCTTGAATCTCTCCCATGCCCCATACAAGTTCTCACTTTGGTTCTGTTGGAAGCCATGAATCTCACCTCTTCTTTTGATGAATTTGGAGGGTGGAAAAAATTTTGTCATGAATTTCTCCTCCAAATCGTCCCAAGTTGCAATGCTTCCTGTAGGCAAGGTGTCAAGCCAATCTCTTGCTCTTTCCCGCAGGGTCCAAGGTAAAAGCCTCAATTTCTTGCTTCCCTCAGTCACTCCAGCTAACCCAAAAGTATCACAGATTTCATAGAAGCTCACCAGGTGTTGATTTGGGTCATCAATTTCATTCCCCGCGAATTGGCTTTGCTTGAGAGTGTTTAACAAAGCCGGCTTGATTTCAAAATTGGCATTTGCCTCACCCTGTTGGTAGGCATTGACAGTCCTGGCATGGTTGTTCCGTCTCTCAAAATCACCCAAAGTACGTGGTTGGTCCCCCATGACTTCTTGAGTGGTGACTTGAGAAGTAGATGCGGAGGATTGTTTTTGTTGTTGTTTTGCCTCCTTTGCCTTCTTCCTTAAAGCCTTTGCTGTCTTTTCAATTTCTGGGTCAAACAACAGTTCACCTGTTTGTTTACCTCGCATGCACAAAACTAAGGCAAAAGGTAAGTAGCAAAGCAACAATTAATATTTTTAAAAAAAAAAATTAAATAAAAGAAATAGTTCAAAAAGGTACTCGTTTGCCTTGTTAAAAATTAATTCAACAATCCCCGGCAACGGCGCCAAAAACTTGTTGGTCAAAATCGCAAGTGTACGATTTCGTCGTTAAGTAATAAAAGATCGAATCCACAGGGATTGTGACCAATTATTAACTAAACAAAAGTTGTAACTAATTGAACTATTGACGAATACGAATGTGTTTGAAAAAGTTGTTTAGCAACAAAAACAGTACTAACGAGACAATGTATTTGGATATTAAGGAGAATAAAATGACTAGGGCTCGATTCCCTTTGTTTCAACTTTTACGCTCTTGAATTCTTTTCCAATGCAAGCAATGATAACATATTTGAAGTTCAAATCCTCTAAATTAGATTAACGAAAATTCCTTTTCTCTTAATCCCTTTAATTCAACTAATAAGCCCTAATCCCTTAGGTTCCAATTAATTAAATCAAGCATAAAGGATATGGATTAATACAAACTCATACCAAAGAGAATTATATCCCTATAACCCTATAGATATGTCAAAATATCCCAAAGCAAGTTTAAAACCTCAACTTTCCAATTGATGTCAAACCCTAGTTCAACCCCATGGTGATCAAGCATAGAATCACATTAAGAAAAGAGATAATTGATCAAATGACATACATCAAACTTGCATTGAAAATTCTGAATTCAATTACATAAAAGGATCCACAAAGTTCATCTTACCCTAGTACAAAGGAATTAGTTCCTCATGGAAGAGAAGGAACCAAGCAATTGAGATGTAGAAACAGCAAAAGACTCCATTGATTCCTCAACTTTGCCTAGGATCACTTGTTCTTGATTCAAACTCACAAGATGCCAACAAGAGGTCCCTAGGTCAATGTTTTCTCCCTCTATTTATAGTTCTGGACCAAAAGGGTTGAAAAACATCTCAAAATTAAGCCAAAACGCGCAGAATAAAAGTTCGGACCAGTCGCAAAGACGTAGTGGAGCCTGGCCGTCGCTCTTAAAATACAAAATAGCTGAAACGGAGCCCGACATGGGCGTGGTGACGGACACGGCCAGGCCGTGTTGCTCTGGAAACACACAGGCTCGTAGTGGTGAAAACACTACTGGCCGTGTTATTCCTTGTTTGCTCAATCTTGAATTTCTTCATGTCTCCCAAGGCGCAGTAGTGGGCATCAACACGGGTAGGCCGTGTACATTAATTCTTGCCATATTTTGGTATTTTGGCCTCCGAGTTAGTTGCAACATCCGTCTAAGTGATTTAGCTCCGCTTTCCTAGGCCAATAACCTTCTTTTCTGCACAATTGAACTCAAACCAAGTGCATTATCTAAACCAAGCAAAATGCATGCAAACTATGGGTAAAAACCACTAAAATAACTACTATGCAATGCAAAACTAACAATAAACCATATGCTATAATGAACGCATCAAACATCAGTGATGTCCTTATGCATTTAAAGAAGCAATTGTACACCTTCTTTCAAGAATGTAATCATCTTGAAGAAATAAGAGTCAAAGAGATATACATAGTTGCAGTTTCTTAGATAATAGGGCTTGGTGCTTATAAAAAACAGAGCTTAAAATTTCTTTACATGTTTCTATCTTTAATTTACTAAATTCTGTCAAAAAAAAATCATTAATTTACTAATTATATTACCTTCTGTCAAAGAATATTATTATATATTGAAATGACAGAAACTTTGTAATGTTTCTATTCAATTGAGATTCTGTGTACAATTACAGTCACTATATAGTTGTACAAGGAGGCAATCAATGATTCTATTTTAGGAAGAAAATCATCTAAGGCTAATAATGGTGCTGACCCTTGACATAAGAAATCAGGAATTGATTCTAACCTGATTCTATAATCTGTCTAAATTAATGCTTAATTGATAGCGCATGCCAACTAATATGCAAGTTAATATTCAGCTCCATTATCTCCCAATATTATATCACCTTTTTTTTAGCAGCTGGTATTATATTACCTTTTATTAATTATTAATAATTAGCATTTAAATACACTTTAATATTTCAATCACAATTTAATCATAAAACTATAAATATTAACTTATTCAATCTTACATATTTAACAATTCTGTTACATTTCAAAATACACCAAATGACATTTATTAGTGTCCATTATTTCTCAAATCACAATATATAACATCATAACATTATGATTATGATGAGGATCGTGGAGATTGTCGTTTATCTTCTTTCTGGGGTTATTCTGATAGCTCTAGAAGGCGGGACTCTTGGAACCTGCTTCTTTCTATTTCATCCATGTCGCCTGTTCCTTGGTGTATTATTGGTGATTTCAACGACCTCTTATCATCTGATGATAAGCGAGGACGATCTGAGCGTCCTCCGTGGCTATACAGGGGTTTTAGACAGGCACATCGATTGCTCTCTCATTGATCTCCCTATTGAAGGTTACCAGTTCACTTGGAATAGGAGTCTGGGTACGCCAGATGCAAAGGAGGAGAGGTTGGATAGGGCTTTTGTTACTAATCCTTGGCTCAATTTATTTCCTCATGTAAGACTCATCAATCTGGTTGCATCCTCATCTGATCATTCCCCACTGCTTCTAAAGCTTGAATCTCATGATTTTATTAGGCCCAAGCGTACTTTCCGTTTTGAAAATGCATGGCTTCTGGATAACACTTTTACTGATATGGTTAATTCTCATTGGCTCAGTTATCCCTCATCCCCTATACTCCATAAGCTTCGCTACTGTGTGGAGGACATGGAATCTTGGAGCAAGTCTAATACCCCCTCATTTCGCCTAGCCGCGGCAAACTATAGGCATGAAATTGAACGCCTACAAGATGCAATGGATGATGACTCTACTCGTGCTTTACACGAAATTAAAGACAAACTTTCTTGTGTTTTATTGCAGGAAGATGCCTATTGGAAACAACGAGCAAAAACTTTTTGGCTGAAAGATGGTGACACTAATAGTAGATTTTTCCATGCCTCAGCTAGTTCAAGACGCAGAAATAATGCTATTAGAAAGCTCAAATCGAATAGTAATATGATGATCTCGGATCAGGAAGGCCTTTGCAACCTGGCTAATTCCTACTTCAAAGACATTTATGCACCTAGTGATGGTGATTTTGATCCGGTAATTGATGCTCTCTCTCCCTGTATTTCTGATGAAGATAATGCTTTTCTTGTGGCTCCTTTTACAGAGAATGAATTTCAAATAGCTATTTTTGAAATGCACCCTGATAAGTCACCGGGACCTGATGGTTTAAATCCTGGTTTTTTCCAAACTTTTTGGCCTACAATTGGAAAGGATATTTTTGATGCTTGTCGTTCTTGGCTCATAGAGGGGCGTTTTCCGGATGGTTTAAATGATACAAATATTGCTCTGATAGCAAAAATAGACAACCCTTTGTCTATGAAAGATCTGCGCCCCATCTCTCTCTGCAATGTCCTCTATAAAATTCTTTCCAAGGTCCTGGCAAATAGATTAAAGACTGTTTTGTCTAAGTGCATCTCTGAAAATCAGGCAGCCTTTGTTCCTGGAAGATATATCCTGGATAATGCTCTCACCGCTTATGAAGTCCTTCATTACATGAAGTGTAAGACAAAGGGCAAAGAGGGGGTGGTCGCTCTAAAACTGGACATCAGTAAGGCTTTTGATAGAGTCAAATGGAGCTACTTACAAGCTGTTATGTCAAAGCTTGGTTTTAACCCCACTTGGGTTAACTGGATGATGCAGTGTATCACTACAGTTACCTATCATGTTATTGTTAACCATGATAGAGTTGGCCCAATCACTCCAGGGAGAGGTCTTCGTCAAGGTGACCCTTTATCCCCCTATTTATATATTCTTTGTGCTGAAGGCTTATCTGCTCTTATTAAAAAAGCTGAATCTCAAGGAAACATTCATGGTGTCCGTATTTGTCGTGGGAGCCCCTCTATCAGTCATCTTCTATTTGCAGATGACAGCTTCCTGTTTTGCAAAGCCACGTCAAATGAGGCAGCTAGTTTAAAAGATATCTTGAATATTTACGAAGTTGCTAGTGGCCAAGCAATTAATTATAACAAATCTGAAATTTCCTTCAGCACCAACACTCCCCCTGACATTAGGAGTGATCTGACCTCTTTCTTGGGAGTCTCCGCCGCCATAGGCCATGGAAAGTATCTGGGGCTTCCTTCTATGGTGGGTAGAAATAAAAAGGCAATTTTTGGATATATTAAAGATCGCATTTGGAAAAGGATTCAATCTTGGAATTCTAGATCCTTGTCCCGAGCTGGTAAAGAAATCCTTATTCGATCTGTGGCCCAAGCAATTCCTTCTTATTGCATGGGAGCTATTCTTATCCCAACCTCTCTAGGGGAGGAGATTGAGAGAATGCTAAATTCTTTTTACTGGAATTCAATAAGAAATGGTAGCAAGGGCATTAATTGGCTAAAGTGGGACAAATTATCTTTGTCAAAAGATCAAGGTGGCCTAAATTTTAGAGATCTTGAAGCTTTCAACTTAGCTATGCTAGGCAAACAAGGGTGGAAACTTGCAACGGATCCAAACTCTCTCATAACACGTGTGCTCAAAGCTAAATATTTTCCCACAACGGGTTTCTTGGATGCTAATATGGGTCATAATCCAAGCTACACTTGGAAGAGTATCTGGAGTTCTATCCCTTTGATATGTCTTGGGTATAGATGGAAGATTGGAGATGGTTCTAAAATTAATGTTTGGCATCAACCTTGGATTAGAACTCGCCAACAAATGCGCCCCCTCACTGTCATGCAGCCTCACCTATCATACCTCTTGGTAAGTCACCTAATTGATCATCAATCTTGCTCTTGGAAGGCCGAATTGATTAGGAATGTTTTCAACGATGAAGATGCTGCAGCAATCCTTCAAATACCACTGCACTATGACAGCATGGATCAAATTATTTGGAAGCAAACTGAAACTGGTATTTATACTGTCAAGTCGGCATATCATATATGTATGCGTGAGGTTCATTCAAACATTCAACCATCTCCTACATCATCCTATAATTGGAACACAATTTGGAAGTTAAGCGTCCCACCCAAAGTCCGATCTCTTTGCTGGCGAGCTGCAAAAAATTGTTTGCCAACAAGAGTTGCTCTCCAATCTAAAAATGTTCTTTGTCCTCAAGAATGCTTAATGTGTGACTTCCCTATTGAAAACACTTGGCATGTAATGTTTTCATGCACCCATGCTATTCAATGTTGGAAGGAGCTCAATCTTTGGAACCAAATTGAGGCCGAAACACTTGCAGCAGATGGCTTTCAAGAATTATTTTTCAAGCTGCTTCATACTCTTCCTCCAAATAAGTGTGACTTGCTTGCAGCAGGTATTTATGGTACTTGGAAATGTAGAAATTCCAAGCTTTGGGATGATACTTTAATGAACCCTCGAGCAGTGGCTATCTTGGCGCAAGATTCAGTTAGAAATTGGCAGTGGGCAAGATGCCATGCTACAAGAAATGATGCTCATCAGAATTTTTCAGCTGCTACTTTTTGGCAGAAACCGATTGAAGGTTATCTCAAATGCAATATGGATTATGCAACTTTTCCTAATAACAATGTTGCAGGTTTTGGCTTATGTTTTTGGGACTCTACAGGCCAATTTATAGTGGCACAAACCGGTTGGTCTACATCATATGCCTCAGTAGCAGAAGGAGAAGCTTTAGCTATTTTGAGATCTTTGCAGATGGCTATCAATCTTGGATATGGTAGTGTTCTTTTTGAGTCAGATTGCAAAGTTGTGGTTGATGCTGTTTTGGGCTCTCAGTCATTTTCAAACGAATTAGGGACCCTGATTTCCCAAATCAAGTCCTTACTTTCATCTTATGCAAACTTTAAGTTAGCTTTTGTAAGGAGACAAGTCAATAGAGTCGCTCATGCGTTAGCGAAGACATCTCTATTATACCCTAGTCTTCATAATTTTTACCATGTTCCCCTTTGTATTGATCGTTTGATTCAAGATGAAATGAAGTAAGCCCATTTTTACTTAAAAAAAAAAACATATACACTAACAAAATCTGAAAGCACATTTTTATAAAATCGATTACAATCTTTTCTTTGCTTATTTTTCACCAATGGCCAATATATTTTAGTAATAATTGTATTGTTATATTGAAAAGTTAAATTTTATTTTAAATAAAGTGTTATATTTTAAATAATATAAATCATAATGAATTTGTTAATACCGAAGAACAATTTAATTAATATCACTTTTTTTTACTAAAAAAGATATTTATTCATTCAAATTGGTAAAATACATAAAAAACAATACAAATTCAATATCGTTTAAAACCGAAAAGATGAATCTGCGAACAAACTCACAGCACCCAGGTTAATATCATAAAACGGCAAAATGCCTACAAATGTGACAAAATCAAAGTGGCAGGAATACCCATGACTCCGGATCTGTAGCGTTGACGCCCAAGTCTTGATTGAATCTGTAATGGATCGAAGCTGATATGTCAATCTGAACCAAACGAACACCGCAACAAGACGAAAAACCAAACAACGCCGCACCAAGACGACGAACAAAACAACGCCGCACTCAGACGACGAAATCACGAAAAAGCGAAAGAAAAACTAGTTCTATGTGAAAAAACCACTTATTTAGATAAAATGAGAGAAAAAACGACGTAGAGGAGTGATTCCAGGCCCAAAAAGGCCAAAAACACTCCCTTCTTCTGGATGAGGAAGAAGGAAGAGGGAAGTAGAGTGAATGTTTATAGTATGGAATGACTTTTCTAAAATAGCACTTAACCACTAAAATATCCCAAATTCAAACGGTCGATCATTTATATATATATATATATATATATATATATATATATATATATATTAATTTTTTGTTCAACTTAATGTCACAATATATCGTGATAACATTTGATATGCTGGATGTCACATTTTAGAACTTAATAAAATTCTGGTCAAAAAAAAAAAAGAATTTAATAAAATTATAACGATTTTTTTTTCGCCCGCGCGGTTGCGCGGGTCAAAATCCAGTTATTAATTAATGTTAAGCTAAAAGTCAAAACCCAAATTATTCAACGCATAAACAGAAAAATAGTACGCTGATAAGACTTCCATGCCATCGAATGTATATGTGATGTCACATATGTTCAATTAATGACCGTAGCATATGTTTTTTTGGATGTAGTTTTATATTTTTTGGATGTAGGACCGTAGCATAATGTAATTAAGGAAAAACTATTTCCTTTCTTTCTCTTAGGAATCGAGATTTATTTTAGTTCATTTGTTACAAGTCATCCATGAGATAAATTAAAACACAAGGAAAAACAAAGATCTCTTATTTCATAATCTCATCAATTAAGCATGAAATGTTGAAGTGCGATGAACCTTCCTCTTGAACAGCACTTCTTGCCATCTTTCCAAGCTCCATTGCTCTATTCCTCCTCTTCACACCCTCTTCACCTCCCACCATACACATCTCTATAGCTTCCATCACTCTCCTTTTCTTCACCACCACACCAAATTTCTCTTCATCACCCCACCTTACTGGAAGCTCAACACCTATTCTAACTCCAATCTTCAAAATTTCCACAACCAATTTTTCATTTAAGAATTGCTCGGCAAATAAAGGCCATGTTATCATTGGCAACCCATAGCACACACCTTCTATTGTTGAATTCCACCCACAATGTGTCAAAAATCCTCCAACTGAAGGGTGAGACAGTATCATAGTTTGTGGTGCCCATCCATTTATCACAACTCCTCTACCTTTGACCTTTTCCTCAAATCTTTCATCTTTTAACCAATTCTTTAGCTCTAAAAAATTTTCTCCTGAAGTTTTAACTACCCAAATAAATGGTTGATTCGATGCTTCTAAACCAAGCCCAATTTCCATCAATTGTGATGGAACAAGCCTACATAAGCTTCCAAGGCACACATAAATAACTGATTTTGGTTTCATTGAGTTTAGCCATTCCATGCATTGGTTCTCATCAATTGAAGCCTTGTTTCCTCTCTCAAACTTGTCCAAACTATCTTTATTGCTTAAAGAAACTGGACCAATGCACCAAACTCTCTTTTTCATGGCCTTCTCATACTCCTTAGCACACCCCTTTTCTAAATCCTCAAAGCTATTTACCACAACTCCATAAGCAGACATTTCAGCCTCACACATTTTGTCTCTATAATCATCCAATTCAGGCAAAGCAACAAATGCTCCAGGGAGTTGTGCTTTTGTTATCTCAATCCTTTGAGGCAGTCCTGGTATGACAAAAGGTTCTGAGTCAGAACTGCAAGAAAGGTGAGAATTGAACAGTTTGATGTTATAGGAACTGAGTAATGAAAAGCAGGACATTCCATGAAAGACAAGCCTTGGAATGTTGAACTTTTTGGCTGTTATTGATGTCCAAGAGAGGCACTTATCTGATATAATGCAACTTGGTGGATGAGTATGCTTTTGGAGGTACTTCTCCAAAGGCTCCTGCAACATGTCAAGTGCATTGTAAAATTTTCTGAGTAGGTTTCTTGATGGTAAAGCATCAAGATTATCACAGCCTAATGGAAGTCCTACTTGTTGAAATGGGAATGGAATTTGTAGGAGATGAATTTGAAGTCCTGATTTTGTTGCTCTAAAAATTGTTTGCTCAAATCTTGAGGCATTGTTAGGGGTGCTTATTAAAGTGACAATAACCCCTCTTTGTGCTAAAATTCTTGCCATGTCTATCATGGGGATCATGTGGCCTTGAGCAAAAAGTGGAACTAAGACAAAGTGAGGCTGCTTAAGTGTAAAAGCCATGATTACCAAACGAATTATCAAATGAATTTTGATAAAGTGGGTTTGGTTTGCATGATCTTTAAGAGACTAAGACATGCTTATAAATAAAGTGCTAATTAGGCCAATAGTCCAATACTGTTGTTCATACATTTGCCGTTTTTTTGAAACCGCTGACTATCTCAAACGTTGAAAGTGAATGTTTTCGGTGATCAAATTCTAGAACAAACAAAGGGTGATTAATGTCAACAGTGAGATCTAGAACTGCACCTCCTACCGTTCAAAGAAGAGGATCCTGTTCATATACACAATGAGACTTAGTCACACTTACTGATGTGTTTGGATGAAGAGTTTTGAAACGGAGCGTTTTTAAGTGATACGTAGAATGTTTCTAAAAATAAATAAAGGGTGATTGAAATGCTATATAATTATTTATTATGTTATTCCTTCAATTTTTTTTTAAAATCTTAAATATATATCAACGGTGGCTTCTAGGGTGTGTTGACAATCATATAGAAGAGAAAATGGAGAGGAGTAGAAGAGAAAATGCTCCATTAGGGTTCTAATAGAATTGCAATTAGGAAGTCTCAAAAGTCTAAACAATACAATACTAAAAGGAGAATATATATTAGTATATTAAAAGACTATACTACCATTATAAACTAATATTATCTAATAGGAATGACGTTCCGGCAACACCGTCGCATGAAGTTTTTGATCTTTGGAGGAACATTGAGACTCCACAGCGCATTCCAATTCCCCGAAATAGGACAGTGCTCCTCCTGCGGAAATAGCTCACGACACAAATGATAAGCCGACTTCACCGTGCAATTGCCTATGTTACTGAGATTCCAACTGAGCTAGTTCGGGTGCACCTTGTCTAAGAAGAGAGACCCAGAGTATATCATCTGCTACGGTTTCCTCAAATAGACTGCGAACCAATTGATCATTCCATTGTTTGCGACCCAGGATCATCAAATTTTGAACACATATGGATTCCAACACCACATGCGATGGTTGACTAATGCGATGTGGTCTGTCCTCTCTCAGCCAAGGAGCGTGACAGATTGGGATCGCACTACCGTCCTCGATACGCCACCTGCTACTTGCGTCTAAGACCGGCCGCGTGTGCCATAGACTGCGCCATACATAGCTCGGACTGCTTCCCAAAATTGCTTGGAGAAAAGGGGTCATGGGATAGTATTTAGCTTTCAACACCCTGGAAACCAAACACACATTATAGTTATTTCCATAAATAATATTGAGGGTACAATAATTATTTCACTTTTTTTATTACATTGATAAAATATCTTTGATTTTATCCAATAACTTCTTGGTGGCATCTAGGGTGGACCATCTAACAGATGGTTGATGGGTGGACAAGTTGATTAACGATTGGATTTTAAAAGACTACCAAATCTTATAATACACCGAACACGTCAAACCATTCCTCTTTCTCTCTCTTTCATTTCCCAGTTTTCTTCCTCCTCCATCATCTCTGACGCAGTCGCGAATGCGCGACCTCCTTCTCCTCCGACTACAGCCTCCGTTGAAGAACAAACATCTAAGTAAATATTTCTCGGTAATGAAAAAATCAAGTGTAACTTAACACAACTTTATTCAATCTTGTAACTTATATTAAGCCATAATCAAAATGCCAAATTTTTCCTCTTTGTTGACATAATTTTTTCAATAATCATTGAAAATGTTATCAGACATTTCATGAAGACCATGGACGGGAGCACCAAGGGTCAATTCTAATCACTAAAAATAAATTAAGCTGCATTATGAACAGATTAAGAATCACGCAAAAGAAATGTCAAAATGAAGTTCTTGTGTCCAATGGAAGCAGATCGGCGACATGAGAGAAGTGAGAAAGAACACGGAAACTATTCTTCAATTCCTTTTTAATAATAAATGTGGTCGGCGACATGAGAGAAGTGAGAAAGAATATGTTTAGATTTAATGTCCAATGGCTTTGATTTTATCTTGTTCGATGGCGATGCCTCCGTCCCTAAACACTAACTGCTCTCGATCTCCTCACTCATCTCCTATAAGTTTGCAAGCAAATCGATGAGTTCTCCGATCTGCTTTCAGGGAGCTTCATTTGTGAAATAAACGAGGGGCTACGGTAAAGTGGGCAACATGGAGGTAGTGATATGTTTGTATGGTTTCAATGCTGGCCATTATGGCCGGATTTTGGGCAGAGGGCGACGACATTTGTGAAAAGAAGCAGTCACAGATGCAGATGCGAGAGAAATAGGGTGGAGGGTAAGGGATTGTGTGAGAAAAGGTGTAGGTATTCTCATTTTTGTTTATTACTCATCTAGGCATTTGATTATTTTTTAATAAATCTAACGGTGTATAAAAATGGTTTACCGGTGAACAATTTGAAGCAAGGTTATCAAAACCGGACCGGACATTTGAGCAGAGTGTAGTCTTGCTCAGTTGAAAGTCAGGCAGTCGAGCAGGGTTGGACCGGAAATGAATTAAATTATATTTTCAAAATTTTTAATATAACATATAAAGCACTAATAAACAAAAAATAACATAATATTCGTAACATCACGATATAAAAAATTAAACTCCGCTTAAAATGTTATAAGTCAACATATAACATGTAAAAATTACATATTAAACTAAAACAAATATGTTATAATAACATTCTAATATTCAATAATCACAAATATTGTAATGTAAGTACTCTCATAATAATATTAATATATAAATTAATTTTATATTTTCTTATAATATTTAATTTATTCGATCAACATGAAAAAGATCGATAAACAAATCTCTTATGTGTCAAAAATAATGTCATTTACCATTTTTAAAAAAATAATAATAAATGAAAAATTATTTTTAAGAACCGGCTTGATTCGGTTTTGGCTTTTTTTTTCGGTTTCCTTGGTTTACTGGTTTTTTACCGGTTTCCGCTTTAGGCAGTTCTACATCCGGTTGTGTTCAAACGGACCGGACAGTGGTCCTGCTCCTGCTTCAACCGTTTGACCGCCGGTCCGGTTTTAACAACTATGATTTGAAGTGCTTCTTCACCGTAGAAGCCACCTAACTTCTTTGGATCGATGTAATTTATAAAAAAAAAAATTGTTATACACACACTATACAGTAAAAGGCAAGCATTCTAAATCAAATTTTTAATTTTAGGTTTGTAAAAAAAATTGAAGTAATTTTAGAGACTGAATAACCTTAATCGATTTTCAATCTTCAATATCAACCGCCATATGTACTTTTTGGACTGGACATCATAGTTAACAGAGGAGACTTATGTAGCACGAGTATATCTATAACACAACAAAGAGTTTTAGTAATATTCTTTTACATTGCGAATACCTTGTTGAGAAGGTGAGAGACGGGAGGTAACATAAAAGAAGTCATAAGTAGGCAAGTTATACGGTGGACCATCTTGATAAGTGGTTTACAATATGAAAATCGTTCGAAACTCTAATAACGTCGTTCGAAACTCTAATAACGACTGACAGCGACTTGCAAAATTAGAAGGTCACAGTCCTCTTCATCCTCACGGCTAAGACAATGATCTGATCGGCATCGGCTCGACAAAAACAAAGGGAAACAAAAAATATGAGTCAAGTTTTGAGCACTCATATTCGTTTCCCTTTGGTTTTGTTGATTCAATAACAATTATATCATTGTCTCAGCTAAGTAACTGTGTGCTTCTGCTTCCGAAAGGCGGTAATTTCAGATAATTTTCAAATACCGATCTACTGTGGATTACCTATCAAGGTGATCAACCGTAGAATTTGTAGGTACAATTAGAGGCGAAAAAAGTGATTTTTTTTTTGCTGTTTAGGAGGGCAAAGACCTAAACAAGAAATTACAATCTACGGCTACAAGGGAGTGTCACCCCATTACATCATATCATGATCAATCAATCTCATGCATCCCTGCAGGGGAGAAGGCAATATACTCAAACCCAATGGTTGAGAGTAAGCATATTGTGTTGACCAATCCGTTACACTATGGTGATCCATAGCACCTTCCAGTACGACTACCTTGTTAAACCTACACTCTAGTCAGGCAGTCACTAGCCCTGCGTTTGGCATCCCCGCTTCATGATAAACATGGGCAAAACTAGGCCAAAAGTGAAAATATCACTATTATATATGACATTAGTTTTTGTTTCACGCAATTTTTTTACCAAACGCACATGTTTATGCAAGTTAGAGTATTTTTGGATGGAGGGTTTTTAGAGTTTCGGAGGGGAGAGTTTTTGACTAAGTCTATATATTGATATAGGTGGCATCTAAAGTGGACCAGTTCATGGGTGGTTCACAGTAAACTATGATTAAGAGCCATTAGATCAAGCAATTCTACCAGATCTAATTGTGTACTATCCACACAGAATATTTTTTCTTTCCTTCTTCTTCCCTTATCTCTCTCCCTCTTCCTTTCTCCAAGAAGCAAACACCGTACTGGACTGGACAAAGAGGCAACCAATTCATTATTGCAAACCACCCGATTTTAACATTTTGTTTCATCCTTTTTCACTGTTCATCCAAAATTAGCTTTTGGGGGCCCATTTATTTTGTTTCTCTAACCTAGAACCAGAAGCGGTGCTATATAACATATTGAATATGAATATTGTCTCTCCATTGACGAAAAATAAATGTAGCAGGAAAGTAAACCCGCTAGTATTTTTGTTTATAAATACACGGCAGTAACTTTACGAAATCCATTGTTGAGTTGTGTGTTGCTTGCAAGTTCCAACTCGCTCTTTTGCTCAGCTCCTGTACACGTAATCTCCTTCTCTCTCTCAGCAATATTCATATTTTTCGTCAACGATTTTTCTACAATTTCACCGAGGACCTATTGACCCTTTTGTATCAGCTTTTCTGATTCTCTACCATTACAAAGGTGGATTAATGTGGATGAATTTGCAGGGAGATATTGGCATCAGTAGAGAAATAAAAACAACGTGGATGAAAATATGATCCATTGTGGTAATGCCTATTAAGCTTGTGTGAGCTTTTTTCATCTAACAGTTAATAATAGTGGTTTACCGGTGAACCACATGGTGAAAAGGTTCACCCTATAGTCTTTTAGTATACTACTATATATTCTCCTTTTAGCATGTATTGTTTAGACTTTTAAGACTTCCTAATTAAAATTCTATTGGAACCCTAATGGAGCCTTTTCTCTTCTACTCCTCTTCATCTTCTCTTCTATATGATTGTTAACATGGTATCAGAGCAAGGTTTGATTTTGGGAATAATTTGGGAATAATTTTCTACGTTTTGCTTCGTGTTGCTGCAAGTTACTGATTGCGGATTTCTGTCTGTGTTTGTTCGCGCTTTTGCTTCTCTGTGCTTGCGCGTTTTGCTTTCGCGTTCGCTTTTGGTCTCTAGGTTTGCTGAGTTTGGCTATGTGATTGGTTCAGGTTGTGCACGTTTCTGTGTTTCTGATTTTTGTGCGCGTTTCTGGGTTTCTGGGTTGCTTCTTGTGGTTCTGTTTTGTGCGCGTTTCTACCTCTGATTCTCTGTGGTTCACGTTCTTGCTTCTGATTCCGCATTTAAAAAAAATATGTTTGCAGTAGTAAAGAATCTCCTTTCCACAAAATCACGCCTCCGTGTTGGTTCGTCCCGTCGTCATCCGCAAGTTCTCGTCTCAGCAGCGCACTTTGCCTTTTCTGTCTAGAGGATTTGGTGGGGGTCTGATATTTTGGTTCAAGGCTTTGCAACAGGGTAACAAGCATTTGATTTTCTATTGGTTGGTCAACATTTGAAACAAAAGTTCTTTCTTTGTTCAGTGGATTATTTTGGTTCGGTGGAATATTTTTTCTATCGGGGAGCAGGTTCTATTGCATCACAAGTGATAATTTCTGGCTTATTAAAATTTTGGTAGTGCCTCACAGTTGATCTATTAGCAGAGATTTATTGGACCGAGAATTTGATTTAGTTGCCTCTCATTCAACATGGTTTAGCAAAGGTTGTCCAATATTTTTAAGGCATTGCAAATTTGGTCAACACATTTTATTATTGGTTCTTCCTTTAACTTTTCTGCTGTGTTGTAACGTGGGCACAATTGGGTACACCTGTGAGCATCTTCTCTATTTATTGTGATTATTGTGATTGTTAGCCATGGTAGGAGACAAAGATAATTCTCTTCTGACAGATTCTCCGCGTATTAGATATGTGTACCCACTTCCCAAGTATCTAATCTTGTTGAGCAGTTCCAAATATTGCTTGCTACTCAGCCACATGCCACGTCTGCCTCTTCCTTTACAGGTTTGGCTTCCTTTAGCTCGTCAGGTATATCTTCACCCATGTGGATCCTTGATTCTGGATCATCGCAACATATGACATATGATTATAAGTCTTTTGTGTCTTTAAATTCTGCATCGTCTATTTCGGTCATGACTGCTGATGGTACCCCTATGCCATTAGCAGGGACTGGGTCTGTCTCCACATCTAACTTTTCTTTTTCAGATGTTTACTATATTCCTAATCTCACTTTGAGTCTTGCTTCTGTTAGTTAGCTATCTGATTTCGGTTACTCAGTTTTGTTCTCTTCCACTAATTGTTACGTGCAGGATCAGCAATCTGGGAGGCTAATTAGGACAGGCCGTAGACATGGGGACTTTATATTCTGGATGAGCTAAAAGTTCCAAATGTTGTAGCTTCCACTGTTGACCTGTCATCTTTTCGCTTGAACTTAGCAACCTCGAGTTTTTATTTATGGCATTCCCGTCTTGGACATGTTTCTGCTTCTAGATTAAAATATTTAGCTTCTACTGGTGCTTTAGGAAAGTTGTAAACCAGTGATGTTTCTGATTGTTGTGGTTGCAAACTTGCTAAATTTTCTGCTTTGCCTTTCAATAAGAGTGTTTCAATTTCTAATGCACCCTTTGACTTAGTTCATTCTGATATATGGGGTCCATCACCGGTTCTTACTAAAGGTGGATCTCAATATTATGTGTCGTTTATTGATGATCATACTCATTATTGTTGGGTTTACCTTATCAAACATCGTTCCGAATTTTTTGGCATTTACCATATGTTTTGTGCTTTAGTTAAAACTCAACATAATGTTGTTATTAAGTGTTTTCGATGTGATCTGGGTGGTGAATACACTTCTAATAAATTCTCTGAGTTACTTGCTTCTGACGGTACTCTTCATCAGACTTCTTGTACTGACACACCTCAACAGAATGGAGTTGCTGAAAGGAAACATCGTCATATTGTTGAAACTACACATTCCCTTCTATTGTCTGCTTCAGTTCCAAGTGAGTTTTGGGGTGAAGTGGTTCTTACTACTGTCCATGCTATTAATATAATCCCATCATCTGTTACCTCAGGTTTGTCTCCTTTTGAAAAGTTGTATGGTTGTGTTCCTGATTATTCTTCCTTAAAGGTATTTGGTTCTACTTGCTTTGTTCTTCGTCCACAAGTAGAACATAGTAAACTGTCTCCTCGTTCTGCAATATGTATTTTTCTTGGTTATGGGGATGGTCAGAAGAGTTATCGTTGTTATGACCCTATAAGTCAAAAACTTTATGTTTCTCGTCATGTTGTCTTTCTTGAGCACATACTATTTTATTCCCTTTCCTCTGATGACTCTAATGTTGAGATTTGCAGGATTGACACTAGTATTTCTACAGATCCAGATGTCCCTTCTATCTCCACGGCCTCCCAAGAACCTCCTGATCCTCCCCCTCTTCCTCCTCCTCATTATCCTCCATGTGTTCGTAAGTCCACTCAATTACCAGATTTTGTTTATTCCACTTATTCCAATTCTTTTGTTTCTTTCCTAACCACTATTCATAGTTTTTCTGAGCCCTCTTCCTATAAAGAGGCTAGCCTTGATCCCCTTTGGCAGCAGGCTATGGCAGAGGAACTTTCTACTTTACACAAGACAGATACTTGGGACTTAGTACCTCTTCTACCAGGAAAACATGCTATTGGGTCTCGTTGGGTATACAAGATCAAAACCAAGTCTGATGGTTTAGTTGAGCATTACAAAGCCCGTCTTGTTTCTAAAGGATTCTCTCAAGAATATGGCATGTATTATGAAGAAACTTTTGCTCCTGTGGTCAAAATGGCTACTATTCGCACTCTTATTGCAGTTGCATCTGTTTGCCAATGGCATATTTCTCAATTAGATGTTAAAAATGCATTCCTAAATGGTGATCTTCAAGAAAATGTTTACATGGTTCCTCCACCAGGTGTTTCTCATAATCAGGGGGAAGTTTGTAAGTTAAAGAAGACTCTCTATGGTCTTAAACAAGCTCCTAGAGCTTGGTTTGAAAAGTTCTCCACTGTGATTGCCTCTCTCGGTTTCCATTCTAGTGATCATGATTCCACTTTGTTTCTCAAGTCTACTTCTCATGGTCATGTTATACTCTCTTTATATGTTGATGACATGATTGTTACAGGGGATGATGTTGATGGCATTTCTGAGTTGAAATTACAATTGACCAAGCAGTTTGAGATGAAGGATTTAGGTCATCTTCGCTATTTCTTGGGGATTGAAGTTGCCTACTCTCCTGGAGGTTATCTTCACTCTCAATCTAAGTATATTGGCAACATTCTTGAGCAAGCTTATTGACAAACCTTCATCACATGAATATTTATATAGCTAAAGCTGAGTTTTGCATGATGAATGAAGAACTTTCGAAATTATTTATGTGCTTAAATTGTTAAATTCGTTGGTTCACTTTGTTGGTTCCCGAATCTATATTGTGCAGTGTTATGCCGGGTTTATATCTTTATTTGCACAGGGATTAGAGCAGCGATCGTTGAGCGTAAGTGCTAAGAGGAAGGAAGTCAAGGAGCAAGGACCAAAAGGGCAAATCTCTTCCCAATTCATCAAGAAAATGCCAAAAACTGTTGTCCTGTGCGCAAAGACCTTGTGGAGCGCAGCCTGCGCGTCATCCTGGAGCTGGTGTTGTGCCTTAGCGCGCGAATCCCGCGTCGCTCATAGTCTGCGAGTTGATTTGTATTCATCCTGACGGGTACGCGAGCTCGGAGCGCAGATGGAGCGCTGTTTGTTGCGTCTCTCTGTTTTTTTGCGCGCAGACTGCGCATGGGTAGTGCGCGACGCGCAGCACATGCGTAGTTTTGTTTAAATTCTGCGTTTTCTTGATTTTGGGGGAGCGGGGACACGTTTTTTATACCTAAAAACGCCGTAGGAGGTAGAGGATCGATTATTCATCATTCTCCTAAGAGGATTCAAGCTTGGGAACAAGGTTTTGAATTTTCTATGGAGTATTCTTCTTCCTTTTGTCTATTCTTCTGTTTTTCTACTTTGTTCTCTATGAGTAGCTAAATTTCTTAGGCTAGGGAAGATGAACCTTGTGGAAACTCTTATGTAGTTTATTTACTTATTTCAATGCAAGTTTATTTCAGTTATGATTGAGCCTTCAATTCTATTCTTAATGCTTTTTGGTAATTGATCACTATCAAATTGAATTTGGGTTATGCTCACGATTGGGAAATTGGGGTTATGAACTTGAACTGAATTGTTGGTCATGTTTAGGAGGAATATAGGAATATAACCTTATGAACATGTGTTCTCATGAATCATTATTCTTATTGCTTAATCTAGCTTTAATTCACGTAAGGGATTATGGGGTTTTAGTTAGAGTAAAGGGTTTATGAGGCAAGGAATTGCCCTTAAACTAATTTCGTTGTTTTGAACTTCAATTTGTATGGAATAACTTGCGTTGGTTGTAAATTGAATGCATAAAAGTGGAAACAAGAGGATTCGATCGCTAGTTGTTTTTGATTTCTCCTTACAATCCAAATAATTGTTTAGTTGTTTACTGTTTTCGTCTCTTGATAAAATTCGAAAATATATCAAACCCATCATATTGTTTCAATAGTTCAGATTATTACAAAGTTTTTTAAGTTAAATAATTAGTCTCAATCCCTGTGGATTTGATCATTTACTACTTGACGACGAAATCGTACACTTGCGATTTAGTTTACCAAGTTTTTGAAGCATATTTTCGAAAAAACAAAAAAACTGGATGTGGATTGTGAAAGCTTGTCATTCTAATTGTGGGTTTGCTAATTTCTATGCCTTTTGATGTTGAACACGAAGTTTGGGGTGTGTCGTAGTTGTAATTGCATTTTTGCCATGAATAAGCAAAGTTATGCACACTAAGTGTTTGATAAAATGCTTGTGAAGGATTAGGGAGTAGGAATTAGGCACAATTCATTACATGCATGCTACATGTTGATGAATGGTTTGAATGACAAAGTTGGTGCTCAACAACTTGATTGTTTCATTAATGTGTGAGCACCAATATTTGGAGATGACATATGAACCCAAATGAAAAACATCCATGCTTATTGAAGGGTTAATTTTTTTTTAAAATTCCCTGAGTTTCGTTGTTTGGATGGGTGTTGACAATTGTTGCCCCCCTAGTCGTGGTTTCCTTTGGTTTTGCACTGTTTTAATTGGTTCGGAGGAAACCATGGCAATTGAATTTATGTTGCTGCTAACCTGTGAAAATTTTTGTACACTATTGATTGCCCTTGAGCAGGGAACATGGCAAGCAGACCATCAAAGAGGAAGCAAACTGCTGGTTCGGCTTCAGGGAGTTATGACGAACAGGTCTTTCGTTCTCTAGGGTGCAAAAAAAGATTTGATTCAATCCCTAGAGACAGAAAATTCGTCAAAGAAAGAGCACTGATGTTGGAAGAAGGCGAATTCCCTGACATGCAACACAGCATCAGGGCTCGAAGGTGGGAAAGTTTGGTGTCTGGTGTCTTATCCTGAAAATGCAAGAAGACAGTTGGCAGTAGAATTCTTTGCAAATGCCTATCGACCTCCTGACGAAGATAGGCCCTCCAACATGTCACTTTACACCAGCTATGTCAGGGGGAAGGATGTTATGTTTGATGCCAACACCATAAATGACATGTTTGGCTTACCGAACATTCCAAATTGTGGCTATGCGGCCAGACTCCTCAGAAATCCAAAGACAGACAGTGACAATCGGACTGAGATTAGAAATGCCCTGTGCAGGCCTGGGAAGGATTGGAAATGGAAACAAGATGAGTCACCTAGTAAAATGTTGACCTCCGCCCTTACTCCTTCTGCTAGGGGATGGGATGACTTTGTGCTTCACACGTTGCTTCCATGCGCAAATGCCTCTGAGTTAAACTTTCAGAGAGCAGATTTGGTAGCTTCCATCATACTCGGGGAGCCTATCAATGTTGGGAGTCTTTTAGCCAACGAGCTGTCTGCTATGGCCAATGCTGACATGAAACAAAAGTGGCTGCAACATGCCAGTCTGGTCACCAAGCTTTATGCCAGAGTCGGGATATTTGCATCAGAAGGAGAGACACAAGTGAAAAAGAAACAACCAATAACTGGAGGCTGGATCAGAGCTAACGCAGTACCCATCGAGGGTCAGGCTCATCAGCAGGCACCTGCAGTAGAGGCCCATCCAGAAGAAGATTTTGATGCCACTGCAGGCCACCTCCAGCCAACCAGGGCAGACTTTCAGATGCTAGAAGCAAGGATTGATGCCCTCACCATAGAGCATAGAGAGGGAATGGCAAGGTTAGCTCAGGAGCACCAGAGTAGTATGGAAAGATTAGCTCAAGAGCATCAGAGTGGGATCCAGGCTCTTTACAGAGCCATGCATGCATTTCATAGAGGAGAGCAGCTGGATCCTGAGGCAGATATTTATCCGGTGCAGTTTCCCAGACCTGGACCTTCGGGACATCAACCCTAGTCCCTTTGATGCGATTTAAGCGGTGGCGTCTGGCGGCCCTCCTGTTACACTTCACTCAGTGGTTGAGTCGGGTGGCTCACCACTTCGGTTTGAATTCTTTATCTCTACTTTTTCTTTTATTTTTACTGTTTACTTTATTTTAGTAATTTTTTTTTCTTTTTTTCTTCTTTGGACTAAACTTTCTGGCTGAGAGGCTGATGGGTGATTCCTTTTGGGTGTGGTTTTCATCTTCTATATCATATGTATGCTCATGAATTGTTATACAAACAGTTGGATTGTGATTTGCTATGCTTCTTGTTGATTTAAAAAAACCCCTCAATTGAAACTCTTAGAAGCATGTTTCTGAGACTTTGCGCTGTTTGACTCTTTTGTGCTTGACTACCTCTTATCAATAGCCTGTGAGAATTTTGAGCCAAACAGATGATTTTCTTCTTGTGTGTTTCCATTGCATGTGACATTCTTCAGAACTTGACTAGGTTCTTAGTGATATTTACTTGCATGTTCTTACACACTGAGGCAACTTTTTGTTAACAAATAGAGCCTAAAGAGCCCACCCGAATAATATTGTCTTTTGCTAGCCTCTTTGAGCCGTTTTACCCATTCTTTGTGATACAACCTCATTACAAGCCTAAGACCGAAAAACCAATTGTCCCCATCTACTTGGAGTTAGGTAAAGGTCATTTTATAACATGTTTTGACAAATTGATTAAGTTTGGGGTTGCTTAAGGAAAAGGTTGCTCGAGGACAAACAAACATTTTAAGTTTGGGGTGGATGTGAACTAAGTTTGAGTAAAATAAATAAATAAATAAATAAATAAATAAGTAAATAAATAAATAAAAATAGATGTGACGAAGGTTTATCACACAACCCCAAACTTAGCTCTTTGCTTGTCCTCAAGCAAACTCAACTTAAAACGGGGGTTGGAGTGAAATTAATGGATGGGTCTCCAATCTGCACTATCAACTCATGCTCAATCTATTTTTTTTTATTATTTTTTTTTGGAAAGTGACCGCTCAGGCATTCTTGAATCACTTTTTCCCCAATTTTAGCTCTATAAGCAAAACATGCAATCATCAATTATGCTCAACTTCTCTCAGTATCCTCACCACAAGTATTGCTCTTTCACTCAAGTGTTTGTATGGTTATTCTCTCAGTCACATCACAATGCAACACCCTACCATAGGCTTGAAAAGGCTCATGAAGAGACAAATGCAATGCAATGTAACAAACACACTTTAGAGGACTTTTGGGTTGTAACGGGGCTTAGGTAAGTGAACATGAACACAAGAAAGGGGGTTGAATTGTGTTAAAAACTTTTCGCTAACTTTACGTAAAAAACACTTCAACACAGATTTTTCAAAACTGTTTGTATACCAGATGCAGAGAAATAAACCGGATGCAGAAAATAAACCGCTTATGAAAACTTGTTTTACTGAGCAAGGTAAAGATAAATGTAAAGCAGTAAAGGATGAGACGCAGAGATTTATACTAGTTCACCACCAACTGGTAGCTACGTCTAGTCCCTTCGTTCCTGAAGGATTTTTCACTATAATCAACTGATTACAATTTTCCTCAAGAGTATTCTTCTGTCACAAACTTGACAATACTCTCAACTTCTCAAAACGACTCAGTGCAGTCGAGCCTTTGAGGAACAAAGCCTTCACTAGGCTAAATACAGTTTACAAAAGAGATTATACTTTTGAATACAGTCAAAATATCTCTCACAGAGAGGATGAAAAGATTAAGCTCAAAACAGAATGGCTTTCTAAAAGAAAGTATAAGACGCTGAGTTCAGTTCTTTTTAGACCAGAAACTTGGCACGAAACTTGATTGCTCACTTGAGTAATTTTGCTTTCAGAATGAAGTTTCTTCGCTAGTTTTCCAACCACTCTTCAATGAATACATTGGGGTATTTATAGGAGTCTTCAAGGGTATTACCGTTGTAGTAAAAATATCTCCTTTCCATTGAGTGAGGTAATTTGAAATGTAGTCCTTTTCTTCCTTTCCAGAGAATATCAGAATAGTACACATTACCGTTTTCGTACTATCTGTAATTTGCAATTGTCTTGTACGATTTTTGTCTTATGTTAAAGGTGTCACCTTTGCTTCCTCGTACATCAAAATGAGCGCATGAAATCAAATTCGAATTCCATTTCAGAACAGTCTGAGGCTAAGAGCAAAAACGTGATCATCACGTGCTTCATTAAAGAGATCAGACGCTCGCTCAGAACAGAGGACAGACGCTCGTAGCAATTGAGTATTCCACGTGTCAAGGAGTAACACTACTGGACCTTGCTGTTAGCAAGACGCTGGAGTGAGTTCGGATGCTGACACTAGTGGATTGTATTCAATTCTTTTGTAAATTTCTTCTTCTTCCTTGAGTGTTTCGTACATATATATGAGGTTTTGATACCTGTACACTCAAAGATATGTTAGAAGATAAATTGTTCTTCTTGAAAATACTTTGTTATCATCAAAATTAATGAGGTTCTAAACTTCTCAATCGTTTAGGTTCCAACAATCTCCCCCTTTTTGATGATGACAAATATCCAAGGTTGATGAACAATTTAATTTCAAAATAATATCAAGGGTCTCCCCCTGAATTTAACAATTTGGATATACAAGATCAATTAAGGTATTAAGGCGATTGTTGATAAACAAATTTATTTAAGTGATCGCAAAAATATGTAGATGTATCAGAGCATATATTTAACACAGTGAGATCGGATGCTGATTTTCATTTTATCAAAAAGATTTTCATTGTACCAAATTATTGATCATTATTAGAGAACTGGGTCAATGAATATCAACGCATTAATAGGTATTAGAGTAATGAATAACCGTACACATGCTATGTATGAAATGATATGCATGATACTTCTGTTTTAGTGTATTTGAACATCGGACGATGAATTAGTCAATCAGACTTTCACGTGTTCATCAGACCTTTCTTTTACTCCCCCTTTTGTCATCAGACAAAAAGAGTGTAAAGCACATAATAGTCAAAATATGGCTTAGAAAAATTTGAATATATTTAAGCAGATAATCAGATATAGGTATATATATAACAGATAATCAAATATAGGTATATATATAACAGATAATCAGAAAAAAATGAGTATATATATATAAGGGTACCAAAAGAAAATCTTATATCACACAAAAAAAAAATTTAGGGGTTTGGTGGAGGTGGTGGAGGGATGTTGAGACGTTCATATAATAGCTTCAGTGCATTCTCCAACTGAGTGACTTTCAGGTTAGTGGCCTTCATTTCTTCAAACTCTGCTTTAGGAATGGTGACCATTTCAACTGCAGGAGTAGAAGTAGAAGGTCCAGCTTCTGGTGCAGGTTTCATCTTCTGATGCTCTGCTAGCACCTAGTTGGAAAGCTTCAGTCTCAGTTCCTTCTTTTGTTGAGCCTTTTGAAAGAACGCATCATTTGGTATAAACCATTTGATGAGACTTCCAAGTTTCCTCTGCTCAGATTCTGACTGAATTCTCCTTCTTTTCTCCACCTCTTCTAGATACAGCAAATCCATGAAGATAGTTTCCCTATGCAGAAGCACATCAGCAGTGAAAACATCAAACTTGTTTCCAGCTTCTTCTCCCCATATTCTTTTGATGAAGGCACTCAATGCTTTAGAAGCAAAAGAGAGTCCTTCATTTTCTGCCAGGTATATTCTTCTCAGATTTTTCCTGTCATCTTCTGTAAGCACTAGGGGGACGAGGCACGGTAACATAGCTTTGTCTTTCCAAGACTCCGACCATTGACTCCAAGTAAATCCAATGTTAAAGTGGTTGGTCACAGCAACCCATTGGACATATGTCTTCATGCAGTCAAGTGGCCTGATTACTGAGCACCTGAACATATCATCAAAGTAGACTGTTCCCAGATTGGTGTCGATGGTCTGGCGATTGTGCCATTGTTGTTGGAATTGTGGCTTTTTCGGCATTGCAGCAGTTTGAGGAGCCAGTTCTCCATTCATCTTCCTTCAGAGAACTAAGGTAAAACCTTCTGGCATGATCCTCAGTGATCTTGGCAATCGGAAGCTTAGAGAATTCTTTAAGATTATACTTCTTGGGAGTCTTCTATGAGCCCGATCTTGTTGAATGGAAGCTTGCCAGGAGCAGGTCCTTTCCTTTTCCCAGGGATAGACCAAAGTAGCCACCTTTGTGTGTCTGGTACAATCTTTACTGATACAGAAGAAGGATCCCTGAACTGTCTGATAACTTTAATTTTCTTCATCTCAAGACAGTGTGTCATGAAGGCAGCTTCTTCATATGTAATCCATCTTCCACACTCCTCCAGTGTGAGACGTTCAGTTTGTGGTAGGGATTTAGGAAGGTCAACATAGAAATGAATTGCTCTGCTACCCGATGATGGCCTTAGTCTTCCTTTGAATGAAATTTGAAAATGGTCTTCTCTATCCTTGAAGGTAGTAGTCATTGGAGAGGCAATCTCCAGTCTGGCAACTCCAGAGGTGAAGGTTTTCAAATGCCATGTAGAGGGACGATTGTAGATACTGTGATATGACTCATACTTAACAAACCGAGGTTTGTTAATACATGAGACACTCTTCCTTCCACCAAAGTCTATAGGTTTATGGGTAATGGTGAGTAAAGTGGGAGTGGTTTTGGTGATTGTATAGGTTTTAGGTGTGTAGGGTTTGAAGGGATTAATGGGAGGTACTTTGAATAATAGGTTAAAGGGATGGGAGTGAAGTTTGGAAATGTATGTGGTAAGTGAGGTATTTAGGGAAATTTGTGGTAGGTTAAGGTTGAGTGTATTGGATGGTGGTTGGGTAGGTTTTGAGAGGGTAGAGGTTTGTCAGAGGCTCATTCTGGTTTTCTTGGTTTGTGGTTGTGTTTGTGGTTGTGAAACAGACAATGGGGGTGCAGGAATAACATCATGATAATCAAAGACAGATACTGACTCATCAGCAGTAAAGTCGAGTACCTTTGGGTTAAGCTCAGAAGACTTAACCAGCCTTCTTTTTGTTCCTCTAGGGGCAACAACGGTAGGAGGAGGAGGAGGAGGAGGGACTTGCTTCCCTTGACCGGACGCTGAAGCATCCTTTTCAGCTGTTGGCTTATTCTTTCTTTCCAAGACCTTTCTGATAGGAATTCTATCCCCATCTTCTGGTTCCTCAACAGTAGGTGCAGGAGCCACCTTCCGTTTCATTCTTCTAGTCTCCCTTAAAGGAGATTCAACAGGTCTCTTCACACCAGCCATTGAGCTTCTGGTGGTTTACTTTTCAGCTTCTCCTTCCTGTTGCTCTAATTTCACCTTCTTTATCATAGAGCCAGTTATCAGCTGCATTCTGACTAGACTGTTGACTCCAAAAACTTCCGGACGAACAACAGCGCCAACACCAAATTATTTTTCTTTTTCTTCTGTGTTGGTAGAGTCAGTCAGCTTTCTCACAACACCATATTTAATCATCATTATGGAGAAAAGAACTCCATAAGGGATGACCTTGTTGATATTCTTTTTATCGACACTCTTTCTTGAGAAGACAAGAGCATTTATCAGATTATTGATAATCAACCTTGGCAGATTGATTTTCTTCTCATCCATGTAGTTTCTCATAATGAACTTTTGCTCGTAGTTCACTATGTCGCTTGAGCCAACCTTCAGAATCACCTCTTAGCGATGATTTTGTACAGTACTCTGTAGTGGCTTTTCAAGTATTTGGCAGTGGGAGTTATGTTCTTCTTCTTCAACTCACGGTAGTTTTCAAACAGGGCTTCGTTGACGTTTTCCAGTCCTTTGTAAGCGTCAACCCAGTTAGCATGGTAACTGATTCCTTCACAAGGGCACTTGATCGTCTGAGCAATAGAGTTGATGGTGAAGCGTAACTTAAAGCATCTGATGTGTCCTTCTATAATTTCTCCCGAAAGTAGGTAAGCGTTCCCCCATAACTCCTTTATAGCATAGCTCAGTACGTCGACTGGTTCCCAGATGAAGTAATTTTTCTAGCCTAGTTTCTCCAAACCTTCTTCAAAATCAAAACCATATAGCTTGAAGTTCTCAAAATCAATCCTGTTCTCATTCATGAGTTTTGCTTCTGAGAAGACATCGAAGGTAGCAGTGTATTGTCCAACCTTTCTATCAGCCATGGTAGCAGTTGCAGAGAGGGTAATGGAGGTTTTAGGGTTCGAAATCACACACACAGAGAGAGAGAGAAAGAACAATTTTTGCAAGAAAATGCAGAGTGAAGTGATGGAGCGAAAAATGTGGAGTAGTGGGAAAGTTGATAGAAAATGGTACAGTCCTTTTTCAAAAAATCGCTTCGTATTTCCACACAAAAATTAAATCAAAAAAGAAAAGAAAAATGAAGATTCACCTTTTCATTAAATGAAGACGCCAAAAGAAAAGTAGGATCAAGTGAAAAGATTTTATCGAAAGACATAAATAATTACGACTCAGTAGATGTGATGAGACACTTAAGTCCTTTACACGTGTGTGTGCGCTCGGACACACGCAACCGATTCACCAGACGTTGAGTTATGATGCACATGACAAATAAAATGCTTATACGTATACATGCTTATGTCATACCAGATGCTGAGATGATGCTTATCATCTGACGCTGAGATTAATCATTCTTCTATAAGATGAAAATTTAAATTTCTTCTTATAAAATTGAATCTATCTTCAGCAAGGGGTTTTGTAAATATGTCAGCCCACTGATGATCAGTGTCTACAAATTTTATTTCAAGAATACCCTTCTGAACATAGTCTCTTATAAAATGATGCTTAATCTCAATGTGCTTGGCTCGTGAATGCAATATGGGATTTTTAGTAAGACAGATTGCAGAAGTATTATCACAAAAGATAGGAATGTTACTCTCTTTTATCAGATAGTCTTCAAGTTGATATTTCATCTACAGAAGTTGAGAGCTGCAACTTGCTGCTGAAATATATTCAGCTTCATTGTTGAGTGCAATCGTGCTTTGCCTTTTGCTTGACCAAGACACAAGATTTGCTCCAAGGAATTGGCAGCCTCCAGTTGTGCTTTTTCTTTCAATTCGGTCTCCAGCAAAGTCAGCATCACAAAAACCTACTAACTTACAATCTTTTGATTTCTTATAAAGCAAACCAAGATTAGTAGATCCTTGCAAATATCTAAAAATTCTTTTAACAGCACTCAAGTGTGATTCTTTAGGATCTGATTGAAATCTAGCACACAGACAGACGCTGAACATAATATCAGGTCTTGAAGCTGTAAGATAAAGTAGAGATCCAATCATACCTCTGTACATCTTCTGATCTACCTTTTTACCAGTTTCATCTTTACCAAGAATACATGTGGGATGCATAGGAGTACACATAAGTTTGCAATCCACCATTTTGAATTTCTTTAGCAATTCCTTGATATATTTGCTTTGATGTATATAGATACCATCATTGCATTGTTTGATTTGAATTCCAAGGAAAAACTTCAGTTCACCCATCATGCTCATCTCGAATTTAGCCTGCATTAGCTTAGAAAATTCTTTGCAAAGGCTTTCATTAGTAGCTCCAAAAATAATGTCATCAACATATATTTGAACAATTATAAAGTGCTTGTTTGATGTTTTTCTAAAAAGAGTAGTGTCTACTAGACCTCTGGTAAAGTCATTCTTCATCAAAAATGTACTCAGTCTTTCATACCAAGGTCTGGGAGCTTGCTTAAGACCATACATGACCTTTTTAAGCTTGAAGACATGTTCTGGAAATTCAATGTCTTCGAATCCAGGAGGTTGTTTTACAAAGACTTCCTCAGTTATAAAACCATTCAAGAAAGCACTTTTCACTTCCATTTGGTAAAGGATTATATCATGATGTGCATCAAATGAAAGTAAAATGCGTATAGCTTCTAACCTTGCAACAGGTGCAAATGTTTCAGTAAAATCAATACCTTCTTCCTGTGAGTAACCTTGAGCAACCAATCTTGCTTTGTTTCTCACAACCTTTCCATCTTCATCAAGCTTGTTTCTAAATACCCATTTAGTACCAATAGCTTGCTTATCTTTTGGTAAAGTAACTAGCTTCCATACATCATTTCTTTGGAACTGATTCAACTCTTCTTGCATGGCCAGAATCCAACCTTCATCTTCCAATGCTTGATCAATCGTTTTTTGTTCCATTTCTGAGAGTAGTGCCATATCTGCATGCTCTTTAAAAGAGGATCTGGTTCTTACTCTATCTCCAGGTTTTCCTATGATTTATTCTTTAGGATGATTGGCTTTGTACTTCCAGCTCTTTCTGAATTCAGCTTCTGAAGATTCTTGTGTCTAGTCACCACCGGACGATGAAGATGTAAGTTCACTATTTGTAGTATTACCTATATTTAACTCTAAAAATAATTCATCTAGCTCTGACATGGCTGTGTCAGGCTTCTTGTCATCAAATTTGACATGAATGGATTCTTACACTGTCATAGTTTCTTTATTGTATATTCTAAAAGCTTTAGATCTTTCAAAATATCCCAAAAAGATTCCTTTGTCAGCTTTTGAATCAAACTTATCAAGCTGATCCTTAGTATTTAAAATATAACACTTACAACCAAATGAATGAAAATATGATATGTTTGGTTTCCTTCCTTTCCACAGTTCATATGAAGTCTTCTTCAAAATAAGTCTAATAGAAATTCTATTTTGAATGTAACAAGCTGTGTTTACTGCTTCTGCCCAAAAATGTTTTGCAATGTTAGCCTCATTGATCATGGTCCTAGCCATTTCTTGGAGGGACCTATTCTTCCTTTCTACAACACCATTTTGTTGAGGTGTTCTAGGAGAGGAGAAATTGTGGGAGATGCCGTTATCATCACAAAATTTTTGAAAGCTTTCATTTTCAAATTCTCCCCCATGATCACTTCTAATAGAAGAAATACAAATTCCTTTTTCATTTTGAACTGTTTTGCAGAATACAGTAAATACCTTGTATGACTCATCTTTGTGAGCAAGGAATCTAACCCATGTCCATCTAGTAAAATCATCAACAATGACTAACCCTTATTTCTTTCCAGTTAAAGAGGCTGTTCTTGTTGGACCAAAAAGATCAAGATGCAAAAGCTCAAGTGGTCTAGAGGTTGAAACAATATTTTTTGAATGAAAAGAAGTTTTAACTTGTTTTCCTCTTTGACATGCCTCACAGAGAGCATCAAATTGATACTTAAGATTTGGTAAGCCTCTGACAAGACTGTGCTTGTTTAATTTTGAGATTAATCTCAAATTGGCATAACCCAATCTCTTGTGCCAAATTCATTGTTCTTCGTCAACAGACATGAGACACTTGACATCTTGTTTTGCAAGTTCAGAGAGATCAATTTTGTAAATATTTTGTTTCCTCTTAGCAGTAAAGAAAGTAGAGCCGTCTTTCTTGCTTTTTACTAGACATCCAGTTTCTTTAAAGATGACTTCATAACCATTGTCACATAATTGACTTATGCTCAATAAGTTATGTTTAAGTCCTTCAACATATAGTACATTATCAATAGAGGGAAGAGAGCCTTTACCAATGCGATCAATTCCAACTATTTTACCTTTCTGGTTTCCTCCGAAACCAACGAATCCAGCTTCTTTAGGTCTTGGTTCTTGGAACATATGCTTTTCTCCCGTCATGTGACGCGAGCATCCACTGTCTAAGTACCAAGATAGGTGTGCTGACTTTGTTGCTAAGCATGTCTGCAACATAGACTATTTTATCTTTAGGTACCCATATCTTTTTGGGTCCTTTCTTGTTATTTCTTGAAGGAAGTTTATCCTTCACAGTTTTAAAAACAGTACATGCACTTTTCAAATGACCAGGTTTATTGCAGTAAGTACAATGCAAGCATTTACTATGATTATTGGATCTATCAGATGCTGAATCATTTTCTAAAAGAGGTTCATCTGATATATAACCAAGACCATAAGTTGTCGTTTTACTGACGCCCCAAATCATCGAAGCTTGCTTGCTTCGAGTTACACTCTCTGCAAGAAACTTTTGAAATGCATATTCATAATCATTTGATTTGCATTTAGGATTGCCTGTAACTTTAAAGCTTTCAGCTTGAGAGCTCTCAGCTTCTGGTTGCTTGTTAGCAGCCCGACGCTGGTTATCCATCAGATGCTGATTTTCAGTTTTCAGCTTCTGGTTCTCTTTATTGAGTACAGATTTTTCTTTGTTTAAAGCTTGAAAGTCTTGTGATAATTTTGAAAATTTCTTTTTCAAATTCTTATACTCAACAGAGAGAGTGGCAGAGTCCTTAAGAAGATCATCGAATGCAAGTTGAAGTTCAGAGTAGGAATCATATACTATTTCCTCTTCAACTTCTTCTTCTGAATCAAGGTCAATGTCTGTCATGAGAGCGAGATTTGCTTCTACTTCATTATCTTCCTCAGATGAGGATAAATCTAGATCTTCCCATGTAGCCATGAGGCTCTTCTTCTCTTTCTTGAAAGAACTTCTTGTGGGCTTCTCCTTAAGATTAGGACATTCGGACTTGAAGTGTCCAGGCTTTTTACATTCATAACAAATGACTTGAGCTTTGTCCTTGTCCTTGCTTTCCTTCTTGTCCTTAGTATCTTTCTTCTGAAACTTCCTCCTAAAGTTTCTCTTCTTCCACATTCTTTGTATCTTCCTGGATATAAAAGCGAGCTCATCTTCTGATGTGTCAACATCTTCTTCTGAAGCTTCATCTTCTGATTCTTCTTCTTCAGCCTGAAGAGCTTTGGAAGAACTAGCTTTATGTTGAGCGACTTTCAACGCAATAGATTTGCCCTTTTTGACAGGTTCTTCTTCGTTTAGCTCAAGTTCAAGAGCTTTCAACGAACTCATAAGATCTTCAAGTCGTAGGACATTTAGATCTTTTGCTTCCTGAATAGCAGTGACCTTGGGTCTCCACTGCTTAGTCAAGCTTCTTAAGATCTTTCTAACATGGTCAGGTGTAGTGTAACTTTTTCCAAGGGCCTGTAACCCATGAACAAGTGTTTGGAATCTTCCAAACATAGTTTCAATGCTTTCACAATCTTCCATTTTGAACAACTCGTATTGGCGAACCAACATGCTAGCTTTGGTTTCTCTTACTTGGGCAGAGCCTTCGTAAGATAAAACGAGTGAGTCCCAGATTTCTTTGGCAGTATCAAATTTGCCACATTTATCATATTCTTTTTCTGTCATAGCACAGATAAGAATGAATCTAGCTTTTTGATTGATTTGATATCTCTTTTTCTGCTCATCATTCCAATCTGATCTGGCTATAGCAACACCACGAGGATTAGTGGGAGGAATGTAACCACTTTGAACTATATCCCACAACTCAAGTTGTTGTGTCTCAAAGAAGGTTTTTATCTTATCTTTCCAGTAATCAAATTTTTCTCCATCGAACAGAGGAGGACGGTTCATATGACCACCTTCAGTAGACATGTTCACAGTATAGGATCTTTTATCTTAACACTGTTAAGTGCTCAACCAAGAGGCCGAGCTCTGGTAACAACTAAACGTGAACACAAGAAGGGGGGTTGAATTGTGTTAAAAACTTTTCGCTAACTTTACGTAAAAAACACTTCAACACAGATTTTTCAAAACTGTTAGTATACCAGATGCAAAGAAATAAACCGGTTGCAGAAAATAAACCGCTTATGAAAACTTGTTTTACTGAGCAAGGTAAAGATAAATGTAAAGTAGTAAAGAATGAGACGCAGATATTTATACTAGTTCACCACCAACTGGTAGCTACGTCTAGTCCCTTCGTTCCTGAAGGATTTTTCACTATAATCAACTGATTACAATTTTCCTCAAGAGTATTCTTCTGTCACAAACTTGACAATACTCTCAACTTCTCAAAACAACTCAGTGCAGTCGAGCCTTTGAGGAACAAAGCCTTCACTAGGCTAAATACAGTTTACAAAAGAGATTATACTTTTGAATACAGTCAAAATATCTCTCACAGAGAGGATGAAAAGATTAAGCTCAAAATAGAATGGCTTTCTAAAAGAAAGTATAAGACGCTGAGTTCAGTTCTTTTTAGACCAGAAACTTGGCACGAAACTTGATTACTCACTTGAGTAATTTTGCTTTCAGAATGAAGTTTCTTCGCTAGTTTTCCAACCACTCTCCAATGAATACCTTGGGGTATTTATAGGAGTCTTCAAGGGTATTACCGGTGTAGTAAAAATATCTCCTTTCCATTGAGTGAGGTAATTTGAAATGTAGTCCTTTTCTTCCTTTCCAGAGAATATCAGAATAGTACACATTACCGTTTTCGTACTATCTGTAATTTGCAATTGCCTTGTACGATTTTTGTCTTATGCTAAAGGTGTCACCTTTGCTTCCTCGTACATCAAAATGAGCGCATGAAATCAAATTCGAATTCTGTTCCAGAACAGTCTGAGGCTAAGAGCAAAAACGTGATCATCACGTGCTTCATTAAAGAGATCAGGCCTTCGCTCGGAGCAGGAGAGGGCGGGCCTTCGCGACAATTGAGTATTCCACATGTCAAGGAGTAACACTCTTTGGACCTTCTTTGTTAGCAAGGCATTTGGAGTGAGTTTGGATGCTGACACTAGTGGATTGTATTCAATTCTTTTGTAAATTTCTTCTTCTTCCTTGAGTGTTTCGTACATATATATGAGGTTTTGATACCTGTACACTCAAAGATATGTTAAAAGATAAATTGTTCTTCTTGAAAATACTTTGTTATCATCAAAATTAATGAGGGTCTAAACTTCTCAATCTTTTAGGTTCCAACAGTAAGGGTAGGAATTCATTTGGATAGTGGGCTTTCAACTTGGAGTTAGACTCAAGTCATTTTATACATGCACAATCCACTTCCCATATTGTTGAATCCATAGTTTCCCAAGACACCTTCCAACACACTTGAATTACAAACAAAAGGGTTGCTCTTTATTCACTTGAATTACAAACAAAAAGGGGTGCTCTAATTGCACAGTGTTTTTTTTATTACTAAAATAAACACTAACATGCAATTAAAAGGAAAAGGATACAAACTTGGGTTGCCTCCCAAGAAGCGCTTCTTTAACGTCACTAGCTTGACGCGAGATGGGATGCTCAAGGCTCGTGCAAGACTAGAGCAACCTTTTCTCTGTCAAGCTTTCCTCCCAAATAAGGCTTCAATCGTTGACCATTTACCTTGAAGGATCTTTGAGATGAAGGATCCTCCACCTCTATTGCTCCATGTGGCGTCACCTCTTTAACAACAAATGGTCCCGACCACTTAAATTTGAGTTTGCCCGGAAATAACTTCAAACGAGAGTTAAAGAGTAGCACTTGCTGCCCAGGATGGAAGGTTCTTTGCACAATATGCTTATCATGATAAGCTTTAACCTTCTGTTTGTAAATGGAAGTATTCTCGTAGGCCCGCAAGCGCATCTCATCCAACTCATGCAGCTGCTGAATTCTTTTCTCTCCAGCCAAGGTTGAGTCAAAATTTAAGAACTTCAAGGCCCAGAATACCTTATGCTCAAGCTCAACTGGCAAATGACAGGCTTTGCCATAAACCAGCTGGCATGGAGACAACCCCATTGGAGTTTTATAAGCTGTCCTGTATGCCCACAAAGCATCATCAAGCTTTTGGGCCCAATCTTTCCTTGATGCACTCACTGTTTTCTCAAGGATTTTCTTAATCTCCCGATTTGACACTTCAGCCTGCCCATTGCTTTGAGGGTGGTAAGGAGTAGCAACTTTGTGTTTCACATCATACTTTTTCAGCACAACTTCCAATTTAGAATTGCAAAAATGTGACCCACCATCACTAATTAGCACTCTAGGGACTCCAAACCTGGAAAATATGTTCTTCTTAATAAATTTCACCACAGTCTGAGAATCACTTGTCTGAGTTGCTACTGCCTCTACCCATTTTGAAACATAGTCAATAGCTACCAATATATATTGGTTAGAGAATGGGGAGGGAAATGGCCCCATGAAATCAATGCCCCAACAATCAAAGAGCTCTACCTCCAAAATGGAGTTCAAAGGCATCTCATTCCGCTTGGAAATGCTTCCCGTCCTCTGGCACTTGTCACAACTCTTCACATGATTATAGGCATCTTTAAAAATTGAAGGCCAATAAAATCCGAATTGAAGCACTTTTGCTGCTGTGCGTTCACCATTGTAATGACCTCCATAAGGTGAGTTGTGACAATGCCATAAAATCTTCTGAGTTTCATCATGTGCAACACACCTTCGGAGTAATCCATCTGGGCCGTGCCTGAAGAAATAGGGGTCATCCCAAATAAAATAGTTGGCATCCTTGAAAAACTTCTTCTTTTGTTGCCAAGTGAGTTCTTCTGGTATCACACCAGCAACTTTAAAATTGGCCATATCTGCAAACCAAGGCCTCTCGATCCACGACCAAAAGTTTCTCATCTGGGAACTCCTCTAGAATGTCCAACTCCTTGGCTGTAATTTCAGTATTTTCCAGCCTAGACAAATGATCAGCCACCACATTTTCACTCCCCTTTTTGTCTTTGATCTCAAGGTCGAACTCTTGCAACAACAAAATCCACCGAATGAGTCTTGGCTTGGATTCAACCTTAGTCATAAGATACTTAATTGCCGCATGATCAGTGAACACCACAACTTTGGAACCAATCAAATAGGAACAGAATTTTTCTAGAGCAAACACTATAGCGAGCAACTCTTTCTCTGTGGTTGCATAGTTGACTTGGTTCTCGTTTAGGACCTTGCTAGCATAGTAAATGGCATGAAAGAATTTGTCTCTTTGCTGCCCCAAAACAGCCCCCACTGCATAGTCACTAGCATCACACATTAACTCGAAGGGTGAATCCCAGTCTGGTGCAACTATTATAGGAGCTGAAACAAGTTTCTCTTTTAGCAACTCAAAGGCCTTCAAACACTCTGGATCAAAATCAAATGAGACATCCTTGATAAATAGATTGCAAAGCGGCTTAGAAACCTTGGAGAAGTCCTTGATAAATCGTCTGTAAAAACCGACATGCCCTAGGAAACTCCTCACTCCTTTCACATTCAACGGAGGAGGTAACTTTTCTATTACATCAATTTTTTCCTTGTCCACTTCTATACCTTTAGATGAGATTTTATGACCAAGCACGATTCCTTCTTTCACCATGAAATGACATTTTTCCCAATTCAAAACTAAATTGGTCTCCATGCATCTTTTAAGAATATCCTCTAGGTTGGCCAAGCAAGCATCAAAGGATGTGCCAAACACAGAAAAATCATCCATAAAAACCTCAATAGATTTTTCAATCATATCAGCAAAAATAGAAAGCATACATCTCTGAAAGGTTGCAGGGGCATTGCAAAGACCGAAAGGCATTCGTCTATAAGCAAAAACTCCAAATGGGCAAGTGAATGCAGTCTTCTCTTGGTCTTCTGGGTTGACAGAGATTTGATTATAACCGGAATAGCCATCAAGAAAACAATAATAAGCTTGTCCCGCCAATCTCTCTAGCATCTGGTCCATAAATGGGAGGGGGAAATGGTCCTTGCGAGTGGCTTGGTTAAGCTTCCAGTAGTCAATGCACATCCTCCAACCTGTGACAGTTCTAGTGGGAATCAACTCATTTTTCTCATTTTTCACCACTGTTATTCCTCCTTTCTTTGGAACCACATGTACCAGACTCACCCATGCACTGTCAGAAATAGGATAGATCATTCCTGCCTCTAGAAGTTTCAATACCTCCTTTCTCACAACTTCTTTCATAGTCGGATTGAGCCTTCTCTGCGGTTGAACCGCTGGCTTGAACTCTTGGTCTAACATTATCTTATGCATGCAAAAAGCTGGACTGATGCCCTTTAAATCTGAGATAGTCCATCGGATCGCCTCTTTGTGTGCTCTAAGCACTCTCGCAAGTTTCTCCTCCTCTAGCTTCAATAAGGAGCTGCTTATGATCACCAGATTAAAAGCATCATCCCCAAGAAAAACATACTTCAAATGTGAGGGCAATTGCTCCGGGCTAGCTTTCTTCTCTATCTCTCCACCCTGCAAGTCTTCTTTCTTTGCAACAATCGTATTTTCACACTGTAGAGCTTCAAGTTGCGCAAGGCATTTTTCTATCTCATCTTCCATCTCTTCATCCACCTCCCCAATGGAATTCACTAACACTTTCTCTAAGGGGTGGGAAGGTTGGTCTTGCTTAAGAAATTGCCCAACTGAGTCATCTATCAAATCAACTCTAGAGCATTTTTCAGTATCATCAGGATGCCGCATGGCTTCAAAAACATTAAAAGTTACCTTCTCATCTTGAAACCTCAAAATTAATTTACCTTGTTGAACATCAATCAAGGCTCTCCCTGTAGCTAGAAAAGGTCTTCCAAGAAGAAGGGGGACTTCCTTGTCCTCCTCCATATCAAGAATCACAAAATCAACTGGAAAAAAGAACTTGTCAACTCTAACAAACACATCCTCCAATATCCCATATGGGAACTTAACTGAACGATCTGCCAACTGTAAGGTCATTCTTGTAGGCTTGATTTCACCCCCTCCCAACCTTTTCAACATGGATAGGGGCATCAAATTGATACTAGCTCCTAAGTCACACAGAGCTTTGCCAATATGCAAATTCCCAATGGTGCAAGGAATTGTGAAGCTTCTCGGATCCTTCATCTTTGGAGGAAGTTTTCTTTGAATGATAGCACTGCACTCTTCTGTCAACGCAACCGTCTCATCTTCTTTAAATCTTCTCTTCTTGGTCAACAATTCCTTCATGAACTTGGCATATGTGGGCATTTACTCAAGAGCTTCTGCGAAAGGAATGTTGATCTGGAGGCGCTTGAAGATATCCATGAACTTAGCAAACTATTCATCCCTCTGGTTCTTCTTGTTCAGATGAGGATATGACAACTTCATATATGGAGAAATTTGTTTTGGCTTCTCTTGTACCTGCAGCTTGTTAGTTATAACTATGTCTTCCTCGCCCTCTTTTTTTTTTCCTTTTCCCATATTCTCTCTCCTTTCATTTTCGGCTCCGTCTTTTTCTCTCTCTACTTCTTTTTCTACTCCTTCTTCTACTTCCAGTCTCTCTTTTTCAACTCCATCCAACTCACTTTTTTCACTCTTTCTCTTTCTTTCTACTTCAGACAACATCTTTCCACTTCTCAAAGAAACAACACTACAATTTTCATTCTTAGGATTGTCAACTGTGCTAGCAGAAAACTTACCTTTGGATTGCTCCGCAAGTTGCTTTGATAGTTGCCCAATTTGATTTTCAAGATTCTTGATGGATGCATCTTGATTCTTGAAGTGAGCTTCATGACTTTGAAGGTTTGATTGAGTCATCTTCATAAATTGTGTGAGAGCTTCTTCTAAGTCACTTGGCTTCCCTTGCTGTTGAGGTTGAGGAGGTTTACTGGATGATGGGTTATCTTGCTGCTTCCAAGAGAAGTTGGGATGATTCTTCCACCTTGGATTATAGGTGTTAGAATAAGGATTCCCTCCTTGCCTTTGAAAGTTGCCCATGTAATTAGCTTGCTCATTTGAATCTCCCCTTGCATCACAACCTCCATTCTCATGAGGCCCTTGGCAAAAATCACATCTCAAGTTCTGATTCAACTGGTTCACTTGAGCGGGAGTGGAGGCTCCAGTTTTCAATGCTTTCAGCTCCTTTGTGATAGCTTCCAATTGTTGAGAGACCAATTTATTTTGAGCCAAGAGTGCATCTTGCGTTTCTAGCTCAAGGAGTCCTCTTCTAACCTGTGTTCCTCTATCATTTTGACACAACTGCTCATTGAAAGCCATTTGCTCCACTAAAGTTCTCGCTTCTGTAACTGTCTTGTTGTTAATTGTACCTCCAGCTGAGGCATCCAGCATCATTCTTGTGTTTGGCCTCAACCCATTACAAAATATTTGCATCTGATTAAATTCATCGTACCCATGGCCAGGACACCTCTTTAGGAGAAGCTTGAATCTCTCCCATGCCTCATACAAATTTTCACTCTGACTCTGCTGGAACCCATGAATCTCACCTCTTCTTTTGATGAACTTGGAGGGTGGAAAGAATTTGGTCATAAATTTATCCTCCAAGTCATCCCAAGTAGCAATGCTTCCTGTTGGCAAGGTGTACAACCAATCTCTTGCTCTATCTCGCAGGGTAAAAGGGAAAAGCCTTAGTTTCTTGCTCCCCTCTGTCACTCCATTCAGCATGAAGGTGTCACAAATTTCATAGAAGGTCAACAAGTGCTGATTTGGGTCTTCAATTTCCTCCCCAGCAAATTGGTTTTGCTTGAGAGTGTTCAACAGCGATGGTTTGATCTCAAAATTAGCATTTGCCTCCACCTGCTGGTAGGCCATGACAGCCCTTGGATGGTTGTTCCTTCTCCCAAAATCACCCAAGGTACGTGGTTGGTCTCCCATCACTTCTTGAGCTATGACTTGAGAAGTAGATGCTGAGGATTGTTTTTGTCGTTGTCTTGCTTCTTTGGCCTTCTTCCTTAATGCCTTTGTTGTCTTTTCGATTTCTGGGTCAAACAACAGCTCACCTGTTTGTTTACCTCGCATGCACAAAACTAAAAGGAAAAGGTAAGTAGCAAAGCAAAAATTAATTTAATTTTTTTTTGTAAACAAAAAATAATAACAAAAAATAGTTCAAAAGATACTCGTCTGCCTTGTTAAAAAAATCAATTCAACAATCCCCGGCAATGGCGCCAAAAACTTGGTAAACTAAATCGCAAGTGTACGATTTCGTCGTCAAGTAGTAAATGATCGAATCCACAGGGATTGAGACTAATTATTTAACTTAACAAACTTAGTAATAATCTGAACTATTGAAACAATATGATGGGTTTGATATATTTTCGAATTTTATCAAGAGACGAAAACAGTAAACAACTAAACAATTATTTGGATTGTAAGGAGAAATAAAAAACGACTAGGGGTCGAATCCTCTTGTTTCCACTCTTATGCATTCAATTTACAACCAACGCAAGTTATTCCATACAAATTGAAGTTCGAAACAATGAAATTAGTTTAAGGGCAATTCCTTGCCTCATAAACCCTTTACTCTAACTAAAACCCCATAATCCCTTACGTGAATTAAAGCTAGATTAAGCAATAAGAATAATGATTCATGAGAACACATGTTCATAAGGTTATATTCCTATATTCCTCCTAAACATGACCAACAATTCAGTTCAAGTTCATAACCCCAATTTCCCAATCGTGAGCATAACCCAAATTCAATTTGATAGTGATCAATTACCAAAAAGCATTAAGAATAGAATTGAAGGCTCAATCATAACTGAAATAAACTTGCATTGAAATAAGTAAATTAACTACATAAGAGTTTCCACAAGGTTCATCTTCCCTAGCCTAAGAAATTTAGCTACTCATAGAGAACAAAGTAGAAAAACAGAAGAATAGACAAAAGGAAGAAGAATACTCCATAGAAAATTCAAAACCTTGTTCCCAAGCTTGAATCCTCTTAGGAGAATGATGAATAATCGATCCTCTACCTCCTACGGCGTTTTTAGGTCTGAAAAACGTGTCCCCGCTCCCCCAAAATTGAGAAAACGCAGAATTTAAACAAAACTGTTACGGGAGATGATGTTGATGGCATTTCTGAGTTGAAATTACAATTGACCAAGCAGTTTGAGATGAAGGATTTAGGTCCTTTTCACTATTTCTTGGGGATTGAAGTTGCCTACTCTCCTAGAGGTTATCTTCTCTCTCAATCTAAGTATATTGGCAACATTCTTGAGCAAGCTTATCTCTCTGATACTCGAGCAGCAGACACTTCTATTGAGCTTAATGCTAAATATGCCTTATCTGATGGTGTTCCTCTACCAGATCCCACTTTGTATCGCACACTAGTTGGCATCTTGGTGTACCTTACTATAACTAGACTTGATATTGCTTATGCAGTGCATGCTATTAGTCAGTTTGTTGTTTCTCCTACTACAGTGCACTGGGCATCTATTCTTCGTATTCTTTGTTATCTTCGGAGCACTCAGTTTCAGAGTTTTCTCTTTCCCTCATCTTCTTCTTTAGAGTTGCGTGCTTACTCTAATGCTGATTGGGCTAGTGACCCCACTGATTGCAAGTCTACCACAGGATTTTGCATCTTTCTAGGAGATTCTCTTATTTCTTGGAGAAGCAAGAAGCAAGAAGTTATTTCCCGCTCTTCTACAGAAGCTGAGTATCATGCTATGGCAGACACCACTTCAGAAATAGTTTGGTTACGTTGGTTAATTTCTGATATGGGTGCATCTCTTTCTGGACCAACTCCTATGTACTGCGATAACAAGAGTGCTATTCAAATTGCCCATAACTCGGTTTTTTATCAACGCACCAAGCATATTAAGATTGATTGTCACCTCATTCGCCATCATCTTCAACATGGCGCCATTTCTTTACCTTTTGTCTCTTCCGCCATGCAGATTGCTGACTTGTTCACCAAATCTCATTCTATTAAGCGTTTTCGTTTTTTGACCGACAAACTCTCAATGGTTTCTGTTAATGCATCGTGAGTTTGAGGAGGGATATTAGATAATATTAGTTTATAAGGGTAGTATAGTCTTTTAGTATACTACTATATATTCTCCTTTTAGTATTGTATTGTTTAGACTTTTGAGACTTCCTAATTGCAATTCTATTGGAACCCTAATGGAGCCTTTTCTCTTCTACTCCTCTTCATCTTCTCTTCTATATGATTGTTAACAATCCCAACACGAGACAGATTGCTGACAAGAGGAGTGCAATGCCCAAGTCACTGTACCAGATGCCAAACAGGGACCGAAAATATCATGCATATCTTTATCACTTGTCCTTTTAGTAAATCACTTTAGGTTAAGGAACGATTTTGGAACACTATCTCGTCGTGCTTGGAGCGGTATGCCTCATTGCCAGAGTTTGTCTTTGATCCTTACTCTTGCCTAATAAAGCCTCAATTCATTAATTTCGCAATGGTTACATGGAGCTTATGGCTCAGCCGCAACTTGCTGGTATGGGAAGGAATTGAGGAGAATGATATTGTCGTTGTTACACGAGCCAGAATCACGTGGGAAGAGTGGAGTTTGGCAACGTCGAGCTCATCTTCTATCCCTGTGCGTGACGTGTAATGGCCCGACCTACTTTCAAGATTGCAGACTGTCCCCACAAACCAACACAGGTTTTTTTAGCGTGTTTTGTGCTAACTCACACGGTTTCTAAGAAACTTCTCAGAAGGTCACTCATCCCATGAGTGCTCCAAGTCAAGCACGCTTAACTGTGGAGTTCTTATGTTCTGGGCTCCCGAAAAGAATATACATCTTGTTGGTATAGGAAGTACCAATCAATTCTTTTAAGTCATCCTTCAATCGCATAGTCCCATATCTGCACAACCTTAAGATCCCTCTCATTCCGGTGTAAATTCGGTTCATTCACGTGTCTCCTAGCATAGAAGCTGCCAGGAGCCGCTCTTTGACCACGCTCAATGCATTGGCGATCACTCCCCGCCCTCGTCAGCCTCAGGCGTCGTACGACGGCGGCAGAGCAACAACGACATGGAGAAAGCCCCATGCGGGTTTCTTGGTGTGTAATGTGGATGCAGCTTTTCGAAATGATTTGTTGGTTACAGGGATTGGTATGTGCTTAAGAGAAGAAGCGGGCGACTTTTTGTTGGCAAGAACAGAATGGCAAGCGCAAAGATTGGACAACAAAGAGGATGAAGCTTGGGGCCTTTTACAAGCCCTCCAATGGACTCATGAACTAGAATTATCCCACGTAGTTTTTCAACTAGACTCTAAAGTAGTAGTGGATAATGTTATTTCTAGCAAAAGGGACATCTCTGAATTTGGTTACATTATTACGCACCTTAGGGATATCATTTCTTTATTCCCAAACTTTAAGTTAGAGTTTGTTAAGAGACAAGCAAATGTGGCAGCTCACTCTGTGGCGAGGGCATCTACATCTTGTGCTAGTTCTCATGTTTTTTATTTAGTACCTACTTGTATTGGTGACATTATTGATTTAGAAATGCAATGATTCTATTCCAGTAAAAAAAAGTTATGTGGGAACGTGTATTTTATCATAAACTATTATTCATACATTACATAATATATTTAAAATTTAAAAATAATATTGAAAATAATTAAGAGATTAAATATATAAAATTATAAAAGAGATATGTATAAATTATAGAAATAATCTTTTAAAATATTCTGAATAAAATTCTGAAAATAAACAGTGTGAGATGAAGATACAAAATAACTTGTGTCCTTTAATTTCATTTTTTTTTACGACAGTCCTTTAATTTCATATAATTTATCAAAATTGATAATTATGTAAAGTTTTAATAATAATTAAAAAATTATGGTTAACTTTAGAGTAGTTGATAGAAAAAAAGATATATGTGACGTATGTAGAAAAAAGTGAGATTTTCTTACATTTAAGTGAAGTGTATGTAGAAAAAAACCATGTGACGTATTGCAAATGATGTAGGGTTAACAGAAATTCTTACATTTAAGGGTGAAGAGTCAAAATTGATAACAAGGTTTAATAATAATCTCAATTAACCACTGAAAAGTATAATGCCTTGATACGAACTAGAACACCGCCCGGTATCGGTTATTTAAGATTTTCTTAGTTTCAAACAATAAAAGTTTATGGTGGAATAACGCTCGAAAATTACTCAAAATTCCAACGACGACTGACGCCACCTTTTGCAAATAGAAGTTCACGGTTCTCCACGTCTTTACAGTCCTCAATATTGACCTGATATGTTTTTCTTTGTTTTTTGCTGAATTGGCACCGATCAGGTCATTGTTGAGGACTGTGAGGATGTGAAAGACCGTGAGCTTTTACTTACGGAGAGCGGTACCGGTCATCATTAGAATTTTGAACGATTTTTAAATATTGATCTATATAAACTATTTGATGCGTTGGATCACCTTAACCATATCCTATCATCAGAATCAAAGATATCTAGAAGAAAACCATTTTGAAGTAAATTCCCATCAAGAAACCGGTGGTCCCATCATTACACCATAGACTCATCCAACTCCTCCCATGCCTACCATCGAGCCTTTCCCATATCACGCATTGCTGCCTCTTCCCATTTGTTTTTTCTATCAAGGGCCTTTTGTTTTTTCCCCTCCTACATTTTTTCCATTGAACTTTTTTTTTTGGTCTGATCCATTGAACTCAGATGTGGTTGGATTTTGGGTACTGTTGGACCACCTGAGCTGTTTATGTTGGGGGTTTCTTTTTGCACCAATTTTTTTTTCTTGTACACCGTTTTGTGTGCTTTTTATCCTTCCAAACACCCTTTTCAGAAACCAATTTTTGGAAGTAACTTTTTTTGTATTTTTAATTGGCTTCTGGAACTTCATTTCCATAATACAAAATACATTTTGGAACTTTGATTCCTGGAAACATAATTATGTGTACCAAAAAATAATTTTTGGAAATCATTTGTATTTATCTAACTTTCAGTAAATTAAATTCTGGAACATAGAGCGGCAAGTATTTTCATAATTGAGTACTAAATAATCAAACTACTCCCTCCGTCTCATATTATTTGTCATTTAAGGTTATGCATACGTCTTAAAAAAATTATTAATTGCATCAATTTCCAAGGTGAAATAATTTATTTTGACTAAAATACCCTTATTGTAGTGGAAGTTAGGTAGAAGAGTCAATTGATATAGGGTGATTGAGATATAAATAAATAATGGCATTGTTGGAAAAATATAATTAATGCTCTCTCGATATTAGAAAGTGACAAATAATTTGAGATAAGTAAATATTCCAAATATGACAATTAATATGAGACGGTGAAAGTAAAAAAAAAGTGATTCGTCATAGAGTATTGATGTTCGTAAAGTATAATAAATAAAATACAATAGTCAAGTCAAAGTACAATGGATCTACTAAGTACAGCAGATTGATTCCTCTCCCTCGTGTGATGTGTGTTCCTAGACTCAGTCTCACTACGTGAAATGTTTAATACTTCATGTACAAGCATGTTCCCATGCTTTAGTCTCTTTCGCAACCTCCTCTTTGTCAAGCATATCCTGGAGAATCTCAAAAATCCTCTGAAACTTTGCCTACAAATAACGACATATATAATATACTATTAAGTAACACAACACAATAAATATATTGATAACACGTAAGATCATATGAATTAATATTAAATTACCATAAATGGATGGATATTAATGGAACTAGACTTTAACAACAAGAGGGAGTAGCAATTAGCAACAATGTGATTTGCTCCTAGAAATTCATAGTGAATTACTGTACGTGCTTATAACATTAGTCATCACACTGATCATAATATCTGATTTCCCACTGGTTTTAACTTATCTGTGGTCCATCTAAAGAGACGTGCACCGCTTTCATTTTCATAAAGCTAAAGGTGAACGTATTTAATTTCCTGGTCAGGTTTTTGAGGCAAACGTTAACCCTTATGTCACTAGTTTAGTGGGACGACAATAACTACAGATTTTGAATCCTCCATCTCAGCCGTTTAAGATAACTTTATGGATGACATCAAAATGAATCGTATGATTTGATTTGAATCGTTGGATACATTTTATTTTTAAACCGCTAGAAACCCAATTCCAAAATTGAATTTTATCATGCAGAACGAGGGTTTGTCCAAAGATAAACATATGACTCAAGACGTGAGTTTGAATCTCATTATCGATTTGAGTATAGTAATATGTAAACATTTTTGTAAGCGTTTATTATTATTGAGTTTTGAGGTTTTTTTGACCCGATAAACCCGTACCCAACACATCAAAACTCTTTTTTTATAAAAAAAAAAATTGAATTAGACTATACGGATAATGCTGCCTTATGTGTAGAAAAGGAAATGTAAAAGCCAAATTTGACTTTGAAGTCTGATATTTATTATTCATTGAATTTGCCACCTCTACTTCCTTATTTATTTATTTATTTATTTATTTATGGGTCTTGCTAACGAATACTTTAAGAGCATTGGTTAAGAAATTTATAATTGAAAATATAAATTAAACAATTTTCGACGTAATAAATACATAATTTTTCCATACAAATTTATATCTTTTGATTCTTTAACCAATGTCTTAAGGGTATTTGTTAGCACTTTTTTCCTTTATTTATTTATTCCCATCGATCATCATCTCATGCCATGATGACACAAAAACAAGCAATGGAATCAACACCTCTATGCCACCACCATCTTCACTTTGTATTCATCCCTTTAATGGCCCCAGGTCATCTTCTTCCAATGGTAGACATGGCCAAGTTATTTGCACGACGCAACGTGAAGGTTAGCATAGTCACCACACCCCTCAATTCAATCCAATTCCAAGCCACCATTGACAGAGAGATCCAATCAGGCTCACCCATCCAAATTCTCCACGTTCCATTTCCTAATACAGAGGCCGGAATACCAGAGGGATGTGAAAGCGTTGACACTTTGCCTTCAATGGATTTAATGTCCAATTTTTACATCGCTTTATGCAAGTTGCAACAGCCACTAGAAGAGCTTTTGGAAAAGCTAAGACCTATTCCAAGTTGCATAATTTCGGATAAACATGTTTCATGTGTAGCTGATATTGCAAATAAGTTGAAAGTTCCAAGAATTATATTCGATGGGACTAATTGTTTCCATCTTTTATGCAATCACAATTTACACAACAACAAGAAGATCATTGAGGAGGGTAGTAATAGTATCCCTAATGAAGGGAAATTTGTTGTCCCTGGAATGCCAGATAGAATTGAATTGCGAAGATGTCAGCTTCCAGGGTTATTCAATCCAGGTACAAACAAAAAGTTGAATACTTTTCGCGAGAGAATAAGGGAAATAGCAGAGAAATCATATGGAGTGGTGGTTAATAGTTTTGAAGAATTGGAAGAAGAATATGTTAGAGAGTATCAAAGAGTAACGGGACGTAAGGTATGGTGTGTTGGTCCTGTCTCACTATCAAACAAGGATGACTTGGACAAAGCTCAGAGAGGGATCAAGAGAGACTCTAATTATGAGAATGAAAGCGAATATATTATCAAGTGGCTTGATTCATGGCCTTTAAGGTCTGTGATTTATGTTTGTCTTGGTAGTTTAAATCGTGCAACACCTGAGCAGTTGAAAGAGGTTGGGTTAGGATTGGAAGAAACAAAAAGGCCATTCATTTGGGTGTTGAGAGGGGCATATGGAAGAGAGGAAATGGAGAAGTGGTTATTGGAAGAAGGGTTTGAGGAGAGGGTGAAAGAAAGAGGGATTCTGGTAAAGGGTTGGGTGCCACAAGTATTGATATTGTCACAAAGAGCAATAGGGGCATTTTTGACACATTGTGGATGGAATTCAACACTTGAAGGGATTTGTGGTGGGGTGCCTTTGGTGACTTTTCCTCTGTTTGCTGAGCAGTTTTATAATGAGAAGGTTGTGGTGCAAGTGGTGAAGACTGGTGTGAGTTTGGGAGCTGAAAATGTTGTGCACTTGGGAGACGAAGACAAGTCTAGTAGTGTTCAGGTGAAGAGGGAAAATGTTAAAGATGCTATAGAGAAGGTAATGGGCGAGGGAGAAGAAAAGGAAAGGATAAGGGAAAGAGCTAGAAAGTATGCGGAAATGGCAAGGAAAGCAATAGAAGAAGGTGGATCTTCTTACCTCAACATGTCTCTACTAATTGAAGACATAATACATGTACAGGGGTTAGGTTAATTAGAGGCCCAAAGCTAAGCCACAACTGAAACTAAATGGACGATGATGTTTTGTGCTAAGCGTTTTACCTTTGTTCATACAAATGGATGATGATATTTTTTCTCTCTATTTTTTAAATATTTTTCTGTTACAAATTTTTCCATAATATTATCACAAAGAGTACTGCATAAGGAAGCTCTTAGACAATGATTAGGTGGTTAAAATAGTTCACCCTCTTCTTGTGGAGATCCAGTGTGCTGATTATTTGATAAAATTACCGGTTAGATCGAGAACCCTTAAACTTGAACTAGTGCCTATACCGATTTGATATTCCGGTCCAATTTTGATAATCTTGTAATGTGATCATGGGTGCTTTAAATACGTGGAAGGAAACCTACAAAGATAAATCCTTGCGTTCACTTGAAAGCTAATTAGCCAGCACATGCTCTCCCATAATTCAGCTGCTTGCATTTTCAAATACGAAGAAATAACATAATGATGGACAAGTTACAGACATTCAATTCAACATGTTTTGCACCACTAAGTCTGATACGTGACTTTAGTGTCACACCCTTTATTTGCTATCTTTTGTTTATTATTAGTAATTTTTTATTTCTCTTTAGGGAATAATTGGGAATAATTGTAAGGATCATTGTCATTATTGGACTTGATTTTTATTTTAATTTAGGATTATGCCATATTTGAATTATTGTCAGTACGATTTGGTTTTATTTTATTAGGGAATATTTTTAGGAAACATTTCAGATTTGAATTACTTAGGGTTTTATTGAGTCAATTGGGACTAAGGCTCTATATATTGTAATTCACTTTATGAAATAAAGGAAGTTGAATTAAAATAGAGATGATTCTCTTTGGTTCTCGGAACCGTTCTTAGAACTTATCGGCTTGCCGTGGCGCTCAACCCTGACTTATCAACTGGAACTTTCATAGTCGGTTGTGGCGTCCTCCTGACTTATCAATCGGATTTTCTCATCCCGATTATGGCGTCTTCACCATCACGACTCCCGATTTAGTTACCGACAGCTCCGAGGATCGTATCGCCTTAGGTAAAACAGGGAGCTATAGTTTCATAACGACTTATTGTGTTATGTGACTATGGCCGCGACTAGGGAGTAGTGGTTGTTTTTCTTCTTTTCTTTTTATTTCTGTTTGTAACGGAAAAAAACGAGTGCATGAATCCATAACGATATCAACACGCCGATGGAGAGATTTGACAGAATTTTTTTTTGTAACGTGCGCTTGAACCTAGGCACACACCACGGGACACTGGAACAAATTAGACTTCTTTTATTTATAAACGAGGTGTCGAAAAGACTCGTCTGGATTAAGGAGAGAGACAACGGATTAGAGCACAAGAAAGGTGACTTGAATCACATCCCACGAATAATAGAATTGTTTGTTGCGGCTTCTGGAGTGGCAGACATGCGAAATACTTTCCCATGTCTCCAACTGTGAATGACCCCTTCTTAACTACGCCTAAAACATCTTAAGATGACGTTTATTTTTCCATTGAGATAGCGCTTAAAAGCATTATAGGAATAATCAGCATCTAAGATTCATGAGCACAATAGATAATGCGTTGAAAGCATTATTTGCGTCGCGATAGAGATAACGTGTGCCTAAGCGCACATTGTATAATACTCATTCCTAAAACGCTTTCCTACAGAAGTGATATCTTAAGTTGACAATCATATAATACATTTTCTAGAAAGTGTTATCTTAGTCTCTGTAACACCCTAATTTTCATAGCGCTACTGATACAATATTTTTTTAAAAAGTTAAAATACTTTTGAAAATGAAATAGTCTATTTGCATGGTTTTCGAAAAATGTGGGTCTAATAAATTTTTTTAAACTTATTTTAAAATAACAATCAGAGTATTGTAGCATTTTCGAAAAACCTGTTGCACAGCAAAGCACAATAACCAAAAATACAATAACCACATAAATAAATTTGTATAATCATATATAAGTAACAGACAAAATTTTTGAAAGATTTATTATACAAAATATAATCAAAGAAGTACACCATTGACTCCTATAGCTGGTCAATCCTACACTCTTATTGTGCTCCACGGCAAGATTCACATCTAAGACTCCAAGAAAAATACATCCATAACTAGTCCTCTCAGCAATGCTCGTAAGCAATCGTAATCACTCTACAATCTTCATCACCTGGGTATCATCCATTGAAATTGGAGTACCACAGGCAAGAGTCATCTTACAGAATATAACATATAAAAATAACAAATGCATATACACCTATAATAATCATATTATTCCATATTCAATAATCAACATCTTAAAGAATGCATACAAACCCCTCTTGATGCATCCTGTATGTCAGTGCACATGATTCTGGAATATCACCATAATACCCATACCAATGGGCTCATCGGTTTTGCTCCTCTCATAGGACCCATCCCATCATAGGATGTAACAGACCGACATCTTCAATCTTATAGAAATTATTGACACTGAACTCCACAAATAGGACCAATCCACACATAGGATTTAATTCAGGTTAACTTCACTATATATGCATGCCAATGCATCATCATATTTGATTGAACATACCAATACATATGATATTTCAACTTTTCATAATAAATGAATCATCAAAGGATCCATGACACCACAAGATTCACACATATATTCACAAATACATGTTAAACAAATTTAACCATGTATAGTCACCAAAACACATCAGTATTTCAACTACTCATAAAACATCAAAGACAGTCAATTAAACATACTTAAAATAAATTTTATAAGTGCAATGGAAGATGCCCTTACCACCAAGTTTTTCTTCCTTGTTCACGTCAAAAATACTATCATGCATGTACTCGCTCACGTATACAACCACCTTCTTTACAACCTAAGATAACAACACTAAGGCTGTGCTTGGTTCTGGAGAGAAGTTGTGAAGAGAGAAATATATGAGAGAGAGTGTATAAAGAGAGAAATAGGTGAGAAATAGAGTAGATTTGGGGTATTGTTTGGTTTATGAGAAAGAGAAGAGAAAAAGAGAAGAGAGAAGTGTTGATTATTTTTGAAAAGACATTAATATCCTTGACTAAAAATTTAAATAATTTGAGATATTAGGAGAGAATAAAGGGTAGAAATGGAAAAAGAAAAAAAATATTCTCTCTCCCCGTTTCTTCGCAACGGAGAGATGATTGGAAAAAGTGAAAAAATTATCACCTCAGTCTTTCTCGCGCCTACTTCTTTGCTGTTCCAAACCGAAGAAATGCTTCACTTCTCGCGTAAATCGATCGCATCAACTTCTCTCGTCTCTTTTCACCCGAAAACAAACATACGCTAAGGTTTAGAACCAATTCCTAAACCTCTAAAATAACACCTAAGTCATAGTTAGACAACTAAAACTTAAGACACAGTACTCTAAAATTCTTCTAATTTAAAACTCACTCTTATAACATTAAAATCAATTAAAAGTATAAAAATAATTTTCTAAAAACTTAGAAACCACACGGTTTCTCTAATTAAAACAACAACCAAAATTATTCCATTTCCAAAATCTTTTTCAACAACAAAACCAACATCAAAACCAAAGATGTTGTTACTAAAAATTCTAAGACTCCACCATCTTTGAGAAACACAAATTTCTCTAAGATTTTGGTGTTTCATGGTCTAAAAATATTAAAACAACTCTTAAACAATTTAAATTAAATCCAAACTTTTTCAAAAGCTTCTAAACTACTACAACAACAAAACGCCTAAATAAATTTAGGATTTAAACTCAAAAATTTCCTCCTTCCTCCTCCTAGGGCTCACGGCCTTTAGGGTGTTTCTAGGGAAAATCTTCAATTTTATTTATTAGCTACAACAACAAAAACAACATCAAAATCCTAAAAATCAACTTAAAACTTCAAATAATTTTTTTCAAAACTCTCCTCTAAGTCATAGCTTGAACAAGCTCAAGGAGAAGAAATTCTTAATTCTTTTCTTGATCAAAATATTAACAACAACAACAAAACTACACCAAAATAACCACAAAACAACTAAGTGATTCAAGCTCAATCTTTCTCAAAGTTCTCCTCTATGTCATGGCCTCTCAAAGGCTCAAAGGAGAAGAAAGATTTCACCACTTAATCACTAAAAATCATTATTAATACTAAACTAAAAATTAGAAGTAGAATCAAAGATTACTTGCCCAAAATTTCTCCCAAAGGTTCAAGACTTTAAGGTTTCTCAACAAAGGGAAACTCTTAATTTATGGCTTCACATGCATGATTAAGGTTCCCATCATGAAATTGGAAGAGAAAATTTGAGGAAAAGGTGATGTTTTTGGTGAGAAGACCCACGGTTTTTAGAGAGAGAATTAGTAAGACAAAACTTGTTTTCTTTTCTTCTAAAACCCATAAACATGACAAGCGAGAAAAAAAATGAATTTTTCCCTTCTTTTTATCCTTCTAATCCGATCAGCCTAAAGGGATATAAAAGGAATTTTTTCCTCGCAATTATTTACTTGGCCAAGAAGGCTTTAGAGGATAAGGATCATACTAAGTCAAAATTACAACCAATTAAAACTCACCATTTTCACCTAAGCTTTATGACTCATTAAGCCAATCAAATTTTAACCACATAAATATTTATGACTCATCCTAAGTCATGATTACTCCCATATAATGTGGTCCAATAGAAAAATTCTAACTTTCACACTTTTACTTCATCCTGTAAATTAATTTACTGAGAAATTAATTTACCTCGTGACTAAAAAATTATCGTCGAATAATTTCTACACCAATAAATCATAAATCTAATCTAATTTAATACAATCACATAATGTCACAGCAAGTCACGATTCGATTTTTATGGAAATCGAAATTTATTACTGATTTAATTGCAGATAGAAAATTATCTGACAGTTCAAAATACTACGAAAAATCCACTCAGAATTTTCCAACGAATTTTGAACCATAAATTAATATTAAATATTAATTCTCAAATTTAATTTTATCATAATTTTATTCAATCACTTTCTTAATCAACAAAAATACGCATCACCGCGTCAACAGAAAATTCACATAAAAACTCTGTCGATGAATTCACATTAAAAGCAGCACACGTCTATGTTGTCCATTAATCTGAATTGACACCGAAAATAATAATTATTGAAAATATATCAACACAATTCCTTGTGCTCTCAGTAAGTCATGGAGGTGATCAGTCTCTAAGATTTATCTTCAAGTATTTGAGATTTTATTATTAAAACAATTTTTTATAAAAATTGGGATGTTATAGTCTGATTCCTATAACAATTTCCTTAGCAAACACTCTCTGAATAAGTCTCAAATGCCGCTTTCTCAATAAAGCGTTATTTTTCTTTTAACATCTGTTGAAACCATTTGCACATATAACATGTTGTGACTGTGGGTCCCATGCTCATAAAGTTTATAAACAAATCACTTGAAACCATTGTTATCAAGTTCTATAAATCACATTCAAAAGCAAAATAGTGAGCACCCAAAACTCACAACAAGACAGAGTGTTTAAAAAAAGAGAGAAAATTCTTCTAGCCTTACCTTTTCTTAAAGTGTGTGAACCAATGGTGCATTACAGGTTTTTATAGGCAAGGTAAGGGACCCCCTCATGAAATACAAATTGTAAATGCCCCTATATTGGGACCTCCATTAATATAATAATCCTAGATTTGTAACAACTATTACCCTCTTCAATTTGCAACAACTCCCTCATCATAGTCTGCACATTGTCAATATGTGAGCCACATAATTGCTAGATTCTAACATAAAGAGAGACAAATCTGTTATTATTTAAAAAATATAGATATGCAAAAAAATACACAGAGCAAATAAAATAAAAATTGTGGAAAGACAGACACAACAGCGCATATTTTTCGCTAGTTATCTATACCTATATATAGAGAATAACCTAAGGTAACTAACTACTTTTGTATCATGTTCTTCCTATTTTGCCTCTTAACTAAAATTTAAACTGAAATTTAAATTTATATACCTTTTTATTTTTATTAAAAGATAATCTTACCTATATATAAAGAGAATAGCCTAAGGCAACTAACTTTTTTTTTGTATCCACATTTTCTTCCTATTTTGCCCCTTAACTGAAATATAAACTTAAATTTAAATCTATATACATTTTTTATTAGAAAATAAAAAAATAATTTATTTAACTATCTGATAAAACTCCTTTTATTTAACAAATTTATCTAACAATATAAATATAAAAAAATAATACACACAACAAATAAAATAAAGAATGCAGAAAGACTGGCACAACAGTGCCCTTCTTTACGCTAGTTATTAGTAAAGGTCATATGAGGTTTTGATGTCCACATTTCATTTTCCATAATTATCCTTGATTTCCCCTTAACTGCATAGCAATAACCACCGGTTAGAGAGTTATAATTTAAAATATTTTTTAAAAGAAGATAAGAATCTTGAAATGATTATGATTTATCTCTTTATTTAAATATTAAGTTTTGGATAAAATTAATTAGTTTCATCTCTAATAAGAGGTTATTCAAAAAAGTGGAGATAAAAATTTCAAAAATTTTAAGTCTATAAAAATTAGGAAATCATATATAAAATTGGAGGATCTAAAAAATATTCATAAAAAATGCGGACAAACAAACACTGTAACAATATTTTGAATTTAAAGACAACATTATATTTATAACAAAAATATGTTGAACTTGACTGTCAATAACTTATTATTAAAATCCAAAATCCTTCAACAGTAATATTGTCAAAATCAAATAGAATTTGATTTAAATTTGGAGAGAATAGCATAATTGTAACAACATTAATATATTGAATTTGCCTCAAAATAAAGCAATATCTTAATTTGAAGTTCTTGTACAATAAGATTTGTGAAAATTGAAAAAAATTTAATTTAATTTGCCTAAAGTTGTTTGCTTGGACCCCGGATTTTAACCCAACCATGCAACAGATCTCAAGCGCTCAGTGTTGGATCCGCATAACCGCTCTACCACAAGAATATTGGTGGTCGAAGATTCTGTTCATCATTGCAAATAGCATCGGGACTCCTATCTGTCTTGATGCTGCCACCAGTAAGTGCGCTGAAGATAGGTCATATGGACACTATGCTCGGGTGATGGTTGATTCGGATGCTTCTTCTCCGTTGCGTAATCAGATTCTGGTGGAGAGAAGAGGTTATAATTTTTTTGTTGGCGTCGAATATGAGAATCTATCGGACTTTTGTCAATATTGCCGTATTGTTGGCCACATTGCAGAGAATTGCAGGAAAAGAACATACGATCAAGCAATTGCTGAGAAACATGTCAAAGGAAAAAATGTTGTTACAAATATATTCCTAAGAGGAGGGTAGAGGGCAAGGACAAAGAGATATCGGTGGTTGCTCCAAAGGTCGTGTCGGTGCCTCTGCTAAATGAGGATGGATCATTACGTAATCCGGAAGCTGTCTTCAATCCAAATTTTGTTCTGGTTTAGCGTGTTGCAGTCAACAGGTCTACTATGGACGGTGTCTCTAATGCACCACTCACCAGAACTGAGACTGGTCGTGAGAACCCTTTGCTGGGTTTCACTCAGAATCATGGTTTGATTGCTCAAGGTATTCATGCGGATCAAGGCATACAAGAGGCAAGGAAGGGCGAACAGGTTCACCATGGTGATAATTCTGTTGATGTTACTGTATCGCCGGGTTTGGATTTGAGTCCAACACAAGCTATTCAGCATCATCCAAGGTAGCTGACTCTATAACATCTTTGCTGCAAGCTGTTAATCAGGTTCAATATTTGCCTATCAATGCCTATACTAATTCGCATATTTTAGAGGATGTTATTACTGCTGATTCAGAACATGAGCAGTTTGTTGAAGCTGCACAACAGGTTTGTGTTGGTCCAAATATGCAGGTTTTAGATGATATCTTAGTTACTCCTGCTCATATTGAGCACGATCTTAGCTCTTTTTCAGCTGTTGTTCAGAATGATTGTAAAGTTTTATCTGCGTTGTGGGTAAAACAAAAGGATACAAGTACTTCTAAGGAAGAAGAGCAGAATAATGATAATGCTGTTGATGATGGTTTCACACTGGTTAAGCCCAAATCTAAGAAGCAGTATAACTTGAGACTAAATAGACGACCTAATTCTAGGTTTACTTAATTGTTTATCTTGAATAGGTTTTGTTTACGTGCCCCATGTTTATGTTTTCTGCTTTTTTCCTTTTTTTTTTAATAAATTATGGTGACTTGTCACCTTGTTTAAAAATAAAAAAAAAGAAAATAATTTAATTTGAATTTGAAGACAATAACATAATTATAAATAATTATATTAGAATTTGATTCAAAAACAAATACTATCAAATTCAAAGTTTTCCAATAATATATGTGATATACAGCATCAAGTAAGATTTGATTTCAAAATTTGAAGCTAACAGCTGCATTTGTTATTATAATTTAAATAAAATAGGAAAGCCATAAGAGCTTTGATCAAAAGTTGAGACTCTTTTTTTTTTTTTATCTGAACTGAACTGAAGAGACACTGATTTATATAAAACTATAAAAGTGGATAATATGAACCCTTGTAGGTGAATGGTTTGTCTTTCAACGTTATTTAACTTTACAAAAGTAAATAATAAGGTAATATATTTTTTTTTTTTGAATCAATATAAGAATTTTTAATTCCAGCCAAAGTTATATGGATATAATTTTTAATTTTTGTTCCTACACTTGCCCAGTAAATTAATCACTTTTTAAATAGTGTGTTAACTTTAAAAAAATTAATTGGACCAATCACAAGAAGTGTTAAAAAGTATGTCAGTATTACATTTGATACATATGATATAATTATTGCAAAACTATACATAAAAAAAGGGAAAATTACACTCACCTTTTTTGAGGTTCTTTTTAATGACACGCATATCCCCTCTAGTTTGTAAATAGACACTAGTCTCCTTTATTTGTGTCTCCAATCGACACAAACCTCCTTTGGAAGTTAACATCGTTTGATGCTCCGTTAGATCGAAGGCAAACAGAAAAGAAATTACAATTCGTGAGCTTATGTTTGGAACGCAACACTCAACTATTAAGCACTTTGATAAGGGTTCAGATTAAATCATGGCAAGGTAAAAGAGGAGCAATTTCAAAGGTAAGATTCAATAATATTCACATGGACACTGAAGTATAATTGCTTCCTGCACGAAGTTGGCTCCTGGAGTCCTGGTTAACTCATCAAGTCACAAACTTGACAAGAAGTAACCAAAAGAGCATAATAATATCATCTTTGGTTACTAAAGGATAATTCGAAGCACTCTCAAATTGATGAACCAATCCTAGTTGACAACTTAGCGTCAAAGTCATTAGGAGAATGATGACTTAGCAATTCCAAGGAATCTATGGAGATGGAGATGATTATGATGGATTTGGTGGCAGCTTCGGTGTTGGGGGTGGTCACACATTAGGTGGTATCAGTGGCGTATCCAGACCCTGGGTCAGTGGGGTCAAACCATTTAACTTCAATTAATAATTATTATATTATGCTTTGTAAATATGTTCTTTGTGTCTTATCTTGATCATAAATATAATAAATCGATATTTTCATTTGCTTTCCTTAATCAACATGACAACTCTTCTAAATTAATTTCAACGTGTTGTTGTTGGGAACTTGATTTCACAAGATTGTTGCTCATTTGATGATAATCTCCTCTTCAAAAAATCTATTTATTATCTCCTACAATTTAATTTCCTACAATTTAAAAACAAAATTAATGACAAAAAATAAAATTAACAATAAATTAGGCAGTGCCAAAACTCCCAATGTTAGGTACACATTTTTGAGGGAAATGTTAGGTACACATAGTGAGTATTGTTTTCAAATTTCAAAATAACAATTAAATGGGTTTTATGTATTTTGTTTATAAATAAAATTAATGGGTAGACTCAAATTGGTCATTCACAATAAACATAGAGACTTATTTAATCCCTGAGAAATGAAAAAATATCAATTTAATCCTTAAGAGTTTCAAATATCGGTCAAATTAGTCTCTGACAGACACTAAAATGTCCCTAAAAATATTTTTAAAGAGATTAATTTGACCAAAATTTGAGATTTTTTATGATCAAATTGGTATTTTTCATTTCTCAGGGACTAAATTGGTCTCTGTATTTTTGTCAGGAATCAATTTGGGCAAATGAGATGAGAGAGACGGTACAATTATGGGTAGTGGGTGCAAAACTGTAAAGTCAGAGGGGTCAAATAAAAAATTTCCGAAGTGCTAGTGGGATTTTAAAAAATTGAGGGTGTGCACACTCACATAAACGTAGGTCCGCCTCTGGGTGGTATCCATGGTTGTGGCTATGGAAGAGAATTTGGTGGGTATGGTGTTAGTCAAAGAAGCATCTCCCCAATAACCTTATTAATGGCACCGATTGAAATGAAGAAAAAGTGGTGCAAGTGTGGTGCAAGTTTTTCAACACACCCATTAACTAAAGGCATTTTTTTCTTTGGCAGAACCAATTATTCAAAGATGTTGCAGCCATATTAGTAGGTGTTCACATTACCAATGACTTCTATAAATAGGGGCATTGTAGGAGAGGAAATTCATTCCAACATTGAGTGCATTCCAAGTTGAGAGAGTGAGCACCGAGAGAAAATTCCAGTGAGGGAGTTTTTGTGAAAAATATTTAGAGAGAAATATTTTGGGTGTAATTGGGTTGTGGGTTTTGTGAGAGAGTGTGAGTGTTTGTAAACACAGTGTGTATTTTCCTTTTCAATATAAGGTCTGCAGCAGTCCGGAGACGTAGGCATTATTGGCCGAACTCCGTTATCAATTTTTGTGTGTGCTTCCGCATTTATTTTTCGCTCTTCCACTAATCTGACTATGCGGAAATTTTGCGTAATTTCCTAACAACTGGTATCAAAGCTAGTTGGTTATTTCTGCTAAATCATGGTGAGGATACTGTTCACGTGAATAGTAATTTTGTGAATAGTAAAATTGGTCGGCACTACCAATTTGTCCACGGAGGTGTTCTAAAGCACGGTGGTTCGCATAAATTGTCAGAAACGATCCTGAGAAGTCAGACTCGAGTGGGAGTGATGGCCGCAGATGAAGGAAAGATGAAAATTGAAAAGTTCGATGGTGCGGACTTTGGCTTTTGGAAGATGCAGATCGAGGATTATCTGTATCAGAAAAAGCTATATCAACCTCTCACAGGAAAGAAACCAGCAGAGATGAAGGAAGATGAATGGATCCTTCTTGATAGACAGGCCCTTGGCGTTATCCGTTTGATGTTATCCCGTAATGTTGTGTTTAACATTGCAAAAGAAAAGACCACGGCGGATCTTATGAAGGCTCTTTCCAACATGTACGAGAAGCCATCGGCCTCAAACAAAGTTCATTTGATTAGGCGGTTGTTTAACTTGCGGATGGCGGAAGGTGCATCGGTAGCGCAACATCTCAATGAACTCAGCTTAGTCATAACCCAGTTGAGTTCAGTTGGAATTGAATTTGATGATGAGGTACGAGCATTGATACTTTTGTCTTCTCTTCCAGAGAGTTGGAATGCTACTGTCACAGCTGTGAGTAGCTCAACGGGAAACAATAAGTTGAAATCAGACGATGTTCGTGATCTAGTTCTCAGCGAAGAGATCCGACGGAGAGAGTCGGGTGAATCTTCATCCTCTTCAGTATTGCATACAGAGTCAAGGGGAAGAAATTCAGCTAGAGGAAATGGACGTGGCAAATCAAAGGGCAGACGGTCCAAATCCAGAAATCATCAAAGTTCCCAAAACTCCAACTCAAAGACTATCGAGTGTTGGAATTGCGGGAAGGCCGGGCACTACAAAAATCAGTGCAGGAGTGCACCGAAGAACCAAGAGGCAAAGGACGAGGCAAATGTTGCTTCCACCTCAGGAGGAGGTGACGCGTTGATATGCTCTTTGGAGAGCAAGGAAGAGTCTTGGGTATTAGACTCTGGAGCATCTTTTCATGCCACTTCGCAGAAAGAATTCTTCGAGAACTATGTACCCGGAAACCTTGGTAAAGTTTACCTTGGTAACGAACAATCTTGTGAGATTGTCAGCAAAGGTGTAGTGAAGATTAAGTTGAACGGGTCTGTATGGGAATTGAAAAATGTCAGACATATTCCCGACCTGACGAAGAACTTAATCTCAGTAGGCCGCTTGGCGATGACGGCTACACAACGCCTTCCACTACGATCATTGGAAGATTTCAAAGGGTACAATGACGATTGCTCGCGGCAGAAAGAGTGGTACTTTTATAAGACAGAGAGCATGCCATTTGATTGCGATAAAGAAATGATAGTCCCAATCTATGGCACCAGAGACTAGGCCATATGAGTGAGAAAGGGATGAAGATCATGCACTCGCGGGCAAATTGCCGTGTCTTCAACAAGAGAAATTGACATGTGTGAAGACTGCATACTTGGAAAGTAGAAAAGAGTTAGCTTTGGACAAGTGGAAGAACCCCAAAGAAAGAGAAACTCGAGCTTGTTCACTCGATGTTTGGGGTCCAACGATCGCCTCATCCATCGCTGGGAAGCAATACTTCGTGACTTTTATCGATGATCACTCTAGGAAGGTATGGGTATACTTTCAAACATAAGTCTGAAGTATTCGAGGCTTTCAAGATGTGGAAAGCCATGGTAGAAAACGAGACAGATTGAAGATCAAAAAGCTCAGAATCGACAATGGTGGTGAATATGAAGACACCAGATTCAAGAAGTTCGCTATGAGCACGGATCGTAATGGAGAGAAGTGCAGTGCACGCCTCAACACAATGGTGTAGCCGAGCGTATGAATCGAACGTTGATGACAGAGAGAGCCGTAAACTTGCGGGTGCGTCAGCTTATCAAGGGCGCTTCGGGGCGTAAGCCAACACAGCTTACTTGATCAACCGAGGTCCATCGGTACCATTGGAGCAATGAATCACCGTAAGAGGTATGGAGCGAAAAGAGGTAAAACTCTCACATCTTAGAGTTTTCTACTGTAGCATATGTGCATATCAGTGATCAAGGCAGGACTAAGCTTGATCCCAAATCAAAGAAGTGCACTTTCATCGGTTATGGTGAAAATGAGTTTGGCTACCGTCTTTGGGATGATGAAAACAAAAAGCTGATCCGCAGTAGAGATGTGATCTTCAATGAAAGAGTGATGTACAAGGACAGACATAGCACAGACACCAGCAACTCAGAACAGAGTGGGCCAGTGTATGCAGAGGTGGACGATGTCCTAGAAAGTCCTATGGTTGAGAATCCTCAGTCAGAGGAATCAACTTATCCAGGTAGCAGACAACAATTTGACACAGTAGAGCATCCTACTCCAGCTCCGACAGTGAGAAAGTCTTCTCGAGTTCCCGTGCCCAACAGAGATACATGGACTACATGTTGTTGACTGATGGAGGAGCTCAAGATTATGCGAAGCATGTCGCATCGCAGATGCTAGCAAGTGGGAGCTTGCCATGAAAGACGGGATGAAGTCTTTGATCTCCAATCAAACATGGGAACTAGCTGAGTTACCCGTGGGAAAGAAGGCACTTCACAACAAATGGGTGTATCGGGTGAAGGAGGAGAATGATGGCTCCAAGAGATACAAAGCCCGACTAGTCGTTAAAGGATTCCAGCAAAAGGAAGGAGTTGACTACACCGAAATTTTTGCTCCAGTTGTGAAGCTCAATACTATCAGTCGTGTTAAGTATTGTTGCAAAGCGAGAGCTCTACCTTTGAGCAGTTGGACGTGAAAACTGCGTTTCTTCACGGAGACTTAGATGAGGAGATCTATATGCACCAACCTGAAGGTTTCTTAGAAGATGGAAACAAAAATATGGTGTGCAGATTAAAGAAGAGCTTGTATGGCCTGAAACAAGCTCCGAGACAGTGGTACAGGAAGTTTGAAAGCTTCATGCACAAGGAAGGCTTTCAGAAGTGCAACGCTGACCACTATTGTTTCTTCAAGAGATATAAGTCCAGTTATATCATTTTGTTACTTTATGTCGATGATATGTTAGTAGCAGGTTCAGATATGGATGAGATTAAAAACTTGAAGATGCAGTTGTCAAAAGAATTTGACATGAAGGACTTGGGTCCAACAAAGAAGATCCTTGGAATGCAAATCACGAGAGATAAGCAGAGAGGAATTTTGCAGTTATCTCAGGCGGAGTACATCAACCGTGTTTTGCAAAGATTCAACATGGGCAACGCCAAACCGGTCAGCACACCTTTGGCCAGTCATTTTCGTCTATCCAAGGAACAGTCACCTCAAACAGAGGAAGAAAGAGAATCCATGGCTAGGATACCATATGCTTCAGCCATTGGAAGTTTGATGTACGCAATGGTCTGTACGAGGCCAGACATTGGCCATGCAGTGGGAGTAGTTAGCAGGTTTATGTCAAATCCAGGAAAAGCTCATTGGAAAGCAGTGAAATGAACTTTGAGGTATCTACGAGGCACCACAGAGAAGTGTTTGTACTTTGGCAAAGGAGAAATAAAAGTACAAGGCTACGTAGATGCAGACTTTGCAGGTGAAGTTGATCACCGAAGAAGTACCACTGGTTACGTATTTACTGTTGGTACTACAGCAGTTAGTTAGATGTCGCGGATATAAAAGATTGTTGCTTTATCCACTACAGAGGCTGAGTATGTAGCAGTAACAGAAGCCAGCAAAGAATTGATATGGCTTCAGGGATTGTTAACAGAGTTGGGCTTCACACAGGAGAAGAGTGTTTTGCACAAAGGATAGTCGAGTGCGATACATCCGCAAAAACTCAAAGATTTCACCTGCAACAAAGCACATTGGTCTTCGTTATCACTTCATCGATTCTCGCTTGAGGATGAGGTGTTAATGTTGAAGAAGATTCAAGGAAGTAAGAACCCAAAGCAGACATGTTGACAAAGGTGGTGACTATCGACAAATCAAGTTGTGCTCAACTTCGCTTGGCCTCGCCAAATAACAAATCAGAAAGGTCAGCTGCATGATCGAGGTGTGAAGACCGATTGAAATCAGTCTTCAAGTGGGAGATTGTTAGTCAAAGAAGCACCTCCCCAACAACCTTATTAATGGCACCGATTGAAATGAAGAAAAAGTGGTGCAAGTGTGGTGCAAGTTTTTCAACACACCCATTAACTAAAGGCATTTTTTTCTTTGGCAGAACCAATTATTCAAAGATGTTGCAGCCATATTAGTAGGTGTTCACATTACCAATGGCTTCTATAAATAGGGGCATTGTAGGAGAGGAAATTCATTCCAACATTGAGTGCATTCCAAGTTGAGAGAGTGAGCACCGAGAGAAAATTCCAGTGATGGAGTTTTTGTGAAAAATATTTAGAGAGAAATATTTTGGGTGTAATTGGGTTGTGGGTTTTGTGAGAGAGTGTGAGTGTTTGTAAACACAGTGTGTATTTCCCTTTTCAATATAAGGTCTGCAGCAGTCCGGAGACGTAGGCATTATTGGCCGAACTCCGTTATCAATTTTTGTGTGTGCTTCCGCATTTATTTTTCGCTCTTCCACTAATCTGACTATGGGGAAATTTTGCGTAATTTCCTAATATATGGGGGATATGCTGAAGCAATGGGGCCCTATAGAGGAGATACTTCCCTCAAGTATGCTGGTCGTTATGGTAAGCTTTGACAGAGGCTATGATCTTAGTAGGTATGGGGGACCTAGTGAGAATTATATATGAGGCATATGGCAGTGTTGATGTTGCTGTTGATGGGGGATCTTCTAGTGATGGTGTGTATCTGGATATGGAAGGGCTAGTGGAGGCTCCTTCTATGGAAGTAGAAGAGAATATGGTCCTGGTCGATATCATCCTTATGGAAGATAGAAGCTTATAGCCAAGCATTTTAGCTAGGACTGCATCAATTATTTACCTACACTTTCATTTATCAACACACCATTTTCTTGTCAGCTCTAGAAGCCTACACATGAAGTTAAATTTACATGTGTCAAGGAAGAGGGGGGTTGTGTTGTGTTGGAGTGGAATGATTGAAGGCAAATTAACTCCATTATCCAACATGACGAGTAATGAAGCTAGGAAGGCAAGTAATTGTGACGCTCTTTTTCCCTCAGTGTTTGGTTGCGGGGTTTTGGAGGGGAGGGGAGAGGAGGGGTTATTTTAAATTTTATACGTTTGGTTCATTTTTTTAGAGGGGAGGGAAGGGAAGCAAAATCCTTCCTAAGCCAATTTTGGCTTCCCTCCAAAAATGGGGTTTTTTGGAGGGGAGGGGGAGAGATTAAATCATTTAAAATAAAATTACTTAAATATCCTTATATATAATATAATATAAAAGGCTATAAGGATATACAAGTAAATTAATTCATTCCCTCAATTAAAATCTCTCCTCTCCCTTCCTAAACCAAACAAGCAAAAACTTCTCTTCCTTTCCCTCTCCTCCTCTCAACCAAACACAAAATCAAATTAAATCCTTCCTCTCCCTTCTCCTCCCCTCCCATCTCCTCCATTCAAATCCCTCCCCTCCCCTCGCTTCGTTTGAACCAAACAGACGACAACAATGGCTTACAGCGTGAGTCACAAGGGAGGTGGGTGTTTTTAGGAAACTAGAGCACCAACACATTTTTAGATCACGATTATAATATTCAAATATATGTAACAAGATTAGATATGAGGAAAAAAAAATCACCACCAACAGATCAAAAGTGAATCCTAAATTACAAAGACAAAAGCCTCTTAAGTAAAAAAAGATTCTACTAAGCTAATGACGTCAAACCAAAATTCAAATTTCGAGCGTCTATATTATCTACATTAATTAATATATAAACAATATTTTACACTTTTATCTCTACTTTTTTTTTGTCAAAAAAAAAAATCTCTACTTTTTTTTTCCTTCAAAATATTGTTATTATATGTTACCCATTAAAGATTTATAAATAAATATTCAAAGTAAGGCTAAAACAATAAAAGTATGTCGGTATTCATTATTTAAATATTCAATGATAGATGGTCTATAAAAACGACGTTTTAACATGTGCAATCACCAATGTATTTGACCCGTGCCGTGCACGAGTATATGTATTCTATTGAGAATAATTATTTAATGTAATATATTTTTATTAAATAATTAGTCAATAAAGAGTAGTATATTGTATAGTTTGAATAATAAAATTTAAACCATTTGAACATTAAACTAATTTGTTATCTTTTGCATAAATCATATCATCTTTTCATGGTTAGGGTTCCCATCGCATACTCTTATTCAATATATTATATGTCATTAAATATCAATAAATAAAAATATACGTAAAGAAAGACTATGCGAAATTTCATAAGAAATGTATCTAAAGTGCATATAAAAGTTCAAAAGGAATTTGTTTCTAAAAATTATAAAAAATATTTTAATTTTGTGAAGATAAATAAAATGAATTTAAAAATGAATTCACTAAAATTCTAGAAAAATATTCAAACAATATAATAAAAGAAAATATTGATAAGAATGACATTCTAAATATTATAGAATGAATCGAAAATAAGCAGACAGAAAAGTACTTTGTTATAATTAATGAAGATGAATAATAAGATTTTTCATATAACTTCTATCTTATGGGTATTTGTTATAAATGTTTACCAATATAATTATTAACTAATAGTTGAAATTTAGCTCATTAATTGGAAATGTCAAATTTTTGAAGGAATTTCAAATAAGAAAAAAAGTTAAAATATAACTTATATAAAAGTGGAGGTTAAGCCGTAATAGTTACTCTTTTTTTCTCTTATTGATTACTCACTTTTCTATTTATTATATTGATTTATCAGTCATCATTTATCTCTTGCCACTAAATAGGAAAATGAGTAATTAATAAAGAAAAATAGATAATTATTACAACTTAAAATATGTTAGGTTGTACATATTAGAAAAAGGGTTTTTTTAATGTACAACCTTGCACACGATAAAAATTATTAATTGTCCTTTTTTCCCTTATTAATTGCTCATTTTTCTCATTTATCTTATAGATTCACATTTATGTCATGTCTATCTACCCACAAAAAAGGAAACTAGGTAATTAATAAAAAAAGTGAGTAATTAATGATTTTTATCGAGTACAAAGTTATACAAGTTAGAAAAACACTTGGAAAAATCATAAAAATATTACAAATATCAGAAATGGGAATCAAACCCAACACAATCTTTATCTTATTCCGAATTGTTGGATAGGATGAAGACACGTTAATTTTATGTTTGTTTCTTTTTTGTGAAATCTTGGAGTTTTTTCAACTACTCTTGTTCAATTTAGGTTGAAGACACGTTAAATTTGTGTTTTTTCCTAAACCCAACAATCTTGAAAGTATGAGTAATTCTGAACAAATACAACATATTTTTTGTTTTTTTAAGCAAAGAAAAGGAAAAAAGCCTTGTTAAAACCATAATCTGTCCAAATTTGTGAATTGGAAAGGACCTTTTTTTTGTTACATACTTGCAGTGACTATGTCACTACAATAAATTTCCCTATCTATTATATTTATTATCTATTATATATTATAAAAGAAGATTTTCAAGTTTCAAATCTAGAGAGTCGAATTTATGATTTTAATTAATGATAATTTATTTCAAATTTTTAATTTTAAAAATATAATTTTGAAATCTATTATCTATTATAATATATTAATTTTTGAAATATCTATCTATTTCTATTCTATATATCTATTATCTATATAAAAAAAGTTTTGTTTTCCGGGCTAAATCATTCATACGTTTTAAATTTTAAAATCTCAGGTATTATATATTTATGTACTATATAAAAAGTTTTTCATGTCACGCATCACCACTTAAATCATTCACAATAATTTTAAATAAACACATTTTGATTTTAAGATATATTTCAAATTATAACTGATTTAAATTATAGGATATTATTCAAAATATAAGTATCAATTAAAAGAAATTTAAAAATTAATTTCGATTTTTTATTCAATATTATTTATTTCAAATTCTCATCTAGAAAAAAGAAATTAAAATTTCAATTAAAGCTAACTTATTTCAAATTTTGAATTTTTAAAATATAATTTTGAAATCAATTATATGATATAAGTTTTTAAAATTTTAATTTTCAGAATATAACTAATATAAGTTTGAGGTTACTATTTAAAATATAATCATCATTTAACAAAAACTTCAAATTTAATTTCAAACTTTTATGCTATATAATTTGTGTATTTTATTTCAAGTTTCGAATCTAGAAAACTTAATTTAGAGTTGTAATTAAAGATAGTTTATTTCAAATTTTAAATTTTGACAAATTAATTTCAAAATTAATTTTATATATATATATGAGGAGGTATCAAATTATACTGGTGTAATATTTGGGTACTGTTACACCATTCAATAACTTTGTAACGGATACTTGTATTACAAAACTTACCATTTGATTAAAAGATAATATCACATAGATCATATCTACAAAAGTTTACATTAATTTAAAATTATTTGATATGTCATTGAGATGCATCAAGATTAACATCTATGTAATGTAAACTTTTGCAGATATGATCTATGTGATAGTATCTTTTAATCAAACGGTAAGTTTTGTAATACAACAATACAAGAATTAAGCCTATTATCTACAAATTTTTTCTAGGGCCACTGACCCTAGGAAATTACCTAGGTGAAATGTCGTAGGAAAATACTCATATGTTAGTTACCCACGGCCATTTATACAAAGCTGTGGGAAATGATTCGAATTTTTCTTAAAAAAAAAGTTTGACATTTCCTAGAGGGTGGGCCGTGGGTTTTAGTCGGACATTTTTATTTTTATTTTTAAATGACCCAAACCGAGGGGCACATCCCTCGGGATTTCCAGGCTACAAATTAAAAGCTGTCAGCCTTTTTTTTTTTTTCATTGTTGACATTTACGAGGGGTTTTCCCCTCGATTTTGTGTTTTTATTTTATTCTTTTTTTAATTTCAAACCCAAAAAGACAGACCCGTATGGCCCAATTAACTTACTAAAAACCCTATTCTTTCTCATTTACTCAGCCGCACCCCCTCTCTTCTTTCTCCCTCTTTCTCTCTTCTCTTCTCTTCTTCTTCATTTTTCTTCTTCACCCCAAGAATGCCGCCAACCCAAGAACAACGCAGTAGCACTCACACCCTAAGAACGCTCACAATGCAGTAGCACTCACACCCCAAGAACAACAACAACATCATCATCATCACAGAGACCCACTTGTCCATCCCTCCCCAACACCCCATCTTTCTCCGACCGCCCATCCACCTTGTAAGCCAGTAGCGGCTCAACCGGCTTCAGACTCTCCTCCGGCACTTCCATCTCAAGCCGCACATCTCTCACAACTCTCCGCGACAGCCTCCCAGAAAACCCCAACATCTACGACTTCTCCGAAATCAGTTCCGCCACCAACAACTTCCTCTCCAAACGCTAATCCTCTTCCACCCCCCACCGCCACCTGTGGACACCACAACCACCACCTTCAGCCACCGCCACCCTCTTCCTCTTCCACTTCACTATTTTGTATTTTATTTTTCTGATTTTTTTTTGGTTTTTTTGGGATTTTTGTTGTATTTTTTGTTGTATTTGATTATGTAATTTTATTTTAAATTTCAATTAGGATTTAATTGAATTTGTTTAATTTTGTAAATAATTAAATTTAATTTTTTTAGTGAACCCCCATCTACATCCCAATTATTTCCCTCTCTGTTTTCAATATTTCTCTGTCTTTTTGCTCAGTGTGTGTACTGGTTTGTTCTGATTATGTTGATGTGAGTTTCTATGTTTGCAAAGGAGTGGAAGGAAGTTCTAGATGCGTTGGATTTACTCCTAATTCTTGCATTTTATTTGTATTCTTGCATTTTATTCGTTATTCGTTACAGACTCTACATTGTATTCTCTCATAATCTTTCCCTCAGTCTCCCTTCTATCTCTCCTATTTTTCTGTTTCAATTAATCTGTTACAATTAGTTTAAATTAATTTTAGTTTAAAAAAATAATTATATTTTATCGGTTTAAATAAACTGATAAAATTTAATTATTTTTTTAAAACCGTATTGGGCATTTCCTAGGGCCACGCGGCCTTAGAAATTATCTGGGGCTTTCAGCTCTCGAAAATTTCCTACGGTCAACTTAAAAAAACCCTCGGTAACCGTTTCCGATGAGCGAATATCCTATCATCATGTGGCCCTCGGTGGGCCCTTGGAAATTCATCCATTTCCTAGGGCTATTTGCCCTTGCATAGGGTTTTTGGCCCTAAGAAATGTCAAAAATTTGTGTAGTGTAAGTATCTGTTACAAAGTTATATATATATATGGGGAGGGATCAAATTACACTGGTGTAATACTTGGTCAATGTTACACCCTTCAATAACATCTATCGGATAAATATTTTTCAAAATCAACTGTTGGATTGAAAGTCGCTATCATAAAAATCATATCTATAAATTCGTTAATCTTGACGCATCTTGATGACATGACAAATGATATTATATATATTGAGAGAGAGAGAGAGATAGGGATTATGTTTTCCCACCTAAACCATAATATTTTAAATTTAACAATCTCAAATATTATTTATTTTGACTACTATATATGAATTTTTTTCTTGCCACGTCTCACTACCTAAATCATTCACAACATTAGCAATACACCCTCTAACACACTCTTTTCAACACTCTCTATTATTAGTTGAAATTTATGTGGGTCCTGTCACTATTTAGTTGGACCCATGTAAATTTCAACCAATCATAAAAAGAGTGTTGAAAAGAGTGTGTTGCTAGCACTCATCTAATTTTAATGGAACATATTTTATTTTTTAGATATACTACAAATTATAATTATTTAAATTATAGATTATTATTCAAAGAAAAAAAAATGCTTAATAGTATGAAAGAAATTTCTGATTGGTCAACAAAACGTGCATGGTTTGACAACCCTAAATTTCACTCGTGCATTGCATGGGTCAAATACGCTAGTATGTGTGTATTACTTGCTTTTCAGAATTTGTAACTTTCCAATAAATCTGAAACTCAATGATCTTCACCCAAATTCAAATTTCATGTTTAACAAACAATCTTCGAATTAAAAAGTCGGGTTAAATATTTTTTGTACCATGTTTTTGAGGAATTTTAATTTCAATTTTTATGCTTTAGGCAAACTTATTTTGATGATTAACATATTGATTAATTTTTTTAAAATAAATTAGTTATTGTTTATGTTTTTATTAATCTAATTTTATTAGTTTTAAACTATTCTGCTGTCCTTATTGTAAAACCATTCTTCTCTAAAAAAAAGTTTTAAACTATTCTAAGAACTTTTTTCTGGTGATATTAGTAAATATCAATTTTTTTTTTTGACGATTCCAAAAGATATTAAATTGACTGGATTTTTTATTGACATTTACATTGTCAATGATACTCTTTCCGGACTCGATTATAAGCAAAAAAAAAAATTCATATATTGTGGTCTAAAATATAAACAATTTTAACTACTTTTATCTTCTTTAATGAGTCCATTCCGAAAATACCCTTATTTAATTCAAATTCTATTTCCTATTTTTTATGATGTTTTTTTTGTCCTTTACATTAAATGTCATGAATGGCAATTTCAGAAATAAACTTTATTTTTCAGTCAAAATTAAAAAAAAAATTAATGTAACTAACTCACTTTTTTAATTACTTATCTCGGTCCTCGGATACACACAAATAATCACTAAGAAAGTTGAATGAACAAGAGCTGTTGAAAGAACACCAAGATTTCAGAAGCAAAGAAAGAGTGCCACCCACTATTCCTTTCCTTTCGGCATTTTATTTTAATTTTTTTTTTTACCGTTTATCAAGATTTGATATTATTGGGTATTCTAGTTTCATATTTGACACACAAACACCCCAAAAATATCATGCGTGTAACCTTCATATGCTTTTCCGCTTTGAAACCAAAGGCCTCACTTTTGTCATTAGTTTATTATTCACATGGCTTCCCAAACTCATCACCAGCTACACTTCCTTCTTGTTCCCTTAATGTCACAAAGCCATCTCATCCCCTTCACAGAAATGGCCAAATTACTTGCATCCAATGGTGTCACTGTCACAATTATCCTCACACCCCTTAATGCATCCAGGTTCAACATGGTCATTGAACAAGCACAAGCCTCAAACCTCAAAATCCAATTTCAATTGCTACACTTTCCTTGCATAGAAGCAGGATTGCCAATAGGGTGTGAAAACATGGACACTCTTCCTTCCCCGGAATACCAACCCTTGTTTTTTGCTGCTTCCAATATGCTGAAACAACCACTTGAAAAATGGCTTTCAGAATTGGAAACAGTACCTAACTGCATTGTTTCAGATATCTGCCTTCCTTGGACTTCAATTGTTGCATCAAAGTTCAACATACCAAGGGTTGTTTTCCATGGAATCTCTTGCTTCACACTCTTGTGTTCACATAACATTAGCCTTTCCAAGGTTCATGAGAGTGTCACCTCAATGTCCATGCCATTTGTGGTGCCAGATTTGCCTGACACAATTGAATTCACCAAGGCACAGTTACCTGAAGCAATGAAGAAAGACTCAAAGGCATGGAAAGATGCTATTGATCAATTCAAAGAGGCTGAACTTTCAGCACAAGGGATATTGGTGAACACTTTTGAGGAGTTGGAGAATATCTATGTGAGAGGATATGAGAAAGTGGCTAAAAAGGTTTGGTGTATTGGACCACTTTCTTTACATGACAAGTTAATATTAAACAAGTTTGGTAGAGATGATGATGATGATAATAATAATAATAATAAGGGATCAATGGATGATGAGTCTGAATGTGTTAATTTTCTTATTTCCCACAAGACTTGTTCTGTTATCTATGTATGTTTTGGTAGTATGTCTCGCATTTCAGCTTCACAACTAAAGGAGCTTGCTTTAGGGTTGGAAGCATCAAATCATCCATTCATTTGGGTGATTGGGAAAAATGATTGTTCTGTTGAGTTAGAGAAATGGTTAAAAGAGGAGAACTTTGAAGAGAGGAATAAAGGAAGAGGTTTGATAATAAGAGGATGGGCCCCACAAGTTCAAATACTATCACATCCTTCAACTGGGGGCTTCTTATCCCATTGTGGTTGGAATTCCACATTGGAAGCAGTTTCAGTTGGTGTACCAATGATAACTTGGCCAATGTCTGCTGAACAGTTCTTTAATGAGAAGCTGGTTGTGCAGGTGCTCAAGATTGGTGTGAGGATTGGGGTTGAAGTTATGGTGGATCATCCCATGGAGAAGGGTGAGAAAGTATTGATGGTGAAGAAGGAGGATGTGAAGAAGGCTATTGAGGAGCTTATGGAGCAAGGTGGGGAAGGGGAACAGAGAAGGAACAGAGCTAGAGAGATCAAAGAAATGGCTTATAAGGCAGTTGAAGATGGTGGATCTTCCAATTCAAATTGCAAATTGTTTATCCAACAAATTGTAGAACAAGTTAGCTCATAGTCAATGATTAAGCATGCATAGCAAAGTAGTTCCTGTTTCATGTCAATCTTTGAAATGATGGGGCACAGCAGCACTGTACCTCTTCAATTCATTTGCAGCTTTCGCTATTTTATAATCACCATACCTCATTCTCATGTGCTAATTTATGGTACTTGTTAAATTTTCCCGATGCAAAGATAATCATATTTTCTAAAAAATAAGCACAACAAATGATTTTTTTTAATACGTGAGTATTACTAGGTGGAAGTAAATCCTTGGTGAAGATGGGACACATTAAATTAAATAGAAACTAACATAAGAGCTGTGTGAACGCTGAGAACAAGATTTGAACCCGTACCGCTCTATTTTTCTCTTCTCTCTAACTTCTCCCTCCCCCGCTAACCATCTGTATTAGGAAAAAAAAATTAAATAGAAACTAATGAAGGGTACAAGCTATTATCTGGAGAAGAAAAAAAAAAAGGTGTACAAGCTTGACTTTGGCACTTCAAGTCTACCACTAATAACTGCTAACTTGGCTATATTATCCTAATCCTGCATAGGTAGGCGCTTACATCACAGAAAAGAAACAACTGTGATGGTGCTCTTAATTAAGAGGAGTGCCCTACATATAAACACAAGTGCATTAGAGAAGTGTTCATTCATTCATTCATTCAAACAAATGGCGTCCCAATCACCTTCTCAACTTCACTTTGTCTTGTTTCCACTCATGTCCCCAGGCCACATGCTCCCCATGATAGACCTCGCAACGACATTAGCACAGCACAACATGATTGTCACCGTAGTCACAACCCCACACAACGCATCTCGTTTCTCACAAACCTTCACTGCCCATCAACTCCGATTAGTCAAACTCCAATTCCCATCTAAAGACGCTGGATTCCCAGACGGCTGCGAGAATTTCGACATGTTGCCTTCAATGGGAATGGGTCACAGTTTCTTCATAGCAGCAAACACCATTCTACAAGAACAAGCGGAAAAAGCTTTTGAGGAGTTAACACCCAAACCAAACTGCATAATCTCTGATGTTAGTTTCCCATACACTGCTCACATCGCCAAAAAATTCAACATTCCCAGAATTTCTTTCTACGGTGTGAGTTGCTTCTGTCTCGTGTGGCATCAAAATTTGATAACCTCTAAGGTTATGGAGAACATAGCCACGGATTCTGAGTACTTTGCCATACCCGAAATCCCTGACAAAATTGAGATCACCAAAGCACAGACACCAGCATCAATGGATGGAAATTGGAAGGAATTTGTTAACAAAATGGCTGCAGCCGAAATCGATAGTTATGGGGTGGTTGTGAATTCTTTTGAAGAGTTGGAGCCAGCGTATGCTAGGGATTTCAAGAAGGTTAGGAATGATAAAGTGTGGTGTGTTGGTCCTGTTTCACTTAGAAACAGAAACCACTTGGATATGGTTCACCGAGGGAACAACAAGGGCTCAGTTGATGATGATGTGGAACATTACTTGAAGTGGCTTGATTTGCAAAAACAAAATGATGTAATTTACGCATGTCTTGGGAGCATTTGTAATTTGACACCTTTGCAGTTCATTGAGCTCGGTATGGCCTTAGAAGCATGTAACAAGCCATTCATTTGGGTTATTAGGGAAAGAAATCAAACTGAAGAATTGAACAATTGGATTAAGGAATCTGGTTTTGAAGAAAGGACTAAAGAGAGAGGACTTTTGATTAGGGGTTGGGCTCCTCAGGTGTTGATATTATCACACCCTGCAATTGGAGGGTTCTTAACACATTGTGGTTGGAACTCTACTTTAGAAGCAATATGTGCTGGGGTACCTATGCTTACGTGGCCATTATTTGGGGATCAATTCTTCAATGAGAAGTTTGTTTTGCAAATATTAAGAGTTGGAGTGAGTGTTGGGGTGGAGAGTCCTGTAAACTGGGGTGATGAAGAGAAAGCTGGGGTCTTGGTTAAGAAGGAAGATGTTGAGAGGGGTATAGAGAAGTTGATGATGGATGAGGGAAATGAAAGTGAAGAGAGAAGAAAAAGGGCTAAAGAATTTGCGGAGATGGCTAAGAGAGCCGTAGAAGAAGGAGGATCTTCTCAATTCAATTTGAGCCTACTAATCCAAGATATTGTGCAACAGTCCAACAAAGAAGAGTAGCGATTTTCTTCACTTATCAAATGCATATTGATTGGGTCAAAAAAAAAAAATTGCATATTGATGCTGTTTACAACTTTTTCCTTTGCCAATAAAATAATTTCATCAATTACTTCAATGTAACTTATAGGTACCTTTGCTATAATAACAGCATCTCTGCCTCCATCGCTTCCAAGTTAGCGCTAGCTGTCCAAATATATATATATATATATATATCAAAAAAATGTGTGGGACTCCAACACATCCCTCGCATGGACATCTGCGGGTGACTTAACAGATTTCGATATGCTTTGATACTATATTAAAATTTGGGTTTGGACCAAACCCAACCCCAAAAGTTAGCTCATGAGATAAGGGTTGTCTCCACTTATAACCACTATTGAGACTATATCACTATCCAATGTGAGATTCTGACAATTACATTTACCGTACAATTCATAATTTATTTTATTTCTTCAACATTTTAATTACATTCAAAACTTTAAAACGACAATCCATGTGTTGCTTGTCTATATAGATAATTTCGGATTTCACTTTGTAATAAGTGGTTTGACTTGAAGTGACTTGTGAGGTGAGCAGACCCAATCCAACCTGAAATCTCGTATTGTCTTAGTTCCATTTGACTTGTAGAGCATTATATTTGTTCAGGTCTAGGGACGAGTTAGAGCCTAAATTTTGGTCCCGACCATAATTAGAGTCAGGTATAACTCGTCCCAATCCGTCATTACTCACCCACTTGTTAATTTTGTTATCGTTGTGATGAGACTTCTATAAATAAAATATTAAAATTAGAATTCATGTTAGTTTAATTAGAATCTTGTAGCAAAGTATAATTATAAGAGTCATGGTTGACTTTGGATACATGGTATATAAAATACCAAAAATATTCAATCTTTCACTTTTAACTTTTAGTCATAATTAAATGATCATCTTATAATTTTATTTCAATTTTCCTTTAGGCCAACTCGATCCCGTCTTAAATAGGCACAATCTTAATTTGGCTCGCAAAATATCGTGTTTATTCATGTCTAGAGACGGGTTATGGTATAAAGAATTAACCCGGCAAAATTGAAGACCGAATACTCGTCCCAACGCGTCTCTTGCTTGCCCCTTCTTGTCATAAATTTCATGCATAAAAAAATACATATTGCCTAGCTAGCAATATTGTACTGGCTTGCACAGTTTCTAAATGACTTAAACAAAGGGTTTAGAGGGAAAAGAAGTCCTTTTAATATAGAAAGATATGCTTGTAAACACATGATACACCATTCCAAAGATACAAAATCAGCGAAATACTATATGGAGAGGTCTTTCATTTTAAATTGGTTTTTCCATTGGCAATTGACGATCCCATATCTTTCTTCTTTTGCATGATATCTTGGATGAACAATGTAACATTAAAGTCAGAAGATCCCCCTTTTTCTACAGCCTTTTTAGCCATCTCAGCAAGCTCTTTTATCCTTTTTCTTCTTTCTTCACTTTCACTTGTCTCATCCATTAACCTTTCTATTGCCCTTTCAACATCTTCCTTCTTCACCAACACACCCATTTCCTCTTCCTCACCCCATTTCACAGGACTCTTCACTCCAACCTTCACTCCCACTGTTAATATCTCCACAACTAAACTTTCATTCAAAAATTGATCCCCAAATAATGGCCATGTAACCATTGGAACACCAGCACATATTGCTTCTAAGGTAGAGTTCCAACCACAATGTGTTAAGAACCCTCCAATTGAAGGATGTGATAATATTACCAATTGAGGAGCCCAACCCCTAATCACAAGGCTCCTACCATTGGTTCTTTCCTCAAAACCATTTTCCTTAATCCACTTTTCCAATTCTTCTAATTGACTTCCCTCCCTAATAACCCAAATGAAGGGTCTTTTTGATGCTTCTAATGCTAAACCAAGCTCTATCAACTGTGGTGGTGTTAAATTGCATAAACTTCCAAGGCATGCATAGATTACACTCCCTGGTTTCTGAGAATCAAGCCACTTTATGTGCTTCCATTCATCAATTGAACCCTTGTTGTTACCTCTCTGAACCTTATCTAAATGATCAGTGTTACAAAGGGATACAGGGCCAATACACCAAACTTTGTCATTTTTAACCTTCTTAAAATCTCTAGCATATTGTGGTTCCAACTCTTCAAAAGAATTCATGATTACACCATGAGTACCCATTTCAGCTTCAACCATTTCTTCATTAAACTTTTTCCAATCCTCACCCTTTAATTCTAATCCTGTTTGTGCTTTTGTAATTTCAATTTTGTCAGGTATACCAGGCAAAACAAAATACTCCGATTCATTAACCATTTCCTCCATAATATTATTATGGACATGTAAATTATGCACACACAAGAGAAAAAAGCAACTTACTCCACCAAAAGAAATCCTTGGAATGTTGAATTTTCTAGCTATGTGGATTGTGTATGGCAAACACATATCAGAGATTATGCAGCTTGGTGGGGGTGTTGTTAATATTAACTCTTCAAATAGCTTTTCCACTTGTTGCTGTAGAAACTTTGATGCACTGAAAAAGTTAGAGGCTTTGCCAAGTGAAGGTAACATGTCAAGATTCTCACACCCTTCTGGTAATCCAAACTCCTTGCATGGAAATTGGAGTTGGATTAATTTAATTTGAAAGCCAGATTCAAGAAAACGGGTAAGGATTGAAGTGAAACGAGATGCATTGTTTGGGGTTGTGACTATTGTTACAATAACATTGCGGTGGACTAATATTTTTGCAATGTCCATCATTGGGATCATGTGGCCTTGGGCCATCATTGGAAACAACACGAAATGGAGCTTCGGATCTTGAGAACCCATTCCTGTTGTTGTTGGAAGGATATTGTGATGTAATTTGTACGATGTACAATGAATTCACCTCAAATTGTAAGACATATTTATAATGAATTTGGATTACATGCACTCATGCAGTTAGCGCATTTTGGACTGTTTAATTAAGATCAGACGGTCTGTATTTCAAGTTTTATTTAAAGTGTGATTTGATGTAATTCTGATATTGATAGCTGGTCCGGAATGCCGCTGCATGCATTCATGGTATTCATGTATAACTGGACATAACCCAAATCCATTTATACTTCCTATGGTGCTTTATAAGTGATGTAAGCGCTTACATACGTAAGTTGGATTATTTGAGTCAAGTTTGTTCTTACCTTTTTGTCAATTTCATTTCATTTTCTTCACTAGCGAGTCAAACAAAGTTATTATATATGCAAAAGGAAATGAGAACAAATGCACAAAGTACAAACTTTTGTTTATTGTACTTAATTAATTTGTTTATTACAGTCCTCCAAATACAAGGAAATTTAAAGTGAGAGCTTGTGTTTCTCATTATAGAATTTTTGTATGCTTGGACTAAATTATCTTCATTTAAAAAATTCTTTAACAATTTTCTAAAAAGGTTTTTGGATCCAGTCAAAAATAAAAAAGAAAGTTTCTGAAAAAGATTTTTTTTTTTCAAATACAAATATTTTCCGAATGCATGTGATCCGAAAAATAATTTCCTTTACTAAAGAAAAGAAGCGTGTATGTATAGTTCTAGATCAAATGCATGTGGCCCGAATGCCACCAAGACAGAACCTAATTGAGGCACCAATGGTGCAAAGCTGAACGGGTGAGACAAACAAAAATCACATGCAAGCCGAAAGTTTTGTGGGCATGCAGGGCTATGTTCATATAAGAATAGAAGAAGAAAAGTATGAAATATATATAGCATATTGTCTAATTAATATTTATATCCTTAATTTGCTGGAAAGAGTATGTGCTTTACGCATAGTCATATGTGGATGGAAATATTTAAGTTGTCTTATTTTCCTGTCACATTATCTGTCTCCCACCAATAATAATTTGTCACGTAATAAAATAAAATTATAATTTATTAACACATATGCATAACTCCAACTTTTAATTGGTGAGAGACTGTTTCAAAGGCAGCATGCATGCAATAATACTATCAAGTAGATTACGGAGACAAAGTCATAAAGCACAACGGTGAGCTGGATATATACCTCTTACGAAACTTAAGAGCGAGTGCTTTGTCTTTTAGGATGATATTGATATATTAAGATCAATTTGTTTCGTATACGACTCTTCAATTCCCCAAATATTAGAGCAGCTAGCTAGGTTGTGTTATAATTTGGGTTTATGTCACTAATTAATGCCTTTACTGCTCTTTAGTCAATTTGCTTAGGAACATGGCATGACTCTACTTTTCTTGTCATTAGGCGAAACGCTTTATTTTGGCCTTCATGTGATGACGATAGGCGTCCGAAATTTCGAATCCAGTCATTAGGTCTTTTTTTTTTTTGGTGTATATCCAATCATTAGGTCTTTTTTTTTGGTGTATATCCAATCATTAGGTCTAGTCCAAAGTTAAGTATGAATTTAATTCTAATTTTGTCCCTAAAAAAAATTTAGGCAGGGTACTTGATATTGGGGATGCGCTCATGATTTAAGTTAATTAGGTTAAGGTTAATCTAAAGGTGAATTCTTAGATATCCCGAAAAAAAGTTGGGTATTGATACCCTTGAGACAAAAATAATTTAAAATTCAGGACCAGTTTGTTAGATATTAAAAAAACTTTGATATAAAATGATTTAGTGATTTTGTTTTTTGTTTTTGAGATTTCTAAGAAAAGCAAATGCTAATTTATGTTTGTTTACAATCATAAAAATTACTTTTTTTTAAAATAAGTTATTTTTAACTTATTAAGATACAACCATATAAAAGTGCTTTTTTCTAAAACAAAAATCATAAAAGACATGAAAAAATCATTCAAGAAAGCATATTTATTTTAAAAAATTAATTTATATATATATTTGAATATTGTAATAATTCAAAATTGTTCAAAATGGGATAAATTCAAAAGGGGGGTAATTCAAAATGGGATAAAATAGCAATTCAAAATGGTTCAAAAAAATAATTTTTATGAGAATCTAGTGAAAATAACTTCTCACTTTAATTAGTTTTTAGATTATTTTCAAATTCTCATTTTTTTAAAAGATGTAACAAACAGATGCAAAACTCTTAAAAGTGATTATTTTTGAAAAAAAATGATTTTTTTTTACAAAAAAGCTATAACAAACGAGCTCTTAATTTCACTTAAAAATTAAATATAAAAAAAATTATGTGGCATCAAATGATTAGACATTGGGTATCATACCCAATAAAACTCTTGAGTATGGGAGTTGTCACCTAATCTAAATCAGTATGACTCGATATTTTGATTTACGTTAATTTTTTAAGCCATGATTTGATTGATGATAAGGTTAAAATAAAATACACTCAATAAATATTCAGATAAAACATATAAATTTTGACAATGAGCATAGGCCATAGCTAACTAGTATCAGGAGTAGGAAACAATTTAAAATTATACGATGTTTTATGTTATATTTTTCTAAACAAACTATATATCAATGTAAAAATTTTATCATATTGTGCATATGGTATTAATCCAAATTAATAAATCTAATAATTTATACCTAATTTTTGAAAATATTATACTTCGCAAAATAATATTTACCATCAGGTCATGTTGAGTTAACTCAAGATTTGGGCATATTTTTTTTGTTTCTAGGTATATTTTTTACCGGAGACAATTTTGTTTGAAATACAGTCTATCACTAAATATGAGCACTTCTTTTAATAGGAATTGATACTGTGATTCACCATGTTATAGGAAATTAGATTATTCCGTTAGATCGAACCCTGTTGATAATGCATGTGGTTATTTAAAATAACTTAATAATGAAAGTAATATATAATATTTTAAATTCTCTCAAGACGAAGTTGGAAAAAAAAACACACTTTTTCAAAAGAAGCTAATTTGAACACGTATACCAAACCTAATAATCCAACCAGCGGGTGGTGATATATCACAAGAACATGTAACTTCTGAGTGTTCAGAATCAAGTGGACCATGTAAACTATTTTTTTTTAAGAGCAAAATGAATAGTTTATAAAATAAATGGAATACAATGGGTATTTCTATCTATATACATCATAGGGCAACACAAGGTGGAATGGACATATTTCCTAGGGATACAAGCCATAGGAAATAGGCACCATTTACAATACAAACATAAATTGACATTGACTTGGCACACGGTTACCTGCGTTCTGTGAGACTTTCAGAATAGTTGTATTTTCTTATGTAGGGTGTCAGATTTTTTCCATACGATGGACCGTATTATATCCTTGTCTTGGAGGTGGTTCTTAACGAGGAAAAAATCTGGTCTGTGTCTTTTCTATGAGTGGTTTATAGATCATGTGAGTTGTGTTCGGTCAAAATCGCAAATATACAATCTTGTCAAGTTATAGTATAAAAGATTATCGTCTTCACAGGGAATTAAAATGATTACTGCTCTACTTAGATCAATTTGTTATTTAGATAAATGGTTCGAGTGAACTTAAACAAAGAGTGCATAAAAATAAGTAGAAAAAAAATTATAAAATATTTAAGAAAGGAATTAGATAATAAAAGCACTAAGGTAATGGGTTCATTAATACTTATATCTGTGTATTTGATTAATTTATAAACATGAGTAACAATTCTTACTGATTATCAATCATCTATTCAAAAGCTATTAACACCCAATGATCATACAATGTTAACAGTCTTCCTCCTAATTTATTACTTTGTTTGATCATTCAAAGCAAGTAAATAGAAAAAGCATAAAACATCAATAGATTTACCAATTCAATGACTGACTGGAAATGAACATGCAATCTTTGATCCGGCAGAGCATGAAGATTCAATTATCCCTAGAGTTCCGTTAACTAATTGAAGGTACGATCGCCACACACTTAATTAACTGTGTAAAGAGTAGCTAATTCTTTTATTAAAGAAATATCACCAGGAATAATTTAATCAAAAAGATTTAAATGCTCATATTATAAATCATAAAGATACCATATATAAAGTAAAAGATCCCCCATCACCTCAGTGACGGGATTAGTTACACAACATAATATAAGAAAACAAACAAAATAAGACTAGAAGGTAACAAGAGAAGAAGAGAATTGGGAGAGAATCAATCCCGAGGGACCTTCAAATATTCTGTTGAGCGTTCTTTTTATAGGCAAAAATTTTGGTTCAGCACGGCCGTGCTCCCTTTACAGCCTGTTTACTCGTCACCGACCTTGCCGACATAATTTTCTGATTTTTTTGGTTGAGCACAGCCGTGCTCCATGATGAAGAGATCATGCTTCATGTTAGAGTCCATCCAAATTGTGACAAAGTTGTAGGAAATTCTCTTAGCTTTCCAACGCCACAAATAACGCCTTAATCCGATAACTACAGCTCCAGATATGATTAAAATACCAACCAACTATCCGGGGAGCGCGTGGACGCACGTGAGGCCCGCTCGTGGCTAATTGCTGCTTCAGGTAAGCATGGACATGCTTCATTATAATATGCGAAGGCCGTGCGTAGCATTCTGGGCCTATTTCAAGCCCAAATTTGTATTTGACCACCATATTGCCTAATTTTCCATTTCTGCACAATTTAGATTAAAAGAGAGTGGATTTCAATTGATAATATTCAATAATTATTCAAATCACATTCTAATATCCTTATAAAAATGATGCAATATTGGTGTTATCAAGTTGTATTGGTAGGAGCTAGATCTCGGGGGTATGTTGTTTCCCTTGACTGTATCTATAGGGTAGTGCCTTTGGTGCATGTAGTTTAAAAAAATTAGAATACAAATAGAAGTTAATCTTAGAACGAACCAGAAACCACTTCCATGACACCGCTTCCATAAAACAAAAGTGGAACATGTAAACTGTATCCTTTCATTAGTAATATAAGAAAAACAGAACTGAGATTTTGATTATGTCTTTAATATAAGCAATTTAATTTTTTTGATTTACAATTTCATGATAAAAAGGTACTAACAAGGAGCAGCTAGTGATTGGACAATTTTTTATACACATAAGCAAAATGAAGTGATGAAAATATATAATGCCTCTCCTTATACAAAGAAGTACTCTACATATATTCAAATCATGATTCTGGAAAGATATATATCATTTTTTTATGCTTGCAGTGTGGATCCAATTGTGTTACATTAAACAGAAAAAGCAAAATAAAAAACAAAAAATGACATCACAGGGACAATCAATCATAACATGTAAATTATACATCTCTTCAGGATTCAACTTCACTAATTGATTGTTGCATGATATCTTCAATAAGCAGAGATATATTAAGATAAGATGATCCTGCTTTTTCAACTGCTCTCTTTGCCATCTCACTCAGTTCACTGGCCCTTTCTCTTCTCTCTTTACTTTCTTCTAATCCCTTATCCATCACCATGCATATTGCCTCCTTAATATCTTCCTTCTTCACCAACACACCTATCTTTTCTTCCTCTCCCCACTTCAAAGGAACCTCTGCTCCAAGACTCACTCCAATCCTCAACACTTGAGTAACAAGCTTTTCATTCAAAAATTGATCACCAAATAGTGGCCAAGTTACCATTGGCAAACCAGCACTTATCCCTTCAAGTGTTGAGTTCCAACCACAATGTGTTAAGAATCCTCCAATTGCAGTGTGTGACAATATCAATACCTGTGGAGCCCAACCTCTAATTATAAGGCCTCTCCCTTTGTTCCTTTCCTCAAACCCTTCATCACTTATCCACTTTTCAAGCTCTTCATACTTATTTCCTTCCCTAATAACCCATATAAATGGTCTTTTTGTCTCTTCCAAAGCCAAAGCCAGCTCCATAAGTTGTTTGGAAAGTAGGTTACATAAGCTTCCAAGACAAACATAAACCACAGATTTTGGTTGATGCAAATCAAGCCACTTCAAACAATGGTGTTCACTAATTGAAGCCTTGTTACCTCTTTCAGCCTTATCCAATCCATCTTTGTTGCAAGGTGAAACTGGACCAACACACCACACCTTATCATTTCTCTCCTTCTTGTAACCCTCTACATATGCTTTCTCCAATTCTTCAAAAGTGTTTATGATCACACCATATGATTTTATGTCAGCATCTCTCATCTTCTCCTTAAATTCCTTCAATTCATCTGTCATTGCTCCAAGTGTCTGCCCTTTGGTAATCCTAATTTGGTGAGGTATGTCAGGTACAGTGAAGTACTCAGATTCTGAAGTGATGCTTTCAAGAACATTTGAAGTGCGCACCTTGAGCATGCAATGGAGACAAAAGCAAGAAAATCCATGGAATGAAATCCTTGGAATGTGATGCTTTTCAGCAATATGTGAAGTCCAAGGAATGCAGAAGTCAGAGATAATGCAAGTTGGTTTTGGTGTGAGTGTTTCAAACAATGTTTTAAAAACCGAACCGGACATCGAACCGGTGAGACTTCCGGGTCATGGTTCAACCGCTTTTAACCGCTCGAACCGGGACGAAACCGCGGTTGAACCGCCAAAATAACCGGACCGTAAACAATGTCGGTTCAAGGTTCAACCAGTTAAACCGTCTGGTTCGGTTCGGTTTTTAAAACACTGGTTTCAAACAATTCTTCTGCTGGCTTGTGGAGCAAGATAATTGCATGGAAGAGAATGGGCGTGTCTTTTGTATTTATCATGTCGAAATTCTCACACCCTTCAGGGAGTCCTACTTGTTTTGATGGGAAATGGAGTTGAATTAGTCGGATTTGGAGGCCAGAAGAAATAGCACGAGAAAGAACTGAACTAAAACGTGATGCATTTTTTGGTGTTGTGAAAATTGTTACAATCACACCACGCTGTGCTAAGAGCCTTGCTATGTCAATCATAGGGATGATGTGGCCTTGAGCAATTAGGGGAAACAAAATGAAGTGAGGAATATTGTTTGCTTGGAAAACCATGGCTACTAATTACAAAAAGGCAAATGAGTAGTATTTGAGGCTACACTTGAAGTTTGCTTCTCCCTCTTTTTATAAAGAAGATATTTACATAGGTGGCCGACTAGGGTGTATCAGTTTTTTTTTTAAATAACAAATGATAGTTGTTAGTTATTATGTTAGTATTTTCTCCTCCTTCCAATACCTTATGTCCCAAGCTCTCACCACTTGAGCTATCCAACTCGGATGACTAGGGGCTGTATCAGTATTTGAAAATTATTCGAAACTCCAACTAGACGCCATCTTAGAAATATAAGTTCGTGGTCCTTCCTGTCCTCACAACAGAGACAATGAATTGATTGGTGTCGGTTAAACAAAAATAAGAAAAAAAATATGATTTGAGTTCGGAGCACTTATATTTGTTTTTTTTTTGTTTTTTTATTTTGTTAAAACTGATATCAATGAGGTGGTCGCCTCAGCCACGGGAACGAGAATGATCGTGACAGTTTTCAATTACTAACACACAGTGGACCACTTTTAAGGTGAACCATAGTAGAATATGCCATATACATGGATTCTGGAAGGTTTTAAAAATGGGGTGATGTAAGAGCATATGCAATGAGAATTGGAGTATCTGAGTAAATGGTGTGGTGGTGCATGAATTAATGGATGGATGGGGCTAGAATCCTGGGGATGTCGAAGCATGCTTTAGGTACCACAAATTCACTGCCGGGACGCAAACAAAAAGTGAGGGAAGTGACGTGTTCAATTTTGTATTTTGTGTTTACCTGAACAATTCTTGCACCATCACATGCATGTTTATTATGTACGGTCAAATAAAAATAATTAAATTAATTTTAACACAAGTTTTAATATTATTATTATTATTATTTGGAAATCAGGTACTCCATCCGATCCACTTCAAAAAAAAAAAAATTGTCTAAAACTTCTTATAGGGCGGTAGGAAGGAATGTATGTGTGAGATGGATACAAAAAGTAATTATAATGCAGAAAGGATTCACAAAAATATGAAATTGAATTTTTTAATTAATTTTTTCTAGAAAATAGTACTATATTCATGTAATTAATGCTCTATAGTTTGTTTCTTGCTTCTAGATTTTTTCTTCCGCCTCTTCACCTCCATAATTAAGATGAGGACAATATTATCCGGACAAAGAAACCCGACCACAACATACGTGGGAAGTTCTGAGCCTTTTTCCACCTTTTTCAATTTGATATGCAGAATTTCTTAATTTTGTTTGCATTCTGCCTGTACCATATATTGTTAGTGATTGTTTCTAGAAAATAAAAGATTGGAAACGCGCTGAAAAATATAAAATGCCTCTCCAGCATTCCATCTCACAAATTAACAAATTGTTTTGGTAGTCCCTCGTAAAGCCTACAACCCGAGGACTTAAATCATGTCAAAAACAAAAATGTCTTTCCATTTAGATAGATGTTATTTGAACACCAGTTTGTGATAACTTTTTTTGACAACTTTTTAACTGGTTAACGCAGTTCACGTACGTGATTAATGAAGTGTTGAATTTAGTTAATAGATATATCAACTGTTGCCACTCATTAATTATCTATTGAACTTTATTAACCACTAATTTGAACGTTATTAACCACGATTTTCACGTGTTCTAAATGTAGATCTGAACACCTGAAAATCGTGGTTAATCACGTTCAAATTTGTGGTTAACCAAGTCTAATAGATAGTTAATGAGTTGCAAACCTGATATATGACCATTAACCAAATTCAACACTTCATTAACCACATGTGTGAAATGCTTCAACCATTCAAAAAATTGTTCCAAATTTTTTGTTAAAATAACAGAATCAAAATTAATAAGCCATATAACATAATACTCTATCCCATCCTTTTTATAAGGAACAAAAAAGTCATTTTTCTTAGTCCTTATTATAAATAACATACATCGATTTTCTAATGTATTAATTGTTAACTTACATTTTTACCCTTATTTAAGTAAGATTTATATTAACAATGTACCAATTTCCTATGTAAGTGAGAGAATTCATTAATTATACACCATTTCATAAAAGTTAATTTTGGAAGCAAACTCAATCTTTTAGAGTATTAATTACAAAAAACATTTTAATACAATTCATTAGTCTGTGTGAATTCGGATTTTGTTTCTTATAATAAACACCAGAAGGAGTATAATATTTGACATCCCAAGATGCGCTTTGATGATCTTGAGTGATCATGTTATCATGAGCAATCTCTTTTAGATTCTCAGATTTAGAATAAGAGGATTTAGAGGTTGACGATGTTCACAGCTTTGACGACGAGATTTTCCTTAGCTACGACTTCTCACCTGACAATAGCGCCAATGGAAATCAGTGCACCTGACCCCTCATTGACAGCCAGTTCATTGATTGACGAATATGAATGCTCAGAACTCAAATCATATTTTTCCCTTGCTTTTGTCATCATAGTAAGCCTCGAACAATGTCGTTTGAGCGGGGCAAGAAGTGGCACAAGGGTGCCGGGAAAGGGACGATGGGCAGGGAAAAGGGGTGGTGGGAGATGACTATTTTAGCCTTTGGTGCATGCATGCATCACTAAACAATTAGTCCACGGGATAACTTGCCACTGAATGAAAAATCAATCAAAACTATTCCACGGATAAAATAATCAATAGAAAATAATGAAATTTCCCATACGACATACAAGTTTCGTCTCATGGAAGTGTAATTAATATACAACAACAAACACAATCACAATGAACATTAATGTACATTTAAAAAAAGAAAAGAAATGAAAGAAAAGAAAACAAAAGAAACTAAAGGTCCTTCTCAAACTCTAGTAGAACAGAAGACTTTAGAATACAGGAGGTGATTGCTAACACACTAAACAATGTACATAACGTCAACGTGGATCTACACAGAGGCAGGTGACTTTCACATGAAACCGACAAATAAGCAGTAGCAGCAGACTCATCCACTTGTAAAAAGCAGTGCTTCATGGTTCCTTATTGTTGAGTTGTTGCTACTTCATCGTGGACTCTGCATCATGGCTCCTTATTGTCGAGTCTAACCGATCAAGATGAACTGCTCTCCATGAACATGAATTGGAAGATTTCAGCAACAAGCCTAGAGCAGCAGAACATGTTGCCCTTACAACGGCATCAGGTGATTGACCCATTTTTCCGACCAGCATACCAAATACCTAAAAGAAGAAACAGATCTGGTGAAGCTTCAGTTTTAGCTGAAATGCCTGAAGATTGCAAGCACATTCAGGAAATACCTGTGTATGGTAGACTGCTAAAATATGCTGATTGTCCGATAGAGAGAGCATGCTACTGCATAAGTACATAGCATTTGCCTGAATTATTGGCCAGGGTGCATCAAAAGCCTGCCTCATCAAGAAAGTAACCAGCTAAATTCTCAATACCTTAGATTTAATCAGAAGGAAGAAGGAAAAAAAACAATCCACAAAGCAACGGATTTGAAGTCTTCAAGATTTTGTAGAATTATTCCATGTTTCATAATATTCTCAATGAGGAAAAATCAAGTAGAAAGTTCATGAAAAAGGAAATCCAGCTAACATTGTAGCATGAATCAGATAACATTACAAGATGTATTGGCTCTATAATCCTAAATGTATCCCAAGAACAGCTGCATTTGAAAGGATAACGTTCACTAGTTGAACTACATGCACAAAAGAAATGTCTCAGGAATAAAATGCAGAGATAAGGATTATATCTTACGATTAAACTTTGAAAAGTTGCAGGTAACACTACCAAAAAGGAAAAGACAGTACCCACATTTGAACCATACAAGTGCATTTGTGTTAAATAAACATTCAGTCCTTCTAACTAAAATGGCAAAACAAAACGGATTAAATCCATAGGATCTATTGAGATTGTTTGGGAATGTAACACAGCAACCAAAGAAAATAAAAAGAGCAATCCGTTGATAAAATACCAATTTTAGTTACCACGATAATCATGAATGGTTTTATTTAATTGTAAAACGCATGCATGAATTGAAATTAATAAGTTATGCTGCAGAGAAGCATGTGTTGAAAGTTACAGCAGTGTAACACTGATTAGCAAACAATGCCCCCCCACCCCCCAAAGGACGGAAAAAAACCCAGCATGATGAAGAAGGACCTGAACTGTCGATGCCATATAAGTATCAACTCTGGAGGGAAGATGCTGAGTAAATTGCTTTGCAATGTCTCGTAGAAAATCCTCATAGTCACTTCTAAAAACACAATAAGACAGATGCGATATTATCTCATAGGATAGTTCTTAAAAATAATGCAAAATTCAATTTTTTAAGATCTGTCTAACCATACCGGTGATCAGAAAGGAAACTCTGTTGATTTAGCAGGGCAAGCAATCCTTCAATTTCCATCAATGGGCATACTTGTTTCAGGGTATTCTGTCAGAAAGTATGTTTCAGAAAGAAATGATTTACCATGTTAGAAAGTTCTCTACAAATCTCCAGTTAAAGGAAAACCCAAGAAGACGACTGATTACCCGGCAAGCTAGTCTCACACCAACATCTTCATCATGAAGATGCAAAACCAGACGAGGAAAAGCAGCATGTACCTTTGAAAAACAATCATTAGCATAGAATGAGCTTGCTGAAATAATAAGCTAATATATGACCATCACCAGTTCATTTGGCTTATCACGCAATTACAAGATTCACCAAAATAATGAGCAGACATATACTCCTGGAAAGCTCCATGATTACTTGTCACTTGGCCGAGAATACTACAAAGTATATGTGAATATTATGCACATGCTAACATTGGTTATACAACAAGAGAAATGTACTACTAAAAGGCTATACAATTATTTTTTCTTTTATTTTATTTCGGTCCTCTAATCAATTTGATGAAGCATTTCACCAAGTTCTGAAGTTGGCAACTTGAACTTTACATATCTGGTTATTGGGTATAAAAAATACATTAACTGTCATTTAACAGATCTGCGCAAAACTTTTTAGTAGCTTTTGGAAATTATGCATTTGGAAATTGGCAGTTCATTTGAGAAAATGGAAATGAAATGTCTGGGCGTCGAAGCTTGCTCAGGGATTTAGAATAGGTGTGAAAAGAAATCATTGGTTGGCAGTGATACAGAGGCAAATAGTCTATTAGCAACAACTTTAAACTTTAGCACCTTTTCCCTTAGTTTTTACCAAATTTATAGTGATTATCACTTTGATAAATTAACCGTCCTGGTAATCACAAAATGAACAGATCATGGTAAGATTACTATATGCTAGTTATGTCACTGAATAATAAGCCCAAAAAAAAAAAATGGACAAGAGAAAGAGTAGTAAATCGTGTGATTCTGTGCATCCATGGTTCCCATCCTACAAATATCCACTACTGACAACCATCAACTTACATATTGGCTTTGCTGGGGAATAGATGGAAGCCGGTAATTTTTTTTTTTTTTGGGTCTACAATTAAGAAAAATGGGAAGGAAAAAAAAAAAAGTACCACTGTAATCAGAGTAAGCAACATACCTGCTCAACAAATGCCTCTCTATGTGCCCCAATTCCATAGTTACTTAGTGCTCCAAATACTGCAAAAGAACTGGCTCGCATCTTTGCATTCATGCTTGTCTGTTTTCAAACTAATAGTGGTGAGTATGTCCCAAAACAAATTATTTAATAGAAAATTGTCTAATTCTTTAGAAACAGAATATTAAAAGTAATATTAAGCAAGGGTAAAATATCTTTCAAAACGAAAAACTCAAGAAACTAGCTTTAATTTAACATATACAGATACACAAAATGTTGGCTACTTGTTAACAATTATAGGTTTAGGGTTAGAGTAAATGGAAAAGAGAGAAAGACAGTTTGAGTTTTTAACCGAAAATACTGTTCTAGATATAATGTTATTCAATACATGGCTATCAAATCGGGATACGTATCGTGAATCGTTGGCCCTATTTTTTGAATCGTGTATCGTATCGTATCGTGAATCGTAAGATACATGAACATTAAAAATATGACATTTTAAAGTAAATATAAGTAACATAAGGATAAGCAAAAAAAACTTCAAAATGATTCAAAATTCAAGTTAAATATAAGCATAAAAGGTTCAACCCCTCAAAAAATAATGTTCTCCACTAGTTTACCATCATTCTTATTAGAATAATAATAGGCATAAAAGGTTCAACCCCTCAAAGGTACAAAACAGAGAATAAAGAATGAGAGGAAGAGATTGAGACAGACCTAAAAAAAAAAAAATGAGAGTATGGAAGAGACGGTTCTGGGTGAGAGAGTACGAAAAATAACCGTGAGTGGGTGTGATGATTGTTGAGGCGTTACTGTTTCCTTTAAAAAAAAAAAAACCTAAAACACTTGAGTGACTGATGTTTTACGTTTGTGTTCCATTTTTATTTTTTTTCAAAAAGCTAAGATACTGGGCCTGTGGCCCTCTTTAGCACCGAAAAAAAAAAGCTAAGATACTAAAAAACGTGGACCACGTCGCATTGTCTTCTCCGTTTTAAGAAAAAACCCTAAAAAGCCTGAAAGGCAAACGCGCTGCGTGACCCAACCCGGATAGCAGAAAACCCGCGCGCGTTCATTACGTTTCAGGTGTGTTCCGCCGCGTTTCAACAGTGTACCGAATCGGATGATTCTACTCTGTTTCGCGATTCATGCAATTCAAGCCATGGTTCATGCGATTCGGCCGCGATTCACGGCACAAAACGATTGTTCAACCGATTCGCATCGTTGGGGCTGGTTTTTGAATCGTATCGCGAATCGAATCGCACAATTCATGCAATACTAACTACCATGATTCAATATCTTAACCAAACTCATATTTATACTAATAATTAAGTGAAGTAATATTACTATTAGCACAAGCCCAAACTTACTAATAATAAAACTAACAACCTAAATAAGCGAGGAAACAATCAAGAAACATTTTATGATAATTAATTATATTCTTAATATTCTCTAACACTTTCGCTCATAACTTCAGCATTGTCAAGTTACAAGTAGCAAACCAGCAATCATAAGATAAACAGCACAATACATCTTAACATGTAACTATCACCAAAGAGAGAAGAGAAACTCAGCACTCGAAACACAGAATGGAGAAGAAGAGAGACCATGCTGAACTACCCACTGTCCAAGAAGAGAAACTGGGGTTATTCTTGCGAGATCCTGGGTTGCCAGAAACACCACCCATGGCACCCTTGGCTGTGCATAGAAGATAAAGAAGACAGGGAAGAATAATCTAATCACAGAGCCTCAGAGCACACCATACCATAACTAGAAGAAAGAACAACAGCAACAAAAGATGAAAGAAAAGGAAAGCCGAACACTCATCACAAAACCTCAAAACCAGTTGAAGAGGCTATCAAACAGAGGGAAACACCACCCATATAATGTATGGTCAGTACATAAATGTTGAAGATACACCCAAACAACTCAAAGCACACCCACACCTGAACCTTCTTACCATAGTATCCTTTAGTCAAACCACAGACAATTTCTGTAACAGAAGCCATGACAAACGGATCACTTTCAGAACCTGTTGCGCCTCAATTGAAACATTCCCAATCCTATGTATCACACAACATTATCAAGAAGCCAGCAAGAAATCAAATCCAGGAAATAAAAATACAGATTCTGGGTCATCCCTGATACCGGACTCGCCAGAATACGACCAGAAACTCATTGGAAACACTATACGATGTCAAAATCACCTTTGGCAACTCAGTATCAGGCATCATCTTTGGGAAAGCACGCAAAATTATTCCAAAGCCATATTTGAAGATGAAAAAGAGCATACTATTTCTAGTTTATATGTAACTATTAGGCCCAATTAGATGAGGGAATGGGCTGTTGGGGAAATTCAAGGGCAAGGCCAACTGATTAATGGTCCAGACCAAAGGCCTATGCAAAGTATGCCAGAAGAAATAGAAAAGGTAAAAATGGGGAAAGACTTGAAGATCTTGCTGACTTGGCAAGTTAGATATGTTGAAATTGGATATTCACAAGCAGAAGGAAGTTATCAGGCTTTTTGTTTCTGTTGGTCCTTCAGCTGTAAGCTTGGGCAGAGAAATTCCAACAGTTTTGGAGAGTAGGAGGTTCTATCCTCCTGTAATAGTTTTATTTTACTTTATTTTCCCGTTTCATTTAGTTGCCATCAAATTGGTTAGACCAGTTAAATGTGTTGATGAAGTGGTGTAAACCAGATGGAAGTCCTAACGGAGGTTGTTGAAACCAGGATAGTGGTAATGGATAAAAAACTGCGTATGCCGGGAGCAACACTGAAAAAATTAGAGAATGCAATGTTGAACAATCAAAGAGAGGACTCTTCAAAACACTAGGCCATGAAGGTTGGAAAGAAGGAAGGCAGCATGCTTTGAACAATGTTGCAACCTTTTTTAAAAGCAGTAAAACATAGACAGACAAGAGGAGGAAGGTGATTCCTTTATTTACGCTAAAACAAAAACAAATATCACAAATTCTGGGAGACCCAAAGCCACACAACTATTGAAAATGGCTATCCCAAATTCACAAGGTTTTAGAGGAGTTTAAGAAGACTGTTCAAAAGGTAGAACACCAAATAATGAAGACAATAATCCACGTGGCTGTTTTACTTGAGCAACAAGTGCAGTAAATGACTACTGAGTCTTTATGTGGAGGTGTCTGGCCCAAATATGCATAGAAGGTAATTGTGTGCATTAGTTCACGACTCTACTAGAGGAAAAATCTGATTTGACGCGGGAGAGGTTGAAGGAAGAATTAATGCTGAGGTATTGTGAAAGGCAGGCCCAAAATCCCTATGCGTAGATAAGAAAATTGGGGTCAGTACAGAGCAACCGTAGAAAATATATCTGAATAATATTTTATTGACTTAACTTTGAATACACACACTAATGTTATTATATAGACTACGCTAGACTAAACCTAATGGGCCTGAGCAATGGGCCAAATAACTAAACTAGGTTACAGTACAAAAGGTAAATATTTACTATTTACTCTAATTATTTACAATACTCCCCCTCAAGCTGGTGAGTGGATATCAATCATTCCTAGCTTGCAAGTAAGTTGGCGGAATCGTTCTGTAGATAGCCCCTTTGTAAGCACATCTGCCAGTTGGTGTCCAGTAGGAATGTAGGACGTTGTTATCAGTCCACAATCTAGCTTCTCCTTTATAAAGTGTCTGTCTATCTCAATGTGTTTGGTCCTGTCATGTTGTACAGGATTATGAGCAATGTTGATTGCTGATTTATTGTCACAAAACAACTTCATTGAGCCTTCATAATTCACTTTCAAATCATCAAGTATAATTTTCATCCACAATAGTTCACAAATTCCATGAGTCATTGCTCACTTCGCCAAGACTTGATCCGCCACTACATTTTGTTTTTGCTCCTCCATGTAACAAGATTACCACAAAAGAATGTGCGATGTAAGTGGACCTTCTATCACTCATCGAGCCTGCATAATGCGTGATCAAGATAGGCTTCCAACGCCAGTCTTCCGCCTCTTTTGAACAAGAGACCTCTTCCTGGAGTCGCTTTAAGGTATTGCAAAATCCGCTTCATCGCTGCTGAAGTGCCTCATCCTCGGATCATGTATAAATCGACCGACTACGCCATCGCATAAGCTAAATCAGGTCTAGTGTGTGCCAAGTAAATTAGCTTCCCCACTAATTTACATCGAGACTCACAACTCTAGTACTCTCCTCTTGATTGCTCATTTTATGATTTTGCTCTATGGGAACACCGCAGTTTACACCTAAGCTTGCGGTTTCTGCAGAAGGTCAAGAACATATTTTCTGAGAGATAAAAATTCCTTGTTTTGAGTAAGCTACCTCAATCCCTAGGAAATACTTGAGAGTTCCCGGATCTTTCATCTCGAACTCGCAGATAATTTCTTCTTGAGGAGTCACACCAACCAAGTCATTCCTCTGTAACGATAATATCATCAACATAAACAAGAAGTCGTTAGTTTTCCTCCCTGTGAATGTTTGAAGAAGAGGTATGATCTCCTTGACTCGCTTTGTAACCAAGACCCAACATAGCCTTTGTAAATCTTCCAAACCATGCCCGGGAGACTGCTTTTAGCCCATACAAGGCCTTTTTCAATCTACACACCTTATTTATCCCAAGGTTGGATCAAATCCGGTGGGATGTCCATATACACTTCCTCCTCTAAATTTCCATGTAAGAATGCATTTTTAACATCAAACTGATTAAGTTCCCACCCAGAATGAGCAGCAAGAGAGAGTAAGATACGGACAGTGTTCATCTTTGCTACCGGTGCAAATGTCTCCTCATAATCAATGCCATAAGTGCAGGTGTACCCTTTGCTACTAATCTGACCTTATATCGATCAAGAGTGCCATCTGATTTGTACTTGACAGTATAAATCCACCTGCAACCAACTGGCTTCTTGCCTCTTGGCTTCTCAACTATCTCCCAAGTTCTATTCTTTTCAAGAGCTTTCATTTCCTCATTCATGGCTTTGATCCAATTTTCATCTTTAAGTGCCTCCTTAACAGATGCAGGGATTCTTACAGAGTCAACTGCTGTCATAAAAGCCTTATGCTGCGGGGAAACATGGTTAGATGAAACAAATTGAGAAATAGGGTATTTGGCACAAGACCTTTTCCCTTTTCTCAAGGCAATAGGTAGGTCAACTGAATCAAGATCAAGTGTATCGGGAATAGAAGAATCAGAAGCAAGAGGGTTACTTTCAGTACTTACCTCCGGCTCAGACGGTTGGGGTTGTTTCTGGACCAGGTCGGGTTTTCCTCTCCTCTGATATGTCAAAGTTGGCTCACTAGCCTTTGTCTTTACTGGTGCTGAAGGTGCTGTTTCCTGCAAAATAGAAGGTAAAGGAGAAACAATAACAGGTGACTCAGAAACAACTGGAGACTCAGGAGGTAGTAACTCAGGAACAGCAACAGGAGACTCAGGGATAGGAGATTCAGAAACAACAGGAGACTCGGGAGGATCAACTGACAAAGATGGTGACTCAGGGTGCCAAGGACCAAGGAGAAGAAACTCGGAATCAGATTCCAAATCACTACTATTCTCCCCCTGAAGCTGAGGACGAGTGAAGAACGGAACATGTTCATGGAAAGTGACATCCATAGAGACAAAGTGTTTATGACTGGAAGGATGATAACACTTGTATCCCCGTTTATTAGGGGCATAGCCCAAGAAGATGCATCAAACAGCCCGAGAATCCAACTTATTGCGATGCTGCTTGTGGATATGAACAAATGCAACACAGCCGAATATTCGAGACTCTAGACTTTGCATGATAGGAGCAAACGGGTAAAAAGATAACATAGACTGAACAGGACTGAAATTACCTAGAACACGGGATGGAATCCGATTGATGAGATAAGCAGCAGTCAAAACTGCTTCTCCTCAATACGAGTTTGAAACTGATGTTTGGAAGAGAAGGGCACGAGCAACCTCAAGTAAGTGACGGTTTTTTCTTTCTGCAACTCCATTTTGTTGTGGAGTATCAACACACGTTAGGTCATGAAGAATACCATTTTGACTAATAAATGAAGAAAGAGATTGGTTGACATATTCTCGACCATTATCCGACCGTAGTCTTTTAATGCATTTGTCAAATTGAGTTTTTATCATGTGATAAAATTGAATGAACAACTAAGATACTTCAGATTTATCTTTCATTAAGAATAGCCAACTAACGTGAGTACAATCATCAATAAAAGTAACAAACCATCGCGCACCCGAAATATTAGAAACAAGGGCAGGCCCCCAAACATCAGAATGAATAAGATCAAAAGGTTCAACACTTCTATTATAACTAGAAGGAAAAGACACACGATTGTGTTTGGAAAATTGACAAACATTACACTTAAAAGACTCAACAGATTCTTGTAAAAACAAAGCTGGAAACATAGTTTTAAGTAAGGAAAATGGAGGATGTCCTAGACGCCTATGCTGAAGCCAAACTTGAGAGGAAGTATGGTGAGACTGGACGGAGGAAGACAGCACCTTTAGACCATTCTCTTCAGCAGATAGAAAGTATAACCCTCCCTGTTCCTTAGCAACTCCAATCGTCCTCCCTGTGGTAAGATCCTGAAAAAGACAATGAGTAGGAGAAAAAGTTACTGTGCATTCAGATCCTGAGTAAGTTTGCGAATAGAAATTAAGTTATTTGAGAGTCCAGGAGCATAAAGCACACTTCCCAAATAGAAAGGGGTGTGGAGATTAATATCTCCAAAACCTACAACAGGAGTGTGAGAACCATCTGCAACAGTAATATAGGGAATGCTTGAATGAGAGCTATAAGTGGAAAACAGTTTAGAGTTAAAGGTCATATGGTCAGTAGCACCAGAGTTTAGAATCCATGCATCTTTAGGAATAGTACCAGAGGCAGTAAACGATCGAGAACATAGAACCTTACCAGTCATTGTCAGGGAACTAGAACTAGAAGGCTTACGCAAGGAGTCGAGGAGGCTCTGCAAGCGGTCCAAGTCTTGGCCGAGGCGTGGTTGGGCCGGATAGAGGAAGCAAGTGTGGGAGTAGATGCTACCACATGTGCTCGAGTACCTTTGAGACCTCCAATACGGTTAAGTACATTGTCTTTTCCATGATGTCTAAAACATCTGTCCTTTGTGTGCCTTGGCTTCTTACAGTGTTCATAGTAGCGGTCCTCCCTCCCAGGCTTGGATGATCCTTGTTTGCCTGTCTTGCTGGCAACTAATGCAGATCCTTTAGAAGGTTTGGGACCTAGCATGACACTTCGACGACTCTCTTCACCTCGCACAATATAGAACACTTCATCAAGAGAAGGAAGGTCGCCTTGCCCAAAATCTATAGTCGAACAGGCCATACTCATTGTTCAACCTGACCAAGAACTCAAAAATCCGATCGGTTTCAATGCAAGTATTCAAAGCAAGCGTGTCATTGGGAGTCTCCATCTTGAGAGTCCGATATTGATCCAACTCAATCCGTAACCCTTTCATAATGGCAAAGTAATGAGAGACATATTTCCTGTTTAGTATTGAAGATCCCGCTCTTCAAATCAAAGCGGCAGAGGTCCTTTTTCTTAGAGTAAGTCTTCACGAGGCTATCCCAAATTTCCCTGGTAGTAGCAAGAAACATATAATTCCCGCTGATCTTTGGAATCATACTGTTCCACATCCACGACATAATGAGAGAGTCTTCATTGTCCCAAGTAGGGAATCCAGGATCAGTGGCAGGAAGAGGAGTCCCTTCAATATGATTCAATTTGCCACGACCCTTCGTGATTCGCGCATAAATTGGGCCCAATTGAAGTAGTTCTTCCCATTGAGGCGATAATCGGGATGCGGCGTTGGTGGCATTAGAATTCATAAAATTTGACGAGCCCACGAGAGGAGGAGGAGGAGGAGGAGGCGGCGGTGGAGGATTCTGAATAGTTCCGTCCCCTTCCATAACAACAGATCAGACGTAGTAAAACAGGGCAACGAACGAATGAACGTCAAATAACCCACGAAAAAGGAAAGTTCTCGGGTCGGAGTGGATCCCAGCGGAAAAGAGGAGGTGCGGGGAAGCTCTGTTGAAAGCGGCGTCGAGCGGTGGCCTGGAGGCGGCGTGAGCCGCGCGCCGTGAGGTGAGCAGACCCAGCGGCGTGGCGATCGGACGGCGCGGTTTATGGGGCCTGGCTCGGAATTCCTATGCGAGGCTGATGGTGTGGGTGGTGAGACCAGATCGGCAATAAATGATGGTGTTTGGATGCAAACAGTAACACACTTGAAGGTGTTTGGTGTGAATGATGAACAATGGCGCGATGGCTGCAAACAGAAGCTGCAATGAAGGCAGCAAGAAAAATCAACCACCACAATGAAGGTGGCGACTAGGGTTTATGCGGAAGCGAGACCCTCAAGAACGAGAGCTCGTGATACCATGTAGAAAATATATCTGAATAATATTTTATTGACTTAACTTTGAATACACACACTAATGTTATTATATAGACTACGCTAGACTTAACCTAATGGGCCTGAGCAATGGGCCGAATAACTAAACTAGGTTACAGTACAAAAGGTAAATATTTACTATTTACTCTAATTATTTACAATAGCAACATTGAGGATAAATTGGAGTGTGTTGCATGGGGGAATAGAGCATCAAACCCACTTGTGAAACATAAGGGTCACTGAGCCACAATAACATATAAAATCAGAAAAGGGTTTGAGATAAAACCATGTGTCTAATCAAATCAGTTTTCACAGGTAAATATATATACTGTGTACAGTATGAATTACAGGAGGAATCATCAAATTTGAGTTTGGGCCTAATTCAACCCCAAAAGGTAGCTTCTGTGGTGAGGGTTGTCCCTCCACTTATAACCACTATTTATGCCATATCACTTTCCAATCCCCTCACGTCCGGGATTGAACTACATGTAGTTGAACACTTATGAATTAGTAACAGCTAATGCACATTGCTACTCATTATATCAAATCTAACATTTAATTCTAACAGTTACAGATACATTCATGCAAATCTTTTAGAAGCTTAACCGAAGACCTTTCTCAAGTATCCAATTTTTCATGAAAAAACGTTTGAAGATTGTTGGTAAGAAGGTTTGGGTTTTATCTGGCAACTTTCCTGTCGCATTACTGAATCTTAAGATAAGAGATAATGCGACAGGTTCTTTCTTTTCAGCAACTAATAGGTTCAACAATAAAAATATTTTAGATTAAATAAATCCAGTCTGCTTCATGCCTAATAAGCTAAACAGGCCAATACTCAATGAAAAATTTCAATTGCATATCTACAGAAGAAAATTATCAGATCCATTCCAATACGGCTGTTAAGAAACAAATATATAAAATAAAATCAAATGATACATAGAAGAGTAAACTGACGCACTTGAAGATTTCGAAGCCGTATTGAAAGATTAAGCAAAATGGGCTCAACTGCATCATCAGGTGAAGATTCGAGAATCTAAGGGAGGCAAAAGAGCAAAGTAAGTAACTGAATTTAAAATGGTTTAAAAACGGTCGCGCTATTTCAACAACAAAAATGGGATAACTTTCGCGACAACTTTCTAAGTTGTTAATGCAGTTCAAATACGTGGCTAATTACGTTCAGTGAATGATTAATGGATATGCAAGGTGTCGAAACTCATTAACCATCAACGTAACTTCATTAACCACGAATTTAAATGTGATTAACCACAATTTTCAGGTGTTCAAATCTACATGTAGTTGAACACTTGGAAATCGTGATTAATCACGTTCAAATTCGTGGTTAATGAAGTTACCTTGATGGTTACGTTCAAATTCGTGGTTAATGAAGTTACCTTGATGGTTAATGAGTTTCGACACTTGATATATCCATTAACAATTTACAGAACGTAATTAACCACGTATTTGAACTGCGTTAACCACTTAGAAAGTTGTCGCAAAAGTTGTCTAAATTTGATTGTCAACAAATCATTTCTCTTTAAAAAAGTAAATGCAGTGAAGATACAGAACACAGAGAACTTCACCATCAGTAAGCATGATACTGCAGTTAATTGTACAGATTCATCAGAATCATCTAGCAGAGCTAATATAACACCCAAGACTTGAGATGTATACTTCAGAATATGGATTACTGGGATCTGCAACAGCAATATTTGGAGATGTTAATTCATTTAAAAGGGGAGCATAAGGAAGCATGGGGGAGTATAGCCATCTCCCTAGAATTGAAAATTTAACTGAAAACATAAGGTTAAATCCCGTATGGAGAAACATTCACTCGTCAAATTAGGTCCACAATTATATATATATATTCAATAAATAAGATTATCAATAAGGAAAGCAATTCTGCAGCCAGTTTGGTGTAAAAGTAGATAGATTTTTTTTTAAAGTAATGCTTTAAAATCTATATCTCACTACAAATGAATGGGAGTTATATGAGCATATGAAGATTCCCGTAGGGTATGTTTGGATTGAAGGTTTTGGAGGGGAGAGTTTGTTCTTTCTAAGTCTATATACTGATAAATATTTGAGATTTTAAAAAATTAAAGAAATAACATGATAGATGATCATATAACATTTCAATCATCCTTTATTTGCTTTTAGGAACATTTTATATTTTCTTTACTTTGGAAAGGAAAAATAAGCCCTCTCCTCTCCTCCAAAACCCTCCATCCAAATATACTCTTAGAAAAATCAAATATTCAAAAATGGAAAAAGTGTAAAGAGCAACTTTAAACTTTATGCCTTTTGCAAATAGGCACCTTCAACTTTTATCTTTATTCATTAACTTCAGTTATTGTTATAATAAGTCATTTAGTTAACTTATTAACTTGAAGTTAACTACCTAACAATTAATGTATGCTTCATCCAGGTCATATTATGTATCTTATTGTGTATTGTTCATCTGTATTGATTACAATTTAGTTCTACATTGTTCTCTCTCAGTTATTCAGTCAGGCTTTCTAGTTCCGGTTGTGACTTCAGCAGAGATAGTTAGAACAACATTTTCATATCAAGTATCAGAAAATATCTCTCTCTCTCCCCCACGCTCCCTCCCTCCCTCTTTGGTTTTCTGCATTTTCCTTATCCCTAATACTAACGTTGAATAAATCTGGATTTTTCATCCTTAATGAATCTAAACTATCGATTTGTATTTTCTAGTTTAAAATCATATTATCCAATTTTTTTAAGTGAAAAGGAAAAGAACACATCATTTGAGACTGTCTTAGGTTTTTTTTTTTTTGCTTTTCTTTTTTCAATTAAACAAATTTCAAAATTAAATAATATGATTTTAAAAAATAAAAAAATGTTAATTAATGATTTAGATTTAACAAGGAAAAAAATGTTAGAATCTGTTCAGCATTAGTGTTAGAATATAAGAAAAATACCGTACAAAATCTTGATATTTTTGAATTATCTCATAACATTAGTTTCTTATCTTAGAGCATCTCTTAAGATTAGTATATATATTACTTAGTTGGTATCATGATTTATTTCCCTAATCAATAAGGATTAAGAGTCTTATATCCCTATAAATAGGGATTGATGCTTAGTCTTTTGTATCAAGTCATTATCAACCATAATCATATTTTAGAGTCTTCATTTTTTCTCTTCTCCCTCTTTATCTAAATCCCATAACATCATAATCCAAATTAACAAAAGAACCTATTTTAACAACAATTTTAGTGTAAGGAGTATTTGAGACAAAATTAAAGTTGAAGGTGGTTCTATGCATTTCTTCCTTTCAAAAAAAGAGCAGAGAATTAGCAAGCAATCAAGCATTTAAAACAGCTAAAACAAAGTTGACTTAAATATAATTGCAATGAAGAAACGATGATGTCAGGTAAAATAACATAACCTGTACTAATCCTCTCAAACAAAAACGCCGGACAGTAGAAGACTCATCTGATACACGTCGACATAAAACCTCAACCATTTGCTCCAAAAGCGAGCCAAGTCCACCGCTGTATAGTTGAAGGTAGTCAATAAGAACTTCAACTCAAGAGTAAAGACATCTTCTAAAATATGTTAAAATAATTAGTGAACAGGTATCATGAGAAGAGACACACTGTAATAAGCTAATCGTTAGAAGTTAAAAAATGAAACATTGTCAAAGATTGACTCTCCCAAAGTCTAAAATGGAGACCCGTGACTGGTTTGTTACCCTCACACGAGCTATTTGGTCCTTTAGCCACAAGAGTTCACAAGTAGTATTAGCCATAACACGATACTTTACTTCTATATTTGTTCTAGCAGACATCTGTGGAGGGAGTGTGTTGTGATTCAAGCCGGTTTTGTAAAGTTGAGTTAGGCCGAAAATCTAAGATGGTATCAGAGCCTATCCGAGATTCGTTCGGCCACCCACTATCGGACCACTCAGGTCACGCTCCAGATATCCAGTCTTTGGCATATGGGGGTGTGTTGAGTGTCCCACATTGGATTGTGATATTGCCAGATTAGTGGTTATAAGTCGGGGCAAAAAGGGGCTGAATTAGGCCTAAACTCAAATTCTAGGAGCACGATCCAACAGATGTAGAGTGGGAGAGGCAAATGGTAGAATTACCAATGCCAACAGCAGTCACCGAAGAAGCCTGTTGAGCTTCCTTAAACTGTAGGTACTCCTTATACTTGCCAACAAGAAGTAAAAGACCTTTCTCAGACTTGACCTTTTGCTCAACGGTAGGGGATCCAAAAAACGCTAAAGAAATCATATTCTTTTCAAAGTTGGAAACTTCCTTAGTAGGCATAGCACTGAAAGAAACTTCGAGGCAATAATAAAAAGCATACAAAAGACTCCAGCAAAATGGGATCCAAAGAGGGTAGCATAACACTAAACCCAAAAGCCAAACAGAGACGAAACAGAACCGGGAGGAGTAATGAAAACAATAGAGGAAGTGGCGACATCAGCAGCGGCTCAGATTGTGGTGTGTAGATCTCACATGTTGGTAAAAGGTACTGTTGAAGGCCGAGCACGACAATAGATCTGGTGGCGGCACTTGGGCGGATGACTTCTGAGATGAACAACAGTGTTAATTTCGAAAATGGATATCTACAACAGACCATTGCTGACAACCTCTAAAAAACTAATCGAAGCGAAAAAAGATTGAACTAGAGAGCTCATGCACCAACTTGAATTGAATATTTCTTGTATTATTTACAAGGAATTGCGCATGCGCGCGCGCATACACACACACACACACATATATATATATATATGGTTAATTTGATCCCAAAAATATAGGGATCTCAACAATGTTTGCCTTGTATGTGTGTGTCTATATCCCAAAAATATAGGGATCATATATATATATATATATATATGGGTCAGGATTAAATGACACCGGTGTCAAACTTGGGTATTGTTACACCGTTCAATAACTTTGTACCGGATACCTGTATTACAAAACTCACCGTTGGATTGAAAGATACTATCAAATAGATCATATCTACAAAATTTTACATTAATCTAAAATCATTTGATATGTCATTGAGATGCATCAAGATTAACGTCTTATGCACTTTTATTAAATAACGTTAATCTTGATGCATCTCAATGACATATCAAATGATTTTAGATTAATGTAAAATTTTGTAGATATGATCTATTTGATAGTATCCTTCAATCCAACAGTGAGTTTTGTAATACAGGTATCCGGTACAAAGTTATTGAACGGTGTAACAATACCCAAGTTTGACACCAGTGTCATTTGATCCTGACCCATATATATATATATGTGTGTGTGTGTGTGTGTGTGTGTGTGTGTGTCGCGCGCGCACACACAAGGCAAACAGTGTTGAGATCCCTATATTTTTGGATCAAATCAACCATCCTAGGCTATCTATGGTAACTATGAATGTCTATCGAGAAATAAGAGAAAAGAATAACGGAAAGAAAGAATAAATACTAATTATGATCATAATACAATGCTAATAACTTTACCAGTTCAATGACTGGTCTAATTTTAAAAAAATCAAATATTTTTACAAGTTCGATCCATTATTTTTATTTTTCTTGTTTTTATATGCTTTATCCAAAAATATGAATAATGCAGCCTTGTAGCAAAAATGAAAGTCAACATGTCAAGTTTCTGCATAAACATCCACAATTAATATAACATTCGAACATCAATGGGAGGAAACTTATACAAAGTATCATTCTATACTCACCTATAACGAACAAATTCTGACAAGGCAGCAGCTGCAGTTTCCCTTTGGTATTTCTGGGGTCGATCCAATGATCTTTTCAAAAACAGACAAATATTTTGGATCTGTTTTCAACATGACAAGAAACTTCGTCAAAAATTTCTTATGATGAGGAAAAAAAACAATAATGTCTTGCCAACATTTTTAGTAGCAACTGTGTTCACAGACCATGCAAATTGAAGCATTCGATCCCTAATGACACACCTATTTCTATCTTATTAGTAGAAAATTATAAACCAGATCAAATGCCAGATAAATTCTCAAAGCAAAAATAAAACTGCAATCATTCTGATGGTAAGGTAAGTTCATTTCTTGCATGTCTTATTCCTTACACGAAATTTCAGTCAATTTATTACTTGTCTAGGGAAAATAGTAGGGAGGTATCTGGGTGGAGCTAAAAACAACCTACTGACCGGAGAAAAATGGTTATAAATGCAAAGAGGAGGCATTGTCCAACGGAAAAAGTAAATAAACACTTAATTACAAATTAAACATCAAACTAACAGGCCTCTCTTCAAAATACAAGCGCTAGTTTGGATAAATTTTTCCACAACTACTTATGGAAAAAGAAATATTAAAAGAATCTTACATTAACTAATTGTGAACGTGGCAAGTAAAGCCACTTTTTCCCGTGGCTCAATATTCAAAAGGGGTGCATGGTTTTATGGCAGGAAACATGGCCCTTGAAACACAGAAGAAAACATGGAACAGAAAGTGTGGAATTTCAAAAACGTGTTTTGCAGATAGGTGGGTCCAACAGTAGGAATAAAATTCCTATAAATAGTGTCTCAATTCTTCAGTTTCTGCATCCCAGACCCAGAGAGAAAATTCAGAGAAAAAATATAGTTTTTCTTGTGAGGTCTTTCTTAGTGTGTACTCTCCTTTATTTAAGAGAGTCTTACTATTCTCCTCTTGTATTTAGAAAGAGGACTTGATTTTCCTACTTTTGCCCTGTGATTTTTTCCGTCTCCATTGAGGGTTTTCCACATAAAATTTGTGTGTCTAATTCCTCTTTTCTCATCTCAAATTTCAGTTGTGATACTATTTTGTTACTCCGGGACCCAACAATGATGCTTCTCATATAAGTTGAAATTAGCTTCTATATCTCAATAGTTTCAGAAACTCTCGTTTAACTTCTCTATAAACATATATAAGCTTATAAGAGCTTTTCATAAGTGGAGAACCATAAACTTGCTTTAATCGACAATCTCGCATAAGCTGGAAGCTAATCCAAACTAGGCCCAAGTTTAAGTAATCCTTGTGTTAGCAATCAGTAGAACATTGCAGTGATGCCCAAACAACTTATCCTAACCTAACTTTAAGGAATAGCAAAAACTGATTCTTGAAAATCATTGGATTTCATTGCAAAAGCCAAATGCTTGAATAGCTTTCAAGCTTTCCACACAGGCCTAAACCTGCTTTCTCACTAAAGCACAAACTAAACTAGAGTGAATTGTTATGACTAATGGGCAGGCTCACTGCTCAACAATGGCATCAAACTGCCTGAAACTCAACACCAACCAAACCTTATCCCACTAGGTGGGATTGGCTACATGGATCACTCGACGCCATAGTGGTCTATCATAAATCATGTCTATAGTAAAACCATTGGCTTCTAAATATTTCTTAATAGTTTCGCTTATAGTTTTTCTAGGTCTTCATCTGCCTCTAGCGATTGGCCTCCCATCCATATAATTTACTCTCCTTACTACCGAATCTATAAGTTTCCTCCAACATGCACAAACCACCTAAGTCGAGATTCAACCATCTTTTCTACAATAGGTGCTACCTCAACTCTCTCTAATGCTATCATTCCTACTCTTATCTCATCTAGTCTTTCCACTCATCCCATCGCAGCATTCTCATCTCTGCTACATTGAGTTTTTTCTCATGTTGGTTTTTTATCGCCCTACAATTTGTCCAATACAACATCGCCAATCGTATAGCTATACAATAAAATTTTCCCATTAGCCTAAGAAATACCTTTTTATCACATAAAACACCTGAGACCCTCCTCCGCTTCAAACACCCCACTTGAATCTGACGGTTTACATCTCCCTCTATATCTTTGTCGGATTGTACAATGGACCCAAGATATTTAAACTGTGTGACTTGTGGTATGGCATGGTCTCCAACTTTCACCTCTAAGCTAGGGGTGCTTCGTCTTTTGCTAAACTTATATTCCATATATTCCGTCTTGTAACTATTCAAATGGAAGTCATGTGCCTCTAAAGCTTGTCTCCAAGTCTCTACCTTCCATTTATTTCCTCTCTCGACTCTCTAACTACGACTATATCATCTGCAGAAGGCATGCAACACGGTGTTGGCTCTTGAATGTGTTTTGTAAGTACATCCAAGACCAATGTAAAAAGATAAGGGCATAAAGTTGACCTTTGGTGCAGTCCTATAGTTATTGGGAAATCTTCTGTGGCCCCACCCAGCGTTCTCTCGTGGCTCCCTTATACATATCTTTGATAGCTCGAATATAAGCAATTTGAACCCTGTTCTTTTCTAGGGCTTTCCACAAAATCTCTATTGGCACCCTCTCATATTCCTTATCCAAATCAATGAAAACCATGTGCAAGTCTTTTTTAACCCTCCGATATTGCTCCATTATTTGTCGTAGCAAATAATTTGCTTCCATGGTCGACAATCCGGGCATAAAACCAATTTGATTATCAGTAATTTTGGTTTCTTTTCTTAGCCTCTGCTCAATCACTCTTTGCCATAGCTTCGTAGTATAGCTCATAAGTTTAATCCCCTTATAATTTGCACAATTTTGTATATCTCTCTTGTTCTTATAAATCGGAATTATTAGTATTTTGGGCCTAACCCATCCTTATAAAACCGGCTTAAAAGGTGAGTATTGTCTTGACTTTATAAGTTCTATTTAGGCCTTACCTCTAGCCAATGTGGGACTTGGGTTTTTCCCAATACACCCTCTCACGCCCAGTACTATTAGGCTTGGTGCGTGTATATAATGCGGTGGGTGGCCCATGGATCTAGGATAGGCTCTGATACCATATTAGTATTTTGGGCCTAACTCATCCTTACAAAACCGGCTTATAAGGTGAGTATTGCCTTGACTTTATAAGCTCTATTTAGGCCTTACCTCTAGCCAATATGGGACTTGGGTTTTTCCCAATAGGAATTAAAGTGTTTCTCCTCCATTCATCCGACATTTTCTTTGACCTCATAATCTCGTTAAAAAACTCTGTGAACCCAACTAATGCCTCTATCTCCTAGACTCTTCCATAACTCCACGGGTATATTTTCTAGTCCTACTGTCTTACTATAATCCATCCTTCTTAGAGCTTCATTTACCTCCTGCTCTTGAATTTTACAATAGAAGGTATAATTTTGGTCCTCCAATGCCTAGTGCATTAGAGCACGATAAAATTTCATATCCTTCGTTAAATAATTCTTTTATCCATCGTTAATATCTTGTGCCTTTACCAAAACTCAACCTATTTCATCCTTAATACATTTCACTTGGTCCAACTCTCTTGTCTTTCTTTCCCTACCTCTAGCAAGCCTCTAAATAGATTTTTCTCCATCTTTGCTGCCTAAGGATTGGTATAACACATCTTTGAAACTGAACAATTTAAATATAAAAGTTATTGAGAGACTTTCTCAAAGATAAAATTACTAAATAACTGGCATAGTTAATGATACACAGTCAATGATAAAATTATCATGATTGTCTGTAAAAATCCAAAACAACCTAAACGTAAAAGCTTCAGCGGTTAAGAGAAGGTTCAAATATGGTTCTGATTCATACCACCAACAAAGATAACCTGTCATGCGATATTGAACCCCCAACCGCTTGGTTAGAGATATTTTATCTATGATACCATGTCAAGATTTTAATCAACCTAAAAGACTAAAACTAAATGCTTTAAGCCATTGGAGATGCAAAAATGGGTTGACTTATATCTCCAAAATTATCAACAGATGAAGGAAGCACAAACTCATAAACCTAATATATTTTTTTTTAATGTATAGTGAAACTACTTTGATATCTTATCAGCATTTTCTGTCTGGTCATCCAAATATGTATACATCTGGATACATAAACATACGCATATATTTAATTGCATAGGAGAATACTTGAAAACATTATACCTCTTTTGGCCGCTTTATTGATATGCAGCCGGCTATGTCTCCAATGAGATTAATCCACCTCTCATTTTCTGACAACTCCCCATCTCTAGCTAAAATCTGAATAAAAAAAAATTTGTTGTATTGCTTTGCTTATTAGACCATTCTCACATCTCTAAAACGGAGCAATTCTAAATTTTTGTCTACCTTTCCCATCTCAAGGTCACCAACACATTCACAGAATGCCTGGAATGCAGTTAGAAGATTCCTGCACAAGGAGACAGAGGAATTAAACATGGGATTCACAAGTGCATTTGTATGTACAGTTTATTTGTGTGAAGTAACATCATTTTGTTCGTGCATATTATGTTTACTTAGGCATAAGGCCCTGACTACAGTTTCCTCAGTACCATCCTACGGAAACCAACTAAACCTCATGACAAAATTATCATGTCCTAGAAAATAGAATGGTGGGTCAGAATGTAAAAATTTACTTTGCGTGTTTTTTTTTTTTTTTTTTTTTTGCAGATTTAAACATTCGCCAAACTTTAATCGAAGAGCTACAAAAATTAACATTGACATTTACATTAAAGTATGTTAGTGGTCGTGCCATTGACAACTACTGCCCCCTGTTATTTACAGTGTCAGTTAGATTCTTGTTGAAGTAATAGGGGTAGTCTTTTGCGATCGAAAAAGAATATTCATCATATTAATATTGCTGCGAGTGACATATGTTTTAGTGTTATTACAAAAGTCAAAGTACTAATCTTTATTTATACTAATACTAGATTTCTAATCATATTTAACTGAAGAAACAAATCAAGATATTATAATATATAACTCATATATTCTAACAAGTGTAATATTCAGTGTAGAGTTCGTTATTCATGTGTGTCCGGGGGTAAAATAAAACATATACTTCAGATAGCAGCACAAATGTGGATGCCAACACTCAACTAATAATGCAAGATCCTCACCGCAATGGTTCAAGCTGACCAGAATAAGTTAACCCATGACAGCTTCCAAGTTGTAGCATAAGCTCAGAAAGAACAGAAGCGTAGTTCTGCTCAACAGCCCTTTTTCCAACTTTTCCCCCACCTCTGCATCAAAGAAAAATTTCCAAAACTGTTGGTTCATTTACATATGTTAAATTCAAAATAAACTGATAATACAGACCTGAAGAAAGCAGTAAGAGCAAAAATTGCAGCTTGCAGTTTGCCATCCTCTGTATGATTGTCGACCTGGCTATCCTCACCCCTGTCTGCATCACCTTTAAGAATAGGAATCTGGCTAAGGACAGATATCGCATGTTCTAGAAACAAAACTGACAGAAACATGTGCTGCGAAAATGCCTGGAAAAAATAATATGCTATATAAATAAAATATTTTATAAGAATAGTCTTCAAGTAGGAGCACGGTTGACAGCTTGAAACACAAAAATCATATAAAGGTATTTAAAGAAGAATAGAAACAACAAAAAGCAAAACATGGGAAAGTAGAAAGATAAAAATAAATTGAAATGAACCGAAAACTAATAACAATAATGCTCTTTGTACAAGTAAACCAAAATTTATCCAGTAAAACAACCAAGACTTGTTGTACTAAGCTGGTTTAGGTACATGGATCAGCCAATCCTGTTGGATTCTATGAAAAAAATAAATTTTCGATATAACCATTTGTAGAAAAGTATTTTAAATGGACTCTGCTGTTCATTTTAATCAGAATATCTTCCATTTGATCCAACTTTCTTGTTGAAGCCTCTACTAGCTTCATCGGAACCTCATTAATCTCTTCATCCGTCTCTTTGTAAGATGGATTCAAGATTATCTAAATCGTGCACTCTTGTAATATGATCTTGTTAGAAATTGTTAGAAACATATTTATAAAGTGCTTATTATGTAAATAGTAACTGCTATTAATTAGGGATATAATTAGAGATTTGATTGATTTGATTGATCCTCCCTAATTATGAGGAGATATATTCTTGTAATTATAAATACACTCCTTGTGTAGTCATATGACACATGTTAGAATATTTAACGTGTGTTAAATATGTTTAGTGTGGCCTAATAGATGATGGCTCACATAGTGATTATTTGTATTTATTACGTAGATACGCCTTGTACTATAAATAGGTACCTTGTGTAATTATCATTAATCAATTCTAATACAACATTCCAATATTCATCCAATACAACTCTCTATACATGGTATCAGAAGCTTAGGTTCTTGTTCCTATTTCCTTTTTTTCCCCCCTTGCCTTGTTGCCGATCCATTTTTCTACGTGAACAGTACACGCCGCGACTGAGAAGCCACTTTTCTCCGCAACCGTAACTCATATCTCCGGTCTGCCACCACCGGTTGAACCGCCGCCCCGAGTCGACCCGACCGCCGGAAGCGCGTCCTCATCCGCCACCGCACGCGCCCCCACGCGCGGCCATACTCTGGCGCGTGTCCCCCACGCGCGTGCTCAGATCTCGTTTTTCGCCGTTTTCCGGCTTGGCCCACCGTCCGCCGCCACTTTCACCGCCTTGCCCACCACCAGGCGCCCCTGTCCAGCAGTTTTTCACCTTCAAAAACTCATGGGTGATAACTCCGATTCCGACACTATAACGTTCACCAACATCCCGATGATCCCGTCTGAAAAACTGACCGTTGCTCGTCAGTCTGCATCATTTGCTGCCATTGCTCAATCTGGTAATCCTGTAGCCTTTGTGTCTCAGTCCTCCTCTCTTGGACCTTGGGTACTCAACTCAGGTGCCTCTAACCATATGACTGGTAACAAATCCTTTTTCTCTCACTTGTCTTACTCTGATTCTTTGCCTTCTGTCACTATGGAAAATGGCTCTAAAATCAAAGTTCAAGGCCTTGGTCAAGTACAACCTCTTCCCAATCTTTCCTTAGATTCTGTGCTTTATGTTCCTGGTTGTCCTTTTAATTTAATTTCTATTCGCAAACTCACTTGCACCCTTGATTATTCAGTTCTCTTTGTTAATAACTCGGTTTATGTCCAGGAACGGCGTACAGGATGGACGATTGAAACAGGACATGAGTATGGAGGATTATATCATCTTTCACAACCGGTAGTCTGTGTCTCTGCCAATGTTATCAATGGCGGATGGCGGTCCATGGCGGAAAGCCAAAAATCCGCCATAGAAAAATGGCGGATTGCGTTGCGGGAAATGGCGGACGCCATGGCGGACTAAATAAAATACAATATATATGTAGAAAAAATGCTACATAACTAAAATATAAGGCTTCAATTGAACTAAATTGATAGTAAATACCATAAGTTCATAACCAAAATGGCAAAATACCAAATCCAAGACCATAAACATTAAGTTCAAGACATCAAATATCAAAATAACAACATAATAAAACATAAGTTCAAGACATCAAACATCAAGTAAATGCCTAGTCCTCTTCATTAACTGACATAATCATTTTCCAATGCCATCATCTATTGGGGCATATCCTTAACTCTCTTCTCCATCTTCATCATCTCCCTCTTCTTCATCTCCCTGTTCCACATATTCATCGGATGCGCCAGTTCTTGAGAACTCTCCTCATGTTCCAATGGTTGGCTTCATTGACTTCATGACTATCATTTTTCCCTAGCTACTTGTTGCTCTTTGATGTTGAAGTTGTGGAAGTTGTGATCTGACGACACTTGGTGGTTCCTTTCTTTTCCTTGCTCTGCTCTAGTATAAGTTCTAAGTTCTTTAGCCCCAGAAGCCTCATCAGCAGGTTTGCCAATGTAGTGTAGGATCATCATCAAAGACGAAATCATTCTCGGCATCTTCATTAGGATCATCCATCTCTCCCACTTTAACCACTCATTACATGTATCAATGTCATTGAGGCAATTGGATCAAATTTCATCTCTAAGATTATATCTTTGCTTGAGTTGTTGGTTATATTTGATATAAACCAAATCATGCAACTTTTATGTTCAAGCCTATTCCTCTTTTTGTATGAATCTGCGGTATAAACATAATTAAAGTGTTAATTGATAGATTTTAATGCTATTCCTCTTTTTCCTATGATATCAAGAGTTAAGAGTTAGGAAGGATTATTACTTGCTCAAAGACACTCCAATTGCGTTCACATCGGATGCCTTTGCATGTCGAAGCTCAAAATCTTGATGGCAATTTCTTGTAAATGTGGAGCTCCGTACCATACATTTTCCACCATTGAGCTACAAAATGGAAGAGAACTTAGAATTTTAAAGTTTATATTACCGAAAGACTACGAATGTATTCTTAGAAATAGTTTCTTCTGAGAGCCATAGTTTTTCTTCCATTTACATGCAAACTTAGTACCAAATAGACCATGGCCTCTTATAATATGGCAACTCCATTAGTATTTTTGTCTGCATTTCTCACTCCTTACTTTTGATCTCGTAATGCAATTATATAACCCATTATTAACCTTCAAATCATTCTCAACTTTGAGTTGCTATAAAGAACTGGGTTTTAGCAAGTGAGCGGCGACATGCAAATCTCTACCAGTGACATTCATCTCTTTATTAATTATTGCAAATACATCTTTGTATTTAATGCGGATCGTTAAAGGAATTGGTGATTGTCTCTTTTGCCAGATCTATTAGCTTAAATATAACCCCATGGCTGGTTTTCTTTCACCATCGACAAGGCGAAGAACTCTTCTGAGGCGTCATGACTTTAGAGTGAAAACCACATGTTTCAAAATGAAGGCATTAGGCGGTTTTGTTGCTTGCTTCACTTAGCCTCCTTGTACAACTTGTTCTTGGTCCATTCCTCGGAGTAAACATCTTTCTCAAATTTGTTTTTCTTGATGAAGTCTTTCTAACGATAGATAAGATGTAGAAAATCTTGTAACGACATGTCTCACCAATTCCACTTTTGTTTGTGGAATTGCCTCATCAAACTTCGGTGTACTAGTATGGCCATAGATAAAACCAACAAGTGATTCCCCTTTGAATTGTCTTAACTTTATCATTGGAAGCTTTCCAATATCTTGAAGCATCGAAATCAATGCAGTGGGCTGCCTGAGGAGTCCAAAAAGATGAGTCTTTTCTCTTCTAACTTCTTACCGGTGAAACATAATTGCTTCCATTATCATTGGCTTGAACAGCGTTTTCTTCTCGACCTCTCTACCAATAGAATCAAGCATCTCGAACAAAAGATCACCACTTTTCACAACATCGGAGGCATCAGCGGACTTCAAAAACATCGTTCCGGACGAGTTCACCAAAATTGATTATAGATCGAGACTTTCTATCGGTCAAGCATCATCGACATAATAGAGCACCCATGTTTCCTCACTTGCTCCTTGTGATTTTTAGTAGTTCTTGATGAATTCCAATTCCTTGTTTAGGAGTGGAACTCTAATTTCATGATAGCGGGAATTAAATTTGGACCAAAGGAACCAATAGTTGTAACCATTTATTTAAAAGCTCTTCAACTTTATAAGATTGAATGACAATCGACGATACCAAAAGCGAGCAATTGGTGATGAACTTTAGCCGTTAAATTTTTGTCGCATGCTTCATTTATACTAGTTTGCCTCGATTTCTCCTTCTTTCTTTTTGCAATTGCGGTTTACGGATTTCTACAAAATAAATCCATTGGTCCTTTATTTCTCCTAACATTTTATTATTCTTGTCATGCTCCGACCCTCAAATCTTCAACTTTCAATTGGATCTACATGCACGTGAAGTTGCAAAGCTGTCTTCAATTTTTTCTGCTCTAGATATTTCAAAGCTCTTCTCTAACGTCTGGTGGACACTTTTTGCAATGACAACATTCCACTTTCTTTCCATTAAATGTTGTTTTGCTCTTGTGATTCCTCCATTGGTGACCTTTTACAAAATTACACACAATGGCATTGGTGTCTCCTTGGGTTAGAGGATAACAATATTTCCATCCGGGTCCACTCTAGCACTTCTTGTTGATTGTGGTTGACTACTTGATTGTGGTTGACTACTTGGTCCTTCACCCACATTGATGAAAAGAATGAATAGACCTCTATTCAAATGAAGGAACAAAAATTAAAGGGAGAAAAGATTAAAAATAGCATAAAAAGAGATTAAAAAATAAAATTAAAAAGTATAAAGCGGAAAAAAAAATTAAAAGCAGAGAGAAGAATGAAAAAATAAAAAAACTATTTAAGAAATAAGAAGGAAAGAAATAAAAAGCTGGAAAAAATTAAAGCAGAAAAAGAATGAAAAAAAGAAAAAAGAAGAAAAAAGCAGAAAAGCAGAAAAGCGAGAAAGAATGGAGAAAAAGCGAGCGAATGGGAGAAAAAAACGAGAGAAACAAAATAAAATAAAATGAAATGAAAAACAAAGTGAAAGCGAAAAATAAAGGCGAAAGAAGCGAGAAAGCGAGAAGGAGCAGCGAAGATGAGCAGTCGAGAAATGTGCGCGGTTGCGACTTAGCACTGAAGTCGGGAGGGAAGCGAAGCTGGCGGGTATGTGGGAGGAAGAATGAAGCGGTGGCTAGAGACGACCAGTGAGCGAGTTTAGGGTTGTTTGTTTTACACTTAAATGAGCCGGTCGGTCGCGGGTCGTCGACCAAGCAATGAGTTTTTATACGGTAGGGTTTCGCCATGGCGCCGCCGTCAGTCGCCACGCTGTGGCGCCCTGAACCGCCATTTGGAATCGCCTTCGCCGCACGCTGGGCGGTGGCGGTTTCCTCACGATCGCCTCAAGCTTTCATGGCGCGCCATGGCCGATTTTACTGACAACATTGGTCTCGCTGCCGAGCCGCTTACTCATCAACGTTTGGGTCACCCTAGTCTTGATAAAATGCGTCTTATGGTTCCTGGTTTTTCTAAACTTTCATCTTTTGAATGTCAGTCATGTCAGTTAGGGAAGCATTCTCGTCATACTTATAGTCAGCGAGTCAATAAAAGTGTTGCATCATCTTTTGCTTTGGTTCATTTTGATATTTGGGGTCCTAGTCGTGTCTGTTCAGCTTTAGGATACTATTACTTTGTCACTTTCATTGACGATTTTTCTCGATACACTTGGTTATTTTTAATGAAAAATCGTTCAGATGTTTTTAATATCTTTCAAGGATTTTGTGCTGCAGTTCAAAATCAATTTGGTACTTCCATTAAAATTTTATAAACTGATAATGTCCGTGAATATTTGTCTTCCCAGTTTCAATCCTTTTTGACTTCACAGGGAATTATTCACCAAACATCATGTGCTCATACACCACAGTAGAACGGTGTCGCTGAAAGGAAAAATCAACATTTAGTTGAAACAGCATGCACCCTTCTCCTTCACCATAATGTCCCTCTTCGCTTCTGGGGTGATGCACTTCTTGCGGCTTGCTATCTTATCAACCGCATGCCTTCATCTGTTCTTCAAGATCAGGTTCCATACTCTCTCTTGTATCCACAGCAGGATATCTATCATGTTCCTCCTCGTGTCTTTGGTTGCATATGTTTTGTCCAAGACCTCACTCCAGGTAAAGATAAACTCTCCACCAAATCTCTCAAATGTATTTTTCTGGGTTACTCACGTCTACAAAAAGTTATCGTTGTTTTTGTCCTCAACTACAACGATACATTGTCTCAGCTGACGTCGCCTTTTTTGAGACTCACCCATTCTTCTCCTCTTCAGTGGTACTTGATGTCAATTTCACTGACGATCTTCCGGATATCCCACCTGTTATTCCGGTACCCATTGTAGCCTCTACTTCGCCTCCTTTACGTACCTACCAGCAGTGGACACAGCCTCCAGCAGTACCTCCTTCCATTGATCCTCCAGTCTCATCTCCTGCTCCAACTGCCCCTCCGACTACGTCGCATGCACCTGAACTTCCTATAGCTTTAAGGAAAGGTATTCGGTCCTCTCGCAACCCTAATCCTCAATATGCTTGTACTTTAAATTATGATCATTTATCTACATCCTATGTTTCCTTTGTTTCTGCTTTGGATTCTGTGTCTATTCCTAAAACTACAAGTGAAGCCATGACTGATCCTAATTGGCATCAGGCGATTTTGGAAAAGATGGCAGCATTACCTTCAAATGGCACTTAGGAAATTGTTCCCTTACCTCCTGACAAAACAACAGTGGGTTGTCGATGGGTTTATACGGTGAAGATTGGGCCAGATGGTCAAATTGACCGTTTCAAAGTCCGTTTGGTGGCTAAATGTTATACACAGATTTTTGGCCTAGATTATGGTGACACCTTTTCCCCAGTGGCCAAAATCACTTTTGTTCGTCTGTTTCTTGTCATGGCTGCCATTCATCATTGGCCTCTTCACCAGCTGGATATTAAAAATGCCTTCTTGCAGGTGAGTTACAGGAAGAAGTTTATATGGACCAACCTCCAGGTTTTACTGTTCCTGGTGACTCTCGTGTTGTTTGTCGGCTCTGCCGTTCTCTCTATGGATTGAAACAGTCCCCTCGTGTCTGGTTTGGACGGTTTAGCTCTGCCTTAATACAATTTGGCATGACCAGATGTGAAGCTAACCATTCTATTTTCTCCATCCATTCTCCTACTGGCCAGCGCATCTTTCTTGTAGTGTATGTGGACGACATCATCATTACTGGTGATGACAAAGAAGGTATCCAGCGGCTCAAAGCCCATCTTTTCAAACAGTTTAACACAAGATTTGGGTCCTCTCAAATACTTCTTAGGGATTGAAGTTGCCCAGTCCACTTCAGGCATTGCCATTAACCAACGGAAATATGCTCTAGATATTCTCACTGAGACCGGTATGTTTGATTGTCGCCCTACTGATACTCCTATGGATCCCAATGTCAAGCTTCTTCTAGGTCAGGGGGAGCCATTGAAAGACCCGGGAAGATACCGACGTCTTGTGGGCCGACTCAATTATCTCACGATCACCAGACCTGATATTACCTTTGCAGTGAGTATTGTAAGCCAGTTTTTGAATGCTCCTTGTGATAGTCATTGGAATGCGGTCATCCGTATTCTTCGATACATCAATAATGCACCAGGCAAAAGACTATTATATGAAGCTAAAGGCAATGCCAAAATCACTTGTTACTCACATGCTGATTGGGCAGAATCACCATCAGATAGAAGATCCACTACTGGCTATTGCGTTCTCATTGGAGGAAATATGATCTCATGGAGGAACAAGAAGCAAAACACAGTTGCCTTATCCAATGCAGAAGCTGAATACCGTGCTATGGCAGCAGCTGCAAAGGAGCTTGGATGGCTTAGGAATCTACTCCAACAACTGAAATTAGGAGACCTCTAGGATACAAAGCTTATCTGTGATAATCAAGCTGCACTTCACATTGCATCAAATCCGGTCTTCCATGAACGAACCAAGCACATAGAGATAGACTGTCACTATGTAAGAGAAAAAGTGCTCTCAGGAGAAATCACCACAAACTTTGTCAAGTCTGAGGACCAATTGGCTGATATGTTCACTAAGGCTCTTAGAGGCTCTCGAGTTGACCACATTTGTAACAAGCTGGGATCATGTGATATATATGCACCAGCTTGAGGGGGAGTGTTAGAATAACACATTTAACATGTGTTAAATATGTTTAGTGTGGCCTAATAGATGCTGACTAGATGATGACTTATATAGTGATCATTTGTATTTATTACGTAGATACGCCTTGTACCTTGTGTAATTATCATTAATCAATTCTAATACAACATTCCAACATTCATCGAATACTACTCTCTTTACAACACACAACATTCCAATACAATATTTTGCATGGTATCGGAGCAGGTTTTGATTCCGTCACTTTCCTTTGTGATTCACAACCTCTATCGGTGGCGCATTTGCCCCGCCGGCAGCGCCACCTTCCAGTTTTCCGCCTACTCTTCCATTCTCTGGTATGCCCTTTTCTAGTGGCCGTTTATTGTCATCTTTGGCCTATGAAGCACGGACACATCTGGTTTTAGGCGTGTCCCGTGTCTGACACCGACACTCGTACGACAAGTGCATGGCACCTCATTTAGGTGTCGAATTAAAAAAAATATTTGTTTCCATAGAGACACCTCTCCGACACTTACCGGACACCTTCATGGTGAGATGGAACATCGTTCTAGTGGGAAGGGATACCTGCATAAGCAAGTCTTCTAGGGACAATGTTCTAACTGCACTGTTTACCTATCTTCCCCGTTCTCTTCCATTCTCAATATTTCTTTTTTTCGGTCGATGTCACCTCCTTCTTGGTCTTCTCTGTTCGCAGTAGATGTCTCTCTCCATATCGATGCTTTGTTCAAATAGTTACTTCATGAGCTTATATTTGGGGAGGTTACACAGATTACACTCATTTATGACAATCAAGATACATTGCATATTGCAACAAACCCAGTATTTCATGAGGACTAACGTTATGTTTTATGACAGAATGAAGGAAGAGAATTGGAGAAGAGGGAAGGAGAATAGAAAGAGTAAACTTCTCTTGTCTGGTTTGCAAAGAAATAGGAAGAGAGAACGAAATAACATGGGCCCCAATGCTCTTTGGTATGAGAAGAAAAAGAGGGAGAGATGTCTCTTTTTTCTCCACTAGTCCACTTCATTTTTACCGTCTCCTCTTGTTGGTCTTTACCCCATTTTTACCGTCTCCTCTTGTTTGATTTGCAAAGAAATAGGAAGAGAGAACAAAATAACATCGGCCCCAATGCTCTTTGGTATGAGAAGAAAAAGAGGGAGAGATGTCTCTTTTTTCTCCACTCCATTTTTACCGTCTCCTCTTGCTGGTCTTTACTGGACCTTCAATTTTGGTTTGTTGTTTCTGAAGTATTCATTTGCTGGTTTGTTGTTTTTAGAGTATGTCCACTTTTTTTCCTGGTTTGCTGTTTCATTTGCATCAGAGGTCCAGCTATGAAATTTGAATTCATATGCAAATGTATTATGATTTGTGGAGGAAGTGGTGGTGCATATCATGATTTTTTTTATTTTGGTTCTAACAACAATCAAGGGATGAGGAAGAAAACGATAAAGGTTTTTTTGGCTGCTCCTTTATTCCTAATTTTAAATTTTGTAAAAATAAATTTGAACTTACTGAATTTTATATGTTCAATTTGAATTTTTTAAACAAATATATACTTCTTTCTTTTTTCTCTTATACCAAAAAATAATAACAATTCACTCTCTTTCTCACCTCTCACTCTCATTCTTACCCTTTTCTTCTCTCTTCTCACTTTCTCTCCCAACCCAAACAATGTGTAAGCATTTTGAGGTAGATTTTCATTTTATTAGAGACAAGTTTTTACTTGGAGACATTACCACTAGCTTTGTTAGTTCAAATGATCAATTGGTAGATGTTTTCCTTAAGTCTTTGAGGAGTCCTCATATACCACTAGCCTTGTTAGTTCAAATGATCAATTGGTATGATTTATATGCTCTAGCTTGAAAGGGAGTGTTAGAAATAATGTAAATAAGCAGTTATGGTTGATAGTGTCACATAACTACAGTAAATAGTGTAGCAATAATACTTGTATTGCTTATTATGATTTAGTGTATCTCTAACATGGCTCCGCTGTGTAAGACACACGGATTCACTCAAATGCTTTTCCACTTTCACCTTTTCAACAGATCTGATCCCTAATTTCAATCTTCATGATATTGTTGACCTGTGTCTCTTAAATTATATCCCATATGCTCCACTTTACTCCTACTCAACTGTAAAGATTTTGATTCCAAAGCCTCTTCTAGCTCAAGTTTAGAATTTTCTCTCAAGACTCGGACTAAAAGTTAAAAAGCATGTATTGAAGCATTGGTTATTGCATATGCCCATTAAATATACAACTAAGAAGGTACGAAGGTATGAACTCAAATTCAACCCCAGGTGCACACCTATTGTCAATTGCTATTATTAGATACTAGAGAACCGACAGGAACTCACGAAAAATCTAAGAAAAATAAGGGAAAACAAAGGAGAGAAAGAGTCGAAAGCTTGCTCTAGTTTCTGATTGTATTGTCCTATATAACGGATATCTATATAACAAAATAACAGGCTCTGAACTAAGTAACAGACTCTAACTGAAAAGTCGCCAGGAGACAAGGTAACTGTATGTACTGTACAGTTGAACAATCTGTAACTAACACACACTATTAGTTATAGGAAACTCTTCTATCACACCTTAGTAGTTTTCACACTAGACTTTTCGCCTAGAACATACACACAACACGAACAAATTTAAATTTTAAAGCCTTCCACACGCTTCTAGTGGCATCATATCACAGGCTAGTCCTCAAAGCATTAAACCTTAATTCATAAACACTCGCAATTGTTTTAGATCAAAATCAATAATTTTATCATGAAACGAAAAGACAAAACAGTCAAATTCCCTTTCTTACGAGGTCATAAACAAACAACCGTCAACCAAAATCCTAACAACTTCAAGTAGAATAATTAGAAATTCCCATTATAGGACCAACATCAAGATTCATGTAAACTAAAACAAAATTATTCGAATTTTTTTATATATTTAGATGACAATGTATAATTTTTGACATATATGTAATGTTGTATTGTGCTATTACTCACCGTGATAAAAAATAAATTGTAGATTAAAATTGAACACGGGAAAATATACTTATTACTGAAAAAAACTACAAACTTACATAGAAAGCATCCTGCATGGGCCATCCACCACGTAGCCTAGATATATCCTTCGTGACTATATCCCTTCCAGCAGTAGCCAGGACTTCATCAAAAACAGTTTTTGCACTAGTGTTTTCAGCCAAAGAAGCAATCTTTTTATCCGGTTAAGGATAAATCTACCAGAGGAAAACAGCTAGAAAAAAACATATAACACATACAGAGAGAGGGAAAAACAATAATTTCGAGATAATATAAAGAACTGTATTGGTTTCAACTAGTTAAAATAATGGCAAAAGACAGTCAACAAAATATACATCTTTTGACAATTAGGTATGGAATCTAAAATTTTGGGACAAAAGGATACAGCACCAAGAGTTTCCACGCGCAAATGCTTATCAGTTGCATGCACAGTGGCAGAGATCAATGATTGTGTTGTCCTGTAATATATTTATGTCACGAAAACCTATGCTCAAAATTTATCAGGTCAAAAGATCATGTAATCAAAGGTGGTTTCTCCGGTAACAAAACATTGGTATATAAACTATGCATTAAACCTTGAGATATCAATCTCGGTCAGTTCACTCCCTCTCTTCGTAACAAACTCAATAACAGCTTGAATAGCTCCTTCAGCCGACTGCTTGATCTTATCACTTATAGCTACTGAGCAACCATGCAGCATAGTAACCAGCTGTATGAAAGTGTCAGCAAAGTTATTAATTATAATTTACATACACACCCACACCCACGTACAGAGAATAAAAAGACAATTGCCTCATCCTTTGTCAATAGAACGCAGAGGGAAGAAACGATCCTGTTGAAAACTTCTGATGGATCAATAGAGGTATCCTGTATATACATACATGAAAACTGTTAGAATATCTGAAAAGTATATCGACAGATCATTACACTACCATAAGATTGGTTAGAGTATCTTAGATTATCATATAGCATTGGATTCCATATTTTCATATAAAGTAATGATATTTGTACACCTGAAAAATCAAACACCTTGACACTTTGGTTAATGACATTCAAAATCGTCGTTAATAAAGCTCAGTCGATGGTTAATAGATACACCAAGATTGGGTAGCTCATTATTAACCAAGTTGTCCGTTAACAAAACTCAATGGATGGTTAATGAGTTACCTAATCTTGTTTAATGACGTTCAAAAACGTTGTTAATGAAGCTCAGTCGGTGGTTAATGAGTTACCCAATCTTGGCGTCCTCATTAACCAAACTCGATACGTTTACCACGATTTTGAATATCATTAACCAATTTGTCCAGTGTTTGATTTTTCAGGTGTACAAATATCATTATTCTTTCTTATATATCATGATTAGTTTTTAGATTTAAGTAAGATTAGGTGCCAAGTATTAGTATAAACAAGAACAAGAATTGCTGCTTTCCCTTTTTTAATAACATATCACTCGCATCAACATTAATATAACGTCATTATTCTGGGTATTTCTTTCCTCCCCTTCTATACCCAAAGGACTAAATCCAACTTCAACAAAAAAAAAAAAGATGAACATCTGTCTTATTCTTGTTTAGCCCAAATATACTTTTGGTCCCTCAAACTAGATTTTTTTAACAAAAATTATCCCCTTTTAGATTTTATTCATATTTGGTCCCTATATTTAACAAAAATAGTGTGCTTTTAGTCGTAGTCCTCACCAAGGACAAAATACAAACTATTTATTAAATGTAGGGAAAAGGGACTGATTTAAAAATATATATATATATATACATTTTCAGGGACCAAAATCATATTTATACCTATTTTTTTCTCATCTGCAACTAAAATGCAAAGTAATAAACAAGGTAGTCAATGAACTTACATTCCTCAGCATGGCTATAACATCTTCAAGAGAAGACAAAGCACTGTATGCTAATTCTATATCTTCAGCAGATACAGACAAACCAGGAGGTTTTGGAAGTGAAAGAGAAATGCTGAAAAGTTGATCAAGAATCTGCACAACACAATTAATTTGACCAGTTAAGAACAAGACAGCAATGTCCTCATGGAAGTGAAACTAGAGGCATGTATTTTTTTATACCATATAATATTTCAGATACTACACAAGTACTTAAGCAGAGATTGTGCTTTTTTCATAACAGAGACAAGACATCTCAGGTACATACTTGTGCTGATATTTTTCGGACTTCAGAATTTGTGTCGGCACAACGTGGAAGGTACATTATTACCCTATCTCCCAAGCACAAAGCTTCACGACTTGGCAATACAAATGCAGCTGTTGAAAACAAAAAATAAATATTTTTCTCTTGGTGTAAAATGATGGCAATGAGGTTTTGTACCTATGACCTCATGCAAACTCTCAAAATTTAGTATAAATAAAAAAAAAAATTCAAAGTTGTCGAATGGAAGATATTTACATGGTAGCTTAGAAAAATTCCCATAGAGAGTACGGTCAATTTGCTTGTTATGTGCACAACTCCCATGGCATCCCAGTGTGCAGTAGCCACTAACACAAACCATCCGAAACTTGAGAAGCATCTCATGGACAGCAAGACAACCTCTTTTCCTCTGATATTCAACTGGGGAAGAGACAAATTGATCAATTTGCCTCAGGATAAGCATTAGCAGCTCTGCTCGACTTCTTCCATCCTCCCCACTAAATATTATACTTTTACTGATTAGTACAAGTATGAAAACACCTATACAGTTTACACACACATGATGATATAATAGAAAGCTCAATAACTTTTTAATGGATTAATTGAGTGATGGATGTTGTAGAAATATGAGAGAAATGTATTTCATTACTTGAATAGGGTTACAAAGTGAGGTATATATATACACAAGAGACTAATGGGCTTGGGCCCAATATACACAACATATTCTAACACACAACATATTCTAACACTCCCCCTCAAGCTGGAGCATATAGATTATATGCACCAAGCTTGTTACAAATAAACCCAATTCGAGGGCCCCTAAGAGACTTAGTAAAAATGTCAGCTAATTGATCATTAGAACAAATGTAACTAGTGACAATACAACCAGACAAAATTTTCTCTCTAATGAAATGACAATCCACTTCAATATGTTTAGTTCTCTCATGAAAGACTGGGTTAGAAGCAATGTGAAGAGCAGCCTGATTATCACAAAACAACTTCATCGGAGAGACCTCTGTAAATTTTAACTCATGAATTAGTTGCTTAATCCAAATAAGCTCACATGTGACCAAGGCCATAGCACGATACTCAGCCTCAGCACTAGATCTAGCTACAACATCCTGCTTCTTACTTTTCCAGGAGACCAGGTTACCTCCTACAAGAACACAGTATCCTGAGGTAGAGCGTCTATCATAGGGGATCGGCCAATCGACATCTGAATACCCGATCACTTGGGAATGACCTTTGTTTTCGTATAATGACCTTGTCCAGAGTTCCTTTTACATACCTCAAAATACGAGTATTTGCATCCCAAAGACTTTCACAAGGAGGCGAAGAAGCGACTCACCACGAAGCGACAAATGAAATATCTGGCGAGTGATAGTAAGGTAATTTAGCTTACCAACTAGTCTCCGATACTTGCCTGGATCGATCAATGGCTCCACGACCGGGAAGAAGTTTAACATTAGGATCCATAGGAGAGTCAACAGGCTTACAATCGGCGTACGGTCTCTGCAGAATGTCCAATACATACTTCCTTTGAGAAACAACAACACCACAATTAGATTGAGCTACTTGAATACCCAGAAGTATTTAAGTAAGCCCAAGTCCTTGGTGCGAAAGTGATGAAATAAGTGTTTCTTCAACTCTTCAATGCCATCATGATCATCTCTGTTATGACAATATCGTCAACATAAACTATCAGTAGATGCACTTTCACGAGAGCTATGCCTATAAAATCTTTGTATGATCGGAATGACAACGAGACATTCCAAATTCTGAATAACTTGATGCTAAACCTTCCAAACCAGGCACGAGGGATTGCTTCAAACCATAAAGAGACCGATGAAGTTTACAAACCAAATTAGACTCCCCCGAGCAACAAAGCCAGGCGGTTGCTCCATATAGATCTCTCATGAAGTTCACCATGCGAGAAAAGCATTTTTAATATCAAGGTGAAACAAAGGCCAAGAGCGGATAGCGGCCGTAGCCAAGAATAAGCGAGCAGATGACATCTTGGCAGGAGAGAAAGGTGAGCAACCGGCGGAGAGAAGTCCAGCGGTGGTGGAGTTAGCGGCAGATGAGCACCAGGAGAAGTAGATCTAAGAAAAAGCAGAAGATGGTCGCCGGAGAAGAAGCGGCGCATGGCGGCGAGTCGAACTCCGATGGAGGCGAGGTTTGGGCGTCAGACTTCGCCTCGGCGCGTGCACTGGGTGTCTTTGGCGGTGAAGTGATCCGGTCAGGAAAAGATACCACCGGAGAAAGCGATGTCGTAGGAAGAGAAGAGGCTCGCCCGGAAAAGCGTTGGCGACCACTGATTATGTTCTGGCTCTAGATACTATGTAGAAATATGAGAGAAATGTATTTCATTACTTGAATAGGGTTACAAAGTGAGGTATATATATACACAAGAGACTAATGGGCTTGGGCCCAATATACACAACATATTCTAACACACAACATATTCTAACAGATGTGTTTGGAAAGAGAAAGATGAAAGATAAAATATTATGTTTATAAGGTGCAAGATGCAGCACCAACAATGAATTGCAAAAGTAGCCCAGAATGCAAACATGAACAGAAAGAGTAACAACTTTTTTTTGGATATAAACAAAATTATTTGAGAGGAGGAATCAAAATACAATGAGGCAGCAATTAAAACAATATTCAAAGGGAGGGGTGATATAAATAGACAAGAAACTTAAGCAGGATAATATGAAACTTTTTACTTAATTTACCCAGTGAGAAGAATTGCACATAAAAGAGTAATCAGGTTATCTATAAGGGGACTGACAACTTCAACTGGATCATTTTGTATCGCAAAGAACCCCAATGTGGCCTGTAAAATTCATTGGGAAACTTAGATGGCTGAAAATATGGCTGAAAATTTGCATACATTCAAAAACCAAATAAAAGCCCATACCTTCATTACATGATTTCTAGTTTCAACCGTTAGCTTTGGCTCCACCGAGACCAATGTAGTGCAGGCACTTATAGCAAGAGCCTAAGTTAAAAAAGAATTGAAAACTCAAATATTGTCAGCTTAAATTCACAAGTGATCACCTTTGACACAAGTACACATCAGCATCATTTTATATACCTGAGTACGCAACAGTTCATTGTAATCAGCAAAGCCATCATTGTCATCTCGGCCCATTAAAGTTAAAATATAATCAAGCAGTTGGTCCCTTTTTTTCAATGGAAACGGTGCACCGCTTTCAGCAGCATTAATGACAGCATTGCCTGGGTTATCAGAATTACATCATACTCACAAAATTATCAGGACAATATCAACCATCATATAAATTTATTAAACTGAAATTTGATGAAGTTCTGATGAGCTCTCAAACAAGAGGTGAAGCAAACTAGAAACCAGCTTCAAACACTCAAGAAGATAGCATCTGCAATTTTTATATTCAAATTTGCGATTGCCCAGGAACTTCAGTTTAATTTTAAAAAATACACAACAGAAGACAATGCCAGCAACCCAAATTACCCACACATACATCCTGAAGTGAAACCCAAGAGGAAAAACTTTTGTGAGCAAAAAGAGGTTTGAAACCAAAAGAAAACAAATAGCCAAAGAGTCTAAACCAATCGTATGGACATAAAAAATGTAAGTTAACTTAAAACAACCATTAGAAGAGCACCAACAACAGGTCAAAAACACAATCCTATCCCACAAATGTAGGCCTTCAGCTCCAGCCAAAGACACCAGAGGTCCACAGACACCATCAGCAAGTACAGAATTCCAACAAAAGGCTTCACCATCGAAGGGGCATTGAATTTTGGCAGGGAGTTGGTAGGAACAAAACTATGCCAGACGCCAAAATCCAAACCTTGCAATCCAGGAAAGGAGAGGGACAACTAGAAGGCAAGACCACCAATAAGTGCTTTTGAATCCATAGTTTCTCTATCGAAGCAACGGATTATTTGGTAGGAACAGAAGCTGTTAATGGGTTCATGGTTTTAGAAAGACACATCTAGGAAACCTTGGATAGATGTATATAGAAACCTGGTATTTTATTGCAAGAAATAGGGGCCAAATACCCAATTATGCTGAACTTCAAGGGTCTGCACCTCCTTTGCCCAAAGGTCCTAGCTCCACTCAAATGACTAAAAGCCTCCCTCTCTTTCCTTCCTATTATTTATATACACGGGGATGTCCTACCCTCTCTATCTCCAACTTGCTAATTTTACATAACTAATTTGGTAGGGATACATAACAGAACCTTATTAGGATACGGATACTCTCTAAAGAAAACAAAATATCAATATGTATTGTTGTGCAAAAGGGTATCTCAACTATTTACATTAATTGTCTATTTACGGACCCAACATAACCAAGCACCCTAATAAGAATCTGATTCTAACTTGGAATAAGATAATCCAAAATGGGTAAAATTCTTAAACAGTAAATGATGACAAATAATCTCTAATTAAACACTTAATTTTAAAATAAAAACCCTCAATTAAAATAATAAACCTTATAGCCCAATCTAAATCACACTGCTCCGCCTCTGTTTTGAACTTTGGGCTAGAAAAACATTCCTACTTCTGGCAGCCTTCTTGTTTCCCAGTAATTTTGGACACTGGTTTTCTGAACAAGACCACTTGTTAATCCACACTGTTTTGGAAATCATCCCACCCTTATCACACATCTTCCTCTGTTCCGACTTGACACGCCTCTATTCAAGTATTTCTTTGCCATATCTGGCAGAATGTAAGCAACCCAGCAATTATTTGGCCAAGCCCACACCCAATCAACCTGAAGCAGTCTTTCCAGCCCCTATTCTACCCTCAAGTCATGCTTTTGTTTTGCTTACCATTGTTATTGATTTATTAGTAATACGCTCACCTTATATTAATTATTAGTCTCTTTCATATGCATTTTGATTATTAGTGGTGAATATATCTTAAATGAGAACTTCTTGGATTTTGAGCTTATAATGTGTCTTGCAGATCACTTGCATTGTATCTGATATCTTCGGTATAGCAACCACATACATCATTTACGGAGTTAGTTGTTTCATGTTGCTATCTGGGACTTATCTCTATGGTCCTACATCTATACCTTGAATTAGAAGACTATAACAGACTCCCTGTGATTCAACCTGCATTTGACCACAATCCAGTTGTCCAGTCCTAGGGCTAGGCGTGAGAGGGTGCTTGAGATCCCACATCGACTACAGATATGGCCAAAGTAGTCCATATAAGTGTTAGAATATGTTGTGTATATTGGGCCCAAGCCCATTAGTCTCTTGTGTATATATATACCTCACTTTGTAACCCTATTCAAGTTATGAAATACATTTCTCTCATATTTCTACATGGTATCTAGAGCCAGAACATAATCAGGTGGCTGCTAACGCGTTTTCGTGGCGAGCCTCTTCTTTTCCGTGACTCAAGCTTTCTCCGGTGGTATCTTTCCGCGACCGGATCACTTCACCGCCAACCACTGCACCACGCCAGGCGATCTGATCGCCAAACCTCGCCTTCCATCGAAGCTCTGCCACACGCCACGCTTCTTCTCCGGCGACTATCTTCGCTTTTCTTAGATCTCATTATCTCGCTCATCTGCCAGCTCCACCACCGTTGGACTCTCATCAGGTAGTCCGGCCATCGAGTCAATGCCTTTGTCGCTTGTCGCCATCTATCTGCATCACGGAATCACGCATTACTTTCCAGATCCGTTTCGACTTATTTTTACGTGAGGACTTCTATCGGGCTGTTATTTTCTTCTACTCACATCTCAAGATCATCTATTTGGCTTTTCTAGTCTTCTTTGTCTTGAAACATGGCTGGTTCATCTTCTTCCTTTAGTTTCGGGCTCTTTTTCTACCTTTTCATCCACTCACCATTGCAGCAGAAAAGTTAATGGGCTCTCTTCTAACTATATTCCTTGGTCTAAGTTTGTTGAAAATGGTGCATTAGTCAAGGGAGTAAGAAACACCTCACAACTAAGATTGATGATGTGAAGCGGAGAGAAGGAAAAAGTGGAACAACCGATGCTTTGTGTACTCTGTTATGGCAATCTATTGATCCATCCCTTCATAGCATCTATACCAACTTTGACACTTGTTATGAGCTGCTGGACTCAAGCCAAATCTCTCAGTATACCAATGACATTCGGTAGCTTGTAATGCATTTGTTGACAAATTAATCACCTTCCAACGCGAATACTACTATGATGAATGTTTGGTGTCGATGTCTTCTATCAAGAGTTCAATGCTCTTCTACCCATTGGAAAAACTATTATTGAAAGAGCTTGCTCGGAGAGACAAGTTCTTTATGGTATGTACCTTTGGTCAGATGAAGTCGACCATGCATCTGTGAGGACCAAATCCTTGCCGACCATTGTCCTACATTGGATGAGGTTTTCTCTCGACTTCTTCGTGTTTCCTCGTCGCTGTCTGCCGGGATGGCTCAAATACTTTAGTTTCAAGAATGTCAGCGTGGTCTGGGGAGGACCTAGGTGGTGATCATCGAGAAAACAATAGGGCACCTCGTCTAAACGCGCTTATTGTCATAGATGGGGCACACTAAGGAGAAATGCTTCAAGTTGTACATGGTCGTCTCCTCGGGCTAATCTTGCCCACAATGAGGACAACCACTTTGAAAGCAACTGCGGACCATCCAAAGACTGATCATGTCACACTTATTGGGGCTGATTATGATGATTATTTGAGGTGTCGGGCATCGCGATCCGATCCTCATCATCCAAAGTGTACACATTGCTCATTACGGTAATTCCTTTGCTTGCGTGTCCCCGATCTTACATTGGACCGTGGGTCCTTGATTCGGCGCTCGAGTCATATACGCGGGTAATTCCTCTTACTTTCTCATATTAATTATTCCAATCGTACCGCCTTTCTATTACCTTAGCTAATGGCTCTAAACAGATTGCTCACTGCAGAGGTAAAGGTACAACCTTACCCTCTATTCCTTTGAACTATGTAATTTATGCTCTAAATGTCCGATTTCAATCTTGTTTCTATTAGTACTCGTAACTTAAATTGCCTTTGTCCTCATTTTCTCCTAATTCGTTGTTATTCAGGGATCGTAGTACAGACGGTGATCGGGCGCAGACATGCAGTCACGAGTCTGTACTATCTTTCATCACCATCGGTTACTGCACTACTACTTCATCTCGAGCTTCCACAACCGTTTGGGACATCCAGTCTATCTAAGCTTCAAAAATGGTTCTGGTCTTTCCTCTTGTCAAGTCTTAATTAGCGGAGTCGTGTACCAGTAAACAGTCTAGAGTGTCTTTTCCTAAGCGTGTCAATAATCCCGGGTTAAGGCCCCTTTGCTTTAGTTCACTCGATATTTGGGGGTCCTAGTCGTGTTGTTTCGTGGTTCCGGATTTCAAGATTTTGTAACCTTCATTGACGACATTCTCGTTGTACTTGGTTATATTTAATGAAAAATCTGGCCTGCAAGTTTTATCCATTTTTGAGATCTTTTGTGCTGAAATTAAAAATCAATTTCATACAAATATTCAAGTCCTACGAGTGATAATGCACAGTATTTTTCCACTTTCACTCAATTCATGTCTTCTCGTGGAATTATACATCAGTCTCTTGTGCTTATACACCTCAACAGAAAGTCAGCTGAACGCAAGAATAGACATTTGATTAGACAACTCGCACTCTTTTACTCCATCATAATGTTCCCATTCATTTTGGGGGATGTCATTCTTGCATGTTACCTTATTAATCGCATGCCATCTTGCTTTGGCAAAGACAAAGCCCTCATTCCATACTTTTTCCCTAACTGACGTCATATTCCCTTTACTCCACGCACTTTCGGTGTGTTTGCTTTGTTCATAATATGATGCCTGGAAAGGATAAGTTGTCGACCAAGTCAATCAAATGTATATTTCTTGGTTATTCTCGTGTTCGAGAAGGTTACAAATGTTACTCTCCGGATACTAACAGTATTACCTATCTAGCTACGATGTCACCTTCTTTCAGTCTTCACCGCTTTTATCCTTCATCTTCCACAAACCCATCTCCATCCATGACGAGGTTCTACCACTTTCACACATTCCTCCTTGTTTGGACTCCAACAGGCTAGAAGAACCAATCGGGAACCGATCCTTCTACAAGAGAGTCCAACCAACTAGGGCCCTACCAGGTTTATCGTCGCAGAAGTTCGCACAACTGACCGGTGATGCTCCCTTAGCCATGATCCTATCGACTCATCTCTGCCTCCAAACACCTTCCGGCTGAAAGATCCTAGTGAGCGATCTTCCTATCGCTGCCATTAGAAAAGGTACTCTGCTCCACTTGTAATCCTCATCCTATATATAACTTTCTTAGTTACCATCGGCATTCACTCCATATTGTGCTTTTATATCCTCTTTGTCTGCTGTCTCTATTCCTAACTCTATTAGTGGAAGCACTTTCACATCGAGGATGGCGCCAGGCAATGATGGATGAAATGTCCAGTGACTTCATACTAATGGCACTTAGCTGGTTCCTCTCCTCCGGTAAAACTCCAGAGTGGCTTGTCGTTGGATTTTACACCGTTAAAGTTGGCCCAGGATGGTCGGGTTGATCGCCTTAAGGCTCGTCTTGTTGCTAAAGGTTATACTCAAGTTTATGGCCAAGATTACACCGATACATACTCTCCTGTTGCCAAGATGTCATCTGCTCGTTTATTCTTGGCTGGCCGCTATCCGTTCTTGGCCTTTGTTTCCTGATATTAAAAATGCTTTTGCACGGTGAACTTACGAGGAGATCTATATGGAGCAACACCGCTTTGTTTCGTGAGAGTCTAATTTGGTTTGTAAACTTCATCGGTCTCTTTATGGTTTGACGATCCCTCGCTGCTGGTTTGGAAGGTTTAGCATTATTTCAGAATTTGGAATGTTTCGTTGTCATTCGATCATACGATATTTTATAGGCATAACTCTCGGGAAAGTGCATCTACTTGATAGTTTATGTTGGCGATATTGTCATAACAGAGATGATCATGATGGCATTGAAGAGTTGAAGAAACACTTATTTCATCACTTTGGACCAAGGACTTGGGCTTACTTAAATACTTTGGGTATTGAAGTAGCTCAATCTAATTGTAGGGTTGTTGTTTCTCAGCGAAGTATGTATTGGACATTCTAGAGAGATCGGTATGTGATTGCAAGCTTGACTCTCCTATGGATCCTAATGTTAAACTTCTTCACAGTGGTCGTGGAGAGCCATTGGATCGATCCAGGCAAGTATCGGAGACTAGTTGGTAAGCTAAATTACCTTACTATCACAGCCCTTGAGATATTTCATTTGTTGTTTACGTGGTGAGTCGGTTTCTTCTCCTTGTGATAGTCATTGGGATGCGACTACCGTATTTTGAGGTATGTAAAGGAACTCTGGACAAGGTCATTATACTGAAAACAAAGGTCATTCTCAGTGATTGGGTATTGAGATGTCGATTGAAATTTCTGGATCCCCTATTGATAGACGTTCTACCTCAGGAATCTTGTGTTCTTGTAGGAGGTAACCTGGTCTCTGGAAAAGTAAGAGGATGTTGTAAGCTAGATCTAGTCGAGAAATTTGAGTATCGTGCTATGGCCTTGGTCACATGTGAGCTTATTTGGATTAAGCAACTAATTCATGAGTTAAAATTTACAGGTCTCTCCGATGAAGTTGTTTGTGATGTCGATAATCGTCTTCACATTGCTTCTAACCCGTCTTTCATGAGAGAACTAAACATATTGAAGTGGATTGTCATTTCATTAGAGAGAAAATTTTGTCTGGTTGTATTGTCACTAGTTACATTTGTTCTAATGATCAATTAGCCGACATTTTTACTAAGTCTCTAGGGGCCCTCGAATTGGGTTTATTTGTAACAAGCTTGGTGCATATAATCTATATGCTCCACCAGGGAGTGTTAGAATATGTTGTGTATATTGGGCCCAAGCCCATTAGTCTCTAGTGTATATATATACCTCACTTTGTAACCCTATTCAAGTTATGAAATACATTTCTCTCATATTTCTACAATAAGAATATGGAAATCCCCATCTCTTGACATAGCTTTTGAAGTTGAGTTAGGCCTAAAGCCCAAATTCTATAATGGTATCAGAGCCTGACCTAGATATGTTATTGAGTCAAAATATGTTATTCCACCTGCAATTATCCGCACTCCAGGTGTCCAGTCCTGGGCATGAGTGGGTGTGTTGACATCCCTATAATTCCACCCGCATTTGTCCCCTCTCAACATGTCCAATCCAGGGGTGAGGGGGTGTTGAGATCCCACATCATCTAAAGATAAGACCAAAGTAGTCCATATAAGACTTAAGCAATCCTCGCCTCTTGAGCTAGCTTTTGGAGTTGAGTTAGGCCAATTTGAACAATGAACTTGCTCCTAAACCTTCTCATCTCTACCTACTTGGTTCAATATTTGTAAATTGGTTGCATAAAGCTCTAATATTTATCTTGCATTAAATAATTTATCTGCTTGTTTTCTGATAGAGTATATACATTGTGTAAATAAAGAATACAGTGTCCTAGGCTGCAATTCTATTAGGTCCGTTAAGTTTGTTGTGATTCGGTTACAAGCAATTAAACTAATTAACTGTCAGTTAGTTGTTATTTGTTTTCTAAGTTGTATCTATTCACTCACTATATAAGTGAGCCCTCTGTACTTTGCATCATTCGATACAATATACTAAACTTTATCATTTGAAGTTCTCCTTTCCTCTCTATTTTCGCATACTTCATGGTATCAAGATCTTGAAAGCTCCAGCCATGGCTTCTGCAGCCATTGGTACAGAAAATACCCCACTGCAAACTCCTACCACAAACACTAACCCACCACAACCACCCACTCCTCCAGTGAACCCACTCCCAAATTCAGCACCCAACACCTTTTGTTTACAAATTTCAGAGAAACTCACAAAGAAAAACTTTCGTCTATGGAAGCAATAGATAGAACCAATCTTAAAAAGCCACAAATTGCATCGTTTCTTGGTCCATCCTCTCATTCCTCCAATATTCTTTACAGAAGAGGATAAAGATACGGAAATAAAAATCCAGTCTACAGTGGCTGGGAACATCAGGATCAACTCTTGTTGTCCTGGCTTTAGTTCATAATCTCTTCGCCCATTCTCACCAGGATCATTGGTAACGTCCATTCATAAGTTTGTGAGAAGCTTCATAAACATTTCCATGCCCAAACGTGGGCAAAGGCAAGCATTCTTAGAACCGAGTTAAGGAATACAAAGAAAGAAGACAGATCCATCACAAAATTCGTCCTCAAACTCAAGGCCATTGTAGATTCTATTGGAGATCCTGTAACCCCTCAAGAATAGCTAGATGTGATTCTTGAGGGTCTTCAAGAGGGTATGGTTCCCTCATTAACTTGGTCAATTGCAGATTTGAGCCATTTGATTTGGATGAAATTGAAGCATGTTAGAATAACACATTTAACATGTGTTAAATGTTTTTAGTGTGTGCTGACTAGATGCTTAGTCATCTGTAATTATTAGGAGATATTCTTGTAATCAATGCTCATTATAAATAGAGCTCATGTGTGATCATCATTCACACAACATTCCAATATTTCCCTTTTACATGGTATCAGAGCAAGTTTGATTCTGTGACCTTTCTCTACGCTTCACCATCGCTGCCGGTGGCGGCATCTGCCGCCGGCAGCGCCATGTTTCCAGTTTTCCAGCGACTCTTCTCCACTGCTGTGACTCCTTTCATGCGTCATTCTGGTCGTTTTTCCCCTGAAATGCCGCCGCCGGCAGCGCCATCTTTCCAGTTTTCCAACGACTCTTCTCCACTGCTGTGACTTCTTTCATGCGCCACTCCGGTCGTTTTTCCCCTGAAACTGGCCATTGGCCCACCGCCATTGTCTCGGCAACCTTTCAGCGGTGAGCCCACCATCGTGATTAGCTTCAGGCCCTAACCCCAAAGATCGTCTCGGCGGCCCGATCCACGCCCCGCGCCGCTTCCTTCCGTGCGATTTTCACACATCCTAACAGCCGCCGCCGCCACGCGGTGGTCCCTTCGGTCGTCCTTCCGACACCGAGTTCAACTCACCTTCCTGGTTCCAGATCTGGTACCAGGTTTCAGTTTCGGGCCACAGGTACTTGTGTTCTAGTGCAAACAACCATTTCTCTCTCCAGTTTGACACATTTTCTCTCTCCTCTTGACAACCTATCTGGTCAGATTTTTCAGAGGTTTCTTGCGGGGCTCTGAGTTTTGTTTGTCATGCCTTCTTTTCTCACTAATGGATCATATTGTGGTGACTTCTCTTCCCACCGACGATCATTCCGGTGGTAACTCTTTTCCCAAATATAAATCATGTTAGTGGTGACTCTTTTCCACCGACGACTATTTCGGTGGTGCCTTCTCTTCCCACCGACAACCATTCCGGTGGTGCCTTATGTTGGTCATGACTCACTAGCCCAGCTTGTTATTGTGAAGCAATTATCGGATTTAATTTCAAGTTTTGCGGGGAAATGCAATTTTTTTGTAACAAGCTTAAAGCTTAGCAAGGTTTAGCTTGAGGGGGAGTGTTGGAATAACACATTTAACATGTGTTAAATGCTTTGAGTGTGTGCTGACTAGATGCTTAGTCATTTGTAATTATTAAGAGATATTCTTGTAATCAATGCTCATTATAAATAGAGCTCATGTGTGATCATCATTCACACAACATTCCAATATTTCCCTTTTACAAAGCACTTCTTGCACAAGAAGTTCGACTTGAAAAGTATAGCATGTGAAAGCTAATGTAGCTTGGATCTCTGCTGAAACAGCAAGTGTCCCTCAGGCTCTATGTTAGATATGGGCCTTGATGGACTCTGTTATGTTAGTAGGACTTAGTTAATTGGAATGGACTAACCACCTATAAATAGAACTAAAGGGAGGGAAATAGATTCATTCAGCTAGACGGTTGGGCAACTAGGAGGTGCAATCCCTCGAAGCTATGCAATATCATTTTGTGATAAGGGGAACTTCCCTTATTTTCTGCATAGTACAAGTTGGTTCCTATCAACTGGTATTAGAGCAGTTTTGATCCAGGGGAATTATGGTGAAAAAGGGTATAATAAGATATGACGGAACAGGGGATGCCTATTGGTGGCCAATCCAAGTAAGTCAGTACCTTGAAGCCCTTAGAATTTGTGAGGAAGATTGTTTAGCGTGGGTTTGGATGGGCTTGAATGGAGAAGCTCGGCGTCGGCGTCTGTCGATGCTTTTCCAACCAGTGTCGTGCCCTCACACTCACCATCAAAATGGTGTAGTGAAAAGAAAACATAAACACATATCTGAACTTGGACTCACCCTTCTAGCCCAAGCATCTATGCCTTTGAAGTTTTGGGACCAAACTGATGTTTACCTCAAACCGTCTCCCTACATCATCCCTAAATTTTCTTGTTCCCTACACCAAACGGTTCAATACACCGAAGATAACTAGTACTATACTATGATATGAACAACAATGACGGTCACAAAAAAATCACCAATGTTTCAATAGAAACATGAAGCTTCTCACATTCAATGAGAAGCAATCCCAGAACTCCGACGTTTGCACTGCAGGGAAAATTAACCACAACATCTTCCACATTCATTATCTAAAGGTGGTTTTCCAGCAATCCATTTTATGCATAAAATTTTTCATTAGATTCCACAAAAACAATAAAAGTTTTAACTATGATATTAATATTAACAGCAGAAGCAACAAGAACAACATAAAGGATCAATAATAATTAAAATTTGAAAACATGATTACAAACCTAGTAAATCAATTGCTGTGATCACAGCTTGCTTTGCTATGGGGTGACGCACATGAAGAAGCCGTGAAAGCATGTTGGTGCCCTGAAATAAATAATATGATCAAATAAATGTTACAAACAACCACAAATATTTTAACGGGAAGTAATATATTAAATACTCATGTTTTACCCCTTGAAGACAAAAAAATAAGAAAAAATATTAGGATTGGTTACAGAATCTTTTTAATTATTTTTTCATAACCTAGAAAACAAACAAAACTGTTTTGAAGATTGTCTTCATTGCATAAAGACAAACGTTTAGTGTATACAGGAACAATGCAAATACGAGTAGCAAACTTCAGTGCTTAGCTAGCAGCCGTTGTTATAACTGTCAGATAGTCGCAGGTTAAGATCTTTCTGTTAACTATTGTTAGGTTAGTTATAACTGTCAGAGGTTTGATAATGTAACAGGGTTGTGATAACCCTCAACCTAGTTGCAAATGGGTCGTCCATAGCAAAGAAAATGTTGATGGCACAATCAATCAGTACAAGGCCAGACTGGTTGCAAAGGGAATCCACCAACAGCATGGTTTTGACAACAACTAGACCTTTTCTCCAGTAATCAAACCGGTCACAATTGGGGTAATACTTACTCTAGCCTTAGCTAGTCATTGGCCATTGAAACACCAATACGGTATTTTTCCTGCCATGTCCGACGGACACAGTCCCGTCGACACGCGTCGGCGCAGTATCGGATAACCCTTTTTAATAAAAATAAAAAATTCTGACATGCCATCGACACGTTGTGGACACGCCGTCGACACGTCTGCCATGTGTGACTCTTTGTTCTCGCGTCCGCCATGTGCGCTGTCTGTTCTCTCGCGACTCTCTGTTATTTGTCTCAGATACACCCCCTCACGCCCAACACTATTGGGTTTAGTATGTGGATAATATGGTGGGTGACTCCAGTCTCTTCCATAAGGATTTGGCTATAAATACGATACACAAACAGCAAGAGACATCCAGTCTCTTCCCTTCAAATGCTAAGGGTTCTTACTACACTACAAAAGCCTCATTCTCTAGCTTATTTCGGTACAGAAATCCCTTCACAAGAGCCAGAAAAGGCTATTCCTTTTATATCCTAACTTAAAATAAGTCTCCTTGGCCTATAATAAGCCAGTAATATGCACAATAACTTCATTAAAAAAATAGGGAAACAACTCATTAAACTGTTTTGATTATACAGAAAACAATAATTATATATAAACAGTTAATTGCCTTTTTCTTCAAAAGCTATTGTTTATGTTGTGTAATATAATCATTGTGTATTATTAGGAGATATGTGACATAATTAGGATTGATTTGGTTCTGATTTGTACAGATTTATATTTCCTTATTTAGGTGATAGTCGGTCTATATAATTGGGGTTTGTACATATTTATTTCCATCAATAAAGTGCATTTCTTACAATTTGGTATCACGAGCGGTACTAGGTTTAGCGTCACTCTCTCAGGCCGACCATTCTTTGCATTACCTTCTTTTCACTCAGTGACCTTCATTCTGCCGTTTTCAATCAAGACCAGCCTGGTTTGATCGAAGTCGACCACAGCGCCCGTTCGCCGAGAACCTTTTGTTCGCGCCCTTCGGGAACGTCTGCTGCCCGGCGGAGAATTTTCGTGAGTTTTCAGCGAAACCACCTTCACCAGGAAGCGACTCGCCGATCGGCGTTCCCCAAAATTTCGGCGGTCGACATCTGCAGCGCTACCGCGCGCAGCTTGACTCACGAGTTTGGCCAGCGTGTAATCCACGCCGTACTTCCGACCTCGATTACCGCCAAGGCCCGTTTGTTAAATCCGTGGTTCGCCCGGCTCCCTGGTTCCATGCTCCCGGTCAATGTTGTGTTGGCACCCGATCTTGAGCTACGGTGAAAATCCGCTTCTTGACCTTTAAAGACCACGTTTTTGTTTTTCCCTTTTTTTTGTTAACCATGGCGGGTGACAAATTTGTTTACGGAGAAAAAGCGATTGCTGATCGGACCCTAAGCCATTCGACTTCTGGTGCTTAAAGGTACATCACAGAAGCTTGATGGCGTAACTATATGCAATGGGCTGATTTGTTCGCAAACTCTCAAGAGTTGTAAGAGGCTGGCTATATCGAAGAAAGGCACCACCAACAGCGATCCTATGTTGAAGCTTGGGATGAAGAGCGACTCACTTATCATGACTTGGTTTTGGCACTATGGTTCACGGAAATTAGTCGGGCGCATGTTCTTCTCTCGCCAAGGAGATTTGGATAATTTATCGAAACTTATTCCATGAAACAAAATATTTGACTTGTTATGAGTTGGAGAATAAGATATTGACAGCCAGGGGACTCTTACGTAACCTATTATTAAGGACATTGAATGGTTTGTGGATTGAATTGGATCAATATCAAAATTTGAAGATGAAGTGCGCGTGATTCCGCCATCTTGACTACATTTATTGAGAAATCAAGGATCTTGAAGTTTCTGAGTGAATTGAATTTGATCCTATTCGGGTTCAAGTTTTAGGCAAGAAGAGAAACTCCTCTCTCGGAGGTGTTTTGCGTCGTAGTGAAGAAAGTCGAAGCGTAATGTTGGAAGATAAATCCATTGAAAGTTAAACCTTAACTTCCAGTGAAGGGGTCCCATAAAGGAATCCTCCTCTTACTGGAAAGCCTTCTCATGCTAAGTCTAATCATTGTGAAGATCGTTGGTGCTCTCCTTTGTAGGAGGGCGGGTCACACAGGAGACATGTTTAAACTACATGGAAAGGAGAAGGTTACGGGGCGTGTTGGGGATTTAGGGTCCACTTTCGAGCGTGCTAACAAGCAATCTTCGATTCACACCTTAGTTGAAGACTCACCAACCACTTTCAATCGAAAGGAGGTCCACGCTCTTGTAAAGATGAGTTGGAGCGTCTGCGGGCTCTTATGAGTTCCGCCAGTAAGCGCTTCCTCTTCCACTTGCTCCCCTCACCATGGTAGTAAGAAGTTCTAGTTTCTTATCCTTTAATGCTTGCAGTGCCGAGAATATCCCGGATTATTGACTCGGTACTCACAGATCACATGACACCCCATACTTCTTATTTTTCATCCTACACCACTTTACCTAGTAGTCAACACATCAGTAGCTAATGGATCACAAATCCCGATTCTGGGTGTGGAAACATTAAACTTCAAACCCATCACTTAAAGAATGTACTTCATGTTCCCAATTTGTCGGTAACCTCCTGTCCATTCATAAAATCACCAAAGATTTAAATTGTGCGAACATTTTCCATTCCATTGTGTTTTTCAGGGATCTTGCCACGGGGAGGGCGATTGGAATTGCTAAAGGCAGGCGGGTTATACTACTTGCTGACAAGATGAAAAGAATAAAGAGAACATTGGACAAAGGCTCACCAGTCATCCAACAAAGTCGAATCTTGGTCATCCTCCCGGATATGGCTTCACCACGAGCGTCTTGGTCATCCTCCAGTTTAGTGTCCTTAAGTCGTTATTTCTGTTTTATTTACAAAAGTGTCGATTGAGTCCTTTCATTGTGATGTTTGTCAATTTGCTAAACACCATCGATACAACTTTTTCTCCTAGTAATAATAAAAGTTCGATCCTTTTGATCTTATTCATTCGGACGTGTGGGGACCTACATGCATTTGTAATATTTACAGGCGAAATGGTTTGTCTCCTTTATTGATGATTGCACTCGGGTTACCTGGATATTTCTCATGAAAGATAAGTCAAAGTTTTCCAATTGTTTGTAAACTTTTACAATATGATTCAAACCCGATTTGGTAAAAAGATTAAAAGATTGCGTTACGATAATGGGAAAGTATATGAATCACCATTTTTCCCAATTTCTTAAAGATAATGAGTATTATCCATGAGCTAACTGTGTGTGACACCCCAACAGAATGAGGTTGCAGAGCGAAAAAAAGCCGCCATCTTCGAGGTTGCGGATCTTTACTTTTCAAATGTACATTTCCCAGTCTTTTTGGGGGAAGGCTGTCTTAACCGCCACTTATTTGATAAGCAGATTTGCCTTCGTGTCTTAGATGGTGTCGTCGATACTGAACACTTGTCTACCTTTCATCCTTCTATTCCCATTATGACTAATCTTGAGTCGAGTCTTTGGATGTTCTCGTCGTCCATGTTCACTTCCTCCGGGGAAAATTAGATCCTCGTGCCATCAAATGTATCTTCAGGGTATGCCCCAAAAAAAGGGGTACAAGTGTTATCACTGAAACTCGCCGTGTCTATGTCTCCATGGATGTCACGCTTTCATGAATCGACTTCTTCCCACTAATCCTCGACTCAGAAGTGAGAGAAAGGCTGAGTCCGCCAAGAGTGCAGTGCAGTGCAGAGTCACTAAGGCAGTCTTTTTCTTTACAGGATGTCTCGGATGACAAAGAGAGGATGCAGTCACGAGGATAATAATGGTAAATTTAGGAAGCAATATACCGGAAAAAGATCAGCTTGACTGGTCCAGCAAAGACTTCAATCGTCAGAACCAGAGAGTAAGTACTCATAACCACAGAAGATACTTTAGATGTCTCTTGTGAACCTAACCCAGGATGATCTACGATTGCCTTGAGAAAAGAAAAAGATCTTGTGCTAAATACCTATATCCCGATTTGTGTCTACTAAAAACCTCTGTGCAGCACGGAGTTTTATTTTGACTATTGATTCTACTCGGAATCCCTACTAGTTGATACGAGGAAGCCTTAAAGGATGAGAGTGGGTTGAGCCATGAATGAGGAAATGGGTGCATTGGAAAGGAATGAGACTTGGGAAATTGTAGAGACGAAGAACAAGAAAAGCGATCGGTTGTAGATGGATATACCTTTGTTAAATATCAGTCGAGATGGCACCTCAGACCGATACAAAGGCGAGGCCAGTTGCAAAGGGTTACACCCAAACCCATGTAGGGTCGATTATGAGGAGACATTTGCTCCGATAGCAAAAGATGAATACTGATGAATTATACTTTCCTTGGCAACACTTTGGTTAGGAGGCGCACCAATTCGATGTTAAAAATGCTTTCTTACGGAAGCTTAGAAGATGAAGTATATATGGAAATTCCACCGGATATGGTGTCACTGAAGGGGAATAAAGTTTGTAGACTCAGAAAGCATTATATGGTTTGAAGCAGTCTCTCGCTTGGTTTGGAAAGTTTACTCAGGATTATGATATCCTTGGGGTACAGGCAAAGCCAAGGTGACCATACCTCTTTATAAAACATTCTCGATATGGAAAACTTACAGTCCTTTTTGGTACTATGTAGATGATATGATTATTGCAGGTGATGATGAGCTTGAGAAACAATCTCTAAGAGAGGTTGGCTCAATTTGAGATGAAAGACCTCGGGAAGCTAAAGTACTTCCTTGGAATAGAGGTTGCTACTCTAAACAAGGTATCTATATCTCTCGAAAGGAAGTATATCCTCGATCTTCTTAAAGAAGCGGTAAGCTAGGTTGTAAGACTACTTTGGAGTACCTATAGAGCAAAATCACAGGATTGGGAATGACTTGGAAAGCCAAAGGTGGAGAAGGCACAATATCGAGAGACTTGTGGGGAAAACTCGTATATTTATCTCACGCTAGCCTCGACATAGCTTACGCAATTGATCGGTGTAGTGAGTCAATTCATGCATGATCCAAGAAAGGCATTTGCGGCGATGAATAGAATTCTTGATGCCGAAGACCTGCACAGGAAAGGACTACTGTTGAAGGAAGGGAATTTATCGGTGGAAGTATATCTTGATGCGCAGTTATGCTGGTCGATTGTTGATAGGAGATCCCACCTTGGATATTGCATGTTCTTGGGAGGAAACTTAGTGACACGGAGGAGAGTAAAAACAAAATGTGGTTGCAAGATCAAGTCTTAGAGGCGGAATTTAGAGCTATGGCTCAAGGGATTTGTGAGTTGTTATGGATGAAGATTATACTTCATGACCTCGGAAATAAAGTATGAAGCTCCCATGAGATTGTTTTGTGATAATAAGTCCGCCATTAGCATTGCACCTGACCCGATTCGGCATGATCGGACAAAGCATATAGAGGTGAATCGACACTTCATTAAAGAGAAATTAGAAAGTGGTCTCGTATCCACGAGTATATTCCTTCACGACATCAATTAGTGAGATATGTTGACCAAAGGACTTCCCATCGAGCAGTTTCAGGACCTTATTTGCAAAGTGTGAATTACGTACATTCACCCGACTTGAGGGGTGTTGTGTAATATAATCATTGTGTATTATTAGGAGATATGTGACATAATTAGGATTGATTTGGTTCTGATTTGTACAGATTTATATTTCCTTATTTAGGTGATAGTCGGTCTATATAATTGGGGTTTGTACATATTTATTTCCATCAATAAAATTCTGTTTCTTACAATTGTTTATTTTCTTTTATTGGTCTTAAAAACCCATTTTGCACATCATATATTAAAACTGTATTTAGAAATAAAACTGATGATGGTTCCAATTACACCCTCTTTGGTTCATTTGTATCTGGTCTGAAATAAAGCAAGACGACAAAAGATAGATACTTGTACAAATAACAAATCAAAAGCAGGGAGAAAAGATAACCTACAACAAGGGCATTTATTCTGGCTTCAATAACTGTTGATGGGGCATACTTCGCAGCATATCCATACATAAGAGCCAAAGCAGCATGTATGTCGTCAGACTCTTCCGTTCTGAAACTATCAGAGAACAATGACAGTATCCTGCAACAGATGAAAGTACAAACAGGTCAGACAGCTTCTGAATCAAATTCAATCTTGGAAAAGGAAAAGAAATATCCAAAGAGCATGTGGATGCACTTTTGTCATGCTCGAATGCAAACTAAATAACTGTTCATCCAAAGGAACTCTCTGCCTCTCATCTCACTACACTGTTGTCACGTTTTGATGCAAATGAAGTAATTGTTCAACCAAAGCATATATAGATCTACAAATAGGTCAGATAAATTCTGAATCTAATTAAATCATAGAAAAGGAAAAAGACACATCCTACTACGTTTTGAAGGAAAGGAGGGAACAGAAACACAACACAAGACAGTGAGTACAATGTGAGTAACAGACTGAATGCAGATTTGGGCTGTAACAACGTTACCTAAATGGTCAGGGGAATGGAAAGCAAGGGATAAATGGTTAGAAGCAATGCATAAAGTAAAGGAAAGGGCATTGATGGGCATCAACTGATTGAGTAAATATTTGGAAGGGAGCAAGTAGACCCCTCGAAGAGTCAAAAATCCTAGTATTATTATTATTATTATTATTATTATTATTATTATTATGTATTTTCCTTTTTCTGCTTGGGAAGATTTACGTACATCATTCTCTCTCTTTCCGATATCAGTTTATTTTAACATTAGTGATAGAGAGAACATTCTGCTAATACTACAGTGATATACAAACTTTAGTTATGCTAGAAACTCCAACGGTAGACTACATTTGGGGAAGAACAGAAGGGGCAGAAAAGGGATTTGGGTTGTAACAACCTTGCCTACATGGGAAGGAGCACGAAAAGGGAGAGAAGGGTAGTGTAGAAGGCATCCAGTCACTTTAGTGAGTCCTGGTTGCAAAGCCTAGAATTTCTGCAGGCTCTATCTGTTAGGACCCAAATGAGAGTGTGGGCCCAAGTGGGCTTAGTACATCAGCTGCCCAATATTGTTATAATGTGGCAGAGAGAGAGAGAGAGAGAGAAGGGAAATGGGCTTGTGGTGTAAGGGAATTCAGTTATAAGAATTGGGGGTGAGAGGTGTGAGGTATCTTTTGGAGCATTTGTATTCTGTTGGCAGAGAATTGAGAATTCTCTAAGGAGCTGAGCTCTGTGGGTAGTTGGGATATTCTCCCTTCTACATTTTTATCTTTCTACTATTAATAAGTTCATTTCCATATATTCTTCCTCAAATTCCTTTATTTTCTGCCTTGTGATTTTTGGGTTTGCAACAATTGGTCCGACCTGCCAGATTCAGGAAGGAGCATTTTTCATGAGAAGGATCAGTGCTTTAAGGAGAAGGGAGAGACGAAAACCACCACAGAAAAATGGAGGCAAGGTTGGAAGCTCTAGCGAAGAAGATGACCAGCATCAACATGACTCTCACAGGTATGTTGATCAAGCAAAAGGAAAATCATGAGAAACTGGTGGCGTTGATTATGCAAAACCTGGGCCAGAAACTAAAAGATGGTGAGGCGACGCCAAAGGATGACGGAGGTCAGAAAACAACGCCAGAAGGGGAGAACCGAAAATCAGAGAATCATTCAACATCAGATCTGGAGAAACAGCAGGAACAACCAAATCCGTGTGATGCTAAACATCATGTGGTCGCTGGGGAGGCGTTGCCGACGGAGCAAACAGGACACACGTTCGCGACGAATGAAAGCAGAAGAAGAGCGGGAGTGAAAGCCTCTGACGCTAGGGTTTCAGATAGCCGAATCGATCAACTACGTGCACCAATGATTTTGGACGGCAACAAGCTTGTGGTGGTCGGAATGGTTCAAATAGCACAGAGCCTAGTTGCTCTTACACCGCCGCCAGAGCCGCCGGATACCGGTCCACTCGCGGCGACCCTTCCACGTCCAATCTAGCCACCGGATCTGGATGTTTCTGTGGAAGAAGGTGGATCACCGGTCGAGCTGCCGCTATTAGAGTCGCCGGAACCATGGGAGCCGCCGCACGGAGGTCCTCTAACAGCGGCCTTTCCGCAAACTAAATCGGTCGGGTCCCTTGCGACAGCCACGTGGTCGCCGTTGACGGAACTGCCATGGGTGAGTCTCAATTCACGCTCCAAGGCTGATGCGAGAAGGATTTCAGTTCTGGAAGAGGAAAAAGATGAAGGGGCAGAATGGATACTTCATAAAAGGAGTCTCTTTGTTGACCTAATGTGCCAAGCCCAAATTTCTTTGACCTTGACTAATTTTGATTTTGATAGAAAAGGGGCAAGGTCACACTTGAAGCGAGATTATAGGCCGGTGCTAGTAACTGAAAATTTGGCCCAATTTTCTAAGCAGTTTCAAGAGGAATGGACGGTGGGCCTGGCCCAAATTGGTGACAATAGTTGGGTTCACGATAGAAGGGTTTCAAATAGCCAAATTCAAGGTCTATTTTCACAGGGCCCGTTTCAAAACAAACCCCAGATTCTTGGATGGCAGCAAGTTACGGCTAGAATGGAAATGCAACTTTGTTCTTCATCGGTCCATTGGTTGAAGGAGAGCATTGGTCTATTGAGATATGCTCATTTTAGGAGCTCTTCGCTGAGTGGAAGAAGCTCTAATCAAGAAATTCTTGCGTTGGAGAAAGGAGAAATTCAAGTTGTTGATTATGATCTAGCTTTTCCTGTGAAATTACATTCAGCTCTGCAATGGGCTTGGCTAGGTATGATCATAGAAGTTTCAGGAAGAAAGCAACTCCACCAACTGAGTCATCTTCAAGCTTGCCTTCATGTATTAGGGAAATTGTAACAAATGTTCTGACAGTACTGAGTTTTTATTTTCATGGCTGTTTGTTGGTTTTTGAGGGAGATTTTAACTTTCTTTCAACTGTTCTGGAATCCTCGGATGCACTTAAGGCAACAGCAACGAGCATGGGAATTGATTTCCAGCTCTTCTTCTCTTTCACACTTGAGATGACAAATGAAATCATGGTCAGCTGCATTAAGAGGACTACAATAGTGACAAGGGGTCAGTATCCTAAACTGCCTTACTCGGTAACTCTAGCAAAGTCATTTCTTATGCAATCTCTTGGAATACATCCTTTAAGAGCACACACTATACTATCTTTAGGGGCCATGCTTAATGAGTTTCTTGCGTGGTCACATAAACAAGGGAAGCATGCTTTAGAAAGGTATCAGGTTCCAGATGGAAGTTTTTCTCTATTAATTGTTTTATGCAAATTTTGGGATATCCTAGTTGAAGCTGAACACGAGGAAGTACAATAAGATAGTAAATGCTCTTCATATAGAGATCTTTTCAACGGTGGAGATAGTAAATGGTTTTATCATGCTTTTGGAAGGTGCGGAAGATATGACCTTAGATATATGGGAGGCTTCAAATGAGCTTGTTCTTTTCTTAGCTGGAGCTATGGTTGGTGACATATTATCCCCTCTGCATAAGGGAGAAAGTAACTGCAGGCTGCCACAAAAATACATCAGGAGTGAAATTGTGTGGAGAGGTCAATTGTTTGAAGCTGGCTCGTCAAACTTCCAACAGTGAGATCCTGGGGGAAGGGACTCGATTTTCAACAACTATTGCATAAGGAAGGTTTTGGGGGAATGTTGTTATGGGACACCAGAGGCTTTTCACTTTATGGGATTTGTATGGCGGTGTTGTTTTGTCCATGCCCTTGTTGCTACCTTACTGCTGGCAGTAACAGCTGCTGTTTTGCTAAAATTACGCGTGCCCAGTTTCTTTGGCGTCTTGCAAGCTTCTCATGTCAAGACTACACTAGTCGTTGGGAAGGATAAATTGTACTTTGAAGACAGTTTTCCTTCTCTCAGACTTAAGGACAAGTCTGTTTTTCAAGAGGGTGGCAATGTTAGGACCCAAATGAGAGTGTGGGCCCAAGTGGGCTTAGTGCATCAGCTGCCCAATATTGTTATGATGTCGCAGGGAGAGAGAGAGAGAGAGAGAGAAGGAAAATAGGCTTGTGATGTAAGGGAATTCTGTTATAAGAATTGGGGGTGAGAGGTGTGAGGTATCTTTTGGAGCATTTGTATTCTGTTGGCAGAGAATTGAGAATTCTCTGAGGAGCTAAGCTCTGTGGGTAGTTGGGATATTCTCCCTTCTACATTTTTATCTTTCTACTATCAATAAGTTCATTTCCATATATTCTTCCTCAAATTCCTTTATTTTCTGCATTGTGATTTCTGGGTTTGCAACACTATCTCTGGTTTCTTGTTTTGTCAATAATTCAGATCAGTATAACCGGGGGTTTATCCCTATTTTTCTGTAATAAAATACCAGTTCCTATGTAGTTTCTTAACATATTCTAAAAGGCAGAGCATCTTACAGAGGCACAATCTTTCAAGTTACAAATAAAAAACATAATTGATGTTTTATTCTTTAATGCGAAAGATATTAAGCTGTGAACATCCAAAAGTAAAAATAAGACACAAAAAAGGAGATAGAGGGGTGAATGTAGATCATATGACACTAACATCCTAACAATATTTCCAGACACAGAACAGCATAATATACCATAGCAAGTAAAGGTTCTGACACATTCAAAACAACAATGAAATACAGAAGGGAGAAGATTTAAAAAATAAAAAAAAAAGAACACTTAAAAGTTGTCAATAAATTAGTGCCTGTTTGGTTTCTGTTTCCATTATTTTTTTCATATCTCGTTTTCACTTTTAACTACAGAAAATGCAATTTTACAATAAAAAGTTGTTTTTATTGTTTCCTATACAAATTTTTGAAAATAGGAAATAAAGTGAAAACTTTTTGAATTTTTTTGTAATAAGTTATTAGAGTGTTATACTGTTCTGCTGTTTTAACAGCTTATAATTGTAAAAGCATCAGTGTTAGTGCCAGCTCATCTATGGCTGTTAGAGTTAGTTAAATGACAGCTCATCAAGCTGTTATAATTCAGTTACTGCCAGCTCATTAAAGTGTAGGTTTTGCCTAAGCGTGCGCATGTTAAGCACTTGGATAAAAGGCTGCTTTAGCCTCTGATTGTGTAAGAAAACTGATTCAGTTACAATTCAATAACAGATTTTCGTTTTCTCTCATTTTCCCTCTCTTTCTAGTTTCTCAAGATTTCTGCTATAAGTCAACCCCAGAAATGAAGAAATGGAAACAGAAAATAGAAAGATGAACCAGACAGACCCTTGGGGCCTGTGGTCTGTTTGGTATCAGAAAACATTTTTTGTTTTTATTTTCTATTTTCACTTTTAATTATAAAATGGACACTTTGTTTTCAATTTGTTTCCTATTTTCAAATATTTGAACAGGAAAAAGTAAACCAAAAAAAATCTTGATTTCCTGTACACATGTTTGAAAACAAGAAACAGATTGAAAACAAAGTGATGGTGCCGAAATTAAAAAGAAAAACAGAAAACGTTTTCTCAAATCAAATGAGCCCTTTTATTTTCACATGCATAAACTTGGCTCTAGAATGTGAGCTCATAAACCAATCCGAAAAGAGAAGTGTATACACTCAATCCTACTAGTCTGGCATAAACCTCTGAAATATGCTTTGACCAACATTGTCGAGAATATCCTTCAGCTTCTCCAACACAGTATCCAAGTGGGATGCAGCAACCTTGGTAAAAAAAATAAAAAATAAAAAAGTAAAAACGTAAATTCAGAAGAAACAGGAAAAGGAAAATGCATCTAAAAAGATTAAACAGAAAAAGACACTGAATTACCAATCCCATTGCTTTTGCCAACCCAAGCCTATTTGTTGGGATTGCAATGTTTGAGTGCTTATACATCCAATCTATTTTATCACGGACATAAACTCTGTCATTAACCTTTTGAAGCAGAATACCCAAGCACCTGTGTTAAAACTCTATCATTTTTCACATTCTTTCTAATCTTAAATACTAGGCACTTAGATTCAGATAGCAGGCATGGAACCAAATTTGAAAATCCATGGTTATAGTGCCAAAGAAGTTGGAATTTGGAAACAAGTTATACGGTAGATAAGTCCTGAAGTACAGATTTCAATTAATAAAATACTACATGAAAGGCTATATAGGTTATTTGCTCAGCTGCGCTTCAGTACTTCTCATCATATATTTATAGAAATGCTAGAAATAACGTACATAGGGCAGTTATGGTTGTGCATTACCATGTAAATATAGTAAAAAGGTCACATTAATTGTTGCATTTATTGTAATTCAGTATATATAACAAAGCTCCATTGTAGTGTTTTAAAACTCGGACCCATCGTCGACTCAGTCGAGGTACTGGGAAAGGTTCTATTGTTCAATCACCCATGTTAACTCTCCAAGATGTCCTACATGTCCAAAATCTCTCCTGTAACCTTTTATCTATCAGTAAATTAACCAAGGACAAAAACTGTCAAACTAACTTCTTTCGATCTCATTGTATTTTTCAAGATTTGAACTCGGGGAAAACGATCGATTGGCAGTGCTAGGGAGAGTGGAGGACTCTACTACTTTGACAATGGACTCGAATCAAGACTGCAATCCCAGCCAATAAGTTCCTGCTTTGAATCTATTTTTGTCTCTAATATTTGTCTCTAATAGTAATTATGATATTATGTTATGGTATTTATGGTTAGGCCACCCAAGTTTTAGATATTTGAAACATCTATTTTTGCCTACCATTTGTGACTTCAAATCAGCAAACAGCTGATATTTTGACCAAGGGTCGGGCAAGGCCTAACTTTGAGCGTCTAATAGGCAAGTTGGACATGATGGATATCTATGCACCACCTTCATAGAGGTATAGGAGAATCAGGAGAGATATTCTCCCTGATTTCATTATGATTTTGTCCTTCTCTAATATTTGTCTCTAATAGTAATTATGATATTATGTTATGGTATTTATGGTTAGGCCACCCAAGTTTTAGATATTTGAAACATCTATTTTTGCCTACCATTTGTGACTTCAAATCAGCAAACAGCTGATATTTTGACCAAGGGTCGGGCAAGGCCTAACTTTGAGCGTCTAATAGGCAAGTTGGACATGATGGATATCTATGCACCACCTTCAGAGAGGTATAGGAGAATCAGGAGAGATATTCTCCCTGATTTCATTATGATTTTGTCCTTTATTTCATATGTCCTTTATTTCTTTTTATTTTCTAGTAGTATCTCTAATGGGCTTAATTATAGGAGAGCCTTTATTGTAATTTTCCATATTTAAGCAGTCCTAGACTACCGATAATTCAAGGATATATTTGCCCATTCTTTTCTACAATATATATAGACACACACAGGCCTATGGCGGATGTTTGGCTCACCGCCATAATCCGCCACAACACCAATATGGATAACAAACTATGAAGCAATCAACGTTTCATGCAACAGAAAAAAATATTGAACATACAACGTTTCTACTGCATCTACCAAGCATGCTTTAGGTTAGAGATTTGATACCGGTGAAGAAGTCCAGCATGCTCATCGTCAGATGTATAAAGTTCATAATGTTTGGCAAAAATATTTCCAAGAGACATAACCCAATCTGCATCTTGAATCACATCCAAAGATTCTGCAAGAAACTGCAATCCAAAATAAAGAGATGTAATAAAATATCTTGCTGGCAGAAGAGGTTTGGATTTCGCATTTGTTATAATGTCTAGGACAACAAAGTGGGTAGAATTAGCTATGCATTTATATATCAGTATGCATTTTCTTCCATCCACACATATTTCAGAGAATTGTTTTGAGTCATTAACCGCTTCAGTACCATTATCATTTTGTTGTTCAATCAACTTAATTGAAGAGATATTTCAACTGCAAGCAAATTCATGGATCCCACCTACATGAATAAAAGCTCAGGCATTGACCAGAAAGTTTGACTTTCTTACTTTCTTACAAATACTAACGCTCTGACAAGTGGGTTGAATTAGCTATACATAACCAGAATGGATTAATTTACACAACTAGTGTAATTTAACCAACAAATTACGTATTTGGGGTCACTTACTTTTTATTTACGTGTCTGGTGTAAGTCATGACTACCAATCACGATTTACTTTTATTTTTATTTTTTTATGAGTCGTGGTTGGTAACCATGATTTATGCTCTTTTGTTTTTAAATATAAGTCATGAATGTCATTCACGATACCCATTTTTTATTTTTGTTTTTATTTTTTTAAAAATTTGTTGGCAAGTCATAAATGGAATTCACGACCTTGCCTTTCATTTTTATTTTTTTAAAAATTATATTTTAATTAAGAAAAACTTTTTTTATGACTTAGTTCTTTTTTTTTTTAATTAGAACAAAGTCATGGACGACCAAAGGATCAAAAATATAAATTTTGAGAATTTTTTGATAAAATTTGGGTCCAAAAGACAGTCCAACTAGTACTGTCGGGTGTACAACGCTGTCCGGAATTTGGTGAAATTTTAAATCCAAATTTTAATAATAGCCTATTATGATATAATAGGTATGATCTATTAATTTACTTTTGCAAAATGCACTCACTTAATCATAGTTTAAAAATGGTTGATTGAATTTTACAAAAGTAAGTGAAATTCAATCAATCATTTTTAATCTATAATCAAGTGAGTGAATTTTGTAAAAGTAAATTAATATATCAAACCTATTATATCATAATAGACTACGATTAAAATTTGGATTTAAAATTTCACCGAATTCCGGACAGCGTTCTGCACTTGACAGTACTAGTTGGACTGTCTTTTGAACCCAAATTTTATCAAAAAATTCTCAAAATTTATATTTTGGATCCTTTGGTTGTCCATGACTTAGTCCTAATTTTGTTAAAAAAAAATAAAAAAAAACTAAGTCATGAAAATAATGTTTTTCTTAATTAAAATATAACTTAAAAAAATAAAAATAAAAGGCAAGGTCGTGATTTCCATTCACGACTTGCCAAAAAAATTTTACAAAAAAATTAAAAAATGATATCGTGAATGGCATTCACCAAAATTTTAAAAAGTAAATCGTGACTGGTAGTCATGACTTACACCAGACACGTAAATAAAAAGTAAGTTACCCCAAATACGTAATTTGTTGGTCACATTACACTAGTTGTGTAAATTAATCACCAGAATGAATAGACTTATATATCAGTATGCATTTTCTTACATCCACACATATTTCAGAGAAATGTTTTGAGTGTTTAACCACTTCAGTACCATTATCATTTTGTTCAATCAACTTAATTGAAGAGATATTTCAACTACAAGCAAATTCATGGATCCCACCTACATGAATAACAGCTCAGGCATTGATCACAAAGTTTGACTTTCTTACAAATAGTAACGCTCTGACAAGTGGGGGACAGCATATTTGACAACTCAATCACACTTACGTTGATTATCATGTCATCCCAAGTGTCTTGATATGATGGATCTTGCTTCAAGTCTTCCGTATCACTGACGTATGCCTTCATCTTTGGAATCTAGAACTTACCGAATACACAAATCAATTACATTTTGATATATAAAAACCATTTCAAAACTGTAACTTGCACCTGATACAAATTAGCACATTATGACAAACTTTATTGTAAAATGAAAGTATATGAAGTTTTTTGCTGATTTATCAGTGACGTTTACAGAATGATCCAGAAACATGGTACAAAATTACGTTCTGGTTCTACAGCTCCTAAACTGTTTGCCTCATCTAAAAAGTTTATAAAAGATCAGTTTAAGATCCTATACCATGTGGCCAAACTACTCCTCATAAGACTTGGCTAATCCTCCCCCTTGAGTTAGATTTTTGGGGATGAGTTAGACTCAACTTTAATAATCAGAAAGCCCAACACCAAAAATGAAATTCCATGATCTCTGTATTTATATTCACAGATGCACATTAACAATTCAGAATATGAGAACTTCATCAATGTTCATTTGCAGAAGTACAACATGCTTAAAAAATAATTTACAACCAGAAACTTGACTGATTCTCAAACTTTGACAAAAGGTTGATTCAATCTGCTAACATAAATTTTTAGCACAACTGTTACCTCATCTTGCCAAAACAAATTGATATTTTTTGGAAACAGAGGTGCCAGAAGACATAGAACCTACAAAGAAATGTATATACATGTCATCCAAGGAAATTCAATCATCTAATACACTTTGAAATCCATCACATAATATTAATGAAACTTTGAAAAGCAGATTCTGTATGCATATTAAAGCTACCTCATTTATATTTTGTGTATGCATGTGTGCACGTGCGTGCGTGTACGTGTTTGTGTGTGTGTGTTAGTGTGTGTGCAGTTCCTAATAACAGGAAGGAAATTATGCAATAGACCTGTAAACACGTTTAGGTTTTAACGAAAAGCTAATAATGGATTAGTAAATGTTAGTATAGGCCTGTTTGGGTAAACAACTTAATTAAGTGCTTATAAGCGCCTATCATATAAGCCCTTATGTGTAATCTCTTTCTATAATCAAAGAAAAAATATAGTCAAACGATCTTCATATAAGCTATAAACTGTTTTCATAAGCTATCCTTCAGAGCTTATCAAAATAAGCTGAAAACAGCTTATGAACATGTCATAAGCTGTTTTCATAAGCTGTCAAATACTCTGACAAGTGCTTATGTGAGTAGATAAGCCCAAATAAGTTGTTCATAAGTCGATCCAAATAGGTCCTATATACATCATTGCAAAACTGTATAGATTTTTACAACATGCTGAAGGACTTCTCTATACGAGAATACATTAAAGAATAATTCAAAAACAAAAATGTGCAGTATTCAAGGATGGCATGAACTCACTGTCAATATTTGGGTGGCCAATTGCTCCCTTGCTAGAGGATCATGTAAAAGCACCATGAAACGGGCAAAAAGTTCCTATATCAACCATAAATTATTCAACCAGCTATGTGCTGAATACAACAAACAATGGCTTTCTTGAAACATTGAGAATACAAGGATATAAGAAAATTCAAACAAAAAAAAAAAAATCAGACTATCAAGCAGAGAACCTACCTCAGCAGCTGGAATATCAGGACGGGTTTTACACTCACTCAACATATCATTGCCATAAGATCTATGCCGCCACAGTTCTGAGATGCACCTGCAAACCTGTAAAAGTATAAATAATGTCTTCTAATTTTCCAGGGAAAACCTCTACAATAACACTACTTCACTTTCACAGTGCACAACGTGGAAGGATAAGATCGATTAAGCATCACAGTACTAAGTTCAACTTTCTACAAAAAAATGCTAGATATATAATTTTTACCATGGCAACAGCACCAGTGTAGGTCCGCGGGATAATCATCCTCAACAGAAAAGGCCAAAGGATATGCTGTAAAGTCCAATAGCAATATAAGAAGTGTTCTTGGGCAGATTAGCAAGTAGGGAACTAAAATAAATAATATGACCCACTAAACAATACCACAAAATCGATCAGTAAATTTTATTTACCTCCATTTCAGGAATCGTAATAGTTACCAAAAGGAGGCCTTTTTCACAAACTGCTCTTAATTGACCAGAAGTAATTGCTCCAATTTTCATCTGTAAAGAAAAAAGTGAACAACAAAGAGTTAGGGGTCTGTGATAGACAAAAGCATGCCGGAACTATACAGAGATGTTTTTGACACTATTATGTTTTCAATAAAAGAAGAAATTTTATTATAGAAGAGACAAAAGAAAAAACTGGAGAATAACTGTTAGAAAACATATTTAACATGTGCCTATTATGAAATTAGTGGGTGCTAGTAATTAAAGAGGTAATTACACAAATCAAGGATTTGATTTGATCCTTTATAATTATTACATGATTGTATTCTGTGATTATAAATAAGATCAATGTGTGATCATAGGGGACACAATATTCTTCACAATAACCATTAAAATTAAACTGGTAAGAAAGACTAGAAAGCGGAAGGATTCAAAACAAGAGAGCCTTCCTAAGATATCCACATAGCAAACCCCCCAAAAATGCAGAAAACAATAATGCAAAAAGGCTACCATATCCGAGAAAATTAACAAATATGTCGATGATCTTAAAACAATTTTGGCATCAGGCTCCAAAGCAACGTTGACAAACTTGAGAGTCTACCTAACTCGTGGAATTTCCGTAGACTCGACTCATAAAGTCATAAAAGCTTACTTAATACAAAAATAATGATTAAAACATCTGTCACAGCATCTAAATACAATTTAATAACGTGCTTAGTAAAATATTCAACATTCTAACTTGGTAATAAAGCAAAATATTTTCATAGGACTGAACCAGACCAGACCAGAATACACAAACATAGCATTCAAAAAGAGCATACAGGTTCAAAATCAATGGACTAATTGGCAATTCACATGGTTCGAAATTACTATAAAGTGAAGGATGGTTGGACTGGGTTTCCCTCATTGGTACCGGATTCAGCTCAGCAGACTAGATTTTAGCTTATCAGATATCGGATCATTCACCTCATTGGCCTGTTTGGTTCATTGCAAACTTCCAAGATGGGTTTGTTCATATTTCCTGCTGGGAGTTATGGGGTTGAGACTCAATGAGTCAATACAGTATTGCTCACCTCCGTTTCAGAACGGTTCACATTGGGATGTTAGATGTATCTGTGGAGACAGGTGATGCAACTGTGAGGTTTATGTTTTGTGCACTATGGAGACTTATCATTCAACTATTGCATTTCAGATTTTTTTTTAAAGAAGACTGAGCCAATGTGATTTTAGGTGTATCCAAAGGAAAATAACCATTATATTGTAGCCTCGCTCAATCATCCTCAAACTTGCGATTCTATACAAGTTTATACACATCTATGCAAGTCTACCCGAGTTTACAAAAAAACAATTTTGTAAGCAAGTGAACTCAATTTTGATACCTAAAATCATAAACACGTACATTATATGAGTTAACTCGAAAGTTTGACAGCCTCGCTCAAAATAACAACATAATATCAAATAATGAGAACTCACACTTGGTAATTCAAAGATATGTACATCACTAGCAATTTTTGTTTTAAGGACAAAGAGAAGGGGGAAATAATACCTCTATTCTCTTATTTTGTGTGCTATCAAGATCACTATGATTTTGATCAGTTAGAGCACAATGGCGTATGAGATATTCAATGAACAACTCTCCAGAAGAACCAACCAAGTAACAGTGTGAGGCCATAACCACGATTAACTAGCAAATGAGGAAGACAGAGAAGACAAAAAATAAATGACTTGGGTAACAACTTGTATTATTAAATATTAACAACAACAAAAAAATAGGAGCAACAACAACAAAGGGTAAATTACCTCAGAAAGTGCCTTTCGAACACCTAAATTCTGCTCCTCTAACAAAGACTTAACAGCTTCAACTAGTAGAGGTATTTTGCTATGCCAAACTTCAGATAGCCTTTGAATAAGAACTGGGTCAGGTGATACAAGAGAATTACGAATAATTGCCATCAGGATTAGAAAAAGAACCTTGGCAAAAGATGTTTCAAAACGCAAAGTGCACCGAAAGTCAGTGCTTCTTCCTTCAACCTGCATTTCTGGAAGCAGAAACAATAGACAGAAGAAGTAAAATTTTATACGTTAAAAGGAAACAGAGCAAGAATCATGTTCTCCGTTGGAAAAATAGTCTTCAAAAGAAAATAAATGTGAAAGATAAAACGTGCTCCTCAATTGAACAAACTAACAAACTACAATACATGTAAAATATAAATACGATTAAATGTTAAATTAAAGAACAAGATTTGGAAGAAACTTAGGGCATGTTTACTTTGAAAAAATATTTTCTATTTTCATTCCCTGTTTCTACTTTTAATTGCAAAACTGCCACTTGTTTTCACTCTGACTTCCTACTTCGTATACAACTTTTTGAAAATAAAAAACAAAGTGAAAACATGGGGCTATTTTGCAATTCAAAGTAAAAACAGGAAATGAAAACAGAACATGTTTTCTCAAAGTAAACAGGCCTAAGGTGTTCTTTTTTTATTTTTATTTTGTTTCCTTTGTTTTCGTTTTCAGTTGGTATGCTTTCACCAGTAATTATAAAAGTGAAAACATATCAACTGAAAATAAAAACAAAAAATAAACCAAAGTACTAAACGTTTTTGTCTTCAATTTTTATTTCCAGTTGATATCTTTAATAATTACAAAAGTGTAACCTTGTTTTTATCCTGGGTTCAAAATTTCCTTCACAAAATTTTGAAAACTAAAAAACAGAATGAAAACAATGGTATTTTGTAATTATTAATGAAAACATATCAACTAATAGTGAAAACAGAATAAAGCAAACATCCCAATTTGATTTTTCCCCCTCCTTAATCTAATATTAAGTTTTTATTCCCCTTCTTCCAGCAATTTGATTACTTTCACCTGATATTCTATTTGTTAACTTTATCTATCCTCTGCTATTATATTGTTCCACTTTTAATCTCACTAAAATTTATTTTCTTCAACCAGGAAAAAAAAAAAGGAATAAAAACTACCAACTTTATCAAGAATTAACACTATACAGACAAACTACAAAAAATTTGCAAGTACTTACATTTACAAGGAACAAAAACAAATCATCTGGATACACCAAACCAACTGTCAGAAAGCAATGCTGCACCTCATTATACATCTGTTATACATGATTAAATAAATTAGACATTGAACTTTTTTTTCTGGCTAAAAGGAACAAGCTCCTCTAAAGGGAATAAAATAAAGGTGCAGCCACCCGTGAATTTTGGTGAGCTAAGATTATGATGATGCACTTAAAATGAAACGAAGGATGGATACCCCCCTTTTTGCTCACTTTGGAGAAGCTTTATACAAAAGAAATCAATGGAAGAGAGATTGTTAGTACAACGTCAAAGACAACCTCAAACAAGGTCCAAAAAAACACAAAGAACAAAGGAAGGAATTATCAGCTCAATAGGGTCTCCATACCTTTTGCATATGTCAAAAAGCAAAACCCTAATGAAACCATGTAATCTAAACCTTATAAGGCTCTAAAGTGAGCAAGTAAGGATGGATCCACTATCCACCTTTGACTCTAAAATGCATTGCGATCTTAACCCACTAAAATTTAAGGGTGAACAAGCCCTTGCTCACTCTAGAGCAAACTCGCTTTCGAGGAGTTTTTTCCTTCTAACCCATAAGGAAGTCAAGAAGACACCAGTGTCCCTAAATCAGAATAGGATTGCTGGCTAAAGGTTATAACATCAAACCAGCCAAATACACCAGCAGACAAACAAAATCTCCACAAAATGCTAATGACAAAGTGAACCAACCTACCTGCTGCAATCAGCCTTCATTTTCATTGCACAGGGCACCAGGGAAGGGGAGGGGGGGAAGTAAACTAATCTAATCATTATGCTTCCTATTGGAACCGAACTCTGAGAAACAAGAGTCACAAATATTGACTAGACATGCACCACCAAATTCAAGGGAATAAAAAGTTGGAAAGAAGGAATAAAGCTGGAACTTCGCAATAAAAGGTGCTACGAAAGTTATTAAACAAAAATCTGCAATAACAAGTGCTGCAGCAGTAATTATACAAAAATCAAACAATTCCAACAAATGAAACTGATAGTAAATACCTTTAGTCCCACAGAGAAATCTGTTTGATCTTTGCTTTCATTATTCATAGAAACCACAGGTAGAAGTGTCACTAATATAAGAGTCAAATCCTGCAAACCACCAATATTTTTATTTGAATTTCTTAAGTGATTAATTCCAGCAAGACATAGAATTTCTTAATCCAATCTGGTATTTGAGTTCCTATATTTTGCCTATTTGGTTGGTCTATTACTCTATTTTCATATTGGTTTCACGTATATAACTTAATTGGTTAACATTACAGCAGCAGCAGGTCATGGTAATATAACTAAGTTAAGTGACTTTTAATAACGTAATGGCTGGAACATTATAGCATCAACTTGCAAACTTAATTCGGGTGCTGCCATGTTAATTCAGCAGGTCATAACTTCATTGGCTGAAACATTATGCCAAATAAAAGCCAAGTTTGGTAATTCAGCAGGTCATATTGATAAAAGCCAACTTGCAGCACCAACAGGTCATGTTCGGATGACCTTAAAAGCCAAATAAAAGCTACCTTGCTAATTAATAATTCAGGTCACTTTTAAAAGGCAAAAGGCAACTTTGCTTAAGCCAAATAAAAGGCATCATCAGGTCAAATACCATCGGGCTGTTATGTTTTTTTTATTCATGGTTGTTAAGTTAATTCTACAAGTCAAATAAAATGCATTCATACTGATATAAAGCAAAGAAAGAATATAAAATTTTGATAAAATGCTGTCATAAAATGTTGTGCGAAATACACCTTGGGAAAAGGACAAAGTCACAATGGGGTGGACTGAGAGGGAAAAAAGCGATGTTGGGAGATTACAGGGAGAAATTCACGTTAGGGCTGAGAGGAAGTGCAAAAGGCAATGTTGGGTGATGAAAACGTTTCCTTCAAGCAGTACTTAGAGGGGGAGTCACAATGTTTAATAAACGTTCGTTTGGCAAAAGGGGTATCAAATTGTCATTTATCAAACAAATAAGGGGGGTTTGTGCTGAGTGCAAAAATAGAGGGGGTATGAGTTGCATTTAGATAGACCTCAGGGGAGGTCAGTGTATTTTTCCCTTTGATTAGAGATTATCACAGAAACAGAAGTACAATAAAGAAACACAACATACCAGGAATCTTTAAAAAGCACTTTATAGTATTCATTACCTCAAAATCAAGCATAGGAGGGCCACTTTCTGACTGTAAAGAGGCATTCAACAGATTGTGGAGACTACATGTAGCTAGAAAAGCAATGTCTTGATCCTTTTTATACCTAACAGCAGCAAAAAGAATTTGAATCTATACCACAATACCTGTTAATATTTATTAGAGTGTTATGTTTCAGCTGTGTTAACAGCTTGAGTTTGTATTAGTTCTTCCCAGCTCATCAGCATGGCTAAGAAGGGAAAGACCAAGTTCCATGATGTGCCTATGCTTCCTCTCTACAACACCATTTGGATGGTGTGTGTGAGGGCAAATTAGCCTATGTGTGATGCCTAGATTAGTGAGGTATTTGGTAAAGGGTCTAAACTCACCCCCCCAATCGGTTTGAAGAGATTTGAGAGGGTGACCTAGTTGTAGTTCAACCATTGTCTTAAAGTTTTTAAAAATGTCAAAGGCTTCAGATTTGGACTTTAGAAGATAAATCCAAGTGAATCTAGAGTAAGCATCAACAAAAGTTATGTAGTATTTGAAGCCAAGGGAAGAGGTATTAGGTGAGGGACCCCACAAATCACTAAAAACAAGTTGTAATGGGGCTGTATAAGTGGTGTGGGAAGGAGGGGAGTGTAATCGGTGAGCCTTTCCCATACAACAAGCAGTACAAAAAAAAGAAGCATCTTTATTAGAATATGGGATATTACAATGATCCATTACAAGATTCATGGAATGAGTGTTCGGATGGCCTAGTCTTAGATGCCATAGTTGATTACAAGACAATGGAATAGATCCCAAAACAGAATTGGAAACAGTCCTAGAACTAGAAACAGAAGCAGAAGCAGATTCTGCACAGACAGCATTAACAGTTGGATGAGTGGATGATGCAGCAGTGGATGGAGATGACTTGGAGTACGAAGGAAGCATGTGTGGAAACTCATACAATCCATCAGGACCTACGGAACCTTGAAGTAACACTTCATCGGTTTCCTGAGATTTAACAAGACAATAGTTAGCATGAAACTCAAAGAAACACGAGTTATCCTTGGCAAATTTACTCACACTAACAAGATTTTTTGTAATGGAAGGCACTAAGAGTAGATTGTGTAAGACTAAGTTCAATTTGGGATTAACAGGAGATCTAAACACACTTGAACCAGGGGAATAAATAGCCAAACCTTGTCCATTCCCGATGAAGATCTGATCGGGTCCAGGGAATGGAATAACCTGCTGAATGTTCTTCTGGTCTCCAGTCACATGGAATGACGCACCGGAATCATGAAACCGGGAAGATGCAGCACTAGGAGCCATATTAGTCACCATTGCACTAGGTTGAGTAGGCTGAAAACCAACAGGTTTAGGCTGAAAACCAAGTGTTAGATGCAAACTGCTGTGGAAATATAGAAGCAGGCATTGGAAATCCAGAGAAACCATAGGAATTAGGTCCATTGAATGTTGCACCTTCAGTCTGAAAACCTTGAAAATTAGAAGGAACAGCAGGCTGAAAACTTTGATTGAATCGGTGCCAGCATGTAGAGGCCAAGTGACCAAACTTGAAGCAGACCTGACACTGAATATTGGAGAAACGGCCTCCACGGCCACGGCCACGGCCACCGCCGCAGCCACGATTTTGCCAATTTCCAGCAGATCCAGAGGAATTAGGTTCAGTAGTTGAATCGTGAGTCAAATTGACTTGTGCTGAGGCTTTCTCATCAACAGAAGGCTTCGAAGCCTGAGTGAGATTAACACTCACAGAATTTGTAACTGCTTTCTTCTTGAACTTTTCAAGACGAAGCTCATGAGCGAGAAGAAGTGCTTCAACTTCTTCAATATCCATCGAGGCAAACTGACTTTCGAGAACCGAGATTACAGAGGCAAAGTCTTGAGGTAATCCTTCAATGATTACATCAATATGCTGATTCATCGGAACTGGATCTCCGATCGAAGCGAGAGCATCAACGAGAGCCTTTATGCGCAAAAGATACTCGGAAACCGTGCGATCATTCAACATAGTCGATCGCAGTTCAGAACGCAACTGTCGCGCCTTCGCACGTGTTTGTTTCTGAAAATAAGCGTGTAATCGATCCCAAACTTCATAGGCGTGAACACTTCCAAGAACACACGACAGAATATCACTCGAAAGAATCGATTGCAGCCAAGATTGAAGCATTTGATCCTTGCGCAACCAAATCTGATATTCAGGATTGAGCGTCGCACTTAGTCGATCAGTCTCAGTAAGTACAGCGGTGGAATCGCAGGACAAACAAGAAAATCATGGAATCCATTCGCATTGATGTAAGGCTCCACTTGCTGTCGCCAAATTAGGAAATTTTTCTCAGTGTGTTTCTCTGAGATTTTGAGATTGAAAGACGCAGGAGATGAAGATCGCTGCGAATCAAGCGAATTGAGCGGAGAAGCATGAAGCGGTGAGTGCTCCGGCGGAGGAGGAGGATTTGGATTCGATTCAGCCATGGATCGTCTAGATCTTTGATACCATAACAGAAATCTAGGGTAATAGAAAAAGAGGGAAAATAGAGAATTGAAAACCTGTTATTGATTGAAAACTGTATTGTGATTTCTTATAGAAAATAGGCATTAACAGCCTTTTATACAGAAGCTTATCATGTGCACTCTTAAGCTAAACTTGCACTCAAAATGAGCTGGCAGTAACTGCCACTAACTAACCCGAGCCAGCTTTAGATGAGCTGGGCAGAACTAATACAAACTCAAGCTGTTAACACAGCTGAAACATAACACTCTAATAATATTCATAATTGTCTATATTCTAGTCTCATTATAATGCGCTCGTTAAATGAGAACACTAGAAAACTAGAATACAAAATGTTTTCCCAGAGCATTGTCTGGAGCAGTATGTAGATCAATCTTACAAGTCCAATATTGTAGGAACAAGCCTTGGTAAGGCTGCCTTTAATTGTGTTCGTGTTATGAGACCAACCATCTGCCCAAGTGCTTCCACAGATGCTACACGAACCTAAATCCAAATAAGTCGAAACAACCAAGATACATAAGAGGCACTAAGACTAGGCAAATAGATCATCTAAATAATACATTAAAATACTCATCTGCAGCCATTCATCTACAACAACACAATGTTCAGAAACTCAGAATTTATAGGAAGTGTTTTGAATCGAAGTAACGCTTCATATTAACTGTTACAAACAAAGTATTGTTATCGATTTTCTTGCCTTTGACCATTAGTCCCACGAAAATATTATCATACATAATTAAACCAAAGATATCAAGGGAACACGCATTTGGCATGCGATGTATGCAAGAATATGAAAAGGGACAACATTCATTATGGGAGAATTACAGGTTTATGGTTAGGGTTATAATGACCTAACCTGATATTGATATTCATAGTAATAGTTAGGGCTAGTGAATAAGGAATGGTTAATGGTAGTAAATTAAAAATATGATTGATAGATGTAACGTGACACAGTATTGTAACCTAATATTGATATTCATACTAATAATTAGGTCAAATACAAGAACTACTACTCTACTAGTATCAGCCTAACCCCACTAGCAATAACATTAATACCCAATTAACCCTAATATCTTACCAAATCTCTTAAGCTTTGAGAGCAAAGAAAATCATAATCAAATATATTCTTTATTACAAAAACACAAGGGATAAAATTATAAACAAGGAGTTAGATCTCGCACAAGATGTATTTGAAAAAAGCATATACAAAAAATAATAGAGGACCATACATGCAGTCGAATGCAAAACTGCCAGTACGACCATATAAGCTCACTAACAATAACATTAATACCCAACAATTAACCCTGATATCTTAAAAAATCTCTTAGCTTTGAGTGCAAAGAAAGTCATAATCACATGTACTATATATGCAAGCGAATGCAAAATTGAAAGCACGATAACATATTGGTAACAAACCTTTAGGTCCCGTGAAGCTGCCCAAACTCTCAACAAAAGCTCAAAAGCAGAATTTAGAAATGACCTGCACTACATAGAGATATCTCACACCCAAAGACAAGAAATATAGGAAATGTGATGCCGTGAATCAGAAAATAAACTAGAAGACAATGTTACTGATCTCACATGACATCACCATCTAGCGGAAAATGTGAAGGAAAATCTATACTATATTGCCAAGCAGCTTGACACCAACACTTAAATGCTGCAAACAATAACAAGGTATGAGTTAAATAGACCGGATAATCAATAGCAATTACGCCATTGAAAAAGGTTAGCCAAAGCTTTTTCCTTATCCCCGCACCATAAAAAAGGGCATAAATTGAAGCTGTAACTAATAACAAAAGGATCATAAATTTACAAAATGTATATTTACAGACAACTAAACTATTTCATTGATTCATCTGCAGAAATATATCACATTATCCACCATTATAAACTAAACCTAGAATTCATTTTAAAAAGAGTGCAATGAAAATAAAAGTACCAAACGTGAAATTGTTGAAATACTCGGTTCAGTTATGCTCAACTAAATCTAATTGACCTGACTGTTAAGTAGTTAAAGTAGTTAGGAATCTGAGTTTGATTCATACAAGGAATGTGACAGAATCTGTACACTTAGTTTCATTCAGTAAACGGTTTTCTGAAATAGAAAGCCTCTCTCTCCCCCCCCCCCCTCCCTTTTCTCTTGGTTTCTATTATTTTCTTTCCAGTTCTTAACAGACATGCTCCAAAATCTAGGAACCAAAATTGTTCATATCAAGGAAAAATTAGAAACCACCAACCAAACTTCGCCATACATTCAAGATGTTAGTCTACAGTCAATTACATCACATTAAAATAATCTTCTTGGCTAAGGACTTGTTAAAATTTCAGAAACTACTTGAGCACTGTCATTTGAAAAATCTATTTTTTAAGTTGTTCATTGTGCATAGATTATGGTCACTGGTCAGTTAGTTTCACACTTAATAATACAGCTTTGCTATTTATTATGAGACGAATGGTATGAACGTGTGAGAAGAGAGATAAAAGTAGAAATCATGGGTGAGAGAAAATTGTAGAGGAGAGAGAAAAAGCAGAAGTTTCATTTACATTACAACTTTCGTGCAAAAGGTGCTTTTCATACTAATCATCATTTTACTTATCTGTATTAGACTGTCTCCTTCCTAATATGGTATGAAATTTACACCAAAAAAAAAGGTTATTTCACAAGCAATTAAAACTGGCCACGCAACTTGGACACTTCAACCAGTTATAGACAAATCACCACAAGATCAAAGATAACATCACATATTACACACCCATCAAAAAAGCAACAGAAAAATCACCACACCATTTGCAAAAATTGGCCGGTGCACATCTCGCACATTTCCAAGAATTGGCAAAATTCGTGAAAGTACACCTTTCCAACGGGGAATGAACAGCAAGGCTGTACCAGATTTAGAAGGAAGAAAATACATCAGTATTTACCACAGAATTTGGATCCACCCTTCCCCCAAAAAATGTGACTGCTGCAAAACGGTAATTTGATTACTAACGATTAGTAGAAGCAAATTCTGCAAGGATTTGAACCATAGCCTGTAATGCTGAATTTGTCCCAGATAAGTGGAGAAAAATTTCTTCCATCACCTGCAACACCAATTCAAGGGAAAGGGTGATTAAAGACAACTGAGAACAAGCTCAAAAATAAAGGAAAACTAGGAGAGTGCAAAAAAAAAAAGTAGACAAATATAAAATATAAATACAAGCCAGTAGTACACCCAGTGAAATTAAAATGAAAGGGAGATATTACTTTAGCATATTAAAAAGATAATGTTATAAATGGGAAGTTCTAGAATTTGGTCTTAGGGCCTAACTCAAACCCACAATACCGGCTTGAGAGATGATGACTGCTCAAGCCTTATATGCCTTACTTAGGTCATATCTCTAGGTGACGTAGGACTCAATACACCTCCTCACACCCAGCACAAAGGTGTTTGAAGTTGCAACAAAAGCAGCCCAAAATTGCCGCAATTAAGGCGGTTAGGGGCAAACTGCAATTGAGGTGGCTTTCCAACACATCCCCACATGGCCAGGGCTATACACCTGAACAATGCGTGTGGCCCAACAACAAATTTATGATAGGCTATGATACCATCAAAGAATTCGGGCTTAAGAACTAACTCAACCCCACAAAACCAGCTTGTAAGGTGAAGACTGCCCAAACCTCATAAGCATTACTTAGCCATATCTCTAGGCAATATGGGACTAAACACGCCCCCTCACACCTAGCACAATGAAGGTGTTGGAGGCTACAATGAAGGCATCCCAAAGTTGCAGCAATTAAGGCGATTAGGGGAGACCATAATTAAGGAGGTTTTCCAACAGGCAGAGTACGCAGAAATTATTTCATCATCACAATGTAGTTAAGATTGTGCGCCAACTCGTGGGATTGTCTGATTCTACGATCCTTGCCATCTTCTCCGTCTTGCACTACTCTTGGAATCAGACTACGCAAAACTCGCAAGTGGACCGCGATTTTGCCAGTGGGATCGCTCGTGTCGGTATATTTTGGAAGAATTGGGCTTGACAGTTCCGAGTAGGATTTTTTATTTTTTTTATTTTTTTGACTCGTTTCCTAAAATAAAAATATGTCGTTTTAGGGCTCCCGTTCGCTATCGCATTTCGTTTCGCATTGTACGAACCCAATCTGTGTGAGACTCTCTCTCCCAATACGAGTTTGACGCCAACTCCTCCCTACGTCACTGCCTACGACGCATCGTCTGCCTCTGTCTTTGCGAACAGTCTCCCCCTCTCTTTTTTGTGCGAATGTCTCTATTCCTGCTTCCTACATTTTTTTGTCTTTTTTTTTCAATGGGGTGTGAGATTGTCTCTCCTGCGAAGGTGCTTTGTTTTCTGCAAGGCGTGGCGCGAGTGTGTCTCTCCTGCGAAGGTGCCTTGGTTCCCAGTTCTCACTATTGTGTCTGTTTTGTTGAAGTCTTTTTCTGCTCCTGCTCTGTTTCAGTGGGTCTTTGCTCTATTTATTAAAAATGTCTACAAGTGGGTCTCGACCTAATGAAGTTAGTGGCATTGGTGCTGGTACTGAAGGTGCTGTCGGGAGTGGAGCACCACCTACAGCCAAGGTACTTAAAAATGCCTCTGGAATGAGGAAAGGTTTAGCATGGAAACATTGTGTTTCGATTGATGGGAATGCAAGAAGTCATGTGCAAATACTGTGAGAAGGTGATTACTGGAGGGGTTTATTGACTGAAACATCACTTGGAATGAACTAATAAAGATGCAGTACCTCGCAGAGCTGTGCATGGGGATGTTCAAAAACTAATACGGGGTATTGTTGCTGTTGAAAGTCGAAAATCGACTAGAGATATGGCCCGAGTGGTGTTTATAAGATTTAGGCAATCCTTACCTTACAAGCCAGTTTTGTGGGGATGAGTTAGGCTTAAAACCCAAATTCAAAATGGTATGAGATCCCTATTATTCCACCCACATTAGTCCACACTTCAGATGTCCAGTCCTGAGCGTAAGGAGGTGTTTTTAGATCCCTATTACTCCACCCACATTAGTCCACGCTTCAGATGTCCAGTGATGCGGTGTGTTGAGATCCCTATTTTTTCACCCACATTAGTCCACACTTCACATGACCAATCCTGAGCATGAGGGGGCGTGTTGGATGTTCCTCCCATTGTTGATGTCATTGATGAGGATGACTATTCTGAATTGGGACTGGATAATGTCTAAGATATCTAGATTTGTAGTTTCTAGAGTTTGATTGATGAACTTATGGTGTGTGCTTGCCTTATGAACTTGAGTTATTTTTTATGTTTTGTTTGGATCATAGTCTTTTGAGTTATGAACTTATTATTTGAATTTTTAATTTGACTTAATTTAATGTTGTGATTTAGAAGTTATTTTCTTGACCTATGTTATTTTTTATGCAAATGTGTGTATATATAAGTACAATTTGGCCCTTGGATAGGATCTTACAATCCGAGTTACGATCCTCAAGTTACGATCTTTCAACCCTCTCTCAATCCTAGGTAGGATCTGGAGTTTGACAACATTGCATCGTCATATTATAAAAAAAGACAAATACGAAAAAGGATACAAAAAATAGACAACCAAACAAACTAAGAATCCCAGAAATACAACAACAAAAACAGAATAGTTGACTGCAATTCTTTTAACCATGAAATATTGTAATTCTCATAATAGTTCAGGATTGATTCCCAACAAAAAGCATTACAAGTATCAAGAGATAAAGTAAAAACTATCGAGTATGTAAATGATATGTTCTAATTAGATTTATTTAACAAGTAATCACAAAAAATATAGGGCTGCATTCTATTGATCTTTCTTTCTCCTTGTCTTACTTGTCTCCCTCTAGACCTGTAACCTTATTTTTCCTTTCTCTATTGAACTACAAAATTTCAATATTAAAAATACCGATTAAATTATCTTTAATAGTTCAAAAGAAAAAGAAAATAACTCACAAGGTCAGGTAAATGTGACCCTATCGCAACCAGTAGGCTTGTTGCTGCTCGTTGCCAATCAGAATTGAGTTCCTGCAAAAGATATTTAATATGAATCCATCAAACCATGAGCAGTAATGTACAAAATATGTTGAACTGGGTCATCTTATCCGTATAGTTGACCCCACCCAGTGAGATAAGGCTTAATCATCATTGATGTTGTTCTATTGTTTGCAAGCTGCAACCCACTGCTTAAAAATAAACCATATTTGCTAAACCTAAAATCTAAACATCTTAGATTTGATTTGTTTCAATTTATTCTAAACATCTTAGATGAAGACCAATGGATTGTTCTTGTATCTCTCTAAAATTAATATGTAAAATGTTTCAGAAATCAGTCTCTGGGAATCAGATGGGTTGCTTTATAAAGAAATCATCTTTCAAAATTCAAATCTCCATTAATAAATAATTAATAATCACAATCCACTTAATCATTTTTTACCTCTTCTAACGAAAAACCTAATTAACTGAAGCAAGAAGACATAAAATCATTTATCAAAATTTCCAAACCCCAAATACCATTTTTTGGGTCTTAAATTGACTAAGCCCAAGAAAGCATCAGAGGAAACTTCCATATTATTCACCGTTCCTTATGATCAAGGCACTTTTCCTTTTTGTTTTAAATTTAAGATCCCATTTATTCACTGTAGCATGATGATTTAGCCTTCTAGCTTTGTTCTTTCTCATTTATTCACTTTAGCATGATTGCATTCCAGTTCCCATTTTCACTAATTTAAGTACCAGCATGGGATTATTACCATCTGATACAAAGTAAAATCATGCCATACAGCCATTACTGGAACTACTCTTGTATGAAATTATAAAACACCTTAGAAGATATCATCTCAGAGGTAGCAATCTTAGCAAGCTTAGCCATGAAAGCAGGATCAACATCTCTTTCGTCAAGAGCTCGAACTCCAAACGCCATCACTTGAAAAACTCCAGCCATATTGCCAAATCGCTAAAACACCAAAAAAAAAAAAAAAAAAGATGAGCAGTAAAATCACTGCATTCAACAGTAAGCAGACACTGTGAAGAATCCTCACCCGACGTCCCCCGCGCGAAACCGCCGCACAGCATTCGAGAACCAGAACAGGATTCCTACAAATCATGAAAACATCATAGTGTTCAAAATTCAACCAAAATTATGCGAAGGAAAGAAAGAAAGAGACATATAACGGTGATTACAGTGCGGCAAGGTCCTTGAGAGAGGACATGGAAGCTTCTCTGACGGAGGAATCATCATCGGCTAGTAAGGAGAGGAGAACCTGGATGGCCTCTGCAAAAAAGAGAAACAGCGATTGAGAGATCAGAAGAGGAATTAAAGGAGCGAATCGAATTTGGAGATGAAGAATGTGAAGGTGCAGGGAAGAAGGTACCAGGTGCAGGAATTGAGGTTGAAGAGGCCATCGAATGGAAGATGCAACAATCGCAAGGAAGGAATACAGAAGCTAGAGTAAGATATATAGAGGTGCCCCTGGGGCCTTCCCCGCCGCGGACACACACAGAGACACTGCTGGTGTCGTCGTGCCAGGAAATGCTCTTTTTTACATTTAATTAAATTAAATAAGCGATTTTCTCTTTGTTTTTGCATAAATAAACGAAATTTAAACCAGGATGAATATGAATAACAAGCAAATTCATTTTGAGTTTAATTTGAGTTTAATTGATATGCTTGAGTTATGATTAGATCATGGTATAAAAAAATTTTACTCTATCGATGCATGTTAATTAAACTCTTTTATTTTAGTGAAGGGTCTGATGTGTTGCAACACCTAAGATAAATTGTGATTAAAAATAAATAATCAATCATTTAATATATATATATATATTATACACGTGTGTGTGGGGTTAAAGTATTAGCATAATCTTGCCCATCAGCTAATGATTGTGTACGACTTCTTCCGTCCCATAATAAGTGTCATATTTGAAGAAAAAAAATCTCAAAATAAGTGTCATTTTATCTTTTCAATGTAATGTTAATTATTTTTTTCCATTATTACCTCAAATTAATCATGTGTGTATCATTCTTAAATCATTATACTCCACTAAACATCTATGATAATGGTTAATAACCAATGCTTAATAAGAATAATTTTGTAAATTTGTTACACATTTTTATTTATTTATAATTTTTTCTTAATGTATATGAAAAAACTTAGCAAGACGCTTATTATGAAACAGAGGGAGTAATTTTATTTAGTTCACCAAATAAAATGTAACTTTTTTTTAAATTATTAAAATGTGTATAGTATTTTGCCACTTTAAAAGCACAATTTATCCCTTATTAACAACTTACAACATGCTTGTTTAAAATGAAAAGAAAAATGATATTTGAACACACTTTTGTATGGATGTATGGACCTTTGTATATCCATACGCAGACGGACATATCTTGAATCGCATCTTGAATTAAGATGCGTTTTTTCAGATTTTTTTAACTGATTAACGCAAATTTGACATTAACCAGATAATGAATAGCATTAACCAGATATTTGAACTTGATTAACCAAAAAAGAAAATAGAATTTCCAAAAGTTTCAAGATTTGACATTAACCAGATATGTGAACTTGATTAACTAGATAAGAAAATGGGATGTCCAAAAGTTTCAGGATTTGGCATTAACCAGATAATGAATAGCATTAATCAGATATGCGAACTTGATTAACCAGATAAGAAAATGGGATGTCCAAAAACTTGTGTTAAGAGTTTCAGGATTTGACATTAACCAGATAATGAATAACATTAACCGGATATGTGAACGTGATTAACCAAATAAGATAATGTGATGTCCAAAAGTTTCAGGATTTGGCATTAATCAGATAATGAATAGCATTAACCAAATATGTGAACTACATTAACCAGTTAAAAAAATCTATAAAAAAAAATCTGTACAGATTCCGTACGGTTTCGTACATATTCTTACCGTACGGATATACAGTGTCCATATGGTGGTGTCGTCAAAATGTGTCCAAATAGCTCGACCCAAATGAAAATGTCGGGTAAACTTTTGCTTCCCAATACATTAATAAAGGTGAAAGGGAAGAAAATGATCCTTCAATCAAAAGTCTTGCAGGGGTAATTAAGATTATGTTTAGATTTGTGGAATAGGGAGAGATAAAATGGGGTCGCATTATTAAAAGAAATGGAATTCAATAAGATCTATTTATGACATCTCATTATTACTATTCTCACCTCTCCCAATTTGGGAGGAATAGAATGGAATCATTTATCTTGTCAAAAAAAAAAAGAATGGAATCATTTATTAATTCATTTTTATAATTATTAATTTATTTTTCTCAAATGCTATCTTCTTTCTATCCTCTCTTGTCCCTCTCTCTTGGCCTCTCTTTCTTTCTCTCCTTCTCTCTCCCCCTCTCTCCTCTTTTCTCCTCTCTCTTTCTTTACCTTCTCTCCCTCACTCCCCCCTCTCACTTCTTTCTCTCCCCCTCTCTCCTCTCCATCGTCTCTCTATTTCCTCTTTCTTCCTTTTATGTCATATTTGTGTTTTTTAAATAAGGATAAAAAAGAAGAAAAAATTAAATTTCATTACATTCGCTTCTCAAACGGTGGAATAAAAATTTGTGTCGTTCCATCATAAAATATCCAAACAATCGAATAATAGAATTTTGTTTCATTCCGTTTGTGTTCCATTTCCGTTCATTTTAAAATACTCAAACATAGCCTAAGAATCATCCTATACAAATAGAAAGTAAATAGAGAGAAGGCAGGGACATGCAGAAGTCAGAAAGGGTAGTGAGATTCAAACTATAAAGGACACGTAAAATTATAATGTTTAATTTTGATGCACAATGCAAAAAATTATCACACTGATTTTTTTATACAGAAAAATTATTACACTTGTTTAATAAGTTTGATAATACATTAAATGTCAAAATTCTCACCAAAAAAAAGAATGTCAAAATTATCATAATACTATGATGATATATCATTATCTAATATTGTCGCCAAAAAATACATCTAACAATAATATAAATTTATTTCGTCAAAAAACAATATAAATTTACATTTATAATATCTAAAAAGAAAATTCAGGATTATATGCCTCTATAATTGTCTTCAAAGACTTTTTTTCATCAAAAACATAGACATAAAGTTAAAATTTAATATATTAGAATTGGAAATAAATTATAGTTTTTTTAAAAAATATTTATAGGGAGGAACTGCATTCATCAAGATTAATGTCACGCTCAAAAAGTATGAGACATCTCATAAATCAAATGAAAAAATGAATTCCAGATTAAACAATCCGAAAAAGAATAACTTATAACTTATCCCCAAGCAAAAACGCCTTTTATTTTGTGTGGGATGAAGATGAAGATTTTGTCTATATTTTTTCTAGTATCTGATGTTCCCTTTCGTCTTTTATTTTTTATTTTACTCTTTTGGCTGATCCAATTTCCTGCTCATCATTTGGTCTTTTTTATCATGTTGGTATTAGTAACTTTATTACAAGTCTCCCAAAATTGAATAAGACACGCATATGAGACTAGATATTTTGCAAATCATTGATAACACTTACTGCTATGAAATACCAATAATACAGATCAAAGTGGTTGAGGAGACATGTTCATTTCATCATTGATGGATAATGTTTCCTTGACACCTTTTTCCATTCCTCATCAGGTAAATTTATTTTAAAAACTTCGTAATAACTATTATCCAATATAACACCATAACAAATTTTTATCGGTTAGCATTCGATATTTCGAGCATGATATTACAGTATTGAACCTCTCAATATGACACTTTTTTTCTTGTTCACTCTAGGTACAATGCTTTAAAGAATGCCATATATAGACCGAAAGATAGTATCCCATTCTCATTGTTCCCTCTCAACATAACTCCTCTTAGACATCTTAAATCTTAATATTTGTATACATATATGAATATCCATTAACGGATGCCTTAAATTTTGATCAAATTTGCCGGTTTGATATTATAATTAGCGTTTATTGGACAAGCTAATTATTAACAATTTGACAAAATACTTCCCAATAATAAATTACTAAAAAATAAAGAAAAAAATTCCTACAACTTTTCAAGCCTATAGAGTAAGAACATTTTAAATCACTAAAGACTAAACAAACCGCCAAAGATTTAAGTAATTTATAAAAAGTTGCAGAGAAAAAATTCAAACTCGACCAAAATAAATATATTTTACATTTATCATTTCATTTTCTTATTTAAACCAAATTAGCATCAACTTCTTAATTAATTATTCAATCTAACAAAATTTTTACTTTTTAATGTTTGCTTTACTCTCTTTGTTCAATCAAATTTTTTAATTAAATATTAAACATGATAATGTATATATAAATAATCATTAAAATATTAAATATTTGAATATCCATATTTTTATATATTTTTTATTTTAATTTATTTAAGATATCTTTCATCAATTAAATTTGTTTAAAAAACTTAATTTTTTTTTTTTTTACACTTCATGGAAGTACCCACTCATGCATTTCACGTGATACTTAGTTCAAAAAAATAAAAACCGCATACTCCCTATCTGGATTATTTGCCCGTAAGAGCGTATGCAAATTAACTTACTTTGAGATTATTTTTTCTTTTTAAGAGTTTAAAAAAATAAACCCAAACAAACATGTGCCAAATGCATCTTTTATTGGACAAATAATCTGATATTCATTCATATTGTCATAAGGTTTTTACAAATAATAATAAAATAAATGAAACTAAATAATCCGGGTAAAAGTGTTATAAGGCTAAATGCAAGAAGTACAAGCAAGCTTTTGAAATATGCATTCACGATTATGGTTAAAAACACGGGAGAACCAACTAGAGCTGTAGCCTGGTAGGCCCCAAACATTTGAAATATTCATTACTCATAATCGGAAATGGATTCCCAGTTGTCAAAAAGTGGCTGCAGAGAGATCTTGATCATTTATAATAATCTGATTGTTGAAATTGATTTGCCAAATTTATGTCCGATCGTGTATAAATGGTAGTGATTCATCTGACTGCATGATTGCGGGAGGCAATCCAAGTCCCTCGTAATCATGGTCAAAAAGGAGAACCAACAGGAGGTGCAAGGCCAAGGTACCGCATTATCTTTAACCGGCGATCATTTCTTTCTGATTTCATCGGAAAAGTCACCTCCTAGAAGAGAATTTATTCATTTTATGTACATTAGAAATAAGTTCTAATAGTGATCAAGCCACAATTTTAGTTTAGCAACTCACATCAAAATGAACTTTGGGTTTACGTTCCCTTTTCCCTCTTCGTCTCTCTTGAAAATCATTGATTGTTCTGCTTGAGCTAGGCGAAGTGTATTTACCTGCTCAAACCATAAATCCATATTAAAAAGCAAAAGGAGAAACAAAAAGAGTGAATCATTTTAGGGGAGCACATGAAGTATCCAGTGAGTGCGTGTGGGTGTGCATGTGCACGCTTTAGAGACAAGAATCCTAGAACGTTCTGCAATTGAGGCTGACAAACACATAAAACACACATGGACAAGTGAAATGATATATGGATAGCAGACAACGCTTGTGAGACTTTTTTGAAGGGAGTGATCCGAAAACCCTTTTTCGTTAGGCTAAAAGTATTCGCAAAATAAAACTTGTGACTTTCATATCATATCACTGCCAACGAGTTGAAACACTTTCGGATCTACAATTTCTTTTGATGAAATTGGAGTGTGCAACTGAAGAAAACAATCAATCAACAGATAATGTATGGCACAAGAGATTTTTCATTGCACATACAAGAATGGAGCATATTACTTTTGGTTAAAAATGCAATTCCATTAATGCACTAATATAAAACTGAACATATTACTAAGCATATTACTCAGGAACACAACCTCATGTTCCAAAGTCCAAACCACTTCACTGTACAAAACATGTATCGGAAAAAGAATCAGAACGTACCAGATGAACGTTCTTGCTGATTAGAGTGAACAGACCTATCAGGACTCAAATTTTGGCAAGAACTAAGTTGTGCCTTCCTCTGTAAGGCCTATAAAAAATGAAAAATCAGATTAGAAGACAAATTAAAAACCTTAACAAGGAAGGTGGAGGGAAAATTAGAGAGAGATAGCTGGAATTGTAAAATTTATTGTAGCCAAAACATCCTCAACATACTTGCTTTAGAGCCTCTTGAAAATCATTTGCAGGGTTATTGCTCCTTTCTTCAAAAGACTGCAATAAATATCACAGACATGAGACAATGAGGATATATACTTTAAGCATGTGTGCGAGTATAGTTCGCAATGTACAGCTTAGCTAACTCAGAGAGTAAAAGTGAGTGAAGGATTGTGGGGACAGGGTGTCGTAGGATAAGCACAACTATATATACCTGATAACTGTTTCAGTTATCAGTTGAGATCATTGTAATCATTCAGATCAGAAATACAGTTTCTAAATTCTCTCTGTTTCTCTCACTCTCAATGAAGCAAACAGCCATAGAAATATCTCCTTTACAATAATTGAATTTACGGTCTGCATAACAGAATTGTGTTAAAAAAACCTCCAAATTCTCCAACAACCCGAGTCTCAACAAAAATTAACGGGGGAATTAAAAAATAAAAATTGAAATTAAAGAGTGGGTTAGAAGAATTTACATACAACTGCAGAAACAGTACACTTCAAAACACTATTTTAAAGTTCACTACAGAAGTGTGACAAATTAATTCCTACCAGGTGGCTGAGCGACATAAGAGCAAAATTACAATTAATCAAAATAAGCCTTTCTCTGCCCTCTTCTTTCTTCCTTTTGATGTTGAGTATGAGGGATTCTATCTACTTCCTATTCTAGTGTGGTTTTACTTGGATGTTAAATGTTATCAAAATGTAAATACAAGATAGTGACTTAAAAACACCCTGAAATTATATGTGCAAAAGCATAGTGCAGGACAAGGATTAAACTCACATCCTCAAAAATTGAAATATCTGTTGCTGGATCCATCCAAGCACTGTAAATCAACAAAGTGTCAATATAATCAGAAGACAGGAATAAGCAAATTCAAGAAACTCGTGCAAAGGATATGCCACAATACCTGGGATGGTTTCCATAAAACTGCACTAAAACATGTCCATCACTGACACGGTCAGATAATGCGCATCTTTCTTCCATGATCTGGAAAAGTTTTTTTTAAAAAAATTAATATAGATGAATGGGTTATGAATGGGTTATGAAATTCAAAACAAAAAAGTGGCACAGAAAAATCAGCTCCACACCAAAGTCATAAGCCAATCCATTTCATCAACTAGAATTTGAGAAAGTTGGATTCCAAAAAATCTAAAGATGTAAAACATACCTCAATGCAACATCAAAAGTATGACAATTTGCACCAAGAATTTCTAACATTGTAAGCTTTATTCAACAAGTAAAGTTGAGCACCATTTTGTATTAAATATGAGTCAATCTTCAATAAATTGAAGGACCAATTTTCAGTGCACGAAAATGGATTGAAACATTAAGTTTAATTTCTAGAGTCCCCATGAGAGAACACTGTCTCACAAATCTTCACAGAGAGAGAGGAACAGGTCAGAACGAGTAAACAGATGAATAAAACAGAAGCTTGTCACGGTTGACAGCCAGGACAATAAAGATTATACTCTCTTGTATTTAATCAGTAAGACTTTAATTAACATAATGATACTTAATTAAATACAAATGAAAAGGGAAAAGGAAAATATCATAAGGCTTAACCTGATTTATAATTTATTCCATTGATTATATCAAAAGCCGTTTTAAATTTTAAATGCAGATTCTCCAATTTGAAAGATAAGGACACATTACAATATCAAGATGCTTGTGTATTTTCCCCTAAACAACTTAGTTGGTAAGTGAAGTGTATGCAAAAAGATCCTTTAAGGATGCCAGAAGGAGAGGATTAGCTCTGTAAATATAGATCTCTTTTGTCCAGTTAACATCATATTGGCCTATGCACAAGCACATAGACATAAGCAGAAAACAACAAGTATTACAAGATATTAAGTGGATACCTCAGCAGGCCACCAGATTTGGCAAGCTGTTCTTGCCCATACAACACTTCCAGGGGTTACAGCAAGAGAACCACAGTCACTGACAGATGATTCGTGAGGGGCAGATTCTGACATCTTAATACAAACATCCCTATAAAGAAACAGGACACATAAAGTTTCAATCTACTTAAAAACATAAGAACTGAAAGGTCTCGAACTCAATTTATTTGTACTAGCATGCCACTCCAGTACGAAACAAACCTATTGCCACCAAGGCCAAGACGATCTCGCACAGCTGAATCAAGTTCCGCAACTGGAACATCAGAAGACTCAGATGAACAGACTGGTCTACCCTCTGGGTAATTGCTGCATCGAGCCAGTGTATCTTTAGGAAATTGTTTCACTGCCATTCTCCTCTCCAGCGAACTGCTTGCAGTGACGTTGGACAATCTCACATCACCAGAAGATGAACCTGGTGAGGAATCTGCTTGAAAGAAGTGGCCAGATGAAAGATCAGCCATAAGTTTCAATAAAATTCAGTCAATCTATGCTGATGATTGATGGATCCTAGATTTAAATCTCAATGGAATAGGTAATTCAGTTCAAATTCTATATTCCATGCTTGGCAACGTCAGCAACATAGTTTTAGATTACCGTAACTATAAAATTAGCTCTAATAAAATCTTGTGGATCCGTATAATAACAAAATTCGATTAGATCCTTTAAAAATTTTACAATGTCTATCAGAAGCATTTTATCTTTTAAAATTTGAGGCATGAGTTAGGATAAGTCTGGCAGAAGCATTTTAGCTAAATGGAGGCACTTAAGTTTAAAAGTTGAGGCATGTGTATTTGGATACGGTTGTAAAATACAAAATCAAACATTCAATTCAAAGAGTGTTCATTATTTGTTTGTGACACAAAAATCCAATTCTACACTTTTCCTCCAACATAAATATGCCCAACAATAGCAGGAAGCTGAAGCATTGAAATCAATCGGCTATTAATAATTTCATTATATACAAAAACTATTTAGCATGCTAACAAACCATGATTTCATTCCATTACCAATGCAACACAACAAAGCAACAAGCTAGAAACTACATTGTTATTACTCATATAGCTCAACCATTCAAACAACATGAAAGTTATATAGAACTAAAATGTATGAATGCTTACAAAACTATCATCCTAACAGTTGTTTAAAAGAATATAACATCATGTAAGCCTGATCAAAGAAGGAGGAAAGGGGATTTCATAATTTCAACTCGAATTGCTTGTTTTGATCGTAAAAAGTCTACAAATCAAGTCGTTTTCAGCAATTAACAATCAATTCAAAAGATAAATATGCAGTATATACACACAGTCAGAAGTAAAATAAGATTAAACCACATAACGATCCCCACAACCAACAGCCAAAACGACTAATTGAAGAATCAAAATTTGCAACCAGCATGGTGAATTATCAAATTCAATAAAGATAGGCTTAAGCCATTAATTGAAGAAATCCGGAATGCGAATGGGGAAAATTCAAAAGCCAAAAAAAAATAAAAAATAACTGCTGAATTGTGATTGAGGAATAATTGTACCAGTAGCTGGGTTGGAAAGAGAAGAGGGAGAAGTGCGGGTGAAAAAGGAGAAATCAGTGCGGCGTTTGGGAGGTGAACTTCTTGGCTGTTGAGAATGTTTTGGCACGCGATCAACTGGGGCTATCATTTGGGTCGTCTTCTTCTGATTCTTCTCGGGTGCGTTCCTTTTCTTGGCCATTGCTGCCGAAGAGGAAGGAAGCAAGGGAACCCTAGAGGAAGAGGAAGTTGGCAACTGAATCTGGTTGCATTGACGCCGTTGAATTGTTGCAACTTACAAATAATGGGCCACCTTCTACTATCCCATAAGACATTGTGTTTGTAATTGTACAGGGATTCTTTCTAGAATCATAGTCCTAAGTGCTAACTACATTACATGTATCGGAATTCTAGAACGAAAAGTAGAGAACTCCCAAAAAGTTTGCCACTACGGACCAAAATACAGTCCCAACATGCCAACACACCACTCGAGATGTTCCATAACAAAATATTACAATACAAATAGTCATCCAACTCAATACTTATATTTACGCCACTGAATACTGCACCGTCTGTTACTTTTTATAAGCGTAAACTTCACTTAATAATTAAATTATTTATAATGTGTATATTTTTGAAATTTATCCTTTAAACACATTTTTAATTAATTAATGTATATCTTAAATTTTTAAATACTATATAATTAATTAGGGATATTTTTCGAAAAAAATAATTAATGTATTTTATAATTTGTAAAGGGACTTATAATTTGTTAACAATTTTTTTTTTCAAAATGGGCTTATAAAAAGTAACGGAGGGAATAGTATTTTGTAAAATATTAATAAAACTAATTTAAATATTAAATTTTGTGACGGTTTTTCTATGATCACGAGTATTAAATTTCAGTTTTTTTTTATCTTAGGCTAAATTTGATAAGGTCAATAAATTAGCTTATAACTTATAGCTTATTAGACTAGTTTATAAGTTTGTTTAACCGAATAAAATGTGTTTTTTTTTTTGTAAAATTCATACATCAAAGAAAGCAAAAAGGGAAGCCAAAGCAACAAACTAGCCAAGATCCAAGTCCATGGCGTCTAACAAAAGAAGGGATCTTATTCCGGCCGGAGGAGAGGCCAAGATCTGAAGGAAGTAGCACCTTCCTTAGCTAGAAAATCCGCACAGTTGTTTAACCGAATAAAATGTGTTTGGTAAATAAGCTTATTATCACACTAGCTTATAGTTTTTTATCTTTTCTCCTATTTTTATCCTCGTTATTTTATTCTTTATCATTTTTCAAATTTAAAATAAAAATAAAATCTTATCTTTTTTTCGTCATTTTATATTTCTTAGTTAGTTAAACAACTAATTTTACTAAATACTTTAATTATAATTAGCTAAATTTTTAGCTATAAGCTAACTTATAGCTTATTTTTAACAAATCTAACCTTAGTAATGGTCATGGTGATTTTTGGTAAACAAATGAATTTTTAGTTAAGTGTAGGCTTCGAATTAAAGCCCTGAACAAAGGTAATGAGACGCTTTGATTTGGATTCTAACTCCTAAATATACAAGTTACAACAACACTTGAATCGACATAATCGCATTATTTGGACACACGCCAGCGACAACAATACGCGATAATATATACGGACCTTATGTTTGTATATGTACAGACTTTTTTTTTTCAAAAAAAATTAAAAAAAAATTCAAAAAAATATTACAGATTTTTTTTATCTGGTTAATCACGTTCACATATTTGGTTAATGTCAAATCCTGAACTTTTAGACATCCCATTTTCTTATCTGGTTAATCAAGTTCAAATATCTGGTTGATGTTATTCATTATCTGGTTAATGATCACATTTTCTTATCTGGTTAATCAAGTTCAAATATCTGGTTACTGCTATTCATTATCTGGTTAATGATCACATTTTCTTATCTGGTTAATCAAGTTCAAATATTTGGTTACTGCTATTCATTATCTGGTTAATGTCAAATCTGTGTTAACCAGTTAAAAAAATTCTAAAAAAAAAACCTTGCGGGTTCCGTACATATCCATACCGTACGGACATACGATATCGGGTGTCGCGTATTTGGTGTCCAAATTGTGTGTTCAAAAAATATTTTTCTAAAAATTTAACAATTTTGAACATCACAATTCTAACACTGTAAAAATGATTACAAATTCAACCACAACAAAATCTAACACAATGAGTAGCACGAAGTCTAAACAACATCACTTGTGACTATCACCGCCACCACCTGGCAGCCATGACCTGCCATTGAGCGGCTAGAAGTCGGAGTGCAGGTTGCTGGTCGCCAACGCCGCGTGGCGATATATCACTACAAGAATTTTACTTGTTTCCTATAAAAATTACCTAGGGCCTGTGACCCTATGAAATTACCTAGGGTCACAGCCATAAGAAAATACTCATATGAAAGTTTCCTAAGGCTTTTTAAGAAAAAACATTGGAAATTAAAAACACTGACTTTTGTTTTATTTTATTTTTTAAAATTTAGGCAGTATCGAGGGGCATGCCCTCGGAATTAGCAAGCCCTTTTTTTAAAAAAAAATTGGACTAACCGAGGGGCTTGCCCTTGAAATTAGCATTCCCTCACTTCTCTCACTTCATATCCACGCATCATCGAACACTGACTTTACTTCCTTACTTTACATATATATCCATCACCACTCTCCATTAGCAACTCAGAGGCTAGTTCTCATTGCAATCACCTACATTATTCCTTTCACACAAGTTAATTTCACTTTAATTTTGGTGCGAGCTTTTTTGCAATCAACAAGGCATAACATCAATGGCATCAAGGCAACAATTCAAGGAAGACAGAGCTGAGGCAACAGCCGGACTCGTTGCCAAAGACATCGGCAACGTGAACAGAGCAAACGAGCGCGACGAAGGGAATATGCTAAACTCGGAAACAAACTTCAAGCAAGCACGCGTCGAAGCAGCTTCCAAACTCGCTACTAAGGATCTCGAAGGAAGCTGTCATTGGAAAGAGCCATGATGTTGGGGAGAAGGTGAAGGAGACAAAAGATGAAGCAGGTTCCAAAATGGGAGAATATACAGATTATGCAGCTCAGAAAACCAAGGAAACAAACTATGCAATAATGCAACTATAAGCAAATAGCGGCGAGTATACAGATTACGCGTCTCATAAGTTAAAAGAAACGAAAGACACCACTGCGAACAAGGCCAAGAAAGCAAAAGACGCGACAATGGAGAAAGCTATTTTTAAAGGCCTAAGTGTTTTCAAAAAATTCCTAATATTGTTTTAAAGGCCAAGGATTCATATATTATTTTTTAAAAATTACTCATGTAGTTTTCTAGGGTTTTTGTCCCTCGGAAATTACCTAGGGCATCTGGCCCTAGGAAATAACCTACAGTTTTAATTTTCAAAAAAAAAGCCATCGGTTTCTGTTTCCTACCAGCGATTTACCTACAACCACGTAGCCCTCGGTGGGCTCTCGAAAATTATGGTATTTCCTACGGTTTTTTGGCATTACCTAGGGCTTTTGGCCCTAGGAAATAGCCAACATTATTGTAGTGTATTTTGGCCGCCGGGAGGCCGCTTCTGGTTATGTTTCATCGTCGTGCTGAGCATTGGGCGGTCCACAACTTAATTCTGAAGCATTTCTGAGTCTTTTAATGTTATTTTGGGGGACCTATTTCTGCATATTTTGAATACATTTTGAATTTATATCTTTTTGGAGGAGAGGAACCTTGCCCATGCCCGAGAGAAGACAACTGAAGCTCGATTCCCTCACCTATGCATGGATTTCTTAACTCTCTTATTTTTATGATGTTTTTCTTCTTTTGCTTTGCTGAACTAATCTCCTATGTTGGGGTTGAGTGGATTTCTATGGATCTTTGATATATTTGATATTTGGTTTGGATTAATATAGTTTGATGCTCTTATTTCATATCTATTATATATACTTTCTTAATGCTTTATGAGACTTGATCACCATTAGGATGATTCTTGATTCATGTAATGGATGGAAATTTGATATATGAATGTGCTCTGAGATAGTAAGTCTTGCAATTCTTTAAGCTAGGGATAGTCATAGCATGCTTGCTACCTTTTAGGGATTTTTAAAATATTTAATGCTTATCGTTATTAATTTTCACCTAAGTGATTAGGGAATATAATTGGGGATAAAGAATTAGTTGCCTAAAGAATTAGGAATGTGAACCTGGTAGATGAAATAGGGAATTGAATTATTTTAATCTTCAGTGACTCTTAATTCAAATTAAAATCGAATGAAGCTCGACCTTAAAGCTTTTCTCAATTTAAGTAAAACACCAATTTTAGTATTCTTGTTTTCTTGATATCCTAAAATCTCAAAAATATTGTTCTTAATTTCTTGAATTTTGTTGTTATGTCACAAATCACTTTTATTTTCGTTGTCAATTAGAAATTAAATTAGTAAATTGGTCTCTGACGCACAATCCTTGAGACGATAACTGTTCCTCTACCGAATTCTATTACTTGCAACAATCTGGTATACTCGTCGTGATCCCATCAGACATCATTTGGCCGTCAGTAACAACAATTTTTCTTGTAATGTAAGGAGTACTTCGCCAAGTCAAGCCGAAGCTCGTCCTCCAAAGAGAGATCATTATGGCGTCCATCTATAGTCGACACTAAGTTGGTGAGCTAAGGGACGCTAAAGGAGTATAAACTGGATGTCCTGGGTTCAAACCCTAGAAACTAACATTTTTAACAATTACTAACAACTAACATTTGCTTATCAAAAAAAAGTTGACGCTCTTTTTGCAAAGCGCCAATCTGGGGTGGCCTTGAGGGTGGTCTTGAGGGGCGACCGCACAGAGCACCAATTTTAGAGGGGCACCAAAACAATAATTTTACTTAGTAATGGTATGTATATATATTTAAAAATATATTTAAAATTATATAAAAAATTTATTGTAAAAAATTAAAGAAACAATATGATTAAATAAATTGTAGAATAAAGTTAGCAAAAGCTTGCAAAAAAAAAAAAAGATATGCGTATTGATATGGCTATAGAACTAGTCAAAGGTTTGGTTAAATACCTGGAAAAATATAGAGAATCTAGATTTATAAATGCTATTTTTAGTGTTGAACAAATTGCAAATGAAATGAAGATTGATTGTGTGTTTGTTCAAAAACGTGAAATTCGTAAGAAAATGCATTACGATGAATATTCCTCTCAGTGCACACAACCGAATCTTGAGTCTGTTGAAAAATCTTTTAGGATTCATTATTTTTTATATATTGTTGATGAAACAATCGGTTCACTTAATTGAAGGTTTGAGCAATATCGCACATGTGAGGAGATTTTTGGATTTTTGTTAAGTATTGAAAGACTAAAATCATTATATGATAATGACTTGAAATTACGTTGCAAATGTCTTGAAACTTTTTAAAACATGTTAATTCTTATGATCTTGATGGTGAGATTCTATTTAAAGAATTAAAAGTCATTAGAGAAGTTTTAACAATTGAATCAAAATCAAGCTTTATGATATTGAATTTTTTGATAACATTTAATTGTTTCCCTAATGCATGCACGGCTTATAGAATAATATTAACTATCTCTGTTACTGTTGTATCAGCTGAAAAAAGTTTTTTTTAAATTGAAATTGTTAAAATCTTATTTACAATCTACTATGTCACAAGATAGATTAAATAGTATTGTTTTGATTTCTGTTGAAAATATTTTTTTATAAATCTTGATTATGAACATATTATTGTTGATTTTGCAACAAAAATACAAGAAGAACGATATTTAAATAATTATGAGGGCACCATTTTTTGGATCGCCCAAGGCATCCAAAAACTAAGGACCGTCCCTGGCGCCAATCTGCTGACACTAAAGTATTAATTTTGTAGCGTTAGTTGTGGCTTACAATTAATATAGCATTGGTTAGGCCGACTCTAAGGTTGACGCAAGAGTTGACTAAGTCGATGCTATATAGTGTCGGTCAGGGCGTACCTGAGATTTTGAGTGCCCTGTACGAATGGATAAATTGATGCCCTATTTTTTTTTGATATGCCAAATATATATATATTATCAAAAGCACACAAAGGGTTGCAAAAAACTAGTCATTAATTATTATTATTTTTTTACAAAGGGTTAGGAGTCTCGTTAAAACTTTCTGATACAAAACCCTCCTTAATTAGGGAAAAAATATATAGAAGGAAAAATAGTACTCCACCCCCTAGGAAAAAAATAAAAACTAGTCATTAATTGATACAACCTCAAGTTAAACATAATACTACTGAAGGAAAAAAAAAAGATTACAGTAACAATGTTATTTTTTTTTGCTTATAAGAAGTTGAAGATGTTTATCAATTGTTATATTTTTCTGAAATCTGATTTGTAAGTCAATCCATTTACTCATGAAAGCCATGTGTGCACCACTTGATTCATGTTCTTTAAGCCTCATAGAAAGATGATTACAATCATTAAAACCTTCATTTGCTAAGTGGCTTGTTCTATGACTTGTACCAAATAACTTACAGCAAAAACAAAAAACTCTATCCAATTCTTTTGAATAAACAAACCAACTCCTATCTTGTTTTTCTCCATTAGAACAATAACGAATGTAATATGATGATGAGAAGTGCCTACCAAAAGTATTCTTAGGACCATTCACAATTGACATATCTTGTCAACAATGTAATATGATGGCGAGAAGCGTCTACCAAAACTTGGGTCTTACAAGGCTTGTGAAGGTTTGGGCCTAAATTTTAAAAAAATAATTGGGCCCTCAAGTTTCAAATATATATATACATATATATACATACATATATATACATATATATATATATATATATATATATATATATATATATATATATATATATATATACACACACACACACACACACACACACACACACACATATATATATATATATAGTCAGGATCCGTTGACACCAGGTGTCAAACTTAGCATACTTACACCTTCAATAACTCTTTGTGGAATGCAAATTAAATCAATCTAACTGTTGAATTGAAAGTTCTCATTAAATAGATCAAGTTTATAAAATTTCACACAATTCAAAAACTATTTGATACTTCATCGTATGCCTTTATTTTAACGTATTATATGTTATTTAAAATATATGTAAATATCGACTATCAAATCATATACCTGTGAATATCCGAATTATTTCAAAATTTGTATACACAATCATCAACATAATGTAACATAATTCAACGGTTGGATTAATTAAATTAACATTATACAAAGAGTTCTTGAAGTTGTAAGTATGCTAAGTTTGACACCTAGTGTCAGCAGATCCTGACTCATATATATATATACAACGTTGTTAATTGAAACAACGTGCGACACACCAGCGACACACATACGCGTCCATACTGTACGGACACGTGTCCATACAGTACGGATCCCACTTTTTTTTTTCCAATTTTTTTTTCAATTTTTTCTTTTTTATCTGGTTAACGGAGTTCACTTATCTGGTTAATGGTTCACATTATCTGGTGAATGCCAACCCTGAAACTTAACACGTTCCATTTATTTATCTGGTTAACGAAGTTCACTTATCTGGTTAATAGTTCTTATTATCTGGTGAATGTCAACCCTGAAACTTAACACATTCCATTTATTTATCTGGTTAACGAAGTTCACTTATCTGGTTAATGGTTCACATTATCTGGTAAATATCAAACTCACGTTCCATTTATTTATCTGGTTAACGAAGTTCACTTATCTAGTTAATGGTTCACATTATCTGGTTAATGACAAAAAAAAATTTAACCAGTTAAAAAAAATCTAAAAAAAATAAAAAAATAATTTTTTTTGAAAAAAAAAAAGTTGTCCATACAGTATAGACCGTATATTATAGGTGTCTGTGTCAAAAAATGTGTTTAAAAAATATTTTTCATAAAATGATTCAGGTGAGAACACTTTGTTATTACGAGAAATGAAAACAACCACTTACTTTAAATTAGCAGCTTGGATTACTTTTTTTTCATTAACATAACCACGTGACCTAAGTATTATGCGAGTCATCTGCTTTCCGTTTCGTCGTGTCGTCGAAGCATTGCCTCGGTAATTGGGGTTGGAGAAAAAATAGCTTCAATCAGTTTATTAACTTCCATGATTGGTCGAGGTTGTTGAAAGTGTTTGGCCATTTTATTGAGCTGGTAGAATTTGTGAGCTATGGGTTCGATTTTTCAATTTTTGTTTAATTTATGGAAATTCAATCAAGAAAGCTGGTGCAATATAATCAGAATTTTTCAATTGAATATACAAAACCCCTAATTTTCATCTTTGCCTCTTTTTTCCCATTTTTTAATATAATCAAATGGCAAGGCAGAAGTGTTCTGGGCGCAAAACCAGAGTTTATGGTTGCAGACGTAAAATTTATTTTCTATTGCTTAATTGTGTTGCTCCACTTTTTAGGCGCAAAACCAGATCAAACTTCTTACTAATGCTTTTGTGAATTGATGCGTCCGATTTCGATCTTAGAAAACAGGCACGTTTAGGATTTTCTTGAGGAATAGCGAAGGCGGTGACAAAGCGGGTTCAGAGCGATGGAAGAAGTAATGCTCGATGGGGATGATGAAGCACATTTAGGTCACGTGCAATTAAATCATAAAAATAATCTGATCCATCAGTTTTATTTGTTTTTAAATTAATGGGTGAGATTAGTTGTTCTCATTTTTCATAATAACAAAATATTTTCACCTGAATCGTCACATATATATATATATATTAAGTAAAAAAAATAAATTTGGTGTCCTTAAAATATGGGGCCCTGTGCGGTTGCACTACAAAAACGTGCTCAAAATCCCCTAGTGTCGGTCAATTTGTGACCGACGCTTTAAGTTAACTTCAATCCTTTAAGCATCAATCACGACTCTGACACAAAACCGACACTAAAACTTTGTTTGGCGTTGGCATTAGTTCGTTAGCGTCGGCTTTTGACGGACACTTTTGAAACTAAAAAAATCTCGAAATGTAAAATAGCAAACCAAAACAAGAAAATCTATGAATTAAAATAACACTAAAAAAAAAATTACATACCTTATCCCAAAAAAGGGGGTGAGAGCTAGAAATTTTCAGATGCAAAATGAGAACGTAGGCGTTTCTCAATTCCACTTCATCAACCTTGTGGTTTCACCTTAATTATTAGTTTAATACACTAATTAGCTAATATACTAAATTATGAATACCATTTTTCACAATTTATAATGAATAAAACTTTATACAATGCCCCTTTTGGAAAAAAAAACTTTATACAATGCATGAATACTTTATAATTTAATTAAATTTTAAAGAATTATATTAAATATATTTACACAGAAATATTTAAAGCTACACAAAATACATACAATTAAATAGAAAACATGTTTAAAAGTATATGTATAATTTTTCTAAAAAATGAGTTTAATGAATATAAGAATAAGAAATCAGCTATTTTCATGAAAATGCATCCTAATTTAAGATATAAAGAAGAATCGTTTATATCTTTTTATTTAATAAAAAAAGATGAATTGTTTGAAAATGATTAGCTGAAATTATACAACCAACATGTATAGAATCTTATTCACCGAAGTTTGATATATGATTAATGAGGAGGGATATAGTTAGATAAGAGTTACTCGCTTAATAACTCTCTATGTATATTGAATTTCATCAATCAAACAATTGAATTATAAGTTCTTATTGAGTAGATCAACTTCATAAAATTTCATGAAATTTTAAAATTATTTGATAGATCGTCAAATAACTCCAATTCAACGTATGATATACTTTTTAAAATACAAGTAAAATGTTGATCATCTGATCGCATGGCTATGAATGTCCAATTTATCTAAAATTTGGTGTGCATGATCTGTAGTATAATATGACGATATTCAACGGTTTGATTGATGAAATTCAATGTATATATAGAGTTATTAAGCGGAGTAACTCTGACAAGAGTTACTCCTAGAGTAAATATATCCCTCCTCATGATTAATATATAATAATTAAGTAGATAAATAATTAAGGAACTATTTATCCAAAAAAAATAATTAAAGAGTTGATAGGAATTTGATTAGGCAAATTATCCGTAGCTAGCCCATATGAAATTTCATCTAATAATGAAAAAATATTAAAAAAAAGGTGTTCATAAGATATTATTAATTCGGTAAAAAAAAATTAAGATGTACTATTAATTAATATTTATTTAAATAAAATGTCCTTAAAATTGCATTTGAAAAGAATAATCCCAAGCGATTTAATTGTGAGAAGATATATATGAGAATAAATAACTGACACGATTTTTATTTTATATTAAAACATTTACCATGTATATCATCATCAATACATGCAATCACCAAAACGTGATTGTTTATTCTTTACATACATGCTATGGGATTATTTCAAACCACATAAATCATGGTCAGATATATAGTAAAGTCGCTCTCCTAGCATCGTATGCAACTTCATCAGGTGATTAATTCAAGGGCAGAATGTGATGGTGTAGTTAGGTCCTTTGAAGCAGGTAAAGGTACTACTCTTATCATCATAAGCGTAGCTATAAGCCAGAGGACACTGCTTTTTAAAAATCTCAGAGTAGTTTGTGGGCTTGCATTTCTCTGGCGAGTTAAATTCTCCAGTGCAACAATACTTTGGCTGATTGAAAGCCACACACGCACTCTTGCAAGCAACAACTTTCCCATCCGCCCCTTTCACCTGCAGCTCCGGCGGACACACGGTGTTAATATCCTTCGGACAACTCGACGGTTTGCAATCACCGGTTCCACCTTGTGGTGCAATGGACATAGGCACGTTGAACCCATCGACGTTGCTGATGTCGTAGTAGTCTTGTCCACCGTTGGCTTCCACGTGTAGTTCTGCCAATGATGCGGGTGGAACTGCGCCTGCACCGTTGCATGCGACTTGGCCGGAGCCGCAATCCGCGGTGGCGCAACTGAACTTGCCCGCTTTGTTGGAGCATCCGGTTCGGCCCCAGAACCGTCCCTCCCATGGAGATGGAACATCGACGGAGTCGGTTTTTCCGCTTGGTAGCTCAAAACCTGTTTTTGATAACTGAGGCTTTTGTGCACTTGTTAGTGTCCCTGGCCATACTGTGTATGGACACTTGTTGGTGAAAGTGATCTTAGCTCCATAAGCTCCTGCATCATGCAACACATGTAATACTCATCAATTAATATATTATTATATTATAAAAAGCATACATATATTACAAACCTATTCCCACATTTTTTTTAAGAAAGTCAATTACTAAATTATGACTTTGAATTTGTTAAGGCACTTACAAACATATAATTTGATACCACAAAACTTACATCTATTTTTTTATGTCCGATTCCCCACTAAAAATAAACTAAAATTTCTGTCAAAAACTATTTCCACTAGTGCAACATGAAACTGTCTCTAAGTAATTGTTTAATGCAAAAAAACTGTTTTTTTTTATCAAAAACCGTAGCGAACTGGATTAACAAAACTTGATGTAACTAAAAATTAAGTGAGGGTATTTTAGCCACTTAACACACTTCCCCTTTATTTTTAAAAGAACACAAAGGTAACAAGTTATAACTTACAACTAAAAATTTGTTCATATACACCTGAAAAGTGTAAGTTGCTAAATTATCCTCAAGTAGAAATACATTAGCAATTTTCATTATAAAAAATTAGAAAGAAGAAAATGAAGAAGAAAATGTAGTTGCTATAGCTAGCTAGTTATGCAGCTAATTAATATGAATAGGAAATAAGAAGATTTATTTAAGAAAGGAAATGGAAAGGATTGTTGATTGATACCACACAAGAAGGAGGCCAAAATAAAGCAGAGAGCAAATCGGGTATTCATCATGGATGGCTGGTTTCTTTGATGAATGGTGATGATCACTAAGGTATTTTGTTGTTTGTGCTGTGTGATGCTGAAAGTATTTATAGGCCTTAGGGCTTGAATATTCAACTTGGATGTAGGGTACGTGGTGGTTCAATACTGGGCTTAATGGTGCGTGTTGGTGATGGAGTATCATTTGTCGTGTAGACTATTCATGGCTGCCAATCGTGTTGAAAACTCGGTTCTACCGTTAATTATGGAGTGATTAATTAATTTGTTTATAGTGCAACTAGTCATGATCATATGAGAAATCTTCATAGCTGATTCATTATCATTATCTCATATCTGTATCTAATTAACTAATAAGAGATGCGTAAGATTGAGATTGAGATGTTCTCTTTTTCTCTAAATAAAACTTTCATGTTCTTCTAAGAAAAATATTAGGATTTTGGGTTTAACTCATCGTTACAAAACCAGCTTGTAAGGTAAGGGTTTTTTTTTACTTATAAACTCTTTTGTGCCTTGCGTGTATATTGTGGTGGGTGACCCAATAAATCTTGGATAGGCTTTGATACCATATTAGGATTTTAAATCTAACTCATCCTTACAGAACCGGCTTGTAAGGTGAGAAGTGTTTTTTTTTACTTATAAACTATTTTAATGTCTTATCTCTAGTCTATGTGGGACTTGAGTTTTTCTCAATAAAAAATATAATACCTCAATAGAAATTAAATTTTCTTTCTTTAAACTTACACTATTAATTAGTCGGTTGAAATGTTTTCGCTAAGGTCTTATGATTTCTGTCCTGCATAGAAGGAAATAGTTGGCAAATGCGTGATTAATTTTCCGATTGACTAGATATTGTAAATGAGAAACTAGGTGGCAAATGAGTGATTAATTCTGGTCATTTTTTGATGTTACGTTGATATATATAATACTTTGATTTGTTCTCTTCGATCCTTTTTATATGCTTGGGCTTTGAAATATTAAAACGCAGAAAGATATCTTCTAGAGAAAGCTAGGGTTGCGATTTGTATGATGATGGAATTTTTGGGTATCCCCAAGCTACACGGCACTATGTAACCCTTGCTGATTGATCCTAGGGATGTTTGGAGTTAGTTTGATTTGATTTTGGAGTACGTAAAATAAATCTCAAATCAGTTGTATTTAATGCGTCAAAATATGTAGTAGAAAAAGTTAAAAAATTGATTTGAAACACACTCCAGAGTGAACACATTACTGACGGTCTTTGCAGACAATCTTGATTTGGGGATTATACGAGATGATAACAAAATTAGACAAACTTATTGTGATGTGTTGCCTAACTTATAATTTTCAATTTACTTTGACTAAATTAACAACTTAAAATTTAAAGCTTGAGCTTTTAAAAATATCTATTTCATTAAGTAGGCTAAACCTTAATTAAACTCTTAAATATGCCTATTTGATCTATACTAATTATTTAAATCTATAATTTAAAAAGTTATAAAAAACACATATATAATTTTTTTAATTACAAATTAGTATAACATGTGAAATTTATACAAAAATTTACTAAAGGTTATACCAGCTCGAAAATCAAAAAGTTTAAGTTTCTTAACTTATCCGTAGGTTTTACAAACTTTCAAATAGGCTTTAAATCAAAAAAATTTACAAAACAAAGTCACACTCAATGGGAATGGGTATTCATATGCGAATCTTATCGATCTACTCGAGTCCGAATTTAAGTTTGAAAAAATCAATACTTCTGAATATTACTTCTCATTGAATTGAATTCAGAGTTGTTACAAAAAGAATGAGGCTAATATATATATATATACAAAGGAAACTACTTTCAATAACTGTTTTTTGGTGTACTAATTTACTTCCTATTTTACCCTTGAACAGTTTAGAAGAAAAATAACTGAAAAAAAAAACTGCATCTTCTTCTTCTTTTTTGAACTTCTATACATTTTTTTACAGGTATTCATCGTAGCGCAATGTCTTGCCGCTAGTACAAAGAAAGGAAACTAAACTAGAGAACCATCTAGAGAACAATTCTGATATAGGAAGTAACCGAAATAACTAACTCTTACACTGTGATTGGTTCCGCATGAACTAGAGCGAGAGAGAGTTGAACGAGAGAATTAGCAGAGAAAGTGACCATCTCTCCTGATTGGTGGAGAGGAGAATTTGTGAAGAGTGATAAAAATCTGGTGGGACCCATAACTTTTTCTTTCTCCCCCAAATTGCGAAGAAAGGAGACGAGATTAACTTTTGGGACTGCATTTCAATTTATGAACCTGTTTCTGTCAGTTTTTCAAGTGGCCCATTTTGCATTTGTATTGGAAAATATTTTTTATCTATGGGTATTTTTGTCCTTTCAAAAATTACACACATTTCTTTCTCTTCCATTTCTTTTTGTTTTCTCTTATTCCAATAAATACCCCAAATCTACTCTATTTTTCACTTTTTTCTCTCTTTTTATACTCTCTCTCACCTATTTCTCCCTTCACAATTTCTCTTCGGAACCAATCATACCATTAATAGAAACTAACTAACAACTAATCTTAACACTAATCCTAACTAACATAACAAACTAACTGATATGCAACAGAATGCACTAACATTAATACAACTGATAGTATACATGAAAGGAATAAAGGAATAAGTATCACTCCCCTCAAGTTGGCGCATGAAGATTGAAAATTGCCAACTCGCCAATAAGTAATTGGAGTCTATCTTTGCCTAAAGGTTTGGTTAACATATCTGCAATCTGGTCTTTAGTGTTGATTTTAAGAGGCTCTGTTTCTCTACTCTGCACTCTTTCATGTACGAAGTAGCAATCCATCTCCACATGTTTTCTCCTTCGTGGAAGACAGGATTAGCGGTTATGTGAAGGGCCGCTTGGTTGTCACAAAACAATTGTGTAGGTCCCTGCTGCGATACTATTAATTCTTTGAGAAGCCATCTAAGCCAGTTGACTTCACTTCCTGTGACTGTCATTGATCTATATTTCGCTTCAGCTGAGGATCTAGCAACCACGGTTTGCCTCTTAGTTCTCCATGAAATTGGAGCTCCTCCAAGAGTGATTACATATTGTTGGAATCAAGAGGATTCAGAAACAATAACCCTTTAATTGTTTTGATGATAACAAAAGATTAAGAGAACAATTTATTCTCTAACATGGTTATAAGTGTGCAGAAAGTATTTATATTCGGAAAAATTCTGCTTCAGAAGACTTAGTGAAATCTTGAATTTCACTCTGGAAAGCCCGGCTCTGGCTCTGGTTCTTGGCACATAGAATCTGTTTGGTCAACGCCCGTGTAAGTCAACGACTGGTAGATCAGCCTAAGAGACTACACTGCTTTGTCAACGCCTGGTGTAAGTCAACAACTCGGTAGATCGTCTAAGAGACTACACTCTGTTTGGTCAACGCTCTAGTGTAAGTCAACGCCTGGGTAGATCAGTCTAAGAGACTACACTGCTTAGTCAACGCCTGGTCTTGACCAACACTCAGCAGTTGTGTTATATGTGCTCCATGATAGACTTAGTGCTTTCCTACACGATTCTGTTATTTGATAGCCCATTAAATTCTACACACAAGAATCTGGTGATCTGTGAAACTCAGTTCTGATAGTAAAATTCAAGTACCTTGTTATACGAGGTATCTTTAGACAAGAAGAATGTCAAAGGATAATATCATCAAGGAAACTTGTGCTTGAAGTGTCTATATTTTTGAAAAGCTCACTAAGGACAAAGTTACTGACATTGTGTATAATACTCAGAATGCTTTTCGTCTTGAAAGCGACGTATCCTGCAAAAGCCGAAATTCAAGGATCTGAACTTTGACTTTGGACAAAATTTAGACAAAAAGAAACGTTGTGCGGACAAAAAGAGACGTTGTGTCACAACGGCACTTTTTCAACCCTAGCTATATATCCTACCTCATACACTGAAGTAATAGAGGTATTGAGATTTCAACAAACGATTTTCAACACTGTTGTACACAATCTAGCAACTTGAATATTTTTCTGAGTAGTGAGAGCATCAACATCTATCTTCTCAAACACTACCCAATCAAGAGACAGTGAGCAATCAAGAATTCATCCAAGTCTCTGAGATCGTTGAACAAGGCACTTACTGTTTTATTCTTTCTTTTAAGAAAGTTATTTTGTGCTAAAAGTAGTTTCATTGTAAATTCTCTCTGAAGAGAGTTATCTCTATATTGTTTCAAAAACTCTTATTTGAATCTGTACTTAGCCCAAGATGGTGGCGTATACCTTAGAGGCTCAATGCATCTTGAGTCGTTTCTAAGAAGTTGTGAGTATAGCCGGTTAGCGTAAATATACTCTCAAGTGTAATCGGTTGATTATAGTGGAGAAATCCTTCTAGTGAGTGAAGGGACTAGACGTAGCTATCGGGTGATAGTGAACTAGTATAAATCAACTGTGTCTCTTTCTTCTCTCTACTCTTTATTCCTTGCACGCTTTATTCAATAGTTATTTTTCATAAACATTTGTATTTGCGAAAAAGTTTTTAAAAACCCAATTCAAACCCCCCTTTCTTGTGTTTTGCCACGCTCAATTGGTAGGAGCTCGGCCTCTTGGTTGAGCACTTAACAATATGAGAGGAAAAGATCCTATACTATCCTATGGCAAGCAACGAACCGGTGGTCATGTTAACCGCCCCCTTTGTTCACTGGATCTAACTATGACTCTTGGAAAGATAAAGTGAAAAACTTTTTCGAATCTCAACAGTTTGAACTTTGGGATATGGTTCTAAACAAGACACTGAACGATTGACTCCAAAAGAAATCCTATTCCTAGGAGTCTTGGACCGATGATCATAAAAAGGAATATACCTTGCACCAAAAAGCAAGATACTTTCTTGTATGTGCTATCTCCGAAAAGAGTATGAGAAATGTGGCAATAACAAAGATCGCCAAAGAAATTTGGGACTCACTGGCTTTAGCCTATGAGGGTACTTCCCAAGTACAAGAAACCAAGGCTAATATCTTGGTTAGACAATATGAACTCTTCAAGATGGAAGAGGATGAAAGCATCGAAACTATGTTTGGAAGATTTCAAACATTAGTTCATGGCTTGAAGGGTCTCAAGAAAAACTATACCACTGCCGACCATGGTAAGGAAAACGTGAGAAGGCTCACAAAGAGATGGAGACCCAAAGTCACGGCTATTCAAGAAGCCAAGGACTTGAATGAATTACGTCTTGAAGATCTCTTGAGTTCTCTAAGAGCTCACGAGCTTGAGCTTGATGAAGAAGAACCTCCCAAGAAAGCAAAGACCATTGCTCTGAAAACTTCAAACAAAGCATCTACTTCCAAAGCTCTCCAAGCTGAGCTTGAAACTGAAGAAGCTTCATCTGATGAGAGTGATGAGGATACTGATGATGAAATCTCCCTTATTTCAAGGAAGATTCAGCGCATGATGAAAAGCAAAGGAAGGTTCAGAAAGAAGTTCCACAAAAGGGACTCACGGGAAAGACAAGATTCAAAGGAAAAGAAGGACTTCAAGGACAAGAGCCAAGTGACTTGCTATGAGTGCAAGAAGCCTGGTCACTACAAGTCTGAGTGCCCACAACTTGAGAAATCAAGGAAAGGTGGCTTCAAAGGCAAGAAGAAGAAAGGTCTCATGGCTACATGGGATGATCTGATTCATCATCTTACGAGGATGATGAGGAACAAGCAAACATGGCTCTCATGGCTACCATAGGCTCAGACAGTGAAGAAGAAGATAAAGAGGTAGATTCTAACACATCTTCTAATATTCAAATAGCTTTTGATGAACTGTTAGATGAGTCCTCAAAGCTCAACAATGAGTACAAATCTTTGAAAAAGAAATTCTTAAAACTCTCTAAAGAATTTCAAATACTCACTGAGGAGAATGAGAAACTCAAAACTGAAAACCACCATTTGGTGAGTAACAGTTTTAACAGTAAGAATAAGGTTGAAGGCAACTTTTCAAAATATGAAGAAGGATTTCAAAGATTTCTTGCCGAATGTGTCACACAAGCAAACAAGCATCTATGATCCGGGAGTAAGTCAAAATGGTAAAAAGGGTCTTGGTTATAACCCTGAAGAACCAACTTTTCAAAACACCAATTTGAAAACCAAAGACTCCAACAATCACAGTGACTGTTTACTTTGTACTTTCTGCAATAAGAAAGGGCACATTAGGAGTACTTGTTATGAACTAAAAACAAGAAGGACACGTCTCCTTCTAGGACTAACAAAGAGGACCCAAAAAGATTTGGGTACCTAAGGATAAAATTATATATGTTGCAGATTTGCTTAGCAACAGAGTTACTACACGATCCTGGTACTTGGGCGATGTTTGCTCACGTCACATGACGGGAGAAAGGCGTATGTTCCAAGAACTCCATCATGAAGAAGGTGGAAATGTTGGTTTCGGAGGAAATCGAAAGGTAAAATCATTGGAAGTGGAAAAGTTGGTAAGAGCCTTCTTCCTTCCATTGATAATGTATTATTAGTGGATGGCTTGAAGCATAACCTACTAAGTATAAGTCAATTATGCGATAGTGGTTATGATGTTGCCTTTAATGACACATCATGTATAGTCAAAAGCAAGAAAGATGGATCTATTCTTTTCAAGGCAAAGAGAAAAAATAATATTTACAAAATTAAACTTTACGAGTTGGCAAATCAAAATGTAAAATGTTTTTGTCAATTGATGAAGAGCAATGGACTTGGCACAAAAGATTGGGTCATGCCACTGAGGTTAATCTCAAAGCTTAACAAGAAAGGACTTGTTAGAGGCCTACCAAATCTTAAGTATCAACTGATGCTCTTTGTGAAGCATGTCAAAAGGAAACAAACGAAATCTTCTTTTAATTCCAAAAATATTGTTTCCACCTCAAGGCCACTTGAGCTTTTACATTTAGATTTATTTGGACCAACCGTAACTACCTCTCTGTGGAAAGAAATATGGTCTAGTCATTGTCGATGACTATACTAGATGGACATGGGTAAAATTCTTAACCCACAAGGATGAGTCTTTACAGTTGTTTTCAGATTCTCGCAAACAAGTGCAAAATGAAAAAGGCTTTTGTATTACTACTATTAGAAGTGATCATGGTGGTGAATTTGAAAATGAATTATTTCAAAAGTTACGTGAAGAACATGGCATCTCTCACAATTTTTCATCCCTAGAACACCACAACAAAATGGTGTTGTAGAAAGGAAAAATAGATCTTTGCAAGAAATGGCGAACCATGATTCACGAAACTAATGTTGCAAAGCACTTTTGGCGAAGCGATAAACATCGCATGCTATATTCAAAATAGAATCTATATTAGACCTATCTTGAATAAGACTCCTTATGAATTGTGGAAAGGAAGAAAACCCAACATTTCATATTTTCATCAATTTGGGTGTGACTGCTTTGTTCTCAATACAAAGGACAGTCTAGGAAAATGTGATTCTAAATCACAAAAAGCTATCTTTTTGGGATATTCAACGCTCTAAAGCATCCGGAATATACAACAAAGAAACATTAATTGTTGATGAGTCAATACATGTGAAATTTGATGATAAGAAGCCTGATAATGACACGTCGAGCTAAATGAAGCTTTGCAGATTTACAAATTTGTAAGGAAACAAAAGCGAGATGTCACAGTCTTGACTCGATGATGTCTCTGGTCCGACTCACGGTGAAAAGGAATATCCATAACAATTTGGAAGTTCAAACTGATCACCCAAAGGACCAAATAATTGGTGAACCGAAAGTGATAGAGTTAGAACAAGATCTTCTCTTAGAGATCATGATGATTTGGCACTTCTATCGAGAGATAGAGCCAAAATCTATTGATGAAGCTCTAGCGATGATGGATGGATTATTGCTATGCAAGAAGAGCTCAATCAATTTCAGAGGAATGATGTGTGGAAGCTTGTGCCTCCTCCAGGAGAATAAGCTAGCAATTGGAACCAAGTGGGTCTTGAAACAAACTTGATGAAGATGGTAAAGTGGTAAGAAACAAGGCTAGACTTGTTGCTCAAGGGTATTCACAAGAGGAAGGTATTGACTACACTGAAACTTTCGCTCCTGTAGCTAGACTTGAAGCCATTAGAATTTTGTTGTCATTTTTGCACATCATGGCATTACTTTGTACCAAATGGATGTAAAAGTGCATTTTTAAATGGTTTCATAAATGAGGAAGTGTTTGTGAAACAACCACCTGGTTTTGAAGATCTTGAGTTTCTGAACATGTCTTCAAACTTAAAAAGGCACTTTATGGTCTTAAACAAGCTCCTAGAGCCTGGTATGTCAGATTAAGTTGCTTTTTAATGTCAAATGATTTTGAAAGAGGACAGTGGACACTACTCTATTTAGAAAATCATCTAAAAAGCATTTCATTATAGTTCAAATATATGTGGATGACATTATCTTTGGTGCTACTAATGAGTCTCTTTGTAAGGAGTTTTCTAAGCTTATGCAAATCTAATTTGAGATGAGTATGATGGGAGAATTAAAATTCTTCCTTGGTATTCAAATCAAGCAATGTCAAGATGGAACTTATATTCATCGGACTAAATATGTGAAAGAAGCTGAAGAAGTTCAAGCTAGAGGAAACCAAACCTATGAGCACACCAATGCATCCAACATGTGCTCTTGGCAAAGATGAATCAAGTAAAAAGGTAGACTAAAAGGTATATAGAGGTATGATTGGTTCACTCCTTTATCTCATGACCTCAAGGCACGATATTATGTTTAGTGTGTGCTTATGTGCAAGATTTCAATCGATCCTAGAGAATCTCACTTAGCTGCGGTTAAAAGGATATTTAGGTATCTTAAAGGAACTACTAATCTTGCTTTGCTTTATAAGAACTCAGATAATTACAAGTTAGTAGGTTTCGTGATGCTTTGACTTTCTTTGGAGACGAATTGAAAGGAAAAGCACAAGTGGTGGTCGCCAATTTCTTGGAGCAAATCTTGTCTCTTGGTCCAAAGAAAAGACAAAGCACAATTGCACTATCCACGCAGGTGAGTACATATCTCCGCAAGTCGTAGCTCACAACTACTTTGGATGAAGTATCAACTTGAGGACTATCAGTTAAAGAGAGTAAAATCCCTATATCTTGTGATAATACTTCTGCTATATGCTTGACTAAAAACCCTATTTTGCATTCTCGAGCCAAACATATTGAAATTAAACATCATTTTATTAGAGACTATGTTCAGAAAGGGATTCTTGAAATTAAATTTATTGATACTGACCATCAATGGCGGAGACATCTTTACAAAACCCCTTGCTGAAGATAGATTCAACTTTATAAGAAAGAACTTGAATTTCCTTCTTATAAAGGAATAGGTGTTTGATCTGAATATAGTTGACTCTGTTTGACTAAGTTGACTCTGTTTGAATTTAGTTGACTCTGTTTGACTAAGTTGATTCTGTTTAAATATAGTTGACTCTGTTTGACTATGTTGACTCTGTTTGAATAAAGTCGACTCTGTTTGATGTGTTTGACTTGTTGACTCTCGTGAGTGTGTTGGCTATGTCGTAGTTAAATCTGTTGATTCTGTTGATTATCTTATCTCGTTATATTCTTTTCATTAATCGCTCGTATGATCATTGCATATTGTCTCGGGAATCTTAAGTACACGTGTCTCTCTCGAGACTGGTTGATGCGTTAGTGAGTGACATTTGCTTTTATCGAGTCATAATTGATTATCACAAGAATGACAGTTTTACTGCGCCTTTTCAATTTTGACAGTTACTCTTTTGGAAAAGACAAATTTATTTTAATTCATTTCGAAAACTGGCGTATGGTGCTTAAACTTCTCGAACACGTTTATTACCCACTCACTCACATCACTCACTACCCACTCTATCTCTCAAAGAGAAGTCTACACATTTCAGAACCCTAAACCCCTTTCATCTTTGCACTCTGTGTTTCTCCGATTTCAACAATGGCTGCTCCACAAGTAACGCTGGAAAATCTTCAAACCTCAGACCTCAAAGTGTTGGTGGAACACGAAGTAAGGTTCGAGGATATGGCAAATGAAGGATACGACTTCGTGAGCTGATTTCATCGACATGGGGATAATGGATTTCTTCTACATGACCAACTCGGTCTATGAGAATCTGGTGAAGGAGTTACGGACTTATGCTTGGAGTAAAGATAAGACCATTACGAGTCATGTTCAAGGCGGCGCATTGTGGTCACTCAGGACCTAATTCTTGAAATCACCCATTGCCCTAATGATGGAGCGGTTGAAACCGCTGGTTGGGAAAAAGGATCTTTGGTGGTGGGATGTCGTGAATGAAACCATCTATGAGAAGCTCGGAGGGACCAAGGCGATGGACATGAAGAATGTGTTTCGTTAATCGCTCGTAATCATCATGAACTGCTTAGTGCCAAAATCTGGCTCTGTGGATACTGTCAGCAGTACCCACAAGTTCATAATGTGGAATTATGAACTCAAAGCAAAAATCAACCTTCCACAGATAATTTTTGAACATCTGCGAAGAGACTTAATGTACTCCAGAAAAGGGAAATATATGAATATCCCTTATGGAAAGCTGTTGTCAGCAATTATGGAGAACCAAGGTCTTATAAATCTTCTTCAAGGTCTCAACACCTTGGAAGCAGGGCTTGCCCTGAAAACGATGGTGATTCCTATTCTCTCTTCAGACAATCTAAGGAGAATGGGACTCCTTTCCAAGAAGATTATTGCTGCAATTCAGCAAGGTGAAGAAGGAGCAAGGAAGAAAGTTGTGAAGAAGGGGAAGAAGATTGTGGTGGACTCTGGTGTCTCTACTGGACCAACCAGAAGGGTCACTCGAAGCCTGTGCATTCACATTGCCTCAGAATCCCCTCACTCACTCTCCTGTGAGACCTACATGCATGCCCTCTATGCTTACAGAGGAAGAAGAAGAGAAGAAAGCGGAGATTGATCAAATGATAAAGGAAAGGTTAGAGGAAACACGACTATATCATGAAGCAAGCTTGGGCTGCAGGCCTTGTATGCAGTGAAACCTTTGCACCTCCGGTTAGTGCTCCTACCTCGACCCTAGAGTGGCTATTCTGCCGAGCCCGCCTCTGTTGATCCCGCTCGAAGCCACCTGAAAAAGGATACACAAGGTTGGAGATGCCCTCGCCGTAAAAGGAAGAAGGCACTTGATAAGGTAGTTGATTTATATGATACTACTTATCAACTGCAGTTACATTCTGTTGCTTCTACGGTTGTTGAACCCTCCATCACAATCCTTGCCCAAACCTAAACCCCAACTGTCTCTGCACCCAAACCAACACCTACCAAAAGCCTTTGCCGTCTTTACCCTCAGACTCATCTTCATCCGATGAAGATGATGTTGCTCTCGAGGACTAGACAAAGACCTCAACCACAGGTTCAAATTCCCTATATTGAACCTTTAGCCTCTTTACCCCCAGATTCCACTATACCTCAAACCCAAACACCTTCACCACCTAAATCACCATCCAAACCAGCTTCTCCACCTAGAACCGCTTCACCCCCTCACCAACAACCAGACCTCAACATACCATGTGAGACTGAGTCCATTTCTGAGGAACCTGAATCTGAGTCAAGGGTTCAAGAGTCTTCATCTCTTGAATCTGGCAATATGGTTGTGTGTGAAACTCAACCTCTTCGCATGTTGCAACCTCTCACGACTCCTCTTTCGGACTTCCCATAATGGTACCTTTCATGTCTCAACTGCTCTCCTCCAAATTCTCCTCTCCGGGAAGAACCAGAATGCTGCGTAACTACCGGGGATGATGCTGATGATCTCTCTGCTGAGCCTCTCCCACTTCTTCTCACTGCACCCCTGGACCCTCCGAGCCTGGTCTTGGGAACCAAGAATAGTGCCCAACGTTCTTCCCAATTTAATTGGTAGCATTGAGTACTTCAAAGCCGAAAGATTCAGGGAATCTCGCTTACGGGGTTTCCTTGGAAACGGCATGATTTGATGAAGTAATCAATGATCTTCTTTGAAGAAGATCGGTATGAGGCGGGTGTCTGTGGAACACTTGGTTTGACAAGCACAGGCAAGAGCAAGAAGAAAGAAACGAGGAGATGGCATCTTTGCCTCGACATGGAGAGTTCCTCCAAGAGAAGAGGTCACTGTTGTTTGGGAACCAGAACCTGCACCTCCTCCTCGTCCTCCTACTCCTCCAAGAGAACCTGTAACTCCACCACCTGCACACAATGCTATGGTTGCATCTACTTCTGGATCGGCTTCACATGACAGTCAATCTGTAGTTGTGCCAAAAGAAGTTTTTGATAGGCTGGTTGAAGAAAACAGGCAGTTCAGAAGATTTATGGAATCTACTGATCAAAGGCTGGAAGCCTCAGAAAAGAAGCAAGATTTGATGACTACTCTGCTGCGGCAAATTTTGGAGAGGATGGAGCAACCCTAGAAAACCTTAGGATTTTTTTTTTCTTTTGATAGATTTGCTTTGAGTTTGTTTTTGTTCACTCTGTTTTTATTTCTAATGAAATTTATGACACTCGAAGTTTTCTCTTTATCTTTCTTTATACTGTTTTGACTGTGATGTTCTTTATTTCTGTCTTGATCTTTTTGTCTGATGACAAAAGGGGGAGAAGAATATAGAGAGTATAAAGCAATTGATGAACCTAGTGTATCAACCAAGTGTCATCATGCATACATTATGTGTTCTGATTAATATATTCCTGTATGCTCTGAAACTTATATGCTGTAATATCTCATGCTCTGTTACACTTAGAAATATTTATATATGCTTAATTCAGGGGGAGCCTCTGAAATCATCTGAATAAATATTTTTTTTAAAGAAAAATTGTTCATCAATATATGTATTTGTCATCATCAAAAAGGGGGAGATTGTTGGAATCAAGAGGATTCAGAAACAATAACCCTTTAATTGTTTTGATGATAACAAAAGATTAAGAGAACAATTTATTCTCTAACATGGTTATAAGTGTGCAGAAAGTATTTATATTCGGAAAAATTCTGCTTCAGAAGACTTAGTGAAATCTTGAATTTCACTCTGGAAAGCTTGACTCGGCTCTGGTTCTTGGCACATAGAATCTGTTTGGTCAACGCCTGGTGTAAGTCAACGACTACGGTAGATCGATCTAAGAGACTACACTCGTTTTGTCAACGCCCGGTGTAAGTCAACAACTCACGGTAGATCAGTCTAAGAGACTACACTCTGTTTGGTCAACGCCTGGTGTAAGTCAACGCCTGGTAGATCAGTCTAAGAGACTACACTCGCTTAGTCAACGCCTGGTCTTCACCAACACTCAACAGATTGTGTTATATGTGCACCATGAAAGATTTAGTCCTTTCCTACACGATTCTGTTATTTGATAGCCCATTAAATTCTACACACAAGAATCGGTGATCTGTGAAACTTCGATTCGATAGTAAAATTCAAGTACCTTGTTATACGAGGTATCTTTAGACAAGAAGAATGTCAAAGGATAATATCATCAAGGAAACTTGTGCTTGAAGTGTCTATATTTTTGAAAAGCTCACTAAGGACAAAGTTACTGACATTGTGTATAATACTCAGAATGCTTTTCGTCTTGAAAGCGACGTATCCTGCAAAAGCCGAAATTCAAGGATCTGAACTTTGACTTTGGACAAAATTTAGACAAAAAGAAACGTTGTGCGGACAAAAAGAGACGTTGTGTCACAACGGCACTTTTTCAACCCTAGCTATATATCCTACCTCATACACTGAAGTAATAGAGGTATTGAGATTTCAACAAACGATTTTCAACACTGTTGTACACAATCTAGCAACTTGAATATTTTTCTGAGTAGTGAGAGCATCAACATCTATCTTCTCAAACACTACCCAATCAAGAGACAGTGAGCAATCAAGAATTCATCCAAGTCTCTCGAGATCGTTGAACAAGGCACTTATCGCTTTATTCTTTCTTTTAAGAAAGTTATTTTGTGCTAAAAGTAGTTTCATTGTAAATTCTCTCTGAAGAGAGTTATCTCTATATTGTTTCAAAAACTCTTATTTGAATCTGTACTTAGCCCAAAGAAGGGTTGTATACCTTAGAGGCTCAACTGTCTCGAGTCGTTCTAAGAAGTTGTGAGTATAGCCAGTTGGCAGAAATATACTCTCAAGTGTAATCGGTTGATTATAGTGGAGAAATCCTTCTAGTGAGTGAAGGGACTAGACGTAGCTATCAGGTGATAGTGAACTAGTATAAATCACTGTGTCTCTTTCTTCTCTCTACTCTTTATTCCTTGCACAGTTTATTCAATAGTTATTTTTCATAAACATTTGTATTTGCGAAAAAGTTTTTTAAAAACCCAATTCAAACCCCCCCTTTCTTGTGTTTTGCCACGTTCACATATCCCGTGCATGATCTTCTAGTGAGAGGACACCCTCCCCAATCTGCATCACAGTAAGCTAAGAGTTGAAGATTATTGTCACTTGGCAAAAGGATTCCTTGGCCTGGGGTGGCCTTAATATATCTGAGGACCTTGTCCACTGCGTTCATATGAGTCTGTTTAGGAGCTGTCATATGCTGACAGAGAGTATTGATAGCATAAGTAATGTCAGGTCTAGTCACCGTGAGGTGCAAGAGTCTCCCTAAAATCCTTATGTATCTTGTTGCATCAACTTTAGGATCATCTTCACTTGGTCTTAAGTTGTAGTTTTGCTCCATAGGAAAATTGCTAGGCCAGCAATTCTGCATCTTAGTCTCATTCAAGATATCAATCGCATATTTCCTCTAATTCGACATCTTTTCTGATCTTGTAACCTCAATGCCTAGGAAGTACTTTAGTGTCCCCAAGTCTTTGATACTGAACTTATCATTCAGATAATCCTTTACTTTCTCTACTAAATCAGCATTGTTGCCAGCCAGAACAACATCATCAACATATATCAAAGTTGTTAAGAAAATTTCTTTGCTTTTGAATACAAAAAGTGAATGGCCTGCCCGAGATTGCTTGAAGCCTATCCCTTCCAAGGCCTTGGTGAATTTTTGGTACCAGTTCCTAGATGCTTGCTTTAATCCATAAAGAGATTTCTTGAGTTTGCAAACTTTATAATCCCCTTTCTTGGCAAATCCTTTAAGAATCTTCATGTATATTTCTTCATTCAAGTCTCCTTGAAGAAATGAATTGTTCACATTTAATTGATAAACAATCTGTCCCTTTGCAGCTGCTATGGTAAGGAGACATCTGATGGTGACAAGCTTTGCCACATGAGCAAAAGTTTCATGAAAGTCTTCTCCCTTTATTTGAGTGAATCCACGAGCTATCAATCTAGCTTTATATCTTTCCGCCTTTCCATCTGGTTGATATTTGATTTTGTAGATCCATTTAGAATCCACAACATGCTTTCCTTGAGGAAGATCAGTTAAGACCCAAGTTTCATTGTCTTCAAGAGCTTTGATCTCTTTCTGCATTGCTTCTTTCCAGTGTTGATGTTTGATAGCCTGTGAAAATGTGTTTGGCTCATCTTGTGATGAGTGGCAGCTACGAATGCAGAATGTGAAGCAAAAAATTTATCATATGAAACATAATTGGATAAAGCATAAGGTTGAGATTTGTTAGAGGTGGAAGCAGTTATGGATTTCGGCAAATCTACCTGATAATCTTTTAAATAAGTAGGTAATTTCCTACTCCTTCCTCCAACACTCTTCTGCCCTACCTGAATCCTACTCTCAGTCTCCTCTATGTTTTCATTCATGTCTATGTTTTCATGTTCTTCTCTTTGGATTTCAATAGTGTTCATAGGTTCAGTCATGCCTTCTTGTGTTTCTTGAGGAATGTCTTCCCATTGAATGGATGTGGCCTTATGTTCAGCCATTGGTTTATTATTTTTATTTGGAAATTCTTCCTCAAGAAACACTACATCCCTGGACACTTGCACATCCATAGTATCTACATTACAGATTTTATAATCCTTATGCCTTGAGGAATATCCTATAAAAACTCCAACTCTCCCCCTTTCATCAAATTTACCCTGTCTTTTATGATTTAAAGCATATGCAGAGCAACTAAAAACTTTTAAATGAGCATAGTTAGGCCTCTTACCATATATAACTTCATAGGGTGTCTTACCATTGATTATCTTTGAAGGCAGCCGATTAATGATGTAGACTGCAATAATGATACATTCTCCCCAGAATTTGATAGGGAGATGGGCATGAAATCTCAATGCTCTAGCAACTTCTAAGATGTATCTATGCCTCCTTTCCACAACACCATTCTGTTGAGGAATATATGTGCAACTCAGCTCCATAAGAATACTTTATCTGCATAAAAATCCTGCATACATCTAGAAGTAAACTCTAATCCATTATCAGATCTAACCCTTTTTATTCTCTTCCCAAATTGTGTTTCTATCATGTGAATGAACTTAGGCAAAATATACTCAACTTTAGACTTATGTCTCATAAGATAAACCCAAATTCCCCTACTATAATCATCAACTATAGTTAGAAAATAATGAGCGCCAATTAAAGAACTAGTTTTGTAAGGACCCCACATGTCACAATGCACAAGTTCAAAACAAGAACTAAACTTTATAGAACTAGAAGGAAATGACAATCTGGTTTGTTTTTCCTTTATACAAGAATCACAATGCAGTATATTTTGTTTATTAACAAGATTCAATCCTATATGACTAAATTTGGTTTCTGGTGCATGTCCAAGTCTTGCATGCCACAAATGACCATCTATTTTGGCTGTAGACATGTCAGCAACCTTATTATCTTGGCCATTCTTTTCTTGATCATTGCCTATTATGTATAAGCCATCTTGTTGATTAATCTTCCCAATCTGAGTCTTCGAACTTAAGTCCTGGATAACACAACAGTTAGCAGTAAAAGTTACAGCACAATTGTGCTTTCTTGTTAGTTTACTATCCGAAATTAAATTGCACTTAAAGTCAGGAATATGCAGGACATTATCAAGATGTAATCCATTAGGCATGCTCACTTTATCTAGTCCCTTTACAAGCACATGTGTGCCATTGGGAATATGGACAGATTGGGGATGAGAAGTAGTAATCTCTCTTAGAAAAGTATTATCACAAGTAATATGTTCAGTGGCACCAGAATCTATTATCCATGGTTTATTAAAATTGAAGTTTCCTGCCATGTTGACCACGGGTTTGACTTGATTGGACCCTGTTTTGCCTTCATGATCAACATTCATCTGCTACATTAATTTGTCATATTGTTCCATGGTTAGACCTTGTATAGGACTGTTTTCTGTAGAAGCTTGTGCAGCCTTGGGCCCTGACTTCTTGTTGTTCCTGGAATTGAATCTTTCTTTCTTGTCTTTATTAGATTTCCTCCAATCTTGAGGGTATCCAATGATCTCCCAGCAAGTTTCTTGTGTGTGGCCTAGTTTCCCACAATGATCACATTTAGGTCTTTCCCTTTTGTTCTCTCTCTGTTCATCCCCAGAATAATGATTATTCTGAGTTTGAAAGGCTGTGCTTTCTGCACTGGGTCTGTGTAAGGCTGAGATGAGCCTTTGTTGTTCATCTTCTGCAACTAAATGATAAGCATGGCCGAGAGTAAATATGGGAGCCATACTGAGGATTTGTGTCTTGACTGTGTTAAAAACATCATCAAGACCTATAAGAAAATCATACAATTGCTCCTTTTCCCGGATTTGGGTGAGCTTCTTCTGCACATCGCACTTGCATTCTCCAAAAGTACACGTGGGCCAAGGTGAAATCGATTGACTTTCATCCCACAAAGCTTTGAGTTTGGTGTAGTAGGCCGAGACATATAGCTTTTCTTGTTTGAGATGAGTTATGGCCATTTTCAATTCATAGGCTCTTGGAGCACTTCCTTTAGCAAACCTTTCTTCAAGATCGACCCACATTTCATGAGCAGTGTTGGCATATCGCACACTAATACGAGTTTCTTTATCCTTGCCACTTTTGAGCCATCCTTTCACCATAGCAATGCATCGCATCCAGTGAGCAAGATTGGGAGAATCGGCTTCGGGTTTGGGAATAGATCCATCAACAAAACCCATTTTGTTCTTGGCACAGAGAGCATTGCTCATGCTCGCAATCCATTCTCCATAGTTCCCATCGTTTAAAGACTCACTGACAAAGACTTGACCTGGTTGATCAGAAGGATGAAGATAATATGGCAACATTGCATCTATCTGGAATCCACTGGTTTTCTTTTCTTTTGAAACAGACTTTGGAGACTGATCATCATGATTGCTACTTGGAGAAGATTTGGCATTGGAATCCACCATTTTGACAGAGTTGTAGTGTCACAAAATTACTCAGAATCTTTGGCGCTCTGATACCATGAAGAAATCAATACTTCTGAATATTACTTATTGAATTGAATTCATAGTTGTTACAAAATGAATGAGGCTAATTAATATATATAAAAAGAAAGGAAACTAAACTAGAGAACCATCTAGAGAACAATTCTGTTATATGAAGTAACATAAATAACTAACTCTTAATAGAAACTATCTAACAACTAATCCTAACTAACATAACAAACTAACTGATATGCAACAGAATGCACTAACAGTAATACAACCGATAGTATACATGAAAGGAACAAAGGAATAAGGAATTCATCAAAGTTACGTTTAAATGGTTATGTGTTATATTTTCACCATGTCGGGTTAATGCTTAATTAACCTAGTTAATACCCATTTCATTTTCATATTATGTTTATTTAATAATTTGTTATATATATTTTTGTAAATAATTGTTTATTTAATTAATTTCTTATACTATAGCTTAATTATATAAATGTTAACACTTTTATCTTAAAAAAATTAAGTTACGTTCTTAATTAAAATTTAAAACATGATTTTGTGTAAATAGAATATAAATGAAGGGCATGGGAGGTGTGTCTATTTATAATTGGACCAAACTTAGGCATGGTTTCTTTGTTCCTCTTTCAAAATAGATAAAAATTTATCTCTCTTTCTCCACACTTAATATCTCTAGCCTCCCATAACTACCACTTTTTATTTATTTTGTTAGAAGAACCACACCAACAACACATAAGGAACCTTACCTAAGTTTTGCCCTTCATAAATTCCGTTTCCTGAATTTTTTTTTAGAATTTTCTCACTTACTTATTGCCAACGCCTCGGTATTCGTTTGATTCAACGACTTTTCGAGTCTTTATTTCGTTTCATCATGTATGTTGCATCACTACTAGACTATCCTTTTGAGCAGGCATAGAATAAGGTATGGGAAAACATCACTCAGAGGAGAGTGTCTCACCCCAATCACTTTTTGACTTACAGACATGTAACTCAAGGTATCTTCTTCACCCCCTTGTCCAACCCCATGAGAACCCACTATGAATTCGGATAACCTATCTCTAGACCTTCATTGGAATCCTATTACCTCAAGATCCCAACCTCCAACGAAGGATACCAAGCGTCTGCTGTTAAGTCACCAACTTCCTAGATCTAGCTCCAACTGGAAGGCCAATATATTTGAAAGGCACCGAACCACACTTGCAATGCAGAAACCCAACAACAATAGAGAGAGGAATTGTAACACCTGAGGACGAGATCGACATCGTATTAGGACGACGTATCGAGACCTCGACCAAGACCTTGTGTCGAGATCCCGTGACTAGATCGTTTGCCGAGATCATTTGTCGAGCTGATGAGACCACGAGCACTAGCTGCTGAGCTGAGGAGGTCGCGTGTCGAGTTGATGAAGTCGCTGCATCGAAATGATGAGGACGCAAGTCGGTGAGGAGACCGCGTTCACGAACTCGTGTTAGAACCTTGCACGCTTGCACGAGCACTCTTGTCGACATCGTGTCGAGATGATACCTCGTATTATTTCAACGCGTTACTCGGCGTTATTATTATATTGTTTGTAATTATTACATTGTCGCTTGCCGAAATCGACCAGTAGAGGGTAATTATGAGAGGAACGAGTTAACGGGTAGATGATTGATGGGATTGGCATCTTATAGCTGGAGTTACGTTTTTACCCCTTTCTCGCCAGCTGTATACCACGACCGTTTCCCTCACACTCATTTCTCTTTTCTTCTTTCTTCTTCCTTCCTTCTGCTCTGTGTTTCGTTGTTTTCTTCAAAATCTTCATCGACGAAACCGTGAGTTCCATCGAGATTCTGCACAAGCTTTCTTCATCAAATTTTGTTCATCATCAACTTCTCGACCCATATCTCGTCTGATCGACCATCATCGTTGAGGTATGAAGAACAGATTTTCTTTCATACGTATACTCTTGTTTAGCGCTAAATCTTCTTCCATTTTTAACCAGTTTTATGCTTCCAAATCATATCAAATTGATGGGTTTTCTTATTCACGATATTACCTATCTTTTTAACCGATTAATTGGGCTTGTAAATCAAATTTCTTCCTCTGTTTTTCTGCAATCGGTAGTGCCCAGAAACCTCCATTTTTGGTTCGTTTCGATTTCTTGTTTTTCATTCGTTGCTTCTGGTTATTGTTGTTGTCGATCTATCTGTTGAAGCATCAGATAACTTTTTCATGAAATTTTGATAGAAATCCCTAACTTTGTGTTAGAGGAAAAATATCTTTCAGTTCTTGAGTATTATATTTTTCTGGGTTGTGGTTGAGTTTGGGGAAGAAAGAGTTAGATGTATTGGAACCATAGATCGATCTGAGTTATGTTTGCTTTAGGAAGTCTGATTCTCGAGATCGAGTGATTCCGAATCGAGGTGTACGGGAAAGCGAATCCAAGGACGCTAAGCGCAGAATCCGTAACGAGGATCAGACGCGTGTCGAGGTCGACTGAAAGCGTACGTGTCGAAGTCGTTGTCGAGTTCGTTGAAGACAGCCGTGTCGAGATCGAGTAAGAGAAGTCGTTGTCGAGCTCTTAGAAGACAGCTGTGTCGAGGTCATTGTCGAGCAGCATTAACTTGGAGTTCGGTAAGGGCGCTTCACATTTATACTTGTTATAGTATGTAAGGGCAACTTCTAGATATCTCTAAGGCTTTATTTTATAAGTCCTTAAGTAAGGGCGCTTCACATTAATATTTTCGTAGTATGATAGCGTAAGGGCATTTCATATTCTACGTGGTTATGTTATTGTGTATGGAATTACTGATTTGTGTCGAGATGAAATGTTGTGATATGATTGAGTTTTGCATGTATTTAATATGTGATTGAATATATGTCGTGAAGTGTGTATTGCATGTTGAATTGCGTTTCTTCATGTCGAGCTTGCTCTTTTATTTGACATGCGGTTGAATATCTTGTGTTTAACTCTTTGAATATCGTATGCTTAATTGTTCATCGAGTGAGCGAGCTAGGTGAGTCGTATGACGCTTTTGAGCCGTGACCGGATAATCGAGGGTGCTAGGTCCCTTTTTGTTTACGGAGATTGACTAGACGCCGCCACGCTACGGACCTGAGTCGATCGGCCCTAGGGAGAGCGAGGATCCCAAGGCTTCGGCTGGACTTTCCGACATACGATGCACGGCGTGTGCATTCAGGAAAATTGTCGAGTCGAGAGAAAATGGATTTGTGAGTTGTGTCGAGTTTAGAGTGAGATGGTCGAGTCACGTCGGTGAATGTTATACTTTCTTTGTTTGCTTATACTTTTATGTCGAGCTTATCTTGAATTGTTGAGAAGTTGACCCTTTCCCCGTGGTGCCTTCAATCCATGACGGTTACCCAGCGATGTCGAGGGCGCAGTAACTCGACAAAGAGACGATGCCGAGGAGGAGCTCGACGAGGACCCGAGTGACGACCTCTATCTGTCGTGATTGTTTATTTGTTGGATGTTGGTTTTTCTGAGGACTGTTCTTGTATTTCTTTTGTGTTCGAGGTCGTGACCAGTTTGGGCAGTGTTGTTATTGTTGCTACAGGGTAGACTGGTGGTCTTACTTTTGGAGCAGCCCCCTGCGTGGGAGTCTGCCGGAAGTACCCCCAGGGTATGATTGCTCTTTTGGAGTTGTCGTACCTTAGGTGTATTTTCTTTGCATATTTGCTACTCTGTATTTTGTATACATTATTATTTCGAGTGATATATATATGTGTATGTTATGCATGTATGTTTTATTAGAATTTAAGTCTTGTGTCTTAGTTGCACCATGTTTCGAAAAGCTGTAATTACTCTGATGTGCACGAGTTGGTTTTATAAAAAAAAAATATATCGTATTTTTAAAAGGCACAAGAGTTTTGTTTTTAAAACACATCTCATATAGGTTTCTGTTGAGCTTGGTGTGTTGAGCTCGGTAACTCGAGCTCGGTATATTGAGCTCGGTAGCGGTCTGGAAACGGGTCGTTACAGGAATCCTGCACATTTATCCACAAAATGCTATTTTCCATAAATTTACCTTCAAACCCGGTACTAACTCAAAGCACCATATAATTGACTTCATAGCCCAAAGATTCTCTATTGATGTCTCCCCAATGAAAAAAAGTATCATCAACATAACGCATATGTGAGACTATCACATCCAAACTTCCCACTTTAAACTTTTTAAACCTATTAAGAGACACCGCTTTCCAAACCAAACCTCCTAAACCCTCATATCAGAAATAAAAGGAGCGGGTCCAATAGATCACCTTGCTTCAGGCCTTGTTGAATGTTGACTTCCTACGTAGGACTACCATTGACGAGCACAGAGAGGCTCCCAGAGAAGACACAGGCACAAACCCAAGTTCTCCATCATTAAAGCCATACCTTCCTAACATATAATCTAAAAAAAAGCCTAATTGATTAATTCATAGCCTTTCTAAAAGTTCACTTTAAAAATCAAACACTTTTTGCCATTCTTCTTGGCATAATAAAATACCTCATTCCCCACCACCCCCCCATCAACTAGTTGTCTTCTGGGGATAAAAGATAATTGGTTAGAGGACACGACTCAATTCATCACCTTTGTCAACCTAGCGACTAGCACCTTAGCCACCACCTTGCACAGAGAATTCAGGAGAGTAATAAGCCTAAAATCACTGAGGGTAAAGGCAATAGTAGCTGAGCATTACTTTATATCTCATCAAATAAGACCCCCACTTCCTGCTTAAAGAGAGACCCAAAAGACTTAATAAAAGTGAAATTGAACTTGTCTACTACTAGAAATTTGCTATTTAATCGAGAAATTTTGGTCTCTGTAGCAACCAATTTAGAGACCGATTTTCGAAATTGGTCCCTAAATATCGAAATCGATCGCTAATTTGGTCGCTACACATTAACTACCAGTGCTTTGATGACTTTTTCCAATCAGTCTCTACATCGATCGCTAAGCGAGTTTGAGACCAAATTAGCGACTGGTTTGAAAAAGTAGGCAAACCATTAGCTGCTAATGTGTAGCGACGATTTAGTGAACGATTTAGCGACTGATTACAAAAATGGGTCACTAAATAGCGAATTTTTTGTAGTCGCGATCATTTGGCCTTAGACTTTTATTCACATCAAAAGAATTCACCACCTCCACTATTTTGGTCATAGAAAATGGGGCAGATAATGCCACAGTGTCAGCAAATTATACTAAAGGAGAATCTATACAATCTTGAATAGGATAATCCCAATAGTCTACAAAGAAGTGTTCAGCAAAGCACCTTTTGACCTCCATCTGAATACCTGCCACATCTTCAACCCAAACTCCATCCACTAGCGGTGCTAGATTTTGTTCACCTTACTCCTAGATTTCACAGAAGCATGAAAGTAAATAGAATTTTCATCTCCTTCCTTTAGCCATCTCGATCTAGACCTCTCAAACATGAGACTATCTTTATTCCTCAACAGTTATCAAAGCTCAAAAAAGTTCTGCCTCCTAAGCTGGACCTCCTTCACTGATATAGACCCACTCCTTCACTTTTTAGATCCACTGCTTTAATTTCCTTCACTAACAATTGGATCTTCACATTAGAATTACCATGGACCTCACAATTCTTTAAAGATTATATCGTTAAGCATTTTTAGCTTTTCTTTCAAGATGAAACACCGGGCCATAGAGCGAAAAGGTAGACCAACTTAAACAGGCCATCAATGCACTAATTATAACTTAACAAAAAAAGGGATTGGTCGGCACATCTATGTAAAGAAAGTTGTTTTGATGAGTGTGTTAAACATATTCCATGAATAGCCAAGGTTGGTGATATTGAGGGACACAAATACAAGTCATGAACCTTTGAAGCATTCTAACAATAACAATATCATTAATGGATGGCTCTCTTAATTACCATTTTGCTAACCCGCGAAAAATAAGCTCGTCCTATTGCAATGTACCAACCTTAAACACCAACCTCTCCTAAAAGAACAATGACAAGCTAAAACCTTGCATCATAAAAACTCGCCAACACCAAGCTAGGAACAAATCTAGAAAATCTAGAAGGAAAAAAGATCCCATATTCTGAGATGGCTTTCCCTTTGAGAGCCCTCGTGACCTCTTCATTGCTCTTACTTATAATTGCATTTCCTGATGTCCATGCAAACAATATTAACTCCTCATGGAAACATGCAGCTCACAACATTGTTGGAGGAGTACGTAACAAATTGATTACTCCAAAGCATCATCACCCCAAGTTTGCACCTGGCCCATGGAGGCAAGCCCATGCTACTTTCTATGAGGGAGGCTCAGGAACATTTGGTATATATAAACAATTATTAATGCTAATAATCAATGTACAATATTTAATTAATCCGCTTGTTACGTATAAATGTCTTGCTTTGATATTCTTTTCATTAAACTAAAGCATGTTGAGAGCGAATCACCAATTTAATTAGTCCTTCAAATTATAACCGTATAACAATTTAGTCCTTGAAATTAAAAATTAATTCTTGAAATTAAAAATTCTCGATCACATTAGTCTTTTTGAGTCGGTCAATTTAGTATTTATTCTTGAAATTAAAAATTTTCGATCACATTAGTCCTTTTGAATCGGTCAATTTAATCCCTGAAATTGTTCCTAATGAATAATATGATTGAACATTTTTAATTTCAGGAATCATTTTAAAATTTTATTAATTTTAGAGACCAAATACAAATTCATAAACAAAATTAGTGATTGAATCAAAATGTGTTTAACTAAATCAACTATCATCTTTATTATTTGTCAGAAAATTTTAAAGCTTTATCATCTTATGCATATTGTTAAGTTTTCTCGAAGACAGACTAATGTGATTGCTTATACATTAGCGAGTGTAGCCACTTCTAGGGCTAGTGATCATACTATTGATCATTTACCACTCTGTATTGTCTCTTTGATTTCTAGCGATATGATATGATTTTGTTTCCATCACCAAAAAAAAAAAATCATTTTATTATATGGTTTAATTTGTTTGCGAAGAATGAAAATATGTTGAAAATGCAGGAGGAGCTTGTGGGTATGAGGATGTAGTAAAAGATGGTTATGGGCTTGACACAGCAGCATTGAGCAGTGTTATGTTCAACCAGGGTCAGACATGTGGTGCATGTTATGAGATCAAATGCGTGAACTCTCCTCGGTGGTGTAAGCCAGGCCAGCCCTCTATTTTTGTCACGGCAACAAACCTTTGCCCTCCCAATTATTATCAAGCAAGTGACAATGGAGGATGGTGCAACCCACCACGCGAGCATTTTGATTTAGCCAAACCTGCTTATCTCAAAATTGCAGAATACAAGGCTGGCATCGTCCCAGTCCAATATCGCAGGTAATTGCATACATGAATATTCATATATATCTAATGAAGAGTGACATGAAATAAAATAAAATAAAATAGGACGGAATAAAATAAAATAATAATAATAATAATAAATTATTATTATTATTATTATTATTATTATTATTATTATTATTATTATTATTATTATTATATTTGGATAATTTTATGATGCGGTAAAAACAATTTAGAATGAAACTCATCTCACCAAGTTATGTTCTTGAAGAACAAGAAAAGATCCACGTCGAGTAAAATTAAGAGACCTAAAATGTATATAAGTTGGAGGTGGACGAATTTATTTGATTTATATAGATTGGACAACATGACAATTCTCAAACAAGGGAACCAACCTTGGTATCATTCTTGATTTCACTTCATTTCCTCCTTTTCTATCAATCCAAACATGTATGGAATTAAGATGGAATTGATAGTGTTTTTGTTCCGATATATTCAGGGTACCTTGCAAGAGGCAGGGAGGAGTTCGGTTCACTATCATGGGGAATCCTTACTTCAATCTAATAAAAGTGTGGAATGTTGGAGGAGCTGGGGATATCACAGGAGTCCAAGTGAAGGGTGATGACAAGCTCCAATGGACAGATTTGAAGCGAAATTGGGGTCAGAAATGGGAGACCAATGCTATGTTAAAGGGGGAGACATTGACTTTCAGGGTGAGGGGAAGTGATGGCAGGTTCTCCACCTCATGGCGTGTTGCCCCCAAGAATTGGCAGTTTGGTCAGACCTTTGAAGGCAAAAATTTTGCATAAATGTTTCTCTGCAACAGCTACTCTAGCTAAACTGCAGCTTCAACCTTTGTATATTGGTTTGCCTATAGGCGTCATCTAGTTATATAAAATAACATACTAATATTAATGGCTGAGCTTTTCCTTGGCCTTGTAGTAAATTTAAGTGTAATGTTATTCATACATCATTTTATTTTTCGGTGAGACATGAATAAATTCAATGTATGAACAACATTTTTCAAAACTTAATTAGATCGATCAACGTAATAAGAGCAAAATGGAGTTCATCCTTTTTCTCGGCTTCTTGTTTATTATTTATTTGGTCTTCCTATTATCATTTTATCAGAAGAAATTTGTAAAACGTTGTCATAAAAAAGAACTTTGTATTAATACACATTGCGTACCTGTCGAGGCTTGTTGAAGGTTTCTAAAGAAGCAGAATAGGCACAGTTTTTGTATTTTGGGTTGATCACAATTCTTATTTATATATGTACAATTGACAAGTTAGAAGCACTTCGCTATGCTAGTACCTACCTAAGTTTATCTAGAATCACTTTTTTTTTTCTGTCGGCCATGCCAGTAAATTATTTAACAAAATTCATTCACCTGAGGGAGGGAGAGAGGAGGAGGAGGAGGGGGGGAATTAGCCGACACAAGAAAGCCGTACTAAATTAATATGCAAGTTTTTAATGTTTACACATACAACAACTTAATAAAGTAACGAGCTTTTCTGAGCCACCCGTATCAGTAATAGAATACTTAGAAAACCTTGCTCTTCAAATGAAGATATATCAACTTGACATCAAGATATGCCGCAGACTTACACAGCAATCTTCTTGTAAACGCCTTTTCCAGGGATCAAACCTCTGGTTATCGTTTTCATTTCATTAAAGGCGTGCGACAACTTTGCTCGGAATCTGCAGTGCTTCATCCATCGCAAATATTCCAGTAAGGTTAATTTCTCCACCGCAATTGAAATGCCCATATCATTAACATAATCCAGTGCATGACCATTTCCAAAATAACACGATACTTCATGTCGTCTTCTTTTTTTTCTTCCGCATCACTTCTCCAGTATCTGACCTTTCTTGCAAACGTTTGGATTGTCGAGCACGTATCTCCAGCAGTTTTGATTTTGCATCCCGAAAAAGAGCATCCGATCTTGAAGCCATCATTTGCTGAAAAATCATTTCAAAATTGAATCAGCTTTTCTATCAACAGTGAGCAAGAGATTTGCAGATTCTTTTATACAAACCTGTATATGATCCATGGCTGCAAGATTAAAACCAAAGATATCTTTCCAACCCTGACAAAAAGTTCAAACACTAAATTTGTCAGACACAATTCCAACAGGTATTTGTACCGAAAAGAGTGGAGTAACAGAAATATTTAATTTAAAAATCCTTCTTTGTAGAACTAATTGCCTTATTGGGATATCTCAACCCCCCCCAAAAAAAAACAAAGTGAAAGGCATCAAACCCATGCATCTCAAACGAGAGAATAGCAGATAATTAAAAATCATCAATAGACCACATTCTGTCACTTGAGTTTAGCTTGTGTTTCGTCATCCTATGAAAAGATTTTTATTTTCCCCAACTATATCCTAAATTTCATTTTTCCCCAAAAAAAAAAAATCAAAGATTTCCAGCAACAGGCATGTCCCATCTTCTACACGACAAACCACAGTATCACAAATGTCCAACAGTCAATAATAATATCCAATAAAAGGTATCACAGAAATATACATAACGATCCAAAAAATTAAGTAAATATAAAAAGTTAATAAATTAAGACTAATCAACTTTAGATTAGCATAAGATGATCGTATTAAAAAATCAATAATAAAAAGATAAATAATAAAAACATGCATATAAAATCTTTATGATTTGTCATTGAACCTTTATTTGGGTATAAAATATATTTTTTAAAATTAAATAAAAATACAAAATACAAAATAATTTAAAAAATAAAAGATTAACATGTTCAAAACAGTTTTTAACAGATATATACATAACAATTTTTCGGATTAAATGAATTGGATCCTTGACTGTGTGTCTGATATGCATAACCGGTTCAACCAGCTCTCACTATCACCTGGTTTTTCGGATTAAATGAATTGGATCCTTGACTGGTTCTGGCTCAACCGTCCAAATCAGCTTTTAAAATATCGACATCCAATACCATATATGAAGAAGCTTCAATTTTATTTAGAAATATTAACAGAAAAAACCTAGCATATTTACCTTGACTCGTTCATAAAAAATGTCACTGAAAGCAGTCAAGACAGGTCTGGCAGCTGATGTTGAAAGCAGCTGATTGTAATGAGTCTGCAACAGCAGCGTACCTATCCTGCAAACAAGCTCAACCTGCAATTATCAGGAGAACAAAAATACTCAGCTTCCAAAAAGTTCTGTAAGCGTTTAAGTAAATTTTCATACATTAGTTAGTATTATTTTAATTATTCTTATGTCTGATATGAAAAGATCTTGCATGTCTAATCTGTCATAATTACATGCTAATTGGGATATGAAGAATATGTAGATACAAGTGAAACAGAAAGCTGATAGTAAAGACAGGAGCCTACAAGAGATTAACAAATACAAATTACATTATACGCTAAAAAACACACAAAAATATACAATTTTTTTTGTGAAAGAAGGATTACAAAGAGAAAGATGATAAGATTTCTGCATACCAAGCATCAAAAAATAGAAAAGGAGAAATATACAACATCATTTAGAAGAGCGGTGAAGTTTCTAAAGGACAAGGCTGACAGGGTAACCTTTTCGGAAAATGAGGTCCATTCTTTCAAGTATGACAGAAGCTTCAAAGCATCTGAAAATGGTAAAGCCTGCATAAAGAAACAGTGACATTGAACTTGATGTTAACAATCTTTTCTAAACAATTAAAAAAAAAAAAAACTATAACTAGGTCAAGGATAGCTTCCGTTTTCTAGTGGTGGGCCACTTCTCCACAAAACAAGTATATCTAACATTTTCTTTATATTCTTGAATTTTACATTTTGGGTGTTAGTGTTAAAAAAGGGACATCTCTTAAACCTATGGTCATTGCATTGCACTAACACCAGGTGCACTGATGCTCTTCTTGTAAACCGTATAATTATCTCAAATTATATCTCTCATAATATAAATAAATACTCTTTCTATAGATATCCTAACTTTTTAATTTTAAATAGACAACCTCGTGCTATAAACTTTAGCTATAGCAGGGTCCAGAGAAGAGCTTGATCCATTGGGGGTTTATCATAGGCAGCCTTATCATGCATTTGCAAGAGACCCAGTGCTATAAACTCTAATTACAGCAGCAGGGTCCATAGAAGACCGTGTTAGCCTTATCATGCATTTGCAAGAGACCTAGTGCTATAAACTCTAGCTATAGCAGCAAGGTCCAGAGAAGAGCTTGATCCATTGTGCGTTTATCATAGGTAGCCTTATGCATTTGCAAGAGTCTTATTGCAGGACTCATACATATGATCTCGTAAACCCAATCACACGAAAGCAACTTCAATCATTGTACGAAGGCTCCCCTTCAAACTCCTAACTTTAAGTATTGCAGTAAATTTTATGATAAATGTCAAATAGTGGTTTTGTGTTTAACTTACACAAAAAAAGAATGAATCAAACTAGATGAATTAATGTCCATATATATCAATTTAATTGTTTTAAAAAAATAAGCAAGACATGAACTGAAATGTATCACCAGTTAGGCAATTACTTGTTTAAGAATAGTGTTGATATTATTTTGATTAGGCAAGGACAAAATCACGATATTTGGACCGCTGGGCTCTTAATATGTTCACAAGCTAGACAAGAGATGTAAATATATTTTTACTGTGCTCAAGGATATTTAACAACTCAAGGATATTTAACAAAATAGAGTTGGTGAGGAAATTCAATTAAGTTGAACAACCACATAAAAGGTCAAAATTTTATTAACCTTCATCATAGAGTGTTGTATATAAAGATCAAAGGAAGAAAGAGCTAACAGGATGATAAATGAAACGTGAAAAACCAGCACTGGATCCAGAAGTACAACCTACTCATTAGGTCAGTGCTCATCCAATGCAATTATTTAGAAACAAGACTAATTTATAAGTTAATAAATTTATAAGATACTAACAACAATGAAAAGTAGACTGGGCCCAAAGAAAGTAGTCCGGTGTGCCCTATATTTCTGCATGAAAACGCATTGAATAAAAATGTAAATCCCAAACATACCAATAATGTTTGCTCCAAATCATTAGAGCGAACACCTGAAAATGCACCTAGAACATAATCAGAAGGTGAAAGCCCATTCATAAGCGGATTTGCCTGGAAAACAGAACTATGTTTGTTTTTTACCTCCTCCTGAAATGCAAAATCAAATAATTTAAAGCAACATTAGACATTACAAAACAAGATACAAGACAGTCTTCCTCAGCTCTTTTTGTTATCTAGCACACTCAAATTTAATTGAAGATATCTTCTGTAATCATAAATACTAAATGGGTTCACTGAAATTTTAGATTTGATAAAACCCAAGGGAGTTCCATATAATTAAACCTTCCTAAAAAATGCATTCCAACGTCACAGGCCTCAAATGACTTAATGGAACAATTTGTTTGCGGTACATGAAGGAGAGTTGGTGCATTCTAATCTGAAACAGTTTCTGCATGGTAAGTCATTAAAGGCAACCCAAATTGATATCCATGTTTTGCAAAGTGGATAATCGCCAATGCAGTCTCTTAAGTCAGATTAGTTCTCTACTATACAGGCAATGTGACAGAAGACTAGCATACTTGTATAAAAATCAATATTAATATGCATGGTTATCCACCTATATATGTATCTAACTATGCAAGCAAGTCCTGCAGATTCACTTATGAGATAAAACATTAGTTTAGACCACAAACCACAGTAGTCCTATAAGAACAAATGTGTATAAACCTGATGTTCAGCAATACGCTTTTCCTCAGCTTCTGCAATGTCTAATCTCTCAATAATCAAGTCAGTAGCAGTAAGGGTTTCCTGGGTTTTTTTCCCAGCTACGGCCACAGCTCCCTCTTCTGGTATTTCTTCCTTCAGTACATGCTTGTTTTCGAATGCATTGTCAAGATCAGCATCAAACATTTCCTCCAACCTTTTCTCCTTTTCTTCCTGCAATTAGAATGGTTTATCTTATTCCAGTGAAGTAAATTTTGTTCACCAATGAGTGGTTGAGTCATGCTAATGAGTGGTTGGCATTTATTTAGGAACAAATGGAAAGTATTTATTGAAAAGTATAGCATTTAATACATTAATAACTTGAAAAGCTACACTTGTCAATAATAACTTTCCAATATGATTCTTTGACCAATATCCTTAGGGCACTCGTTCACATTTGTCATAATTAGTGGCAATATCCCTATGTCCTCCATAACCTACAAGTTGTATATACCTCAATGAAAAACTGCTCTTCGGTACGATCCCAACGGCGGATTGAACGATCATGAGATCCAGTGACAATAAAATCACCACGATTACTGACTGCAAGACACCAAATATCCGCATGATGTCCTTCGAGGGTTAACAACAGCTCAAATTTATCAGCATCCCAATATTTTACTAGGCGATCTTTTCCAACGCTGAACACATAATGTGTCTTGGGAACAAATTGCACTGCCATAACACTGACATATAAATTGCATAAGATACTTTGAATACAGTTTCGTCCAAACTCTTCAATGAAGAAAAGAGACAAAGAAAGAAAAAATAATTATCATGGCAGAATTATGTAGCACCTGTCAGCATGCGCAAAAATGGATTTACGACAGTCGCCAAAATCCAAACCCCAGATCTTTATATTTTTATCTGCAGAGCCAGTCACAATTAAATCTCCATCTGATGAGATATCCATACACAGAACAGGCAGCTTGTGGCCATATAGTGAAAGGAAGAAGTTCAATGTGTCTACAAAGTGAACCTGAAAAATGAATGATCTCGTAAAAAACCTTAAAATAGCAAAATAAAACTAATGCAAGAATATAAGAGCCACCACAAGATCATAGTACATACAGTACTTAACTAACATTTAATAGGGCATACATAGATGTCCAGCACATTTAGAATTTGGCATTTCCAAATAGAAGCAGCGTAAGGAGAAAATAAACGAGAAGGTTTGGATAAACTTCTCAAGAAGCACTTGTGGAAAAAGAAATATTAAAAGAATCTTGTAATAGCTATGAGTTTTTAAATAGTAACTTACTGTATAAGTTGAAATTAGCTTCTACGCCTAAATTTTTTTCAAAACCTTACTCATGTAACTTCTCCAAAATCATCTACAAGTTTATAAGGACTTTTCTGTAACTGAAGAACTATAGACTTATTTTAATGGGCCGGGAATGCCCGACTTATCAATTTATCCGGTAAACTACTGGGGGCCCATGTAGCCCATGCCGGATTAATAGTATTCTGGGCCGGAGCAATGAACCTATTTGAAGTGGCTCATTTCGTACCCGAGAAGCCCATGTATGAACAAGGCTTAATCTTACTTCCCCATCTAGCTACTCTAGGTTGGGGGGTAGGTCCTGGAGGGGAAGTTATAGACACTTTTCCATACTTTGTGTCTGGAGTACTTCAGGACTTTTTTGTAACTGAAGAACTATAAACTTATTTTAATTGAAAAGCTCTTATAAGCTAGAAGCTAATCTAAATTGGGCCAAGATCAATAAAGCTATCAATTGTCCCTGCATTACTTATAGTCCCCAAATAACATCCAATCTAAGCCACAAGAATTCCAGACCTAGTTAATTTCTACCCCAGTTTCATCCTAGAAAACCCAAATCTTGACATATTTAATCCAAACCCGTCCACTGCCCTACATCATGGAGACAAGCAAATTCAAAGGATCAGAGGCCTAAGAAGGCGTGATTGAATCATAGAAATATGTTTAGTCTCATTGTCTTCTATATCAAATAATCAAATCTACAATATAGAAATAATGCTTAAGTTCCCAAATTGCCCTAAGTATGGTAAAAAAATAATGCGGAAAAAAAGCATTCTAAGATTCACATGTCACGATAAAAATGACAATAAATAAAGTGAAACTTATAAATTAAATTTTGGAAACCAAAGACATAATCATACCTGAACACACTTATATAGACACATAAGGCAAACAGGATAAGGTTAAGAAATCTGACCTTCACAGTACTATCCAACAGAGCAACAGCAATATATTTGGCATCAGGACTAATTGCAACAACAAGAACATCATCATTCATTCTCTTAGTTCTGACATTTGACACATTTAGTTGCTTAGTAGCCTGAAACAGAACAAAGTGTTACTAAAATAAACAAATTGGCCATTCGTTAATCATTTATTGTGATGATATGCCATGTATTAAATCAGAACAACCTAGAAAATATATATACAAAGCAGGAGAAAGTTGCATAAGGGGGGAGCAGATGCACGTAAATTTAGAAAATGAAAAGAATCGAGGAAAACAAAAACATTGTCACTTAAACCCCCAAAAATAAAGAGTAAACAGTTTTGTATTTACTGTTTATATACAGATTCTAGTGATCAAATATAAAACAGAAAGACTATGCAGAAGAGTATCCAGATGAAATACTGTAAACAAAAGGTCTTCTAGACTTTTACCTATGTTTGATATGCAGTATATGAAAAGAATATGCTAAATGGTAGTATTTTTTCCCTTACAGGAAAAAAAAAAAAAAAAAATCTTAAAAACAATGTGAATGATATGAAGGACACACTTGACCAGGTTTTTGCTTAATTTGGTACTCCCAAAACTTTACATCATGATCTGCACTTCCAGTGACAAAACCATTTTTATCCGGTAGAGCAGCAATTGTGCGCAGAGAACCACCATGAGCTTCAATTACTTCAAGACGAGTACCACTTCCAATGTCAATGATTTCTAAGGTTCCATCTTTAGTTCCGACAAGTCCATACTTGTTAGTGGGAAGAATTAAACTGCACAGTCCATATCCAGAATCAATGGTCCTTAGGCAGGAACCAGTGCTTGGGTTCCAGATCTTTACTGCATTGTGACTGGTTGACAACAGAAAAGTGTTGTCCGAACTTAGCGTGACACTTCTAACATCAGAACGGTGCCCTTGAAGATCAATAGAAAGTGTTTTTTTGGTTTCACCACTTTCAATGGAGTAAAACTCAAGTAGATTATTGTTCAAGGACAATGCTAAACTAGATAGTGATTTCTTTGGAGTGATTGGACAGAAAGAAATGGAGCATATCTTTTTGCTAGCTCTAATAGTATGCAACAGCTTAAAAACATCAGGCACAGTAACTGTGGCTTTACTAGGCTCTATGGGTACATGAGTCACAGCAGAATTATCTCCTTTGTTCTCATTATTCCCCTCTCCATTTTCAGTTCCCTCCGTAGCCTCTTTGCCATGTTTCTTCTCTTTTTTGCGGTTAACCCTGCGTTTCGCTTTACGCTTTGCTTCGGCATCATCCAATACCCGGTATATTTCTACCGTCTTTCCTGCAACTTGACAAGCTAGCAGACTCCCTGACTTGTCGAACTGAACTGTGGCAACTCTATCCTTGCTCTGCCGCTGAATTTCACCAAAATGACTCAAAACCTCCCATTTGTTTTTAACAGAAGAATCTCCACTGCCGTTTACAGACTCCCCATCCATAGACTCATGCTTGATTGCATAAAAACGAAGTTCCTTGTCTGCAGAACCAGTGACCAGATATCTCTCACTAGGATCAACGTCCAATGACCATATTTCACTATGATGCCCCCCAACAATTTGCATACAGTGTTGCGTATCAATATCCCACACTCTCAAAAACTTGTCTTTGGAGGAACTAACTAGTTTTTTCCCAGAACTCACAAAAACAACATCAGTCACCTGCCACAAATTAACAAAATCTCATTTAGCAAAACTCACAATAACTTAAAAGAGCAAATTCCACAAAGCAAATATAGAATTAATGACCGTCAGCATTTGAATTGAAGCTTTTAATAGCAAAAAAAGAAAAGAAACCTGATCACGATGACCGCGAAGGCGAAAGAGCCCGGTCTCCGCAACTACATCCCATAAAATAACATCATTATCCTTGCTACCAGAAGCAAGTAACGAACCAGCCTTATTGTAATGAAGAGCGGTCACAGCTCCTTTGTGTCCATTTAACGTAGTTTCACACGTTCCCTTATCAGAGTCCCAAATTCTTATGCTGCCATCACCGTAACCACCAGCAATCTGCAACAACCAAAACCGTTAGAGGAACTGGTAAATTCACGCGCGCACAAATAGAGATTCGATTCGATGGTGATTACCAATACAGAAGGGGAGGAGGCGATGGAGGTGACGGCGTGAGAAGGACCGCGCGACGGAGTGGAAGGGGTTAGGGTTTTGGTGCAGAGGCCCTGTCGCACGTGCCAAACGCCGATCTTCTCGAGAGCTGGAGCGAGGAGATGCTTGCCGGAGATGTCGTATGCAATGTTCGAATCCACCGACGCTATTACCCCAAACGACGCCGCCGGTTCGTATCGGAGGTAGGCCTTCACCATGGTTCCTGTCGCTCTGAGGTTTAAGCCTTCAGGGCAGGGTTTATGTTTTCGGCGCGCCTTTTTCCTTTTTCCTTCTCTTCCATCCGACCTTAGCTTTTTTTTTTTTGTTATCATGTAGCTTCAAAGTTGGGCCTGGGATTTACTCAAATAAGTTGGGCTTTGTGCGTTTCAGATAAGGGATTGCTATATGCACCCCTGCTTTTTATAATACACTCCACGTCTTTAACATTAATTTTTTTTTCCTAAAACTAATGTGTGTACTCGTGCGATACACTGGAAAAATTAAATTTGTAAGGAAAAATTAAATTTGTAAGGAAATATTTTTATTGTTTAAAACCATATTTGACTAAAATTTACTTCCACCAAAGAAAAGAGTAGAAGATGTCAATTGATGTGGGGTGCCCTCCTTTGCATCCCCAATACAGGCTTGGGCGTGACATTATGTGACTGATGAAATTGGTGAGGGAGGTCACTATTGTTCATAACTTATATTCTCCGAAAAGCTAATTAGGTCGCTGATGGGTTAGCTAAGTTTGGTTTAGTCCTTGATTCTTGTAGTAGAGTGTTTTATAGTATCCCTAGTTTCCATTTGTTAGCTTGTAATGCTGACTGTGCTAGGATCTCTTTCCCGCTTGGCTTTTAGCTTGATCTTTTACTTTGTTTGGATTTGAAAGGAAAGAAAGATAAAAGAATGTTGAAGGAATAAAAGTGAGTAGAATGTGATTAGAAAGTGAGATGATTTTTGAGTTGTTTGGTAGGAGTGAGATGATATTTGGTCTATATTATAGACCAAAACCAAATACATGAGTTATTCAATGAACCAAATTTTAGCTTTGTATTTTATAAATAGGATCGGAGGTAATACTTAGTTAGGACTAATGGTATTCTGTAGTTTAACAAAATCAACCTTAACCTTGTGTTTCGACTTTCGAGGCTAAAACCATGTGTGAATCTATGCTCATAAAGACGTAAACTCACTAGCAGAATTGAATTTGACAATAAGATAGTTTAGCTTGTAAACCAGTTCAAGTTTGACAATTAATGTGTTTACATGTGATTTAACTCACTTGTCTGCTCCATGGTCTTTAAACTCTGTTTGAGGACTATTCTTGTAGCTGTAGCCTATGTCTAGCTCTTCAAGTGTGTGACTGCATGCAGGCATGCTTCAGGCTAAGAAAAAGCATGTTAGTTTTCATAATGTGTTCAAACTATGAAATCAACTTTTGAGAGTGGTGAATGAATGACTTGCTCATATTTGATGTTATTTACTGAAATTCTTTAACTGGTGGTCTCTCTCAAGATAATATCGAGACTTACCATAAACTAAAGCCCAGTAGTGCTCCAGCAAGTATGGTTGTTCATGCTTCTTATTATGCAGGTTTTTTCAATCATAGGAACTATGTCAAATGAGGGGATGGGAATCACCCTTTTGGTTGAAGGGGTCGTTGATGTTTAGTTTCTTAGACATTACAAATTTTATTTTATTGAATTGAATGAATGAACTTCTCATCCACGTATATTATAGTATATTATTTGTTTGCTGTAATATATTCTAAAACAATGAACTCCATCCAGACAGAGAAGCTGTATTTTTTAGTATGTCTTTCAGCTAAGTAGTGGTGGTCTAATTTCAGGGGTCATATATCCATCACAAACAAATCAAAGATGCGATGGGTATCAAGATCACTGCCCTGTTACTTCTTGGTGATATTGACTTATATATGCCAGTTTTTATCCAACTATGTCTTTCCTTCATTCTAATGTTGTTAAATGTGTAATCAGAGGTTTGGTATGATTTTGTGTTATATTTCAGGGGCTTGAACATGCTATTGCTGGCACTGGTTTATATGTGGTGAAGCCTGATGATGATTTGGAAGACATTAAAGAAGCAGCCATGGAAGATATGAAATCGGTCATGAACAGGATTGACAGGAGTGTTGAGGGTGTTTGTGTACAGGCATCTACACTTGGCTCGTTGGAAGCATTACTGGAGTTTTTGAGAACTCCAGAAGTGAATATTCCTGTATAAGCATAGGACCTTGTACATAAGAACGATGTAGTGAAGGCTAGTGTAATGCTTGAAAAGAAACGAGAGTATTCTGCTATATTGGCATTTGATGTCAAAGTCACCCCTGAAGCCAGGGAACATGCAGATGAACTGGGTGTGAAAATTTTTATTGCTGATATCATTTATCATCTATTTGATCAATTTAAGGCTTATATTGACAACATTAATGAGGAGAAAAAGAGAGAAACTGCTGATAAGGCAGTCTTCCCATGCGCTTTGAAAATCTTACCGAATTGCGTCTTCAACAAGAGGGATCCGATTGTTTTGGGAGTTGATGTCCTTGAAGGCATTTTAAAGGTATTATTTTTATTTCTGATAATTGTTTTTCTATGTGGCTGCAATGTTTGTAACGAATAGCAGTTTTCTATGTGTAAGTTTATTTTTCTTGAGGTAAGTTTAACTGTTGTATTTTTGTTTTGCATTTATATTTGACAAAGGAATTAGCAATTGTATTTCTTTGTCCCTTGGATAAGCAACAATTAGTGAAAATAAAATCCTTTTTGGCAGCATTTGGCACGTGACTCATTCAAAAAACTGGTGTAGTAATTAACATGGTGTCTAAGTTTGTGGAAGACTTCCACTATTAGAATTGTATGTCTTTTTCCGTGGCTCATTTTAGAAACTGTTGGATTTGTCGAATAGACCGACATAAATCTAAACGTAGAACTGGAATGTTGTTCTTGACCCTCATTGTCTTGCTACATAATTTATCAGCCGATTCTTCTACATTTCCACATTGAAAAATGCTGGAGCTAGTTTTTTATTGTCAGAATGGTTCCTACTACTATAATTTGTCAAAGATCTGGCTTATTTTTCTGTTAACCTAGGTCTATTGTGTTCGATGCTGTGTCCATGATGTTATGCTTTGTGTTCTTAGGTATCATATTTTTCAGACTGGTCTTTAACCCCAGTTTCTGACCATAGATCTACCATAGTTTTTCAGGTTATGGTGTTAATGAGGGTCATGTCATGTTGTGTGCAATGCAAAAATATTGTTTGGTTTCTTTAAACTTGCATCTAATATTGTCTACTTGACAGATTGGGACTCCAATTTGTATTCCTTCCAAAGAGTTCATTGATATTGGTCGCATCGCCTCCATTGAGAATAACCATAGACGTGTTGATTATGCGAAAAAAGGGCAGAAAGTGGCCCTTAAGGTATGTACTTGAAATAAAGTTAGACTTCTCCGAACTCACAAAGTTATCCCCAATGAATGGAATTTGAAATATGGATTAAAAACCTCCGTTATACTCAACAAGGAGGAAATGCTTATACCTTTGATTGCGCAATGTTGGAAAAGAAAAAAAGATGATTAATATCTGCTTTAAATTATTTGAAGAAATAGTTTTATTCTAAAACTATTTTGTTTTACACACAGAAAATTGATGATCCATTTACACTGATTTTACTTGTGGTCAATTTTTATTCTTGGATATTGAGAAATGGTAGAAATAAAAGTGAAGTGCATAAGAGGGAGAAACAAAACAAAAAAAATAGTCTTACTTTTATCAAAAAAAAAAAAAATAGTCTTACTGATATGTTGCCACTTGGTTTACAGATTGTTGGCAGCAATTCTGAGGAGCAACAGAAAATGTTTGGGAGGCATTTTGAGATTGATGATGAACTTGTAAGCCATATTTCACAGAGATCTATTGATATTCTCGAACCCAATTATCGGGTAAGTTATTAATACTGTAATATGCATCAGCAGCAATGTGTATTTTAACTATTAATTTTGTTGAACTGTCTTTTAAAAGTTATACTCTTGATGTACCCAAAAAAAAAAAAAGTTATACTCTTGAATTATTGATATAGGTTGATCTGACAGAGGAGGAACGGGGGCTTGCCGCAAAACTGGGGAGTCTTTTCAAGAGACAGAGACTTTGACGTGTAGGCACTCGAGCATTCATTTCAGAAAAGCAAAAATTATTATTTGAATTATTAAATTCGAGCTTCATGTGATATTTTAACTTTTGGGGGGAGAAATTAACTTATTGTTTACTTATTATAAAGAGTTATGATATTCAAACACCACAATTGTGGCCATTGTATATGGTCACTGTATTTTCGTACGATTTGTATGGTATGGATTTGTACGGATCCGTACGGAATTTGTATGGTTTTTTTTTTACAGGAACATATTTTTTTAAGTGATTAACAGAAGTTATGTAAGTGGTTAACACGAGTTGTGTAAGTGGTTAACACGAGTTTGGAGTGGTTAACACTGCATCTCACTTCAAAGTAGTGTTAACCACTTACACAACGCGTGTTAACCACTTACATAACTTGTGTTAACCACTTACTGAAAGCCTGTTAACCACTTCAAAATATATTGTATCTCACTTCAAACTCGTGTTAACCACTTACACAACTCGTATTAACCACTTGCATAACTTGTGTTAACCACTTACAGAAAGCCAGTTAACCACTTCAAAATATACTGTATCTCACTTCAAACTCGTGTTAACCACTTACACAACTCGTATTAACCACTTGCATAACTTCTGTTAACCACTTAAAAAAATCTGTGTCTATTAATGTTACTGGACTGCGTTAACCACTTACACAACTCGTGTTAACCACTTACATAACTTCTGTTAACCACTTAAAAAAAATCTGTTCCTATAAAAAAAAAACACATACGGATTCCGTACAAGTCCATACCATACGGACCGTACGGAAATACGGTGGCCACAATTGTGGTGTTTGAATATCATTTTTCTATTATAAAATACTACGTATTGGTATAATTTTATTCTAATTTATCTCATTTCATTTTATTCCTTACTTCAATTCCATTCTTTTTTTTTTGGGGTACACTACTTTAATTCCATTCTACTTGTTAATAGTTTTATCTAATTTTTTTACGTATACATAAATGTTCCAGCGAAGCCGCAAAGGCACCAGGAGAGGTTGCTATAAAACTTGAAGTGTGCCAAAGCTTCTTTGATATGTGTATGTTGAGTGCGTTATGGCTTCTTGATCTGTTGTGACTGAGAACGATGCTAATTGGTGCATGCTCAAGTCATGTGCAATGTTGTGAATCTCTAATTTGGGGTACATTGTCATATGGCACCCGGAAGGTGTTACCTCCTTGAAGTAGGAACTGTGTACACCCTTTTAGTGTGCATCTGGAATATCTTATGACATAACTTGAACAAGTGTTTTAGATAAATTATAAAAACAACTTGACATGTCTACGTACTGTTTTTAGTTTATTCCGATAAGTTGTCTATGTTAGTTTATAAAAACAGCTTACATCTTATATAAAAAATAATTAAACCATATTTTCTCTTCTATCTATCCATCTTTCTTTTAGAAAACAAACCCCTATTTCTCTTTTAGAAAACAAACCCCTATTTGGTACAGGTGTCAATTTTTCATACTTTTTGTTTCCCTCCAAAAAATACCACTATTTAAGGTTTTTTTTTTAAAAAATCTCCCTCCTCCTCATTTTAAATTCCTTCTTTCTCCTCTTTCACGCTATCCATGTACTCTATTTTAATATGTTTTAATTATTTTATTATTTTATATTTATATTTCTGATTTTTTTAATTTTTTAACTTTTAATTTTTAGGTTTGTCATTTTTTCTATTTCATATTTTTTAATTAGTAATTTCTGATAATTTTTTATTTCCTAATTATTTATATATATATTATGATTTTTGCTTTTATTATTTTTATTTTTCGACTTTTCCTTTTTTCCCTTTTTTCTTTTTAATTTTCCAATATTTATATTTACTATTTTCTTTTCGTTTTTTCTTAGTGTTTTTTGTCTCTTCAATTCTTTATTTTTTATTTTTTATCTTTATAAATGTCCTTATTAGTTATAAATGATAAATAATTATTTTAAAGTTAAGTCTCAACAAAAAATATTACATGTTGTCGGTATAATTTGATCATCTTTGCTCACACATTAAAATTTATAAATATTTTTATTATTTATAAATGATTATTTTAGTTTTAATTGTCGACAAAAACACGTTACATGTCGGTACAAATGATTACTTTTCTTTTTGTGTCGTAACGAGAAAATATTACATGTTGTCGTTATAATTTCATCGTCTTTGATCATGTATCAAAATTTATAAATGTATTTATTATTTATAAATGATTATTTTAGTTTTGATTCTCAACAGGGAAACATTACATGTCGATATAAATGATTACTTTTCTTTTGCGTCCTGACAATAAAACATTACATGTTGTCAGTATAATCATCGCCTTTGAACACATTTCAAAATCAAATTTTATAAATATTTTATTATTTATAAACGATTATTTTACTTTTGAATCCCTATTGGGAATTTTTTTTACTTCTTAAGTTTTTTATATTTCTTATTTTATCATTTTTCTGAATGTTTTTTTTAGTTTTTTAATTTTATTTTTTATTTTTTATCTATATAAATGTCTTTGTTATTTATAAATAATAAATAATTATTTTTCTTTTAAATCCCAATGGGAAACATTAAATGTTGTTTGTATAATTTTATCGTCTTTGATTACTTACCAAATTTTATAAATGTCTTTATTATTTATAAATAATTATTTTACTTTTGGTTATCGACGAGGAAATATTACATGTCAGTATAAATGATTGTTTTCCTTTTGCGTCTCGATGAGAAAAAATTATATGTTGTCCATATAATTTAATCATCTTTCAGGACATATCAAAATCTAATTTCATAAATATTTTATTATTTATAAATAATTATTTCACTTTTGAATACCTACGAGGAGTTTTTTTACTTTTTAAATTTTCTTATGTTTATATTTCTTATTTTCTTTTCATTTTTTAATGTTTTTATTTCTTACATTTTTTAATTTTTTAATTTATCTTTATAAATTTCTTTATTATTTATAATTTTTTTCTTTTAAATCCCAACGGGGAAGTGCACCTAAAAAAAAATCCCAACAGGAAAACATTACATGTTGCAGGTATAATTTCATCGCCTTTGATCATGTATCAAAATTTATAAATGTCTTTATTAATAATTATTTTACTTTTGATTGTTGATGGGAAAACATTACATGTTGGTATAAACAACTACTTTTCTTTTGCATCCCGGTGAGGAAGCGCTACATATTGTTAGTATAATTTTATTATCTTTGAGCATATACTCTCTCCGTCTCATATTATATGTCGTTTAAGGTTATGCACATTTATTGAGAAAGTAATTGATTGCATCCATTTCCAAGGTAAAATTATTTTGACTAAAATACCCTTATTGTAGCGGGAGTTAGGTGGAAGGGTCATTTAATAAAGAGTAGTTGAGATATAAATAAATAAGAGTACTGTTGAAAAATATATTAATACTCTCTCGATATTATAAAATGACAAATAATTTGGACAAACAAATATTCCAAACAAGATAAATAATATGAGACGAAGGGAGTATCACATTTTATAAATGTTTTATTATTTATAAATGATTGTTTTAATTTTGAGTCTTTATGAGATTTTTTTTTACTTTTTAATTTTTCTGTTTTCCCTATATTTATATTTCTTATTTTATTTCTTAATGTTTTTATTTCTTTAGCTTCTTTATTTTTTAATTTTAATTTTATATTTTATAAGTGTGTTTATTATTTATAAATAATAAATGATTATTTTACTTTTAAGTTCAAACAGAAAAACATTACATGCTGCCGATATAATTTTATCGTCTTTGATCACGTATCAAAATTTTATAAATGTCTTTTTTGTTTATAAATTATTGTTTTATTCTTGAATCCCGACGGAAAACATTACATGTTATCAGTATAATTTCATTGTCTTTTATCACATAACAAATTTATAAATCTTCTTATTATTTTTAAATGATTATTTTATTCTTGAATCCCGATGCGAAAATATTACATGTTGCTTACTCTCACTTTCTGCATTTTTAGAGAATTAAAACAACTAATTATATTTGTCAGTCACAATGTATAACTATAATTTTATAAACAAGTGTATTTTAAAAATACGTAAAAACGAATTGACTGGTGCGTATGCACGAATATCTTTCTAGTTAATTATAGAAATAACTTATCTGTAAAATTGCTTTTATGATAATACTTATTCAATAAATACTTAATTAAATTGTTTAACCAAACACTCTAAGCATGGCAATCCCGAGTATGTGGGTATTTCTCTAATTTTAATTTGATTTAAACATTGAAAATAAGTTTTAATTGGGTTTCGATCAAATTTGGGGAGGAGGAGTAGTACTTGTTCTAAATCCAAACCTAATCCATTGGTTATATTTATCGGATCAAATCATGAATGATCAAGATTAACAAAGTCATGTGACTTTATAAGTGTTCATATGACCATTAAATAACTTTGAATCTTTTTTCTTGAGACGCTTTGGTCATGCACGGGTAGAGAAAAATAAGAAAAATATTTGCTACTTGGAAGGGCAAGACAAGTGGTGAAAAGAAAGTAAAATTTTCTAATGCCGTAAAAGTTTGAAAATTTTAATTGAGAGAGGAATTGTTGGGAAATCAATTCAAATTTCTAAATAAATGCAAGTGGGTGGAAATTTAATAGGTATATTTCAAGAGGTGGAAGATATATCTTGACTCTTGGAGAACTCCACTATCATAAAGAGATGTTAGATGGAGAGGAGGGATAATTAATATTTCCTGTGTTCTTTTTTACATGTTAGTTTTTTAGAGAAAATTTGTTTCTAATTACTTGTCATTCTTAAAGTTTAAGGTTACATTAATTACTTGTTTGACAATTATACCCTTAACTATTTATTGCAGAAAAAGAAATATATTCTATGGAGTAATGAATAATCAAAGATATCATAGACAATGACTAAAAATTTAATCAAAAGCAACAAAATTTATTAATTTTCTTAGTTATTGTAAATTAACCTTAAAAGACAAGTAAAAACAAACGGAGAGAGTATAGACTATGTCACGATCATGAATGGAAACTAATTTCTTCTCCTATATAAATAGGGTTCTTGTGAAGAGTTGACACATCTCAATCCAAGAGCAATAGAGAACGTGAGTATCTGTTTTGAGTAAGTGTCTATCATTCATAGTAACTCTTGAGTGGGGTACTCAGGTTTGTATGGTAATACACAACTTGGGTTGGTTACAATATTGTAATCTTGTTTTTGTTGAGGTGTTTCCGTTGACGTAAACAATAGGTGTTGAACCACATAATTCTTGTGTGTTCTCTATTGCTTTCTTTGTGGCGTGATTGTATGTGTTTCATCAAAGATCATTCGGCGCGTGGATAAATTGACGTGTGTGATTTTTCCCAACATTTTTTAATGTCCTCTTTTTTCAATCTCTTCTTTTTTGCCACATAATTCATTATATATATGTTTCACTTTTTTTATCTTGTCAATTTTCTTTCCAATAATGTTATTTTGACAACCACCAGCGACACCTGTACCAGTTTTTTTAAAACAAATAATTTTTTTTATTATTTTTAAAGAAATTTTTTTTGTTAACAGAGTTGATATTAGTGATTAATACAGCGTTGTACTTTTGAAAAAAAAAGTGCAACTTAACTTGTGACATCAGAATAACCATTAACCAGTTAGTGAATTCTATTAACCACTTAGTTGCATAACATTAACCACTTTTATAATGATTTGTGAAAGAGTTATTAAAGGTGGTGAATAACACTTGGTTAACCGGATTGGTATTATTGGTTAACATAGTGTTGAAAGCGGTTAATTGGTGCAAATGCAACTTATGACATCAGAGTAGCAATTAACCAGTTAGTAAACTGTATTAACCACTTAGTTGCACAATACTAATCACTTTTATAATGATTTGTGAAAGAGTTATTAAAGATGGTGAATGACACTTGGTTAACAAGGTTGATATTAGTGGTTAATACAGTATTGAAAGTGGTTAATGGATACAAATGAAACTTGACATCAGAGTAACCCATTGACCAGTTAGTGAATTGTATTAACCATTTAATTACACATCATTAACCATTTTGGTAATGATTTGTGAAGGAGGATAAAAATAAAAAGTAAGAAATCACAAAACAAAACAAAAAAAAGAACTTTTTTGTCTTTACATATAATCCGTACCGTCCATACATATGGTATCGCATACGGTGAGTTGTCAAAATATCACAATTCTTTTCTTTATCTATTTTTCTCCTTTTCCACCTCTCTCTCTCTCTCTCTCTCTCTCTCTCTCTCTCTCTCTCTCTCTCTCTCTCTCTCTCTCTCTGTCTCTCTCTCTCTCTCTCTCTCGTATGTTATGCAGGTACGAGACAATCATTTTCTTTCAACGTTGTTAATTGAACACAGTGCGCGACACTAAAATACGCGACACCAGTCCGAACTGTACGAATCATGTGTCTGTACATGTACAGACCCATTTTTTTTCCAAAAAATATTTATTTATTTTTTCAAAAAAATATTACAGATTTTTTTATCTGGTTAATCACGCTCACATATCGGGTTAATGCCAAATCCTGAAACTTTTGGACATCACATTTTCTTATCTGGTTAATCATGTTCACATATCTGGTTAATGTTATTCATTATCTGGTTAATGCCAAATCCTGAAATTTTTGGACATTTCATTTTCTTATCTGGTTAATCAAGTTCACATATCTGGTTAATGCTAAAATCTGTGTTAACTAGTTAAAAAAATCTAAAATAAAAAAAAATAATTTTTTTTGAAAAAAAAAACAAAAAAATCTTTGTCCATATAGTATAAACATACGGTGTCCCGTGTTTGTGTCCAAATCTGTGTTAAAAAAACATTTTTTCTTTTCTTTAGTATATACTCTCTAATACATTAGTTAAGTGATAAACGTTGTTTTTAAGACACCACTATCCTTGTTAATTTGAGAATTCTTTCCTATAAAAAAGGTGGGACGACACGAAAATTAAAGGCATCAATAATAAACTACGGTGCTTTATTGATAGAAACACCTAAGTTTTCCTAATTGGTAGCTAGTAGCACCCTTTAATTTGTTTTGTCACCTTAATTAAAGAGGTGTTGTACCACACATGATGCTATAACACGAGAGAAAAAAGCAACGAGATCAAATCGAAGTTCTGGTTGAAAAACAAAGGTAACCTGTGCTATGCTATGCTATGCCTTACTTTACACACTGCAAATAAATGAAAGATGTTGCTGATAAGGTGATGCTCCATTGCACTTTGCTCTTTCTCTTTCTCTGTTTCTTCAGAACTACCTTTTACTGTACTCTTTAGAGAGACACAGATAGATAACTTGTCCATTAGAAGGAATAATAAGGAGAGAGGATGAGTTCATCCTCAGGTCAGAGCAGTGGTGGTTATGATCTCTCTTTCAAGATCCTGTTGATCGGAGATTCTGGTGTGGGAAAAAGTAGCCTACTTGTCAGCTTCATTTCAAGCTCTCTTGAAGATCTTTCACCCACCATTGGTAATTTACTGTTTATTTCTCTTTGATTTTTTACAACTCTTACTTCTACCTTCATCAGATTTTATTGTCACTCATCGATCTATTGTTTATATTAGTGACACTGTTCAAGTCTTGAATGTTAAATTTGGGAACTTGTCATTGTGTATGATTTATGTCACTTGTTTGATTGAAATTAACAAACAAACCATTCAATTCGTGCTCTCCTTGCCTTGTTGCCTATGATGCTTCTATCTGATTTGAGTTTTAATATGATTTTATGTCGTTTCGTTTCTTTGATCCATCCGTAGGTGTTGATTTTAAGATCAGAATGCTCACAGTAGGTGGGAAGAGATTAAAACTAACAATCTGGGACACAGGTAGAGTAGTAGACCTTTTGTTCAATCTAGGCAGCAGCATGTGATTCAAACAGATAGAAAGAATGAAATGTCCCTCATAGAGTGTTTCTGTTGAATTGAATCACTTGTTTGTTGACCAAAATTACTAATTTAAGTTGCTTATTGACTTATTGCAAAATAACATTAGATCTAATCTAATGCAGCTGGGCAGGAAAGGTTCAGGACCCTAACAAGTTCTTACTATAGAGGAGCACAAGGAATCATTCTTGGTATGCTAACGTGGTCTTTGTTCATATAAATATCTGATATCAGAAACCTCTCTAGAATTTCTTCATGCAGAAATTTGTATTTGCAACTAGCATTAAACTCTGCTTCAACACTATACTTTCACTTATGCTCTTGATATTTGTTATTTGAAAGTGATGCCTGATAAAGGTAGATCAAAATTAAGCATTTGCAAGGAATTATGACATCTGTTACGAATCTTGATTTCCTCCTATGCTTTTGATTTTTTAGGCTAAATGTATATGGTAAAACAAGTTGTATAGTTTTTATCAATGATTAGATAGGCTTTACAATTGCAACTAGGGAAACAAGGCGCTTCTCAAAAACATTCCCCATTGCTACACCATTTTGGTAGTAGCATGGCTCTTCCCATTGTCTTTTGCATTCTTTTATAGCATGAAGAGTTCAGTAAGCATATTTTTCTTGAGGACTAAAGGTGGCCTTCTGAAACCACAATTTTCCAATAGTTAAAGTGGATGAAGTATTTGTTTGCATTATTGCTAGTTAACTTCTTTGAAATTTTATGATTTCTATTTATGAAGTTGCTTCGTGTTCTTTTCTTCTAGTTTATGATGTTACAAGGAGAGAAACCTTTACAAACTTATCAGAAGTGTGGTCTAAGGAAGTGGAACTTTATTCAACTAATCAGGATTGCGTGAAGATGCTAGTTGGTAATAAGGTTGATAGAGTAAGTTTTATGCTACAGTATCGTCTAACAAGTATTGGGCTTAAATGGCTGAAATTACTCAAGGGAATGAATTTGTAATTGTCATGAAATTTTCGTCATTAGAGTGGTTGAAAAATGGTGGTTCTGATCTTATCTTCATTAGGACAATGAAACAAAATTCAAGATTTGTCTTCCATATCTTTGTCATCAGTTTAGTTAGAATTAATCACAATCCAAAACTCCTATCATGATAAAATTATGACATTGTTGTTTGAAAAGGGAGCAATTATGATAGTGGAGCATTTATTTAAACTCGATTCATTCATTTGTAGGTTCTTTGTATTTGTATTTGTACTAGGAGATCGTCCAGCATTGATGTCATTTACCAATGCACATAGCATAGGTTAAGATCATGAATAAGAACCTCACTTCTAGACGAGTGCATTAGATTCATTAAAATTTGAAATATAGAGACTCAACTTTCTAGGACTCCAAGGAATGGATCCTACCATGTAAGATTTTCACTTGACATGTGGTACTGTCCCTTTTCCATTCATTAATTTCTGTTATGTTTTATTTCTCTGTTTTTAGGATTCTGAAAGGGCTGTGAGCAGAGAAGAGGGCTTAGCCCTTGCTAAAGAATTGGGGTGTTTTCTTCTAGAATGTAGTGCTAAAACTCGAGAAAACGTGGAGAAGTGCTTTGAAGAACTTGCTCTAAAGGTATAGTTTTATAAGCTTGCTTTAATGATATTTCTGTCTTGTGCATATGACAACTTCGAAGTTAAATTTAACAGACAGTAGGGTCACAAATTACCCTAAATTTAAGCATTTGTTTAAAAATTTAATAATTCAACTGAGAAATTTAAGTGGAAAAGTTTAAAAGGTGTTTTAGCTAGTAATATTTGGGATAACATTGGATGTTGATGCAGAAGTACCTAATACTTGCTTTAGTAGTTGGTAAGAATTGACATTCAGTGGAGTGTCAGTAGTCAGTACTTCATCTGGTTTTGAGAAATAAGGTTAATAATGTTCTAAAGAAATACACAATTATTATGTGAGGCACAAGGAAGTGATGATATATGTGTGATGAAAAATTCTATTGTAATGTAGATTGATTGATGTGTATGCTTTTCTTAACAAATCATGACTAATATATGACACCATTTGGTAGATAATGGAAGCTCCTAGTCTCTTGGAAGAAGGATCAACAGCAGTAAAAAGGAATGTCTTAAAACAGAAACAAGAACCCCAAGCATCTGGTGGGTGTTGCTCTTAAAATGCTGGCATTGTGGAGGACATTGAGTCGTAACTAGCACATCTTGGACAAATCCTGTATATGTGAGCTTCTTAGTTTCTTACTGCTGCCAGTGTCTTGTACTACCACAATGGGGGGCATCGGCAACAATGACTGACGTGTATTAGCTTGTGTAAATTAGTTTGCCTGTGAATGATGTATCATTTGTGTTTGGCTCCCAACAACCAAGTCAATCCTGACACTGCAACTGCAGTTTCATGCAAATTTATTGTGACACACTGCACCTAATTAATCCAATTCGGATTTTTTTTTTTAACGGCAAACGTTAGTTGTTAGTATTTATTATGTTAGTTGTCAAGGTTCGAATCCTAGACCTCTTGCTCAAACTCCTTATGATGTCACAGCTCAACCAATTGAGCTACACATTGGGGACAACTAATCCAATTCGGTTAACCAGTTGAATGGCACAATAAAAACCAAAGTAACGCAGGCAATAAATTGTTAGGGACAGTACGAGATGCATGCTGCTCAAAGTTCCTGATGATATCTACAACAATACTAAACTATTATCAATGCTTGTTATTACCGTTCAACCACTATAATCATAAGAGAAAGGTAAGTGAAAATTAGGTGGGGAAGTGCAACTATTTTCAAAAGATGATTCATCTGTTATGGCTCCCCTATAATAAGCGAGCTATATGAAACAACAAAGAATAACAATACATTCAGAAACAATTGGAAGAAAATCCGCAGAAGTAGGTATCTTTTCATCCTTTCTGTTGATATATCTATAATAAATTAATAACAGCTGAACAGCCTTCTGAATCGAAAGTTATCTTGTGCCACACACTCCACTTCAATCTAAACACTCCACTTCAATCTAAATTTCTAATGTTGTATACATATAAATGCTAGCAATACGTTGTTTATAAAACCACATTCCTGTCTTATTAATAGAGAGTACTGTAATAAAGAGTAGATCTATGTTATTTACTGTGACTAGCATGAAATTTCATCAAATAATAAAAGTAATGTTGAAAAAGAATATTAACAATGTGTGTTGCTACATGCTAGCCTCCCGAATGCATGTATGCTATATCTTAAAGACGAGTACTGTTGTTAGGTGAATATGATAAGAAACACAGGAGACAGTGGGAAATCGGATCCGCTGCAGTCACTGCAACTGCATTTGGAGATCTCGGGCTGTCCGATATCAATCGGATAGCTCAGAAAAACCACACATTTTCGGATTTTTAAAAAAAAATATAAAAATACCAATTTTAAATATGGGCCGTCCGATCTCATTCGAACGGCCGACGTCAGTGAATGTAGGGATCAACTGCAAGCAGCGATTGCAGTGGATCACGATTCAGACAGTTGTTCCTTAGCCAGAGCGGGTTGTTCAAGCATACCTATATCAGTTTGTCACTCCATTCTTATGTGAACAAAACTTGAAAGTTTCTATGTATCGTGAAGATAATTCATCTGAAAAAGACCTTAAAAAATTAGCATTTTTCATTGTTCCGATTCTTCAGCAACGTTCCTGGCCAGTAGTATCCCAAATTACAACCCCGGCAAACCAACACAATTTTAGAACAGGGGTGGCAAAATAATCTATTGTCCTTGACTGAAAAAAAAACGAATTTATTGTCCACCATCCTTCTAATCTCGTAAATTTATCTAATTTATCCATTACAAAAAAAAATAATAATTAATGAACTGGATCCAATTTTTTTTTATTTAATAGATAATTAGTGATCCATTTACTATTTTTGTAAATCCATTAAATGACATTAACTAAAAAAATAAAATCTATTAGATATAAAAATAAAAAAATAGGTGGATCGCCATACCAGTTGTTGGGCCCAACGAGCCGACAAGAAAATAACGGTCATTATTAAATGCACCCCCCTTATTGAGTACACCCCCCAAATTAACGAATTCCTCAAAATACCCATACCCAAAATCTTAGTAATGAAAATTCATAATTTTCAGAATGCAAAAAAATTCGAATTTCCGGTATGGTATGTGTTTAGAAAATATGTTTCTCCTTTCATACCGTAAATTATGAATTTCCGGTTTACAGATTTTTTATTTGTTACCGAAAATTATATGGTATGGTTGGGATTACTTTTTCATTAAAAAATATGGCGCGTGACTATCTTCTTCGGCAAAGACCCGTCGATTTTCGCCGTAAAACTATATCTCATCTTCTGCATGATGTTTCTAGATCTATGACCCCTTTTATTGCCAATTTTTTTTTCTGCTTGTTAATTTACTCCCTCAATAAAGTAGTTAACAAAAAGCACACAATGACGATGATTGAATTTGAGGATTCTCCCATAAACTAGTTATCTTTTCCCGTAAATAGACGCCGTAGCTAAAAGTCGCAATTGTAAATTTTGGATCGTGAGCAATGATGAAAAAGAGCAAACCTTCAATCAATTGCTCACTATTAATGTCCCTTTCTTTTTCTACAGAGTGAAAAGATTAAAATTTGATTTTGTTTTTCACTCTCTTTTTCTGCAAATCGTCGTTTGTGTTTTTTTAATAAATTGGTTTGTGTATTAATTGTAGAAGGAAGAATATTGTCGTTTGTATTATGAATCAATCTGATCACTGCGTAGTGTATAATGCACCATTTACAGTGTGGAAATAGAGTGGGAAAAAAAAAACCACCATAGAAATAGCTTGGAAGAAGAGTATTAATGAAAATGAAAGGTGGGAGGCGGAAAGGAGGAGCATATTTTCTAAACACATACCATATCAGAAATTCATAATTTTCGGTAACAAATAAAAAAATTTGTATTCCGGAAATTCGAATTTCCGGTAACGTAAAGAATTTTTTTTTCTTACCGGAAATTTTTCCAATAAGAAATTTTTTTTTCATTCCAGAAATTATGAATTTTCGGTACTAAGATTTTGGGTAGGAGTATTTTGGAAAATTCGTTAATTTGGGGAAGTGTACTCAATAGATGGGAGGGTACATTTAATAATGGCCAAAATAACCAATGGGGCCGACAGCTGATGGGGCGGCGGGCCCGGCAACCGTCGAGGTGAACCCACAGGTTTTCTCCGACAAGAGACAAATGTTGTTGGTGGCACACTAAATATGAGTGCTTTCCCTGCAAGAATTCGAAACATTGTTGAACAGTCTTAGTGGATTATATCCAATTGAAAAAAGTATCATTGGATAATTTGTTTTCTTATATCCAAGCCAGCTTAAGTGTGTATGCATTAATTTCTTTGAGCAAAATACTTCTTATACCTGGTATCAGAGTATAGGTTCGAGTGATATCAAAAAAATAAAAAAAAGAGTATAGGTTCGAGTGTTAGTTAATGGTTGTAATAAGTTCTTCATTTTCTTTGCATTTCTTGAATTCCACTACGGTATCAAGATCCTAGGGAGTCATAAGGTGGTCTGGTGGTAGAGATGTGGGTAAAGGAGTGAGAGATATAGGGTGGTATTTGTTCAAATACTCCTCATTTCAAAAACTATTACTAATAATATCTAACAACTACTCCATGCAGTTCGTTTTCTCGCATATCTACAGGGAGGGGAATGCTTGTGCGGATAAGCTGGCCAAATTTGGGGCCTCTCAGACGGACTTTATTTGGTGGAATAACATCCCTACTTTTATTGCTGTTGAGTTTTTTAATAATAGGTTTGGCTTCTCTGCCTATAGATTTGCTTAGTTATTTGTTTGGTTCTTTTACCCTTGTGTTTGGGGTTACTTCTGTTGCTTTCTCTTTCTTTGCATGGGTTTTGGTGTAGTCCCCCCATGTTCTCTCTGTATTCTGTTTGCCATTTTTTTCAATAATAACAGGGAGGAGCACTCTTGTTCCTTCTAGATATTTTTCCCCTAAGGAGGGTTTTGCATCAGAAGGTTTTAACGAGGCTCTTTTCCTTCATTTATAAAAAAAAATCTAACAAATAACATTTGTCATTAAAAAAAAAATCAAGATCCTATTTTCCCCCGGCCTAATTCAATTTTCTTGAGTCATGAATTGTTCTCCATTCCCTATCTTTTTAACCACCCCTTTAGAGAACCAATGTGACTCCAATCCTAGATAAAACCCCACACGACAAATATCCTTCCACTAAGTCGAAAAAAAATAGGGAAACCTAGCCCCAATTAGATTGAGATTATTCACCACCCTCGATCTATATTTTGCCACTAGACCTCCTTCCATAAAGACGACTAGTCCCGCCAACAACCTCAAACCTCCATCTCCACTTTCCCAACAGACTCATGTTTTTTACACCCTTACTCTTAGGCTTATGGACATGTGACCACTTAAGCCAAGGAATTTTCTTATCCCCCTTAAGCCCACCCCGAAGAAAGTTACATTGAATCCAAACAACCTCTCTTGAGACCTTTAATGAACTAATCCACTCTATTTTTAGTTAATTTGTGGTTTTGTTGGTAGCACACACCATACCCGTTTTCTTCTCCTTTGCTCTCCCTATACTATAGCACTATATCTCAATTTTCTAACCTGCATGATGATGGTCTATCCTAAAAAAAAGGACTAACGAAAAAACAAGTGAATATAATGAGCACTGTTATTTAGTACGAGGATTTAGCATACGAAATGTAAGAATTCACACGTGTCGGTTTATTAAAGAGGAAAAAAGAAAAAGGAATTGTTATCTCGCCATTTGACGGAAATCACGCGATGATGTGCATATAAAACATTGTCGTATTTTTTTCGTAAGATAACCATTTCGTACTCTTAAGCATTTTCCGAATATAATATGTATAAATGACAATAAAAAAAAAAGAAATGAACAAACTGTGAATCTAAATATTTATTTACAAATCCACTGAGTGAATAAATTCAAATTGTATTGTGTTCCATAGAATGAATGGAAAGAATCAACAATTGTATACAAGGCTATAAGTTAAAAAATAATAATACTAAAGAAGGTCAGACATAGCTAGACTTGAACTTCAGTATGGCAATCCACCAGAGAATTAATTCGCAGAGAACGCAATAACTTTTTCCTTAGACTGAAACGGAAACTTGGATTCTCTATCATCATCATCCTCAGGTGCCGGAAGATTCAAGTCTAACTTCAAAACGTTTATGTGTATCTTGGCTTCATGAGTTTGAGGGCTCCTAATTATATTACTCCTCATACTCAAAGAAGAAGTACTTCTATGCCGCCTCATGTGTCCCCCCAAGGCTTGTCCAGATTTAAACTCAGCCCCACATATGGAACACTCATGAACTTTATTGGATTTATAAGTATCAATCATAGTGTTGTTGCTAATGCTATTGCTATACATAGCCCTATTTGGTAATTTTAAGGTAAGGGTGGTGTTTGTTGGGCCATAATCATTCACAAAAGTAGTAGTTACTGCGGTATTTGACTTAGGTAATTTCTTGTGGCTAACTCTATGTCCACCAAGCGCTTGGAATGAAGAGAAACATCGGTTACAAGTTTTACACTGATAAAGGTAAAGCTTTTCCCCGTTGTTGTTGTGAGGTGCAGCTACATGGTGTGAGGTACTTTTCTTCTGGGTATGATGATGGCCTTGAGCCAAGAGAATCAAACAATTGGCCATCATGTCGTCCTCCTCTTCTTCAACGGTTCCGGAATTTTCAGATGATGACGTCATGGTTATAAGCCTTTGACGCTTTCTGCGCTTTCCCTTGATCATGATTTGCATGTGATCCTTGCACACCACATCATGTTCCTCTAATTGCTTCCCCTGCATATATATTGTTTTAATTTCTTGTGTCTGTCTGATCAGAGAGATCGAGAATTATATATATTAAAGATAAGAAATTTATAAGGTGGGAGTTAGAGATATATGGAAGAGAGTGGGATATATCAGGTTAATATTATATATTGGTGGGGTGAGGAGGAGAGAGGGAGAGAATGAATATTACGATGCAATGTTAACTATGAGGAGGCGGCGAGGAAACGAGTGGGATTCGGTTGGCTTTGAAGCAAACCCCATTACCTTTTTTCCTTCTTCTAGATGGATTGGTTTGCAAGCCTGGAATGCAACCACACACAAGTTAATTACAACTTTCATCCCCCTACCCGTGGACCTGGGTTTCCCTAGTCACAAAAACCATTCAGTCATGTAATCACATTAGTTCAATAAAAAGTCGGACGGTTTTTACAAAATAGATCTAAAAACACAAAGTTAAAATGTAAATCGTCTGATCAATGAGACTTTCAGATTCGTGATTGCGTAACTGTTTCTAATTTACTTCCCTCTTATATCTACTTCCTTTATTAGCCGTTCTTGTTTGTGTTTCTGTTAGTTGTAAATTAATTTTCAGCTTCCCTTAATTACTACAAGCAAGCAGTATAGCTTAATTTAACTAATTTCAACATCTTTTTAATTAATAATAATAACCACTCACAAGTCACAAGTCTAGCAAGAATTATTGGGTTGAACACCACAATCCGTGCGGGTTGTGATGCGAGATTATGTTCCATTAATTTGTAATTCTAGTGCGCTAGCTAGGCTGCCATGACATGATTGATTAATTATATATACCCCAATCGGTTTCAAATATAAACACAAGTCAAAAATGTATTTAGACTAAATTTGTACTCCTTGTAGTCTCAAATATAAGTACAAAAAATTTGAACCAAATATATTTTGACTTTTGTTTATATTTGAGACTGGAGGGAGTTTTGTATATGGAATGCTAATAGATATATACACATGCTAAGGCAGTTCACATGCACTTGTCCAACCACTTCTTATTGTACTTAGGGGTGACAAAATAGATGAATTAGATAGATTTACATATGAATCCTGATGGATGGATTGAAAAAATCTATTTATTCATTTATCATCTACTAAAATTTTATCAAGAAAATCGAATTTCATTCATCATCCATTTTAAAAAAACAATCAAATCCATCCATTAACAAATTTTTTTATGGAAATCCATCAACAAAAATTATTTTTAATTACAAAAAATTATTTTTAATAATAAAATATATTTTTAATCATAAAAAATATTTTACTCCCCTATCTCTATGTGCTCTCTCTCCCCTCTCCCCCGTCTTCCTCTTCCCTCTCTCTCCTCTTTCCCTGTAGCTTCAACCGCACAACATTACCATCAATTTCATGTAAAGCCACATTTCCACCGTCTGCAATGAGATATGGTCGAATTTCGTCCAATACGCTTTCTACATTTTCAGCAGTTAGTGGCAATTCCACAGCTGGATTTGGAGTGACAACGGCCTTTGTAGCTGCACAAGCATAATCATGAAGATAACATTAGGTAGGGGTGCTCATGGTTTGGATAATCATATAACCAAAACCAAATGTAATTAAAACCATATATTAGGATAGGTTTTCAAATCCAAATATATAAAATCGGATTTCAAAAATAGTTACGGATATAAAACCGGTTGTTTTTCCATATCCGGTTATAAAACCGGTTTCGACTAAAAGCAGGTTATAAGCGGTTTATCATAAAACCGGTTATACAACTAGTTATAGATCCCAAATCCGGTTATAAAACCGGTTTTAGCCTGTAAAATCCGGTTTTAGTCTATAAAATCCAGTTTTCACGTTCCAAAACCGGTTTTATAGAATAAAATGCAGCTTACATTTATCCACTATCCAAGGAAAAATTTATCTCCACTATCTAAAGGAATTTAATTGTAATAAACGCATTTGTATTTGAAAAATCAATTGATTACATGGAATTGATAAATCAATTCAAAGGGGTGAACACACATGTCCTAGACAACTCAATTTTGAATATGCAGAACTTGATGATGCCATTCTCCACCAGTGACACCTTCTTAGGCTCTTCAGAACCTGAATTTCCAAGAAACTTCGAAGAAAATTTTCCAGGCCTTTTGTATTATGTCAATCACAATGCAGATTCAGTTGCTTTATCCCATATTATTATTAGCTTTCATGTGTCCTTTTCTATTATTTAATTACCATTAACCTCTATATGTTCTGTTCTCAAATTTAATTATCTCCTTCCAAAACCGGGTTTTTTCCCATTAAAAACCGGTTTTGTTTATATCACTATGCAGCTTGTCACTAAATTCATCATAATAATGCTGCATATTCCAGTAATAAGATCAAATGTTTTTTAAAAAAAAACATTTTTTTAATGCTGTAGGAAGATAAAAAAGTGTTTCTTCAAATAAGATGTTGTCCATAAAAATCTTCATCCAGCTCTATATCACACTGGCAGGCTAACATTTATCAATTCAGGCCTTCCAACAAAGGATACAAGTGCAGAATATAAAGCATGCATTTTAACTCCAAACCAAGTATCTAATTCCAAGTTTAATTTCAGAATTTTATTCTCACTAAACTTGCAAGAAATTGCAATCCAACCAAGCAATCATCAACCATTCTAATTAAAATTAGAGCACAACTCATCAGACTTATAATTGGTAACACCTAAGCATACGACAGTACTCCATGCTACTTCCTCATTTTCATGTTTTTGGACTATGACAACACCTTTGTGAAGCCAACAAATTTTTCAATTTATGCTTTATCCACCAAGTACTTGTTCACTGCATCCTTGTTCGCTGCATCCTCCTATATAAAAGCTTGAGAATGCACCTCAATTTCTTCATCCACATAATCAGAATCCTGCTAAACACCTGCAGCATATTTGGTGATCAAAATAATTCCATATTTCCATTATTCTAACAATACCAATTCTGACAATACTAAATTGAAAGAGTTGAATTCTAACAATACCATTAATCTTCATGAAGAGTGATATGGGTTGAACTAGCACCACCATCTGAGAGTTCTTAACACCAGTAACAAAAATTACCATGAGCAAATGCATAAGTTAAATCAGAGCCAAATCTTACACTGCACCTCAGAGACAAATAAGAAAACATTCAATAAAACATATGCATTTTCTATTCCCATTTCCTTGTTTACAATAAAACATACACTGCAACTGATACCCCTTTGAAATTGTAATTAACTCCTTTGGTTTAATGTGTCGAACAAATACTTCAATTTCATTCCTCATCCAGCTAATCACAATTGTCTCCTAATTTCACTGATAGATAGAATAAAGCAAGTAACCAACAACAACATGCAAAACTCAAGAGAAAACCCACAATTAATAAAAATAAAATAAAAAACCGAGTAAATTAATGAACAAACAAGGGAAAACCCACAATTAAAAGCAATCACGATGGTCAATCAAGAGATAAGACATTGAGTTCATATTGGATTTGTATTTTTATCTAAAATGAAGAGATTGGGTGAAGATGGATTTGTATTTTTATCTAAAATGAAGAGATTGGGTGATAGGTGAGGCGCTAGACATTGAGTAGATGAGAAAACACAAAGTTCTGAATGAGTTCATATTGGAGAAAAATGAACCAAATCCACGAATTGATTAGATGAGAGAAGAGGAGAAGATGGAGTACCTCAGATACAAGCTTCGATAGATATCGGTGTTGAACTTCAGCTTCTTTTCGCATATATGAGCATCGATTCGGTTGATTACGATATCAGCGTAGAACTTCAGCTTCTTCCACTTCAGAAAGTTGCGATTTCACTTCAGATAGTTGCGATTTCACTTCAGATAGTTGCGATTTGGCGTACGAGCATCGATTCAATTCAGACAGTTGCGATTTGGCGTCCACGAGCTGCGATTCGACCGTGATGTTGTGCGAAATCTGTGGGATCTGCGATCCTTGATTTGGGAATTGGGAATTTTAGGGTTCTTTTACGATGAAGAGTGACACTGGGATTGGAATGCAGCATTACGGAGTGGTATTTGCGATGGACAGCATAAATTCATGAAAATCAATGGACAGCGTAAACCGGATATTGGATAATGAACAGAAAGACTGGGCTTAAATATCCTAGTATTAGGGAGGTTGGATAATGGATATCCTAATATTTAACCAGTTGGATAACCAAAACTAGACTTTAAAAATAAATGGGCTTGGTTTATATCCATATCCAAAAATATGGATATTTAAAAAATAGTTATGGATATGGATTTGGATAAATCCTTGTAACCGGATATTTTGAGCATCCCTAACATTAGGGGTCCCAATTGTTATTGTTATATAAACGAAAAGAAAGAAAATGACAAGCAGAATTTGGAATTAAGGTCTCCAAGGCCATGCTTAATGATCAAAAGATTATCCACCTGAACGAAGCTTTGGGAACGAATAGAAGCGAGCAGCTTTTGGAACGTCTTTGTGGAGTTGTAATATCCACCTGAACGACGCTGCCATAAGGGACAGCCACTGCGTTTCCGAAATCCTCAGAAACAGACGTGCAGAGAGATAGAGCGGAGAGAGGAGAGAGTGGAGCGAGAGTAAAATATTTGTTTATGATTAAAAATATTTTTAATTAAAATATTTTTTTTAATTAAAATATCTTTTTAAGATTAAAAATATATTTTATGGTCAATTCATAAAATTATCCGACTCATCTATTTGTCACCCCTAATGTAATCCAATAGATTTTAAAAAATAGTAGATGGATGACTAACCATCCATTAAATTAAATGGATGGATTGAATCCAATCCATTTAGTTTTTTTTTGTTTGTAATAGATGAATTAGATAAATTTCTTTATGAATAGATTGGATGAATGATGAATAAATGGATCACTTTATCATCCCTAATTGTTATACATGTTAATCATCACTACCCCAGTGGACACGGTATACTACACAATAATCACGCCGGATATAGATACACGATCCAAAATAAATAATTAGTACATGAATAAAGGAAAGCAAAATGCGAACCAGTACTTTCAGGAATAAAAAAAATTCACAAATCTTTATTCTTGAATCAATACCCTTAGGATACATTTGATGGTCATAATTAAAGAGATAGAATAGGATATAATATAATATATTGTCTTAATCCAGTATTTAATGGGCCAACAAGATATGATAAGTCAATCATATCGCTCTATCCTATCATGTCTCCTTAATATAAATCTTATCATGGGATGAGGGTTGGGTAAGAAACTAACAGAATAGAAAATAATTTTTTTTCATAATTTACCCTTGAAAACATAATTTAAAATATAATAAAACATAAAAATATTGAAAATAAAAAATATTAATATTATAAAATATAAAATAAAAATAAAAATAAATTTAAAAAAATATTAAAGATAAAAATTAAAAATTAAAACTATAATTATAAAAGAAATGTTCATTAATAATGAATTTTAAAAATCATGTGCACTTTTTGACAAGATTAATTTTGTCATTTTATATTATCTTAAAAAAACTAACAAATATAAAAAATTAATACCTTAAAAATATTTAAAATAAAAGTTAATATTAAAACTTATAATATTAATATTAATTAGTTGAAGTTAAAAATTATTTAAAAATATTATATGTAATTTTGTCACAAGGCTAATTTCGTTATCACATAGTATTTAATAAATTAAAAAATATAAAAAATTAGAAATTATCAAAATTCTAATAAAATATATATTTAAAATAAAAACTAAAACTTAAATATTCATATTAAAAATTATAAAATTAATAGAAAATATTAAAATTAATTTTAAAAAGTTATATATTATTTTGTCACATGGGTAATTTTGTCTTTTTATATAATTTATATTATATCATACTATTATTTGATTCATCTCAAATACATGACATGATAACATAATGTTATCTAGTTTTTTATCAGCTGCACATCAAACACAGGATAATATAAGAGCTTATCATATCTATATCATATCATTTTCTTATCTAGCTCTCTTATCATATCTGTTTATATCCTATCCTGACCATCAAACGGACCCTTAAGATAATTAATGCATAATATGTGTGTCTACTTAGGAGTATGCTATTGAGTTTAATATATATACATTGACAATTTAAAAAAAGTTTTATATGATTATCCATCTCACCATGTAATTATTTGTTGAGATATTTTATATAGTATTACAACAAAGTGCTACCACAGTGAATTATGATTGGATGACCATCTTAAATTTGTTTATAGTACTGTCTCTCTAAGTTTTTTTACAAAAAAGTTCAAAAACTATACACTAACTATGTAAAAATTGAGAACTGCTGGTACAAATTATATATTTTGCACGAAATAGTTCCAAGTGCCACATAACCGATAGATAATAATAATATACACCGAAGTAGTGCATGGAAATTTTTTTTCCCTTTTGTATACCCAAAAAAAAAAAATGTATGGAAAAGAGCCAAACTAATTGAAACAAGTCAGGTGGGTTTCGTGCGCTTTTGTGCTAGTCCAGTTCGTAATATATATTTAACATTTTTTTCAAAAAAACACACAAAAGTTTATATCTCATTATGATGACACGTTGTAATATTATTTCTTAAAACACAAATATCTGCATAGTGAACGTGATGAGATGCTTATGTAAAATATGTAAAACTTTTTTATATTTTTTTGAAGAATTTTTTTTATATTGTTAGTGTACAGCAGTAATTGAATTCTTTAAAAATCATAATTAGCCATAAAATCTCATATTAATTTACTATTTCATATATAACTAATTGATAAATATATCCTAAAATTAACATGAATATAAACTGTTCTTGGCAGGAATAATGTACTATTTAATTATGTTATACGTAGCAACAATATTGTTGCTTAAAAATCCCGCATCTGTGTGTTAGCTGTGCAAATTGAAGTCATGCAAAGAGTCAGACATAGCAAAGTAACATGATATATATTCTATATATAAGAATGATTTTCCTTAATTAATTAAGAAGGGAAACAAACAAATTAATGAAGAAAAGTAAAGAATAAGGTAATGGATTGTGGCCGTGGCGTAGGGGTTTCGTGATGTAAGGTATAGAATACTCCCATAGAGTATGCGAAGATAAAGGGCGAAGAGAGATTCTTAGCGTAAGGATTTCTTTCAGAGAGGACACGTAATGGCCATCGCCAGCATCAGGTTTAGGTTTTGCTGCATATGCAGTTAACTAGTGGCTCGAAGGAAAGCATCTTCACTGCAAAATCTTAATGAAACACTTCTCAATTATTAATTTCATGAAGATTTAGGTCCCGTTTGTTACGGCTTAAAAAAAAAGTTATTATGTTTTAAAATAATCTAGAGATTATTTTTTATAGATTTTAAAAAAATCTGAAGCTAATTTGTGTTTGTTTAGGATTATAAAAATCATTTTTTCAACTCTTATGAATGAGAAGCTACTTTTTTCAGCTTTTCATTTTTAACCTAAAAATCATTTTTTAAAAAAAATCATTTTCTAAAAAATATGAAACAAACACAATTAAAATTAAAAAAAATAATTTTTAACATAAAAAAAGTGATTTTATTCTAAAAAAAGCTGTAACAAACGCCCCCTTAATTATAATTATAATCAATCAATGCAAGAAGGGTCAAGGGTGCCTACTACACTAACTGATGTCCACCTTCTTGCATTATATATCTTACAATATACCAATCATTAATTATATGATAATGTTGCTTAAACCTTTTTTTTTTTGGTACATAAAGAGGGCTGCAACAGCCCGAACAAAAAAAAAAAACTAACAATCTATTATAACATTCCTGGGTATGGAGACCCCAGTATCATCATCAAAAAGAAATTGCCGCAACACCCTAGGGGGCTGCTCCAGCACCTGCACGTCCGAAGAATCCAAAGAGATGCTATGGTTGGCTAGCCAATCTGCACTCCTGTCACTACAAGAAAACACGGGATTACCGACGGCCTAAAGCCGTCGGTAATCCATAAAAGCCGTCGGTAATCCAGTTTTACCGACGGATAACCGACGGCCTAAAACCCGTCGGAAATATGGGCGTCGCAAAGGATTACCGACGGACTCTCCTTTACCGTCGGTAATACCGACGGGTATAACCGTCGGTAAATGAGGCCGATTACCGACGGGTAAAGCCGTCGTTAGATTTCCGACGGACTTGACCGTCGGTAAATCTGAAATATTTCCGACGGCTTAGGCCGTCGGTAATCGGGAATTTTTAATAAAAATAATAAAATTATTAATTAATAACCAAATTAATTTTATTCTTTAAGTAATTAATTAATTTAATTATTTATTTGTTTAATTATAAAAATAATTTACTCTCATATTAAACATATTTATTTATTAATTTAATTAAAAATTACTTGTAATTTAATTTAATTTAATTATTAATTGATTTTCCATATATAAAAATGTGATAACGTAAACTAAAAAGCAAAATAAAAGAAAACATAATAAATAAAAAAATTCAACGAATAAAAATCAGTAACTAAAATAATATCCGAAACGAAAAAAAATGATATCCAAAAATATGAAAAAATATAAGTACAAACAGAACTAATAGTCCTGGTACTCCTGATCATGATCGAGATCCTCTACATCATCTGGATCATCGACATAACCATGAGTACGCGGAGGCGAAGGCGGAGGCGGAGGCGGAGGCTGAGGCTGAGGCGGAGTAGGCTGCTGGCGAGCTAGCAACTGGTACATCTGCTCCTGTCGGCCGCAAAGACTGAGTCAAAAGCTCTTCTTCTTTGGGCCACGGCCCGCTTCAACTCGGCTATCTCCTGGTCATCCGCGCAGAGCGACCAGCGGCGCCACTACTACTCGACGACTCTCCAGTGTGTAGGCGGCGGGCCCCTTTTTTGTAGTTGCTGGCAAGGTCGCCAGCACCATATAGGCGGCCCTTCTTCTTTCCGCCAACCACTTCTGCCCAAACCCTCAGCGGTGTAGATAGATCGTCAGGGCTCTGAGATGGAGAACATGATGAGCTCTGAGATCTAAGCCGAGACATCCTCGCCTCAAACTCCTCCTGTTAAACAAACAAATAAGTCAAATCTTTTTTTTTTAACAAAACAATATAAACATTATTAAAAAAATATTTATTATATTTTATAATTACCTGAGTCCGCCTCGAACGCTCATCAACGAAATCACCAGTACTCCTCTTCGTATGAGTTGCAAGATGAAGCTCGTGCAACTGAACTTCTCTCCCCAACCTCCTCGACTGAGATTGTATTAATAAAAAAATTTAAATAAATAATAATAATAATAATAATAATAATAAAATAATAATAATAACAATTTTATAACACGTACAAGTCTAACTGCGTCTTTGCGCTTTGACCGACATCGCTTGCCTCCAGTGCAAGCCGCCACCCTTCTCGAGAGGCCCTATTCTTCTTGGCCTTGGCTGGTCGCTGGAACTCGGGGAGTTCGGTGCGCTACCACCGCTTTGCCAGAGCTCGTCCCTATCCAACTGGTGGCGATCACGATCACGGGCATCTCGAAGCATGTCGAGAAAGGCGGTGGGAGGCCTTCATATGAAAATTCTTCTCCATCGCCTCCTCATCTTTTTCCTCCCAAGCAACCTCGTCTGTATCAATATAAGACATTATTAAACATAATTGAAATTTACGAAAATAAAATAATATGCAATAAAATAAAAATTGCGACTTACTCTGAAAGAATTAAACATATGGTCCCGCTCAAAATCCTTGATGTCCCCAGGTGGGCCAAAACTCTGGTAATTCTCCTCAATTGTTCTTTGTGATAGCTAACGTGAGCTTTGAGGGAAGAAACCTGAACAATAAAAACATGTTAAATAAAAAATATATATATATATATATATATATATATATATACATGTAAATTATTAATAACTCGAAAAAATTGCAAATACTTACCCTCTACCAGATGGGCTGATAAGAACTCGACCATCATACAAAATCTCAAGAGTGTCAGGCTCGCCCTCCCCTGCTCAAGAACCTCCTCTGCTTGAACCTCCTGCTCCTCCCCGCCCCGCCCAACATCGGTGTCATCGTATATGGCCCGTACTATAATCATGGTCGGACCGATGAGCATCGCCACCGGATCGGGCACAACATGGGAACTGAAGCGCCATGTGGGCTGCTGGAACCGGGGTGGGGATCATGTCAATGTGAGGCAAAGGTGCCGAACGATGCCCAGTCTGTGTCGCTGGTGTCGAATGTGCCTGAGTCTGTGTAGGTGGTGCAGAAGGCTGTCTAGGTGCAGGAGGTGTATCAGGCTGTCTCGACGTAGATGTACTAGGACGACGTGTAGATGACAACGTCGAAAACCCAGTAGGGTCACGCCTAATGATGGTCGGCCTCTGACGACGAGGGGGGTCGAGGGCGATCCCCTTCCCCTTCCATTTACCACCACTGGGTGGTCTGGGGGGGTCTGCTCCTGAACCTCCCGATGCCATATCTGTCTATAGAGCAATTGAATAATAACAGTCATGAAATATTATATTTAAACATAACAATATTACAAATGAATTCCATAAAAATAAACAAGTTATGAAAATAACTGACAAATTAAAATATATTGTTACACATTAATTTCTCAAATTGTAAAAAGTTAAACAATTTCAATCTGCCCATTCTGCCCACTCAATTTCGGCATCGTCTTCAGATCTTGATGGTTACGCCACTTCTTCATTTAATTCTTCTCCCCCTTCTTCATCTTCATATGTGATTGGATTGTCACGTAGTCGAGTAATGGGTTCCACTTCATTTACTACATTGACATGAGACATCTCATCCACTTGATAAGCCACTTCTTCTGTGTATCATACGCTTCAATGCGACCAGTGGTTTTATCTTTATTGCGACACACCAACCTTGTTTGTCCTTCGAGTTGATGGATAAGGGACATAATACACTTGTCTTACATGTTGTGCCATGATAAACGGATCAAACATTTGGTATCTTCTGCTCATGTGTATGTCAACAGTATTATATTTTCGATCCACTCTTGTGCCTCTATTTGATGGATCAAACCAATTACAATAAAATAGCACTATTTTTTTAGTATAGTCTAAAGTATTGTACGTCAGTTCATATATATGTTGAATCACGCCGTAAAAGTCATCTTCACCTCCATCTGGCACCTTTTACATAAACCCCGCTGTTAACTGTTTTTTCCCCTCTGTTTTTGACTGGGTTTGGAATTTGTATCCATTTACAAAGAATGTGTGCCATTCTTTTACACGTGATTTAGGACCATGAGATAAATTTCTCAAGTGTTGGATTTTAGGGGATTCTGCCTCGCTATACACCTGTGTACACACCATGTGCAAACAAATTATGGTTCCTATTTTCAAACAATATTTTTGTATTTTCAAACAATAAATAATAATAATATATATATGACGACTCAAAAAACATACCTGGTTCCTAAACCACGTTGGGAAATATTCATGAATATAGGCAGAAGAGTCTTGTACGCTTGTGGGCTTAGTTAACAAGAATGCCCTGATCAAGTCATTATCAAACAAATGATCAAGAGCAATTGTGGATTAAAGAAATTGAAAGTGGTCAAAATGATACATACGTTAGATACGGTGATATACGCACGGTTGATCAACACGTGAGCGTGGTGACTTCCACACTTCGCGTTATCCGATTATCCACCTCCTTTCCCCCATGACGGCCGGAAAGGCAAAATAATGATAAGACAAGCGGGTGTCTTTCACTTTCAATTTCTACTTCATTCCTACTATTTGTTGGTGTCAACATGAAGTTCGTAAAATAATGGGAACGTAAATGGATTGTCTCACGGTGTAAGTAAGTTGCACAAATAGATCCTTCAACCCTGGCCTTATTTTTCACCGACCGCTTTGAGTCACCCATAAATCTAAAAATAACAACGTTGATGATAAAAATTGATACATTTAACCCTTCAAATAAATATTTATTTTAGAGAATACTTTATTATAGTACCTTTCGAATGGATACATCCATCTGTATTGAGCAGGTCCACCAAGCCTAGCTTCATGTGCAAGATGCCTTTGCTAGATGCTCCATAGAATCAAAGAAAGCGGGGAAATATTCTCTTCAACTTACAAAGAATGACTGGTATGTTCTGCTCCATCCTTATGAGATCATCCTCTCTCAATGTCGCAGAACACAAATCTTTAAAGAATTGGTGAGTTGATCGGTGGATTTAAAACATTTGACGACAAGGAACTAAATGCAATAGGAAGTAAACACTCCATGAATACATGACAATCATGGCTTTTCATCCCAATCATGGTTCCTTTGTTCACATCGGCACATCTTGCCAAATTAGAAGAATAACCATCCGCATCAGAAGTTCTTTTATCCACCGACAGATCGACTTGGCTTCCTCAAGATTAAAGAGTAACAGGCTTTGGGTTTCGTGGTCTTCCCATCCGACCGATTCACAAATGCAAGTCCTTTCGCCTCTGATAAAGTGGTAAGTCTAGTCCGCCTTCTCATTGTCTTTTGTTTTTCCTCGACGTTCATCAACGTGAGAAAAACATTGTCAAAAAGTTCTTCTCAATGTGCATAACATCAAGGTTGTGTCTCAATAAATTATCTCTCGATGGCGGATCCCAAAAATACTTCTTTTTGTCCAATTATGCCATTGTCCATATCCTTCAAATCGATCCAATTTGCCAAAATCTGTGATTTTGGCGGTTCCATAACCCTTTCCCAGATCTGCTCAAGGCGTCAACCTTGAGGCGGACCATCTAATTCAACTTCCCTTCTTGAAAGCGTTCTTATTAGTCTAAATGCATGATCATCGGGTAAAAACCTGCGATGTGAGTCAAACCAAGAACTCTTCCCCCAAATTTCAAGGTAAAGGCCTTTGTATGCTCCATGCAATGCGGACATGCCATTTTACCATGAGTACCCCAACCGGACAACATGCCATATGCAGGGAAGTCATTAATGGTCCACATCAGTGACGCCTCATTGTAAAATTCCTCTTTCGTGCAATATCGTGCGTCACAACACCATTCCACAACCTTTTGAGATCGTCAATAATAGGCTCTAAATAGATGTCAATACCATCTGTCGGATTATACGGACCGGTATAACACAGGTCAAGAACATATAAGGCTTAGACATGCACATTTCGGGAGGAAGATTGTATGGGGTAACTATAATCGCCAACAAGAATAAGGTTTAGTCGTGGATTGAACATACGGGTAAAACCATCGAGCATAAGCCAAGTCGTACATTACGTGGATCTGCTTTGCAAAATCGGGATGCACACGATCAAAGTGCTTCCAAGCTTCACCATCGGAAGGGTGGCACAACATACCAAGTGCTTCTATTCTCATAGTGCCATGTCATTTTGTCTGCGATCTGTGGTGATGCAAACATTCTCTGCTGACCTTGGAATAATTGGCAAATAAAACATTGCCTTCAGGAACTAGTTTTTGTCTACCCGTCCGATTATTAGTATGTGACATATACCTAGGCTCACCACAAAATTTGCATTCAACTAGCGCACCATCGTTTTACCAAACTCATTGTCGTAATACAACATACACCCTCTCACACAACAATCAATCCTTTTAGATTCCAAATTTCAACTTGGACACTAAGCTTTTAGCCTCGTAATAACTTTTTGGCAAACCATCTTTGATAGGTGACGAGTCCAACATCATTTTGTTCACGAGATCCAAGCACGCCGGTAGCACCACAGTTGGACTTAAGAGCTAAGAGCCTCACACACATTGATAACTTAGAGTCTCAGAGACCCTTCAAACAACGACTTGTTTGTTTCTAACAACAGATTATAAAATTTTGTGTTTGTCTCATTTGGAAGTTCATCTGTGTCATCATCTTTGTTGCTCATCGAATAACACGTTCACCCCCAAGGCATCACAAACCATATCTTGCATCAATTCAATCGCTCACCACATCCGAATCTACGAATCGCTTGAAGCACCTTCGTAATTATCGTGAACCCCTAAATCAACGTGAGGCAACTTTTCACCATGTCTAGTCCAAATCCAGTAATTAAGCCTAAATCCAACTGAATACAGGTGGTGCATGACCTCACTTGGGCTCTTAATCCTTCTGCAATCGCAATTAAAGCACAGACATCTAATCCTTCCATTAGTTTTGAAATCTTTATGTGCCATTGCGACTTGGACAAAGTACGCAACCCCAGCGCAAAAATCTGGTTTCAAACCCCCTCTCCCCGGATACAACCTATCGTACATCCAACTACGACTCGAAAGAAAATATTCCATCTTCTCGCATGTAAAAAAATGACAATTTCAAAGAAGACGACGTTCTTACAACCGCTCTCTTTCTTTAAATGGTATGACTTATCCCATTCGAGAAAAAACTTTTTCAGAACTTCGTATAATAATCATTCCTTAATTCTCGTATCTTATACTTGACAAAATTTCGCAAAGATTTCCCATTGGTCTCTGAGTACACAAAATGAACGCGATTATGAACACCGCAATCAAGTATGCACCCAGAGAACAAAAGGAAATGAATCGAACGAAATTTCATCAAATATAAAGATACGAGAATTAAGCAACAACTATTATACGAGTAAAGAAAAAGTTTTTTCCCAAACTGTCCGACTTGGACAATTCAAGGTTCAATATACAATGAGCACATGGTACCCTAAAAGAGTATATGAACTCAATAATATATTAAACCTCAAACGGGAAGCTAAGGCTTCTCTCCGATACTAATAACAACAATCAAACATCCATTTCATCAATAATTAAAAAGTAACATGTTGAAAGTTGACATCCTCTTAAAGGATAGAATTAAACAAGCAGAAGTGGCAAGGGAAGCATAAATCCTTTTAACAATTTTTGTTTTCATAGTGGTTTGGCTTGGTATATGCCATGCAATTAGAGCTCCTATATGGATGCAAAATTAGGTTGTAATATCCTTGCTTTCCCTGTTGATTACCTAGGAATCCCTTAAGGGGTAAATCCTAAGAAGGTAGCTACTTGGAAACCAGTGACAGCAAAAATTAGAAAGAAAGGGACTGATCTTTCTGCTACTAATAAGGAAGATAATTTTAGTGTTGATATATAATGTCCATTTCTTGGAATAAATTAACACCTTGATCTTCTAAAACAAAAAAATAAATAAAGCAAACAAACTTCAACCTCAGAGAGCATATTGAACATGCATTCCATTCTCCTGGTAAGCACTTTTACAATTGGATTTTTCTACGTGGGTGTGTAGCAACTGGTAGATTTTGCTAAAAGCAAAAATGTGGGTGTGTGTGTTATTGTGGCAAGGATATATAGTGCAGTTTTGTTAAGGGTATAGTTATTTGACCCCACATTTGACATCACAAGGTACAAAAGGCAAATCGTACATCTCTAGCATAAAAGCGACCATTCCCAAGGGATCCATACAACTCATATTCTACGTTATTTTAGGCAAAATAACTCTAGAAGTCATTTATGTTAATTTAAAGTTTCAAGTTAGTCATTTATCTTTTTTTTTGTTTCAATTTAGTTTCAAATTTATAATTTTAATTTTGAGGCAAACTGCTAATGGTGATATAAAACGAGAAATACATGTGTGCCACAAGCACAATCTGTTGTATCAATTGTGTCACAAATTAGAACTCAACAACTTGTTGCAAAAAGTAAAAAAAGATCAATTTGGCCATTCTTGTCAACAAAAGGCTCCGCCCCTGGGAGTTTGTATTACTAAGTTGCCCTTTAAAAGACTAAAATTGTGGTGGTAAGAAAATTAATTATAAGGATAAATTAATATTATAAGACAAAATAATGAGTAAAAATTGTATAGAGACTAAACTTTACCTTAAACATAAAATATATGGGTGAAAAAATAGCACGAGTACACGAGTTCAAACCCTTGTAATATTCGAGTTCAAACATCTCAACTCATTTCAAACCATTTTCACCCCTTTCTCCTGTTCACCTTAATTAACTTCCTCTAATGTGAGTATTAATACTATTCCTTTAAGCTTCTTTAACTCAGCTCGTGATGGCTCCCCAAAATAAAAGGAACATATTAAATACAATTTCTAAATAAATAAATTCCTTAAACTCAAGGAATATCGGATTTTAATTCCCAGTTTAGTGAGAAATAGTTTATTGAATAAAATGGTTGTATATGGCGGAATAATAGATCATTATTATTGGAAATACATAATTTAATTTCAGGATGTAGTTGCACCGCGACTTCTTCAAGATTTATTAAAGAATAAATTCGATTGCTGATGTTTTTTTGAATTGATGTTGTAAAAACACAGTTGAAATATGGTCCCTCAAAATCATTAATGTTTTGCTTTTTTGGTTCCAAAAAATCTTGGGTTTTTGGGAAAGCGGGGAATCAAAGGTGCACAATCCACGATTTTTAGGGGGATCAAAAGTGCAACTAAAAAAACATAGGGACCAAAATCGCCAAATTGAAAAAGTTAGGAGATCAAAATCGCAAAAAATTAAATAGGAGGACCGAAAACACCAAATTGAGAAAATTTGGGGACTAAAAGTGCATTTAAGCCAAATCTTTAATTACATTTGTTAAGTTTTAATGAAATTTTTTATTTGATTCTTCAGTTTTAAGAATATGAAAAGAAAGCATTATTGCATGACATAAATACATTTATATTGAATATATGAAACACATCCTATTATTTTCTATTGGTTTTATTTTTATCACCATAAACTCATTTCTATTTCTCTTGCAACTTTCCAAAGCTATATATCGGTTACATTTTTAAAACAATTGTAGTAATAGTTTATAATTAATAATAGTGACCGAAAGAATATAGTGAACTTTTGAGCTTTGAATTTGAATGGTTAAGAGGTAATTTTGGAATCTAATTTACGATTTCTTTCACTTCTTCTTTTTCCGTTTTATTTCCTTTGGTTACTATTATTCTGTGCATTGTATAGGATTAAGTATTATATGTGTCATGATTTAATTTCAACACACATACTCTTTTTATTTTTAAAGGCAAAGGAATATATAATAATAAAAAGGGGCACCCCTACCCAAATACAGAGGGATCAAAAACACTGGCCTAACTAAAATAACTAAATTTGTTGCTTTTGGATTATTTTCAAAGCAATCTCCTATAGACTCCTAGGACATCAACCCACTTTCTAGTAGGACAATATATAACTGGCCTAACTCATAAATCATAATAACCTACAATTAAATTTTGGTGTTTAAGGGATCCGAAAGTAAGAAACACTTTGCATCTGCATGGGCTACTTCAACATTAACATAATGTCTACTTCAACATTAACATAATTCTTTTTCTAATTATGTTAGCTGTAGATGTTTTAGGAATTTCTTGTGAATTCTATTGCAATTTTATCTAATATATGACTATCCTTTAATGACAAATCACAATTACTTTTCCAAGAGAGTAATTCAACACACCCGACATGAATTCTTTGTCTCTTAATTTAGTTAAACATAATTAGATAAATGTAATAATTACATGCTAGTTTTGCTTCACAAACATATCAACATAAGTTTAACATAGTTTAAAATCGAACACCCATCCTTGAAACCCTAGCTAGCTAGCTCAACACAATTGTATCAGACATCTGACTTCCAAATTGTAAAGCCAAAGAAAAAAAAAAACCCAACAGATTATAACCCTTCAACAATCACCAAATACAAAAAGACAGATATATCAGAATAAAACCACACCAAACCCGATCCATTTAACACCAATTTGCATGCATAACACACAGCTGCACTGACTCACACTTATAACGCCGGTTTTATCCAATCAAATTGTCATTGTCTCAATCTTATAACAATAAAATAATCTTATAACATACATCATTTCAAAATTCTCTCTGTGGGGAGAACTATGAAGGAAATCAAATAAATATGTCGGTGTGGGGGTCTCTCAGCCGACCCTTTTCCACCCAATGAGTAAACCAACATTTCGTTAGAGTGTATACCTCAAAAAAAGCTTCTCCTCAAATGTCAACCTGGATATGCCAAAATACTTACTTCTTCTCGTTCAATATATCCAATTGCCTCAAATCGTACAATCTAAAAGCAATCGCAAGCAGACCAAGAAAATATAATTGATATTTTATTAATATCGATGGTATTAAAACAAATAATGTAACAAAATAAACAACTGCAAAATGCTTCTTGTGGAAGACACCAAAGAAGTATAAGGATGAAAGACACCAAGAGCATGCACAAACTCCTCAAATTCTATAACGCATGCATTCTTTTTTCATCAAAGACATCAAAGACCTAGAAAATTTTGCAAGCAATAAAATGGACTCAATTAAACAGGTCTAAAAGCAAGAATAGCGATAAACAAAAGATCTTTACGCAAATTAAGTATATATATGTGTAACCAAAGCATTTTATAATTACGGATTACGAAGGGAAAGGGAGGACAGGTACGCTTTTTATTTCAAACAAATATTCTCTAACAAAGCTTGGATAATATGCATATAACATCATCTCATGATACCACTTGGGTATGCCATATAAGGTCGACATAATATCATAATATCATGTAAATAGTAGTATCATGCAAACAATCTTCATAATATCATGTACCAAAACAAAATCTTCATAAATTAAAATTATTTGTATGATCAGTTAAATACAGAAAATGCATTTCCAGCTTCTCTTTTCTCCACCTTCCCCTTGCCCCAGATGGAAAACAGAAAAAGTAAGAACATGGAGACGATAATCAATTGCTTATGGTATTTGATTATTGAATTTCAGAAAATGGAAAAGACATACAAGCAAATTGCAGCCAAGCAACATCACCAATGTAAACTTCTTAAATTGAAGAAATTTTATCTAGTTTTTAAGTAAATTATTATTTTATTTTTTTAATAAAAATATATAGACGCAATCGCGTTATTAATTACATTGCACAATACCACACAATCAAGCTAGCACCCTTTGTTTTTTTTTTTTTCTAACCAACTCTTAATTATGGAGAAATTCTACTCAATTTTATTGCTAATGAATCACATTCTGTTTTAGCCCTTATTGTTAAAACAAAAATTCGCGAATTTGATAGGAACTAATTCTAAGAGTTTTGATTTTTGAAACGCCCACAAAATCAACACTCATCTAACACCTCTTATTCTTTCTATCTCTTCCTTCTTATCACACCACCTACATGTCACATCTATCACTCCTCTATCTCTATCTCTATCTCTATCTCTATCTCTATCTCTTTCAAGGTGTAGAGAAGCGTTAGTGTCCAAAAATATTTTCCTAGCTTAACTAGTTCAAAGAAGAATCACGGTAAGTCGGACTTTACATTACATATATATGCAGGGGAACAAAATAAATATACATCATAGTTACTTGTCTGTATCATCTTCTTCGATACTTCCTTTCCACAAGCCTTTTGATATCAAAATCAAAGCTTGATTAGCTCGGCAGTGATCAAATACAGTAATAAGAGTCTAAGAGTCAACAGCCAAAACTAAATACACAATCAGAATGACCTAAATGAATTTTAGAATGTCTACAAAAAATTTGCATCGAAAATATGAGGCTATTCATCAATATCAAGGCTACATGCTAGCATTTTTAAAAATTGGCAGTTAAAATACATTTATCTACTAAAATTTGCAAGATTACCACAATGTATCAACCCACTTAATTAGAAATCAGTAGACATAAACATGAACCTTAAAAACAACGTAATTGGTGATAAGAGCAATAGAAGAGCATGTTTTATTTCCCGCTTAGGGAAATCCATAAAAATCTCTCATTCACGACCATAGTGATGACGGATGATGCATAATTAAGCAACAGGATTGATGATCTAAGGGAGCCATACACCACGCCCAAACAAGGGTCATGTACCTTTTATCAAATATAATAACCTAATATAATATTAAGTCTTAACAGCAATTACAAACACACCGAACAACCAGTATCCCTGATTCTCAAATAAACAAGATTAAAAGACATAATTAATTTTTAACAATTTCCATATTTTTGAACACTAATAAGGAAACTGGGAACAAAACCAAGAAGGTAATCTTCAAATCCTAAATCATTATGCCCTAATCAACTCCAGACCAGTACTCACAATTATGTAGGACTCACAGTTAGGTTATAAAAAAAAAATCCATTATAACTCGCGATTCTAGTCCACCACTTGCGTGTGTGCTTACGTTCACCATCAAAGAAGTTATAATTTCAGCAACCACAAGTTAAAAAAAATACAACAAAAATAAAATGCCCTTCAATTAACCTACCTCCTCACGGCGGGTTACGTTCGGCGGCAGTGCGGCGGAGGGCGGCGGAGGCGGAGGGCGAATGAGGTATGAAAGGTGCAGGTGTCGATTCCTGAGTCACTAGTGATAACGAACACGAACGTAAACAAACTATACAATCACTTCATAAATAATTTATTCTAACGATGATAGCATCGAAACTGAACATACAATCAAAGAATAGTACCTTTTAAATGCAGAATTTGAAGAGTAGCGGTCGACGGCGACGGGAGAGGGAGAAAACGGGGGAGGGAGAAGGAGAGAGCGGCGGCCCTGGCGGAGGGGCGATGGGCGTGCGGCCCTGGCAGAGGCGTGGTGGCTGGCGCGACCGGGAGAGGAGGAGCGGAAGAGAGGTGGTGGTGGCGGCGCTGGCAACGAACGAGAGAGGAGAAGAGAAGAGAAGTAAAAGGAGAACGAAAGAAAAGGGGAAGAAACGGTTTTTGTCTGGCTGTATCTGGACTTTATCGACGGCCAAATTAACATTACCGACGGGCTAAACCCGTCGGAAACTTTCTCGGGTTTACCGATGGCTATTTTCAAATACCAACGGGTTAATGCCGTCGGTATATGATAAAAGCGGGAAACTGAAAGGGTATACCGACGGCCTTTTACCGACGGTCAGTGGCCGTCGCCAAAAACACGGCTTTCCGACGGCCTAGCCATCGGTAACGTTGAGCGTATGACGGATTGGACTTACCGACGGGTAAAGCCATCGGAAAGCCGTGTTTTTGGCGACGGCCACTGACCGTCGGTAAAAGGCCGTCGGTATACCCGTGATTTCTTGTAGTGTGTTTCCTTCCCTCCAAGTATGCACAAACTCAACTGTCCAATCCTCTCTAGCAAGCGAACGAATATGGCTCACCAACGAGGAGGCCTTGTTAGTAGCAGACTCTGTGGCTGAAACCATATCAATGAGCACCTTGGAATCACTCTCAACGATAATTCTCTTAAGACCATCTTGCCAGGCTAGTGACATTCCCAGCCACATGCCCCACATCTCAGCACATAACGCATCACAAGTACCAAGACGACGGGCATATCCTTTGACCCATCTACCGGTAGCGTCCCGCAGCAGACCACCACACCCAACACTTCCCAGATCCCTTTTACAGGCTCCATCACAATTAAGTTTATACCACCCATCAGGTGGGTGCTTCCACTTTACATAGTAGACTTCCTTATTACTTTTGAAATGATTTCTGCGGATTAAAGAGGTTGTGTGTACCTCCCGAGCCAGTTTGAGGATTGGAATAATAGGATTGTTTGGCCTCGAAAATCCTTCCTCAAAGATGGACATGTTCCTCCACTTCCAAAGATACCAACAGGCTATCATAAATACAGTGGGCCAATCAGATTCTGCCACAAAATTCCTCTGTTCTCGAAGATTAGAGAAAAACCAATCCTGGTTGTCATAACTATAGAACTGTGCAATGTCACAAGAAGGGACTAACCTTAGCCAAACTTGGCAAGCAAACGGACAGTCCCTCAACACATGCATCTGGTTTTCCTCTTCTGCTTTACAACACTGACAAATAGGAGAAATAGCTGGGTTCCATCTATGTCGGCGACAATTTGTGAGAAAACGTTCATGAGCTGCCAACCACATAAAAGTTTGAATCCTATGTGGCAACTTTCCATTTCCACAGACAGGCCCAATCACCCGACACAGGAATATTCGATGTCGTTAGATAAGTGTAAGCTTTTATAACTGTAAACTCATAGAGGCTAGTGGATCCCCAGCTTACAGTGTCAGCTCCATCAGATTCCAAGGGAGGGGGGATGGTAGTCAATTTATCAAACAAGGCAGTCGGCATAATCTGGCCAAGCAAAGGCAAGTTCCATTGACCATCATTAGTCTTGACATCACAAACAAGCAAAGTAGTATCAATCACATGAGCTGGATTCTCTATTTTCGAAAAAATAGAAGGCTCACCAGGTAGCCATTTATCTAACCAGAAGTTTATCCGCTTGCCATCCCCCAGCTTCCACACAATTCCCTACTGGAATTTAGGCCATACTACCGTTAAAGCTCTCCATAATGATGAGTCATAAGGCTGGGAATCAATATTAGTTAATAAATCATTATTTCTGCCATATTTGCCAATCAATACTTGGCACCACAAATCATTTGGCTTGTGCACCAAGTTCCACAGAATCTTTAACAAAAAGGCTTCATTCATAAGCTCAGGTTTCTTGATCCCTAAACCACCGTTTGCTTTAGGAAGGCAGCACACCTCCCATTTAACAAGGTGAGTCTTGCGGCTATTGTCTGTATCACCCCAAATGAAAGGTCTTTGAAGCTTCTCAATATCTTCATAAATTGTCTTAGGCAACTTAGCATATTGCATATGGTAGTATGAAATAGCACTTACAACTGATTTGGAGAGTGTAAGTTTACCAGCAAGACTCAAGCATTGTTGCTTCCAGCCACTCAATCGCCCCTGAATTTTGTCGATAATATGGCGGTATTGCCCTCTAGTGCTTATCCTCTGTGCAAGGTTTTCCCCAAGGTACTTTCCCAGAGTAGCAGCCTCACAGAACCCAGTATGATGCAAAATATCTCCTCTCAACTACTGGTCCACATTTTTAGAGAAGTAGATTTGAGTTTTTTGAGCATTCAATCTCTGACCAGATGCTTGACAAAATTGATCAAGGCAATGCGTAATACAATAAGCTTGTTCAATGGAAGCTTCTGTAAAAAGTAGAAGGTCATCAGCAAACAGAAGATGGGAGATCTGTGGCCCCTGCCTACCAGCACGCATAGGTTTCCAATACCCTACTTCCACTTGATCAACAATGATATGTGACCATCTCTCCATGCAAATAACAAATAGATATGGTGAGAGCGGGTCACCTTGTCTAATGCCTCACGTAGGAGAGAAAGAATCAGTTTTATCCCCATTCCAAAGAATCTTGAATGAGGAAGAAGTAATGCAATGTTGGATGATTTCTGTAAGCTTTGGAGGAATATTACAGTCCTTCAGGCACTGAATGACAAAATTCCAATTCAGTCTGTCATATGCTTTTTCAAAGTCAATCTTAATCGACATAAAAACTTTCTTTCCTTTCATTCTAGACATGGTGTGCACCATCTCCTGTGCAATGATAATATTATGATGAATGTTATGCCCCGGTATAAAGCTAGACTAATGGGGGATATTAGGCTATTCAGGAGCGGCTTGATTCTATTAACAATAATCTTCGTAATTAGCTTGTACACCACATTACAGAGAGCATTGGGACAGAATTAAACTTAAACAAGACACAAAGCGAGTTAGCCAGAACATCATAACTAAAAAATATGTTTAATTACTTTTGGTCCCTTAAGTATCAGGATTGGGCAATTTTAGTCCTTCAAGTTTCAATTGCGCAAATTGGGTCCTCCAGATATTGTGATTGTGCTAGTCCCTTAGGTTTCAATTGTGCGAAGTGAGTCTTCTAGTTACTTCAATTGTACGATTTTGGCCCTTTTAATTACCGTTCAATTTCTAATAAAAATTGTTGATGTATCGTGTGTGGTATGACTTAACACATAATTTAGTCTAGATGGCATATTAGTTGACTTAAAAATTTAAAAAACTTATACAACATTTTCAATGATAAATTGAATGAAATTGATTAGAGGGACAAAAAACGCACAATTGTGATACCTACAGAACTCGATTCACTCCATTAATTAGAATCTGGGGGATCAAAATCGCACAATTGTAATACCTTCGCTCAAATAGAACTTTGGGGACAAAAATCGCACAATCGCGATACCTGATGGACCAAAAATGTAATTAAGCCTAAAAAAATATTTAATCCAGTTTAATGTCACACCACTTTAATACAAATCCAATTTTATTTGTTGTCAAAACCATCGTTAGTATGGTAAAATTTGAGTTGAGATCCTCTCTCCATTTAGGAGAGAGATAGGCACAAATAAAAGATTTGGTGTATCAAACTTTAATTATTATTTAAAAAATTTAAATATTTAAAAACATATCCCTCTCCTAATGGAGCCCTCCATTTCTTTTGAGAAATGGAGATGATCTTTACTCGTAAAATTTGGTTTTGTTAAAATCAAGTTCGACGAGTCACTAGGATCTCACTAATAACAAGTTTAGGGTCAAATAAATTTTATCTCACTAATTTTTAGGTGTAGTTACATTTTTCACCCCAATTTATTAAATGAAGCATTTACCTTCATTGACCCTCAATAGCTTTAGCCATTTTTTGTGTAATTGTGACTTTTGTGGACATTTTAAAATTGAAAGAAAAGATAAATAATGACTAGACAATTTTTTTTGATAAATAAAAATTTGGGGTCGGGGGATGCTTTAAAAAAACTTACATTGGAATTTACATTTATCTCATTCCAAGGGGACTAGTGGGGATTCGATCCTACGACCTGTCAGATACGAGACCCTGTCATACTCCATTAGACCAACCTTTTAGGGTTGAGTCGACAAATTTATTTAATCAAACATATTCTATCAAAGCATATACAATTTTACCTCAATACATTAGAAGAATCGGTAAATCCCACAATATATTAGAAGAATCAGTAAAACAAAAAAATTTCACACCCATTTTCAGTTTCAACTTGACGACCTCCACTTGGTAGGGGATATAAGAACTATTTAAGGCAAAATGATAACCTTTAATTCTCTAGTTTCGAGGAACAACTTTATCGAAATGGGTCTTACTAATGAGTGTCCTAAGGGCATTGGTTAATAAATCCAAAAAAAAAAGTTTGTTTTGAGAATACAAGCTAAACACTTTTCGATGTAATAAATGCATCATTTTTCCATACAAACTTACCTCTTTTAATTTCTTAACCAATGTCTAAAGGGTACTTGTTAGAATTTTCCTATCAAAATATTCAGAAATGCTATACCCATAATAATCTACTTTGACTTCATGTGTGGCTCTTTAAACCAATTTGAATTGATGTTAGAAGTAGGAGCCATCAATGACGTGATTCATGAGTACTTTTTGGAAGTAGAAGCCATTGGTTTGAGAGCGAGTTCTACCGTGTATAAGTGTGATAGGTAGTACCATAATATACAGGTAATTTTTGCTATTAGATCAAATAGTCTACCAAACATTATCATGATCCATCCACAACATTTCAGACACTCTTTATCCTTTTCTCCCTTGCACCGTCCCCTATCTCTGCTCTATATCACCCACTCTCTGTAACTTTCCGTTTTGCTTCCTTTACTGCAACTTGTTTCCAAAATCATCTAACAAGCGAGACCTTGTTCTTCTGTTTTCATTGGTCATTCAATTATTGTGGCTTTTGAAATGTTCTTCTATTAACAACCCCAGCCCAAATCAAAGCACAAAGGAATGAATCATTAGCAAGTTCCCAACCAATCTCAATAATCATCTCAGCAAAAGTCTCTTTAGCACCAGCAACATTCCCTTCACTCTCCCACCCTTCCATCAAAATCAAAGAAGTATCAGAATCAGGCTTAACGAATTTCTTAGCAACCTGCAAATAATCATATGCTTCAAGAGTCCTACCGCAACTACAAATAGCAATCAAGAGGGATTCAAAGCAACAAAATCCCTAACGCAACCGTAATCTTCCATCAACTCGAAGGTCGTGACAGCGTCGGCGATGTGGCAGTGGAGATGTAGATGCTAAAAATGGAGGCGAAGGTGGAGCGGAAGAAAAGACCTTCTCTTTGCGAGGATTTAACGGCGTGCCACATTGCGTCGAAGAAACGATTTTTTGCCTAATATGTGTTGTATTTTTTGTATTATTTCAAAAGTTTAAATTAATTTTATTTTAATTTATTTCATGATTTCATTGATTGGTTTACATTAATTTAAATTATATTATTTCTTCAGCTTTTATTGTAAAGGTTTTTAATCCAACTTTTAAATATTTTAATTATTAGTGGGTTACGTTTCAAACCTTTTTAATGGTTTAAAGGAATAGTTATTAATAGTGGTTTAAAACAATGATTTGATTCCATCGGTTTTGACTTTCACAATCAATTTCCGTTCATTGTCTTTAATTTATGGGTTAATACCTTTTGGTCCATGTAATTTGAGCAAAATTCAGTTTTAGTTCCTGTAAAATCTTTTGTTTTGATTTAGTCTCTTTAATTTAAGATTTTTCCACTTTTAGTTCCTGCCGTCAAATCCCTATTAAAAATGTTGAGTTTTTCTTCCACTTTTTGTCCTTGTAATTTTAAGATTCTTCCACTTTTAGTCCCTATAATTTTAAGATTCTTCCACTTTTAGTCCCTGAAATTTAATAGGGATTTGACGACAGAGACTAAAAGTGGAAGAATATTAAATTATAGGGACTAAATCGAAACAAAAAATTTTTCAGGGACTAAAACCGAATTTCACTCAAATTACAGGGATAAAAGGGGTATTAACCCTTAATTTATTAAAATCAGGACGTTGGTTTTTCGTTTTGTTACTTAACAATTTGTCTATATAAAGCACTCTACTCCCTCCATTCCAAAACTATTGATATTTTAGTCTTTTATTTTTGTTCCAAAACTATTGATGTTTTAGAAATCCAATGTCTAATTAATGCTTTTTTTTTTCCAACTATACCCTTAGTTGGGAGAGAGAACTTAGAAATTGGTAATGTAATTAATGACAAATACTAATAGATTAAATAAGGATATTTTAGTCTAAATACATATTAATTTATTATTTCTTAATTTGTGTGTATTAACCTTAAACATCAATAGTTTTGAAATGGAGGGAGTATTATTTTATGTGATTGTGTGTTTTTTATGTTGTTTAAGCAGCATAGTTTTCAATATTTTCTCTTCTCTCTTTGGGTGCGTTTGATTTCCAAAAAACTAGGAGACTGGACAACACAATAGTTATTGTTCTATGTTAGATTCAAAAAAGAGTTAATGGACAGAACAAAATAAGGGACATGGGACAATACAAAAACCTAATTTTTTGTCCCCCACTAAACCATGAGATAAAAAAATTGTCCCAAGGGCAAACTACTTAAAAGACAAAAATACCCACTTTTTATTTTTATTTCTAACTAAATAAATACTCTCTCTCTCTCCCCGTTTACATATGTAAATATTATTAATATTATAATACATCTATTATTTATTTTATTATAAAGTATTTGTTATATTAGTAATTATATAATACTTATGTTTTATAATATATTGAATATAGAATCTTTTATAATATCTAAATATATGTTATATATGACATTATATTATATAATTAATTAAAATATAATATTACATTACACAAAATATTATATATTTTAAAATGTATTATATATTATACATTATATATTATATATTATATAATAGTTATATATAATAACATTGATACTAATGATAATACAATAATATATATCATCAAGGGCATTATGGTAAATTTTATGTTAGTTTGCTGGTACTGTCTGTGGTCCACCAAACATTATACTGGACAAAAAGCTGTCATGTGAGTCAAGATTTTGTCATGTACTGTTCTACTTGTCCAGTACCTCAATATGTATCAAACGCGGGTACAACTTTATTTTATTTTTCCTGGGTTAACAATGAAGATATTTCTCATAGTTCTGATACCTTAATTCCAATTGAAAAGAGCCTGTTGAATCCTAGGGATTTTCGTCTTAGGCGAATAAATCCTTGAGAACAGTGTGCCTCCACACGCCTCAGGCTTGCTCTATGTTCATGGTGTTCATGGTTCGTGATCATGTACGTGGTTCGTGATCTATATTTGTGGTTTATATTATTCGTAACTTGTCGAGTTCGTGACCATATTTTCCAACAATCTCAGAGATTTATTTTTGGCATGGCCACATCGGTGCTGAATGACGTTGCAAACAAGACAAGGCAGCAGTGATCATTTTCGAACCATAAGATGCATGTTACAGGTTCTATCTCTTCAATTTTTCTTTGCTATATTAAATCATTACGGCTTTGCAAATGCTCCGATATGATGCTTGCGATCCTGATACTATTGTTGGTGAGATTTAGCACTAACGTGTTTATGTGAATGTTTAACTTTGGCTTGCTATGTTTGCATCCATGAGTGTTGTTATGCTTCAAAGCGAGACATGATTGTGTGAGTGGACTCATGCTATTTGTTGGGTTCACGAAAATCCCCGGGCCACTATCTGCAGAGATGCAAGAAAAAAAACGGGTAAATCTTTGCGTTAGGATTTGTTTTCACACGAATGTGTTAGAGGCTGAGCCGAATGTGTGGAGTTTTTGCTAGTCTAACGTAAATAATAATTGGCCAATACCACATTCATTCACACATTCACTGTGATTGACAAAATGAGACTTATGTTACGTTTTTAGTGGTCCACTTTTATGGAATGTGTTATTGAATATTGTTTTCGACATAAAACATCTAATGCATTTTATTCATGATCAATGAGTCAATACATGCTGAATATCAATGTAAAATTGAGGACTAACTGTAACAATGGTCACCTTAGCTAACGTGTGAACAACTATATTAGTATTTCTTCGGGTAAAACCCACACGAGAGTTTGTACAATAAGAAGAGAGTAAAAAATGACAATACTTGACAATGCACCCAAATTCTGTGTTGTCCAGGGGAGAATTATTAAAAGCATCCACCACTATTTTTGAGTCCATTTTAAACACAACATCCTTGAAGCCCAACTCTCTGATCCACTCAACAACCACTTGCAACCCAATTGCTTCACCCACTTTGTCATCAACAATGGGGTGAAACCATTGTGTCTTAGCACCCATAAACAGGCCATGCTCATCCCTCAAACAAATGACAATGCCCACTCTATTATGTACCTGTGAGAAGGCAACATCAATGTTGCACTTCATAAAACCTGGGGGCAGTTTTTGCCACTTACCCGAGTCACCACCGTCACGGTCAGATACTTGCTGCTGTTGCTTGTGTTGTGGACGCTCCCCTGCCTTCTTCCAGTCTTCTAAAACAGTTTTGCGCCTACAAATAATTGCTGCTCCTGTTTCTTCGATGTCTTCCCAAATGAGCTGGTTTCTCCCTCTCCAAAGGCTCCACAAAGTCATGGTCAAACACTGTTTATCCTATTTCGAGAGCTGGCCCAATACACCGAAGAAAATTTCACGAAAATCGTTCAAAATAAACAATTGTGGTTCAATAATCCTCCACAAATTAAGCTTACGCCGGACACTGTGTTATTGAATATTGTTGATCATCAAATATTGTACTCTTTAGAAATTGAACACTTGACTTGAGTCTGTGTATTGAATTTTTTGTGATATATGTTATTGCACTTATAATCAATTCAATTTCTTTATCATGGAAGTATTATCTTTGGGTATATTCCTTTATTTTGGGACGGGAAAAAATAAAATTATTTTTATTGTCGTCGAGTGAATTTTGTAGCAATTATATATTGTGTAGTGTGTATAATTACAATATCTTCTGATAGCGTTTTGTCCACTTTAATTCAAATGAGATTTCTAATTTAAATATCGCTGCTTTGTATATATTATGTGTATATTTTGATAATTTCTTTTGACATGTGTATTAGATAATGTTAGTTTATAAGAGTAGTATAGTCTTTTAGTATTCTACTGTATATTCTACTTTAAGCATTGTATTATTCAGACTTTTGCATTATTATGTTATTAGAACCCTAAGGGTGTGTTTGGTTGGGGGGTTTTGGAGGGGAGGGGAGGGGAGGAGAAGTGATATTTTAAATTATGTTTGTTTGGTTCAAATTTTTAATGGGAGGAGGGAGCAAAATCCTCCTAAGCCAATTTTGGCTCCTCCCAAAGTGGGGGTTTTAGAGGAGGGAGGGAGATTAAATTATTTAAAATAAAATTCTGAAATATCATTATATATAATATAATATAAAATACTATAAGGATATACCAAGAATTAATCCCTTCCCTCCATTAAAACCCCTCCCCTTCCTCCCGAACCAAACAAGCAAAGCGCTTCCTTCCTCCCTCCCTCCTCTCAACCAAACACAAAATCAAAGTAAATCCCTCCCTCCTTCCCCTTCCCTCCCCTCCCCTCCATTAAAATCCCTCCCCTCCCCTCCCCTTATTTGAACCAAACAGACCCTAAGAGCTTCTTTTTCCTTTTCTTCTTCTCTTCTTTTCTTATCTTCTCTCAACATGGTATCAAAGCGCAAAGTTTGATTTTGGGAACATCTTTAGTGTGTTCCACAACTTTTGTGAGTTTGCAATCAGAATGTGCGTGAATTGATTTTCCAGCTCTTGATTCAAGAATCTGTTGATGGAATTATTTTGAGCACCTCGCGATTAAGGATTTGGCAATTTGATTTTCGGGTTCGTGTCTTTAATTGGTGAAGTCTAATTGTGTCTTTTCTATTTCACGGTTTGATTTTGGCGAGAATTAAATATTGGGAAGCAGCATCCTCAGTTGTTCACTCATGGCTTGAATTCTATTTAGTGGATAATTCTATTGGCTGAATTTTATAATTGGAGCAACATTAGATTCAAGGCTTCCTAGGTTTCACGCCATCAGTTTTGTTGGCTTTGTTATTTACGGATTTGACAATTTGCAATTGCACTGGAGGTTTCAAGGCTGCCCAAGGTTTCATGACCCAATTCGGTTCTTCTTCTTCTTCCCCTGTTCCAGCGGTTTCTTCTCTATTCTTGTGCTATTTTTTGTTTCTTTGCTGCTGCAGGTATCTGTTTTCAGGTCATTCTCTTATTTGTTTACTGTTGTTATTATTCGCTATGGCCAGTGAAAAATATGATTTTTTTCAATCTATTAGTATGCAATTGAATGAACAGTTTCAAAGGTTTCTCACTACACAGTCACAGGCTATGAAGCACGGACTCCGACACGATACGGACACGGACACGCGGACACCGCTAATGTAAAAAAATACAGGACACCGACACCGCTATATATATATATATATTAATTAATTAAATAAAATAAAATATAAGCGTCATTTATAATAAATATAAAATATCTAAATTGAGAAGCAAAATTTATATATCATCTAAATTGAGCACTTTGTTTCATTACACCCTCTAACTTTGATGGTCTTTCACCCCCCTAACTGATCATCATCATTGAAAAATACACTCTCTAACTCTGGTTCATCTAAAGACAAATTAGCAACTTCAAGAATTCCAATATCATCAAGTGATCCAAAATCATCTCCTGCAACATCCCACATTTTAGTTTCTTGTTGATGATATTGTGCATTGTTCCTTGAAAGAAGTCGAAGGTTGCTATGAACAAATACTAAATCTTCAGCTCTTTGTGATGTCATCTTTTTTTCTCTTTAAAGAATGGATAAATGAATATGTACTCCAATTCCTCTCACTACATGAAGATGAACAAGATTGGAGCATGAACACTATGAACTAGCCACCAAGCTTTTGGATCTATCTTACCTCTATCATTTAAAGAATCAACATCTTCAAAACCTCCTCTTCCATCTGAGAAGTTGGCAAACTCTATATTCACTTTCCTCTTTACATTCACATCGATAAATAACCTTTTGAAGCATTTTACTCTTTCACTGGTGAGCTCTATGTCTTGATGTGGATAAACTCGATTAGGATCTTCACTTAGCCATTCATGACTGTAATACCTACAATTAAAAAGAAATATATACATGATTCTAAATTTATATAATCCTAAAAAAGATACAGGTAAAAAAGTATTTCGTAAATATTTAACCTTGGATTTAGAGAATGAGCTAAGCAATGGAGATGTGTGCTACTTTTGGACCAACGAGCAATTAATATAGAGTGCACGACTTCATGAAAGGTTGATTCTTCAATCTCCGCCTTTCTTTCATGTTGGTATATGGCCTTCCTCACATGTTCAATCATTGAATCCCACATTTCATACACTAGGTGTAGACATGAAGATTCGGTATCGGTTCTTCTAAGAACATCATAGATAGGTCCGGTGAAAGAAAGGATATAATCAACCTTATTCCACCAACAATCATCTAACAAAGTATCCTTCACAAATTGAGCCTTATCTTGATTATCATCCCTGTAAGAAGACCGTTGCTCACTAATCACCATCTCTAGGAGTCCTTGCTTCAATTCCTTAAACCTCTTGAGCATTACAATAGTGGAGGCAAATCTTGTTGTAGCAACAAAAAGCATCCTCAATGTGCAGAATATATTAAAAATTGATAATCTCATAGAGTGACGCATGATAAAGTTTTTGATAAACATTGCATCTTCTGCAACTTGGGCATTCCAAGAACATTCTTGATAAACAACATTGTTTTTTTCTGTATTATTGGGTGCACATATGTTCTTCAAAGCAAGATTTAATGTATGGACAACACATGGAGTCCAATAAATAGATGGAAACTCAACCTCAATTATTAAACCCGCTGCCTTACAAACAACTGCATTATCAGTCACTATTTGCACAACACTTAATGGCCCAACCTCCATAATTACATCTCTCATTTGTTTTGCAATGAATTCTTTATCTTTCACCTCATTTGAACAATCAATGGCCTTTAGAAACATAGGTCCGCTCTTGGTGACAGCCATGAAATTAATTAGAGGTCTCCTTTGTGGATCACTCATCCATCACTAACAATGGTCACACCCTTTTGGCTTCATGCATTTTTCATTGGTTGCAACAAGTTCTCAACATGTTTCCTTTCATTTTGAAGTAAAGTTGTCCTTAACTTATTATAGCCTGGAGGTTGGTAGCCACTAATCGAATTGTTGGCAGCATAGGAAAACGCCTTCCTAAAGTGAGGATTTCTTGCTAAATGAAATGGCAGCCCCGAAGAGAAAATCATCCTAGCAATTTCTGCATCGAGTGTCTCTCTAGATTGCATGTTAAAAGAACCTTCTAAAGTTGATGTCTTTCTCTTCATTTGATCGTTAGCTACAATGTTTTGGTCATCAGAAACAGGAGGCAAAGAGATTGAGTTTTTTTTTTTGATTTCTCCACCTTCAATGCAGCCTCGTTATCTATCTTTTTGAATTCTATAAGCTTGACAACTGTTACCTTAGAACAAGATCTAACTCCCTTTCCTGTAATCTTCAAAAAGTGTGCCCTCACTCTAGTGTAAGACCCATTAAAAGTTACATCACAAAGATTGCATTTAATTTCATAATTTCCCCCTTCACCTCCTACACTTTTTCCCTTTGTAACATGCTTCCACAAAGGTTTAGTGGCATCAATATCATCTTGCTCTTTAACTTGACTAGAACTAAGAGGACTCATCTCTACAAAATTTTAATATAATATATATACTATCAGACACAAAAATAAAGTAACGAGTGTGTTCCCATTAAAATAAAGTCTAAACAGTGTTCCCATTAAAATAAGCAACAGGTCAAAAAGTCAAAAGAAACGAGTGTGTTCCATCATAAAAGCAAAAGAAAACCAACAGGTCATTGAAGTAAGCCTCGGTCTCACCGAGTCTTCCATCAGTTTCCAAGGCAAACAGAGACGAGGCAACAAAAGAAAGGAAAGAAGAAACAGAGATGGCAACGAGGCAAAATCAGAGACGAGGTAGAGAGTTACCTCACGGCAACGAACAATGGGACGGCGACGTCGTCGCGAGATGACGGTGCGATGCACGAATTGCGGTGCAGCGTGTGAAGCGACGATGACAACTCGAAGGAGGATAAGAAGGAACTGAGAAGACAAAGGTTGTTTATCCCCATCTTACTCTCCCTGCTGCGAACTTGCTCAAGTCGTGAGCAAGTTTACTGCAGAAGCAATTTCAACTTTGTGCTTCAAAGTTCATCCACTCCATGAGTGTTCTTCAGCTGAAATGCATCAAAATCAAAGAGGAAGAGAGATAAACACAAGCCTTATTGTTGATGCTGGGAATGGTTGAGCTCTCCTCCTCCTTGGGATTGAGTACTCCCTCTTCCAGAGTCCAAAAGGGGGGTGGTACCTGCAAAGACACTCTGATGCCTAAGTTAGATAGGGCTTTGGAGGAGAAGGAGAACAGAGTGGATTAGGGTTTAGAGTAAGTAGAGAGTATATGCAAACCTGGGGGGTCAAGCCCCTTTATATAGTGGAGTCACGTCGAAGGAGGGTAACCACCGATCCGGAATCTGCGCGCGGTAATTCCTCCCTCACGCTTCAAGGATCAGCTCATCTCTTCCTGATATCTCGCACCTGCCAAGTCCGTCACGTACTGGCTGCGTGATCCTCAATCTTCGGAGTGGCAACGGCTCCAAGCATCGTCTCCAGGCGTATCCCTTTCTAGAAGGTTCGAGGATCATGAGTCAGCTCGCCCCTGACCTGCTCGGTGTTATTACTGGGGCGATCGTACCGGAGGGCCGGTTTGGCGCCTCCGGGGTCGGATGTAGCTTGCCGAGCTCGAAGAAGGTCGGAACCGAGCCGGGCCGGCTCGGTTTGGTGGACACGCTGGAACTCGCCTCGGGACCGGTCCGTAACACAAGCCCCCTAGACTCTTTGCACGAAAGGGCAGAGGGTCTACCTATTGTTCTTGGGTCGGTATCCGAGTTGAGTTATTGAGGTCGGGGGCGTACTCCAGAAGCTTGTTTGTCTGGGGCATCGCGCTCTACGTGTCGTACCTTTACTCGGTGTTCTGCCACGTGATGGGACTCAGATGGGACGTCTACTCAACCATTCCTCTTCCCACCGTCGATCATCTGATGCGGCCTGGACCGCTAGATCTACATCTGGTTTTGTAAATGGAGGGCTCGGATTGGTTCGCCCTTCGGTCTAGTGTGTCATTTACGCCGAACTGGGATCGAGACGAGGAGGTAACTTGCCTCCCTTGCTCTCCCGACGACCGAGTATGCTTTAACAAGGGCGAGTCTAGTTCCCCAGACTTCTGTTTCTTCTACAAAACTTTCTTTACTCGAATTGGCCTCCGCTTTCCCCTAGGTAGGTTTGAGTGCGAGGTCCTCCAATGGCTGGATGCGGCCCCTTCGCAATTACACCCCAACAGCTGGGCTTTTATTCGAGCTTTCAAGCTCGTGTCCGAGTACTTTGGGGTTACCCCCTCCGCTGCTCTCTTCTTCAGTTTTTTCCAGCTTAGGCTTGGCAAGCAACTTAAGTGGTGTTCGCTCAATAAAATACCTGGCTTTTACATTCTCGAGCTTTTCGACCAGTCTTATAAGAACTGGAAATCTGATTTCTTCAAGATCCGGGTACGGAGAGGGGATCCCTTTTTCTTTTCTGCTCAAAACGAGCCTTTGTTTCCTTTTTACTGGAGCTCTAGTCCTCGCCCCATAAAAGAGGTGGATTTCAATTCATTGTCGGTCACCGACCAGACGATAGTGAACTTTCTCGCTCGCTTGCCCACATTGCATTGTGGTCCTCTCCTCACCCGAGCTCTAAAGGACCCACCCCAGTGGAGGGATTACTTAAGTAAGTCTTGTTATCATCCTTTAGCGTGATTCTCAGCCCGAACATGGGTACCAACTTTCACTTTATTTTCAGGTACGATGGCTCCGAAGATGACCAAGAAAGAGATGGTCGAGCTCCTCAAGAGAGCTCAAAGAGAGAAGGTCGCCCAAGCTCCTGGGCCGGTTCCCTCCGATGTTGCCGCTTCCCCTTCCCCCGCCAAGGCTACTAAAAAGCGACCGCGCGCTCCCCCGACTCCCGGTTCCGATCAGCCCCCTGCAAAGGAGCCGAGGGGGCCTCATGGGGGGATTCCTCTGAATATCCCTGATGGCTCCGAGTGGTTCCTCCACCTTGGAGAATTTGCCGATCGAAGCGAGAACGCCGAGGATTCCCTTTGGAATGTCGGCTTCGACCGCTCTGACCAAATCGATCAGATCATGCGTAGGTCCGACGTGCATGGCCGAGCCGGGCGGCTGGTTCCAAGGCACTGGGCCTCTATGGGCTCGTGACTCGCGCTGCTATGGCCCGCCTTCCTTTCGACGATCGGATAAGGGCACGCCATCGGCCGAAATGGCGAGAGGAAGTACCAAAGCAAGGCCACCGCACTTGGTGAGCTCGAGGAGAGGATGTGCAAGTTGGAAGAGGACTATGCTCGCCTCTCGGAGGCAAGGGATGCCTTGAACAAGAGCAACACCTCTCTGCTGGCGCAGTGGGAGGATCTCCAGGCCCAAAATGATCTCCTGTTGCGTCAACTGCGGGAAGAGAAGGAGAAGTCCTCGTCCGAAGCTGCTCGGGTCGAGGAGTATCGTGAATATAGCGCCCTTCAGTATAAGGAGAGGTTTGATAATGCCGTTGCGCAGCTGACGGTGATCGGCCCCGACCTGGACATCTCTGAGCTCGATTTCACCAAGGTGGTGAAAGAGGGGAGGATTGTGGAAGAGGAGGACGAGGAAGAGGGTTGCGCTGATCAGGAGGAGCCTGGGGGCGAGGAGGTCGGAGTTAGGCTTGACTTGGAGCCTGTTGGTCAAAGTGTTGCGGCCGAGGAAGTCGTTGGGGCTCGAGTTGAGGACCAAGGGGATTCCCTTGCGTAATTTGTTTGTTTGCTTTGCTCTGTCTTGATGATGTACTCGCTCTTCTACGAGCTGCTCTTTTGTATTTTGTTTTAAGTTAATGAAATTGACTAAGTTTAAACATTGTTGGTTTAAATCTGCTTTGCTTTTCTCTTTAGTAGTTTGTTGGTTTCCGTACTCAGATGGGGTGGTCCTCGGGTAGCTGCTACGTGTCTAGGGTAGTCCCCGGGTGGCTTCCCCCGAAAAAAACTTGTGTCAACTGAAGTTGAGACATTTTCTCCGCGCACCGGTATAGGCCGAGTACCAGTCTTCTTACGAAACCTTTAGGTCGGATAGTGAGATTCGGATCCTCTAACGAGGTTACCAAGTTTTTATGCTAACTTGGGTTTGGAATTGAATGGTTCGTTTAGGTCGAGTAAGCCCTTCCGAGCCCGAGCGAGCTCCCCAAGCCTTTATGCTGGCTTGGGTTTAGGACCACAGGGGTCGAGTTGCGAATGAGCTCACCAAGCCTTTATGCTGACTTGGTTTTAGGACCACATGGGTCGTGTCCCGAATGAGCTCACCAAGCCTTTATGCTGACTTGGGTTTAGGACCACAGGGGTCGAGCTGCGAATGAGCTCACCAAGCCTTTATGCTGACTTGGGTTTAGGACCACAGGGGTCGAGCTGCGAATGAGCTCACCAAGCCTTTATGCTGACTTGGGTTTAGGACCACAGGGGTCGAATGAGCTCACCAAGCCTTTATGCTGACTTGGGTTTAGGACCACAGGGGTCGAGCTGCGAATGAGCTCACCAAGCCTTTATGCTGACTTGGGTTTAGGACCACGAGGGCCTGTTGGTCGGTTAAGACCTTCCGAGCTCGGGACTCGGTGATTTTCACTAAAACATTCGAATGCAATGGGGTTGACTTTTATTAAATGGGAAGAAAGGGAAGGAAGGATGCGCCTCGTTAAAACCTTTCCAAACCAAAAACCGATGGGAAAAAGGGTTTGCAAAGGAAAGAGTACGCCATCCGCTTACAAGTGTTTAATCAAGTAGGGCTTGAGGTGCGTGGCATTCCAGGTCCTCGGTATCGCTTCGGATAGTTTTTCTAGTCCGTATGCGCGCCGTGTCGGTGCTCGACCGATCGCGGTATGGCCCTTCCCATGTCGGCCCTAGCTTGCCCTCGCTTTACGTCCTTTTTCGAGCCAGTTCAACTTTTCAGAGGACCAGGTCCCCTTCTTTGAACGCCCTGGTCGACTGGAGTTGTAGTGCTTGGCGACGCCTTGTTTAGTGCAAAGTTTTGTACTCGCCGCCTCGAAGTTTCTTCCAGAGATCGAGCTCAACTCTTGCCTCTCTCGCGCCAATGCCTGAACGCGTTTCTTCTTGCTGGGGTGGAGCGGAGCTCTATTGGCGTCATGGCCTCCATTCGATACGTCAGTCGGAAAGGTGTTTCGTTTGTTGCCGTCTGGGGCGTGGTGTGGTATGCCCACAACACCCCGCAGAGTTCTTCCGCCACGCCGGCCTCTCTCCACTGGCCATGGAGGCCATTCAGATAACTTGCTTGGCGCTCGACCGACCATTGGTCCGTGGGATGCTCGACGAGGCGTAGACGAGTCGGATTCCTAGACCTTTGCAGAAGTCCTTGAACACCGAGCTGGTGAACTGTGTGCCGTTATCTGTGATGATGGTGTGGGGTAGGCCATGGCGGCAAACCAGGCTTTTCCAGACAAATTTTTTGATCCTTTCGGAAGTGATGGTCGCCAGCGGGCACGCCTCTATCCACTTGGAGAAGTAGTCTATGGCGACTACGATGAACTTGAGTTGGCCAGGTGCAAGGGGAAAGGGGCCAAGTATGTCAAGCCCCCAGGTATTGAAAGGCCAAGGGGCGATGACTTCGTGCAGGACTTCTGGTGGAAGATGGTCTCGTTTGGCGAACCTTTGGCACTTGTCGCACTTCCTTACATATTCCAGGCAATCCTACCTGAGTGTCGGCCAGTAGTAGCTTACTCGTAGGATTTTGGCTGCCAGGGTCCGAGTTCCACAATGGTTTCCGCAGTTACCCTCATGCAGTTCCCTCATAACATACTCGGAATCCGACTGCTCTATGCAGGTGAGTAGCGGTTGTGAGAAACCTCTTCTGTAGAGTCTGTCTCCGATTAGAGTGTAATGTACGGACTGCCTTTGGACCCTGCGTGACTCTGCCGGGTCCTCGGGCAGTCTTCCCTGCTTCAGGTATTCAATGATGTCCTTCATCCAAGAACTGAGCCGATCATCACAGTAGTTTCGTCGCCGCGATGCTTGGTGACTTTAAAGTTTGACGACCACCGTATGGAGCTGTCCCTCGGTCTTCATACTAGCTAACTTTGCCGCCAGACCGCTTTGTTATTTTGTTCTCGAGGGATGTGCTCGAGTTGGACTTCTTGGAAGTTCTGAATCATGGCGTTGACTTTTTGAGCATACTGGGCGAGTATGTCGTCTCGACACTGGTATTTGCCCTTGACCTGGTTGATCATTAGCTGGGAGTCGCTCCTGACTCAGAGCGTTTGGGCGCCCAGCTCCATGCGAAGTTTGAGATCGAGTAGTAAAGCCTCGCACTCGGCTTGGTTGTTGCTAGCTTTGAATAGAACCCGAGTGCATGTTCGACGCCGATTCTCGCAGGCTTTCAACGATGATTCTCGCCCACGCTTTGGAATTGGAGGAGCCATCCACGTAGAGCATCCAGTACTCGACCTCAGGGGTCGGTGTTAGTTCTGCAATAAAGTCAGCCAAAACTTGTGATTTAATGGGTCCTTTGGGCTCATACCGATCCGAATTCGAGAGTTCTACCGACCATGCCACCATTCGCCCGAGAGTTCAAGCTCGCAGGATCCTTTGATCGGGTAGTCCGCTTTGACTACCATCGCGCGCTTGAAAGTAAGGTCTCAATCTCCTCGCGAGGTTACTATCGAGAGGCCAATTTCTCTACCGGTATCTCGCCCGCCGCCGTGGAGGACTTTGCTCACGGCGAAACTGGCGCCGCCGCTTTTTCTTCTATCAAGGCCGAGCTGATCGAGGTGTCTGCGGGTCGTGTAGAGGAGGAGAGGGCCTTTGGTGGGCCGCGTAAGGACCGTGGTGATGCCGTAAATTCCTTGAGCCTTTGAAAAGCCGTTTCACATTCCTCGGTCCATTCAACCGAGCGGTTTCGAGTACCTGGTAGAAGGGAAACGATTTGTCGTGAACGAATCACGAACCTGGAAAGTGGTCGCGATGCGACCAGCGAAGTCTTTGCACTTCTTTGATAGAGCTCAGGCCAGATCTCCATCACCGCTTCAAGACTTGCCTGGTTGGCCTCAATGCCTCTGTGGGTGATCATGAACCCCAAGAACTTGCCTCCGAGCACCCCGAACGAGCACTTCTCGGGGTTAAGCCTGATGTTATATTTTCTTATAATGTCAAATACCTCCTGGAGGTCTCGGTAGTGTGCCTCGAAGCTGGAGGTCTTGACCACCATGTCGTCCATATATACCTCGATCGTCTTCCCGATCTGCTTGACGAAGACCTCATCCATCATCCTCTGGTAAGTCGACCCTGCATTCTTCAAACCAAAGGGCATAGTGACGTTGTAGAAGTTGGAGGTTTCCGTCATGAAAGCCGTCTTTGGAGCATCGAGTGGGTGCATCTTGATCTGATTGTACCCGGAGTACGCATCCATGAAACTGAGCACCTGGTACCCTGATGTGCCGTCTACCAGAGCATCGATGCTTGGAAGGGGGTATGGGTCTTTAGGGCAGACTTTGTTTAGATCGGTGAAGTCAGTGCACATCCTCCACTTACCGTTGCTCTTCTTGACCAATACCACGTTGGAAAGCCAAGTTGGGTACTTGATCTATTTGATAAATCCGGCTTTCAAGAGTTTTGAGGTCTCTTCTCGGGCGAGCACCGTGCTCTATGGCTAGCTTGTGGCAGGCCACTTTGAGGTCTATTTCGGGCATGTCCTCCGGACCCCACGCGAACAGATCTGCGTTGTCGAGCAAGACCTTTGTCAGGGACTGTTCGCTCTCTTTTGAGGCGATTGTGTCCCGATTCGTATGCTCTTGCCCGATCCTCTTCGCCCGACCTCCTTGATGTCGCCGACCAAGACCGGCCGAAATCACTCTCGCCCTGGGTCGAGCTCAATCATGCTTGATTCGACTTGGGCGATCTCTTCTCTGTCATCCCTTAGATGCTGACATAACATCGCTCGCCTCCTTACGGTCGGCGTGTATCGTGAGCAATCGCCCATCTGATAGGAAACTTCATCGCCAAATGGGGGGTAGAGACTATGGCCCCGATCCCATTGATGACAGTTCTGCCGATTATCATATTGTAGGCGGTGTCCGAAACCAACTCGGCTTCCACCACCAGGAGGTGGGCTTCAATTGTCTTGGCCCCGACGTCCGCCTTGAAGGTGAGCAAGACGTCGAAGTATCCAGTCACCCAAGCTTTAGCACCTGAAAACCGACTAACGTACCTCGGTAGGGTCTGATAATCGAGCTTCAGAACTCGAGTCGATCGAAGGCTTCTTTGTAGATGACGCCCGTCGAAGCTTCCTTGATCGACGAGTACTCTCCGACGTTAAATCCAGCGAGGTGTACCGTGGATCACCATGGGGTCGCTTGGTGGCGATCTATTCTCGATAATCCTTCTCCGAGAAGGATATGGCCTGAAGGTCAGCGGGCCGGGTCGCTAGCGACGCTGAGCTATTGACGGACCTCAGGTGCCTTCTCCGACCGCTGCTAGATTCGCCCACTTGCAAAACCACCGCAATTAAATTGAGTGAGGGTACTCTTCGCCTCGACCCTTCTGCGCTGGACGGGTGAACAACTTTCGCCTCCCGAGCCGGCAAGAATCGGTTGCGCCTTCGCCGGTGAACGGATCTTCTACAACTTGTTTCGCTTTCTCTGGGGCCGCCCATTCCCTTTGTCTACATACTTTGCTAAATGTCCCGCTGTATGAGTTTTTCAATCTTTATCTTTAGCGCCGACATTCGCTTGTGGAGTGCCCGTGAGATCGGTGATACTCGCAGATCTCTGGCGATCCGCGTCCGGTGGGGAGTCCTTCCCGGGGGGCAAGGTAATGAGGTGGCCCGTGTAGGCTTCCTTCAAGACCCTGCCTCTTCCCATTTGTCAAGGAGTGAACCGACCGTAGTCTTGCCGCCTTGCTCGTTCCTTTTCTCTCGCCTCTCTCGGCGGTGTCTCTACCATGTCCCGCCGATTCTGGTTTCTTTGGCGCGGCGACTTCCTCCATGTTGATATACCCCACTGCTCGGCGCCTCAGCTCTCCAGAGATCCTGCAGGCTGGCGAGCGAGGGAGTCCGAGAAGGGACCAGGTTTTAGCGCCGACACTATGGCATGGAGCGCCACATCGGTGCTGAGATTTCTGACTTGGGCCGTTTCGTTGTTGAAACGCTCTATGAAGGACTTCAGGGTCTCGTCCGACCTCTGTTTGAGCCTGACCAGGCAGGTGGAGTTTCTCCGGAAGGCTCGGCTCGTGGTGAACCTGGCCACGAATTGCTAGGCGAGTTGCCTGAATGAGTGGATCGAGCGCTGCGGGAGGTTAGAGAACCACATCATGGCCGGCCCTTTCAGGGTGCAGGGAAAGGTCCTGCATTTTAGGCCCTCGGATGCGTCAATCAGTAGCATCTGCGTGTTGAAGGAGGTAAGGTGTTCCTCAGGGTCGGTGTTATCTTCGTAAGCGTCCATGTTGGGGATTTGGAATCGCTTCGGGACCGGATCGGCCGTAACCCTCTCATCGAAGGGGAGCAAGGTTAGTCCGATTTCGAAGGGTCGGTTCTCACGCCGCGGTGTGTGCCGGGTGTGGCCCTCTCGTCCGGGGCTATCCGTAGCGCTGGATCCGTCCGATTTGGACGAGTCCCGGTTGTCTCCTCTGGTCCTCGAGGGCGTCTCGTGGCCCTGTCTTTCCTCGCGATCGCGGGCCTCCGCGATCCTGCGCCTTAAATCTTCGTTTTCTGCCCTAAGAAGCTCCAAGACAGGGTCAGGTGGTGGATGCTCATCCTGACTGGCCGAGTGATGACTCGGCTGCGGCGATCTGTGATTCGCCGTGCTCCTGGTGCGTACCATCTAGCTCGGGGTGTTTTTGAGGCCTGGGCTAGTTTTACCGGGCCCCACGGTGGGCGCCAATGTTGATGCTGGGAATGGTTGAGCTCTCCTCCTCCTTGGGATTGAGTACTCCCTCTTCCAGAGTCCAAAAGGGGGGTGGTACCTGCAAAGACACTCCGATGCCTAAGTTAGATAGGGCTTTGGAGGAGAAGAAGAACAGAGTGGATTAAGGTTTAGAGTAAGTAGAGAGTATATGCAAACCTGGGGGGTCAAGCCCCTTTATATAGTGGAGTCACGTCGAAGGAGGGTAACCACCGATCCGGAATCTGCGCGCGGTAATTCCTCCCTCACGTTTCAAGGATCAGCTCATCTCTTCCTGATATCTCGCACCTGCCAAGTCCGTCACGTACTGGCTGCGTGATCCTCAATCTTCAGAGTGGCAATGGTTCCAAGCATCGTCTCCAGGCGTATCCCTTTCTAGAAGGTTCGAGGATCATGAGTCACCACCGACCGCTTCGGTGTTATTATCGGGCGATCGTACTGCAGGGCCGGTTTGGCGCCTCCGGGGTCGGATGTAGCTTGCCGAGCTCGAAGAAGGTCAGAACCGAGCCGGGCCGACTCGGTTTGGTGGACACGCTGGAACTCGCCTCGGGACCGGTCCGTAACACTTATCAAGATCAATCATTGCTCTCCTTTATTCTCCTCTTTCACACTCTTGTTCATATGTGCTTAACATCTTGAGATATCTAAGAGAGTGTGCTTAGCTTTTTTTATTGTTTATATCCATTTACCAAAGTGTAACCAAGCTGTAATAAATCGTAAACCCCATTTGTAATGTTCTTTACCATGTATTTTTTACCAAGCTACCTAGGGTAGGTGAATGTTGATGAGAAAAGTCTTGGGAAGATATTTTCTATCAAGCTACCTAGGATGGGTGAGTGTTGGTGAGGAAAACAATGGGTAGAAGATGAAGGAGAAAGCCTGTAGAGGCTATGCTAAAGAATACTAGGAGGCAGCTTGGAGAGGCTGTATGAAAAACTCTGATAAAGATACTTAAGTTTATTGACTCATATATGTCTCTTAACATTTTCTGTGAGTAAGTTCTAGCAAAGAAAGAAAAGCAAAAGAAACATGTCAAGCAAGAAGACAATGGAATTAAGCATAAGATTCTGAGAAATATGGTGAATTGACATTGGACATCATTCTTGAGAAGGAAGCTGTTAAACAAAGTGGAAAATAGCTAAATATGACATGACAATGGACAGCTTTCCTAAGAAACAAAACTGCAGTAACTACAATCAAATTCCAGCAAACTCACTCAGGAGTGAGTAAGTTCCAACTCACTCTCAACTACTGCAGAAACAGATTCAGCAGCAAAAGGAACAAATTAAATGCATCAAGTGATCACATTTATGAGCACACCATGCTATTAAATGAAGAACAAAAGCTGAAATCAAGAGCTTGTTGCTGCTACTGCTGTAAGTGAGGAAGTTCAGCAAGTGAAGTTTCCAAAAGGTGATGTGACAGGGAGACATAACTGACAGTTAGTGAAAAGCAAGACTGCTCTATGCAGAAACACTCATTACACTGTGCAAATCTGTCCCAAGGATTTCAAACGGCTCTGCAACGGCTATATCACCAAATCAGGGCTATATATCACAAAGATTGGAACACCGACACGATTTGAGAGAGCCAAATTCAACTGTTGCATCAAATTCAAATTGCAAATCAACTGCCTCTCAACTCACTCAAAAGTGCACTCTACAGAAATTGTTAGGGGATATTTTTGTGCACTTGTCTGCTTGTAAACACAAAGTTTTAAATTGTATTTCTCTGTGTGTAACCAAGCCTTAAACCCCAAAAATAACTTATCCTTGTATCTGTTTTTGTCTTAGTGGGATCCTATCAAACTTCCTAGGGTAGGTGAGTGTTGGTGAGGAGTTCTGCTAAGGAAGATAGTTCAGGAACAAGAGTAAGTTCCTGGTTGTAATCAGCTTGAAGAGGCTGAGTGAAAGAACACTTGTAATCAGCTTAAAGAGGCTGAGTGAAAGAACGCTTGTACTATTTGGGAAATAGTGGAAACACTCACTGGGAGTGAGGAGTGGATGTAGCCCAAGGTTTGGGGTGAACCACTATACATCTAGTGTGATTTATATTTATGTTTTTAAATCCATCTCACTTGTGACACTTCACACACTTCACTTAAAACTCAGAAACAGTGTTCTTCAACCATTCTGCATAATCATGCTTTACTTACTGCCAATTCAATTCATATGATTCTGTTTTCACATCATGCAAGATTTTGTCTTACACTATTATTGATCAATCACTCAGCATATGTAAACACTACAACTTGAGTAAGTTCAACTGTAGTATCACTAACTTACTCAACTCCAAGAACTATCTTGAGAGCAAGTTGAAAACTGTTTTAGTGCAGGATTTTTAATAGGTCACAATTCAAACCCCCCTTCTTGTGACATATTTTCACTTCAAAGGTGTGCTGGGTTTTCTTCCCCTTTGCGTGCGTGAGAAGTGAAAGAAAAACCTATTTTTTAATTAAATTTGAAACGATTTGTTTTTCCTTTTTTTGTGTGTGTTCAAGCCGTGTCCAACCGCCATGTCCCGCAACCGGTGTCCCGCTTAAAACCGGTGTCCCGCACCGTGTCTGAACCGTGTCCAAATTTTTTTTATTTTTTTAAACTGGAAACCTCCAATAGGTGTCCGACACGTGTCCGACACGCGACACGCCGGAGCCAAGCGGTGTCTGTGCTTCAGAGGCCACAGACAATGTCTGTCTCCTCAAATATAGGTTTGCAATCTTCTAATTCATCAGGTGTATCTTCCTCCTTATGGATTCTTGACTCTGGAGCCTCCCATCACATGTCATTGAATCGTACATCATTTACATTCTTACATCCTGCTTCATCTGTGCCAGTGATGATTGTTGATGGCACTCCCATGCCATTAGCAGGCATAGGATCTATTTGCACACCCCATTTATCACTTTCAAATGTTTACTACATTAGTAACCTCACTATGAATCTTGTCTTTATTGGTCAATTGTTTGATTCTGGTTTCTCGGTATTTTTTACTTCCAATGCTTATTATGTGCAGGATCCACAATCCAAGAGGATGATTGGGACAGGCCGTAGGCAAGGGAGACTTTATATTTTGGATGAGTTGAAAGTTCCAGATGTTGCAGCTTCTAGTGTTGACATATCATCTTTTTGATTGAGTTCATCCTCTTCTACTTTTTATTTATGGCACTCTCATCTTGGTCATGTTTCCTCTCCTCGTTTAAAATACTTAGTTTCTACAGGAGCTCTAGGAAAATTGCAACCCTGTGATACTTCTGATTATTGTGGTTGCAAACTTGCTAAATTTTCTGCTTTACCTTTTAGCAAGAGTGTTTCTATTTCGAGTGCACCTTTTGACTTAGTTCATTCTGATGTATGGGGTCCATTACCGATTCTTACCAAAGGTGGATCTAGATATTATGTCTCGTTTATTGATGATTATACTCGTTATTATTGGGTTTATCTTATAAAACATCGTTCTGAGTTCTCTGGCATTTATCATATGTTTCGTGCTTCAGTTAAAACTCAACATAATGTTGTTATCAAGTGCTTTTGATGTGATCTAGGTGGGGAATATACCTCTAATAATTTCTCTGAGTTACTTGCTTCTGATGGTATTCTTCACCAGACTTCTTGCACTGACACTCCCAAACAAAATGGAGTTGCTGAAAGGAAACATCGTCATATTGTTGAAACTACCTGTTCCCTTTTGTTATCTGTTTCAGTTCCAAATGAGTTTTGCGGTGAAGCCGTTCTTACTGCTTTCCATGCTATTAACAGAATTCTATCCTCTGTTACCTCAGGTTTGTCTCCCTTTGAAAAGTTGTATGGTTGTGTTCCTGATTATTCGTCCCAGAAGGTCTTTGGTTCCACTTGTTTTGTTCTTCGTCCACATGTAGAACGTAGTTAATTATCTTCTCATTCTGCAATATGTGTTTTTCTTGGTTATGGGGATAGTCAGAAGGGTTATCGTTGTTATGACCCGATAAGTCAAAAACTTTATGTTTCCCGTCATGTTGTGTTTCTTGAGCACATACCATTTTATTCTCTTTCCTCTGATTCTCATAGTCCTATCAAGTCTGAACTCACCCGTATTGATCCTTTTGCCATGGATATTGATAGTTCCACTGACTCTGATGTTGAGAATTGCAGGGTTGACACTAGTCCTTTTACAGATCCAGATGTTCCCTCTGTCCCACAGCTTCCCAAGAACCTCCTGCAATTGTTGATCCTACAGCTACCTCTACTTCTCCTGCTCCTCGTCCTCGGTATCCTCTACGTGATCTAAGTCCACTAAATTACCTGATTATGTTTACTCCACTTATTCTACTTCTTTTGCTTCTTTCCTGACCACTATTCATAGTTTGTTTGAGCCTTTTTCCTATAAAGAGGCTAGTCTTGATCCCTTTTGACAGCAGGCTATGGTAGATGAACTTTCTGCTTTACACAAGTCAGATACTTGGGACTTAGTACCTCTTCCACCAGGAAAACATGCTATTGGGTCTCATTAGGTATACAAGATCAAAAGCAAGTCGATAGGTCAGTTGAGCGTTACAAAGCTCGTCTTGTTGCTAAAGGGTTCTCTCAAGAATGTGGTATTGATTATAAAGAAATTTTGCTCCTGTGGCCCAAATGACTACTATTCGTACTCTCATTGCTGTTGCATCTGTTCGCCAATGGCATATTTCTCAGTTAGATGTTAAAAATGCATTCCTAAATGGTGATCTTCAAGAAGAGGTTTACATGGTTCCTCCACCAGGTGTTTCTCATAATCAGAGAGAAGTTTGTAAGTTAAAGAAGGCTCTCTATGGTCTTAAACAAGCTCCTAGAGCTTGGTTTGAAAAGTTCTCCACTGTGATTGCCTCTCTTGGCTTCCATCCTAGTGATCATGATTCTGCTTTGTTTCTCAGGTCCACTTCTCATGGTCGTGTTATACTCTCTTTATATGTTGATGACATGATTGTTACAGGGGATGATGTTGATGGTATTTCTGAGTTGAAATTATAGTTGGCAGTTTGAGATGAAGGATTTAGGTCCTCTTTGCTATTTCTTGGGGATTGAAGTTTCCTACTCTTCTAGAGGTTATCTTCTCTCCCAGTCTAAGTACATTGGCAACATTCTTGAACAAGCTCGTCTCTCTGATACTCGAGCAACATACACTCCTATTGAGCTTAATGCTAAATATGCCTTGTCTGATGGTGTTTCTCCACCAGATCCCACTTTGTATCGTACAATAGTTGGCAGCTTGGTGTACCTTACTATTACTAGACCTGATATTGCTTATGTAGTGCATATTGTCAGTCAGTTTGTTGTTTCTCCTACTACAATGCACTGGGCAACTGTTTTTCGCATCCTTTGTTATCTTCGGGGCACTCAGTTTCAGAGTCTTCTCTTTCCCTCATCCTCTTCTTTGGAGTTGCGCGCTTGCTCTGATGCTGATTGGGCTGGTGACCCCAGTGATCGCAAGCCTACCACAGGGTTTTGCATCTTTCTAGGAGATTCTCTTATTTCTTGGAGGAGCAAGAAACAAGAAGTTTTTCCCGCTCTTCTACAGAAGCTGAGTATCGTGCTATGGCAGACACCACTTCAAAAATAGTTTGGTTACGTTGGTTAATTTATGATATGAGTGTATCTCTTTCTGGACCAACTCCTATGTATTGTTATAACAAGAGTGCTATTCAAATTGCCCACAACTCGGTGTTTCATCAACGCACTAAGCATATTGAGATTGATTGTCACCTCACTCGCCATCATCTCCAACATGGCACCATTTCTTTGCCTTTTGTCTCTTCCTCTATGCAGATTGCTGACTTGTTCACCAAATCTCATTCTATTAAGCATTTTCGTTTTTTGACTGACAAACCCTCAATGATTTTTGTTAATACATCATGAGTTTGAGAAGGGATATTAGATAATATTAGTTTATAAGTTTAAGTATTGTATTATTCATACTTTTGCATTATTATGTTATTGGAACCCTAAGGGCCCCTTTTCCCTTTCCTTCTTCTCTTCTTTTCTTATCTTTAACGATGTGTATGTATGCCAATGATTTGAGAAGTATTATTTTTACTGTAAAAAGTTTTTGATTGATTATCTCGTTAATATTATACCATATTTACATCACCTGCGTGTTTTTGCCTTGATAAAAAAAAAATTCTTGTTGTTCATGAAGGTTTCAGATAGATCATGAACTCGTATATTATTTTTATGCTGAATCTTCTATTGAGTTTTCACCATATCTTACAAAAGAATATAGAAAAAGCATTTTGATTGTCATGATGATTACTTGGTTACTTTCTATATGAGAAGTTTTAGACATCATTGTTTTCTTTTCTGGGTATGTTATTGGATTCACGTTTGATATAAATATTGAGTCTTTTAAGTGTATGTCGTACTATTTTTATGAATTGTGTCGAACTATATTTGAGTTTCCTAACAATCGCACATTTGGGAGTGAAGAGGAATATTGTGAGCAGAATTTATATCTTTGTCAGTAAATTCTGATTATGCAATTATTTTTTAAAAACATATCGGTTATGCTGAGAAATTCTATTTTATTATGAAATATTATATATTTTGTAAGTGCACTGGTAGGAGACAATACTAAGAGTATTTTTATGAGACATTACTGAGAAATTTATCAAGTTTATATATGATATGCATGAGATAAACAAGTGTGATTTGCCGTGTAAGATCATAAGAAAGTGTGATAGTATAATGTTATCACAAGAATATTATATTAAGAAACTTCCTAAGTAGTTTGGATACTTTTGAGCTAAATCATTGATATCCTTATGATTTTGACACATAAAAAATATATATATAGAGAAGTGTTGTGGCTTAGAAATTTTCTAAGTAGACCTGTAGAATCTATTATGAAGATGAAATAGTTGTCACTTAGTTGTCATCTAAGTAGACCTATCTAAATATGTTATGGAGGTTAAGTTTATTAATCTAAACTCATAATATATGAGATTAATTGACTAAGAGACGTCTTAGTCAATATATATTCTTGGTGGAAGAAATGTGTGTCTTCCTTATTTATGTGTTATAGATCTATAAAATAGCACTACTAAATAATGAGATTATATATATCTTTAATTATTGTGAGGTCAAAAATGAATTTGACCGATTTTCTCACAAAGCAAAAGCTAGTGAGTTAAACATCGAGGGGAACCGGACTTAAAGCCAATTGAAATTAATAGTGATGGTAACCCAACCTTTGTGATTGGAGATCCAATGAAGAAGGTTTATACGGGTAAAAACAAGTCACTTGTTAGTTCTACTAGCACTAAATTTTTTGTCCCTTCCTATGGTGTGAGAAGTGCTAGGCTGCATTATTGAGGGATAAGCTTAAAAGCTTTTAATGAATTTCATATCCCTTATGGGTGGTGTATGAAATGCAGCATACACTTGATGAAATCACCTATATGAGTGTCAAGTGAGACCACTTGTATGAGATTGTGGCATAATCTCTAAAAGCACTCATGAATACCAGACGCGCGCACGACCTATTTGTGCAACAACACGTCAACAACGAGAATTGTGGGAGTGTAGTGTGATTGGTAGACCTCTAACATACACTAAGTGTTTTTGGTTCATAGAGCTTGCTCCACCAACTCACTGTGTGTTAAGTCCTATCAGTCTAGGTCTGGTTTATAGTTCAAAAGACACTAGATCCGATGCATTTGCATCCCATGCTGTAAACCCAGGAAAACTGTTTTCAAAATTTTCTAGAATATTTGATTTAAACTTTTGAAATATGTGGGGAATTGTTGTATTTTTTGTATTATTTCAAAAGTTTAAATTAATTTTATTTTAATTTATTTCATGATTTCATTGATTGGTTTACATTAATTTAAATTATATTATTTCTTCAACTTTTATTATTATTAAGTTGGAATATATATTTGTTATTGATTCATATCATTGAATATTGTAAACGTTTTTTAATTCAACTTTTAAATATTTTAATTATTAGTGGGTTACGTTTCAAACCTTTTTAATGGTTTAAAGGAATAGTTATTAATAGTGGTTTAAAACTATGATTTGATTCCATCGGTTCTGACTTTCACAATTAACTTCCGTTCATTGTCTTTAATTATTTAAATTCAGGACGTTGGTTTTTCATTTTGTTACTTAACAATTTGTCTATATAAAGCACTCTATTATTTTATTTGACTGTGTGTTTTTTATGTTGTGTAAGCGGGATAGTTTTCAATATTTTCTCTTCTCTCTTTGGGTACAACTTTATTTTATTTTTCCTGGGATAATAATGAAGATATTTCTCGTAGTTTTGATACCTCAATTCCAATTGAGAAGAGCCTGTTGAATCCTGGAGAATTTTCGTCTTAAGCGAATTTAGGGATGGCAATTTCTACCTGTGTGTTGGGATCCCCGCGGGGGCTGCCCCATTTGGGGCCCCGTGGGCGGGGAATTTTTTTTCGTGGGGACAGGGACGTGGAAGAAAATCCCCCCGCAGCCAATTCGGGAACGGGGACGGGGATCATGCCCCCCGCCCCGATCTTATTACATAATTGTCCCTAAAAATACATATATATCTATTATAATGTTGGGTGTTTTGGGTCTTTTTATATCGTTTTTAAAAACTATAATTTTTTATTAAAACAAAAGAATCTTCAGATTGATAATTTTGGCAAAAAAAAAAGATTAGATGTTTCACAAAGCCTCCCGGGCTCCCTCCCTCGCTCGCTGCTCAAAGGAAGAGCAAAGAGCCTAACCCTAGCAAAGAGCAAGATAGCCCGTGGCCCTGTGCACTCCTGTCGTGTCGTCCCCGCCTTCCTTGTGTCGCGCCGTCTTCCTCTCGTGGTGCTGCTCGCGGATCTGCTATATGCTTCCTTGCGTCGCCATCTTCTTCCTCTCGCGATTATGCTCTATGTCCGCCATTTTCTTCCTGCTCGCGGATTTGCTATTCTGCTTCCTCACCTCCGCCTCTATTACCGTCTCTGTTAGGTTTGCATTTTGCTTCTTCTTGCCTATGTTAGATTTTATCTTTCTTTCTTTTTTCCCTCTTCAAGCTTTGTATGGAGATGATCTGCGCTTTTCCTTAGTCACACGAACCATAGTTTCATTGTATAAACAACCAGAACCTATTTTTTCCACTGTGTTACCACCACACAGATGAGTCAATGGAGATGATCTGCGCTTTTTTGTATTTTTTGGGGGTCCCCGTGGGGACGAGGATGGGGAGGAAAACTCCCCATGGCGGGATCGGGATCGACGGGGAAACTGGGGCTGGGCGAGCAGGAGCACTCCACCGCTCGCCCGTTGCCATCCCTAGGTGAATAAATCCTTGAGGACATTGTGCATCCTCACATCTCAGGCTTGCTTTATGTTCATGGTGTTCATGGTTCGTGATCATGTATGTGGTTCGTGGTTTGTGATCTATGTTTGTGGTTTGTAGTGTTCGTAATTTGCCAAGTTCGTGACCATATTTTCAAACAATATGTCGATGACGAGGTTCCAAGCGTAAGGAGTGTGGTTGTGGCTTGTTCAAGTCTCGGGGCACTTCAACTTGAGGTCAAAGAATCAAGCTTTGTGTTCTCTCCATTAGTGGAGTGTGGAAAGCATGTGGTGATATACAACAGAGATTGGGGACGGTGAAAGGGAGAAAGGAGAAAGAGTGGGTGATACAGTGTGGATGAATCATGGTAAAGTTTTGGTAGACTATTTGATCTAATAATAAAAATTACTTGTGCACCGTGATACTATCTATCAAACTTGTTCACGGTAGAACTCACCTTGGTTTGAGTTACTAGGTTCAAAATACTAGTACATTCTGTTTGTTTTTTAGGAAAGAAGAAGGAAATCAAGTAAGGGGAGGGAAATCATGGGAAGGAGGAAGGTTCCCTCGTTTGGAACAAGTAAAAAGTGCAAAGGAAAGAAAAGGACAACTGAGCCCCCATATTAATATGTTTTCCACGAAATCTAGAGAGAAATTGGGAAGGATCCAAAAAAATTTATTAAAACTTTTTTATATGATTCTATGCACATTTTATTTTGTAAAAACTGTAACTCCTAATTAATTGTGTCAAGAGGTTTTAAAAGAAAGGTGATTTTTTTCCTCAAAAACTAAACGAATTTTGTACATCTACCAAATTTTTTTTTGGGAAAATCAGTGTCAGTTGTTGTGAAAAACAACAAATAATTATCCTTAGCAAAACCTTTATGCCGAAACAAGTTTGGATAAACACAGACATAGGAAGAACACCGATATTTAACGTGAAAAACTCCCAAATACCGAAGAAAAAACCACGTGACAAACTCCGAAAAATATTTCACTATATCAAAGAATAATTACAATATTCTTTCCTCTCTTGTCACACCCAAAAGATACAATATAGTATTTCCTGTGAGACCCACTCCTAACCAAATATTGCAAACTAGTAATATTAAAGAGTAATAGAGATGAAACCTATCCTAGTGTATTTTTCTCACACTCTTAGGATTTACTCAACACTCTATTTTTCTCTCATTAATATTTTTCTCTCTCAGAATTACACAGAAGCTATTTTCTTGATTCTGTCCTTTTTTTTTCTCCACTACAAGAAAATTCGGATTTACCGACGGGCTTATACCGACGGTCTGTGACCGTCGGTTAACGTGGGATTTTCCGACTGGCAAAGCCGTCGGTAAAACAAAAAGTCCGTCGGTAAATCGAATCTGATTTACCGACGGTCAATGCTCGTCGGTAATTGAACAGATTTTTCATTTTGGCGCCTATTTTTCAAATACCGACAGCCTTATACCGTCGGTAAATTAACAAACCCGCTTGAAGGCCGAACATTTTACCGACGGCCTACACCGTCGGGTAAAAGCCGTCGGTAATGTGCGATAATAACCGTAAACCGAGCCTTCCTTTTCTCCTCCATCTTCATCCCTCTTCTCTTTCACTTCCCTCTCTTCCTCCGCCACCACCGCCACCACCACTACGCCGCCACCACCACGACCACCACCACCACCACGCCCACACCACCACCAGGCCACCACCACCCTTTCTCCTCCATCTTCACCACTCTGTTCCCTCACTCTTTCTCTCCACCACCACGCCGCCAATCTGTTCTCTCAGCTCCTCCTAAAAGGTTAGGTTCTATTTCACATTTCAAACTCTGTTGTTGTTGTTGTTGTTATTCTTTGCCAAGTGATTGTTGCTAATGAAAATTGGTAATCTTTATATAGCTGCCAGCTTGTCATCATAATTCAGGACTTGTGTCATGGTTGATTACTTTTTCAATTTTTTAGGATGATTATTAAGGACTTTGATTTTGGTAATTTAACTCTAAAGCAGTTTTTCAAGTTATGGGCAAGTCTCCATTTATATCATCACTGCCATGTTTTGAATCACTTGATTGTTTTGTGTATGTGTTTGTGTGTGTTTCCACTTTCCATTTAAACATGGGCAAGTGTTTTTGTGTTTTTCAAGTGCATTGGGGATGCTGGTGTGTTGCTTGCATTGGATTTGTGGAAGATTGTTGGGATATGATTGAGATGACTGAATGCTAAGCAATAAATTTGATGCTTTATTGTTGTGATTTGTGAATTTTGTTGTCATAGTAATTCAGCTAATGCCTAATATGTTGATTATGTATCCAGGTCTGGGCAATCTGGTTAGTAGGACTTTAAGTCTTCAACTTTTTTAGTATTTTTAGTTCGAGGCCACCACATTGCTCCGAGACTGCCACTCACATCGAAGGACGTGGACACTCTCTTGTTCTGAGAATTAGGTATGCACTCTAACGAAATGTCGGTTGACTCATTGGGTGGAAAAGGGTTGGTCGTTGACCCTCACACCGACATATTTATTTGATTTGTTTCATAGTTCTCTCCAGAGAGAATTTTGAGGTGATGTGTGTTTTGGCTAACAAAGGATGTTTTATGTTGAAGTGATGTATAGTTCTCTCCACAGAGAATTTTGTCCGATTTATATTTTATGTTAGAGTAAGGTAGCATGTAGATTATTCATTTAGCAAGCAACACATAAACTAAATTTCAAGAAGTGAATCTTTGATCCTATGTTCATCCATTTTTGAATTTGTGTTGTCTTCTTCTTAAGTGAATCTGCCCACACACTAAAATGGTGCTTAGGGATTTTTATTTGAAATTCCCAACAGTTAATTACGAAGTCAAATTGGTCACCAAGAATTAAGCACAAACTCAACTCCTAGATTTGAAACTTTATCTTGTTTTAATGGTTTGGTATAGGTGTAATTGTGATCTTTTGTTGCCACATAATAAGAGAGTGTATGGGTTATCGCCACGCCTCACTATACTTATAGAAACTACTCTTTCGCTAAGGCCTCCATGGCAAGAATTATTTTTACCCACTGTTGCCTTTTACTCATGTTGCTTGGGACTTTAACTATCACATTTCTAGTGTTTGATAGGACAATCAATTGTACCAAAGCATTTGTTATTTAGATAAGTTTTGTTCTTTTTCTTCCTTTTTGTTGTGCCTTAGTGGGAAAATTCTTGATTGTTGTTGTTATTGTTGTATTCCTAAGCATATCATTTTGCACTTTATATTATATCTAATTTTCTTTTCTTCTTAGGAAGTTTTTATTTATGTTATTTAGAAATGGAGATAAATTTGAAGAATCATATTCTTTCTTTTCGCTACTTTTGCTTCTGCTCCCCCTATTTTGTCTGGAAAACAATTCATTTAATACTATAAAGTTAAAAGAAAAACAAAGATATGTCAAGCACTTCGCCTTAAGTTATGAAGCCTTCACATAATGATGTGTAAATAATGTGATGATATGTATTAAGGTCATTGGAAACAAACGACATGTGGGAATGATAGGTCACTGATTTGGAACCTTTCTATTCCTTAATCATGGCCGCGACTAAGTTTCCTTGCCTTTAAATTGTAACCCAAGAAGAAACATTGCTATTAAGTAGGGTTTGGGTATATTATTCGCTTATATGTACCAAAGAGCTGGAATCAACATATTCTTGATGGAAAAAATGATCAAGTTTCAATTCAATGGATGACTTCAATTCTTTGATTATTTGTCTTTTTCATGCATGTTAGCATCCGCATATATAAATGGAAATCAAGTGGTGAAAATTTGATTCCAAAGGGAGATTTTTCACTTATATTTCATTTTTATTTTAGCATATTGGAATTAGGAAGGAAACTACCTAAACCGATGCAAAGACTACCTGGGTGTTACAATATAATCGATATAATTATATGGTCTTATAAAAGACGTTCTTTTCAACATCCTCTTTTAAATTATGTCCGCTAGCACCTTGTAGTTTATTGGAATTTCCATTTATCAGAGCTATCATTAAAATTAGCTTTGAAGGATGACAGAACCCAATATATGAAATGATTGTTTGTCTTTGTAAATTATGATTGATCTGTGTGTGATGTTAATGTTCACCTGAATTTTTTTTTGTTTACAACAATATTATGCGTAATGCAGGTTATTTTACAACAATATTATACAACAATAACAACAACAACAATCGTAAAAATATCAAATATAATAGAGGTTGGCAGTGCATTAGACAGTGTGTGATTTAAACATCGTAAAAATATCAAATATAATAGAGGTTGGTAGTTCGTTAGAAAAGTTTGACCTTGTGTGACCATCAACTGCCTTGGTTAATGTAGTAGATTCTGGTGCTAGGCTAGTTTTTTAACTGCAGAAACAGATGATCCACAGGAAGAAGTGGCTTATCAAGTGGATGAGATGTCTCATGTCAACGTAGTAAACGAAGTTGAACCCATTTCTCGACTACGTGACGATCCAATCACATATGAAGATGTAAATGGAGATGAGGAATTAAATGAAGAAGTGGCAGAACCATTAAGATCTGAAGACGATGCCGAAGCAGAGTGGGCAGAATGGGCAGAATAAATTTGTTTAACTTTTTACAATTAGAGAATTTAATGTCTAACAACATATTTTATTTTGTCAGTTATTTTCATATAACTTGTTTATTTTGGAATTCATTTTTAATATTGTTATGTTTAAATATAATATTTCATGACTATTATTATTGAATTGCTCTATAGACATATATGGCATCGGGAGGTTCAGTTCGACTTCCGACCACCCAAGAAGTGGTCAGCGGAAGGGAAGCGGCATCGCCGTCGACCCTCGCCGTCGGAGGCCGAACATTATTAGGATTGATGATGCCGGCTATGCGATGTTGTCATCCACACAAGGCCAAGATACATCTACGCCTACACAGGCTCCAATGAAGTTCGCCCTACGCAGCCTACGTCACATTGGGCACCTACACAGCATGCAAGACCTTCTGCATCCACCCCCATTTACATGATGCCCACCCCAGTGGTTCCAGCAGACACTTGCCTGCTTCTTCCTCTCATTTTGTGTCTGAGACGGTGCCCGACACTCATGTGTCCGATCAGGAGTATAGTGTGGGCCAGGCACCTGATCAGACCGGGGTTCAGCAGGACGAGGAGGTTGAGCAGCAGCAGGATGAGCAGGAGGTCGTTGATGATATTCAGATGCTGCATGATGGCCGAGTTGCTATCAGGCCAGCTGGTAGAGGGTGAGTATGTAGGTTGAATACACATTTTTGCCCCTTATCTTTTTTTTAGTTTTCATTTAAGTCCCTTAAACTTCAAAAATCACATCAATTTCGTCTTTTCTGTTTATTTATTCATATTTTCTTAGACGAATCACCATCTGACACGTGGCAGAAAAATAAAATAAAATAAAACAAACTGCCACGTGTAAGATGGTATTTCGTCTAAGACAAAAAAAGAATAATTAAAAAGAAAGGACGAAATTGAAGTAATTTTTATAACTTAATGGACTTAAATAAAAACTAAAAAAGGATAAGGGACGAAAATTACAGCTTTAACCTATATTTTTAACTTGTTTGGTATGTTGTTATTGTTTAGGTTCCTTCCACAAAGCCACCATGAAGGCTATCACTAAGTAATTGAGCAAAATTACCACACCTATTGGCCCACCTGGGACGCTGACAAATGAGCTGAGGCACATGTTCAATTCTTTCAGAGTAAGTTGTTTATTTTTTTGTTGCGTATTATTTTTTTATTTCATGAATCTCAATTATTTTTAATAACGTATTATATTTATACAGGAGAGGGTTTCTTGGAAGGAAGAGCAGGAGGAGCAGATCAAGAAGAACTTCTATGTGAAGGCTTCCCACCGCCTATCTGATATGCTTAGAGATGCCCGCCTCAATGGGCAGCCCACTTGGATAGGACATGAGATCTGGCAATAGACTACAAGCGCATCGAACTCCCCGAGTTCAAGGCGGTAAGCGAGAAGGCGAAGAAGAATAGAGCCTCTGAAAAGGGTGGGAGCTTGCATACTGGAGGTTCGGTCAGTCAGGCGTAGCACGCAGCTCGACTTGTATGTTTTATATTATTATTATTATTATTATTATTATTATTATTATTATTATTATTATTATTATTATTTAGTTAAGCTTTTTTTATTAAATAATTACAGTCTCAGCGGTTGCAAAGGGAGGTTCAGTTGCACGAGCTCCATCGTGCAACTCATATTAGGAAAGGTACCGGTGAGTTTGTCGATGAGCGGTCGAGGCGGACCCAGGTAATTATAAAACATAATGAATAGTTTTTTAACAATGTTTATATTGTTTTATTACAATAAAAATTGACTAATTTGTTTATGTTTGACAGGAGGAGTTTGAGGCGAGGATGTCTCAGGTTAGATCTCAGACATCCTCATGTTCCCCGTCTCAGAGCCCAGAGGATCCAGCTGCGTCGCTGATGGTTTGGGCAGATGTTGTTGTTGGCGGCAAGAAGAGTCGCCTATACGGTCCGGGCGACCTTGTCGCAACTACGAAAGTGGGCCCACGCCTCTCTGGAGAGTCGCCCAGATCGTCGGCCGCGGATGAGCGGGAGATAGCAGAGTTGAAGCGGGCCATGGCCGAGCAAAGCGGCGGATCGCGTCAGCCAGGAGGAGGCCCGGGACGGCTACGCCATGTTGGCTCAGTCTTTGCGCAATGGCAGTGAGGATCTGTACCATTTGCTAGCTCGCCAGCCGCCTCCTCCACCGCCTCCGCCTCATAGTACTGGTGATCATGTCGATGATGTAGATAGTGATCATGATCATGATTATCAGGACTATTAGTTATGTTTGTATCGATATTTTTTTATATTTTCGGATATTTTTTTATTACTGTTTTGTTCGTCGAATTTTTTTATTTATTTGTTACGTTTCTTTTTTTTAATTTGTTTTATAGTTATGTTATAACATTGCATTTTTAAATACAGGAATAAATTAATAATTAAGTATGTTTGTATCGATATTTTTTTATATTTTCGGATATTTTTTATTACTGTTTTGTTCGTCGAATTTTTTTATTTATTTGTTACGTTTCTTTTTTTTAATTTGTTTTATAGTTATGTTATCGCATTACATTTTTAAATACAGGAATAAATTAATTATTAAATGTGATAACTAGTAATCGTTAATTAAATGGATAAATAAATTAAATTGATTACAGAAATTAAAATTAAATAATTTAAAAAAGTAAATAATTTTTTAATAAAAATTTAAACATTTTTCAAAAAAAAATTAAAGTGCGGATTTACCGACGGTCATGGCCGTCGGAAATGTCATCGGAATTATCGACGGGTTAAAACCGTCGGAGAAGCCGTCGAAAACTTACCGACGGGTTAAAGCCGTCGGAAATGTCATCGGAATTATCGACGGGTTAAAACCGTCGGAGAAAACCGTCAGAAATTTACCGACGGGTTAAAGCCGTCGGTACGTATTTGCGACGCGCATTTTACCGACGGACATTAGTCCGTCGGTAATTCGTCGGAGTTTTTTTATTACCGACGGTAATCCCGCTATTTCTTGTAGTGCTCCTCTGCTTGCTTCTTGCTCTCATCCTTTATTTATAGACACAGAAGATAGGCAAAAAGAAACGTGGTTGTTGCAACAACCAAATAAATCTGCACCTACCTTTTGACAAAAAACAAAGGCATCTTTGACTTTGTGCATTAGCTAGACGCCCTTTTTAATTTGGCCAGCACCACTTGCTCTTTGAAAAGTCAAGGTTGCGAATCAATGTTTTATTGTCCACCAAACTATTGGCATCAAAAATTCACCCCCTCTAGCCAATGAGAAAAATAATAAGATGACCACACTTTCTTACCAAGTGCTAATACCAAGAAGCCCTGCAGCAAAGAATTCCTGCACCTCTTACTAGGATGTCCTTGCACTCTTTTATCAAAAAATGCTATACACCCCCTTGCTTGGATGCCTTCCCAAATTCTGTTTAGTTCATCAATCATAATTCTCAAAACAGAGAACTATCATGCTCTACAACAAGAACATACACAACACTATTTACTCCTACAGTCATAACTCTCACAACTGAGAATTATCATGTTCCACCATAAAGAACATAACCACTTGAAATCAACCTATTTCAAGATTTCCATCTTTCAGCACATGTCAAAAAACCTGCAGAAAATTTATGGTGCAACTTCCATGTTTCATTTTTCCTGAAGTTTCATCTGCCCTCGACATCCTTTTCCACCACGCACCTTGCACAACTTTGAAACTAGTGCCCCGTGCGCAATTATGGACCCGCAAATAGAACACATCGTTTGTCCTGGTATCATCATACCAGAGGATGTTCATGTCTTTAACAGACATCATACGACATCATCGTATTCATCTCCTATTGAGACAAGAGAAACACTATTTGCATCATTGTTGGAGCCATTTGCCGGTCCTGCTCCTCCTTTTGGGCAATTTCTTTTAAGGTGCCCTGACTGCCCGCACCTCCAGCATACAAGATTGCCCTTTGTTGAGTTCTTCTTCTTCTTCTTCCAATTTCCAGCTGCCAATGCTGAGTTTTCAGATGTGAAAGCATCTCTTTCACTCAGCCTTTTCTCCTCCGAAAGGAGTTTGCCGGTAACTTCAGAAAATAATATCTTCTCTTTCCCATGAATCAAGATTGGCTTTATATGTTCAAAGGATGATGAAAGAGACCAGATAAGCCGCAAAGCCTTATCTTCATCATCTATTTGAACTCCTAGTATTTCTAGTTCTGAGACAATCCCATTGAGAACACTCAAATGATCTGAGATTGTTGTGCCTTCACTCATCCGCAGTGTATGAAATTGTTCTTTCAGATACACTCGGTTAGAGACACCTTTAGCTTGGTACATCTCTTCGAGCTTCTCCCAGAGTTCCTTGGTCGTGAAATTTCCTTGCACATTAGCAAGAACATTTTTGGCCAAGCATAGCCGAATGGTACTTGCTGCTTTCAGATCCATTTCCTCCCAATCATCATCACTCATACTAGATGTGCTGGCTCCTTTGCCAGAATCTTTGCTAGAATCTTTGCTGGAATCTTTTTTCGGATCTTCATCTGAAACAGAGGTCGGTCTACCTTTCAATACCTTGTTTAATACTGACTGGATCAAGATATCCTTGACTTGTATCTGCCACAAGCCAAAATTCATCTTCCCATCGAACCTTTCGATTCCAAACTTCAAGGTCTGCATCTTTTTCACGAACAAAAAAATATCGTTCACTACTGTATCAATAACACTCTGAATTGTATCGCTACAGTGACTGCAAAGAAAATTTTTCAGAACCCGATGGACCAGGCTCTGATACCACTTGTTGGGAAAATCAGTGTCAGTTGTTTTGAAAAAACAACAAATAATTATCCCCAGCAAAACCTTTATGCGGAAACAAGTTTGGATAAACATAGACAGAGGAAGAACACCGATATTTAACGTGGAAAACTCCCAAATACCGAGGGAAAAACCACGGGACAAACTCCAAAAAATATTTCACTATATCAAAGAATAATTACAATATTCTTTCCTCTCTTGTCACACCCAAAAGATACAATATAGTGTTTCCCGTGAGACCCACTCCTAACCAAATATTGCAAACATGCAATATTAAAGAGTAATAGAGATAAAACATATCCTAGTGTATTTTTTTCACACTCTCAGGATTTACTCAGCACTCTATTTTTCTCTCATTAATATTTTTCTCTCTCAGAATTATACAGAAGCTATTTTCTTGCTTCTGTCCTTTTTTTTTTCTCTCCTCTGCTTGCTTTTTGCTCTCATCCTTTATTTATAGACACAGAGGATAGGCAAAAAGGAACGTGGTTGTTGCAACAACCAAATAAATCTGTGCCTACCTTTTGACAAAAAATAAAGCCATCTTTGACTTTGTGCATTAGCTGAACGCCCTTTTTAATTTGGCCAGTACCACTTGCTCTTTGAAAAGTCAAGGTTGCAAATCAATGTTTTATCGTCCACCAAATTATTGGCTGGACGCCAACAAAAATTGATAGAAACTACGGGAAAAAAAATATAAACATAAGGAATAAAACAAAATCTTTTATATAATAGTTTATTTGATATATAAATATACACACACATATATACAAATATATTAAAATAAATACCTATATTAATATATATATATATATATATATATATATGATAATAATATTGATATGTTTATATATAAATATGAATATGAATATATTTGTATATATAATAATAAATAAATAAATAAATTCTTTCTTTTTCTAAATGAGGGTATTTATGTCAATGGATGTTTGTGGGTCTTCTCGCCTCTTTTAAAAGCATATTCTTAGTGTTTTCTTATCCTATAACTGGCCTTTATCGAATAACTTCACTAGGATAACTTCTGTGTAAGTGTTTTCTTCACCAATACTAGTATAATTTGCTCCAATGTCTGCCGTGCCTCTTAAGCCGAGTTATGTGAACCTCCGTTCCCCAATTTGCTGTATCATGGGGCATGTGGACACTGGCAAAACCAAGCTGCTGGATTGTATTCGATTCGAGGTACCAATTAATGTTCAAGAAGGTGAGGTTGGTAATACCACCGAACAGATTGGCGCAACGTACTTTCCTGCTCAGAACATATGTGAAAGAACAAAGGAATTGAACGCTGATGCAAAGCTGAAAGTTCCCGGTCTGCTGGTTATTGATACCCCGGGGCACGAGTTATTCACTAACTTAAGGTCTCGGGGTTCAGGTCTATGTGATATTGCAATCTTGGTTGTTGACATTATGCACGGCTTAGAGCCACAAACAATAGAATCACTCAATCTATTAAAAATGAGGAACAGAGAGTTTAATGTTGCCTTAAAAAAGGTGAGTATTGTCTTCTACTTTTACGAGCTATAGCTTCCAATATATGTTTTTTACCGGGTGCTCGGTCTGTCACACTGTTCTTGCAACATTGCAGGTTGACAGGCTCTATGGGTGGAATACATGTCGCAATTCTCCATTTGTTAAAGCAATGAAGCAGCAGTCTAAGGATGTTCAAAATGAGTTTAATATGAGGGTCACTCATGTAGTAAAAGATGTTTATTTTTTACTTTGTCAGTTAAGTTGTGGCAGATAATTTTTGTTATTGTTTGGCACTCTAACCTTTTTGTTTCATTGCTAGATTATTACTCACTTCAAGGAACAAGGGCTAAATATTGAGTCGCATTATAAAAACAAAGAAATGGGAGAAACATTCAGCATTGTGCCTACAAGTGCAATAAGGTATCTGTGCAGCCTTGTGGCCATAATGCTCCTTCACTTCCCTCTTCTATGCTAACCATAAAAGTTTTGGATTGGTAATTGACACCGCGACTGATTTTGGAGCCCATTAATATTAGTTGGGTTTTTTCCATTTCTTTTATTTGGTGAAAGTTGCCGTGAAATCAAGTTTTTCTTTGGTATGATGAATGTTTCCTTTGTCATTGTGAACCACCAAAAAATGGATGGTTATGAGGCCTATTTGCTTCTTTTGTGCTGAATCCACTTAGGGTCTATTTAGTTCAATTGAAGGGAGGGATCTTAATGGAGCATAAGGGTGGGTATATGGTAATTTAGTGGGAGCAGTGTGAGAAGACAGGTTGGGTATATGAAATGTGGAGACTCATCTCCATTTATCTTGGATGCTAACATGGCTAGAAATTTGCCAAATATTTGCTTTTGGGCAAAAACTATCTCTTTAGCATGATGTATAATCTGCTTAATACTTCTCTGTGGGTGTTTATGTATTGATATTTCAGTGGTGAAGGAATCCGAGATATGTTATTACTATTCGTTTAGTGGACCCAAAAAACCATGGTTGAGAAACTTACATACATTGAAGAAGTGCAGGTTAGCTATATTGTCACGTAATATTAAAGCTAGTTGAATGCTTTTTGATTGTTTAATTGTAGAGACCTAATTAAGTGGAATTAGTATGTAGTAATACGCCCCCACAAGCTGGACTGTGAACATCTTGAAGTCCAAGCTTGGAAACTAAAACTGTGAAAGCAGGAGAGAGTATTTGGTCAAAACATCAGCTAACTGGGCTGAGGATAGTACTGGAAGAAGATGCAGCAGGCCACTTTGAATTCTCTCTCGAATAACATGACAATCAATTTCGATATGCTTCGTCCTTTCATGAAATGATGGATTATGAGCTAAATAAATAGTAGATTTATTATCGCAATAAACTGCAGTTGGAAGCTCAAACTGAATTCCCAAATCTGAGAATAAATAAGACAACCATTGGATCTCACAAGAGAGACTTGCTAAGGCCCTGTATTCAGCCTCAGAGCTTGATCTAGATACAGTTGATTGCTTCTTTGATTTCCAAGAAATCAAAGAACTGTCAAGAAACACACAGTATCCTGTAACAGAGCGTCTGGTAAGAGCACAACTAGCCCAATCTGAATCTGCAAAGGCAGAGAGTTTAAGAGGAGAAGATGCAAAGTAGAAAAAAACCCTTAGCTAGAGAAGAGTTAAGGTAACGACACACCCTGGTTGCAGCTTGATAATGCACATCTTTGGAATTAGAAACAAGCTGGCTTAGCTGCCACTACAACATTTTTTCTTTATGGGAACGGTTAAAAAATGTTGTCTTAACCAAGAAAATTGTTGCCTAAAAGTATACGGAATGATTTTCAAGGGTCGCTTACGGCCAGATTGCCTATTACTTATGGCAACGCTTTTCGCAGACTTTCGGCAACGCTTTAAACTGCTCCCTATACCATAGGAATAGGGATGCTTATGACGCTAAATAATGGGAACAGTTTTCAAGTGTTGCCATTACTAAATCTGATTCAGAATCTGTTCGATGTGCAAATGCAACATTTTTAAATGTTGCTTTAACTTATATAGGCAACACCTTTTAACTGCATTTATAGATTATAGGCAACATTTTTTACCTTAAAAATAATTTTGTTTTGGGCACAATTGATAATTGTAGCTTAAAAATTTATGGGCAATATTTTACATTAATTGTACCCATAGGTAATATTATCTTTTTCCTAATCATCTTTGAAAATGGAACCTTAATTTGAACCTATACAATAATTACTCACATTTTCTTTTTAATTTTAATTTGGTCACCAATATTTGCATAACAAGAACTAATTCATAAATTACTGAAAATTAATCAACTGCGGCATAATACTATAAATATGTTCCACAATAGTTACTAATACAGAATCAGTACCATAATAGTCAACAAAAGGACATGATTTGATCAAATCTCATTTTAATGTACCATAATAGTCAACAAAAGGACATGATTTGATCAAATCTCATTTTGATGTATGTGTCTAACAAAAAAGTTAAATCCAAAACAAATATATATCTAATAAAAAAAAAAGGATCAAAATGCATCATCTTGCAACTCTTCATCTATGTCCCCTTCATTGATAGCTTTCTGCTTAAGAAAAAGTATTGCGTCGCTTAAAAATATTTGATGATTCATGTTCATGTAAAGTTATTAAATCTATTTTATGACAAAAAGAAAAAAGACAAAAAACAGAACAAAATTTAACAAAACTCATTATAGAAATGACTCATTTTCCATTAAGCATACTAGTTGTTACCCAAATCAAAGTGCAGCCCAAATTACTAATATGACAAAGAAGCATATATTAGCACATCACAAAAAAAAAAAAACAGGATATATAGCCACACCAAGGACAATATGGATTTCTACCCTCACATGTGACATCTTACCAAACGCAACAAAGATCTAGCAGCCAAAACAACTATTGCCATATTGAAATATCAAAGAAAGATGACGTAAATTATGCACGAGAATTTGGTGCTTCTTCCTATCAAAGAATGAAACCTCTTTAAGTTTCTTCCTTTTTTTTCCTTCCTTTCCTCTTGTTTTGCTTCTTGTGTTAGTATAAACTGTTTTCAAGAACAATGCAGGATATATAACTTTTTTTTTCTTTTGAATATCTCCTCTGTCCCTCTCCCTAAACACTGAGAGACAAAAGGACTTGATGGCTCAGATGAATTCTTTCTTTCATTTTCTAGATTTCTTTTAATTTGTGTACTTTATTCTCTATACCCACAAGCTTAGTTGTTCTCTATACTCCAAAAGTTTCATAAATCAGCCCATTAAGAAAGTTTACCTATCTAAGATCAAAACATGTCATGTTGCAATTCCTCATATATATCTTCTTCATTGAGACCTTGCTCCTCATTTGTATCTTCATTGATTCCTTGCTGCATAAGAAAATACAAGAAATATTGTTAGATCAAAACTTTCTAGATAATGTGGAAATGATATTTCTCTAAGCTATATAAAGTTACCTTTCCAAGATTCTAAGATGTGTTGATGTTGAAGAATGCATATGTGTTTGTCCAACCACCTTTTGAGCACTACTTGCATCTCCAGGAGATAATCCAACAAAAAAATCTTCCAGTGATTCCATACTAATTCCAGGTTTGCAATGTTGCAATAGGGTCTTAAAAGCATATTTTAATTTACCCACCGTATCTTCCATATTTTGCACTTTTTCATTTAATGAAGAAACCTCTTCATTATGCGCCCTTTTCAAATCATTTATCTCTTTCTTTCGCTTTAAAGAGGTTTTTGTGACATTTCACCCATAACAACGTACCATTCCAGGATGTTCTTCCCCAAGCACAGCTTGAATTGTTTTGTCATCACTTTCCTCATTCTCAATCATTTCTTGAAGTTGGGACTAGAAAAAAAAATTGAAATTAAATATTATCTACTAACATAAACAAAGTCTACTAAATATATTAAGCAAACATAATTTATTTTAAGGATAATTTTCAACTTACAATTGTATTCTTAGTTTCATCATCCAATTGTTTTCCTTTATCTCCTTTCCGAGTCTCAATAAAAATTTACCTTGGGTAGGCTCTTTGTTTTCCTTGCACGCAAGCAAGAACTTAGTTTGTTAAATATAGACATGGAAGCAAATATGTACCTAACTTTAAATATCAATAGACTTTGACATTAGAAGTGACAGCACAATCATTGCAACATAACAAGTAAAATTGCATCCAAGGTTTACTCAGTAATTTAGCTACCCTTGTACCATGAGTACTTCATTTGGCCTTTTCTGACCATGTTTTTTTATTGGTTATGATTCTCAACTCTTTGTCTAACTCTTTAGCACTTTTTTCTATCTGTTCTTTTGTACAAATGTGTTTGATCTATATTCTTTTGACAGGACTGAGAAGAAATGGGAAGAGCTGCAGATTGAGATGGGTGATACAAGTCCATCTATCCTTTCAGCTGGGGTGCCATCTCATCTCCTTAAATTTTTAGACACCAAAAAAAAATCATAGAGAAGTATATCTTAACAATATTTATGCAGAAAAAAAAACGATTCATAAAAAATATCCATAGTCTTTTTAAACGTGTGTAGCTGGAGGAGGCCATGAAACACTGATGTCGTGGTTGCACTTTTTGCCTCAGACGTGGACAGCCCTATGCACTGAATCTAATTTATGAAAAATAGAAATATTGTTAAATTGTGTCCATAATAATTATAATAAATATCTTCTGAGGTTTATACCAGTTGTATGATGTCATGTCCAAAATAACCAGTTGAAAGGTTTATACATTTCTCTATTTTTCATAATATATCACTTTATGTTGAGGTTTATCTAACTTTTTGATCTAAATTTGATTGAAGGAATTGGATTTGGATTGCATGAATTGATTACAACAAGACATGAAAGCAAATGGTGGGACTGGGACTGAGGAGCAAAAGAGGAAAACCAATGATCCTTTTCTCAAGCAAGGGAGACACCAAAATATGCCAAGGTCACCTAGATTGTGCACACAAATTAGGAAGGATTGGCCAGAGAGTTTGCCAAATGACAATGTGATTGGTATCACCACAAGAAAAGTGTGAATTACCGACGGAACATTACCGACGGCCCCGACTCCGTCGCTAATTTTTTAATTACCGACGGCTAAACCGTCGGTAATCCGTCGGTAAAAAACCTGCACGCGAAATTTTTTTTCCTTAATTACCGACGGCTTAGCCGTCGGTAATTATAGACGGTTTATCCGGTAGTCGTAATTACAGACTGGCTAAGCCGGTAAGTAAGTAGTCGAGTTAGGCGCCAAATTTTTATTTATTTATAGCGACCTTACTGACGCTTAAGCCGTCGGTAATCTTCACACAGATTTTCACTTTATCTCACAACCATTCACACAGATCTGCATCCTCATTCTCAATCAACCCTTCCTCTTCCTCTTCCCCATCGCTGCGTCTTCGTTTCCCCATCGCTGCGTCTTCGTTTCCCCATTCAAAAGCTTTTGAATACCTCTTTGATTTAGTTAGATGCTTCTTCTTCCTTCTCTACGGACCAAATCAAGATCCCGCCCAACTTCTCCTTCCAGATCCCACTTCCGGCACGAATCTAAGGAGCAATCCTTGCCTCGCCGACATTAACCGTTGAAATCTGAGAAACCCACCACAGATCTGACCCGCCGCGCCACGCCAAAGAAGGCCGCCGCTACCTCCTCGCTCGCCGTCACAAGACGCCAAGGCCGCCGTGACCTGCAGATCGCAACAACCTGTCACCAAATCCCTTTGCCGAGCACCTTCCCTATTACAAGGTACACTCTCTCCCTTCATGATTATCTCCTGTATCAACATACGTTTTTTATGTGTTGCTTCTTCCATTGTTTACTGTAACGACCCGTTTCCGGACCGCTACCGAGCTCAATATACCGAGCTCGAGTTACCGAGCTCAACACACCGAGCTCAACTAAACCTTTTAAAAAGTACGGTCTATTTTTTTTATTTTTTATAAAACCAACTCGTGCACATCAGAGTAATTATAGCTTTTCGAAACATGGTGCAACTAAGACACAAGACTTAAATTCTAATAAAACATACATGCATAACATACATATATATATATCACTCGAAATAATAATTTATACAAAATACAGAGTAGTAAATGTACAAAGAAAATACACCTAAGGTATGACGACTTCAAAGAGCAATCATACCCTGGGGGTACTTCAGGTAGACTCCCACGCAGGGGGCTGCTCCAAAAGTAAACCGCCAGTCTACCCTGTAGCAATAAAACATACCCGGCCCAAACTGGTCACGACCTCAGAACACAAAAAAGAACAAAGTACAGTCATCAAAAAAAAAACATCCAACAACATAATCAATCACGACAAGTAGAGGTCGTCACTCGGGTCCTCGTCGAGCTCCTCCTCGGCATCATCTGCTGTCGAGTTCCTCGCACTCGACATCGCCTGGGTAACCATCATGGATTGAAGGCACCACGGGAAAGGGTCAACTTCTCAACAATACAAGATAAGCACGGCATAAAGAAATAAGCAACACAATAATGTATATCAATCACCACACGTGACTCGACCATCTCACTCTAACTCGACACAACTCGCAATCCATTTTCTCTCGACTGACAATTTTTCGGAATGCACACGCTGCATCAGATGTCGGAAAGTCCAGCCAAGCCTTGGGATCCTCGCCTCCCTAGGATACCAACTCAGGTCCCATAGCGTGGCGACGTCTAGTCAATCTCCGTAAACAAAAGGGGACCTAGCACCCTTAGTTATCCGGTCACGGCTCAAAAACGCCATACGACTCACCTAGCTCGCTCACTCGATGAACAATTGGCCACGATACGATATTCAAAGAGTTAAACACAAGATATTCAACCGCATGTCAAATAAAAAGAGCAAGCTCGACATGAAGAAACGCAATTCAACATGCAATACACAATTCACAACATATATTCAATCACATATTAAATACATGTAAAAACCCAATCATATCTCAATATTTCAAGCTCGACACAAATCAGGGAACTCATTCACAATAACATATAAGATAAAGTCTTAATAATGTCTAAAAGTTGCCCTTACGCTAGCATACTATGAAAGTATTAATGTGAAGCGCCCTTACCGAACTCCAAGTTAATGCTGCTCGACAACGACCTCGACACGGCTGTCTTCAAAGAGCTCGACAACGACTTCTCTTACTCGATCTCGACACGGCTGTCTTCAACGAGCTCGACAACGACTTCGACATCGCATCGCCCTCAATCGACCTCGACACGCACGCTTCTCGGCCGACCTCGACACGCATCTGATTCTCGATCCGGATTCCGCTGCTTCCACATCCTCGGATTCGCTCTCCCGTACACCTCGAATCGGAATCACACGATCTCGGGAATCAGACTTCCTAAAACAAGCACAACTCAGTTCGATCTATGGGTTCTAATACACTTAGCTCTCATCCCAAACTTAACCACAACCCAGAAAATATAAAAACTCAAGAACTGAAATATATTTTTCCTCTAACACAAAGTTAGGGTTTTTGATCAAAAGTTCATGAAAAAGGCTATCTGATGCTACAACAGATAGATCGACAACAACAACAACCAGAAGCAACAAACGAAAAATAAGAAATCGAAACAAACCAAAAATGAAGGGTTTCTGGGCACTGCCGATTGCAGAAAAACAGAGGAAGAAATTTGTTTTTTTTTTCAAGCTCAAATAATCGGTTAGAAAGATAGGTAATATCGTGAAGAAGAAAACTCATAAGTTTGACATGATTTGGAAGCATAAAACTGGCTAAAAATGGAAGGAAGAAACGGCGCTAAACAGTAGCACGAAGGAAAAGAAAAATCTGTTCTTCATACCTCAATTGATGGTCGAGATGGTGAGATATAGGTCGAGAAGATGATGATGAACAAGATTGATGAAGAAAATTTGTGCAGAGTCTCGATGGAACTCAAGGTTTCTTCGATGGAAGTTCTGGAGAAAAACAAGGAACTCAGAGCAGAAGGAAGGAAGAAGAAAGAAGAAAAGAGAAATGAGTATCTGAGGGAAAACCGATCGTGAATACAGCTGGTGAGAGGCGGGTACAATCAGAACTCCAGCTATAAGATGCCAATCCCATCAATCATTCTACCCATCTAATCGCTCCTCTCATAATTACCTCTACTCGCTTGGCCAACGATCTAGACACGCTGACGAACGGCAAGCCGACAATGTAATAATTACAAACAATATAATAATAACGTCAATAACGCTCAAAGAATACGAGTTATCATCTCGACACGATGTCGACCAAGGGTGCTCGTGCAAGCGATCAAGGCTCTAACACGAAGTTCGTGAACGCGCCTCCTCATTTCGGATGCGACCTCATCAACTCGAGACGCGACTTCATCAACTCGACACCCGACCTCCTCACTCGGCTAGTGCACGTGGTCTCCTCTTTCGGCAAATGACCTCGTGAAACGATCTTGGCACGGGATCTCGACACAAGATCTCGACGCGAGGTCTCGATACGTCGTCCTAAGACGATGTCGATCTCGCCCTCGTGTGTTACAATCTCTCCTCTAAAAAAATTTCGTCCTCGAAATTGCAAAAAACTTACCATGAAAGAGTTCAGGTACCGAAGTCTTCATCTTCTCCTCCAGCCTCCCAAGTCGCATCTCCCGCCTTACGATCCCACACAACTTTGACAAGTTGAATCTCTTTGTTCCGCAACTGTTTGGCTTTCCGATCAACGATCCTTACCGGTGATGCTTCAAAGATAAGTCGCCCTTCGCTTGAATCACATCCGGTTCGATGACATGAGAGGCCTAAACATACTTCCGCAATTGTGAGACGTGGAAGACGCCGTGGATGTTCGACAAGAATGGTGGCAAGGCAATCGATATGCCACTGCACCAATACGACGAAGAATCGATAAGGTCCAATAAATTTAGGGGTAAGTTTCTTGGATTTGATCGCTCGACCAACTCCAAGTGGGGGTGACTCTAAGAAATACATGTTCTCCTTCCTCGAACTCGAGTGGTCGACGTCGTTGGTCCGCATAACTCTTACGCCGACTTTGAGATGTTCGCATCCTATCTCTCGATCAAACGGATCTTCTCGGTAGTCCGCTGGATCATATCTCGGTCTCTACAACGTAACGCTCGCCGTCTGGTACCAACAAAGAGGCGTCGACATTTCCGTCCATGCTGATGCTTCAAAAGGTGTCATTCCAATGCTCGCATGGAAATCGTATTGTAGGTGAACTCCACCAATGGTAAGACGTCGTCCCAACTTCCTCGGTGATCTAACGTACAAGCTCGCAAAAAATCTTCAAGTGATTGGATCGTTCTCTCAGTCTGACCGTCAGTCTGAGGATGATATGCTGAGCTAAGCCTGAGCTCGATTCCCATCGCTCCTTGCAATTCCCTCCAAAAATGAGACGTGAACTTCGGATCTCGGTCCGACACGATCGAAGAGGGTATTCCATGAAGTCGTACTATCTCCGCGATGTAGATCTCGGTCAGCTTTTCCACGTTGTATGTCGACCTCACTGGTAAGAAATGAGCAGATTTGGTCAATCGGTCGACGATCACCCAAATCGAATCATTCTTCTTCTGCGTCTTCGGCAAACCTACAACGAAATCCATGGAAATACTATCCCATTTCCAACCGCACGTCAGCGATCAGAACATTCCCGCAGGTCGTTGGTGCTCCACCTTCGCTTCGACACGTTAAACACGCGAAGCTACGTGCTCGGCCACTTGCTTCTTCATTCGGACCACCAAAAATGCTTCTTCAAGTCTTGATACATCTTCGTAACTCCTGGATGAATACTAAAGTTGCTCTTATGCGCTCGTCGAGAATCAACTTTCTCATTTCGGATACGTTAGGTACGCATACTCGGCCATTGCACCTTAAGATATCGTCCGCCCGACTTGGAATTCGCCGACTTCCTTGCGCTTATCAATCGAACCTTCTCTTGCGTAAGCTCGTCATGAACTTGCTAGTCTCGGATCTCGCCCAACAATCTGTTAGAGATGGTAAGCATACCAAATCTCGGCTTCCGGTGAAACTTCGACACTCAACTTCAAGTCTCTGAACTTCTCGAGCATCTCCAACTCCTTGATCATCATTGCCGAGGTTAAGCGCTCTTCCCCGCTTAATGCATCCGCTACGACGTTAGCCTTACCGGATGGTATTCCAACGTAAAGTCGTAGTCCTTGAGAAATTTCGTCCCATCTACGCCGACGCATGTTGAGCTCTTTCGGTCGAACAGTACTTCAAGCTCTTGTGATCGCTGAAACAAAGAAGAGTGCTCCCATAAAGGTAGTGTCTCCATATCTTCGGCCAAGAAAAACTACTGCTGCCACACTCCAAGTCGTGAGTAGGGTAGTTCCTCTCGTGAATCTTAAGTCGTCTTGAAGCATACGCGACCACCTTCCGATGTTGCATCAAAGACGCATCCCAATCCCTGGTGTGACGCATCACAATACACCTCGTAAGGCTCTTACGGTTGAGGCAAAATCAAGACAAAGCGCTGCTGCCAAAAGCTCCTTCAGTCTTTGAAAACTGGCTTCACACTCCTCGGTCCAGGCAAAAGGTTGATCCTTCCTCGTCAGTCGTGTAAGAGGCGCGACAATCTTCGAGAAACCTTCAATGAATCTTCGGTAATAGCCTGCTAAGCCGACAAAACTTCTGACCTCGGTAACCGTCTTCGGCTGTTCCCACGCTAACACAGCTTCAATCTTAGTTGGATCCACAGCTATCCCTTCTTTGGAAATCACGTGACCAAGAAAATTCACCTCTTCGAGCCAAAACTCACACTTCGACAGGTTGGCATAGAGTTGCTTATCTCGTAATATCTGCAGTACTCGACATAAGTGTTCTGCGTGCTCTTCTCGGTTCCTCGAGTAGATCAGTATGTCGTCGATGAACACTACAACAAACTGATCCAAGAACGAATGGAAAATCCTATTCATGTAGTCCATAAACACAGCTGGCGCATTCGTCACTCCAAACGGCATCACCAAGTACTCGTAGTGACCGTATCTAGTCCTGAAAGCTGTTTTGGGGACATCTTCCTCCTTCATGCGAATCTGGTGGTAGCCCGACTTCAAGTCTATCTTGGAAAAGATCGCCGCTCCACGAAGTTGATCCATCAAGTCGTTAATACGTGGTAACGGATAACGGTTCTTCACAGTAACCTTGTTGAGCTCGCGGTAGTCCACGCACAGTCTCGATCGTCCATCCTTCTTCTTAACCAACAACACCGAGCTCCCCACGGTGACACGCTTCGGTCGTATGAATTGCTTCGACTCCAAGTGTTCGATCCGGGACTTCGCTTCTTTCATCTCGGCAGGAGACATCCCGTATGGCGCTTTGGAGATCGGCCCTGTTCTCGGAATCAGGTCGATGGAGAACTTCGACCTCTCACCGGTGGTAACCCTGGCACGTCTTCGGGAAAAACGTCCTCAAAGTCACACACCACTGGAACATTCTTCACGTCGATCTGCTGGAAAACTTCCGAACTAGCCAGATACATGTATTCCCTAGTTCCTTCTTTCAAAGAAACTCCGATACACTCGGTAGAAAGATAATTGGAGACTCCAAGGTCTGGAAAAATTACAGTTTTACGGGCACAGTTTTACCCCTGTGGCCTACGTCCTGTCCCCAAAGCAAACCACTATGGGATTTTCACTAAGACACTAGCTTTTAAATCAGGTTCAGCTAGAAACCTTTACAACTCTAAACCAGAGCAATACGTTCAAGAGATATCACCTCTCTATGAACACCTTGGGATTCCTACCCAAAAATAAATGATTTTCACAAATAAAATGAGACGAGAAAGATACACTCAATAGTGCAGATATAACAAATTGAAGCTCAAATAATACAACTCAAATTTTGTAGAATAAAGACTCTCGAGAAAATTGTGCTCAAATAAGTGTGAGTGATGAAAAATATTTGTGAGTTTTTGGCACAAAAATTAAGCCTTGCATTGTTGTTTTTTTACAAGGCTCACGAAATGTGTTTATATAGGCAATGGAGGAGCGTCGAAATGACCGCCGAGGATTTGTCCGTTGCAAAGATTTGCAGTTACGCTTTGATTTGTCCGTTGGAATTTGTCCGTTGCGTATTGAAAACACGGAGGCGGCTCGGCATACGACCTCAAGAAGGCGGCTCGTGACGACCTCGCCACACGGCTCGACAGACGACCTCGACTTTCGAGATACGACCTCACGAGCGGCTCGGCAAAAGGCCTCCGGCAGACACGACCTCGGAACACGGCTCAAGATACGACCTCCTCATCATTTCGGTTCTCATAGCTCAAGACGCGACCATCAAAGACGACACGCAACCCCGATGACGCGACCTCATCGGCTCGACACGGATCATCGGCTCGACGCGCGACAAGAGCTCATCACGCGACCTCGATGCGCGACCTCATAAGCTTGACACGCGACCTCCTCCTCGCCTCGACATACGACTTCCTCGAGCTCAACATCCGACTTCCTCCTCACCGACATCCGATTTACTCAGAGCTCGACACGCGACTTCCTCATTTCGACATCCGACACGAGATATGCTTGTCAAAATATTTTGTGCGTGTGTGATTTAATTTTAATTGAGAGCTTTTATTACTACTTACAAATTGTCTTAATAAAGATAAATAAATACCCCGGAACCCAAAGACTTGAGAAACAATCATTCTTGATCTGGCGTCTTGGTATTCTTTTCCACTTTTTACACACGGTTGACTATTTGCAAAGCTCCCTTTGTCAATCTTCAAAACCATCTGTCAAGGCATGTATTCACAGACTCCCCTTTTTGATGATGACAAACATCTCATGGAGGAATTTAGTAAAATATAATCATGATATGGCAATGAGATATAAGCATGGTTTTTCAATAAAAGATATCGAGTTTAAGCACAATATTTAGAAAAACTCCCCCTCACAATAGGCAATACTTAAAAGATCACTCCCCTGAATCATGCATTCATGTAACTCTCCCCTTTTGGCAACATCAAAAAGTGGGAAAGACAAATAAAGCAAGGCATATATTCAGGATTAAACAAGCATATTTTGATAGTTATGTGATACCAAGCTTGGTGTGTGACGGATGAAATTTGGTTGGACATGATTAGCTAGTTGCATAAGACAAATGCGTCACCCACTCATTATTCCGTACTTAAAGAAAATGGAAGGGGAAAAGACCTGCATAAACTCGTTAGCACACTCAAACGCCAAGTTAGAATTTATTCAAAAAGAAAATGCAATCACAAAAATCACTCAATGCATGATTGGTCTAAAATTCTAATTCAGTTCTAATAAAAAAGAAAGTTTCCTTAGGCAAAGGTTTAGTAAAAATATCTGCAAGTTGTCTAGATGTTTCCACAAACTCAATCATGCAATCACCTTTTTGAACATGATCTCTAATAAAATGGTGCCTAATCTCTATGTGTTTAGTCCGAGAGTGATAAACCGGATTTTTAGTGAGGTTTATGGCACTAGTATTGTCACACTTTATTGGAACAATTTTCAAATTAATCCCATAATCATTCAACTGTTGTTTCATCCAAATAATCTGTAAGGCAAATAACCGCCTCAGAACGTATTCCGCTTCAGCAGTGGACAAAGCCACACTGGCTTGTTTCTTACTATGCCATGAAACCAAGGCATTCCCAAGTAAGTGACATGTCCCACTAGTGCTTTTTCGGTCCAATTTACAACCCGCAAAATCAGAATCCGAGTACCCAATCAAAGTGCATTCGGCACCTTTGGGGTACCATAAACCCGTGTTTTGTGTGCCAATGAGGTATCTCATAATGCGTTTTACAGCAGAGAGATGTGATTCCTTAGGACTAGCTTGAAAACGTGCACACATACAAACACTAGACATAATATCCGGACGACTAGCAGTGAGATAGAGAAGAGATCCTATCATACCTCTATACTTACTTACTTCGACCGACTTACCACCTTCATCTTTGTCAAGATAGCATGATGTGCTCATGGGAGTTGAGATTTCTTTGGCGTTGCTCATTCCAAATCTTTTAAGCAACTCCTTGCAATATTTGGATTGATTTATAAAAATTCCTTCTTTTGTTTGTTTGATTTGAAGACCAAGGAAGTAGTTGAGCTCTCCCATCATGGACATTTCAAACTCACTTTGCATGATTTTGGAAAAATCTTCACACAAAGACTCATTAGTAGCACCAAAGATGATATCGTCAACATAAATTTGAACAAGTAAAATGTCATGATTTTTGTGTTTAATGAAAAGAGTGGTATCAACTTTTCCTCTTTCAAAACCTTTTTCAAGTAAATATTTGCTCAACCTTCTCGTACCAAGCTCCGAGAGCTTGTTTTAAACCATATAAACCCTTTTTCAATTTAAAAACATGATTTGGAAATTCAAAATTTTCAAAACCGGGGTTGATCAACATATACTTCTTCTTGAATAAAACCATTTAGAAATGCACTCTTAACATCCATTTGAAAAAGTTTAAAATCCATGATGCATGCAAATGCGAGAAGCATGCGAATAGCTTCTAATCTAGTTACGGGTGCATAGGTTTCATCGAAATCTATGCCCTCTTGTTGATTATAGCCTTTGCAACAAGTCTAGCTTTATTTCTAACAATGATACCGCTTTTCATCAAGCTTGTTGCGAAAGACCCATTTGGTCCCAATGACTAGGTGATCTTTAGGCTTAGGGACAAGTTCCCAAACATCATTTCTCTCAAATTGATTTAATTCCTCTTGCATAGCAAAGGTCCAATGCTCATCAAAGATGGCTTCATTGACGTCATTTGGTTCAATTTGAGAGACAAAGGCCATATGATGACATGCATGATTAAGAGAGTTTCAAGTCGTTACCCCTTTTGAGATATCACCTATTATGTTGTCCAGAGGATGGTTCTTTGAGACTCTCCATTCCTTTGGAAGATTTGAGTGAGAGTTCTTGAGAGGTTGAGGCAAGGACTCTTGATCCTCCTTTTGAACTTTTGATCTCTCTTGTTCCTCTAAATAGGTATCTCCAAATACTTCGCAAGATCATCAACACTTTCTTCTATCAAGATTTGGGGTTAGATTCATCAAAAGAAACATGCACAGATTCTTCAACACCCAAGTTCTTTTATTAAAAATTCAAAAGCTTTACTAGAAGTGGAATATCCAAGAAATAAACCTTCATCGCCTTTAGCATCAAATTTACCAAGGTTATTCTTACCATTGTTTAGGACAAAACACTTGCATCCGAAGCGTGAAGGTGGGAAATGTTGGGCTTCCTTCCTTTGTAGAGTTCATACGGTGTTTGCTTAAGGATCGGCCTTATAAGAACTCGATTCATCACATAGCAAGCGGTGCTCACTGGCGTCTGCCCAAAAGTACTTAGGAAGGTTAGTCTCATTGAGCATCGTCCTCGCTAGCTCTTCAAGAGACCGATTTTTCCTTTCAACCACTCCATTTTGTTGCGGTGTCCTTGGAGCAGAAAAGTTGTGATCAATGCCATTTTCTGTGCAAAATGCTTCAAATGCTTCATTCTCAAATTCCTCACCATGATCACTTCGAATGGAAGCAATGTTAAGTCCCTTCTCATTTTGTATAACCTTTGCAAGTTTTCGAAAAGCATTAAAAGCATCATTTTTGTGAGAAATAAATAAAGTCCATGTATAGCGAGAATAGTCATCCACAATAACAAGAGCATAGTAATTGCCACCAAAGCTTTTAGTTCTAGAAGGGCCAAATAAATCCATATGTAAAAGTTGTAAAGGCCGATTTGTTGAAACAATATTTTTAGATTTGAAAGAAGCCTTTATTTGTTTTCCCTTTTGACATGCATCGCAAAGTTTATCTTTTTCAAAGCGGAGCTTTGGTAAGCCAATTACTAAGTCCTTTCGAACCAACTTATTAAGATGATCCATGTGAATATAAGCCATTCTCCTATGCCATAGCCAAGATTCATCCTCTTTACTAATAAGACAACATGCATCATTTGAAGGTATTTTATCTAAATCAAGCATATAGATATTTCCAATTCTAGGTCCAATTACAATAACATTTTCATTTATAGAATCCATGACCATGCATTTTGAAGAATCGAAAACCACTTTGTTTCCTTTATCACAAAGTTGACTAATGCTTAGCAAATTATGCTTCAAACCATCCACATACAAAACATTTTCAATAGTGGGATTAGGACTCTTACCAATAGAACCAATCCCAAGAATTTTACCTTTGTTGTTGTCACCATAACAAACATAACCTTTATTTTTGGGTTCCAGAGAGGAGAACTTGCTTTTGTCTCCTGTCATGTGCTTTGAACAGCCGCTATCAAGATACCAATTTGAATCTTTGGCTTTCAAGCACACCTGCAAAATAAAATCAAGTTTTAACTTTTGGTACCCAAGCCATCTTGGGTCCAGGTGAATTAGTTTTTGGCAAAGTACCCTTTGGAATCCACATCTTTTTACCAATCACATTCAGGTTTTTCCTAATATTGCAAATGGAAGCAGTGTGACCTTTTCTACCACAGTGGAAACATTTAATGAAAGGACTACTTGAGGGTTTGTTGTGATTGAAGAGTTTAAAAGATTTTTCATGAATTTTTGAATGATAACCTAAACCAGCTTTTCCAAAAGTACCTTTTTGGTTTCCTAAAATAATGTTTAGATTATCTCTTCCCATCGTAAATTTTGCAAGAGTGTTATTTAAATCCTCAACCTTATTTTTCAAAACACTACACTCATTGCATTTTAAAACTTCATCTTTTTATTTTCACAAGATATGGGAGGAGAAGTTTCAATCACAAAGAACTTGTTTTTCTTTAAGAATCACTATCTCTTTGTTTAAAATTTCAATTTACGATTCAAGAGAAGAGATGGTTTTCTTAGAAGAAAGAACAATTTTTCCAAGTTTAATCGTTTCATTATTGAATTCTTCACAAGCAAAGTAATTCATCATAAGTTAAAGAAGAGTCGATCATAAAAATTTACCTCATCTTCATCATGATTTGCCATTAGACTAAGGTGAGCCTCTTCATTTTCAGATTCATCGAAGAATCCATATCATTATCATCCCAGCAATGTAAGCTCTTCTTCCCTTCGAATCCTTTGGTGGTTTCTTTTCAAATTTCTCATTCCTCGCTTTGGTTTTGAGGACAATCGGGTTTTATGTGACCTTTCTTTCCACACTTGTAGAGGTAGGATTAAAAGAAGTTGTTTCATCACTTTTCTTTTGAGAGCTTGGGAACTTACCTTTGTTTCGAGTCTCATGAACCTTTGAATTTGCGAACCATTAGACTCATGTTTTCCTCATTATTTTCATCTTCAAGGAAATCACATTCGTCATCGTCGCTTTCCTCAATGCTTGCTTTGAGGCGAGCCCTTTCTTTTCTTATCGCCTTCTTCGCTTTCCATGAGACGATTTAGTTCAATTTCATGTTCCCGCAATTTTCCAAACAAAGTAGCCAAGGTCATAGAAGATAAGTCTCTATATTCAGCTATAGCAGTGACCTTGGGTTGCCAATTCTGCTTTAGACATCTAAGAACTTTGTTAATCAAATCTTCACATCAAGACTTTCCCAAGAGCTACGAGATGGTTTATTATATGGATGAACCTTTTTGCATATCTTGTATGTTTTCACTTGGTTTCATCCTAAATAACTCATACTCATGGGTTAATGTGTTCATTCGAGCCCTCTTGACCTCGGTAGTACCTTCATGGGTCAATAGAAGGGTGTCCCACATTTCTTTAGCAGTCTTGCAATTTGAGACCCTATAGAACTCATCGTAGCTTAAAGCAGAAGTGATGATGTTCTTAGCCTTCAAATTGTATTGAACCTTTTTCTTATCATCTTCGGTCCAAAGTGATATTGGTTTGTCTACCATCGCATCATTAATTGATTGAGTGGGGACAAATGGACCATTTTCCACAAAGATCCCAAATATCAAGATCAACACCCTCAAGAAAGATTTGCATTCTATCCTTCCAATAACCATACCCCTCACCATTGAAAAATGGGGGTCTGTTCATGGAAGTTCCCTCGTAATTGTTTGAAGTCATTCTCTTGAGACGGTTAAGTCCTTTATACAAGAGTCTAGCTCTGATGCCACTTGTTGACAAGTGACTCCAAACACAAGAGGGGGGTGAATTGTGTGTGAACTGTGCTTTCAAAAACTTTTGGTGAAATAAGTGCTAATTATGAGTTGCGGAAATATTAATGTGAAATAGATAAATCACTTGAAGAATAAATTGCAAACGAGTTAAAAATAAAGTAAATAGTAAGATATAAATAACAATAAAATAAAGTATGTAAATTTAATTGGTGAAAAGTAGAGAGATAAGGAGTAAAAAAGCACACAACAAATTATCCAGGTTCGGCCACCTAACACCCCTGTGGCCTACGTCCTGTCCCCAAAGCAAACCACTATGTGATTTTCACTAAGACACTAGCTTTTAAATCAGGTTCAGCTAGAAACCTTTACAACTCTTAACCAGAGCAATACGTTCAAGAGATATCACCTCTCTATGAACACCTTGGGATTCCTACCCAAAAATAAATGATTTTCACAAATAAAATGAGACGAGAAAGATACACTCAATAGTGCAGATATAACAAATTGAAGCTCAAATAATACAACTCAAATTTTGTAGAATAAAAGACTCTCGTAAAATTGTGCTCAAATAAGTGTGAGTGATGAAAAATATTTGATGAGTTTTTGGCACAAAAATTAAGCAACTGCGTTGTTGTTTTTTTACAAGGCTCACGAAATGTGTTTATATAGGCAATGGAGGAGCGTCGAAATGACCGCTGCGTGGATTTGTCCGTTGCGGCATTTGCCCGCTATGCGTTTTGATTTGTCCGTTGGAATTTGTCCGTTGCGTATTGAAAACACGGAGACGGCTCAAGATACGACCTCACGAAGGCGGCTCGGCCAGGGCGACCTCGCCACGCTCGGCCAGGCGACCTCGACCACGGCTTCAAGATCGACCTCACGAACAGCTCGGCAAAAGGCCTCGGCACACGACCTCGAACACGGCTCAAGATACGACCTCCTCATCAAAGACGACACGCGACCTCAGATGCGCGACCTCATCGGCTCGACCACGGATCATCAGCTCGGCACCCGACAAGAGCTCATCACGCGACCTCGGTACGCGACCTCATAAGCTTGCCACGCGACCTCCTCCTCAGTTCGACATACGACTTCCTCAGAGCTCAACATCCGACTTCCTCCTCAGCTCGACATCCGATTTACTCAAAGCTCGACACGCGACTTCCTCAGCTCGACATCCGACACGAGATATGCATGTCAAAATATTTTGTGCGTGTGTGATTTAATTTTAATTGAGAGCTTTTTATTACTACTTACAAATTGTCTTAATAAAGATAAATAAATACCCAGAACCCAAAGACTTGAGAAACAATCATTCTTGATACGCGTCTTGGTATTCTTTTCCACTTTTTGCACGGTTGACTATTTGCAAAGCTCCCTTTTGTCAATCATCAAAACCATCCTGTCAAGGCATGTATTCACAAAATCATTTTTGTTTCTGTGTAATTTCTATGCTTTCATTGAGTTTTGCTTTATTTCTCAGGATGTGAATATTAATTGGGCCTCGATTTCCAAATGCAATTGAGTTGAGAGCATAGTAGTACAGGATAGTGGAAAGCTGTTGAATGAGGTCAATAGGGAACAAAGTGTCCAATGAAATTCAAATAAAAGCATAAAACAATTTCCAGAACTCTTTTCAACTAGATTTTTTACAATATTATTGTCAAATTAATATTTTGGTAAAGAAATTCTCCCTTCATGATTGTCTCCTGTATCAACATACGTTTTCTCTGTTTGAAGATGTCAATAAAAGGGCACTATGTATGGCCTTGAGTCATATAAATATTATTCAAGTATGGAAAGTAGATTATTGCTTCACTCGTGTATGTACCTTTTAAATGGACCCCAACATGCTATGAGAAAAGTAGCAGACATTTTTATAATGTAGTTCTTTGGCTTAAATATTCAGAGGTTACAACATGATTCCATTTATTTGTATAGCAATGGGCTTATGACTTGCTTGTTTACCAAACTACAACAACTCTCATAAGCATGCGTGTTTGCTATTTATCACGACAACTAATCGAATATTGATTTGTGAAGTATTGTAGAATACAGTTCATTGTCAACTGATCATACAACAGAGGCATCTAGGACATAGAGCTGGTTCAGATTATTATCAAGTATATTATTAAATTCTTTCTCCTCTATTTCATTATGGATTCTTATTTAAAAGTTATGGTACCTTGAAAGTTTATCTTCTCAATCATCATTTTCTCCTGTAATTTTAATGCAGTGTTGGTAATGTTTCTTCTGGAAACTTGTCCACATTTATGTGATTTTCTTAGATGAAGTTCATTACCTTAGTGACATATCTCGCGGTACAGTTTAGGAAGAGATTGTAAGCATGATTTATTGCCTTTCATGCTCTATTGTCCTTGCATATGACTTAGCTTGCTCGACTTCTCTTATTTATTCACGCATAATTGCATATGTGGTCAATTACTGCAGGTTATTTATTGTCCTCATACTCTATCCTCAAGCTTGGTGCTAGACAAGTTTTAATAAGGTCAATCATTGCCTCCCTCACTTTGCTTCAATTTTGCAAAACTAGTTTTGTAACTTTCTTTCACTTGTAGTTGTAGAGTAGAACTAGTTTTAATAAGGTTAATCAATGTGGTTTTTTGATGTGAACGCACAGTACAGCTGAGAAGAACAATATACCTTGGAGGGAAATGACAAAAGAGATTTTGGAGACAGAAGTGTAAAGGGAGCTGGACAGCATTCAAAACAAGTCTTTAGTATACCCAGATTGTAATTTTATCTTACTTTTTTTAGTTTTTGGTGTTTCCCTTCTACTCATTTTACTCCTGCATGTTCAAGTGTATTGATTGATATAGGGACCACTTGATTTACTTTACAGTTTATTTGAATCCATTCCATGCATATGATGAGGGAAATCTTACATGGCTGGTAAGTTGTAATTTTGAACTTTCTCACATGTCAATGTGAGGTGTGATTTTGTTAGTCCTTTCCTCGGTAATCGTGCACCATAATATAATAGGTTCCATTTTGGTAGGTGAATTGGTTGTGGTTGTTCCTCCCAAAGACTTATTTTTCTTTTTGTTATGCTTATTTTTTTTTTTTGTAGGTGAATCAGTTTTTCTTCTTTTCTTTTGGTTGTGGTTATTATGCACCATAACATAACTTCTTTGTTCCATTCCATGTATGTCAAAGCCTCAAAGGTTATACTTTATAGGTGTAAATAATATTAGCACCATATTTTGATTCTGATAGTTTGCTTATATTTTTTCCTTGGCCATGCTTGTCTGATGATGATATGGGTAAATCTTATTTTGAGACTATTTCGATAGAGTCTCTAGTCTTGAGAGAACTCTAATATGCAAAATTAGAACAGATAATATCCAATGTTAGAGCTTACTTTTTGCAGATTGATAAGTTTATATGTAACTATAGAGGAATGAACAGGTGTATGACATTGTTATGAGGATGACAGCATATGTGGCTGATGTTTGCAGTTGACACTAGAATCTGCACAATGTTGTCCTTTTTGTGGCCACATTTAGTTTATTAAAATAGAAGATCGATGAATAATTTGTTGCATGCCTTTAGTTCATTGTACTATTGTTTATTGTTACTGCACAACTCACAGTCTCACAGTCACGTTGTATAGTGCAGCTGGCCTCCTAAATTTCTGCTTGTTTTTGAATATCAGAATTTTATGGTTTTTTATTCCTTCAAATGTTCCAGTATAGAAATTATTATGGTAACATATATGTGAACATATATGTGAATCAATTTTTTTTTTGACAGATGCCTCCTAAAGAGAAAGAGCATCGTAGGTCTAAGCTGCCTACGAAGAAGGCTAAAACGATTTTGCCACAGCGATTGGCACAGTCACCACTAGAGGACGACGCTAGCACACCACTCCGTGAGGCTATTCATACACCCATTGCTCAAATAGATCACTGGAGTGATACCACCTCCTCGCCCTATAGTGATGATCCCTAATCCGGGATTTGTATCTCCTCCTATACAGGTATGTATTTAACTAGTTGTTGGATTTTTTTTTATTGCTTTCCCTTTGTTGTAACAAATTGATTTGTATTGTAGGAGCATGTTTCCCCTTTACCACATGCAACATCCATTTCTGAGCAGGACACTCCTCTGAGGCAAGATGATGCAGGTGCAGGACCTTCGCAAACTGCACGTAGTGGTCCGACAGTGCAGGGGTCACAACACTCCCATGTGGTCGGGACTGAGGTGACACCTGATGGGAAACCCATCATTAGGGTTGTTGGCAATTCGTACGTCACTTTATAGTCTCATTTTTGGATTTGAAACTTCTGTATACTTAAAAATATGCAATCTGGTTTGATATTGTGTTTATAACTTATTTATAGGTTCATCCCGGGTAAAGTAGCCTCTAAGGCCATCACCGCGGTCATTCAATCACAGTTCCGGGAACCATATCATACTTGGGGAGAGATTCCAGCAAAGACGGTGGAGAAATGGCTTAAGAAATTTCAAGTTAGATCATGTTACTTTTCTTATTTAAGAGTTTTCGTTATTGTGTGTTGATATTAATAATGGATGTTGATCTTGTACGTTACATAATATTGTAGGACCATGTTTCGTGGGATCCTAAAGACCATTATCTGGTTGAGAAACTCTTCAAAAGCAAAGGCTCAAAGCGTCTTTCTGAGATGCTTATGGAGGTGAGGAAGAATGGTAAATGCCCAACCTGGATAGGCGAGGCGGCTTATGCAGAACTTAATGCCAAGTGGAAGGCTCCAGACTATAAGGAGAAATGCACCAAGGCCAAGCAGAATCACGCTTCTTCTAAGGGTGGTTCTATGCATACTGGTGGATCTATATCCATCACTGAGCATGCCTTATACCGGTATGTTTTTAAACCCTTTATACAAAGCTATTACTATATAACAAATGTATAGAAGTGGTTATTATGATTTACTAATGATGTTAAATGGTGTGCTAAATGTAGTGTGTGATTTACTAATTCAAAGAATGTCTATCTGCAATTTGCACAACAAAGATCAAAAGCAAGAAAACCAAAACATGAAAACATAACCAAAGGACATGTCCCAGAGAGAATTTATTCAGGAAAATGACTGATAACCAATGAAAGTGTTGGAGGCAACAAATTGCCTAGCAGAATGTGATCATTTGTTTAGAGACTCTGTTAAAGAGTTATAGGGTTAGGGTTAGGAAAAAAAATGGTTCAGAGAGAATTAGAGAACGACGGCTCAAAGTAATAAACCAAAAATATAATTTATAGATGTAATATGTTGTTCAATACCTTAAACTGATACTTCTATATTTATTACTAATTAGTTCGAGTACTAGTATTACTATTATAAGCCCAAACCCACTAACAATAAAGCTAAAACCTATTAGAATAAGGAAACAGATAAAAAAAAGATACCAACTTGACATCTGATCGCATCCTGTCTCGATTAATCGATAGAATCTGGTTCTTCCATCAGCATTTATCTTCTCAGAGGTGGCCAAGGTAATGAAAGTTAAAGGCATCCTCAAGGCACTAGGGTGTTTTAACATCTTGGGACAAGGTGCCAAAAAGCACTGGCCTCAGTAAACAAAGGTGTTAACGTTAGAAAAGAAGACAAGTAGAAAACAGTAAGATATTTGGCTATTTTACATTCATAGCAAACATCTAAGATTGTGGTTTTCAATTGAAAACCTGGTCGCTTTCTATGAACAATTCCAAAGACGCATCAACTAGTTGTTTTAACATTTTGACTAATCTATCCCTTTTAGTGTCACACTTTGTCAAGATATGGTTTTTCTTGGGTTTTTAATCGTTATCATTAAGACACTTAAGTCATGTATTGCCTGGTCCGTAAAGACACGCTCAAGGCATCGGATGTGTGTGCCTCAACCAAAAAGAGGTGCTAACCACTTCTAGTGCCTGGTCAAAGCACCTTAGGTGGGCCTTGGTTGCACTTGGATATGGCGTAATCTTTGTTTATATGAAAAAGTGAGGTTTGGATTATTTATATTTCTGGCGGATCATGTGCTTTTGGCCTTTATGTTAGTTTACGATCGCCCGGTGATTTTGGGATATATTTTAGGCGAGAGAACTCAGCAATGTACTCAGTTCGAGCATGCCATAGTCCTGCAATCTATGAGCGTGTTTGTTCTTTCAGTTTTCTTCTTACTATGTGCTGCATAGCTTTGTAGGGATTTATCACTTGTGTTTTATTTTTCTCCACTCATCTTAGATCTGCTTGGAAACTATATAGAGTTATCGAACCTTTATTCTTATAGTTAATGATATATTCTCTTGTTGATTATGGTATTTTATACAAAATGCCAGGTGGTAAGTAGGTTATATTTATCAATGAAAGTTAAATATTATGAAGTTTCTTTGATAAAACCAAAGCATATTGGACACTAGTATTTCCATATATGGCATATTGGACATATCTGTCTGTTGATACTGCTAAGGTGCAACTGAGTTTCACCATACTTACATATATATGTTCTTAACGTTTTTAATTATGTTTCAGTCTGATGAGTTGGGTAGAGAGCCCATGGTGGATGAGACTCACACAAAAAAAAAGGACAAGTCTTGGGTGGGCAACAGATCCAGAGAGACATATGTAAGTCAGATCATTGCATTTTTTATTTAACTAATTTTATTTTGTTTCATAAACAATACTGTAATGAGTGTCTTTACTCTGTTTTGTTTTGAGCAGGAAGCCTATCAAGAGAAGGTGCAGCAAGCCGCCTCCTCTCAGCCTTCTGATGGTGGGGAGGCAACTGGCAGTGTTGACCCCTCGACTCAGTTGCAGTTATGGGCCCAATCTGCTGGGGGTAGGACTCGGGGACGGCTGTACGGTGTCGGAGGCTTGTCTGGACGTTTTAGGCCTGGTGTCTCCTCTTTGACCCAGGAGTCTCATGCATCTGGCACCAGTACCCAGTTCCCGACTCAGTACTCTGCTGAGGTGGCTGCACAGATTGAGGCTTTTGAGGAGCGCACAAGAAAAGCAGAGGAAGAGGCTCGGGAGGCACGAGAGGAAGCACGGGAGGCAAGGAGAAAGGCAGAGGAGGAGGCTCAGGAGGCACGGGAGGCAAGGAGAATAGCATTGGAGCGGGATCAGCAATTTCGATGCTTGATTGAGGGAGTTGTCGCCGGTGTCACGCTTATTCAGGCCCAGAACTCCCGTCGTCGCCATCCGGACTATGACGAGTCAGAGGAGGATGATTAGTGTTGTCGTTAGGCTAGGGATTTGACTTTTTTTTATTGACTTGTTTTGACATGGATTTCTGGGTTATGACATTATGGATTTGTGGTCTTTTACATTATGTATTGTTATTGATTTGCTTAGAACTTGTTGTAACTTGATTTGTTCATTATGGATTTGTTGTGTTGTGATTATTAAAAATGTATGTTGATTGTTTTTGTTAATGTATGTTGTGGTCATTGAAGCCACGCATTGCAGTGCATCGCATAATTTTGGGGCTGTTTAAAAACAAAATTTACATTGAAAATTTTTTTGACATTACCGACGGCTAAGCCGCCGGTAACCAATCTTCAGACGGCTTATAAAATTCGACATTACCGACGGCCACATTTTACATTATCGACGGCTTAGCCGTCGGTAATATTCACGTGAATTACCGACGGCTAAGCCGTCGGAAAATTACAGACGGCTTAGCCGTCGGTAATATTCACTTGAATTACCGACGGCTAAGCCGTCGGTAAATTTATGAATTTATAGTATAATTCAGTGAGATTTTACCAACGGAAAAGCCGTCGGTAATATGCCACCGTGCATAGCGGCGTATTACCGACGACTTTTCTGTCGGTAAAATCTCACTGATTGTTTAAAATCCCGACGGATTACCGACGGCTTTTTTAAATATTACCGACGGCTTAGCCGTCGGTAATATCGACGGATTCAATTGGCCGTCGGTAATACATTTCCAACGAGGCATTGTCCAACGGCCCGGTGTCGTCGGTAATCCGTCGGTAATCATTATTTACCGACGGCCTTATTGTATTACCGACGGAAAATGGCCGTCGGTAATGACGATTTTTCTTGTAGTGTATTGAGGGTAAGGGTTTGAGTAGTAATGTTACTTCCTTAGCTGGATCTGGACATCCTCGTACTAGTTTTTGTTCCACCACAGATCCTAAACATATTGTTGAAGACTCACCTTTTAGGAATGATAAGAACCTGAATGCAGCTTTAGCTAGCTCCCCACATAATTCTGCATGACCACGTAAGAATCAATTCCAAACAAAAGTGAAAAACAAGTAACATGTATAAGATCATGTATAACACATTAAATCATGAAAATAAATATCATTAGCCAAGAACAAAAGAATATTACCAATCTTTCACGAATTATAGCAAAGTTTTTAGGGCCCATTCGATGCCTCCACTTAAGTTGAGCTCTATTTCTTTTGTTCCTTTCACTGACTAACTGCATATTTAGTTGAAGGAAATATTACAAGAAGCTATGATGTATTTATCATATATATATACAACAAAACTAATAATAAACCTTACTTGTATAGTTTCCAAACTCCAATATTCACAAAGCTTTCTAAAATGAGATTCTGGCACCTTTGAAGGACGATGTTTGAGTCTCTCAGTCATGTTGGAATACTCCAAAAAATGATTCTTCTTAATTTGGTGTTTGTATCGTCTCCAAGCATCTCTAACAGCAGTCTCAATCCAATCTCTAGCTTTATTCGGTAAGATAAACTTTTTATATAGAAATCATAGTGAAAAACAAGAATTAGAAATCAAATGCATCATAGAATATATAATTAGGCATGTAAATTTTTCATGCACATACATACATTAGCATATTTCCAGATACGCGTTATATTATCATCCGGCATGTCTGTCCAACTTGTATAAATCAAAGGACAAAATGTTGAATTCCTTGCCAAAGTTCCCAAGAAGAGGCCTAAGTCAGATACTACTTTATTACTAGGCCCAATAGGCTGACCATCCTCATTAAAGATCACTTCTTTTCGCTCATCCATAGTTCTTGCATGAATGCCTTTGCATAAAGTTTTCCCACGAGTTCTTCTTTTTGATGTTCCTATTTTTAGTACGTAGTCATCAATATAATAAAATAAGATCTAATATTTGTTGACATTATATACACAACACATGAAATCATTAAAATAAAACATGAAATTAAAGCTAAAACCTATTAGAACCTATTAGAATAAGGAAACAGATAAAAAAAGATACCAACTTGACATCTGCACTGCATCCTGTCTGATTAACTGATAGAATCTGGTTCTTCCATCAGCATTTATCTTCTCAGAGGTGGCCAAGGTAATGAAAGTTAAAGGCATCCTCAAGGCACTAGGGTGTTTTAACATCTTGGGACAAGGTGCCAAAAAGCACTGGCCTCAGTAAACAAAGGTGTTAACGTTAGAAAAGAAGACAAGTAGAAAACAGTAAGATATTTGGCTATTTTACATTCATAGCAAACATCTAAGATTGTGGTTTTCAATTGAAAACCCTGGCTGCTTTCTATGAACAATTCCAAAGACGCATCAACTAGTTGTTTTAACATTTTGACTAATCTATCCCTTTTAGTGTCACACTTTGTCAGTATATGGCTGGTTTTTCTTGGGTTTTTAACTGTTATCATTAAGACACTTAAGTCATGTATTGCCTGGTCCAGAAAGACACGCTCAAGGCATCAGATGTGTGTGCCTCAACCAAAAAGAGGTGCTAACCACTTCTAGTGCCTGGTCAAAGCACCTTAGGTGGGCCTTGGGCTGCCTTTGGATGTGGCGAGAATCTTTGTTTATATGAAAAAGTGAGGTTTGGATTATTTATATTTCTAGCGGATCATGTGCCTCTGGCCTTTATGTTAGTTTCTGATCGCCTCTGGTGATTTTGGGATATATTTTTTAGGCGAGAGAACTCAGCAATGTACTCAGTTCGAGCATGCCATAGTCCTGCAATCTATGAGCGTGTTTGTTCTTTCAGTTTTCTTCTTACTATGTGCTGCATAGCTTTGTAGGGATTTATCACTTGTGTTTTATTTTTCTCCACTCATCTTAGATCTGCTTGGAAACTATATAGAGTTATCGAACCTTTATTCTTATAGTTAATGATATATTCTCTTGTTGATTATGGTATTTTATACAAAATGCCAGGTGGTAAGTAGGTTATATTTATCAATGAAAGTTAAATATTATGAAGTTTCTTTGATAAAACCAAAGCATATTGGACACTAGTATTTCCATATATGGCATATTGGACATATCTGTCTGTTGATACTGCTAAGGTGCAACTGAGTTTCACCATACTTACATATATATGTTCTTAACGTTTTTAATTATGTTTCAGTCTGATGAGTTGGGTAGAGAGCCCATGGTGGATGAGACTCACACAAAAAAAAAGGACAAGTCTTGGGTGGACAACAGACCCAGAGAGACATATGTAAGTCAGATCATTGCATTTTTTTATTTAACTAATTTTATTTTGTTTCATAAACAATACTGTAATGAGTGTCTTTACTCTGTTTTGTTTTGAGCAGGAAGCCTATCAAGAGAAGGTGCAGCAAGCCGCCTCCTCTCAGCCTTCTGATGGTGGGGAGGCAACTGGCAGTGTTGACCCCTCGACTCAGTTGCAGTTATGGGCCCAATCTGCTGGGGGTAGGACTCGGGGACTACCAGACGGTGTGTCGGAGGCTTGTCTGACGCGTTTTAGGCCTGGTGTCTCCTCTTTGACCCAGAGTCTCATGCATCCGGCACTGCATGCAGTTCAGGCTCAAGATCACCGAGGTGGTCGCATGATTGAGGCTTTGAGGAGCGCACAAGAAAAGCAGAGGAAGAGGCTCGGGAGGCACGAGAGGAAGCACGGAGGCAAGGAGAAAGGCAGGAGGAGGCTCGGAGGCACGGGAGGCAAGGAGAATAGCATTGAGCGGGATCGGCAATTTCGAGCTGATTGAGGGAGTTGTCGCGGTTGTTGCGCCATTCAGGCCCAGAAATCCCGTCGTCGCCATCCGGACTATGACGAGTCAGAGGAGGATGATTAGTGTTGTCGTTAGGCTAGGGATTTGACTTTTTTTTATTGACTTGTTTTGACATGGATTTCTGGGTTATGACATTATGGATTTGTGGTCTTTTACATTATGTATTGTTATTGATTTGCTTAGAACTTGTTGTAACTTGATTTGTTCATTATGGATTTGTTGTGTTGTGATTATTAAAAATGTATGTTGATTGTTTTTTTTGTTAATGTATGTTGTGGTCATTGAAGCCGCTGCATTGCAGGTACTGTACAATTTTGGGGCTGTTTAAAAACAAAATTTACATTGAAAATTTTTTTGACATTACCGACGGCTAAGCCGCCGGTAACCAATCTTCAGACGGCTTATAAAATTCGACATTACCGACGGCCACATTTTACATTATCGACGGCTTAGCCGTCGGTAATATTCACGTGAATTACCGACGGCTAAGCCGTCGGAAAATTACAGACGGCTTAGCCGTCGGTAATATTCACTTGAATTACCGACGGCTAAGCCGTCGGTAAATTTATGAATTTATAGTATAATTCAGTGAGATTTTACCGACGGAAAAGCCGTCGGTAATATGCCACCGTGCACAGCGGCGTATTACCGACGACTTTTCTGTCGGTAAAATCTCACTGATTGTTTAAAATCCCGACGGATTACCGACGGCTTTTTTAAATATTACCGACGGCTTAGCCGTCGGTAATATCGACGGATTCAATTGGCCGTCGGTAATACATTTCCAACGAGGCATTGTCCAACGGCCCCGAGGCCGTCGGTAATCCGTCGGTAATCATTATTTACCGACGGCCTTATTGTATTACCGACGGAAAATGGCCGTCGGTAATGACGATTTTTCTTGTAGTGTATTGAGGGTAAGGGTTTGAGTAGTAATGTTACTTCCTTAGCTGGATCTGGACATCCTCGTACTAGTTTTTGTTCCACCACAGATCCTAAACATATTGTTGAAGACTCACCTTTTAGGAATGATAAGAACCTGAATGCAGCTTTAGCTAGCTCCCCACATAATTCCAGACAGCCACAGAAGAATCAATTCCAAACAAAAGTGAAAAACAAGTAACATGTATAAGATCATGTATAACACATTAAATCATGAAAATAAATATCATTAGCCAAGAACAAAAGAATATTACCAATCTTTCACGAATTATAGCAAAGTTTTTAGGGCCCATTCGATGCCTCCACTTAAGTTGAGCTCTATTTCTTTTGTTCCTTTCACTTGATCAGATATTTAGTTGAAGGAAATATTACAAGAAGCTATGATGTATTTATCATATATATATACAACAAAACTAATAATAAACCTTACTTGTATAGTTTCCAAACTCCAATATTCACAAAGCTTTCTAAAATGAGATTCTGGCACCTTTGAAGGACGATGTTTGAGTCTCTCAGTCATGTTGGAATACTCCAAAAAATGATTCTTCTTAATTTGGTGTTTGTATCGTCTCCAAGCATCTCTAACAGCAATCTCAATCCAATCTCTAGCTTCATTCGGTAAGATAAACTTTTTATATAGAAATCATAATGAAAAACAAGAATTAGAAATCAAATGCATCATAGAATATATAATTAGGCATGTAAATTTTTCATGCACATACATACATTAGCATATTTCCAGATACGCGTTATATTATCATCCGGCATGTCTGTCCAACTTGTATAAATCAAAGGACAAAATGCTGAATTCCTTGCCAAAGTTCCCAAGAAGAGGCCTAAGTCAGATACTACTTTATTACTAGGCCCAATAGGCTGACCATCCTCATTAAAGATCACTTCTTTTCGCTCATCCATAGTTCTTGCATGAATGCCTTTGCATAAAGTTTTCCCACGAGTTCTTCTTTTTGATGTTCCTATTTTTAGTACGTAGTCATCAATATAATAAAATAAGATCTAATATTTGTTGACATTATATACACAACACATGAAATCATTAAAATAAAACATGAAATTAATTACCTTCTCCTTCTTTTTCTTCTCTATTTGTGTTTGTTGCTTCTTCTACTTCTTGATTGATATCTCCCTCAACTTGTGCAAGCTCTTCCATAACTTCAGGTTGTCTCAAGTGTTCCTCTCTATTTCCTATAGATGTTGGTCGATCTTGATTCACTTTGAGAGGCTGATTGGAGCTAAGGTGGCGATTGCTTGGGGTTTTTCTCCATTGAATGACTTGGTTGCGGCCATATCTTTTGATTGTTGAAGTTCAATAAAGTCATCAATCAACATTGACGGGCATGTTGGCACCTTCTTTACCTTTTTAGAGCATTGAGTATTTGACATCATTGTCTCCAAAGAAAGCATATGTTGCTCTTGTTTTTTAGATTTTATTGAAGCAGTAAGTATTCTCTTTGCAGCCATGTTTTTGTCTAAGTTGTTATCCACCTTTTGAACCTTTTCTCTATTATTCCCCTGTAGTCTCTCACCCAATCTATCAATTGTAGTTTTTCCGTGAGCTCTTTTCTTTGGTGTTCCTATTTTCAGCATAATGTCATCAAAAGAATATGTAAGTTAATACATACATACATGCATAAGGTTTATTTCAAGCCTTATTTGCTCAAGATAGCTAGTTCATATTTACTTAGCAAAATAAATAAACAAGGTTGTAAGTAATAATTACCCACCTTAGCTTTTGAATAATGGAAGAAGGTGCCCTTTTGTGTCATATATCGAAGCATGCATGTCAAGATATGCATAATGCATGCATGCATGCGGCATATATTAATTCATGCATGCCATATATATATATGTACAGTGTTTGAAATCAAATTGTTATGTAGTAATTCAGAGACTTTACAGAACACTTTTTCTAGGCGCATGGCAAGCATCAAGCATGGATGGAGGAATGAAGATTGGATAGTGCTTGAAAGAGTTGTGGCAGATGATGGGTTGTGTTGGCAAGTTGGGAAACAAAGAACAAAGATTAAAATTTATTTCAAGCCTTATTTGCTCAGTTTGCAAGGAACAAAGAATTAGAATTTAATAAGTTTGCAAAACTCACAGATCTTCAAAGGAAGGGAAAAAGATTAAAATTTAATAAAAACTTTCCTTTTTTTCCACTACATAAATGAGACTCATCAACCAGAAAGACCCAATTTAGAAGCAAAATACATGAAAATTGGTCTAAGAAAACTATCAAGGTGAACTGGGGCTTTCATGTTCCAATTGCTCTTTCTCTTTGGCCCATTATTATTGTTAGTCTATCAGATATACATTCTTTTCTATAATAATTATCATGAAAAAAGAAAACTATTTACCTTCTACAACTTCTTTGTTTGTGTTTGCCACTTGTTGTTTTTGATTGATATATCATCACTTTGTGCAAAACCTTCCATAGCTTCTAGTGGCCCCAAGTTTTCTTCTCCATTTCTTTGAGATACTGCTTGATTTTGATTCACCTTGGCTCTCCCTATTTTGATTGTAGCAATGCCTTTGTCTAGGTTTCCATCAACCTTTTGAACATTTTCTCTATTATTCCCCTGTAGTCTCTCACCCAATCCATCAATTGTAGTTTTTCCGCGAGCTCTTTTCTTTGACGTTCCTATTTTCAGCATAATGTCATCAAAAGAATATGTAAGTTAATACATACATATATTTATACATAAGGTTCATTTCAAACCTTATTGCTCAGTATAACTAATGCATACTTAAATACTAAGTAAACAATGGAACATTTGAAATATTATTGTGTATTACTTTCCACTTTCAAAGTACTAATATGAACTTTTTAACATTTGGTTGCAAGTGTTTTTAGAAGGACCTTAGATGGGGAAAGAATAAGATCCTTGTATACTGTATAGCTTACTCCAGTTGGGAATAATTCTCAGTCAGCCAACTAGTCTAGATGCCCTTCAGAATCCAACTCTTCTCTCCTTTAACAATAAAATCTAAAACGTAGATTACTTATCTGCTTTCTGTGGGATCTTTTTCTTGATAATTCTGGAGCTAAATTGAAGTCACTGCTGTTGGCATATCACATAGCTATTTACAGTGATTGAAATATGTTGCTTAGATTTTGGATTCACTGCATAATTACAGGTAGTTGCGTATATTTGGTGTTTAAAATTAATATAATTTATTCTGAAATAAACCTGAAAGTCTGTTAGATAGATAGCATAAAAGTAACATATCTCGTGGCTTCAATTTTCTCAAGATAACTAATGCATACTTAAATACTAAGTAAACAATGGAACATTTGAAATATTATTGTGTATTACTTTCCACTTTCTGCAGTACTAATAAGTAGAGAAATGAATGCATTAGTTCAAGGTAGAATTCAGTTTGTGTCTCATCTTTTTACGGGCAAGTTGTTGCACTTTCTATATATATAACATACAAAACAAATATACATTCTTTTCTATAATAATTATCATGAAACAAGAAAACTATTTACCTTCTACAACTTCTTTGTTTGTGTTTGCCACTTGTTGTTCTTGATTGAGATATCTATCACCTTGTACAAAACCTTTCACAGCTTCTAGTTGCCCCAAGTTTCTTCTCTATTTCTTTGAGATACCGATTGATTTTGATTCACCTTGGCTCTTCCTATTTTGATTGTAGCAATGCCTTTGTCTAGGTTTCCATCAACCTTGGCTCTTTTCTTTGGCGTTTCTATTTGCAGCATAATGTCATCAAAAGAATATGTAAGTTGATATATACATATATTTATACATACATACATACATACATAAATATATACATACATAAATATAAATGCCTCATATCTTGAAACAAAAAAATGGTTACCTTCTGCAACTTCTACAACTTGTTGAACCTTTTCTCTATTATTTCCTTGTAGCCTCTCATGCAATTTATCAATTTTCTCCGCTTAACTTGTCAAATCTCTTTGCTAACTCAATGCTTGATCTTGCTTGGAAAGGAAAATCAAAACTTCTTTTTGTAGGACTTCGACAAATCTTTTTAAGAGTTCCACCATCTTTTACACTTCTTGCTCTCTCCATTTTGGCTAAGGACCATGAACTACAAAGGAAAAGAAACATATATAATGAGATAAATTTTACCAAAACTTCTATAGTATATTATACATTGCAAAGACTATATTTTCTATTAATTAAAGTAAAAATAACTTCAATACTTGCATATTTAAACACAGAAAATATGTGAATATTTTCCATAATTACCTGACTATTATATACTATAATGTTTATTATACGTGGGCTACTCCAAGAGGTCTCATGTACTATCATCAAAACTAGATTCATCAGTGTCCTCCTCTTCACTTTCAAAACTTGCCTCATCATCACTCTCATTTTCTTTTTGTTGATTGTGAAGTTCAGATAAAGGCTTTTCAAAGATATCATCAGGTACATCTTTCCTAACCAAATCAACTTCAAAATCATCCTCCAACATAGCAATATTTGCTGAAATGTCATATTCTTGGCCATTTGAATTAAAACTTTCTCCCATGTCAAATGAGTCCCTTGGAAGTGCCTTCAAAACATAGTGCCTATTTTTGGTAAAAGGATCTTCGATAAAGAAGCATTGTTGCACTTGAGATGCTAACACAAATGGATCATTTTTATAGCACTTTTTATTAGAGTAAACACATGTCAGCCCATATTTGTCTTCTTCAGCCACAAACCAATCACATTTGAACAATACATATTTAAAATGACCATAATAATCTAACTCTATGATATCCTTTATTGCCCCATAGTAGGTCACACAAATTTTTTCTGGATTTTCATCATTTACACTTCTAAAGCTTGGAGTTATTGCCTCTAATGTCACACCACTATTTTGAGTTTTCAGCCTTGCTTCGCGTTTTCTTGTATGAAACCGGTATCCATTAATGACATAACCAGAAAACCTTCTAACAACATTATTTGGTCCCCTAGACAACACCTTTAACCAATCAGAAATTTCCTCATTCATGACACGTGCTTCAAACCATTGAATGAAATCTTCTCTTTGATTTTTAGCTTTGCTCCACTTTTTGCGTTTTCGGTGATTATGAACATCAACCTCATGCTCTGTACAAAATAAATGACCAATTTTTTAATGCAAAAGAAAAAAAATTAAGAATGAAATGTTGTAGTGAGTTGATTATAGTACCTAATGTATTCTTGCACTTCATCATGATTGAATAAGATATACCCATGGGCTTGGTTTTGAGACTTAAGATCAAGAGAAATTAGTTTCTTACCCCCAATAGGATGGCCAATGTTAGGATTCTCATCACTATTTCGTGTCATTCTATTGGTCCTTGTATCTACACCATCGGACAAATATCTTGAACAAAATGTTAGAGATTCTTTAACCAAGTATGCTTCAGCAATAGAACCCTCCGGGCGACTCTTATTGCGAACAAAAGATTTTAAATCGCCCAAATATCTTTCCATATAATACATCCATCGAAATTGAACCGGTCCACCCAATCTGACCTCATTTGCAAGGTGTATTGGTAAGTGAACCATTATGTCAAAGAAACTTGGAAGGAAGATTCGCTCCAACTGGCAAAGTGTTTCGGCAATCTCTACTTCCAAGTGATCTAAGCTTTTCACCTCAATAACCTTTTGGCATAAACACCGAAAGAAGGAACAAAGTCGAATCAAAGGAACAACAACTTGGTTAGGAGTTATCCCTCTTATTGCCACTTGTAACAAGTAATGTAGTATTATATGAGCATCATGACTCTTGTACCCAAAAATTTTCCCTTCATCAACTTGCACACATCGAGAAATATTAGAGGCAATGCCATCGTGAGTTTCTTGTCTTTAAAACACCACAAAAAATAGATTTCTCATGCTTGGTTAGGGAGAAACATGCTTTTGGGATTTGAGTTTTCTTACCATCACTTGTTGCCTTTAAATGGAGTTTTTTTCTAATCCCGATGTCTTGTAGGTCCAAACGAGCATTTGCATGATCTTTTTTCTTTCCTTCAATCTCCAAGAAAGTCCCGATTATACTATCACATATGTTCTTCTCTATATGCATTACATCAAAATTATGACGCAAAGTGTTATCCTTCCAATATGGTAATTGCCAAAAGATAGATTTTTTCTTCCATGGACCGACCCTTTTTTTCTTATCTTTCTTTCCCAATACATCAGGGATGTCTTCCAAGTCTTCTAAAATTCTTGTTGCATCTAACAAGGAGGGTGCAGACCTATATTCTGGCTTTCCATTAAATGAAGATGCGTTTGATCTCCACACATGATTCGAATCCAAAAAGACTCGATGGCCCATATAACACATCTTTCGACTATGTTTTAAGTAAGTGGAAGAAGTTTCATAATTACAAGCAGGGCAAGCAAACTTCCCTTTAGTGCTCCAACCAGATAACATAGCATATGCAGGGTAGTCACTAACAGTCCACAAAAGAGTCAAGACGCATCTGAAATGATTGATTTTTTGAAATATCATACGTTTCTACCCCGACATCCCACAATAGCTTTAGCTCCTCAATAAGTGGCTGTAGATATACATCAATTGCGTCTCCAGGTGATCGTGGTCCAGGAATAAGTAATGACATCATACAATTTTCTGCCTTCAAGCATAAATTTGGTGGATAATTGTATATTGTCAATACCACGGGCCATGTGCTATGTGAGAGATTCATAGTCCTAAATGGATTAAACCCATCACTAGCCAACCCAAGCCTGATATTACGAGTCTCAAGAGCAAAATCTAGATGTTTTGCATCAAAGTCTTTCCACGCTTGGCCATCGGCAGGATGCCTTAACCTACCATCCCTTGAACGCTCTTCTGCATGCCACCTTAATGAATCAGCTGTCTTTGAACACATAAAGAGTCTTTTCAATCTTGGAATTAAAGGAAAATGTCTTAGCACTTTGGCAGCAACCTTGTGAGATTTTTTCGATTCTTCAAGATCACATTCAACTTCAGGATATTCAATCCATCTTGATGCTCCACAAAGGTGACACGAATCGTCCTTCACATGCTCTTTCCAAAACAACATGCAATTGTTGGGACATGCATCAATCTTCTTATAGTCTAAGCCCAAGTCCTTTATCATAGATTTTGTTTTATTGAAAGAGATAGGGATGTTCAAATCTGGCATAGCCTCTTTCAATAACTCTAGGAGAGCAGTAAATGATGCATTGCTCCATCCATAAAGACATTTCAACAAATACATTCGTATAGTGAACGATAATGTGGAGAATTTTTTACAACCAGGATACAAAATCTCTGTCCCTTCAACTATTCCTATGCTGAATGCAATATCCAAAAAATAACTAACACCTTTCATATAATCTTCACTGTATGGAGGAAAGTCCATCCAATCCTTCTTTATCATGTTGGGTTTACTGAATAAAAATCAATTATTACAATAAAGGAATAAGTTTAAGGAATTATAAAGCTAATAGACAAAGCTTAAAAAATTAAACTACATATAAAATTACATATAATCAGGTTGCTATAGATAGAATAAGCCAATTGGAAGAATGAAATCAAATGAAAGTAACAAACCAAAATGACAAAATTACTACTACATGGAATGAAAATAAAAAATTATTTCACAGCCTCTACAATTCAAATTTGATCATAATGCAATTAGTAAAGAAAATACAGCTCATAGATTGTCTATAGAAGGGTTGAATCAAGCATAAGTAACAAGAATAAAAATAGAACAAAAACAGAACCAACAAAAGATACACCAAATCCATGTTTACATAGGTGAAACAAAGCCAAAAGCAGCTTGGTGCCTCCTTTGTCGCACTGTTTGCTCAGCTGGGTGGTGGAATTTACACTAAAGCAGCTGATGTTGGGGCTGACCTAGTTGGAAAAGTAGAACAGGGAATTCCTGAAGATGACCCTAGGAATCCTGCTGTTATTGCTGACCTGGTAATTCTTTTATTGTTGTTTACTTCATTTTGAAGGGCCCACACTTCACATTTTAAAATTGACGCTTAGTCATCCTGGTTTTCAGTAGATTACTACTTATTTTTCTCAGGGCTATTGGATAAATTGTAGAAATGATTTTAAAATAAGGTTATATATTTATAAATAAAAGGGACAGTATATCTGCTTACCATTATTCATGTTTAAGTTACATTGATGTTTCACATGGTGATATTTAAAGATGTTAGACAGAATGTGTTTTACTCTTAATGAAGCAGTGTAACTCAATCACTTGTGGTGTTCCTTGATTTCAAGCTCCTAAGTTCTAAATATTTTCATTTGTTCATTTGTCCCGAGTATGTTTGATGCAAGTTAAAAATAGAACAAAAAATAAATTAAACTAAAAGTTGGAGTCGAAACCTGCAACATTTTTTTAAGATATTGTAACCATATATAAATAAGATTTTTATGCACAAAAAATAATAAAAAAAAAAGAAAGCTTGAACACTAAATTATCGATGCAAAGAATGAAACAAATGCCCCAAAACCGCAACCCCTATCATTGTAAATTCATTTTTAGTACAAATTTCGATTTTCTACACCACCACATCTAATGCACAAGTATTTTTTTCAAGATTAATATTAAATAATGTCTTTCTCTTTCCTTTCAATTCTGAGTTCCGAAATATCTAGATTATGGCATAGCTATTCAATTAGTTCTCCATTGGAAAAATAATCATGTGAAATTTGCATTTGAGTGGGTATGACATGCTAAAAACATTAAAGCAATACTCCAAAGACTCAGCCCAATAAAACAATCAGAACCAAAAGAGAACATAACAGAATATGTTGTTGATAGCTAAAGCAAAGAAATCTAAGGAATGTTCAAATCTACATTTTCATTTGTCACAACAAAAATTCATAATCAATCAGAGAATACCTGTGTTAATAGCACTGATAACACGACTGGCTTTTTGCGTTTCTGGTCAGATGGAATATCTCGTGAAGCTTCTCACCGCTGATTGAGAAGAACAAGTAGCGTGTTAATAACTTGATTACATCGATGGCTTTGAGTTTCTGGTCAGATCGATTTCTAGCAAACCTTCTCACAAAAGACAATGGGTCTTTGAAAGAGGCCGGGACGAAGTAGAGTGGAATCGCAAACCAATGGGTCTCACAAAACACAAAGCATCTCGATGTACCGGCGTGAATAGGGCTGAGGAGAAAGAGGACGAAGGCCGCCCGGAGAGCAAGGGGACGACACAGGCCGCGGGGAGAGAGGAGACACAGGCCGCGGGGAGAGAGGATGAAGGCGCCGCGCGAGAGAAAGGAGAAACGGGACTCGCGATCAATAGGGTTTTAATTGCTCAGATGTGTTTTATTTTTTTTTGATCGGTGCTCATATGTGTTTTATTTTATCATTGATATATTAATTCATCATATTCATTTATTTTTTTGCTTTGGAGGGAAAACAAAAAATTGCCACATGCTTTGGAGGGAAAGGATAAAAAAATTGCCTCCCATAATTTCACTAATTTCACTAATAGAGCAACAACCAAAAAACGTTGCCTTTTATCAAAAAAAGTGCAACAGTTAAAAACTGTCCCCAGATATAGTTTAGGGAACATTTCTTAACTGATGCGAAAAAAATGTTCTAGTAACAGTTCAAAAATGTTCCCATTTCAATTTGAGGGGACAGTTTTTCAAGTGTTGCATAAAAGGTGTAGTGTAAAACACATATTTAATGGCAACAGTTGTCAAATGTTGGCTAATCCACTTTTAGGCAACATTTCACACCTGTTGCCAAAAATAGTGTTGCCAGAAACAACATTTGTTGTAGTGTGCTGGACAGCAAAAGCTATGTCGGGACACGTAGTAGTGAGGTAAATGAGTCTCCCTACAAGTCTGCGGTATGCAGAAACATCAACATAGGGAGGAGAATCAGCATCATGAAACTTCAAGGATGGATCATATGGGGTGGAAGAAGGTTTTGCAGCTAGAGTACCACTGTCTTCTAATAACTCAAGAGTATATTTTCTTTGATTGAGGAGAATACCTTGCTTGGCTCGAACAATTTCCAAACCAAGAAAGAATCGAAGATTACCCAGATCTTTTATTTTAAAGTTGTGATCAAGAAAGGACTTAACAAATTTGGTTTCCAAGAGATCATTTCCTACCAAAACTATGTCATCAACATAAACCAAAAGGGCTGTAAAACAGGAACCAACAGATTTAACAAAGAGAAAATGATCTGCTGCAGACTGGTGGTATCCCAAGGAAATCAAGGCTGAGGACAACTTGGCGTATCATTGTCTAACAGCCTGCTTAAGGCCATAGAGAGATTTGCGCAGTCTGCAGACTTTAGGAGAAGCAGAATCTGAATTAAGCACAACAACACTAGGAGGTAAAGTCATGTATACTTCCTCATTGAGATCCCCATGTAAAAATGCATTATTTACATCCAATTGCTTCAAAAACCAACCCTTAAATGCACCCAAGGCAAGTAAAGTCTTAACTGTAGTAAGCTTTGCAACCGGAAAAAACGCATCAAAGTAGTCCACCCCTTCCATTTGAGTATATCCTCTAGATACTAACTGTGCTTTATACCGCTCAATGGAACCATCAGCAAGATATTTGATTTTATATACCCAATTACAGCCGATAGGTGTTTTTCCTGCAGGCAAGTCTACTGTAGACCAAGTTTGATTAAGATAAAGAGCATCCAATTCAGATTTCATAGCTTTAATCCAACAGTCAGATTTGCAGGCCTGTTTGAAAGTTTTAGGTTCAACATTGGCAGATATAGACAGACAAAAATGTTTATAACCAGAATCACAATTTGAATACGACAAATAAGAAGAAATAGGGTAAGCAGAATTTGTACCTGAAGATGATTGGGACACTAAAGAGTGGATGAATGAATATCTTTTTTAGTCAAAAAAAAATCATAATTAATTAACTATAAATAATTAATTAAAATTTGGGTTTTTAATGCGGATTAACGCGTACAATATTGCATGCATTATAAAAGTCAATATTAGAATGCATGTGTGTTTTTAGGAATGTGGTGTCTCATATTTTAAAACTGAATATGGTACATGATGACAACAGGTCAAATACTGTACATAAGGAAGTCTATCTTTGAAAATATGCTCATAATAATGGGTTTTAACTGGAAATTTACTTCATTGGGATATTTTTACCCAAAAATTACGTATTTAGTGTAAGTCAGAAAACAATTACCTGTTTGGGATAAGTTGAGATTGTCGGTCTTGACTTACTTTTTTTTTTTTTAATGAGTCGTGGTAGCCAACCACGACTTATTTATTTATTTATTTATTTTTATATAAGTTGTGAACTACAATTACAACCCACCCCTTTTTATTTCTTTAAAAAATTATATTTTAATTAAGAAAAACTTTATTTTCATGAATTACTTTTTTTATTTTTTTTTAAATTAGGACAAAGCCATGGACGACCAAAGGATCCAAAATATAAATTTTGAGAATTTTTTGATAAAATTTGGTTCCAAAAGACAGTCCAATTAGTATTGTCGGGTGCAGAACGCTGTCCAGAATTCGGTGAAATTTTAAATCTAAATTTTAATAGTAACCTATTATGATATAATAGGTTTGATCTATTAATTTACTTATGCAAAATTTAGTCACTAGATTATAGTTTAAAAATGGTTGATTGAGTGCCCCAAATTCAGTCAACCATTTTTAATCTATGATCAAGTGTGTGAATTTCATAAAAGTAAATTAATAGATCAAACCTATTATACCATAATAGGCTACGACTAAAATTTGGATTTAAAACTTCACCGAATTCCGGACAATGTTTTGCACTCGACAGTATGTCTTTTGGACCCAAATTTTATCAAAAAATTCTCAAAATTTATATTTTGAATCCTTTGGTTGTCCATGACTTTGTCCTAATTTAAAAAAAATAAACTTTCAATTTAGTCCCTAAAATAATATTGACTCTCCTATTTAGTCCCTAAAGTATATAAAATTAATATGTACTAGTAGTCCCTAAAGTATGTGAAATCTGTCAAATTAGTCCCTAAAGTTTTTTAAGTAATATCTTATAGGGACTAATGAGGCAGATTTCACCAAAACTTTATGGATTAATTTAACAAATTTTACAAATTTTAGGTATTGCTTATTATTTTCATATATTTTAGGGATTAAATAGGAGAGAGAATATTAGTTCAGGGACTAAATTGAGGATTTATTCATAAAAAATCATATATTATTTTTTTTAATATTCAGAAACTAGAAAATTATTAAAAACTTGCTAAGATTACACACTTTGTTTTTAAGATAAAATTAAAATCTCTTCATTTTAATTTTAAAATTAACAATTATCTCTTCTTAAAAACCTGTATGAAGCTTCTTGAATCAATTTTAATGCAATAAAGTTTCTATTGATTTTATTTTCTATTTATGATTCTCAATCATTTTAATTTTAAAATTTACACTTTTCTCTTCTTAAAAACATGTATGAAGCTTCTTGAATCAATTTTAATGCAATAAAGCTTCTACTGATTTTATTTTCTAATTATGATTCTCAATATATTTTTTTTGAAGGATTATGATTCTCAATATTATCAACATAAAGTTTTGAATTTTTACTTTCAGCTAAGATAATAAATGATAAAATAAATATTTCAGATAAAGTTTAAAATGAGTATATAAAATTTATTATTTATTATGAAATTTTAATTAGACTTTTGGTCCCTCAAAATTATGGTTTTTTGTACTTTTGGTTCTAAAAATCTTGGATTTTGGGAAAGTGGGAAGGCAAAAGTGTACAATTCACGATGTTTTAGAACAAAAAATGTAATTAAAAAATATAGGTATCAAAATTACTAAATTAAGAAAGCTATGGAACCAAATGTACAATTAAACCTTTTAATTTCTATTTATCAATCGTAAGTATTTTTGTATAAAAAAGGAAAAAAAAACATAACATATTAAAATATGAAAAGTAAATGATAGCATGAAAGAATGCACCCGCCACTTTCACTGATACCGTACCTATTTCTATGTTCACACGAGCTAAAGAATACAAATGGTCTAAATGGTGTATGGTGCAAAACCCATATATTTCCTTTCACAAAAAAAAACCCATATATTTCATGCACAATAGACAAGGAACGCTCATCTAATTAGTGACAAGACAGCTCTCACATAGTCACATCATTAGGATTTGAAATCCAACTCCGCAGTGGCTTATCACACAGGGTTGGGTTTGATATACTCCCTCCGGTCACATATATAAGAGACAAATGTACTTTCTAGATTCATTGAATAACTGATGTACCATGTACTTTCTAGGTTCATTGAATAACTGATGTACCATCTATCAGTTATTCAATGAACTTAGAAAGTACATTTGTCTCTTATATATGGGACTGGAGGTAATATTTACTCTATTAAATTTATTATTATAAGAAAAATTGGTTAATTTAGGGCCCTTTGGATTAAAGTTTGCAAACGGACGTTTGATTCAACGTCATTTTGTAAACGGACGTTTGGTTAAAACTGAGTTTACCGTAACGTGATTTCTGTTTGGACACTTTTTTCGCAAACATACATTTGACAAAATGAAAATTGTTTGGATGATGTTAATCAAACGTACTTTTAAATGTGTAATTACCAAAGAGGGTATGAGTTTTATATATATAATATTTTTTTTATTGCTTTGTTAAAAAAATAAATTCCACTAACAGGTGAGAAAATTCCCAATACAATCTTAGTAAAAGTATAAAACAACAAGCTAATATATATGCCTCAAAAATTTATTATTTCAATAAATTATTTTTTTATGTTATCAAAAAAAATTAATTTATATTTTTATAAAAATAATAGATTTATTTTTATATTTAGTAAATAGTAGTAGTAGTTTTGAATTCAGCTTGTAAGCTCGTGCAGTGTACCCACTTAACATGTCCCCTCATAATATCATGTCCCTTTCCCTTTCCATTTGTTTTATTAAATTTTATTTCTCTTCTGAAAAACATCGTTTGACTTTGAAAGGAGCTTCTTGAAACAACTGCAACACCCTCTTCTATCTCTTGCTTGTGCCTCTGCAATAATCTCTCTCAGACAACAACCAACACCATGCAACGAGCAGTTAAGCACCAAGATTTCAAGGAGATAACTGGGCAAAATGGGAAATCTAACATTCAACGGGAAACGTCAAAAGGAAAAGTAAGAGATTCCTTCCTTCCATCTCAACCAACGTTTGAGGACAAACTCAGTTCCGTGTACGGACATTGAGGGGCATCCAAACAAAATAGAAATTCCGTTCTCCAGTGGCAACGGGCGTTGAGGGGCAGCAAACGGGTATCCAAACAGGCACTTAGTTGTTGAATTGGAAGTTACGAATTACGAAATAAGATTAAAATCATATCATTGTTATATAAATTACTTCATTTTTTCAATTGCTTTACATTTACACTTTTCCACTCCATGCATGCTACACTCCGTGCCTCTCAGCCCGGAAAAAGGGAAAATTGGCAATATGAATAAGACAAAAGAGCAAACGAGACGGTTATTTCGCACTGCTGTGTGTCAGATATTTTCTTCCCACGCCGCGTTACACCGTCCTCTCCCAAGCGTACGAACCCTGCCTCATTTTGCTGAGTCTTTTGCTTCTAGTTCTTCTTATTTTCTTGGTTCTTCTTGTTTTATTCTAATCAACAATGGGGAAAACTCAAATGTACTCGGTTAAATTTAGGCTTAAATATAAAATTGGTCTCCCGAAAAATTTGTAAAGTTTATTTTTAGTCCCAAAAAAAATTTGAAGGATTTTAGCCTCCCAAATTTCAAAAAAAAATTTCGTTCGTCCCTCACTCTGACGCCGTTATGATTTTAGTCCCTCAAAAATTCTAAAAGTTCGTTTTATTCTCCACCACATAAGCTCCACGTACGCGCCACAAAACGACATCAACGACAGGGACCAATGGAAAACTATTTTCAAATTTTAGGGACTAAAAACTTTCAATTTTTTTGAACTAAAAACGAACTTTATAAATTTTTGGGGGATCAATTTCATATTTAAGTCTTAAATTTATTATGATGAGACAAGAAAATTTGGTTAATTTAGTTGTTGAATTGGAAGTTATGAATTACGAAATAAGATTAAATTCATAGTTACATAAATTTAACACTAAATTAAAGTTGTTTAAATTAAGGAGATTGGAATATGTTCTGGACAGAACTTTAGGGGATGACCAGAGAAAAAGCGGTACGGTGGCGTCAGGTCGGATGACGACGGCGTGTGGTGGTGGTGTACCTGCAAACACTTCAACGCTCAAGTCAGTGCGTGTAAGAGGTAAGTGAAGAGGTGATGAAATGAATAATACCTCAATCGTTTGAAGTGACTCTCCTTTTATAGGAGTCAAGGTCGGTGAGGGCGGTTATCGTGTGGCGCCCGGGATGCCGTCAGATCGTTTTACCGACCTATGATGGGATGGGCGGAATGCCGAGGACCGTTGGATCGGCCACGTCGATTTGGTCTCGTGGCAAGGCGGTGGGAACCGACTTTGGTAATGGGCTGGCGGATGACTCTTCGGATTGGGCCTCGGCCCAGTCAGCGATTGCCCCCAAGTCGCTAGCTCGAATGTCGAGGTGGTGACTTGTTTGTCGAAGTCCGTTGATGTCGACGTTCAACGTCCTTGTCTGTAAGGAACTGTAAGCGTCGTCATGTCGTGTTTGTACAAGGTTTTGTTACGAGCTCGTGCACGAGGTCAATCTCTTTATCAGGTGCTCTCATCACGAGCTCGTGCACGCGGTCTCGGCACGAGGTCGGTCAGGGTGCTTGTGCAAACGCACAAGGCTTTGTCATCACGAGCTCGTGCACGCGGTCTCGGCACGATGCTCGATCTCTTCATCAGGTGCTTTGTGCAAACGCACAAGGCTTTGCGGCACGAGGTTGGTCAGGGTGCTTGTGCAAACGCACGAGGCTGTCATCACGAGCTCGTGCACGCGGTCTCGGCACGAGGTCGGTCTCTTCATCAGGGTGCTTGTGCAAACGCACAAGGCTTTGTCATCACGAGCTCGTGCACGCGGTCTCGGCACGAGGTCGGTCAGGGTGCTTGTGCAAACGCACAAGGCTTTGTCATCACGAGCTCGTGCGCGCGGTCTCGGCACGACGCTCGATCTCTTCATCAGGTGCTTGTGCAAACGCACAAGGATAACAGTGTTTTGTTTTCTTCAATCATACTTTATTGCTTCACATTGTGTGTTTCGGATACAATTGTTTCAACTATAATATTTCTTCATTTTTGTCGCGTTCCAAGTTCTTGGAATTTGCTGTCCTTGTAGTGTCTCGAGGGTGTAGGCGCCGGTACCAGTCTTTACGACGATTCTGTACGGGCCTTCCCAATTGGGCGCAAGTTTCTCAGGGGCGTTCTTCGTGCCAACATCACCGTCGAAGAACTAGATCTCCAGGCATGAATTCTCTGGGTACAACACTTTGGTTGTATCTTGCCGCAATCTTCTGCTTTCACCGCGACCGCCAAGTGCCGCGAGTTCCTTGCAGTCGTCAAGGAGGTCAAGTTCTTCTCGTACACTCTGACAGTTGTCAATGCTACTCTGGGGATGTGAGGTTCTCCAACTAAGTTCCCCAATCTCGACAGGAATAACTGCCTCAGTCCCATAAGTGAGACGAAAAGGGGATTCTCCTGTCGTTGAATGTGGAGTAGTCCGATACGCCCAAAGCACTCGGGGAAGCTCTTCTGCCCAGTTGCCCTTGGCCTCGTCTAACCTTCGTTTCAGACCTCGTAAAATAACCCTGTTCGCGGCCTCAGCTTGACCGTTCGTCTGGGGGTGTTCTACCGAGGTGAAGTGATGTTTGATGTCGAGGTCTTCCATAGTCTTTCGGAATCCGCGATCCGCGAATTGTGTTCCGTTGTCAGTGACGACCACCCTGGGAATCCCGAACCTCGTCAGAATATATCTTTTGAAGAACTTAATCAAGTTCTTTGCAGTTATCTTCGCCAGGGCTCGCCAACCCACTTGGTAAAGTAATCCATCGCAACGGCCAGGTACTTCACCTGTCCGGGAGCCGTTGGAAAAGGTCCAAGTATATCAATCCCCCACCAGGCAAAGGGCCACGGTGAAGTCAGGGATGTTAACTCTGTAGGAGGAGCTAAGTGTAGATCGCCATGTCTCTGGCATTTGTCGCATTTCTTCACGAACGATGTTGCGTCCGCATTCAGAGTTGGCCAATAGTATCCTCCCCGGAGGATTTTCTTTGCCAAGGAACGCCCTCCAAGGTGTTGCCCACTTATGCCTTCATGCACTTCAAAGTGCATATTGCGCTCGTGTATCGCGGAGGCATTTCAACAGGGGGGTGGAGAACCCTCTTCGATATAAGATACCGTCGATCATGGAGTATGAAGATGCTTTCTTTCGGATTTTGGCAGCCTCCTTCTCATCATCAGGTAGTTGACTAAGTTGAATAAACTCTTGAATGGATGTCATCCAACTGTCGGGCTCATCGGGCAGATCCTCGACACTTGCCTGAGAAATTGCAAAGCAGAATTTGGCGATTTTCTCGATCTTCGTCATAAGTGGCATCAACCACTTGATAATGCTAGGCTTGGCCAGTGTTTCTTGTATCACCGATCTGTTGTTTCCAGAGCTTCTCGTGCTGGCGAGTTTGGACAAAATGTCAGCTCTGGCGTTTTGTTCTCTCGGGACGTGTACGATCTCAACTGAGGAGAAGTCGCTCATTTTCTTTTTTACCAGGGCGAGGTATTTTTGAAGAAGTGGATCTTTAGCCTGGTATTCTCCACCAATCTGGGATACAACTAGTGAGAATCGCTTCGAAGTTTTACCTCTTCGGCGAAGTCTCGAGCCAGTGTGAGGCCAGCTAAACACGCTTCGTACTCTGCCTGGTTGTTGGAGGTGGGAAAGGAGAATCCCAATGAAATTTCGACAATCAGCCCGTCGTCGTTCTCGAGCAATAAGCCAGCGCCACTGCCTTTGGAATTCGACGATCCGTCGACATGGACCGTCCATCTGGAACATGGTTCTGTAGCCCCAGGAGTCATCTCGGCAATGAAATCCACCAAGCACTGGGCTTTGATAGTTTGTCTCGGCTCGAAAGTGACTCCGAATTCGGACAACTCGATCGACCACTTGATCATACGCCCTGCCAGGTCAGGCCTGTGTAGAATCTGTTTGATTGGTTGGTCAGTTCGAACCATAATGGGATGTGCCAAGAAGTATTGTCTTAGGCGTCGAGCTGCGACTACTAGCGCGAGCGCGACTTTTTCGATCTTCTGGTATCTCAGCTCTGGGCCCTGAAGTGCTTTGCTTATAAAATAGACCGGTTTCTGGCCCTCATCTGTTTCGCGAATGAGGACGGCACTCAGAGCTTCGTTCGACACTGCCAAGTAGAGATAAAGGACCTCCCCCGGATACGGTCTCGTCAAGACTGGCGGTTGGGACAGTATGCGTTTTACCTGTGTTAAGGCTTCTTCGCACTCGGGCGACCATTCGAACTGAATTCCCTTTTTGAGCAAGCGGAAGAAAGGCAACGCATGTTCTGCAGACTTTGAGATAAACCTCGTCAGGGATGCGAGCATTCCAGTGAGCTGCTGGATGTTTTTCTTCGACGATGGTTGCTGCATCTCTATGATGGCTCGACATTTGTCGGGGTTGGCCTCGATTCCCCTCTCGGTTAGATAAAAACCTAGAAATTTCCCAGCTCGTACTCCGAAAGTGCACTTTTCGGGATTGAGCCTCATATTATGTCTTCGTATTTCAGCAAAGACTTCTTTAAGATCAACGACGTGGTCGATTTCCCTCGTCGTTTTTACTATCATATCGTCCATATATACCTCCAGCATTCTACCGATTTGGTTGGCAAAGACTTTATTCATCATGCGCTGATATGTCGCTCCAGCGTTCTTGAGGCCAAAAGGCATCACGTTATAGCAGTAATTGCTTTTATCGGTCATGAACGCGGTTTTTTCTTGATCGGCATGGTGCATCGGAATCTGGTTGTAACCGCAGTATGCATCCATAAAAGACAACAATCGAAAACCGGAGGAATTATCGACGAGTTTGTCGATATTAGGGAGGGTAGGCGTCTTTGGGACATGCCTTGTTAAGATCTGTAATCAACACACATGCGCCATTTTCCATTAGATTTTTTAACTAATACAACATTTGATAGCCAAGTAGTATATTTGACCTCCCTAATGAATTCGGCCTTTATCGGGTTTTCATGACTTTGGGCTGCGACTTCACTTTTTCAGAGCTTGCTTACGGCGGCTCGAGCTACCCAATGAGCCTCGGGGTCGAGAGTGAGTTGGTGGCAAGCGATATCGGAGAAATACCTGGCATGTCGGCGATCCAGCGAAGAGGTCTACATTGGACTTCAGGCACTCTGTTAGTTGCAATTTGACCTGCTCAGGAGGCTCGGCACCAAGCTTCACCGTCTTCCCAGGGTCTTCTCTAGCTGAACTCGGATGAACTCTCCATCTGCACCGGCCTTTTAATTTTTCTTTGAGCTCGCGGGCTAGGGTCGTTCTCGGTATTTCATCTTCGATCTCAATCCTGGCGCCAAAATCGGTGAGATTGACCTCATGTGACTTTTTGCTTTCCATCTCTTGGCTCGTCGGCTTTTAAAGATAAAAGATAGCATCTCCTCGCAGACTTCTTGATCATTGCGATGGTGACGACTTTGTGCTCGTTATCATGGAAGCGCATTTTCAAGTGGGGATCGAGGTTACTGACTCGAAGTTCACCCAGCGTCGGGCGTCCGACGATGCGATTAAAACGGACTTGCATGGTAATACAATAAAGCTGGACCTTCACGGTTTTGGAGATTGGTTGTTCTCCAAAAGTCACCATCAACTCCACATAGCCCAACGGCTTTGTCTTGAACCGATTGAACCCGGTCGATCGGACCGGGTATGGTACGAGATCTTTTAGGAAGTTTCAAGGTTTTGAATAACTCGTGGAACATGATATCCGCCGAGCTCCCTGGTCTATCAAGATTCTTCGGCGTCAAAGTTAGCCATATAGGCTTTCACCAACAGGGAATCAAGTAGTTCGGCCTTTCATTCACCAAGTCTTCATCCTGAAAGGCTAGGGGTGGTCTTCCCTTACGGCGTGATGAAGAGAAAACGAGAAACGGTCATTGCTTCTCTCAACTTCCGCTTTTGCCGAATTGATGCTCGCCTCTCTTTATCGGAGAATCCTCAGGAAATGACCATGGCGGCGGGAGGAGGACGAGATTTCTCTTCGGATGCACGAAGCCGCTCGCCAGCGTTGCGTCCACGTAAGTTGATTCTTTCTTACGAGGTCGAGGTGATCTAGATCTAGACCTTCTATCCCGGATCTTGGCTTTCCTTTCACGTATCTAGTCAACTTCCCTTTCTTGATTAGTTGTTCTATGACGTCCTTCAGGTGAAAGCATTCATCAGTCTCGTGCCCAATACACTTGTGGAAGTGGCAGTATTTCGATTTATCAGCGTTTGGCATCTCTTTTCCCCTCTGGGGAAATCTGACTCCGGCATCGCGGAATTCGGTGCTCGCGCACTCATTCAGTATGCGCTTGGGTGTAGCGTTCAAAGGGGTATATTCGTCATACCACTTCAGACCACGGCGTTCCTTCTCCTTACGCGACTTGTCTTCGCGTTGTCCACCAGCTTTCTCCTGGGTCTTACCTTTAGTTCTCGATGTCATCAAATTTCTTCATAATTCATATGTTTCTGAGCTCGCTTCAGGAACTCGTTCAGGGTCCTCGGTCGGTCGACACCAATGTCGACGCTAAATAAACTTCCTTCTATCAGGCCTTGCTCTAACAAGTACAGCTTCATCTCGTCAGAGCATTTCTTTACCAGAATGGCCTCTTTGTTGAAACGCCCGACGTAGTCTCTGATAGACTCATCTTTCTCCTGCTGAATTGCCGCCAGAGCCGCTGTCGACTTGGGTTGGACTTTAGACGCAGTGAAATGTGCGGAGAACTGGCTAACGAGCTCAGTCCAGGAACCAATGGAATTTTTCCTAAGAGTCTGGAACCAAGACAGCGCCGCCTTCTTCAGAGTGAGGGGGAAGATTCTGCACTTCACCGGCCCTTGGGCGCCTCGATAGCTCATGACAGTCTCAAAGCAACCAATATGTTCGTCGGGGTCGGTGGTGCCGTCATATGAGTCCAAAGCGGGTGGTTTCTGAAGATGCTTCGGAATCGGGAATTTCATGACTTTGGACGTAAAAGGACCAAAAGCCTTGTGCGAGTCACCTGTGTCATCGCTCTGAGAAGGAGTTGATGAAACAGAGAGAGCACGGCGGCGGTGAGAGGTGTGCCCAGAAGTTTTGACTTGCCGCCTAGATGCTGAGGCGGCTCTTCTATGAGGAGTGTCACTACTCTCGGTGGTATCTTCGCGATGGGACGCGCGCGTCGGGGAGTGGCGATGGCTCGGTGGAGTACGATCCACCGAACGGTTATTTTGGTGTGCTCTATCCATGGTGGTGGCGATGAACAGATCTGAGATTTGTAGACTCCTTCGACCTCTGAGTAGAACGAGAAACATGATCTTCTCTGTTCTCGACCTGTGTGGCCATGCGAACGGGGATTTCCTTTTGCTGATTCTCCATTCGATCGAGGCGTTGATTCTGAGCGTGCATTGCTTCAGCATGGCTCCGAATGAATTCACGGAATTCGTGGATCGGAACGGCGTCATTCTGATGGGGAAGTGGAAGGTTACTCCTCTCATGTTCCACGACAAAATTAACAGGTTCGTGGTGAGGTGGTTCAAAATCTGCGTTCGCACGAGTGGAGCTGTGAGTCGCGACCTGGTGCTTCGATCCAGTCATCGTCTCGACAAGTGTCGAGCAAAGATGTCGAGCAAAAGATGTCGAGCAAAGATGTAGAGCAAAGATGTCGAGCAAAGAAATGAAATCAGAAATGATTCCCACAGACGGCGCCAATGTTCTGGACAGAACTTTAGGGGATGACCGGAGAAAAAGCGGTACGGTGGCGTCAGGTCGGATGACGACGGCGTGTGGTGGTGGTGTACCTGCAAACACTCCAACGCTCAAGTCAGTGCGTGTAAGAGGTAAGTGAAGAGGTGATGAAATGAATAATACCTCAATCGTTTGAAGTGACTCTCCTTTTATAGGAGTCAAGGTCGGTGAGGGCGGTTATCGTGTGGCGCCCGGGATGCCGTCAGATCGTTTTACCGACCTGTGATGGGATGGGCGGAATGCCGAGGACCGTTGGATCGGCCACGTCGATTTGGTCTCGTGACAAGGCGGTGGGAACCGACTTTGGTAATGGGCTGGCGGATGACTCTTCGGATTGGGCCTCGGCCCAGTCTGGAACAGAATAGTTTTTTTTTTTAATTTATTAATTTATAGAAGGAGATCAGAATAGATTAAATAACTGACAAATGGTTTTGTTTTCAATTTGATGGCTAATATGTTCTTAAATTACATGTTTAGAGTATAAAGTAATGATTTAGGTTCAGTCAAAAGAAAAAGTAATAATTTAGGAAAGAAATATATATATATATATATATATATTGTTTTTAGTAACTAGTATTTGTGAGAGAGATTTCCAATGGACCGATACCTCTCTCCAATAGAGCCCAAAAGTCACGTTACCCCTTCCTCCTGCTGTGTCAGATATTTTCAACAAAAGAACAAAAGAGACCGGCTTTTTCTATCCACACCCCCCCAATTTGCTAGCCACACCCCCCTGTCAGCTTTTTGTTGATGAAAAGACTAAAACGCCCCTACCCCACCTAATACCCCTTCATCATCCCATTTTCACTCCTCGGCAAATGAGCCCCACTTCGTCGCACGACCTCCCTTCCATTTTAATTTTTTTGTCCGACGATCTGAACAGGGGACGCCGTCGTCCCTCACGTCGTCCTCACGTCGCGCCTCAACACACCCACGCCGGAGAAGCTCCATCGCGCCTCACCACCCCCATCGCGCAGGTAAGGCAGCTTGCGTTCTTTTTTCTTTTTTTTCCTCCTATGATTTCTGTTCGTTTAGGCGTCCTTATCAACGCATTAGGCGTCCACAGTTCACGTATGTTTCCACAGCTGTTCGTTTACATGTTGTTGAGTATAGATTTTCATGGTTTCAGTCGCGGTTTTGCTGCATCTGTTTACCCAAAATTTTGAAATTTTCGTGAACTGAGTTCACGTGTGTTACGTGAATTGAAAATACGGAAAGACAAAAAAATACCCCATTACGTAAACTGAATTTACGTAGGCCACGTGAATTGAGTTCACGTGACCTACGTAAATTCAGTTTACGTAATGGGGTAATTTTTGTCTTTCCGTATTTTCAATTCACGTAACACACGTGAACTCAGTTCACGTGTCCTACGTAAATTCAATTTACGTGTATTACGTGAATTGAAAATACGGAAAGACAAAAAAATACCCCATTACGTAAACTGAATTTACGTAGGCCACGTGAACTCAATTCACGTGGCCTACGTAAATTCAGTTTACGTAATGGGGTATTTTTTGTCTTTCCGTATTTTCAGTTCACGTAATACAAACTAAAAATACCCCATTACGTAAACTGAATTTACGTAGGCCACGTGAATTGAGTTCACGTGACCTACGTAAATTCAGTTTACGTAATGGGGTATTTTTGCCTTCCCGTGTTTTTCAGTTCACGTAACATACGTGAACTCAGTTCACGTGTCCTACGTAAATTCAGTTTACGTGTATTACGTGAATTGAAAATACGGAAAGACAAAAATACCCCATTACGTAAACTGAATTTACGTAGGCCACGTGAACTCAATTCACGTGGCCTACGTAAATTCAGTTTACGTAATGGGGTATTTTTTGTCTTTCCGTATTTTCAGTTCACGTAATACAAACTAAAAATACCCCATTACGAATCGAGATTTCGTAGGCCACGTGAATTGATTTCACTTGGCCTACGTAAATTCGGTTTACGTAATGGGGTATTTTTGCCTTCCCGTGTTTTTCAGTTCACGTAACATACGTGAACTCAGTTCACGTGTCCTACGTAAATTCAGTTTACGTGTATTACGTGAATTGGAAAGACGGGAAGAAAAAAATACCCCATTACGTGGCTGAATTTCACGTAGGCCACGCGTGAACTCAATTCCGTGGCCTACGTAGAAACCGATTTACGTAATGGGGTATTTTTTGTCTTTCCGTATTTTCAGTTCACGTAAAAGACGTGAACTCAGTTCACGAAATGGACATGACTCTATATGGTTTCTAATTATTGTCTCTAAAAAAGTAATAGCTGATCTAGGTTTCAAATTTCAACTTGTATGAGTTAAAAGTATGACATTTTTGGTTTTATGTTTTTATCATTGGTTTTATGTTTTTATCATTTTTAAGAAAAGTTGATTATGCTTGTTGAACTATGTGCGTGCATGGTTAAGACTATGATGATTGATGGCGAGGGTCGCCGTGTTATGCTTCATGCTTCGCACGAGGGTCCGTGACCGAGCAAAGAAGAAGAAGAAACCGTGCCCCCGACGCTGGGAGGCCCGCCCTCAGCAGGATGAGCCAATGGTTCAGGATGAGGCACCTGCACAAGATGAGCCACCTGCACAGGAGGAGCAGTATCAGGCACAACCCCATGAGGAGTCCGCTGAAGACTCACAGCCTCAGGAGCACCAATTACATGATGATGTCGATCTCCCGACTGAGGGATTTCCTGGTGGTCCTGTTGACACATCTGTCCTCAGGACATATGCAGACCATGTGGCCACTCGACTGTGGAGTGGAGAGGTAATGGGAAGAAGCTATTGCTGATTAACTAACAAAATAAAATTTGTTTTGATAAAATCTATTGTGATTTCAGGATCGTGGAGAGCTGAGACTGTTCAGCAATGGGAAGAAGCTGAAGGACGTGGTTGTACATGCCGGGGTTATGCGATATGTGCAGGGGTCACAGCTCCTACCCCTGTTGGAGCGATTATGGCCTTGTTGACAAGGGGTCGGGTGTTCCGCTTGTCGAGAGATGGCAAGGACACCAACAGCTTTTCATCTCCGGTTGGGAGATGACCATTACTCGACGACGATGTGGTCACCGGCCGCACATACCGATCACGGGGCATTCTTCATCGTGGACCGTGTTTGACAGGGATCAGGCTGCAGAGGTCATGAGGGAGCTGTTGGGAGTAACCAGATCAGAAGCAATCCTCGAGTTCCGCACTACCAAGCAAGCAACTATTCGCTATACTGAGCTCCTTGACATATACAGACGACGCCAGACCAGGAGCGATGGGAGGAGGCTGCCAGGGCTTTGTTGTTGTGCATAGTTGGGTGCACCGCTTAGCGACAAGAGTGCATTTGCAAATAACGCTGCTTTTCTCGGGAGTGTTTTAGGGACTTGGACGGTGTGGAGGATATGCTCAGCGCCGCAGCCTTGCACACTTGTATGACAACTTATGCGAGTCCGATCTTCACCACACAAAGACTATTGCCGGTTATCCGACTCTCCTGCAGTATTTATTTTGTTATGTTTTTGTGAACCTTTTTCGATTATATGCTCATTAGAGCAACATGTTGTTTGTGTTTCTACAGCTTGGATATATGCTCATTTTCCGATCTATGTGACGACTGCAAGAAGGAGCACCCAGGTTATAATGAGGCCCAACCACAGGCTCTTCGATGGCAACCGAAGAGGCTTAGGGGGCTTATACTTCCTTTTAGGAGGCAGTTGGATCTGGCGACCAGACGAGTCCGTGTCTTTGGACCCATACGACGGCCATAGAGCCTTATGGCCTTTTCAGGAGGCATCGCTATACAGAGGATGGATCAGATGGGGTCCGCATATGTCTGCACATCTCCCTGATAGGGTCCTGCACCAGTACGGGTTTATTCAGACCATTCCGCCCTCACCGAGCGACATCACAGGTCATACGACCACGCCGGAGGAGATGGACATCATGTTCACGCAGTGGGGTATTCACGTGATTCACGGTCATCCTGTAGTGCACCCGGGGCAGTGCGCTGCTGATTATATGGACTGGTTTTGCAGGATCTCCCACCCCTTCATCATCCCACGACATGCTCCACCTGCAGCAGATCCAGCCCCAGATCCATCACCAGATACAGGGGTACGTTTTATAACTTACATCGTTAGCTTATAAAACGACATTATACTTTATATATTTATGGTCATTGTTATTTATTGCAGTTGAGACATATGAGGATGGTTGAGCTCATGCAGACTCTTATGGACTTGCACATCTCACCCGATGGGATGCCAATCGCCAGGGAGTTGATGCATTTGATCCACAGTGACCATGATCAGGGGGATGCCTCCTGCAGCACGCAGCGGCAGACTGGTGGTGGACGTTGGAGTAGGACATATGTGAGGAACAGGAAGAGAGGTCGAGATTCCCAGTTATTGCCTGTATTGTATATTTGTCTGTAGTGGCTTTATATTTTGGTACCTTTGGCGTATTCCCAATGATCTGTGGACCTATGGCGTATTGTATATTTGCCTGTAGCGGCTTTATCTTTTGGAGTATATTTAGAGTAAATTGATAACAGGTACTTAAGAAAAATTACAGATTTGTGGACTAGTCACAGATACTTAAACGAAACGATACAATACGCAAAAACACGAAGTGTCGGTAGAAGTAATTACAATAATGTAAAAGGCTATTAAGTAACGGTGGTGCTATATAATGTATCCCTTTGTGTTTGAAAGGCTGCGCCGTTGCGATTAGGCTGCTGCGGCTTCGCAGATGTGCGAATGGAGAGCTCGGCGTCGAGGTCAACGTGACATTGGGGGACAAAAGAAGCCGAGGTTTAGCACGCAGACATTGGGCACGTCGAGCTCGCAGACATTGGGTACGTCGAGCTCGCAGACATTGGTCAACGTGACATCGGGGACAAAAGAAGCGCGCAGGTTTAGCACGTCGACATTGGGCACGTCGAGCTCGCAGACATTGGTCAACGTGACATTGGGGACAAAAGAAGCGCGCAGGTTTAGCACGTCGACATTGGGCACGTCGAGCTCGCAGACATTGGTCAATGTGACATTGGGGACAAAAGAAGCGCGCAGGTTTAGCACGTCGACATTGGGCACGTCGAGCTCGCAGACATTGGGCACGTCGAGCTCGCAGACATTGGTCAACGTGACATTGGGGACAAAAGAAGCGCCGCAGTTTAGCACGCCGAGCTCGCAGACATTGGGCACGCCGAGCTCGCAGACATTGGTCAACGTGACATTGGGGACAAAAGAAGCGCCAGGTTTAGCACGCCGAGCTCGCAGACATTGGACGCGTCGAGCTCGCAGACATTGGGGACGCCGAGCTCGCAGACATTGTTCAACGTGACATTGGGGACGCCGAGCTCGCAGATCGCTTTGAGTGATGTGTTTGGTCACCACCGCCTGCGAAACGGCAGGTTTAGCACGCCATTTTGCTTTTTTGTGAGAGTCGCTATCGCGTGACTAATGTCTCCGTATATGCTAGGTCATTCGGGAATGTTTTCACGAAAATCCTCTCGTGTGAATTAGCATTTTCCATTAAGTAATATCGATCATCTACAAGGTTTATATAAGGCGTCTCGGTAAGTGGAAATATTCGCAACCGGTGTTGTATGTGTGGAGCATAAAGAGCCTCCCATGTGCGGGCATCTTCATAGGCACACTTGTCTCCATAGGCTTGTTGGAGGAGGTATTGGCGCATCACGCCGCAAATGAACCTCGCCATGATGGGACAATTGTATAAATTAATTTATTTGAAAAAAACAAATATTTATAGCAACTTGTGTGATACATAAAGGTTTTAGTACTGCACAAAGTGACACCGCTTAACAAAAGCAATCGCGATGGCGGAATACACGATGTAGGCGGTCCCACGTCTAAGTGGAAGAAAAGTCAGCGGTTGGCCTAGCGATAAACCGACCAGGACAACGTTATATGTTGAAGCAATTACATGTCCCATTTACGGAAGGGTCATCCGGCTTATCATATCTTACAACATCACGAACATATAAAGAGTCAATAAGGTGGTACACCCAGGACTCACCGCCAAAAAGCCTCGAATAATCACCGCCTTCTTTGAAGTTCCATGATCAACTCGTGACGGATTTCAGGCCAAGATTCCTCACCCTACCTAGCAAGGCACCAACACAACGATACCCACAATTTCCGCTGCCACCGACATCCACGACATTAGAAATAAAAGGATGGATCTCCACAGTAACCACTCCATATAGGGAACACCCTAGGTTGCTCAACACTAGGGACCGATTCAACACTAGGTGGTTTATGACTGCAAGCAACAGTAGATCGGATAACTTTATGGATCGATGACTGAGTACCGCATGCCTTTACTCCACTACATCCAAAATAATCATCCACACGTTCCCAATATGATAGGTCACGCCTTGTTGATTTTTCTTTTTTCTCCGCCTTTCGTAAGGCGGACAACTTACCTTTCCCCTTTTTCGGTGCACCCTTTGTTTTTACCTTTGCGGAGGTGGATACATTGAGGTGGTTCTTTGGGAATACTAGCTCGAGCACCCTACCCTTGAGTGCAATTTTACCGGATACATCAAGCCTATCAAATGTTTGTTCTAAGACTTCTAACTCTGATTTTAAAGATAAAACTGAGGACTTAAAACCTTCATCAACAAAATTTAAGCTCCTCCAAAAAATATGAACCGTGTCCAAAGGAATGGCGGCAGGCATCATACTGTAAATGGCAAGCTCACAAGCACATGGCAATCCATGTGTCTTCCTAATGATGCAACCACATAAGGACTTATCAATACCAACATACTTAACACGGTCAAATTCATTGGCAATGTGCATCAATGCACTCCTTGACACAACGCCACGCAAATGGGCATACAATCTGCTACTATGTCGATGTTCTTGTACAACTATGCTTACGAACGATGCCTTTATTTCAGTGTGCTGTAGTATGATCTTGCTTGAAACAGCATCCCAAACACTGCAAAGGTCACCCATACTATCTTGCAACAACCTCTTCAAACTCCAGTGTGCAGACTCGACCCTATTAAGAAACAACAAAGACAATAACACAAAATAAGTGATGGTTGCATAATTGTTTGTTTGAATGCACAACATATATCATTATACCTATTTGTCGTCGTGTTCCCTAAGTGCATCACCTGGTTTGTCCATGCCTCAACAAATTTTTCCTTGTGAGATTTCAACCACTGCTGTATCACATAATCATAGAAATAAGGAGAATCATGACAAATACGTTCAAACACACCTAACTGCTTTATATACTCAGCTGCGTCAGAACACCTCACAAGAGCATCCCATGCGTCCATGACCTCTTCCTGTTTCTTCTTCGGGGCAACAAGAGTCTTGCACTTGGCCCTCACGTTCTTGCACACATGAAACAAGCATAATAAGTTGTACGCGTAGGGAAAAACAAGACGCAATGCGCTCATCAAGCCAAGGTCTCTATCAGTAACGATGACCTCGACATCACCGCTTGTAATCTGTTCTTTCAACATCAAGAGTGCCCATGCAAAGTTATCAGTGCGCTCGTTCTGTAAATATGCGAAGGCCACTGAAAATGTCAATCCAGTCGATGTAACTCCGACAATCTCAAGTAGTGGCAAGCGGTATCGACAAGTCTTGTATGTGCTGTCAATAATCAACACAAGGTGGAAGGTATTGACAAGGGTGATGGCATCTGGATGTGTCCAGAAAATGTCTCTGAGTTCATTAGAACCTTCCACCAACCTATATCGATAGACATAACGATCGCGGTCCATCAACTTCAGTAGTTGCTGCATTTCAGTTCTATTACCTCTAATGGATGACCGATATGCTTGTCGTGCATTGTAAATCTGCTTCATAGTAGTCATATTCTCAGCATTATTATTCTTCATTGTTAGCAAAATGTTTCTCGGTTTAACCATATTCTTTGTCATGCCTTCTAGTAAAGTCTTTTCTTCACATGACAAACGACCAACAAAAGAATGGCCAACAAGTGTTTCAGCTAACTCGTGGTTGTGCAACCCACATGATACAATCAGGATCCATCCTTCACTGCCACTCGTGGGTCTCCCTTTCAATCTAAAGGGACAATCACATTTTTTGGTACCCGCATTCTCGCCAGTTCAAGGTTCTTCCCAGGTCTGTATTTGCCGCTTCTTTCACAACCAAGGACTAATTTTGTCTTTGTTCCTGAACGTCCTGTTGCTGTTTCAGACCTAATAGTCACCACAACTATTCCATTTTCCTTCTCAACATTTCTAGCCCATTGTAACAAATCACTTCGCGTGGCAAACACCTATAAAGAAAAATATGACAAAGTTGAAACAAATACTTGCAACAATGTAAATTTGCTAAAGGCTAGAGGCAAAAATTAATTACATTGTCCGTGGTAAATTTTTCAGTACAATCCACTTCGAATTCAGTATTTTCGTATTCCACACCGTCATCCACTTCATCAAAATTATCTTGATCCACCTCCATTTACTGCATGGAAAGCATTCACAATATTTTAGAATTGTTTTAAAGCGGTACAAAATTGAAATCAAATATTTCAGCATCCGTAAATTCAATTTACGTATGAAAAGCAAATTTAATTTACGTAATATCCGTAAATTGAATTTGCAGAACATACGTTATTTGAATTTACGAGAGTAGTTTAAAAATTATAACCGTCCGTGAATTGAATTTACGGACGTTCCGTGAATTGAATTTACGTAACAGTTTACAAATTATATTCTTCCGTGAACTGAAAATACGGGAAGGGAAAAAATTGCCCATTACGTAAACTGAGTTTACGTAGCACTCGTGAATTGAGTTCACGTGTACTACGTAAATTCAGTTTACGTAATGGGCAAATTTTTTTTCCTTCTCGTATTTTCAGTTCACGTAATGCACGTAAATTCAATTTACGTGCATTACGTGAACTGAAAATACGAGAAGGAAAAAAAATTTGCCCATTACGTAAACTGAATTTACCGAGTACACGTGAACTCAATTCACGAGTGCTACGTAATTTCAGTTTACGTAATGGGCAACTTTTTCTTCCCGTACAGTTCACGAATCATATAAAGGAGAAAGAAAAAAGCGGTATCGCCTTTACATGCGATGGGGTGGTGGTAGGCGATGGAGCTTCTCCGGCGTGGGTGTGTTGAGGCGCGACGTGAGGACGACGTGAGGGACGACGTGAGGGACGACGGCGTCCCCTGTTCAGATCGTCGGACAAAAAAATTAAAATGGAAGGGAGGTCGTGCGACGAAGCTGGGGCTCGGCTGCCGAGGGAGTGAAAATGGGATGATGAAGGGGTATTAGGTGGGGTAGGGGCGTTTTAGTCTTTTCATCAACAAAAAGCTGACAGGGGGTGTGGCTAGCAAATTGGGGGGGTGTGGATAGAAAAAGCCAAAGAGACCGTTTTTCACACAACAAGATCACTGCTATGTGAGATATTTTCTTCCCCCTCGCCACCCTACTTCCTCGTCCCAAACGTACGAACCCTACCTCCACCTTAAAATTGAATGGCGATGGCTTGCTGTGGTACATGCTGACAACAGGTCATGTACAGTGCATAAGGAAGTCTATCTTTGAAAATGTGCTCACACGCTCGTTTCCTAAAAAAACTGCATTGACTCCTACTTTTAAACGCTGGTTTTTTTTTTGATAAGCAAAGAAGATGTATTAATAAAAAAAATGGAGTACAAGGGGTACTCCGAACCCATATTTACAAATGGTCTAGGGAGGAAGTGCCTCATTAAAACCCCCGACGGCCAAAGCCCATTGGGAAAAAGACCGAAAGGGGAAAAAGAGTACGACAATCAACCCTAGCAAGGCCAAACAACAGTAGCATCATCAAAGTTTAAGACATTGAATAGGATTCATGCACCAATTAGAAAAAATAAAACTCCTCTTACGGCCTTCCCTAAAGATAAACCACCCCCATGAGCTATGTTTGATTTGAGCCAGTAACTTGCTAGCATCCTTACCCTCATCTCTAAAGATGATTTCCTCCGTTCCAAAACATTTAATGTTAACGATTGAGATACTTATTAAAAATTTATTAAATAGTATATATCTAAATCAAAATACCTTTATTTAATCATACCTAAAAATTATGTAATGTGATCATTTTCATTGATGAGTGGTTAGCTATTGGCTTGGTAACTACAATAGTCTCGTAATAAGCACATAGCATTAATTGGAATAAAAGGTATGTTTAGAAAAAATGCATTAATTTAGTCTTGGATTTGTAAGACGTCAAAACTTTTGGAACAAAACTAAAATGCTAAAACATCAAATATTTTGGAATTGAGGGAGTATTTTTAAAAAAAAATCATTTTTATTTTTTTAAAAAAATCTCTAAATCATTTTGTGTTAAAATCACTTTTTTTAATCTATAACAAACAGGTCTTAGAATCCGTTTGTATCAAATTATTATATAAATGAATCGCTTGTTACGACTTTTAGAAATAATTAGAATCTAAATGTAGGATGAAATCTGATTATAATAAAAAGCTATTTAAAGTAGCCTCTCAGAAATAATCTGATTTTAATGAATGTCAAGATTAAAGAGAAGATTAAAAAATTAATTTTTGTGATCTTTAACAAACATAAATTAGCTTCTATTTTACTTAAAATTCTACTATATATAATCTCTAAATTCAAATTCAGTTTTAATTTTTAATTTCTCATCCGTATAATTAATTTAATGGTGGTGATATATTTTTATAGAGGAATTGAGACTCAAAATTTAGGAGAAGATATGTCAATGTTGTTGTCACAGCTCGGTGCTGGATGGAGCCACTTACTTTAATAAGAATTCTACTTTTTCAACTAAAATATAATTTTCTTCGATGTATAATAAAAAAAATAAACTTTCAATTTAGTCCCTAAAACAATATTCACTCTTTAATTTAATCCCTAAAGTATATAAAATTAATAAGTACTAGTAGTCCCTAAAGTATGTGAATACGTCAAATTAGTCCTTAAAATTTTTTAAGTAATCTCTTATAGGGACTAATGAGACAGATTTCGCCAAAACTTTAGGGATTAAATAGACAATTTTTACAAACTTTAGAGATTACTTATATTTTCGTATATTTTAGGGACTAAATATGAGAGAAAATGTTACTTTAGGGACTAAATTAAGGATTTATTCATAAAAAAATCATATATTATTTTTTTTATATTCAGAAACTAGAAAATTATTGAAAACTTGCTAAGATTACATACCTTGTTTATAAGATAAAATTAAAATCTCTTCATTTTAATTTTAAAATTTACAATTTTCTCTTCTTAAAAACATGTATGAAGCTTCTTGAATCAATTTTAATGCAATAAAGCTTCTATTGATTTTATTTTCTATTCAGATAGAGTTTAAAATGGGTATATAAAATTTATTATTTATTATGAAATTTTAATTAGACTTTAGGTCCCTCAAAATTATAGATTTTTGCACTTTTAGTTCCAAAAATCTTGGATTTTAGGAAAGTGAAGAGCCAAAAGTGTACAATTCACAATTTTTTGGGACAAAAAATGTAATTAAAAAATATAGGGGCCAAAATTGCCAAATTAAAAAAACTGTGGGACTAAATATACAATTAAACGTTATAATTTCTATTTATCAATTGTGAGTATTTTTTTTTTGTATAAAAAAAAATTCATATCATATTAAAATATGAAAAGTAAATGATGGCGTAAAAGAATGCACCTGCCACTTTCACTGATACTGTACCTATTTCCATGTTCACGTGAGCTAAATAATACAAATTGTCTAAATGATGTATGGTGCAAGACCCAAATATCTCCTGCACGATAGACTAGGAATGCTCATCTAATGCTTACTCAGGTCATTCTTTGCTGTAATTTTCATAATAATTAATTAATTAATGACAAGACAGCTCTCACATAACCACATCATTAGGATTTGAAATCCAACTCCGTGGTGGCTTATCACACATGGGTTTGATATATTTACTCTATTAAATAAATTTATTATTATAAGAAAATTTGGTTAATTTAGTTGTTGAATTTGGAAGTTACGAATTTCGAAATGAGATTAAAATCATATCATATAAATTTACTTCATTTTTTCAATTACTTTCCATTTACACTTTTCGACTCCATGTATGCTACACTCCGTGCCTATCAGCCCGGAAAAAGGGAAAATTGGCAATAAGAATAAGACAAAAGAGCAAATGAGACGGTTATTTCACACTGCTGTGTGTCAGATATTTTCTTCCCACGCCACCTTACACTTTTCTCTCCCAAGCGTACGAACCCTACCTCTACCTCCCCTGCCTCATTTTTCTTTGAGTCTTTTGCACGGTTCTTCTTGTTTTATTCTAATCAACAATGGGAAGAAAACTCAAATGTCTGTGAGCATGTGGCGCTCCTCACTGACCTTGGTGTAGGCAATAACGAAATGAAGAGGCCAAAGAGATGTTCCCAAGCGGGAGGTGTAGCAGTTCGGCCAGTTCTTGACGGTGTTCGTCAGTGTCACATGAGGAGCTGGAAGGCGTGCGACTCCATCGAGAAGCCTCGGAACTCCCACTGCCACCAGATGAGTTCTGGAGAATTTCATGCGCTTGCTTTTTCCCGGAGGGACGTTGGTGCGGGCCTCGCCGACCAGTTTGACATTGACATGGAACAAATCTTTGACAGCGAGTTACGGGCGCGGTTAGCTTGCGAGACCGCGTTCGCCATGGCCGGAGCCGGAGAGGCTGGCATCGGTGAAGAGGCTCTGGTGGATGAGTTTTCGGAAGGGGATTTCTTTGGGTTACTTTTCCAAGAGGAGGAGGTTGACGCCGGGGTCGCCGGTCAGTTACGGCTGGCGGACAACCCCGATAGCCCGTTAGATGATGAGGCTCTGGTGGAGGAGTTTTTGGAAGGGATATCATGAGATTACTTTTCCAACCGGAGGAGGTCGACGCCGTCGCCGGTCAGTTTCGGTTGGTGGACAACCCCGATAACCCGTTAGATGATGAGACCTACATTCCATTATGGCTCAAGGATCTGGAGCCTGGAATCGGTGAAGAGGCTCTTGTGGAGGAGTTTTTGGAAGGAGATATCATGAGGTCACTTTTCCAACCGGAGGAGATTGGCGATAAGCGTCATGCCGGCTTTGTTTAGTCGGTCAGACATCCCAAATAACCGGAATGGCGGAGCGATTAATCGATTTAACGAGGCATTGGAATGCATATCTTGCTTGATGTAAGTATCGTTTATGAAACAATACTTGTTCTTTCTCATTTCTTCCATCGGCGGAGTTTCTTGTTTTCTTTGTTTATGTTTGGTGGTTATGTTTCTTCGTGGAATCTCTGGACTTTTTCTTATTTTTGCATTTGCCTTCGTTATTAACATCTTAATTAGTCTTTGTGTATTTTATATCTTAGCTGAAATATTGGGGCCTTTGTTGCTATGATCTTATATTCGTTTGTTTGAATTTTTCTTGAGGGACTCTTATATGCATTTACCCTTGTTTTCATAACTACGAATCGAGAAAGGAGGGGAAAAAAATTATCTTTGTGAAACTTCAATAATGATAATTGGAACAAATTACCCGCAATCTGCCCGTCTGATGATGTACAAGTAGACTATTGAGCGGCTACATGGTGTTGTTCACATTTTGTATTTTTTGTTCATTTTTCTTTGTTTACCCTTTAATGTTTCCCTGTGTATTGTTTTCTTTGATGATTGTTATTAGGGTTTTAGTAACTGATGATACATGCACTGGTTTGAAAATGAGGGGAGGTGAGTGTTTTTGGAAAACTGGAGGCATATCATTATTGTAAGCGTTGTAAAAACTCACTTGCCAGATTAGTTTCAGACTTTCAGCAGGATACGTGGAAAATTTTCAAAAAATGAACTGGGTTCCAAAAATGAGATCATTGTCCTTGTTAGATTCCTTCAGCTTACTTGACATGATGATGAATAATAACTTAAGGTTTATTTTTATTTCTGTACCTAATATCTAATTGGAGTATAATGGTGTGAAAATGAGGGGAGGTGAGTGTTTTTGGAAAACTAGAGGGGGTGTGGGTGACATTTTAAAAAACCTGAGGGGAAGTCAATGTAACTTGCCCAAATTATTAATTTGGATGATTCCTAAATTTCTGTTTGGCTGTAGGGATTCTTGGAAAGAAATGAAGATAGGCGCGTAACTCCAAGATTTTTAAGAGCATTGAAGATTTCCATTGTCAAATGTGAGATTATCTTCGAAGATTTAACCCAGGATAACCCCTCAATGGAGAATGATATTGCTGGCTCAATTCAGCGGCTAGTTCAGCATTCAAATGAAGCTGGTGCTCTTAGTCTGAAGTTTGACACACGGTAACTCAATTTCTTCACCTCTTCAAGCAGTGCTTTGAGAGCCGCATTTAAGCTGCAGCAAATTGTGTGTGTGAAAATAATCAAAGTATTTATAAATAATTAGTAGATTAATAAAAAAGAAACTTGTGACTCCAACCTTTTCATGTCGCCCTCATCTAAGTGGGTTCCCAAGGGAATACATAAGTCCTTCAGACTAAGAGCACCAGCTTCATTTAAATGCTGAACTAGCCGCTGAATTGAGCCAGCAATATCATTCTCCATTGAGAGGTTATCCTGGGTTAAATCTTCGAGGATAATCTCACATTTGACAATGAAAATCTTCAATGCTCTTAAAAATCTTGGAGTTAAGCGCCTATCTTCATTTCTTTCCAATAATCCCTACAGCCAAACAGAAATTTAGGAATCATCCAAATTAATAATTTGGGCAAGTTACATTGACCTGGGTGACATTTTAAAAAACCTGAGGGGAGGTCAATGTAACTTGCCCAAATTATTAATTTGGATGATTCCTAAATTTCTGTTTGGCTGTAGGGATTATTGGAAAGAAATGAAGATAGGCGCGTAACTCCAAGATTTTTAAGAGCATTGAAGATTTCCATTGTCAAATGTGAGATTATCCTCGAAGATTTAACCCAGGATAACCCCTCAATGGAAAATGATATTGCTGGCTCAATTCAGCGGCTAGTTCAGCATTCAAATGAAGCTGGTGCTTTTAGTCTGAAGGACTTATGTATTCCCTTTGAAACCCACTTAGATGAGGGCAACATGGAAAGGTTAGAGTCACAAGTTTCTTTTTTATTAATCTATTAATTATTTATAAATACTTTGATTATTTTCACACACACAATTTGCTGTAGCTTAAATGTGGCTCTTAAAGCGCTGCTTGAAGAGGTGAAGAAATTGAGTTACCGTGTGTCGAACTTACTCAAGGTTAAGTTTATCGTTATATTTTTATATTTAGTTGGGTTTTTTTTATGCTCTTATTTAATTAGTATTACTTATTCAATTTTTTATTTACATTTTTTTTATAATTTTATATTGCAGATTAATGCAGGGTTTCATCGTGTTTATGATTCCATTTTAGATCTCATTTTGTGTTCCCCCGGCCCATTAATTACGAGATCTTGCAAGACCTACGTACTGATTGACAATAACTAATATACTACCTAATATTTTCAGTTTTTTTTTAACGAACTACTACCTAGTATTTTCATGATATCCAGTAAATGAGGATCCGAGTCATTTTGGACATTTATGCCTATAGGAGTTACTCCGTATACATGGAAGTTAATCCGAAATCACAATTATCTTAAATGCTAACCAATAAGATGTTTGGATACAAGATAGTGTATGAAAAACCATGATCCTTTTGGGTACAACCTCCTTATCGTACTTTGTCAAAAAATAAAAATAAAAAAAATCCTCCTTATCGTACCTGCCATGGCTTTGATCTCGGTTTTCCATCATGTTTGATGCGATTGAAAGGATTCAACTATTTTCTGGGTAATTAATTTCTAGCATTATTATGTATACAGACACCAATTGTTAACTTCTTAACATATCAATGATGGGTTTAACATTTTTTGTTGGTTACAATGATGGGTTTAACATTAATCATTACATCTTTGATGCATGGTTCATGCCTTCCACGTATTGGTACCTAATACCCGAGGTAGTCTATACCATAATATAAAGGAGGTAACTTCACATAAATGTTTTTTTTTTAGAGTACTACTTTTCTTTTCCGACTTAGCTTTACACTCATAGTCCACTACTTTGGCACGATTAGGTAACTTCCAAATACAGTTTCATCTATAATCTAAAAACTAATATTAAAGAACAAAACACAATAATATAATACATATTGTTTCCAATAGAAATATGGAAAAACGGACACGAAAATACCAATCTTGTCGCTAGTTTTAATTTAACATGTGTGTATGTGTAATCCTATAATCAAACTTCTCAGCACTTTGTGAATTTTTTTTTACGCAGTTTTGTGAAATATCCTAATTCATACATTTACGATTAAAAAAGTTGAAAATTTATTATCATTAGGTAATAAAAAAAATTAAGGTTGAATTTGAATTCATTAGTTTCAGTTTTATATTAACTAGTATTCTAATTTGTGTCATGCGCGAGATGTAAACCTACTAATAATCTTCTATAAATATTGATAAAATATATTATTTGTGATGTTTGAACAAATATACCTATATTTTATATATATATATATATATATATATATATATATATATATATACACGGAGTCTCTCTCTTTCTCTATATATATATATATGTGTGCGCGCGCGCGCGTGCGCACGCTTGTGCTCACACACACGTGGGTCTACACCCGCATATCACATATATATCCACACACACACGTGTAAAAATCTTTTAACTATAACTAATTGAATTGTATATGTATAAATTTTGAATGTTTAATTAAAACTACGATTGTGGGGATGAAAAGTGAAATTAAAAAAGTACATGGTCAAAATTCGTGAAATATAAAAATGATGTGGAATCAATTCGTGAAAAATAATATAGGGGATCAAAATGATGAATTTGAATAAATAATGGAACCAAATATGTAATTAACCCTATAATATAAATAGACACATATACCATTAATAATTTAATGATAGTACAGGACAATAAATGTAAAATATTAATTTATTTAATTATAGAAAAGGAATTTTATCACATAAAGTGTTTAACAATTATCCTTTTTTATTTTCATTTTTTTATTTAATATATGTTTTTTTCATTAGTTGTATATGTATATTATATATAATATGTTATACATAAATAAGAATACTTAATATCATATAGGTTTACGGCAAGGGCTTCTTTACATAAAAATACATAATATCATATAGGTTCATATAGATTATAGATTTATGAGTCAGAATCAAATGACACCGGTGTCAAACTAAAAATCTGACACCAAATCTCATCCATTTATTTGTGTTCGATCCGAAGGTAGATATTAACTCACTCGTAAAAATAAAAAAGACAAAAGACAAAAATAAACTCCCATAAAATTCATGTGATTGCTTTATCAAATTTGCTATTGTTCCTAGTCTTTGTCTCTTCTCCGTCCCCTATGTTGCCATAGTTGCACCTTCAACTGCTGCATTACTTTCCCGTTGTCGCTAACAATACCGAAATTGTGACACTACTGACATCTACGATTACGTTTAAAAAGGCAAATTTCCTGTGAAACCAACTCATAAACCCATCCCTCTCATCCACAAATTGTTGATGTCAGTACTGCATCTCGCCACCGCCGACCACAATTGTAAACTGTTTTTGCAGCATCACTGCATTTTCCTGCCAATATCGCAACCTGCAACGGCACCAGCACCGAAAACCACTCTGACAGGGAAAATTTAGAAACCGCTCCGCCAGAAATTGCAGAAACTCGCTATTCTTCACATTTTCTCGCTGGTGAGCAAATGGATGGTAATTTATTGTTGCATCATGGAGAGAATGAACAAATAAGAAAGAAGCCCCAATTCAGGGGAAAACCAAAACCCTAAATTTCTAGCAACCGTAGTGGGCAATGTGGTGGAGACGATGAATTGGGTGTCATCTATTATGAGATTAACATCAGTGGCGGCGATGTGATTGAGCATCTCATTGTGGTTGAACGGAGATGTGGTTGAGCTTCTCACTGTGTTTTAATGTTGACGAATAGAGAAAACAGGGAAGCGAGAGAAACAAATTAGTTAGAAACGCAAATTGAGAACTCAAGTAGGTCTTGGTCACGTGATTTATTAAAGTTCACATTTTATAACCCTTAGATCAAACACAAATAAATGGATGAGATTTGGTGTCAAGATTTTTAGTTTCACACCGGTGTCATTTGATCCTAATCCTAGATTTATATATAATATACAATATATAAATATAAATATTTAATAAACTATATGAAATACGGCGACACACATACGATATATCACAAATTCGTTTTAGGGTTCAGAAATGAAAGAGAACGCGAGGCTCTCAGCGGCGGAACGACGCAATGATACCGCGGCGTAGAATGCAAGTTTTTATCGTCATTCGCTATTCCATGATATGCGAAAACGATTGCAAGTTATGATTAACTTTTTAAATCAAAACAATCACCAAGTTTTTTTACTTAACATTAATTTACCCCTTTTTATTGTACTCCCAAGAAATTAGGAATTTTTTTCGTCTTCTATACTCTGATTAACACCAGAACTCAAATTATATTACAAAATAAGTGATTCCTGCATGCTAAATCGACGAAAACTTTCTTATTGACATCGATCCATAACCATTATGTAGACTGCTTCCTTCATGATTTAAATAATTTTTTGTATACTGCTTCTAATACAGTGTGTTTATTCCTTACTAAATTTCACTTAGTATACCTCATTTTGATTCTATAGTTAAATAATAATATATGTTTCATAAATAGTCATATATATGCTTTTTATTAATCCTTAATAATATATTTGTCTAACTTTTAAATATATATTTCTGTTCTTAAGTGTTATTCCTTTTTCTTGACTACTGTAATTTACATATTGTTGTTATAATGCTAGTTGTACACTTGTATTTGTCATAGTTATCATTTTACATGATTCCTGTTGCTAAAGTTTTATTTGTTACCAACCCGTACTAGAATGTTGGATTTTAGCTTCGAACTCGTAGTGTAGGCCACGACTCCGACGCTACTAGCGTCGGAATAGCGTCGGCTTTTCCGACGCTAAATGCCCAGTTTTATTTCTAATTATTTTATAATAGTTTGCGTCGGGATAGCGTCGGCCTAGCCGACGCTATTTGGAGTATTTTTTTTTTTACCGTCAGTTGGCCGAAGCTAAAACGTTTCACCCTTTTTTTAACCATTCCCCCTCCCTTTTTTGTTACCCGTACGCTCCCCCTCCAACTCGTTTTTGTTTTATTTAATTTTTTTTAATTGAAAAAACTTGTCAAAATCTAGCCTGAGGCTCGTTCTTCTTCTTCTCTCCAATTGAAAAAACCTAACCTGTAAAACTCAGGCGGCTTCTTTTTCTCTGCGACAACACCGCCACGGCCTCTGCAACGTCACCACTGCCATTGCAACATCAGCACCACCGCACCGCTCTTTCGTCCGCCCGAAACTCAGGCGCTAGTTTTTCCCTGCAGTGTTCGTCCGCCCGAATCGATCTCAGCTACTCCTTCCTTCGCTCGAAACTCAGCGTTGGATTTAATGGAATTTTTGTGTTTGTTCCCAAGTAAAGTATCTTATCCCCTCTGTTTCTTTTTATTTTGCTTTGTCCCATAATCCATGAAAGTCTGAATAAGGAGGAGAAAAAAATTAAAAAAAGAGAACGTTTTGATTTATTCTGACCAGGAGATTGTTAAATATCAGTAATTAGATGTCTTCATAGTTCATACTTCTAGTGAGTTTTTGATTTATTGTTTGCGTTTGACCTCTTGGTCCTCACAGATACGACATAGAAGAATCTGTATATTTGACAACAAGAGCTGAAAAGGGAAGTGGAGATTTGTATGTAGATGAACAACAGCAAAAGATAAAAAAGATGGTGGATATGCCTCAACGACAACAGCGGCGATTTCATGTTTGAAACCCCTGCGGTCAGAAACGACAATGATGTTCTTCTCACCAGGTTTGTTCCTCGTGCTCACTATTTTATTACGACCCTTTTGCATTCTTGGTTAACCATTTTTATTATTTTGCTCTATTTTCCTCCTCTTTATGAAACCCCCTTAAGTTTTACAACATAGCTTTCACTGTAGCTCAAGTTTCTGCTAATTAATTAGCCTAAGATTCACCCAACGCACATGGACAAATGTCAAAGGCTAAATAACTTCATGTCTGTATTTTTCTCCAGTATATTTTACATTTTTTAAGTTGGTTTCTGTTCATGTATGACAAAATCTATTCAAAAGAATTAACAAGGATAATCAAATCAAAAGAATTAAAAAGCATCCTAAGACACTCAGCCATAAAAAGTAGGAATAAAAAACAAGAAATTAATTGGAACACATAAACAAACTTACTGCTTTGGAGCTTCCAAACTTACATGCTTTATTCTGATTCAAGTGAAACCCCATTTTTTACGGGTTCTTGTAAATTTCACTGAGTTTGGGTTGTATCCCATCATTGCTGGCCATGTGTGTGTGTGTGTTATCTTGATTTGTGGGTTTCTTACTGTTACTATGATTTGTGATTGATGCTAAGTTCGTCATACCTAGTGGGAGATTATGATTGGTTGTTTGATCTTGTTACTCTGTTCAGAAAAAAAAAGCAAGCTACTTTGCAAAGAATTGTAAGAAGACAAGTGATCGTCTTGAAGAGGGCTTTGGTCGATTTTGTTGCAAGCTGCATTTTTGGTTTAAGTAAATCCTTTGGCAACTGTTCAACCACTCTCTGAGGTACATCTTTAAATGACGTATATTTTGTGTGTGTTTCATTTTTCGCAACGATAAAGTAACTACAAATTCAATAGTATATTTATTTGTGAATAGAATTATTATCTAAGTCAAACAACTTTAGTAAAATGAAAAAACTTGTGTGGATTTAAAGAAATCTGAGCTACTTTAGTAGAGTGAAAACACTATTGTGGACTCAAAAGAATTTAAGTGTTAAAGAATTTAATTGTCAAAATAATATCATTATAAAATATAGATGAATTTGTTTGCACACTAATGGCGATATGTAGAAAATGTTGAATTTCTGTGATCATGTATGACTTGGGTACAAATTTTCTGTCACCTATATGTGATCTGAAAATTGTGGGGAAAAAGCAACAAATACATAGGTGCTTATGTTGTTTGTGACTACTTGCTTAGCCAAAGCTACTGTGCTCTTGCTTAATCAAAACTAAATTGACAGAATTGGTTTACTTGTTAAAATATCTCTTGATTCAACAACATTACATCAAATAGAATGAATGTTGTTTTTGTAATTTAAATGTATGTTGAATCAGTCAGTGGCAAAATAAGGATAGCATAATATTTATCTTAGAAAAGTGTAGCATCTACGGCTAAGCTTTGGATAATTCTGTAATACACTAAGGTTGCAGCCATGTTTTTGTATTTGTGTTTACATAACTTATTTAGTGGCTGATAATGTTACGTGTTTTCCTTATAGAAAATGGAACGTAGTTTGATGTATAACAGGGTAAATGCCGATAAGTTTGGCTTGAAAGACGAGTTTATTAGGGGTGTTTGAAATTTTGTGAAGAGGGCTATGAAACGACCCGACTATATATCTGAGGGAGGGATAAGGTGTCCGTGTGAAATGTGCAAGTGCATGAATATAACGACTCCAATCAGGGTTAGATTGCACTTGTACAAGTTTGGATTTCAACCAAACTACTGGATCTAGACTGAACACGGAGAAGTGGAGTCAAATATTGATACAAGGGCTTATTCGAACAGTAGTGGGTCTATGAATTATGACGATCAATTTGATGCAACGAATCAGATGGTGTATGGTACTTGTAGGCCTTTTGTAGATGTCCCTAATGTGAATGTTAACATTGGAAACGAGACATTGACGGAGGAGGAGTTGCCCAACAAAGATGCACAACAGTTTTATGACAAGTTGATTTCTGCCAACCAGCCCATCTACGAGGGAGCTGTTGTTTCTAGATTATCGATATCAGTTGAGCTTTTGGCAGTTAGGTCTAACTATCATGTTCCACAAAAAGGTATTTTGTTGCACGAATGCTTAATGATGTATGTCCAATTAAGGGCTGCTTGCCCAAGAACAATTACCAAGCAACACAATTGGTGTCTAAGTTAGGGTTGGAGGCTAGAAAGATTGATTGTTGTGTGGAGGGCTGTATGTTATATTACAAAGATGATAGCAACTTATCTGAGTGCAAATTTTGTGGATCTGCTAGGTACATTCCTCGTAGGATTGGGATTGGAAGGTTCAAAGATGTCCCAAGGAAGAGAATGTTCTATTTCCCAATCATTCCTAGATTACAAAGACTGTATGCATCAATCGAATCAGCGGCCGAAATGAGATGGCATCATGAGAATAAAAAGAGTTTGAATGTTCTTCGTCATCCATCCGATGGTAAAGCATGGAAATACTTCGATGATGTATATCCAGACTTTGCTAGCGAGCCCAGAAATGTTAGGTTGGGTCTATGTGTCGATGGGTTTACACCTTACGTCCAATCATCGGCTACTCCATATTCATGTTGGCCGATAATAGTTACCCCCTACAATCTTCCCCCTGAGATGTGCATGACCAAACCGTGCATGTTTTTGACTTGTCTCGTACCCGGATCTTCTAACCCCAAAGCAAAGATAGATGTCTACTTGCAGCCGTTGATTGATGATCTGCAACTGTTGTGGTCCAATGGCTTTTTGACGTATGATATATCCAAAAAACAAAACTTCATCATGAGGGCGTGTTTGATGTGGACAATTAATGATTTTTCGGCCTATGGTATGTTGTCTGGATGGGGGACACAAGGTAAATTGGCATGCCCTCATTGTATGGAAGACACAAAAGCTTTCACTTTGAAATATGGTGGGAAGAATTCATGGTTTGATTGTCATCGTCGGTTCTTGCCAGCGGATCACACTTTCAGAAGAAGTAAAAGGGCCTTTACAAGAAATAGGGCTGAGAAAGACAGTCCGCCTTACATTTACACAGGGCATGATGTATGGGAGGTGGTTAGTAGTCTTCCAAAAGTGACTGAAATTAGTTGGGTTGAAAAATTGTCGGGGTATGGAGTTTGTCATAATTGGACTAAAAGAAGTATATTTTGGGATCTTCCCTATTGGAAGGACAACTTGTTAAGGCATAACCTCGATGTGATGCACATAGAGAAGAATTTCTTTGATAATGTATTTAACACTGTTATGAATGATAAAGACAAGACAAAGGATAATGAAAAGGCGAAAAAGGACTTATCTATGTTTTGTGCACGTGAGGACTTGGAGATGCAAGTCTTACCCAACGGAAAGATGGGAAAGCCAAAGGCAAGATACACTTTGACATCATCAGAAGCGAAGTTGGTGTGTGAATGGATTAAGGAATTGAAAATGCCAGATGGCTATGCTTCAAACCTAACTAGGTGTGCCAATGTCCGAAAGAGTACAATGCATGGGATGAAGAGCCATGACTGCCATGTTTTCATGGAGTGTTTACTCCCAATTGCATTTCGTTCTTTGCCAGATTTTGTTTGGAAACCATTAACGGAGCTAAATCGATTCTTCAAGGATCTTTGTTGCAATACGTTGAGGATGGAAGACATAGTTAAGTTGAATGAGAACATACTTGTTATCATATGCAAGCTAGAAAGGATTTTTCCACCGGGATTCTTTGACTCAATGGAGCATCTTCCAATCCATCTTCCCTATGAAGCAATGTTAGGTGGTCCAGTACAATATCGGTGGATGTATCCATTTGAAAGGTAACCAACCTAGGAGATTATCTTAACTAACTACATGTTTTATTATAACTTCATAGACGTTGGATGATTGAATGTGCAGATTAATGGGTGTCTCAAAGCGGGCAGTGACAAATAAGGCTAGGGTTGAAGGTTCCATATGCGCCGACTACATACACCACGAGACAATTTATTTTTGTTCTCACTATTTCAAATCTTTCAGCTTGTTTCCAAACACAAGTTTAGGAAATGGTCCTCGTTCCGTACATGAGGGCGTTCAACCAACGTTGTATGTCCTGCACAACTGTGGTCGACAAAGTGGGAAGCCTGAAGAATATTGGCTAACGGATCAGGAATGGAAATCTACTCATGTACATGTCTTGATTAATTGCGATGAGATTAAACCATATCTTGAGTAAGTATCTGTAGTAACACATCATTCTTGATCTTGATGCATGTCATAACATAGATTTACTTATGGATTGTGTGATCGATATCAGCATATTCTTGGAAAATCACTCCATCAATGAAGATCACGCGTCGGGACGTATATATGCAGAATTTCCCCTATGGCTGAAGGCATATGTAAGTGTAGTTCCCACAAATCACGTATTTTTTACAATCACACTCTATAAGCTTATGTGTATTATCTTCTATATAGGTGCATGATGAGGTGAATGGTGTGACAAACAAATACATAAGGGCACTATCTTGGGGTCCTGCATCAAAGGCAACATCATGGAACATGTATTTTGTCAGTGGGTACAAGTTTCACACTGAGGCATGGAGCAATGGTAAAAAAACTATCAATTGCGGGGTGCATGTGACGGGTCTTACAGAAGGAGGAGAAGATGATTTTTACGGCATCATCCAACATATATTTGAACTAGAATACCATGATCTGAGCGAAAAGATAACATTATTTTATTGCGAATGGTTTGACCCAACACTGAATAGAGGCACAAAGGTTCATCCACAATATAAAAAATTGTGGATATTAAAATGAATAGACGTTATCCTCGTTATGATCCATTCATCCTTGCGCAAAAAGCAAGACAAGTGTATTATGTCCCCTATCCAGAAACTTGTAGAGACATGCATGGATGGTGTGCGGAAATTACCACAAAACCAAGGGGTCGTGTGGAGGTTAATGACATGGAGGATGAAATGCCTTATCAGTCTGATCAGATGTCACCCGTTCTACCCATTGCGGAAGTTGAATTGATACATGGTTTAGGTGACAACACACAAGTAGATGTGTGCGAAGATGGTCAATCAGAAGAGGAAGAGGAAGAGGAAGCAGAAGCAGAATAGGAAGATGACGAGGAAGAGGAAGACACATATGAGGATGACGATGAGGATAATGTCGACGAATAAGTTATTTTATAAAGATGTTTTTGGGGGTTTTCTAATGTGGGTGTTTTATGTATGTGTCCTAAGATTGAATTTTGGTGTTTGAAGATGTATTTTGGTGTTTGTTATGCAATCTTCAGAATTTGTTTATAACTTGTTCTGCATTTGTTTTGCTATTATGTTATGTTTATATATGTTCTGTTGCTGCACTGCATCTGTTTGTAACTTAGTCTTATAAGTTGTTTTCAATTTTGTGATTACTGAAATGCTTGATTATATTCAATTTTGTGATTTCTGACATGCAACCACATGTAGTTCTCATTTCCATGTTTTGGAACACATTGTGAATTGTGGTCATTTGATTTAAATCTAATGAAATTGGCAATTCGGATGATGTCTGCAGACTTTATGTGGTATGTAATTCTTTCTGTCAATATAGCAACATAAATATGATATAGGATTTATTGCATATCTCACCATTCTGCATTTGTTTATAACTTAGTCTTCTAAGTTGTTTTAAATTTTGTGATTAATGAAATGCTTGATTATATTTAATTTTGTGACAGCAGATGAATATCAGAGGTCGTGGCAATAAGGGAAAGGCTCTTGCTAATAGTGGTCGATCGAGACTTTTACGACCAGGCCAGCTTCCAGCAGAGCGTGATCGCTTGCGTCGCCTAATTAGTGCGCCCACACCACCGGCTCGTGCGCCCACACCACCAGCCCAGGCACCCACACGACCAGCTCGGGCACCCACACCACCAACCCATGTGGCCCCACCACCAGCCCATACCAGCAACCCAAGGTCACACCGATCGCCTCCACCACCTTCGCAACCGATAACATCACCCATACAGACCTCTACCCCTGAGGCCTTCACATTTGTTCTAACTCCAGGTAGAGGCCTTCCACACATGGGTGCACAGGCTCAGGCAGAGGAAGAGGTTCAGGCAGAGGAGGAGGTCCATAAAGACCACCACCACCAGGAGGTGGACGAGGACGAGGACCACCACCACGAGGAGGACGGGGAAGGGGAGGGGAACCCTCCTCCTTACGTGCCAGAGAGAGACTCTGATGGCAAGATCATCATAAGACCTCATGGTCGAGGGTAAATTATAATTAGTAATCAGCTTCTTTTATTTTCAAGTGATTAAGTACTCCATAATTGTTTTATGTGCTTTTTTATTTTATGCTTTATGAATCTCTTGAAGGGCAATTGTGCACCACTTGGTGTTGGTAAGCAATGCAGTTGCGATGCAAGCAAAGTTATTTGTATTTTGTTCTTAGTATTTGTATAGATCCAGTAACATGGTTGTTCAAGTTTCTATTGAAACATGTTACAAGTTGAGAATATTGCTATTAATTTCCTCTCCTCCACCTCAACTGCTATGTCCTATAATTAATGTAGATGTAAGGATTGATTATGATGCAAAATAGATATGTATCATCCATTACGTGGTGCTCATACGATGCGCAGAGAATTCTGATTAAGATGTAATTCATAAATAGAACTTTTAGGTTATTCAAGCAATCTGTCAAGATATTGGTTCTCCATTTTGTTACTTTCTGAAATTTACTTTATTTATACAGCTTTTCCTCCTCTTATGTTATCTAGTTATATGCTGGTTTTTCTTTACACACTTCATTTGATTTTTTTAATTGTACTTCTGATATTTTGTAGGTTAGCTCCTTGCAAGGAGGTTGCTGATGCCATTAGGAGAGCAATACAGATACATTATCAGGAACATTATCATCGAAGTTTGAGCCAGATACAGACGCAGATTGATGAGATCAGCGGCGATGGGGTGCAGGAGGTGGATGCGGCGACAAGGCTCCAATTGTGGTAAGAGTCCGCCGGGGGTCGTTCTCGGGGACGAGTTTACGGCACAACGGATTTGTCTGCCAACCTCCGACGTGGGGCAACGTCATTTACTCATGAGTTCCAAACATCTACTGCGATCGAGATAGAAAGGGCAGCGAGACTTAGAGCTGAGGAGGCAGCAGCTAGAGCCATGGAGGTTGCTAAAGAGGCTCAAGAGCGCGTGAAGACTCTGGAGAATGATATGCAAACTATTTTGGCGCAATTCCAGGAGCGCATGCAGGCTCTAGAGCGGCAATCAGCCGGTGTGTTCAGCTCTGCGAGTCGTCCGAGTCCGCATCCTCACTACGATGATGATTTGGATGATCAGTCGCTAGATGGGGAAGATTGATTTAGTTTCAGATTTTTCATCCTATTTTGTGTAGTTGGTAGTATTTTGGATGAAAAATCAGTATATGGTAGTATTTTTCATCCTATTTTGTGTAGTTGGTAGTGTTTTGGATGAAAAATCAGTATATGGTAGTATTTTTCATCCTATTTTGTGTAGTTTGCAGTGTTTTGGATGAAAAATCAGTATATGGTAGTATTTTTCATCCTATTTTGTGTAGTTTGCAGTATTTTGGATGAAAAATCAGTATTTGGTAGTATTTTCAATTGCCAGTATTTTTCATCCTATTTTGTGCAGTATTTCAGTTTGTTTTAGGTTTTTTATCCTATGTTGTACTACATTTTGGATGATTTTCAGTACTTAAGTTTGTTTATAATCTATAATTTTACTATAATACATTTTGTAATTGACCGAGTTTCATTGTGGTTTTGATTCATATTGCGTTGTTGGTCGAGTTGATAGTTTGATATTGGATTGTTGGTTTTCAATAGCAGGTTGAAGATTATTAGTTGTTAATTGGTTGATCCCAAAAACAGGCAGTAGCAGCAAATACTGCACAACGTAGTGTAGGCCCAGCCGACGCTAATTATAGCATAGGTTTAGCAAGAAATGTCACAGATTTAGCGTCGGCCAAACCGACGCTAATGTTAGCATCGGTCCTTTACATGACTGAATTTAGCGTCCACTTAGCGTAGGCCTGGCCGACGCTAATTAGTGTCGGATGAGAAAAAGCCGACGCTAACGGTTAGCTTCGACAGTTAAAGTGTCGGCCTCGACACCGACGCTAATCCGACGCTAATCGTGATTTAGCGTCGGTTTTTTTCAATTAGCGTCGGCTTTTAGCCTACGCTAACGAGCAACATTCTAGTAGTGGTCCTTTGCATTTTGTTATGAAATGATAATTTTCAAAATTGATATAGAACTATTGGAAGGAATCTGTGAATTTTATGATAGGTACACTCAAAGTCATCATGACAGAAAACCACTTCATGGTTAATGTTGAAGATGCTATTAGGACACGGCTGTAAGTTATGTCTTCTGATTATGTTTTTGTACGTTGACTTTTGTGATAATTTTATCAATTTCTGTATTTTATAATTTTTAATTTAAAAATATTTTTTTTTGTGGCAATGCAATAAATGATTTGATCATTAGATTACATTATTCAATTCTTAATAACAGTACAAGAGAATTGATAAATTGCGACAGTTATTTGGCGGCGGTTTAATAAGAACTGTCGCTGCTAGAAGCACCCGACAGTTGCCACGATGGTTTTTCATAAGTGCCTTGATTTTATTAAGTTGGCGGCGGGTATACAGAAGGTAGCAACAGTTCTAAAAACTAAAAAAAAAAAACTTTTTCCCTGAAGCGCGAACGTACCGCACCCAATCTCAAGGCACGTTCGAAATTAAAAAAAAAGGAACACTAAATCCCTAAAGCTTCGAAAATAAAAAATCCCAAGCTCATCACTGCAGTGGAAAACCCTAGAGCTCTGCGTCGCTTATCATCTCACGCTGTAGTGGAAGCTCTGCATCGTCAGCTTCATCATCTCGCGTTTGCAAGTAATGTATTATTGATGTGCAAAATGTGCTAGTTACCTTTGAGGTAGAGTCCGTGAGGTGAGGAAAGAGGGACCACCATGAAATGGGGGTGTTCGAGCTGGCCGGCCGTTCCGGAGAGATAGTAAACGACGAAAACCTTTTTGGGTGTTTTGGGTCTGTGGAGGGTAATGAGGGGTGTGGTCTGCCAATCTAAGTGAGGGTAATGCTAGTTTTAGGTTTTAATTTTATGCCATTTTCTTTGTTTGTTAAAACATTCTAATTCGATTTTTATGCACTATTCTGCTTTCATGAATAATGAACTGAAAGTTTGAAGGGGTATATTTTAATACAATAATAATGATATCATTTAAGCTTAATTCATGAATCCATGATCTTAATTACTTTGGTTAGTTGCAGAACATAGACAGTTAACATATTGTTGCTTTGCTTCTGATGATGCTAATGAGATTGAGGGATTATGTCACAAAAATCATGGTAATGAACTAAGAAATTAAGAACAACAACAAGGGAAACAATGGGAAATACAATGGAAAGTTCTATTTGATGATTATGATATTTGCTATGCCTTTTAACTATTTGATGAAAAATGTGAATGGGATTGCACTTTGTTTAGGGAGAAATTAACTATATGGTAGAAGGATTTCCAGTGGATCACCATGTTTGATCTTTTTCTTTATATCATTCCTTTGATTTGATTGATTAAGCATCTAAATGGTAGAATGAGTTGAGCTTTATCTCTTTGAAATTGAATGGACTTTTTTTTTTAAGAAAAAGAATTGCCATTGGGTTGATGTTTAATTCTCCGGTTACTGTACTTTGGCACCAATATCTTGTTTATCATTCATTGAGCTGTAGATGTGGAGTAAGATATCTGCTTTTTTTCCTTTTCTGGTAAGTCTTTTTTCTGCTTTTGAATTTTTCTTTTTTTGTTCAATCTTTGGCTCCATTATCTTGTTTATCATTCATTTAGGTCTTCCAGAACATCCGACATTTATGAAAATGTGAACAATCTTTTCTTATGTAACCCTCTGGTATGTGCCTATGTATATCTATGGGTGTGTTTTTATTAATTGGTCTTGTTTTGTGTTTTCTATTTGCGGCTTTGAATTTTCTTCAATCTTTTTTGTCAATGTTAGACTGTTGTTCGTATTGTTGATCGTACAGTGCTATTCCTAACTTCTTCATGTTCATGTTTAACTTTGATGCCTTTAGCCTTCAACATTCCTGGTCACTATTTGTAATTACTATATGCTTGTGTAAAATTTCCCATTTGGAGTGTTTAAGGGCTTCTTTAAGTTTCCTGCATGAAAGTAGTTAGTGATTTCAAAGGCAGTTTCTCTTACATTTTTTTAATTTTTTGTTGCTTGATTGCAATTCTGTGATGCTCTGTAAAATTTAGAATTGTTTTTAATGCACTTTCAATTTTTAACAATGTGCGACTTCCTTGTAGATTTTGCAGACTTGACTTTTGCAGTATTTTACTCCAAGAATTGGTTCTTAATTCTGCATAAACCAGAAATTATGCAGAAGAAACTCATATTTTGCACTTTATTATTTAGCCACTTATTTCATCACTATTTTTACAGGTACAGTATAGTTGTTTTGAGTCTGGAAAAAAAGCTTAGAAGAGGTTCCCTCATTGAGAACAGGTTCCCTCACTTAATGTTAATTCTGAAATTTGTTTTAAATTTCATAAATATGGCTAAAAAGTGTGCGCGCGCGCGCACACACACACACACACATATATAAACCTTGATTATAAGCATATTTATGATTCCACCGTCTCAATGTAGTTTTGTTATGAACCCTTGAGAGTTTTATTATGACTATACCTGTCATCTATTATCAATATTAGCTCTCAATGGGCTCACAAATTTACCAAATTAGACTCTCATATTCATGACAAGTGTCTTTTTTAAGGGTAAAAATGACAAATCGAATCTTCAATTTTTTTCCCCAAACCCTATTTTTTGTCTGTTGCCTCTGTTTCAAAATTTGAAATCCAAACCCAGCATTCTCTGTCTCTCTCTCGCGTATCTCCCGCCTTCTCCCTCCATCTTTTTCTTCCTCCTCCTCATTCGTTTGAGCTTCCATCTCGCCCTTTCAAATTCGAGAGAACGAAGAGGTTGAGGCAAAGGATTAGGGCCTTTAGTTACAAAGATCGACTGCCTCTCCCGTCGATTTACTGAAACTATTTACGTGGTACTGACTTTGTCGCCATGCCGCCAAACGCCACTACACGCTTTAGCATAACCACCCAACTTCTCATCTAGGTTGGTGTTCATGGCGGTTCCCATGTGCCCATTTTTTCTTTGCTGAAAATAATTTTCTGGGTTTGAGCAAAATCTTAATTTTTTTTAATTTTTTAATTTCTGGCGTATTTCAGATCGGTTGGGAACAGATGATTTTGATGTGGAAGAAGAGGTGCGACCAGATTTCCCATGCCTGTACTGTTACGAAGACTTAGACATCGCGTCCTTGTGTTCTCATCTTGAAGACGAGCATTGTTGTGAATCAAAAATCACGGTAAAAGGCTCTTCTTATCTCTCATATGAGTATAAGAGAAATTGTGTTCTTACGTTCTCATCTAGATTCTGTTCTTTTCAATATGTTTCTTTGGTACGTTGTTTTATAGATCCTGTTAGAGAAATTGGTAGCCTTGATGGCAAAGTTGTTTGAAGCTTAGTATTAGCTTCCTGAAATGATTGAAAACACGAAGGCTTACTATTTATTTTATTTTTGGATTTTTGTGTGATAACGAGCACAGATAGATATTGGATAGCAGAGGATTCCAACATTGGAAGTCGATTTATACAATAACAGAGGCATGTTTTGTGCTTCTCTTCTTAGCGGCAACTCGACTAGCATGTAAGGTTTCCCTCTTTCTTCAATCATATTCTTTTAGAAGTTGATTTTGGCTTTCCTCTTTCCTAATATTGCAACATCCCCAAACTGAATTTTTTTTTCTTTTTTATGATTGTTTTTATTTGGAAAAGAGCTCGCAGAAGCAGCATTGAGGGTGCGTTGGCTCTAAAGCCTCCAAAGGTTACAACTCATAGTTGATTTGTTATTGTGGAGTTTAGAGTGCCTTAAAATCAGTTTGGAGGATCATGGAATTGCTTGAAAGTGTTTCTTGAACACTGGGAATCGATTCCCTAGCTATATGAATCGATTCAAGCATGTTTGGGACTCTGTGAATCGAAGTACACCTCTGTGAATCGCATGGGAAGCTTGCAGGAATCGATTCATTTCATTAATTCGTGCAGGGGAGGCTTTTTCAACTAGGTGAATCTGTGAATCGATTCACAGTCGGGTTTTTTATAAACCTGACACTGCAGAATTGTGGGTACGACGTGCAGTCTTTCTAGGGTTGTGTGCAGCCATTCTTGAGCGTCTTTGTGAGGTTTTAGGAGCTGGAAACACATTAAAACACCTTGGGATCTTAGGGAATCATAGAGGTAGGATTGAAGGCTTTCTCTATTGTTGTTCTTGAGAGGTTTTCATAAAGGAAAAGAGAGAGGGATTGAGAACTCTTGGGTTTGTTCTTCTTGGACATTTGGAAGGGGTTCAAAGCAATTGTAATCTCTTGTAAAGACTCTTTGATAGTGAAACAAAGGGCTGCTCTCTCCTGCAGACATAGGTCATCTTTTTGGGGCCGAACTGCGTAACCAAATAGCGGTGTTATTCTTCCTACTCTCTACTCTTTGTTTGATTGACGTTATTGCACTGTTTTTGATTGCTATTAAATTTAGTATTGGTTGTCTTTGATATTTGTTCCATTTATTCTTGTTAGAAACTCAACAAGTGGCGCCGTCTGTGGGGAGGAACAAATAATTCAATTGTGCACCATGGGTACTAAATGGGACATCGAGAAGTTTTCCGGTAATAACGACTTCGGTCTATGGAAGGTGAAGATGGAAGCAATCCTTATTCAACAGAAGTGCTTTGAAGCCTTAAAGGGTGAGGCAAGAATGCCGGCCACCCTGTCTCAAACGGAGAAGAAGGAGATGATAGATAAGGCAAGAAATGCCATTATCTTGTGCCTTGGCGATAAGGCATTGAGGGAAGTTGCAAGAGAGAAGACCGCGGCGGAGATGTGGGCAAAGTTAGAATCGTTGTACATGACCAAGTCATTGGCCCACAGGTTATGTCTGAAACAACACATCTACTCATTCAAGATGGTAGAGACCAAACCTATTGTGGAGCAACTAGCAGAATTCAACAAGATTATTGATGACCTGCAGAACATTGATGTGAAGCTCGATGACGAGGATAAGGCTCTGCTCTTATTGAATTCGCTGCCTAGATCCTTTGAACACTTTAAGGATGCACACCTCTATGGAAAGGAGTCCACTATTACTTTGGAGGAGGTCCAACAATCCATTAGGACCAAGGAGTTAACAAAGCTCCAAGACTTGAAAGTGAATGATAGTGGTGAAGGCTTAAGTGTGTCAAGGGGAAGAAGTGAGAGTAGGGGTAACAACAACAAAAGGAAGAATTCTAGGTCGAAATCCAAGTCAAAGGGGAACAATAAGAAGTATAAGTGCTTCAATTGTCACAAGACCGGTCACTTTAAGAAGGACTGTCCTGAGAAAGGGGGCATGGGTGATTCTGTGGAGGTTGCAATTTCTATGGAGGATGGTTATGAGAGTGCGGGGGCTCTAGTGGTGTCGAGTTTGGAATCTAAAAAGAACTGGGTCATGGACTCGGGATGTTCTTATCACATGTGTCCTAGGAAGGAATACTTTGAGACTTTGAAGCTTAAAGAAGGTGGAGTCGTTCGCCTGGGTGACAACCGAGCTTGTAAGGTGCAAGGTATGGGTTCGATTCGTCTCAAGATGTTTGACAACCGTGAATTCCTTTTACAAGATGTGAGGTATGTTCCTGAACTAAAACGAAATCTTTTGTCTATAAGCATGTTTGATGGATTAGGCTATAGTACTAGAATTGAGCATGACATGATTAAGATTTCGAATGGTGCATTAGTAATGACTAAAGGGTCTAAAATGTGTGGCTTATACATATTAGATGGTTCTACCGTTATAGGACATGCATCATTAGCCAGTCAAGCTCCGCATGATAAAACTAAACTATGGCATTTAAGGTTAGGGCATGTTAGTGAAAAGGGTTTAGTTGAACTAGCTAAACAAGGTTTGCTAGGTAATGATAAATTGGATAAGCTAGAATTTTGTGATAATTGCATACTAGGCAAACAACATAGGGCTAAGTTTGGAAGTGGCATGCATCATTCTAGCAAACCCTTTGAGTATTTCCAATGGACCGATACCTCTCTCCAATAGTGCCCAAAAGTGGCACGCGTCGTCACGTTACCCCTTCCTCCTGCTGTGTCAGATATTTTCAACAAAAGAACAAAAGAGACCGTTTTTCACACAACAAGATCACTGCTATGTGAGATATTTTCTTCCCCCTCGCCACCCTACTTCCTCGTCCCAAACGTACGAACCCTACCTCTACCTTAAAATTGAATGGCGATGGCTGGCTGTGGTACATGCTGACAACAGGTCATGTACAGTGCATAAGGAAGTCTATCTTTGAAAATGTGCTCACACTCTCGTTTCCTAACAAAACTGCATTGACTCCTACTTTTAAACGCTGATGTTACTAAATTACTTCCTCCGTTCCAAAACATTTAATGTTTAAGGTTGACACACCTATTAAGAAATTATTAAATAGTATATATCTAAATCAAAATACCTTTATTTAATCATACCTAAAAATTATGTAATGTGATCATTCTTATTGATAAGTGGTTAGCTATTGGCTTGGTAACTACAATAGTCTCGTAATAAGCACATAGCATTAATTGGAATCAAGGGTATGTTTAGAAAAAATGCATTAATTTAGTCTTGGATTTGTAAAACGTCAAAAGTTTTGGAACAAAACTAAAATGTTAAAACATCAAATATTTTGAAATTGAGGGAGTATTTTTTTAAAAAAAAATCATTTTTTTTTAAAATCTCTAAATCATTTTGTGTTAAAATCACTTTTTTTAATCTATAACAAACAGGTCTTAGAGCCCGTTTGTATCAAATTATTATATAAATGAATCGCTTGTTACGACTTTTAGAAATAATTAGAATCTACATGTAGGATGAAATCTGATTATAATAAAAAGCTATTTAAAGTAGCCTCTCAGAAATAATCTGATTTTAATGAATGTCAAGATTAAATAGAAGATTAAAAAATTGATTTGTGTGATCTTTAACAAGCATAAATTAGCTTCTACTTTACTTAAAATTCTACTATATATAATCTCTAAATTCAAATTCAGTTTTAATTTTTAATTTCTCATCCGTATAATTAATTTAATGGTTGTGATATATTTTTATAGAGGAATTGAGACACAAAATTTAGGAGAAGATCTGCATCCGATGTCAATGTTGTTGTCACAACTCGGTGCTCGATGGAGCCACTTACTTTAATAATTATTCTACTTTTTCAACTAAAATATAATTTTCTTCGACCTATAATAAAAAAAATAAACTTTCAATTTAGTCCCTAAAACAATATTCACTCTTTAATTTAATCCCTAAAGTATATTAAATTAATAAGTATTAGTAGTCCCTAAAGTATGTGAATACGTCAAATTAGTCCTTAAAGTTTTTTAAGTAATCTCTTATAGGGACTAATGAGACAGATTTCGCAAAAACTTTAGGGATTAAATAGACAAATTTTACAAACTTTAGAGATTACTTATATTTTCGTATATTTTAGGGACTAAATAGGAGAGAAAATGTTACTTTAGGGACTAAATTGATGATTTATTTATAAAAAAATCATATATTATTTTCTTATCTTCAGAAACTAGAAAATTATTGAAAACTTGCTAAGATTACATACTTTGTTTATAAGATAAAATTAAAATCTCTTCATTTTAATTTTAAAATTTACAATTTTCTCTTCTTAAAAACATGTATGAAGCTTCTTGAATCAATTTTAATGCAATAAAGCTTCTATTGATTTTATTTTCTATTCAGATAGAGTTTAAAATGGGTATATAAAATTTATTATTTATTATGAAATTTTAATTAGACTTTAGGTCCCTCAAAATTATAGATTTTTTGTACTTTTAGTTACAAAAATCTTAGATTTTAGGAAAGTGAAGAGCCAAACGTGTACAATTCACAATTTTTTGGGACAAAAAATATAATTAAAAAATATAGGGGCCAAAATTACCAAATTTAAAAAACTGTGGGACTAAATATACAATTAAACGTTATAATTTCTATTTATCAATTGTGAGTATTTTTTTTTTGTATAAAAAAACTTCATATCATATTAAAATATGAAAAGTAAATGATGGCGTGAAAGAATGCACCTGCCACTTTTACTGATACCGTACCTATTTCCATGTTCACGCGAGTTAAAGAATACAAATTGTCTAAATGATGTATGGTGCAAGACCCAAATATCTCCTGCACGATAGACTAGGAATGCTCATCTAATGCTTACTCAGGTCATTCTTTGCTGTAATTTTCATAATAATTAATTAATTAATGACAAGACACCTCTCACATAGCTACATCATTAGGATTTGAAATCCAACTCCGTAGTGGCTTATCACACAGGGTTGTGTTTGATATATTTACTCTATTAAATAAATTTATTATTATAAGAAAATTTGGTTAATTTAGTTGTGGAATTGGTAGTTACGAATTTCGAAATGAGATTAAAATCATATCATATAAATTTACTTCATTTTTTCAATTGCTTTCCATTTACACTTTTCGACTCCATGTATGCTACACTCCGTGCCTATCAGCCCGGAAAAAGGGAAAATTGGCAATAATAATAAGACAAAAGAGCAAAAGAGACGGTTATTTCACAGTGCTGTGTGTCAGATATTTTCTTCCCACGCCACCTTACGCCTTCCTCTCCCAAGCGTACGAACCCTACCTCTACCTCCCCTGCCTCATTTTTGCTGAGTCTTTTGCTTCTGGTTCTTCTTGTTTTATTCTAATCAACAATGGGGAAAACTCAAATGTACGCCGGCATCGCGGCGCTCCTCGCAGCCTTGGTGTGGGCAATAACGAAACGAAGAGGCCAAAGAGATGTTCCAAACGCGGGAGTCGCCGGCGCGGTTCCGGCCGTTGCCGACGGTGTTCCCGTCGAGGTGTCACATGAGGAGCTGGAAGCGTGCGACTCCATCGAGAAGCCTCGGAACTCCCACCCCACCGATGAGTTCCTGGAGGGGAATTTCATGCGCTTGCTTTTCCAACCGGAGGACGTTGGTGCGGGCCTCGCCGACCAGTTTGACATTGACATGCAACAAATACAGCACGACGAGTTCTGGGCGTGGTTAACTGACGAGACCAACGTTCCTTTACAGCCCGAGAATCGTCAATCTCCTCCGGTTGGAAAAGTGACCTCATGATATCCCCTTCCAAAAACTCCTCCACATGAACCTCTTCACAGATTACAGCCTCCAGATCCTTGGGTCATAATGGAATGTAGGTCTCATCATTTAACGGGCTATCGGGGTTGTCCGCCAGCCGTAACTGACCGGCGACCCCGGCGTCAACCTACTCCTCTTGGAAAAGTAACCCAAAGAAATCTCCTTTCGAAAACTCATCCACCATAGCCTCTCTTACGGCTGGCGGACAATCCCGATAGCCCGTTAGATGATGAGGCTCTGGTGGAGGAGTTTTCGGAAGGGGATTTCTTTGGGTTACTTTTCCAATAGGAGGAGGTTGACGCCGGCGTCGCCGGTCAGTTACAGCTGGCGGACAACCCCAATAGCCCGTTAGATGATGAGACATACATTCCATTATGGCCCAAGGATCTGAAGGCTGGAATCGGTTCTTGTGGAGGAGTTTTTGGAAGGGGATATCATGTGAGGTCACTTTTCCAACCGGAGGAGATTGACGATAGCGTCGCCGACATCCCCGATAACCCGGAACTGATTAATCGATTTAACGAGGCATTGGAATGCATATACGCAGATGTAAGTATCGTTTATGAAACAATACTTGTTCTTTTTCTCATTTCTTCCATCGGCAGGTTTCTTGTTTTCTTTGTTTATGTTTGGCTGGTTATGTTTCTTTCGTGGAATCTCTGGACTTTTTCTTATTTTTGCATTTGCCTTCGTTATTAACATCTTAATTAGTCTTTGTGTATTTTATATCTTAGCTGAAATATTGGGGCCTTTGTTGCGATGATCTTATATTCGTTTGTTTGAATTTTTCTTGAGGGACTCTTATATGCATTTACCCTTGTTTTCATAACTCTGAATCAGAAAGGAGGGGGGAAAAAATTATGCTGTGAAACTTCAATAATGATAATTGGAACAAATTACCCGCAATCCTGCCCAATGCAATGATGTACAAATAGACTATTGAGCGACTACATGGTGTTGTTCACATTTTGTATTTTTTGTTCATTTTTCTTTGTTTACCCTTTTAATGTTTCCCTGTGTATTGTTTTCTTTGATGATTGTTATTAGGGTTTTAGTAACTGATGATACATGGGAGGTGAGTGTTTTTGGAAAACTAGAGGCATATCATTATTGTAAGCGTTGTAAAAACTCACTTGCCAGATTAGCTTCAGCAGGATTTGTGGAAAATTTTCAAAAATGAGATGCTCCGTTCCAAAAATGAGATCATTGTCCTTGTTAGATTCCTTCAGCTTACTTGACATGATGATGAATAATAACTTTAAGGTTTATTTTTATTTCTGTACCTAATATATATCTAATGGAAGTTTAATGGTGTGAAAATGAGGGGAGGTGAGTGTTTTTGGAAAACTAGGGGGAGTGTGGGTGACATTTAAAAAACATGAGGGGAGGTCAATGTAACTTGCCGAAATTATTAATTTGGATGATTCCTAAATTTCTGTTTGGCTGTAGGGATTATTGGAAAGAAATGATAGGCTCTTAACTCCAAAAATTTTACAAGCATTAAAGATTTCCATTGTCAAATGTGAGATTATCCTGGAAGATCTAACCTAGGATAACCTCACAATGAAGAATGATATTGGTGGCTCAATTAAAGAGCTAGTTCAGCACGTAAATGAAGCTGGTGCTCTTAGTATGAAGGACTTATGTGCTCTTAGTATGAAGGACTTATGTGTTTCCTTGGGAGCCCGCTTAGATGAGGGGGACATGGAAAGGTTGGAGTCAAAAGTTTCTTTTTTACTAATCTACTAATTATTTATAAATACTTTGATTATTTTCACACACAAAATTTACTGCAGCTTAAATGCTGCTCTTATAGCGCTGCTTGAAGAAGTGAAGAAATTGAGTTATCGTGTGGAGAACTTACTCAAGGTAAGTTTATCGTTATATTTTAGTTATTTTTTATATTTAATTAATTGGGTTTTTTTTATGCTCATATTTAATTACTGACTGTATTACTTATTCAATTTTTTTATTTACATCTTTTTTTTTATAATTTTATATTGCAGATTAATGCAGATCGTTTTTATGATTCCATTTAAGGAGTCGGTGGTGACCGAGTGCTTCTTTTTAGATCTCATTTTGTGTTCCCCCGGCCCATTAATTACGAGATCTTGCGACATTCATGACCAGTGTGTAGCATTACGTACTGATTGTCAATACTATGCTACCTAATATTTTCAGTTTTTTTTTTTTAACGAACTACTACCTAGTATTTTCATGATATCCAGTAAATGAGGATCCGAGTCATTTTGGACATTTATGCCTATAGGAGTTACTACGTGTACTGGAAGTTAATCCGAAATCACAATTATCTTAAATGCTACCAATAAGATGTTTGGATACAAGATAGTATATGAAAAACCATGATCCTTTTGGGTACAACCTCCTTATCGTACTTTGTCAAAAAAAAAAAAAATCCTCCTTATCGTACCTGCCACGGCTTTGATCTCGGTTTTCCATCATGTTTGATGCGATTGAAAGGATTCAACTATTTTCCGGGTAATTAATTTCTGGCATTATTATGTATACAGACACCAATTGTTAACTTCTTAACATATGAATGATGGGTTTAACATTTTTTGTTGGTTACAATGATGGGTTTAACATTAATCATCACATCTTTTATGCATGGTTCATGCCTTCCACGTGTTGGTACCTAATACCCGAGGTAGTCTATTCCATAATATAAAAGAGATAAGTTCACGTAAACGGTTTTTTCGGTGTACTACATTTCTTTTCCGATTTATCTTTTACACTCATAGTCCACTACTTTGGTATGATTAGGAAACTTCCAAATACAGTTTCATTTATAATCTAAAAACTAACATTAAAGAACAAAACACAATAATATAATACATATTGTTTCCAATAGAAATATGGAAAGACGGACACGAAAATACCAATCTTGTCGCTAGTTTTAATTTAACATGTGTGTATGTGTAATCCTATAATCAAACTTCTCAGCACTTTGTGAATTTTTTTTTACGCGATTTTGTGAAATATCCTAATTCGTACATTTACGATTAAAAAAAGTTGAAAATTTATTATCATTAGGTATAGATAAAAAAAATTAAGGTTGAATTTGAATTCATTAGTTTCAGTTTTATATTAACTAGCTAGTATTCTAACTCATGTCATGGAGAGATGTAAACTTACTAATAATCTTCTATAAATATTGATAAAATATATTATTTATGATGTTTGAACATATATATATATATATATGTTACATGTGTGTGTGTGTGTGTGTGTATGTGTGTGTTATGATGTTTGAGAATTACAAATTCTGAATAATACCCCATTATCATTGAATTAATTGAAAATTGATACAAAGTGGCTCAGCATAAGCCTTTATATAGGCTGCTGATATCAAGAAAGATACAAGATAGTCGTTGGACAAAATAACAGAATTAACTAACTATCTCATAACCACCAATATAACTAACTAAAGGATAAGACTAATAACTAATTATTTGACTAAGTCAATACTCCTAATAGCCTCCCTCAAGCTGGAGAGTGAATACTCATAACTCCCGGCTTGGATACAATGTCGTTGAAAGGAGAAGGATCCAAGGCTTTAGTGAATGCATCGGCCAATTGGTTAGAAGATTTGATTGGCAATAAATGAAAGAGGCCAGCCTGGAGTTGCTCTCTAACAATGTGGCAGTCCAAATCAATGTGCTTAGTTCGTTCGTGGAAGGAAGAATTCATGGCAATATGTCTTGATGATTGTGAATCACAGTAAAGCAAGGCTGGTGAAATATATGGAACCTTGAAATCTGTGAGCAAGTAAGTGATCCATTGAACCTCAGAAACGGTGACACCCAATGCACGATACTCTGCCTCTGAAGAAGAGCGAGAGACAGTAGGCTGCTTCTTTGCACGCCAAGAGATTAAAGAATTGCCAAGGAATATACAATATCCAGTGATGGATTTTCGGGTTTCAGGGCACGTTGCCCAGTCAGAGTCGCTGAACGCCTTAAGCTGAAGAGTGTTTGAACTTGGGTAGAATAATCCTTGAGCTGGAGAAGCCTTGAGGTACTTCACAACTCGAATAGCTGCTTCATGATGAATGGATGTGGGGTGTGCCATAAATTGGCTAAGCTATTGAACACAAAAAGAAATATCAGGCCGAGAATTAGTTAAGTAGAGAAGCTTACCAATAAGGCGTCGATAGGCTGCAGGATCAGCAAGAGGAGTGCCTCCCTTGGTGGTCAATCGAGTTCCTTTAAGCATAGGAGTGGAAACTGGTTTACAAGCCAATAAGCCACATTCGAATAGAATATCTAATGCATATTTTCTCTGGGAAAGATGTATGCCATCTCTAGATCTTGAAATCTCAAGACCAAGGAAGTATTTTAAGTTTCCCAGGTCTTTGATCTTAAAACGATTTGTGCAAATCTGTTTTAATTTGAATAATGGCATTAAGATCATTGCCTGAGATGATTAAATCATCTACATAAATCAACAAAATAGTGAAGGAACCATTGTACAGTTTAGTAAACAAAGAATGGTCAGAATTAGATTGAGAAAAACCTTTAGAAAGAAGAAAAGTGGACAAGCAATCAAACCATTGGCGGCTAGACTGTTTTAAGCCATAGATCGATTTCAGAAGTCTGCAAACCTGAGGAGGATTGGTCTGCTGGACATGAAGACCAGGTGGGATTTTCATGTAGACTTCTTCCTCCAAGGTGCCATGTAGAAAAGCATTGTGTACATCAAGTTGATGTAGGTACCAATTTTGTGTAGAAGCAATAGCTAAAAGTAATCGAATGGTTGTTAATTTTGCAACAGGACAAAAAGTATCAAAGAAATCAATGCCCTCGATTTGATTAAAACCTTTAGCAACCAAACGGGCTTTATACCTTTCAATGCTTCCATCAGCATTGTGTTTAACTTTATAAACCCATTTACACCCAATTGGGTGCTTACCTTCTGCAGAGGAGTGATAATCCATGTCCGATTACGATGTAATGCAAAGAAGTTCGTAATTCATGGTGTGAGCCAATGTGCATGTCAGTATGGCCTGTTTGTATGAAGTAGGTTCGATTTGGGAGGAGATAGACAAGGTGAAATGTAAATGAGATGGTGATAGTCTGGAATATGAGAGGACAGATGAGAGTGGATACAGAAGTGGATTGGAAGAATGCTTAGTGGATTGTATGTAACTACAATGGAAATCTTTGAGGTAAGTAGGTGGCTTTTTGATTCTATCAGATTTTCTGATAGGAGGAGGAGTAGGTGTAATAGATTCTGTCAAGGAATCAGAAATAGGTTGAAGTGTGGTGGGTAAAGGATTGTGGTTGTGTTGTGATGTGTCTGTAGGAGCTGGATTAGAAATGATGGGAATGTCAAATAAAAACAAAGATGCAGAATCGTGGTCATGGGAGGCAGAATCAGTTTCTGCAGAATCTAATGTAGCTGTAGTGATGTAAGGAAATTGATCTTCATGGAAGATTGCATGTCTAGAAGTAAAAATGGCTCTGCATGTAGGTCATATAGAATATATCCTTTTGTTCCGTGCTTGAAGCCAAGAAACAAGCACTTTCTTGCCCTTGGATCAAGTTTGTGTCTATTGTGAGTTAATGTGGTAGCATATGATAAACAACCAAAAACCTTGAGATCAAGAAAAGTAGGTGGAGATCCATACACAAGTTCATAAGGGCATTTACTTTGTAAAACAGGTGTAGGAAGTCTATTGATGATATATGTAGCATGACATAAAGCATAAGACCAAAAAGATTTAGGTAATTTAGATTGAAAAAGTAAAGCACGTGTAACATTCAATAGATGTCTATGTTTACGTTCAACAATAGCATTTTGTTCAGGAGTTTCAACACATGATGTTTGGTGCAAAATACCAAGAGATGCATAATAAGTAGGCATATGGAATTCAATGCCATTATCAGTCCTGATAGTTTTAACATGAGCAAAAAACTGATTTTTAACAAAAGTCAGAAATGTGGTGATGCAATTTCTTGTGTCAGATTTGTGTTTCATTAAGAAAACCCAAGTGTATCTACTATGATCATCCACTATGGTTAAGAAATAGTGATGACCCTGGAATGAAGAAATACTAAGAGGACCCCAAATGTCCATATGCAAGAGTTCAAAAGTATGAGCAGATTTAGAGATGCTGTTGGGAAAAGACAGTTTAGGTTGTTTTGCAATATAACAACAATCACATACAAATGACTGATTTTTATTCATAGAAATATAAGGGAAAGTAGTACATAGATGTTGTAAAACAGCACCAGAGGGGTGTCCAAGCCTGAAATGCCATAAATCAAAAGCATTGGATTGAGAGATGGCATTAGAAAAAGAAGATGCAGTAACACATTTCTGTTTATCAGTACAAGGAGATCTAACAAAAGTAGTGTGAACAGAATTCTCATGATGAACAGATAAAGATGGTTGAGGTGTTAGCTGAAGAATGTATAGATTATGACAAACTTCAGCGTGTCCAATCATCTTCCTGGAATTGCATGCCTGTATTTCACAAGAATTAGGCAAGAATATTAATGTGCATTTTAAAGATTTAGTAAGTTGAGTGATGGAGATAAGATTGAATTTAAACTGAGGAATATATAAAACATTATCAAGATAAAAGTCTGGTGTGAAGTGTATTGTGCCAGAATAAGAAGCATATAGAACAGCACCATTAGGTAGATTAACAGCTATAGGTGTAATCTTAGTGTATGAAGAAAAACTTTGAATGAAAGGGCAAATGTGATCACTAGCACCTGAATCCAATATCCAAAAAGATTGAGGAACCGAAAGTGTACCTGAATTATGGATATTAGAGATCACACTAGAGACCATGGATGAAGAATTGTTGTTCTCAGAATTGGAATTCTTACTGACAGTGTTTGCTGAAGGGTTGCTATCTTTCTTGTTGGCATGTAAGAGGGAAACAAGATATTGGTAATCCTCTCGAGAAATTGATGGAGGCTGCTGGGTTTGAGAATTAACAAGAGCAGTAGTCTTAACATTACTGTCAGTAGTGGCAGTAGGATTTGGTTGAGAGTCACCTTGAAGTCTTGATCGATATCCAGGTGGGAACCCATGCTTGAAGTAGCAGGTATCAATTGTATGGTTGGTGCGATTGCAATGTGTGCAAATCATTTGTTGTCGATGATTAGTTCTACCTCTGCCAGGAAAGGGGGTACCTCGGCCAAAAGAAGATTGTTGAGAGGATGATGTAGCAAAGGCAGTGGATTCAAGATTGGAAGGTGCTGATGTTTTTCTTTCTTGTTGTAGAACAAGGGAATACACTTGGCTAATTGGGGGCAATGGATTCATTAGAAGGATTTGAGTCCTCACTGCTTGATAGGAATCATTCAAACCCTTAAGGAAACAAATAGTATGTTCCTTATCTTTGTAGGATTGCACAGCTCTACTGAGGGTATAATTGTAGGGAATTGTGCAAATGCAAATGGGAATAGGTCTCAAGAAATCCAATTCATCCCAAAGAATAGACATGTCAGTGAAAAAAGTAGATAAAGACCTGTCACCTTGGCGCATGGAATGGAGTTCTTGAAGTATATATGTCAGACATTCTAAAATGGTTTTCTTTTGTGAATCTTTCCTGCAAGTTGAGCCATAGCAGTCGAGCACTATCGATTGAGATGGTGCTTTGAGCAATTTGAGGGGACAAGGTACGTGTGATCCAAGACACCACCATATTGTTGCAGCGATCCCAAAGGTCAAAGAGAGGATCGGTTTCTGGTGGTTGAGGTAATGTGCCATTGATGAATTTGATTTTGTTCTTGGATGACAGAGCCCTTTTCATGGCTTTGCTCCAATTGTGATAGTTATCTCCATTGAGTGCTGGAGATACAAGGACAGAACCTGGGTTTTCACCCGGATGTAGATAAAAAGGACTGTGGATGTTGATGTTCTGGGTGAGATCGGGTTGGTGTTGCTCCAGAACAATCGAATGCACGGTTTGTTGTTTACTATGTTGGCTATGTTGGCTTCCATCACTTTGACTTGAGGGTGATGCGGGTGGTGTTTTGTCAGCCATGGTTGAGAAAGGAATGAAGAAAGAATAGTGAAAAGAAAATGCGGAAGCTGATAATCAGAAAAATAAATCTGATACCATGTTATGATGTTTGAGAATTACAAATTCTGAATAATACCTCATTATCATTGAATTAATTGAAAATTGATACAAAGTGGCTCAGCATAAGCCTTTATATAGGTTGCTGATATCAAGAAGGATACAAGATAGCCGTTGGACAAAATAACAGAATTAACTAACTATCTCATAACCACCAATATAACTAACTAAAGGATAAGACTAATAACTAATTATTTGACTAAGTCAATACTCCTAATAGTGTGTGTGTGTGTGTACTCACACACACATGGGTCTACACACGCTTATCACATATATATCCACACACACGTGTAAAAATCTTTTAACTATAACTAATTGAATTGTATATGTATAAATTTTGAATGTTTAAATAAAACCACGATTGTGGCGATGAAAAGTGAAATTAAAAAAGTACATGGCCAAAATTCGTGAAATATAAAAATGATGTGGAATCAATTCGTGAAAAATAATATAGGGGGTCAAAATGATGAATTTGAATAAATAATGGAACCAAATATGTAATTAACCCAATAATATAAATAGACACATATACCATTAACAATTTAATGATAGTATAGGACAATAAATGTAAAATATTAATTTATTTAATTATAGAAAAGGAATTTTATCATATAAAGTGTTTAACAATTATCCTTTTTTATTTTCATTTTTTTATTTACTATATGTTTTTTTCATTAGTTGTATATGTATATATTATATATAATATGTTATACATAAATAAGAATACTTAATATCATACAGGTTTACGGCAAAGTCTTCTTTACATAAAAATACATAATATCATATAGGTTCATATGATTATAGATTTATATATAAATATATAATATACAATACATAAATATAAATATTTAATAAACTATATGAAATACTGCGACACACATACGATATATCACAAATTTGTTTTAGGGTTAAGAAATGAAAGAGAACGCGAGGCTCTCAGCGGTGGAACGACGCAATGATACCGCGGCGTAGAAGGTAAGTTTCTATCGTCATTCGCTATTCCATGATATGCGAAAACGATTGCAAGTTATGATTAACTTTTTAAATCAAAATGATCACCAAGTTTTTTTACTTAACATTGATTTACCCCTTTTTACTGTACTGCCAAGAAATTAGGAATTTTTTTCGTCTTCTATACTCTGATTAACACCAAAACTCAAATTATATTACAAAATAAGTGATTCCTGCATGTTAAATCGACGAAAACTTTCTTATTGACATCGATCCATAACCATTATGTAAACTGCTTCATTCATGACTTAAATAATTTTTTGTATACTGCTTCTAATACTGTGTTTATTCCTTACTAAATTTCACTTAGTATACCTCATTTTGATTATATAGTTAAATAATAATATATGTTTCATAAATAGTCGTATATATGTTTTTTATTAATCCTTAATAATATACTTGTCTACCTTTTAAATATGGCTAAATTATACATTTAGTCCTCAATGTTTATTTTAGTTTTCAATTTAGTCATTTACGTTTTATTTGTTTTATTTTGGTCACTTCCGTTTCAAACCTTACAACAAGTTGGTCTTTTCCGTCACTACAAGCTAATTGTCCGTCAGTATAGGTCTTTTTGTGCGCTTCAAAATGGACTTTTACCTACAGGCAATTGGTTTTTAATGACGGAAAGGACCAACAAGTTGTAACGTTTGAAAGTAAATGACCAAAACGAAACAAACAAAATGTAGATAACCGAATTGAAATAGCCTTTAAATATATATTTCTATTTTTAAGTGTTATTCCTTTTTCTTGACTACTGTAATTTACATATTGCTGTTATAATGTTGGTTGTACACTCATATTTCTCATACTTATCATTTTACATGATTCCTGTTGCTAAAGTTTTATTTGTTACCAACCCGTCCTTTGCATTTTGTTATGAAATGATAATTTTCAAAATTGATATAAAAATATTGAAAGCAATCTGTAAATTTTATGACAGGTACACTCAAAATCATCATGGTAGAAAACTACTTCATGATTAATGTTGAAGATGCTATTAGGACACAATTGTAAGTTATGTCTTCTGATTATGTTTCTGTTTGTTGACTTTTGTGATAATTTTATCAATTTCTGTATTTTATAAATTTTAATTTAAAAATATTTTTTTGTGGCAATGTAATAAATGATTTGATCATTAGATTACATTATTCGATTCTCAATAAGTATGTACAGCAAAATATTCGATTTGTGTTTTGAAATGTAATTAGTAATTCAATTATGTTGTGTAGAAGCTACCAGTAAAATTCACAAAAAAGAGCTGGTCGATTTCTAAAAAATCCACTGATATTACGAACACGTGATTATTCAGAATGGATAATACATTTTGAGAAAGCTGATGGGGATATCTGGTTGCTATGGGATGGAAAGAATTTGCAGCAGCATGCGCTATCAAGAACGACTTTGTGGTGTTTTTCGACTATGTTGGTAATTCAATGTTTAACGTCACAATATATCGTGTTGCAGCTGTTGAGAATCCACAACGCATTTATCCACTCGGAAGTCCTCCTGTAAAGTTCTTCAAGTGTGTTGCTCATGATGAAAACCAACATCAACCTGTAAGTAATTTAAATGTATTTAATAAATAATTACACAATATACTTTTTGCAAATCTTACTTTTGTGTAGCTATCTCAATATTTTAGATAAAATACGTCACAATACTTATGAATAAAATATTTTTTTATAGAAATTGCCTGAACAATTCAACAATCTATTTGTTGAACGTTTGGCAAATCCCTTTTTTTTAACTCATGGAGATGGGACTAAATGGAAAATCTAATGGAGAATTGTGGAGGGACAAATTTGCCGATACAAAGGTTGGAGAGAGCCTGCTGCTTGTTGCGGCTAAAGGAAAGTGCATCTTATCGTAATTCGTAATAAAGTGGAGTATTTTATAAAACTCCGAATGTGGAACACACAAGGAATGCACGAGTACTAGACTAATGAACATCTTTTATTATTTAGACGAACGAAGGTGACGATTACGAGAACGAGACAAACAAACAATGATAATAAAGTAAACACGCGAGAACGAGATAGATTCAGTTATGAAAAGCCTAGGGGAATTGAGTTCGCTAATACTTAGTCCTTAAATTTACTAATTAACTAGCAAGATATCCGTGCATATGCACGGGTGCACGGGTGACTATGTTCATGCATTTTTTAAAAACACTTGCTTATAAAACTAAAGTTTTACATTATGACAAACATAATTATAGTTGTTTTAACTCCCTAAAAATATAAAAAGAGTGAGAATAAGCAACATGTAATATTTTCCCCTTGAGAATTAAGAGTAAAATAATTATTTATAAATAATAAAAAGATTTATAAAATTGTTATGTGCTAAAAGACGATAATATTTTACCTATAACATGTAATGTTTTTCATAGGGACTAAAATATAAAATAATCATTTTTAAATAATAAAATATTTATAATATTTGATACATGCTTAAAAGTAATGAAAAAAAACTAGAAAACTTTAAAAAAAAGAAATTACAAATATTAAGAAAAATTAAAAAAACTAAAAACTAAAAAAACCTCCGGGACTCAAAATTAAAATAGTTATTTATAAATAATAAGATATTTATAAAATTGATATATGCCTAAAGACAATAAAATTATACAGATAACATCTAATGTTCTGCCGTCGAGAATTAAAAATAAAATATTTTTTTATAAATAACAAATACACTTACAAATTTTAATACGTGATAAATAATTATATCGACAACACGTAATATTTCCTCGTTGGAACTTAAAAGTAAAATAATCATTTAACATTTATAAAAATAAAATAAAAAACATTAATAAGTTAAAAATTTAAAAAACTAAAGAAATAAAATATATTAAGAAAAAATGAAAAGAAAATAAAAATTAAAATTAATAAATTATAAAAATCAAAAAATAAAAAATAAAAATTTAAAAAAAGTAAAATATAAAAATTTACAAATTAAATAATAAATATATTTATAAATTTGATATGAGCTCAAAATAATAAATTTATACCAACGACATCTAATATTTTCCCGTCGTGACGCCAAAGAAAACTAATTATTTATACTTACAACATGTAATGTTTTCTCCTCAAGAGCAAAAAATAAAATAATTATTTATAAATAATAAATACACTTATAAATTTTGATACGTTGAAATTATACCGACAACATGTAATGTTTCTCGTTGGAACTTAAAAGCAAAATAATCATTTCTAAAGATAAAACAAAAAAGTTTAAAATTTTAAAATATGAAAAAAGAATAAAGAATGAAAAAACATTAAAGAAAAAAATGAAAAGAAAAGAAAATATATATATTTAAGAAAAATCTAAAAATTAAAAAATAATTATAAACTTGGAAATAAAAATGTTTTTAAAAAAGTAAAAATGTTAAAATTAAAAAGAAAATAATAAAGACATTTATAAAATTCATATGTGATAAAAGACAACAAAATTATACGAAAAATATCTAATGTTTTTCCGTCGGGACACAAAAGAAAAGTAATCATTTATACCGACTTCATGTAATATTTCTCCGTCGACGATCAAAAGTAAAATAATTATTTATGAATAATAAATAAACTTATAAATTTTGGCATGTCATTAATGACGAAAAAATTTTACCGACACATGTAATGTTTCCCCATCAAGACTCAAAATTAAAATAATCATTTACAAATAATATAGAGATTTATAATAAAAATATTAAGACATTAAAAAACAAAATTAAATATAAAATATTAAAAATAAAGAAATTTAAAGTTTTGAAAATAAAACAAAAGTAAAACATAAAAAAATCAAAAGATAATAAATAAAAAATAAATAAAAAGTTTCATAAAAACATGAAAATACAAAAAAGAAGAAAAAATAAATAGTAAAAACATAAAATAAAAGTAAAAATAAAAACAAAAATAATAAAAATCTAAAAGATAATAAAAATACAAAACTAGAAAATTAAATAAAAAGTTTCATAAAAATAAAAAATAAAAAATTTGAACAAACAAAAATTAAAAAACAAAAAAAATTTAAAACAGAAAAGAATAAAAAAATGAAATTTTAAAATAATGAATAGAAAAAATAAAAAATTTAAAAATAAACAAAATAGTAAAATAATATTAAAATAATAATATATGTTCGGAGAAAAGACAAATCCATAGAGACTGACATGTGTTTAGCCAGGGGGTTTGCTTTCTTAAATAGAGATAGATCAACGCTATCTCCCCGTCGAAGCCCAAATGTATTAGATTAATAACTCGCCTCGTCTCGCTCATTGATGTAGTGAGAAAAAATATGTAGTAAGTTATTTTTAAAAAAAATTAATAAAATCATAATTAATAATATTCTTCGTGGCATCTCTTTATATTTTTCTTACTTTAGTGCTGCATGAAGGGAACTAATATTATAAAAAAATAATTACTATATTTTAAGTGATTTCACATTACAACTTTAATAATATTGTCATCTTTTTTAAAACAACAATAACTTCAAGCTTATACAAAACAACTGCCTCTACGTTGATGCTGCATATGTGTAATGTTTGATATGATCCTTGCAATATGCATGCACCAAATGCCATAGAGTGATATTTAAAAATAAAATAAAAAATTATCTCGGAAGAGATGGTCGGAAGAGATGGTGTTGCAGTGAGTGCAAGAAATTCAAAGGGTGTGAAAGGTGAAAAAGGACACGCTTAAATTGATAATGCGCCCCCTTGGTTTCTCGTCTTTTGTCTTCCGAAGATTTGGTGCTTCCTACTACATGTTTCATCCACCAATGCATAAGAAAGAGCAACAAAATTTTTTGATGTCATACAACTGACAAACATATTTCAATTAGTGGGGAGAAGCATACACTCCTTCAGGTGATCGCGTGCTAAAAGCTAAGTTCACATGCTTACTCTGTTTAATAGCAATTTCATGCAAGAAAAAAACAATCATTTGTTCCCGTTTTAGGTAGTTGTTGATAATCCTTTTGGTATGGCTGCACATGAAGTAACTATAGTTAATCAGCTTCAACCAATAAAGAAAGCAACTATAAGTTTCAAACCCAAATGACACACCTAGAATCATAGCATGGCTTTCTAAAGTGCAAAATAGAAAAACTGAAAGCTGACGTCATTTATAACAACAATAGTTCCATGTCACTCTTCGAAATCAATTCTTATATCATCTATTAAATTGGAATTTGAAATTTGAATGGTTTAAGCAAAAGCCAATTTATTTAGAATTGAAACCCCCCCTCCCCCAAAAAACAAAATGCAAGATCGAATCCAAAAAATGTTGAACAGAGTTATGAAACACGGACACCTCTTCAAAATGTCGTGTCCATGTGTTCGACACCGACACAACACGCGACCTACATTCCTCTATGGTGTCACAATTAAAAAAATATTTTTTTTTGACTTGGACACCACTTGGACACCTCTAAGACACTCCTATCATTTTTTTTAAATAATCAACTTCTTGAGATCTTCTAAATTATTATAGAAGGATTCAAGCTTATCAACTTTGTTTTTAGAAGGTGAATAGATGAACCTTAATTCTCAATTTAGATTTGTGTCATGTGTGATTAGATGTGTGTGTGTGTGTGTGTGTGTGTGTGTGTGTGTGTGTGTGTGAGAGAGAGAGAGAGAGTTTATTGATTGACTTATTTACATATTTACTTATATATATATATGCGGTGTCCCGGTGTCCTATATTTTGGGCACTAGCCGTGTCTCGTGTCTGTGTCCGTGTTAGAGTCGGTGCTTCATAGATTCTACAGATATTGGTACTGTAGTTAACAATATGCCTCTGAAATGGATTTCCAAGAAAGGTCGAACCCACATTAGCAAAATACAATTATGTCTATTTCTGTAATTTTCTTTTGTCTCTTTTTTTATAACATTACATTAGCTTTAGGTTATGCAAATATAATTGGGGTAATACCAAATTTGGTCCCTGGAATTGCGAAAAAGTTCAACTTGGTCTCCCACTTTTTGAATATTCCAAAATAGTTCCTGACATTTCACAACGTTAATAAGTCAGGTCCCCCGTTTGGTCTCTGTTAGCTGACGTCGTTGTACACGATGATGTGTCACGCTAAGTGTTTATGTGGCACACATGTCATTATCTACGTATGTGCCACATCATCTGTCTCATTAAATGCAAATTACAGGGACCAAATCAATAATTTCAGGGATCAAATCTATACCCCTTTCTTCTCCTTTCTCCTTATTCTTCTCCCGCTGATCACCCTCCCCCACCCTCTTCTCCTTCTTCTCCCCCTCCTCCTTTCCGATTAACAGCTTGTTTACGCACTTGTTTCTCGTCAACGATGGATCTATGGCTATGACAGTAGCTGACTGCAAATTAAAGTTGGACCGATGTTGATTGGGTTACAAGGGCCAACACATAAAAGTTAGCAACTTTGGACTAGAGAGGTATGAAGGAAATGAAGTTTGGGGATGAGAAACAGGGTTTAGTGACACTAAGGGAAGAAAACAAAGGAGGTGGGTTTTGGATTAATAAAGTGCAGGAAGAGAGAAAAAAAAATTTTAAAGAAACCATGAGACTATTTAGGAATCGAGAGGTTTTTATTATCTCTCAATTTCATTTGAGAGGGTTTTTATTATCCCTCAATTTCATTCTTGGTTCCCTCTCCGCCCTGCTTTCTCGCCATTGGCATCTCATCGAATAGTAACATTGTATTCGAGGGGAGGTGAAGCAAGGCGGTGCTAAACCATTATAAGCTGAAGCGAAAGATTTCCATCATAAACAGAACCGGTTGTGTGTTTCTAGTGACTACTTGGCTTCTCGTCTTTCCCTCTTTTCCCCTTCTCTCTATCTTGCTCTTTCCACTTTCAATTTGGTTATGTTTCTTTCTATTTTTGCTAATAGCACTCATTTCCTCTATTTACAGGGTACTGATGGTGCTGATTTGGTTTTTAAGGGGAATTTGGGAATGTCGGGGATTGGATGGTGGCTTGGGTTGAGGCAATGGGATGTTTGTTTTGTGACTGAGATGGATTGTGTGATTTTGTTTGCTGCTTTTGTGTTGTTCTATGTGATGGTTGGTGAAAGAAAAGAGGGGGAGGAAGAATATGAGTAGTGACTAGTGAGGTTTTTCGGTTGTAGAGTGGTGGAGGATTTGATGGGCAGAGAGGTGTTCCTCTTGAAGATGGTTCTTGGTGGTGAAAATGGTGGTAGGGAATATCTCTTTTGATTTTTTTAGGAATATTAATCCTAATAAGTGTTACAATACCATCATTTTTTTAAATAAAAGATACAGTACCATCAATTTCGTCCATTTAATTTGCCTACGCACGAGACACCTCAACAGTTAATGTGACACATCACTGTGCTTAACTCTGTTAACAAAAGAGAGTAACTGAGAGGGACCTAATTGATTAATGCTTTAAAAATTTAGGGACTATTTCGATCAATTTTTAAAGTGGGGGACTGTTAGAGGGAATATCGATTTGCATACACACACACAAGAGAAGGAAGTGAGCAACTTTTTTTTATTCTCATTATTCAAGTGTATTTATACAAGGTGATGGATTACACACTGGAACCAAAGCTAACAGAAACGGTTATGATGATTAACTAACTAACTATGTGCTTGAATTATGGACTCGATAACACTCTCCCTTAATTCAAGCTATCAAAAACAGAAATTACAATTCAAATCAAAACGAATCAAGTGCAGCAATCACTGCTGCAATAGACACAACTGCCATACTATACTCTCCCTCAATGCAAGTTCTTAATGGAAATCACACCCATCTGCTTTCTCAATTCTTCAAACCGATCAGCTCTCAACCCTTTAGTTAGAATATCTGCAAGCTGCTGCTCAGTGGGACAATACACCAGTTCAAGCTTGCCTTTATTCACTTGGTCTCTGATGAAGTGAAACCTTGCCTCTATATGTTTGCTTCTACCGTGGGAAATTGGATTCTTTGCCAAATTTATTGCTGACTTATTATCTATTAGCAGCTTCAATGGCTTAGATACTTCAATCTTCACCTCACTTAGCAAAGACTCAAGCCAAATAGCCTGGCAGGCTGCATAGGAGCTAGCTATGTACTCTGATTCACACGTTGACAATGCAATGACTGGCTGCTTCTTTGAACTCCAAGAGATTGGAGCATTTAGGAACTTGAACAAGTATCCAGAAGTGCTTCTTCTATCCACCCTGTCACCACACCAGTCTGCATCCGAATACCCCATCAAGACTGCCTCCTTCTGATCATACAGCTTTGGAAACAGAATTCCAAAGTCAAGTGTCCCTTGCAAGTATCTCATGATCCTTTTCATAGCCATTAAGTGAGACTGCTTAGGACAGTCCATGAATCGACTCACAGAACCAAGACCAAAGCTGATGTCCGGCCTGCTATTACACAAGTATCTCAAACATCCCACCATTTGCTTGAATTCAGTGACATCTACAGCTGTTTCATCACCACACTGATCCAGTTTTACATTTGCTTCTACTGGAACAGTTGACAGGTTACAATTGGCCATGTTAAATCTTTTCAACACTTCTTTCACATATTTCTTTTGGTGCATAGCCAAACCTGCTGTTGTATCAACAAACTCCATACCAAGAAAGTAGCTTAGTTTGCCCAAATCTGTCATTTCAAACTCAGTTTTCAACACAGCTTTAAGAATCTCTAGCTCTTGAGCATTGCTTCCTGTGATTAGCAGATCATCAACATATAAGCATAGCAAGATCAAATCTGATTTGACTGATTTGAATCTCACATAAACACCATACTCTACTGAGCATTTAATGAAACACAGCCTGACCAAGAAGGAGTCAATCCTTTTGTTCCAAGCCCTTGGGGCTTGTTTCAATCCATAAAGTGCTTTCTTCAATCTATACACTTTATCCTCCTTTCCTTTTTTCTCAAAACCAGGGGGCTGTGATACATATACTTCTTCTTCAATTGGACCATTCAAAAAGGCAGACTTTACATCCAATTGGAATAGAGGCCAACCCTTTCCACTTGCCATAGCAACTACTAGCCGAATTGTTTCAATCCTAGCCACAGGAGCATAGACTTCAGAATAGTCTATTCCTGCCCTTTGCAAGAATCCCTTTGCAACAAGCCTAGCTTTGTGCTTTGCTATAGAGCCATCAGGATTCAGTTTGAGTTTGAAGACCCACTTAACCCCAACTGCTTTTCTCAGGCCGAAAATCAGTGAGGTACCAAGTCTGGTTCCTTTCAATTGAATTCAATTCTTCAATCATGGCTTCCTTCCAAGCCTTGTTGCCAACAGCATCTTCAAATTCTACTGGTTCAGCTCCAGCAAATAGAGCAAAATGTACTAAGTCTCCCTCATCTGAGACCTGATTTTCTGACAGGATCTCAAACTCAGAAAGTCTAGAAGGCATTTGTCTCTCTCTCTGTGGTCTATCACTGCCTGCTGTAGCCCTGTCACTGCCTTCCACGATTTCAGAGACTTCATTCTCAGTATTGTTATCAGAGAAAGCATTTGGCACACTAGATCTTTGCTTCAAGCTGCTGCAATTCTTCTGCCAGTCCCAGTGTTCAGATTCCACCACTTTCACATCTCTACTAATCACTATCTTTTCCTTGATTGGATCAAATAAACGATATGCACCTGTTGGATGATATCCAACCAAGATCATGGCATCACACTTGTCATGCAATTTCTTTCTGATTTGATCTGGAACATGCCTGAAACAAAGTGCTCCAAAGGTTCTCAAATGGCTCACCATTGGCTTCTTCTTCGACCATACTCCTTCTGGGACAGCATTACTTATTCTCTTGGTGGGACATCTGTTTAGAATGTATGCTGCAGTGGATACAGCTTCACCCCAAAAATAATGAGGCAGAGCCTTTTCCTTGAGCATGCTTCTTGCCATATCTAGCACTGTTCGATTCCTTCTCTCTGCTAAGCCATTGTGCTGTGGTGTATATGGGGCTGTGACTTCATGGATGATCCCATGCTTCTCACAAAAATGCTCAAAATCACTTGATGTATATTCCCCTCCCCCATCTGTTCTCAAGACTTTGATGACTTTATCACTTTGTTTTTCAACAAGCTTTTTAAACTTCTTAAAAACTTCAAGGGCCTCACTTTTATTTTTAATCAAATACAACCACATCATACAGCTATAATCATCAACAAAAGAGATAAAATAGCGATTACCTCCTATTGATGACACTTCAAAGGGCCCACAAACATCAGAGTGCACAACTTCAAGTATGTGTTTGGATCTCAAAGGCAGCTGAGACTTGAATGAGTTCCTTGTCTGCTTTCCTGCAAAGCAAGTGCCACAAGTTGCTGCTGAAACCTCAATCAAAGGCAGTCCACTTACCATTTTCTTAGACCCCAATTGATTCAGACTTCTGAAGTTAAGGTGGCCAAATCGTGCATGCCATAACCAGCTTTCATCTCCAGCTTCTGTGGTCTTTAAGCAATGACTTTCTGCAGCATCAATATTGATCTGGAAGGTTCTGTTCTTGCACAAAGGAGCCTTCAAAATCAACTTATTACTTGAATCAAACATGGACAGCAAGTTGTCTTTCATTACAACTTGAAAACCCTTCTCAATTAGTTGTCCAATGCTTAGTAAATTGCTGGTCATACCAGGCACATACAAGACTTTCTCAATCTTGACTGATTTTCCATGCTTTCCTTTGATTGACAAATTGCCAATACCTTCAGCCTGCAAGGTTCTATCATCAGCAAACCTGACTTTGCCCTTTCTTGAAGCATCAAAATCCACCAACCATTCTCTATGGCTAGTCATATGGTTGCTGCACCCGGTATCAAGAAACCAGGACTTAGATCTGTCACATGCATTAGTGATTGTGGCAGATTGACCACATTCATACTGACCGCATTCATCAATTGTTGCCATGAGAAGCACAGTGTCTGAATCAAAAGACTCTCCTTGAGCCATATAAGCCTCCTCTTCATCTTTCTTCTTATTCTTTCCCTTGACAAACCAGCAATCATTGGCATAATGCCCATATTTCTCACAATTAAAGCACTGGATCTTCCTTTTGTCAACACCTTTTGAACCTTCTTTGGCCCTGTTAGAACCTCCTCCCCCTTTAGAGGATTCAGATCTATCATTGCCCTTCCAAGAATTGAACTTCTTCTGGAATTTTCCTTTGCCACCTTGCTTCCATTGCTTCTTGTGATCACCTTTCTTGTTGGTTTGCACTTGAAATGCATGATCACTGGTTTTTTGCAGAATTTCTTTCATTTAATCTCAGCTCACGAGCCTCCAAAGAACCTTGCAATTCTTCAAGACTCATGCTAGCTACATCTCGGGACTCCTCAATGGCAGCAACTATATAGTCAAATTTAGGATGCAAAGATCGCATGATCTTCTCACATATCTTTCCATCAGTGAGGGTTTCTCCACAGCTTGCCATTTGATTGGTGATGCTCTTCACTCTCTTGAAGAGATCTTCGATTTTCTCAGATTCTTCCATCTGCAGCAACTCGTATTGCCTCTGCAGAACTTGAAGTTTCACTTTCTTGATCTTGTCTCCACCGGCATAGCATTTTTCCAGTATGTCCCAGGCCTGCTTGGAAGATGATGCTTTGGAGATTTTCTCAAAATTCGCCTCATCCACGCTCTGGTGAATGAACCAGACTGCCTTGCAATCTTTCTTCTTGTTCTCCTTGTATGTTGATCGCTGTGCTTCAGTGGCTGCTGCACCAACTTCTGGGAAGCCATCTCTCACAATGTCCATAACATCTTGAAAGCCAAATAGAGCCTTCATTTGAATGCTCCAGCGATCCCAGTTTTTTCCATCTAGAATCGGGAACTGAGTTGGGAAATTACCACCATTGGCACCCATCTTCATTCTACTCACACTTCACTCGTGTTTGTTTCTGGGTAGAAGAACAGAAATCACTCAGCTCTCAAAACGCTCTCAATGGTTCCAGAATCAACAAGCTCTGAATACCAATTTGTTAGAGGGAATATCGATTTGCATACACACACACAAGAGAAGGAAGTGAGCAACTTTTTTTTATTCTCATTATTCAAGTGTATTTATACAAGGTGATGGATTACACACTGGAACCAAAGCTAACAGAAACGGTTATGATGATTAACTAACTAACTATGTGCTTGAATTATGGACTCGATAACAGGGACTAATGTGATATGAGTGGCAAATTTTAGGATCGAAATTGGGTATTATCCCAAATATAATTATAGCCTACTCATTGGGGCTTTCATTCGGCTGCAAGGCAGTGGCAGGTGATCCCTTATTCATATATAGTTATAGCCTGCCTGAGTATCTTCAGCTTAGATATAGTCGATGTTTGCATGTATTTAATGCAATGCAACTGATAAGGAGTTTTGCTTCAGAGAACATTGGTGAAAATGAGTTGGACTACGTGCTCTTCCACCTACATTAATTGTCTTTCACCCTATTTTTCTGCTCATCAGAAGAAAAGGAAAAAAGGAGGAGACACAAATCAAAATATTTAGATATACCAATCACCAGAAGCCAATCATTGTGGTGCAATATCATGGCAACGATTTCAAAATGATCATATTCATCGACATTTACAAATATACTTGATGTCAATGCAGTTTGAAAATTACTCCTTTAAGCTCCCTACTACCTAGGCAGCATACATGTCCCTTCCAAAGGACAAAAAACCATGTATGAAATTTAAATGAATCATTTGATCCCCAATGGAAGAAATAAAACCATTCACACTGTTGTACTCTAATTTTGTCCGGCCTCTTTCTTTTAATTTATTTCTGCTTATTAAAATTAGTAGTAGTAATATTAAATAAATAAATAAATAAAAATAATATTTTTGGTCTCATAGAATGAATAAAGAAAATAAAAAAATAAGACAAAAGAAAGAAATAGAAAAAATAAGGCAAAAGATCATCTTCTATCCCTTTCCTTTTCAGAAAGCATATTTTGGTGAATCAATCAAATCTCCATTTCTTAATCTCAAACCAAATCACACTAAAATCCCCCTTTTTTCGATAATATGTCTCAGATTTATGGAGATTCGGTTGAGAGGAAAACATGGACATCCAGAACCAAATCAGGGAGTGATTCTATTCTCTTTTTCTTCATTTATTTTCTTTTATTCCCAGTTTATTTTGATCCTAGTCTTTCTTTGTTTCTGTAACAGATTCGAAGAATGCTATAAAAGCCTCTCAAAGAGAAGAAAAAGATAAGAGCGAACCAGGGAGAGTTTTCGGGATCTGAAGATAAGGAGCAGAGGCAGCGACAATGAGAGCAAGAAGTTGAAGACGAAACAAGGCGAGGAGGAGACAGAGAGTGAAAATACAAACACTTTTTCTTTTTAGGCCTTTAGTTTTTTTTTCTACTTTGAGTTTCTGTAGTTTCGATTTGGGGATCTCCTAATAGCATTTCATCAGGTTTCAATCCTTCTCCTCTTTGTTTCTGTATTTTTCATGCATCGCTTGGTGTTGTATAATTAAGGGTGAATCTGAAATGTGATATTAACAATTTTTCCCTTTTCAATCTTCTTCTTCATATGTTTAAAAGTGTAGTCTCTTATTGTTATTTTTTTTTCTTCCTCTGGTTTGTTCATCTGGATCGAATTCATCTTCCCCAAATATTCCCTTGTATTTTTCTATTTGAATTCATAGGATTTGATTTTGTTTAGTCTTTTTTTTCTTTCTCACTTTTTTTAACATATTCATAGGATAATAATAGATCACAAAAGTAAATGTTTTCTCTTATTTCGATTATGGTTGTTTTTTATATAAAGAATCTGCTCATTGATTAGATGATAATAATAATAGGTAACAAATAATTACATAATTCAATACTATTGGAAAGTTTTTATATTAAATGATGGTTAATGGTAATAATGAGCACTAAATATTTAGTTACCAAAAACTATTTTTGCAAATCGATATCTGTTAGATTATGATGCCAAAATATATTTTATTAGAAAATTACGTTTTTTTGGGTTCTATTTAGCTCAATAATAAAATAAAAATCTTTTCTTTTAGGAAATAATTCATAATCATAATGGCAAACAAAATCTTTTTTCCAAACAATTAAAGGTACCATTTTTATGGGCGTTTTAGGGGTGCTAGTACCTTCCCTATGCGTAACCAACTCCTGAGCTTAAAATCTGGTTCAAAGACCTTTTTCCTCGTTAAATTCAAAAAAATTCAAAAAATAGGTTTTCCAATATTTCCTATAAAAATAAATATTGGTAGCGGCTCCATTTAATTTTCAGGGTGGTTGTCACACACAATTTGCACCAGAGAAAGAAGACCACATGATTGTAAAGGATAATAGCTCACATGGAGTATTGGATAGCTTCAACACCAATTTCACCTGGTATAAAGTCTTCAACTTTTTTGTTCCCATTCTTCATTTTTGGTGTGGCAAGTTAAGGACACACAACATATATAGGATAGGATTCACTATTGATAGCACTAACAGAAGTAATTGCAAGATTTATGTTTCAATGGTGGAATCATTTAAAAGGTCATTGATAATGGTTTAACATCAATCAAATGTATTTGCAAGTGTGAAATCATAACAATGCTTGGTGGCCTTGAGCTTAAAAGATCAGTCCAATCATAATTATTTTTTTCTCCCTATTGACTGATTAATAGGTGATACATGTACTTAAATCATTAGCACAAAATTATATATGTTTCCTGAACATCCAGCAGACATCTGTACTTACTTGCTGCTAAATTAATAATTGATACATGTACTGACATCCTTCGCACCAAAGTAGTAGTCGATTCCTAAAGCAAATACAAATTTTAACAGACAAATCCTGCTTGCTTGCTGTTGCAGCTAACTCCATCAATTCTACCTGTTCATGCAAAGTTTTACAAAGGGACAAAATTGGTACTACACCATGGAAGGCACTCCATAGTCTCCAATGAAACTTGAGAACCATATGCTCAATAAACAAACAATGTCATATTCTTCACTTGAGCTTGTCAGATTCTTGTCCAACAGGGAATCTATGCTCAAAGTTCATCAAAATCAAGGGCATGCAGCAAGAGGCATAATCAAATCTGCAGATTCATTATACATGAAGCAAAAAGCAAATAAACTACTAATTCTAATTCCGGCAAAATGCAAGAAACATTCAGTGAACATAGAGCAAAGTGCAAACCTTTTTTTAAAATAGATATCGAATAAAACCTAATACTACATATACATACAACAAATAAAAATCACATTTAAAAAAATCAAATAACGGAAGTGACATTGGTCCCCGAAATAAAACTTATCGGGTCCAACATGTTTTGGTACACAACATGGTGGGGGACTGAATACCCCATCAAAGCTAGTAGAGATCAAGAGAGAGAAAACCAACGAAAAGCAAATACACAACATGATGATGGCCGATTTGCAAGAAGGTAAAATATTGCATCAACAGGAAATAAAAAGGACTGACATGGAATGGGAGCCAAACGAAAGAAACAAAAATAAATAATTACCGACTCAACTAAACTGATTCATAGCTGTCTTTGGAGCGTCGAGTGGGTGCATTCTTATCTGATTGTATCCAGAGTATGCGTCCATGAAACTCAGCACTTGGTACCCTGACGTGCTGTCCACCAGGGCATCGATGCTCGGAAGAGGGTAAGGATCCTTAGGGCAGACTTTGTTCAGGTCGGCAAAGTCAGTGCACATCATCCATTTACCATTGCTTTTCTTCACCAATACCACGTTAGAAAGCCAAGTAGGGTACTTGATTTCCTTTATGAATCCTGCCTTCAGGAGTTTAGAGGTCTCTTCCCGGACTGCTTGCTTCTTTTCTCCTGCAATCTTCCTCTTGCGTTGGGCGATGGGGCGAGCCCCGGGCTTGACGGCGAGTTTGTGGCAAGCCACTTTTAGATCTATCCCGGGCATGTCTTCCGGGCCCCGTGCGAATAGATCAGCGTTAGCGAGCAGGACCTTTGTCAGGGATTGCTCGCTTTGCTGGGGTAGTTGGGTTCCGACTCGTACGCTCTTCCCTGGCCCCCTTACTTCAACGTTCTTGATATCATCCACTGGCACTGGTCGAAAGTCACTCTCGCCCCTGGGGTCCAGCTCGATCATGTAGCTCGATTTAGGGCGATCCCTACTCTTGCCATCTCTGAGACTGTTGACATAGCACTACCTGGCTTCCTTCTGGTCGGCATGTACTGTCGGTATCTGCCCATCGGACAATGGGAACTTCATTGCCAAATGGGGGGTGGAGACTATGGCTCTGATCCCGTTGATGACGGTTCTTCCGATTATCATATTGTACGCAGTGTCAGCGGCTGACTCGGCCTCTACTACCAGTAGGTGCGCTTCGATTGTTTTGACTCCTATGTCTGCTTTGAAGGTGAGTAGGACATCAAAGTACCCTGTCACCCGAGCTTTAGCACCTGAAAAACCAACCAACGTACCTCGGTAGGGTCTGATTATTGAGCTTGGCAGCTTGAGCCGATCAAAGGCTTCCTTGTAGATGATGTCTGCCGAGCTACCTTGGTCGATAAGCACTCTCCTGACGTTGAACCCAGCGAGGTGGACAGTGATTACCATGGGGTCGTCCTAGTGTCGATCTATTCCTTGGTAGTCCTTTTCTGAGAAGGAAATGGTCGACAGGGCAGTGGGAGGAGTGGTTACTGAGCTCGAGCTATTGACAGACCTCAAGTGTCTTCTTCGGCTGTTGCTCGACTCGCCTCCGCCTGCAAAACCACCTGCAATTAAGTTAAGTGAAGGAGTACCTCCATCCTATCCTTGCCTGCATTGCCGAGTAGGTGAACGTCTCTCTCTCCCTCCCCAAGCAGGCGATCTGTCGCGCCTGCGCTCGGGCGTACGGGATCTCCTGCGATTTCCATTGCTTCCCCTAGGGGTTGCTGCCGACCCTTTGTCCACGTATTTTGTCAAATGTCCGGCTTGTATGAGCTTCTCGATTTTTACCTTTAGTGCCTGGCATTCGTTGGTGGTGTGTCCATAGACTCGGTGGTACTCGCAGTACCTTTGGCGGTCCGCGTCCGGCGGGGAGTCTCTCCGAGGAGGCAGGGTGATGAGGTTGCCTGCGTAGGCTTCCTTCAGCACTCGGTCCCTTCCTACTGTCAAGGGGGTGAACTGTCCTCTATAGTCTTGCCGTCCTCGGCGGTCGTTCCTTCTGTCTGTCTGATCTCTGGCTGGTTCTCTGCTTTTGTCTTGTCAACCTTGAGTCTCCTTTTTTGCAGCGGCGACTTCCTCCATGTTGATGTATCTCACAGCACGGCGTCTCAACTCATCCAGGGACTCGGCGGGGCGGCGAGCGAGGGAGTCCGAGAAAGGTCCAGGCTTTAGCGCTGACACTATGGCGTGGAGCGCCACATCGGTGCTGAGGTTCCTGACTTGGGCCGTTTCATTGTTGAAACGCTCTATGAATGACTTGAGGGTCTCGTCCGATCTCTGCTTGAGCCAGACCAGGCATGTTGAATTTTTCCTGAATGCTCGGCTCGTGGTGAACCTGGCCACGAACTGCTCGGCGAGCTGGCTAAAGGAACGGATCGAATGATGGGGGAGGTTAGAAAACCAGATCATGGCGGATCTCGTCAAGGTGCATGGGAAAGTCTTGCATTTTAAACCTTCCGAGGCCCCCACTAGCAGCATCCGAGCATTAAACGCGGTGAGGTGTTCCTCGGGGTCGATTTTACCCTCGTAAGCATCCATGTTGGGGATTTGGAAATGCTTGGGGATTGGATCGGACATGATCTCCTCGCTGAAGGGGAGTAACGTTAGCCCGACCTCCGGCGCTTGGGTCTTTCTGTTTGGCTTGATCGATCCGTTCTCGATGAGTCTCCCTCATCGTCGCGCCTTGTCTCCTGGCGCGTTCTGGAAGGTGATTCGTGGCCCATCCTCCTCTCACGATCGAGAGCCTCTTCGATCTTGCGTCTTAATTCTTCGTTCTCAGCCCTGAGAAGCTCCATGACCGGGTCTGGAGGCGGGCGTTCGTCCTGACTGACTGAGTTATGGCTTGGTGGCGGCGACTTGTGATTCACCGTGCTTCTAGTGCGTACCATCCTTGCTCGGTGGTTTCCTTGAGGCCTAGGCTAGTTTTACCGGTCCCCACGGTGGGCACCAATGTTAATGCACGAAATGGCAGGGCTCTCCTTCTCCTCGAAGCAGCATCCTCTCTCCTCTGGTACGGCTGGGGGGTACCTGCAAAAGGCACTCCGATGCCTAAGTCAGATAGGGCTTTTGGAAAAGAGAAGGTGAGCTTAAGTGTTTAGGGTTTCAGAGTGTATAGAGAGCATCCAAACCTGGGGGGTCAAGCCCCCTTTATATAGTGGAGTCTCGCTTGAGGATGATAACTAACGATCCGAATCCTGCGCGTGGTAACTCCTCCCCCAAGCTTCAGGGGTCAGCTCATCCCCTCCTAATATCTCGCACCTGCCAGGTTTATCACGTACTGGCTACGTGCACCTCAATCTTCGGAGTGGCAACGGCCCCAAGTGTCGTCTCCGGACACATCCTCTTCCAGATGGTTCGAGAGCCACCGGTCGGCTCGGCCCTGATGCACTCGGTGGTCACCCCTGGACGACTGTTCCGGGTCGGACGTGCCTCGCCCAAGGTCGGAGCCGGTCGGATAGGGGTCGGATTGGCTCGGCTCAGTGGACAGACGGGAGCTCGGCTCGGAGACCGGTCCGTAACAAATACATTTTTGGATATTCTTTCCTGTATGTTTCTGAAATTTCTTTTCTTGTTCTGCACTCTTAACAATTCTGCAGTTGATATATCAAAAGTTACTGAAAAAGAGTAAATGGATGCACAACCAACCAATAAAGGAAGATGAAGGAAGCAATAACTATCAAACCTAGACAATAAGCCATCAATGTCATCAATTGTGGTTATGAAGACATGACAGACTAAGGAAAAGGGGTATGATATGGGATACGTCTTGAATCACTGTGCTGGAGGATATGTGTGTTACATGCAGTTATATAGCTCTGCCAAATTTCAATTGTCTTTCAAGTTGTGAAAGAGGAGTTCTAAATCTATATGCCATTTGTATGTTTGTGATGGGGTTGTAAATTTAATAGTCTTAACTGATGTTTGGCTGGGAATAGATGCATGTTTATTAACTCATTCCCAATCATCTGAATGTATTATTCCTTCACGAGAATCAAGGGCTAAGGGAAAATCTTTTTACTTATCCTTGCTGTTTTTTTTTCTAGGAAGCAAAGTTGCAGGATTATAATAGAGCACTAGATTTGGCTGACTAAATCAAAGGAGGCTGCACTTATTGAGGCAGAGAGAACTATTCAGATTGCTTTGGCAAAAGCATCCTTGGTTGATGATCAGCAAAACAAAATCCAGGTGCTAAGAAATATGCAAGGTTTGTTGCCTTTTTTAGATTGCGTTTGTCCTGTCTGGAAGGAATGTAAATGTGTGGATTGCAATTTTATACTCTCATATCATGAGAACAAAATCCTGGACAAAATGCACAGGCAAAAGGTTGCTGAAGTTGAAAAGCTAACTCAAACTATTCATGATCTTGAAGAGGTTGTCTTGCCTGCTACCATGTTTTTAGTCAGTTACAAAAATGTATTTTATGCTTATGCCATTAAGCCTCACGCCTGTGTCACATATCAATGCACACCTCATTTTTTTTCCACTAACATGGTAACCAGTTTGAATAACAAAAATCCTTTTATTACTAAAAAGAATAGACAAGGGTGAATTTTCCCTCCTTTCTGTTTGCTTTAATTTTCTGAATAGCCCAATTTGCAAACTATCTTCTAGGCTTCGATATTGATATTGGCAAGCTTCCTCCATATATTTTAAACCACGTAAATATCCATTGCACCTATAAAAGCAACCCATAATTCCTCTTGGTATCAGTTTTGAGATTTGATTAGTTTAAAGAGGTATTTTTTTAGTTAATGTAGATTTTGTAATGTTTTTTAAAATTAAGAACTACATGCTGAGACTTCAGCAGTACTTGGGCTATCATAAAAAATCCTATCAAAGGGCTCCAATTATAAACGTTGAAAGTAGAATATGGTGAAGCTATCAAGCTGTTTTTGTAGTTTTATAAGTAGATTGATTTTTTTTTTTTTGTTTATCTGTCAACAATGTCTTATTGTTCCTTTGAAAGATAAATCTCCCTTTAATTACAAGCCCAATAGTAATGGCAAAGGCTAATTCAATTGCTTAGTGCATTCACCATCAGTTACACTTTAGTAGCGGCTGATGCAAAGTCACGATGCAGATGATAAAAAATATTTCATGCAGAGGGTGCATATATTCGACGTATCAGTTTCACATTCAACAAGGATTTATCATCTACTGTTTTCTTTCACAAACCTTAATGGGAGAATGTAGTTAAAATAATGTGAGGCTCTTTGTTATTGACTCATTTTGTTAAAGATGCTGCAATTTTCTAGAATTTTCTACAAAAGCCTAGGATAGCTTATGCCTAGAAATAGCCATATAAGCCTAGAAGTATCTAATACAAAACAATGTAGAAAGACTAGAGAATTCCTAGAAATATCTACCATAATCAAATGCCTCTAGAATAATCAAATGTAAAAATAAGTCAAGAAAAGCCTAGAACCATCTATTGCTAGAACCATCTTCAAGCACCTATAAATAGGCAAGTTTGGGTGCATTTGTAATCAATCAATTTGAGAGCAATACAAACTACATTCTAGCTCCAAATTGTAAAGCCTCCCATCTTCTAATACTATTTGACTACATTCCACAACTTAACTCTACTACTTTTCTACTTCAAATACTATCAGTGGTATCTAGAGCCTGGTTCGGTCATATACTGGGCGTAAAAAAATTACCCAACTATTTTCCAAAAAAAATTCCTCCTTACATTTTATACTAGTCCCAAAAATTTTCTTAACTCATGGCTAATACCATTCAATCTCCATCTATTACCGTTCCTGTTTTTACAGGCGAAAATTATGATTTTTGGAGCATTAAAATGAAGACATTTTTTTGCTCCCAAGATTTGTGGGACGTTGTAGAAGAAGGATTTACTGCTACTGCAGACACTTCAACTCTTACTGCAGCCCAGCAAAAAGAGTTGAAGGCAAATAAACAAAAAGACGCAAAGGCGTTATTTTTTCTACAACAAGCAGTAGTCGACGCTATTTTTCCAAGAATAATGGGAGCTACAAGTGCCAAAGAAGCATGGAGCACACTACAGGAGGAGTTTCAAGGAAGTGACAAGGTACGTGCCGTCAAACTTCAAACTCTAAGACGTGAGTTTGAGTTAATAAAAATGAAGGAGTCCGAGACCGTAAAAGATTACTATTCTAAAATAAAAGAAATAGTTTCTCAAATGAGAGCCTATGGGGAAAATATTCTCGACAAAAGAATTGTTGAGAAAATATTAATTTCTATTCCCTGTAAGTATGATTCAATCGTGACTACGATTGAGCAAACAAAAGACCTGTCTACTTTATCGGTGACAGAGCTAATGGGCTCTCTTGAAGCTTATGAGCAAAGATTGAGTAGGCATGAAGATGACTCAATAGAAAATGCCTTTCAATCAAAGCTCAAATTACGGTCTCAAAATAAAGGATATGGAGGAAACAAAAATAGTGGAGAAAATTTTAGAAACAAAGAGAATTCTAGAAATTTCTCAAAGAAAAATCAAGATGAGTATCCTCCATGTGGCATCTGCAAGAGGACAAATCATGCCGAGAAAGATTGTCGCTATCGTGGAAAAACACGGTGTCGACATTGCAAGAGATTTGGGCACGTGGAGAAGAACTGTTTCAGCAAAAATAAACATCAGGCCAATTTCGTTGAAGAGCACGAGTGTGAGCAAAATCCACATGACCGTGAGCAACATCTATTCTATGCTACCCAAGATTCTAGTGACGAAATGTGTGGAAACTGGTACTTGGATAGCGGTTGCAGCAATCACATGGCGAAAGATGAGAGCATTTTCAAGGATATTGATGACTCCGTCAAAGTAAAGGTTCGACTAGGAAACGGTACAGTCGTGGAGTCAAAAGGAAAAGGCACTGTCATGGTGGAGACAAAGAAAGGTACGAGATTCATTAAAGATGTCTTACTAGTTCCCAATCTTAAAGAAAACCTCTTGAGCATTGGCCAAATGATGGAGAAAGGATATGCCCTTCACTTTGAAGGAGATAAATGCACAATCTATGATAACAATAATAAAAGGGTTGAGATAGCCCAAGTAAAAATGGAGAAGAGGAACAGAAGTTTCCCGATAAACTTTAAATATACCACTAACATTGCCATGAAGGTGCAAGTTGATGATTCCTGGCTATGGCATCGGAGATTTGGCCACTTCAACACTCAAGCCTTGAAGTTGTTATATCAGAAGAATATGATGAGAGATCTCCCACGCTTGGAAGAAAATAATGGAGTTTGTGAAGGATGTCTTCTTGGGAAGCAACACAGTTACCGTTTTCAACCATCCGGCATGGAGAGCAAAGACTTGTTGGAGCTCATCCATACCGACGGCGTTTGCGGACCAATGAGGACACCATCACTTGACAACAACGGTATTTCATCCTCTTTATTGATGACTTTTCTAGAATGACTTGGGTCTACTTCATCAAGGAAAAATCAGAAGTCTTTGGAATATTCAAGAAGTTTAAGGCCCTTGTCGAAAAGCAAAGCGGTAAACATATAATGAGGCTTAGAAGTGATCGCGGAAAGAGTACAACTCCCACGAATTTGATAAATTCTGCGAAGATGAAGGCATTGGCGGCGACTTCTGATCGCATATTCTCCACAACAAAATGGAGTGTGCGAAAGAAGAAATCGTGCAGTCATGGAGATGGCGAGATCAATCTTGAAGGAAAAAGAATTACCAAACACCTTTTGGGCTGAAGCGATCTACTGCTGCGATCTACATACTCAACAGATGTCCAACTAAGGCGATTCAAGACAAAACTCCTATTGAAGCCTGGAGTGGGCAAAAACCATCGGCTAAACATCTAAGGGTCTTTGGATCCATATGCTATATTCATGTGCGGATCAAAAGAGACATAAGCTTGAAGACAAGGCGATGCGAGGAATCTTCTTGGGTACAAAGACGCGATCAAAAGGCTATCGAGTCTACAACTTACAAACAAAGAAGCTCCTGTCGATCGAGATGTTGAAGTTGATGAAGGTGCTTCTTGAACTGGGATAAAGAAAAAATTGAGAGAAGCGGTTTTTCGTTACCAGTACAACAACCTCAAGAAGAAGTCGACGAAGTAACTGTAGGTTCAGGTACGCCCCCTTCATCTCCACGACAACAACAAGATTCTTCACCAGAATCTACTCCGATAAAAGAAAAATCGTTGGTGGATATATATCAATCTTGCAACTTGGCTATACTTGAGCCTGAAAGCTATGAAGTAGCTTCAAGGCAAGAAGTATGGGTCAAGGCAATGGAGGAAGAAATAAAAATGATAGAGAAAAATAACACGTGGGAGCTAGTAGACTGTCCAAAAAATAAAGATATTATTGGAGTCAAATGGGTTTATAAGACAAAGCTTAACCCTGATGGCTCAATACAAAAACACAAGGCTAGGCTGGTAGCAAAAGGCTACTCACAGCAACCTGGAGTCGACTACAATGAGACATTTGCTCCAGTTGCTCGAATGGATACAATAAGAGCTTTAATAGCTCTAGCAGCTCAAAAAGGCTGGAATATTTTCCAGTTAGATGTCAAGTCAGCCTTCCTCAATGGGGTACTACAAGAAGAGATTTATGTGGAGCAACCACAAGGCTTTGTCAGCAAAGGCAATGAAGGTAAAGTGCTAAGACTAAGAAAAGCTTTATATGGTCTAAAACAAGCTCCTCGAGCATGGTATAGCAGAATTGATCGATACTTACGCGATCAAGGATTCGGGAGGAGCAAAAGTGAGCCAACACTATACGCCAAGACCCAAAGTCGACAAGATACTCTCATTGTCTCCTATCGTAGATGATCTTATCTACACGGGAAACAATATAGAAATGATAACTAAGTTCAAAGAAGACATGATGAAGACATTCGAGATGACCGACCTTGGCTTGATGAATTATTTCCTCGGCATAGAGGTAAAACAACAAAAAGAAGGGATATTCATATGTCAGAAGAAATACACAGAAGCATTATTAAAGAAATTCAGGATGGATGACTGCAAGCCAGTCGCTACTCCGCTTGTAACAAATGAGAAGCTGTTAAAGGAAGATGGAGCACCAGAAGCTGATGCATCGCACTATAGAAGCTTAATTGGGAGCCTATTATATCTTACAGCTACGCGACCAGACATCATGTATGCTACAAGTCTTCTATCAAGGTTCATGCAGAAACCAAGTCAGGTTCACTATGGAGTAGCTAAAAGAGTTCTAAGATATTTACAAGGCACGAAGGAGTTTGGTATATGGTATAAAACCATGACCAACTCAAAGTTGATCGGCTATCTGGATAGTGATTGGGCGAGTTGGTGATGACATGAAGAGCACATCAGGCTATGCCTTCTTACTAGGATCGAGTTTTTCTCATGGGCATCAAAGAAGCAAGCGACTGTTGCACAATCAACGACAGAGGCTGAGTACATGGCAGCAGCTGAAGCGACAAATCAAGCTATATGGCTTCGGAGAATACTCGGAGACATGGGTGAACAGCAGGATGACCCTACCATAATCTACTGCGACAACAAATCGACAATAGCAATGGCAAAGAATCCGATGCATCACAGCGAACAAAGCATATAGCAATCAAATATCACTTCATCAGGAAGCAGAGGCAACTAAAGAAATCGAGCTCAAGTCTTGCACGATCAAGACCAAATTGCGGACATATTTACAAAGGCATTGCCCAGAGTCAAGTTTGAGGAACTGAGGACAAAGCTCGGAGTTTAGAAAATTGCATCAAGGAGGAGTGTTAAAGATGCTGCAATTTTCTAGAATTTTCTACAAAAGCCTAGGATAGCTTATGTCTAGAAATAGCCATATAAGCCTAGAAGTATCTAATACAAAACAATGTAGAAAGACTAGAGAATTCCTAGAAATATCTACCATAATCAAATGCCTCTAGAATAATCAAATGTAAAAATAAGTCAAGAAAAGCCTAGAACCATCTATTGCTAGAACCATCTTCAAGCACCTATAAATAGGCAAGTTTGGGTGCATTTGTAATCAATCAATTTGAGAGCAATACAAACTACATTCTAGCTCCAAATTGTAAAGCCTCCCATCTTCTAATACTATTTGACTACATTCCACAACTTAACTCTACTACTTTTCTACTTCAAATACTATCACATTTATTCTACTTCTTAAAAATGCATTTTTTAAAACCTTTGAATGCCTAGATATTTTGCCGGTTCATGTGTTTCCAAAGGTCATGGTGATTCTAACTCATCTTGATAAATTCGAGGATGGTAAAAAGTAGAAGAAAACAAAACAATAACTCAAACAGCTATTTTGAATTGAAATATTTGATAGAGCTAAATTGTTTTACTTATCAGGCCTTATTCAGAAAAGTAAGTAGTAGTATTTGCACAAAATATGACTTCAAAGGAAAGGTTCTTCTTGTCAATGTTGCCTCACACTAAACTCCTAATTTCTCATTTTCCCCTCTTCCTACAATCTTTGAGATGGAAGCTTATACCGCAGTAATTTTATTAGGGTGGCTACTTGCTATAATAATTCTCTTCCTGTAATAATTATTTCTATTTCATTTTTCAGCAGTTGGTGATCAAAAGCATGGTTGAGTCTTTGTTTGTGTAGGGAAAAAAGGGGACTGGGCAATGTTGGTATTGGCCTATTGCGGCAAAACTACAAATGATAACTTCCTCCCTATGTACTGTTTGCAGTGTTCTCAAACTTCAATGTAACATGTCAGAATCGGTTTGCTTAGGGTCCATATGGAATTAATGTGTTAAGGTGACGAAATCATTTTTATATTTTGAGAGTCCTTTGTTTGAAATTTCCGTTCGATGATCATCTTTAGTGCCAAATTCTTACAGGTGAACCATATTTTTTTTTTCTACGCATTTGCTTCTGCAGCTTGAAGGAATGTTTTTCCATCTATTTCAGTTTCATAGATTATTTTTTTCAATTATTCTTTCCCTTCTGTGGTAGATTGAAGGCTCGCGAGTCTTGGTGGGGGTCGTAATTGTGGAAGAAAGACATTGTTGTTCTGGTGTGCTGGCAGAGGTGAGTACTTGCAAGACTTTCATTCTCATATATTTTTCTGTTTTTCTGGTAATGCAGAGGTGTGTTATATTTTTCTTACATTTTTCTGTTTTAGGATTATCTCATTTTACTGTCACTTTGTTTTTATGCCATGCAGTGGACTACGAAGCAATAAAATCAATCTACAAAACCTTGATGTTTATATGTTTAAATGGTCCAAAAGGAATGAAATTATATAACATAAATTTTTTCTTGAAAGTTTCTATGATGTTTTTAAGCGTTTATGGATATGTAATAATCTTTACTGAGTTCTTTCAATGTGTTATCCATTCAAGATAAGTCATTCTTGAAAGAGAAAAAATGACAGTTGAGTTGTCTTATTCCATATTCTGGTATGAATCTTTTCTTATTTATTTGCATGTGGTTGAATTTGTTCATTTTAGAGAAGTCATATGTATTGAGGGCTTTATCTTGTGTTTTTTTTTTGCCCCTTATACAGACATAAAGCGTATGAGAAGCTGAGTTTGAATTCATATGGCAAGTTGGATTTAGAGCCTGTTTGGTTCACATTTTGGCCAACGCAAACACAGAACCCAAAGCGCCAAACTCCATTTTTGTTGCAGCTGCTCTCTTGCTCCTTTTCGGAAACGGCGGTTTGCAAACGAGATTTTGGCGCAAAATCTCAAACAAGCAGGCTCTTGGTTTTGACCTTTTAGGGAAGTCCAAAATCAATTCGTCATTTTGATGAGATGCGAGAAGAGGAGGCAGCAGCGTTACAAAACACTGGAAATAAACATATATGATGTAGTTTGCCTAACGTTTTGTACTTTTTTCCAATTTCTTTTTTTACTTAATTTTAATATAAATGCTTTTATATTTTGTTTTCTAAATATAATGACCATTTAATCAAGTAAATACCTACGTCCATGCATCCTATTGCCTTTCATGTCTTATTAGGCATACGAACATAGTAACAAGAGAGAAATACCTCCGGTCACATAAACTTGCAACAGAAAGGAATGGATGTAAACCAGAGGGCCATTGCATGTTAGATATTAGGTAGTTTATTAATAATTGGCAGTTTATTCAATAGGCAGTTTTTTATTAATATTAGTATTAGGCAGTTTATGTAGCCGCTAGGAGCAGTTAGAATAAGAATTAGTTGCCTATAAATAGGGAGTAGGGTGCAGTTCGGAGATTATTTGGGAATTTGTATGGGATTTGGGGCCTACTAGGCATTAGGAGAGTTTTAGATCTCTCGAATATCCAGAGAATCTAACTGTAATCTTCTATATATTGGTTGGTTCCTATCAACTGCTCACTGAAGAAATTAAAAATACAAGCAGACAGTACAGATGTGCATGGCAAAAAAAGTAAAAAAAAATGTGGACAGATGGGGACGATAGTTATTTTCATTCATTTTCATTGATATGATTTCTTATCGGTTAACTTAAAATAAAAACGAACTATATTTATTTTGATAAAGTGTACGGAAAAAAAATTCTTTATTTTGAACCACTATTTGATCTTCTAATAAAGCTATAATCAAGGATGACTAAGCAATAATATTTTTAGATAAATAATACATTGATTTTTTTCTAAAATTTTATTTGGTTTTTGCCTTTTCTGTATGTTTTCCCTTGACTACATTTTTTTTCAAAAAACACATTCCAACACAACAATAACTTTCACCCACTACAATTTTGTACTAACTTATATGGATGACTCTTTTGTATTAGATGATAATTATTTTTTTAAGACCACCCATAAAGGCATAAACACGCCAATAATGACATAGTTACTACTTTGTTCACTATGCTTCATAATTTCTTAATTTAAACTCTCTGCAAATAGAAACAAAGCAACTTCAATTCTCTTTTCGTTCATGCATTTCTCATCTTCAAGGAGTATATTTTTACTATGTTAGCGTTCTAAAATGTACACATTGAATAAGATGCATGTAAGTCCTATTTTGGCGATTTCACACACTGCATATATGTTTCATTGGTTAGTTAAACAGTATTATATTTATGCGTATCTTTACTTGGTTATTATGTACGCATACATATCAAAATTTCTATCAAGCTGTTCACAAGTGAAATGAAATACATAAAAAACATAAGCACCTTAAATGAAAACCAACATTACACAAAGAAACGCAATAAAATACGCATACATGTTAGCGCAATAGAAAAAAGGGGACAGAAGGGCACAATAGTGGCTATATGCTTCTCAAAAATTGATCCGATGAAGTTTTTTACAAAGAATTGAGAAACATCATTGCAAGGTAATCATGTATTCAAAGTTATTAATGATTTATCTAATTAATATGCTCTCTTATTGGTTAGCCATAAAAATTGAAAAAGTATATTTACTTTTATAAAATTCATGTAGGGAAATAAAAAATCTTCTGATTTTGAATAACTATTTGGTATTTTATGTATGTTTTTCCAAGCCTATAATATTACCTCGGCCACTACTTAGTATATTTGTTGCATTTTTTGTCCTTTGAGTGACACATGTTTGACAATAACAAATTTACAAAATATTTGATTGGTTAATACACACGTTTTTGTGTTTTGGCATTTTTGCGCTTTTGTTAATAACAAATTTACAGAATATTTGACAGTTTGATTGATTAAATTCAATGTATATAGAGAGAGATATTAAGCGGAAATCAATCCCTTAAAACTAACATTAAACAATAAAGCACAATAAAATAATACATATTGTAGTGCAATAAAAATATGGCATGCCCGTCTTGCCGCTAGTGTATAAATAATTTAAACACTGATTAGTTTTACAAAAAAAAATGTTGCAGCTCAAATGTTGTCATCAAAGAGCTGCTTAAAGAAGTGAAAAAAGTGGGTTACCGTGTCGGGTTTTTACTCACTATAAGTTTATCATTATTATTTTGATTATTTTTTATATTTAAGTATTACATATTCAATTTTGTCTTTTAAATATTTTTCCTTATAATTTTATATTGCAGCTTTAGGCAGAGATTAATCGTGTTCCTTTTTAGGAGTCGTTGACGAGGCTGCTTCTTTTTATTATATGTTTGACATAAAATGGTAAATATGCTCACTAAATTGCATTCTGGATATAACAAGGTAGTATATGCTTGGTACATAGTTTCTTGACTTTCTTCTAAGAATATGAAATGTTTGATTATCAGGCAATTGTCATAGTAAGGGCATCACGATACCCAATTTTTTATGTCATTTTTTTGTGTTCCCCCGCATTAATTGCCATATCTTTTCATATTGCAACTTTCATGACTAATAGTTATTGACAATCAGTAATGCTATATATCTAATCTATTTTGTGACATAGTAGATGTAAATAAAATTTTCATAGTTTCAATTTAGAGAAACTTATTTCAGCAGATACAACAGTAACATGGATAATTAATATTATTCTGTAAGCCGTGCATGCATTAGGGAAACATTAAATGTCTTCAAAGAAGAAAATTGGACGATGCTCAATACCAAGGAAAAAATAGGACGGTTCATGGGTTCAACTTTCCAAAATTGCGAACGTAATTAAATAAATTTATTTTATAATTTATTTAATCATATTGTTTGTTTAATTTTTTACAATAATTTTTTTTATATAATTTTAAATATATTTTTTAAATATATAAATATATTTATATATATATATATATACACACACACATACACTACTAAGTAAAAAAGAAAAAAATTGGTGCCCCTCTAAAATTGGGGCTCTGGGTGGTCGCCTCTCAAGACCACCCTTAGGGCCACCACTGAATAAATTTGTAATATGAAAAACAATAATACTTTAAAGAATAAATAAACATAGAATTTTTACTCAAACAATTTTTATTTATTTTGAAAAAGTAGTTTTTATAAGTTAGAGATAGACACCCTAAAAGCTTTTTAATAACCGTCAAATTTGAAAGGCAGAAATAATAATAATAATAATAATAATAATAATAATAAAAATAATAATAATAAAACAAACGAAGGTAAGGATGGTTCTGAAAAAGTGGATCACAAAACCAACTGTGCAAAAACACATTCGGATGAAGTTGTAGATTACAGTAGTCATTTGGGCACTTGGCATGTATTTAGAAATAACGAAAGAGAAGGGTGGGGCTATAGCCCACAGTTGCCCTCCTCCTACTAGGAGGATTTGCACGTGGGACAAAATCGTCCCTCACAAAAATTAAGTCTAAAACACCACACGAAGACATCACATCGCATGTACGAATGAAAAGAGCAAATTCATAACCACAAGACAGTACATGAAAAAAGAAATTGAAATTGAAATAGAAGTAAAAGAGTATAGACCCATTTTAGTCCTTGAGAATTTGCATGTGAGACAAAATGGTCCTTCAGAAAAATAAGTCCCAAAATAGTCCTTAAGGTTTATAAATGTGGGACACGTTAGTCCTGTTGTCCAGATCCGTCCAAAACCGTGGTCTAACAGTGACGATGTGTAAGGTTAAAGGTCTACTAGAAGGTTAAATACTGACAGCGTGGATTTTTAAAAAAATGTGTTACCATTGTGGCCCAATTTAGCCCCCAGGTCAGATTGGTTTGAAAAGGGACACATTAGTCCCTGACACAAATTGACCCTTGTAGTCCCTAGAACAAAAAGTCCCGCTTCAACCTTTATTTCTATTCCGTTAGGGTCTGTTTGGTTCAAATAAGGGGAGGGGAGGGGCGGGATTTTAATGGAGGGGAGGGGAGGGAAGGGGAAGGGAGGGGAGGAATTTACTTTGATTTTGTGTTTGGTTGAGAGGAGGAGGGGAGGGAGGGGGAAGCCTTTGCTTGTTTGGTTCGGGAGGGAAGGGAGGGATTTTAATGGAGGGAATGGATTAATTTACTTGGTATATCCTTATAGTGTTTTATATATTATATTATATATAAAGATATTTCAGTAATTTTATTTTAAATAACTTAATCTCCCTCCCTCCCCTCCAAAAACCCCCCACTTTGGGAGGAGCCAAAATTGGCTTAGGAGGATTTTGCTCCCTCCTCCTCCCTCCCTCCCATTAAAAAAAAATTGAACCAAACAAACATAATTTAAAATATCTCCTCCCCTCTCCTCTCCTCCCCTCCAAAACCCCCAAATGGAGAAGGTTCAAGAAAAATTAATATGGGTGAGACAGTTATTGGAATCTCTGGTAAAGGTCGCTGTCAATGTGTCACTGGTGCAATCTTAGGAGACTAATGATGAAATCAATCGAAAGGTCACTCCAAGATATGAACACTCTACCATGTCCTCCCCTTGGTGCACAGTGGAACATTGCTTTTTAATAGTTGAGACACCTTTTTTTTTTTAATATTTGAGACACCCTTCTAATTTACTATTTCCGCAACTAATTGAAATTTCCTTTATCGTAGCATTGATCCAATTCACATAGATAATCCTTTTTTTTTCCCAACAAATAATGTGGGAAGGAACTTTTTTTAATGACACAAACCAAAAGGTTGAAGAAACCACTAGAGAAATCAGAGAAGAACAAGCATTGAAGAAACAACAATGGATGCCAAGCCTAACTGAAACAGAAGTAAAGATTGAAGGAGATACTAAAATGAGTTTTTTGTTCCGGAGACTAAAAGGATCTGTGTCAGAGACAATGTGACCCTTTTTTGAACATTTTCAAACGAATCTGACCTAGGGACTAAATTGGTACAAAATGGTTACACATTTTAAAAAAAATCCACGCCGACAGTATTTAATGTCCTAGTAGACACTTAACTGTACATGTCATCACTGTTAGACCATGCTTTTAGACGAATCTAGACGTAGGAACTAACGTGTCCCACGTTTGCAATCCTCGGGGACTATTTGAGAACTTAATTTTCCTCAGAGACCATTTTGCTCCACGTGTAAATCCTAAGGAACTGAAATGGTTAAAAAAACGAACTCATTCCGTTGACAAAATGACTGCAGCGACGGAGGTACACGCAGTCCATAGAGGAAGAAGAATATTGGAACGATAAATTTGTAATTTATTAATTATCGTGACTGATTCCATCTCGGACCCCAAATTGGGGGAAGAAAAATGAGAGAAGATGATGCAATGAGATGAAATAGATCCCATCAACTTCGATTCCATTCCATCTATTTTTTAGAAATTCAAACCATGGAATGGAATGAGGTGGAATCTCATACCATTCTTTTCCATTCCATCTCATTTCATCACTAAAGCATATCCGTAGGTGTATGGTATTTTTTGTAGTGTAACTGTCATGCAAAAACAGTAAAGAATAAGGGAATGGATTGCAGCTGTGGCGTAGAGGTTTCATGACGTAAGGCATAGACCACCATAGAGTATGGAAAGATAAAGGGAGAAGAGCAATTTTGAGCGTAAGGATTTTAGCTTGTTATTAGTGAAAAACTGGACATTGATGCAGTGGAGTTGAGCTTGACATGGCTCCACCATGCAGCGAATAACTATGTCTCGACACAATGGTTTCCTCGGCTCATTGAGTATGGTGTTCAATAACAAATATTAATATGCTAAAATAGTAATTTATAACGTACACAACCGATATTAATGTTGTGACGGTAGCCATCCACAGTTATTTGAAACAAGGTGAACGCAAAGGTAAGGAAATGGAAAAATCAGGGGCTAAAGAGTATGAAGAATGAAGTGAAATGAATAACAAGAATGGGAAAAAAAAAAGTGGAGAAGAACAAAGGAATAACATAAAGAAAAGCTACGTAAAGAACAGAAAAATAAACTAAGCACACAAATCTCAAGAATTGTAAAGTGTAAAAATAGTAGAGACTTTGCAGAAACTTAAATGCAAGAAAATAAAGAGATTTTAAATAATAAGTGCAGACTAGATAAATGCTTGAAATCGGAAAGGGCAGGAATGTAAAGTGCAGGAGTTAAAATACAGGAAATATAGAATTGAGAAACAATTGCAAAGAAAATAAAAGTTTTGAATGTAAATTGCCTTAATGAAAAAGAGTGGAAGGAATATTTGATTCAAGTCCGCTCATGCTTGATGTGAGATGTATAGAAGTGAAATCAAAGGTGAAAGTACAAGTGCAAAGAGAAAGGAAAAAAAAAACTTCGAATGTAACTAGCTTCCCCTAAATTATTTGATTTCAAGTGGATATAATTGATTTGGACAGGAATTTCATCATTCGATGATAGAAGGAAACAGTGGCAGATCTTGAACGAAAATTTTGGGGGTGCCAAAAAAATTCATTGCATAAGTCAATTTTTAAGGCAGAAGATCATAATCTATTTATAAGAAATATAGTGTTTGACTTGAACATAAATAATACTCAAACCAATATTTTCACCACAAATAAGTACAAAACACCCCCCCAAAAAAAAGCAAAAAAGAGAAAAGTGGAGCGCAAGCGCCTGGCGATAAGTCATTTCAATATGATGCAAATAAAAATGAAATATCATTCCCCAAATAAAAAAGGGTACACTTGTCCAGCCAATACCAAGATGATGGTAGAAAAGATAAACACGTGGTAGATACTAGCTAGTGATAAAGCTTGTACTTGTTTTATTTCTTTTCTATTTTTAATGAGCTTTGCTCCAGTGCTGAGACTTTTTTTTTTTTTCATTTTCTGAACAAAGCCAAAACATGTGGGTGACTGCTCCGAGTTCCTCGCCGGCGACTTCCCCGTTGCCCTCTCTCCTCTCGTCGGAAAAGGAGCAATTTTTGCGCATTCTGGCAACGCGTTTCTTCTTCTTCCTCGTCTCTGTGACTATTGTTGTGGACACGGTCTCGCTCAAGCTACAAACCTCGGAGACTTTAGAGATCTCATCGTGTTTGTGGAATAGCTTCTTCTCAACCTTGATCTCTTGTTCGAACTTGTTAAAGCTTAGCTTCTTTTCAGCTTCTTCAAATATAGCCACGCTTGGTTTCCATTTGGGTGTTTCAGAAAAGCACTTCCTTCAAAGTAGAAGTATATAAAAAAAAAAATTAAAAATTGAGGGGTGCAGTGGCGCCTTTCTCCTCCCGAGAAGGTCCGCCACTGGAAGGAAACCTTTTTATTTTGTTATAAGGAGCAACTATCATCGAATGATGAAATGGATCTCCATATGGCAAATATGCTGAACGTATTTCCATGTGGATAATACGCTGAAATATTCAAATACGTATATAACCACATTCTAAGTTGAACCTTCCCATTTTTCACGCTGATTTCCACAACCAAAATGCTTGGTCGGAAATACACCAAAAGGATACATAACACAGCGAAAAAATAACGTACCACGGCTATAAATAGAAAAATTTTGTACACAATCAGTACCACAGAAACTAAAAGTAAACAATTTTGTTTTCGTCACATCGATGAAGACTGCCGTAAAAATTTGCTTCCCCTCAGCGTACTATTGCAAATTATGACTCTTATTTGCTTCTATGGATACCACAGTTATGGGTATAGTAGTAATTCACAAAATTTGGACCTCGAGTCCTTGACATTTACCCTTTTCGCCTGAGGTTCCCACCTGACAAGGCAAAGGAGTTTCTTGTACAAGTCATTTTAGCGTTTTCCGGGAAATAAAATGCCCTTGAACCACTCCGTTATCTTTATTGGTCTCCAAGGTGGATCCAACCACATCCTCACAAATCCATCGCCGTTAGGTATTAAACCAAACATTTCACTGAAACCCTGTTTTTTCTGAAATGAATGCTCGAGTGCCCACACGTCAAAGTCTCATTGTATCTTGAAAAGACTCTTCAATTTCACGAGCAGCTTCCATTCGTCATTTGTCAGATCATTCTATATCAATAATTCAAGAGTGTAACTTTTAAGAGACAGTTCAACAAAATTAACAAAGTTAAAATACACTGTGCTCCTTATGCATATTATTAAAAACTTACCCGATAATTAGATTTGAGAATATCAATAGATCTCCGTGAAATATGGCTTACAAGTTCATCATCAATCTCAAAATGCCTCCCAAACATTTTCTGTTGCTCCTCAGAATTGCTGCCAACAATCTGTAAACCAAATGGGAACATATCAATTCATTGGAGATAAATTGGTGATTTCGGAGAAGTTTATTATATATAGTCTAACTTTAATTCAAGTACAGACCTTAATGGCTACTTTCTGCCCTTTTTTCGCATAATCAACAGGTCTATGGTTATTCTCAATGGAGGCAATGCGACCAATATCAATGAACTCTTTGGAAGGAATACAAATTGGAGTCCCAATCTGTCAAGTAGACAATATTAGATGCAAGTTTAAAGAAACCAAACAACATTTCTGCATTGCACAAAACAAGACATCACACTCATTAGCACCATAACCCAAAAAACATATGGTAGATCTATGGTCAGAAACTTGGGTTCAAGACCAGTCCGAAAAATATGATACCCAAGAACACAAAGCATAACAACATGAACACAATATACCTAGGTTAACAATCAAAAAAACCAGAATTTTGACAGAATTGAAGGGTGGTTCTTGAATAGAATATAGTAGTAGGGACCATTCTGACAAAAAACTATGGTAGATCTATGGTCAGAAACTGAGGTTACGACCAATCTGAAAAATATGATACCTAAGAACACACAGCATAACATCATGGACACAGCATCGAACACAATAGACCTAGGTTAACAGAAAAATAAGCCAGATCTTTGGCAAAACTAAAGGGTAGTTCTTGGATAGAATATAGTAGTAGGAACAATTTTGACGATAAAAAACTAGCTCCAGCATTTTTCAATGTGGAAATATAGAAGAATCAGCTGATAAATTATGTAGCATGACAATGAGGGTCAAGAACAACATTCCAGTTCTACATTTAGTTTTATGTCGGTCTATTCGACAAATCCAACAGTTTCTAAAATGAGCCATGGAAAAAGACATACAATTCTAATAGTGGAAGTCTTCCACAAACTTAGACACCAGTTTTTTGAATGTGTCATGTGCCAAATGCTACCAAAAAGGATTTTATTTTCACTAATTGTTGCTTATCCAAGGGACAAAGAAATACAATTGCCAATTCCTTTGTCAAATATAAATGCAAAACAAAAATACAACAGTTAAACGTACCCCAAGAAAAAGAAACTTATGCATAGAAAACTGCTAAAACTGCCATTCGTCATAAACATTGCAGCCACATAGAAAAAAGATTATCAGAAATAAAAATAATACCTTTAAAATGCCTTCAAGGACATCAACTCCCAAAACAATCGGATCCTTCTTGTTGAAGACGCAATTCGGTAAGATTTTCAAAACGCATGGGAAGACTGCCTCATTAGCAGTTTCTTTCTTTTTCTCCTCATTAATGTTGTCAATATAAGCCTTAAATTGATCAAATAGATGATAAATGATATCAGCAATAAAAATTTTCACACCCGATTCATCTGCAAGTTCCCTGGCTTCAGGAGTGACTTTGACATCAAATGCCAATATAGTAGAATACTCTCGTTTCTTTTCAAGCATTACACTAGCCTTCATTACATCCTTCTTATGTACAGGGCCGATGCTTATACCACTAACAGGAATATTCACTTCTGGAGTTTTCAAAAACTCCAGTAATGCTTCCAACGAGCCAAGTGTAGATGCCTGTACACAAACACCCTCACCACTCCTGTCAATCCTGCTCATGACCGATTTCATATCTTCCATGGCTGCTTCTTTAACGTCTTCCAAATCATCATCAGGCTTCACCACATGTAAACCAGTGCCAGCAATAGCATGTTCAAGCCCCTGAAATATAACACAAAATCATACCAAACCTCTGATTCTCTACACATTTAAAAACATTAGAATGAAGAAAGACATAGTTGGACAAAAACTGGCATTTTTAAGTCCATATCACTAAGAAGTACCTGGGCAGTGATCTTGATACCCATCGCAGCTTTGATTTGTTTGTGATGGATATATGACCCCTGAAATTAAACCACCATTACTTAGCTGGAAGACATACTTAAAAATACAGCTTAGATGGAGTTCATTGTTTTAGAATATATTACAGCAAACAAAATAATTGACTATAATATACAAGGATGAGAAGTTCATTCATTCAATTCAATAAAATAAAATTTGTAATGTCTAAGAAACTAAACATCAACGACCCCTTCAACCAAAAGGGTGATTCCCATCCCCTCATTTGACATAGTTCCTACGATTGAAAAAACCTGCATAATAAGAAGCATGAACAACCATACTTGCTGGAGCACTACTGGGCTTTAGTATATGGTAAGTCTCGATATTATCTTGAGAGAGACCACCAGTTAAAGAATTTCAGTAAATAACATCAAATATAAGCAAGTCATTCATTCACCACTCTCAAAAGTTGATTTCATAGTTTGAACACATTATGAAAACTACCATGCTTTTTCTTAGCCTGAAGCATGTCTGCTTGCAGTCACACACTTGAAGAGCTAGACATAGGCTACAGCTACAAGATTAATCGTCAAACAGAGTTTAAAGTGAGTTAAATCACATGTAAACACGTTAATTGTCAAACTTGAACTGGTTTACAAGCTAAACTATCTTATTGTCAAATTCAATTCTGCTAGTGAGTTTACGTCTTTACGAGCATAGATTCACACATGGTTTTAGCCTCGAAAGTCGAAACACAAGGTTAAGGTTGATTTTGTTAAACTACAGAATACCATTAGTCCTGACTAAGTATAACATAAAACTTTTACTTTATTACGGTCATTTGCTTTGTCTTGGATTTGATATTTAAATATTAATTATGGATATGGATAGGCTATTAGATTAAGGATATACGAAGGCTATTAGATTATGTTTGAGGTACTTGGATATTTCTTCTAAGCAATGCTTTTAAAGAATGTAACTCTTACAAGCTTACTAGTTGAGTTCACCTAAACTCTCAAATTTAACGTGGTCACAACCTGAACTTCAAAATTTACTAGCATTTTAAAAACGTTTAGCAATGGGTTTAAGTTTCAGAGTTAGAGCCCTCTAACAAAGATGCACATCTTCCCACGGGTTTCATCTGAGCCAGAATTGCTAAAATTTACGTTAAGAATCACCAGTCAAACTCCATTCCTTAGCATAAGAATGACAAAAATCCAAATAGCAATTAAACAGAACCTCTGGTTTTTAAGCTCCTCTCCTTCATGTTAAGCATAATGTTAAGAATCTCACAATCAATTCCTTAGCTTTCAACACTTCAGTAATCATTCAAACTCATTCAAATTTTGACATGTCTTTTTCCTTCCAGAACCATACTTTAGTACCAAATCAACGAAAAAATATCAACCCGGACTAAAAAAAGCCTCTTGTTCACATGCATACTAGAAAATTATGTACCAAAGTCATGATTTTCCTATCAAGCGACAAATGTAGCAATAAAATAAATAAAATACAGAAGATATAACAGTACCTTAACACGAAGTTCCTTCATTGGATGAGGTGTCAATAAGGCTCGAATTGAGGTAACAATTGGCCCCTATAATAGAAAGTTTGTTAGGCAGAAGCAGAGAGTAAGTATTAAAAGATGATGCAGTTAGAATCTGAGATGCTTGCCTGCATTCCGCATACAACTATTTGATCTCCTTCATGAAGAACACCATTAACTAAAATAACATCAATGGTGGTTCCAAGGCCTTCAACAACCTTGACTTCCAAAACAGTACACTGGTAGCCACAAACAAACAACAATTAAACAATCATAAAGCATTCAACCAGCTTTAATATTACGTGACAATATAGCTAACCTGCACTTCTTCACTGTACGTAAGTTTCTCAACCATGGTTTTTTGAGTCCACTGAACCAATAGTAATAGAATATCTGGGATTCCTTCACCACTGAAATATCAATACAAAAACACACACACACAAGTATTAAAGCTCTGTTTGTTTAAGATTTATTCTGCTGCGACAGTGTCAAAATGCTCCATTTCGAGGGAATGTTGACTGAAGCTATCATTGAGTTCCTTTGGTCAAAGGTGATTCTCAACCTCGAGAATCGTGTACAAACAGGCACTAAACAGATTATACATCATGCTAAAGAGATGGTTTTTGCCAGAAAGCAAAGATTTGGCAAATTTCTAGCCATGCAAGCATCCAAGACAAAAGCAGATGAGTCTCCGCTTTTCATACACCCACCCTGTCTTCTCACACTGGTCCCACCAAATCACCATAATTTGGATAATTTCAGGTAGAGCACAGACAGGTTGAACACGATTTAGAAGATCCCAAAGTAGTTGAGATGTTTGGAAACACACTGGAATGTTTGAAACAGTAAGAGATGCATCCTAATGATGGCTAAAATGGTAAAAGAAAATGTACATAAACTTTTCTGTAATCAACAAAATACTTCACATAAAATGTAGCTACGTAGGCACCTCAAAAATGAAGAAAATATTGTATATCATTGCTTATGTTATCATCTACACTATTAAAGTTACACATGTAAATACAATTCAATAAATTAACATTGGCACTATTAAAAGTTACATACATATATATCGTAAATAATGAGTAAATAGTAAATATTTACCTTTTGTATTGTAACCTAGTTAAGTCTAGTGTAGTCTATATAATAACATTAGTGTGTGTATACAGATTCAAGTCAATACAATATTATTCAGATATATTTTCTACATGGTATCACGAGCTCTCGTTCTTGAGGGTCTCGCTTCTGCATAAACCCTAGCCGCCACCTTCATCGTGGTTTTGTTTGTTTGTTTCCTTCCTTGCTGCCTTCATTGCAGCGTGTTTCAGCTTCTATTTGTCAACCAAACGCACTACCAAAACTGCCCATCATTACTGTTTGCACCCAATCACCATCATTTATTGCCGATCTCGTCTCACCACCCACACCATCAGCCTCGCCTTGGAATTCCGAGCCAGACCCCACAAACCGCGCCGCCATCCGACGCTCCACGCGCCACCACAGTCCTGGCCTCTTCCGAGCGGGTGTTGCCCACGCGCCGCCCTCGAGGCCCCCGTTGAACTTCGTATTTCACGCGGAGATAGATCGGCATCTCCTCTTTCCACTTTGGGGGTCCACTTTCCAATCCGAGAACTTTTATTTTAGTGGGTTGTTTGACATTCGTTCGTTCGTTGCTCTTTTTTTTTTCAGATTAATTCTTCTGATCTGTTGTTATGGAAGACGAAGGAGTTGTTCAGAATCCTCCACAGAATCCTCCACCGCCTCCTCCTCCTCTTGTGGAGTCGTCAAACTTGATGAATCCCAATGCTCTGCCATCGCTGCACCACAGTTATCGGCTCAATGGGAAGAATTACTTCACTTGGGCTCAATTCATGCGCACGAATCTGAAGGGTCGTGGCAAACTGAACCATATTGAAGGGACTCCTCTTCCTACCACTGATCTTGGATTCCCTACTTGGGACAATGAGGACTCTCTCATTATGTCATGGATGTGGAACAATATGATTCCAGAGATCAGTGGGAATTATATGTTTCTTGCTACTGCCAAGGCAATTTGGGATAGTCTCAGTCAGAATTACTCCAAGAAAAAGGATCTCTCTGCCCGCTTTGATTTGAAGAGCATGATCTTCAATACTAAACAGTGAAGTATGTCTGTTTCTGATTACTTTGCCATTATGAAAGGGTTCTGAATTGAGTTGGATCAATATCAGACTCTCAAGAAGGAGACTCCCAATGACATGCTTGCTTTGAATACTTGTATTGAGACTGATCGGATTTTTGAGTTCTTAGCTGGGTTGAACAGTGAGTATAACCCTATTCGACTGCAGATTTTGGGCAAGGACTGCCTTCCTTCTCTTGATGAAGTGTTTTATATTGTGCGGGGTGAAGAGAGTCGTCGGGGTGTCATGCTAGGTACCAAACCAACTAAAGGATCCGCATTAGCTACCAGCAAGACAAGCAGACAAGGATCATCCGCATTAGCTACCAGCAAGATAGGCAGACAAGGATCATCCGCATTAGCTGCCAGCAAGACAGGCAGACAAGGATCATCTAAGTCTGGCAGGGAGGATCGCTACTGCGAACACTGCAAGAAGCCAGGGCACACAAAGGACAGATGTTTTAGACTCCATGGGAAAGACAATGTCCTCACCCGTGCTGAAGGTTTTAAAGGTACTCAAGCACATGTGGTAGCATCTACTCCCACACTTGCAGCTTCTCCACCCGGTCCAACTGCGCCTTCCCCCTTGGGCGCTGAAGACTTGGACCGCTTGCAGAACCTTCTCGACTCCTTGCGTAAGCCTTCTAGTTCTAGTTCCCTGACAATGACTGGTAAGATTCTATGTTCTCGATCGTTTACTGCCTCTGGTACTATTCCTAAAGATGCATGGATTCTAGACTCTGGTGCTACTGACCATATGACCTTCAGCTCTAAATTGTTTTCCACTTATAGCCCTCATTCTAGCATTCCCTATATTACTGTTGCAGATGGTTCTCACACTCCTGTTGTAGGTTCTGGAGATATTAATCTCCACACCCCTTTCTATTTGAGAAGTGTGCTTTATGCTCCTGGACTCTCGAATAACTTAATTTCTATTCGCAAACTTACACAGGATATGAACTGCACAATAACTTTTTCTCCTACTCATTGCCTTTTTCAGGATCTTGCCACGGGGAGGACGATTGGAGTTGCTAAGGAACAGGGAGGGTTATACTTTCTATCTGCTGAAGAAAATGGTCTGAAGGTGTTGTCTTCGTCCGTCCAGTCTCACCATACTACTTCTGAAGTTTGGCTTCAGCATAAGCGTCTAGGACATCCTCCATTTCCCTTACTTTAAATTATGTTTCCTGCTTTGTTTTTGCAAGAGTCTGTTGAGTCTTTTAAGTGTCATGTTTGTCAATTTTCCAAACACAAACATGTGTCTTTTCCTTCTAGTTGTAATAGAAGTGTTGAACCTTTTGATCTTATTCATTCTGATGTTTGGGGGACCTGCCCCTGTTTCTAATATTTCGGGTGCTCGATGGTTTGTTACTTTTATTGATGACTGTACTCGCGTTAGTTGGCTATTCTTGATGAAAGATAAATCTGAAGTATCTCAGTTGTTCATTCAATTTTATCACATGATAAAAACTCAATTTGACAAATGCATTAAAAGACTACGGTCGGATAATGGTCGAGAATATGTCAATCAATGTCTTTCTTCATTTATTAGTCAAAATGGTATTCTTCATGAACTAACGTGTGTTGATACTCCACAACAAAATGGAGTTGCAGAAAGAAAAAACTGTCACTTACTTAAGGTTGCTCGCGCCCTTCTCTTCCAAACATCAGTTCCAAACTCGTATTGGGGAGAAGCAGTTCTGACTGCTGCCTATCTCATCAATCGGATTCCATCCCGAGTTCTAGGTAACTTCAGTCCTGTTCAATCTATGTTGTCTTTTTACCCATCTGCTCCTATCATGCAGAGTCTAGAGCCTCGAATATTCGGTTGTGTTGCATTTGTTCATGTCCACAAGCAGCACCGCAATAAGTTGGATTCCCGGGCTGTCCGATGCAGCATATTGGGTTATGCCCCTAATAAACGGGGGTACAAGTGTTATCACCCTTCCAGTCGTAAACACTATGTCTCTATAGATGTCACTTTCCATGAACATGTCTCGTTCTTCACTCGTCCTCAGCTTCAGGGGGAGAATAGTAGTGATTTGGAATCTGATTCCGAGTTTCTTCTCCTTGGCCCTTGGCATCCTGAGTCACCACCTTTGTCAGTTAATCCTCCTGAGTCTCCTGATGCTCCTGAATCTCCTGTTGTTTCTGAGTCTCCTATCCCTGAGTCTCCTGTTGCTGTTTTGAGTTACTACCTCCCGAGTCTCCAGTTGTTTCTGAGTCACCTTTTATTGTTTCTCCTTTACCTTTTACTTTGCAGGAAACAGCACCTTCAGCACCAGCAAAGACAAAGGCTAGTGAGCCAACTTTGACATATCAGAGGAAAGGAAAACCCGACCTAGTCCAGAAACAACCTCAACCGTCTGAGTCGGAGGTAAGCACTGAAATTAACCCTTTTGCTTCTGATTCTTCTATTCCCGATACACTTGATCTTGATCCAGTTGACCTACCGATTGCCTTGAGAAAAAGGAAAAGGTCTTGTGCCAAATACCCTATTTCTCAATTTGTTTCATCTAACAATGTTTCCCCGCAGCATAAGGCTTTTATGACAGCAGTTGACTCTGTAAGAATCCCTGCATCTGTTAAGGAGGCACTTAAAGATGAAAATTGGATCAAAGCCATGAATGAGGAAATGAAAGCTCTTGAAAAGAATAGAACTTGGGAGATAGTTGAGAAGCCAAGAGGCAAGAAGCCAGTTGGTTGCAGGTGGATTTCTACTGTCAATTACAAATCAGATGGCACTTTTGATCGATATAAGGCCAGATTAGTAGCAAAGGGGTACACCTAGACTTATGGCATTGATTATGAGGAGACATTTGCACCGGTAGCAAAGATGAACATTGTCCGTATCTTACTCTCTCTTGTTGCTCATTCTGGGTGGGAACTTAATCAGTTTGATGTTAAAAATGCATTCTTGCATGGAAATTTAGAGGAGGAAGTGTATATGGAGATCCCTCCGGGATTTGATCCAACCCATGGGATAAATAAGGTGTGTAGATTGAAAAAGGCCTTGTATGAGCTAAAACAGTCTCCCCGGGCATGGTTTGGAAGATTTACAAAGGCTACGTTGGGTCTTGGTTACAAACAAAGTCAAGGAGATCATACCCTCTTCTTCAATGATTCACCAGGAGGAAAACTAACAGTATTTCTTGTTTATGTTGATGATATTATTGTTACAGGGAATGACTTGGTTGAGAGACAACTCCTCAAGAAGAAATTGTTTGCAGAGTTCGAGATGAAAGATCTTGGAACTCTTAAGTATTTCCTTGGGATTGAGGTAGCTTACTCAAAACAAGAAATTTTTATCTCTCAGAGAAAATATATTCTTAACCTTCTGCAGGAAGCTGGCAAGCTTGGGTGTAAACCTGCAGGTGTTCCCATAGAGCAAAATCATAAAATGAGCACTGAAGAGGAGAGTGCTAGAGTTAACAAGTCTCAGTATCAGAGATTAGTGGGAAAACTAATTTACTTAGCACACACTAGACCTGACTTAGCTTATGCAGTAAGCATAGTTAGTCAGTTTATGCATGATCCGAGGATAAGGCACTTGCAGGCAGTAGAGCGGATTTTGCAATACCTTAAAGCGACTCCAGGAAGAGGTCTCTTGTTCAAAAGAGGCGGAAGACTGACGTTGGAAGCCTATACTGATGCAGATTATGCAGGCTTAGTGAGCGATAGAAGGTCCACTTTTGGCTACTGCACATTCTTTTGTGGTAATCTTGTTACATGGAGGAGCAAAAAGCAAAATGTAGTGGTCAGATCAAGTGCTGAGGCAGAATTCAAAGCAATGGCTCATGGAATTTGTGAGCTATTGTGAATGAAGATTATACTTGATGATTTGAAGGTGAGTTATGAAGGCTCAATGAGGTTGTTTTGTGACAATAAATCAGCAATCAGCATTGCTCATAATCTTGTACAACATAACAGGACCAAACACATTGAGATAGATAGACACTTTATAAAGGAGAAACTAGATTGTGGACTGATAACAACGTCCTACATTCCTACTGGACACCAACTTGCAGATGTGCTTACAGAAGGGCTATCTACAAAGCGATTCCGCCAACTTACTTGCAAGCAAGGAATGATTGATATCCACTCACCAGCTTGAGGAGGAGTATTGTAAATAATTAGAGTAAATAGTAAATATTTACTTTTTGTATTGTGACCTAGTTAAGTCTAGCGTAGTCTATATAATAACATTAGTGTGTATACAGATTCAAGTCAATACAATATTATTCAGATATATTTTCTACAATATATTATCTCCTTGACATAATGGTTGGAATGTTGGAGTTGTTGTCATGTGACTAAAAGGTCACATGATTGAGTCATGATGCAGGAACAAAAGCATTACCCCATTTGAAACATTAGGTTGGGGGGAAATGGAGTTTTTGGAGGGGAAGGAAAGAAAATCACCCCTGGCTCCATTTTGGCTCTCCAATACTGGAGGGATTTGGATGGGAGAAAAGATGGGTTTATAAAAATTTAAATCCATTGAATAAAATATCCTTGCACAAAATGAAACATAAAAAAGTTACAAGGGCATAAAAGGTAAATTGCTTCTCTTCTATTAAATCTCCTCCCCGTGTGAACCAAAAAGAGAGAGGAAGGTCTCGCCACCCCCTCCTCTCCATTAAGATCCCTTCCCTTATTTGAATCAAACAGAACCCAAGTGGATGCAGGAACAAAAGCAGCAAATAGGCCTCAAAAGTACGACCCGTCAATTTTGGTGGTTCACAATGATAAAAGAAACAATCAGCATTCATCAAACCAAAGAATAACTTGATTTCAGGCAATTTTCACCACATAAAAGAAATGGAAAAACCCCAACTAATAATGGGCTGCAAAACCAGTCATGGTTGTCAATTACAAATCCAAATTTTTTTGCCTAGCATAGAAGAGGGGAGTGAAAGAGTATTATGGCTACAAAGCTACACAGTTACCTTATTGCACTGGTAGGCACAATGCTGAATGTTTCTCCCATTTCTTTGTTTTTATAATACAGCTCAGTATTTAGCCCCTGTTCCTTGAACTGGGTAATAATCTAGCAATGAAACAAGAAAACTTATGGTGGCAATCCATAACAAATATAATCAGCCACAACTGACAACAAAAAAAAAAAAAAACAAACATCTTTTACAACCTGAGTGACCCTCATATTAAACTCATTTTGAACATCCTTAGACTGCTGCTTCATTGCTTTTTGAATTGGAGCATTACGACATGTATTCCACCCATAGAGCCTGTCAACCTGCAATGTTGCAAGAACAGAGTGACAGACCTGAGCACCCGGTAAAAAACATATATTGGAAGCAATAGCTCATAAAATGAAAGACAATACTCACCTTATTCAAGGCAACAATGAACTCTGTGTTCCTCATTTTTAATAGATTGAGTGATTCTATAGTTTGTGGCTCTAAGCCATGCATAATGTCAACAACCAAGATTGCAATATCACATAGACCTGAACCCCGAGACCTTAAGTTAGTGAATGACTCGTGCCCTGGGGTATCAATGACAAGTAGACCAGGAACGTTCAGCTTTGCATTAGCTTTCAATTCCTTCGTTCTTTCACGTATGTTCTCAGCAGGAAAGTATGTTGCGCCAATCTGTTGGGTGATACCACCAGCCTCACCTTCTTGAACATTGGTACCTCGAATACAATCCAGCAGCTTGGTTTTGCCAGTGTCCACATGCCCCATGATACAGCAAATTGGGGAACGGAGGTTCTCGTCACTCGGCTTAGGAGACACAGCAGACTCTGGTGGTTCCCTTTTCAGGTCTGGATCATGCTTTCTATTTTTGTCCTCAACAACAGCATTGGCCTGTTTTCGATCTTCAATTTCTTCGACCACGGGCTTAGAAACAGTTTTATTTGTAGCACCTGCTGTGTAGGAGGAAAAGCAAAGAAACAATTTTGGAATGAGCAGAAAAGTAGTGAACAATTAAAAGATTAAATTTTACAAGGGAAACAAAAGTATATGCCAAAATCCTTTCATGCAGCCCCTAAAACCCTTGGACACATGCAATGGCAACAATCACCATGCCTTATCTCACTAGGCAAGGGAGTTGGCTACATTCTACATAGGTCAATCAAATACCACTGGGCCTATGAACACACACGAGCGCACAGAAGTTTCCTCACAAACATAAGCTAAGGAAGATCTAATGCTTGCTGTTTCCCATCAATGCAGTGTGAACGACAAAAGCATATCCTTTGTTTATCTAAAGCAAAGGAAGAAATATAACTAAAGTTATACAAGGAAAATTGCATCACTGTCAAAGTCCCAGGTTTGATACAAATTGCTGTAATCAGTAGAATCTCACAATAATTTACTAGCTTATGGCAGCAGGTGACAGTAATAGGCAATGTTATTAATATGACCAAGTTTGATCAATTGCCGACAGACAAAAGATTCCAAATTTTAAGTTCTTGACGTATAAATAAAATCCAAAGTAGCATCAGTTTCTATTTCTAACATTCTAATTCTAATACTAAAGTAAGGTCATATATTTTATGCCTCTGCCTCAATAGGGCCTCAGATTGCTGTGGCACCAAGCTCGTTGTTTTCAACCATTACAAAAATTTCAAGCACAATTCTGTTAGGCAAAAATACCAATCAAATGCAAATCTCACCAGAATTTTTAGCAGGTACAGCATTTTTAATCTCTTTTTTGACAATCGGTTCAGGCTCGGAATCAGCTTCTTCATCGGCAAATGCACCCTTCACATTCAGATTGACATCATCCCAGCTTTTTGCATCCCATTCATCCTCTATATCGTCTTCTTCCACGCCATTCTCTTCAACAGCCTCGGGAAGTTCAACTTGGTCCTCCACCTGCATCGATTCCATTTCTTCGACCTTTTTTGGTTCCTCGGAACCCAAATCAGAGGTAGTCTCCTCCTCTGCTTCAATACTTTCATCTGTCTTAACAGTAGCAGCACCATTCTGATTTCGATTGGTTGGTTTTGACTTCTTTGTCTGATATATGGGTTTTTTGGCTGGAGCACCGGTGTCCCCTGTAGGAAGAGTCACACCCCCTGTGGTATTGAGAATCTGCCTCCTCATTGCCTCCAAACGGCGGGCTTCTTCTTTCTGCTTACCAGTTAACAGTTTACCTTCTTGCTTCTTTTTCAGAAGCTTTTCCTTTTCTCTTTCCTTCTTTCTGCGTTTAGCCTCTTCTGCCTGTCTCTCAAGTTCCTCTTGCCTTTTACGCTCCTCCTCTTCCTTCCTTATCCTCTCTTCCTCCTCTATTTTCTTCCTTTCTTCAGCCTCTTTTCTTCTAGCCAGTGCCTCTTGCATCTCCCTAACATGCTTTGGCACTTTCTTGTCAGCTGCTTTAGTCTTCGAATCATTCTTCTTTGGTTCGATTGTCTCAGTTTTTACTTCTACAGTTTCCTTTTCTGGTGCACTTCCAGCTGCTGCTGCTGCTGCTGCCTTCTTCTCCTTCTCCTTTTCTTTCTTCTTTTTCTTCTTTTTCGCGGCAGCTGACTCTACAGTCTCCTCTTCTCCCTCCTTTTCCCCTGAAGCATCAGGGGCAGAACCTACTTCAGGAGTAGGCTTTACTTTATCATCCTGAGGAGCAGCAGGTTTTGGTATAGGAGGGCCCTCACCAAGCTCTGCAAGAATCTTATCTAAATCATCCTCCTCTTGAGCAGTTCTTCCACTCTTCTTATTCTTCTTCTTCTTATTTTTAGAAGTTTCAGTGACCTCTTCACTCTTATTTACATTGCTCTTGTCAACAACATCATTACTAATCCCAACACTAGGCTGCTCAGGCTCAACAACATCTACACTTTCACTCCCAAACCCAATTTCATCACTCACTTTGGCAGCAGCACTACCGCTTTTCTTTTTAGAGGACTTCTTTTTACCAGTGAATGCAACTAAAGAAACATCATCCTCATCCTTGTCATCACCACCTTTAGCAGACTCAGACACAGAAACATTATCCTCATCTGGAATAGCTGTACTCAGTGAAGTACCAGCCTTTTTCGATGACTTCTTTTTCTTTCCCGAGAAAGTGATCGCTTCTACATCTGCATCGTCATCTACATTTTCATTCTTAGTCTCCCCCTCTACATCACCAAGCTCGCCGAAACTGGCAGCCGAAAACAAAGCAGCACCCTTCTTGCCTCCTTTCGAAGACTTCTTCTTCCCTGTAAAAGCAACAACCGGTTCATCAACACCATTCTCATCCCTACCATCATCCACAGAATTATCCGCCACCTCACCATCGTTATCATCATCAATAGCATCAAAAGCCGAGGCAGCAAACAAACTACCACCCCCTTTCTTCGAGGGCTTCTTCTTACCCGAAAAACTAACCACCGGTTCATCATCCTCTGCGTTTCCCTCACCGGTTAACCCCGATTTCTCTTCATCATCGTCATCAACATCGTCCTCGTCACCAAGCAAACCAAAGCCTGACGCAGAGAACACACTGCCCCCACCACCCTTTTTCGATTTCCCTTTCTTTTTCCCAGCAATCACGACTTCAGGCACATCCTCGTCTTCATCATCATCATCTTTAGCTTGTGCAGCTTTAGCGTTAGCTTTTTTACCTTTCCTTTTCCCGGGTTTCTCCTCTGCCGGCACCGGAGGCGGCTCCTCCGAGAGCTCAGTTCCAATAGCGTACTCGTCGTCGTCGATGACCACAGCCTTCTTCTTCGATTTCCCACCGCCCTGCTGCGAAGGGTTCTCTTCGTCACGCGTTGTCGGCTTCTTCCTACCCATTTCTCGGATTAGGGTTTTCCCTCTTCCGCGAATCAGAAGTCCGTGCGTTCAAACAAGGCACCTTCAAATCACAAGGCTGTGAAATCAACAGGAATTTTGCACCGAATCACGAATAATTGGATCGTTTCGCACGGATTTTACAGCCTAAAATAAATCAAAAGCGGGATTCGTGTCTGATGCACCAAAAAGAAAAAATAAATATGATCCCTGGCTACGAATCTTGGATAGAATGAAAGGGAAAAAAGCAGATTACGATTACAGTAAAGAGAAGTCGGGACGATAAATGGATGGTTCGAAACTTATGCCGGTTTGGAGCGGCGGTGAAGGGAAAGAAACGATTACTATAGGGTTGTCGTGTGTTTAATAAAAATTATAATACCAAAAATACCCTTTTGTGTTTTGGGTTCGTACGCAAACACGCAAACTTAGTTTGCGTAAACATATGCAAACCGCACAATTTTGTAATGGTATAATAACCAATTACATAAATCTACGAACCCCAAAAGAATCTAAAAATTTATTTATTTTATTATTAATCAATAATTTTGTATATAGCTAGAACGACCCTCACAAATTGCAAATACCAATTTGTTAAGAATGAATCGGATTGAAGCTATAGTATCATCATTAGCTGGAATCGAAATATCTGCGAGATCTGGGTCACAATTTGTATCGATTAAACAAATCGTTGGAATTCCCTGAGTTTGCGTATGTTTACGCAAACTGAGTTTGCATATGTGCAAACGAAAACTCACGCAAAGTTTGCACTATGCAAACTCAATTTGTGTATGTTTATGCAAACTGAGTTTGCGTATGTGCAAACAAATTTTCAGAGATGTACGCAAACATAGTTTGCGTATGTTTACGCAAACTGAGTTTGCATATGTACAAACAAAAACTCACGCAAAGTTTGCACATACGCAAACTCAATTTGCGTAAACATACGCAAACTAAGTTTGCGTACATCCCTAAAAATTACGCAAACTCAGTTTGCAAAACATACACAAACTCAGTTTGCGTACGAACCCAAAACGAAAAAAAAACAGTGGGGTAAATGGTCTTTTTGCTTCATTAAAACCTGACAGGGGGTGTCAATAGGAAACATGGGGGTATGGATAGCGCCAGCCTTTGGAGAAGCGGTGAATGAAAAGAAACGATTACTTTAGGGTTGTCGTGTGTTTCCGTTTGTTTTTCATTTATTATTATTATTATTATTATTATTATTATTATTATTATTATTATTATTATTATTGCTGATTATTTTTTATTTTATTATTATGAGTTTAACGGGAATTTGAAAATTAGTTTTACACTGAAATCCTGAAAACTCACCATATTGTCATATCAGCTCAATATGTAATTACATTTTAAAAATAACTGCACAATAGTATATTCTTATTGGATATCTGTATAAAACTAATTTACACTGACAGTACATTTCCTCTTTTCTCTATTTTTATTATTATTATTATTGTTATTATTATATGCTCCGTGAGTGTAAAGATTTTTTACATCATCAACCAACCATGGATTACCACATCATTAAAAAATTTGATATTAATCCTAACTACCTCAAAAGTCATACATATGGTGGTTTGTGAAAGGTTGACAATGTAAAAATTTTGATTTTAATTGATATAAAAAAATTTACATTGTCATCTAATGATATTTTACCATGTAGATGTTTGTTATGATATTTTAGAAAATAATATAACAAAGTGACACAATAATGATGTATGATTGGATGACGATGTAAAACTTTTTTACAGCTCAAAAAAAAAATGCTAACAGTGCATCAAAAATAAATTATTATTATTATTATTATTATTATTATTATTAAATAAGTTTAATGGGCATGCATTGTCGGTGTCAATCAGTTTTACACTATTATCCAAAGAGGATTCGTTATTCTGTCATGTTGCATCACTCTTATTATGTCATGTTGATGCCTGGGATTTTACTCTTGAATGGATTTTATGTTCTTCCCCATTTTTGTATGAACCCTAGTTATGAGGTTTGGGGTTTTTTTTTGTTTTCCTGCTTTATCGCAATTCTTGCGCAAAGTATCTTGCACATGCTTCACTTTTGTCTTTGTTATTGACTTTTCTAATTTGTTGGAGCATGCCAGGGTATCGTTGTTTCGTAAAGGCTTAGAAGCATTCTTTTTCAAATAGTAAAGATTTGAGCTTTTAAATAATTATTTAATAGTTATTTACACATTTGCATCGATAAAGCTTTACATACCATCTAGACATGATTTCAATATGTTTATATTGATTGATATTGAAGTTAATTGATCACTTCTTGATCTGTATGTGCTTTACTTTCGATGGCAATTTTTTTAATATACTTTATTTTAGAAAAGTATATATAGATTAAAAAATTTGGATTTATTTCCTTTTGCTGTGCGTGAAGTATTTGTGAAATAAAGATTTGGCCTTTTTTCTTATATTGCATAAAAAAAAACCAAGAAAGTTTTTCCATTTTGTGATTTGTTTTGGGAAATTACTAAAGTTATGATTCTATACGCTTGATTTGGACAAAATATTTGAGCAAGATATTATATGTGATTTGTACCATAAGAATTTCTCGATTTTTTGGTCTTTGCATTAAGTGCATTTGCGGTGAATCTTCAATAATATTTAGTATATACATTGTTGATTTTGGCCATCGTGAAACAAGGCATACAAATCTTTGGTTGGATATCTCTTTATTGTGATAACAAGATTTGATTGTCTTTAATTATTACATATTTTAAGGTTTTTGTCTATATTGAGAATGAATCAAATAAAATTATTACCGTGATATTGTTTTAAGATTTGGATTTTGAATTTAATAATAATTCATGAGATATTGTAATAATTCAAATTTGAGGTGTATGGTTATGGCCTTAGAATTTTTGGGTGTTGTTTATTTATTTTAAATAAGACCTACGTGTCGTGATTTAATTCAAATACGACTTGCGTGTCGTGACTTTCTCTTTATTTTAGTTTATTTTATTTTTTAAAATATATAAATGATCAAGAAAGACGAAAGAGGGGACAACGCCATATGGATGCCGGTTTGGAGCAACTGGCTTTTGGGTTAAAGAATTGTAATAAATAGTTATTTAATTCTTTTCCGTTTAGAAGATCATTACCATACCACTATAACACTTATGAATTATGCATGTGATGTATGAAGTGTATGCATGTATGCTTGTACGCTATGTATGTTTTACATACTAAATATCGCACGTAGTTAGAACTTCGCCTCCCAACCGCTGGGCAATGAAGGGCACCACTCGGCAGTGGTGTCGATTTCAGCAGGCCACTGAGCGGTGGTTCCGGTTCGTCATCTTGTCGTATTTGAGCCATCGAGCGGCCAACAACACCACTAGGCGGTGATGTGTGAGATACTTCTCTCGCTTTAGGACTGCTAAGTGGTCTTTTGACTGATGTGTGGTGTTGTAAACATACAGTTATGGATATTTCTACACCTAGGTGTGGAATTTATGTAAACTAAGGCCCTCCCATTTTTTAATTAATAATTGTCTAGTATCTTTAATTGGGTTGATTGAAACAACATGTTGCCAAAGTAACCTCTGTTGCGTAGATTAGTTCAATTAAATTTACAAAAGATGTAGCGTGGAGTTATTCATGCGAGTTGTTGTCGGCCCAAGGGAAGGCGCAACTTAGTCGCATAATTCCATGCATGCGATAATAAATGTGTGGTGATTATAAAGACAATTTATCCATGTGAGCAATTGGAATGCCCAAAGGCAACTATTGCTTGACAGGACTTATCGCCAATATTTGATCGTTGCGTTGAGAGTACCGTTTGCAGTTAGTCCTTACAATCTAAAGATTGGGGATTAATAGTGTGTTTGGTATCTTGTTTGGGTATTTAATTTACAGATAAAGAATAATTGTGTATGTCTTATTAATTATTTTAATTTGACGTGTCAATTGATGTTGTGTGGGTGCGTGTCCATGCGAATATTAATCGGCCCAAAGGAAGGTTAATATTTGGTCGGGTTGTATTCACACCTGTAATGGTAAACCTGTAGCGATTATAAGGATAATTTCTCCATGTGAGCAATGGGATGTCCAAAGACAACTATTGTTTGACAGGACTTATCGAGAGTGTTTGATCATTACAACAAAATACCAATAGCAATTAATATCATAGTCCAAAGACTTGGTATTAATGTTGCATCAGATATTTTGATAAGTATATTTTAGTACTTTTGTTCTCTTTGAACTATAATAGTTTGTGTATCTGCTGTTTTGAGTTCAATTTAATCCTTAAAAGTTTAGAGTTTTAGGATTAAAGACAAAACATTAAAGAAAATTTTGGATCTAGACCTAGCATAAAAATGGAGAAACCCACTTTCTCTCACTCAATTCGATATCTATGAAGTGAGAATCAAGTATGAGAAGTAGAATTGCTCCAATCGCATAAGTCTGATGATCATAAAGTACAATATTTTAGAGACCTTTAGGGGTGTTATTTACGATGACATAATTTATATCGTAAATTTCCTTGCTGAAATTAAAAGTGCTTGCAAAAGACAATGAGGCGAAAATGAGCACTCGTTGGAGAGCTTAATTTTCATTAAGTATGAAAGTAAAGGGAATATGAGGAGCACATTATGAAAATATTCAAATCTTGTCTTCAAACTTAAGGCGCTAAAACTTGAGCAGTCTAACGACTTGCTCAAACATTTAGCAATTATATTCTTTTTTGCACAATTAGATCAAATTAAATCAATTTACAACTGTCAAAGGAGGAAATAATCTTTAATAAGATTATTTCATAAGGTGTGCAAGAAAATAAATGGTGAATCAAGAGAAAAATAAAATAGTGCTCATTTGGCAAATACCCCAAAGGATAAGGGCAAATAAAGAAAACTAAGGATGAAACTGTTAAGGGCCTCTCTCAAAAGAAACAACTAAGGTTGTCTTAACTGACAAAGGTCAAGTGACGCTGAAAAATGCATCCATATAGAAGTTGGCAAGGTCGGTGAAGATTGAGACTCTATGCATTTTAGATTGTTGTTACTGGCTTATATTTGAAATTAAAAGACAATTTGGTTGAATCAAATTTTGGGATAAAGTTTGGTTTTTTGTTTCTCTTTGAACAAATTAAGATGATTTTGGGTTTATTTTTTTAAACAATGGATTCAATTTGTCTTTTAAATTCAAATACTGTTGGAGTCAATTGAGCTATGACTTGTGACAATCTATAAAAGGTCTAAGAGGTATAAACTTTGGTCCCAAGTTAAAGAAATTTTTTGAGACGGGAACTGCATATATAGTTCTTTGAGGATATTGAGTTTGGGGGAGAGATAAGGTTAAAGAACAAAATTGAGTGAGGAAGAAGCGGTTCTAATTATTGAACCAATTCATATAGTTGCTATTGGTGTAGCAAATTTGGATCCTCGTGAGGACATTATTGTTCTTTCTCCCAATCAAGTTAAGGAAATTATTCATGAAGATCAAACTCAACACCCTCAAGAACTAGAGCATTGGGAGCCATAAAGAAAGGATTGACCGTAAAAAATCATTCTATTTGGTTTTATTGAGAGACATTTTTTTGGACAATCATAGCGCTCATTGCTCATTATAGCTTTGAAGCTACATAAGATGGATGTCAAGACAGTGTTTCTTAATGGCAACATTAATGAAACAAATGTATATGGTGAAACCGATATACTTTGTATCAATAGACCCAAAGATGGCTTGCGAACTGACATAATCCACCCATTAGCTAAAGAAGTTGTCTCATTAGTGATACTGCAAAGTCTCATCAGGTAATTGTCTCATTTGGTCTCGAGATGAGGATTGTGGACGACTGTGGGTATTACAAGGTCAGTGGGAGTAAGTTTATATTACTGCTACTATATGTCGATGATATTTTATCTAGTCAAATAGTGATATAGTCTGGTTGAGCGAAACCGAGAAATCACTAATGAAAATTTAGAGATGAAGGATCTTGGGGACGTCTCTTTTGTATTTGGAATCCAAAATTCTGAGATATCTCTCTTGGGATATTAGGGGATTATCACAAAAGAGCTATGTCGATAAAGTTTAAATAAATTCGACATGAAATACAGTAAACCAGAGGATACCTCAATTACTAAGGGAGACAATTTTAGTCTCAATTTTTGCCCAAAAGAAAAATCTAGAAATTCAGGAAATATTGGGAGCTTTAGCTATGGGAAGTCTGATACATGACCTCATCTGTATGCATCAGGAAACGGCGTACATCGTGGGATCATGTGGCAGATACTTGAGCAGTTCTAGTTTGAATTATTACAAAAGGCAACCATAAGGATCATAAAGGAGAACAAAAGTCTATATGCCCACATATCAGAGATCTGAAAGATTAGAGATCATCAAGAACTCTGACTCTGATATTCATGATGTCAACAATATAGACATCAAATTATGGGATATGACTGAAATATCTATGTCACTAAGTTGCATATAGCAAAAGGTATTAAAATACCACTTAAGTTACAGTGTAATAGATAAGTCAGTCGTATCATACTTCAACAACAATAAAGAATGATACAATGTCTATTGACATAAAGGTATTCGTTGTTGAAATAATGAATTCAAGATAAAAGAATTTCCATATAGCACATAGAGGCTGATTCCATGCTAGCTATCCACTGACTATGGGCTTGACACCTTAGGCTTTTCATGAGCACGTTGCTTATATGGGTGTGTTGTCACTAAGGTTGTCTTAGCTTAGTGAGAGTCTTTATTTGTGTTTTATGGTTAAGATACAAACCTTATGTTATTTCGGATTTCCTGCAGAAATAAAGATTATGTTTATGAATACATTATAAACATGTTTGTGTCTTGAGTGCAAAATTAATTTGCACATTAAGGATTTTGTTTTGCAGAAGTAAATTTTGCAAAATTGATCTCACCAAAGATTTAAGTAGGACCAGTTGGAAATAGACATGATTGAGATCACATTCCATGTAATTTCCATGTTACTCATCCATATTGATCTATGTCATCAAGTGTGTTGGTGTGGTGATTGTCGGGGTTTAGTCGCAATTTACGGAAGTGACAAAAGTCGCGGTGGTCTCATTATTGATACATGAAGTGGACCAGATTGTAAGGAGAAAGTCTAATGATAAATAGCATTCAGATATGCGCACTAAGGAATTCTGGTATAATTATTACGATATACAGCCCAAGTGGGAGATTGTTGGAATTTTATATTCCAAAATTTAATGTGGGCTAATATCATTAATAATTATATTAGCTATTTATCGTAAATGAGCTATATTTTATGTGATCAAATAAAGTTAAAATATAGTAAACTCATTAGACTCCTAATTTATTTAATATGGGCCTTATATGAGTAGATGTTAGTGTGACCCGATAAGGGGATAATGGGTACCCTATTAGGTTTAACACACTATAAAGAAGGCTATGGTCCCCAATACACCGAATCGTCGTCATCCATTCTCTTTTCCCCATCTGAAGAGAACCTAAAGTCTCGTGAGAGAGCTCAAGAAGATTCGGTTGAGGAAGAACCACAACGCCACCGCTAACGTGCTCGTTATTCGTTGCTATGGATTCAGTTGCTCGTTGGTTGTTCGTGATCATTCCTTTGGTATTCCGCTTCAGGCGATTGATTGCTATGGATCCAGGTATTATTCTAATCCTTGATAATCCAACATGTCGTAGATCCTAAGGGTAGAGAACGTGTTGTTCTTATTGAGCATGCTTGTATGTCTTTATAGCTTCCGCCTAAGGTATTTCTTCTATGAGATTTGAGCATGCTTGTTCTTGTTGTTGTTATTAATAATGAATTAATTCCAACAGTTTACACTATGAGTACATCACTCCATTTCTCTTATTAAGTTAACCAATGCCATTTATTATTTTCATAACCTTTTTGGGCCGAAGTTTTCATTGATATAGATTGGCGTTCTAGGTGCAAGTGGGTTAGGTGCGTATCAAAATAAGAGTGTCTTTAATGGGAAAATTTAAGCAACTCATTTTGGGTTTTTAAGCAATATCATGTCATATTTAGTGATCTCTACAATGTCAAGCTGTGTTGCATGGGTACGGGTGTGTACCCGGTGTGGATACGGGTATTGATACAGGGATACGCCATTTCTAAAAAAATTAGGGTACGGGTACGTCGATATAATTTATTAAAAAAATTATATATATATATATATATAAAGAAATAAATCAAAATGTTATTCGATTAAATATGACTAGATTCATGTGCAGAATAAATTCATATTAAAAAAATGCAAGAGTCCAATATGGTGTCATGTATGTTCACTTGTGTAGAACTCATACATAATAGAAAGAAACAAAAAACAGAAATGATATTTAGACACCCCTTTTGGTACACCATATGCCAACACCGTATAGTATTGTTCAAAAATAATAATAAAAACACGGCACGTCTCACTCCCACGTTCCATGTTTCCCTCTATATCTGTTTCCCTCTTTTATTTTTATTTTTTTAATTTTCCCTCTGCCATCAGCGAACTTCACGGAGCAGGAACGATGCCCACCCATCGCCGTACAACGCCGCTAGACACCTGTGCAAAGTGGCTTTGGTCCTTATTCCCTCTTTCTCACTCCCACGCTCCTCTTTCCCTATATATCCCTTTCCCTCGCTTTTTTTTTAATTTTCCTCCGCCATCAAGAAACTTCATGGAGCATTTCGCGATGCCCACCCATCGCCGTGCCAAACGCCGCTAGACAGCCCCAGGCAGTGGCACCCATGCTTATTCCCTCTTTTCCTCTGCCACTTTGCCCTTGTGTTTAATTTTTATGCGAACTCGACGGCGTTGGAGTCTCCCACCATCATAGCCGCCGTCGAGGCTCCACCTCACGGACAATTTCGTGTACCAGACCGATCCTCTTTCCCTCTGCCACTTTTCGTATTTTTTTTAACAATTTTTACTCTCCCTATTTCCTGTTTGTCACTTCTATGCATTCTGTGACTTCTCTACTTGTATGATCAAAGTTTTCATGTTAATTTATTTCATCAAATATTTATGCAATGCCCCATTGTTAAGCTGGTGATGTTTGCCTCCCAATTAGTATCCCATATTCTTGAGTTACATCCCTGAGTTTGTTGAGTTGAACTATTTGTTGCCCTTTTTTGTCATCAATGTTTTGAAATTTTTTATTCCTTCCGTGTGTTTGTGGTTCATGGAGTTGTCCATCATTCCATGTTAATCTTGGTTGAGCATTGATGTGGACCTTGTTGGCTATTGTTGAATATTTTTGAATGAATGAATGTTTGTCTGAGATTGATGTTGTTTGAGAGTGATGGAAAACTTTGTTCTTTTGAAGTTTTCCTGGAACAATGTGTTGATGGTTTTTTGTCTGCAAAATTTTGAATTTTTTTTCTTCCTTCTTTTGTTAACTCAATGTGTTCTTTTGAATTTTTTTTCTCTGCATGGTTGGTGTAAATGGTTGACACAAGTTGTATAAGTAGTTAACTCAAGTTGTGTAAGTGGTTAACACAAATTTTAAGTGAAATTCAGGGTTGGTGTAGGTGGTTAACAGTATTTGTGTAAGTGGTTAACACGAGATGTGTAAGTGGTTAACATGAGTTCTGTAGTTAGTTTATTGATTGCAAATTGAAATTTTATATTATTCTCATGTGTTGTGACACTTGATTTATTTTGGGGCCATTGCATACTTATCAAGCATTTTTTTGGATACAGTCTTCTTGATATTGTAGCAGAATATTTCCTAGAAGCGGATATTCAATAGACTGAATGTTGTTGCCGATATTCAAACATATCACATACCTTGCTTTTGTGGTGTATGCGGCTATGCTTATACTTGATGATATGATTTATGGGTTCATTATGTTATGTGTGTTAGTGGTACTCTAAGGCCAATTCTTTTTCAAGCTTCAATTTTTTAGTTGGACAATACCATAGCTACATTCCAAGCATTTCAACAAAGTTCATTTTTTCAGTAAGTAACATGACAATAGTTTTTTCCCTCTTTGTCTTGTGATCAAAGTTTACACGGATAGTTTTTTACAAAGGTTTTGAGCAACTGTTTCACACATGATTAATGTTGTACACAGTGTCGGTTAATGAAGTTCAATATATGGTTAACGAGTTATCATGATTGTCATATTAGTTATAAATTCATGTTATAATTGTGGCATAACTTATGAAGGATTTGATTGGGATATGTTATGCGGATTTGGTGTGGGACATGCAATTGAAAGTTCATGGATAGTTCAAACATTTTCGATACTTGTGTTGATATTGATGGTGAAGCTAATGAAGTTGATGGCTTTAATGGTGAAGATGCAAGTTTGGAGCCTACATCAGTAAGATGTTTTACTTTTGTAGATATGGATACTTGTGATGGCATTGATGGTGAAGCTAATGTAGTTGATGACTTTAATGGTGAAGATGCAAATTGGGAGCCTACAGCAGGGATGTGTTTTTCTTCTTTAGATGAGTTGAAATCATTTTATGCAAATTATGCTTCTGTAAAGGGTTTTGGCTGGAAGATCAGAACATCAAAAAAAGGTAAGGATGGGGAGATAAAGTACATGATATTGTCATGCGCAAGAGAAGGAAAATGTGTGTCAGACAAATCATGTTCGTTGAAGACGCTTCCGACCAAAGCAAAAAATTATCCAGCAAATATTACAGCTAAGTTGGCAAAAGATGGGTTGTGGTACATTAACAAGGTTGAACCTAACCACTCTCACGAGATTAGCCCGACAAAGTCAAGGATGTTCAAGGCTAACAAGAATTTGAACATGCATGTAAGGAGAACAATTCAAATCAACGATGATGCAGGGGTGAGGATCAACAAGACTTTCCAATCTCTTGTTACTGACGGTGGAGGCCATGAAAATATAACATTTTCTGAAAGAGATGTGAGGAATTGTGTTAACAAGGAAAGGCGCTCCATTGGAAAAGAAGGTGATGGCAAAGCGTTGAAAAGGTATTTTTGTCAAATGAGGGAACAAAATACAAGTTTCTTTTATGACATAGACTTGGATGACGATTTTCATGTAAAGAACGTGTTTTGGGCTGACGCAAGAAGTAAGGCTGCATATGAATCTTTTGGAGATGTTGTGACCTTTGACACAACGTATTTGACCAATAAATATGACATGCCCTTTGCTGCATTTGTCGATGTGAATCATCATGGCCAGTCAACTTTACTTGGATGTGGTTTGCTTTCATCGGAAGACACAGAGTCATTTGTGTGGCTTTTCCAATCTTGGCTTCGTTGTATGCTGGGAAAGGCCCATACGGGTATTGTGAATGACCAATGTAGGGCTATGAAAAATGTCATTCAGTTGGTCTTCCCCAACATTCGACATAGGTGGTGTTTATGGCATATAATGAAAAAAATCCCGGAAAAGCTAAGTAGATATGGTGAATATAAAAAGATCAAGAGTTTGATGAAAGAAGCGGTTTATGATACATTGACACCGGCCGCATTTGAAGAAAAATGGTGTTCTTTTGTGCAGAAATTTGATCTGGGAGATAATGAGTGGTTGAGTGGGTTGTACAAGGAGCGTCATAGATGGGCACCGATTATGCTGAAGAAATGTTTTTGGGCGGTGCATGTCGACAACACAAATGAAGTGAGAGCATACATGCTTTCTTTGATGGATATATCAATTTCAATACCGCTTGCATCAATTTGTAAAGCAAAGATGATAACGCCCTTAAAAGTAGAGCAGAAAAGGAATTTGAAGCTGATTTTCGATCATTTGATACCACAATTCCTTGTTTTTATTCCTCGTCAATCGAAAAGCAATTCCAAGGTGAATACACTCATGCTAAGTTTAAGGAGGTCCAGGCTGAATTTAGGGGTAAAGTTAATTGTGCTGCATTCTTAAAGACTATGGAGGGTAACCTTACTACTTACCATGTCGTGGAGGATTTGTTAATTGGAGATAGAACAAAAGAACGTACCTGTGAAGTTGTTTTTAATCATGACAATCATGATGTAATCTGTGAATGCTTGTTGTTTGAGTTCAGAGGTATTTTGTGTCGTCATGTGCTATGTGTCTATACTCAAGAAAGGGTGCAAAACGTGCCATTGAAGTATGTTTTGGCAAGATGGAGCAAAAATGTCAAAAGGAAGCATTCTTATATTAAGAGCAGCTACAGTGTGAAGGAAATGAAGCCGCAAATGGACAGGCTTGACAATTTGTGCAAACATTTCTATGAGGTTCTTTGAAGTGGCTGCAGTCTCGAAGATGTAACTAAGGCTCTCCATGATAATCTGCATGAATTTATATCTAATTTGCCATCCAAGGATGGTACGACGAATCTTGTTAACCGTAGCTCATATGATGACTCGAACCCAAATAATATTACCAGGAGGGATGAAAATGTTATTCCTGAAATTCGCAGTCCATTGCGAGTGAAACGTAAAGGCTGTCCTCCAACAAACAGAAAAATATCCTTCGTTGTCAAAGTTGTCAACAGGTTGAGGAAGCGAACCAAGCGAAGTGATGATCAAGAGACTACTAGGGTAAGTTTTTTTTCCACATAAATTATGTGTTAACCATGTACGACACAATGTTAACCAGAAAACTCAAACAGTAATGAAGGTTGACTATTGCATCTTACATTTTTTGTCCAAATGTGTTGCAGGCCAATGTTGGAAGGGTGGGTAATCAGAGCACAAGTAATATCCATGTAGAGTCATCTGTTGAGGTCGTGACTGGTGGAGATTTGCTGGATGTAAGTACCATGGTTCGTGTCCGTTATAATATTGTGCTAAACGTGTAGAATTTGTGGTTTGGTTTATTATGGGTTAAATTTGTATAATTTGATGGTTTTATGTGTTGTGTCATAGAGTTTCCGGATAACTCGCATGTACTATTTCTTGAGGAAAAACTAAAATTCTAGCATTCTACTTGGATCCTTTCTCTATACAGAGGCATCTAATTGTGTGTAATGTTGCATCTTACAATTTTTAATTTTTTTTTCAAATGTGTTGCAGGCCAATGCTGGGAGGGTGGATAACGAGAGCACAAGCAATATCCATGTAGAATCATCTGTTGAGGTCGTGACTGGTGGAGATTTGCTGGATGCAAGTACCGTGGTTCATGTCCGTTATAATATTGTGCTAAACGTGTAGAATTTGTGGTTTGGTTTATTATGGGTTAAATTTGTATAATTTGATGGTTTTATGTGTTGTGTCATAGAGTTTCCGGATAACTCGCATGTATTATTTCTTGAGGAAAAACTACAATATTACAGGATCCAAATATTGTATACACAGACTCGTATTAAAAGTGTGATTTATTGTCCAAATATTGTTCTTTTATTTGAGAATCTTATATGGTGTTGTCTAGGTTGGAGGTAATTTGTCATACATGGATCTCTTGACGTCCGAAATAGACTTCACAGGATCCTCGCAATTCAGTTCAAATTGGTGACAATTTGATCGTCGAGGAAGCCTTGGAAGATTAAGCACTATTTGGATTTTTTCTGCTGTTGCGTGGCATATGTATTTTGAGAAAGGTTCTCACATATTTGTATGGGTTGAAAGATTAGGAAGATACTTTTTGCATGCCGGTATGATTCAAGTCTTGTGTTGTGGCCGTTATTATTGTGGTTTACGGTTAAGGGACCAGCACTTTACTAATCAATATTGATTGGTGGTGCAAGTTAGTAGGAACGCAACCCGCTTTTGTCGCTTGTTGCATCACACGTTTGCAGCACAAATCATGGCTGCGGTCCTGCAAAGGATTTACGACTTTTTGTACATGTGCATAATGATTTAAAGAAGTGTATATAGATATAGATATAGATATACAACCCTATGTAAATGGTTCTATATGAAAACATGGTTAACAACTAGATGGTTAATGTGTTATACTGAGCATTTGGTGAATTATTGACAACCCATTGAAAACATGGTTAACTACTAGCACATTCCGAAAGGCTACATATTTACAAAGACTTCTACTAGTGGAAGTCATGTATAAAACCGTATTTTTTGCACATTGATTGATCTAATGGCGATCCCTATCCTTCATGTGTAGCTCAACTATACATAACACATTAGTAGTAAGTTACATTGAACCTCAAACTCACAGAATTTCAATTCATGTTAATCTGTGGATCATGGCCTCAAGACGAGAGACCTGTTGAGAAATCAATTTTCGTGTTTGTTAGATGCTTCAAGCAAAGCCTCAATCTTGATCTGATCATTTTGTATGTGAGCCTGCTCTCACTTTCTTTTCCTCTAAGAATTTATTGTGTTCCTCCGGAGTAGGAGAATTTTCCATGGACTTGTCTATTTACACATTAAAGACGCAAGAAATGAGTTTCCAGTAGTTACATATAACCACTCAGTTAACCACCTATACAACTTGTGTTAACCACTTTAACAAAGTCTGTTAACCACTTACACACTTCATCACTTAAAAGTTGTGTTAACCACTTACACAACTTGTATTAACCACCTACACAATGCATGTTAACCACTTACGCAAATTGAAGACCCACGAAGCGCGTCACGCGTGTTCTAAGCAGTTGAAATGCGCGTCGCACACTAAGACAGAACCAAAATGAAAAGCAAGCGCCTTGCGCGCGTAATGATGCGCGTCACGCGCGCCTTTGCACCTGATTATGTATTTTTGTGCGCGTGGAGCGCGTTTTAGTCTTCACATTCGCGCTCTACACGCGCAGAGACATAGTGGAAAATCTGAAATGCGCGTGACGCGCGGTCCAATACCTTCATCCGCGCGCCACGCGCGTTTATATCAGATACTTGGCGAATTTTGTGTATTCAGATGCGTTCATATCATAGGCACTCTAACACCAACAAAAAAATATTATAGGCACTCTAGAATTCTCTTGTTTTCCGTTTGTTGAGTTGTTGAGAGTCAATTTTTTGATCATGCTTTGATTCTTGACATGGCCTCAAGTGCAACAACAACGCCTGTTAACCACTTACACAACTGCTGCTCACCATTTACACAACTTGTGTTAACCACTTACAGAACTCACGTTATAGAGTTGCACTGCATGTCACTTAAGTTTTGCGTTAACCACTTACAAACCTAACGTTAACCACTTACAAAATGCATGTTAACCACTTATAAACGACTATGTTTATTGACAGCCTCCCCATCATCTCACTGTGTTAACCACTTACACAACGCGTGTTAACCACTTACACAATGTCATACATATTGAAATTCAGTGTAATATCAGTAGGTAAAAACAACTAATTAGCATGGTCCTGTGAGCATCATGACCTGATTATCATGGTTTTCCAACCAATAGATTTTTCATGGCAATTTAAAATTTTCACATTAAAGCTCTTGCAAAAAGCTGTGAATCTCAATGGTTTTGGCTTAAGGATGACAATGTACTAAGTGACATTTAAACAAACACTTGGTGCTCACAACTAGTTTTCACAGTCACATACACTTAGGAGCAACACATTTGTCCAACAAACATATATTATGAGCATAATATGAAGTATGGTGTGGCTCATTCTCATTTTCTATTCCACGAACTCTCATGAGCATTTTGTCAAACACATGGTGTGCATACATAAACACAAAGCAACTCAGCAATGTCTCAACATGCATAAATGTCCCAAACACCACAAACTCAACTTCTCAACCTCAACAAGCACAAGGAATCAAAACCCACAACAACAAATATCAGATTTCGCAACTTCATTTTTTCCAAAATCCTTCTTCCATCATGAGAGGAGATGTGCAGAAACTTAAAATGAGGGTGTTGAAGTTATAGAGTAACTTACTTGGTGATTGATGATGTATGATTTGAAGAAAAAGAGAAGATTAACCCTTCCTTTTGGAGAGATTGAGTGCGTGTTGAGTGATTTCAATATTTGAGAGAGTTAGGTTTTTGTGAGACATGAAGGAGTGTGTGAGAAATGGTGTGCCACGGTCTGAATTTCTGAATAAAAACATACGATGCGAGTCATGCGCAAAAAATTGGCTAATCCGTGCGTCACGCGTACAGGAGACAGAATTGAAAACAGAAAAGGCGCGTCATGCGCGTTTTAGTCTTCACAATCGCGCACCACGCGCGCAGATACAGAGTTGAAAATAAAAAAGGCACGTCACGCGCGTTCCAATGCCTTCATCCGCGCGTCATGCGCCTTTACACTTAAAAGTTTTGTTAACCACTTACACAACTATTGTTAACCACTTACACAAATCATGTTAACCATCTACACAAATACTGCATTTCACCTCAAAAATGTTAACCACCTACATATTTTTACAACGTTTGTCACATATTTGTATGGGTTGGAAGATTAGGAAGATACTTTTTGCATGACGGTATCATGAATTTATTGTGTTCCTCCAGAATAGGAGAATTTTCCATGGACTTGTCTATTTCTGTCATAGAAGACGCAAGATTGATAAAGTTCCATATATGGTCAGAAAATTGCTTACCTTCAATTCCTACACAAAGCTTGTTAACCACTTACACAACATGTGTTAACCACTTACAGAAAGCATGTTAACCACTTCGAACTACACTGCATCTCATTTCAAAGTAGTGTTAACCACTTACACAACGCGTGTTAACCACTTATATAACTTGTGTTAACCACTTACAGGAACCCTGTTAACCACTTACAAAATACACTACATTTTACTTAAAAAGTTGTTAACCACTTATAGAACTCCTGTTAACCAGTTACATAACTTGTGTTAACCACTTACACAAAGCTTGTTAACCACTTGCATAACTTGATCATACTATCCCTGTTAACCACTTACACACTTACGCATACCCTGGGAACCACTTACACACACCCTCTTAACCTGTTACACAAACACACTATACTACCAAATGTAATTCATGTACTATTTGTTGATAGATTACTGAAATGGAAACTTGACATAATTGTTCACAAAACACTGTTAACTTTACACAACTTTACACAAACATACTACTACGAAATAACAGCCCAAAAGATTACAACAGCCCAAGAGTATTTAAACAACAGCCCAAAAGATTACGAGTCAAAAACAACACCCCAAAACAACAGCCCAAAAGTATCAACAGCCCAAACAACTCAAAAGATTACAAGTCTTCAACACAACCCAACAGACGCTATGCATTCTTCGTAGTTTGCCGTGCTGCTCTTTGCATGGTAGTCCTTCTTTTCCTTGTCATATATGTGTGAATGAATGGACTCTTAGTTGCCACACTTTGCACACGCCGCCTTGGGTTTTGTTTAACTCTTGTCATGATGTTTGATTTATCGCCAGCTTCACCGTCTTCATTTCCTTCTTCATCACCATCACCATCCCCACCATCCTCATTAGCAGTATGATCACCATCAACATCCCCACCTTCACCTTCACCTTCACCATCACCACCATCCTCATTTCCTTCTTGATCACCATCAGCATCCCCACCTTCACCATCTTCACCATCACGCCTCTTAGGAGTACTCACTAATGCGTCGACAAGATCAAAGATTACCTGCGGGTTTAATTATTGGAAAAATCAATTTCGACGAACATAACTTGTGCAGAAAACTTAAAATAAAATTTGAAAATATGACGAAATTGATGGCAGCATATAACATATTATTAATGTCTTGCAGCCTGAAGAATCAGCCTGAAGAACCATACTTGCTATTTGATACTTGATCCAATTGTAAGTCTTTGCAGTTTTGTATAGGAAATAACTCGAGCAATATAGGTTTGACTAATATAAGTGGAGTACTCACCATCTTCACCATGACGCTTGTAGGAGTACTCACTAACGCGTTGCCAACCTCATCGCAATATCGATTGTGAGGAGATGGAATCAATGGGGATGCATAAGCAACTTCATCGCCAACCTCAATAGCAACATCGGTGTGAGGAGATGGAATCAATGGGGATGCATCATGGGGTTCTGGTCCTTGATCGGTCGATCTTTTAGCATCTTGACATCCGCCTCAAGAATAGAAATTCTTTCTTGAGAATCTTTGGTGCTCCACTACCAAACGCCGATACTCAGAAACACGAACATACTGCTGTTCTGCATCCTCTAAGGCATCTCTGACCACGTCAAACTGTAGCTCCTCACCAGTTGCCGTTAAGTTTTCAATTACCTGCCAACACAAAAAGCACATCAAATACACATTGTATATAAGTTTTCAACATGTTCTATAAACAAATAATAATCATGCTTACCACATGTCGCCGAAATGCATCTTGTATTATTTTGATCTTATGTCGTACAATTGGCCAATTCAAAAAACGGGGGAAAAGGAACCTATGAGGTATGTCAGGTGTTTCCCCCAAAGACAAGTGGTTGAAGGCCCAAATCTACAAAAAAAGATTAATATACTTAATACATGTATTTATATGTAAAAATAACAAAACACGTATAACACACGATCAAATATATACCTGTAAGACACCAGACATCCTCTTAAATGGGTTTCACAAACATTTTTTCCTTCCTTCACAATGAAGACACTTTGTTCAAACTTGCAACTACAAACTTATGTACGGCTTGTCCCCACTTATACCTATGAAGGGACTGTAGGTTATCTAAATACTTAATGTAACCACAATATATACGTTTCCCGGACTGGGGAAAGTAAAACTCTCCAAACGCCAATAGTATATAAAGTCTACAAAAATTTAATACATCATCATCGCCACACTCAACAAGTTTATCAACAATTGAATCTATTGTTACATCGTCTTCTCCAAACAAAGACAATGTACTACTTTCCCCGCGTTCATCGCCTTGCAACTCCTCACACACAATAGGGAGTCCTAGTGCAAAACATACATCAATAGGCTTAAATCGCACTACTGAACCCCCTACTCTAAAACCCTCATACTGTTCATCCCACCTACTAGCTAATTCAGACAACAAAAGAGAAGAAATTTAGAAATTATCTGGCATGTTTACAACCCACTTGAAAGGGGTCGCCTCAATTTGGGCTCTTCGTGCCCTCACAAATTCTTGTTCACTTCAACCAACTCGATTGGAGCACATGCATGCCTCAAACGTACCTGACAAGTATGAATAAAATTTATGTCATTGCCAATTAATTTGCACTCATGTAAATACAATAAGTTAATCAGTTCCTTACTTTTTTATCCTTTGAGCTACTAGCCCGCTGCTTCTTTGTTGGTGGTGCCATGCTCAAAGCAATACACTGTACAATGCCACCAATCCAAATTAATATGGAGACTACAAGTGAACAAGTTCTAGGAACAAAACATATAGACCTATCAGGTTTTAAAAATCATAACATATAGCATTTTATAAAAACTTGAACCAGTTAAATTATCCAATAACCAAAATGAAGAAGCATGAAGGAAATGGTGGCAGCATATAACAGATTATTAAAGCCTATTTATTTTAATGTTGCCCATGCACCTAAACTACTTTTACACGAGAAACACATTGTTGCTTCTCACAAAATTGTGTTTTCGAACACATGATTGGCCAGCTTTAAAAGGTTAACATTATCTTAGTCACATAATACAAAGGAAAACAATTGCTCTAAAACGGTAGGACTTTTCCCAAATACCAGATCAAGATCATGGCATCATTATATCGGTTCTTAATTTTAGAGGAAAAAGACTCCTTCCATTTGCATAGACCATGTATTCCCTAACAGCTTAGTAAAAGGTTGCAAAAATATATTATTCAGATAAAGTGGACAATAATTTTGTGTTACTCAACCCCACGGCCATGCATCCGAGAACTAGAGTTTAAAAAACCGGGGGGGGGGGGCAATCTATAAATAACAAGGTAACAACTTATTACAACCAATACAAAACTCATTAATACTTCAGCCCAACAATTTGGACAACCTCCCCATCATAAAACCAATTTGATGTTCCACAATGTAAGCCTTTGAGCAAGAACACAATTCGAAAGAAAATAAAATACTTCAAAATTACTAAATTACCATTAAATTAATATCAAAAAGTCCTAAAAACTTATAACAGAGATTGTTTTAGAACACAACGGGCTCAACAATCAAAATTCAACCAAAATAATGAAATGGAATGATCATAAGTTTGTGCTTTCTTGATGCTATTGTTGTAACGACCCTCATTTTTTTTTAGTAGCAGTTATTTTAATTAATTGCACTATACGTTTGTGCACAAATAGAGACTTTTAATTTAATTGAATGATTCTTGAGAGTTGTTAAAAAAAAAAAAAAAAAGGTGTGGTAATGCCTTGGGCTAGCACCTTATATGCAGGGTTATATTTTTTTCCACCTACCTAATGGGCCAACACTCATGGGCTCCCTCCAACCCAAATAATAGAAAAACTGGCATGTGAAGGGTGTAAACCCTTGCGCCTCCAGCCCTCTCTCTCTCAATTTGATTCACTTGTTTCTTCTCCTTCCTATCTCTAAACCCTAGCGCCACACAAGGTTGAAGGAAGCAATCCACATTTTTCCTCTCTTGCATAATTCGGCCACCAAGGTTAGGAGCAACCCCATCTTTGTTCTTCATCAGAAATTGGGTAAGTCATGGTTCTTTTCCTTCCTAAATTTCGCATCCTAGAGATTTCGAGTTTTGGGGATTTCCAATGTTTCTTATGGCCTCTTTTTCTATTCGTAGCAAACTCATCGTAGGTTTGGTTCGAGTCATCATCATCCTCTTCAACAAGGGGATTTCGCAAGACACAAAGGTGGGGGAGATTATTGAGGTTGAGGATATTTGAGGGAATAGGTGAAGGGGTTGTCCTTGAACCAGTTGTTTGATAATTGATTGGAAAAATTGCTTTTAAATGTTTATAAACGATATAATTACTGTTTTGAATAAATTATGTGGCTGCCATGGCTGTTCATAGATGTTTCAAGTGCTAAGAAAATTTACGCTTTGATGCCTAGAATGTGGTTGAATCGTTAGAGCACTAAATTGACATGTTCGTTAATTTTGGTGATGATTTTCAATGTTGGAATCAATGAATTACGCTTTGAGATTATATAAATGATTAAAATAGATGCTATTTTATGGATATTGTTAGTTGAAATTTTAGAATCGAAGAAAATTGGGCGAAAACATACGAAAACGTTTTTAAAAAGAAAAAAACAACGTAGCGTTCCTGTCCAGCTTCTGTCGCTGTTTCTGTGTAGTTTCTGCTTGCTGTAATTTTGTGCAGTTTCTGTTTCTGTCGCTGCAGAATTTTCTGCTGCAGAATTTTCGTTGGCTTGCTGTATTTTTTTGTGCAGTTACTGTTTTCTGTTTCTGTTGCTGTTTGTTGCTTCTGTTTTCTGCAGAATTTACATTGTGCTGTGCAGTTTCTGTTTTGGTGCGATTTTTGCTATTGTTTTCGTGTCGTTGTTGTTTCTGTTATGTTTTCTGCAGATTTTAATTACATGATTAAGAAATAATTATTTTTAAGACAAGTCGTAGATTCCCTATGATTTATTCTTTGATCCACTTGTTATTTTGTGACGATGGTTGTGAAAAGTCCACACTTGTGGCAATGACCTTGAAAGGATAAATGACTTTGTATGTAAGTCCCCTAGCTATTAGTAGCCATAATGGGACTTGAGTCATTCCTTGTGAGATGATCCTAGCCATACGGGCCATGATGGATTATCGATGAAAAATTGAACTATGACGTTCGGAGGAAACCCGACCTTGTGCGTTTGTTTGTCATACAACCCTTGTAATAGGATGGGGGGAAGCATTATTGAAATGAAAGGTGGAGGCCAATATGAGTGAGCCTGCGCGGCAACACCTCGGCCTAGAGGGTGAGAAGCCAGAGTTTGTGTTCCCTGATAGTTTGAGTGTCGCGCCTTGACCGGGACCACTTATCGACTTAGCTACCCCGATCACCGGACATTATCATCCGTAGTCGAGAGTATGCGGTAATAGAGTAGTCACCCGCGAGGTGGTCTCTAATAAACTAAATATGTACTCCTAGGAGACTTCCCAGAGTAGTAGATGGTACCACATGCATAAGAAGTAGTGTCGTTAGCGTCTGCATTATTTTCTTTTGATAATTATGTGACTATGAGTAATAATGAAATTTTTCTACGTGTATTCGTGGATGTTATGAGACGTTGTTACTACCTTATGTGAATTGGTTGCTATAGTGTGGTGTGGAAATATACATATACCAGATAATGTATATAAATATATTATTTATTAACCTTTCTCTCTAAATATCACTATAACTCGACTACAACGTACTCACCCCTCTGTGGTTGTTTGTCTCTTGTTCTTCTATGTTCAATTGCAGACACTACTAATACCAGAACACGTAGCTAGTTGTGAAGGCTTCTTATGGAGAACTTTTATGGTTTTATTTCGAATATTTTTCTTATTGAGACGTTGAGTCATTCATGTATTTTGTCGCTCTTGTGTAAGCTGGGCTAAGTGAAGCTCTGAGACTATGTGACACAGGTTTTATTTTTTCTTTGGGGGTTCGTAGGTCGTTTGGTTTTATTTTTATTTCACAAGTTCAAATAAGATCTTTGAAAGAAAAATACTTACTATGCTTGTTATTACGAAATACTTTCGAACTGAATGATGTCTGAATTCGATTCATTCATCGATTTATCGGTTGATCCTTTTTATATTTAATTCAATTTTTTTTATTTATCGTTACCTCCTCTGGAAAATAGATAATTCATTTTCATCCCGCAATGACTATTATATTTTAATTCAGTTTACTGGATCAAGAGCAAATTGATGTGTTTACCTTTTTCTTTTATTGAACGATTTTCGAAACGGGGATTAGGGTGTCACATTAAGTGGTATCAGAGCAGTTCGGTCTTACCGGACTGTGTGTATGTCTATTATGTTTCTCTGTGTGAACTCTGTGCTTCGTGCGTCAATGTTTGATTTATTTATTTATTTATTTATTTATTTACTTATTTATTTATTGATTTAGTTTATGGGTTGACGTTGCTTGTTGCATCCAATTTGGTTCTGATTGGTGCAGGGAGTAATGGCGGGTAGGAACGATAGAGCTTTAGCGGATGCACTCGTTGCCATGGCTCAGGCCGTACAAGGAATTCAAAATAGGAATGCTAATGCCGAGTCATTGAATTTAGAGGATTGGAGCAATTCCAAAAGAATGACCCACCTACCTTTAAGGGTGGACATGACCAGATGGTGCTTTCGAATCGGATACGGGAGATGGAGAAGATCTTCCGTGCTATGGCGTGTACGGATGCTCAAAAGGTGACTTTTGGTACCTTTAAGCTTGCTGAAGATGCAGAATACTGGTGGGAGAGTAACCGCCCACGTGTGGAAGCTGCACCCGGAGGAGTCACTTGGGAAGCCTTCAAAGAGATTTTCTTGGAGAAGTACTTTCCTGAGGATATCCGTAACCGGAAGGAAGCTGAATTCCTAGAATTGAAGCAGGGTAATATGTCAGTAGCTGAGTATATCACCAAGTTTGAAGAGCTGTCCAGGTACTATCATCCATATGTGGGAGAAGCTGGTGAACGTTCGAAGTGTGTGAAATTCACCAATGGACTGCGACCTGAAGTCAAGTTAGCCATTAACTACCAGAGAATTCGACAGTTCTCTGAATTGATCCACAGCTGTAGAATGTGGGATGAGGACAACAAAGCTAAAGCAGCACACTACAAGTCGGTTGGCTCCCAGAAGGACAAGAAGAAAGACAATAAAGACTTCCAGAATCGGGGAAAGCCATACCCAACTCCGAATGGACGGTTTGGACATAACCGTAATGGTAACCGCAATCAATCTTTCAACAAACCTGCGGCACAAATGTTTGGCGGAGGTGGAGGGGGCCCTTCGACCCCTCTGCGTTGCATGAAGTGTGGCAAGTACGGACATACCTACCGAGATTGTCCTGAAAAGCAAGTGATCTGTTTCAACTGTGGAAGGTCAGGACATATCGGAAGGGAGTGCCCGAATCCGAAGAAAGAACCAAACGGGAATGGAGGGCAGAATTCCCAACCCAACCGACCTAAGCCAACAGGACGAGTCTTTGCTCTCAACGTGACTGAAGCCGCCGGCCGACAACCTTATCCAAGGTACGCGTGCTTCATACATGGAACTCCTTTAGTGGTACTTTTCGACTCCGGTGCTACGCACTCCTTTGTGTCAAGTGAATGTGTGAAAAAATTGAATTTGCCTGTTTCACCCCTACCCTGTGAGCTTGAGGTTGAGACACCAGCAAATGGTAAAGTCCGAACTTCTTTTGCTTGTTTAAAATGTCCTTTGTCCATAGGTGACAAGAAATTTGTGGTTGATTTGGTTTGTTTGCCTTTGAGTCAACTTGATGTAATTCTTGGCATGAATTGGTTAGCTACTAATCAAGTCATTTTAAATTGCTTTGAAAAGACTGTTTGCATTCCTGATTCAGTTGAACCCAGAGACCATCGACTCTTAACGGCCAACCAAGTACAGGCATATTTGAAACAAAATGCCCAAGTTTACATGATGATAGCCTCTCTAAAAGTCGAAGACCAAGTCAGGATAGATGGTATGCCTATAGTGAGTGAGTATTCCGATGTGTTTGAGGAAGTGCAAGAATTGCCTCCAGAGAGAGAGACTGAATTTACCATAGACTTAGTACCAGTTATTGGTCCCATATCTATAGCTGCTTTTAGGATGTCTCCGCAGAACTAGTTGAGCTTAAGCAACAGTTGGAGGAACTGCTAGAGAAACAATTTGTGAGGCCAAGTGTATCCCCTTGGGGTGCACCAGTGTTGTTAGTCAAGAAAAAGGATGGGAGTATGAGGTTGTGTGTAGATTACCGCCAATTGAACAAGGTAACTATTAAAAACAAGTATCCCTTGCCTAGGATAGATGATCTGATGGACCAGTTAATTGGAGCCTGTGTGTTTTCTAAGATAGACCTTAGGTCAGGTTATCATCAAATCCGAGTGAAGTCTGAGGACATCCCAAAGACTGCATTCAGAACCCGTTATGGGCACTACGAGTACCTAGTTATGCCATTCGGTGTAACTAATGCTCCTGCCATGTTCATGGACTACATGAACCGAGTCTTCCACCCATACCTTGATAAGTTTGTAGTGGTCTTCATAGATGATATCCTAGTGTACTCTAAGAGTAGGGAAGAACATATGGAACACTTGAGTATAGTATTACAGACCCTTAGGGAGAAGCGACTTTATGCCAAGCTTTCTAAATGTGAGTTTTGGTTGGAGGAAGTGAGTTTCCTAGGACATGTGATCTCAAGAGGGGGAATAGCAGTAGACCCATCCAAGGTAGAAACGGTGTTGAAGTGGGAATCACCTAAATCAGTGACTGAGATTAGGAGTTTCTTAGGCCTTGCAGGATACTACCGTAGATTCATAGAGGGATTCTCTAAGTTAGCCTTGCCTTTGACAATGTTGACCAGGAAAGGAAAAGCTTTTGTGTGGGATCCTCAGTGTGAAAATGGATTTCAGGAGTTGAAAAGGAGATTGACTTCTGCCCCAGTTTTAGTGCTACCTAATCCAAGTGAGCCTTTCAAGTGTATTGTGATGCATCTAAGTTAGGACTCCTGAGGTGTGCTCATGCAAAATAGGCGTGTAGTGGCCTATGCCTCTAGGCGATTGAAAACCCATGAAAGGAATTACCCCACTCATGATTTAGAGTTAGCCATTGTGGTGTTTGTGTTGAAAATATGGAGACATTACTTGTATGGTTCTAGGTTTGAAGTGTTTAGTGACCATAAGAGCCTTAAATATCTTTATGACCGTAAAGAATTGAATATGAGACAATAAGGTGGATAGAGTTTCTTAAGGATTATGATTTTGGGCTTAACTATCACCCCCAAGCAAAGCCAATGTTGTGGCTGATGGTTTGAGTAGGAAACCCCTACATCTTTCCGCTATGATGGTTAGAGAGATGAGTTTGATCGAAGAGTTTAGGGATCTGAGCTTAGTTTGTGAGGTCACTTCTAAGAGTGTGCGACTAGGAATGTTGAAAGTCACTAGTGGATTACTAGAGCAGATTAGGGAAGGTCAGAAGACCGATCAACATCTTTTGGATCAGAAGGAGCTTATCGCTCAAGGTAGGGATATAGGTTTTAGTGAAGGGACTGATGGGATTTTGAGGTTTCGAGGTAGGGTTTGTGTACCTGATGTTCCTGAGCTTAAGATAATGATTTTAGAGGAAGGGCACAAGAGTAGTCTAAGTGTTCACCCCGGGGCCACCAAGATGTACCAAGACCTCAAGAAAATTTTCTGGTGGCCTGGAATGAAAAAGGAGGTAGCAGAATTTGTCTACGCTGCTGACTTGTCGAAGGCCAAGATAGAGCACCAAAAACCATCCGGGTTCTTACAACCCTTGAGTATTCTGTATGGAAATGGGACAAGATAGCAATGGACTTCGTGATCGACTCCCTCAGACTCCTATAGGAGTAGATGCCATCCGGGTTGTTGTAGACATGATTGACAAAGTCCGCACATTTCATCCCCGTGAATGTGGAATACCCTTTAGAAGTCGACTGTGTTGTACATTAGGGAGATAGTAAGGTTGCATGGCGTACCTTCTAGTATTGTGTCCGACAGAGACCCTGTGTTTAGCTCTAGATTTTGGGGAAGCTTACATGAGGCTTTAGGAACCAAACTCAAGATGAGCTCGCTTATCACCCTCAGATCGATGGTCACCTGAGCGGACCATCCAATCATTAGAGGACTTGTTAAGAGCTTGTGTATTAGAACAAACCGTAGTTGGGATACCTTCTTACCTCTTGTTGAGTTTACCTACAACAATAGCTATCATTCCAAAGATTGGGATGGCACCCTATGAAGCCTTGTATGGCGTGAAGTGTAGGACTCCCTTGTGTTGGTATGAGACCTGGGAGAACCTTGTGTTGGGCCCTCAAATAGTTCAAGAAACCATCAAAAGGTCAAAATGATTCAGGACAAGATGAGGGCCACTCAAAGTAGGCGTAAAAGCTATCATGACAAACGAAGAAAGGATTTGAGATTTGAAGAGGCGACCATGTATTCTTGAGAGTCACTCCCAAGACTGGGTCAGTAGGGTAATGAAGTCGAAGAAACTTACACCTGCTTTATTGGCCCCTACCAAATTTTGAAAAAATTGGGGAAGTTGCCTACCGATTGCCTTACCACCTTTCCTTTCAAACCTTCATAATGTCTTCCATGTGTCGCAACTCCGTAAATATGTCCATGACCCTACTCATATAATTGAACTTGATGAAGTACCATTGAAAGAGAATCTTACCTATGAGGTACTACTGAGGAGGATTGAGGACCGACAGGTCAAGCAGTTGAGAGGGAAGGAGGTTCCGTTGGTCAAGGTTATTTGGGGAGGAGGCAATGAGGAGAGTGCTACTTGGGAACTTGAGAGTCTGATGCAAGCCTCTTATCCACACTTGTTTGACCACGGTAAGTTTCGAGGACGAAACTTTTTGTAAGGAGGGGAGGATGTAACGACCCTCATTTTTTTTTAGTAGCAGTTATTTTAATTAATTGCACTATACGTTTGTGCACAAATAGAGACTTTTAATTTAATTGAATGATTCTTGAGAGTTGTTAAAAAAAAAAAAAAAGGGCGTGGTAATGCCTTGGGCTAGCACCTTATATGCAGGGTTATATTTTTTTCCACCTACCTAATGGGCCAACACTCATGGGCTCCCTCCAACCCAAATAATAGAAAAACTGGCATGTGAAGGGTGTAAACCCTTGCGCCTCCAGCCCTCTCTCTCTCAATTTGATTCACTTGTTTCTTCTCCTTCCTATCTCTAAACCCTAGCGCCACACAAGGTTGAAGGAAGCAATCCACATTTTTCCTCTCTTGCATAATTCGGCCACCAAGGTTAGGAGCAACCCCATCTTTGTTCTTCATCAGAAATTGGGTAAGTCATGGTTCTTTTCCTTCCTAAATTTCGCATCCTAGAGATTTCGAGTTTTGGGGATTTCCAATGTTTCTTATGGCCTCTTTTCTATTCGTGAGCAAACTCATCGTAGGTTTGGTTCGAGTCATCATCATCCCTCTTCAACAAGGGATTTCGCAAGACACAAAGGTAAGGGGGAGATTATCGAGGTTGAGGATATTTGAGGGAATAGGTGAAGGGTTGTCCTTGAACCCCGTTGTTTGATAATTGATTGGAAAAATTCTGTTTTAAATGTTTATAAACGATATAATTACTGTTTTGAATAAATTATGTGGCTGCCATGGCTGTTCATAGATGTTTCAAGTGCTAAGAAAATTTCTGCTTTGATGCCTAGAATGTGGTTGAATCGTTAGAGCACTAAATTGACATGTTCGTTAATTTTGGTGATGATTTTCAATGTTGGAATCAATGAATTACGCTTTGAGATTATATAAATGATTAAAATAGATGCTATTTTATGGATATTGTTAGTTGAAATTTTAGAATCGAAGAAAATTGGGCTTAAAACATACGAAAAACGCTTTTTAAAAAGAAAAACAATGTAGCGTTGCTGTCCAGCTTCTGTCGCTGTTTCTGTGCAGTTTCTGCTTGCTGTAATTTTGTGCAGTTTCTGTTTCTGTCGCTGCAGAATTTTCTGCTGCAGAATTTTCGTTGGCTTGCTGTATTTTTTTGTGCAGTTACTGTTTTCTGTTTCTGTTGCTGTTTGTTGCTTCTGTTTTCTGCAGAATTTACGTTGTCCTGTGCAGTTTCTGTTTTGGTGCGATTTTTGCTGTTGTTTTCGTGTCGTTGTTGTTTCTGTTATGTTTTCTGCAGATTTTAATTACATGATTAAGAAATAATTATTTTTAAGACAAGTCGTAGATTCCCTATGATTTATTCTTTGATCCACTTATTATTTTGTGACGATGGTTGTGAAAAGTCCACACTTGTGGCAATGACCTTGAAAGGATAAATGACTTTGTATGTAAGTCCCCTAGCTATTAGTAGCCATAATGGGACTTGAGTCATTCCTTGTGAGATGATCCTAGCCATACGGGCCATGATGGATTATCGATGAAAAATTGAACTATGACGTCTGAGGAACCCCGACCTTGTGCGTTGGTTTGTCATACAACCCTTGTAATAGGATGGGGGGAAGCATTATTGAAATGAAAGGTGGAGGCCAATATGAGTGAGCTCAAGGCAACACCTCGGCCTAGAGGGTGAGAAGCCGAGTTTGTGTTCCTCGATAGTTTGAGTGTCGCGCCTTTGACCGGGACCACTTATCGACTTAGCTACCCCGACGTCACCGGACATTATCATCTCTAGTCGAGTATGCGGTAATAGAGTAATCACCCGCGAGGTGGTCTCTAATAAACTAAATATGTACTCCTAGGAGACTTCCCAGAGTAGTAGATGGTACCACATGCATAAGAAGTAGTGTCGTTAAGGCCTGCATTATTTTCTTTTGATAATTATGTGACTATGAGTAATAATGAAATTTTTCTGCGTGTATTCGTGGATGTTATGAGACGTTGTTACTACCTTATGTGAATTGGTTGCTATAGTGTGGTGTGTAAATATACATATATCTGTATACATATATAAATATATTATTTATTCACCTTTCTCTCTAAATATCACTATAACTCGACTACAACGTACTCACCCCTCTGTGGTTGTTTGTCTCTTGTTCTTCTATGTTCAATTGCAGACACTACTAATACCAGGACACGTAGCTAGTTGTGAAGGCTTCTTATGGAGAACTTTTATGGTTTTATTTCGAATATTTTTCTTATTGAGACGTTGAGTCATTCATGTATTTTGTCGCTCTTGTGTAAGCTGGGCTAAGTGAAGCTCTGAGACTATGTGACACATGTTTTATTTTTTCTTTGGGGTTCAGAGGTCGCTTGGTTTTATTTTTATTTCACAAGTTCAAATAAGATCTTTGAAAGAAAAATACTTACTATGCTTGTTATTACGAAATACTTTCGAACTGAATGATGTCTGAATTCGATTCATTCATCGATTTATCGGTTGATCCTTTTTATATTTAATTCAATTTTTTTTATTTATCGTTACCTCCTCTGGAAAATAGATAATTCATTTTCATCCCGCAATGACTATTATATTTTAATTCAGTTTACTGGATCAAGAGCAAATTGATGTGTTTACCTTTTTCTTTTATTGAACGATTTTCGAAACGGGGATTAGGGTGTCACAATTGTACCTTGCATCAACTACATTATTCATTCTCCCTATGCCAAAATCCACAATCCCAAAGTCACAGTTATAACCAAAATCTTACAAGGACAATGTTTAAAGGGAAACAAAGAAAGACAATCTAATGGGAAAAGCACCAAGTGCTTGGGTAGAAAGGAAGCAAGAAGACAAAAACAAAAAAAAAATATTATGCATAAATTTCATTAGCAGATTATAATTTCGTTTGTCAAACCTTATGTTGACCCAGTGCAATGCATTGCTTCTTCATGAATTTATTAGCAAATATAAAGACAGCTAATATACGAAAATAAAGTTTCCTTTCAAACAATTTAACAAAAACCACCAACAAGGTGGACATCCTCCAAGACAGAAAAGCAGAAAAGAAAATAATCGTTTAAAGTTTGATAATCAAATGGCAAATTTTGGCAAGCCCTACATGCTTTAACTATAAATCTTATTAATCATAGAAAGAAGACTATTAATCAATATCATCCAAAAAAATCATAAGGTTTTTATAAGGTTATGATATACACACCATGCATCTCCTAGAAGCAGAACCTAAAAACACATTAAAAGAAAGATTACAACAATAGAACACTAACAGAGAGAATATGCAAATTCAGTATTCTAAAACACAGTCACCAAGGATTCAATGAGACAATCAGACAACACATTAGAAAACAATATTTCAAAAACCTAACACATAATAACTGCACCCACCAACAACAAAAGCACAAAAATTTCAAGTAATAAAAAAACCCTAAACACAAGATAATGATAGTAGTATACAAATATCGCATGAAAATAAACCCATAATCGTTACCTGTGGGTTCTCCGGGGATGGGTTCTGTGGTGTCTTGATGCGGCGGCGGGACCACGACGAGCGTCACGGCGAGGGGATGACAAGTGCTGCGGCGGACTCGTTGAGGAAACACGGCGGCCACGGCTACGTTTTTCCCTCTCCTCCATGGTATGCGTGCGTGCAGAGAAAAGAGAAAGAGAACAAGACTAGACAAGCGAGACTGAGCCGAAAGAGACAAAGAATGGTGCTATGGTGCAGTGGCTGGCAGAGGACACAGCGGCTTCCTTCGTTGCTGTGCGCAGTGCGACTGCGCAAGAGAGAAAGAGCCAGACGAGAGAGTGTGAGCAGGAACGAAATGAAAAAGAAAAAGGATTTCTGTATAAAATGTCTCATGCGAATGACAAAAATACCCTGGGAATCTACGGTGTTGGCATACGGTGTACCAAAAGGGGTGTCTAAATATCATTTCTGAACAAAAAAATGCAAAAGAATCCAATATAATTAAACTAGTGGGCAAGCAATTCACCATGTCACTTAATAATTAATGGAAAACGTAACACGTCACAAATAAAGAAGGAATAGGCAGAAAACAATGGTCGCAGAAGTCAGAATTATAAATGTCTCACTGTTTGTTGCTTTGGTAATTTCAGCGACATGAAAACGTGGGGATCGGGGTTTGAACTCGAGTGTTACCATTTAGATGTGTGTGTGTATTTGTTGTTTACCATTTTTACTAGCTGACAAAAAAAAGAAGTCAGAATTATAAATAATAAAAGAATTTAAAAAGGAAACCTGCAAAGCGAGTTACGCGACGAGAAGAAAAAACTAGAAAGAAGAAAGCGCACAGGAGACAATCGAATGCGACAAACTAGATAGAAGAACGATGCAGAAGATGGAAGAGAAGTCCGAATGCACACTGTAGAGGGGTACTCCTTTTCTAAAAAAATTGAAAATAATAAAAGAATATAAAAAGGAAACCTGCAAAGCGAGTTACGCGACGAGAAGGAAAAACCAGAAAGAAGAAAGCGCACAGGAGACGATCGAATGCGACAAACTAGAAAGAAGAACGACGCAGAAGATGGAAGAGAAGTCCGATTGCGCACTGTAGTGGGGTACTCCTTTTCTAAAAAAATTGAAAAACCCCTAAATTTTACTTACAATTACAGTGTGACCCGACCCGTTTTTGGTAAAACGCCGTGTTTTGTTTTGCCCAGCCATATCTCACCGTACCCGAGCTGCGTACCCGGTCAAGAAACAAAAACAAAAAAAACTAAGGTACGCTTTCTGGTATGTATCGTACACGTACCGCATGCGTACCCGTATCTGGTACGTACCCAATATGGGTACTTCACCGTTTTTGTCGTACCGGTGCTTCAGAGATGTCACGTCATATTTAAGCAACTTATATACATTTTGCTCCGGCTTAAATACTATTTTGACCACTTAACTTATTTTTTGAGATTTAATTTGGTCCCATAACTTTTTTTGGGTCAAATCGGTCTTTTAATTTAACAAATTTGTCTCCGTTATTCCAACTCACCGTACTTGCATATGTGGATCTGACATGGCAAATGAGTCAGCATTTTTATTCATTTAACTATTATTGAATTAATCTAAAATATTAAAACCAGTTAATTATTCACTTGACTAATGGTTAATGGTGAATTATTATAATTTTAACTAATGGTTAGTGGTGAATTATTATAATTTTAAAATTAATAATTGCCATGTGGCATTAAAAAAATTATATTTTTGCCCAGTCATTTGCCACATCTATTACCCATCAGAGAAAGTTAACATCGTTACTACCATATTGACGAAAATGACTAACATAGTCCAATTTATTAAATTAAAGGAATAATTTGACCAAAAAAAAGTCATGGGACTAAATTAAACCCCAAAAATAAGTTAAGCGACCAAAATGGTATTGAAGACTTTTGTTCCAATGGTGTAATTTTAAGCAACCAACGCTTTTATTATTTTTTATTTGCAATTAATTTTCTTTAATATTTACAAAAAGTATCAAAATCTTAAATTCTTAATTTTAAAAACAATAATAATAATAATTAAAATTGTGGTTTTTTTTAACGAAATTAGAATTATAGTTACGTGTATAACCAAAAAAATATTACATATGGTTAAAAAAAAAAGAGAAAAGCTACATAAAAAAAAGAGGAATGTTATTTGGTACGAAGTAGTGTCCGTACAAATTTTAACGAATACAAAGGGGAGATGGTTTTTATTTTCGAAATAAATGAAAATCAAAATAGATTTGAATCACAATACCATCGCACGGTTATTATGCATTTGTCAAATTTCATAAAAACAATTTCGTACCTTCTATCATTTTCCCAGGAAAAAAAAAAAACTTCGCGGGAAGCTTCCCTAATCCAAAGTAATCACTCCCAATTTTAAAATGTGAAACACCAATTTTGAAAATATCCCCTTTGTCTCACACTCCCAAATGAAGAACCCAACCCAGTTACTCACCCTTCTATCTATCTATCCATCCTATTAAGTTGCCACCAAATCCCTAAGTAGGCCACGTGGCAACTTAGGGGAAAATTAATTTCCGCCCCTCATGCGCTCTGCTCCCTCTTTTTTACTCTTTTTTTTTCTTTCCAAATTTCCTTTTCCCATACGTGGCTCCCCCTTTCACCTTTTTTTTCCTCTTTTATCTTTTTCTGCTCACTAACGCCTTATTCCAACTTTTTTTTTAAGTTTTTAAGTTGGGCCAAATAAATCCTATAAATTTTTAAGTTGAGTCAAATAGGTCTTATAAATTTTTAAGTTGGGCAAAATAGGTCCTATAAGTTTTTAAGTTGGATCAAATAAGTCATTTTCAGCCAAATAAGTTTTTTAAGTTGAGCCAAATAGGTACCATAAATTTATAAGTTGGGTCAAATAGGGTCTATAAGTTTTTAAATCGGGCCAAATAAGTCCTTTTCGGCCAAATAAGTCATTTAAGTTTTTAAGTTGAACCAAATAAGTCATTTTCGGCTAAAATTGGGTCAAATAAGTCATTTTCGGCCAAATAAGTCTTTTAAGTTTTTAAGTTGGGCCAAATAAGTCCTTTAAGTTTTTAAGTTGGGTCAAATATGTTCTATAAGTTTTTAAGTTAGGCCAAATAATTCATATAACTTTTTAAGTTGGGCCAAATAAGTTCTTTTGGCCAAATATGTCTTTTTTAAGATTTTTAAGATGGGTCAAATAGGTCCTATAAGTTTTTAGATTGGGCCAAATAGGTCCTTTTCGGCAAAATAAGTCCTTTAAGTTTTTAAGTTAGGCTAAATAAGACCTTTAACAATTTTTCTTTTCATTTTTAATTAATTTTTTTTATTTCTATAGTTTTTAAATTTTTATTTTTTTTATTTTATCTTTACAAATATTATTATTATTTATAAATGATAAATGATTATTTTTATTTTAAATCCCAACAGAGAAACATTACATGTTGCCGATATAATTTCATCGTCTTTGATCACGTATCAAAATTTATAAATATCTTTAAGTTTGGCCAAATAGATCCAATAAGTTTTTAAGTTGAGCCAAATAAGTGATTTTTGGACAAATAAATCATTTAAGTTTGGCCAAATAGGTCCTATAATCTTTTTAAGTTAGGTCAAATAAGTCATTTTCGGCCAAATAAGTCATTTAAGTTTTTAAGTTGGGTCAAATAAGTCATTTTCGGCTTTAAGATTTTATGTTGGGCCACATAGGTCCTATAAGTTTATAAGTTGGGCTAAATAAGTCATATACGTTTTTAAGTTGAGCCAAATAAATCATATAAGTTTTTAACTTAGGCCAAATAAGTCCTTTTTGGCCAAATAAGTTATTTAAGTTTTTAAGTTGAGCTAAATAAGTCATTTTCGGCCAAATATGTCCTTTAATTTTTTATGTTAGGCCACATAGGTCCTATAAATTTTTAAGTTGGGCCAAATAACTCCCACTTTTCTCTTTCTTTTTTTTTAAAAAAAAATTTCTACTCACTGGCGCGGCAGCTTGAACTTTTTTTTTTTTAAAATAAGTCCTTTAAGTTTTTAAGTTAGACCAAATAAGTCCTTTTCGGCCAAATAAGTCATTTAAGTTTTTAAGTTGGGTCAAACAATTCTTTTTTGGCCAAATAAGTCATTTAAATTTTAAGTAGGACCAAATAAATCCTTTAAGTTTTTAAGTTAAGGGAGCAAAAATGGATTTAAGCCTTTTTCCCCTTATCTTTTCCTCTATTTTCAACGTGATTCTTCAACTAAATGATTATTTTACTTTTGGTTTTCCATGGGAAAACATTACATGTCGGTATAAAATGATTATTTTTTTTTTGCATCCCTACGGGAAACATTAAATGTTGTCGGTATAATTTCATCGTCTTTGATCATATATCAAAATCTATAAATGTCGTTATTATCTATAAATGATTATTTTACTTTTGATTTTCCACGGAGAAACATTACAAGTCGGTATAGTTTCATAAATGATTATTTTACGAATGTCTTTATTATTTATAAATGATTGTTTTGCTTTTAAGTCCTAACGGGATAATATTATATGTTCTCGGTATAATTTCATAAATGATTACTTTTACATTTAAGTCCCAATAGGAAAACATTAGATGTTGTCGCACGGGTCTATATAACTGTTCGTGTCATCTTAACGATTTTTTCCTTTAGTTTTTTGATATTTTTTATATTCAATATTTATAATTTTTTTATTTATAGATGATAAATGATTATTTTTTAAAGTCCTAGGGAAATTTTTTTACATGTTCTCAGTATAATTTTATCATCTTAATTTTGATTCTTGATGAGAATACATTACATGTCGGTATAAATGATTATTTTTCTTTTGCGTCCCTACGGGAAACATTAAATATTGTCGGTATAATTTCATCGTGTTTGATCATATATCAAAATCTATAAATGTTTTTATTATCTAAAAATGATTATTTTACTTTTGATTTTCCACGAAAAAATATTACATGTCGGTATAGTTTCATAAATGATTATTTTACAAATATCTTTATTATTTATAAATGATTGTTTTGCTTTTAAATCCTAATGGGGTAACATTACATGTTCTCGGTATAGTTTCATAAATGATTACTTTTACGTTTAAGTCCCAATGAGAAAACATTAGATGTTGTCGCACGAGTCTATATAACTGTTCGTTTTGGCTTAAAGATTTTTTCCTTTAGTTTTTTGATATTCAATATTTATATTTTTTTTATTTATAGATGATAAATGATTATTTTTTTAAGTCCTAGGAGGAAAATTTTACATGTTCTCGGTATAATTTCATCATCTTAATTTTGATTCTTGATGGGAATACATTACATGTCAGTATAAATGATTATTTTTCTTTTGCCTCCCAACGAGAAAATATTACATGTTCTGGATATAGTTTCATTTTTTTTGCATGTAACAAATTTTACAAATATTTTATTATTTATAAATGATTATTTTTCTCTTCAGCCCCGACAGATGATGCACGGGTACTGTGCTAGTGTCTCATAATTCTCTCCCCCTCGATTCTGCATCTCCAACCAAAATCACAAGATCCCTTAAATTTCCCTTCTCTCGCGGTTAATACCATCCACACACCCAAAAGAAACTTCCAGACTCTCCCTTCTCTTTGTTACACATTTCCATCTCTCTCAGCCATGACCCTTCAATCTTCCCCTCTCTCTTGGTTATGGCTCTATCCCTTCTCGTCAATCTCCCCTTTCACATACAAGGTATCCAGCAAGCAGCACTCAGCCATGATTTCCTCTTCTCGTCGGTCTTCCAGAACCAACCATGCAAGCCAAGGTTCATCTAGATCTGTCCATGAAGGGGAAACAAAAGGGCTTTTGCTTCTGTATTTTGGTTTGTTGTTTTCTGCTTTGTGATTTGGATTTGTTGTTTTCCGCGAAAGGGATTGTTATTCTTCAAGATTTTTTTGTTTTACTGCTTCTCCATTACAGTATTTTCCCTCTTCTTTTCCTCCTTATGTTGGTTGAGTTTTGATAAGAAAAATGAATTTTAATTTTTAAGCAATCGTTGTTTATATAGGTAACATTGCTTAAATTTAAGCAATCTCCACTGACACAACGCTGAAAAACAATACGCAATTTTTTTTCTTGTGTTAAGCAACCATATAAGATACTAGCGATAAAGATGCCATAACTATAGTCAAGCAGACCAACCCCTCCATCCATTTCAAATACTTTTCAATCCCCTTTAAACTAGATTGAGCGCTAATAAAAGTGGGATTAGAATTCCTACACATCCTATTTAAAGGCGGGTTGGTGGTTTGGTCTGCAAAAAAATACAAAAAATAAATAAAAAAACATGATGGGTTATAAAATTGGCAAGTTGACCACCAAAACAACCCTATTTTTATTTAAAAAAATATTAAGCAATTAATTTACCACAAAAAATCATCTAAGAAATAAAACAAATTTAAAATCTTAACACTTAATCACCAATGCAGGTTGTAAGAGTCGAAGAATCATATATTTTTTCAAAAAATAGGTTCACGTGCCCTGACATGCTCTCAACTCGATTTCTCGGTGGACAGGTTGGTAATTTGAGTCACCCGAACCCAACTCACCATTTGGCTCGACGAGTTTAACTCGCTTTGCCACCCTTATTCAGTGGGAAAAAAATAACTTAAAGTATATATGTTACCATTTTACACTTGGGGTTGCTACGTATGCATCATTTTTTCTACTCGCACCTGTCTTTTTATTTCCTAAAACACTCATCATAACTCTAGTTCTCCCCTCCCCGACCCTACTCCCTTTTCCTCTGGTCTGGTTGCCCTGTTTCGGGACGAGCTTTTTTCTTTCGCCATCCAAAATCTAGTTTCTAGAGAAGAAAAAACCAACAAAAAAAGGATAATGTCATTGTGGGCTGGGGGAGGGCTAGCGATTGGGGGCAGGGGTGGGCCGCAATAGTGGGGTCCAAGGGAGTGGACGCTGGGAAAGGGGTATTTTGATAAAAACACATAAAGAGGAGAGGGTGCGAGTAGAAAAAAGGAATGCATGGCTAGCAACCCCTCACACTTATTACATGTAGTTATCATTTCCCGATTTATAATCTTTTTCTAAGGACAAAAGGAAAGAAAACAGTCAAATATAGAGTTGTTATAACGGGATGAAGTGGGCACCATAGGAGTACCTAAATTTTTGGGGAGAAACACAATTCTCGCATGTTTGTTTCCTTTTCTTTAATGTTATACTCTAATTTTGTGAGACGAATGTATAAAAAGAAACACCATCGTATGAGAAACATATTATTTGACAATTCATGAGATATCTAGATTAGAACTAATTATGTTTGTCTCTTATTCATCTGTAATTTTTGTTTTGCCAAAAAATAAATTAAATTTTAAATGAGTCAATTTTTTATACTCAAATTCAATCATCGAACTCAATAAATCCATTAACTTATGGGTTCAATTAAGTTTATATCAAAATAGGATGAACCATATTAAGTTTTTTTTAGCAACATTACTTTTTTTTTGACAAAATGAACCATATTAAGTTGAGTTGTAAGTTAAATAAAATCATGAAAAAATTATTTCATCATGTAGCCCTAATTGTAAGTGTAATTAATAATTATGAATTAAGGTTGTTCTTATAGACAATACAAAATGTTAAGGTTTGTCCCTACTACTGCTCACCACTCATTGTTTGTTAAGTCATACTCTTCTTCGTTCATTGTCCTTTCGATCTATATGTCAATGATATAATCCTAGTTGGGGATTCACATGGTTGAATTCGATAAAATCAAACAATCTCTTGATGCTCAGTTTCGCATCAAAGACTTAGGCCAGCTTAAATTTTTCCTTTTTGATCATATTATAGAAATCGGAGTAAAATGAAGTGAATGGAGAACCTAGTCAATAACTAGTATTGGGAAATCAATGCAATACTTCACACTATATTCAAAGAGGTAAATTTGGAAATTCGTCGTAGCATCATTTTAGTTCCATTAAATAAAAAGTTAAGTAAAGCTACAAAAACAACAAGATAGAATATAAGCCAGTAGGATTTTCAATTCACCACGCAATTAAAACCTAAAGTATTAGAGGTTATTAGTATTTTAGACTAGTAGTTGACTATGGTTAATAGTTAACCACAGTAGTTAGCTGACAGTTATTCTACAGTTGTTGTATAAATACTCTGTTCTACATCCTCTGTTCATTAATCAATGAAATCTGTTTCATTTCTATCGATCTCTATCTCATAATATGGTATCAGAAGAGGTTCTTCCGCACCTCTGAATGGCGATCTCTGATCGCCATTGATTCTTCGTCACAATTCTTCTCTCGTTCCTGGCGAATTCATCTCTTCTCCTTCGTCTTCAACAATGGTGAGACGTGCTAACAATTCTACATTTGTTGATGCCATCAATGCATCAACGTCTAATCAGAATCATGTGAATGCAGCGAACTCAGATGCGAATGCTCAGAATTCATTTTTCATTCATCACAGTGAGAACCTTCGAATCCATTGGTTACTCCTCTTCTTTCTCAATCGAGTTATCTTACTTGGTCAAGATCGATGCGTCAAACCCTAGATTTGAAGAACAAATTTGATTTTGTAGATGGATTGATTCCTGCTCCCGATGAATTTGATCCAATGTACAAATTATGGAAATGTTGCAACAGTTTGGTTTTGCAATGGATTCTACACTCCGTAAGTCTAGAAATTGCTGAAACATTGGCTCTCATGGAAACCGCAGCAGAAGCTTGGGCGGATCTCAAAGATCGTTTCTCTCAGGTTGACCTAATTCGAATTTCAAAACTCCAAAAGGAAATTTATCGCCTTGAACAAGGTACTCAGTCAGTTATGGAATATTACAATGCATTGAAAAGGCTTTGGGAGGAACTTGAACATCATCGCCCTCTTCCTGTTTGCACCTGTTCTGTGCAATGTTCATGTGAATCTATGCGAAATGCTAGGTTGTATTGCAAAGAAGACTATGTCATTCGATTTTTCACAGGATTAAATGATAGTTTCGAAGTTGCTCGATCTCAAATCCTTCTAATGGAACCACTTCCACCTCTTTCCAAAGTCTTTTCCATAATCTTGCAACATGAAAGGCAATATGGTATTCTGCCTCTCCCTGACTCTTAGTCATTTGTCAATGCTACTGATGCAAAGAATTTTTTTGGCCGTGGTAAAGGCAAGGTCTGTTCTTTTTGCGGTCATACTGATCACACTATTGAGGTATGCTATAAGAAGCATGGCTATCCTCCAAATATGAAGGGAAGGGATGCAGGATCAGCTAACAATGTCATTGGAGAGTCCTCATCTTGCAAGTCAGTGCTGGGGAATTATGAACAGCACACAACAATGCCATTAAGTGAATCAAACAATCATGTATCATTCACTTAAGAGCAATATAAAGGTCTTTTGGCTTTGCTGCAACAATCACACTCACTAGATCCTCCAACCACTAACCATTCTGCCAACATTGTGACATTTTCACCTCGAGTTAGTCATCCACCAACAAAGCCTACATATGGTGGTAAGGTTTATCTTTGTCCTTCTAATCATTGATTACCCTATTGGATCCTTAATTTAGGCGCAACTGATCATATCTCATGTTCATTGTCTCATTTTTCTTCATATTATGCATTGAATCCTTTGAGATTTATCACTCTTCCTAATGGTTCAAAAGTTACAACACCATTTGCTGGAACTGTTGAATTTTCTCCCACCTTAGTTCTTACCAATGTTCTTTACATTCCTCATTTTCATCTTAACTTAATTTCTGTTTCTAAATTGACTTCAAATCTAAATTGTCACTTGATTTTTGATGATCATTCTTGTGTAATTCAGGACTTGAAAACTTTGAAGAAGATTGGTTTGGCTAGACATGATGATGGATTGTATTGCATATGGCCCTCTAAGCAAGCAAATGCTACTTGTGCATCTTTGGTAAACAATACCCATGTTCAAACTATCCCTAGTTCTAGTTTATGGCATTTTAGGCTAGGTCATCTTTCAAATACTAGACTTCATGCCCTTAGTTCACAGTTTTCTTATATCCATTGTATCCTTATATCCATTGTAATAAGTCACATGTTTGTGATATTTGTCATTTTTCAAAAAAAAAATAATTTGTCTTTCTCTATAAGTAACAGCAGGGCATCTTTCCCTTTGATTTGGTACATCTGGATGTATGGGGACCATTTTCTAGTACATCTATTGAAGGTTACAAATATTTTCTCACTATTTTAGATGATCATAGTCGTTTTCTTTGGGTTGTTTTTTATGAAACACAAATAAAAAACACCATAACATATAGAAAATTTTATTAAAATGGTTGAGACTTAATTTCAGTCTTGCATTAAGACTTTTCGCAGTGATCATGGCACTGAATTTTCTTTATCACATAATTTCTCTTCTAAAGGGATTTTACACAAAAAGTCTCGTGTGGAAACCCCTCAGCAAAATTGGAGGGTAGAGCGCAAGCACCAACATATTCATAATGTAGCTCGAGCACCTCTTTTCCAATCTAATTTGCCCAAATTTTTTTGGTCCAAAGCTGTTGCACATGCTATCTTCTTAATCAATAGGATTCCCACTCAAATCTTACAAAATCATTCACCTTTCTATTGTCTTTACAAGGATACACCAAATCTTTCACAACTGAGAGTTTTTGGTTGTCTGTGTTATGCTTCCACTTCATCTTCTCTTAGATCAAAATTCGATCCTCATGCTAAGAAGTATGTTTTTATAGGTTTCACACCTGGTTCAAAAGGTTACTGCCTACTTGATTTACAAAATAGACAAGTTTTCACTTCTGGACATGTTGTTTTTGAAGAAACAATATTTCCATACAAATCTTCCTCCACTTCTTGGTCCTACACTGACTTGGATCTAACACCTTCATCCTCATTTCCACTTCATACTGAAATTCTCCCTGTTAGTGAACCACTGCATGATCCTAATAGTGAACCAGAAGCAGTTCCTGCACATAACATAGAAACATAATCTGTTAGCAAAACAGAATGTGCAACAGTTCCTCATAATCCTAGAAGATCAACCCGAGAAACACAAAAACCACTTCACCTGGCAGATTATGCGTGCAATTCATCATCTAGCAAGCCTTATCAGTCAGGCACACTTTATCCCATTTCTAATTTTCTTTCTTATTTTAACCTTTCTTCTACTCAATCAAATTACTCTGCTTCCTTATCTACTACCACTGAACCCTCCAATTTTGCTGAGGCTAGTAAGTTTGACTGTTGGAATAAAGCTATAGAGGCTGAAATTAAGGATCTTGAACTGAATCACACATGGAGTTAGTTGATTTACCCAATGGTGTTGTTCCCATTGGTAATAAATGGGTTTACAAGATTAAAAGAAGAGCTGATGGATCCATTGAAAGGCATAAGGCTAGGTTTGTAGCCAAAGGTTATAATCAAGTTGAAGGATTGGATTACTTGGATACTTTTAGTCTAGTCACAAAGCTCACTACAGTTCGGGTGCTTCTTGCTTTAGCTTCTGTCAATAATTGGCTCATTCATCAACTTGATATTAACAACGCCTTCCTACATGGTGATTTAAAAGAGGGTGTATACATGACTCTTCCACCTGGAGTTTAGTCTTCTAAACCTAATCGGGTTTGCAAATTGATTAAGTCCCTATATGGGTTGAAACAAGCATCTAGGCAATGGCATGAGAAACTTATATCTTTATTGCTGACTCATGGTTACAAACAATCCTTCTCTGATCATTCTTTATTTGTAAAAGCAACTGGTGTAACGATCCAAAGGTTTAGGAGCCGCCACCAATTTTATTAAATTTGGGAAAAATTGGAAAACCACAAAAATAGTGTTCTTTGAAAACCATACTAAGTTCAGGAATCGATCGCGTGTGAGGAAGGGTGGAGACTAAACCCCACAACACCCCAACACGCCTATCCTATGACAGTTACCCAAATTGATTGTGCAAAAAAAATATTTGTTTTATCCCAAAATTAAATAAAATTAATATTAAGTGCAAAAATGAACATTAAAAAAAATCTAAATAAGAAAAATTTTAATTTGACTTGACGAGATTGACCCGCTCCTACGTATCCTCCGGTGCAATGAGGAACTCAAAGGTCACGTAGTTTTTCTAGAAAATATTTATGTGTTGGTTTGATTTTAATTTTTAAGGGTTTAAGATCACCAAGTTGTCGCAATTCAGACGTCTCAAACCGGGGATTAACTAGATGCCACATCTCAGCTAATCTCGTTTGTTTTAGAAAATACTTTTTTTTATTTAATAGCATTAAACCAGTGTTATTAAAACCGGCCCGGTCATCGACCGGTCAAGGCATTGGGTCAGTGGGTCACTGGGCAGACCGGTGGGTCACTAGTTGACCCGCTTGACTCGGTCACCACTAAAAAATTATAAAAAATTCATGAAATATAGTATTTTATACACTTTATTATTAAAAAAAATTATAAAATATATTCAAAACCGGGTTCACCTGGGTCAACCCGTGATGACCCATCGGTCCAACCAACCGGGTCACCGGTTTTTGCTTAAAACCGGCCGGGTCAAACCGGGTCACACCAGGTCCATTGCAGAACCGATCAGATAACTCGCTCGGACCGACCATATCACCGGGTCCCGGTCGGACTCGTCGAACCGGCCGGGCCGAGCCGAATTTAATAACACTGTATTAAACAGAATAGTAATTAAATAAAATGTATGATTATAATTAGATAATAAAATGGATTAGGCTTACCCATTAGCAAGTAGAGATAAACAAATATGAGTGGACTGAAGCCTAGCATCTAGAATCAGGCATCAAATAAACATGTTAAGTAAAAGAGACAAATCAAATACAAAAGAAAAAAAGATAAATAAAAAAAAGGGGTTTCAACGATTAGAAAAAACCAAAGAGAAGAAAAAAAAAACTAAACACACCCACGCACACGTATCAGTAAAAGAAAAAAAAAGTTATTATTTATTAAATAGAGAAACCAAAGAAATGAAGTAAGAAAACAAAAGGAGTGGGGGTAATTTTTTTTTGCTGACACACGTTAACACACACACACTCTCTAAAAACACACACACACACTATCAAGGAAAAAAAACACGCTAAAACACACACAAACCTAAAACGCGCACACACACGTTTAGAGAAGAAGAAAAAAAAGGTGGAGGGAGCGCTGCACCAGGAAGAAATGGAAGACGCCGCACAGGAAAAAAATGGCAAGAGGGAAAGGGAGAGAGAGAGAAGGAGGAAGAGTAAGAAAGGGAGAGAAGAAGGAGGAGAAAAAATGGGCGATGGAGAGGTACTCACTGCTTTCTCCTCTTTCTTTTGTTTTTTTATCTCTATTTTTTTGAGTTTACGATGGATTAGTATTCTAGTGTAGAGTTTTTAATCCTTTGAGTGGTAGTAAAACTTCCCAAAAAAATTCCCTTTGTTCCGTGAATTGGTCTAGTATTTATAGGAAAATTTTCTGTGGTATAAGTGGAATGCCAAAGTAGAGAAAAATTGTTAGATGGGGAATAAGGTAGCACCTCTTGTGTGTGCCACAGAGTACTGAAAGATCAGCTCTGAGAAGTGATGGCTGCAAAGTAATATTGCCTTAGTCAAAAAATAGAAAAAAACAAGAGAACCAACATCGGCTCTATCCCAAAAAAACACACTGCATGAGCCATGCTCCTTGCAATCCTTTTTTTTTTTTTTTTTTTTTTTACTAAATTACAAAATTGGTCAAAACACACTGCATGAGCCATGCTCCTTGCAATCCTTTTTTTTTTTTTTTTTTTTTTTGCTAAATTACAAAATTGGTCAAAACACACTGCATGAGCCATGCTCCTTGCAATCCTTTTTTTTTTTGGCTAAATTACAAAATTGGCCCTCTAAGTTTATTTTAGGTTTCAATTTGGTCATCTACGTTTTATTTATTTCGTTTTGGTCCTCTACGTTTTATTTTAGTTTTTAATTTGGTCCTTTCCGTCACTAAAAGTCAATTATTCGTAGCTAGAAGTCCATTTTTCAAAATATTATTTGGCTTTTAGCTACGGACAATTGGCTTTTAGTGACGAAAATGACCAATCTGTTGTAACTTTTAAAACGTGAGGGACCAAAACAAAACAAATAAAACATAGATGACCAAATTGAAATATAAAATAAATATAGAGGACCAATTTTATAATTTAGCCTTTTTTTTACGTTTTTGCGGGAGATGGCTCCCTGTTCTTTTCTTTTTTGTTTGTTTTTTTATAAGTTTCTTTGCAGGAAATAGCTCCCTGCAATCTTCTTTCTTTTTTTTTTTGTTTTTTTTTGTTTTGTAATTTTTTTGTTTTTTTTATTGGACCTGTAATGGACTTATTGTGAATTTGTGCTCGGTGATGATAGTTTGTTTCTATCTTTTTTTATCATAGTTAGGCTGAAATTGACCTAAAAGAACTAACACAAAAATAGGCCCAACAATTAGTTTAGACAATAGATCAAATAAGACAAAAAGTGAGACAAAATAAAGGCTGAAAATTCAATATGTGTAAAGAAAATATTTTTGTGGTTTTAAAAAAAAAAAATACCCGGTCAAAATTGGGTGTTCACATTTGCCCCTCTGTACTTACTTTTTCACTATGTGATATGATAAACCATGGTTTGCATCATAGTGAGAAATAAATATAGATATATGAACCTCAATATTGGCCGGTAATGCATGAAAGCGACATACTATGAAAATGTCGAGAGAAATAAAACAGGCAGGGGACTGAACAACCTTGCCTAGAAGAGAATAAAATATGCAACTGTCGGAACCTCCTCGGCACACAAGAAATAAAATTGGGTAGTGGACTGAACCATCTCGCCCAAGTAAGCGAGAAATAAAATGGATAGTGGACTGAACTAAAATAAAATGGATAGTGGACTGAACTGTCTCCCTCAGCAAACAAAAATAAATTGGGTAGTGGACTGAACCGTCTCACCCAGACAAACAGGCAATAAAATGGGTAGTGGACTGAACCGCCTCCCCTGACAAACAAGCAATAAATTGGGTAGTAGACTGAACCGCTTCCCTCGAAAGCAGATTAAATGTGCAACCACCAGAACCTCCTCGGCAGACAAGAAACAAAACGAGAAGTGGACTGAACCGCCTTGCCCAGAAGGAAATTAAACATACAAATGCCGGAATCTCTTCGGCAGACAAGAAATAAAACGAGAAGTGGACTGAACCGCCTTGCCCACAAGGAAATTAAACATGCAAATGCCGGAATCTCTTCGGCAAACAAGAAGTAAAACGGGAAGTGGACTGAACCGCCTTGCCCAGAAGGAAATTAAACATGCAAATGCCGAAATCTCTTCGGCAGACAAGAAATAAAACGGGAAGTGGACTGAACCGCATTGCCCAACAGACAATAAATTGTGCGATTGCCGGAACCTCTTCGACAAACAAAAAAAAGCGGGCAGTGGACTGAACCGACTTGCCCAACATACAATTAAATATGCATTTAGTGTCACGTTTTGACCTACCTGGGTGTATTTTACAGGATCTGAGCCATTGTGACGACTCAGGAAGGTTTGATCAATCAAACTCTTGTCACCTTGTTTTCACTAATTCCCCGCAGGAACATCGGTTGTATACTTTTCTTATCCCCTTATCGATCTCTGCAACTTCACTATTTATTTGTAGCCACATGACACATTTGGATGACAACATTTCAAGATTTGGGATTCGGACTTTTCTTGCCCCAGTTTATTATGAAGACGTCTGAATTAATTTCACCTTTATTCGAAACGGCCAGGGATTTTTATTTATTTATCCATTGAGGAGTTGCTAACGTAATCATCCCAAAGTATTATTAGACTTGAGTTATTCTACTTGAGACATAATTTAACAAATGAAGCATGAATGCAAGAATGGATGCAAATAGAAGGAATAATTTGTGAATTGAATTGACGTGGAATTTTGATACAAATTTTCAAGGAAAGAGAAGCAATAAAACAGTAGGAAAGGGGAAAGATGATCACAATAAGAAATTTCACATCAAATTTGCTCCAGTATAGGTCTTTTGATTCCCTATCTAGATCTCTTTTGACCCTGGAGATGACTGATCATACTAAAGTTGACTAACGTAGCTAACCATCATCATATCGCCCCATTGTAGGCTTGCCCCGAGATTCTTAAGCCAATTTAACCACTATGCCCTTTCTTTTCTTTCTTTGCCTAGACCGCCCTTTCAGGTTTTCAATCTAGCGGGCGTTTATTATCATTCTTTTTTTTAGGCATAAAACTTTTTAACAACATCTGAATTTATCGGCTTTGACAATTCATGTCCTTCCATGTCCAGGAGAATCAGGGCTCCTCCAGAAAATGCATGTTTGACGATATAAGGACCATCATAGCTAGGTGCCCATTTTCCCTGAGCATCCTCCTGATGAGGTAATATTTTCTTCAAAACCAAGTCCCCTGGCTGAAATTCTCTTGGCCGAACTTTTTTTGTTGCAGGCTCTGGCCATTCTACTTTGGTACAACTGCCCATGACAAATCGCTGCAAGTCTCTTTTCTTCAATCATGTTTAACTGCTCATATCGGGCCTTTACCCATTCTGACTCCTCTAGTTCTGCTTCCATCAATACCCTTAGGGACGGGATTTCTACTTCAATGAGGGATACTGCTTCCATCCCATACACCAAAGAAAATGGTGTTGCCCCAGTGCTTGATCGTATGTTAGTACGATAAGCATGCAGAGCATAAGGTAACATTTCATGTCAATCTTTGTAATTAACCACCATCTTGACAATGATCTTTTTGATGTTCTTATTAGCTGCTTCCACTGCACCATTCATTTGTGGTCTATAGGGAGTTGAATTGTGATGTTTGATCTTGAAGTTTTCACATAATTTTTGTACTTCTCCGCCATTAAGGTTGGGTGCATTATCTGTAATGATCCTTTCAGAAATCCCATAGCGGCATATGATATCCCTTTTGAGGAACTTGACAAACACCTTCTAGGAAATACTGGCATAGGAAGATGCCTCTATCCATTTAGTGAAATAATCGATTGCCACCAATATAAATCAATGCCCATTTGAAGCTTTCAGATTAATTGGCCCAATCACATCTATCCCCCACATTGAGAACGGCCAAGGACTTATTAGATCGTACAGAGGAAAAGGAGGTGCATTGACCCGATTTGCGTACAACTGGCATTTGAGGCATTTTCGCACATACGCTATGCAGTCTGTCTCCATAGTAGACCAATAGAATCCACTTCTCATTATCTTACGGGCCAACATGTGGCCATTTGCATGTGTCCCACAGATCCCTTCATGAACATCAATCATGATTCGCTTAGCTTCCCGAGCGTCTACACATCTCAGTAGTGTTCCATCCTGACTTCGTTTGTAGAGGATTTCTCCACTCAATAAAAATGTTATTGCCAATTTTCTGATGGTTTTCTTGTTCACTTCACTTGCACCAGCTGGGTATTCTCCATGCTGAATATACCGTTTTATGTCATAATAACATGGTTCGTTGTCTGGCTCCCCTTCTACATTAGCACAGTAGGCCGACTCATCTTTCACCTTTATGTGGATGGGTTGAACCTCGGCATTGATGTTCAGTTTAAACATCGCCGCCAAAGTAGCCAGGGCATCGACAAACTGATTCTTATATCGAGTCAAATGGGAGAATGTTACCTCTTCAAACCTTGTTATTAGCTGAGTTAGATGCTTTTGATAAGGCGCCAATTTTGAGTCCTTAGTTTGCCACTCACCCTTCACTTGATAAATAATAAGGGCTGAACCTCCAAAAACCTCCAATCATTTCACACCGAGGTCAATGGCAACCAATAGCCCACTTGCACATGCCTTATATTTTGCAATATTGTTTGTGCATTCGAAATTTAACTTGATAGCCACCGGATATTGCCTTCCACCCGGTGATATCACGACTGCCCCTATGCCATTTCGATACATATTGACTGCCCCGTCGAAGTACATCTTCCATCCTTCGTCTTCCTTTTCAACATCCATGATTTCTCCATCTACATTTTCCTGCTTTGACGATTGCCTTTCTTCCAGATGATTTTCGGCCAAATGATCAGCAATAGTGCTCCCTTTAATCGATTTTTGCGTCACATACTTGATATCAAATTTCGACAATATCACTTGTCATTTCGACACCCTTTGAGAAACATGAGGGCTTTCAAATATGTACTTTAGTGGGTCAAATCGCGAAATCAATCATGTAGTGTAGTACAACATGTATTGGCGGAGTCTTCTTGAAGTCCAGACTAGAGCACAACACGTCTTCTCAATTGTCGCATAGCGAGTCTCACAATCGTTGAACTTCTTGCTCAAATAATAGATTGCTTGCTCTTTCTTTCCTGATGCATCGTGTTGTCCAAGCATTACCCCTAGGGATGATGGCAACACTGTCAAATACAGAATCAAAGGGCATCCTGGTGTTGGGGGTACTAAAATAGGAGGACTCGACAGATAAGCTTCAGTCCACTACCCATTTATTTCTTGCTTGTTGAGGGAATCGGTCAGTCCACTACCCGTTTATTTCTTGCTTGTTGAGGGAGTCGGTTCAGTCCACTACCCGTTTATTTCTTGCTTGTTGAGGGAGTCAGTTCAGTCCACTAGTGTGTCGCTTTCATGCATTACCGGCCAAAATTGAGGTTCATGTATCTATACTTATTTCTCACTATGATGCCAACCATGGTTTATCATATCACATAGTGAAAAAGTATGTACAAAGGGGCAATTGTGAACGCCCAATTTTGACCGGGTATTTTATTTTTTTTAAGAAAAATCATAAAAATATTTTCTTTACACATATTGAATTTTCAACCTTTATTTTATCTTACTTTTGTTTTATTTTATCTGATCCATTGTCTAAACCCATTATTGGCCTTGGCCTAAGTTGGAAAAAAAAACAAATGTTACAAACTATCATCACCAACCACAAGCCCAAAATACTAACAATGTCCATTACATGTCCAATAAATCCAATAAGTACAAACAGTCCATTTACAAAATTAGATTGAATAAAAAAAAAAGCAAAACAGAATCAAACAACAGCCATGCGTCCCTGCTAACAACAAACAACACACTAACAGCAACAGAGGCATTTTGAGGGTGAAGCCAATGTCCCCTTTCTCCATGCTCCTAGCCTTTTCCCATTTTTTGCCAAGACCAAGCAGCTTTGCAGGCACTACTCTACACTCTCTGCATCCTTCAGGCTCTCCCACAACCCTGCAACAAGCAGGCCAGCATTGTCCTATTAGAGTCCTCTTCACTCTATAAATACAAATTGAAATTCACAGACAAGGGGGAGGAATTTCAGAGATAGCAAAGAATTAGAGACTCCACATTGGGTCCTAATTCACTTAATTCAAACACAGAAAAGAAAAGGAATTCACGGTTAAGGAAAGCAGAAGCAAAGCAGTGGCAAAAGAACCAGGAGGGTCCTAATTCACTTAATTCAAAAGGAAAGCAGAAGCAAAGCAGTGGCAAAAGAACCAGGAGGGATTCATACAGTCACAAAAGAATAACCAAAGGTCTTCCTCAGAGTCCCTTTCCCTTCATAGCTTAGAATCCAGGTTGGTTTATCCTTTTTAAAACAAATGATGCAGCTTATTCAAAATTAGATTTTTCTTTTTTATCATAAGAATGGTAGCGATTAAATCAGAAAAAAAGAAAACCAAGGCGTAACAGAGAGGAAATGGAACAAAAAATAGGAATCCAGTATGAAGTACAGATAAAAAAAGAGTAGGAAAACAGAAAGAGAAAGAGAGAAGGAAGGGTAACCTGCTCAAATTTATGAAATGAAAGAAAGATGGGCACCCCCCTTTGCAGTTGTGCCACCACCGTGCGCCGGGCTTCTCACCGGACCACTGCAAGCGCGATTTTGCCACTGCTGTTGCGAGCACCACGCTCGCTTCCCCTTTCCGCCATCACCCTCTGGATCGCCGCGAACGCCACCTCACCGTCGCTGTCATGAACACCACGTTCGCCGCCACCCTTGCTTTTTTTTCTTCTTCTTTCTCTACCGAGAGGGACATTTCTCTCATGCCTCCCTCCTCTTCTCTCTCCACGCGACGCCTCGCTCCCTACTTGGCCTGACTCGCGGCCACGCGCAGCAAGGGTGGTCGCCGACCACCCCTTCCATCTCCCTTTCCTCTCTCGTCGCCTTCCTTTCCCTTTCCCTGCACACTTCCCTCATTTTTTTCTTTTCTGTCTCATGTGGCTGCACTTGCAGCGTTTCAATCTAGGGTTTCTAAATGAAACCCATGTTTTAACCCACTTTACACTTTTTTTTTTCTTTTCTTAATTTTTTTATTTTGGGCTTCAGCCCATTTAACGTGGGACGACCCTTCCCCATTTTTTCTTCTTCTTTTGGGCTTCGTTCGTAAGTATTGGGCTTCTGCCCATTTATTTTCTTTGCTAAATAAACATAGACATCTCATTTTTACTAGTTACACTGGGATAACTTTACTCAACTAAACTTTAATTTATCATACATTGTATTTAATTTACTATTCTGTTTAATGTTATTAAATAAAAAAAGGTATTTTTTAGAACAAAATGGGATTAGCTGAGATGTGACATCTTGTTAATCCTCAGTTTGGGACGCCTGAGTTGTGACAACTTGGTGATCTTAAACCCTTAAAAATTAAAATTAAACCAACACACAAATATTTTCTAGAAGAACTACGTGACTTTTGAGTTCCTCATTGCACCGGATGATACGTAGGAGTGGGTCAATCCCGTCAAGTCAGATATAAATTTTTCCAATTTAGTTTCCCTTTTTTATTCATTTTTGCACTTAGTATTAATTTTATTTAATTTTGGAGATGAACCAAATATATTTTTTGCACAATCAATTTGGGTAACTGTTATAAGACAGGCGCGTTGGAGGTGTTGTGGGGTTTAGTCTCCACCCTTCTCCATGCCAATCGATTTCCGAACTCGATATGGTTTTTAAAGATCATTATTTTTTAGGTTTTTCAATTTGTTCCAAATTTAATAAAATTGGTGGCGGCTCCCAAAACATTTTGGATCGTTATAATGAGGGCTTTCAAATATGTACTTTAGTGGGTCAAATCGCGAAATCAATCATGTAGTGTAGTACAACATGTATTGGCAGAGTCTTCTTGAAGTCCAGACTAGAGCACACCACGTCTTCTCAATTGTCGCATAGCGAGTCTCACAATCGTTGAACTTCTTGCTCAAATAATAGATTGCTTGCTCTTTCTTTCCTGACGCATCGTGTTGTCCAAGCATTGCCCCTAGGGATGATGGCAACACTGTCAAATACAGAATCAAAGGGCATCCTGGTGTTGGGGGTACTAAAATAAGAGGACTCGACAGATAAGCTCTTATCTTGTCGAATGCTTCTTGACATTCTTCATCCCATTCCCCCGGTTGGTTCTTCCTTAGTAACTTGAATATAGGCTCACACATGCTAGTCAAGTTGGCAATGAATCTAGCAATGTAATTGAGTCTCCCCAGAAAACTCCTTACTTCTCGTTCAGTCTTGCGAGTGGGCATTTCTTGGATAGCTTTTACTTTGTCAGGATCCACCCTTATCCCTTCTTTACTCATAATAAAACCGAGTAACCTTCCTAACGATCCCCCAAAAACGCATTTGTTAGGATTCAACCGTAACTTATGTTTTCTGAGCTTTTCAAATAGCTTTCGCAATACTTCTACATGACTTTCCTCTTCCTTTGATTTTGTAACCATATCATCAACATATACTTCGATCTCCTTATGCATCATGTCATGAAAAAGGGCAACCATGGCACGTTGGTAAGTAGCCCCAGCATTCTTTAACCCAAAAGACATTACTTTATAGCAGAATGTCCCCATGGGGTGATGAACGTGGTCTTTGCCTTATTTTCAACATCCGTAAGGATTTGGTTATATCCAGAGTACCCATCCATAAACGAAAACCTATGGTTCTTAGCAGTATTGTCAACAAGCACGTCGATGTGTGGGAGAGGAAAATCATCCTTCGGACTAGCCTGGTTAAGGTCTCGGTAATTCACACACACTCTAACTTTTCCATTTTTCTTGGATACCGGGACGATGTTAGCTACCCACTCCAGGTGTAGTAAAACCTCTAAAAATCTGGCCTCTCACATCTTGACCACCTCTTCTTTGATTTTCAACTAGGGGTGGCAAAATGGGCCGGGTTGGGTTAGGGTCTATCAACCCGTAAACCCATTTGGCCCAACCCGTTTAGCCCACCAGCCGCTGTTCAGGGAGGGTCAGCCACATAAAAAAATTAAAAAAATAATAAAAGCTAAATGGGCTTATGCCTTGTAAGTCGTAAGTTTTGAGGCCTCCGGAGTAAGCCCCATGGCGGCAAAAAAGGGTCTGAAGTCTCGCACGGCAGTAAGAAATTAGCAATAGATAGGCCGAAGAATGTTAACTCGCTCGCAGCTCGCACGCTGACGCTAAGCGCTTTCTCGCGACAGAATTCAAAATCAAAATCACAAATCCTCGAAATCAGAAATCGACATCGGCGCCTTTACTCCCATCCATCTCGCCTTGCCGCTACCGCTCGACTTGGTCACGCCCGCTGCCGCCATCGCTTCGCTTTCCATTCGCGACTCATCTCGGCCACTCGGTTGCCTAATGCCGCGCCTATCGCCCGCTGGTTCTTGAACGCCTCGAGGTGAGTTTGAGATTCACCTTCGCTTTGAGTTTCTTTTCCGATTTTGATTTGAGTTTCATGTTCAAGCCTTTGGTCTATGCATTTGCTTTATTTTGGCTTCGCCTCCGATTTTGTCTCTGATTGTTCGCCTCTCGATTTTGCTTTGATTTTGATTTGAGTTTCACCTTCAACGCTTCGTTCTCTATCCACGGCCTATGCATTTGCCCTATTTTGGCTTGGCCTCGATTTTGTCTCCGATTGTTTGGCCTCTAATTTTGTTTTTTTGATTTTGATTTCGAGTTTCACCTGTGTGTCACTGTTCTCTCAGACAGGCTCACACTACAACAAGTTTTGGCAATAAACGCCGCTTATTTTTATTTTCTAAACAGTCGCTTAAAAGCGCACAAAATTAAGCCGACACATTTCAAAAAAAAATAGTGAAGTCCGTTGAATGGACACAAAAAATGGCTTCAATTAGGGAAGCGCTGTTATTGTTCGAGCCGACAAATGCGCTTCAATAATGAAGCTGCTTATTGTATAGACACAAACGCCGCTCATATTGAAGCTGCTTATTTTGAATACTAGCGCTTCCTTTTTAGAAGCGCCGTTTTTTATAGCAATAAGCAGCTTCATTATTTAAGCTGCTTATTCTCCTTTTATTAAATTTAGTTCTCTCACATTTACATTATATCTGCAGATAATACGATAACACAAAATGCAATCAAAATTGTCATCAACATTCCCAACATCAAAATTTAACATTATAATGTAATTTTTTCATAGATTCCTACATATCCTTACATTAACATAAATAAAGTACAATATATTTCATATAGTCAAATTTACAATTATACGTAATATATCACTAAAATATTGCACATGTCATGCTACAAATCCTACCTAAATAGTAATATCTTTTTCTTCCACACATCAGAACTAAACATGCATACAAAGTCAAAATTCTAACAAAATTTTGGGCAAGTAGTTTTCCTTAAAATATGGACATTCCAAAATATAAAAAAATAATTGTGAATAACATAACATATCATACCAAATGCACCCAAAATAAAATATATAAAATATTATCCAACATAAAAAGGAATTTTATTCCTAATTTCATGTGAACCTTTCCAATTCAAGTATGCTAAACTAAAAAAACCAAATTTAACAAAAACTCACGTAAACATTAATATTAATCTTCTTCTATCTCGCTTATAAATGATAAAATTTGTAGTAAAATATATCGACACCACTCTTTCTTGAGTTCCTGTGATGATCGTGTATGTGTCTAATTGACAATCGTGATAAGATCATAAATAAAAATTAAATGAAGTTAGAATTGAACATAAGCATTCAAATGGTATGTAAAAGAAAAAATTATATAAACTTTGAAATTGTTACAAACATACCTCTTTGGAATTTCGCTTGATTATGAACGATAATATCCTGAGAAACTTTAAAACATATCGCCACAATCATCAGAGTTCGTTGGCGAGATTACTATAAAACCAAAAATATAAAATTAATTGTTTTTATTTTTGGTAATTTGAATAATTGCATAAAAATTTGATATAAATACCTTTATTTCCAGATCCATTTAGGTGGAGTAATTTTAGAAATTCGAGACTTGTTTCTTCGATAAAGTAGGATTGCCCTAAGTGCAAAATCAAACAAAATCATTCAATATGGACACATAGACTATATATATCAAATTTTCTAACAAAATTTTGGCAAGTAGTCTCCCTAAAATACGGACATTCCAAAATTTATAAAACACTGTGAACTTAAACAAATACTAGCCGTACCATCACAAGATGTCACGAGGCCAAACATAAACAAATAAACACTTCAATATTACAAGTAATCTTAAACGCTTTAAGAAATTGCATATATATATATATATATATATATATACATATCTATGATTTATACACACTTATCGATTGTACTTCTTTTCATTGTTTTATGGCGATGTTGATATGTACACGTGCAATGGATCAAGATAGTACACAACGTTTTGATCCAAGTTAATCGCTAACAATAACCAATGATCCCTACAAAAATGTTGGACAAAAAAATATAAGAAAGTAAACACATTTCAATAAATTTAGTAATATTGATTAAATTAAATGACTTACACTACGCTGCAAGGTGACAAAACAAAGTCTCAAAGTCGATTTGCTAATGTCAAGCTTAAGTGAATGACATACTGCAGACATGTCAAGATTCCATGATCCCATATGTGTCCGCTAGGGCACAAAAATACAAACCTTTGAGTTTGTTCTTTGTGGATCAATATCTCTTGATACAAGTACCTTTAAATTAAAACATGCATACAAATTAATGCATTAACAATAACATAAATATTTAGTGTAAAAATAAAAATCATTGGATACTTTAAAATTTAATGCAAAGACTGAGATATACACTAATAACAGTTTCACTTAACCATAGGTTGTCATTAAGAATTTCTTGAAGTGCACCATCAACACCAGCTCTTAGGTCGTGCTCATAACCCAAAATTGATTCATCCATTGGTACTTTAATGGTATCTGCTGCCATGACCTTCTTCACTGGAGATGTGAATGACCCATTTGTTGGCTGCTTGCCAACACTCTTGCTAGCTATAGGCAGCTTGCCCTTGCCTTTGTCCTTGGCTTTGGATGTTGGAGATACCTACATATTTTGCATTCCAACATATTGACTAGTTAGTGAGTGATCACCTAATTTAATAAATATATGCAGTATATGATAGTGAAGCATATACTTTAACATATACGTACCATATCACTTGTAACTACGAGGTGGTTTGGTCATGCCACATAGGTTCCTATTGCCTGTTCCACCGCACATCACATCCGCCGCTCCAATGGCAGCTGCAATAGTGCATCTCCCAAGTGCAACGCCAACTCTAACCTTTACATGATTAGAGGTAAGGGAAGGTTGTAGGACACACTGGTTCATTATACAACATTCTTTACCAACCATTCGCTATGCTGGACTTGTCAAATATAGACTGACTCATAAATGCCCTAAACCAATGATAAACTAAATATTAATATGTTAAATCTTTGAATACTTAGTGAGAAAGTATAAAAAGAAATGTAACGACATTATCTCTGACTCACAATAGTGCAACTATCTCTAACACTCTTGGGTTAGTGATAGGTGACCGATGCTCGCCTCTCCACTTCATCTTTATCCTTCTTGCTATCTTCCAATTCCTCGAACTTTTGGTATAGCCGAGTTACCATTCTCCTCAATTCCCTTCCTCGCTTCACTAGCATCAAGACATGCCTTACGCGCTCGCGGATCCAAAGATAGCTCGAGACGCCAAATCCCACGCCCACCCACCGTGATACTCCTTGATGGGTATGGTTGGGAAAGGATGTCTTGACTGCATAAACCGACATAGACATTGACACCATTCTCGCGAGACACAAATATTATTAAATATTATTAAATAATATCATTAATTTAAATGTTAATTAATGTTATCATACTTACAATTTTATCACCACTTCTCTAGTGGGTAGATGTTCAATATCACCCTTCTTGTTTCACGAGCTTCTATCCACAAACAAGATCGATCAATGGATCGGTTGCATCTTCTCCGACTCCAACAAATTGACATGTGAACAAACAAATTGAGAGAAAGTAAGAAAGAAATTGTACATACCAAGAGATGCGTTAAAACAAGTTATAATTAAAGATATTGTACATACCATTTCTTCCTCAATGCGGGATACCTTTAACCCCTCCTCTCGTAAGTGGTATGGAGGATTTGACGCCTTTTTGCCGATTTTCATTGCTTATTCTCTACATAAAAACATAAGAATATATTAATGCATGGTTTAATGTCATATATAAAAGTTATAAATATTATTGTACATACTATATATTCTTCATCTTCGTATGCTTCTACAAAAGCGCCCAATCATCCTGCTCTATGAACGATGCATATTTTGTCGAGGCCGATGTCCGATGTTCCCGTGTCGGGTCTCTCAACCACTTGTTCGCTAACGCAGCTCGAAATTCCGTGCGATCTTCCAGCTAACCTATGTAATATCCTTCGGTCTCATCAACATCAAAATGCTTCGCAAGAACATTATAAACAAAATGGTAGACTATAAGGCATGTTTAGATAAATTAAAAAAACAATACAACTAACCAATGTTAATTAATCCCATTTTTATATACCAGTATCTCTACCCATATCTCATCTTTTAGCTCCTTCAAATATGGATCTCTTATCCTTCCAATTATCGCAAGCTAATCGGGACCGCTCTTCCGTGACCGTGGCTCCAATGAATCAATAAAGTCATTAACATTTTCACCAATCGTCGACTTTAGCATTCCATATAACCTATAAAAAATAGTATTAGTGTACAAATTTAGATACTCAACTAAAAAAATAGTATTAGTGTACAAATTTAATCGACAAGTATCTTACCACACGCTTTGGTAACTCCTTTACTCCTCTCACTGATGAGTTTCTTCTAAAAGTTGGTCCACGGACGCCGCCCCTTTGGGGGCCTCCTGGGAGCACTATCATCACCTTCAGATGCCATTTACCTGAAAAAATTATACACATAAGTTATTAATAAAATTAATAAAGAAATCAATGTATACACATTTAATTGATCAATAAATTAATAAAAATTAAATAGCATTCACTACATACACGTACATTTAAGCAACTCTTTTCCTTTTTCGCTTTTTTATTCGGGATTTATGCATCCCTTTATGAAATAATGGACTGATCCAAAGCCCTTTCATTATGATCATTTCTAATATACACATCATCCTCTATAGGTGTACTTGCCCTTCAAACAATGATTGTGATGTCTCAAGAGTGGGTCATCCTCAATGTCAAAGATATTCATGTGCTTCATCATCAATCTCATTAACAATTTTGTTATTCAATAGAACAATGGACCAATTCATATCAATTGGATCGGGTGACATAGAACACTTGTTGAGCTCATGCTAAAATAAAGTGGCTCATCCTTATATCCCAACTTATTAAAATTCACCCGCATTTAACCCCAACTCATCCATTTGTACACCGTTGTTATTATCAACCCACTTGCATTGGAACACGGTGCACTCAAACATCTTGTAATCCAACTCCCATATGCTCAATGACCTCAAGTATGACATATTCGCATATATGATTTCTATCTTTAGCACTTGATATATGCATAGCTTCAGCTTACAAGAGTCACTCCACTATTTTGTATTCTCCTCCGATCATCATGTTCTTTTGTATGTAAAAAGTGTACCCATTAATCGATAACCTGTGTAAGAATCCAACATGTATATCTGACCTTTAGCTAACCATCTCAATCTTTCTGAAACTGAGCTAGATTTGGCAAAGAAACTCGCAGAAATGTATTCTTCAACCATTTTATAAAACACCGATCAGGTTCTCGTTGTTAACCAATTTTGACTCTTATTTGGGTACAAGCTTTGAGTATGTCCTGTGTTTTACAACATATGACTCAACTCTCATCGGCGCTATGTGAAACATATAAGTGCTTGTTCCCATTCTTTCCTCGATATAGTCAATATTTCAAGTCCAGTGAATCCCCTCCCTGCACTTCTTCCTCGTGACGCAGATCATGCAGCTTCTATAGAATGTTCAATATCGATACATACTCGGCATGTAATTCAATAAAGCCTTCTTCGACTATATACCGCTCAACAATACAACCCTCTGTCGGATCGGTTTTTCACATACCCTTTAATATCTTCATGTAACGCCAAACGGGTACATCCATCTCATATAGCTGCCCAAGACAATCAGGTTCCCAACTGATGAACTGGCCGATGAATCATTATGTCAAAGAATGAAGGCGAAATACATCTCAAGCTCACACAAAGTCGTAATAATTTCTTTGCATATCGGCAACTTTCCAGTGGTCAATCACTTTACTACAAATTGCCTTAAAGAAGAAACAAAGTTTACTTAAGGTATTCCGCACTTTGTTAGGCAAAATAGATCGAGATAGCTATGGGTAGCAAATTCTCCATGAGAACATGACAATCATGAGACTTTAGACCCTTTAACTTGAGATCTTTCATCGATACGAGGTTCTTAATGCTCAAGAGTACCTCCGAACCTTAACTCCACCAAGAAACTTACAAAAATCTCTTTTCTTTTTAGATAGAGCATGAGCGTCTGGAGGTAGATATGTACGACGCTTTCCTTTCTTTACCGGGCCCCAACTCTCGCCTCAATCCCATACTAACCAAGTCCAGCCTTGCATTGATGCCATCTTTAGTCTTCCCTGGGCACATTAAGTAAGGTACCACCGAGACTATCAAAAATATTTTTTCAACATGCATCACATCAACGAAATGTCTTACGATAATGATTTCCAATATGGCAACTCAAAGAAAATCGACCTTTCTTCCACCCTCGTGGCAAGGTCTCCCGCAAAAGGTTTACCGAATTTAATATTCAAATCTTTACTTTTTCTAACAAATAAATTCGCTGGGAGGCAAAGGAGCTCTCCGCTCTTCTCAGATTCCCATTGAATGCCTTTCTCCATGACCGAGCAATGATGATTTGATGCAAAATCATGATGCCCAAGAAAGACATTCTTCCTACCATGTTCCAAATCCGAATCCAATATGTACTATCTTCACATATGTGCATGCACACCGACCTTTGGTACTATATCCCGATGTATTACCATATGTCGGAAAATCATTAACTTGTGCCGAAAAATCATAGCCCCCTCAAGGTGAAACTTTCTTTCTATACCTATCATACACCACCACACTTGTCTCCTACATTTGCTTCAAATCTTCAATTAAAGGAGCCAAATATACATCGATATCATTTCCTCGGGTTGTTTCGCCCGTAAATTAACAAAGACAACATCATATATTTTCGCTTCATGCATAGCCATGGAGGTAGATTATAATCACCAAAATCACAAAGCCATGTAATCGTGAGAGCTACTTTGAACACCATGTGGGTTAAATCCATCAAGAGACAATGCAAGTCGAAGTTTCTTGGTTCATTCTCAAAATCGTGATAATCAATATCAATTTTTTTCCATCGAGGAGAATCACGGTGCCGAGCTTGCCATCTTGAATCCTTTCATCCTCATGCCATGTCAGGTTTTTTATCTTCTTCAACTACTACATATACGGTAACTGGGGAATTATGGGAAAATACCACAATCCCTTTCCTGGAGCCGAATTTTCCTTCTTATACCGTGAGGCTTCACATTTTGGACACGACTTTAATGATGCATACCATTACTTAAATAAAAATACGCCGTTATTTACAAGCATGTATCTTCTCATAGCTCATGCCAATAGAGCGAACATTTGTTTAGCCTCATATGTCCTACTAGGAAGACATTATCATTAGCAACATATCTTTCTAACAAAGGTGAGTAAGTCCGTGAAACTCTTATCACCCATCCATTGCCTCGACTTCAAGTTAAACAACTTTAACATTGCCGACAATCTTGTGAATTTAGTACAACCCTCATATAACGGCTTTCTCCGCATCACTCATCAACTTCTCAAACATTTCGAGGACAATCAATAAGATCTTCTTCAACCGTGATTTGCTATATCTTCAAAACGTCCACCATCATATGTATTTGTAGAAGTGTCCTTCTGACGCATATCTCCTACTATTCCCCATATTAGAAGATTCACTCTTATCTCACCGTTTTTATCCAACAGTATAAGTTCGATCAATCTCATTGCTCACTAAATGTCATTCCAATTCCCTGAACACTAATTTTGTTCAGATAACAACAACTTAAATAAGGACATATGATTCTACTATGGTCCGTTGTATGCCCAACTACAAACCCAATAAAATCTTTCACTCCATCCTTATATTCCTTCGACAAACGATCATAGTGACATCCACTTTCGATCCATATTTTACCTATGGATCGAGAGGTAAAACAAACGTAAAAACCCCATTTAAATAAAGCAAGACTAAAACTATCACCGCTTTAAAATCAACACACAGACTAGATCAAAATTCTAACAAAATTTTGGCAGAGTCTCCCTAAAATATGGACATTCCAAAATATATACAATACACTCAGAATATTCCAAAATTCATTGTTCAAAACAAAAACCAAAATCAGTTCCACAACAAAATTCATTGGTCATTTTTCCATTGATTCCTATCCGATATGCATATATATTTACTAATCAGTGACATTTTAACAAACTCGATTCCAAGCATCTTTTAACACTTAATTTATCTCTGGACAACAGTGAACAAAATCAAACCTTTCCTGATTCCAAACTGTCAACAAATGAACAAAATCAAACAAAATCGAACAGAGACAAAAACTAACGTAACCACCAACAACAGAAACCAATGTGGAATCGAGATACAAAATGGAGACAAGGGGCTACACTGAAATGGATGCAAACAGGAGTTTGGAGATGGAGGCGAGGGGAGTGATTTTGAGGCCGAGCACCGCCACAAGCCTTTGAGGATTTTTGACGAGCTCTGGATGGAGGATTTACTTGAGGACGCACGGATTTGTGCTCGATGGAGGATTTACTGAGGACGACTTGACGAGCTCGGATGGAGGACGACTGGACGAAGTTTTGACGAGCCTGATTTCAGGTTTTGGAGGGCTACCGACGCAGCTCGCTTCTCGCTTTTGGACGAGCTCTGCCAAAGCTGACAGGCTCACGATCTCCTCGACTTTGAAGCACACGATCTCAAGTGAGGGGGATGACGACGTAGAGAGATGGAGGCGACGACGTGGAGTTTATGGCAAGAGAGAGTTGACAGAGAGAGAAACAAAGGCTTTTGCATAAATGAGAGAGGAGGGAAATACATATATTTAATAACGACAAAAACAGCGCTTAATAAGAAAGCTGCTTATTATTTTCAGAAAAACAGCGCTTTTAAGTCTAAAAGCGCTGTTTATTGTAACATTAAAAACAGCGCCCTTACCATGAAGCTACTGCTTATTGTTCCTATGATTTAAAAATCCGCGCTCATGTTTGAGCGCTGATTAATGTGCCAGTTCGCTTTTTATTATTTAAAGATAAAACAGCGCTTTTAAAGGACTAAGCGTTGTTTATTATGTGAATCTAAACAGAGCGCTTAATTAGTAAGCGCTGCTTTATTGTTTACGATGACATAAAGTAGCTGCTTTATTTTACGCTTTAAAGGAGCCATCTTTTTTAGAATTTGTTGTAGTGTCATTGATATGGCCTTTTGTATTCATTTGGTTCTGTTTTGTGCTCACTGATATGGCCTTTTGTATTTTCTGATTGTTTGGCCTCTAATTATGTTTTGTGCTTTTGTATTTTGATGGAAATGTGGAGCCGACTTTTTCCAAGAGTGCATCTAATGTCATTGATGTGGAAGATGATGATTGATTTATGTTGTGGTGGTCTTGTGGGCTTATTGGTTTTTTGGACATGTTATGACATTTTGATTTTGACTTGTGTTCTAAACTTGTAATGTAGTGAATTTGTGTTAATGGTAGATAGATTAAATTATGCTTATGGTTGATGGATGAAATTATGCTTATGGTTGATGTATTCATTTTGTGGTTTATGCAAGGTTATTAGTAACTTTCTTCAAATGATTTTTTACTTCTTGTATTAAAAGCACTAGTTGTATTTATGTTGTATACTTTATGTATTTACTTGTAGCTAGTTAGAGAGATGTCTGATCTATTGTCAAAAAGCAAAACAAAAAAGCTAGAGAAAGGCCCTCATTTGCATGAAAAAGCATTACTTATTTTTATTTTTTGATCGAGTTAGCCCGGGGCCCTAACCCCCAATCCGGGCCCGTGATCTCAACCCATAATCTCTTGTCGGGCCGGGTTGGGCTAGCCCGTTTTTATGCGGGCTCACGACGGGCCGGGCCGGGTTGGGCCGGGCGGCCCATTTTGCCATCCCTATTTTCAACGACATATCCGGGCGCATCCTTCTCAACTTTTGCTTCTTGGGTTTTGCATCTGGATAAAGTGGAATCTTATGTGCTGCTATTTATGGGTCCAGGCCGGGTATATTTTTATAAGACCATGCAAAGACATCAAGATATTCTCTAAACAAAGCAATCATTTCTTCACGCTCTCGATTGTCTACCAATTTTAACTCTTTCTTATCCTCCTCGGTCCCCAGATTGATCACTTCCTCTGTCTCATTGTTCAACCCAAAATCTTTTTTTGTTGACTTTAGAAATTCAGCGAACTCTTTGAAGACTTCGTCATCTTCATCTAACTCAGAACAATCCTCGTTAGAAGTCGCAAAGGAATCAAACAATAGGTTCTCAACATTCCCATAATGAGGCAAAGTTTTAGTGAAATGTGAATCCCTGAAGAACAATTTATGGAAATCGGAAAGAGAATAACAGAAAGAAAAAGGGAAACAAAAGCATAATTGAAGAGTAAGGATTTTGAAAAAATAAGACAAAACAGAACAAATGGATAGGAATGCATGCAGATTCATTAAATTCTTGTCTCAAGCAAAATAACATAAGTCTTATAGCCTCAGTCGGCTAATACAGTACAAGAAGGCGATTACATGAAAGCAACAACATCAATAACTGGCTCTGCCTGCCAATTGCTCAGCGATTCTTGATTGGTGGTGGGGTGGATGACGCCATATGCCCTTGGGCTTCCATCATCCAACGTGTTGATTGCTGGCCGGTTTGGTGCACAAGCATCATTCTCAGGCGAAATCACTTCGGCGGAAGCGGGAAACGTATCCTTCAAGTGAGGGATTAGTCGTGTCTCCCCGTTGCCAATTGTCAGAGCTTTGAACTTTGCTTCAAGGTTATCTTTATAACCAATCCCAGACATGTCTGACTTCTTTTTGAACCCCAAGTTGTTGACCCAAATAAGGCTTTCCAATAGACCAATCGCCTCAGCTTCATGGGCTGGTATCGAACCTGAGAAGCATAATGTCTTCGCTGTGATGAACTGGCCACGATCATTGCAGATACACATTCCAATTCCAAACTGGTTGTCTTCATAAAATAGTGCAGCATCTAAATTGCATTTGAACTCACCTTGTTTTGGTTTAGTCCATAAGAGATTTGATGTCCCGGTTAGTAGAACTCCTCGGCCATCTTCCCTTCTCAATCTACACCAATCCTTCATGAATTCTTGTGACATCCTCACTGCCTTCTTCGCTGGAATTTCCTCTCCACGCCAAGCTCGATCGTTTCTTCTCCTCCAAATACACCAAATCGTGTTCATCATGTCGCACACCTGATGTTGATAAACGGTGCGACAAAGCCATCTGCATAAAGAGTTCTGTCACAGATTTCATCCCACAGCCCAGCCGCGATCCAACACTCCATCCTTTGTCACATCCAAAGAACACATGCCAAGTGTTTTCCGAAACCGCATCACAGTGTGGGCACATTGGTGTGCATGCCACACCTTTCTTCCGCAAGTTTTCCCTAGTAGGTAACACGTTCCGCAAGCTTCGCCATAGAAGGAGCTTGAATTTGTTTGGTACCTTGGCCTTCCACACTGCCATCCAATTGCTATCAATTTTGAGGTGTGAGTTGTCCGTGATCTACTCCATGAGAGCATGATAACCAGACCGTACTGTGTAGCTTCCTCCCTTGTGGTGCCTCCATGTCATCCGGTCCTCCTCGCCTAGGTGTGTTAGTGGAATCGAGCAAATTGCTTGGACATCGCTAGGTTGGAGAATTGTTGAGAGAAGGTCAATACGCCATGCATTTGTAGTTGGGTCTATCAGGTCCTTTACACATAAGTGATCCAATCCATGGGGTGTTGGGCTTTTGGTAAAAGGATCATCATTGTTGCGAAGCCAAGGATCTTTCCAAACATTTATTCTACTACCATCTCCAATTTTCCACCTCATACCATGATTAATCAACACCTGGGAAGAATGGAAACTACGCCAAACAAAACTGGGGTTGTGACCCAACCGGGATCCCGAAAACTCCCCTTTTGGAAAATATCTAGCTTTGAATACACTCGCTAAGATAGTATCTTGGTTGGTTGCAATTCTCCAACCCTGCTTCCCTAGCATTGCTATATTGAAACCATGGAAGTGACGGAAATCCATACCTCCAAACTCTTTTTTCACGGATAACTTCTCCCAACTGAGCCAATTAATGCCTCTTCTGCCTCCTCTGTTGGAACCCCACAAAAAAGAATTAAGCATCCTTTCCATCTCCTCACTAAGGGAAATAGGGAGCAAAAAGGTGCTCATACACTAGGGGAAATATATATAAGAATACAAAAAGACTAAGCTACCCTTACATATAATATTATCTAACATTCCCCCGCAAACTCACGATGCATTAACAGAAAGCATTAAGAGTTTGTCAGTCAAGAAACGTAAACGCTTAATAGAATGGGATTTTGTGAACAAGTCGGCAATCTGCATGGAGGAAGAAACAAAGGATAAAGTAATGGTGTCATGTTGAAGGTGATGGCGAGTGAGGTGACAATTAACCTCAATATAATTGGTGCGTTCATGAAAGACCGAATTATGGGTAATTTGTATGACACTCTTGTTATCACAGTACATATGAGTTGGCCCAGTGAGGGTGACACCTATATCAGAAAGTAGTCAACGTAACCAAACTATTTCTGAAGTAGTGACTGACATAGCACGATACTCAGCTTCTGTAGAAGAGCGGGAAATAATGTCTTGCTTCTTGCTTTTCCAAGAAATAAGAGAATCACCTAGAAAGATACAAAACCCTGTGGTAGACTTGCGATCAGTGGGGTCACCAGTCCAATCAGCATCAGAGCACGCAACTCCAAAGAAGAAGAAGAAGAACGGAATAAAAGACTCTGAAACAAAAAACTGACTGATGACATGCACTGCATAAGCAATATCAGGTCTAGTAATAGTAAGATACACCAAGCTGCCAACTAAAGTACAGTACCAAGTGCGATTTGGTAGAGGAACACCATCAGATGGAACATATTTAGCATTAAGTTCTATAGGGGTGTCTGCTGCTCGAGTATCAAATAAACGAGCTTGTGCAAGAGTGCTGGCAATATACTTAGATTGAGATAAGATAACCTCTAGGAGAATAGAAAACTTCAATTCCCAAGAAATAGCGAAGAGGACCTAAATCCTTCATCTCAAATTGCTTTGCTAACTGGAATTTCAAATTTGCAATCCCATCAACATCATCTCATGTGATAATCATATCATCAACATATAGAGAGAGAATAACACGACACAATAAGTGGACTTCAGAAACATAGCAGAATCATGATCACTAGAACAGAAGCCAAGAGAGGCAATCACACTAGAGAACTTCTCAAACCAAGCTCGAGGAGCTTGTTTAAGACCATAAAGAACCTTCTTTAACTTACAAACCTCCTCGGGACTATGAGGAACAGCCGGTGGAGGAACCATGTAAACTTTCTCCTGAAGATCACCATTTAAGAATGCATTCTTAACATCCAACTAAGAAATATGCCACTGACAAACAGATGCAACTGCGATAAAAGTGTGAATGGTAGTCATCTTGGCAACATGAGCAAAGGTTTCTTCATAATCCATACCATATTGTTGTGAGAATCCTTTGGCAACAAGACGAGCTTTGTAACGCTCAACTGACTCATCAGACTTGGTTTTGATCTTGTATACCCAACGAGACCCAATAGCTTATTTTTCTGGTAGGAGAGGTACCAGATCCCAAGTATCTGTCTTGTGCAAAGTCAAAAGTTTATCTGTCATAGCCTGCTGCCAAAGGGGATCAAGAACAGGCTCTTTATAGGAAGAGGGCTCAGACAAACTATGAATAAAGGTTAGAAAAGAAGCAAAAGAAGTAGAATACATAGAATAAACAAAGTCTGGTAACTTAGTGGACTTACAATCACGTGGAGGATTACGACTAGGAGGGGGAAGAGGAGGTGGAGGAGGAGGAGACGGAGGATCAACAACCGCATGAGGATCTTGAGAGGCCGTGGGGACGGAGGGACTATTTTGAGCTGTAGAAGTACTAGTGTCAAACCTGCAATTCTCAACATCAGAGTCATCAACATCTTTGGAAAAAGGATCAATACGTGTGAGTTCAGACTGTGTGAGACCATGAGGGTTAGGAGGAATAGAGTAAAATGATATGTGCTCAAGAAATACAACATGACGAGAAACATAAAGTTTTTGACTTGAAGGGTCATCACAACGATAACCCTTCTGGCCATCTCCATAACCAAGGAAATCACATATCGTAAAACGAGGAGACAATTTACTACGTTATACATGAGGACGAAGGACAAAACAAGTGGAACCAAAGACTCTCAAAGGTGTTTAAGCAGGAACACAACCATACAATTTTTTAAAGGGAGACAAACCTGAGGTGACAGATGATGGAATACTATTAATGGCATGAACAACAGTGAGAACAGCCTCACCCCAAAACTCTCTTGGAGCAGAAGCAGACAAAAGGAAGGAACGAGCAGTTTCAACGATATGACGATGTTTCCTTTCAGCAACACCGTTTTGTTCCGAAGTGTCAGTACAAGAAGTTTGGTGTAAAGTCCTATCAAAAGCAAATAACTCACTGAATTTATTAGAAGTGTATTCACCACCTAAATCACATCGAAAACACTTGGTAACAGCATTATGTTGAGTTTTGACCAAAACACGAAACATATTATAAATACCAAAAAAGTCAGAACGATGTTTCATAAGATAAACCCAACAATAACGAGTGCAATTATCAACGAACGATACATAATATCTAGATCCACCTTTGGTAAGAACCGGTGATGGACCTCATACATCAGAGTGAACTAAATCAAAAGGTGCATTAGCAACCGAAACACTTTTGCTAAAAGGCAAAGCAGAAAATTTAGCAAGTTTACAACCACAAAAGTCAGAAATATTATTTGGTTGCAACTTTCCTAAGGCTCCAGTAGAAGCTAAGTATTTCAAATGAGAAGAAGAAACATGTCCAAGAGGAGAGTGCCACAAATAAAAACTAGAAGAAGATGAACTTAAAAGAAAAGATAACAAGTCAACTGCAGAAGCTGCAACATCTGGTACCCTTAGCTCATCCAGAAAGTAAAGTCCCCCTGCCTATGACTTGTCCCAATCAGCCTCCCGGATTGTTGATCTTGCACATAACAAAGAGTGACAGAAAACAAAACTAAGTTACCAGAATCACATAACTAACCAACAGAGACATTGCTCAAAGTGAGATTAAGAATGTAGTATACATCTAAAAAAGATAAGTTAGGGGTGGACACAGACCCAGTGCCTGCTAATGGCATAAAAGTGCCATCAGCAGTCATGACTGACATAGATTAGACAGGATTTAAAGACATAAGAATTAGAATCATATAAGATATGGTGTGCAACTCCAGAATCAAGTATCCGTAAGGGTGAAGATATACCTGACGAACTAGAGGAAGACAAACCTTTAAAGGTGGAGGAAGACATGGCAGACATGGCATGTGATTGAGTGGCAAGAAACTTTTGGAGTTGCTCAGCAAGATCAGATATTTAGGAGGTGGTCTCAGGAGGGCATACATGTCCAACACCAAGAGCATCTGGAGCAGCAGCAACATCAACAACATTTGATGAGGGAGGCTTCCAATTCTTCTTATTGGACTGATTTGAAGAAGAACGCCATTGAGTAAACTGTTGGGTTTGTTGTTGTTTCAATAATTTTGGACATTGTGTTTTCCAATGACCCTTCTCCTTACAATAGCTACATTCGTCAGAACCAGCCCTCCCTTGAGACTTGTCTTTGTTAAAAGGAGCAGCAAAGACAGATGGATTAGGAGTGGAAAGAAGTAAGTCATTTGTCAGAACTAGATTGAGACTTGAGTCGAATTTCTTCAGCCAACAACTCATTAACCACCAAATCAACACTTGGAAGAGGATTACGATGTAAGATAGTCCCACGAAGTCCTTCAAAATCAGCCCGAAGAGCCATCAGAAATTGAACCAAACGCTGCAGTTCAGCAGATTCAGTAAGAGTCAATTGATCCCACAAATTAAACAAGCAGAATAAAATTCCTGAATGCTCATGTTATTTTGCTGAAGAGCCTGAATATCAATCTCCAACTAATACTGTTTTACAAAATTAGACTGTACATACAAACGTTGCAAATGGTCCCAAACACCCTTAGCAATGTCAAATTTTGCAAGCTGCATAACTATTAATTGTGAAACAGAATTCATTATCTAAGTAATGATCTTTGAATTGTTAGCTTCCCAATTTTCCAAGTCCTTTACATGTTTATCTAACTCTTTTTTATCAGTAGGCTTAAGAGTGGTGTCATCAACATAGTCTCACATTCTTTTCCCTTTCAAAAAATTTCTCATCACATAGCACTAATAAGAGTAATTCTGTCCATTCAGTTGCATACTAATAGATTGAAGAGAGTCATCTTTTTCACTAGCCATTGCTATTATTCTCAATAACTAACAAAATTACAGATGCAAATAAAGGTGGAAAAAAAAATATTCAAAAGCCCGAAGAACAGTGCCACGGTAGCAGCTTTAAAAAGATGGAAACCAAAAATCCCAAATTCCAAAACGTGACTTTGCAAACTCCAAATATTAAAATGTTAAATCTTGTAAATTTCCAATGGCCAACAAACCTGGGTCTGTGTGCAGTGTTAGGTAGGTTGCCTTCCAAACACCAAAATTTCAAAGAATGCAAAATCTTGCAAATTTCAAAATGCCAACAAATTCCTAGTGGTGTGCATACGTCGAGTGGGTTTACGAATAACGAGAATTTGTATTCTCTCTCTTCACTCCATTTCTTCTAAGCGTGGATGGATCGAAACATGTTTTCAGATACTATGTTAACAAAGATAGAAACCATATATAAAAAAAATAGGAGAAGATAGAAAAAGAAAAGGGAAAAAGAGGCCCTTAGGGTTCCAATAACATAACAATGCAAAAGTCTAAAAGTTATAAGGAAATAAGAGAAATATATATAAGAATATAAAAAGACTAAGCTACCCTTACATATAATATTATCTAACAAGCCAAAGTTACCCACATGAACAATTGTATATCGAGGATTGTTCTAAGGAGTATAACTGTTACAACCATGATTTTTGGACACCCCAAAATCCCCAACAGTCATCCAACACCTCTTTTTCTCTCTATCTGTCTCTTCCCATTGTATTACTCACCTATCACATTTATCACTTCACACTCTCTATTTCTTTCTCTCTCTAGGTGTTGGAAGGGGTTGGGTGTTCATGGATCATTTTTCTAACTGTTAGGCTGCACATTAAACCACATCCATGTACTTTAAATATAACTTTTTGATCTGGTATAAAATACAACACATCCCTATACCAAAGAGATAGTTGAACATTCAAGGGTAAAATAAAATAAAATAAAATACATAAGCTAGCTATAAAGCATTGAAAAAACTGAATCTGCATCTGAAATTTAAGTGACAGTAGTTTGCGATTAGATTAATTAACTGTGATAGAAGAGAACATTTTCAATTTCACAACTACTATAAAATAAGACAAGATCAGTTAAGCTAGCTATTTCAAATTTTAAATTGCAAACAACAACGAAGACCAAGCCTTTGCAACTTGCACATAACCATTCTTCCACATGCCACATGCATGCTATGTGGAATTTTCCACTTTTGATTGTAAGGATCGATCTCTCTATCCATTTGTACATCAGCAGCTGCCTGCCTCAATTAGCACACTATCTTGTCGTGTCTCTTAATATCTGCTTATGATAAAACAATTGAAAACAAACCATCCAAATATTCCTTCGATCAATAGACAAAAAGTTGCCACAATCATGCTCGCTCATAGAAAGCATGGTCGACCCCTTCAACCAATTATTCAATCTGATAACCAAACAAAAAAAAAAGTAATCTGAATTCACAGCCTATTACTTCCATTCTCATTTTTTCATACCCTGTTACTCTTTTTGTTTTATTTTATTGCATATTCACATTTAGGTGGCAGTGGCAATAAGGAAAAGTTGTAACCCATACAATTATACGCATGGTGCCTAAGGTGAAATACACCTACAATCAAATAGAGAAGATGAATCAGATAAATGGTGCAGATGGGTAGCAGAAAGAAGATAAGATGGGTAGGAGAAAGAAGATAATGGTGATGACAAAGAAGATGAATCAGATAGATCGGAAAGAAGATCGATGATAAAATGATAAACAAAAGAAAGAAAAAGGATTTCAAAAACTCTATAAAAGATATGGTAAAAAAGAGGCAAAAATTGATTTAGATATTTATTTTTTTGTGAAAAGGGAATATGGAACCTAACAGAAAAACCTGTAATGCAAGTACAGATTGAATACCTGCTTTAAAACTCATTGTGAGTGGCTTTCCTTTTTCAGAAAGCCCAGAACTTGATATCCTCCCATAGTCTTATGGCGTAATCTTCATATTTCTCTTCAGCTTTAAAGTTATTATCCAACTTATCCCTTTCAGAAACCTGTATGGTACTTTTTGTAGTGTAATGAAAAAAAAAGTAAAGAATAAGGTAATGGATTGCGGCTGTGGCGTAGAGGTTTCATGAAGTAAGGTATCGACTACCAGAGAGTATGCAAAGATAAAGGGTGAAAAGAATTCTGAACGTAAGGATTTTAGCTTGTTATTGGTGAAAAACTTGACATTGATGCAGTGGAGTTGAGCTTGACATGGCTCCACCGTGCAACGAACAACAATGTCGCGACACAATGGTTTCCTCATCTCATTAAAATAGTAACCGATATTAAGGTTGTGACGTTAGCCCGTTTGCAGTTATTTGAACCAAGGTGAACGCAAATGAAGGAAATGGAAAAATCAAGGGCGAAAGAGTATGAAGAATGAAGTGAAGTGAATAACAAGAATGAAAAAAAAAAGTAAAAAAAGTGGAGAGGATCAAAGGACTATGTTAGGAAAAAACTGATCAAAACTCACAAAACCGAAAGCAAAACAAACAAAAGAGAGCAAGGGAGAAAGGATAACACAAAGCAACTAACGTGGTTCACTAACAATGTGTTATCTATATCCACAGGCAGAGGAAGAACTAAAAATCCACTATGAACCTTGAGTGTTACAAAATGTTGCCAAGCTACTTTGATCTCTCTCTCTCTCACAGAATTACAGAATCAGATTTTCACTCAAAGAAATAAAATTGAGATTACAAATCCTAATTCAAGCTCCACTTATATAAGTGTTACTTGAACAAAGTTGAGAAAAATAACTAATTATGTTATTTACAACAAACTACGTAACAAAATTTATAACTAACTTAACATCCAAGGCTCAACAAGGTGCCATGACAGACACTGCGGCACCTAGAGGCAATGCTGCTACAAGACCTAGGCCATAACTACAGAATAACATAAAGAAAAGCTACGTAAAGAACTGAAAAATTAAGCAGATAAATCTCAAGAATTATAAAGTGTAGAAATAGTAAAGAGATTTCACCCAAAAAAAAGAGAGATTTTGCAGAAACTTAAATGTGAGAAAGTAAAGAGAGATTTTAAATAACAAGTTCAGACTTGATAAATGCTTGAAATCGTGAAGGGCTAGAATGTAAAGTGCAGGAATTAAAATACGGAAATTATAGAATTGAGAAACAAATGCAAAGAAAATAAAAGCTTTGAATGTAAATTGCCTTAGTGAAAAAGGGTGGAAGGAAAATTTGATTCAAGTCCGCTTATGCTTGATGTGAGACTTATAGAAGTGAAATCAAAGGTGGAAAAAGAAGCACAAAGAAAGAAAAAACTTTGAATGTAACTAGCTTCCCCTAAATTATTTGATTTCAAGTGGATAAAATTGATTTGGACAGGAATTTGGCCCATGATTTTGGGGTCTCCCCCATTTAATTTTCTCACCTCCTCACATTCAAAAATACCAAAACTATACCTATCTATTTCTTCTTCCTTAACACTCTCTCTCACACCTCACCCTTTCTCTCTCTCACCTATCTTTGTCACTCTCTCGCTCTCTCTCTCTCACCTCACTTTCGCCTCCCTCGCTATCTCGCCTCACCTCATTCTCTCTAGGAACCAGCATTTTGCCTCCGCGCGAGATACTTTTTTGTTTTACCTTTCCCACCGTTCCAAAAACTAAAATCCGGGAGTATCCAGAATCCTGATTCCGATAGTACTAATTTGAAAGTTTGACAAAAACCACTTTTGAATTCTTATTGTCGGGAATTTCCGAACTCTTATTGTCTGGAAGTTCAAATCTAACGGAAAAAAAAAGTGAAACAAGTTGTTCAAAACACTTCTGGATTCTTAATGTCGGAACATTCCAGATTCTTATTTACGAAACCTTCCGAATTCTTATTATCTGAAAGTTCAAATCTAACAAGAAGAAAGGTGAAACAATATTAAGTTATTCAAAACACTACGAATTCTTATTGCCGGGATATTCTAGATTCTTATTGCTGGGAAATTCAAATCAAACAAAAAAAAGGAGCGAGATGAAACACCGCATGCAGTTAAGATAAAAGGGTATTTAGACTTTTTAAGTGGAGGAGAGGCGGTAAAATTAAGTTGAAGAGGCCCCAAAATAAAAGCCCCAAAAATTTCATCATTCGATGATAGAAGGCAACCTTTTTGTTTTTTATATGAGATGCAAAGGCATGTGTGTTATGGGTCTCCATGTGGCGAATATGCTGAAATATTCAAATACGTATATAACCACATCCTTAGTTGAACCTTCCCAATTTTCACGCTGGTCTCCACAACCAAAATGCTCGTACAGAAATACACCAAAAGGATACATATATCGTGAAAAAATAACATGCCTCAGCTACAATTATAAAATTAATGTAACACAATCAGTACCACAAACAGAAAGTGAACAACTACGTTTTCATCGCATCGATGAATACTCCCATAATAATTTGCTTCCCCTCAGCGAACATTTGCAAATTAGAACTCTTACGGGTTTCTTGTACAAGTCATTTTGCCTTTCCAGGACATAAAATACTTTATCTGAATCATTCCATTACCCTTATTGACCAAATCCTCGCACAAATCCTGCGCTGCTAGGTATTGAACCAAACATTTCCCTGAAACCCTGTTTTTCTGAAATGAATGTGAGTGCCCACATGTCAAAGTCTCATTGTATCTTTGAAAAGACTCGTCAATTTCTCGACCAGCCCCCGTTCGTCTTTTGTCAGATCATTCTATATCAATAATTCAAAGTGTAATTTTTAAGAGACAGTTCAACAAAATTAATAAATAGTTAAATACACATTGCTTCTTATGCACATTATTAATAACTTACCCAATAATAAGATATGAGAATATCAATAGATCTACGTGAAATATGGCTTACAAGTTCATCATCAATCTCAAAATGCCTCCCAAACATTTTCTGTTGCTCCTCAGAATTGCTGCCAACAATCTGTAACTCAAATGAGAACATATCAGTAAGACTTATTTTTGTTTATCCGTCTTCCGATCTTCACTTTTATTTCTGCTCTTTCTCAATACCCGAGTCTAAAAATTTACCACATGTAAAATCAGTGTAGATGGATCATCCAATTTCTATCAGTGTAAAACAATTGGTTTTAGAATAAAAATATTGCTTCAAATAATTTAAAACAGATATTAATCATCTATTTTCTTTTTCAATATCGCACAATCAAAGGTATAAACTTTTCCTTCTTGCTAAGTATACAAGAGGTTTTTAATCCATATTTCAAATTCCATTCATTGGGGATAACTTTGTGAGCTCGGAGAAGTTTATTACTTTAATTCAAGCACATACCTTAATGGCTACTTTCTGCCCTTTTTTCGCATAATCAACGGGTTTATGGTTATTTTCAATGGAGGCAATGCGACCAATATCAATGAACTCTTTGGAAGGAATACAAATTGGAGTCCCAATCTGTCAAGTAGACAATATTAGATGCAAGTTTAAAGGAAACCAAACAATATTTTTGCATTTCACACAACATGACCTGACCCTCATTAACACCATAACCCCCCCAAAAAAAAAAACACTCTGCTAGATCTATGGTCAGAAACTGATGTTCAAGACCAGTTTGAAAAATATGATACCTAAGAACACAAAGCATAACAACATGGACACAGCATCGAACACAATAGACCCAGGTTAACAGTCAAAAAGCCAGAATTTTGATAGAATTAAAGGGTAGTTCTTGGATAGAATATAGTAGGAGCAACCAATCTGACAATAAAAAAAGACTAGCTCTGGCATTTTTCAATGCTAAAATACAGAAGAATCGGCAGATAAAATATGTAGCATGACATTGAAGGTCAAGCACAATATTCCAGTTCTACATTTAGTTTTATGTCAGTCTATTTGACAAATCCAAAAGTTTCTCAAAACTGCCATGGAAAAAGACATACTCCCTCCGAACTCGATTACAAGGAAAAAAAAAATTGTGTATTTGGTTCAAAATATAAGCAATTTTAAAGAGAATAAAAGTAGTTAAAATTGCTTATATTTTGAAACAAAAATATGGATTTTTTTTTTTTTTACTTATAATAGAGTCCGGAGTATAATTCTAATAGTGGAAGTCTTCCGCAAACTTAGACTCCATATTAATTTCCACACCAGCTTTTTATTTTCACTACTTGTTGCTTATCCAAGGGACAAAGAAATACAATTGCTAATTCATTTGTTAAATATAACTGCAAAACAAAAATACAACTGTTGACCATACCCCAAGCAAAAGAATCTTATGCAGAGAAAACTGCTATTAGTCACAACATTGCAGCCACATTGAACAAATATCATCTGAATTAAAAATAATACCTTTAAAATGCCTTCAAGGACATCAACTCCCAAAACAATCGGATCCTTCTTGTTGAAGATGCAATTTGGTAAGACTTTCATAACGCATGGGAAGACTGCCTCATCAGCAGTTTCTCTCTTTCTCTCCTCATTAATGTTGTCAATATAAGCCTTAAATTGATCAAATAGATGATAAATGATATCAGCAATAAAAATTTTCACACCCAATCCATCTGCAAGTTCCCTGGCTTCAGGAGTGACTTTGACATCAAATGCCAATATAGTAGAATACTCTCGTTTCTTTTCAAGCATTACACTAGCCTTCATTACATCCTTCTTATGTACAGGGCCTATGTTTATACTACTAACAGGAATATTCACTTCTGGACTTTTCAAAAACTCCAGTAATGCTTCCAACGAGCCAAGTGTAGATGCCTGTACACAAACACCCTCACCACTCCTGTCAGTCCTGCTCATGACCGATTGCATGTCTTCATTGGCTGCTTTTTTAGCATCTCCCAAATCATCACCAGGCTTCACCACATATAAACCAGCGCCAGCAATAGCATGTTCAAGCCCCTGAAATATAACACAAAATCATACCAAATCTCTGATTCTCTACACATTTAAAAACATTAGAATGAAGATTGTTGGATAAAAACTGGCATAAAGACGTCAATATCACCAAGAAGTACCTGGGCAGTGATCTTTATACCCATCGCAGCTTTGATTTTTTTGTGATGGACATATGACCCCTGAAATTAGACCACCATTATTTAGCTGGAAGACATACTAAATAATAGCGCTCCTCTGTCAGGATGGAGTTCATTGTTTTAGAATACATTACCCCAAACAAATAATTGACAATAATATACAGGGATGAGAAGTTCGCTCATTCAATCCAATAAAATATAATTTATATTGTCAAAGAAACTAATCATCAAAAACCCCTTCAACCAAGAGGGTGAATCCATAGTTCCTATGATTGAAAACCCTGCATAACATGAAGTATCTATACTTGCTGGAGCACTTCTGAGCTTTAGCTAATGGTAAGTCTAGATATTATCTTAAGAGAGACCACCGATTAAAGAATTTCAGTAATTAACATAAAATATGAGCGCATCATTCATTCACCACTCTCAAAAGTTGAGTTCAAAGTTTTAACACATTATGAAAACTAACATGCTTTTCCATGCCTTAAGCATGCATGCAGTCACACACTTGAAGAGCTAGACATAGGCTACAGCTACAGGCATAGTCATCAAACAGAGTTTAAAGACAATAGAGCAGACAAGTGACTTAAATCACATGTAAACACACTAGCTGTCAAACTTGAACTGGTTTACAAGCTAAACTATCTTATCGTCAAACTGAATTCTGCTAATGAGTTCACGTCTTTACAAGCATAGATTTACAAACGATTTTAGCCTCGAAGAGCAAGGTTAAGGTTGATTTAGTTAAACTACAGAATACCGTAAATGCTGACTAAGTACAACATAAAAGTAAAACTTTTACTTTATTATGGTCATTTACTTCGTCATGGATTTGAGAGTTAAATATTAATTATGGATAAGGATAGGCTATTAGTTTACGGATATGCATAGGCTATTAGATTATGTCTCGTACTAGGATAGTTCTTTAAACCAGTGCTTTTAAAAAATGTAACTCTTAAAAGCATACTAGTTGAGTTCACCTAAACTCTCAAATTCAACAACCTTGGTCACAACCTGAACTCTCAAAATTTACTAGCATTTTAAAAACGTTACATAATGGGTTGAAGTTCCAGAGTTAGAGCCCTCTAAAAAAGAAAGCATATCTTCCCAAGGGTTTCAACTGAGCCAGAATTGCTAAAATCTACGTTAAGAATTGCCAGTCAAACTCCATTCCTTCACCTAAGAATGACAAAAATCCAAATAGCAATTAAACTGGACCTCTGGTTTTTAAACTCCACTCCTTCATGTTAAGCATAATGTGAAGAATCTCGCAATCATTTCCTTAGCTTCCAACAATTTAGTAATCATTCAAACTCATTCAAATTGCTACATGCCTTTTTCCTTCCGAAACAACATTTTATTACCAAATCAACAAAAATATCAACTCAGGCCAAAAAAAAGTCTCCTGTTCACAAGCATACTAGAAAATTATGTACCAAAGTTATGATTTTCCAATCAAGCAGCAAATGTGATAATAAAATAAATAAAATGCAGAAGATATAACTATACCTTAACACGAAGTTCCTTCATTGGATGAGGTGTCAATAAAGCTCGAATTGAGGTAACAATTGGCCCCTGTAATAGAAAGTTAGTTAGGCAGAAGCGGAGAGTAAGTATTAAAAGATAATGCAGTTGGAATCTGAGATGCTTGCCTGCATTCCGTATACAACTATTTGATCTCCTTCATGAAGAACGCCATTAACTAAAATAACATCAATGGTGGTTCCAAGGCCTTCAACAACCTTGACTTCCAAAACAGTACACTGGTAGCCACAAACAAACAATTATGTCACTACAATTAAACAATCATAAAGCATTCAACCAGCTTTAATATTACGTGACAATATAGCTAACCTGCACTTCTTCACTGTATGCAAGTTTCTCAACCATGGTTTTTTGTGTCCACTGAACCAATAGTAATAGAATATCTGGGATTCCTTCACCACTGAAATATCAATACAAAAACACAGAGAGAAGTATTAAAGCTCTGTTTGTTTAAGATTTATTCTGCCGCGACAGTGTCAAAATTCTCCGTTTCGAGGGAATGTTGACTGAAGCTATCATTGAGTTCCTTTGGTCAAAGGTGATTCTCAACCTCAAGAATCATATACAAACAGGCACTAAACAGATTATACATCATGCTAAAAAGATGGTTTTTGCCAGAAAGCAAAGATTTGACAAATTTCTAGCCATGCAAGCATCCAAGATAAAAGCAGATGAGTCTCCACTTTTCATACACCCACCCTGACTTCTCACACTGGTCCCACCAAATCACCATAATTCGGATAATTTCAGGTAGAGCACAGACAGGTTGAACACAATTTGGAAGATCCCAAAATAGTTGAGATGTTTGGAAACACACTGGAATGTTTAAAACAGTAAGAGATGCATCCTAATGATGGCTAAAATGGTAAAAGAAAATGTACATAAACTTTTCTGTAATCAACAAAATACTTGACATAAAAAGTAGCTACGTAGGCACCTCAAAAATGAAGAAAATATTGTATATCATTGCCTATATTATCATCAACACTATTAAAGTTACACATGCAAATACAATTCAATAAATTAACATTGGCACTATTAAAAGTTACATACATATATTATCTCCTTGACACAATTGTTGGAATGTTGGAGTTGTTGTCATCTGACTAAAAGGTCACATGTTTGAGTCATGGATGCAGGAACAAAAGCATTACCCCATTTGAAACATTAACACAATGTTGGGTTGGGGGGAAATGGAGGGGAGGGAATGGATCATTTTAAATCATCCTTGTTTGATTCAGTTTTTTGGAGGGGAGGGAAAGAAAATCACCCCTGGCTCCATTTTGGCTCTCCAATATTGGAGGGATTTGAATGGAAGAAAAGATGGGCCATTGACTAAAATATCCTTGCACAAAATGAAACATAAAAAAGTTACAAGGGCATAAAAGGTAAATTGGTACTTCCCTTCCATTAAATCCCCTCCCCGTGTGAACCAAAAAGAGAGAGAGAGGGGAAGGTCTCGCCACCCCCTTCTAGGCATGGCAACAGAATCCGAACCCGCGGGTACCGACCCGACCCGACCCGATTTTGACGGGGAAAACCCGCTTTAACCGGGGGTGGGACGGGATTGGGGATGTCGATACCCAACCCGCCCCCCGACCCGAACCCGCCCAATTAAATATAAATTGTTAATTTTTATTTTATTTTATGCATTTATACTCATTCATTTTGTTTCATATATTTTATTTATTTTTAATTTAATCTCTTTTCAATAGAACATTTTATTTTAATTTAATTTTATTTTATTTTATCATTGTATAATAATTATGATTTTATTTTATTAATTATCATAACTATAATTTTTCAATTTTTCTACATATTTAGAGCTGAGTTGGGGACCCGCGGGGAAACCCGACCCTATCGGGACGGAGATGGGGAAGGCAAAACCCGAACCCGTTGGAAATGGGGACGGGGACGGGGGAGGCAAAACCCGCCCCCGACCCGGCCCGTTGCCATGCCTACCCCCTTCCCTCCATTAAGATCTCTTCCCTTATTTGAACCAAACAGAACCCAAGTGGATGCAGGAACAAAAGCAGCAAATAGGCCTCAAAAGTATGACCCGTCGTTTTTGGTGGTTCACAATGATAAAGGAAACATTCAGCATTCATCATACCAAAGAATAACTTGTTTCCAGGCAACTTTCACCACATAAAAGAAATGGAAAAAGCCCAACTAATAATGGGCTGCAAAACCAGTCATGGTGTCAATTACAAATCCAAATTTTTTTGTCTAGCATAGAAGAGGGGAGTGAAAGAGTATTATGGCTACAAAGCTACCCAGTTACCTTATTGCACTGGTAGGCACAATGCTGAATGTTTCTCCCATTTCTTTGTTTTTATAATACAGCTCAGTATTTAGCCCCTGTTCCTTGAACTGAGTAATAATCTAGCAATGAAACAAGAAAAGTTATAGTGGCAATCCATAACAAAAATAATCAGCCACAACTGACAAATAAAAAACAAACATATTTTACAACCTGAGTGACCCTCGTATTAAACTCATTTTGAACATCCTTAGACTGCTGCTTCATTGCTTTTTGAATTGGAGCATTACGACATGTATTCCACCCATAGAGCCTGTCAACCTGCAATGTTGCAAGAATAGTGTGACAGACCTGAGCACCCGGTCAAAAACATATATTGGAAGCAATAGCTCATAAAATGAAAGACAATACTCACCTTATTCAAGGCAACAATGAACTCTGTGTTCCTCATTTTTAATAGATTGAGTGATTCTATAGTTTGTGGCTCTAAGCCATGCATAATGTCAACAACCAAGATTGCAATATCACATAGACCTGAACCCCGAGACCTTAAGTTAGTGAATGACTCATGCCCTGGGGTATCAATGACAAGTAGACCGGGAACATTCAGCTTTGCATTAGCTTTCAATTCCTTTGTTCTTTCACGTATGTTCTCAGCAGGGAAGTATGTTGCGCCAATCTGTTGGGTGATACCACCAGCCTCACCTTCTTGAACATTGGTACCTCGAATACAATCCAGCAGCTTGGTTTTGCCAGTGTCCACATGCCCCATGATACAGCAAATTGGGGAATGGAGGTTCTCATCACTCGGCTTAGGAGGCACAGCAGACTTTGGTGGTTCCCTTTTCAGGTCTGGATCATGCTTTCTATTTTTGTCCTCAACAACAGCATTGGCCTGTTTTCGATCTTCAATTTCTTCAACTACGGGCTTAGAAACAGTTTTATTTGTAGCACCTGCTGTATAGGAGGAAAAGCAAAGAAACAATTTTGGAATGAGCAGAAAAGTAGTGAACAATTAAAAGATTAAATTTTACAAGGGAAACAAAAGTATATACCAAAATCCTTTCATGCAGCCCCTAAAACCCTTGGACACATGCAATGGCAACAATCACCATGCCTTATCTCACTAGGCATGGGAGTTGCCTACATTCTACATAGGTCAATCAAATACCACTGGGCCTATGAACACACACGAGCGCACAGAAGTTTCCTCACAAAAATAAGCTAAGAAAGATCTAATGCTTGCTATTTCCCATCAATGCAGTACGAACGACAAAAGCATATCCTTTGTTTACCTAAAGCAAAGGAAGAAAATATAACTAAAGTTATACAAGGAAAATTGCATCACTGTCAAAGTCCCAGGTTCGATACAAATTGCTGTAATCAGTAGAATCTCACAATAATTTACTAGCTTATGGCAGCACGTGACAGTAATAGGCAATGTTATTAATATGACCAAGTTTGATCAATTGCCAACAGAAAAAAGATTCCAAATTTTAAGTTCTTGACGTAAAAATAAAATCCAAAGCAGCATCAGTTTCTATTTCTAACATTCTAATTCTAATACCAAAGTAAGGTCATATATTTTATGCCTCTGCCTCAATAGGGCCTCAGATTGCTGTGGCACCAAGCTCGTTGTTTTCAATCATTACAAAAATTTCAAGCACAATTCTGTTAGGCAAAAATACCAATAAAATGCAAATCTCACCAGAATTTTTAGCGGGTACAGCATTTTTAATCTCTTTTTTGACAATCGGTTCAGGCTCGGAATCAGCTTCTTCATCGGCAAATGCACCCTTTACATTCAGATTGACACCATCCCAGCTTTTAGCATCCCATTCATCCTCTACATCGTCTTCTTCCACACCATTCTCTTCAGCAGCTTCAGGAAGTTCAACTTGGTCCTCCACCTGCATCGATTCCATTTCTTCAACCTTTATTGGTTCCTCGGAACCCAAATCAGTGGTAGTCTCCTCCTCTGCTTCAATACTTTCATCTGTCTTAACAGTAGCAGCACCCTTTTGATTTCGATTGGTTGGTTTGGCCTTCTTTGTCTGATATATGGGTTTTTTGGCTGGAGCACCGGTGTCCCCTGTAGGAAGAGTCACACCCCCTGTGGTATAGAGAATCTGCCTCCTCATTGCCTCCAAACGGCGGACTTCTTCTTTCTGCTTAGCAGTTAACAGTTTACCTTCTTGCTTCTTTTTCAGGAGCTTTTCCTTTTCTCTTTCCTTCTTTCTGCGTTTAGCCTCTTCTGCCTGTCTCTCAAGTTCCTCTTGCCTTTTACGCTCCTCTTCTTCCTTCCTTAGCCTCTCTTCATTCTTCTCTTTTCTTCCTTTCTTCGGCCTCTTTTCTTCGAGCCAGTGCCTCTTGCATCTCCCTAACATGCTTTGGCACTTTCTTGTCAGCTGCTTTAGTCTTCGAATCATTCTTCTTTGGTTCGATTGTCTCAGTTTTTACTTCTACAGTTTCCTTTTCTGGTGCACTTCCAGCTGCTGCTGCTGCCTTCTTCTCCTTCTCCTTTTCTTTCTTCTTTTTCTTCTTTTTTGCAGCAGCTGACTCTACAGTCTCCTCTTCTCCCTCCTTTTCCCCTGAAGCATCAGGGGCAGAACCTGCTTCAGGAGTAGGCTTTAATTTATCATCCTGCAGAGGTTTTGCTATAGGAGGGCCCTCACCAAGCTCTGCAAGAATCTTATCTAAATCATCCTCCTCTTGAGCAGTTCTTCCACTCTTCTTATCCTTCTTCTTATTTTTGGAAGTTTCAGTGACCTCTTCACTCTTATTTACAATGCTCTTGTCAACACCATTATTACTAATCCCAACACTAGGCTGCTCAGGCTCAACAACATCTACATTTTCACTCCCAAACCCAATTTCATCACTCACTTTGGCAGCAGCACTACCGCTTTTCTTTTTAGAGGACTTCTTTTTACCAGTAAATGCAAGTAAAGAAACATCATCCTCATCCTTGTCATCACCCCCTTTAGCAGACTCAGCCACAGAAACATTATCCTCATCTGGAATAGCCGTACTCAGTGAAGTACCAGCCTTTTTCGATGACTTCTTTTTCTTCCCCGAGAAAGTGATCGCTTCTATATCTTCATCATCATCTACATTTTCATTCTTAGTCTCCTCATCTCCATCTTCAAGCTCGCCAAAACTGGCAGCCGAAAACAAAGCAGCACCCTTTTTGCCTCCTTTCGAAGACTTCTTCTTCCCTGTAAAAGCAACAACCGGTTCATCAACACCATTCTCATCCCTACCATCATCCACAGAATTATCCACCACCTCACCATCGTTATCATCATCAATAGCATCAAAAGCCGAGGCAGCAAACAAACTACCACCCCCTTTCTTCGAGGGCTTCTTCTTACCCGAAAAACTAACCACCGGTTCATCATCCTCTGCGTTTCCCTCACCGGTTAACCCCGATTTCTCTTCATCATCGTCATCAACATTCTCCTCGTCACCAAGCAAACCAAAGCCTGACGCAGAGAACACACTGCCGCCACCACCCTTTTTCGATTTCCCTTTCTTTTTCCCAGCAATCACGACTTCAGGCACATCCTCGTCTTCATCAACATCATCATCTTTAGTTTGTGCAGCTTTAAAGTTAGGTTTTTTACCTTTCTTTTTCCCAGGTTTCTCTTCTGCCAGCACCGGAGGCGGCTCCTCCGAGAGCTCAGTTCCAATAGCGTACTCGTCGTCGTCGATGACCACAGCCTTCTTCTTCGATTTCCCACAGCCCTGCTGCGAAGGGTTCTCTTCGTCACGCGTTGTCGGCTTCTTCCTACCCATTTCTCAGATTAGGGTTTTCCCTCTTCCGCGAATCAGAAGTCCGTGCGTTCAAACAAAGCAACTCCAAATCACAAGGATGGGAAACAAACCGGAAATTTGAATCGAAGCACGAATAATTGGATCGTTTCGCACGGATTTTACACCCTAAAGAAAAATAAAAAGCCGGATTCGTGTCCGATGCACCAAAAAGAAAAAAAATCTGATCGCGAAGAGTCCCTGGCTACGAATCTTGTCTTGGATAGAAGGAAAGGGAAAGAGCATACTGCGATTAAGGAAAAGAGAAATCGTAACGAAAAATTATGCAGGTTTGGAGCGGCGATGGAGGACTACGAACGAGAGGAAACGAGCTTGCTCTAGCGTTGTCTTGTGTTTCTCTGTTTGTTATAACTCCGCAACTATTTATAAGTATGGGTAGGTCAAACCGCCGAACTGGGCCTTTGGCTTCGGGCTCAGATGAGGTCAAGTTTAATTTTCAAAGTTTAGGATTAATTGTATTTTCTGTCCCTTTATTTTTTTAAATCTATGATTTTAGTCTCTCTATTTTATTTTTCACGAATTTGGTCCTTATATTTTTTATTTTTCACCAATTTGGTCCCCACACTTTTTTAATTGCACTTTTGGTCCCCAAAAATTGTGGATCTCTTGTACTTTTGGTCCCTAAAAATTGTGGATTTTGGGAAAGTAGGGAACAAAAGTGCAAGAGATCCACGATTTTAGGGACCAAAAGTGCGGGGACCAAATTCGTGAAAAATAAAAAGCATGGGGACCAAATTTGTGAAAAATAAAATAGGGGGACCAAAATCGTGGATTTAAAAAAATAGGGGACCAAAAATACAATTAAGCCCAAAGTTTAAATAAACAATACTTAAAAGGGGGAAATGAAAAAAATAAAATAAAAAATAGTATGACCTAAAATAACAAAGCACCTTCAAATCACAAGGCTGTGAAATCAACAGGAATTTTGCACCGAATCACGAATAATTGGATCTTTTCGCACGGATTTTACAGCCTAAAATAAATCAAAAGCGGGATTCGTGTCCGATGCACCAAAAAGAAAAAATAAATATGATCCCTGGCTACGAATCTTGGATAGAATGAAAGGGAAAAAAGCAGATTGCGATTACAGCAAAGAGAAGTCGCGACGATAAATGGATGGGTCGAAACTTATGCGGTGAAGGGAAAGAAACGATTACTATAGGGTTGTCGTGTGTTTTCGTTTGTTTTTCATCATCATATCACAATTTAAATATGTTTTAAAAAGTAATATTATAATATATATATATATATATATATATATATATATATATATGATGTTCACCTAAAACTTAAAATTTATAAGAGTTTAATATGAACAAAATTTACATGTACGTCTAATTTTATCAATCATCTTATCACATGGTAATATCACTTTCTAAGACTTATTTATAATTTAAATTGTAATAAGATTGTGAACTTTCCGTCAAAAAAAAGATTGTGAACTTATTTATAGGGTTGTCGTGTGTTTCCGTTTGTTTTTCATTTATTATTTATTTATTTTTATAAATGTTTTTCATTTATTATCTACTAGCGTCAACGTGCCCGTCTTTCCGCATTTTTACTGCATTACAGTATATATTATTTTATCGCATTTTAATATTTAACGTTATAATTTGTTGTATAATATTGTTTTAAATTTAATTTTCTTCCTCATTTTATTTATTTTGTTTACATCTTTTAATGAATGACATAATATTATTGCAATGGGGTGGTTGAGTTTCAAAGCAAGAAATTTTTAGTTTTTGTGGATTGTGGGGGTTATTCTTCACTTAACCGTGTAATAACCGTTTAATTAACCATGTAATAGTATACCAGTAGTTAAAAGGGTAAAATGGGAAAAAAAAGTAGTACACTAAAAAAGCAGTTACCAACACCTCTTCTCTTTATATAATGGTATAGATAACAATATATAAAGGGGATATATTTTTTGGTGTAGCCCTTTTTCTTTCCAGTTTTACCCTTCAGTAAAAAACTGCTTCAACGTAACTGCATAAAAAACAAGTCAGCAGTAACTACATAGTATGGGAGGGAGAGGGACATCTGATTTCCTCAATGACACACAGCATCAAAAAAATGGGATAGAGAAATTTGAGAGAGAGAGAGCGATGAGAGTTCGGTAGAGGGCGAAGAGGAAAAAAGAGAAATAGATGAGGGGGCTATCGTGAAGTTGCTGCGATGGAGGGAGAAGCGGAAGGCTGTCTGAAACCCATGGGACAGAAGATCCGTCACTGTGACAAAAATGAATCAAACGCGTTAATCCTGTATGTTCAGATATAAACTTGCATTTTATTTTTGTTTCATAAATAAGAAACTGATTGTATATTAGTTACATCGATAAGGAGCGGTATGATCCATTTTATCTGTGATAATGACATTTCTTTTTTTATAAATAGGAAAACATCGAGTGATGATACTTGCTTGCCTTCAAAGTTCAAACAAATTACAATAAGATTTTTTTAGCGAAAAATTTCATTAGAACTGGAGCTTTGAGAACCAATGTATCAAAAAACATGCAGAAAGATCTTTCGAGTTTTTGGAAGTATAAGAAAAGTGTCGACTTTGTGACATTATTTTCAAGAACCCAGAGTGATTATTCAAATGCAGTGCGAGTTTGAAAATTGAAGGAGGTTTATGCCTCAGTTCTGTTTGAGGTTGGAGAAGAACACTTCGAATACTTTATTTTTTAATAAACTCCTGCATGTAATAGTGTGAAGCTATATTACTTTTCTGGAATGCTGATTACTATGTTTTTCATTCATTGCTTAAACTTTAAAGATCTTCACCTTATTTTTGCTTATGCTTTCATAGAGACAGATCTTCTGTCCCACGGGTTTCAGACAGCCTTCCGCTTCTCCCTCCATCGCAGCAACTTCACGATAGCCCCCTCATCTCTTTCTTTTTTTTCCTCTTCGCCCTCTACTAAACTCTCATTTCTCACTCTCTCTCTCTCTCTCTCTCTCAAATTTCTGTATCCCATTTTTTTGGTGCTGTGTGTCATTGAGGAAATCAGATGTCCCTCTCCCTCCCATACTATGCGGTTACTGCTGACTTGTTTTTTATGCAGTTAAGCAGTTTTTTACTGAAGGGTAAATCTGGAAAGAAAAAGGGCTACACCAAAAAATGATATCCCTTTTATATATTGTTATAGATTTAGTTTATGCATTTTATGTATGTTTTTCTAAGCCTACAATATTACTTCAGCCACTATTAAATTAGTATGTCATTTTAAAAAATTAGTGTCATGTAGAATCAAATTCCTTAAAACCAACATTAAACAACAAAAACTGTAAAAAAAAACATTAAACAACAAAACGCGATAAAATAATACATACTATAGCGCCCTGGTAGTGCCCGTCTTGCCGCTAGTTATTACTAGTATGAGTGACCCTTGCAAGGGTATACATTTTATTTCTTAAAATATATAAATACAAAAAATATAAACTGTTGTATATATGATTAATTTTTGAAAATATATATGTGATAAAAAAGGATACAGTTTCGTCTTTTTTTTGTCAGCTAGTAAAAATGGTAAACAACAAACACACACACGTCTAAATTCAACACCCTGCTCAAACCCCCCAAGGCCCCACGTCAATAAATTGCCAAATGACAAAGCAGTGATATCTGGCTATTCTTTATTATATGAAAAAAGGTACATTTATTCTAAATACATTTTAGACAATATACATGGATTTATTTGCTTATAATAAAAACGGACGGAGTAATACATATAATGAAGTATTGACTCACTTTATATGATAATAATTTTTAATATATATATATATATATATATATATATATATATATAATTCTCACCCACACCCCTAATAATTTTTTATTGAGTTAATGACCAATTTAGTCCCTAAAATTTTAAAAAAATCAGTTTGGTCTCTTACTTTATCAATATTCCAAATTAGTTTCTGTATTTTGAAAAAATGTATTAGTTATATCCATCCACCAGTTCTGTCTGTTAACAGAGTTTTAAAATAATCCTTTAATTTAGTTACTTATTAGTAAAAAAGTCCATATAATTTATATCTTAATATTAATTTGGTCTCTACAAAACTATATGAGGGACTAACACCTCATCAATAACCATTCACTTGCTTCTCTCTGTTACCGTGCACATTCATTAATACCAATGTCCATCACATTTGCTCTGTCACTTATCATGCCTTTTTTTTTCTATTTTTTTTCAAGTTCAATGCTTAGCTGTGTCTAAGTCTCACTCCCATTTCACATACTCAGCTCTACTCTCCTCTCACAACGACGAAGGACGCGCGACGGATCGATGGATGCTGCCGCCATGCTGGTTGATCAGGAACGCACGGTCCATGCCTTGACGCGGCCCTTGGACGCCGCCATCTGTTTCACTTGTGGTGGCATTGCTGCCTCTATGCTTCACTTGATTGTGCATAACCGTCCGATCTGGTCCGTCACCCGATTCATCCGGAACCCGACCAAACCGCACCAGTAAATGGATGGAAGTGGATGGCTATTTATCTTACTCGGTTTTCATCGGAATGGCGTTTTTTGACCCGGGATCGACCAAACTCGAATGTTGACCCACACTCTCTCACTGAAGGAGCATAAGAGGCTGTGTTATTTCTCTCAACAAACAAAACACAGATCACGATTTTTATTTCCCCCAATTTCTAAACCTAATATCTCATAATTTCAAATTTCTCTTGGAAAAAGAGGTTCCTGACTGTGGTGTTTTATTGCTTCTTGTCCAATTATACCCAGGCTTTTTATGCCTATAGCCTGAGTTATTCAATATTTTCACATGAAGACATAATTGAAGAAGTTCTTGCGTGCCAAGCTGTGGATTTGGATGATAAGATAAATGTCGCTGTGAACGGGAGCAGGACGTGTATGCACAAAAGGTATGCTTTCGAACTGGTTCATTTGAAAATAATTTATGGCTGATGGAAATTAATTATAAAGACATCATAATGAATTAGCAAGCCATAACCACTATATTCTTAATTTCTTTAGATTTAGTTCTGAAGATGTTGCTTTAATTTATAGGAAACACTAAAAATTAAGGATGAGCTGGTATAAAATTTGCTATGGCGTGGCCACATGATTCAACTGTAAAAGATATAGTAGATAAATTATCTGAGACTGCTGAAGTTACTGAGGTAGCAACATCTACTGTTTATACTATGAATGTGCCATGGGGAATTGCTTGTGCAGAAATCGATCATTAGAAAGAAGATTATGAGAAGCAGCTGTGTATGTATGCATAGAAGGTATGGTTTTAATCTTGTTCTTTTGAAAATAATTTCTTGCTAGAGGAAAATTTATATAGCATTTCAAAAGTACATCTCATCGGTAGCAAAAATAGCGTGTGATTATTTTCTTGGGGGACTAACATGTGCTAATATATATGTTGTAAATCACTAAAATCTCTATTATATACAAATCAAAATAAACCTCATTGAATGATCCTCCAAATGTCAATTTCACATGAAAAACACATTTATTTCATTTCAAGGTGTCATCTAATCATTAACTCTCAATGAATACTATCATACATGTCATACTATTTAAGGAATACCATTCATATGTCAGCTATTAAAATTATAAATATTATTTAATGTCGATTACATGTAATTTAAGATTTTTTTTTACAATAAATAATTAGGATTAAATTACTTTGTGATGCTTACAATTAAACTAACGTCTTGATATTGCAATAGTATTATTTTTAACTAATTTTTTATATTAAAAACATACATTGAACATGTCAAAAAAAAACATACAGTAAATAATATTATACAATAAATAATAAATAATAGTTAAAAAAAGCGCATACAGTGGTGTTTTAATTTCTCAGTTGACAGACATCAATATAAGCACATTGGTAAAATTCATTCTTTTTTTTTACTGAAGGTAAAATTCATTCTTAGAATTATCAGTGTTGAACAAACTTCATATCGGCAATATTATTTGAAATAATTACTTATGGACCAAACATTATAAGCCAAATTATTTTTCATTATTAGTAATCAAGAAAATACCATAACACAACTTCATTTTCAATTTCAAATTATATTTTGTTACTACAATGTTAAGGATTCTCGGATTAAAAAATAAATAAAAATAGAAATTCCCAACATTGAAATCAAACGTTAATATATGCATTCATGACCTTTTTTTTTTGAGAGAAACAAACTCATTCAATATCATTTAAAATAGAATCCGTAATATAGGTTGGCATATAATCAAAGACATGAGGACTAACGTGAAATCTTGATGCCCCTGCTAAAGAGTGAGCAACAACATTTGTTTGTCTCCTAATGAAACTAACCGAATAGTTTTGATAGCAACTCAACTTCTCCTTACAACTTCTAATAATGGTCCTTGCTTTCGTTTGACAGTAAGCGTCTCCTGTCACGCCATCTACTACCGCCTTGCAATCTAGCTCAAAAGCAATATTCTGGTGACCAAGATCCACCATCCAAGAGATTGCCTCCCACAAGCCCCTTGCTTCCGCCTCCAATGCCGGGACAATTCCTGGAAGACGCAGGGGCTTAGCGAGCACAAAGTTGCCATTGTGGTCACGGACACATATACCAATTCCAAAGCTACCAATATCATTGAACAAAGCTGCGTCAACATTCACTTTTAGGGTGCCCTCTGCTGGCTTAATCCACTTTGCTTGCTGAGGTGAATACCGAGCTGTGTGTGTTGCCAATAGCACCTTTTGCCAGCTCCCAGTTGCGGAGCATGTTCCTAGCTAAGACCACCGAAGTCAAGACATCCTTCTTCTCATTATTCCACACTCTGTCATTTCTACGACGCCACAAAGCCCATAAAATCATCGCAATATCTCTCCGCCTCTGCTGATCCACGCTGTGTAAGAGAGTAAAGACCATATCCTTGAAGTCGCGCACATGTGGAGTGTGGGTCACTACCAGATGGTGGAGACTGGCAACTTCCCAACACCTGACCGCGTTATTGCATCCAAAGAAAGTATGACAGTCGTTCTCCTCTCCTATCTCACAAAACTGACAGTAGCTCGGGCAGTTTACCCCCTTCGATTGAAGACGCACTCTGGTCGGAAGAACTCTTCTCAAAGCACGCCACAGTAGCAGCTTGACCTTGGAAGGAATCTGCAGCTTCCACACTAAGCTCCAATCCCCAGCCACCCTCAAATGTGAATTATCTATGAGTTCCTCCATCACACCATAGTAAGTTGATTTTACCGAATAAGTATTTCTTCTACGAAGCCTCCAAATCTGTCTATCCGGAGCTTGCAAACAAGGAACCGACATGCTTAAAATTTTCTGAGCATCCGAGGCATTAAAAAGGGACCTAACCAAGTGATTGCGCCAGTCATGCATATTATTATCAATGAGTTGAGCAACTAACCAATCTTCCGTACCTGCTACCGGGGCGCTAGAGACATACAGGTGCCCCTCCGAACACACCCAAGGATGACGCCAAATATTGATGTGCCTATCATCACCAATCCTCCATCTTAGTCCTAGCTTGACAACCGCCTGTGAAGTGTGGATGCTACGCCAAAAAAAGCTGGGATTGTGGCCCAAGCGAGCCCCCAGTAAATCCCCCTTTGGGAAGTATTTAGCTTTGAAGACCTTAGTCACTATAGCATCATTATCAGTGGCAATCTTCCATCATTGCTTTCCTAGCATATATCTTGCTATATTGAATGCTGTTTTCAAATGGAAGACATCACAACATTTAAAGCTGGTCGTAGTCATTTATTTCATAAATTCAAATTCTGATCCAATCAAGTATGTAAAATGAGGGAGAAAAAAATTTGTGTCAGTTATTATAATAATTATAATTAAATTCTATAAACACGTTAGTAATGACTCAAATAAAATGGGAATCAAAATACCCCTGAGACAAATTAATATGAGAACTTGGCAGTTCCCTTTTTTAGCACTAATTTGGAAGCTGTAAAGTGGAATACTATTATATTGTATGAGTAAGTGCATAAATCGAATTAGCAATAGATGAGTAAGCCTATCATGGGGTGAGAACAAAATTGGTGTCAAGAACATATAAATGGTAATATATCATTTACGTTATAAATTTTAATTAATATAGTCATTATAAAATGGTGTCTGCAACCCAAACTTGCGCATACACATCATCAAATAAATCAAGATTGCATATTTTTCCTTTCAATTTTAAAAAAAGAATTAATGTCTGTTATTTCATTTTCATTGATTCCTTTCATTTCATTGTTTCTTTGATTTCAAATTTAAAACTTGAAATTCAATTATTAGTAATTACTAATTACTAATATGAGTACATCTATATATTGAAATGAAGGACCACTGGTTGAATCAATTTTTGCACCGGTACATTTGTTGCAAGCATTCATCATACGAACAAAATGCCTCCCGAGTATAACTTCATTTCTGACATCTTTGTCAGACACGAAAAGTGGTGGGTGTTATCAGAATATGGCATGTTAATTGACTTAGCTGCTATAACAAGCTTCCTTTCTCTCTTGAATTGGTTCTCATTGATACTAAGGTAGCTCTCCTGAATTTTATGTTGTTTCTTATCCATTTGCATGACGAATTTATACTAAATTTTGTATTTGATTTATAGCAGGGAAACAAAAATCAGTGCTACCATTAGTAAATCTCTAATCTATAGTTTTGAAAGTGAATTGAAGGAAGGCTCCGTGTATAATATGAGTAATTTTGATGTGGTTACTAATAATGGTTCCTACCGTACAACTCAACACCAATTCAACCTAAATTTACAATATGCTACTAAAATAAAGAAGATTGATAATGTTGGTGTTCCTATGAATGTATTTACATTCACCACCTGCCGACTACTATAAGGATAGCTTTGATGGTGTCTACTTTTTTTCCCGAGTTGACGGTGGTTATTTGTTTGGTGAGTATCTTAAAGTTTGGTTTTTTTAAGTATTTGCTTTCAAAATAACAATACTTATGTTTGCGATTTTTTTTAAACACTGAATTTCAATTTGTTGCAGATATTATTGGAGTGCTTACAGGCATCAGATTTAAGGGAAAGAGAATACAAAAAATGGTGTCAAGATCAAGATCGTTGTAAATTGTAATGGAAGTGGTTAACAATGGGTACTTATATTCTACTCCCTCAAAATTTTAGTATTTTATTTGATTTAAACTTAGCAATATCAAATTGTTTTGATTGTTTGGTTATTGACTATTGACTATTTCATTGTGTTAAAACACAAAAATCTGATGCTGGTGTCAACGGGGATATCGCATAAGTATGTATCTATATAATTTGTGAATTTGTTTGTACATATGTATAGATCTCGATCCAAAATACTGAATTTCATAACTACTATATACAGGATTTGCTGGCCGAATTTTCTGAAGCAAGAGCTGAAAAGGGAAAGATCTGCAGTGCTACAGAAGCTGTAGATTTATGCAATGATACCTAGGATACAATTACTAAGGTCTGCCTCTTTGTTGTCAACGACTTGGCTAATACATCAGTGATTTTGAAGAAACGTATCAAAATAGGGAAGGACTATAATTGTCAACATTAAGTGGTTGGGTTTTATTATAGTTTTATCTCATGCCGGACTTGGTTGTTTTATTTAGATATTTGTGAATCTCCTTGTGAGTTTCATTTGCCATTGAAAAAATATGGTTTTTATATTTTAATGCAAGACGTTTTATGTTTTTTCCGTTCATCCCAATTTGCATTAATTCACCAAAGTTTCTTATTTTTGTATATATATATAAATTTTTTAGACGATGTAACTTTATAATTACATTCAAGGACGCGCTTATTTTCTTACTTTTTTAGGACTTATTATGCTAAGATTGCGCACATTATATCCACAAGAATGAGGAAGGAAATGGGTGAAAGAGCTGTGCAACTTGATGTTGTTGTGACCATTTAAACTATTTATAATAGATGTTCAATTAGTTTAAACTATAAATCATTTTTGATACACCAAGGGAAAATTTTTGATATTTTTTAAGTTCATTAATAATTTATATTAATATTAATATCCTCTCAACTAATTATTTTTTTGACGATTTTAATTTATTTAAAAAACTTTATTTTTTTTACACATTAATATCTACGTGTAAATTAATTAATATAGAAATTATAGATAAAATATAACATAATAGAATGAATATTTATCATGAGATTATATAAGGAAAAACTACACTCAAAACACGATGACCGATATTTTACTTAAAATTTTTGTCAAAATGTTTTTTTGCTTAAAACTACATTAATATATGAATTGTTAAGTAAAAATACACTTCATTTTAATATTGTTGATTCATTTTTATATATTTTCATTATTTAATATTTACAATCTTCCCACCTAATTTATTAAAAAACTTATTCGAAAAAAATTATTTATTGATAATATGTGTAAATTTAGATTTTCTTTTACACATTACTATATATATAAAATTATTAATGTAGAATTTATAGATAAATATAACACACAACCATGGATATTTTATATGAAATTATATAGGAAAAATTACATTACACTTAAGATACAAGAATGAAGATTTTATGTAAAATCACATTAACATCTTAACTATAAGAGAAAAATACTTATGGCTGTATTAGTTGTGGCAATGGGAGGATTTTGATCCTAAATGAAAAGCCCCTAATTTTCTTTTAGTTGTAATTTTTTTCGTATCTAAACGAATACAAAAAGTTGTTTCTCCTAAATCCTAGATATATGATTATAAAATTTCTACCATGCTACGCACAAGCCTACAGATATATTGGGAAAAAATTATAAAATATTTTTTAACTAGGAATATTTCAATTTTCTTTTAGTATAGTATATAAAACATAAGACACGGGGATGAATATTTTTCAAGAAAACATAGGAAAAAATACATTTAACACAATGTTTTACACGAAAAAACATCAATATTTATATGCAAATTGATAAATATATACACATGGAATAAAATTTTACATGATGGCAATGAGAAGATTTACAATTAAATATAAATTTTAGTTAATTCACGAGGATATATAATAGTAATTAGTAACTTTAAAATTTATTACATTTTATGATCCATGATTGAAATAAACCAAATAATATATAAATTTATATATACGAGTCTTTTTACAAATGTTTATAAAAAAATATATATATAATGTTTCAATTAATTTATAGAATTGTTCATAAGACACACATACCCGTGCATTGCACGGGTCGTTATACTAGTCTATATACATTTCGGATTTATTTTCCATTTATTTCGATTTTTATTGTTGATTCTGTTTATTTTTTAAAAATTGATTTAGATTGATTGAAGAAATATCCACGTCGTTATTCTTTATTTGTCAGTCATCAACTTGGGGACTAACATGTGCTAATATATATGTTGTAAATCACTAAAATCTATATACGTTCCGGATTTATTTTCCATTTATTTCGATTTTTATTGTTGAGTCTGTTCATTTTTTTTTAAAATTGATTTAGATTGATTGAAGAAATATCCACGTCGTTTCCAAGTTATAATGATTTGGCCAGGAATTGTGAATAGCAGTTACTCATTACTAATTACTATAAATAGTCATTACTTCTTAATTGTAAAAAACTAGTATGTAACCCGTGCCATGCACGGGAAACATTATTTTTGTTGGTTATAAAAAATATTTCATTTCTTCTGTCAATAACATATAAGAAATATTAAATTAGTAATTGTTAATTATTAATGATTTTGTAATACTGAACTTACTATTGTGTGTAATTATTAGTGTCTAACGTACGATAGGGAACGAACCTATTATCAATCAAGGTGCATATCACCTCGATTAATCTGATGGTGCATACCACCCAATAATTTATGAGATAATGTATAAATTAGATATTCTACAAATTATAGTGTTCTTTATGTGTGTGAAGTACGTCTATCATGAAAAAGTTATATAGATAAATATTGCATTATCTTCTCTCAATTATCTTCTTTGTGTGTCATGCATGGGTATACGTATGCTATTGAAAATGGTTATAAACTAATTTACATTTTGTAAGTTAATAGTAGACAATGCATGTAGTGTATTACTTATATATTGAATAATAAGTACATAATGAATACTATTTTGTGAAATTTGAATAATAAAATTTAAACTATTGAAACTTTATACTAATTTGTTACCTTTTTGCATAAACTATATCATCTTTTGTTGGTTAGGCTTATTCATCGCATACTTTGTCGTTGAACGTTGATGATACTAATGAGCATACCGCAGCAAAGTCATATCATAATGAGATTATATGTTTGGTCCAGAAAATGCACAATGTGTATTTAAAATATATATTTTATGTCTAAAAATTATACTAATGTATATTATTTATTAAGATATTAATTTTGAGGAATTTATGTGTTTGTGTCATTTCTTGTGAAATATTCAATATGCTTTTTATATTTTTTTTACTCTAAAGTTTAATTACTAATAGATTTTTATTTAGATAGTAATATGTTTTTATTCAAAATAGTCATTTAGGTTTGGTGTATTTATTTTTTGGTATAAATATTTGGTGTATTTTTACCTATATTTATATCTTCTTTGGATACTACTCATGAATAACATAGTAAAGAAGAAGAAGAAGAAATACATAAGTTTTTAAGAATAAAGAAAATTTAAATTGTTTTTTATATTAATCAATTTACATGTAAGCATTAATGTTTAAAAGGCAATATAAATTTGTTCATATATTTTTTTAATAATTTAGTTAGGTGAGAAGTTAATAAATAAGAAAGTAAAAATGATTTATCTAAAATTTTTACCAATTTTAATATTAATTTGGGTGTTTTTTATGTTAAAATAATTGTATAGTCTTTTTTTTGAAAATATATGTAAAGTTTATAGAATAATTGTTATCATATTTTGACAAAGACATTGTTTGATTTGTGGACTAATAATTTTGTATTAATAACGAAACATATCATGTACATTTTTATATAATATTTGATATATCTATGTATTAAAAATATCTTAAATATACATAATATAATATTTGATATAATTGATATATTTATATTAATGGTAGTGATGACATATGCTTCATCTTGCTCCATTTTTCTATTAATAAAGAAACAAATCATGTCCATTATAAAGCAGTGATGGCTCGTGCTTCGCATGGTATACAATAAATACATAATGATTATATATTAAAATATTTAAGCAGGTATTTATACATAATAATAATAATATAACACTAATAAATTTTAATTATTATAAAGTATTTATACTACTACTAATAATAAATTGTAATGATAAAATATTAAAGTTTTTGCTAAGAGAGTTTATAGAAATTGTAAAAGTAATTTTTAGATTGTATCAAAAGCTTATTTAATGTGTTTGACCCATGCCATGTACAGGTATAAGTATGGTATTAAAAATAGTTATAGAATAATTTATATTTTGTAAGTTAATAATTTATAATTTACATTTTTTTAGTTATATATGGTGTATTTTTACTCGTGTGTTACAGCCACGAATGTGTCATTAAAAATTAAGAAACAAAATTATATATATATAATACTCATTCATTAAATATAATCAATGGTCTGTACTACGCACAATGTATACTTAAAAAAATATAAGTAAAAAAAGACTATGGGAAATTTTATAAAAAACGTATCTAAAGTTCACATAAAAAGTTCAAAAGGAATTCATAAAGAGAAATATAATGATTTTAGATAATAATTCATTAGATTGCTAGAAAAAATATTCAAACAATATAATAAGAGAAACATTTGTTAAGAAATACAATTTGAATATTATAGAATGTACCGAAAAAGAGCCGAAAGAAAAGTACTTTATTATAATTAAATAAGATAAATAATAATTTTTTTCATATAACATCCATGTTCAAGACATATAATGTTCACTAATATTCGTATTATCTAATAGTTGAAATTTACTCCAATAATTGGAAAAACCAAACTTTTGAAGGAATTTAAAATAAGAAATAAAGTTGAAATATAAGTGTTATTGGTATGATAGGACAATGACCTGTGCTATGCACGGTGTATATAAAAACATTAAAATGAACATTAAAAATTATATATTTTTTTGCACCTTAAAAATTATATTGATATGTGATTTCTATTAAAATATTCATCCATTATAATTTGGATATTAATAATTTTTCCATTTAAAATAAAATTAAATATCCTTATAATATACGTTTATCATATAATTTAAATGTTAATAGATTTTTCAAGTAAATATTAATGTGTTTTCTTAGAACATATTAATTATTAATTACTCTATAAAGAATAACCAATAGGAATACATTTATGTTGTGATGGTCCGTGCTGCGCATGATATATAGTTAAAAAAATAAAAATTTCATCTTATAAAACTTATATATTAATTTGTAATTTATATTAAATGTTCATAAGGAATATGCTAATTTATAGGATTTCTTTAAAAAATAGGGTTAAATATATTTTTAATCCCTATAATTATCCAGATTTTTCAAGATTAGTCCTTGTACACTTTTTTAGTTTCGCTTTTTACTAAATTGCATGCTTTTAATTCATCCATAGAGATTAAAACCATGCAATTTTGTAATAAATAGAGACTAATATAGTGGACAGAGACTAAATTAAATTAAAAGATTTATAATTTAATAGGGACTAAAAACATATTTTATTCTAAAAAAAATATATGATTGTTGATTCACATTTTTGGTTTAAAACTTTTTGAGGAAAAATATAAATAAAAAGTTATTTTTCTTGGAAAGTTTTCATCCTCATTTTATTAAAATATACCTATAGTATGATGTTAAATGCTATGTACGATATATACTTAAAAAATTATAAATTTTATACTAAAAAATATATTAATGTTAAATTTCTAGTAAATTGCTCATTCATGATAAATAAAAGCATGATGATATTTCATGTAAAATATTCAATACTCTATGAGATATAAATAACAACCAATAGTAATATTCACTGATAACAAAAGTCTTATTATTAATATGATTGGACAATGACTCATGTTACGCACGATGTATGTTAAAAAAAATAAAAAGTTTACATTAAAATTATATAGATTTGTGATTTGTGTGGGTTTCTGCAGTACCCGTGTTATTAATTATTGTAATTAGTTTTTCTTTGGGTCTATAGCCTCTCATTTTATTTGGTATATAAAAGGGAATTTTTAGCCCCTTTTGTCACCAAAAAAATTACATTGATTAAATATCCTTATAATATACTTTTATTATATAATTTAAATATTAATAGAGTTTTCTGGTAAATATTAATATTCTTGTTAAAAAAAGTAAATATTAATGTGTTTTATTAGAATATATTTATCACTTTATTAGCTAAAATTTATCGATTTTTTTTAGAATGTTCAATATCTTTATGCAATATTTTTGCTCTGAAATCTAACTATTAGTATGTTTTCATTTCAATACGAATACTTTTTTGTAAAAAATATTTATTTCTGTATGTGATATATTACTACTTTAAAATCAATCAGTAAACATAAATGTAATGAGAACAACATACAAATTGTGAAATTCTTAGAGAGAAACTATTAGTAATCAAATTAGTAATTGAATGAGCGTGATAATTTTAAGTTGTTTGAAATGCATTGCTAATTTAATTTAATGCCATTATAAAAATATTAATTTATATATATATATAACCTGTTATTATTAATGTATCATTAAAAATCCTGGATTTTAACTTTTTTTCATCTTACGCTTATATGAATATGTTTTCGACAGGACTTACACTGATAAGATAAAAAAACTAAAATTGACGTTATTAGTGTTTTATAATTTATTTGTATCCTCTAATTTTTTGTATTATATTTTGTTCCCTTTCTCTTATACTTTTATACACTATTTTGGGAAAATCTATTAAGCTTTCAAATATTTTTGCCTGGAAAAGGTAAAAACAAATTATAAGAATTTGCCGCAAAAATAAAATTTGGCAATGCTCTAATTTTTTTAGTCAGAATTCCATAATCTGCAAAACAAAAAAGAAGACGTCACACATTAGCATTAAAGAAATTGAACTTTTAAAATTCTCCCAAAGAATGACAAGAAGACCAAATAACATGATAGGTTCAGCTCCTTAGCCAATTGCTATTGTTTTACGAGCTTCGAGTATATACAGAAGCAAAATTTAGGAACAAAGTAGTATAGAAGGATAGGGTAGAACAATAATAATGTCAGTAGATATATGGAGTACATTATACAAATCACAGTGATCCAAACTTAACTGAACAAACTAACCAAATAGCTACACTGTTTGATGAGGTAAAAATTACCACTTTTATGGCTTCCATGGATTCAGTAACTAAAGGGGAAACTGCAATGCACTCATAGGATGAAGCTTTCAAGGAGATGAAAAACCTATGTTGAATCCCTCAAGCCGTCAATCTCTGCAAGAATTTAATAACAGGAACTATATTTTACATTAGAAAGCTGAATAGAAAATCTATAGTACATCATGGTCTTGCTTAGAAAAGGAAATTGTCTCTGTCCATAACATTCCCAAAATCTCCAAAAGCATTTGATTCTGAACACGCAAAAGACGAACCTCATCAGTCTCCTAGCAGATCATAACCTCAGCCACACAATTGTCATGGCACAAACAAAAACCCATTGATTCTCCATGCATGGTGCTTATTTCGACTGAACTGATATCTTCTAGTAAACAACTGCCTCTTGTCTATCACTCTGAATGAAAAAACAGTTAAATATATTTACTTGTAATAGAAACCAGTAAATTAGAAGTAGCAGGAAAAAATAGAGAACCAGAAGTTGTACCCTGTCCAATTGAAGCTGAAAATCCATAATAAATTCCTAATATCTTTCAAAATCAAGCCTTGCAAATCCAACACTATTGATTCTACCTTGCAAATCCAAATCGAGGCACAACCTAATTGATCAAATAAATGGTTTTGAAGATAAGGTGCGAGAAAGATTACAGATGGATTCTAAAGACGACGAAGAAGTAGAATTGTGGAATAGAGGAAAAATAATTGAAGCTAAGAAAAATCACAATGTATCATAGAAAATAATACCTTTGGAGATCTGTTGCGGAGGCATGGAGGGGAGTGTTGGAGGTGATGCATTCAACCATTGATGATGATGATGATCGGTGAGAGTGAGACGGGACCGAGTGAGCACCAACAAAAATCTTTTTTTGCTCTTCTCTAAGGGTCTGTTTGGTTCAAACGAGGGGAGGGGAGGGATTTTAATGAAGGGGAGGGGAGGGAAGGGGAAGGGAGGGGAGGGATTTAATTTGATTTTGTGTTTGGTTGAGAGGAGGGGAGGGGAGCCTTTGCTTGTTTGGTTCAGGAGGGGAGGGGAGGGATTTTAATGAAGGAAAGGGATTAATTTACTAGTATATCCTTATAGTCTTTTATATTATATTATATATAAGGATATTTGAGTAATTTTATTTTAAATAATTTAATCTCCCCTCCCCTCCCCTCCAAAACCCTCCACTTTGGGAGGGGAGCCAAAATTGGCTTAGGAGGGATTTTGCTCCCCTCCCCTCCCCTCCCCTCCCTTTAAAAAAATTGAACCAAACAAACATAATTTAAAATAACTCCTCCCCTCCCCTCCCCTCCCTTCCAAAACCCCCCAACCAAACACACCCTAAACGATGTGAGAGAAAACCAAACGTGAAAGGGAGAGGGTGGAACGCAGGTTACCCTTCAATATATCATGTGTCAAAAATAAATAAGGAAAAAGAGAAAAATAGCATTCAAACGTGATTACACAATGAATGTAATTTGGTGCCTAATTTAATTTCTGAAATAATAGCTATTATTTTGATAGCCCAATATTGCATGCATTTTATTAGGATATGTAATCAAATTTAAAATATTTTGAATCAGTAATGCACCATCATGTCATAAATTTTTTAACTTATTTTTTTAAATTTTTTTTATTGCATTATAAATACTTATATTTGTCAGAATTTCTATTCTGAATGTTTTGAAACATTGTTTGCTTCTATTATTTTTGTTGCTTAGTTTTCTAAATTAAGCTTAGAGTATCATATTTGTTTGATAACAAATAGGAATTTGAAATTTTTTTTTTGTTTCAAATTTCAAAATGCATGTATTTTTAGGAATTAGACTAAATACCGAAATGAAATTTTCATATGGTGTTTATGATGATTGAAGCCCAAATCGATCCATATTTATTGTGTTTGCATTTAATTGATTTAAATTGTGATTCTTTATAATTATAATATTCAGTATATTTTTAGTACAAATCATTAATGGATATTTGTATTAATACCTTTTGACCGGTTGATTTTTTTTTTCAATTTAAAATTTTGTTTTCTTAATACACTCAACAAGTCCATATAGGCGTTTTTTAATTGACGTGGCTTTCTAGTTTTCTTCTTCTGTTGACATTTGTGAAATTTTCTTATTTAATTTATTTACAATTGTATATAATAGAGATTTCTTAAATTGGTTAGAGATAATAATTATGGGGGTATGTGAATGTATCTAAAAATTTTTAGAGCTAAAAAATAATTTGAAATCACAAGTTTCTGAATTGCGCATGTGTTATTTGTACGGCTTAAATAAATCAACATTTAATATTTTAGGTGTTGTTTCGATTTATATAATGCCTTAATAATAATTTATTATTTCTTATTAACGGTTATATATATAGTTCCTTAATTGATTAAGTTTATATATGGCCCTAACTTCTGATTGTATAATGCCCTATTTCGTAATATAATTCCACTTGTTGATATTTTTCTGTTTTAGAATATCAGACTCCCTCGATTTATTTTTTGTCCTGATGATTCCCTAGGTGTTTCGATTTGGCAAGGGAATGTACACGCGTGTATTTATATTACTTAGCAAAAAATGCTCATTATTGGTTAGTTGTAAAAAAACTATAAATTTAGTTAGAGTAAGAAATTGAGGGATTCTAAAAAGTTTCATATCCAACCAAATCTTATAAATTGTCCTTTTCTGTTCTGCGCATGTGGCCATTTGTACGACTAAGGTAATTGCATATCTATATATATATTTCTTAATAAAATCCCATTCAATAAAAATCCGGAATAAATCATATAATAAATAATTCATATTTGATAGTCATTCATAAATAGGATAGTCAATATTCAACATTAAAATTTAAAAATACAAAGCACCAAAAAAAAATTTAAAAAACAAAACCTCTAATAATTCGATACTGAATTCAAGACTCAAAATAAAACCACCAAACTAAAAAAGTGACGACTAAAATGCTAAGGAAAATTGTCGTCATGGTATTAATCATTAATAAACTTTCAGATACGAAGTTTGGCAGTCTTCAGACACTATTCCTTTTCTTTCTTTATCTCTTTCAGCAAAGGAGTTGATGATCCAACGTCATCAAAAGATGTACAGACTCTTTTGATATGAGGAGTTTCCTGCGAGTCCCCACTTAAGTCAATGAGTTGTTCACCAGCAATAACGTCTTTCTCTTTTTGAGAAGTTTCAGAAAATTTGCTCATTAAGTCCTGATTGAAGAAGAAAACATATATAATTGTAAGTTTAGTGTTAAACATTTTGGTTCTATTCATAGATAAGACATGGTTAGAATTAAAAATTATTCTAACTCCACCTGAGCAATATCAGCAGCCAGTTGAACCCCCCACAGGAACTATTGTTGATTTTGAACTTAGAGATTCCTGATACACAATCGACCATAACTTATTGTCATGTATGCGTCAAACCCAAAATTTTATAACTTATCAAAACTAAAAAATAATACACGAAAAGGCAACATTGGAGAACAACAGTCTGAGTGTAAACCTTGTTGGCACCCCACTTTTCCTTAAACTTTTGGATAATGACATCTTCACCACTAACTCGTTTAACACGAAATGTCCTCTCAAATCTGGACTCGGTGGTATCTTAATATTGAACTTTGATCAATATTTCTTTACCAATAATAGCATAAATTTCTTTAGGAAATCCAAAAGAATTGGGATTCTGTAATAGACAAATATAATTTTATACCATATGTTAATAGCTTGCATCATAATTTTATATTTTTTCTAAGATATAGTGTATTATGTGCAGGTTACAGTGAATATACCCCCATTGATTCTAAAAGCTCAGCACAAGATTTCTTAATCAGGTATGCTGCTTCAGTTTCAAATAGCACGAATGTTGCAGTTCCAGTGGCATCAGCTACTTTTAGTTTAAGCAAATACCTGAAATATATAAAAATTCAGCATTAATATATTTCGGTTTCTGTCATCATACGGTAAAGAGATTATAATTAATAAAATAAAATCGAATCATATTTGTTGGAAACAATTTAAAATCGAATAAGGTTTGTACAAATAATTCGATTCGTGTGTTGATGGAATTTATTGAAATAAAATCAAGCCCAATATCTTGCACCTTTTTTTTAATTGAAATCGTACATGCTGATTCATGATAGAATTCATTAGGTTGATATTGGGAATTATTACATTCCCTTTTCATGATAGAATTAATTAGGCTGATATTGTAGAATTATTACATTCCCTTTTATGGATGATTTTTTAAAAAAGAATCCCCTATCATAATGTTAATTTTATTTATTTAGTGGAAACCGTGTAGATTGGTCAAACTGGAATTTATTAGGCTGATAAAGGTGAATTAATACATTCCATTTTTTCACCCCTAATTTTCTAAAACAGAATAATGTCTCAAGAGCTTGGAGCGGCGGTGAAGGGAAAGAAACTATTACAATAGGGTTGTCGTGTGTTTCCGTTTGTTTTTCATTTATTATTTATTTATTATTTTTTTATAAATGTTTTTCATTTATTATTGTATAGATTGCTGATTATTTTTTATTTATTATTATGAGTTTAATGGGCATGCGTAAATTAGTTTTACATTGATATCCAATGAAAACTCACCATATTGCCATATCAGTCCAAATATGTAATTGCATTTTAAAAATAACTACACAATGGTAGATTCTCATTGAACATTCATGTAAAACTAATTTACACCGACAGTGCATTTCTCCTTTTCTCTATTATTATTATTATTATTATTATTATTATTATTATTATTATTATTATATGCAGCATGAGTATAGGGATTTTTTACACCATCAACTAACCATAGATTGCCACATCATTAAAAATTTTGACCTTAATCATAACTATCTCAAAAGTCACACATATGGGGGTTTGTGAAAAGTTGACAATGTAAAAATTTTGAGCTTAATTGATATACACTCAGAATGTAAAAAATAAATAAAAAACACACTGTCATCCAATGATATTTCACCATATAGATGTTTGTTGTGATATCCATATTTAATTTAATTTAATCTAAGAATACAAACCACCTATGAATTCCATTCTTTACCCTATCTTAAATTTTCGACGCATCATCAAAAATAGGGATAAAAATGTCAACTGGAAAAATTTGATCAACCAAATCACAATCTTCTCTCTCCAGATTTGCTACCCCTTTTTCTTTCAAAATTTGAAACCCAGCCCAATCTTTCTCTCGCGATCTCCCTCCATCTCCCTCCATCCTGACCTCAGGATCTCAATCTCGTCCTCCTCAATTTTTTTCTTTTTTCTTCACAGAACCTTATTCCTCTTCCATTGCAATCCCCATTTCTATCTCTCTCTCTCTCCGATTCTAAACGTATTTTTTTTTCTGTTTCTTCTCCTTGTCTTTTTCTTGTCTTTCTCACTTTGTTTTGAAACGTGATGAAGCCCTAGAGATAGGGACAGAGGCATGCATAGTCCTCCAGGGACCCAACCCCTGATAGATTTATGTAAATAATTTTTTTTTATTTTCACTAAATGCACATATAAAGACTAAGAAGCAAAAGATGAAACGATTAAGTGGTACGAAGTAGTAGTGGTAAGTGGAATGAGAAAAACTGAACAAGTATGAGAGACACATGCCTTGGTCAGTTGGTGGCTCATCATCATCTTGATGAGTTTTGTACATAAAAGCATAAAAAAATGTTCTTTTTATTGTTTTTATGGTGACAGCCATTTTATAAATGTGTTGCCTTTTGTTTATTTTTAATTTACGGTGCAGTGTTGATATACAATTATACATGTATTTTTTTTCATCCCACAAATTTTTGATTTATTTCCAAGCACTTTAGCTTTTTATAATTTTAACAGCACAATATTATTGTAATCCAATATTTAAGCATAATATTTTATCCTTAATTTTTTCTTGGCCCCTATTAAGATAAAAGTCTGGCCCCGTCCCAACCTAGAGGACAAAGGAAACTCCATCAGAGGGACATTGTTCCTCGGCCTAGTCAAAGGGGTCTGGTGGCACTCTTGGGGCCACGCATAGGAAGTAGTATATGTCCTTTAACTTATTTTTTGGTAACGAATCAGTCTTTTATCTTTTTTTCCTGAATAAGTCCTTTATCTTTTTTTTTTTCCGAACAGGTCCTTCAATTTTTTTGTATATTTCAAAAAGGTCCTTCAATGAATTGATTCGTATGACTATTTTTAGTATGTTTTTCAATCCTAAAAGACCTATTCGGGAAAAAAAAAGATAAATGACTGATTCGAAAATATTTTAAAACATAAAGGATCTATTCGGGAAAAAAAAGATAAATGACTTATTCGTTACCAAAAAATAAGTTAAGGAACCTACAGAGCAATTTTACCTATATTTTTCCTTTTTTTATTATCCCACAGTCAGTGGCGGATACATGTGCATTGAGTTAGGGGCAGCAATTGCCCCATGAATTTTTTTAAACTTGAAAATACCTATTAATTTTAATTTTTGCCCTCATAAAAAAAAAGTTGCCCCCATAAGTTAAATTTTTGTAAAGTAAATGCCTAAAATAATCGTTAACAAAAAATACGAAGACTTATTTAGTCACTCAAAACTGAAATTTATCAATTTTGTCCTCAAAAATCTCAAATATTAGTTAAGTTAGTCCTTAATGGAGACTAAATGTCCCTAAAGTTTTTCTTAAAAGGACTAATTTATCCCATATTTAAGATTTTTTAAGACCATGTTGGTACTTTTCATATTTCAGAGAACAAATAGATTTTCGTGTCTTTTGTACGAGCGTAAAAAAATATAAGCGAAATCTTGCCCCCACAGCATAAACATTTTGGATCCGCCACTGCCCACAATTAATGGTATATTAAAGTGTATGGATCTTTATGTTGACCACCTTAATTGCATTAAAGTATTAAAGTATATTAATCTTTATATTAAAGTATATTTTGCTGACTAATTCATCAATTTTTTATTTACATACTTTTTTTGTTGTATCTCATTTTTTATGTTCAGTTAACCACCTTAATTGCATTTTTGGGACTCTGCATTTTCACTATTTTCGCTTTCAGTTGGTCTTGCTAAGGATTGTAGCTGTAAAAGCAAATTTAAAAGGTTAGATAATTAGATTCATATTATGTTATCTGTTTCACTTTGGGTTGTTCTACTAATGTTGATGTCCTTCTAAACACAAATAGGAGGGCATATGTTTTCAATGAATTTTCGTTTATATTTTTTAAATTTAATTTAACCTTATATATTTACTTGCGAATCTCTTTATATTTTATTTTCCTTGTGTTGATTTGTTTTGTGTGTTTGTTGACAACAATTTATGCCTCTGGTGTTATACTATAGTTGGCTAACTTTTAAATTCATCCATCCTAACATGTCTAACCTATTTAGGATTTTTTTTTCTAATTTAACCAACCAGTTATAGTATTGAGAACAATGTTACTTAATAGCAGAAATGAAAGCACGACCACAATTCCGAGTCTATGCATTCCAAGTCAACGTGGTTCACATATTCTTCTTCTACAATAGGATGTGCATTGAACAATTATTTGCTGCTTGAATATAGCGAAGCAGCACATACTGCTGATTGAGAAAGAATTGTGCAGTCTTTTTATTAAGGTAACTAGCAATAGCACTACTTTGAAAATAGAATTATTGGCCTATAGTAGTTAAAGCTGATGACTAGAATTAGTTGTTTACAAAGATTTCTTGTTGAATTGTTAAGTAGCTACATCAGCAGAGCATCCAAAATCCACATGCTGCACCATTTCAAGTAAGACCTTATTTTCTTAAAGAACCAACTACACTACCTTATTTCCTTCATTATTTTGTGCTTTACCTCATTTTAGTTATGTTAGCTTATTTTTATCTCAGCTTTTGCATTGTGAGCTTTTAAAGTATAATACAAGTGTCTTCTTAAAGTTTAACACAAGCTTATATTCATCTTTTTTCTTCTTTTGGTTTACTTTTTTACTTGTGCTCTTTTTGGGTGACCATGAGAGCTCTATATTAAGGAATAAGGACATGCTAAACGGGTTATACGGGCTTTTGATGGTCCATTCTATTGGTTCTTCACCCCATAATTTGTCTTAATCAATGCATAACTAGGACTTGAACAATGCATTTTTCTATTATATTGAAATGAGAAGGGGGTGATCATGAATTAGCAATCCAAGCTTCATATTTTTTCATATTATTAATTCTAGCATGTTATTCGTTATGTATCTGAAATCATGTTGTATTTTGATTTGATGGCATAATAAAGGGGATATTAATTCTAGCTATGTCGTATTGTAATTATGCTTTATATAAGCATATCTATGTTACAATGTTATTGTCTTGCTAAATACATGTAATATTTAATAGTTATATATAGTTTTGATCTGATAATCAGTTATTTATCATGTATTTGTATATATCTTATGATTTGTTTAACTGTTTATGTTGTCAATATGGTGTATGTTTCATGATATCTTTAATGTATGTTACAAAATAAAAATAAAAAATTATACCACTTATGTTGCTTCTATTATTGTTTAATATTGTTGATTTATACACTTGAAGCAATATGGATACAAATTGTAGATAACATTTTATTGTTTACACCTTTTTATTACAATTTTTCGTAGCAAGCAACGCCGCGACCCGTGCGCATCCACGGGTCATAGTGGTATAGAAACTCCCTATAATAACCTATAATAAAAAGAATATTTTTGTATTGGTATGAAATATCTATAATAATCTTACTATTCTTAATTCTAATTCAATATCTTAGCACATTTTCTTCTTCTTCTTATTATTTCACTCAGAATTTGGATATTCTTTTTTTAACTAAATAAAGATATTCATTCGTTTAAATTTGTAAGTACATCGAATACATCATAAATTCAATACCGCTAAAAATCGAAAATGATGAATCTGCGAAGAAACTCACAGCACCCAGGTTAATAGCACAAAACGACAAATTGCCTATAATTATGACAAAATCAAAGTGACCGGAATACCCATGTATCCGGATCTGCAACGTTGACACCCAAGTCTTTATTAGATCTGTAATGGTTCAAAGCTGATCTGCCAATCTGAATCAAATGAACATCGTAACAAGACGGGAAAACAAAACAAAGTCCCACCAAGACGACGAACAACACAATGCCGCACTAAGGCGACTAAATCAAAAGAAAAACACAACAACAAAAAACCCAGATCTGTGTGGAAAACCACTTATTTAAATAAAAAAAACGGTATTCTTAATCACATATATTCTTAAATTCGAACCTTAAGATGATAAGTACGCACTCTTCCATAATAATTATACAAATGTCGCGCAACTTGTTCGTATGCATGTGTATGTTACTAGTTTTAGGAAATTATATAACAAAGTGGCACAATAGTGATGTATGATTGGATGGCGATGTAAAACTTTTTTACACTGTCACTGCATATCAATTAAACTCGAAAACTTTTATGTTGACAGTACATCAAAACTAAACTACTATTATTATTATTATTATTATTATTATTATTATTATTATTATTATTATTATTATTATTATTATTATTATTAAACGAGTTTAATGGGCATGCATTATCGGTGTCAATCAGTTTTACACTACTATCTAAAGATGGTTCATTATTCTGCCATGTCACATCAATCTTATAACTGCATCTTCAAAATAACTACAGAATATTGAGTTTTCATTGATGTATAACTGGTTTACACTATGAGTGCATCACTCCATTTCTCTTATTAAGTTAACCATTGCCATTTATTATTTTCATAACCTTTTTGGGCCGAAGTTTTCGTTGATATAGATTGGCGTTCAGGATGCAACTTGGGTTGGGTGCGTATCAAACTAAGAGTGTCTTTAATGGGGAAATTTAAGCAACTCATTTTGGGTTTTTTAAGCAATGTCATGTCATATTTAGTGACCTCTACAATGTCATATCATATTTAAGCAACTTATATACATTTTGCTTCAATAGTGTAATTTTAAGCAACCAACACATTTATTATTTCTTAGTTGCACTTAATTTTCTTTACTATTTACAAAAAGTATCAAAATCTTAAATTCTTAATTTTAAAAATAATAATAATAATAATAATTAAAATTGTGGTTTTTTAACGGAATTAGAATTATGGTTTCGTGAATAATATTATGTAGGTTTAATGTAACCAAAAAATATTACATAGGTTAAAAAAAAAAAGAGAAAAGCTCCATATAAAAAACAGAGGAATATTTTTTTTTTTGACAAGGAAAACTTTCATTCAACGACCCCCAAAATCAGAGGCAACAGCGATTTCAATACAATGAGGAGTTTCCTCAATCCAAATGGAGTCATCAACAGTTAAAGCAAGTTTAGCTAACAAATGAGCTACTCTGTTGGCATCTCTCTTCACATGACACACCATGCAATTTGTAAAGGACACAATAATGTTTCTACAATCTGAAGCTATCATTCCCAAGTGCGATGAAGAGTATGATTGAGATAATATGGCTTGCACAACATTGCTAGAATCTGTTTCAGCCACCAAGTTAAAGAAGCCCATATCTTTTGCAAACATCAAAGCCAATTTCATTCCCAAAGCTTCAGCTATAGTTGCATCATTAAAGGTAACAATCCTCCAAGTTGCTGCAGCAAAGACTTCACCTGAATGATTTCGAACAACTGCTCCAATACCCCACCACCCATCACACGGGCCAGCCGCATCAACATTGAGCTTGAAATAAGGTGTTGGGGGCGGACTCCAACCAGTAATAGCGACAACATGCTGTTGAGAATTTGTGTGATGCATAGGCAGCGTATTCAACATACAAAGCAAGGAATCCACTTCACGCCAAGCTTTTTGAGCCACCCAAATTGGTTCCGAAATTTTTCCTTCAAAATATTTCTTATTCCTAGCTTTCCAAATTTCAAAACAAATGGCAAGAACATGTGCCTTGAAATCAGATTGCGCATGAATGATTATGTGTTCTAGCCATTGTTTAAAATTTTGTTGCTGGTTAAAGGTAATAGAAAGTGGAGAAGCAAACCAAACTTGTCTAGCCATATCACATCCCATGAAAATATGATTAACATCTTCACCAATAAAGTCACAATGGGGGCAGATGGGTGAGACTTGAATACCTTTTGATATTAGCTTCTTTTTACTCGCAATGTCATCATGTAAAACCCGCCAAGCAAAGTGAATACAAAGGCGAGATGGTTTTTTATTTTCAAAAGAAATGAAAATCAAAATAGATTTGAATCACAATAACCATCGAATGGTTATTATGCATTTGTCAAATTTCATAAAAACAGTTTCGTACCTTCTATCATTTTCCAAAAAAAAAAAAAGAGAAAAGCTTCGCGGGAAGCTTCCCGAATCCAAAGTAATCACTCCCAATTTTAAAATGTGAAACACCAATTTTGAAAATATCCCCTTTGTCTCACATTCCCAAATGAAGAACCCAACCCAGTTACTCACCCTCGTCTTATAATTCTCTCCCCCTCGACTCTGCATCTCCAACCAAAATCACAAGATCCCTTAAATTTCCCTTCTCTCTCGGTTAATACCATCCACACACCCAAAAGAAACTTCCAGACTCTCCCTTCTCTCTTTGTTACACATTTCCATCTCTCTCTTGGTTATGGCTCTACCCCTCTTCGTCTATCCCCCCTCTCCCATGCAAGGTTTCCAGCAAGCAGCACTCAACCATGACTCCCTCTTCTCGTCGATCTTCCAGATCCAACCATGCAAGCCAAGGTTCTTCCAAATCTGTCCATGGAGGGGAAACAAAAAGGACTTCTGCTTCTGTATTTTGCTTTGTGGTTTATGTTGTTTTCTGCTTTGTGATTTGGATTTGTTGTTTTCTGTGAAAGGGATTGATGTTCTTCAAGATTTGTTGTTTTACTGCTTCTTCATTACGGTATTTTCCCTCTTCTTTCCCTCCTTCCGTTGGTTGAGTTTGATAAGACAAATGATTTTTAATTCTTATGCAATCGTTGCTTATATAGGCGACATTGCTTAAATTTAAGCAATCTCTACTGCCACATAGATCCACTCCAACGCTAAAAAACAATACGCAATCGTTGCTTGTGTTAAGCAACCATATAAGATACTAGTGATAAAGATGCAATAATTGTAGTCAAGCAGACCAACCCCTCTATCCATTTCAAATACTTTTCAATCCCCCTTAAACTAGATCGAGCGCTAATAAAAGTGGGTTTGGAATTCCTACACATCTTATTTAATGGCGGGTTGGTAGTTTGGTCTGTCAAAATATACAAAAAATAAATTAAAAAAACATGATGGGTTATAAAATTGGCAAGTTGACTGCCAAAACACCCCTTTTTTAAAAAAAATATTAAGCAATTAAATTACCACAAAAAATAATCTTAGAAACAAAAAAAAATCTTAACACTTGATCACCAACGCAGGTTGTAAGAGTAGAAGAATCATATATTTTTTAAAAAAATAGGTTCACATGCCCTGACATGCTGTCAACTCGATTTCTCGATGGGTTAGACACGTTGGTAAATTGCGTCACCCTAACCCAACCCACCATTTGGCTTGACGAGTTTAACTCGCTTTGGCACCCTTAATCAGTGCAAAAACAAAAAATCAGCCTAAAGTATATATGTTACCATTTTACACTTGGGGTTGCTACCTATGCATCATTTTTTCTACTCGCACCCCTCTTTTTATTTCCTAAAATACTCATCATACCTCTAGTTCTCCCCCCCCCCACCCCACTCCCCTTTCCTCTGGTCCTGTTGCCCCATTTCAGGACGATCTTTTTTCCTTTTGCCATTTTGAACTTTTTTCCCTTGAGCTTCTTGGAGGTCCTCATCAGAAAATAAAACAAAGTTATACAATTTGAAAGGTGATTAACAAAATTTAATTTCTAGGCAATATTTTAATTATATTTCTAATTTCCACAATAAAACCAAGGCATGTTAGCAGTAACTATAACACTTTGCACAATTTGTACAAAAAGGTTCATTTGTTCAGATATGAAACACGTTTTTTTTTTTTATTTCTACATTTGTATCTGGGCCATATGAGGGATTGGCTCTTCATTGCTGAGACATCAGAGGTTCAATATATGATCTCATCACAGATAATTATTTTTTTTCTGTTGTATCCAATACGCATGTTTTGACGCTTTATGGGAAAAGTATAGAGAAGTGGGGTTAGCCATTCCGTCCATTCAATTTCCATGAATGACACATACACTCTAGTTGTCATTCAAAGCTGAAAACATTCAAAGGAAGAATGTGGCGCATGATATACTGGAGGACTTATATAGCTTTCTTTAAACTGGGACTTAGTTTAATTGGTCGCTTTCTTTAATAGAAAACCATAATATACTAAAAATAAGAGACAAATGATGACTAAACAAGTGTACAAATACAAAGTATATCAACCTGTTTGAGAAATTCAACTTAATTGGCAAAAATTGAACAAGTTGAACAAGTGTACAAATACAAATACTAGTATATCAAACAGAAAGTGGAAGACCTCAAAGCCTTACCACAACATAACTTGCACTATCGATAATCACTTCTGCTGACTTTAAAACACGGTAAGACTAAAAATAGGGCACAAGTTGAACCATTTTTTTTTTTTTTGTGATTTTGTGTAAGTTGTTTGTCTTATAATTTTGTGACAAGTTGAAGAGCCAACATACAAACAAAGAAGAGTGACAAACACCATATTGACATAATCAAATATTAGGAGTGCAATCTAGTGATACCAGCATTAATTTGTGGAATCTAGTAAGAAATATTGGCATTAATCAAGATGATGTGCAATCTAGGTGTGCAATCAACATCATATATCAGTTTTCTGCAGAACTCCTTTTTTTTTTTTAAAGTAATCCGTAGAATGACACACACACACACACACACAGACTTTTTTCAATCTTTTTCTTCCACATATTACTCATAATTGTTATCGTTTGATTAGTAAACAAGTTATCAAATTAGTAGTCAAAATCTTTTTTAAGGTTAGCAATTTAGTCATGGTATTGTGCCTTGCAAGTCTAATCAATGCCGGATTGCAAAAATATTTGGGCGAACTGCATGGATGAGAAGTTCTACTCAACCATGCAATTTTACAGCGAGGAGTGCCATGTGATGAGAGTCATGGATTAGAGAATGGACTGGTTTTCCATTGATATATTGGCAGCTCAACCTTCGCTGATTACAAGGCTGAGGACACATGACAAATAAGACTATCGAAAACAAAGGGCCAGTCAAGGGAAGAAGATCATCATTATATAAATATGTTGTTACTCAAATTTAATGTCATAGGTATTTAGAAATATATATTTTATTACATTTGGAATATTGCAAAAACATTCTGAATCCAATGTATGTTTATAAAATAAGCTGCACGATATAAAATTTTAATACATAAAAGAATATACAACATTTTAATGCATCGAAACCTGTTGTCGCATTTATTTTCTATAATTCACTATAATGATTCCTAATTTTTTGACAACTATAGATTCATCATCCTTTGTGCAAGAATTTAGGAGTATTATTAAGACGTTAAAGGGTATAATTAATGCTCCTAAAGATCCCTTAATTAAGGAAATGAATTGGTCCCCCTTCTCGTGGTTGGATCAAATGTAATACTGACGAGCAGCCAAGGGTGCTCTTGGTTTGGCTAGGTGTGGGGGCATTTTTTGTGATAGTAGCGCCGAGGTTATGGGTTGTTTTGCTTCCTTTGTTTGGATTGTTCCATTCATGTTGAGTTGTCTGCGACAATGCTTGCTATTGAGTTGGCCTATCAAAAGGGTTTGGCTTAAATGTTACTCTACTTTAGTAATGAGTGCTTTCGCTTATTCTAATTTAATCCCTTGGGATCTTGGGACTAGGTGGAGAAACTGAATAGTTGTCTCTAAAGGGATGAAGTTCATAGTTTCTCATATTTACCAGGAAGGTAACTGTTAGGCTGATAAGTTAGCTAATTTTAATATTTCTAATAGATGTTTCATTTGGTAGGACTTGATTCCAGATTTTATTAGGGAGGGTTTTTTTATGACAGATTGGGTCTCCCTAGTTATAGATTTAGAAAACTCTTTATCTCATATATGGGTTTTGGTTTATGTTCCCCCATGCTATTTTTGTTTTCTTGATTTTATTTTTTAAAATAAAATTTTAGTGTATTGCAGATGATTAAGAGGGGTTTTGGTGTCAACATAGTTGAAATCACTTTACCTACATTGATATCTTTGCATACCATTCCATTTTTGCTTTAAAAAAGTTAGTAATTTTTTTTTGATAAGTAAAAACAAGTTATTAATTTAATTAGTTAATTAAAGTAAAAAATTGAATTATTTTTTTATGGGAAATGAAGTCCAAATAATATGAATTTTTATGTTTTTATGTCTAATGATTAATCCAATTAAATTAAGAATATAATTAAGTAAACAAAATAAATTAATAATTTGATTGAGTAAACTAAGTGAAGTTATTTAAATTAAATTGATATAAAATTAAATATTATTTTTTTAGTTCAAGGATATTTTTATCTTTTAAAAAATAATTACATTTCTCTATTTTTACTTTTTATTCGACCAAAGAAAGGTGGAGAAGAGAGAAAACACATTTTTTCACATTTATTTTTTATATATTTCTCTTTCATCAAATAATATATTAAATTTGCTCTATTTCTTTCATCATTTAGTCTTCTTGTACTCTTTCTCATCTTTTTTTTTTTACAAGCTCATTGTTTTTTCCCCTTCTCGTAAGTGTCAATTAACTTGGACCGGTCATCGACTCGGTCGGGATACTGGATTAATGGGTTAGTGGTCGAACCGGTAGGTCACTAGTCGAACTGCATGAACCGGTATTTATTAAAGTTATAAATTATATATATATATATATATATATATATATATATATATATATATATATATATATATATTGGTCTAATAGTATTGTTGCATTTTTAATGCACTAGCACATGGGATTGAATCCCAATGAGTTTTTTTTTTCACATTTTCTTTTCTATAACAAAAGCTTTTTTTCTTCCACATTTTAATATGTTCCGAGACAATTTCCAAGACAAGTATCAAAAAAGCAATAGACTATGCACATGATCTGAACACATTTCTTGATTTTTATTTCTCTATTCAGGCCCTTGCTTCCTGCATCTCACTTGTTTGTTGGCCACACCCCTACTCCTCTAAAAATTTTGGAAAACCTAAAATATCTCTACTCACTTATGTTCCGGCAATTTTATTGTCGGAACCGGAAGCTATTAAAAATGTATTTCGGCAATTCAATTGAATTGCCGAAACATATCATAATTTTGAAAAAAATATACTTCTGGCAACTCAGTTGCCGGAATACATTTTCAGAAAACTGTTGAATTATAAGCAAAAATACAAAACTTTCACACTTAAGTGCATTTAGTTTTCTTGATTTAATGCAAAAAAAGAAATACATTTACTAAATTGTTATTAATCATAATAGTCCTCTTATCACAATATTATTAATGAATATTTTAATTTTTGATGACTGCATATGTTCGTTTAATTTTTGAGCTACCGCTTCACCCCCAACACCGGAACACCTCCTCAGTAGCCACCGCGACCAATCCAGTGACCAGTGGAGGTACTTATGTTTTGTTTTCGCGATTCTGGTTTTTATCGTATTTGCATATGTTAAAAGAATTCGATTCTTAGGAATACATTTTCAATAGCTTAGGCAACTAGTTCTGAAAAATTAAAAATGTATTAAACAATCGAGTTCTTGAACATATCATAATTTTGGAAAAATATTGCTGGAATACATTTTTCGGAAGCTATTGAAAATGTATTCCTTCAACTGAATTGCCGGAACATAAGTGAGTGGGGGTATTTTGGGTTTTCAAATTTTTTAGAGGAGTGGGGTTTGTGACCAGCAAACAGGTGGGGTGCAGGAAGCAAGGGCCAAATTTCTATTTAATTCATTGAGGCCCAAGCCCAACAAACACATAACCCTAAATTCCTTTCATTTGATACTCTATTCATTCACGTTTCATGAAAGAGTGTTGTTATTTTGACAACAATACTAACATCGTATATCATACGCACGCACTGTTCACATACAACGCTAGTATTCATGTACGGATTTTTACTGTTCAAGTACGACAATACAATGTTCATATATGAAAAAAATACTATTCTGAAAAAAATTTATTTTTTTCTTTCCTATTAACCACTCACTAAAAATTATATGGCTAATGCAGTACAAATACTTGGTTAATTCAGTTCATTACGTGGTTAATGAGTTATTACAACCCATTAACCACGTAATGAACTAAATTAACCAAATATTTGCACTGCATTAACCATATAGTATCAAAGTAACTCATTTACCATTAACCAAATATTTGCAATCCATTAACCAGGTAATGAACTAAATTAACTAAATATTTGCACTGCATTAACCAGGTAATATCAAAGTAACTCATTTACCATTAACCAAGTATTTGCAATCCATTAACCACGTAATGAACTAAATTAGCCAAATATTTGCACTGCATTAACCACGTAATTTTTGTTGAATAAGTAACTCATTTACCATTAACCAAATATTTGCAATCCATTAACCACGTAATTAACTAAATTAACCAAATATTTGCACTGTATTAATCACGTAATTTTTATTGAGTTGTGAAAAATATGAAATTAATTGTGCATAAAAAAATTGCAACTCATTAACCACATAATGAACTGAATTAACCAAATATTTGTACTGTATTAACCACACATAAACAGTAAAAAGTTGTCAACAAAGTTATAAAAAAACATTTCTCTTCAGGAAACAAGAACCGCTGCACGTTGCCTTTTCTTCTTCGTTTTCACCTGTTCATGTTGCAGTGTGTTTCTTCCATGTTTCTCTTCTTCATCTTCTTTCATATGTTTGCTTCATCTTTTTTCCTTTCTTTCATGAGGGTTTTCTTTTTCTAAGCGAACCGAACACCGAGTTGTACCGGTTTAATCCGATTTTCTACCGTTTTGATGGTGTCATCACCGAGTTGATAGCATGTCCGATCTGATGGCATGACCGGACGGGCTGTGTGTCCGATTTCTGGTCAAATCGGGCCGACCGGTCGGTCCGGTCCGGTTTTTATAACACTGTCGTAACCAATCAAAGCCAACATGTTCCCTTGATAAAAAAAAGTTAAGAATTAAGCATAATAAAATTTTTTTAAAAAAAAGATTGAAATGCGGCAGCAAATCGGCAACTGTTGGGTGGGTCAGTCCCCAAGTGGGCCCATGCCATTTTTTTTGCTCAAAACCCATGCCAATTTATTAAAAAGGAAACCAAAAAAAAAGATATAAAGCTAATGGGCCGACCAAGCCCATGTTTTGTGACAAAGGGATTTTTTTTTTCAACCCCTAATTAATAATTAATAATTAATTGATGAAGCAGTTGCTGCTGCACGTAGGAAAAAACGAAAAAGAAGAAGCACAATAGCGTCGCGGACGGTAAAGAGAAGAAGAAAGTGGGTTTAGGCGGTGGAAGCGGTTTCAGTAAACTTGTTATATTTTTACTGAGATTTTAGTATGTTGTTCTTGTCACTAAACTCGTTATTTTGACATATTTTATTGGTGGTTTTAACTTCTCTATTATATGAGTTGTATACATTCTATTGGGTTTTATTGTATTTGTTTTTCACGATTGTTGGTAATGATATTGATGTTCCGTTGATCCCTATAACTGTTAAGAAGACTTTATTGGTGTACCCATTATTTTACATAATGGAAGGTTTTATTGGACTATGACCTGTGGCTTTTATTCCCTCGTATTGAGGGAGTTTTCCACGTTAAAATTGTAGTATTTTCTGAAGAACTAGCTTTTAAATCTTGGTTCATGAAGAACCGGTCTTTGAGTCTATATTTCTATTGTCTTATCTCTCTACTTTCTTTTCTATTTATAACACGTTATCAGCACGAAACTCTACCATACGGGTAATTGCTTAAAGAGGTTTTATTGAAAGAACCTGTTTTCTTTCTCACACTCTTTGGAAGACCATATTTTTCTAATATTTGTGTTTTTCATGTTATTTGGGTTTTTTCATGAAAATTTTATTCTCATATTGTCTGATTATATGATTATCATATTGTGTATAAGAATCTTGATAGAATTATGGAAGAATTTCATATTCAAGCATCCCAGTAGGATTGCACAAAACTGTACGTTTTCTTGGTCATCATTATATAAAAATTTGTGGAATAGTTCCTGAAGAACTAGACTTTTAGACCATGAATGAAATTGTGTATTGGATAGAAAAGTTCCTGAAGAACTTTATAGCACGAGATTTGTTCATGAAAAACTTTATAACTTTTTAGCGTTACGAAAAGTTCCTGAAGAACTTTACAATTTTTTTATCACTACATATAGTTCCTGAAGAACCTCATAATTTTTTAGTGCTGCGTATAGTTCCCGAAGAACAACACGATTATTTTAGCGCTACATAAGTTCCAAAAGAACTAGATTTGATCCTAATACAGTTTGAAACAAAAGAAAAGTGAAAAAAAATAAATTATTGATTGTATCTTTCTAAGATAGTTCATGAAGAACTAACATTTGAATCTCGTTGCCTATTTTCATATTAAAGATGAGATCTTTACATGTTAATTCCCGAAGAATTAACCTTTGAATCATAATTCCTAAAAAATAGTCGTTAAATTCTAGTTCTTGAAAAACTAGTCTAACCATTTGCAAAAACATGTGTTCTTTGCAAAAGATATTATCATTGATTTGTTTACTTGTTTTCATATAAATTTGGATCTTTGTGTATGTGATATATTGTAATTCTTGTTATTGTGATTCATATATTTTTAGAATCCTTATCCTTATTTTATATAAAGATGTGATCTTTAATTATATTTTGAAAATTTTGTTGTTATATAAAGATATTATTTTTCTAATTGAATAAAGATACAATCTTTAATTAATCGTTCAAAATTTGTTGCTATAAAGATATGACCTTTAATATGGCAGTTATGTATTTTAAATTTGAAATGTGGATTTTTAAATTCATGTTGGTGTTCAAATTTTGATTATGAAAGTTATGCATTTGAACATTGTCATACAAATACTATGTATTTGGTTATATCTATTTTTGATTAAAAAAAAAGAGAAAATTTTTTATTAGTTGATTTATGAAATGAAAAGTTGAATTATTTGCTTGAAATTCATAAAGACACGCATATAAATGCAAAAAAAAAAAATCTTATGTCCCTGGAAGAAATAATAAGATAACCTTTCTCAACACTAAATGAAAGCTGAAGAGTACATTCAGGTGTAGCATCAAGCAAATAGTATTCATGCCAATTGCTACCAAGCACGATCAAGTCTTCAACGGTGTAACAACCTTTACGTATGCTTCTTTTTAAGGTAAGAATTTATGTATACATATTTTTTTATGCTAAAACTAAAAATGCGCTATTCTTCAATGTTTGCAAGATTTGTCTCACGATCGGTCCTGAAGTACCAAAGCAAATGAATAGCCAAACATTCTTGTCTTTTATTGGTCTCGAAGTACCAATACATGATTTCAAGTAATTTAAAATATAGATTGATCGTAAATTGGTCCTGAAGCACCAATACAAAATTTTAAGTGATTGTGAAATTGGTCTCGAAGTACCAATATAAGATTCCAAGTAAATGTGAAATTGGTCTTGAAGTACCGATACAAAATTTCAAGTAATTGTGAAATTGGTCTCGATGGACCAATATTGGATCCACGCATAACTGTTAAAAACGATCAATGCACAAACTATTGTCTCTTTTTGGTCTTGAAGTACCAATATTTAGTAGACAGTGGCAAAACCTACACAATTATTTGTATTAAGAAAATATTTTATGTAATTAACATTAGCTGAAATTAATGTTGATATTGTATCTGGTATTGCAAATATGATCGAAGGCTCCAGAAGAGCATGTGATATATTCTCAAATACGACAAAATTATCCATTGATGATGCGTTATATTTTAGTAGATCCCGAAGAAATCTACTAAATTTCAAAGATACACATCGCAATAAGTATCATGTTGAAACCAAAAAATGAGGGAGATTTGGTGTATCTCTATTGTTTTGAAAGTTCATATTAGAGAAATTTTAAGATTTCTCGTTAATTGGATTATATCTTACTTAAGTAAGGATGACAGAGTCAAATTATATGCATCAGAAGTGCTCAGATCTTACAACTTTTTATGTTTTGACATGACCGTCTTAGTCATCCCAGTTCAACTATGATGCGATGTATTATTGAAAATACACATGGATACTTATTAAAAGATTATAGAATCCTTTTACCTGATGATTATTTTTGTCATTCTCATGCTCAAGATAATTACTCTTTTCTTTTAAAGCTCATATATGATTGAGTTGCATGTTATTATTATTTTTTTGGGTGACATATATTTCCTATGTGCTAATTCTTTGAAAGGAAATATTTTAATTATTATGTAAAAATAATTAATTGAGAAACAAAAGGCGTCACTATTTTGCTACACTATCATATGAGATATATACGAGTAAAAATTTCAAGGTATTGCAAAACAAATCTTTTGAAGCTAATTTTAATTATCACTTAAAAATTTAGTGTCACTTATTATTGTTAATTAAATTATTTGATTATTTTTTAACTAGTAGTTATAATAATATATATTATTTAAATATAGACAAGAGCTGAAACATTTGAATATATTGTGTTTGAAAGCATGGTGTGAGTGCAAAATATTAGTTTATTTATTCTGATATTTTTAAATGTCAATTATATGTTATATAATTGGATACATATGATGATAACATGTATTGATTAATAAATTTACAATTATATATTATGCAATTTATAATTTATTGGATGGTTATATGGCTCGGCAATTTTGAATTGTGCATTGTTTCATGTATATTTAGATATTGTGATATCTTGACATATATTTTATTATTATATATTTGATGAATCGGTTTTTCTCATCAGGGGAAGAAAAAGATAAAAGAATAAAAGCACAAGAAGTTTGTTGTAAGACACAAATATTATCCATATTTGATATACGCACAAATCAATGTGAACTTGAAGTTCAAAGAATGAGTCATTTGCAAAATGTTGCAAACCAATTACTAGATATCTTTACAAACTTCCAAAAAGTCTCTAAATCACTTGTGTTAGTTGCAAATATTATCGCATAATTAATTGTCCCTGCAGGACAACTAGCGAGTATGACAACCCATGAATCTAAAGTACGCTAGAAGAGTTATAGACTTATTGGTGCAAAGGATATTATTCCTAAAAGGGAGAATTCAAAGTGATGATCCAGAAGATCATTGACACTCTAGAAGAGGTCAAAAACAAATGATATTATTCCTAAAAGGGGGAATTCAAAGTGATGATCCAGAAGATCATTGACACTCTAGAAGAGGTCAAAAACAAATGATATTATTCCTAAAAGGGGGAATTCAAAGTGATGATCCAGAAGATCATTGACACTCTAGAAGAGGTCAAAAGTAATATGAATCAACAACTCCATATTTCCAGTTAAGTAACCCCAGAAGTGGTTCCGGTACCGACAAATTACGAGATCTCATTAAACCCTGGAAATATGGGGGAAGATGTGAAGTTGTTGATATGTTTTTGCTTATGCAATAGCAATTGATTATAAAATTATTAATCACGATGAGCATGAAGCTCGAATCATATAGAAATATCGACATTAAATTGATTGGCCAAAGTGAATTAAAATAATGCAAGCCGAGCAAGACTTATTTGCCAAACATAAAGCATTTGGACCAGTAGTCCAGGCACCTGAAGTTGTCAACCTTTGTTATGCGTGCAATTACTTATAGATTTTGTATTAGTTTGGCAGTCTTTGAAGGACTTGACATACATCAAATGAGTGTAGTGACAGCTTGCTTATATGGGTCATTGGAAAATGACAGATATAAGAAGATGCCTGAATGATTTAAGATGCCTCAAGCATACACCTGAAAAATTCAAAATGCATAAAGCATATACTTGAAGGATTTAAGATACCTGAAGTATACTTCTGAAAATTCAAAATGCATGAAGCATATCCTGAAGGATTGAAGATGGCTAAAGCATAATCCTAAAGAATTATAAATATGCATGAAGCATAACCATGAAGGATCTAAAGCATCTGAAATGTTTTGACTGATGTAATCAGTTTAATTTAGAAATATGAGGACTTTGAACCTATAGTTCGAGATTCAAAAGATGGTTTTAATGGACCTGAAGTCTGAACTCTCATGACACGAATATGTGTTATTACTGACTCATGGTTAACTAGAGAGTGGTCTCTATATTGAAAATCTCGGAAGGATTACAACTATTGAAATTATCTATTTGGATTTACATATCTTGTTAGTTTTTATTCTGTTATTTATCATATTAACCATTTCATATTGGTAAGAAATGTTTGAGTTACATACATGATGCAATTATGGGTAAATTTGTTTATTTCTTTTTCTCACATTGTTTAATATGATTGATATGAATTTTGATTATTAATATTCTAGAAATTACTTGAGTTTGTTCCAAACTATAGATGATATAAATAAATATCTTCAAATAAAATGTTTTGAAAGATAAGGTGTTGTCTCGGCCTACAACTCGAGCATTTGCAACAAAGAACTTTGGTCCTGAAGTACCATATCATGTTGTTATTGAAATACTTTTTTATGTTGCAAATAGCACAAGATTGTATATAGTTTTTGTAGTGAGCTTGTTAGCCAGATTTTGTTCAGCACCAACCCGAAGACATTGGAATGAAGTCAAACAAGTTCTTCGTTCTTTCTAATCCTCATAAAGCTCAATCACAATCAGGTGATGTTTACACATGTGGAGAAACAGCAAGTTGTGAATGCATATGACTGAGAACCACGACTCAGTATATTAGAGGAGCATGCAAATTGATGAAAGAAGATGACAAGCCAACAACATTTCAAGAAGATAATGCATCATGAAAAGATTCGATCAAATGACAACTAAGCAGATTTATTCACAAAAGCATTGCGAACTTCAATTTTCAATAAGCTTGTCGATAAGCAATTTAAAGGACATTCATAAATAATGTATTTTCGAGGGGAAGTATGTCACTATGAATATTGTACTCTTTTTCCTTCGCTAAGTTTTTATCCCACTGGGTTTTTCTTAGCAAGGTTTTAACGAGGCATGTTCATAGTGTATAGTCATCCAATGGAAAGTGTTATAAATATGTTGGTTTGATGGATGACTATATCAATTTGTTATCTCATTATATCTTTACCATATCCCTTAATTTGGTCCATAACTAGTAGCCCATTCTCTATAAATAGGGCTATTAGGTTTGTCCTTGTACACACTTGATCAGATTATCAATACAAAGATTATAGCTAGTTCCTGAAGAACTAGCCTTTAAATCCTGGTTCCTGAAGAACCGGTCTTTGAGTCTATATTTCTATTGTCTTATCTCTCTACTTTCTTTTCTATTTACAACATGATATTTATTTTCTACATTGATATTGTCATGTGGGAGTATATATTTTTGGTTGTGCCTATTTATTTGTACATGTGAGAAAAAATATTTGTTTCATTATCTCCAAATTTTCCCAAAAGCAATTTACTCCCAAACTTTCTTAGGGTCAGTTTGTTTTAGATTGTGATAAAATTGATTTTAAAAGAATTGGTTTTTTTTTAAAAAATGAGTATAAAAAAATTGATTTGTGTTTGATAATAATATTTTAAAATCGGATTCAGAAGAATTGATTTCATTTAAATGATAAAAGTATAATCACTTTTAATGTGTAAATATAAAGAATTTTGTGGGTAGCACACTCATAATTGATTTTATTCAACGCAAACGTTAGAAACTTCTTGCTTCTATAAAAATCAATTTTACCTAATATAAAATCAAGGCTAAATAGCACTTTTTGATCTCTTAACTTTATTTTAGTTTTCGTTTTGGTCCCTTGACTATTATATTTTTCATTTTGGTCCCTTAACTTGATAACCGTATACAACGTTGGTCCCTTTCGTTAGTTTTCGTTGAACGCCGTCTATAATGTCTTACGTGGCAAATGTGTATCATATGTGGCATCTGACTCATTTTTTAGTATTATTTTACTATCAAAAGTTTAATATTTTTAATATTATTAAACCAAAAAAAAAAACAAAAGAAATAAAAAAGTGGGGAAGATGAAACACCACGCCCACTGTCGCGAAACACCACTAGCACCTCACAGCCACCACCTCCACCATGGATTTGATGCACACCACCATGAAGAGCAAGAAGAAGCGGAGGTACCGTACACTACACAGACGCTTGAAAAATGCGAGCTTCACTTTGATAATAACTACAAAAAAATCAAGTGCAGCGTTATAAATTTCCATAAAATAAATCTCTGAAATTTCCCCAAATTTACACACACACAGACAGACGATAAAAGAAAATGAAAGCAGGAACAATAATAACTAAATCAGAAAAAGAGAGATGTAGAGAGAATGTGAAGAAAGGTGCAGAGGAGAGGAGAACGTAAGGGAAGGTTGTCAAAAGCTTTCCCTTTTTTCATATAAAAAATAGGATGCAAATTATTATGTTTTAGAGAAACCCCAATATGTTTTGGGTTTTGGCTGGTTGGGTCGTTGCTAGATTTTTCTTTCTTCCAATAGAAACCTATGGTTTGTTTGAGCTGATGAATTAAAGGTGCAGTCTTTATCAGAAATTTGTTGGTTTGACCTAAAAAGACAAAAATTGTTGGTAACATCTTCTACTATCAGAGAATTGGAAATTTTGAAGTAGCACAAGTTTTTAGATGTTTGGCTATCTCTATAATCAAGTTTCATTGTGTTGCCTTCTTTCATATACCACAGCGATGGGGGATTGGTTCTGCAATCGAAAATGGTGGTTTGTGATAGAGAGTGAGAGGGAAGCTGTGTGGTGGTTTTTTGGTTACTCAAGGTGGTGGCGTAGTGGTCCGAAACGGCGCCTGAGAGGCAGCCGTGACTCATGGAGGAAGGATGAAGAGAAGAGGAGTTAGGGTTCGGGGTGCTCAGGTTTGGGGAAGAAGATGATCCCTGATTCGCTGTCGCGCACGGGTCAAAATAAATAAAATAAGAATGTAGTAACAAGGCAGTTAACCTTGGTCGTCTCACAAGGATCTCTAATTAACAATAACCAATAACAAGAACACGTAAAGAAATAAAATTGGGGGGATTTTGATTCAAGAAACAGGTTATAAAAGATGTAAATATCAATATATAAAAACGACTAATCCACTGGTTCAAGGTAATTAATATTTGGATCTATCACGGGTTTCAAATGATTATTCTATTTCGTGATTCTATTCTTGTTTGAACATAAAATTAACCAATCAAGCATCAATTAATTCTATAAGAATTCCTACTAGATTAAGCATCACAGAATTCGACTAATTATAATTCGACTAATTATGAACAAGGAACAAGCGTCACAAGAACACAATTAATCTAATAACCGAATTTAATCAAACCTATAACTAAGCGTTGTAGATTCTTCTTAATCCCTACTCGTAGCAGATTAAAACAAGCGTTTAACATGCTTTGAATAGATCAAATCGAATTGTATAATAAGAATAGAAGGCAAAAACGAGATTTGGGTGATTAAGCATCAACACAAATAAAGCGTAATTGCTAACAATGATCAAAGGAGACAATGGATTAAAAAGAAAAAGAATTAGAATCAGAAATCGAAATTAATAATAAAATCCAAACCTCAAGATCCTTATAAAAACTCCCTAACCAGTGAATTAATCTATGGTCTTAGCCTTCCATGGAAGGATTAACAGAAACGAAATTAAGAAGGGGAGAAGGAGAAAAGATTGCTAAAACGGCAAAAGATTTAAAGTAATCAAAAGGTAAATCCTAAGACTCTAAAAATCCTATTTATAATGTCTCCTTAGGTTAACCTAGGTAACCTGAAGTTTATGACCAAAGAGAAGGGCCCAAAAGAGATTAATTAGCCCAATAACAACTAATCACATGAGTAATTGATCCAAAACTCGCAGTGAACCTCGCCTGCAGCAGTAATTCGCATTTTTGACCTTCAAAATGTCAAAACTGGACTTCGGTGCCAACATAAGAGTTGTAGCTCTGCTTCTTAGCTTTCCAACGCCATAAAGAACACTGAAATCGGACAAGTATAGCCCAAGTTATGGCCTGTAGAAGCGATATGAGTCAGGATGTAACAAAATTCGAAAATTAGCAAATAATTCCACTAAAGCCCACTCAAGACCCAAAGATATAAAACCATGTTAAAAAGTAGTTGTTGGGCAAACACACAATTAAGAACACCAAGTGCAAAGCTATAAAAGATGCATTAAAATGCATTGATCAAATTCCCCCACACTTAAGCTTTTGCACTCCGAGCAAAACTCATGGTCAAAACAAAGCAAAGATGCATTTCCAATGAATCCCAAGGATGCATAGTGGCAAGCAAAATGCCCATTCAAGGTTTCAAGGACTCATGGAAATCATGAACAACATCTTATTACTTTCAAAGCAAACAAGAGGATAGAATAACCAAAGAATGCATCAAAAGTGATAAAATCCTCACAGAAAAATATTTCTCTCAAACTCTCAAGTGTCTAGGCTAATGTTTACACTCAAATCACATCATGAAAGCTAGCACTACCATAGGCTTGACAAGACTCTAACATCCACACTTGAAACACATGCACACAAAGATCAAAAGGTCTTTATTAATGTTATAATGGGGCTAAGGTCAAGGTGGGATAATTGAAAGGGTAACTAGGCTATAAAATCAAAGAGGATAGAGGAGTAATGGAAAACAATTGCCAAATAATCATGGGGGCAATTCAACCAATTTTCAATCTATTTTTCTATTTTCACACTTTTTTTTAACCAAATGTTGTGCCCCACTATTTTATTTTATTTTTATTTTTTATTTTTTTACACTTGCCAAATTTCCAATAGAGCATAACATTAGATATTCTAACACAACCACATTTTTGAGCACCCCCACACTTATGCAATATTTATTATCATATTTTTTTCAAAGCAAAGCTCCTTTATCCCCTAAGATTTGGTCATATCATGGTTTTTCACTTTTAGGCTTGTAATGAGCTATACAACAAAGAATGGGATAAATAGGCTCAGAGGGGCTAAACAGAGGGATAAATGTAAGGTAGGCTTATTTGGCTAGTGGTTAAAAAGAACAAAAATTTCCTAGATCATTTCAATGCATGCATGTGAACAAGAGTTTTAACAAGAGTCAAGTCAAGTTCTAGAGTAACCAACAATCATAAGTGAAATCACACAAGAAAGAAAGAGAATGACAAAGTGTATTCCATCCATTATAAGGCCGAAATCTCACCAAGGAAAATGATCAATCACAAAATATGCACAATTTAATATTCCAATCCAACGTATCACACTAAGAATGCAAGGAAGTCATCCATATCATGCCACAAGACCTATAGTCCTAGAATAGTGAAATCACTCCCCACTCATATAAACCAAGAAATCCAATGAAAATGCATGCAATTTTTTTTTTATAATAACAAAAACTCAAACAAAAAAAACAAAAACAAAACTACACTAAAAGATCCCCCCACACTTAAATCACACATTGTCCTCAATGTAAGCAACAAGTATAAAATAAGAGTAAGGAGTAAGGAAAGAAAACTCCCTCTTCAAGGTGGTTTTTTCAGGTGAAGCTCTTCTACAGTCTCCTCTTCCAAGGGGGCCCTCATGGTAAAGCTTGAGGGAGTGTCCATTGTCTTTGAAGACTTTACTGGTGGCTTCACTTTTTATTCCCTTTGCATCATAAGGAAAAGTGCTAGTTGCAACAAAAGGGCCAATCCACTTGGATCGAAGCTTACCCGCCATGATTTTAAGGCGAGAATGGAACACATGGAAGTGTTTGATTTTCTTCTTCTTCATAACATCCTTCTTCTGCTCAATGGAGGGAAGTATCTTGGTGGATGGAGTTACATCAGAAGCTTGCAGTGTAGCAACATCATTTGTAACATTAACAGGCACAACCATGCAATTTGTAACATCAGAATGAGTATCTTCAACTAAGTCAGCAAGTACTTCTATTTGAAAAAGAGAAGGCTCTTCCATGGGATGCTTCATAGTAGCATTAAAGATGTTAAATTTAACTATGCTATCCCCAAATTCCATGGAGAGTGTTCCAGCATGGACATCAATCTTGGTTCTTGCTGTTCTTAGGAATGGTCTGCCTAGGATGATAGGTGCCCTGCTGGATTGTGTCTCTCCCTCCATGTCCAGAATGTAAAAATCTGCAGGAAAAATCAAGTCATTAACCTTAACAAGTACGTCCTCCACAAGTCCAGTAGGGTGAGCATTGCTCCTGTTTGCCAACTGAATAACAACACATGTATTCTGCAAAGGTCCAAGAGCCAGAGAGTTAAAAATAGATGTAGGCATCACATTAATGGAAGCACCTAAATCCAGCATGGCATTTTCAAATTTACTCTCGCCTATGGTACATGGAATAGTAAAAATTCCTGGATCCTTGCACTTTTGGGGCATCATGGGTTGTATGAGTGTAGAAACATTGCGACTCATGTTGACCTTTTCATTTCCCTTCAGCCTCCTCCTCCTTTTGTGTGTGCACAACTCTTTGAAGAACTTAGCATATCTTGGAATCTGCTTAATCGCCTCAAGGAAAGGTATATTAACTTCAACCTTCCTAAATGTGTCCAAGATTTCCTTATCTTTGTCTCCCTCATCCATCTTCTTAGTTATCACAGCCCTTTGGGGAAAGGGAAGTGGTATAGGTTGTGCATCATCATCATCAGCAGAGGTAGGTGCAGAAGGTGGCTTATCTTTTTTTTTTCTGCTGCTGCCACTTGCATTTTCTGCTAGAGGAGGTTCTGGAGTGTCAACAGCTTTTCCAGATCTGAGAGTGATTGCACTGACATTTGGATTCACTACTGGTTGAGCAGGCAAATTGCCTGACCCCTGAGACTGCATCTGATTAATGGAAGTTGCTAGCTGTCCAATTTTTGTCTCTAAATTCTGAATGGTTGAATCTGTTCTCTGCTGAAATTGAAGATTTTGGACTGCCATTTGCTTAACAAGGTCTTCCAATGAAGGTTCAGATTTCTGCTAGGCTAGCAGTGGGGCAGGTTGCGGCCTGGGCTGTTGTGTAGAGGCATCTCCCCATCTCAGGTTTGGATGGTTTCTCCAATTGGGGTTGTACCTGTTGGAAGACAAATCATAGTTGGGCTGGGGCCTGTCATTGAATATATTTGTTGCATAGGCCTGAGGAGTATTAGCATTGTCACTCTCCTGCAATGTAGGACATGCATCTATAGGATGCTCTGCAGAGGTGCAAATACCACAAACTCTCGTTGCCTGAGTTTTAGTTACAGCTAACTTTTCCACCAATGAAACAAGTTTATCAAACCTGGTCTCTAAGTTCTTGTGTTCAGCAGCCTGTATCTCATTGACTCCTTTTGTCAGCACCATTGAATTGTTTCTGGTAGTGAACTGTTGAGAATTAATGGACATGTTCTCAATCAGGCTTCTTGTATCAGCTAGGGTTTTATCCACAAGTGCTCCTCCGCTAGCAGCATCCATGATGTTTTGGTCCATAGGCAGCAAGCCTTCATAAAAATCTCGGATGAAGCGGTGCTCGTAACTGATGGTGAGGGCAGCTTGCACACAACTTTTTGAATCTCTCCCAGTATTCATGCAAAGATTCATTCGCAATCTGCCTGATGCCACATATTTCCTTTACGATTGAAGCGACTCACAGAGGCAGGGAAGAATTTCTCCAGAAAAAACTTCTTCAATTCATTCCAGCTTGTCACAGAACCTGGTTGAAGGTAGTACAACCAATCCTTGGCAGTGTCTTGCAATGAGAATGGGAAAGCCCTCAGCTTGATGTGGTCTCTGGGATACCTTGAGGTTTCATGGTGGAGCATACAATATGGAACTCCTTAAGATGTTTGTGGGGATCTTCACCTGCAAGACCATGAAACTTAGGAAGCAAATGTATTAAGCCAGATTTAAGCTCAAAAGGCACCTCAACATCAGGGTATTCAATGCATAAATCACTATAAGTGACATCAGGTGCAGCAAGTTCCCTTAATGTTCTAGCAGTCATTGTATCAGAATCAAAATCAGAATCAAAATTAGAATCAAAGAGAGTATGACTAAATAAGCTATAATTATCACTATCACTATCACCTATATGATCATTACCTATGTTATTACTAGTCATGCATCATAAACTAACAAATCAGAAAATACCAACAATGTCCTAATAGCTAAAACACTAAAGAAATCGAGAAACCCTATCAAATAAAATCTAAAAAAAATCTAAAAACAGTACCAAAAATCTCTAAAAATCAAATAAAGATTACACTAATTTTTTTGGATTTTTTTGAAAAAACGAAAAAATAAAAAAAATAAAAAAGTGGTCTAAACGATGGAATTTCAGATTTTTAGCCTCTACTCCCAATATCAGTCCCTGATATGGGGCTTTGGATCCTTTATTTTTTCCGGATTTTCTGGCCAAATTTCGAAGCAATCCGAGCAAGTTGATCGAAAACCGATTTTTTTACTAATCAATGCCAAATCTGATGTTAAGATCTGAAACACAACAAAAAACACAAAACCAATTGTTAGAGACGTTAGTAGGGTTCTTGAATTGGCAACTATTGATCAGAGATCCTCAAAGAATCGGCGCTAATTTGATCATTGTCGCAAGACGGGTCAAATAAATAAAATAAGAATGTAGTAACAAGGCAGTTAACCTTGGTCGTCTCACAAGGATCTCTAATTAACAATAACCAATAACAATAACACGCAAAGAAATAAAATTGGGGGGATTTTGATTCAAGAAACAGGTTATAAAAGATGTAAATATCAATATATAAAAACGACTAATCCACTGGTTCAAGGTAATTAATATTTGGATCTATCACGAGTTTCAAATGATTATTCTATTTGTGATTCTATTCTTGTTTGAACATAAAATTAACCAATCAAGCGTCAATTAATTCTATAAGAATTCCTATTGGATTAAGCATCACAGAATTCGACTAATTATGAACAAGGAACAAGCGTCACAAGAACACAATTAATCTAATAACCGAATTTAATCAAACCTATAACTAAGCGTTGTAGATTCTTCTTAATCCTTACTCGCAGCAAATTAAAACAAGCGTTTAACATGCTTTGAATAGATCAAATCGAATTGTATAATAAGAATAGAAGGCAAAAACGAGATTTGGGTGATTAAGCATCAACACAAATAAAGCGTAATTGCTAACAATGATCAAAGGAGACAATGGATTAAAAAGAAAAAGAATTAGAATCAGAAATCGAAATTAATAATAAAATCCAAACCTCAAGATCCTTATAAAAACTCCCTAACCAGTGAATTAATCTATGGTCTTAGCCTTCCATGGAGGGATTAACAGAAACAAAATTAAGAAGGGGAGAAGGAGAAAAGATTGCTAAAATGGCAAAAGATTTAAAGTAATCAAAAGGTAAATCTTAAGACTCTAAAAATCCTATTTATAATGTCTCCTTAGGTTAACCTAGGTAACCTGAAGTTTATGACCAAAGAGAAGGGCCCAAAAGAGATTAATTAGCCCAATAACAACTAATCACATGAGTAATTGATCCAAAACTCGCAGTGAACCTCACCTGCAGCAGTAATTCGCATTTTCGACCTTCAAAAAGTCAAAACTAGACTTCGGTGCCAACATAAGAGTTGTAGCTCTGCTTCTTAGCTTTCCAACGCCACAAAGAGCACTGAAATCGGACAAGTATAGCCCAATTTATGGCCTGTAGAAGCGATATGAGTCAGGATGTAACAAAATCCGAAAATTAGCAAATAATTCCACTAAAGCCCAATCAAGACCCAAAGATATAAAACCATGTTAAAAAGTAGTTGTTGGGCAAAACACACAATTAAGAACACCAAGTGCAAAGCTATAAAATATGCATTTGTTGGTTTTGGGCTTAAACCATCGCCCATTACGACTACGGTTTATCACCGGTCTACCATGCCTGGTCTCTTCCGGTCTACGTCTCTCTTCCGGTCTACCAGCCTGGTCGATTCGCATACCAGCCTGGTCTCTCCTTTGCATACCAGCGTATGGTTGATGGGCGATCTCACTTCCGCTGTTGGGCTTCGTTTATGAGCCTTAGTTTAGTTGATTTTTCGTTATTTGTTGTTCGGTGAAGTAATGCACTGCTTCCTCTATTTGTTATATATGAGGATGATAAGCAATTGAGTAACATACTCTTGTAATCTGAATTCATAGTGAATTTCTCTCTCTCACAGTGGGACGTAACCCTCACACTGAGGGTGAACCACGTATATGCTTGTGTTGTTTTCTTTATCTCTTTCTGTGTGTTCTTGTGAGTTTGAGTGCGATTTTCCCAACAAACTGGTATCAAGAGCGAGACTCGATCCAAGCCTCCTCGTTCGCTTCAGCCAAGGCCTCTCGGTGGATGTTCAAGATCCACATTGCATTCGTTAATCTTGTGACTCGGTGTTTGTTCGGTTGCCAGGGTGCTTCTCGCGGAAGTGGCATCACTCCCGCTTTTCTTTCTTCTCGCTTTTTACTGATGGAGTTTCTCCACCGCCTGGCTCCAAGAAAGATGTCAAACACAATCAAGATCGAAAGTTTAATGGGAGGAACAGTTTACAATCTGGCGCATTAGACAAGATGCGTGCACTTCTCAAAGAACAAGGGGCCTTTGGGCCCTCTATCGGGCCAAATGGAAAGGTGCCAAAGATTCGCCAACACAATACGTGAGAAAGCTACGCCGTTGATTCTCCTATCCCATCCGGATCAGATGAAGTCCTCTATGAAGTTCTTTGAAGAGATATCACGCCAAGTTATGGCTCAAATTGGAGAACCTATACGACCAAATCTTTGAGCAACAAGTTGTTGCTTAAGAGGAGGTTATTCAGATCTTCAAATGAAAGAAGGGTCAAAACCGAAAGAGCATCTTGATGAATTGAATTCAATCCTCGCTTGAATTGCGGGACATTGATGTCAAGATGGAGGATGAAGACATTGCCATGGTTCTTTTAGCTTTTGCCACCATCTTATGAAAACTTTGTAAAGTTCTATTAGTGTTGGTAAAGAGAGCATCACTACAGAAGAGTCAAGACAAGCTTGTATTCTAGAGAGCTTCGATTGAAGGCATCTGGAATGCGGTGATGATTCTCGCCTCGTCCGCTTTGTCAAGAACTCGCAAATTCAGCCGAAACAATCAAAACAAGAAGAAGAAAGGGAAGGGAAGAATTCCAAAGGAAAGGTTAATCAGAAAGATATATGCAACTATTGCAAAGAACCTCGGACATTGGAAGAAAGACTGTCCCTAAGAAGAAGAAGAAGGAATGCATCGCCATCGGCCGAAGAAGATCGCCATCGGATTACGAGTACGCTCTCCGTTAATGATGATCAACCTCACTAACAGGGGTGCTAGACTGGGATGTTCTCATCATATGTGTCCTCACAAGATTGGTTTGTGACGTATGATGAGAAGCTTGGAGGAAATGTGCTCATGGAAACAATGAACTGCGGTAAAAAGACAATTGGTATAGAGTTCTATTCAAATCAAAATGCATGATGATGTGATTAGAACCTTAACCAATGTCAAGCATGTTCCCGGATTAAAAAGAAACCCTATCTCTCATGGTGCTTTGGATTCAAAGCGGCTTCATATGCAAGTGTTCAAGGAGAGGATTATGCGGATCGTAAGCAGTGAAAGGGGCTGCGGGTGTTGTGGCTCAAAACACGTAAATCTATACATTCTTCAAGCGGACAACTCGACACGATTAATCGCTTCGTGGGCGTAAAGCGAAACTCGACATGCCGCAATGCGGGCACATGAGATTGGGGCACATGAGTGAAAAGGGCTGAAAGTTCTCGCTTGATCAAGGGTCATACAAGGTCGAGAAGCGAGGAGCATTGGAATTTTGTGAACATTGTGTTTTTGGTAAGCATCATAGATCCAAATTTCGAAGGCTTCACACAAGGCTACTCCGACAAAGATACACTGCATTGTTGGGGTCCATCAAAGGTTCCATCTATAGGTGGGAGCTAGGTACTTTCTTTCCATTATTGATGACTACTCTCGCATTTACTTGGGTTTATATGATGAAACACAAGTCCGAGGCTTTCCAATGTTTCAAGAATTGGAAAACTTTGATAGAAAATCAAGTGGAAGAAAGATTAAAAGACTAAGAACCGATAATGGTTTAGAGTTTTGTTCAAGAGTTCAATAAATTCTCAGACACCAAGGTATTGCCAGTGCAATATCTGTGAGGAACACACCTCAATGTAATGGCATACAGAGAGAATGAACCTGACCTTATTGGATAAGGCTAGATGTATGCTATCCAATTCAGTGGTTGAAGAAACATTTCGGTCAAGCTGTTGCTACATAAAGATGCTACATTGTCAGCCAGTTCTCCTCACCCATTGACAATAAACTCCAATCGAGGTATGGTCTTCCAAACCGCCGATTATTCTAGGCTTAAAGTTTTTGGTCATGTCCGCTTATTACCATGTTAGTGAGAAGGCAACCAACCTGTGAGCTGAAAGGGAATTTTTGTTGGATATGGTGAGGGTCAAAGGGATATAGGATCGGTCACACCGAGAAAAGGGTGATTTTGAGTAGAGATGTAAACTTTGATGAGAGGTCTCATCGCATAACAAAGTCGAAATTGCACAATCACCAAGTCGTGACAAACCTATAAGCGTGGAGTTTGAAGAAATTGAAGCGCGAATGACTGGCCGAGAAAGGCATCGATCAAGCAGAATCGGGTAGTCAAGGCATCAATCGTAATCATTACGAATTGCAAATTCCCCGCGAAATCGAAGTAAATGCAAATGTATGCATCGTAAAGTCTCAAAGGAATAGAAAGGCTCCAGAGAGGTATGGTTATGAAGATATGCTCTTACATGCATTTCAAGTTCTGAAGATATTGATGCACAAGAGCCAAGAATTTCCAGGAGGCTATTACTTGTTCGTAGAAAAATGGCTCACACCATGCATGATGAAATGCGCTCTGCACAAAACAATACACGGGCAGCAGGTTGCCCGAAGGCAAAAAGTGGTGGGAAAGCAAGTGGATTTTTAAGAAGAAACCTGAATCTCCAAAGTAGATGGAATCAAATTCAAGGCCAGATTAGTTGCAAAAGGTTTTAGCCAAAAGGAAGGTGTGGACTACAATGAAATTTTCTCTCCAGTTGTAAGACACACTTCCATTCGGGTTCTCCTTGCCTTAGTAACTAATATGGACTTGGAATTACAACAACTTGATGTAAAAACAACTTTTCTACATGGGGATTTAGAGGAAGACATTTACATGAAGCAACCAGAGGGCTTTGTAGAACAAGGAAAGGAGAAATTAGTTTGCAAGTTGAAGAAATCATTGTATGGCTTGAAGCAATCTCCAAGGCAATGGTATAGGAGATTTGATCAGTTTATGATTCACCATGGATTTAAAAGAAGTCCTTATGATTCATGTGTGTACCTCAAGAACGAAAATGATTCCTATGTCTACCTATTGCTCTATGTTGATGACATGCTCATTGCATCTCAAAACATGATCGATATTAATAGGCTCAAGTCTCTTCTCGCTCAATTCGACATGAAAGACCTTGGTGCTGCAGTAGAGGATATTGGGAATGGAAATCTACAGGACGAGATAAGAAGAAGCTTTTCTTGTGTCAGAAGTCTTACATTCAGAAAGTGTTAAACAGATTTGGCATGTCTACAGCAAAACCCGTTACCACTCCACTTCATCGCAACCATCGAATCGTGAAGTGTTTGAGACTCGTCGGTCGAAAGGGACTACATGGAGAGAGTTCCATATGCTAGTGCAGTTGGCAGCATCATGTATGCCATGGTTTGCACTAGACCCGAGCTTGCACAAGCTGAAAGTGACATAAGGAGATACATGAGCAGCCGGGGAAGCAACACCGGATTCTTTGTCACAAGAGAGTTTTCAGATATCTCAAAGGAACAAGTGATGTTGGTCTTGTGTATGGGAATGATTCTACTTGTTCTCTTACTGGTTTCTCAGATTCTGACTATGCTGGGGATCTTGATGGTAGAAGGTCCATTACTGGTTATGCTTTTACAGTTGGCAAGTGTTTAGTAAGTTGGAAAGCTACATTGCAGCCCACAGTAGCGTTATCAACCACAGAAGCAGAGTACATGGCTCTGACAGAGGCAGCAAAAGAAGGCATTTGGCTTAAAGGCCTTATCAGTGACTTAGGCTTTCCACAAGATAAAGCCATCATATTTTGTGACAGCTTAAGTGCCATTTGTTTGGCAAAAGATCAAGTGCACCATGAGAGAACCAAACACATAGATGTTAGGTATCACTTCATTCGGACTGAAAACAGAATAAAGGTGCTCAAGGTTGATACTAAGGACAATCCAGCTGATATCATGACCAAACCGGTTCCCAAGAGCAAGTTCATGCATTGTTTGGACATGCTCAATGTTGATAGGAAATACTTGCTTTGAATGGCGCTCATTGAGGAAGATGAGAATTTGCTAATTGTTTCGATAGTGGTTTGACCCCAAGGTGGAGATTTGTTGGTTTTGGGCTTAAACCATCGCTCCATTACGACCTCGGTTTATCGCCACTGGTCTACTGCCTGGTCTCTTCCCGGTCTACGGTCTCTTCCGGGTCTACCGCCTGGTCGATTCTGCATACCGGCGTCCTGGTCTCTCCTTTTGCATACCAAATACCTGGTTAATGGGCGTCGATCTCACTTCCATTGTTGGGCTTCGTTTATGAGCCTTAGTTTAGTTGATTGCATTTATTTGTTGTTCTGGTGAAGTAACAAAATTGCTTCCTCTATTTGTTATATATAGAGGATGATAAGCAATTGAGTAACATACTCTTGTAATCTGAATTCATAGTGAATTTCTCTCTTCTCCTGTCCGTGGACGTAATCCTCACACTGAGGGTGAACCACGTATATGCTTGTGTTGTTTTCTCTATCTCTTTCTCTGTGTGTTCTTGTGAGTTTGAGTGCGATTTTCCCAACAGCATTAAAATGCATTGATCAATCTCAGTCAGCTTTTTTTTTCGTTGGTCATAATCTGAGTCATCTAAGACACATAGGACAACCGTTTGCCACCTAGGATTATTTGAACGGCGTTCAACGAAAACTGACGGAAGGGACTAATGTTGTATACGGTTATCAAGTTAAGGGACCAAAATAAAAAATATAATAGTTAAGAGACCAAAACGAAAACTAAAACAAAATTAAGGGACTAAAAGTCCTATTTAACTTAAAATCAATTTTATCAATCGAGATTTTACCACCTGTTGACTGGAATGTAACTTAGCCGCAGATCGGCTAAACTCCACAATAGTGATTCTCTTTTCCTCAGCTATGGGTCCCTTAATTCACTCTAGAAAGGGTTAAGTTAGTGAACTAAGATAAAAATAAGAACACAAAGGTAAACATAAAGATAGAATAAAAGCTTGAGCAAAAATAAGTTGTTTGATTGATTGAGTGTGTCTAAAATTATGTACAACTTGGGTATTTATAGTAACAACTGAGAACTACCCCTATTTGCCACGTTCAGTTGGCTAACAATGATAAATTCTTAGTTGGCAGTTATTCGGCTGAGCCGTGCCACGTTCCACTAACCATGATCCTAAAATCTAGGCGCACTACCACGTCATGGCCACGTCTCCCCTTTCAACAGTCTTCTCAATGTAGACCTTATCTCAGGTTCCTTCGCTCAACTCCTAAAATTGTGGAGAAAAATCTTGATTGCTTTTTACCTTGGATTTAAATTAAATCAAAATTATTTCCACGTCACTCGGCTCATGGAGCAAGAATCTGATCCAATGTGTGACTTCATGCTAACCCAATGGGCTTAATATCTTCCTTGCAACCCAATAAGCCCAAGGCCCATGTCTAGCTTCCAGTTTCCTGCTTGTGATTCTGTCAGCTACAATTTCGGCTAATCTGCGACTCGACTGACAACCAATCGACTACTTGATGAATTCAACTGCTGCTAGCTTCGACTAGCTCTTAGGAATATTTTGGGTGTAAAAAATTGCCCCCTACGCTGTCTTAGCCATAAAACTTTAGGTTTAGGCTGGGGCGACGTAATGATTAAGGTCAAATCTCTCTTTTAATCATAAATGCTAAGTTATCCACTTGTGACTACTTTTTAAATAGTGCAACAGCTAACTCTATCCATCCGATTAATTCGCAATAAACCCTTATCAATCAGCGATCCACTTTTCTTTTAAATACTCCATTAGCCGAATTACCTTTTCACTTTTTCTGAAAGCCCTAATTCCTATAACTTTTACCTCCTTCAACATTTCTTCGTTTACCTGCAATTGAGCCCATCATGTCTTCTACTTCAGATTCCCAGAACCAATCCTATGAATACGATGGCGAACAGTCTTCTTCTTCTATGAGGGTCGAACGTTCACCCAGTCCACCTGCAGCTCTTGGCTTCAATATTCAATCCTCTATATTCGAAGTTCAAGACTTTGTTTCTTTGATTCCTTCTACTTCGAAGCTGAATGAAGGAGAAATCTTTCTGAAAGAATACATGGCTCCTTCCCTATATGCTTTGCCAATCTCATGCGATTGGTTTACCACTAAGACCAAACCCACTGAATTTCGTTCGTGGCCACGCTCGCCTCAACCCTACATTGACTGGGTGAATCGGCTAAAGGCAGCCAAATCTGACAAATGGAGGCAGTTGAGCCTCTACGACATTATTATGCTGTCAACTTAGGACATACCTCTCAACCTGGAGCTGCTTTATGGCTTCTTCGGCTATTGGAACATCTCCACCAACACCTTCATCTTTCCATGGGGCATGCTCACCCTCACTCTCCTTGATGTGGCAGCTATTTTGGGGCTTCCTATCATAGGTGATGATATCCTCTCTCACTACTCCTTCCAGGTCCCGGAGTTGGGATTTCATTTCTCTAAAACACCTCTGACTACTCCAATTTTCTTGCCAATAATGCCAAGACTAGAGGGACCGTGTCAGATGCTGAACACAACGCATTCATTCTCTACTGGTTTAGCAAGTACTTTCTTTGCTCCAGTTCTATTGTCGTGGTCCAAGAGCTGTAACTATATGTGGCTCTCACCAATTCTGGTGGCAACTTTTCCTGGGGAACCCTCTTCCTTTCCTATCTCTACCGCTGGCTGTATACCATCTTGGATAGGCTACAGAAAGGAAAGGACATCAAAAATGTTCAAGGACCCCCTCTGGTTTTTACAGCTCTGGATCATGCTCTGTTTTCCAGAGTTCATCGACTCTCACTTCAACCCCAACACTCTTCCTAAGGACGTGAGTACCTTGGGACCTCATTTGGTGCTCACACCTTGTGGGACCACTTATGCCTTCAATGTGGCATCCAAACTCTTCAATCTTAGTAGGATATCAGCTGATTGGCGTCTCGTTTTGGAAAGGGGCATTGGGCCATTCTGGAAGTTTTCAACAGATGAGCCTCTTCCAGTCAAATAACAAGATCAGCTGGAGCTCAACTGGAGCTCAATGTTTACAGCCCGTGACCTATTGTGTGGTCTCAAACCCACCTCTAGGAACAACAAATCAACAGCTGAGTTTTATTACCCTAACTGTGTGGCTAGGCAGTTTGGGCTTTTGCAGCATGTGCCTCTTCCCTATGATTCCAAGGTAGCCAGTCTCGGTCGGCTGCCCTTTTCTGCAAATGATGTAATGGGAGTGACTTCTACCAACTTTAGGAAAACTGAGGTCTTCCACTGGATCCCTTTCACCCTAGTTTCTGGTGAAACCCCTGCTTTTGCCAACTGGTGGCCCTCAGTAAAAGATAAGCTATTTCCTGACCGGCTAGAGAATTATGTAGCCAGGTTGGTGATTACTTATGTGGCTGAGGCGATGAGGCCAGCAACTCAACTAAAAAGTACTCCGGTCAAGGCTAAACCTCCAGTGCAAGTTCAAGTTCTCTAGAAGAGAACTTCCTCCAGAATGAAGACCCTAATTAATCCACCAAGTAAGAACCTCTTAACTCGGCTCTCTTACCCTTTTAATTCAGGGTCTTTATTTAACTTATCTTGTCTTGTCTTGTGGCAGCCGCAACAATAACTCCCAAGGTGATTCTTGTTGAAGATGATCTTGTTACTCCCCCATCCAAGAAGAGAACAAGGGGCACCGGTATTGTGATAGAGGAACCTCCTCAATCTCAGACCAGGCCCAAAGAAAAGGCTCAAATGGCTGACAAAGGGAAACAGCCGAAACTGAAAGTAAATGCTTTATTTCAAATTTCTTCTTAAAACTTCTTTGTCAACCTGAATCTAACCTCTCTTTATTTTCAGAAGCCAAGGGTGGACATGCCTAACCCCTATGTTTAAGAGCTTGGTCAAGGCACCAGTTCTCAAATTCCAACAATGGTACAACTGATTCTTTCTTTCTTTTATGTCTTTCATTTATCTGCTTCATCGGCTAACCACTGATTGATGCAGGCACCTCAACCTCAGGCTTCCACCGTTTCACCACAATCTGAAGAACCCATTCATGAGACTCCCTCATGCCTTCTCCTCCTAGAGCTCCTATGGTGACCATTTCAGAGGAGGAAATGACCAAGTATTTCACCTCTGCTGATCCCTTCCCATTGGTTTCCTCCCCTATATCCAATCACTTGGAGAGAGTCAATGCAGCACTGATGGGAGGGATTCCAACTAGCAGAGAGCAGGTGGCAGCTTTGAGAACTTCTCTATTCAAACTGGTCAATTCGGCTGACATCTCTGCAGCTAGCCAAGAAGTATATAATACTTTGGCTCTACAACTGAACAACCTGTCTCACCAATATGGGCGCTCCAGGGAGGTTCATGACATGACCTTTCATGACCTCAGAAGGTTGAGGAACTTCAAGAACAAAAAGCCCAACTCCAATCCTCCTTCTTATCCTTGGAAAAGGAACGCCAAGAGGCCCTAACCCAGCGCAAGGACATAGACGAGAGGCTATCTATCTTGTCGGATGAGTTAGACAAGATTAAGAAGGAAATGGCAACACTGGCCCCTCAATCGACTGCCTTAACATGGAAACTTGATTCTCTCTCCCAGCAACGCTATGCCTTGTTTAAACAATCTTTCTCACTAGACCATGACATTGCAGTGTTAGGCTCTCAAAAAACATGCCTAGAGAAGGACCTTGAGACTAGCAGTGCTGGGCTAGCCGAAGCTAATAGGGCTTGGGACTCCTTCAAGAAGCAACTGGATGAAGCCGAGAGGAAGGAAGTTCCTGTAGTGGCCGCTATTTCAGCCACACAACAAAATGACCCTGCAGATCCTATTGTCCCTGGGGTGGAGGCGTTGGTTGAGCCTACCCCTGATGCAGATGCAGCTGCAGCTTCGGCTACGACTGATGCTTCTACATCATCAACCGGTCCAGGTCCTGAGCATACTGAAGGAAAAGCAAGTGATGCACCTGAGGCTGCAGCTACCTAACCCTCTTTGTTGTTTTCTTTGAATTCCAGTAATTTTAGGCTAGGTGGCCGACCTGTGGTCGCCAAAGACAATTTCTTTTAATTTTAATGCAATTTCCTTTATTCCCCCAGTATGCCTTCCCACATAGTAGGGTAATATCTCTTGAGATATTTTCCATTGATGCTTCTGTTTAGTTCTTCGCCTTGCATGTTAACTAGCCGATAAGCACCACCATGATAAACCTTACTAGTAGCAAATGGCCCTTCCCAATTTAGTGACAATTTCCCAAACTTAGGATCTTTAACCCCAATAGGTAATATGGTTTTCCAAACCAGATCTCCTTCAACAAACCTCTTTGGTTTCACATGTTTGTTGTAGGCTTTAGCCATTTTTTGCTTGCTATGCTCAATTCTATTTAAGGCCATGAGCCAATCTTCATCAACAGAATCTAGCTCCATTAACATGGCTTGTTGGTAGTCATCTAGATTTAGCAGGTTTTGCTTTGCTACTCTTAATGAAGTCACATTTATCTCTAATGGTAACACTGCATCTTGGCCATATGTTAGCCGATAAGGAGTAAATCCAGTTGCATTATATTTGGAATTCCTTACAGCCCACACGACCTCATTCAGTGTTTCATGCCACTTTCTGGGATTATCTTCAATATTCTTCTTGATTAAATCAATAAGAATTTTGTTGGTAGCCTCTGCCTGCCCGTTGGCTTGAGCATAATAAGGGGATGAATGAATCAACTTAATCCCAAACTGTTGTGCAAAGGCCACCACTTTCTCCCCAGTGAACATAGTGCCCTGATCTGTGGTGATGGTTTCAGGTATACCAAACCTATAAATGATTTAGCACTGTATAAATCCAATCACCTCCTCTTGAGTCACATTCACCATCGACTGGGCCTCTACCCACTTGGTAAAGTAGTCAGTCGCAACTATGATAAACGCATGCCTCTTGGATGAAGGTGGATAGATTTTGCCTATCAAATCCATTGCCCATCCCCTGAATGGCCAAGGCTTTATCACTTGGTGTAGATTTTTAGCTGGGACCCTTTGAATTGGACCATGCAGCTGACATGCCTCACACCCTTTGGCATATTGATAACAATCAGCTGTAATAGTAGGCCAATAATATCCATGTCTGTATATTAGCCATTTCATCGTGGGTCCAGCCCTATGAGAACCATAGATTCCTTCATGTACTTCCCACATGACCTTCATGGACTCATCTTTGTCGATGCACTTAAGCAATACTCCATTAATGGCTCTCCTGTAGAGTTCATTATCTACCAATACATACTTAAGTGCTTTCTGTTTAAGCTTGAAGTCAGTACTACTTGAAGGATCTTTAAGATGGTCGATTAACTCCTATTTCCAAGAGTCGATCATTCCTATTCGAGCACATTCCCACACTGGGTACTCTTCATGTTTTACTTCAACTATCATGTCTTTGTACCTTGAGGCTTACTGAGCCAAATCATTAGTCTCTTCATTCTCTTCTCTGGGAATGTGGAACACTATTGCATCAGCAAACAAGCGTAATAGCATGCTAGCCATTTCATAGCATTCCTTCAAGTTAGGATTATGGCGCTTGTACTCCTCAGTTAGCTGTTTTATGACCAACTGTGAATCCCCCATAAATTGAACATAATTTGCCTTCATGGCTGCCAGGATCTTAAGTCCAAAAATCAAAGCCTCATATTCTACTTGATTATTGGAACAACCAAGATCCAGCTGGCACGTGAATTTCCAACCCTTTCCTGTTGGACTGGTAATGGTGATGCCAATACCTACCCCTTTTTGAGTCCTTGACCCGTCGAACATCAACACCCACGATTTCAAGTTGATGCACGCAACTTGATCGGCTAATGGATCATTGATTTCAACACAAGGGTGTTGAGCCAAGAAATTGGCTACTGCTTGACCTTTCATTGCTCTTAATGAAATGTATTTCAGTGCAAAAGCGTTTAACTTAATGGCCAACTTCATTAGTCGACCTTGTAAGACAGACCTATTAAGTAAATACCTAACAATATCAATTTTGCACAAAACCATAATTTCTTTAGGCAACAGGTAATATTCTAATTTTGTACAAGCATAGAACAATGACAAACATAATTTCTCAATAGGGGTATATCTAGTCTCTGCATCATTTAAGGTGCGGCTAAGATAGTACACAGCTTTCTCTGTTCCATCATCAGCATCCTGTGCTAGCAAGCAGCCGATTGATTCTTCTTCTGCAGTTATGTATAATTTAAGTGACCTTCCTGATACTGGAGGCATTAGCACAGGAGGTTTGGCCAACGCCTGCTTGATCTGATCAAAGACTTGCTGCTGCTTTCTCCCCCATATCATATCATCAGTATCTTTTAGCTTTAACAAAGGGGAAAAAGCCTTCATTTTCCTAGCCGAATTAGCTATGAACCTCCTTAGAAAATTGATCTTTCCAATCAAACTTTGAAGTTCTTTCTTGTTCCTAGGAGGCATGGCTTCCAAGATAGCTTTCACCTTATTCTTGTCTACTTCTATTCCTTGATGGTGGACCAGGAATCCTAAGAAATTGCCAGCTGCAACTCCAAGGGCACACTTGGCAGGATTCATCTTCAAACCATGGGCCCGTATTCTTTTCAGGGCCTGCTCTAGATCTACTAAATGGCTTTCAAGGCTTTCAGATTTGACCACTACATCATCAATGTATACTTCCATGGTCTTACCAATCAAGTCATGAAAAATGGAGTTCATGGCCCTTTGGTAAGTAGCTCCTGCATTCTTGAGCCCAAAAGGCATGACTACCCATTCATATATCCTCAAAGCTCCTGGACATCTGAAGGCTGTCTTGTGAGTATCTTCTTTTGCCAGAAAGATCTAGTTGTACCTTGAGTATCCATCCATAAAGGTGAGGATACCATGAGTGGCTGTCGCATCGACTAACATGTCAGCCACAGGTATAGCGTACTCATCCTTTGGAGTGGCCAAATTCAAGTTTCTGTAATCAATACATACCCTTATCTGGCCATTCTTCTTGATCACAGGGACTATATTAGACAACCACTCAACATACCTGGCTGTCCTTATGAAGCCTGCCTTCAATAGTCTTTCAATTTCAACTTTGATTTGAGGCATCAATTACGGATTGAATCTGCGAGGAGCCTGTTTGAAAGGTTTGTATCCTTCCTTAATGGGCAACCTGTGTTCCACCAGTTCCCTTGCCAAATCAGGCATTTCATAGTAGTTCCAGGCAAAGTAATCTCTGTACTGCTGGATTAATTCGACTATCTTGCCTTGTTTGTCCTCCTCAAGTAACCCACTCACCTTTATAGTTCTGGGTTCTTCTGGTGTACCTAAGTTGATTTCAATCAAAGGATCATCTACCTCAAAAGCAGGTGCAGTCTTGTGAAGAGGAGAGTCCAACTCTATAGGCTCAGCTGCACATGCCTTATTAGGCTTAGCTGTCGTACCTTCTTCTTTGAAGAGGAAGACCTCTTCTTCCCCTTCACTCTCAGTGTCGTTTTCTTCCATCATGGCATCTATCACTTTGGACTCGGACTTAAAGATCTCTAGCCGACCTAACAAGTCTTCAAGCACTTATGATTCTTTATTCATTAATCACCTGTGTATTAGGCCGTGATTTGGCCTGAGACTTTAACTCGAATCCTTCATTGGTAAGATTGCATGTCTTCCACACACCTTCCTTATAGTCTTCTGGAACAGCAATGGGCCCTAGGTGGGGAGAATAAAAAAGTGCCTCCAACATTTTTACCTCAGCTGAGAAAGGGTTTTTATCAGCTTCGACTGTCTCCACGTTATCTCCAACCCAGAACATGAGCTTTTGGTAAAGTGTGGAGGGTACACACTGACTGGTGTGGATCCAATTCCTACCCAAGATTACACTATAGGAAGGCTTACCATCAACCACAAAGAAAGCTGCTTTGAGGGTTTTGTGGCCTACTGTGACTTCGGCTATCAAGACTCCAAGAGCTGTAGATGGTTCTCCCATGAAGTTGGACATTTTCATGTTGGTAGGGACTAAGTCCTCAAGACTCTTTCTGAGTTTCCTCATGGTTGCAACATGCATTACATTCAACACAGCCCCACCATCTACAAAGACTCTCCCAAAGATCTTTCCATTGATATAAGCCTTGATGTACAGAGGTTTCAAGTGTTTCATCCTTTCCTCAGTAGGCTTCTCAAAAACCACCTTGGCAACCTCATCAGCCAATGTATCAGCTAACGTGGCCCATTCCGTTTCTTCGGCAAACACATCGCCCTCCAAGCTTCCAAGTTGGGGGTTATCTGCCCAAAACTCCTCAGGGAACAAACTAATAGCCTCTATCTCAGCTAACAGGCCATCAGCTTCTTCATTGAACAAGAGATCTAGCAGTGAGTCCTCCATAGCATCATCTTGTTCCCAATGCATCTTTGGGATCACTGAGCCCTCTATGGTGATTTCTTCCTCATCCACATCGACTGAGGCAATTAGACCCTCAGCCTTAGGAACAGGATCCTGTTCAGTGACTAGTTCTGTGCTTTTAGGCATTTCCTCTGTCTTAGCTTCTCCAGGGTCTAGCTTTGGAAAAGCTTTATCTAGCATGTCACTCACAGTCTCCAAGGGAATTTCCCTCTTCTTCCTATTCTTGACATCGGCTAGCATCTGCAGAGTTTGTTTTATTTTCTAAACAGACCCCATTCTCTGCATTCTTATCTTTTGGGTCCTTGACAATACTGCTGGTATGGCCTTCTTGTCCTTAGCATACTTGTTCAAAAACCAATGTCCTTCTGTGACATTAACAGGAGGCTTCAATATTCTCTGAGGCTTCAGCTTCTCATCATTCCTCATTGTTATCTTCAAAGAAGACATGCCTCCTTCTATAGTAAACATAGCCACCCTTCTTTTGTCTTTGGGGATAGGCTCCTTATCAATCTTGGGCAAAGATAGCCTACCACTTTCTTTAATGGTTAGCCGATCTTGCCCCCCCAGTTTTAGTAATGGGTGTCTTGCCCTTTGCCTTGTCAGGTTTCTCTGTTGGGGTTTGGCCATGTTCAACATACCGTTTGACCAACTCCTGGGTGAGCCTACCTGGCCTAGGTGGCTTGCTCCCTGCTTATGTTCAACCGCTGGCTGAGGTTTTCCCAATCTGTCAAAAACAGAAGTCCTGGCAGCCTCAGGTTTCAGCCGATCACTATGTGTGACAACCACCCTAAAAATTTAATGGAGCCGCCACAAATATTTATTTTTTAGGAAAACATTGGAAAACCTATTTTTTGGATTTTTTTGAATTTAACGAGGAAAAAGGTCTTTGAACCAGATTTTAAGCTCGGGAGTTGGTTACGCATAGGGAAGGTACTAGCACCCCTAAAACGCCCATAAAAATGGTACCTTTAATTGTTCGAAAAAAAATGTTTGCCTAAAATTGATTCCCTTTTTGGTTTTATTAGCAATAGTGCCTAAAAGCTAATTTATTTGAAAAAGGAAAGTACTTCGTTTCAAAAAGAAAGCTTTATTATTATTTTTGTTAGAATCCAGAAAAATTCCTTTTTTAATATTATTACTTCATCCCTTTTTTAAAAATAACACAAAAATGAAAAAAAGGAAACTTTGAAAAAGAAAATAAACATGATTTCAATTATGTTAACTTATTAAAGAAAAAAACATATAAATAAAAAAAGGTAGAAACTTTCCTTTTTCGCTTTGATGCCCCTCTTAATGGAAAATTTGCAATTCAGTCCCTACAAGGTTTGGCCCCATTGGGAGGCCAAACCCTAACACTAGCTTCGAGCCTCACATGATGTAAAATGAGAAGATAAATAAAAAAAACTCAGCAGCAACAAATAAACACGATCCAAATAGAAAGATAAATAAAAAAGTTAATAAAAAATAAAGCAAGCTGAAGAAATATAATAGAGTAGATTAAGGCTAACAATCTGATTGCTATTACAGATCAAAAAAGAAAAAGAAACAAGAGAAGGAGATGAAACCTGGGCGAACAACTCGGGACCCAGAAATTTACAGGGTAGCAAAAAATTAAATCCACCTAAAACTAAGAGTGTTTGTTTTTCTTTTGTGGCCTCACAAAGATCTCAGCAGCGGCCTTGCTCTCGCTTCTGTCTCTCCTCAGATTCAAAAATCAACTTCCTTTTTTTTTGAGATCCAAAACGCTCTCTTGGTGACTCTTTTCAGATCCCGAAAACTCTCCTCGGTTCGCTCTCCACTTTTTCTCCTCTTTGAGAGGCTTTTATAGCATTCTTCGAATCTGTTACAGAAACAAAGAAAGATCAGGATCAAAATAAACTGGGAATAAAAGGAAATAAATGAAGAAAAAGAGAATAGAATCACTCCCTGATTTGGTCCTGGATGTCCATGTTTTCCTCTCAACCGAATCTCCGTAAATCTGAGACATATTATCGAAAAAAGGGAGATTTTGGTGTGATTTGGTTTGAGATTAAGAAAGGGAGATTTGATTGATTCTCCAAAATATGCTTTCTGAAAAGGAAAGGGATGGAAGATGATCTTTTGCCTTATTTTTTCTATTTCTTTCTTTTGCCTTATTTTTTTATTTTCTTTATTCATTCTATGAGACCAAAAATATTATTTTTTATTTATTTATTTGTTTATTTAATATTACTACTACTAATTTTAATAAGCAAAAATAAATTAAAAGAAAGAGGCCGGACAAAATTAGGGTACGACAGCTGCCCCTCCTTAATTACATTTTACTCGAAGGTCTTCGTGTATTCGTTGTAAAAGGTAATTAAAGATAAATGACTCTAATTTTGTCCAGAACGAAATTGTTTGAGGATGCGAGATTGACTCCCGACTTTGCTTTGGGATTCTAGGTCTGATTCCTAGTGAATTCCCGGTAAGGCATAGGTTTAGTTCCTAACTCTTACAAAATTGGTGAGAGATTCTAGGTTTGATTCCTAGTGAATTCTCGGTAAGGCATAGGTCTGATTCCTAACCCTCACATCTTTGGTATTGATTACTTCCCTACTTAGGGAAAGTATAGGGTGCGAGCTTTTTCGTCACTCGACACAGGTTTAGGTCAGATTCCCAACAAGGGTAAGTCAGGTTCTTAACTCTTGCTAAAAGGTACATATTGGCTACCCTATTTAAGTAAGGTCCGAGATATGAGCTTCTCTATCACTCAATATGGGTTCGGGTCAGATTCCCGGCAAGATATAGGTCAGAATCCTAACTCTTGCTAAAGTATGGACTGGTTTTCCTATTGCAGGTGAACGTCCAGTGTATGAGCTTCTCCGTCACTCGACACTATTTGGGTCAGATTCCTTGCAAGGTATAGGTCAGATTCCTAACTCTTGCTAAAAGGTACGGATCGATTTCCATAATTGAGGAAGATCCGAGACGCTGGTCAGGTTCCCGACTAAAGGCTTGGGTCAGATTCCCAAGGTGGTGGGTCAGATTCCCAGCAAAATGTAGGACAGGTTCCTAATTCTTGCTAATAAGTGGATTGGGTAAGTTCTTACTGAGTAGCAACAGACCAACTGTATGTAATATTTGAGAGGGTGGGTCAATGGACCCAAAAACTTTGATGGTCATGCAGGATGCAATGAATGATATGCCGTGCATGAATGTTGTTTTGCTTTTTGAGCAAATGATGATTTTTTTAAGGTGGGTCGTGGACCCAAAAGTATTGGTGATCATGCAAGATGCAATGAATGGTATGTTATGCATGAAATGATGTTTTTTAGAGAAATGGTGATTTTTGAAGGTGGGTTGTAGACCCAAAAGTATTGATGATCATACAGGATGCAATGAATTGTATGCTATGCATGAATATTATTATTGTTTTGAATTTTTTTTTTGATTTCCCTGAATTCCTTTGAGGACTCTGCCCCTAGACTCGTGGGGTGATAACTTTATGTTGGCTTGCTTGTCCAAATGGTTGACTTTGCAATGCACCAGGTTTGCGTATTTGCCCCTTGATAAATCATTTTATGGATCTTCAAATTTTTATCTTCATGCTTTGGATGCCTTTGGAAGGATTAGATTGACAACTTTGATCCGTAGTGACTTTTCAGTGTCCCTTTGGCCTTCGTCCAGCCATGTGAGGAAGGATCTATGTTGAGAGGCGGATCACCTTGTGTAGTTCTGAAACTGGAACAAAATCTTGAATGCGAAGCTTGTAGACGATGGGCTCAGCTTTTGCCCCCTAGCTTCTTGGTTTATGTTTAGATCTGTGAGGTTCAATCTGGGTTGACATATTTGTAAATTTGACCCTAACTTTTGCCTAGGCTGCTCTTTGCGAGTTTTCAACCTAGCGGGTCACTCTAACTTTTGCCTAGACCGCCCTTTCGGGTTTTCAACCTATCTAGCATTTTATTTATACTTTTTTTTAGTAAAGCAACTACACCGAGGAGTTTATATGGTTTCCTCTTTCAAAAGTCAAGTTTAGAGAAAATATGAGCAATTGGATTTTGATCAGAATGGACTTTATTAGGGTTGTAACGTGGCCAAGGGTTAAGGGCTATGAAAGAAAGGATATTTCAGGCTCAAAAAGTATTTAAGGGTTTATGAAAACAAGGATCTTTAGTACCAAGATACACTTTGGTGATTGCTAGCACCAATTGTCTTGTTTTGCTTTTGCATTTTTATTCTTTTTCTTTGCAAACGTCTTGATATGTTGCATTTGATATTTGCTTGCTTGTTTTGCTTTTTTTTTAACAGACAAAATTTATTGGACTATTGTGCTAGCCTTCAATGTATGGGTGATCCTTGTTTAGGGTATTTGAAAGATTTTTTTTTTTAGGCTCAAAAGGGGTAGCAAGGGATAAATATTTTTTATATTTTTTGGATAGAGAAAAACGGTCAAACTTCATCTCAAAACCTTATTGCTCAAATTTTCACAAAAATTAATTTTTGATAATTGCGCATTTGCTTTACCATTTTATTTTATGAGCTAAATTGAAAAAAATCAAATTGCAGTTTTATTGATGAACTGAAAATATGAGAACATAATGAGCCCTTTACAAGATATGCCCTCGGGCTTGGAGCAAAAGCATAAAAAGTAAACAGAGTTATCTTTCTTGAAGTCCAACCACTTGGTGTTGATCAGATCTTGCACTTTGTATTTCAAAGCCCCAACAATTCTCAATTGAATGACCCACTGCCCCAACTTGGCATGTTGTGATGAGCAGTGTTTGTATCTTCTTCCATTTCTTGGCTCATACTGCGCGATGGCTTTTGAATATCGAGGTTGGCAATCCTTCCGCTTATTATCCCTGCTTCCACTCTTTCCTTGACAATGACTAGGTCTGAGAAGCTTGAAGAGACATTTCCCATCATCAGATCATAGAAGGGTTGTTGAAGTGTGTCACACTACAACATTTTTACCCTAAAGCAACACCTATCTTTGCGATGACCAAAAAAACGTTGTGTTAGATGATAATAGGCTACGTTTTTTAATTTTGTTTGCTTAGCATATGAAGTTTTATTTTTATCGCATGCAACAATCAAAAATCGTTCTAAAAAGTTTAAAGACAACGTTTTTTATTCAAAACTACTTAAATTTTTTGAACAACATTTGAGAAGTGTTGTCTCTTTTTTTATTATAAAATATCAAAAAAAAAAACATTCTGGTGTGCATTAAAGAAAACCTTGCTTAATATTCTCATAAATATTTTCATTACTGCTAAATCTTTTTCCACTGCCATAACTATTTTACCAAACCTAAGCACTGCTTTCAGCTTCTTTCTGCTTGATTTAAATCCTCATAATGCTTTGAGCCCGCTTAATCCTTGAACTCTTGAATTTCATTTTTTCCGCCCATTCTCCTTCAATTTTCTTATTTTTCTTCTTCTTCCATGGCTAACTAACTAATCTCCCACTCAGTTTTGTAAGCTTCTTCCTTCTCAAATCTCAATTAAGTCGCTTCATTTCAATTTCAATTGTTATCTCATGGAACTGATTGGTTTTGTGACTTTTTCAGCAAGGGAACGAGACGGCGATGTATTTGAACGCAAGAAGGCCCCGAACCCGACTTCCATTGACGCAGGCCATCAACGACTACTCGTCGTCAAGGCTGGGCTTGCTGAGATCCGAGAGACATGGCGTGACAAAGGAGGTGAGGGGGAGCCGGTTCAGGTGTTGATTTAACTTGGTTAAACACTCGAATTTAAAGGCTTGTTAAGGTGCCGTTTTGGACATGTACGAGACGATTCAGATATCAGAATCACCAGGGTTAACTCGGTCTCTAATATTCAATTATCCCTTTGAGATCTTATAATCTTGAATTTGTGAATTCTTTGTTCTGTCTTTCTCAGCACCCGGATTTCATGCAATGGATGAAACGATACTGCGATTCCGTCAATTCTGGACTTCATCACAAGTAATTCAATCCTTACTCTAAACTTTTTTGCATACCTTAATTTATTGTTACTGTTGAACATCTTCTGAAACTGACCTTAATTGCATAGAATAGTTCTCTTTTAAATTGAAATTTAGGTTTTAAAATTGAAATTCTGTAATTCTACTGTCATAGAATTTAAAAGTCAAGTTCCTAATAATGGTAATAATTAGATTATTCGATTTAAGTTTGATTAGTTTAAAATCTGGAATGCTCAATGTTCCTAAATGGTGTAACAAAAATGTTAAAACAATTAAGCTGAGAGTGGAAAGTGAGTTATGATGAGCTAATTTCAATGATCTTATAAAACAACAATGAAAAAAAAAATTAGATTAACTTCTCTCCATTGCTCAATTAATTTTCAATCCCTCTTTTTTTTTTCTTCCACCATTCCCCAACATTCACGTTCTCAAACAAGCATTGCAGTTGTTTATCATGTCACACTTGAATGTTTCATGTGTTTGAATCAGAGTTTATATGTTCAGTTATAAGATCCTCAAAATAGTGTCAATTAGTACTTGGTGCTTTTGAGCTTGAGCAAGCGTTCTCTCCAGTTGTTTCTCTAGACTCTGTAAATCTTTCATGCTACGTGGCTCAAGTTCTTCTCCCAGAAAGTTCCTTCAAAAACAAAGATATAACAATATAAATTAGTGTCGAGTAACTTTCCAATTTTCAGAATATATACCTTTGTGTCCGCTCAAGGGATTCATGCTTGACTCTTAATATCAAAAGCTTTTGGTATGAGCTCTACCATGCACGACAACGTTAAAAAGAGTTTTTTTTTTCTTTTCTAGAAACACCCTTTTTATGGAAAGGAGCATATGTGAATTCGTTGTTAATGTTATCAATTGCTATAATTTTAACCGTGTAAGTTAGGTATAAGTTTAATTATGTTTTGTGCTTTGATTTAATGAGATTTGAGGGATATCATGTTACTTAGTTGCTGTTGTTCCTCAGTTTGTTTCCTGAATTTTTTGGACATGACTCTAGATCACTTGAGCCTTTGAAACTTGATGTGGAGCCTTTGCTGCATTACCTAAGGTATGTGAAACCTGTTTTGCACAATTATCGTTTTGTTTCACACCTAACACGATCTCAGGTGCAACATAAGGTAAAGTTATGGATTTTCTGAAGACTGAAATTCAGGGAGAAATGACTTTCATTCTAGTGGCTATAAAGTTGCAAACCTGTTAGGAATGCAATGGAATGAATCAGATTTTCTAACTGGGCTAAACCTTGTGAATATTCAAAGTTGAAATTCATAGAAAGTTGTTCAGTGTGTCATTGGTATTAAAGACTTTAATAATTCATTATGCCTTTAAAGCTTATACAAGTGTAGATTTGCATAAAATTGTTTGGTTCTCTTTGTGCAGTGTACAACTCATCAAAAAGCCCATGCACTGCTAGTAACAACTCGGTTATTTCGCATAATATACAGGGTGGATCACTAGGGATAGCTTTTGACGTCATTTGGTATGAGCCAGCCGCAAACACCCAAGAAGACATTGAAGCAGCTCAGAGAGCTCAAGATTTTCAGCTGGGCTAGTAAGTTATGCACATAGTACTTCATATTGGAATTTTTCGTATCCTCTATTGAAGATCATTAATGAATGGCTGAATAAGAAAAAGACAAGGAAAACCGTTTTCATCACTGGAACTTCTATGCTGAGTTGTATAATAGACTTACCTTTTGTTGACATTTGAAAATAAGGCCCAACTAAGCCAAATTTTTAAATGTCTTAATGGTAGGTTTCTTGATCCTTTGATGTTCAGAGATTATCTAAGTTCTGAGAAGCAGAGTAGGGATAAATGAAGAAGGCCAGTTGCTTGACGACTTGGATAAAAAAGAAGATGAAGACATGTCTTGATGATTCACTAGTGATATGAAGTTTTATTTTGGGTTGTAAACAATGTTATTTTGTTAAATAATGATGAATGATTAATTGTGCTTATTTCTTTTGAAATACATTACAGACTCGTTTACGTATAAATTGTTCTCTATACTTGTAAATGAAATTGTTATATATATATATATATATTAAAAATCTTTATTTATGCGTATTATTAAAACTATTATCTTATCAAAAAGTTGTTCGCTAAACTTACAATAAAATCATTGCTTTATGACAAAAAATGTTGTATATCTTCATATATAAAATGTTTTTGAAGTTCAAAAATTGTTGCCTAAACTTAACGGCAATAGTTTTGTTTTTTTGTTTAGATCAATGAGAACGGTTTTTTGCTGTTGCTATTGACTACAACAGTGTAAAAACGTTGCCATAGCACATACAAAAAACTGTTGTCTTTTATCCTACAAATGGCTACGGTTTTCTCTCAATGTTGCCTTTACTTAGAAAAACCGTTGCTTAAAGAATAGGCAACGCCTGAGAACACCACAGTTGTAAAAGTGTTGCCTAAAGAAATAGCAACAGTTTTTTGTTATTCGACAACAATTTTCACGCGTTGTTGTAGACCCAAAATGTTGTAGTGTCAGTGAACATGGTAACCATCTCTTTCTCAGATAGCGGAGGTTCCACTTGGGCTGCAATCCCTCTCCATATTTGGGCATATTCTTTGAAGCTTTCATTGCCCCCTTTTACCATGGTTTGCAACTGGGAGCGGCCAGGAGCCATGTCCATATTGTACTTATACTGTTTGATGAAAGCTTTAGCCAAATCATTCCAGGAGTTGATTTTGCCCCACTCTAACTGCATATACCAGCGTAGGGATGTCTCGGTAAGACTCTCTTGGAAGAAGTGGATTAGGAGCTTATCATTACTGGAGCAGGAGGCTATCTTCCGACAGTACATGATGAGGTGGGTTTTTGGACAAGTTAAGCCTTCATACTTGACGAATTCAGGAACTTTGAATTTTGGAGGAATTACCACGTCCAGGACCAAACATACTTCTGAAGCTTTGAACCCAATATGATTTGCCCCTTCAATTGCTTTCAGTTTATCTTCCACAATTTGGAGTCTCTCCTGATCTAGGGGGTCTCCTGATGGGCCGTTGGAAGCCTCTTGATACTCATTAGTGCTGATGGAATGGTTCTTATCAGTGGTCAATTTTGGATTCAAGTTCTGCAGAAGGTCCAATATCTTGTCCATCTTACCATTGATTTGGTCGAGTTCTTCTCTCATTGCTTGCTGATTCTGTTCCAACAAGTCCATGAGTCTAGATTGGGCTCGAGTCCGGTAGGGATGCAGGGAAAGCTTATGTGTATCTATTTTCTGTGGAGGGGAAAAATTGAGTTATGTTATGAAGATGCCATGATTATGCATGTCATGAATGTTTTTTTTCATGTACATTTCATGCAAAAGAATATGATGGAGAAAGGAGAAACATTTTATTTATTTATTTATTTCTATAAAAATAAAATGAATGTAATGATAATGAGAAATGTCGCTAAAAAAAGAGAGAAAATGCTTTTTTTTTTCGAAAATTTATTTTTTAGAGGGAAAACAAATGAGAAGGGAAAATATTTTTTTGAAACTGTGTTTTTTTTTTTTGCAAAGAAGAATAACGAATAATATTTTTTAGAGAAAAATATCATTTATTATCTTTCACAATTTTTGAAATGTGAATGGAAAATAAATGGATGAAGGAAAAAACGGGCAGAGTGTGCCCCTTGTGATGTAGGCCGGTATTTCCTAAGATCTTAGGTCATACGACTTTTGTCACGTGGAAAGTGGGATAAGGTATGCTCCTTTTGTGATATGGGCCGGTAGCTCCTTAAAAAAAGGTCCATGGCTCACATAAGTGTCTTTCCATTTGGTGGATTTAAGTTACTAATCTAAAAGGTCCCTAGAGCCAAGGGTCCCACTTGAGAATGTCACCACCAATAATAGGTATACTATTAAAGGATGATTTTTTTCTCAAATAGAGTCAAATTCTAGGTGAGACCTTCATAGGAACCCACTGGCCGTACGTCCAGCAGAGCACCCATTACACAGCCTCTCCTAACTTAAGATTCACTCGAGCCTGGGTATAGGGCACCCACTCATAGTGTGTGTAAATGAAGTGTATAATGTGAAGGAGCAAACTTAAAACTACCCGCTGCAAAATAAATAAAACAATATATACATGGTAACTATCCTAAAGTTCATATATACATGTTAAAAAAAATAGAATAAAGCAAAATTAAAACAAATAGATTAAAAAAAATAAGAACAAAAGAAAGAAAAGGGAAATAAATCATATGATAGGCAAACAAATTAATTCAAATAATTCTAAGGCCTAACTCTCTATAGTCCCCAATGGAGTCGCCAGCTGTGACAACCGCACTAAAATTTCAAGGGAGCCGCCACCAATATTTATTTTTTAGGAAAACATTGGAAAACCTATTTTTGGATTTTTTTGAATTTAACGAGGAAAAAGGTCTTTGAACCAGATTTTAAGCTCGAGAGTTGGTTACGCATAGGGAATGTACTAGCACCCCTGAAACGCCCATAAAAATGGAACCTTTAATTGTTCGAAAAAAATGTTTACCTAAATTTGATTCCCTTTTTGGTTTTATTAGCAATAGTGCCTAAAAACTAATTTATTAAAAAAGGAAAGTACTTCTTTTCAAAAAGAAAGCTTTATTATTATTGTTGTTAGAATCCAGAAAAATTCATTTTTTAATATTATTACTTCATCCCTTTTTTAAAAATAACACAAAAATGAAAAAAGGAAACTTTGAAAAAGAAAATAAACATGATTTCAATTATGTTAACTTATTAAAGAAAAAAACATATAAATGAAAAAAGGTAGAAACTTTCCTTTTTCGCTTTGATGCCCCTCTTAATGGGAAATTTGCAATTCGGTCCCTACAAGGTTTGGCCCCATTGGGAGGCCAAACCCTAACACTAGCTTCGAGCCTCACATGATATAAAATGAGAAGATAAAAAAAAAAACTCAGCATCAACAAATAAACACGATCCAAATAGAAAGATAAATAAAAAAGCTAATAAAAAATAAAGCAAGCTGAAGAAATATAATAGAGTAGATTAAGGCTAACAATCTGAATTGCTATTACAGATCAAAAAAAAAAAGAAACAAGAGAAGGAGATGAAACCTGGGCGAACAACTCGGGACCCAGAAATTTACAGGGTAGCAAAAAATTAAATCCACCTAAAACTAAGAGTGTTTGTTTTTCTTTTGTGGCCTCACAAGGATCTCAGCCGCGGCCTTGCTCTCGCTTCTGCCTCTCCTCGGATTCGAAAATCAATTCCCCTCTTTTTTGAGATCCAAAACGCTCCTCTTGGTGCCTCCTTTCATATCCAAAAACTCTCCTCGGTTCGCTCTCCACTTTTTCTCCTCTTTGAGAGGCTTTTATAGCATTTTTCGAATCTGTTACAGAAACAAAGAAAGATCAGGATCAAAATAAACTGGGAATAAAAGGAAATAAATGAAGAAAAAGAGAATAGAATCACTCCCTGATTTGGTCCTGGATGTCCATGTGTTCCTCTCAACCGAATCTCCATAAATCTGAGACATATTATCGAAAAAAGGGGGATTTTGGTGTGATTTGGTTTGAGATTAAGAAAAGGAGATTTGATTGATTCTCCAAAATATCCTTTCTAAAAAGGAAAGGGATGGAAGAGGATCTTTTGCCTTATTTTTTCTATTTCTTTCTTTTGCCTTATTTTTTTATTTTCTTTATTCATTCTATGAGACCAAAAATATTATTTTTATTTATTTATTTATTTATTTAATATTACTACTACTAATTTTAATAAGCAAAAATAAATTAAAAGAAAGAGGCCGGACAAAATTAGGGTACGCCACTATGGTTTGAATCGGCTAACCCCTTCTTAGGCCTCCAAACTTGTTGAACATGTATCCTTTGTTTGTGACTAGGTTCTGCATCATCAAACTTTGAGAATGAGACCATGTTTATCCCCAAAGTAGGGAATGGGTCAGTATCCACTATCATCTCAGCAATGCCTTTGTCTGCAAGTTTGAACCTTCCTTCTTTTATTCCCTTCTGAATGGCTTTCCTGAAAACCATGCAGTTTATAGTTGCATGATTGTAAGAATTATGCCACTTGCAGTATTTCTTATCTTTTAACTCCTCAGCAGGTGGGATCTTGTGCCCATACAACAGTCGAATTTGCTTATCTTTAAGCAAATAGTCAAAGATCTGGTCTGCTTTGGAAATATCAAAGAAATATTCCACCTTGCTATCCCCTGACTTTAACTCTTTTCCTTTGGCAGCTCTCAGGGCAGGACAAGAGTAGTCTTTACCCTTCACAATCTCAGCTGCCATGATGTCCGCCGTGGAATCAGCTGAATCATCATCAGAGTCTTCATTTTCTACAATGGATACCAACTGAAGGCATCTCCTTCTACTGGCTCGCCTCTTCTCTTTCTCCTGAATAAACTGTTCAATGCACATGGCCCTTGATACTAACTGGTTCAAATCAGTACAAGTTGGGCCAACTAGTCTCTCTTTGAGTTGGGTGTGCATGTTACTAATGGCCATGGCTGCGTATTCTGAGTCAGGGAATTGCACTGAATATTTTCCAGCTACCTTTCTGAATCTTTCCACAAAGTCAGCAGCCGACTCATTTACCTGTTGTCTTAGGTTCATGAGGTCAGCCGCAGTGACTTCAGGTTAAGCCCAGTAGAACCTGTCATGGAAGCACCTCTCCATGTCTGCCCATGTTTGTATAGAGTTGGGTGGTAAAGAGGAATACCATGTAAATGTTGTCCCTGTAAGTGACAAGGGGAATGGCTGCAACTTGTGGTACTCATTCTGATTCCCTTCACCACATTGGGCAGTAAATTTGCCTATATGCTCCATAGTCGATTTACCATCTTCTCCAGAGAAAGTGGCAAAATCTGGAGTCTTGTATCCCCTAGGCAGAGGTACCAACCTATCTACCCACTCAGGGTATGGTTTTCTGTAGATTAGCCTATCTAAATGCTTCAGTTACACACCAAAGTACTTCTTTATGGTATCTACAATGACTGCTAGGTCTAGTAGCTGTGATCCCCCTAGCCTCACTTCTCCCAAGTTAGGAGTAATTGCCTGTGGTTGTTGTCTCCATGCTGGGGGATGTGCCTGGGATACTTGCTTGGAGTATGGTTGAGTAAACAATGGAGGTGGGTGAACCCCCCATGGCTGCTCCATGCTTCCTTCACCTGGTACCCTAGGTTGAGTTCCAGGAATACTTGCGTTAGATGGTAGAGGTGGGATCTGTCCCCATGACTGCTCCACCATCAAACCAGGTGCCCTTGGAGGAGTTGACCCCATTTGAGCGCCCGCAGACACTTCAGGATAGGGTGGATAGAATGGAAGGTTAGCCGATACAGGTGGAACGTTGTTCCATGGCCGCTGACCTGCATATCCCCCAGGTGGTCTTGCTCCACCCACTCCTGCACCAAGAGTTTGCCCCCCAGTATACTGTGGGTTAGTTGCCTACGTAGCAATGCCATAGGGCTGAACATAGGCATAACTTGCGGCATACCAATTGGCCCCACTGCATCTGGTGGCCTCCTAGCCATCTGCACCTGTCCAAAATGAAGATTAGCCTGGTTAGTTGTATCATTCACCACTTGTTGACCTCCAATGTTCAACGTGGCAAACGTACTAGGCTGGGAATTAATTGGATTCAAAGGTACATGTCCTATATTAATTTGAACTCGAGTAGGCCCCGCCGCACATAGGTAGGTGAACTTGTCGCACTTTGCTCGAACCATGCTCATTTGCACTGAGTTGGTCTGTCATTTGCATTAATTTGGGTGACGAGTCCTGCATGGGTAGTGTACCCCACTTGCGTTGGAATAGCAGAGTTGATAGAGCTTTCGCCTGAGTGAGCCCTCTTAGCCTCTATCTCCCTGACTTGCTGCACTTCATTGTGTACCATGGGCTTCACGATATCAGCCAATTGTTGTGACATTTGGTACATGATATCATTGATTCCCAAATCGAGTTGTTGGCGTATAAACGAAGTGGACATCACCAATGGTGGGTCGTTGGGCTCGTTGGGTTGAGTTTCAGGCTGTGCCTCTGCGTGAACCGGCTCTGCTGTTGGAGGAGGAACTCCGTGAGAGGGGCTCGCTTCAGAAGGCTTCATGGGATTGCTCTTAGTAGTCATACTGCTCAAGTTCTTGCCAGAACGCAAGTGCATATGCCAATGGTAATCCTGACATGGGAATTCGAACGTGTTGATTCGTTCACCTTTGGTCCCACCGGGCGTGCCAATTTTGTTGACTGGAATGTAACTTAGCCGCAGATCGGCTAAACTCCACAACAGTAATTCCCTTTTCTTGGCGATTCTGAGGAAGGAACTCGTTCCTCGGTATGGAGTCCCTTAGCGACTCGAGAAAGGGTTAAGTTGGTGAACTAAGATAAAAATAAGAACGCAAAGGTAAACATAAAGATAGAATAAAAGTTTGAGCGAAAATAAGTTGTTTGATTAATTGAGTGTGTCTAAAATTATGTACAACTTGGGTATTTATAGTAACAACTGAGAACTACCCCTATTTGCCACGTTCAGCTGGCTAACAATGATAAATTATTAGTTGGCAGTTATTCGGCTGAGTTGTGCCACGTTCCACTAACCATGATCCTAAAATCTAGGCGCACTACCACGTCATGGCCACGTCTCCCCTTTCAACGGTCTTCTCAACGTAGACCTTATCTCAGGTTCCTTCGCTCAGCTCCTAAAATTATGGAGAAAAATCTTGACTGCGTTTTACCTTGTATTTAAATTAAATCAAAATTATTTTCACGTCACTCGGCTCATGGAGCAAAAATATGATCTAATGTGTGACTCCACGCTAACCCAATGGGCCTAATATCTTCCTTGCAACCCAATAAGTCCAAGGCCCATGTTTAGCTTCTAGTTTCCTGCTTGTGACTCTATCAACTGCAATTTTGGCTAATCTGCGACTCGGCTGACAACCAATCGACTACTTGATGAATTCAGCTGCTGCTAGCTTCGACTAGTTCTTAAGAATATTTTGGGTGTAAACACTACCCAAATACAAAACTAATAATTTTCAATTATATTAACCTTAATTTTCTCTCTGGACCCATTTTGAGCTGCACAAAGTCTAAAACAAACATCCACTTAACCTGTTTGCGGCTCACATTTCATAATTTCACAATAAGGCAAAACAAACAGAATAAGACGAAGGATTGAAGGCCCTACGAATCCGAACAAAATCTTCAATATGTAGCAGCCCCGACAACGGGCTCTGTTGCTCTAGATTCATAATGTGGGTGTGGACTGTGGCCGACCTTGCCGACCTTTCATCCATGACCATGACCATGACCATGACATGGACCCTGGCAGGCATGCGGCCACTTTCCGACTCTGATGTGTTAAGGAGAACTGAGAAAAAAAAAAAAAAAACAACCATAGCCCATTGCGTAAACCAACGCTTTCTTTACGCGCCACCGTTTTTCAGACATATATTTTCCCTCCCATGTCTGCTGATGGAACGTGTGTGGCTCAAAATTATCTCCGCCCAGTGAAAAATGGGCCCTAATAACCACAGATATTTTATTTCGCTCGAACGAATTGACGCCACATTTTGTTTCTGCAAGCTTCTTTCACTTTCCTGATGATATGCGACTAATGTCATTTACACATTACGAAATTGACTTCCCTTGGAGCTTTGGTCATCAATAATTAAATTATTTTGCTGTCGGTAAAATCTTTATTTTAAGTCTTTTAAATATATTTAGTTATTAATATCATCTTTTCAAAAATTTATTAATTATTTAATTTAACATTAATATTATAATTAATTGAATATCCTAAAAATGTGTTTTTCATTTTATTATGATTATCTTTTTCAAATATAAGTTTTTAAAAGATAGATTTTAGTTATAATTACAATAGTTTTTTACTAATTAAAAAAAATTCTCATTATAAATTTTTTATGATTAGATATGAGAAAATAGTCATTATGGTCTCTAAATGTGTGAGACGGTGTCACTATAGTTCCTGAATGTGTTAAAATTTCAAAAACATCTCTGAGTATGTATTTTATTAGTAATTTTAGGAATCAAGCTGACTAACGAAAGACACATTTGAGGATCAAATTGACTATGAAAGACACATTTGAAGACTAAACTGACTAATGAAAGACACATTCAAAGACAATTTTGCAATTTTGATACATTCATGAATTATAGTGATAATGCTATACATATTTAAGGACTAAAATGATTGTTTACTCCCTTAGATATACATTAAACGGACTCCAAATGCATATCAACGTCATGTTAGCGACAAAACATTCTATTATTGGCATGTTTGTTTTAGATTTTTTCCCCCAAAATTTTGTCAAATTTAGCCTTCCAATGCCCCAAACCCCAAGTTTGTAAAATGAGGTATGTGTTAGATTTTACAAAACAAAAGTTTGCAAACTAGATTTTGACTTCAAAATCTTATACAAACAAGTATATATATATTGATGATTGGGTTAGGTTAAATAGAACATATCAACAGTTGTGTTTTTTTTTATTTTTTATAAATTCATTATTACGCTGGAATATAAGTTTTAAACTTACCTACGACATAGATTTATTTTAATACATGCTTTCCCCATCTTGTCTTTTTTGCTTTCTGATCAGTGGGGAATGGGGACCCCCCTTTTTTTCTTCTTCTTTGCTACTACATGGAATGGGGACCCTCTGTTTTCTTCGGAATAAATTTTCCATTCTCCACGAAAAATGCGAAACCACTTATGAAACCGCCTTGATGCTAATTAGGTAGGAAGAGCACTGCAAAGTTATGATTTATCTATTACACGATGGAAAAGTCATATGAGTAAACAATCATTTTGCTGTTATCAAAAAAAAAAAAAACAATCATTTTCTTTCTACATGTGTAATGTATTGTTACTATAGTCTTTAAATGTATTGAAATTACAAAAATATTCTCTAAATATGATTTATATCGGTAATTTTAAAAACCAAACTGATTAACACAAGACATAATTGAGAACTGAACTGGCTAACGAAAAACACTTTTGACAATTAAACCGGCTAATGAAAGACACATATAAGGATGTATTTATAATTTTGATACATTCGGAGACTATAGTGACAGTGCCTCATACATTCAGAAACCAAAATGACTATTTACACAAGTCACATAATAGATCTTGATTAAATTCAAACACAATTTTAACTGATTTTTAAGTTTGTAATGTACTTGCACCAGCTTGAGATAGATTCCCGAGGTATCCGAGTCTTGAGCGAAGGATGAGTTGCCAGTGTATTTGTAACTAGAACGTCATAGTAGGAGATCTTCTGGCACGAGAAATTTTCCTCCCACACCTCGATAACCTTCTCTCATCAGTTCTCTGACGCCCCCTACTACTTGGGATGTGTGGCAACCCTTGATCTCCATCCATTAACAAAACCACCCAAATCCAACACCGTCATAATCTCCATCATCAGAATCTGCCCCTCCCCTCCTCCTCCAACACCGTCGCTGCCCTCACATCTGGAAAGGAAAGTTGTAATTTTTGCTTGGGATTGAATGTGATGAGAAAGAGAGGGCAACGTGGCGACAACAACACATAATGATAATGAGAATGACTGGAAAGTGGAGAAAAATGTAGTTGAGGCAGGGAAAATGTCATGCCATTGTCGCATAAGAAAAACTGAGTTGTGGCTGCAAAAACACAGGGACAATTTTTATCTCCCTCTCACCTCTTCCGCATGCTTACAATGACGACTTGTCACAAAGGAGGCTCGATGAGCGACTCAAGTTCACTCGACGGAAGGGGAGCGAGAATTGTGGAGGACTAGAGAGAGGCGAGAAATTTTTTTATGAGTGGTTTCAAAATCACATAGGTGGAACGACAACTCATACCGTTAAAAAAAGTAATGTATAATACATCACATATGCGACTCACGTATGGTAGAAAACACTAAAGAACCCCTATCTTGACAGGCAGCATGGAAACCCATGATCTCCATTAAAATAACATAAGGCATCAAGTCTTTAAGCACACCCATTTTTCCAAAGCTCATCTCATTCGAATCAGAATCGCCTTTGACTTAAGCACTTCCTTTAAGAGCCTCCAACAAGCATACTTCTCCAGATTTTTACCCAAAAAGAGAGCCAAGCATCCCTCCAAAATCTAGTAGAGGAACCATTACCGACCCCCAAATCACCCTGTGTTACATGGAATCCCAAACCTTTACAATCACCCTCCAAACTTCAGAGGCTCTTTGCTTGTGGCTAACCTTAGGGAAAAAAGCTCAAATCCCAGTGATAACTTTCTTTAGGAGTTTGAACCCAAAGAGCTTCAAGCCTAGAAAGAAGACCTCACACCAACTTTATAAACATTACTTTATTAAAGACATGGATGTCCCTAGACCCGATACCCCATTGATCTTTGGCTTTGTAGAAAGTTTCCCAAGCTATGATATGCCAAGCTCTGTGATGCGAATGAGAACACAAACAAAGCCACAAATCAACTACTCTAATTTACGCCAAATCGCCTTAGGGAGACTAGCAAATTGCATTGAATAAGTTAAGAGGGCACTCAATGCAAACTTAGCAGGGGTAATGTGCCCAAAAAAGGGAAAATGTCTTGCTTTCCATGATAAGAGCCTTTTCCAAGAAAATAAAATCATAATCCGTAATATTCGATTTGTTGTAGAGAAGAGGAATCCCCATGTATTTCCCTAAGTACTAAGTGAGGCCAAAACAAGAAATAACAGCAATCTCTCTTGTCCGAATTGAGGAGTATTGTTGAAGACAAAAATCTTGGTCTTATCCTTGCTCACCTTCTCACACGAGGCAAAGCAAAAAGTATCAAAATAACACAATGTTACCTCCAACTGATCATAAAAAGCCTCCCCAAAGAGCAACAAGTCATCAACAAAGAACAAATGAAAGAATAGGGTACTTTTCTTATAGAGGCACACAAGCTTCAAATTCCAAGCTTCCATTTCCTTGGTGATCACATAAAAGAGCATTTCCACACAAACCACAAAAAGATACAGGGAGAGGGGATCATCCTGATGAATACCACGCAAAAGGAAGAAAGGCTTTGTCTTAGTTCCATTAAACAAAACACTCATTAAACAAGATTCAATACAAGCATTTACCAATTCTAGAAGCTATAGTTGGAAGCTAATCTGCTTAAGCATATTTGTTAAAAACTCTGATCCAACATGTTAAAGCCTTCTCGAGGTCCACCTTGACGACCAACACACATTTGCACTCCTTAAGCCGACATATGTTGTGGAACAGTTTCTGAACAATAACTACATTATCCACATATTGTCGATCCAATATAAAACCACATTATGTTTGAGCCACCAGATCAACCATATGATCCTTCGGCCTATAAACAATAATTTTTGTAATGACTTTGTAAATAGTATTGCAAAGACTAATGGCATAACGACCTAGACTGCTTTCCAGAGTTGACAACTGTTCCAACAAACCAACACGAGATTTTTCAAGGTGTTTTGTCCTCATTTGCACGTTTCCTAGAAAACTTCCCAAGAGGTCACTCATCCAATAAGTGCTCCAAGTCAAGTATATTTAACTAGAGAGTTCTTAAGATATAGGTTATCTAAAAGATGACGCGTCTAGTTAGTATGAGTAGTACTAATTAATCTTTTAAAACATCTTACAATTGTACAATATCATACCCACACAGTCTGAGGATTCCTTGTGCGAATTCAGTTTATTCATGTGTCTCTTCGCCTAGAAACCTTCCAAGAACCACTCTTATTCTTGTGCGAATGCCATCTAGACTAGGAGCCTTAAGAGGCCAATGCCAAACAAGGCGTCCTTTAGCGTTAATGACAAATTTGGTCTCTGACATTTGAAAAAAAATAGATTGGTCCCTTACTTTACCAATATTTCAAATTAGTCCCTGTATTTTAAAAACGTGTATCAGTTACGTCCCTCCATCAGTTTCACAGGGACCAAATTGATATTAAGTTATAAATCACATGGACCTGTTTGTTGACAAGTGACTAAATTGAAGGACTATTTTGGATTTCTGTTAACAGACAGAACTGACAGAGGGATGTAACTGACACACGTTTTCAAAATACATGGACTAATTTAAAATATTAATAAAGTAAGAGACCAAACTGATTTTTTTTCAAAATTTCAGGAATCAAATTGGTCATTAACTCGTGTCTTTTATCTCATTCTCAGGGGAGGGTATGTATGGAACTAGAACTGTTCAAAAGAACCAAAAAATCGAACCGAACCATAAAAAACCGAGCTGTTCATCATAGTTCGCGAACCGAACTGGTGTTTTCAAACACGGTTCACTAACTGAACCATTAAACACAGTCCGGTTAGTGAATCAAACGAACCGAACTGGTACTTTTAAACACAGTTCACTAACTGTAGCAAAATCCCTAAATCCCCAAATCAAGACTGTGAACTTCTCCTGCAATAAAAAAAAAGAAGACTGTGAGCTTCTCCACGATGATGAGCAATGAAGAATAGCGACAACGAGGAACACCGTCAACCTTATCGACTCCCCCATCAGCTTTCACGTCAACACGCCTTTCATTTTCGAATCAAAACGCAAACACAGGTTCCACGTCAGCTTTCACCTTCAACGCGCCTTCCGTTTCTGGCCTTTCGAAACCCAGATTCGTGAATCTTCAGAAGCACAACAATGCCTATGCTTTCAATCGCGACGACACTGCTTCCAATTCCGCTGCATCCGTCGTCGGATCCAACAAGCCCGATTCCGCTTCGAATTTCGATAAGAGGATCAGTGATCGATTGAGGAATCTCAAAATTGGGAGCGCAGGTAAGGGTTTCAACAACGCCGGCGACGGAAACTGGTTCTCGAAGCTTTCAGAAGAGATGATGAGCAAGTTGAAGATCGTAAATGAAAACAAAGGAGGTTTTAATAACGTCCGTGTTGAATCGGAACTCAGGAACGAGTTTAAAAAGAAACTCAGCATTAAAAAAGGTAACAATGCTGCAGTAAGTGATGAGAACTCAACAAATGCTGTTATTTATCGAATGAAGAATCTGAATGTGAATGATGCAATGAACAATTTAAACCTAGTTAACCAGAATGTTGAACCTAATTTGTGCAATTCTTCTGCAATATCACAGACTACAGTTCAGTTTGGGAATTTTTTGTGAACTGGTTCGGTTCTGTAACTAGAACACAGTGCACCAAACTGTAAAATTGGTTCGGTTCGGTTTGTGAGAAGCGATATCATGGTTCGGTTCAGTTTGAGCGAACTGTTTAACCAGTTCAGTTCAGTTCGGTTCGGTTCTTATTGGGATAATTAGCTGTAAATTAGCATGTGATTATTTAGGATCTTCTAGAATACTATATTTACCTCCTAGAATATTTCCTGTACATAATTAGATCCTGATATTGTACCAATTAGCAGCTGATCTTTAGGGATTTGGGTCGGTGAAATACTGTATATATTTCCTCACTGTCAATGAGAACCATCATCATTCCCTTCTGTCTTTTCCTTTATGGTATCAGAGCGAGGTTGCGAAACCCTAATCTGATAATTCTCTGCCGAAACCATGGCGGTAACAACAGGAAATAGCGATAACAACAGAAGGGAATGATGATGGTTCTCATTGACAGTGAGGAAATATATACAGTATTTCACCGACCCAAATCCCTAAAGATCAGCTGCTAATTGGTACAATATCAGGATCTAATTATGTACAGGAAATATTCTAGGAGGTAAATATAGTATTCTAGAAGGTCCTGTTAGTTCAAGCAATGCAATTGAATTATTTGAGTTGATTCATTGTGATGTATGGGGTCCGTACAGTGTCTTCTCTTCATGTGGTGCCTCTTATTTTCTAACCATCGTTGATGACTACTCTAGAGGTGTTTGGATTTACTTAATGGCCAATAAATCAGAAGTTGCCAAATTAGTTAAGAATTTTTGTGCAATGACTCAAACCCAATTCAATAAGAAGGTGAAACGTATTTGAAGTGATAATGGGACCGAATTTACTTCTCTCAGACATTATTTGGATGAACATGGTATATTGTTTGAGACATCTTGCGTCAGTACCCCACAACAGAATGGGCGAGTGGAACGGAAGCACCGGCATATTCTTAATGTAGCTCGTGCCCTCCGGTTTCAAGCCAAATTACCTATTCAATTCTGGGGTGAATGCATTCTTACGGCAGGCTACCTTATCAACCGTACTCCTAGCTCTACTTTTCAAGGAAGAACCCCATATGAAATTATTCATGGTCATCCTCCTGTCTATGATCACATTAAGACTTTTGGATGCCTCTGCTTTGCTTCCCAGATTCCTCGTGACCGAAACAAGTTTGCTACTCGTAGTCGGAAATGTATCTTTGTTGGGTATCCTCATGGTAAGAAGGGTTGGAGATTATATGACATTGAAACCGGGGACTATTTTAACTCTCGTGATGTTGTATTCTATGAGAATCACTTTCCCTACAGTCATCACTCTAATTCTAATCTCACCTCTACTATTTCTATTCATCCTGCTGTTTATGATATGGATTGTGTAACTCCTCCATCATCACTGGGCACTGCACTTCCGCCGAATGCACCACACAATGTTCCTTCTCTGTTGAATCGGCTCCCCATGTGGCCACATCATCTAGTGGTACTGATGAGTTGACAGCTCTTGGGACTGTTGAAGTAAGGGGGAGTGATCCTATTGCATTAGAAGCACCTGCTACTGCTTCCCTTGATGGCACCATTGCTTCTTCTTCTACTCTGCCTGAGAATGACATTCGGCATAGTTCAAGAGAACGCCAACCATCAGTAAGGTTGCGTGACTACGTTTGTCATACAGTGCGTTGTCTAGACCCCCCCTCTGCATCATCTACTCAATCCCCGTCCTCAGGTACGCCTTATCCCATAGCTAATTATGTGACTTGCAATAATTTTTCTGCTTCCCATGCTCGTTTTTTAGCTGCAGTAACTGTAGGACATGAGCCAAGATGCTTCTCTGAAGCAGTTCGAGATTCTCAATGGTGTGATGCCATGCGCAAGGAGATTGAGGCTCTTGAAAATAATGGTACATGGACCATTGAAGATTTGCCGCCTGGAAAGAAAGCTATTGGGTGTAAATGGGTATACAAAATCAAGTATAACTCTGACGGTACCATTGAACGTCACAAAGCACGTCTCGTTGTCCTTGGTAATAATCAAGTTGCAGGTATTGATTTCAATGAGACTTTTGCTCCGGTTGCTAAGATGGTATCTGTTCGTGTCTTTCTTGCGGTAGCAGTTGTTCGTGGTTGGGAACTCCATCAAATGGACGTTCACAACGCCTTCCTACATGGTGATTTGGATGAGGAGGTCTATATGTCTCTTCCTCCTGGGTTTTCTGGTGCTTCTCCTGGAAGGGTCTGTCGTCTTCGAAAGTCACTATATGGTCTCCGTCAGGCCCCTCGTAACTGGTTTGCTAAACTTGCCTCTGCCTTGAAGTCTTTTGGATTTGTTCAGTCCTATGCTGATTATTCGTTGTTCTCCTATGAACGACAAGGTCACACTCTTCATGTTCTTGTTTATGTTGATGACTTGATCATTACGGGGGATGATTCTGCAGCAATTTCTAATTTCAAGACTTATCTAAGCACTTGCTTTCACATGAAAGATCTGGGAGTGCTGAAGTATTTTCTCGGCATTGAAGTAGCCCGAGGACCGAAAGGTTTGTTTCTTTCTCAGCGTAAATATGCACTTGATATCATTTCTGAAGCTGGTTTACTTCGTGCAAAGCCTTGTGACTTTCCCATGGAACAAAACCATCAATTGGCCCTTGCTACAGGTCCTGTTATTGCTCATCCAGACCGTTATAGAAGGCTTGTCGGTCGATTGATTTATCTCACCATCACTCGCCCGGAACTCTGTTACGCTGTTCATACTCTTGCCCAGTTTATGCAAAATCCTAAAGAAGACCACTGGAATGCTGCACTTCGGGTTCTTCGCTACTTAAAAGGCCATCCAGGGCAAGGTCTTGTTCTTTCTAAGGATAGTGCTTTACGACTTACTGCTTATTGTGATTCAGATTGGGCAACTTGTCCTTTGACTAGACGTTCTCTTACTGGCTACTTTATTATGTTGGGGGTATCTCCTATTTCTTGGAAGACTAAGAAGCAACCAACTGTTTCTCGATCTTCTGCTGAGGCCGAATATCGCTCTATGGCCACTGCCAGTTGTGAGCTTATTTGGCTCAAATCCTTGCTTCGGTCTCTTGGTGTTCGTCATTCGGTGCCTATGCGCTTGTTCTGTGATAGTCAAGCGGCTCTCCATATTGCTGCAAATCCTGTTTTTCATGATCGTACCAAACATATAGAAGTTGATTGTCACTTTGTGCGAGATCAAATTCAAGCAGGCAACATTGCCACATTTCATGTTCGCACACATGACCAGCTAGCGGATATCTTTACAAAGGCCCTCGGGAAGCAACAATTTCAGTTTCTCCTTCGCAAGTTGGGCATTCAAAATCTTCACGCTCCAACTTGAGGGGGAGTATTGGGATAATTAGCTGTAAATTAGCATGTGATTATTTAGGATCTTCTAGAATACTATATTTACCTCCTAGAATATTTCCTGTACATAATTAGATCCTGATATTGTACCAATTAGCAGCTGATCTTTAGGGATTTGGGTCGGTGAAATACTGTATATATTTCCTCACTGTCAATGAGAACCATCATCATTCCCTTCTGTCTTTTCCTTTAGTTCTCCTTCTAAACCGAACCATGAACACCCCTATACAGAACACCTTCTGAAATGACAATGCTCCAATCTGATTGTTTGTTTGGCTAGTGACGTGGCTATGCTCCAAACTAATTCGCCTCGTGAAATGACATGTAAATAATAAGGCGTAACAAACTCTAAATAAATGGCATAACATAAGTATCACTTAACTTCAAACTCAATTTTAATCAAATCATTTTCATAAAACCAATTTCATTTCAAAATCATATTTTGATGCATTGTATCCAACTAACCGTAATTTCACGTAAAACAAACAAGCGCTGAATTGACACTTATCCCACGAATCACACGTGGTTTTCTATATTGTACGTGAGAAGTTCAATAATCCTGCAAGGTTAAATCTATGAAAGAAATAAAGTCTTTATTAAATTGATAAGTTCCCAAAATTAGCTCTTCTTTTTCTTACCTACTTTCCGCTTTTGGTCCCCTGCACATGCAAGCAAATGATTGACCCTTCCTTTGTTTGCCGTTAAAAACTAGTTATGGTTTTACTTACAACAACAGGAAAAAAAATTTAAAAACTACTTATGGTAAAGAATGCATAGAATAATAGAACACTCGATACGAACTTATACTGATACGGTGAAGCTGTAACAAAACCCAAAATAACATAGCACTGGAGTGAGGAGTGAAGAAGCTTCTTCAAGAGAAGAGTTTCATTGAAATGGAAATGATCAATGCATGTCTGTCTACTGCCTAAAATGTACTCCTATGTAATTTGTAAAAGTAAAACAAGCCTTTTATTTCCAATTTAATTTATTTATTTATTGGTCAAAATTTTAATTTTTTTAAACAATATTTTAAAGCTTATCCGCCGCCCCTTCTCGCCTGTGAAATCCCAATCCCTGTTTGTCACGTGATGGCCCACTCAGTACAGCTGTAATTGCTGTTTCTCACTTCTCCATTTTGGATTGACCAATCAGTGTCAGCCTGTATACTAACATGCTGTGGCCCATTTCCACGCCGATGCCACGTTCTATCCTCTATTTGACACTTGGGCTGTGTCCGGTAAGGAAGAAACGCTGGCGTACAGTAGCTTCGTAGTTGGTATTTTGTCTTTTTTACGAGGGTTTTTCCATGCACTACTTAAATTAACATTTCAGCTTAAATCTTATATTGTACAATTTTTTCTCTCATACTTACCCGTATTGTTTTAAATAAATTTCTTATTTATCATTTATTAAATAAAATAAAAATTATTAACCCTTTAAGTCTCTCTTTCACTATATATATTTACATTGTTACATATATTTCTATAATTAATATATTTTTATAAATTATACAAAATAAATAAAAAATATTTGTAACTAATAAGAATAATTTTAACGATAATAAATGATAAATAAGTAAATAAATTATACTATTAAAAATTTCAAAATTTTAATTTATAAATATCTTAAAAATTAGTTTAGTTAATATAAATTGATTTTAATAATAATTTACAAATACTTTAAATTCATTTTATATTATCAATTAGTTTAACCGTTTATTTTACCAAATACTTTAAATTCAATCCGCTATAGCTTATCCGCTATCTATTCATTATAAAACTCATTCGCTATCCGCTAACTTATCAAATATCAGTTGACTTATCCACTATCCGCTTTTTTTTTACCAAACATAGCTTTTGTTACCATACACATCATTAAAAAACTTAAACATAAATTTTAAAATTGCAATATAAAAATATTACACTAAGAAATATTATAATTAAGAAAAACAACAAAATTATGTGGCCATGGAATGGAGTACTCCCTCCGGACTCAATTATAAGCAACAAAATGCCTAAGTTTCATTGACTCAAATATAACAAAATATTAACTAATCTACCCATATTTAATGTTATTATTCTAAAAATACCTTTAATTTAATTCATTAATGTTGTGAGGAGAGAAACACTATGATTAATGGTAGTTTAGTAAATGTATTTCTTTTTTTATATGAAATCAAAAAAATTAAATTCGCTTAACTACTACTCACTCCGTTCCTTTTTACATGTCGTTTAAGGTTGTTTTACACAAACCAAGATAACCAATAAATTTTGTTGTTTTTTATAAAATTATTAGTCATTTTCTATGTGATACCCTTAACTTTTCATTACTCCATTATACATATTTCTCTCTCTATAATAACTAGGTAAGGGTATATTTGACAAATAAGTAGTTAATATGACCTTAAACTTTGAAAACGCAAAGTAATTAGAAACAAAATTTCTCTAAAAAATTGACATGTAAAAAGAAACGGAAAAAATATTTTTAATAAGTGTAAAAATAGGTATTTTTGTTTATAATTGAGTACTGAGTGAGTATTAGTGAGTATTGAATAAGGTTGAAGGCTAGAAGCCGTAGCAGCGTATTGGTATTTGCATGGGTTTAAGACGAGAAAAAGGTTGGTGCGTGATGTGAATGGTTTTGTGGTGCTTTTTGGACGGTTTCATTAATTATGAGCACAGACAAAGACAATCCTACACTACTACCTCTCCGTCCAAACACACAGCAAGAACGTCACGTTGTGGTGGTCCTCTTCTCCCTCCTCTTCCTCTCCACATTTCCCATTCGGTTCCTTTATTTTTTAATTTCATATGCTGCTGGGAGGCTGAATATTCTTAAAATATTTACATGTCCCTTATAAAAATAAAAATAAAATTAACATGTCCTTGTCGTTGTATTCTTTTTCTATTATGTTAATTGGTTGTATTAGCATGTTGACTCAAGTAAATTATACACAAATTGCGGTTTAATTTTTGCAAGCGCTAAATCAATCTCAGCCTCACAATTTCTCATGCATATACCTAATCGTTTATATAATAATGCGCCTCTGACAAAATCAGAGAATGTGATGTTTTTCTTTTTTAGGTACGTGTAATCTCTCGAGTTGTTGAGTTATTGAGATCTATTTAAGAAATTAATCTCTCATGACAGACGTGGTTCCATACACACGAGTCACATGCTTATAAGGGATCCAATTATCTACCTACAGTGCCACACATTTGGTAAATATGACGTTGGTTTTATCTTGGGCAATTAATTGATAGGCCATATGCAAAAACTAAAACTTGCTCTCTTGTTTTTTTTTGTTTGTTGTTGTTGGTATTCTGCTCTCTTGTTTTGTCTAGACCAGGATCGATCAAGAATTATGTGAAGTTTGAACTTTGGAGCACATGAGTGGGGCCATTTTGTTCTCAATTTGCTTTCATCATATATGCAGAGGGACTCACTAGAATTTGATGAACAAAAAATTAAAGCTGGCATATGCTACTGGATATCCTTAATATTTAATTTTATATTGTCTAAACACACTGGCCTTGTTAGCTTGAAAGCTCTAATTCAACCAAGTTCTCATTTAGTTAGATTTTTTCCCCTATTATATTCTTTTAGGTACCAGTTCCGGATAAGGATTATCAAGTAACAAAACAGCTATTCCAATTATATATAACATAGGTGTGTATGTGTGTGTGCATGTGCATATGTATAGATTCACTTGTTTTGGGAGTAAATTATCATCATCTTTAACCCGTCTAATAACGTATTATACATATTAAATCGACTAAATTATACTTTTGGTTCTGTATGTTTATTTTAGGTTTCAGTTTGATCATTTATGTATTAAAAGTTTCGAATTAGTCCCTTATGTGTAAAAGTTATACTAATAAGTCCCTTTTTTTTGTTCCGAAATTGTCCCTTATATTACAAAAACTATACAATATGGTCCCCCCTTTTTTGCCCCTTATTTTGGAAAAAAATGGATCGCATTGGCGTAACCTTTACACGTAAAGAACTAATTTGGAACAAATAATATATAAAGAATCAAACCGAAAACTAAATTAAACATAAAGACTAAAAGTATAATTTACTCGGATTTAGCTCCTCTAAAGTGAGTAGAGAGTATAAAAGTAAATAATCCAACCGTTTATGAGATAATCAAGGATGATTCGTTATGTATGTGTAGTTAATATCAATTCTCGATTTTCATAAAAAGTTTTTTTTTTTTCATAAGGTGGTTGGCTTGGTTTGGAGAAAAGGGTGTAGGAGTTGGGAGACATAAGGTGTGTGGGTTCAAACCCATCTCAAGCCACTAATATAACATTTACTAACAATTACTAATATTTACCTATAAAAAAAAAAGATTTTCATAAAAAGTTGATATTACTTACTTTATTCTCTAAAGTGATTTTCCTTTAAAGAACCGAATCCAATTTACTCATATTAAATTTTGTCATCTAACCATAAAATTAAAAACTTAGGTTGAGTATAGAATTTTACCGCCAAAAGATAATGATACCGTTGCGTCACGAAAATCAAGCAAGCAATTAAAAAGTCTCAATTAATTAAAAAGTCTCAATTAAAGGAAAAACTGCATTTTGTTGTAAAATACTCCTCTCTTCTTTTTTAGATATCTTTTAAGGTTATTTTACATAAATAAACAATAAATTTTGTTGAAATTATTAGTCTTTTTTCTATGTTATCCTTGACTATTCATTACTCCACATAACATATTTCTCTCTCTGCAATAAATAGTTAAGGGTATAATTGATAAACAAGTAATTAATGTAACATTAAACTTTAAGAATGACAAGTAATTAGAAACAAAATTTCTCTAAAAAACCGACATGTAAAAAGGAACGGAAGGAGTATACTAATGAGGCTGTACCTATCCAATCCAAACACCCCTACGAGAGCTGGAACAGGTCCAACGAATTCATTAGCGAAGCATAACCTTATATAACCTCACGATGAGCAATATTTTGTTTGAATATTTTTTGATCAATGGATTCATTGAATATTTTGTTTGAATATGATCAGCCATATCTGAGTTTTTGGTATTCCACTTATTGTTTATAATTTCAAGTTTCAACCACTAAAAATGATCTCATGATTCGGTGGAGATGTAATTGAAAATTTGAAAAGCGGAGCAGGACCTTAGTAAAAATATGAATGCAATTACTCCCTCAGTTCCTTTTTACATATCGTTTAATGTTGTTTTACACAAATCAAGATAATCAATAAATTTTATTGTTTTTTATGAAGTTATTAGTCTTTTTCCATATGATACCCTTAACTATTCATTATGCCATATGACATATTTCTCTCTGTAATAAATAGTTAAGGGTATAATTGACAAATAAGTAATTAATGTAATCTTAAACTTTGAGAATGACAAGTAATTAGGAAAAAAATTTATCGAAAAAATCGACATGTAAATAAGAACGGAGGGAATAATAAATAAGTATTAATGATATGTGATTCGGGCACCGTTAATGGCCCGGTAGAAAGAGATATTTAGGCAGGTGACTAAAAGATTACACCACAATATAAGATATTGAATAGCCACATACCACATCAGGAAATGTTACCATCAAGGAGGTCTTTAAGTACGGAAGAAGTTTAAACACACGACTTTAAATAAGAAAGATGTAAACACACGACTTTAAGTAAGAAAGACCTTATCCCCTCATTAATCAGTCTGACGAAGAAAACTTCTGGTAACAGAAACAGTACTCAAGAGAGATGAGGTATCCCAACAATGAACAATATCCATCCCGGTACATGAATTAATGTCACACGGTGCTGAGGTACAACTTCGACACATAGAGACAAACGCCAGAACCCATTTGGTTCAACACTATATAAATATGTTTGCATCTTCATGCACATGTATGCAGTTATATCCCTTCTCTAGCCTAAAACTAAAAACTTACTGAGTTGAGCGTCTGAGTGCCTTTGTAGGTATACAGACTCGACACTTACAACCAGGTCAAACCAGAGGAAATCATTTGTAGATCATACAAAAGGAGACCCAATTAATCCAACATTCAGCTTGTTGGAGAATCGGGACAGAACATTGGCACTGTCTGTGACAATTGATAAACACATTCCCATCATCTTTTCCTTGAGTCAAACATATAACTCGCCGACACCCTCCCTCTAAAGACATTCTTTATGATCCTAACAGAGCTAGAGATTCGGGAAAGGATAGGAGGATGGATTTTGGTGATGAAGCATACCACTGGGAAAATGAGGTAGCAAAGGAAAAATGCAAAGAACATCTCAAAGAAAATCAAAGTCGCTTATAGCTTTTTTTTTATAAGCAAAAAGTCGCTTATAGGTTGACTGTTAGTGATGTTATTGGGGCTGCCATACCTCGTTTTTGTAGCTGATCAGTATTCTTGGACTTTTAGTCCCTCTTCATAAAAAATACCTTCAAACAAAAGTTCCAAGGTGATAATGGAGGGAGTACTAAATAGATGATAATGTATTTAAATAGATGATAATGCAATCATTAACTACATGTGATGGTGACTAAGTTTGGCAAATCATGGAGTACATAATATGTAGTCCAAATTCGATTATTCCCAGTAGAGAAACTTAAATACCACCATACAGTGCATTGAATGCATATTGAGTAATTAAGTTAATAATTTTCTTTTTGTATGTACGATTGGGGCTCACTCCAACTTATATTATATTTACTCCCTCTGAATTCAATTATAAGTAAAAAAATGTTCAAGTTTGGTTGACTCAAATATAAGCAAATTTCAACTAATATATCCTTATTTAATGTTATTGTTCGAAAAATACCTTAAGTTAATTCAACTTTTGTTTTTCAAGAAAAGTTGTGAGAAAATTAACCGTAGTTAACTGTCACTTTTAATCAATGTGAAATTATGTATTTTTGCTTGTAATTGAATAAAGAGGAAGTAACTCTTAATTAATCCTTCAATAAAATTTTGTGACTGTGTACTCATTCACCCGTCACATACTCCCTCCGTCTCATTATAAATGTCACATTTGAAAAACAAATTAGTTCCAAAATAAGTGTCATGTTAGGTTTTCAATGTAATATTGATTACTTTTTTTTTCAAGTTTTTCCCTCTGTTCGCGTGTGGAACATGAGGGAGACCTTGAGAGAAGGTTGAAGATGGTGGCTCCGTAGGACCGTAGTGGTGGTGCCGCCGGTGGATGTACCTACAAAGCCATTCCAATGCCAAAGTCAGGTCCCATAAGATAAAGTAGTAAAATTAGGGTTAGAGGAACTATCTTGTTTTGTAAGATGCCTCCTTATATAGTTGCTCATTGGGCCTTATGATGGGTCTTACATTTTTTGTCCAAATGAGGAGTTAATCAAGGGAGGCTGATTCTATCAAGAGTGAGCGACCAACTTGAATGTGCAATGCTCGGGGGTGTGTGTTAATCCTTGACACTCGGTCAGACATTTGCTGAGGCTGGCTTAGTGCTCGACTCGTATTTTTTACGGTCCATAGTCCCTCAAGCGTTGAGCCTGTAAGGCGAAAGCGGTCTGTTCATCAGGTTGACTGACCTCGATTGACTCATGTCTTGTACGGTCCACCCTCAAATTAATAATGAGTACATCATTCCCAAGTCATTATACTCTATTATATATTTATGACAATTGTCAATACCTAATGGTTAATAAAAATAATTTTATAAAATTATTACACTTTTTATTTATTTATAGCTTCTTTTTAATATGTGTAAAATTTCATAACGTGACACTTATAATGGAACGGAAATGGGACGAAGGGAGTATTTATTTATCACAAGGAAAGTCTGGCAAAATGATGAGCATAGTACACGACATTCCTACGGAATTGTCGTCCACGAAAATGGGCTTAAAGAAACTGAACAAAGTAACAAACGATTGGATTGTTAAAGCTGCTGTTAGGGGCTAATCCAAGGTTAGAGGTTAACATATTCCGTCCAAAGAGATAGGTTTAGTTAGTATCCGAGTTCGATCGCTGTTAGATACATAGAGTGAGGGAATGTCAATAGTCTTGTAGTATTAATTTCTTTTATTTCTTTAAAAAACATTAAATTAAATAAAAAATAATACATCTGGAGGACCGTCAATAATACATGATTTTTATGTTCAGTTTTTCTTATTTCTTTTTAGTATCATGATTTTTTTGACGAAAAAAAATATATACCGTGGAGGACCGAAAATTAGCATGCCTCGAGACAGAATATTTACGTGATTCAAGGGGAACGGCGCACCTGTTTGCACTGTAAAACCACTGTTGTGCTCAAATAATTGAGGGGACCAGCTAAGCTGATCCAAAGGAAGGACATGGAGGGAAAACAAATTCAATTTTCAGACCCTTTTTTTCCCGTACAATGTTAAACTTTATACAAAAATTCTCATATTAAAAAAAAAGCTACATGCCTGCATGCCACATTCACATTTTAGGTTCTTAATGGCAGTATTACTTCCATCGATGTTATCCGAAATACAACCATAATTCACACAAACTAAATAATTGTATTGAAACTTATTTTTTTAATTAATATTTTTAAAATTTGAGTTTTCTTTCAAAACTACTATTTTTATACATTGATATTTGTTTTTTATAATTTATACGAAAAAAAAATGACACATTTATTTCATAACATGTACAGGAGGGAGTAATAAACAAATACAGTTCACCAACGTGTCAGTCGCGGTCTGCTAATAATACCTGCTTATTTTTTTCCGGTGGGTCACTGACGACAGAGTCACAGCGCTTATCCTCTTATCTCATTCATTATATTATGATTAATGATTAATCGGGTCATTAGAGTTATAGATTATTAATTTGTTGCATTTTGGCGTTATAGTTCACAATTTACTTTTCTTTTCTTTTGCGCACACGATGATCATTAACAATTCTATTGCTATCATAGTGCACGTCTTCAAAAGTTAAATAAAATGTTAGGGTGCTGTACTGCTATTGCAATGCGAACAATCTAGACACCAAAAAGGCTCTATAATTTCCACTTATAAGCGGCCTTACGTGGCTCTTATCCATCTCGGACACGTGTCAGTGCAAGAACGGGGAACCCGAATTGCTTCGCTGGAATGAGAGCAATGACTGGTGGGGATATATCCAAAAAAAAAAAACCAATTTTTCAAAAAGAAGATTAATAAATGAAATGATGTACGAAAAAAAAAAATGAAATGAAATGAAGAACATGTCACAGCCTGTCACCAAATAGGATTCTTTCTTTTCTGGCTTGGTATTTTTCAAAAACTTGATTCTTCCCAATTTTGGAACTATTATAAATGAATTTCCAATATTGACAAAATGTTACCGGTAACCGGTTACAGCCCGTGGAACTCGAGGCCGGTCGTTCTCCATATAACACAGCGAAGGAAGCGAAAATGAGAAGCAGCGAAGGAGAGACTGAGAGTGAGTGAGTCTGTGAGTGTGTGGTTTGTTTGATCCTTCATCAGTGATCAGTGATAACATACGACACCGAAGATGCCGATCAGAAACATCGCAATCGGAAGTCCCCAAGAGGCGGCTCACCCAGACACCTTGAAGGCTGGTCTGGCTGAGTTCATCTCCACCCTCATCTTCGTCTTCGCCGGTTCAGGCTCCGGCATCGCCTACAACAAGCTCACCGACAGCGGTGCCGCCACCCCCGCCGGCCTCATCTCCGCCGCCATCGCCCATGCATTCGCCCTCTTCGTCGCCGTCGCCATCAGCGCCAACATCTCCGGTGGCCACGTAAACCCCGCCGTCACCTTCGGCGCCTTCGTCGGCGGCAACATCACCCTCCTTCGCGGCATCGTCTACATCATCGCCCAGCTCCTCGGCTCCATCGTCGCCTCCTTGCTGCTCGTCTTCGTAACTGGATTCGTAAGACCGTTATTACCGTTACTTGTAATATTTTTATATTTTATTTTTGATAAGTAACGGGTTTTATATTAACTGAGAGTTTTGTTACGGTGCATCGCAGTCTGTTCCAGCATTCGGGCTTTCCGCTGGAGTTGGAGTGGGTAACGCTTTGGTGTTGGAGATCGTGATGACCTTCGGGTTGGTGTACACAGTGTACGCTACCGCTGTTGACCCAAAGAAGGGTAATTTGGGAATTATAGCCCCAATCGCCATTGGTTTCATCGTTGGTGCTAACATTTTGCTTGGTGGAGCCTTCGATGGAGCATCCATGAACCCGGCCGTTTCATTCGGACCTGCCGTGGTGAGCTGGAGCTGGTCCAACCACTGGATCTACTGGGTTGGGCCTCTCATCGGTGGTGGGCTTGCTGGGCTTATTTACGAGGTGATCTTCATCGGGGGAAACACCCATGAGCAGCTCCCAACCACTGACTACTAGACGGGAAATGAAATGAAAATCAAATTGTTTTTGGATTTCCCTGATTTCTTCTTCTGTGCATGTTTTCCTTTCCTTTCCTTTCCTTTCCTTCCTTATGTCTTTTTTTTTATCACTATTGAGGGTTGTTCCTTTTGTGTTGAAAATGAATGGTGGCCTTTGATATTTGGTTGTATGGTTGGTGATCATGAAATTCTCCTTTCGTTAAATTATTTTGTACATGCGTGTTATATTATTCGGGTCTGGTTGGTTGTATCATTCCACTTCTTTTCTTTCTCTTGCATCCTATATCTGAATTAAAATTAAAACGACTCTTTTTTTCCCCGTCTGGTTTCGATTTAACCCTTAATTAATCATAATGGAAATGAACCTTGTAGAGAAAAGAAGTTAATTATGTTATCCGATAGTGAGTTTAAAGAGAGAATCGCTGGGGCATATGCCGCAAGTGGGTTCTAATTGTCCCCACATGGAGGAGTGAAAATACCAACCTTCTGTACTAGAAAATTAAATGCGGGGGAGAATGAATGTGTAACCGTGATAGAGAAGGGACTAGAACAAGAAGAAGTACTATCCCTAGTCTCTACGCATCTCTTATTGCTTGTGTATCTCCCTGTCAATTAATTGCAAACAACTATTATGTTTTACATCAATTACGTCCTCCGTTTTGTTTTTCGTTGTGATGTTGTCAAATGAACGTGTTATAAGTAATTTTACTACCTTTGCAGTATAAATATCATCGTGATAATTTCAGTACCCTGGAGTTTTATTGGGTATGGATACCCTGTAGCCAATGATGTCACGTTATTTTTTTAATTTTATTTTAAGTAAAATTAAATTTGTAGCTTTCATATATTAGTTAATGTGATGGTCGGGAATTTTCTTAAAGAATTTTTATTTCTATATTTATTAATATATTTTCACTTTCTTTAAGAAATATTTTTATTCTTTCTCTATTTCTGTTATTTAGATCTCTGCTTAAATAATATTTTAATGTTTATGTAAACTATTTAATTTCATTCTTATAGCTTATTCTTTTTTTTTTATTTCATTTCTAGTAATAAAATAATATTATTATGAATTTCTTCTATTGTTTTACTTAATTTTTTATATACGATTTCAATTTAATTATTTTGATATTTCAATTTATTCTTTTATTTAGAGTTCGTTTTATAGTTTTATTTGTTTTGTTATTTATAATTTACGCTTGAATTATGGTTTTTTGTTTTTATTGAGATTATTTTTGTCATTTTCATGGATAGGTATTGGTACCTACCTTTCTTTGTGAGTACCGAAAAATATACCAAATATCATATCAACACGGTGGTTTGATGTGATAGGATGGAGTAAAAAACTTAAGTCAAAAAAAGGATGGAGTAAAAAACAGTAAACATTAGTAATTGGAGTGTTTTTTACTCCTGAGCGTCATCGTCGGCAAGTTGTGATTGAGATCGTTTTGTCTTAAATGTATCTCATGTATAGATATGAATCCGGATTCTCTGCAGTCGGACGCTCCACGAATTTACGCATTCGTGTTTTTTAACCGTAGATCGGACGGTTCAAATCTAAAGTCGGATTTTTAGATTTTAAAAATAAATAAAAACCTGCGTTTTTTATGGGCCGTTCGATGTAGATCAGACGGCCGAAAATTGGCCGACTTCGTGAATTCGTCTTCCGTATGAATTCAGAGAATCCGATTTCGTATAGATATAGATGTGGACAACGGTCATCCTGAGACTATGCGATCGCATAGGGCCCCATTTTTCAGGAGCACTAATTATTTATTTATTTATTTAGGGATGTTGCTACGCTTTCAAGTTGATAGATACACGTATAACTATTTTTATTATAATTCTATGTAATATACTGGTTTGGTTTGAATTTTTCAATGTTACAGTAACTTTTAACTTTTCTTCTGCAATATTTTATTTTCGTTGTATTAAAACAATTAATGACTAGTTTTTTACATATCTTATATGCTGAAGGCTACTTGTTTTTTGTAATCAATATATATATTTGACTTATAAAAAAAAAAAGACATAAATTTAATTTTTTAGTTCGCATAGAGCACCCAAAATCAACGCCCCGGATATGGATTGAACTAATTCATGGCATGGGTTGGTATGTATGCCATACTAATGATGAGATGGTCTGGCAGGACACCACGTGAAAGAAAAAGGTTAGAAAGGACTAGTTTCCAGACTAAAAAATGGGCCTCCACTTTATGTAATGGACCTAGCCATATTGTCCTGTGCCAGCCACTTTTTTCATTAAGGAAATGGAGCAGTGGTCCACACCTTTATCAGATGATCAACCGATTTAGAAAACATATATAATGTCTGAAATCTCTAATTTATGAGGCCTTTTACTGTAAAAACGAATAACATTAACATTCGCAACAAAGCTTTCTGCTTTTCTTCGTCTTATGTCTACATTTTTATTTAAGCAAACACTATGCGAACTAGGTTATATTCGTCAACGACCAAAATTGAGTTAACTTTGTCAAAAGAATATAGATAAGTACTTGTCAGCTAGAATATTTTATTGTTTTTTTTTTTTAAGAATCCATTGACATTGTTATTAATTTTTAAATAGATGAATTATTGTTACTTTTTTGACTTATTCAACAATCAGCCTTAAATGTACTATTATTGCAAAAATTATAGTAGAAAATATAGAAACACACATATATTGTGGACATATAGTACCAACAATGAGAACGATTGGAATGCCAAATGTACATAAATTTTCTTGTAAGTTACACACATTATGAGCACACCTTGCAACTATATATTGAGAAATTCTTGGGTAACTTTTTTTTTACCATTACTATTCACAAAAACATTGCCATATCCCTCACATGTGTGAATATATTTTTAAATTAAAAATATTTTTATCATAATTCACACAAACTTACACACGTTACATGTGTATTCAAATACTTATTATAAAAAAAAAAGTAAACTACCAATTTTTCCAAGGTTATTCAGAATAAGTTCCTGTACTAAAAATAAGGTAGAAGGAGAAATGAGTTCCAATTTATAATTTGCCTATCCTTTCCCGTGACATATGCCAACTTGCAACCTTACACACATTCTTTTAGGCCTTACGTGTCGATTTGGTTAATGAACAGTTTCCCTTTAAATAATATAATTATTGGTTAGGTTTTTCCTGTTGCCTATGTAGCAGCGGCTATGAAACATTGAAAATATATAACCCCGAAAGCAAATAAGAGAACAAGGAGTTAGGTAGGAATAGGATGATTATTTTATGCGGATTTTCATCATTCATTACCTAGAGAGTATAGTTTAGAATCGACTTTATAGTAATGAGTGATGAAAATCACACATCAGAGCTAATAGCAGCAACCTCTATTATACTTACAATCTCATATCACATATCAATATCATATGTAAAAGGTCTTCTAAATTAAGATTTTGCAAGTGCCTCGCCACATGATTAATGGCAATCATGCGCCGGTTCGGTGTAATTCTGTCTTTCGGTTTGTTACGGTGAATAAGATAACAGCCCTTACTTGTAGGGGCCTAATTCTTGTGCACTTTCCCACATGCATGGTTAACGGGCGAGTAAGTATATATAGAAGACAAAAGCACGTAGCAATACCAATAATTCTTTGGCGGTGTTCGAGATTTCCGGTTGCTTTGTTATGTAATTATATATGACTTATGAAGTCTCTTCAATTATGTATGTTATATCACATTTTCTTTCTTGCATGCTCCTAAATACCAAGATCCGTGGTCCCCATATGTTAGGTCCAGTTAAGAATGCTTTTAAGTCCAATCCCAAGACCATTCAACCCATAATGCACTAGATAAGCCCAACAATGATGATGCAATGACCTTATCCAGTAGGATAATGGATAACTGACTAAACTATGCGAAATCCAAGTCCATACCCTAATATTAGATTATTAGATTCTTTACAGGTGGCCACCACCTTTGTTTTTTTGCCCTGGAGATGTCCGTCAACCACATCCCAGACATCATCATCAAGTCATCCTCATTTTCTTCCCGTTCGAGGTATCCTTCCGTGTATCTCATCTTGTTGTTTATAGTTGAACAATGGCGCTGTCTGTGGGAACATTATCATTGTCGTTCTTTCACCTTAAAAAGATCCAAGAGTGATAGACAAGAGGAAGACCAACATCGCAAAACATGAAGTCGATCCCGCTTTGCCACCTCCTCACCTCGAGGAACCTATTGATGGGTTAGAAGCATCCATAACACCAACCCCAATGGATAGCCCCCAATAGTCTCATAAGGGAGCCTCAACCGCAATCTGCACTGCTTATTGATCAAAAAGTCCCTCAACTTCTATAGTTACCACCTTGAATCAAGAAGCTCTGCCACAGTCACAACAACCAGATCTAGGACGTCAAGAGCTGTTGGAACTCCTCTACCAGCAGCAACATCTTATCATCGAGCAACACTAGAACGAACCATGTTTTTCTGCATCCCATCGAGACTAGAGCAGTTTCCAACCATGGAGCAATATGATAGAGTAAGTGTCCCTATGAGTACCTAGATAAGTTACCTATAAATCCTTTTTAATGGTTTTATATATAGTTTTTCATGTTTTCTCTACCTATAATTGTTAAACTATCCACCTATTCTTCTTACGGATTTTCTACATATCTTCTCCATATATGTTCAAACCACTTAATTACAACAAAATTCTACCATTCTCTCTACAATAGAGCTATCTTAATTTTCTCTCCAATAATTGTATTTCTAATTCTATTTTGTCTTTAGTTATTGCTCATTCATTACAACATTATCATCTTTGTGGCACTAAGTTTACTTTTTTTTTGTCGCTTTTTACCATCCAACACTAAGTTTTTTTTTTTTGTAGAGAAATTTATCCAAACTCGCTCTTAGTCTCGAAATCAAAACCCTGCCACGTTTATTGACAACTCTGACTATGACAATTGAGAGCAAAAATAAAACCAGGATTTATTAATATTGACGTTAAGTATGAAAAACAACAATAGTTCAGAAACATTTATTGCCTTTAACATGCTTTGTATCTCTAGTTGCTACCATAAAGCACAGGCTCCTTGGAAAACTGAGAGGATGCTTTTCCTACTGATTACAAAGTATAAGATAATAAGATCGGTCATGACCAAACTGTTATAATACACATATTACTGCCATATTCCTTAATGCTCTCATATTGCAAAAACAGTAAGTAATCAAGCCGCAACTTTCTTGGATGTGACTGAATTCACAATGGTAGCAAACTCAGGACCCTGCATCTCAACAAGATCAACTTGTAAGTATAAGTGATAACTTGAGTTCCTTAATCAACAAATGGTATGATCACTTTGGTCAGAGAAATTTTGAAGAAACCATGTACCTTTAATGAAGCGCCTCCAACGAGAAATCCATCAATATCTTCTTTCTTTGCAAGCTCAGCACTGTTGCCCCCATTTACAGACCCTGAAAACAGAACAGTTAAATGTTAGTGTCTTCACATGCGGCTGTGCTGGAAAAAATTACATTAAAATGAGAACTATATTCTCTAGTAGTCAAATATACTGAATTTAAAACAACCTTTTCTGAAATTGACAAGTTCAGGGCCAACGAGAGATACATGTATATGTTTACAGCTATCAAGTTTATTACTTATCAACAAATGCCAAGCAGTTCATTGATAGAAATGATACATTTTTCATTCGATTAATCTATAATTCCTTATAAATTCCATTAAATTAATGTATCATAAATAAGCTTTGTTGGAAAGTCCAGGGAGCACCAGGAGCAACAACGGACTAATAACTAGGATCACCAAGAGACCAAGACACCATATCTCCACCCAAAACCTTAAGGCAAAGGGGTATATAAGTTACCTCTCTTATATATCCTTCAGTTAAATTATTCCTATCCAATGTGCGACTAACTACTCACAGTTGAACTCCAACAATCCCCCCAAGTGTGAGTTTCCCACATTACTACACTTGCACTGTCATTACCAACCAACGAGACACACTACATTCCACCTCACAAAGGCTTTTGATACAATTGGATCCACTCCCACTCCCCCATCATGCTTAAACAGCTCTGATACCACTTGTTGGGGAGTCCGATGAGCACCTGGAGCAACAACGGATTAATGACCAAGACCACCAAGAGACCAAGAGAACACCACAGCTCTACCCAAAACCTTAATGCATCGAGTATATAGGCCACCTCTCTTATATATCCTTCATTTAGTTTATTTATAGCCAATGTGGGACTAACCACTAACACTCGAACTCCAACAATCCCCCAAGTGTGAGTCTCAAACATCACTATACATGCATTGCCATTACCAACCAACAAGACACATCGCATGACTCCTGTCACGAAGATTTTCGATACAAGGATCCAATACCTAATCGTCTCGATACCACTTGCTAAGGAGTCTGTGAAGCACCAAGAGCAACAACAGACTAATGACTAAGACCACCAAGAGACTAGGACACCACATCTCCACCCAAAACCTTAAGACATTGAGTATATGGGTCACCTCTCTTGTATATGCTTCACTTAGCTCATTCCTAGCCAGTGTGAGACTAACCATTCACACTTGAATGCCAGCAAGCCTACCATATCCTTTTATACCAGAATGTATTCACTTGGTACATACAGAAAAATAATGGGAGCAACAGCAAAAAGTTGTTTTCTCAGCACAAGAATACACAACATTGAATAAAGCATGCAACTTTATTATTAAACATATTAAATTTCTATGACATTGTAATAAGTGCAAATGCAAATAAAGGTACAATGAATGATTTACCTCCATAAATAATTCGCGTTTTAGATGCAACTTCAGCTGAGATATTATTTTTAAGCCAATCACGAACAGCTACATGTACTTCCTGAGCTTGCTCAGGCGTGGCCACTTTGCCAGTTCCAATGGCCCATACAGGTTCATATGCAATAACAATGTTATCCCAACTAGGCACTGCATCTGTAAAAAATGGATATAGTGGATGTTATGGAAGCAATCAGCAAAACCAACCCCCACCCCCTCTTCTTGTTTTGCCCTAAAGAAAACTGATTTTAAAGAAACATAGCTTTCACCTGCATAGGCCTTCAATTGCTGAAAACAGACATCAAAAGTTTTCCCAGCTTCCCTTTCTTCTAACAATTCTCCGATGCATGCAATCACTCCAACACCCTGGCTCAAAGCATAGGCAGCTTTCTTTCCTATAAACTGGAGTTGACAACCTTCAGTTAATATCTTATGTATTTTGCATCGCTTACAAAGATATTGATCACAATCTCTGGGAAAGCCACTGTAAATGATTTATAAATTTGTTTTACCTCGTCATTTTCTCCAATAACATGTCTTCGCTCAGAATGTCCAAGAATAACCCACTTGCATCCAAGGTCTTTCAGTTGTTCCACACTACAAGAATATTTATTGAGTGGCAGAGTTAACTTGTTAAATTGCAGCATCGTAGAGGATCAACCAAAAATAATAGTAATTTAAACTGCTTAAACATAAAAAACACATCAAGAACAGCAAGAAGTAGAATGTGAACATCGAAAAGAAGGGTATCTTTAATCATGCAACAGGCCTAACTTTATGCATTGGAAAAAAAACAAAAACAAAGATTCCTAGATCAATTAATTCATGACAGGAAAGAACAAGCTAACCTGATTTCTCCAGTGAAAGCACCACCTTTTCCCACCCAAGAATTCTGGGCAGATATTTCAATCCTATCTGTAATTGAGTTTTTCACCTGATCGATGTACACAAAGGGAGGTGCAACAACAACATCTGTACTTCTCACAAAATGGAAAAGCTTATGAAAACCGAATAACAAACATATTAAACAAGTAATTAAGAAAAAGTTTCCGACATAAACCAAACCACATACTTAATGTATACTTTTTCTGGGGTAAGATACAAGGAACACTCTCAATTGTGGATCATCAACATAACTCCTTGAACTATCAAGAAACTGCACATTATCGCATATTGACCCCATGATGCATGTGCAAAAAATTCCCAAAGGGAGAGAAAATGTACAGTCTGGTACGTTCAACGAGTCATGTTGAAAGCACAGGAGATTTCTCTGCACATGACCCATGGATGGAGTTCCTTGCATTTTCCTCCCTTTTGTTTTGTACAGGAGTTAGTAGCCATTAGAGACCCAGGTCAAATTAATAATTTGAACACTTGTAACAATTAATATGATGGACAGAACACTGGGTAATACACCATTTGGAATCGGAATATATTTCATCAGCATTTTGCTAAGCTAAATATATTAGCATAAGGAGGGGAAAAAAAAATTCAACTCTCAGCAGTTTATTTTAGATTTCAGTAGTTGAGAAGAAGTACAATATAAAATTTTGCTGTCTTCTACAGCTTGTCACTAAAAAGTAAAAACACATAAAAAGGAAGATTAAAGATGTCTCACCAACATCAGGCTCCAATTTTGCACTGTTCAAGTCAGAGACAAGCTTACTGATGGAGTCTTTTGTTCCGTTCTAGAGATAACAGCAAAAGTAATACAAATCAGTTTTAGAGAGCTTTGAAGAAAAAACAACATTGCACGTATGGCTGTTGCTAACTGAACTAGGAATTGATTGAACCATGAGAATCAAATACTTCATTTGTATTATAGGTGGTTGAGCGCATAAAACTAAGGAACAAAAACTACCGAACAAACCAATACAAAAAGGAAGTGCCTAGCTCAAAAAACCTTGTAACACTGTAAGAGGCAATAATTTGTTATTTTACACAAGCAAACTGATAGGATAATCAATGAACCATGAAGAAAATTCATCATACAGCCAGTTATCTTGTGGCATGAAGCTTTAATTGTTAAAATTATTAAGATAGAGCAAAAAAAACTGGTGTTTATAGCCAAGATTTGCTCCACATAGTGATCAAGGGGAAAAATTTGAGTTCTTTTGGTTCAGTAATGTAGAGGAGTAATTTCTCGGATAAAAACAAGGTACGACAGATGGAAAGACAGGGAGACAGGACACTAGAGTTAGAAATAAAAAGGATCCACAGAGTGCTTTAACAAGGGGATGAAGCAAGCACTATGCTGCTAGTACTACAGTACAGAAAATTAGTGATGAGAGACAAGTTACAAAGGCCATGAGTAGCGAAGTGGGATGAGTTGAACTACATGGAAAAATAAGCTTAATGATTCTAAGGAAACATGATTACAAAGGGCATTTATTCTAAACAAAAATATATATACAGTCATGCTGTGGAAATTACATTCCAACAATAGTGTGCCGATGTCAGAGTAAGATTAGTATGTTAAATTAAATAAGAACGAAAACAAAAACCAAAGTATTCATTCAATCACCTAAAGGGGAAATTACATTTTGCATTTAATAATAAATACAAACCACACAACTAGTGGAAAAGAAAGAACTCTGAGGGAAAGACACTTACACACTTCCAATTGCCACCAACAAAGAACTGGAACCAAAAAGAAAGGAAGGAGAAGATCAGTATACCAAGTAGCGAAATGGATAGGATGTTACATTAATAAATACACGCTAGTTATAAAAGATTATGCAATGAATCGTTCGAGAGCATATTGAGTTATATACTTTTTTTAGTGTGAGAAATTTCACATCGAGTTACATACAGCTAAAGAAAACTTTGGTGTAATTAATTAATTAATAAACCAATAAACGCAACCTAACCCTTGAAGGCGAATTACATTGCTCGCCGAAATCACAGTGGCACGTTTTATTTATGGATCTAAGGTATACAATTTTGTAATGGGAATAACACAAAGTTGCATTTTTTTTTTGGCAAAGAAAAAAATTGAAAGAAAAACAAAAGGAAGAAAGAGTACCTTGCCGGAGCCAGCCATGGCGATAACGGTACGGGAGGGTTTGGAAGGAGAGACGGATAAGCGAAGATTGGAATGAATGGCGTCGAAGAAGGAGTTGGTAGCAGAGAGAGATTGGGAAGTGTGAGAATCGAGCTTGGGGCAGGGGCGGCGGAGGCCAATGGAGAGTTGGGAGGCCAGTGATGTTGAAGTTACTGCCATTGAAGATGATGAAGAAGAAGGAAGTGTTGGTGGTAGAAGCGTGCGGTGCGGGTAGTAGGTAAAGTGCAGTTTGGATCAGCTTTGGTTTTTCTGGTTTGGTGTCTGGTGGTGGTGAGAGAGTGTGACTCTTTTTACTGTTGTATATATACACCAACGAAGTTTGGTAAAGGTTAAGGATGGAAACAAACAACACCTTAACACCAACACCTCTATTATGTGCTGATTGTCAATATTCTTAGAATGTCAGTTAAAGTTTTAGATATTATTAATGTATCAAATACAACACTGTACCCTAAAAAAATGTATGAAATACAACACTTCTAATTAAATATTTTTTAGTGGACTTATCAGTAACAACAAAAAACTTATTCTATTCATTGTCAATTTGTCATTAAATTGAAAAGGAAAAAATTATTAAACCAAATCAAATAAAACACATTGCACTATCTTCCGTTTAGTCATATAATTTTAATAGTAACCGGTAATCAGGTTAGGTATATCATTTTTGTTTAAAAGTTAAAATAATACCGTTAAGAGTAATAAAAATTCCCTTATTAGTATTTTTATTTTTTTCGTTAAAATATTGTTATTTGATTCCTCATTCAACACCAACAACGATTAATCATATAAATTAATTTATTAATTAAACCCTTAAATTATTTTTAGAAAATTAATATGTCTTCTTTGAAAGATTACATTTTAAATTAGTTTTTATTATATATAAAATAATTTTTTATTGAATAAAATAATTGTTAGATTTATTATTTTATGCAATCATTTATTTTTTATAAAAATAAATAAGATAACATTTAATCTTTTAAAATTATTTAGTAAAATAAATTTTTAAAAGTTTGTTTTTCAGATTCTCACTCAATACCTTATTGTTTAATAGAAATTGAATTTCTTGTTTTTTATGACATACATACATTAATTTAAGATTTTTTTTTTGATCAAAAAGAAATCAAAACAACAGAGCAGGAAAAAAAAATCTAAGGTCTAATCCTAGCAATCCCCGTAGCGTCAGCGAGCAGAGAAGAGGAGAGAGCTGCAGGACATTGATGCCAAAGATGAAGACCTTGATCAATGCCAAAGGAGGTACCATATTTTGCTAACCAGTCTGCACAATAGTTTTCCTCTCTTAAGGAATGAGTGAAAGACAAATGCCAATCAAGGTTCCTAAGGGAGATAATGTGATCAACAATAGGAACATGTGGGTGAGTATTGTGGACCCCATCTTCAATCAGCGACAAAGCCATTTGGGAATCAGATTCACAGATGATATGACGATAGCCATTATTCCAAGCTAACTGGAGCCCTTGAGCAATTGCTTGGAGTTCCGCATTCATATTTGTAGTAAAGCCACAGCCACCAGAAAATCCAAGAATCCAATGACCAAGGTGATTTCTAAAAAGACCTCCAAAACCAGACCTCCCAGGGTTGCCTAATGAGCTGCCATCCACGTTCAATTTAATGCAATTCTCAGGGGGAGGTGACCAAGTGACAAGTCTAGTAACCCTTGGAGTAGAAGCTGCAGCAAAAGCCTCAGCAGAAGCATCCAAAAGAGACCTGATCATGCTGATAATTTTCCAATTATCCCACTTGGAATCAGAAAAAACCTCCTCATTCCTAGCCTTCCAGAGAAACCAACAGCTAGTAATGAAGAGCAGGCCAAATTTACCAGTAGCATTAGTTTTAAACCAGTGACAAGGATCAGAATCATTGCTAAAAGAAGACAGTGCAGTGAAGCCAAAGAAAAGCCATATCCGATGCACTCTAGGACAATCTCTGAGAGTATGCAGAATATTTTCACTATCCATACCACACTTGTGACAAGAATGATCAGTTGTAGTCTGTCTAGTGAACCTGAAATAGTTAGTTGGAAGGCTGTTATGCATAACCAGCCACACAAAATGCTTCACATTCTCAGGCAGCTTCAATTTCCAAATCCAATTCCAGTTTGTGGGTAGCTGAGCAGATCCAGAAGCCTGAGGAGAATCAGATAGTTGAGAAAGCCAAAAATAAGCACTTCTGGTAGTGTATTTTCCCGTGGATGAAGAATCCCAAATGAGAATATCTGGGGAAACAGAATTGATGAAGACACTTTGCATTTCAAGCTTAATATCTTCAGGAAGTTGAGTATAAAGAATGTTAAAATTCCAATTACCATTGTGATAGATATCTTGGATTCAAAGATAAAGATCATGGATGTCAACAAAATGAATTCTATCACTGATTCTGCCATTATGGAGCCATCTCTCATACCATAAGGAAATGTCACCTTTTCCTACTCGGGTTATATAACCAGATTTGAGAATCTCAGCAGTTTTGATAATAGATTGCCAATGTAAGAGGCTCCTTGAAGTTTAGGACTATCAAAGATATGTGAATTAGGAATGTATTTAGAGGAAAGGAGCTGAACCCACAATTTCTCAGGGTGATGAATAATTTCCCAGACATGTTTTCCCAGCATGGCTGTATTCACAAGTCTAGCCTGCCTCAAACCAAGACCACCACAACTAATAGGTGTGCTCACCTTTTTCCACTTGACCCAATGGTTGTTTTTTCCTCCCCAAATAAACTGCTTGATGCTGGAATCTAACCTGTCACACACACCCTGTGGGATCCAGAGGTTGTGCATTGTATAAATAGGCATGGAACTTAAGACTGATTTTGTAAGAGTCACACGGCCAGCTCTGCTGAGCAATTTGCCTTTCCACCCAGCTAATCTGCTATTTATCTTGTCAATAATGAAGGAGAAATTGGAGTTGGTAACCCTGCCTTGCAACAAGGGGAAACCAAGATACCTGCCAATATTATAAGTGTGATGAAAATCCATCATGCTCTCAAATTTAGTCACCTTGGCCCGAGAGATATTCTTGGAAGGAAGGAACTTAGATTTGGAAACATTGACCTTCATACCAGAAGCTAAACAGAAAGAGTGGAGGACCTCTTTAACAAGTCTAATCTGGGAACATTTAGCTCTAGTAAATAGCAAGCAGTCGTCCGCAAAAAAAAGATGAGAGATTGCTGGACCATTATTAGAAATTGTAATAGGCAACCACTGATTATTATCAATTTTGGATTGAATCAGCATGGCCAGCTTCCCCATGCAAAGTAAGAAGAGGTAGGGAGACATAGGATCACCTTGCCTTAAGCCTCTAGTAGGTGCAAAGTTGTCAAGCCTTTCACTATTCCATTTAAGAGCCAAAGTAGATGAAGTAGTACAACTCATGATCAAGTTGATAATGTGAGGAGGGAAGCCAAACTCAGATAAGGTGAGCCTAAGGAAATTCCAATCAACACGATCATAGGCTTTTTCAAAATCAATTTTGAACATAAGAAAGCCTGTCTTACATTTCCGCTTGTGCATGTAGTGAACTATCTCCTGGGCAATGAGAGCATTGTCAGCTGTTCCTCTATTGGGAAGAAAGCTACTTTGAAGAGGGCCAATGATATCATCCAAGTGTGGTCTCATTCTCTTGACCAAAATTTTAGAAATAAGCTTAAGAAGCACATTACAAAGACTGATTGGTCTAAAATCCTGCATAGTCTTAGGAACATCAATATTGGGAATAGGGACAATCAAAGTCTCAGCAATATATTGATCAATGTGACCACTAGAGAAAGCCTTAGCAATCAAATCCAAAACATCATGGGAAACAATATGCCAGTAATTTCTAAAGAAGATTGGTTGAAAACCATCCGGCCCTGGTGCTTTATAAGGAGCCATGGAGAAGAGAGAATCCTTAACTTCCTGCATGGTCACTGGTTAAAGAAGCAGATCATGAAGTTGTTGACTGATCTTGGGAATATGAGGCAGTTGGAGACTAGCAGGGTCACAATAGTCATTAGATTGAAAGAGTTTTTTGAAGAAAGTATGGGCCTCTTTTTTAAGAATTTCCTCATCTGAACACCACTCCCCATCAATTTTCAAACTAGAAACCTTGTTCCTCCTCCTATGAATAACAGTTTGAGTATGATAGAATTTGGTATTTTTGTTGCCAAACTTAATCTAATTCTCCCTTGATTTCTGAAACCAAAGCAATTCCTCCTCCTTTAAAACTTTGGAGTACTGGCATTGAAGTTCCCTTTCCAATCTAATAAGGTCAGCAGAAGGAAAATAATCTAGCCGCTTGTGAACTCCTTTGATGCAAGCTTCAAGTTGTCTCTTTCTATTGAAGATGTTCCCAAAGGTGTCCTTGTTAAACTGAATTGACTTGTCTTTGATTCTGTCCAGCTTTTGAACTGCAATGCCACTGGCGTTTCTCCAGGTATCACGCACCAGATTACCATATTCAGGATAACCAATCCAAGCATCTTGGAAGTGAAATAACTTAGCACTCTTGCTTTTAAATTTAGAACAACTCAAGAGCAAGGGATTGTGGTCAGATTCATGTTGAGGCAAGACTTCTACTATGGCATGAGGGAGGGCTAATTGCCAGTCAACGTCAGCAACAGCCCTATCAAGCCTCTTTCGAACATGCCCTGCCAACTGAATGTTTTTCCTCCAAGTGAACAAACCACCAATACAATGAATGTCAAGAAAATTGCAACTAGTCAACATATTTGCCAAAAGTTCAGCTCTGCCAGGCTTGAATTGCCCACCAGATACCTCATGGGAAAATAAAATCTCATTGAAGTCACCAATTATCATCCAGGGCCCTCTGACTTGATCACGAAGCCGAGATAAATAATCCCACAGATTGCATCTTTTGGAGTATGTAGGAGAAGCATAGATGGAAGTGCAAAACCAAACCACATTTCTCCTTTTGATAGAAAAGGTAATGGCTTAATACATGCTATCCACAAGATCAAAAGTAGTGTCAGCAAGAGAAGTAAGGATCCAAATTCCCCCAGAGTGACCCCTTGCTTCTTGAAGGAAGATAGGATTGTAATCCAATGAATTCCAAAATTTACTGACTTTGGCAAAGGGCACATGAGTCTCACAAACACAAAATAAGGAAGGTTGATAAGACTTAACCAAATCACGAACATGGCGTTTGGCTTCAGGACTGAAGGCCCCACGAATATTCCAGGTCAGGATTGAAAAATTATGAAAACTATCCATTAACAAACTAATAAGAATAGGAGGGTTTAGAACCCACAACTTACATGGCCATGTCAGTTTCATTGAGTTGAGTTTCTGGGACCTCAAAAACCTCCTCATGATGAGCACTATCAATTTTTCCAATGTCTTGATGAGCAATAGCTGCTGTGTTCGCTGCTGCAACACCAACAGAAGAAGTAGCCTGCTCCATATGGTCATCTGCATCAGCATCATTATCAAGGAAAATAAATCTGTTAGGAGAAACAGCCTTAATATTCATAGCTGACTTGGCACCAAATCCCACATCATAATTAGGCCCTTTGTTTTTAACTAGTTGTTTATGAGGAGGATTGGTTTTAGGAGGGGGAGGTGGAGGACACGTGGGCTTTTGAAGCAGGTCAGGATTCGACCTCTGCCTTTTATTACTAGCCTTTGAAGAGTTTGACTTGGTCTTATCCAACTCAGCTGGTCCCCACTGAGAGTTATTAGCCTGCGAATTTTTTGCATGGGATTTGAACGTATCCCTGGAAGCATGCAAGTCAGTTACTATGGCCTTATTAACCGGGCCTCTTTTATCCTTCAAATTATTTCCTTTATTGGCAGCAGCTTGATTTGGAGGCTTGCGAATTCTCCGCTTGACAGTTAGCCAATCACCATGAGGATTCTCCTCCAATATTGCCCCATTAGTAATGTCTGGTTCCTCTAAATTCGCCGTCATTGTTGCCACCTTAATGGGCATTGAATTCGAATCTGAAACTACCGGAGCAGCCTTCTCAGTCACCTGAGGAATGGCAGGTTTTGTTGCTTCCGTCGTCGTGTTGCTCTTGCACTCCCGAGTTAGATGACCATAGCAGCCACACTTAGAACAAATACGATGGAAGCCTTCATATTCAACTTTATACCAGAAATCCTTTAACCAAACCTTTCAAATCACAGGTTTATTGAGATCGATTTCCACACAAACGCGGGCAAACCTTTCTCTTCGAACATCAAGGGTATTGCTATCTACCTTGATAGGCTTGCCAATCACTGCTGCCAAGGCTAACAGAACAATCTCATCATAGTAGAAAAGATTCAAGCCCGGAAAACGAATCCAAACCATTGTTTTATCAATCTTTGCCGTAGGAGCAATGAAATCTTGGGACCAGCATTGCACTGTAAGATAGTGATCAAATATCATCCATGGACCTTCATATATGACCTTAGTTCGGTCTGCCTCGTGATCAAACTTCACCATATAGAAGCCATTGCCGATATCCATAATCTCAAAGCCTGCAGTTGGCTTCCAAATCTTTTGTAGTCTTTCCTTCATTGTGAAGAAACCAATGTTCTTCCCGAGTAGTTTAACAACTAGTGCCTCCTTCCATGGCTCACAAAGTCCCTCGAAGACTTTTTCATTAATGTGCACCATAGGTAACAAAGGGTTGTTATCCTTATACTCTATTCTAGCTAGCTTCTCCTTGATTAAGTCGACTTTTTGGCGTGGTATGGTGGTATTTTGTTGCCCCATGACCATATCCCGAAAGGACATCTTAGGCTGTTTGGTGTGCGTGGGCTTATCTCCTCCATCATCCGGTGGTTTTTCTTTGGCCAGCGCCGAAAAGACAAAGCCATTGAGAGGAGGTTGAGACAAAGCCATTGTTTGATAGACACGTTCAAAGATGCTACTAACATACTTAATTTAAGATTTGAACTCAAGGAATTCGAATTCTTTTTACTCGGATCAATTAAAAGTTTACTTTTCATTTGTTTCTCATCAATTTATTTAATTGAATACATAAAAAATAGTTTTAAAAAAATTATAGAAACTTCTCCTAATTCAATTAACTTCAAATAAAATAAAAATATATGTGTGCAGAATGGATCGGACATGCAGTTTTATTGCTGACACGTAATACGAAAGATTCAAGAATCCAATCGAACAACCCACGTTGAGTGGCTTCTGTTTTGTTTTTTTAACTTTGCTCTTCCCAGCAACTGTCGTTTTACCTGGTCTCTTGGTCGTTTCCATCGTGGGTCACATTTGCAGATATATTTTCCCCCTTTTTTTTAAATTTTGCCAATTTATTATCTTTGCGAGTTCATCTTATTTTGCCACGTGGCTTAAGACGAATGAAGCACTATCTAGATCAAGATAAAATAAAGTGGCACGAGTCATTTAGCAGAATTTGTGGTCTCTAAGAGCATCTTTAGTGGTGATCAACTAAATGGGTTGGTTAAATTGCTTTTTGTGGGCCCATATTGCCACATGGGATTTAAGCAATCCATAAGCGATCCAACCACAATTTGCTCCAATGGTGGTTTCTTGGAAACAACCTATCTTGACCCCACACATTTATATTTTTTTATTTGCACTTAAATTTTTATCCAAATTTAAATATTAATTTAATTATTTATTTCAATTATTCAATTTTCCAGTTTTTTATCCGCTCAGCTCCATTGTTTTTTATCCAGAAGCTTCCACCAACACACAAACACACGCCTCTCATCTCCTTGACCTTCTCATCTCCCTCAGCCTCTCTCAAAAATCAAAAAAATCTTCTCAGCCTCTTCTTCTCCCTGTTCTCCCTCCCTCAACGGCCTCACCCCTGCCCTCTTCTCCCTGTTCTCCATCTCATCCCTTGCCATGTTCTCGTTCTCATTCTCGGCCTCCCCCTCTCAACTTCTCACTCCCTCACCTTTGCGATCTGATGCGGCACCGTCTCCCTCTGTCTCATCACCATCTCCCTCGGTCTCCTCTCCCTCCGTCTCGATCTCGCTCCCTCCATCATCCACCAGATCTGTCCCCCATGTTAAGACACCCAGTTTTCCCCTCTCTCTTTAACAAGTTTCTCCAGAATCTTCCACCACTTCTCTCTCACTCCCTCTTCTATGCGATCCACCACCACCTCTCAACTTCTCAACCGCCCTCGGTCTCATCACCATCTCCCTTGGTCGTTCTCATCTCCCTCCTGCAAGATCTCCCTCGGCCTCATCTTCCTCCGTCCAGATCTTGCTCCCTCCATTTCCCTTCGTCCGATTTCTGTTTTGCAAACCGATTTCTGTTTCGTCCGATTTCAAGGAACGCTTGTTCATGTTTTCTGGTTTGGGAAGAATCAATTGGTGTTTCTGAAGGGGAACAATGTATGTTGTGGTTTTTTTTTTGTGAGATTTGTAATTTGTAATTTTTGTTTCTGAGATTTTTAATTTCTATTTCTCCTTCTTCGTCTCTGATTCATGTTTCTGTTTCTGTTTGCATCAATGCAAGTTTCAGTTTTTTTCCCTCAATTTTTAACTGCAAATTTGATGGGAATGAGAGACAAAAAAACGATTAAATAATATTTAGTTTACGCTTAGTTTACGGCAACAAGCAAAACAACGGCAACTAGTTTTAAGAAATTGTACACGCCACGTAAGACTCCTCCATCGCTGATTTCTTGTAGTTGTCGGCAGCTAAAATAAGAAACGCTGGGAAGACACAGCGTTAAAGATGCTCTAAGAATCATCATTGTTGCAGTTAAAATGCTTGCCTAGAAAAAACGCGAATTCTGGGTTATAAACAGTATTTTTGTTATTGATTTTTATAATTTTAAAAGTAATGTATATGGATGTTTTTATAATGAAACGGGAGATTCAATTGGTGAAGAAGACATTGGTTCACTTGTGGTTAAACCGTGATTGAACTTTTTTTTTTTGACGGAATGGTTGAACTGATAATAATTCAAAATATATTTTAATATATTATAATATATCAAATAATATTTTTTTATCGGATTAAAAACTTTAAAAGCAAAACCAAAAACATCAGCTAGCAAGTAGAACGAGCAACCAACATGGTGTGTTATAAGTGGTAGATACTTGGGTCCCTTAACCATCTGGTCCTGGGTTCGATCCATGGCCGGTGCGTATGGAAAAACATCTGTTGGGAGAGGTCAACCCCTTAAATGGATCTCAGTTACCTCGAAGGATTAGTCTCTGCAGTTGCGCGTGGAGGATACCTTGGTTTACCAAAAAAAAAATGTAGAACGAGCAAATCTACTATATTATATAAAATAGAGTTTTGCCATGTTGAATCATGTCACGTGTCATTTGTCAAAATTATAGACATTCTTTTCCCGCCTAAAATAATTTTATTTATTTATTTATTATATTATTGTTTTAATATAATCAATTAGACATCTACTATATTATATAAAATATTTTTTTAAATGACTTATCGATTTTGAATTAGTGTAATCAATCATTATTATTATTTTTTCATATAAATTTGACAGCTTTTAATTTGACATTCACTATCAATCAAATAATTCATAATAAATTTGAATTCAAATGTTAAGTATGAATTTAAATTAAATCAACTTGAAGTTAACTAAAGAATTATACTAAAAATATCACTTAATCTATAAACATATTTATGAAACAAAAATAAATACCTATGTCTCCATTGTTATTTTTTTTTGTCTTTATTTTCTCATTTTAAAATAGTCAATTTCTACCCTCATTTTTTTATTTTTTATTTAATTTCAATGTAGAAATAAATACAAACAACACAAATTCAACCATTTTTATTTTCTTTCTCTAGGGTAAACTTCTATTTTTTTTCATTCTTTCTGAATGCTTTTCATGTTTTGTCTAACATTTAACAATAAAAGTTTGTTTGTTGACACGAATTCGGTCATTTAGATTTTATTATTAATTTTTACTATAAATTCACCTTAAAATCATATTATTTGTATTAGAAACCCACCCATGCTCTTTTTCTATTTTCTTTTGAAAATACTTTTGACTACTTAATTTTTTAAGTAACTCGATAAACCTCAAATCCCACCCGTGTGATGCACGGGTTAATACACTAGTTTAAAGGGATAAAGGGAAGATCTACCGAAGCTCTTTTCTTGGCCAACCAGTCTGTACGTTCATTCCCTACTCTAAGAGTGTACTAGAATGATACTTGCCATTGTAAGGCCTTGAATTTCTTGATTTGATCCTGTTGGGGAGTCCAGAGAGCACCTGAGACCAACAACAGACTAAGGACCAGGACCACTAAGAGACCCAGACACCACATCTCGACCCAAAACCTTAAGACATTGGGTATATGGGTCACCTATCATACATATCCTTCACTTAGCCTAATCCTAGCCAATGTGGGACTAACCACTCATACTTGAATTCTAACAGATCCACTAGAGGAGCACAAGGATGAGTGGGTGGAACTCCAATATGCACCATGTCAAGAGTAGAGCCCTAGAATCTGATTCACAATTGACAACCTTATATGATGCATTCCAGGCCAAATCAAGGCTATGAAGGGCAGTCATCAACTCTACTACTCCATAACAAAATATAAACAAAAAATACATGTAAATACATGTATTTTTTTACTTATATTTTGTTACGGATGGAGTATCTTTATTATTGCCAACGTCACAAAATCCATAGTATCTGGATACCATTCTCAAAAATACTAAAAAATGAGACAAAAATTAACATAAAATGATGTGTTTTGTAAGATAAAAAGTTCAATAATTAGAGGATAAATAATAAAAACCCATGTATATGGATTTTTATAACTTATTATTGGACCTTTATTTGTCTAGACAATATATTTTTTAATTACAAAAAATATGAAATTATTGAAAAATTAAAAATTGTCTAGTTCAAACCAATTTTGACGGCTTTTCACTAGTTCTGAAACCATATGATTTTTAAACGAACCGAACAAGTGGTTGGTTCCCATTCCAACTAGTCGGTCCAATTTTTACAAGCATGATGTATATATTAAAAAAAATACAAAATACTATGTGCATCAAATATTTCCACATCAAGTGATAAGAAGTTGTGTTTTCTTCTTGTAGAAATTTAAGCTTGAGTTTTGTAAATAAATAAAGTAAACATTGAAAATAATTGGGTCTCTTTATTGAATTAGGAATGCAACTCGGCTCAAGGGTTTAAAATTACTTTCATAGAGGTTAAAAAAATTATAAATACATATTAATTTTAATAATTACTTCACTTTTCATTTGTTTTTAATTGTCCGACAGTTTCTAACGTATTTCCATAATTTCAAAAAGAACCAAAATTTCAGATTCGATTTCGATATGGAATGATTTCGTATTTCTACATCCATTACCATCCAATCAAAATACTTTCTATCCATTTTTTTTCCATATCTATATTAACATCTTCCGCTATATAATTTTGGATAGAGATATCACCCGTTATATCCAAAACAAAAGGACATATTTTAATAAATTTTTATTATTACTAACCACCCTTTCTCCACCCATTTCCCATCTAAAGATGGAAACATGCTAACGATATAGTGATGTCTGTCAAACAATTTCATTGGGCCGAGCTGGGGGCTACTATCTAGGGTTAAATCCCGACCCGACCCATTGCGTAAATAACTTTGTAAGGGCCAAGTGAGGACCAACCCATGAAAAGTGACGAAGGGCAGAGGAGAAATTATGGGAAAAGAATCATGCTTCCCACATCAAGGGTTTTAGAACCCTAGAGGATCACCCCTCTCAATCCTAATAAATTATTGGGAAATATCCTCACTTGACCAGGTTATGACATAAACACCCCCACACTGTATGAATACCCAACACCTTAGGACTAAAGGTACGTCACTAATATCCTTGAAATACTGTTACCATGTCAAAATTTCATCTGACCTGAGTGTTAAAGTGTATTTACATGTACTTCTCGTTTTCTCCACGCATCACCCACAAATGAGCTTACGCCATCTTTTCCATGGAACCCCAATGGGACCCATTCAATACCATCCAGCTAGGGGTGACCTCAACACGAACACATACCAATTAGAATCAAAACTAAATATAAAAGAGTATATAATTCTCTCTTTTTCTCTCTGTATGTGTATATATAAATATATATAATAGATGGAGATAGAATTATAGATTTTCTTACCATGCTCCGGTTCCGTAGCCGCATAAGAACTTTTCTTATTACCGAGTTTGAGTCTGCGGAAGTAAGGGTGGGTGATTTCTACCCCAATTGGATGCGTACGTCTGTTTAGTTTGAATGCTTATAACCTTTTTGGTCATTCAAATTGCGAATAATTAACACACACAAACTCGTTCTAAAGTTTTCAAAATGATAAACTACATATATCTTGTCATCCATACGAATTAAGATATATTTACCCGTTTAAACAATTTGACACCTTCAACATTTTTATGCGCGCATGTACGTAGCAATTTGTTCATTAACATATTAATATTTTTTTACCTTTGGATTATATCAATACCTAACACTTTTTGTTTTGCACTCAAATGTCGTATGCAATGAAAATCAAAGTCAAAACTTTTAACCTACACTCTTGAGATCATTATGACCATGTCCATGCACAACAAGCAGACTAGTTATAATAAACAAAAACAAATTGAAATTAAAACCCTTGCCTTGAGAAAGACCAAAACCATTCACCATCAATACTTTCATAAGGTAAAATTAAACATGAAGCTGGGTAATGATGACAATTAATTAAATTTATAAAATAATAAAATGTTAGTTGGATTCGTAGAAGGAAAAGTTCAAATTAAAGAAAGTGTCCCCAGCTTTTATTTCCTCTCCTGACCAAATCCACAAGAACTTCTATCCTTGGTAGTTGGCAATTATGTATAAAAACCCTAGAACATGTACCAAATATATCTCCACCATCATATCCAGGAGCTAATAATCTCTTTGACACCCAACGTTCTACTTACAAAGCCAATTCTTAAACATGCCGCGCCAAAGCCACATTTCCATTGCAATTTTGCTAATATCCATAACCATCCTATTTTATTCGACATTAACTAGAGCTCTTGATGAACCTGGTATATATATTCAAATAATCTCTGTCTTTCTTTCAAATTTTCGTTAATTTTAATTTCCTATAAGATTTTATTGTGGCTCTCTTCCATTGAACTATTTTGATAAAATTTTGGTACATTAATTAATACAAATATATATTGGTGTGAAGAGTACGGTTACAATGAAAAAAGTGCAAATGGGCCACAACACTGGGGTGATCTCAAGAAAGAATGGGAAGCTTGTAAAAACGGGAAAATACAATCTCCTATTGATCTGTCCGGTGATAGAGTGAGAGTGATCCCAAAGTTTGGGAAGCTGAAGAGGAGCTACAAGCCTCAACATGCTACTGTGTCGAACCGCGGTCATGATGTTGCAGTAAGTACAAGCCTGATCTAGCTATCATGCTCATGTCGATCTAAAATCTTGTTATGAAATAATAATGCACAATTGTCATGGTTAATTAATTAATTAATGCATATGGTTGGTCATATAGTCTCTGCTGAATATATCCATATACTATACATGTAATGGTTGCAGGTGAAGTGGGAAGGGGATGCTGGCTCGATAGTCATCGATGGAACACATTTCTTCCTCCAACACAGCCATTGGCACTGGCCTTCCGAACATACCATCAATGGCCGGAGGTTAGTTTGCCTTCCTCAGAACCACTTCTTTTTAATCTCATATCAAATATAAACATTCAGAAGTTCAATTCTTTTTGCAACTTCTGTTCTTTTCATATATATAAGTTGTAGACTGTTTTTGATTCTATTTGGATTGGCTTATGAACAACTTATTCGGGTTTATCTACTGACATAAACACTTATTAATTAGAGTGTTTGAAGTGCTTATGGAAAAAAAACTTATGACGTATCTATAAGATGTTTTCAGCTAATTTTGATAAGCTCTTCAGGATAACTTATGAAAACAACTTATAGTTTATATGAAAATAATTTGACTATATTTTATCTTTGATTATAGAAATAGTTTATACATGATAAACACTTATCTTATAAATGCTTAATTAAGTTAGTTGAAAAACATTTATAAACATGTTCATAATTAAGCTATTTTCATAAGTCCTCCCATATAATTATACAAGTATTTATGTCATACTGTTTTTTTTTTTTTTGCTTTTTTAATAAAACTATGGTGACTTGTCACCTTGCTTAAAAAAAAGTCTTAACATAATACTACTAGAAAAAGTTGAAATATCAATGATAATTAGAGATAAAAAAATGAAATTGATCACCAAAATTGACGTCACTAATACTTAGAGACAAATTAGAGACATATTTTACTTGTTTCGATCTCTAAATTTCCGTCATGTCAACTTAATTACAACTAGATTGTAAATAAATACCTCGGTCATGCATATTATACCCAAAAATATAATTAAATACGAACCACAAACTAGAGTAGTGTAGTTCCATTGTTTCATCGCTGACTCTCTAATTTTGGTCTTTAATTATTATTAGGTATGATTTGGAGTTACACATGGTTCATGTTAGCCCACAGCCAAATGGAAAAAACAAGACTGCTGTTGTAGGTCTTTTGTACAAGTATGGTTCTCCCGATCCATTTCTCTCTAAGGTACGTATAATAATAAAATACGAATTATAACAAATGAATAAGAGAGGAAAAGCACACGGCTACAATATTAATCTTGAATGTATATATATACATTTCAGTTGGGAAAATACATAATGGACATTCCTGTTGAGGAAGAAGAGAAAAGCATAGGGATTGTTGATCCCTCAGAAATCAAAATGGGCAGCAAGATGTATTATAGATACATGGGATCACTCACTGCACCTCCTTGCACTGAAGGTGTCATTTGGACCATTAATAAGAAGGTATATTACTTTTTTTTCCCTTCTAAATAATCCTTCTCATTAGTTGATTATTAATGTTTATCCTCCAAAATTTTTGGCCATCCTTAATCATGATTATCTTTTAATTAATGTTGATTTTTTTATTTCTCTCATTAGATAAGAACAGTTTCAAGAGGGCAAGTGAAGTTATTGAAGAATTCCGTACTTAAAGATGTAAGTAATAAACTTCATTCTTTTGGGAAAAACCAAAGACACCCCCATTTTTGCTAATATGCACCCATCATTCAGAAGTTTATTTTTGGAGGTGTATGTTTTTGTCATCTGAAAGTTTATCTTAGGACAAATTCTAACAAATTATGTCGTTTGAAAATAAATTTTCGGAGGAGGGTAGGTGCATGCTAACAAAATGAGGTGTTTTTAGCTATATTCTTTTTAAGGGAGACCCATTGTTGTTGTGGGCTCCTGGGGAAGCCCACAAGAGGTCCTATAAGAAGGAGAGGGGCAAAATGGATGGAATTTTGACCAAAAAACAATGGTTGGAAAAAAAAACGTATAGTACATTTTGATATTAGAACATTATGATATTATTGCACTCTTAGTATATATAGTGGCAAGATTTTTTCATGTTATATTTTTGAATGAAAAAATAAATGTTGAGAACAATACTATTAATAAATAATAGTTCTAATGAAGTTTTTTGTTGGGGTAAAATCATAAGTATTTATTTTAAAAAATGAAAGCCTGTTATTCCTAGAAAATTATAGTTGTTTGCTCAAAAAAAAAAATTATAGTTGAACTTCATCTTCATTGTTTTTTGGTACATTTGAACTTCATCTTCAATTAATAGTATTATGTACTCCGTCACAGTATGCAAAAAGGAATGCGAGGCCGATGCAGCTCCTCAATCAGCGAGAGATACAACTTTACGTACCAAACGCAAATAATATACCTCAGTATTGATTTATGCGTTATTGTAATTTTTTTTTTCTTTTAAATTGATTTGGTTCTATATTTGTTTAAAATGTCCATTCATGTGTATAATGATGTGTTTTCCTGGGTGGAAGCACATAGAAGACAAATAGATATTGTTGTTCTTTTGCATAATTTTTTAATAAAACTGTTATCTCCTAGTTGGGGGTTATTGTAAAAGAGTTTGGATATATGTCTCGCAATCACTATACAAATATAGCAATATTAAAAAAAAAACACACAGTGGGGAGAAAAATAAAAATAAAAAAATTCAAATTTCCTTAGTTACACGTATTTTATTTTATTTGATAAGATAATTTGATAAGGAGTACTCCGACTCGTATACCAAATCAAAGATCAAATCATAATACTAATGATAAACGTGTTTTATTACATTGAAATGGACAACAACACCAATTAGAAAATGCTACTAACCAAGACCATGATATAATCTTTATCAAATCAATCAAAACATTAAAATCGAAGCCGGAATTGCTAAAGATGATTCCATTCCTCAATAACCAAATACTCCACACACTACCGAATGAAATAACATTTGCCAAAACCTTTTTTTATCTTATTTCCGCAAACTAGTCCCCTGCGATTCAAATAATGTTCAGCAAAGGTAGACGGAAGAACAACAGAGTATCCCAGCCATATATAAAATTTGAAGCCCAACCATTATAGGAGCAAGAACATGTAAAAGAATAAATGAGAAGCGCTTTCAGCTTTAGAGTCACAGAAAACACACAGAACTCCTCAAGATATTGCTGCAGAATTTGTCTAAACAACAAATTACTTCTTGTGGGCAATCAATCTAGAGCTAGTTGCCATGAAAAAGCCAATTTTTTTTCTTTTTCTTGGAGCAACACAACTCCAAAGAGTTTTGAAAACAAGAGAGATATAAAAAACAAATCCAACATAGGGTACCTTCTCCATCAAAAACATATATGTTGATCTTGCGCAAGTTCGAGATGGACAATTCATCCAAACCCTTTTGTACTCTTTATCTTTACATAGGGCCGGCCACTGTTTGAATGTTAACAAATTCTAAAGCCAAGTTTTCCTCCCAAGAGAAAAGTTTCTTCTCCACCTCTGTTATGAATGAGGATATTCAAATGGAGCAAAATGACCTCATAACAGATTCGGTTGGCGAGAGAATTGATCAAGGACAGATGGCACACGATCATGATATCATGGAAGTGAGAAGAGGCAAGAGAGAGAGAAGGCCTAACAGAAAATATTCCTCCGATGCTGCTTAAAAGGGGAGCTGATTGCTGTTGTGAAACTACGCAAAATTTCCCCATGGTCAGATAAGTGGAAGAACAAAAATAAATGCGGAAGCACACACAAAAATTGATAACGGAGTTCGGCCAATTATGCCTATGTCTCCGGGCTGCTGCAGACCTTTTATTGAAAAAGGAAATATACACTGTGTTTACAAACACTCACACTCTCTCACAAAACCCACAACCCAATTACACCTAAAGAAATATTTCTCTCTAAATATTTCTCACAAAATTCCCTCACTGGAAATTTTCTCTCTTCCTCTCTCGGATGAAACTCACTACTTGTTGGAATAAATTTTTTCTCATCTCTCGACTTCCTTTTATAGGCATTGTTCATTGAAAAATTTGCATCGCATGCAAATATAGTTGGCATCGTCTTTGATTTCTTTTTTCCTGCACCATATTTCTTTGGTTTGACTTTTAGTGGGTGGATGTGCAAAAAATTCTTCTTCCTCCTTTCTGTGCAATTAATATAGGTTGTTGGGGAGGTGCATTTTTGACTAACAATCTCCCACTTGAAGACTGATTTCAATCGGTCTTCACACCTCAATCAATGCAGCAGCCTTTCATGGTCTGTTATTCAAGCAGGTCAACCGAAATTGAGCATAACTTCAGTTTGTCGATAGTCACCACCTTTGTTAACATGTCTGCTGGATTCCAACTTCCTTGGATCTTCTTTAATGTTAGCACCTCATCCTCAACTAGAGATCTGATGAAGTGCTAACGAAGACCAATGTGCTTTGTTCTGGAATGAAATGCTGAGTTCTTCGCCAAATGTATTGCACTTTGACTATCACTGTGCAAAACACTCTTCTCTTAGATGAATCCTAACTCTGTTAACAATCATTGAAGCCATATCAATTCTTTGCTGGTGTTTGTGTTATGTCTGTCCTTGTACATCACTCTTTCATTGAAGATCACATCTCTATTGCGGATCATCTTTTTTGTTTTTATCATCCCAAAGGCGGTAGCCAAACTCATCCTCACCATAACCGATGAAAGTGCACTTCTTCGATTTGGGATCAAGCTTATTCCTGCCTTGATCACTGATATGCACATATGCCACACAGTCGAAAACTCTAAGATGTGAGAGTTCTATCTCTTTTCCGCTCCATACCTCTTCTGGTATTCTGTGCTCTAATGGTACCGACGGACCTCGGTTGACCAAGTAAGCCTTGTGTTGATCGCTTCGCCAAGAATCGCTTGAAGCCTGACTGCACCCGCAAGCTTCTGGCTCTTTCAGTCAAAGTTCGGTTCATACGCTCAGCTACACCATTGTGTTGAGGCGTACCTGGCACGGTTCTCTCCATTCTGATCCCGTGCTCATAGCAGTGAATATCGTGTCTTCATATTCACCACCATTGTCAGTTCTGAGCTTTTTGATATTCAACCCTGTCTCATTTTCTACCATGGCTTTCCACATCTTGAAAGCCTCGAATACTTCAGACTTATGTTTTAGAAAGTATACCCATACCTTCCTAGAGTGATCATCGATAAAAGTCACGAAGTATTGCTTTCCACTAGTGGATGAGACAGTCTTTGGACCCCAAACATCAGAGTGAACAAGCTCAAGTTTCTCCTTCTTTGGGGTTCTTCCACTTGTCTGAAAGCTAACTCGTTTCTGCTTCCCAAGTATGCAGTCTTCACACATGTCAATTTCTACTGACTGAAGACATGGTAATTTTCCCTTCGAGTGTATGATCTTCATCCCTTTCTTACTCATATGGCCTAGTCTCTGGTGCCACAGATTGGGATTTTCATTTGCTGCAACTGCAATCAAATGGCATGCTCCTGTTGTGTTGTAAAGAGTACCACTCTTTCTACCACGAGCAATTATCATTGCACCATTTGAAATCTTCCATTGATCGCCGTGGAAGTAGGCATGGTAACAGAACCCGAACCCGCGGGTACCCACCCGACCCCGACCCGATTTTGACGGGGAAAACCCGTTTTGACCGGGGGTGGGACGGGGTTGGGGATGTCGATACCCAACCCGCCCCCGACCCGAACCCGCCCAATAAAATATAAATTGTTAATTTTTATTTTATTTTATGCATTTATACTCATTCATTTTGTTTCATATATTTTATTTATTTTTAATTTAATCTCTTTTCAGTCGAACATTTTATTTTAATGTTTTTTTATTTTATTTTATCATTGTATAATAATTATGATTTTATTTTATTAATTATCATAACTATAATTTTTCAATTTTTCTACATATTTAGAGCTGAGTTGGGGACCCGCGGGGAAACCCGACTCTATCGGGACGGGGATGAGGAAGGCAAAACCCGAACCCGTTGGAAATGGGGACGGGGACGGGGACGGGGGAGGCAAAACCCGCCCCCGACCCGGCCCATTGCCATGCCTACGTGGAAGACTGTTGTGTAGCCGTCACTAGCCAACTGGCCTATTGAGATTAAGTTCTTCGTCAGGTCGGGAATATGTCTGACATTTTTCAATTCCCATTCAGACTCGTTCAACTTAATCTTCACTACACCTTTGCCGACAATCTCACAAGATTGTTCGTTACCAAGGTAAACTTTACCAAGGTTTCCGGGTACATAATTCTAGAAAAATTTTTTCTGCGAAGTGGCATGAAAAGATGCTATAGAGTCTAATACCCAAGACTCTTCCTTGCTCTCCAAAGAGCATATCAACGCGTCACCTCCTCCTGAGGTGGAAGCAACATTTGCCTCGTCTTTTGCCTCCTGGTTCTTCGGTGGACTACTGCACTGATTTTTGTAGTGGTCGGTCTTTCCGTAATTCCAACACTCGATAGTCTTCGAGTTGGAGTTGTGAGAATGATGATGATTTCTGGATTTGGACCGCCTGCTCTTTGATTTGCCGCGTCCTTTTCCTCTGGTTGAATTTCTTCCTCTTGACTCTGTATGCAATACTGAAGAGGTTGAAGATTCCCCCAACTCTCTGCGTCGGATCTCTTCATTGAGAACCAGATCACGAACATCATCAAATTTCAACTTATTGCTCCTCGATGAGCTACTCACAGCTGTGACAGTAGCATTCCAACTTTCTGGTAGGGAAGATAAAAGTATTAATGCTCGTACCTCATCATCAAATTCGATTCCAACTGAACTCAACTGGGTTGTGACGAAGCTGAGTTCATTGAGATGTTGCACTACTGATGCACCTTCAGTCATCCGCAAGTTAAATAACCGCCTCATCAAATGAACTTTGTTTGAGGCTGATGGCTTTTCGTACATGTTGGAAAGAGTCGTCATAAGACATGCTGTGGTCTTTTCCTTTGCAATGTTGAAAGCAACATTACGGGATAACGTCAATCGGATAACACCAAGGGCTTGTCTATCGAAAAGGATCCATTCATCATCCTTCATCTCCGTTGGTTTCTTTCCTGTGAGAGGTTGATATAACTTTTTCTGATACAAATAATCCTCTATTTGCATCTTCCAAAAGCCAAAGTCCGCACCATCGAACTTTTCAATTTTCACCTTTCCTTCGTCTGCGGCCATCACTCCCACTTGAGTCTAACTTCTCAGGATTGTTTCTGACAATTTATGCGAACCATTGTGCTTTAGAACACCTCCATGGATAATTGAAATTGGTAGCGTCGACCAATTTCACTATTCACAAAAATTACTATTTACGTGAACAGTATCTTCACCAACATTTAACAGAAATAACCAACTAGCTTTGATACCAGTTGTTGGGAAACTACGCAAAATTTCCCCATGGTCAGATCAGTGGAAGAACAAAAATAAATGCGGAAGCACACACAAAAATTGATAACGGAGTTCGGCCAATTATGCCTACGTCTCCGGGCTGCTGCATGCCTTTTATTGAAAAGGGAAATATATATTGTGTTTACAAACACTCACACTCTCTCACAAAACCCACAACCCAATTACACCTAAAGAAATATTTCTCTCTAAATATTTCTCACAAAATTCCCTCACTGGAATTTTTCTCTCTTCCTCTCTCGGATGAAACTCCCTACTTGTTGGAATGAATTTTTTCTCATCTCTCGACTTCCTTTTATAGGCATTGTTCATTGAAAAATTTGCACAGCATGCAAATATAGTTGACATCGTCTTTGATTTCTTTTTCCTGCACCATATTTCTTTGGTTCGACTTTTAGTGGGTGGATGTGCAAAAAATTCTTCTTCCTCCTTTCGGTGCAATTAATATAGGTTGTTAGGGAGGTGCATTTTTGACTAACAATTGCCAATGATTGGTGTGCAGAATTTGGTGAATCCAAGACCCTTCTCCCTTGATATTTCTCTGTTTCCGGTATTCCTCTGTCAGAGGGTACTTCCTATGTTATTTCCCTTTTTAGTTGTATTGATAAGATATGGAATGTTTCCATAGCTGATTCTTGTGTTTCTGTTTCACTATTGTATTGCTGCTATTGACAATTAGTGAATACACTCGAGTTCCATTTCACCTTCATATTGTTCTGTTGATTTATCTGAGCATTACAACCTCCAATTCCAAATCCATTCATTACTGTTAGGAAACAATTATCACGAAAATCTAAAACAAAGAAAAGATACGCAAGAAAGGAACACACGTTTTGATAACAGATTTCGGCCAATTGTGCCTACGTCTCCGGAGCAAAGCGGCTCATTTTCTTATTATAAGAATCAGGGTTACAACTTAAGTATTTATAATACAATATAGCTTTCGCTCCACTTGATGGGGGCTCCGCCCCCCAAGCGCCCTCGCTTGCTCCATTCCAGTGTCTGTCGACCTTTCCTCATATATAAATATGAGCCATGCACAACAATTACCATTCCACAATCTCATATATGCTACAAATTACAATGGCTATTTTGTTTTCACACAAATTGAACAACCTATGAAACATATCTTCAAAACTTTATTTCTCGACCACTCATCTTGCCAAAATAACGTGTTTCTTTGTCACACTATTTGAGAACCATTGTAAACAAGCAGGAAAATCATAATCAAAATAGGATATATCTCTCTGCCTGTATAAGCATTCCATTTGTCTTTAAACCTAGCAACACCTTTACTTCAAAACAGGGAGTTGAATTACATCTTTATCCTGCAAATTTCTCCACCTCCACGTCCCTACAAGACAAAAAATAGATGCTTTCTGATTTTTCACACTCAAACCACCCATTCCCTTAGATTTTCAAACTTGTGGACTAATTGATCCATCTCGTTGTTTCTCCTCGCAATCACCCTATAAAAAGGACCGCTGAAATGAAATCAACAACTTTAGAACTTCCTTTGGGCCAAAGTTGTCAAACATGAGAGTCTAGACAGACTCGTGGAGCATATGTAGACTCGACTCGTAAACTCGTACGAGTATATCTAATGCTTAAAATAATATTAATGAGAGAGTCTAAACAAACTCGTGGAGCATAGGTAGGCTCGACTCGTAAACTCGTACGAGTTTACGTAATATTTAAAATAATATTAAACAAATCTATGCCTCACAATTATTACTTACTATAATATCATCAAGACAAAAATAAATAAATATTTATAGGAGATCTTGTGCACTTGACTTGCTTTTATATTTAAAAAAAAACATAATCTATTTACTTGCTTTTATATCGCACACAAACTTAATATGTTGAAAAATTCAAAAACTGTTACATAGACTAATTATTTATTTCAACAATTTTATTATTTTTCATTTTTTTAAATTTACATTAGTGGTGTGTTTTAATTTACATAATTTATTTTTATAATCTAATTCACAAATTAAAGTTTTATCTCCTTATATATAATTTTGACAATTTTATTTTCAAAATAATTTTTAATTTTAAATAAATATTATTACTAGTTATTAAATGATAAATAAAATAAGAATGAAGTCCAACGATATGCACTAGAATCAAGTACTGACATCGGAGAAGTATTTTTCATTTTTTTTAGATACAGTACAACCTCTAAAATCCAAACACATAGAGATTATAAAAGACAAATACTATGAGAGATATGTAATTATACAATATTTTTTTTGACAAAATGTGATTTATATAAACTAAAATACAAATGATGTGACAAGAAGGGGAAAAGGCTACAGTGCAGCGTAATGAATGAAAGGGCTACAAGGCTACCTAAGACAAGGGGTATCTATTACCTAATTTTGTGTGAACATTAAAATAAAATACAATAAAATATATGTATCAGAATTGCTTGTGTCAGGGTGGGCCCAAGGGGGTTGCAAGTGAAACAACCGCTTTAGGCCTCAAATTTTTTTAGGCCCCAATTTAAAAAAAAAATTAACTAGTAGTATTAATTACATTAGTATTGATTTTTTATGCCCATAATATTAATTTAACTCACTACTTTTGCTACTAATTAATTCGGCAAAAAAAAAATGAATCAACCATGTGAATGCATTTAATATTTATTTTTGTATTGTTTAACATTATAAAAATTAATTAGGCCTAAAAATACCTCTAATTTTTTTGTTATTAGTTTTAAAAAGGCCTTAGTTCAAATTTCGTTTTAGGCCTACACACATGTTGGGCCGGCCTTGGCTTGTGTGTGTAAAGGACGATTGATCTTTCTCTTTTTTTGTACACGTACGGAGCAAAACTTGCGGACTCGGCTTAGAACGAAACGTATGAAATGATATCATTTTGGTTTTTTTTTTCAAAATGTCAATACTGACTCGCTAACTCGGCATAGACTCACGAGTCAGTCTGAGTCTACCACGAGTCCACCCGAGTTTGTGCAGAAACGAGTCGCAAGACGAGTCAACTCGTTTCGTCCATGTAGAAACATAAACTCATAGAATCGGACGAGTCGACTCACGAGTCTAACAACCTTGCTTTGGGCTCTAAAAAATAAAAAATGGTATTACCTAAGCAAAATGGAAATAAAACTAATTGTTCTTGAAATTTAATTATCATAGTAATTAAGCATTTATATCAATAATAAATACGAATAATATATGCCTATTTATAAACCTAAATATTATTTAAGGATTTAATTGGTATGTACTGTCAATGTAAAGTTCTTTTACACTGTCAACCAATCATAAATTGTTACATCATTAAAAGTGTTTGACTTAAATTATTACTATCTTAAAGGTCACACATAAGATGATTTGTGATTGATTGACGGTGTAAAATTTTTTTCACTTAAAGTGAATCAAAATTAAACTCATCATATTTTTTTTTGATAGAACAAAGGAAGAAGGCAAAAGCCTACAAAACAAGCCTAGGAAAGCTGCAACCCCGAAGATCTCCACCCACAAGCAGGGCGAGCTCGGGAGAAGCTACAGAAATAATAGAAACCTCAACACCACTGTCATGGCCTAAATTGGCCAGATAATCAGCACACATATTGCCTTCTCTATAGGTATGAATAACTTCCGTGCTCCAACCAGGGAGGGACAACAACGAAAGGATCTCAACCAAGATTGGTTCGAGAAGAAAAACTAACTTGAAATATTTTAAGTTTTATATAAACATAAAACTAATTAATCAATATAATTAATATAATATTACTAACAATAAAAATATAACTTTTTTTTTGTTTTTCTTTCAGGTTATTCCAATATGATACTCCTTCCGTCTCATATTATTTGTTATGTTTGGTGTAGCGACCAAAAAATCCGGAGGGATTTATTCGAGTTTAATGGAGCCGCCACCAATAATTTATTTCATAGGGAAAATATTGGAAAAAACCTTTTTTTGAAGAAAAATGGTCCTTGAGACCAGATTTGGGTTCGGGAGTCGATTATGTGTAGGGAAGGTATTAGTACCCTTCAACATCCTTTCGAAAAAGGTTACTTCTAATTAATTGTGCAAAATTTATTAACTTCTAAAAAATATATTTATTTCCCTTTTATTTAAAAAAAATTAACCAAGATAAAAAAAAAAAGAGGACTTAATAAAAGTCGTTTATTTTTGCGCTTGACAGGAGTGGGCTCCTGCTCCTACGTATCTTCGGGTGCAGTGGAGAAATCAAAGGCTACGTAGTTCTTGGGTAGAAAAGGGTTGTGTGTTGGTTGATTTTAATTGTATATTTTTTGATGGAAAAAAAGTAGGTTTTGTAGGGACCAAACAAGAAGCAATCAAGAGTGGTCCTCACAAATAACCTATTTTGTTTAGAAAATTAAATGTTCGCGATGATCAAACGGGAAGCAATCTCGAGTGATCATTACTAGTAAAAAAAACTTAATTTTATTTTTATGAAGAAGATAGGTTTTCATGGGGACCAAACAAGAAGCAATCAAGAGTGATCCTCACTAATAACCAATTTTATTTAGAAAAATTAAGATATTTATAATGACTAAACGGGAAGCAATCTCGAGTAGTCATTACTAGTAAATTAATTTTCATGATTTTTATCATGTGATTTTTCAAAAAAAAGTAGTGTTTCAAAACTTGTATGTGAAATTTAGTTGAATGAAATTGTATTAGTTTGACTAGTAAAAAAAAGCATCCATGTTCATAAAAAAAACGAATGGGCTAAAGCCCAATATTTAAAAAAGACTAACTACAAAAAAAAAAGGTTTGGCAAATGATAGAAAAACAAGCAACAGTGGGCTGAAGCACAAAAAATAAAAAGGGACCAGAATAAAAGAAAAAGGAAAGAAAAGAAACAAAAGGGGTGGGGGCATGTAAATAAAAAATTGGGCTGAAACCCAAAACAAAGAAAGAAAAAAAAATGAAATAACATAAAACAAAAAAAAGGGTCAGCAAAACAAAATGGGCAACAAGCCCACAAAGCAAACAATCTAGAATCCTCTGTTAGGTTAAAATGAAAGAAAAGAAACAGGGAAAAAGAAAAGATGAGGCGCAGAGGGAGAAAGAGAGTTGATGAGAGAGAAAGAGAGAGAAGGAGGGTGAGAAGAAGAAAGGGAGGAGGGGGGCACGCGGCCGCGAACAGGGAGGCGGGGATGCGCGAGAGAGGGAGGAGGAACGGTGGGGGAGATCACGCAGAGGAGAGGGAGGAGGAACGGTGGGGGAGATCACGCAGAGGAGAGGGAGAGTGAGAGAGAGAAAGATCGTGGGAGAGATTGTGGGAGAGGGGGTTTTACCTTCTTCTTTGCGTTTTTTCCCTGCTTCTGCGTTTTTTTCTTGCTTCCTCTCCCTGCTTCTTCTGTGTTTTTTTTTTGCTTCTGCTTACTTTTGCGTTTTTTTTGTTTCCTCTGCTCCCTTTTTTTTGTGTTCTGATTTGGTGAATTAGGGCTTCAGTGTGGAGCCTCTAATTCTTTGGTTGGTGGTCAAAAAACGCCCAGAAATCTCCCCCCTTTGAGTGAATTTGCTGGTGGTATTTATAGGTGAAGTTTTGCATTATACGAGATATAGACATTGTGTGGCCAATTTTTATCTCTGCATCATCTTTTTTATTTTTTCAAATTGTTGCCATTTTGGTGTTTCAAGTGCTATGCCCGTTGCTTGTATTCCCTCAACCCACTGCTGCATTCATGCTTATAGTAATTGTTTCTGGTTTGACTTTGTTTTCTTCCATTTGTGCTTAATTAGACAATGCACTTTCTTCGTAATAGACTGTTGTCTTTCTTTTTGTAGGTTTTGACTAGCAGCAAGACAGAGAAACAAGCTACCTCAAAGGAAGACCATTTGTCTTCTTCCCCTTGTCCCAACATCTCATCGCAGCAGATGCTGCATTCCCTTTTTTTTGTACGCTTTGTCCCTTTGTGCAGGAGCCATGCTCCCTGCAATCTTTATTTTTTTCCATACGTTTTGTCTCTTTATAATTTTTGTTTTTTTGTTTCCGTTTAATTCACTCAAACATTGGTCTGTATATATTTTTTGATATGTAATGGACATTGGACATTGGTTATATCTTGGGCTTGCTTGACTATTTGCACCTCCTTTTTTATTGTAATTGGACTGAAATTAGCCCAAAGGATTAACATAAAAATGAACCCAAAATGTGTTGCTAAGGATAAAGTAAAAACAATAAATTATAGGAGGCAGGTGGACAAAATTAGGGTATAACATTTGGAATATTTCATTGTTTCAAATTATTTGTCACTTTAAAATATCAATAAGTATTAATTATTTATTTTTCAATAATACTCTTATTCATTTGTATTTCAACTAACAATATTAATTAATTATCATATCTAACTACCACTTCACTACTACTAACTATTCCAGTTAATAAGAGTATTTTAGTTAAGAGATGTTATTTTACTATGAAAATTTGTACGTATAATTAATTATTTTTTTAAAAAATATGTATAATTTTAAATGACAAATAATATGAGAGGGGGAGTAATAAAGAGATTGGATAAAACTTTTCTCTTTTGCTGAAAATTTTAGTTAAAAAGTGCGAATCCTTCCGATGTAGAAGACAAATGGGAATGGCACCATGCATGAAATCATAGGTCTGTGGATGTCATTATTGGTGCCTGAGCGCGAGGGAGACCCCACCTGGTTGAAATTTGGGATTACAGTCTTCGGGAAAAAGGTAGTGATAAATAAGCAAATAACGGAGTCAAAAAGGTGTCCATAATAGTGGCAGTGTAGCAGTGAGATGCATGTTCGCCTCACCTCATTTGCAATTAATTATCAAATTTTTATAAGTCAAATTTTTTAAACCATTTGTTGACACCAAAAACAAAAGTCGCTCAGGCAGATGTGGGTAGCACCAAATAGTCCAGCAAAATCCGTTGAAGGTTATAATAGACAATTGAAAATTTGAGTTAGCTGAGTTAGTTAGCTGATTCAAGCAAATCTAGTCATATCATGCCACCTAGATTTGTTTAGTGTTTATTTGAGAACTTTCATAACTTGAAGCATTTCTCTTTTGGACAATGCATAACACAACAATATAGTGTACCAAAGGAAAATTCTTATAAAAAGGAAAATTATCTATCTTTCATAATATTAATTCTTCCTCTTTTTATTATACTAATACTATTTTCCCTCTTGCTTGTTAATTATTTTTAAAGTTTTATGTTTTAGTTAAAGGGACAAAGGAAAAGAAATAAAATGAGAAGGAAACATTTTGATCTCTTTAGAAAGAGAAACGTTCTCTCTCTCTCTCTTCCCTACATTTCTCTTTTTTGTACTGAGGCATGTTTTTACTTTTTTGTAAGTCATTCGATCGTGATCAAACGACCGAGATTGCAAATAACGTTAGCTACAGAAGTTTTTAACTACAGCCCTAATTCGCCGTCATCTTTGTCTCATATCGTGTATGTTATCCCCCTAAAAAAGATTTGAATCTCAAATATTTCTTAAAATGAGATATTCTGTTTTTTGGTATTAAAATGAGATATTTTATAATCAATCATTGAGTACTTGCAAGTTTATACTTGCATACACTTCACATTTCACAAGACAATATAAATTGAAAATTTGAAAAATACAATACATTTAGTGGGGTAGGCCCACATTTCAGGTATTGCAAAGACTAAAGGGTCGAATAGTATGTGTGTATTAGATGCGAAAAGAATATGTACAAAGGGAATATGTAGCAGATATTTCGCTTAACCTGCACCTGCTGGAATGGAACTCGGATAGATGCAGGGGCATGCATCTCCTGCAAAACATATTAACACGTTGGATAAAAACTATTCTATGCTTCAAAACTACAGAGAGTACATTAAAGCCGTAAATGTGGTAGTATCTTAGATTAATGAAATTTTTTTATAGATATAATCTATGTGATAGTATTTTTCAATTCAACATGTGCGTTTTGTAATACAGGTAACCGGTACAAAATTATTGAACGATATAACAATATCAAAAGATTACATCAGTCTAATTCGATCCCTCCTATATATGTAAAGACACCGTCTTAAAGGCAACAGTAAGATTACTGCTTATTTAATTTATAGACTAGTATGTAACCCGTGCCATGCACGGGTATGTAAATCAGAGAAAAATTTTATATAAATATTGATAAAAAATAACATTTATGATGTTTAATCATATCACACACACACACACACACACACACACACACACACACACACACACACACACACACACACACACACACACATATATATATATATATATATATATATATAAGCATTTACTAACTTACACCTACCCATTTTTTAGTTAGTTTAAGTTAGCAAGTTACACCTTAAAGTGTATGTGACAAATTTTTAGTTATAACTTGCTAACTTACAACAAATAAAAAATGTGCAGGTATAAGTTAGCAAATGCCTATAGGGTATGCTAACTTACACCCACCTATTTTTTAGTTGGTGTAAGTTAGCAAGTTACACCTTAGGGTGTATTTGACAAAATTTTAGTTATAACTTGTTAACTTACATCAACTAAAATATAGGTGGGTGTAAGTTAATAAATCTCATTCCATAAATAGTTTTTTTGGATATAAACCCATATATAAATATTGATATTGTTTAAATTAATAACTTTTACTAACTTTTATTATATTATTTTATAATAATTATGGCGAGTAGGACTATATAGTAACCCGTGCCATGCACGGGTGTATATTGGCTTTTGAACACTTGTATAAAATTTATTTAATTTTTATATAATTTTTTTGTTAAAGTGAATTTGAGGCAATATTTACAAAAAAATTATATTAAAGTATTTTAATTTCAATTATGCATCACAAAGTATAGCAATCTTTATTATAGTAACTACTATTATCCATTATAAAGAGTTAATTAAATATGTGGCTGATTATCATATTTAAAATTAAATATAGTGGATAAAAATATAAATTATTTCCGACTTAAGAGAATAAAAAATTGTTATGAACTTATATTTTTACCAAACTAATGTGGGAGTTCCTAGTAAGAAAACAAATCAAAATTTTTTAAAATGAAAATTTCAAATATAATAGACTTGACCCATGTGTTATGCATCGGGATATAGATGAGATACACTCTATAGTAACAACATATCAATTATATGTTGACCCGTACTACACACGACGTATATAAAAAAAATATAAATAAAAAAGATCATGGGGAATTTCATAAGAAATTATCTAAAATGTACATAAAATATGTATATAAAAAATTTGTTTTTCATATAAAATATTTATCCCGTGTATTATATTTTATTTATGGCTTTCATGTAAAATGTTCATTCCTGTGTATTATGTTTTGTTTATAATTTATATTTATATATTGATCAGTCTATATGTAAATATAAATTTATAAAAAAGATTCTAAATTTGATTAGATTAAACTAAAACTCCAATAAATCCAAATTTGCTTTCATGTAAAATTTTATTCCTATATGTAATGCTTTATCTATAATTTCTATACTGATCAATTTACATACAGGTATTAATAATTTTTTCATAACAAATTGTGCATAATTTTCTTGTAATATGTCCATCTCCGTGTTATACTAAAAGAAATTTGAATTTTGTTAGATAAAAAAATGACTGATAATTTTTTTATGGTATATCTGTAGGCTCGTGCTACAACATGCAATGTACTTAAGAAAAATTATAATCATACACCTAGGGTTTAGAAGAAGTGACATTATTATATGGCTATTAATATGTATATAGTTCTAAATCTTCCCATGGGTTAAACGCCGGAGTATGAATGAGATGCACTCTATAGTAACACAATATCTACTGTATGTTCGCCCATTAAAAAATATAAACAAAAAAGACCATCGAGAATTTCATGGCAAATTATCTAAAATATACATAATATATTTGTAATGAATTTGTTTTTCATGCAAAATATTCACTCCCGTGTATTATATTTTATCTATGGCTTTCATGTAAAATGTTCATTCTCGTACACAATATTTTATATATAATTTATATTTATATTTTGATCTATTTATATATAGATATAAATTTTTAAAAGAGAATCTATATATCAAAAAATATTTATAAAAGAGAATCTAAATTTGCTTAGATTAAACTAAAACTTTAATAAATCTAAATTTGTTTCAATGTAAAATTTTATTCTCACATGTGTTATTTTATCTATGATTTATAGATATTAATATTTTTCGTGTAAAATATTGTGTTTAATGCGATTTTTCCATATTATTCTAACCCGTGCCATGCACGGGTATGTAAACCTGAGAAATGTTTTATATAAATGTTGATAAAATATAACATTTGTAATGTTTAAGCAGATACGTGCGCGCGCGGGCACACATGTGTGTGTGTGTGTATTTTAAAATTTAAATTTTAATTGATTTTTATTTAGATATTACAATGTTTTTATGCAAAATATTCATTTATGTGTGGTGTACTTTTACTCGTGTGTTAAGGTCATGAATGTGTTTGTAAAAATTATGAAATAAAAATTAGAATTAATATATATATGTGTGTGTGTATTACTTACATTTTATAATTCATGAAATATCAATAAATGGTCTGTGCTATGCAGCATGCACACTTAAAAGAAATATAAGTAAAGAAAGACTAATTTTTATTAGTTTTATTAGTATGAAAGAACAATGGCCCGTGCGTAAGGTATATATTAAAAACATTAAAAATTATGTTGATGCGTGATTTCCATTAAAATATTCATCAATTGTAATTTTGACATTAATTATTTTTCCATACAAAATGTTCAATCTCCTTATGATATCCTTTTATCATATAATTTAAATATCAAATTCCTAGTGTCTAACCTGTGCCTTGCACAGGTATACAATTGCTTCTAAAAATTTATATAAAATTATTATTCTATTTATTTAAAATATTTTTTTAAATATTTTTATTAAAGAAATTAAAATTTGTATTAAAAATGTTTTTAGGACATTGGTTGTGAGAAGAAAGTGAAAATACAAACAGAGGTGATAAAAGATTGTGATGAGATAAAAAGATATGAAAAATCGAATAGATTTAATGTATTGAATATACATATATATATATATATATATATAGGCTGGGGCACCATCCCCTCACCCGAAATTTTTATTCCCAAAAATTTTTTTTTACCAAAGGACTTATAACAAAAATTTATATAATATTTGATTTATTTTAATGACGGATCACAATGTGTAATAATTTTAAAGTTGCTAATTGATATTACTTATCCTGGTGAATTAATTGAAATTTATCTTTAAGTGTAAATCTCATTATTGCTTCATGTAAAATTGTATTCCCACATGTACTATTTTATCTATGTTTTTTATATTGATCAATTTAAATATAAGTATCAATGTTTTTTTTCGCGGAAAAGATTGTGTTGAATGTAATTTTTCCTTGTATTTTCTTGTAAAATGTTCATCCCCGTATCTTATACTCTATATAGTATACTAAAAGAAAATTGTGATTTTCTTAGGTAACAAAATATTTGATAAATATTTTAAAGCTAAATCTTGTCTTACGACATATACTTAACAAATTATAATCAATTTGTGTCATGTTAAGGATATGTGTGGCTTATGAACAATTCTATAAAATAATTTGCAACATTACTTATAATTTTTTTGACACATATATAATTTTTTTTCCTAAACATTTGTAAAAGGCATATATACAGAAGTTTATGGTTTATTTCAATCATGGATCAATAAGTATAATAATTTTAAAGTTACTAATTACTATTATATATCCTCAAGAATTAACTGAAATTTGTCTTTAATGTAAATCCCCTCATTGCTTTCATGTAAAATTTTATTCCACATGTATATATTGATCAATATTTACATATAAATAGTAATGTTTTTTTGTGTAAAATATTGTATTGAATATAATTTTTCTCTGCATTTTTTTGTAAAATGTCTATCCCTAAATCTTATACTTTATATGCTATACTAAAAGAAAATTGAAATTTTCAAAACAAATAAAAATCTTAAAAAAAATAAAACACTTACAAAAAATAAAACACTTATATTTAAAGGTGGAGACAAAATTTCAACCAAAAAATAGTCGACGAAAGTGTCTGAAAATTATTTCATCGTTTATATAAGAACTCCCATGAGGAGAATTGGAGATACTAATCGAGTTAGTTGTTCCTTAGTTACTATGTTGGCATGTAAAACATCGTAACAGTGATGGTAAATTTCCCTTTTTTGGGCAATAGGCTTGCTTGCTTGCTTCAAAATAAAATCGAGAGGATCTATTTTTTTTTTTGGGTGAAATATAGTTTTTATTTATAAAAAAATAAGAGAGTTATAGAATATTTATAAAGATAAATGAAATATTAAAATCTTAAATTCTATGATAATTTGTTTTTTTATTTTCTGAATTTTTTTAAATTAAAGTATATTTGCATAAAACCAAATATTTACTTTTTCAATGTTTTTCTACCAAACATACTATTAAAGAAACTAAATTAACAAAACTTATAATGCATACTATTATAAAATATCATATGATCGTGATACATGGGGCTTTGTTGTTGATGTTTTCCATAATCTTAAAATAACATTTCGTTTCAAGAAAACCATGTCACTTTCTTTGTTGGTGTTAGTAATTCCTAATGATTACACTTGATAGTTCAAAATATGCAAACTTTATAGCCAAATCTTCAATATTTATTCATTCTAATTATGACGATTAGCAGTGCCTGCAAATGCAAGTTCATAAGATTTTTTTCCTGTATTTGTGTTCATCTGCGTATTTGCGTGGCAATGATAGGTTACAAAAATAATTATAGGGTATGCGCAATACAGTGGAAGTCATAACTAATAGCCTATGTATCATTGTGAGTTACATATATATCCCACTTGCGTTGAGAAGAAAATATAAAATATTAGAGAATGGACAAAAGCCAATGTTGAAACCATGAAATGTAGGGTAGACAAAAAATAGACGATGCAACTTTCCTATGAATAGATCCGAGAGTTGCAAACGCACATGTGGTCTTCATGAAATTCAGAATTCCATTATAATTTGGAAGCTACACATTACATATATTAATCTGTGATAACAAACCGGTGTGAAGGGAATATGTTTGCAGAGAAGCAAGTCTTATAATCCTTGCAAGTCAACAGTTGATCCTGCTATAGGAGCACCTGTAATAAAAGAAACATCCCATATGTATAGGCTTGAATATCACGGAACACACCTGCTAATGTGTTCTCGAGTAGTCGAGCTCACATGGTCTATTTATCCAAACAACAAACAACTTTCAAATTTTGCAGGCATTAATATCTCCAACTTATTACATGCAATTGTTGAGTCACTCCAAAAAGCATTCTTTTCAAATTTGGTATAAGGTTGCCTGCGCTAACCAAAAGACTAATCAGGACGACAGAAAATTCAACATTTATCGTACAACTATCACTTATAAGTCTCAGTAGAAGAAAATACAATATTAGTCAGTCTTACTTACAAAAGAGATATCAAATCAAGCAATTCAGCCAAGATCCTTGGTATCCTGATCCGCTTTATGATAATACATTAGCCGGATTTTTGTTCATAAAGGATGAAATGATGATGAAGCAAGATATCCAAAAACCTCTTCAAATATTTTTGTTGCGTCTCTTCTAAAGTTAACATCGGGATATTAAAAAAACTGCATCATTTAGCAATATAACTATATCAAATATAGAGATAATAAAAAAGCCAACCATATCTGGTATTAACAACAACAATAATAACTACATCTATAAAAGAAATCCAAGTATACTTTCGGATTCTGGCATGCACTTATGGCTAAAAGTCTCCCTAGTCTCTATCCCAAACTATATCTCATAGTTGAATGTTTAGATTGGTATAGCCCGTGTCTAAAGAATATTGAATAGCTGTAATAGGGCCTTCACTTATTGAGTCAGTGGTAGGACCCATGAGAGGATCAAAGGCACCGACTTTCGATGATTGGAACCAAACATTACAAAGACACAAGATTCAGCGGACGAACATGTAAGCACAATAACATACATACAGATACAATTGAAGAAGGTGGATATAACACATACATATACATTATTTTTCACCAAACAAAAAATATATAAAGCATATCATATTACCTGCAGAGCTGCTAGGGAGAGTAGCAACTTATTTCCATCATCATAAAATAATCCCCTTAATCCAGGAATATTACACCGAAGTGGTGGATACTGAATATAAGCATAAGAACATCTGATACTGCCAAACATGAAAATGCTCTTACTCAGATAAAACTTTGAAAAGTAGCAAGTGTGTACTACATGTAGGGACTTTGTGCACAAAATAAGGTATTGCACACCACAAGGGAATAGAGGTTACATGTGGACTTGTTTATCATATTCTATTCCCAATTTGGAATAGATATTTAGGATACTGAAATCTGATAATATCCCAATGCCGGTTCAGAGACAAAACATACTCCTCAAGCAGCTGCAACCTAAAATCATATCACAGTTTGAATTATTATGATGGAGAGGTGCTTCTAGGAAATGATAGAAATCGGTTAGTGGGGCTTACAATTGAATGTCCTAATGCTTGGCACTCTTCTTTCAAAGTTTTAGAACAATTACCCTATTAATGGAGGGTGTTATGAAAAATATAAATTATACAAATAAACTAATATTATAGTACATAAATTCTAACTTTTCATTGTGCCAGATGTTAGTGGATGAAATATTTGGTATAGAGTGTTGAGTGGTACTTTCATTGGTCTAGGCAAACCATTTCATCAATATGAATAGGAAAAGATTAACATGAAAAATAGTTAATCAAAATGGTCTTTGGTTCAATTAGATCAGAAACTTGTATTTTCAGCCTATGAGGCAAGACAACTCCACTGCATGATTGCTGAAAGCTCTGTTGAGTCATGAAACATGAAAAATAAGACGAATCATAGCAATATTAGATAGTCACAGCTTGTAAGCTATAACTCCAGGTTTATAAACCACGAAAGGGAATGTAGTAAATGTAAGAGTTAAGGGTTGATCCTTGTAGCCACTAAATGAGATAATGAGAGAAACTTGTCGGGTGAACTTGGCGGGAAGAATATCAAATATATAGAAATGGAAAAAATCTGATATAAGAACTTGCTATGAGTGTATAAAATCAAGGAAAATAATGAAACCTATAATACAATTCACTTGTCAAAACCAACCATTACTTTGTTAAGAAAACTTATAGTTCCCAACATCACCAGTAAGTTTGAACAAAAAAAGGACAAATCTTGTAAATCAGCTATAGAAGACATTGATTTAGTTATATTTTTATACAACGTTGGCATATGTTGTTAGAAGACACATCAAACATAATATCAGAAATAGAATAACTGATTGGAAGCCAAAAAATGGCAAGAAAAAAGAGAGGGGACCTGGTCATTATTGCGCTCGGGGTCGGGAGTGTGTTTGAGGAGGCACATAAGATCTCCTGTGTGGAAAACAATGTCAACAGCCACCTCAAACTCAACTATTAGAAACAAATTTTTCATAGAAGCTAATAATAACTAACAAATTAAACACAACAAAAATAAGAAATAAATGAGGTACCTTTGGATTTCTCTGCAGAAGAGCAGTAGAGCACTACGACGGAGAAGAAGATCTGAAGATCAATTCATAACCAACATTCTTCCCACAAACAAACCCAGACAGGGCCACCTTGAACCTTTTACTCTATCCATTTAATCAACCTCAGCACCGTTTTATAAATCATTCAACATCTATTGGCAATTTGAAAATGGAAGATGACATTAAGAAAAGATGTATAGGGAAAACCAAAATGAGGAACATATGATGTGATGAAAAGGAAAGAATATGGACATGCATCGATTTGAATTTGATATTTTTGCTAAAATCAAATTAATGGAGATTGAATACCATTTTGGAAACAGAAGCTGCAAGAAATAAAAACAAAATCCCGAATCAAAATTCCTTCAATGCAATCCAAAATCAATAAAAGCAAAAAAGAAAAACAAACAAAAGCATTAAATCACGTCTTTAGCAGGTTGGGTGATAAATGAGAACATCTCTACTTTCAACATTCAGGATCTTCCCAACGCATCACCATAGTTTTCACATTATCACTCAAACCATTATGCCCACAAAAAAAGGGAGAAACAGAATCACCAAAAAGAAAAAGAAACAGAAAAACCCACAAAAAAGATAGAATAGAAGAAATGCAAAAAATAGGAAGACAATACCTTCAGTACCCTTACTCGCATCCTTCGTGCCTCCGCTCATCATGAACATCCAAATAAAAAGAAACAAACCGCATAGAGAAAGAGATATGGTCTCATTTTCATTCTTACCAGAGAACCCTAGCGGTGGTGGCGACGTCGAGGAGCACATCGTGCCTAGATACGTCGGTGACGATGCTAGCAACATGGTCAGCGAGTTGGACTATCTGGAGCCACAACCATGGATTTGCAGTGGGGTTCTTGTGAGGGAGGTTTGCCGGTTGGTTTAGCGACTATGTGGGTCGTTAAAGAGTTCAATGATAGTTGGGGTTTTGCTGGTTCTCGCAGACATGGCGATGGGCATTGTTGTGAGGAAGGTTCGTGATTGTGGTTCTTACGGAGGCTAGAATTAGCGTTACGGTTGGAGACGAAAGCACAACTAATGAAACACTCTCGTCCAACATTGATGTAGATGCAATCCTAGAGGATTTTATTTTAAGGGTATTTATTGCTGTTAAATATATTTCCTAATCTGATAGTATATTTATATATTATTGGAGGATTAATAAATTTTTAATTTTTTAAATTTTTTATATGAGTATTTATTGCGAGATGGTCTCAGAAGATGACACCTGAAAGTGTAATCAATGAGCTTATTTTGATTTGTATATAATAGAGATTCGTAGTATATTGTAGTTAAAACTTAATTTACTTTATTCCAATTATAAAAAAACTTAATTTACTTTATGACATTTTTCTTTAGTTGTGGGGTCCCAATGTCCATTAGAGGAAAAGGTTGAACGAATACTACGCGCGCTCAAGCATTAATTTGCACTTTGCATTGCAGTAGTACATTAATGATGAGCTCATGTGGCTTCATGCGTATACTGTACATTTAAATCAATTTTTTTTTTAGTTTTATAATAAGATGACTTTTTTTTTTATTTACCTTGGCAGGACATCTTCAATATGGTGAATCTTCAAAGATGATTTCGATAGAGTTTGAGGAAGTTTAGGATAATGTTCTAATGAATTCCATTTAAATGGTTACTAAGTCAAACGTGGCTAGATTACCTGAAAGAAAAACAAACATTATTTTTTAAGGCCTTGAGCTTTTGCCATGCCATAATGTCGTGATTAGTGCTAATACGTAGGTATAGGTCCCAAAGTCAAAAGGCTACTCCATCGACCTCAGGAACGTCGTTACCCTGCCTAGGGGATGTTTGGATTATAATTTATTTACTCCTTTAAAATATCAATTTAGCGTGTACTAGTATAACTTAGATCGAGTTATGTTTACGAATATTATATTTAATATAACCATGTTGGTTTTATATCTATTTAGGGTGATTTTTTATAAACAAACGTAGGCCGCATTTAAGGTGGACAATCCCAAATTGGATCACTAGTGGACCAAGGATGTATCACCATTGCTACAATTTTTTTTTTAAATATTTTATTAATGGACAGTTGAGACTTGAGATTTCAGGAGTTATAATGATCATTTAAAAAAAATAGAGAAGAGAAAGGTATCAGGCCGTTGTCACTATCGATGTAAATTTGATCCATATACGCTGATATACGCGGATAAACCCGCAACAAGTTGAATATGGATGATTACCTTAGTGGGTACTTATGAGTAAAATAAATGGATATTTTCTATACTCGTTTATTGATGGAGTTGGGACAGGTATTGTGGTATTCATGCCTGTTGGTATCTGCTAAGTGGAACGGGTGAGTTGCCTTTCGGATTGTGAACGCCTGATGGCATTTGATCCCACGACAGGAAGAAAGTCGTGAAGACGTCGTTTCTTGTCATTTTCGGCGAGGGGAGTCACTAGTTTGAGTGCTAAAGAGTGCAATTTTTTTGCCTTCTATTCTTTGATTTTGTTTGTTTGTTATTTTTATCATTGTCTTGTTTTTCCCCCTTCTACGCTTAAAAGGAATATCCCGTCACGAGATTCTCCTTCGTATTTCCTTCTCTCTGTTTTCCATTAATGGTGGAAATTTGGGTTAGGTTTGGATATGTGATGGGGATGGAGGTACTTGCGGGGTGAGGAGAGAAATGGGAGAAAGAGGAGGTACTCACAAGGCGGGACTGTGTCATCCGAGAGAAATGGGAGAAAGAGGAGGTACTCACAAGGCGGGACTGTGTCATCCACAGGATCGAGCGCCTCCATGTCCTTTGCTTCGTCGAGGACGACTTTAACTGTCGTCGAAGCCTCCACTCTATCACAGCAGTAAAACCAAAACGAGCCCCAGAGGTGGACCCGAAAACTCATTGGCTGATGAAGCCACCTTCGCCGGAAAAAAACCAATTCTCCCTTAGTGAGGCCAATCTGCGATGCCATGGCTTTTGGACCTACCCTGACTCTAGTGCCATGACAAAGGGAGGGAGGGAAAGGGGAGTTCTGTTACGGAATAAACATGATTGACGGTCAACATTGAGAGAGAGAAGGCGATGATTCACCGGTGGTGAGCTTCACAGGTGGTAGTGGAAAGTAGTTGAGAGAGAGAAAAAGGAGGTCAAGGGATTTGGGGAGAAGGAAGGGCGGTGAATAAGGGACAAGCTAGTCCACCCTAAAAGCCACCAACAAATGTATATAAAGTTCAATCTGGGGACAAGATAAAAATCCTCTCAATGGACTCTTTTTAAATGCGTATGTATGCCAATCAGGCTTCGAATTAGAGCCTTATTCGAATTTATACACTTTGATTGGATTTTAGTTTCGTAACAAACAAATTTAATGATGATAAAATCAGCACATGTATGAAATGATTTCGAACAACTTTACTACTGTCACGAACTCGAACGATAACAAGAAGAAAAAAAAAACTTGAAAAATAGACAATATCACTAATGGGTCAATGCTTGGGTTGACTAAAAAATCAGAAAGCTCATGTAATTGTCTACTAACTTCTCCCATAACTCCTCCGATGAAATATTACACAATAGTGAACAATCTCTCCACTAACAATTGGTTTCCGGTTAAATGCCTCTGTGGCATTCACTTACTTGGTTCAGGTATTGCCCAATACACATATATGAAACTCTTATAGCTAAAATTAAACAAACAACACATAACAAATATTAGATACACCTAAAATGAAGCTTCATCCAATCACACTCAGTGTTAACTTATCCGAACAACAACAAACTTACAAATGAAACAATTTTTACCCGTAAAACAGTGAAAATAAGGTTCGAATGGAGTTAAGTTTAGCTAAAGTGATGAGAAATTAGACGAAAATAGACAAGAATTTGAAGGAAAAAGAATGAAAAATTAGTAAAAAAAAATAAAAAATGATAAGAGTCCAATTTTAGAGATAAAAGATGTGAAGCATAATCAACAGAATTGCAGAAAAGTAAGATGAGAACATCAAGTTGGCGGAATCCTCCCCTCCCTCCTCCCATAATTTTTTTTTTATGGCAGGATTGGACATTAGAGAGTAGTGTTCAATAATGAAAATTTTCTGTCTCAATTTCCTGTTATATTTTTTGTCTCCTAATTTACCACATAATAAAATAAAATAAAATCATAACTTATTAATACATACGCATATTTCTGACTTTTGATTAGTGAGAGACATAAAAACACCATTTTTTAGGACAACGTATGTTTGTTGGCGTTCAACCATAGGGTGAGTGGTGTGACTGCGTAATCTTACGTGGAACAGTGACACTGTCCGTCTGTCCCGCAAACAAATTCCTCGAGAGCAGGGGGATTCCTTGACAAATTCCACAACCTTTCTCCTCTTTCTCACTCACTCACCACTTCCTCTTTTGCTTTTGTTTTTTTTCCTTCCTTCCCATTATTAAATTAATTAATAAAAAGAAATTCTCTTTACCATCATTATCAACGAGCACCGAAAATGGTAGTAAATACGATTAACACAAATACGATAAACACACCATCCCTGATAACTTCATTAAGACGCACAGCATGTATAATAATACTACAACACAAAAACAATTATCCTCTGCTTCTGTTCACACTTCACACCCAACCTCGTTTCGTTTCTCAATCATTGCTTCTTTTCTTTTCTTTCTTTCTTTCTTTCTTTCTTTCCATGCTTATTAATTCACCTAACCGAACACTGTCTTACACTTTTGGAGAAGCCATGACACAGTAAACAAATTACAGTCAGCACAGCAGCCTTAACTCTTGAATCTTCATCAACAATGCTCCAAACAACCTGCATTTTGCTAATCTTTGTTCTGAGTTCGTTCTCACCTCTTGGAACAGCAATGCTGAACTTAACTCTTCCCGGAACACACCCTGACCCTGAAGCTGTTGCCCATGAAGTTCATAGGTACTCTTTCCCTCTCCCCTGTTTCTTACATTTCAATGTAGCTTCATACATTACATGAATTTACAGGGAACATGGCAGATCTAGGCATAAGGGTCTTTTTCATTGTGTTTTTTTTTATTTTTTATTTTTTAATTTCGAGCTTATTACTAGTTGTACTCCATGAATCCATGAAGCATACTTACTCCAAAATTAAAGTCCTACTCGGTGGATAGGTATGCACCAGAAAAAAATTCAAACAAAAAATTTGGTTATTTAATTTGGATACACATGAGTACTTTTTCGTATCTATGCTCGTAAATAAAGAAAACATTTTTGTTAAGTACAAAATTTTTAAAAATAGATTTTTACAATTTTTTTTTATAAAACTGATATTTTCTCTATTATATTGTAGATTCTTTCAAATTTTTTATTATATAAACAATCTTTCTTTATTTTGCATTGTGTTGATATCTCATTCATTTCCTGATTTTTCTATTTTCATGTATATATTTTTTGATTTCATTTTGATTTATGATATAGTTAATAGAGAAAAATGTTTTACCATATATATTTGTTAGTTTATTAGCTTACCCTAATTGATATCGTAGAGAATTGCAATTAAACGAGGTTGATGCGACCTCAATAGTAATTGCGTTATGATTGTAGTATAACATAAAAAAACTATTATGTCACGCGGTGGCAGAACTTTTTTTAAAACTTCGGTTATAGTTTGTACCTTAGATTGAGATATATAAACAAAGCTCATTTTGTTTGTGTAGGAAGGTGAATGCTTCAATGGCAAGAAGGGAGATGCTGGGAGAAGGGTCAGCGTGCATGACAGGTAACCCAATTGATGATTGTTGGAAATGCGATCCAGATTGGCCCAACAACCGTCAAAGGTTAGCTGACTGTGTAATTGGGTTTGGTCAGTATGCAAAAGGAGGGAAAGGTGGTAAATTTTACGTTGTGACTGATTCCTCTGACGATGATGCGGTTAACCCCAAACCGGGAACGCTGAGATATGCGGTGATACAGAACGAGCCGCTGTGGATCGTGTTCCCTAGTAACATGATGATTAAGCTGTCTCAGGAGCTTATCTTTAATAGCTACAAGACTATTGACGGGCGTGGCGCTGATGTTCACATTGTGGGTGGAGGGTGCATTACTTTGCAGTATATTAGCAATATCATCATACACAATATTCACATCCATCATTGTCATCCCTCAGGTAATAAATTGTTCTCCTCAACTCGACTCACTTCTCTATTCTGTTTGAAAGACAGAATTGCATTGTGAATGAGGATAACGACACATCAGAAGGTAGCAATTAGTTTTTTCTTTGGAAGAAATAGAAAAGCAGTGTTTTTTTATTTTATTTTTTATGTACAAGATTTCATCACATTAATTCTTTGTAACTAGATTCTTTAGCTTGGGTTATTCTGTCAAAGATCTAAGATATCATCACATTCATCTTTTATAAATTTTGTCATTATATTCTTTTGAAAATATAATATATTACTTACTTTATTGTCTAAAGTTATTTCTCAAGTAACTTTAGATTAGTCAAATCCATTATCATGTTATTTTGACTAAGGAAAAATTTGGTGCCAATAAACCTTTGATAAACTAATTTGGTAATAAAAAATTTAGAAGACTAGTACAGATACATTTTAGATCTTCAAAAACCCAATTTGATGACTAAAATTTTTAAAAGACTCACGAAAAAAAAAAGTTTTCTAGTATACTTTTCACCATTGCAACAAATTTTAGCTTGGGTTAAAATTCCGTTTGACACCCTCTAAAAGCCAAAACAAATAGGTATAAATGTACGTATGGATGAGTTTTTGTCAAAAATGTAATTTTAAATAAATTTGATTTCATAAAATTGGTTTGGTTAAAAAATGTGTTTGAAGGAAAGTGATTTATCTTCAATTTTCATCCACTTAAACACAAAAATTAGATATATTTACTTCCACCAAAACCACATTTGAAATTCCAAACCGTGTTAAAAAAAATAAAAAATAAAACAATCATATTTTCAAGCATAAAAAAAAAAACTACAAAACGATGTTTGGGTGCTGCCGGGCATAGCCCCAAACATGCTAAGTGATGTGTGTAATTTAGAGGATTAAATTAGAGAGAGTTACTTTTTATTTTATGTTTAAGATTTCTTAAGGGAAACATGATTATTCCTTAAAGAGTAATCAAATCAAAACATGCTTTTAGGATAACTAAGGGCGTGGTGAGTTAACATCATTGATAGATATACTTGGTAAAAAGTAGCAGATAGTGGATAAGTTACTTGATAGCGGATAATCTAGTAGATAACAGATGAGCTTATAGCAGATAAGCTAGTAAATTGAATTTAAAGTGTTTGGTAAAATTAGTGGTTGAAGTGACTGATAAATGTAAAATGACATAATAAGACATTTTAATAAGTAAGAGAGAGACTGTAAGGATTAATAATTTTTTACTTCGTTTCATAGAGAATAAATGAGAAATTTAATTAAAATCATAAGGGTAAAAACAAGAGAAAAAATAATACGTGATAAGCCCAAACTCTACTTCAAGTAGCATTTGGAAAAAAAACTATAAGCTAGTGAAAAAACACTATAAGCTAGTGATTACCAATCACCTGTTATGAGTCTATCCATTATAAGTTATCCGCTATAAGCTAGCATTTTGTCCTTACCAAATAGAGTCATCCTAGGATTAAGTTAATATAAAAATCTCAAGTCTTTTTGTAAAATTGCACTATTTAATTACTCGCTCGGTCATAATTTCCATGTGGCAAATTTTTAGGTATTTTGGAGTGTTTGTTATTTCAAGGGTAAATGAATTAGAAATGAAAGTGGTGATGATGCAGGCAACACAAACGTGCGGTCAAGTCCAGAGCATTACGGTTACAGAACAAAATCAGACGGTGACGGAATCTCCATATTCGGATCAAAAGACATATGGATCGACCACTGCACACTCTCGCGTTGCAAGGACGGACTAATAGACGCCGTCATGGGTTCAACAGGCATAACCATATCCAACAACTTCATGTCACACCACAACGAGGTCATGCTGCTAGGCCACAGCGACGACTACCTTCCCGACTCAGGCATGCAGGTCACAATCGCATTCAACCACTTTGGCGAGAAACTCGTGCAGAGGATGCCACGTTGCAGGAGGGGATACATCCACGTGGTCAACAACGATTTTACCCAGTGGGAAATGTATGCTATTGGGGGAAGTGGTGAACCAACTATTAATAGCCAGGGGAACCGTTACACCGCACCAACTAACCCTTTTGCTAAGGAGGTTACTAAGAGGGTGGACACACAACAGAATAAGTGGAAGGGATGGAATTGGAGGTCTGAGGGTGATGTCCTGGTTAATGGTGCTTTTTTTGTTGCTTCTGGGGATGAGCTTGAGGTTAAGTACGAGAAGGCTTACAGTGTTGAACCACAGTCTGCTGATCGTATTGTTCTCCTCACCATGTATTCCGGTGTTCTCGGCGTTGCAAGGTACTTGCCAACATTTACCAATTACCAAACAAACAATAAACAACCATCACTCTTTTTTATATCTTTATTGAGTAAATATTCAAATTAGTGATTAACAAAGAAAAAAACAAGGATACTAATTTAGTCTCTTAAAAATAAAAAATACAAATTTGTTTTTTTTAAGAAACTCAAATGTCGGTGAAATTAGTTCTTGATAGATTAAATTGTTGATTACCAAATTGATATTTTTCGTTTCTCAGTGAACCAAATTAGAATTTTTTTAAAGATTGGGTTTGAGATTAATGTGTGGGAATGGAATGGACAGGGACAACGACTTGGGAATGTGGAGCAGAGGACCAAGCAGTGACGGTGATGGCGTTTCGGAGTCTGGCCCGGATTACACGGACGATATGTCGGGGAGTGCGAGAGTGGCGTTGTCGTCTTCTTTTCTGATGTTGTGCTTCTTGTCTTATAGAGTGATACCGTTAACTGTTATTCTATGACGATTCAAGAATTGAGCGTCTCTATGGGATGCTGTTTCTGTATTTCTCTTAATTGGAGTGAAAAGGGTCTGCTCCGCGAGTCTAAAGAGTAAAGACTGCTTAGGGGCACCATTTAAGACTGCACATATTCTTCTTCTTCTCCACGAGTATCGTTTAAGCCCTGTCTTGATTTGCCTCATTGGCTTTCTCAATAATGGCGGTTTGGTTTAACATAGCAAATTTCATATGAGCAATTTTTTGAGGAATGCAGGGTACAAGAAGAAAATGCGGATACGTTCTTCTTCTTTATTATTTTTTTTTTTTTTTGGAATTAAAAGCACTACTGGGATTTGAACATCCTTAAAAACAGTGTTTCAAAAACCCGAATCGAGTCTGCTCAATCGCTTGAATCAAACCTAGCCTGGTTAAATCTGGCTTATTTGATGGTTCGCTCACCGATTTTTTCTGATTCGAACAATTTAAAACAATTGAACCATGACACTGGTCACATTCAATGGGATAAAGTTCTTTTATGAATACTTAAAATAATCTTATAGTAACCATGAATACTCTCATAATTTTCCTCAAAATTAACTTCGATGCCTCAATTTTTTCATAAGATCTCTTATTTAACTTTTTCATAAAAATCTACAAGCTTATAAAGACTATATTATTATAAATAATCATAAACTTGTTTTATTTGAAAAACTCCCATAAACCAATCCAAACTTGACTATTTATAAAGGACTATTTATAAAGGACTTTTAAAAACATTGGATTTTTAACAAAGTTTTTTATTAGCATAAACGCAAACAAAAAGGGAGGAAAAGGGGGGGGGGGGGATGCGTGCGGAACAAAACTCTTGGATTGCCCTCTTGGCAAAATGTAAGCAAGACTGAATACAAATCGAGCCCAAGCTTCATCTTTCACAAAGGCCATTGTATCAGCGCTCTATGAATGATTTGTTCATAAGTTCCACGGCATCATCCATGAACTGCATGCAAAAAAACAACTAAATTAATCGTAAAATGTTCATTGTATATTTAGAATTGCATGTCTCAACTGAAGGTATCACCTTTAATATCAAAAAATGAACAGGCAAATTATAAATCTGTGAAGCAAGTCAGGCAAGATAAATAAATCCAAACATAAGCAACTGTGATATTTAAGAATAGAGATAATTCATGTATTTCGGTTCAACTAGTTCAACAAAAGCATTAAGAAAGTGCTTGAAGCAAACCAACTCTAAGCATTTCCAGGAAAAAACACAATGTGCAGAATTTTAAACATAAAAGTATTGGTTTATGAGCAAAGCATATGGCAAGGTCTGCAAAAGACTACGGTAAAAGACAGGTGAGGCTGACCTTTTAACAACATCATGCTGTATAGCCTATTGAACCTTAAAATTCATTTTTCTACAAAACTGTTGGTCATTCTAAGAGATGGTGGCATTTGAATAATACACAGCAAATGCATATCTTTCAGCGCAACTACATGATAATGATAGGCAAAGTTGTTATCACATGGTGCAAACAAATCATTATTATCTCGATTTCCAGAAGTATAAGGGCATATAAATGGCTACTACCAATGTTGCTTTATTCCTGATTCTCTATGCAAATATGTTGGATTTGAATGCAGTATATTGGGTGAAAAATATGTATGCAATTCTGTATTCTATTGCACAATTCATCAACATAAAATGTAAATAATTCATTAAGTTCAACCGCAAGAAGTGCCAATTTTTCCCTTATATATAGGACTTCACCTTCCCAAGAGTCTTAAGTTCTCGCCCAACTGGTTCCAAAAATTTCAGGTCAACACTGATAGGCCAGACCTGTCCAAACAAGAAGCCAAAAAGAAAAACGCTGAACTGCATCTCTTTGCCAAAATAAAATATTTCTAAGGAGCATCACCCGAAAAGAGAAGTGTAACTATTAAAGAAAATGTAAATATAAACTACAAGGGGGAAAACATTAAAATAAATAATGTTAGGGTTCAAGATTTCATAGAGAGACGAGAGAAAAGAGAAAGCAGAGAGATATCGAATCTGGAAAATGTTATGAATGATTTCATTAGCTGTAACTCTGTTACAGAGAAGCTATATACAAGGCATGTACATTTATTACAACAATCCTCTTATACATGACAACAAAAGATCGAAAGATCAGCATTAACGAATATAGCAGACTTTTAAATTACAAAACAGGACAAAGATCCCTCGACTCTCGCACATTTGGTTTGGTATGTATGCAGGGATTGAGGTAGTATTGAAACTTAGAAAATAAAAAGTCGTTTTCATTTATTTACTTACAAATTTTTGAAAACAAAAAATAAAGTAAAACAAGGTGACAATTTTGCCATTATTGGTGAAACTAGCAAATGAAAACAGAAAACAATTTCTTAAACCGAATAGGAACTAAGATTGATATAAGCAGATTGAGAAGAATATGCCACGGGTGGTGAAATCAACATACAGCATTTGAGAGGACTAATAGTGTATTCCAAATTTTTGAGCATCGTGCTTACCGTTGTTGATGCTATCAATATCCATATTGGGGTTACAACTCATGAGGTCAGTACCATTTTCGTATAAACAAAAGATCAAACATATATGCAGCAAAAATAAAATCCAATAGAAAACAACCAAAGAGAAATGAATTCAAGAACACAGAGAACATAACTATGTTGCTACTTTTACCAAAGAAAGATTAGCCAGTGGTTGAGAATTTGATTCCTAATAATCACCAGACATGCCCCAAAATGTTAATACATTATTAGTAAGAACTGAGCAAAGGTTTTGCTAGGTATTTTTTCTCAATCATGTATGTGACCAACCTTCTCCTTGGTTTCCATAGACTAGTTTGTTTAAATGTTCAGCTACACTTCCAATTTGCAATCAGGGATTCAAAACATTATCAATAGGTATTTTTTTTCCTTCTCAACGGATGGTTGCTAGATGAAGCTCGCTCAAGTGTTTTCGAACATTACCATCAATCAACTACAGCTTCCATCATAAGAATTCTTCAACCAAAAAAAAAAGAACCCAATAGAAAGCACAACGCACAGTGGCAGAGCCAGGAAAATCTTCTTAAGAGGGACAAAATCAAATAACCTCAACTGTTGATTAAAAAGTTAAAAATTATTGACGTATTACAATATCGGCCATTAGTATTCTCATCAATGGTTAAGATGTTTTTGTTCACCCTCCATGTGAGAGAAATAAAAAATTACAGTTTTCTTTTATTTGAAGGGCGGTGCATTGGGCCAATGGAGATACCACCCTACAATAACTTCACCATTCTCCCTTAGCAATGCAAATAGGTCCCAGCATATTGTGATGTAACATGGGAGCTAATTCCATACCAAAGGAGATGGCTATCAATATATCATACAGGATTCAATTACATAGAAACATAATCCTTCTATTATTATCATTATTAAGTCCTTTACAAAACGATTAATGTCCAGTCCTTCTAAAAAATCAACAAGGCTGACATCTAGTTCCTAAATTCCCCAAACATAACGTAATCAGTTCAAATGAAAAGGAAACATTTAATATCACAACAACCCAAAAACCATTAAACGGACATATTTCACATAAATTGATTTTGATTACTGCTACAACAACAAAAAAAAAAAAAAAGCGAGTAGAAGAAGATGTACCTTGAGGCCAAGTAATTTGATGGGAGGGGTCTGACCAGGTACTATGCATTCAGGACCAGCTGCTTCCACTATAGCCCCCTCACCCAACCCACCTCCTATAGGGTCTGGATGCTGCAAAACCCCAAAAAATTCCCCAAAAATAAAAACTTAGTTGATAAACCACTACGGAATGCAGCAAAATAATCGATTAAAAGTGAAGAGCGGAGAGCGAGAGAGATAACCCTCATGATGGAAATTGCATAATCGGAAAAAGGTGTCTGAGAAACGCGAAGAACCGGAGAGTGGTGAATTTTGGGTAGCGGCTTTACTGAAGAAGAGGACGCTCTCCATGGCACATCCTTTTGTAACGAAGCGGTACTTCCTCCCTTTTTCGACATTTTCAATTTATCTTCTTTTTCTTATCATCTATCACTACACTTCTATTCTATTCTACCTCTTTTCGTAATCTCTTCTTATTCTTCTACGCACTTCACAACACACATGATATGATATGATATGATAGATGAAGTGAGGGAAGGAGCTCTGTTGGACACAAATATTGGATTTTTATTTTTTGTTCCTTCTCCATTTTTATTAATTTAATCTTTTTCTATTCACCTTGACCCAACCTATTATACGGCATGTCGTTTCGTCAACTACAAAATATGAGGGCTAAATCCTTATAAAAATGAAATTACTTAGGATTTATCAATTATACCCGTCTGATTGAAAGTGATCAAAGTTATCGAGTAAAATTGTGAGAGTAAACCGTTAATTTAGTCGCCGAAATAATATTTTTTTTCTTATTTAATTCTTAAAGTATATAAAAATAATAAAAATTTGTAAAATCCGTCAAATTAGTCTTGAAATTTTGTTAAATCCGTCTCATTAGTCTTGTAAGGGATTATTCATAAAACTTTAAGGACTAATTTGACAGATTTCACAAATTTTAAGACTACTAATTATTTTCATATACTTTAGTGACTAAATAGGGGGAGGAGAGAGAGAGTATTAGTTTAGAGATAAAATCGAGGGTTTACTCGAAATTGTAAAGCCACTAGTGTGTTTGACCCGTGCAACGCACGAGTATACATCGTCTTTTTAGCAAATTAAAAAATTGTTAACATACATGATGTAGCATATTTTTGTAAACATTTATACGAGAACTATTAAATACATATTAATATATGAAGGGATTAGCCATTCAATTTACATAACAAATATATAATAGTTTAACCTAATAAGTATTTGTTCTGTCAAAAAATAACTAATAAGTATTTGTATAGATAATTATATAATTTATATTATAATACAAAAAAATTAAAAAAAAGGTAGTCTAATTTGCATATCATATTATGGCAAAAGATTATATTAATGTATATATTTTATTAAAATATTCATTTAGAGTAATTTATGTATTAGTGTTCTTTTTGTGAAATATTCGACCTACTTATAATATATTTTTACTCTTATAATATATTATTAAATTTATATTAATTTGTAATTTCTATTAATATGTTCAAAAGGAATTGCACATTTTTAAGATTTCATTAAAAATATGAAATTGTTGATTTCACTTTTTTTCTTTAAAATTTATTCGACAAAATGTAAATTAAAAATTATGTTTTCTTGTAAAATTTGCATCCCATTTTTTACAATATATCTGTAGTACGATGTTCTGTGCTACATACGGTATATACTTACAAAAAGTTATGTTATACTAAAAACATATTATTATATTATTTCTTGTAAATTGTTCATCCATTGTAAATAAAATAATAATGTTAATTCATGTAAAATATTCAACATTCTATGAGATATAAATAATAATCAATAGGAACATTCACTAATAGCAAAATTTACATATATAATATGATGACTCATGCTCCGTATGGTATATAGTTAAAACCAATAAAAAAATCTTATAAAATTTATATTGATTTATAGTTTATTTTAAAATATTCGTAAAGAATATGCTCATTTTTATGATTTCATTAAAAAATACGTAATTGTTGATTTCAGGTTTTTGGTTAAAATTTTTTGTCTCAAAATATAAACAAAAAATTGTCTTCTTGTAAATGGTATATGTCGACTTACAAATATTCGTATAAAATATTTTAATTTTGTAACCTATGGGAATAAGAATTTTGTAAACCTATTATGTTCTAGTGTTTATGACTCGTCTGATGCACGAATTATACGTCAGGATATAACAGTGTCACATTGATAATTTATTTATGAAATCACTGGAAAGAAACTACATATTATTTTAAAATATAATGTATTTTAATGTAGTGAAAAATTTAAATATAACTCAAATTTTGTGTTAGAAGATATAAAAAATACTTTATATTGAATGGAAATATTACTCTGTAATTATATGTTGACGTGGTTTTACATACAATGTTTATTCTCGTGAATTGACTGTAATTTCTCCCTATGTTCAAATTTTCCATATTACTTTCACGTAAAATATTCATTCCCGTATGTCGTATTTTGTCTAATAAAAGAGAGAAATTAAAGTTGCACTATGTTAAAACTTTATTCATCTTTTAGAACTTTATTTATGTTTCGAGGAGTAGCAAATAGTAGAGCCTGTGTCCTTTTTATAGATAAAATATAAATGATAAAAGATCAGTTGAGCACTCATTCCACTATATTAAAACTTATATAATCAAATCAAATAGTAGAGCTAGTTTCCTTATTTATTAACATTGAATTTATGACATGAAGCTTTTATGAAAGTGGAACGAATACTGCAAATGTTTGTCCCTTGCAAATAAAGCAGTACTAACTATAAAATTCACATTTACAGACCTGTTGAGTACTAACTATAAAACAGACCCGTGAATTCTGTTTCACCATCACTAACATCCATATATAGGAGGTGTTGATGTATGTATTAGTTGGTGTAGAATCTCATGATTTTGGGTTATATCACTCACAACAGAATAGAATTTCAGATTCACCTATATATCAAATACCAGTGACAATGGTTGTATACACCTATATATCAAAGACCACACATGCATTAGAAAAATAAAAGAATGATTCTGTTATTTAATATTTATGTTAGTTAGTCGTTGACTGCCACATAGTTAGCAATTTAGCATAACAAATTATGGTTATTTCTAAGTCATTTAGAAATGATAGAATACCTGTGAAGATCAATGTGGTGCCAAGGTTGAGGTCCCTGGATAGGGTCAAGGCAAGAACTATGGGTATGTAAGATCCAAGGTCACCCATGGAACCGTTAAGTTCAGCCCATTTTGAAATTAAAACCAAGATTTCAGTTTTTGGACGATCACGTTGGGTGAGAAAGCTGTGGTTGAATTGGTTTAGGTGGTTTCAGGGTCTGAGATTGGAAGTGAAGGAGGGTTTTGGTTTGCCATGGATGATTTGTTTTTGGTGGTTTGTAAGATAAACATAATATATGCCAATAGTAGGAAACAAATAGAACCACAAAGTTGTATTTAGGGGTATTGTACTTGTTCTTGTCCTGATAAATCAACTAAATCCGGGCTCGATAATCAGTCTTTCCCTCGGCATATTTTTCAGCAAATAAAGTTATCGACAAATAAGCAAAGAGGAATTAAAAAAAATGTAGAAGACAAAAAATCAACTCACCTGAAACAATTGGGACCCCATACGGTGAGAGGAGACCTCATATAGAGTGTGTCCATAGAGCTCCTTTTTCTTTCGATACAGACTCCCAATCTCTTATGTTGGCGACTAAGGCTGAGTTTCGGCTCACGGAAGTGTTTGGGGGATTTTTAATTATGAAATCGAATATGGGATGTCTAACCCAAATTGATCAACAATGATAACTGTCAATCTTGATTTTGAATTTCTAGTTACTCCTTATAATTTGTTTTTATTACAATCCTTATTTAATTGGACAGTTTTTGACTTTCTGCTTATGTTTCCTAAAAATTTGGTGTATTCACGTTTGAATTTGAAACCGTATTTAATTGGTTCTTCACTTAGGTGGCTCATTGATGTGTCACATGGTCAGCAATGTATGGCAATTCGTTGAATCAAAGTTGCCATGATGTATTAATTTTTTTGAGACTTTTGTTTTGAGGTTGCCATTTGGAACAATCCTTATTTATATTTTTCATGGTTGTATATAGTTAAGATAACACCTGAATATTCCAAAGAAAGAAAAAGAGTAAAATCAGAAAAGTAAAATGATTACAATATTCAAGTTATAATTTTTGATAAACCTAATAATAAAGCCATTAGTTTTAAGTACAATAGCAACAAAAAATAACAGAAATGAAGGACAACTAAAATAACAACCAATATAGATAACAAAATTAAATTAGACTTTACTTACCTTACCCCTAAACTTCTTCTCAAGCTGACAAAGAAGCCTCACATGAATTTTCAGAAAACCTTTCAATTTAACTTAATATTAGAGGAGGATAGTATTGATGTCAAAGCTGTGAATAAAGACTTGTGATAAAAAGTTGCAGACAACGAATTCAAATATTAAAAAAATACTAATGGAAAGGGAACATTCCTGTGTTCTCTGAGTTGTGACTGAAGAGATTTTCTGATAAAAGAGAACATATCTACCACCAACATTCAGAATCTTCCCAGCGCATCACCAGATGACCATCACATCTTAGTTCAATTTTTTCCATAATATCAAGCAACTCCGAAAGCCCATAGCCTATTCTAAAAGCAATATCCGGAACAGACTTAAACCAAACAGGAAATCCCCTGGATATCAAGCATAAAGAAGACCTTTAAGTATTGGCTAAGCATTATTGTCTTTCTCGAGAAAAAATATTATCCTCTACATATTAGAGTAATAGAGTTATAAGGCATGTTATCAAAATCATTACCAAAAGTTCCATTTGGCAAATATGGTGGACTGATGTTGATATTAACACAAAGACTAAAGAATGACAATATTGGTATATCTACAATGTGCGCATCATCTGCTTCTAAAAAAATCATTATTAAAATAACATTATCTGCTCCTGGAAAACCCCACCATCATGCAAAATATGTTGAATGTGATACATAAAGTAGAAAGAGAAAAAGGGATTCAATGATGCTTACCCCAAATTCAAGGTTTGGATATCCATGGGATTATAACACGTAGTGCTCATGTATGGATTCAATTAAAACATTTTTCTTATTCAGCAAACCAATTACACATACATTTGAAAAAAAGAAAGAGAATGATGAGAAGAAACATGAATCAATATTTATAAGAACTATCATCAAATATCAAAGACATTCCAAAAATAATTGAATAGATCTTTAACATACCAAGCATTCAGAGCCAAGTCATCGTCGTTTCAGGGTATTGTACTTTGGTAGCGTGTGATGTGGCGCCGTGGTTTGTCGCCCAAAAGCGCTCGGTGGGTTAAGGCATGTGGGTGTTTATAAACTCCGTTGGCCTTGATTCCCAAGCAATGTGGGACTTTTTGGTGTATCAGCAGTAGCCCAGTCAAGGCCAAGGCTAAAGGCCGTCGACCTCGTCGTGGCTTAGGCCCTCCTTCTAGCGCCAATGTTACCTCAAGTCGGCAAAGATCGTTTCGAGGTATTGTCCACTTTGGGCCACATGTGATGTGGGCCCTCATGGTTTTGTCCTTAAAAGGCGTCTCGGTGGGTTAAGGCATGTGGGTGTTTATAAACTCCCGTTGGCCTTGATTCCCAAGCAATGTGGGACTTTTTGGTGTATCCGGAACACCAACCAACAAACACAATCATTAGTGATGTAATAGCGACTATTACATTAAACAAAAATAATAAGAATAAGAAGTAAATAAATTGAAATAAGAAGAAATCACAAAATTGTGCGTTAGTTTAAACAAATTAAGAAAAGATGAAGAAACCTTCTTGGAGCAAGAAAAGAAAAGAAAAATCCCAGGTGTTACATGTCAGAAACCCTCTTTGAGACTGGAGTAATTGCTTTGTTCCATATTCATGACATATGTTATGCGCTTCTTTGTCTCTGGAAATTGCAGATGAAGAGTGTGGGAGATCAAAAATAAAAAATAAGTATAAGAAAAAAGAAGAGATGAGGAGATAGAAGTGAATAAGAAGCAAGAAAGAGGAGAAAACAAAGCGTCACTGAAAAAAAGCGTGAGAAGGAAAAACAATAAATTTGGTTCGTTTGTCCAGGGGAAATATGATGTGCATTTGATTTGATTTTTGTATTAAAATGTCCAGCAAACCATTCTCATATCTGAATTTGAATCTGGTTAATACTAATTAGAATTTGTATTAAATGGAAAGCAATAAAAGAAAGATTATGTGAGACGCTATCAATTTAATGTAATAATGGAATTTACGTTGACAGATTTTTTTGGTGTGAAATTTGTTTCCCATTTAATCATAACATATATTTGTTGAGGATCAAATTGCATCAGCTAGCAGTAAATGCACCTTTGCAAAAATAGTCTTAATACCAAATTCAGGAATTTGGTAACGACTAATTATTGTAATCAATGAGATTTGGTCAACTATCAGTTAATGGAGGAATTTCACCTTGATTGATTAATCAGACGATTTAATAATGCAATAATTTATCCATTAATTTCGTTTGAAGGTTACGTAGTTGGTATCATGAAGGCTAGTTTAATTTGTCCAAGTTTGGTAAGACACAATTATACAAACGAAGCTCCAAATCATTACATTTGACATCCGAACCTGTAAAGATTAACTACATGATGACATGTGTAATCTACTGTTTTTACAAAGCTCCATTTGCTGACATATGTCAACCAAAATTGTTTAGCTGATTCGTAAATGTATAAATTATGATTAGTAACGGTAAATACACAATTGAGGTTCCTTGCATATTTTATGCAATTGTATTCACTACTACTTTTTTATCTCCTTTTATCTGTCTATTTATTTACATTTCCATTCCATCAATGATTTAATTTTTCTTTGTATTTTTTTTTTGACTCAAAATTTTTCTTTGTATTATTCCTGCAGTGAAAATATTTTGTGTGCCTTACATTTCTTTAAATTTCAATCCTGTCAAAAAAACATTTCTTTAAATTTAAATGGTAACGGCAATTTTTTATATGAATATAATCAATCAGTTTCAGATGTACATAATTTGGCCTCTAGGTCATTTTTTTCATGGAAACTAGTCTGATACTCATGCATTCGCACGGGGAGCGCGTTGTTTGTTACGCTTAATATTTTAAGATGGTGATTGTTTATAGCAAATGATATTTCTGATCCAATGTATTAAAAATTAACTAATTTAATAGTGAAAGTGAAAGAAATATTATATGTGTATCAAATATTCTTAAACATTTATAAAATTGATCTGTGTGAAAGATGATAAAATTATACCAATAATATGTAATTTTTCCTCGTCGAGACTTAAATGTAAAATAATTATTTAAAAATAATAAAAACATTTATAAAAATTGATATGTGCTCAAAGATAACGAAATTATAGCGACAACACGTTATTTTCTCCCATTAAGACTCAAAAACAAAATAATCATTTTTAAAAAATAATAGCATTCATAAAAACAGAATATAAAAATTAATTATACTGACAACATATAAATTTTTTCCGTCTAGAATCAAAATCAAAATAATAGATAATAGTATCTAATATTTCCTCCCGTTAAGAATCAAAAGTAAAATAATCATCTATAAATAATACATAAAAAATATATTTATAATCAAATATGCAAATAGTAACATATAAAACAAAACTATGTTCGGACTCAAAAGTTAGATAATCATTTATAAATAACTTAAACATTTTTAAAATTGTTCTGTGCCAAAGAAGATAAAATTATACTGACAACATGCAATGTTTTCCCTGTCGAGACTTAAAAGTAAAATAATTATTTAAAAATAATAAAAACATTTATAAAAATTGATATGTGCTCAAAGATAACGAAATTATAATAAAAAACAATAGTGTTCAAAAAAATAGAATATAAATATTAATTATACTGACAACATACAATGTTTTTCCATCTAAAATCAAAAGTAAAATAATAGATAATAGTATCTAATATTTCCTTATGTTAAGAATCAAAAGTAAAATAATCATCTATAAATAATATATAATAAATATATTTGTAATCAAATATATAAATAGTAAAATATAAAATAAAACTCTGTTGGGGCTCAAAAATTAGATAATCATTTATAAATAACTTAAATATTTATAAAATTGATCTGCGTCGACGACAATAAAATTATACCGACAACATGCAAATGTTTCCCCCATCGATACCTAAAAGTATAATAATCATTTAAACATAATAAAAACATTTATAAAAATTGAAATGTGCTCAAAGATAACGAAATTATAGCGACAACATGTTATTTTCTCCCATCGGGATTCAAAAACAAAATAATCATTTATAAAAAAATAATAGCATTCATAAAAACAGAATATAAAGATTAATTATACTGACAACATATAATATTTTTCGATCTAAAATTAAAAGCAAAATAATAGATGATAGTATATAATATTTCTTCCCGTTAAGAATCAAAAGTAAAATAATCATCGATAAATAATATATAATAAAAATATTTATAATCAAATATATAAATAACAAAATATAAAACAAAACTTTCTTGGGACTCAAAAGTTAGATAATCATTTATAAATAACTTAAACATTTATAAAATTGATCTGTGTCAAAGAAGAAAAAAATTATACCGACAATATGCAATTTTTCCCCCGTCGAGACTTAAAATTAAAATAATCATTTGAAAACAATAAAAATATTTATAAAAATTGATATGTGATCAAAGATAACGAAATTATAGCGACAATATATTATTTTCTCCCGTCGGGACTCAAAAACAAAATAATCATTTATAAAAAATAACAGTATTCATAAAAACAGAATTTAAAAATTAATTATACTGACAACATACAATATTTTTCGGTCTAGAATCAAAAACAAAATAGTAGATGATAGTATCTAATGTTTTCTCCCGTTAAGAATCAAAAGTAGAATAATCATCTATAAATAATATATAATAAAGATATTTATAATCAAATATATAAATAGTAAAATATAAAACAAAACTCTGTTGGGATTCAAAAGTTAGATAATTATTTTTAAATAACTTAAACATTTATAAAATTGATCTGTGTCAAAGAAGATAAAATTATACCGACAACATACAATATTTCCCGCGTCGAGTCTTAAAAGTAAAATAATCATTTAAAAACAATAAAAACATTTATAAAAATTGATATGTGCTCAAAGATAACGAAATTGTATCGACAACATGTTATTGTCTCCTGTTGGGACTCAAAAACAAATTAATCATTTATAAAAAATAATAACATTCATAAAAACAGAATATAAAATTGATACATACTTTAGTAGTGTTTTCTCATCAGTAATTATACCGACATATAATGTTTCTCGTTACGACTCAAAAGCAAAATAATAATTTATAAATTACTTAAAAAATATAAAAAATATTAATAAACAAATAAAATAAAATAAAATAAAATAAATGTTAATAAAAAAATAAAAAAATGTTAATGAAAAAAGAGATGCACACAAAAAAGAGAGAAAGAGGAGAGAGAGAAAAAAATGAAAGAAAGAAAAAAAATGAAAGAATCAGATAGAGAAAAAAAAAAGTAAGAATGAGAGAGAGAAAGAAAGAATGAAAGGGAAGAAAGAGAAAAGTGGGAGAGAGAGTAAAAAATAATGTAGTGAGAGAGAGGAGAAAGAGAAAAGGGAGAAAAAAGTGAAAAATGAGAGAGAGAAAGTGAAAAATGGGAAGAAAAAATAATTTTTTATGTTAATTAAATTTTTGTTTTAATTTATTTTTTGTTAGATTGATATTTTTGTCCCTGAAAAATACATGTGTCATTAATATAAAATGTTTAAAATTGTAATTTTGTTAGCCTATTGGTTTATTAGTTTGATAATAATAATAGAATAGATAATAGATAGATAGATAGATAGATAGAATAGAAATAGAATAGATAGATATATTTTTTAACTAAATAAGTAATAACTTCGTTTCTGAAAATATCATTTTAATAGTAAATCCAATTATATATAATCTTTAGAGGTCGTTTAGTAGGTCACTTTTTATTTTTTTTCACTTTAATCGTTAACAGTGGTCGAGTTAATATAAATTTATAAATTCAAAATGTAAGTCATATATATTATTAATTTTATAAATTAAACTGCAAATATAAATCATTTCTAAGGAGTAAGAAAAATGGGCCTAGTCCGAACTAAAGAAGTCTAACACCAACCGAGTCTTGTAGTAACCAATAACCGGCTAACCGCAACCAGCCATATGAAGACCAAGGTCTCGGGGGGTGAGAAAAATTTGTCAACTAATCTGAAACTTCTTTTCCACAAAAAAAAAAAAAAAAAAACTAATCTGAAACTTGGTTTTCTTCTGGTAATTCATGACTAATCCACGCCTCTCAGTTCTGGCTCTGCATTAAGATGGACGATCGACCATACCTCCCCAAAATGTGCAATTATTGACACCTTGATTTTTGCCAACATACCCTCACCATTCCGAAAGTTTATTTTCTGATGCTAAATTTTTAGTACTCATTTTGCCTGCTACAAGTTATTTCCGGACAATTTTTGCAATTCGAAAATAAACTTCCAGAAAGATAAGGTGTGTTAGCAAAAATCAAGGTGTCAATAGTAATACCCCCTCCCCAAAATACCCCAGCCCGACTGCAGAAGTATAATCACTTTCAATCCAAATCCTGTTGACCGAAAAAATAAATAAATAAATAAATCCAAATCCTGGGATTCCTCCGTCCCATGCCAGTTGAAGTTGAGATCCACCAAAGCTCCTCCAATAAAACAATAGTGTAACATAAATTTCGTGCAAATCCAAGTTCCCGTTAGGTCCCTAAAAGCTCCACCACATCCGCAAAAGTTCTATCATGAGTGACCGATTCTTGGTGTTACATTCATTCTAGCCAATGATAAAGTAAGAATTGGCATCCAACCAACACATTCGTGTAGCGAGGATATATAAGAATATATAATTTTTTTTTTTTCATGCAAGCCACACGACGGCGGACAACCAACGGAGATGCAAGAAGGTGAGTCAAATGATTTGTCATTAGACCTTTGAAAAACTGCCCATGGCAAATAGCCAAATATCTAACACGACTGTGCCCTTCCGATTTAACATGAGTCCAGATGTTACCTATTCTGTCACCATGTCCTTCCGTGAGAAGATCCTATGCTGTCTTCGTTCCGTTGAGAACAGATAGCATGCTACTTTGCCAAGGTGATACTCATGTTCAGCCTAGACCCTTCCACAATCAACCTTTGCCTTTAAGTTCATTTGGCTTTACTGCAAAACGACTACAATCAAAGAGCAAATCAAGCACAAAAAAAGGAGGAAAAAAAGGGGGGGGGAACTATTTCCTTGTACCCAAAACACTGTACAGTTTTGTTTCTAAAAGGAATACAGAATTTCGGTATTTCTCTCTGTAAGGGGGGGAAAAAATACAAGTTTTTCACAAAATATTCTTAATCTGCAGACATTGCTAACAACTTCCAACACATTTGTAAGTTACATTAATCACTGCTTTCTTTAACTTGCTGATTATCCAACTGAGAAAATGGAGAGGAAAAAGAAATTACGCGGGAAAGTAAGAAATCAATAAATAATGGCACCAAAATGGCAAGATGCGCATATAATCCTCCACCTATCCAATGCACACTCCCTGTTAGGGCAGTGAAGAAATTTTAATTTGGCTAAGCTGTGACCATATCCACCCCATTCTGTGCAGCAGCATCTGCCAATCTCTTCCAATTCAATTCCCGCTGCTCTTCCATCTCTTTGGCTTTAGCCTCTCTCTCTACATACTGCCTCTGGCACTCCTCGAACAATTCAGCATCCATTTCCAGGAACATTTTCCGAACATTTACAGTCAGCCCGTTAACAGCCTGGTTCCAATGGCTCTGGATATTTTTCTCCAATGCTTCGAATATTATGGGTAATACTACGGTCCTGTTTTGGGCAATTAAACTGACAACGTGCTCATTATTCCACAAAAAGAGGGCTCGTTCTGCAACCTGCATTGTAACTGTGCCTAAGTATAGACTTTTGAAGGGATAAACTAACCAAGTACATCAATAAATGAAATACTATACAAGATTAAAGAAAAAGGATCAATTCCGAACAATAAGGATTCTCAAACCAGTATGCTAATTATCACTTGAAAGATAAGATTTGCCAAAGTTAATGTTCACGCAAGGCACTTCCAAGACCGAGCATAGGTTGTGCAGGTTAGCCTAGACCCGATCACAAAAGCTAGTGCGCGTGAAGAATGAAGATTCATTCTGATCTTTAAGCCCACTCTTATGACCCCCAAGACTAATCATTATCAGAAAGGGAAAAGACTCCATTAAGAGGCAAGGACATCTCCTAACCTTCCTCATAATTTCACTAGACATGCATTAGGCTAACCTGCTCTGGAATAATTACCATTGAAGTGATAAAAAAAAGCCAAGAGGTCAGTCTAAGTCTTAAAGTTTCTGGACGATCTGGGTTTATGGATCTGAACATCAGACCAAACGGCCAAGGAGAGTACAGATAATCACAGAATCAGTTGAGATTTTTCAAATAAGAAAACTACGAACCTGTAGAAAATCTTCGATCCTGTAATGACTATGGACCATATAAACAGTAGGCCAGGCTAAAAAAGCATCACACGAAAATCGCCTTAAATATCGCTAAGCAAGAGAGAACCCATATCACCGCAAATGCACACTATTATCATTTTCACAAGTTCTAGACGTCTGCGGTCAAGACCCTTGTTAACCTTTAATTTTTCCTTATCTAATGAGCTTAAGCTGAAGTTACCATTAATGACCAAGACCACATTTGGTAAAAGAAAAAATAGGAAGGAATTGAGTGATACCGAATCTTGAAATAGGAGAACCAATTCACTCCTCTCTCCTCCCTTCCTTGCTTCACTTTTACGAAGCATCACCTAACGGTTGTACCCAAGGAGGAAATTAGAGCATTGATGGGAACTATATAGTAGTTTTGGATAATAAACACCTCATGTTTCTCTGCTAGCTTTCTGGTAACATTGATTACTACCAAACCACAGTATCATGATGGCATTGAAGGCATATCCATAGAAAATCTATTCAAACAAATTTCTCCCATGACTTATGCTGACAATTAGCGGTATAACAGGAGTACCAATTCACTTTAATGAAAACAAAATTTCCACTTTATACATGCAATGCAAATACTTGAAGCCTAGGCAGGGTTGGACTCTAGATTTGTTGGCATAGTACACATCTAATCCTATTTCCATTTTCTCACTCAATTCCAAAGAGGTACAAAGGGTTTGTGTGTTAGACATGTAAAGACACCAGTGAGATTTAATTAGTATATGTGTTTCTCTTCTTTTCCTTCTTCAGAATTTTGTATTTTTAGAGTGTGTATGGTTAGTTTTCTTGTTTTCATTCAGTTTCCTACTTCTAAAATTTTTTAAAGCAATGGTGAAAATTGAAAACTCTCTCTTTCTCTCTCTCTCTCTCTTATGTTTTCTCCTTTCATTTTTGTACAACATATTTATTATATTATCAAATAAGAATAATTTAATGTCTAAGAAGAATCAGTGTTCAGCCCATGATACAAGCTCAAACTGCACATCTTATTACCATTCATGCAAATAAAAATGATTGTATTATCGAGAAACTTATAAAATCTAGAATTTTTAATGAGAGACCAAATTCTGCTCAAATAGCATTTGAACTGCAAGACAGAGTTCAATGTAGTGAAAGTACTCCTCTGCACATGAAAACACATAAGCTGATACTGCAGCTTAACGAAAAAGAGAAGGAACAATTTTCTAAACTAAGATTGAATCAATATACTCCCTCCGGTCCCATATATAAGAGACCAATGCACTTTCTAGGTTCATTGAATAACTGATGTATCTAGTCTATATTATAGATCAGATACATCGGTTATTCAATGAACCTAAAAAGTGTATTCGTCTCTTATATATGGGACCGGAGGTAGTAAAATGGAAGAATTTTGAAAAGACGCCTACAGAAGTTTTAGATTCAAAAGCATTATAAATTTATAATTATAAATTTATAATAAAACATAGGCTAAAATGCACACCAGCAAATAAGCCTAATTTATAATAAAACATAGGCTAAAATGCACACCAGCAAATAAGCCTAATTTATAATAAAACATAGGCTAAAATGCACACCAGCAAATAAGCCCCATAGTTGTGATTTTTGCAATTAACCTGCTTAAAATTCCTACCCGTAAAAAAGTGGAAGGAAGAAAAGGAATGCAGGTCAATTGAGCGAGGGTTTGCTGAGCATAACTTATTTGCATTTAAGCCAAAAACAATACTACCAACCAAGCATTTACAAGAAACCAGGAAACAATAGTTTCAACATTCAATACAAAATAGAATGCAAACACATGGTTCAAAAATGATTACAACCAAAAGAACCTTATTGAGAACAAGGCAAATGAAGGAAGAGATGAGTTGAATGAAGCATCAATAGCGCTTCACGTCCTGATTTATTGGCTCAATTGCAATGTCCTCCTGATTCAAGAAATTGAGCATTTCCCCTCAGTTTAACAACATAAATTGCAATGGGTCACTTACGATCCAAATCAAGGGTTGGTTTTGACAGTTTGGGACTCACATACAAGTCACACGATTAACGTGCTTTGAACAAAGTATCTGTTAAATCAACTCAGGTTAACATATTTTCTATTTTGTTTCTCAAATTGTTTACATAAGATTCTGAATTTCAGCAGAATTTGATTTGCTTCCCAACTTGGAAGTCATAATAATTCACAGACAGCAATTTGCAGATAGGTTAGAAGTCTCAGTAAATCCCATCATTAATTTTGTGATATTTCCTTTGTTTAAAATTCCTGCAGATGACGTGCTAGATTTCTTGCTCTAGTGCAAACCTTCTGTAATAAATTCAAAAGTATTTTCAGGTTTTGGTGATATAGGACTAGGAGCATCAGGAAGATCTTTCGTTAACCAACAGCCAACAGCTTTCATATGTCGGATTAAAACTACTTAAAAAAACTCAAACCATCAGCTTCATAAGTAGCCAATTTCCTCACAGGATTAGATTAACTAGATAATGTTCAAAGGGTTCATTACTCAGAAAGATGCACTGCACTCCAGACCAAAGCATAGCTGCCAGAGATTAAGCATGACTAAAGATATGGATAAAAAGAGGTAAAAATACCTAGGTGACTGAGTTTCTCAATATTGAGGTAATCATAAATTTCATAATAATATAAGACATGGATCAATTAGAAAAAATAAAGTAACTCTACTTCCTTTTAAGTGGGCGTAAAATAAATGATAGAGAGAACATTGAATTTGATATCAATGAATTTCTGCAATAATAATAATAATAATAATAGATCAAGGGTTGCCCCATCACTCAGTTTAAGTGATATCTAGCACCAAACATGAATAATGTAGATCAAAACAAACTCTAAGATAAACTCTCTGTTCACCCCTGCAAAGATGCATAAAGAGAACCAGATATAGGAAATGTGAAGAAAACGAGTGCTCATAACCACCAACTGATCCGAAATAATAAAAACAAATTGGGTGAAATGAAAGCATCTTAGCTTTCAATATTCAGATGTGCCAAACCAGCAACTTTTTTATTCGAATATATTAAAGGCTCAGCCATGTCATAAGTTGGGCTTTCACAAATTGAAAGGTACGTACAGTTTACTAGTTTGTGTCATCACTCTCATAAAAGGCCAGGCTTTCTATACAGACATTTAATGGGTGAGTTTGTAGAGAGGAAAATGTTAGGTGATGCTGGTGAGCTTATGAGTAAATTATGCCCTATTGAAAGAATCCCCATTTCTCTTTCCTTGAGAAATAAATAGAAATAAAAAACTATGACACATTGGGGCAGCTTATGAAAACTTCCCAGAAAACGAGTTCATTACTTCATTAAGAGTTTTTTTTCCAGCCCATTGATCACATGACTTGTATTTGACTCCCATACAATCAAATTTAACCCCCAGTTGGATGTCAGGTGGTGGCACACTACGAACGGTCAAGTTAAATTATGTGAGAACGTGCTCAATTTCTTACATGAAGGACATTGCACGTGACCTGATAAATCAGAAGGCAAGTGCAGTTGACCCCAAAAACAATAATCAGTTATGCTGAAAGAAAAATTCAGTTTCAAGTTTCAGGTTTACTGCCATTCAAAACATCATTACATGCACCTCACCAAAAAAGTAAACAACAATAATGGTAATATTAAGAACGAAACAACAAGTATCTTAAATAAGCAAAACCACAAACTTCTCTATTACAGTTATTAAACAGAACATAACAATGCAATCGCAACCGTAAGCTATGGAATCCTTTTACTAAAGCGAGGATTTTAGACCATTTAATTGAGACAATATACATTTACAAATTCACAAAGTAAAATGTCAAAAAGCAGTCAATAGTCATCAATTGAATTTTAATTCTGGTTAACTTATGTCCCATTTAGGTGGCTCAGTGGTTGAGCCAAGGGACATGAAAGAGTTGCAAGCAGGAGGTACAGGACTCAAATCCTTGCCACTAACAAAATCCCACTCTCCTCTAACAAACTAACCACTATCATTTGCCTATAAAAAAAAATCTGGTTAACTTTAGCAGAAGAAAAAATAAAATGAATTGACAACCCTTTGACGTGAGAAAAGTATATGATGTGAATAACTATTTTGGCTTTTCTGTACATTAGGGTTGAAGTCAAATTATGTAAGGACGTTATATATCTTCCCACATTGATAGATAATGATATAATATAATTCTTTTTGCTTTTCCCCCATGAAGGTGCAAAACTATAACTGAAATATCCACAAAAGACAAAACTGATGGGTCCAACACGTTAATATAATCACAGCAGATTTTGGGACTTGAAGGACACGTCGGTTAAAGTTTACTAACTAGGCAGCTGAACTCTATATTACCTGTAGCTTATTATACCACATAAGGGCCTAGTTTAGATGTATCTTCATAAAGAAAGTAACAGTTCAACAATAAGCATTGAATAATTCTAAACCAATAATCCATAGGAAAGGAAATTAAAAAGGAAAAATAACTTGTACTAATCCTACTCAATACTATCATGAAAAACCATTTTCCACGAACCTGAAAGTGCGGACTATTGAGGCAGCGGGCAATCTGTCTAAAAAGAGGAACCATGATGCGTTGAAATTCTGCTGCTTGCGTGGCCTCCAGCACCTCTTCCAGTTCCCCAAGGAAGAGAACCTCTTTCTGGCAATTGGTGACGGGCCAGTACTTCAACAAACCCCTAATAACAGTATCCGCGAGCTTATAATCCTTCTCAACAAACTGAGAAATGCAGTACGACAACTGCTGATGATACACAGCAACAGGCTTAGGTTTATGCAGTGGCAACAGCGCCCTCACAAGAAACAACTTATGCTCCTCCTTCATGGGCAGCGCAAATCCATTAATGATACTCCCAAGAATCTCCAAAAGCTCCCCAATCCCACTATGCCTCTCCGTCTCATATATAAACCGGTAAAAGATATTGTTGATAGCCTTCCTAATAAAGGGTCTATGAACCATGAATTTTCCATACACACGATGCAATATGGTTTTCAAATATTCACGCTCTCTAGGGTCCTCGGAATCAAACAAATCAAGTAATTTCAGCACAAATGAATGATCAATGTACCGTTTAGCTACCTTGGTATCGGTATCAGAGGAAACCACGTATCTAAGGAGAAGCTCGTAGACGAGCTGCAAGTGTGGCCACGCCGGCTCCAAACACGGTTCCTCCTCCTCGGGATCGGTGGCGTCTTGCCCTGTGTTCTCGTGCGACGCCGGCGGGAGGCATCGGAAAATGTTCGCAGACACCATTTTGATCATCTCTTCCTGGCAAGTCTCCGTTATCTTCCCCGAACCCGATTGAATGAATTCGACCAACTCTAAAAGCGTTTGCCTCTTGATTTCCTTCTCCCGAACCGACTTCAACGTGTCGGAGAAATCCAACGCGTGGCAGCAAATCTGCAGCTTCCGGAGGAACAGTTTCTGCCTCTCGGAAACCGGCACGTCGCGGAATAGAGGGAGTGGTTCGATTGTTCCCGACGGTGGAGGCACCGTCGTCGCCGTCGGGTTGACGTGGTTGTTCGCCGGAGGACCGTACCCGTAGGTCGATGGATCGGTTGAGTCCGATTTGGAGGGCTTCTTTTGCCCTCCCTTCATGATTCTCTTGAACATTTTCTGAGCAAGCTTTTGCGAACCCTAACCCTGAGCTAACTAATTAGGAAGTGGTTGGTAATGAGGAGGGGATTGTGGAAGATGGAAGCTACGACGTCGTAGAGTCTTCCTTATCTGTGAATGCTTCTCTTCCCACGATTTTCGCATCACAGCTTAAATGACGACGGATCTGAGGAAACAGAAGAGGAGTGTTTGGGTGCTGCAATGAGACGGGAATTTGGAGTAACATGCAACGCGCTCCGAGAGGATCGAAGTGGCCAATGATCGGAGCGAGATTGCCGGAATTGCTGTTGGTTGATCGGTCCGAGATGCGTTCCGGCGATCAAATGAGTGGTCAATACAGAGACAGCGCAATTGAGAGCGCGTGTTTGTGTTTGTTTAGTGTGAGAGAGTTTGAGTTTTGGGGTAAAATTAGAGATTAGGGAGGTGCATATGGTGTAAAGGAGAGGAAAAGATTGTGCATTACAATTATCGGCCACATCTAAAATGCACCTCTTGAACAGGTGAGGTACCAAGCCAGCTAGGGTTTGGTACCTAGCCAGCTAGGTTTCGATCGGCGCAATAGGCGATGTTTCTTCAGCGTCGTCGGCACTGCCACTCTGGCGCAACCGGCGTTGTGGTCTTCCTCCTTTTCTACCCATCACCTCCTGTTCTCCTCCCACCATGATATAGAATCGGCTTCTTTTGAGCTCCTCTATTTCCATCTCCTTGCGTTTGACTTCGTCCCTTTCTCGCATGTACAATGGTGGTAAGCCACCACCCCCTTCGCAGCTGGAGGACAAGCGCCCCCACCAGAGCCGTCGGATGGAGATCTACTGCCTCCCTCTAACCCTGAAGCCCCCTCCTCCACCGGATCCTCCAGATCTGCTCAACCACCTTCCAGCTCTTCTTGCATGCCTCCATGATCGGGATTCCCCCTGCAAAGGTCACCACAAACCCGACTCTTCCTCAAGCACCATCCACAACCAGTTCTTTCTTTGGAGTTACAAAAGCTTCTGTCGTGTCCCGGCCAAAATAGCGCTGTAGATCTGGTGTTAGCAGCTTTGTCCCTATTGATCTATGGGAATTCAAATACATCTACAGTGAAGCTTCTTCTCCCACTTTTTGTGAATTCTGGCTGTGTTCCTGAGGCATACCCTGTGAAAACTTTCATTTTTGAACACCATGGCACCAGATATGGTGGTTGCATGCAGAGCATGGCCACCGGCAAGTCCAAACTGTTCAGCGGCTCCGATCAGGTGGAGAAGAAGACTTCAGGGGCATTTCAATCTTTTGGCTTTGAGAATAACTCTAAAACCCTAATGGGCCTGGCCCAGTTCGTTTTAAGTTCTAACGGGGTCTGTGAGGAAGGTTTGGACTTAGGTGCCCCATGTTGGGCTTTTAATGTTTTTCTGAATTAAGTAGATTGTAGACTTAAGGTCTACTATATCAGGAGCAGCTCTTGTTCTTAATTATTGATCTTAGGAGATTACAGTAATCCTGTGTTGTGCCCTATTAGTGGGCTGCATATTTGCATCTGATGTAAGGTTTTGAGACCTTGGCCCAGTATGAATGAAATGTTACATCGTTGACAAAAAAAAAAAATAGGTGAGGTACGGTGCCGTAGTTGTATTTTTACCATTGGATGCTGCAAAATTTAATCGGACGATGCATATTAATTAGTGGAAACTGGTTGAAAGTTTTTGCCTGTTGGTCCTTAACAAAAGTGGCCTATTGTGGACTGGTGTTATGTGATGGCGAGCTCCTACGCCGACACTAAGCAGAAAGAGAAGCCGGCGAAGAAAAAAATAGGTCATCCCAAATTCGAAGTTCAGTCGTCATTGTTTAGGATTTGTGTGTGTAGAATGGACAAAGGTCTGTTGTGTATAGTTCGGTGGTGTGCAAAACGAAATAAGGTCCCAATTACTAGTCGTTTTGGGATTTCATCGGAGGGCACTGTTGTGCTTGTGCTATGAATAAAAGAGCTTGAACTGATGAAGTGAAGTAGGGAGAGTGGCTCAACAGAATGCAATCTATGTTACGAGGTCAAGGGGAAATTGGGATCTAGAAGATTTCCGTCGCTGCAACAAACCTATACTGCAAGCCGCTGCTGCAACAGATTTCCGTTGAAGAAGATGCGTGACGCTCAAATATTCCCCCTTTGTCATTTTTGGTTATTATACTGCATTTTAACTTTGAGCAGTCACTTTTGATAATGTCTAAGTGTTATTGTTGATCGCCGAATGTTAAGCAGATTCTAGATTCGGTTATTGCATCTGGCTATGATTATTTGCTGCTTAAAGTTGTTTGGTGTGCATTGTTTGTGAGAATATAATGCTTTCATTCCTTACATATTCAAGTAGATAAAGTTATTGATGGATTTTAATATTACTGAAGGCTAATCTGGTGTCGGTCCTTCCAAGCGTGGGATTGAACAATTATTGCGGGGGATTGAACAATTATTGCGGGTGATCGATTGTATTTTCTTCATTTTCAAAATAAACCACTGCAATTATAGACAAATGAGTGGAGCAGCACTTAATTTCAATGACAGACGCGTTAGCTGTCGTTACTTGCTATAACCGGTAAAAAAAACGGTGTGGCACCGTGCCTCACCTACAAGCTCGAGCAGGTTAGAAGTCGCCTACAATTACATTAATCCATTTCAGAGACAGCGTCCCATTAGAGTGATTTTATGAGTTTGAGATTGGAGAATTAGGGCATGTTTGATTTCACTTTCTAAAAACAGTTTTTTATTTTAAAAAATTTATGAAGAACAAAATTTATTCTTTATTAAGTTTTATAAAACAGAAAACAGTTTTTAAAAACAATTTTCCCAATTTCACTGTCCTAATTGTCAAGTGAAATGTTTGATTCGAAGTTCAGCTTGCTTGCTTTCTTCATTTATTTTTGGTCTGTATATTTAATATTTTTTTAAAAAAATTGCTGAATATTTGGTTTCATTTAAACTGTGTTTGGACTTTGGATTGCTAAAGGAAAGAAAGTACAATACAATGATTAAAGATTTTATTGCCTAAGTTGTTTAATATTAAAATTGCTGGAATCGTATACAACATGTTGGAATGAATTTTGTCTCATTCTATTTAATATCCATGGTATTATTTGTTTCATGTTATATAATATCATTTTTTTTGTCAACAAAAAAAACATCATTTTTGGAAAGACTTTCTTAGAAATATGTATACTACTTTCATTTATACTTAAAAAAAACTATTTTATTGACATTTAAGAGTTTTGAAAGCCATTAGAATTGTATATGATTTTACTTGGATCTGTACTGATTTATAACATCCAGATAAGGTTATAAATTGCAAATAAATTGTGTACTTCTTGAAGACATTTTTGCATGATGTTGATTGTCTCGTAGGAGGAACGTACACACTCGTATATGCTAGGAAAATATCTTCCATCTTTCCTCTATCAAATTGTCTATTGGATGCAACAAAGAGCAATTATTGAGCATGAAAGTCTAGGGGATATCATTTTTTTTTTTACAGAAACAATCTAATTCAATTCATTAGCAAGAATGTGCTCAATACATGTAGGAATATCAGAAAATAACTGAGGACTAGCATAGTCAGTGGCCGCCCTAGCTAAGAGATGAGCAGCCACATTTGCACTCCTCCTAGTAAACTCAACATGAAAGTTTTGAAAATGGGAAGAAAACAAAATTTTGCTATCTAAAATAATTGCACCAAAATATGAAACGTTTGCCCCTTTGGAGTGGAAGCTATCTACCAAAGATTTGCAATCTGTCGCAAAAACCACATGATCGAAATTTAGCTCGTGCATCCATTGGAGAGCTTCTAAGAGACCCAGCGCTTCCCCCACCTCCACCTTAAGCAACAAAGAGAACCAGAAGGTTTTGGCACCCATGAAAAGACCAAATTCATCCCGAAGACATAAACCAATCCCCACTTTGTTGTCATTGGCAGAGAAAGAGGCGTCCATGTTACACTTGACAAACCCCATGGGCAGACTCCGCCAAGAAGACTGAGGCGCCACCGTAGGAACCAGAAAACCTTTCGGCTTTTGGTCCCGCTTTGCCCCCCCTCTACTTATCCAGTAGGGAAGCGCCACGGCACAAAGTAGCAGCGACCGGCTTTTCCTGATTCTCTCACACCTTCAGATTTCGACAGCACGACACACTCCACATACTCATAGCCATACCCTTCCAGCTGGGCAAGCAAATGAAAAATGACATCTTTCACCCTGTTTGACCGCACCAGCGCCGACCGGATTTGATCCCAGAGACCAACTATTCGCCACAAGTCTTGATTTATAGGACACATGAACAGAGCATGCCGAAGATCTTCCACCCCCTGGCCGCACCTGGGACACAGATCTGTATAATCTACTCTTTGATACAGATTCTCATAGGGATGTAATTTCTAGCTGCCTTCCACAAGAAATGCTTGATTTTAGGAGGAATCTGAAGTTTCCAGATCAAATTCCAGTCGCCACTAACCTTTAAATGCGAAGCATCCACCAGGTGGTCAACACAGAGGCGGTGCGCCGACTTCACTGAGTAGTGACCTCTCTTCTCCGACCACCAGTAAATCGCGTCATTTCTCACCGATTGAAAGAGAGGAGTCTTCAAGATCCGGTTAGCTACATCCAGAGGAAACATAGACATGATGCGAGCGTGGTCCCAACTCTTGACCTCATAAGAAAGGATAGAGCCTGCGGTTACATGTGGGCTTAGATTACTATGGTTGATTAGCACTGGTTGGTCTGGATCACTAACCCAAGGATCATTCCACATCCCTATCTTGGCTCCATCTCCTATACTCCATCTGCGGCCCAACTTTAAGACAGCTCGGGCCTCAGAAATACTCCTCCAAACAAAGTTACCATTGGACCCAACAGGTGCATCTAAAAAGCCACACTTGGGAAAATAGCCTTAAATAAACGAGAGACTAAGCTGTTGGGTTTAGTCATTAAGAGCCAACCTTGTTTCCCCAAAAGAGCAATGTTAATGGCATAAAGATTTCTAAACCCCATACCTCTATTGTTCTTGCTCACAGCTAGCTTGTCCCAAGAGAGCCATTTAATGCCTTTGCCACCAGCTCCACCATGACCCCACCAGAAAGAATTCATAAGCTTTTCAATATCCTCTTCAAGGGAGGGAGGGATACGGAAGGTGCTCATAAAGTACGCGGGGATAGACTGGAGCACAGATTTAATCATAACTTCATGTTCTCTTTATAAAATTATGTAAAAAAAATGTTCTCTTTATAATAGAAATTGTAACCTAATTTCCATCCATCATGGATATTAGGCTTAATAGGCCATACACATCACCTCAACTCAACACATTTGTCAATCGAGCTTGACCCAATAATCATATATACATACATAGTGGTTACCAATGGCAGACCTATGAACCAGGGTCAGCAGGTGTATAAAAATTTAAAATCATTGAAATCATAACAAGAGTATCATCACATGTTTTATACAAAAAACAACAACAATATGATTTCTGACAATACAGAACACGTATTTGGACTTTAAAAAAAATAGAAAGATTAAAAAAATACAAGAGAAAACAACATAGATCGAATTAACTGAGACCCAATTACAACATAAAAAATTACAAGAAAAAATTAACACAGGGATCAGATTAGGGTTTTAGTCCAAATTTGGGAAAATTTGAACCTAGTAAAAAGGGGAAACAGAGACCGAAAATGATACTCACAAACATGAGGAAGAGTGAGTCATGATGTGAGACAATGTGAGGAGTTGTATTTTGAGTTTTGAGAGAGACAGAGAGAGGGAGGGAGGGAGATGACTGAGCCTGGCTGAATAGGATGAAAAAATGACTAGGTGACGACACTCGGTGCAAATTATTATATTGAGAAGGGTCAAAATATAAATTTTGTTGAGGGTAAGTAGTATTTTTAATTTTTCAGAGGGTGCAACTGCACACCATAGACAACAAGTAGGTATGTCTCTAGTGGTTACCAAACCCAAAATAGGTCATATAGTAAAATGGGCTCACATGGGGAAATACATCAAGGTTATAAATTCAACACATTTTAATAAAATAAAATTACACCGGTTAATAGAAACTCAAACAAAACAATTTCTTACTTTCTCCTACTTAGGCAAATATTAATTGAGATCTACTTATTTATTTGGATTTGGCTCCTCTAAAGGGGGTAGAGAATAAAATAAGTAATCTAACCGTTTATGAGAAAATCAAGGGTGATTTGTTATGCATGTGTCTTTAATACTAACCCTTGATTTTCTCATCAATGATTAAGATTGCTTACTTTATTCTCTAAAGTGAATTATTATATTTTAAAATGACTTTTAGGTTGAACAACTATAGTCACAAAAGCATCGAACTGGATTGCAAGCAAGTAGTGGATGGAGTTCTAGGGGACAATGGTTATCTTACTGAATTAAGTGTTATTCTATCACGCTTTAAGGCTCATCTTAGCACTCACAAAAATTATGAGGTTAGTTTTGTTTCGAGACAAACAAATGTTGTTACTCATATTTTAACTAGGGCAGCAAGATTTTATGCTAGTCACCATATCTTTGATTTTATTCTCACCTGTATTGCTGAACGCATTTTATTGGAAATGAAATGATTTTATTCTGGTAAAAAAAAAAAACCGTAGTCACAAAACAACTTGTATATATTCACCACAGAAAGACATTATCAATATTGCTAATAAAATTTAATCAAGAAATATTGCTAATAATTTTATTAGCTAAGAATCATGACAAAGATAAATTATTCAACATTTACCTGCATAACTGACAATCTCACTAGCATGATCACAACACCTGTGTGTAAGTGCAGGTACACATCATATCATAATTTATGTGATCGTTTTTCATGCTACGTACTAAGCATGGATCTTACATTGTTTTTTTTTTCCTCTCAAGAAAACACAACCAAACTCTCGAAGAAGATTTCAAATATGTTTGACAATTTTCGTGTAACACCATTTCCATATGGGAAACTAACATCTTTTTTCACGAAAAACTAATGTTTCCTAAAAAATATCATGACCTCCTTAAAGAAACCATCACCGTGTTTCTTATGAAACATCATTCGCTCGAAGGAACTAACCATCTTTTTCTTGAAAGAATGAAAACATCACCATTTTGAGACATTTTAATGGTACCTTATAATACGACAATATATTATAATATTATAGTATGTTATTGAAAAAAACTCAAATCTCATATAGACAAGAGGTAAGTCCTAAAAAAACTTATAAGTAAATGACACCTCTCACCTTACAAGCCGGTTTTGTAAAGATGAGTTAGATTTAAAATCATAATATGATATCAGAGCTTATCCTAAATCCAACGGGCCACCCACCGCATTATATACACACATTAAGCCCAACAGTGGTGGGCATGAGGGGGTATATTAGGAAAAACTCAAGTCTCACATAGACTAGAGGTAGGACCTAAAAAGAACTCATAAGTAAATGATACATTTCACCTTATAAGCCGATTTTGTAAGGATGAGTCAGACCCAAAGTCATAATATATGCATTAAAATATGATCCTATGAGGACCAATCTTGATTTCTCATCAACTCTTTGTTAGCATTTCTGAGTGTGTATGTTGTAATATAGGGGGTGTGTGTTCCTTCTATTGGGCTTTGTTCTGTTGGGCCGTATGCTTGGCCCCTTGTTTTGGTCATTTGGTTGTTAGTCAATCTGTAAGCAATTATCACTGTTTTCTTTTCGGTTAGTTAGTTGTAATCTGGTTAAATACCACAATTAATGAAGTCTAATTCAGTTTTTGCAAATCAAGTTTTATCTCTAACAATTGGTATCTAGAGCTCCTCAAGGGGCCTGTTAACAGAGAGAGTGATAACCACCGTGTGAAACGTTTTTTCGACGAGACTCCGGCGAGCAAACCGGCGAGGCAATCACAGCAACGATTGAGAGCAAATCATGTCGGAAAGAGAGAACAGCAGCCATGTGCAACCTGCAATTCCCAGATTTGATGGTCATTACGACCACTGGGCGATGTTAATGGAAAACCTCCTTCGCTCGAAGGAGTTCTGGAATGTGGTGGAGAACGGCATTGTTAGTCTGACGTCGGCACCAGCGGTGGTAACCACAGAGCAAATCAAGGTCGTCGAAGAGAGCAAATTGAAAGACCTAAAGGCAAAAAATTACCTGTTCCAGGCGATTGATAGAGGAATCTTGGAAACTATCTTGAACAAAGACTCATCCAAGGAAATTTGGGACTCTTTGAAACAAAAATACCAAGGCTCAACCAAGGTTAAGAGAGCTCAGCTGCAGGCATTACGGAAGGAATTTGAGGTTCTTTCTATGAAGGAGGAGGAATCAGTGAATGATTTCTTTGCAAGAACCCTTTCAATAGCCAATAAGATGAAGATGCATGGAGAAAGATTGGTTGAAACCCAGGTAGTTGAGAAGATACTAAGATCTATGAGTGCTCGGTTTGCTTATGTGGTGTGTTCTATTGAAGAAGCCAATGATGTAACCACTTTGTCAGTGGATCAGTTGCAAAACAGCTTACTGGTCCATGAACAAAGAATGAAAGGACACAAGGAGGAGGAGCAAGCTCTTAAAGTGTCTATTGGTGGAAGAAATGGAGGTAGAGGGAGAGGTAGATCTGGCTCTAGGGTAGGAAGAGGTCGTGGAAGGCAAACCTTTAACAAGGAATCTGTTGAATGCTATAAATGTCACAAATTAGGACACTTCCAATATGAGTGCCCTGATTTGGAAGAAAATGCCAACTATCGGGCTTCAATGAAGAAGAGGAGATCTTTGCTTATGTCAAGCAAGGGGGCTCAGAAATCCTCTCAAGAAAGGACATGGTTGTTGGACTCGGGTTGTAGCAACCACATGTGTGGGAACAAGGAGTGGTTTTTCAATCTTGATGAATCTTTCAAAGAATCAGTGAAATTGGGAGATGACTCGAAGATGGTCATTGAAGGAAAGTGGAATGGTGAAGATTCAAATTAATGGCATAGTGCAAGCAATCACAGTGTACTTCATTCCGTAATTGAAAAATAATCTTCTCAAGATAGGCCGTTAAAGAAAAGGGCCTTACTATTGTGTTCAAGCAAGACTCTTCTAAGGTGTATCACAAGGATAAGGGGCTAATCATTACTTCAAGAATGGCAAACAACAGGCTGTTTGCCATTGTGGCATCAGTCTTGATTCCAACTTGTCTTCAAATTACTGCTGAGGAAACAACCAAGCTGTGGCATCAAAGATATGGTCATCTTAGTGTCAAAGGATTGAAGCTATTATCTCAAAAAAAAATATGGTGAAAGGCCTGCCCGAATTGAAGGAAATAGAGAATGTTTGCTCTGACTGTATGAAGGGAAAGCAACACAGGGAGTCTATTCCAAAGGGAAGCAATTGGAGAGCATCTCAAAGCTTGGAGTTAGTGCATGCTGACATCTGTGGTCCCATAAAACCAGAATCTAATGGCTCCAAGAGGTATTTCCTTACTTTTATTGATGATTTAAGTAGGAAAACTTGGATATACTTTTTGGTTGAGAATCTGCAGCCCTTGAATGTTTCAAGAAATTTAAAATTCTGGTGGAAAAACAATCTGGAAATGTAATCCAGTGTCTAAGAACCGATCGTGGAGGAGAATTTAAATCTGCAGAGTTTGCCAAATTCTGTGAAGATGGTGGAATAAGAAGACAATTGACAGCTGTATATACACCCCAGCAGAATGGGGTGGCAGAGAAGAAGAATAGGACTCTCATGAACTTGGTTAGGAGCATGTTGTCAGGGAGAAATGTTCCAAAAATGTTCTGGCCTGAGGCAGTGAATTGGGCAAATTATATACTCAATAGGAGTCCTACACATGCAGTAAAAGACATGACACCAGAGGAGGCATGGAGTGGTGTTAAGCCATCGGTTCATCACTTCAGAATATTTGGTTGCATAGCACATATTCACATTCCAGATGCACAGAGGAAGAAACTAGATAATAAGAGTGTCAAGGGAATTTTCTTGGGGTCAAGTGAAGAATCTAAAGCCTATAGGCTTTATGACCCTATAGCAAAGAAGATTCTGACCAGTAGAGATATGGTATTTTCTGAGAATGAGGCCTGGAACTGGGATACACAGGGGGCTGGACTTGATGATCAGGTTTTGGAATTTGATCAAGAAGAAAAGGGAAAAGCTGTGAATACAGAAAATGAAACTTCAACTCATGAGAAAGAGGCCGACTCTGTAGGAGAATCAGCCTCAGATCATGTCTCTGCAGCTGCTACACCATCAAGGAGCCCTGCCACCACAGCTGTTACTCCTCCAAGAACTCTTACAGAAGAGCAGTCCATTGCTTAGAACAAAGACAAAAGAGTTGTCAAGCCTCCAACTTGGCTGGAAGACTATGAAACAAAAGAACTATATGACAGTGATGAGATGCACACTCTTGCCATTTTTGGACCTTGTGAGGACCCCTGTGTCTATGAAGAGGCAATGAAACATGAGGTTTGGAGAAAGGCCATGGATGCAGAAATTGATGCAATTGAAAGAAATAGCACATGGAAATTGACTGAACTTCCTCCAGGAGCTAAAAGTATTGGAGTGAAGTGGATTTATAAAACCAAGTATAATGAAGATGGAAGGATCGAAAAATTCAAGGCTAGGCTTGTGGCAAAGGGGTATTCTCAGAAGCATGGAGTGGACTACAATGAAGTCTTTGCTCCGGTTGCTAGGTGGGACACTATCAGAAGCATTCTAGCCTTGGCAGCTTCAAAGGGCTGGAATGTCTTCCAACTAGATGTAAAAAGTGCTTTTTTACATGGTGAATTGAGTGAGGAAGTGTACATAGACCAGCCACCAGGATATGAGAAGAAAGGAGAGGAAGGGAAAGTTTACAAGCTGCACAAAGCATTGTATGGTCTAAGGCAAGCTCCAAGGGCATGGTACAGCAAGATTGAATCCTATTTCAGCAAGGCAGGCTTTGTTAAGTGTCCTCATGAGCATACCTTGTTCACTAAGACAGATTGCAAAGGTAATCAGCTGATTGTTAGTTTATATGTAGATGATCTTATCTTCACTGGGAGCAACAAGGAAATGTTTGAAGAATTTAAAGCCTCTATGAAAAGAGAATTCGATATGACTGATCTGGGGAGGATGAGATTCTTCCTAGGTGTTGAAGTAACTCAAAATAGTGAGGGCATCTTTATTTGTCAACAGAAGTATGCTAGAGAAATTCTTGAAAGGTTTGGTATGGAAAACAGCAAACCAGTCACCATTCCTATTGTACCTGGTAGCAAGCTATCCAAAAGGGAAGAAGGGAGTGCAGTGGATGCCACTGACTACAAAAGAATCGTTGGCAGTTTAATGTACTTGTCAGCAACCAGACCCGACCTTGCATTTGCAGTAAGCCTTATCAGTAGGTTTATGGAGAGGCCTGCAAAACAACATGTTGTTGCAGCAAAGAGGATTTTGAGGTATGTCAAAGGAACCATGGACTTTGGCATCATGTATAAGAAAGATGAAGGAACCAAGTTGACAGCATATTCAGATAGTGACTATGCTGGTGATCTTGATGACAGAAGGAGCACTTCCGGGTATGCATTTTTGCTGGGATCTGGTGCAGTCTCATGGGCCTCCAAGAAGCAGCCAGTTGTGACTCTATCCACAACTGAGGCTGAGTATGTATCAGCTGTTTTGTGTGCCTGTCAAGGCATTTGGTTGAAGAGGATTTTGAAGGTTTTGGGCTTGAAGCAATTGGGGTGCATCACTGTCCTGTGTGATAATAATTCCAGCATTAAACTGTCTAAGAATCCCATCCTTCATGGTAGATCAAAACATATCGATGTGAGATTTCACTTCTTGAGAGATCTTTGCAAAGATGGAGTTGTTGAATTGAGGTATTGTTCAACTCATGATCAATTGGCAGACATTATGACCAAGCCTGTAAAACTGGAGACTTTTTCAAGGATAAGATCTCAGCTGGGAATGTGCAAGATTGCAGAAATAAACTGACTACATAATGTAGTTCAGTTTAGGGGAGGATTTGTTAGCATTTCTGAGTGTGTATGTTGTAATATAGGGGGTGTGTGTTCCTTCTATTGGACTTTGTTCTGTTGGGCCGTATGCTTGGCCCCTTGTTTTGGTCATTTGGTTGTTAGTCAATCTGTAAGCAGTTATCACTGTTTTCTTTTCGGTTAGTTAGTTGTAATCTGGTTAAATACCACAATTAATGAAGTCTAATTCAGTTTTTGCAAATCAAGTTTTATCTCTAACACTCTTGTTAACAAATCATGACAAAAGACACAAGCCACTAATATACAAATGAAAAATTTAGTAATAATAATGTAATCACGTTTTCATAGCACCATGTTAACTACTCCCTCCGGTCCATGGAAATTTAGTTAATAACAACATAATTTAGTTATTATAACCTTTTTATTGAGAAGAATGCTCGGTATATATAAATCACAAATAATAATCAATTGTCATAAAAAGAATAATTGTCAAAAATATAAGCTCAAAATTTATATCAATAAAATTGCCAACAATCAACAATACTTATAAAAACAACCTTTCATGAGCAGTGCTCATATTTTAGGTTCTTCACAAAACAAAGAAAAATTTAATTAATGCAATATAAACTCAAACTTATATCACTAATAACAGTCTAATGTCCCAAAATGATTTATTTACAAAACTATTTTTAAAGATGTGGCAGCAAATTGTGTTATCCAGCCATATGCCACATAAGCTTAAGGTATGTCGTGTCACTAAGTCTATTAAATTTGGGATGCCAATTTAACAGTCGAGTAAAATGCCTAAATTTTTGAAAATTGGAAGACTAAATGTCTGAAATTAGAAATGGGAAAACCAAATTTGTGAATTGGTTTCAATAGGGGACTAAAACTATAATTATGTCTTAAAAAATCAACACTTGTGAGTTGGTGAATTTCACTGTCAAATTATTCCAAATATTATTGCATATCGACACAATGGAATAATCTATGACAATATCATAGTCTTTCTCCTCACTCGTAATACAGTCACAAATAATAATAGTTATTCTCTATCTTTTAAACATCTAATATACACTAATTTTATCAACATCATACGTCAACAAACAATTCCCCGTGATTTATTGACAAACCATTAGTAATACGCGAGACTTATCAAAAAAGAAAGCTAAAAAAGAAAGGCAAATGATAATAACCCCTCCTCCAATTCATTTTGCCACCTCCCATTTAATTGTAAAAGGACAAAAAAAATCCTTACCTCTGAAAAAAACCCCAACTAATTCTCTTCCCCATTCCCACCACCACCTCCCGCATGACCATCCTCCCCAAAACCTCCCACCTTCATTTGCCGACCAAAACCCCACCATCTCCCATGACTGTCATCACCGTGTCCACTCATTTCTGACCATCCCGGCCCATTCAGAAGCGTTAATTTTTTTTTCTCTATATTTTTAGATATCTCGAAAACAAGTTTTCGGACGTGTATATTTTTACACGCCTAGAAAGTTTACAGAAGGAAATTATTTTTTTCCCAAAAAAAGGGTTTAATTGGATGGTCATTTTTTTCAAGTTCGAAAACTTGTTTCCAAGGGATCTGAAAATGTAAAAAAAAAAAAAAATTAACGTGTTTTTTTTCTGATACAAAAAGGGAAAGGTTTTGGGGGGAGAGGGGAGTGGGGGATGGTTGTAGGGGAGGGTGGAGGGAGAGGAGATGGGGTTGGAGTTGCAGGGGAAGTGGGGGGTGGGTTTGCGGAAGGTAAGAGATGAGAGTTGTTTAGGAAAAGATACGAATTTGGGAGGTTGGAAAGTTAAATCGAGAAGGGGTTAATAAAATTTACCAAGCAAAAATTATTAAGCCTAACTAGTATGGGCCCAGTGTAATGGTGGGCCTATTCTCTGTTGTTAGATGCCATTAACACGTTGCTGAGTCTTGAAGAGGTATTGTGGTGATGCAAGCCCATATTCATAGTGTATTTGCCCCCTGAATATGGGTGTCAAGGGATATTTGCCTCTGTTAGCCCCATTATTTAGTCACGACAAAGTTTTGTAATGTCAAAGATCCAAGAACGGGGCATTGCCACTCCCAAGTGGCATCAAGGGGTTAGCATCTTACCATGATATGGATTGTGAGCATCGCCATAATTGTCAGTCCAAGTGGTTGTCAATTTGTCATTGTTACTTGTTTGCTCCCCATGGGAACGGATGAATACCATCCTAGCGCTGGACGAAATGGCCTGATACGGCCCAAATCAGAGAAGATCGAACGGCCCGCAGGGATTTGGACGGAAGTGGGTCAGTTATACGGGTAGTCGGATCAAACAATTGGGTTGTCCTGGGTTAATGTGGACCGGCCTGGGCCAAAAAATAATATCGGCAGTAGCCGGTCCGAACTAAATTAGTGAAGGGGGTTTGCTAAGGGCACCCTACATTTAAGATTTTTGACTAAAATACCCCCAGATAAAAATATCAACAAAAAAAAATTCGTTCGTCTCACTCGCAAATATGCTATTTGTGCATATTTGCGAGTGTACACAAACAAATTTATACACTCGCAAATAGCATATTTGCGAATGTACAAAAATTTTTTGTACACTCGCAAATTGGCAATTTGCGAGCGCTGCATCCTTTTTTTTTTCCTTCAATCACTGCAAACCTGTAGCCTGCAAACCTGCCCCAATCATTTGGTGATATCCGCCGGCATAAGCTGGAAGGACTAACCTGTCATCTTGAATGGGGTTCAAAAAGGCTGTAAAAAGATTATGGTTCTGTATATGAGCCTGGTGAAAGGAGGAAAAGCTGAGAAAACTAATTGGATTATGCACCAATATCATCTTGGAACTGAAGAGGATGAAAAGGATGGAGAGTATGTTGTATCTAAAGTGTTTTACCAGCAGCAGGAAGTCAAATTGGGTGAAAAAGATGACCATGATGTTCCTGAAACCACTGAAGCAACTATTGTGAAAGTGGATCCAGTCACTCCCAAATCCGTGACTCCCGAACCTCCTCGAAATGAAAAGCGATTTTCAGATCTAGACCAGAGACAAGAATCTGATCATACTCCTCAGGTGAAAGCTTACATTGTATTTTCTTGGCAAATCTAAAAAGAAAAAAGAAATGATTGGGGCAGGTTTGCAGTGATTGAAAAAAAAAAGAACAAGGTTGCAGCTTCGCAAATTGCAGCGAAAAAAAAAGAACAAGGTTGCAGCACTCGCAAATTGCCAATCTGTGAGTATACAAAAAAATTTGTACACTTGCAAATATGTTATTTGCGAGCAAAAAAAATACTCGCAAATATGCTGTTTGCGAGTGTACAAAAAATTGTACACTCGCAAATAACATATTTGCTAGTGAGACGAATGAATTTTTTTTTGATATTTTTACCAGGGGGTATTTTAGTCAAAACCCCTAAATACAGGGTGCTCGTTGCAAAATGCAGGGTGCCCTTAGCAAACCCCTTAGTGAAGACTAATTAGAAGCCCAATACACTCAGACTCAGTCACTCCAGTCCAACTACCACCAGGCCCAGCAACAAATTTTTTTTTTACCCTGAAAGCACAAAACCCTAGCGCCGCTCAGAAAGTCTCATTTCTTTCTCACTTAGTCTCACAACTCACAAGTCACAAAGATGAACAAACCCTGAAACCCTAGCACCGCTCGTACACAGTGATAGTACACACTACACACGCTTGTTCATCTTCCTCTCATCTCTCAGAGACTTAGACTCAGAGCAAGTGACCCTCAACACTCAATCTCTCGTACCTATTGTGGCCTCTCTCGTTCTGTCATCGTCGTTCGCTGTTCCTCAATCTCTCTTTCATTTTGTTGTGTCGCCATAGTAGCTGACGGAGGCTTGCGACGACGCTGGGGAACGAAGAGTATGGACGAACATTTTTTTTTTGCTGAAAATCAAGGTTTGTGCTTCTTTATTTTCGGATTTAGGGTTGATGCTTGTTTGATTTTATTCCGAATTTAGGGTTTGTGACTGATTTTATTCTGGAATGTTTTTTTTTTTGGGTTCATGTGTGTTTGATTTTATTATGGATTTAAGGGTTCATGCCTTTTCTTTTTTTTTTTTGCTTTTTATGTTTGCTTTAGGGACTGTGTTTGTTTTCTTCGAACATCCAAGGAGGAAGTCAATTCACTGGAGGCTTGGACCAAGCAAGACTTTGGTTCTGGTTCAGAGGTTTTTAAAGTTTAGGGTTTGTGTTTTTTTTTGTGTTTAGGGTTTTCCTTTCTTCTTCTTTGGAGTTTAGCTTCCCTATTTTGCTTTTTACTAACATTTTGATTTTGTTGGGTGGTTTAGTGTGCTGGATCCTTGGAGGCTTAGAGCAATCGAAGCTTTTGTTGGGTGGTTTAGTGTGCTGGATACTTGGAGGCTTAGAGCAATCAAAGCTTTGGTTCTGTGTTTGAGCTTTTTACTTGTAAGTTGCCTAAATGAAATTGTTTTTGAGTGACCTTACTTTAGAATAGCACATGGTAATTGTATGCATGCTTTAAGGTTATGATTGTGTACTTTAATATGTCTACTTGTATGCTTCTTGTATGCATGCTTTAATACGTTTTATTGTATGCTTTAATTTGTAAACCATATGCTTAATAGTATGCTTATTTGTATGCTTTACAGATTTGTGTGCATGATTGTTTGCTAATTTTTATGCTTTTATTGGTTCGGAATGTGTGCTTGGAGTGTCTACTTAGTCTTAGAATGATGTTCATTTCTTAATTGTATGCATGCTTTAAGGTTATGAATGTGTACTTTAATATGTCTACTTGAATGCTTCTTGTATGCATGCTTTAATATGTTTTATTATATGCTTTAATTTGTAAACCATATGCTTTATAGTATGCTTATTTGTATGCTTTACAGATTTATATGCATGATTGTTTGCTAATTTTTATGCTTTTACTGGTTCAGAATGTGTAATTAGAGTGTCTACTTAGTCTTAGACTACTTGCATTCTTAATTGTATGCATGCTTTAAGGTTATGAATGTGTACTTTAATATGTCTACTTGCATGCTTATTGTATGCATGCTTTAATATGTGTTGTTATATGCTTTAATTTATAAACCATATGTTTTATTTGTGTGCTTTAATATGTGTTGTTGTATGCTTTAATATGTCTACTTGTATGCTTCTTGTTTGCATGCTTTAATATGTGTTGTTGTATGCTTTAATTTGAATGTGGCAGAAGCACTGATTTGTACTCAAAACTGGTTGAGACGTTCCTTTTGTCAATTCAAAGATGTTAATCTCGATGAAGAGTATGGGGTAGATGAGGATGTTGTATCAGGTAACTATTTCAACCATTTTCTGCCTCTGAAATTCTTTATTTTTTTATGCTTTTGTATGAGTTGAGTGTTATTTTTTATATGTATTGTAGAATTTCATAAATGCTCAACAAATGTTGGAGGGGCTGGTGGAGCTGGATCAGCAGCTGGGTCATCATCTTAGTCACAACCAAGTGGTTGTGATTGAAAAAATTTCAAGTGTAAGTAGCTAAATGTTAATGAATTTCTTAATTTTATGTGTTTTTTATGTACTAATTCAGTTTTGTTAAATTTTTTGCAGTTATAACAACTTTTTTGTAGTCATTCATGGGAAATGACCTTGGCTCTTTGCCTTTTTTGGATATGAGATGGATTGCTTGACTTTGTTTGGAGTCATTCAAGTGACATGACTCAAATTGTGACTCAAACTAATGCTAACTAACTCGAATTCATGTGTTAGACTCAAACTGACTTGCTAGATGGTCATATTTTTATCTTTTGACTTGTTTAAATTATAATATGTTTAGTATGTTTAGTATTTATAAGACTCATTATAGAAGGATTGTACTTTTTCCAGGAATGCTAATTGCTGGACTGTCTTGCTGGATTTCCTTGCTGGATTGTACTTTTGTAATTTCTTGTGTTAGGTTATTTGCTAGATTTCCTTGCTGAATTTTGTGTTAGGTTATTTGAATTTCAAGAACCTATTTTTACTGATATTCTTGTACTTGTGGCAGGGAGAGGAACCCATTGGATTTCAACAGGCTGGGTAGGTGACACAAACATGCACCAGTTTAAAGGAAGCAGCTCGAGGTAAACTTAGAAGTAAAATAAGAATAAAATTGGTAGTAATTTGAGTTAATAGAATTATATCATAACGAATTGATCCTTTTTCCTTTATATGGTTTGCAGCATAGGGGTCAAAAAGGTGAAAATAGAATGCACTCTGTTTAATTGTTGGACAGGAAATGCAGAAGGGTAATCTAGCATACTAATTAAACTGCCTCTATATCCTAAATAGTGATAGAAGTGCTGTTATTTTGTGTGATTTGCAATAACTATGAGTTTTCAACTAATGTAGGAAAAAAATGGCCTATCACTATTTGGTATTAATTAAAAGAATACAGATGCAGGAAGAGCTTTCAACAAATGAAGAAAGAATGTGAAATCTTTGAATTCTTGTATACTTCGATGGTCTAATTTGTATTCTTTGAATGAGTCATTTAGCCAAGTTTGTATGTTTAATTTGGTCTCTGGATTCAAATGAGTTGGTGATGGGGCTTTGAACACTGACAGAGCACATATTATTGTAATTTGTAATTTCTGTTTCCACACTCCTTTGAACACTGCAACTTCATATTATTGTTATTTGTAATTTCATTTTTGTCTTTTAAATTTGGGCTTGGCAATTTGTGAAAAGCACCATTGGGCTTGGCAAGCTGTTGCAGAGAAAAATGGCCCATTTAAATTAACTGTTTTACTTATTTAAAAACTTAATTTTTCGCTTGAAATTAAAATATCAGAGGCTCAAAATCGAATTTGGGCTGTAAAATCCAACCGGCCCATTTAAATTAACTCTGTTTTACTTATTTAAAAAATTAATTTTTCGCTTGAAATTAAAATAGCAGAGGCTCAAAATCGAATTTGGGCTGTAAAATCCAACTGGCCCAATATGGCCCCAACCCGTTTTCACCCATCCGACCCACCCACGAACCGCCCAGACCGAAACCCGCCCAAACCGTTAGGATAGATGGACGAAATTGTGCTGCATTATGTGACTCGTGGATTGGGCTGGATGGGGCTTATTGGGCCCGAACCCGCCCGCTGTCAAGGCCTATACCATCCCACGAAGAACTGCAGCGAAGCCGGTCAAGGCCAATATTGTCGTTGGGACCTTTTTCTTTTTTGACTAAATTATACTACTTTTCAGGCATATTCTTTATTTTAATTTTAACTTAGTCTCTCTTTTATTATTTTTTTTAATAAAATATTTCTTTATATTACAAAGTTATATCAACATAGTCTCTTTTTTACTTTTTTGTTTCAAAATGTTTCCTTATTTTACAAAAGTTACCTCAATATGGTCCCTTATTTACAAAAAGTTATGCCAATTTGGTCCCCTTCATACCACAATTTAAAAAAAGGACCACGTTAGTATAATTTTACAAAATAATGGACCATTTTGGACAAAAAATAAAAGAGTAATCGAATTAAAACCTAAAATAAAGATAAGTGACAAAAAATTTAGTTTACCATTTTTTGTGTGTGGGTATTTTAGTTGGGACCTTTTTCTAACCGGTCTGTATTAACTAGATTGACTCTTGGATCATTTTCTAAGTGTGTGTTTGAATTGGCAATGAGTTTAGTGAAATTACGGTAAGAAATCACAGCCACACAGAAGCTACACTTTGTAGCTTCTATAAAACCATGGTGAAATGAGTTTCAGACATGAGTTTTGCGAATTGGACACTAATCCAAACACACACTAACTAATTTATCTTAGATGGAATCCGATCCTCCGATGAAACACCTGATTATTATAACTACAGTATATGTCCACATAATCGTCATGTTAAATGCAAATTATCCTAGCCTAGAGTTTGTAAACAACTGGAAGATATGGTTGGACTGGTGTAAGTTTGGGGCACATGCAGCGTGTCAGGGTTAATGGCTTATGTGTTCACGCACCTATGTTCGGTAGCTACGTACAGAATATTAATTTAATTAATGATTAAATAAATTGAGGTGGTGGTGAAGAAGTCTGATTCTTGTTATTGTTGTATTCTGAAATATAAATAAAAAAAAATTATGTATTTAATTCAAATTTGTACTAAATACACTGATTATTTTGTTTATATTATGTACTTGAGGGAGTATATGATTAAAAGTTAAAACTTTACAATATATACCAGAAAAAAAAGTAAAACTTCAAAGTATTTTTTCCATTAGTTTTTTTTTTTTACTCATATTAATCCTGCTTCTTAGTTTACCAAAACAGGGAACAACTTTAATGGTGTGTTTGGTTCGGAAGAGAAATTGTGAAGAAAGAAATAAGTGAGAGAGAGTGTGGAAAGAGACAAAAATGTGAGAAATTGAGTAGATTTTGGGTATTATTTGGAATAAGAGAAAGAGAAGAGAAATAGAAAAGAGAGAAATGTTGATTATTTTTTAAAAGACAAATATGCCCTTAACTAAAAAAATTAATATATGATTATTTTAATTAATTTATATAATAAAATAATTTAATTCAATAAATTTAACTATTATTATTAATATTCTAATTTAATTTAACTAATTGATATATAAAACACTCACCGGTTGAATGTGTTAAAATATATTCATTCTTAAATTATTTAAGAGAGTTAAAATTATGATATATTTTAGATTATTAACTATGGATACGAATTTATGTAATTTTTAACAATGCAAAAAAACCTATTATTAAATACGTGAATTAAGGGACAATTGTTGTTCTATATATAAAAAAAGGCCAATTGCTGAGGTTGGCCTGGGCGTACGAATAGTAACGACAACGGGAAACCAACGAGAAAACAAGGATAAAACCAGGAAACCAAGAAGGAAAAAAAAGCATCAATCATCCCACTTTCTTCGCAACTGAGCGAAGAAATAAAAAGCAGCTAGGACCCGCTATTTTTAATCTCTTTAGTCCATTTCTTGGATGAATCAAACAGCGTGACTTATCCATTTTTTTGCTCTTTTTCTCATTCTTACCCCTCTCTTTACAAAATCACTGGAAACAAACACGCCATAATGGTCTTGTTAGAGAAGATCAATTGAAATTTTCACGATTTCAAATTTAAAGTGTTTGAAAATTCGAAATGATCCATCAAACACAAGGTTAAAATTGAGCTGCATTTAAGTCAACTCCAAGTCTTCTTACATATTAAATTTAACACATAATTTTCTTCCACTAAAAAAAACTCATAATTTCTCACCCAAAAAAAAAGAACTCATAATTTTCAAATTTTATGAGATCACATTATACTATTATTTTCATGAAATTCTGTGGCATTTTTATGTTATTATAATATCAAATCAATGTTAATTTCTACGCAATTAACTATTTGATCGAGTAGTAGATATTTTGTTAGTAAATATTTAAATTTTTCTTATTTCCTTTTTAACTTGCTGCTGTGATTCAATGAATGAGACATGTCAATAATTGTGGGAAATTGGGCATGTCATCAATGATTACCATTGCCATTGAGATAAGCTTACTGCACACCATATGCGTCACTTCACTAATTTCCTCATCGAGTAGTACAAACACGACTTTCCATTTTATTTTTCAAATAATTAACAAAATCGTACATAAAATTCGATATTTTGTGTGTAATAAAATAATCTGAAGGTTCTACGTTAATATATTTAAATATTTAAACAGGTCACTATTATCGTAAAAGTTTAATATAATAATACTAAAAATATTGTATTATTTATGCTTATTCCAAATAAACCGATCCAATAAGTCTAGAAAAGACTTTTTGAAGGACTAAAAAATCTAACATTTTTAATTAAATAAATTGTATTACAAAAACTTTGATCTAATTTGAGAAATGATTGCTCCACGACAAAATAGTTGTCCTTGCACCGTATTTTTATCCGTCAACCATTTTTTTATTGTTTTTTTCCTTTCTCTCAGTCACATCAACAACTTGGTGTGAGTCTGTTGATTTACGATGTCAAATACGCTGTCAATTTTTCTGTTGTGGGAATATCACTGCTCATCTAATTTATTCGGTAAATACATCTTATCTAAGTCATGATATTGACCAACTCATAACTCATAGGTCCTGATCGCCACTTGCCATCTAAAGGGATTTGGTCTTTAATTACAAATTTGATCCAACCTAGTGGTTTGGTGTCTATACAAATTTGATCCAGCCTCCTTTAACCTTTGTTTTTTCTGGACCGGTATAAGAGCAATTCCAACGACAGATCGGACAAGGTTGGCATCTTTCAGAACTCAATTTTTGACCAGTTTACTGTTGAGCCAATTCGTTCGTCGGCAAATTTTCCGAGTTCGATACTAGGCAACCGTTTGGAAATTTTTATATGGTTACTTTATTATTATTTAACTCATTTGAGATAAAAATAGGATAAATTATAAGACCAAAGTATAAAAGTGAGATAAATTATTAGACTTATTTTGAGTTTTTGAAAGTTTATTATTGAAGTAAAAAAAGTGGATTTTTAAAAAATGATGTGGTATAGTGGGGACCATTTATGCAATCCATTTTGGGTTCACCATTGGAGATGCTCTAACTCATGATAACAAAAACGGACCGAACCGGCCGATCAGACTGGACACCGGGCATGTGTCCGGTCCGATAACACCCCGAAAATCGGTTGGCAGCGAACCAGCCCAAAAAACCGGAAACAAACTAAAAACCGGCCAAAACCGGTTGAAAAAACTAGAAACCGGTTCCCTTGTTTTTTTTTGTTTTTTTATTAAAAAATCATTTTTTATTTTTCTTTTATTAAAAAAAAATCAATTTTAGTATTAAAAGGGCTTGAACTTCTATCTCCAAGTCCCCAATGCCACAACAAGCCACTTTACCATTAAGCTGCATGTTATTTTGTATATAAATTGAAATATTATATATATATATTCAGTATAAAAAAATAATATTTTATTAATTCTGATTCGACCCCAATCCGACTCAAAAACCCTGAATCCTAGCCTTCTCCGGTTCAATATCCGGTCCTAATTACCTAATTACCTTGCTCTAACTCCTCTAGTGCTTTAGTTAGTTATATCAACTTTAACATTGAAACTTTTTTCTCTTTTTTTTTTTTACATGAAACTTTTTTCTACTTCAAGTAACTTTCTGATCACATTTTTTCACCATTTGAAACTAATTGTTCTTCCACCCATTTTCTTCTCTGAATTAGGTTGGCAAAACTAACATTCATTATGATTTTATAACCTGGTATTATTCCCAAAAACAGATCATGCTTGGAAGAGTTTAGCATTACTAAATATTTACCTTTACGGTGAATTAACACTTAAAGACAGCATTTTTAACTTGACTTAAGCCATCAATTCTTGTTATTTAATTTTTCAACACATGTTTCACATAACATATCAAAAAATTATTTAATCGTAATTTATTATAGACATAATTTTTCAAAAATATATTAAATAATGTTATATATTCTGAATACCATTAAATGTAACACTAATTCAACTACGCCAGAACAGTAAAAAAAATGGAACCCACAATTCATTATATATTAATAATTTCACATTAGGAAAACTAATTGTCCAAGAACACACACTACACTTTCTATTCTATTGTTTTTTTTTTAAAAAAGGCCAGACATTAATTAATTGTGGTAATTAATAATCATAGCGCCTAAATCTTCATCACACTTCCCTTTCTATTGTTTTGATCTGATTCCTTTGAGCCACTTGTGGTGGCAGGAGTACGGTCTTCACTTTCAGACAGAACACCACCAGTTTTTGCAACCCTTATCTCAGTCTCCGCTGCTTCAAGTTCTTCCCTGAACTTTCTATATATGTCCCCTTTATAAAACTTTCTGGTCCTAATTGCCAAAATGAACGAAACGAAACACCCAATTAAAGTTGACGCTGTGATTATAATAAAAGCCATCCTATAGCACTGTGCTCCAACACAAGTCAAGTCCTTCCCTTTTTGTCTTTTGAGTCCCTTAGCCTCCAATTGTTTCAAAGCCTCTTTATCATACAAATAACCAGCAACTCTCACATTTAGTATGTAAGATCCCACTGGGCTTGCAACAGCTCCAAAATTGTACAACGTGGAGTAGTATTTGAGCCCAAATATTTCTGATATGATTGCAAACATTAACGGCCATTGAGCTCCAAAACAAAACCCAATAATCACTGAAGAGAAGTAGAGTGAGTTTGGGACACCAAGGGCTATTAAAATATGACCAACACAAGAGAGAAGCATAACTAGAGTGAGCAAGTAAGGACGAGGGATTTTATATTTGGTTAAAAAAATTTCAGAGGCATAGCCTGAAACTACTCGTCCTAGGTAGTTCCATATACTCACTAGTGACACAAAAGTTGTTGTGCTTTTGCTTGGGTACCCCAATGAGTGCCCAATTTGTCCCAAGTTGTCAATTGCCGTTAATGTTCCTCCAACACCAAATGTTGTAGCAATGAAGAGAATTAACATGTCAATACTAAACAAGGCTTGCAAAATTGTGTAGTCTTCTCCCCTTTTTGGGGGTTTGAATATGGTTCCAAAACAAGAACTTTTCTTGTCTAAGCTTGTGGTGGTAGTAGTAGTAGTTGTTGTTGGTACTACTACCACTTCTCGTGGATCTAGTTGGGGCGATGTCGTATCGACTTCATGAGTGACTACTTGTGTTTTCAAGAGGTTGAATTCCTCAACGAAAACCACAACAAGTGGGAGAAGGAGTAAGAAAATAACAACAATCCCATCACCAACATATCCAATCCTTGAAAAGCTTAACTTGTTTTGAACAATGATTAATACCATGAGAAACCCAGCTAGGCCAAGTGAAATATAAAGAAGGTTGTAAAAAACCTTATGCTCCTTGGGTTGTTGTTGAATCTTCAATATCCGAATTGTTGGAAGGAAAATGAAGGAAACAGCGGCAGGTAACCAAGCAATAAGCAAGATAAGAGCTTGAGTGTTGTTATCACCATACAAAGCATGGTAGAGTTGTGTGATAATAGCACCACTTAAACCAACATAACCTTTTAAAAGGCCTAAAACACTGCCACGTGTTCCAGGGAAGTTCTTGACACAAGTGACTAAAGCACCTGTGTTGGCAAATGTTTGAGAATTTGCGCCAATGCAAATGTAGAGACACATTTGCCAAATTTGGGGTTTGGGGATGCGTGAGGTTACGGAAAGCCATATCATGAAGTAGCCGAAGAAGTTCATGATGACGCCGGTTGAGAGAACTACCCATGGTGGGGTTACTTCGTTGATTAAGCCGGAGATGACACCAACGTTGGCACCGAGGTCTTTGAAGAAGCCCAGAAGGTTGAGAGTGGATTGGTCGTAGCCTAAAGAGGTTTTGATTTCGTTGGAGTATAGACCGAACATGTAGGTGGCACCTGCAACGGACATGATTAGTAATGAGGCGAATAACATGAACCAACGGCCAGTGAGGACGTGGTAGGTGAAGCTCTTTGTTCCTCTCCATCCTCCAAGGCCACCACTAGTGAACTCTGCAACCACCATTTCCCCCTCTTCTGTTTTGGCAGCTTGCTAGCTAGCTAACACTCTTTGTCGTGCTTGTGTGGGAGTTGTGGATCAATGGGATGAATGAAGATAAGCAGGACCATGTGTGTGTGCATCATATATATAGGGGGTGGGTCTCTCGCAAGGAGTATATACGGAGAAGAAACATGTGATATTCCAAAAAATCTTGTCTTTTGTCTCCCACCAATCAAATCAAAAGACGTAGATATGCATATGTGTTAATAAATTATAATTTTATTTTATTATGTGACAATTTGTCATTGGTGGATAACAAAGAATGTGAAAAAAAAACGAGACAGAATATTTTCATCCATATACAGATATGACGTTTTCTTATGTCATTTTTCATTTATTCATTTCTCCTTTTTTTTTCGTTGTATAATTTAATCACATTTCTCTGTTTTTTTGTCTGTTAATTTTTTTCCCCTCTCCCTCTCTTTCATTTATTTATTTATTTATTTATGTGATTTTTTCTTCTTTTTTCTTTGTCTTTTTCACACTTTCAATTAAATCAGAAATACCAGCAACACAATCTGTTGTACTCTCTTTCTAATATTCTCTTTATTATTATTATTATTATTATTTGATAAAATTTAACAATAAAAAGGAAATGGAACTCGCATAATCTAGAGACATTTACGTGAATTTCACTCAATTATAAAAACATGTTAGAAGACAAGTGTGTTTTTTTTTTTTTTTATATCAAACAGGAGAGAAGACAAGTGTGTTATAGTTATGTTGTGCGAAAGCATGTTATTCTTCTTCCATATATAAAATGCTAGTGCCCCTTTGGGCACACCAAATAAAAATGTATAAAATGCTAGTAGCTTTTGTCGACATGTATAGTTAATTATTCTCCTTGCTTTCACACTTCATCTCTTTTTCTAACTTGACATTTTTTTCATCTCTTTGTATACTTCCGTCTACGACCGTGAAATCGGCTCGCCTAACTTGACTCGACATAATCCATCATATTGTAAAAACAGGTTGGGTCAGGTCAACCCCGAATTTTTATCAAATTATGAACTTTGTGGCACAACCTAGCCTAGAATGTGGGCCATATCGGGTCGGCCCATCCCAACTTGAATTTCTACAAAGCTATGTATTTTCAATTTCTAAAATGTTGACTTAAAATGTGGGCTCGTCGGGCTAAACAAAAAATACTCATTTTTCATACAAATATTTATGAAGCCCAACCCAACCTAAAATGCGGACCATTCGGGCTGACTCATTGGTCCAAAATCGGTGACTCTACTTCTGTCACACCCTATAGAAAATGTGATAACAATATATATTGATAAATAACATGAGACGTCAAATACTTATCAAAAAAATTGAGACGTCAAAGGGTGATAAATTTAATAAATAAGTATTATGTAAAAAATAAAATTATCATAATGTATAAAAATTTTAATCATTAAATTATTTAATATATTCTTAGAACACATACTATATTTTATTTTCATTTCTTAAACTCGTCATTAACTTATAAGATTATTCTATATAATGAAAAGGAAGTATGAAAGTTTTTTTTGGGTTAACTATAATTGGTTGATTCTCAAATATAAAATTAATATAGTTTTAATTTTTGTTTAATAATTAAAATGATGTAACTTAATTATTTTAAAATTCTATATATAATTCTAAAAATACTTTTTTATTCTGGTTTGACTCGTGGAGGCCCGTGGCTGTGGAAATTAAGGACCCTGTGGCTAGCTGTGGAAATTAAGGACGGTAGTTAGGAAAGATTTTTTTTTTTTTTGACTCAAGAAGTTAGGAAAGATCATCTCATGTTTCTAAGGAGACTAAAAAGGCGTCATAATAATTGTGTGCTAAGTACTCCTCCTGTTCGAATACAAATAACAAAAAAAAATTCACGCTTTGTTGCTGTTATAAAAAAAATAATTTTATTTTCTAAAATACCCTTAATTCATAAAAACTTGTTTCATAGAAATAAAAATGTTATTAAAAAATAAAATCTAAATTAATTGAAAAATATTTTAAAATAATAACATTAAATATAGTATAATTAATTAGAATTTGATTATATTTTAGATAAGGCTAAATTACAAAATTGGTCCTCTAAGTTTATTTTAGGTTTCAATTTGGTCCTCTACGTTTTATTTGTTTCGTTTTGGTCCTCTACGTTTTATTTTAGTTTTCAATTTGGTCATTTTAAACAAAGTCATTGCGTAGGCTAGAATTTGGCTTTTAGCTACGACAATTGAACTTTTAGTGAAAGGGCCGTCTGTTGTAATTTTTAAAGCGAGAAAGCGAAACAAATAAAGCATAAGGGGCCAAATTAAAATAAACATAGAAGACCAATTTTATAATTTAGCCTTTAGATAATCATGGTTGAAATTTTTTTCCGTTCATATTGGAAACGAGAGAGAGTACAATCATAAGAATTGGGAAAATGATTAGCACTACGCGGTGCTCCTCAATCAGCCACTAAAGTGGGAAAGTGGGGATGGCCATTACTCATAAGAAAAAAATCCTATGGTTCAGATTTCACCACTTCTGAGCCCGGGGGCTACAACAAAAGCGATGGAAAGTGAATTTCGTCGTCTGTGGCATCATCGTCGTCGTCACGTCTCTTTAAACAAGGCTAATGATCCTTAAGATATTTCATTTATTATTATTATTAGTAGTAGTAGTATTACTATTATTCATTTATCTAATAAATCTCTAAAGTATTTTAATTGATAGAAGTTATTTCAATTATACTACCTCTGTTCTTAATTATAAGAAAATTGTTGGAGTTTTTTTTAGTTCCAATTATAAAAAAAAATAACTAATTTTAAGATGTATTTATTACAAAATTTTCTTTTATACTCTTGTGTTGTGACTTTACATATTTCAAGACTTCTTTATTTCTATGAATTAATGATATGATAGGTATAATATGAGGGGTATATTTGGAATGACATCTTAATTATATGACATTAAATATGTTTCATTGTTTTTTTTTTCTTCTTATAATAAATAACAGAGATAGCAATATTTAAAACAACAATTTTATGTATTTTTATTTAATTATGTATACCAGAAAACCTAAGGAAAGGCGGCTCCAAGTCGCAACAAGGAACTAGAAAACCTTTGTTTTTTTTTTCCCGATAACTAGAAAGCCTTTGTTTTTTTTTTGATAGGCAAAACTCTTTATTCAACAAAAGAGAGTTTAGCACAAGAGGTGCCAAAGCCCACCGGTACATATCTGTATCCATATGGTTTATTATCCTTTGTTATTCTGTATCCATTTGGTTTATTATCCTATTCAACATTATTAAAAACATATTTGTTACGGGTACTAAGGAAGTTTTATTCAGTGTTATGAAAATCGAATTGGTCATTGACTCGTATGTGTCGGTGGTGGAAGACAACCTCGTAGAAAGAACACGCTAAAGTAGAATTGTGAAGTTGCGTCGAGGAAAATTTAATAATTGTACTTAGTCACGTGGATGCTAAAAGTTGTTTATGTCTATTTATAGAATTCAATTACGTTTTGTCAAAAAAAAAATCAATTACATTTATGTCTATTAGTCACCATTTATTTATGGATGATTGCTTTTTATTTTGTAAAGCTACGGTTGATGAAGTATCCAAATTGAAAGATATTTTGCAAGTATATGAGATTGCTAGTCGCCAAGCTATCAACTATAATAAATCCGCAATTTCTTTTAGCTCCAACACACCAATGGATATTCGAAGCAACATCTCCTCTCTACTAGGTGCCTCGGCTATTATTGGTCAAGAAAAGTATTTGGGGGCTTCCTTCTATAGTTGGGCGTGATAAAAAAGCAATTTTTGGGTATGTCAAAGACCGTATTTGGAAGAGAATTCAATCATGGAATGCAAAATCTTTATCTAGACCAGGCAAGGAGGTTCTTATCAAATCGGTTGCCCAAGCCATCCCTTCCTACTGTATGGGGGCTTTTCTCATTCCTACTACTTTGGGGGAGGAGATTGAAAGAATGTTAAACTCCTTTTATTGGGGTTCAAAGAAAAATGGTAACAAAGGCATAAACTGGTTGAGGTAGGATAAGCTTACGGTTTCGAAACATAAAGGAGGGTTAAATTTTCGAGATCTTGAAGGTTTCAATCTTGCTATCTTGGGAAAACTAGGATGGAAGCTTGCAACTGATCCTAGCTCCCTACTTACATGTGTACTCAAAGCTAAATATTTTCCCAAGTCGGGTTTCTTGGATGCCAAAATTGGCCATTGTTAGAATTTGTTGCGTCTCAGGCAAATGCACCTGATCGTAACTCGTAATAAAGTGGAGTATAGTTAGGACTCTGAATGTCGAACCCACAGGGAATGCACAAGTACCAGCGTAATAAAGATCTTTTAATTCTTTAAGCGAACAGAGTAATCGGATTGAAATTGAATAGAAAACTAAGCGAAGCGAAAGTAAGACTTTAAACTAAAATGATTAGAGCAAGATCAAATAGGAGAGGCCTAGGGGACCCGGGTTCACTAATACTAGATCTTGAATCTATTTCCTTGCTATTATGAATTGTATTTTCTTTTTGAATGCCAACCACTTATTCTAAATTACTAATGGTTATCCTCGCGTACAGTAGCCTTCCTCCCAACTAATTACTCCGTTTAGTCCAAGAAGATAACTAAGGGAAAGAGCATTAAGAGCAGACAAGTTTGTTAACTTAATAATTGATTAGAAACAAGCAATAACCTATCCGGCGTATATCGCGAGCTTTGTGATCCTAGAGTTCCACTAATTAATTATGATCCTGTTACCACAACTAATTAATTTTATAAGGGTTAGCTACTTCCTATTAGATTAAGCATACTAGAACTAACACATTCATAAAGATAATAAGGATTTCAAAATAGCAATTAAACGGATATCAAGAACATTGTAAAAGATCCCCCATCACCCCTAGTGATGGAATTAGCTACTCATAATGTCATGCAACAAAAGAAAGTAAAACAAATCCAAACTCCTAAAAGACACGAGTTTAAGAACCGGGACACCCTTTTGGTATGACGGTAATCCTCTCGTGTGTTCCTCACGTCTCCACGGACTCTTGCGGCAATTCAGAATTGATGAGAAGCTCCAATGATCCAAACTCACTCCAATCGTATGGTGTTTTCGAATGATTCTCAATAAGGGGGCTCTTGACTCAAAAATTCGTCAAAAGTCTTTGTAACATGTTAAGAACCCCTATATATAGACTGGGCTGCGAATTAGGTTTTCTGGCTTCAAATCTGCACTGATCAGGGACGGGGTACAGCTATACATCAAATATACACGGTCGTACCGAGCTTCGTAGATGATGTTGGCCCGTATCCGTGCGTGTTGTTGCCCTGACATCACTTGTGTACGGCCGTACTGCCTGAGGCACAACCATACTGGACTATTTTATCGGCGTCAGGTGGTACGGTCGAGTGGGTATGCCGCTGCGGGATTACGCTCTAAATGCGGTCGTCTGGGTTGGTAGGTCGGCCGTCAGCTTGTCGATAGTGGTAAAACTCTCCAAAACTAGCCAGTTTTTTGTCCTTTTTCGCATCTTTTGCTCCAAGTGGTGTCTTCATGATATTTCTGCATAATAAGACATAAATGAGTACCTTTGTGCATTAATCAATGCAAAATGGTGTAATTAGATACTAAAACTACCCTATAAATATAGACAAATTGGTGTGTTAACACATTCCCACACTTGAACTTTGTTTGCCCTCAAGCAAACTACTTGATTAATTATAGTAAGAAAAACTATTTCTACTGAATAGGAGCAGAAAAAGAAGTGAGACAATAATATGATATCACAAAACACGTCAGTCAATAGAATGCCCAATTAGAGATGTAAGTTCAAGTAAGCTAACAATCTGTGATTTTTAAGTCACACTCTCACCAATCTCAAAGTGTTTGTAGGCATAGTCATTAACACTCAGATTTTTCAAATGAAAAGGCATTACCATAGGCTTGTACATTGACAAAAAACTCTACTATTAGAATCTATAAGACATGCAAAAGAGGAATAATGGTCTTTCATTCGTTGTAATGGGGCTAACGTAATAATGTTTGGTATGATAAAAGAAAGAAAATGTCATGCAAAGGGTCAGAAGCAAATCAACCAAAACAAGTAACCTAATTCATTTTCACTTTCCAGAGCAGGCAATAATCCCAATTTTTCAATCAAAATATTTTCTTTTTTTGCAACTCGTGAAGGCATGAACATTATCACAATTTTTTTCTTTTTCTTTTCCTCCTTTCATGCAATTATGCAGCAATCAATCATTTTTAAGAATTAGGAGGGGAACAAATTGATAAACCTTCTCTTTTTGTAAACAAATAAAAGGGACTTTGCAATATTATTCAATAAATTTTTGCCACTAATTGCTCTCAAATAAAATTTTTCCAAGGTTAACTTCATAGAAGATAATCAATAAAAACAAGAAGGGTACCAAAGAAATTAAATATAATACTTTTTTGCTCAAAAGTGGGCAACTAGTGGGATAATATACTCAAATGGTAGTGGCATGAAGAATTCCTAAAAATTGCCCTTTCCAAATTCACATGCAAATAAATTCATATTCGCTTCGTAATGGTCTCGGCACAAGTTCTAGAATGCATATTCCATGAAAAATATCACTCAACAAAAAATAGAGACAAAAGCATGATGTTGCCTCTTATTTCAGGCTCAAAACTCACATTTAATAGCTTACACAAAAAGTCAAACTCACAGAACTTCAATGCTAATTTTCAGCAAATTCCAAAACTAGCAACGAATTGATTCAATCAAAAGTTGTCATAAAAAAATTTGCATAGCCCCTAAATCAGCAAAAATTTAAAGTTCTTCTATAATTGTAAGTAGTTATAAGCACATCCAAGTAATAAGTATAATGTAAAACTCCCTCCCCTCACTTATTTTTAGCAGTGTCCCCACTGCGACTATTTTAAAGCAAGCACAACAATATAAGATAAAAATGAAAAATAAGTGCTATAAAAGAATGTGGAAAGGGGCTCCCCTCTGAAAAATATCACGAGCAAATTGATGGGGTTATCGATATTTCTATGCCATCAACTTCAGCTGCCTGGAGTACCTCAGAGGTGATAAACAAACTGCAAAAGTAAACAACTTAACAATTATTAAAAATAAATGATAAAAATTAAGTAAAGGTCTACAGGTTGCCTCCTGTGAAGCGCTTGTTTAACATCACGAGCCTGACGTGTTGCTTCAAGTGGTTGGTGATTGCAGTGAGATTTTGGATGTGGCCCTAGGTGTTCCTGCAACGTAGATTTTTGCTCGCTGTCCGTTCACCTTGAAAGTTGACCCATCTTTAGCAACCACTTCTATTGTTCCATATGGAAAGACTTGTTTTACTTCATAGGGACCTGACCAACAGGATTTGAGTTTCCCTAGGAATAGTCAAAGTCGAGAGTTGTAAATTAATACTCTGTTTCCAATTTGAAAATCTCTCTTCTGGATGCGTTGATCGTGCAGCTTCTTAGTGTGTTCCTTGTAAATTTTGCATTTTCATAGGCTTCCAATCGAAATTCATCCATCTCATTTATCTATAATAGACGATGCTCACTTGCCATCTGCATATCAAAATTTAAAAATTTAGTAGCCCAATAAGCCTTATGCTCTAACTCGACAGGGAGGTGACAAGTTTTTCCAAACACTAGTCTATAAGGTGACATTCCTATAGGTGTTTTGAAAGCGGTTCTGTATACCCACAGAGCATCATCTAGTTTGAGAGACCATCTTTTCTTGATGCACTAACAGTTTTTTTTTAAGATTTTCTTGAGTTCCCTGTTAGAGATTTCTATTTGGCCACTGGTCTGGGGATGATAAGGTGTGGCCACTCTATGGTTGACTCCATATTTAGCTAAGAGGTTGTCAAATTTTTTGTTGCAAAAATGACTTCCGCCATCACTTATTATTGCTCTAGGAGTTCCAAATCTAGTGAAAATATTCTTTTTCAAAAACCTTACTACCCTTCGGGCGTCATTAGTTGGTAATACTACGGCTTCCACCCACTTGGAGACATTATCTACTGCCACTAAGATATACATGTTGTTATTAGAATTAGGAAAATGTCCCATGAAATCAATGCCCCAAACATCGAAAAGTTCACAATAGAGAATAGTATTTAGAGACATTTCTTGTCTTCTAGAGATATTTCCAATTCTTTGGCAGGGGTCACAAGCCTTGACAAATTTATAAGCATCTTTAAACAAGGTAGGCCAGAAAAAACCATATTGTAAAATTTTCTGAGCCGTATGTGTGGGTCCATAATGGTCTCCTACTTCTCTAGAGTGACAGTATTCTAAAATAGATTGGTATTCTGTTTTTGGAGCGCATCTTCTAATTATTCTGTCAGCACAAGTTTTAAATAAATAAGGTTCATCCTAGAAGTAATGCTTAACACCAGAAAAAAAATTTCTTACGCTGTGCATATGATAAATTAGGTGGGAGTACCTTATCGGCTAAAAAGTAAACATAATCAGCATACCATGGTGCCGTAGAAATAACATACAGATGCTCCTCTGGAAATATTTCTTGAATTTTCTCATTCTTAGGTGGTCTTACTGCTGCATCTATCCTTGAAAGATGGTCTGCGATGACATTGTCTACGCCCCTCTTATCTTTAATTTCGATGTCGAATTCTTGAAGTAATAGAATCTATTTGATTAGCCTTGGTTTTGCATCCTGTTTAGCAAGTAAATGTCTAATAGCAGCGTGGTCAGTATAAATTATGATTTTAGACATCACTAGATAGGAACGAAATTTATCAACTGCAAATATGACAGCTAATAACTCTTTTTCAGTAGTAGTGTAATTTCGCTGTGCTTCGTCCAGAGTCCTACTAGCATAGTAAATAGTATGAAAGATTTTGTCTTTCCTCTGTCCCAATACTGCACCAACTGCGACATCACTAGCATCACACATTAGTTCAAAAGGAATAGACCAATCAGGTGCTATCACAACAGGAGCATTAATTAGTATATACTTTAGAGTTTCAAAAGCTTTCAGGCATGCTTCAGAGAATTCAAATGGTACATCTTTCACTAAAAGGTTAGAAAGAGGTTTTACAATTTTTGAAAAGTCTTTTATAAATCTCCTATAAAAGCCAGCATGTCCTAAGAAACTTCTAATGGCTCTAACTGAGTTTGGGGGTGGTAATTTTGAAATAACTTCAATTTTTGCTGGATCTACCTCAATGCATTTTTGAGAAATTTTGTGTCCTAAGATTATGCATTCTGAGATCATAAATTGGCACTTTTCCCAATTCAAAACTAGATTTGTTTTTATGCATCTTTTTAGCACAAGTTCTAAATTATGTAAACAAACATCAAATGTGGATCTATAAACTGAAAAAACATCCATAAATATCTCAATGCAATTTTCTAAAATATCAGTAAAGATAACCATCATGCATCTTTGGAAGGTTGTAGGAGCATTGCATAAACCAAATGACATTCTTCTATATGCAAACGTCCCATTAGGGCATATAAAAATAGTTTTTTCTTAGTCTTCCTTAGCTACAGGAATTTGCATATAACCAGAATAACCATCTAAGCAGTAATAAAATTCATGACCAGATAATTTTTCAAGTATTTGGTCAATAAAAGGAAGAGGGAAGTGATCTTTCCTGGTGGCTTCATTTAGTTTCCTATTGTTGATGCACATACGCCATCCAGTCACTTTCCTAACTGCAATTAACTCTTTTTGCTCGTTCTCTATGACTGTGGTTCCTCTCTTTTTAGGAACTACCTGCACAGGACTCGCCCAAGGGCTATCAGAAATAGGATAAATAATGTCAGCGTCAAGTAATTTGATAACTTCCTGCTTGACAACTTCTTTCAGATTTGGGTTGAGTCTTCATCGAGGTTGCACTTTGGGTTTGTGATCAATCTCCATGTAAATTCTGTGGGTACAAATTGTAGAATTTATCCCTTTTATGTCATTGATGCTCCATCCAAATCTTTGCCTTGTTCTCATGAAGATTCTTAAAAGTTTTTACTCCATCAGACCTATTAAAGAAGATGAAACAACAACTGGTAATGATGATGGTGGGTGTAAAAATACATATTTAAGATTAGCTAGTAGCGGTTTTAATTCCAGCTCCGGTGGCTCTTCTAGAGATGACTTGATTACAGTCTTTTTGGTTTTATCTAGTCTTTCAAATCACTGCACCCCATTCCATGGCCTTGGTTCCATGCCTGCTTCTAGAGCTAAAACTTCCTTTTTTATTTCTTTTTCATCTGTGATGACTTCCTTACTGCAAGTTAAAAATTTTTCTAGAGGGTCTGTAAGTAAATGTACCTGCGAGTCAGGAGACATTAGAAAAGTTTCTGTTAAATTGTCAATAAAATTGCACGAGTGAGAATTTGGTGTTTTTAAGGAGTCAAACACGCTGAAAACAACTTCCTCATCGTCAAGCCGTAATGTAAGCTTTACTTGGTGAACATCAATGATTGTTTTCCCTATTGCTAGAAATGGTCTTCCCAAAAGAAGGGGGTACTTCCTTATCTTCTTCCATGTCTAGGACTATGAAATCAGCTGGAAAAATAAATTTTTCTACCTTCACCAAGACATCATCAATTATCCCTTTTGGGTGCACTACGGACCTGTCTATCAGCTGCAATTGAAGTCTTGTGAGTCTGACTTCTTTTAAACCAAGTCGCTAAAAAATAGATAAAGGCATTAGATTTATACTAGATCCTAAATCACAAAGAGCTTTCTCAAAATAAGAATTTTCAATTGTGCATGGTATTGTAAAACTCCCTGGATCCTGCATTTTAGGAGGTAGCTTTTTCAGGATTATGGCTGAGCACTCCTCGCTCAACCTAATAGTTGATAGCTCCTCTAGCTTTTTCTTGTTGGCAAGGATATCCTTCAAGAATTTGACATATTTAGGCATCTGAGAAATAGCTTCCACAAATAGTATGTTGATAGTTAGCTGCTTCAGGATTTCTAAAAATTTTGCAAATTAAGGGTCCTACAAGTCATTTTTCAGTCTCTGTGGGAATGGCACAACAGGGGTTACGTTAGGTGGATCGACAGGCACTGTTGACTGTTCTTTCTCAGGCTCTTTGTTTATTGTCTCTCTTTCTTCAGTCCGAGTAGGTGAATCTTCTTGGGGCTGGGCGAGTGTGGTTTTTTCTTTGCTCTTCTCAGATGTTCCCACGAGTACTGTCCCTCCCCTTGTAGTTATTAAGTTAGATTGCACCTCTTGAGCATATGCCTTCTCTTCTTTCTTGGCCAAATGGTTTATCAAGAGAGCTAATTGATCTGCTAATTGTTTCTGTGTCTCTGCATTTGTTGTTACCAATTTTTTCAGTTGCTTAAATCTTTCGTCAAGTTTCTTCATGTATTGTACTACTGTAGAATGGCCTAGATATGACTTCTTTCCTACTCGAGCCTGTAAAAATGAGCCTTAGTTTCTGCATACCAGATTTTTATTATTTGAGCATGATCACCATGTTTCTCGGTGCCTATGAAGTTAACCATCGCAACTTCATTCTCAATTGTTGAAGACTTCCCTGAAGTTATGATATGGGTATGAGATGCTAGCAGGGCTTCGAATTTTTCAGTAAGTGCATCCACCTTGGCTTCTAAACATAAAGGAGATTGCCTCCCATGGCTCCCTATTTTAGGATCAACCTGTTTCCTCTCCGAAAACCATTGAGCATCGTTCTGAGCCATCTCCTTAATAATTTCTATTGTCTCTGAGGGTGCTCTTGTTCCCAAAGATCCCCCACAGGCAGCATCTATGGCAGCTCTACTATGTGGATTTAACCCATTGTAGAAGATGTGCACAAGTTGCCATGTATTATATTCCTTGTGTGGAAAACCTCTCAGCAATTCTTGAAAACGCTCCCAAGCTTCGTGCATTGGCTCTAATTCAACCTATTTGAAATTGGTTATTTTTGCTCTTATTTCTGCAAATTTGGCTAAAGATAGATATTTTTGGAGAAATTTGCCCTTCAGATCTTCCCAAGTGGTGATTGAGTTTGGTGCCAAAGAGTCTAGCCAAACTTGAGCTTTTCCCTGCAATGGGAATGGAAATAGTGTTAGTTTAATAGCTTCAGCTGGGACTCCATTATACATAACAGTGCTAAGTATTCTTCGGAAGCTCTTTAGATGGGCATGCGGGTCTTCCGAAGGTAGCCCCGAAAATTGTACTACAAACACTAGCTTGATTAAGGCAGGAATATATTCGAAGTTACGCAGCCTAATGGGTGGGCCATTTATGCTCTCCTGAGTATCCACAAAAGCAGAGAAATACTCTTCAAGAGTGAGCTCTGGTTCTCCTTCCATTGCGGTGCCTGAGTACACAGATGATAGTAAAATAGTTATAGAATATTAAAACAGAAAATAGACTAAAAATGCTTAAAGTAACTAAGATCTCGTTGAATTAATATTGCTAAAACAGTCCCCGACAACGGCGCCAAAAACTTGTTGTGTCTTAGGCAAGTGCACCTAATCGTAACTCGTAATAAAGTGGAGTATAGTTAGGACTCCGAATGTCGAACCCACAGAGAATGCGCAAATACCAACATAATAAAGATCTTTTAATTCCTTAAGCGAACAAAGTAATCGGATTGAAATTGAATAGAAAACTAAGCGAAGCGAAAGTAAGACTTTAAACTAAAATGATTAGAGCAAGATCAAATAGGAGAGGCCTAGGGGACCCGGGTTCACTAATACTAGATCTTGAATCTATTTCCTTGCTATTATGAATTGTATTTCCTTATTGAATGCCAACCACTTACTCTAAATTACTAATGGCTATCCTCGCGTACAGTAGCCTTCCTCCCAACTAATTACTCCGTTTGGTCCAGGAAGATAACTAAGGGAAAGAGCATTAAGAGCAGGCAAGTTTGTTAACTTAATAACTGATTGGAAACAAGCAATAACCTATCCGGCGTATATCGCGAGCTCTGTGATCCTAGAGTTCCACTAATTAATTATGATCCTGTTACCACAACTAATTAATTTTATAAGGGTTAGCTACTCCCTATTAGATTAAGCATACTAGAACCAACACATTCATAAAGATAATAAGGAATTCAAAATATCAATTAAACGGATATCAAGAACATTGTAAAAGATCCTCCATCACCCCTAGTGATGGAATTAGCTACTCATAATGTCATGCAACAAAAGAAAGTAAAACAAATCCAAACTTCTAAAAGACACGAGTTTAAGAACTGGGACACCCTTTTGGTATGACGACAATCCTCTCGTATGTTACTCACATCTCCACAGACTCCAGCAGCAAATCAGAATTGATGGGAAGCTCCAATGATCCAAACTCACTCAAATCATATGGTGTTTTCGAATGATTCTCAATAAGGGGGCTCTTGACTCAGAAATTCATCAAAAGGTCTTTGTAACATGTTAAGAACCTCTATTTATAGACTGGGCTGCGAATTTGGTTTTTTGGCTTTAAATCTACACTGATCAGGGACGGGGTACAACCGTACATCAAATAAACACGGCCGCATCGAAGCCGTAGATGACGCGTTGGCACTGCGCGCGTGCGTCTTGTTGCCACGACATCACTTGTGTACGGCCGTCCTGCCTGAGGCACGACCGTACTGGACTATTTTATCAGCGTCAGGTGGTACAGACTGAGGGGGTACGCCCTTACTGAGATTTTGCTCTAGGTACGACCGTACCGTTAGTAGGTCAGGCGGTACCGCTTGTCCAGTAGTGCTAAAACTCTCCAAAACCAACCAATTTTTGGTCCTTTTTCGCATCTTTTGCTCCAAGTGGTGTCTTCATGATATTTCTGCATAATAAGACATAAATGAGTACCTTTATGCATTAATCAGTGCAAAATAGTGTAATTAGATACTAAAAATACCCTATAAATATAGACAAATTGGTGTGTTAACAAATTTGCAGAAATGTAAAGAAGGTTTCATTTAACCTGTTGAATGAAGAACTGTTTCATTCATTGATTAAACTCTCGATCAACTACACTTGTATTTATATAAAGAAGTAACTGAAACTAACTGCTAACAGCTTCCACTACAAGAAAACACGCATATACCGACGGACATTACCGACAGCCTTTGACCGTCGGTAAAATCACGGGATTTCCGACGGCTTTTACCCGTCGGTAAAGAGAGAATACGACGGGCTGGCCCGATAGACACCATGGTTCCCGCTTTTTTAAATTGCCGACGGCTTAGCCGTCGGTATTTGAATATTTCCGTTGGTAATACCGTCAATGAACCGACGGGTTAAACCCGTCGGTAATGTTAATGAGCCCGTCAGTATGTTTTAAATACAATCAGAAGCCCTCGCCCTTCGTTCCACTTTCTCTTTTCGACTTCTCCATCTCTTCTCTTCTTCTCCATTTCTCGTTCCTAACCCTACCTCCGCCGCTCTGCATTTTCTCATTTTCTGCCTTTCTAAGTTCATGAATCTCTCTCATTCGGGACATCATTTTCTTATCCGGAAAAACTAAAACGAAGAACCCTAACCCAAAATCCCCAAATCAAATTGTTCAAGTTCCACCAAATCACTGTGATTCTCCTTTCTCTTATTTAACTAAGAACCCTAAATCACTGCTTGTTTCTCGTATCTTCTCTAATTGTTTGGTTCTTCTTTATAAGGGTTGCCCTGTGTCCTATATCACTGAGCTTAAAAGAACTTCACAAAAGGTACTGTTGCTATTTCACTTGCCGAATTTTCATTTTCCTTTCGTTGTACCTAAATCACTGAGCTTCCACGAGCTATTGGTTGTTTATGTCATTTCTTAGTGTCATCGATTTTTCCATGCTTCAGATTTTGACCTTCTTAACTTATTATGTGATGTTTTGATTTCGGGTTCTATTTGCTGGTTAATGATATTTCTTTGAATGAATGGCTTTAATGTTAGCCATTTGGGTTTTGGTGTCATGTCTTCGATGTCTTCATAACATTCTCGCATTATGTAATTGGCGTGGGTAGGTTCCTACTTTTGTGGGTACTTCCTCTTTGCATTTAAATGGGTTTAATTCAATTGCTTAGTTCATTGCATTTGTGTGTGTGTGGTTGTGTAATTCTGACTCTTGGACAGTCCACTGTTTTAGCAAGTGATTTTGCGCATTGTACTTTGCATTCTAAGATAATTTACGTTGATGAATGTTAAGAAATTGTTAACTTTAATTACAGAGTTGTTTTATTCCGTCCCTATGTTAGTGTTAATTGTGTGAGGAAGAAATACTTTTTCCCCTAAATATAACAAATGGTTCAATAATCTTTGCCCCTTCCTATGCAATTGTCTATGTTCTTAATTATGGCACTCTAATTATGATATAATAGACAAGTTTATTAGTAAGTTGTTTGCTAAATATATTTCGTTTGGTGGTATGTCAACAATTTCAGTGTTGCATACTTAGATTTAGAGTGTGTCAGGTAATTTTTTTGGTCTACTTTGTGTAGGCTTTAACTGCATTGACCTTGAGATTTGGCTTTAACTCATCAGTATTAGGCATGCGAGATCAATGATATTTATAACATAATCGTTCTCTTCAATGAAATAATTGCATAACTATTCTTAACCTTCAGAGGGAGTAAATTAATCAATTGAAATAAAACTACCCTTTGGATAAGGTAAATACTGGCTAGCCGGCCAAAAATTAATTTTCAGACCTCATATTCATATAGTTAGTATTCACATTCTGAATTGAAGTTAGTATTATTATGGTGTTGGTTTTGTGTAAGTTTTATATCAAATGTGATGAAGCATCCTTAATTTTATATTATTATTTTACAGGATGCCTTACGTGAATGGATCAAATCGCTCCACATGCATTTCATAGCCATGACATCTCAAGAGGAATTCTTGCTTTAACTTTCCTTCTTGTAGTGTTCAACTCTGGGTTCTCATTTCTAATGTCACCATGTTGAACCTTTTTTGAATTCAGCCCATGTTAATGATGCATGCAATAACTACATGAGGGTGCAATTTTGCTACTATGTTTACTTATATATAGCTAATGATGTGTTTATGACTTATGTTTGTTACTATTAGTTATGTTTGTATCGATATTTTTTTATATTTCCGGATATCTTTTTTATTACTGCTTTGTTCGTCGAATTTTTTTATTTATTTGTTACGTTTCTTTTTTTTAATTTGTTTTATAGTTTACGTTATCGCATCGCATTTTTAAATACAGGAATAAATTAATAATTAAATGTAATAACTAGTAATCGTTAATTAAATGGATAAATAAATTAAATTGATTACAGAAATTAAAATTAAATAATTTAAAAATTTAAATAATTTTTTTAATAAAAATTTAAACAATTTTCAATTCAAAAATTACCAGCGAAATGGCCGGAAATGTCAATTGTTGTAGACTCGGCATTACCGATGGGTTAAAGCCGTCGGACGTTATCGAACGATTATACCGACGCCAAAGTCGCTTGCAGACGCATTTGCGACGCTGCTTTACCGACGGATATTAGCCCGTCGGTAATCCGTCGGAATTTTTGGATTACCGACGGCATTTGTAGATTACCGACGGCTTTTGGCCGTCGGTAATCCCGCGATTTCTTGTAGTGTTCTGGAAACTTCTCTAACAAACTCTAACTGATGCCAACTAAGCACAACACATGCATCACTGTCAGTCACTAACTATAATTGCTAGCTCTAATCAAATCATTACTTCACACACCACCCACAAGATCAAGGTGGGTGTGTCTTTGAAGAAGGGGCAACCACATTGAGCTTGTCAACGAAGAAACTAAAAGCGAGTTGGAGACAGAGGCTTGGTCAGTAAGTCAGCCCATTGATCAGAGCCTGGGACATGGATAACACGCAGCTTCTTTTGGAGAACTTGATCACGAACAAAGAAAATATCCAGCTCCATGTGCTTTGTGCGTGCATCGAGGACTGGATTGTGAGCAAGTGCTACAACACTTTGATTATCACAATAGATAATTGGAGAAGTGTGCTTAACACCTAACTCGGACAGGAGAGATTTAACCCAAATGATGTCAGCAGAAGTGTATGCCAAGCTGCGATACTCTGCCTCTGCACTTGACCTGGCAACAACCGTTTGTTTTCTAGACCACCAGGAAATTAAGTTTGGTCCTAGAAACATAACTGAACCGGAAGTGGACTTGCGATCATCAACATCAGCAGCCCAATCAGCATCACACCAAGCTTGAATTTGTAAGGGTTAAGAGGAATTGGTAGGGAAAAACTGAATGCCATGGTGTATCGTCCTTTTTAGGTACCTGAGAATCCTTTTTACTGCTGCCCAATGTGACTTCAAGGGGGTTGACATAAACTGGCAGACCTTGCTTACTACAAAGCTTAGTTCAGGCCAAGTGATGGTAGCATATTGAAGTGCTCCAACCATTGACCTATACATAGAAGCATCAGCTAGAAAATCTGAACCTTGTTTAGACAATCTGCAACCAGAAACCATAGGAGAACCAATGGACTTTGCTTCAAGCATATCAGTTTTGGCAAGAAAATCCCGAATGTACTTGCTTTGTGTCAACAGAAGATTACCATTAGAGAGTTATTTCACCTCAATTCCTAAAAAGTAGTTAAGATTGCCAAGCTATTTAAGGGAAAATACTGAATCCAACTGAGAGATAAGCTACTTGATTAGGGGATTAGAGCTGCCTATGATGATAATATCATCTACATACACAAGAAGGTACACCACATGGGTATTCTTGGTATAGATGAACAAAGAGGGATCACATCTACTGGATTTGAAACCAAAATTAACTAGAGTAGACTTGAGCCTTTCAAACCATGCTCTAGGTGCTTACTTGAGGCCATAAATTGCCTTATTCAGTTTGCATACCAGATTTTTATCTTGATGCTCAAAACCTTGAGGTTGAATCATATATACCTCTTCTTCAAGAAAATCATTGAGGAAGGCGTTGTTAACATCTAATTGGTGGAGAGTCCATTTGCTTGTAAGAGCCAAGGTGAGGATAATTCTGATGGTGACAGGTTTTATGACTGGAGAAAAGGTCTCATTGAAGTCATAACCTTGTCTTTGGTGAAAGCCCTTTGCTATTAACCGTGCCTTATATTTGTTTAAGGAACCATCAACATTTTTCTTGACTCTAAGCACCCACTTGCAGCCTATAGGAACCCGACCAGGTGGTAAAGATACAAGTGTCCAGGTGTTATTTCTTTGCAAGGCAGCAAACTCATCATTCATGGCTGCATACAACTGAGGGTGCTGCAGGGCAGTTTTTACACTCTTTGGTTCTGTTTGAGCAAGTAATAGAGCAGGAGGATATTTAGGTTTAACAATTCCTGACTTGGATCTAGTTTGCATAGGGTGCATATTATTGGACTGTGGAAGGGAAGCATGCTGACTGGGGGAAACAGAAGATGCTATTGGTGTGGTTGCTTTTGGTAAAGAGAGCAAACTTGACTAGTTGTAGGACTTGATGAAAGTCCATTACTAGCACTGGAAGAAGAACTTGAAGGATTAGATGAGACTGGTGATAAACCAGAAAAATGAGAGAAACTAGGTGCATGAGGTGAAAAAGCATGAGCTGAATTCTGTTGATGATGTGTATGCTGTTGAGCTGACACTGAAGGAGAGTTAGAGATGGGAAATGAGACTGGATTAGGAGTCACAACTGGTACTGAACTAGGAGTCACAATAGGGATAGAAGCAGAAGGAAATGATGCAGCCACAGGTGCAGGATAGACAGAATTAGACTCACAGAGTTCTTTGTAAGGAAATATGCTTTCATTGAAAATAACATCCTTTGAAATGTACAACCTGGCAGTAGGAGACAGGCACTTATACCCCTTGTGAGAAGAAGAATATCCCAAAAATATATACTCATGAGAGCGAAAATCTAATTTGTGATTGGAATAAGGTCTAAGTAAAGGAAAGCAAGCACATCCAAACACTTTAAGCAAATTGTGTCTGGTTACTATTTTAATAATGTAGTGCAGGGGACAGTCATATTGAGAGATTGAGTTGGCAGTCTATTAATCAAAAAGACTGCAGTAGCAATGGCATGATCCCAAAATTTCAAGGGCATATTAGCTTGACTAAGAAGAGTATGACTCTATTTTCTTTCAATGACTCTATTTTGATGATGTGTGTGTGGACATATAAGTCGATGTATGACTCCTAATTCTTTTAAGAAATTGGTGAAAGGTCGAAATTATCCACCCAGTCAGTTTGCAATGCTTTGAGAGGGGTGATGAATTGTAGTTCAATCATAGCTTTGAATTGTTTGAAAATTGTGAAGGTTTCTGATTTATTTTTTAGGAAGTAAATCCATGTGAATCTAAAGAAAACATCTACAAAGGTGAGATAGTATGCAAAACCAGTAGATGATGTCATGGGGGAAGGTCCCCACAAGTCACTAAAAACAAGTTCAAGAGGAGAATTATAAACAGTGGTAGAGGTAGATGATGGTAATCTATGAGACTTGCCAATACAACAAGCAGAATAGAAAATTGAAGCATCTTTATTAGGTAATGGAATATTACAATTCTGGAAAATTATTCTCAAAGTATTGTGATTAGGATGACCTAACCTCAAATGCCAAGTAAACAAAGAACTAGATGCTTGAGAACTAGGTAAAGAAACAGTGTTTACAACTGGTGTAGTAAAACTGGAACTGTTGTGCTGCTGTAGCAGATTTGGGAAGGAATACAAGCCATTAGGTCCAACATGTCCTCTAAGTAAGACTTCATGTGAACCCTGTGATTTGACAAAACACTGATCAGAGTGGAATTCAAAGTAAACTTGATTATCCTTTGCAAACTTGCTAACATTAACCAGATTTTTGGTAATTGAAGGGACATGCAATAGATGTTTTAACTGGAAAGAAACATTAGGATTAAAAGGGGAAACAAATTGAGAGAAACCAGTAGAGTGTATAGATAAACCTTGCTCATTGCCAATAAAAATTTGATTAGGACCTTTAAATGGCACTTGTTGTTGTATGTTCTGAGAGTTTCTAGTAACATGATAGGAAGCTCCTGAGTCCGGGTACCAGTTCAGATCAGGAACTACAATAGAACTTGCAACCATTGCAGAGGGTTGCTGTGGTGCAATTTGTGATGCTGGAGTGATTGGAACAGAAGCATTCATCTATTTTGGTGCAGGACCTCCTGAATTAGCAAACTGAGATTGAGGTCGAATGAATTGATAAGGATTCTAATATGGCAATTGCTGCTATTGTGGAAATGCACCACTGAGAGCTTGCTGAGAAGGCTCAAATTGTATGCTAGGTTGAAAGAACTGACTAAATCGATGATAACAAATGGATGCTATGTGGCCAAACTTGAAACAAACTTGACACTGGTTCATAGATCTACCACGACCATGGCCATTAAATCTACCACGGCCACGGCCATGACCATTGAATCCTCTGAATCCTTGACTTTGTTCAAGAAAGTTAGATCCAGAATGAACATGTGCTTGTGATGACATATCATTAGCTGAAGCAAGTGCTTCAGTTTCAGGATTATCAGGTTTTGTAGCTTTGGCTTGTGTAAGAAGAACAGAAACCGCATCACTTATGGCTTGCTTGCGATATCTCTGAACTCTCATCTCTTGTGCTAGCAATAACGCCTCAGCCTCTTCAATAGGTACCGATTCATCAAACCTACTTTCAACAATTGAAACAATATAATCATATAGGTAAACCTTCAAGAATGACATCAAGATTTTCTTGAGCAGACATAGGATCATCAACAGAGGCTAAGGAGTCCACAAGAGTTTTGATCTTAGAAAGATAATCAACAACAGTGCGACTTTCAAGGCGTGTATTGTGAAGCTCAGTGCGAATCTGTCTAGCTTTCGCACACATCAATTTCTGAAAATAAACGTGAATCTTCTCCCATAGCTCAAATGTATGAACACAATCGAGGACTCTCGATTGAATTGCATTGGTCAAAGAGGTTTACAACCACGAAAACAACATCTGATCTTGCGCCTCCCAGGTTGAATATGCTTCATTCTCCCGATTGAGGAGACGATCTTGTTCAGAGAGGAATCATGGTGGAATTTGAGGACAAACGAGAAAATGATGCAAGCAGTGAGCCTTGATGCAAAGTTCCACTTGCTGCCGCCACAAGGGAAAATTTTCGTCATGAAGTTTCTCAGTGATTTTGTGAGAAAACTCCTTGATAACAGAATCAAAATTCTTTGTATCATTTGTAGAAGCGCGAGCCACGATTCGAGAAACGTGAACTGCATTTTCATACTCCACCATGAGAGGAGGAAGAGGATTGGAAGCCATGGAAAAGGATCAATTAGCTCTGTGATACCATGTTAGATTTGTAGAAATGTAAAGAAGGTTTCATTGAACATGTTGAATGAAGAACTGTTTCATTCATTGACTAAACTCTCGATCAACTAAACTTGTATTTATAAAAAGAAGTAACTGAAACTAACTGCTAACAGCTTCTGGAAGCTTATCAAACAAACTCTAACTGATGCCAGCTAAGCATAGCACATGCATCACTGTTAGTTACTAGCTGTAACTGCAAGCTCTAATCAAGTCATTACTTCACACAATCATAATCCAAGCTATACGTGGAGGAGTATATGGAGCTCCATACCTTTGTTATCTCTTGGTTATAGATGGAAGACAGGGACTGGGCAAGATATAAATGTGTGGAGCCAACCTTGGATTCAAAAAAGACAAAACATGAAGCCCAATACGGTTATGCCGCTGCACTTAGCTGATATGATGGTGTCTCAATTAATTGACCACGATTTGTATGCGTGGAAAAAATGATGTTCTTGCGGCTGTATTTGATCTGATTGATGCCTCAGTAATCCTCCGTATCCCACTGCGCTATAGCGGACAAGGTCTAGTACATCATATGGGTCTTATACAGTGAAGACCATATATTACTTATGCATGCAACATGCGCACTCTGTCACAGACTGTCCTGTAGGCAATTGGCAATGTATGGCAACTAAACATCCCACCAAAAATACGTTCCTTTTGCTGGCGAGCTGCCCAATAATGTCTTCCAACAAGATTTGCTCTTCGGACTAAAGGTGTGTCTTGTCCTTTAAATTGTCTTATGTGTGATTTCCAAAATGAAAATTCTTGGCATGTTTTATTTTCTTGCTCTCATGCCATCAATTGTTGGAAAGAACTGAAGCTTTGGGGTGACATTGAGCCCCTCTTCCTGCATTCACAGGGATTTCAAGAATTATTTTTTGAGTTGCTGATGTGTTTTCTAAGGATAAATGTGAAATTTTTGTTGCTGGCCTTTGAAATATCTGGAAGAGTAGGAATGAAAAATTATGGGAAGAAAACACTTCACCTCCTAAAAAGGTTTCTATGTTGGCTTTATGGTACTCTTAGAAGTTGGCAGTGGGTACATAATTTATCTAACAAAAAAAATGTGGTGATTGTGGCTGAATTGTGTTGGAAAAAGCCAATTGATGGTGCTCTAAAGTGTAATGTTGACAATGCTATTTTCCCAAGTGACACTTGAGCAGCGTGACTCAATGAGTGCTTTTGTTATGGCCCAAACGTCATGGACCCCTTCTTTTTCTTCGGTTGTTGAAGGAGAAGCACTTGCTCTATTGCAATCACTTCAGTTAGCCACCACCTTTGGGCTTGACAAGGTCTTGAATCTGATTGCAAGGTTCTAGTTGATGCTATTTTAGGCTCCTCCCATTATGTAAATGAGTTAGGGACTTTAGTAAATCAAATTAAAATTTGTTTATGTCTCATGCAAACTTTAAATTAGCGTTTGTAAGGAGGCAAGTAAATGAGATTGCTCATGTTTTAGCAAAGACATCCTTATTAAATCCTAGCCGTCATTTTTATTATCATATTCCTCTTTGTATTGATCATTTGATTCAAGATGAAATGAAATATGCTTATTTTCCCTAAAAAAAAAGGAACATGACAAAAGTCCATTCATTCATTTTTTTTTGCAAAAACCTATACTAAGTTCTATTTTTCTTTGCCACTTGTATTGAGCACGGGTTCTCTCAACTAGTTTCGGTAAAGGAAAGTCATATCTACGTAATGTGAAGTAAAAATTTAATTGAATTAAATACGTTATTTTCTTTGTTTTCAATGTCGTTTTTTTTATTTTTTATTTCATACTATATCACGAAAACAATAAAGTAACGCCGTTCCTTTTTTATTTATGATATTTTATATTTTATAGCATGTAATTTATAGTTTTAATTAGATAAAAAAAGTTATTGATAACATACCAAATAGTTTCTAACTAGTGTATTTATCCGTGCTCCCACGAGTTATCTAAATTTTATGATGTGCAAAGTAAAAATGAAAAAATAAATCATTTATGGAAAGTTATAAAAATAAAAGTAACTAAATTTGTATAGTAAAATAATAATGAATAGTGATTGATAATTGATATAACTAATAAATAAAAATATGTAAGTCATTTAAAAGTTTTACACCGTGAAATTATTGTTTGACATGAAGTAATAATGGCTGCTATAAATAAAACAATAACTGAAAATTAAATTGATTTAGGTAAAAAATTTAATGATTCTTATGGTGTCACATGACTTAGATAATATTTTGATTGAATTACAAATGTCCAAATATGAGAATTAATTGATTGATTTGCTTTAATTTATTTATATTTTGAATTTAAATTTGATTTAATTCAAATTTGATTGACTGGTAAAAGTCTAGATATGAGCATTAATTGATTGATATGTCTTAATTAATAAGATATCATGGATTAAAAAATAAAAATAAACTATTTTTCATTTTAACGGGAAAAAAATAAATATAGAACTACCACGTGGTATGAGTCTACGTGACAAAACTTCGTTTTATATAATATAAAAGAAGTGTATCATGAACCCAAACGTACCAAGATATCTGAATATTTCTTGCAAGTTTTAAAGATGCAATTTTTGAAATGGATGCTAAAGTTGCCAAATAGATCCTTTAAGAATTTAAGTTGGGTCAAATATGTCATTTAAGTTTTTAAGTTCGGCCAAATAGGTCCTACGGGGCAATGACTCATTTGGCCTAACTTAAAAACTTAAAGGACTTATTTGGCCGAAAATGACCTATTTGACCCAACTTAAAAGTTAAAGAACTTATTTAGCCAAAAAAATAGTTAAAGGACAAAATTGAACATAAAAAATAAGTTAAGGGAGTAAAATTGTATTTATGCCTAAATTTATCAATACCCAGAAATTATGTCTGAGAAATGTCAAAGGGACACACAAACAATTCTAGGTACTCGAGAGTATAACTGTCAATTTGGGCTGGCCCGGCCCATTCGAGCCAAAGACAATTTCGGGCTGGGCTGGGTTGGGCCAAAATTAATTCGTGCCCCTATTTTACTAGTTTCAACCCAAATTTCTATGCGCTACTAAATCTAAATGGGCTGACCCATGGGCCAAGAACTTGTGCTCAACAGAATTAATTTTGAACATTTATATTTAATTGTGCTCGATAAAACGACTGATCTCGCCTCTCGTGCTCTCACAGAGAAATGTTAAACCATAGCTTCCAATTCCATGCGTGAATGAAATGTGCAGCCTCTGTTCATGTCAAAAAGAAATGTGCCACCTCTATTGAATAAAAAGAATTTAGAGATAAGACATTTTGTACAGATCGTTTTTGCGTGTCTTTGTGATTTTTATTAAAAATTCAAAATATCGAGGAAAAAAAATAACAGTGATATGTTAATAGAGTTTAACAGCTATATAGAATCCATGGATAAATAATTTCACACATAATGGGCCAGTCTGTTCATAATCTTCGGTTCACGTAACAAAATTAAAAAAATGTAATCAGGAAAAAATTCAAAGTAATTGGTAACGAGTTACTTCACATGATGGCCAATAAATTTTCGCCAGCTAAATTTAGAATTTTTCTAAGTTTCTACCACCACCTTTTTTATCGGCCCGTCGGGTTGAGCTTATTTTGACAGCTCTACTCGAGAGCATCGGGAAGAAACAGCAGAGCTGGAACTAAATAATCCGCACCAGCCTGCTAATACTGATCTAACAAATGCAAATGTGGATCTCTTTCTTGTCTTCTCCAAAGTTCGTCAATCTGTCTCTTATGTTTGCAATGTAGCTGCTGTCTACATATTTCCCTCCCCCCGTTGACTTCACAGCCGGCCTATTCCTTCATTTAGAGCTCTCTTTCTCTCTCTCTCTCACACTTCTTTCTCTACCATTATATATCTATCGAGAGAGAAAAAGAGAAGGATACGTTTGAACTTTGTTGAATAATAATTATTCACTACTCAGCAATGGATGGAGCTAAGAGAATGGAAGAAGGCCTCAATAATTCACCAATATTGAATGATGACTTGAAGAAGCAGGAAACCATTAAAACGAGTAATGAAGATTCTGCTATTGAGTTTGACAGAGACACAATGGCTAAGCCGCCTGTGGGTGAGTCCGTGCAGCAAATAGCTGAAGAGGATGAGCAGCCACTGGTTAAGCAGAAGACAAAGAGGGTTGCAACCCTGGATGCTTTTAGAGGCCTCACCATTGTGGTTAGTGTATTCCAAACCCTTTTTTTTAATTCCGCGAAGTTTTTTACACAGTTAAACTAGTTAATCAATGAACATGCAGGGGAGAGTAGTAAGTGGAGTGGAGTGGAGTTATATGATAGTATCTTATAAAGGAAACTAAAGAGACTCATATTTTTGCTAGCATGTATCCATCCTTTTGGAAGTTTATTTTCAAATGCATAATTTTTTCGGATTTATCCGAAATAAACTTTGGACAGAAAAATAATATACCTATGTAAATAAACTTCTGAAGAGTGAGTGAATACTAACAAAAACAGGGGGTGTGTTTAGTTATTCCCCTTAATTACTTTTTACAATAATAAAATTTAATTTTCCCTTACCTCTGATCCCTCCTTCTCCCTTCTATTAAAATCTCTTCATTTCTTTGAATTAATCACCAAAAAAAATAAAATGAAAGTCTATGTAGTCTTATAAATAAGTAATTGCCTAAAATAATTTTTCGTCTGCTTATGTGTAGTTGATGATACTGGTCGACGATGCTGGTGGAGCTTATCCACGTATTGATCACTCCCCATGGAATGGATGTACTTTAGCCGATTTTGTTATGCCTTTCTTTCTTTTCATTGTTGGGGTTGCCATAGCCCTTGCATTGAAGGTATGAATCCCATTTTCTGTGATCTATCTCGTTTCCATTTGACCATGTCTTTTTTTTTTTTTTTTTTGGGTCACTGACCTTATTAGAGGGTTGTCTTTAAATTTGTATGTGCACTTTCACAATCTTCTTTAAAACTGTTGATCATAACTGGCTTATTTTGATTATTACCCAATGATTTCTCAACACAAGACATATCAGTGTGTTAGTATACTGCAAGTAACAACAACAAATTCTAATTAATCTTCAAATTTTCTGTTGAATGAGTTGAAACCTTTAAGTGGAACATTAATCATGCTTAAGTCATTTGTCTAATTCAATGATCTAATTCTCATATATCACTAGACATAGAGAGTAATGATTTACTGTGTAATCGAGGGTAACAACACAGTATCAGAGCATTTTGCAAGATAAATTAAGTTAGAACATTACCTAAAAAGGCCACCAAACTTGGTAATTTTTTTTTTATATGCAAAGAATTTTTATCAGGGGAGTACAAAGGGTACTCCAACTCGAAACAACATATAAATGCCTCGTTAAAACCTCTCTAAACCAAAACCAATTAAGAAAAAGACAAAGGGAAGAAAAACAGTACACAAACCATGGAATACATATTTACCAAAGTGCACCACCAACTGATAAATAAAACAGAGTACAAACACATAATTTTCCATAGAAGATAATAAATGGCAATGTTGCAGACATGTAGCATTCAGGTGCAGCCACTCCTCCAATGAAACATCTGATCAACATACCTAACTTGGTTATTTAATTCCAGTGAAAAAAAAAATATAATTATGGTCATTTATGTAAGATTCAATTATCAAGATGCTCTTTTCCCATCTCCAAATAAACTTGTCACGTCCTATCACTTATGGATAAACTATGATTGTAATGATGCAGAGAATACCCAAGATAAATTATGCCGTGAAGAAGATAATCCTTAGGACATTAAAGCTTCTCTTCTGGGGTATAATTTTGCAAGGTACGTAACAAAACAGAACTACTCATACTCATGACTATACTTTTTTAAATGTATAGTATAAGCTTCCAGGTATACTAAATTAATATTCTCGATATATATAATTAAAACTTTGAAGGTTTTATGTTTATGAGTTGTTTTTCATATAGGTACAATCAGTTGTCAAGCCAATGCACGTCTGATTGATAAGTTATCTTACATCCAGATGGTGTAAGGATAATCCCATCATTATCTTAGAAAAATAAAACAATTGAACTAGAAAATTTAAATAGGAACCGCTACCAAACTTTAAGCTAATTAGTAAGTAATAATATTAAATCCACAAAGTTGCATAATTAGTTAGATGAATGAATCTTGATGCACTGATAAATTTGATTATACAACATACTACAGGTGGATACTCTCATGCCCCTGATGTACTCTCATATGGAGTCGACATGAAATTTATCCGATGGTGTGGCATTCTCCAGGTGTGGCTTGAATTAAATTAATTGTTATATATGTGGGCCTAATGCAAAATAATCCCATTGCAACTTGAATAACCATGTTTCTGAATTTATGTGCAGAGAATAGCTCTTGTATACTGTGTTGTAGCTTTAATAGAGACATTTACCACAAAGATTAGATCAACTACCTTGAGTCCTGGACGCCTAGCCATTTTTACTGCTTATAAATGGCAATGGTGAGAAAATGCAACATGCATTTAATTTCAAAACTCAAATGTTCTAATGGCAAGAGGGATACGAAAAATGAAGGAATTAAATTGAAATTCAACTGAAATTGGTTAATGGACATTGTGAACTTGCTATGATTAATAGTGCATAATTATACATGTGTGACATAGGTTTGGGGGCTTCGTGGCATTTCTCATTTACATGATCACAACCTTCACCCTCTACATTCCTGATTGGAGTTTTGTTGATCATGTTAACGGCGATGAACCAAAGAGATATACAGTACATTCTCTCTTTAGCTAATATGTCTAAATAGTTCGTACCTATGTACATTCTCTAGAATTGTTATTGGACAATAAGCTTTCCTTTTATGTATATTTTGTTTTTATTTTATTTTTTGTTCTTGCTTCCATTTATTAGGTGATATGTGGGATGAGAGGACACCTAGGACCTGCATGTAACGCTGTTGGACATGTGGAAAGACAAGTTTGGGGGGTTAACCATCTTTATTCTCAGCCTGTTTGGAGACGTTTAAAGGTAAGTACTGGCATGTTTGATTTATGTATAATAGTATAAGTACAATTGATTTTGAAATAATTTATATTAAAATATTGATTTTTGTATGGAATTTACATTTTAGAAGCGAGTTTAAAATAATTTATCTTAATTGAATGTTAAATGAAATCTTTTGAACATGAAGTGTATATATAAGTATTTTTAAAATTTTATGGGCCTTATATTTATAATTCATTTTGTTTAACATAAAAATTAATTTATATTTTTTTTAAACAAGTTATAATCACAAAAAAGTTCTAAAAAGGTTTTAAGCAAAGGGTTTTATTACTAAACAAACACATTTCTTTGCGACGTATAAGCATTCATTGTTAAAATAAACAAACTTTTTAAAGATATTTGGCCGGGTATTTGCAAATATATTTTTTGGTGATTTTAATCTTGTAGATTTTTTTTTAAATTAAAAGTAAATTTGAAATGAAATTGCATGTTTTTCATAGTTTTAGTTCCGTACAATAGTAATAAAATCTATATGTTTTTATAAAATAATATACAATCAAAAAGTAATTTTTCTCTTATCAAAAAAATAAAGTAATTTTTCTTTTCCGAATTTCACACCTTACTTTTTATCATATTATTATATTATATTATGTTATTTCATATTATTATATTATGTATCGTTCCCTTTTGTGTAATCTAAGTATGAAAGCATCACCTTAAATTCTCTTTTTTTCGTATTTTACTTTTTCTTTCTTTGATTTTCCTTTTAAAATTATTTAAGTCTTTCTTTTTCTACTTGATTTTTTGCATTTACAAAACCATTTTTATCCTCTAACACCATTTTTTGGTTGTACTTGAACTATTTTATTCTTTAACTAATATTGAGATCCTTATTATATTTTGTAAAAGTAAGACTCTATTTTGTAAATGTAAGTTATAAGTCAGATGATAATTGATAGCTTATAGCGGAAAAATCGGTTGATTAAACTTAAATTGTTTTAAAAAAAACAATTGTTGAATCAAATGATAATTATAAAATAATTTAAAAACATTTTTTTATTTGATGTTTTCTGTAAGTTCTATTTATATAAATTATTTTTTAGCTATTAATTTTTCTTATAAAATAATTACCCTTTTTAATATTTTAATTTATTCTAATTTATTTATCATTTAAAAATTAAAATATCAACTTTTAAATTTTACTCTTATTTTTAAAAAAAAATAACGTAAATAATTTGACACTTTCATAAATTTAATATAATTTTTTGTTTAATAAAGAAAACTTTATTCTATATTATATTTGTCTTAAATATATATTTAAATATATTGTTCACTTGATTATTTATTTATTTTTTTGATGTGAGAATTTATTTCTAAATACACATTTATATTTTTTTAATAATTCATAAACTAAATATTTTTTAAAAAGTATTTACTAATTAAAAGTGAGAGAGAGAGAGAGATAGAGAGAGTTTATAGTTTATAAGAGAGTTGTAGGGTTTATTTTTATTTTTAATTTAAGCCAGGGTAAAAGAGGAGTAGAATCAAAATAGTAAGGATAAAAGTGAGAGAAAAATATTCAGCTATAAACTTTAAACTGATCAAACACTATTTGAGGTAGCTTCTCAAGAAAAACTATAAGTGATCCGAGGTGGATCTCGGAGATGATTGGGGTGGACCGGTGGAGGTGGAGCTCATGGCCGAATACGACAGTGTCGGGCTGGTGTGTACATGCAAGTATTCTGATGCCTAAGTCAGTTTAGGATCAAAGTGAGAAGTGTAAAGAATGAAAGCGTACCTGAGCGCCGAAAAGTGAGTTCTCTTATATAGGCGGCATTGCCGGTCAGTTTTGGCAGGAAAGTTGTTTCGTCCATGCAACGATCTCGCGCATAAGGCGGCGCGAAATGCAGATCATCGTTGGATTGATCTTGCGGTGATTAGGTAATAGCTTCTCGACTACTCAGTTCTGATCTGAGCCAGCGCATCAAGCCCAGTTCGGATTGGGCCTTGGCCCAGTCCGGAACAATAAGCTATTAAGATAAACTATTTTATGAAACATTTTTAATTGTTCAAACAAGCTTATAAGTTAGTCAAATAACCTATAACTCTATAAGCTATTTATTTGCCCTGCCACAGAGCCTTAATGTAATATTTTTGTATTGTTCTAAATAAATTGATAAAATGATCCTGCTGTTGCCCATCTGATTTTCTGTGAGACTTTTTGAAGGCATGCACATTCAGTTCTCCAGGTGAAGGTCCATTTCGCGAAGATGCTCCAAGTTGGTGTCTTGCTCCCTTTGAACCCGAGGGCTTGTTGAGGTTTGCACATATGTTTCCTTTCCTTTTTTATGTCTGAAAATTTTGGGTTATTTAATTTTTAAAAACAAAACAATAATGCTGAAGGTAGGAAAAGTTCCAAATTAAAGATACACGAAAAGGTGCGTGGTATATATGCTGCTAAAATCAAATACTTGTGTATTATGATTATCAAAAAAATAAAAATAAAATAAAATTCAAGGCCCTGTAATTGGACTATTTATTTTGGTAATATCTTGGCAGATTTGTATTGAGTAGCATCTATGTAATAATAAAAAAAAAAACCTCTAATTATCTAGCTATATATCTGTTTTATATATTAGTAGAAAATTAGAAATATCTTAAAGAGGTTTTTCCCTTTTTTTTTTTTTTTTACCAGTTCCATATCAGCTATCCTCTCTGGCACTATCGGCATCCATTATGGGCATGTCTTGATTCATTTCAAGGTTACAAAATTTCACCCTCTGTTATACGCACACTATATAAATGTCTATTCTTTTTTTTTTTTTTGAAAAGATGTAAATGCCTATTCTATAAATGCAATTTAGTGAAAGGCCTGGCAATGAATAAATTTTTTGACAGGGTCATTCAGAGAGGCTCAAACAATGGGTCTCAATGGGGTTTGTGTTACTCATAATAGCCATCATCCTTCACTTTACAGATGGTAACTAAGCTAGTGTGACAATGCTAGCACCTCTCAAAATCTATTTTAAGAAACATATCATTTGAGTGCTAGTTAAATCTAAACAAATAATTCATGGAACCTTGCAGCTATCCCAATTAATAAGCAGCTTTATAGCTTTAGCTATGTATGTTTCACAGCTGGGGCAGCTGGAATTGTCTTCTCTGGGCTCTACATATTGGTAGGTAAAAAAAAAATAAAAATCCCCTATTCAATTAAAAAAGTTCCTTCTTGTTGGTTAATAATAATTGTTTCATCTTTTTATTTGCTTTTCTTTCACCTTGTGGTTAATTCTTTTTTAATGCTCTTGATAATCAAACAGATTGATGTTTGGGGGATCCGTACTCCATTTTTATTCTTGGAGTGGATTGGAATGAATGCTATGTTAGTGTTTGTGATGGCAGCTGAGGGCATTTTCGCAGCATTTGTAAATGGCTGGTATTATGAAGATCCAAATAACTCACTAGTAAGAAGCAACCCCTTTTATTTCTATTGTATATATGGTCTTAAATTAATTAATTAATTAACTAATTATCATAATTTTCTATTATGTTACTCTTTACAACTAAATCATTTTGCACATGAAAATATAAACCAGGTACATTGGATCAAGAAGCATGTGTTTGTCAATGTTTGGCACTCAGAGAGAGTGGGAACTCTCTTATATGTCCTCTTCGCAGAAATCACTTTCTGGGGAGTGGTTTCTGGCATCTTGCACAAGCTAGGAATATACTGGAAACTTTAAACTATAACAATCAGCCGCATTAATTGTCAACTTGCAGTTGTTTGCTCTTTATTCTGTTTTGCAATTTAATTGGTTCACTGTACTTTACATCCAAATTGTCCTAATCACTTCCTTTTTTTAGGAACCTTAATTTTATTTTATTTATTTTAATGAAAAATTAAATAAAAAATAAGACTCACATTAAAAAACCATGATGGAATTGCCATGTAAGCACCGCCACAAACACATCAGCAATTTAACGGCCACGTAGACATTTTTTAACGGGTCTTGATGGAAACTCAAAAAAAAAAAATGCGACGATGTTAACATTTTAAAACTTAAAGGACCAAATGGGAAAAATCAGATAAAGGACGAATCCGAAACTTGAAATTAAGTTAAAGGACCGCGGAAATAATTGTGCCTATTTTTTACATCCAATTGATTTTATTTTTATTTAATATGATCCAATAAAAGTAGAAAAATAGTTGATGGATCACTAATCATCCGTAAAATAAATGGTGGATTGGATGCAATCCATGAAATATAGTTTTGGCTTAAATATGTTTTTGGTCCCTCAAATTATGGCAAAGTTCGGTTTTGGTCCCCCAAAAATAAATCGTAACTTTTTAGTCCCCATATTTGAAAATGGTTTTTCCTTTCGTCCCTGTATTAACTCCATTTCCAGCATTGTGAAAATGGGGGACTAAAAAAACTACGATTTATTTTTGGGGAACCAAACCGAACTTTTCTATAATTTGATGAACCAAAAACATATTTAATACGGGCACATAAGCAATGCTGGAAATGGAGTTAATATAGGGACGAACGAAAAAACCATTTTCAAATATGGGGGACTAAAAAGCTACGATTTATTTTTGGGGGACCAAAACCGAACTTTGCTATAATTTGAGGGACTAAAAACATATTTAACCCTATATTTTTTTGTAATGGATAGATTTACCTTTAGATGGATAATGGATAAACGAATTCTTTTACCACCTCTAGTTTTGATTCAAGAATATTGAAATGCGAAGTTACTTCTTTATTTCAATATATTTTCCAATGATTTTTTTTAGTATGTTAGCCAAGATTCATCGAGAAACAAAACTCATAAATTAATTTTATGAAGTGTTACGTGTCAAATGTGCAAGTATACACAGTCAAAACAAGTAGTAAAGATTGTTCCCACGGAGATTGAACATGGTTAACACTATTAATTCCCAAATTAGTTAATCTAGTTAGTGAAAACAAAAGGTAACATGTAACACATCAAGTGTGAAGGTTAAAACAATAATTATGCAATAAAAATGGTGGTAAAATAATAGCTTTGATGAGCTGAAAACATATTGTAAAAACAGTTAGGAAAATCTAATCCATTGAAATTCATGTACAGGTCATGTATGCTCTGCTGTATGCTGCAACATCTGGGTCCAGAGTTTAAATATAATGTGTTTTCCAATCACTTTTAAGATGAAATTCACTAAGTTAATCTTATCTCTAATTTCACATTAGTTACTCTCACTCCCAATTAAAATGACTCAGCTACCCTATGGACTTGGGTAAATATTCCTATTTTACCCAACATCAATTAATTTCCCAATTAATCAACTTAATCCGTATTGTTATTAGTCAAGTAGTTCCACTCACTAACTCTTCCAATATTAGTAAGCTTGCATTCAAGTCAAGGGGATCAATGTTTCCTTAAATGATATAAACAGAAAATCAACTTGAATAAAAATGCATTCACATAACCATAACATAAACAAGACCCATGCAATTCTTACAACTTCATAGTTCCCTATAGAGAGTTTAGCTCATGATGAGCTTAAAACCAGAAAACATAAAAATAAAATCATATTTTGAAGTCATTACAAGGCTGAAAAATGAATTAACAATGGAGGAATAAAATGTGAGAGCTAGGAAAAAGAGATGGCCAGTTGCTCTTCCAAGTTGAGAGGCTTCTTCTCTTCCCCACAATTCCTTGATGATGTTCTTCTTCAATGAGCTTCTTCTCCACTATTTTCTTCAAGTTTCAACTCCAGTGACAGCTCAACAATGGTGGAAATGGTGGAAAATGGAGGAAGAAAATGGAAGATGGTGAAGTGGAAGGAAAATAGTGGATGGAATGGAGGAATTAGATTACCTAGATGGAGATGGAAACCGGGTAGAGGTGGAAATGAAGTGAATTTAATGTACAATCTGATGTAGGGCAAAAAAGGTTGAAGAATGTGCCTTTGTTAGGGTTTTTGTACAGAAAATGTTCACTCATTGGGCCAAAACTTGTCCATCACTTAAAAGCACATGGGCCAACTTCCAAAAAGAAAAATATCTAATAGGGACCACCTTTTTGTCCTTTTTTGGTGCTAAAATTCGTGGTTCTGCACGCATTTTTCATGTCACCCAAGTGTGCACAACTTGTTTTATTTTTCTACATTTTGTATTCACGCCCAGATGTTGCAATAGTGCTGCAGCATATCCTGCAACATGTTTCTGTTTTCCCGCACACTTAAACACCCACATAATTCACACAAAAAATGGCGCTAAAAGTGCCAAAACATCTAAAACATTTTAAACCAAATATTCCTAAACTAAATTAAAACACACACATCAAACACTTAAAATACACTTTGAATTTGCAAATTCAAGCTTAAAAGAGCTAAATAACTCTTATTTCTAAGAGTTATCATGAAGTCATATCAAGATAAGAATTTAATTTTTTTTTCAAAATGCTTAATCTTGATAAAGAAAAGTGCATGGGAGAAAAAAGTTTAAAAACTTTTCAAAATTTAGGTTTCATTTCAGATCAATAACTATTAGGGCTTAAGGGTTTATAAATACCAACCTATATAATATAAATTCTCAAAGAATACACAATTAAACAGTCATGATTTATATATATATTTTTTACGTAGTCATGATTCATATCTATCGTAGACTCTGATATTAATTGTTGAAAATTTTATAAGCCCCAATATATCAAGATCAAGGAAATACAAGATTATAGCATATTCTGCAATTAATAATATAATAAATTTCATCTAGATACCAATTGGTAGTTATGGGTGAAACCACAAAAGAGAACTAGGTATGTAGAAAACAATGATGAATTAGGTTAATGTTATAATAGGTTGATGTTATAAATTATAATAACAAACAACTGGCCATAATTAATATGTTTAACAAAAATTCCTAATAACTGATGAATGTTAATTGAGTTGGCGAATAAACAATTAGTCTAACAGGTGCACTTTTGAAATCAAGGCAAGACCCAACACTACTCATTGCTCACCATTTAAACACAATAACTCGAAGAGCAAGAGTTTTGATCTGCATTATGAAAACTCGGTGAGCATGAAGATCATAAGATGGGACAAGGAATCTTTGGTGTTAATAATAAAAGAAAGAATAAAGAACTACTCTACGTAGTAGTCGAGAACAAGAAGAAATTAAACAAAAACAGCAGAGCTGTAACAAATTAACCCGCATGCACCAGCCTGTCAATACTAATCTTCATAACTAATGCGAATTAATTGTCTTTTCCGAAGTCCTTCATCTATATATCTCTTATGTTTGTAATGTAGCTGCCATCTTGATATTTCCCTCCCCACATTTTCTTCACAGCCGGCCTATTCCTTCATTTAGAGCTCTCTTTCTCTCTCTCTCTCTCACTTCTTTCTCTACCATTATATATCTATCGAGAGAGAAAAAGAGAAGGATACGTTTGTTTGAACTTTGTTGAATAATAATTATTCACTACTCAGCAATGGATGGAGCTAAGAGAATGGAAGAAGTCCTCAATAATTCACCAATATTGAATGATGATGCTAATGATGACTTGAAGAAGCAGGAAACCGTTAAAACAAATAACAGAGATTCTGCTATTGAGTTTGACAGAGACACAATGGCTAAGCCGCCTGTGAGTGAGTCCGTGCAGCAAATAGCTGATCAGCAGCAGCCACTGGTTGAGCAGAAGACAAAGAGGGTTGCAACATTGGATGCTTTCAGGGGCCTCACCGTTGTGGTTAGCGTTTTCCATACCTTTTTTCTTTTGGCAAAGTTTTGTATTTGGATTGGCGTCCAACTCGCCAAACTCAAGTCGGAAACCTATTTCACCGTGATTTTATAGAAGCTACAAAGAGTAGCTTCTGTGTGACCACGATTTCTCACCGTGATTCCACCAAACTCACCGTCAATCCAAACACACACTACATAGTTAATTCATCAATGAGCATGCAGGGGAGAGTAGTGGAGTTCTATGACATCTTTTCAAATGGCTGTTCTAATTTTCCTTCTCCTCTCGAATCCCAGTCGGGGTCCATATGCTAAGCTGATGGGCCTCAGGCTATACCTATCTCTTTTTTTGGGGAAAAATTACTAATTGTTATGTTTGAGAAAAGGGTACATGATACCAGCACCTCCCTTTTTTTTCAATCGCATCCCCTACCCCTTGCTTTTTTTTAATATATATATATATATATATATATATATATATATATATATATATATATATATAAAAATATATTCCTACCTCCTCCCTCTCCCTTTTTGCTCCCCCACGACCCGCACCTCCTGCACCCCCACCCTTATCTAGCGACCACCATTCTCTGTTCATGTTTTTGTAGGTTTTGGAAACTTAGTTTTGAAAAACAATTGAAAACTAAAATTATGTAACAAGGTGGCATCTAGAGTGAACCAGCATTTAAGTGGTTCACAGTGGACTATGACTAAGTGTTGTTGGATTGTGAAGCTCTAACGGATCTTATGATGCACCAATCACATCGAATATTTTTTTCTTTCTTTCTCTTTCCTCTGTTCCCTCTCCCTCCTCCTTTCTCACGACGTAGTGAGGGTGCCACGGCTGTCGTATTGTGGACCTCACGGTAGTTTTGTGGCGAAATCATGTGGGGTTGCGGGCTTGGCAACGATGAAAAAATGTGCGAACTAATAAATCGTCTGCACACTGAATTTCTAGAAATCTAGTTAATGTAAAAGCAATCACCAACAACTAATTAGCTTGTCAACAAAGTCGTCGATATTGCTATTGAGCTGCTGACTCCGCTGTTGGGCTCTGTGAATTTGAACAGAAAAAACGATTTTGTTTTGGTATTGAGAAGACCCCAACCCCTGCCCTTTAGATCTCACTCTCTATGCTCTCTAGTCCTTGGGTGTTGTTCTTCATTTCTATTTCATGTCTTTGAATAGTAATTGTTGCACTTGTTTGTCCTTGAGATCAGCTCACTAGGTGAATCAAGAGTTGTTGATGCAAAGCGATATCCAATTAACGGAGCAGATTTCACCAAATCTTGCAAGGCTTTTGTCGCACGAAGTTCCGATTCAGCTACTTCTCCATTTTATTATTCATTTTTATTTGCTTTTTGTTCTCATTCGCACCAATGTCGCTAGGCAATTTAAGAAGAGACCCAAGCAAATTTGCGGCTAATCAACCACTGTCCCATTCCATCCAACTTCAATTTATTCCTTTTTCTTTTCTTCTTAGTTTTAATTCTTGATAACCCACTATTTTTTGTTTGTTTCAACATTTATTTCTCTAACATTGCTGGTTGCTAAAAATAAAGGCATAGCCACGCAAATAAGGCTGTTGAAGGATTTTCTCTAATCTTTGTACATGGATGAAATAAATCTCCAAAAAGCAAAAACAATAATAAAGGTTCAGCGCCCTCATAGATCTAACTCAAAGGGTGGATCAATATCCGATGAAGGAACTCGGGGCATTGATTTTCTTTGCCCAACAATTGTGGAGCAGGGGTGTGGTGGAGAGAGGGAGAGATCTGCGGGGCAAAGAGAGAGAGAGAGAAAGAAGGTGGATGGAGGTCATATCCAGTGTGCTAATGCCTAATGCAATCTTGTGAGCATGCATAATCCAATGGTTGTAAATCATGATCCACCCATGAACCATTTAATAAACTTCTCCACCCTAGAAGCCAAAATGTAACAAAAATAAACTTTTTGAAAGTGTTCCGAAAACTTATCTTCTAGACGTATAAAAACCCAACATAATGTCCGTGAACTACGTTTCTGGAAGCCACAATAAAAAAAAGTGTTTAACATTCTAGAAACTTAGTTTTTAGACGTTATTATACAAAATAAGGTTAAATATGTTTTTAGTCCCTATAAAATTAGCGAAATTTGGTTTTAATCCCTATAAAAAATTCCTTCAAACTTTAATCCTCCTAATATTTTCCGTTAGTAATTTTAGTCCCTACTGTTAAGTTACTGCTTAGGTGGCAAATAGTGATACAACTGGCCCTTGCCATGTGGACTTTTAATTGACGCCACATCCACGTGGCAAGTGAGTCAGTAAAAATAATAATTTTTAATTCCTCATCTTTCTTATTTACTTTAACTAAAATAAAACAAATATTTTAACTAAAACTGGAGTGGAGGCATGATCTTATTAGCCAGAAAAATTGGAGTGGGGGTGGCCAAATGCAAGGGAGGGCACTGTGGGGAAAGGGGAGTGAGGGCGAGGTGGGGGGAGGACTGTGAGTCGTGGGAGACGGGAGAAGGAGGGGTACGTAGGGGTATCTTAGGAAAAGAATGGGGGAGGGGTGCGGTTGACAAAAAAGGGAGGTGTTGGTATCAATTTCCTTAGAGAAATAGATGAAGGAAAAACAGTAGATAAAATTCTCTCCGATTTTCACTTTCCCGCATTGGAGATTCTAGGGGAAAAACAATGACTTTAAAATTTATGAACGATACTAAATAAGTATAAAATATTATTCATTACTTTTTAAATTTTAAAACTACCCTTTACATTATTATTCTTAAAAACTTACATGTTACCAACTTTACTTAATTTGAATTACTTTCATAGTGTTCAAATTTCAATTTTTTTTTTATGTAACCAAAAAAAAAATCAATTTTTTTTATAGAAGTTCAAATTTCAATTCTATCACTTCTTACGAGGCTAAGTCATATTAATTAATGTTTCTTTTCTTTCTTTTTCATCATCTTTTCTAAGGATATAATATTAACTTATTTTATTTTCTTTCCAACCAGTGATGGACCTAGGACCTTGGATCAAGGGGTGTAAAAAATTTAAAATTATACGTTATTATTGTTAAAAATTTCTAATAACAAATTATTGCTAAAAATTTAAAGGACTACTAGCAGCGGTAACAGAAAGTAAAACCATAAGAATATTATCAAACGATTAAGCCATGCAAAATTGCAATAGATTACAATTTTGTATTGTGTGTTTTAAAAAAAAATTAATCCATTATATATATTATATATTATACAAGATTGTTTAAGTCATTTTATTTTAAATGATTTAAGCTCCTTTCCTTTTAAAAAACCCCAATATTAGATGGGAGCAAAAATTGAGTTAGAAGATATTTTGCTTTCCTTCCCTCCTAAAAATTGAACTAAACATAAAAAAAAATTAAAATAATCCCTCCGCTCCCTTCCATTAACCTTCAACCAAACATTATCTGAATGAGAGGGTTAAGAGATGAAAGTGTATGAGTCAGGATGTGCAAAAATTTAAATTGAATAAGGTCAAAAAAATTTATATAGAAGTATAAGTGAAATTTTTAAAATTTGAGGGTGTCCAAATGCACATCCTCAAATACAAATAGGTCCACCCCTGAATCGGGGTCAAAAAAATTTATATAGAAGTATAAGTGAAATTTTTAAAATTTGAGGGTGTCCAAATGGACACCCTCAAATACAAATAGGTCTGCCCCTGAATCCAACCATACAATAAAAATTTATATTTGCTCCCCCATTTCATCTCTTCTTCTAAATTAAAATCTCTACCTTGTTTGAATTAATCAACTATAAATAATTATTTGTCTAAAATACTTTTTGTGCTATCTATGTGTAGTTGATGATACTGGTAGACAAGGCTGGTGGAGCTTATCCACACATTGATCACGCCCCGTGGAATGGATGTCCTTTGGCCGATTTCGTTATGCCTTTCTTTCTTTTTATTGTAGGGGTTGCAATAGCCCTTGCACTAAAGGCATGTATTTTATTCTCTGTTCTCTGTCATGTTTCTATTTGATCATGTCTCTTTTTGTCTCTGAAACTTATACAAGATTTTTGTCTTTGTATTTTTTATGTGTACTGTCACAATCTTCTTTAGAAATGTTCATCATAACTGGCTTATTTTTATTACTACACAACGGTTTCTCAATACAAGACATTAGTAACCTACAAGTAACAGCAGCGAATTCCAGCCTTCAAAGTTTCAAATGAAAGAGTAAAAACCTTTAAGTGGAGCACTAATAATGCATAATTCATTTTGTTGGGTATTCTAGTGTGAGACGTGAAACAAATAAGTCCTATATCGACTAATAATGAACAAAATGAAGACTATATAAGAAACCAGACCCATTAATTCAACACCTTAAGGTTTTGAAAACAAATGTGTCAAAGTCTCTTAGTTTTCCCGTAAAAAAATTCTTTACAAGTGGTATTAGAATGAATGATGTGACTATCTACTTCTTGTATCGAAAGTCTGCCTAATAATGTGGAGGCTAGGTGGTATGTCTCGTTGATGTATGTAAGTCAATGAAGGCACAAGTACAAGTATGTGGATGAAAAAACTTCCCCTTGAAGGGGAGATTATGTGGTTCAAAAATGGGTCAATGAAAAACTTGAGTATCTAACCAAGTATGAGATGTGAAACAAAGAAGTCTCACACCCGCTAATAATGAACAAAATGAAAAGTATATAAGAGGTTAGACTCATTAACCCAATACCTTAAAGTTTTGGCCCCTCAAAAATTCTTTACACATTTGTCTAATTCAATGCTTCTCATATTTCACTAGAGAGTACAATTTATGATCATTGAATTTTGCAAGACTAATTAATAAGTTTGAACATTACTTACAAAGGTTGCCTAACTTAGCAATTTAATTGTGATCATTTATGTAAGATTCAATTATCAATATGCTCTTCCCTATCTCAAAAGTTTTCTCTACGTACTCCCTTTCACTTATGGATAAACTTTGGTTGTAATGCTGCAGAGAATCCCCAAAATTAATGATGCCGTGAAGAAGATAATTCTTAGGACATTGAAGCTTCTCTTCTTGGGTATACTTTTGCAAGGTAAAAGACTCCTCAAACTATACTAAATATTCTTGATAATTAAAACTGTAAAGGTTTTTTGTTTACGAGTTTTGGGTATATTAGAGGTGTTCAAATCCAAACTAATCCAATAAAATAATACCGCAAACTGATCTAAAAAAATAGAAAACCGCAAAAAATCCGATTTTTTTTTAATTTGTTTGGATCACTTTTTCCGTCAATCGTGCGATTTGACTCGGTTTGTGGTTGGCTTACCGGAAACCGAATCAATGCAAACAGAACCACATGATGTTTAAAAAAGTAAATCCAAAAGAGAATTTGAAGTAAATCTACTCTTTAAATATTTACCAAACGGAACCTAGCAAAACCAAAGTAAATCCACTCATTAAATATTGACCAAAAAAATATTTTTTTTTTAAGATTAACTCTTAATATGTTAAGTAATATAAATAGTGAGTATGTAATGCTCGGCAAAAAGTAAAAACTGGATCATACGATTTAATTCAAACCGTATTTAATCGGATCAGATTGGTTCGAATTTTTTTAAAGAAGTCATTCAAACCAAACTGAACTCCGTGTTATTTTAATCTTTGGATCAAATGGCTTTTTTACTTCAAAACCGAAATAAATCGCAATCCGAACACCCTTAGAGTATACAGAGAAGAATGAGCCACGATACAAACATATTTCTATTATTGAGACGAAAATGAATATATAAGAGAATTACAACAGTAATTGTGTTTATATACAAGCTAAATGAGCTAACTGATTTTGTCCTACATGGGATGAGTTAACTCAGCCTCTTAATCGCCTAATATGAGATATTTTTCATATAGGTACAATCAGCTGCCAAGCCAATGTCTGAATGATAAATAATCTTACGGTGTAAGGATAATCTCGTCATTATCATATACAAAAATAAAACAATTGAACTACAAAATTTAAGTAGGAACCGCTACCAAAGTTTAATCTAATTAAACCACAAGGTTGCATAAATAGTTAGGTGATCTTGTCTTGGTTCCCTGATAAATCTGAATATAAAACATATTACAGGTGGATACTCTCATGCCCCTGATGATCTCTCTTATGGAGTCGACATGAAATTTATTCGATGGTGCGGCATTCTCCAGGTGTGGCTCCAATTAAATTAAAGTAAATGTTATGCGGGCCTAATACAAAATGATCTTAACCATGTTTCTGAATTTGTGTGTGCAGAGAATAGCTCTTGTATACTGTGTTGTAGCTCTGATAGAGACATTTACCACCAAGCTTAGGCCCACTTCCTTGACCACCGAACGCCTAGCCATTTTTACTGCCTACAAATGGCAATGGTGAGAAAACACAAGATATGTTTAATTTAAAACTTCAAATGTGCTAATTGCAAGAGGGATAAAAAAAAAATGAAGGAATTAAATTGAAATTGGTTAATCGGTAGTGATCTTAATTGCTTTGGTTAATAGTATATATATACATGTGTGAAATAGGTTTGGGGGATTCGTAGCATTTCTTATTTACATGATCACAACATTTGCCCTCTACGTTCCTGACTGGAGTTTCGTAGATCATTTTAATGGCGACGAACCAAAAAGATACACAGTACATTCTCTCTCTCTCTCTCTCATGTCTATATCGGTTGTACCTCCATTTAATTTGAGAAATTTATTTCCTGTATTTGCTCTTAATTTATAAAATTGTCCCTTCTTTTCACTTTATTTCCCGATTTCAAATATTTATACATGAAACAATGAACAGAAAAAAAAGTTGTTTTCAATGTTTTTTTTGTACAAATCTTTGAAAAGAGTAAATTGAGTGAAAACAAGAGATAATTTTGCAATTAAAAGTTAAAATGTAAAATATTTTCTCAAACTAAATAGGCAAGCTTTCATTTTATATTATGTTTTCATTTTATTTTTTGGTCTTCCTTCTGTTTGATAGGTCATATGTGGGATGAGAGGACACCTAGGCCCTGCATGCAATGCTGTTGGACATGTGGATAGACAAGTTTGGGGAATTAACCATCTTTACTCTCAACCTATTTGGAGACACACAAAGGTGAGTACTGATCGCCTGATCGGTGACTACTGAGTGTAATGACCCGTTTCCGGACCGCTACCGAGCTACACTAAACTGTATGCGATGCGTTTTAAAACGATACTTTTTTTTTTATTCCCGCTAATGCACATCAGAGTAATTACAGCTTTTCGAAACATGATGCAACTAAGACACAAGACTTAAATCCTAAATAAAACATACATAGATAATATATATATATATACAAGTCGGAATGATAGTGTATGCAAAATACAGAGTAGTGAATGTACAAAGAAATACACCTATGGTATGACGACCTTCAAGGGAGCAATCATACCCTGGGGGTACTTCCGGCAGACACCCACGCAGGGGGCTGCTCCAAAAAGTGGAACCACCGCCTACCTGTAATAACAAAACATCACCCGCCTAACCAGTCACGACCATCGTACACAAAAGACATACTACAGTCATCCCAAAAACATCTAACAGACATAATCAATCACGACAAATAGAGATCGTCGTCCGGATCCTCGACGAGGTCCTCCTCGCCATCACCTGCCGGGTTCCTCGCGTCCTCGCTTATCGCTGGGTAACCATCATGGATTGAAGGCACCACGGAAAAGGGTCAACTTCTCGACAAATCAAGATAATCAAGGCGTAAAGAAATAAGCAAACAACAATGTATATCATTCACCAAACGTGACTCGACCCTCTCACTCTAGACTCGACTCAACTCGCGATCCATTTTCTCTCGACTCGACCATTATTCCGGAAAGCAGACGCAGATCCATCAACTGACATACCAGCCGTAGCCTTGGGATCTTTCGCTTCTCCCTAGATATGCAGTACCCGGTTCCTACGCTGCGACGTCTAGTCAATCTCCCGTAAACAAAGGGGACCTAGCACCCTCAGTTATCCGGGTCACGGCTCAAAAACGTCATAACGACTCGCCTAGCTCGCTCACTCGATGAACAACTCTCCGCTTACAATATTCAAAGAGTGACGCGTAAAATTACTTGCCCGCATATCAAATAAGAGAACATGCTTAATATGAAGAAAACGCAATTCGACAGCAACACGCAATTCATGGCATATATTCAATCTCATATCAAATAATGCATAACTCAATCATATCACAACATTACATGCTCGACAAGCAAATCAAGGAATCCATCCCTCTGCAACTCAATGGAATTAACAGAGAGGAACATACAAGTGTGGGGGGTTGGGTTCAGGAGACCAACCGCAACAGCTTACGCTCGCCCACGAAGACTCGGCTAATTGTTCGACCTCACGACAACAAAACGAAGGGGTTCGAAGACCCTAACTTCGAACTCGTAGAGTTCTCCGACTTCTTCGTATTTAAATAAAGCAATTTAAATAACAAAACAATAGCTTAAGCATATCCAAAGTTGTCCTTACACAGGACATAAAATGAATCCTAAATGTCTAGAAGTGCCGCTACCGAACTCCAAGCTCGGCGTCTACGTCTTTGTCCCTCAATCGAGCTCGACAACGACCTCGACACGTCACGTTCTCAATCGACCTCGACACGCATCGCCCTCAATCTGGATCCCATTGCTCCCACGCCCTCGGGTTCGCCTCCCGCACACCTCGATTCCTGTCGCACGATCTCAGGAATCACAATTCCTAATACCAGCACAACTTAGTACTATCTATGGGTTTTCTAATAGCACTTAGCTCTCATATCCCAATCTTAACTACAATCCAAGCAAGCATTAAAACTCAAGAACTTAGACAAATACAACAAGAATTCCAGCATTACAAATTAATTCCTTTTCTCTAAAATTTTATTAAAAACTTCTTTCATACATATCACCATACAAGGCCATTTTTCCTAAATACTAATTCAAGCTTAAAATCAAGTAGCATATTAAGCACAAATTAATAAAAATCTAAGTTTATGTTTTCTTAAAAAATATTTTCCTCAGGGTCCAACAATTAAAATAAGACCATAACCAATTGTGTTAAAGTTTAAATCATAAAAAGAGATCAATTTCCCTACATGCCATTTTGGTCCCTCAAAAATCCATTTTTGCACAAAAACTTATCTAACACTAAACTAATCAGGCAACTTAATCCTAATAAGTCCTAAAATCATATTAAACACATAATCACATACTTCACACCTAATTAGACAATTAAATAGCAAGTTTCTTAAGACTCAAGAATAGGAAAGATCCAAAACTAACTTTGTTGCACTTGATTAAATTACACTAGCCATGCTATTAACACCTAAATAATTACTATAACACAATAACATTTCTCATGCATGATTCAAGCAAGATTAAACATATTTTCCTTTTTTCTCAAGGTTAGGTTTTTGATCAAATGCTCATGAAAGAGGTTATATGATGCTACAAATGTATAAATCAACAACAAACAACAAACTGGAAGCAACATACAACAACATAGAACAAGAAATCAAAGCAAGCCAAGTGGTTAGGGTTTTGGGCGCTACTCATCAGAGAAAACAGAGGAAACAATTTGTTTTTCAAGCTCAAATAAATGGTTAGAAAGGTAGGTAATGTCATGAAGGAGAAAACCTATCGATATGACATGATTTGGAAGCATAGAAACTAGCTAAAATGGAAGGAGGAAGTGGCGCTAAACAGTAGCATGAAGGGAGAGGAAATTTTGTTTTTCATACCTCAAATGATGATCGAGATGATGATATAGGTAGAGGAGATGATGAGAAGCAAGATTGATGAAGAAGGTTTGTGCAGAAACTCAATGGAACCCAAGGTTTTTCAATGGAAGTTTGGAGAGGAAGAGGAAACATAGAGAAGAAGGAAGAAGAAAGAAGAAAAGAGAAAGTGAGGGTTTGAGGGGACTGATCGTGATATTTAACTGGTGAGGGAAGGGGCATTATGGTCCTTTCTCCCTTAATTAACACTCAACAATAATTAATTAAAAGAAAACCATAAATAAGTGACATATAATACTAATTAATCACTAAATAACGTTCGTAAAAATACGAGTGTTACAGTCTCGGCACGAGGTCGACCAGGGTGCTTGTGCAAGCGCACAAGGCTCTATCACGAGCTCGTGCACTCGGTCTCCTCAGCTCGGTACGCGACCTCAGCAGCTAATGCACGCGATCTCCTCAGCTCAGCAGCTAGTGCACGTGGTCTCCTCACCCGGCTAGTGCACGCGGTCTCCTCAGCTCGGTACGCGACCTCAGCTCGGCATACGACCTCCTCAGCTCGGTACGCGACCTCAGCAGCTCGTGCACGCGGTCGATCTCTTCATCAGGTGTTACAATACTCTCCCTCTAAAAAAAATTTCGTCCTCGAAATTGCAAATAAGATACTTACCGCGGAAAAGTTCAGGGTACTGAGTCTTCATCTTCTCTTCCAATTCCCAAGTCGCATCTCCGGTTTTCTGATCCCACACAACTTTGACAAGTTGGATCTCTTTGTTCCGCAACTGTTTGGCTTTCCGATCAACGATCCTTGCTGGTGATGCTTCGAAGGATAAGTCGTTCCTCAGTTGAATCACATCTGGTTCGATGACATGAGAGGGTCGGAAATATATCTCTCAGAATCGTGAGACGTGAAAGAGCGTCATGAATGTTTGACAGAAGGGTGGCGGTGGCACTCGATATGCCATCGACCGATACGACGAAGAATCTGGTAAGGTCCAATAAATTTAGGGTAAGTTTCTTGGACTTGATCGCTCGACCAACTCCAAAGTGGGTGACTCTAAGAAATACATGCTCTCCTTCTTCGAACTCTAGCGGTCGACGCCCTTGGTCGACATAACTCTTCCGTTTGGCCCGAGACGCCCGCAGATCCTATCTCTCGATCAAACGGATCTTCTCGTGAGTCTGCCGGACCATATCTCGGTCCCACAATAGAACTCTCGCCATCCTGGTACCAACAAAGAGGCGTCGACACTTGCGCCCATACGATTGCTTCAAAGGTGCCATTCCAATACTCGCATGGAAATCAAGTATTGTAGGTGAACTCCACCAATGGTAAGACATCGTCCCAACTTCCTCGGTGATCTAGTGTACACGCCGCAACAAATCTTCAAGCGATTGGATCGTTCTCTCGGTCACCAGTCGGTTTGGGGATGATATGCCGAGCTAAGCTTGAGCTCGGTTCCCATCGCTTCTTGCAATTCCCTCCAAAAATGAGATGTGAACTTCGGATCTCGGTCCGACACGATTGAAGAGGGTATACCATGTAGTCGCACTGTCTCCGCGATGTAAATCTCGGTCAGCTTTTCCACGTTGTACGTCGACCTCACTGGTAAGAAATGAGCAGATTTGGTCAATCGGTCGACGATCACCCAAATCGAATCATTCTTCTTCTGCGTCTTCGGCAAACCTACAACGAAATCCATGGAGATACTGTCCCACTTCCATACTGCACGCCGTTTATCAGAGCATTCCCGCCGGCCGTCGTTGGTGCTCCACCTTCGCTCGACACGTTAAACACGGTTACGATCACCACTTGCTTCTTCATTCCGGACCACCAAAAATGCTTCTTCAAGTCTTGATACATCTTCGTAACTCCTGGATGAATACTAAAATTGCTCTTATGCGCCGTCCAAGTATTAACTTTCTCACCCGCTACGTTAGGTACACACACTCGCCATTGCACCTTAAAATGTTGTCCGCTCCGACTTTGAATTCGCCGCTTTCCTTTGCGCTTATCAATCAGATCTTCTCTTGTAGAAGCTTGTCATGAACTCCGCCGTCTCTCGATCTCGCCCAACAATCTGTTAGAAATGGTAAGCATACCAAATCTCGACTTTCCGGTGAAACTTCCACATTCAACTTCAAATCTCGGAATTTCTCGAGCATCTCCAACTCCTTGATCATCATTGCTGAAGCTAGAACGCTCTTCCTACTCAGCGCATCTGCTACTATATTAGCCTTTCCTGGATGATATTCCAACGTAAAGTCGTAGTCGTTGAGAAATTTTGTCCATCTTCGCTGACGCATGTTGAGTTCTTTCTGATCGAACAGGTACTTCAAGCTCTTGTGATCGCTGAAAACAGTGAGAGTGCTCCCATAAAGGTAGTGCCTCCATATCTTCAGCGCAAAAACCACCGATGCCAGCTCCAAATCGTGAGTAGGGTAGTTCCTCTCGTGAATCTTAAGCTGTCTTGAAGCATACGCTACCACTTTCCTGTCTTTGCAAGACGCACCCCAATCCCTGGTGTGACGCATCGCAATAAACCTCGTAAGGCTCTTACGGTTGAGGCAAAATCAACACAGCGCCGTTGTCAAAAGCTCCTTCAGCCTTTGAAACCGGATTCACACTCCTGGCCCAGGCAAAAGGTTGATCCTTCCTCGTGAGTCGTAAGAGGCGCGACAATCTTCAAAACCTTCAATGAATCTTCGATAATAGCCCGCTAAGCCAACAAAGCTCCCGATATCGTTGATCGCCTTCTACTGTTCCCACGCTAGCACAGCTTCAATCTTAGTTGGATCCACTATTCCTTCTTTGGAAATCACATGTCCAAGAAAATTCACCTCTTCGAGCCAAAATTCACACTTCGAAAGGTTGGCATAGAGTTGCTTCTCTCGTAATATCTGCAATACTCGGCGTAAGTGCCCTTCGTGCTCTTCTCTGCTCTTCGAGTAGATCAATATGTCGCCGATGAACACTACTACAAACTGATCCAAAACGAATGGAAAATCCTGCTCATGTAATCCATAAACATCGGCCGGGCGCATTTGTCACTCCAAACGGCATCACCAAGTACTCGTAATGACCAGTATCTGGTCCTCAAAGCTGTTTGGGACATCTTCCTTCTTCACGCGAACTGATGATAACCGGACTTCAAATCTATCTTGGAAAATATTGCGGCTCCACGTAATTGATCCATCGATCGCCAATACGCGGTAACGGATACCGGCTTCTTCACAAGAACCTTGTTGAGCTCGCGGTAGTCCACGCACGCCTTGATCGCCCATCCTTCTTCTTGACCAACAACACCGGAGCTCCCTACGGTGATACGCCGGTCGTATGAATTGCTTTGACTCCAAATGCTCAACTGGGACTTCGCTTCTTTCATCTCGGCAGGGACATCCGTATGGCGCTTTGGAAATCGGCCTGCTCTCGAATAAAATCGATGGAGAACTCGACCTCGTGACCGGTGGTAACCCTGGCACGCCTTCGGAAAACGCCCACAAAGTCACACACCACAGAACATTCTTCACTTCGACCGGCCGGGAAACTTCGAACTAGCCAGATACATGTATTCCCTAGTTCCTTCTTGCAAAGAAACTCCAATACGCTCAAGAGAAAGATAATTGGAGACTCCAAGGTCCGGGAAAATTACGCTTTACTGGCACACCCAAGAGGACATGGTGGTGTGACAACCAATCCATCCCGAGGATGACATCTAAGCCTTTAAGAGGCAAACAAACCAAATTGACCACAAACCTTCTACTCAGATAACCACTACACAATTAAGACATGCAGTGTTTGTGACTAAGGTTTTAGCAAATTGGGTTGTAACTACCAATTTGAACGGTAAAGCGATACCAAGTTCAAATGGTCCACACAATCGAGGAAATAAAGGAATGGGTTGCGCCGAATCAAAGAGTACGGATAAGGATTTACCTCAATCTCACATTCGCCTTGAATAAGATCATCGCCTTGCTCGCTTCCTCGCCGCCATGCAGAAAACTCGCCTTTTTTGTTTGGCGCTTCCCTTTGGCCTTTGCCGCAAGCATTGCCGGGTTCGGCTTTAGGTGTGGGACAATCTCGCAAAATGCCACGGCTTCTACAGTTGTAGCACACATCCTCCTTCCGAGTACGCTTATTTGCATAATGTCCTCGACTTTCCACAACGGAAACAAATCACTTCTACGCCGGCCGACCTCCACTTCGCTTCCTGGGTCATCTGGACGATATTGTCCCCTCGCTGTTGTTCCCCGAGGTCGTTTGTAAGGCTTCCTCTGCAGCTTGTTTCCCTTCAGTGCAAACCTCGCCCGCACTGGGTCTCATCGGCCCGCCTACAACGATTTTCTTCTTGTGGCTTCTTACACCCTCTACCTCGACACAACGATCTATCAACTCCTATAGATTCCTGATCCTTAATGACACCACCGACTTCTGAATGTCAAATCTTAATCCTCGTTGGAACCTCTCACTTAACCATCCTTGGTCAGCTCGGTCACGAAATGGACTGAAATACCTCGCCAGTGACTCAAACTTGGTCGCATACTCTGACACCGCCATACCGCCTTGTTGTAGTTGAAGAAACTCTTGCTCCTTCTCACTCGTGCAAGATCTGGGAAGTATTTGTCCAAGAACCTTCCACGAAAAAGCTCCCACGTTATTTCGCGACGTTCCGCTTATCGGTGCTTGCTTCACTCCTTCCACCATTCAAGGCCTCTCTAGCAAAGAAGTAGGTGGCGAGTCTACCTTCACGTTGTTTGGGCAATGGAGTGCCTCGAAGATCTTCTCGATCTCTTGCATCCAAAGATCGCCTTTATCTGGGTTTGGCTCACCGTAGAAATTCGGTGGGTCATGCTTCCTAAAGTCCGCTAATCCTCTCGCCAAAGACTCCACTCGCCTTCATTTGTTGCCGCAAGTTTTGCCGGGTTAACGCCGTCTGGCTGAGCCATCGCGTTAGGACTGCTGAGTTGCGGTGATTGTCGAGCCATGGCCGCCGCCATCACGGCCATAGCTTGAATTGCTCGTTCCATGTCGACGTTCTCGTGTACAGCCGTCAGATCCCTACGAGGTGGCATTAGATTCCACAAAGTTCAAAACTCGCTGAATCTCACAACAAGGATGTGTTAAGACACACTGTTTCAATCAAGAAACAATTCAAACAATTTTTCAAGCAATAAGTGCTTCACTTAATCAAACAGCAATCAATGTAGTACAACTATGGACCCGACACACATATCCCGACACAAGACTACCAAATTTCTATGCACACCGGCCGTAACCGAATCGCTCGATACCACCTTTGTAACGACCCGTTTCCGGACCGCTACCGAGCTACACTAAACTGTATGCGATGCGTTTTAAAACGATACTTTTTTTTTTATTCCCGCTAATGCACATCAGAGTAATTACAGCTTTTCGAAACATGATGCAACTAAGACACAAGACTTAAATCCTAAATAAAACATACATAGATAATATATATATATATATATATATATATATACAAGTCGGAATGATAGTGTATGCAAAATACAGAGTAGTGAATGTACAAAGAAATACACCTATGGTATGACGACCTTCAAGGGAGCAATCATACCCTGGGGGTACTTCCGGCAGACACCCACGCAGTGGGTCGCTCCAAAAGTGGAACCACCAGCCTACCCTCGTAATAACAAAACATCACCCGGCCTAACCGGGTCACGACCATCGTACACAAAAGACATACTACGGGCCATCCCAAAAACATCTAATGCACATAATCAATCATGACAAATAGAGATCGCCGTCCGGATCCTCGACGAGGTCCTCCTCGCCATCACCGTCGGGTTCCTGCGTCCCTCGCTTATCGCCTGGGTAACCATCATGGATTGAAGGCACCACGGGAAAAAGCGGTCAACTTCTCGACAAATCAAGATAATCAAGGCGTAAAGAAATAAGCAAACAACAATGTATATCATTCACCAAACGTGACTCGACCTCTCACTCTAGACTCGACTCAACTCGCGATCCATTTTCTCTCGACCGACCATTATTCCTGAAAGCGCATACGCAGATCCATCAATCGACATACCAGCCGTAGCCTTGGGATCTTTCGCTTCTCCTAGATATGCACGATGCCGGTTCCCTACGCGGCGACGCCTAGTCAATCTCCCGTAAACAAAGGGGACCTAGCACCTCGATTATCCGGTCACGGCTCAAAACGCCATAACGACTCGCTTAGCTCGCTTCACTCGATGAACACTCTCCGCTTACAATATTCAAAGAGTGACGCGAAAATTACTTGCCCGCATATCAAATAAGAGAACATGCTTAATATGAAGAAAACGCACTGACAAAGAACACGCAATTCATGGCATATATTCAATCTCATATCAAATAATGCATAACTCAATCATATCACAACATTACATGCTCGACAAGCAAATCAAGGAATCCATCCCTCTGCAACTCAATGGAATTAACAGAGAGGAACATACAAGTGTGGGGGGTTGGGTTCAGGAGACCAACCGCAACAGCTTACGCTCGCCCACGAAGACTCGGCTAATTGTTCGACCTCACGACAACAAAACGAAGGGGTTCGAAGACCCTAACTTCGAACTCGTAGAGTTCTCCGACTTCTTCGTATTTAAATAAAGCAATTTAAATAACAAAACAATAGCTTAAGCATATCCAAAGTTGTCCTTACACAGGGACATAAAATGAATCCTAAATGTCTAGAAGTGCCCTTACCGAACTCCAAGCTCGGCGTCACGCAGTTGTCCCTCAATCGAAGCTCGACAACGACCTCGACACGCACGGTTCTCAATCGACCTCGACACGCATCGGCCCTCAACTGATCCCATCGCTCCCACGCCCTCGGGTTCGCTCTCCCGCACACCTCGATTCCGTGTCGCACGATCTCGGAATCACAATTCCTAATACCAAAGACAACTTAGTACTATCTATGGGTTTTCTAATAGCACTTAGCTCTCATATCCCAATCTTAACTACAATCCAAGCAAGCATTAAAACTCAAGAACTTAGACAAATACAACAAGAATTCCAGCATTACAAATTAATTCCTTTTCTCTAAAATTTTATTAAAAACTTCTTTCATACATATCACCATACAAGGCCATTTTTCCTAAATACTAATTCAAGCATAAAATCAAGTAGCATATTAAGCACAAATTAATAAAAATCTAAGTTTATGTTTTCTTAAAAAATATTTTCCTCAGGGTCCAACAATTAAAATAAGACCATAACCAATTGTGTTAAAGTTTAAATCATAAAAAGAGATCAATTTCCCTACATGCCATTTTGGTCCCTCAAAAATCCATTTTTGCACAAAACTTATCTAACACTAAACTAATCGTGCAACTTAATCCTAATAAGTCCTAAAATCATATTAAACACATAATCACATACTTCACACCTAATTAGACAATTAAATAGCAAGTTTCTTAAGACTCAAGAATAGGAAAGATCCAAAACTAACCTGTTGCACTTGATTAAATTAAACTAGCCATGCTATTAGCACCTAAATAATTACTATAACACAATAACATATCTCATGCATGATTCAAGCAAGATTAAACATATTTTCCCTTTTTCTCAAGGTTAGGTTTTTGATCAAATGCTCATGAAAGAGGTTATATGATGCTACAACAGATAAATCAACAACAAACAACAACTGTAAGCAACATACAACAACATAGAAGAAGAAATCAAAGCAAGCCAAGTGGTTAGGGTTTTGGCGCTACTTCATCAGAGAAAACAGAGGAAACAATTTGTTTTTCAAGCTCAAATAAATGGTTAGAAAGGTAGGTAATGTCATGAAGGAGAAAACCTATCGATATGACATGATTTGGAAGCATAGAAACTAGCTAAAATGGAAGGAGAAAGTGGCGCTAAACAGTAGCATGGCGGGAGAGGAAATTCTGTTTTTCATACCTCAAATGATGATCGAGATGATGATATAGGTAGAGGAGATGATGAGAAGCAAGATTGATGAAGAAGGTTTGTGCAGAAACTCAATGGAACCCAAGGTTTTTCAATGGAAGTTTGGAGAGGAAGAGGAAACTTAGAGAAGAAGGAAGAAGAAAGAAGAAAAGAGAAAGTGAGGGTTTGAGGGGACTGATCGTGATATTTAACTGGTGAGGAAAGGGGCATTATGGTCCTTTCTCCCTTAATTAACACTCAACAATAATTAATTAAAAGAAAACTATAAATAAGTGACATATAATACTAATTAATCACTAAATAACATTCGTAAAAATACGAGTGTTACAGTCTCGGCACGAGGTCGACCAGGGTTCTTGTGCAAGCGCACAAGGCTCTATCACGAGCTCGTGCACTCGGTTTCCTCACCAGACGCGACCTCGCCAGCCTAATGCACGCGATCTCCTCACCAGCCTAGTGCACGCGGGTCTCTCACCAAAGACTAGTGCACGCGGTCTCCTCAGCTCGGTACGCGACCTCAGCTCGGCATATGTAACACCTGAGGACGAGATCGACCTCGTGTCGAGACCTCGTACCACGACCTCGTGTCGAGATCCCGAGCTGATGAGATCGCGTGTCGAGCTGATGAGGTCGCGTACCGAGCTGAGGAGGTCGCATGTCGAACTGAGGAGGCCGCGTGCACGAACTCGTGTTAGAGCCTTGTGCGCTTGCACAAGCACCCTAGTCGACATCGTGTCGAGATGATAACACTCGTATTTTTACGAACGTTATTCAGCGTTATGACTTTTGTTTATAATATTTATATTACCGGTTTGTAGTTCTCGACGCTGTGCTTCTTTTTAGATCTGTACCTATAGAGTAGAGGGTAATCATGAGAGAGGAGAGATTAGATGGGTAGATTGATTGATGGGATTAGCATCTCATAACAGTAGTTACGATAATGCCCTTCCCTCACCAGCTGTATATTCGATCAGCCCCTCAAACCCTCACTTTCTCTTTTCTTCTTTCTTCTTCCTTCTTCTCTGAGTTCCTCTTCCTCTCCAAACCTCCATCGAAGAACCTTGGATTTTACTGAGGCTTTGCACAAACCTTCTTCATCAATTTTGTTCCTCATCATCCTCTCGACATATATCACCATCTCGACCATCAGTTGAGGTATGAAAAACAGAATTTTCTCTTCCTTCATGCTACTGTTTAGCGCCACTTCTTCCTTCCATTTTAGCTAGTTTTTATGCTCCAAATCATGTCATATTGATAGGTTTTCTTCTTCATGATATTACCTACCTTTCTAACCAATTATTTGAGCTTGTAAAACAAATTTCTTTCTCTGTTTTCTGCAATAGGCAGTGCCCAAAACCCTCCCTATTTGGTTTGTTTCGATTTCTTGTTTTAGTTGTTGTTTGTTGCTTCTGGTTGTTGTTGTTGTCGATTTACCTGTTGTAGCATCAGATAACCTTTTTCATGAACTTTTGATCGAAAACCCTAACTTTGTGGTTAGGATTGGGATGAGAGCTAAGTGTTATTAAAACCCATAGATGGAACTAAGTTATGCTTGTATTAGGAAGTCTGATTCCCGAGATCGTGTGATTTCCGAATCGAGGTGTACGGGAGAGCGAACCCGAGGACGTGGGAGCAAAGTGGGAGCCGATCGAGAACTGACGCGTGTCGAGGTCGATTGAGAAGCGTACGTGTCGAGATTGAGTAAGAGAAGTCGTTGTCGAGCTCGTTTGAAGACAGCCGTGTCGAGGTCGTTGTCGAGCAGCATTAGCTTGGAGTTCGGTAAGGGCACTTCATATTCTATGTGTTTATGTTTTGTGCGTAAGGACACTTCTAGACATTCTAGGATTTTTATTGTTATATTCCTATGTATGGATTCCTTGATTTGTGTCGAGCTTGAAATGGTGTGATATGTTTGAGTTATGCATTATTTGATATGAGATTGAATATATGTTGTGAATTGTGTATTGTTGAATTGCGCTTTCTTCATGCGTAACGCTTTTATTGCTTAACTGTCGAATTACGTTTTCTTCATGTTAAGCATGCTCTCTTTATTTGATATGTGATCAAGTACTTTTATGTGCCACTCCTTGACTGCGGCGAAGCTAATCATCGAGTGAGAGAGCTAAGCGAGTCGTATGACGTTGAGCCGTGACGGATAACTAAGGGTGCTAGGTCCCCTTTGTTTACGGAGATTGACTAGGCGTCGCGATTATCGGTTTGGGGTTGGACACTGATTAATGCATGGTATCGATTTGGGGTTGGACTCGCCGCTTACCTATTGCGCCGGTTGGGGATGGACCACCGACGATATTCTAATAAAAGTCGAGTCTAGAGTGAGATGGTCGAGTCACGTTTGGTGAATGATATACTGTGATGTCTGCTTATTTCTTTGTGCCGTGTTTATCTTGAATTGTTGAGAAGTTGACCCTTTCCCGTGGTGCCTTCAATCCATGACGGTTACCCAGGCGATGTCGAGGGTGCAGGGAACTCGACAGCAGATGATGACGAGGAGGAGCTCGACGAGGATCAGGGCGACGACCTCTACTTGTCGTGATTTGCTTTGCCTATGTTTTTTTGTATAGTGGTTGTGACCAGTTTGGGCTGGATGTTATTTTGAGCACAGGGTAGACTGGTGGACTTACTTTTGGAGCAGCCCCCTGCGTGGGTGTCTGCCGGAAGTACCCCCAGGGTATGATTGCTCTCTTGAAGTCGTCATACCTTAGGTGTATTTTCTTATACATTCTTACTCTGTATTTTGGATACATCATCATTTCGAGTGGTATATATGTTTATTATGCATGTATGCTTTATTAGAATTTATGTCTTGTGTCTTAGTTGCACCATGTTTTCGAAAAGTCAGAATTACTACTGTGCAATTGGTTTTACAAAAATAATAATAGACCGCATTTTCTAAAGGGCACAAGAGTATCGCTTTAAAACACATCGCATACACGGTAACTTGAGCTCGGTGTGTTGAGCCTTGAGAATCGAGCTCGGTATGTTGAGCTCAGTGGCGGTCGAAACGGGTCGTTACAATGTTGGTATCGAGCTTCAGTTCGGTTCCTCGACCGAGCCGCGGTACAGGAATTTTGACCGTCAATCGTGGTTTCCGGGATATGTGTGTCGGGTACATGGTTGTACTATGTTGATTGCTGTTTGATTAAGTGAAGCACTTATTGCTTGAAAAATTGTTTGAACTGTTTCTTGAGTGAAGCAGTGTGTTTTAACACATCCTTGTTGTGAGATTCTGACAGGATTTTGAACTTTGTGGAATCTAATGCGACCTCGTATGGATACTGACAAATTTGTGCAGAGAACGCCGACATGGAGCGAGCAATTCAAGCTATGACCGAGATGGCGGCAGCCATGGCTCAAGAATCACCGTCAGAACTCAACAAAGTTAACGCGATGGCTCAACAGACGGCAGCGTTAACCCAAAGAAACTTACAAAGAACAAATGAAAGCAGAGCTGAGCGCCGAGGCGGTAGAGGATTAGCGGACTTTAGAAGCATGACCCACCGAAGTTCTACGGTGAGCCAAATCCAGATAAAGCTGATCTTTGGATGCAAGAGATTGAGAAGATCTTCGAGGCACTCCATTGTCCGAATAACGTGAAGGTAGACTATGCCACCTACTTACTGCTAGGAGACGCAGAGTATTGGTGGAAAGGAGTGAAGCAAACATTTATAGCAGAACGTCGCGAGATGACCTGGGAGCTTTTCCGTGAAAGGTTCTTGGACAAGTACTTCCCAGATACTGCACGAGCGGAGAAGGAGCAAGAGTTTCTTCAACTACAACAAGGCAGCTCGACAGTGTCCGAGTATGCAGCCAAGTTCGAGTCATCAAGTAGGTATTTCAGTCCATTTCGTGATCGAGCTGACCAAGGATGGTTAAGCGAGAGGTTCCAACGAGGTCTGAGATTTGACATTCAGAAGTCGGTGGTGTCACTGAGGATCAGGAATCTACAAGAGCTGATAGATCGTTGTGTCGAGGTAGAGGGTGTAAGAAGCCACAAGAAAAACTGCTAGAGGCGACGGTGAGACCCCAGAGTGCGGGGCAGAGGTTTACACAGAAGGGGAAACAACTGCAGAAGAAGCCTTACAACCGACCTCAGGGGAACAACAACAACAGGGGACAGTATCGTCCGATGACCCAGGGAGCGAGAAGCGGAGGTCAGACCGGTGTCGAGGTGACTTGTTTCCGTTGTGGAAAGACGGGACATTATGCGAATAATCAGACTCGTAAGGAGGAGGTGTGCTACAATCAGAAGAAGCCAGGCATTTTGCCAAGGATTGTCCCACACCTAAAATCGAACCGCAATGCTTGGCGCAAAGGCCAAAGGGAAGCGCCAGGTGGCTAAAGGCGTAGTCTTCTCGCATGAGCGCGAGGAAGCGAGCAAGCCGATGATCTTATCGAAGGTGAATGTGAGATTGAGGGTAAATCCTTATCCGTTTTCTTTGATTCTAAAAAGTGCAACCCATTCCTTTATTTCTTGATTGTGTGAACCATTTGAACTTGACCGTGATCGCGCTACCGTTCAAATTGGTAGTTACAACCCCAAATGCTAAAACCTTAGTCACAAACACCGCATGTCTTAATTGTGTAGTGGTCATTCGAGTAGAAAGTTTGTGGTCAATTTGGTTTGTTTGCCTCTTAAGGGCTTAGATGTCATCCTCGGGATGGATTGGTTGTCACACCACCATGTCCTCTTGGACTGCCCGTGAAATCGTAATTTTTCCGCACCTGAGTCTCCAATTATCTTCTCACGAACGTATTGGAGTTTCTTTGAAAGAAGGAACTAGGAATACATGTATCCGCTAGCTCGGAAGTTTTCCAAACAGATCGAAGTGAAGAATGTACCAGTGGTGTGTGACTTTGTGGACGCTTTTTCCCGAAGACGTGCCAGGTTACCACCAAAGGCGAGGTCGAGTTCTCCATCGAAGTTGATTCCAGGAATGTAACCGATTTCCAAAGCGCCATACAGGATGTCTCCCGCCGAGATGAAAGAATCAAGTCCCAGATCGAACACTGGAGTCAAAGCAATTCATACGACCGAGCCGTGTCACCGTGGGGAGCTCCGGTGTTGTTGGTTAAGAAGAAGGATGGACGATCAAGGTCAGGCGTGGACTACCGCGAGCTCAACAAGGTTATCTTGTGAAGAACCCAGATCCGTTACCCCGTATTGACGACTTGATGGATCAACTTCGTGGAGCGGCGATCTTTTCCAAGATAGACTTGAAGTCGGGCTACCATCAGATTCGCGTGAAGGAGGAAGATGTCCCCAAAACAGCTTTCAGGACTAGGTATGGTCACTACGAGTATTTGGTGATGCCGTTTGGAGTGACAAATGCGACAGCTGTGTTTATGGACTATATGAACAGGATTTTCTATTCGTTCTTGGATCAGTTTGTAGTAGTGTTCATCGACGACATCCTAATCTATTCGAAGAACCGAGAAGAGCACGAAGAACACTTACGTCGAGTACTACAGATATTACGAGAGAAGCAACTCTATGCCAACCTGTCGAAGTGTGAATTTTGGCTTGAAGAGGTGAATTTTCTTGGTCATGTGATTTCCAAAGAAGGGATAGCTGTGGATCCAACTAAGATTAAAGCTGTGCTAGCGTGGGAACAGCCGAGGACGGTTACCGAGATCAGGAGTTTTGTTGGCTTAGCAGGCTATTATCGAAGATTCATTGAAAGTTTCTCGAAGATTGTCGCGCCTCTTACACGGCTTACGAGGAAGGATCAACCTTTTGCCTGGACCGAGGAGTGTGAATCCAGTTTTCAAAGACTGAAGGAGCTCTTGACGGCAAATACTGTGTTGATTTTGCCTCAACCCGAAGAGCCTTACGAGGTGTATTGTGATGCGCCACACCAGTGATCGGGATGCGGCCGATGCAACATCGGAAAGTGGTAGCGTATGCTTCAAGACGACAAGATTCACGAGAGAACTACCCTACTCACGCATTTGGAGTTGGCAGCGGTGGTTTTTGGCGCCAAGATATGGAGACACTACCTTTATGGGAGCACTCTTCATCGTTTCAGCGATCACAAAGAGCTTGAAGTACTGCTCGATCGAAAGAGCTCAACATGCGCCAAATAGATGGACGTAATTTCAAGGACTACGACTTTACGTTGGAATACCATCCCGTAAGGCTAACGTAGTAGCGGATGCATTGAGCGTAAAGAGCGCTTTAGCCTCAAAGAATGATGATCAAGGAGTTGGAGATGCTCGAGAAGTTCCGAGACTCAAGTCGAGTGTCGAAGTTTCACCGGAAGCCGAGATTTGGTATGCTTACCGCTTCTAATGATTGTTGGACGAGATCCGAGACCAGCAGGTTTGTGACGAGCTCCTGCAAGAGAAGGTTCAGTTGATAGCGCAAGGAAAGGCGACAGAATTCCAAGTCGGAACGGACAACATCTTGAGGTGCAATGGCCGAGTATGTGTACCTAACGTAGCGGAGCTGAGAAAGTTAATACTCGACGAAGCACATAAGAGCAACTTTAGTATTCATCCAGGAGTTACGAAGATGTATCAAGACTTGAAGAAGCATTTTTGGTGGTCCGGAATGAAGAAGCAAGTGGCTGAGTACGTAGCCTCGTGTTTAACGCGGTCGTAAAGCGAACGTGGAACACCAGCGACCAGCGGAATGCTACAATCGCTTGACGTATCAAAGATGGAAATGGGATAGTATTTCCATGGATTTCGTTGTAGGTTTGCCGAAGACGCGTAAGAAGAATGATTCGATTTGGGTGATCGTCGACCGATTGACCAACCGCCATTTCTTACCAAAGGAGGTCGACATACAACGTGGAAAAGCCGACCGAGATCTACATCGCGAGATAGTACGACTTCATGGTATACCCTCTTCGATCGTTTGACCGAGATCCAAGTTCACGCCTCATTTTTTGAGGGAATTGCAAGAAGCGATGGGAACCGAGCTCGTGCTTAGCTCGGCATATCATCCCTGCATCGACGGCCGACCGAGAGAACGATCCAATCGCTTGAAGATTTGTTGCGAGCATGTACCTTAGATCACCGAGGAAGTTGGGACGACGCCTTACCATTGGTGGAGTTCACCTACACAACAGCTTCCATGCGAGTATTGGAATGGCACCTTTGAAGCAATCAGATGGACGTAAATGTCGACGCCTTCTTTGTTGGTACCAGGATGGCGAGCGTTACGTTGTGGGACCGTATATGATCCAAATAGACTCATCGAGAAGATCCGCTTGATCGAGATAGGATGCGAACGCCTCAAAGTCGACGTAAGAGTTATGCATCAACGACGCCGACCACTCGAAGTTCGAGGAAGGAGAACATGTATTTCTTAGAGTCGCCTCTACTCATCGGAGTTGGTCGAGCGATCAAGTCCAAGAAACTTACCCCTAAATTTATTGGACCTTACCGCATTCTTCGTCAGATCGGCCCAAAGTGGCATATCGATTGCCTTGCCACCCTTCTTGTCAAACATTCATGACGTCTTCCACGTCTCACAATTGCGGAAGTATATTTTCGACCCCTCTCATGTCATCGAACCGGATGTGATTCAACTGAAGGACGACCTATCTTTCGAAGCATCACCAGCAAGGATCGTTGACCGGAAAGCCAAACAGTTGCGGAACAAAGAGATTCAACTTGTCAAAGTTGTGTGGGATCAGAAGACTGAAGATGCGACTTGGGAGCTGGAGGAGAAGATGAAGACTCATTACCCTAAACTTTTCCGAGGTAAGAATCTTATTTGCAATTTCGAGGACGAAATTTTTTTTAGAGGGAGAGATTGTAACACCTGAGGACGAGATCGACCTAGTGTCGAGACCTCGTACCACGACCTCGTGTCGAGATCCCGAGCTGATGAGGTCGCGTACCGAGCTGAGGAGGTCGCATGTCGAACTGAGGAGGCCGCGTGCACGAACTCGTGTTAGAGCCTTGTGCGCTTGCACAAGCACCCTAGTCGACATCGTGTCGAGATGATAACACTCGTATTTTTACGAACGTTATTCAGCGTTATGACTTTTGTTTGTAATATTTATATTACCGGTTTGTAGTTCTCGACGCTGTGCTTCTTTTTAGATCTGTACCTATAGAGTAGAGGGTAATCATGAGAGAGGAGAGATTAGATGGGTAGATTGATTGATGGGATTAGCATCTCATAACAATAGTTACGATAATGCCCTTCCCTCACCAGCTGTATATTCGATCAGCCCCTCAAACCCTCACTTTCTCTTTTCTTCTTTCTTCTTCCTTCTTTTCTGAGTTCCTCTTCCTCTCCAAACCTCCATCGAAGAACCTTGGATTTTACTGAGGCTTTGCACAAACCTTCTTCATCAATTTTGTTCCTCATCATCCTCTCGACATATATCACCATCTCGACCATCAGTTGAGGTATGAAAAACAGAATTTTCTCTTCCTTCATGCTACTGTTTAGCGCCACTTCTTCCTTCCATTTTAGCTAGTTTTTATGCTCCAAATCATGTCATATTGATAGGTTTTCTTCTTCATGATATTACCTACCTTTCTAACCAATTATTTGAGCTTGTAAAACAAATTTCTTTCTCTCGCTTTCTCGCACAGGCGCGCCCAAAACCCTCCCTATTTGGTTTGTTTCGATTTCTTGTTTTAGTTGTTGTTTGTTGCTTCTGGTTGTTGTTGTTGTCGATTTACCTGTTGTAGCATCAGATAACCTTTTTCATGAACTTTTGATCGAAAACCCTAACTTTGTGGTTAGGATTGGGATGAGAGCTAAGTGTTATTAGAACCCATAGATGGAACTAAGTTATGCTTGTATTAGGAAGTCTGATTCCCGAGATCGTGTGATTTCCGAATCGAGGTGTACGGGAGAGCGAACCCGAGGACGTGGGAGCAGTGGGAGCCAGATCGAGAACTGTACGTGTCGAGGTCGACTGAGAAGCGTACGTGTCGAGATCGAGTAAGAGAAGTCGTTGTCGAGCTCGTTTGAAGACAGCCGTGTCGAGGTCGTTGTCGAGCAGCATTAGCTTGGAGTTCGGTAAGGGCACTTCATATTCTACGTGTTTATGTTTTGTGCGTAAGGGCACTTCTAGACATTCTAGGATTTTTATTGTTATATTCCTATGTATGGATTCCTTGATTTGCTTGTCGAGCTTGAAATGTTGTGATATGTTTGAGTTATGCATTATTTGATATGAGATTGAATATATGTTGTGAATTGTGTATTGCTGTTGAATTGCGTTTCTTCATGCAGAACGTTTTTATTGCTTAAATGTCGAATTGCGTTTTCTTCATGTTAAGCATGCTCTCTTTATTTGATATGTGATCAAGTACTTTTATGTGCCACACCTTGATCAAGCGCGTAGCTAATCATCGAGTGAGAGAGCTAGGCGAGTCGTATGACGCTTTTGAGCCGTGACCCTGATAACTAAGCGGTGCTAGGTCCCTTTGTTTACTGAGATTGACTAGGCGCCGCATTATCAGTTTGGGGTTGGACCTCGCTGATTAATGCATGGTATCGGTTTGGGGTCGACCTCGCCGCTACCTATTTGCGTCGCTTTGGGGATGGACCAAATTGACGATATTCCTAATAAAGTCTAGTCCAGAGTGAGATGGTCGAGTCACGTTTGGTGAATGATATACCGTGATGTCCGCTTATTTCTTTGTGTCGTGTTTATCTTGAATTGTTGAGAAGTTGACCTTTCCCGTGGTGCCTTCAATCCATGACGGTTACCCGTGCGATGTCGAGGTGCAGGAACTCGACAACAGATGATGACGAGGAGGAGCTCGACGAGGATCGCATGACGACCTCTACTTGTCGTGATTTGCTTTGCCTATGTTTTTTTGTATAGTGGTTGTGACCGCTTGGGCCGGATGTTATTTTGAGCACAGGTAGATCGGTGGACTTACTTTTTGGAGCAATGCTGCGGGTGTTCGCTGGAAGTACCCTGTGGTATGATTGCTCTCTTGAAGTCGTCATACCTTAGGTGTATTTTCTTATACATTCTTACTCTGTATTTTGGATACATCATCATTTCGAGTGGTATATATGTTTATTATGCATGTATGCTTTATTAGAATTTATGTCTTGTGTCTTAGTTGCACCATGTTTTCGAAAAGCTGTAATTACTCTGTTGTGCACGAGCTGGTTTTACAAAAATAATAATAGTAATCGCATTTCTTTCTAAAGGGCACAAGAGTATCGTTTTAAAACACATCGCATACACGGTAACTTGAGCTCGGTGTGTTGAGCTCAGTAACTCGAGCTCGGTATGTTGAGCTCGGTAGCGGTCCGGAAACGGGTCGTTACAGCATACGACCTCCTCAGCTCGGTACGCAACCTCAGCAGCTCGTGCACGCGGTCGATCTCTTCATCAGGTGTTACACTGAGCATGTTTGATTTAATTATGTATTACTAGATAGAATTGATTTTGAAATAATTTATATTAAAATATTGATTTGTGGTTTGAAATAAAATTTTATAAGTGTGTTTGAAATAAATAAGTTAGTTTTAAAATGAAATCTTCTGAATTGTATACTATATGCATACTTATATGGCCTTATACATATTTATGAAATCTTCAAAGTTTATGGCCTTATATTTATAATTAATATTAATATTGTTTACCATGACTCATCAATCAGTTATACACATCGATAATTTTTTAAAAAAAAATGTTAAGCAAAGGTTTAATTACTTTGCAAACTCTTTTCTTTGCCACATATATTAGGCCATAAAAATCCTTCAGTAGCACTTACGTGTCAACAATGAGTAGTGGTTTCAACCACTAAATAAGTCGGCGAAATAAAAGACGGGATATACTGTGGAGGAGTTAAGAACCATTGACCAATATCACTTTGACCGGTGGTAGGGACGAGTATAACCCAATCTGGCTCGGTGACCAAACCAATTCTGAGCCATTGCGGTTTTGTTTTGACCTATCCCACAGTAAAATAGGAACAAACTAAGGTCTCGTTTGTATTATCCGACATCAGGGTAGGAACGAGTTTAGACTAACCTTCGAGTTATCTAACTCGTCCCATGTATGAATTTTAATTTTAAAATTATTTCATATTATAATTTATTTAAAAACATATTCTTTATTTAAAGTGATATACTGTTAATTTTTTTTAGTAATATCATAAAAATTCTTTTATCTCTCTTTACTTTTTTTTCCCTTCAATTTTTTAGTTTTTTCCCTTCTTTTGTTCTTTTATTGGCGAAGTCATTTTTGACCTCCAACATCATTTTTTTGAACAACTTCTTTCTCTGATTAATGCTGAAATTTATATTATATTTTCTAAAATTGATATTATAATAATTAGTTGATAATAATAAACATAAAAAATGAAAATAATATTTAAAAAATCTCTTCTTTTAATAAACAACCCATGCAATAGATGGGTATCAGGGTTGTCAGAGCTATGCCCCAAGTTTTCTAAGGTCTCAATATATCTCATTTTTAAAATAAACAACCCATGCGGCTTACGGATATCAGGGTCGTGAGAGCCATAAGACAACTAAGGTAGTTGCCTTATGCCCCCAGCTTTCTAAGTTCTCAATTTTTTTTCTTACATTTTTTACATGAGTTTTTTTCTTACTTTTTAAAAAATTGTATCTATTGTTAATTTAAACTAATAAAAACAAATTTTATTGTAAGAATTTTATGAACTCTTTTGTATTTTTCAACTTAAAATAATTTTTTTATATAAGCATAATAATTATTATTGATTTTTTTCTTTTTTTAAATATATAATATTTTTATTCCTGTTCCGACCTCAAGTCCGCAAAGATCGCTTTCCGGCGATTGTTCACTTTCAGCCACATGCGATGAGCCTCATTTGTTTGTAAAGCGCCTGGGTTAAGGCATGTGGGTGTTTATAAACTCTCATCGCCTTGATTCCCAAGCAATGTGGACTTTTGGTGTATCTGCACATGCAGCCCCCACCAAGGCCAAGGAGCTAAAGGGCCGTCACCTCGTGCGTGGCTTAGGCCCTCCTTCTAGCGCCAATGTTCCGACCTCAAGTCCGCAAAGATCGTTTCAGGTATTGTCCACTTTGGGCCACATGTGATGTGGGCCCTCATGGTTTTGTCCTTAAAAGGCGCCTCGGTGGGTTAAGGCATGTGGGTGTTTATAAACTCTCATTGGCCTTGATTCCCAAGCAATGTGGGACTTTTTGGTGTATCCAGAACAATTTTTTTTTCCAATATAACTCTATAGTCTTTATTTTTAAAAAATTTTTTTTAGTTGCAAAATTGTCAATCAAAGTTTTATAATTAAGTAATTCTATCTAAATTTCACTCTTATTGGATAATGTGACTAATTCATTCCGTGGCATAAGTTTCAAATGTGATACAAGGAATTTTAATTTTAAAATGCTTTCAGTACAAGCACAATTATAGGTAATTTAGTAATATGAAATCAAGAGAGAAAGAGAATAACAATTTAGTAGTATAAAAAAAATTGAACAAATATAAGAGGTCAATAAGAATATAACAAGAAAACGGAATTGTTCTGAACAGAACTTCAGAGGATGACCGGAGGGAAGCGGTGCGGTTGTGCTCGCGACGGAGGACGACGGCGGGTTGGGTGGTGTACCTGCAAACACTCCGACGCCAAGTCGCAGTGTGTCGAGGTGAGTAAGAGGTGGTAGAAAGATGATTACCTCGACCGCTCGACGCGGTCTTCTTTAATATGAGCCGAGGACGGCATCGCCGATGTGTAACCGCCCCGTGAAACTCCGGTCGGCATTAAATTCCTTTAATGCACAAAGCCGCTGGTCGCCACGCTGAGGGAAGCGCGAGAGGCATGCGACGACGTGGGCATCGAGGGAAGGTGGGTCGACGGACGGGCCTCGGCCCGATCGGAATACGATTGCCCCAAGTCGCTAGCTCAATGTCGAGGTGGTGACTTGTTGTCGGTTCGTTGATGTCGACGTCCGACGCCCTTGTTCGTAAGGAACCGCAAGTGTCGCCACGCCGTGGCTTGTTCATTAGTTCGCCGACCTTCGTGTTCCACGCCTGGCCGAGGCGCCGACACGAGGCTTGATGTGCTTGTGCAAGGCACACGGCTTTATCACGAGCTCGTGCACGCCGGTCTCGACGAGGTCGATCTCTTCATTCATCGTGTGCTTGTGCTAACGCACAAGGCTTTGTCACGAAGCTCGCACGCGGTCTCGAGACGAGGTCGATCTCTTCATTCATCGGTGCTTGTGCAACGCACAAGGCTTTATCACGAGCCTGCGCGCACGCGTCCCAGACGCAGGTCGATCTCTTCATCAGTGCTTGTGCTAACGCACAAGGCTTTATCACGAGCCTGCGCACGCGGTCTCGGCACGAGGTCGATCACAGGTGCTTGGGCAAGGCACAAGGCTTTGTCAGGAGCTCGGGCACGCGGTCTCGGCACGAGGTCGATCTCTTCAATCATCAGGGGCTTGTGCCAACGCACAAGGCTTTATCACGAGCCTGCGTGCACGCTGTATCGCACGCAGGTCGATCTCTTCATTCATCGGTCTTTGGTGCCAACGCACAAGGCTTTATCACTGTTCTGTCAAATTATAGACAATTTGCAGCAACTTGATGTAATTAAGTTAGCGTTAATTTTATGCTGAGTAAAGTGCTCGTAGTCGAGTTTTATACTTCCCTGTGGAGTAATTGATCTGGCTGTCCAAGCGGCAAGGTCGGGTCATCAAATAATCAAGGTCCATGACGAGCCGAAGTTTAAGGTCGCCTCAGATTTTGCAATTGCGCAGGTGGGCCTGGTAAGTTGCTCGAATCTTTGGACTGCGTATCCATCCGTTGCGCAGGTGCTTGTGCAAGCGCACAAGGCTTTATCACGACCTCGCACGCGGTCTCGGCACGAGGCTCGATCTCTTCATCGTGGATCTCGTGGCACGCTGGTCTCGGCACGCGGTTCCATCAGAGGTGCAAGGTTTTGATAGTAAATAAATGCTGATTGTGTATTTCTTCAATCATACTTCACTGCTTCACACTTATGTGTTTAGGATACATTTGTTTCAACTTAATTATATTTCTTCATCTTTGCTTGTCGCTGTTACTCGGGGATTTGTCTTTGGCTTTGAGGCTATCAACTTCTCTTCGTAATTCATAAATTTCGAGCTCGCCAGAACTCTGGCCAGGACCTCGGTTTATCGACACCAATGTCGACATCGAATAGGCTTCCTTCGACCAGGCCTTGCTCTAGCAAGGCAGCCTTCATCTCGTCAGAGCATTTCTTCACCAAAATGGCTTCTTTGTTGAAGCGCCGACGTAGTCTCCGATAGACTCATCTTTCTTCTGCGGAATTGCGGCTGCCAAAGGTCACGCCGACTGGGTTGGACTTTAGACGCAGCTATGAAATGCGCGAGAACTGGTCGACGAGCTCACCCACTAACCAATGGAATTTTTCTTAAGAGTCCGGAACCAAGACAACGCTGCCTTCTTCAGAGCGAGGAAAGATTCGTGACTTCACCGCGCCTGGGCGCCTCGATAGCCCATGACAAAGATCAAAGCAACCAACATGCTCGCTTGGTCGGTGGTGCCGTCAGATGAGTCCAAAGCGGTGGTTTCAAGATGCTTGAATCGGAATTTCATGATCTCGGATGTAAAGGACCAAAGGTCCCGCTCGAATCACTCGTGTCATCACTCCGAGGAGTTGATGAAACAGAATGAGCACGGCGGAGTGCTCTATGCACAGAGCGGCGTGGAGTCGTGCCACGGAGGTGGCGATGAACAGATCTGAGATTTCCAAACTCCTTCGATCTCCGAGGAGAATGAGAGGCTCGATCTTTTCTGCTTCCGACTGGGTGGCAACGCTGAGCGAGAGTTCCTTCCGCCGATTCTCCATTCGATCGAGGCGTTGATTACGAGCATGCATCGCTCTAAGCATGGCTTTGATGAATTCGCTGAACTCGCGAATGAGGATGGCGGTGGTTTCGCTCCAAAGATCGGCTTGAGCAAAGAACGATCGAATCCGGCGCCATGGCCGGGAGAGGTGGTTCACGCTGAGCTATCGGCTGGTTTGGTTGTTCAAGATCTGCGTCGCATGAGTGGAATCGCTAGTCGCGACCGACGCCGATCCACCATCGCCGAGTGAAGAAGCGGAGACTTCGACAAAGAAGATGGAATCGTAAACGATTCCCACAGACGGCGCCAATGTTCAATGTAACTTCAGAGGATGACCTGAGGAAGCGGTGCGGTTGTGCTCGCGACGGAGGACGACGGCGGGTTGGGTGGTGTACCGCAAACACCCGACGCCAAGTCAAGGTGTGTCGAGGTGAGTAAGAGGTGGTAGAAAGATGATTACCTCGACCGCTCGACGCTGGTCTTCTTTTAATATGAGTCGAGGACTGCCATCGCCGATGTGTAACCGTCCCGTGAAACCCGGAAGTCGGCATTAAATTCCTTTAATGCACAAAGCCGTTGGGTCGGCCACGTTGAGGGAAGGCGGAGAGGCATGCGGACGACGTGACATCGAGGGAAGGTGGGTCGACGGATTGGGTCTCGGCCCAGTCCGGAACAAAAATCAAATTAATAAAATTTTGCATAAGATTCCCAAAATTTCTAGACAAGATCCTGATGGGTATTGCAACTGGTTAAACATAAAATACTCAACTTAGTGTAAAAATATTGTTTTTTATTTTAGTCAAACGTCTATTCAAGAACATATTAGATTTTGACTTGGACACAGAAACATGTATTTTTCTATTTTGTAAAATCACGTTTCTCTTTAGATAACGAGGGCTTAGCTATACAATCATAAATCCAATCATGCTGTTAGTAATTAGTTTTTTTTTTTTGAAAGGGCTGTTAGTAATTAGTAGTCCACATTTTGTGTCACAATTGGCTCCTTAATTTATTTGAATATGTCTTCATTTTTTTATTTTAAACTAATCTTTTCGTGTTAATCTGAAAAAATTGATAAAATGGTCCTATTGTTGTGCTTCTAACTTTTCTCGCGATTTTCTGTAGGCATGCACATTCAGTTCTCCAGGTGAAGGTCCACTTCGCGAAGATGCTCCAAGTTGGTGTCGCGCTCGCTTTGAACCCGAGGGTTTGTTGAGGTTTGCGCTTCAGTTTCCTTTCCTTCTATGGAGATTGCTTTCTGCACCACCCCTTTAGTTCTAAATTTATTTTTAATTCAAAATACTCCTATACAATAGTTTACTCCAGGAAGGAATATATATATTTTTTAAAATTTGAAATGTCTTATGGGACTTAACATTCGACTGAAAAAGTAAATTCTAAAAGTTTAACTTCAGAATGCATATCTATATATCCTAGAAGTTAAGTTCCGGAAGGCTTTTGAATGTCCTCAACTTTTCGAAACTTAACATCCGACATGGATGACATATGCATTCCAGAGTTAAACTTATGGAATATATTTTTGCTTCCAAAAGTAAAGTTTCAAAAGTTTTGTTTTTTTTTAATCTTTTCACATAATTGCTTGAAGTGTGAAAAAATAGATATATTAAAAAACATGGTTAAATTATACTTTTGGTTTCTTAAGTTTATTTTATGTTTCAGTTTGGTCTCTTATATATTAAAAGTTTCAAATTGACCCCTTACATGTAAAAGTTATACAAATGTGTTCTCTTTTGTATTTTTTTTGTTTCAAAATAGTCTCTGAAGTTACAAAATTATACCAATTTAGTCTCATTTTTACCCCTTATTTTGCATTAAAAAATGGACTACATTGGTATGATTTTTATAACATAAGAAACTACTTTGAAACAGAGGGACCACGTTGGTGTAACATGTACACATAAGGGACAAATTCATAATAAATAATACATAAGAGACCAAATCGAAATCTAAAATAAACATAAGGAACTAAAAATATAATTTATCTAAAAAAAATTTAATACACGATCTAATAGTGTTTCCGTGCAATAAATTTATACCCGATCAAATAGTGTAACAAAATAGGTACATTAAAATAAAAATATTATATTCTTATGTAAAGTGCAATAAATACAAAATATAAGTCAAAGCAAAATAGAAAAGTGGTAATCAATTCGTGGATTGAGCCCTCCTATTCCTTTTACACACCTTGAAAATGTCTAGCGAGCACCCTTCCAAATCGTGTCCCTTCCACTACCTCCTTGTTGTTGATCAAGCCATGGAGAATCTCAATAATCTTCTGAAATTTTGCCTATAAGTAACAACTTAAAAATTAAGTAACATGGAGAACACAATAAATTAATATATAATATCATATAAGTGTTTACACCCAAAATATTCACCAGAACCAGCCGAAGCTAGTCCCAGTCGAATGGATCAAATAGCCGATTGTTCAGCAGCCGATGTTCCTACCAGTCGATATGGCGTGTCAGCTGATAGGTTCGAAGCGAAACAGAAAGCTATCCATGGGCCTTGGACTGATTGGGCTCCAAGGAAGATATTCAGGCCCATAGGGATAGCATGGAGTCACTTATGGGATCAGATTCTTGCTCCACGAGTCGAGTGACGTGGGAGTAATTTTGAATTAATTAAATATCCAAGGAAAACCGACAAGATTGTTCCCATGGTTTTAGGAGCCGAGCGAGGGAATCGAGGAGATCTTTGCACATAGTAAGACCGTTGGTTGAAGGGACGTGGCCATAATGCACTAATGCGCCTAGTTTTTAGGATCGTGGTTAGTGGGGCATGGCACGACTTCACCGAATAATTGCCAACTAGGAATGTATCGTTGTTAGCCAATCGAACGTGGTAGATAGGGATAGTTCTTAGTTGCTACTATAAATACCTAGCTTGTACATACATTTTAATCGATCGATCAATCAAATAACTTATATTTTTTTCGCCAAAGCTTTTATTCGCAGCTTTATGTTTACTTTTAAGGCCCCGCTTTTATCTTAGTTCATCGACTTAAACCTCTCGGAGTGAGTTAAGGGACCCATAGCTAAGGAACAGAGTTCCTTCCTCGGCGTAATCGCTTGAAGAAAAGGCGGAATCACTGCTAGAAAGTTAGCCGATCTACGCTAATTGACTTTGGCAGACAACAAAATTGGCACGCCCAAAGGGGACCAAAAGTGAACGAATCAACACGCTCGAATCCCCAGGTCAGGGATTACTACATGGCGTATGCACTTGCGTCGGCAAGAGTTTGAGCAATATGACGGCAAAGAGCAATCCCAGAAAACCGGTTGAAGGAAACCCATCCCGTGGAAGCAATGTTCCACCAGCAGAGCAAGTACAAGCAGAGATGGAGGCTGAAACTCAACCCAACGAGCTCAATGAGACCCCGGTGGTGATGACCACTTCGTTCATACGCCAACAACTCGATTTGGGAATCAATGATATCATGTACCAAGTGTCGCAACAGTTGGCTGATATTGTGAAACCCATGGTGCACAACGAAGTACAGCAGGCCAGGGAGACAGAGGCTAGGAGGGCTCGTGCAAGTGAAAGCTCTATCAATTCTGCTATCCCAACGCAAGTTGTAACGACCCGTTTCCGGACCGCTACCGAGCTCAATAAACCGAGCTCGAGTTACCGAGCTCAACACACCAAGCTCAACAAAACCTATATGAGATGTGTTTTAAAAACGAAACTCTTGTGCCTTTTAAAAAAATGCGATATATTTTTTTTTATAAACCGAGGCTTCGTGCACATCGTGAGTAATTACAAATTTTTCAAACATGGTGCAACTAAGACACAAGACTTAAATTCTAATAAAACATACATGCATAACATACACATATATATATCACTCGAAATAATAATGTATACAAAATACAGAGTAGCAAATGTGCAAAGAAAATACACCTAAGGTACGATACCTTCAAAAGAGTAATCATACGCTGGGGGTACTTCGGGCAGACTCCCACGCAGGGGGCTGCTCCAAAAGTAAGACCACCAGTCTACCCTCAGAGCAATAAAAACAACACCGCCTAAATCGGTCACGACCTCGAACATAAAAGAAAACAAGTACAGCCTTTAAAAACAAATATCCAATAAACAAACAATCACGACAGATAGAGGTCGTTACTGGGTCCTCGCCGAGATCCTCCTCGGCATCATCCATCGCCGAGTTACCCGCGCTCGACATCGCCTGGGTAACCGTCATGGATTGAAGGCACCACGGAAAGCGGTCAACTTCTCAACAATTCAAGATAAGCTCGACATAAAAATATAAGCAAACAAAGAAAGTATAACAATCACCGACGTGACTCGACCATCTCACTCTAACTCGACACAACTCACAAATCCATTTTCTCTCGACTGACAATTTTCCGGAATGCACACGCCTGCATCGTATGTCGGAAAGTCCACCAAGCCTTGGGATCCTCGCTCTCCCTAGGGCTAACTCAGTCCCAGCGTGGCGACGTCTAGTCAATCTCCCGTAAACAAAAAGGGGACCTAGCACCTCGCTTATCCGGTCACGGCTCAAAAACGCGTCATACGACTCACCTAGCTCGCCACTGATGAACACCGCACGTGATACGATATTCAAAGAGTTAAACACAAGATATTCAACCGCATGTCAAATAAAAAGAGCAGCTCGACATGAAGAAACGCAATTCAACATGCAATACACAATTCACGACATATATTCAATCACATATTAAATACATGCAAAAACTCAATCATATCACAACATTTCAGCTCGACACAAATCAGGAAATCCATACACAATAACATAACCACGTAGAATATGAAATGCCCTTACGCTAGCATACTACGAAAATATTAATGTGAAGCACCCTTACTTAAGGACTTATAAAATAAAGCCTTAGAGATATCTAGGAGTTGCCCTTACATACTATGAAAATATTAATGTGAAGCGCCCTTACCGAACTCCAAGTTAATGCTGCTCGACAACGACCTCGACACAGCTGTCTCCAAATGAGCTCGACAACGACCTCGACAAGGTTGTCTTCAAAGAGCTCGACACGTACGCTTCTCAGTCGACCTCGACACGCATGATCCTCGATCTGGATCTCACGCTCGCGTCCTTGGATTCGCTTCCGCACACCTTGATTCTAAATCACTCGATCTCGGGAATCGACTTCCTAAAACAAACACAACTCAGATCGATCTATGGGTTCCAATACATCTAACTCTCTTCCCCAAACTCAACCACAACCCGTAAAAATATAAAACTCAAGAATCGAAAGATATTTTTCCTCTAACACAAAGTTAGGATTTCGATCAAAATTTCATGAAAAAGTTATCTGATGCTTCAACAGATAGATCGACAACAACAATAACCAGAAGCAACAAACGAAAAACCTGAAATCGAACTAACCAAAAATGGGGTTTTCTGGCACCGCCGATCAGTAAAAATCGAGATAGAAATTTGTTTTACAAGCCCAATTAATCGGTTAAAAAGATAGGTAATATCGTGAATAAGAAAACCCATCAATTAGACATGATTTGGAAGCATAAACCGTTAAAAATGAAAGAAGAATTAGCGCTAAACAAGAGTACAGATGAAAGAAAATCATTCTTCATACCTCAATCGGTGATGGTCGATCGACGAGATATGGGTCGAGAAGTTGATGATGAACAAGATTGATGAAGAAAGTCAGTGCAAAATCTCGATGGAACTCACGGTTTCGGCCGATGAAGATTTTTAAAGAAAACAACGAAACACAGAGCGTAAGGAAGGAAGAAGAAAGAAGAAAAGAGAAATGAGTGAGGGAAAGCGGCCGTGGTATACAAACAGAAAGGGGTATAAACGTAACTCCAGCTATAAGATGCCAATCCCATCAATCATCTACCCGCTAACTCGCTCCTCTCATGATTACCTCTACTGGTTTGGCCAACGGCAGTCGACAATGTAATAATTACAAACAATATAATAATAACGCTGAACAACGCTCAAATAATACGAGGTATCAACTCGACACGATGTCGACAAGAGTGCTCGTGCAAACGCATAAGGTTCTAACACGAGTTCAGAACGCGGTCTCTCACCGACTTGCGCCCTCATCACCAGACGCGACTTCATCAACTCGTTTTTGAGCCTCCTCAAATTTCAAGACTAGTGCATCGTGGTCTCATCACCGACAAATGATCTCAAGAACGATCTAGTCACGGGATCTCGACACAAGGTCTTGGTCGAGGTCTCGATACGTCGCCCTAATACGATGTCGATCTCGCCCTCAGGTGTTACAATCTCTCCTCTAAAAAATTTCGCCCTCGAAATTGCAAATAAGATTCTTACCTCGTAAAAATTCAGTGGTATCAATCTTCATCTTCTCCTCCAGCCTCCCAAGTCGCATCTCCCGCCTTCTCGATCCCACACAACTTTGACAAGTTGGATCTCTTTGTTCCGCGAATCGCTTGGCTTTCAGGTCCAACGATTCTTCTTGGTGACGCTCAAAAGATAGGTCGCCCTTCAGCTTGAATCACATCCGCTCGATGACATGAGAAGCGGCTCAAACATACTCCGTAATTGTGAGACGGAAAGACGCCGTGGATGTTCGACAAAAATGGTGGCAATGCACTGATATGCCACCGGACCAATACGACGAAGAATCGTAAGGTCCAATGAATTTAGGGGTAAGTTTCTTGGATTTGATCGCTCGACCAACTCCGGTGAGTGGGGGTGACTCTAAGAAATACATGTTCTCCTTCCTCGAACTCGAGTGGTCGACGCCGTTGGTCCGCATAACTCTTCTGTCGACTTTGAGATGTTCGTGATCCGATCTCCGATCAAACGGATCTTCTCGGTAGTCCGCTGGATCATATCTGGTCCTACGGTTTACGCTCGCCGCCCTGGTACCAACAAAGAGGCGTCGACATTTCCGCCCATACAGCTTCAAAAGGTGCCATCCCAATACTCGCATGGAAATCAAGTATTGTATGTGAACTCCACCAATGGTAAGACGTCGTCCCCAACTTCCTCGGTGATCTAACGCATAAGCTCGCAACAAATCTTCAAGAGATTGGATCGTTCTCTCGGCCCGACCGTCGATCTGCGGGATGATATGCCGAGCTAAGCTCGAGCCTCGGTTCCCATCGCTCCTTGCAATTCCTCCAAAATGAGACGTGAACTTCGGATCTCGGTCCGACACGATCGAAGAGGTATTCCATGAAGTCGTACTATCTCCGCGATGTAGATCTCTGGTCGCCTTTTCCACGTTGTATGTCGACCTCACCGGCAAGAATGAGCGATTTGGTCAATCGGCCGACGATCACCCAAATCGAATCATTCTTCTTCGCGTCTTGGCAAACCTACAACGAAATCCATGGAAATAATGTCCCATTTCCATACCGTACGTCAGCGATTATCAGCATTCGCAGGTCGTTGGTGCTCCACCTTCGCTTCGACACGCCAAACATGAAGCTACGTGCTCGGCCACTTGCTTCTTCATTAGGACCACCAAAAATGCTTCTTCAAGTCTTGATACATCTTCGTAACTCGGGATGAATACTAAAGTTGCTCTTATGCGCTTCGCCGAGAATCAACTTCCTCGGCTGGATACGTTAGGCACGCACACTCGGCCATTGCACCTCAAGATGTCGCCCGCTCCGACCTGAAATTCGTCGCTTTCTTGCGCTTATCAACTGAATCTTCTCTTGCGAAGCTCGTCATGAACTTGCTGGTCTCGGATCTTGTCCAACAATCTGTTAGAGATAGTAAGCATACCAAATCTCGGCTTCCTGGTGAAACTTCGACACTCAACTTCAAATCTCTGAACTTCTCGAGCATCTCCAACTCCTTGATCATCATTACCGAGGTTAAACGCTCTTCCCGCTCAACGATCCGCTACTACGTTAGCCTTCAGGGATGGTATTCCAACGTAAAGTCGTAGTCCTTGAAATTATGTCCATCTACGTTGACGCATGTTGAGCTCTTTACGGTCGAACGGTACTTCAAGCTCTTGTGATCGCCGAAAACAGCAGAGTGCTCCAGTAAAGGTAGTGCCTCCATATCTTCGGGCCAAGAAAACCATCTGGCCGCTAGCTCCAAGTCGTGGAGTAGGGTAGTTCCTCTCGTGAATCTTAAGTCGTCTTGAAGCATACGCGACCACCTTCCGATGTTGCATCAAGACGCATCCCAATCCCTGGTGTGACGATCACAATACACCTCGAAAGGCTCTTCGCCGAGGCGTAATCAAGACAAAGCGCTGCCGTCAAAAGCTCCTTCGGCCGTTGAAAATCAAGCCACACTCCTCGGTCCCAACAAAAGGTTGATCCTTCCTCGTCAATCGTGTAAGAGCGCGACAATCTTCGAGAAACCTTCAATGAATCTTCTGTAATAGCCTGGCTAAGCCGACAAAACTCCCGATCTCAGAATCGCTCTTCTACTGTTCCCACGCTAGCACCGCCTCAATCTTAGTTGGATCCACGGTATCCCTTCTCCTGGAAATCACGTGACCAAGAAAATTCACCTCTTCAAGCCAAAATTCACACTTCGACAGGTTGGCATAGAGTTGCTTATCTCGTAATATCCGTAGTACTCGACATAGGTGTTCTGCGTGCTCTTCTCGGTTCCTCGAGTAAATCAATATGTCGTCGATGAACACTACAACGAACTGATCCAAAACGAATGGAAAATCCTCGCTCATGTAGTCCATAAACATACCGGGCGATTCGTCACTCCAAACGGCATCACCAAATACTCGTAGTGACCGTATCTAGTCCTGAAAATGTTTTGGCAACATCTTCCTCCTTCACGCGAATCGATGGTAGCCCGACTTCAAGTCTATCTTGGAAAGATCGCCGCTCCACGGTTGATCCATCAAGTCGCCAATACGTGGTAACGGATAACGGTTCTTCACGGTAACCTTGTTGAGCTCGCGATAGTCCACGCCTGACCTTGATCGCCCATCCTTCTTCTTAACCAACAACACCGGAGCTCCCCGCGGTGACACGCTCGGTCGTATGAATTGCTTTGACTCGAGTGTTCGATCCGGGACTTCACTCTTTCATCTCGGCGGGGAGACATCACATGCGGCGCTTTGGAAATCGGTCTTGTTCCTGGAATCAGTCGATGGAGAACTTCGACCTCTGCATCTTGGTGGTAATCCCGCACGTCTTGAAAACGTCCTCAAAATCACACACCACTGGAACATTCTTCACGTCGATCTGCTGGAAAACTTCTGAACTAGCTAGATACATGTATTCCCTAGTTCCTTCTTTCAAAGAAACTCCAATACGTTCGGCAGAAAGATAATTGGAGACTCCAAGGTCTGGAAAAATTACAGTTTTACGGGCACAGTCCAAAAGGACATGGTGGTGTGACAACCAATCCATCCCGAGAATGACATCTAAGCCCTTAAGAGGCAAACAAACCAAATTGACCACAAACTTTCTACTCTGAATAATCACTACACAATTAAGACATGCAGTGTTTGTGACTAAGGTTTTAGCAGCTGGGGTTGTAACTACTAATTTAAACGGTAAAGCAGTCACAGTCAAGCTCAAAAGGTTCACACAATCAGAAGAAATAAAGGAATGGGTTGCACGAATCAAAAAGAACGGATAAGGATTTACCCTCGATCTCACATTCACCTTGGATAAGATCATCGGCTCGCTCGACTTCCCCGCCACTCATGCAGAAAACTCTGCCTTTAGCCACTTGACGCTTTCCTTTGGCCTTTGCCGCAAGCATAGTCGGTTCGACTTTAGGTGTAGGACAATCCTTAGCAAAATGCCACGGCTTCTTGCAATTGAAACACACCTCCTCCTACAGTCTGATTACTCGCGTAATGTCCCTGGCTTTCCACATCGGTAGCAAATCACCTCGACATCGGTCCGACCTCCACTCCTCGGTACTTGGGTCATCGGACGTCATCGTCCCTGTTGTTGTTCCCCGAGGTCGGTCGTAAGGCCTCTTCTGCGGTAGTTTCTTTACGTGCAAATCTACGCCCGCACTGGGTCTCACCGGTCGCCCACAACAATCTTCTTCTTGTGGCTCCTCATTCCTTCTACCTCGACACATCGATCAATCACTCTTGGAGATTTACGATCCTCAACGACACTCATCGACTGAAAGTCGAATCTCAATCCCCGTTGGAATCTCTCACTTAACCATCTCTCGGTCAACTCGGTCCACGAAATGGACTGAAATACCTGCCAACGATTCGAACTTGGCGCATACTGGACACCGCCGAGTTTGCTTTGCCGCAGATTGAAGAAATTCTGCTCCTTCGGCTCGTGCAAGATCCGGAAGTACTTGTCCAAAACCTTTCACGAAAAAGCTCCCAGGTCATCTCGCGATGTTACGCTATAAACGTTGCTTCACTCCTCTCCACCAATACTCGCGTCTCCTAGCAATAAGTAGGTGGCATAGTCGACCTTCACGTTGTCCGCAATGAAGTGCCTCAAAGATCTTCTCGATCTCTTGCATCCAAAGATCAGCTTTATCCGGTTGGCTCACCGTAGAATTTCGATTGGATCATGCTTCACTGAAGTCGGCGATCCTCTTGCTTGAGCATTACGTTACGCGCTCGTTCTTTGTTCTTTGCTGCAAGTTCTGCGAGTTAGCATTGCCGTCTGTTGAGCCATCGCGTTAACTTTGTTGAGTTGCGGCGGTGATTGTTGAGCCATGGCTGCCGCCATCTCGGTCATAGCTTGAATAGCTCGTTCCATGTCGACGTTCTCGGTTGCAGATGTCGTATTCCTACGAGGTGGCATTAGATTCCACAAAGTTCAAAACCCTGTCAGAATCTCACAACAAGGATGTGTTAAAACACACCGCTTCAATCAACAAACAGTTCAAACAAACTCTAAAGCAACAAGTGGGTCACTTAATCAAACAAAGAATCAACACAATACAACTAGGTACCCAACACACAACCCGACATAGTGACTCAAATCCTATGCACAAATTTCGGCCAGAATCGAATGGCTCGATACTAACAATGTAACGACCCGTTTGGGACCGCTACCGAGCTCAATAAACCGAGCTCGAGTTAATGAGCTCAACACACCAAGCTCAACAAAACCTATATGAGATGTGTTTTAAAAGCGAAACTCTTGTGCCTTTTAAAAAATGCGATATATTTTTTTATAAACCGACTCGTGCACATCGAGTAATTCTGACTTTTGAAACATGGTGCAACTAAGACACAAGACTTAAATTCTAATAAAACATACATGCATAACATACACATATATATATCACTCGAAATAATAATGTATACAAAATACAGAGTAGCAAATGTGCAAAGAAAATACACCTAAGGTACGACAACTTCAAAAGAGTAATCATACCCTGGGGGTACTTCCGGCAGACTCCCACGCAGGGGGCTGCTCCAAAAGTAAGACCACCAGTCTACCCTGTAGCAATAAAAACAACACTGCCCAAACTGGTCACGACCTCGAACATAAAAGAAAAACAAGTACAGTTCTCAGAAAAACAAATATCCAATAAACAAACAATCACGACAGATAGAGGTCGTCACTCGGGTCCTCGTCGAGATCCTCCTCGGCATCATCTACTGTCGAGTTACCTGCGCCCTCGACATCGCCTGGGTAACCGTCATGGATTGAAGGCACCACGGGAAAGGGTCAACTTCTCAACAATTCAAGATAAGCTCGACATAAAAATATAAGCAACGACAAAGTATAACAATCACCGACGTGACTCGACCATCTCACTCTAACTCGACACAACTCACAAATCCATTTTCTCTCGACTTCGACAATTTTCCGGAATGCACACGCTGCATCAGGTATGTCGGAAAGTCCAGCCAAGCCTTGGGATCCTCGCTCTCCCTAGGGCGGTCAACTCAGTCCCGTAGCGTGGCGGCGTCTAGTCAATCTCCCGTGAACAAAAAGGGGACCTAGCACCCTCGATTATCCGGGTCACGGCTCAAAACGCGTCATACGACTCACCTAGCTCGCCACTCGATGAACAATTCGCGCATACGATATTCAAAGAGTTAAACACAAGATATTCAACCGCATGTCAAATAAAAAGAGCAAATGACATGAAGAAACGCATAATTCAACATGCAATACACAATTCACGACATATATTCAATCACATATTAAATACATGCAAAAACTCAATCATATCACAACATTTCATTTCGACACAAATCAGAAATCCATACACAATAACATAACCACGTAGAATATGAAATGCCCTTACGCTTAGCATACTACGAAAATATTAATGTGAAGCACTTACTTAAGGACTTATAAAATAAAGCCTTAGAGATATCTAGGAGTTGCCTCTTACATACTATGAAAATATTAATGTGAAGCGCCTTCAGAACTCGAGTTAATGCCGCCGACAACGACCTCGACACGGTGTCTCCAAATGAGCTCGACAACGACCTCGACAAGGTTGTCTTCAAAGAGCTCGACACGACGCTTCTCGGTCGACCTCGACACGCAGTCCTCGATCACGGATTCTGCTTTGCCAGCGTCCTTGGATTCGCTTTCCCGTACACCTTGATTCGGAAATCACTCGATCTCGGGAATCAGACTTCCTAAAACAAACATAACTCAGATCGATCTATGGGTTCCAATACATCTAACTCTCTCTTCCCCAAACTCAACCACAACCCAGAAAAATATAAAACTCAAGAACTGAAAGATATTTTTCCTCTAACACAAAGTTAGGGATTTCGATCAAAATTTCATGAAAAAGTTATCTGATGCTTCAACAGATAGATCGACAACAACAATAACCAGAAGCAACAAACGAAAAACCAGAAATCGAACGAACCAAAAATGGGGTTTTCTGGGCACTGCCGATTGCAGAAAATCAGAGATAGAAATTTGTTTTACAAGCCCAATTAATCGGTTAAAAAGATAGGTAATATCGTGAATAAGAAAACCCATCAATTAGACATGATTTGGAAGCATAAAACTGGTTAAAAATGAAAGAAGAATTAGCGCTAAACAGTAGCACAGATGAAAGAAAATCTGTTCTTCATACCTCAACGGTGATGGTCGATCAGACGAGATATGGGTCGAGAAGTTGATGATGAACAAGATTGATGAAGAAAGCTTGTGCAAAATCTCGATGGAACTCACGGTTTCGTCGATGAAGATTTTTAAAGAAAACAACGAAACACAGAGCAGAAGGAAGGAAGAAGAAAGAAGAAAAGAGAAATGAGTATGAGGGAAACGGTCGTGGTATACAGCTGGCGAGAAAAGGGGTATAAACGTAACTCCAGCTATAAGATGCCAATCCCATCAATCATCTACCCGTTAACTCGTTCCTCTCATAATTACCCTCTACTCTGTACCGGTCGGCGGCAAGCGACAATGTAATAATTACAAACAATATAATAATAACGGCGAACAACGTTCGAAATAATACGAGGTATCATCTCGACACGATGTCGACAAGAGTGCTCGTGCAAAAGTACAAGGTTCTAACACGAGTTCAGAACGCGGTCTCTCGGCTCGACTTGCGCCCTCATCAGCTCGATGCAGCGACTTCATCAACTCGACACCCGACCTCCTCATTTCGGCTGACTAGTGCGTGGTCTCATCAGCTCGACAAATGATCTCGGCAAACGATCTAGTCACGGGATCTCGACACAAGGTCTTGGTCGAGGTCTCGATACGTCGTCCTAATACGATGTCGATCTCGTCCTCAGGTGTTACACAAGTGGGGTACCCTACCCAGGCAGGACTCGTCATCCAGCCGAGTGCAGCTCAGGCGGGACCAATTCAGGTTCAGCCGAACATGACTCAGGCAGGTGCACAGCCAGTTCAGCCTACCTACATTCAGGCCGGACCTACTCAGGTTCAGCCGAATATAGGACAGGTACCTTCTAATCCAATTAATTCCCAGCATGGTGCTTTTGCCACGTTGAACACTGGAGGGCAACCGGTGGCGAATGACGTGAACAACCACGCTAACCTTCATTTTGGACAGGTGCAGATGGCTAGGAGGCCACCGGATGCAGTGGGACAAATTGGTATGCCGCAAGCTATGCCATATGCTCAGCCTTATGGTTCACTGCGTGCGGCGACTAACCCACAGATATCTGGGGGCAAACTCTTGATGTGAGATTGGGTGGTATAAGACCACCTGGGGATATGCGGTCGTGACCATGAAACCAGGTTCCACCGTATCGGCTAGTCTTCCATTCTACCCATCCTATCCTGAAGTATCTGAGGCACTCAAATGGTCAACTCCTCCCGAGGCACCTGGTTTGATGGCGAGCGATCATGGGGGCCAGATCCCACCTCTACCATTTAACACGAGTGGGCCTGGAACTCAATATAGGGCACCCGGCGAAGGAAACATGGAGGCGACCATGGGGTTTACCCACCTCCATTGTTTAATCAACCAGGCTACCCCGATCCTCCGTATCAAGCATCTCAGGCATCCCCAACTTGGAGACAACAACCACAGGCATTTGCTCCTACTTTGGGAGAAGTGAGGCCAGGGGGTTCACAAATGCTAGACCACTGGTCATTGCGGACACCATCAAAAATACTTTGGTGTCTGGTGAAGCCTCCGGATCGCCCAATCTACAGAAACCTTACCCCCGAGTGGGTGGATAGATTGGTACCTCCGCTTGGGGATACAGGACTCGTGACTTTGCTACTTTCTCAGGGAAGATGGCAAATCGACTATGGAGCATGTAGGCAGGTTTACTGCCCAATGTGGTGAAGGGAACCAGAATGAGTACCACAAATTGCAGTTGTTCCCCTTGTCACTTACCGGAACAGCTTTTACATGGTATTCCTCTTTGCCACCTAATTTTATACAAATATGGTCAGATATGGAGAGGAGCTTTCATGACAGATTCTCGGCTGACACTCAAGTCAACTGCGGTGATCTCATGAACCCGAGGCAACGGTAGATGAATCGGCCGCTGATTTTGTGGAAAGGTTCAGGAAAATGGCTGGAAATGTTCGGTCACGGTTCCCTGAGGCGAATATGCGACCATGGCCATTAGCGACATGCATCCCCAACTCAAGGAAAAGCTAGTCGGTCAAGCTTGCCTCGACATGAACCGCTTAGTCTCAAGGGCTACTCGCATTGAACAATTTATCCAGGAGAAAGAAAAGAGGCGAGCGATGGGGAGAGGCGCTCGGTTGGTATCCATTGTAGAAGCGAGGACTCGATGATGATTCACCCGATTCCACGGCGGACATCATGGCGGTGAAATAGTGAAGGGTAAAGGTTATACTTGCCCGCCCTAAGAGTCGCCAAAGGAAAAAGCCAAGTTCGAGGAGATGGCAAGACGTAATACTCTTCGATATCTCCAAGGCGGACGGATCTTTGACTACTTGCTTAAGGATAAGCAAATTCGACATCGGATGGGCACAAAATCCCACCTGCTGAGGAGTTGAAGGACAAGAAATACTGCAAGTGGCACAATTCTTATAATCACGCAACTCAAAATTGCATGGTTTTTAGGAAGGCCATTCAGAAGGGGATAAAGGAGGGGAGGTTCAAGCTTGCAGACAAAGGAATCGCAGAAATGACGGTAGATACTGATCCTTTCCCTGCGCTGGGGATAGGTATGGTCTCATTCTCAGGATTTGATGACGAAGGGCCTAGCCACAAGCACAGGATATCTGTGCAACAAGTCTGGAGGCCAAAAAAGGGACCAGCCGATTCAACCCATATCGATCGACTGGGATCTCAAGATGCCAGGGTTTCTGTCTTTGACAGACTGGGAAACCCCCAACCAGAAGCAAGACCTAGGAAGGGGGGCAAGCCACCCAAACCAGGTAGGCTCACCCAGGAATTGGTGAAACACTACATTACACACTGCCAGACCCCAACAGGGAATCCTGACAAAGAGAAAGGCAAGGCACCTATCGAAAAAACTGGGGGGCAAGATCGGCTAACCATTAGAGAAAGTGGTAGGCTATCTTTACCCAGGATTGATGAGGAGCCTATTCCCGAGGATAAGAGAAGGATAAGTGAGTTCACTGCAGAAGGCTGAATGTCCTCCCTAAAGATACCAGTGAGGAATGATGAGAAGTTCAAAACACAGAGAATGCTGAAACCCCTGGCTAATGTCACTGAAGGACACTGGTTCTTGAACAAGTATGCCAAGGACAAAAAGCGATACGGCCGTCTTGACAAGAACCCAAAAGAGAAGGATCTGAGAGAATGAGGTGCATCGGAAGATGAAACAAACTACTGCAGATGATGGCCGATGTAAAGAATAGCGAGAAGAGGAGATCCCTTAGAAACCGTTAGTGAAGCATTGGATAAGGCTTTCCAGAAGTCGGAAGCTAAGGAGGTGAGGAAAAAGAAGTGCCAAAAATGTAGAGCCAACCATCAACAGAACTGTCCCTCGGCGAGAGGTCCGATCGCCGCAATCGATGTAGATGAAGAAAGCGATCATCGTAGAGGGTTCGATGATCCCAGAGATGCACCGGGAACAAGATGACATCATGGAAGACTCATTGTTGGATCTCTGTTCAATGAAGAGGCCGATGGCTTTCTTGGTGAGATAGAGGCTATCGGCTTAATCCCGAGAAGAATTACGGGCAAGCGACACAACCAGGAGGTTTGGAGGGGGCGTGTTCTTTGTCAAGAAGCAGAGTGGGCTACGTTAGCCGATACACCGGCTGATGAGGTCACCAAGGTAGTCTTTGAGAAACCTACAGAAGAGATGATGAAACATTTAAAGCCCCTTTACATCAGGGCCTATATTAATGGGAAGATTTTTGGAAGGGTCTTCGTGGATGGAGGGGCTGTGCTAAATGTCATGCTTGTGACAACCATGAGAAAACTGGGAAAAAGTCTTGAGGACCTAGTTCCCACCAACATGAAAATGTCCAACTTCCTGGGGGAACCTTCCAGAGCACTTGGAGTATTGATAGCTGAAGTCACAGTAGGCCCCAAGACCATCAAAGCAGCTTTCTTCGTGGTTGATGGAAAACCTTCCTATAGCGTGATTCTGGGAAGGGACTGGATTCATACAAGTCAGTGTGTCCCCTCTACTCTTCATCAGAAGCTCATGTTTTGGGTTGGAGACAACGTGGAAACAAATCAGCGAGATAAGAACCGCTTTTCGGTAGAGGTAAAAATGTTGGAAGCCTGTTCTATTCCCGCACCTAGGGCCTATTGCCATCCCAGAGGATTATGAGGAAGGGGTATGGAAAGCATGCAACCTTACTAATGAGGGGTTCAAGTTAAGATCTCGGTAGAACCACGGCCCAATGAGCAGAAAACTCATGAGTAGGGCATCCTGTACTCAAGACCTTTTGGGTCGGCTAGAAATCTTTAAGGCCGAGTCCAAAGCGATGGATGCCATGATGGAAGATTATGACACTGCAGAGGAAGAGGAGGTACTACTCTCCAGGGAGGAAGGTGTGGCAGCCAAGCCTGATGAGGTGTGTGCAGCCGAGCCTATGGAATTGGATTCCCCTCTTCACAAGACTGCTCCTGCGTTTGAGGCAGAAGATCCTTTAATTGAGATCAATTTGGGCACGACAGAACAACCCAGAATCGTGAAGGTGAGTGGATTGCTTGAGGAAGACCAACGGGGTAAGATAGTCGAATTAATCCAGCGGTACAAAGATTGATTTGCCTAGAATTAGTTCGAAATGCAGTGCAGCGAGAAGGTTGGTAGAACACAGGTTGCCTATCAAAGCAGGATACAAACCGTTCAAGCAGGCGCCTCGCAGGTTCAATCCCCAACTGATGCCTCAAATTAAAGCTGAAATTGAAAGACTACTGAAGGCAGGCTTTATAAGAACGACCAGGTACGTTGAATGGCTATCTAACATAGTCCATGTCGTCAAGAAGAATGGCCAGATAAGAGTATGTATAGACTACAGGAACTTGAACTTGGCCACTCCCAAGGATGAGTATGCTATGCCTGTGGCTGACATGTTAGTCGATGCGGCAGCTACGCATGGCATTCTCACCTTTATGGATGGGTACTCAGGGTATAACCAGATCTTTCTAGCAAAAGAAGACACTCACAAGACAGCCTTCAGGTGCCCGGGAGCATTGAGGATTTCTGAATGGGTGGTCATGCCTTTTGGGCTCAAGAATGCAGGAGCCACTTATCAAAGGGCCATGAATTCCATCTTCCATGACTTGATTGGCAAAACCATGGAAGTATACATAGATGACGTGGTTGTCAAGTCCGAGGATTTTGAAAGCCATCTAGTCGATCTAGAGCGAGGCCCTGAAAGGATGCGTGCCCGTGGGCTAAAAATGAATCCGCCAAATGTGCTTTTGGAGTGGCGGTGGCAATTTCCTAGGATTTTTGGTCCACCATCAAGGAATAGAAGTAGACAAGAACAAGGTGAAAGCTATCTTGGAAGCGACCTCCTAGGAATAAAAAGGAGCTGCAAAGTTTGATTGGTAAGATCAATTTCCTAAGGGCTGGAAAAATGAAGGCTTTTTCCCTTCTTTGAAATTAAAGGATCTGGAGGATATGGTATGGGGGAATGAGCAACAACAGGCCTTTGACCAAATTAAGCAAGCGTTGGCCAAACCTCCCGTGCTAACGCCTCCAGTGTCAGGAAGGCCACTCAAATTGTATATAGCTGCTGAAGAAGAGTCAATCGGCTGCTTGCTGGCGCAGGATGCCGATGACGGAGTTGAAAGAGCTGTATACTATCTCAGCCGCACCTTGAATGATGCAGAAACCAGATACACCCCTATTGAGAAATTATGTTTATCATTGTTCTATGCTTGTACAAAACTCGAATATTATTTGTTGCCTAAGGAAATATTAGTTTTGTGCAAAATTGATATTATTAGGTATTTACTTAATAGGCACGTCTTCTGGTCGTGATCGAAGTGGGCCATTAAGTTAAATGCTTTCGCGCTAAAATACGTTAGTTAAGAGCAATGAAAGGCAGGCGGTAGTCGATTTTTATTTCAACACCCTTGTGTTGAAGTCAAAGACCCATTAGCCGAACACGTTGCATGTATTAATTTGAAACCTTGGGTCTTGATGTTTGATGGGTCACGAACCCAAAAGGGGTAGGAATCTTGGCATCACCATCACTGATCCAACTGGGAAAAGTTGGAAATTCATGTGTCAGCTGGATCTTGGTATTCTAATAATCAGGCAGAATACGAAGCTTTGATTTTAGGGCTTAAGATCCTGGCAGCCATGAAAACAAATTATGTTCAAGTCATGGGAGATTCACAGTTGGTAATAAAACAGCTAACTGGGGAGTATAGATGCAATAACCCTAACTTGAAAGAATGCTATGAAACGACTAGCAAGCTACTTCGCTTGTTTGCTGATGCAGTAGTACATCACATTCCTAGAGAAGAGAATGAAGAGGCTAATGATTTGGCTCAACAGGCCTCAGGGTATAAAGACATGATAGTCAAAGTAAAACATGAAGAGTACCCAATCTGGGAGTGTGCACCAATAGGAGCGATCGACTCTTGGAAACAAGAGTTAATCGACTATCTTAAAGATCCTTCAAGCAGTACTGACTTCAAACTCAAGCAGAAAGCACTCAAATACGTATTGGTAGACAATGAAGTTTACAGGAGAGCCATCAATGGAGTGCTACTCAAGTGTATTGACAAAGAGGAATCCATGAAGGTCATGGGGGAAGTACATGAAGGAATTTGTGGATCTCACAGGGCTGGACCCACGATGAAATGGCTAATATACCGACATGGATATTATTGGCCTACCATCACAGCTGATTGTTATCAGTATGCCAAAGGATGTGAGGCGTGTCAGCTGCATGGTCCAATTCAAAGGGTTCCAGCCGAAAATCTCCACCCAGTGATAAAACCTTGGCCATTCAGGGGATGGGCAATGGATTTAATAGGCAAAATCTATCCACCTTCGTCCAAGAGGCATGCGTTTATCATAGTTGCGACTGACTACTTCACCAAGTGGGTAGAAGCCCAGCCGATGGTGAATGTGACTCAGGAGGAGGTGATTAGGTTTATACAATGCCAGATCATATATAGATTTGGAATACCTGAAACCATCACCACGCAGATCAAGGCACTATGTTCCTTTGGGGAGAAAGTGGTGGCCTTCGACAACAATTTGGGATTAAGTTACTTCACTCATCCCCTTATTATGCTCAAGCCAATGGGCAAGCTGAGGCCACCAACAAAGTTCTTATTGATATAATCAAAAAGAACATTGAGGATAAGCCAAGGAAATGGCATGAAACACTGAATGAGGCATTGTGGGCGTGAGGAACTCAAGTGTAGTGCGATTGGATTTACTCCGTATCGGCTAACATATGGCCAAGATGCGATGTTACCCTTAGAAATAAACGTGACTTCACTAAGAGTAGCAAAGCAAAACTCACGAGCCTGGATGAATATCAACGAGGCCATGTTAATGGAATTAGATTCGGCTGACGAAGATCGACTCATGGCCTTAGATCAGATTGAGCATAGCAAGCAAAAGATGGCTAGGGCTTACAACAAGCGTGTGAAGCCAAAAAGGTTTGTTGAAGGAGACCTGGTTTGGAAAACCATACTACCTGTTGGGATCAAGGATCCTAAGTTTGGGAAATGGTCACCAAATTGGGAAGGGCCATTCATTGTTAGCAAAGCTTATCATGGTGGTGCTTATCGACTAGTCAACATGCAAGGTGAAGAGCTAAATAGAAGCATCAATGGAAAATACCTCAAGAGATATTACCCTACTATGTGGGAAGGCATATTGGAGAATTAAAAGCAGGTGCATTAGCATAAAGGCAAAATTGTTTGTGGTGACCACAGTGGCCACCTAGCCAAAATTACAAAAGCTTAAATGTGAAACTAGGAAGCTGCGCCTCCGGGAACCTCACTTAATTTTTCCTCAACCTGGCAGGACTGGATCGGCCGACGATGCAAGAGCATCGATCATGGCGAAGCCGACTATATCTGGGATAGGTTCTGGCGGCACTTCGCCTAATGCCTCCATTGAGGAAACAACGACATCTTCGAGGATCGCCTTGGCGGCGGTTGAAGGATCGGCCGCTACGATAGCTTCTGCTTTCCTAACCTCCTCTGGCGATGCTTGAAGGAGTGCGAAGCTTGATTGGCCTCGGCTAACCAGTAGCGACTAGTCTCAAGATCTTTGTCTAAGCTTTGTCTTACGGCGCCAAGACCGCTACATCACGATCCAAAGAGGAAGATTGTTCGCCATCATACGGCGTGAGATTGGTTTTGAGAATCGAAGCGAGAAGACATGGTGGGCTTGGTTGCTAGGTGAAAGATGAAGAGGTTGGAGATGGTGAAAGCTACGGGAGTTAGAGTGGAAGTAAGCGTAGGAGGTAATTCGACCGATGAGTATTTAAAGGAAAAGTAAATCGCGATAGTGGGATTTAAAGGCGAATAAATCGGATGGATGAGGATTAGCCGTTACGCGATTCAAAAGTTGTTGTTAATGGATGACCTCGCATTTATGATTTAAAAAGGTGATTTAACTTAAATCATTACGCCGCCCCAGCCTAAACCTAGGATGTTACGGCTGAGACAGTGTAGGGAGGCAATTGTTTACACCCAAAATATTCACCAGAACCAGCCGAAGCTAGTCCCAGTCGAATGGATCAAATAGCCGATTGTTCAAAGAAATGGTAGATGTTCCTACCTCGATATCGGCGTGTCGGTCACCGATAGGTTCGAAAGCGAAGCGGAAGCTATACATGGGCCTTGGGTGATTGGGCTTCAAGGAAGATATTCGAGCCCATGGGGATAGCATGGAGTCACTTATGGGATCAGATTCTTGCTCCACGAGTCGAGTGACGTGGGAGTACTTTTGAATTAATTAAATATCCAAGGAAAAACTGATTAAGATTGTTCCCCATGGTTTTAGGAGCTGAGCGAGGGAATCTGAGGAGATCTTTGCACATAGAGGACCGTTGGTTGAAGGGATGTGGCCATAATGCACTAATGCGCCTAGTTTTTAGGATCGTGGTTAGTGGGGCATGGCACGACTCAGCCGAATAACTGCCAACTAGGAATGTATCAGTGTTAGCCAACTGAACGTGGTAGATAGGGATAGTTCTTAGTTGCTACTATAAATACCCAGTTGTACATACATTTTAATCGATCGATCAATCAAATAACTTATATTTTTTTCGCTCAAAGCTTTTATTCGCAGTTTATGTTTACTTTTGCGTCCCAGTTTTTATCTTAGTTCACTGACTTAAACCTCTCTGGAGTGAGTTAAGGGACCCATAACTAAGGAACATAGTTCCTTCCTTGGCGTAATCGCTTGAAGAAAAGGGAATCACCGTTGTGAAAGTTAGCCGATCTACGGCTAATTGACTTTGCAGACAACAATAAGTTAATATTAAGTTACCACACAAGGAGGATAGTCACTAAAATTGAACTATAGCCGTGTAGCAATCTCGGGGACGGTTGCCCTAGGAGGATCTCCCTTAGCCGGGGGTGTCAGGTACATATGCAAACTGGAAAGAGTGAAAGTACTCGTCAGTGCATAACCCCAGATGTGTGGCGTGCGGTCTTCTATTTGCATCGTCCATCGGATGCTCGACAAACACAGGTATGCGACATCTATCTCTTGAGTGGACATAGGCACTCCAATGACCTCGCGAGGAGACCGCATAATGCCTTGAACATAGCTATACCGGCGCAATACTTGCTCAGAAAGATGGGCAATCATCAACGGGTCGCACCTGATCCATCGAAATCTAGGCCTTCCTCGTGTACATTTTATATGGATTGTAACTATTTGATTTTGCGTTACCTTGGCACTATTTTTTTATGAAATCTTGGTACTATTTTTTTTAAATGAAATCTTGGTATTATTTATACTTGTATTGAGTAGCATCTCTGTCATAAAATATAAGCTCTATTTATCTATCAATCTATTTATATATTAGTGGAAATACTTTAAATAAAGGGATTTTTTTTCAACTAGCTCTATATCAGCTATCCTCTCTGGCACTATCGGCATCCATTATGGGCACGTCTTGATTCATTTCAAGGTTACAAAATTCTACCATATGTTATACACACACTAAATGTCTATTCTGTAAATGCAATTTAGTGAAAGGCCTAGCAATGAATTAATCTTTGACAGGGTCATTTGGAGAGGCTCAAACAATGGGTCTCAATGGGTTTTGTTTTACTCATTATAGCCATCATCCTTCACTTTACAGATGGTAAGTTAGTTTGACAAGCACCTCTCAAAATCTATTTTAAAAAACATGTCATTTGAGTGCTAGTTAAATCTTAACAAAATTTTCATGGAACCCTGCAGCTATCCCAATTAATAAGCAACTTTATAGCTTTAGCTATGTATGTTTCACAGCTGGGGCAGCTGGAATTGTCTTCTCTGGGCTCTACATATTGGTAGGTAAAAAGAATATGCACTATTCAAGTAAAGAAAGTTCCTTCTTATTGGTTAACAATAAAATAATTGTTTCTTCTGTTTTTTTGCTTTTCTTTCACCTTGTGGATTTTCTTTAATGCTCTTGATAATCAAACAGATTGATGTTTTGGGGATCCGTTCTCCATTTTTATTCTTGGAGTGGATTGGAATGAATGCTATGTTAGTGTTTGTGATGGCAGCTGAGGGCATTTTCGCAGCATTTGTAAATGGCTGGTATTATGAAGATCCAAATAACTCACTAGTAAGAAGCAACCCCTTTTATTTCTATTGTATATATGGTCTTAAATTAATTAATTAACTAATTAATTATCATAATTTTCTATTATGTTACTCTTTACAACTAAATCATTTTGCACATGAAAATATATATAAACCAGGTACATTGGATCAAGAAGCATGTGTTTGTCAATGTTTGGCACTCAGAGAGAGTGGGAACTCTCTTATATGTCCTCTTCGCAGAAATCACTTTCTGGGGAGTGGTTTCTGGCATCTTGCACAAGCTAGGAATATATTGGAAATTATAAGAGTATGTTTGGATAGAGGGTTTTGAAGAGGAGGGAAGGGAAGAGAATGACCTTTTTAAAAAAAAATTAAAGAAACTATAAAATGTTTCAAAAAAACGAAAAAAATGTGATTGAAATGTTATATAATTATCTATTATATTACTCTTTCAATTTTATTTTAAATCTCAAATATATATGAATCCATAGAGTTATTTCTCCCAAGAGAGTATACTCCAAAATTCTGGTATATATGGTGGGTCCAAAAGGGAATTAAAGCGACAGAGCATCATATGTCATATACTTGCGACAATATCATGTGATTGTGCAATGCTACTCAAAAACGGTACACGAAAAGACATATAATGAGATTTGTTGGGTATCTAAGTGTGAAGAGTAAAATAAAGAAGAAGTCTTATATTGCCTAATAATAAACATAATGAAGAGTATATAAGAGGTTATCCTATTATCTTAAGATTTTGGGAATAAATATGATCAAAATTTTTTAATATTTTTCTTGAAAATTCCCAACAAGTGGTATTAGATGGTTCCATTAAAGGTGCCCCGATATGATTAAGCCATTGACGTTTTAAAAATCATATTTCCTATTTTTTTTTCTTTTCTTTTTACCCTGTTTGAGAAAATATTTTTCCTAAGTGAACAGAAAATGTCCGAGACTTAAATATCCCAGACACATTTTTTGTTGGACAGTGCATTCATTGACATGATGTTAAGCTGTTCCCCCCATTTCAGAACGACAGCGAGAAAACAACTGAAAAGGCAACCACATTTTATTTTATTTTATTAAAAACTGAGAACGAAAGCAAATTATGCATCACATATAATCTAATGTAAGTGGCGTAGATAAACATAGTCATAAACCATATTTTTTTGTAGGATACCATGTGTTATGGGCCGGCTTCCGAGTTGGGCTCCTAACTGGATCACCGAGCTGAGCCCAACTAATGTGTTACGGACCGGTCCCAAGGCGAGTTCCAGCATGTCCACCAAACCAAGTCGGCCCGGCTCGGTTCCGACCTCTTCGAGCTCGGCGAGCTACATCCGATCCCCAAGGCGTCAAATCGGTCCTCAGACGATCGCCCTGCGATAACGCCGAAAGCGAGGGCGATCCGACTCATGACCTCGGAAGGATACACCTGGAGACGAGGCTTGGGGCGTTGTCACTCGTAGAATGAGGATCACGCAATGGCAGATGCGTGACGGACTTGGCGGTAGATATCCGAATAGATGGTGATCCTTGATGCGTAAGGGAGGAGTCACCGCGCACAGATTCCGGATCGGTAGTTATCCTCGCCTGGCGTGGCTCCACTATATAAGTTTGGACCCCAGGTTTCGGGACACTCTCATTCTCTCTACACTCCTCTAAATCTAAAACTCATCTCTATGATGCGAGCTCTATGCTCACCCTAAAAGCCCTATCTAACTTAGGCATCTGAGTGCCTTTGCAGTACCACCCACCGGCCTGAAGGAGGAAGGACATCGGCGCTGGAGGAGGAGTACTCATCCTGCAGCTCACCACCCGATTCTGAAGCAAAGAATAAAGGCAGAGGAGCAAAGGTACGACCTTGCACTATTTCGTGCATTAACATTGGCGCCCGCCGTGGGGCCCGGTAAAACTAGCCTGGGCCTCAAGGATACCACGCGAGCAAGACGACGAGAACCAAGAGCACGGTGAACTGGTGATCGCCACCGGAGGAATCAAGCCAGAACTCTGTCAGCCAGAGCCGACGGCCACCTAAAGATCCGATCTTGAAGCACCTTAAGTCCCGATAAAACTTTTCCCGGGCCTCAAGTTTCATTATGCATCTCATCACGAGGTGTAGCATACGCATGCCAGAACACAATGAAATCCTCGAAAAAGCGATCATAAGTAGATCGGTCATTATTGAGCGACTTGGGAAAATAAGAATGCATCAAACGTGGGGCCTCCCCATGACGAGCACATTCATCAGTCGATCTAATCGATATGGCGATGATGCTTAGTTTAATCTTATAGGAAGTATCATACCGCTTATCTAATGCTAGTTGCGAATCATATCTCCTCTCCTAATATTCAAATTGGAAATATCCTATCATATTTTTTGCTAACTACTTTTTGGAGAGGTCAAGATAAAAATCAAATCTTTGGTATCCAAAGAATCAGAATCTTGGTCGACCACACAAATCTTGGAAGAAATCAAGATATGCTTGGCAAAGCTTGACCAATCAACTTGGTCAACCTTATCCCAACTATCGCTAATGACCTCAACTATTGAGGATATTCGACCGGCCTCAACTCGGATAGTCGGATGACCTCGATTATTTGGAGGAGATCAAGTCAACCACATTCTTGACCTCAACAACTCGGACGACCACAGATACGTCCCTCAAAACCAGGTGCTATTTTTCCATGTTTCTTTCAGCATCTCATCCTTAACTATGAACCATCAACGATTCGTGTCACTTTATTCTTTATTACCTGGAGCATTGTATAAGGTCTTCTCGCATGACATTTTATGTTTGCCCAAACTTTCGAGCAAGGTATAATTTGTCATTTAAATGGATGATGTACTTTCACATTGTTGATGGCTAACCTCAACAGATCAGTATATAGACAACCAACAGGTGGATACCCAGTCCAGTGCTCGGGCGACCTACCAGGCCCACCTCAATAATTTCAATATTCAGACGGCTTTAAACTCGGCTACGTCGTTGACCTTGATTATTTGATGACCTCAACCTTGCCGCTTGGACAGCCAAATCGACTACTCTCACAGGGAAGTATAAAACTCGACTACGAGCACTTTACTCATAGCATAAAAATTAATGCTAACTTTATTACATCAAGTTGTTGCAAGATTGTCTATACTTCGACATGAACAGTGCCCCAAAACCAAAGGTCGAGCCCACCGCGGAGCTCGGTACCCAGTGTCGGAAGAAGCTCGACCTCGACACGACCCCCGTGTGTTCAAAGACCCCAGGTCAGCATAGAGGCCTGGCGAGCTCTAAAGCAGATCGAAAGGTCGCCAGTCGACCTAAGCGACCCCTGTGGTTCCGAAGACCCCAAGTCAGCATAAAGACTTGGTGTACTCATTCGCAGCTCGACCCCTGTGGTCCTAAACCCAAGTCAGCATAAAGGCTTGGTGGGCTCATTCGCAGCTCGACCCCTGTGGTCCTAAACCCAAGTCAGCATAAAGGCTTGGTGGGCTCATTCGCGGCTCGACCCTTGTGGTCCTAAACCCAAGTCAGCATAAAGGCTTGGTGGGCTCATTCGCAACTCGACCCCTGTGGTCCTAAACCCAAGCCAGCATAAAGGCTTGGTAAGCTCGCTCGCAACTCGACCCCTGTGGTTTCCAAGACACCAGGTCAGCATAGAGGCCTGGCAAGCTCTAAAGCAGCTCGGAAGGTCGCCAGTCGACCTAAGTAACCCCTGTGGTTTCCAAGACACCAGGTCAGCATAGAGGCCTGGCAAGCTCTAAAGCAGCTCGGAAGGTCGCCAGTCGACCTAAGTAACCCCTGTGGTTTCCAAGACACCAGGTCAGCATAGATGCCTACAAGCTCTAAAACAGCTCGACTAAGGTTACTGCCGACCCTGTGGGTTTCAAGCCACCAGGTCAAAGATAAAGGTGCAGCGAGCTCTAAAGCACCTCATTTAAGGTCGCCTGTCGAGCTGAACGAGACCATTGTGGTTTCAAAGACACCACGTCAGCATAAAGACGTGCCGAGCTCAAACGCAGCGCGACAAAGACTAACCCCTGCGGTTCCAAAGATTCTAGGTCAGCATAGAAGCCTGGCGAGCTCTGAAGCAGCTCAGAAGATGATAACTCGACCTGAAGAAATGCCTAACCGGCTCCAACCATCATAGAGACCTAACAGCTCAAAACGATGCTCGGATTAGACAAGCACTCGACTAATGTAGTTACAAGGGACTAATGTTCCAAACTTTCAATTTGAAACAAATCTTTCGGGGGGAAGCCACCCGAGGACTACACTACCTTATACTACCCAAGGACTACAGGAAAGCATGAAAAGAAAGTAAAGTAAGTCATCATCACTTAGTCAAAATTGATCATTCATAGGAAAAGGAATTGCAAGAGGTGGTTTTCAGGTGAGCAATTACAAGATCGGAACTAAAGAAAAGCAAAAAAGCACAAGTTACACAAGGGCATTCCCTTGGTTTTCAATAACGAGATCGGGAGCGATCACCTTCACTTGGGCCAGGCACCATCAAAAACCTCCTTAAAAGTGGGGAGCACTGAAGCCTTTTTACCCCTCGAGATGAAGTCGAGCTCTCCACGAGCTCGGAAAGGGTGGAGCTCTCCATGAGCTCACCAACAAAGACCAGCTCTACACGAGATCGGATAAGTAAAGCTCTCCGTGATCTCACTAACAAGAAGCAGCTCTCCGTGAGCTCACCAAAGTGACCAGCTCCCATCAAGACTTCAAATGTAGAGGCCTATATCTCAACATGCACCTCGATTCTTCAAATTCAAGTACAAATTTTAGGTGGGAGTAGACCACCATAGGTCAGAGCTCGACCAATTCAGAGACCTATAGTCCGAACCTATTTGGAGTTCTACCTACCTTAATCTTCAAGTCAAAGGTCAAGTTTGGGGTCGAAGCTCTACCCATAGTTCGAACCTATTTACAAGCTCTCCTTGTACTTCAACACAAGTACTTATTGGAGCCCGACCTGCTCGGAGCTCATCCTCATCTGAGCTCGACTCAACCAGTTCAAAGCTCGATCTGCATTTAAGCTCCCCGTGTTCGAGAGATCACTGGGTAGATAGTTGGAAGACCGCAGCGATCTGGATGATCTCAAACCTCGCAGATAATTGGATGACCTCAAGTCGCGCATCAGATACCGGCTCATACCTTATAGGTCATCTCAGGTTTTTGATATCATACGCCGCATATCAGATCATTCGACCTACTACTCTCAAGGAGTAATTATGCTATTTCTAGCTTAGCAAGAGCAATTCTATGACGGGATCAACTCTTACAAGGTATTTGGAGAAAACCAAATACTTGCACTCTAAATATATGCTCAGCTAATCGGCAAGCAAGTCTAGGGGGCTGGACAGAGATAGGACCAAAAGAACCTTGTGATCACTTCTTGGCGACCTTTATAGGAGAAGAGACTGTCAACACGTTGGCCCGAGAACTGGGGTGACTTTCTCTTTCTTGGCCTTCCACCCAGCTCGAATTCTGACCTAACGAAAAAACAATTAGACCCTGTACCTTTTCAGGCAAAGGGTCTAGGGGGCTTGTGTTATGGGCCGGCCTCAGCCGGGCTCCTAATCGGATCACCGAAGTGAGCCCAACCAATGTGTTACTGGACCAGGTCTGGCGAAGTTCCAAAGATGTCCACCAAACCAAGCCGGCCAGGCTGGCCCGAAACCTCTTGAGCTCGGCGAGCTACATCCGATCCCAAGGCGCCAAATCGGTCCTCCAGACGATTGCCCTGCGATAACGCCGGCGGGCGGGGCGAGCCGACTCATGACCCTCGAAAGGATACACCTGGAGACGAGGCTTGGGGTCGTTGTCACTCCGTAGAATGAGGATCACGCAGCCGGTACGTGACGGACTTGGCAGGTGGGAGATATCCGGAACAGATGAGCTGATCCTTGATGCGTAAGGGAGGAGTCACCGCGCGCAGATTCCGGATCGGTAGTTATCCTCCTTCTGCGTGGCTCCACTATATAAAGGGGGCTGGACCCCCCAGGTTTGGACACTCTCTATTCTCTCTACACTCCCTCTAAATCTAAAACTCATCTCTATGATGCGAGCTCTATTCTCACCCTAAAAAGCCCTATCTAACTTAGGCATCGGAGTGCCTTTTGCAGGTACCCCACCCGCCGGTCTGAAGGAGGAAGGACATCGCGCCCGGAGGAGGAGTACTCATCACAGAGCTCACCACCCAGTTACGAAGCAAAGAATAAAGGCAGAGGAGCAAAGGTACGACCTTGCACTATTTCGTGCATTAACACCATGAATCTTGTCCAAGGACGGACCAGAAACTCAAGTTGTGGGGCAATACTAAACCATTTGCTCAGAAGACATTACATGTAACATTTTATATGAATAGTCTTTAGAAAATCCATGTTTTAACCAACATGCACAAATTCTATATATTTTAAACATAAGTAGTGAACTATTCAAATTGAAACCAGTATTGATGAACACTATACATAAAACAGAAATGTTTTTTGAACACAAAAATGGACATAAATACAGCGACACTGTATGTCGTACTGTATCCATACAGTATGGACAAATATATCTTTTTTTTCAAAAATATATATTTTTTAATTTTTTTTTTAGATTTTTTAAATTGGTTAAGACAGATTTTGGCATTAACCAGATAATGAATAGCATTAACCAGATATTTGAACTTGATTAATCAGATAAGAAAAAGTTTCAGGATTTAGCATTAACCAGATAATGAATAGCATTAACTAAATATGTGAACTTGATTAACCCGATAAGAAAATGAAATATCCAAAAGTTTCAGGATTTGACATTAACTAGATAATGAATAGCATTAACCAGATATGTGAACGTGATTAACCATATAAAAAAATCTGTAATATTTTTTTAAAATTTTTTTTGTAAAAAGAAAAAAGTGTCCGTACATAATCCGTATAGTATGGACTGGTGTCCTGTATTTGGTATTCTATTTTATGTCCAATTAACAGCACTGTGCATAAAAAGTGGCTGCATTAAGGGGTTGCGTAAATATAAAAAAAAAAGTCCAAAACATTTGAAAAAATGAAGTGTCTGTTAAAAAAAAAAAAGCAAATTATGTGCCCCACTCTACATATTAATATATTATATAAATAAAATGCAAAACAATTAATCTGATTGATTTCGTAAGTAAGTTTCATTGATGTGCTGCACAAATGGAGTGCAAATTCTGTTAAAAAAAAAACAAATGGAGTGCAAATAATATGTATATACTAGTATTACTCACAATTCACAAAGTTACAAATCTAAGTGGGGGTAAATGCCCCCAAAGCTTTCAACGTGGTTCCGTCCTTGATATTCTTGTCCCTCGCGAAGTCAATATATGTATGATGATTGATGCTGACAAATGGGAATGATAACAAAGAAAATCTTAAAATATCAGCTTATAACATTATATGGGAAGAATTTTACGGCGTAACAACAAATGGGATTCTTGATGTTGACGAAAAAAAGATTCCCTATACAAATTAGTAATTTTAGCACCAAAAGCTTCCAAAAGATGAGACATCAGTAATCAAGCTATGCCAATAACTGGAACGCATCCTAAGAAGAGTAATGATAGATAGACATTCTACAATACCATAATAAACATATCATTTTTTATTATTATTGATAAGTCACACGCAAGTCAGTTGGCTATACGGTGTCACTCTATGATCTCAAAAATATGTTGTCCATTTAACATTTTCGATCCTAAGAAAGATGCAGCAGCATAAAAACTTAATAAAAAACAAAAAGGGTAAAAAAGAAAGGAAAAATAATAAGGTTAATCTTGAAGATGTCAAAGAAAAAGAAAATAATTTATCAATGGAAGGGCAACGTGAGGAAGCACTTTGTCTTGTTTTAAGTTTGTAAAGCTTGCTTTAAAACTCAAGAATGATATGGTATAGAATCAGCAAGCTTGTTTGTTCTCACAGTTAATATTCCCATGCTTATTTTAAAGCTACGGACAAGAAGGGTGATTTTATTCATGCTAAAGCTTCAATTGAAAGCTATCCCAATGCTAACATTTAATGACTTATAAAACCCCAAAGAGCATGAACAAAATATTGTGTCCTGTCATGAGCTCTTTATCAACACTGTGGATTCCATTGAAGATGAGATTTGAACAATCGGAATTCAAAAGAAAAGGAACTCACAGGGTAGAATGAGAATGAATCATTCATTTCAATTAACCATCAAGTGGTGATTACAAGGGTATTTATACAACTAAAATGTAAAACTAACAAACTAACTATGAGCTGAAACTAACTCATAACAAACTAACTCACTCTAGTAAACTAACTAACTCTAGTTAATTTACATAACAAACTGACTTAAGCAATAACAAACTTATTAACTAATCTAACCTTGTGATACCCTTTAACTGTTTGAAAGATGACGACATTATACAAGTTCATCCTTGAACCAAATTTTTTCACCATATTATCCTTCGAAAGTCTTCAATCCCCAAATATGATTTACCCAATGCTGGAGGTGAGCTTAAGTATGATTGGAGGATATGTCTGTTGCACTTATTTCTTCTCATATGGAATTTAGTTTACAACAATGCATACATTTGTACTTGCACTATAGAAGGAATAAGGAACAACAACAACAAAGCCTTTTTCCACTAGGTGGGGTCGGTTACATGGATCAAACGACGCCATAGTGGTCTATCATGAATCATATCTATAATGAAACCATTGGCCTCAAAGTCCTTCTTAATAGTTTCACCTACAGTTCTCCTTGGTCTTCTATTCCTCTAACACCTGAGTTGTCTTCCATCTGATCAACTCTCCGTACTACTGAATCCACCGGCCTCCTCCAAACATGCCTAAACCACCTCATCCGAGATTAAACCATCTTTTCCACAATAGGTGCCACCCCCACTCCTTTTCTGATACTATCATTTCGGATCTTGTCCCGTTTAGTCTTGCCACTCATCCATCGCGGCATCCTCATCTCTGCCACCTTGAGCTTATTCTGGTGTTGACTTTTTACCGCCCAACATTCAGTCTCATACAACATCGCAGGTCTTATCGTTGTTCGATAGAATTTTCTTTTTAACTTTGGTGGGACTTTGTTATCACATAAAACACCTGATGCTTTTCTCTATTTCAACCACCCCGCTTGAATTCAATGGTTTACATCTCCCTCTATTTCTCCGTTGTTTTGTATGATGGACCCAAGGTATTTAAACTTAGTGACTTGTGGTATTATATAGTCCCTAACTTTCACCTCTATACTAGAGGTGTTTTGCCTTTTACTAAACTTGCATTCCATATACTTCGTCTTACTCCTACTCAAGCGAAATCCGTGTGTCTCTAGAGCTTGTCTCCAAGTCTCAATCTTTTCATTTATCTCCTCCCTCGACTCCTCGACTAGGACAATATCATCTGCAAACAGCATGCACTGTGTTGCTGGCTCTTGTATGTGTTCTGTGAGCACATCTAAGACCAAAGTAAATATATAGGGGCTTAAAGCCGACCCTTGGTGCAGCCCTATAGTGATCGAAAAATCTTCTGTGGATCCGCTTTGAGTCCTCACATTAGTAGTGCATCATCATACATATCCTTGATGGCTCGGATATAGGCCACGCGAACCCCTTTCTTTTCTAGAGCTTTTCACAAGATCTCTCAGGCACTCTATCATACACCTTTTCTAAGTCAATAAAAATCATGTGTAAGTCTTTTTTATCCCCCCGGTACCGCTCCATAAGATGATACAATAAGTAGATTACTTCCATAGTCGATCTCCCAAGCATAAAACCAAATTGATTATCTGTAATATTTGTTTCCTTTCTCTGTCTCTTCTCACTCACTCTTTTCTATAGCTTCATAGTATGACTCATGAGTTTAATCCCTCTATAATTAGCGCAAGTCTGTATGTCTCCCTTGTTCTTATATATCAGAACTAAAGTGTTTCTCCTCCATTCATCCGACATTTTCTTTGAGCAAAATCTCGTTAAATAACTTGGTGAGCCAATGAATGCCTGTATCTCCTAGGCTCTTCCAAACCTCAATAGGAATATTGTCTGGTCCGGCAACCTTGCCATTATCCATCATTCTCAAAGCCTCTTTAACTTCATGCTCTTGAATTCTCCGATAAAAGGTGTAGTTTTGCAGCAAGCAAAAGTCTGGAACATGTATACTCTCACAAATTACTAAAGCTTGATTTAAGCTTCTAACTCATTATTACTATCCAGACACCATTGATCAATCATGCTAACCTCAAATTTCTATAAAGGGATCATCCACTATGCAGAAAAATTATAACTACAATAGGTGTCACTAGTCCAATTACTTTTGGCTCCTACCTTGTACTTATTTATAACCAAAATTTTCCTTGTTATGCAGAAAAATATCATATGTATATCATCATACTCCTTGCAATTTCCAGCCCTTTTACTTGTAAATCTCTCATAACTTTTAGAGCTCTTAACCATAATATAGCTATCAACAGAAATCAAGAGCTGTTTTCCATAATAACCAAAATTTAATTCCAGCGGATTCCGGGTCGTTAACACACTTATCGATCTCGGTATAAGTATTTCAAATTCCCAAAGGAGTCATCAACTTCCTCATATTTCTACCCAATAACCTTTTCTCGAGGCCAAGGAGATCTGCTCTAAACTAGTCCCTTGTGGATGGCAAGTTTTGATCAAATATGTTTAATCATTTAACATACGTTGCCAAGAACTTTATAGGTGTTGTCACCATCTCTATTCAGCTTTCTTTGCTTCCGTAAAATGCAATTTACTTTGCTGATATGTTTTTCAATCAACATTATTAAGAGAGGATAATGTAACCAGATTTGGCATTTTCCATGTATATAATGCATACACCAAAACACCACTAAAATATAACCCCTCACAAACCATTTCATTTATAGCATGCATTGCTTATTTACTAATTTTTTCTTAAACAAAAATCAATCACTGTTTTTCTCTACTTAAATCTAGAGCTAGTAAGTTAGACGTGAATCACGGAATTCGAGTGATAGTCTGGATAGCAACTATTGTCGCACAACAGATCGCCGTAGAGAATCAACACGATTGGCCGAGACAACAAACAAAGGAGCAAGCTATTAGAGGTCCAGTTAAACCAAATTGTCAGGGCAAAGGACAAAGATGAAGACAACAACAAGGAACATCTTATCTCCATCCTCAGGGAAATGAACACAATCAGAATTGTCATGTGGCGTTGGCTATTGGGAATGGCCAGGAGTTGAAGTGGCACTGTCACCAATATGGAAGCAAGGAACAGTTAGCTGATGAATGCTCATTGAAGGACCGACTATGCTGTAACTGCAAGAAGCCAGGATGTTTTTCTAAGGACTATCAATTGCCAGATGTGGATCAACTACAGATGCTGCGAAGGTTGCGTGCCCAGCTACTGGAGGATATGTCTACATGATAGACAGAAGAGGGAATCACAAGCATCGATAGCCGAAGACACACTACTTCAATGGTGAAGATGAGGAGCACAACGTTAACAGTAACCAACCAAAGAAAGATTATGCTTTAACTGCAAGGAATTGGGATATCTGTCAAGAGACTGTGAAGTACCACGAGCTGAGTCTATTGTCAACAATGTTGAAACTACAAGGCCAACCACTAAGGGACGTGTCTACACCCCAAGTAGAGCAGAGAACTCATCATCTGAAGACTTCATCGCAGGAAATGCGACATAATGGAGTTGAGCGGGCCGAGATTTACGAGAGAGATTATCCGTAGGTGACGCTATAATTATCGTATTATATGTATTATGGTGTGCGCGTGGTTCTAAGTATAGACCACACAAGTGTTTTAACTCTGTGATGTATTTCATTATTATACTGGATTCCAAAATCCAAATTTTTATTATACTTTTGGTATTACGATAGATGTTATTGTGATTGTGTATAATTATTTGTAAGTGATGTTGTTGATCTTGTGGTTAATAATTTTTAGAATTTTCTTTTCCTTTTGGTGTCATGATCATGGTTTAGACAATTTTGTAAATCCTATTCCACTTTATCTTGTCTTTAGACACATAGATGGCTTAGTAGAATTTTGGGGTGGGGGTCACTTTTCCTTTCACATTCTCCTTAGCCGATTCCTTTTAATAATAGAGGGGAGAATAAATTTTCTAGCGTGTTGGTGTTGGTAGAGAACTTCAACTTCCTTCTTTTCCTTCCCTTGTGAACCGTGAGGTATTTTGCTTCAGGACCTTCATTATTCCTTCATCCTTCTCCTAACTCGTGCCCAATCGTGTGGTGGTGAGAGGTGTTAGAAAACCAAACCTTCATCTTCTTCTTTCTCCTGCAAACCGTGAGCCTTAGGATGATTTTTGTGATGGATCCTCTCACATTTCTGAATGTAATAATGTTGTTGGTGATTTTGTAGTTGTTAATCGTGGCAATCCTCCTCTCTCTTCATGTTTCCAAACCGCAGGTTCCTGAAAGGTTTTAGGTGAGATTCAAACAAGATAAATGGAACAAACTTCAATGGCAACCAATAACTAAATAATAGCAACCAACCAATCAACAAGGTGCATGAAAAATAACACAAACAAAGGAGATAGGGAGTAGAGAAGAAAACACCGCAATTTAGTTACGCAGTTCGGCCCCAAAGAAGATGGCCTACGTCTGCGGGAGAGAGCAGCCCTCCGTTTCACTATCAATGAGTCTTACAAGAGATTACAATTGCTTTGAACCCCCTTTACAATGTCCACAAAGAACAAACCCAAGAGTTCCCAATCCCTCTCTCTTTTCCTCTATGATAAACTCTCAAGAACAACAATAGAGAAAGCCTTCAATCCTCCCTCTATTCTCTCCTAAGATCCCAAGGTGTTTAACAGTGTTTTCCAGCCCCTAAAACCTCACAAAGACGCTCAAGAACGGCTGCACACAACCCTAGAAAGACTGCACTTCGTGCTGACCCGTTTCTGCAGCGTCAGGTTTATAAAACCCGACTGTGAATCGATTCACCTAGTTAAAAAACTTCCCCTGCATGAATTAATGAAGTGAATCGATTCATGCAGGCTTCCCATGCGATTCACAGAGGCGTGCTTCGATTCACAGAGACTCAAACATGCTTGAATCGATTCACATAGCTAGGGAATCGATTCCCAGTGTTCAAGAAACACTTTCAAGCAATTCTATGATCCTCCAAACTGATTTTAAGGCACTCTAAACTCCACAATTCTCCACCTTGACTTCAAATCAGTGGTGATGCTCAACTTTATCCATCAACCACTAGCTGCTCTCTCCATTACTGGAATTACGTCTCAACGCAATTGATCAAGTCCAAGTGATCCTTGAACCTTGATCTAGGAAGATACTTGATGAACTTCTCACAACCATGCGTAATCCCCAAGTCACCAATCATATCCTTCTTTGCCACTCCACCTTGAGTTGTCTTCACATGCTTCAAACAAATTTTTCAAAGAGCCATACCTCCTTTTTTGGTTCTTCCCAGTATTCGTTCCAAGTGTCCTTTCCACAATGCCGAGATCCTTCATCTCAAATCCAGAAGCTAACTTCCCCTTGAGCATACCAATCTCCTCCTTGCTAGAACTTGCCTTTTGAATATCATTCACACTCTCCAACTCAAGATTGACCTTACATACAAGCCTCTCCTTGTACCTTGGTTCTTCAAACTCCGGAATACCTTCTATCTTCATGAAGTTCCACTTGCATCCAACTACCCTTGACTTTTTCGGTAGATTCACAAGTTCCCAAGTCCGGTTCTTCTCCAATGAATTCACACCTTCATTCATTGCCTTCAACCGTTTCTGACTCTCCATGCTTACCATTGCTTCACTGAAGTCCCTTGGTCCCGAGTCTTGAACCTCTTCAGTCACAAACAAAGCATAACAAACAAGATCAGCATACCCGTATCTCTTCGGTGCCACAGTCTCCCTCCTTTCCCTATCTCTTGCCAACTGATAGCCAGGATCCACTGTTGGTTGTCTTCCTCTAGAACCTGATGGTGGAGGACTATCCTCCTCTTCATCATTTCCGGTCTCACTAGTGGTAGACTCCACCTCAAACTGAGTTTTTTCCACCTCCACTTCTGAGCTACTATCCTCCAGGTCTTTGCACTTCATCCCCATGCGGGTCTCATCGAAAGTGACATCCCTGCTTATGATAACCTTTGACCCTCCAGATTCCAAATTCCACAACTTGTATCCCTTCACACCCTCCGGATATCCGATGAAGACACATTTCAAAGCTCTAACATCAAGCTTGTCCTGCTTGATATGCGCAAAAGCCAAAGCTCCGAAAACCTTCAACTTGGAGTAGTCCGCCGGTCTCCCACTCCAAACCTCCATAGGTGTCTTAAAGTCTAGCGTCGTTGATGGACATCTGTTGATCAAGTATGCTGTTGTACTCACAGCCTCGCCCCAGAAGCTTTTAGGTAACCCAGCTGCCAAAAGCATACTCCTCACCCGCTCCAAGATGGTCCTATTCATACATGTTGCTAGGCCATTTTGATGCGGTGAGCCTTCCACGGTCTTATGCCTCTGAATACCTTGTTTCCTGCAAAACTTATCAAAATGCTCTGAAAGAAACTCCAGGCCATTGTTAGTCCTTAAAATTTTCAGTTTAGTTCCTATTTGATTTCCTATGAGAGTATGCCATTCCTTGAACTTTTCAAAGGTGTCACTTTTGCTTTTCAAAATGTAGACCCATACTCTCCTAGAGAAATCATCAACCATGGTGAGAAAATAGGAACCACCCCCATGAGTACTCACTCTAGCCGGACCCCAAAGATCCGAGTGAATGTACTCAAAGAGTTTACTAGAATGATGCATGCCACCCCCAAACTCAACCTTATGATGTTTGTCTAGTATGCACTTATCACAAATTTCTAGCTTATCCAATTTATCACCACCTAGCAAACCTTGTTTAGCTAGTTCAACTAAACCCCTCTCACTAACATGCCCTAACCTATTATGCCATAACATGGTTTTATCATGCAAGGTTTGACTAGCTAATGATGCATGCCCAATAATAGTTGAACCCTCTAATATGTATAAACCACACATTTTAGTCCCCTTAGCTATTATCAATGCATCATGCGAAATTTTCATCATACCATGCTCAATACTAGTGCAATAGCCTAATCCATCAAACATGCTTATAGAAATTAAATTTTGCTTGAGTTTAGGAACATACCTCACATCTTGTAAAAGGAATTCACGGTTGTCATACATCTTAAGACGAATTGAACCCATACCTTGAACTTTGCACGCTTCGTTGTCACCAAGGCGAACTACTCCACCTTGCTTGAGCTCCAAAGTTTCAAAATATTCCTTCCTTGGACACATGTGAAATGAGCACCCGGAGTCCAAAACCCAACTCCTATCTGGTTCCCAACTCGTAACCACTAGAGCCCCTGCATCCTCATAACCATCCTCCATAGCAATCGCAACCTCCACGGAATCTTCATTGCCCCCTCTCTCGGGACAATCCCTCTTAAAGTGACCAACCTTATGACAATTAAAGCATTTGTACTTAGCTTTATTGTCCCCTTCCGACTTGGATTTCGCCTTAGGCTTTCCTTTACCGTTTCCTCTACTCTCATTCTTTCCCCTTGAGACACTCAAGCCTTCTCCACTATCTTCCACCTTCAAGTCTTGAAGCTTGGTTAGCTCCTTGGTCCTAATAGATTGTTGGACCTCCTCCAAAGTAATGGTGGACTCCTTGCCATAGAGGAGTGCATCCTTAAAGTGTTCAAAGGATCTAGGCAACGAATTTAATAAGAGCAGAGCCTTATCCTCGTCATCGAGCTTCACATCAATGTTCTGCAGGTAATCAATAATTTTGTTGAATTCTGCTAGTTGCTCCACAATAGGTTTGGTCTCTACCATCTTGAATGAGTAGAGATGTTGTTTCAGACATAACCTGTGAGCCAATGACTTTGTCATGTACAACGATTCTAACTTTGCCCACATCTCCGCCGCGGTTTTCTCTCTTGCAACTTCCTCAATGCCTTATCGCCAAGGCATAAGATAATGGCACTTCTTGCCTTATCTATCATCTCCTTCTTCTCCGATTGAGACAGAGTGACCGACATTCTTGCCTCACCCTTCAAGGCTTCAAAGCACTTCTGTTGAATAAGTATTGCTTCCATCTTCACCTTCCATAGACCGAAGTCATTATTACCGGAAAACTTCTCGATGTCCCATTTAGAACCCATGGTGCTCACTTGAATGATTTGTTCCTTCCCACAGACGGTGCCACTTGTTGAGATTCAAACAAGATAAATGGAACAAACTTCAATGGCAACCAATAACTAAATAATAGCAACCAACCAATCAACAAGGTGCATGAAAAATAACACAAACAAAGGAGATAGGGAGTAGAGAAGAAAACACCGCAATTTGGTTACGCAGTTCGGCCCCAAAGAAGATGGCCTACGTCTGCGGGAGAGAGCAGCCCTCCGTTTCACTATCAATGAGTCTTACAAGAGATTACAATTGCTTTGAACCCCTTTACAATGTCCACAAAGAACAAACCCAAGAGTTCCCAATCCCTCTCTCTTTTCCTCTATGATAAACTCTCAAGAACAACAATAGAGAAAGCCTTCAATCCTCCCTCTATTCTCTCCTAAGATCCCAAGGTGTTTAACAGTGTTTTCCAGCCCCTAAAACCTCACAAAGACGCTCAAGAACGGCTGCACACAACCCTAGAAAGACTGCACTTCGTGCTGACGCGTTTCTGCAGCGTCAGGTTTATAAAACCCGACTGTGAATCGATTCACCTAGTTAAAAAACTTCCCCTGCACGAATTAATGAAGTGAATCGATTCCTGCAGGCTTCCCATGTGATTCACAGAGGCGTGCTTCGATTCACAGAGACTCAAACATGCTTGAATCGATTCACATAGCTAGGGAATCGATTCCCAGTGTTCAAGAAACACTTTCAAGCAATTCCATGATCCTCCAAACTGATTTTAAGGCACTCTAAACTCCACAGGTGTCATGATCATGGTTTAGACAATTTTGTAAAATCCTATTCCACCTTATCTTGTCTTTAGACACATAGATGGCTTAGTAGAATTTTGGGGTGGGGGTCACTTTTCCTTTCACATTCTCCTTAGCCGATTCCTTTTAATAATAGAGGGGAGAATAAATTTTCTAGCGTGTTGGTGTTGGTAGAGAACTTCAACTTCCTTCTTTTCCTTCCCTTGTGAACCGTGAGGTATTTTGCTTCAGGACCTTCATTCTTCCTTCATCCTTCTCCTAACTCGTGCCCAATCGTGTGGTGGTGAGAGGTGTTAGAAAACCAAACCTTCATCTTCTTCTTTCTCCTGCAAACCGTGAGCCTTAGGATGATTTTTGTGATGGATCCTCTCACATTTATGAATGTAATAATGTTGTTGGTGATTTTGTAGTTGTTAATCGTGGCAATCCTCCTCTCTCTTCATGTTTCCAAACCGCGGGTTCCTGGAAGGTTTTAGGTGAGTGTCGTAGTTATTTTGCTTTCCACTCTTGTGTCTTTGTTAATGATCTCGTTGAAGATGGTTTTAAGTTTTTAAATGATATTTGTTAAAACTATGATTTAGTAGTAGAAGTTTGGAAATATTTTGTTTTCTTTCGTTGTAAAAGATAATTCAAAATTTTTAGTCCATCTTGTCTTGTTGGGAAATGCTTTTGAACTTGTTTTCTTTTGGAAAACCAAGTTTTATATGTGTGAGGCTAGATTTCAAGTTTTAATAAAAGGTTCGTAGTAATTTTGTTTTGTTGGTGTTTGATTTAAATTTTAGACTTTGAATTAAGTGTGTCTTGATGATTTTAAGGCAATGAAAAACCTAATCTCAAAAGAACCATAATGTTCTTGAGAAGGTCGAGTCTTGAAGAGATCAATTTGTGGTTTATGCAAATTAACTCTTGCTTTGTGTTATTTTTAGAAATTAGATGTTTTTAAAATTAAAGAGATTGGATGTTGGCTTTTGTGTTAGTAGAGTTTCGTTGGTGTTAGCATGTAGCCGTAACCCAATGTCGTCGTGGCTGTGTTCGTGATCGTGATGGAATAGAGATCGTAGTTTGGAATAAAGCATCATTCGCAAAGACTTCTTTAACATGGACACGTAGTACTGTGTTTTGTAGACATTTAAGTTGATGATGTAGTGTCTTACTTTAGTGAGGATATATGAATAAAATGTATGCTTTGTGTTTGATTATTTGAGTGTAATAATTATTATGTTGTTGAATTTCAAAGTTCAAAATTTATGATATGTTTTTAGTATTAACGTATAATTTTCCGAATTTTGATTTTTAAGTTAATTTTCGGGGACGCATTTTTTTTTAAGGAGGGTGGTAATGTAACATCCCAATTTTTATGAAAATTATTTTATAGTTTCCGACTACTTAAAAATAAATCATAGAGATTGATCACCTCAATGATTTGTTAAAAGTACGAAGAACAACAAAGATTTATCGTAAACAATTTACTGTTTTAACAATTAATTCAGATTAAGAGACAGTGTAGACGTATACTGTTTTTAATATGAATTAATATCGAAAAATGTGAAAGATTGTTGTTTGATTAAAGAAAATTATTTTATTGAAAGTCAAATAATTTTCAGGATTTAATAAATATTTTCAAGTCATAGTTTGAATTTTCATGGTTTAGTTATTGTATTAATTGTCTGTTTTATGTCATATTTAATATGACTATTATTTTAAAAAAAAATTCTTGTTAATTTTATTGTTTGATTAATTTCTATATGATAATAGAAATTGAAATTAGTGATCCTCACTAATTTACAGTTTTTATTACGCTGCGAGAATTCTATCGAATTCTACCGTAACTAGGCTATTGTGTGTGTTTCTAACTGAAACATGTCCAAACGTGATCCAAATTTTATAAAATTTTAGATCTTAGCATTTTCCAATATTTAGGATTTATTGTAAGTTTTCTAGAATTTTTGGGCATCAGAAAATATTTAGTATATTTTCTATGGCCAGAAACTGTCTAATCGCAACGTTTCGGTTCGTATTTCGAGAAAATGAGAAACATTGGTACTTTTCTCATGTCGCAAGGAACATTTGTAATTTTTGGGTGTGGGGTTATAATTAGAATTATTTTTGAAATTTTTAGTATTAAAACCTAATATACGCGTAACGTCGTGCACCCGGTTGAGCGAAAACGCGTCGTAGCGAAACCCTGAGATATTTTGAGCAAATGGCTGCCACACATGGACCAATGGGAGGCCAGCCATGTGCTTGTAGCCTACAATTTTGAAGGAAGCATTTTGATTGGTTTAGGAAGTAATAGGTAGTTAGTTTGTTAAGTTAGTTTAGTTAGTTTGTAACTAGTTTGGTTAGTTTCCAACTAAATGACCAAATTTCTTCCATCCTTGTCCCTAAAATTTCGTGGCTCCTTCTCCATTTGGCTGGTCCATTTCAGTTTCCTTTCATTTTGGAAAGCTTGAAAAAAAAATTCTAGAAAGAGAAAGTTGATTTAGGTGTTTAATCTTGTGATTTTGGAAGCTAAATCCTAATCCTTTCTCCTTCCTTCTTGTTCAATCATCTCCATCCTTGTGGTAAGCTTATTTTCCTTTTCTCCATGGCTGCCATGGATGAACTTTCATGGTTCTAGAGTTGTTTCTCATGATTTTAGTTTTTATTCTTGAAGGAATTTGATGTTTAAGCTTCAACCTTCCATCCTTTCTTCTTAATCTTTGATCAACCATCACCAATCTTGTTAGTAAGTGTTCTAACTCATTTTCCTCTTCTCATGGCTGCCATGGATGAGATCTCATTGACTTAAGAGTTGTTTTGGAGTTAAAGTGTTAGACTTTGCTAGATTAGCATGATTAGTCTTATAACCCTTTGTTTTCCTCCATGATTAAGCATGATTAGAGTATTTAAAAATTTGGGAACCCTAACCTTGAGGTCTGACCGAATGCTAGGGGTTGTTAGGGGGTTCATTCTTGGCTTGATTTTGTGGTTTTGGAGTTAGTTCTTGAAGGTTTATAAGTTGTATGTTGGATACTAATCATATAAGCATGTTTACAAGGTTTTGGAAAAATGAATTTGCTTGTAAATGGGGGCTGGAACCGTGGCCCATTAATATAGTTTTGATGATGTTTTTATATGTTCTTAAGTGTATCAAAGTGATTTGGAAGTTGGTTTTTTGATTAGGACTTTAAATCTATAAAGATTTGTAAGTTTAAAGCTTTGAAAAATAGGTTGAAATAAAATAAATTTTGGGGCTGTTTTGGAGTAGTAAAAATAGTGATTTATGAACAAGATTTGGGTGAGTTTTAACTTGTCTTTAATTGTATTAAAGTGGTAAAGAAATTGGTTTTTGGTTATGGCTTGAATCCATAAAGTTTAGTATGTTAAGTGTTTTAAATAGGATTGAAAAACTTGGTTATGTTTTGATCTTTATTTGGCCGAAATTGATAAAGATTTTTAAGGTAAAATTTTAGTTGATTTCAAGCCTTAAGTGTGTTATAAAAGGGTATAGAAAATGGATTTGGTAAAACTATACAAGGAGGTTTGATTTTGGGATAAATTTTGGAGTATAGTTAAAGGTTTATAATTAAAACCAAAAGGCTTTTGTTTCTTAAATTGTTGCTTTGTTTTGATACCTTAAAAATATGTCCAAAGTTTGGAAAACACAATTCATTTGGTAAAACACTATTCCAATTGGTAAGTTTTGTGTTTTGGTATTTTCTAAGTGTGTAGCTTTTGAAAAAGTTTGAAAACTTGCATGGTTTGAAATTGTTCCATCACATATGACTAGGTGTGAACCAAATGGGAGTAAGTGAGTAATTTTTAGGCCTTTTAGGACTTAAAACCATGGCTGCCCTAGAGTCTTAGGAGTTGGGTTTTTTGTTCTAATTGGATTAAGTTTGCGTTGTTAAGGTTCGTGCATAAGGCTTGTGCAGGGAACGACTTGACGATAGTTCGAATTTACCTTGTTTGGATTGTTAAAGCGCCCAAGGTAAGGGAAATTCTTACATAATGAGTTTGGGCTTTTCGCCTTGTGTGTTGTTTGCTTGATTGTTGATTGATTGCGTGATAGTACTTGTAGTATTACTATGTGTTGTTGAGATGTTGTAGCATGAACTGCTGTGTATCGATTTGACCCTGTGTGGCAAGACTGAATTGTATTGTGTGACTTACATCATACTTGATTGATTTAATTGGACTTGGAATTGATGATAATGTGTAGCATGTTCTTGGCCCTGTGTGGCATTATGAGTTGTATTGTTTCCTTGAATCACCTTGGATTTCATTGGAACTTGGCATTGAATTGGAATATGAAAAATATTATTGTTGATAATGGATTAATTAACAATGCGTTGATCGACTGCTATTGGTTGACGATTTACATCGGTAAATCTGATGCGATTCCACAAGCCGAATTCTGATTTCATAAACAAATTGTTAAGGGCGTTTTGATTTAAAAGTAAGCATGGGGGGTTTTAGTACAACTAGCCAAAGCTTGCAAGGAAATTTCAATGGAATAATAGTAGAGAAAAGAACTTGAACTAAATAGTATAATTTGCGAAAACGGTTGAGTTAAATGATGCGCCTGGAAAAATTCTGGCTAGGAAAGACTTGGTAATTAAGAGTGTTCGCACCACCTCTCTTTCCTGGGAATTCTTCCAGTGTGTTATTTAGCACAACTAGGGTTTCGACGACCTAGAACTAAAAAGCATTTTCAGATACATAGGAGTGATACAAGAACTGAGAAAGAGATTTCAAAGATCGGGATTTCGAAAGAATAAAACATAGGGAACCTAGTGTTCCTATTGAGCATATGGGCCATGTGTCCTGTGCTGGGACTTAATGTCCTGCTTGCGTGCGCATTTTCTTGATTAAGGATTGGACCTGTGTTCCGTATGGCGTGCCTAGTATCTTAACCTAAAAGTTGAGCCTAGCGTTCCGTATTACGTGCCTAGAGTTCTGATCTAAGATTGGGACTAGCGTTCTGCAATTGAACACCCGGACCTTGTGTCCTGTGTTGAACTCTTAGTTAATTGAGATTTGGAAACCCACTAAGTTGAGTGAATGAGGGTTCGTCGATCTGCATTGATTAATTAAAACATTACTCGGGCACTCACTACGGTGAGCACGCCACATTGTAGAATTTGTTTGGATATCACTCGAGCGTTCATTACGGTGAGCATGCCATATTGTAGAATTTGTTGGATATCACTCGGGCGTTCACTACGGTGAGTATGCCATATTGATGAATTTGTTTGGATGCGTACTAACCATTGAGCATCGACACTCGGAGCGTTTGATTGGTCTTAAAGATTTCAAAAGACGAGTTGTCATGTCACTCAGAGCGTTTGATTAGTCTTACAGACTTCAAAAGACGAGTTGATACTGCATTGCCTAAGTAGAGGCAAGCCAAAGTAGTGGCAAGCCTAAGCAGAGGCTATCTTGTTCGGATGTTGGGAAAGTAGTCCCCGTCATACTGCTGACCTATTAAGACTGCAGGTGTATACACAACTTGTCATACTGCATTGACATGCATAGCTAACCACATTTATGATATGTGATGAATTTGATGTTGTGATGACTTGATCACTGGTCTGTTGATAGATTTGCCTGCTCACATGCAATGCTTGATATACCATAATGATGTGTGCGGTCTATTAAGTATGTATATGTATATAAAAGCATGTTGTTGCATTATATATGTATATATTGTTTGCATGCGACATAGCCTATGATAAACTCGTGGACAAAGGATTTGTTGGAACCTAAACGATTGAGAAGTTTAGACCCTCATTGATTTTGATGATAACAAAGTATTTTCAAGAAGAACAATTTATCTTCTAACATATCTTTGAGTGTACAGGTATCAAAGCTTCATACATATGTACAAAACACTCAAGGAAGAAGAAGAAATTTCCAAAAAATTGAATACAATCCACTAGTGTCAGCATCCGAACTCACTCCAGCATCTTGCTAACAGCAAGCGTCCAGTAGTGTTACTCTTTGACACTTGGAATACTCAATTGTTGCGGCGTCAGTCCTGCGATTACGGCGGCGTCGATCTCTTTAATGAAGCACGTGATGATCACGTTTTTGCTCTTAACCTCAGACTGTTGTGGAACAGAATTCGAATTTGATTTCATGCGCTCATTTTGATGTACGAGGAAGCAAAGGTGACACCTTTAGCATAAGACAAAAAATCGTACAAGGCAATTGCAAATTACAGATAGTACGAAAACGGTAATGTGTACTATTCTGATATTCTCTGGAAAGGAAGAAAGGGACTACAATTCAAATTACCTCACTCGATGGAAAAGAGATATTTTTTACTGCAACGGTAATACCCTTGAAGACTCCTATAAATACCCCAAGGTATTCATTGAAGACAAGTTGGAAAACTGTGAAGAAACTTCATTCTGAAAGCAATATTACTCAAGTGAGCAATCAAGTTTCGTGCCAAGTTTCTGGTCTACACAGAACTGAACTCAGCGTCTTATACTTTCTTTTAGAAAGCCATTCTGTTTTGAGCTTAATCTTTTCATCCTCTCTGTGAGAGATATTTTGATTGTATTCAAAAGTATAATCTCTTTTGTAAATTGTATTTAGCCTAGTTAAGGCTTTGTTCCTCAAAGGCTCGACTGCACTGAGTCGTTTTGAGAAGTTGAGAGTATTGTCAAGTTTGTGACAGAAGAATACTCTTGAGGAAAATTGTAATCAATTGATTATAGTGAAAAATCATTCAGGAACGAAGGGACTAGACGTAGCTACCAGTTGGTGGTGAACTGGTATAAATCTCTGCGTCTCATCCTTTACTGCTTTACATTTATCTTTACCTTGCTCAGTAAAACAAGTTTTCATAAGCGGTTTATTTTCTGCATCCGGTTTATTTCTCTGCATCTGATATACAAACAGTTTTGAAAAATCTGTGTTGAAGTGTTTTTTACGTAAAGTTAGAGAAAAGTTTTTAACACAATTCAACTCCCCTTCTTGCGTTCACGTTGGTTGGTACCAAAGCTCGGCCTCTTGGTTGAGCATACTTGATGTTAAGAGAAAAATCCTATCTTTGTGAACAGTCTACTGAAGGTGGTCATATGAACCGTCCTCCTCTGTTCGATGGAGAAAAATTTGATTACTGGAAAGATAAGATAAAAGCTTTCTTTGAGACACAACAACTTGAGTTGTGGGATATAGTTCAAAGTGGTTACATTCTTTCCACTAATCCTCGTGGTGTTGCTATAACCAGAGAAGATTGGAATGATGAGCAGAAAAAGAGATATCAAATCAATCAAAGAGATATCGACTGGGATCATGTCTTATTTTTTTTCATCACAAAATTTTTGTAAACCTATAGTAGAAAAAGACTTTAGAAAACCAAATGTGATAGGGTCGAAGAAACTTTTCCTGTTCGATTCGGTCCCAAAGAAGAAGAAGAGGATTGAGAATGGTGTAATTATTTTGATCATCAATGGCGAATGCTAGGATATAGCTCGCAGCGATCCTATGGCAGTGAGGAGCAGGTTGGCCTCAGGGTGGGGCACCTGGATGTGATGTTGGTTGGGGAGTTGGCCGGCCAGAGGACGGTGGTCGAAGCGAATTTAAAAAAATAGGGGAGGAGAGGAGGGTTTCGAAACAAGAGAGACATTGGTTCACGTTGTTGTGGTGACAGCATGGGGCCAATCTCGGTGGATAGATAAAGGAAAATATCTTGAAGATGATGGTGATGACGACCGTGCCGAAATCTTGTCGTGATGGCGACAATTGGCCTATTTGTGTACCGGTGAAAAAAACTAGTTTTTTACCTTAAATGAATGGGAGTTTAAAATTGAATCTACATAATTCATAATAAAAAAAGTTGAATTTACCCAATGGATTTTTATTTTATTTTTTTGGTACAACCAATGGGTTTATTTAACTTGTAAAAAACAAAGGAAGTAACTGGTTTTTTACCTTAAATGAACGGGAATTTAAAAATTGAATCTGCATAATTCAAAAAAAAAAAGTTGAATTTACCCAATGGGTTTATTTAACTTGTAAAAAACAAAGGAGGTAAGGTAAATATTTTTAAATAGAGTTCAATTTACGCAAGTAAATATTACGTTAATTAATAACGACGTAAAATCAAGTCCCTATCCTGACGTCACAGTGACTAAAGACCGTTGAACGCGTGCCTACAAACTAATGAATTATGGAAAGAATTAAGGTCTGTGGAAGTGACATGATGCCCCGAGTGGGGGAGGGACATCTGGTGAAGTCTAAGGTAAACAAACAAACCTATTGATTAGATTATTATAAGACAACAAAATATCACAATGAAGGGAAGTTGCTCGTGAAGATCGTATCTTAGGAAACTGACCGAATAATAAAAAATGAAGCAGCACAAGGAGGGAGCAACGAGCAGTTGAACAAGAAAAGCACAATAGCGAGGGAACCAACTAACCAAGTCAGTGGTTGTAGCTGATGAAATACGTTACTAAAATAAAGGGTTAAATAAACTTTAATCTCTACGATTTTTTAGGTTAAAGTTCCAATACAGTTTTTTAACCCCCACTTTTTATAAAATTATATGATTTTAGTATCTGAAAATGGACTAAAAAAATACAGTTTTATAAAAGATAGAGACTAAAAATATGTAAAATTTTTATAAGAACTAAACTTAAAAAATTCGTAATTTAATAGAGACTAAAAACATACTTACCTTAAAATAAAATAGAGGCTCTTTACGGTACACAAAATGAGACTTTGTCTACCGGTACAAAAATGGTAAAAAAAAAAAAGGCAAAAAACTCTAAGCAATCGGCCTTGAGGTGGAGCACTTGATTGTGACGTTGGCCGGAGTGTTGACTAACTGGAAGATGGTGGTCAGAGTGGATTTCACAAAAATAGGAGAGAGATTATCCGAAACAGGAGAAGGATGTTGAAGCATCATAGTGCCATCACAGTTTGGGACGCAAAGCGATGGACGACTAGAGCAAAACTTTTGAGGACAATGGTGCCATGGCAGCGGCAATTAGCCATTTGTGTACCGATACACCATTTTTTGGTTTTGTACCTTAAGTGAACCCTAATAAAAGACCAATAGGACTCTTATCATCATCACGAATTTCAGAACCCTTATTTTGCAATGATGATATTCATTTTTAAGCAGGGTTCAGGCCAAAATAAAAAATAATCATTATATAAATTAATAACAACTGAATATAGCCACTTTACAGTATTCCATTTCCATTTATATAAAATGCTCTGACCAACCCGCCTACCCTTCTCTGTTGTTTCATAAACTTGCTAGTTGCTACTGACATTCTTTCTACACATCACAAGTTAGAATTACAAAGGCTCTAAAAAATATAACGTGGCAAAGATTACCATTTACACATTATATATTTCATAATTACATCTAGCAACTATATAATGACCATGTTATCTGTACACGGGCACAGGTTCGTCCAAAAGGAACAATGCCACCAACCATGGATCACTCCCAACCCATCAACATTTTCCAAACTCCTTTCTCAATCTTGTTCCTTGGAACGGATAAGCCCTCCCCTTCATCAAGCAAGATTCTATATACTTCCCACTCACGGTCTCCAATCACATGTCTTCTAACTTCAGCCTGTTATAACCACAATCAGAATATTGACATGCAGTAAATGATCACTAATTCACCATCAATCATCTTATTTTGTGAATGTAGTTCTAGAAATTGGGAAGTAGGAACAGTGTGAAAATTCAAATTGAGCTGGTCACCTAGAGAAGACCATGACAAAGGTTTTAAAAAACGGTCTGTGACTGCGATCGTGGCCACGACATCATGGTTTTTTATGTCTCTGCGACCGCAACACAACCGTGATTTGGGCTGCATCAGCTGTATCTGACTTTGTTTCTCCACAATATCAAGGATCACAATGCGTCCACGACCGTGACCACTACCGCGATTTAAAACCTCGACCATGACTTCAATTAGAAATTAGAACATGCATGGAAACTAACCAGTATGAAGTAACACAGAGAAGACAAGATTGGTAAGTACCGAAAAGATGCAAAGGCCAAGCATTTTGAGTGCAAGAGTAATATCATAAAAAACACGGGGTCGTCCTCTGCCAGACAACTCCCCAGGGTTTGCAACTAGCAGCTCTGTATCAGGGCCCCTGCTCAAAACAGCTACTTTGAGTGGTCGAAGTAGTTCCATCTTAAGGCGCGATGACAAAGACTCCTGCTTGCTGGGATCAACTATCTTTTTCCCATCAACTTGCCTTATGAACAAGTCAATCTCACATTTTCCTCTAGGTTTCATTGAAAATCTCCCATAAGATATCTGTTTACATGACAAATTTGGTTTACTTTTAGTACACTAGATAAGAGGATTAAGAAAGTACTCATAGGTCATAGCACATGAAAAAAAAAAACTGCACATTTGATATTAAGTAAAGTTTAAAGGCGTCTTTCTGCTGACAATACTATCAGATCCTAAAAGCATCATTCAAAAATGTTGCATTATACAGATTTCGAATTTCTATACCTGAATATTGTATTCCTTCAGGGTTCTCATGATGTCATAAAGAAGACCTTTGTGATCTTGGCACATAATTTGGACAAGCGTGTGAGCAGGACTCAGCGTGTTGTCCATCACAATAGAAGCAGAATCTGATGTAAAAGTCCCACTTCCCAAATCAAAGACATCTGTAATTGTATTTGGAAGGAATGAAGATGCTTGAGAACAAGCAGTAATTTCTGGGCCAACCAATTCAATGTCAATTGTAGTGAAGGCATCCTCCAAAACAGCTGTTAACTTGTCAATTGTGTCATCCCTTCTCTTCTTTGTATGTAGAAGTTCCCTGATTATATATGATTACGCAGTAGGCCAGTTAGTTTAAAAGCATATTTCTTCAGCACAAAATTTAACAAGAGTGATTATAATTTATATCAACTATTTCAACTTAGCTACCTTTTTAGTCTCTTCCAAGTTCTTTTTTTTTATTATTATTAATTGAAAGAACACTTCGCAATACTACTCGCAAATACACAGTCTTAGTAAATAGATAAAGAAAAAACTAGCAATTAGAGGGTACAAAATTACAACACAAGCTTGTTTAAAAAAAAAAATATTTATAGAAATGTACAACCTGGTATCCGTGATGAAAAACAGATCCACCACTTTGCCATCAGGTGTAGTAGACACCTTCACTTTCTTTATGGTGAGCTCTAGCTCACAAAGAACCTCTGTGACATCTGTCTCAATAATAAAAACACTCGGTTATTTTTTTTCAACCAATAAATAATACACAACAAACTTTAGCCAGACAAATCAACATTCTGTCTAGAAAAGAAGGCAAAATTTAAGGCAGTAAGAGAATCCACAAAAAATACACGATGAATCTTTAGAATTGGCAAGTTAGAAAAAGAGTGAATCACCAGTGTAACCCTTGAAACTGTAGGGATCACGCAATTTGGTTTCAAAAATTAATGAAATTTCAAAATTATCACCGAAATTGAAAATCTTCGATCACATTGATTAGTCCTTCCAACAATTTTATAGATTAGTTGGAATCGATGAAGGCTTTAGGGATCAAACAATTTGGTCCCAGAAATTAATGAAATTTCAAAATGATCCCTAAAATTGAAAATCTTTGATTAGTCCCTATTACAATTTCATATACTAAATTGACCAACCTAAAAGAAAAACTAATGTGATTGATAATTTTTAATTTCAGAGATGATTTTGAAATTTTGTTAATTTGAGGATCAAATTTTAGAGACTAAATAAATAAATTGATGATTCAGTCTTGGAAAAATGAAAAAAGTATAGCATATCATGAAACCCCAAATCTCTATCTGCAAGACTGCTAGAGCAAGACAACAAACATACATGCAGAGTGCTAACATGAGACATGAATTTCAAAAGGGGCAACTTCCCAAAATTACCATGTAAAAGGCCTTTCCGATCATTGCAACAAAATTTCAAAAGGAACACATCAGGAGGCTTTGGCGGCTGCAATTCAGAGCGGTAATAAGAAATTCCAGAAGCGGAGGAACAAGTAGGGCAAGCCTCAATTAGCCTCTTCTGCAACAAACTCCACCTCGTCTTTTGCTTCCCCACCACCCAGAATACTACATAGCACCATTTCCCATCGGTTGACACGTCTTCATTGCATTAAACAAGAACAAACCAAATCATCAGTCTCAAAATATCAAAGAGAGTCAAAGACACAAATTATATATGAATAACTGTAAATTAGGAGTTGGTTTACCTCCTCGGACAATGCTAAGACCAAAGAAGAGTATGATTCGACACAAATCACAACCTAGACCGGTTTTGTCGGGGCAATTCACAGTTACGACGGTCGCTTCGCCTTCTCTCTCTGGCGGTCTGATGATCGCTACATCGTCATGTAATATACCCATAATACTGTTGTTGTTGTTGTTGTTGCTGCTGTTGTGGTTCTAATTTATTAAACTAAAAGCTCTACCCAATGTTTGGGAAGGATTGGTTGGTTATTGTTGTATGCTGTTTAAAACCTTTTTACTGTACCACTAGTAGTGTGCACAGAAGAGAAATAAGGCGAGACAAATGGACAAAAGCAAAATAAAAAAAAGGGAGAAAACGAGGGAGGGGTAAGGTGTAAAGCAGGCTCCACCGGAAGTTTCTTTCTTTGGATTAAGCTTCCTGTTACTGAGGCAGCGATAGATATATCGATCAGAGGCAGTAAAGTAGGTTATGACTTGTGTCAAAAAAAGAAAAGTAGGTTATGACTATTCCCACGGAAAATTGAAAATGAAATTACACTACTCGTCGACTCGTGAGTGCGTGAAAATAATGATATTTTGTGTAAGTCGTTTAAGTTTTAACTTGGATTAAATAGGTCATTTTTAGCTAAAGTCCTTTGAGTTTTTAAGTTGAGCCAAATAGATACTTTAAGTTTGTAAGTTAGGCAAAATAGGTCATTGCCACGTAAGTTGAGCCAAATAGGTCCTTTTAAATTTTTAAATTGGGTCAAATGAGTCATTGCCACGTAAAATAGTCCTTTAAGTTTTTAAGTTGGGCCAAATGAGTCATTGTCTTGTAGGACCTATTTGGTCAAACTTAAAAACTTAAAGGACCTATTGGCCCACTTTAAAATCTTAAAGGACTTATTTGGCCTAAAAAATAGTTAAAGGAACAAATTAAACCTCAAAAATAAGTTAAGGGACCAAACTAATATTTAAGCCATTGTGTTTTCTCTATTTATATATTTTTATAAATATTTTATTTTTTGTCTTTTTCATTGTATTTTATCCACGCGTTAAAATGGCACTCCACTAACGGAGTACAACTTACCACTACTAGTACTAGTACCTCACCAAGGGTAACTAATCTGTTAGTGGTCGTTGGAGATTGATATAGGTCGGTACTTGGTTATAATAATAGGTCTTTGTTAATGAGCATTTTTTAACGGTGGGTCTTGGTTCCTAGGCCTACCAGGATTCTTGAGTATCTTAAGTTGGAACTGGCGAGACCTAGATAACCTGCGAGTAGCTCCTGTTCTCAACTATCTCGTTCGGTATTATTGGTCGGATACGTTTTATCGTTTTATCTTTTTTCCTTTTCTTAAACTTTTATCTTATGCTAATAGTACTGTAAAGAGTTGTATATTTACTTGTTGATTCAACATGAGTACAATGTGTATATATACACTAGGATATGAACCTGATTCCTAGAAAAATAAAGGCATATGCTAATTCCTAGAGGAATGGATACAATGAATGGTAGAATACATTGGATAGGACTCCACCGTCCACACCGTCCATATTAATTACAAGCAATACTCCCCCTCAAGCTGGAGCATACATGTCATATGCACCAAGCTTGTTACAAATGGATTCAACTCGAGGTCCTCTAAGGGACTTAGTCAACAAATCAGCCAGTTGATTATTGGAACCGACAAAACTAGTCGTGATTTCTCCTGAAAGAACTTTCTCTCTGACAAAGTGGCAGTCGATCTCTATGTGCTTAGTTCTTTCGTGAAATACTGGATTGGAAGCAATATGCATTGCAGCTTGGTTGTCACACATTAGTTTCATTGTCTTGACATCTCCCAATTTGAGTTGTTGGAGTAATTGTCTAAGCCATGTGAGTTCACATGCTGTTACTGCCATAGCTCGATATTCTGCTTCTGCACTCGATCTTGCAACTGTGTTCTGCTTCTTGCTTCGCCAGGAGATCAAATTACCTCCAACAAAGACACAATATCCTATAATGGATCTTCTATCTGATGGTGAACCTGCCCAATCAGCATCAGAATAGCCAACAACTTCGGTGTTACCCTTGTTCTCATAAAGTAATCCTTTATCTGGTGCACTCTTGATATACCTAAGAATGCAAACCATGACGTTCCAGTGGCTGTCACAAGGAGCATTTAGAAATTGACTGACTACGCTTACAGCAAAGGTAATGTCAGGCCTGGTAACTGTAAGATAGTTAAGTTTGCCAACCAGACGTCGATATCTACCAGGGTCTTTCAGTGTCTCCCCCTGACTTGGTAGTAGTTTGACGTTAGGATCCATGGGAGTATCACTGGGTCGACAATCAAGCATCCCGGTTTCCTCTAGTATATCAAGCACATATTTCCGTTGAGTAATAGCTACACCTATCTTAGACTGAGCAACTTCAATCCCCAAAAAATATTTTAAAGGACCCAGGTCTTTGGTCTGAAAGTGGATGGACAGATGTTGTTTGAGCTGATGGATGCCCGCATGATCGTTACCTGTGATGATGATGTCATCAACATAGACAAGCAGATAAAGACAGGTAGTAGGTGAAGAATGCATGAAGAAGACAGAGTAATCAGCTTCACATCTGGTCATGCCATACGTTTGAAGTACAGTGCTAAATCTCCCGAACCAAGCACGTGGAGATTGTTTCAAACCATAGAGAGATCGACGTAGCCGGCATACGTGGTGAGGCGCACCACTAACAGTGAATCGGAGGTTGCTCCATGTACACCTCTTCCTGTAACTCACCATGTAGGAAGGCATTTTTGATGTCCAATTAATGGAGAGTCCAGTGATGAATAGCAGCTATGGCAAGGAAAAGACGAACAGATGCGATCTTGGCAACTGGAGAGAAAGTATCCCCATAATCAAGGCCAAAAATCTGTGTGTATCCTTTTGCTACGAGGTGAGCTTTCAAGCAGTCGATCTTTCCATCGGGCCCAACCTTAACTGTGTAGACCCATCGATAACCCACTGTAGTTTTGCCATTAGGCAAAGGTACCAAATCCCAAGTACCATTGGAGTGCAAAGCGGCCATCTCATCCACCATTGCTTGTCGCCAGCCAGGATCAGACATAGCTTCACCTGTAGTTTTGGGAATAAACACAGAATCCAAGGAGGAAACAAAGGCAGAGTAGGATGGAGATAATTTTTGATAATCCAAAACACAAGCATAAATAGGATTAGGGTTCCGAGTTACCTTTACGTAGTGCAATGGGTTGTTCCGATGTAGGATGCAGAGCCTGAGAGTCTGGTAGAGCAGGAGATGAGTCCTGAGGTGCAGAAGTGGCTTTTGGACGGGGCCTCCATTGATATGTACGGAAGGTAGGAATAGAAACAGGGGTAGGTGCAATTGGAATAACAGAGTTCTCTAAGGGAAGAAAGTGGGACTTACCGGGATCATTTGCCTTGTCAGGAGTAGAAGGAAAGAAAGGACTAGTCTCAAAGAAGCTGACATCCGCAGAGACAATGTATCAATGAAGATCTGGCGAGTAGCATCGATAGCCTTTCTGCAGACGGGAGTAGCCGAGGAAAAGACACTTGAGGGACTTGGAAGCAAGTTTATCTTTCCCTGGAGTAATGTCGTGGACAAAACAGGTGCATCCGAAGACTCGGAGTGGTAGAGAGTAGAGGTGTTGGTGAGGGAACAAAATGGAGTGTGGTACCTGGTTGTCAAGAACAGATGAAGGCATGCGATTGATCAAGTAACAAGCTGTGAGAATCGCATCCCCCCAGAACCGAGGTGGTACATTACTATGAAGGAGCATGGTACGAGCTGTTTCAACTAAGTGTTGATTCTTCCTTTCAGCAACACCATTCTGTTGTGGAGTATGGGCACATGACGTCTGATGGAGGATACCCTGTGAAGTCAAAAAAGATTGAAAGGAAGTAGACAAATATTCATGAGCATTATTACTTTGCAATATTTTTATTTGGGTACCAAATTGTGTTTTTATTTCTGAACAAAAGGTTTAAAAGATGGAGAAAACTTCTGAACGATTTTTCATTAGAAATATCCAAGTGCATCGTGAAAAATCGTCAATAAAAGTAACAAAATATTGATATCCTAAACAAGAAACAACACGACTAGGACCCCAAATATCTGAATGAACTAAAGCAAAAGGAGACGCAGCTCGTTTATTGACTCTGTCGGGAAAAGAACTCCTAGTATGTTTCCCAAACTGACATGACTCACACTCTAAGGTTACGATGTCCCAAGCGTTGATGAATAATAGCCGGAGACTTAACAACAGAACATGCAATAGGAGGTGCAGGTGTCGAAAGGTAATATAGGCCTCGGGACTTATGTCCTACTCCAATCATCTTCCCAGTACTCCGATCCTGCACAAGAACAGAATTGTTAGTAAAGGTAACATCGTAGGGTAGCGTACTAGTGAGTTTGCTGATGGAGATTAAATTAAAGGGACATTCAGGGACATAAAGCACAGAGCCCAAAGGAAGTGAGGGTAGGGGTTGAGATCGGCCAATGCCTTGGCATTTGGTTTGTGATCCATTAGCCGAAGTAACACTAGGTAGTGTGTTCATAAAAGTGAAATGGGAGAAAAGCAATTTGTTACCAGACATATGATCAGATGCGCCTGAGTCAAGGATCCAAGGTCCAAGTGAAGAAGATTGTGAAACAAAGGCAACAGGATTACCAGTCTGAGCAATAGAGGCAACAGGTGTGGTGGACTGCTGGTGTGCTTTGAGTTTAAGGTACTCTTGATACTCTGCTGTAGAAAGGGAAACCTGAGCACCAGTGTCGGAGGCTTCAAACTGAGCAACATTCATAACCTTGGGTTGTGTTTGATAAGCTTTAGTTCTACATTGCTCCTCAACATGGCCAAAGCGTTTGCAATAGGTGTAGTGAGGTCGAGCCCGATTACTTCCGTGTCCTCCTCCTCTTCCACCCCACGGATAAGAACTTGAGACTAGCGCAGTAGAGTCAGTTGGCCCATTAAAGGACGCAGGGGCTGGAGCAAAGGATTGAGGAACCGAGAGACACAACAGTTGTTCACAAACAGTATTGTATGAAGGGACAGTGGAGCTAGACAAATTCTGATTACGAACTGAGTCGAGGTCAGGTGGAAGACCAGCAAGCGCCAAAACCATGAAGAACTTCCCTCGTTGTTCAGCATGCGTATCTGCATTGTCAGTAAAAGGCATTATTGAATCAAAATCAGCAATCAAACTGTCAAGCTTACCCAAATAGGTTTGCATGTCCATGTCTTGTTTCTTTACAGAGATGAGATTGGAGACGACATTGTATAGGCAACTGATCTGCTGTCGCGCACGGGTCAAAATAAATAAAATAAGAATGTTGTAACAAGGCAGTTAACCTTGGTCGTCTCACAAGGATCTCTAATTAACACTAACCAATAACAAGAACACGCAAAGAAATAAAATTGGGGGGAGTTTGATTCAAGAAACAGGTTATAAAAGATGTAAATATCAATATATAAGAACGACTAATCCACTGGTTCAAGGTAATTAATATTTGGATCTATCACGGGTTTCAAATGATTATTCTATTTCGTGATTCTATTCTTGTTTGAACATAAAATTAACCAATCAAGCGTCAATTAATTCTATAAGAATTCCCTCTTTGGATTAAGCATCACGAAATTCGACTAATTATGAACAAGGAACAAGCGTCACAAGAACACAATTAATCTAATAACCGAATTTAATCAAACCTATAACTAAGCGTTGTAGATTCTTCTTAATCCTACTCGCAATGATTAAACCAAGCGTTTACCATGCTTTGAATAGATCAAATCTAATTGTATAATAAGAATAGAAGGCAAAAAATGAGATTTGGGTGATTAAGCATCAACACAAATAAAGCGTAATTGCTAACAATGATCAAAGGAGACAATGAATTAAAAAGAAAAAGAATTAGAATCAGAAATCGAAATTAATAATAAAATCCAAACCTCAAGATCCTTATAAAAACTCCCTAACCAGTGAATTAATCTATGGTCTTAGCCTTCCATGGAAGGATTAACAGAAACGAAATTAAGAAGGGGAGAAGGAGAAAAGATTGCTAAAACGGCAAAAGATTTAAAGTAATCAAAAGGTAAATCCTAAGACTCTAAAAATCCTATTTATAATGTCTCCTTAGGTTAAGCTAGGTAACCTGAAGTTTATGACCAAAGAGAAGGGTCCAAAAGAGATTAATTAGCCCAATAACAACTAATCACATGAGTAATTGATCCAAAACTCGCAGTGAACCTTGCCTGTAGCAGTAATTCGCATTTTTGACCTTCAAAAAGTCAAAACTGGACTTCGGTGCCAACATAGGAGTTGTAGCTATGCTTCTTAGCTTTCCAACGCCACAAAGATCACTAAAATCGGACAAGTATAGCTCAAGTTATGGCCTACAGAAGGAACATGAGTCAGGATGTAATCAAAATCCAAAAATTAGCAATTAAATTCACTAAAGCCCAATTAAGACCCAAAGATGCAAAACCATGTTAAAAAGTAGTTGTTGGGCAAATCACACATTTAAGAACACCAAGTGCAATGCTATAAAAGATGCATTAAAATGCATTGATCAAATTCCCCCACACTTAAGCTTTTGCACTCCGAGCAAAACTTATGGTCAAAACAAAGCAAATATGCATTTTCAATGAATCCCAAGGATCCAAAGTGGCAAGCAAAATGCTCATTCAAGGTTTCAAGGACTCATGGCAATCATGAATAACATCTTATTACCTTCAAAGCAAACAAGAGGATAGAATAACCAAAGAGTGCATCAAAAGTAATAGAATTCTCACAAGAAATAAAGTTCTCTCAAACTCTCAAGTGTCTTGGCTAGTGTTTATACTCAAAGCACATCATGAAAGCTAGCACTACCATAGGCTTGACAAGACTCTAACATCCACACTTGAAACACATGCACACAAAGATCAAAAGGTCTTTATTAAGGTTATAATGGGGCCAAGGTCAAGGTGAGATAATTGAAAGGGGTAACTAGGCTATAAAATCAAAGAGGATAGAGGAGCAATGAAAAACAATTATCAAATAATCATGGGGGCAATTCAACCAAATTTCAATCCATTTTTTCACTTTCACACTTTTCTTTTTTTCCTTTTCTTTTTTTTAACCAAATGTTGTGCCCCACTATTTTATTTTTATTATTATTTTTATTATTATTTTTTGCACTTGCCAAATTTCCAATAGAGCACAACATTAGATATTCTAACACAACCACATTTTTTAGCACCCCCACACTTATGCAATATTTATTATCATATTTTTTTCAAAGCAAAGCTCCTTTATCCCCTAAGATTGGGTCATATCATGGTTTTTCACTTTTAGGCTTGTAATGAGCTATACAACAAAAAATGGGATAAATAGGCTCAAAGGGGCTAAACAAAGGGATAAATGCAAGGTAGGCTTATTTGGCTAGTGGTTAAAAAGAACAAAAATTACCTAGATCATTTCAATGCATGCATCAAGAGTTTTAACAAGAGTCAAGTCAAGTTCTAGAGTAACCAACAATCATGAGTGAAATCACACAAGAAAGAAAGAGAATGGCAAAATGTATTCCATCCATTATAAGGCCCAAATATCACCAAGGACAATGATCTATCACAAATGATGCACAATTTAGTATTCAAATCCAACTTATCATATTAAGAATGCAAGGAAGTCATCCATATCATGCCACAAGATCTATAGTCCTAGAATAGTAAAATCACTCCCAACTCATACAAACCAAGAAATCCAATGAAAATGCATACACAAATATTTTTATTTTTTATTTTTTTTAATAACAAAAACTCAAAACAAAAACAAAAACAAAACTACTATGCTAAAAGATCTCCCCCTACACTTAAATCACACATTGCCCTCAATGTAAGCAACAAGTATAAAATAAGAGTAAGGAGTAAGGAAAGAAAACTCCCTCTTCAAGGTGGCTTTTTCAAGTGGAGCTCTTCTACAATCTCCTCTTCAAGTGCGGGACTCTCATGGAAAAGCTTGAGGCGGTGTCCATTGTTTTTGAAGACTTTACTGGTGGCTTCACTTTTTATTCCCTTTGCATCATAAGGAAAAGTGTTAGTTGCAACAAAAGGGCCAATCCACTTGGATCGAAGCTTAACCGCCATGATTTTAAGGCGAGAATGGAACACATGGAAGTGTTTGATTTTCTTCTTCTTCACAACATCCTTCTTCTGCTCAATGGAGGGAAGTATCATAGTGGATGGAGTTACATCAGAAGCTTGTAGTGTAGCAACATCATTTGTAACATTAACAGGCACAACCATGCAGTTTATAACATCAGAATGAGTATCTTCAACTAAGTCAGCAAGTACTTCTATTTGAAAAAGAGAAGGCTCTTCCATGGGATACTTCACAGCAGCATTAAAGATGTTAAATTTAACTATGCTATCCCCAAATTCCATGGAGAGTGTTCCAGCATGGACATCAATCTTGGTTCTTGTTGTTCTTAGGAATGATCTGCCTAGGATGATAGGTGATCTGCTGGATTGTGTCTCTCCCTCCATGTCCAGAATGTAAAAATCTGCAGGAAAAATCAAGTTATTAACTTTAACAAGCACATCCTCCACAAGTCCAGTAGGGTGAGCATTGCTCCTGTTTGCCAACTAAATAACAACACCTGTATTCTGCAAAGGTCCAAGAGCCAGAGAGTTAAAAATAGATGTAGGCATCACATTAATAGAAGCACCCAAATCCAGCATGGCATTTTCAAATTTACTTTCGTCTATGATACATGGAATAGTAAAAATTCCTGGATCCTTGCACTTTTGGGGCATCATGGGTTGTATGAGTGCAGAAACATTGCGACTCATGTTGACCTTTTCATTTCCCTTCAGCCTCCTCCTCCTTTTGTGTGTGCACAACTCTTTGAGGAACTTAGCATATCTTGGAATCTGCTTAATCACTTCAAGTAGAGGAATATTCACTTCAACCTTCCTAAACGTGTCCAAGATTTCCCTTTCCTTATATGCCTCATCCATCTTCTTAGTTATCACAGCCCTTTGAGGAAAGGGAAGTGGTATAGGTTGTACATCATCATCATCAGTAGAGGTAGGTGCAGAAGGTGGCTTATCTTTTTTTTCTGCTGCTGCCACTTGCATTTTCTACTGGAGGAGGTTCTGGAGTGTCAACAGCTTTGCCAGACATGAGAGTAATTGCACTGACATTTGCACTGACATTTGGATTCGATCTTGGTGAAGAGCGGTTTGTCCGACCCCTGGGAATGTATCTGATTAATGGAAGTTGCTAGTTGTCCAATTTTTGCCTCCAAATTCTGAATGGTTGAATATGTTCGCTGTTGGAATTGGAGATTTTGGACTACCATATGTTTAACAAGGTCTTCCAATGAAGGTTCAGATTTCTGCTGGGCTAGCAGTGGGGCAGGTTTCGGCCTGGGCTGCTGTGTAGAGGCATCTCCCCATCTCAGGTTTGGATGGTTTCTCCAATTAGGGTTGTACCTGTTGGAGGACAGATCATAGTTGGGCTGGGGCCTGTCATTGAATATATTTGTTGCATAGGCCTAAGGAGTATTAGCATTGTCACTCTCCTGCAATGTAGGACATGCATCTGTAGGGTGCTCTGCAGAGGTGCAAATACCACAAACTCTCGCTGCCTGAGTTTTAGTTACAGCTAACTTTTCCACCAATGAAACAAGTTTATCAAGCCTGGTCTCTAAGTTCTTGTGTTCAGCAGCCTGTATCTCATTGACTCCTTTTGTCAGCACCACTGAATTGTTTCTGGTAGTGAACTGCTGAGAATTAATGGACATGTTCTCAATCAGGCTTCTTGCATCTGCTGGGGTTTTATCCACAAGTGCTCCTCTGCTAGCAGCATCCATGATGTTTCGGTCCATAGCGTGAAGCCTTCATAAAAATCTTTGGATGAGCAGATTGTTGAAATCGATGGTGAAGGCGACTTGCACACAACTTTTTGAATCTCTCCCGGTATTCATGCAAAGATTCATTATAATCTGCACGATGCCACATATTTCCTTTCTGATCGAAGCAGCTCTAGAGGCAGGGAAGAATTTCTCTAGAAACAACTTCTTCAATTCATTCCAGCTTGTCACAGAACCTGGTTGAAAGTAGTACAACCAGTCCTTGGCAGTGTCTTGCAATGAGAATGGGAAAACCCTCAACTTGATGTGGTCTTCTGGGACACCTTGAGGTTTCATGGTGGAGCATACAATATGGAACTCCTTAAGATGTTTGTGAGGATCTTCACCTGCTAGACCATGAAACTTAGGAAGCAAATGTACTAAGCCAGATTTATGCTTAAAAGGCACCTCAACATCAGGGTATTCAATGCATAAATCATTATAAGTGACATCAGGTGCAGCAAGTTCCCTTAATGTTCTAGCAGCCATTGTATCAGAATCAAAATAAGAATCAAAATTAAAATCAAAGAGAGTATGACTAAATAAGCTATAACTATCACAATCACTATCACCTATATGATCACTACCTATGTTATTACTAGTCATGCATCATAAACTAACAAATCAGAAAATACCAACAATGTCCTAATTGCTAAAACACTAAAGAAATCGAGAAACCCTATCAAATAAAATCTAAAAAATCTAAAAATAGCACTAAAAATCAAATAAAGATTACGCTAATTTTTTTGAATTTTTTTGAAAAAAAAAAGTGGTCTAAACGATGGAATTTTGGATTTTTAGCCTCTGCTCCCTATATCAATTCTTGATATGGGACCTCAGAACCTTGATTTTTTCCGGATTTTCTGGCCAAATTTCGGAGCAATCCGAGCAAGTTGATCGAAAACCGATTTTTTTACTAATCAATGCCAAATCCGATGTTAAGACCTGAAACACAACCAAAAACACAAAACCAATTGTTAGAGACGTTAGTAGGGTCCACGAATTGGCAACTATTGATCAGAAATCCCCGGCAACGGCGCCAATTTGATCCACTGTCGCGCACGGGTCAAAATAAATAAAATAAGAATGTTGTAACAAGGCAGTTAACCTTGGTCGTCTCACAATGATCTCTAATTAACACTAACCAACAAGAACATGCAAAGAAATAAAATTGGGGGGAGTTTGATTCAAGAAACAGGTTATAAAAGATGTAAATATCAATATATAAGAACGACTAATCCACTGGTTCAAGGTAATTAATATTTGGATCTATCACGGGTTTCAAATGATTATTCTATTTCGTGATTCTATTCTTGTTTGAACATAAAATTAACTAATCAAGCGTCAATTAATTCTATAAGAATTCCTACTGGATTAAGCATCACAGAATTCGACTAATTATGAACAAGGAACAAGCGTCACAAGAACACAATTAATCTAATAATCGAATTTAATCAAACCTATAACTAAGCGTTGTAGATTCTTCTTAATCCCTACTCGCAGTAGATTAAAACAAGCGTTTAACATGCTTTGAATAGATCAAATCTAATTGTATAATAAGAATAGAAGGCAAAAAACGAGATTTGGGTGATTAAGCATCAGCACAAATAAAGCGTAATTGCTAACAATGATCAAATGAGACAATGAATTAAAAAGAAAAAGAATTAGAATCAGAAATCGAAATTAATAATAAAATCCAAACCTCAAGATCCTTATAAAAACTCCCTAACCAGTGAATTAATCTATGGTCTTAGCCTTCCATGGAAGGATTAACAGAAACGAAATTAAGAAGGGGAGAAGGAGAAAAGATTGCTAAAACGGCAAAAGATTTAAAGTAATCAAAAGGTAAATCCTAAGACTCTAAAAATCCTATTTATAATGTCTCCTTAGGTTAAGCTAGGTAACCTGAAGTTTATGACCAAAGAGAAGGGCCCAAAAGAGATTAATTAGCCCAATAACAACTAATCACATGAGTAATTGATCCAAAACTCGCAGTGAACCTCGCCTGTAGCAGTAATTCGCATTTTTGACCTTCAAAAAGTCAAAACTGGACTTCTGTGCCAACATAGGAGTTGTAGCTCTGCTTCTTAGCTTTCCAACGCCACAAAGATCACTAAAATCGGACAAGTATAGCTCAAGTTATGGCCTACAGAAGGAACATGGGTCAGGATGTAATCAAAATCCAAAAATTAGCAATTAAATTCACTAAAGCCCAATTAAGACCCAAAGATGCAAAACTATGTTAAAAAGTAGTTGTTGGGCAAATCACACATTTAAGAACACCAAGTGCAATGCTATAAAAGATGCATTAAAATGCATTGATCAGCGACTAACGTCATTGGAATATGTCTTCTTGGCTCTTGTCCAGACATCGTATCATGTCTTAAAGGATCGATATTGTGTCTGAAGTTTGGCATCAATTGAGAACCAAAGGACACTGCAGAGGGAGGCATTAACTTGTTTCCACTTGGCCTGATCCTTGTTGGGGATATGCTTGAGTTGTTTAAGCAAATGGTCCTCATGACCTTGTCCTTGGAACCAAAGCTCAACGGCAACAGCCCAACCAGTATAATTGGCACTTCCTACCAATTTTTCGCAAGGAATGAGGGGTGTAGTAGTGAAACTGACAACAGAAGAAGAGGCTGTAGCAGATCCGGTTCCCGTCATGATGAACAAGGCGAGGTGAAAGAGAGAAGGTTGTTGGAAAATCACCAAATGAAGAAACGGACCTCGGAAATAGGCAGAGGAGGCTCTGCGACGGTTGGCGCAGAAAAATGGTGGCCGGAGATGGAAGCACGCGCTCTCACGCGCGGATCTGGTGGCGGCGCGTGGGTTTCACTCGCAGAGACAGTGGCGGCGCGTGGTGGCGCGTGTGGAGTCGGATCGGAACGGGGCAACGACAGTTGTGCTCGCTGGAGTGATGCGCACCTGTCTGTGGTGGTAGCTCGGTGTGGGTCGCACCGAAAAAGAAATTTCTGGACTGGACAGCACTGTTTTGAAGAGAAAAAAAAACAGTGTGTTTTAGAACAAAAAATGAAGATGCACTGGCACAGGAATAAATTGGACTTCTGATACCATGTAAAGAGTTGTATATTTACTTGTTGATTCAACATGAGTACAATGTGTATATATACACTAGGACATGAACCTGATTCCTAGAGAAATAAAGGCCTATGCTAATTCCTAGAGGAATGGGTGCAATAAATGGTAGGATACATTGGATATGACTCCACCGTCCACACCGTCCATATTAATTACAAGCAATATTTATTCACGGTCTATTGAGCCTTTCTTGCAAATTACATGAAACCCCCAACAAACTAGCAATTGGTGCGGGGTCTTGATTTATGTGATGAGAAAGGACATTTCTTTAAATCCAAATCTTATAGCTACTCTTAGAGACTCTAAGTTTATAAAGGAAAAGTCCTTAGTCTCCTATATGCCATTCAATGGACAATTAAGATTGTTCCAACCAAGATGAGCTTCGAGTTGGATTCAAAGTATGTCGTGGATAGTATAAAAAATAACAAGGAGAACCATGTTGAATATGGGGCTTTTATTTTAATTTACAGGACTCTTTTATTTTCACATTTTCCAAACTCTTTGATAAAGTTTTCTAGGAGGAAAACTCATTTAATTACTCATAACTTAGTAGGAGTAGATACATATATGGCTAACCTTTAATATTGTGATGAAGATACCAATTATATTAAGGTTTTGATTATTAATGATATGATGTAACTTTTCTTCTGTAAAAAAAAATGTTATTGTGCCAACAATGTAAGTGTAACCATGGTTAATAAAAATCTTTATATATAAAAGATGTTGCTAATATGAAAGAACAAAAATCCCGCCTAGTACTTCAGCCTAAATAGAGGAAAAATCGTCACTTTGCATTTGATTTGAAGATTCGATTTGAAGGTTTGATTCATATGTCCGATTGATTTGAAGATTCAATTTGTTATATCAGTTTAATTTCAAATTGATATCATATTTTAATTCATTTGGTCAACAATTAAATTAGCAGTGAATAATTTTGAATTTTATATCAGGATAGATTGCATGTTTAATAAATGATAATTATTACCTTAATAGTGAATCAAAAAAAATATGCCTTATTAGTGTAGCTTCATACGAATTAATGTGATATTATATTTATTTAAAATATTCTGATTTGATATCGGATAAATAAAAAACATTTGGGTGAGACGCACGAGTATTCTGACTTTGTGATGTGCATTGTCATGACATACGAGTGTTATTAGGGATTCTTTTTCATATTTTTTGGGTATTTTGCAAGATAATTAAAACCGGACCGGACATTGAACCGGAGAGGGCCAGGGTTTTTGGGTCGGATCGGGGTCGGACCGGGGTCAAACCGGAAACTAATAAAATATTTTTTAAATATATATATACCAAATATATAATATATATACATAACATTTCAATTTATACACAAAATAACATATCCCGGAACTAAAAAAATATTATTTTTTAAATATATATATATATACCAAATATATAATATATATACATAACATTTCAATTTATACACAATATCATGTAGCCTAGTGGTAAGATGGCTTGTTGTGACCTTAAGGACAGCGGTTCAAACCCTGTTGAGACCAAAATCGATTTTTTTAAATAAAAGGACAATTAAAAATTAAAAAAAAAACGGTTCAACCCTTGACCGCGGTTACGCTTGAGCCAAGCGATTCTCTCACCGATTTCGAGGGGAACCGATGTCCGGTCCGGTTTTAATAACCATGGTATTTTGTAATGAACGTGCAATTTTAATACAATTTTAATTTATATATATAGTTGTTGAAAATCACCGTGCTCCTGTTATTCTTTATATTTTTATCGAGATTAAACATTTTTTATCGCACGGGTACATGTATTAGTAAAAATAAAAGAGGAGATAATGAAGTGTCGGCACGCAAACATTTCATTGGTTGGTGTCTATTACATTTCGTCCCATATTCAAATTTAAATATAAATATACTAGTAAAAAATCTCAGAATTATATATCAGTGTAGTAGGGAAAATTTTCCAATGCTAATTGGCCCAAAACCAAGTCTAACTAATTAAACTTGATTAACTTATAAAAAAAACTAAACTAATTACAAATTATTGAATTCAAAGGTGAAATAAAACCACTGTTTTATTTTTTTTTATATCAATTAAAGCATAAGAATAAACGTTTAAAAAAAACATTCTGGTATCCTCAAATCAAAATCATTCCATGTTCAAGTAAATTGCTAAATTGTATATTTGGAGGGAAACTACGAATAAATAAGATATGCAAAGCAAAGGGGATGCACTTTGGAATTAATTTGCGAAAATTTGATAAAGGAATTTTTCAATATATCAAAGCCCCACCATCATAATCATAAGTCATCAAAAAAACAAAGCCCCACCTCATCCTTCTAAGCGCCATATTATCCACACCTCCGCACCTTTTTATCACACCCCCCACATTTATGTAATTTGACCAAAATACCCCCAAAAATATCAAAACTCGCGCATCTCCCGTAAATACGAATTTATGGTACTGAAAAATGTATACTATAAATTCGTATTTATGGTAACAAAATTTTTCTTTACCGTAAATTTTTCTTTACGGAAACATGAAATTTTCAACTAAAGGATTTCAGAATTGGCTGATGATGCATCACTTTGAAAATATAAACTAGAAAAAACTTAAATTTCTGGCAAAGCAGTACAGGGAAGAAGCAAATCAATAATTCAGTGAAAAATTTGTTGAAAAAGAGAATAAGAGAGAAAATGATTATCGTCTCCGATTTTGAGCTCTGCAGCGTTTTCTTCCTCTACCTCAGACATGTTTCAGAAAACGATTTACCCCCCCTGCTGGTTTCAGGTAAGTGAGAACACAATCAGTAGTATTGAAAATTTGGAAGAAACCACAAATCACAGTAAAAGGGCAAGGTTGTGATTGCAACAAAGAAACTCTGTAAAGAACTCAGAACCAGAAAGACGAGAGAGGTTGAGCATTTTGGGTCATAACAAAATTTTTCCCGTAAATACGAGTTTTTCTTTATCGTAAATACGAATTTATGGTATGTAGCTTTTTAAATTGCATGGTACAGAAAAATGTATACCGTAAATTCATATTTATGGTATGTAATTTAAAAAACTATATACCATAAATTCGCATTTACGGTAAAGAAAATTTTTATTCTTACCTTAAATTTATATTTACGGGAGATGCGTGAGTTTTGATATTTTTTAGGGGTATTTTGGTCAAATGGCATAAATGTAGGAGTGTGGATAACATGGGCCTCCTTCTAACTCCATTGCGCCGGCGTGGTCCATTCCAAATCCATCGGAAATTGGACCTCTACTTTTTTTTTATTAAACTAGAATAGATACGGCGTGGCTTCCTTGAAGTTTCATTGTTTCACGAACTCATGTGGAGAAGGAAGGATGAGCCATCTTTTTTTTTATTTATAAATAAAATTTTAGGGTGAGGGGATGACATCCCAGTCCAATGTAGGAAGACCTCCAAACTCTTTGAGCGCTTACGAAGATAATTACATTTATCTCACCTAAGGGGATTAGTGGGGACTCGAACCCGCGACATGTCAAATACAAGTCTTGTTATGCTCCACTAGGCCAATCATTGAAGTCTAAAGGATGAGCCATCTCGTTTATTCAATCTGTGATTTTGGTCCATCCGCTAATATGTTATCCAACTGTTGACGGATATACATACTAACATGACAGTTAAGTGCTAACATGTCAGGTGCACGCGAAGCTAACATGGAGATGTTTACATGGCAATGCACTTGTTGGCCATGAAAATCTCACAAATATCCTGAGGTTTGAACCCAAAACTATGGAGGAGCACCACTTAACCACCACACCACCTCATCTGATTGATAATTAATTGTATTAAACCAAAACCACACGTCTTGCGAATTAGATATAATTTTACAAATATTGATATTTTCTTTTTTATAATGCATGTATTTTGGATAAGAATAAGGTTGGATATTTATAAATAATTACCATGTATGCATGCATTGCATTGCATATATTCTTTAAATTTAAACGAAATATATAAAAAAAAAAATTAAAAGCATCTAAATGAATAAATTAATTAAAAAGTTTATTTTAATGATAATACATATAATTAAAATATAAATATACAATCATTTAAAGTTTTAAATTACTTTTTTTAAGAAATTTTAAATAAATAAATCATTATTTTATTCATAATTTATAATATCTTATTGTATTTAATAGTAATTAAAAAAATCAAAAACTGATTGAAACTGATTAAAAAAAATGGTAGTGGTGGCACAGCCATTTCATGTCGCCTCTCACGCAACGCTTTCTGTACAGAATTTTCTGAAGCCCTTTGCCTTTGGGAGCTTGCACCTTCATGGATGCAACGATCAACGCATACTTTTTCAATTGACTTTATATGAGAATAAAATAATCTTCTATTTTCAAACCAGAAAAACTTTGGACTGCCATCATAAAAGCTATCTCAGCCCCGTGCATTATATTTTCATAACAATAGTGATAGTAATAGAAGTTACATAGAAAATTTAAACAGTGGCAGATCTTGAACGAAAATTTTGGGGTGCCAAAAAAATTCATTGCATAAGTCAATTTTTAAGGCAAAAGATCATAATCTATTTATAAGAAATATAGTGTTTAACTTGAACATAAATAATACTCAAACCAAGATTTTCACCACAAATAAGTACAAAACCAAAAAAAAAAAGCAAAAAAGAGAAAGGAAGTGGAGCGCAAGCGCCTGACGATAAGTCATTTTAGTATGATGCAAATAAAAATGAAATATCCTTCCCCAAAAAAAAAAGCAAAAAAGAGAAAGTAAGTGGAGCACAAGCGCCTGGGGATAAGTCATTTCAGTATGATGCAAATAAAAATGAAATATCCTTCCCCAAATAAAAAAGGGTACACTTGTCCAGCCAATACCAAGGTGATGGTAGAAAAGATAAACACGTGGTAGATACTAGCTAGTGATAAAGCTTGTACTTGTTTTATTACTTTTCTATTTTTAATGAGCTTTGCTCCGGCGCTGAGACTTTTTTTTTCCTTTTCCGAACAAAGCCAAAACACTGTTAGACTTTGGGTTGTTGGGCCTGTTTGTTTTGGGCTTTCTCTTTTAGTTTAGTCATGCTTGTTTTTCTATGGCTTAGCCCTTTTTCGTTTGTTTGCTTTGTTAGTTAGATCTGTTATTCACAGTTGTATAAATCACAGTATCATCAATGAAAGAATTACTTTTCCCATTACTCATTCTTCCTCCCTAACATCTGGTATCAGAAGCTCCTCCAGGGGCCTGGTACGTAACTGCAGTTTTTTGTGAGCATTCTTACCATAGACGAACTTCAAAGCAGTCTTCTTGTTCATGAGCAAAGAATGAAAGGGCATAAGGAAGAAGATCAAGCCCTGAAGGTGTCAAGTGCAGGAAGGACGCGAGGAAGAGGACGCGGCGGTTTCAGGGGTGGACGTGGCAGAGGCAGGCAGCAATTCAACAAGGACTCGATTGAATGTTATCACTGCCATAAATTAGGGCACTTTCAATATGAATGCCCTGATTGGGATGAAAAGGCAAATTATGCAGAATACAATGAAGAAGAACCCTTGCTGTTGATGGCTCACACAGAAGTTAAAGATTCTGGAGAACACACAGAGGCCAAGAATTCATGTGAACAAAAGGTGTGGTTTCTTGACTCTGGTTGTAGTAACCATATGTGTGGAAACAAGAATTGGTTTTATGAGTTAAATGAAGAATTTAGAGTGTCAGTCAAGCTAGGGGATAATTCAAAGATGTTAGTGATGGGAAAGGGGAGTGTAAAACTGAAAATTGATGATTCAATCCAAGTCATTTCCAGTGTGTATTACATTCCCGATTTAAAAAACAATTTGTTAAGCATAGGTCAGCTTCAGGAGAAAAACTCGACTGTGGTGTTTAGCGAAATTCTTGTAAGATTTATCACCACGATAGGGTTTGATAACACACTCAAGGATGTCATCCAATAGAATGTTTGTGGTCTTGGCCGAGGTTATTCTCCAGTCTTACTTGTCTTAAAGCCTCTACCGGTGAAGATATGAATTGGTTATGGCACGCCAGAGATATGGGCACTTAAGTCTCAAGGGATTGAAGTCGCTAAACCGTAAGGGTATGGTGAAAGGTTTGCCAAAAATTGAAGAGTCCTCAAGTGTGTGTAGTAACTGCATGATTGGCAAGCAACACAGGGAATCCTTTCCCAAACAAAGTCCATGGAGGGCAAGTCAGAAATTGCAAGTGATTCATGCTGATATTTGGGGCCCCATCAAGCCCGAATCCAACAAAGAAAAAGAAGATACTTTCTCACATTCATAGATGACTATAGCCGAAAAACTTGGGTATATTTCTTATCTGAGAAGTCTGCTGCCTTTGAAATATTCAAACAGTTTAAGGCTGCTGCAGAGAAAGAAAGCGCAAATCCAATTACAAGCTTGAGAACTGACAGAGGTGGAGAGTTCACCTCATCTGAATTTGAAGAATTCTGCAGAATTAATGGAATCAAGCGACAGTTGACAGCAGCATACACTCCACAGCAGAATGGAGTGGCTGAGAGGAAGAATAGGTCCATTATGAACATGGTACGAAGCATGTTGGCTGAGAAGAATGTGCCCAAAAGGTTCTGGCCAGAAGCTGTCAACTGGGCAGTCTTTGTGCAAAATAGAAGTCCCACAATTGCTTTGAAAGACATTACTCCAGAAGAGGCTTGGAGTGGCACCAAGCCATCTGTTCACTTCTTTAAAATTTTTGGGTCTATAGGGTATGTCCACATCCCTGATGCTCAAAGAAAAAAGTTGGATGATAAAAGCATTAAGTGTGTTTTGCTTGGAATTAGTGAGGAATCAAAGGCCTATAGGCTTTATGATCCCAAATCAAAGAGAATCCTTGTTAGCAGAGATGTTATCTTTGCTGAAAATGAAGAATGGAGCTGGAATAATCAATCTGGAGAGAAGGGCAGTGAATTGATTGAGTTGGAAGAGAAGGAAACAGAAGCTACAGAAGCAGTAGAAAGCAGAGAACAACACAGTCCAGGAAATGCCTCTGCAGAAGGCACCACTACCACAAATGCTGCAGCATCTACAGAAAGTGCTGCAGTATCAGATTCTAATGTTCAGAGGAATGATGAGGGCAGAATTGAAGGTACAGGTGCTGACTCCACTGACAGTGAGAAGGAAACAGAATCTGTAGAAGCCCAACAGCAAGGGAGGATAAAAAGGAAGCCTGCCTACCTTGGTGACTATGTGATTGATGAAGAAGAACTTGATGAACTTAGTTTGGCAATGTTTTCCCAGGCTATGTTCACTCAGTCAGAGGATCCAGTAAGTTTTGAAGAAGCTGTTTGTGATGAAAAGTGGAAGAAAGCAATAAAAGCCAAGATAGATGCAATTGAGAGAAATGAAACATGGGAGTTGACTACTCTCCCAAGGGGGGCTAAAACAATTGGAGTTAAGTGGATCTTTAAGACTAAATACAATGAAAAGGGAGAGGTTGAGAAACACAAAGCAAAATTAGTGGCAAATGGCTACTCTCAACAAAAGGGGATTGACTACAAGGAGGTTTTTGCTCCAGTGGCGAGGTGGGACACCATTCGAACAATTGTGGCATTAGCAGCCCTTAAGGGCTGGTATGTCTATCAATTGGACGTTAAAAGTGCTTTTCTTCATGGAGAAATAAAGGAGATTGTTTTCATAGATCAACCACAAGGATATGTGAAGAAGGGAGAAGAAGGCAAAGTCTATAGGTTAAAAAGGGCCTTATATGGGTTGAAGCAAGCCCCAAGGGCATGGTATAATAAAGTGGAGGCTTATTTTCAAAAGGCAGGATTTCAAAAATGCCATTCTGAGCATACCCTGTTTGTCAAAACAGGTTCAAACAGCAGCATTTTGATTGTCAGTTTGTATGTGGACGACTTGATTTTCACTGGCAACAATGAATCCATGTTTGTTGATTTCAAGAACTCTATGAAAGGTGAGTTTGACATGACTGATTTGGGGAAAATGACCTACTTTCTGGGAGTAGAAGTGGTGCAAAATGAAGCTGGAATTTTCATTAACCAAGCCAAGTATGTCAAAGAGGTGCTTGAGAGGTTTGGAATGAAGGATGTCAATGCAGTAAAAAGCCCGATAGTTCCTGGAACCAGATTATCGAAGGAAGGAAGTGGAGAGATGGTGGATGCCACACACTACAAGCAAATGATCGGCAGCTTGTTGTACCTCACAGCCACTAGACCTGACATAATGTTTGCAGTCTGTCTAGTCAGTAGATATATGGAGAAACCGACTACATTGCATCTCATGGCAGTCAAGAAAATAATGAGATATTTGAAAGGAACCATGGACTTGGGAATACACTACAGCAGAAAGGGAGAACTAAATCTGAGAGCATACTCAGACAGTGACTATGCAGGTGACGTGGATGATAGGAAAAGCACTGGAGGCTATGTGTTCCTTCTTGGAACAGGTGCTGTTTCATGGTCTTCTAAAAAGCATCCAGCCAGACCCTTTCAACCATCAAGCCGAATTCATCTCTCGCTACCTTGTGTGCCCGCCAAGTCGTGGTGGTTAAGAAGAATTACGGATCGAATGGGCCGAGACAAAGATAAGAGTACCATCGTTATGTGTGATAACACTCTACCATTAAGTCGCCTAAGAACCCGCTTCTTCATGGCCGTAGTAAACATATTGATGTCCGCTTCCATTACTTGCGTGACCTTGTTAAAAAGGATGAGATTGAGTTGGCCTTCGCAGACGTAATTTCGATTGCCGATATTATGACAAAACCATTGAAGTTGAAAGAATTTCTCGCAATGCAGGGATTGGCTTGGAGTATGTAGTCTTGCTGATTTAAACTATGTTGCTGTGTGCATCTAGTTTAAGGGAGGGTTTGTTAGACTTTGGGTTGTTGGGCCTGTTTGTTTTGGGCTTTCTCTTTTAGTTTAGTCATGCTTGTTTTTCTATGGCTTAGCCCTTTTTCGTTTGTTTGCTTTGTTAGTTAGATCTGTTATTCACAGTTGTATAAATCATAGTATCATTAATGAAAGAATTACTTTTTCCCATTACTCATTCTTCCTCCCTAACAAACACGTGGGCGACTGCTCCGAGCTCCTCGCCGGCGACTTCCCCGTTGTCTCTCTCTTCTCTCGTCGGAAAAGGAGCGATTTTTGCGCATTTTGGCGACAAATCCATTGACCCTTGGACGCGTTTCTTCTTCTTCCTCGTCTCTGTGACTATTGTTGTGGACACGGTCTCGCTCAAGCTACAAACCTCGGAGACTTTAGAGATCTCATCATGTTTGTGGAATAGCTTCTTCTCAACCTTGATCTCTTGTTCGAACTTGTTAAAGCTTAGCTTCTTTTCAGCTTCTTCAAATATAGCCACGCTTCGTTTCCATTTGGGTGTTTCAGAAAAGCACATCCTTCAAAGTTGAAGTATATAAAATAAAAAATAAAAAATTGAGGGGTGCAGTGGCGCCTTTCCGCTCCCGAGAAGGTCCGCCACTGAATGTAAAGGCAAAGACAATGAGATTCCTCCTTTGCTGCAAGTCTATGTGGGTGATGCATATGGTTTACTTGAAGCACTTAAATTGACTGCTGAATTGGGATTAGATACTATTGTTTTTGAGCTTGATTCAAAAACGGTAGTTGATAATTTCAATCAACAAAAGGAGGATTGTTTGGAGCTATTTTACCTCAATGCTGGACGGTTATGTCAAATCATTTTTATAACTCTAGAGTGGAGTTCTCTAAAAGGCAAACCAATAAAGTTGCTCACACTTTAGCTAAGGTGGCTTTATATACGACTTATTTTCAAATTTATAATATTATTTCTTCGTGTGTTTGTTTCTACGGTGACGAAAATTGATTTTGACTAAATTAATTTTATAAAATTGATTTTACATAAAAGTGAGTTAAACATAACATGATTTATGTTAGAATATATTCATAAAAAAGTGATTTTTATCAATTCATATTGTTTGGATAATTTGACTAAAATTGCTTTTGAGCATGTAATTACCAAGATAGGTCTTGACATATGTGTGTATAAAACTAGATTTCTGTTTCATTTGGATAATTGACAGAGTTATTTAAATTTATGTTAAATTATTAAATTATATAATATTTAAATTTATGTTGCTATACTTTTTTTAAAGAAACTTTTTAATTTTTAAAAATAATGAATACAAACATTAACATCAATGTTTCCAGTCGAAAAAAAAAACATTAACATCAATGTTGACGTTAAAAAATATTGGGGCGTACAATTTCGAAACACACGCTAATTTATTAATAAGGCTGGTTGATTTGATTGTAAAAGAGAAGGTTGATTTTCATAGCTTTTTTTCCAGCAAGATATAACAATAGTTCCGTCCTTACTCTTTTCCTTGGTCAGTTAGGTAAAGGGCAACAAGGGAAAATAAAACGTAAAACAACATGCAGCAGCTAGAATTGATTCACCAACACCGTGGAAGCTACGAATTGCAGCTTTCAATAGAATCAATCTTGGAGAGCTGAATTGCTTTTTATTCTAAAATAAAATGCCAAACACCATTTTAAATAGTTAAATCACGTTTGAAGAGTAAACCGTGCGTTCAAGGGCTGTGAACGCCCAACCAAACATATACTTCTTGTATTGATCATATTACAAGTGAAATGACACAAGTAATCATACTTTTTCCCTATTCTTAAACATCATGGCAGAGAAGCTACCTACCTCAGATTAGTCCTGCTTGACATCTACTCCTCCAGCTTTAACAGGTTCTACTGGAGCCGGTACAGCATCTGCTTCAACCTGCTTAAACATTGGGATTTGTACAATTTATATATCATGGCAGTTTCAAGCAATAAACCATCAACATGTGTTTCTAGGCATGTGCATCAATGTAAACATTGTACATCACATTCATGACGCAGTACACCCAAAACAGAACCCATCATCGAGGATCATATGAGGCAGCACCGGCAAAATAGGAAAACTGAAGGATCACTCAAACTCCAACAAATCACAAATACGGGACGATGAGGATACGCGTAATAAAAAGATCTCCTGGCTAACCTAGGCATTGTATTCATGTTCAGACAAACAACAAAAGGCCGACTGCTACAGATTCCTTCTCTCTAGAGGGATGTGTATAATTATTAGTAAATGAGCTCTTATTTCTTAAACCAAATATTTATGACTATCTGTTAGGATCCCATATGAGAGTGAGAGTGTGGGCCCAAGTGGGCTTAGGTAATGATAGGGCCTTGGGTGAGGAAATGGGCTGTGGTGACTTGTCTAGTCATCAGCTGAATAGGCCCAAGAATTGGAGGGTGTATGTGAGGAGGAGTAGGAAAGCGAGAGAGAATGATGAGATGGCAGAGAGAGATAGGAAGGAGTGAGTGAAGCATGGGCTGTGTGAGCATCATTCAGTTATAAGGAATTGGGTAAGGAGATAGAGAGAGGGGTCGGAGAGGATCAATTGTATTTTGAGGGCAGAGAGTAGTCTTCTCTCTGAAGGAGCTTGGCTCTGTGGGCATTAGGGATATTATCTCTTCTGCATTTACTTTCAATTTCATCAATAAAACAGTCTTTTATCTTCATTGCTCCATTCTTTCTCTATTTTTGTTATTCTGTGATCCGGGTTCCTATCAAACTGGTCTGACCTGCCGAATTCGACATGACAGGACCAGCGCTTACACAGCAAAATGGAAGCCAGATTCGACAATCTCAGGAAGGAGGTGAGCAGCATCACGATGAGTCTTAAGGAAATGTTGATATGGCAAAAAGAAAACAATGAGCAGTTGATTGCCTTGTTAACAAAATTTCTGGATACAAAGGGAACTGAGGATGGCGAGGGAATTTTGGAGAGCGACGGACGACAGCAAACAACACTGGATGGGGAGAGCCAAAAAATCGAAAATCATTCACTACCGGAAGCTCCAATAACATCATATCTGAAGAAACAAGACGTCCAAAAGGTTGAGAAGATGAATGATGAGCAACGGACGATCAGAGAAGAAGAACGGAGCAAAGGTCAAATTTATAGCAAGGTAAAGACGAGCGATGGCAGCTCCGATGATGATGGGTCGAAGGGTGGTGGTGACGAGATCGATTCATGGACCCTGAGTACATCGGTCGGTTATGTGCTGTCAAAACCATTGGATCCAAAGCTGCAGGTGACCGCGACGGAGAAAATGCAAACGGCATGTCGCCCGGTTATGGCCCCACCACCACTCAAGCCGCCAGATCCGCCGAAGCCACCTGATCTGTGCGTCCTGTTGTCGCGACGCCAGGCGGATGGCGCCACCATAGCCACCAAAATCTGGCCGGGTCTGCGGTTGAATTCGATGGTGGAGGATGAGGCTGATGGGTTGAAAGAGGAGATATGGGGTCGGGTGCGAGGCGTTGCTGCTCTGGGTCCAATATCGCGTTCGAGATAGACGAGGGTAGCACGCGCAGTGGAGAAGGAGATGAAGGGGAAAGAATTCGGGTCGGGTCAGCCTCGTGGGTTCAGTAGCGGGTCACAGTTCAGATTCGGTTTGTCTCAAACAAATCGGGTTGGAGGGTCCGAATGGGTATTCTACCAAATGGGTCACGTTCTAAACCTTATGGGCCAGGCCCAAGGTAATGTCAATGTTTTGGGGAAGGAATTTATATCGTGGGCTGATGTAGAGATACTGGTACTTTCCCAATTTAATGAGGATTGTGTCTGGCTTCTGGAGAAAGGGGTTTTAGATAGCCCAATTCAAGGTTTAATTTTATTGGGCCCAATCCAAAACCTACTTCACCCAGATCAAAATGTGGGATGCTTTGCACAAGATTTCTTACCTTTTGTGTTTGCGAATCCCATTCTATCACCAGCGTACGTTGAAACAAAGGTTACACTTTGTGTATTGTTGGGCAAGTATTTGGAAGGCTTGGCCAAGGGAACGATATCTACTTCAGTTTCGTATTTAGGAGAAAACACCTCGTTTCCTAGCAACAGTTACTGCAAAGCCTTAGAGCATTCAATTGATTGTGAATGGATTCATGTAGATATTGAAAACAACGTGCATGGAGGTCGACAAATAAATTTTTCCACTGTCTGGTTTGATGCGCTTGGCATATGCTTAGATGATGAAGCTGATGTCTTAATGTTTTACTTAGTGCTGCGAGGAATTTCTGCTGTTCTAGCGCATGTCTTGGTGCCAATATATATGGACGCTTTGTTGACGCCCATTCTGGAAGCTGATGTACTAACTGCACTTGCAGGAGGCAGTTTGAACAGGAAAATGAGAAGGTCATCAGTCTTGCTATCTGCTCCTCAGGTACAAATCTTTCTAATGAAGGACATACTAAATGTTGTCATGCTGCTGGAAATTACTATAGTGAATGGTGTTGTCATGCTGCTGGGAATTGCAAAAGAGGCAGCATTTGATATTTTGGGTGCTTCAAATGAGCTTGTTCTTTTCTTAGCTTCGGCTGTGATTGATGACAGATTAGTTCCTCTGCACGTAGTGGAAGGTGACTGCATGCTGCCATCCAAATGCGGCCGGGGTGAAACCGGGTGGAAGGGTCAAATGGTTAAAGCTAGCTTGTCAAACTTTCAACCGTGGGATCCTGGGAAAAGGAACTTGGTTTTCGATAACTATTGCACGAAGAGAATTTTGGGTGGATGCTGTTATGGGGAACTAAAGAATTTTAACATTGTGGGATTTGTGTTACAGTGGCGGTTTGCCATTGACCTCGTTAATATTTTCTATGTTGTTGCTGTAATTTCTGTCTTGCTGCTCATGTCTGGGTTCTCTAGTGACCTAGAAGCTCTTAGTACCACAGCCACACAACTAGATGGGGAGGTTATAACCACTATAAGGATGGTTGCTGCCTTAAACTCAGGAAAGAAAATGCATGGTTTTTTCACCTCCAACTTTGAAATTTCACTACGGTTCTCTTTTTGGAAAGGACAAATTTTTGGAAATAGCTATGGCATGGTTCAGCTTGCACTCCATATTTCCTATGCACTTGGTCTTTGGTCTGTTTTTTGGCTTGTGAAGCATGTAAGTTCTGATTTCTCTAAGACAATTCAAGTTTTTATGGTCCTTATGATCTCTACGACTCTACTCAAATCATAGCTTGGAAGAATGAATTTGTTCTCAAAGGTCAGCTTTCCTTATTTCAGTGGAAAGGCAAGTTGTGGAAGAAGCTACATGGGAGGAAGAGTTCATTAATAAGAGCCAAGTTTGCAAGCTTAGACTTGAGGACAAGTCTGTTTTTCAAGAGGGCGGCAATGTTAGGATCCCATATGAGAGTATGGGCCCAAGTGGGATTAGGTAATGATAGGGCCTTAGGTGAGGAAATGGGCTGTGGTGACTTGTCTAGTCATCAGCTGAATAAGCCCAAGAATTGGAGGGTGTATGTGAGAAGGAGTAGGAAAGCAAGAGAGAATGATGAGGTGGCAGAGAGAGAGAGAGAGGAGGGAGTGAGTGAAGCATGGGGCGTGTGAGCATCATTCTGTTATAAGGAATTGGGTAAGAAGGGAGAGAGAGGGGTTGGAGAGGATCAATTGTACTTTGAGGGCAGAGAGTAGACTTCTCTCTGAAGGAGCTTGGCTCTGTGGGCATTAGGGATATTATCTCTTCTGCATTTACTTTCAATTTCATCAATAAAACAGTCTTTTATCTTCATTGCTCCATTCTTTCTCTATTTTTGCTATTTTGTGATCCGGGTTCCTATCACTATCTTTCAACAATTATGGCATCGATTATATTTTTCCCCTCTGAGAAGTGATCTGACAATTTCTTGTATCAGTTATATGCGACCACCCTCCAAGAATGGCATATCATCCTATCAGGTAACACACAACAATGTCTTGCGAAAACTTGTGATTGAACGAATCCAGGTGATACAAAACAGTAAACCTAGAGTAGTCTTTCAGAGTTAAGATAGAGTCTTCCTCTGATGACAATCTAGAATACCATATTAGAACAAAGTACTCCTTTAATTAGAATAACAAACCTAGAATACTACTACTCTTACTGGGATTCAGAAACTCCGAGCAAAAAAAGAAATCTTAATATTATAACCATGCAAAAAAGTCTGAAACAGCTTTGCTAAAGTGAGTAATTCACTTTAGAGGGGAAAATAAACCATCTCAACAATTGCTAAGAAAATCAACGATCAATATCAATATTACATACACATGCAAAACAAATCATAGATTTACTCAAGTGTAATCTTTTGATTTTGCCATCAACGGTTGATATATCTTACTTTTTTTTATGAAGTGAATTACTCACTTTAAAATAGTCAAATCCAACAAAAGGCACCCAAAGCGTATTTAAACCGCGAATGCCTAAACTTTAAAATCTTAAACAAATATTAATTTCATAAAATATGAGTGCCTAATATAATCAAATTAAATAGGAAATCTTGACATGATAATATTTTCCTAAAAACATATAACTAACTAAAGATAAAATCCCTAAAAAATAATGAAAGGTCTCTTAAATAAGAGGAAATTCTAAAATCTTTAATAATAACATAATAATCCCAAAGTAACACGAAAGTCTTTAGATATGATTTTCCACGCTGAATCACAGGGTTTCTTAAACAAAGTGCTCACCAGATAGGGTATCAGTTCTAGATGAAGAAGGCAGCTTTCCAAATGCCTCTCAACTGCCACTTTCTCTTTGGTTGTTAATATTGATCTCAAATCATGGTTTATAGATCGTAGGGCAATAAGAAAGAAAATCATTTATCCCCCTCCCCATTCTTTTCACATTAGTGGCTGATGTTTTAAGTTGGTCAAAGGCTCTAGATAGGAATCTCCTTAATGGAGCTAAAGTTGGTTAAGAGACCAGACCAGATCAGACATGGCATCACAATTCAAAATTGATGGGCATATATTCACAAATTACAAGATAGGTTCATAACTCAGCACACAAAAAGAGCATAACAAGTTGAAAATTGACTGACAAAATGACAAATCACGAGACTCAAATTACTAAAGAATGAAGGATGGTGGGACTGGGTTCCCCTTGTTGGAGCTGGATTTAGCTCGGTAGAGCTAGGTTTCAACTCATCAAAGTTGGGTTCATGCTCCCCATTGGCTTGTTAGGTTCATTGCAAACTTGCAACAATGAGTTTGTTCGTGTTTTCTGGTTCATGACTTTGTTTATGATGGGAGCTATGGGATTGAGACTCAATATAGCATTTTTTTTACCTCCTTTGCAGATGGTTAGCATGGGGATGTTAGATGCATTTGTGGAATCAAGTGCTACAACTGTAAGGTTAATGTTTTGTGCGCTACAGAACATTATCATTCAACTGTTACATTTTGGGTTTAGAAAAACATTGAACCACTATTAGTTTGGGCACATCTTTTTTTTGGTTTTTTTTTGGGGGGAGGGGGGTGATCATTATGTTGTAGACTTGTTCAATCGTCGTTAAACTCATGATTCTATGCGGGTCTATATGAGTTGCGAGTCTGCCTGGGTTTACATTGAAACGATTTTGTAAGCGAGTCAACTCAATTTTGATACTTAGTTGTAAACTTGTATGATTCTATGAATAGCTCGAGAGTTTGACAACCATGCTCTTCCTATTTACACATTCTCTGGGACCATCAACGGTTAACTGGTTTGAAGATTACTTGGGCTAAGAGTGGTTAGGCTGGTTTGATCATGGATATGGCTGGTTGTCATCTTTTATAGCGCCTTCTTACTCACTTGGGGAATCTTTTGGTGGTCATTATTGTGCTGCTTCATTTTGAGATTTTCTGATTCATGAGATCTATGACTGCTTGGTGCTTGGATAGTTAGAAGGATGCTTTTTACTCAATTGGTTGTCACTGGTCAGGTCACCTTTATCCAAACTTCTTTAGCTAGTATCCACCTCAAATATTCTCACTGTTTCTGAAAACAGGTAGGTATGTCTCAAAGAATAGAGAAAACCACGAGGGATTAGCTTTGGTCAGGTCTTGGGAGTGAGCAAATAGAGAAAGCATCATCTTGTTAACTGTGAGGTTAGTTGTAAGCCTAAGAATGGTCTCTAAAAAACATAAATTAGAGTGATGGTAATCATTTCCTAATGTAGCCAAGAAAAGAAAAGAATGACTTCTTAACATTTTGGATAGAGGATCAAAGTCCCGATTATTTTAACAAAACAGAAGTTTACAAATGGAACTGAAATTACCATACAGCTGAAGAAAATATGCTTAATAATAATCAATCATTTCATAACTAAATAAAGATATTAGGCATTCACTTACTTTGCTGTCCTTTTTGGCTGCAGGCTTGTAAGGACATGCTGGAGGGGCCCTCTCTGGTCTCCGGTACTCCCAGCCAAAAAGCCGATATACTTTTCCCTAAAAAAATTATGAAGTTCAAAAATGACAGAAAATAGGATAACAGATGCGTGCTTATCAAGAGAGAGTCAAGAATGATTCAAATTTCTCCTACTATGATTTTTCCCCCAATAAATTAGCAGGTAAAACACAATTTACCTCCTTTGAGGTTGCACAATGATCAAAGGCAGTACTACATGGTATCCAAAATCCTATACCCCTCCCCCCCCAAAAAAAAAAAAAAAGTTTGCACAAAGTTTTCAAAATCATTGAACTCACGGATAAATACAAGAGGAGCTTTCAGGTTAAAAGTACTGTAACTTGTTCCTATCTCCAGAAAAATCAATTTCTTCTCTTGATTTGTAATGCAAAGCTTGGCATTTGAATTAAAATAACTTTAGTAAATAGGATCCATGGAGTTGCAGTGTGGTTCCAATTTGTTTCTTAGAAACAGAGTATACTGTCATCATGGCTGTTGATACTATATACGTTTTTGGTGAATGGTTCAACCCACTGCTCATTTGCACCAGCAACTTGGCATTTTTGGAAGAGTCTAGAGTAAATCTTTTTTTTTTTTTTTTGGTTCTTTTTCCAAAAGCTCTCTAAGTAAGATTATGATTGCAAGTTATTTACAATTCAAAGTAAGCTAATCAAAAAAACACACTTCCACTGGGAGGTCATGGCAGCCAACCTCTGCCTTATTAATATTGCAATCGCCAAGGTACAAGAAATATATATAGCAGGCATGCATACAGTAGTAGAAGCCCTAAACTTTGGAAAAAGCTTATTAACACAAAAAATATTAACAAGGTTTGTTTTCCTCGAGCAAATGAAGATTGAACATTTTGTGACTGGAAAATCGTGTTTTGTACGACCAACATCATGAACTGAGCAGCAATTTGATATTTTTTATATTGCCAAGCTAAATCAAGATTCAATGCCAAAGCTTTTCAGTCATACCTTGCTCATCTTCTCCATAAAAAAAAAATCTACGGTATTTAGGGTTGGTTAGAATTGAGAATTGGTAAAGTATTCAAAATCTTGTTTTGAATAATTATTATTGGTAGAAAGAGAATTGTAAATGCTACGGAGCCAGAAAACTAAAACGATAAATAATGGAATAGATGCAGCAGTTTACTTACCATAACATAATAGAAGAGAACAGGCAATATGTTGACGATCGGGACGAGGAAAAGGGGCAATAAGCAAGCCAAGCAAACCTAAATCACATTTATTTTCAAAATAATTTTAGAATGAAAAGATGAATCGATCGAAAATCTAAGTACAGGGAGAGGAAATATGCATTACCATGTTGCAATGAGTTGATGCAAAAACCACGAATTCTAGTAGAAGAGGGAGTTCGTTCTTCGCAAGGGATGGGTTGATTTAAAAATATAAAAAGGATCATACAGTAAATAAAAATATAAAAAGGAATAATGAAAATAATGATTGGCCCATGCAGGTCTCGAACCTGCGACCTTCGCGTTATTAGCACGACGCTCTAACCAACTGAGCTAATAGGCCGTGTTGCTTTGTATTTCTATTTATTTGTATATACAATACGCTCAATATTTACTCCCCCCAAAAAAACTGTTTAATCATTTTTTAGTAGAATACGCATGATAGAATTGTAAAATATCTTTGCATAAAAAACGAATTGTAAAATATCTAAATTATAGAAATTACATTTTGATGTTAGTATATGTATTCGATAACCTCACCAATCTAGAGCAAATGACATGGTTTCATGTTCTAGAAATTGAAGGTGGTGTGTTTTTAGATCAAACTTCATTCTAACCCAACGCGGGATTTGAATTGTGTAGTCACCCTTCTCTATTTCTTTTTACTTCTATTTTTCTTTTATCTTTATGAATAAACTATATCAAGGGCTGAGAGTGTGGCCCCAACCAATCCAATGACTCATATTGACTTGATTGTAGTGATTACAGCCAATCTAGTTCTCCAACGCGACCTAATCACGAAAATCATGTTGACCTTATCCTAATTCGGCCATGATATGTCAAGTCTTAGTTTAAAAAATTAATCGGATCAAAATATAAGTTTGAGTTGAGTTAAGCTTGACCCGTAAATACCCCTAATTATAAGAAAACAATAACTTCTTAAATAGATCAAAGGTTGTTTGTTTTAGATTTTGGCCCTCCAAAATCAATTTAAAAACCCCGGTGCAAAGAATCTAGCAATGGGAGCTTTGATTTCATTGAAAATTATGCATTTGGAAGTGTTTTTTTTTTTTTTGGAAATCTGTTGTCAAAAGAATTTAAAACAAATACACTTCGAACTGTTTTGCCTATGCCAACAGCATTTATAAAAATATATAATATATATTTTAAGTCAGTGAGAATGGGTGTATTTTCAAAATAGTATTTTGGAATAACTTCTGGTACATGTGGTACAAGCTTATAAATTTTATAGAAAATTTAGTAAGAAAGCTTCAAAAAAATTGAGATGTAAAAGCTAATTTTAACTTATAAGAAGAGTGCAAATCAAAAACTTATAAGAAAGGTTATGTCTAAAAACTCAATTATTTTTGGTAAAAAAATCATAATTATTATAAGTTTTATAATATATTTTTTTTTTTGTTATAAGTGTTTTTTGAAAAGTTTATTAAAACTGGTTCTTGGAAGGTACAAGTTATGAATAATGACTCTTCGAAATTGTTTTAAAAACTTGTTTAGGTCACTTGGGTTTTCATTGTGTACTTAGTAAAAAAAAACCTACAAGAATACTGGGATACAACATGATAAAGCGTCTATATGGAGATCAAGTTTAGGATTTTGGTGCCCGAAAATAAATTAGTTGAAGATTATGCGTACCCAAAAGGATTTTTCACTTTTGCTACAAGAAATGTAAGCAGAGCCGGCCCAAGACCCATTTTACGCTACAACAAATTGTCCTCTGTGCATAGGTCAAATAGTTGAATTGAGACACTTTAAAGGAGTTAGAACACAAAGTCAAGGATTTAAACCCTAATTACTAACATAACACACACTAACAACTATAAAAAAAAAGCCTACCTCAAACTTTGACGACACATCGCTCAACCTTGAGACCCATCGATATGGTTGTTGAGCATATCCATCCATTTACATTTAAGAAAGCTTGTTACAGACGTAATTTTTAACTCCAAGTCCCCAAAATGTTGGTCGTCCGTAACACTTGCTCATGAAACTAGTCAAAGCAGAATTTCTCAACCATAATGATCAAATTATGCTATGCAGTATTGTATGGAGAAGTTCAGAAAGAAATTGAGTGCCTTTGTTATTCTTGGCAATCTCCGTTCAAGGATTTCTTACATCATAAAGTGATGGACAAAACAGAAACTAGGCATTCAGTTTATCTATGATGATTTATATAATGATGTAATATAATTATCATACATTTGTTTTTTGTATACAAATGCGAGCAGATACGTAACACAGGAAAGACAACAGGCTTCCATGATTCCATCCCAGCCACGAAGATGCCTTTGATTAAGCACTCTCACTCTTCTTACAAGGAACATCAGTGCAGCGGCAAACAGGTCTACCAGAAGCTTCCCACCCATTGAAGCCACGTTCTAAGACCATAATGTTCTTTATCCCAACATCTTCCTTACTCTCCTCAAGATAATTGGCAAGCTTCCTAGCACAAGTTGGGCCTCGAACCTACAAAATAGTTTATACCACTTTCAGTTTAGAGAGACATTTTGGTATCATACAAAAAGGGTATAGGAAGACATTCATGTTCCAATTACCAGTAGAAACTTGTTTCTGACAAAGCATGTCAAGTTGGTTTTTTTAAGATATAACACTATAACAACTGTAAAACATAGAAATCATGACGCACGTCCTTAAAAAATACTAGTGACTAGAGAGTGGAAGGAAAAAATAATTTAAATAAATCCACGTATGCATTTAAGAGGCTGATCAATCAATCATGAAAAATTTGAAATTCTATAACAAGAAGATTATCCTAAGAACAGGAATCAGAAACAGAATGTTTCATGTGGTATTTTGCCTAAGTCAATGGAAGATGGTTGATAAAACAATATCTCCTTTCTTCTCTCTTTCTCAAGAAAGGAGTTCTTGCCCTCTGAAACCATTGCTGGCATTTCCTCCTAAACTGCTGGTTTTTCTCAGTGCTCTCTCAATTTTCTTTTGGCCGACTTCCTCTCCTATTTTTAGATTCTACCTTATAATCAATCTCCTCTTTCTCTCTCTCTCTGGTGATTGACTTCTGCAAATTAGCAAATTCAGTCATGATTGCCAAGCCAACTAAAATAAAAGTTGACATTTGAGAACACAACAGCTACAGACCTGCCAAGGAAAACTCCAAAATAAACAACAGCATCTTTCACAAAAGGTGTTGGTCAGGACAGAAATTCTTACAGTAGTTATTTGTGCCCAGAGAAGCGGTGAAAAGTTGGGTGAAACGATGTCATACGACAAACAGGGTCTATATTAATTGTCCCTCCTCTTTGCCAATGACAAACAGTTTTTCCACACATCCCAACTTCTAAGTATCTTGGTTTGTTGTGTAACTTGCAGGTTTGTCACTAATCTACGTCAAAGGACAATTTTCAACCTATGACACACGTAGTTACTTGTGTCAGTGTCCACAATCAACTTTCTCAAAGGCTTAAGCTGTGAGTTGGAGACACGATGAGAATGGTTTTACACACCCCTCACACAAGAGCCCTTTAGGCTTGAAGCATGGACAATGCATAGGTCTACCCACTTTGTGCTAAAGTTCAACTTTCTTTAGAAGAAAGGGGGTGGCTATTATCAAACTGCTAACAACTTTGTTAATAGAGACTATGATAATATGTCAATCACCAACTCTTCCAAAAACTATTAGATGGAGGAACATGAATGGTTAATGGTTTCATTTCATATCTCTAACAACAGCCTGAAATTTTAGAAGTCCAATATCATTAATTTACAATACTGAGAAAGGAATTGCGGTATTGTTAGTAATAATATGGTGTCATCCTAGCTGCTACTTTTGCATTATATTTTGGTGAAATAGACAAATAGTATATGACATTGCTCATACTCCCTCGTCGCACACCAATTTTGGAAGGTCTTTAGTTGGTTTAGGAGTTTAAATGGCACTCATGGCTGTACCAATAGCTTCATTCACTACTGCTAGAGGTGGTGCTAGCAGCAAAATTCAGACTTAACTAATTTGGCATTCACAATTACAGGGGTATAAGTATAATTAATGAACAATTGGACACACACAAATAACTAATGAAAATGTGGGGTCGATCATCCGCAAATCCGTTTATTATGTCAATATAAAGCTCGCAAATGATATCTGTTCAATAGCATGAATTTAGCTGAAGTGCGATGTGATGCCCTACGCTAAATCAAAATCAAAATCGAATACCTAAAGAATTCTTAGTTATTTTATTATCATGCTCAAATTCATCGTAAACAAATGGATCTGAATTGGATTAATATGTCATCTATAAATCTGATGTGGCGGAACAGACGTAAAATAATAATTATCAAAAAGAAAAGAAAGGGTGAACGGTGAACCTGACTTAGAGCGCAGTGGAAGACGAGGGTGTCTTTGCCTTTAACTTCCTGAAGGAGCTTTGAGATGTTATCGTTGAAAGAGTCGCTTGCGTAATGAAGGGACCCCGATATGTGTCCATCATAACTCCTCTCGTCGTCCCTTAAAACACCCATCAATCAACATTCAACAATAACAGCGACAGCAACAAAACTCAATTCCAGACAGTGAGTGTGGGAAGACCATCGTACCTGACATCGACGATGGCGATGCTTGGTTGGAGTTGGCGTCTCAGAGAGAGAAGCTGCGACCCTGTAATGTACGATATACTGCGAGCCATCTCTTCTCTTCTATTCTCTTCCTCCACTGACCACTCTTTCGGGTTTCTGTGCCTCCGCCTATCTTATATTTGGGGAAAAAGGCTGACCAAGGACCAACTCCATTTGCAACCGAACCGGATGTGCTGCCCGGTTCGAAATAATTTTCACGCATCATATACACCCTTGTTTAGTTTTTTTTTTCCCCTTTAAGAAGACTTTTACGCTTCGGGAAAAAAGACTTGGGCTAATCTAGAGTTCACTAGGAAGGTAAATAAAATTTGTCTCGAAATTGTTCTATCGTCAGGGACTGAATTTGAGTACTAATTGAACTCGTCCTTTTAAATGAAGTATGTTAATCACTCACACTCAACATTAAAGTTACTTATTTAGTTATTTATATGCTCTTGTGTGAATTATTGAAAAAAACCTTTTAGTTCTTATAAAACTGTGAGTTTCTAAATTTAGTTCTTATAAAATAAATTTTTTCTCCCATGCCTAGTATTTACTTTTTCGCAATATTTTACTAGTCTTTCTGTCAATTTGAATGATTAAGTGTTGATGTGGCAGACAAAGCATTAGGTTTTGTCTCCTGCCTGCCACGTCAGATACCATGTGGTAGATGTTGTCCATGGTATTTTAAATGTGTTTTTAATTCCTATAAAATTATCAAATTTTGATTTTAGTTCTTATAAAACTCAAGTTTTTATTTTGGTCCTTAATTATTCTTTTATGTAAATTTAATTCTTAATGAAATTTTCAATCTCCTGTTCATCTACTTTTACCTTAACCTCATCAGCATCATCACATGGTATCATTCAATATACTATTAGAGATTAAAAACGAAGGTGGGAGTGGAACCAGATCCAAATTGGCAGTCAGAACTTCATTATGCACAATGTCTTGCCTATTTATCCCTTAATTAGCTTTGTCTATTATGCCCTTAGCCATTTCATTTTTTTTTGAAATCAACAATTTTTTTGCCAAAAACGATATTTGAAAAACTCGACTATAATTCTAGATAAAATATTTTTGTATCATGCTTGAAGTGTGATTATGCATTCTTAGCACTAAGCAACAATTTCTTTTGTGGTCTCGATGTTGTTCTTTGATAAAAATAGTTTTTAGTTGTTTAACAATCCACTTCCACCTTTGTCCCTGATAGTTGTTTGAACGATAAATGCGATGGTGTTGGTGAGGTGAAAGTACAGGTGAATGAATAAGAGATTGAAAATTGCAATAATAACATGATATTAACATATTTTATTAATACAACAGGAAATTTCCATATTGATATGCATAACAATACATAAGATATGATATGCATTAATTTTTAAAAGGTTTCATGTTGTTTGAATAATACCATTTGATGATGAAAGTTAGCTGAAGGTAAAAGTTGATGAACATGAGATTTAAAATTTCAGAAACGATTAAAATTAAGTAAAATAATAACAAGAACTAAAATAAAAACTTGAATCTTACTGGGACTAAAATAAAAATTTTGGTCATTTTATAAAAAACAACATTAATTTTTAAATGCTTTAAATGTCGCTTTAAAAAAATGTATTAAATATCTAATTTTTATTTATACTCATTGTGAGACTCATATTAATGAGATGTATTTATTTTTTATGTAATTGAATTGGTTCTTAAAAGAGTATTTTTGAAAAAAAAAACATTAAATTTTTAAAAGTATTAATTAAAAATAACTATTTCCTTATCATAAATATATTAGGGTGAAAATTTAAAATTATTGCGAAATCCAATAGAAAAAAGCGCGCTCTTTGCGCGGTTGTCTCCTCTCACGACATTTAAACTGCTACCCTTCTTTTTGCGTTAGGTTTGGGCCGCCGACTTCACCTTGTACATTTTTCCTGCGACTAACTGACAGTGATGGATAGTCCGTTCAATCCGCATGACATCAACGAGAACGAAATTCCAACGGCCGCAGATCTCATCGCAGCCGGAGCAGGTTATCTAATCGGAGCCGGTGCAGATTATGGAGTCACCGAAGACGAAGAAGAAGACGAGGACGAAGAGGACGAAGAAGAAGACGAGAACGAAGAGGACGAAGATTACGTCCCCCCTGCGCTGTTGCCTAGGGTTTCTCACTCTCACGACGGTCATCGTAGTCCTACCTCTAATGAAGTAATCATTGTCCCCGACGACGAACCGCAGAACGCCGTTGAAGAGGAGGGGAACAAACGCCGCAGAACCGAAGGAGGTGAGGCCTCGTGTTCATCATTCGACGCCAGCCAAGGGAACGAGTGCAACCGCACCGACATTGAGGGCCTCATTTGCCCTATTTGCATGGACGTTTGGACCAATGACGGCGATCATCACATCTGGTGCCTTATTTTTTATTTTTATTTTTATTTTTATTTTAAATAATTGGATATGTTCGTTGTTAAATTGTGGTTAATTTATTTTAATCTTTTGGGATGAATGGTTTAGTTGTCTTCCTTGTGGACACATATATGGTATGTCTTGCATCAAAAAATGGCTTCAACAGCGAAAGAATTCAGGGAAGGTAATTGTATAATGTGGTTGATTGCAGAATGCTTTCTGAATTTGATATAAAAAAGAGAAAGAAAGAAGAATAGGAAATGTCCTATAACATTCATCTTTTGCGTGTTCTTTCGTTTTAGTGTCCTCAATGTAATAGGAAATGTTCGTTAAGGGATGTGAGGAAACTCTATGCTTCCCGATTAGTTGCCGTAGATGAAGAATCTCAGAAGGTTGGCTTAATAGTATTTACAGTGATAAGATCAAAAGAAGTTTTCAAGAAATTTTATTTGCCTGATTGTTCCTTTTTTTGTTGGCAGAGAATTCGGTCACTTGAGGCCAAATGTTATGCTCTTGAAAATAAGGTAGGATACCATTGATGAAAGATTTTTTGCTGCTCGGTGCAGTTATTTATTTATTTATTGCATTTTGTGGCCTTGGATTATCCTCTGGAATATAAGTGGCTATTATTTCATTATTCTTTGATAAGAAAATATGTCAATTATGTTCTTAGGATGGTGAGTGGCGCAAAAAAGAAGCCGGATGGAAGAAGAGAGAAGCTGCATTGCGTCTTGAAGTTCAGAACCTTACAGTGGTATACTTTTTGCATTAAGGTGATGGATACCTGGCGTTTTGATTGCACAAAATCTGTGGTTTTCCAAAATTAGAACCTTTTGCGATATTAGATCCACTTTTGGTACTGTTAATATTTCTAAATGGAATAGCTGGCAGAATTTTGTCATGTTTACCAACATCTTTGCACCATTCTCCCCCACCCGTTAGAGTGTTTAGGATAACACCCTCGCCATTGTCGTTTTACCTTCTTTAAAACCAGTAATTTAACATCTTCAGTTTTTTTGTTGCTTTGTTACCATGGTGTTTTAAGAACTGTTTTATTAGTTTCTAATAATTTCATGTTAAAAATTGAGGTATTTGTTCAAGGAGCATAGGAAACAAAATTTCAAGCCGCTTGTGTCTATATAATGATGTGGTGCAAATAATATAAGCCTTTCTGTTTTGATTGTTCATGGTCTTTGTATGTGTGGTTTTAAATAATTTTAGTTTGTAAGTTTGGTTCTGTAGAGAAACACTTATTTGGAGCAGCTGCTACTAGATATGCAGAGCAGGCAATCTGGATTGATAGATGGCAATGGGAACTCTCAATGGAGATATGAGTCTGGTAATCATCTTTTAAAAATTTCAAGTGACAGATCTTCATCTCATAAAATCTGTCTTAATTTGCATCCCCCTTCCCCTATTAACAACAACAAGACCCTTTTGAAAAGAAAAAGAAAAAAAAAAACTGTTGAAGTTGTTTGCATGGAGAACATTGACTTATGCATCTTGTAGGGCACAACTTTGACCCAAGGTCCCATGGAAAAAGATCTTTTTGCAATTTTGAATTTCAGGTATGCCATTTTATCTTTCTCTTGTCTACTTTATTACTCCATGTTCTCCACCTGTAGAAGGGGAGCTTTTTTTTCTTCAAATGTCTGGAACATAAGATTATGTGTAAAAGATGTTTTTGGTCCTTATAGATTGGACTAATATTGATTGTAGTCCTTATAAATTTTTAAACATTTGAATTCCTTAAAAGTATAAAAATTGTGTGCTTTTAGTCCCTAATAAGGGACTGCTGAGGGACCAAAAAAAACAACTTTTTTAATTTCAGGGACTAAAAACAAAATACAAATTTTATAAGGACCAAAATCATCATTTATCCAATTTTATAGGGATCAGAAATATATTTAATCCTAAGATTATTTTGTTTAATATCATTTTTATGGTGTAGTCTATTTTTTTGGATAACATGAATATTATTTACTTAGTTGTTTCACCATTTTTAGAAAGCGTTTCATCTAGATGGTGCTCGTGTATTTGATATGGACGCTTCTAATCAAATTTTATTAATTGCACAAAAGCCAAAAGCAATGGGTGCTGTACCCTTGCTAACTAAAGTAAGATTCTTGAATTTGAAATATTCACGTATATATGTACGAGGATTTTAAATTCTTTATACAATGACTGATTTCACTTTGACCTTTATGGAAACCTGGCTTTGTAGATGAGCTTGATATCTCCATTTGAGATGCAAGATATCTTACTTCCTTCATCTACGATTGGTATTAGAGACCTTCACATTTCTCATTCTAATAGTAGGCTGGCTCTCTATGCTTCATTAGGGAAGAAATTATCGGTGCTCAGGTATAGTTGCATCAAGTACTGGTTCATTTGGTCTGACAATGTAAAACTTGGCCGTTAATGTGTTTCATATTATTGTTACAGCTTCAACAGTGGCAACCCAGTTGTCAATTATGATCTACAGGTAGAAATTTGATCCATTATTATGATTTAGTAGAAATAAATCTGTTGGTAATAATTTATAATTGCTATGCTTTGTAGCTTTTTAGAATAGTATTGCTTATACATATGGTATTTTATTTTTATTATTAAGGATGAGAAGAAAGAGAAGAGAATAAAAACAGAGTATAAGATCCTCCTTAAATAAAGTAAAAGAAAAACCCAAATGAACAGCCATGAAGATAGCATTTCTTCAAAGTAGAGCTAGCCATTCTATTTGCATGTTTTCCGAAGACTATAATTTGAAGTACCCATTAAATGAGCTGTGAGTATAAGAAAGAAACTAAGAAAAGCACTCTATCCCGAAAATTCTAGCATTTATCTCCAACCTTAAAGCACCAAATAACATCAAATAGTGCTCTGCAACAGAACCTTGCCTTCTTTGATTCCTAAAAGAGAAAATTCCCCCACCTACTTATTAAAACAGATTTATATAATAGTTTTTTTTTTCATACCTTTTTCCCCTGTTGTACTGATGTTATTGCTTAAACCTTGCAACCTGTCACAAGTCAGTTTACAACTTTACAAGTCTCTCTGTGGGGTTTATAACCTTGCTAGAATTGTACTGCAGGATTCTGCGTGGTCGTGTTCATGGGATCTTAACAACGCGCATTACATATATGCTGGACTACAGGTCAGCACTTTTTTTTTTTTTTTGTATTTATTGGATGTAGTAACTTGAAATGCTAATCTTCATGTAACTTTCGTGCAGAATGGTTCTGTCTTGGTATTTGACATGCGGCAAACTGCAGGACCCTTAAAATCTTTAGTTGGGTTGACTAGGAACCCTGTTCATAGTGTGCAATCTCTTGCACAAACTTCAATTCTTCCTTCTGGTGTTAGCACCATCCTATCCGCATCTGCCATTGGCCTTTGTCAGTGGAACATTGATTCTGAAGAACGGTAGGCTGTTTGCATTTTATGGATATTAGCGTTACACTTGCTTTTGTTTATATTCTCAATGCCTTATGAATATTGTATCCAACTTATTGCCTGACACTATCCAGTAAAAAATATAACTCTTTCAATTTTAATGGACAGTTTTATTTTTATTATTCTCCTGACGTTTGTTCGGCGCTCACTAGTGTAAAATTAGAATTGTTTTCTAAGTTATGCCAACATTAGGAAAAATTTATACATTTTCAATGTTTTTGGTGCATGTTTGCAACTTCCCTCCTTTCCTTCCTTTTATCCCTGTTATATTTTTTCTTTCCAAATATTTTTAGATTGTTTCTTGTGTTTTTGGAATTCACATATTACTTTGTAAATTAGTCTGATATGAGATAGTATATGATGGATTTTTGGTATTTTAATTTGGTTCTATAAGGCCATTGCGATTTTAGAAGCAATCATTTTTAGTAAAAAATATGCTCTAATTAGCTTTCCTGATGCTTCATTTTTTCCTGAAAATATGAAGGCCGTTTATGGTTCCTGAAACTGATAATCAAGGAGTTTGTATATCCCTTGCCTATTGCCCTAGCAGTGATGACATTGTTGTTTCATACCGTCCAAAGTTTGACGCTTCAATGGATGTGCCATTTTCTCAACTATCGCCCACTCCTTCTCATGTTATTGGACAAAGAGTACAGGGTACTCATGTATTGTTAAAGAGAATGGGCAGTCAGCATTTTCAAAAGCTTGGTTCCTCATATGCCAATGTAAGTAAAATTCGACTACCGAAGTGTGCAATTATAGACAATGAGAACCAGAATAGATTGTTTGCATCTGGAGATGAAGTTACATGTGATTTGGTCTTGCATGAGTTGCCATCTTTTAGAGTTCTCCAGCAATTCAAAATGCCAGCTCAGGTCCGTGATGTTAGGTACTCACCTAGCCATGGAATACTTGGTTGTTTAACTGAGAATTCATTGCAACTTTTCCATACCAGTCTCTCATGAGTAAGGTAATTCTATGCTTTGGTTCATTGACGTTGATGTTTTGTTCTAAATTTTTTAATTTCAGCTGTCTTTAAAATAGTTGAGATATTTATTACTTTGCCAGGAGCCTGTGAATGCTTTGTCCACTTTTCTCTAATTGTTTCGCGGGGCATTTATTTTGTAATATTTGTTATATTTTATTTATTAGAGCAGTAATATTGATATTGATTTTTGTATTTTGTGACACTAACATTAGTGGGATGTGCTTCAGCATTAAGGACATAGTATGAATAACTTGAGTATTCCTATTTACTTTCATATTAAAGTGCACATTCATCACTAAAACCTTGAGTTAGTATGCTTTTGCACTTTATGCAAAATTTTCTATCCATTTTTCTTATTAGAAAGAAATCCATTTGGGAGCATGCCGCCCTTTGCAAAAGTAAAATCGAAAGTTACGACAAAATCTAAAGTGGTTTTACATTACATGTTTACTTCTCTTATGCCATACCCCTCATCTGCACCAGGATTTGCAAAATAATCCGTTTATTCATCATCCATCCAAAGATAAATCTATCCAATCCATTCATTAAAAAAAATCACTTAATGAATTGGATCAAATTTATCTATTTTATTTTACGGATGGATTGTGATCTATCCACTATTGTTTTTTATGTTTCAGAAACTAATTTCAAGAATACTAGTTGTGTTTAGAAAATTAGCTTTCGCAAGATAAAACTGAAGTTTCTGAAATTAGTTTCCAAAATGTATTTGTATTTTTACTCTTGGAAATTGGGTTTCATATCACATTTTTAACACAATATAATTGTGTTTTGGAAAGTTTTTGGAACCATTCAAGTTTTTTCAAAAGATACTCTTTCCTGAAACTAGTTTTCAGAGTACATTCATTTCGGAATTTTGAAAACCTGAGAAACAAATTTAAAAAAAAAATATATGAACTCACTTGTGTGCGTATAAGAACAATGGTGCGATGAATACCATTGATTGGGGCTTGATAACTGATGATTTTTTCCCCTTCCTCACGCCTGCCATGAGCTCGCTACTGCTCCCCCATGTGAGCACCCTACCCCTGATGCTTCCACCATCAACCACCACGGTTTCCTTTCCACCCATCACTGGAGTTTGTAGCCATCAACCACTGTGGTCTCTGTTCACACCATTTCCACCAACCCTTCAACCAGATCTCTATCCCCTAATGTGGGTTAGTTATTTTTTTTGGAGAGCTATTCCTCCCGTCACAAATCCATCGTTGTCTCCCCATAGATCCTAGAATCACGCGGTGCCCCCTCGAGCATCCACCCATTTTTGCGACATTTCCTTGTTTGGTGGAGTGACCCCCAATCGAGCCTCTGCCTTTAGTCAGAGTGAAATCTACGATAGAGTCAGAGTGAAATCTACGATAGGAACAATTGATTCTGTAAGTCCAAGTAGCTCCAGCCCAAAGCATCCCACAGTTGCTCCTCCACCATCTGATTTGGGTCCCATTCGCACTCCACCAAAGCCGCCAGTCGTAGGTAAAAATTTTCAATTTGGAATTGTTGTTGTCGTTGCCTTTTTGTGCAGTTTGATCTTAAGGTTAGGTTGGGTCAAGATTGTACCTGTAGTGTTTGATGGAAAACCACAAAAGAGCTGGACATTTTGGATTAACATAGTTTGTATAGCTTCTTATGAGGCTGACCCCAATTTCAGCATCCTCTCCAATTATCAATGGGCTTCCGAGCAAGGGGTTAACTTAGACAATCCTGAGACCACATATAGTCTAAATATGTCTTAAAAAGACAACAAAATTATTCGTAATTGGATAGAGTATAAGACTGTGGATTCTCACTTATTCGTTGTAATTGATTGTGTGTGCGATCTATTGATAGACCAACAGTTGGGATCTAGATATTAGTTTGGTTATGCCCATTTGGCTTTTGAATAATCTATTGTAATGGCGCTCATTTCTTTGTAGGCTTAGTTCTTAGAATTGCCTCAAAAATGTAGATGAGAAATGTCCCAACATAGCTTGTTTTATCTCATGCATGAAGTTGTTTAACATAAAAAAATATTGTTAAATTATTTTTTAGATATACGTTAACATAAAAATATTGATATAACCTTTGGCAACTTTAATGTTCAATAAAATTCGTAATAAATAGTGTTTATTTATTTAAAAGTTTTTCTGACGGGTGATAAATTCCTACACATATACGTTGTATAGTAAGTAACTATTTGTATAGTAAGTAACTATGTTCATAACATAAAAGTTAATGCAATTGACATCTATCATTATTACTTTGCATTTTTTTTCCCTGTTTTATTTTTGTTTTCCTCATACCATCAATGGTCCGCGAGTTCTATACGAGTCATGTGATCTTTTTACGCGCAACCGACATTTTTCAAGTAGTAATAATACTTATTTGTCAAGTGATGATAGCCAAGTTTCATGGCACAACTGCAGAAGCCACTAGCCTTGGAGCAGAACACATTTACCCTCCTCCACAAGATACACACAGAAGGGTCCTCGTTTTCATCGTTGAAAGGACAATAACGTTATAAAATGATGAGTATGCTTTTATAATATTCGCACTCGACAACTGTGCCACATTTACCGACCCATACATAATTGCCCACTTTTCTTTTCTTGGACATTGACATTATGCCCTTTTCTCTCCCTCTTTCAATTTTTCCCCTTTGGTTTACACCAAACAAAAGAGATATGACAAAGACAAAAAAACCCACACAATCTTCCAAATTTTCTCGTGTTTTGAGAGCCTTGGACGCTTAACCCCTTACACTTGCATTGCATAATGTTGCTGTCAAGTGTGGGGCCCCATCTCAAGTCACCCCACAATGTAAAAAAGAAACCTTCCTTTTACAGGAAAAAAAAACTTTTTTAGTAACAATAAACTTTCTGTGATGTAGAAACAAAAGAGATCACAAGAGAACAGTATTTTGGACACTTTTGGGGTATCCCCGATTGGCCAAGTTTGAAGCTTTAACCCCAACACTCAGGTGTTAATCTATGATCTCTTTTGGGGTCTTGACAATAGTTATAAACCATGTGGTATCTTTGCACCCATCTCATAGCCCTATACTGTTGTGAGGTTAACCCACCAGAACGATATGGTGAGGCTGAGACTGGATGGCACCAACGAGGTGCATAGGCTGAACAACCACTAGCTTTGAAGTTTGTATACATTGCAACAAAAGGTTGATATTTGTAATCAGCTTTGTACTTTCCATCTTCAGTTGCCCATGATGATGCATCCCATATTGATCCATAAAGCCACATTGGTCTCAGTGGAAATGTTGCACCACTCTTCCTCGGGTACCTCCTTATTGGCACATCATCCACAAGGAATCTGACACGTTATTCAATGTCAGCAATAAAAGCAACTGTATACCAACAGGGTAATACCAATAATAATATCTTTTTAATAAAGTGAATTATCAATTTAGTCTAAAAAATTGTATGGTTGAGACAATTTCATATCTCGAATTAACGAAATTCGAAAATAATTCTTAAAATTAAAATATTTAGATCATATTAGTCTCTTCGAGACAATTTTAGGGACTAAATTGACCAACTAAAAGAACTAATATAATCGAAGATTTTTTGTTTCAAGAATTATTTTAAAATTTTGTTAATTTCAATAATGAAATTGTCCCTATTTTTTGGACTAAAATTGTGATTCACTCTTTTTAAGATTCATCGTTCGCATAATAGCTACATTTTTTTGAACGTTATACTCCCTCCGGTCTTGTATTTAAACAAAAAAAAAAACACACTTATTAAGGAGCACAAATTACAATGTAAAAAGTAAATTTTTTTTTGTTGGTATATGTAAAAGACACACTTTTTACGATTTTCGAGGTCAAAAAGTGATTTTAATAAGAGTATTTTATGAATGTTAGTGTAAAATTGGTTAAATTTACTTATATTTGAGACCAAAAAATATGAAGTTTTTATTGCTTATAATTGAGACCGGAGGGAGTATATTTGAACACCATGAGCTTATTTTATAATTACAGTCATCAAAAGAATTACTAGTTGATCAATAAATTAATATTACTTTTTAACTTTTGATTGGTTGGGTGTTATCAGATTTGTTTGCCCACACTTCTATGTTATGTTTTTTGTGCCATTTCCTATGACCTTGATTCTATATTTCTCTACGATTTATTATTAATCCTGTCAAATTCCTATTTGCTTTCTTCATTAATTGCAGAGAAAATGAAATTCTTCACCTTTCATTTTCCAAAATATCAATCAGTGTGCCTATGAGTGTGTGTGTGTCTCTCTATACACATACATATACACCGTGATACCAATTGATTATGAACCAATCAAACCAATGCCACATACACAGAATCCAAGCTTACACTGGATTCTCTGTATCTCCTATCCTACCTATCTACTTCAGCAGAAAATAAAGTAGTGCCTATGTCTGCCCATCTTTTTTAGACTAGTACTAAAAATCTATGCATTCAATTTCACACACAGTCACACACACTCAGCAATACAGTTAAATTTTACAGTGACTTACATTATCTCCTTAGGACTCCAGAGTATAGCATAGTGATGAAAATCTTTGGTAGGATCAAACCAGAGATGGAACTTCATCTCTCTACCTATAATCTTCCCATCTCCACTCCCTCTTATATAAACATTGGTCTGCAAAGTATAAGGCTTTCCAAATGTTGTCCCAAGAAACTCAATGTCCACTTCATCATGGAAACCAGGATGTGCTTCATTGTTTGAAAGCTGCCATTAATCAAATAATTATTATCATTAGTAATAGTAATTAACAAGCTAAACAAAATGTTTAAGTTTCCGACAAGGTTTCTAAAAAAAAGTTCTGCGGTTGTGATCTGATTCGCAACATTAAGGTTTTTGATGTCTCTGCAACCACGATTGTGGCAGCATTAACCGCATCTGACTGTGATTTTCCGCAATATCAAGGATTGCAGCGCGATCGCGACCACAACCGCAATTTAAACCCTTGCTTCGAACCAATCAACTTATTGTTTTGGCATGTCATGTGGCCAAAACTTACATAGAAAGCTGTTATAACTCCTGCAGTATAGCCAGGTTGAAGCTTAATGGAAGCACCAAAGTATCCCGATCTAAATGGACGTACTGACTTGAAGCCACTTCCTGTTAATTACCAGCAACAAAGTAGTGAAAGTTGATTAAATTTCAATGATATGTAATAGAAAGAGAAAGCATTTATTTGATATCAGATTCAGACCTGTGGTTCTATCAAGCCAAATTGTTAATGCAGTGTGGTCTAGTCTTTGGTGCTGGGGCCCCCAGAGGTTTCTAAATCCTTTGTAAAAGCTCATAGACCTGAATTTGGAACTTGGATAATAGCCAGGTGAAGGTGGCCAGTAAGCATTGCTTGAAGGGACCATCAAGATTAAAATAGCAAAGAGAAAGAAAGCCATGAAGGAAAGTGAGTGCTAAAAGTGCTTGTTAGCAGAAAGCAGAATGGGTATAAATGCAGGGTGTGAGAAAGAAAAATGAAGGGAAAGTGCTCAAAGTAAAGGGCATATGGAAGAAGAGTATGGGCTTATGGCAGTGAGTTTTGATATAAATAAGAAAATTAGTGGGTCCCAGATTGAGAATTAGTGGTGAAATTGTGGAGGGAGGGATATGAATTGAACATACCAAAATTATTTATAGAACATTATAGAAGAATGAGAGATCTTTAATTGTTGAATAACATTTAATTTTACCTTGCATATGGTTTTAGATTATTGACTTATTGTCATTTTCTTTTTCCCATTACAACTATTTTTTTCCACCCCCTCTCTTTATGACAGAAAACATGTTGCCTTGGTTGGAAAGCTAAAAAAAGATGATGGGATGCAGAAGGGGTAGATGAGTGTGCCTTAAATGTGCATCGTAATGTTGTGTTGCATGATGGCTTTCTGATTTCCATCTTCATTTAAGGCTACAGGTATTTTTGTCTGATATTTGAAAGCAATAGTTGGATAAACCCCATTTAGTGGTGTTTTACTTTTTCACCATACTATTATATGCTCTTGCATGGTTAGGGACACTCTAAGTTTGAGTATCGGAGAAGTCTCTTGCGGAGAGATTGGATTACCAACTGGGGAATGGAGGCAAGTGCGCCCTCGGCCTGATCTAGCAACCTACTGAAGATTAGTCTTATAGCTGTGGATTTGGATTAGATACAGTCATAAAACGCATCTGAACCGTCCGATCAAGATCAGACAGTCTGTATTTTAGGTTTTATTTAAAGTGTGATTTGTGCAATTGAAATATAGACCGTCTGATTAGACGGTCCAAATACACTGCTGATTGCATGTAATTATGGTTGCACCTATCCCAAATTCGCCCAAAAGATTGACTTGTGGGGATGCCGGGCCTAATTACGGTGGATTATCAAGAAAAATTACCATTGATCCAAGCATATTAATGCAGGTAGAGGCCAAAATGAGGCAATGAATAAACGATGAAACAAATTAAAACGAAAGGAAATGTGGGACAGATTCTAATATAGTCAGTTCTCATGAATCAAACAAGAGCAACGGTGTGTTTTAACCTGTGAACTTCATCAATGGAAGGGGTGGGTCAGAAACTATCCGTTTAATTTAATGGACCCCCAAAGTTTGATTTGATTATCAGTGGGGCACACACATGATTGATAGACATGTAGAATAGTCCTTGGTGGTGGTGATGGTACGAATTATTTGTAATCTTAATACCTTGATCGATGAAGAAAAAAGAGTCCACATTGATTGCAACCAACCACATTATATTTATATATGGAAATGGAAAACACACAATCGAATATTTTAATTTGGGATCAATTAATCACAATATTTTGTCAGCTTTATGATGATAAATAAATGGCAGTGGGCAAGATGCTAGATTTTACTGCTCCAACTTATCTTTTCAATATTAATTGATAGATAGATTCCTTAACATAGTCACATTTTTGGTATAGACTCACTATTTTGCTATGAAGTTACAAAACTTGTTACTGTAAATGGTGTAAACCTCAAATGTGCAAATAACTTGATTCTGAGAGAATTTGGAGGATCAAAATAAAATGATGAGCTTAAAGAACTTTGAGGTGGGGCAATGATTTGAGCAGCATTTTTGTCTGCTTATGGAAATAGAAGGTTCGAACCTCTTTCCAATGTAATCTTGTGTATAGGTGCCCCATGAAAATAACTATACATAGAGTAAAAAGTGTGAGGTGTCAAAGTACATGAAGTTAAGGCATGGTTCCCCGGAAACAAACCACAAAATCACACCGATGAGCAATATTGTAGATTCATATAATAACCCCACAAAAAAAGTCCCAAGTAACACATGTAGGGCCTCAAATAATGCAAGTAATTGATGTATAGAGAGAAATATGCTTTAGAGGAATGCCACCGATACACTCAAGTCATTTTCTGAAAAATCAATTCATTTTCTGAAAAATAATTAGTGTAAATAGTCATTTTTTATCCTAAATGTGTGAAGCATTGTTACTATAGTCATTGAATGTGTCAAAATTTCAAAAACATCCACGAGTGTGTCTTCTGTTAGTAATTTCATGACCAAACCGATTAAAGGAAGACACATTTGAAGACCAAACTGACAAATGAAAGACATATTCGAGGACCAAACTGATTAACGAAAGACACATTCAAAAATGTTTTTGTAATTTTGTTGCATTCGGAGACTATAATGACAACGCCTCACACATTCAGAAACCAAAATGATTGTTTAAGCGTTAAAAAATTGATCAATTATAAACAAAGTGTTCAAGACTATATTATAATGTTTGGAGTCGGATTATGTGCGGTTAGAGAATCTTACATTCACATAAGAATATCGGGGACCGTTTGATTTATCCATGTTTAAAGCTCAATAAATTAGATTTAAAGAAATTCAAAATCTACATGTTTTGTGACTCGTCCGATCAAAATCAGACGGCCAAGATTGCCTAATTGCGGAAATCCAAACCCCAAGAAATCTAAATCTATGATGTTTCTTGTATGATTAAATGTTAATAGATACTTGTGTACGCTGAAATTTCAATTGCAAGAGCTTCTTTTCTTGCCCATATGTGTAGACAAAATTATACGATCACTATTTTGTCGGTCACATTCAGAGCTAGGGAAAGAGATGGAGGAGGATTGGAAGCATGGTGTGGATGGTTGTAGGGCCACCTTTGCCGACAGATCAAAAAACTGACACGCGGATTCTGTGATAAGTGATAACTGAGTCCTTGTTCATAGAGTCGCCATAGAAGCTTTTATTCTGAAATTTGTTGCTTCAGCGTGGATGCTTTTGCTTTGTCTCCACTCTGTATAGAAGCTACCATAGGTGCAGACCTTTGCTTATGCACTGGATTTGTCCAAAGCTAAGATTTTAATTTATGTAAAATCTATGTAAATTTTGTGATCGTATCTATGTTTACATGAATAGCATAACGAATTGGATTTCATTTTGTTGGTAAATTTAATGTGTTATGCTTAGAATTTCACATTTTATATCTTAGAAAATATATATAAACTTTAACCATGTTTGAAAATTCAAAAGAGTAAAGTATAACGTATTTTCCGATGCTATATTTTCTGTAGTATATGACTGTAGCATTTGAGGTGGGTTATAGGATGGAAAACTAAAGTGAACATCTAGTTCACATGGATCGGTATATGAAAAATCATTTGAAACTCTAACAAAAACCGAAACTGTCTCCAGAAGTAGAAGCTTATGGTCTCCCTAGTCATCACGGCTGAAACGGTGATATGATTGGTGTCCGTTTGACAAAAATATGAGATAACGTATTTAAGTATTTCAAAACTTTATTTTTTTCATATTTTTGTCAAACAGACACCGATCAGATCACCGTTTCAGCTGTAATAACTAAGGGAACCATGAGCTTCTACTTCCGGGGGGCCGTTGGTCATCGTTGGAATTTCAAGTGACTTTTCATGTAATGGTCCACGTGAATTACATGTTTAACTTGTCCACCTAGAAGCCACCCATATTTTATCATTATTTTTTCTTTAACTTATGCACACAACACAGTTTTTGCAGTAGTGTAATTTATAAGATTAATTAAATTTAGATGTAAATGAGAAAACGATCCCTTGCATTGCCTAAATCTATTAATTAATATATCAAACATTTCTTTTTCAAACCTGTAAGAGATATACAGAGGACACTGTTCTTTTCAAACATGTCTTTACACAAGTGACTTGCGTAAATGATGACACTGTTCTCGTACTTTTATTCATTAAGATTTAGATAAGAATGTGAAAGTGATATATCTAATAATCTGAGTAATCAGTGTCACAGACATTTTAATCTGAGTAATCGATTTCATAAAATTAAAGCAAAAAATAGACTTTTTATTTGAGAAATTATATTATAAACTTATTAGAATCTTTAACTTTTTCCTAGCTCATGATTTCATTTTCTTAACTTTTCTGATTGTTCGCGCTTTTATTGAGTTTTTTCTTCCCTCAATGCAACCCCACGGGTAAAAGATTTTCATATCCGTCCCTGTATGTGTGTATGTGTTCACAATCCTTATACTAGTTATGTTTAAGTAAAGAGTAATTAACCTCACAAATCTGATGCCGGGAGAATTGGTAATGTGACTATTCTCTAGGAAAAGAACCCAACTTCGATTTCGAAGTCGCCCCGTTGGGAGGCAGCTCAACTCCATGTGAAAAAAAACAGATATTTCGCTGCGGACTCGAGATTAGTCTCATAGGGAACCGCAAAAGAACTAAGTTGTAGGAATACTCTAAGATGCCAACGGGGTACCGTGTAAAAAAACTAAATTAATTTTATAAAACTAACCAAACACACGTATAAACTTTTGTATGACTTAGTTATCTTTTTTCTAAAAAAAGTGTGTAAAAACAACTTCCACGTCAGAAAGAAAGAAAATTAATAAAACAATAATAATAATCTACGTCTTATGAATTCGTTTAATTTTCAATGTAATTATATATTATCAATTGAAATATTTGTCCTTATAAAGTGAGATGTACTTTAAAAGTTAATGAGGTATAAAGTTATGACTAACTGACTATTGACAAAAAAATTCACAGTTGAGATTATAATAAAATGTGTATTCACAAATAACAGATTATAACTTTATTAAAATATAAACACTTTATTTTTTATGAATTATTATAATTTTACATTATATACTTAAAAGTGTGTTTTTTTAATTTTAGAAAAGTAAAACCCGTGATTAAATAGGGTATATGTGTGCAAAGTTTTCATTTCAATACTTGAAGTTTGATTAATCTTTAATTAATATGAAAGAAAGTGTGATAAAATAATACAAAAATTCATAGAACATTTATCATAGATATATAAAATAAAGTTGATTAAATTGAAAGTAAGTATGACAAAATAACATAAAAATTCATAGAACATTTATCATAGATATATAAAATAAATATGATTAAAAGTACATGATTTGAAATAACAGTAAAAATTATTTTATTTTATCGTTTATGAAAGATTGAATATGGCATAAAGGAAATGAGTCAAGCATCTCAATTTTTTTACAACCCCTAATAACTGAAGAGTAACGCACAATGTAAAAATAATTAAAATTAAAATATCGTATTTTTAAGAACTAAAATATCAATTTTGTTATAATTTTTTAGATTAAAAAATAAGCAAAGCCCCAATATTTGGCAAGCCCGCCCCAAAATCCAAAAGGCAATTGGTAACCCCACCTCCTTTTTTCTTATGGCACCCGTTCCCCCTAAAATATCCAAATTACCCTTAGCCCCCTCTCTTTTTCCTCCTCCCCAGCCCATGCACCCCTGCCCCACTTCCCTGCCTCTTCCCATGGTGTCAGCGGTGGAGGGGGCAAAGAAGTGAGGCAGTGGAGGGGCAGGGGTATGAGACGGGCTTTTTCGCTTGTTCAACTATACGGTCTGGTTTTTTTGCTGTGGTGTGGTCCAATTCATGAATTTGGGTTGGCTAACCACAAAATTTGCACACCCCTAGGTGCCGCCCACCGTGATACTTAATTTTTTTTTCTGCTTCTCTACAATTTTTCCAAAACTAATTTTTGGACTCACATGTTTTGTCTACTTTTTGCTTTACGAAAACTAGAAGGCAATTTTTTTTCTTTCAAATCTTTATTTTTTTTGCCTTCCATGAGGAAACCAGTTTCCGAAAGACAAAAAAGATTCAAATTTTGATTTTATGAAAACTAGTTTCCAAAAGGAAACAAAATTCAATATTTTTGCTTCTGAAAACAAGTTTCCGAAAGACAAGTTTTTTGCTTTAAAAAACTAGTCCTTTTTTTTGTCTAACAAGAACTAGTTTTCAAGAAGAAGAAAAGCACAAAAAACAAAAATGGGGAGGGGAAGGGAGTCGACAACGAGGGAGGGGGCCAGGGGGTGGACGACATCGTGGGAGTGGGGTGTTGGAAAGAGGGGGGGTATGGACGGGGAGAAGGGAAAGGGAGTATAGAAGGGGTAGGGGTAGTTTAGATATTTTAGGGGAAGGATGCCAAAAGAAGAAGGAGGGTGTGAATAGCAACTGCCAATTAGAAACTCATTATATCTGGTACTACGAGCAATGGCCTCATTCGTAGTTTTTGAGAGGGGTGACTTCCAGCACCCTCATTTTTGCCAACAGCACCCCCAAATTCTTTTTTCTCAAAATACTCCAATGCCCTTTCTGTTGGAACCTAAACGATTGAGAAGTTTAGACCCTCATTAATTTTGATGATAACAAAATAATTCTCAAGAGAACAATTTATCTTCTAACATATCTTTGAGTGTACAGGTATCAAAGCTTCATATATATGTACAAATCACTCAAGGAAGAAGAAGAAATCTACAAAAAAATTGAATACAATCCACTCGTGTCAACATCCGAACTCACTTCAGCGTCTTGTTAACAGCAAACATCCAGTAGTGTTACTCTTTGACGCGTGGAATACTCAATTGCGCGGCGTCCGTCCTTCCTGCTTCCGAGCGAAGGCCTGATCTCTTTAATGAAGCACGTGATGATCACGTTTTGCTCTTAGCCTCAGACTGCTCGAACTAATTCGAATTTGATTTTATGCGCTCATTTTGATGTACGAGGAAGCAAAGGTGACACCTTTAGCATAAGACAAAAATCGTACAAGGCAATTGCAAATAGCAGATAGTACGAAAACGGTAATGTGTACTATTCTGATATTCTCTGGAAAGGAAGAAAATGACTACAATTCAAATTACCTCACTCAATGGAAAGGAGACATTTTTACTGCAACGGTAATACCCTTGAAGAAATGTTGGAAAAACTATGAAGAAACTTCATTCTGAAAGCAATATTACTCAAGTGAATAATCAAGTTTAGTGCCAAGCTTCTGGTCTACATAGAACTGAACTCAGCGTCTTATACTTTCTTTTAGAAAGCTATTCTGTTTTGAGCTTAATCTTTTCATCCTCTCTGTGAGAGTTATTTTGATTGCATTCATAAGTATAATCTCTTTTGTAAACTGGTTTGGCCTTGTGAAGGCTTTGTTCCTCAAAGGCTCGACTGTACTGAGTCGTTTTGAGAAGTTGAGAGTATTGTCAAGTTTGTGGCAGAAGAATATTCTTGAGGAAAAATTGTAATCAGTCGATTATAGTGAAAAATCCTTCAGGAACGAAGGGACTAGACGTAGCTACCAGTTGGTGGTGAACTAGTATAAATCTCTGTGTCTCATCCTTTACTGCTTTACATTTATCTTTACCTTGCTCAGTAAAACAAGTTTTCATAAACTGTTTAATTTCTGCATCCGGTTTAATTCTTTGCATCTGATATACAAACAGTTTTGAAAAACCTGTGTTGAAGTTTTTACGTATAGTTTGCGAAAAGTTTTTAACACAATTCAACCCCCCTTTCTTGTGTTCACGTTCAGTTGGTACCAGAGCTCGACCTCTTGGTTGAGCACTTAACAGTGTTAAGAGAAAAGATCCTATAGTGTGAACATGTCTACTGAAGGTGGTCATATGAACCATCCTCCTCTATTCGATGGAGAAAAATTTGATTACTGGAAAGATAAGATAAAAGCTTTCTTTGAGACACAACAACTTGAGTTGTGGGATATAGTTCAAAGTGGTTACATTCCTCCCACTAATCCTCGTGGTGTTGCTATAGCCAGAGAAGATTGGAATGATGAGCAGAAAAAGAGATATCAAATCAATCAAAAGGCTAGATTCATTCTTATCTGTGCTATAATGAAAAAGAATATGATAAATGTGGCAAATTTGATACTGCCAAAGAAATCTGGGACTCACTTGTTTTATCTTACGAAGGCTCTGCCCAAGTAAGAGAAACCAAAGCTAGCATGTTGGTTCGCCAATACGAGTTATTCAAAATGGAAGATGGTGAAAGCATTGAAACCATGTTTGGAAGATTTCAAATACTTGTTCATGGGTTACAGGCCCTTGGAAAAAGTTAAACTACACCTGACCATGTTAGAAAGATCTTAAGAAGCTTGACTAAGCAGTGGAGACCCAAGGTCACTGCTATTCAGGAAGCAAAAGATCTAAATGTCCTACGACTTGAAGATCTTATGAGTTCGTTGAAAGCTCATGAACTTGAACTAAATGAAGAAGAACCTGTCAAAAAGGGCAAGTCTATTGCTTTGAAAGTCGCTCAACATAAAGTCAGTTCTTCCAAAGCCCTTCAGGCTGAAGAAGAAGAATAAGAAGATGAAGTTTCAGAAGGAGATGTTGACACATCAGAAGATGAGCTCGCGTTTATATCTAGGAAGATACAAAGAATGTGGAAGAAGAGAAACTTCAAGAGGAAGTTTCAGAAGAAAGATACTAAGGACAAGAAAGAAAGCAAGGACAAGGCTCAAGTCATTTGTTATGAATGTAAAAAGAAGTTCTTTCAAGAAAAAGAAGAAGAGTCTCATGGCTACATGAGAAGATCTAGATTTATCCTCATCTGAGGAAGATAATGAAGTAGAAGCAAATCTCGCTCTCATGGCAGACACTGACCTTGATTCAGAAGAAGAAGTTGAAGAGGTAATAGTATATGATTCATACTCTGAACTTCAACTTACATTTGATGATCTTCTTAAGGACTCTGCCACTCTCTCTGTTGAATATAAGAATTTGAAAAAGAAATTTTCAAAATTATCACAAGACTTTCAAGCTTTAAACAAAGAAAAATCAGACTAATAAAGAAAATCGGAATAAAACCTAAAATCAAGATCGATGGATAACCAAATACCTGACCGCTAACAAGCAACCAGTGAGAGCTCTCGTCGAAAGCTCTAAAGTTACAGCAATCCTAAATGCAAATCAAATGATTATGAATATGCTTTTCAAAAGTTTCTTGCAGAGAGTGTAACTCGTAGCAAGCAAGCTTCAATGATTTGGGTCGTCAAGAAACGACAACTCATGGTCTTGGTTATATATCAGATGAACCTCTTTTAGAAAATGATTCAGCATCTGATAAATCCAATAATCATAGTAAATGCTTGCATTGTACTTGCTGCAATAAACCTGGTCATTTGAAAAGTGCATGTACTGTTTTAAAACTGTGTAGGATAAGCTTCCTTCAAGAACTAACAAGAAAGGACCCAAAAAGATATGGGTACCTAAATATAAAATAGTCTATGTTGCAGACATGCTTAGCAACAAAGTCAACACACCTATCTTGGTACTTAGACAGTGGATGCTCGCGTCACATGACGGGAGAAAAGCATATGTTCCAAGAACTAAGGCCTAAAGAAGCTGGATTCGTTGGTTTCGGAGGAAACCAGAAAGGTAAAATAGTTGGATTTGGTCGCATTGGTAAAGGCTCTCTTCCCTCTATTGATAATGTACTATATGTTGAAGGACTTAAACATAACTTATTGAGCATAAGTCAATTATGTGACAATGGTTATGAAGTCATCTTTACAGAAACTGAATGTCTAGTAAAAAGCAAGAAAGACGGCTCTACTTTCTTTACTGCTAAGAGGAAACAAAATATTTACAAAATTGATCTCTCTGAACTTGCAAAACAAGATGTCAAGTGTCCCATGTCTGTTGACGAAGAACAATGGATTTGGCACAAGAGATTGGGTCATGTCAATTTGAGATTAATCTCAAAATTAAACAAGCACAGTCTTGTCAGAGGCTTTCCAAATCTTAAGTATTAATCCGATGCTCTCTGTGAGGCATGTCAAAGAGGAAAACAAGTTAAAACTTCTTTTCATTCAAAAAATGTTGTTTCAACCTCTAGACCACTTGAGCTTTTGCATCTTGATCTTTTTGGTCCAACTAGGACAGCCTCTTTAACTGGAAAGAAATATGGGTTAGTCATTGTTAATGATTTTACTAGATGGACATGGGTTAGATTCCTTGCTCACAAAGATGAGTCATACAAGGTATTTACTGTATTCTGTAAAACAGTTCAAAATAAAAAAGGAATTTGCATTTCTTCTATTAGAAGTGATCATGGGGGAGAATTTGAAAATGAAAGCTTTCAAAAATTTTGCGATGATAACGGCATCTCCCACAATTTCTCCTCTCCTAGAACACCTTAACAAAATGGTGTTGTAGAAAGGAAGAATAGGTCCCTCCAAGAAATGGCCAGGACCATGATCAATGAAGCTAACATTGCAAAGCATTTTTGGGCAGAAGCAGTGAACACAACTTGTTACATTCAAAATAGAATTTCTATTAGACCTATTTTGAAGAAGACTCCATATGAACTGTGGAAATGAAGGAAACCAAACATATCATATTTTCATTCATTTGGTTGCATGTGTTACATTTTAAATACTAAGGATCAGCTTGGTAAGTTTGATTCAAAAGCTGACAAAGGAATCTTTTTGGGATATTCTGAAAGATCTAAAGCTTTTAGAATATACAATAAAGAAACTATGACAGTGGAAGAATCCATTCATGTCAAATTTGATGACAAGAAGCCTGACACAGCCATGTCAGAGCTACATGAATTATTTTCATAATTAAATATAGGTAATACTACAAATAATGAACCTACATCTTCATCGTCCGGTGGTGACCAGACACAAGAATCTTCAGAAGCTAAATTCAGAAAGAGCTGGAAGTACAAAGCCAATCATCCTAAAGATCAAATCATAGGAAAACCTGGAGATAGAGTAAGAATCAGATCCTCTTTTAAAGAGCATGCAGATATGGCACTACTCTAAAAAATGGAACCTAAAACGATTGATCAAGCATTGAAAAATGAAGGATGGATTATGGCCATGCAAGAAGAGATGAATCAGTTCCAAAGAAACGATGTATGGAAGCTGGTTACCTTACCAGAAGATAAGCAAACTATTGGTACTAAATGGGTATTTAGAAACAAGCTTGATGAAGATGGAAAGATTGTGAGAAATAAGGCAAGATTGGTTGCTCAAGGGTACTTACAGGAAGAAGGTATTGATTTTACTGAAACATTTGTACCTGTTGCAAGGTTAGAAGCTATACGCATTTTGCTTTCTTTTGCTGCACATCATGATATAATTCTTTATCAAATGGATGTGAAAAGTGCTTTCTTGAATGGTTTTATAACTGAGGAAGTCTTTGTAAAACAACCTCCTAGATTCGAAGACATTGAATTTCCAGAACATGTCTTCAAACTCAAAAAGGCCCTGTATGGTCTTAAGCAAGCTCCCAGAGCTTGGTATGAACGATTGAGTACATTTTTGATGAAAAATGGCTTTACCAGAGGTCTAGTAGACACTACTTTTTTTAGAAAAACATCAAACAAGCACTTTATAATTGTTTAAATATATGTTGATGACATTATTTTTGGAGCTACTAATGAAAGTCTTTGCAAAGAATTTTCTAAGCTAATGCAGGCTGAATTTGAGATGAGCATGATGGGTGAACTGAAGTTTTTCCTTGGAATTCAAATCAAACAATGCAATGATGGTATATATATACATCAAAGCAAATATATCAAGGAATTGCTAAAGAAATTCAAAATGGTGGATTGCAAACCTATGTGTACTCCTATGCATCCCACATGCATTCTTGGTAAAGATGAAAGCGGTAAAGGTAGATCGAGAAGATGTACAGAGGTATGATTGGATCTCTACTTTATCTTACGACTTCAAGACACGATATTATGTTCGGCCTGTCTGTGTGCTAGATTTCAATCGGATCCTAGAGAATCACACTTGAGTCTTTGTTAAAAGAATCTTTTGATATTTGCAAGGATCTACTAATCTTGGTTTGCTTTATAAGAAATCAAAAGATTACAAGTTAGTAGGTTTACGTGATGCTTTGACTTTCTCGAGACCGAATTGAAAGAAAAAGCACGAGTGGAGGCTGCCAATTCCTTGGAGCAAATCTTGTGTCTTGGTCAAGCAAAAGGCAAAGCACGATTGCACTCTCAACAGCAGAAGCTGAATATATTTCAGCAGCAAGTTGCAGCTCTCAACTTCTGTGGATGAAATGTCAACTTGAAGACTATCTGATAAAAGAGAGTAACTTTCCTATCTTTTGTGACAATACTTCTGCAATCTGTCTCACTAAAAATCCCATATTGCATTCACGAGCCAAGCACATTGAGATTAAGCATCATTTTATAAGAGACTATGTTCAGAAGGGTATTCTCGAAATAAAATTTGTAGACATTGATCATCAGTGGGCTGACATATTTACAAAACCCATTGCTGAAGATAGATTCAATTTCATAAGAAGAAATTTAAATTTTCATCTTATAGAAGAATGATTAATCTCAGCGTCAGATAATATGCACAATCTCAGCATCTGGTATGACATAAGCATGTATATGAATAAGCATCTTATTTGTCATGTGCATCATAACTCATCGTCTGGTGAATCGGTTGCGTGCGTCCGAGCGCACCCACACGTGTCAAGGACTTAAGCGTCTCATCACATCTACTGAGTCATAATTATTTATGTCTTTCGATAAAATCTTTCTACTTGATCTTACTTTTATTTTGGCGTCTGCATTTAATGAAAAGGCGAATCTTCATTTTCTTTTCTTTTTGATTTAATTTTTGTGTGGAAATACGAAGCGATTTTTTTTGAAAAATGATTGTACCATTTTCTATCAACTTTCCCACTACTCCACATTTTTCGCTCCATCACTTCACTCTGCGTTTTCTTGCACAACTGTTCTGTCTCTCTCTCTCTCTGTGTGTGTGATTTCGAACCCTAAAACCTCCATCACCCTCTCTGCAACTGCTACCATGGCCGACAGCAAAGTTGGACAATACACTGCTGCCTTCGATATCTTCTCTGAGGCAAAACTCATGAATGAGAACAAGATTGATTTTGAGAACTTCAAGCTATACGGTTTTGATTTTGAAGAAGGTCTGGAGAAACTAGGCTGGAAAAATTACTTCATCTGGGAACCAGTTGACATACTGAGCTATGCTATTAAGGAGTTCTGGGAACGCTTACTTACTTCCGGGGGAAATCATAGAAGGACACATCAGAGGCTTCAAGCTACGCTTCACCATCAACTCTATTGCTCAGACGATCAAGTGCCCTTGTGAAGGAATCAGTTATCATGCTAACTGGGGTGACGCGTACAGAGAACTGGAAAACGTCAACGAAGCCCTGTTTGAAAACTATCGTGAATTGAAGAAGAAGAACATTACTCCCACTGCCAAAGACTTGAAAAGCAACTACAGAGTACTGCACAAAATCATCGCTAAGAGCGTGATTCTGAAGGCTGGCTCAAGCAACATAGTGAACTACGAGCAAAAGTTCATTATGAGAAACTACATGGATGGGAAGAAAATCAATCTGCCAAGGTTGATTATCAACAATCTGATAAATGCTCTTGTCTTCTCAAGGAAGATTGTCGATAAGAAGAATATCGTCAAGGTTATCCCTTATGGAGTTCTTCTCTCCATAATGATGATTAAAGACGGTGTTGTGAGGAAGCTGACTGACTCTATCAACACAGAAGAAAAGGAAAAATACTTTGGTGTTGGCGCTGTTGTTCGTCCAGAAGTTTTTGGAGTAAACAGTTTGGTCAGAATGCAGCTGATAACTGGCTCTATGATCAAGAAGGTGAAATTAGAGCAACAGGAAGGAGAAGCTGAAAAGAAAACCACCAGAAGCTCAATGGCTGGTGTGAAGAGACCTGCTGAATCTCCTTCAAGGGAGACAAGAAGAACGAAACATAAAGTGGCTCCTACACCTACTGTTGAGGAACCAGAAGATGAGGATAGAATTCCCATCAGAAAGGTCTTAGAGAAAAAGTATAGGCCAGCAGCTAAAAAAGATGCTTAAGCATCCGGTCAAGGGAAGCAAGCTCCTCCTCCTCCTCCTGCTGTTATTGCCCCGAGAGGAACAAAAAGAAGGTTGGTTAAGTCTTCAGAGCTTAACCCAAAGGTACTCGACTTTACTACTGATGAGTCAGTATCTGTCTTTGATGCTCATGATATTATTCCTGCACCCCCATTGTCTGTTTCACAACCACTAACACAACCACAAACAAAGAAAACCAGAATGAGCCTCCGACAAACCTCTACCCTCTCTAAACCTACCCAACCATCATCCTATACACTCAACCTTGACCTACCACAAAATTCTTCAAATACTTCACTTACCACATACATTTCCAAACTTCACTCTCATCCCTTTAACCTATTATTCAAAGTACCTCCCATTAATCCCTTCAAACCCTACACACCTAAAACCTATTCAATCACCAAAACCACTCCCACTTTACTCACCATTACCCATAAACATACAGACTTTGGTGGAAGGAAGAATGTCTCATGTATTAACAAACCACGGTTTGTTAAGTATGAGTCATATCACAACATCTACAATCGTCCCTCTACATGGCATTTGAAAACCTTCACCTCTGGAGCTGCCAGACCGGAGATTGCCTCTCCGATAAATGCTACCTTCAAGGATGGCGAAGACCACTTTCAGATGTCATTCAAAGGAAGATTGAGACCAGCACCTGGTAGCAGAGCAATTCCCTTCTCTGTTGACCTTCCTAGATCCCTACCACAAACTGAACCTCTCACTTTGGAGGAATGTGGAAGGTGGATCACGGATGAAGAAGCTGCCTTCATGGCACACTGTCTTGAGATGAAGAAGATTGAAGTAATCAGACAGTTTAGGGATCCTTCATCTGTATCAGTAAAGATTGTACCTGACAGACAAAGGTGGCTACCTTGGTTTATCCCTGGGAAAAGGAAAGAACCTGCTCCTGGCAAGCAGTCATTCAACAAAATCGGGCTCACAGAGTATGAGAAGGCTCCCAAGAAGTATAATCTTAAGGAGTTCTCTAAGCTTCCGATTGCCAAGATCACTGAGGATCATGCCAGAAGGTTTTACCTGAGTTCTTTGAAGGAAGACGAATGGAGAACTGGCTCCTCAAACTGCTGCAATGCCGAGAAAGCCACAATTCCAACAGTTGACACTATCGTGAGTCATCGACACCAATCTGGGAACAGTCTGCTTTGATGATATGTTCAGGTGCTCAGTAATCAGACCACTTGACTGCATGAAGACATATGTCCAATGGGTTGCTGTGACCAAGCACTTTGACATTGGATTTACTTGGAGTCAATGGTCGAAGTCGTGGAAAGATAAAGCTATGTTACCATGCCTCGTCCCCCTAGTGCTTACAGAAGATGACAGGGAAAATCTGAGGAGATTATACCTGGCAGAAAATGAAGGACTCTCTTTTGCTTCTGAAGCATTGAGTGACTTCATTAGAAGAATATGGGGAGAAGAAGCTGGGAATAAGTTTGATGTTTTCACTGCTGACGTGCTTCTGCATAGGGAAACTATCTTCATGGATTTGCTGTATCCAGAAGAGGTGGAGAAAAGGAGAAGAATTCAGTCAGAATCTGAGCAAAGGAAACTTGGAAGTCTCATCAAATGGTTTATACCAAATGATGCGTTCTTTCAAAATGCTCAACAAAAGAAGGACTTGAGACTGAAGCTTTCCAACTGGGTGCTAGCAGAGCATCAGAAGATGAAACCTGCACCAGAAGCTGGACCTTATACTTCTACTCCTGCAGTTGAAATGGTCACCATTCCTAAAGCAGAGTTTGAAGAAATGAAGGCCACTAACCTGAAAGTCACTCAGCTGGAGAATGCACTAAAGCTATTATATGAACGTCTCAACATACCTCCACCACCTCCACCAAACCCTTAATTTTTTTTTTGTGTGATATAAATATTTTTTTTGGTACTCTCATATATATATATATATATATATATTCAGTGTTTTTGCTCTGATTATTTGACTATACATACCTATATCTGATTATCTGTTTATATATCTTCAAATTTTTCTAAGCCATTTTTTGACTATGATGTGTTTTACACTCTTTTTGTCTGATGACAAAAGGGGGAGTAAAAGAAATGTTTGATGAACACGTGAAAGTCTGATTAACAAATTCACCGTCCGATGAATACACTAAAACTGAAAGTATCATGCATATCATTTCATACATAGCATTTGTATGGTTATTCATCGCTCTAATATCTATTAATGCATTGATATTCATTGACCCAATAATCTAACAATGATCAATAAAATTGGTACAATGAAAATCTTTTTGATAAAATGTAAATCAGCATCCGATCTCACTTTGTTAAAAATATGCTCTGATACATCTACGTATTTTTGCAATCACTTAAATGAATTTGTTTATCAACAATCGCCTTAATACCATAATTGTTCTTATATATCTTAATTGTTAAATTCAGGGGGAGACCCTTGATGTTATTTTGAAATTAAATTGTTCATCAACCTTGGATATTTGTCATCATCAAAAAAAGGGAGATTGTTGGAACCTAAACGATTGAGAAGTTTAGACCCTCATTAATTTTGATGATAACAAAGTAATTCTCAATAGAACAATTTATCTTCTAACATATCTTTGAGTGTACAGGTATCAAAGCTTCATATATATGTACAAATCACTCAAGGAAGAAGAGGAAATCTACAAAAGAATTGAATACAATCCACTCGTGTCAACATCCGAACTCACTTCAGCGTCTTGTTAACAGCAAGCATCCAGTAGTGTTACTCTTTGACGCGTGGAATACTCAATTGCTGCGAGCGTCCGTCCTCTGTTCTGAGCGAGCGTCTGATCTCTTTAATGAAGCACGTGATGATCACGTTTTTGCTCTTAGCCTCAGACTGTTCTGGAACGGAATTCGAATTTGATTTTATGCGCTCATTTTGATGTACGAGGAAGCAAAGGTGACACCTTTAGCATAAGACAAAAATCGTACAAGGCAATTGCAAATAGCAGATAGTACGAAAACGGTAATGTGTACTATTCTGATATTCTCTGGAAAGGAAGAAAAGGACTATAATTCAAATTACCTCACTCAATGGAAAGGAGACATTTTTACTGCAACGGTAATACCCTTGAAGACTCCTATAAATACCCCAAGGTATTCATTGAAGAAATGTTGGAAAAACTGTGAAGAAACTTCGTTCTGAAAGCAATATTACTCAAGTGAGCAATCAAGTTTAGTGCCAAGCTTCTGGTCTACATAGAGCTGAACTCAGCGTCTTATACTTTCTTTTAGAAAGCTATTCTATTTTGAGCTTAATCTTTTCATCCTCTTTGTGAGAGTTATTTTGATTGCATTCATAAGTATAATCTCTTTTGTAAACTGTTTTGGCCTTGTGAAGGCTTTGTTCCTCAAAGGCTCAACTGTACTGAGTCGTTTTGAGAAGTTGAGAGTATTGTCAAGTTTGTGACAGAAGAATACTCTTGAGGAAAAATTGTAATCAGTCGATTATAGTGAAAAATCCTTCAGGAACGAAGGGACTAGACGTAGCTACCAGTTGGTGGTGAACTAGTATAAATCTCTGCGTCTCATCCTTTACTGCTTTACATTTATCTTTACCTTGCTCAGCAAAACAAGTTTTCATAAACTGTTTAATTTCTGCATCCGGTTTAATTCTCTGCATCTGATATACAAACAGTTTTGAAAAACCTGTGTTGAAGTTTTTACGTATAGTTTGCGAAAAGTTTTTAACACAATTCAACCCCCCTTTCTTGTGTTCACGTTCACTTTCTCTCTCCTCTACCCCTACCCCTCCATTTACCTTCCAACAACTCAATTGCCAAAAGCAATTTGAGGGGTTTAGATTTAAAGTGGGTGATGGACAAACCAACTTATGGTATCAACCTTGGGTTAAGAAGAAACTTTTATGCTTAGAGGTACCGATGATGGACATTTATGATGCTCAGCTGAAGATTAAAGATGTTTTTTGCCGACTATTTAGCTAAAATGGGAGCTAGGGGGCTAAGCCTCTGGTGATGATTCATCATGTTCTAGTTGGGATGCAACACTTGATGTTGGCGAATGCCATGGGGTGTGCTTTGATCGGGTGTAGTTTTGTAAGGGGTTATTTCCTGTTCTGATGAGATTTAGTGCATTAGTACTAGTATGATAATTGTTTCCTTTCTTTTATTTTATCGGATAATCAAAAAATAAAGTTGTTTTAATATTTCTAATGTGCTTTAATTGTTAATATCTATAAATGTTATTAATATCTAGCCTTAATTATCATTTTGGTCCCTTAACTAATTTTTGATGTTCAATTTAGTCCTTTAAGTTTTTAAAGTGGGTCAAATAGGTCTTTTTCGGCTTTAAGTTTTTAAGTTGGGTCAAATAGGTCATTTAAGTTTTTAAGTTGGGTCAAATAGGTCCCTTAAATTTTTAAGTTAGGTCAAATAGGTCTTTTAAGTTTTTAAGTTGGGCCAAACGACTCATTGCCACGTAGGACCTATTTGGCCAAACTTAAAAACTTAAAGGACCTATTTGACCCAACTTAAAAACTTAAAGGACCTATTTGACCCAACTTAAAAACTTAAAGCCGAAAAAGACCTATTTGACCCACTTTAAAAACTTAAAGGACTTATTTGGCCCCAAAAATAGTTAAAGGACTAAATTGAACCTCAAAAATAAGTTAAAGGACCAAAATGGTATTTAAGCCTAATATCTATAATGTTAACTTAAAGGACAAAATGGTAAATTGGATATAATAAAAAGTGATTTTCTTAACTTATAGAATGACTCATTCGCCACGTCAAGAATATTCCCCTTCTCTCCGGTGTTTTTCTTCTGCCTTAAAATAAATACTCAATTATTGAAATTCAAAAAAATCTGTCCAAACACCAAACGAGACGCTTCTTTCTCGGTTTCTCTCCCCCGCTTCGGCGCAGTGCAGTTCCGTTCACTGCACAATACGCAAAAGGTTTTTCCCCCTTCTTTCCATTTCCATTTCGAAATTCGGTGAATGATGTACTTGTGAGTTTTCAATCACCAATATACACGATGTCATTTCTGAAGATCATATTCACACGCACCGTAAATCTTGAATTCGTTTCGTAACCAGTTATTTCATTGATGAAATCATTGCGGTTTAATTTGGTTGATAATTAGTATTTAGTTTTTTTTTGGCTTAATTATATAATCGATATTACTCGCTGTTACTGTTTTATTGAAATGATATTGGTGGCGTAGAACGAAACTGAGTTCGATCCGATTGCAGTAGAGGATAAAAGGTTCTTGTGACCAGGGAATCCCAAGTGATCTCTCGGAGTAACAATTTATTGTGGTCTTTGATTTTCATGGTTAGTTTTTGTCGTTTGTGTCAGTTGGTGCTATTGATTGTGTAGTATAGAACTAGAAGTCAAAGGAAAGGGAAAGGGTTCATTGATTTATTTATTCGTTCCTGTTTTTGTATGTTCGATTTGAGGTGTTGCATTGTGCTTGTGAATTAGTGGTTCATAAGCAATGTATGTATAATGTATTGTCCCAATAAAACATCTTATCGTAATGGCAAAAAAGGTGGGGAAATCCTAACATTGCTTTGATTATGGTTATCATTTTCCCCGGAGAGGGAATGGATGCTTCCCTGAATCCTTTGCAGCTGGTAAGTTTACTAGAATTACCTAGTTAGTTGAGCTGACACAATGTTCCGAATTTAAGTAACAGATGCTTCTTAATTGATGCCTTTTTTTCCCCTGGAATTATTAATTCTTGAAAAGTTTGGTATAGAAAATAGACTTCATAATTAAAATTGCTTAACTGTGAATGTGGAATTTAGATGCTGAAAAAGTATTATTTCATTTGGCCTCCAACTGGTACACTTTATAGTTCTATAAGGCCTAAACCGCAATGCATTTTCAATTGTTTGTTTAGAAGCTCTTTTGCATGGGTACCATATCTCCTAAAAGCTTAAACCATTATTTGGTGGCCTAGGAACGATTTTGTATTCCTACATGAATGACAGGCTTTCCCTCTAATAAAGAGTCTTCTTTCCATTTACTTTCCATACAGATTATTAGTTTAGAAGGCAATGTTATAAGCACTCCATCGAAGATGGAAGTCATTGGTAGTAGTTCAAATGCCGATCAGAATGATTCTTCAGGGAGCTCACATGATGCCAGCAAAAAGAATTTGACTGGGAAAGAAGCCTTTGTAAACCATGGTATGTCCTTTTCTGACATCTATAGTTCCACACTTTACTTCTGCAAAAATAGATTTAGCTTGCATTAGCAAACATTAGCAAACAAAATCTCTTTCATGGTTCTAGTTTTTTTGGGTGTCTTGTAAGCACATAGCACATAGCTCTTAGTCAATTCTGCAACAAGATTGATATGTTTGTGTATAACTTAAAATTATTAGGTTTGGCACGTCTCAAGTATTGCTTTCTTTTTCCTCCTCACTTAGAATGTTTTAAATTTTTCAGCATGATATGTTAGAAACTTAGAATCCTTTATTTTTGGTTCTTTGTTTCCTAGGTAAGTCACGAGGCAACTTGCATATAGTGTGCATGCCTGTGGTTTGCAAGTAGAAAAAAATAGAATATGTGAAAATTGATTGAGGTACATAGTTTGGCATATTCAATATGATCCACACTTGCAAGTTAACAAATATATACATGTAGGTATCCATTTTGTTTACCCAGCCAGATGTAGCCACAGATTTATGGAAATATCTGACATTAATCCTTTTCAGATCCCTGAAACCATTCAAAAAATATAAAATATATTAAAATTAATTTTTATCTTTTAATTTTGACTCCTGTGAGACGCTTCCCAGTGATTGATTTCTCCAGTGTCAAATGCAGTCCACTTATGTGCCTCTTTTTAGAATATTCTCAAATGCAGTCCACTTATATTCTTGTTCTCATGCAGCTGAGATGGCATGGAATCAAATGAGGACAGAATGGGTTGGTTGTCAGTCTAAAAAATTGCAGAGACCACCTAAAGGTTCAACTATATGGTATATGCATATTTCTGATTTTCATCTGTTCTCATAATATGACTGTAAAAAGTAAGGGGAAAGAGAATTCTTCATGCATTAAATTAAATTTCCATATTTAGCTTAAAGAATAATTGATTCATGTAAGTTGTGTATGTAACCAACAGGAACGTAGGTGCCAACTAAATTGCTGTGAACAATTTTATTGACCTCCGAATTTATTCCATATTTTAGAAAATGAAAGTTTTCTTTTTAGTGAGTCTCTAAGCATTATAAATGTATATCATGCTTTTCATTGTATGGTTTGCCCATAAAGCGGAAATTTTTACTTCAGTATGTAGCAAATAGCTCATTGGCCTTGTGTGCTAATGGCACCGACTCTGGCTTTTATCAATAAGGAGAGGTCCTAGATGCACCTTTTTAGTTTCTGCCTTATACTCCATCCTCTAAGTTTTATGTAACCTTTAATTTCCTCCATATCATGTTTGCCAAAAGTAACCAAGACATCTCTTTCAGCCTGACAGCGAGTTATGACGATATACTTTTGTCTAAAGAGCATTTTCAACCGCCAATACCATTAGCTGTAAGTTCTTTAAGATACGCTCCTTCCTCTTCAAATTTGGCTATACATCATATGGAAAAAAAAATGATGGTATGTTGGGTTATGCAGGTGATGGTAGGCTATTTAGTTAAAGTTTGGCAAGAGGAAGATCTCTAACTCTCTATGAATTAGCTAACAGGTAATTCTACTGTAAATTTCAGTAAGAATCTTGCACTATTTTATTTGTGCATAGATGCCATCGCAAGCACATTGGTGAGAGTGTGAGACAAACCCTTCAACCATGAGATTGATTGAAATCATTCAATGTTATTGTAATTGGTTCTGTTAGCTGCACAAGTAAGCTTTATTCACCAAAAAAAGCTGCCCAAGTAAGCTTCACACACACTAGATTTTTTAGTCGTTGGTGACTGGCTAAACATTCAATGTGGCGGATGTAGGTTCATGAATATGGGGGCAATTGACCCCACAACATAAACATTTTTTACTTAAACATAATTAATAAAAACAATTTTGCCCCCCATAAAAAAAGTTTTGTACAAATTTTTTTAGAATAATGGCTCAAATTGATTCTTAAGAAAAAATATGAAGACATAATTGGTTCTTGAAAAAATGGAAAGCACTCATTTAGTCCTTAAAAATTTCAAATTTCGGTTAAATTACTCCTTGATGAGACTAAAGTGTCCCCTCAAAATTACCTGAAAAATGACTCATTCGACCGATATTTGAGATTGTTGAATATAAATATGTTTTTGTGTTTTTTTCTCAAGGACTACTTTGGGATTTTACTCTTATTTTTAAATGAAAGTAGAATGTTATAAGAGATAAAAGAGAAATTATGTGCATAAAAAAAGAAATTATATATTTTGTAAAAGCTTATAATATTTTTCTTCGGTGAAAATATTATAGATTATTTTTTGTCCCCACTAACAAAAATTTCTGGATCCGCACCGTGTAGTTACATTTTTGAACTAGAACTAGAATGCATTTTCCATGATGACAAAGTGGACAATCTCTATGTTTTAATGAGATTTGAAACAAAAAGTTGAGTTTGCCCTTACGATGTTTAGTAGCTTTCTGATGCAATTGTTAGTCACATTTGACGAATCACCAGTCTAAAGACGCGTAAGTCAGGTAAAACTAGTAGCCAAGAGCTTTAGGATGAGAATACTGCGTGTGCAATACGCCCAATAGCTCATACTTCGCTCGCTATTCAATTGTTATACTCCATCGTGTTCTTTTTCTTTTTTTTCTTTTTTGTTTTTTTGGGTCAAAACTCCATCGTGTTCTAATTTAATTGAATCGGTATTCATGCCCTTTATGGTAAACATATACAACGACTGACGCGTGTAGCTGACCGTCTCAATGGTCTTCTTAGGCTTACCGAGTTCCTCACATATTACCATGGGTCCTCTAACATTGTCTGAACAATTGTTGGTTTGGATCGACCAAAAATATTCCATGGAACTCGGGATGGTAGAATCATGTTTGATAACAATTAATTTTAGGGACATAAATATCTTTTTTTTTTGAAAGTTTTTTTTTCTTTTTCAGAAAACTAATAAAAGTAATTATTAATCAAAATAAAATAATTCAAGTATGCGCTTAGTTTATCTACGTATGCAATCACCTTATTTGGGTCAATGGCTCTGGTCATGTCGGTGTCTTTTTGGCAAAGTTGGCTTCTAGCATGGACTAACTAAGCCTTTTCTTTGGCGTTATGCAATAACACTGTTACCATTCTTCTTGCCCCTTGCGAAGAACTTTAACGACAGTCATAAAAGAAAATCATTCAATTTTAGGGATGACAATGGGTGCAGGTAGTAGCTTCCCTTCACCTGCCAGTTGGATGAAAATCCATCCAATGCCCGCTTTATACCAAGCAAGTATCTATACATTTTATTTCCACGTCAAAAAAAAAGTATCTATACATTTTACGAATATCTGTATGGGTACCTATTAAAATATAAAAATTTTAAAAAGTTAAAATAAATTCAACAAAACTAAAAAGTAACACAATACAACACAATAGAAAATAAGGAAGGAGGAAAAAATTTAATGTTACATCCACATTAAAGTTTTCTTTCCTCAAGTAGAAAAAAATAATTTTTTTTCAAAACAATTTACTCTTTTTAAATTAACTTGACTTAACTGCACTTTTGGTCCTCTTATTATTGTCAATTTGCAATTTTGGTCACTTTATTTTTCAAATTAGGCAATTTTGGTTCAACCATTAAGTTGTCATCCAATTATTAATGGAGATACTGACGTGGCAATTAAGTGCTGAAGTGTCAGGCGCACGTGGAGAGCTGACATGGCAGTAGGAATATTGATGTCCAAAAATGCAAAAATACCAACTCTGGGTTCAAACGCAAGACTCAAATGGAGAACAACCAAAATAACACTTTTCCACTGAATTCGTTGGTATATATTATATAACACGAAAATACCTTTATATATACAATTTTAATGAATCTTTTATATAATCTCTCTTTCATTAAAGCTGACAGCCTGACACTCACTATCTTTTTTTTTTTTTTTTTGTAAATTCACTCACTATTGTCTTTCTTTCATTAAAATTAGCAATGTTATATTAAGAAAATACTCCCTCCGGTCCTAAATACAAGAGACAAAACCCTAATTCATCAAAACCAAGAAAAACACTCTTTTTTCCAATAAAAAACACCTTTTTATCTCACATATCTCTTATATTTTGAAACCCTAAAAAACACCTTTTTTTCTCTTACATTGAGAACCGGAGGGAGTAATAAATATAAATATATCTTAAAACTATAAATCCTGATATGTCTACACATAAACATTTGCCCGCCCATTTTCCCGCTTCAAATCCTACGTCCAAATTGCCATACAAACGTGTCTTACACTGAACAACAAACAAAACAGCTTAAGGTCTTCGTATAATAAATGTAACACATAAACAATTTCCCGCCCATCGACAAGCTTCAACTGATACGTGCAATTTGCCACAGACACGTGTTTTACACTGAACTACAATAAACACAGCTTACGATATATTGGTATAAATGCACACCTCAACAACCAAATCTCCTCATTTAATAGATGCATATTGTCTTCCCTTATTTAAACCAGCAATAAGCGATTCCCTTATGGGGAAGATCTGCACCTACCAGTTCGGGACCAACAACATCTTTCTGTCAATTAAGTCGGTGTATCTTTGATTTGTTCATTTCCTTCCATATCTGTGTACATTTCCCATTTGTTTTGTTATCCATAACTGTTGTGCTTACATTCTATCCACACAAGCGAACCAACCATGGCAATTGTACGTCATGCGTTGACCTTTTATGTTTCTGATCTGGTGTTATACTATTTTTTATATATTTATTAATTTGTATACTTTTGTCAATGTGAACAGCTTCAGCAAGGGCCCACTCTTGACAACGACCAATTTGTCCATGTTATTAGAATGAAACTGCAATCTTACTTTTGCGAGTTTGTGCACGTATTTGAGCCGGTACACAGTAACCTATTGTGTCTATGATTAACGTGTTTTTTAACCAATTTTCTTTGAAACTTTAACATTTGATTCTTTCGGCCAACAATAATGCTGCCATATCTCTTCTCTATTGATGCCTACGACAAGATATCAAGCAATGTCGTGCTCATTGATCCAGCTGGTAACCAATTTGAGGTGTTGGTTAAGAAACGAAAGTCCAGAGTTATGTTAACTCAAGGAACCGAACAGATTGGACAATATTACAACCTCTTCCAGGGAGGTTGGTTGACTTTCATTTACATTAATGAAAGAACCATTGTGATGGAGGTTAGGGACAGGCTAGGTGAGCAAGTTGTTTACCCTACTCCTCCAAAGTCATTTTATCTTGGTGACATGAGTAACCCCATCACTCTTGATGATGAGAAAGCAACTCATCCTGCTCATTCTCAGCAACAACAACTTGAAGATGTTTTCCATCATTCCTTTGTCAAAACTTTGTCTGTACCAGAAGTTAGCACTGATGTCCTGGTGAGTCTCATGTGTCCACGTGTTTTTAAAGTTTTTAAAACGGTTATCTCATTGGTCATGTTCACCATTTTCCTATCCATAATGTTAACATTTTACTCTTCACCTTTTTTTTGGGTGCACTCAAACAGAGTACCTCTGGTGGATTTGTTCAGCATGCAATTAAGCGCACAATCACTCAAATGCATATAGTGGATGACAAGGGCAAAGTCTTGCCATGCATGATACTCTGGGAATCAGATTTTGCCTGGAGTTGCAAGTTAACTTCTGGCTAGCTTCAGTTTTGCAAGGGTCGTGGGTTGAAGGCAGGGACAACTATATGTTTGGGGGGGCCAAAGGATGTTGGGGATCGGATTTACTTCAAGCTTTTTTAAACAGTGGTATCTGCATGTTTCGTTAGTATATTTTGTAACCTTGGGCCATGTGTTGACGAGTAGAAGAATGTATTGCTCCAAGAGATCATGTGTAATATGTTACTTTATGAATTAGTAAAATATATTTGGCCATTCATGTTAGCTTGACTTTTAACACAAATCAGATTTACACTTTACCAAAAGACCTGTTATGCAATACTGCTAGTAACTCAACTGCAATACACGACCTTACTTAGACAATACCTATTGCCATCATTTCGGGGTTAATTTTCAGAAGATATACCGATTGCTGATTGAAACCGCCATGCTATAACATAAAGTTTGAAAACACTAGGAGTTGATAATAAAGTTGCTTCATCAGACTTAACTTACACACAGTGAACATGAGCTAATAAAGTTCAACCAGAATTCTTTGCTTTTATGTTTGTTGACCTAAAAAGGACCTAACCATGGTTTTCAAATTAAAAGCGCGTTGAGTTTCCAATAAATCTTACAGTCGGTTTTCAAATTAAAAGCACCTTGAGTTTAAACATTTTATTGATAATGTTAGACAATATTTAGTTCATTTTAAGTGTGTTGAGATACAAACGAACAAACCATATTTTTCAAATTAAGATTGCTGAGTGTAAAAGTTCCAAAAAGAGTTCCCTATAACTTGGAACGAAATTAAAGTTGTAGTTCTCTTAAAATTTTCTTTCCACTCAACATTACTGTTGTTGATTAGATGGTAGTATCACCATTAGTGCTTCTGTAAAATTGTTTTCTCAGACATTAGCAACTCAATATCTCAAACTTGCGTTACTGAATGTGGATATTTCTAACCATTTGGTTGACTTTCACATAATATGATACCAAATGGTTTGACTTTATTATAATATACGTAACTCTTTCCTGGTTGTTCTGCAAATTGTTTGATTTTAATTAATTAATAACATCCCTAAAGTAACAAATATCCTCACTGTACAATCTGTAAAGCACTGCTTTAACATTAGCAGTGTAATGTATCTTTTGAGTGTACAAGTCTCCAATTGGCATTACCCTTCATCTTTCTTTCAGGTCACGTCGCATTAATTGGAGCTCACATATATATTATTCCAACTTTGGTATGAAGAGTATAGTTGTCATAAAACGTGTTTGCAATACCATTAGTGTCTATAACTTTCATCCAATGATAGCGTAATATATAACTTTCATCCAATGATAGCGTAATGTAATAAATGTGATATCATGTACATAGATTCTCAAAGATACACTGTCATTCGCATTCTTCAGTAGATATCATGCACATAGATTCTCAAAGACACATTGTCATTCGCATCCTTCAGTAGAGATAATGTACTTAGATACACTGTCATCATGCAATTTATTTTTGCAATCTTTACACACGTGTAACATAACTGAAGGTGATCTACATTGAAGGATGAAATTATGTACATGATCTCTACTGGAAGAATGCGAACGACAGTCTATCTTTCTCAATCTATATATATGATATCACATTTATTAAACTACACATTCATTGGTTGAAAATTATAGACACTAAGAGTCTTGCAAGCAAGTCCAATGGCAGCTATACTCTTCAGACCAAAGTTGCAATAATTTATATCTTACCTCCAATTAATGTGATATCATTAAATAAGGTTACATTTGATAAGGTGATCTGCATTTAACATTGTGCCACGGTTATCAATGCTCCATCTTTCATTGGAATGTAGTGCCAGTAAGCTTGATGCCCAGCTTCACTGCCACATGCATGAATTATAGTTGGTAGCGTATCTTTATGAATCCAAATTTGTGTTCAAAATCGTTTCCCCTGTTATCAAATGGATATTGTTGGTGCAATCTCATGTCCTGTGTAACCCTATTAATAGCAGTGGAGCGTATGGTAGAGTCTAACTCACAAATTTGAGTTGTGAACTTAGGCTACGCATCATTACACGTATTGCCATCCTACTACTACATTTAATTGAGTAAGTTCAACTAGATCTTTCGCTGGCAATATCGTCTGCCACACCTCAAGATGTCATGATGCCTACAGGGTTTGGGTCTTACCATTTAGTAAGCTAAGTTGTCCACCTATATATAGTTATTGACCGCACATACTCATTGTCACATTGGAGAACAGCTCGACAATTTGTTGCAGGTGAGAAAATATAATCGTTGAATATATCTCTAAGTATTCATGAGGTATACTAAGCATAGTGGACCATAACACATTACAGCAAACCATCATTTTAGTCATGGCAATAATCGACTATCTTAGTACAAACTATTAAGTTTGCACTTACTGCTTTAATAAATGTATAGTACATAAAATTTATGTGCAGGTGTGTAGTCATGGCTAAAATTGTTACCTCTCTCACTGGAATTGTCCCCGGTAAGATAGGTTGGAGGGTGAAGGTTCGCATCATCCGTCTTTGGTGTATTCCAGAAGCGAAGAATGCAAATGATCCAAATACCATCGAAATAATTTGGCTTGATGAACATGTTATCAGTTAATGCACAATTAAAACTAACCATGTTTGTTTGACTTCATTATGTATACGCTATAATTTCTACATTTGCCTAAATTTCAGGGTGGTAAGATTCATGTTACTGTTAAGAAAGCCCTTATTTCAAAGTTCAAGGATGTTTTGGAAGAAGGTTCTACGTATTTTTTTGAAAATTTGTTAGTGGCTCAAAATGATCCAAAATTCAAATCCACTAATAGGGGTGGGCATGGGTCAGGTTAGGTGGGTTTTGAAGTGTTTAAAGACTCAACCCAATTAAATATATACGGGTTGGGTTGGGTTGGTTTAGTCAATTTTTTTTACATAACCCGAACCAACCCAACCCAACCTCATATGGGTTGGTTTGGGTCGGGTGAACGGGTTTATTGTTAAAATATTTATTTCTTATAAAAAAATAAAAAATTAGAAAAAAATCAAAGACAAATAGAAAAAAAATATATTTATGAACAAAAAAAACATTATCAAGATCTTAAACATTAATTTATTCAACATTCGCCAAGTCTGATTGAAAAACAATAAATATGCAACACAATATTTCATATTTCATAATATATAACGTTTACAGAGTGCATTATTTCATATTCATATTATATATAAAACATTTCAAATACAAACGTATAATTCATATTTTAAATACGTGACTCAACATTCATTTTGGCTTACAGAAAAAAATCATTTCGTATAATATACGTGACACGTTTTTTGTGTTCATTTACAGTGTTTGGGTTGGGTTGGGTTGTTTGGGTTTGCAATCTTTAGACCCGACACCCAACCCATATGCTTTGGGTTTGCTTCTTTTAAAATCGACCCAACTCAATGACCCAACCCAACCCACTTTTTTTGGGTTGGGCTGGATTGGATAGGTCGAGTTCGTGGGTCGACCCGTACCCGTGCCCACCCCTATCCACTACACGTATATACAAACTTTCTGTCATTGGTACCACAATTTGCGTAAAAAGGGATGCTGAACATATTCCTACGAATCATTTTGACTTTGTGGCTTTTAAAGACATTCTTGAGGCTACCAAAGAGGACAAGCTGATTGGTGAGACAGTTTCATGAGACATAGTTCAATTGATCACAATTAACACTGAAATGCATAAGTAAGAACTGTTTTTGCCATTACTTTGATAGATGTCATAGGTCATATTGTGGAGAAAGATAACCTTAAGGAAATTGAAAAGAATGGCATTAAGAAGAAGCTTATTGACATTGTTCTACAGGATTTGCAGTAAGATTGTTTATTTGCAACATGTATCTTTACACATATTAATATTCTCATTGTTCAAGCTTGCTACTTAAAGTAGTCGTATTTAACTTATGTGATAGGGGTGAAACAGTGCACTGCACTTTATGGACAGATTATGCTGATAAAATGCAACAATTTCTTGACAGCCATGAATTAGATGGCCTAATTATATTAATTTTACAACTCGGGAAGCTAAAAAAGTTTAATGGTACGCTTATTTCTACATAATGAAAGTTTCATCTTTGGAAACCTGATTTTGATCCATGCACACCAAGAATGTTACATATTGTATGACTATCATTTGCGGGGATCATAGGTTTGTCAAATTCTTTTTTTGGCACTAAACTTTTTTTGAATGCTGATATTCCTGAAGTGAAGGAGTATATAGAAAGGTAACAATAAGTGACCTGAACACCATACCATTTAATTAAATGTAGTCTATCTCAGTTGCCAGCTCATACCTTTATTTGGTTACACATAATGGAGAATTCAGAATCACAGTTAACTCAGGTGGTCAGTCACATGTCAGGACAAACTAGCATTACATTAGTTGATGAATTCATGCAGACTCCAATGATGTTTATCGCAGATTTATATAAATGCACTCGCGTAATGTTCTTTTTTTGCCCATAAATTTTACCCTTAAATAATACATATTATATGGTTCTGAATTTAGTGGTAATATCGTAACCTTCCATTTTTTGCAGAAATGCTTTGGTACTATATATGCTACAATCATAGAGATAGAAACTGAAAACGGGTGCTGGTATGACGCATGCGTCAAGTGCATGAAACGGGTTTCTCAGATTGGAAGTAAACATTATTATGAGAAATGCAAGAGGATGGTTACTGTTGTACCAAGGTATATGAGTCCTAATGCATACCCTTATAAAATCATAATTAAGTCAAGCTAACTGGTCTCTCTGGATATTACCAGTTTCAAGCTGCAGGTTAAAGTAATTGATAAATCTTCATCACATGTCGATTTAGAGTGCTTAATTAGATTAAATGCATGATGAACTGAGAGAGTTGAATAAATATTGAGCTTAAAATATGAAATTCTTTGCACTCAGTTTGTTGATTGCAAATTGAAATTTTATATTATTCTCATGTGTTGTCACACTTGATTTGCCAGGAATGAAAGCAAGATCAAAAGAAATGACTCTCAAGAACTCAATGAAAGGCAAAGAAGAGAATTCTCGAGTGCCTATGATCCGAACGAATCCGAATACACTAAATTCACCAAGTATCTGAGCTAGAGGTGTATGGCGCGCTGCTAAAGGCATTGGAACGCACGTCATGCGCATTTCAGATTTTCCTCTCTGTCTCTGCATGCGTGGCGCGCGCTTGTGAAGCTGTAAAACGCACGTCACGCGCATCGTCACTTTTTACCACCCCTCTGTGCGCATGGCGCACGCCTGAAAGGCGCTGGAGCGCCTCTGTTCTGCTGAATTCATTTAAATAGCGTGTTTTTCACTTTTTGAGGGATCTTGGACATTTTCTGAAACCCTAAACGACGTGGGCTGTGACAAGGAGTGCTAGGGTTCCACTTTTCTTCATCTTCAAAGAGGATTCAGTCTTGGGAACAAGGTTTTGAGTCATCAATGGAGTCTTCTTCTTCCTTATGTTTGTTTTTATCTTCTACCACCATGAGTGGCTAGATCTTTTTAAATTAGGGTTAGATTGATCTTGTTGAAACTCTTATGTAGTTAATTCTCTTACATTAATGCAAGTTTATTTCATGTAATTTGAGCTTCCAATCTCTATGCTTTATGATTTTCAATACTTGATCACTATTGCATTGATTTAAGGTTTTTCATCTTGATTGGGAAATTGGGTGAATGAACTTGAACTGAGATTGGTAGTCATAATCATGATGAGTATAGGAATATAACTTTGTGATTATGTGTTCTTATGAATCACTACTCTTATTGCTTAACCTAACCATAAATCACCTAAGGGATTAGGGGTTTTAGTTAGAGTAAAGGGTTTACGAGGCAAGTAATTTTCCTTAAACTAATTTAGTTAATTCGAACTTCACTTTGTATGAGATTACTTAAGTTGATGTTGAACTAATTACATAAGAGTGGATACAAGAGGATTCAACCCCTCGTCGTTTTTTTTTTATCCATTGACATTTCACTTCAAAACTCCAAAAATATTTATTCACTTGTTTCAAGTTACAGTTGATTACAAAATACCCATATCTTTGTCGTGCAAAGTAATTACATACTTGCTTTCGTTGATAAAAGTCACAATCCTCGTGGATACGATACTCTACTCACTATTATATTACTTGATACGATCGGTATACTTGCTGTAAAAAGTAGTGTATTGAAATATGCTATTAGTAATGGATAATACTGGTTCTGCCACTTTTATTATGTTTGATCGTGTTGTGTCCCTCTACCGGGACAAATCAGCAAAGGAATTGCTTGAGGCAACTAAAAAGGTCGATTAGTATTATACGGCCATATGTTTCTTAATAATTGGGTATTTTGGCATACATTATTTTCCCAAGCCAACTACTACCATGTATTCACTATGTATAATTTTGTTGTTTTGTAGTCATCATTGAAGGTTGATGTGCCTGTGGATCTCAAATCTTTTCTAAACAAACAACTATTGTTCAAGGTAGAAGTCACTGATGTGCACATTTATCAGAATTGGCAGAGCTTTGCTATCAGAAAAATTACTGGTGACAGTGAAATCGTCCAACCATTCATGGCAAATAACATGATCCAGGTTTATTTATTAACTTATTTAACATATATTTTGTGTCATGTATGGGTGAAGTGTTGACACACTTTTGCTTAACGTAAGGGTCACAACTGCGGCGTGCGAGTAGAGGCTGGTGATGATGATGCTGCCAATGTCGGAAAAGCCCCAATAGATGTACATAATTAACAAATTTGGATTCAATAATACTTACATTCACATTAAACTGAACAATTTTACACTTTCAGTCGGCTGTAGAATGCGGTGATTCAAACAACAAGCTCGATGGAGGTCAGACGGATGTCGATGAAACTCCAAGTAGCAAGATAAGTGGCAAGAGAATCGCAGTTAGCGAGCAAGAGTATCCGATAATTAATCTTGGGGACTCTCAAGCATTTGCAACAAAAGCGCCTAAGATGAAAACTGACAACCATGTTGTTGCTACAAAAACGGGTAAAATGTCACGTGTGAAGTCTAAGAAATTGGATTGATGCATTGTGAAGTCTGAGAATTTGGATTTCATGCAGTGGATCATGCAACTTTCAAACTATGGTTTCCAATTTATCCCGTGTCGTCCTACTTGGCAAGGAATATTATCAAAAGTAATGTTAATGATAAAATATTCAATAATGTCCATGTGTCCAGTTTGCTGACAACATTATCCAAAGTAGATTTTGCCATCCAGTTTTTGCTTTTTTAACTTTCTGTCGTATTGTTTCACTCTTAATTTGTTCCAGTACATGATGTTTATGTGAGTGTACTATTTAGTTACCAACAATATTATAGTATTACCTTGCCAATTTGTTTATGTTCAGCCTTTCCGGTCATTCTCTTTTGTAATTTTTTTAATTTCCCAATCATTAGTACAGATTACATACTAGAAATATGACCATTCAGCATAAATTAAAATATTATCATTCGTACACTAAAGTATATTACGAAGGATTGTCAGTTTTAATTACATTAAAAATTGGGAAAATAATTATCAATATTTTGAGGTCCACAATGAAACCATCATAATGTAATAAAGAAGGACCTAAATTAGCACCTAATTGATGAACATAGTTTCCAAAACCTTGCATTTTCCCTGCAGCTTTATACAGTAATTCACTATGTCTCAATAACATACCAACCTTGAGTTGGAGATAATGATATCTCTTTTCTTTGTATGGGTATTTGACAGTGCTCTTAACCCGAATTCAGAAGTTAGATCAATTAGTGTGTTTTAGAAACTGGTTAGATCCAACAGATGAGATGCTAACCGATTTGATTGGTTTTTCACTTTCATAAAATTACGAATCTCAAAATATTTAACTTAGCCTATCAATTAATATTATTCAAAGTTGAAATTTTCAGTTGCAATGACAATGTTCCTGTCAACAGTTTGATACATTATCCTGATAAATATTGTAGTTGGCTAAGAATAAATACTTGATATTTGAAATGTTTCTTAAATTTTGATGACATGATGAGAGTTTTCTTTAGTTTTGAGTAAAAAGACCCAACAGAGGCGTTGTTAGGGGAATTGGTAGATGGAGAAAATTTTCTTAGAAGGGTAAGTTTCCTGTGTAATAGATATAAATGTAGGTTTCACATAAGACTAATTTGCTTAATTCATCTATGGACTTTTTCTATATATTATTATTTTTATATACTCATCTCTATACTAATTTGCACTTGGTACCATTAAGTGAGCTTCACTCATATATTTCAAAAACATGTTCATTTGCGGATAGTGCAGATGTAAGAGAGAATGTGGATGCTGCTATCTTAAAATTTTAAGTTCAACATCTTTTAATTTCAAAAAAAATTCTAGACACATAAAATTATATGGCAAACATTGAGTGTTGGTTATTCAGCACTTATAGCCAATCGATCGAATAGTTGATGATAACATAAATTAATACATGTTCACCTACATGTACATGTGCATCATGTCCATGGATCCATGTGTTTTATTGAGAAACATTGTGTAACACCTCGCTTTGACAGGGCATCACATACATTTTCTCAATTAATGGTAGACAACTTTTAAGGCAAACAAACAAACATTTTATTTATTATCAAGTAAGTAAAGTTGTTATACATGTATTTATACATAACTCAACGCCTAAAAAGGATAACAAAAGACACACTGGCAGTGATGATGTAGTACCCTAATTTTGTCCGGCCTTTTATTTTATTTTATTTTTTATATTAACTTTTTAAATTTGTAATAAAATAAAAATAATATTTTTGGTTTTATAATAAAGAATAAAGGAGAAATAAAAAGAAGAAAAAGAAAAAGAAAAAGAAAAGAGAGAAAAAAAGAGAGAAAATGAAAAGGGTTGCACATAGTAAAAAGAAGGGTTGCTAATAGCAACCCAGCCCAAGGGCTGGCTTTGGTCTAGTAGGCCATGCGCCTTCTCTTGACCTTTACCATGCGCACCCCCCATTCTTTTTATCAGCACCTCCCAATGCACCATGCACAGCCCACAGCCCAAACTACCACCTTAGCCTAAAAAACCCCTTATAACCCTAAAGGAATGATCTCCCTCACTTCTCTCTTGCCTACGATCACTCCTCCTTTTCCTCCTCCTCTTTCTTTTCTCTTCCATCACCACAAACCCTAACCTTGAAAACCCTAGTAGTCGCGGTCTCCATATCTCCCTCAAATCTTTTCTTTCTATTTTTTTCTCCACTATAACGAACCAATATCTTTCCAATCTCCCACGATTCGGTCTATATTCAGTCAGGATCTCGAAGAAAAGAAGAAACTGTGCGAAAACAGGGAGTATCTTCTCCTATTCTTTTTTTTCTTCTCTTATTTCGTTTTATTTTTATATAGCTTTTCTGATTTGCTTTTTTTTTGGGGTGACATGTAGAACGAAGGCTATAAAAGGCGAACCCTAGAGAGCAACAGGAGGGGGGAGAGCGCAAAATCGAGGAAAAGAAGCAGCAACAAAGCGTGAAGAAGGAGGAAGAGAGAGTTAAGCTCTGTAATTTCGATTTGAGAGCATCCTGATAGCATTCCATCAGGTTTCAATCGTTCCCCACTTTACTTCTCTGTATTTTTATAAATTAGTTTGTGGGTTTTGTGATTGCATAACTGGATTTGATTCTGAGATTGTAATATTACTAAATTTCTCTTTCTTTTTCTTGTTCTCTGCGTATCTAAGATTTCGCCTATTATTGTTATTATTATTTCCCCTCTGTTTTGTTCATCTGAATCGAACTCATCTCCCATAGTATTTCCCTATATTTTTTTTTAATTCTTGAATTCATTGGATCTGATTTTATTTTGTCCTTTTTCTTTCTTACGTTTTTTTTTCACATATTCAAAGGGACATTAGATCATTAAAAAATAAATGTTTTCTTTTATTCTGATTATTGTTGCATTTCTATGAAAAATCCGATCGTCAATTATAACAATAGGTAACAAATATTTAATTTGGTATTAATGGAAAGTTTTTTTTATAATAAATAAAGGGGTCAATGGTAATAATGAGCACTAAATATTTAGTTACCAAAAACTATTCTTGCAAATCGATATCTGTTAGATTATGATGCCAAAATATATTTTATTAGAAAATTAAGTTTTTTGAGTTCTATTTAGCTCAATCATAAAATAAAAATATTTTCTTTTAGGAAATAATTTATAATCATAATGGCAAACAAAATCTTTTTTCCAAACAATTAAAGGTACCATTTTTATGGGCGTTTTAGGGGTACTAGTACCTTCCCTATGCGTAACCAACTCCCGAGCTTAAAATCTGGTTCAAAGACCTTTTTCCTCGTTAAATTCAAAAAATAGATTTTACAATGTTTCCTATAAAAATAAATATTGGTGGCGGCTCCATTTCAAATTTTGGTGTGGTTGTCACAGCTGGCGACTCCACTGGGGACTTTAGAGAGTTAGGCCTTTTGATTGTTTGAATTGTTTGTTTGCCATACAATATGAATTGTTTCCTTTTCTTTTATTTTTATTTATTTATTTATTACTATTATTTTTTTATTTTTTCAATTTATTTATTTTTGTCTTATCTTATTTGTTTTTATCTTTGTTTAGTTTATTTATTTTTATTGTGATTATATGTATATAGAACATTAGGATAGTTACCATGTATATATTGTTTTATTTATTTTGCAGCGGGTAGTTTTAAGTTTGCTCCTTCACACACTTCACTTTATACACTTTATTTACACACACTATGAGTGAGTGCCCTATACCCAGGCCCGAGTGAACCTTAAGTTAGGAGAGGTTGTGTAATGGGTGCTCTGCTGGACGTACGGCCAGCGGGTTCCTATGAAGGCCTCACCTAGAGTTTGACTCTATTTGAGAAAAAAAATCATCCTTTAATAGTATACCAATTATTGGTGGTGAGATTCTCAATTGGGACCCTTGGCTCTAGGGACCTTTTAGATTAGTAACTTAAATCCACCCAATGGAAAGACACTTATGTGAACCATAGACCCTTTTTACGGAGCTACCAGCCCATATCACAGAAGGAGCATACCTTATCCCATTTTCCACGTGACAAAAGTCATATGACCTAAGATATTAGGAAATACCGGCCTACATCACAGAGGGCACACTCTGCCCGTTTTTTCCTTCATCCATTTATTTTCCATTCACATTTCAAAAATTGTGAAAGATAATAAATGATATTTTTCTCTAAAAAATATTATTTGTTATTCTTCTTTGCAAAAAAAAAAACACAGTTTCAAAAAAATATTTTCCCTTCTAATTCTTTTCCCCTCTAAAAGATAAATTTTCAAAAAAAAAGCATTTTCTCTCTTTTTTTTAGCGACATTTCTCATTATCATTGCATTCATTTTATTTTTATAAAAAAAAAATAAATAAATAAAATGTTTCTCCTTTCTCCATCATATTCTTTTGCATGAAATGTACATAAAAAAAAACATTCATGACATGCATAATCATGACATCTTCATAACATAACTCATTTTTTTCCTCTCCACAGAAAATAGATACGCATAAGCTTTCCCTGCATCCCTACTGGACCCGAGCCCAATCTAGACTAATGGACTTGTTGGAACAGAATCAGCAAGCGATGAGAGAAGAACTCGACCAAATCAAGGGTAAGATGGACAAGATATTGAACCTCTTGCAGAACTTGGGTGCAAAATTGACCATTGATGAGAACCATTCCACCAGCACTAATGAGTATCGAGAGGCTCCCAATGGCCCATCAGGAGACCCCCTAGATCAGGAGAGACTCCAAATTGTGGAAGATAGGCTGAAAGCAATTGAAGGGGCAAATCATATTGGGTTCAAAGCTTCAGAAGCATGTTTGGTCCTGGACGTGGTAATTCCTCAAAAATTCAAAGTTCTTGAGTTCGTCAAGTATGAAGGTTTAACTTGTCCAAAAAGCCACCTCATCATGTATTGCCGGAAGATGGCCTCCTGCTCTAGTAATGATATGCTCCTAATCCATTTCTTCCAAGAGAGTCTTACCGGGGCATCACTACGCTGGTATATGCAGTTAGAGCGGAGCAAAATCAACTCATGGACGGACTTGGCTAATGCTTTCATCAAACAGTATAGATACAACTTGGATATGGCTCCTGACCGCTCCCAGTTACAAGCCACGATAAAAGGGGGCAATGAAAGCTTCAAAGAGTATGCCCAAAGATGGAGAAGCGTTGCAGCCCAAGTGGAACCTTCACTGTCAGAGAAGGAGATGATTACCACATTTATTGACACTCTCTAGTCACCTTTCTATGATATGATGATGGGAAATATCTGTTCAAGCTTTTCAGACCTAATCATTGTCGGGGAAAGAGTGGAAGTGGGGATAATAAGCGGAAGGATTGCCAACCTCGATATTCAAAAACCATCGCGCAGTATGAGCCAAGAGATGGAAGAAGATACAAACGCCGCTCATCACAACATGCCAAGTTGGGGCAGTGGGTCATTCAATTGAGAATTGCTGAGGCTTTGAAATACAAAGTGCAAGATCTGACCAACGCCAAGTGGTTGGACTTCAAGAAATATAACTCTGTTTACTTTTTATGCTTTGCTCCAAACCCAAGGGCATATCTTGTAAAGGGCTCATTATGTTCTCGTCTTTTCAGTTCATCAATAAAACTGCAATTTGATTTTTTTTTCAATTTTTGCTCATAGAATAATGGTAAAGCAAATGCACAAATTATCAAAAGTTAAGTTTTGTGAAGATGTGAGCAATGAGATTTTGAGATGAAATTTGACCCTTTTTCTCTATCCAAATACTTATCTCTTGCTACCCCTTTTGAGCCTAAAACGAAATTTTCATTCAAATACCCTGAATAAGGATCGTCCATACAAGGAAGAATAGCACAAGTCTCCGATCAACTTTGTCTTTTCAGAAAGAAGAAGAGCAAAGTAAGCAATAAGATATCAAAGACAATTCAAAGAAATGTCAAAAACACCTGTGAAGATCAAAAAGGAAACCGAAAAGGCGAAACAAATGTGCTAGCAAAAAATGAAGTGCATCTTTACACTAAAGATCCTTGTTTTTATAAACCCTTAAACACTTTTTGGGCCTGAAATATCCTTTCTTTCATAACCCTTAACCCCTGGCCACGTTACAACCCTAATAAAGTCCATTCTGATCAAAGTCAAATTGTTCATATTTTCCTAAAACTTGATTTTTGAAAGAGGAGATCCATATAAACTCCTCAGTGCAGTTGCTTTACCAAAAAAAAAATATACAATAAAATGCTCGCTAGGCTGAAAACCCGAAAGGGCGGTCTAGGCAAAAGTTAGAGCGACCCGCTAGGTTGAAAACTTGCAAAGAGCGGCCTAGGCAGAAGTTAGGGTCAAATTCACAAACTTTTAACCCAGACTGTACCTCACAGATCTAAACATAAACCAAGAAGCTAGGGGGCAAAAGCCATGCCCATCATCAATAAGCCTCGCATCTAGTGTTTTATTCCAGTTCCAGAACTACACGAGGTGATTTGTCTCTCAACATAGATCCTTCCTCACATGGATGGATGAAGGCCAAAGGGACACTGAAAAATCTGAGGATCAGAAGTTGTCAATCTAATCCTCCCAAGAGAATTCAAAGTACGAAAAGGAAGATTTGAGGATCCATAAGATGATTTACCAAGGGGAAACTCGCAAACTTGGTGCATTGCAAAGTCAACTATTTGGACAAGCAAGCCAACACCCACGAGTCTAGGGGCAGCGTCCTCAAAGGAATTCAGGGAAATCGAAAGATAGTCTTTTAAAGCAAAAGAATACTCATGCATAGCATACCCTTCATTGCATTTTGCATGATCATCAATACTTTTGGGTCTACAACCCACATTCAAAAATCACCATTTCTCTAAAAAACATCATTTCATGCACAACATACCATTCATTGCATCTTGCATGATCACCAATACTTTTGGGTCCACGACCCACCTTTAAAAAAAATCATCATTTGCTCAAAAAGTAAAACAACATTCATGCACGGCATACCATTCGTTGCATCCTGTATGACCATCAAAGTTCTTGGGTCCATTGACCCCCTCTCAAATATTACATATTACATACAGTTGATCTGTTGTTACTCAGTAAGAACTAGTACTCAACCTACCCAATCTATTAGCAAGAGTTAGGAACCTGTCCTACACTTTGCTGGGAATCTGACCCATCACCTTGGGAATCTGACCCAAGCCTTTAGTCGGGAACCTGACCCGCGTCTCGGATCTTCCTCAATTATGGAAATCGATCCACACCTTTTTAACAAGAGTTAAGAGCCTGACTTACCCTTGTTGGGAATCTGACCCGAACTGTGTCGAGTGACGGAGAAGCTCGTACACCGGACGTTCACCTGCAGTAGGAAAACCAGTCCATATTTTAGCAAGAGTTAGGAATCTGACCTATACCTTGTCGGGAATCTGACCCGAACCTATATTGAGTGACAGAGAAACTCATACCACAGACATTCCTTAAAGTAAGGTAGTCAATCCGTACCTTTTAACAAGAGTTAAGAACCTGACTTACCCTTGTTGGGAATCTGACCCAAACTTGTGTCGAGTGACGAAGAAGCTCGCACGCCAGGCTTACCCTAAGTAGGGAAGTAATCAATACAAAAAATGTGAGGGTTAGGAACCAGACCTATGTCTTACCGAGAATTCACTAGGAACTGAACCTAGAATCCTCACCAATTTTGTAAGGAATCATAGTCATACCTATGCCTTACTGGGAATTCGCTAGGATACCGACCGTAGAATCTCCCACCAAAGTCGGGAGCCAATCCCGCAATCTCAAACCACTTGTTGCGAACAAAATTAGAGTCATTTATCCTTAATTACCTTTTACAACGAATGCACGAAGACCTTCGAGTAAAATATAATTAAAGAGGGGCAGATGTAGTACCCTAATTTTGTCCGGCCTTTTATTTTATTTTATTTTATTTTATTTATTTTAACTTTTTAAATTTGTAATAATAAAATAAAAATAATATTTTTGGTTTTATAATAAAGAATAAAGGAGAAATAAAAAGAAGAAAAAGAAAAAGAAAAGAGAGAAAAAAAGAGAGAAAATGAAAAGGGTTGCACATAGTAAAAAGAAGGGTTGCTAATAGCAACCCAGCCCAAGGGCTGGCTTTGGTCCAGTAGGCCATGCGCCTTCTCTTGACCTTTACCATGCGCACCCCCCATTCTTTTTATCAGCACCTCCCAATGCACCATGCGCAGCCCACAGCCCAAACTACCACCTTAGCCTAAAAAACCCCTTATAACCCTAAAGGAATGATCTCCCTCACTTCTCTTTTGCCTATGATCACTCCTCCTTTTCCTCCTCCTCCTTCTTTTCTCTTCCATCACCACAAACCCTAACCTTGAAAACCCTAGTAGCCGCGGTCTCCATATCTCCCTCAAATCTTTTCTTTCTATTTTTTTCTCCACTATAACGAACCAATATCTTTCCAATCTCCCACGATTCGGTCTATATTCAGTCAGGATCTCGAAGAAAAGGAGAAACTGTGCGAAAACAGGGAGTATCTTCTCCTATTCTTTTTTTTCTTCTCTTATTTCGTTTTATTTTTATATAGCTTTTCTGATTTGCTTTTTTTTTGGGGTGACATGTAGAACGAAGGCTATAAAAGGCGAACCCTAGAGAGCAACAGGAGGGGGGAGAGCGCAAAATCGAGGAAAAGAAGCAGCAACAAAGCGTGAAGAAGGAGGAAGAGAGAGTTAAAAATACAAACACTTTTTTTTTCCTTTTTAGGCTTTTAGTTTTCTTCTTTGCTTTAAGCTCTGTAATTTCAATTTGAGAGCATCCTGATAGCATTCCATCAGGTTTCAATCCTTCCCCACTTTACTTCTCTGTATTTTTATAAATTAGTTTGTGGGTTTTGTGATTGCATAACTGGATTTGATTATGAGATTGTAATATTACTAAATTTTTCTTTTTTTTCTTGTTCTCCGCGTATCTAAGATTTCACCTATTATTGTTATTATTATTTCCCCTCTGTTTTGTTCATCTGAATCGAACTCATCTCCCATAGTATTTCCCTATATTTTTTTTAATTCTTGAATTCATTGGATCTGATTTTATTTTGTCCTTTTTCTTTCTTACGTTTTTTTTCACATATTCAAAGGGACATTAGATCATTAAAAAATAAATGTTTTCTTTTATTCTGATTATTGTTGCATTTCTATGAAAAATCCGATCGTCAATTATAACAATAGGTAACAAATATTTAATTTGGTATTAATGGAAAGTTTTTTTATAATAAATAAAGGGGTCAACGGTAATAATGAGCACTAAATATTTAGTTACCAAAAACTATTCTTGCAAATCGATATCTGTTAGATTATGATGCCAAAATATATTTTATTAGAAAATTAAGTTTTTTGGGTTCTATTTAGCTCAATCATAAAATAAAAATCTTTTCTTTTAGGAAATAATTCATAATCATAATGGCAAACAAAATCTTTTTTCCAAACAATTAAAGGTACCATTTTTATTGGCGTTTCAGGGGTGCTAGTACCTTCCCTATGCGTAACCAACTCCTGAGCTTAAAATCTGGTTCAAAGACTTTTTTCCTCGTTAAATTCAAAAAATAGATTTTTCAATGTTTCCTATAAAAATAAATATTGGTGGCGGCTCCATTTCAAATTTTGGTGTGGTTGTCACAGATGACTGTGTGAACACTGCCTCTAGGCAGTCTTCCCATAAGTTCCCCAGGATCCTATCACATTTTAGTCTTGTCCATCTATTATATACAACAGAAATACAGAGAACACATAAACAAAGGGTAAGATATTCCATTAATCACTAACAACCAGGAAAATAACATAGCAGGATAACTGTTATCATGCACATCACATAAATAAACGCATCATGTTACAACAATCATTAGCATAACTATTGCTATTGATATACTCAGATACCAGAAAACACGGTCACAGACCACATCATATCCTGATACCACAAACTGATACAAACCACGAGCTTTCGGGCTAATCACCGGCCCTACTGACCCAGACCACAGATCGCTGAGTATTGTGGGCCATTAATGCCCTACTCCCTAGACCGATCACCAGCCCCAGGGTTTAGATAAGATAAGTTGGTTGTCCCGGGAACATATCCTGATACGCTACCATCTCTGATTACCGGTTACGGCATCCTATACTACCATATCCGATTGTCGGAACAAGGTACCTATACAAGAATGGCTAAGATTGTCCACCCGCCAGACGTGGAGTCCTGGAGACTCGTCCGAATGACCGAGTCTATACCCTCAAGGTCACCGACTATCTCCAAAATACTCCATACCTTTTGTACCACAGACATGGAGAGCCTCGTCGGAAAGATCGAGTCTATACCCTCAAAGTCTTGGCCGAGTCCATACCCTCAAGGCCACCGACTTATCTCATTACCATCCTGTTGATACCTCAAGTACACCAACCTCGGATACACCGACCCGGCTATCACGACTAACAAATAAAGCATCGACGGTAATACTTGCTACTGCCGTCTAGAGATTCACAAACCTCTAACTAGAGGGCTTCACTCTTGACTCTCAGACTATACATCAGACTCACTTGTATCATATACAACAAGTATTCACAAATATCAAACATAAAACAGAATATCATGAACCATCATTAATCATATTTAACAGCATATAATTTGATCCTAGCGTCGCACAGGCGACTATCTACTAATCTCATAACCATAACCTATGTTGATTGATAGGTCTACGGTGACTATCCTTAGCCACCGTACACCATAACCCCTCTCCTAAGGTGTTGCTACTATCAACTCCTAGTAGGGTTAAGGTCCCCTACACATACTAGCTATTCTACTACCTATTTTTCCTAGAGATTAAGGTATCTTCTCCTTACCTGGCTTAGAAGACCGCTGTTGCCCGCATCGTGTCCTCGAAGCTCCTCCACGCTCTCCCAAAGACCTTTGGAAAAAGTTGGAGTGAATGGAGGGGGTTAAGGCCTATTTATAGGCATAAATTGGCTCATCGCGTCGCGAGCTAATTACACGCAAGTCCCATCGCATCGCGAGCTGGGACACGTGTCACACATCAGATGAGCGTGATCACCAACTTAACCACCGACTTATATCGCGCCGCGACGGTTTTCTTTGTTTCCTCCATCGCGTCACGAGGGACCACTTCCAAAAAATTCTAGTTTCGTCCGCCCTAGAGAGTTCTAGGGTATTCTTTACCCTTCTAGGCTACTCTAGAGTATTCTAGGTTTTTCTAAAGGCTTCTAGACTATTCTTGACGATTTCTATCTCTTGATAGGGTTTCTGGATCTCATTTAAACTCATTTTATTCCTAATTAAGGTTTTAATCACCTGTTTATCATCTAATTGCTAAGTTAATTATTCTTCTAATACTGTTTAAAATTCATGATGTCACACATTGTACATAAGAAATCAATACATGACTGTTCACCATAATTGGTTTCATAGAAATAAGAGTAAATCAAGTGAACATATGGAGGAAATCCTGATCAAAGATCATCCAAATCTAGGTACTATTCCTAATCGATTTTTGGCCAGAGTCATTCAATCTCCTTGTTGATTATATAATAATGATGTGACAAGCATTCATGCATGATTCATCATAATTGGCCGCATATCACACAATATTTCTTTGAAAACGGAACCACCTGTCATATTCATGCTTCGTGGAACATTTAGTTATCGCAATCTTCATGAAGAACACCAGCTAGCACCCAGTAAAATGATACTCTATAATAAATGCTAAGATCACATCATTGGCTCATATATATTGATGCCTTATACCTTGATAACAAGCAACCTCCCTAATTGGAGACCTCTTAGACAATCATTGCTTGCGTTCCTTCAACCCAATAAATTGGTATGCTCCCTGTTACATGTCATGTACGCATTTCCTTCTACACCACTTCAATCTTATAACTTTTTCAGAATTGAAAACATTAGTTACCAAAATTTGAGGTTGATTTATTATCCCACACAATGAAGGAAGTGCACAAATTGCATAAACATCTTCAAAGTAATGATATATCCGATAACACAAAAAATACAACAGCAAATCTAGATACTAACTCTAACCATATTTGGAAGGAAGTTGTCACGCAACAACAATTTTCATACTCCCACTATTCACATGGTATGTATCAACATCATAGTAACCTTTCAGAATATCGTTATTAATAATCGTATTCATGTGTTACCCATATATTCAGCAAATGATAATATCCAACTGATGTTTTTAGGCAACAAAAAATGTCGGAAGGATTGGACCGGTTACTCAAATACCACTGAAAGAAAAAGCATGCAGAATAATGACCATTTTTTGGGAAGCCTACCATTATCTGATATTACCAATGGTAATGAATGTTATTTTTAACCACAATATCAATTTATATGTGTACTAAACGTGTCAATCTATGCAGTAAACAAGTTGTCCTTTCAAACGCCTGGGCACAACAACAAACTGTTACCTCGGTCACCTAGTATTGGTCCCGAAAAGTTTTGTATACGAGAAAACACACTTTCTACGCCATCCCCTAAAAAGATAGATGGGACTATTTGTGGCACTGGAATTGGACATACAAGTAATATACCATTATCAAGTAACATTACTAACGAATAACATGCATATATTGAATGCCATGAATTGTTGTCTTTATCAAAACATGTGTAAATCTATGTAGCAAACAGGTTGCCCTTCCAGACACCTGGGCACAGCAAGAAACTGTTACCTCGATCACCAAGTATTGGTCCCAAAAAGTTTAGAATACAAGTAAACACACTTTCTACGCCATCCCCTAAAAGGGTAGATGGGACTATTCGTGGCACTAGAATTGGCATACCAATAATAATGCATTATCAGGTAACATTACGAATGTGTAGTCCATGCAGATATCAAACTCAAATATTGTTGTCTTTATCAAAACATATGTAAATCTATGCAGTAAACAATTTGTCCTTCCAAGCACCTGGGCACAACAAAAAATTGTTACCTCGGTCACCAGGTATTGTTCCCAGAAAGTTTAGTATACGAGGAAACACACTTTCTACGCCATCCCCTGAAAGGCAGATGGGAATATTTGTGGCACTGGAATTGGACATACCAATAATATACCATTATTTGGTACCATTATCAGGTAACATTACTAACGAACAACATGCAGATATCAAACTCAAATATTGTCGTCTTTATCAACACATTTTGTATTATGGTGTTCATATTGTGGCACCATAGAATTCATATACAGTGTATTATTGATCTGGATAGTCACAAATTCACAATATATAACTAACAATATATCCATTTCGTACAGCTCCAATCATCAACTTAGAAGAACAAGGTTCGTATGAGTATAATGACACAGTGTTAATCGATGACCATCCTCATAATGTTGTATGAACCCCATGCTCCACAACTTATGGAAATAATGACACCCAGTCTACAGTTGAAATCCTACCATTATCTGATATCACTAATGGTAATCACCAAATTTGCTTGAAATAATGACTATTTAAAAAACCCGAGTCAGTAAAGTATTTCATTTTCATGTAGTTCCAGTCTACAACAATGAAGGAGTTGCAGACTCAGAAGGAGAACCATCTAAATTGGTTGTTGACACAGAGTTACTACAACCAAAGCCCCTGCATGTGGTTTCTCTGAATGTTGGTATGTCCTTTACGATAACATGTGAATATTATATTTATTATATTTATTTCAGTGTATTAGTTTCTACCAAAATATTTTTTTATCAAATGTACCGATGCAGCAGATGGTGCAACTGATACAAGTTTAGTAGACCCAATTTCTAAATCTGGTCATTTTGTAAATGATGGTATAATAATCTGCCATACTCTGTATATGTTACCATATTCTATCCTATTTTTATTTTCGTACTTTATCATACAGGTAATTCTCATTACTTTGATATTGGGGAACCAATGTGCATTTGCAAGGATTATGGTGCAATGATGTGGTGGGAAGAGAGAGTTCAAAAGCCATACAATGCAACTATTCCCAAGTTTGCTCTTTGTTGTAGCTAGGGACGGGTTGTCCTTCCCAAATACAAGAGACCTTCTTAACTTCTTTATGACTTATTTCACAACGGCGACAGGAGAAGCAACTATTTTTTGGAAAATATCAGATCCTTCAACAGTATGTTTGCTTTTACCTCTATAGGAGGGAAAGTCAATAAGTCTGTAAACAATGGTAATGTGCCTCCAATGTTTGTAATGAATGGTGAGAACTATCACCATATTGGAAGTTTGCTTCCTCTGCCGGGAAATCAGCCTAAGTTTGCTCAGTTATACATTTATGATACAAAAAATGAGATAACCGACAGAATGACGGCTGTCAGGTGATTTTAAATGTTTAACCATTTTATGCATCATTTTAACATATCAATCAATCTTACATAATTAAGTCATGTAGCATACTTGATGCTAAAGCATGACTATCTATCTTTTTTGGTATTGTAAACTAGGATGGAAGACAATGACTCATTATTTAAAGCCAATATTGTTAATGATATCAAAGAAGTGCTCGATAAGCATAATTTGTATGCCAAAACATATAGAATCATCCGTCAAAAACTTATGGCAAATGAGGCACCAACTTTGAAGCTGAGAATTTTAGGTAAAAGAGGTCGTGATGCTAGGAAGTACAATGTTCCACGTGCGTCAGAGGTTGCTGTGCTAATTGTTGGCTATTTTGATTCAGCCGACATTGAAAGGGATATTATTGTCGAGACCCGGTCTGGATAGCTTCAACGTATCTCAGTTATGGAACCTTCATACTTACCATTACAATATCCACTGCTATTCCCTCGAGGTGAAAATGGATACAAGGATGGCATCAGTTATGGTGATTCTGGTGGTCAAACAATCAGAAGACAAAAAGTTACCGTCAGGGAGTGGGTCGCATACAGGTTCCAACAAAGACAAACTGAACATGCAACATTATTGTTTGAGAGGCACTTATTTCAATAGCTTTTGGTAGATGCTTATAACACAATAGAATCAGCCAGATTAACATGGGTAAGAACACATCAAAAAGAATTGAGAGCTGAAATGTACAAGGGTATGATAGAGGCAATTCTTAAAGGGAAACAAATCCATCAACGGTAGGTAAGGGAATCATATTGCCATCAACTTTTTTAGGAGGAGCCCGTTGTATGTTTCAAAACTACCAGGATGCTATGGCTATCTGTGGCTGGGCTGGATATCCTGATTTATTCATCACTTGCACTTACAATCATAAATGGCCAGTATTGCGTTCATTCTTGAAAAAGTATGGTCTAAAGTCAGAAGATAGGCCTGACTTAGTTTCTAGACTCTTTAAAATCAAACTTGACCATTTGATAAAAGAGATTAAAAAAGGAGAAATCTGTGGTCGAGTTAAAGCAGGTAATTATCTTATAACATAATGAATGCATACTAATACATCACTTACCATAAACTTAAACATCATTTTTGTAGCTACTATATACCTAACGTCTCTTTTGTTATTTTTTTTATAGTAATATACACTATAGAATTTCAAAAGCGAGGTTTGCCCCATGCTTATATATTAGTATTCTTGCATGCTGATTCTAGGTACGTACATCCTCCTGGTATAGTCAACATAATGAGTACGAGATTTTATGCTATTGGAGTTATCTACACTATATAATTTAAGAACCGAAGATTGCATGCTCACATATTGTTCTTACTGCATGATAATTTTAGGTATGTACATCCTCATGATATAGACAAGATCATATGTGCTAAGACTCCAGATAGAGAAAGGGATCCTGAACTTTTTGAAATAGTATCAAATCTTATGATTCATGGTCTATGTGGTGAGCAGAATAAAAAGCCTCCTTGCATGCAAAATAGAAAATGCACAAAGTATTTCCCCAAAAAATTTGTTCATAGCATAACTGTTGGTGCTGACGGATATCCAGTATATAAACGGAGTGATAATGGCGTGTTCATTCAAAAAGGTGACTGTTTTGTGAATAATAGATTCGTTGTTCCTTACAAAAGAATCTTCTGTTGAAATTCAATGCTCATAGTAATGTTGAGTGGTGTAATCAATCTCGATCCATAAAGTATCTGTTTAAGTATGTCAATAAAGGGCATGATCGAGTTACCGCAAGTTTCTACAGTAGTGCTGGAAAAGACAAAGTTGATGAATGTGTTGATGAAATAAAGATGTATTATGACTGTAGATATTTGTCATCATGTGAAGCTGCTTGGCGAATATTTATCTTCGAGATCAACCACAAACAACCTGCAGTTGAAAGGTTAACATTTCACTTGCCATATGAGCAAAACATTCTTTTTGATGATGAGGATCCAATTGATATGGTTGTCAATAAGCCATACATTACATGGACAAAGTTTCTTGCTTGGATGGATGCAAATAAAAAATTTCCAGAAGCAAAAACACAAACGTATAATCAATTTCCATTGATGTTTGTTTGGGATAATGGTAAGCGTGAATGGGCTGAATGTCAAAAAGGTCTTACAATTGGAAGACTTCATTTCGCTCCCCCCAAAACTGGTGAGCTCTATTACTTGAGAACTTTGCTCAATTATGTTAAGGGACCAAAAAGTTTTGTTGACATAAGAATGGTAAATAATGTGGTGTATCCAACTTTTAAGGATGCTTGCTATGCTATGGGTCTGTTAGATGATGACAAAAAATACATAGATGCGATTACCGAGTCAAGTCAATAGGGTACAAGGACTTATTTACGGAGGCTTTTTGTAACCTTATTGTTGTCAAACCAGTTGCCGCGACCAGAATATGTTTGGAACAATACATGGGAGTATCTAAGCGATGATATATTGCATAGACAGAGAAATCTACTTTAATTCCAAGGTATTATCGTATTATTGTTGTAAATTATTTTACAATTGGTTTATTCTTATTGTTTTCCGTTTCTTAAATGTACCGTAAATCGTTCATATTTGTAGATTTGGTATTGTCTCTGGAAAAATTGAAAAGCTTTGCTCTAGCTGATATAGAGACCTTATTACAAAGCAATAATAAGAGTTTGGGTGATTTTCCTACAATGCCTCAACCAGATATGTCATTGATTTCTGAAACACAAAACAGACTCATTTATGATGAGTTAAATTATGACAGGGCATCTTTGGCACAAGAACATATTCAACTGATGTCAACCATGACTTTAGAGCAAAAGAATATATATGACAAAATCATGAAACGGGTGGCTGGCAATAAACCTAAATTGTTTTTTTTTTATAGTTATAGTGGTACAGGAAAAACTTAAATATGGAGGGCTATGTCAGCAGCAATGAGATCAAGAGTGTATATTGTTTTAACAGTAGCCTCAAGCGAAATAGCTGCTTTGCTAATTCCAGGTGGAAGAACTGCATATTCAAGGTTTACAATACTTATAAATGTGGATGAAGACTCGATATGCAATATTAAGCAAGGAAGTCAATTGGCAAAGTTAATAATAAAAACCAAGCTCATCATCTGGGATGAAGCACCAATGACCCATAAGCATTGTTTTAAAGCCGTTGATAAAACACTCAGAGATATTCTTAGATTCTGTGACGATCGAAATCTACATCTTCCTTTCGGGGGGAAGGTTGTGGTGTTGGGGGGAGATTTCCAACAGATTTTTCCAGTTTTACCGAAAGGTACCAGGCAAGAAGTTGTTAATGCTACCATAAATTCATCATATCTTTGGAAATTTTGTGAGGTTCTGGCATTGAGCAATAACATGCAGCTACAACGCGGGAACTCTGATATTGATGTCAGCCAAATAAAGGAATTTTCAGACTGGGTATTGGGGATTGGTGATGGAACTGTTGGTGAAAGTGATGATGATCTTGATATAACAGTTCAAATACCTGGTGATTTGCTAATAAAGTCCACAAGTGACTCAATAGCTTCTATTGTTGATGCAACTTATCCATGCTTCTTGGATAATATGAATCATTCATCATACTTTCAAGATAGGGCAATATTGGCACCTAGAAATGACACGGTTGATGTGATAAATAATTATATGCTGTCATCGATTCCTGGTGAAGAGAAGACATATTTCAGTCTTGATACACCTTACTCCATCAATTCAGATATTGATAGCCCAGATCATGTCCACACTCCGGAGTTTCTAAACACCATTAATGCTTCTGGGTTACCAAATCACATTATCAAACTAAAAGTTGGATTCCCAATACGGTTATTGAGAAACATAGATTAATCATCAGGATTGTGTAATGGAACTCGACTGATTATTTCAAAAATGGGGAAATATGTCATTGAAGCACAGGTGATATCAGGAAGCAATATTGGTCACAAAGTTTATATACCTCGACTATCATTGACACCTTTAGATATTAGAATAACCTTCAAATTTCAGCGAAGGCAGTTCCCCATTACTACTTCATTTGCTATGACTATCAATAAAAGTCAAGGACAATCTTTAAAGAATGTCGGAGTGTACCTTCCACAGTCTATTTTCTCACATGGATAATTATATGTCGCAGTTTCACGAGTTACATCAAAAAGGGTTTGAAGATTTTGGTCACTGATGACCATGATAATGACACAAACACAACGTCAAATGTTGTATACAGGGAAGTTTTCCAAAATCTTTAATATGTATAGTTGGATTACTGGATTTGTTACTATGTCTTTCAATTTATAACGCAAAAGATTATAAACTTTATTAAATATCCATTACAAATAATATTATGTGTTATTCAAGAGTAAATCCAAGTTTATAAACTATCTCTGCATTTATTTTTTTTAATGAGGGTGACTAGCTATTCAGTCTTATTCAACATAAAGACAAAATATCTTTTTCTTTATTTGATCTGCCGCTTCAAAAATTAGTCGAATTACTCTTATTCAGAATAAGTCCAACACGATAGATTGATGGCCCACCGTGAAAGCCCAAAAAATAGCCAACACATGAAATCCCACATTGAGGCTACACCTATCCGTTCAGTTTCCCAAAAGTGACTGTAAACACCACAATTTGACAAACACGTGTCCGATCAGTTCTTCTTTTGTGGTTTACTACCTCATGGTTTACTCTGTTTCAACTATGGTTATCGCTCCAAACCTACGCAATCAACATCATCGTCGCCTGAATTCCTTGCTGTTGAAACAATTTGTATTTCATCGTCTTTTTCAGTCTTACGTCAAGTGCATCTTTACTATTTAGTTCTTCTATTTTTTCTCTCATTTCTGATTATGTAGTGGGTGCATTTGATAGTGAAGATGAACAATAAGGATCGTATTAACCAAATTAGAAGATAACTTCTTCAGAAGAAGAAATCAGAAACAAATGGACCCACTACAAACGTGTACGCCGCAGAAAGCTTATTACAAAGGAAACCAGGGGAGTCTTTTTGATTGTGCATATGAACAATCAGGTATCTTGCGTAGTTTCTATTCGTCTTTCTTGCGAATGAGTAAAGATTCGAAATTTTCTTATTTTTACATGTTTTTGCATAATATAATAGAAAGTTGAACTCCATTGGTAGTAAAGATTGTGAGTTTCTGACTATTTGGAGGTATATGGTGCTTCATATTTGTATTCTCGGTAAAGTTTGCAACTTTATCAGTTTATACAAGGAAACATGTTTCCCTTTGTGGTCCCAATGTCGATTTATGACATATTGTATAGTTTTCACGTGGAAACCAGTAGCAAAGTTTAAGCACTTTTTTGGCACACAAAAAACAAAGCGACTCTGAATATTTGGTGGCTTAAAAAACGAATATGATATATTATGTGCTATGATTATTTGACTTTCCATTGTTTAATCCTTATATTATGTGGCCTGAAAACCTATGGGGAAAATATTAAGTTGTCTTTGTTGCAATTTTTCTGAACCTTATTATTGTTGACATCATTATTATTATAACATAATTTGCTTTGTTTTCTCTCAGCCATATGGTGAAGTCGAGCCATCTTTCACACATGAATTCTTTCAAGAGCTTGGCCCAGTGCGGATATGCATAGATTGTTGTATATTTAAGTGTATTTCAAAAATTTATATTTGAAATATGAATTTAAAATAAAATAAAGTGTTTTATTTTCTCATTATCTTCAATGTTAGTATCATAAACATTAACTAAAATGTCATGATTTATTTTTATAATTGTTTTGAATGGAGGCATTATTCTTCTCTCACGCTGGAAAACAATTAATTGCTTTGATTTTACGTTCTTTTATTTCCAGAAGATGAAAGAATAATTTTATGGACTTTTACTTCTATTTTAATACATTGTAGGTGGTTTCATTTTATTCCAATCAGTTAAGGAAAATTTTCATTTGTATTAAAACCTTGTCTCCTTTGTACGATTGGTTCTGATTTTGCAACGTTCTAATATTGAATGATAATAAAGTATCATTATTTGTTATCAATGAAAATACTATGTCAACAGTTATATTTTGAAGTGCTGGAGACGTGATGCTGGATTGGAAGAGAATTTGAGGCTTATATATATGCATCAAAAGGTTCCCTTTGGTGTATGAGAAAATTCTAAGTGAAAAGAGTATTGAGATCTTGTTGTTCTGTGTTCTTAGAATTTATTCTAGCAGAGTCTGTTATATCCTGGGAGAGTTTTGCATTTGAGATATTATTTTAGTGGGTGAAATAATCCTTAAGGACAGTGTCCTTAGACACGTCTCAGATTTTTACTTGTACTCAATATTCTATTTTATCAATTTTATTCAACAATCTTAAGGATTATATGGAGGACTCTACTACTGACAACTCCAACACCACAAAAATTGCATCTCCTGCTAACAAATCCAACACATCTCCTAATGGTGTTCATGTCGTCTCTCAGCTAGTTGCCTTTGTTGTTGCCTACGCCAAATCATTTCCAGATATCTTGAAAATTGAGATGTTTGGAGGTCAAAACTATAGAAGATGGTTGGAACGCATCTTCTCCATTCTCGACATGCATGGTGTTGCTGTAGCATTGACAGAGTCTAAACTTCTACCAGCTGCTGATCCTAAACAAATTGAAACTTGGACACATCTAATAAGGTATGTAGACATACGATTATTGATACATTAACTAATGATTTGTTCGATGTCTATTGTTCTTACAAGGAAGCCAAGAAGATTTGGGAGTCCATAAATTTAAAGTACACTGCTAAGGATGTTGGAAAGCAGAAGTTTGTTATTGGAAACTATTACAAATGGGAGATGACTGACGAGAAGGACATCAAATCGCAGATTAATGAGTATCACAAGCTACTTGACGACCTCAAGGATGAAAACATCATGTTGCTAGATGAGTTTTGTTGCATGTGTGTTGATCGAGAAGCTGCCAGAATCGTGGAAGGACTACACACAACAACTGAAACACAAGCATAAGCAGTTATCACTTGGAGAATTGATCACACACATAATCATCGAAGATACCAATAGGAAGAAAATCGAAGAAGCAAGGGCAAAAGCACTAGTCTCAAGGGCAAATCTTGTGCAAAACAAGAAGAGGTACAGAAATAAAAAAAACCCGATCATGTTTCTTATGTGCCTAAAGTTGCTGCTAATCCCACTTTCAAGAAAAAAGGAAATTGTTTTGTTTGTGGAAAGCCAGGTCATCATGCTAATCATTGCAGATTTATGAAGGGGAATGACAATCCTCCTAAACAAAAAGAAAATTTGGTCGAAGGAGATGACATAATTGCTACGGTCATTTCTTAGGCCTATCTGGTGGCCAATGTGAAGCAATGGGTGGTAGACTCTGGGGATACCAGCCACCAGGCACATTTGTGCAAACAAAAATGCATTTACCTCCTATACTTCTGTGGGGGATGGAGAAGAACGTGTGTATCTTAGAGATTCCCGAATTGCTGCAGTTCTTGGGAAAGGAAAGGTTCTTCTAAAGCTCACATCTGACAAGACTTTGGCTTTGAATGAAGTGCTTTATGTGCCTAGTATTAGGGCAAATTTAATTTCTGTAGCACTTTTAAGTAAAGTCGGGGTTAAGGTGTCATTTGAATCTGATAAGATTGTAATGACAAAAAATAATATGTTTGTGGGCAAAGGATATTGTGATTAGGGACTCTTTGTACTCAATGTTGATGAAATGATTAATGAAAATGCATGCTAGAAATTTTGATTCTTGGTGAGCATCGATTTGGTTTATACTGATTTTTATTAGTGTCGTGCCTTATGTTAGCTAGTTATAGTAGATTGATTTGAAAGGCTTCTATTACTTTTTACCACTAGTATTTTATTTTTATTGACATTATTAGTGCACATTGGAAGTTGGCTTATGACTCAGTCATGCAGTAATTTTTTTTTCCCAGTGACTTTTAATTTATTTAAAAAATATTTCAATAGTTTCATATATTTTTACGTTGCCTTGAGTATTTAAAAACTTAATTTATTAGTTATTATGAATGAGTATTATTTCCCGTTATGAGCTTCTCGTATTAATATTATTACCATACATTATCATCATAAATGTTATGAGTATTATAGTTATTATATTGTATGAGTATTCTTTGGAAAAAAATGTTTTGGGTTAAAAAATGAATTGAATATATACTATACGTTGAATAAATTTTAATAAAGGTTTTATTACTTATCAGTTTTGAATCATTATTTATAATGATATCGCTATATTTGGCTGAATTCATTTTTGAAATAAAACAAGTTTGTTTGAAAAATTATTTTGTGACGTTTCTCACTAAACTTTTGAGAGGTACCTTTATGGTATTATATATATTGTGAATTTTCCGCTGTATTAATAAGGATACAATGATGGTAATTGGATTTGATTCAAATGAGAATAAATCTATCATTGATTTGTTTTATCTTTTATACTCAATAGAAATGTCGCTTAGAAGTCATCTAAGCAGACCTGTATATATCTATTATTGAGACCAAGTTTATCACCATAAGCTTGGTAAAACATGTGAGACTAAAGGACAAACAAATCTCCTAGTCAATGTTCTTTAATGGAAGAAAATTGTGTCTTCCTTATCTTTATATTGTGATTGCTAAACAGCAATAGCATGAATGAATAATAAATATTGTTGAAAATTGAGACATATGTATGTGTTACAATTGTGTTAAGTAGCAACAAATTTATGAGGCCTAATTATAGTGAAGTCAAAAATTTATTTTGACTGATTTTCTCACAAAGCTACAAGCTAGTGAGTAAACATCGAGGGGAATATGGGACTTAAGCCAACATGAAATTAATGGTGATGGTAACCCAACCTTTGTGGTTGGAGATCCCATGAAGAAGGTTCATATGAGTAATAACAAGTTATTTGTTAATTCTGCTAGCATAATTAATTTTGTTCCTTCCTATGGTGTAAGAAATGCTAGACTGTATTTATTGAGAGGATAAGCTAAAAGCTTTTAATGAATTTCGTATCCTTTATGGGTGGTGTATAAGGTGCAGTATACACTTGATGAAATAACCTATGCGAGTGTAAGAGTGAGGCCGCTCCTATGAAATTGTGGCATAGTTTCTAGAGCACTCGTGAATTACCAGGCATGCACATAGTTTCTAGAGCACTCGTGAATTACCAGGCATGCGCATGGCCTAATAGGCACAAAACAGCATAATAGCAAGATCTGTGGGGGTGTAATGTGATGGGTAGGATTCCTGCTTACACAAAGTATATTGGTTCATAGAAGTTTAAAACTTCACTAATATATTGTAGGTAATCGACCTATCAGTCTAGGTCTGGTTCATAGTCCAAGAGACACCAGATTCGAAAAGTTTACACATATGATATTTCTAAACTCAGAATTTTATTTTCAAAATTTTTGAAATATGTGGGGGATTGTTGTATATTTAAGTGTATTTCAAAAATTTATATTTGAAATATGAATTTAAAATAAAATAAAATGTTTTATTTTCTCATTGTCTTCAACGTTAGTATCATAAACATTACCTAAAATGTCATGATTTATTTTAATAATTGTTTTGAATGTAGGCATTATTCTTCTCTCACGCTGGAAAACAATTAATTGCTTTGATTTTACGTTCTTTTATTTCCAGAAGATGAAAGAAAAATTTTATGGACTTTTACTTCTATTTTAATACATTGTCGGTGGTTTCATTTTATTCCAATCAGTTAATGAAAATTTTCATTTGTATTAAAACCTTGTCTCCTTTGTACGATTGGTTCTGATTTTGCAACGTTCTAATATTAAATGATAATAAAGTATCATTATTTGTTATCAATGAAAATATTATGTCAACAGTTATATTTTGAAGTGCTGGAGACGTGATGCTGGATTGGAAGAGAATTTGAGGCTTATATATATGTATCAAAAGGTTCCCTTTGGTGTATGAGAAAATTCTGAGTGAAAAGAGTATTGTGATCTTGTTGTTTTGTGTTCCTAGAATTTATTCTAGAAGAGTTTGTTATATCCTGTGGGAGTTTCACATTTGATATATTATTTTAGTGAGCGAAATAATCCTTATGGATAGTGTCCTTAGACACGTCTTAGACTTTTACTTGTACTCAATATTCTATTTTATCAATTTTATCCAACATAAATTCAGTAGGAAATCAATTCCAACTGAGATTCAACCAATCTGTAGAATATCCACTAATAACTGATGGCTGACAGGAGCTGATAGGATTTTATGGGTTGACTGGAAACCACAACGTGTTGCTGCGATATGTTGGAGACAACATCTTTCAGATTACAATCTACAACATTAATTTGGAACCAGCTTCATTTCCATTGTTCCATAGTTAATGTACCCGTCGCTCAGTTTCATTTGTTGTTGCTCTGTAAAAACTGAAAGCAACTGACAGTCATTTGGTATATGTCTATGTCATGTTGTTATTATTATTGATAATATGTATATTAATATTATATTTCTAATTCTCATTTATTTATTAAACAAGATTTGCCGAAGGACATTAATGTACATGTAAGGAAGTCAGGCTTTACTTACCTGGTGCTACGAGGTCCCACTGGTGGCGAAACAAGCTGTAAGTTACTCTTTCGAGATGAGCCACAGATGTCCACCAAGATTGGTAAGGGCTGGAAAAACTTCTGTAAAGAGAATGAACTTAAACCTGGGAACAAGATAAAACTGGAGTTTCGAAATCTTAAATTCAACAATGTCATTTATATTGAGAGAGACATCAGAGGTATATTACCGTTTCTAATATATTTAAGATGTTGCATTTTATTTTAATACAATTGATAATATTGTTTTTTGAAATTGACGACTGTGTTTGTTTATCTGATATGTTGTTTGTTGTGTGGTTTGAAAGTGATGGATATATGTATTGAAATGGTTGGTCATTGAATGTCATATGGTGGTTGTTTATTGAATGTCATATGGTGTTCGTTTGAATTTGGCGTGTTTGAGTTAATGGTGATTCATCCTAATGTCATACGTCACATTAGATTAACCTTTCAAAGCATGTTTTTTACACATCTGATGTATGCCTATGCTGTTGGTGAACCTTTTATAGATGCTTTATTATATTCTTATGGTATTCTGGTTGAAATAATAGGTGGACATTACACTGAATTGATGTTGTCTCTTTGTGTAGGAGCGACTCACATGTGATGAGACTGTGTGAGGATGGGACCGTGTGACGATATGTACGACATGGGTGTATAATGTTCAGCTTTGTAAATGAAGTCAGTTTGTCTGTACTTTTTTGTTGGTAGTTTTGGTATCAACCTTTTGCAATTATGTTTTAGCATTAGAAAACGTATCTTTACTGTTTTTTGACTTGGTTATTTTGAAATGCTGCCTGATGGGAAACAAATTTACGTAATTAAGACGGGGTCTGTAATATTGAAACTTTATAGTGTTCTTGAAGTACTTACTATTTTTATATGTTTCTACGATTAATATGTTGTCAAGTATGATGCTGACTTTATTGTTTCATAGTTTACAATTTTGTAAGATAGCTATTATTACTTGCGATTAGCAAAAAGAGTTGAAAATGTATATAATGGTGCAACAATTATTTTATTGTTTTTTGAATGCTGCTGCTGAATGCCGGATATAAACTTTTTTTGTACTGTTGAATAGGTATCTATTTATGAATGGATTAGCATATATTGACCACATATGAATTATGTACTTGGTTGTTTTATTTCCATTGTTTTATATCTCTCAATGTTTACGATATGATATTACCGTTACACATAGAGATATAGAATGCGGAAGCCCCGTGCAACGCACAGGTAGTATACTAGTAAATATAATATTGATTATTAGTGATGTAAAAATCTAAAGGTCCGTTCGGGATGGTTTTTAGTTTTTAGTTTTTAGTCCACCAAAAAAAAAAGTTTTTAGCTATGAGTTTCAGTTTTTTGTGGTTTTCAATTTTGAAAAATTGTTATCGACATTATAATTTCTCCTTAAAAGTTATCAACAACAACAATTCTTTTAGAAAATAGTAATCGTAAATAATAATAATAATAACTATAACAATAATTATAATAACAATAATAATATTATAAAATTTAACAATAATAATAATGATGATGATAATAATAGACAAGATGTGAGTGTTTCTGTCTATCGAGAAGAAGGATGATAGAATCCTTCAATCTTTCTGGTTGATGATGAAGATTTGAGAGAGAGAGAGAGTGTGGGGTTAAGGTGAGAAGTCACGATGAAGGAGAATGAGATACGAGAATAAGTAAAGCTGTAAAAAAAGGCCGGACTCGTTTGACCCGAAATAAAGCATGGGTTGGGCTAAGAAAATCTAGGCCCAAATTTATTTTGGCCCAGCCCAACCTAACCTGAAAATTCATTTGCTCGACATGGGCTAGCCCATGATGGGCTAGACCAGCCCACTAGCCCAAATAATAATTTTGGGCAAACTTGGCCCAGCCCGAAAATGTGTTGGCCCGTTGTAGGTTGGCCCGAATGGACTGGACCAGCCCTAATTGACACCTCTAAGAATAAGGCACGTTGGAATAGTCATATTTTTAAACTAAAATCTCAATTCAAAAATCCTTTTTTTATGGTTTTAAAATTTGATCTAAAAGTGTTTTGAAAATGGGTTAAAAACCAATTCAGCTACTATTTTACCGAACACGTTTTGTTTTCAAATATACATTTGAAAAACCAAAAACTAAAAACTGGCAACCACCCCTAACGGGGCCTAAGTTTTTCAAATTTGATAAACATATTTATATTTCTTGAATATGAGATTTAGGCCTAACGCATCTCCACAAAACCGGCTTGTGAGGTGATGACTGTCTAAGCCTTATAAAGGCCACTCAAGCCACATCTCTAATCGATGTGAGACTTTCAACACACTCCCTCACACTCAAGACTAGACATCTGAAGTGTGGACTAATGCAGATAGAATAATAGGGAATTCAATGCACCATTCACGTCCAGGATCGGACATTTGTAGCGTGGACAAATACGGGTGGAGTAATAGAGATCGTGACCCAATAACAGATTTAGGATAGACTCTGATACTATCTTGAAAGAGAGAAGAGAGAGATGATGTTGAACCCGTGTGTTTCAACTACACAACATAATCGCTTTATATAGACTTAAAGTCAATCAATACTACAAGAAAACTCGGGCATGCCGTCGGTAACGCCAAAAAGCCGTCGGTAAAGGGAATTTTTCGACGAATTATCGACGGCCAAAAGCCCGTCAGTAAAACGGGCGTCGCAAATGTTTACCGACGGGCTTTTTTAACCTTCGGTATTACCGACGGGCTAAACTGTCAGTCAAGATCCGACAGTAATTTCCGACAGGTAAACCCTTCGGTAGTGTTCCGACGACATTGCCCGTCGGTAATGCGACAATTTTGTTTCCGACGGCTAAGCCCGTTGGTAACGCCGATTTTTAAAAAAAATAATTAATTAAATTAATTGATTAATTTTTATATTTAATTTAATTAATTAATTAATTAATTTATTAAATTTTGAAATTAATTAATTTCTGTAATAAATTATTTAACTATTAATTTAATTTATTAAATTAAATTAATTAATTAAATTATTAACTGTTAAGTTAATTTATTTAATTAATTGATTATTTAATTATTAAAAATAATTTATTCCCATATTAAAAAATATTGATTTATTTATTTAATTTTTAAATTAATTAATTTCTTTAATTAATTTAATTAACTATTACTAGTAATTTAATTTAATTAAATTGATTACTTTTAATTATTAATTTATTTCCATATTAAAAAATGTGATAACATAAACCAAAAAACAAATTAAAAAAAAAAGAAACGTAATAGATAAATAAATAATCCGAACAAACAACGGTAACAAAAAAATATCCGAAAATATGAAAAAATATCAGTACAAACATCACTAATAGTCCTGGTAGTCCTGATCATGATAGAGATGATCATCAATACTAGGAGGCGGAGGCGGAGGCTGCTGACGAGCTAGCAACTGGTACATCTGCTCTTGTCGCTGCAACACCTGAGCCAAAATGACATTCGTCCAACGGGTCTCCTCCTGTTGCTCGGCCACACTCCGCTTCAGCTCGGCTATCTCCTGCTCATCTGCGGTAGAGCGACGACCGGCACCACCACTACTCAATGACTCTCCGATATGGAGGCGGCTGGTCCCTTTCCTGTAGTTGCTGGGAAGGTCTCCACTACCGTATAGGCGACCCTTCTTCTTGTCGCCAATAACATCTGTCCAAACCCTGAGCGGTGCATATGGATCCTCAAGGCTCTGAGACGGGGAACATGATGATGTTTGAGAAATCTGAGACATCCTCGCCTCAAACTCCTCCTGCCAAACATAAACAAATAAGTCAATTTTTTGTTGTTGTAATAAGACAATATAAACATTATTAAAAAACTATTCATTATATTTTATAATTACCTGGGTCCGCCTCGACTGCTCATCGACGAAATCGCTGTTACTCCTCCTAATATGAGTTGCACGATGGAGCTCGTGCAACTATACCTCTTTACCCAACCTCCTCGACTGTAATTATTTAATAAAAAAAACCTTAAATAAATAATAAATAATATTATTATTATTATTATTATTATTATTATTATTATTATTATTATTATTATTATTATTATTATTATTATATAACACGTACAAGTCGAGATGCATGCTGCGTCTGACTGGTGGAACCTCTGGTGTGCAAGCTCCCACCCTTCTCAGAGGCTCTATTCTTCTTCGCCTTCTCGTTGGTCGCCTTGAACCCAGGGGAGTTCCAGTACGCTACCAGTTGCTGCCAGAGTTGATCCCCAATCTAGTGGCGCTGCCCCCCGAGGCGGGCATCTCTAAGCATATCAGAGAGGCGGTGGGAGGCTTTCATATGGAAGTTCTTCTCGATCCACTCCTGATCCTCCCCCTCCAAGCAACCCTCGTCTGTATCAATATAATATATTATTAAACATAATTGAAATTTATTATATAAAAAAATAATATACAACAATATAAAAATTACAACTTACTCTGAAAGATTTGAACATATGCCTCCGCTCCTCGTCCTTCAACCTCCCCCAGGTGGGCCAAAACGTGTGGTAATTATCCTTAATTACTGCTATGATAGCCTTCGCAGCTGGCTTTGAGGGAAGTAACCTGGAAAAAAAGATGTCAAACAAATTAAATATATATATATATATATACATGTAAATTATTAATAACTAGAAAAAAAATGTAAATACTTACCCTTTACCAGCCGGCCTGATAATAACTCAGCCATCATGCAACATCTCAAGATCCTCAGTGACCTACTGCTCAACCTCCTGCTGCTCATCCTTGTCCTGCTCAACCCCTGTCTGATCAGGTGTATGGCTCGTACTATACTCATGATCGGACTGATGAGTATCGGACACCGTCTCGGGCACAAAATGGGAGGAAGAAGCGCCAAGTGTCTGCTGGAACCCCGGGTTGGGGATCATGTAAATGGGAGGCAAATGGGGTGTCGATGCAGATGGTGCTGTCGGCCGTTAGGTACCAAATGTGACGTAGGCTGTGTAGGGGCCGAACACGCTGGAGGCTGTGTAGGCGTAGATGTATGCGGACGTTGTGTGGATAACAACGTCGAAAAGCCAGTAGCGTCACACCGAATATTGTTCGGCCTCACACGACTGGCGGGAGTCGAGGGCGATGCCCTTCCCCTTCCATTTACCACTAGTGGGTGGTCTGGGGGGTCAGATCCTGATCCTCCTGATGCCATATATGTCTATAGAGTAATTCAACAATAACAGTCATGAAATATTATACTTAAACATAACAAAATTAAAAATGAATTCCATAAAAATAAACAAGTTATGAAAATAACTGACAAATTAAAATATACTGTTAGACATTAATTTCTTTAATTGTAAAAAGTTAAACAATTTCATTCTGCTCATTCTGCCCACTCTACTGCGGCATTGTCTTCAGATCTTGATGGTTCTGCCACTTATTCATTTAATTTCTCAGCATCTCCATTTACATCTTCATATGTGATTGGATTGTCACGTAGTTGAGAAATGAGTTCCACTTCATTTACTACGTTGACATGAGACATCTCATCCGCTTGATAAGCCACTTCTTCCTGTGGATCATCTGCTTCAACGCGATCCCTTGGTTTTGTCTTTATTGCAACACACCAACCTTGTTTGTCCCTTCGAGTTGATGGATAAGAGACATAATATACTTGTCTTACATGTTGTGCCATGATAAACGGATCAAACATTTGGTATCTTCTACTCATGCATATATCTACAATATTATATTTTCGATCCACTCGTGTGCCTCTACTTGACGGATCAAACCAATTATAATAAAATAACATTATTCTTTTAGTATAGTCTAAAGTATTGTACGCCAGTTCATATATATGCTGAATCACGCCGTAGAAGTCGTCTTCACCTCCATCTGTGACACCTTTTACATAAACTCCGCTATTAATTGTTTTTTTCTCCTATGTTTTTGACTGAGTTTGAAATTTGTATCTGTTTATGAAAAACGTGTGCCATTCTTTTACACGTGAGTTAGAACCATGAGATAAATTCCTCAAGTGTTCGATTTTAGGCGATTCTGCCTCACTGTACACCTGCGTATACGTCCATAGGCAAACAAATTATGGTTCCTTTTTTCAAACAATATTTTGTATCCGGACCCGGTATAATACAAGTCAAGAACATATAAGGCTTAGACATGCACATTTCGGGAAGAAGATTGTATGGGGTAACAATAACTATCCAGCAAGAATAAGGTTTCGCCGTTGATTAAACATACGGGGTAAAACCATCAGAGTATAAGCTAAGTCGTACATTACGTGGATCTGCTGCAAATTCGGGATGCACACGATCAAAGTGCTTGCAAGTTTCACCATCACATGGGTGGCGCAACATACCTGAAGTGCTTCTATTCTCATAGTGCCACGTCATTTTGTCTGCAGTCTGTGTTGATGTAAACATTCTCTACAGCCTTGGAATAATTAGCAAATAAAACATTGCATTCACTAGAACTGGTTTTTGTCTACCCTTCCCATTATCAGTGTGTAAAATATACATTGGCTCACCACAAAATTTGCATTCAACTAGTGCGCCATCATTTTTACAGAATTCATTGTTGTAATATAACATACATCATCTCACACAACAATCAATCCTTTTAGATTCCAACCCCAACTTGGACACTAAGCTTTTAGCCTCGTAATAACTTTTTGGCAAACCATCTCTGATAGGTGACGAGTCTTACATCATCTTCGTTACGAGATCCAAGCACACATCCGTAGCACAACAGTTGGACTTAAGAGCTAAAAGCATCACACACATTGATAACTTAGAGTCTGCAGACCCTTCAAACAACGGCTTATTTGTTTCTAACAAGAGATTATAAATTTTTTGTGCTGTCTCATTTGGAAGATCATCTGTGTCATCATATTGTTGCTCCTCGAATGATACGTTGACCCCCAAGGCATCACAAACCATATCTTGCATCAATTCAATTTGCTCACTATATCCCGTACCTACGCAACTGCTTGAAGCACCTGTGCAATTATCGCTAACCCCTAAATCAACCCGAGGCAACTCTTCACCATGTCTAGTCCAAATCCAGTAAATGGGCCTACATCCAACTCTCTGCAGGTGATATATGACCTCACCTAGGCTCCTGATCCTTCTGCAATCGCAAGTAAGGCACGGACATCCAATCCCTCCATTAATTATGAAATCTTCATGTGCCATTGCAGCTTAGACAAAGTGATCAACCCCATTGCAAAAAGATTGTTTCAAACCCCCTCTCCCTGGATACAACCTATCGTACATCCAACTACGACTCGATGGAAAAAAATCCATCTTCTACATGTTAAAAAAAATGGGAATTTCAGCAGCACGACGTTCTTACAACCGCTCTTTTTCTTTAAATGGTATGAACCTATCTCATTCGAGGAAAAACTTTTTCAGAACTCATATAATAATCCTTCCTTAATTCTCATATCTTATACTTGACAAAATTTCGGCATCATTTTCCATTAGTCTCTGAGTACACTAAATGATCGCAGTTACGAATACCTTGATCAAATATGCACCCAGAGAACAAAAGGAAATGAATCGAACCGAAACTTCATCAAATATAAAGATACGAGAATTAAGCAACAACTATTATACGAGTAAATAAAAAGTTAAAAGCAAGAAAGATTTGTCAAAACAAACTTTACTAAAGAAAGAGAATAATTTTTTTATTTATCATTTGAATATTGATTTATTATTTTGTAATATATCATTACTAAAATTAATGAAAGAAATAAAATAGTGGGTGTTAACTTTACTAAAGAGAGAGAAGGATGAATTCAATTTTAGTGACAGAGAGATTTTTATAATTTTTCTCATCCATTGAATTTATTAATTTTAAATTATATCTTTAAAATATTTTAAATATTCAGTACAAGAATTTACTTATTAGTTTTAAAAATGAAAATACACACATAATTAAAATGGAATAAAAAAACAATACATTAACTAAAGCTATTTTTAGTATTTGTTTATTTATAGACTGTTTATTTATTATTTTATTAATGTATCATTGCTAATTTTAATGAAAGAAAGAGAATAGTGAGTGAATTCGAAAAAAATAGTGAGTGTCAGTTTTAATGAAAGAGAGACTATATAAAAGTTTAGTTAAAATTGTATATATACAGGTATTTCTGCATTTTATACCAAGGAAACTCAGATGGTTCTCCATTTCATGGGTCCTGTGTTCAAACCCCAAAATTGTAGATTGACAATAATAAGAAGACCAAAAATGCAGTTAAGCTTTTGAGGAATACTAGTATCACACTCCTTTGAACACACTCTCAATTATTGAGTCACGTCACACTTTTTAAAAAAAAATCAATCGTTGGATTGAAAGTTACTATCATATAGATCATATCTGTAAATTTTAACACTAATCTATGATCATTTGTCATGTCATCAAGATGCGTCATGATTAACGTTATTTGTAATTATATCATTGACGTTAATCTTGACTCATCTTGATGACATGACAAATGATCATAGATTAATATTAAAATTTACAGATATGATCTATATGAGAGTAACTTTCAATCCAACGGTTGATTTTGAAAAAAAAAGTGTGATGTGACCCAATAATTAAGAGTGTGTTCAAAGGAATGTGTCAGAGAATATGACGCAAGCATTCCTCTCAGCTTTTTAAATTCTACTAATTTATTTATCTCTCGTTTAGCGTGAGATCGGTTTCTTTTCACCTTATCAAAGGCAAAAATGAAATTACGTCACTTATTTGTTTCTTTCTACTCACTTTTTTATCCAACCAAATAGATAGAAAGAACATTTTATTTTCTTTTTTTATGTTTTCTCTTTATCCAAATAATATATAAAATCTACAATTTTATTTCATTTTGTCTCCTCTCTATTTTTTTCTTTTCATTTGCGCCTTGTTTTCTTTTCGCCTAGTATACCTTAAAAGTTGAACGTAGGGGGCTTGCGAAATAAACAATAGTTGAAGAGACTATTGACTAGAGTTGTTGGTCAAAAAACACTTAGTATGTTGCATATTGATCATGGTCAGTTTATTGCAACCCTTTCAGGAGTAATTTATACATGACGACTAGTCTAAACTCTGAAATTTGAAGTTTCCTTGTTGCAGTCAGTCAATACTAAATATCAAGCAGATACGAGGATTGTGGAGTAACTTGAATAACTTAGTTATGAGTACTTTTTATGAGATTATGATGCAGTGAAAATATGAGTATAATTTTCCATATGATAATAACATGCATAAAATGTATTCAGAACATGTATAGATTGAGAAAATATTTTTATATTAATTTCTTGTTTTAGTTTTTAATTATGAAAATGTTAATTTTTTTTGATTTTGTTTTCTGTTTTTAAAGATTTATTTAGGAAAAGGTGAAAATGAAATTTTTTAATTATTTTTATTGTTTTATAAAAAAAATTAAATCAAACAAGCCTAAAAAAAATCGTACGTTTTTCACTATAACCATTTTTTATCTTCTATAAGTCACACTTTTCCCTCCAATTAATGGCTCGTAATTCTTTTGTGAGTCTGTTTGTTGTATACAATATTTTTACAATAATTGTTTCATATTTCCCTTTTTAAAACATATTATAAATGATTATCTTAATATTTAATAAAAATATTAAATAAAAAAATTGTGTATTTGATATTTTAAAAATACAAATAATATTTAATACTTTTTAGTAATTAGAAGAATTTGTAATTATTCATTTTTATATTTGAAAATTGGGATATTAAAAAGGAATATGGAAGAGGAAAAATATATAATATAGTAGACCATACTAAAATCACCGTAGTTAAAGAAGAAAGTAGGCATGTTGAAGTTTTGGGAGCATGTGAAGGTAATCTTTTCCCTTGTATATGGGACCTTAGACCGACCTTAGACCCCAGTGGCTAGAAATGTTTTGGAGCATTTGTTATGTCCCTGGCCGAGTAGGGGCTCATGATTTTCGCCCCTCCCCATTTTAATTTTAACACATCCCCACTGCCTTAAAATACCAAAACACCCTTATTTTTTCCTAACCCCTCCCCTCCCTTTTCTCTGTCAGTTCCCTCGTTCCCTTCGCCACCTCCCTCCGTCCATCTTCGCTGTTACTCCCTCTTCCTTCGTCCCCATTTCGCTGCTTGTCTGCATAATTTTTTCTACAAATTTACTGTTACCGAAAACTTATTGACGGAAACCCCCCCCGTCAACAAGAATCCGGACGTTCAAAATCTTGATTTTAAAACAATGTACAATCCGAAAACAAGTTGACGGAACGCCTCGTCAACAAGAGTCCGGTAGTTATAAAATTTGAAAATATCTGGATTCTTGTTGCCGGGTGATTCCGGCAACATGTTTCCGGAACCTTATTTTTCCATATTCTTGTAGAGGCATAATTTGCTTCCCTTCCAATTTCTTCCAATCTTCCAGATTCTTGCGGTGGCTATGATGCCCGCAGCTCCTGCGACGGGACAATGTGACAGTGAGGTTGAGGTTGGGAGAGAGATGCAGTGGGAGAGACTTGCCAGTGGAAGAGAGATGCGTCAGAGAGAGTGGGAGGGGTGCTGACCGTTTAGAGTGGGGGGAGGGGAGGTGAACTGAGGATGAGGGAAGAAAAAGAGGGAGTGAGGGGAAAAAGAGGAGGGGTATTATTGACATTTCATAAAAATGGGGAGGTGTAAAAATTAAGTGGGGGAGGTGGGAAAATAAAAGCCTCGGAGTAGGATGATGTGGACTTTTTTGAAAATTTTGCTCCCATGAGTTGTGGAGATCTATTAATGCGGAAGTCCAATGTCGAGGGGATGAAATGTTGCTTGGATAACTATTGGAAATGATTCCCTTGAAATTTGTTTTTTTACTTTTTACCTGTATGTTACTTTCTCTTTAGAGCGATCATGCCTCCCATGTTAGGGCAAGACTTGAAAGCCTATTACATCAGAATGGAAGGGGAAGAAAGTTAGGAAAAAAAAAAAGCACCAACAGAATACCTTTTTTTTTGTTTTTATAAAAATGAACAAACCTCAAATTAATGCTATAAAATTTATATCAATTATACATTCATGTTGAATTAACGAGTTATTGGTTAATTCAGTTAGTTAATTATTGAATTAGTTAAATCGATATATATATATATATAATTCATAATCCGTAAATTTTATGCTTAAATAAAATTCAAAATCATATTTCAATAGATATTCGCAAATTGATTTTCAACTTTATGGTCTTATCATAGAACATTGTTTATAACGATTAGTCATTTTAAGAAAATAAATAAACAATTAATAAAATAATAATCATTAATATAATTTTTAATTTCATATATTTAATATATTACTTTATTTACAATTATATAAACTTAATATAAACCTGTATAAAAATAAAAATAATACAAAATAACAAAAAACTAAAGCCATTTCAATAGATCACTGAATTTTCCCCCCTCAATTGGTAGCTTAAATTAATTATGTAATCGGTTTCTAATTGAATTAGTCAAAGTGGACAATCCAAATCAAATTTTTGTAACGCCCATCAAAAGTTTTTAGGTTAAGGATTTATATAATAACTTTAATATACATGAAAGACATCTGATATGATGTCATGTTGTGATATTGCTTTATTAAATACGAGTACAGATTTTCTGTATTTCTCAAAAAAAATACATTCAAAACTATAATAATGAAGAAAATCTCTATTTCTTTTGAGAAATAAAAAGAATCTCTACTCATAAAATAACGGTACAAATATATATACGCTGAGATATAATGAGATGTTTGTGGTAATTTTTTTTACACTTTAAGTACATTGTAATTAAGTTCTTATAAGATAAGATTTACACGCATCTAAAGATCACAATTCAAACCATTTCACACCTAAAATAGGTACGCAAAGTATTGTAGGAGAGTAATAAAAGATTTCCCTTTTAAACCAAAAAAAAAAAAAGATATCCCCTCTTTTCCCGATCTGAAAAGATTTCTTTTTAATTTCAAGGTATCACTTGGCATACCAGGCACGCAAGGGATATGCACTAAATTTTTTCCTGAAAGTTGCATAACAAAAGAGAAACAAACCAAATTCCAAAACACTTTTTGGGCATAATTGGCGAATATTATTTTTGCCTTCTATATATTTGTGAATGGCTGCTACGACCCTTTGGATCCGGTTCTTAAATTTCGGTTGGAGCACCCACTTCATGTGCTCAAAAAACAACACCACCAGAAACTGCAGAACTTTATAGATGGATAGATAGGTCCATTCTTGTTCAGTTTCTGCTCTATTTCACATAACAAAACAAATTTTGTATCTTCAATTCTTCTTCCAAAATATCTCCTCTTCCCAATCCAACCCCATTGATTTACCGCACAAACCAACAAAAGGATCACAATCGTTCACAAGCACCCATTTCCTCAGTGATATCGCTCACAAACCCATCTCCAGCTTGCTCCACAGAATTCAATTCGCTTAAAAACATATTTTTTTTGACGAAAACCCAGGTTTGCTTTTCTGAAAACAGTTTTGAATTTTCAATCTTTAGAATCCCTACCTCCCCATTTGCTCTAATTCTGTGTTCAATTGTTTTTTTTTTTGGCTCAGATTTTTGTGTTCGTTGGTCAACATGGAGATCGATAAAGCAATTAGAGAGTGTGACGATCGAAGACTTCAGACCAAGTATAACAACGCTACTTATGTTATTCAGAGAGCTTTGGCTTTGTATTCGTAAGTCTGCTGCATCTCCTCCTATGACTGTTACTAAGAGTTGGGACATGTAATTTTTGGGTTTGAATTTTGTGTGTGAGGAGTTAGATTCGTTTGCTCGTTTTTCGTTGGTTAATGGTTGATTTAAATTGGATAATGTTATTATGTGATGTTGATTTGATTTTGTGGTTGTTTCAACTGGAAGGATGAATTGGAGTTCAATGTAGATGGATGTTTGATTTATGTTGGATTGATTTGATGAGATTCTGGGGAAATATTGAATTTCAGTCTGTTGACTTGAACATAGTCATCGGAAATTTCATTGAAAACGAAAATGTAAACGATTATCTGCACATGAAGTTCCATTTGGTCCGAGTAACTGGTGTTGTCTGAAAACTGGAAATAGCTTTGATGTATTTGTATGTTAGTTTGTGTAGAAAGGACGATATGAGCTTTGTCAGTCGTTTTCTTTAACAGGATCCTTTTCTGACCAGCTTAACAACTCTTACATCTTCATAGCAGCATTTTTTCGCATTGGTGGAGCAAAATAAGTCTATAAACTTGATTGTTATGGGGATAAGTCCGTCGATTGTAGATTTATGCGCCCTACTTTTTCATGTCTTTACGCTGCTTTGTATACGATAACTCATCCTTGTATTAACGTATAAACGGAAAAGATGATTTTACATTTTAATTTATGATCTTTTATGATTATCTTCTCAATCCTGATTGTCCTTGTTAGTGTAAGTTTACCAAAGTATGCATGTATTGATGTATTTCTTCTTACAGTATTGAGGAGGTTGCCTTCAGTTTCAATGGTGGAAAGGATTCAACGGTAAGTTTCAATGTGCTTAATCTTTTATCATTCAGCAGAATCTCTGAGCCTAGTAATGATGAATTCGAGCTATGGGATCTAGGTTTTGTTGCACTTACTCAGGGCTGGCTATTTCTTGCATAAAGTGGGGCAAAATAGTGCCAATGGGGATTTAAAAGATTTTCCAATTCGAACAATATATTTTGAAAGTCCTTCTGCTTTCCCGGAAATCAACTCGTTTACCTATGATACTGCTTCCACGTGAGTGAAGCTTCTTCTTTCTCTTTACTTTTGAATATGTTTTTAATTGTCATTATAGTGTAGATAACATGGAAAAGTGATCTTTTCCTCCCTTATTTCCATTGTCCTTGTTCTCTTTTAAACATTGAGGCTTGTTCTCCTCCGAAGGATGGAGCAATTAATGATTTTTGCTTGAGCAGCTATGGTTTGCAAATTGACACCATTCGCTCAGATTTCAAGTCTGGTTTGGAGGCTTTGCTGAAAGATAAGCCAATTCGAGCTATTTTCCTTGGAGTTCGAATTGGAGACCCTACTGCGGTATCCTTACTTCTTAACCATGAGATAACTTTTTTGTTTGAAATGCATATTCTCTGATCTGCTATTCATCCAAAGCTCCGTGTTGTTTTATGCTAGGTTATCAAAAGTGAAATTTTATTTGAAAGTCTGTAGAAGCAAAATTTAAAAGCGAGATGCAAAAGTGATGATTTTGCATGATACATCTAATTATCCTTCAAAAAAACTATACATACATATAACTATTCACACATATATGTTCTAAGGAGAAAATTAAGCTCCATACTCATTACCCAATTGGTTGTAATCTAGTAAATAAAAAATAGCTTGAACTATTACTTATTATAGTATAAAGTAGTACATGTCATTATAACTTTTAAATGTTCCTAGCTTTGTCATTAGTGTTACCAATTAAAACTATAAAATCCATTATAAATGATCCCTTCATATCATAATATATTATGTTGTCACTACTACAAATATGGAACAATTTCAGTATACATTAAATATCCCAACTTTCAAATTTCCAACTATAGTTAACTCAAAATCGATTTAATTTTCCCATAGAGAAAAACCAAACTAAACTTATTCCTCAATTTCTGTAAAACCTAGCTATTAGCTTGAAAATCACAAGAGTACTAGCTAGTAATAATCAGAATCTAGGTAAGATGATCACTCAAAGCTGTTGAGGAGAGAAGAACCTGGGCACATGAGCAAAATCGTCTCTTTTGAAGAGCACAGAATGCTAGTGAATAAGAATTTTGATGGTATACATTGTTTGGAGGTCTCCTTTATTTTTCTCAAAAAGCATGCATAATTTTTGACATGTTGGACCAAGCTTAAAGATGTCTTCAAAAGTCTATGATGCATACACCTGCAGATGTTTTCAAAAGCATAACACTGACACATACAATCTTAAAAAATAAGTGTGAAATTTTTATCAAAAGCTCGATTTAACAACTTTACTGCCTTAAGGGAAGTTTGTAAATATGTTCATTCCAAAATAGTTTTGAGAAAAATCTCAACTGTATGGCCTAAGCATAAAATTGTATGCTTTTATGGTTTAAACCAAGACTTGATTACCATGGTTCTATGGAAATCAGAATATTGCCATATCTATTTATACATGTGTACTCCCACCTTGCAGGTTGGCCAAGAGCAATTCTCCCCCAGTTCACCTGGGTGGCCACCTTTCATGAGAGTGAATCCCATTTTAGATTGGTCATACAGGTTTGCTCCCTGCTGTATGTTGTTTCTTCTTACTGTTTTTTCAAACTCTTACTTGGATGGGTAAACAAAATAAAGATATGAAAAAAATATAATTCTCTGTTGACCACATTAGTTGTTGGTACTTGCTTGTCCAAAAATCCTTTCATTTGATAATGAATTTCAAACTCACAGGGTCTGCCATGACATGTTTGTAACTGTTGGATATGATGCTTAATGTCCCTAAAACATTAGCATATACAAAGATATGTTGTTATTAATTGTGCAAGTAGTGCCACTAATGGGTAGATCACCTCATACCCAGTTCCAAATTTGCTTTGTTTAGCAACTGTTTTTATACTTCTTATATATATCTGAAGTTGCCCTTTTTGAAGACTGCCATAGCATTATTTATGGTTAAATCTTGTCCTTGGTACAAGTTTTATTAGATTTATAATGTTTTTACATTATATAGACCTTCATATTTGGTTAACTTTGCACATGAATAGCTAAAGTCCAAAAAAAAAATAAAAAATTAGAAAGCCTTGGGTGAAAGCTTAAGTGTGGCTGGTTGTTGAGAGAATACCTTACTCTAAATGAATATATTGAAAGTATGCTTTTTTGATATAGCCCAATGGCATTGTTTGATCCATGTAGTTAACCCCTTCTAATAGGATAAGGCTTGGTGGTTGTTATATATTTATGGCTTTCTTTTGTTTTTTTTTTATCAGAACTTTTCAAAGGGTTAAAATTTTCATTTCCATCAGTTCTTTGATTTTAACTTTCTGTTCCCCAAAAGATCCGACAATTATTCATCGCTCATCTTAGAAAGTTGCTAAATAAATCATGGAAATCATTATGTTTCCTTCCCTCAATTCACATCCAATTTGATAGCACTATCATTTGGAAAATATATTGTTCTTTTCCTTGATTATTTATAGTGATGCTTTTCGAATATGATAATGTTAATTGCTTCATTTATTATGGTATTCACTTGCTTATCTTTCTATGCAGAGATGTCTGGGCCTTCCTTTTAACTTGCAAGGTGAAATATTGCAGCCTTTATGATCAAGGGTAATAATACTCGATAGATATGCTGGATCTTATCATTAGATTTTAATAATCCACCTGCCAAATTTGTCCTTTTTGCTTAACTTTTTCCCAGAATAAGGGATTATGGGATAATAATTGGTCAAAGGTCTCATAAATTTGCTTTGTCATCTTTTTTGAATGAAATAAAAAGACTTCACTTGATAACTTAACTGACATCGTCTGTGCAGCATTTACTAATTGGACCATCATTGCTGATCTTAAGTTCCAGTTGTTTGTGTTTATTCAAGGAATTTCAGTCTACAATTATTACTTTATGATCTGTGCAGTTATACTTCAATTGGGAGCATATATGACACAGTTCCCAACTCATTACTATGCATTAGCAATTCTTCCAATAAATTCAAACCAGCGTATTTACTTGCTGATGGAAGATTAGAGAGAGCAGGGAGGGTTAAAAGGATATCTTCTTCAACTCGCGGACAACTTCATGCTGATAGTAATGGCTTGATTAGCCTGGATTTGCATAAAAACAGCATGCTCACAGGATCAATCATTGCTGTGGGAGATGAGATTCTGTAAGTACCACAATATCACATGGATAATTGGATTATGTGAACTATATTGGAAACTATATTTTCTATGAAATAGTGTGCATGCGCTTCTTTTTAATTTTCCATTGGAAGATTTCACAATTTTATCAGATCATTTACCTACTTCTCAAGCTTCGGATTATCAATATGCAATGGTTTAACCTAATGTTGAATTTTTCAATTGTATGCTGGGTGACTTGTTGCTGAGCTTCCTACTATATCTTGTCATAGCTTACTCATGAACAAACCTTTTTTTTTTTTTTAATGTGGAGTGAGTAAACATGAGATTTAATTTCAATTTCAATAATCACTCAAGGAAAGAAAAGATTAAATGAAACCATAAATTTTTAATCTCCATCATCTCATGCTGTGCAGTAAACTAATTAATTTATTTTATCGTCCTTCAACTGTTTTTTTTGATGTTCTCTTTCTCTTTACCCTGTTCCATAGCTCAGGTTTGGCATTGTTGAGGATCAGTTGGGACCATATTTATGTAGGAAGCTGCATTCCATCGGTTGGTCTGTGTTGCAACATTCTATAGTACACAACAACGTGAGTTCATTTTTGTAGAAGTCCACCTGTCATTATTAATAGGATCAGTGTTTAGTCTTTTGTACCTAGCTTTCATCAAGTCATTATTAATCATATTACCTATTTTAATAGTCTTTATTATTTATCTTCTCCTTCTTTATCTAAATCCCCATAACTTCAACAGCTATGTTCAAGCAATTCCAACCAGAGCTTTGGGTTTATTTTCAAGATTTAGAATCTAGGGAGCAAGGAAATAGAAGTGAAGATAAAGCTCTAGGGATCAAGAACCATGGAAGCAGAGAAGAGTCCAAATTGTTAGATGGAGTAAGAAAAGAATTAAGAACATCAACAAAAGAAGCGGAGGAGAAAAAAGAGATTCAGAAGGGGGAATCTCTAGCTTCAAACACAAAACTAGAATCTTTAGTTTAAGAAGAGGAGACAAATCTCGTATAGAGGAGCTAAAAGAAATTCTGAAGGAGGAATGGGTCCAACAAAGAACAACCAAAGAAGATCTTGAAGAGGAAGAAAACGAAAAATCTGCCATAGCAAAGAGGAGAGCAAAAAAAGTTGCTATGAAATATGCGATGGTAGAAAAGAGATGGAAGAGCAAGGTTCAAAGGGGAATTTTTTGCGTTCGCGACAAAAGCGCCCATGGGTGTTGCGTGGGTCATGGTATCAAAGGCGGGATGACGATTTCGGAAAGGAGCAAGGCGGATTGCACGCAAGTAGGTCAACCCACCTCAACCATCAGAACTGTCAGATGTCGTTCGAGGTGTAGTTGCTAAAGAGGCACCTACGACTAGCAGTGACCCCACACGAGAAAGGATGGAAAATTGTCAGTGTAGAAGGGGGTGAGGCATGTGGCAGTCATGGAGCTTGAATTTCTAGGCAGTCCGGTCAACCCACCACCACCACCACCGAAACCACCAAAAACTAATTCGACCAGGGAAGATGGGTCTTCCACGGGGAGCATCCTAATCTTCTTCACAGATTTGGGCTTGGCCCATCATTCCTTTCACTAGGACTTCCGAATTTTGGGCTAGGCCCAGGAGGCCTTATATGATGTTCTTTCCTTACCCTCGATACCTAGAGCTGGCCTTACTGCTTTGTTAGTGGAAGCTTATCCCATATGTTAGCAATCTAATGTCTCCTCGTAGACGACTCATCTTCCCTGGTCAAATTTGCCTTGTGTGGTTTCAGTGGTGGTGGTGGGTTAATCGGAATGCCGGAAAATTTAAGCTCCATAGCTGACACATGCCCCTCCCTCTTATGCCCTACTATTGTGCGACCTAAAAGATAATTTTCCTTTTTCGTGTAGGGTCACTATTTGTCGTATGTGTCTCTGCAGTCACTACACCTCAAACGATATCCGGTGGTTTTGGTGTCTGCGGTGGGTTCTCTTGCCTATGTGCAACTTGTGTCGCCAAAGCTGATGTTGGTTCGTTTTGTCCCTGCTCCTTTTAGACACCGTTGTCGTGCCTTTGATGCCATGACTTAGACAACTCCTATTGTGACATCGAAAAATTCCCTATAAACTTAGCTTTTCCATCTCTTCTCTACCATCGCATGTTTCGTGGCAACTTTTTATGCTCTTCTCTTTGCTATTGGTAGATTTGCCGCTTGCTTTCTCTTCACGATCCTCTTTGGATGTTCCTTGCCGATTTCTTGGACCAATTCCTCATTCTTTGGAATTTCTTTGCTCATCCTTTACAAGATTTATCTCCTCCCCTGAAACTAACAATTCTGGTTTTGCTCTGAACCTAAAGATTCCCTATCTTGAATTTCTTTTTCTCCTTTTGCTTCTTCTGATGTTGTTCTTGATTCTTTTTTTGCTCCATCCAACAATTTTGACTCTTCTTTGCCACCATGGTTCTTGATCCCTAGAGCTTCATCTTCACTTCTGTTTCCTTGCTCCCCAAATCCTAAGTGTTGAATATAAACTCAAAGCTCTGGTTGGAATTGCTTGAGCATAACCTTCTCAAAGGTTAAGAATGTAGCATTCTGGTTATTTCTAGGAAAACCACCAACTGAGAGCGTCTCCTCTCAGTGCCATCCAACTGGTGATAGCTTCTCCTCACGTACTCTAATGGCCTCAAAATACTGATATAAATTGATCAGCCACCAATAGTGGGCACTGCTCCCATTAAATGTTGGCTTCATTTTCGCGAAACAATTCCCGATAGCTCCAAGATCGGAGCTCTAATACCAATCAATAGAAATCGGTATTTTATTAGAAGAAAATAGGGAAAATTCCATTGATTATAGAACTAGAACATTGCAGAACTTTGAGGATTTGCAACCTTCCAATGCCCAAAGGCCACAATACACTTAAAATGATAAGCTAGCTTTCCTCTAACCCTTCTCTATTTATATATATTCTCGTCTGACTCCCTAACTATTTGGCTAACTAACTAACTAACAATAGTGATTACTTATCAATACCTATCACATTGTTCACCTAATGCTATATGTGAAATAGAGAGAAAAGAGAGAGACTATGCTGAATACCGTGTGTTTTGACTATACAGTAGAGTCTGTTTTATATAGGCTTAAAGCAATAAATACAATTAAATATAGGAGATTCTATTCCTATTTACATGACAGGATATTCCTAATAATTATAAAGATCCTAAATAAATAAGGAAACAACTTATATAATATAAAATCCTAACGTATCATCTAAGATACTCTAAAATAATCTAAAGATATTATCAGATATTTTTCTGATATTCTAACACTCCCCCTCAAGCTAAAGCTTACTAAGCTTTTAGCTTGTTACAAGAAAATAACGCATTTTTCATGAAATAAAAATCAACAAAACATGAAAATTGAGCTCCACCATGATTGGGAAGGCAACTCAGGGATGTTGAAGAAGCCGGAGAGAATTGCTACAAAGATAGCTTAGCCAGATAACTGGAACAATCATCAGCCTGAAACAAATTTCTTGGCAAGCAGTGAGTAAAACAAGGTCCGACTTTTCTCAAAACAACATTTGGAAGCTTCAAACCATAATATTGGGGACTTTCAACTTGAAACCAAGTCTGACAACTATTTATGGGATAAAGACGAGGTCAGTGCATCTGGGATGAAGACGAGCTGGACTAGTGTGAGTCATAGCCATAATAAGTCACCATCGAGATGATCGTCAGTGGGAAGAGAAGACACCACCAGAATAGTCATCGATGGGAAAAGAAGTCACCACTAACATGGTTCATATATGGGAAAAGAGACACTACCGGAATAATCGTCGGTGGGAAGAAAAGCCATTGCTATGATCCATTAGTGAGAAAAGAAGGCATGACAAACAAAAATCAGAACGTGAAGAATCCTTTGAAAGATTTGACGATCGGTTGTCAAGAGAGAAAATCGCGCCAACGGGAGAGAGAAAGGGAGAAGATGCACGAAAGGTGAAGATCGACAACAAAGGTGAAGATAGACTTGAAGCATCGGTAGTAGAGATCCCATGTTTTGATCCGGGAGAGAGAGAGAGAGAGAGAAGCGCGTCCTGGAGAGTGAAAGCGAGGTTGTTTGCTGAGCAAGTATCAGTGGTCCAAAGCGAAACAGAGACCGGATCTGGAACCAGCATGGAAAATCGAATCGGACGATGGAAGGCCCGGCCGGACGCGCGGCAGCGACGGTCGGAAAAGTGAGAAGATGCGCCGAAAAATGACGGCGCGTGGAGGCGCGTGACAATGCCGCCGGAGGACCGGTTTTATGGGGTAGGCCGGTCTCGGTGTTGCGGTTCTGATGGTAGGGTCATCTGCCGAAAACGTCGCCAGAGACAGCAGCGGTGGACGGCGGCAGTGGCGGTTCTGATGGTGGCTGACAGGAAAACTGGAAATTTGCTCCAAAATAGAGGCAAGAAGAAGTAAACTGAATGCGAAAGCATGCTAGAAAAATATGAATACTTGCTGGAAAACGTTTTCCGGTGGCGGCCGCTGGTGGCTAGCCGCCACCGGCAGCAGAAGTACTCTTTGGTCACAAAATCAGAGAGATGGCTCTGATACCATGTGAAATAGAGAGAAAAGAGAGAGACTATGCTGAATACCGTGTGTTTTGACTATACAGTAGAGTCTGTTTTATATAGGCTTAAAGCAATAAATACAATTAAATATAGGAGATTCTATTCCTATTTACATGACAGGATATTCCTCATAATTATAAAGATCCTAAATAAATAAGGAAACAACTTATATAATATAAAATCCTAACGTATCATCTAAGATACTCTAAAATAATCTAAAGATATTATCAGATATTTTTATGATATTCTAACACTATAATTTTATGGTTTATGGCACGTGTGTTTTGTACAGATAGATTCTGTGGCGGAAGAAGTTGAGCAACAGAAGTCTAGGACTGATATGGTAATATGCAAATGCTTAGAAAGTTATGCAACATCTCTTGAAGATGAAACGATGGTTCAGGTTATTCATCTGGCCTGCTTCTTGTAGGTATTTATATATGGAGGTATAGGTCCACTGCATTCAGACGTTACCTTAGCTGGCATTGCAAAAGCTTTTGGCGTTCGTTTGGTGCGTTACTTCCTTCTATTGTTATCTTTTACAATTTGAGGCTACTTTATTTAATCATTCCATAAAGATGCTGCATCCAGCCCCCCCCCATATCTTGTTGGTTAAGTTGGTGTGGCATTATTGAAAGATGAAATTTGACTTTAGTCAAGCTTCTGCTGACTTGACTGATTAAGGCATTATATGGGCATAGCGGCCTACCTTTTGATCACTAACTGCTTTTGATTTACCATTGTAACTCCATATCATTGAGTGATTGGCTTTTGATGTAGGCTCCTGATGAAGAATTTGAAGAATATCTCCGGCATATTATTGGTGATCAGTGTATTGGTGATAGGAATGAGGTAATTTGCTTTAGAAAAGCTGGGTTATTTTTTTTGGTTATTTTTTTTGGGGGGGGGATCTAATGATGTTTCTCCTGCGCTCTTTGGGTGTGAGACTATTCCTGGTTTGGGATACTGAGGTTGTCCCTGCCTGACAGTTCTTTCTATTGGCTTAAAACAGGCTCCTCAACAGCTTGATATTTGTCACTTACCAAAAAAGCTAGTTATGTATCTTTTGTTTATGGAATTTTAATAGAAGAAAGCACCTGTTTGTACAAAACTTTCTAGATTTAAATGTTCTATCTTTATATATGGTTCATGACAGGATATTATGACATCACTTGATACATGCATCTATCCCGACCTAGTGGGGAAGAAGTTTTGGTGGTTGTTTTTTAACTATAACGTAGGAATGTACTGAATAACCGTTTCATTGGTAGGCACATTTGAGACTAGGACCTATGATTTGTCACATTCATGCACACTCAAATGGCAAGGCCACAAGATCACGAGTTTTCAACCCCAATCCTTAACACCAAGGCCTAGAGCAAGTTCCCCAGAGCCGTTTAAATTGGCCTGAAACTTTTTTAAACACTGATTTTTTTATTTTTATTTTTTTTGTTTTTATTTTTTTCTTGTGGGGAAGCAGTAAAAAGCTTGACTTTAGAAGGACAATCCTTTGCACTAATACGATGTAAAGGTATCATCATATCTTGATTGCAGTGTCTCTTCCTTTTGTGCCTGAAATAAGGCATCAATGTCTCAGATTCAGCTTGCATTGCACAATATACCATGTGATGACAGTTGTAAGAAATTGATTAATATTGATCCATCCTTTTCTTTCACCTTTCAGATGGCTCAATTGCCTGAGGGCATAACTGAATTACTGCATCATGACAAGTTGACTGTACCCTTGGTACGTCTTTGGAAGTTTATCAACGAAAACTGTTCCCTTGTTTGTCATTTATCAGAAGTTCAACTTTACATTGAGCTGAAACTAATAAAAGTTTTTATTTTATTTGTTGTGCCCAACTCTTGTATATAATGAAAGCATTAAAGGAATACTTGTTTTAACAGTTTGAGATAATGTCTTTTTCTTGCAGATCAAGTGCCAAAATGTAATAATTCTAAGTGCAACAAATGTTTTGGAGCTGGAAAAGCAGTGGGATTGTTTGATTGAATTAACAAAATCTAGTGACCTACTAACATTACTGGAACCATATATATCAAAGCGCGTGACGACTAATTTATCAGATGTACGTGTTAACTTTCATATATTATGATACATCTGTAGCTTTGTTTGTCTTGTTTATCTTTAAGTTTTATTCCTCATGGGCTCATCTGATCTCATATTGGGATATCTAACCTGCAGGTTGAAGTTGCTCAACCTCTCTCAAAGCTTTGTCTTGAATTTCCAGACCTTTGTATTGGTATGAAGTTTATGAATTGTTGTGATGGTTACCAATATATATATGACTCATTATCCATCTTCTTTTTAAATGTTTCTTCTTTGCAACATCAGGGTGTTACCGCAAAGCCCGATATGGATCTCTCATAATAACTTTCAAAGGGAAGGTACAATGAAACTTCCATATTCTAGTCTTTGTTTTAATAAAGGAATGCAAGTTTCTCTGGTAAGTTTTTCTAGTGTTGTTACAGGACCAAGAACGCCTTGAATCAGCTATAAAAGCATTACAGAAGAAGTTTCAATCAGGGGCTTTCATGGAGATGAACTAGGATGATATCTACATGCCATGGTCCATTTCTATTGCAAATGAAAATCTTTTTTGGGCTGAGATCATATCATTCTCATATTATCTACAGTTATAAGATGCATGGGGGATAAAAATGGACTAGGAAGAAAACCAAGGGTGATGCTAGCATGGTAGAAGAAAGAACAATGGTACAAAGAGGTGGCTCAAGCTTCAATATACACAGCACTTTTATCTCCTTCAGGGTGCTTGGACAACCAATTGATTATTATTGAATGATTATTATCTCAATTTATAGCACCAATTTACAAATATACAGTCTATTTTTTTTTAATTGAAAATTCGCTAGTTAAAACCTTTTAAATTAGCAGCGTGAATTGCATAATCAGGTTTGGCTTCTATTTACCTGATTTTGATGTTGATTTAAATATGCTTGTTCTCTAGTTGGCAAGAAGTAAGCCGTCTGATGTATGAACCATTTAGCGAATTTTTTTAACTATTAAATACCGAGGCATGGTTTGCCCAATGAAGTAACTGTGTTTGTGCTATACCCCTCATTTTAACTTAATATGTACAGGGGAATTATTTCTTCAGTGCTGATCAAAGGTTAAAATCCAATTAAAATAATATGATAATGATGACAGCAAACCAAGAGCAACTCGCGAGGATCAGCAGGATAATGACCATCGTTCAGAGGGAGAAGAGAAACAATGAGTGTGAGATGAGTAGAAAAGGTGAGAGAGAGAGAGGAGGGAAGGAGAGGAGTGACACTGCCACACCGGCAGATTTGAGAAAGAGAGAAAAAAAAGGGATGGTGTATATCAATTCAAATAACTATTGAAATTTTACTTTTGGACACAATTTTATTTATTTTGGAGTCAAACTTACGGAATGTATAAACAGTCTATATGGTAACTTCTAGAAGTTAAATATAAGTTGGGAAAAAAACATGCCTTTTGGAAGTTTATTTCCAAATAGGGGTATTTTAAAAAAAAAATAGTATAATCTATAATATTACTTAATATGTTATATAAAAATTAAAATTATAAAAAATTATCTAATTATTTGTGGTTTTTTTTTTTGAAATTTGATTATTATTGATTGAACCATGGTTAGACCATCCATGATGCTTAACACAATTGGTAAAGTATTTACCGCTTGGACGCTTGGGTGCGGGTTTGAACCCGCTACGTCTCCTTTCAGTGCTTTTTGGAGTGCGTAATAGGCCGTTAGGTCATCAGACCAAAAAAAAAACCATGATTAGACCATTAAATCATCGGTTCAATGATTGGTTTGGTTTTAAAAATATTGGCTATTGCACTGCCATTTGATACATTCCACCATTGCTGCCTAGTACGTTTCACCACTATCATTGTTGCTTGGCAACCTTCGTGGTTGTCGTAACGCAATTCCCTCCACTATCAGTCTATCGCAACATCGCCTCTTAGCACCATCTACCATCACTGTACAGTTGTTGCCTGATACCCTTAATACTGCCATCATCGCACTACACCCCCTTTAACATTGCTACCCGATGCTTTCTATCGCTATTGTAGCTCAGAACCCTCCATTACCGCCACAGACCGAATTCCTCCATTGTCATCACCACCAATGCTTGACACCCTCTACTATCATTGTCAACTTCTGGTACCCCCCGTCACCGCTGCCACCACTACTCAACACCCTTCACAGTAGTCAATCCAACTCCGTTGTCATTGCACGACACCCTCATTTGTTACACTTATTAAAATCAAATTTTTTCTTAGAAGGTAACTAAAAATAACTTTTTATTATAATTATTCTAAAAACTAAAACATATATAGAAAATAATAAAAAGTGATATCTTTAATTTTTTTTTAATAAAATAATCTAAATGAATTCTGAATCAGATTCTAAAATTTCTCTTATTGTAAATATTTACTATTTAAAACATGATAAACAGCCAAAAAGGACTCCTTCTGGACTCGATTATAAACAGAAAAGTAGTCTGTTTGATGGTTCAAAATATAAGTAAATTTTAACTAATTTCACATTATTTAATGTTATTATTCCCAAACTATCCTCCATTTAGTGTTATCATGAAACAAGTTCCAATAAAAAATTAAACGAAAAAAAAAGGTAATTTGGAAAATGTATTTAGTTTTTTTATTATACTAAGAAAGTTAAATAAACTTAACTAATTTTTTTAATCAGCTTAAATATGTATTTTTGCTTATATTTGAGTCCGTAGGGAGTACACCTTTCCTTTTATTATTATGATAAAAAAGACAAAAACTCAAATTTAAATTTTTCTATTTTCGTTATAATGAAAAATGAGATGTAAAATAGGGTAAAAATTTTTGAGAGCGAAAACAAAATTGAAAGAGGAAATATGATCAAGTAATTTGGGGAAGAGAGAGAGGGACTGAGGGAGACCAGATGGAGAGATAGAATTAGAGAGTGATAGCGTAGTAGTGGCAGTAGTTAAATAGAGTTGGGGTTAAGAAAAGAACCACGAGTGAGTCGAGGGAAGAAGCATGGGCATGGGTGTGAGTGGTACCGGAGAAGATACGTCAAAGAAAGGGTTGGAAGGCACTGCCATAGTTTTACCCACCAACCGTCACGCCAACCTGAAAAGCGCTTCCAGCGATGACGACTTCACCCAAATCCTCGCACACATCAAATCCTCCAAAACTCCCGTAAGCAGCCTCCCAATTATTTCCTAGGTTTTCACTTCACAATTCACAGCAAAAACAAGAAACTTCTCCACTTCTTTTACATTAATTTTTGTGCCTCGTATGCGATTTCTTACCTCCTGTTACAAAATTGTTTGCAGGCTGTTATCAATTATGGCGCTTCTTGGTATGTTACTACTCCTTAATTGTGTGTATATCCAAATTATTGAGCTCGTTTGAACACCAGGTGTTCGATGTTGGAACTGAACCATATAGTTTAGGAACCGTCTCAGTTTGTAGTTGACATTTTGTTACACGATGTTTGGAATTTCAGCTTGTTTGGATTTGGACTAATGGAATTGAACATCATACCATACCTAGCATTAAGATTGTGGTTACTGGTTAAGAAACTTAATATAACTTTGTCAAAAAAAAAAAAAACTCTCAATATAACAGCTTAGGAGAAAATCTGGTTGTCCAGCCTCAGTTCAAGTAGCATTAGTGCATTACATTCTTGTCTTCCATTTCTCCCATCCAAAGGAGTTGAAACATGCCAATTATTGGATGTAACGTGTAAATTATAACAATACTTTCTTTCTAGGCCTTAAATCTATTTTTTATTTTTCAAAAAGACACCCATTGTTGACAGTGTCAATGATATTGTTTCCTTTTTTTCTTTTTTTTCTTCTTCCAGGTGTCGCGTTTGTAGCCAAATTCTCCCTGCATTCTGTAGACTGAGCAATAAATTCCCAAAGCTTTCTTTTATATACGCAGATATTGATGAATGCCCAGAAACAACTCAACACATTCGATACACCCCAACCTTCCAGTTTTTCCGAGATGGTGAAAAGGTAGATGAGATGTATGGTGCTGGAGAAGAGAGGCTGCATGATCGCCTGTGGCTGCACTCCTGAGAGCATGTTGGATTTTGTTTCTCTAAAGTTAAAAAATTCACTTTAAAAGGTAAACTATGTAATCTCGTCGGTTGATGGTATCAACAGTTGATGTTATCTGTACATGCGCATAACAAATGATGAATATGTTGAAATATCAACGTTGATTTTCTCATTAATAGTTGAAATTAGTTACCTTATCATTACTCTAGAGGAGCTAAATCCAACATCATGTTTGCAATTTCTCAATAAATTTAACGTTGCCAAAATCATCAACATTCAACAATTCAATGAATTTCAGGTTAAAGCCTAATTATTGAATGACTCCATTACAAACTACATCTGTAGGAAATTTGTCTTTTATGAGGTAAACAATTTCATAATTTGATCCCAATGAAAAAATAATAATCAAATCGATAACATCCTAAGTTTACACCAATGACACAAGATTGGTTGCAAAACAATCAATAGAAGACAGGAAAATAACCCATAACAGTAAAGAAATTTAAACGAAGTGGTAAAACCAAAAACGAACGAGGTAGCTAATGCAGCATGCTCCTATTGTGTTAACGAGTCCAGCTAAGAGACACCATCATCTCTGTTCCCTTTTCTGATCCAATCCGTGAAACATATCTTCAATAAGAGATGTACGCATGGAAGCTCCTTTATTTTTTCTTTTTACCCAAAATCTGAAAGATGGCTACGATGATAACCACCTGAATCAACGCCATGGGGGCTTGCTAACTCAAGCCTTAGGCTTGAGTATCTTAACAGTCTCCCAAGTGAAATCAGGATCATCACGTCCAAAATGCCCGTAAGCAGCAGTCTTCTGGTACCTGAAGTTGCCTCCCCTTGTGAGATCAAGATTGATGGCAATCATTCCTGGCCTGAAGTCAAAATTCTCCTTAATCAAAACCAAGATGTCCTTGTCTGGAATCTTTCCAGTTTTGTAAGTGTCTACAAATACAGAAAGTGGCTCTGGGACTCCAATTGCATAAGAAACCTGCACAATACAGCGTCTGGCAAGTCCTGAAGCTACCACACTCTTTGCTGCCTGCCTAACAATATAAGCACCACTTCTATCCACCTTAGTTGGGTCCTTGCCAGAGAAAGCACCTCCACCATGAGCACCCCAACCACCATAGGTGTCAATAATGATCTTCCTACCAGTGAGTCCTGCGTCTCCGTGGGGTCCACCAATCACAAACCGACCAGAGGGATTGAGGTGGAAGATAGTATTGTCATCAAGGTATTTAGCTGGGATGACAGGCTTTATCACATGCTCTTTTAAATCCTCAGCAATTTGTTCGTTTGTGACAGTTTCATCGTGCTGAGTTGAGATGAGGACTGTGTGCACGCGGATGGGGACCATGGCTCCATTATCATTCTGATACTCAACAGTCACTTGGGTTTTTCCATCGGGCCTCAGCCATGGGCATGTTTTGTTCTTTCTGACTTCAGTGAGCTTTGCACCAATTTTAGTAGCAAGCACATGAGTGAGTGGCATTAGCTCAGGTGTTTCGTCTGTGGCATAGCCAAACATGTGGCCTTGGTCACCAGCACCAATTTCCTCGGGTTGTCTGGTCAAGTGACCGTGAACTCCTTGAGCAATATCAGGACTCTGTTGCTCGATGTTGACAAGAACTTTGCAGTTGTCAGCATCGAGACCAACATCGGCTGACACGAACCCAATGCCTCTGCAAGTGTCTCGAACTATTTGCTCATAGTTCACACTAGCCTTGGTTGTGATCTCACCAAAGACCATAACCATGTTGGTTTTTGTACAGGTCTCACAGGCAACCTTGCTTTCTGGGTCTTGCTCCAAGCATGCATCGAGGATGGCATCTGAAACCTGGTCACACAGCTTGTCGGGGTGGCCTTCGTTTACAGATTCTGAGGTGAAGAGAAAGGTTTCCATCTCTGGTTTTAAGAGGGGAAAAAAAAAAGGTGGGAAAAGAAAAATATGTTAAATTAGCTATCATGAACCTAACAATCTTGATTTTATTACAAGAATTATAAAATTAATCAAACGGCATTTATTCAATTACAGTTAGCTACTTGAATTGAATGCCATGCAAGGATGATGGTGATAAGGAAAAAATGATAATACTAGGCAGTCCGAGTGAGAGAAAAAAAAAAGAACGAATTTTTCCCCTTCTCTTTTTTCATAAAAATATGAAGTGTAAAAATAAAATATAAGAGTATTATTATAAGATGAATTTAATAATTATGCCATGACAGGTTAAAAATGTTTCAAAAACTGAATCGGAGAACTCTTTCAATTGCTTTAAACCGTTCGAACATGCATGAATTAGAGGTCGAACCAACCAAATAACCGAGCCATAGACACGACTAGTTCCCGATTCAACCGGTTGAACTGGCCGGTCTGATTCGATTCTTAAAACATTATGTAAAAAAAAAATGTTTAGACAAACATCTAATCATATCTCAATATGTGGATATTTGTGGAGATGTTTTAGTCAGTGATATCACAAATTGAAATATGATAAACTTTTTTTACACTGCGAGGACATAGTTATTAATCTCTTATTAGATAGCCTTTTATGTAAAATCATTGAATTGAATGTAGATCTGGAAATTAAAACAAAAATGTTACTGTGACTATTGCAGATCCATAGCTGAATCTTCGTGAGGTGATGAGGAAGAAAGGAAGTGTTAGCTGTAGTTTCTGTTTTCTTTTTTAAAATTTATTTATTCATGTATTTATGATTGTGGAAAATTGTGTTTGTAAAAGCCACTTGTAGTTGCATTCCAGACAAGTAAATCTCAAACCACATTGCCAATTTCTCAATTATCATTCGTATAGAATCGACATTTGTTTTTTTTGTTTTTTTACGACTTCGCCATCCAAACATAACAAAAGAAGCACAAACACAACAACAAACAGAACAAATAAGCTAATAATTTAGATCTGCGACTGCAGCAACAAACAAAAGCGGCATATCAGATCAATTATTCATTTGATAAACGCAAAACAGATCCAAATCGACAACGGTATCAATTATGCATACATGATGTATATCTATATATAACTAACGGAACAAGAAGAAGCAGAGGAACGCATTCAGTTATTCATAACAACTAATATGAAGCGCTAGATCTGAACGAGAATGCAAAAGACACAAAATCTAAGAAGCAGGCAAGGCATTGTAGATTTGGATCCAAGATCTAAAATAACTACAAATCGTAAAAGAATCAGTAGTAGGAAACTGAATTATGATGATATAAAGAATGAAGTGGGAGATGTGAAAGAAAAACAGAGATACGTACCAAATGCGGTGCTGAGTGAAGAGATAGAAGACGAAGAAGAAGAGGAGGAGCGAGGAGTTGGTAACCGAAAATGTGAGGAAACCAGAGAGGAAGGCAAAAGTAAGCTAGCACGATCTATATATAGATGTACACACCCATAATGCTTTCAGAGAAACAGAAAATAGACGAACGACTCGCTCTTTTCGTTCCCGGTTTTTACAGTTTTACTCCCAATCATATGTTATGTGTGTGTGTGTGTGTATATATGTGCGTAAAAAAAAAAAAATCAATCATTTTAATTTTAAACTCTTTCCTTCTTGAGAAATTCAGACTACACTCCACTGCCTTTAAATTGTTATAAAAATAAGAGGTATGCTTTAGAGAATAAAATAGGAAATTATTATAGTTAATGTGAATTCGATAAATGAAATTCTGATAAAATCTAAAATTATTAAAATTTATTTAATTATTTTTAAATTAACTATGGTATTTTGTTTGGTCTATCAAGACTCAAGTTCAAGTATTAGAGACACCAAAAAAAAAAAAAAAAGACTCAAGTATTATAACCCCCTTTTCCTCCAAAACTTTTATAACTCTAAATTTCTTTTGAAGAGAAATCTGGGCCAAATGAGAGTATCCTATTGTGATCGAGTGTACTACTCTATAGGATCGAGAATATTAAGATAGGATCCAGAGTCTTATAGTCAGTTAGCTTAGTTGGCACTCTGCTAGTAACAGTTTTAGTTAGTTAATAGTTACATTTTCTGTTAGATGAACAACTTGTTTTGCTTGCCTTAGTAGCTATAAATATGATTATACTAGCAAATCTGAATTCAATAACAGAAAAATTTCAGTTTCTCGATCATAGAAATTTTTCTTTCACCTTCTTACCCACTTTCTCTACATTCAATATGATATCTAGATCCAATATCGCCATGAGAGCAGCTTGACATAATTCTAGAAGGATCACCACCAGAATATGAATCTCTGACTAGTTTGATAAGCAGTAAGCTTGAACCTTACCATTCAAAGAAGTGGATGCTCCTTTACTTGCTTAAGAAGTGCTAATTGAGAACCATAAGGAAAATCTATTAAATGAGAGTGCTTCTGTGTTAATCTCAGTCATCATTATCAAGTAATCAGTAATCAGACTTCTTCTGCTAATCCTCAAACAAATATTGCTCGAAAAACTATTTCAGTTCAGCACACTATGTTTCCTCATCGGTATAAACAAACTATTGGTTCCTATTTCACTAGTAATTGTGGTCAAGGTTCATGAGGTAGAGGTGGAAGACCATGAAGTAGAGGTCCTTAGCTACTTCCTCACAATTTCATTCAGAATCAGCAACACGTGATTCCTTCAAATACACCAGATTCATCACCACAAACTCTGCCAATGACATGTCACATACTTTCCAATTCAAAACCATCTCCACACTGAAATGCTAATTTAGGTGCAACTCACCATGTTACCTATGACCCACAACATCTCATGGAATCAATAAATCTCGGTGGTTAAGGCCAGCGCTTTGTGGGGAATGGCTAAGTTTTTCCTCTCACTTTTATTTGTTCTAATTCCTTTATCACCTTTTCATTCTAAAATTATCACTTAAAATTTTCTCCTTAAGTGTGAGTAAATTTGCCAAAGATATAAGAAACTTAACTACACCAAAAACATGTGGCAAAAGTTTATTCATCCGTTTTCCTGCTAAAAACCATTTTCCTACAAAAAAATTAACTACACTCTAAAAACTTAACTACACTGCAGATTTTATTTATCTTTCCCATCCGTACTGAGCACGAGTTCTATCCGCTAGTATTTTGTTAAATCTCAACACACATATCAAACTCTGCTTGATCAAGATGGACTATACCTGTTGACATTTTTGAGATTTTACACAGGTCCTCTTGGATCAAATTTCTAGAAAGAATAACGACAAATGCTAAGAGGAAAACTCTTAGAGCAACATTAGCGCTGGTGATTTTAGAGCGTTGCTTTGAGTCAAAAAAGTTGCTTTCAGTGGGCCCTTTACGCAGACACGTGGGATTTGTCAGCCAGCAGTTCTCGCAACCGTTATCTTATTTTTTGTTCATTGCTCAAAATAAGAGAACGCGAGGTCCACTTGTCTGCCAGCAGTGCAGGTCAAAAAATAAGATTACGCAAAAAATAAGTTCTCGGAACCGCGATAAAGCTACCCTTACTGCCCATTTTGGCTTATTTGCCTCCCAACTCACAAGTTGCCAATTTGCTATACTATGTCTATATTTACGGTACAGTTATTGTTAGATTAATTATTTAATTAATCAATTATATGGATTAGCATTAATCAATTATTGAGAATTATTTTTTAATTATTAACATATTAATTTATGATCAATAGTTATTATTATAGCACCTAAACAATTGATGGACATTGTATTGGGCTTTTGTTTGGGAATGACCCTATGATGGGTTGAGTCATTCAGTTAGTAGCCCGTTGAGAGGTCTCTACTCTCTGCTGGTAAGTTAAAATACTGCCTCCCCATTAAGCAGTATCACATTCGCTTCTGTGTAGGCTTATCAGAAAGAGAGTAGTTTACTCTCACATTCATCTTCCTCTTAAAAGCGGTTAAGAAAATGGATTCTACCATGCCAGGTACACAAATCTTGATCTATCTCGTTGGTATGAAGATGACTGACATGTGTCATACCTCAATTTTGTTCGGGCCTATTTTATTTATTTAAATTTGTAATAAAAAATAAAAATAATATTTTTTGGTCTTAGAATAATAAAAAAGAAGAAGAAAAGGGTTGCAAACAACATATTTGAGGGGTGAAACTAGCAAACTGCACCCCATCTCCTAAAACCCAACCCAACCAGCCCAATCTCTCATTGTTTACTTGTGCACCCCCTTTTTTTACGGACAGCGCCTCCCAGGCGCTATTTCCTGCTTCTGCTGCGAGCACCTCCCTTTATTTGCGCGTCCCCCCAGCCTATATCTCCAACGCAGCCCAGCCAAAACCACCCACGCGGCCCACTATTCTGTTCAGCCTAAACCTCACAGAACCTAACCCTAAAAATCACTCACACTCTCAGCGCCGATTTCCTCCCTCTCTCCCTCATTCTTTTTCTTTCTTTCCCTTCCATTTTTCTTCTCTTTTCTTCCCTCTTTAAACCCTTATTCAGCCACCATCCCCTTATTCCTCTCCACCATTTCCGCTCTCTCTCTCCCCCCTCTCTCTCTTTCCCCTTCACCTCTCCTCCATGTTTCTCTTCTTCTCGTTATCCCTTCAAACCCTAATCCTTGCGGCCACGTTCCCCTATTTCCTCTCCACAATATTTTCTTTCCCTTTTTTTTTTCCTGTTAACACAAAACCGAACCAAATCGTATCCTCTCTCATGATTCGGTCAGAGTTCGAATTTTTAAGGATTTGCTTGAGGAGAAAACGTGCGGATCTCCACCAAATCAGGGGAAGCGTTCGATCTGGAGAGGGGAGAGCGAACCCGGGAGAGCAAACCTAGAAGAAGAAAAGGCTGGAGAACATTGAAACGGAGGGAGCGAACGAGACGCAGTCCAGGAAGAAGAAAGCAAGAACCTGTGAGGCTAATTAGAACCAAAATAAACACTTGATTTAGATCTAGATTCCTTTGTATCCCCATTTGTGGTTTCTGTTTTATTCCCTGGGAAGAACTCCAACTCAGGTTATCACTTCCTTTTCCTTCTGTAATTTTTAGTCTTTGTTATGTATATCCATGAACTTAGAACTGGATTGTGATTGATGAATTAGCAGTAACGAAGCATGATATAATTTTTTGCTTCATCTTCTTTATTTTTACGCTTTTATACGTATGCTGTTCCTGATTGTTTTTTTTTGGTCCTCCCTTTGCTCTGTGCAATGACCTAGTTGGATTAGGGTTGGGGTTTGGCCTTCTAATGGGGCCAAACCCACGCGAGGGACGAATATGCAATTTTCATATTTTTAGTGGTTGTAATATAAAATTATAAAAATGGGCAAAGTAGATAAAAGCAAAAACAAGGAGTTTCAAAATTCTTTTTCATTTATGCATTTTCATTTAAAAATCGAATTTTTATTAAGTCAATATAATTTGTGAAATGATACTTATTTTTTTTCCTAAAAAGTTTTCTATTTCTTTTTTTATTTTTCTGTGACACATAAATGAATAAATAAATTTCATAAAGGGAGTATTTCTCTAAGGCAAATATTTTCTTAAAACAATTAAAGGTACCATTTTAAATGGGCATTATAGAGGTGCTAATACCTTCTCTATGAGTAATTAACTCCCGAACCCTTTAAATTTGGTTCAAAGACCATTTTTTCCAATTATTTTCAAAAAAGGTTTTTCCTATCGTTTTCCTTAATAAACATAGGTGGCGGCTCCATTGAATTTTTAGGGTGGTTGTCACAGCTGGCGACTTCACTGGGGACTTTAGAGTTAGGCCTTAAAATTGTTTGAATTAATTTGTTTGCCTATTATATGATTTATTTCCCTTTTCTTTCTTTTATTCTTATCTTTGATCTATTTGTTTTAATTTTGCTTTATTATGTTTGTTTCACATGTATATATAAATCTTAGGATAGTCACCATGTATATATTTGTATTTGTTTAATTTATTTTGCAGCGGGTAGTATTTTAGGTTATTGCTCCTTCACACACTTCACTTAACACATTTTTTGCACACTACGAGTGGAACCCTATACCCGGGTTTGAAAAAGAAAAAAACTTTAAGTTAGGAGAGGCTGTGTAGTGAGCACCTGCTGGACGTACGGCCAGTTGGGTCCTTGCGAAGGCCTCACCTAGAATTTGGCCACGTTTGAGAAAAAACACCCGTTAATAGTTTACCTATTATCTGCGGTAACATTCGAAAATGGGACCCTTGGCTCTAGAAACCTTTTTAGATTAGTATCCTAAAGCCACCCATGGTAAGACACTTATGTAGACCATAAATCTCATCTAAGGAATTACCGGCCTATGTCACAAAAGGGGCATACCCTACCTCTTTTCCAATATCTTTTCGAAAATGTGGAGAATATGAATTTGCGAAGATCATTATTTTTATTTTTTATTTTTTTTCCTTTTCACTTTTATCCAAAAAAGAACAAAATGTGTGCATATTCATTCACTCATACAATGAAAATATTTTTTTAATCTCTATATGCATTCATGACGTCCATGCCATTCCACAGGTTTGCCGGAAATCATAAAAATCTTAGTCGTTGTGCCTTTGAGAGCGTGACCATGGATTCAGAAACAAGAACGACTTGGAAATCTAGAGTCGAGGTACCCAGGCTATAAACTCTGAAGGAATTCATAGCCAATAAGTGGACAAAACTCGATGAGATTACCTTCAGGGGAAAATTTGGGAGCATCTTGGACCTATTATACTTAGAGGTACATACTGGGGCCTTGACAGCACTGGCCCAATTCCATGATCCACCTTTGCGATGCTTCACTCTTCGGAACTTTCAGTTAGCATCCACTTTCGAAGAATTCAAAGAAATATTGGATATTCCCCCCCAAAAAAAAATGGGCCATACCGTTACCCCAACCGTCGCCCTAAAATGGAAGTTAATGCAGAGGTTTTAGGGATTCCCGAGAGTGAATTATGGGAGGCACATGAAATAAAAGAGGAAATGAAGGGGTTTTCAAGGATGTTTCTAGAAAGAAAAGCTAAGACTCTCCAAAGTGAAGGTAAGTTAAAGACATGCATGGATATAGTGGCCTTTATCGTTTACGAGATCGTCCTGTTCCCTCATGTTCTGCATTTTGTGGATGAAATGGCCTTTGACGTCTTTGTTGCCTTCAAAACTCACGGCAAAGACCCTACTACTACTGTACTAGCCGATTTATACTATGAGCTCCATATGCGTCATGAAAAAAAAGGTGGTGTAATTCGGTGTTGCGTCCCGGTCTGGTACATATGGCTCAAAAATCATTTAGTCAAGAGGGGATCCCCCATAGAGGCCAGAAGCAATCGGGAGTGGGCCACTTTTCTTACAAATCTTGGTGAAGAATCTGTAATATGGTATTCCAGAGTTCAAGATATCAATGAATTGATTTATAGTTGTGGAGATTTTCCTAATGTACCTCTCATTGGAACCCTGGGGTATATCAATTATAACCCAGCCTTAGCCTTAAGGCAACTTGATTCCCCCATGATAGGCGAACATACCGGAGAAGAGACGGCCGCTTTCATTTTACATGATCAGGGCTCCTCGGATCTGGCTTTGCTCAGAAAGGTACGACAAGCCTGGGATAAAGTAAACAAAAAAGGCTTGGTCGTAAGAGCGTCCATACGGATGAAGTCTACCGTCAATGGATCAAGGCAAGAGTCCAACAAGTCAAGTTGCCTTTCCGCAACATCACGGTAGTCCCTGGGGTGCCACATGTTGATGGCGAGGAGGTCGAAGAATTAAAACTGGCCCTCAAGAAGGTTAAAGAAGAAAAGAAGCTTCTCTACGAAAAGTTAAAAAGAGCATATCAAGAAGTGGAAGCTTTGCAAAGCGAGTGTATGGAGAAAACAGGATCTCTAGAGCAATTTGAGAAGAGAGCCAAAACAGAAGAGGCAGAAAGGCACCGAATTCAAGATTGTCTGGGAGCTGCTAACCGACAACTGGCTCTGCGCGAACAAGAAGTGGACCAAATCCTCAGTGAGAAAGGAGACTTGAGGAAAATATGGACTGACTCCAAAAAGGCCCGTAAAGTTTTGCAGAAACAGTTGGACGACTTGAAACAACAGATGAAGAACGCTACTCTTTTGCACGAAGCCCAACTCAAAGAAGAGAGGAGAAGTGCCGAAGAAAAATTCATAGGTTACCATATAGACCTTGTGGAAGAACGCGAGAAAATCCTTAATATGCAGGAAAAGATTGATAACCAAAAAATGGTCATTACTTGGTTTGATAGAGAAACTGTTTATTGGATGGATCGTTGTTCCAAGTTAGTGTGGTTAGCTAATAGTGGCATTCAAGACATTCCAGAACTCTTAGAAAAAGCTGAATCCGCAATAGGTTTCTACCCACTGCCAAGAAAAGTGGAGTATTTCATGGAATATTGCAAAGCCCTGGTGGAAGAATTGGAGAAACAAATCCGGCGAGACCGTTGAAGACCCTTTTCCCTTTTGTTTTGTTTTCCCTTTTCGTAGTGATCTTGTAATCTCTTCAGAGAATTTAAGTTATCGTACTTTTCAAAAAGAATGTTTGTTTCTCAAATCTATAATGCGCTCAAATCCAAAGCACAATGCTAAGTGATTTTACGATTCTCCGACAAACTTGCAAATAAATAGACAAACAAAATAAAAGAGCATCTTGCATAGCATGCATAATCATGGCATAACATAAACCATTCATCCATACTCATGGTATCCTTTGTAATCCAGAAAATAAACACGAAGAAACTGCATCCTTACAGAACAAGATCCCAAGCCAGATTCATGGATGCGTTGGAGCAGAATCAACAGGCCATGAGAGGAGAGCTCGACCGAATGAGTGTGCGGATACACAAGATATTCGATTTGTTGGTGGCCCTGAATGCAAAAAGGACGCTGGAAACAGAGCGGTCCGAAGAGGATCAAGAGGAAAGTCAGCCAAGAGAAGACGAAATACATGCCCATACCTCACAAGGGCATGCGCCTCTAAATAATGGGACCCCACAGAACACAAATACTCAAAATTTTGTACCTATCATCACACCCCAAGTGGATGCCCAAGCCAAAGAAAGGCTTCAAATAGTTGAAGACAGGTTGAAGGCAATTGAAGGGGTAAATCACATTGGTTTTGAAGCTTTAGACATGTGCTTGGTCCCCGATGTAGTTATACCTTCAAAATTCAAAGTACTCGAGTTTGACAAGTATAAGGGAGAAACATGCCCCAAGAGCCACCTAGTCATGTATTGCCAAAAGATGGCTTTCTGTTCTAATGATAACAGACTCCTGATTCACTTCTTCCAAGAAAGCCTGACTGGGGCACTCTTGCAATGGTATATGCAGTTAGAGCGGTCTAAAGTCAACTCATGAAATTATTTAGCCAATGCTTTCATCAAACAATATAAATACAATATGGACATGGCTCCCAGCCGTAATCAGTTGCAAAGCATGAAGAAAAAAGACAGTGAAAGTTATAAAGAATATGCCCAGAGGTGGAGAAGCATGGTTGCTCAGGTAAAACCACCCCTATTGGACAAAGAAATGATTGACACGTTCATTGACACACTTCAATCTCCTTGTTATGATATGATGATTGGAAGTATGTTCTCAAACTTTTATGACTTGATCGTCATAGGGGAACACGTGGAAATGGGGATGCGAAGTGGAAAGATCCATAATAATACCTCATCATCCAACACTCAGAAGCCCTTCATCAAGAGAAAGAAAGAAGGAGAGACTAACGCAGTGAGTAGTGCCCCTCTATATGTCGCGGCAACTACCATGCCAAAGTCTCCTATGCAAATAACACCCTTTGCTTCTGATAACCAAGGAGGTCAGAGCTCCAATTGTAACACCTCATTTCCGGAGCGCTACTGTGCAACCCAATCTAATGCTGAAAACATTTAATACTTGTATGCTTTCAACAAAGAGTACTCTTCTGTCTTTTGCAATGGAAAATAGGAGTAATTTTTTTTTTCTTTCCTTTGAAACCCTTTTCAAAAATAAGACATAAAGAGTACTACAATTTTCTAAATAATGCAAAATCAGTCTTTTACAAATATCAGAGTATAACGCATCACAATCAATACTTCTCATAACATAAAACATAACATAATCGTTTTGCACTGAGGCGAGGTTTTCTGAAATAGAGTAATTACAAAACAACAAAGACAAAACCCTAAGCTAAGCTGGCCAACAACTATAACTCTTACTGAGAAACAGTTTAGCAGGATCAAAACACAAAACATTCAGAGGAATCTTCCTCCACTAGCTCAATCTTCAATGCTCCTGGAAAGACGAAACTACAGCAGCTATGGAGCTCCATCTGGAAGTGACATCCATAGGGATATCCAATCCAACAACAGTGCAAGGGTAAATTCTTTGTCCACGAGTTTATCGTAGGTTATGTCGCATGCAAATAATATATACATATATAATACAACAACATGCTTTTATATACATATACATACTTAATAGACCGCACGCATCATCATGGTATATCAAGCAATGCATGTGAGTAAACAACTCAACCAGCAGATCAGCAATCAAGTCACCACAATATCAAATAATTGCATGTGAGCAAACAAATCAACCAATAGATCAACAATCAAGTCACCACAATATCCAACAATTGCATGCGATCAAATAAACCAACCAATAGATCAACAATCAAGTCACCACAATATCCAACAATTGCATGCGAACAACAATTCCATCAACAGATCAACGATCAAGTCATCACATATCATAAATGTGGTTAGCTATGCATGTCAATGTAGTATGACTAGTTTGTGTATATACCTGCAACCTTAATAGGTCAGCAGTATGACGAGGAATTTTTCCAACGTCCGAACAATATAGCCACACATTAGGCTTGCCTCAAGTTAGGCTTGCCACACATTAGGCAATGCAGTGTCAACTCGTCTTTTAAAGTCTTTAAGACAAATCAAACGCTCCGAGTGTCTATGCTCAATGGTCAATACACATCCAAACAAATTCTTCAATATGGCATGCTCACCGTAGGGAGCGCCCGAGTAATGTTTTAACTAATCAATAATATTTTTCATATTCTAAATCAATACCAGGTTCGAATTGAATCCAACATGATTCAAGGAAAACAATATAATTCATAATGCCACGCAGGGCCAAGAACATGCCACAGCATTTCAGACAGCATATAACAATTTATCATGCTACAACATGCTACTCTGACATTTTAAAGCGACATCTGATAGTACTACAAGTACTATCACGCAATAAGTCAAACAATCAAGCCACACACAAGGCAAAAAACCCAAACTCATTATGTAAGAATTTTCCTTACCTTGGGCACTTTAACAATCCACGTTAGGTAATTCGAAACTATCGTCAAGTTGCACCTCGCGTGTACCTTAAGCACGAACCTTAACAACACAAACTTAATACAATTAGACCCCAAAATACTAATCCTAGACCCCTAGGACAGCCACGGTTTAAGGTCCCTAAAAGGCCTAAGAATTACTCACTTAATCCCATATGGTTCACATCTATTCATATAACATGATACAAGTTCAAGTCATGCAAGTTTTCAAACTTTTACTAACTCTACACACTTAGAAAATACCTAAACCAAAATTTTCCAATTGGAATAGTATTTTTACCAAATGAATAGTATTTTACCAACTTTGAATCACTTTTTAAAACACTAAAACATGTCACAAAATTTTAGAAACAACTTCATTACGAGTTCAAACCAATTCTTGAAACATAACCCAAATCTTTTCCCAAAATTATACTTCTTTGAAAAGCTTTGCTAAATCAAATCATCAACCACTTTTACAACTATTTTTAACCATAAAACAAGTCAAGAACAAGTTACAAAATTCTCTTAGAGGCCACGGTTTCTAGGGTTCAAAAACAATTCCAATTTTTCAAATCTTTAACTCCTAAATCATACAAACTTTGGTACATCCAAACATCTTACCAAAGTTAAACTTTTTTACAGTGCAACTAAAAACAAGTTGAAACTCACTCAAATCATGCTTATAAGTTACTGTTTTTAAGGTCCCAAAACAGCCCCAAATTTATTTTGTTTCAAACAATTTTTCAAAGCTTTAAACTTACAAATCCTTATAGATTTAAAGTCCTAATCAAAAACTAACTTCTTCAACACTTAACACACTTTAAAAACAAATTAAAACATCCCCAAATACTTATAAATCAGCCACGGTTTCCAGCCCCAAACTTTAACCAATTTAATTTCACAAAACTTTGTTAAACATGCATATATGACTAGTTTAAGCATACTAAACCAAAACCCCCAATTATCTAACTCCAAAACCACCAAAACCAAATCAAGATCAAGCCCCCACAACAGCCCATGAATTTGGCCAGAACCAAGGGTTAGGGTTCCTCAATTTTTAAATTCATCAAACAAGTTTTATCTTGAAGGAAAATGGTGGATCTATGAAATAGACAAGCTAGTACATCAAGATTTAACAAATTCTAAGCAAAATCAACTCTAAAATCAACCAAACCCATTTCATGAAATTCAAGAGAGATGAGGGATGGATCATGGAGCTTACCAAGAGATTAGATGATGATTGAACAAGGATTGGGAAGGAAGGAAGCAAAGATGCAAGCATAAACACTTAATCCCTCAAAAATCCACACTTTCTCTTTCTAAAATTTTTCTCAAGTTTTCAACAATGGAGGAAATGAATGGGCTGAAGCCAATATGGAGAGAGCAGCCACGAAATTTTGAGCGACAAGGATGGAAGAAGAAAGGATCAAGGATTAAGAAGAAAGGAGTAAGATCAAAGGCTAAATCACTAAACTTTCTTCAAGAACACCACTTTCTCTCACTAATGTTTTTCTTGGTTCTTACCAAAAATGGAGGATGAATGAAGGTGATCAAAAGAGGGCTGGACAGCCACGAAATTAATGAGGATAAGGAGGGAAAGAATTTGTTGTAATTAGTTAGGAATTAACCAAACTAGTTAGGTTATAACCATACTAACAACCCACCATTTACAACCTAACCAATCATAAGCTAACACTTGTCAAGGAAGGTTCTAAAGGATGATGTTCAGCTCCCCTAGCCCTTATCTCAATCGCCACTTGCCCCAAAATATCTAGATATTTCGTTTCGTCGCGTTCTCGCTCAATCGGGTGTGCGGCGTTACGCGTATATTAGGGTTTTTCTATCAAAAACTCCAAAAATAAATCTAATAAATTATTCTATAATCAAAAATTATTAATCAACCAAAATGTCCCTAAAATATTAGAAGTATTTCTATGAATGTCGCTTTCTTGATTTACGAGCTAAAACGCGATCGTAATGCAGTTCTTTCTGATGCCCAAAAATTCCATAAAAAATTCCAATAAATCATAAATATTGAAAAATGATAAGATCTCAAATTTTATAAAATTTGGATCACGTTTGGGCATGTTTCAGTTAAAAACTCGCCCAATAGCCTAGTTACGGCAGAATTCAATAGAAGTCTCGCAGCGTAATAAAAACTATAAATTAGTGAGAATCACTAATTTCAATTTATCTTATCAACTAAATATTATTCAAACAATAAAATCATCAATACAAAATTATTAAAATAAAAGTCACCTTAAATACGACATAAAACCAACAATTAATAAAATAGCTCAACGTCAAAAATTTAAATTGTGACTTAAAAATACTTATTAAACCCTGAAAATTATTTCTCATTCAATAAAATAATTTTTTTTAATCAAACAACAATTTTTTTCACATTTTTCAATATTAATTCATATTAAAAACAGTATACGTCTACGCTGTCTTAATCTGAATTAATTACTAAAACAGTAAATTGTTTACAACAAATGTAGCAGCTCTTTGTACTTTTCATAAATTATCAAGGTGATCAATCTCTATGATTTATTTCCAAGTAGTCGGAACTGTAAAATAATTTTCACAAAAATTGGGTTGTTACCCCAATTAACCAAGAGCTCAAAACTCTCAAGGGAGGAAGCCGGTCTAGTTTGATCCAATCCCCATGACTTACAAAGATCTCTATAAGCACTTGCTCAAAAATTCATTAGTGGTCCATTGTCCGCAAAAGCCCATGGAACCACGTTACCCAAAATGGTATAACCCAGATGCCACCTGTGAATATCATGCTGGGACAGCTGGTCACTCTATAGAAGAATGTCAGGCTATGAAGTTTAAAGTTCAAGATCTGATAAACGCAAAGTGGTCGAGTTTCCAAGAGAACAGTCCCAATGTGGGGAACAATTCGTTACCTAACCATGGGAACGCATAAGTAAATATGATAGATGATGAGCATGAAGGAAGAATAATAAAAGATGTTGCTGAGATAAAACCCCTATAAGAAAAGTGTTCATCGAACTTTGTAAGGCTGGTCTGATAGAAAGAATAGATGTCAACAAGACCTGTGATGAAGATTTTCTGTCTATCAAAGAATGTGGGGAATTTAAAGGTATCCTCCAAAAACTGCTTGATGCAAACATGGTTCAAATTATCTCTCAGGAAGAAGAAGAAGAAGTATCTATGGTCCAATCTACTCAAAGTTCAGGAACCATGGTCCCAAAGCCCTTGGTGGTTCAATTCTCTAGAAATGTATCCCCCGCAATGCCTAATGCTCCCAAAGTTATTACTGTTCAGGTACCATCTCCTTTTCCGTACAAGGAAGACAAGGCAGTCCCCTGGATATATGATGTAAAAGTCCAAGTTGAGGGAAGTAATGCACAACAAAGCCTTCCGACAGTCACCAACATCGTAGGAATAGGCGAGATGACACGGAGTGGTCGGATCTATGCCCCAGAAAAAGAGCCAAAGGAACAGGAAAAAGATAAAAGCAAGGAGAAAGAAGCTGCGATAGAGAAAGGAAACACAGGGAAGGAGGACAAGAAAGAGGCCTCCCGAGAGGAAGTGGCTGAATTCCTCAAATTCATTCAACAAAGTGAGTATAAGGTGATAGACCAGTTAAACCGCACACCAACAAGAGTTTCTCTACTTGCCTTGTTAATGTACTCTGACAGCCACAGGAAAGTATTGATGAAAATTCTGAATGAGGCCCATGTATCTCAAAATATCACTTTGAATCAGTTCGGTGACCTAGTTGGAAACATCACTGCATGCAACTACCTCTATTTCAATGACGAAGAAATGCCTGCAGAAGGAAGAGGACACAACAAAGCACTGCATATCTTGGTTCAGTGTAAAGAACATCTTATGGCCAAAGTCCTTGTGGACAATGGATCCTCCTTGAATGTGATGCCTAAATCTACCTTGGATAAATTGCCCATTGGCAAGACTCATATGAAGCCCAGCTATGTGCTTGTGAGAGCCTTTGATGGTTCTAAAAGAGAAGTAATGACAGAGATTGAGCTGTCAATCCAGATTGGCCCATTCACCTTTGCCATTAATTTCCAATTAATGGTCATCAAGCCCAGCTACAGTTGCTTGTTAGGAAGACCTTGGATTCATTCCGCTGGGGTAGTACCATCGACTTTGCACCAAAAACTGAAGTTTGTGGTGGATGATAAGTTGATTATCGTATCTGGAGAAGAAGACGTGTAGGTAAGCAAGCCAACATCAACGCGTTACATTGAAGCTGCCGAAGAGGCCCTTGGGACTTCATTTCAGGCATTGAAAATTGTCGATAGCGCTTATATAGGGTTTACTGCTAAGGAACCCTGTCTATCTAATACTACCCTAATGGTGGGCAGTATCATGCTGAAGGGAGGGTACCAGCTAGGAAAAGGACTGGGGAAGAGTCAAGAAAGTATAGCCTTAATTCTAAGAAATCCCGAGAACAAGGACCGATACGGCCTGGGATTTATCCCCACCAAAGAAGACAGAGAAAGAGTAACTGAAGAAAGGAGAGAAAAAAGGAAGGCTTGACTCGAGAATTGGGAACCCGAGCTTCGGAAGATGTCCATTTGTGATCTCCATCAGAGTTTCCTGAGCGCTGGATGGATCTATGCGGATCAAGTAGCTGCTGTGGGAGATGATCTTGCTGCTCCTAATGAGGAATGGGTCCGCCCATGTTCCTCAATACCTTGCAATTGGGAGATCGTGGAAAGTCCTAGGATCCTTAATGCATTTTCAATGTAATCCATTTAATGCTCACCTCTCCGCTCAGCCCGAGGCGGTAGGGGAAATGTTAAAGGGCCCCGCATGTTTTTCCTAAGCATATTTCGAATATTAATAAAACGCATTTTGATTTTATCCCACGTGTCACTTTTTATTCTTTTCCTTCCTACCTCCTTTCCTTACTCTCTCCTTATTGCTAACCTTGATAATGCAGGCTCACAGATAATACTTTTGAAAATGATTGTGCTGAAATTTCGTTACCAGATTTTGATTGTCTAATTAATCATACTGACGAAGGTTGTGAAGAAGACTATCCCGATGAAGATCTTCCCCCTAAACTGATAAGACTTATAGAAAGGGAATCCAGAAAGATCGAACCTCACAAAGAACCGACTGAATTGATTAATTTGGGAACTGAGGAAGACAAAAAAAGAAGTCAAGGTTGGTGTTACCATGTCACAAGAAGTAAGAGATAAACTGATTCAACTCCTCCGAGATTATAAAGACGTCTTTGACTGGTCGTACCAAGATATGCCAGGGTTGGATACTGATATTGTCGAACACAAGCTGCCTCTTAAGCCTGACTGCCCTCCCGTCAAACAGAAGTTGAGACATATGAGACCTGATATGTCCTTAAAGATTAGGGAAGAAGTTAAAAAACAATTTGACGCTGGATTTTTGGCCGTAGCTAAATACCCCCAATGGGTTGCTAATATTGTCCCTGTTCCAAAAAAGGGTGGAAATGTTCGAATGTGTGTTGATTACCGGGACCTTAATAGAGCAAATCCCAAAGACGACTTCCCTTTGCACATTGATGTTCTGGTGGATAATACAGCTCATCACGCTTTTTTCTCTTTCATGGATGGTTTCTCCGGGTATAATCAGATCAAAATGGCCAGAGAAGACATGGAGAAAACTACGTTTATTACAGCTTGGGGTACTTTCTGCTACAAGGTGATGCCTTTTGGGTTGAAAAACGCTGGGGCAACATACCAAAGGGCAATGGTGACTCTATTTCATGATATGATCCATAAAGAGATAGAGGTCTACGTGGACGATATGATCGCTAAGTCACAAACTGAAGAAAGTCATATAATTGATCTACGGAAGCTTTTTGAGCATTTGAGAAAGTTTCGCCTAAGACTTAATCCTGCCAAGTGTAACTCTGGTGTCAGGTCAGGTAGATTGCTGGGATTCATTGTAAGTCAGAAAGGAATAGAAGTTGATCCGGAAAAAGTAAAGGCCATCTTAGAGATGCCAGCTCCTCGCACAGAGAAGGAAGTTTGTGATTTTCTAGGGAGATTGAATTATATTTCCCGGTTTATATCATAACTCACTGACACTTGTGAGCCGATTTTCAAGTTATTGCGCAAGGATCAAACCGAAAAATGGAATTAAAAATGCGAAGACGCCTTCGAAAAAATCAAGCAATACCTACAAAAACCTCCTGTGTTGGTACCTCAAGTACCATGCGGACCATTAATCCTCTACTTGACGGTGTTAGACGGGTTTATGGGGTGTGTACTTAGACAACATGATGAAACAGGTAAAAAATAACATGCCATTTATTACCTGAGTAAGAAGTTTACAAGTTATGAAGCTAATTACTCGATGCTGGAACGTACCTGTTGCGCCCTAGCTTGGGCCGCTCACCGTCTAAGACAACATATGATTTCTCATACAACTTGGTTGGTGTCAAAAATGGACCCGATCAAATACATATTCGAGAAACCTGCTATCACTGGAAGGATTGCCCGGTGGGAGATGCTATTATCCGAGTACGATATTTAATACGTCTCTCAGAAGGCCATCAAAGGTAGTGCCCTCGCTGAGCACTTAGCCCACCAGCCAGTAGATGACATTCACCCGTCTACTATGAATTTCCTGATGAGAATATAATGTCCGCTGAAAAAGAAGAATCAAAAAATGAAGAGTGGACCATGATGTTCGATGGAGCTTCTAATGCACTGGGGCACGGAATCAGGGCAGTACTAATTTCTCCAGAAAACCAGTACACTCCTGTTACGGCTCGCTTGTGTTTCAGTTGTACCAATAATGTGGCAGAATATGAGGTGTGTGTCATGGGAATCAGAGCTGCCATAGAAACTAAAGTCAGAGCTCTAAAAGTATATGGGGATTCTGCCCTAGTTATCAACCAGTTGAATGGAGAATGGGAAACTTGAGATTCTAAGTTAATCCCTTATCTCGAGTATATCCAAGAACTCGTCGAATCCTTTGATAGGATCACTTTTCAACATATCCCACGAGAAGATAATCAGTTGGTTGATGCATTAGCCACGTTGTCGTCTATGTTACGAATAAGCAGTGATAAGAAAATGCCTCTCATCATGATGGAAAGTCGTGCGAATCTCGCTTATTGCCAGGTGATAGAAGAAGAATCCGACAGAAAACCGTGGTACCACGACATCAAATGCTACCTCAAGAGCAAGGAATACCCTTCGGGCGCCTCAGAGAAAGACAAGCGAACTTTGAGAAGACTTGCTATGAGTTTCTTTTTGAACGGTGACATACTCTACAAAAGAAATCACGGGATGATACTCCTCTAGTGTGTAGACTCTGTAGAAGCGAGACAAATTCTTGACGATGTCCACGAAGGTTCCTTTGGGACCCATGCCAACGGTTACGCAATGGCTCGGAAGATTCTCAGAGCTGGGTATTATTGGCTTACAATGGAAAGTGATTGCATCAAGCATGTGAGGAAATGTCATAAGTGTCAAACTTATGCTGATAATATTCATGTACCTCTAACTTCTCTAAATGTCCTCAGTGCACCCTGGCCATTTTCCGTGTGGGGTTTGGATGTCATAGGAATGATTGAACCAAAAGCCTCTAACGGACATCGCTTCATCCTCGTGGCCATCGATTACTTCACAAAGTGGGTCGAATCAGTCTCCTATGCCAATGTGACTCGCAGTGTTGTTGTCAAGTTCATCAAAAAAGAAATAATTTGTCGGTATGGCTTACCAAGGAAGATCATCATGGACAATGGGACTAATTTAAACAATAAGATGATGAAAGAGTTGTGCGATGACTTCAAAATTCAACACCACAATTCTTCTCCATATCGCCCAATGATGAATGGGGCAGTGGAAGCGGCCAACAAAAATATCAAAAAGATTATTCAGAAAATGGTGGTAACTTACAAGGATTGGAACGAGATGCTTCTTTTTGCTTTACACGGGTACCGAACTTCTGTACGCACTTCAACAGGGGCAACACCTTTCTCTATAGTATACGGGATGGAAGTAGTACTCCCCATAGAAGTAGAAATCCCTTCTTTAAGGGTAATTATGGAAACCAAGCTCGAAGAAGCCGAATGGGTCCAGACACGATGTGACCAGTTGAATCTCATAGAAGAGAAAAGATTAGAAGCAATTTGTCATGGTCAGTTATACCAAAAGAGACTCAAGAGAGCGTATGAGAAAAAGGTACGTCATCGAGAGTTCACAGAAGGGGAATTGGTATTAAAGAAGATTCTACCTATTCAGAAAGACCAATGCGGAAAATGGATTCCGAATTATGAGGGTCCATATATAGTGAAAAAAAAATTCTCAAGAGGAGGCCTCATTCTTACAGATATGGAGGGGCATGACCTACCACTGCCGATAAACTCAGATGCGGTCAAGAAATACTACCTCTAGGATGACACAGTACCCCTTTAAAAAAAACAAAAACAAAAACAAAAAACAAAAAAAAAGAAAAAAAAAGGCTCGCTAGGCTGAAAACATGAAAGGGCGGTCTAGGCAAAAGTTAGAGTGACCTGGTAGGTTGAAAACCCGAAAGGGCGGCCTAGGAAAAAATTATGGTCAAATAAAAGCGCTAAGTTGAAAACCCGCAAGAGCGATTTAGAGCAACCCACTAGGTCGAAAACTCGGAAAGGACGGCCTAAGCAAAAGCCAAGTTGAATGCGTCAAGAGCAGCTAGAATTGAGCCCTGACCAACTGGGGCAGAGATGGTCAAAACTAACCGCAAGCACAAGGTTTTGAAGTTGATCAAGAAGGCTATCGGGGTCTGAGTCGCGGAATAGCAGCACGATTTGTTTTCAAAGGGATTATCTGTAGAACTAATCCTTCTTACCAGTTTCTAGTTTAGCAAATACGAATTTGTTCTGTTTGTAATATTTTATTTCCCCATCATAGTGGAAATTCATTCTTATCCATGTTGTCATCTATTGACCGCCATCGGCACAATAGAATGCTTATTTCTGCCGCTCCAAATTTGATTTGGGATTTTATCAACCTGTATTTTCTTTCTAAAGAAATCCATGCCAAAAGACGAACATGTGAAATTAAAACATAAAAGCATTTTATAATTACTGAAAATTTTTAAAGGATCTAGGGAATCTGGCGTCTTCACATTAAGGAGAAGGAGTTAGTAAGACATCTTACCTAATGCAGAATCATCAGTGTTGAATACATTACAAAAGGGCCAATTAGCTAGTTCAGAATTCGCCAACTAAAGAGACCTGGAGCTAATTTATCAAGAAAAGTTTCAGAAGGAGTCGAGAGGACATCGCCTACCTCTAATAAAACAACATTCATGCATGACATACCATTCATTGCATCCTACATGATCATCCAGGTTTTTGGGTCCATCGACCCACCCTCTCCAATATTGCACACAGTTGGTTTGTTGTCTACTCAGTAAGAACTAGTACTCAACCTACCCAATCTATTAGCATGAGTTAGGAACATGTCCTACACCTTGTTGGGAATCTGACTGACCACCTTGGGAATTGACCCAAGCCTTTAGTCGGGAACCTGACCCGCATCTCGGACCTTCCTCAATTATGGAAATCGATCCGTACCTTTTATCAAGAGTTAGGAATCTGATCTATACCTTGCCAGGAATCTGACCCGAACTGTGTCGAGTGACGGAGAAGCTCGTACATTGGACGTTCACCTGCAATAGGAAAACCAGTCCATACTTTAGTAATAGTTAGATTCTGACCTACATCTTGCCAGGAATCTGACCCGAACCTATATTGAGTGACAAAGAAACTCATATCGCGAACCTTCCCTAAAATAAGGTAGCCAATCCGTACCTTTTAGCAAGAGTTAGGAGTCTGACCTGTACCTTGTCGGGAATCTGACCCAAACTTGTGTCGAGTGACGAAGAAGCTCGCACCCCAGACTTTCCCTAAGTAGGGAAGTAATCAATACCAAAGATGTGGGGGTTAGGAGCTAGCCTATGCCTTATCGGGAATTCGAAGGGAACAAAGCCCCGGAATCTCCAACCAACTTTGTAAGTGCTAGGAGGAGCCTACGCCTTACAGGGAATTCGAAGGGAATAAGCCCCAGAATCTTCGACTAACTTTTTAAGTACTAGGAGAAGCCTATGCCTTACCGGGAATTCGAAAGGAACCAACCCTAGAATCTCCGACCAATTTTGTAAGTGCTAGCAGGAGCCTATGCCTTACCGGGAATTTGAAGGGAATAAGCCCTGAAATCTCCGACCGACTTCGTAAGAGCTAGTCATAGCCTATGCCTTACCAGAAATTCACTAGGAACCGGACCTAGAATCCCTCACCAAAGTCGGGAACAATCCCTCTTTTTTCAAACCAATTGTTTCGGACAAAATAGAGGTCTTCTATCCTTAATTACCTTTTACAACGAATTCGCAAAGGTCTTTGAGTAAAATATAATTAAGGAGGGGCAACTGTCATACCCCAATTTTGTCCGGGCCTATTTTATTTATTTAAATTTGTAATAAAAAATAAAAATAATATTTTTTGGTCTTAAAATAATAAAGAAGAAGAAGAAAAGGGTTGCAAACAGCATATTTGAGGGGTGCAACTAGCAAACTGCACCCCATCTCCTAAAACCCAACCCAACCAGCCCAATCTCTCACTGTTTACTTGTGCGCCCCCTTTTTTCACGGACAGCGCCTCCCAGGCGCTATTTCCCACTTTTGCTGTGAGCACCTCCCTTTATTTGCGCGTCCCCCCAGCCTATCTCTCCAACGCGGCCCAGCCAAAACTACCCACGCGGCCCACTATTCTGTTCAGCCTAAACCTCACAGAACCTAACCCTAAAAATCACTCACACTCTCAGCGTTGATTTCCTCCCTTTCTCCCTCATTCTTCTTCTTTCTTTCCCTTCCATTTTTCTTCTCTTTTCTTCCCTCTTCAAACCCTAATTCAGCCACCATCCCCTCATTCCTCTCCACCATTTTCGCTCTCTCTCTGTTTCTCTCTCTCTCTCTCTCCTCTCTCTTTCCCCTTCACCTCTCCTCCATCTTTCTCTTCTTCTCTTTATCCCTTCAAACCCTAATCCTTGCAGCCACGTTCCCCTATTTCCTCTCCACAATATTTTCTTTCCCCCTTTTTTTTTTTCTGTTAACACAAAATCGAACCAAATCGTATCCTCTCTCATGATTCGGTCAGAGTTCGAATTTTTAAGGATTTGCTTGAGGAGAAAACGTGCGGATCTCCACCAAATCAAGGAAGTCTTCGACTTTTTTTCTTCTTTTTACGTTTTTTAATTAATTTGATTCGAATCTGAATGTTAATGACTTTGATCTTCTTTTTCAGGGAGTACAAGTATAAAGGGGAAGCGTTCGATCTGGAGAGGGGAGAACGAACCCAGGAGAGTGAACCTAGAAGAAGAAAAGGCTGGAGAACATTGAAACGGAGGGAGCGAACGAGACACAGTCCAGGAAGAAGAAAGCAAGAACCCGTGAGGCTAATTAGAACTAAAATAAACACTTGATTTAGATCTTGGTTCCTTTGTATCCCCAACTTTAGTTTCTGTTTAATTTTCTGGGAAGAGCTCCAACCTAGGTTATCACTTCCTTTTCCTTCTGTAATTTTTAGTCTTTATTCTGTATATCCATGAACTTGGAACTGGATTGTGATTGATGAATTAGCAGTAACAAAGCATGATATAATTTTTTGCTTCATCTTCTTTATTTTTAGGCTTTTATACGTATAATATTCCTAATTGTTTTTTTTTGGTCGTCCCTTTGTTCTGTGCGATGACCTAGTTGGATTAGGGTTAGGGTTTGGCCTTCCAATGGGGCCAAACCCAAGCGAGGGATGAATCTGCAATTTTCATATTTTTAGTGGTTATAATATAAAATTATAAAAATGGGCAAAGTGGGGGCATAAAAGCAAAAACAAGGAGTTTCGAAATTCTTTTTCATTTATGCATTTTCGTTTAAAAATCGAATTTTTATTTAGTCAATAAAATTTGTGAAATCATACTTATTTTTTTTCCTAAAAAGTTTTCTATTTCCTTTTTATTTTATTTTTCTGTGGCACATAAATGAATAAATAAATTTCATAAAGGGAGTATTTCTCTAAGGCAAATATTTTCTTAAAACAATTAAGGGTACCATTTTAAATGGGCGTTATAGAGGTGCTAATACCTTCTCTATACGTAATTAACTCCCGAACCCTTTAAATTTGGTTAAAAGACCATTTTTTCCAATTATTTTCGAAAAAGGTTTTTCCTATCATTTTTCTTAATAAATATAGGTGGCGGCTCCATTGAATTTTTAGAGTGGTTGTCACAACATGCTATAATTTGTATCTATATATGATCTAAATTCATGAGTTATATCTATATATAACAAGTACGGATATAGATCTGGTCACATGCACCACGATTTGTGTCATGTATTCATGCATAAAGCTACAATTGTCGATGAGTTGGCCTCTGGTAGATCTGCTCGCATGGTGTTTGGCTACTAGATAGTTTTTTAACTACTAACTTACAAGTTGCACCAAAAAATAAGAATCTGTTATTGTAGTCCCGATAATAGCTTGCTTACTGAGAAATGAACTTTATTAAAATATAAAATAAGAATGTATAACATTGAAACATGAAAGGAAAGAATATAAGTATACCAAAAGATTAAAAAGGAGAAAGACTCAACTAAGGGTAATAACTCACCAGCAAGGTAGGACTCTGCCTCGGAGGACAACAGCCTAGAACACACAAAGGGCCCTCTCATATCGACGGTAGCCTTGAGGATCCAAAAAAATTTCCTCTCTTTGGGAACTAACTGCCCCGCGGTGGGAGAAAGTACCTCGTCAAGGATGAAGTAGTGGTCACAAGACAAGGAGGTGGCAAAAATGTCCTAACCGGATTCGTTGCGCCAAAAGGGTTACGTATCAGAATAACTTGAAGATGAGGGGGAATGACGAGTGAAGCCTTCGAACGACCCATACACGCACCTACAGAAGGAAATTCTCCATCAAAGCCGAGACAAAAAGGTTGGGCAAAGGAAGGAGGACTCAAAAAATAATTATATGACACAAGGGTTATGCAAGGGATAGAGAGACTCGGTCTCCATAGCCCAGGAGAAAATAACCTAGATGGAGAAGTCTAGAAAAAGGCTCAACTTAGAAGCATGTCATGGTGGAATTATTCCAACCTTTAAAAGGGTCGAGAGGAACTTCTACAAAAGTGTTATGCTACAATTTTCCAAAACCATTGCCTGTAACATCCCGTTTTTCAGAAAATAATATTTAAAGTACAGTTAGACGATAAATAAGCATTAGAAATCCTAATTTGAAAGAAAATAGACTTAGATGTGTTATAGAACACTTAACAGGACCAAAATACCCTTAAGAAGGTCTAGAAACCCCTAGAAATATCTAGAACGAAAGAAATTATGAATATCTCCTTAGCCTCTCGATCGCGACGCGACCAAGATTACACTAGAGACCATCGCGACGCGACGAAAGAAGATTTTGGTATCCTGTAGAGTTTTCAAAGTCGGTGATCACAGCCAATAAACGGGTGATACGTGTCTTTGTTGCGACGCGATGGAGATTTAGTCTTTACTCCTCGCGATGCGATGAATGACGGTGGGTAAGTCGGTGATCACACTCATCCAATGCGTGCCACGTGTCCTAGCTCGTGACGTGACAGGATTTATGTGTATTTCCCATCGCGACGCGATGGACCCAAAATGCCTATAAATACCCCTTCACCCCTCCATTCCCAACTCGCCCCAAATCCCCTTCTCTCTCTAGCTTTCTCTCTCTAGGAACTTCTAAGGAGTGAGTATGTTTTGTGCTTGCCTCTAATAAGGATTTAGCACATCAGAAAACCCTTAGTAAGTAATCCTTGAGATTGAGAAAGGGAGTGAGACTTAGAGGGCCACTAAGGAGCAAGTATGCTCTGCACTTGCCACAAGTGAGGATCTTGTGCATCAAAAAGCCCTTAGTAGGTAAACCTCTAAGAGGGGAGGATGAGAGCGACCTAGTAAGCTAGGTAGGAGTGTCCAGAGGAAAGAGTACGAGGAGCAGCGAGGACACAGAGAGTGGCAGCAGCTGCAACAGTCTTCTAAGCCATGTATGAGATATCTGAACTCTATCCACCAGGGATTGTAGGATTAGAATAAGTGTACAACTAGGCGTAGGGTGACCTAAGCCCTACTATAGGTTGATAACAGCAGCGCCTCAGGAGAGGGGCTGTGATCTGTGATAGCTGAGGACAGTTATCAGAGGTCTGTCAACCATAGGAATGATCTGTTGATATTGATGGATGGATGTGGATTGATGTGATGTTGATTCTGTATAATTGCTTATGATTGTGCGATTGATTGATGGTACACTGGTTAATAATATGATGTAGTGGGTCGCCTGAGCGACACTAGGGTTGATCCATATTGTTGATCAAGGATGGTTAATATAAGTGATGTGTTGGTTGACCTATGTGATACTAGTTGGTAATTAATGTTATGTTGTACTGACAGTTATGCTGTACATGTTGGTAGTTCTTCTTATGTTAAGTTACCAAATAATGCTATGTGTGTGGGCATATGATGAGCTGTTTATCTTATTACGTTGTTGGTAATAGCTGAAATAACAGTAAATTGATAAGCTGAGACTGATAGAGCATGATAAAAGATGAGGTAAGATGTTAACGTTGGTTGAGCTGATAAAGCTAATGAGTGCAGGCTGAGTTGTGTTGTTAGTAATGGTTGAGCCTGTAATATTAAAATGAAATGGTGAATAATGAAACGTTACGAGGGAAGGTTTCATATGCATTGTTGTGTTGTACTCCACCGCCGTGTACATAAGTTGTGCATGAGGCCAGGTGCCAGAGTGCGGGCACGATACGTAGAGTACAGGACTTGTCAGTCCTTGGGGATAGTCTGGGTCCGACGAGGCTCCTAGGTGACCAGTGGTTTGGCCGCCACTGTGTCGAGACGATTGGGTAGCTCAGTTATCCTGACAGGGTACTGTCGTATCATTGTCCATAGTGCCGATCCTGAGTGCCGTCCCGACACCTGTTCCTAACGTCTAAATTGGGGAACAAGGATGCACTCTTAGGGGTACGATGAGCGGGATAGGGGGTGGACAACTGGCTTGACCTATCCATATGTCGGTGGAAGGTTGTTGAGGTATTGTTGACTATAAAAGGCGAAGTGGCTAAGGTGGGGTCCTTCTGCCATTCTTGGAAGTTGTGTGGCCACGTAGGCATATAGAACTCTAGGTGCACGAGTGTGAGAGTGGTTGATCTGTTTATATAAGGTTGTTAATCTATCTATATGTGATTACTGATCTGTTTATGCATGTGAATGCCTTTTTATACATGAATTGTAAGTCCTGCTTTCCCACTGAATGGTGCGTATAATGTGTTGTTATCTCCCGTTTGTTTTTTGTGTCCTGTATATTTCTGTCTACGAAGCTTAACAGGTATCATACAATCCCAGAAAGGAAATGGTTCAGTTGATACACAGCTAGTAAAGTCAGTGTCAGTAGAGGAGAAGTCTAAATTACGGTTTACATTGTATAACTAGGGCCCTATGTAAGGTAACTTCAGATAAATACACTTCTACCTGTTAAATAAAAAAAATTAATTCTACCATTATTAACTAATCACTCATTTAGAGTCTAATTATTACTATATTGTAGCGCTCTGGAATCAGGGTTTTACATTTTGGTATCAGATGGGCCAATTTATGCCTATAAATAGGCCTTGATCCCCTCCACTCAGCCCAAGTTCTTCCAAGGGCATTTGGGAGAGCATGAAGGGCGTGGAGGAGCTCGAGAGAGAGGGAAGAACGAAGGACAAGAGCGGCAACAGTCTTCTAGGCCAGGTAAGGGGGAAGATACCTTAATCTCTAGGGAAAATAGGTAGTAGAGTAGCACTGTTAGCATGTGTAGGGTTCCTTAGCCCTACTAGGGGTTGGTAGTAGCAACACCTTAGGAGAGGGGTTGCGGTGTACAGTGGCTAAGGATAGTCACCGTAGACCTACCAACTGACATATGTCATGTTTATGAGATTAGTAGATAGTCGCTTATGCGACGTTAGGGATAATCTATATGATAATAAGTTATGATAAATCATGGTTGATGATATTCTGAATCATGCCTGATATTTATGTGCTGGTTGCATATAATATCTGTGAGTGTAATGATTGACGTATGGTATTAATGTCAAGGGTGATGCCCTCTAGTTAGTGATTTGTGAATCCCTATATGGTAATGGTAGTTATTACCATCGATACCCTGTGATAGTGGTGATGGTCGGGTCAGTGTACCCGAGGTTGGTGTACCGAGGTATCGACAGAGTGGTGATGAGATAGTCGGTGGTCTTGAGAGAATGGTTTTCGACCAAGACCTTGAGAGAATGGTTCTCGGTCTTTCCGACAAGTATCTCCACGTCCGTGGTACTAAGGTACGAAGTAGTTTGGGGATAGTCACTGACCTTGAGAGAATGGTTCTCGGTCATGTGGACGGTCTCCAGGACTCCACATCTGACAGGTGGACAATCTTGGTCATTCCTGTTATAGGAATGTCGTCCTTGCGCGCAGGACGGTGCCTTACTTCGGTAATTGGGTATGGTAGTATGGGATGCCATAACCAGTGATCGGAGATGGTAGCGTATCAGAATTTGTTCCCGGGACAAACCAACTTATCGTATTTGGTGCCCTAGGACCGGTGATCGGTCTAGTGAGTAGGGCTGGTGATCAACCCGAATGATCAGTGACACTTGTAATTCTGTAATGTAACTGTATGGTCAAGTTGTCGGTATGATGTATTAGTATGGTCTGGTCTGAGATCGTGTGCTCAAGAGTCTGAGTGAGGTATCTGTGGTAACAGTTGTGCTAATATTTGTAATGACGATTGTGTTGATATTAGTCATGGTGTGATGGTATATTGTGCTGGACATAGTAACAGGTATTCTACTATGCTATTTTCCTGTTTAATGGAGGTTAATGGATATCTTACCCCAGTGGTTTCTTGTGTATTTTTATTGTATGTTATTATATAACAGATGGACAAGAATAACCTGTAAGAAGTGGATGAAAAGTTTTTGAGTAGCCTGCTTGGAGGCAAAGATGAATACGTACGTCACGGCCAGTGTGTCTTTTGTCACCCATGTGGGTGTAGAGTCATGTTTGTACTTGTATATATGATATGTTTTGAAATAAATAAATTATGTATTTGTCTTAGTTGAACTACTTTTGTACTAAATAAATAAAGTTACGCCCTGTTTCGGAAGAGTGTTACAAAATACATCATAAGTTTCCTAAAGGAAGGTAGTTCCGAGCTAAAGCTATACAAGTCGGAAATGTTGAAGTATAAAATATATCTAGCTGATGGAAGGTCACGACTGAGAGGAAACTTCACACTAGTTGATCACTCCATCCAAGGCATGACATCACAGAAGTCACGATCTCGGAGGAAGGCGTGAACCTATCAAATTCCTGGGGATGGCATCCGAATCCCGCCAAGATAAAGGAAGGGAACCCGACATAGGAGCTACCAACCCAATATAAGAATTACCTCGAAAAAACCCACATAATCCCCCAGAAGCCTCGGTGCAAACCCCAAACTTCACACTCCAAGTTTGAGATCATATGTTTGCTTCCCCAGGGATCAGTGGGATAGCTAAGCACATATAAACCTAAGGAATGTCGACTTCATCACATAATTCATCGAAGGCAGATTCCACAACTCACTCTCACCACTGAGTTCTAGATAAATCTGCTGGATTAGGCCATCAGATTTATCTAAACACTCAGCAACGACAGAAAGTTACATAGCTTCAAAGAGAAAGAATACGAGAATACAATGAGAAGATTAATCATCATAGGAGATGAAGCATTAATTAATATAACACAAGTGCATAAACCAACATGAAGACCATCAATGCCTATAATTATGACACTAAAGTCGTGAATTACCTAAGCATGCGCCACAACTGCCTGGAAAGTAATATTGATTAGCCTACTCATAAAAATTTGAGCAGTGACAAGACTATTGAGACAAAATTCTCGAGGTGGTGAGTAACATCTTAACACTGACCTTCAGGCTAAACTAACTTACCCCAATTTGGTACCGAGCTGGGGGCAACTGATCCGGGCATGAATGAAAGCCCAATAATGGATAAAACTTAGACTAGTGGCTAAGAGGTCACACCCACACGGTATGGATTACTAAGGAAGCTCATGCCGCATCAAGAGAGTTCACCATCAGACAAACCCTCCAGTACAAAAGAATGAAGCGACATTAAGTAAGGAAGACCTTACTTCCTCATCATTAACGCTGATAAAGGAAACTTTTAGTAACACACAAATAATACCCCAAGAGAGATGGGTATCTCGGTAACAAAGGATATCTACCCCGATACTAGGATATTGCTCAAGGCTGATGTATCACCTCGACAAATGAAGATAAATTCAAGGGTCCGTCAACTCTATATAAAGGGAATTGCATCTTCAAGCAAAGATATGGTTTTTGTCTATTCTTCAAGTCTAAGACTAATACACATACTAACTTGAGTGTCAGAGTGCCTTTGTAGGTACCACCGCCGCCGCTTTCAATTGGGCCATATAGAACGGACTTCTTCGTGGATAACACAGAGATCACCCAATTCTAACTCAAGCCTGTTGGAGAAATATGACAGAGTGGGTACCTTTCTTAATAACTTTCTCTAAACTTTTTAGCTTATGCGGGTGTTTACTTATTCCAACTTTTTATATATTAAAAAAAGGTAGGTAAATTAAATATAAAGTTTCTTATCTTATAATTTTCTAGTCAATAGTAATTTCCTAATTAACGGGTAAGTTGGTAAGTTAATACTCCCTCTATTCCAAAATATTTGATGTTTAAGGTTGTGGTACACCTATTAAGAAATCATTAAATGGTATATACCTAGACTAAAATACCCTTATTTAATCATGCCTAGAAACTATGTAATGTGATTATTCTCATTGATGAGTGATTAGCTATTGGCTTGGTAACTACAATAGTCTCGTAATAAACACGTAGTATTAATTGGAATCAAGGATATGTTTGAAAAAAATGCATTAATTTAGTCTTAGATTTATAAAATATCAAAAGTTTTAGAACAAAACTAAAATACTAAAATATTAAATGTTTTGTAACGAATGAAGTATTACTTTTCTGATTAATCATTAATATGTAAGCTCACAAAGAGATAAAATCATTATCCAACCAATAGGGATCGATACATATGATTGGAACTTTTGGTCGCACTATAGCTATCGCTTGGCTTGGAATCCAAAATTCTAACCTTAGATGAGGTGTGCTCTAACGTGGTCAAACTAAAATTTTGTTTCTGGGACCAAGAGCATCTTCTTCCCTAACATGTGAAAGACTTGTACGGTTGAGTGATAAAAACGGAGACGTTTTAATGTTAATTTACTTTCATCCCTAAATATAAGTTATTTTGACAGAAACACACAAATTAAAAAAATTAATTAATTTATTTAATGTGTCTATAATGTGTACTATTTTTTTAAAATTACTCTTTAATTATTGATTTAAGAGAGAAATAGTCACCTCATTTACTATTGACTATAAAAATAATATAAATTAATTAGGGGTATTCTTATAAAAAAATAATTAATATACCTAGTAATTTAGAAATAGACTTATAAAAAAAAAGACAATTTTTTTTTCCAAATAGTACTTATATTCATGGACGAGGTATTACGTTGATTTGAAAATTAAATTCAAAATTAGATATTTAAGGGATGAAAATCTTTTTCACACGATCATCATGTATTCTTGGTCAAAATGAATTTAATGTGTAGGTTGAAAATCCAGAAAATTTTGGTTTTTCCCATTAAAAATTCACCTTGTTGAAAAGACTTCTGCCAACACCCAAGCTGAGCCGTTAATTGCGTCAAAAAAAAGCTGGGGCATTAATAACACGATGTGGATGGTAATTAAATATCGACAAGTTTATCGTTTTCATTTGGTCCATAACGATTTTTTTTTTTTGATGAAACCATAACGAAAATTCTTCTTTGCGATTATGTGATTGTCAAGATATTGAAAGGATAATCTTATGCAACGGTGAGATCTAAAGTGAACCTTTACACATATGATTCGTGGGTGAACTATGATTAATAACCGTTGATCAAAAAGTTTTACCGGATGCTATGATACACCTTATCTATAATATAATTTTTTCCACCTTCCTCTCTTTTTCTCTCTTCTTGTCCCCCTGCAGTCATCTCTCTCCTTTGCCATTTCTCTCCCGTTCTCCTCTCTCACGTTCCAACACAAATCATCAAATTGGGAGAAGGAGAAGTATTGCACAAAACAGAAACAGAGAGAGGGAATTTTAGAAAAAAAACACGTAGAATTTCCTAGAATTCCCGAATTTTTGATTGCCTTTTTTTATCTGCTAATTTCTATATATTATTTAATAACTTGAACAGTGCTATTCACGCTCCACTCTATCTAATCGGCTTTTCTTTCTTTAACAAAAATTTGTGATTTTTTTCCAACTCACTAAAAGCAAAAAAGTGGAGCACAAGTAGCACTACTCATAGAAAGGGTTCAAAAAAACAAGAACCAAGAGAAAAATGAAACATCTTGAAATAGTGATTCCTAGGTTAATAGCTAACATAGTTAACTTAATTTAACTCCTTTTATTGTTGTTGTCTTGGAGGAAATCGTGCAAAACAATGCTTTTGCATTTTGGGCATTTAAGATCATCCTCAGAGAGCATGACATGCAAAAGACAACGAGAACACCCTACAAGAACCATGGAAGTGGCTTCAGGGCTGTTAGAATATTTAATATCTTCTTGGTTTAGCTCAGTTGAGATACAAGAGCTTGGTGGTGATGTTGGTGACATTGTTGCTGATCTTGTTGTCTCTGTTTTTTGCTATTTGGTTGACGGTTGTTGGAAGGGTTGGCGGTGATACCATGCGCAGTGGCTTGCGGATGAAAAGAAGAATAAATTTGGGTGAATTGATGTGATGGTGCTGAATGGATTGGTTCTCGCTTTTGCTGGTTCTCGTCGGGGAGAGGTGGGAAAGGGTGGAGGCAGTGATTGTGTGGGGGAAGGGGTAGACCTAGTTTGAGTGAGGGTGAGATCAGAACCCTTGATCCAATGGTCCACCGGTGAACCACATGATACAGTGGTTCACCGTAGAAGTCACCTTTTAACATTCAAGTAAAAAAGTACTCCCTCTAATTCAAAATAAGTAGTATCGTTTAAAGTTTTTTTACACAGATTAAGAAAGACAATAAATAAATGAATGTGAGTAACAATTTTATAAAATTATCCTTACTGACCATTAGTTGTTATAAATGTATAGTAGAGTATAGTTACTTGAGATTGATGCACACATTATTAACTTGGGGATACAATTGGAAAAAAATTAATTAATGTTACATTGAAAAGATAAAATGACACTTATTTTAAAATATTTTTTCTTTCCTAAAACGACACTTATTTTAAAACGGAGGGAGTAGAAAAAAAAGTAAGTAAATTTATATGGTGATTAAATATGTAATTATTACATAATTTATTTTATATTTTGTTATATAGTTCAGTGTGATTAAATATCATTTGTACTCCTCTTCAATATGTCAACTAGCGTAATAACCCATAATAACCCGTGGGATGCACGGGTGAGATTTTAAAGTTACAAATCATGTGGAAAAAAAAGATGAAGTTATTATATAATAACAAATAGTAATATGACTTTAAGGTGAATATATAGTAAGAATTAATAATAAAAACTAAAATTAATATAATGAATGTGGAGCTGCCACGTGACATGAGTCTACGTGGCAAAACTCTATTTTATAAAATATAGTAGATAGTGATGGTGTTGATAGTACTACTCTAGTAGAAATAGATAACTAAAAAATTAATTCAGATGTTTAGGCAAAAATTAAAAAAAAATTGAAATTAATTTAGGTAAAAAAATTAATGATTTATATGGTGGCACATGACTTAGATAATATTTTGATTATATAAAAAATATAATATTTTGATTGAATGACAAATGTTCAGATATGAGAATTAATTTAATGATATGCTTTAATTTATTACATTTTGAATTTGAATTAATTCAAATTTGATTGAATGGTAAAAGTGCAGATATGAGTATTAATTAATTGATATACCTTAATTAATAAAATATCATGAATTTTTTTTGACAGAAAATGAAATATTATGAATTAAAAAATAAAAAATATATTTTATATTTTGGTGGGAAAAGAGTGAATGTGGAGCTGCCACGCGACATGAGTCTATGTGGCAAAATTCCATTTTATATGATATAGTATATCCGTAAGAACTTTTGTTTCTTGATTTTTAAACTTTTGTTATCCAACGTTGGACTTTAATTAGTTTGAATCTAGTTTAGGAAATTCATTTAAAAGACTTGAACTTTTTTAATATTTTTTTTTTCATTCACAATAATCAATTTTAAGACCTCACTTAAAGAAATCAAGCTCTTTATTGATTATATTACAAATTTATCATTCTTTATTATAAGATGTTATTTACAAATTTATAAAAGGTTTTTTGGGCAATGTTTCTTGGTTTGGACTTCACAATACTTGCATTCTCAAAATGCCTAGGATTACTGGCCATGTGGAGAGTTAAGTATGTAATTCCATCCACTTAATTTAATTCAAGTGTGTTATTTATTTTTCTTTACTCTTTTGCATCCTCTATTCTACATTATACAAATTCTCCTCAATTTGTTTCTTGAAATTTATCTTTTTGAAATATTTTTGTTTGTATACAAAATTGTTTGTATACGTATAATTGTTAGTAATTGAAAATTCTTAAAAGTTATTTAACATTTGTAATTCTATCAGCTAAAGATTTCTCAAGAGGACTTGATTCGAGTCCCATGTTTTCTCTTCGAATCAAACCTGCAAAAATTTGCAGTAAACAGATACCAACAGTTGATCAGTAATACGGTGGCTTCTTGGGTGAATTTTCTCACCTTGTGGTTAACCGGTGAACCACTTATAATATACCGTTGGATCTATTAAAAAATATCTAAGGGTTCAGATATATTGAAAAAAAAAAGAGTTATGCCTACACCTCTCTCCACCCAATTCCTGCCCCACATCTCCCTCGCCTGTGATACCCACACCGGTTTCTAGATCTGGTTGTTTCCTTGCCCTCTTCTTCCGTAAAGCTTGAAGTTTTCTGCACGATTTGGTTTTTTTTCTTTGTATTATTCATTAAATGTGTTCGAATCTAGTTTTTGTGTGGGTCTGCAACGGAACGCGTGAGGTGGGAAATGCAAGAAGAAATCACGAAGAATATAGAGGAGAGCCCTCGCGAAAATGTGGTGGCGAAGAAGGAGGTGTTATCGAGATGACAACGCGACAAAGGGCGAGGAAGACTAGGATCACAGCGGCGCGACGAGGAGTCGTGTGCTCCGACTCGATGACGGACAATCGGGTCGATCCGACCAAGGCTGAGCTGGGTGATTTCAGGGGGGCCGGCGATGGAGGCGGCACGGGTGTTGTGCCGGAGTTAAGACAGGGAACCTCCCTTTCTCTCTTTCTCAGTTTCTCTTCCTTCCTCAATCTCTCTTTCTATGTTTTCTTCGTTACTTATTGATTTTCTTTTCGTATTAATACTGACTTTATTTCTTCAACTATTTTCAACACGGAGTAAGTATAGACATAATATTGATCATAGAGATAGTTCCATGGTGAATCGATGGGAGATAGCCTCATTATCACTGCTTTGGTTGACTAGTTCACGAACTAGAAGGCCACGGTGGAATCATTCTTTTCTATTACATTTTATTATTTATTGCTAATGATACTGGTATGTGATAGAAAAGAAGGTAAAAAGTACCTTGATGGAGATTGGTGAAACTCAGGGATCACATTCGGCGGTTTGAAATGGTAGAAGAGAGAAAAGGAAAGACTTGATCCGGTGTAGAGGGTGCATCATAAGGTGTGGTAGAACTGTGAGATCCAATAGTTATTATTCATGGTTCACAATGAACCACTTAAATGGTGGTTCACCCTAGATGCCACCCAGTAATACATATTAGTTCAAATGGTAAAGTGTTTGCTTTTCTTAATTAGTGCTTTTCTTAACTAGTCGAGGTCTTGAGTTTAAGTTTTATAATAAAACAGTTGATATTGAGAGAGCTTTGTCCCTATACTATGTCTTTACGCCACTTGACACAAATTAATTTAAGATCAATTTGTTTTTTGGATTCCAAAGGTGAAAAATAAAGTGATGCCAGTTGTAATAATTTGTTATAATATTATCTTAAAGTTCCCATATTTATGAATAAGTTAAGTATATATTTTCACCAATCAAAATTGATAAATTTTGATTTTATTTCCAATTTAAATTTTATTCGCTTTTAGCTCCTGTATTAACCCAACAAAAATAGTGTGTTTTAAAAAACAACTAGTGTATTTTTTTTTAACTGGCAAAATTATCGAGTCACTTAAAAAATATGAACAGCCAAAAATATTTTTTTAAAAAATAGAAAAAAATATCAAAGATTTATTTCTAATATAATAAGAAATAGTCTTGAGTAATTTCCCGTTTCTTACAAAAAAAAATCTTGAGTAATATATGCAATAGAGTATAAGACTGAAAAAGAAAAGTGTATATGAGAAAAGAAAAAATAAAAAAAGAACTAAAAAGGAGAGATAAGAAAAAAAGAACATACATGAAAGGAAAAAAAGAGTTGATGAGTCGAGAAAGAAAGTGAAAAAGGGTCACGATAATAACAAAGTGGGAAAACATGCCAAAAAATGTATCAGAGAAATTTGGGATGCCCTATAAATAATTTAACTTAATTTTAAATTTTAAATTTGAATTTGAACTACAAAAATAAATGGTGAATATTGATATGGTTAATTATTAGTGATTGATATACTCATTGAAAACATGTAAACCATTAAAAGAATATATTTTTAATTTTTGTTACCACAATTAATTGAGATTTGATAATAATGATTGTCATAAAATTATGATTAAAAAATAAAATAAATAAAAAATAAAATTGATTTAGGCGGGAAATATATAAACCTGTAAAACTTCATTTTATATAATATATAATTGATAAGTTAGACTGAATCTAAATTCAGAGTATTATGTCCAATTGTGAAACCTAAACATGCCCAGTTTAGCGGGTATAAATCTTGTTTTTAAAAAACACAAGCCAACCTTTTTAAAAGTTTAACTAAACTTGAAATCTTATTTAAAAGTGTATTTTGCATTAAGTTTTGCAAATAAGTTATAAGACTATCACCAATATAGTGCTTGGTCAGGGAGAAACCGAGGGAATCAAGAGGAGAAGAGGAGAGAGAATATTTTAAATCTTTATTGTTTGATTTTATTTTTTGGAAGTGAAGAGAGCATAGCAAAATTATTTCATACTCAATTTTTGCTCCACTTCAATTTGAGAAGATTTGAAAGGGAGAAAAGATGAATTTATAAAATTTTAAGTATATTGGCTAAAGTATTCTTACATGAAAAGCTATAAAAGCATAAATAGTAAATTAGTTCTTTCGTTTTTTCTTTGTGAACCAAATAAAGAGATGGTTATCTCTTTCTTTCCTCCTTTCCCCTCAATCAAACAAAATAATAAATTCCTTACTTCTCCTCCCTCCCATCATTTGAACCAACAGTTGTGTAGATAAGTTTATTTACTCAACTCTATAAGAAACAATAAAAATATTATTATTATATTAATCATATTTATTAAAATAGACCTTTTAAATCTAAAAGACTTTTTGATTACCTAAATTCTAGTATTTTTAGCAAAAGAACATTTTAAAAAAGTCTTTACCTAATTTATTTAGTAAATAAATCTAACTGATAACCTATCTCATGTAGGCTAGATCATATAGTTCATGATTTATTTCCATCTCTACTCAGCGAGATACCGAAGAATAAACACACGATTTTTGTATTTTTAAGGAGTGAAAACCAATTTTTTTTTTTTTAAAAAAAGGAGCAAGAGCCAATAAATTTTAATATAAGGATGAAAATGGTATTCAATCCTTTGTGAATTGCTACCATCCAACCTAGATATAGGTAATTTCAAACCTTACGGGAATAGGTAGCAGCATATAATTGGACCTCCAACTTGATAATGTGTAGCAATTAACAATTATTTTCAAGGAAAATTTTATACACGTTATAAACTCTTCTCAGAGCAGACTTTGGATACTTCAAATTGTGACCAAGTTAACCTTCACCCCTATATATGTATGGTGATGGAAACTTCTGCAAGCTAATCACTTATATATGATTTTGGAAAGTGACAAGACAATTGAAGTTACAGAGGGTTCCCTTTGACTTCTGCTGTTTCTTCTCTGAGTAAAACTCTCTTCAGCTTTTTCCATTCTTGAAAAAAGCCTCTATAGTTTCTATACCTTCCTTCCTAAGACTCTCACTGCTGAAACCAAGGAGTACAGTGAGTGAAAGAGGGAGAGAAAGAGATGGGAAGAGCTCCTTGCTGCGACAAGGCTAATGTTAAGAAAGGGCCATGGTCTCCTGAAGAAGATGCAAAGCTAAAAGAATTCATAGAGAAACATGGAACTGGAGGGAACTGGATTGCTCTTCCAAAAAAAGCTGGTAAGTTAGTACATCACATGCATGAAGACACTATATATTACATATGTATGTGTATATATATGATATGATTTGTTTCCTTTGTCTTGTGTTCTTTGACATGATTTGTTTTCTGCAGGTTTGAAAAGGTGTGGCAAGAGTTGTAGATTAAGATGGCTTAATTATCTCAGACCCAACATTAAGCATGGCGAGTTCTCTGACTCAGAAGATAAAATTATATGCAGCCTCTTTGCTAGCATTGGAAGCAGGTAGTCTTCTTTTTTTCCACTTAATTTCCATTGAAAACCACCATATAAGGTTTTAAAAAAAGTCCATCACCGCGATTGGGTCGCGTTATTAAATTTTTTGATGTCTCTATGACCGCAACGTGATCGGAAGAATTGCAACGCGACTGCGATTTATGACATTGACCATATTTAATATATATACTTGGTTTTTTTAGATGTTCTGCATCATCTTATGCATTCCAACTTAAGATCTGTTATGAGTGATAACAACTTAGATTATTAGTAATGTTTCTTATTGTGCAGGTGGTCAATAATAGCATCTCAGTTGCCAGGCAGGACTGATAATGATATAAAGAACTACTGGAACACCAAGCTTAAGAAAAAGATTATGGCCATGAATCATTCAGTGGGGAAGAAACCTCAACAAGTTACTCTTTTATCCATCCTTCAAAATTCAACACAATCTCCATCATCATCATTCAAAGACAGCACCAACAACTCATACTACCACTCCCATGGTACTTTCACAGGATCTGTGTCCTCTCTTTTGAGTGAAAAAAATTCTTCTACTTCTGCTTCTGCTGCTAATTCCATTTTCCAAGCACAAGAAAGTTTCATTGGTCCTACTCAAAAGTGCCAATTTAAAGATAGCAATAACATTGGCAACTTTGTGTTTGGAGGTGAAGCTACTAGTTGCAGCTCTTCTGATGGGAGCTGCAACAACCTGCAGATAAGTCATGTGACAGAACAAGAGATTGTACATGGTGAAGGGTGTGGTGATGATGCAACTTTTGTGGAGCAGATAGGTGCGGTTAATTACCTCTACAGTGAGGTGGAAGATACTCAGAAATTGATGTTCTCCTCCAATGGGTGGACAGAGAAACAAAATGGATTGTGGGGAGAAAATGAAAATCCATTGGATGATTATGGTGTTGAAGAAATCAAAGAGCTAATAAGCAGTACTAGTAGTTGCAACAACTTTTTGTTTGATGACAAAAAGACAGAGGAAAAGGTCATGTACTACTGATGCTGACTATGTGGTTAAAATGGAGAAGATTTTGTAGAGATTTCAGGGTTGGACTGAGTTTGTGACTTTGTGGGATGGGTTTTTAAGTAATGAATTTGAATAGAATTTTCAAAGTTTCTTTTTCTTGCAATTACATATATGGCCGAGGTAACCCCACCCACTTAAACCATATAAAGATGTCCATAAGAAATAAACGCCTTGATACTGAGTACCTTGTAATCCCTAATTATCTTTCAAACATCAAAAAGAGGCTTGGAAAAGTTATCCACTAAAACTTTTCATGTATCGCATGCATTATCTTTTTCTTGGTGAATTATTGCATGCAATATCGAATATCATGCTTACTTTTTTTTTTTTTATGTATAATGAAGTCAATCATGGACTTAAGTGCAAAAATATCAAAGTCAGGGTTATACGTAGATAGTGTTACTTTGTTTCACGAAATTGATTTTGACTTTAAATCTCGATTTAACTAGAAGTTAGAACTGGCCCAATTTTTAAGTAGGTATAAAGCAAACTTTTTAGTGAAATATTTTTAATTCAACAAAAATAAAATTTGGGGCATTATTTTTTTAAATGACAGGCCTAAATTTTTCTTAAAAAAAAAGACCTAATTTTTAAACAAAAATTGACTAGGAAAGAAGAGGTCTAAAGCGATTGCTTTGGTAGCTTTACCGTAGGATCGACTCTGCTAGAAGTGACAAAAAAATAACTTGTGTTGGATTGCAAAATTGTTTTGAGTCAAATCATCTAAACATAAATCATTTTATTTCAAACTCAATTATCAATAAATCATGTTTACAAAATCAATTCTATTCAAAATCATGTTTGTCAAATGCTCACCTTAGCACAGTGTTTGGTTTGATGTCCAACATGCGCTCTGACACGTGTTGGATGTTGATGCTTAACCAATCACATGCAAATGCTAATTAGGACAAGAGAGGCAACACAGTACAAACGGGATTATAAGTATACAAATGAAGAGTAGAAATACTAAAAGTACAAACTAGTTTACGAATTTAATTGCGACATATCTATTTTAAATTGAAGGGCGAGAACAATTGTGTTAAATATTAAGCATCACTGATATAGCAAAAAAACTATACGATCAGAAGAAAATCACATCACCTGTACTGTTACCATAAGCATGTGAAACTTGCTTCTTTAATGATAATGATGATGGTGATACATATGGTATCTCATAATTGAGGCATGGCGCGGCAATCATGGCATGACTTTGAGAAAAAAAATGTATTAGATTCGTAGACACCACATATAGCTAAGTTTAACGCAGCATGTTATGATGGAGTTTTATGGTTTAATTATTCAGTATAAGACAATACATCATCTCCATCAAAATAATTTTTTAAAAGCCATAGGATTAGGACTTGCAAACAATACGGGCTATCAATTTTGATCTGAAAGCGAGTTATCTATAAATAAATTCAACTTGGGGAACATGGATTTAAAAAATGGTATTAAATTAAAGCATGTATATATGATTCAGCATTTCAACTGATAAAATAATCGCAATTGGACATGAGTCCATAGTCATATAGGGCTCTAAAAATGTACGAATATTAATTTTAAGACAACTATATGTCTTTCTTGGATACGACACTTGTTGGTGAATTATTTAGAAGAGATCGAGAATAGATTAGTTAGATGTTCCAATGGGAATAATAAGAGATAGAACCGTGAGATATTATAAAGACTAATAGAGATTAAAATATCATAAGAGTGTCTCAAAGCAATGAGAACGAGGTTTTACTAGGAAATGTTTTTCTACTGCGTGTAAATGTCAAATAAGCCACTCTTAGCATCACAAAATTCCATTATAACTGGCATCTAGCTACTTTGTTTCATGCGAATTGGTTTTCCCAAACGCTTTTAAGTTTGAGTATTCTTAATTATGCGCAAGAAGAAGGAAATGTTCAAAGAATTGGACTTTTATCTTATAAAAAAAAAGAATTGGACTTTTAGATATTTGTTTTAAATAGAGTTGGACAATAAACAACAACGTGACAATGTCATTACCCGAAAAAAATGTGACAATGTCAGTATGCTTTTCGTAGTTTATTGACCACCACTACAATGACTTGATCTTCCTATTACTGTTACTCTCCGTTCTAAAATTAGTGTCATTTTAGAAGAAAAAATATATATTTTAAAATAGTTCTCTTTATCTTTTTAATGTAATATTAATTAAATTTTTCAATTGTATGCCAAATTAATACTGTGTACATCACTCCCCAGTAACTATACTCAACTATGCATCTATAACAACTAGGGCTGGACACGAGTCGAGTTGAGTCGAGCTTGACTCAGCTCGGCTCGACTCGATAAGAATTTATTCGGCTCAAAACTCGACTCGACTCGATATGAACTTTTTTTTTCAGCTCGAACTCGACTCGACTTTAAGCTCGCGAGCAGCTCGGTTCAGCTCGTTAGCTCGAATCACTCGGTTCATACTTTTTGTTTACCAGTCAAATGAATACAAAATATCAAGCATAAAAATACAGCAATAACAAAATTTAATGGAAACAATTCTTACTACTCTCTCCATCAAAACCAAATAGAAATGCAGATACATACAGCAATAACAAAGATATTAACAAAGATTTCCATAAAAAAAAGCCATTAACGAATAAGGAAATGAGAAGAAGAAACCCCCGCATGGGCCCATAGTCGTCGTTGCAACACCCACGCCAACCGTCAACACACCTCCCCCATTCAGGCACCACAGGAAGCATCACAAAACCCTTCAACTCCCTAAGTGCGTGAACCCCTCATCGCCATCATCTTCTTCCTCGTGCGAGCTCGTAATCAAGACCTTGCCTCGGTTCATTAATCGACTGTCCATCCACCACAATCACCACTTCAGATTTCCTATCGATGTCTCATCCAGCGTTGTTACGCCATCTCGAGCACTCGGGACCAAAAGCGGTAGGTAGAGAGAAGGAGAGGCAATTTGAGGGTTAGGGTTGGAGGTAGCGGAAGAAGATAAAGGAAGGATAGAAAAGAGAAGGGCGGAGAGAGAAGACGAGAAAGAGAAGGAGGGAGGGAGAACGAGATCGTGGCCATGGCCTTTGGCCGGGAGAAGAGGAATCGAGAGAGAAGAGAGTGTAGAGCGCTGATTAGGTTTTGAGGCAAATGAGGAAGTTAGGGTTTATTTTTGGGTTTGAGGTGGTGGGCAGCGTGGCCTCGAACAAAAGAAAAAAGGCGTGCTTTGTTTGCTAGTTTAAAGCCAGACGATGTGGAGTATTGGGCCTGGGTGTCCACTAGTTGATTGCTAGTGGCACCCCCAATTTCATTATTTGCATCCTATTTTTAAACCAAAATATTATTATTGTTTTCTATTTTATTTTTTATCTATTACTATTTGTTTATTACTATATATATATATATCGAGCTAGCTCATGAACCAAACGAGTCGAGCTATGCTTAGCTCAAGCTTAGTTCATTTATTTAACGAGCTCAATTTTCAGCTCAAGTTCAGCTCATTTGGTTCGTGAACCAAGTGCAACGGGCTAATTATCGAGTCGAGTCTCGGACTTGGTTCGAGCAGCTCAACTCATTTCCAGCCCTAATAACAACGAATGGTTAACAAGGATAATCTTATAAAATTATTACTTATATTTATTTATTTATTATCTTTCTTAATCTATATAAAAAAACTTTAAACGACACTTATTTAGAAATGGATGAAATAGTTTCTAGTGCAGGTCAACTATTCCATTCATCGTTATTTAGTAATGAATTTTTCGCATAGGCATGGACGAAATCACATGAAGATAAACTATTGACCTTATTTGTTTTGAGCAAAAAATTATTGACCTTCAGCAATGTCATATAAGTAAAAGCCAAAAGCCAAAAAATTATGAAGATAAACTTTTTTTTTCTTTTTCGAGCTGATCCTTTATATTTCAAAAATTATATCAATAAGGTCTCTATTTTATTCCTTTTTTTTTTAAAAAAAATGGACCATATGTGTATATTTTTGGTAACATAAGGGACTTATTTGAAACAAAAAAAAAGAGGGACCATATTGATAAAACTTTTACACATATGAGACCAATTCAAAAATTTTAATACATAAGGGACTAAACTGAAACCTAAAATAAACATAAAAGATTAAAAGTATAATTTAGTTAAAAAAAAAATACTAGTACATTTTTTGTGCATTCCACTGGAAGTTTATGGCCGGTTTCACTCGCATTAAACTTGACTTGACTTAAGCCTATTTATTGAAGTAATGTTTAGATCAAGATTAGATATTTGGCTTTGGTCTTCCAAAAATTTGAAAAGTTCATTTTTAGTCCCAAATTTTTTTTTGAAGATTTTTAGTCCCCCAAATTTGAAAATATTTTTCCGTTGATCCCTATTGCCGATGCCGTTTCGTGGCGCTTATGTGGCGGGGACTAAAAAACAAATTTTTAAAAATTTTGGGGACTAAAAATAAACTTTTAGAATTTTTAAGGGACTAAAATCATAACGGCGTCAGCGACTGATGTGTCAAAATCGCAAGTATACGATCTTGTCAAGTTATAGTATAAAAGATTATCGTCTCCACAGAGAATTGAAATGATTACTGCTCCACTTAAATCAATTTGTTATTTAGACAAATGATTCGAGGTGAACTTTAAATAAAAAGTGTATAAAAATTAAGTAGAAAAGAGATTATAAAATATTTAAGAAGGGAATTAGATAATAAAAGCACTAAGGTAATGAGTTCAATAATATTTATATCTGTGTATTTGATTAATTTATAAAATGAGTAACAATTCTTACTGATTACCAATCATCTATTCAAAAGCTATTAACACCTAATGATCATGCAATATTAACAGTCTTCCTCCTAATTTATTACTTTGTTTGATCATTCAAAACAAGTAAATAGATAGAGCATAAAGCATCAATAGATTTATCAATTCAATGACTGACTGAAAATGAACATGCAATCATTGATCCGGCAGAGCATGTAGATTCAATTTATTCCCAGAGTTTCGTTAATTAATTCAAGGTACGATCGTCGAACAATTAATTAGCTGTGTAAAGAGTAGCTAATTCTTTTTAAAGTAAAATTACCAGGAATAATTTAATCAAAAAGACTTAAACATTCATTTCATAAATCATAAAGATACCACAGATAAAGTAAAAGATCTTCCGTCACCTCAATGATGGGGTTAGTTCCTAAACATATTTGAAGATAACAACAACATGTTTACAAAAGACATATTTAAAACTAAAACTGGCAGAACAATTACAAAGTAAGATTAGAAGTTTACAAGAGAAGAAGAGAATTGCGAGAGAATCAATCCCGGGAGAGGGCTTCAAATGTTCTGCTGAGCGTTCCTTTTATAGGCAAAAATTTGAGTTCAGCACGGCCGTTCTCCAAGGCTGTGCTCCCTTTACTACCTGTTTACGCGTCTGCGCTTGCCGACATAGTCACCTGAGATTTTTTTTCTGTTGAGCACGGCCGTGCTAGTCAATGAAGAGGCCCTGCTCTGCTTCTTAAACCGCCTCAAGGCGGTGCTGCCATGTACAGGCCGTGTTGAAGGCTGGTTTAGCATTCTGGGCCTAGTTTTGGCCCAATTTCAAGCCAATAATTGTATTTGACCACCATATTGTCTAATTTTCCTTTTCTGCATAATTTAGATTAAAAGAGAGTGAATTTCAATTGATAATATTCAATAATTATTCAAATCACATTCTAATATCCTTATAAAAATGATGCAATATTGGTGTTATCAGCGACAGGGACCAACGAAAAAATATTTTCAAATTTAGGGGACTAAAAACTTTCAATTTTTTTTGAGGCCTAAAAATGAACTTTGCAAATTTTTTGGGGACTAATTTCATATTTAAGCCTAGATATTTTAATGAGCTGATTACTCGTGAATTTTTGGATCGAATTCGATCCTTTGGGCCATAACTTTTGGGCTTTGAACAATTAAATTAAATGTTAATCTTAAGACAACCGCTAAAGTAATTTACTACTACACCCCTATTTAACCGAAGAAGGAAATAACACTATTGTCACACATATTTATCTCACTAAAATGCTCAAACATATAAAACTAGAAATTGGAAAGTAAAAAAAAAAAAAAAACTCATCAATTTTGGGAATATTACATTACTCTCTCCCGTTGAAAAATTTTACCCTATAAAATTGAGTGCATTATGCATCTGTGGAAAATAAATACAGACACTCGGTCCTCATGTCCTCCTCTAATTCCCACGTGGCCTCCTCGAGTGTTAATCCCTCCCAAATGATCATCACCAAGGGAATGGTCTTGTTTCTCGGGGTTTTTCAGACTTTGGTCAAGCACCCATTGTGGGAGAGTACCTCCCCCTAACATTGGTCACACTTACAATAGTGTTGATGTGAGGTGAAGAAAACTTGCTTTATTTCCCATGGGATAGATTCAGGGTGCAGAACTTCTAAGAACCAAATGCAATCATTAATACAAATTATGAGGAGGAGGAGATAACAACCTGTTTACTGGGTTTTTGGTACAGACGCGGAAATCGTCCGACAAGCCAAAAACGAATCAAATGATTATTTTCAAACGATGTGAGTCCTACAAGTTAACATGGTAATCTAGTCAAATGATGGGTTTTATACTTGGACATAGTAATTTGTCAAGAAATCAGGCTTAGCCGCTCGAGGCCAAGGATTTTGCCAGAATCACTGTGAGGCTCAACTTGATGGTTACGCCAAGGGCCCTCGTTGAGTGGACGGTTATGAAAATAAAAATTGAGAGGGAAAGCAGTTTTAATGGGAGTTGGAGAAACGGGGATGAGACAAAACACGAGTTTGAAAACGATGAACGTACATAATGATTTTATTTTTAGATTTTTTGTGTTTTGAAAGACTGAAAGTAAACAAAAATGCAAGTAAAATCGTGCTGGAAGTAAATTGTATGAAAAGTAAAGAAAGTTTGAAAGAAAAAAGTGCAGAAATTTAAAGGTGCAGAAATGTAAAGTGCAATGAAGTAAAGTGCAAGAAAGTAAGGTGCAGGAAGATAAAAATGCAAGAATGTAAATGACTGGAATGTTAAATTGCAATGAAAGAAAAGGGGTGGAAGGAGTACTTGATCTCAAACTGCGAGTCTGTTGTGTGTTGAGATGTTGAGAAATCGATCAAGTATCCAACAATTAATACATCGTTCGACCTCCTATTTATAGGAGAATGTAAAAAAAAAACTGACTAAAAATCTGCCAGACACATGTACAGTGGATGTACGTGCATGCCTTGCAGTTACATTATGCTAGCTATTTATTCGACGTATCCTAGTCTATGTAACCACCTACATTAACAAGCGCTGGGCCAGTCTTGACAAGTCTTCGCTGGCTTTGACAATCTTCTTGCATTCTGACAGTACCAAGTTTAGTAGTCATTTTGACAGGAACTTAGCACTTCGTCAAGGGATTTTCCAAGTCCTCTGGGACTTAGTCATTTTTTGCTGTTTCAATGAGTTGACATGTATTTCGACTAAAAACCATGATTGTCTATCTAGTCAAAATATGTCAATTCTGACTGCAATTATGGCTTACAGGCTTCAATACTTAGCCATTTTTTAGTATATTTCAAGTCTTCGACCAAATCTTCAATTTCTTCTGATGACGCTTAATTCTTTTCATCTTTCACCATATTCTCAAAGACTTAGCCTCTTCCATTGTCTCCATTACTTGACTTGACAGTTGACCAAAACCCCCTTTTTTGTCAGTTTGAAGCCTGTCAGGCTCTGTGTCAAACATAGCTTGTCTAAGACCAAGGATTTCATTTTGGCATCCAATAACAAGTCTTTGTTAGCCTTCATGAATTTTTGCACATGTTCTTTTCGACAACGAATTGCCATTTTTCTTGACGAATAACAAATTTCTCTTGTCTTGGCATGCTTTGACCCTCTTTGGTCAAGTACGACCTGTCTACAAACAAAAGTTATTTTTGGCACCCAACAAATGCCCCCCAAGTTTTGATTTTCGACGGTCTGGAGGAAAAACAAAACTTTGAGCAGTTAATCTCCTTAAATCTGCGCATAACCGTCACTGATCATGTCTCATTCACGACCAAGTCTTGTAGTAACTCCTTATTGTATTCCAATACTCGGTCTTTTTTTTTCAGTATCTTGACAAAGTTGTGCAACTTGTTCGATAATCCTTGACTTTGACAATTCTTGTCAAGCTACACTTCTCTGTTGACGTCAATTCTGCTGAATCATAACTTGGCCTTTTTCTTTACCAAAGTCATCTTAGTTCGCCAGTTTCTGCTCGCTCTTTGACAACTACTGGTCAACATTCTTGTATCTGCGAAGGCTGTCATGAGCAGGAAACAAAGTGTTGATGAAGCTGATAGGTCAATCTCACTTGGAAGACAACTCAGCTAATATGCGAGATAGGGCTAGAATTGTTGTCGACACTCTCCGCAACCTTGAAAATGATTATTTGATGTCCCCCATTGTCAAGATAGACTTGGAAAGCTCTTGGGACGATTTGAAGACTTTGTAATTTTTGCTTTTCCCGTCCATTATTTCCTGCGTCGAATGTTTTAACTTAGACAATTTTTGTAATGCCAACAATTGTCCATGTCGAATTTCTTTGCTTTATCTTGTCACGTCAAACATCTTTTCAGCACGTTTTTTTCTTTCTTGTCAATGTACGTCTGACATTTAATACTTTGTCATTTTCCAACGTCTGATTCTCACCGTCTAGATTTGACTTGACTTAAACTGCAACACCTTTACTGAACAACTGCATATCTTTGTATGGTGGCGCTCTACCAGAATTTCGCCAACAACATGCACAATTTGGAGAAAAGTTTGAGTGAGTTTAAACTGCTCAATTTTCCATGGGAGTCTTGGAATAGCAAACTGTTTTTCAAGCCAAGAGGTCTCTATCTTAACGATGAAACCTCCTTGGGTTTTGGTAATTTGCCTAATTCCTGCCAATGGGTCTTGGTAATTTGCCTAATGACACTTATTAGACTCATTGGCATGTTTGAGAAGTAGAAAAACATGAGTTAATTTTCTCTTCCTTGACGAGTTTTATGGGAAAGAACAAGAGAGCATGGTGTCTCCGTGCCCTCTGTCGAACTGTCATTCGTCATTCACGACCACCATTTTCTTTTGACTCAAGCTTTTTCACTTCCAAACCAGTATCAGACATTCTCATCGTCATCTTCTTGGTCTATGATTTCACCCCTATAGACCACGTCGATGAGAGTGTCCCTGCTTTGAAGCTTCTCATTTAGCAAATTTAGAACCTGACTGTTGAGAAAGCTTTGCTTATTTTCTTTTACTCATTTGTAACAGCCTAGCACTAAGAGTAACTTAGTCATTTTTATGCTCCCAAGCTGATAGCCAATTCGACAATATATTTGTAACTTTTCAAATGGCTTATGAATAAAGAATGCTTTTATTTTATGTCTGGATTTTTACTTCGTACATTGTCGGCCTATATGGCTTCAAATACTTGCCATTAATGGACTTAATTTTTAAATCGGAATTCACATCGACAAGTGCATAAGCATTACCAGAATAAACTTGTGTAACTTTAAATGGTCCCTCCTATTTGGGGGACCATTTACCTAGTTCTCGACAAGACTTATCTATGGACAGAATAACTTTCCAAACCAAATGACCAACATTAAAGGATTTATATGTCACTTTATTGTCGTAAAATTTGGCTATTCTTTCTTTCTATCTCACCAGGTTTTCCAATGCAATCAACCTATCATCATGCAATTCGTTTAGTTCGTCGAACATTGAATTCCAATATTGTTCACTAGGCATATCAGCTTGCCTTATATACGAATTGACTCAAGGTTAATTTCGACAAGCAACATTGCATCATGTCCATATACCAATTTATATAGTGTAGTGTTTGTTGATTCTCTTGGTGAGTTTCTACATGCTCATAAGATTTGCTCAAGAGTATTATGCCAACTTCTTGGGTACTTTCCAACATGCCTTTTTATTAACCCAATTATGATCTTGTTCATGGCCTCGACTTGGCCATTTGCTTGAGCATAATATGGAGTAGATGTTAACATTTTGATTCCCCTAGATTCAGCATAATCTGACACTCTTCGCCCAATAAACACTGACCCTTGGTCAGTTGTTAGTGTTTGAGGTATGTCAAATCGACAAACTATGTGCCTCTCGACGAAGTCAATAACATCATGTCGAGTGCCTTTTTTCAAGGCAACGGCCTCAACGCACTTGGTGAAATAGTTCACACCTACTAAGATGTACTTATGGCCCTTTGACGAAGTGGGGTGAATTTGACCAATGATATCTAATGTTTAACCTCTAAATGGCCAAGGTTTGACAATAGAATGTAATTCACTGGCAGGAACATTTTGTATATGGCCATGTCTTTGACATTCTTCACAAGACTTAGCAAACATGACACAATCCCTTACCAATGTTGGCCAATAATATCTTTGACGTCTTAAGATCCACTTCATTTTGTCACCTGCCTAATATGCCCCACAAATTCCTTCATGGACTTCAGACAAAGCCAAATAAGCTTCTCCTTGGCTTAGACAAGCTTCCAGATTGCCATCAACTGATTTTCTGTACAATGCTCCAGCCAATAGCACAAATTTTGATGCTTGGTATTTGAGTTTCCTATCAACACTTTGACTAGGATCCTCCAAATATTGTATTATTGGCTTTCTCCAATCATTTTGTGCTGATTGATCAATCTGTAAAACATCACTTTCCTTTTAAAGGGTAAAGGAGTTCTCTAATTTCTGCTAAGTCGTTCAAGACTTCTGGCAAAATTTTATATCCAGAGGCTATCTGAGCCAAGTCATTTGCCTCTTGATTCAACTCCCTTGGGATGTGTTCGACAACAACATTGTCAAACTTCTTCAATAACTTGGTCGCTACTGCGCAATACTCAACCAAGCTGTAACTCACGCATTTATATACTTGAGTTAGTTGTCGAATTACTAACAATGAGTCCCCAAATATATGAATACTACATGCTTTTAATTCCAACAGTATTTCTAACCCAACAATTAAGGCTTCATATTCAGCCTCATTGTTCGAGCAAGCATACTTAAGTTCAAACATGAACTTGGTTGGAATTTCTTGTGGGGATACTATTAAGATCCCGACTCCAGCACCATTTTGATGCCTTGAGCCATCAAAGTACAAGCGCCAGGGTTTGAGTTCGACAAACTCAATTGGATCGACCACATCTAAAAATGTGTGATCTACTAAGAAGTCTGCTATTGCTTGGCCCTTGACAGCCTTCATTGGAATGTATTGTAATGAAAATTCAGACAAAGCAAGCGTCTATTTTCATATTCTTCCATTCAGAACAGGTTTGGACAACATATATTTTATTATATTTGTCTTAGACATAACCATTACATTACAACGCATCATATAATACTTGAGTTTTGTACATGAAATATACAGTGCTAAACATAATTTCTCTATGGCACTATACCTTCTTTCAGCATCGTTAAGAACTCTACTAAGATAATAAACGGCTCTTTCGACATTGTTTTCATGTTCCTGAGCCAGTAAACTACCTATAGTATCTTCTGACGCTGAAATGTACAACTTCAACGGCCTGCCAGACACTGGTGGCATCATGACCGATGGATTTGTCAAGTATTGTTTGATTTGGTCGAAGGCTTCTTGGTGACAAGGTTCCCAGATGAACTCTTGTTCTGCCTTCAACTTGACCAGTGGTGAAAACACCCTAGTCCTGCCTGATAAGTTAGAAATAAATCTCCTTAGGAAATTGACCTTTCCTAAGAAAGATTGGAGCTCTTTCTTGTTGGTTGGTGGCGAAGCTTCCAGGACTGCGTTGGCTTTATTCTTGTCTACTTCAATTCCCTTCTTGTGCACCAAGAACCCCAGGAACTTAGCAGCTGACACACCAAACCCACATTTCTCTGGATTCATCTTTAAGTTGTGCCTACTCATTCTGTCGAAGGCCTACCTCAAGTGATCCAAGTGCTCCTCTTTATTTCTTGACTTGACAATCACGTCATCAATGTAAACTTCCCTGAATTTGCCAATTACATCGTGAAAGATGGTGTTCATGGCGCGTTGGTAAGTGGCTCCAGCGTTTTTCAAACCCAAAGGCATGACTACCCATTCATATGTCCCAATTGAGCCAGGACACCTGAAGGCAGTTTTAGACACGTCCTCTTTGGCTATGAAAATCTGGTTACAGCCAGCATGCCAATTGTTATAGCCAGCATGACCATCCATAAAACTTAGCAATTCATGTCCTGATGCAGCATCGACAAGCATGTCTGCCGTAGGCATCAGATATTCATCCTTTGGGATTGCCTCATTCAGGTTTCTGAAATCTATGCAAACCCTCATCTTCCCATTTTTCTTCAAAACAGGGACTATATTAGACAACCATTCCATGTATCTGGTTGTTCTAATGAATCATGTCTTGAGCAAACACTCTACTTCTTCTTTGATCTTTAGCACCACCTCTGGAGCGAATCTCATGTTGGCTTGCTTGACAGGCTTACTTCCTTCTTTCAAAGGCAGCCTATGCTCGACTAACTCTCTGCTCAGACCAGGCATTTCATGATACTCCCAAGCAAAGCAATCTCTGTATTCTTTGACCAGCTCTATTATCTGATTTCTGAATTCCTTTAGCAGAAATGAACTTATGTAGATTGGTCTCTTTTTAGATCAATCTCCCAAGTCAATTTCTTCCGAAGGGTCTTCGACTTCAACGCTGATCTTGTCATCTGGTCCCTTTTCAAAACCTAAAGGGCCATCATCCAGTACACAATTTGCTAATACCTTTGAAGGTGTATTCTTCACTGTTGGCCTTATTAACCGACAGGCCTTGCTTCTTGGAATTAAACATTGCTTGGCTGTGTCTCGGCCTTGGCAATGATCCTTACGCCAAATTGCTCCATGAGTGCATTGTCCAATGCCTCTCTGTCAACTATCCCATTCACCACTGTAATGGGCGTCACCTATGGAGCGTATAACTTGAAATCTACATGCATTTGTTGCATGTAACATGGGCTATCATCAGCATCAATTACTTCCACACCCCCTTGTTCGTTCCAAATGATCGTCTTTTGATGAACAGTAGAAGGAATGGCTCCAACTGCATGAATCCAATCCCTTCCAAGCAAAACATTATAACTCGACTTTGTTGGAATGACCACGAACAAGGTTGATCTTGAAACTGACCCAACTTGGATATTAATGATAGCTATTCCGTCATAGGCGTAGGTTCTACCACTGAAGTCAGACACCACCATGTCTGTCGGAATGAGATCAGTCTCGTTCTTGCCTAGCTTTTTGAACATAGCACGGGGCATTATACTGATAGACGCCCCACTATCGACTAACACTCTGTCAGTGGGCCTGCTTTCCAACACAGCCTTTATGTGAAGCGATCGAAGGTGTGACTTTTCTTCTCTGGATGGCTGCTCAAAGTGTGCATATGTGTCAAAGATGGTAATATGGTTTTCCACCTAGTGCACCTAATCATCTGATGGTCCATCCAAATCCTCTTCGTCTTCGCCTAGGACAGGACACTCATAGGATCCTGCAAATTCCTCAGGCAAAATTGAAACAAAGCTCACATACATTCTGGTGCTCTCTATTTCTGCTTCTTCATCCTCATCTTGGTGACCGGGTTCTAGCTTCAAAAACTCTTTGTCAATCAATGCATTTCCAGACCCTGCTTCCCCTATGGCCATGAAAATATCGTCTAGATCTGCATCTAGATCATCGTTGTCTTCAAGAGCATCATCTTGAAGTCCAATGGGATCATCTGGGTCATCAAGCGCAGCAATGACTTCATCAACTGACAAATCTGTGTTAACTTGACAACTGGCCATAAAGTCCATTTGATCAAGCTTAGTATCAGTATCATTGAGGATGATCTTGACAGTCTTGTCTGATGCAGTTTCTACATCCATCTTGTTTGCTGGCACTTGGGTAGTTGAACTTGCTCTTTCTTTTGTCAATCTCTCAACAGCTACCAAGCCGATAGGCCATGGCTTTCTTGGTTGAATGTTGCTGACTTCTCTAGCTGGTGACTTAGCCTACTCAATTCTGCCATAGTACCTTGCATCTCCTTTGATAATTTGACTCTGGATTTTAGGCTTTGCTTTGTTGTTGTCCAAATTTCTGACAACAACACTTTTCAACTTGCGATAAACTGGCAAAGTACGACCTTAATTCGACCGTGCTTGAGCCTCTTCTATCTTCAACCTTTGCATCTGCCTTTGCCTTTGACACCTTCGTTTCTAGCTCTTCGACAACAGTGCTTGCCCAGCGGTCTCAGACAGACTTGACTGGCTCTCTTTGACCTTGTCAGCTACTTTGCCTCTTTTGTAGTCTTCATCCCAGAACGGCTGTTTGTTTCTTGTAACACTCTTCTTGGCCTTATCTCTCATATCGGAGTTTCTGGCCATTGTAGAGTTCTTAAGCCATTTATCAATGGCAACATTAGCAGGGGGCTTTCTGATCTTGGTCATTTGACTGGCTCCAGTTGATTCCTTAATGGGCTTAGGTATCCATTCTCTTCTGTTCATTCTAGCACTGCTGCTTGATGTAGAGATTGATGGGGAGAATGGTAATCGTCGAACAGAATCCCTGTACTTACCAGGAATCTTGGTGTCAACTTTCTTTTGTTGCCTTTGCTTCACAGCCTTCTTAGCAGCTGCATCATCAAAGTTCACTTCACAGCAAGGACAAAGCTTGAGTTGCCCCCCATGGTCTTTTCTTCTTGCAAATTCAGCAAAGGTTTCATCAGGCCTTGGGTAAATGTCGAATAAGTCTTCAACATTTACTTCACATTTCTGGCTTGTCCTGATGTTTACCATGCTAACATTGAAATGAACTTGGCCTTCCAAACTTGCCACTCCTTGGCCAAAAGGATCTGTGTCCACCTTCATGTCTGCTTTTGGTTTGTCAGCAAACTTCAGTCTGTCGTTTTTTAGAGCTTTCTATATCAAATCCCTGAAATAAACACAATCATTAGTGAAATGGCCTGGCAAATTATGGTATTTGCAATATTTTTGGCCATTTAACTCATTAGGCCTTTTGAGCCTATGATAACTTGACAATTTTAATTGTTTATCCTTTACAAGGATATCAAATATTTTGTCAGCTTTAGTTATGTCGAATGAATATGTCTTTTTGTTGACATATTCCATTTTTTCCTTTACTCTAGCAGGTGTCATACCCTAATTTTGTCCGGTAAAAAATAACATTCAAAAAGAACAAAAATAGTAGTAGAGAAGAAAGAAGGAGAAAGAAATCTTGAAGAGAAAAGAGGTTGAAAAAATTTGTACTTTGGTATAGCTTATGTATTCTGGGTGTAATTAATGTTATGGAGATGGTATTAAAGTGATTTTTACCTTGTTAGAAAGCTAAAACAAAACTCTACAACTTTGATGAGGAACCCAAAAGTCAAATCTGAAGTTTACTAAGTCCAAATTGACTTGGAAGTAAGAACAAGTATGCTGAAAAATGGTTTTGGACAGTATGTAAAGATTAGGTCAGATCTTGAGTTGTAAAAGTATTTTTTTTAATGAAACCAACGCCATTTGAAAGCTAACATCCTTGGCTACAAATGTTATGAAGGACTCGGGACTTGATTCTAACGATTTACTGCCCTAAAATACCATGAAAGTTATAAAACTGCACAAAAACGGACAACACATCATGTTGAATAATGTTCAAAGAAAATGTCGTATCTTGAGCTATACTTGTCCAAATGAGGTGTTCTTTATACTGTTGGAAAGATAAGAAAAATATCTACAACTATTATTTTGGATTACAAACCCAGATCGACCTCTATCATGGACCAAATCGAGTATGAAGTTCGAGACGTGATGTTACATGTATTGTTCGGGACAGCCACTTGTGTTGACAATATCTTGAGTTGTAGATATCCTTTTGAGATGAAACTTGTGCCATTTGAAAGCTGGAAACAATGTCTATAATTCTTATGAAGGTCATGAAGCACAATAAAGTTGTTTTAAGTGTTGTATTAGTGCTCAAAGTTGGCTATTTAGTTTTGTTGAACATTTAAAATATCAAACTTAAGAAGCCAACTCCCAACTTTACTATTGAAGTCCCACTTTGAAAAAGTCTACACTCTTTCAACCTCTCATTCTCCTATATAAGGAGTGCATCACCAAGCACTAAGATCATCCAAGAAAAATTGATTAATGGGCCTAGTGCAAAGCATAGGGCCTTTGCTTTAGTCAAAATTTTTTTAATGAGAGGGTTACTATCCCTTTTCAACCTTCAAGATTGAAGGGATTCGTGGGTCTGACGCATTGCCCCCAACAAAAAATATTTTCTCTCGAGGTAAGTGCATTAATTCCTTCTTTCTTTTTCTTTTTATGTATTTTTTTAGTATGTTTATGTTTTTTTTTTTAAATGAAGGAAAGGAGCCTCATTAAAACCTTCTGATGCAAAACCCTCCTTAGGGAAAAAACATCTAGAAGGAAAAAGAGTGCTCCTCCCTGTTATTATAGAAAAAATGGCAAACAGAATACAGAAAGAACATGGGGGGGACTACACCAAAAACCCCAAGCAAAGAAAAAGAAAGTAACAAAGGAAACCCCAAATACAAGGGTAAAAGAACCAAACAAATAACTAAGCAAATCTATAGGCAGAAAAGCCAAACCTATTGTTAAAAAACTCAACCGCAATAAAAGAAGGAATGTTATTCCACCAAATAAAGTCCGCCTGAGAGGTCCCGAATTTGGCCAGCTTATCCGCACAAGCATTCCCCTCCCTGTAGATATGCGAGTGGACGAACCGCATGGAAGACGTGAGGGCTATACAATTATGCCATCCATTACGAAGAAACCAGGGGATGACGGAAGAATTATTGAAGGCTTGAAGAACAACTAAGGAGTCACATTCAAGCCAGGAGCCTACGCCAACCTTTGGAATGAGCAATCTCAATAGCTACCATAGCACCGATGAATTCGCTGAAGAGCATCCAGGGATCCAAGAGGCTTCGCAAAGCATCCCAACACAGCTGCGCTGCTATCACGAAAAATGCCCCCACAGGCAGATAAACCAGAAGAGCCAAAAGCAGAGCCATCAGTATTACACTTTACCCAACCACCAAGAGGAGGAGACCACGAAACAATACGATGATCGGAGCACAAGGCGACGACGGCGCACACCAAAGAAGCTAAGGAATTTAACTTCAAAATCAAAAGCAGTACCCTTCCTATTTTGTCCCACCAAAGTAACGTGATTGGTAATGGTGCGGATGGCAACCGGTGAACAAAAGAATTCTCAAATCTGGCCATGTTACGGCTCTGCCAAATACCCCAGATGATAGTGGTGATACAAGCAACAACTAAGTCCAAAGCTTGAGAACTCCAGCTGCGATTACAATAGTCGAGAACGGAGGGGACCGAGATGGTGTTAATGCTGTGGCAAAAAACATCAGACATCCAGGACCAGAGGCACTGGGCATACGAGCAACTCAGAAACAGATGGGAAGAAGTTTCAGTCGCCTGGTTACAAAGAGAGCACATAGAAGGATGGACGGAGCCAACCCCGATTAGGTGCTCATCAGTGGGAAGCCTGTTATGAATTAACCTCCAAGTACAAAAAGACTTAGATGGAGGAATGGAACGCCTCCAAATAAGCTTGGACCAAGAGTTGGGTAAAGCATCTGGTTTATAGAACTTATAAGCGTCCTTAAAGGTAAGCAAACCAGAGTTAGAAGCACACCATACCAACCTATCAGGAAGATTCCCAGAAGGGATGATAATCCGCTCAATAGCCGAATGAAGACCCGGAACATTAACCAAAATAGAATGAGGGATGCACCACTCTCCATCATGGATAAAATCGCACACTGAGCGGTGAGCTGGCAGTGAAGCTTAGGAGGAATGTCAAGCCTTTTAGCAATAGAAAAGGGTAGCCAATTGTCTAACCAGAATCTCACCGCCGAGCCATTGCCAATCTGCCAAGAAGAATTATCGAGGATAATAGGGACCACATTTTTGATACGGCACCAAATAGAAGAGGCGATATGGTAAGAAATGACCTGGTTGTTGCGGTGAGCTCTAGCCTTCATGAGATGACACCACTCAAGGGAAGAGGAAATGAAATCCCACCAAGCTTAAGAATACCAGCTTTATTTATGGAAATAAGAGAGCGGATGCCTAAACCCCCATCCTTGAACGGCCTGCAAACCTTGGACCAGGCAACCGTGACAGGTTTGCTAGAATGGATATCACCAGACCATAAGAAATTGCGGAGCCACCTGTCCACCTTTTTGAGAAGAGAGGCAGGCCAAGTGTAGAAGTGAAAGCTATACATAAGGCTGCTTTGAAAGACCGATTTGATGAGCTGGGCCCGCCCCATGAAAGAAAGCATAGAACCTTTCCAAAGGCTGAACTTGCACTTGAGACGATCAGCGATAGGCTGTAAATGGGTCTTCTTGGGATGACCTTTGAAGATCGGGACACCAAGGTACCTGAAAGGAATGGTGCCAAAACGGAAACCAAGAATGTCAGTTATAACCTGCTGATGACAAACAGGAATAGATCCAAAGATAGTACTTGGACTTATGCGGGTTAATAGATTGACCAGAACAAGAAGCATAAGTGTTGAAAAATTCCACTAAGTTCTTCAAGCCCCTACAAGAAGCCCTGCAAAAAACAAAGATGTCATCAGCATAAAGAATGTGGCTTGGCATGGTGTAACCTCTGGGGCCAGACATTAATCAAGCTTCCCATCATGAACCCGACTTAGTAATCCCCCTGCTAAGAACCTCTTCAGCAATGCAAAAAAGTAAAGGAGAGAGAGGATCCCCTTGACGAACACCTCTATTACAAGAAAAATAGCCCACCGAATGCCCATTTATAGAAAGGGAGAGTCTGGCAGAGCGAAGAATGCAATTAATCCACCTGCAAAATTGAGAACTGAAACCAAAAGCATTCAGGGCGGTAGAAGGAAATCCCAATCCAGGGTGTCAAAGGCTTTCTTAATATCAATCTTCATGGCCAGATGACCTCCAAAAGATCTTTTATCAAGCAAATTTACCACCTCAGAAGCTAAACAGACACAGTCAGAGATGTTTCTATCCTTGATAAAGCCACGTTGATTGTGAGAGACAATTTTGGGGACCACCCTGGCAAGCCTATCAGCCATCACTTTGGAGATGATTTTGAATTGGAAGTTGGCAAGAGCAATGGGCCGAAACTGATCAATGCTGTCTGCACTGTTAACTTTGGGCACTAAAACCACCAGGTTAGAATTGAGATTAGGCAACAACCACCCCTGTTTGAAAAACTGTAAAACCGAGCTGTATACCTCATCGTGGATAATATCCCAGTAGCGATGAAAGAAAAAACCCCCAAAACCATCAGGGCCTGGGGCGCTGTCGCCATTAAGGGAAAAAACCGCAAGCTTAACCTCCTCCCTAGAGGGCTGAGAGACGAGCATGCTGTTGTCCTCCTCAGACACCAAATGAGGGATAATATGGGAAATAAAATCAGAGTTCTGAGTGCAGGGAGCGGAGTTAAACAAACCTGTGTAGTATTGTAAAATATGATTTTCAATGGCATCAGAATCATATAACATATCATCACCATGCCTCATGACGGAGATTTGTTTAGAGACAGCTCTAATTTTGGCAACTTTGTGGAAGTAGGCAGTGTTACGGTCTCCCTGAGTAAACCATTTAATTCTGGCCTTATCCCGCCAAAAAGTTTCTTCAGTGGACAAGGCTTTTTGAAGCTGGAGCTGCGCAACTTTCTCTTGGGCAAATAAGTCGTCACTGCCTCCCAAACTATCAATTTGCTGCTGGACAGAGTGAACCGCAGAGAAAGCTTCTTGAACCTGCACTTGAACATTGCCAAAGACTGAGTGATTCCAGTCCTTAAGCTTAGTTTTCAAATTCTTAAGCTTTTGAGATAGAATATACATAGGGCAGCCAACAATAGGCTCTTGCCAAACCTCCTGAATGAGCCTAATACAATCCTCATGTTCAGACCACATACTGAGAAATTTAAAAGAAGAACCCGCAGTCCGTTTATCATTCTTGGAAACAAGCAAGATAGGCAAGTGGTCGACCGCTCCTCGTGAGGTACAGCCGCAACACTAGACCAAGCATTAATCCAATCATCATTACAAATCACTCGATCCAATCTCTTCTCCGTTAAAAATCTGCCTTTTCTACCATTCGACCAAGTGAATTGGGCCCCGCGGGTGTCCAAATGAGTGAGAGTGCATTGATTAGTCCAATCTAGAAAGTCCCTGCAGGAGAGATTGTTAGGGGAACCCATACCTCTTTGCTCATGGCTAACAAGCACCGCATTGAAGTCGCCTAAAAAGCACCAAGGGCCAGAGTGCCCTTGCTACAGTTGAGACAGCTGCTGCCAAAGGTTTCTCCTGTGAATATAACTAGAGGAAGCATAAATAGCAGCAAAGAAAAAATCCTGATTGTTAACAGTTAACTTAAAAGCAACGTGTTGGTCAGAGATGGATAAAGTAGTAGGAAAAAGGTTGGTGAACAAAGAACACCAGAGATTAGGAAGGAGATCACCTCGCTATTATGAACTTGACTTCATGTTCAATGATTCCCAAAACCCATTTGAAAATTGAGTTTGATGAATCCAAGGCTCCGAGATAAACAAAAAATCAGGCTTATTAAATGAGCAAAGTTTATGCAAAACAGACCTGGTGTCCTGATTGCCCACACCACGAGCATTCCAAAAAAGAAGCTTCATTTGGAAGAAAACTGATTACCATTCCGTGAACGGGTTAGATAGCCAGCCGCAGTAGTCGCAATTTGTCGTTGTCTCTTAAGCCTTTTCTTCTGAGACTTGGTTAGAGCCTTCGTGAAGGGCTCGTCCTCTTCCTCAGGGGAGGAATTAGTCTCATTAACATTCTCAGCATCGTCAGCTTGCGCCCAGAACTTAGAAGCGATAACCATGTCTTTCCTAACATGTTCGGGTAAATCATTAAAAACAGGCTTACAAATTGCCTTACCTGAAACTACATCAGCCAAGTAGGTGTCGTTGTGTTGTATGGTCTCAGATACATGATCTGTGGATTGTGAGGAGCTGAAGGAGTCGGCTACCACTTGAGGAATATCAGCAGGAGCAGCTGGCGGACCAAAGATAGGCGAAGGCGAACCACCGTGTGATGCCGTGGAAGATTTAGCAGCCACCATCTCGTCATAAACAACCTCCACCGAGTCATCCTCCTCGTGATGAGCATCAACCTGTTGCTGTCTATTATCGTCACAGTGGTTAGTATCAATCAAGAGATGACTAACCTCCTCGTGATGAGCATCAACCTGCTGCTGTTTGTTATCGTCACAGTGGTTAGTATCGTCCGCAACGTTATGCTTGACTTGCAAATCAGTATCACCATGAGTCGACACCAATGTCACTGGATTGACGACCTCAGTAGCATCACCAATCATAGGGGGGACCACAGTACCTTTATTAGCGGTGTCTACGATCACAGCTTGCACCGCAACAGAAGGGGTGTTAGTCTGATGATTGTTATGTATGTTGGTATCACCGTGGCGACCATTGCTAGCACCTGGGACATGCTTGCGAGCAACAGGCACCGAGAGGAGCGGTCGATGTCTCTTACAGTTGGCAGCTGAGTGTCCAATGATGTTGCAAACGTTGCAGAAGATGGGAAGCCTCTCATAAACTATTTGAACATGGAAAGCGTGGCCTAGCCTTTCAACAAGCAAACGATCTCGCAAATCTTCCTTAAGATCCAAATCCACTAGAACTCGAGCAAAATGGCCATAAGTTTTGTTCAGAGTGGCCTCATCCAAAGTGATAGGGAAACCGACTCCACGGGCTATGGAGAACAAGATTCTTGGCCGCCAGTATTCCTGTGGTAAACCAATAATCCGAATCCAGCATTGCGATCGAGATTGCCCTTGCAGGGAAGGGTGGAAGTCTGGCTGCCATCTCGATAGGTGAAGAACGCCAGGCTTCAACGACCAGGAACCAGATGACCAGACGCATCGTAAGTCTTCAGCGGAGGAGAAGGAGAACTCGTAGAAACCCTTGCCAAGCGAGACCATGTGCCATGGTCCAAGAGGTTTCCACAGCGAGGCAAGCTTGATGCGCAGTTCAGAGTTTTTGGTAGGAACGTCGCCCTTTGACAGGATTAATCGACCGTGAAGGTTGTTTTTACATGCCTCTAGGCCGGCCTTGTACTCCTCCTCTGGTATTTGGATGGCGAGAGCATCACCCTTAAGCACCGGTTTTGGCAGGAGATCAAGGGGAATGGCGCAGGATTTGGAGAGAACAGCAGCAAAGCTCTTTTTCTCGGCAAAGCAATGGGGGTCAAGAAGGTGAGGAGGCAAAGATCGCGGCGTGGGGAGGAAGGGTTCTGAGATGGAGGAACCTGAGGATGGGGAGAAGAGGCACCGAGGCATGGCCACAAGCATATCGGCGCTGGTGGAGCCATGGCCGAAGCCATGAAAGCCGACGGCAGAATTGGAAACCCTAGCAGAGGGAAGCTAGGTCACGCAATTAGAAGTAAAATGTTGTATACAAATCTCTTCAAATGCTGGTGGAGCCATGTTTATGTTTGTCTTTATTTATAATGTTAGATACTTTTGTTATATTTGCTATTATTAATAATTGTTTCTAGCTTAGAAAATAATAATAATAATAATAATAATAATAATAATAATAATAATAATAATTTAAAATATTAGTAGTGATTACGCCAAATCCACTTTTGGTTTGGTCACTACGCAAACTTTTTCTGATGACTACTCCAAATTCTCTTTTGGTTTGGTCATCATAATTTCTTAATAAAAAATCTAATAAATATTAGTAATGACAACGCCAAATCTACTTTTGGTTTGGTCACTACGCAAACCCTTTTCCGTTTCAAAAAACTTAAAATCAATGACTACTCTAAATCCTTTTTTGGTTTGGTCATTACAAAAATCTTAATAAAATACCTTAAAATATTAGTAGTGATTACGCCAAATCCACTTTTGGTTTGATCCCTACGCAAACCATAAAAATTAAGTCACAGATTGATTAATTAAAATCAACCAACACACAACCATTTTTTACCCAAGAACTACGTAGCCTTTGATTTCTCCACTGCACCCAGAGATACGTAGGAGCAGGAGCATACTCCTGTCAAGCACAAAAATAAACAACATTTATTAAGTCTTTTTTTCATTATTTCATCATTGTAAATTCTTGTCTATTTTTTTAAAAATAAAAGGGAAATAAATATTTTTTAGAAGTTAATATAAATTTTGCACAATTAATTAGAGGTAACCTTTTTCGAAAGGATGTCGTGGGGTGCTAATACCTTCCCTACGCATAATCGACTCCCGAACCCAAATCTGGTCTCAAGGACCATTTTCTTCAATAAAGGTTTTTTCCAATATTTTTCCCTTCGAAATAAATTATTGGTGGCGGCTCCATTAAACTCGAATAAAATCCCTCCGGATTTTTCGGTCGCTACAGCTGGCGACTCCACTGGGGACATTTTTTTTTAGAGAGTCAAGCCTAAATAACTGATTGTGCTAAATAGTTAACTCTTATGTTTAGTTTCCCTTGTTTTTATTTATTTATTTATTTATTTATTTATTTATTTATTGTTCTTTTGTGAATATTTGTTATGAATGTTATGCATATATTGAACCTTAGGTTAGAAGACCATATTTTGTATATTTCATTTGTTTTGCAGCTTGGGTAATTTTAGGTTGCCTCCATCACACACCTCACTTACACACCTTTTACACACACTTATGAGTGGGACCCTATACCCGGGCCCGAGTGCAGCTTAGGGAGTGAGAGGTTGTTAGTGATAGTCACTTCGAATCTACTTTCGATTTGGGTATCATGAGAACCTCATCTAGAGTGCGACTGTTCCGTGGGTGCCCACACGTAGGATCTTCTTCCTATTGGTGGTCACATCCCGTAATGGTACTTGGCTCTAGAGACCTTTGGTGAGGAAGTTATTAGTACCACCTGTGAAAGTCCTCACATATCGGATTATTTATAGGCCCTTAGAAGTAGAAATCCTCTGATTTAGGGTAATTTTATTTAGGACACAACGAGGTGGTCTATTTTTCCAGTTGACCTTTCTTTCTTTAAAAAAAAAAATTCGAGCAGCATAGGCATTCCATCATTTACAATATTTCAAAAAAATAGGCATATCACATTTTTTTTGTTGTCCATTTCATTAATAATTTCATTAGTCTGCACGCCCATGCATTCTTTAATAATCAACATGATACAGTTTGATATTAGTGAACTTTAGCATTTTGCATCCATCCTCATTTCATTTAATTTCTGGGTAGGCTCGCCAAGGAATCGTACGGAAGAGCTAGATTTGATCGGCAAAATAACATGAGATCAAGTAGTAAAGCAGTTTCAAAAAAAAACTCATATGTGCCAAAACAATGAGGCTTACGGTTCCCTGGCACAAATAAATAGATCCATGCATCCACATCCATTCATTCATTTTTCTTTTCTTACATACTCATATCATTTTTTTTAAAATCGCCAGAAAATAATCAAACAAACTGGTTCCTCGACACCCTTATCGAACTCGCTCTCAATCAAAGATCATGGATGACCAAGAGATGAAAGATGACGTCAATCAGCTGAAGGAACAAATGAGCAATGTCTTAGAGCTTCTGCAGTCTCTTAACAAAGACAAGGCTGCAGATGGGGTATCTCCAGCAGTGAATGATAAAAGTCAAGCTACACCTTCCCACCCACCTGGCTTCGGTCCTATGCAGTTGCAATATGGTCTCAATACTCAAGGGATGATGGTACCTTTTGCAATTTACCCGCAGGGTCCTACACAGTCACCAGTTAACAACCCTCAGAATCAAGTACCACAGTTCCCACTATTTGGTCTCCCACCCGGTTACACACCGCCAGGTGCTAACAATAACTCTGCAGAAACTGATTCCCAAGCACTTGTTGTGCAAGATGTAGCTCAAGGATCCGCCCAGATCAAACCATACCAGTTCAAAGCTCAACTCCTGGCTTCATGACATACACCTTTCCACCTGGTTATGCACCATCCCATCTCGGGAATACTCAAGGAGTCAGTACGCCCGTAGTGACCCCCGTGGTGAATCACCGACCATTTGGTTACCCCTATTATATTCAAGGAAATCCATTGAATCCCCAGACTAACCGCATTGCCTGGTCTCCAGCTATGGGAGGACCCAATCTAAGCATCCCAGTTGGGAATCAGTCGTCTGATACGAAGTTGCAAATCCTCGAAGATAGGCTAAGAGCTGTAGAAGGAGTAAGTTATCTCGGTTCAAGTATCGCTTCAGATCTTTGTCTCGTACCGGATGTGGTTGTACCGCCAAAGTTCAAGGTGCCAGACTTTGACAAGTATAAAGGGACAACTTGCCCAAAAAGCCACTTGACCATGTACTGTAGGAAGATGGCGTCCTATGCACATGATGATAAACTTCTGATTCACTTTTTCCACGATAGTTTAACAGGGGCAGCGTCGAGTTGGTATACACGCCTTGAGCGATCTCATATTCACTGCTGGAAAGATTTGGCGGATGCCTTTTTGAAGCAGTATAAGTATAACATTGATATGGCTCCTGATAAAATGCAGTTGCAAAACATGGCAAAAAGAGACAATGAGACCTTCAAGGAATATGCCCAACGATGGAGAGGACTGGCAGCCCAAGTGGAACCGCCTCTGATTGAAAAAGAAATGGTGGCCATGTTCATGGATACTCTTCAATCACCCTTCTATGACAAAATGATCGGAAGTGTATCATCAAACTTTTCAGATATGGTCATCGTAGGGGAAAGAGTTGAAGGAGGAATGAGGAATGTAAAGATTGCCCAAAGTTTTGCTGAAACCAGTAATATCAAGAGACCCCCAACAAACTTCGTAAAGAAGAAAGAAGGGAAACCAATCTTTGTGATGACGAGCCCGGAGGACAAGCACAAGGAAAACCACCCCAATTCTTTACCAATTTCCCACATCCTTTTCCATACCCCTACTACCCACCTCCATACATCGCCGCCTCTCATAATCCTAGCCCCGGCCAAACCAACCAATGATGCCCTTCGACCACCTTCCCCATCCAAACACAAGCACAACGGTTGCTCCCACCCAACCAAACCAAAACGAAACAACCAAATGACCAAGAAAAGAAAGCGGTCAATTTGATCCTATTCCCATGACCTATACGGATCTGTTCCAAAGACCTTATCAAAGAATTCCTTGGTCTCTCCACGCTCAATGAAACCACTTCAACCTCCCTTCCCAAGAGGATATGACCCAAATGCCAAGTGTGAATTTCATGCAAAGCGAGGTCACACAACTGAAAATTGCAAGGCTTTGAAGTACGTGGTTCAAGATCTGATCAATGCCAAATGGTTGAGTTTTAAGGAGGATGGGCCTAATGTGGGTAATAATCCCCTTCCAGGTCATGGAGGTCCAGCAGTCAATGCCATCACTGAGGAGTTTGGGGACCAACCCCTGATAACTAGATTGGAAGGCAGGGAGCCAAAAGATGAGAGTATCCCCATCTGTGACATCAGGCAAAGCCTTTGGAGTGCAGGAATGTCGGATCGATAAAGGCTTATCAAGGCGATCATCGCAAAGGCGTAAAATGACAATGTCAACCTTATCCACCCTTGCTCGCCAAATGAAGAACTTGGAAATTGGGAGATCATTGAGTTTCCCGTGATCTTTGATTCAAAGTAATTATGTAATGCAAATTCTATTGCTCTGCTCAAGGCTTTAGAATAATTTATTGTCAAAAGGGCGCACACGTTTCATTTTAGTACCATTATCAATAAAATGCACTTTGAATTTTCCAATCATTTCTCTTTTCTTTCCTTTTCCATCTTTTCCATCTCTCTTCATCTTTTTCAGCTTTTCATTTCGTCATTTTTTAACTAATGCAGATCCAAAAACATTGTCTTTGAAAATAACGATGCCAGTAACTCATACTATAATTTTGAATACCCCATTAATCATACTGAGGAAGATAATGAGGACAATTGGGATACCCCCCTAAATTAATGAAGTTAGTGGAACAAGAAGCTAAAGTGATTCAACCCCACGAGGAAGAAACGGAAACAATCAATCTGGGCACCAAAAACGACAAGAAAGAAGTTAAGATTGGCACCACAATGAAAAGCAGTGAGCGAGAAAAATTGGTTAAACTCCTATTTGAATATGCAGATGTTTTCGCGTGGACATACCGAGATATGCCTGGATTAGATAATAGCATAGTCGAGCACAAATTGCCATTAAAACCCGAATGCCCACCGGTCAAGCAGAAGTTGAGAAGGATGAAGCCGGAGATGTCACTCAAGATTAGAGATGAGGTAAAAAAAGCGATTCGACGCGGTTTCTGGCTGTAGCAAAATACCCTCAATGGGTGGCTAATATTGTCCCAGTCCCAAAGAAAGATGGAAAGGTCCGAATGTGTGTTGACTATAGAGATCTAAACAGGGCCAGCCCTAAGGATGAATTCCCTTTGCCACATATTGATGTCTTGGTAGATAGCACTGCTCAACACTCTGTCTTCTCTTTCATGGATGGATATTCTGGCTATAATCAAATCAAGATGGCTCCCGAGGATATGGAGAAAACCACATTTATCACTTTATGGGGAACTTTCTGTTACAAAGTAATGCCGTTTGGATTAAGAAATGCTGGGGCACCATACCAAAGAGCAATGGTGGCTTTGTTCCATGACATGATGCACAAAGAGATGGAGGTCTATGTGGATGACATGATTGTAAAGTCCAAAACAGAGGAAGGTCATGCTATTAACCTACAAAAGCTTTTTGAGCGACTGAGGAAATACAAACTCCGGTTAAACCCAGCTAAGTGTAGCTTTGGTGTAAGGTCAGGCAAGCTGCTAGGGTTTATAGTCAGCCAGAAGGGAATAGAAGTTGATCCGGCCAAAGTAAAGGCAATCCTGGAAATGCCGACTCCTCGCACCGAAAAACAAGTTCGTGGATTCTTGGGAAGATTGAACTACATCGCCAGGTTTATATCCCAGCTAACTGCTACTTGTGAGCCAATTTTCAAGCTGCTGTGTAAGAATCAGGAAACCAAATGGAACGACAATTGCCAGAAAGCTTTTGAGAAAATCAAACAGTACTTACAAGATCCACCGGTTTTGGTACCCCCTGTGCCAGGAAGACCCCTCATCATGTACTTAACAGTATTGGACGAATCAATGGGTTGTGTGCTAGGACAACATGATGAATCTGTAAGAAGGAGCATGCCATTTACTACTTGAGCAAGAAATTCACTAGCTGCGAGACAAGGTATTCATTGTTAGAACGAACATGTTGCGCGTTAACCTGGGCCGCACACCGTTTGAGACAATATATGCTATCCCATACAACTTGTTTGGTATCCAAAATGGATCCGATCAAGTATATTTTCGAAAAGCCTGCTCTCACAGGAAGAATTGCTCGTTGGCAAATGTTGTTATCTGAGTATGATATTGTGTATGTCACCCAAAAGGCAATTAAAGGCAGTACCTTAGTTGAATACTTGGCTCATCAACCTGTGGAAGACTATCAGTCAATGCAGTGTGATTTCCCAGACGAAGACATAATGGCTCTATTTGAAGGAAAAGAAACCCCTGACGATGAAAAATGGATCTTGTTGTTTGATGGTGCTTCTAACGCATTGGGACATGGGATTGGGGCTGTGCTGATTTCCCCAGAAAGTCATTTCATCCCATTTACTGCAAGATTGTGTTTCGATTGTACAAACAATATGGCAGAGTATGAGGCATGTGCTATGGGCATTCAGGCGGCCATTGAATCGAATGTCAAAATTCTCGAAGTATATGGAGACTCGGCTTTGGTCATCCATCAGTTAAAAGGCGAATGGGAAACGAGGGATTCCAAATTAGTTCCTTACCACGATCACATCATAGAATTGATGGAGCAGTTTGATGAAGTCACCTTCCATCACATTCCGCGTGAAGATAATCAGCTAGCTGACGCCTTAGCTACTCTATCATCAATGTTCAAAATCGATGAATGAGGAGAACCCATCGCTCATAAAAGTACGTAATCACGATCGGCCAAAGACATTGCTTAGCAATAGAAGGAGAGCTTGATGACAAACCCTGGTATTACGACATCAAACGATACATCACAAGTAGAGAATATCCTCCTAATGTCTCAGAGAATGATAAAAGGGCATTAAGGCGGTTGGCAATGGGATTCTTTCTAAACGGCGAAGTGCTTTATAAGAGAAACCATGACATGGTACTTCTCAGGTGTGTTGATAAGACTGAGGCGGAAAAGATTATGCGAGAGGTTCATGAAGGTTCCTTTGGGACTCACGCAAATGGGCATGCGATGGCAAGAAAAATCTTGAGGGCTGGCTACTATTGGTTGTCTATGGAGACTGATTGTTTCGGTTATGTGAAGAAATGCCACAAATGTCAGATTTACGCCGATAACATCCATGTGCCACCAGTCTCTTTGAACATCTTAACAGCACCATGGCCATTCTCAATGTGGGGATTGGATGTCATTGGACCCATTGAACCTAAGGCATCAAATGGACATCGCTTCATTCTCGTCGCAATCGACTATTTCACTAAATGGGTCAAGCGGCTTCATATGTGAGTGTGACAAAAAATGTGGTTGTCAAATTCATCAAGAGAGATTTGATCTGCCGCTATGGTTTACCAAATAAGATCATCACTGATAATGGGACTAATTTGAACAACAAGATGATAAAGGAGCTGTGCAATGACTTCAAGATCCAACATCATAATTCCTCACCGTACCGCCCAAAGATGAATGGGGCAGTTGAAGCTGCAAATAAGAACATCAAGAAGATTGTCCAAAAGATGGTGGTAACATTTAGAGATCGCACGAAATGCTCCTTTCGCCTTGCACGTTATCGGACTTGATTCGCACCTCAACAGGGGCAACCCCTTTCTCGCTGGTGTTTGGAATGGAAGCAGTGCTTCCCATTGAAGTCGAGATCCCCTCGTTAAGGGTATTGTTGGAGACAAAACTAGAAGAAGCAGAATGGGTTCAGGCTCGGCTGGATCAATTGAATCTCATTGAAGAAAAGAGAGTGATGGCCTTATGTCATGGGCAACTATATCAGCACAGGATAAAGAGGGCTTACGAAAAGAAAGTTCGCCCTCGGGAATTCCAAGAAGGAGACCTAGTACTCAAGAAGATTTTACCCATCCAAAAGGATTCTCGTGGAAAATGGACTCCGAATTATGAAGGCCCGTATGTTGTGAAAAAAACTTTTTCTGGAGGAGCCTTAATCCTCACAAGGATGGACGGTGAAGATCTCCCACTCCCAGTGAACTCTGATGCAGTCAAAAAATATTATGCCTAAAAAGGAAAAATATATGAAAAGCCAAGCAAATGTGAGCTCGCTAGGTTGAAAACCTGAAAGGGTGACCTAGGCAAAAATTAGAGCGACCCGTTGGATTGAAAACTTGAAAGAACAATCCAAGCAGAAGTTAGGGTCTAAAATCGGATATTGAAGAAGGCTGGTGCATCAAGGGGCTCTTACCCAACCGCGATTCTATATATTTTCAGAAGTAGAGTAATGAGTAATCAAAGTTATGGATATGGGAAGCTGACATTTGTTCCTATAAAGACACAAAGTATAAAATATCTGCTTAGTTATTGTCTTTCTTTGTTTTTTCTTCTTCCTGCATATTTCTTGATGTATCTTCAAGTCTGTGTAACTTCAGTCCTTGTACACATGGCTTTTTTTTTTAATACCAAACACCTCCGTTCTCGTATTTCAAAATGTTGTTTTATGATAATAGGCACTGAATTGTGAAGCATGTGATGATATGGAAAAGCATTACGGTTATTATATACATCTTAAGAATCACGGAAAACATCAAATCTCAACAAATAAGTTTCGAAAGGGCAAAGGAATTACCTGTAAAAAATGACAAGCCTTTGATCGATAACTCGCGCTCCTCCTCCCGAAGGCATAGCATGACTAAATCCGATAAATCTCAGTCCGTCCCATATCTTTAAGCACTAGAGATCATACGGGACGAGGAATCAGTAAAAATAATAATCACATTGCATACATGCACCACATACCATATATTCGTGCATCATCTTCATATCACCACCTTTTAGCCGTTTTGTTACACCTGGTCCGCGCACCAAATTTTGATCCTTCATTCTTATTTACAGACAATGCGCCTAGCATTGGTCCTTTATTTTGCTTTCTAAGCGACACGCCAAGTATCGCTCACCCTTTATTGCTTTCCGATCACCGAGTCAGTACCCGACCTGGCGGAGATCCTTCTTTATAATTTTCTGATAAACGCGCCAAGCATCACCCCCTTTTATTACTTTAAGATTACCGCCAAGATCTGACCGCGGTAGTTCTTCTTTCTTGCTTTTTGACCAACATATCAGTTCCGGACCTGATGTTGATCCTTCTTTATTGCTTTCCATCGACGCGTCAATACCCTACTTGGCGTCGAACCTTTCGATCACCGTGTCAGTACTCGACCTGGCGGTGATCCTTCTTTATTGCTTCCCATCGACGCGTCAATACCCTACTTGGCGTCGAACCCTCATTATTGCTTTCTGATCACCGTGATCGCATCTGACTGACGGAGATCCTTCTTTATAGTTTTTTGATAAACGCGCCAAGCGTTAATCCCTCATTTTTGCTTTCCGACCACCGCGTCAGTACCCGACCTGGCGGTGATCCTTCTTTATTGCTTCCCATCGACGCGTCAATACCCTACTTGGCGTCGAATCCTCATTATTGCTTTCCGATCACCGCATCAGTACCCGACCTGACGGAGATCCTTCTTTATAGTTTTCTGATAAACGCGCCAAGCGTTAATCCGTCATTTTTGCTTTCCGACCACCGCGTCAGTACCCGACCTGGTAGTGACCCTTCATTATCACTTTTCGATTAAACGCACCAAGCGTTAATCCCCCGATATTATTCCTTACCTCATCCTTCGCCTATCCTGATTCAGGACAAAATTAGTGTCTTTATCTTTACTTATCTTTTACAATGAAAATTTGAAAACCATTGTTATTCATATTTTCTAGTAAAATATAACTAAAGAGGGGCAGCTGTCATACCCTAATTTTGTCCGGTAAAAAATAACATTCAAAAAGAACAAAAATAGTAGTAGAGAAGAAAGAAGGAGAAAGAAATCTTGAAGAGAAAAGAGGTTGAAAAAATTTGTACTTTGGTATAGCTTATGTATTCTGGGTGTAATTAATGTTGTGGAGATGGTATTAAAGTGATTTTTACCTTGTTAGAAAGCTAAAACAAAACTCTACAACTTTGATGAGGAACCCAAGAGTCAAATCTGAAGTTTACTAAGTCCAAATTGACTTGGAAGTAAGAACAAGTATGCTGAAAAATGGTTTTGAACAGTATGTAAAGATTAGGTCATATCTTGAGTTGTAAAAGTCTTTTTTTAATGAAACCAACGCCATTTGAAAGCTAACATCCTTGGCTAAAAATGTTATGAAGGACTCGGGACTTGATTCTAACGATTTACTGCCCTAAAATACCATGAAAGTTATAAAACTACACAAAAACGGACAACACATCATGTTGAATAATGTTCAAAGAAAATGTCGTATCTTGAGCTATACTTGTCTAAATGAGGTGTTCTTTATACTGTTGGAAAGATAAGAAAAATATCTACAACTATTATTTTGGATTACAAACCCAGATCGACCTCTATCATGGACCAAATCGAGCATGAAGTTCGAGACGTGATGTTACATGTATTGTTCGGGACAGCCACTTGTGTTGACAATATCTTGAGTTGTAGATATCCTTTTGAGATGAAACTTGTGCCATTTGAAAGCTGGAAACAATGTCTATAATTCTTATGAAGGTCATGAAGCACAATAAAGTTGTTTTAAGTGTTGTATTAGTGCTCAAAGTTGGCTATTTAGTTTTGTTGAACATTTAAAATATCAAACTTAAGAAGCCAACTCCCAACTTTACTATTGAAGTCCCACTTTGAAAAAATCCACACTCTTTCAACCTCTCATTCTCCTATATAAGGAGTGCATCACCAAGCACTAAGATCATCCAAGAAAAATGGATTAATGGGCCTAGTGCAAAGCATAGGGCCTTTGCTTTAGTCAAAAAATTTTTAATGAGAGGGTTACTATCCCTTTTCAACCTTCAAGATTGAAGGGATTCGTGGGTCTGACGCATTGCCCCCAACAAAAAATATTTTCTCTCGAGGTAAGTGCATTAATTCCTTCTTTCTTTTTCTTTTTATGTATTTTTTTTAGTATGTTTATGTTTGTCTTTATTTATAATGTTAGATACTTTTGTTATATTTGCTATTATTAATAATTGTTTCTAGCTTAGAAAATAATAATAATAATAATAATAATAATAATTTAAAATATTAGTAGTGATTACGCCAAATCCACTTTTGGTTTGGTCACTACGCAAACTTTTTCTGATGACTACTCCAAATCCTCTTTTGGTTTGGTCATCATAATTTCCTAATAAAAAATCTAATAAATATTAGTAATGACAACGCCAAATCTACTTTTGGTTTGGTCACTACGCAAACCCTTTTCCGTTTCAAAAAACTTAAAATCAATGACTACTCTAAATCCTCTTTTGGTTTGGTCATTACAAAAATCTTAATAAAATACCTTAAAATATTAGTAGTGATTACGCCAAATCCACTTTTGGTTTGATCCCTACGCAAACCATAAAAATTAAGTTACAGATTGATTAATTAAAATCAACCAACACACAACCATTTTCTACCCAAGAACTACGTAGCCTTTGATTTCTCCACTGCACCCGGAGATACGTAGGAGCAGGAGCATACTCCTGTCAAGCGCAAAAATAAACAACATTTATTAAGCCTTTTTTTCATTATTTCATCATTGTAAATTCTTGTCTATTTTTTTAAAAATAAAAGGGAAATAAATATTTTTTAGAAGTTAATATAAATTTTGCACAATTAATTAGAGGTAACCTTTTTCGAAAGGATGTCGTGGGGTGCTAATACCTTCCCTACGCATAATCGACTCCCGAACTCAAATCTGGTCTCAAGGACCATTTTCTTCAATAAAGGTTTTTTCCAATATTTTTCCCTTCGAAATAAATTATTGGTGGCGGCTCCATTAAACTCGAATAAAATCCCTCCGGATTTTTCGGTCGCTACAGCAGGCATGAGTGCCGGACAGGCATAAGGTGGGCCTTCCTTTAATTCTGCCAAGTTAATCTCAAGCTCTTCTGTGCTTGAGTCATTACTGTCAGAATTCTTGGTTTCAATCAGATTGATTTTGTCACGCTTTACGAACTTCTTCTTATGTTTCTGGTTCTTCTCAGCCTTTAACTGTTCAATCTGTCGAACCTTTTCACCTAATTGCGCCAAATCAACTAGGTGTTGATTGACCAACTTTTTTCTGACGTAGTAATCTAGGCCATTTGCAGCAATTTTGACAGTTTCAGCTTCTGGAATAGGTGTGAAATACCTACTCTTCATCTGTCTGAATCGTGTCAAGTAGTCATCAATTGACTTGTTATATGCCCGTTTGACATTAAACAAGTCAGTTAGATTGACTTTCATGTCTCCTCTGAAGAACTGATCATGAAAGCTCATCTCCAATTGTGCCCAAGAGGGGACAAAATTGGGTCTAAGTGTCAAGAACCAAGAGAAAGCATTTTTGGTGAGTGAACTTGGGAAAAACCTCATTTTAAGGCTTTTCACAGTGGCAAATTCTCCTATTTCAATGGTGTACCGCGCAATATGCTCGACAGTCGATTCGTCGCTTTCACCAGAAAACTTAGAAAGCTTGGGAATCTTCACTCCCCTGGGCAACTCAGCTTGTTGCACCCAATCAGGGACTGTTGACACAAAATATGGCTGAATGGCATAGCCTATAGTGAACCTGAACCTGTTTAGAACTTGTTCAACTACGTGGTTGACATTTTGTTTTACTTGGTTTCCCATTAGGTTCTGTCTAAGTGCAGTCAAACTTGGGTAAACTGGCCCTTCCTGCTCATCATTTCTGTTCAATATTTGAACATGATCATTATGCAGATTCTGTCGGCCTTGTCCTTGAACTCCATTTCCTGGGCCTTGTTCTTCATTAGGTACTGCCCTTTGAATTATTGCTTGACCACCAAGATTGGGTGGGGTAGGTATTGCATGTTGCTCTTGTCGAACATCATTTTCAAGCGTTATCACGCCTAAGGCTTGGTTTAGCCTAGCCATTTGTTTGGCCAGTGCATTACATGCGTTGTTAGTATTCGTCATAAGTGGGATTATTACTGCACCCATTTGCTGAGTGAGCATATTGACTATATCATGATTGCTAACTTCAATTTGTTGACGAACACCAGCAAGTGTATTTAATGACAAGCCATCACCACCATACAATGGCGCGTTCCTTGACATATTAGGGAAAATAGGATTCCCTAAGTTCAACCTATCCTGACGAGTAGCAACAGTAGAACTTGTTCCTGCTATCCCTGTACCTTGGCTCGCAAGCTGCCCCCAGGCCCTGGAAACTCAAAATTCGTCGAAGCCTGGTTTGTCTGTCCCAACATGAAACCAAATGGCATGCCAAACTAATATTGGCTATTCGAAACGAAATTCCTTCCATTTGAATTTGTTGCACTACTAGGGGACGATACACCGAAAGCGTAAGGCGCATGCATTGACATGTGGTATACCACTAGTCACATGCGCCAATTCTTCTGACCGCGGAGGCGGTATTGCACTTGCCTCCATAGTTATTGGGATAGGTGTCGGTACATTGCTTCCTATCTCGGCCATGGTAACTGCCATGGCACTTGAGGCATTCCCTACCTCAATGTTTGCCAATGGTGCACTCACACTGGCATTTGGCACACCTTGATCTGCCACTGACGCATTGGTGTTGACCACACTTGCATTGGTGGTGTTATTGGTGTCTCTAACCATGCTTTGTCTTCTTGGTTGTGTAGGAGTATAAGTGGTACAAGATTTTTCACTTCTTAACCGCATAAAACCATATTTAACGAGTTACTCAGAACTTGTCCCACCGGGCATGCCAATTTGTTTACTGGGTTTTTTGGTACAGACGCAGAAATCATTCGATAAGCCCAAAACGAAACAAATGATTATTTTCAAACGATTTGAGTCCTACAAGTTAACGCGGTAATATCGTCAAACGATGGGTTTTATACTTGGACACAGTAATTTGTCAAGAAATCAGGCTTAGCCGCTCGAGGCCAAGGATTTTGCCAGAATCACCGTGAGGCTCAACTTGGCGGTTACGCCAAGGGCCCTCGTCGAGTGGACAGTTATGAAAATAGAAATTGAGAGGGAAAGCGGTTTCAATGGGAGTTTGAGAAATGGGGATGAGACAAAACACGAGTTTGAAAACGATGAACACAGAATGGTTTTGTTTTTAGATTTTTTGTGTTTTGAAAGACTGAAAGTAAACAAAAATGCAAGTAAAATCGTGCTGGAAGTAAATTGCATGAAAAGTAAAGAAAGTTTGAAAGAAAAAAGTGCAGGAATTTAAAGGTGCAGAAATGTAAAGTGCAATGAAGTAAAGTACAAGAAAGTAAGGTGCAAGAAGATAAAAATGCAAGTATGTAAATGATTGGAAAGTTAAATTGCATTGAAAGAAAAGCGGTGGAAGGAGTACTTGATCTCAAACTGCGAGTCTGCTATGTGTTGAGACGTTGAGAAATCGATCAAGTATCCAACCATTAATACATCGTTCAACCTCCTATTTATAGAAGAATGAAAAAATAACTGACTAAAAATCTGCCAGACACGTGTACAGTGGATTTACGTGCATGCCTTGCAATTACATTATGCTAACTATTTATTCGACGTATCCTAGTCTATGTAACCACCTACGCTAACAAGCGTTGGGCCAGTCTTGACAAGTTTTCGCTGGCTTTGACAATCTTCTTGCATTCTGACAGTACCAAGTTTAGTCATTTTGACAGCAACTTAGCACTTCGTCAAGGGATTTACCAAGTCCTCTGGGACTTAGTCATTTTTTGCTGTTTCAATGAGTTGACATGTTTTCGACTAAAAACCATGATTTTCTGTCTAGTCGAAATATGTCAATTCTGACTGCAACTATGGCTTACGGGCTTCAATACCTAGCCATTTTTTAGTATATTTCAAGTCTTTGACCAAATCTTCAATTTCTTCTGACGACGCTTAATTCTTATCATCTATCACCATATTCTCAAAGACTTAGCCTCTTCCATTGTCTCCATTACTTGACTTGACAGTTGACCAAAACCCCCTTTTTTGTCAGTTTGAAGCCTGTCAGGCTTCGCATCAAACATAGCCTGTCTAAGACCAAGGATTTCATTTTGGCACCCAATAACAAGTCTTTGTTAGCCTTCATGAATTTTTGCACATGTTCTTTTCGACAACGAATTGCCATTTTTCTTGACGAATAGCAAATTTCTCTTGTCTTGGCATGCTTTGACCCTCTTTCGTCAAGTACGACCTGTCTAAAACCAAAAATTATTTTTGGCACCCAAAACAACCACATTAAGAATGCTTCTTCGGTTGGTATAATGTATAGGAAGATGATTCTAGTATTTGATGATTTTTTTTTCTCACTTAACAACTTGTACACTGTGATTGGTTTCGGTGAATTAGAAGAGAGAGGGTGGGAGTAGAGAGAAAGAGAAGAGAAGTGACACATTTCTCCTGATTGGTTTGCAAAGAAGTAGTGAAGAGAGAACAAAATCTCGTGGGGCCCATTGCTTTTTCGATTCTTCGCTAAGTAGCGAAGAAAGAGCAAAGAAATGTTCAATTCCTATCGTACCCCTGTTATTGTTCGATGTTCCCGATGGGAAAAAAAAAAGCTTAAAAACCGCCAGTTACCGCTTCACGTGATTCAATTTGCAACATGAGAAAATTTTAACTTGCCACTTCAAAAAAAAAAGAAAAGAAATGAATGCTACGTGTGGTTCGTGGTGCCTACTTATTGGAGTTGGGTTGTTAATAGTGGGTGTGGGAATGGGACTTTTTTATTTTTAATTTTTTTTTGGATAAATAATCAACAGTTTATTTAAAAAGTTAAATAATTTAATTTGTTGTATAGGTGGGTTGTTACGGTGATTATTCAATTAAATTAAGACTAGAAATGAAGTTAAATAATTTATATTAACATTTAAATTAAAATAATTGTATACTAGCTTTTTAGTCAAGGGCATTTTTGTCTTTTTAAAAATAATCAACACTTCTTTATTCTCTTTTTTTTTTCTCTTTCTTTTATTCCAATCAATACCTCAAATCTACTATATTTCTCACATATTTCTCTTTTCTTATACTCTCTCTCACCTATTTCTCTCTTCACAATTTTCTTTCAAAACCAAACACACCAGTAGAGTAGAGTCAGGCAGTGGGGAAGAAGAGAGTATGATTTCTTAATAGTGCATGAATTGTTTCTCACTTACCACCTTGCATGAACTCTTCTATCTTTAACCAGAAAAATAGTATTGCAAAATTTTCTTCTTTTGTAAGATATATGGAATAATGGAAGTAGCTTTCGATCGTTTCAGTATGTAACCAGTCCATTGATTTTCTCTTTTCTTTGTTTCATTTATTTTCATTTTTGACTAAAATTGTTTGACAAAAAGATGCATGCAATGATACTTTGATGTAAACTTTTAAGTGTTTATTTGTCTGCCTTTGTATCTGTTGGGGAAATGAGAAAAATAAACAAAATTAAAAAATAATTACTCAGATAATACTTGCAAAATTTAACCTCATAAAGTATATATAATCACATTCACGCCGGGATGAAAGAATGTGAAAGAAGAAGGGGAAAGAAGAGAAATTAAAGAAAAACTCACTTCACAAAAGTTTAGAGTTGGCATTATCTAATTTATGAACAAGTGAATGACCCTCATCCAACATCTTCAAGCTTGCCTATAGATCGATTCGTGTATCTTCAAATTTAGAAGAGTGAGGGGTTTCAATGAAATCGTGACAAGTGAAAAGGGAGGGGTTTCACTTTTAGTACATCTTGTCATTTATTAATTTCCTTTATTATATTATAATTTGGCTCATATAAAATAAAAAATAACAATATTACCGAGTTGATCTCAAAGTTTATATTAGAAATACTATTTCACTAATTTGTTCTTTTTTTCGTTTGGAGTAACAATGCCTAATATATATATAGTCCGTGCATGAATCATGCTGGCCTAACCAATATGGAACTAATCACTCACACTTGAATTCTAACACCTTTATATCCAAAGCTCAAAATTTACTCATACTATTTATAACTTGTCCCTCCTTGATTCGAATAGCTCTTGTATGATAGCAAAAAGCAAAGAGCCAATAATGTGACAAGCACATGAAGATATGGCTAAGCACATGAAGATATGGCTAAGTGTTCATTGGTGTTCCCTTCAAAATGAACTGCTGTATATCTGGTTGGCCATCCTTTAAAGAGGACCTACTATATCATGTTTTTATCAATATATAATTTCTATTTCTACTATTTATTTTTTCAAGTAATAAATCATCAACAGTTAGAGAAAGGGATGTCTAAATTTAATACTCATAATTAAGTTGATCTTCTTATAGTATTTAGCACGCCTCTCAGAAGCTGGAAGAACTTCCCATAGTAGTCGCACTGCAACACACTACGTCATGGTTAACCTCTTCTGCAAACCATCTTTGCTTCCTTTCTAAGTAGCAACAAACTGATAAGGGAAAAAAAAATGCAGATTGTGAAGCTTTCAGCTACCTACAAAATTATAGAACCACAGCAAAAAGCGTAGGTATAATTTTCATTTAAATAAAAACCACCACTCCAATTGGCAGTTTATTGGTGTTTTCATTTCATACTTTTGTATACAATAACAACTTCCTTGTGAGGAAAGTGGGTAAATATGAAGTAAATATGCATGATATGGTTCGGGAATTGGAAAGTAGTTGGGGAAAAATCAAGTAAACCATTGTAACACAGCTCATGTTCCAACTCAAGACTCCACCATCTTGGATCTATTATTTGTCTTGGCATTGATAAGTCCCACATCGGTTAGAACATGACATAAGTAAGTCTTTATAAAGCTCGGACAAAGATGTCAGCACGTTTGGGTAGCGCCAGCTTGTGACCTAAGTGGGGGTCCACCAAGGTGATGGAACATGGCTTTGGTTTGTTGAGCTGGGTTGGTGCATGCACCATACTGGCCTGTCCACTCCAAGTTGAGAGTTGAGGCATGGTATCTGGGCGAAGGCTTGGGTCTTGTGTCTCTTAATAGTGGGGAGGGATCACAGGCTGCTGCTGCTTTTTCAGCCCACAATGCCCGGTGAGCCATAGCCTCTTGAACCATCATTTTTTTTTTGCCTTTGTTATTGCCACCTCCCCCATTTAATTTCCCCACTTCCCCTCCCCCGTGAAAAAACAAAAATACCTCTATCTCCCTAAACCCTAAAACCACCTTCTCCTTCCCCTCCCCTCTTTCTCTCACCTCACTTCTTTCTCCCACCATTCTGTGCGACCATCCCACCTCCCATTTTCCTCCCTCCAATCGTTCCCTCTACCACCGCCATCTCCTTCCACCACCTCCATCACAACTCCCTCAATACTCCTCCGCCACCTCCATCACGCCTCCCTCTGTCACTTCTCCACCGTCAACCCTTCGCAGGTTCGTTCCCAACTCAGGCAACTTTTTTTCTGCAAACCAAACTTGCGCATCAACTTGTTGCCGCGCGAAGGCATCAACATGTTGACGCCCTATTGATAACATTTGTTTTATATTTAACACTGGCGTCATCTTGGTGACGCTCAACTGCGTCAACAAGGTGACGCGTATGTTGTCATTTTGGTTTAGAAAATTAATACACGCGTCAACAAGTTGACGTGATATGACGGCAACAAGTTGACGCGTGTATTAATTTTCTAGAATACTGACAGACAGCATGTTGATGCTGCTGCATCTTTCAGCACCTTCTCCTTCCCCTTCCCCTCTTTCGCTCACCTCACTTCTTTCTCCCACCATTCTGTGCGACCGTCCCACCTCCCATTTTCCTCCCTCAGATCGTTCCCTCTACCACCGCCATCTCCTTCCACCACCTCCATCACGACTCCCTCCATACTCCTCTGCCACCTCCATCATGGCTCCCTCTGCACTTCTCCACCGTCAACCCTTCGCAGGTTCGTTCCCAACTCAGGCAATTTTTTTTTTTTTACAAACCAGACCTGCGCATCAACTTGTTGCCGCGCGAAGGCGTCAACATGTTGACGCTCTATTGATAACATTTGTTTTATATTTAACATTGGCGTCATCTTGGTGACGCTCACTTGCGTCAACAAGGTGACGCGTATGTTGTCATTTTGGTTTAGAAAATTAATACACGCGTCAACAAGTTGACGTGATATGACGGCAACAAGATGCCGCTCTACAACGTCAACAAGTTGACGCGTGTATTAATTTTCTAGAATACTGACAGACAGCATGTTGATGCTGCTACATCTTTCAGCATGTTAATGGTGTTGCATCTTTTTGCTTTTTTAGTTTGTTTCATTACTTGCATATGACAACGACTTCATTTTATACAGATATGGTACTCACTCAGTCAACACAGTTCTCGATGGATACGACCATGACCATTGTGTATTACACTGGAAAAATTACAACAAATGCTGATGGAGTGAAGATCAAATGTTGCGATCCAAAAATATGTAGGATCAAGGAAAACGTAACAATTGAAGAATTAAGGCAAAAGATTCATGAAAAGATTAGACCTGGATCACGAAGGGTTAATGAGATCTATTATCGGTACCCTATTACATTTGCATCCGGTCGTGTGCAATATTGGCTGATGCAACTTCAAAATGTCGACGACATAGCAAGAATGTTTGCAGCATTCAGTGATCATGCGTCATATGGCCCTATTGAGCTATATGCACAGTTGGCTAGATCAACTGAGGAGATCATTTCCAACTTGCGTCAACCTAGAACTAGAACCATTGACGAGATCATTGCCTGCTGCCGTGAACCAGACTCATCGACTTGGTCTGATGGCTCGGCCACGGCGTGCTTGTTTTGAAGTCCCCCATGTCATGTTGTGTTGTTAAATAATATTATTATTTGTTTTGGAGCACCCAATGTAATGTTTGTTTGTCGTCCCTGCTGTAATCTGTTGTGTTGCTGAATAATATTTATATTTGTTTTAGAGAACCCGATGTAATCTCTTGTTGTATCACCAGTTTGTTTGTTGATCTAAGTACGTTTAATGTTAAAAAAACAAAAATAGCACAACAACACAATGTTGATTTTAATCAATAAAAAAAATATGCATATCAAAATGTGATGTTTACATAATCAAAACAACTATATATACATCAATTAGCTGCAAGGTCTACCCACTACTGCGTTCTTATCCCTACAAATAACGATCTCCAGTGTTGCATGCGACTAAAATATGGAGTCTCCCATCCACTGGCTTCAACACCTCTACACAATTGTCACATTCTATCCGATGGAGGTATTGGAGATCCATCTTTTAAATAAATCTGTAAACATAAGGATTATTAAAGTCAATGGTATACAAGTGATTTAAACAATGTCCAGAAAGGCTAAACATAATTTAAACTATATGCATACCGGTACAAAGTGCTTTAGTCGTTCGATATACCCAATGCTAATGACATGATGACTAATCCTATCAGGCAGTGGTGCACGTTGGAGAGGGAAAATTGTGTAAGACCCCTGTAAGGATATGCATGCGAGAACCACATTATACCTGGTAGCAATCACATATCCTGCATCCGGAATTGTCATCCAGTTTTCATATCTGACCTCTCTACGTGAAACAAATAGTGATCTCTTTAGTTTAGCCACCTCATCAATGCCACCAAGTGGTTTGACGTATAAATCATGGTTGTGTGTGACCTCTGTAATCAAATCTTGGCGTATTATAGGCTAAGATTCCTCACCCATACCAAGTAACGCAGTAATGCTCTGATAACCACAATTCTCATCAGAATCCACGTTTACGATGTCGTCAATATATTCATGAATTTGAGATGGGAATTGTTCTATCAATAGTATTACCTTCATGGATGGTCGTCTAACTTGCATTTTGGATGCACGGGGAAATGACCTCCTGGGTGGAGGATGAGCTGCCTTCTTATTTGGAGGGGCAGCTACCTCTTCTAGTGGAGGGGGAGTTAGGGTCTCAGGTGGAGGGGGTCTGGAGTCTCAAGTAGAGGGGGTTGTGACAGTCTGGATGATGTGGGTGTTGACCTTCTGCAGGACTGTGGAGCAGATGTACTGTCATGTTGGGATCCATACAAGTCATCAATGTGTTCCCAGTACGATGGCTCACGCCTCGTTGAAATATCTAGTTTGAACTCCTTGCCCTTTTTAGGTGCTCCCTTTGTGTTCACCTTATCAGGTGGTGGACACATGGAAGTTATGTCTGGGAATGCCAACTCACGTAATTTTGCCTTTAACACTAATTTTTCGGCAACATCGAGCTCTTTAAACCTATGTGCCAATGCTTCCAGCTCAACCTGCGCACTTAGTTCTGAATCAGAGTTGTCACCATTGCCACATTCATTGTTGAAGCTTAACCTCCTCGACACAAATCCATTTAATAGCTTGTACACTGGGAGATTATAAGAGTGTTGCTGTCGACTGATGCTATGCTCGAATGTAGACTTAATCTCAATGTGTTGCAGCTTGATCATGTTGTTCATAGCATCCCAGCAGTTACACAAGTCTCCTCTGCTATCTTGTAACAACCTCTTCAACCTCCAGTGTGCCGACTCAACCCTGAAAAATTGGAATCGACATACCATAAGCAATAAACTAAAAATAGTACCAATTTACCAACATTTTTTAATGAAAGAATGCACACCTGTTAGTTGTTGTGTTTCCGAGGTGCATCACCCGGTCTATCGACGCAGAAACAAATTTTTCCTTATGAGGGCTCAACCATGTGTTTTTAACATAGTCAACGAAATTAGCAAATGGTGATGACACATCCTCAAAATGTGTCAATCGCTTCTCATACTCATCAGGGGTAGAGGAACTCGCAACAGAATCAAATGCAGTCATAACCTCCTGGAGTTTGTCTTCCGGGTACACATGAGTCTTGCATCTAGCCCTCACATTCTTGCGAATGTGGAATTGACACAACAAGTTATATGACATGGGAAAAACATTAGCCACTGCATTCATTAAAGCAAGGTCCCTATCAGTCAGTATCACCTGTGGCAATGCATCCTCTCTCATAAACAAACCCCTCAGCTTCTCCAACACCCATACGAAGATATCAAGTTTTTCAGACTCCACATAAGCAAATGCGACAGAGAATGTCATCTCAGTTGAGGTAACACCAATGACCTCAACTAATGGCATCCTATACCTATTTGTCTTGTATGTGGAATCAATCAGCAAAACAATGTTGAAGGTATTTGCGAGCGTAATGGCCTCTGGATGTGTCCAGAACATGTCTCTGGACATCAGAATCATCGGCCCTTCTATGCCAATGCACGTAATGATCACGATGCATGAAGTTCATCAGATGTTGCAGCTTCGTTCTGCCCTATCTTAGACTAGACCGAATCTTCTAACGTGCATTATAAATCTGTCTGATTGTAGTGTTGCTCTCTGGGTTATTCTGTTGAAGTGAAAGTAAGGCACCGCGCGGCTTGACCATGTTCTTTGTCATATCATTAAGCATAGACATCTTGTCCGGACTTAGCCTACCAACATATGGATGTCCTTCAAAGTTTCTAGGTAACGCATGATTGTGAGTTCCACACATAACCTTCAAAATCCATCCACCAGAACCTTTCACTAAACTTCCTTTCGGTCTGAATGGGCACTCACATTTTCTAGTACTAGTAGCCCTCACATCTTCAGTTTTGTATGGTTTTTACTTACCACCTCTTTCACAACCAAATATAACAAATGTCTTCTTGCTTGATCGCCCATTGTCTGATCTTGATATGACAACCACACACCCAATAGATTTTCCAATATTTCGTACCCATGACAACAACTCATCTCGTATAAGAAATACCTAATAAAGCACAAAAAATTGGGCTTGTCACAAATGAGAAGTCATAGATTAAAAAAGAAAAATAACAAAAGATGTAAGTACCCTCGTAGTTGTAAATACACTAGTACAATCCACGGCCAAGGCCTCCGTATTCGTCATTTGGGTGTCCTGGTTATCTTCCATTGTAATCAAACTGTGGAGCAAAATAAAAGTTTGAAAAAAACTAAACTGTGACAAGTGCGTCATCTAATTAACGCCAATATACGTCACCTTGTTGACGAAGTCCCACGTCAACAAGGCGACGCCCGTGTATTATGTTTCAGCATGGGATGTGCGCGTTACTAAGATGATGTTTACTCGCGTCAACAAGGTGACGCATGTGTTAGTGCGGCCACTTCAAATTACTAACACACGCGTCACCTTGTTTACGCGTGTAAACGTCATCTTATTGACGCACACATCCCATGCTTAAACATAATACACGAGCGTCACGTTGTTGACATGGGACTTCGTCAACAAGGTGATGTGCGATATAAAAACACACAAAAAAAATGGCGAATCACGACGTACCAGTTCAGCAAATGGTGGTGGAGGGTGGCTTCAGAGAGGAAGGAGAGACCTTCAGAGAGGGGGAAAGACCTTGAGAGGGAGAGATTTGAAGAACAGAGGGAGCTTCAATGAGTGAGAGAGAGACAGATATGAGGTGCTGTCGATGAGAGAGAGAGAGAGAGAAATGAGGTATGTCGAGAGAGAGAGAGAGAGAGAAGGGAGGTGATATCAATGTTGGCGATGAAAAGAAGGTAGGGGTAAAGTTGGAAATTAAGTGGGGAGGGGAGGTGATAAAATTAATGGGGGAGGTGCCAATAACAAAGGCCTTTTTTTGTTGCTGTGGTGAGCCATAGCCCCTTGAGACACTATAAATGGGTCATTTATTTGGAAATTGGGCCTATCTAAACTAATGGGCTTTTTTTGTTTTCTGTAGAGTGGCATTTTTTAGCTGATATACATGCTTGCTTCGTATCATGGAACATCTAAATTCTAAATTTCAGAATTATTTTTGATTAAATTAAAATAAAAGTAAGTATAATATATTAAAAAAAAAAAAAAAATTTGATCTGATAAAACAACAAACTTAATTGATATGATAAGTATTTTTTTATTATATTCTGACAAAAAGGTGAAAGAGTACAAATTCTTTGGATTAAATTCTGAGTGTTATGCTGGTGTCTTTAGGGTTTATGCGCTGGTTTCATGATATAAAAGTAAATATTCCATCGCATAACTGAGATTTATAGGCAAAAAAGAAGCCAGGGTGTACTCTAGTAGTGTAGTCAGGGGAATAATTCTCACCAACATAAAAAAGCTGGTACAATGTTGGAGAACCATATTTACATTGGAAGGAAGAGTGAGAGAGAAAGCACCTTTTTTATAGAAAGATGATGCTATCACACATTATTAGAGGTGTGAGAGAAGTATAGGAAAGAGAGTGAAAATGAGTAATGTAATAGAAAAACGAGAGATGAATATAATGCTCAAATTTTCCCTAATGCTGAGTCAAGCTTTGGGTTGTCAAGGAAATGGGCTTAAATGGACCTACCCCTCTTTGTTCAGGCCCAGATTTTTCTTAATTCTATCTGTGTGGGCTGTCATCAACCAGTGCCTTAGAAAAATAATTCAAAACCATGGGGGGAATTTTGACCAAAAAAAAAAAACCATGGGGGAAAAGGTTTGCTTTGGTTGGGGATCATTTTGTTTTCTTCTCAGATTTTGGGTCAATTTTTTTTTTTTACTTTATAAACAACTCACATTAATATCTTACCTACATGTTGCAATTTTAATTGATACCTAAATTGCCTATAAACAACGATTTCCATCCCCCACCAATCCCTCTTCTTCTTTGTTTCCAAGTTCAAAATGTCCCTTGTTAGTGACAATTTGATTCCTAGGGCTAGCAGTGAGAAAACAAGTGGTTTAGAAAACTAGAACCAGGGTGTACACTTTTTCCCACCCACCTTAAGATTTTGACAAGAGATGCTGTTTCTACACGTCCTTGTAGCTTCTATGGTTCAATTATTCAGTTTAGCACATGCATATCATGCACCTTCTTTCAATCCTTTTTTCCTTTTCTTTCAGGGAACCAATGGTTTAAGCTTTGTCCAAAGCCATGACCCCCCCAAACTTTTTCAGCTTTTCAAGTCTTGGCCCCGCCAATTAATTATTTGTCAATCCCATCCCATCCTACTTTATAACTAACTTGTTCTGTGCAGCGTCCCATTCCACTTCTCTTTGACTTTGTTTGCCTGCCACTGTATCATTTTTCAAAATCACCAAAATTTGGAAACTATCTCCATCCAAGTGACATTAATTAAATTCTGTTCTATTAACTCATTAACTACTTTAGTAGAAAAATGTTTAACTTCTTTTCATCTCTAACTAACCAAATACCATATTTTTTTTAAAATTTCTTGACTATGATTATAAAAAAAAAGGCTAAAACTAACACGAGTTGGCACGGATGGTCGGACGCTCTGCTCATACTAGCTGTAACTTGAGTTCAAATCTTGAATTAGATCGTTTGCAGGCTATACGTAAATTTCATCGTAAACATTCGCTAAGGTCGATGGTTCTCTCTGGCCTTCCAAGAGGTGTGCCTCCTGTAATCTAAATTTTTTCCAAAAAAAAAAAAGGCCAACATAATATACCCAATCTGAATATTGGAGAAACCTAACTAATTAGGATTTTTCCTGTCTTTTTACGTAAGCAATGCATTTGGTAAGGACTAAGGAGCCATTTTCATTCAGTCCAACAATAACCCTTTTCAGTCATAGCTAACTAAACTAATTTTTTCCTCCATGATGAAATTATTTATATATATATACTAGAACATGATCCGTGCAATGCACGGATGTTATGTGTTTTGTTTATTTTTTAAATAGAAAGTTTCAATTATATGTAATATTACCAACCTAATTTTTAGAGTTAAATATCATATGTTGACCATAATTGGTTTATTTAGTTTTTACGATAGCAATGATTTCTGTATGAGGTTGGATTTTAGACGCAACTTATAATTTGGCAAAACATGTTCATAAGAATCACTCAAAGTAAACATGATAAGTTGTTTGTTAGATCATTGTTTAGAAGTAGATACATTTGTTAAAAGAATATTGAAAAGTACTTGATTGGAACATAGTTTATCGTAATGTACTGATGAATTGACATCTTTCTTTGAATTTTACCGCAAAGATTGGAGCAAATTGGTAGATAGTTGTTCATATTATTGTCATAATTTGATATTTTGACTAAAATTAATTTATTTAGTTTTTACAAAAGTGGTGTTTTTCATATAAGCTTGTTAATAATATTATTTTACTCAAGGTTAAATACGTTAAGGGGTTATTACTATATTGCTTAAAGGCATGTTAGACTATTGCTTATAAGTTGATGAAGGCTTTGTTAGACTATTGCTTTTCATATTTTTTTATTGTATTTTTCTTATAATATTAATTTATAATTATGATACTAATTTATTTTTATGTTATAATTTACTTTTAAAATATTAACAATTACCATTATTAATTAGCATAACTTGTCATGATTTAGGAAAATTAACATAATATTTAATAAAATTCACCTTCTCAATTACTTCCCATTTGACATATTTATAAATGTTATTTAATACTTTATTTTTCATTGTGTTATAATTTCGTAATTTTGTCAATAAAAATGTTTCGCGTCTGCTCATATTTCAATTCTTGCAGGAAATTAATGTTTAATACTTTTTTGCTTAAAAATATTCTTATTTATTATTTTACCTTATATTTGAAATTTACTTTTATTTAGTTGTTTTATTTAATAAAAATATCATGAATAACATTGGGCTACTTCAATTTTCTATATGGGTTAGTTGAATTTATTCTTGACACCACACTTCATTTCAAAAAAAGTAATAAGAACAAAAAGTGAGTGATTTTATCATGGGAATCATAAATATTGTATACATATTACTGAAAGGCGTGTCATATTAATCAATAATATAATCTTTCTTTAAAAAAAATATAATTAATAGTATAAAATGAAATCACTAAATGAAAATGGTATTGCGCTTTACACTGTGTTGGTGCAAATCCATTTTTCTAATACATAATACATAATTATATATAAAATTAGTAACTAATCATCTACCGTGTTAACGTTTGGTTAAAATATGTAATTCATATATCCAAGCCTAACCGCTTAAATTTTTAGAAGATATGGTTTATGACAGCCTCTGTGATTAAACATTCCATAGCTTGATTTTTTACCGGTCCTATTATTCTAATAAAAAATCAATGCAATATCATATTTTTAACCCAGAAAAAAATTGATAGGAATAAGGGTACCAACACAGTTAAAAAGCATATTTAATATCAAAAAAATAATATAAAAAAAAACCATTCCAAAAATTTACCTAGCACATGAAGGGCAAATGTTTACAACACAGAAACAATAACAGCACGTATATGTCAGAGAAGAAGTAACAATTACCTAGAAAATATTAACATCAAACAAAAACACAACAAAAATGTCAGGAAGATGCAATGACATAGTGAAGAGTAAGGAAACAAATACAGTAAAAAAAAAACTAATGTCAGAAAAATAAGAAGTCCTCACCAAATAAAAGGTCAAACATACAAAGGAAAAATATCCACACCAAAGGGGAAAAAATTCAAAATAACCAAAACATAGTAGAAAAATGTTTAAAAAATTTCAAAATAACCAAAAAATAAATTAGAAAAACACACATCGATCAACAACAGAACGAAATTATAGAAAGAAGTAGGGATGTCCAGAAGTAAAGTGACCAAACCCAGGAAAAAAAAGAGCAACATAACCCAAAATCTTATTTAACCAATATCTAAATAATCCAAGATTACAATATCCTAAACACGGTATGGGTAAAAATCTCCATTAGTTTTTTTCTGTGACCCAATTAATTTTTTTTAATCTAGAAAAACCCACACAAACAATCCTAGAAAAATTCCTATTATTTATCACCTACAGTGAAGTCTTGATAAGTAACACTCGACATAGTATAATATTTGTTACTCACCTACAAGGAAAATGAAAATGCCAACCCTCCAAGTATTTATATACCTATATCCCAACCTGCAAGGAAAATGAAAATGCTAATGTGTATCAAACTTATAAACCGATAAAACCACTATCATAACAACACCAACCTTACAAAATAGGGGAGGGAGAAAAGAACAATCAAAGACTGTGAAACTATTAAAAATAGAAAGTAACCAAATATATAAAATAGAAACCCACGAAATGTCATCCTCATTCTTTCATTTTGTAACGGGTCAATTAAATTATAACCCAGGTAGCAGAAGAACCCAAACAAAAAAGGCACCACTTCCTTTGGTGCATTAAAGAAATTAAAACCCACTATCAATTTAAGGCAGCAATCAAATCCTACTAAATTGTTCCATTTAAAAGTATAGAACCCATCCAGAAAAAAAAATGTGTGCTTTCAATAGGATATATAGGAGTAAATTAGCCAATACTTGTATTATTTTAAGTTCTTTTTATAAAAAAATATGATTTATTTCTTAAATCTCTTATTATATAAAAGTGTTATAAACTATGGCAATCCTTTTATTATTTTATGTTTTTTACACAAAATATCATTTATGTCTTAAACCTCTTATTTTATAAAATTGTTATAGTTAGTTTCAGTTTTTTATAATTTACCTAAGAAAAGAGTCAGGAGTAAACTTTTTTGTTGTTAAATTAAAAAAAAAAAATCTTAGTACACGTTTTGCCTCATTGCACAATTTTTTTTATATTTTTTATGCCTTCTGCAAAATTTGTCTCATTTTGCAAATGAATGAAAATAAAATATCATCTATTACAATTACATTTTTAAATTATCATATACTTAAATGAATAACTTTAAATAAATTAAAATTATAATATAAAAATAATAGTTTCATATCTTCAAAATAATTCATAAGAATATTTTATAGTTCCCTACCTTCAGAATAATTAATGTGAATATTTTAAAATATTAAATAAAAACTCAATCCCATAAACTACCAATAATTATAAAAATAAAAATTTATTGAGACCAATTCCCTTAGATTTAAATAATAAATAATAATATTTAAAATTAATTAAAACACAAATTTTAGTCTTGTTTTATTATTTTAAAACTGAAAGGTCAATTTTTTCAGAAACTGACTTTTTTTGAAAATTTTAACTTGTTGTGACAAATAAATTAAATGTATTACATATTAATCGATTTAATTAATACTCTAAAATAAAATATTATTTTTCTGTTTAAAAATTGCCAGATTTGCCCCTAAATTTAATTTTTTTTAATTACCTAATAAAATAGTAATGAGTAAACTTTTTTTGTGTTAAACTCAAAAAAAAATCTTATTAGAAAATTTTCCTCATTGCACAATTTTATTTTTATTTTTTAAATCTTCTGTAAATTATGTCACATTTTATAAATGAATAAAAATAAAATCTAATCTATTACAATTACAATTTTAAATTATCATATACTTAAATGAGTAATTTAAAAAAATCAAAATAATAATATAAAAATAATAATTTCATATCTTCAAAATAAGTAATGTGAATATTTTAAAATTATTAAAATAAAAACTCAATCCCATAAATTACCAAAAATAATAAAAACCGATTTCCCTAGATTTAAATAATAAATAATAATATTTAAAATTACTTAGAACACAATTTTAGTAAAAACTATGCTTCAGTAATTTGAGAATATACCATAATGCAAATAATACACAATGATTTATTTACTTAGAAACCGAAAGGTCAATTTATTTAGAAATTAACTTGTTGTAACTACTAAATAATTGCATTACATATTAATTGATTTAATTAATACTCTAAAATAGAATATTATTTAACTATTTATAAACTGACATATTTATCCCTAAATTTGACTCTATAAGTTACCAATATTACCACTAGACAACCTTCTTATATATATATATATATAGTTCATTTTAGTTACAATCAGAAAGTGAATCAGAAAACCAAAATCTGGAGACAAGCCCTTTCATTATAAGGGTTAAAGGGTCCTTCTAGGCCACAACCTTATCAAGATTCTTTGGTGCTAATAAACATAAAGTACTATAAACTTGTCCATTTTTGCCATCAATTATGTTTTTGTGTTCTTAGACATCATTTTCATATCAAAGCCTTGTTCTCGTAGGCCATAATCAAATATCTCCCACCTCTAGTCAGCATCAATCAATCCCCAGTTTCTTTATTATCCTTGCTGTGTGATATGAATTTAACCAAATCATGGGTTGTATGTGGCACATGTCTACCTTATTGAAGGGCCAGCCTTGTTTTTCTTATTGAATGATTTTGATAGCTAGCTAGTCCTTGCACTAAAACAATAAGAAGAAATTTAACACCAACTACATCCCTTTTCATAACCCCTCTCATTTGGGTAACTTGACCCATATGAAGATGGGATCCCTGCGTGATGCTTTTGTAAAAGGTTCTCACTAATGAATGCTCTTAGAGCACTAGCTAAAAAATAAAAAAAAAATATAAGTTTTATATAGGAAAGAACAACTTTTAAACTTTCAAAGAATTAAATGCATCATTTCTAACACAATATTTTTATATTTGGTTCCTTAATGTGACCTTAGGGCACTTGTTATCATTTACTTTTCTAAAAAGAGGATGAGAATTGCAAAATTACATCACTAATGGTCAATACAAATTCAACATGTTTGTTTGCAATTCTTGAACGATCAAGTGCTTGTTGTTTGGTCGGTCATCCGAATTAATTAGGGTGCTTTTAAGATGGCTTATCACTTAGAGTACTTTTAACTATCCATTAACTACAAATTTATTATAGGTTAGTTAAGAATTACTACTATTTACTACTCCTTCCGTCCTTAAATGTAAATCTTATTTGACCAAAACATTCAAATTAAGAAAATTAGTTAATTCATTTAACTTCTCAACAAGGTGTACTATTTTTCCAAAACTACTCTTCAATTATTGACTTAAGAGAGAGCAATAGTCACCCCATTTACTATTGACTACAAAAATAATGTAAATTAATTAGGGGTATTCTTGTAAAAAAATAATTAATGCATCAAGTAATTTGAAAAGGGACATATAAAAATAGACAAATTTTTTTCAGAGACAGCTTACATTTAGGGACGGAGGGATTATGAATTAGTTACGGATACATTACAGATTAGCTCTGGAATATCATGGTCTACTATGGACAACTTATGTAGTGATTTACCCTAAATAAATCCTTAAATTAATAATATGTAGCAAAATAATACATCCCCGTTCCTTTTAACTTTTTAGAGAAATTTTATTACTATTAGTCAGTCGTTTCTAAAATTTAAGGTTACATTAATTACTTTTTTGTCAATTATACCCTTAATTATTTACTGTAGAGAGAAATAAATACAATGAGGTAATAAACACTCAAGGGTATTTCAGAAAGAAAAAAAAAACCAATAATTTCATAAAAAACAACAAAATGTATTGGTTTACGTAAAAAAATCTTAAACGACATCTAAAATGGAGCGAAAATAATAGAAAAAAAATGGCAATTAATTGTTGAGTTTAAAGTATTAATTACCTGTAACAATTCGTTACAGCAAAATGAATAATAGGAAGCATATTTGACGAAAATCAATAAATTAAAGGAGCATATGAAGTGTACGTATATTTGACGACAAGGATAACAGCCAATTAGCCCACAATATTTTTATAACCAGTGTAATAACACGTGCCTAAGGCACGGTCCGTACGGACACGGCTATGGACTATACAATATTTATTTTTTTAATTTTTTATGGTTTCTATTATTTTTATGTTTTATAATTTTTTTTATACCAAAAGTTTTAGAAAAGTAAATTCAATAGATATGAATATCAACATGTGAATAATTATATAGTTTTATTTAACTAATATAATGTATATATGTCTTATATTATCCTAAGTGTTATAGGCATATTTTTTAATAAATATAAAATTACGGGGATACGAAAAATATTTAAAATTTAGGATACGGGTACAGCCTAGATACGTTTGTAAAATTTTATTAAAATTTTTTATATAGACACATAATACACACAATATCCTAAATAATAATTTTTAAATATTTAATATTATATATTATATAATGTATTAAATAATATTTGTATATTAAATTTATTTGCATATTCTATAATGAAAATAAAGATAGATCAGAATTACCTTAAGACAAATGAAACATAGTCCTTATCACATTTCCAACAATTATATCGACTATCACGTTTTGTCACTCTAGCCAAACAATTCTTTGATGGACAGCCACGATATGACCATCGTGATTTAGAGTCAATGTCTTCAACTACTCCTAATATGACAAAACAACCATCCTGCAATAAAAATAATTATCATTTAAATGTCAAATCCATTTAAAAATTGAATCATTTTACGCTCAATCATCTAATACTATATTAAATAAAAGATACGACAATCCTAAAAAAACAACAATAAAATATTAAATTGTTGAAGAGATAATGCTTATAACTATATTGTTATACCCCAATTTTGTCCGCTTATATTTTCATTTTTTTTTTGTTTTGTCCGCTACCGAGTGGGGAGGTCGCAGACCGAAATGAGGTCGGTGCCGAGTCAGGAGAGGTCGTGACGCCGAGTCAGGGGAGATCGCGCATCGAGTTGAGGTCGGGTGCCGAGTGGAGAGGTCGCAGAGCCGTGGGGAGATCGCGTCGAGCCGAGTCAGAGGTCGGGTGCCGAGCTGTGGGGAGGTCGCTTGCCGAGCTGTGGAGAAGTCGCGTGCCGAGCTGTCTAGAGGTCGTACGCCGAGCTGTGGGGAGGTCGCTTGCCGAGCTGTGGAGAAGTCGCGTGCCGAGCTGTGGAGAGGTCGTACGCCGAGCTGTGGGGAGGTCGCTTGCCGAGCTGTGGAGAAGTCGCGTGCCGAGCTGTGGAGAGGTCGTACGCCGAGCTGTGGGGAGGTCGCGTACCGAGCTGAGATCGCGTGCCGAGCTGTGGAGAGGTCGCGTACCGAGCTGAGGTCGCGTGCCGAGCTGTGGAGAGGTCGTATGACGAGCTGGGGAGATCGTATGCCGAGCTGGGCCATTTTTAGCCCAATTGCAGTTCATTACAAGCGTTATTAACAAAAAAAAACCTAAAATTCAAAACTAAAAATCAAAGTCAGATTTCCACACTTCACCCTTCACAAAGTCATCTGCATATCTTCACCAAAGTCCTCTGCATATCTCCTCAGCCACTCTACAAACTATGTCTTACAGCTATATGTCCCCATATGCCTCTTGCTTTTTCTTCATCTGCCAACCAAGTTTGACAAACAATGCAATTTAATCAAAAAGGAGGAGCACCGTTGTTAAAGTCACGGCTGATTGCAATTTTTTCAAACCATTGATATCATCTCAGACTTTGCACATGTTACCATCTCCTCAAAGATCATTTTAGCACACACTTAGCATACAAGTTGCAGTCTCAAGTTGACAAACTGAACCTTTTTATAAATAGTAGAGCAAGAAGAGATAACAGGGGAGGACGGAAGAAAATTGCACTTAATTTCAGAATTGGATATCTCATTCTTGGTACCAATTATACACAATAATTTGAGAGAAAATTGAGAGAAAAAGAGAAGAACTAAAAACGCAGAAGAAGCAAGCGGAAGAAAGAAGAAGCGAGAAGAAAAAAGGTTTCTCTTCTTCCTCCTTCACCTTCCCCTTGTTCCTCCTTTCTCTCCCCACGATCTCCCTCCCCTTTGTTTTCTTCACATCTCGCACGCCTCTCCAGCTCACACATGTATCGAGCATACAAGGCCACGCCACAAGACTCCACCTCCAAGGAGGACGATCCTCCCTCAGATCCCAACCTCGTGGTTCCTCCTCTTCTTCTCCTTCTCGACCACTCTCTCTCTCTCTCTCTCTTTCTCTCTTTCCCTCCTTCACTCTCGCCTCTTCTTTTTCTTTTCCGTCAAAGAATGCGCTTACATCTTTTTCTTTCCTTTTGTTTTGTGTTGGTGTGTGTGTGTGTTTAGGTTTAGGTTTAATTCCCCCTTATTTCATGTTCTGCTCCTTTTTATTTTATTTTATTTTTTTTTCACACCCCTGTTCCTTTTTATTTATGCCCCCTCTCTAAAAAAAAATAATTGGTACCAAGAATGAGGTATCCGTCGCACTCCCTTTTGCTTTTCTTTATTTTATTTTTGCATCCCTGTTAATTGTTATAAACTTCCAGATTTTTAGTTGTTATGTTTTTTTTAAACTATTGATGAAACATTGGGCTTGGCCCACTTTTTTTTTTCTTCCCCATCTGCTTATCTTGTTTTTGATGTAGTTATTACTTGTTATTTTTGTTGTCTTGACTAATTTTAAATAATAAATATTAGTAGTGGTAACACTAAATCTACTTTTGGTTTAGCCACTACGCGAATATTTTTTTAAAATCTCCAAAACTTAAAAATCGATGACTACTCCAAATCTTCTTTTGGTTTGGTCATCATCAAATCTTGATAAAAAAAAAATCTAATAATAATTAGTAGTGACAACACTAAATCCACTTTCGGTTTAGTCACTACGCAAACTTTTTTCGATCTAGAAAACCCTAAAATCAATGACCACTCCAAATCCTCTTTTGGTTTGGTCATTACATAAATCTTAAATAAAAAAAATCTTAAAATATTAGTAGTGATTACGCCAAATCCACTTTTGGTTTGGTCACTACGCAAACCATAAAAATTAAAAAATTTATTAAAATCAACCAACACACAATCATTTTCTACCCAAGAACTACGTAGCCTTTGATTTCTCCACTGCACCCGGAGATACGTAGGAGCAGGAGCCCACTCCTGTCAAGCGCAAAAATAAACAACTTTTATTAAACCCCTTTTTTATTATTTCATCATTGTAAATTTTTGTCTATTCTTTTTTTTTAATAAGAGGGAAATAAATATTTTTTTAGAAGTTAATATAAATTTTGCACAATTAATTAGAGGTAACCTTTTTCGAAAGGATGTTGTAGGGTGCTAATACCTTCCCTACGCATAATCGACTCCCGAACCCAAATTAATATGGTCTCAAGGACCATTTTCCTTAATAGGGTTTTTCCAATATTTTTCCCTAATAAATAAATCATTGGTGGCGGCTCCATTAAACTCGAATAAATCCCTTCCGGATTTTTCGGTCGCTACAGCTGGCGACTCCACTGGGGACTTTTTTTTTTTTAGAGAGTCAAGCCTAAATAACTGATTGTGCTAAATAATTAACTTCAATTTTTTTTATTTATTTTTTTTAAATTCCCCTTATTTTTTTTTGTAAATAATTATTTATTATTTATTTGTTTGATGTAAATTTGTGAATATTTGTTGTGAATGTTATGCATATATTGAACCTTAGGTTAGAAGACCATATTTTGTATATTTCATTTGTTTTGCAGCTTGGGTAATTTTAGGTTGCCTCCATCACACACCTCACTTACACACCTTTTACACACACTTATGAGTGGGACCCTATACCCGGGCCCGAGTGCAGCTTAGGGAGTGAGAGGTTGTTAGTGATAGTCACTTCGAATCTACTTTCGATTTGGGTATCATGAGAACATCGTCTAGAGTCTTATTTGTTCGTAGGTGCCCACACGTAGGATCTTCTTCCTATTGGTGGTCACATCCCGTAATGGTACTTGGCTCTAGAGACCTTTGGTGAAGAAGTTATTAGTACCACTGTGAAAGTCCTCACATATCGGATTATTTATAGGCCCTTAGAAGTAGAAATCCTCCGATTTAGGGTAATTTTATTTAGGACACAACGAGGTGGTCTATTTTTCGATTGACCTTTCTTTCTTTAAAAAAAAAAATTCGAAAGCTGACATAGGCATTCCATCATTTACAATATTTCAAAAAATAGGCATATCACATTTTTTTTTGTTGTCCATTTCATTAATAATTTCATTAGTCACTTGACGCCCATGCATTCTTTAATAATCAACATGATACAGTTTGATATTTAGTGAACTTTAGCATTTTACATCCATCCTCATTTCATTTAATTTCTGGGTAGGCTCGCCAAGGAATCGTACGGAAGAGCTAGATTTGATGGGCAAAAGAACATGAGATCAAGTAGTAGCGATTTCAAAGAAACTCATACATGTCAAAACAATGAGGCCTACGGTTCCCTGGCACAAATAAATAGATCCATGCATCCACATCCATTCATTCATTTTTCTTTTCTTACATACTCATATCATTTTTTTAAATCGCCAGAAAATAATCAAACAAACTGATTCCTCGACACCCTTATCGAACTCGCTCTCAATCAAAGATCATGGATGACCAAGAGATGAAAGAGGGCGCCAACCAGATGAAGGAGCAGATGAGCAAAGTTTTGGAGCTTCGCAGTCTCTAAACAAAGACAAGGTGCGGATGGGGTATCTCCAAAGATGAATGATAAAAGTCAAGCTACACCTTCCCACCCACTGGCCGGTCCTATGCGGTTGCAATATGGTCTCAATACTCAAGGGATGATGGTACCTTTTGCAATTTACCCGCAGGTCCTACGATCACCAGTTAGCAACCCTCAGAATCAAGTACCACAATTCCCACTTTACGGACTCCCGCCTGGTTACACGCCACCTATGGCCAATGATGACACTGCGAACCATAACCCTCAAGGCCCACAGGCACAACAGTTCCCACTATTTGGTCTCCCGCCCGGTTACACACCACCAGGTGCTAACAATAACTCTGCAGAAACTGATTCCCAAGCACTTGTTGTGCAAGATGTAGCTCAAGGATCTGGCTCCAGTACTGAAACCATACCAGTTCAAAGCTCAACTCCTGGCTTCATGACATACACCTTTCCACCTGGTTATGCACCATCCCATCTCGGGAATACTCAAGGAATCGATGCGCGTAGTGACCCGTGGTGAATCACCGACCATTTGGTTACCCCCATTATATTCAAGGAAATCCATTGAATCCCGGACTAACCGCATTGCCTGGTCTCGGCTATGGGAGGACCCAATCTAAGCATCCCGATTGGGAATCGTCTGACACGAAGTTGCAAATCCTCGAAGATAGGCTAAGAGTCTGTAGAAGGAGTAAGTTATCTCGGTTCAAGTATCGCGAGATCTTTGTCTCGCATCGGATGTGGTTGTACCGCCAAAGTTCAAGGTGCGGACTTTGACAAGTATAAAGGGACAACTTGCCCAAAAAGCCACTTGACCATGTCTTTGTAAGAAGATGGCGTCCTATGCACATGATGATAAACTGATTCACTTTTTCAAGATAGTTTAACGAGGGCAGCGTCGAGTTGGTATACACACCTTGAGCGATCTCATATTATTTCTTTGGAAAGATTTGGCGGATGCCTTTTTGAAGCGATATAAGTATAACATTGATATGGCTCTGATAGAATGCGATTTGCAAAACATGGCAAAAAGAGACAATGAGACCTTCAAGGAATATGCCCAACGATGGAGAGGGTGGCGACCAAGTGGAACCGCCTCGATTGAAAAAGAAATGGTGGCCATGTTCATGGATACTCTTCAATCACCCTTCTATGACAAAATGATCGGAAGTGTATCATCAAACTTTTGAGATATGGTCATCGTAGGGAAAGAGTTGAAGGAGGAATGAGGAGCGGAAAGATTGCCCAAAGTTTCTTTGGAACTAATAATATCAAGAGACCCGACAAACTTCATAAAGAAGAAAGAAGGAAACCAATCTTTGTGATGACGAGCCCGGGAGGACAAGCACAAGGAAAACCACCCCAATTCTTTACCAATTTCCCACATCCTTTTCCATACCCCTACTACCCACCTCCATACATCGCCGCCTCTCATAATCCTAGCCCCCGGCCAAACCAACCAATGATGCCCTTTCGACCACCTTCCCCCATCCAAACACAAGCACAACCAGTTGCTCCCACCCAACCAAACCAAAACCAGAAACAACCAAATGACCAAGAAAAGAAAGCAGTCCAATTTGATCCTATTCCCATGACCTATACGGATCTGTTCCAGCACCTCATCATCAATTCCTTGGTCTCTCCACGCTCAATGAAACCACTTCAACCTCCCTTCCCGAGAGGATATGACCCAAATGCCAAGTGTGAATTTCATGCAGGGGCAGTAGGTCACACAACTGAAAATTGCAAGGCTTTGAAGTACGTGGTTCAAGATCCGATCAATGCCAAATGGTTGAGTTTTAAGGAGGATGGGCCTAATAATCCCCTTCCAGGTCATGGAGGTCCAAAGAATAATGCCATTACTGAGGAGTTTGGGGACCAACCCCTGATAACTAGATTGGAAGGCAGGGAGCCAAAAGATGAGAGTATCCCCATCTGTGTCATCAGGCAAAGTCTTTGGAGTGCATGAATGTTGAATCCGGATCAGATAGCAGCTATCAAGGACGATCGCAGTGCAGAAAATGACAATGTCAACCTTGTCCACCCTTGCTCGCCGAATGAAGAACTTGGAAATTGGGAGATCGTTGAGTTTCCCGTGATTTTTGGTGCAAAATAATTTTTGTAATGCAAATCCTATTGCTCTGCCTAAGGCTTTAGGATAATTTGTTGTCAAAATGGCGCATATGTTTCATTTCAGTATCTTTATCAATAAAATGCATTTTGAATTTTCCAATCATTTCCCTTTTCCTTTTTTTCATCTTTTCCATTCCCTCCCATCTTTTTTCGTTTTTTCCATTTCGTCAGTTTTAACTAATGCAGATCAAAAAACTTTGTCTTTGGGAAATATGATGTCAGTGACTCATACTTTGACTACCCCATGAGGACAATTGGGAAACACCTTCTGAACTGATGAGATTGATGGTACGAGAAGCAAAAGTGATTTAATCCACGAGGAAGAACTTGAAATAATCAATTTGAGTACTGAAAGTGACAAAAAGGGAGTTAATAAAAAATAGAAAGAAAAAGGTAAAACAAATTCGCAATTTGCCAAAAATTATTTTTTGTGAAAATTTGAGCAATAAGATTTTGAGATGAAGTTTGGCCATTTTTCTCTATCCCAAAAAATAAAAAAATATATACATCCCTTGCTACCCCTTTTGAGCCTAAAAAAAATTTTCTTTTAAATACCCTGAACAAGGATTACTCATCCAATGGAGACTAGCACAATAATCTATTCAATTTAAATGCATTAAAAAAGGCAAAACAAAAGACGCTTGCAAGAATAAAAAAATCAATAAAAATGCCAAAGCAAGAAAAGACAATTGTGCTAGCAACCATCAAAGTGCATCTTTGCACTAAAAATCCTTGTTGAAAAGAAAATACCTCAAACACTTTTTGAGCCTGAAATATCCTTTCTTTTGTGACCCTTCAACCCCTGGCCACGTTACAACCATAATAAAGTCCATTCCGATCAAAATCAAATTGCTCATATTTTCTCAAAACTTGATTTTTGGAAGAGGAAATCCAAATAAACTCCTTGTTGCAGTTGCTTTACCAAAAATGTGGAATCTGATCCGCCGCCATGGTCTGCCAAATAAGATCATCATTGATAATGGAACTAAGTTAAATAACAAGATGATGAAGAAGTTGTGTGACGACTTCAAGATCCAACATCATAATTCCTCACCATACCGCCCAAAGATGAATGGGGCAGTTGAGGTTGCAAACAAGAACATCAAGAAGATTGTCCAAAAGATGGTGGTAACATTTAGAGACTGGCACGAAATGCTCCCTTTCGCCTTGCACGGTTATCGGACTTCGGTTCGCACCTCAACAGGGGCAACCCCTTTCTCGCTGGTGTATGGAATGGAAGCAGTACTTCCCATTGAAGTCGAGATCCCCTCGTTAAGGGTATTGATGGAGACAAAACTAGAAGAGGCAGAATGGGTTCAGGCTCGGCTGGATCAATTGAATCTCATTGAAGAAAAGAGAGTGATGGCCTTATGTCATGGGCAACTATATCAGCACAGGATGAAGAGGGCTTACGAAAAGAAAGTTCGCCCTCGGGAATTCCAAGAAGGAGACCTTGTACTCAAGAAGATTTTGCTCATCCAAAAGGATTCTCGTGGAAAATGGACTCCAAATTATGAAGGTCCGTATGTTGTGAAAAAAGCTTTTTCTGGAGGAGCCTTAATCCTCACAAGGATGGACGGTGAAGATCTCCCGCTCCCAGTAAACTCTGATGCGGTCAAAAAATATTATGCCTAAAAAAAAAACATATAAAAACCAAGCAAAAGTGAGCTCGCTAGGTTGAAAACCTGAAAGGGCGACCTAGGCAAAAATTAGAGCGACCCGTTGGATTGAAAACTTGAAAGAGCAATCCAAGCAAAAGTTAGGGTCTGAAATCGGACATTGAAGAAGGCTGACGCATCAAGGGGCTCTTATCCACTGGGGCAGTTCTATATATTTTCAGAAGTAGAGTAATGAGTAATCAAAGTTATGGATATGGGAAGCTGGCATTTGTTCCTACAAAGACACAAACTATAAAATATCTGTTTAGTTATTGTCTTTCTTTGTTTTTTCTTCTTCCTGCATTTTTCTTGATGTATCTTCAAGTCTGTGTAACTTCAGTCCTTGTACACATGACTCTTTTTTTTGAATACCAAACACCTCCGTTCTCGTGTTTCAAAATGTTGTTTTATGATAATAGACACTGAATTGTGAAGCATGTGATGATATGGGAAAGCATTACATTTATTATATACATCTTAAGAATCACGAGGACACGCCAAATCTCAACAAATAAGTTTCAAAAAGGGCAATGGGATTACCTTTAAAAAAGTAACTAGTGCAGCATCGATAACTCGCGCTCCCTCCCAGTCGAAGGCATAGCATGACTAAATCCGATGAATCTCAGTCCGTCCCATATCTTTAAGCACTAGAGATCATACGGGACGAGGAATCAGTAAAAATAATAATCGCATTGCATACATGCATCACATACCATATATCCGTGCATCATCTTCATATCACCACCTTTTAACCGTTTTGTTACACCTGGTCCGTGCACCAAAATTTGATCCTTCATTCTCGTTTACAAACAATGCGCCTAGCATTGGTCCTTTATTTTGCTTTCTAAGCGACACACCAAGTATCGCTCACTCTTTATTGCTTTTCGATCACCGCGTCAGTACCCGACCTGGCGGTGACCCTTCTTTATAGTTTTCTGATAAATGCGCCGAGCATCACCCCTTTTATTGCTTTAAGATTACCGCGTCAGTACCCGACCTGGCGGTAATCCCTCGTTATTGCTTTTTGACCAACATATCAGTTCCGGACCTGATGTTGATCCTTCTTTATTGCTTTCCATCGACGCGTCAATACCCTACTTGGCGTCGAACCTTCCGATCACCGTGTCGATGCGACCTGGCGGAGATCCTTCTTTATAGTTTTTTGATAAACGCGCAAGCGTTAATCCTCATTATTGCTTTTGATCACCGCGTCGATGCACGGCGGAGATCCTTCTTTATAGTTTTTTTTTGATAAACGCGTAGCGTTAATCCTCATTATTGCTTTTCGATCACCGTCGATGCGACCTGGCGGAGATCCTTCTTTATAGTTTTTGATAAACGCGCGGCGTTAATCCTCATTATTGCTTCGATCACCGTCAAGATGCGACCTGGCGGAGATCATTCTTTATAGTTTTTTTGATAAACGCGCGGCGTTAATCCTCATTATTGCTTTCCGATCACCGTCGATGCGACCTGGCGGAGATCCTTCTTTATTGCTTTCCATCGACGGCGTCAATACCCTACTTGGCGTCGAACCTTCCGATCACCGTGTCGATGCCGACCTGGCGGAGATCCTTATTTATAGTTTTTTTGATAAACGCGCATGGCGTTAATCCTCATTATTGCTTTCCGATCACCGTCGATGCGACCTGGCGGAGATCCTTCTTTATAGTTTTTGATAAGCGCATGGCGTTAATCCCTCATTATTGCTTTAGATCACCGCGTCGATTGCGACTGGCGGAGATCCTTCTTTATAGTTTTCTGATAAACGCGCAAGCGTTAATCCCTCTTTATCACTTTTAGATTACCTCGTCAGTACCCGACCTGGCCGTATTCCTTCCTTATCACTTTCCGATTAAACGACTGCCGTTGATCCTCATTGTCATTCCTCACGTCAAGTTCAAGACAAAATTAGTGTATTTATCTTTAGCTCTATTTTATGACAAAAATATAACAGCCATTGTTGTTTGCATTTTCTAATAAAATATAACTAAGGAGGGGCAGCTAGTATACCCCAATTTTGTCCGGTTATATGTTCATTTTTTTTTTGTTTTGTCCGGCAGAAATGGGGAGGTCGCAGATCGAGCCGAGGTTCGATGCCGAGTCGTGGAGAGGTCGCACGCCGAGCCGTGGGGAGTGGGAGATCGCACGAGCCGAGGCCGGTGCCGAGTGCGCGAGCCGGGGAGGTCGCTTGCCGAGCTGTGGAGAAGTAGAGTGCCGAGTTGCGGAGAGGTCGTACGCCGAGCTGTGGGGAGGTCGCTTGCCGAGCTGTGGAGAAGTCGCGTGCCGAGCTGTCTAGAGGTCGTACGCCGAGCTGTGGGGAGGTCGCTTGCCGAGCTGTGGAGAAGTCGCGTGCCGAGCTGTGGAGAGGTCGTACGCCGAGCTGTGGGGAGGTCGCGTCTGGGTGAGATCGCGTCTTGAGTGTGGAGAGGTCGCGCATCGAGCCGAGGTCGCGTCGGCCGCTGTGGAGAGGTCGTATGACGAAATGGGAGATCGTATGCCGAGCTGGGCCATTTTTAGCCCAATTGCAGTTCATTACAAGCGTTATTAACAAAAAAAAAACCTAAAATTCAAAACTAAAAATCAAAGTCAGATTTCCACACTTCACCCTTCACAAAGTCATCTGCATATCTTCACCAAAGTCCTCTGCATATCTCCTCAGCCACTCTACAAACTATGTCTTACTGACTATATGTCCCCATATACCTCTTGCTTTTTCTTCATACAACCAAGTTTGACAAACAATGCAATTTAATCAAAAAAAGGAGGAGCACCGTTGTTAAAGTCACGGCTGATTGCAAATTTTTTTCAAACCATTGATATCATCTCAGACTTTGCACATGTTACCATCTCCTCAGCATCATTTTAGCACACACTTAGCATACAAGTTGCAGTCTCAAGTTGACAAACTGAACCTTTTTTATAAATAGTAGAGCAAGAAGAGATAACTTGAGGGGAGGACGGAAGAAAAATTGCACTTAATTTGAGAATTGGATATCTCATTCTTGGTACCAATTATACACAATAATTTGAGAGAAAATTGAGAGAAAAAGAGAAGAACTAAAAACGCAGAAGAACCATCCAGAAGAAAGAAGAAGCAGAAGAACACCAGGTTCCTCTTCTTCCTCCTTCCCCTTCCCCTTGTTCCTCCTTTCTCTCCCCACGATCTCCCCTCCCCCTTTGTTTTCTTCACATCTCGCACGCCCCTCCAGCTCCACAAGGCTGTGGCGCGCACAAGGCCACAAGCACCCACCTCCAAGGAGGACGATCCTCCCTCAGATCCCAACCTCAGGGTTCCCTCCTCTTCTTCTCCTTCTCGACCACTCTCTCTCTCTCTCTCTCTCTCTCTTTCTCTCTTTCCCCTCCTTCACTCTCGCCTCTTCTTTTTCTTCTGTCAGCAGCGGCGCTGCATCTTTTCTTTCCTTTTGTTTTGTGTTGGTGTGTGTGTGTGTTTAGGTTTAATTCCCCCCCCTTATTTCATGTTCTGCTCCTTTTTATTTTATTTTTATTTTTTCTTTTCACACCTGTTCCTTTTTATTTATGCCCTCTCTAAAAAAATAATTGGTACCAAGAATGAGGTATCCGTCGCACTCCTTTTGCTTTTCTTTATTTTATTTTGCATCCTGTTAATTGTTATAAACTTCCAGATTTTTAGTTGTTATGTTTTTAAACTATTGATGAAACGTTGGGCTTGGTCCACTTTTTTTTTCTTCCCCATCCGCTTATCTTGTTTTTGATGTAGTTATTACTTGTTATTTTTGTTGTCTTGACTAATTTTAAATAATAAATATTAGTAGTGGTAACACTAAATCTACTTTTGGTTTAGCCACTACGCGAATTTTTTTTTTTTTTTTTAAAATCTCCAAAACTTAAAAATCGATGACTACTCCAAATCTTCTTTTGGTTTGGTCATCATCAAATCTTGATAAAAAAAAATCTAATAATAATTAGTAGTGACAACACTAAATCCACTTTCGGTTTAGTCACTACGCAAACTTTTTTTCGATCTAGAAAACCCTAAAATCAATGACCACTCCAAATCCTCTTTTGGTTTGGTCATTACACAAATCTTAAATAAAAAAAAAATCTTAAAATATTAGTAGTGATTACGCCAAATCCACTTTTGGTTTGATCACTACGCAAACCATAAAAATTAAAAAATTTATTAAAATCAATCAACACACAATCATTTTCTACCCAAGAACTACGTAGCCTTTGATTTCTCCACTGCACCCGGAGATACGTAGGAGCAGGAGCCCACTCCTGTCAAGCGCAAAAATAAACAACTTTTATTAAACCCCTTTTTTATTATTTCATCATTGTAAATTTTTGTCTATTCTTTTTTTAATAAGAGGGAAATAAATATTTTTTAGAAGTTAATAAATTTTGCACAATTAATTAGAGGTAACCTTTTTCGAAAGGATGTTGTAGGGTGCTAATACCTTCCCTACGCATAATCGACTCCCGAACCCAAATTAATATGGTCTCAAGGACCATTTTCCTTAATAGGGTTTTTCCAATATTTTTCCCTAATAAATAAATCATTGGTGGCGGCTCCATTAAACTCGAATAAATCCCTTCCGGATTTTTCGGTCGCTACATATATAATATAAATGGTCAATAGTGTAGATTTTTACAAAATTATTCATGATATAATAATATTCATAAATGTAAGAATTGAAACAAAAAATTTAAACAAATAATGATTTTAAATCTAAATAAAATCATACATACATTTACTCAAAGTCTTACTGGATCATAAGTAAAGTTTTAAAAAAAGAAATCTACTTTTTGTGCTAACAAAAAGTACATTATCTACTGTAAAAAAAAATACCTTATCTGTTTGGGGATAATTTTAAATGATTTTTTCATTCAAATAAAGTGACCTATTTATAAAGGGATATATTTAAAAAATAGGATTGGTAAGTGTATGAAACCTTATCAGAATGTTGCGATATAACTGTTTGAACAAATTTGAAAAAACTATTTATGAAGCCTTATCAGAATGTTGTGATATAGCAATACACCTGCTCGCATTTTTTCAATTTTGAAATTGTTTTGTAAGTACACATGTTTAATAAGTCATTTTCCAATGAATATGTTGGAATTGCAGCCAACTTGAGTAGTGTGCAAAACCTGTATTCTGAGTTGAGATTTAAATACCTAACAAAAGTTTCATTCAAAAATCAAAATTTAAATAATAAACCTAATGTGGAACTGCATATAAGTATATGGTCTCTTCTATTGAATATTAAAAGTAATACCTGGAACAGAGTTGTTCAACTTCGGGAATATCAATATTTATCAATAGTTTTGAATTATAAGGTGTGTTTGATGCTCCCATATTTTTTAAAAGTCCAAAAAGTTACAATATTTAATCCACAACATATAGATAAATACTATGAAATATGATAGTAAAAAAGGCAAAACACACTTTTTAGAAATTACCGTTATGTAATTTCATCTTAATAAATTGTAATATAAAAATAAGTGAAATATCTGGATTTTTAGAGAGATATTCTAGAAGTTGATTTGCAAATTCTCCCCATAACGTGCATCTTAGCTTCTTTCCTCCCTTACAAAAGAAAATTGAATCACAAAATAGGAAACTATGATCAATTAAAATAAATAAATAAATAAATAAAAATACATGAAAATGTTACTTACTCAAGATCATCCAATTCAATAACTACATAGCAAGTTAGCCTGTCATTTCGATTGTATTCTATGAGCTCACCTTTTGCAGCCAATAGTCCAATGATATCTCTACAAAACATATCACATTTGACATGAAAATCTATTGAAATCAATAAACTTTTGTTAAAAGATCACAAATAAATAGACTTTAGATGTACCAACTAAGTGTGAATCCTCCCTATCAGCTTGGAAAATGTCGATATAGGGTGTAAACTTGAATCCATAAAAAGGAACATATGAATCATCAACTGGCTTCATTGTCATCATCATCTTAAAATAGAGTTTGTATTGATGGCACACATTGGTTTGAATTTATAATTGTTAATGGCAACTGAAACATTTGCTCTCTCGTAACATCTGCCTTCAATCAACATAGGTTTAAATCTCTCTGCATGGTTGCTCCACACGGTGCATTGGATTTTTTTAGTTACATAAACATGGAAAGAAGTTAACAAATAAATTTATAATCATGTTAAAAACATAAATAAAAATAGAATAATTTAAAACATACACTCTCATCCATGAATATCATGTCGATAAAATCTGGTTGGTCTGGTTGTTTAGAGTTTGAGACTCTCCATAGCCGAATAATCCTAACCCTAAATTTTCATAACTTTCAACCATTCGTAGTGTTTATGCTAGTAATTTGATCATATTTAGAAGACATAATTTATGGAAAAAAATGGTTGCTATGCAGGGATAAAAATGGTGATTCGAAATGTGAGGATGTAACATGTCTCGTTTCGTATTTATAGGGCTATAAGAATAGAATTTGGTTTAAAATAATAATTGATTTAAATAGCATAATGGCTTGTAACAAAGTTTTAAATTTCAATTTCAATTTTAATTATATCTATCATAAATTTATTTTTAAATTATTTTTAATTTATTTTAAAAATATTAAATTAATCTATTTGATTCAATTTAAATTAAATATTTTGATTTATTTTTGAAAATCGAAAATATAATTAAAAAATTGTTTTAATTAATTACATCTATCATGAATTTATTTTTAAATCATTTTAATTTATTTTAAAAATATTAAATTACTTTTGAGTAGAACTTTTTTTATAATAATAATTGATTTAGATAGCATAACCGCTTGTAACAAAGCTTTAAATTTCAATTTTAATTTTAATTATATCTATCATAGATTTATTTTTAAATTATTTAATTTATTTTAAAAATATTAAATTAGTCTATTTGATTTAATTTAAATTAAATTTTTCGATTTATTTTTGAAAATCGAAAATATAATTAAAAACTTGTTTTAAATAATTATGTCTATCATGAATTTATTTTTAAATCGTGTTAATTTATTTTAAAAATATTAAATTAATTTTAATACAATTTGTTTTAAACTAATAATTGATTTAGATAACATAACTGTTTGTAACAAAGCTTTAAATTTCAATTTCAATTTTAATTATAACTATCATAGATTTATTTTTAAATATTTTTAATTTTTTTTAAAAGTAACAAATTAATCTATTTGTTTCAATTTAAATTAAAGTATTTCGATTTATTTTAAAAATTCTAAAATAAATAAAAAATTGTTTTAATTTATTTTAAAAATATTAAATTCATCTACTTGTTTAAATTTAAAATAAAAGATTTCGATTTATTTTAAAAAATATAAAAATAATTAAAAAACATATCAATTTAAAAATATTAAATTCATCTACTTGTTTAAATTTAAAATAAAATATTTTGATTTATTTTAAAAAAATCAAAAAATAATTTATAAACGAATCAATTTATTTTAAAAATATATCTATCGTGAATTTATTTTTAAATCATTTTAATTTATTTGAAAAGTATTAAATTAATTTAAATAGAATTCGTTTTAAAATAGTAATTGATTCAAATAGATTTTGTTTTAATGAAATAATTGAAATAATTGTGGCGGTGACACGTGGCATAACCGAATGTTACAAAACTATCTTATATATTTATATATATATATATATATATATATATATATAATTGATTTCGGGAGGCTATAAATTTATTGAGTATTAATTTATATAAATGTTGTATAATGAATATGAATATTTTGGGATAATATAACGCCTATATTGCAGCGGTTTGATAAAAAACCATTACAATTTGAAGAATAAAATCTCTCGGATATTCAGACGTGGTTCTGTCCCATATTCACCGCTACAAAATTGCAAGATTTTGATAGTGATTGTGTGTTTAACCACTATTTAAATGTCTTACGTAATCTTATGTAGAGGTTCCATCTATGAACCACTACTGTTGTTCTGTAATGTTCTATGAAGATCAGTTTCCAGATGTTTTATTCTTTTTGACACTATAAGTGACTGTACATTCCCAAGAGGTATGTTATAAGTCCCAAGAGGCATATTAAGTTTCCAAATATTCCCAAGATTATTTATTAGTTTAAATTTCACTCTCACTCTCTTCCACTCTCTCTAATTTGTTCTCGCTCTCACTCTCCATATGAACCCTCGTAATGTAGCTTCTAAATGTTTAATGTTCCCTAACTTGGTTTTTCATTCAGATTTGTGCTTCTATTAAGTTCTTCGTTTCTCTTAAACCCTCACTTGGGTTTTGTTTCGTTTTTGTGAAACCCTAACTTTTTTTTTTGTATTTTGTCAGGTTATATAATTTAAAAATGGAAGTTGGTACTTTTAGGGTTTCTAGGATGCATTACCGGTAGAACATGATCCAACCTCACCAGTCGTTTATACAGCTCCTTAAATTTTCTCTCTAAAGACTTAACCAACATCTCAAACCTGTACTTCTATAGAAAGGTCCAAAGAGGGAGTTTTCTGGATTGGAAATGGTGGCATGTTGTAGAAACGCTCAGAGACTACTTATAGACTAGGTTTTATTTAGTAGTATCTATGTCATTTTGTAGTTTTATTCCTCAACTCATCTATACATGTCAAATTCTTATGTTTTATAAATATTTCCTCCACTTTTTTATATGTCACGTGATTTTGAAATCATGTTTAAATAGCTTATTACAATTTATTCAATTAAGTGTTATGTCTTATATTTGTACAAATACATCTTTCCAAAAATATTTATATGTACATACACATGGTCCGTACTATTAGCAAAGTATGTTGCTCCAAGATTTGCAAGACCCATGGAGGTAATTTTTGTTAGACTTCATTTACAACCATCAAATTTTCCTAAGGGTGCAAAATGATTGAAATCATCTAGTGATAATATTATCGACAAAAAAAAAATCTAGTGATAATATTGCCTAGCGACTTAATTCAAGACCAATGAAAGAAGTAAGAATCTCAGTAAAAGACATGAATATCAACTAAAGGAAGGTATTCGATCCTTCTTGATCTCTTCGAATGTGATATTTGTTTCTTTCAAAAATAGTTATTCTTAGAACATGTCATTGTTCTAAGAGATTAACTAGATTATATAAGTATTTTTCCTGCCTCAAGAGAAATTCCTTGTTTCAGATACGAAAGTTTAGTAAAATTTAGTTCTATATGCATGCAGGTCTTACAAATATTTGAGCAACATGTTATATCAATAGTCTACTCTACTCCATGTAATTGTGTAAATAAATCTTTCTAAAAAGATTTAATTGTACAAGTACAAGACATAAATTTTAATTAAATAAATTACAGTAAGCTATTTTTTTTTTAAAAAGAAAAATATTGGATAACAATTCATTAGTTGGAACTGCTATGATATTTTACTCAATATCATTTAGAGTCAGGGACAGAGGCAGGATTTGATGGTTGGGGGGCGAGATTGGAAGTAAATCTGCCTAGTGTTTTCTTATGTGATCTTTAGGATTTGAAATTCACTTTAGACTTTTTGTGTCAACGAAATTCACTTTAGACTTTGATTAATATAAATTGAGTAGGATGACACAAAGGGTAAGAAAAATTGAATTCCTTCCTATTTAAAGTTTAAACCATTAATTGTTCATTTATAAATAGTTTAAACTTATAATTAATCGTTTTAAAATTTATAAGAAGTCCAATAAAATCCAAACACGATTAAAAAATTTAAGAGAATTAAAATTAAATAAAAAATAATTTAAATTAATACTCGCATTTAACAAGCAAAAAAGAGGAAGGGAAATTAAGAGGAAATAAAAAGGTAGCAATGAAATGAAACGGACGAAAGGGCATGGGCCCCTAAGCATGGGATGGAAGATGCAAAATGATGGATGGGTTCACACATGCACACAAATACAATGTCAATCACTACTACCATTAACACATGGAAACCAAAACCAACTGCCACTATGAAACAACTAATTTTTCATCATTAAAATGCAAAACACTAGTAGCACCCACCTTTTTTGTCATTCATGTCACTAAAGGTCAACTTACATCAACCCCGTGATATAGTATATGGATCTATTCATACCTCCACTAGCCATTTTGGATTACACCCAATCACCTTTCCATCGTTTTTTTCCCAGGTCACCTTTTGCCATGTTCAAATTATTTTGTCCCTCTGGTCTCACCTCACCAAGCAATAGCGCAAACATTATACTATAAAACTTTTGAGCTTAATGGTCGACACGCACAGTTAGTATAAATCAGTTTTATACTGACAATTAATAAGAGTCTACTATTCTGTCAAGTCACTCACTGTAATAAATACATCTTAAAAATAACTGCACAATGGTAAGCTCTCATTGGATGTCAGTATAAAAGTAGTTTACACTGACGGTACATATCCCCTTTTCTCAAAACTTTTTTTCAGGTAAAATTGACCCCTAATAAGTTTTACCCCAATCTTTAACTTTAACTCAGTAATTTCCTTACGAAAAGCCCAACTGAAGAATAAAGATCCTTTTCTTTTAGTTCAAACCCATTTTATACCGTGTTATAAGGAATCCAAGGAATACCAAAGTCTAGTTATTTTGTACAGATTATCATACGTACTTTTTTTTTGTGTTTGATTATCACACGTACTGATACCCATATGAATTTAGCTATGAATATCAAAATCTTATTACTTCTGGTGTAATGGATTCGGATTTACCGTAGTCAATAATTTCAACAGTCACCCCAGTCATTCGATCTAAGTCATAGGATATAAATCATATGACTCACATTATGACTTTAGCGAATCAGGACCTCAGAATCCCAACCATATGATCGATCTTCATCAACAGTTGAGATCAATCATTGACTGCAGTAACTATTGAGATCAAGATTACAATTAGGCAAAACACAGTTTTCTGGCAGTACTTTAAAGATCAACACTCAAAAAAACAAAGGAGAATGAATTAATTTTAACTAAATTAACTATATAAACAAAGGAGAACTTGTAAACAAAAGAAAATGAAAACCGATGTGTATGTTAATTATAAATCATCTGTTATGAAATAAACCAAAACAAGAGCAAGAAACTACATAATACAGAAGAATTGAGATAAGGGAGAAACGGAGAAGAGAGAAAAAGAGAGTCTTTCTATTATGCTCTTCAAGGTGCAAGATTTACAATGTCTCATGAGTCCTATTTATTGGACACAAGCCTTGTAACATATACAAGCCTATTAAAGGTCTAACATAATGTCCCATTAACATAGAGTTAAGAGCAATAGCAATGCATGAAAGTATTTAACTCATGGTAGTTATAGAGTATCCTAGGAAAAATGAAAAGCCAAGGGAGATGGACATCCACCAATATTCATAATACTCCCCCTTGGATGTCCATTAAGGATATGCCTCATTAAAACCTTACTAGGGAAAAACCCAGCGGGAAAAAATCCTAGTGAAGGAAAAAGAGTACAATATCCTTTATGTGGGAATTACCTCGTTAAAAATCTTGTCAGAAAAACCCAATGGGGCAAAACCATGGCGAAGGAAAAAAGAGTACAGTTTTCTCCCCCTATTAGAAGTATCACTTAAGAAAAATGAATTTCAACATTCCTGATTCTCCCCCTGAAGCATTTGAAGAAATATATTTTATTCTATCACTTGTGATATATCATCCTTTCAGTTGAGCTATGCAATCAGTATTATCTTCTGGACTTCTTCATTGAATTGTTGTTACTTGAGCATGATATGATGAAGTGATATCTGTAGATCGCTTTGTAGATCGTAATACCACCACATGTAAATAACAACAGGTATGAAATCTGACTTGATGTTGATCATAAAATTACCTTGCATCTGCATGGTTAATTTTGCTTAACATATATTCATAAAATAATTGCATCAATTGTGTTGTGAAAATATAGAAAAAATAAATAAATATTACACTTTGTTCCAATTCCTCTTGATTGATAATGAACTATATCTTCCAAATAAGTATCACAAAATATTATTGTATCAAGCCATGTAGCATTTAACAATATACGGGTATACTTTTATAGCATTGAGTTATGGTCTTCAGGACCAAAATATTTGTTATCTTCTTGATACACAACTCATGTACTTAATAGATATAATTTATCATAAGTCACTTAAGAACTAGCTCTTTAACTTGTTAGACAAAATTCAATTAGCTAATTGTTCGATCTGCAGGTCGAGATAAAACTTTGTCCTACAAAAATATTTCGTTTTAAGATATTTCTTTATGTTTTTAATCCTTCTAGGATTTTCCAAGTAGAGATCATTCTCTGTTTCGACCTTCAAATCCATTACATATAAATTGAGGTCTTTCATTTGCTTCCAGACCAATTGAGTATCGAAAAATACTTGCATGCAACACAAGTGAATATGTCTCTTCAAAATCAATGGCAAGTCTTTGAAAAAACCCTTAAGCAATAAGTTGAGCTTTGTATCTCACTATTTCACCATTCTCATTTCATTATCGCAAAAACTCATTCGTATCTAATTGGTTTCATGTCTTAAAGTGTTTGGACTACAGGTCCAAAAACTTTTCGCTTGCAAAGTGAGTTTCATTTCGCTTCGATTGCTTCTTTCTATTTTGGCCAATTGTTGCTTTGTCTATAATCCTTAATAGACTTTGGTTCATGATCCTCATTATCATTTATCATATTTAGCGCTATATCATATGCAAAAACATCGTTAACATTGACTTTGTTTCGGTTACATTGTATTTCATTCATAACATAATTTATTGAGGTCTCTTCATTTTCACAAATTTCAGGTATCTGATCAGTCTCTTCTGGAACTGAAATATCAATTATGTCTAAGGACTCTTTTGGAGTTTTCATATCCTCACTTGGACCATCTTTCTTTTTAGCTCCTTTTCTTGTTTGAGGATTTTTATCTTTGGAACCGATAAGTCTACCACGCTCCATGCATGGTTGTGACTCGTTTTAGATTGTCCAACAGGGACATCAATTTTGATTGGAGCATTAGCAGTTGATGAATGCATTTGGTAACTGGTTTGCTATGATTTGCAAATAAATTGTCTTTTGAACTTCTGGTTCACATTGTTTTCTACGAGGATCAATAAGAGATAATGATAATGCATTCCAACTAATCTCATTTTTCAACTGCTTATTCTCTCCCCCTAATATTGAGAACACTAATTCATCAAAATGACAATTAGCTTATCAAGCTGTAAATAAATCTCCCATTATCGGTTCTACATACTTTACTAAATATGGAGACTTATATCCAACATATATTCACAGCCTTCTTTGAGGACCCACTTAGTGTGATGAAGCAATTGGAACATACCCAACACATCCAACAATTATTAGATGGGAATATTTGGTTTCAGACCAATACCAAAAACCATTTGTATAGGGGAGAACTTGTGATAACTTGTTGGCTTGATGCGAATAAATGACACTACTTGCAATATTGCATTTCCCTAAGTAGAAATAGGAAGTGTTGATCTCGTAAGTAATAGTCTTGCAATCAATTTTAGATGCTCAATGAATGATCCAACAAGTCTATCTTATGCATGAACATGTGCTACAATATGTTCAATATCAATCTCAATATAGACATACAATACTCATTCAAGGTATGAGATGTCAATTTACCAACATTATGAAGATGTATTCTCTTAATTGGATAATCGGGAATGAGCTCTTAATCAAATTAGTTGAGCAAGCAATCTCGCAAGCTTCTAGTTGCGAGTTGATAACAAAAGACATGTGACCATTTAGTTGATGTATTAATTAGAAAAATAAATTATCTAAATGGTCGCCACAACAGGTGTATTAGTCCACAAATATCACATTGCATACGCTCTAAAAATGTGAGAGATTCACTTTCCATTTTTGTTGGTGATGGTCGAATATTAACTTCCATTGGGAACAAGTAGTACATGAGAATTTATTGAATTGAAGAATCTTCTGGTTCTTTAATGGATGTCTACGTGAATTTTATTTTTTCGCATCCTAATTTCGCATCCTAATAGACCGAGATGGCCCAACTGGTCATGCAAAGCAACAAACTTATTATCATACGTAAACTTATGGTTTAAATTTAATCAATAAATAAATCAATCAAATAAATCAATTTATTTAATCATTCAAATAAATCAAAGTAAATAAATAATTTTCTTTCATCAGCCAAATAATAAAACTTTCCTTCAAAATATTTAACAAAATAGACATATTCAAATATATATAATCTGTAAGTCTATGATCAAATATATAATTTTCGTAAGCAAAATTTGAATACTAACTCATATTCAACAAAACCAAAAGATAGATCATAATAATAAGATTATTGTAACTTCGAATAACTTCTCCAAAACTCAAATGCTTCTTTTATCAATAAGCATTTCATTTGCTAAAATAATTGTTCACTCTTTTCAAGTGTTATATTGAAATACTTCGAACGTGTTGTAAATAGAATAAAAGAGAAGAGAAGAAGAGGATTAAGACAAAGGAAATAATAACAAGAAGGTGTACTTTTTCAGGAAGTAACCATACCACTAATTCTTCATGAAATTTTATCACTCTTAATGTCTAATGAATATAGTCATCCATCATATGCAATACATGAAAGTTTACACGACTCCCCCTTGGATGATTATATATCATCATGAAATATTTGGATAGGGAAAACGTAACCTCGACCTTTGTCGTACCCAAAATTATAATAATAACACATTCGCTTCTGGGAATGGAGTTCAATCCATTGGATGAACTTTGTACTTTTTTTATCAATATCTCATTATTGGATTCAATCACAATAATGCATAAACTTAATTAGAAATATTTTTGGAAGTATTTTCCCATAAAAGACATTGAAGTCTTTTATTTCTCTGGTGCAACGTACATGCATCTTGAATCACCATAAAAGGCATTGAAGTATTTTATTTCTCTGTTGCAACGTACATGCACCACTTCGATTTCGATCATATGAATATATTGAAGTGTTTCATTCCATTTAATGTTGCACTATAGACAATGTGTTGATTGTAGTGGTTTTATTGCTTTTACTATTAAAGCCATTCTAATAAAAGACATTGTCCAAAACTTCAATATCATAAAACATCCATAGTGCATTCATTTTCCTGAAGCACTATTGCGTTGCTAACTTGAATAGTCATCATTTCTATTCAACCCTTTGATCCTCAAATCAATATCTCTGCACACTTTAACAATTATTCAATTCTATTGCAAATTCTATAAACCAATAATTTTTGTTTCACTAGTATTTACAAGTGGAGAAATTCTATTTGAAGAAAATATTACTTCGAAATATTTCTCCATTTTTTGCCACTTCAGGAGCATATTTGAGAGACATAAGATCTTCTCTCACTTTCATTTGTTTCAAAATATATTAAAATCAAATAGATCTTTTAAATTTTAATCACAGTTCAAAGGCCTTGTTCTTCAAGAACTATACCATAAATCTTTATATAAGTTATTACCAAGAATAATCATTGGTTTTGTCTAACTAATCCTTCGGGGATTGTTAAATAATAATTTCTTCCAGAAATTATCACAGGTAAAAAAAAATCAATTAAAGGTTTAGTTCTTCTGGAATTAACCAAGCTACAAATTCTTCTTATAAATCATTGTTTTGTGCAATCCTATAGGGATGCTCGAATAGTAATTTCTTCTAGAAATTATCAACATTAGTAACATATTCAATAAAAAAATAAAATGATAATTGTGTTGGTTAAACAAAATTGATCATAAAATTTCTATGGATGAAACACAAAAAGGTTTTCATACTAAAAGTAACATGAAAAATAAGACAATAAGAAAGGATATGATTGCCCAAAAAGAAGAAACAAAAACCTTTCATTACAATCTCCAAACTGATGAAGTAATTACTCACATGATATATTCTCGTACTATGCATCATCCTTTCCCATAATAATATCCTCAAAGCTTTAGATTTCAATCAGTTAGAGCTAATTCGTGCTGATAACTTGTTATGAAATAAACCAAAACAAGAACAAGAAACTACATAATACATAAGAATAGAGATAAGGGAGAAATGGAGAAGAGAGAAGAAGAGAGTATTTCTATTATGCTCTTCAAGGTGCAAGATTTACAATGTCTCATGAGTCCTATTTATAGGACACAAGCCTTGTAACATATACAAGTCTATTAAAGGTCTAACATAATGTCTGATTAACATAGAGTTACGAGCAATAACAATGCATGAAAGTATTTAACTCATGGTAGTTATAGAGTATCCTAGGAAAAATGAAAATCCAAGGGGGATGGACATCCACCAATATTCATAATATAATCATAACTAAGTAACTAATTTTTTCTATCTTATAATAACCATTGACGTGACTTAAATAATTAGAAGGACAGACATGTGCAACAATAAAGCAATTTCAATTTTAAACATCCATCTAAAATGTTACACTGTACTTACTTAAAGGGATTAAATAAGATGCTTGATGAGCCATGTGACTTCAGCGTTTTTCTATGCCCCCAAACCCACCTTACGAAAAGCACATAAATTAACATGGGAAGATACATTGTGGACACACCACTTTAGGGCGAATGAAATTTCTTATCTAGGATTTTTCTTTTAAAAAAATTATAGCTTCGTTAATCGTTTACGAGATTTTGTGCCGTTAAAAGAAGACCTTTCTTTGATTCTTCTCAATAGGAATCCACTAAAGCATTTTTGGTGCTTTGAAAAAACATTAAAAGCCTAATGATATGGGAGTGGACATTATTTTTTCCCCTGGAAGCAAACGATAGAGTGCAGAGTGCAGAGTGCAATAGTATAATATTGTGTACGATATACATTAATTAGTATATGAACCTTTCATAACCACGCTGGAAAAATATGTTGTGACACCCACTAAAGGGAAGGAGCTGAAATTGATTCGCACTTTAACACGAAGCATTTGCAAATCCTGACAAATGGAGAGGAATGAGTTGGTAATAATGTGTATCTTTTTTGTAAATGAAATTTCTTTAATTAATCATTATTTCTGCTTTATTGTGTTTGGAAGCTATAAAGTATATCAGATCATGGAAGCTTCAATATCTTAGTGTGATCTCAGGAGTTATTTGTATCTTAGTTTAAATTACTCCTTTTCAGTGAGTTATTGGTGGGTTTATATCTTGATTCTTGAGGCAGCTCACAACAAGGTGGAATATTATTCCTTTACTTCCTTGATTAATTAAAATGCTTCTTTTTGGTGATAGTGAAAGAAATTGCATACTTGCATTCACTACAACAACAAAAAAGACAATAAACAGCGCTTATTTTTTGGCTTAAACAGCGCTTAAAGGCACCGAATGTTCAGTCGCTGCTGAATATTATTCAAAACAACAGCATTTTTGAAGCACTGCTGAAAACTGACAATAAACAACGCTTTTATAAGAAAGCGCTGTTTATTGTCAGTTTTCAGCATCAATAAACAGCGCTTCCTATTTATTGTCATCTTTACAAAGCGCGGAAGCGCTACTTATTGATACTAAAATTATTCCCCTAAATTTTTTTTCCAGCATTCGTGTTGTTCAGGATGCAACGCACAGAGACGAAACAACACACAATATATCAGCGTTTTTCAGCGTTTTGCTTGAGCAATTTCACGAACACAGAGACGAAACTGCTTGAGCGTTTTTCAGCAGTACAGAAGAAGATGAGATGGATTTGGGTCAAACAGATCTCAGAAAAATAGATCAAACAAACAATATGAGACAGATCAAACAACATGTACATTCGGATAGATCTCAAATCTCCAGATCAAACAAACAGATCTCATCTCAGAAAAATAGATCTCAGATCTCCAGATCAAACAAACAATTTCATCTTCAAAAAAATAGATCAAACAAACAAACAGATCTTCGAATAAAAAACAAATCAAACAACATAAAAATCAGAAGAAATAAAAAAATCATTCGGATCTGTGCGCCGTCGTCTTCCTCATTCGGATCTGCTTCTTCGTCGTCTTCCTCAACTCTCGCTCTCTTCTTCTTCTTCGTCTTCCTCATCAAAACACTTCTTCCACTTCTTGCTCTTGCTCTTGCTCTTGCTCTTCGAGCTCAGCGCCTCTATCTCAGAAACGGCGTCGTTCTCTTTTTCTTCAGAGATTTGTTACCATGGCCGTGGGCTCGGAGCTTGGCGAGCATTTGGAGAGAGAGGTGAGGTGAGCGAGGCGCTGGTAAAGGGAGAGAGAGGGGAACCATTTGAAGATTGAGAGAGATCTATGGGATTGGGAATGGTAGAGGGAGATGTGGAAGGTGGGCGAGACAGATCTGTTTGCGATGGAAGAGAGAGAGAGAGAGAGAACGGAACAAGGACAGAACGTGAAGTGGAAGAGCGAGGGTTTGCGATGAGAAGAGCAGAGCGTGAAGTGGGAATAATTATAATAGGAATCACATGAGAAGTTGACCAAAATCAGTGCTTCCCTGTTTAAAGCGCTGTTAATCGCATAAGAAGTGGGAGGACCAAAATCAGTGCTTCTAGCTTTGCGCTGTTTATTCTTTTATTATAACTTTAAACAGCGCTTCTTTGCTTAAGCGATGTTTATTTCTTTAGGATCAAAATCAGCACTTTCAGCTTTAAGCGTTGTTTATTTTTTTAGTACAACTTTAAACAGTGTTTCCCTGCTTAAGTGTTGTTTATTCCTCTACGCCTAAAATAATGTTTCGTGTTCTGAAGCGCTGTTTATTATCTAACGTAGCGTTTTTCTTTATAAGTGTTGCTTAAAGTGGCGTTTTCTTTTACATATTATGTTGTAGTGATTATTATCAATCTTATATCTAGGATTAAAGTATTCTTGGTTATAAATTAGAGTATTGATTTATGAGTTACCTGCTCTCTTTTTCATCAGTTTTATCCATTTGTAGTATTTCATGATTTATCTACTCCCACATGGTGCTTCTTTTATGATTTTTTTAATAAAGAACATTGTTTAATTCGTAATGAATACTGATATTTCATCCATTTCAAATTAAGTGTCATTTTAGAAAAGAAAATTAAAATAAGTGTCATTTTATTTTTTTCAATATAATATTAATTATTTTATTTCAATTTTGTCTCCAAATTAATATTGTGCGCATTACTCCCAAGTTATGATATACTTCACTATGTATTTATAACAACGGTTAATTAATAGTTAATAAGGATAATTTCATAAAATTGTTATACTCATTAACATATTTATTATGTTGCTTAATCCTTATAAAAAAATCTCAAACAAGACGGGGGGGAGTAGGTTATTCCCATCCTACCGTAAAGCATGCTTCAAACCTTGAAGGAATAAGCAAATATTCTAAGAATTTTTTTCTTTTCTCCTTTGAAAATGACTTATCAGTAAAAAGAGGTTTCTTTAGAGAAAGATAGCCATAAGCAACAAGTATTCGTTGAAGAAGAGGTTGAATGCATGCAAGTGTAAGATCTTACCTTTGATTATATATTTCAACTAATATTAAATAGACTCAGGTCAACTCTCACTTTCTATGAAAACTCATATTCATCAGTTTATCTTCCAAGAACATGGGTATTTTTTCAAAAAGGTTGATCAAACAAGACCATCTCTCTGAAAAGGATGGCTTGAGAGTTGAGAAGGTTTTAAATTGGGTCACGGAAACGGTCACAGATGTATCGCAACATTTGATATTGCGAAAAAATGCTGCCAATGTGTCCTCAATCGTGATTAGGAAAACATTAAAAACCATGATGTCGTGGTCTAGATTGATGCCACATACTTCTTTTTAAAACCTTGGCTATTGTGCTATTCATGACACAAAAGGAAGGTAAACTGTTGAGTTGTAATGTGACCACCCACTGATTTTCCTATTTGTAAACCGGGATATATGTGGTCAAAATTTTAATTTATAGGCTTAATTATACATTTGGTCCTCTACGTTTTATTTCTTTCGTTTTGGTCCCTTACGTTTTAAACGTTACAACAAGTTGGTCCTTTCCATCACTGGACGTTGTAACACCGTTTAAGTGTCTGACGTGGCACAGACGTGGCAAACATTTACCTACGTGGCACTCACATGGCGCTTACATGTATAATAACAAAAAAAAAACAATCCAGCTCATTTTTTTTCATTCCCTTTCTTTCTTTCTTTTTCCCCTTCCCCACACAGAAACACAGAAGAAGCAACGTAGAAGAAGCAAAATGCAGGAGAAGCAAAAGGCAGGAGAAGCAAGAAAAAAGCGCAGAAGACGCAGATCTGAGATGAAGAAGCAGAAGAACAAAACGCAAAAGAAGCAAAAAAACGTGATGTTGCTATCTTCTTCTTCCCCATCTCTCGGTTCTTTTTTTTTTCCTTCCAAAATCAAACAAAAAAAAATGCAGATCTGAGATGAATTGGGGATTTAAGGTAGAAGAGAATATCGTTTAATAGCTGCTGGTTAATCCTTCCCTCGATCAAAAGATTAATGGAGGAGAGGAATGAAGGGAAAAAAAACCCTAATTTTAATTTGGGGAAAACCCTCTTCTGCGTTTTTGCTTCTTGCTTCTTCTGTGTTTTTTTCTTGCTTCTTTTTTCGTTCTTTTGCGTTTGGCTTCTTGCTTCTTTTGCGTTTCTTCTGCGTTTTTCAACCAAAGCTGCAATTTTTTTTCCTGGTTCTGGTTATGTGTTTTTGCTTCTTCTGTGTGAGGAAGAAGAAGGAAAAAAAAAAGAAAGAAAGAAAGGGGAAAAAATTGAGAGGGATTATTATTATTATTTTGTTCTTGTACATGTGAGCGCCACGTGAGTGCCACGTAGGTAAACGTTTGCCACGTCTGTGCCACGTCAAACACTTAAACGGTGTTATAGCGTCCAGTGACGGAAAGGACTAACTTGTTGTAACGTTTGAAACGTAAGGGACCAAAACGAAAGAAATAAAACGTAGACGACCAAATTGAAAACTAAAATAAACGTAGAGGACCAAATGTATAATTTAGCCTAATTTATATCACAAATCAAAGAAGTAAACTTTGACAATTATGTTTTACTTATCTCACTGTTACAATAAAAAAGTTCTCTAGCATATGTAGTGTACATATGGATCCATGTATATATAATTAATAACGAACATATATAAATCAATAAATCATCACTGGGATGTCAATGTCTGTTGGTAGCAATTAGCCTACAAAATCCATGTCTTGCTGATCGATGATAAGATTTGCCACTCACAACTGCTGAGATTTTGATATTATTTGCCATTATTAGTTGGCGTTTTAATCAAAGAAAAGGTTAAGAAGGAATTATTAAAGCCAAAAGCTACCCTCTAATTACCGAAAGGAGGGGTTTAGAAAGTCATGTTCGGTTGTTGAGAATTTGGACAATAGTCCTGAAATGGGCAGGTTGGGATTTTCAAATGTCAACTATTGGGAAACTGTTGGATTTGGATGTGAACTCGTTGGAAAATTGTTACATACTACAATAACATGAGCAGGACAGGAAATTATAAATTACACACCAGAAACGAGGTTCGTGTCTTGTCTAGGTTGAAAATGATAAAGAATTTTAAATTTTCCCCTAACAAATGATTTGTTCCCCTTTTTCTTCTTTAACTAGCCGAGAGAACCCGTGTTCGGTACTAGTAACAAAGAAAAATTGAATCTATAATGCAAAGTGGCATATTCAAAAAACTTTTCTAGTGGGAGCAAAATTTTGTCTATATAACTTTCTATACTTCTTAAAAAAAGAGTAAAGACTCAAACTAGTTTATAACAAAAAAAACGTGTAGATCTATTTGCTCTTTGAGAAATAAAAAATATTAATTTAGTTCTCCAAAATCTCAAATCTCAAACGAATTAGTCATTTTTAGGACAATTTTTACAAATATTTTAGTCCTTTAGAGACTAAGTTGACTAACATTTGATAGTTTTTAGAACTGAATTGATAATTTTTATTTCTGATGACCAAATAGGTCTCTATGTTTTTTTTGTCAATGACTAGTTTGAGCTTTTATTCAAAAAAAAATTGTCTAATGAGGTCAACTTCTATTTTTTATGGGCACAAAAAATGAAATTATGAAATATCTTCAAGTAAAAATAAAATTTATATGTGGGGGCAATTGCCCCCCAAAATGATATACATGCGTCCGCCATTGGATAATGCAGTTAAGTTTTTTTTTTGTAGGAAAGTAGTTTTTGGTAGGAAAATTGATAAATGAGTTTTTGCCACAATGTCTTTAGTGTAATTAAGTTTCTTAAATAGATAATAGATTTAGATAGAAATGCATAATCAAATTTGTACATGTTAAGAGTCCATTCAATTAATCAAGTATAACAAGATCGGAATTTTACCTCATGTAAAGTTTTCAAACCACTAATTCAATTAACTAATTCAATTAATTCAATCTTGGTGATATGATCTAGTGAGATAAGACTTTAAATATATTTAAAGTAATAATCTCAAAAGAGGACGTAGATCCTTCCTCAAAAGGGAATCTGGTGGAGACGCGTGATGAAAGGAGAAGATCATTTTGCGTAGTTGAGTTGTGGGTTGTGAGAGCTTATAAACACCTTTTGTATTTATCTTTCCAATAAAATATATGTAACAGCTCAGAGACATAAGCATAATTGGGCGAACTTCTCTATCGATTTTGTGCGTGCTATTATTCCACATTTTTTTCACTCTTCCACTAATCTATTGATGGGAAAATTTTGCTTAACTTCCCAATATTTTATGCTCTTTAATTAAGACGTTTTTCTTAGTCCAAATCCATATACATTTTTGTTTATAATAAAAGACAGAGTAGTAGTTAATTTGAACAGTAATGAGTCTCAAGTAGCTAGAGGCCCCAAGCCTTTAACTCTGATTTGCACTGCTCAAGAAATGGAAAAGCTCCCTGCTAAAGTTGGCTTGCTGTGTACTCCTCTTGTTTCATAACTAGGAGCTTACTGATTGTATCCGCCTAATAAATATACAAATAACGTCTATAATCATGATTCCTACAATTTTATAATCTTTGGACCACTAGATAAGGATCTTTATTAACGAAGTTGTTTTCATTTGCCAGAAATAAACATAACATGGGATAATCCAAATACATAGATATGCAAGACTAGACCACAATCTACTACTCTACATCCTCTCCTTGATTTTTTTTTATTTTTTATTTTTGGGCTGGGGGTGGGGGAGTAGATATCAAAAAGAGGAATGAAATTGCAAGAAAAGAAAGGTGGGTCCATGAGCAATATTGTCACAAGTTCAGTTGTTGGGATGCCAGTGGAACCATCTTGTAGTAGAAATTGCATATGCAACGCATGGAATCAACATAACTCAATAATGAAGATCACATAATTGTCAAAACAAAAATAATAATGAAGATCACATGATCTCTTTTGATGTTTAAATATATAAATTTGTGCCCCAAGAAAGACAATGGAATGGCATAATTGATGTCACAAAGCACCACTTTTGTGTGTAGTATTTGAGTGGATATATACTTGAGTAAATATATTTGTTGTATTTGATATTTGGCTAACTAATCGTCTAATCTATGGCCATAAAAATGGTAAAGCCATTATGGACAACATCGTTAGCCTTGTAATTATTCACCTCTCTCTCTCTCTCTCTCTCTCTCTCTATATGTAGAGAGATCATTTGTTATCTCTTTTTGGAATCCCTATTTGGAATCCGAATTCCCTGTTGTCATTTTTTTGGTGTAGTTGATGCAGTTAGACGACGTGGATTGTCTGATGATCTTAATCAAACTGTACACATTTTACGATTAAATTTTGCGTCTGATTTACTCAATTAAGTTTGGCCTTTTCAGTCGAATGTCATTTTTCCTCCCTTGAATTTGGCTGATTATAAGTGAATAAAATATTGTTATGAAAACCGGACCGACCGGTTTGACCGATGGAATCGAGAACCGGTCATGTGTCCGGTCTATACAATACACAAAACAGGCAGAGCAAAGAACCTGTGAGAACCAGCTATGAACCGATCAAACTGGTACAAAACCGTCCAAAAATAGGTAATGAAAACCAGTTTATTTTTTGATAAGCTGATGAAAACTAGGTTGAACCAGTTGTTTCTTATTTTCTTGTATTTTTTATTTTTAAACTAAAATATATGCATTGTTTAGCCAAATAAAAGTCTAATAACAAGTAAAAAATATTCATATTCGTGAATTTTTATTATTTAGCATTTTATTTTTTATCTTTTAAAATATATAATATGATCAATTTATCATTTATGTTTATTTTTAATCTATTTTATCATATTTTCTTAATATTAATATTGATATATTACATAATAAGTTTTATAACATTTAAAAACATTTATTTATTTATTTTTGACTCGACCACGGTTTAACTATGGTCAAACTATTAAACCGTTAACCAGTATCAGTTTGGTGTTCAAACCATTGGAATAAAATATCATTGTACCGTAAAATTGATTTGTTTACTATGCTTTCTGTATACATTGAAATTCGATCACCGACCCTTTTTACTTTTCACCTACTCTCCAACAAACAAAATGAAAGTTTATTTGACTTTTCTTCAATTTTTTTATTTCATTCTCATTGGATGTTGGACTTGTTGTGCAAATGGGAGGGCCATACCATACCTCTATCATCATCAAGTCCTTAATTATTTTATTTCTTTAGTTGTGTAACGCTCAAGACAAGGAATCGATTGTTCTCAAAGTGGAAATCTTTGCCATAGTATATTCATCATATTTTCCCTCTGTTTCTATGTGCCCTACAAATTTTTAAAATATTACATTAATTAAGAAATAAAATAATGAAAAAATTCTGTCAAATTTACTCGGTAATAAATATCCAAGCGTACTGAATAAATTGTTGGGGCCCATTTATACAGATGGAGTTTTTCTACCCCGTCTTTGTCCACGCAGATTCCCGTTGATCCTCGTGGAGACTTCGAAAATTCATAAATTATTTTTCAAAAATATAAACTAAAATTCAATAAGATTGGAAAAAAAAGTAAAAAAGTCTTAAATTTAAAATTATAACAAGTTCAAACTCAAATAGTATAAATATAATATTTAATAAACATTATAAAAGCACCTACCAATATAGAAAAAAATTGATCTGATTTTAGTAGAGACCGGTAGTAGATATGTTTCTCTTCTTTTGATTTTAGTTTTTTTTATTTGTTTTAGTCTTTGTGCTCCATAAATTCTACGCCTGGGGGACAAAATCCCCACCCAGGGGTAGTCCCCGCAACACCGCAAGGATCCCCGTGCATGCTGTACTTACTGCGCGGCGTTGGCAACAACTGGTTAAAAAAAAAGTGCGTATGAGAAGTGACTTTTTCCATTTGCAGTTTACGACTTTCCTGTTTGAGTTACAGTTTGTTTTTCATATATCAGAATGTAGCGTCGTCCTATTAAAATCAGTGGGAGGTAGGTTCAGTCGCCCCCATTAATCTCATTGATGAACTTTTCAATTCTCAACACTCCCACCCATACGGCAATCTCAGCCTTTCAGATGCACACTTACCGTACAACAAATTTTCTGTAACGTGTATGAATTGTGCATAAGCACAAATACGTTACTCTTTTAATTAGGTTCTTGTAAATAATCAATGTTTTCTCATTGTAATTTATAGGTTAAAATAATGTTTTACACCCTATATATGACATTAATTCTTAATTTAGTCCTTATACGAAAAAAGTTATTAAAACAGTCCCTACACGTGCAACTGTTACCCATTTAGTCTCTGTCGTCCAACCACGTTTTCTAACTGTTACCTATTTGGTCCCTATACGTGACATAAATTCTTAATTTGGTCCCTATACGAATTTTTTTTTTATTAAAACAGTCTCTGTAAGAAACAGTGACTAAAAGCTTATTTATATGGTCTTTGTACCAAAAATAAACTATTAAAACAGTTCCTACACGAAAAAAACTATTAAAACAGTCTCTATACGAAAAAAACTATTAAAACAGTCCCTGTAACAAAAAAAAATGACTAAAAAAATGTATAAAACTTGCCCATGTTGCAATCCAAATATGGTCTCTAATGTGACACTTGCCCATCTGTTAGATATATATATGACATATTTAATCCCCAAACAAACATATAAGATATTTAATTCACAAACAAACATATAAAATCACTTTGATTAGGTACATAAAAGTGCATATAAATCCACAACATAATATGTTTGTTTGTGAATTAAATGTCTTATATGTTTGTTTGTGGATTAAATATGTCTTATATGTACCTAATACATGGGCAAGTGTCACATTAGGGATCATATTTGGATTGCAACATGGACAGGTTTTAGTAATTTTTTTTGTTACAAGAACTGTTTTAATAGTTATTTTCGTATAGAAACCGGTTTAATAGTCTTTTTTGGTATAAGGACTGTTTTAATAGTTTATTTTTCGTATAGGGATCATATTAATAAGCTTTTAGTCATTATTTCTTACAGAGATTATTTTAATAATTTTTTCGTATACGGACCAAATTAAGAATTTATGTCACGTATAGGGACTGCTAATAATTGTTTTAAACAGTTAACGCCGTTAGAAAACGTGGTTAGACGGCAGGAACTAAATTAAGAATTTATGCACGTGTAGGGACTGTTTTAATAACTTTTTTCGTATAGGGATCAAATTAAGAGTTGATGTCACTTATAGGGACTAAAACATTATTTTAACCTAATTTATATTACTAAATACTAATGGATCATTTTTCTTAGTACCAAATATACACCCAAAATAAAAATTAATACATAGTCTTGTCTTTATATTTTATTTGGGAATGTGAAGTAAGCTGTCATTTTACTGAATCATTTTCTTCAAGGCTCAAATATAATATTCTCTATTCTTGAATCACATTTTACTGTGAACTGCCATGTCTTGTTAAGAACCAGACACAATATTATCCTTTTTTTTAGATAAATAATTCATATTTCATAAAAAAAAAAACTTGAATACATTTATATTTCCTAGGGGAAAAGGAAAAAGTTTTTTAAATTTATGTTTTACAAAGGTTGAAACTAATTAATTAATAAAGTTTTCAGGTATCACTTTGCCCAAATATCTGGCATGTATGTAGATTTTCTTTCTCTAGCTCCCCACCCCCAAAAAAGTTTTAAAGCTGGTTTGTAGATGCTTATATCAAAATGTAACGCAATTCAAACATCATAATAATGCACGAATTTTAGTTTATCACAAAATAAGTGTTGAATATCAGAAACTAAAAAAAAAAAGTTTTGAAAAAACAATTTTAAAAACCAATAAATATTCAATATTTCAATCATTACATTTACGGTGAGTGTTTTATTAGTATTGGGAAAAACTCGAGTCTCACATTGACTAGAGATAAGGCTAGAAAAAACTTTATAATGAATGAACACTTCTCACCTTACAAGCTGGTTTTGTGGGGTTGAGTCAAGCCTAAAATCTCTTATGATATGTATTGGGAAAAATCGAGTTAGGGAAAAAAAAATCTAAGAGTGAATGAGTGTTGACTTCGGAAATAATAAAGACATACAAGTAAATATTTAACTCAAATAAATTAGGCTCATAAAATAAATACTCCAAATTTAATCTTGTCATAATTTTACTTCACTGAATAATTTAGTTATATTTCTGTACTTATTTACTTTAAAAAAACACACATGTTTTTGTTAAAGAAAATGTAATACAAATCAAATTCTCAAATATATTTATTTAATTAATTACAAACGAAAAATAATATTAGAGCAACCACAAGGGGAAAAGTTATTATTAACTTTTAAAAGGAGCTGCAGGGGTGATGCTTCAGGTTGGACAAGTGCCCGTGGATAGAGGGTACTGAGCCCCTCACCAGAAAGAACAGAGCCTTAAGCAAAGACACTGTACTGTTGTAAGCGTGAAAAGGAAGAAAGAAAGTAATCCAACATTTGCCTCTCCTTTTTGCTTTATTTGTATAAAAACAGTAACGTGTTCAAACTCATATATTACCATTTTCCAGTTTTTATTTTTCTTCCTTTTCATGTCAATCCTTAAAACAAAACAAAAAAAAGCTATATTTATTCTGAAAATAATATTTAGTTGTGAATCTATCTTTTGTTTTTTTGTTTTTTTTTTGATAGTATCTTTTGTTTTTCTATTTCTAAAAATTTGCACAGCAGACAATTTTTTTTTCCTCATCATTTTCTATACAAATATTTAAAAACAGGAATTGATACGAGTATTTAAAAACAAGAAGTATTTTTTTTACAATGTAAAGTGAAAAGAGTAAACTTAAACCAGAGATGCATTTCTGACCACTGCTGATGGCTACAAATGAAAAAGAAAACAAATTCTAAAACTCGAAGGAATTAAACAGTGTCAGAACTTCAGACACACACACACACACACTATTGTTTTTAAGCTAAAAAAGGGATCTGACCGGCTGTTGTTGCTGGTCTCAATTAAAGCCACCAAAGCGAGAGTGTGATGTACTCCTGTGAAACAGACGTTAATTAATTTTAATATTTTTGAAGCTTTAAATATGATTAATGGCATAGTAGTAGTGTTTTAGTTGAACTATGATACTATTAGAGATAGTTGCCCCTGTACAAATTTAGAGGAGGAATCCCCAGATTCGTTGAGTACTGACTGACAAATTTGGATATCGTACTTTGGATTCTTCAATTTCAGTACATAAGATTCCTAAAATGTTCCAAGGTTTTAATACTATTTGTGTGTTTGGTTTTTCCTTGATAAAAATTGATTTTGATTAAATTGATTTTATAAAATTGATTTTGATTGAAAGTGACTTGAACATAAAGTGATTTATATTTGAATACATTCATAAAATCATTGATTTTTTATCTATTTATGTTTGGATGGTTTAGATTAAAATTACTTTTGTGTGTGTATGTATATATGTCACTTTTAATAATTTTGAGAATTGATTTTATGTCACTGTAAAAGCTAGAAATCCTAGCTTCTGGATAAAATTGATTGTGGGGCTAAAATTAATTTAGTGTTTGTTTGTTTTAGATTTTGGACAGCCCATAATCAATTCTGGAAGCAAAAACAATGTCAATATAATTGAAAATCACTATTCTTGTGCTTGTGTGACAAAATCTCGGTGGATCAAATTAATTCTAGGGTGGGTGGAATTGATTCTGAAGGAAGCAATAAGAAATCAATAATTCTTAGCTTTTACGTTGAATAAAATCAATTCTGAGCGTGGGACTCATAAAATTATTATATCTACACATCAAAAGTGATTATACTTTTATCATTGAACGAAATCAATTCTTCTGAATCTTTTTTTAAAATTTCATTACCAAACACAAATTAAATTTTTTATACTGAATTTTTTAAAAATCAATTCTTCAGAATCAATTCTGTCACAATTTAAAACAAACGGACCATGGGTTTGTGAAACCAAACACAAGAAATTTGTGGTCAAACAATTATTTTCATCTAACTAATTTAAATAATCAAACGATTTAAATTAGATTACTTAATTTAAGTTAATTTAGTTATTTAAATTTAGTAAAACAAAACTTTGCCATGTTGTACAGCACCCAAAATTTTGAAATGAAATAACTGTAAAAAAATAGAATGGCAAATGTTCATGTCTAACACACAAAATGGGAGGGTAATCCTGGAAAGTGCCAAATAATTTGTCATTTCTCTCGCGTTTCTCTACAGATTGCGAAGAAAGGTTGTGGGTCAAACACGATTTGTTTCTCTCTGTGATATGAAGATCGTACTTTTTTTTTTTTTTTAGAATAACGGAGATCGTACGTCTACTCTCTCTCCCGTAACTCTCTTTTTAAATAGTTTATGAGATTGGAGAAAAAATATGGATACAGATGTCAATAAAATTAAGATTAAATATTTTCTTTTTATGTAACACACTTTTGTTTTTCTTTTTAGCCTTTGTTTGGTAGCAAAAAGAAAATGAGAAAAGATAAAGAGTGTGAGAAGAGAGAAAAATATGAAAAATATAGTAGATTTGAGGTATTATTTTTTTTTTGACGTGAGATTTGAGGTATTATTTGGTATAATAAAAATGATATAATTTTTAAATAGACAAAAATATCTCTAACCAAAAATTGTGCATCACAAATAGAAAAGAAGAAAGAATTTGTTGTGTTTCAATGGTTGCCACCGCTTAGGGGCACAAATGAAAAGCAAGAAAGAATCTCATTCTCCAGCTCATTTCTTCGCATTATAGGGGAGAAATGGCTACTGGGGATAAAAAAAGATGTTGACCCCATGGTATTTTTTGGCCCGCACCATTTTGTTACTCTTCGCAAGTTCTCTCATGTATTAAACAATAGAGATTGTCACTCTCTCGCCAATTTCTCTCCTGTTTGACTCTCTCATCCGTGTTTCTCTTCTACCAATCACAATGTTTATGTTTTGCGGGTTTTGGATAGAGAAAAAGAATGTTCGAATTGGAACTAAGTAAATCCCCAAAAGGACTATCAAATTAACTTAAAGTAGAAGCAAAAGCTGAAGAATCTAAATCCATGGCAATCTAATTTAAGGATTTAGAAATAGATTTTACACATACATTTACTTTTATTTCACTAATTTAATATAGTGTAAATAGATTATAAAAAAATAATATTATAAGATGAAAAGTGCACATGGTATCAATATATATAGTTATTAAATTTCTAAATTTTTAAAAGGGATTGGATTTAAAGAATGGTTTTAGTTTTTTGAATAAAGACCCATTTTGTTCTCAAAGAAAAAACGCGCGACCCATTTTGGTTCTTAAAAAAGATAAATTCAGAAATAGTCCCCGACAATTTCAAAACAGGGACATGTTAGTCATTCCGTCTATATCCATAAAAAAATGTCAGTTAACGTGCTGACGCGTACCGTTAAATGTTGATGTGACCCGTTAAGTATTTTCACTGTGTTATTTCCACTGTGTAATTTCGTGAACACGTGTCATTCTTTTGGGTCATTTTAATCCATTTTTTAAATCCCTTGATACATAAATTATTTTGGATCATTTTGGTTCCTAATTAAATTAAAGTAGAAGAAAAAACTGAAGAATCCAAATCGATGACAATCTAATTTAAAGGATTTAGAATTAGATTTTACACATACATCTGCTTATATTTCACTAATTTAATACAGTGTAAATAGATTATAAAAAAAATATCATGATATGAAAAGTGCACATGGTTTTAATATATATATAGTTATTAAATTTCTAAATTTTAAAAGGGATTGGATTTAAAGAATGGTTTTAGTTTATTGAATGAAGACCTATTTTGTTCTATGAGAAAAAACGTGCGACTCATTTTGGTCTCTAAAAAAAGATAAATCTAGAAATAGTCTCCGACAATTTCAAAACAGGGACACGTTAGTCCTTCTGTCTATATCCATCCAAAAATATCAGTTAACGTGCTGACGTGTATTGTTTAATATTGATGTGACCCGTTAAGTATTTTCACCATGTAATTTCGTGAACATCGTTAATTTGGGCCAGTTTGGTCTCTATTTTAAATCTCTTGATATAGAAACCATTTTAGGCCGTTTTAGTTCCTAATTAACTTAAAGTAAAAGCGAAAACTTAAGAATCTAAATCCATGACAATCTAATTTAAAGGATTTAGAAATAGATTTTACACATATATCTACTTATTTTTCACTAATTTAATATAGTGTAAATAGATTATAAAAGAATAATATTATGAGATGAAAAGTGCGCATGGTATATATATATATAGTTATTAAATTTCTAAATTTTGAAAGGGATTGGATTTAAAGAATAATTTAGTTTTTTGAGTAACGACCTATTTTGGTGCCTGAAAAAAAACGCGTGACACATTTTGGTCCGTGAAAAAAGAAATTCAGAGATAGTCTCTCACAATTTCAAAACTGGAACACGTTAGTCCATCCGTTTATATCCACCTAAAGATGTCATTTAACGTGCTGATGTATGCCATTAAATGCTGATGCAGTCTGTTAAATATTTTTACCGTGTAATTTTGTGAACACATATCATTATTTTGGCCCAGTTTAGTTTCCATTTTAAATCCCTTGATACACAAACCATTTTTGGCCATTTTGGTTCCTAATTAACTTAAACTAAAAGCGAAAACTCAAGAATCTAAGTCCATGACAATCTAATTTAAAGGATAATTTAATATAATGTAAATAGATTATAAAAAAAATAATATTATGAGATGAAAAGTGCACATGGTATTAAAATATATATATAAAAGGGATTGGATTTAGAAAATGATTTTAGTTTTTTGAATTTTTTTTTTGTGTTTGATTGCTTTGATTGATTTTGTTTAGCTCAAAAATAAATCTTAAAATTTTCACACAACAACAGTGTTCCTTGTCGGGTGGAAAATCAAAACTTTCTTCTCACTCTATTCTCTCCTCCAATGCCTTAAAACTTTTCTCTGTCCAGGTTCTCGCCACCTATCACTTTCGGTGTTTTTTTTTTTTTACAGAAGAAGAAAAAACTGAACATTAACCCACTAACCGTTGTTGTTCCCACTGTTGGCCCCCCCACCCCGAGGGAAGATAATAGAAACATAGGAGTAAGGAATATGCCAACAACACACACCACCACCACTTCCTCACACAAACAACAAGAAGAGTGAATGATTCAAGAATTAAAAAAAAAAAAGGTGAAATCAAAGAACCAATTACTTACACACCCCCCATAAAAATAAATAAACATTGAGAGAAAGAGAAGGAGTAGAAAAGTTAGTTAGGATCAGAAAGAAACATGAGAGCAGAAAAGGCAGGTAGTAGTAGTAGTAGTAGTAGTAGTAGTAGAGTTAGGAGGAGTGGTAGTAGAGTGAGATAATAATAATAATAAAGAGAGAGAGAGAGAGAGAGAGAGAGGGGTTTGTGTTGTGAATAAAAGCTAAAGGAATTGAGGAAATGTCAAAAGATAGTGAGGAGGAGATAAAGACGATTGAGCAGTGGAAATGGTCAGAAATGCAAGGCCTTGAGCTGGTGAATGATGCTGCCACTCACGTTTCTCATTCTCATCCGACAACGCTAACAGAGGAGGAAGTGGTGGTTACAACGGAAACAATGGACACCTCTCAACCCAACAAAGATGGTGGTAGCAGTAGTGGGAAGAAGCCTGAGACTGAGACTGAGACTGTTCCCTCTGTGGGGTTTGGCCAACTTTTCAGATTCGCTGATGGTTTGGATTATATTCTCATGACAATTGGAACGGTTGGAGCAATTGTACACGGTTGTTCTCTACCTCTCTTTCTTCGGTTTTTCGCGGATCTTGTTAACTCTTTTGGCTCCAATGCTAATAATTTGGACAAGATGACACAGGAAGTGGTGAAGGTACAATTTATAATACTAATAGCAAGGGAACACAATTCAAAGTTGCATGCTTTATGTAATTGAATTTTTTTTTTTTTTTTTTGAAGTGGGTGTGAATTGTTTAAAATTTGGGGTAATGTTTGATTTTGCAGTATGCATTTTACTTCTTGGTGGTTGGTGCTGCTATATGGGCATCATCATGGGCAGGTGAGTTGGTAGTTCCAATTGAATTGAATTGAATTCATTTCATTCCCTCACCCCTGAAGAACAGAAGAAGCTTCTGTTTTTTGAATTTTTGATGCTTTCATCTATTTTTAGAATTGTGGATGATGTGAACAAGGTTGGACTTGTTGCAGAGATTTCGTGCTGGATGTGGACCGGAGAGCGGCAATCAACCAGGATGAGGATCAAGTACCTGGAAGCTGCTTTGAAACAAGACATTGCGTTCTTTGATACCGAGGTTCGAACATCCGATGTTGTTTTTGCCATCAACAGTGATGCTGTCATGGTCCAGGATGCCATTAGCGAGAAGGTGAGTGAACAAATTTTATGCTTTTGTCTTCTTATTTTATGTGTGTGTTTGTGTGTTCAAGTGTCATTCATTAGATTGGACTAGTTTTTTACTTGTGTGGTTGATGTGCAGTTGGGAAATTTCATTCACTACATGGCTACTTTTGTTTCTGGTTTTGTTGTGGGATTCACTGCTGTTTGGCAATTGGCTTTGGTCACCCTTGCTGTAGTCCCTATGATAGCTGTGATTGGAGCCATTCACACTACCACTTTGTCTAAGCTCTCTGGTAAGAGCCAGGAAGCTCTTTCTCAAGCTGGGAACATTGTGGAACAGGTAACACTAGGAGCTTAGCAGTACACTTTTTCTTTCCAAAAGTTTTTCAATTTTGTTAAGAGCATTTGATTAAGCATCATCTCTCTTACTATTTCTGCATCTGGGGTGTTTTTGTTGTTGATATTGCAGACGGTTGCGCAAATCCGAGTAGTGCTGGCCTTTGTTGGAGAGTCAAGAGCACTGCAGGCCTACTCATCAGCCTTGAAGGTTGCTCAGAAGATTGGCTACAAAACTGGGTTGGCAAAGGGAATGGGATTGGGGGCCACGTATTTTGTTGTTTTCTGCTGTTATGCCCTTCTGCTGTGGTATGGAGGCTATCTGGTAAGGCATCACTACACCAATGGAGGACTTGCTATTGCAACCATGTTTGCTGTTATGATCGGTGGATTGTGAGTACTACCACTGCATTTTCCTGTTTTAACAAACAAAACCATAGTGGTTGAGTTTGAGTTGTTTGATTGATGTTTAACATGTTTAAGGATTAATTGATTCACATAGGGGTTTGGGGCAGTCTGCACCAAGCATGGCTGCATTTACAAAGGCAAGGGTTGCTGCTGCGAAGATTTTCCGTATAATTGATCACAAGCCTGGTATAGACAGAAACAGTGAAACTGGCTTGGAATTGGAGACAGTTACTGGACTTGTAGAACTGAAAAATGTGGACTTTTCTTACCCATCTAGGCCTGAGGTTCGGATTCTCAATGATTTCTCCTTGAATGTGCCTGCTGGAAAGACCATAGCTTTAGTTGGTAGCAGTGGCTCTGGCAAGAGCACTGTTGTCTCCCTTATTGAGAGATTCTATGACCCAACTTCAGGTGAATTTTGATGCATTTTGAAAATTATAGTTTTTAGTGTGATGTTTAACTTTCTTTCTTGAATTTTGAGATTAAAGTTTTATGCTATTTGTGATTACATTGTTCAAAAATTGGGTGCAGGACAAGTTATGCTAGATGGCCATGACATTAAAACATTGAAGCTTAGATGGCTGAGGCAGCAGATAGGACTGGTGAGCCAAGAGCCTGCTTTGTTTGCTACAACAATTAGAGAAAATATACTATTGGGCAGGCCTGATGCAAACCAGGTTGAGATTGAAGAAGCTGCCAGGGTTGCTAATGCTCATTCCTTCATCATCAAACTTCCTGAAGGCTATGAAACTCAGGTTAGTCAACTGAGTCTCCAGGAAATGCATGTTGTTGGTGGTGAATTGATGATCATGATGGCCCTTTTAAACTAATCACATCACTGGATTTGAATATCTGCCATGGAACTTCAGAAGCATTAGCATTGGAGTGTTACCATGGTTGTCAGTCACTTTTTAAATTTTTGAAATAAAATACAATGTTTTTAAGTAGAAAAAATTGGATAACAAAAAAGAGATTTTTCTATCCCACAATTGTTACTATTGATTATTAAAATCATTCAGAAACAGGCTTGACTTTTTATTTGGTCAGCAAGCAAAACTTTTCAGCCGGGGCAGGAAGTGCTTGTTCATGCATTGCATCTGAAAAAGAGCAAGAGGGTAACATGCTTCAGTCAACTTGTGCATGTTCATACAAAAATATGGACCACCGAAAAAATTCGTCATCAATCATGTAGCCTCTAAAAGAATAAATAATTTCTGCACAGAACTCTAAATAAAATAATTATGAATGAAAGAAGGAATCATACAATATATGATAATTAAATGATGATGAGGCAGAATCTGCTAATAGATTCAAAACAAATCTAGTCCTAGACTAATTTAATAGAGAATAAGTTTGTTTCTCATTTGGAATGGAGTAGTATAGAATTGAATGAAATAACTTCTATATTATTGTTTGGATATTTAATGATAGAACGGAATTAAGTTTTGGTTAAATGGTTTGGAAATGAATGAAATGGTAAGGAAATAAGTGAATAATAAGTTTTCCTCTCTTTCCATCAGTCCAAACATAGCCTAGAAAATGATAATTTGTTAAATCAATATCTGATAAGGTAAAAAAATATTTTGTTAATGGCAGGTAGGAGAAAGAGGGCTGCAACTTTCTGGAGGGCAAAAACAGAGAATAGCAATAGCAAGGGCAATGCTAAAAAACCCAGCAATTCTTCTCCTAGATGAAGCAACAAGTGCATTGGACTCTGAATCAGAAAAGCTGGTGCAAGAAGCCCTTGACAGGTTCATGATTGGCAGAACTACTCTTGTAATTGCTCATCGTCTCTCCACCATTCGCAAAGCTGACCTTGTAGCTGTACTTCAGCAAGGAAGGGTTTTTGAAATTGGAACTCATGATGAGCTCTTCTGTAAAGGTGAAAACGGAGTCTATGCCAAGCTTATTAAGATGCAGGAGATGGCCCACGAAACTGCTATGAATAATGCCAGAAAGAGTAGTGCAAGGTAGATATCAGCCTTTCACCAATGTCGAACATTGGCATTCTTTGAAAAACTTCATTTTCATTGTTCATGAAAACTTATATTGTTATTTTCACCCATGTTTAAAGTTCATCTTTTAACTACTAGTACTAGATATCCCAAGCTGAGATATATCATCTCATGACATTTTTATTTGCAGGCCTTCAAGTGCCAGAAACTCAGTAAGCTCGCCCATAATTGCTAGGAATTCTTCTTATGGCCGGTCACCATACTCGCGTAGGCTGTCCGATTTCTCTACATCTGATTTTAGTCTGTCCCTTGATGCATCACATCCAAATTACAGGCTTGAAAAGCTTGCCTTCAAAGAGCAAGCCAGTTCCTTCTGGAGACTAGTAAAAATGAACTCTCCTGAATGGCTTTATGCTTTAATTGGCTCAATAGGATCTATTGTTTGTGGATCCCTCAGTGCCTTCTTTGCTTATGTTCTTAGTGCTGTCCTAAGTGTCTATTACAGTCCAGACCACAGACACATGATCAGGGAAATAGAGAAGTACTGCTACTTGTTAATTGGACTTTCATCAACTGCACTTCTCTTCAATACATTGCAACACTTCTTCTGGGATATTGTTGGGGAAAATCTTACAAAACGCGTGAGGGAGAAAATGCTGACAGCAGTGCTCAAGAATGAAATGGCATGGTTTGATCAGGAGGAAAATGAGAGTGCCAGGATTGCTGCAAGGCTGGCTCTTGATGCCAATAATGTCAGATCAGCCATTGGAGACCGAATTTCGATAATTGTTCAGAATACCGCACTTATGCTAGTTGCCTGTACTGCAGGTTTTGTGTTGCAGTGGCGCCTTGCCCTTGTCCTCATAGCTGTTTTCCCTGTTGTTGTTGCAGCCACTGTTTTGCAGGTTTGTTTTACAACATTTCTTTCCAGCATGCTTTGTAATTCAATTCTGTGTCATTTATTGTTTTGATGGGTTTTGTACAGAAAATGTTCATGACTGGTTTCTCTGGTGACCTGGAAGCTGCTCATGCCAAGGCCACACAACTAGCTGGGGAGGCTATAGCCAATGTAAGGACTGTTGCAGCCTTCAATTCAGAATCAAAAATTGTTGGCCTTTTCTCCTCCAACCTTGAAACTCCACTGCAAAGGTGCTTTTGGAAGGGACAGATTTCAGGAAGTGGATATGGTATAGCTCAGTTCGCACTTTATGCTTCCTATGCACTTGGTCTTTGGTATGCTTCTTGGCTAGTGAAGCATGGGATCTCTGACTTCTCTAAAACAATCCGAGTTTTTATGGTCCTCATGGTATCTGCCAATGGTGCTGCTGAAACTTTAACACTGGCTCCTGACTTCATCAAGGGAGGTAGAGCCATGAGATCAGTCTTCGATCTCCTAGACCGCAGAACCGAGATTGAGCCAGATGACCAAGATGCTACTCCAGTTCCCGATCGTCTTCGCGGTGAAGTTGAACTCAGGCATGTGGACTTCTCCTATCCCACTCGCCCCGATATGCCAGTTTTTCGCGACCTCAGTCTTCGTGCTAGAGCTGGTAAAACTCTTGCACTTGTTGGACCTAGTGGCTGTGGTAAGAGCTCAGTGATTGCACTTATACAAAGATTCTATGATCCAACATCTGGTAGGGTCATGATTGATGGGAAAGACATCAGAAAATACAACCTCAAGTCCTTAAGAAGGCACATTTCTGTGGTACCTCAAGAGCCATGCCTATTTGCTACTACTATCTATGAAAACATTGCATATGGACATGATTCAGCTACTGAAGCTGAGATAATTGAAGCTGCAACACTTGCCAATGCTCACAAGTTCATATCATCTTTGCCAGATGGATACAAAACATTTGTTGGGGAAAGAGGTGTTCAACTTTCCGGGGGACAAAAGCAAAGAATAGCAGTGGCTCGAGCTTTTGTGAGAAAAGCTGAGCTTATGCTTCTTGACGAAGCAACAAGTGCACTTGATGCTGAATCTGAGAGGTCTGTTCAGGAGGCTCTAGACCGTGCCGCGTCAGGAAAAACAACTATCATTGTTGCGCACAGGCTATCAACTATAAGGAATGCTAATATGATTGCTGTGATTGATGATGGGAAAGTAGCTGAGCAAGGTTCACATTCACAGTTGTTGAAAAATCACTCAGATGGGATTTATGCACGCATGATTCAATTACAAAGGTTTTCACACAGCCAGGTTATTGGTATGGCATCTGGTTCAAGTTCTTCAACATGACTAAAAGATGATGAATGAGAAAGCTAGCGATTCAAATGAAATTACCAGCTACAGGAATATATGCCATAGATATACCCATGATGATTATTGGCATTTTTTTTTTGTCTTGAACATAGTATAGTTTGTGTATCATCCCTACCCTCCTTTTTACTGTCCTATTAAAGAATGTATGTTCTTGTCTTTGTGAATCTTTCTAAGAAAATGAATGATAAAGACCAATATTCATGATCGTGATTGAAATGGATGAATATAATTTTGCGCGCGTGCGCGCGTGCACACACACACACACACACACACACACATATATATATATATAATTTTATTTTAAAGTATCTGAACCGTGTCGTATCTTGATTTTCAAAATTTTCGCGTATCTGTGTCGGGTCGTATCCATATCGTATCATGTATTCAGACTTCTTAGATGCTCATTTTTATGAATTTATTGACAGCACTCCAGTAATTTGGAAACTAGTTTCCGAAATGCTTTTATTTCGGAAACTAGTTTTCAGAATGTATTAAAATGCATTCTTGATGTTAAGTATTATTATTATTAGTTAGTAGTAAGAGTATTTTAGTCTTTCTCAGTCTCTAGTATTTATTCCTTTTGTAAGCCAATACTATTACGCTTTTGCTCATTGTTGCCTTATGAAACCCTAGCAAGGGCTCTTTCTCTCTTAGCCTTCTCATTCTTCATCTTCTTTATCCACTATGTGTTTTATGTATGTTAACATGGTATCAGAGCTTTGGTTGATTCAGAGATCTACTGTAAAGTGGTCCACAACTAGTGGGGTTCGGGGCATCGGCCCGAAAAAAAAAATTCTGGCCGTTTTGCGATCCGGTACCGATTTCGGTTTTTCCTCCTCCTCCGCTTCGATTCCGGCGCTCCTTCGCTTCGCTTTCCGCGCTTCCTCCTCTCGCTCGTGGATGATACGCTCGCTTCTTACGTTTCGGCTGCATGTGTTATCCCTAATTTCTTACGTTCTCGATTGTGTTCATCGTATTTTGTGATTGTTTGCTATGGTGGTGTTAAGGATGATTCTTTGCAAGTCGTTAGTGTCCAACTCAATGGACTGAATTACTCTTATTGGAGTTATGTGATGAAAAAAATTTTGATTGGAAAAAATGTATGGAGTCATGTTGATGGAACTTCTATTAAGCCCACAGATAAAACGGATGTAGCCAAATACACTGCTAATTTGAATACTTGGATGGTTAATAATTCGAAAATCATTACTTGGATTAACAATTCTGTTGAAATGTCTATTGGTGTGCAACTAGCCAAGTATGATACGGCTAAAGAGGTTTGGGATCATTTGCAACGCCTATATGTTTAGTCTAATTTTGCAAGACAGTATCAGCTGGAAAGTGACATTAGGGCCCTTAAACAGAACAATATGACCATTCAGGCATTCTATTCGGCCATGACTAATTTGTGGGATCAATTGGCTCTTATGGAATCGATCAATTGAAAGTCATTAAAGCATACATTGATCACGAGAAGAGCGGCGTCTGGTTTGATTTCCGATGGCTCTTCGTGATGATTTTGAGGGCCTTCGTGGGGTATTCTTCATCGCACTCCTCTTCCTAATGTTGAATCGATGAGTCGGTGAATTGTTGGTCAAGAAACCGGACTTAAGACCCACTCCTTTGTGTCGGATAAGGAATTCTCCCTAATCCTCCATCTGTTTTCTTGCTCCTGCTCAAAAAGGAAAATCTCAAGGGAGGATTGGGCTTGGTAATGATGAATGTGCTTTCTGCAAAGAAAAAGGTCATTGGAAAGCACAGTGTCCGAAATTGGGGAGAGCAAATAAGAAGAACTTTAGGGGTCCATTCATCCAATGCTGCTGCTGCTGCTCTCGTTGGCTCTAGTACTGGTTCTGTATACCCACATGAGACTGCTTCTCAAATACATGATATTGCGGAACAACTTCAAAAGCTTCTTGCTACTCAGCCACATGCCATGTCTGCCTCTTCTACTACAGGTTTGAAGTCCTCTAGTCTGTCAGGTATATGTCCTTCCATATGGATTCTTGATTCTGGAGCATCGCACCATATGTCATATGATAATAAATCTTTTGTGTCTGTGAGTCCTACCTCGTCTATGTTAGTTATGACTGCTGATGGCACTCCTATGCCATTAGCAGGCATTGGTTCTGTCTCCACGCCTAACTTGTCTTTTTCTGATGTTTATTATATTCCTAACCTCACTTTGAGTCTTGCTTCAGTTGGTCAATTGTGCGATTCCGGTTATTCAGTTAAGTTTTCTTCCACTTCTTGTTGTGTGCAGGATCAACATTCCGGGAGGCTGATTGGGACAAGCCATAGACAGGGGGGACTTTATGTGTTGGATGATCTGAGAGTCCCAGATATTGCAGCCTCAACATACACTGATTTACTATCTAGTTTTTGTTTGAATTCTTCGTCTTCTAGTTTTTATTTATGGCATTCCCGCCTTGGACATGTTTCTGCTTCTAGATTAAAGTATTTGGCTTCTACTGGAGCTTTAGGAAAGTTACAAACCAGTGATATTTCAGATTGTTGTGGTTGTAAACTTGCTAAATTTTCAGCTTTACCGTTTAGTAAAAGTGTTTCCCTTTCACATGCACCTTTTGATTTAGTTCACTCTGATGTTTGGGGTCCATCACCGGTTCCTACCAAAGGTGGATCTAGATATTATGTTTCATTTATTGATGATTACACTCGTTGTTGTTGGGTTTATCTTATGAAACACCGTTCTGAATTTCTTGATATTTATCATATGTTTCGTGCTATGGTAAAGACTCAACACAACGCTGTTATAAAGTGTTTTCGTTGTGATTTAGGTGGTGAATATACCTCTAATAAATTTTCTGAATTACTTGCTTATGATGGCACCCTCCACGGACATCTTGTCTTGATACTCCTCAACGAATGGAGTTCTTTGAAAGAAACACCGTCATTATTGAGGCTGCCGTTCTCTTTTGTTGTCCGGTTCCCGGTGAATTTTGGGGTGAGGTCGTTCTTCTTGCTGTCCATGCTATTAATAGAATCCAGTAAATGCATCATATCAGGTTTGTCTCCCTTTGAAAAATTGTATGCTTCTATCCCTGATTACTCTTCTTTAAAAGTCTTCGGCTCTACTTGTTTTGTTCTCCGTCCACAAGTAGAACGTAGTAAGTTGTCTTCTCGTTCTGCCATGTGTGTTTTCCTTGGTTATGGGGATGGTCAAAAGGGCTATCGTTGTTATGATCCTCATGCAAGAAAACTTTATGTCTCTCGTCATGTTGTTTTTCTTGAGCATATTCCATTCTACTCCTTTTCTTCTGAGTCTTCGATTACTAACAGTTCAGAACTAACCCATATTGATCCATTTGGTCCTAATGATAGTACTTCTAGTGATTGTAATGTTGAGAATTGCAGGACAAATACTACTACTCCAGATGATGACATCATTCTTGCCCCCCCGACTGCCCAACCACCTCCTGCGATTGTTGATCCTTCGCCTCCTCCTTCGCCTCCTCGTTATCCCTCTTGTCACCGTAAGTCTACTCAATTGCCTGATTTTGTCTATTCCACTTACTCTGCTTCGTTTGCTTCTTTCTTAAGCTCTATTCACAGTTTGTCTGAGCCCTCTTCCTATAAAGAGGCTATCCTTGATCCTCTTTGGCAGCAGGCTATGACAGAAGAACTTTTTGCATTGCGCAAAACAGATACTTGGGATTTAGTACCTCTTCCTCCTGGAAAACGTGCTATTGGGTCTCGTTGGGTATACAAGATCAAAACTAAGTCTGATGGGTCAGTTGAGCACTACAAAACTCGTCTTGTTGCTAAGGGATTCTCTCAGCAGTATGGTATGGATTATGAAGAAACTTTTGCTCCTGTGGCTAAGATGACAACTATTCGTACTCTTATTGCAGTTGCATCTATTCGTCAGTGGGATGTTTCTCAGATGGATGTCAAAAATGCCTTTCTAAATGGTGAGCTTCATGAAGAAGTCTATATGGTACCTCCACAGGGTGTTTCTCATAATCAGGGGGAAGTGTGTAAGCTAAAAAAGGCTCTCTATGGTCTTAAACAGGCTCCTCGAGCTTGGTTTGAGAAATTTTCTACTGTGATCACATCTCTTGGTTTTCATTCTAGTGACCATGATTCTGCATTGTTTATCAGGTCCACCACTCACGGTCGCATTATACTTTCCTTGTATGTTGATGATATGATAATTACAGGTGATGATGTTAGTGGAATCAATAAGTTGAAAGCTCAGTTAGCCAAGCAGTTTGAGATGAAGGATTTAGGCACTCTTCGCTACTTCTTGGGAATTGAAGTTGCATACTCTCTTAAAGGCTATCTTCTCTCTCAATCCAAGTACATAGCCAACATTCTTGAACAGGCTCGTCTCTCTGATACTAGAGCAGCAGATACTCCACTTGAGTTGAATGTGAAATATGCTCCCTCTGATGGTGCGCATCTACCAGATCCTACTTTATACCGTACTTTGGTTGGCAGCCTGGTGTACCTTACAATTACCAGACCTGACATTGCTTATGCTGTTCATGTTGTCAGTCAGTTTGTTGTCTCTCCCACTACTGTTCATTGGGCAGCTGTTCTTCGTATTCTTCGTTATCTTCGGGGAACTCAATTTCAGAGCCTTCTCTTTCCCTCATCGTCCTCATTGGAGCTACGTGCTTATTCTGATGCTGATTGGGCTGGTGATCCTACAGATCGTAAGTCCACCACTGGGTTTTGTATCTTTCTTGGAGACTCTCTTATTTCTTGGAAGAGTAAGAAACAGGACATTGTTTCTCGCTCTTCTACAGAAGCTGAGTACCGTGCTATGGCATCCACCACTGCTGAGATAGTTTGGTTGCGTTGGCTTTTATCTGATATGGGTATCTCTCTTTCTGAGCCAACTCCGATGCACTGTGATAATAAGAGTGCTATTCAAATTGCTCATAACTCGGTCTTCCATGAACGCACCAAGCACATTGAGATCGATTGTCATTTTACTCGTCATCATCTTCAGCATGGAACAATTACTCTACCGTTTATCTCCTCCTCCTTGCAGATTGGGGACTTGTTCACGAAGATGCATTCCATTAAACGTTTTCGTTTTCTAGTTGACAAACTCTCGATGCTCCCTGTTAATGCATCGTGAGTTTGAGGGGAGATGTTAAGTATTATTATTATTAGTTAGTAGTAAGGGTATTTTAGTCTTTCTTAGTCTCTAGTATTTATTCCTTTTGTAAGCCAACACTATTATGCTTTTGCTCATTGTTGCCTTATGAAACCCTAGCAAGGGCTCTTTCTCTCTTAGCCTTCCCATTCTTCATCTTCTTTATCCACTATGTTTTTATGTATGTTAACACTTGAAACTAGTTTATGGAATACTAGGGGTGGTATTGGAAAAAAAAAGAGGGTACTGAAAGCAAGATTCCACAGGAAATGTAGAAGTTGATTTTTATACACATTCTATAGTGAGGCAGTGAATGGTCGACCTTATAAAAATCCTCTCACTTTCCAACACTGATAGCAGCAGTGATGCATTTAAGATACATCGCAATCAGACATCCAAGTTCAACATGATGCAAATCCTTTTCATGGTAAAAAATTCTGGATCATATGGTACTCCTGATTTCAATGGGATGCAGTGCATATGACGGGGCTTGTAAGGGGACAAACATTATGGGGTTTAAAATCACATGATTGTGGAACAAACGTGCATGACTTTGAATTAGATAACAACTGGAAATGGGAGAAGGGTGTAAAAGTGGGAATGAGTTTGTGGGAGAAAAATAAAAGTGCGGTATGAGAAAATGACAGAGAGTAGGGTGGTTAATAAGTGCATGCTATGCGTAATGGGGGACCAAACTTTGGTCGCTTTGTTATAAAGGAAAGTATGGATGTGAAATCATGAGTAATAATAATAATACTCCACGGTGGTACGGTGTTTGATTGATTTGAGAGTGGCTTCCTTGGTTGGGATTACAAACTCTACAGTACGATAAAGGGCTCACTTCATGTTGATGATAGCGAGTTCGATAAGCATTTGCTTAACCACAAATTTAGGGACATCATCATTTTCTGTGATCCCTTTAAACCACAACAATCAAAATCTTTTTCTATCAAGTGAGATTATATAACTACATAAATCAAATAAATCAAATGACATCAAGTCTAATAACAAATTTAAATCTAATCTCTCTTAACGTATACTCTCTCCGGACTCAATTATAAGAAAAAATATATCTAATTTCACACTGATTAAAGACAGTAATTAAGTGTATTTAATTTTCTTGATTTCATATAAAATAGGAATTACGTTTACTAAACTACTCTTAATCATAATGGTCATCACAATTTTTCTTAGAAAACAAAAGTTGAATTAACTTAAGAGTATTTTTGGAGCAATAACATTAAATATGAGTAAGTTAATTGAAATTTGCTTATATTTGAGTCTACCAAACTTGGATACTTTTTTACTTATAATTTGAGTCAAGAGGGAGTAGTTTTTTTTTTTCATCTACTTCTACATTTAACTATTGGAATAATTGGACTATTTTTCATCTCGTCTATCTCTTTATTTGTGCTTCTATGTCTTCTCCATAAATATCCCAGAGCTACCCTTACTTTTTTTTTTTAAAGACAATGTTAGTGTTTTTGTTAGTGGGTGAGATTTGAACCCCTTTTCTCTTTATCACTTCACTCTTTAACTCTCTCGTCCCAACAACCACGAGGTCAACTTTATAACTCCTGCTATCCTTACTTTCTCTTTGATGAATTCGTTTCTAATCTTATCTTGTCTTTATATAACTACTCATATATCATAACATTCTCATTTCTCCAATACTAATTTACTTTCTCGTTGGTTCTTTATCGTCCAGCATTCACACACTGCAAGGAAACTGGATATCTGTGGCGGTCGAAATTGGCATTCTGCGGCGGTTTGAACCGCTGCTAAACAAACCTCGCTGCAGTTGGACAACCGCTGTAGTTACCGCTACTGCGAGGCCATTCTGCGGCAGTTTGTGCTAACCGCTGGTACAACCGTCGGCATCTGTAATTGGCGGCAGTTTGTGCGACGGTTTCATTTAGCAACGGTTTCTCATGGCGGTTTAGCCCCGCCGTTAACAACTTTGTATTCTACGGCGGTACCACCACATAATGTCTATAGGGTGAAAATAAAAGGTTAATTTGCAGCGATTTAAATCGCCGCAGTGTGCAAAACGCGCTCTTCTATTTTCATGATGTTTAAACCGCCACAATGTGCTTAGGTGCATATAGCTACCGTTTAAACCACTATGGTTATTATTTTTTACCAAAAAAACTATTTTATTATATTATAACTTTGTGCTATCATTGTATGCGTAAATTACTCATAAACATAATTATTATAAGAATAATTAATGGAATTATTTAAACATAAAAATATAAAAGAACAATAATAAAGAAGTTTATTCATACTTATAAAGTAAGATAACACATTAAATATCCAGATAAAAGGTAAATTCATAATCAAGTACAGTTTTCTCAAACATAAAAATATTCTAAAGAGTACTAGTTAATAATAGTCCTAAAACAAGAACTAAACAATAGATAACGGTCCTTGAGTTTGTGGTGCATGACTGGCAGAGGAAGAGGGTCTCGCTTCTGCTGGTGAGCCTAAATCTGTAGCCTGAAACTAAACAATAAAAATTGAGTCAATGACTGGATAATGAGAATGTACCACATATCTCATAACTAACACAAATAGGATAAGCATAAGGATAAAATCAGGCATATAGGATAAGGAAATTTTAATGAGTTGGAGGCAAACTCCCTATATTTACTCTCTCCTTATTCATATCATCATCATAAATTCAACCTTTCCACACACAAGCTCACACAACCTTTCAACACTAACACACACCCCTCCTCCTCTTCTGTTGTGTTTCACTCCCTGACCCTCCTTTGTAACAAAAAATCCCCACAACAACAAAATGCAAAACCTCTTAAAATCTCATTCACTTCAGACAAGACCAACAACAACAAAATGCAAAACCTCTTCTTGTCCTGTTCCTTCTCCCCCTTCAACCCCAAACACCAAGCACCCATTTTCCACCACAACCACCACCCCCACCAACAACCCAAACCCAAAAAGAGATACACAAAGAATAAACGAAAGAAGAAAAGAAATAAATAAAAAAGACCCCACCATTTAAAGAAGTAAAGTGGCTTTTGTAATCAACAAAATCAGCTAACACATTCTGAATTAAACCATTTGCCTAAATTTGATACATGCTCATTTAAAAAGTTTACTGCAGGAATGCTTATCACATTTGAGTCCCACGCATACAGAAAAATAAAAGGCCAAGAAATTGTTTAAAAATAGGACAGTAACATGCATACACAAATCTGGAGCTCTATTTGCAAACAAACCTAGTTACATAGAAGAGAAAGAAAGAACAATGACCAAAAAAATATATTTCTATATTCTGTATCAGTCAGATAAAATTAACTAAACCAGCACCCAAATGTAGATTCTAGTATTATTCACATACTGATAAGTGTCTCAATCAACCATGAGTAAAAAGCAGGACACTTGAGCAAGAAAAACTTCTATTCATCATGACAATATGCAACAAACAAAACACAAATATGAAAGAAGGGCACGAGTGAACATTCAATTGATCAAGGATCTGCAACAGCAACCTATATAAGAGAAAATTCAGTTCTCTTTGCAAGTGAACAAAAGTCTCCAAATCACAATAAAAGCAACCAAGAAACCAGCACTAAAGACTACTTGTTCCTAATAAAATTTAGCGGCAAACTAGACTTGGTGAATGCTATAGAAACAAGGTTCATGCAGTTTCAAACTAATTGCTAAACATGATAACCCTTAAAGCCTTAGTTTAATTTATTATACAAGAAATATGCTACAAACCCACAAATATAATAAAACAATAAAAGCAAAACATAATCAACTTTAATTTTCAAAATCACTAACCCTCAAAGCCACACTGATAATGGTTTGCTCGTCGATCCCCAGAGTGCAAGAAGCCTGCAATGGTTTCCAAAAAAAATAATTAAATAACCTTGAGAAAGTTTAGGGTTCGTTTATGCAGTGCAAAACAACACGAATCCTTGAGAAACAAAAAGATCAAAACGAATCCTGAGTAACAAAATGAAACAAAACAAAACAAACATTGAGAAACAAAACGAACCTTGGCACTGAGAGGAGATTTGGCTTCGCGCGAATAAGAAGGAGATTTCGTTTGTGAAATGACGAAACCGTTGATGAAGGGGGTGAAATGAGAAGGAGATTTCGTTAGGTTTTCGTCTTTGGAAACGCCGTGACCCTGCTCTTAACAGGCGGCACGCAGTGACCTTGCACTTAACGCCGCTTGGTTTGGTCGTGGTGCCACCACAGAGTTGATGATTTCCAGGCTTTAGGGTTCGCTTGAACAGGGACGCGGGGAGAGGATTTCCAGAATTGGGTATTTTGAGTGAGAGGGATACCCAATTTAGGGTTCGTTTGAACAGGGACGCGGGGCTTCACGAGGGAGGGTGAAAAAAAAGAGAGGGAGAAGTAAAAAACCAAAGAGGGAGAGTGAAAAATTTAGCTTCAACCGCCGCCGTATTGCATAAAACCGCCGCAGAATTTAAAAAAATTCATTTTTTTAATTAACTGCTACTGAATGCCATAAAACCTCCGCCAATTGCCGTTATTGGGAGGCGGTTGGTTGAACCGCCGCATAAACCGCCGTAGCTTTTAAACTGACGGCAGTTTTGCTGTAACTGCCTCTGCTTTCCCTGTTCCTTATAGTGACACCCACACAACACCATAAATGTTATAGTTGTGCAATAACTTTAAGTTAAGTAGTAGTAGTTTTATATAAAAAAAGGGTTTTGCTAACGAGTGCCTTTAAGGCACATGTTGAGGAATCAAAAAAATAGAAGTTTTGTATTAGAAACAACAATGTTTAAACTTTTAAGAAATTGAATCCAACACATCTACCATAATATTTCTATATTTGATTACTTAAAAAGAGCCCTTAAGGTACTTGTTAGCATTTGGCGCAAAAAAAAAGTAGTAGTTTATATTGTAAATCACGCCCAAAGTGTTTCTTCATTTCATCCGCCTTCTTGGACCTGTGTTTTACATCTCCCTCAATCTCCTTGTCATAATCTATGATAGACCCAAAGTACTTAAATTGCAAAAACGCTCCCTAACTTTTACCCTCTAAACTCTTGTCCAAAAAAAAAAAAAACTTTTACCCTCTAAACTAGGATTTGTGTACCTCACGCCGAACTTGTGTTTTATAGACTCTATTTTATTTCTATTTAAACAAAAATCATGTGCTTCCGAGACTTATCTCTATGTTTTCAATTTTCCATGTATTTCTTCCCTTACCTCTCCACCTAAATTATATCATCCACAAAATTGCATATACTACTCTGTTGTGCTTCAACTTGAACAAAAATTGTATGTTTTCAAGACTTGTTTCCACATCTCTAACCTTCTATTTATTTCTTCTTTTGATATTCCAACTAAGATTAAATTATCTGTAAAAAAAATGTGCATTGACAACTTATATTTATCTCAACTTTTGACCTTTTTATACAACAGTCATAATTTATAACACTCCCATTTAACTTCAATATTTTAGTGCATGATCCTACTACCAAAAAAATTTATCCTCTAACCCCAAACCCCTTATTCTCCTAGTGTTTCTTTGACTACTTTTCTAATCCTTTTAATCATCCTGTTTCATAAAATGTTAGCACTTCTTTAGGACTCCCAAGACCTCTCTCTAAAAAGGACCTTTATTTTTCTTTCTTTAATTGCCACCATTTGGTCTTAGAAATGTTACCTTGAATTTTCTTATTCAAATATTCATGTAACCCTGATATATGGTATTTTCATTTTATCCAAAACCTGATACATAATTTAATTACTATGATTTTAGACAAACGTCTAGTCATATCTCATCATGTAAATATTTGTGAAAGTATTTTAGGAAATAGTATTATAACATGACATTATGGTGAAATATAATTGGACATCTGTGTAAAAAAATTTCGCACGACAGTACATAGTTATTAAACTCATTTAATAAACAAGATAAGGTTCAACCAATAAAATTGACGTATTATCACGAAATAAACACTCAAAATAGCATTCATTATACCAAGGTATTAAAAACCGGATCGGGCATTGAATCGGAGAGGGCTTGGGTTTAGGGTTTTTGGGTTCGACCGGGGTTGGACCAGGGTCGAACCGGGTTCGATTAAATATTATTAAAAAAATATTTAATACAATATATAAATAAATAATAAACAAAAAATAAAGTGATATTCATAACTTTACACCATAAAAATTATACTTCACTTAATATTTTCTTAATAAGTAGACATATAACAAAAAATTACACATTCATCCATCTCAAATATGACATAACTATTACGTTCAATAACACAAAATATGAAAAATGGCGCAGGTAGTCGAGTTTGAGAAGCAAAATAGCGCAGTAAAAAAAACAGTTAAAATGTAAAATGTGCCCTTAATATAAAAATAAAAATAAAAAACTTTTTTTGTGAACCGGCCGGGTCGATCAAAAAACCCGGTTTTGGCCGGTTTTTACCCGGGCCGGTCCGGTTCTTAACCGGTTCATCAACAGACCCGCCCGGTTCTCTGCCAACCGGTTTTATAGGGTGGATCGGACCGGACCATGGCCCGGTTCCCGGTTTAACCGGTTCAACCGGCTGGTCCGGTCCGGTTTTTAATACCTTGCATTATACAACATCTCCTTTTCTGGATAATCAATATAATCAATTCAGGGCCTCATAATACAAGTGAGATTATGTATAGCACTTTTTTATCAAAAGAAATATTATGTAAAGCACTTACATTAGTCATTGGATTTATTTACTTTTTAGGTCAGCGGATTGGGATAATTGAGTGGAGAAGCGGTTGGGAAGAGAATATTACAATACTACTTCAATATTTTTGATGCCTTTATTTTGGTCGAGTTCATTTGGCTAGGGTTCGGTGTTGAAACTAGATATTCATGCCTAAGTTATTTAGAGTTTGTTGACTTTAAGATTTTTTATTTTATTTTTTAATTACAAAAATAAACCTTATTTTGTTTTTTATTTTTAAATATATAAGAAATTGTGAAAAACAATAAAAAATATTTTCATTATTTTTTATACAGAATTTTAAAAACAGAATATAAACTAAAAATAAATTGTTATTTTTATAATTAAAAATAAAAACAAGAAATAAAAAAAATTCTTAAACCAAATAAATTTATCCGTGACACCCAATTGGGAAAATGTTCTATGTAATACGCTTATGGTTGACACTTTTGACATTGGTGTTATGGGTGTATAAGCATACCCCCAGTTGTATATGCAGAATTGAATTTTCATTGTCAGGCGACAAATAGTTATCCCCTTCTTTTTTGTTTTTGCTTTATAGGGCTGATTACCAGCACAGTGTCAATATCCATAAATACGAATAATTGATAAGCAACTTGATTAAATTTTTCGCAGCTTTGAATAAAAGAAAATAATCTTTTGTCTAGACAAATGTTATCTGCACGATTTCCAATATAAGATCTACAAAGAAAAATATTGCACATCTAATAATAGGCAATTTCTAACATGGACAAGCAAGACATGTGGTCTTGCAGTGATTAAGTATATAATTGGATGATGCACCTAATACCGGTAATGATCATGTCAAAAATAATTTCATCATCGTCCCCACAATCCCCTCAACTCTCTCTGTCCCTATCCCTTCCGCAATCTCCTTAACGACGTTGCAGAGAAAGGGTAGCCGTGACAGTGGAAAACTTATGCGCAAAATCAGTAGTTGTTGGAGGATAGACCCCATCTCCAAAGCACCATAGGATTTAAGTGTCTACTTCATGGCTACCACTTATGACTCCCACTGTAAACCATGTCTCCACGGCAAGCCAATACGTGAATTATCCCAGGGTTCAGAACATACCCGCTTAAATTATATTTTAATTTTTATTTTTTTTTTATTTTTTTGCAATTTTGATAACTTTCTATAAACGACTACTAACATAAATACCCAATAAAAATCATTGATCCACCATGGACCTACAGTTCTAAAAGTAGGTTCATTTTTCGTTTTTTAATTAACCTTGTCTAATGTAGTTTATAATTAGATAATTAGATATGTTAAAAGATAGACTAATTATAAATTATGTTCAGATGGTACACATGACCTAAAACTGAAACCGATATGCTCTATTCGACATCAACGTCTCTGCTCCATTCGTGATTAACGTCCACTTTTGGACACTAGCGGTGTCTATGCGTCTGGCGTCTATGTCTGTACCACATAGGTCATGAGGAATGGTGAGGTTGGCTAGAGCAACGCAGAGGCAAACATAAATGAGAGATTACGCAAGATTTTAAAATATAGCAAAGTCAAAAGATCTGTTTGCAATTATTTATGCATTGGTGTATGGTGCGCAACTTATTATGGTGGTGCGCACGATAGTCATCACCATGAAATGACTTATAAATGAATTATCATATCTAAATGCTGACATTCAATAAGTTTCGAAAATAAAAAACAAACGAATAAAATCGACAGCAATGTGCATCGGACAATCTTGGTTGCAGTGCAGTAATCGATAGCAAAGTGCATCGTACACCATTCATTTGATAATTTACTTTGTAATTTTGTTATAACATGCAGTCATGCTAATCCTGGCTTTTTACTTCCTCGATATGGTTTATCGAAACGACTCTTTGTTTAGGTCCGTGGAAAGAGTGTCCCCAAGACAAGAGGCCTAACAGGGAGGGAAAAAGGGGGGGAAGGGGATATGATAGGCAATAAAGCAGAGTGCATTGCAAGAAATTGAGCCCCCTTAGCTCCCCTCACATGTCTAAGTTATGAGGGAGGGGGAGTCCAAAATTTTCATTTTAATGGACACATCCTAAAACAACTAAGCTTTCCTTGCAACTGCAACAATAACATGCGACCAACATAGGACAATAAAGACACACAAAACAAGCATAACAACGCAACTGAATCATGCATCCAAATAGTAGCAAAAAGGTGAAATCATTTTGCTCAACATACTATATATATATATATATATATATCATTTAGTATTATAGACCAAAGGTATTTATATTGCGAGACTAGTGGTTTTGTATATTCTCCAGTCTTCACCTCTAAGTTATGGTTTGTGTATCTCTTGCTAAAACTGCATTCCACAAACTCTGTTACCACTCGCACGATTCTTAGGCTTGTCCCCACACTTCTAACATTTTATTTGTTTCTTCTCTTGATTCCTATTAAGAGCACTCACGCAAACATATAAACATGTTTTCTGCATGATTTGCCATCCAATTGTCAAAGAAAATATGATTTGTCCCACATTTAATATTGCAATTCAAGATAAACCAACCAACAAGCTTATCTATATGAAATATTAAAATGAGGGAAAAAGGTGAAAGGAATAAATAAAAATTATGAAATGCAAGACAACAAAAGGGGACCACCAAACTTTTCTTTCCCAAAAAACATTGGCCTTTAATGTTGGGTTCGGCTTCAGTGCCTTTGTGGCGCCAAAAGGCACATGCCTTTCGGCCATTTTCGTCCCTTGGATCAGTTTTTCCGTCAGGATTGCGCCACGTGGTTTCTCTTATTGTTATTTCTTTTAAAATAAAATTAAAACAGCGTAATTGTCCAACGGAACGCAGAACAGAAACACCGACTCGAATCGCCGCACCTCAGCCGCAAGGCAAGGCCGCCGCACCTCTCGCCGCGGCCACGACCCACCTCGCCGAGAAGCGGCGTAGAACAGAAAGACGTGAAGCGCGAGGAACCCTTGCGTCGCCACCTACATGTGGCCCGCGCTCGAATGGCACGCACCATGCCGTCGCCACCCCTCCAAGCGTTTTTTTGTTTCCCTCTTGTTGTTTGATTTCTGAAAATTGTTGTGCTGTCATTTGATGTTTTATTTTTCTGCTTGTAGTTGCTCGTGCTTTTAAGAAATAGAAAGGTTTGCTTATTGTATGTTTGATGTAATGCGTGTGAAAGGTTGATCCTCACATGACGTGTGACACAAACTAAGCCTTGTAATCCATATTCCCGCCGACTGTACTCGTTCTTGCTCTTCTTCTACCTTAGCGCCTCTCTCTCCTTCCTTAACATCATTTTGTTGTTGGTAAAATGAAAAATGCTCTCCTGCTTTTTCTCACTTTCTTACATGGCCAGGATTTATCTATTGATCTAATATTTATCTAATATTAACTGCAATATTGATATAATACTTATCTAATGGATGTGTACATGAACTGATCTAATATTTATCTAATATTAACTTATCTAATATTAACTGCAATATGGATCTTTTTGCTTTGGTTTGGGGGATATAGTTTACGGTTTTTTAACGAATATTTTGTTGGTTTGCAGGGAATATGAAATTTGTTGTATGCTGAAGAATGTAGGAAAACAATGTAGGAAATCAATTTACTGGTTTGAGCATGATTCATAAACATGGACTTGAAGACTTAGATTTCTTCTATGAGGATTTTACATGGACCAATCTGCACTAGGACATGAAGTTCCAAGAAAAAGGCAGTTTGCACATCCAGCAAGCTAAAGTTGGTCTTGTATAAAATTGTAATCAAAAGAAATGTTGTCATGTTGGATTGAAATGTAATGAAATAATATTAGTAGAAGAATTTGGTTTGGTTCTGTAAATTGTAATAGTCTGATAAACATGTCTGAAGACATTGTGAATTGTATTTGGTTGCTTCTGTATTTGGGCTTATCTTAAGCCTTTGCATAACCTTCATTAATAAAATTCCATTGGCTTTTTCCAAAAAAATTCCTTTGGTTTCAATGCAATGTTAGTAACAACTGGAATTATTGATCATGGGTATGGATATGAATTTGTATTTGAGAGATAAAAATTAATGTTCACGAAACCAACAAAAAGCAAACCAAGAAAAGTAAGGATAATTTAGAGTGCAGTGATACAACTTCAAATTCACAAAAACCCGCAAAAAGCAAATCAGTAAAATTCATATCAATATCCTCTCGCAAACTTCCCAAAAAGTGAAACCAACCCAATCAGCCCAATTCTTTTGACATAGATCATGGATCATTAAGTATGCCTACGTAATAAGCGAGAAACTAATCAAAGCATCATGATAAGTGTAAAAGTAAGGATAATCAAAAGATAGATGAAATTACCATCAAAAGTCTTTGTAAAACTAAATTGATCCTCTTGTGCTTGAGGGGGCTCATAAGTTGGAGTGCGAACAAGATACTCCATCAGTCCAAATGACTTGTTAATTCTTTATCCTAAAATGATTATGTAAAAATTAAAACAAGTGATAGGACATGTAAAATTAAAACAAGTGATCTACGCATCGACTTATATATACGAGATACTTTAGTCTTGCTTGTTTGTCCCTCTAGGTGGTACTTTCTTTTTATTGGACTAGCACTCAACCCATTGACTCTTCATGCCGCTTTTGTCTCTTTAAGCCGTGTCGATGCTTGAATCCCTTCGGTTGCATAACATCATAACTCACAAATGTCGAGTTTTCACTGTTATGATTTTCATTGTTTCTGGCTTGTGAGCGAAGTTCCATTATTTGCTTACACATGGCATCCACACTGTTATCTACAATCATGTGGTATTCTTCACTAGTTGACACCTCGGCCGCTAATTTAATGAATTTAGAGACAACTTGTCTAAATCTCCGCGTGCTTGATAATTTTGAATCTCTTTCAACCTCTTTCCCCCTCAAATCTTGCACAATGCCACATCGGGCTTCTCTTGTCCACCTTCTTAAAATATACTCTAGGAATGGCCTTAACATCATTTGCTTCATATACTTTCAGGGCATGTGAACAAAGTATGCGAAATGTCTCATATTTTCTACAACTACAAGATATGGAGGTTGAAGCACGATCAAATAATACTCTCCAAGATCCTTCATGGTTGACCATAGTGATGCCATATTGACATAAAGAGTGAGACTCGTTTCTCTCCGATATGCATAAAGCTAAGAATAACTTAAATTCGTCCTGGAACAACTCAAATACAGTGTGTGTGTAAACTTTTGCCATTTGTATTAGTATTGGTGAAAACTCATATTTTAACATTGGAAGCTTATGCAGGGACTTATACTACAAGTCACTTCGTTGCTTCTCTCTCCTTCAACAACTCGTTCAAAGTGTTTGAAGAATTGGATAATATCCACATTTGGTTTCATACTAGATTTGAAGTGAGCATTCAAGCTTTCGCTAAGTTGGGTACTTCGCATGCCAAGTGTGAATGCTTCTTTCATGTAACACTTAAGCCCATTTTTCTTTGATCGCGTAAGTTCTTTTGATCCAACTATTTTCATGAACATTATAGTTGTTGATCAAAGTCGGTCCAAACTATCTCAAAATCCTCTTGATGTCAAAGTCATACATGCATTTCTTGAAGTCTCTTAAAAAAACTTCCTCCTTCATCAAGTTTCCAAGGTGTTTAATTCCATTTTGCAACAAGTGCCAGTGCATAAACCATGACGAGTCTCAGGAGCATCACTTGACAAGTGCCTTTGGCCATTCCCTCGATCTTGGTCAAGAAAGATAGTCTTCGGTTTTTGGTTGTGTGCTTGTAAGAATGTCTCAAACAACCATTTAAATGATTGACTCGTCTCATCATACATCAGTCGCACTAAAATGGTGAACCCCTATAGTGGTTGAAACCGGAAAATAGAGCAAGTGGCCTATTAGCACGGTTGGTGCAATATGTAGTATCCAACGACATAAACGTCACCAAAATGCCCATAATCCAACACCATATTTGCATCACACCAAAATACATTTGTGATTTGTTCTTCTATATCCATTTGGTATGCACGGAAAGAAAGAGCGGATTCTCCAATAATTGCCTTCGAAAATACCGCGAAAGGCATCCCGGCCTCGCCATACACCATACTTTGTCTTCTTGCATTGAGATAATTTTTACATCCACTGTGTATATCCAACATTAGCTACATGCCAGATATGTGCTCATAAGTTGAAATGTTGACTGCCTCAATCCGAGAGTCATCGGCCATATCAATATCATTTGCTTGGACTTGATTTATCTTCTCGTGACGCAAGCTGTGTGGTTGTCTCTGAAGTCAGATCATGGTTGTGCTCCTCTTCAAATTCATTTATGACAAACTTTCCATTGTTTAATACAAGTGAAATCCTTGCTTTGCAATCGGTTCTAGTCTCACTCTGTAGTTTTTAGCAAAAGCATCTCTCTTTGTCTTTCGTAGTCCTTGCTTGCAACAAAAGCAAACCTACACGATGTTATAGTACCGTCTTTTACTCTTGTTCGCGTAGCGCTTAACCCAAAGCCAACACGTGCACTATATGCGAGCCAAAACTCATAAGCTTCCTGTATTGTCAAATTCCATACCAACCCCTTGGCTTCAATCAACATTTGAAGATGTCATGTTTGATCAAACTCACCAAATAAAGGAACTCGACAAGTGGAATGAAGAATTAAATAAGTCTTCACTTTTTACCACAAAATAAACTATTATATTGATTCCACTAGCATTCACTCTTGCCTCTATTAACATAGAAAACAATAAAAAACGTGGAAAAGATGAAAACGTGGTCAAAAAACCACAAACAACTAAATAAAAAAATTAACAGTTGTTTCTTCCTTAAAAATCTAGTCAATGGCACATGATAAACTGCTCATAAAAAAGGGGTACACATCATAACTCCTAAAAATCTTAACAAAAGGAAAGAGCCAAAAAAAAGTACAAAATGTAAAGGAATTAAGCCAAGCATTATCTCAGCCACGTTTGTAGAATCATTTCATGGCAATAGAAACTATTATCTCGACCAAGCAATCGGCGGTATACCTCAAAGCGGTTTGCTTGCAAAAAGGAGTTTGAAATGTAACTCGCCTTTCCTTTCCACGCTATGGTGGTCGAGCGGCGGTGAAGCGTGGCGGCCCGGTCGGGCGGCGACGGCGAGAAGCGGCGGCGATGGCGGCGTTGACAAAGTGGCGTGGTGAGCAATCGCTCGATTGCCACCGCTTCTTCGTTTCGAAAGACAATAACATGTTTTAATTTTATTTACAAAAAAAACAAAAAAAAACAAAGGAGCCAGAAGCCACGTGGCGCAATCCAAATCGTCAAACTGATCCAAAGGATGAAAATGAATGATAGACTATAACTGAAACCACTTGTCTAATGTAGTTTATAATTAGATAATTAGATATGTTAAAAGATAGACTAATTATAAATTATGTTCAGATGGTACACATGACCTAAAACTGAAACCGATATGCTCTGACGACATCAACGCGTCTACTGCTCCATTCGTGATTAACGTCCCACTTTTGGACACTAGCGGTGTCTATGTGTCACAGCGTCTATGTCGTACCACGTAGGTCATGAGGAATGGTGAGGTTAGCTAGCAGCAGAGCAAACATAAATGAGAGATTACGCAAGATTTTAAAATATAGCAAAGTCAAAAGATCTGCTTTGCAATTATTTATGCATTGGTGTATGGAAAGAACTTATTATGGTAGTGCGCTACGATAGTCATCACCATGAAATGACTTATAAATGAATTATCATATCTAAATCTTGACATTCAATAAGTTTCGAAAATAAAAACAAACGAATAAAATCGATGACAAAGAATGTGCATCGACAATCTTGGTTGCGGCAAGAATCGATAGCAAAGTGCATCGTACACCATTCATTTGATAATTTACTTTGTAATTTTGTTATAACATGCAGTCATGCTAATCCTGGCTTTTTACTTCCTCGATATGGTTTATCAAAACGACTCTTTGTTTAGGTCCGTCGAAAGAGTGTCCCCAAGAGGCCTAACAGGGAGGGAAAAAAGGGGGGGGGGAAGGGGATATGATAGGCAATAAAGCAGAGTGCATTGCAAGAAATTGAGCCCCCTTAGCTCCCCTCACATGTCTAAGTTATGAGGGAGGGGGAGTCCAAAATTTTCATTTTAATGGACACATCCTAAAACAACTAAGCTTTCCTTGCAACTGCAACAATAACATGCGACTGTCATCATATGCACTCGCGTTACCAGCTAGGGCCCCTCAGCTGGATTGCCGGGGAGGATGACAAGATTGTGTTGCTAGAAGCTTGTGACCCGCAGACAGATAGGCTTTGACCGATCAAGTTTTGCAACTTGGGTTGACAACCCCATGATCCACCCCAAATCAGTCCTGATCTGGAGTTTCCACTCATTTCCTCACTCACTCAACCCAATTGGCTTCTCTTCATGCAAACTCTTTTGAGACCTGCTCTCTAAAACCCAATCTCTCTAAGGCATGCACGCATTCCCCCCCTCTTTTTCTCTCTGTTGTCTCAACTCCAATTTTGCAACTTCTGCATAACTGTCTATTCTCTCTCTACTGAATTCTCTTAGCCCCTGAAGCCCATGTCTAGTCTCATCTATTGATAGGGTCTAAAACAGAAACTTTATTGAACTCCACTGCTTCACACAGTAAAAACACACAATTCTGCTAGATGAAATTCCCTACTAGCCTTAGAGCCTAGGCTCTCCTCTGAAAACAATTCTCAATCTTACACAATAGGAAAACACAATGCACACCAGAAACTATCACAAATCCTCCCTATGACTAAGCCACATACAATTAAATGATTGCCAGTAGCTACATAACTGTCCTACAATCTATTCTACATTGTTATTTTCTTATTTCTCCTAGAGTACACAGGCCGCGTTTTAGGCTTGTTTTCTACATTCCAGAATCTGACCCACCTTTTGACTTTAGGATCAAACATCTCTAATTTGTCTGTTCTCTCTGCTCCGATTTGCTTCAACAGCTCAGTCCATCTCTGTTATGAATTATCTATTATCTAATATGATTTGCTAGACATCAAGATTTTAGAGTTAGACCTATTTTCTTTTAGTGCTTTTTTGTGTTGTAAAAAACCATAATGTGGCTTATGAGTTGTGTGTCACCTTATGAATTTTAAATTGAAGTTTAATTAAATGTTTTTTTTGTAATTTAGGGGTTACTTTTCTTATCTATGTACTTTCTAAGCATATATATGTTTATTAAAATATAATTTTGCATTTTAGATAGGATCTTAAATTTAATTTTACGATCTCCCAATCTACGATCTTTCACCCTTCTCGATCCTAGGTAGGATCTCGATTTTGACAACTTTTAACCTGCTAACTTGATGCATATGGCCACATGCGTCCAACCATCCGACATAAAAAGTAAAATAGTTAAAAATGGGGAAAAAAATTTCTTTGAATTTGGGCTCAACGCCACAAATCTGACTTGTGAGATGAGGAATACCCAAGCCTCATAAGCACTATTTAGGCCATATATCTAATCGATGTAAGACTTTCAACACACCCCCTCATGCTCAGGACTAGACATCCGAATTGTGGACTAATACGAGTGGAATAATAGGGATCTCAACGCACGCAATACTGGTGGAATAACAGAGATCTTGGCCTAATAACAGATCTAGAAAAAGCTCTGATATAATCTAAGAATTTGGATTTGGGTCTAACTCAACCTCAAAAGTTAGTTCATGAGGTGAGAGTTGCCCCTCCTCTCAATTATAACCGCTATTCAAGTTGTATCACTATTCAATGTGAGATTCTCAACACACTTCCCCGCACCTAGGAGTAGACATCTGAAGCAACACTCGCGGGTGGCCTAACAGATTTCGGATAGGACCTAATATTGTCTTAGAATTTGGGCTCAGACATAACTCAACCCTCATGGGGTGAGGGTTGCCCCCAAATTATTACCATTATTGAGGACATATCACAACCCAACATAGGACACTCAAAAGGAATATTACTAAAGTCAGAGCCATATTAAATTGACATGCAAAATCAGCCTTCCAAAGTATGCTAATACTGTTTTCCTTGACCCAGAAACAATAAGTTTCATTAGTTTGCCGTCCAAGAAGCACCATTTTATAAATTATAAATGAAAACTGCAATATAATGCTCCAGGAAAGACGTAAAACAATTTATGCAGACCAACCAAACAAAAAATTGAAAGGCTACATATAGCTAAATTGAGGACATATATGTGACTTTGATAATTGAAATAAAATCTGAATATAGGCTACAATTGTGGAACACTGACCGATCAAAAGAAGTGGAGAGAATCAGAGTGTAAATGATAGACAGTCAGACAAAGAGAATAATAACAGGTTTAGGGAGAAGGAGAGTAAGAAAAAAAAGACTGGTTCTGTTATTACACGAACCAAGGAGACTATCCTCCTTCAAGGGTTTCCCCTTTACAACAGAACAATGTGCTCAGTTCAGTCTATGCTTCTCCAAAATCCCTTCCCCAACTACCCTACTTTTTGTCCAGCTTCCCACCAAACTTCTAATAGTTATTTTCATGGATGCTCAAAATATCCAGTTATATGGATTTATCCAAATCCATGTCCATAACCATTTTTTAAACATCCAAATTTTTGGATATGGATATAAACCAAGCCCATTTTATTTTTAAAGCCCAATTTTGGTTATCCAAAATTTTATATCCGGTTGAATATTGGATCTCCAATTATCCTCAGACTCTCAATCCATCGCATACTCTGATGAACCCTAATCCCAAATCAAGGAACCCTAAAATTCCCAATTCCCAAATCAAGGAACCCGAATCCCACAAATCTGAACATCGTGATCGGAGAGGATCTCAATCTCTTGGTGCGCTTGGGAATTAGGGTGGTTCTGATTGTGTTGGTCCTCCGAATCGTAGTCGCGTTCTGCAGCGTGGTCTTCCTCCGCATTGGGGTTTTCTTCGTCGTCGTCTTCTTCCTTCTCGTGCTTCTATTGACGCCTGCTGATTTAGGAATCTCTCTTGCGCTTCCTCCATTTGGTTCGGTTCGATCAATCTGCAGCAAGCACAGTTTTCGTCTTCCTCTCTTCAACACTATTCATCTAATTTCGCAGGAGGCTCAGTTATCATTTCTAGCTTACCCATACTTTCGTTACCAATTCAATATTTAAGGTATGTTCGATCACTCAAATCTCCATGGAACTAGGCTCTGTATATTTCTTACATAGGTGCTCATTTGTTTTTTTTTTCGTATGTTAGAATTCTGGTTTAGTTTGTTAAAAGACCCAGTTTTGTAATTTTGAATGATAGTTTAATGTGGGGTGCTTGAAAATAACAAAAGATCCAAATTAATGTGTTGCTTGCTTATATAGGCATGGGTTGGGTGCTGTTAAGAGATCCAAATTTGTGTTCATGCAGTGTTTAGATGGAAAATTGTTTTTGACTGCTAATACTAGTAATGGTTAAATGACTGGAATAGACTCATGGAGTTGAACTTTTTCCATTCATTGTTTTTGGGGAGATTTTTATGCTACATTTTGTGCATTTTGGGCCACATGTTTATTTTTCAGAATTGCAAATTATGATAAAGATCATACTGCTGAAAAGGAAATCGAAGTTTTAAAAGATTCCAATGATGACTCATTTGAAGTACATGTTCCCTTTTTTTTGTTGCAAAGACAGCCACTCTAAGAAACAAAATTGAGCCCTGTTGTTTTAATGTGATTGATTGTATTAAGCATAAGCATAGGCTTTATCTTGATCTCTCAATTTTAATAACTCCGAGGTTGATTGACAGCTGAAGAGGTTGATCTCTCCTATGATGTGCAATATTGGGCAACCTTGTCTGACTCTGAGAAGCACTTCATAACACATGTTCTAGCTTTTTTTGCTGCATCTGATGGAATCGTCTTGGAGAATTTGGCTGCAAGGTTTCTGAACGATATTCAAATTCCTGAGGTTGTGTTTTAAGCTTGTGTATTTTGCTCTACTTGTTGTGTTAACTACAAGTCACCAATTAGTTCTTATATATGTGACTGCTTTATTCTGTTCACATACTACTTGCCTTAGATTGAAGAATGAGCAGTGGTATCTGCTGCTGGACACTTTAAGATGTGTGTTTATTCTTCTTTCCTAGAAGGGGGGCTTGAATTTTCATAGCAGTTTTGGTGTAACATAATTTTCAAATTTCAAGTTTTAAGAGTTTTTCTGGATGCTTCCTGCACTATAGGGCTGTTTCCCTTTTTGAATTTTAGCTTGCTTGTTGCATTGTTTGCTCCACTTACTATAAGGCAGAATTCTGAAGTTAGTTGATTCTAACAATGTGCCATAGGATTCTATAACTAATATAGGATTCTATATTAGTTATTTCTGTATTACTTCAATGTATGTAAGTAGTTCATCTAATTATATAGCTGCTGTTAAATTTTTTAATAAGGTCAAGAATGGGGTCTGTTTTGTTTCCTTTTGTTGGGACTAACTGGTTTTATGTCCCTATTTTTTATGCAAAGCAGGAAGTAAAAATGTCTGATCACGATTTTGTTCTGGACTCTGAGACAGCAGAAAACTTGGTTGCCTCCACTCAAATACTGTTACTGGGTTACTGCCTCGGTGTAAAAATAAGTCTAATGTTTGGGATTACTTCACATTAGAGCTGGGCTTAGAGAAGAAAGCTAGATGCAATTATTGTGGCTCCGTGCTCAAGTTCAACAATGGAACGAGTTCCATGAGTGCTCATGCAAGCAATTGTAAGAGTAACCCTCGTAAGAGTAAACCCTCACAGTGAAGCAAGCAAGAGGTTGAAATCAACTTCATCCTCAACGGCAAATGTGACTTCTCCTTCGTTGCCAAAATTTGACCAAGAGAAATGTTGGCAGGCAGTGGTGAAGATGGTTGTGGCCATGGAGCTCCCTTACCGGCATGTGGAGCATACAGCCTTCCGTGAATGTATGAGTGTTTTGCAGCCGAAATTTGATCCTATCTCTTGCAGTACAGTAGCACGTGACGCTTTGTTGTTGTGGGATACAGAAAAGACTAAATTGAAGTACTTTCTTTCCCATCATTGCCGAAGTGCGTGCCTCACAACTGACTCATGGACCTCGTGTCAAAATATGAGTTACATGTGTATAATTACCCACTTTGTAGACAACAACTGGACCTTGCATAAGAAAATTCTTAATTTTCCTCAAGTCACAGGCTATTCAGGAGATTCTATTGCTAAGGAGGTTGCACAATGCTTAGATGAATGGGGGTTGAATCGTGTTATGACTGTGACAGTTGACAACGCCTCGGCAAATGATCGTGGGATTGAAATTTTGAAAACGATGCTAAAGTTGAGGAATGGTTTAGTTTTGAACGGAGATCACATTCATATGCGTTGTTGCGCGCATATTCTAAATTTAATCGTGAAGGAAGGTTTAAAGGAAATTGACGATTATGTTCTCAGAATTCGTGGTGCGGTGAAGTATGTCAGGGCTTCTCCTTCTTGACAGTGTAAATTCTTGCAATGTGTTAAAAGTAGAAACATTGAATATAAGGGCAGTGTTCAGTTTGATTGTGAAACCAGGTGGAATTCGACATATGACATGTTGAATGCTGCATTGAAACTTCAAGCAGCATTTCTAGAGCTTGAGGTCATAGATACCAAGTATCGTGAAGAGCTTAACAAGGGGAAAGGTGTGCCTACCACTCTAGATTGGCAGAATGCATGTGGGATCTCAAAATTTTTGAAAATTTTTAAGAAGGCCACTGTGCGCATATCTGGTTCATCTTACATAACAAATAATGTATATATGCTAGAGGTATTTTCAATTGGGTTGACATTAAAAAACATGATGACTTCTACGGATGTAGATTCAACAACAAGGGACATGGCTAAAAAGATGAAGGAGAAAAATGATAAGTACTGGGGAAATCACAAGAGCTTGAATATGTTGTTGTTAATTGCTTTTGTGTTAGACCCCAGTTACAAAATGAAGTTTGCACACTGGTTTATTGAACAAAATTTTGATGCACTTGAGGCCGATGAGTTGAAGCAAAATTTAGAATTATGCTTGAATAACATATATGAAGAGTATAGTGGAGGGGTTGGGGGGTGCCAAAGTAACTTTCAGCCAACCCAAACCCAATTTGATGGACTAGGCGAGGATCCCAAGTATTATTACACTTAGTTTTTGCAATCTACCGGTGCCATGTCTAGTGCCTCCAAATCGGAGTTAAGTAAATACTTGAGCGAAGATTTAGAGAGTTCGAGCACTGGCTTTGATATCTTGAACAGGTGGAAGGTGAATTCGAGTCGACTTCCGATCCTTGCGCGTATTGCAAGAGAGGTGTTGGCTATACCAGTCTCCACGGTGGCATCTGAATCTGCCTTCAGTACTGGAGGACGGGTGATTGATGAGTATCGCAGTCGCCTAACACCTAAAATAGTGGAAGCCCTTATCTGCACAGAAGATTGGCTAAATGGATCGCCTTTACCATTGTCTTCACAAGAAGATATCGAAGAGATTGAGAACTTTGAGCAAGGTAAGATAAATAGATATATTTAATAAGTATTTATAGCATTATATCATGACTTAATAAGTTATAAGATGTTTTTTCTTTCTTGTTTTTTGCAGAAATGTTTTCCCTAAACTTAGATGGTGGTGCTAGTTCAATCCATACCACTCTTCATGAAGATTAATGGTATTGTTAGAATTCAACTCTCTTGAAATTAGTACTGTCAGAATTGGTATTTTTATTCTGTAAAACAGGACCATTGTCTTATTCAATCTATTAAAGCAGGTGGTGAAGCAAGTAGGAAAAGGAGAAAATGGTGTGCGGCAGACGAGTCCCGGTGCAAGAAGAAAATTGTCTTTTTTTTTTTGGGTCAGCAAAAAATTGTCTTATTTTACTGGATTGGTTATTGCAATAGCTGGTTACATACTATTTTACGAAGTTGTTTTGCATATTGTTATGGATAAGACAAATTTGGCACTCCTACTGGTTTTCCATATTGCTTCTGCTATAGCTTTTTGCTATTGATTTGGTTTACTGGTTTTGCTACTTGTATTGCTACTGGTTTTGCATTTTGGTTTTCCAATTTGTTATGCATTTGGTTTTGCAACTTACTACTGGTTGTTGGGGTTTTGTTATGATTATTAGAAGAATATTGACTGTTTGCTCCTATATTTGATCAATTATAGAATATGAGAACTTTTGTTTACTTATGTGAAGTGTGTTGTGTCAGAAATATATGGCTCTATTCCTTAGAGCAGAAGAAAATAAATTGAAATTAAGTTCCTCCTTATTCTGTTGTTAGGAACAGTGACATATATACCAATAATAAACCACTTGTTAATTTGAAATTTGCATAATGTGATGTACATTGTAAGGACACATGATGATGTGTCAAGTTTCCCGCCATTCGAGAGTTTGGGAAAGGTTGTTTGCAAAACATGTATTCGACTTATATTGTTAGCAGCACAAGTGGATTTTTTAATGTTCTAAAGTTATTAATTGAAACCGGTTTTGGAAGAATATTTTAACAGCACAAGAAAATGTTCTAAAGAAAAACCGGTTTTGGAAGATGAAAACCGGTTTTATAACCGGATTTTACAGGCGAAACCCGATTTTATAACAGGATTTGAGATCCATAGCCGGTTGTGTAACTGATTTTATGACAACAACCGGTTCATAACCGGATTTGAATCAAAACCGGTTTTATAACCGAATATGGAAAAACAACCGGTTTTATATCTGTAACCATATTTGAGATCCGGTTTTATACATTTGGATTTGAAAACTCATCCTAATATGTGGTTTTAATTGAATTTGGTTTTAGTTACAAGATTATCCAAACCTTGAGCACTCCTAGTTATTTTTATTTCTTCTAGTGTGCCAAATATGGACAGCCATGACCAAAATCAAGATATAGAATACAAAATTTTCAGAAGCCCTCAGTTTTGTTGGTGTACCAGAATGATCAAGACTTGAATATATAAAGTGCAAAGAAGTTTCTTTGATTAGTTAATCACAACGACAGCAATTCATACTCTAATGAAGTTAGCGTGTCAAGGGCACATACCAAGGTTGTCCCATAGGTCATAGTCCTGACAATAATTGACCCAAACACATGAAACAACAGACTTCCTATATTTATTGTTCCACAAGTACCATTCCATATATACCATGAATACAACCTTATGTAACCTATTCTATAGACTCCAAACCAGCGTTTTTAAAACCACGACGGAAATTGGACCAGTGAAGGAACTAACTCACGGTTTAATGGTTCAACCGTAGTTAAGACAAAAATTAACATAAAATGATCACATTATATGTTTTGTGCGATAAAAAAGTCAATAATAAAAAGATAAATAAAAAAGCTCATGTATATATATTTTTATAACTTATTATTAGACCTTTATTTGGCTAGAGAATATATTTTTTAATTGAAAAAGTCAAAAAAAAAATTACAAAAAACTGCAAAATAAAAAAATGCCGGTTCAAACTGGTTTTGACTATTCTTTACTAGTTTTTTGGGTTAAATGGATCGGATAGGTGACCAGTTCCCAGTCCAGGTCCATTTGATCGAACCGGCCGGTTTGGTCTGGTTTTCAAAACCATGCTCCAAAAACATTAAAGGTCTAATTACTTTTACTACACCTGAAATAAATATTAACCAGGTAATCTCTTTTCTCTTCCATTACAATCTCTAATGGCTGAAACCAAATAAGCAGAACAGAATGAAGGCATCAAACATGGAAATGTACTCTCCATTTTCACTAATTTACCATCCAAGAGTCGGTATACAGTAAAATCTGCATGCTAATGCTTGCAGTAATAAATAACACAATTAAACTGAACAAACCACTTAACACGGAAATGTCTTTTCCCATGGGTATAATTTGGAAAGATGCATGTATATTATATCTATATTGCAGATACATGCAACCTTTCAGCAACTCACAGAAAATCTGATACGTTAAAGAGATGTATATGTATTGTATATCTATATTGCCGAATTGTGGTACGGTAAACAGGTGAAAGAGTTGAAGGGCACTGTTAATATACTGACAGAATAAAATTGCCTGAAGCTCATGATATTGTACTAGGGGTAAAACAAATTAACCCAGACTGATAGACAAAAATAAAAGAGATTTCTTTGATTAATTACTCCTTACAACAGTAACTCACATGCTAACGAAGTTTGTATCAAGAGCCTGTCATAATGTCGAGACTATGCTAGAGTCCTAACAGCATAATTGCTCAATTATGACACACCAATAACACTTCCTATATTTATTGTTCCACAGCTACCATTTCATACATACCACAGACATACAAAAGTGAAATATATAGTTCATTATAAACGGAAACAACCTTACAAAAATCTTGCAGACCTAAACGTTTAGAAGACTCGTTACTTTTGTAACTGGCAATAAACATTAACTTGGTAATTGATATTTTATTTCAACCTCCAATAGCAGAAGCCAAAAGAGTTTACCTGAATGAAGGAAGCAACACGGAAATGTACATTCCCCTATCCCCATCATAACTTGTAACCGACAATTTGTTGGTAAGGAAGCTAACAACATAGCTGAGGACTGGAAAACATTGTCCATATTGAGCTTGAGTGCACGCAAAATTTAAAGAGTAAATATTTTGATAAATCCAAATGACTATGTGTTGCGGAATAAATACAAGCTATCTGAGTCAGACATGAATACATGTCATTTTTATATCCATATAGTTGATTTTCCTGAGTAATTATTTCTTGGTATAATCTACTTCAGATTATTTATAAGCAGATTATTTATATTAAATCAGAGCATAAACCAGCTATAAATTGGGATTGCTGTAAAGCAATTTCAACTTTAAAACATCTAGAAAGGGAAGTAGATTCTTTTGGTTACTTTCATGGAATAGCTTCAACTCCAAAACTGGCCTCACTAAATTCCAGTCTTAAGAGTCAATTAGTTTAGCCTTTCCTTCCTTTATATCAAACCATGGAAAAGAAAAGAAATAATAGTACTTTACAAAAATATCTTTGACCCAAGTAATAAAAAGACAATATACTATGTTTTCTGATTCTCTAAAAAGGAAAAGGAAGATCCAGAAAACTAAAAATGAATACAGGAAATAAAAGGAAAGGATGATATCCATCCCATATCTAATAAGGAATTCATTGCAGGAAGGAAGGGAGCTTTTCTTTCTTTGTCTGCCAAATGTTTCAAAAGGAGATTAAATGCTTTGTATTTACAAATATACCCTTATTAGAGACGTTATCATCATGAAACTCCTAATCTTTGACATAAAATACTAATATACGACATCTCTTTTTTCTTATCTATCCCACTTTTCAACAACTGTGTCAAACTTCTCTAACAAGGGAGTATCCCCATCATTCCTCTACTTAGCTCTCTAACCTTGTTTGCCAAAGTGATTCTTTTATACAAGAATATATTATTGGAAACAAATGGAACAGAGTATATATAGAGGGGAACAAAATACCTTCCTAAGTAGAAAATTGAAAAGAAAAATGTCAACCAAAGTGGCTCAGTAATGCCTTAAAAGGTTTTTGCAGAAATAAAGATTCTACAATTTTATGACAATGTGCAAACATGTTCTCTACAGTAGGGAAGGAATACCTATTTTTTCAATAAAGAAAGATTTTTGTCTTAACAATATTAACATGCTGATAATTGTAATAAAAAATCTTTATTAATATCAATACTACCACATAAACATAGGAAATGCAGGAATCCTACAGCTTTTCATGGTGTAGTAATAGAGCTATACAACAACAACCACCCAGCCTTATCCCACCAGATGGGGTTGTCTATATGGATTAATACACCATTAGGCTCCAGATTTCAGTAAAACCACTTAGAGCAAGAACATAATTACTCATAGGACTTTGTTGATTTGCTTTTGTGATTAATCTGCTAGGAAAAGACTCAGGAAATAATTTAATGTATTTTGTAGTGAACAATAAAGTACTTTAAATTATTTTATCGACCTTTCCCAAACAAATTAATAACAAAAGCAAATTGATAAAGTTTTTTATGACTAAATATGCTTCTGATCACAAAATAACAGAATATATAGAAGATAAACAGAAGAAAGTGAAAATCAATTTAAAAAAAAACAATTGCACCTAAGCATTAGAAAGGTGCGAAAGATGCCAGCTTGATTCTTTTGGCTTTTATCCAATATTTACTAACAATATAACAGAATCTCATAAATTTGATCGAATGCTAGAAGCAGCTATTACATCTGATCAAAATCATTGACAGTAACACTCGAGATCAAATTGTCGGCAAGAAAAGACATATCCAGCAATCAAGTAGCTACGTAGCAGCATTACTGTTTGCATGAATAACGTGTGACTACCAAAAAGAATAGCCCTCCCTTTAATAGCTCACTCATCACACTACATTCTTCCACCTAAACCTGAATGCATGTGTCCTCATCTTCCTACCTAGCATTTCCTTTCTATTTAAAGTAAAGGTTTCATCTCGCACATACATTACACCCCCCAGATCACTCCCTGCAACAAATCACTGCCCCATCCTACAATTGCCTCAGCCCCATAGGGACTTTCAGGCTCTATATACCTTCATAACTACAACCCCAAAAACCATGAGAAGCCTAATCTTTGAGGAGCCTGAAGTTGGGATTCCAGGATATGCTTCAAGTAGCCTACGCTATGCCTGGCAATCAATACGAGCCCCAGTGATAATACCACTCCTAAAGCTAGCAGTCATACTGTGCTCAATTATGTCAGTCATGCTATTTCTTGAAAGAGTAGGCATGGCAGTCGTAATTTTGATTGTCAAGGTGCTGAGGAAGAAAAAATACACCAAGTACAAATTGGATGCCATGAAACAGAACATAGAGAGAGACAAAAAATACCCCATGGTTTTGATCCAAATACCTATGTATAATGAGAAAGAGGTAACCTTGCTTTGTAGTTAACAACTCATGCACATACTGAAATTTTTAGTACGTTATACGGTATCTGTTCCGATCTCAAGTCCGCAGTATCGTTTTCCGAGGTATAAACACCCACATGCCTTAACCCACCGAGGCGCATTTTAAGGACAAAACCATGAGGGCCCACATCACATGTGGCCCAAAGTGGACAATACCTCGGAAAACGATGTTGCGGACTTGAGGTCGGAACATTGGCGCTAGAAAGAGGGCCTAAGCCACGCACGAGGGCTGACGGCCCTTTAGCCTCTTGGCCTTGACTGGGGGGTTACTATTCCGGATACACCAAAAAGTTCCACATTGCTTGGGAATCAAGGCCAAGAAGAGTTTATAAACACCCACATGCCTTAACCCACCGAGGCGCCTTTTAAGGATAAAACCATGAGGGCCCACATCACATGTGGCCCAAAGTGGATAATACCTCGGTAAAGATGTTGCAGACTTGAGGTCGGAACAGTATCTTAGCATATTTACCATTTAATATATGATATATTAACCCAAAATGCTGTGTAAGTTGCCCGATCAGTCACTAGCAGTTTATAATTCTGAACAACCATACCAAACTCCAAGCATAGCCTTATATCATTTGCAAATAGTATAAAGCATTAAGACTGGCTATAAATGGGAAGAAATCAACTAGATTCCGTGTTTTCAAAATTTCATCATGTGTCATTAATAATTAATTCCCTTACTCCTAAATTCTTATTTTTATTCCTCATTTCCCGCCCGGGGTGGTGTTAATTTGTGTACTATTTAGCCTTAGCCTTACCAGTAAAATCTAGCATCTTTTAATGATCCTTCGCTAAGGGTGTCTTTTCAGATTGTCGTTATTTTAATATACTTTAACATCTTTTGTTACAATATACTTTAACATCTATACAATCATACACATAATAAATCACAGCTAACTGACAAAGTAAAGGAACATAAGTCGGTTGTATTTGTCCAGACAAGGAATGTCCAGTAAGATGGATACAGAAATGTTAGTAACTACTAAAGAACAAAGATGAATTACATCGGCTAAAAGAATTCAAATTTCTGCTTCTAGGTCTACAAGCTTTCGATTGGAGCAGTATGTGGGCTTTCATGGCCAGCGGACAGACTCATGGTTCAGGTTCTTGATGACTCAACAAATCAAGTCTTAAGGGTATCTGACTGACCTAGTAAAGCTTCATGGAAAATCCCATGTGTGCAGCTGTGAGTGGGTGGAAAGTTATAGTAACCATGTCTTTTCATAACATGCAGGAATTGGTTGAATTGGAGTGTCACAGATGGATACAGAAAGGTGTCAATGTCAAGTATGAAACAAGGAGAAATCGCAATGGTTACAAGGCAGGTGCCCTAAAAGAGGGTTTAGAGAAGCAATATGTTGAGGATTGCGAGTTTGTAGCAATATTTGATGCAGATTTCCAGCCAGATCCAGATTTTCTTTGGAAGACAATTCCTTATCTTCTTGAGAACCCAAAGTTGGGTTTGGTTCAGGCGAGATGGAAATTCGGTAAGTAACAAGTAATACCACCTTGTTAAGTTGCAGCCATATCAGTGTGACAGCATGTCTTACTAATGAGTCCAGTAAATCAAAGTTTTTTAACACAGTTTCCATGTCTGCGCAGTGAATTCAGGGGAATGTATGATGACACGGCTTCAAGAGATGTCACTTGATTATCATTTTAGCGTTGAACAGGAAGTGGGCTCCTCGACATACTCATTCTTTGGATTTAATGGCAAGTTAAAATGCTCATCAGATTAAATTCAGGCAATCACCTTTGCAGATCGGCTTGTTTAAACATGCTTTAAAACATACAGGGACAGCAGGAGTTTGGAGGATTCAAGCAATAAAAGATGCTGGAGGATGGAAAGACCGAACCACAGTGGAAGATATGGACCTTGCAGTTAGGGCAAGCCTGCAGGGCTGGGAATTTGTTTTTGTGGGTGATGTAACAGTGAGTTATCCATAAAAGTCTAATACCTTCGATAAAATATTGTGCTCTAAGTTTGAATAATCCATAAACCACCCCATCCCCATTTTGCTGCTTGCTAGGTCAAAAATGAACTACCAAGTACATTTAAGGCATACAGATTTCAGCAGCACAGGTGGTCATGTGGTCCAGCTAATCTCTTTAAGAAAATGACAAAGGAAATCCTCTTTTGCGAAGTATGTAAACTCTAATTTCTTCATCAATAGCTAGAAACAAATTCAATTCCTTGTAAAATCAAGATCTACAAACCCTCACACTGATTGAAATTTATGTCGTGTACCATCCAGAGGGTATCGCTTCTGAAGAGACTTCATCTTATCTATGCTTTCTTCTTTGTGAGGAAAATAATTGCACATTGGGTCACATTCTTCTTTTACTGCATAGTCATACCAGCTTGTGTGGTGGTTCCAGAAGTCAGTCTAGAAAAGCAGATTGCCATATACATCCCAGCAACCATTACAATTCTAAATGCAGTCTCCACTCCAAGGTAATTGGTTTCTGACAGCAATTTAAAACTTTTTCAGTTTCCCTCAGTTATTCGAATTATTCTACATTCACTTATATATGGGACAGATCCATGCACCTACTAGTACTCTGGATACTCTTCGAGAATGTCATGTCACTTCATCGAACTAAAGCAGCAATTATAGGACTATTGGAAGCAAATCGGGTCAATGAATGGGTTGTGACTGAGAAGCTTGGAAATACTATGAAACAGAGGAATAATGCTAAGCCATCAACACAAAGAACTCCACGGCTTCGAATTATAGAAAGGTACCAACTGCTTTGAAGCTAGTCTCTCTAAATAATAGACATTAGATAGCTAAAGAATGCAGTTACAATATTTGATTATTACTTCCTAATAACTCATCTGATGCATACTTATGACCCTTTACTTTAACCACAGGATCCACCTATTGGAGATTATAGTGGGGATGTATATGCTGCACTGTGCAATCTATGATCTGCTCTTTGGACACGATCATTTCTTTATCTATCTGTTGTTGCAGGCAGGGGCTTTCTTTACAATGGGCTTTGGGCTAGTGGGAACAATTGTACCCAACTAAAGTTTAAAAACAATGATCAATTGAACTATTTGAGTATCAGTCTTTTCTGTATTGTGTTTGCAAAACTAGTTGAGTAATGTTATATCTATAAGCATATAACTGGTCAGAGTAGTTAACTACCAAATAGAACCAACCCATATGGTGTGAGGACTGAGGACCTCTCGTACCCATGCATGCCAAGCAGAATAAAAGTGCATATACATGTTTATAATATGCAGCTTACGTAACATTAGTCTATTCTCTGATCAACATTACAAGTATCATATTTTCGAAAAAATATGGGGAACAACCTGTGAGGCTTCTTTCTTTTCTGAAACCAACTTAATCTCACAGTGGGCCCAAAATATTAAGATAATTAGATAGAGGCGCGTGTCAAACACACCTATTAAAATAATAAAGCTAATATAAAATTTGAATTTGAAATTATCATGCTCGAGTCCCAACACTGCCTAAGAGAGGCAAATCCTAAGTTGTCACATTCTCTAGCTCATTCCCTGATTTTTAGACAAGGGTGAATGATTTGATCTTTAGGCCACATGAAGGGAAGCAATCAAGATAAAAAGATATCAGTAGACTACTTTCCAATTTTAAGGTAAACGAACTTATGAACCGCTCAAATAAAACCAGATCTGAAAAAGCACTCTAAACTTATGACCCCTTCTTTCACTTCTGTTTCTCCGAAAAATATAAATACATTTATAAAGAGCAGAAAGGGATCCCCTATACGCTACATTACAACAATGTTAGTAAATAGGTAACCCAAGAAAATTCTGCCACATAAAATATGTCAATATGTTAAGGATAAAGGGAAGAAGAGTTGGAGAAACCAGTTAGTTAAAAATTTAGGGAAGTTAAGTGGTTTAGAGGTGATATCATGTATAAAAAGGAGAAATAAGAATAGATGGAGGTGTTGCGTACATTGGATAATTGTTGTGAAAGGAGAGATCCTTTGGAGAGGAAACCCTTGGGGAGAATTCTATTCTCCATTTTCTTTCAGTTTTCAATAATGTACTCTATTCTTTTGATTCTTTCTATCTTCCTTTCCTTTCAATTCCTCTGGGTTTGTAATCCAATAATACTGCTGCAACTTTTTCTGCTGAATGACCATAAAAGTCAGTGTAGTTGTAGCAAGCAAAACCTTTGCACTGCTATCCTCTTCTCAGAGAGGCATGCAGTAGCATTCACCAAGACTAGCCTGAACAACTTCAACATGCTTAATAATTTGTCCCAATTGATGAAATATAAAAGCTTCAATCATTCTACTTCATAAACATGGAATATTTTTTGTAGGCAACAAAATTCTAAACCATGCTGATTCATCACATGCCAAGATTTGTTAATTTGTACTGAACTCAACCTACTGCATTATGCTCCTTCCCTCTTATCACCTTTACTAATTTGAAAAGAAAAACATAAAATACAAATATAGAACTCACAAGGGTCATGGGAAGCATAATAAGATTCTAACCAAATAATTTTGAAAATTATCTGGAAAAAGAAAATACATAACTAATCATTAGTCTTCAGCTTTTCCAAATAAAACATACATATAGGCATAGTGTTAGGATAAAGAATAAATGTGAGTAGAAGTAGTTTGGATTACTTCGGGTACTTGATTAACTAGAAGAGATATCAATTAGATAAGTAGGAGAAATAAGGATAGATGGATTCATCATTAAATTTGATAGTTGTGTGTGAAAGGAGAAAACCTTCGCAAAGGGAAAACCCTTGGAGAAGAGACCTCTTTCCAATTCTCATTCATTCATTTAATAAAATTATTCTTTCTTTTCATTTGTTTCTATCAACTTCCTCTTTGGGTTCATGAGACACTCTCACATAGAATACCTTTCTAAACTTTGAAAGAGATAAAACCAACTCTTCCAAAAATTGTTAGGCCATAAAAAATGATAAATTGTAAATATCATCATATGGATGACCAATGTTGAAGGCAGCAGTCTAGAGCTGAAAGAAAATTGATTTTACGAATTTCAAACCTCCAATTGTAAGCATCTTTAGTATAGTAAAATTAAGGACAAATGCTTTCAATGGTAAGGTTGAAAGGATCTATTATCAAACAAAACATTCAATTCAATATTTCAAGCAAAAAAAAAAAAAAAGAATATATATCCTTGTTGAGCATAGTGCTATAAACATATATAGAAACACAAATGAATAGAGAGAGAGGTGATTGAATAAAAAATAAATATGAACAGAAGCAGCAGATTGATAAATGTATATGCATAGATAGTTGTGTATGTGCACGCGGTTGTGTGTCTATATGAACAAGTACTCAAGTCGCACTAGGTTGAAAAAATCAAGGTAAAGGAGATACCAATGATGAAAACAAAATACATAAAATAAAAAATAAAAAAAATCAAGTTCTGATTTACTTTAGATCATCCAGTTTAACCTCGTACTGTTCACCAGTAGAGAGAATTTTGACACCAACCATACCCCTTTGCCACTCCGAATTTCCCACTAATACCAGCCGCTCAGCATTTGTTCTGGCTGCTCGTTTAAAAACCCTAAAAGAGAATAAAGAGGATATATCACATCAGAAGACTTAGAATGTTCAAGTATGATTTAAGAAAAATGCTGTGTGGCATATTCACCATAATTAGCAAGAGTCGACTCTCTTTATTATTGTACAAATTTGTTTCTATAGTTTCCTGTAGTTTGGATAAATTTGATTTGTACAAATTGTATTATATACTATTTCCTTGTAGTTTCTTAATTAGACAGATCACGTATAGCATATATTTATATCATTAACACCCTTTGTACTTTTTTTTGCGTAAGTACCATTTGTACTTTATAATCAGGAAAAAAGAAAAAAAATTCAGACCTTTTTCCTCTCTTTTTAGGTAAAAGGGGAAAAAAATGCAACAACAACCAAAGCTTTTTCCCACTAAGGTGTCAACTGCATCTATCAAATGATGGCACGATGCCATAATGCTCTACCACGGACAGAGTCTACAAATACACCAAAAATGAAACAAAAATGACGAAAGAATTTTATACCATTTAAGTGGTTTGCTTTCCAAAACCAAGTCAACACTCTGTCCCTTTTCTCTGAGAATGTTAGCAGCCATAGCAGCATATCCTTGAAGTTCTTCATCCAAGGCACAAACAATGTTATCCATTTGCAAGCTGAGCTCTGGTAGCAGACCCTTCTCTCTGAGCAGCTGTTACATAAAACAAAGGTCAAGCATAGTTGACAAACGGGGGAAACAAAGTCTAAACAAAAGTACTGAAGCCAAAACTAAGATGGCAGCAAAAATCAATACTAACAAAGAGATTTCTGACTTGAAAGCAATAAGCCAGATATTACAGTGCTGAGTGCCCCTATAATCATAATGCATGTGGGAAAAGGGTTTCCTGAGTAAAACAACTTCATAGATGCATATCGCCTTTAACTGGTGATGAAAATCTCTCATATGAAATGGAAATTAAAAGAAGTTCGGGAAAAGGGTTGTAACAATAAAAGATACTTTTAGACAGAATAATTTTTTAACTTAATCTTTACTTAAAAGTGAAGAAGTTTTTTGAATAGGTGAAGAGCAGAAGTGGAGTAGACAAAAGAAACTTCCCATCATAAAAATATAAAAAAAGGAATATGATATACACAGGTAAAGTCAAGACACCAGAAATGTTCGCAAGGCAAACCCAAGTTCCCCTTTGCACCTTGCGTTCATCCTTCAGTTTAACATGTCCCATGAGTAAAGCACAAGGTGCACACCAAGGTTGTCTTTGGATGGAGAATATCAGAATTTCAGGGAATTTAAAATGCAAGGGAAACAAGGAGTTAAATTGCATCAATTCAATTTTTTTTCATTTGTAAAATTACTTGTTTGGGTATTTCTTTTTGAGAATTAAAATCTTGTTGTCCATGAAACAATTCTTATGAATTAAGTTGGTGAAGGCATTTCCTGATACAAGTAGAGAACATCTTGAACTCTACCATTGAATTGCATTCCAAGTTGCCAAGTCCCTGTTGGGCATTGCCCAAAACAGGCTTTCAGCAAGTCAACTCTTCCCAAAAGCAAAAACACATGTATATCCATGTGCCAAGATAAAATATTACAGTCAGATATTTTGTCAAACAGGTTCTGGGCCATAAGGAAATCCTCATAAGACATCATGATAATGGGAATTTTTGAAAAAAAAGCACTAGATGATTTATTGTACATAATATGGTGCTTCCCATTCCTCTTGCTACCGAAAAGTTATAGACTTACTTCCACTATGACTGCATCACCAAATCCAAAACCACAAGCAGGAATGTCATCAGCACCAAAAGTTGAGAACAAATGATCATATCGGCCACCACCACAGATAGCTCGGAGCTTTCCTTCCCGGTCAAAACCCTACTGAAGATTTTAATCATTTGAAAGAGGAAAGAAAAAAATAGCTGCAACTTAACACAATAATAGGAACCAATACAATCAACAAAGCCATCTGTTTTTCTAATTTTGTAACTGCAATGGGAAACATGGTGAAAAATTCAACTTGGTTGCAGCAAAATATAGCCAATAAATCTTTGGTATACTAGTAAAGCATTAGCAATATATTAGGTTCTCTATAAAATAGTATACACTCTTTCCTTTTTGGTTTTATATAAAATAAAGAATTCCTTAAGGGTATAGAGTGCTAAGTCTATATATATATATATATATATTTGAGATTTTAAAAAATTGAAGAAATAACATAATAGGTGATCATATAACATTTCAATCACACTTCATTTGTTTTCAGAAACACTTTTTAGCTTCCTTAATTTAGAAAAGAAAAATAAGCCCTTTCCTCCCATCCCAAACCCTCCATCCAAACATACCCTAAGAAAAAAATACAGAATAAGAGGAAAGAATTCCATATATGCATTTTATCTTCTCAGAGATCATGAAATAATGTTATCACCAAGGATACCTGCTTCATGAATTTGAACGTGTCATACTCTTTTCCTCCATGTTACATGAGTATGTATGAACTTCACAGTATCTTGCGAAAAATTACAAAATATTTTTCTAAAGTCAAAAATGATTTAAACCAAGATTATGGATTTCATCATGGACTTCAGCTTTTATTTGCCAAACTCAATAATCATACATGTGTTCAGTGTCATTAAGCCTAACATAAGAGTATAAATCTGAAAATACAAGCCCCAAGAAACTTCTCAATATTTGAATGAACTTTTACATACTTGTCAAGAAATCAGGTCATGGCCAATGAGAAAAGTATCAAGTAACGCAACAGACGTAATCCACAAGCAAGAGTTTAGTCCAAGAAGATCCTAAAATATCTATACTAATGCAAACAATAATACCTATCTGATATTAGCTGTGAATAAAATCTAACCTCAAATACAATGCCTGTGTAATAAGCAAGGCCACGAACAACAGATGCATCAAATTGAAGCCATTTGGAGTAACCAAACTTTTCAGCAAGTAAGAAGAGCTGTTTGAGATCAGCAATTGCTTCCCCACTGCCTCCAAGTCTCTCTGAATTCAACCAAATATAGATTTCATGTAAGTTGTACCCTTGTTTCCAACAACATACGAGTTACTTTTAATAACCTAATAGAAAGTATGAACTTTATGGTGCCATAAATGGCCTCCAAGAAATAGGCAAAGCAACGCAAATTTTTTAATCTAATGCAAAGATATGATAAGCAGAGAGAAAGAGGGGGGGAGGGAAGAGAGAGAGAGAGAGAGAGAGAGAACGAACTCCATCAAAGCATAAATGACAGCAAGTAGCATGCCAGTAATAGTACAAAATGGGATCAAACTCAATGATACTCTATCAAGCTAACCAAGTTTCCAAAATCCTATCCAGGATAATATGGGAAAATGAAGTTTCCATCAAAAAGAGAAACAAAAAAAAAAAAATCCTTCACTGCGAAAAAAGGAATAATGCTTACATTTAACATGCCATAACTTAGGAAATGATATCTTGGCATCAAAACCTTGCAACTAGTATATTCTTAAATTCATAATAAACCTACTCCCAAAGTCCCAAGCACAAATACAGCTGGGCTACTTTTTGTGTTTTTCTAGCATTGACTACAAAATATAAGATACTACGGAAATTTGTTATACTAATGGAAAATTTTCAGAATCAATTTAATGTAAAAGGTGAACCTTCTAACTCGGTCAATGACTTTACTGAAAGGACTTGCAATAGCTCCTGGACAGCCTCCTGTGATAAACCAGCAGCTTTCAACTCTTTCTTTATCTCATCAACTGGAATTTTCTCAATCTGTATAAAATTTAAAATAATTATTTTTTATTAAAAACAATTTGCTTTGACAGCATGGTCATGCCTATATTTGTAGTAGACAAGGAAAAATGTCAGAATATGAAATTTCAGTAGCTACAGAGACGGACATGAATTAAAACTGGAGTAAAAATCATATGGATCCAAAGAGAACAGAATAAAGGATAACCACCCCATACGACAGCTTAGGACCAATAAAAATACCATTCAAAATTCAGATATAAAAGACTTGAAAAAAGGAGAAGAGAAATAATACTGAATTGTATTTCAACATAAGGATAAGGAATTACAGATGCTGTACAATATATAGACTAGAATCTATCCTAATTAAGGAAATAAAATCAGAAAATAAGCTGTACGAAATCCACTCCTAATTATGGTAAGCATGGTAGTCAAAATCGAGATTATACGTAAAATCGGAAAGGGGTTGTAAAATCGTTAATCGTGGAATCGTAACATTAATCGTAAGATTATACAAAATTCATAAAACTAATATATATATATACACACACATAAAAATTCATATATATGCATATATATACATATAAAATAGCAAAAGAAAGAGAAACAAAACCTTTACATCACACTTCAAATTTCAAATATTTATTTAAACTTTAATTTATAAGCATAGGAAAGTCAATAAATAAAATCACACACAATAATCATAAGATTATACAAAATTCATAAAACCCTTTTAATATTTTCTTATATAATATTATATAACAAGAACAATATGTGTTTAATAAATATTTAAATTATTTTTAATTATTATATATATATATATATATATGTATATAGTTACCATATTAATTCTATTTTTATTATTATATTTTTTCAATATATATGTGTGTGTTATTATATGTTACGTATTTATTCCTATTATATAAAAATTATGTATCAATATTTTTTTAATTATTTGTATAAAAGGGTTTGCATATAAATAATTATAAACGTTAAAGGGTTTGATACAACAAAAGAAAAAAAGTTAAAGGGTTTGGTGAAACTGTCCAATTTGGGTTGGAGTCCCAGGTGCCCAACATCCTCCAGAAACCAGAAAAAAAAACCCAAACAATCTATTAGCACACGTTGACCAAAAAAATCTATTAGCACACAGCCGCCGCTTTCTTCTTCTTCTGCACTGCAAAGGCGCTGCTTCAATTTTTTTTTTCTACACAACTTCTGCACTGCAAAGGCGCTGCTTTTTCTGCACTGCATACAGCCGCCGCTCTCAGTGGGTCTTCTTCTACGTTGTTTCTTTCGCAGCTTTATTCTTCTACACAACTTCTGCCCGACTTTTCTTCTTCCTCAACACGCATAAAACCCACTGTTTTGCAACCACGAACCCGACCCGGAAAAGTGAAAATGGAAGAGGGGGGGGGGGAAGGCGATCTTACGATTTTTCGATTTATCACTGCGATTCTACCCGATTCCACCAAAATACGATTATATGTGGGATCTGAATCGCTGAGGACCATCGAAATCGTAAAAACGTACGATTACACGATTAAAATCTCGATTTTGACTACCATGATGGTAAGAACTCTGTTACAATAATAAAGGAAAAAATAATATAATACCTGCTAACAAAAAGTCTACAAAAAAACACATAGGATGGCTATCATGATCTCCTTATCATATTTGTTTCTCGGGAACAAACAAGGATCAGGAATCTTAAAGCTCCATCAACAACTAGAAAATAAACTAGAATAGCACCAATATGCATAACTCACTTTATCAATAATGACGCAGACTTTGCCAAATAAATTTTCAGGTATTGAATAACGCTTTAATACTTCCTGTAGAACCTGTAAAGCAAGAAGATATACAACAGAATGAAAGGCTATCATTAAACTAAAGCCATACCTAGAACCACATAAAAGGTTGAAATGAATGAACTAAACATTGTTTATTGCAGACAGTGCTTACCTACAAAGTTGAAAGAACTACATGCAAAAATTGAGGCTAATACAATTATGACACTTCACGATATATTATAAATTGTTTGCATCATTACATGAAAAACAGCAAGCATGCTGCCAGAAAGAATCCTCAATAACAATCGTAGCAAGGACTTGAAAATTGTAATATTGTCCAGGAGTATAGGGTATAGATCTATAGTCCGGAGTCCTAACTCAGTTTAACCAAGCTTTGACAACACAATATGTTAGAAATGAACCTTCAGCCCTCTGTTGCTGCCCTTAACACGTAACTATTAAATCTATATGTCACTGACTTCTCAACAAAGCCAGCATAGCTAAACAATTACTACAAATTCAATCTATCATACATACATCTTCACAAGTAAACATATTCATATTCACATTCATATTCATCAAAATTGAAGCCAGAAGAACCACCACATAGTAAATTAACAGTTTTTAGGCACAAACATGACATGTTGTGTTTCTTTTCTCTAAGTAATATTATTAATATTAATTAATACAAACCCCTTGAGTATACAACTCTTGTGAAGTGGAAATGCAATATAACAGCACTGTGGAAGGAAACTTGGTCCATCATTCATACAAAGAAAATAAAGTCCGCACCTTTCGACTCGAAACCTTAAATCCAACATCCAATTCTGTAATTCCTATTCGCTTGAACAAAGTAACAATAGAAGATATAAGCTCTGCTTCAGCCTACAATATGAAAACCAGCATGGTGATAAAGTCCATATAAAATATTACAGTCCAATGCATTCAATAATACTATTAGTACCAGAGTTCAAAATTTGAAAATAAAGCACACAATGTGAACCAACCATAAATGTTTATCCAAAGCATGCCGAAGAATAATACAAATAAAAAAAAAATAAAAAAAACAACACATCTCATGACTTTATTATGAGGAACATCTTCATTCCCTTGAGACTCAAATACAAATAGAAGAAACAAGTTCATCTATTGTTGTAAGAGAAGTGTAAAGGGATGAAATGAGAGCAACCACTTATCAAAGAATATCTCACCATAACTGCTACACTAACATAATTAAACTGTCATTATCTATGAACTGGTGACAACTCAGTGCCAGCTTCCCTGATCAATCATGAAAAATTTGGCCCCATTATATCAAAAAAATGTGTTTAGCAGGAAGCGCATACCATAACCCCAGGAACACCAATGATATCCATATTCCACTGGTAGTGCTCACGACGACGCCCCCTTGTCATTCTCTCATACCGCCAACATTGTCCAACAGTGAACCATTTCAATGGTAGTGATACAGACTTCCTGGAAAGAAATAAACAATCATGAAGATGAGAAGTCGTTATTCATATTCAAAAAACATGAGTAGTTACTAGTTATATAGGTTAAACTGTAATTTTTAGACATAGACTTAAGATCAAAACTGCAGATATGTAAGTAAACCTAAAATGGGCATATCAAAATGAATTTTACCCTTTCTGTATCACCAGCCTTGCCAAAGAAGGAGTAAGTTCAGGCCTCAATGCAACACGACGATTACCCCGATCTTCGAAACAATAAAGCTGCACGATTTAAATGTATATAGTTTTATATTTCATCAGAATTTCTTAGTGTACTTGTTTCTCTTCTCTTTTAAGAGAATTTCTTTTTCGTTAAAAAATATGCTATGACAATGCTAACTTTTTGAAGAACACTACAAGCATGCTGCTTGTGTGACACAATTGCCATCAAAGCACAAGCACCACACGAAGACTATTATTGCCTCACACACACGCTCATCAACTATACATCCATGTATGGGTCTCAAACACCAATATTATGGTTTCTATATTAGGAGAACTCAAATGATTGCCTCCAAATCACCTTAAGGTTTCTATATTTGGATATTTTAATGATAGAATGGAGAAAAAAAACTAGCTTCATCCCATTCTCTCAAAAATGGAGAGAAAGAAAAATTGAGGTATTGGGTGAAATAGGATGGAATCCAGTCCAAACAACGGAACCTTTTATGATTCCAATCCAATCCATTCTCCCATCAATTGACACGTAATTTTGATGTAAGCAATGTTAAACCAACAAATGGAGCTCAACTATCATACCCATTGTCACTGACAATATCTATCTCTTCAGAAACGTGGATGGATTTATGTCACATTCATAAACCAACAAAAAAAAATTGGGGTTTGGGGATTAGGAGTTTCGGTGCATTTTACGCACTGTTGATATTTTGATAATGGGATGTTTGCATAGACAGTTCTTTCAAATCCACATGTTCTCAAAGTGTAAACAAAAACAGCAGAGTAAAAGAGTTACCTGGTCCTTAATCTCCTCCCCTGCTTTCCTAGTGAACAATGCCTCCGACTCAAGCACCGGAAAATCAACCTCCTCAAATCCATACAACCGTGAAACCTAATCCACACAGTAAACCATAAAAAATAGGAATCAAGCTTGAGCATTAGTTAACACAGCATTTCATTGAGTAATTTGAGTATAAAATAAAATCAAATACCTCTTTGAAATTGTTGAAGAGCCAGTTGCGCAAGCGCATGTCTTCGGGCGGGAAGTCACGTGTCCCCTTGGGAGGGTTCACGTCGATTTTCTGCACTTCTCCGGTGACCACAGGACCGGGAGACAACGCACCTGACCGACCACCGCTCGGAGACTCGGTCTCCGCCGCTCGCGAGAGCGCACAATGGAGTCTAACGCTGGAGAACTTGGCATTGAATGGAACCGGCGAAGAAGAGAGTTGGTAGCTGAGTGAACGGAAGATAGGGTTAATGTAGCAATTGAAGCGCGGTTGCAAGACAAGGAACGAACACGAAAGTGGAGTTGCAGGCATGACTGCGAAGCTTAGCGGGATAGAAACGCAGGAGAGTTTGGATAGGGAGGTTCGGCTATGATATCAATGGGCCTGAAACAGCGGCTTCACTCTTCGTAATAAGCCCAGTTTATTGATGCCTTATCCTTAGGGGGTTGCTTCCGGCACCCCCATTTTTGCCAATAGCACCCCTCACTCTCCTTTTTTTTTGCCAAAATACATCTACCCCTACCCCTATCTTTCTCTCTCCCCACCCGCGAACCCCCTTCTCCAATGGCTTCTTGCCGACGGCCCCCTCCCAAAACCGTTTCCCCAAACCCTCCATCCCCCCTGAAACCCCATTCTCGAAACCCCCTTTTTTTGAGTTTTTTCTAGAAGCAAAGTTTCCGGAAGTTTAAAAACTCAAGGGGAAAAAGGAGCTTCGAGGATGGGGTCGGGGTGGGGCAAACACAGGGGAGAGGGAAAAAGGGAAGGGGGATTAGGGGTGGGAGGCGGGACGGGGAGTGGGGTTGCCGGGGTGGGAACCGTTAAGGGATGGGGAGTGTGAGGTGAAGGGGGTTGCAGGGGGTGGGGATGGGGGACTGGGAAAGAGAAAGGGAGGGATAGGGGTATTTTAGGAAGGAGATGGGGTGTTGTTGGCAAAAATAGGGTTGTTAGAAGCAACCTATCCTTACCTAGACTAATTATGTATGACCCAAAAAAAGTACAAATTATGTGACTTTAATTATAATTTTTAATTATAACATTTGTTCCAAATTTTATATTTTTGTAATATATCATATCCACCTTCACATGATAGATTTAAGCCAAGTCAGATAAACTTTTTATGTACTTTTCTTAATTTTTCTGATTAATACTTGAATTTTTCTAATCAGCTTAAACATAATAAGATATTTGCAAATCACTATTAAAATAATATTATATTAATTTAACTAGTTGATTTCTGAATTTTTTAAATTTAAGTGTTTTAAATGTTTATAATTTTCCTGGAAGAACAAAACTCTTTCTATGGCCGGGAGGAAAGTGCTCATCAAATCTGTTCTTCAAGCCATCACATCCTATTGTATGAGTATGTACCTTCTCCTTGACTCTATAGTAGATGATATCTAGAAAATGATGAACTCTTTTCTTTGGGATTCTAGACAAGGTTCTTCTAGAGGTATTAATTGGCTTAACTGAGATAAATTATCTATTCCTAAAAAATGGGGAGGTTTGGGAGTGTGAAATATTTATGCTTTTAATATTGTTATGTTGGCAAAACAATTTTGGAAATTTATTTGCAGTCCTGAAGCTCTCATTTCTAGGATATACAAGGCCAAATATTTTCCAAATTGTGATTTTTTGGACTCTAATCTAGGATCAAATCCTTCATATACTTGGAGGAGTCTTTGGTCTACTAGAGCTCTTATTTATGCAGGAACCAGATGGAAGATTGGAACATGAGAAACTATAAATGTTAGTCATAGCAAGTGGATCCGAAATAAAAATCAACAAACGGTTTTAGAATCATTGGATGAAGATATGGTGGGATGCAAAGTAGCCAATCTGCTCCTTCCCAATTTGAAGCAGTGGAATGAAGGTTTGATTCGGGCCATCTTTTACACGCATCAAGCCCAAGCAATTCTATCAACGCCCCTATTCAACAATGTGGCCCATGATGACCTTATTTGGGATGCTAGTTCAAATGGGTGCTACATTGTCCGCAACGGCTATTTTCTGGCCATGAATTCTCTCATTGATTCTTCTCACCTACATTGCCACGGTGACTGGAATAAATTGTGGAATTTAAAGGTCTTGCCGAAAATGAAATTTCTAGTTTGGAGAGCTTATAGAGAGGTTCTTCCTAACCGAGTTAATCTTCAAAGGAAGGGAATACAATGTAGTAATGTGTGCTAGTGTTGTGACTCTGGTCAAGAAAAAACTTGGCATACTTTTACAGATTGCCCGTTAAGTTTATAGTGTTGGGCAAGCTTGGGTATTGATCAAAAGGTGCAAACCGCAAAGCTTAGTGCAACAAGCTTCCAACAGTGGTTTTTCCACATGTTATCAATATTGGAGGACCAGATAATTCCTAATTTTATTGCCACTATTTGGAGTATCAGGAAATCTAGAAATGATAAACTGTGGGACAACCTTGATCCTAATATTACTGTGGTGTGCCATCGAGCAGCCTCCTCTATGGGGGAATGGAAGCAAGCTAATATGTTGCAAAGGGTGCTCTCTTAGGAACAAAATGTTCAGCAACCTCTTGCTTGGTGTAAGCTGTAACATCCCGCCGAGGCAATACTTTTACTTTATTTATTTAATATAAAATGGTCCTTATTTGAAATAAACAACATATCTTATTGCTTATTAAAGTATACAAATATACTACACAAGTACAAAACAAAATCCTACACCCTCAAGGGTGTCAAAAACCTCACTGGTCGTGACATCTGTAACTGCCCTCTGTTTCTAGGTAGTCTTTCCATAAACTCCCCAACTTTCGATTAATGGTTTATCTTGATCATCTGCTATTCTTTGTTATTTTATAAAACACACAAGAAAACATAGGGGTAAGATATCCATCAACACCCACAAATAGGAAAATAATATAGCAGAATAATTGTCTTCAAGCACAACACGTCATATCATCAATAGAATTAATACCATACTCAAACTTCTGAGCACACGATCATAGACCAGACCATACTGATATGTCATACTGACAAATCCGACCACACGGTCACAGACCACGTCATACTCTGACATTACAGACTGACACGTGTCATGGGTCCTTCGGCTAATCACCGGCTCTATTGACCCAAACCACTGGACATTCAGCTGATCATCGGCTCTACTGTTTAGAGACTAACACGTGACTTAGAATACCGAGCTTTCAGGCTAATCACCGGCCCTACTAACCCAACCACAGGTCGCTAAGTATCGTAGGCCATTAATGCCCTACTTCCTAGATCGATCATTAGCCTTAGGGCACCGGGTAAGATAAGTTGGTTGTCATGGGAACATATCTTGATACGCTACCTTCTCTGATCACTGGTTATGGCATCTCATACTACCATATCCAATTACTGGAGTAAGGTACCGTCCGATGCATGAGGACGGCATTCCCGATACAGAAAATGGCCAAGATTGTCCACCCGACAGACGTGGAGCCTTAGATACTTGTCCGGATGACCGAGTACACACGTTCGGACTGATCACTGGTCCTCAGGTCCCCTCAAGGTCACCAACTATCTCCAAACTACTCCGTATCTTTGGTCTGATCACCAGTCCTCAGGTACACCAACCTCGGATACACCGATCCGGCTATCACCATTGATAAGCAGGATACCAACAGTAATACTTTATTACTGTCCTGGGTTCCGCAAACCTCTAACTAGAGGGCGTCACCCTTGACTCATACATCAAGCACACAAATATCATACCAAATCAACCAGCACATAAATATCAGGCATCAAACAGGATATCATTTACCATCATTTATCATAATTTAATAGCATATAATTTACTCCTAGCACCGCATAAGCGACTATTTATTAACCAAATAAATATAACATATGTTGGTTGATAGGTCTACGGTGGCTATCCTTAGCCACTGTACACTTCAACCCGTCTCTTGAGGCATTGCTACTACCAACTCCTAGTAGGGCTAAGGAACCCTACTCACACTAGCTATTCTACTACCTATTTTCCCCAGTGATTAAGGAATCTTCCCCCTTACCTGGCTTAGAAGACTGCTGCCGCCCGTGCCTCGTCGCTTTCGTCGCTCTTCCTCTTCCCCGAGCTCCTTTTATACTCCAAATGACCAAATAGTGTGTCTTACGAAAATGGGAGAGGAGAGCTCTATATATATAGGCATAACTTGGCTCCATCGCGTCGCGATGGGCCTAGACACAGTCTCTCATCGCGTCGCGACGAGGACTCGTGGCGTGAGATCCGTGGTGCTGATCACCGACTTAGCCACCGACCTTGATCGCGTTGCGACAGTTCCATTTGTAGTCTCCGTCGCGTCATGGCGGTCCTTTTCTAGAAATATCCCATTTTTGCCCTTCTAGGAGATTCTAGGGTCTTCCATACTATTTTAGGGCATTCTAGGCCTCTTATGAATCATTTTTAAGTCCAATTTAATTCTAACTAGGGTTTTTAATATCCAACTGTTATCTAATTATCATTAATAATTATTTAAGACTTATTTAAAAATCAGGATGTCACATAAGCCGCCAGTTAATTTTGTTAAGTGCAATGTGGATGCGTCCTTCAATGTAGTAAATGACTATACTGGTTTTAGCATGTGTATTAGAAGTGCAGTTAGAGCTTTTGTGGATGTTAAGACTATGGTAGTTCACCATTGTCTTGGGGTGGCGGAGGGTGAAGCTTTGGCGTTTTTTAATGCTATTCAGTGGGTCTTAAGCTTGGGTTATTCAAATGTTGTATTTGAGTTGGATAGCAAGCAAGTAGTGGACTTAGTCAATTCAGACAAAACAGTTGTGACAGAATTAGGTGAAATTGTTGCTGAGTGTTCTAGACTTTTGAAATTTTCTCAAAACCTTAGTGTGAGGTTTATTCGGAGGCAAGCCAATGAGGTTGCTCATGCTTTAGCAAAGGTAGCCATTGTTATGCCTAGCCCCCATTTATATCATGATATTCCACTTTGTACTTATTCTTTAATTGATAATGAAATGAGGTGATTTTATTCTTGTAAAAAAAAATTAACACTTTTGCTATTAGAAAAAAATTATTAAATCAATAGTATTCATTATTCTTTTACATTTATTTATTTATTTACAAGTATTACTTTTGAAAAAAGTTTTTGGGAGTTGGGTCCCGGGGACTTACCAAGATTAGGGAAAACCTCAAGGCTCACATAGCGCTTACAGAGATATTTACATATTACTCACCAACGAGGTCTTTACATCCGCAACGGGACTTACAAGTACAACTAATCTACTATAATATTACACGTTAATATTCCCTTCAGCTTCGAATATAAGCAAAAAAAAGTGCTAATTAAAAATAGTAGTTAATCTCATTTAATTTTTTTGGTGTGATCAAAAAAATAATTGCATTCTTTAAAACGCCCTTCATGAAAACTTGTTTGATAGAAGTACGAGGCTATTGGAAAATGAAATATATATTAATTGAAAGGTATTTTAGGAATGATATTATTAAATATATTATAATTAGTTGAGATATGCTTATATTTTGGATCACCAAAGTTGAAACTTTTTTTTTTGCTTATATTCGAAACCAGAAGGAGTATATGATTAGGTTTTTTTTGTCATATACTTGTAACATCGGTAAGGAGGAATGATATTTGGACAACCAAGTATCAGACAACTTTTGCGACAACCAATTGAGTGGTTAACGCAGTTCAAATATGTGGTTAATTACGTTCAGTGAATGATTAATGGATATATCGGGTGTTGAAACTTATTAATCATCAATATAACTTCATTAACCACGAATTTAAACGTGATTAACCATGTATTTGAGTTACGTTAACCACTCAATTGATTGTCACGAAAGTTGTCTGATATTTGGTTGTGTAAGTTACATTGAATCCACTCGAGGAGATCGAAAAAGCATTTCTAGTATCTATTTTTTTCATCAGGACTCAAATTAGAAAACTAAGTTCATTATCACTTAAACCAAATTCACAAGATTTAATTGTAAATTTTCATTGTATATGCTTAATTATATCATTATTTTATTACACGGAACAACAGAAGTACGGAACCAGATTTGCTGCAGTAGCAGCAGCGTATCTCTCTCCACACTTCATTTTTGCTTTACTTTTTTGGGGACAAAAATGAGTAGCCATGATTTTTTCCATCACAAATCCAATGGCTGCTGTTTCTCTGACTACAGTGGCTGCGTGTTCAGTCGACGGCAGTACTGAATCCACGTCCCAGAAGTATGCAAATAGATCAACGGAACTGATTGCGTTTCACTGTGAAACAGTACTTGTATACACGACTATTATCAACCGGTTATTTGCAAATAAAAAAGGAACTGGAAATCTCTGAACCACACCCGATCGAAAATGAAAGATTCTTTTGACTCCAATGTCATATCTCTTTAAACAGTATTTGTACCCGAAAATGGTGTAATATGTTTCTGCAATTGACATGTCGAATGGTCGACATGGGAGGGGAGCACATACGGTGGTAGCATGCACTTGGCTTGTTTGGCTGCGTGTCAAGAAAACAAATGAAAAGGAAAAAGAAGTTACAAACATATCACAGGGTAAGCATGCGCTGCCAACTGATAGAGTGCTATCTGTTGCCAACTGATCAATACGGCATCGTTTAATTCAAATGCATATGCAATATTGCAAATAGGTAATAAGATAAGTCAGCAGATCTCTGTCAAAAAATAGTTATGTCAACAGAAAACTAATTCTAACTTATTCACTATTAAAAGACTAGGAGAATGAAATTATGACTTAGATCAAGTAATAATAAATAAATTTGAACATGACACATGGGGTTTTTTGCAATAATATATCATTAGTTCAAACTTAATTACCCCGGACACTGAAGAGAAGAGAAGAATAAGCTCTTAAGATTAAAACTGAATTAAAGAAACCTCCACACATTTTATAATTTGATCCCATCCAAGGCAAAATAATGTAAGTGCGCAGTACTAATACCACATAAGAGGAATCTAAAACAGATGTACACGAGTCTAGAGCACCTAAGAAAGTAAGAAATTGACCCATGTTACACATTTTTGCTGCAGCCAAGGCACAGAATCCCAAAGAAAAGGATCATGAGGGTTACTTACCCAAAAAAACAGGATTATGAGGGTTGTAATGCACGACCAACATGTGCAACACGGTTTCCTCAAAGTGTCGTTTGGTCCTTTGCCATTAATAATTTAATAAATAATTGGGTCTCGCTCTATTTTCATCATAAGCTCGATCACTCCTTTTTTGTAGACCATAAAAAATATTGCTACTTCCTACACGTTAGCACTTAGCAACATGTTTGTAACACATTCGTTATGCGAATTTGTTAAATAAATTAGGTTAATTTTATTTGATGAAATTTAATAAAATTCACCGAATAAAAAATAAAATAAAAAAGATATTAGAATAGAATTATATCAATTCGTACAAGATATATGAAATTGCGCAAACATGTGAGAATAGGAAAACAAAAATCATGAAAGAAAGAAAGAAAACGTGAAAAAGAAAGGAAAAAAAGTGAAAAAGTCATTTGTTACGGTACACATTTATATAAGTGACATATATATATATATATATATATATATATATATATATATGCTATCTCCTACCATATCATCCTGGTCCTTGGTATCATCTTAAATAATTTTAATTTAAACCCCAAGGGGTTGGCCTAGTGGAGCATGACATGACTTGTATCCAATGTGACACAGGTTCGAGTCCCCACTAGTCCTCTTGAGGTGAGGTAAATGTAATTACCTTCGTAAGTGCTCAAAGAGTCCGTAGGTCTTCCCTGCCTTGGACTGGAACGTTATCCCCTCACCCTAAATTTGTATTATAAAAAAAATTAATTTAAACATTTTATCCAGGATTTTGGTAATCAATTATGAGCACTGCTAGGTTTCTCGTGAAACCATCACGAATTACAAATCAACGTACAAAACGTTATGAGTAGATACTTAAATTAGTCCCAAAAAAATTATGAAAACCAATTTAGTCCTTGAGAAATAAAAAATATCAATTTGCTCTTTAAAAAACTGAAATGTGGGTCAAATCAGTCATTTTTAGGATAATTTTTAAGGATATTTTAGTCTCTATCAAGGAGTAATTTGTCCCACATTTAAAATTTGTAAACTAAATTGATATTTTTTATTTCTTATAGACTGAATTGATCTCTATGAATTTTGTTAGAGACTAATTTGGATATTTACTCGTTTTTAACCATACACTGTGTAAGTGACAAAATTCACAAACACGCGTCTATTATTACCACCTAAGCGTTCGTGAGTGTCGCGATGAATATCCTTCGCGATATTCAGCATTTCCGATCAATTATATATGCAGTATTATTCACTGATTTATATATGAATCCTTCATTCATAATTAGATAATGCACTTTGAAAACAATCCTCAAAATATAAAATCTACGGTATTTCCGAAAGAGAAAAGATAGGCTGACACCCCTTTTGGGTGTCGGACACCGTATTTCATACGGTTTTTATTTTTTTTAATATTTTTTCTCTACCTCGGTCAAATCAATGAGCAGTGTATTGTGTGTGTGTTTGTACGATGTCCAGCTCGGGTATCGAATTTTGTGATGTCGGAATAACACAGCTCTTCCGAAAATAGACACATCGATGGCCGGCAGCAAAAACGAAAAAAAAAATTGCACCTTTCGTAAAATGACGATATATATATATATATATATATATGTGTGTGTGTGTGTGTGTGTGTGTGTGTGTGTGTGTGTGTCTCACACGTGTGTGTGTGTGTCTATGTATATATATATATATGTGTGTGTGTATATATATATATATGTATGTATATATATATATATGTATATATATGTGTGTGCACATATATATACACACACATATATATACAGACATATATATATACATATATATATATATATGTGTACATATATATGTATATATATGTGTGTGTATGTATACATATATATGTATGTGTGTATGTATGTACCGTTTTAACAGCGCATCTCCCTCATCTTTGATTCCAAAATAATATAAAACAACAATCATGAAACAGTTCCCCCCAATACAAGCTACTACTATACAAAATATGGCCAACTACATAGATTTGTCATCTCCCAACCAAGTTCCCTTGTATGACAATTAAAAGTCTTAGAAGTGGAATAATCAGTTGTTGTTTACAATTTGAACCGGGTAGCGTCACAATCTGCATGTGTGACTATTGCCTTTCCGACTATAGCTAGGAGGCTAATTAGACACATATGCTGTACGAGGTTGCACTAAAAATGTAAACACAAGCAACCTAAAGGCTATGTCATGTAAAATATCAAAAATAAATAAATAAATAAATAAATAAAGGCTACGTCATGTTGGCGCCAACTTGATATATAATTGAGGCTTATAGTACTGGGTGTCTGGTGGGATGATCATTTAATTTTAGAGTATGAATTTGGCACGAAATTAGTAGGTTGTTATTGTCCTGATGTTCCATTAACGCAACGGGCCAACGGCTGAAGTTGACACCTCACCTTTTGGTCGATCGCGCGGTTCCTATTAGGATTTTGGGAGGAACTTCTACTGTAAGCATGCAATATGCAATAAAAATTGCAATATGAAGCTGCAGACATTTGAAAAACTGGACGAGGCTGCCCCAGGAATTGATGATCCCAACCCAATTGGAACCGAGCTAAGTGGTCCTGGACCTGGTCCTTGCTCCTTTTTATAATTTCAAATATTTCGGCTATAATAATTCAGGGAGTTCAGACTAGTTTATATTTAGTGGAAGAAGAAAAAACGGTTGCAGAGGTGTGTTGTATAGAACCACATATATACAAGCCCAGCTGGTCAGCAATATCAAGCTGCTGCTTGGGACCATGGATTTGGGGTTCATGAATTTACACGAACCAACACGTCACTGATTGTGAGCTAGCGTTGATCTTTCCAAAAATGTGATCAATGTTTAAATGATTTCGACAATATTGTTGATAGCCGGTAACTATTAGAATTCAGGCATCCGAAAGCGCCTCAAACCGCATGAGGGTGGTCTATCCAAATTTATATAAGCGGCCAGCCATAACCACCCGATGTGGGACTCGGTACTATCCACACCACCGGGCAGAACGTAGTTTTGATACCATGTTAGAATTCAGGCATCCGAAAGGTCCCTTAAAACCGGCTTATGAGGGGGTGGTCTACCCAGCTATATAAGCAACGGCCAGGCTCGTTAACCACCCGATGTGGAACTCGCAACAGTAACTAAATGACAATATACAGTACTCTGCATCAAAGAGTATACCTTACTTTATTCCCCCACTTGAGCATGCATTTACTTTCATAAATAATGCATCTAGTCCCTATTATCAGAATTAGTGTATTTGTTGTCCTATACGTGTGAAATGTATGTCTATTAAAAAGTCACATAGTTTATATAAAATATTTAATGCTGTAATATATTTGGGATAATATTTCAATTTTATAACGTTAAAATGTTTTCATTGTCTTGATAATTTTTTTTTTCTTATATTAAAGAACAAAGAAGTAATAAGCTAACAAAGAGTGATTTCAACATAGGTGTCGCCTTCGTCTATATGTATATAAGGATTCAAGTTAGTAATTATTTTTCAACCTCAATTATGGTTAGCATTGCTACCATTACAAATGATAAAACTATAAAGACGGAGTAAAAAACACAGTCCAGTGTCATATGAAATGTTGACTTTATGAAAATAAATTTACTAAATTAAAGAGTACTATTTCTCGAATTGAAATTTGTTTTTTAAATTCAAATACTGTGAGTTGAGAATTGAGATCTTTTGAAAAACAGTAGTAACATTATAAAGTAGCATTAGGGTGAAATCTAAATAGTATAACTTTTTTTTTGGTACACTAAATAGTACTGCTACTTAAACTAAAAAAACAAATAGGTATAATTTGCGGGGTTTTCATTGATTTTGATTTCGTTTGATTGTGTTTGTAATACTTTGCTGCACCATGACCTAATGTTGATTTATCATGCTCGCAAACATCATAACGGATAAATTAGCACTTCGAGAATCGTGTGGGCAATTAAAGTGATTGAGTGTCCTTTTGAGTTCTGACAGAAAAATGGGACACGACAACGACAGCAGCGAGCAAATGGTAATCCCATTCTTGGGGAAGCCCAAGGAGATTAATCCGAAAAATATTTTTGTGACATTCCTCGACACCTTGAAGAGATACAGAAATAGAAAAGTGAAAAGTGATACATGTGATACATAAATGATGCGATAGAAGAGAGTTGTATTGAATAGGTGTTGGGTTTTTTGTGGTATCTAAATATAATACTGTGGTATCTAAATATAATACTGTTGGAGTTAATTCAGATTCAGTTAATAGTGTTAGTGTTTGTTAATTCAGTTAGAATTAATTAATTGTGTTTTGTTAGTTGTAACTACTAGTGAGTTAGTTAGCTGTTTGGGCCTCATTGTAAATGAGCCTATTGTAATGGTGTATAAATAGAGATGTGCAAAGTGTAAATGTAGAAGAGTCATTCATTCAGTAATTAGAATTTTATAGTTTTACATTCTCTCTCTGTGTGTTTCTATTCTCTGTTTATTCTTTGTGAGTGTGTGTATTTTTACACTAATAGTGGTATCTGAGTCATTGATTAGGGACCTGTGTGTGTCAATAATGGCTTCTGCAAAAGATATTTTTTCAGTGTCATTACCAATCTTTGATAGCAAGAATTGGGAGAAGTAGGTGGTGAGGATGCAAGTGATCTTTTTGTTTCCAGGGAATGCTGGAAATGGTGCAAAGAGGTATCCAAGAAGAGGAGGACAGTGCCTCCTACAAGAAATCCAAGAAAATAGATTACAAGGCTCTTTTCCTGCTTCACCAATGTGTTGATGAGGTGAATTTTGAGATGATTTCTTCTGCCAAAAGTGCTAAAGAGTGGAAAATTCTGAACCAAGCTCATTGTGGAGCTGAGAAAGAGAAGAGTTCGCAGAAAACAGAGACAGAAGAGGTGAGAAAGAACGAATATCAAGAAGAGGCAGGGGGCACTCAACAAATTCTGGGTGAGGTGAAAAAGAATTCACGAACAAAGAAGAGAAGTGCTCCAAATTCAATAGAACCCGAACAACCCCTATAATCTGAAGATCCTTCAAATTTGGGAGAAATTTCAGAAATTAGGGTTTTCAGAAATTCCAGTTTTGCAAGAGAAGAAAAGATTAACACAAAATCAGTTTCAGAGGCAGAGACGCACAGAACAACGAAGGAGAGGCAGAGTTCGCAAGAAGTGTTTTCAGCGACGAAGAAAGTGGTGCTGAGCATGGCTAAGGGTGGGCCTGTTAACGAAGAACTCGAGCCCGAGCACGAATCCAAGACAACTCAAGGAAAAGAGAGAAGACGACGTCAATGGTGGAAATTAGGGTTCCACTTGAACGAAGCAGAGGGGAAACCCGTTGAGCTGGGTCGAATGGCTTCGTGGGGAAGAGCAACTGAGAGCGCGAAGAAGACGAGTGCTTCTGTTTGTGTCACACGTGAAAAGATGCTGAGGATTTCGAACGAAGCAGAGAAGGAAGGTGATGAATCTTCTGGAATTACTGTTCTGCGAATTGGGGTCGCAAGGATGAAGGCCACGGTGTATCATTTGGGTCAAAGGCTGAAGCCGATGGGCCGAGCCCAAGTTGAGAGTACTGATCCAAACAGAAGGAGAGCATGTGTTCGCGAGAAGAAGAAGAGCGTTGCAACTGAGAGGGAAAAGAAAAGAAGAGCGCTCTTGGAATCAGTGTGTTAGGTCAAGATTTTGACCTAATGGGCCTTAGCCCAATCCTAGCCAATTATGGAATGAGTATTAGGGCTCAACCCACAGAATAAAGAAGTGCAGTGCTAAACCTATACTGGAGTGAAATTAATAGTCCAATCTAAGAAGCATATTACATTGGGCCAAAGTGGTGTAGTAATGGGTCAAGCTTAATGCTTGCAAAGGAGTGAATGGGTCAATATTGGGTTACAAACCAAACAATGAGATCCAGGAATAATTTTTGTTGTTTGAAACTAAAGTGATTGTGGAATCTTAATTAAAGGGTGTGTTGGAGTTAATTCAGTTTCAGTTAGTAGTGTTTGTTAATTCAGTTAGAATTAACTAATTGTGTTTTGTTAGTTGTAACTACTAGTGAATTAGTTAGCGGTTTGTGCCACATTGTAAATGAGCCTATTGTAATGGTGTATAAATAGAGACGTGCAAAGTGTAAATGTAGAAGAGTCATTCATTCAGTAATTAGAATTTATAGTTTTACATTCCGTCTCTGTGTGTTTCTATTCTCTGTTTATTCTTTGTAAGTGTGTGTATTCTTGCACTAACAAATACTCCCTCCGTCTCATTATATATGTCACATTTACAAAAAAAATTAGTCCGAAAACATGTGTCACTTTATGGTTCCATTGCACTATTAATTGCTTTGTTCCAATTATACCTTCAAATACCTCACTTTATATTGATGACAATAGTTAATATATCAATAATTAATAAGATTAATTTGTTAAAATTATTACTTTTTTTATTTAATATTATTTTTTTAAATTGTATGATTTGATCAATTATGATATATACAATGGGACAGAGAATACGTCAGCTACACTTGGCGCTGCATATCCTAGTCCTGCTGTTTTCAAAAACTGCATTCCCTCGTCAACCCAGCGGATACTCCCCCACCCCCCGGGGGGGTTCTGTTTTTCACCGTATCTAGGGCTGGACAAAAAAAAAACCGACCCGAAAACCGATAAAACCGTTTGAAACTACACTAGTGGTCCGGGTCGGGTTGGATAGTCGGGTCAACGGGTTAGAAATTTGGGTGCAGATGGGTTTACATGGGCGGGCCCGATTTTGTTTTTTAAACCCACGATGGCCCTAAACCGACCAAGTGGGCTATGAGAAAATAAATTTTTTTGGCCCAGTAGCCAAGCCAACAGAAGTGAGCAATTTTTTTGGCCGGCCCAATCCATCTTCAGAAGGCAATGAAGAAGGGAGAAAACGAGGGTTCTTTCAGAATTCAATCCATTGTTAATTTGTTCCTTCGTTTTTTCGTAACCCTAGCGCAGCTGCGCTGCGCGACGTTGAATGCATATTCGTCGCCTCTCCGATCCTTCCTCTCCTCTCCGATCCTGTCGTTCTCCTCCATCATCAGTCATCACCCTCCTCCCTCCGTCCCTCTCCCATCTCATTCTCCGTCCCTCTTTCGTCTCGTTCTCCCATCTCATATCCCTCTCTCAATCTTGGTTCACTCCCTGTTAGAAGATGGGATAACTGGGTCTTGTGATATTTGAAGATCATATATGGTAAGGTTTCTTCTTCGTATTTGAGTTTAGGGTTTCTGGTAGTAGGATTTCACTAACTTGTTTTTTCCCTCTTATTTCGTATTTGTAGGGTTTCTTCTTCCCTGTTGATTGCGTTGGAGGCTTGGATTAAGTGAGAGCAAGAACAAACTCAACATTTATTTTCAAAGGTTTGGGTTTTCTGCTTATTTTTCTGGCCTAGGGTTTCTGGGTTTGTGCTTCTTTTGGTTTAGGGTTTTAAAAATTGCAGAACGTTAATTTTTCTAACTACTTTTATGATTTTGTTGTAGCCTTAGTGTGGTTGCTGCTTGGAGGCTGGAGCAAGTAAGGAGGAACCTGTGAGTTGGAGTCTTGGAGTAACTGTAAGTTGGTAATGAATAAACTTGTGTTTTTTTTTTGTTTCTGTTATTTGTAATGCTTGACATGTTGTTTCTGTTGCTTGTAATTGCTTTTTAATGTTTGTAAATGCTTGTATGCTTGTTTTACTGTTTAATAATGCTTTAATTTGTATACTGATTAAATGCTTGAATGCTTCTATAATATATACAGTGTTTTTGAATGCTTGTATGCCTATATACTTGTTATATGCTCGTATTCTTCCATATGCTTGCATGCCTGTCATTTGCTTGTATGCTTGTTTAATTTGTATGATCAAACTGTTTTCCTGGATAAATGACCAAACTTGTAAATGCTTGTATGATCAAACTGTTTTCCTGTGCTAAACTTGATCTTGAACACCTATGTTGAGGCCCAGGAATTGTAATTGCATTAATGCAATGTTCCTTCTAAGGTATGCATTGTTTTGATTCCTAATTTGCTAATTCTGTTTGCTGAATTTGCTAATTCTGTTTGACAAAGGATCCTGATTTCGTTTTGGTGTAGCATTGCAGTACCAAAATGTGGCTGATGTTCTTTATAAATCTGATTGTTGCTGCTATTGCTTATCAATCTGATTGGTATATCAATCTGCTTATTAATCTGTTATTTTTGCTTATAAATCTGTTTTGGTGTTGCTTATTAATCTGTTTTGTTGGCTTATAAATCTGTTTTGGTGTTGCTTATTAATCTGTTTTTTTGCTTATAAATCTGTTTTGGAGTTGTATTGCAGTAGCAAAGGATCCTGAAAATCAATGTGATGCATTGGTGTATATGCAATGTGGTGTTGTTGTTGCTTATTAATCTAATTGTGATGAAGGTTGATTTTTTGTTTTATGTTTTTCTTTTAAACTTTGCTTGCTTTTGAGCTTGTTTGTGGGATCTTTTACTAATATTTTCTTTTTGTTGGAGGCTTTGTAGGTTGTTGGAATATTGCCAAAACTTGAATCTTGCAGAATAGAACTTGAATCTTTTGGAACAGCACTGCTGCTGCTTGTGATGCTGCTGCTGCTTGTGATGCTTGAATGAAACTGCTACTATAGATTATTGAATGTTTACTGAATGTTTTTACAGAATGTTGTTAATGTTTACTTGGGCTGAATGTTTAGTGAATGCTTTGTAGTTAATGTTTACTATCCACGTTATAATTAGCTTACTGGTTGTATATAAAGATTGGGCTATCGACATTGCCGACATGTGTATTGTCGTGTTTTAATGTTTCACTAGTTAATGTTTCATCATGATTGCATTTTAAGACAGGTGTATCATATGTATCAATTTTGTTACTGCTTGCTTACTGGGTCAATTTAGGCTCAATTAAGTGTATGATCAATTTGTTTGATTGACCCAGTAAGTATTTTTAAATAAAAAATAGAAAGCAAAAAAATGCTCAGAAAAATACTTGGGCCCAAAAATTTTAAGTCAGCCAATCTGTCCCAACCCGCACGAATTCAATGTATGAACCCGAGTTAACCGCCAACTGTGATCCGTCAGAATCGAAGTTATTAAATGGTCGGAATTGGGTCACAAAATTCAATCTGTGGTTTGGACCGGATTGGGGTTTTTGGGCCCGAACCCAATCCGGCCCGACCGATGTCCAGCCCTAACCGTATCCTACGGGTGCTCAAAGGCCACTGACATTTTACAATTAACCAACAAAACCATGGGTAAATCAGTCAATTCACTTTCAATTCGGGGTCCACTCAAAATTGAGACGAATCTCGACAATCGTAGGTCCAAATCAGTGGCAACCCTACCCAAAAACCTTCCAATACACATCCTCCTCCTCGTATTAGGTACACAGCATATTGCTCCACACACAAAAAATAAAAAAGAACAAAAAAAAATTAAGTGATTAAAGAATATGTACCATCAGTGTAAACCAATTTTACACGTATATTTAATAAGAACTCATTATTTTGTTATGTCAACCATTTTTATAACTGCATCCTAAAAATAATTATTAAATAATGAATTCTCATTAAATGTCTATGTAAAACTAATTTATACCGATAATATATGTTTCTATTTTTCAAAAATTAATGTCACATCCTTTCAGAAAAAATTAATGTCACATCAATACTACTACCATGTGTACGCATACATACACAAAACACGTTGCAACCTCATAAATGATGCCTCTTAGGCTATGTGTGTGACCCCATCCTCACTCCCTCGACTCCTCCCCTCTCTATATATTCCTGCCGTTGCTTCTTTCTTTTTGAGATTCCAACGATCCTCAAATTTAACCGGCAAAAGCAACCTACTTTTATTCCTCAAAAATACACGCAACAAAGCCAGATGGGGAAGGTTAGTTTTGATTTTACTCCCGTTGTCTTTTTAAAAAAAAAAGTTTTACTGTAATCCCCTTTTCAGTAATCAGTATATCCAGAAAAGTCTCAAATTTTCACAATTTTCATCCACTTCTCACTGACGCGATTTTTGTTTTTCGTTTTTAAATTAGCAAAAGGAGAAGCCGAAGAATGAGGCGCCCGATAAGAAGCCCGAAGGAGGAGGCAATAAAGACGACGGACCCGCCTCTGTCGTTTTGAAACTCGACTTGCATTGTGAGGGATGCGTCAAGAAGATCAAACGAGCCGTTCGCCATTTCGACGGTACCACTATTACTATCACTATTCAGAATTTCAGATCTCGAATGATTAGGAGCTTTTCCTTATCTATCCATTTGAGAATGATATTGGCAACTTCGAAATTGAACACTGTTCGGTGGAATTAATTGATTTGGTTGTGGTTTGTGGATGCAGGTGTGGAGGACGTTATGGCCGATAGGGCCGGTAACAAACTGACGGTTATTGGAAAAGTTGACCCCACCAAGGTGCGAGATAAACTGGCTGAAAAAACTAAAAAAAAGGTTGAGCTTGTTTCCCCTCAGCCCAAGAAAGACGCCGCCGGCGATAAACCACCGGAGAAGAAGAAGCCTGAAGAGAAGAAACCCGACGACAAAAAGCCCGAAGAAAAAACCCCCAAACAGGTATGCGAATTCCTTACCTTCGTCAATACGGTGCGACTAACGAAATAGAAACAAATTTCATCGCAATTAGTCACAACAGACTCGTAATTTGTTTTTCTTCTTCCGTGTTGATTGTGTTAATTAGCGGTGACTGACTTGTTCATCCGCGTTTTGTTTTTGAATTTCGCTTGACTTTACTAACCGGTTTAATTTTCTATTTATTTATTTTTAATTTCCAGTCGGTTCAGAGCACGGCCGTTTTGAAGATTAGATTACACTGTGACGGTTGTATTCAAAAAATTCAGAAGATTATCCTCAAAACCAAAGGTTAGCAAGCCGTGACCGTATATATTTTGACCTACATTTTTAATTCATTAGAATTAGAATTTTAATTAAATTAAAATTCGTTCCTTAAGGTTATTGGATGATGGTATAATATTAGAGCCCACTGGTACTATAAAGTATAAATGCTTAATTATTAATTAATTTTAATTGTTGTTAATTAAAATTGGGGGTTCTGGTTGGTAATGATGGTATGTGACGTGTGTTGCAGGAGTTGAATCGGTGAACATTGATGGAGGGAAGGATTTGGTGACGGTAAAAGGAACGATGGAGACGAAGGAAATGGTATCATATCTGACGGAGAAGTTGAAGCGGAACGTGGAGGTGGTCCCACCCAAGAAAGAGGACGGCAAGAATAATAATAATAAAGAGAAAGGAAAGGAGAACAAGGAAGGCGGTGGTGATAAGAAAGAGGGTGGGAAAACAGAGGAGGGTGCAACCAAGGTGGAGGTTAACAAAATGGAGCACTATGGGTATGGGTACCAGCCTCATCCTCCTATGTATTGGTACGACGGATACGCACCCGGTGAAAGTAGTGGTAGTGGTAGCAGCAGCAGCTACGCGGTAGAGGTTCAGCCACAGCCAGGGTATTTGAATCAAGGGTATAATAATAATAATAATAATAATTATAATTACGTGAACCAAGAACATGGGTACGTGAACCAAGGGAACCAAGGGTATATGGTAGAGCCACCCCCAAACTACTTGCATCCTTCTCATGATCATCCTCCTTCACAGATGTTCAGCGATGAGAACCCCAATGCTTGTTCGGTGATGTGAGCATTTTACAATTGAGGAGACGGGCACTTTTGTTCGATGTATACACTTGCACGTTGTAAATAACAATAGCTATTTTTTTATATTAATTAATTCAGGATGGAAGTTCTATTACTATATAGAATAGTATAATACATACTATAGAAATTAGAAAAATATAGTTCAGCTGTGCTATTACCGCATGGTTGGTGACGTAGAGGGCGGTACGGCCGGCTGACTGGAGAATCCGGTTCAGATAGTAATTGAAAAACAAAATGGAGTAGTTGTAATTCCTTGTTTGTGTGCTTCTGTTTTATGTTGTATTATAATAATTATAATTATAATAAATTAATAATAACTAAGACAGAAATCCTTTCGAGCTAAATTCGGATCATCTATTTTCAGGCAAACGATTAGTCATCAAATTATTGTATTTTATGACAAAATACAATTCTTAACTCGCAAAAATTTGTTAACCATAGGATCATGACCTGCATGATATATGCATAATCATCAAAATTAATGTGTTTTTAAATGCATAGCATGGCGCTCAGTTTTATTTAGTGTTGAACCTAAAAATAGATTATATGCGGTCGCAGACTGCATGTAGTCGCGCAGTCGATTGAGATTGACCATCCGATCTCAATCAAATAGCTCACAAAACACGTTTTTTTTTCCTAAGAATATAAAATACCGAGCTTGAATTTGGACCGTCTGATCGAAATCGAACGATTGATCTCAGACGACTGCATACAAGCTGGATTCGTTGAACCTACCTTCATGCAAAAGTGGAAGTGGAAATCTGTCCATATTCATATGAGACCCAATCCCATTTGTCGGGCTTGTCGGATTGAGCAACCACGGGTCAGCAGTTGGGTCGGGTGGTTCGGTTGGGTCTACGTTGATTAGGTCAAGCCATTTTTTAGGCCCAGTTATTTCTTATTTCTTGGTTTCTTTTTCATTCTTTTTAGCCCAATAAGATTTTACCCCAAACCAAATCAGCAACCCTACCTTTTCCCTGTCTCCCCTAACCTAGAGAAAGGGGGTGGTGCTGCTTGCTGCAACAATGAAGTCAACACAAACAGAGAAGACACTCCTTCTTTGCCGTGGTAGATGGGAGAAAAAACCACACATCTGCAATGAAGACTGCACCATCTGATTCTGCGCGTGCTCCTTCTTCTCTGCGCTAGGTTCTTCTTCGGACGGGTTCGGGCACCGTTAGTTTAGATTTGCACAACTGAACACGCCCGCACACACCCGTTTCACACTTGTTCATGTAACCTTGTTACCGGAATTCGACTACTGCACCAATTTCTCTCTTGGTTTATTCAATTGTCGGTCAAGTCGGCGATTATGTCCAGCCCTAGTGGAAAGAAGCAATTGCATTGTGTCATAATTTTTTAGGTAAATTCTGTGGCTACCCTGTAAATTAGTTGGGTACCGGTACCCGTGTTAAGTATTTTAATATAAATTGTCCATATCTTCAATATTTTTTCATATAATAGTTAACACACATTTTTATTCTTTTAAAAAGTAACTAGTAAATTTATGAATAATTATTTAGTGCCTCAAAAAATATTTTACAAATTTATTAATTTATTGCTCTTCCTCTTTCCTCTTCAACGTTCATTGTTATATATAAAACAAATAAAATATCACAATAATTATGTTCTAATATTTAAGTATCACAACCAACCAATAAAAGAGTCTATTTTTTTGAAGAGGAATAAAAGGGCCTATTTAAAACCAAGAAAATAGTTAAACAACAAATTTGAGTTTAGAGATTAATTTATGAATTTAGTTTAAATATTTAATGAGTGATTATGTATATATTTTATATGCATAATATTATGGTAAGTTGGACAAAAGTGAGTACTTTTTATTGTCCAACTCACTTGGGTACTAGTACCCAACAAAAATAACAGATACCGGAGTTGTCACTTACAAAGAGACACAGACCCTGTTGAAAAGTTTTGTAAAAAAATTGTTATTTAATTTAAAAGGAGTGATGACTATTGTATCTACGGTTTTAAAAAATCAAATAATTAATTCAAAACGATTAAAATAGATTTGATAACATGATAAGTGAATACGGTGAATATTTTTTATCGGTCGGAGTTCATTTTAACTACATGAACCCAACTCTTCTATCGAAATCGTCACCTTACTTTATCCCAACACAGAGCGTGTACTATTGATATGTTCAAACTCAACCCCGTCGTAAAAGTACCCCACCACCATGATCATCGACATTCAAAAGAAACCATAATTTGTTGTCATTAATACTGCCAATTTGACACCTTCAAAGGCTAAGGTAGTGGATTTTCTGGATCTGTTCCTAGTAGTACAAGGACACATCCTCTCTTACAAAGTGGTGGGTTGCATGAAAGATCAGCGAAGCTACGTGTCACCACCAAAGGCCTTCCTCTCAAAACCTCCACGCACAGGAGTAAGTAAGCTTTCAGCTTTCGGGTGTTTCAACTTGAAGGGAAATGACAATTGGCAACCTTCCAATTCCACGGACGGCTTTGTGGTTTGGTGAGTCATGATAATGAGCAACCAATGATGCTGTTGTGTTCCGCGTCAGCCCCAGTGTCTTGGTTTGTTAAGTGGGCCTAGAAGATCATCCAACTTTTTAAAACAAGATTTACCTTTTTAATTATAGTTTTATTTCGTAAGTGGAAAACTGATCAAACACCATGAGTTGATTATTATGTTCCGGTACGAGTCTACGACCCACATTAGCCCACACGAGCTTCTGAAGGGTCTCTTAGAGTTCACCTTTTGTCACTGACCAAATTAATCAGGTGAATATAAATTTATAATTGCATATGAATATAAATTTATAATTGCATATGATAACATTTAATCAGGTGATGTAAACATTTACGGTGAACGAAGTTGTCATGTTGTGTATGAAGAAGTCATGTCTAAGGGGTTTAGCAATCTGACAAATGATATATCGACAACTTTCACGATAATTTTTTAAGTGGTTAATGCAGTTCAAATACGTGGTTAATTACGTTTAGTAAATGATTAATAGATATGTCAAGTATTAAAACTCATTAACCATCAAAATAACTTCATTAACCACGAATATGAATGTGATTAACCTCGATTTCCAAGTATTTAACTACATGTAGATTTGAATACTTGAAAATCGTGGTTAATTACATTCAAATTCGTGGTTAATGAAGTTTCGTTGATGATTAATGAATTTCAACACCTGGTAATATTCATTAACCATTCATTTAGCTTGTGATTGGTTCACGAGAGCAATTGTAAAGAGAGAGTATGAAAAGAGAGAAAAATGTGAGAAATATGATAGATTTGGGGTATTGATTGGAATAAGAGAAAGAGAAGAAGAAAAAAAAGAAGGGAGAAATGTTGATTATTTTTAAAAGACACCAATATCCTTAACTAAAAATTTAAATAATTTGAGATATAAGGAGAAAATAAGGATAGAAATAAAAAAGTAAAAAAAAAAGAGTTCACTGTTGGTTTTCTTCGCATGATAGCGGAGAAATAAAAAGTGTATGGGACCTACCAACTTTTATCACTCTCTTTAATTTCATCGCTCAACCAATCAGCAGAAATGGCCAATCTCTCGCCTTCTTCTCTGTCGCTTAATTCTCTCTCGACAAAATCATAACAACCAATCAGACCATTAACGTAATTAACCACGTATTTGAATTACATTAACTACCTAAAAAATTATCGCGAAAGTTGTCCTATTTTTTGTTATCAAAATATAATTCCTCTTAGCACTTTAACCAGAAACAAGATGTTTTTCTTTTGCATCACAGCTGCCATTTCAGGATTCATCACATCCCCTTATTTTAGTTTTCTCCTTTTAATTACGCACACCACTTACTCGGTCACTTATTTCTCGCCTTAAATATACGTATTTTTTAAAAAAAATTATGTTATATCTTTTAATTTTTTTTTGGAAAGATTATATCTTTTAATTTATTCTCTTAAAAAAATGACTTATGTTATCATTAATTTTTATTTTCAATCTTAAATATAACATTTTGACTTACCTATGTATAATTTTTTATTTTTGAAAGATTTTTTATTAGAATAAAGTTGATTATATCCATATTTTATAATTTGATTTTTTTAATATTTTTTTTATTTTTATGTTTCATCTAAATTTCAATAAATTTATATAATACGTTTTTTTGACTAAAAATTTATATAATACATAGAATAAATAACTTATAATAATTACTAATAACATTCATGTTAAACATCATTGTCTTTCTAGACCCGTCATAAGAAAATCATTGTCTTTTTAGACTATCATGAGCCGTGTATTGTGAATACTCTACTTTGACTCGATTAGGTAATAAAAAAAAAATTATATGTATACGATTCACTACAACAGATTTTGTAAAATATGGCGTCACTTTAAACAGTGTTTACAACTAAAGCGCTAGTGAAAAATGCAGAAAAACTTTCACTGGCATTTGCCTAAGAAAGTGCTATTGAAGGTTAACTAATAGCTAGCGCTTCCTACAATAACTGCTACTAATTGTATGACGTTAATAATCGCTAGCGCTTTTTGTAGAAAGCGCTATTTTTTTTCAACTTTCGCTAGCGCTTCGTCAGGAAAGCGCTATCTTTTAGCAACATCCACTAGCGCTTTCCAACAAAAGCGCTATCTATTACCTGCAATAAAATTATAACGTGCCCAATGTTTGATTGTTTCTCTGTTGCTCACTTTTGCTCATTCGATCTTTTGCTCCCCCTCTCTCTCTCGCGCGCTCTCTCTCTCACACTCTCACAGTCACAGCGTCCATCTCTTTCTCCCGTCGATCACCGTCCATTCGCTCGTCACCGTCGAGCATTTCTTATACTGTCTCTGTAACTTGACCTTTCACTCTCTCTCTCTCGCCGTCGAGCATTTTGTTGTTGCCTCCACCCTCTGTGCGCGTTGCTCCTTATTCTCGCAAATTGTTTCTTTTGCCGCCGTCTAGTAAAGATTAGGGCTTCAAACTCTTTATTAGATTTCTCTCATTATTAGCTTGATAAAGGTTAGGTCTCTTTTCCTTTCAAAAATAAAAATAAAAATGGTTAGGTCTCTTTATTTGGTTCTGTTCTTTATGCATGTGTTTCCTTGTTTGTGTAGGTTTAAGCCTCCTACTGTGGTTGTATCTTCTGAACTTCCTTCGGGTTCAGGGTTGGGTTCATCCTCTGCATTCTGTGTAGCACTGGTGGCTACCGTGCTTGCTATCACTAATTCTGTGCAATTCAAACGTTATTACTGCTGCTATATAGGCAAGCTATTACTACTGCTGGCACTGATAATTCTTGTTTCTTAATTACCTTCATTTTGGAAAAACATTAGATTGCTCTTAACTGGTTTCATGATAGTTATACTTATACATTGATATGATTCCTGGTTTTGAAACTGTGTGTTACTCAATGTAAACTTCATTTTGAAAAAAAAAATTGAATTATTGGCATCAGGTTTGGTCATGATTATAGGTTGATATGATACCTGGTTTTGAAACATTGTGTTTTGGAAATTATTGAGAGTACAAATAGGTCATGTCAAAATTTTGAGAAAATATGTACAAAGTTGTGAAAAGAAGTTTTGAATATGCTTTGTTGTGATGTTGTATTACTTAACAGGACTAAATAATGTGATGTTATATCAATCAAGGACTAACTTAGTTTTTTAAAGGTTGAAGTTAGAACGGATCGGAAGTGGATATCTGTCAATCGTTTGTCGAAGGAATATAAGGATGGAGTGCAAGATGTGAGGAAATGTGAGGAAATTTATGTGTACAACGGTTTCAAATTCATTTTAATCTACATTTATATTGGATTGTGTTGAAACTCCGATCATATCATAATGTTTGCACTTGGATATATGGTTTCCCGCATGTTTCATTTCAGCAAGTTATCAAAGATGATGATAAAAAGCTGAGTGGGCTGATAAGAAGGTATGGTAAACCAACTTATAATGTCGTGCAACCTTAAGAGAGAGAAATGAATATAATCCGAGTGGGGGGTATGTAACTTTGGTGACACGGTAATTAAAACAGAGGCAGAAATCATATCAAAGTGGAGGTTGGTGATTCTGAATACTAAAAAAATCACAGGTAGTTAATTTATTGAGAAAATTAAGATCCAGAGAAGTAAACAAGGTGGCTGTTATTTCAAGTTCAAGGTATACATTTCATAAGAAAAATGCAGTAACAACATATATATATATATATATATATATATATATATATATATATATATATATATATAATATGCAAACCTTTCCATCATATCCGTTCCCCTCTTGCTTTTGTTTGTTTGGTTGTTGAGCAGAAACTGTACTCCTTCTTTCAAAGTTGCTCTCCTTCCCTCTTTATAGTTCCATAATTCCAAAGTTACATATCCCCCACTCGGATTGTATTCATTTCTCTCTCTTAAGGCTGCCACCACGGCATTATAAGCCGGTTTACCAAACCTTCTTATCAGTCCATTAAGCTTTTTATCATCATCTTTGATAACTTGCTAAAATGAAAAATGCGGGAAACCAGATATCCAAGTGTAAACATTAGGATATGATCGGAGTTTCAACACAATCCAAGACAAATGTATATTAAATGAATTTGAAACCGTTGTACACATAATTGAGTTGGGGTTCGTACGGGTGAATTTCAATAAGTTGGGATATAAAGATGATGCTCATATTTTAGCATCGCAAGCTCGACAAGTGTTTTATGTCACCGATCCATCTTATATGAATTGGTCCGTTGTTTTGTTAATGATCAAGCAAATAAAGATGCTGATATTGAAGATGACCCGTTCTTTGTGATACAGTCACTGTTTGGTAAGGAAAGTACACTAAGAGAGGATGATACATATATTAGACATGATCATAAAGAGGAGCTTTGGATCAGTCGGAGGAAAAGTAAAAAGAAAGGTAGATTGTGTTTTTTTAGTTAAATGACTATGAATTATGTACTTGTTAAATTACTTGTGTGTCTAATGTAACACCCATACCTCAATATAAATTGAAAGTACGACAAATTACATTAAAGTACAAGAATTACTAATAACTTACAACTTTGGTTACAGTAATCCAAATCATAAATCTAATAAATAGATTACAACTTATACATTAATTGAAATGTCAAATTCCCTTTCAATATGAAACTAATCTATGAGTCCCAAGCCTGTAGCTCCGCCTCATCAATCTTCAGTACCTGTTATCTGTAAAGCAAATAAAAGGAACAAGGTGAGATTATAAATCTCAGTGAGTCCTTCACGGACTTCTCATCATTCGCCCACCGAATCATACTAGCCTGAAAAGACTAACTTAAACATTACTCTCCCTATTAACCATAAGGGACTTAAAAAGAAACTCCTTGACATTCTAAACGAGAACGTCTTAGAATGAGCTAGTACCTGTTATCTGTAAAGCAAATAAAAGGAACAAGGTGAGATTATAAATCTCAGTGAGTCCTTCACGGACTTCTCATCATTCGCTCACCGAATCATACTAGCCTGAAAAGACTAACTTAAACATTACTCTCCCTATTAACCATAAGGGACTTAAAAAGAAACTCCTTGACATTCTAAACGAGAACATCTTAGAATGAGCTAACATGAACTTAGAACTTGGCATATTACGGAGTAGGATAATCCTAGGTCCACTATACCGCTTATCAACTTGTGATTCAATTAAACATATAAATGAATAACATTACTCATAAATCATTTAAACATTACTTCTTTAATTATATCTAGCACAACTAAACACAATGCTACGAAAATGCAAACTTTCTTAACTAAGAACATTTCGTTCTTCTTTACTACTTCTCACTTTATACTTAACACATTTTTGCATTTCTTTATGCTATTGGATTTGATCTTATGCTTTAGTCTATAGACTCCAATCAACTTAGCTTGCTTGCTTTCTTAAGAGATCTTAACACAACTCTTACTACTTCTATGCATTATAACCATTAAGTAATTTAGCATATAAGGATTTACAATCCATCATAACATTTACTTAACTAAGCTAATTCCGAATATATATATATATAAGGAATTCATCAACATTCTTAGACTTGAACATTGTTAAGTTCATAGTCAGCTTTTCTTTGCTACTAAGCACGTTCTAGCTCTTCCCACCGGTTGAATCGATATTCAACAGGGAATCTCCGTTATCGGGTTTTGTCAAGGCTTAGGTCTCGAGACCCGAGTAACGTCTACGATATGGTGGTCAGACGTCTTTACCCTCCAAGTGGCGTCCCACGAGGCTAACCATACCGTGCTTCTCCTATAAATAAAGGAGTCTTGCCATGGACTTTATGCTTATGCTTTTGCTCATGCTTTTGCTTATGCTTCTGCTTATGCTTCTGCTCATGCTTTTGCTAATGCTTTTGCTCATGCTTTCATGCATGTTTATAGAAATGCAACTTAGCTGACTAGGATTTATTAACATCATCCTCATTACTTAACTATTCAAGGAAATTACAATCATTTCAATGAATCTAGCTTAACATTAACAACATTCATTTCTAGCTAACTACTCACTTAAAGACTTACACATGCTATACTCATAATAAGACTTATACCAAATTATGAATAACTACTTCAGTTATTCACTTATCACATACTTTCATAGGGTCCTTTCTTTGGCACCATGGACATGCACTTAGGGCTCATTGACAAGCCTCACAATTGACCAAATTAATGGACAACACATATATTAAACATATACCTTGAAACTCTATGGGGCTAACATAGGAGCTAAGATCAAACATACATAATCTCATTGAAATTCTTTGGAGCATTCAAGGATTCAAGCATCACATAATAATTAGGGGGGTTGGGGACAGAATCCAACCCTATTTCAGTCAAACCCCATATAATTTCATAATAATAAATTTAACATTAACTTAAAATCAAAGGGGTTAACAAACCCTAACTTTGAACCCTTTGGGGTTCAAAGACTTCTTTGAGGAAAATTCCTATATGAGGGACTTATGGTTGCCCATCACCTAAGGGATGAAGAACTCACTATGATTCTTCAAGATTTTGAGCTAGAAGGGTGAAACTTTGGCCTCCTTGCTATTCTTCAAGCTTTTCCCTCTTTGCTCAACTTAGGACTTCTTCAAATACTTCCAATCTTGAGCTACAACCTTCAATCTTCTTTCTCAATCCAAGAACTTGAGCCATCCTTGCTGGAGCTTGGTCTTCTTCCCCTTCTTCTTCTCCAATTCGTGCTTCTTCTTCTTCCTCTTGGTTAAGGGTTTCCCAAACTTCCATTAAAACCCATCTTCAACTCTCAAACTCTCCATTTAAGCAAGTGATTGAAGAAATCCTACATGAATCTCTTCAATCCTTCTCAAAGGGTGAAACCCTGGCTCACTTTCCCCTTTTCTCTCTTCTCCTTTCTCTTCTTTTCCTTTCCTTTTTCTCTCTTCTCGCGTTTTTGCTCGTTCTGCTGCGTTTTTTCAGCGTATATCAGGGTGTGAATCGATTCACACTTAAGTTGTGAATCGATTCATGCAGAAAGAAAACTGCAGCGTGTCTGGTGAAAAGAATTGGTGAATCGATTCACCCCTTCCCATTTCGATTCACAGCATCATTTTGCTGTCTGGAACACAGTTGTGAATCGATTCAGGCTTGTGGGAATGGATTTACACTGTACTAAAATGTGCGAAATCATCTTTTAACATCAAATATTCATCAATTAACTCCTAATTAACACTTCCAATCATCTTAGGATTAAATCCAACTTATTCCTTAACTCCAAATCAACAACTTACCCATTAAAACTTTGTGTAATCATATTCACTCAATTTGAAACCAGATTAAGCTTGAATACAATCACACAAAACTTCTCATAACTTATTCTCAACTTAACTTAGAGAATTTGAGGTGTTACACTACTACCCACCTTTTAAAAATTTTCTTCCTCAAAAATTGCTACGTATTACATTGGAACTTCGACTACAACTTCATTCCCATGAAACAGGTTTTCACTTCAAGACTCCCTTTGTGGTGCTAAAAGTGTAGGAACTTTATAATAACATCAGCATGGGGGGTGAGAATGGAAATTCACCTTCATGGGATTTCGTCCCCAACTTCACTTTATCTTCTTATCTCATCCTTTGGTAGGATTGACTTTCGGTGCTTCCGCTGTGAACTTTGATCTTATGCCCTTTTCAAATAGGTAAACTCCTCTCGGCTTATTCCCGTCAAGTGGAATACCTTACTTGCAGTCACAGAATTTAACTCTGGTGCTGCTCTCTTATTCTGTTGCTCTTAACTATTGGACATTCTTACGTTTGCTCTACATCATCTGCTACTTGTCTAGACTTTCTGCTATTAAGGCAGTCTATACTTTCTTTGCAACCTGTCGTAACTCACAGTCTGGCATTAACATCCTCCTCAAATTGACACACGACATTACTTGACTTGGTTCAAGCTCTTGCTCCATCTGGAGAGTCTCTTACTCATCATCTTATACACGTTGAAGGTAGGTTGAGTATGTGGACAATTCTTTGAATGTGTCTACACACTTCCCTACAGACGTGCCTTTTGGTGTCAAACGAGTGGATCTTTGCTTCTTCTATCTCCTTAGACTCCTTGGATAATACTTCACTAAGAACATTTCTTGGAAGTTCGCTCAAAACAGCCTTTCGTGACCTTTCATTCGTCATCTAACTTATCGAAATAAGGTTGTCACCCTGAGGTAACTAATACATACTTTGAACAATTCCCATTTACAACATTCACTCTTATGTTACAAATGGAAATTCCTCCTCAAATATCTCTTCTGTAACTTATGGAAGTGATACTATACTTGGTCTTACAGCCATCTTGGCCTAGGCAACTTGAAATTCTAGGGTTGCTCAACTCTTGGGAGGTATCCGTTGGTTAGACTGACTTGGTTTTCATCGGATGGTTACAAACTTTGTCTCACACGAGGTCTAAACCTCACTTGATTGGAGACTCAGCTTGCAGGTGGCTAGTTAGAATCACATCAGACCCAACCTAACGACTTTACTCGCAGTAACTTATAATTTCATATGTCCACCGATTAACTTGTGTCCATAACATTTCACTCTTAGTTGAACCTTACTACTACTCTCTTCAACTTGAGGGACTAACTCCTTATCTTGGTTCTACTGGAATTAGACCGAAAATCCACGTAGTCATATCTGATGGCAATGTGGATCGACGTGTCTAATAACCAATGGACTATCTAATATCAAGAAAATAAATCCTTGATATTCTTGGAAATAATCTATCTCACTCATCAGATTTACCTTCTCTACTACTTCTAGATCATTGGAAACTCAGAAAGGAATTAACCTCTGCAAAGGAACTAACTGTCCTGAGAATTTGGCGATTTCATTATCCGATTACAGACTAAGTCTCATTCTAATTAATATTCTTATTTGGTTAAGATAAAATCTATAATTGGTCAGATGAATTTACGTCATTTACCGGCCAGTTGGATCGAATGCAAACATTGATGACCTCGAATTTCCGCCGAATGAACTTTGCTTATGACTCCTATAGTTTGAAAACTATAGTCCACTTCTTTTTCTAAGCTAGTTTCTCAACTAAGGTTACCTTACCTAAAAGGATTAGGGTTTCCTTCCGCTTCACTAGGGTTGCTCACCTTCGAGGTTCCTTGCTACCATTTACGCACTGGAGTAAATAACTTACCTTCAACCTACTCCTGACCCTATATGGATCACTTAGGTATCATCACAGGATCTCAATCAATCTTGGATCCATTCATAATAGGTTAGGCTAAACAACCGGGTAAACCAACAGCTGTTGAACCCTAACCGATTATAAACGCCCATCTTAAGTCGATTGAAACCTTGCAATTAAAACCCTTTACTTGCTTGTCATTCCTAATTACTTCCAGAGTGTCCCGGTTGACGGTACACGAAACACACGCTTGTCTAACCGAACACTCGCCTCTGTGGTTCCGACTACACTTAAAACATTCCTTAACTCTAGGTTCCGAAAAAGTGGGAACTTGTTTCCCTTTATCCGTATCTTCCGTAGATTCTCACTTATCGAGAGCTCTTGCATTCGTTCCTTCCTTATCTGCGTCATCCTTGTCCATTAAACTTTCTCAGATTTGCGCTCCTATTCGGTCATCTCCCTAGTCCGACAGCTCCATCTACTACATTCTTCGTACACAGTATGGAGTATTAAGTTGATCAGGCTCAATATTCCATACTAGGCATAAGAATATAGAGAGAAGTTCTCGAACAAAGAAAAATTCTGGCTAACTAACTACAGTCCAACAAGGACTAAACAGACACTTCCTAAGCTGAGTCACTGCTAAACTCGTGACTCTCAGTCCGATAGGATCGAACTGCTCTGATACCATAATGTAACACCCATACCTCAATATAAATTGAAAGTACGGCAAATTATATTAAAGTACAGGAATTACTAATAATTTACAACTTTAGTTACAGTAATCCAAGTCATAAATTAAACTCAAATCATTAATCTAATAAATAGATTACAACTTATACATTAATTGGAATGTCAAATTCCCTTTCAATATGAAACTAATCTATGAGTCCCAAGCCTGTAGCTCTGCCTCATCAATCTTCGGTACCTGTTATTTGTAAAGCAAATAAAAGGAACGGGGTGAGATTATAAATCTCAGTGAGTCCTTCACGGACTCCTCACTATTCGCTCACCGAATAATACTAGCCTGAAAAGACTAACTTAAACATTACTCTCCCTATTAACCATAAGGGACTTAAAAAGAAACTCCTTGACATTCTAAACGAGAACGCCTTAGAATGAGCTAACATGAACTTAAAACTTGGCATATTACGGAGTAGGATAATCCTAGGTCCACTATACCACTTATCAACTTGTGATTCAATTAAACATATAAATGAATAGCATTACTCATAAATCATTTAAACATTACTTCTTTAATTATATCTAGCACAACTAAACACAATGCTACGAAAATGCAAACTTTCTTAACTAAGAACATTTCGTTCTTCTTTACTACTTCTCACTTTATACTTAACACATCTTTGCTTTTCTTTATGCTATTGGATTTGATCTTATGCTTTAGTCTATAGACTCCAATCAACTTAACTTGCTTGCTTTCTTAAGAGATCTTAACCCAACTCTTACTACTTTTATGCATCATTACCATTAAGTAATTTAGCATCTAAGGATTTACAATCCATCATAACATTTACTTAACTAAGCTAATTCCGATATATACATATATACATATATATATATATATATATATATATATATATATATATATATATATATATATATAAGGAATTCATCAACATTCTTAGACTTGAACATTATTAAGTTCATAGTCAGCTTTGCTTTGCTACTAAGCACGTTCTAGCTCTTCCCACCGGTTGAATCAATATTCAACAGGGAATCTCCGTTACAGGGTTTTGTCAAGGCTTAGGTCCCGAGACCCCGAGTAACGTCTACGATATGGTGGTCAGACGTCTTAACCCTCCAACTGGCATCCCACAAGGCTAACCATACCGTGCTTCTCCTATAAATAAAGGAGTCTTGCCATGGACTTTATGCTTATGCTTTTGCTCATGCTTTTGCTTATACTTTCATGCATGTTTATAGAAATGCAACTTAGCTAACTAGGATTTATTAACATCATCCTCATTACTTAACTATTCAAGGAAATTACAATCATTTCAATGAATCTAGCTTAACATTAACAACATTCATTTCTAGCTAACTACTCACTTAAAGGCTTACACATGCTATACTCATAATAAGACTTATACCAAATTATGAATACCTACTTCAATTATTCACTTATCACATACTTTTGTAGGGTCCTTTCTTTGACACCATGGACATACACTTAGGACTCATTGATAAGCCTCACAATTGACCAAATTAATGGATAACACATATATTAAACATATACCTTGAAACTCTATGGGGCTAATACAGGAGCTAACATCAAACATACATAATCTCATTGAAGCTCTTTGGAGCATTCAAGGATTCAAGCATCACATAATAATTAGGGGGTTGGGGACAGAATCCAACCCTATTTCAGTCAAACCCCATATAATTTCATAATAATAACTTTAACATTAACTTAGAATCAAAGGGGTTAACAAACCCTAACTTTGAACCCTTTGGGGTTCAAAGACTTCTTTGAGGAAAATTTCTATATGAGGGACTTATGCCCATCACCTAAGGGATTAAGAACTCACTATGATTCTTCAAGATATTGAGCTAGAAGGGTGAAACTTTAGCCTCCTTGCTCTTCTTCAAGCTTTTCCCTTTTTGCTCAACTTAGGGCTTCTTCAAATACTTCCAATCTTGAGCTACAACCTTCAATCTTCTTTCTCAATCCAAGAACTTGAGCCATCCTTGCTGGAGCTTGGTCTTCTTCCCCTTCTTCTTCTCCAATTCGTGCTTCTTCTTCTTCCTCTTGGTTAGGGGTTTCCCAAACTTCCATTAAAACCCATCTTCAACTCTCAAACTCTCCATTTAAGCAAGTGATTGAAGAAATCCCACATGAATCTCTTCAATCCTTCTCAAAGGGTGAAACCCTAGCTCACTTTCCCCTTTTCTCTCTTCTCCTTTCTCTTCTTTTCCTTTCCTTTTTCTCTCTTCTCGCGTTTCTGCTCGTTCTGCTGCGTTTTTTAGCTTATATCAGGGTGTTGTGAATCGATTCATGCAGAAAGAAAACTACAACGTGTCTGGTGAATCGAATTGGTGAATCGATTCACCCCTTCCCACTTCGATTCACAACATCATTTTGCTGTCTGGAACACAGTTGTGAATCGATCCAAGCTTATGGGAATCGATTCACACTGTACTAAAATGTGCGAAATCATCTTTTAACATCAAATCTTCATCAATTAACTCCTAATTAACACTTCCAATAATCTTAGGATTACATCCAACATATTCACTCAATTTGAAATCAGATTAAGCTTGAATACAATCACACAAAACTTCTCATAACTTATTCTCAACTTAGCTTAGAGAATTTGGGTGTTTTATCTAATTACTTGTGTCTATTTTTTTTGCAGATAGATAGATGGTTGAGTTCTTCTGGACATGATAATGATACACAAGGTAATAAATCAAATTACTTCAAAGGCAGAGTTTGGCAGATTAATTAGTATTTGTGAATTGGTAACTAAGTATACTTGTCTAGTGGCTATGTTGCATACTAAGTAGACTTGTATAGTGACTTGTGATGGCTGGTATATGGTATTTTTTGTTGTTACAGGTATTAGATAAATTTTGGAATGTCCATATTTTAGGGGATACCTTGCCAAAATTTTGTTAGAAATTTAAATTGAAGTATTCAAATACTCTAATTTAATATTATTAAAATATTCTTTTTGGGGTTATTACAGACACATTCAAAGTTTCTCTCTTGGGGGGCCTATACCTTCAGCATTTCTGCCTTGACAAGATTAAGTGATGAATTTTTCAAGTGATTGTGTAGTTTATTTTGATACATAATAAGAGGATATGTGACTTGAAAGGTAGTAGAAGCTCTACTTTCCCACCACTAAGTAATGTTGTTGGCCCGTGTGAGACATTATTTTGGTTGGCATTGTTTGTTGTATTGTTTATTTTGGTTAGCATCATTGTAAAATAATGCAACTGTAAAAAAAAAGTGAGAGAGAATAGATAGCGCTTCCTTCAGAAAACGCTATCTATTGTTGAGAATAGATAGCGCTTTTTCAAGGAAGCGCTATCTATTATCATAGATAGTGCTTCCTTGAAAAAGTGCTAGCGATTCCAGTTTTCACTAGCACTACAACAGATTGTTAAAAAAAAAGCGCCACCTTAAACAGCGCTACATAATAAAAGCGCTGTTTAAAAATCATAGAAGGTCTTAAACAACGCTTCCTAGAGAAAGCACTGATTAAAAGTTAGAAATAGACATCGCTTTTTGTAGCAAACACTGTTAAAGAGACACCCAGGGACATAGACAGTGCTTTCCCTAGGAAGCACTGTCTATTTCTAACTTTTAATCAGCGCTTACCCTAAGAAGCGCTGTCTATTATATTTATAACCAGTGCTTCCCTAAGGAAACGCTGGCTATTTTGCATCTCTAAAATCACAAAACAGCTCTCATTCCCTCGTTCTCTCACAAACATAACACAGAGCTCTCTCTTCCTCGCCGTCTTCAACATCTGATTTCTACGACGCGTCTTCATCTTCAACCGTCGTCTCAGCTCTCTCTCTTCGTCGCACATGAAAGCCCCTCTTCATTGAGCTTCTTCCTCTTCTCCCCTGTCACCCTCTTCCTCGTTCCTCCTCCTCTCCACCTTCACCATTCATCTTCCGGTTCTGAAGCTGTGACTGTTGACGACGCTAAGCTAAAGTTCTGAAGCTTCTATCATTATTGTTGTCGTTCACACCACTGCCACTGCCTTCTTCTTCTTCGTCCAGGTATGAACCCTAATCTATTTTCCTTTTCATTTGATGATGAACTCATTCTGAAAATGTGAATATTGTTGATCATAGTAGTTGCTTGGGTTGTGTTTGAGAGATCTGGTTATACCCTTCTGTCTCTTGATTCTAGTGTTCTCTTCCTCCTTATTGTCATTGTTTTTCTTTGGGCCAAATCATCAGCTATTCTCAATACGTAATGTAATACTCACAAGTTATGTTTCTATTGGTATACTTGGCTTTGATCGTCTTGATTTCCAGTGTGGTCTTTGAACCCTCTTAAGTGTATTCAAATGTTTAAGATTTTACTAATCAGTGATTATTGATACTTCAAATTCAGATATTTCTGATCTAGAATTGTTATTGTTATATCTTGATATTACTTTGTTTTGTGTTTACTTGGTCCACAACCATTTGTTTTAAAGGTAAAAAATTGTATGATTTTGAAGTTGAAGTTTGTCTAATACGTATACTGTATACTGTATGTGGGAATGAAGTTTGTAGATTATACATTCTTAGCTGTTGAAGTTTTAAGAAATATGAAGAATTGTTTGAAAACTTAGTGCTTTATGCACAACTATGGTGTGTGTCTGTCTTAAGTAAAATATTTTGGAATGTCCATATTTTAGTAGAGACTTTGCCAAAATTTTGTTAAAAATTCAAACTGTGAATTGTGGATTGACGGCATAGCATTAGCTATAGCCTGATGCGTTAGATTCTCAAGTTTTGACTATGTTTAGTCATAATACAAATAAATTTATTATGATGTTATATTACTGAAGGACTTACTTAGTTTTTTTAAAGGTTGAAGTTAGAATGGATCGGAAGTGGATGTCTGCCAATCATTTGTCAAAGGAATATAAGGATGGAGTGCAAGAGTTTATTAAGTTTGTAGTTATGCATATAACAGACCATAGTAGAATCGTATGTCCTTGTTTATGTTGTTGTTATGCAGACAAAGTTAATGTTAAGGAATTGGAATGACATTTAGTGAGCAATGGGATTGATCAAACTTATACCTGTTAGACAAAGCACGGTGAGACAAGAGGTGAATCTTCTAATACCATGGGAAATAGTGGGAGATATGCGTCAGATGACACTACTACAAATACATATGATGGCGACTGCTTTGAAGAGATGGCAAATGCGGTTGAAGAAGATCTTCGTGATTGTCCTCAAATGTTTGAGAAGTTGATAAGTGATGCGGAGAAGCCGTTGTATGAGGGTTGTACGAAATTCACGAGATTATCGGTGATGTTAAAGCTGTATAACTTGAAATCGGGCAATGGATGGACTGATAAGAGCTTTACGGAATTACTCACCTTATTGAAGGATATGTTGCCGGCTGATAATGTGCTTCCTAGTCGAACATACGAGGCTAAACAAATGTTACACTCTTGGCATGGGTTATGAGAGGATATACGCTTGTCCTAACGATTGCATTTTATTTCGAAAAGAATAAGCATCATTAAATTCGTGTCCTAAATGTAATGCATCACGGTATAAAAAGAAAAAATCGGCTCCAAAGAAGGTTATGTGGTATTTTCCCATAATTCTCAGATTCAGGTGCATGTACCGTAGTTCAAAAGATGCAAAACACTTGACATGGCATGAGGATGAAAGGATTAAGGATGGCATGCTGCGACACTCGGAAGACTCTCCTCAATGGAGGAAAATTGATATTGAGTATCTTGATTTTGGGAAAGAACCTAGAAACCTAAGACTTGCATTATCTACTGATGGATTTAACCCGCATGGTGTTCAGAGTAGCTCTCATAGTACATGGCCTGTGATTTTGGTGATTTATAACTACCTCCATGGCTATGCATGAAGCACAAATATATGATGTTGTCGATGTTAATTTCTAGCCCCAAATAACCAAGAAATGATATAGACATTTCTTAACTCCTTTAATTGAAGACTTGAAGCAAATGTGGGAGACAGGTGTAGAGGTGTACGATGGGTATAGAGAAGAAAGTTTCACCTTGATGACTATGATTTTCGGCACAATTAATGATTTTTCGGCATACGGTAATTTGTCTGGATACAGTACCAAAGGTCAGCGTGCATACCCTATATGTGAAGATGGTACAGATTGGATGCGGTTGGAACATGGTAAGAAGAATGTCTTCCTTGGGTATCGTAGGTTTTTGCCTCAAAAGCATCATTATCGGTTGTGGAGGAAAGCATTTAATGGGAATACTGAAGAACGTAGAGCTCATTTGCCTTTGATGGGCGCACAACTGTTTGAAAAGGTAAAAGATTTGAGTATTGAATTCGGGAAGCCTTTTGCGGGAGAGCTTGTAACACGAGGGTGGAAGAAAAGGTCGATTTTCTTTGAGCTGCCATAATGGAATTCATTATACTTGAGACATTTCATTGACGTGATGCATGTTGAAAAAAATGTCTTTGATAGTGTCATTGGTACCTTACTCAATGTGTCCGGGAAGACTAAAAATGACATCAATACAAGGTGGGACTTGGTTAGTATGGGATTGAGACGGGAATTGGGACCGGTAAAGAAGGGGAAACAATGTACATATCTACCTCTTGCCGCTCATACTTTGTCTAGAAAAGAGAAAATGGTTCTTTGTAAGTTTCTTCACAGTTAATGTTCCAGAGAGGTACTCTTCAAACATTATGAACCTCGTATCAATGAGAGATCTCAAGTTAAAGCGTGTAAAGTCCTATGATTGCCATGTTCTCATGGAGAATTTGCTACCTATTGGTATACGATCCATTTTGCCCATCAAAGTGTGGAAGACCTTGGCTAAACTTTGTTTATGCTTCAAGGCAATCTGTAGCAGAGCGATTGACCTTGGAAAGTTGCCAGCATTGCAAAAAGAAATTGTTTTGATTTTATGTGAGCTTGAGATGTATTTCCCACCTTCATTCTTTGACATAATGATTCATCTGACAGTTCATCTGGTTATGGAGACATAATTGTGTGGACCAGCTTACATGAGATGGATATACCCGTTTGAGCGTTACATGAAGATATTAAAAGGGTATGTGAAAAACCGATCACGCACAGAGGGTTGTATTGTTGAGCGGTACACAGTCGAAGAAGCTGTTGAATTCTATTCCGACTACCTATCTAATGGTGGATATTCCATAGGGTTGCCAAAGTCTCGTCACACATGAGGAAGTGAAGGGAAAGGGATTACTGGATGTAAAATATTGACTATATCAAGGTAGCAAATGTAGCAAGCACACTTATATGTTTAACACAATGCCGATGAGGTTGAGTCGTATGTTGTAAAACACAACGAAATGCTCAAGAGTATGCACCCAAATAAGAATCAAAATTGGTTAACTAGAGAACATAATCGGGGTTTTATAACGTGGCTAAGAGATCAAATTTCTGTAGAGTTTGCAGAAAATCCTACCTCGGTTTCAGAAAGACTCAGATGGTTAGCGAGGGGTCCAGTATACATGTTATCTCTTACACCGGTTATTTGATTAACGGGTACACATTCAATACAATAGAACATGATGATCAGAGTAAAATGCAAAATAATGAGGTCTTTCTTGTAGCTCAAGCTATGCATATCTCAAGTGCCAAAGACAGAAATCCCATATATGTTAATATGTCATACTTCGGGGTCGTTGAACACATACGAGAGTTGGATTATGCTATGTTTCGGGTGCCTGTGTTCCAATGTAAGTGGGTTGACAATAATTACGGTGTAGAAACGGATGATTTGGGGTTCATGAAGGTGAATTTCAGTAAGTTGGGATATAAAGATGAGCCTTTTATTTTAGCATCGCAAGCTCGACAAGTGTTTTATGTCACTGATCCTACCAATATGAATTGGTCCATTGTTTTGTTGACTATCAAAAAAATTAGTTATGGGATTGATGATCAAGCAAATGAAGTTGCTGATACTGAGGATGGCCATTTTGTTGTGATATAATCAATGTTTGCTGAGAAAAGTACATCAAGAGAGGATGATACATATATTAGACATGATCATAAAGAGGGGCTTTGGATCAGTCGGATGAAAAGGAAAAGGGAAAAAAGTTGCATGTATGTAGGTTGTGTTTTTTTAGTTACTTGTTAAATGACTATGAATTTTACTTGTGTGTCTAATTACTTGTGTGCCTAATTTTTTTTGCAGGTAGCTAGATGGCTTCATCATTAAAGTGTTTCTCTTTATTAGCTTTCTCTCATTATTATCTTGATAAAGGTTAGGTCTCTTTTTCTTTCAAAAATAAAAATAAAAATGGTTAGGTCTTTTTATTTAGTTCTGTTCCTTATATGTTTCCTTGTTTGTGTAGATTTAAGCCTGCTACTCTGGTTATCTCATCTGAACTTCCTCTGGGTTCGGGGTTGGGTTCATCCCCTGCATTCTGTATAGCGCTGGTGGCTGCCCTACTTGCTATCACTGATTCTATGCAACTCAAACGTTACTACTGCTGCTGAAACTCCGATCTTATCCTAATGCTTGCACTTGGATATCTAGTTTCCCGCATTTTTCATTTCAGCAAGTTATCAAAGATGATGATAAAAAGCTGAATGGGCTGATAAGAAGGTGTGGTAAACCGGCTTATAATGTCGTGGTGGCAGCCTTAAAAGAGAGAAATGAATACAATCCGAGTGGGGGTATATAACTTCACCCACTCGGATTGTATTCATTTCTCTCTTTTAAGGCTGCCACCACGACATTATAAGCTGGTTTACCACACCTTCTTATCAGCCCATTCAGCTTTTTATCATCATCTTTGATAACTTGCTGAAATAAAAAATGCGGGAAACCAGATATCCAAGTGCAAGCATTAGGATAGGATCGGAGATTCAACGCAATCCAAGATAAGTTGGGATATAAAGATGATGCTCATATTTTAGCATCGCAAGCTCGACAAGGTAATAAATCAAATTACTTCAAAGGCTGAATTTGGTAGATTAATTAGTATTTGTGAATCGGTAACTAAGCATACTTGTCTAGTGGCTATGTTGCACACTAGGTATAATTTATAGTGACTTATGCTGGCTGGTATATGGTATTTTTTGTTGTTACAGGTATTAGATAAATTTTGAATGTCCATATTTTAGGGGAGACTCTATGTAAAATCCCGCCGAGACAGGGCGTTACTTTATCACGACACAGATGTTCAAAGCAATTACACATTTGACTCATCATCAAAGTGCGCAAAAGGACACACTGGTAGTGATGTAACACTGCTCCTAGGCAGTTTTCCCAACAGCAGTCACCTCTGCTAGGTCTTGCTTCCCAGGCTCTAAGTACATGATCTTCTAGTTCATGTACTATTCATCATAATATAGTATGGAAAACACAGAAACAAAGGGGTAAGACACCCTTTAATCACTAACAAGCATGAAAATAGCTTAGCGCCATGCACAGCACAATCATATCAGCACAGCCATTACAATTGTCATCCTGGACATTATAATCACCAATACACTATTACCACACTCATACTTTTGAGCACACGGTCACATACCACATCATCCTGATACCACAGACCGACACGTGTCACTGGTCTCTCGGTTGATCACCGGCCCTGCAGACCCAATTGACACAGAATACCGAGCTTTTGGGCTGATCACCGGCCCTACTAACCCAAACCATAGATCGCTGAGTATTGCGGGTCATTAACGCCCTACTCCATAGACCGATCACCAGTCTAAAGGTACAGAAGGATAAGATAAGTTAGTTGTCCCGAGAACATATCATGTTACACTACCCTCTCTGATCATTGAATACATAACCCCCATACCGGAAATCATCATATCCAATCACCGGAGCAAGGCACCGTCCCGTGCACTCGGACGACATCCCCCATACCGGGAATGGCCAAGATTGTCCACCCGTCAGACGTGGAGTCCTAGAGACTTGTCCGGATGACCGAGTACACATACCGTCGAGGTCACCAACTATCTCCAAACCACTCCGTACCTTCGGTGCCACGGACACGGAGAGCCTCGTCGGAAATACCGAGTTCACATACCCTCAAGGTCTTGGCCGAGTACACATATCTTTAAGGCCACCGACTGATCTCATTACCATCCTATCGATACCTCAGGTACACCAACCTCGGGTACACCGACCCGGCTATCACCACAAACAAAGTATCAACAGTAATATTTTCTATCACCGTCTAGGGATTCGCAATCCTCTAACTAGAGGTCGTCACCCTTGACTCTAAGACCATACTTCATACTCACAAGTATTAAATCATAATCAGAGTTATCATTATATATAACATAACCACCAACATATACAGCACAACAACCAGCACTACATCAATTATCATCCATTCTCAACCATCGTAAGGATTAATCCTAGTGTCGCTCAGGCGACCTACCACAGCCATGTTATCAATTAGCACACCAACAGTCACACAATCATAGAGCATTCATATCAATCAGCATCACATCAGTCAGCATCCATCCATAGATTTCAATAGATCATTCCTATGGTTTACAGACCTCTGACAACTGTCCTCAGCTATCACAGGTCACAACCCATTTCTTGAGGTGCTGCTGTTATCAACCCCTAGTAGGGTTAAGGTCCCCTACACATGCTAACAGTACTACTCTACTACCTAATTTCCCTAGTGATTAAGGTATTTCCCCCTTACTTGGCTTAGAAGACTGCCGCTGCCCGCGTCCCGTCGTGCCTCCAAAGCTCCTCCACGCGCTCCCAAGAATGTCTTGGAAGAAGGTGAGGAGTATGGAGGGTGAAGGGTGGTATTTATAGCCATTTTGGGTCCATCGCGTCACGATGGTATTCAGGCACAAAGGTCATCGCGTCGTGATAAGGGACACATGTCAGCAATTGCACGCCCCGGTCCACCGACTCATATCGCGTCGCGATAGAGGCTGACCAAAAATGTCTAATTTTCAGTGTTCTAGAAGATTCTCAAGTGCTCCACGCCTTTCTAGGTATCTCCCCCTTACCTGGCTTAGAAGACTGCCGCTGCCCGCGTCCCGTCGTGCCTCCAAAGCTCCTCCACGCGCTCCCAAGAATGTCTTGGAAGAAGGTGAGGAGTATGGAGGGTGAAGGGTGGTATTTATAGCCATTTTGGGTCCATCGCGTCACGATGGTATTCAGGCACAAAGGTCATCGCATCGTGATAAGGGACACATGTCAGCAATTGTACGCCCCGGTCCACCGACTCATATCGCGTCGCGATAGAGGCTGACCAAAAATGTCTAATTTTCAGTGTTCTAGAAGATTCTCAAGTGCTCCACGCCTTTCTAGGGCGTTCTAGACCTTTATTAAACCCATTTTGTCTTCAGTTAAAGTTTCTAGCTCCTTTTTATCACTTAATTACTATCCTAATTATTTTCCTAATATTGTTTTGAAAATCAGGATGTCACACTGTCAAAATTTTGTTAGAAATTCAAATTGAAGTATAAATATATACAAGTCAATGATTACTTAGTTGATATTTTCTGTATGTGTGTGTGATGGTATTTTTTGTATGTGTGTGTGTGTGTGATGTTTGTTTGTATTTTCTGTATGTGTGTGTGATAGTATTTTCTGTATGTGCGATTATTTCCTTTCTTGTGAATCTTTGATGCAGGAATTAGATCACATGTATGGAATGCGGCATACTAAAGTAACTATAAAAAAAAAGCAAAATAGACAGTGCTTCTTTGAGAAAGCGCTGTCTATTTATGATAATAGCTAGCGCTTTTTTAAAGAAGCGCTGTCTATATTCAACAATAGACAACGCTTATTTGAAAAAGCGCTGTCTATTATCAAATGTAGACAGCGCTTTTTCAAAGAAGCGCTGTCTATTTCCAAAATTTTCTGCGCTCGCCAAACACTGTTCTTTCGAATCACAATCACCAACGGGTGATTAGGCAGCGGTTTTAAGCGCTGGCGAATGCTAAAATTAAGCGCTGTCTGTGTCGTTTTATGTTGTAGTGTAGCGCTTTTAAAACGCTGTCTTTTCGAACCCGAATCACTAGTGGCTGAATAGGTAGCGCTTTTAAGCGCTAGCGAAGGCAAAAAATAAGCGCTGTGTATTTCCTTTTATATTTGCAAGATTAGATAAAATAAAAAACAAAAAATCTTAAAAAGGTAAATACAAAAAGCTATTGTTTATATGATATTTTAGGATCAATCGATAAAATCGAAAATCAAAAAATGAAAAAAAATAGAAAGATAAATAGAAGAAGTTTCGTTTGAAACTCCAGGATTGGGAAAGAAACAAGAGATTGAAATAAAAAAATCAAAATTTATTTGTTCAATTCGATTTTTCAAAATTAAGTGATAAAAAATTTAGAAACAAAATAATTAAAATCAACGAACCGTACTTATTTTTTTTTAAATTACGTGGTTTTTTATAAAAAAGGATACATATAAGGTCGAGTCTTACCCTTAAAGTCAAAATTATTTTTTTATTACAATTTTTATTCCTTTATTTTATTTTATATTATCAAAAAGAAAAAGTAAAATATTTTGAATTTATACAATCAACTGTTTCCACCAGACGGATATGTTAGGAGTAATTTTTTTTTTTTGTTGGATACCAAGGGGTTAAGCCTTAGGAAAAACAAAACTAGAAACTTCTAGGAAAGAAGGTCCCCGCGCAATCTGCCCGAAGGGCATCAACAACAAAACCAGGAGTACAATCGAAAAAACTGCTTCAGGAATCTAAACTGAGCCTAAACTTTGCAAGCCCATCTGCCACTTAGTTAGATTCACGGGGAATGTGAAGAATCTGAACCTCACCATACGTTAGGAGTATTTATTCTTCGGCTTTTCTTGCACACAATTGATTCTGAACTTCACTTGAAGACATACATAGATACACAAAAGTTTAAGGACACAATCTCTTGAAAAGTTAAGGGGCTTTTAATATGAACCCAATCCAAAGGTAGACATCATAAAAATCGGTTATTAGTGGTTTCTGCGAGTCTCCAACCACTTGTGAGGTTTTAATGAGAAAATAAAGCACAATTGAGTTCTGCCACGACAGCGGATAGTCCCCCTATTCGGCGATTGATAATACACAATGTTGATTCCACCTCCTGTGGATGTTCACGGTAGCAACTAAGAGAAGTGTTGGAACCTAAACGATTGAGAAGTTTAGACCCTCAATAATTTTGATGATAACAAAGTATCTATAAGAGAACAATTTACCTTCTCATAAGTCTTAAAGTATGTAGGAATTTAATCATTCACATTTATAACATCACTCAAGCAAAAAGAAGAAGTTTTACAATAAGATGAGTACAAATTTTTTGTCTGCAGCCGGTTCACTCCAAGCTTCTAGTTCTTATTCACTAGCGAGCGCCTGGTTCTTCAAGTACTATGACACATGGACTTAAGCACTGCAGCGAGCGTCTTATACATTCTGAGCGAGCATCTGGTTGTTTAATGAAACACGTGCTAGTCATGTTTATTCTTTCTACTCAATACCTCAGCTATTCTGGAAGTTATTCAAATTTGATTTTGTGCGCTCAATTCTATGTACGAGGAATCAAAGGTCACACTTTTAGGATAAGACAAAATTCGTACACCGTGCCTGACTGCAAATGGTTGAAAAGAAAATAGTACAAACGGTAAAAAGTGTACTATTATGAAATCTCTGAAAAGGAAGAAAAAGACATTTTTCAAATTACCTCACTCAATGATTTGGAGCTGAACATTTCTGCAACAGTAGTATTCCTGAGGACTTCTATAAATACTCCAAGCTCTCCGTTGAAGAATGTTACAGAACAGTATTGAAAAGTTATTACTCAAGTGAGCAACCAAAAAGTTTCTGTGCCAAGAACTCTGCATACCAGAACCTGAACTTCAGCGTCTTATTCTTTCTTTTAGAAAGTTATTCTTTTGAGCTTAAGTTTTTCATTCTCTCTTGTTGAGAGTTATTTGATTGTATTCAAAACTTCTTTGTGAAATTTGTATTGCCTTGTAATAGGCTAGTTCCTCAAAGGCTCGAACGTACAGAGTCGTTTTGAGAAGTTAAGAGTATTGTCAAGTTTGTGTTGGAACCTAAACGATTGAGAAGTTTAGACCCTCATTAATTTTGATGATAACAAAGTATTTACAAGTGAACAATTCATCTTCTAATAAGTCTTGAAGTGTGCATGTATTAAAATCATTTGTGTTTTATAAACTCACTCAAGCAAGAAGAAGAAATTCACAAGAGATTGAATACATTCCATGTGTGTCTACATCCGGTTCACTCCAGCTTCTAGTTTATAGCGAGCGTCCGGTAGTGTTATCTTATGACACATGGCTTTTCATTACTGTGAGCGTCCGTCTTGACTTCTGAGCGAGCATCTGGTCTTATTAATGAAGCACGTGATGGTCACGTTTGTGCTCTTTTACCTCAGCTATTCTGGAACGGAATTCGAATTTGATTTTGTGCGCTCATTTTTATGTACGAGGTATCAAAGGTGCCATTTTTAGAATAAGACAAAATTCGTACAAGGCAATTGTGAAAAACATATAGTACCATAACGGAAATGTGTACTATTTTGATATTCTCTGGAAATGAAGAAAATGACATGTTTTTTTTTGAAAATACCTCACCCAATGATTTTGAGCCAAAATTATCTACAACGGTAATACCCTCAATGACTCCTATAAATACGTATTCATTGAAGAAGGTGGCTAGAAACTACATTCTACTAAGGCTATTCTCAAGTGAGCAATTAAGTTTCATGCCAAGTTTCTGGAAACCAAAGAACTGAACTTCAGCGTCTTATACTCTTTCTTTTAGAAAGTTATTGTTTTGAGCTTAATCTTTTCATCCTCTCTGTGAGAGTTATTTGATTGTATTCAAAAGAAAATTACTTTGTGAACTTTGTATTGCCTAGTTAAAGGCTTAGTTCCTCAAAGGCTCAAACGTACTGAGTTATTTTGAGAAGTTAAGAGTATTGCCAAGTTTGTGATAGAAGAATGCTCTTAAGGAAATTTGTAATCAGTTGATTATAGTGGAAAATCTTTCAAGAATGAAGGGACTAGACGTAGCTACCAGTCTGGTGGTGAACTAGTATAAATCTCTGTGTTTCTTGCTTTACTGATTTACATTTACTTTTATCTTGCAAAGAAAAACAAGTTTTCATAAACTTTTTTCCAACGTCTGGTCTTACTTCAGCTTCCGATAACAAACAATTTTCTTACAAAAGTGTTTTTAACGTAAAGTTTATGAAAAGCTTTCAACATAATTCAACCCCCTTCTTGTGTTAATGTTCAGTTTGTGACAGTAGAATACTCTTAAGGTATTTGTAATCAGTGTGATTATAGTGGAAAATCCTTCAGGAACGAATGGACTAGACGTAGCTACAAGGTTGGTGGTGAACTAGTATAAATGTATGTATCTCATTCTCTATTACCTTTACTTCTATCTTGCAAAGAAAAACTTGTTTTCACAGTTTTCACTTCAGCGTCCGGTACTTTCTTAACATCCGGTTAAAAACATTTTTCTAACAAACTTGATTTAAAGTTGCTTTTAACTTAAAGTTTGTGAAAAGTTTTCAACATAATTTAACCCCATTCTTGTGTTCACGTTCAATTGGTACCAGAGCTTGACCTCTTGGTTGAACACTTTACAGTGTAAGAGGAAAAGATCCTATATCTACTAACATGCCTACAGAAGGTGGCCACATGAACCGTCCTCCTCTATTTACTGGAAAAAAATTTGATTACTGGAAGGACAAGATAAAATCTTTCTTTGAGTCTCAACAACTTGAGTTGTGGGACGTGGTTGAAAATGGATACCTTATTCCCACTACTGCTACTGGTGCTCTGTTATCTTGAGAAGACTGGAATGATGAGCAGAATAAGAGATATTAGCTCAATCAAAAAGCTAAATATATTATTATCTGTGCTATGGCATAAAAAGAATATAAAAAATGTGGTAAATTTGTGACTGCTAAGAAAATATGGGATTCCCTTGTATCTTATGAAGGCTCTGCCAAAGTAAGAGAAACAAAGGCTAGCATGTTAGTTCGCCAATATGAGTTATTTAAGATGGAAGAAGGAGAAAACATTAAGGCAATGTTTGGAAGATTCCAAACTCTTGTCCATGGCTTAAAAGCCCTTGGAAAAGGCTACACTACACCTGACCATGTGAGAAAGATCATGAGAAGTTTGACCAAGCAGTGGAGACCTAAAGTCACTGCTATACAAGAAGCTAAAGATCTTAACACTTTACGTCTTGAAGATTTTCTAAGTTCTCTAAAAGCTCATTAACTTGAGCTAAATGAGGAAGAACCTATGAAGAAAAGCAAATCTATTGCTTTGAGAGTAAACAAGCACAAAGCCAGTTCTTCTAAAGCCCTTCAGGGTGAAGAAGAATCAGAAGATGAAGCTTCAGAAGAAGATAGTGAAGGATCAAACGATGAACTTTCATTCATATCAAGGAAGATCCAACGCATGTGGAAAAAGAAAGGGAACTCTAAGAGACAGTTCCAAAATAAAGGTTTCAAGGATAAGAAGGAAAGCAATGATAAGAGCCAAATTATTTGCTACAAATGTAAAACTTCGGGTCACTTCAAATCTGAATGTCCTAATCTTAATGAGAAGCCTAAGAAAAGTTCCTTCAAGGGAAAGAAGAAAAAGGGTCTCATGGCTACATGGGAAGATCTGGACTCATCTTCATCTAAAGGTGGAGAATGAAGAAGAAGCAAATGTTGCTCTCATGGCAAATACTGAATCAGATTCTGAAGAAGAAACTGAAGAGGTAATATATGATTCTTATTCTGAACTTCAAAATGCATTTGATGAACTTCTTAAGGATTCCTCTACTCTCTCAATTGAGTATAAAGCTTTGAAAAAGAAGTTTTCAAAATTATCAAAAGAATTTCAAGTTTTGAAAAATGAAAACGCAAAGCTCAATGAAGGGAACCAGAAGCTGAAAATTGAAAATCAGCGTCTGATAGCTAGTCAGCATCCAGAAGCTGAAAGCTCACAAGGTAAAGGCAATCCTAAATGTAAATCAAATGAATATAAATATGCTTTTCAAAAGTTTCTTACAGAGAGTGTAACTCGAAGCAAACAAGCTTCAATGATTTGGGGTGTCAGTAAAACGAAAACTCAAGGTCTTTGATACAAATCAGATGAACCCACTTTACAAAATGAAAATCTAGCATCTGATGAAACCAATGATCACAGTGAAAGCTTGCATTGCACATACTACAAAAAATATGGTCATTTGAAAAGTGCTTGTAATGCTTTCAAAATTAAGACGAATAAGTATCGGGTAATTGGTCACTTAAGTCCCTGTAAGTGTGACTCGTTGTCACTTTAGTCCCTGAAAGCACATAAACTCCAAAATAGTCCCTGAAAGTGTTTTTCGTCTGTCTGTTTAGTCCCTGCCGTTAGCCAATTAGATGACACCGTGTAAAATACTGACGTGGCTGCTAATGTGTGATTAAATTTGGTGACTAATGGTCCATGTAAGCCCCAACGTGGCCAAGGGAAAAATGAAAAAAAAAACAGAAAATGGAGGATAAAGACATCACTTGTCTTTGTCTTTGACAAAGGAATAGAAAAAGAAGAAGACAGCGACAGAGTCACTAAAAAGAAGAAGGAAACCACAATCAACTCCACCGTCATTACCACCACTTCCCATCCGTCATTTTTGCCACCGTCAAGGACCTCGTCCATGAAAGGCCGCTGCTGTAAATGTTCTCAACAGGGCACATGAAGGAGTATTCGTCTTCTTAATCTTTGCCCCAAGTAAAATATGGTTTTTTTTCAATCTTCTAAATGTTCAATATTGCACTCTCCATGTTTGATTACTCATGTTCGTTTATGATTGCATGTTTTATTTGGACTGTGATTTTCGTTCTGGTTAGGGTTTTGGGATTACAGTCTCTGTGATCAGAATGGGGGTTTAAGATTACGCTCTGTTTCACAATGATTTTGTAATGTAACTTGGTATTTTCTATTAATGACATTTTATCATGCCTTTGTGAATGTATTATTGGTTTTAGAACAGTTTGTGAATGTATCTTGACCCTTACCCATGGTTAATGGGTGCATGTTTTATTTTTGTTCAGGAATGTTGTTGGTGCCTCTGTTCAAGAGCAACCTATTGTGGACATTTCCAGTGATGAAGATTCTAAATTCATGCCTTCATACTTCAGTGGAGAGGATGAAACATTTGATGAAGTTGATCTTGAGTCTATTGGGAATGCAAGTGATCCAAACACTCAGAGGGCTAGTGCAAGTCATAGCAACATTGAAGATACTAATGTCAATGCAATGGCTGGTGAAGATGCAAGTCATGATGTTTTGTCGGACAGTGATTCCTACCACTCTGAGGAGTTGAAGACCCCAATTAGTACAGATGATGAGGATGATGGTGGTGATAAGAGGATTTTCCCACAATTTAATGCAAATGCAAAGTTTGGCGAAGTCCATTTGGAGGTTGGGATGGAATTTGATAGCCTAGCTACATTTAAGAATGTTGTTAAGGATTACACTATATACTACGGGAGAAACATAAAATGGGTGAAAAATGGCAAGGTAAGATGTAGAGCTAAATGCAAGGAAGATGGTTGCTTATGGCAGATTTACTGTGCTTGGTCTGAAGAGGCTAGAAGCTTCCAAATAAAAACTTTCAAGAGTGAACACAATTGTTGCAGGGGGTTCACAAATAGCCAAGCCAACCGACCATGGGTTATAAACAAGCTACAAGAGGTGATTAGATTGTAACCAAATATCACGTACACAGAGGCTTATGATTATATGAAGAAGGAGTTTGGAGTTCATATCAACGATATTAAATTATTTAGATCATTGAAATCCGCAAAAGAGGTTGTGGAAGGCAGTTTTAAGGAACAATACGACATGATATGAGATTATGCTAATGAGTTACTAAGGAGTAATAATGGTTCAACGGTAAAAGTTAATTGCATTCCCATGCCCGAGGGTCCACCATAATTTCAGAGGTTTTATGTTTATTTGGAAGCATGCAAACTTGGGTTCAAGGCTGGTTGTAGACCCTTCATTGGTCTAGATGGTTGCTTTTTGAAGGGTTATTATGGGGGCCAACTACTGGCTACAGTTGGACAAGATGCAAACATGCAGAATTTTTGCATTGCTTATGCCATTGTTGATGTTGAAAACAAGGACAATTGGAAGTGGTTCCTCACACTATTACATGATGATTTGGGAGACTATAGACAACATGGATGGAACTTTATGAGTGACATGCAAAAGGTATGTATTATCTAATTCATCTAATATGTGTGAAGGATTATTATGATAAATATTATATACTGTCAGGGACTATAATGACAGTAAGTTGTCACTTTTGGGGACTAATTTAAAACTGTTTTTTTGTTTATGCAGGGACTCATAGCTGCTGTGAAAGAGGTAATGCCAGGTGTTCCTTATAGGTTTTGTGCTATGCAATTGTGGAAGAACTTCATTAAACAATGGAAATACAAAGAACTAAGAGGTGTGGTGTGGGAGGCAGCAAGATCAAAAACTCCAGCCCAATTTAAAATTGTCGTGGATAGGTTGAAAATAAAAAATGCAAATGCATGGAAATAATTGGATAGGATAGGCAAGGAATCATGGACCAAGTAATATGTTAGCACGGAGCCTAAGGTGGACAACATTACAAACAATACTTGCGAAGGGTTTAATTCAAGTATCTTGAAGTATAGAGGAAAACCTATATTGTCCATGGTTAAGGGGATAAGGTGCTACATCATGAAGACTATGAGCGCAAACAAGCTGTAAATGTCTAACAGGAGAGGACCATTGTGTCCTAAGCAACAGTCTAGGTTGCATAAGCAAAAAATTCGAAGTAATTCATGGAAGCCAATGTGGGCTGGTGATGGTCGGTTTGAGGTGCAAGACAATTGGAGGTCACATATGGATGTTGATATCTATGCCCACACATGCAACTGTAGGTTCTGGCAGTTGACAAGTATTGATGTATTTAAACTAATGTTGATTTCTTATTTACTTCATGTTTATAATTTAATTGATGTATTTAACTAATTTCAATATCATGTTAGGTATTCCATGTGTTCATGCTGTTGCAGCTATTGCATGGAGCATGAAATGAAGCCTGAAGAATACTGTCACGGGTGGCTGACTTTAGGCGCATACAATGCCACATATGAGCATTTCGTCAAACCAATAACTGGTCAAGAATTTTGGGAGCCAACTGAGTATGAGCGGCCTGTTCCAGCACCAAAGAAGAGGCCTCCGGGAAGGCCAAAGAAGCAAAGAAGGAAGGATGAGTCCGAGCACCAAATTGGGTACCACCACCCCCTGAGGAGGTTGCGACTGAAGACCAAGAGAATCAAAGTGAAATTGACTTGGGGCAATCTCAGCCTCAATCTCAACCTCATCCATTTGGATTTGGCCAGGGAACATTTGACACTATGCCAACTGGAGTTCGGCCACCACCTATAAGAGGCCCTGTAGTAGCTCCAATTCTGGTGCCATATCCAAATACACCTGGTGCCACATCTTCAAGTGAGCCAAGGTTCATGTCATTCATCCTAACTCCTATGTTTCAACCAAGAGGACCTCATCAAGCTTGACAAGTTTGGAACATTGAAGATTGAAGACCTATTTTTTGCTGAATGTAATGATGTATATGCACATGTTAGGTGCAAGTATTTTGATAAGTTTGTAAATTTAGACATAGTAGTATGACTTGGAGAATGTTGTATCTGCACATAATGTGCAAGTATTTTGATATGTTTATAAATTTTTAAGACCTGATTTTATAATGTACTTAGATATATTATGTTGGTATAAATTATTGGATTTGGTATAAATTACTGCACATCATTTCTGGATATGCTACTGGTTTTGCAGAATTCTGTGTGCATAATTCTGGTTTTGCTGAATTGGTACTGCATAATTCTGGTTTGATGCAAAATTCTGGTTTGATGTATATGCTACTTGGTACTGCATTTTTTTTCACTTGCAGCTGGTTTTGCAGTCATTTGGTACTGCATTTTGTTTTTTCAACTTACAGCTGGTTATGCATAATGCACTCATATGTTTGTTGTCTGGTTTTTTTGTGTGTGCATTTTTTGCATTTTAGTTTTGCTGCTACTGCATTCATGTTACTGGATTCATGCTACTGCATTTTGTTGTTCTTTGCTGTTGAACTAGCATTTTGGTCAGCAATTATGCATTGTACAATTGCACAATTCACTTGCACAATTCACTTGCATCAAAGAATCGCATTATGCAGAAATTTGTGCAGTTGCATTATGCAGAAATTTGTGCATTCTGGTTTGATGATTTGGTTACTGGTTTTACTGGTTGTTGGTCATTAGGTATTGGTTCGATCATTTAGGTACTGGTTTTATAGGTTTGATGCACTGGTTTTATATACTTGCAGCTTGCCATTCAGCTTTTGGGGTATGCTGGTATTGATTACAGTTCTCCAACACTTGCTTCATCAATTGGAAATTTGGTATTCATTGAATAACTTGTGAACAATGCTGGTATTCATTGAATAACTTGTGAACAAATAACTAGTATTGATTACAGTTCTCAAACACTTGCTTCAACAATGCTGGTATTCATTGATTAACTTGTGAACAAATAAATATGAATTACTCAGAACAACATCCTCAAATTGATACAAACATTTAACTTCATTGAGCTTCAAATTGATAAACTTACAAATCATCACCCACTTACATAATTCAAGTTTAGGAACAGATAACCTAAACCCTAAACTCACAATACGTAACCTCACTAAACCATAAACTACAGAAACATAACTTCACTTAGTCCCTAATTTACAGCCTCCCAATATATAGTTTGGGTTTCACACCACAAGTCATGGCAAAATACAAATTCAGGAGCAAAGACAATATCAAAAAAATCAGTTTAATTTTCCCAGCAAATCTTTCAGCATGCAGCTTCTTTTGAATCTTCCCATTCTTCATCTTTCCTTCTTCTAATACATCAAGAACAAGTGAAACAACATCTACAACAACTTGATTTCCACCATCATCTGCAACAGCTTCTTCCATGTCCTCAGCCCATACAAAGAGGTCACACGTTGTGGGCATCTGGAAATTTAAAAAAAAAAAAAGCTCAGCAAAGGAGTGAAGAATGATCGGAAGAAGAAAGAAGAAAGAAGAAAGAAAGAAAACGAATTTCGAATCAGCCATACCATCCAATAGGGACACCTCCAGAAGAGCTTCCCTTTATTCACACCTTGCTTAACCATGTAAAGAATTGTACGACCACTGCAACCACACAACCTCCCTCGTGGTGTGGATGACGAAGATGCAGATTTCGCAGCTTTCCCCCTCGAGTTCCCCCTCGATTCTTCATTTCAGCAGCCATATCGCATCCTGTTTCAATTTGCGATTCTGGTTTTGAATATTCGCAATTCTGGTTTTGATTCGCGATTTGGGGATTTGGTGATTAGGGTTCTCCTGGGTTCTAGGGTTCCTTTGCCATTCTTAGTTCCTTCATTTTCTTCGAATTGGTAGACTTTGATTTGTTTTTTCTTTTCATTTAAGTCCCTCGCCACGTTGGGGCTTACATGAACCATCAGTCACCAAATTTAATCACACATCACCAGCCACGTCAGTATTTTGGACGGTGTCATCTAATTGGCTAATGGCAGGGACTAAACTGACAGATGGAGAACAATTTCAGGGACTATTTTACAGTTTATATGCTTTTAGGGACTAATGTGATACCGAGTCACACTTTCAGGGACTTAAGTGACCAATTACCCGATAAGTATCCTTCAAAAACTAACAAGAAAGGACCCAAGAAGATTTGGGTACCTAAAGATAAGATAGTTTATGTTGTAGATAAGCTTAGCAACAAGATCAACACACCAGTCTTGGTACTTAGATAGTGGATGCTTGCATCACATGATGGGAGAAAATCATATATTCCAAGAGCTAAGACCTGGAGAAGAAGGATATGTTGGTTTCGGTCGAAACCAAAATGGTAAAATAGTTGGAATTGGTCGCATTGATAAAAGCTCTCTTCTCTGTATTGATAATGTTCTTTATGTTGAAGGCCTAAAGCATAACTTACTGAGCATAAGTCAATTATGTGATAGTGGTTATGATGTTATCTTCACAGAAACAGGCTGTTTAGTAAAAAGTAAGAAATATAACTCTATATTCTTTACTGCAAATAGGAAACAAAATATTTATAAAGTTAATCTTTCTGAACTTGCAAAACAAGACGTCAAGTGTCTTATGTCTGTTGAAGATAAGCAATGGACTTGGCATAAAAGATTAGGTCATGCTAGTTTGAGATTAATCTCAAAGTTAAACAAGCATAGTCTTGTTAGAGGCTTACCAAATCTTAGATATCAATCTGATGCTCTTTGTGAGGCATGTCAAAGAGGAAAATAAGTTAAAACTTCTTTTCATTCTAAAAATATTATTTCAACCTCTAGACCGCTTGAGCTTCTGCATCTTAATCTTTTTGGTCCTATAAGGACAGCCTCTTTGACAGGAAAGAAATATGGTTTAGTCATTGTTGATGATTTTACTAGATGGATATGGGTTAAATTCTTTGCCCACAAAGGTAGTGTTTCAAGGTGTTTACTGTTTTCTGCAAAGCTGTTCAAAATGAAAAAGGAATTTATATTTCTTCAATTAGAAGTGATCACGGAGGAGAATTTGAAAATGAAAGCTTTCAAAAATTTTGTGAAGAAAATAGCATCTCCCACAATTTCTCCTCTCCTAGAACACCACAACAAAATTGTGTTGTAGAAAAGAAAAATAGGTCCATCCAAGAAATGGCCAGGATCATGATCAATGAAGCTGACATTGCAAAATATTTTTAGGCAAAAGCAGTAAACACAGCTTGCTATATTCAAAAAAGAGTATACATAAGACCTATTTTGAAAAAGACTCCATATGAACCGTGGAAAGGTAGAAAACCCAACATTTCTTATTTTCACCCCTTGGTTGTATATGTTATATTTTGAATACTAAGGATCAACTTGGTAAGTTTGATTCTAAAGCTGACAAATGTATCTTTTTTAGATACTCTGAAAGATCAAAAGCTTTTAGAGTATACAATAAAGAAACTATGATTGTGGAAGAATCTATTCATGTCAAGTTTGATGAGAAGAAGCCTGACACTGAAATATCAGAGCTGGATGAGTTGTTTTCAGGTTTAGACATTGGTGGAACAAATAGTGAACCTGCAAATCCAACATCTGGTGGTGACAACGAAACACAGAATTCGACACAACCAGAAGCTGAAGCTAGAAGAAGCTGGAAATTTAAAACTCATCATCCAACAGATCAAATCATAAGAGAACCTGGAGACAAAGTGAGAACAAGATCCTCTTTCAAGGAGCATGTAGATCTTGCACTACTCTCTGAGATGGAGCCTAAAACGATTGATCAAGCATTGGAATATGAATGTTGGATTTTGGCTATGCAAGAAGAGTTGAATCAGTTTCAACGCAATGGTGTTTGGAAGTTAGTCACCCTACCAGAAGATAAACAAGCTATTGGCACTAAATGAGTATTTAGAAATAAGCTTGATGAAGATGGTAAGGTAGTAAGGAACAAAGCAAGGTTAGTTGCTCAATGTTACTCACAAGAAGAAGGTATATACTTCACTGAAACCTTTGCACCTGTTGCAAGATTAGAAGCAATTCATATTTTACTTTCACTTGCTGCACATCATGAGATAATTCTTTATCAAATGGATGTGAAGAGAGTGCTTTCTTGAATGGTTTCATAACAGAGGAAGTCTATGTGATACAACCTCCTGGTTTTGAAGATATTGAATTTCCAGAGCATGTCTTCAAATTTAAAAAGGCACTATATGGTCTTAAGCAAGCTCCCAGAGATTGGTATGATAGACTAAGTTACTTTTTGATGGAAAATGGTTTTATAAGAGGTCAAGTAGACACCACTCTGTGTAGAAAAACTTCAAACAAGCATTTTATACTTGTTAAAATATATGTTGATGACATTATTTTTGGTTGATGCTACTAATGAAAGCCTTTGCAAATAATTTTCTAAGTTAATGCAGGCTGAATTTAAAATGAGCATGATGGGAGAATTGAAGTTCTTTCTTGGAATTCAAATCAAGCAATGCAATGATGGTATTTACATACATCAAAGCAAATACATCAAGGAATTGCTCAAGAAACTCAATATGGTTGATTTCAAGCCAATGTGCACTCTTATGCGTCCCACTTGTATTTTATGCAAAGATGAAAATGGTAAAAAAGTAGACCAGAAGCTATGATTGAATCTCTACTCTATCTTACTGCTTCAAGACCTAATATTATGTTCGGTGTCTGCCTATGTACTAGATTTCAATCTCATCCTAGAGAATCACACTTGAGTGTTGTAAAAAGTATTTTTAGATATTTACAAGGAGCTACTAATCTTGGTTTGCTTTATAAGAAATCAAAAGATTACAAGTTAGTAGGTTTCTGTGATGCTGATTTTGCTAGAGACCACATTGAAAGAATGAGCACAAGTGGGGGCTACCAATTCCTTGGAGAAAATCTTGTGTCTTGGTCAAGCAAAAGATTAAGCACAGTTGCACTCTCAACAGCAGAAGCTGAATACATCTCAGCAGCAAGTTGCAGTTCTCAACTTCTGTGGATGAAATATCAACTTGAAGACTACTTGATTAAAGAGAGTAACATTCCTATATTTTGTGATAATACTTCTGCAATATGTCTTACAAAAAATACTATATTACATTCAAGAGTAAAGCATATTGAGATTAAGCATCATTTTATAGGAGACTATGTTCAGAAAGGAGTACTTGAAATTTAATTTGTTGACACTGGTCACCAGTGGGCTGACATTTTTACAAAATCTCTTGCTGAAGATAGATTCAATTTTATAAGAAGAAATTTAATTTTCATCTTATAAAAGAATGATTAATCGCAGCATCTTATGCATGATGCATCTTATTGTTTGCATCTGGTATGATGTCAGCATCTGATTGAAATAAATATCTTATGTGTTGTATCATTCAGCATCTGGTGAATATAAATGTTTGCATCTGGTCAAACACGTGTCAAATGTGTGCTTGTTGAAGTGTCTTTTCATCACCTACTGATTCATGATTTATTTACGTTTACAATAAAGTTTTTACTGCGTTACTTTTTATTTTGGCATCTGAGCATTTAATGAAATGAATCTTTCTATTTTTATTTTACTTTTGATTTATTTTTATTTCCCTGAAATGTGAAAAGGTTTTTACAAAAATACTTTGTTCAAAACTTCTCCCCTACTTTTCCCACTCTCCCACTACCTTCGTACTATTCATTCCCTTTGTCTCTTCTGCAACTGCTCTCTGTTTCTCTCTGAAAACCCTAAACCTCCATCACAAGGTCCTCAATATTGCAACTATGATGAACGTTTCAGTATTTGAGACAACTGTTATGTTCAACACTATGAACGATGGAAAGGTCCTTATAGAAATCAGGGTTGACCTCACTCATCTGCAAAGATTTGGTCTTGATTTCATAGACGGATTGAAGAGTATAGGCTAGAAAAACTACTTTCGATGGGAAAACCCTAAAGAAGTCCTCCTCAATGCGGTTAGAAAACTCTGGGAAAATGCTAGACTTCATGCCGAAAGTCTCCTCAAGGCACATATTAAAGCATTTGAGTTGAAGGTAACTCTGAACCATAATGTTGAACTTATTGAATGCTCTGATGAAGGAGTAACCTACTCTGAAGGTTGGGAAGCATCATTTAATGGCATAGAAATTATTGATGAAGCTCTATTTGAGAACTATCAACAATTGAAGGCTTCAAAACAACCCCTGATTGCGAAGAATCTGAAGCCTTTCTACAAAGTGCTTCACAAACTGATCTCCAAGTGTGTCATTTTGAAGGCTGGGTCTTCTGACATAGTGAACCACGAGCAGAAGTTCATTATGAGTCACTATAGGGCAGGAAATAAGGTCAATCTACCAAGGCTGATTATGACTACACTAAAATATGTTGTTGCGAACTCAAGAGTTGGATACTCTGACAAGCAAATCTACAAAGCCATTCCCTATGTTGTTCTCTTCTTAGAACTTATGAAGAAGCAAGGGATTGTGCAAAAGCTTGCTGCTTTGACAGGAGAAGACAAAGAAAAATACTTTGGAAAGGGGGCATTGACACTTTCTGATGTTTTTGGGAAAGCAAACCTAGTAAGAATGGGGTTGTGCTCTTCTCAGTTGACTCAGAAAGTCAAGGAAGAAGATGAAGTTGCTGCTGTTGGTGCTTCTCAAGCACTTTTCCCTGTTGCGAAACCTAAAAGGCAATCCACCAGAAGCGTGTCAAAAAGCTCTGTGTCTGGTGTAAAGAGACTTCTTGAGCCTCTGGCCACGTCAGCCAAAAGCAAGAAGCAGAAGGTGCCTCCTGCAGGTGTGGAAACTGTGGAACCAGAAGATGATGAGGACAAGGTCCCCATCAGAAGCATAATGGAGAAAAGGAAGGTAGAAGCTGACAAACGAACTTCTGCTTCCGGTCCTAAGAAGCTCCTGCTGCACCTCCTGCTGTGGTTCATCAAAGACAGTCCAAGCGAAGGAGAATTATCAAGCTCTTTGAGAAGCCTAAGGTAATTGAATTCACTGCTGATGATTCTGTTGCAGGCTATGATAGAGATGATCATATGATAGCACCTCCTGTTTATGTGTCTTCACCACAACCTCCACCTACCAAACCACAACCTTCACAAACAACCACAAAGAAACCACACCCACTCTTTGGTGCTTTAACTATATCCAGATCCAAAACACCATTCATTCCCTCCATCACTTCAAAACAAACTCCACCATCACATCCTCCTAAACAAACACCTAACATCACCACTACTACCTCTACCTCCATCACATCCAAACCCTTAACCTTATATAAACCTCAATCCATTTCATCCTCCATCACTTCCTTCACTCCTGAAATAGCCTCATCCCTTTCTAACCCCTTCAATCAACTATACAGATTCCCCACCACACACAAAACCACCACAATTACTGCCACTCCCACTTCCATTTCCTCACCCACTTCATCATCAACACCCTCCACAATAGATACCACCTATCTCGGGGCTTCAAGAATCAGATTAAGACCTGAAAGATCTGTCCCTATTAGAGAAGAGGAATATCACTCAGTCTATGATCATCCCTCATTATGGCATTTGAAGACCTTCACTTCAGGAGTTGCAAGGTTGGAGATTCCTGCCTTCAGCTACAATGACATACTAAAGATGTCCTTTGGTGGAAGACTTAGACCTCCTCCAAACAGAGGAATTCTTCCTCTTTCCTTCGACCTGCCTCTCTCTCTCTTCCACAGAATGAACCACTTAATCTAGAAGATTGTGGTAGATGGATCACCAATGATGAAAGAGCATTTCTGCTTCATTGCTTGGAGATGAAGCGTTATGAAATGGTTCTTCTTAACAGGGACCCCTCTCTGGTCTCAGTGAAGATAGTTCCTGATAGGCAAAAATGGTTGCCTTGGCTAATCCCTGAAAAGAGAAACGCCAAAGTCCCTCAAAGACTTCCTAGGATGTTCACCTGGGAAGATTTCAAGAAGGCACCCAGAAAATATCAGACAAGATACTTTCCTCTGGCAAAGGTTGAAGAAAGATCAGATAATCATGCAATGAAAGTCTATCTCACTAAAATCAAGATAGATTCCAAGTACGTGTGGTTCCTCTGGACTTTCAAATGCAGAGAAGGCAGAGATTGAGCATGCTGGCACAATCAAACAAGTTTGGGATACAAACTTGGTCGTTTAGCACTTCGATGTTATGCTGCAAGCTGTTGTGATAAGGCCTCCCTCCACTCTGAAGATGAAATTAGAGCAAGAAGAAATTAACTATGAACTTGAAGCTTCTTTTGGCTGGGAAGTTGATGTGCCAAATCCGCAAGTGCACGGAGTTGTCGTCAAGTAATAAAATATCGATCCCACAGGAACTGCTTTTACACTAATTAAATTAATTCAAGAAATAGAATTTGTTGTTGCAACAGAAATAAAATAAATTAAGAACGATGTAATTGATTATTTTAATAATAAGGAAAAGCTTCTAGGATCCGGGGGTACCACAATGATGCTCTGAACTAAATGACTACTCTCTTATTAACGATTGAACTCAAATGAAGGCAAGCTATCCGAAATTAGTAAAAGTTTCCTCTCATGGTAATTGAAATTGAATTAAACCCGTTAAGAAATATGATAGCTTGTTTTATCCTCAAAGGATTAAAAAATACTCTCGTAATTTTAATCCTAAGTCCGTTCTTATAGTTCCGACAACTAGGTTCACCTCTCAGTTCATCCCTAGGAATCTAACACATATGAACATGTGGCCATCAAGTTCATAAGACATATTAACAACGATAAAAATGAAATCAAATTGCATTCAAAGTAACAAATATTCATTCAAAAGACATCCCCCAAATCCTAGAACAAGAGAAACTACTGTAACATGATAGATAGAATAGAATCCATGGAGAAAGAATATCCAAACCAGAAATTCATGGAGGAAAGAGGAAGAGATTGAATTCTATCCTTCACCATGCCTCCACAATATCAAAGTTCAGACCCTAGACAAGTCTCTAAAGTGTCTATTTATAGTTTAGGGTAAAAAGGTGTGAGAAACCAAGCAAAATCGTACAAAAGCGTGCAACAGTAAACTCAAGAAGTCGCCAAGAAGACGGCTGCGTGCGTGGCACAACTAGGCCGTCGGCTACTGCGTGACCCGGCAAGCGTAAAAGAGGACGAGGCACGACCATGCTGGAGGACACGGGCCGACTGTGTGAGACTCTGTCTGGCGCTGCAATCCAGAAAAGCTAGGCACGGGCCGTGCTGCATGCACGCCCAAGCCGTGCTGGACCAATTCTTTGCCTTTTTTGGTGCTTTGGTCTCCTAATTGGTTCCAACGTCCGTCCAAGTGATTTTTCTCTGTTTCCTAAGGTCAAATACCTTCCTTTAAGCACAAAAGAGCCAACACCAAGTACATTATTCAAATATAACAAAATGTATAAATAACATGGATTAAAATGGCTAAAATAACTAAGAAGCAATGCAAAACTAACACTAAACTATATGTTATTTCGAACACATCAAATTACCCCAAACTTTGAATTTTGCTTGTCCTCAAGTAATTACTGTGGCCAAAGATGGAATGAGAAATAAGAGATGCAACAGATAAGGAACCCGAGATAAAAGCAAGAGCAAGCAATAGGCTAAAGGACTAACAAATACAATAGAGACAATCAAAATCAAGTCCAATTAGAAACTTAGGCTCTCTGAAATCATGTATCTCGCTGATAGGGGCACTCTCCTTACCACTCTCCAATTGTTTAAAGGTTAAGACATTTTGCTCATATCCGTCAATGAAAGTACTCTACCATAGGCTTGACTATTAACCAAATCTCAGCAAATAATTAATGAAAACACACAAGAATCAAAAGATCTTTCAAAAGGTTGTAACGTGGAAATGGGATTTTACTTGTAAGGTGGGATAAAAACAAGAAGGGGGAAATTCAAGTGCTAACAACATAAAAAATTAAAGCAACCCTTTTAAAGCAGAATAAGTGGAGCAATCCATTTTTTCCCTTTTTTCTTTCAAAATATTTTTATTATTGCTCCTCTTCTGTTGTTTATTTTATCCTTTTCTATTTTTTTTATTCTCCCTCATTTGAGATTTTGCAATAATTATTGGGGAGGAACTAAACAACAAAAGAGATCTCAAGATCAAGCATCAACATTCAAACAAGAACAAGCATCCAATTGCTCCCTTAGACACACTCTAAAAGGTACCATAAACATTTGACAAAAGCATGGGTACCAAGAAAATTTATTTCAATTAAGGCTCTAAATGGGCAACTAAAGGAAGCTTTCATTCAAAAATCAGAGGCTTGAAACAAATTGCCTAAAATGCCTAAATCATTTTCAAGTGTGTAAATAAAAAAATTTCAAGTTTTAAAAAGGTTTCAAGTCAAGTTCTAGAGAGCACAATCAAGAGGAACACACTCATACAAGGAGAAAGGGGCATAAAAACATGCTGAAGTATAAACCCCAATACAAGCCCAAATCTCACATTTAGAAGTTAAAATCAGTGAAAAATATCAAATCAGCGTGTCACATGCTAATTATCAAATTATCAAAAGATTATCTCTATGTATATTTAGAACACTACCTTTAAGCCCATTCCAAGATAAGATAATTGGGTTACAAATCATAGCAATCTCCAAATTCCACAATGATTATATGACACACGTTAACAACAGCAAGAGGATAGCGGGAAAATTTTGGGGATAAAATGATGCGAACAAAATCAAAAATTAACACAAAATGCAAAAATTAAAATGAGATGCAAGACTAAATGCAAAAAACAAAAATGAAACCTCTTACCCCAAGCTTAAAAGCTTACATTGTTCCCAATGTAAGGAATTAAGTTGAAGCAAGGATGAGAAGAAAAGAACTCACTGAAAACTTGGGTTGCCTCCCAAGAAGCGCTTGTTTAAAGTCATTAGCTTGACCCTTGTAAGTGCTCAGCCCGATTCTAACTTGGGGGTGGCACTCCCCTTCACTTTCCAAACTTTAAGGATTTTTGGCCCCTCCACCTTCCCTTTTGTATCAGAGATTTTACTTTTAGCATCAAGTGGCCAAGGAGGTTTCGATGGAAGTAGCTTCCTACGAGCACGCTTCTCAACTTTGCTCTTAGCCTTTTTCATCTCTTTGTCAGTCACCTTTGACTGTTGGGAAGTATGAATGACCACATGTGGCGGTGAAGGATTCTCAACGCAAGGTTTCTTGAGAAGAACCTTGATAGGCTCCTCTTTCACATCTTTAGGCACTATATCAACCCTGCAACAAGAAATCTCAAAAGAAGGTTGTTCAGCAGATTTAAACAAATCAAATTCAACCTTTTCATCCCCATAGTCAAAGATAATTTACCATTCTTGACATTAATTATGGCACCAGCGGTGGCCAAGAATGGTCTACCAAGAAAAATGGGGATTTGCTTGTCTTCAGCCATATCAAGAACAACAAAATCAACAGGCACAAAGAATTTCCCCACTTTAATAGGATCATCCTCCAAGATGCCAGTGGGGTATTTGACGGATAGATCCGCCAAAGTGAGTGAGAGTCTTGTAGGCTTTGGTTTGCCTAGGCATAATTTTTCACAAATAGAGAGGGGCATGAGACTCACACTAGCTCCTAGATCATAGAGAGCCTTTTCAAAATTAGTGTTGCCTATAGAAAAAAGGATAGTGAAACTACCCTGATCTTTTAGTTTAGGAGACAACTTATTCTGAATAATTGCACTACATTCCTCAGTCAAAGCCACAATCACATCTTTCCCTAGCCTTCTTTTCTTAGACAAAATGTCTTTAAAAAATTTAGCATAAGAAGGCATTTGTTGCAAAGCTTTAGTGAACGGAATATTGATATATAGCTTATTGATAACTTCCAAAAATTTCCCAAATTGCCTATCAAGTTTGGCTTTCACTAACCTTTGAGGGAAAGGGATCGGAGGTTGATAAGGCTTTGGGGGAGTATATGTAGACACCGCTTCATTTTCTTTTTCTTTCAAATTCGGTGTCTTAGCAGTTTCTACATCTACATCCCATTCTACTTTACCACTCTCCTTCCCAGGCTTGGGGTCCTCTGCTTGCCTACCACTTCTGGTTGTTACGACGTTAACATGCTCATTTGGGTTCACTTCGGGCTTTTCTGGAAGTTTAACTTGAGGACTACAAGAGGAGCTAGCTAATTGGGCAATTTGGGTTTCTAACATCTTACTGTAAATAACCAAACTGTCTACCTTAGATGTTAATTCCTTAATAACTCAAATTACAACTTGCCCATGTTGCCTAAACTCCTCATTTTGCTTCATTTGGGATTCAACAAAATTTTCTAGAAGAGATTCAAGTTTAGATTTTTGTACATGAGGTTGACCTGTAGAAGATCTACCGTTACCTTGCCCGGCTTGGTCCTGGTTGTTCCGGTAAGAAAAATTTGGGTGATTTCTCCAACCGGGGTTGTATGTGGAAGAATAGGGATCATTCTGCTTCCCTTGACCAAAGCCTCTAACAACATTCACTTGCCCCTCCGGTTTCTCAGTCCTAAATTGACAATTTCAGATAGAGTGTCCCAACTTACCACAAAAATCACACACAATGTTGGAAACATTCACTGCACTGACACTGGCTTTATTTTTTTCAAGCTTATCAAAGCGTTGGTTCAGGGCGTCAAATTTTGCCATGATCAAGTCAACCCATTCAACTTCAAATTTGCCCCCGCAATCTTTTTTGGGTTGTTGCTTCTTTCACTGCCCCATTGAGAATGGTTAGTGGCAATGTTTTCTATTATTGCAGAGGCTTCATTGAGCGACTTGTTCGTGAAAGCTCAATCAGCAGCAGAGTCTAAAGTCACCTTTGCAGGATATGTCAGTGCATTGTGGAAGGTGTAGAAAAGCAACCACTTAGGGAGTCCATGATGGGGGCATGCCTCTAAATACGTCTTGTACCTTTCCCACCCTTCCGACAAGGATTCCCCTCTTTTTGAATGAAGGAGGTAATCTGAGCTCTGACATGGGCTGTCTTAGAAGGTGGAAAGAACTTGTCAAGAAAGGCTTGTTCCAGCTGAGCCCATGTAGTAATTGTATTTGCAGGTATCGACTTCAACCAAGCCTTGGCTTTGCCGGTTAGAGAGGACATGAACAACATGAGACGAATAGCATCAATTTTAGCACCTTGGATTCTGATGGTGTCACAATTTTCTAGGAAGTTCTCAATGTGCTCAGTTGGGTCCTCAGCAGGAAGATCACCAAATTGATTCTGTCCTATCATGGACAATAAGACCGATGGTATGGTGAACTGGGTGGCTTTAATTTCAGGCCTTGCAATCCCCGAATACAAGCCTCTAGCTGTGGGTGCTGCAAATTCTTTAAGGGGCCTGTTATCATCATTGGCCGCCATGGTTGCAGCTTGTTGCTCTGTTTCAACTCTTCTTTGCCTTTGTTCTCTTCTTAGAATGTGAAGGGTCCTCTCAATTTCTGGGTCAGCCTCAACAATGTTTTCACTGCTTCGAGTTCTTCACATTCAAGAAAAAAAGTAACTGTAAACAAGAAGGCAAACAGATCAAAGTACCAAAATAAAAGAAAAACAAAAATAAATAAAAATCAAAACAGTAAGTAATGTGTGTGTATATATATATATATATATGTATTAAATAAAAGGAATTAATTTAAAAAGCAACAAGAAGCAGTTCCCGGCAACGGCGTCAAAAACTTGATGTGCCAAATCCGCAAGTTGTTGGTCAAAATCGCAAGTATACGATCTCGTCAAGTTATAGTATAAAAGATTATCATCTCAACAGGGAATTAGAATGATTACTGCTCTACTTAGATCAATTTGTTATTTAGATAAATGATTCGACGTGAACTTTAAACAAAGAGTGCATAAAAATAAGTAGAAAAAAAATTATAAAATATTTAAGAAAGGAATTAGATAAATAAAATCACTAAAGTAATGGGTTCACTAATACTTATATTTGTGTATTTGATTAATTTATAAAATGAGTAACAATTCTTACTGATTACCAGTCATCTATTCAAAAGCTATTAACACCCAATAATTATGCAATGTTAAAAGTTTTTCTCCTAATTTATTACTTTGTTTGATCATTCAAAGCAAGTAAATTGAAAGAGCATAAATCATCAATAGATTTATCAATTCAATGATTGACTGAAAATGAACACGCAATCCTTGATCCGACAGAGCATGCAGATTAAATTATTTCCAGAGTTCTGTTAATTAATTCAAGGTACGATCGCCGAACAATTAATTAACCGTGTAAAGAGTAACTAATTCTTTTTAAAGTAATATTACCAGGAATAATTTAGTCAAAAAGATTTAAACACTTATATCATAAATCATAAAGATACCACAGATAAAGTAAAAGATCCCCCGTCACCTCAATGATGGGATTAGTTCCTAAACATATTTGAAGATAGCAACAACATGTTTACAAAAGACATATTTAAAACTAAAACTGACAGAATAACAATAAAGTAAGACTAGATGTTTACAAGAGAAGAAGAGAATTGGGAGAGAATCAATCCTGGGGGACCTTCAAATGTCCTGCTGAGCATTCCTTTTATAGGCAAAAATTTGGGTTCAGCACGGCCGTGCTCTCTTTACAGCCTGTCTACGCGTCACCGACCTTGCCGATATGATTTTTTGATATTTTTGGTTGAGCACGGACGTGCTTCATGATGAAAAGGCCATGTTTCATGTTAGAGTTAATCCAATTTGTGACAAAGTTGTAGGAAATTCTCTTAGCTTTTCAACGCCACCAAGAACGCCTTAATCCGATAACTACAGCTCTAGATATGATTAAAATACCAACCAGCTATCCGAGGAGCGCGTGGACGCGCGTGAGGCGCGCTCGTGGATAATTGCTGCTTCAGGTAAGCATGGACATGCTTCATTATATTATGCGAAGGCTGTGCTTAGCATTTCGGGCCTATTTCAAGCCCAAATTTGTATTTGACCACCATATTGCCTAATTTTCTATTTCTGCACAATTTAGATTAAAAGAGAGTGAATTTCAATTGATAATATTCAATAATTATTCAAATCACATTCTAATATGCTTATAAAAATGATGCAATATTGGTGTTATCAATTCCCCCACACTTGAGCTTTGCTTGCCCTCAAGCAAAGTAATTGGTTTTTAATTTCCCAAAATTTTATCAATGATAGCAGACCAATTAATGGGGCAGAGCAAATGTTTTTAAAAGACGGCTTTTTATCTCTTTGAGAGAAATATTTTTCATTTGATTGGATAATTAGAAAAATAAGCACATTTGAAATCAAACTAACCAAGAATGTGTCACTCCCTTTCAATCTCTCAAGTGTATCAATGGGTAAGGAGAATTCAGACAAATTTTTCATAGACAAAACATTACGATAAGCTTGACGAGGGGTGAAAATTTAAGGTATGGAAATTCAAAGAAATGATATTTCAAGGGCTATAATGAATAATCAATTTTGAGCAGCTATCCTTTTAAAAAATGGAGCTTTTAGATATATAATCACTTTTAGACAGAGCACCAAACTTTTCTTTTTTTTTTTTCACATTTTCCTTGTTATCAGAGTTCATCATTACAAATATCTTTTTTTTTTGAGAATAAGTCTCTGCCATTTGAATATATCTGTCACCAAAACCAAGCAGCTCTATTTTAAATTAAAGCGGTATCCAAATCTATTTTTTCAATCAAATCAGAGGGTATAGAATAAAACTTTTTTTTAAAGCTCAAAGTGGTCAACTAAATGGTGACATTTAATCGCAAAACGTAGCAGGCTAGAAACAAATCCTAAATGCCCCAATCATTTTTCAAAATTCTAAAAATTAGTTTCGCTTTGAATGGTCACATGTCAAGTGAACACAAAGCCAATGAAAAACAACTCTCATGAAGAATAGGATTATAATAATCTTGCAACAATGTGCAAACCCAAATCAGGCTCAAATCCTTATATTTAGAAGCTATTTCATGGAAAAAATTTCAATCAAGGGCTCATTTCTAATTTTCAGCTTTCCAGAAATTTATATAATCTCAGTAAGCATCAAAAAGCTATTTAAAAAATTTTTAAGTTTTCGCCCCAAAATTAATAACTTCAATTTGTTCAACACAGTAATAACAAAGTGTCAAGTGGTTAACTCCCCCCACACTTATTTCTAGTATTGTCCTCAATGCTAGCAATTATAGCACAAGCACATAAGGAAGAAAAAATATAACAATAAAATCAAGTACTAAAAGTAAAGAGTGGAAAGGGGCTCCCCTGTAGAAAATTTCACGAGCATATTCTGGAGGGGGTGCAGTAGGCGAATTTCTTCCCAAAACTGACAGTTTGTCACAGATGAAGTAAGTGAAGATAGAATTGTCGACAAAATGAAATGGTGAACATAAAATAAAATAAAATAAACTGAAATAATATAAACACATGTTGCCTCCTGCGAAGCGCTTTGTTTAACGTCGTGAGTTGGACAAATTGCTTAACAGTGGTCAACCAGCGGGTTCTCCAAGAGTGAATTTTGCATTTAGTGCATTCCCTCTTTGCCATTTCTTGACCATGTGGTTCAAGTTTCTTGACCTCTTTCTTTTCGGTGGTGGAGGACACTCACAGAACGATGCAATTTTTATTTTAACATCCCCCACCAACATACTAGAATCCTGCAAGTTAGTAATGTATTTCAAAGGATCCTGCATTCTTAAACCGGTAAACTTGTTAACAACAACCATATATTTAATAAAATCACAAGAAATTAAAGGAGGATTGTTAACAGCAACCACATCGTCAATATAGTAACTAAAAATTGAAGGAGAGAGGTTAAAATTCAAAGATTGTGAAACATCATCTTCCTTACCAGATTTAATAGTTACCTTTCCTTTGTGAACCTCAATCGCTGCCTCGCCAATATTGACTACAAGAGTCTGTCCCAAAGTAATTGGGGCTTTCATCTCTTGCTCTTCATTAAGCACTAAGAGGTTTCTCTCGCTTAACTTAGAATCATTCTCTTCAGCAAGAACTTTGATCTTTTCTAAGAATGGTTGTGAGTCATGTTTAGGTTCAACCTCTGGCTTAAACCAAGTTTCAGAGTGAGTCTCAGGCCAAGTATCAGACTCGGTGTCAGGCCAAATGTCAGACTCAGTCTCAGACTAAGTGTCAGATTCAATCTTAGGCCAAGTGTAAGACTCATTCTTAGGCCAAATGTCAAGCATGGCCTGAATGTCAGACTCTGTTTGAGACCAAGTGTCGGACTCAGTACCTTCAATTAACTTCTCATCATCGATAGAAATGATGATTTCATCTTTAGGCTCTGGTTGATTCAGCAAGATGGTCTCACTTTCTCTTTGGTTTATCAATTAAGCCAAAACTGATATTTTATTCTCTAACGATTTGTGACTTGCATCTGTAGTGTTTGTTAAAATACCACAACACTCACAAACGAAAAGAGAATCCATATTTTTTTAAAGAGAAGAAAAGAAAAATTAAAAGAAAGAAAAAATAATCTAGTCTTCCAACCAGGAGACGCTAAATAATAAGTTTGTGTAATAAAATAGTAAGAAAATCTAGTCTTCCAATCAGGAAACACTACACAAAATAAAATCTAGTCTTCCAACCAGGAGACAAAATATAAAAATAAAAGCTAATCGTCCATGTAGGAGGTAAAACCATCCATGTAGGAGGTGATAATAAAATTAAAATGACAAGAAAAAAAAACAAAAGATAAAAATAAAATAAAATAAGAAAAAGGAAAATAATTACAAAAAGTGTCTAAATTAACAATTAATCATTTCGATCAATATCATTAATAATTCCCTGGCAACGGCGACAAAAACTTGTTGGTCAAAATAGCAAGTATATGATCTCGTCAAGTTATAGTATAAAAGATTATCGTCTCCACAGGGAATTGGAATGATTACTGCTCTACTTAGATTAATTTGTTATTTAGACAAATGGTTCGAGGTGAACTTTTAACAAAGAGTGCATAAAAATAAGTAGAAAAGAAATTATAAAATACTTAAGAAAGGAATTAGATAAATAAAAGCACTAAGGTAATTGATTCACTGATACTTATATCTGTGTATTTGATTAATTTATAAAACGAGTAACAATTCTTAGTGATTACCAATCATCTATTCAAAAGCTATTAACACCCAATGATCATGCAATGTTAACCGTCTTCCTCCTAATTTATTACTTTGTTTGATTATTCAAAGCAAGTAAATAGAAAGAGCATAAAACATCAATAGATTTATCAATTCAATGACTGACTGAAAATGAACACGCAATCCTTGATCCGGCAGAGCATGCACATTCAATTATCCAAGAGTTCCGTTAATTAATTCAAGGTACAATCGCCAAATAATTAATTAACTGTGTAAGAGTAGTTAATTCTTTTTAAAGTAGTATTATCAGGAATAATTTAGTCAAAAGGATTTAAACACTCATATTATAAATCATAAAGATACCATAGATAAAGTAAAAGATCCCCTGTCACCTCAATGATGGGATTAGTTCCTAAACATATTTGAAGATAGCAACAACATGTTTACAAAAGACATATTTAAAACTAAAACTAGCAGAATAACAATAAAGTAAGACTAGATGTTTACAAGAGAAGAAGGGAATTGGGAGAGAATCAATTCTGGGGGACCTTCAAATGTTCTGCTGAGCATTCCTTTTATAGGCAAAAATTTGGGTTCAGCACGGCCTAAGCACAGTCGTGTTCCAAGGCCGTGCTCCGTTTACAGCTTGTCTACGCGTCACCGACCTTGCCGATATGATTTTTTGATATTTTTGGTTGAGCACGGCCGTGCTTCATGATGAAGAGGTCGTGCTTCATGTTAGAGTCCATCAAATTTGTGAGAAAGTTGTAGGAAATTCTCTTAGCTTTCCAACGCCACCAAGAACGCCTTAATCCGATAACTACAGCTCTAGATATGATTAAAATACCAACCAGCTATCCGGGGAGCACGTGGACGCGTGTGAGGCGCGATCGTGGCTAATTGTTGCTTCAAGTAAGCATGGACATGCTTCATTATATTATGCAAAGGCTGTGTTTAGCATTCTGGGCCTATTTCAAGCCTAAATTTGTATTTGACCACCATATTGCCTAATTTTTCATTTCTGCACAATTTAGATTAAAAGAAGTGAATTTCAATTGATAATATTCAATAATTATTCAAATCACATTCAATATCCTTATAAAAATGATGCAATATTGGTGTTATCGCAAGTGCACGAAGTTGTCGTCAAGTAATAAAATATCGATCCCATAGGGACTGCTTTTACGCTAATTATATTAATTCAAAAAATAGAATTTGTTGTTGTAACAGAAATAAAATAAATTAAGAACGATGTAATTGATGATTTTAATAATAAGGAAAAGCTTCTAGGATCCGGGGGTACCACAATGATGCTCTGAAATCCTAAATGACTACTCTCTTATTAACGATTGAACTCAAATGAAGGCAAGCTATCTGAAATTAGTAAAAGTTCCCTCTCAGGATACAGAAACCGTGCTTAACCGATACAACTCATACTCTCGTGGTAATTGAAATCGAATTAAACCCATTAAGAAATATGATAGCTTGTTTTATCCTCGAAGGATTGAAAAATACTCTCATGATTTTAATCCTAAGTCCGGTCTTATAGTTCCGACATCTAGGTTCACCTCTCAGTTCATCCCTAGGAATCTAACACATACGAACACGTGGCCATCGAATTCATAAGACATATTAACAACGATAAAAATGAAATCAAATTGCATTCAATGTAATAAGAGAGTCTAACAAATATTCATTCAAGAGACATCAAAGGGCATAGCCCCAAATCCTAGAACAAGAGAAACTACTCTAACATGATAGATAGAATAGAGTCCATGGAGAAAGAATATCCAAACCAGAAATTAATAGAGGAAAGAGGAAGAGATTGAATTCTATCCTTCACCGTGCCTCCAAAATATCAAAGTTCAGACCCCAGACAAGTCTCTAAAGTGTTAAATAAAAAGGTGTGAAAAACCAAGCAAAATCGCACAAAAACGCGCAATAGTGAACTCAATAAGCTACCGCAGCACGACCGTGGTGCGTGGCACGGCCATGCCGTGTTGCGCTGTGACCCACGCTAGCAGAAGAAGAGTACGAGGCACGACCGTGCGTGGCACGGCCGGCCGTGTTAGACTCTGTTTGGCGCTGGAATCCGGAAAAGCTAGGCACGGGCCATGCTGGACCAATTCTTTACGTTTTTTGGTGCTTTGGCCTCCTAGGTGGTTCCAACGTCCATCCAAGTGATTTTTATCCGTTTCCTAAGGTCAAGTACCTTCCTTTAAGCACAAAAGAGCTAACACCAAGTGCATTATTCAAATATAAGAAAATGCATAAATAACATGGATAAAAATGGCTAAAATAACTAAGATGCAATGCAAAACTAACACTAAACTATATGCTATTTTGAACACATCAGAAGTCATGGCTCTTAACTGGATTGAAAAGGCACACCTGGACAACTTGGAACCAATTGTTGAAGCCTTAAAAGAAAAAGAAGATCAGAGAAGGCTCTACATGTTTGAAAATGAGATTCTCAGCATCTACTTTGCTGAAGTAGAAGTTGACCTGAAGTTGACTGCATCAGAAGCTGAGCTTTTACCGTTTGATGGGTTTGTTGATGCTCTATTTAAACAAAGAGAAGTTGATTTCTTGGGAATGATTGATCCTGATGAGTTGGTTTACAGAAGGCAAAAGGAAATTGAGTTTGACAAGCAGAAGCTAGGAAGACTAATCAAATGGTGTATACCAATTGACGAGTTCTCCTTAGAGGCTCAACAGAAGAAACAAAGAAGGCTCAAACTCTCTCAAGGTTACTTTTGGAACACATTAAGAAATCTACCAAGAGATGGCAAAGGGCTATCTCTTGGCCTAGACCTGAAGAACTTCCTGAACAAGCTGAATTGATTCCTGAACCTCCTCTTCCTATTGATGATGATGAACCTGTCATCATTTCCAGATCTCAGTTCAATAACTTTGTGGAAGCAACAAGATCTATGGAAAGGCTTGAAAGTGTTGTTCAAACCCTCATGGATCGCCTTAACCAATTTCTCCCTCCTCCTTAGTTTCTTCCTTTGTTTCAACCCTCTTTTGTATTTTTGTTATTTTTAGCTCTAATACTTTTATCTCTAATACTTTATTATATATATATATATATCAGTTGAATTTTAACTCCAAATTTTTCTCACTTATTTTGTTTTGACTATGATGTGTTTTACACTCATTTTGTCTGATGACAAAAGGGGGAGTAAAAGATAAGGATTGATGAACGCCTCAGTATCATGTATCACACATTTCTCATAACATCATTTATCATGTTCTGATACACATAGTGTAATTTTAAGCTCTGATACTTAGGGTATTTTACTATGCTCTGATATACACTCAGCATTTGCTCTGTGACACTTATATATCATATTGATGCTCTAATTATTATAAAAGTGCTCTGATACTTAGATGTTTTTGTAATACATGACTGTTGAGCTCAGGGGGGACCCTTGTAATTATTTTTTGAAAATAAATTGTTCATCAACCCTGGATATTTGTCATCATAAAAAAGAGGGAGGTTGTTAGAACTTAAACGATTGAGAAGTTTAGACCCTCAATAATTTTGATGATAAAAATGTATCTATAAGAGAACAATTTACCTTCTGATAAGTCTTGAAGTATGTAGGAATTTAATCATTCACATTCATAACATCACTCAAGCAAGAAGAAAAAGTTTTACAAGAAGATAAGTACAAATTTCGTGTCTGCATCCGGTTCACTCCAAGCTTCTGGTTCTTATTTCACTAGTGAGCGTCTGGTTCTTCAAGTACTCTGACACATGGACTTAAGCACTGCAGCGAGCGTCTTATACATTCTGAGCGAGCACCTGATTGTTTGATGAAATACGCTAGTCACGTTTATTTTTTCTGCTCAATACCTCAGTTATTCTAGAAGTTATTCAAATTTGATTTTGTGCGCTCAATTCTATGTACGAGGAATCAAAGGTGACACCATTAGGATAAGACAAAATTCGTACATTGTGTCTGGCTACAAATGATTGAAAAGAAAATAGTACAAACGGTAAAAAGTGTACTATTATGAAATTCTCTGAAAAGGAAGAAAATGACATTTTTTAAATTACCTCACTCAATGATTTGGAGTTGAACATTTCTACAACAGTAATATTCCTGAGGACTTCTATAAATACTCCAAGCTCTCCATTGAAGAATGTTACAGAACATTATTGAAAAGTTATTACTCAAGTAAGCAACTAAAGTTTCTGTGCCAAGAACTCTTCATACCAGAACCTGAACTTCAGCGTCTTATTCTTTCTTTTAGACAATTATTCTTTTGAGCTTAAGTTTTTCATTTTCTCTTGCTGAGAGTTATTTGATTGTATTCAAACTTCTTTGTGAAACTTGTATTGTCTCTAATAAGCTAGTTCTTCAAAGACTCAAACGTACTGAGTCGTTTTGAGAAGTTAAGAGTATTGTCAAGTTTGTGACAGTAGAATACTCTTAAGGTATTTGTAATCAGTGCGATTATAGTGGAAAATCCTTCAGGAATGAAGGGACTAGACATAGCTAACAGGTTGGTAGTGAACTAGTATAAATCTCTGTGTCTCATTCTCTATTGCTTTACCTATACTTCTATCTTGCAAAGAAAAACTTGTTTTCACAGTTTTCACTTAAGAGTCCGGTACTTTCTCAACATCCGGTTAAAAACGAAAAAACTTGATTTAAAGTTGCTTTTAATTTAAAGTTTGCGAAAAGTTTTCAACACAATTCAACCCCCTTCTTGTGTTCACGTTTAAGAAGGTATACACAAAGGGCAAAAATAAAGAGTAATAGTATGTGTCAGAGCTGTCGCCAGAGCTTGGCAGAGAAGGGGAAGGAGAGCAATTATTGGTAGAATCTGGTGGGAAAGACGACACAAGCGAAGAGGTTAGTGGCGAGGACGAAACATGACCGCACGACATGCACTTCATTTCCTCTTAGGACATAGTTTTAAAGTTTTGATCTAGCAAACCTTTTGCAGTAGCAGTGAGAATGAGACAATCACAATCGTGAAACAACACATTGTGGTCATCGTGGCTACTCTCGTTTTCTTTTTGTGCTCATGAACACAATGGGGGAGGTCTAATTGCTTAAAAAATAATGGTGAGACTGTGGGGGAGTGGAAAGTTTACTAAAAGAGAAGTTAAAGAGTGTGTTGCTGTTTGAGACGTGATGTGAAGCAATCTCATTATCTTTTGAAGCTACACTAGGCCTTTAACAATAAAAAAAACGTGTTATAACTTGCTATAATCGGTCATCAACAGGGACAGACCCAGGGAGTGGCAAGGATGGGCTTTAGCCCCTCCCTCCCTTGGAACACATATATATACCGAGTTGGAGAGCTAATGGATGCATAGTATTTATAGCCCTACACACTGTACCTTGTCCTTTTGCTAATTGTGCCTGAAGCCTAAGACATAGTCATTCGTTGCTGTGGTAACTCGTAAAAGACTTGAGGCCAATACTATGTGCCAATTCATATAATGGAAGTGTGGCTATTTTAAACCCAAGGCCATAATGTTCTGACCAAAAAAAAAAAACCTTGACCATAATGCATAAACATTATTTTGCTGACTTATGCATGCACTTAGGAATTAGTCAGCGTTCTTTAGTTACACTAAAAAATTAACGTTCTACAACTGGCTAAAAATAGGAATCCATTTTTAGTTATAAGTTACTAAATTTTTTAGCCCCCTGTTTGCGTGGAAAAATCAGCCGAGGGATTCGGCTAACGTCCAGCCGACAAATTGATTCCTGTTTAAGCGATTACACCGAGAACGGAACTCTGATTCTCGATTATGGGTTCCCCAACTGCTCTAGAAAGCATTGAGTGTGGTGAATCTACGCTATGCTAAGGCTAAGGCTAAGATACATGGAATCGGCTAAGATAAATGCTGTAAAAAGCTGATAAATTACAAAAGAAATAGTTGTTTGATTGATTGGATCCCCCTTACATTTCTCAGCGAAGGTATATATATACAAAAGAGAAACAAAAATGTAACCGCCCCCTATTGGCCATTATGCGTTCCGCACGTTCATGGCTGACAACAAGCGGTCGTGGGTGTCCTTCAACTGCTTCCTCATGCGTATCGTGGGTTAACCGCTCTCCCATCGGCTGGACAAACGATTTATCACGTGTTAAATGCGTTGAAGGCCTTCAAGAGCTAGCTTTAGTCATTTTGGTGCCAAAGTCCACGACTTGCACATATTTAACCCTTGGTCGAGCTTCAAAGCTCCATATTAATCAACAATAGCTCAGCCGATGAGGCCATAATAATCGGATATTTCCTTTATCCACACCGGCTAAACTCTTTAAAAATCAGCTGGCCTCACGATGCTCCCTGAACTTCTAACATTTTCCTTTCTAGCCTCAGTTCAATGGGACCAGTTTTCGGCTACAAATCTGATCGGCTTATCTCACGCATCGGCTATTCCCTTCATCGGCTAAAGCTGATATTTTCTGGTGATAACAATTGCCCCTACATCATTTCAGCTGTAAATGCTGGATTGATGTATCGGATAGGATTCGAGTCTCTGAAAACGTCAATCGCTAGTCACTTTATATGCATTTAATGTCGCCCGTTATGACCTGAACGACTACTTTTCCCATTAATTCGGCGATCACACGCTATCCGATAATATCTCAACAACTTTTATCGTTGACCGTGCGCATGACTCCTCTTTAAATAGCTCTTTTATTGTTCTAGTATGCTTTTCCAAATCGTGGGGTAGTATTTCTTCAGATATTTACCATTTATGCTTCTGTTCATCTTTTCGCCTTGCATGTTAACTAGCCGATACGCGTTTCCTGCGAACACTTGACTAACCGTGAATGGACCTTCCCAATTTGGTGACCACTTACCGAATTTAGGGTCCTTGACTCCTATTGGTAAAATAGTTTTCCAAACTAGGTCACCCTCAACAAACTTCTTCAACTTAACATGTTTGTTGTAGGCACTAGCCATTTTGCATTTGCTTGCCTCAATTCTTTTCTAAGGCCATTAACCGATCTTCATCCAACTGATCCATCTCCATAAGCATGGCTTGCTGATACTCTTCTAGGCTTAAGAAATTCTGTCTCACCACTCTTAGAGAAGTGACATTGATTTCCAAAGGCAAAACCGCATCTTGGCCGTAAGTCAGCCGATATGGAGTTGTGCTGGGTCGCTGACTTGGAATTCCTTATGGCCCATAAAGCCTCATCCAGAGTTAAATGCCATTTTCTGGACTTGTTTTCCAAATTCTTTTTGATCAGGTCCACAATAATCTTGTTGGTTGCCTCGGCTTGTCCATTGGCCTGTGCATAATATGGGGATGAATGTATCAATTTAATCCCAAACTGCTGAGCAAAGGCAACCACCTTATCTCCAGTGAACATAGTTCCCTGATCCATGGTAATGGTCTCTGGAATCCCAAACCTGTATATGATCTGGTGTTGAATGAATCGGATAACGTCATCTTGCTGTACCTTGACCATCGGCTGAGCCTCCACCCACTTAGTAAAGTAATCGGTTGCCACAATAATGAAATTGTGTCCTTTGGAAGAGGGTGGATGGATTTTGCCGATCAAATCCATGGCCTAGCCTCTAAATGGCCAAGGTTTCACCACTGGATGCATCAATTCCGCTGGTACCCTTTGAATGGGACCATGCAGCTGGCATTCTTCACATCCTTTGGCGTACTGAAAGCAATCGGCTGTGATGGTAGGCCAATAATAGCCATGGTGATAAATCAACCATTTCATAACAGGCCCAGCCCTATGCGAGCCGCATATGCCTTCGTGAACTTCACCCATAACCCTTAGGGCTTCATTTTTATCTATGCACTTTAGCAATACCCCATTCATGCTTCTCTTATACAATTCATCATCAAGAAGCACATACCTTAGAGCTCGTCTCTTAACTTTGGGGTCAGTGCACTTAGAAGGATCCTGTAAGTACTCGATCAACTCGTTCCTCCATGAATCGATTTGGTCTGCGACCATTACCTCGGCTGGTAATTCGTCGTACTCCAAAGTCAACAAAGAGTTCCTATATCCGGAGGCCTCTTGGGCCAGATCGTTGGCCTCCATATTAGCTCCTCTGGGGATGTATGACACCTTTGCATCAATAAATTGGTGAATCAATCTGTCAGCCGTTGCATAACGTGCCAACAGATTTGGGTTGTTGCACCCATATTCTTTGGTTAACTGTCTGACCACCAACTGGGAGTCGCCCTTTACATGAATGTAATCAGCGCCCATCATGGCTAACAGCTTTAACCCTATGATCATGGCATCATACTCGGCTTGGTTATTAGTTAAACCTGGGTTTAGCCGATACACAAACCTCCACATTTTTCGATCTGGGTTGGTAATTGTCACTCCGGCTCCAACTCCTTTCTGGGTTTTGGACCCATCAAAAGTTAGGACCCAAGGCAATAGGTTTATGCAAGTAATTGGAGATACCCAAGGGTCATCCACTTCCCCGCAGGGATGTTCTGCCAAGAAATCGGCTAGGGCCTGACCTCGACAAATTCTTAATGGGACGATTTCAACGCTGAAGCGATGAGCTTAATGGCCCACTTCATCAAGCGACCTTGTAAGACAGGCCTATTAAGCAAGTACCTAACAATGTCAATTTTGCATAAAACTAATATTTCATGTGGCATTAAATAATACTCAAGTTTTGTACAAGCGTAGAACAAAGACAGGCACAACTTCTCCAAGGGAGTATATCCGGTCTCAAAGATCATTGAGGCTTCGGCTAAGGTAGTACACCGCTCTTTTAGTTCCATCTTCAAAGATCCTGTGCTAACAGCAGCCGATAGACTCTTCAAGAAATTGCAATGTAAAGTTTCAAAGGCTTCCCTGGCATGGGGGGCACCAAAACTGGTGGACTAGCTAAAGCCTTCTTTATTTGTCCAAAGGCCTCTTGCTGTTCAGGACCCCACACCATCTCCTCAGCGTTCTTGAGCTTCAGCAAAGGGGAAAAAACCTTCATCTTACCAGCCGAATTAGCTATGAACCTTCTCAAGAAGTTGATCTTGCCCAGTAAGCTCTGTAACTCCTTTTTGTTCCTGGGTGGTCTAGCCTCCATCACTGCCTTGGCTTTATTTTGGTCTATTTCAATTCCCTTTTGATGCACCAAGAAACCAAGGAAGTTGCCAGCCGAGAACATGCACTTTGCAGGATTCATCTTCAAGTTATGGACCCTCATCCTCTGCAAAGCCTGTTCCAAATCGGCCAAGTGGGCTTTGAAGTCTTTGGATTTTACCACCACATCGTTTATGTATACTTCCATAGTCTTGCCGATTAGATCATGGAAGATAGCATTCATTGCTCTCTGGTATGTGGCACCAGCATTCTTCAAGCCGAATGGCATCACCAACCATTCATAAATTCCCAGTGCCCCTGGGCACCTGAATGCAGTCTTGTGAGTGTCCTCCTCAGCTACAAGTATTTGATTATAGCCCGAGTACCCGTCCATGAAGGTTAAAATACCATGGGTGGCAGCTGCATCGACTAACATGTCTGCCACAGGCATCACATATTCATCCTTTGGAGTGGCTAAATTCAAGTCTCTATAATCAAAGGAAACTCGAATCTTGCCATTCTTCTTCTTGACAGGTACTATGTTAGCTAACCACTCTACGTACCTGGCTGTTCTGATGAACCCAACATTGAGCAAACGCTCGATTTCTGCTTTGATTTGTGGTATCAGCTGAGGATGGTATCTTCTAGGTGGCTGCTTATGTGGCTTGAATCCCTATTTGATCGGTAGCCTATGTTCCACCAATTCTCGTGCTAGCCCAGGCATCTCATGATAATCCCATGCAAAGCAGTCTTTATATTTTTTCAGCAGGGCTACCACCTCTTTCTTATCCTCTTCCCCAAAGAATCCGGCCGATTTGCGTTAGCCGAGGCTCTTCTGGAGTTCCCAAATTGAGGTCCTCCAAGGGGTCTTGAGATTCAAAGGTTGGCAAAGTCCTCCGAATGGGTGATTCAAACTCCATCGGCAACTCCGTGATCTCGTCTGCCGATGTGAGGCTATCGCCTTGTTGTTTGTCTATCAGCAAGGACTCAGCTACGTAAGATTCAATCCTGAAAGCTTCTAGCCGGTCCCATAAGTCCTGCACCACTTGGGTGTCTTTAAACATAACAAACCTCTGTGGCTAGCCGTGGTTCGGCTAATTGCTCGATTTTGAATCCCTGGGGTGTCAAGTTACAAGATTCCCAAGATCCTTCCTCGTATTCCTCAGTAACAGCTATGGGAGCCACAGAGGGAGAGTAGAACAAAGCTTCTAGATTTTGTACCTCAGCTGGGAATGGATTGTCATCGGCTGTTACTATTTCAATTTTATCCCCTTCCCAAAAAATGAGCTTCTGATGCATGGTGGAAGGTAAGCACTGGCTGGTGTGAATCCAATCTCTCCCTAGCAGGACTGCATAAGATGGTTTGCCATCAATCACGAAGAAAGCTGACTTGATGCTCTTGGGGCCAACCGTAATCTTGGCTATCAGGATTCTCAAGGCAGACGAAGCCTCTCCCATGAAGCTAGCCATTTTCATGTTAGTTGGGATCAGGTCTTCTTCAGACTTGTTCAAACTTCTCAAGGTGGCCACCGGCATCACGTTCAATACCGCCCCATTATCAACGAACACTCGACTGAAGGCCTTGCCATTGATGTATGCTCTCACATACAAGGGCTTCAAGTGCTTCATCATGTCTTCAATTGGCCTACCAAATACAGTACTCAAAGCATCTTTTGCCGTGTCATCAGCTAAAGTTGCCCATTCTGCTTCTTCCACACATACGTCTCCTTCTAAGTGTTCGATCCGGGATAACCAAATTTAACTCGCTTGGGATCAGGCTAACGACCTCAATGGCGGCCATCAATCCGCTTCACTCATCCGAGAGATAATCCAGAATTGAATCTTCTCGATAACTGACTCTAAGATCGGCTCGTCATTACCATTCAAGCAGCCAGGTATGTGTGAATATGCCCTTCCTCTTTATCAGGTTCCTTTTCCTTCTTCAGTCGCCTCTATGTCTACCTCAGAACCGGGATTATCATTGGGGCCTCCTTGGCTTGATCGCTTTCAACTTTGTCGGGCTCCAAACCGCAAGGTCCAAAAACCCGCCAATGGCTTCGCCACTTTAGCTTCGGGATCTCCTTCTTATCTGGCCGCTTTGGCATCGGCTATCATCTGCAGGTTTGTTTCATTCTTTGCAAGGATCTAGCCCTCTACTGACCTTCTCTTCTGCGTTTCTAGTCAAGCAGGTAGCTTGAACTCTTTCTTCTTCTGAGGTTGATTAACCACCCACTTCCCTTCTTTGACATTTGCGGTGGCTTGATCATCCCCTGTGGCTTGCGTCCATCATCATTCCTTACGGTTATGCGAAGAGAGGACATTCCCCCTTCGACATTAAACTCTGCCACCCTTCTCTTAGACTTTGGGAGAGGGTCCTCAGTGATTCTAGGCATAATTCTACCGGGCTTCACCGAGGTTCCCAATTGATTTTGCCCCCCAGTCTCCTGAGCATGCTGCCTTCACTTAGTCTTTGAGTGCATGTTGCAGATCGGGCCGATCAACTCGTTAGTCAAACGTCCGGGTCTGGGAGGTTTACCATGGAATCGGCTCGAAGATGGTTGGCCCACAGCGTTTTTCGGTGACACTGGTGGGTTTTCCAATCTGTCAAACACAGATCCCCTGGTGACCTCTTGGTCTCTTTTGGATTCTTCTTTGGGCATCCAAACACTCCTGATGGATTGTTCCCCTCTTATTAGCCTGGGCTGATCAGGCCTTGAGAAAGACACCATGGCCATGGTTACAGCTGGGAATGGATTGGTGTCTACTGACATCTCGGCTATGCTCTTATCGGCTAGCTTGAACCTACCCTCCTTGATAACCTTTTGTATGGCCTTCCTGAAAACTACACAGTTAGCTGTAGAATGGTTATAAGAGTTGTGCCACTTACAGTATTTCTTGTTCATCAATTCTTCAGGAGGTGAAATCTGATGCCCCTCTAACAGCCGAATTTGCTTGTCCTTGAGCAAGTAATCGAAAATCTGGTCTGCCTAGGTTATGTCAAAGGAGTACCCTGCCCTATCCTCTGTTGACTCAGTTTCTTTGGCCTTAGCGGCCTTCAATGCTGGGCAGGAATAGATCTTCCCTTTGACTATTTCGGCTACCATCATATCAGCAGTGAGGTCGGCCGCTTCGGAGTCAGATTCCTCTGCCTCTATGATAGAGACTAAATGGGGGCCCTTTCCTCGGCTAGCCCTTCGCTTTTCCTTTTCTTGGATATATTGCTCAACTCGGATAGCCCTTTTTGCCAGTTGATTCAAATCTGTGCAGGCTTGTCCTACTAACTTCTCCTTCAACTGCGGGTGCATGTTGTTAATCACCATGGAGGTGTATTCTGTTTCAGGAAATTGCACAGAACATTTCCCTGCTTTCTTTCTGAATCTTTCAATATAATCAATAACCGACTCATCAACTTGCTGCCTGAGACTAGTTAGATCGGTTACCGTAACTTGAGGTTGAGGCCAGCAAAATCTATCATGGAAGCACCTCTCCATGTCGGCCCAATTCTGAACTGAGTTTGGAGGCAGGGAGGAATACCAGGTGAACGCTGTCCCAGTGAGTGATAATGGGAAAAGTTGAAGCTTGTGATACTCATTCTGGCTGCTTTCACCACACTGGGCTGTGAAACGCCCTATGTGCTCCATGGTAGACTTGCCATCTTCCCGAGAATATGGTGAAATCGGAGTTTTGAATCCCCTAGGGAGAGGAACCATCCGATCCACCCATTCAGAATGCGGTTTCCTATAAGCAGACGGTCCAACGGCTTTAATTGTATCCCAAGTACTTCGATGGTATTTGCAATCATTTCGGGTCTATCAAATGGGAGGCTCCTGCCGATTATCTTGTGGATTCATTTGGGCGCACTCGACCCACCGGGTCTCCAGGGTGAAGCTTTGTTGAACGACTACGAAGGTTGAAGGTATTTGGTGGAACATTGCCTAGAGGTGGATTAGTATTCCATTGCCGCTCTGGACCATATTCCCAAAACCTCCGACTGAGTCCTGGAACGGTGATGCATTACGGGGTAAAGGTGGAACAATGTTCCATGTCCGCTCTCCCCATAATTGCCACCGCTCGTAGTATATTTGAACTTCTTTGGAGGATATGGCGTGGGGAATGGTTGCGGTTGGCGAATGGTGGATTGTTGGCATTCCAATCACCGATAGCTTCCTAAACCATAACCAGGGGCCATCGGCCGCCAATTCGGCTGTCCCATATGTGTTTGCACACGCAGTAGGGCCATGCGTTGGAGCATACGACATTCTTGGCGGCGGCCGATATGTCCAACCGTGTTAATTGGCCTCCGGGCCATGTTGATCTGCCATACCGCAGATTCGCTGATCAGTGGCATCACTTGCTTCAAAGACGGGGTGGTACCCATGTATTCTCGGCGATCACCGCACGCCTGCGGGTTGGTGGCCCTACACCGGTAGTGGGCTTGGTTGTGCTGAAAAGGCCCGGTCCCGAACCACATTCGGTGAGGTGCCGCACTGGCGCGCTTGTGCATGCCGGGTTTGCCGTTCCCCAACGCAGAACTAGCCGAGTGTTCACCTTGCTGTCCTCGGCTGTTCTCCATGTCTCTCGCCTGCTGAACCTCGTTATGCACCATGGGCCTGACAATATCTGCCAACTGCCTTGACACTTGGTACATAATGTCATGAATCCCCATATCAATCTGCTGCCTGATGAAAGAAGTGGTCATGACCACTGGAGCTTCGGTATTCTCTGGGTTATTCATTTCTGCAGAGGCTGGTGCGGAGACTGGAATGTCTTCAACCACTATGGGCATACCCAAGGTGTATGCTGACTCGTTGTTCTTGCGTGGTGGGGTTCTTTTGGGATTTGAACTCGACTCCATGTTGTTGTTGAGTTTCTTTCCGGACCTCAGGTTCATACGCCAAGCGTGATCCTGCCCTGGAGAATCAAACCTGTCCTTCAATTCACCTATGGTCCCACTGGGCGTGCCAAACTTGTTTGCGTGGAAAAATCAGCCGAGGGATTCGGCTAACGTCCAGCCGACAAATTGATTCCTGTTTAAGCGATTACACCGAGAACGGAACTCTGATTCTCGATTATGGGTTCCCCAACTGCTCCAGAAAGCGTTGAGTGTGGTGAATCTACGCTATGCTAAGGCTAAGGCTAAGATACATGGAATCGGCTAAGATAAATGCTGTAAAAAGCTGATAAATTGCAAAAGAAATAGTTGTTTGATTGTTTGGATCCCCCTTACATTTCTCAGCGAAGGTATATATATACAAAAGAGAAACAAAAATGTAACCGCCCCTTATTGGCCATTATGCGTTCCGCACATTCATGGCTGACAACAAGCGGTCGTGGGTGTCCTTCAACTGCTTCCTCATGTGTATCATGGGTTAACCGCTCTCCCATCGGCTGGGCAAACGATTTATCACGTGTTAAATGCGTTGAAGGCCTTCAAGAGCTAGCTTTAGTCATTTTGGCGCCAAAGTCCATGACTTTCACATATTTTACCCTTGGTCGAGCTTCAAAGCTCCATATTAATCAATAATAGCTCAGCCGATGAGGCCATAATAATCGGATATTTCCTTTATCCACATCGGCTAAACTCTTTAATAATCGGCTGGCCTCACGATTCTCCCTGAACTTCTAACATTTTCCTTTCTAGCCTCGGTTCAATGGGACCAATTTTCGGCTACAAATCTGATCGGCTTATCTCACGCATCGGCTATTCCCTTCATCGGCTAAGGCTGATATTTTCTGGTGATAACACCCCCCATTTAATGAATTTCTGGATCCGTCCCCGGTCATCAATCGGGTTTCACCATTGGACCCATTTTAAAATTGTCCATATTAGAGGCACTCAGAAAGTCACTGTGTCATAAGAAATACTAGTAATTGGATGGGGACCAAAGTATATAAATATTGAAATCTAGAAAGAATTATAATATATACCATCGAGTTTTCAATTATAGAAAAAAAAAATTATCTCTTCATCCTCATCAATGGAAAAATCCCAAGAGACTTAAGAAACTGTACAGTTTAAAACCACCAATGCGTTTTTAACTCATTCTCGTTCTAAGCATCAATCTCTTACTAAGAAATAAAAAAAAAAATCTCAGGTGTGCTTCTGCTTAATCTTTTTATCATGATTTTTTTTTGAGGTTATATGAATGAAATAGGGGTGTCGAGAACCCTATTAAGTTTTATCATATCTTAGATTTTGTGGCTAACTTAACAGTACAAAATTAGTTTGTAAGGTGTGGAGTGTCTAAATTTCATAAGCTCTCTAGTCAATGCGAGACTTGAGTTTTTTTTCCCATACACCTCCGCACATCTAGGCCATGTCAGAGATGTATGCTGAGTCACTGCCAAGCTGGCAATGGCAGTTATTGATTGTAACCATCCTTGCCTAGCTGACATTTCAGTTGTAACCGATTTGCTTCTTCTCATCACTCTATATAAGAGTGATTCCATTGTAATCTCATTTTTCAATCAATAAAATCACAAAACAGATTTTCTCTCCTTTTCAGTTTAGTTTCTGTTATTCAATATGGTATCTAGAGCTTAAGATCCATGGCGTCCGGTGGTTCTTCTCCTCCACCGCCTCCACCGCCTCCTCCATTGGCGGTACCGCTGCAAAAGAATTCTACGCCGACTACTTTTTCTCACAAAGTTTCAGAGAAATTGAATGATGACAATTTTCTTCTCTGGCGACAGCAAATCGAACCAGTAATCAAAGGTCATAAGTTTCATCGCTATCTTGTCAATCCTCAAATTCCTTCTATATTTCTCACCGACGATGATCGTAATGCAAATCGCATCAATCCTGCGTTTGAAGAGTGGGAACAACAAGATTCGTTGCTACTTTCTTGGCTTCAATCAACGCTTACGAGCGGAATTCTTACACAGGTTATTGGATCGGTTCATTCCTATGAATTCTGGGATAAACTCCATGAGCACTTCAATGCGCACATGCAAGCGCGGATTCATCAACTACGCCAAGAACTCCGCAATTTGACTCTTCAAGGCAAGTCGATTTATGAGTTTCTTTCTCACATCAAATCGCTTACTGTTGCTTTATCATCTATCGGTGATCCGATATCTCAGCGTGAACATCTTGAAGTTGTTCTTCAAGGTCTTCCACGAGAATATGAGTCAATAGTCACCTTAATCAGTAGCAAGTTTGTACCGCTTCAGATCTCAGAAGTCAGTGCTCTTCTTTTAGCACATGAGGCGCGATTGAAACAATATCAGAAACAAGAAATTTCTAGTTCGGTTTCAATCAATTTGATGCAGAATTCTGTTGTTTCTAAACCTAACTCAGATCCAGTTAGTTCTGAATTGCAAATTGCTGATTTGGCTAAACCTAAGTGTGCTGAGGTTCATCTTACACCTAATACAGGTGGTTCTGACTCTGCAAATTCCAGTGGTGGTTTTCGCGGCTCAGGCCGTGGCCGTGGTCGATCTCATCGTGGTGGACGTGGACGTGGCCGCTTCAATGGCCACTGTCAAGTCTGTAACAAGTTTGGTCACTCTGCTGCGTATTGCTTCTATTGGTTTGATGAACAATTTGTTGCTACTATGCCTCAACCTGATCATTCGGCTACTCACTATCAACAATACCTACCTTATGCTCAAGGCAGTTCTTATGTTCATCCTACTTCGTATCCTCCAGGCCTTCCTCCACAAGCAAGGCCTTTTGCACCACAGTGGAATCAATATATGCGACCTGCAACACCTATAGCACCTGCTCCAGCATCTCCATTAGCCAATCCTGCACCTCAGGCATTGTTCACTGGTCCTGCAATTCCTCCAGCTACTTCCTGGTATCCTGACTCTGGGGCTTCATTCCATGTCACAAATAGCTCACAGAACATTCAACAGCTGGTGCCATTTGAAGGACCAGACCAGATCCGTATTGGTAATGGTCAAGGTTTACCTATCCTATCTTCTGGTTCCTCTTCCTTCTCTTCTCCTTTACATCCTAATGTTCCTCTAGTTTTACATAATCTCTTGCATGTCCCTAGCATAACTCAAAATCTCATAAGTGTTAGCAAATTTGCTCATGATAACTCAGTTTACTTTGAATTTCATCCCACCTTCTGTGTTGTTAAATGTCAGGGCTCACATAAGGAACTGCTTCGTGGAAAGGTCACAAGTAATGGTCTCTATGAATTTCCCAGCTTACTACCACAATCTGTCACCTCTTCTTCAAGGCAGCAGCCATCTTCCAATTTATCCAATTTAGGCAGTGGCTGTGTTGCTTTGTCTCATACAGCCACTGCACAGAATAACAACTCACCAATTGTATCCAATTTGTTTTCTACTTGGCATAGCCGTTTAGGACACCCTAATTCCAATGTTCTCAAGCTTGTAATGCATCTTTGTAATATCCCATTATCAAATAAAAGTGTCCTTGATTTCTGTTCAGCTTGTGCAGTTGGTAAATCGCATAGATTACCATCACATTTGTCTACTACTACATATAATGCACCTCTTGAATTAATTTACAGTGACTTGTGGGGCCCTGCTCCCATTCCTTCCACCAATAATTTCATGTATTATCTTGCCTTTGTGGATGCTCACTCTCGATTTACTTGGTTATATCTACTTAAGTCCAAATCTGAAACACTTCAAGTGTTCAAACAATTCAAAACTATGGCTGAGCTTCAGTTTGGTCACCCCATTAAAGCTGTGCAAACAGATTGGGGTGGTGAATATCGACCATTCACCAAGTTTCTCACTGATTTAGGCATTGTGCATAGAGTCATTTGCCCTCATACACACCACCAAAATGGTGTAGTTGAGCGCAAACACAGACACATTGTGGAATTAGGTCTCACATTACTCAATCATGCTTCCCTTCCACTTAAATTTTGGGATCATGCCTTTGTTGCATCTACTTATCTCATCAACAGACTCCCCACCTCATCCTTGGATTTTAAAATTCCTTATCAAGTCTTATTTGATAAGCTGCCAGACTTTCAGTTTTTAAGAACCTTTGGATGCTCATGCTTTCCTTTTCTTAGGCCATATAATAAACACAAACTGGATTTCAGGTCTGAAGAGTGTCTATTTCTTGGCTATTCTACTTCCCATAAAGGTTACAAGTGTTTAGCTAAAAATGGAAGACTGTTTGTTTCTAAGGATGTAGTCTTCAATGAAGCAAGATTTCCTTATTCTGACATGTTTCCTTCTTCCTCTTCCTTGTCCAATCTCTCTAATCTTCCTGCTGCCTCTATTCCTCTCTGTTCTGTTAATCCTATACCTTCTGTTTCTGGTTTTCAAAATCCTGCACCTCCTCATAATTCTGATCTTCAGTGCTCAGCACCTGCTACTCTCTCCAATTTCTCTCCTGTACCTCAGTCACCTTCTCATGCTGGAAATTCCACTCAACAGTCTCATGCTAGAAATTCCACTCAACAGTCCATTACTCAAGTTTCTGCAGCAGTTCCTGAGCCCATTCCACCTTCATCAGTTGCTATTCCTGTTATTAATCCTTTAAACACACATAACATGCAAACTAGAGGTAAGTCAGGCATTGTCAAACCTAAGGTGCAGCCTGCAATCTTACTCACTCACTCAGAACCAAAGTCTGTCAAAAGTGCCTTAAATGACCCGAATTGGCTAGCTGCCATGCAGGCAAAATTTACTGCAATACAAAAGAATGAAACCTGGTCTTTGGTGCCCCTTCCTCCCAATAGAGAATCAGTTGGTTGCAAGTGGGTTTTTCGTATCAAGGAAAATGCTGATGGCTCAATTAACAAGTACAAAGCAAGACTTGTTGCTAAGGGGTTCTCTCAACAACCCGGTTTTGACTACAATGAAACGTTTTCTCCGGTTATTAAACCTGTTACAGTGAGGCTCATTCTGATCTTGGCCCTCACCCTTGGATGGTCTCTCCAACAAATTGATGTTAACAATGCATTTTTGAATGGCTTGTTAAAGGAGGATGTCAACATGTCTCAACCTACAGGATTTGAAGGGGCTGATAAGTCCTTGGTATGCAAACTTCATAAGGCTCTATATGGTTTAAAACAGGCCCCTAGAGCCTGGTTTGAAAGGTTGAAATCTACCCTTCTCAGTTTTGGCTTCACTGACAGTAAATGCGATCCCTCCTTATTTGTGTACTCAGCCAATGGCAATCTATATGTTGATTTATGTGGATGACATCATTGTCACAGGAAACTCCTCTACTTTTGTTCAACAATTAATCACCAAGCTTGACTCAGCTTTTGCTCTCAAGCAACTTGGTTCCTTGGACTATTTCCGAGGAATTGAAGTTCACAACAAATCAGGAAATTTAGTCTTGACTCAAACAAAGTACATTCGGGATCTTTTCTTGAAAGTTGGTTTATCTGATGCAAAACCTCTAAACACACCTATGCTAAGTGGCTTAAAGCTGTCCAAAACTGGGTCTGCAGTAATGGCTGATGCTTCTCTGTACAGATCAACAGTTGGAGCCTTGCAATATCTTACTATCACTCGACCAGAGATTAGCTATGCTGTTAACAAGGTATGTCAGTTTATGGCATCTCCCTTGGAAGCTCACCGATTGTTGCGTTTATTCTGCGTTACTTAAAAGGAACTGCACATCATGGTTTGCGTTTTAAGCCTGTAGATTCAAAGCAACCTCTTCCCTTGAGAGCTTTCTGTGATGCTGATTGGGCATCTGATCCAGGGGACCGCCGTTCTACTCGAGTTGTGTTCCTTGGTCCCAATTTAATTTCATGGTGGTCACGCAAGCAAGCAGTAGTGGCCCGCAGCACAGCTGAAGCTGAGTATCGCAGCTTAGCTCTTGTTACTGCTGAGTTGTTGTGGATTCAAACACTTCTCAAAGAACTATGTGTGTCTGCTTCTCTTCCAGTCATTTTCTGTGACAATCAAAGCACTGTGGCTTTGGCTCATAACCCAGTTTTACACAATCGAACAAAGCATATGGAGATTGACTTGTTCTTTGTTCGTGAGAAGGTTTTGGTAAATCAGCTTTCAATTCTCCATGTTCCTGCTGATGATCAATGGGCTGATGTGCTAACCAAGCCCTTACCTGCTACTGCATTCAACTATCTTAAGTCCAAACTCAATGTGTGTGAAGTTTCTGAACCTCCTCCCCCACCTTGAGCTTGTGGGGGTGTCGAGAGATGTATCTTTGAGTCATCGCCGTCGGCGATGGCAGTTATTGATTGTAACCATCCTTGCCTAGCTGGCATTTCAGTTGTAACCGATTTTCTTCTTCTCATCACTCTATATAAGAGTGATTCCATTGTAATCTTATTTTTCAATCAATAAAATCACAAAACAGATTTTCTCTCCTTTTCAGTTTAGTTTCTGTTATTCAATAGGCCATGAGCTATTGTAGTCCAGATAATATGGTGGTTATCCCAACAACGGATCTATGATAGTCTCTTATACAATTTTAGATTTTTTTGTTGTTGTTGTTAATATACCATCTTAGAGTTTGGATTTAACTCAACCCACAAAATATACTTGTAAAGTAAAGAGTATTCAAACTTTATAAGTTCTTTTAAGACATTATCTCTATACAAAAGTGGGGCTTGGGTTTTTTCTCATATCCTATCTAACTTTAAAACTTGTAATTTGATTAGAAACGTCTAAATAGTCTATAAGGTGTGATCAAAATACTCCAAATTAAATAAATTCTTACCTAAACAGCTCATCAGTCATCGGGTAATAACAATGTAGCAACTTATTTTTATTTTTAAATAAACAATAACTCTTTCAAGAGATTATACAGAAAAGGCATTCAACGTTAAATTAATTCAAGCAGACGAATCAATAAATATTGTAACATTATATATGATGTTAACTTTATAAATTTTGCGTGCTCTCTCTCTATCATGTTATGGTGATTTTTTGACTGAATCATGTTATGATGATGGTGACCAGTTTGGAAGACAATATAACTCAAATGTTAATTGGGAGGAAAAATAAATAAATAAAGACGGCAAAATACTCAATTCAAAAGCTAAAATTTTCACAATAAAGTAAAGCTCCGTACATACTAATGTTATCGCATATTTTTTTCAACGATATTGTATTTTAATGCCTCGTCCTGTCTTTTTGGGAATGTATAGTTTGTTTTTATCCGCGCAGTCATGTTAATAAACTACCTTATCTTTACCGTTTAATATAATTATGTTTGATAATTGATAATTGATAGCTATTGCTAATATATCATATATGTTCATAATTTTTTTTTGACAAATATATGTTCATAATTTAGAAAGTGCTAATTTTATTGTCAATATATTCCACAGACCACCAGCATTCTAATTGCCACAGGTTTGAGTTTAGGAGACTTTGCCAGCGTTTGCATGAAATACGAGATATCGACTATGGTTAGGGTGAGACAGTGCATCATATGTCTGTGGTGGATCAATGCTTAAAAATATCTCAAAACTCCAATGGTTATCGACGTTTCATCTCGTCGGTAACCATTGGAACAACTGAGATGATAACCCAATTGGTACCGGTTCGGCAAAAAAAAAGGAAAAATCATATGAGTGCCTCAAAACCCAACATATTCGTTTTTCATTGTTTTTTCTGAACCGGTACTGATTAAGTCACCGTCTCAGTCCTGTGGATATGAAGGACCGTGAGCTTCTACATACGAGAGGCGACGTCGGTCATCGTTGGGGTTTCAAACTATTTTCAAGCATCGGTTCACCATAAACCATATGATGCATTGTTCCACCCTAAAAGCCGCCCGAGATACCAATGGAAACGGATCCGGCTCCTCTAAAGTGAGCAATTCACTTTATAGAATAAAGTAAGAAATTTCAACCATTGATAAAAAATCAAGGGTTCATATTAACTACACATACATAAGAAATCACTCTTGATTTTCTCATAAACGGTTAGATTACTTACTTTACTCTTTACCCACTTTAGAGGAGCCAAATCCGAGACGGAGACCATGTTATGACTCAACCATGATTGTGACGGCAAGGAGAAATGTCAGCTTCTTCTAGATCATTTCATGAACCTTTTGCGTTTGACAAGACTCAATTATACTTTTGGTCTTTTAATTATGTATGGTTTTAATTTTGTTCTTTTTTAATAAATCAAGTTTATTTTTTCAAAAGTTAAGTAAATTTAGCCATGACATCAATTTTATTATACATAAAATTCATAAATTCTAATTATTTATCCAAACATTTGAAAATTGATTTGAAATGCAAAATAACTGTTAAGGATTGATAAAATGGTTTGGTGGTTTGGGGGGGGGGGAATATATGGCGGTTGTACAGATAAGTAGATGTGGGTTCAACTCTTCCCCACTAGTATTTTTAATAACTAACTACCAACATTTGTGATTAAAAAAATACAAAATAATTGTTAAATTTTAAAAATTAAAAATTGAGGAGTGCTATCAACACATTCTCTAACACTCTTTTACCAACACTCACTCTCTTATCAGTTGAAATTAAAATGGGTTCCACTAAATTATGTGGGTCTCACATAATTTTGGTGGGACCCATATGAATTTTAACCAATAGGAGAGAGTGTGTTGAAAATAGAGTGTATCCCTAGCATTTCTCTTAAAAATTTACTGAAAAAGTTACAAAGTTTGAAGAATTTTTTGGAATATAAAGATTAAGATTTGAAGTGGAAAGTTTTTGAGATTTTTTTTTTTTGAGTAAATTTAATATTTTTATTTAAGTGAGATTTTTTAAAATTGTTTTAGTTAATTCACTTTGTGAATATTTTGAGTAAAAGATGAGAGTTTGAGAGTTTAAAATTTTTTTTTATGGAAAGAGAGTTTAAGATTATAACGATTGAAATAAAATTGTGGTATTAAATTCATTTTAAAAGTTATTAATAAAAAAATTATTGACCTTACCAAACAAAATTTTACCAAACGGAGCTTTAGTCCCAAAAGCAATGAAAATAATAGAAATTATAATAACATTTCAGTTTCAGTTTTTTTAATATGTGTATAAGCTTCCTTTTTATGAAATTTTATTTGACACATGAATACGTATATTTTCAAACAAAAAGTTAAGAGATAAAAAAAAAACAAACAAATAAAACATAATGGACTGAGCCCAAATAGGAATAGTAATTTCAGCAACAAGAGTGAGGCCCATTTGGACAAAAAAACCCAAAAATTGAAAGGCGACTGCTGAATACACCCCAATTTTTTATTCATGCACCCCATATCCTCTAAAATTTGTATACCCAAGATACCCCAACATATACCCGGTAGTAAGATCGCGTCTTTTTTTTCTCTGTTTCACAAATTTCTGAAAAATTACTGGACAAATATTTATATATAACGTTCAGAAATTAAGCTTCCGGAAGTTGTGTTGTCAAGTTGACATCTAAATACTTAGTTTTTGAACATTTAACTTAACAAAACAACGTTAGTAAACTTAATTTTCAAAATTTAAAATTGACAAATTGAACGTTTGAAAACTAAGAAAGTTCAACTTGTCAATTTTAACATCCGAAAACTTAGGAAAAGACTGGAGCTTTGGTCCCAATTGTTATGGGCAGACGTTCACACAATGGTTAAGATGGGGCTCTAGTCTCGTGAGGTGGCCACTGACAGCGATGATCTTGTGGCGCAAAAATGTAATGGTCGTGGCATGCTCGTAGGTGGTGTGATCATCCCCGTAAAGCATAATGGGGTCGAGGCAGTGGTTCAAAGGTTGGCTATTCATTCAAAGGTTGAATGACTACAACTGGGGCTACTCACAGTGATGCACATGTGCAAGAAGGAGGGTCAAAAACAAACATGCTTTGGTGGGTTCATGGAGGTTCACAATGGTTTGTTTGATGGAGATGCAACTCCGATTGAAAGCCCTAATCCCCAATCCCCAGTAACACCCCTCCCCTGCTCTTTTTACGCATTTTGGGTATGTCGCCAAGGTACTGTTATACCGTTCCTCCCTCGCTCTTTTTACGAGGTCCGTAATTGGTTTTTTTTTTCTTTGCCTCCCTAAAATTCGAACTCGGGACATCACTTTAAGAGTTCCCAAGGGAAGAGCTTGGTACCAAGGATGCTTCCATGTACTTAATCCCAGGTCGTGGGTTCGAATCCTTGTGGGAGGCGAAAGAAATACCACATGGGGATAGTAGATAGTTCTATAAGTGACACACCAAGAACCAGTAAAAAAGAATCGGGGAGAGGTGTTACAACCTCCCTTTTCAAACATACCAGCAATCCAATTGAGCTGCAAGACCCCTAACATCCCAATTGAGCAACCCATCTAGTGCTTATTGTAGTTGCCGATCTACTTTCGCCAAGCTGAGAAGATGATGCCACCACCACTTGATTTGCTTGATTTATGTTGTTCTTCCGACCTTGAAAGTAGGAACTATCGATTGTGGTTTACTGGTGTGGTGTGCTAGAGGCCTAGATAAGACATACTGAGAAAGAAGTAAATGAAACTTGGCCTCTATGTTTGGTGAAGTGTTTTGAATATCTAGGGCTCAGTATGTGCCTCCCTCTTTTCCCTATTTCTAGATCTCTACCTTTGTAGCTATTTTCGCCTGAAATCCTAATCCGTGTGTGGTGGAAGCTTTGAGACTGGTCTGTTGGACCCATAGAGAAGCATACAGAGGCGCTGCAAGAAGATACCTAAAAAAGTTAAGAGATTAATTTGCAATTTTCCCAACTATGTTGTACCATGCATAACCATATGTTGCCATTCTTATTAAGCACTAAAACAAAAATTCCATATATTAGTGCGAGTTTAAATGAATTTCTATTATATAAAGAAAATTTATTTTTTATGATATATTTTATTTGTATTTTTCATCATATTACTTTAATAAATTTGATAATTTTGTAAAAATTACATCAGCCCGGGATAGTGTTCATTTAAACGATTTTGTAAAAATTACATCACAATCTTTCGTATCCTTTTAGAATTTAATTTATATGCATTATCGGTCTAAAAAAGTTTTACACAGTCATTCAATCATATTGTATCATGGTGTCACTTTGTTATATTATTTCCTAAAATATCTCAACACTATCACCATAACGATATATGATTGGATGACAGTGCAAAATGTTTTTACACTGTCAGTTCATATAAATTAAACTCATATTTTTAAGGATCGAATTTATATGTACTGTCAGTGTAAAAATATTTTACACACGCATCTAATATTGGATTGTCAGACCATTTAATGAATATGACTAGTCATGTATTTTTAAACTCATTAAATAATGTGGTAAGAGCTCATTAGATATATGTGTAAAATATTTTTATACCGTCGATACATATTAAGTAATCTCTATTTTTAAATGGTTTCGTTCAGTATCAGACAGTATTTTTCAAATGACTTTTTCTAAAGTTAAAAATAAATTAATAATAATTGTTATTTTTTCATGCTCTTTTATCTCGCACCTCCATTTATACTTTTTTTTGGGCTAAATTATACTTTTAGTCCCTTATATTTATTTTAGTCCTTTATGTATTATTTGTTCCGAATTAGTCCCTTATATCTAAAGATTACACCAATGTACTTCCTCTATTTCAAAGGGGTCCCTTATGTTGCAAAAATTATACCAATATGATCTATTTTTTTGCAAAATAAAAAAAGGGACCACATTCGTATAATTTTTGCAACATAAAGAACAATTTCGGAACAAAAAAAAAAGGGATCACAATTAACACATAAAGGACCAATTCAAAACTTTTAATACATAGGACTAAATTAAAACATAAAATAAATATAACAGTATAATTTGGTTTTTTTTTAATTAAAAAAAGTCTCTTTTCTTCTCCTTGTTCACACGTGTCGTTTAAGAAAATATTTTTCCACGTAACAGTGCTGGGTAGCGATGCAAATGTCAATGGTAAGGTAAGAAAGAAGATAGTTTTCTTGCGCTTTGCACATTTGACCGCGGTGCAATCCAATCCAATCAATTATAAGACGGAATGAGAACAGTGAAGAAGAAGAAGAAGCAGCAGCAGCCAGATTATTCGTCATATCTACCTACCTATCTAAGAAGCACCAAAACCACAGTTGTAGAGTGGAGCGGAGCAAGCAATTATGCTGGTGTTGCTTCTAGAGTCTCCCTTTTCCATAATCCTCACCCTTCTCCTCCTCATACTTCTCTTCCGCTTTGTCCTCATCTTCTTCTTTCTCCTTCTCCTCTTCCTTCTCTGCGCCAACCTAGTTCACCTCCTCTTCGATATCCTCTCCTACTGATACACTACTAATGCTTCCTCCTCTCCTCTTCCCTCAAAACGGTGCGTTCCATCTCCCTTGTTGGTTATATTCATTTAATTAACATGTATCGTGAATTGATTATTGTAATTTTTTAATTTTATTTTTATCAGTGGTTTTTTTTTTTTCTTCTTCCTCATGGGTTTGGCATGTGCGCAGGAGATGCCGGCCAAACGTTGTGTTTTTTTATCAACCTATGTTAAGAAAAACAAAAGTTGTTCCTCGTTCCCTTAAATTTGTGCGTGCACTCTTTTGTTCTCCCAATGTAAATCACGTTTTCCATTTCTAAACCCTGTCTTAGTTTGTTGTGGATAAATTGTAATCTTATTCAGAAAGAAACATCTAATTGTGATTAACTTGGGAATAAATACCTGGTTATCCGTGGAACCCAGTGTTTCCTTCTCAAATTTATATATGTGATTATAATTGGCCACGTGAAACTGTCCCCAATCACTATCGTCTCTTCTCTTCCTTCCAGGACGGTTCTGAATTGGGTACTGAGATTGCTCTGCAATTTATCAGTTATTTTTTGACGCAGTTACCGCAATCAAATGATATGAACTGTCTAATCTTGATCGAACGGTGAATATTCTAAATACAAAATACGATCTTGGAATGTGCACTGTCCGATCAAGATCACACGGTCCACATCATCTTACTACAGTAACTTTGTCAAAAATTGACTGCGGGGAATCCTGAAACAGAAAGCAAGAACATTGATTCTTGTAATGGTGAAATTCCAGAGGAAATTTGGGCAACTTTTGGAGTTTGTGTGGTGTCTTCTTACAAATACAGAGTACATATAATTTCAATGCTAGGGGAAATTTGTGGTCCATACTTCCCAGTTCACATGATTGTTGATAGTAGACTTAAAAGAGTCCTTTTGCACGGTATCGCTGTTTCCTTAAAGCCTAAAGAGTTGAAGTTATGGATTCAAATAATCAATGTTTGCTCTGAAAATAGAAGATTATTGAAAAAGGGATAGTGGAAGGTTTTCAGGTTGAGATGCAGCACACGTATTGTTGTATATTAGAAAATGTTATTCACCTGATGAAAATCTCCTGTCTGACTTTCCTGTCATATTCTCTGTTTCTCATCAATGATAATTTGCCACATAATAAAATAAAATTATAACTTATTAACGCATATACAGATCCCCAGTTTTTGATTAGTAGAAGACAGAGTGACAACATTTTTTGGAACACCAGATGTTTATTCTTATTCACTTCATAATTTCAAGCAAATCGAATCTCCTCTTTTATGCGGATTTATTTAAGGAAAAAACTTATGTTATTTCATTTGGTTTAGGCATTTTATGTATGTTTTTTCAAGCCTACAATGTTATCCCAACACTACTAATTTAGCATATTTGTCATGTTTTGGTGTTTTGAGTGACACATGGATGACTCATTAGTTATTTTGATAATTATAAATTTACGGAATATTTCATTGGTCAATAGATATGCATATCAATATGTGTTAATAATAATATGTCATTTTGAAAAATTAGTGTGATAAAATATTTGAAATGCAGAATCAAATTCTTTAAAACAACATTAAATATTAAAACACGATAAAATAATACATAATATAACACAGTAAAAATACAAAAAGACGGATACGGTAGTGCTCGTCTTACCGCTAATATGAATAAACATAAGTAGACAGTTTCACAATACACTATTTTGAAAATAACTGGTTTTTTTTTAGAGAAAATAGATGAAATAGACAAATAAAAATTGACATAAGTTTTGTCTTTTATTTAAACCTTCTATATGGGTTGTGTACATAACCGTTCGGGCCCCTTCAGGTAAAATCAGAAAGAGGAGTACTCTGATATTTCAAGTACCACTTGTTGGTTGTGTTGTGTGTGTGTGTTTGCAATGATTGCTTCTATTGCATTCACTTTCGTCACTTTTCAAAAGGATTTACTGCTGTAAATTGTCCTTTACTGTTGCCTCTCTCCCAATAGAGTAATATTTAAACCTAAAAGATCTATTATTTGATTTTGACCCTTTTTTTTACTGTTTTCACTTTTTCCAAGTCAAACAAAAACCTGTGTGTGTATTTTTTATACGATGTCGACCTCGGGTGTCGATTTTAGTTGTCAGAATATCAATGCGCTATATATATGGTTATGTATTATTGCACTTCATCTAAAAAGTCTTGTTAGTAGTCGCTATCGTGATCATGATGTATAACTTTTTGTTTAATTTTAATTTGTTTTCCCTTTTATTTATTTTAACAATAAAAAGCCACGGATCCCTTTATTCCTTCAAATCCATATGCATTATGATTCGTAATAAATAGCAACTCTCAAAATTATGAGAAATGATTTTCCGACAATAAAAAGTTGTCGAACACCGTATTTTTATATGGTTTTTTGCCTTTTTTTTCCTTTTTCGACACGTACGTTGAGATACTTTGTCTTTGTTTCTTTGCTGGTCGTCGACTACGGTGTCGACTTGCTGGTTGTCGAAATAACACACCAAAATTATATATGCATATGGCAAACCCAAAAAGCTATGTCATTTTTTATTCTCCTTCGTATATTGTTCTCACGAGTTCAACAAAAAAATGTATTTGCTCAAATGTTTGGTCAATGTTGAATTTTACGTTCTTTTTACTTATTTTGCATAAGAAACTAGTATAGAACCCGTGCTATGCACGGGAAATATTATTATCTTTTTGTTATAAAAAATATTTCAATCCAATTATATCATATAAGAAATACTATATTAGTAATTATTAATTTTTAATGATATTATAATACCGTACTTACTATTGTGTAATTATTAAGTGCCTAATATCGATAGGTAACAAAACTAATATCAATCATGGTGATACCACCTCGATCAATCGGGTGGTGCATACCACCCAAATAATTTATGAGTTAATGTTTAAATTAGATATTATACAAATTATATTGTCCTTTGTGTGTGTGTGATGCACGTTTATCATAAAAATATTATATAGAAAAGTATTGCATTATCGACTCTCAATTATGTAATTACATAAGCGTTATACATACATTTACAAATTGTAAATACAAAATAGTATACAATATGTCGTTTTTTGATGGCAAAATAATAAATAGTTTATTTAATTACTGAAAACAAAGTTTATTCACAATTTAGATTTTGAATTAATGCTACATTGTACTAAAAATATATTAATGTATTATTTCTAGTAAATCGTTCATTAATGGTAAATAAAATAATAATTAACCTGTGTCATGCACAAGTATATTTATACTATTGAAAATTGTTATACAAAATAATCTATATTTTGTACGTTAATAGTAGCACGATGCATGCAGTGTACTACTTATATTGAATTATAAGTAATTAATGGGTAATATTTGCATAATTTGAATAATAAATTTAAACTATTGAAACTTTATACTAATTTGTTAGGTTTCTGCATAAATCATATCATATTTTGTGGTTAGGGTCTTCTTCGCATACTCGATCATTGAATGATGATGACACTAACGAGTATACCGCAGCGGAGTCAGGCCATACATATATTATATCTTTGGTCAAGACAACGCACAATGTGCATTTAAAAATATATATTTTATGTCAAAAAATTATATTAATGTATATCATTTATTAAAATATTCATTTAGATGAATTTATATATTAGTATTATTTATTGTGAGATATTCAATCTGCCACATATATGTAAATTTTCTAAAACGTGTGCAATAATTATATAATAAAATATTAAATAGTGATGGTCCGTGCTCTGCATGAAATGCCCGATAGAGGCTTCGACCAAAAGCATTTTCAAATATGCTCCTACGCCTGCTACGGTGGGCTAGGATACCCACTTCTTCTTTCCTGTTGTTGTTCTCCACCGTGATCTCCAAGGCCCGTTATGCCATTTCGCATTTGTCATATCCTTGAAAGTGATAAAAGAAATTAAGGGTTAGAATGAGGAATAAAAGAAAGAAGCAAGAGAAAGGAAGAAATAGGGAAGTAGTATTAGATACTGAAGAGCTGAAATAGAAGAAAATCAGCCCGAAATAGGATAAATTACGCATGAATCAAATGTCTGTTCTCGTATGTGACATGTTGAAATTTGAATGGTTTGTTTCTACCATTTAAATTCTTTATTCATTGATTCACCAAAAGGATTCCACTGACTAATGTTGCTAGACATGCTCTGGGTGAAGACAAAGGAGAGATATTGGAATTATATTTTATGATTATTTCTTTTATTCTAAAATTAGATCATATATTTTTTGAATTATTGTCGTGATCAGCATGAAAATTGATTTTTTTTTTGAAATCTTTCCATTAATGGTCTTGTTATGTGGTCAGTTATCAAAATCCAGTGGTATTCGATTTAGATTTTTTTCAACTTAAAAAAAAAAGTCTTTTAGTATTCAAAAACACATAAATTTCAATGGATTATCTTCTAGGGTAGATTTTGTGTGACATTTTAGTGAAATATATAAATACCACACTCATCCAAAAATCCGGCCCAAACCCTTGAGACTTTTCTATTATCTCATTTTCTCTTTCCAGACCTGTTTCTCCCCCCACCCCACAACACAGTGTAGGGCCTCAAAACAACCTGAACCAAGAATTGTGAGTTCTCTCTCTGTTATCTTTTCCTTATCCACCACTCATTCATCAGTTATTAAATTCTCTTTTTTTCCGAATCCTATGTAGTCTGTACTCTGTACACATTTTGAACAATCGATAATGTGCTACGTTTTAGTTTGTGCTACGTTTTGATTTCAAAAGCATATCGTGTCTACAACCATTTGCTTTTGACTCAACTATAGTGCAATTATAATCGCAACTAAAAGTCTAAAACTTAAGCTGAATTTATGTTAAAAAATAATAAATCACATAAAGGGCCAGCTTTGAATTGTAAAAAGGGGACTGAAACCAAAACTCAATGAAATACAATTAGATGAATAAGCATAAAAGAATGCTAATAGAACATGAAAGAAAATTAGCTGCATCAAACTATTATAATATCTGAAAGTTAGCCATTATTATCTACATGCAACCTCTGTTGAAAACTCATAAAGACACTATGTATATATATAGTAACCACATAAGTTCTATTCTTCGGAAGTCTGGATGTCATGCTATAGCCATCATGAGTAACTAACTGTCTACATTTTGGCTTGCTGCAAATTCACAAAAATAATAGAAAAAAAAATAAATAAGCATATATAATAAATTTTATAATTATAGTAGATGTTTACATGAAGAAGTGATTTTCAACAATGAGAGAGGAGAGTTATAATTCTGAATGGATTAAAAAATATCTACAAAGAACTTCCATGATTTGTTGAATAAAAATGTTATAGAGGTGATGTGACTGTATACAAATGAGTGTGTGGAAAGACTAATAGCAAAGCTACAAAAAGAATTGTTCAAACCCATCAAAATTCAACCAAAACCAAGTCGAAAAGCAACCCAGAAGCCCTATAACCATCCACTCGATCTGAGATATCAGATATCGATTTGTTAGTAGCTACGAGCTTCTCTTCTTACTATAGTAGCTTGGCTCCTTACTTTATCTAAATTCGCTTTTTTAGCTTTGACAGACTTCTCTTCCGGCAACATAACCTGAAACATATGCAAGTGTAGAAGTAGAACTTTAAAAGGAAGAGGGCGAGGGATCCAATCCCAAAACCTGAAAATGTTAGCAGACCACCCATGATAAGACCAGGACCAATGTGAGCTTTATGGTCTATGCCAAATTCCCCTTCATTAATGCAACAAAAAAAATGCATTTACGGTTTTGATTATTAATTAGAACAAATAGGATCTATAACAAAAAATACATTTACATGTAGTAAGTCAAAATGGCCCTTCAGAACAAAAGGGAAATGCATGACTTTGATCATTAGAAAAAATACTGATACAAAACATGCATTTTCGGTAATTAACAAAAATGTTTTTACATCGAAAAGAAAGATTTTCTACTGATATATATATATGGACTCATAACAGTTTCCATATAAATGGTCTTTAGTATCTCTTCGTCAATTCAATTGGCTCCACAACGTTGTCCTCTTCTAGCATCACAAACGTTGCCCTCAAAGAGGATGAGGCCAGTTTTAATTTAATTGCCCTTAGGTCCTCCATTTCAGCACACATAGAAAAGATGATGAGGCCAGAAAAACTTGTTTCAAGTTCAAAATGGGGAGAGAGATTCATGGGAGTCTTTGCAATGATGCATTGTGATTGAGATGCCAGAATTTAAGCACCACTGTAAGTCATTTATGATCATGAGAGAGGAGAGCAAATGAATTTAAATTTACAATAATACAATACTGAGACAAGTCATCAAATGTGCATAAATTAGATTACAATTCTGTGTTTAGGATTTTAATACGTACAATGACAAATAGTACAAATAGTACATATAGCTACAATTTGAAATATTTTCTTATTTGCCTTTGTTGAATTCAAATTGTGTAACCCTCTAAAAAAATTCAAATTGGGTAATAACACCATATTAATATGAAAGCAGAAATGCATGTATAATTTAGATTTGTTGAAATCCTGGCATAGTATAGCTGGTCCCAATTTAGTTTCATACCTATTTTATTCTTCCAAATAATTTTTAAAATCGTATGTTATCATTTGTATTTGCTGTAATTAGCGGTGCATAACTACTGTAACATTTCCTTTATATTATCGATTGAATGAATAGAAAATTGTATGTATTTAATAGGTATATTTTTTTTGATAAGCTATTTAATAGGTATATTATTAGTAATTATTCACAGAGACAAAGGGTCTGTGTGATTTTATTTAATTTCAAAAATCAAATTGATGTCATGTAGGGAAACATTAGCCTAATCACCTCTTGAAATGTGGTTAATAAGATGTTACTGATGTGGAAGGCATAAGAGAAAGACATGTGTAAATATTGCTTTTAGGATTATTCTTAATAAAAAAAATTAACATTTTTATGAAATACTACTGTTAAAAAAACTAATTTTTTTTGGGTTTAAGAATCACCCTAATTAGGCCTTTGGCCCGAGTGGTCTGCCAGAGTATCCCCACGGGTTCGGTCCTTTGAACCGCCTATTGGACTAATCTCCGGTTCGGGATTCAGTATTGCTTAAGGCGACGCCCTCCCAAGGATGTGTTTTTTGTGGGAATCGAACCCAGGTCCTTTCTACCACAAGCTCAGCGTCGCAAACCAACTGAGCCACACCACTTTGGTATTAGAAAAAAAAACCAATTTGAATAAAACATGAATTAAATATCATTATTCTCACAATTATTGCTTGTACATCGTAATTAATTTTGCAATGTTGTAATTCCATTTTTGTTTTTTTGTTACTATATTTAGGCTGACAAGTAAATGTGTTTATTAATTCTATATGACATTTATTTCGTTTTTATTTTTTTATATTTTTTAATTGCTGACACGTGAGCTGTATTTAATGCTCAGTTTATGTGAGCCTGACACGTGGCTTAAGCTCCAAATGCTTGTTCTCAAATGTATAATTTGAGATTATCTTTTAGAATTTAATTTAGTTCTTTTTGTATGGTTAATATTATACCTAAAATTAATTAATTCTGCACCCAACAGATGCTGATTACAGTGTAACTTAAGTGAATTTTACCAAACCACTAATTTTGACGTGATCTCACATCCTTCTATACATTTGCGATTCTAGTCGAAGATAAATAACAATTAATTCGCTAATGTCTTGATCCGAGGTGGACCTCGAAGGTGGCTAGAGCAAGGCATCGAGGGCAAAGTTCATGGAGGAGCACGATGGCGTAGCGGGCGGTGTGGTACCTGCAAACACTGATGCCAAAGTCAGTTTCGGCTCAGAGGTGAGAGATAAGAAATAAAGCGTACCTGAGCCAGAGAAGAGGGTCTCCTTATATAGCCAAGGTGGTGACGTGGTTTTGGTGGAAAAACCGTTTGAAGGTGCAATAACCTGACGCAGGATGTAGCGTGATGTGCGGATCACTGTTGGATTGATCTCGTGGCGATAAAGTGGTAGCTTCTCGGATACTCAATTCTTACGTCGACCAATTAGATGAGCCCATTTCGGATTGGGTCTTGGCCCAGTCCGAAACATATCTAAATATATTTGAAATTCAATATCAATTTGTTTGTAGTATTTTTTATTCGACTATTTTAAAATAAAAATGTTTTTTACAAATCTAACATAAAGAAAACCACTGTCTTTTATGAAATATTCAACATTTAAAATGGTACACACTCTTTCATTGCCTACTGATTTACTATTTCGAAAAATTGAATGATAGAAATTAGTTTTGTCAATTTTTTTTATCGGTTCATGATTTTTTTGTAATAAAAAGTAAATTAAAAGGATGTTCCAAAAAAAAACAAATTAAAAGGAATACACAGGGTATTCCAACCCGTCTACACTCTTTATCAGTATAAATTATTACCTACCAACACATTCAAAAAACCCCATTCATACTAACCGAACCTCTGTCTTAACAAGAGGACTTTACTCACTCAATAGGACAACTACATCATTCAACAAAACTAATTCCAGGTACAAGGATCACAACCTCACAATATCATGATCAGGGTTGTCCTTCTAATCAACGATCACACACAAATCACGGCGCGATTGACGCTACAATGCAAGCTAAATTGGTTGCGAAGTAACATACTTTCCTGCCAAGTCTCCTCCACTGATCTCCTATAAAAGCCACCTCACTTAGTGGCTCAGATACAATTTTTTCTCCATGCTCGACTCTGTTTTTTTGCTTAGTTACTGACTTAAGCATGAAAGTCCTTACAAACACACCCACAGCTGCTGATGCCGTCATTCTGCCACACCAATGTTCACTCTGGTCACTGCATTTATTTACCATCTCCGGTTAGTCCCTAAGGTACAGATTGATTTAGGTGGTCTATTTGTTATTAGAACCATGTTGGAAAAATCTTCCGCATCAATTGATGGCCCTCATGACACGAGAATTGTCGTGTCACAATTCTCGTTATACTTGTCGGGTGCCAAATTTACAATTTGGATTCTCGACGAGACATCAAGAGTTCGACGTGCCAAGAGCACAATTCTAGAAAAGAAACAAAAACATAAGCTAAGTCTAGAAGATTTGATGATAGTTCGACAATGCGCGTGAAGTGTCGAAGATTGGCAAGCCTTGCCTAAAAGCACACAAGTGAGGAGTGGTCGAAGTTTCTACCAAGCTTTGAAGACTTAGTAAAAATTTTGACGAAGCGCCAAAAAGGGTCGAACTGACCTGCCTTGGTGAATGAAGCACCATCAAAGCCAGTGAAAGACATGTTAAGACTGGCCCAGTGCTTGTTCATAGTTAGTTACTTAAACTAGGACATGTCGAATATAGTAAATACTTGATTGAATTCTCAAGCAGATAGTGTGTTAGTTATTTTTACATTCTTCTATAAATAGGAGGTCGAACGATGTATTATGGGTTGGATACTTGATTGAATTCTCAACGTCTCAACACACAGCAGACTCGCAGAACTGAGATCAAGTATACCTTCCACCTTTTCATTCAATGCAATTTAACGTTCCAGTCGTTTACATTCTTCTATAAATAGGAGGTCGAATGATGTATTATGGGTTGGATACTTGATTGAATTCTCAACGTTTCAACACACAGCAGACTCGCAAAACTGAGATCAAGTATACCTTCCACCTTTTCATTCAATGCAATTTAATATTCCAGTCATTTACATTCCTGCAAATTTATCTTCCTGCACTTTAACATTCCTGCACTTTACATTTCTGCACTTTTAAACTTCTGCACTTTTCTTTTTCAATTTTCTTTATCTTTCATGCAATTTACCTTATGCCCAGTTTTACTCGAATTTTCCTTTACTTTCAATCTTTCAAAACATCAAAAAACCCAAAAACAATTGCATTCTGTTCTCTTCGTTTTCAACATCGTGTTCCATCTCTCCACCATATCTCAAACTTCCATTAAAACTATTTTCCTTCTCAATTCTCATAACCGTCGCTTCGATGGGAGGCCTTGTAATAACTGCCGAGTTGAGCCCCACAGTGATTCTGGCAAAGTCATTGGCCTCGTGCGGCTAAGTTGATTTCTTGACAGGATACTAGTTTCCAGTGTAAAACCCATCATTTGATGAGATTACCATGTTAACTAGTAGAACTCGCATCATTTGAAAAAATCGTTTGTTTCGTTTTGTATTTGTCAGACAATTTCCTCGTCAGACCAAAAATCCCGGTATACAAATTGGCACGCCCAGTGGGACTAATTCTGAGTAACTCATTAAATATGGTTTTATGCGGTTAAGGAGTGGAAAATCCTGTGCCACTTACCCTCCTACACAACCCAGAAGACATAATATGGTTAGAAATACTAATAACGCTACTAATGCAAGTGTGGTCAACACTAATGCGCCAGTGGCAGATCAAGGTGTGTCAAATGCCAATGTGCAATACCACCTCCACGCTCAGAAGAAATGGTACATGTAACCAGTGGTACACCACATGTTAACGCAAGCGCGCCTTATGCTTTCACTATGCCATCTCCTAGTAGTGCAACTAACTCAAATGGAAGGAATTTTATTCCAAATAGCCAATATCAGTTTGGCATGCCATTTGGATTCACATTGGGATAGGCAAACCAGGCTTCGATGAACTTTGGGTTCCCAGGGCTTGGGGGCCAGTTTGCAAACCAAAATATAGGAGTAGCAGGAACAAGTTCTGCTGTTGTTACTCGTCAAGATAGGTTGAACTTAGGAAATCTTATGTTCCCTAACATGTCAAGGAATACGCCACTGTATGGTGGTGATGGCTTGTCACTAAATACCTTTGCTGGTGTTCGTCAACAGATTGATGATAGCAATCATGATATGGTCAATATGCTCACTCAGCAAATGGGTGCAGTAATAACTCACACTTATGATGAATACTAACAATGCATGTAATGCACTGGCCGAACAAATGGCTAGGCTAAACTAAGCTTTAGGCATTGTAGCACCTGAAAATGATGTTCGACAAGAGCAACATGCAGTACCTGCACCACCTAATCTTGGTGGTCAAGCAGTAATTCAAAGAGCAATGCCTGATGAAGAACAATGCCCAGTCAATGGAGTTCAAGGGCAAGGCCAACATAATCTACATTTATTAAACAGAAATGATGAGCATGATGGGCAAGTTCACCCAGGTTTAGCTGTGCTAAGACAGAACATAATGGGAAACCAAGTGGAACAAAATGTCAACCAAGTTGTTGAATAGGTTCTGAATAGGTTTGGGTTCAATATTGGCTATGCTAATCAGTCATATTTTGTATCAGCATTCCCTGATTGGGTGCAACAAGCAGAGTTGCCAAGGGGAGTGAAAATTCCCAAACTTTCTAAGTTTTCTGGTGAAAGTGGCGAATCAACCGTCGAACATATCGCTTGGTATACCATTGAAATGGGAGAATTTGCCACTGTGGAAAGCCTTAAAATGAGGTTCTTTCCAAGTTCACTCTCCAAGAATGCTTTCTCTTGGTTCTCGACACTTAGACTCAATTTTGTCCACTCTTGGGCACAATTGGAGATGAGCTTTCATGATCAGTTTTTCAGAGAAAACATGAAAGTCAACCTAACTGACTTGTTTAATGTCAAACGGGCGTATAATGAGTCAATAGATGACTACTTGGCATGATTCAGACAAATAAAGAGTAGGTGTTTCACGCTTATTCCAGAAGCAGAAACTGTCAAGATTGCTGCCAATAGTCTAGATTACTACGTCAGAAAGAAGTTGGTCAATCAACACTTGGTTAATTTGGCGCAACTAGGTGAAAAGGTTCGACAGATTGAACAGTTAAAGGCTGAGAAGAACCAGAAGCATCAAAAGAAGTTCATGAAGAGAGAAAGAATCAATCTGGTCGAAACTAAGAATTCTGACAGTGATGACTCAAGCACAGAAGAGCTTGAGATTAACTTGACAGAATTAAAGGAAAGCCCTCCTTATGCCTGTCAGGCACTCATGCCTGCTAGAGCAAAGGAAAAAATGGAATATGTTAACAAAAAGACATGTTTATTTGACATAACCAAAGCTGACAAAATAGTAGTATTTGATATCCTTTTGAAGGATAAGCAATTGAAATTGTCAAGTGATCATAGGCTCAAAAGGCTTGATGAGTTAAATGGCCAAAAATATTGCAAGTATCCTAATTCGACAGGCCATTTCACTAATAATTGTGTTCATTTCAGGGATTTGATACAGAAAGCTCTAAAGAACGGCAGACTAAAATTTGCTGACAAGCCGAAAGCAGACATGAAGGTGGACACAGATCCTTTTGGCCAAGGAGTTGTAAGTTTGGAAGGCCAAGTTCCTTTCAATGTCGGCATGGTAAACATCAAGACAAGCCAAAAATGTGAAGTAAATGTTGAAGACCCATTCGACATTTATCCCAGGCCTGGTGAAACCTTCGCTGAATTTGCAAGAAGAAAAGATCATGGGGGGCAACTCAAGCTTTGCCCATGATGTGAAGTGCACTTTGATGATGTAGCTGCTAAGGAGGCTGCAAAACAAAGACAACAACAGCAGAAAGTTGGCAGCAAAATTCCTGGCAAGTACAGGGATACTGCTCGACGAGCACCATTCTCCCCATCAATATTTGCCTCAAGCAGCAGTGCTACAATGAACAAGGGAGAATGAATACCAAAGCTTGTTAAAGAATCAACTGGATTAAGCCAAATGCCCAAGACCAGAAAGCCTCCTGCTAATATTGCTGTCGACAAGTGGCTTAAGAACTCTGCAATGGCCAAAAACTCTGACATAAGAGATAAGGCCAAAAAGAGTACTACAAGAAACAAACAACCATTTTGGGACAAAGATTACAAAAGAGGCAAGGTGGTTGACAAGGTCAAAGTGAACCAGTCAAACCTGTCCAAGACCACTGGACAATCACTTTTGTCGAAGAGTCAGAATCGAAGACGTCAAAGGCAAAGGCAGATTCAAAGAATGAAGATAGAAGAGGCTCAAGCACGGCCAACTCAAGGTCGTACAGTGCCAGTTGACCACAAGTTGAAAAGTGTCGTTGTTAGAAATACAGACAATAAAAAAACAAAGCCTAAGATTCAGAGTCAAGTTGTCAAAGGAGATGCAAGACACTATGCAGGTTAAGTCTCTGGCTAGAGGGGCTAGCAACATTCGACCTAAGAAGCTATGGCCTATTGGTCTAGTAGCTGCTGAAAGAATGACAAAGGAACAAACAAGATGGATGTGGAAACTGCATCAGACAAGACTCTCAACATCATCCTCAATGATACTGATACTGAGCTTGATCAAATGGACTTTATGGCCAATTGTCAAGTTAACACAGATTTGTCGGTCGACGAAGTCATTACAGCTCTTCATGAACCAGATGATCCCATAGGACTTGAAGATGATGCTTTTAAAGACAATGTCGATCTAGAAGCAGATTTAGACGATATTGTCATGGACATGGGAGAAGCAGGATTTGGAGATGCATTGATTGACAAAGAGTATTTAAAGCTAGAACTTGGTCAACAAGACGAGGATGAAGAGGCAGAAAAAGAAAGCACCAGGATGTATGTGAACTTTGTCTCAATTTTGCCAGGAGAATTTGCAGGATGCTATGAGTGTCCTATCCTAGATGAAAATGAAGAGGATTTGGATGGTCTGTCCGACGATTAGGTAAACTGGGAGGAAAACCACATTACCATCTTTGACAATTGTGCCCGCTTTGAGCAACCATTTAGGGAGGAGAAATCACACCTTCGATCACTTCACATAAAAGCTGTGTTGGAAGGTAGGCCCACTGACAGAGTATTGGTCGATGGGGGAGCTTCAATCAGCATCATGCGTCGTGCTATATTCAAAAAGCTAGGAAAAAATGAAACTGATCTTATTCCGACTTACATGGTGGTGTCTGACTTTAGTGGCAAGAGCAACTTTGTTTGTGGTTATCCCAACAAAGTCAAGTTACAATGTCTTGCTTGGAAGAGACTGGATTCATGCAGTTGGAGCCATTCCTTCCACTGTGCATCAGAAGATGATCATTTGAAATGCACAAGGAGAAGTGGAAATAATAAATGTTGATGATAGCCTATGCTACTTGCAATAGATGCATGTAGATTTCAAGTTGTATGCTCCACAAGTGAAGCCCATCACAGTGGTAAATGGGATAGTTGATAGAGAGGCATTAGACAATGCACTCATGGAGCAATTTGGAGTAAGAATCATAGCCAAGGCCGAGTCACGGCCAAATGGAGATGTTTAGCCCAAAGCAACAAGGCATGTCGGCCAATGAGGCCGACAGTGAAGAATACGCCTTCAAAGGTGTATTAGCAGACTGTGTATTAGATGATGACCCTTTAGGTTTTGAAAAGGGACCAGATGACAAGATCAGTGTCGAAATTGAAGACCTTTTGCAAGAAATTGACTTAGGAGATGGATCTAAAAAGAGACCAATCTACATAAGTTCATTTCTGCCAAAGGAATTCAGAAATCAAATAATAGAGCTTGTCAAAGAATACATAGATTATTTTGCTTGAGAGTATCATGAAATGCCTAGTTTGAGCAGGGATTTGGTCGAGCATAGGTTGCCATTGAAAGAAGGAACCAAACCTGTCAAGCAAGCAAACAAGAGATTTGCTCCAGAGGTGATATTAAATATCAAAGAAGAAGTGGAACGCTTGCTCAAGGCAGGATTCATTATAACAACCAGATATGTACAATGGTTGTCTAATATAGTTCCTGTGTTGAAGAAAAATGGGAAGATGAGGGTTTGCATAGATTTCAGAAATCTGAATGAAGCAACTCCAAAGGACGAATACCCCATGCCTATGGCAGACATGCTTGTTGATGCTGCGTCAGGGTATGAATTGCTAAGTTTTATGATTGGTCATGCTGGCTATAATCAAATTTTCATAGCTGAAGGGGACGTGTCTAAAACTACCTTCAGGTGTCCTGGCTCAATTGAGACATATGAATGGGTAGTCATGCCTTTTGGTTTGAAGAATGCTGGAGCCACTTACCAACGCACCATGAATACCATTTTTCATGATGTAATTGGCAAACTCATGGAGGTGTATATTGATGATGTGATTGTCAAGTCAAGAAATAAAGAGGAGCACTTGGATCACTTAAGACAGGCCTTTGACAAAATGAGGAGGCACAGTTTGGAGATGAATCCAGAAAAATGTGGGTTTGGTGTGTCAGCTGCTAAGTTCTTAGGGTTCTTGGTGCACAAGAAAGGAATTGAGGTCGACAAGAATAAAGCCAAGGCAGTCCTGGAAGCTTCGTCACTAACCAACAAGAGAGAGCTCCAATCGTTGTTAGGAAAAGTCAATTTCCTGAGGAGATTCATTTCTAACTTGTCAGGCAGAACTAGGGTATTTTCACCACTGGTCAAGTTGAAGGCAGAACAAGTGTTTGTCTGGGAACCTTGTCATCAAGAGGCCTTCGACCAAATCAAGCAATACTTGATAAATCCATCGGTCATTATGCCACCAGTGTCTGGTACACCGTTGAAGTTGTACATTTTGGCGTCAGAAGATACTATAGGTAGTTTACTGGCTCAGGAAGATGAAAACAATGTTGAAAGAGCCGTTTATTATCTTAGTAGAGTTCTTAATGATGCTGAAAGGAGATATAGTGCTATAGAGAAGTTATGTTTAGCACTGTATTTTTCATGTACAAAACTCAAGTATTATATGATGCCTTGCAATGTAATGGATATGTCTAAGACATATGTAATAAAATATATGTTGTCTAAGCCTGTTCTCAATGGAAGAATAGGAAAATGGACGCTTGCTTTGTCTGAATTTTCATTACAATATGTTCCAATGAAAGCTGTCAAGGGCCAAGCAATAGCAGATTTCTTGGTAGATCACCCATCTTTGGATGTGGTCGATCCTGTGGAGTTTGTCGAACTCAAACCCTGGCGCTTGTACTTCGATGGTTCAAGACATCAAAATGGTGCTGGAGTTAGGATCTTAATAGTATCCCCGCAAGAAATTCCAACTAAGTTCATGTTTAAACTTAAGTATGCCTGTTCAAATAATGAGGCTGAATACGAAGCCTTAATTGTTGGACTAGAAATATTGTTGGAATTAAAAGCACATAATTAATGTTCATATATTTGGGGATTCACTACTTGTGATTCGACAATTAACCCAAGTATACAAATGTGTAAGCCATAGTTTGGTCGAATATTGTGCAGTGGCAACCAAGTTATTGAAGAAGTTTGACGATGTGATTGTCAAACACATCCCAAGGGAGTTAAATCAGGAGGCAAATGACTTGGCCCAAATAGCCTCTGGTTATAAAATTTCGCCAGAAGTCTTGAACGATTTGGCAGAAATCAGAGAACTTCTTTATCCTTTAAAAGAAAGGGATGTGTTGCAGATTGACCAATCAACACAAAAGGATTGGAGAAAGCCTATAATACAATACTTGGAGGATCCTAGTCAAAGTGTTGATAGGAAATTCAAGTACCAAGCATTAAAATTTGTGCTATTGGCTGGAGCATTGTATAGAAAATCAGTTGATGGCAATCTGGAAACTTGCTTAAGCCAAGAGGAAGCTTATTTGGCTTTGTCTGAAGTCCATGAAGGAATTTGTGGAGCACATCAGGCAGGTGACAAAATGAAGTGGATCTTAAGACGTCAAAGATATTATTGGCCAACATTGGTGAGGGATTGTATCATGTTTGTCAAGTCTTGTGAAGAATGTCAAAGACATGGCCATATACAAAATGTTCCTGCCAGTGAATTACATTCTATTGTTAAGCCTTGGCCATTCAGAAGTTGGGCATTAGACATCATTGGTCAAATTCACCCCACTTCATCAAAGAGCCATAAGTACATCTTGGTAGGTGTTGCTTATTTCACCAAGTTGGTTGAGGCTGTTGCCTTGAAAGAAGTCACTCAACAGGTTGTTATTGACTTCGTCGAGAGGCACATTGTTTGTCGATTTGGCATACCTCAAACACTAACAACTGACCAAGGGTCGGTGTTTATTGGGCGAAGAGTGTCAGATTATGCTGAGTCAAGGGGGATCAAAATGCTCACATCCACTCCATATTATGCTCAAGTAAATAGCCAAGTAGAGGCCATGAACAAGATCATAATTGGGCTAATAAAACGACATATTGGAAGGTGCCCCAGGAGTTGGCATAACACACTTGAGCAAATCTTATGGGTATGTAGGAATTCACCAAGAGAATCAACAGGCACTACACATATAAGTTAGTATATGGACATGATGCAATGCTGCCTGTCGAAGTTAACCTTGAATCAATTCATATATTATGGCAAGATAATCTGCCTATTGAACAATATTGTAATTCAATGTTCTACGAACTAAACGAATTGCATGATGAAAGGTTGATTGCGTTGGAAAACTTGGTAAGACAAAAAGAAAGAATAGCTAAATTTTATGACAATAAAGTGAAGTATAAATCCTTTAATATCGGTGATTTGGTTTGGAAAGTCATTCTGCCCATGGATAAAGCTTGTTGAGAGTTAGGCAAATGGTCTCCCAAATGGGAAGGACCATTCAAAATTACACAAGTTTATTCTGGTAATGCTTATATACTTGTCGATGTAAATTTTGGTTTAAGAATTAAGTATATTAATGGCAAGTATTTGAAGCCATATAGGCCGACAATGTGCGAAGTAAAAATCCAGACATAAAATAAAAAGAATTCTTTATTCATAAGCCATTTGGCAAGTTACAAATACATTATCGAATTGGCTATTAGCCTGGAAACATAAAGATGGCTAAGTTATTCTTAATACTAGGCTGTTACAAATGAGTACAAGAAAATAAGTAGAAGCTTCACCACGACCTTCCGAATGTAGGGAGTTGCATTGCTCTATGAAACCATGGGTGAAGAAATGGTGAAGAACAGAGTTGCAGAAGTTGAAAAAACGAAGAACTCTAGAAGAAGATGAACAGTAGAAAGAGAAAGAAGAAATTTTGGTGACAAAGGCTATATAAAGGCGTTGATCTGACGTAACCCACTTAGACCATCATGAACCCGCTACGTTGGAAAATATGTTGATGGGACAAAAGTGATGGAGGTAATGGGTGGCAGTTATGCAAAATTCGGAAACCACTAAGTTTCAATCTTTCTCCTGGCCGTAAAAAACCAAAACTTGGGAGCATTTGTTGGGTGCCAAATTTACAATTTGGATTCTCAACAAGACATTAAGAATTCGACGCGCCAAGAGCACAATTCCAAAAAAAAACACAAGTTAAGTCTAGAAGATTTGATGATAGTTCGACAATGCGCGTGAAGTGTCGAAGATTGACAAGCCTTGCCTAAAAGCACACAAGTGAGGAATGGTCGAAGTTTCTACCAAGCTTTGAAGACTTAGTATAATTTTGATGAAGCGCCAAAAAGGGTCGAACTGAACTACCTTGGTGAATAAAGCACTGTCAAAGCCAGCGAAAGACATGTCAAGACTGGCCCAATGCTTGTTAGCGTAGTTAGTTACTTAAACTAGGACAAGTCGAATATAGTAAACACAATGTAACTGCAAGACATCTCCACTGTACACGTGTCAAACAGATAGTATGTCAGTTATTTTTACATTTTTCTATAAATAGGAGGTCGAACGATATATTATGGGTTAGATACTTGATTGAATTCTCAACGTCTCAACACAAAGCAGACTCGCAGAACTGAGATCAAGTATACCTTCCACATTTTCATTCAATGCAATTTAACATTCTAGCCATTTACATTCCTGCAAATTTATCTTCCTGCACTTTAACATTCCTGCACTTTACATTTCAACACTTTTAAACTTCTGCACTTTTCTTTTTCAATTTTCTTTATCTTTCATGCAATTTACCTTTTGCCCAGTTTTACTCGCATTTTCCTTTACTTTCAGTCTTTCAAAACATCAAAAAACCCAAAAACAATTGCATTATGTTCTCTTTGTTTTCAACATCGTGTTCCATCTCACCACCATTTCTCAAACTTCCATTAAAACCGTTTTTCCTCTCAATTCTCATAACTGTCGCTTCGATGGGAGGCCTTGGCATACCTGTTGAGTTGAGCCCCACAGTGATTCTGACAAAGTCCTTGGCCTCGCGCGGCTAAGTTGATTTCTTGACAAGATACTGGTTTCCAGTGTAAAACTCATCGTTTGACGAGATTACCGTGTTAACTAGTAGAAACTCGCATCGTTTGAAAAAATCATTTGTTTCGTTTTGGGTTTGTCAGACAATTTCCTCGTCAGACCAAAAATCTCGGTAAACAATACTTCTCTCCTTTGAAATACTAGCAATCTTAGCTAAACAATCCGCATTTTTTGTAGAGTTGCTATTACCGTGTTTGATGTGTTAATAAGCAAAATATAGGGGCCCGGGTGAAGGAATGCAATTTGAAATGACTGGAGAAATACTTTGTGTCTAGTTCTCCATGTATATGTTTTTCCTCTTGCATGTAGTGAGTTTGAAAGATGATGCATCAAGTACAATGCTAACTTCGTCCCCAAAATGGAAGAAACAGTGACATTTACCATTAATGAAAACTCACATGCAATTGTCCCCACACCTATGCTTATCCCACCGGATATGAATTAATCCCATTGCCATATGCTATAATTAATTAATCTTAATGTCACACACACGAGCCACTATATATATTCTAGTATTGCATGTGAGAGTTTCAAAAAGAAACTCGTAGGAAGTTAATCGATTACTGTTCGTTTTCTGAACATATGGGTAGATCAAGTAGTTCTAGGGGATTTTTGAAGGGAGGCTTTGGAATACTTGTGCCTGTGATGAAGAAATTATTCTCACGTCCAAAAGGGGTGAAGCAGGGGCATTTTGTGGTGATTGCAACTGAAGGATGGAAACCAGAGAGATTCTGTATTGAGTTGGAGTATTTGGATCACCCTGAATTTGTGAAGTTGTTAAAGCAGGCTGAAGAGGAGTTCGGGTTCTCTCAGGTGGGAGCACTTGCAATTCCTTGTGAACCAGATGAGTTGAAGAGAATCATTGGTAGGAAAAAGCAGATAAACAATTAAGGGTATTAATTAATATTATTACCTGTTAGGTAAAAGAGAATATATTTCTTGCCTGTGTCCTTTCTCTGTTGATGTCTTAATTAATTAGTACCTTATTCCCTTGCAAGGTGTACTTTCTATGTATGCTATAATGTTTTGGGTGGCCATACATAGTCGTATTTTTTTTTTTAATTATTAGTGAACATGTGCAATAATTAAGATAGTCATTTTAATTTGTTGCTGTACTAGTTGTGCCTGTAATTAATGTAAGTATAACTTGTAGGCGCAAGAAAGGCCAGATTTAATTAGCATCTCCTTCTCTTATCAGGGTAGTCTCGGTGACGGTGGTGATGGCCACATATATATATGTAAAAATGGTTATGACTTGTGAATACTGAAGGCTGTTGCTAATAAGTATATATGTTAAGGTCGGCAATGTCGCTTTGACAGCTTGTGTTATGGCTCGGAGGATACGTAGTAAGTTTCACTATCAAAACATAAAATTGGAAATAGAGAAATGGGGGACTGTTTAATGTTTATATCAACTCTGCCAACTTAAACGAAACCTACGCTTTAATATCATCTCTGAGTGACAACACAACCCTTCGCTCCCTGTGATTTGTGTTTGAATCATGAATTTTTCTAACGGTAGGCTATAGGGGTGTGTTTCTCATAATCTAAATTTCTTTTAATAAAAAAAACATTTCTACTCTAAATCTGTGGGGATTGATTTGTTGGCAATAACAAGAGGAATGAAAATCTTCTGTCTCACTTTTATGTCACACTCTCTGTCTCTTACCAATGACAATTTGTTACATAATAAAATAAAATTATAACTTATTAACACATATGCATATCCTAGCTTTTGATTAGTGGGAGATAGGAAGACACCATTTTTTATGACAGCAGATATTTATTCATAACAAGAGTGTCATTTATCACCAAAGCCGTTCGCAATATTAGTATATAAAACACATCAGCTTTATTGTTTTAAGGTTAAAACCAAAACAATTATTATTTTTTGTGCAAAATGCAACTATATACAGCACTTGTGTTTTTTATTTAGATAAAGATAAAGATTATCTTGAGTGATGATATGAAAAAAAAGAGAGAGAAAAAAGAGAATAAAAAGTGTAAAGGGATACAAGAAAAAGGAGTGTGAGAAAATTAACAGTGCCTTTTGTTTGTATGATGTTTCACCAAATAAGTTTTACTAGAGTTTAGCATTTTTCAATAGCCTCCCCCCCCCCCCCCAACGTACACTCCCAGATAAACAAGAAAAGAGAGAGAAAATAAGAAATGTGATGAATGATATGACAAATGAAAAGTGAAATAAAAAAAGAGCTCAAGATGAGCTAAACAATTAGGGTGTAAAAAAAAGTTCTTTCTCAAGCAGATAAAAGTTGAGTCTTCAAAATTTTTTTCTTTTTCTTTTTGGTACTCTGAGAGTCTGAGTCTTCAATTTTTATGCACCAACAACACAATACCCACAAGTAAAACATGGTGCAAAAGAACTGCAATGAATGATGTAGTTACGAATACCGAAAATTCCACTCTGTTTCCAAATCAAATGTGCAATGCAAACTGCATGTATATATGTGAATAAAACTATTTAAAAGGAAGAATAGTTATCCATATTATTTAATTCACTAATGTGCAACTTCTTAATTAGTTGTCATTGTAGTTGATGGCTGGTGAGATTTATATAAACGATGAGGAAATATATATTGTGGATATAATCATAGGTAATTAACTTAGTGGAATGCAAAAAAAAAACAAAAAACAAAAAACAAAAAACAAATAAGCATTTACTAGTAAAACATATATAGTGGAAAGAATAATGCGAATTGGTTATGGATGAGTATACCCTAATGAAATAGACAAAGTGTAGAACCACAAATAATATTAGAGGATCAAATTGATGGTTCCCCTGTAAGCAATGAGTCACATCACATGCATTGCCTATCCAATCTAAGGGTGATCAGCTTAATAAACATGCTTTATAGTTGGTCTAAGATAATGACCCTCGACAATAATAAATCATTTTCATATATACCTTTTTGTTTTATTCATCGATTCAGTGCCATGAAAATGCTTAATTTCTGTAAGAAGTTAGTAGTGCAGATTCTAGTCTTTATCCCCAAGGCAGAGGAGAACATGAGAGTAGTTACAGGTGATTTGGACATAAAGTGCCGCTAATTCCAATTGAAGTATGGGACAACCGACATCTTATTTAGCTATTAGTTAGGGACCCTGTGCTAGGGGAGACATATGGGAGGGTGTGGTGCACAAATTTGTTCCATGTCATGCTTTTGCTTTTTTACATGTACAAAACTACCATTTTTCTTTTCTCTTACTCATCGCAATGATCAATGATGCACCGTAACATTTTGTTATTCTACTACTTGCATAATTTCAATAAGGAGAAAACTTATATCAAATTCTATTGTTTCCGTTCTTCCTCTTTCTGACACAAAAAAGACAGCTATTTTCACTAAACAGTTGCAATTTGACAGTTTGACAATGCACTCTTTGAGACAGTTGTAACAATTTTTGTATATTTTTAGTAAAGAAGTAGACATACTAGACATAAAGAACTTAATGTAAGTTTTGTCATTTCAATAAATAGATACTTCCTTTTATAAAAAAAGAAGCGTACATAGTAGTACATATAAAGAACCAAGCCAAGACCACACAACACACTAACATCTCCTGATACTATTGGAATAAAAACAATATCACAAGATTTTAAATTGCGGTCACATTGCAATTCTTGTAATTACACAGAATCGGGTCAAATACGACTGATAGAATGCTAATCGTGATCATGTTGTGATTGTGAAGACTTTAAAAACCATGATGTAGCAACCTAAATCACAGTTAGAGACCGACTATTTTTTAAAACCCTAATCACATGACACTAAAAAAATCTAGAATATACAAAATATAGTTACATAATTACCTCAATTAGATACACTATTATTATTAAGAAGTTAATCACAAAACTAGAGAAATAACACAATTAAAAGTTTATTTGAAGTAGCTTTTATTGGGTGTAACTGAAACCTACTTTAGATGACAAAGACTTTGTAGCTCAATTGATAGTGGCTTAAGATTTTAAGACTTAAAAATGATGTTAACGTCAGAAAATCAATCATGTATATATATGCAAGGCAACTTTCATCCTTCCTTAGTTAGATACTAGTATACGTAGTTACTCCCTCCGTTTTCATATATAAGCAACAAAACACTTTTTTGGTTCATTGAATAACTCATGTATTTGGTCTATAATATAGACCAAATACATGAGTTATTCAATGAACCAAAAAAGTGATTTGTTGCTTATATATGAAAACGGAGGGAGTATTAATTAAGAAATCGAATCTCTAACCCTTATACGTAGGTACTAATTAAGAAACCGAATCTCTAACCATTTCAATCTCTACACACCGGCCCAAGGGGCTAGAACATACAGACTGAAGCAGGGGAGGAAATTTCATAGAAGAAACAAATGCAGGATTGCCAGCGTCGATAGCGTTGATTTTTGTCTCATTTGACGCATTATACAAGGATTTTAAATGGAACAACATATTTGAGAGAGACTGTAATATTTTGATCGAGTTAAAATAAGTTCAGATACACGGAGATGCAGTGTGATCCCCGGCCGGGTTAATCGAGTTTTAACTTTAACTCATTAATTTGGGTTTTTTTTTTGTTTTCTCGGGGACTAATGACATGGATTATAATATTAACTAGACGTGAATCCCGTGCGTAGCACGGAGTGTATGATAGGACAAATTTAAATTTTATTACTATATTTTTCTAATACTATTTTATGTATATTAGAAATAAAATGATAATTCCGTAAAATTTTATCTATAAAATTAAGTATAAAAATTAATTTTTATTTATTTTTTATATTTTTAATTAGATTTTTTCACTTTTTTTAGATTTTACTATAATATTTTTTAGTAAATGTATTATGAGTTTTGTTAATAAAACTGAAATTTTTTATATTTTTACTTGGATATTAATGTAATAACAACTCTTGCTTGGATAACATAAAATTTTCATAAATTCTAATATAATATTACTTTTATTTGAAATAACTTGCAAATAATTATGCTAATACAACTTTTAACTTTGTTCATGACAATTTATTTTATTTTGCTGAGAAAATAATTACTCTTCCATCAAATATGTTTTTAACCAAACACACATTAATCCAATAGTTTAAAATTAAATTGATGTTGTAATAGATAGCAAATCAATAAAAAATGAAAAGAGAAAGATAGTAAATGAATATATGTACTTTTTCTAAATATATCAAAATAATGATTATTTTGAAAAATTTTAAATCATTAAAGAGTATTTATTATTTTACCACGTTAAACAAATAACTTTTTTAAAATTTTATTTTTTCTCTTAATATTAAAAATCATGTAGATATTCAAAACTACTCCCTCTGTCACAAATTATAAGAGCCTCTTAACTTTTTTATTTGTCCTATTTTATAAGGTTCCTTTAAAGTTTTTCTATAGTATTAATCATTTTTTTCCTATTACCCTTATTTATTACCTTTGTTTTAATCAATAAGTTAAATAAAATGTAATCTAATTTATCTTTCCAATAAATTTAAGGGTGGTTTAGGTAAAACAATAAAAATTACAGACAAATTTATTGTTTTTAACTACATTAATTATATTCTTTGGTAGGAGAGATTTTGCCAAAAGGCTTTTATAATTTGGGACGGAGGGAGTATTTAATAACAACTTTAAATTTTTAAGGTAAATACTAATGAGTGCCTTAAGGACATTGTTTAAAAAGTCTACAAATGTAAGTTTTATAGAAAATTGTGCATTTAACACATTGAAAAGATATATACTTAGTTTTTCAATAAATAATTACCTTATTTGAAACCCTTAAACAATGACCTTAGGGTACTTGTTAGTAAGACATTTTTTAATTAAGTGTCATCATATTTATCTAAAAATACTTAACGGTTTTTAAAATTTTTATGCAAAACTTTGTAAGTTAATTAATTTAAGGAAAAATGAATGGCGACTGTATAAAGAAAGAAAAACAAAATTATCTAGTGGGATCATTTTTTTTTTTGACGTGTAGTGGGATCCATTTGGTTCGGTCAGATTTTGGTCTTTTTTTATCTTTGGGAACTCCGTAACTTTTTTTGATTAAGAGCTCCATATTTAAAACTTTAATTTTTTGAGATGTTGGTCAGCAGTTGGATCAAATTTGACATACATTATATTAAATCTGGTACTGTAACAACGATTGTAGCGGTCAGTTACCAGATTTAATATAGTATATAGATAGATAAAGTCAACTCGTTATTAAAAAAAATATATATATAAATACAAACAAAATTTGCTGACAATGATAATATTTTGATTGTTGGGGATGCTTGTGATCATAGGATGACGAAGACTGTACTTAAGGTTTTAAGACTATACTTAAGATTGCCTATTGGAGGCCTATCAAAAAAAAAAAAAAAGATTGCCTATTGGAGCCAATACAAGGAAGCTGGTCACTTATTAATTCTATGAAGAAAAGAGGCTACTATTTGAAGAAGATGCTAATATCTTGGAAAGGTAAGAACCTTTATTTTGGAAGTGGTGTGGTTCTCGTTAGCTCAGTATATGTTTACCTTTGTTATATCTTTTTTTCTTTCCTTTTTTTTTTTATAGAAAAAGCATGTCAAATAGTGTTCTAAATAAAGGTCTGTCTAAGGATAAGACTACTAAAGCTCTTGTTTTAGGCCAACTAATAAAAAAATATTTGTCATAAGTTCTTATAAAGCAAAAAAACTACATATCCTGACAAAAAGGCTCAAATTCAAGATTTTTCACTTAAAATACAAGGTTTTTATTAAAGTTTGTTTTAGCTCTCACTCACTATAGAACATTATTGGGTTGACCTATCTAAATAGAGTTGTTAGGATTTAAACTTCCTTTCTTTGATCGGGTTGCAGTAACTCATAAAATGTGAGTTATTCGGGTAAGGTTTGCCTTCTTAAGAAGAATGGAAGAAGAATGACAGAGTGGAAATTAAAAATTAAAAATATTTTAATCGTAGAGCTTGTTTGAGAGGAATGTTGTATTATAAAGATGAACTTTTGTAATGGTTTTGTATCTGGCTTTGAGCAAATGATTGGGCGGGTATTGTGACATCCCGGTTTTTAAACAATAATAGGAAAATAATTAGATCAGTAATTAAATGATAGACGGGAGTTAGAAACCTTAATTAAGGATAAAATGGGCTTAAATAAAACCCAAAAACCCTAGAAAGGAGATAGAAATCATCAGAATAGTCCAGAAGTCCCTAGAAAAGCCTAGAATGCCCTAGAAAGGCGTGGAATACTTGAGAATCTTCTAGAACACTGAAAATGAGATATTTCCAGTCAGTCTCTATCGCGACGCGACGAGACCAGTGTAAGTTGGGTCGCGACGCGATATAAGTCGGTTGGTAAGTCGGTGGATCTGAGCGGGGGATTACTAACACGTGTCCTTCATCGCGACGCGATGGCCTTTGTGCCTGATGACTATCGCGACGCGATGGACCCAAAATGGCTATAAATACCAGCCTTCACCCTCCATTCTCCTCACCTTCTTCCAAGGCATTCTTGGGAGCGTGTGGGGGAGATTCTGAAGGCACGACAGGACGCGAGGACGGAACACGGGCAGCAGCAGTCTTCTAAGCCAGGTAAAGGGAAAGATACTTTAATCACTAGGGAAAATAGGTAGTAAAATAGTACTGTTAACATGTGTAGGGGACCTTAACCCTACTAGAGGTTGATAACAGTAGCACCTCAGAAGAGGGGCTGTGACATGTGATAGCTGATGACAGTTTTCAGAGGTATGTCAACTATATGAATGATCTATTGAAATCTATGGAAGGATGCTGATTGTTGAGATGTTTTATGATTGCTTTATGATTGTGTGGCTGTTGATGTACTGATTAATAACATGTCAGTAGTAGGTCACCTGAGCGACACTAGGGTTGATCCTTATGTTGATTAAGGATGGTTGATAATCTGATTAACATGCTGATATTTATGTACTGGCTGTATATGATATATGTGGGTCCGATGTATGAACCAAGGGTGCCTCTCTCTAGTTAGAGGATTGCGAATCCCTAGACGGTAATAGCAAATATTACCGTCGATACTCTGTTTGTGGTGATAGCCGGGTCGGTGTACCCGAGGTTGATGTACCTGAGGTATTGACGGAATGATCTTGAGATAGTCGGTGGCCTTGAGGGGTATGGACTCGGCCAAGACCTTAAGGGGTATGGACTCGATCTTTCCGACAAGGCTCTCCATGTCTGTGGTACCGAAAGTATGGTGTAGTTTGGAGATAGTCGGTGACCTTGAGGAGTATGGACTCAGTCATCCGGACGAGTCTCCAAGACTCCACGTCTGACGGGTGGACAATCTTGGCCATTCCCGGTATGGGAAATGTCGTCCTAGTGCACGGGACGGTACCTTATTCCGACAATCGGATATGGTAGTATGAGATGTTGTAACCGGTAATCGGAGATGGTAGCGTAACAGGATATGTTCCCGGGACAACCAACTATGTTTCATTCTTGTACCCTGAGACTGGTGATCGGTCTAGGGATGAGGGCGTGAATGACCCGCAATAATCAGCGATGCTTTGGGTCAGTAGGGCTGGTAATGAGCCTGAAATCACTGGGACAGTAGGGCTGGTAATTGAGCCTGAAATTTCCAGTGGTCTGGGTCAGTAGGGCCGATAATGGGCCTGAAAGAGCGATGATGTGTGACAGTCTGTGGTATCAGTGTATGATGTGGTCTGTGACCGTGTGGTCAGAATTGTCAGTATGGCGTATTAGTATGGTTTGGTCCATGACCGTGTACTCAAGAGTTTGAGTGTGGTATCTGTGGTAACAGTCATGTTAATGATTGTTGTGATATGCTTCTATTATGGTGTGCACGATAGCAGTTGCTCTGCTATGTTGTTTTCATGCTTATTAGTGATTGATGATTGTCTTATCCCTTTGTTTTCTGGTGTGTTTCTATTATATCATGATAAATAATAGATGGACAAGAAAATCAAGTTCTTAGAGCCTGGAAAGCAGTGTTGCATCATGGCCAGTGCGTCCTGTTGCGTACTCTGATATTGAGTTGAAAATGCATTGTTGATGAGTCAGGATAAAATGACGCCCTGTCTCAATGGGGTGTTACAGGTATTCTTCAACTCTTCTTAAAAGGTGGGGAGGATATCACTACTATAATGGTATAACTAGGTTTATTAATACAATGTTGCTTACTTATCAAAAGATTAAACAATGAGGAATCAATTAACAGACAAGAATCCACAAACATCAAAACATTTAAAAAAACAGTAAAAACATCCAAAAGAAAAAACAAAAAGGAAGAGCAATCGATCCACCATAGCTCCATAGGCAAAAACACAATCTTCCACCTACAAGAAGAGTAAAGATGGGGGCTGTATAGACAGAGTTCAAAATCAAATAGTTGTTGCATTGATGAAAAATAGAAATCGTCGTGCCGCAGAGCCTCGTTAATTTGATGCACAAGCTTGACTAGGTGAGCAATGTCGTCCTTGTTCCGTGAATGTGACTCCTTGATTTGAAGCTTCAATATCAAGAGAATATGTTATAAAGGGGAGTAGGAGAGGAAAGACAAGGAAGAGGGGCGTAGGATGGGGGAGAAAGAGAGGTGGGGGTGAGGGAGAGGGGAAGAAGATGGAATGAGCTGGACCCTAATCCATGTCACCGTACATGTGGCATTATTAGTCCCACGAAGCTTTGATGATGTGTATTCTTGTTAGCCCTGTTAGTAGCAACTTGACAGATATTTAATGGCAGAGGCTAAAAGAGACACTCTAAAAATGTTAGGGACTAAGAAAGAATTTTTTTTGCAGGGACTAAAAACAGAAATTTTTATATTTGCTGGGACTAAAAACATATTTAAGCATATACTAAATTATTAATCCGTTTAGACTTCATTTTTCTTATATCACAATTTAATTGGAGTAAATATTCAATTTAGTCCCGAGGATCGTATCAACGTAATCCCCGCATTATTATTATATCAGAATGATCTTCGGAATTGCAAAATGTTAATCAGATTTGTCCCTTATGTCGGGATCTATTAACAAATGCATCTCTGACATTATATACTTAGTTTTAAATGCATCACTGACATTACCAACTTCTTGTCATTATTGTCACTGCAAATATCAATGGAGGACAAACCTAATTAGCATTTTACAATTTCAGGAATCATTTTAAAATATTGATAACGTGAGAGATTGAGTTGATACGATCTACAATTTTAGGGACCAAATTTGATATTTACTCTCTTAAGTGACTGCTGCTACATTTGGTGGGAGATTGATCTTTTCGAATATGGAATCCAAAACTTTCCCAAACTTCTATTCTTTTTTGAGGTTGCAATTTTGCCTGCCATAAGGCTTTGAATGTAACCAATTTATATTGTTTTTTATTTTCTTTTTAAATACCCGTTGCAGAACTTTGATTGCAGCCCATTTGGTAACTGCATATTGCTTATCCTGCCATCCTCTGAGCCACTTTGCATGACTCTAATTTCAATACATTGCCTATATATTAATGTTTATGGATACAATTATCATGGCCATATACAGAGAAAAAATAGTTTATATATATATATATATATATGAACATGTTGAAAATTATCTTGCCGACATATACAGGATGTACAAACACCGTCAAGAAGACCTTGATTTGTTGTATCATCGATGACAATGTACGGATGTTTCTCTAGCAAATGGAATGGATGACTTTTTTTGCACTAGACATTAGTTTATTTTGACCAAACAAGAAGGAAAATTGGATTTTCGCACATGTTTGTTAATCAGTTATATACATACTAGCAATTCAAAAGGGTGTGTGTGTATATCTATAAAAAAATATGTGACAAGTTTGTCATAGAGACAGGAAATTAGGCCCAAAAGGATCGATAGAGTACTCTCCTCTGTCTGCAAAACAATTCTCAATTAGTAAACAGTACACCCACATGTATATTGATTCCTTATCATTTTAGAATCTCATCAGAAAATTTTCTGTTTATACCTTTTTTTTAATAAATATTTATAATTTAGAAATAGATGTCACGCCAGAATTTCAATATTAAATATGTGACAGTGATGCAGACAGCAAATTAGGCGTAAAAAAAAAAAAAAAAAAAAAAAGAACGTAGTACTTTATCTACGAAGAAAGTCCCGCGTATAAGATTAGGGAGGGAAGAAACCGACGCGTCAAATTTGCAATAAATGATTTGTCGCCGCAACAACACGGAATGAATATGGCTCCACGTCATCAAGCTAGGAGAGAAACTTCCTCAGTTTTTCCCATTGCCAATATTCCCATTCAAGAAACCTTATAATAGTATATATAAAATACATACTTTACATTCAACAACACTACTCCTGAGAGTTTTCAAATTAATTATTGAGCTAGCAAGCTAGTTTGTTTCGACTCACTGAATTCCACACACAAGTATTGTCATTGTCATAAGAGCACTGAAGAAAAAAGTTAAAAGTAATGGAGAATCGAAGGAAGCTGCAGCTCAAGCATTTGATTGCAAAGGTGCTAAAGGGTCTTAGTAGAGCATATCCCAGAAGAGCTTATTATGTAAGTGACATTGATGATGATGAGAGTGAAACAACAACAACGGTGCCAGAAGATGTTAGAGAAGGACATTTTGCGGTTATAGCAATGCAGGGTGAAGAAACAAAGAGGTTCGTTGTTGAGTTGCATTATTTATCAGATCCTGCTTTCTTGAAACTGCTGGAGAAGGCTGGAGAAGAGTATGGCTATGAACAAAAGGGTGCTCTTGCAGTACCTTGCAGGCCTCAAGAACTTCAGAAGATCATAGAGAATCGACGTGTTGTTGACAGTGCCACTACCTAACATTTCTGAATTGAAGCAATTATATATATATATATACAGACCGATTCATACTTTTTTTTTCCTTCCACATAAACATGTATTATTCTAATTTTTGCATAGGTAAGACACATCTCAAATGGGATAGCTCTCTACCTATTGTCGATATATATATATGTTTGTTTTTCTTGAACATATATATAATATATTGTATTGTTCGTCAGTGTGACAGCAGATTAATTTTCTCCAGAGAAATGCATGACAGAATGAAAGGAATATAATTGGTCTTATGGTCCATACATTACTTTTTTTGAGATCGATCGGTAGACAAAATAAGTTGTTGCATACGTAGTAACAGGACGGATCCAGAAGTCTATTAAACAGTGGCGAAAATAAGTAATAATAAATATTGGGTAATAGAATTTTTTTGAAAATAATTGGTCATTCATTATATTATTTTTTACATTTACTTTTTTTTATAAATAAAAGTTTAGTTGAGTTAGGTCCTGATGATTCATCAAGATAAGGGGAAGTCTCAATAATGTTCAAAGAGCGCTTACAGAGTTACTTATATATTACCCACCAACAAGGTTCTCATATCGTTAGCGGAATTCAAACTCACGTCTTTATAAGATATGAGTCGCATCCTTATCAACTAAACTAACTATCATTGATATTTATTTATTTTTCTTTCCTTTTAAATTTAAAAATTAATTAAAATAGTAAATATTTGATGTATATACCAATAATTACTAACAAAAAAACATGAGGGAGGGAGGGGCACCGTCAGTAGAAAACGAGCTGACATGAGAATGTTAAATTAGCTCATTTCATGCATGTGCTTATTATTAATTCATGTAGTTACTAGTACTGCAATGAAAAATGGAAGAAGTAGCTAGTATATGCGTATGGTATTTGTTATCAAATCATAACCATCAATCATGCGTATGGTATATATCCTCATTCTGTTCTGACTCATAATTAAGTACATAATATGTGAAGGAACATATAATTAGCAACTGCTAGCTGCAGATATAGAAAGCTAGCTAATGATTTTATTACTTTACTGGTTTTCACTAATATGTATACAGTGTAGTTAAATGGCATGCTGTGTATCAAAATCGTGGAATATAGATGGGACAAGGTAGCTAATGTTGTTCTGAACGCTGAATTGTGATGGAACGAACAAAGAACCTGCAAAATAGAAACTCGTAAGAAAGAAACCCGAGGCGTCGGTGAGACTGCCCTTAAGGATTTATCCGCCTACTGCGCGCAAATCCCCCAGGGTACAACGGGTTCGTCCCAGGATCGCTGGGGTATCAGAACAGACCCAGGAAGGTCCGGGAAAAATAAATTTTCGGTTGGAGATAATCGTGTGATTAGTGGTGGAATGTTACCGTTTGTGGATAATGACCACTAAGAACGTGATGACCACTAAAAACCGTGTAAGACTTGGTCAAGGATCAAAACTGACTAAAATCAAAGGTTTTCGGATAAGCCTTCTCAAATAAAAAAAATATCTTCGAAAATATTAATCCAATAATTAAAAAGGAACGCAAGGCTAATCGTGCGCCCAGGGGGGAATCGGAAGATTTGCACTGAAACCTCCCACCTTGGGCCAAGCTCATGTGCGCGAGGCCCATCTCTTTCCCTAACCACTCTTACAAACTCATCTAACATATTGGTTTATAAACACTATGACTCTTAAAGAGCCATCCTATGTGGGACTTCCCACTTTTGAAATATCACAAAATTACAACAATCCCCCACATATTTCAAAAGTGTGAAAACATTTAGAAATAAATAAAAAAAATATTTCCTGGGTCAACATCTTGGATGTAGTGCATCGGAACTGTGTAGCCAAGCTATATGAACCAGTCCTAGACTAATAAGACTTAACACACAGTGAATTGGTGTAGCCAAGCTATATGAACCTAAGACACTTGATGTGTGTTAGAGGTCTATCAATCACACTACACCCCCACAATTCTTGTTATTACGCCGTTTTGCGCTAATAGGCCATGCGCGTGCCCGATATTCATGAGTGCTCTAGAGATCTCGTCAGGACCTCATGCAAGCGGCCCCACTTGACACTCATATAGGTGATTTCATCAAGTGTATGCTGCAAATCATACACCACCCATAAGGGATATGAAAATCATTAAAAGCTAACAGCTTAACCTCTCAGTAATGCAGTGTCTAACACTTTCCCAAAGACACCATAGGAAAGGGACAAAAACTTAATTAATTAAATTTAGTGTTAGCAGAACTAACAAGTGACTTGTTTTTACCACATTGAACCTTCTTCATGGGATCTCTAATCACAAAGGTCGGGTTCCCATCACTTGTTAATTTCAATTGGCTTAAGTCCCATTCCCCTCGATGTATCACAAATTAATTTCCTCTCCAGGGGCTTTGTCAGAGGATCTGCCAAGTTCACTTCTGACTTCACATAATCGATCGATATTGTTCCTTGTTTTTGCAATTGCTTTACCACATTATGTCTCAATTGTATATGTCTATTTTTGCCATTATATGACTTATTCTTTGCAACAGCTATTGCCGATTGGCTATCACAATGTATTGACACTGATGGTGTAGGTTTTATTCCCAAAGGAATTTTTGCTAAAAAATTTCTTAGCCACTCGACTTGATGCCAGCCAATTCCGAGCTACAAACTCGACTCCATAGTTGATCTCGCTATTATTGTTTGTTTGGCTGATCTCTAAGTTACCGCACCACCACCAAGTGTGAATACATAACCACTAGTGGATTTTGTCTCACCTGAATCAGATATCCAGTTAGCATCACAATACCCTTCCAGTACTGCGGGAAATCCACTATACACTATACCATAGTTCATGGTACCTCTTAAATATCGCATGAGTCTAGCAAGTGCCTCCCAGTGATCCTGACTCGGATTATGAGTGTACCTACTCAAACGACCCACTGCGTATGCAATGTCTGGTCGAGGAAAATTCATCAAGTGCAGTAAGCTCCCAATTACTTGGGCATACTGAGACTGGTTAACTGGATCACCTCTATTTTTCTTTAAATGAGAGTTAGACTCATAAGGGGTACTCACAGGATTATAGTCAAAATGACCAAACTTCATAAGAAGTTTCTCTACATAATGATCTTGGGATAGTATTATGCTATCACCCTTCCTTATGACTCTAACTCCCAATATTACACTTGCCTCACCCATGTCTTTCATATCAAAATTAGATGCAAGGAAAGATTTGGTTCTAATCACAATATCAGTACAAGTACCAAAAATGAGCATGTCATCCACATATAAACATATAATAACATGTTCTCCATTCACAGATTTAGTGTAAACACATTTATCAGTTTCAATAGAGGAGAAACCGTCACTGATCAAGGTTTGATCAAATTTTTCATGCCATTGTTTTGGTGCTTGTTTTAAACCATATAGCGATTTTAGGAGTTTGCACACTTTATTTTCTTAACCAGAAACTACACTTCCTTCGGGTTGAATCATGTATATTTGTTCTTCCAAATCACCATTCATAAAAGCAGTTTTTACGTCCATTTGGTGAATCACAAGTTTATAAATGGAAGTCAATGCTATTAAAACTCGAATAGAAGAAATTCTCGTTACCATAGCAAAAGTATCAAAATAATCAATATTTTCTTTTTGAGAAAATCCTTTTGCTACTAATCTAGCTTTGTATTTTTCAATCGACCCATTGGGGTTATATTTTCTTATGAAAATCCACTTACTACCAATTGCTTTTGCTCCTCGAGGTAAATCTACTAAAATCCAAGTCTTATTTTTCGAAATAGAATCAATTTCGGTTTTAATAGCTTGTTTCCAAAAAATTAGCTTCAGAAGAAGAAATAGCTTCAGAAAAAGTTTCAGGATCATTTTCAACAAGATAAGTATAAAAATCATTTCCGAAGGATGTTTCTTTTCTTGGTCTTTTACTCCTCCTAAGGTCCTCGTGTAAATCATCATTAGCAATTTCTAATGGCTGTTTAGAAGTACTTGCATATTTCAAAGGAAATATGTTCTCAAAAAATTCAGCATTCTTTGTTTCCACAATTGTGTTGTTATCAAGTACATCACTCTTTACTACTAGGAACCTATAGGCAGCGCTATGTTCGACATATCCTATAAACATGCAATCAGAGGTTTTAGAACCAATTTTCCTTCTCTTAGGCTCAGGCAACATTACCTTAGCTAAACACCCCCACACTTTCAAATATTTTAAGTTAGGTTGGTAACCTTTCCATAACTCATAGGGTGTTTTGCCAGTAGCTCTATGCGGAGTTCTATTTTGTATAAAGCACGCAGTCAAAATAGCTTCGCCCCAAAGGTTGTCGGGTGCGGAAGAACTAACTAACATAGCATTCATCATTTCTTTTAACGTTCTATTTTTCCTCTCAGCCACACCGTTTGATTGAGGTGAGTAAGGGGGAGTAGTTTCATGTATAACGCATTCTTTTTCACAAAAATCATTAAAGGACAAATATTCACCACCTCTATCGGATCTCACACGTTTGATTTTCTTACTTAATTGATTTTCTACTTCGGCTTTGTAAGAAAGGAACATATCAAACGCTTCATCTTTATGCCTTAATAAATAAACTTTAGTGTATCCAGAAAAATCGTCGATAAAAGTCACATAATATTTTTTACCGCCTCTAGTCATAGTGTGTTTTAAATCTCCTAGATCGGTATGAATTAAGCTAAGTAACTCAATTTCGTGCTTAACAGGGGGACAATGCTTTTTACTTAACTTAGATTCTACATATACATCACATTTTCCATGTTGATTATCGCTTAAGGAAATCATGCCAAAACGTCGCATTGTATCAACATACGCAGAATTAATATGTCCTAGTCTAGCATGCCATATATCATACGAATCAAGCAAATACGCAGAAGAAGATGCATTTTCATTAATAACTTCAGAAACATTAAGAACAAAAAGTCCCTGATCACAATACCCCTTTCCCACAAAGACATTATTTTTTGTCATTACAATCTTGTCAGACTCAAATGACACTTTAACTCCTCTTTTTCCCAACAAGGCCACAGAAATTAAATTTGCCCTTATGCTAGGGACATGCAGCACGTCACTAAGAGCCAAGGTCTTTCCAGATGTGAGCTTTAGAAGAACTTTTCCCTTTCCCGAGACTGCAGCAGTACGAGAATCACCAAGGTACACAAGTTCTTCTCCATCCCCCACAGTAGTGTAGGAGGAAAAAGCATCTTTGCTTGCACAAATATGCCTGGTAGCCCCAAAGTCTACCACCCATTTGTTCACATTGGTCACAATGTTGACTTGAGAAACGACCGCTGCAATAATGTCATCATCTCCTTCGGCCTCGACCAAATTGGCCTTTAGCTTAGGAGGATTGTCGTTTCTCGCTCTATGCCTGCATTGAGGTGCATGGTGACCTGGCTTTCCACAAACAAAACACATGTCTTTCTTCTTGAAATTGGAGTTAGCAACACGTGAGGCAAAATCATTTTTATTATTATTACTGTTACTGTGATCAGGCATTTTGTTATCGTACCTCTTTTTCTGCGATTTGCCTTGCGCCATGTTAGCACGAGAAGCCAAAGCCTTTGCCCTTGCAGCATTGCACTCCTTGCGGTTGGTGTCCTCAATGATAATTTGGGTAATCAAATCAGGAAGAGATAGTTGCTTTTGCTTGTGCTTTAGTTGCTGTTTATAGTCCTTCCAGGATTCCGACAGCTTTTCTATGAGTATTCCAGCCACAAACTCGTCTGGCAGAGTGATGTTCTCAGACTTCAGTTCTTCCAACAGCTTATGGTATTCATTGATCTGTGCCTTGATATCTTTGTCCTCAGCCATCTCCCATTTGTAGTAGTTTCCAATCACGAACTTTTGTTTCCCAAAGATCCTCAAGAAGGTACTTGAGGATCATAGAGTCCCAGACCGCTTTGCTTCCTTATGCGAGCAGATGAGACATCGAACAAATCATTAGACAAAGTACTGATTAAGGTGTGACGACAAACCTTATTAGCATATGTCCAATTCTCGACTTGTTTGGCTGGCGTTGTCGGTTTGGGATCTGTTAGAGCATAGGCGACCCCATGTACGTCAAGGACGGTATGGACTCGTTCTTGTCATCTTCAAAAATTTTGGCCGCTGAAGACCTCGATTTTTGATACGTCGGGAAACGGCTTCGCGTAGGTGATCGTAGGCACCAGTGGAGGTAGCGCAGTATGTTGATCATGGTTAGTCTCGTCGTTGTTCGTCTTCGTTGTATCGGCAGCGTGATCAGTAGTCATGTTAAATCCTTAAGATTGTTGTTCTGAACGCTGAATTGTGATGGAATGAACAAAGAACCTGCAAAATAGAAACTCGTAAGAAAGAAACCCGAGGCGTCGATGAGGCGCCGCCAGGATTTATCCGCCATCGCGCAAATCCCCAGTACAATGGGTTCGTCCCGGGATCGCATCGTAATGAACCCGGGAAGGTTCGGGAAAAATAAATTTTCAGTTGGAGATAATCGTGTGATTAGTGGTCGAATGTTACCGTTAGTGGATAATGACCACTAAGAACGTGATGACCACTAAAAACCGTGTAAGACTTGGTCAAGGATCAAAACTGACTAAAATCAAAGGTTTTCGGATAAGCCTTCTCAAATAAAAAAAAATATCTTTGAAAATATTAATCCAATAATTAAAAAGGAACGCAAGGCTAATCGTGCGCGCGGGGGGGGGGAAATCGAAAGATTTGCACTGAAACCTCCCACCTTGGGCCAAGCTCATGTGCGCGAGACCCATCTCTTTCCCTAACCACTCTTACCACCTCATCTAATATATTGTCTTATAAACACTATGACTCTTAAAGAGCCATCCTATGTGGGACTTCCCACTTTTAAAATATCACAAAATTACAACAGCTAAAATCAACTAGTATATGTGTACGGCCAAAAGAAGAAAAAATTACATTACTCACATTGAAGAAAAAAGGTGGCAATAACAGTAATTAGAGTATGTAATCTCAAACATTTATAAAATAATAATCTATCAGACAATTATAAAAGACGGTGTATCGTGGACCATCTTCATAAATAACATAAATGACTATTTTCTTTTAAAAAGAGAAAAGAAGAAAATGAAAATAAACTAAAGGGTCTCTTTTATTATACTTTTTAAAAACAGTTTTCTATTTTAAAAAATTTAGAGTAAACGGACATTTTAGTCCCTGAGATTTTTTTCCGGACCTATTTTGGTCACTGAGAAAAATAAAGTCCAACAATAGTCCCTGACAATTACAAACGTTGGACAATTTAGTCTCTCCATCCATTCCCGTCCAAAAATGTCATCAAGTGAGATCTTGGCGTGTCGATTAAGCGCACACATGGCTGGCCACTGCGTGGGACAAAACGTGGCATGGATCTGGGCCATTTTATTCCCTTATGAAGAACATATTCTAAATAGGGACGTTTTAGTCCCTCTCTCCCTTAGACCCAAATAAGTCCCTATTCTCATACAAATGCAACCCAACTGGGTTTCATGGTTTCATTGTCTATCATCTTACCAACACCACTAACCTAATCGCGATGGAAAAGAAGAAGAATTCGTGAACCAAATTGATGAAGAGCAGAAATTGGTGATTGCATTCTGTTAAACGCATTGTGACGAAGGGGAATCAATCCAAGGTGAGTCTCTGATTGTGATTATTTTGTGTTAGGGTTCCTATTTTAGTTTTGTTTGCGATTCTGTTGTGGTTTGCGATTTTAGGTTTCGGTTTTGATATTGTTTTGCGATTTGGGTTTGGGTTTTGAGATTATTTTGCCTTAGTGGTTTGCGATTTGGAGTTGTTGTTTGGTTTCAGTGTGTGGTCCTTCTATTTTCGCCTCCCTTGAGAAAGTAGTCTCTGTTTCTATTTGTGGTCTTGTTGGATGAATTGTCCTGCATGTTAGTCTCTTCTACCCATTTAGTGGTCCCTGCTAGTGGTCCTTTGTTTATTCTTATTCCTTTGTTTATTCTTATAGTGGTCCCTGAATGTTTTGTGTTTGTGGGACAACACAACCACCTCCTAAGTTATTTGTTTGATAATCACCATATTAAATGTGTTTACTGTTTTGGTCTCATATTAAACCCGTGTTTTTCTGATTTCATTCGCAGATGACAAATTATATCACATTATTCTATCACACCTTGGGTAAACTTGTAAGAGATGAAAATCGGGTGCTAAGTTATGTGGATGGTAAAGTAGATAGCATACCTCCAATAGACATTGACCTAGTAAATTATTTCGACTCAGTGGCGTTATTCAAGAACTTGGGCTATCATGACTTGAAGGCTATGTTTTGGATGCATCCGGGGCACACTAGTCTTAATAGTAGGTTATGTCCACTTTGTGGTGATAGTGATATGATAACATCAATATTGCATCATTTTATTAGGGATAGTAGAGTGTAATTTGAATAATTATTGAATGGTTTCACATATAATTCACTCTCTTTTCATCTTAAATGTGCAGAAATAGAAATTAAGCAATATGATAAAGAAATACAAGTTTGGGCTTAAAAGTGGGCTAAAAGAGGCCCATAATGCTAAACACGGCCTTCGCATAATATAATGAAGCATGTCCATGCTTACCTAAAGCAGCAATTAGCCACGAGCAGGCCTCACGCACGTCCACGCTTTCCCCGGGTAGCTGGTTGGTATTTTAATCATATCTGGAGCTGTAGATATCGGATTAAGGCGTTCTTTGTGGCGTTGGAAAGCTAAGAGAATTTCCTACAACTTTGTCAAAAATTGGATGGAGCACGGCCTTGTCATCATGGAGCACGGCCTCTTCATCATGGAGCACGGCCGTGCTCAACCAAAAATATCAGAAAATCATGTCGGCAAGGTCGGTGACGCGTAAAACAGGTGTATATGGAGCACGGCCTTGGAGCACGGCCGTGCTGGTGTTGTGCTGACCCCAAACTTTGCCTATAAAAAGAACGCTCAGCAGAACATTTGAAAATACTCCGGGATCGACTTTCTCCCAAATTCTTTTCTTCCCCTGTAATATTTCACTCTTATTTTACTAGTTTTAGTTGTTACTCTGTTTGTGTTTATATCTAGTTTATTATTTCCTTCTACTTAGTAGTGGAATAAAACCCCGTCACTGAGGTGATGGGAGATCTAATGCCGTATCTGTGATCATTAAATAATTTATAATATTAGTACTTAATCTCTTCTATGATTAAATTATTCCTAGTGAATTTATTCTATAAGAACTGATCATTCTTTACTCAGCTAATTAATTGTGTGGCGATCGTACCTTCAATTAGTTAACGGAACTCTAGGGATAATTGAATCTGCATGCTCTGGATCAAGGATTGCGTGTTCATTTTGATCAATCATTGAATTGATAGATCTATTGGTACTTTATGCTCTTTCTATTTACTTGCTTTGAATGATCACACAAAGTAATAAATTAGAAAGAAGAATTAACATTGCATGATCATTGGGTGTTAATAGCTTTTGAATAGAGATTGGTAATCAGTTAGAATTATTGCTCTTATTATAAATCGGTCAAATACATGATATACGCATTAGTGATCCCGTTACCTTGGTGACATTTATTTTATTTGCTTTCTTTTTATTTATTTTTATATGACTTATCTTTTACACACTCTTTGTGTAATTTCACTTCAACCATTTGTCTAAATAACAAATTAATCTAAGTAGAGCAGTATTCGTTTCAATTCCCTGTGGAGACGATAATCTTTTATACTATAACTTGACGTTTAATCGTGCACTTGCGATTTTGGCGCAACAAGTTTTTGGCGCCGTTGCCGGGGAATTGTTAATGATGTTGATCGAAATGATTAATTGTTAATTTAGACGCTTTTTGTAATTATTTTATTTTCTCTTATTTTTATTTTTTTTATCTTTTCTTTTTCTTTCCTATCATTTAAATTCCAGTATAAACCGCCTACAGAAGGTTCATCCTACTATATGGATGGTTATATTTTTCTTTTTATTTCTTGTCATTTAAATTCTAGTATAACCGCCTACAAAAGGTTTTACCTACTACATGGACGGTTTTTTTTTTGCCTTTTATTTTTTTCTTTCATTTTACTGTTGTATAGCATCTCCTGTTGGAAGATTATGTCTCCTGTTGGAAGATTAGATTTTATTTTTCTTTGTTTTAAATTTTATTTCTATTTTCTTTTCTTTTAATTTCTAAAAAATTAAAAAAAAGGGATAATGTTTCCTAATTTAGAACTTAATTGATCTGGATTAGGATAGTGTACTTCTGACATTTATTTGTTGAAAGGTCCCCTTGAGGTGTACCAAGAGCTGGAAGTGATTGCCGGCAAGGATTGGGTAAACTCGGGACTTTGAATAGACAAGGTTGAGCTTCGCACGCTGCTCAGTAAAAAAGGATCGTGTGCTACCCTTTACAGAAAGGCTTTTTCTTATGGAAGTAAACATAGGAATGATTTGTGGGTAATCATGCTGAGAAACCCTCTGGCTTTTGTCATCTGTAGCCACCTAGGAGGTAAGACTCTGGGTTCTAACAAATGGAGCATTGTGATTAAATAAAATATACATTCATCTGTGACAAATCACGTTTGGGAAGAAAATGCCTACTGCATCTCCTCCAGAATATGCTCGTGAAATTTTTCACAGGGGAGTCCCTTTCCACTCTTTACTTTTAGCATTTAAATTTATTGTTATATCTTTATGTGCTTATGCTGTGATTACTAGCATTGAGGACAATGTTAGAAATAAGTGTGGGGCGAGAACAACATGACTACATGACTCATGAATTCTCAAATAAACTGAAAATTTGAAGTTAATTAATTTTTGGGGAAATAAAATTTTTAGACAGCTTTAAATTTCTTAAAAGAAGATATTTTCTGAAAAGCTGAGAAATTTGAATAAGCCTTTCATTGACAAAATCTCCAAGAAAAACTTCTATATGTGAGAATTCGAGCCTAATCTAGGGGTTGCATTTAACGGATTGATTTTTTAAAACCCCTATTTTTCATTTGAGTGTTTTCAGTAAAAATTGTGTTCTAGAACTTGACATGTGACCATTCAAAGCGAAACTAATTTACAAAATTTTTGAAAAATGATTGAGGCACTTAGGATTGTTTCTAGCCTTCAGCACTTTGAATTGGCAATTTTTACCAACTAGCTGCCCACTTCAAGCCTTCAAGATAAAATTCATTTGATACCTCATATTCCTTTGAAAGAACTATAAAATTGGTTATCATTGAGTTATAAATAGCAACGTGGCATTGGTAAAAAAAAATATTGAGAGGAAAAAGAAAGAAAAAAGTGCGATGAGGAAGTATAAAAAAAAAGAAGGAAAAAAAAAAAGAAAAAAAAACAAGTTTATGAAAATGTGGTTTTCTGCACTTAAAAATGCCAAAATTGTGAAACAAGGATTTATGCTCAAAAAGAAATAACTGAATTTTCCAAAGCCCTTGTAAAACCATTTTTCTGGATCTTCATACCTTGAATTTCTACCCTTAGCCTCATTACAAACTTATACCAAGACCTCTTGATTTCAAAATTTTCTGTGAATTATTAGTCGAGTTTTGGTCTATTGTCAAGCCTATGGTAATGCATTGTTTCTGAGAAAATTGTGTGAATTCCCCTTAACCATTGAAACACTTGAGAGATTAAAAGGGAGCGACATATTCTTGGTTGATTTAAATATCAAAGTGCTTATCTTTTTAAAAGTTTCAATCAAGTGGAATTTTTTTTTCCAAAGAGATAAAAAGCTGTCTTTCAGAAACATTTGCTCTGCCCCATTCATTGTTAGTTGTTGTTGAAAAATTATTGAGAATTCATAAAACCAATTTGCTTGAGGGCAAGCAAAATTCAAGTGTGGGGGTATTGATAACATCAATATTGCATCATTTTATTAGGGATAGTAGAGTGTAATTTGAATAATTATTGAATGGTTTCACATATAATTCACTCTCTTTTCATCTTAAATGTGCAGAAATAGAAATTAAGCAATATGATAAAGAAATACAAGTTTGGGCTTAAAAGTGGGCTAAAAGAGGCCCATAATGCTAAACACGGCCTTCGCATAATATAATGAAGCATGTCCATGCTTACCTAAAGCAGCAATTAGCCACGAGCAGGCCTCACGCACGTCCACGCTTTCCCCGGGTAGCTGGTTGGTATTTTAATCATATCTGGAGCTGTAGATATCGGATTAAGGCGTTCTTTGTGGCGTTGGAAAGCTAACAGAATTTCCTACAACTTTGTCAAAAATTGGATGGAGCACGGCCTTGTCATCATGAAGCACGGCCTCTTCATCATGGAGCACGGCCGTGCTCAACCAAAAATATCAGAAAATCATGTCGGCAAGGTCGGTGACTCGTAAAACAGGTGTATATGGAGCACGGCCTTGGAGCACGGCCGTGCTGGTGTTGTGCTGACCCCAAACTTTGCCTATAAAAGGAACGCTCAGCAGAACATTTGAAAATACTCCGGGATCGACTTTCTCCCAAATTCTTTTCTTCCCCTGTAATATTTCACTCTTATTTTACTAGTTTTAGTTGTTACTCTGTTTGTTTTTATATCTAGTTTATTATTTCCTTCTACTTAGTAGTGGAATAAAACCCCGTCACTGAGGTGATGGGAGATCTAATGCCGTATCTGTGATCATTAAATAATTTATAATATTAGTACTTAATCTCTTCTATGATTAAATTATTCCTAGTGAATTTATTCTATAAGAACTGATCATTTTTTACTCAGCTAATTAATTGTGTGGCGATCGTACCTTCAATTAGTTAACGGAACTCTAGGGATAATTGAATCTGCATGCTCTGCCGGATCAAGGATTGCGTGTTCATTTTCAGCCAGTCATTGAATTGATAAATCTATTGGTACTTTATGCTCTTTCTATTTACTTGCTTTGAATGATCACACAAAGTAATAAATTAGAAAGAAGACTGTTAACATTGCATGATCATTGGGTGTTAATAGCTTTTGAATAGAGATTGGTAATCAGTTAGAATTATTGCTCTTATTATAAATCGGTCAAATACACAGATATACGCATTAGTGATCCCGTTACCTTGGTGACATTTATTTTATTTGCTTTCTTTTTATTTATTTTTATATGACTTATCTTTTACACACTCTTTGTGTAATTTCACTTCAACCATTTGTCTAAATAACAAATTAATCTAAGTAGAGCAGTATTCGTTTCAATTCCCTGTGGAGACGATAATCTTATATACTATAACTTGACGTTTAATCGTGCACTTGCGATTTTGACGCAACATGATATTAATCTGATGTGTGAGGCAGCAATGAAAGCAAGTAGCTCAAATGAATGTTGTGAATACATGCCTTGACAGGATGGTTTTGATGATTGACAAAAGGGAGCTTTGCAAATAGTCAACCGTGCAAAAAGTGGAAAAGAATACCAAGACGCGTATCAAGAATGATAGTTTCTCAAGTCTTTGGGTTTTGGGTATTTATTTATTTTTATTAAGACTATTTGTAATTAGTAATAAAAAGCTCTCAATTAAAATAAAATCACACACTCACAAAATGATTTTTATTCTAAAATTGATTTTATGATAATTTTTCCTAAATTATTTTTAGGCACAAAGTATTTTGAAAAATTCTTAAGTTGTATTCAAAATATTGTTTGGAAAATATTTGAAGTTTTCTTTGGAAAATATTCTCCGTGCCGAGCTGTGAGGAGGTCGCGTGCCGAGCTGTGAGGAGATCGTATGTCGAGCTGTGAGGAAGGCGCTTGCCGAGATGTGGTCGCGTGCCGTGCTGTGAGGAGGGCGCGTGTCGGTGAGGTCGCGGCCGAGCCGTGGAGGAGGTCGCGTGCCGAGCTGTGAGGAGATCGTATGTCGAGCTGCGTGGAGAGGTCGTATGCCGAGCTTTGGAGAGGTCGTATGCCGAGCTGTGGAGAGGTCGTATGACGAGCTATGTGGAGAGGTCGTATGTCGAGCTGTGTGGATAGGTCGTATGCCGAGCTGGGGAGATTGTATGCCGAGCTGGGGAAAGGTCGTATGGAAATACGATGTCGAACACCAAGTGGTGTCCGAGAATCTTTTCCGTCCCCGTGTTTTCAATTCTTTCATATTCAAATCCACGCAACGGACAAATCCACGCAACGGACAAATGCTGCAACGGACAAATCCTGCAACGGACATTTCGACGCTCCTCTCAGTGCCTATAAAAGCACTGCACCATGAGCATTATTTTTAACATAACACAAGTGCTTAATTTTTGTGCCAAAACTCTATCAAATATTCTCCATCACTCACACTTATTTGAGCACAATTTTTTGAGAGTCTTTTTATTCTACATAATTTGAGTTGTATTATTTGAGCTTCAATTTGTTATATCTGCACTATTGAGTGTATCTTTCTCATCTCATTTTATTTGCGAAAATCATTTCTTTTTGGGTAGGAATCCCAAGGTGTTCATAGAGAGGTGATATCTCTTGAACGTATTGCTCTGGTATAGAGTTGTAAAGGTTTCTAGCTGAACCTGATTTAAAAGCTAGTGATTTAGTGAAAATCCCATAGTGCTTTGCTTTGGGAGACGGACGTAGGCCACAGGGGGTGTTTGTAGGCCGACGCTGTATATTTTGCTGCGTGCTCTTCTTTGCTCTCTGTCTCTTTATTATTCAAGCACTTTATTTATTTTTGTTCTTTATTTATTTTTCGGTCATTTATTTTCTGTCATTTATTTATTGCAATTTATTCTTCAAGTTATTTATCTTTTCGCAAGTTATTTCTTTCAAGTTTTTTCTTTAACTCACTAATTTATTATTATTTTTTTATAAGCACAGCTATCACAATTCACCCCCTCTTGTGTTTGAAGTCACTTGGTAACAAGTGGCATCGAGCTAGACTCTTGTATAAAGGACTTAACAGTCTCAAGAGAATGACTTCAAACAATAGCAGGGAACCTCCATGAAACAGACCCCATTTTTCAATGGTGAGGGTATGGTTATTGGAAGGATAGAATGCAAATCTTTCTTGAGGGTGTTGATCTTGATATTTGGGATGCTATGGAAAATGGTCCATTTGTCCGCACTCAATCAATTAATGATGCGTGGTAGACAAACCAAGATCACTTTGGACCAGAAGATGATAAGAAAAAGGTCCAATACAATTTGAAAGCTAAGAACATCATCACTACGCTTTAAGCTACGATGAGTTCTATAGGGTCTCAAATTGCAAGGCTGCTAAAGAAATGTGGGACACCCTTCTATTGACCCATGAAGGTACTACCGAGGTCAAGAGGGCTCGAATGAACACATTAACCCATGAGTATGAGTTATTTAGGATGAAACCAAGTGAAAACATACAAGATATGCAAAAAAGGTTCATCCATATAATAAACCATCTCAGAGCTCTTGGGAAAGTCTTCAGTAATGAAGATTTAATTAATAAAGTTCTTAGATGTTTAAATAGAAACTGGCAACCCAAGGTTACTGCTATATCTGAATCTAAAGATTTATCTACTATATCATTGGCAACCTTGTTTGGAAAATTGCAGGAACATAAACTTGAACTAAATCGACTCACTGAGAGTGAAGAAAGTGATAAGAAAAAGAAAGGAATTGCTCTCGAAGCAATCGTAAATGAAAAAGAGGAATCTGACAACAATGATAGTCTAGATGAGAATGAGGAAGACATAAGTCTGATGGTTCGAAGGTTCAAAAGGTTCATGAGGCAAAAGGGGAGAACGAGCAAAGTACAAAATCCTCAAAAGAAAAATGAGGAAGGAACTTCTTTTAATCCAACTTGCTACAAGTGTGGTCAAAAGGGACATATAAAACCCGATCGCCTCTCATGGTCGAAGAAAAAGCGAAAAATTTGATAGAAGACCACAAAAAGGAATCAAAAGGAAGAAGAGCCTACATTGCCTGGGATGACAATGATACGGACTCGTCGATGAATCGAGAAAAAATGAGGAGGCCAACTTATGTCTCATGGCAAAACACGAGGAGGATGAGGTAAATGCTCTTGAACTCGAATCTCCTTTAACTTATGATGAGCTGCTTATTACTTGTGAAGAATTAAATAATGAAACGACTAGACTTTGAAAAATTATTTCTTCTTCTAAGAAAACCATCTCTTCTCTTGAATCTAAAATTATTTTCTTAAACCAATAGATGGAAGGTTTTAAGGAAAAACAAGTTGTTGTGGTGAAGTTTCTACTTGCTCCTTTTGTGAAACCCAAAAGATTGATACTTTCAAGTGTGATGAATGCAATGTTTTGAAAAACAAGATTGAAGATTTGGAAAACACCCTTGCCAAATTTACCATGGGAAGGGATAACTTAAACATTCTATTGGGAAAACAAAGGGTACTTTTGGAAAAGCCGGTTTGGGTTATAATCCACAAACGCATGAAAAATCCTTTAAATTTGTCAATCACAACAACACTTCAAGCAGCCCTTTCATTAAATGCTTTCCTTTGTGGTAGAAATGGTCACACTGCCTCCACTTGCAATATTAGAAAGAACAAGAATGTGGTTGGCAAAAGATATGGATTCCAAAGGGTACTTTGCCAAAAACTAACTCATCCGACCCAACTTAGTTTGGGTACCAAAGGTTAAAAACTAATCTGTTGTTGTAGGTGTGCTTGAAAGCCAAGGACTTAAATTGGTATCTTGATAGCGGCTGTTCAAAGCACATGACAGGAGACAAAAGCAAGTTCTCCTCATTGGTACCTAAGAATAGTGGTTATGTCCGGTATGGTGACAACAACAAAGGTAAAATTCTTGGGATTGGTTCTATTGGTAAGAGTCCTAATCCCACTATTGAAAATGTTTTGTATGTGGATGGTTTGAAGCATAATTAGCTAAGCATTAGTCAACTTTGTGATAAAGGAAACAAAGTGGTTTTCGATTCTTCAAAATGCATGGTCATGGATTCTATAAATGAAAATGTTATTGTTATTGGACCTAGAATTGGAAATATCTATATGCTTGATTTAGATAAAATACCTTCAAATGATGCATGTTGTCTTATTAGTAAAGAGGATGAATCTTGGCTATGGCATAGAAGAATGACTCATATTCACATGGATCATCTTAATAAATTGGTTCGAAAGGACTTAGTAATTGGCTTACCAAAGCTCCGCTTTGAAAAAGATAAACTTTGCGATGCATGTCAAAAGGGAAAACAAGTAAAGGCTTCTTTCAAATCTAAAAATATTGTTTCAACAAATCGGCCTTTACAACTTTTACATATGGATTTATTTGGCCCTTCTAGAACTAAAAGCTTTGGTGACAATTACTATGCTCTTGTTATTGTGGACGACTATTCTCGCTATACATGGACCTTATTTATTTCTCATAAAAATGACACTTTTGCTGCCTTTCGAAAACTTGCTAAAGTTATCCAAAATGAAAAAGGAATGAACATAGTATCCATCCAAGTGATCACTGGGGAATTCCAAAATGAGGCATTTGAGGCCTTTTGTCTTGAAAATGGAATTGAGCATAATTTTTCCGCACCTAGAACACCACACAGAATGGAGTGGTGGAAAGGAAAAATCAGTCTCTTGAAGAGCTTGCGAGACGATGCTCAATGAGACCAATCTTCCTAAGTATTTACGGGCAGACAGTAAGCACCGCATGTTATGTAATGAATAGAGTCCTCATAAGACCTATTCTAAAACAAACGCCCTATGAAATTTACAAGGGGAGGAAGCCCAACATTTCCCACCTTCACGTATTTGGATGTAAGTGCTTTGTTCTAAATAACGGTAAAGATAACCTTGGTAAATTTGATGCTAAAGCTGATGAAGGTTTATTTCTTGGATATTCCACTTCTAGTAAAGTCTTTCAATTTTTAATAAACGATTTTAACTGTTGAAGAATGCTGCATGTTTCTTTTGATGAATCTAACCCCAAATCTTGATGAGAAGAAAGTGTTGATGATCTTGCGAAGTGTTAGGAGATACCTATTTAGAGGAACAAGAGAGATCAAAAGTTCAAAAGGAGGATCAAGAGTCCTTGCCTCAACCCTCTCAAGAACTCTCTCACTCAAATCTTCCAAAGGAATGGAGAGTCTCAAAGAACCATCCTCTTGACAACATAATAGGTGATATCTCAAAAGGGTAGCGACTCAAACCTCTCTTACTCATGCATGTCATCATATGGCCTTTGTCTCTCAAATTGAACCAAATGACGTCAATGAAGCCATCTTTGATGAGCATTGGACCCTTGCTATGCAAGAGGAATTAAATCAATTTGAGAGAAATGATGTTTGGGAACTTGTCCCTAGGCCTAAAGATCACCTAGTCATTGGGACCAAATGGGTCTTTCGCAATAAGCTTGATGAAAGCGGTATCATTGTTAGAAATAAAGCTAGACTTGTTACAAAGGCTATAACCAACAAGAGGGCATAGATTTCGATGAAACCTATGCACCCGTAGCTAGATTAGAAGCTATTCGCATGCTTCTCGCATTTGCATGCATCATGGATTTCAAACTTTTTCAAATGGATCTTAAAAGTGCATTTCTTAATGACTTTATTCAAGGAGAAATATATGTTGAACAACCTCCCGCTTTGAAAAATTTTGAATTTCCAAATCATGTTTTCAAATTGAAAAAGGCTTTATATGGTTTAAAACAAGCTTCGAGAGCTTGGTACGAGAGGTTGAGCAAATATTTACTTGAAAAAGGTTTTGAAAGAGGAAAAGTTGATACCACTCTTTTCATTAAACACAAAAATCATGACATTTTACTTGTTCAAATTTATGTTGACGATATCATCTTTGGTGCTACTAATGAGTCCTTGTGTGAAGATTTTTCCAAAATCATGCAAAGTGAGTTTGAAATGTCCATGATGGGAGAGCTCAACTACTTCCTTGGTCTTCAAATCAAACAAACAACTGAAGGAATTTTTATAAATCAATCCAAATATTGCAAGGAGTTGCTTAAAAGATTTGGAATGAGCAACGCCAAAGAAATCTCAACTCCAATGAGCACATCATGCTATCTTGACAAAGATGAAGGTGGTAAGTCGATCAAGTAAGTAAGTATCGAGGTATGATAGGATCTCTTCTCTATCTCACTTTGCAAGTCGTCAGGATATTATGTCTAGTGTTTGTATGTGTGCACGTTTTCAAGCAAATCCTAAGGAATCACATCTCTTAGCGGTAAAGCATCATGAGATATCTCACCGCACACAAACTATGGGTTTATGGTACCCCAAAGGTCTTGTTGCACACTTATTGGGTACTCGGATTCGGATTTTGCGGGTTGCAAAATGGACCTAAAAAGCACTAGTGGGACATGTCACTTACTTGGGAATGCCTTGGTTTCATGGCATAGTAAGAAACAAGCCAGTGTGGCTTTGTCCCTTCTTGAAGCGGAATACGTTGCAGCGGTAGTTGTTGTGCCGCAGATCATTTGGATGAAACAACGGTTGAATGATTATGGAATCAATCTGAAAGCTGCTTTCCAATTAAGTGCGACAATACTAGTGCCATAAACCTCACGAAAAATCCGGTTTATCACTCCCGGACCAAACACATAGAAATTAGGCACCATTTTATTAGAGATCATGTTCAAAAAGGAGATTGTGTGATTGAGTTTGTGGAAACATCTAAACAACTCGCAGATATTTTTACTAAACCTTTGCCTAAAGAAAACTTCTTTTTTATAAGAACCGAGTTAGGAATTTTAGATCAATCATGCATTGAATGACTGTGTGTGAGTACATTTTATTATGAATAAGTTCTAACTTGGGCATTGGAGTGTGCTAACATTTTTATGCAGGTTCCGTTACCAAGACTAAAAGTGGAGAAATGCAACCGTCCTTCCTGTAATCGTTAAAATAAAAGTTTGTGCAGGTTATGTTAACTGCAAACAATTATGCTTCATTGAACCCTTGATACTCTATTTTAATTATTTTTCGCCATCTAGTTACACGTATATGCATACGTTTTACATGCCTTTTCCTCTAATCTTTTCCGCTTTTTGATGTTGACAAAAGGGGGAGAGTTTTATGATTCAGGCGGAGTAAATTATATTATGCATATTGTGAGGGGGAGTTTTTCTAAATATTGTGCTTAAACTCTGATATCTTTTATTGAAAAACAATGCTTATATCTCATTGCTATATCATGATTATATTTTACTAAATTCCCTCCATGAGATGTTTGTCATCATCAAAAGGGGAGTCTGTGAATACATGCCTTGACGGGATGGTTTTGATGATTGACAAAGGGAGCTTTGCAAATAGTCAACCGTGCAAAAAGTGGAAAAAGAATACCAAGACGCGTATCAAGAATGATAGTTTCTCAAGTCTTTGGGTTTTGGGTATTTATTTATTTTTATTAAGACTATTTGTAAGTAGTAATAAAAAGCTCTCAATTAAAATAAAATCACACACTCACAAAATGATTTTTATTCTAAAATTGATTTTATGATAATTTTTCCTAAATTATTTTTAGGCACAAAGTATTTTGAAAAATTCTTAAGTTGTATTCAAAATATTGTTTGGAAAATATTTGAAGTTTTCTTTGGAAAATATTCTCCGTGCCGAGCTGTGAGGAGGTCGCGTGCCGAGCTGTGAGGAGATCGTATGTCGAGCTGTGAGGAAGTCGCTTGCCGAGATGAGGTCGCGTGCCGAGCTGTGAGGAGGTCGCGTGCCGAGCTGAGGTCGCGTGCCGAGCTGTGAGGAGGTCGCGTGCCGAGCTGTGAGGAGATCGTATGTCGAGTTGTGTGGAGAGGTCGTATGCCGAGCTGTGGAGAGGTCGTATGCCGAGCTGTGGAGAGATCGTATGACGAGCTATGTGGAGAGGTCGTATGTCGAGCTGTGTGGAGAGGTCGTATGCCGAGCTGGGGAGATTGTATGCCGAGCTGGGGAAATGTCGTATGGAAATACGATGTCGAACACCAAGTGGTGTCCGAGAATCTTTTCCGTCCCCGTGTTTTCAATTCTTTCATATTCAAATCCACGCAACGGACAAATCCACGCAACGGACAAATGCTGCAACGGACAAATCCTGCAACGAACATTTCGACGCTCCTCTCAGTGCCTATAAAAGCACTGCACCATGAGCATTATTTTTAACATAACACAAGTGCTTAATTTTTGTGCCAAAACTCTATCAAATATTCTCCATCACTCACACTTATTTGAGCACAATTTTTTTAGAGTCTTTTTATTTTACATAATTTGAGTTGTATTATTTGAGCTTCAATTTGTTATATCTGCACTATTGAGTGTATCTTTCTCATCTCATTTTATTTGCGAAAATCATTTCTTTTTGGGTAGGAATCCCAAGGTGTTCATAGAGAGGTGATATCTCTTGAACGTATTGCTCTGGTATAGAGTTGTAAAGGTTTCTAGTGAACTCGATTTAAAAGCTAGTGATTTAGTGAAAATCCCATAGTGCTTTGCTTTGGGAGACGGGCGTAAGCCACAGGGGTGTTTGGTGGCGAACACGTATAATTTCTTTGCGTGCTCTTCTCTGCTCTCTGTCTCTTTATTATTCAAGCACTTTATTTATTTTTGTTCTTTATTTATTTTTCGGTCATTTATTTTCTGTCATTTATTTATTGCAATTTATTCTTCAAGTTATTTATCTTTTCGCAAGTTATTTCTTTCAAGTTTTTTTTTTAATTCAGTAATTTATCTGTTATTTTTTTTATAAGCACAGCTATCACAATTCACCCCCCTCTTGTGTTTGAAGTCACTTGGTAACAAATGTAACATGCATCTATATTTTGAGTATCCGGTGTTAGGGGTTGAGGATGTTGAATTTGTAGAACCTAATATGGTTGATGACACTAATCCGGTTGAAGACACTGATGGTGCAAAGCATGATGGTAAGGGGCCTTCCAAATTAAATGGCAATGATGAGTTACATTGTGAGGAAGTGCTCCCTAAGGAAAAAAAGGCAGCCACATTAAAGAAAGGTACTAGAAAGAAGACAACCGTGAATGATTCAAGTAGTGAAGAAGTGCTCCCTAAGAAAAAAAGGTTGCCACATTAAAGAAAGGTACAAGTAGTAAGGAAGTGAAACATAAGAAGAAAAAAAGGAAGACATAATCAAGAATGCCATCAATGATTCAAGTAATGAGGATAGTGTCCAGATATCATTTGAGATTGATGGGTATGCTTCACACTCTGAGAATTTGAGGACTCCTAAATCTACAGATTATGAGGTGAATTCAAGGCCTACATTTCCCGTGTTTAGGGAATTTGCCGCCTTTGGCGAAGTTACCCTAGAGGTTGGGATGGAGTTTGCTAACTTGGAGCTTTTTAAGAATGCTGTTAAGGACTACAACATTTCCCTTGAAAGAGAAATTAAGTGGAAGAAGAACGATAAGTTACGTGCTAGGGCTATTTATAGAGTTGACTGGTGTCCATGGGCTGCACTTTGTTCCTGGAGTAGCTTTGAAAATACTTATCAGATAAAGACAGTTGAGTTAAAGCATACATGTTGTAGGGTGTTTAGGAATAAGGCAGCCACCGGGGAATTGGTTGCCAAGAAATTAGAGAAAAATTTATTGGTACAACCTGATCTTAGAAGGAAACATGCATTTGAGATTATGACGGAGGACTTTGTTGTCCACTTGAATGAAAAGAAGCTGTCAAGGGCATTGAAAAAAGCTAGACTGGTTGTGGAAGGTTCAGAAAAGGACAATATGGTAGGACTTGGGATTACTTGGGTGAGTTGTTGAGAAGTAACCCCGGATCAACGGCAAAGATGGATGTCTCACCACGTTTGGGGTTCCCGCCTTTGTTTCAACGACTTTATATTTGTCTAGATGCCTGCAAAAAATGATTTCAGGCTGGTTGTAGGCCTTTGATAGGCCTAGATGGGTGCTTCTTGAAAGGATATTATAGGGGACAACTACTAACAGTGGTTGCTCAAGACGCTAACAAACAGTTTTACGTCATTGCCTATGTTGTGGTAGACGCTGAGACAAAAGAAAATTGGAAGTGGTTTCTGACCCTAATAATAGAAGACATTGGAGACCATTTCACATATGGTTGGAATTTTATATCAGACTAACAGAAGGTACACATTTCTGTTATATGTACTACACATGCTGCAATTATAAATTGAGGCTTTATATTACGTAGTAGGGACTAAAGTGACCTGTTTATATATTTGTCAGGGATTAAAGTGTCCTTTTGTTTTTTATACTTTATTCTGACTATGTGTTGTGCCAGTTAACTGATCAGTTTAAAGTACTTTATGTTGTGCATACAAGGATTGATACCTGCAATTAAAGAAGTGTGTCCTGTAACACCCTGATTCCAGAGCGCTACAGTATAATAATAATTAGACTCTAAATGAGTAATTACTTAACAATGGTGGAATTAATTTTATTTTATTTAACAGGCGAAAGTGTATTTGTCTGAAGTTACCTTACATAGGGCCCAAGTTATATAGTGTATACTGTAATTTAGACTTCCTCTCTACTGACTCTGACTTTACTGGCTGTGTATCAACTGAATCATTTCCTTTCTGGGATTGTCTAATACCTGTTAAGCCCCGTAGAAAGAAATATACAGGACACAGAAAACTAACGGGAGATAAGAACACACTATACGCACCATTCAGTGAAAAAGCAGGACTTAGAATTCATGTATAAAAAGGCAACACACATAAGCAAAACAGAGCAATGGAACATGTGAAGGATTAAACCACACATCTCCCGATAATGATTTGTATCATTACCTAGCTACCCTTGTCCATGCAACCTACGACTATATGCCTACGTGGCCACACAACTTTTCATAATAATGGCAGAAGAGCCCCACCCAGCCACTTTGCCTTTTGTAGTCAACAACATTCCACCGACATGTGGATAGGTCAAGCCAGTTGTCTATCCCCCTATCCCGCTCATCGTACCCCAAAGAGTATATCCCTGCTCCCTAACTTCGGTGATAGGAATAGGTGTCAGGGCGACACTCGGGATCGGCACTATGGACAGTGATGCAATAGTATCCCGTCAGGATGACCAGGCTACCTGATGTCCCGACAGGATGGTAGCTAGCCATCTGTCACCTGTAAACTTGTCGGACCTAGACTATCCTCAAGGACCGATATGTCCTATACCGACTGTATCGTGCCCGCACTCTGGCACCTGGCTTCGTACACAGTCTATGTTCACCGCGGTGGATTACAGCATATGCATGTGACCACTTATTATTCAACACCTTTACAGCTTATCATCATTATTCTTCAGCTCAACACATCAGCTTATTATCTCAGCACATATCAAACTATCAGCTCACCCAGCTTTAATGTCTTATTCTAGCACTTATCAACTCTTTATAATTAAATAGCTTAGCTATATTCCCACACACAGTACTATAATAACTTAATCACCAAATCAACATAAGCAGAATAACCATCCTATACAGCACAATCATCTGTATATAACATAACATCACTTATCAACCATCCTCGATCAACATATAGGTCAACCAACACATTATCAGGCATCAACCATCCTCGATCCACACATGAGTCAACCCTAATGTCGCTTAAGCGATCTACTACTGACATGTTAGCAAACTACACACTAGCAATTACACACATAGTTATAATACAATCATAAGAAACCAACATCACATCAATCAACATCCATCCACTGATATCAATAGATTACTCCTATGGTTGATAGACCTCTGACAACTGTCATCGGCTATCACAGGCCACAACCCCTCTCCTAAGGTGCTGCTACTATTAACCTCTAGTAGGGCTTGGGTCACCCTACACCTAGTTATACACTTATTCTAATCCTACAATCCCTGGTGGATAGGGTTCTGATCTCTCATACCTGGCTTAGAAGACCGCTACAGTTCCTGCCATTCTCTGCTCCCTCGCCGCTCCTGCTACTTGTTGCACTCCTACCTCTGGACACTCCTACCTAACTTACTAGGCCACTCTTATCCTCCCCTCTCAGGGGATTACCTACTAAGGGCTTTCTGATGCACAAGATCCTCTCTTGAGGCAAGTACAGAGCATACTTGCTCCTTAGTGGCCCTCTAAGTCTCACTCCCTTTCTCAATCTCAATGATTACTTACTAAGGGTTTTCTGATGTGCCAGATCCTCATTAGAGGCAAGCACAGAGCATACTTACTCCTTAGAAGTTCCTAGAGAGAGAAAGCTAGAGAGAGAAGAGGATTTTGGGCGAGTTGGAAATAGAGGGGTGAAGGGATATTTATAGTGAATTTTGGGTCCATCGCGTCGTGACTGTGGACACGTGTCAGAGATCCAATGCTCCTGATCCACCGACTTTCCCACTGCCTTTCATCGCGCCCCGATGAGTAAAGACTAAATCTCCATTGCGTCACAACAGAGACACGTGTCACCCGTTTATTGGTTGTGATCACCGACTTTGAAAACTCTTCGCGATGGCCTCTAATACAATCTTGGTCGCGTCGCGATCGAGGCTATGGAGATATTCATAATTTCTTTCGTTTTAGACATTTCTAGGGGTTTCTAGACCTTCTTAGGGGTACTTTGGTCCTTTTAAGTGTTTCCATAACACATCTAAGCCTATTTCCTTTCAAATTAGGATTTTTAATGCTTATTCATCGTCTAACTGTACTTTAAATATTATTTTCTGAAAAACGGATACTACCCGCTTAAAATAATTTTCGTCCTCGAAAATTTAGCGGCGGTTATACTTCTAGGACTACTTATCCTATAACTCTTAACCAGCTTTTCATCTGATCTTCTTCGAACATCGATTCTTCTTAATCACTATGGTCTTCCTAATAGCTTACCAACCTACATTGCGGGAGTTTACTTATAATTTGTCTAAATTCCTCTTTCTAGTTTTTTACCAGGGTTGCACCAACGCTACTGAATTCATCATTCTAGTTCTATTACTTCCTCGGGTCCTTTCAACATCTAAGTCCTTCCAATATCAATACCTTGCTATTTCTAATTCAAAAATTTATTTGTCATCCAGAACCATTATCACAAGTACCTATAGGTTGACTATATCTAAAGGATAATTCTTCATCTTCCTCACCAAAGATCTAGATCCCCATATTCGTCAATTCTACCTATTCTTTCCTCTGACTATATCCGTCCTTGATATTTTTGGATCATTGTTCTATAAACTAATCTTTCTCCAACCTTTCTTTCCAGAATAGATTTTCTAGATTCTTCTCCTTGCTTCACAAATTTATTGATCACACAATTTCCATTTCTAGAGAGAACCTATATGCTTATCTTTAAAGAAACTATTTAGAATGCTACTTAGTCTTTTCTACTCTCATTGTTATACATTGATCTATTAAAACATTCCTTCCATCATACTTAATTAAACTTCCTAAACCTCCTAATTGATCCCTTTAAGGTCCTCTATTCATTCAACAGTTATCCTATGGTTGCACTTAGTTCCTAAAATCTTGTCCTAATATTTTGCTCAATGCTCGATCACTTTCTAACTCAACCTTATAAATTTCCTTACTCAATCTTTAGTCAAGTCCTAATCATACTTCACATACTCCTCTACGTTCACGTGCTCCATAATCTTCGCACTATTTCAATCCTAATACAATTACTTCCTAATTCTAATCCAAGGCTTAAATTTTACGCTCTTATCTTCTTTAATTGGTTTTAAAACCCAGGAGGTTTTCTTCATAAGTTTATTATCATTCTTGCCAGGAAGTTTTCCTACAAGGGTATGTAACAAAATACGAGAGATTCTATCCCTGTTACCTTTAAGGGTCTTAGAAAAGTGGGGTCAACCATTGATTTGATGGTTTCAATTCCTATCTACTAATGAACCCAAAATCGTTATGGTTAGACTTTATCTAATTCTACTACCACACTAAGTTACTCCTAAACACATTCATCCAGGGAAAATTGTCTCTTCCTAACTTTTGATAATTATCCTACAGAAGATCATTTTCCTAATTAACTTCTGAAAATGATGACTAGGTCGGTCAATATCCCTTATTATTCTTCGCCTTTCCTATTTTTTCCTAAATATGATATCTCCAGATAATAAACCTTCTTCGTATTTATTTATTGCTTCTAATCCTAAAGGTTATTATGGTTCTCCTCAAGACTTATCTTTTGGTCCGACACTCCTCATATCTTCATCTTACACTGTAGCTATTTAGACCAAATCCCTACCTTTTCACGTATAACTCCTTGTCTCATACTGATAGATCAAAATCTTCACTTTCCCATAATTGTCATCCTGATTACTGTCAACCTCATCTTACCTGAAAGTCCATTCTCTTACTATGCTTCCTTAATAATAACATTATTCACCTTTTCTGTTCACCCTAAACCTACTCATTACCTGTTCTATTGGCCACATAGTAGGAACTTACTCCTTCGTTCCTAGAAAAATTCTCAAGGATTCCAATCCAGTTTGCTACTTGTAGATCTTATTCGAGGGAATCTCATTCTACCCTGATGCCTAACTCCTAGATTTATACTAATTCATCCTCTCCTCTTCTACTGTTATCTGTCATTTGTAATAATCTTCCTTCATCCACAACTTTGTTTAAGACTTTTCACTTTCGAATACTTTTCTTTCATATGTCACACATGGTCTTTACCAATGCTTTTACTATATTTATCCAAATCCTTCCTTTTCTTACTTCTTAATAACGGTTTCCCTGATTGCTAACCTTGATTAGCTCATACCTTATCATCTGGAATTCTACTCTCTTGATACTTTGCACATTTCCTTCTTATTTCCTTTGGTTTCAATCTGTTCACCCTTACTATACGGTTTTATCCTAACCACACTTTCTACTAGATCCACTGGTCACATAGTGGTAACTCATACCCTCCAGAAAACTTTCTAGTCCCATCGGTTGGTGACACTATCTTACTTTAACGATCTCTATTCTACCCCTATACTTAATCTTCTGAATCAAAACCTATACTAATTTCTTTTCTATAACTCTTCTACTTAATCATCGATTTGTAAAGCTCCTCTGATGATCTAGTCTAACAACTCTCAGATCACTGACTAATGAGTTCCTTCACTTCTACCATATAGACCATCTCACTCTTTATTCTTAAGTCTAATATTTATTGAATCTACCATTATCAGGTTGGTCATCCCTTAGTTCTAAATCCTTTACCCTCATACATCCTCTCTTAAGATTCAGTCAATAATAATCGAAGATCCACTCTAGTCCTTTAACAATCGTACTACTTTGAGTCAAATCAACTATCTTACTCTTGCTAATACTTTATTAGTCTAGAAAAATTATTTCCAATAACTTTTTCTAATCAGACCTCAGGAACCACTATATCTGAGCCTGGTTTTATCTATTTCCTTATCACACCTTTCATCCTTCTCTTCATATCCTTTTCTGAATTACTCTATTCCTAGACTGTTGGTTCTAACATCATTTCCATCTCTCTTACCTTCCCTAGTTGACTATTTCAATTTTTCCCTAATCAAGGTTTAACCTCTCTGTCAAAACCTAAGGGCGTTCATCTCATATTCCTATCAATAACTTAACTCAACCTCCTAACTTTTCCATCTACTCATCCATCAAATCTCGGTAATATCAGTCTCCATTTCATCCCCTCAATATTGTATAATCACAAAATCTTTTCTAGTACATTTGCTTCTCATTAAATGTCTGTATAGACTTTGCATTCTATTGTCCCTATGGTAGAACGGTCCTCACTAATTTCCTCCTTAATCCTAGTAGACCCTTGTTTATTGTTTTCTACATGTATAACCTTCCTAGTCCTGGAATGCTCATTGTCAGACTTCAACTATCTATGGTAACCTCATCTCCTTTAAAGAAGAACGGTCTTATCACATTTTTGAGCTATGAATTCTTGTAATATTTTCTTACCCCATAATCCATGATTACCTTATGAATGAACTAGAGTACTTACTTATCTTGACACTTTATGATTTTGATAAATACTAAGAGGTTACTCTACTCATATCTAGATATAGTCAGAATCCAGTGGGAATCCAACCAGACACAACCAGTGACAACATCCTAATGACTCCACAGTCCGGTTAGGACCGAACTGCTCTGATACCAAAATGTAACACCCTGATTTCAGAGCACTACAGTATAATAATAATTAGACTCTAAATGAGTGATTAGTTAATAATGGTGGAATTAATTTTATTTTATTTAACAGGATAAAGTGTATTTGTTTGAAGTTACCTTACATAGGGCCCTAGTTATACAATGTATACCGTAATTTAGACTTCCTCTCTACTGACTCTGACTTTACTGGTTGTGTATCAACTGAACCTTTTTCTTTCTGGGATTGTCTGATACCTGTTAAGCCCCATAGACAGAAATATACAAAACACAGAAAACAAATGGGAGATAAGAACACACTATACGCACCATTCAGTGGAAAAGCAGGACATAGAATTCATGTATAAAAAGGCAACACATATAAGCAAAACAGAGCAATAGAACATGTAAAGGATTAAACCACACATCTCCCGATAATGATTTGGATCATTACCTAGCTACCCTTGTCCATGCAACCTACGACTATATGCCTACGTGGCCACACAACTTTTCAAAATAATGGCAAAAGGGCCCCACCCAGCTACTTCGCCTTTTGTAGTCGACAACCTTCCACGGACATGTGGATAGGTTAAGTCAGTTGTACATCCCCCTATCCCGCTCATCGTACCCCTAAGAGTGCATCCCTGCTCCCCAACTTCGACGATAGGAATAGGTGTCGGGGCGGCACTCGGGATCGGCACTATGGATAGTGATGCAACAGTACCCCGTCAGGATGACCATGCTAACCGACGTCCCGACAAGATGGTAGCTAGCCATCCGTCACCTTTAGACTTGGCGGACCCAGACTATCCTCAAGGACCAATGTGTCCTATACCAACTGTATCGTACCCGCACTCTGGCACCTGGCCTCGTACACAGCCTATGTTCACGGTGGTGGATTACAGCACATGCATATGACCACTTATTATTCAACACCTTTACAGCTTATCATCATTATTCTTCAGCTCAACACATTAGCTTATTATCTCAGCACTTATCAAACTGTCAGCTCACCTAGCTTTAATGTCTTATTCCAGCACTTATCAACTCTTTATAATTAAATAGCTTAGTTATATTTTCACACACAGTACTATAATAACTTAATCACCAAATCAGCATAAGCAGAATAACCATCCTATACAGCACAATCATCTGTATATAACATAACATCACTTATCAACCATCCTCGATCAACATATAGGTCAACCAACACATTATCACGCATCAACCATCCTCGATCCACACATGAGTCAACCCTAATGTCGCTTAGGCGATCTACTACTGACATGTTAGCAAACTACACACTAGCAATTACACATATAGTTATAATGCAATCATAAGAAACCAACATCACATCAATCAACATCCATCCAATGATATCAATAGATTACTCCTATGGTTGATAGACCTCTGACAACTGTCCTCGGCTATCACAGGCCACAGCTCCTCTCCTAAGGTGTTGCTACTATTAACCTCTAGTAGGGCTTGGGTCACCCTACACCTAGTTATACACTTATTCTAATCCTACAATCCCTGGTGGATAGGGTTCTGATCTCTCATACCTGGCTTAGAAGACCGCTACAGTTCCTGCCACTCTCTGCTCCCTCGCTGCTCCTGCTACTTGTTGCACTCCTATCTCTGGACACTCCTACCTAACTTACTAGGCCACTCTTATCCTCCCCTCTCAGGGGATTACCTACTAAGGGCTTTCTGATGCACAAGATCCTCTCTTGAGACAAGTACAGAGCATACTTGCTCCTTAGTGGCCCTCTAAGTCTCACTCCCTTTCTCAATCTCAAGGATTACTTACTAAGGGTTTTCTGATGTGCCAGATCCTCATTAGAGGCAAGCACAGAGCATACTTACTCCTTAGAAGTTCCTAGAGAGAGAAAGCTAGAGAGAGAAGAGGATTTGGGGCGAGTTGGAAATGGAGGGGTGAAGGGGTATTTATAGTGAATTTTGTGTCCATCGCATCGCGATGGTGTGAAGACTCAAGAACCACCGCGTCACGACCGTGGACACGTGTCAGAGATCCAATGCTCCTGATCCACCGATTTTCCCATCGCCTTTCATCGTGTCGCGAGGAGTAAAGACTAAATCTCCATCGCATCGCGACGGAGACATGTGTCACCTGTTTATTGGTTATGATCACCGACTTTGAAAACTCTACAGATTCCAAAATCTTTTGCCATCGCATCGCGATGGGTTCTAGTACAATCTTGGTCGCTTCACGACCGAGGCATAGGAGATATTCATAATTTTTTTCGTCTAGATATTGCCAGGGGTTTCTAGACCTTTTAGGGGTATTTTGGTCCTTTTAAGTGTTTCTATAACACATCTAAGCCTATTTCCTTTCAAATTAGGATTTTTAATGCTTATTCATCGTCTAACTATACTTTAAATATTATTTTCTGAAAAACGGGATATTACATGTCCAGGTGCCCACCACAAGAACTGTGTATTACTTATTTGGAAGAACTTTATCAAGCAATGGAAGGATAAGGAGTTGCGTGGGATTGTGTGGGAATGTTCAAGGTGCACGACCGAACCAGAATTTAAAGCAGCTATGCTTAGGTTGAAGAAAATGAATGAAAAGGCATGGAGTTACCTAAACAACATTGACCCGAGTGTAAGGGTGTTCACAAACCGATCCATTCCAATTCAAACCGCAGCCACCGAACCGAAAAACCGCAAACCGAATTAATCGCAAACCGAAAAAACCACAAAACCGCAAAAAACTGAAATTTTGGATTGGATTGGATCGGTTTTCGGATCCTTCTAATGTAACCATTCCAATCCAAACCGATCCAAAGTATTATTAGATAACATAAGATTATACTTATAATTACCTTATTTTTAATATATTTTCTCACACATTATAAAATTTAATTTTTTAAATTAATCATGTATATTTTTATATAATATAGAATATTTTACTTTTTTAATATACATTTTTTTGGTTACATTTTTAAGCTTGCAAATAAATTATTTATTCTTATTTTTATAATTTTAAACATATTTTTCTTAATTTGTGGATCTACTCCTCTCTTTCCCATTTTATAATTCCCTTTCACATTAATACAATAATGCGTGATATATCAATACAGAAAAATAATGCGTGATATGGTCGTACCGCAAGCATTTCTGGGGCCAACGATTCCTTTTGATTATTTCATAGTTTCGTTTATAAGAAGCAAAAAAAAGCTGGGTCGTTATTGCCCTACTGTTGGCTACTGCAATACTATTAGTTTAATGTTATGAAATGTAAGTTATCGTTATTGTCGTAATTTCACCATTTGGAAAAATATAAACCAGGAGATTAGATTATAAATGAGAAACCGAAATCCAATCCAATCCAAACCGAAGTAAATCGGATCGGATCGGATCGGATTTGATTTTAAAACCAAACCGATTGGATGATTAGAGTAAAAACCGAAAGGATTGAATTAGATGGTTTTTTCCCTCAAAATCGATCCAATCCAATCCGCGAACACCCTTACCCGAGTGCATGGGTGAAATCATATTTCAGTCACTGGCCTAAGTGCGATAACCTCGCCAACAACAATTGTGAAATATGGAATGGCAAAATTGTAAGATACAGAGAGAAGACAATTTTGACAATGCTAGAAGACCTAAGGTGTTTTTTGATGAGGAGGATGATGGCTTATAAAAGCGTCTTAGGCTCCCACAAACGGAAACTACCTCATGTGCAACAAAAATTGATTGAGAAGATTAAGAAAAAAAGTAATTTCTGGACACCAACCTATACTAGTGATCCTGTAAATGAAACATATGAGGTTCGCAAACATAAGACAAGGGTTGGGGTAAGTTTAACTCACCATACTTGCACGTGTCAGGTGTGGCAGTTGACTGGCATGCCTTGTCCTCATGCCATTGCAGCAATTGCACATAAAAATGAGAGGCCCGAGGATTATGTGCATCAATGGCTGACAATGAATGCCTTGAATGCAACTTATGATTTCTACATTCAGCCTGTCAACAGTCAAGAATATTGGACCGTTACTGACCATCCAAAACCGGAGCCACCAAAATTGAAAAGGCCTATTGGTAGACCAAAGAAACATAGGAGAAAAGATGATGTTTTTGAAGATATGCCAAGCAGCCAGCATCATAAGCTTAAAAAGAGGTTTGAGGTGACATGCACAAAGTGTGGTGAATCTGGTCATTATGAGAAGACATGCGAAGGACCAGCTCAACCAGGTTATGAAAAGCGTAAGGCTGCAAAACTTAGGGTTGCACAGCTTAGGAATGCAAAGAAGACTACAGTGCCTCAAGAGGAGAATATGTCACAGGTATATTGATGGTTGTTTGAGCTTACTGTGTTGCTACTGCTTCTGTGTTGCTTGTTGCTGCTTCTGCTTCTATGCTCGTGTTTATGCTTCTGCGCTTGTGCACAAGCAGCTGCTTCTATTCCTGTGTTGCTGATTTTATGCCTGTCTTGCTGCTTCTTGCTACTTTTGCTTGATGTGTCAGGGACTAAAATGGCCTGTTTGTGAATTTTTCAGGGATTTAATTGACCTGTCACTACAAAAAAATGCCTAATTTGTGGAGGTTTTAATGCGGAGGTCGTACAAAACCCCCTCAGTATAATTTAAAAGCGCTGGATAGTAAAAACAACAGGGGTTTTTTTGTTTTAATTACAGAGGCTAAAAACTCCCTCTAAATAAACAATTCATTCCCCCACTTTTTTTAATTATCCCGCTCCCAATCGAAACCCTTACCCATCCCTTCATCCTTTTCTTTTTGTTTCTTCTGGAAAAATGAAAACCCAATCGAAACCCTTACAGCTTCGTGGTTGCTTTTGGAAAACGAAACGCTCCCTCCGCCGCTTCTCGCCGTGGTCTCTGTCCCTTCTCTCGCTTCTTCTTGCTTCGTGACTTGACTCCCCCTTTTGCGTTATTATGTAATGTTAATGATGTTTTTCTTTTTTGATATATCTGTACCTGCATTATGGATTTGGGGCTGGTTTCGTGCTTCTATTATTCCTGTGTCTAAAGCGCAAGTATCTTTCTTTGCATTGTTTCAATTTACTCACTGGACTGTTTTCTTGTTTCTTATTTGGGTGCTGCAGGTTGGAATTGTTTCAGATTATGATTTGTTAGCAATTGATACGATATCAGGTACCATAAACACCATGAATACAGAATTGAATACTATTTTGTTTTATTTTGTCCAGTTTACTTTTGAATACAGAATTGAATACCCATATGTTTTATGCTTGCTGATGTGCATGTTAGTATGAGAGAGATAATAGTTTTGGTTTTGGTGAGTGTGTAGAGAAGCTAAATGGTGGTGTCTGACTTTGCTGCAAGTCTGAAATCCAACCACTCTGAAATTGTATTGAATATCAATGTGTTGAATCTTACGAAACAAGTTCTCGGCATACTGTTGCTATGTTTTTACTGATTGTTGTTCTTTCTGTCTTTTAGGTGGCACGCAAAGGCAAAGTGATGCAAGTCTATTTTAATGTCGACAGCTCATGGAAGGTAAGTATACCAAATGGTTCTGTAGTATGCTGATTTTATTTTAATTTCACTTGGTAGAGTTGGTACCATTCTATTATGCTGCATTTTGTTGTTGACATGTTATAACCTAATAGACAGTTTACTTGTTGCCCCTCAACACTGACAGATTGTATTTCTTATAATTAGCTTGTTATATACATGATCAATATTTATTGTGCCATTGTTCTTATTTAATGGTATTTATTTTTCTCTTAATTGAAGGTATTGAGTGAATCCTCATATGCTGCCTTTAAAGGCTTCAAACTGCTTCAAAAAATTGCTATTTGAGTTTTTATTTTGTGGCCAATGCTCTGAACTTGTGTGATGGATTGGATTTTGGTTGAATTTTGGATCTTTAAAATATGGATTTTGGACCTTGCTAAATTGGATGTGGTTAAATTGGATTGTTATTTTAGGAAAATTTGAACTTGCTAAAGAGAAGACTCATGGATACAAATTGGACCGTTCACACATATTTCTTTGTGACTTTGTTCGATGACTTTGACAGCTTATGAAAGTGCCAGACGATTGGGCTCCTCCTAAACCCAAGGAATATAAACCAGGGGTAATGATTATATTGTAATTTTCTTATATTTCTTACTGGATGTTGTAGTTATGGCCAAAATTTGTGCTTAGTTTTGGACTAAGCTTCTTGCAAAAGCCAAGATTGTTTCAACTCCATTCACTAGATAGGAGAATCTGAAGGGAATAATCTGGCGATTGCAAGGAGCCTGCAATTGGCTGGATGATAGGCTTTCTTTTTGTGACCAGCTTTGTTGGACTGTTAGCCTTGGTGCCCATTAGAAAGGTATTTCATTATGGTACTGTATTGAGTGATTTATATGATTTTGCATTCGATTCGTTTAATGCAATTGGTTATTACTTTACTATGTGAGTGGTGATAATCTCATTTCCAAAAGAATTTGGCTCTGCTTGACTTGAACTGTATTGCTGATGAATTTTTTGTTGTTTAACAGATCATGATAATAGACTACAAATTAACTTATCCAAGTGGAACTGCTACTGCTGTTCTTATTAATGGATTCCATATCCTAAAGGAGATGTGCTGGCCAAGTATGAACCTGTTTTGTTTTTGAATTTTTTGGAATGTTCAAGCTAAACAAGGTAAATTTTTATAGGGGCTCAAACTAGTTCAACTTACTTTTGCAGGACAAGTTAATGTTGCACTTGCTGCATGCTACAATTTGAAACCTGATGGCCTTGTCATCATTGGCGGTATAATTCTTCCCGGACCTCCATGTACGGGTTACCCTCACATCTTCAGATGCTGTGCTGTGAAAAAGAGTACTGCATAATTTGGGTTTGGAACTTAGTTGACTCTTAGGTAAATTCTTTGGCATCTAAATGTTTCATACATGTTTTGTTTTGATTCTAATTAAGTCCAAACTTTAACTTTGCTATTCTAAATAATAAATGATTGACTTGAAATGATTTTTTTTTAGTCAGTTTTGAATTGTTGAATGGTGAATGCTCGAGGGAATATGAAAATCAATAATTTTTTTTTTGTAAAAAAAGAACAATAGAGGGGGTTTTAAACCCCCGCAAAATGAAAATCAATAAAGTTTTTTTTTTTGCAAAAAAAGAACGATAGAGGGGGTTTTTAACCCCCGCAAAATGAACTGCCGCAATATGATTCGATACCAGCGTTTCCTAATAACTCCCGCAAAAAGGTTGCGGCACACGTAACTGCGGCGTTTTTTAAAACCCCCGCAAATCAATTTGCGGGGGTCGAAAACCCCCGCAAATTGACAAAAAAACCCCAGCAAATCGACTGTTTTTTTGTAGTGTGTTTATATATTTATCAGGGACTTAATTGACCTGTTTGTGTGCATGTGTCTATGTTGCAATGTGCCTCTGCATGTGTTGCTGTGTGCTTATGCCTGTGCTGTTGTATTCTTGTGCATGTGTCGTTGTTGCTGTGTGCATCTACATGTGCTGTTGTGTGCTTGTGCATGTGCCTGTGTTGTTGTGTGCCTGTGCTGTTGTTTTCTTGTGCTTGTGCTTGTGCCTGTGCTATTGTGTTCTTGTGCCTGTGCCTGTGTTGTTGCGTGCATCTGCATGTGTTGGTGTGTGCTTGTGCATATACTTGTGTTGGTGTGTGCCTATGTCTGTGTTACTGTGTGCATGTGCCTGTGTTGCTCCATCTGCTTCTGTGTTTGTGCTCATGCTGCTTCTGATTATGTGTGTGTCAATTTCAAGAACAACAATCATTTGCTAATCCAACTTCACCTCCACCACTTGCTGTAAGGCCACCACCCATCAAGCCACGCTCAAATGACACCACAATCATCGCCGCCTCTTTTCTACCCGATTCCTTCTTCAGCAGTTGGTACACAAGCAGTACGACCACCAGCACCCCCATTTATACCATTTAATCCTCCAAGAAATGCTCAGAATGAAGGAGACAGTATGGCAGCAAACATGCAATTTCATTTCATGCCTATTCCTGGATATAGGCCTCCACAATCTAAATAGATAAATGATTGTAACTAGGGGATAACTAGGGCTCAACTGTGTATTACATATTTTGATACATTTTTTTGTACCTTTTTTGGAAGGTATCAACTTCAGTAACTATTTTGCTACTTTTTTTTGGGTGGTATCAACTTTAGTACCTATTTGGTACCTATTTTGTATCAGATATTATGTTGATCATTTCAACTTTAGTACCTATTTTGCACCTATTATGCAAATATCACAAATTTGTGGTCATTTCACTTTCAATTTACAGATTTCATTTGTGTTATTCAAAGTCATTAAATTACAACAAACTGTCAAACTAGTAAACTTGGTAAATCAATAACAACAAACTGTCAAACACCTGTCATTTTCATTCATTTCAAAACATCAACTTACAGCCCAACCCAACATGAACATACAATCCAAGGTACAAACATAACTAAATTCTAATATGTTGCTTGTTAATTTTTTGACTACTTCCAAACACAAAGAACAACAACAATCACAACTCCTAACACCCATACATAATGTTTCCACTTATTAACTCCTTGCATCCTCACTTGCATTTCAGTTATTTTCACTTGCATTCCATTCATCTTCGCTTGGGCTTCAATCATATGATTTTTCATCACTCCCATATCCTTCTCCAGTTGAAAATTTTTCATTTGTTGCAGCTCAATTTGATTTCGGGTCTCATAGAATTCATCAACCCACAAAAAATATGAGCAATGTGGCTAGTGCTTCTGCAATTTATGACAGAAAAAAAATATCAAAATCAAGACACTAAAATCACATAAACTCACATTTAATTTTAGGGTTTCATTACCTTAAAATTAAGGCACCCAAAAAACTCTATATTCGGATTAGCTTGTGTCTAAGCTACATATACAATTGCTTTTCTTCCACAACAATATCTTGGACCACTCCGGCTTATTCGGGTGTTAACAGTTGAACCACTCAAACTCACCTCATGTCCAGAAAAATACACAGAAGATTGAGACATTTCTGCAGAGGAGGAAAATGGCGCAACGAGCAAGGAGCACGAACAGCAGAAGCAGCAACGACCATGAACAGCAGAAGCAGCAACGAGCAAGCAGAAGTAGAATCAAAAGCAAGCAGAAGTGGAAGCATTAATGGAGGTTTGTGCTGGAGGTTGAAGATGACAAATATGGGGGACTGATTTGGATATTATACATAAGGGAGAGAGAGACTAAAACGTCCCTATTTAGAGTCTGTTCTTCATAAGGGACTAAAATAGCCCAGATCCATGCCACGTACGTTTTGTCCCACAGACAGGTGGCAGGCCATATGTGCAGTTAACTGGATACGTCAGCACCGTCAGTGGCGTTTTTGGACGGGAATGGATGGAGGGACTAACTTGTCTAACGTTTGTAATTGTCAGGGACTATTTTTAGATTTTATTTTTCTCAAGGACTAAAATGAGTCGGAAAAAAACCTCAGGGACTAAAATGTCCCTTTAGTCAAACACTAGTGATTTACCCCGTGCGTTGCACGGGTTTGTTTATATTTAATATAAATACCTTTTAAAAAAATTGTGAAAGTTATATAATTTAAATATATAAAAATATTTTTTACAATTCTACTAATAAATTGGTGTTCACCTAATGCATAGTCATCTTTTAGCATATTTTTAGTTTTTGTTAAAGGACTTTATATGGTCCTTCACATCTAATAGGAATAAGTTGTAGTTTTTTTTTCTGTGGGTCTTAGGTCTGTTTTATTATCAAAAAAATATTAAATAAATAAAATTTTATTAATTATAAAATAACATGTAATAATAAATATAATTATATTAAAAACTAATAATAAATAACTCAGTCATTTATGAATTATTTTTCATATAAAATGTATCTTATCGTGTTTAATATTTAGATTATCAATTTTTAGTAAGGTTTTCACTGAAAATTTATTATTTCAAAATATAACTCTATCAAAGAAACTTGTTAATTACATTATGGTATTATAATTTTTTTAGTATGTATATTTCTTATGATGGTCATCAACAAATAGTTTGAATTATTATGGTTTCATTATTATTTTTTCTGACAAATATGGTTACATTATTATTGACAATGAGATATGTAATTGACTAATTGTACATGATAAAATATAGTTTTTTTTAATAGAATCCCATATAATCAGTATTGGTCTTTTTTGTGACTCAATTATTATTGGGTTTTGATTATCATCACTACATAAAATCTATTTATTGAAGATTATTTTGTTCTCCAAATAAAATATTATTTGAAGTCATTTATCAATAAAACTATTTATAAAATAAGTACTTTTACATCGATATCACTTTTTATTCCATTACATATTCATAATATAATAATAATATTTCAAAGTAAAATAATTGGTATTTGTTTTATAAACATAGTAAAATTAAGTGTTCACAATCATATGAATTGTTTTGTCATTCTTATAAATTTTGGTACTATATCTTTTGTTCTTTAATTAAGCCATTACATTATACGTTTTTCTTTCAAACTAAATTTCATATGTTAAACTATCATGTGACTTTTGTCACAAAAAATATAGTTTTTATTCAATATATATGATAATTTAATAATAGATAATTATTTTTTAATTCATTAATCAATGCATTAATAATAAAATCTGTAAATAAAAGTAATAGACATAGCAAATAAAGATATGCTAATAAATTTGATCATAACTCCAGTTGAAAAATATTATTAGTAAATTCAATTATTAAAAACATTTAAGATAGTAATGAACACTCCAAAATATAAATGCTATAGTAAGATTCCATCAAATTTTTTTTATTTTTAAAGTATGATTTTACATAATTTAATGTTTTTTTTAAAAATTCTCTTGTTACAAAGAATTAGATATGACCACAAATTACTAAATATAAGAATAGGAGCATACATCATAGCTAATTAAAGAAATTTCAAAAAACAATAAGGTAGAGATTAACATAAAGATAATTATTATTTACTGTATAATATAATATACATCTAATTTTTTATAGTCAATATGATCCAATTGATATAACTTTCAGTAGTAATAAAGAGTTTTTAACACATTAATCACATTAAAAATTGAAATTGAAAACGTTTTACTCATCCTTTAAATTTCATTCCAATTATAAATGATACAATTTATATTTAATATTTAATATTAATATTTATTAATATACAACATCATTGATTATACCTAAAAGTTTCTCTCAAGGAATATATATATATATATATATATATATATATATATATATATATATATATATATATATAACAGATAATATTCGATAATATACAATAACATTTAATTATTTTTAAAATAAATTTGTAAATATTAAATATCACTTAGTGTTGTCATTGACTCATTTTAATAAATAGCACTATATTTTATATTTCATAACAATATTTAATTATTTATAGTATAATTTAATTATATTTTAAGTATTTTTCTCAAATTGTAATTAATAATAAATATTATCATTAAGAATATTGATATTTAATAGAATGTTAAGAAGTTTTATATTTAGTAGTTAATATAACTAATAATAAATTAAATTGATAAATAAAATAATATTTAGTAATATTATTTGAATTCAGTAATGAAACGATGTAATTATTAAATAAAAGTAATTGAAAAGTTATAACTCATAAATTAAAATAATTTTAATGCTAAAACTCATGTTTTTTTTAGATATATACCAGAAATAATACTAGTGTGATGCATGGTTTTTTATGTATTTATATTATTTTATTATAGTTTTTTTTAATAATATAATAGTGTTTTTAAGAAATGCATGAAATTAGTATAAAAAAAAGAAATGGATGAAATTGTTACAATAGGTGCATTTGCACCAATATTAATTTCAGTAATCACTTTTTGCTTTTATGAAATCTTACAATAAGAAGTTTTTTACTGTTACATATTTTTTAATGTGTAATGATCATCCTAAAATAGAAGATAAAAAAATAAAGAGAATAAAAACTATTGGTTACATTTTTACCTTTACATGTTAAGTCGTTGTGATTGGTAGTTTAGAAATACAATAAAATTGAAAATTGAAAATTAATTTATTATTATTATTTTTAACCTATGAAACCTGCTATTTTGTATCATTATTTTGAGTACAATTTTAAAAAACTATTAGATATCTTAGACAGACACTAACCTTGAGTACTAAAATAAGCGTTATAATAACAATGATAATAATAGTAAAAGGAGTTTTCTTCATAATAGTTATTATTTATTTTGATTCTTATTCATAACAGCTTATTTATTATTAATTTAATGGTTATATATATAGTTACATATGTTGTTTATATGACTTAGTGTGTATTGTTCTCTTCAATATTAATGACAAATACAAATTTAAGTTTTGAAAAATATAATAAAAACCATAAAACTTCGTAAATGTAGTTGTGAAAACTTTAAAGATTATATTCTAGGCTCTTATTCACATTGTGTAAATTAATCATCTAAATAAAAAAATCACAAAAAGGGAAAATAGTATCATCCAAATGAGAGCAAAAACAATGCATATTTGGGAGAAACATGATTGTTTGCATGATGATAAGATGGTAACATATACATTTTTGAGCTCTGAAGAAGATGGGTGCTTTGTGTGAGGGACGTAAAAGTGTATATCAAACCAGGTAGAGAATGATGCTTGGAAATAGATTTGGCGAAGATGATGGCAAGACCTATGACATGGGAAAAATGGAACCAAAAATCCATCGCAATATGTTATGGCTACACATGGTGGACCCAAAGTCCACATTCTTAGTTTTCTAACTTTTATTCTCTTCCCTTTCATGAATCCAACTTTGAAGTATTCTTATCCAAATCATGGCATTGATTCATTGAAGATGGTGACTCTGATTATTGTGATAAAGTAGTGTTGCCTTATCTCACTCTTGAAGCCACTTCATCACTTGTGTTCAAGTAATGTTGTCTTATCTCACTCTTGAAGCCACTTTATCACTTGTGTTCAACTAAAAGGACTTCTCATTGTTTCCTTGAATGCATGATGTTATCTAAACTGCGATAAATTTCCTCTCCTTATTAACGATCTCTTCTACTATTTAGGGCGACCTTCATAGCATTTGATATGATGATTCAAAAACAAAAAGATAGTGTCATGGATGTTAGTAAACAAATTAACAAACAAATACATATAATAACAGGAGATTAAATCACATATGAATATTATACTCACCAAAAAATGACATGAATAATGGAAGATGAGAAACTCAATTGAAGATCATGACGATATATGAGTGAGGGCAAGGATTTATAGGAATTTATATGTTTGAGAAAAGAGATATGGATGCAAATTAGAGGCCTAGATATTGGAAGATAGAGAGTTCTTTCCATAAATTAAAACGTTTATTTGTATCAATGTGTATGGACCATAATAATGGTTATGTTTTCTACTATGTCTTTAAATTCCTTTATATTCTAATCCCTTGTTTTTCTAGATGGAATTTTGTAAAAAAAGTATTATTGATACTAAAAAAATTGATGCAATAGTACTATAAATTTATCCAATAACTAACTAAAGTTATAAATCACAAAAATTTGCTTATAAAATAGCTTTAGAAATAATGTTATAAAAAATTATGACTTTTGAACTTCAATTTGTTTCGACAAAATCAACTTCAAAGTATTAACACCTGGACCTTTGGCTAATAATCTATATATATGTCCAGCTAAATCAATTCTCAGTTAACATTCAACATGCACATATATATTTCAAAGTAGCTAATTTTTTTTTAACGCACACATTTATCTACATGGAACTCATTTTTTTAACCATATATGCACATAACACTATAGGCTTTTAATATGTGATTTGAATCGATGTTTTAATCGATATAAAATAAAAGTGCTAGGTTGGAGTTAATGTTCTCAAAATTGATTAATAAAAATAATTAAATAATGATTTAGTATTGTAATTTGAAGAAGAAAAGGTTGGAATTTATTGGTCGAATAATAATAATAATAATAATAATAATAATAACTAATAAAACATTATAACTGATACATTAAAATAGATATAGATAGATATATAGATTTAAGAAGAACAAAATTTGTTCTTTGTTAAGTTTTACAAAACAGAAAACAGTTTTTAAAAACCAAATCAATCAAACTCTAAGGCCTCTCAAACTGCACCTTTATGTAGTATGGAAGAAGGAGGGAATATATTCACGAAGGGGCAACATCAATGAAAACTAAGGAAATCGATCCCTAAACTCAAAGTTTAGCAAAAAAATTAGCACATTGGTTTCTCTCCCTATTTGTGTGATGAATGGAAAAGATCCACTCATTGGTCATGAATGACTTGATAATCGCGACCTCATTACTGTATAACTGTTGGATACTGGGGCCTTCCATGATCAGCTCAGCTGCACTACACCTGCTTTGAATCAGAGAAATACACCACTTTTTCTGAATCCTTCATTCTAAGCGAGTTTGATGTTGTGGAGTAATGTTATCACTTCTGCATGGAGTTAGTTTGACTTGCCAATGCTTCCACTAAAGCCTTTTATCAATTGGCCCTGAATGATCCCTAATAATGCCATCGAATCCTTCCTGGCCAGGGTCGGAGAATGGAGATAGAGTTGCCATCCACATTTAGAGCTATGATCATGATATCAGTAGCATGCCTTGTCCATGAGATTTCCATTGGAATTCTTGCACCAGTTGCAACATTAACACCAAAACCATAAGCTTTATTAATGTTAAACAATAAGGAAGAAATCTGTTTAACTAAGAGTAAAAGTTGGCTGGCGCATTCTTAAATATTTTCTTATTCCTATTACACAAAACGCCATACTAGTGCATGTGATCATGAATCAAATTCTTCAAGTCAGTAGCAATATCATATCAGACAAGTCAAAATTGGAACCTCCCCAAGTATGCCACAATTGGGCAAATAATTGGCAGAGGAAAAGAAAGTGTATAATGGATTCCTCCTCCTCTGAACACGAGACACATAGGTGAGTTAGCCACAACCCACAACTCTATGCCTAAAGATGACTTTGTTGGGATCTAGCCAATGCTCACTTGCCAAAGGAAAAATTGAGTATTTGCAGGTAACAATTCAACTTCCATTTCCAATACCAGGAAGGAACGTACCATAACCTGATCATGCTGCTGGTCTTGCAACCATTTATAGGCACTATTGACAGAATACATACCCAAAAAGGAGTGATCCCAAACCCATATATCATGAATGCTATTAACCAAACAAGGATGACGGTTTCTCAAGGCTTGGATCACATCACATCAAATAGGAGCTACGTATATAAGGAATTCATATTCCATCTATCCCCATTCCACACATCACTGATCCTTAAGTGTGAATCATGAATATCCACCAACAGGAACTTCCAAACAACAGGATTGTTTTCCAAGCCAAGTATCATACTTGAAGCTAGAATTACCATCTCTAATTTTTAACTTAAAACCCATCTTCAAGATTATCAATGACCTTAAGAATAACTTTCCACATGGCAGACCCCCTTGTCTTGAGCCAAGAATAAACTTGTCGCTTTCAAGTATTTCTATTGTAACATATTCACCCACAACACAACTTGTCACGAGCATAAAGGATGTCCCATATCAAATTCCCTAGCATACTAATATTTTAATCCCTGGCTTTTTCAACTCGTAGGCCACATTGGTTCCTTGATTTGGTAATCTGCCTCCAGCCAACCATATTCATTCCCTTTCCATTAGAATCTTTCCATAGAAATCTTGTAATAATTGTTAGAACAGCAACTCCAGATCTATAGAAAAACGAATAAATAACACACACAAGAACACAAGCAATTTGTTAACAAGGTTCGGCAAGTGTGCCAACGTCCTCGGGAGCTTCAGCGGAAATGATATTCTTATTATGTGAAACTAGTATAGGAACCCGTGCAATGCACGGGGCATATATTGATTCCTAAAAATTTGTATTAGATATTAATATTTAAATGATTTTACAAAAAAATTGAATGAGTAAATATGTAGCACAAAGTATACAAATTTTCAATTTTTATTTTTCTATAGTTATTTTTATCTCTGTATGATAATATATGATGTAAGTAATTTATGCTAAAATATTGTCCATTCACATTTAATGTAAGACCTTCCTCTAAATCTTAATATACCTTCATAAAAATATTTAATCTCTTTGAAAGATATAATATATATTAATAGAATACCAAAAAATATATATATATATATATATTAATAAATTTTCTTATATAGTTTCTATCACTGTGAGATATCACTATTCACCAATATAAATATTCACTAATAGTTAAAATTCACTTCATTCGGTGGAAAAGCCAAACTCCAATAATACAAAATAAGAATAATAATTATAATTAAAATATAACTTATACAAAGGTTTTTGAGACAGCATATTATGATGGCCTGTGATCTGCACGAAACATATTAAAAGATATTTTTAACTAAATAAATTCATGGATATATAATTTCTATTAAAATGTCCATTCTTAGTAGTATAGATTTTTTGACGGTAGTAGTATAGATACAATGTTATTTCATGTAAATATTCAATCTCCTTATGATATATTTTTACTCTGTAGTTTAAATATTAATATATTTTATATAGATATTGATATGTTTTAATATAAAATATTCATTTGAATGAGAATATATGATGTAAGATATATTTTTATATGTTTTACCACTTTCAGAAGCATTTTTAGAAGCATCTGATTATGTCTGCTACGCACGAAGTGACTCACATATATGAGATAAAAAATAAGGAATGAAAACGAAAGCGGGGAGAGAGAGAGAGATAATAATATGAGAAGGAGAAAAGGAGTAAACAAACAATACAGAAAGTTGTCAAAGAAGGAAATGCGAGGATGTGAGAGAATGTATGAAAAAATATTTCTGAAATAAACTCGGCTAATTTAAGAAGTATTAAAATTAGTTGACTTTTTTTTTAGCAAAAGAAAGGAAAGGGGTCTCGTTAAAACCTTCTGATGCAAAACTCTCCTTAGGAAAAAAAACATCTAGAAGGAAAAAGAGTACCCCCCTAAATTTTATCAAAAAAAAGAGAAAAAGATGAACAAAGAACATAGGGAGACTAGGCCAAAACCCATGAGAAGAAACAAAAAGGGAACCAGTAGGAGAGAAGACCCCACCTATACAATAGAGACTAAAACTCACAGTAAAGGCGTGCCAAGGCATCACAATAATGGTTTTCATCCCAACTATGTTGGCACCAAAATCATTAATAATCATTTGCAGCATGCCAAAGTCAAATAAAAAGATACAACAAAAGGTAAAAATAGGCAGACCCATAAAGCTACTACTTAAATCTAAAATTAGGAAGATTAAACTTATTACGGAAAAACTCAATCCTGATAAAACTAGGAATAGAATTCCACCAAGTATAGCACCCAGAAGAAACTCCGAAAGAGGCTAGCTTGTCAGCACAGCGATCGTCTTCCCTGAAAATATGAGAAATCTTGAAAGACATGGACGAAGCTATGTGAATGCAATTCTTCCACCTGTTTCTTAAATGCCATGGAGCTAAGTCTGGGCACTTAAAAGCTTGAACCACTAGAGCAGAGTCACACTCCAACCAAAGACGGACCCAACCTTTACGCCTAGCCTCCTCAATAGCTAACATGGCTGTTGAGAGCTCAGCTTCCAAAGAGTAGGCAATACCAAAATAATTAGCAAAACAGCCAACAACAACACCACTTTTATCTCTGAAAATTGCCCCGCCAGCTGCATGACCAGGAGAACCCCTAGTAGCCCCATCTGTATTAACTTTAACCCAACCACAAGGGGGAGGGATCCAATCAACCTGGGTAATAACTGGCGCCTTGGGAGCATGAATTTGAATACCAAATTCTTTAAGAATCGAAAACTCATGCAGAGAAGACGACATACAACAAGTTGTCACATTTCCTGACAAAGAAGCTGAGCTGACAACTAGATTTTTAGCTGTCCTGAGAGACACTCTCTTGCTATCAAACTTCATCTTATTTCTACTGAACCAGATGGCCCACAAAATGTTGATGATAGCAGCTGTAACGAAAACCTTGGTTTGCGGGCTCCAATGCAGATAACAAACCTTTAAAATATTAGTAATGGAGGAAGTGTCCACAGTTGTGTTGATGACCGAGGAAATCCAGTCCCAGAGAGCCTTCGCAAATCTGCAACTAAGAAATAAATGACTGGAAGACTCTTCAGCTGCATAACACAAGCTGCAAATTAAAACGCAAACACAACCCCTGGACTTCAAGTGCTCCTCCGTGGGCATCCGGTTTTGCAACAAGCGCCAAGTGACAAAGGACTTAGAAGGAGGAATAGAAGCATTCCAGATGGTCTTGCTCCAAGAGACAGGCGGTTTGGAACTCTTGACATGCAAGTAGGCTTCTTTGTAAGACAACAGGCCGGAGCTGGAATCAGTCCAAACTAACCTGTCAACATCCTGAAAATAAGGAATAGTAACATTAGCAATATTAGAAGCAGCATTAGGAAAAGAATCTAAAACACGCCTGGGAATATGCCAAGAGTTGTTATGAAGGAAATTCGCAACAGAGGCAATGAGTTAATCATGATAATTTGTCTGGAATTTGCAGAAGTTGAACAAGACGGGTAGAGAGCCAATTATCCAACCAAAAATTAATATGAGTGCCATCTCCAATTTGCCAGATCGAATTGAGTAAAGCTGAAGAAATGTGGGTCTTGAGACCTGGCCAAATGGAAGATTTAATGTACCGGACAATGGGTTTTTTTTCTTAAGAAATCTAGCACGATAAAAAATAGCCCATTCTTTATTAGAGGACAGCATGTCCCAACTGGGTTTCAAAATAGAAGCCTCATTAAAAGCTCTAAGCGATTTGACTCCAAGGCCACCTTCATGGGTAGGAGAGCAAAGTGTGTCCCAAGCTACAGTCACAATTTTTCTGGTATTAATATCCCCATACCAAATGAAGTTTCGGATACAACGATCCAGGGAATTCAACAGAGAGACTGGTCAAGCATAGATGTGGAAGCTATACAGAAGCATACATTGAATGACTGATTTAACAAGCTCAACTCTACCCATAATGGATAGCATAGAGCCTTTCCAAGTAGCCAATTTATTCACAATACGATCAGCAATTGGCTGAAGGTGCACTCTCCTAGGCTTGCCCTTGAAAAGAGGAACACCCAAGTAATTAAAGGGAAGATGACCAGCTTCAAATCCCAGCACAGTGGCAAGTTGAACAATTTCGGTAGGGGAGGCATTGGTAGAGTAGAACCTGCATTTCCTCATGTTAAGCTACTGACCCGAAGCCTGGCCATGAGACTGAACCAAGTCCATTAATTTCTCCAAGTTCCTCTTCGTTCCCTTGCAAAAAACTAAAACATCATCTGTATAGAGAACATGACTAGGAACTGCAAAATTATTAGGGCCTATGAAAGGCTTAAGAGAACCAGAAGACATCAAGTGAGAGATCCCTCTGCTAAGAACATCCTTAGCAATGCAGTAAAGAAGATGAGATAGGGGGTCGCCTTGTCTAACTCCCCCTTGCAGGAAAAGAAGCCAACAGGTCGGTCATTAATAGCAAATGAAAGCTTGGCTGAGTGAAGGATGACTTCAACCCACTGGCAGAATTTGTCATAAAAACCAAAAGCACACAACACAGACAATAAAAAATCCCAATCCAAAGTATCAAAGGCTTTTTTGATGTCCAACTTGAGAGCCACATTGCCTCCAAAGGTTTTATAATCCAACAAATTAACAGCTTCAGAGGTAATGCAGATACAGTCATGAATGTGTCTATCTCTGATGAAACCCTGTTGCTGCGGAAAAATAATCTCAGAGGCTATAAGTGCAAGTCTATCAGCAAGCATCTTAATGATAATCTTGAATTGGAAATTGGCCAAAGCAATCGGTCTGAAATCTTCAATTCTATCTACACCAATAATTTTGGGAATTAGGACCACCAAATTAGAGTTCATATTAGATATAAGCCACCCTTGAGAGAAGAACTGCTTAACCGAATTGTAGACATCTATCTCAATAATATCCCAAAAAGCCTAATAGAAGCAACCACTAAAACCATCTGGACCCGGAGCACCATCTGCATTAAGAGCAAAGACAGCAGCTTTCACCTCATCAAGAGAGGGAATAGCAGTCAAAGAGGCGTTATCTAAAGGAGAGACAATAGAAGGCACAACTTGGCTAATCAAATCATTAGAAATGCATGCATTAGGAGTAGCATAAAAAGAAGCATAATAATTCAGAACCTGAGCCTCTATATCACCTTGATCCTCAAGAAGCTCATCACCATTTTTCAACATAGTCATTGCTTTGGAAGCATACCTGATTTTGGCCACTTTGTGAAAGAAACTAGTGTTCCTATCACCCTGACAATGCCAATTAATTCTGGATTTTTCCCTCCAAAATTCCTCTTCGAAACTAAAAGCTTGCTGAAGCTCCATTTGAGCTAGCTGCTCTTGCTCCAATAAGGAATCAGAAACACCAACCGAATCAATGAGCTGTTGGACAGCATCCACAGCAGCAAGGGTTGTGTCAACTCTAACATGGACATTTCCAAAAACCAACTTATTCCAGAATTTGAATTCTTTCTTTAAGGCTTTGAGCTTTTGAGAGAGGATATACATGGGACACCCCACCACATTCATGCTCCAGAATTCTTTCACTAGCCTGCTATAATCCTCATGTTCCAGCCACATTTTGTGGAATTTAAAACCAGCCTGCACCCTAACTTGGTTTCTCTTCATGACCAAAAGCAAAAGAAAATGATCTGAAGTGCTCCTGACCAAAGTTGAACAGGTTGTGGAAGACCAAAAATCGAGCCAAACATCATTACAAATACTTCTATCAAGTCTTTTTTGAGTGTGAGCTTGCCCCCTCCTACCATTACTCCAAGTGAACTCAGCTCCTCTAGTGAGAATATGAGTAAGGTTGCTACAATCAGTGAAAGAATGAAAGTCATCATAGGCAATTTTGAGTGGAAGACTAGATCCTTTAACTTCATGAGCCCCCAACACCGAGTTGAAGTCACCAATAAAGCTCCAAGGACCCGAAAAATATGCTTAAAGGTTGATTAATTCTGACCAAAGCCGCCTTCTAGTCAAGTAAGAGGTGCTTGCATTGCATACACTGCACAAACATAGATTTTCTTCCCATCTATGTTAATTGAAAGGGAAACCTGCTGAGAAGTGTTGTTGATGATAGTGGGAGTTATATAATTAGAAGAAAGACACCACAGGTTGGGCAAAGAAGAGTTCCTATTATTATTCACAAGAGGCTGCAGCTGCAACTATCTCCAAAAAGAAGGGTTAACATCAGAAAAAGAAATCCAAGATTTAGAGATAAATACCAATTCTGGTCTATGAAGATTGCAGAACTTTTTAAGAACCAATCTGGTGTCGGGGTTAGCAAACCCCCTACAGTTCCAATAAAGGAATTTCATTAAGCAAAGTTTTTAGGTCCACCCCTAGGTCGAGTTTGATGAGCAGCAGCTTTAGCAGCCTGGTTCGACTTCTTTTTCAATTTTTTCTTCTTAGACTTGGACAGCACAGGGGTAAATTCAGGTTGAATTCCACCACTTGGAGGCTGCTCCAAATATTTAGCTGCTATACCAACCAAATGAGAGTTTGGTGTTTCCATATCAATCTCCTCATCTTCATCCTCATGCTCAGGATTTTCATCACCCCAAAGCCTACCAATAAGTCTCATGTCATGTGCCACATTGTGGTTAGTGAAATTGTCAATTGGAAGAATTGTTGCATTGAAGTTTGGTGGCGGTGCACTATCGGGCCCTGCAGTGTTTCCTAATGTGTCACCAGCCACATTATTATTATCACTAGAATTAACAATCTCATCATCTGAGGCAACCCCAGAATTATTTTCCACCAAGAATCCCGCACAAAAGTGTCATTAGCAGTAGAATTCTGGTTCAATTCACCCGATTCCTGAGCAACAACTGCAAAATTAGTGGCAACATGATTGTGGCAAGAGAATCCTGCACTAAATTGTCATTTGTAGAGGTAAAAAAATTCTGGTTCAAATCACCCGTGGCCTGAGCATTAACATTATTGTCAACAGGACCCGTACCATTAGGGAGATAACACAGTAAAGGATTAGGTTCTCTTTCTAGATCTGAAATCAAAAAAGGCACATTTTTCACTCCAACTAATTCAACATGAGTAGCATTTACCTTTTCAATTGAAATGTGATTGGATGAACCAATGTGCTCCACTTCACTGGAACTGTTTCATTGGTCTGCACCACATCTTTAGCAATTCCTTTGCCTCTATCTTGATTGCTAACAAATTGTTTGTTTGGAGCTTGAAGAGCATCACTGCTAGGAGCTACAGGAACATATTTATTGTGTTTTCTAGTAGCATGAGTGGCAGCACCTTGAATCACTGCAATTGTGGTATTCCTATTGGCATTGTTTTTGCAATAATCGAAGGAGTGTCCAATTCTCCTGCAGGAAGTGCAAAAAAGAGGCAATCTCTCAAATTCCACATCCACAAAAACAACATGATCAGCTCTTTCCACAAGCATCCGATTGTGAAGTTTAGCAGATAAGTCAATTTCAATAAGTATGTGAGCAAAATTACTAAAGGACCTTCTCATTGTAGCCTCATCTAGAGCAATAGGAATACCAATCCCACTAGCAATCTCAAAAAAAAAATTTGGTCTCCAATATTCTCTTGCAAGACCATGGATACGACCCAGCATTGGGCTGTGGTCTGCCTAATTAAATTAGGATTGAAATCAGGTGTCCAAGTGGACAAACGAAGAACATCTGGGCTAAGATTCCATGAGCCATTGGATCTGACCTTTCGAAGGTCTTCAACATTGCTAAATAATAAGAACTAACAAAAATATACTTACTTTTTAAATAATAAGAACTTAATTGAAAATTCATTTGTTTGTAATTTAGAGTTTAATGGATTTAAACTAAACGGTGTAAAAAAGTTTTACACAGTTATCCTATCATATCTCATAATGTAGATTTTGATGAAATATTTTTGGAAATAATATCAAAAAGTTGCACAATACTAAAATATGATTGGATGGCCATATAAAACTTACATATATTAGCAAAGCATATCCATATGTTTTATAAATTGTCAGTTCATATCTATTAAACTCTTGTAATTTAACCACTTTTCATGATTTTATTGAATCAAATGAAAGATATTTTTTTAGAATATATATATATTAAAATGATGCATTAGATTACAATCAATCATATTACAAATTTGTTGTAAATAAATTATCTAAAAATACAAAATAATATTTATGATTAATATTACTATTACTTAATCAATAAAGTAAAATATATTATCATAGCTATAAATTGACAAATTATATATGAAAGAGTAGATTCAATAAAATTATAAAGACAAACGTCGTAATTTTAATTTTTACCGAAGTTGGACAAATTGTATGCTCTTATACAGAAAATTGCTATTCTTTTACATGCCCTTAATTATAAATTTAGTTATGATTATTTCTTTTGATCATATAATATTAAGTAATAAAATGATTTCTTTTTATGTTTTTACACTTTAATTTACTTAAAGTGGGTGTAGCACATCAGGTCCAATGATATGAAAACCGGACCGGACCGGACGGTCCGACCGTCGACCAGTACCCTCACCGACCGGTTTAAACCCAATTGGACCGCAGTCTGGTTGGACCGCCCGGAACCGGGTTGGACCGGGTTGGGCCGGTCAATTGGACCGGGTTGGATCGGTTTTGCTTTTTTTTTTAATTATTTTTACTTACTTTTTTCTCAAAATTAGTACTTATTTATTTATTTATTTATTTATTTATTTATCATCCGGTTCGACCGACGGCTCAACCGGTTAAACCAATTGAACCATGACCCGGCGGTCTCACCGATTCAACGGCCGATCCAGTTTTTAAAACATTGATCAGGTCATCCCAGACATTTTACATTGGAAGTCTTGTCTCGTGTCCCAAAACAAATTAAATAGATAAAAGAAAAATAGTCTCTTCTAATTGACAATTATTAAAGTTTTTTTGACTATAACAATTATTAAAGTTGTGCAATATGACCGACTTTCTTTTTTAGATTTCTTCTTTAATTTATTTTTATACTACTATAAAAGCACATTTTATGTTTTTACATCTGATAAATAAACATAACTGAATTATGTGATATTATTTTATGTCTGATCTGGAGTGGGTTAAGGCCCATAACCGGACTAAAACTATCGACTGGCCTAACACCCTAACGGCTCCAACCCTAGAGCCAATTTGGACCCTCTGATCAATCCAAGGCAATCCACGAAACATGTCGTGAATCACGAATTCGAGTAACCGTTCAGAATCGTACTCAACATGCTAACCTCGCTTACATAAACCACTGACCTCAGCAGAATAAGTTACGCAATATTTCTTACCCCGCACCCTTAACTCCGGTACTGACTTTGGCATCAGAGTTTTTTTACGGTTAAAAGACACATAGTTACAATGCAATTACCCCTCCCGTCCCAATATATATGTCACATTTACAAAAACAAAAAAAATTGTCCCAAAATATATGTCATTTTCTATTTTTCACTACAAGAAAACTGGGATTTAGCGTCGGTTAAAATTGGGTGTAACGTCGGTTACAACCGCCGCTAAGAATCCTTTCCGTCAGGCACCAAACCGACGATAAATCTAGCGATGCTAAACCACTTCGCGTTGGTTTTTCGTGACCGCCGGAAATACGACTGGCGTCGGTTATGACTGCCACAAAGCATAAAATTTGTCTTTTGCATACCAGAATATAGCGTCGGTTATAACCGCTGCTAAATGGGATTTTTAAATTAATTTTACTTGGCGGCGGTTGTCAACCACTACTAATGTAATAAATTTTTTAAAAAATAAAATTGTCATTTGGAGCGTTTTGAACCGCCGCTATATGAAATTTTTTTTTTAAATTCTAATTCACATATTTTAGCCTACACGTATTTTAGTCTACTCGTTTATAATTGCATCGGTACACTTTTTTTTGTAAGCCCAAGAAATTACATTAAATTACATAATAAAGAAACTACAACTTTATAATATGATATGGCGAGTGTTTGATCAAAGATAATAAAATTTACAAAATAATAACATAACAATCTTGTTGATAACATAAGAGTCGAAGGTAACAATAGCTATCAAAAGTAGCTCTAACAAAATAATAACTATACCTCTATAAAGTAACTCTAGCAAAATACTAACTATACCTCTATAAAGTAGCTCTAACAAAATAATAACAGTTTCAAAAGTAACGCTCTAACATTAATTACAATTTTAAAAGTAGCGCCAAGTAGAATAGTAAACAAAACAATCTCGTCATGGTTGAGTATTGTCAGCTGATGATGAGGAGTGACCACCATCACTTTGTTGTTGCTGCAATAGTAAAAACAAAATAATGATTTAACATTTATGTAAACACATTAAAGAATTACAAGAAATCATCTAATGATAAGAGCAACGTACATTGATATTAAGAAGTTCAACAGGCACAGGCTCAGATGAATTTGTGAGGAGTTGAGCAAGCACCGATGCCATTATCTTAATGGTTCCATCTTTTGTCTTTGAGTCACTTTTCAACTCAAGAATTTTATTTTTAAGCTGCTGCATTTCACCTGAACTAGGCAGAAAAGTGAGAATACAGTCATGCAATTTTACCTTAATTAACCCTGCCTATCTTATCTCACCACCAAAGAGCATATAAATTAATCCCTATGACATTGACAGTAATTAAAATGCTCTTTCATTTGGTATATGGCTTACAATAAAATCAACAATATATCCAATCATATTACCTATTCTATTTATCTGTCATCGAACAAACATATTTTCTGTTTCACTTATTCAATTCCAAGACAGGAAAATACCAAACTGAATCATGCTAATCAAACAAGATTGCATCATACTTAATTTATACAACGCTACAGTCCGCATCATAGAGATCATAGAAACATTGCTTCATGCTAATTTGCCAGGAAGATACTGATATAGTATCCTAACAAGAAGGGGGATTAACCCTCCTCATGATAATAAAGAAAGATACTGAGAAGAAGGCAATAATCATTCAAACACAAACATTAAGATGGATGGATCACAGGGGAATCCAAAAACTACATGTGACTACAAAAAAATAGGAACAATTACTTGATGATGAAAAAAAACACATAAATTCAATTATACTACTTTTTAAATAACTGATAATTCAAACTTATAGAAAAAGAGATAAATGAAATAATTTAATATGTATTTCTAATGCTAACTAATCAAGTAAGTTGGAAATATATTATACATATTACTATTACCACAGAAACATACCATTGAATCCTTAATAGGCCCGCAAGTGCACGGTTTTATCGCGTAGTAAAATATCGTTCCCACAAGGACTTAGAATTGAGTACCAATTTCTCTCATTAAGATGATTAGCTAAAGGAATTAAATTAGAATGATAATGTTGTTTCTGGAAAATAAAATGAGTTTAATTTAGAGAATAAAAGGCTCTTAGGATTGATGTTCTTCCAATGAAAATTTCTTTTAAGCTAATTCCTTGTCACTTTCCTTTGAGTATGAGCAATGGATTCTTAAAGGCCAAATAATCAAATGTGATTATTGTCTTCTTTCAAAGTACAATAAAATGTTTCAAACATAGAATCTACCTATTTTTATGGTAGAAGGAATGATAAAACTCATTAAGAACAATTATTTCTAAGCCTCAAGAAAACCAATTCTATTTTCATGAATTGAACCCCTTGTTTAATCTTGTAATTCCAATATCGAATTTTCACTTTTCAGTGCTTAATAAGATATCTAGGATTCATACAATCATATTAGTTATGATTGCAGAGAAAGTAAAATTCAAGATTAAATTAAGAATGGAATAATGCTCATAACATCTAAGGAAAGAAAATTAGACTTAACGATAATTCATCATTGGAATATAATTAATCTCAAGATAAAAGAAACTACTCACACATGATAGGAATGTAAATAAGACAATGTAAATTAAACATTCAGAACTTGAATAAGTAAAAGATGAAGATTAGAAGGTAATAGAAACTGAAATTCATTCAAAGCTTAAAGCTATAGAAAAGTTGATTGAACATACATGAAGAAAACCACAAAAGAACACAAGTTTAGCTAAGAAAAATGGAGAGGAAGAGGATCCAATTTTGTGCCTTAAAAGCCTCAATTTATAGCCCAATTCTACCCCAATCAAGTGTCATTATGTCCCCTTTAAGACCCTCTAAAACAGCTCAACAGATTCAACACTTAAATTGAGCTGTTACAAAATTCTGCCATAAATATAGCCGTAATGCGCAACACTGGGGGGCCATAATCTTCAAACTGTGACTTTTCAGCTCATCCACCACGAATTACGGCCATAATGGAAAACACTGGGGGGGCGTAATCCTCTCTGTTTCTTCACTTGACCTTCCAACTGCTTCCCACGAATTATGGCCATGTTCTTCAACACTAGGGGGCCGTAATCCTCTCTTTTTGCATCAAATTCATCAACTCTTCAACTCATTTTCCTACAAATCAAAATATAAACCAAAAGGTAATAAAAATAAAACATAAATAAAGATAAACCACTAATAAAACCTATTAAAGCAAGGTAAAAAACTAGATAAATTCTAACTTATCAATCCTGTAATAAATAAGACATAATGCAGCAAAATTGAAATCCTAGAGTACATGTGGTTCAATACGAAACCTAGAACTTGGGAAGGCACACTTATATATGCAGCATAAACAAATCCAAATAGACCAGAATGCATTACACAAATTCATTATAGTCAATTGAGCATTAATGACTCATGTCTGCAGTTCGGCAGCATTAAGAATGCACCTGGAGTTTCAGAACATGGCTGAAGGTAGCTAATGTTTCCATCATAAGCATTAATTCTCACAACACACAGTAACACAAAACTTCACAAAACACGCTGCTAAATTAGTACACAGTGGTTGTATCCAATTTAAAAATTTTCATAACGAACAACAAGTGGAAATTAGTACAATTAAATTCTTCTCCCCTAAGAATCAAGAATCAACAACCAGCACCCAGTGCATGCCTATTTTGAATGAGAACAAGAGTGATGAATTGCATGCCTATTTTGAATGGAAACATCGCTTTGGCATTTATATATTCAGCACAATTCATATAATTTCAATTTTGAATAACCAGACGGTTATAAAATATATTCAGCAAGCAGACCATTTTTCTCAAACGGTTATTAATCACTACCTCCTAGCTCAGACCATACAATCTGATCCTTATTAGTTTCTATCATCAAAATCAATAAAGTGAAAACCATGTGTAAAGACCACACGCACAGCTCAAATGGAAAAAGTTTAGTGCAAGTGAGAGATAAAAAAAGAATCAATTCATTCCATAGAGGGCACTAAAGCATCAGAAGTGGTAGCAGATAAAATTTCTCAACAAGCTTTCAAGCTCATCATGCACTCAACAGTTTGAAGTTAAAGAAGAAGACAAAACAGAACCAAGTTCAACTCTTCAAGCTTATCATGCACTCAACAGTTTGAAGTTGAAGACAAAACAGAACATATTGCTTTTTATCGTTGGAGAGTTTGATAATCCAAAAAGAAAGGAAGAACAACAAAGTTCACCTAAAAAAACAGAACCAAGTTTGATAACTCTTCACCTATATTAGTAGAAGTAGAATTGCCACAAATTCGGGGGTTGCTTGATCCAAACACCTGAGATGGGCAAACTCCATCTCCTACACCACGTACTCGGCCTGGATGCTCTTTTCCAAATACTTGACCAAGAGAGTCATTAGGTGAGAATGCCACAGAAGCGGTTTCTTGAATCTCAATTTCAACAATTTTCTCCTACAATATTTATGTCATATGATGTTAATAGAAAATTTAGAAGAACAAAATGATACCAAAAATGCATACAAAGGGAAGATAACTTACACAAACAACCCTTGCCTCTTCATTAATATATGCCCCATCAACCTTGTTATGAGTATTGATATACAAAATATCCCTACTCACTTCCTGCCCAGTTTCACTCATCTATTCATGAGAATAACATTTTCAAATGTCAACTATACATAATTTTGATAAAAAATTTCACTGGAGTTAAAATGTTTCTAAATACTTACAATCTCTGCCCTTTTTCGTTTGAGTTTTTTAGATCCCCCTGTATGATTAGTCTTAAGTTTGGATTTGTTCTCGGTATTCTTTTGACTCATTTCCTGCACACATACACACAAAAATTAGCTATTTGATGATGGTCAACCAATTTAAATATCAAATATGTAAAATACCTTAGTTTTCTCTCTCAATTTATAGTCTATATATGTTGCCCACTCAGTTTGACTAATTGACAATGGAGGATTCTTCGTATTTTCAGCACGACTCTTAGTCGAGTCATAATAAGTATTGAACAATTTTAACCTTTTTTCTCTCCATTTCTTGCCAATGTCTTTCATGATATATATGTTTTTACTGCAGCTTCGTGGATTGGATCCCACCATAACTTTGCCTATAATCACATATTGGTGTTAGTTATAACAATACATGGTAATAAAAACAAGATATTATGGATAACTAACAAGAAAGACATCATTCCATACCTTAATAACATCAATCCAAGCTTTCTTCTTGTATTCATCAAGCAACAAAGGCCAATTATCAAAGCAAATAGGAAACCTCCTATGATCTTGTGCCAATCGACCTAAAAAGCCTCCTAAAAGCCCATCGGCATCTGTTCCGCACGGTGTGTTTCCATCTCTCTTTCCACGTGGAAGGTGAAAACATCTCTAACCCGCATAGGGCGTTCTTTTTCTTCTCCTTCATTATCTATAAAAAGAAAGTATTCATTGATCATTTTGATATCAAATATGTCAAGTTATGCATGAACAAATATTTTAGTGAAATGCATGAAATTTAAATGACTTACTTCTCACTTAAACCATCCAATATTGTCTGTTTGTTCTTTTAGTAAGAGGACTGTTATACCGTAATTTTGTCCACCTACCTCTTGTAATTTATTTTTATTTTTGTTTTTACTTTATTCTTTACAACACAATTTGGGTTCATTTTTGTTAATCATTTGGGCTAATTTCAACCCAATTGCAATAAAAAAAAAGAGGTGCAAATAGTTGGCCTTTTTGTTACAAATTACAATCACAAGCATAAGTCCAAAAAAATAATAATAACCATGTCCATTACATGTCCGAAAAAGAAAAATACAAACAATCCACAATGTCAATTACATGTCCAAAAACTGCAAAAAAAAAAAACACAATCAGTCTATAACAGTTTATTACATGTCCAAATTTACAAAAAAAAATCAGATTGAATAAAATTACACAAGAAAATAAAATAAAAATAAATAAAAAAAGAGACAAAGCAGGGATGCATGGCATCCTGGGCAGCAACGGCAATAAAGCTATTTTGAGGAGGAAGCCAATGTCCCCTTCTCCATGTTTCTAGCTTGCTTCCCATTTTGGCCCAGACTAAGCAGCTTTGCAGGCACTACTCTGCCACCACCAACCATACCTGCAGCAACAAACAGCCAATACAAGGGTCAGCAACCATTGTCCTATTAGAGCCCCCTTTGCTCTATAAATGCAACAACAGAACAGCAAAAAAAGGGGGGAGAAAAGAGAAAAAATTTGGGCTTTTTTTTTACCACCAATCAAAGAATTAGAGCTCCACATTGAAGCCCTAATTCACCAAAACAGAGACGAAAACGCAGAAACAGAACGAAAAAAAAGGAAGAAGAAAACAGAATCAGAGAAGGAGAAGAAAGAAGAGAAGAAGAAGGTAGAATCTCCCTCCTCCCTCTCAGTCTCGTACCTCCCTCTCGCGGCCTCCCCTCTCCCTCGGTCGTACTTCCCCCTCCCTCTTCACCTACTCCTTGGCCGCACTTTCACGATCCCCTTCTCCTTCTCTCGCACCCACCCCCTCTCTCCTTCCTTCCTCTCGGCTTCCCTCTCCCTCTCTCCCCCCTTAGCCTTCCTCTCGCGATTCCCTTCCGCCTCCTTCACGATCTCCCCCCTTTCCCTCTTCTCCCTCTCTCGGACGCTTCCCTTTTCATACTCGCACTGAAGGCAAAGGCTGGCGCTACGCAGACTCCCCCCATCAAAGACCGTCCCCCTCTTCCTTGCTTATACAAGACTCCTTTCTTCCCTCTCTCCCGTTCGCGATCGTTCCCCCTTTTTTTCTCCCATGGCTGCTGCGCAGCCTTCTTTGTTTTTAGGGTTCCAAAATGAAACCCAAATAAACACTCCCTCCCCTTTTGTTTCACGTTCTGCTTCTTCCTTTTTATTTTTTTTACTTTTTTTTACTTTGTTATTTCTGTCTCTTTTTTTCATTGGGCTTCAGCCCATTTCTTTTTTTGTTTATTTCTTGTTAAAATTCGACTTTGGGCTTCAGCCCAACTGCATTCCATTTTTTCCTCTTTTATTTACCAATCTCTTTTTATTTTTATTTTTATTTTTATTTTGGGCTTCAGCCCTTTGGTTTTGACCCAATCTAGGGTTCCTAACAAAAAAACCATGTGAATGTCCCCCTCACCCCTTTTATTTATTAACCATACTTTTTTATTGTAAAATTCTTCAATCCCCTTATTGAATCTAATTAGTAGTGACGATGCCAAATCCACTTTTGATTTGGTCATTATGCAAATCCTTTTAAAAAAAACTTAAAATTAATGACTACTCCAAATTCTCTTTTGGTTTGGTCATCACAAATTCTTAATAAAACATCTTAAAATATTAGTAGTGATTATGCCAAATCCACTTTTGGTTTAGTCACTACGCAAATCATAAAAATTTAAGTCAAATTGATTAATTAAAATCAACCAACACACAACCATTTTCTACCCAAGAACTACGTAGCTTTTGATTTCTCCACTGCACCCAAAGATACGTAAGAGCAGGAGCATACTCCTGTCAAGCACAAAAATAAACAACTTTTATTAAGCCCTTTTTTATTTATTTCATCATTGTAAATCCTTGTCTTTTTTTTTAATAAAAGGAAAATAAATATTTTTTAGAAGTTAATATAAATTTTGCACAACTAATTAAAGGTAACCTTTTTTCGAAAGGATGTCGTGGGGTGCTAATACCTTCCCTATGCATAATCGACTCCCGAACCCAAATCCGGTCTCAAAGACCATTCTTCTTCAAAAAAGGTTTTTTCCAATATTTTTCCTATGAAATAAATTATTGGTGGCGGCTCCATTAAACTCGAACAAATCCCACCGGATTTTTCGGTCGCTACAGCTGGCGACTCCACTGGGGACCTTTTTTTAGAGAGTCAAGCCTAAGTAATTGATTGTTAACTCTTATGTTTAGTTTCTCTTGTTTTTTATTTATTTATTGAATATTTGTTATACATATATTGAACCTTAGGTTAGAAGACCATATTTTGTATATTTCATTTGTTTTGCAGCTTGGGTAATTTTATGCTGCCTCCATCACACACCTCACTTACACATCTTTTACATACACTTGTGAGTGGGACCCTATACCCGGGCCCGAGTGCAGCTTAGGGAGTAAGAGGTTGTTAGTGATAGTCACTTCAGATCTACTTTCGATTTGGGTATCATGAGAATCTCATCTAGAGTGTGACTGTTCCGTGGGTGCCCACACGTAGGATCTTCTTCCTATCGGTGGTCACATCCCGAAATGGTACTTGGCTCTAGAGACCTTTGGTGAGGAAGTTATTAGTACCACCTGTGAAAGTGTTCACATGTCGGATGATTTATATGCCCTTAGAAGTAGAAATCCTCTTATTTAGGGTAATTTTATTTAGGACACAACGAGGTGGTCTATTTGTTCGGTTGACCTTTCGTTCTTAAAAAAAACAACAAATTTTCGTCAAGTAGCATAGGCAATATTTCAAAAAATAGGCATATCACATTTTGTTTGTTGTCTATTTCGTTAATAATTGCATTAGTCTGCATGCCCATGCATTCTTTTATAATCAACATGATAAAGTTTGATATTAGTGAACTTTAGCATATTGCATCCATGCTCATCTCATTTAATTTCTGGGTAGGCTCGCTAAGGAATCGTAAGAAAAAACTAGATTGTGATCGGCAAAATAATATGAGATCAAGTAGTAAAACAGTTTCAAAAAAAACTCATACGTGCCAAAACAAAGAGGCTTACGGTTCCCTGGCACAAATAAATAGATCCATGCATCCACATCCATTCATTCATTTTTCTTTTCTTACATACTCATATCATTTTTTTAAATCGCTAGAAAATAATCAAACAAACTGGTTCCTCGACACCCTTATCGAACTCGCTCTCAATCAAAGATTATGGATGACCAAGAGATGAAAGATGACGTCAATCAGCTGAAGGAACAAATGAGCAAGGTTTTAGAGCTTCTGCAGTCTCTCAACAAAGACAAGACTGCAGATGGGGTATCTCCAACAGTGAATGATGAAAGTCAAGCTACACCTTCCTACCCACCTGGCTTCGGTCCTATGCAGTTGCAATATGGCCTCAATACTCAAGGGATGATGGTACCTTTTGCAATTTACCCACATGGTCCTACACATTCACCAACTAGCAACCCTCAGAATCAAGTACCGCAGTTCCCACTTTACGGACTCCCACCTGGTTATACGCCACCGATGGCCAATGATGATACTGCGAATAATAACCCTTAAGGCCCCCAGGCACAACAGTTCCCGCTATTTGGTCTCCCACCCGGTTATACACCGCCAGGTGCTAACAATAACTCTGCAGAAACTGATTCCCAAGCACTTGTTGTACAAGATGTAGCTCAAAGATCCGATTCAAGTACTGAAACCATACCAGTTCAAAGCTCAACTCCTGGCTTCACGACATACACCTTTCCACCTGGTTATGCACCACCCCATGTCAGGAATACTCAAGGAGTCAGTACGCCCATAGTGACTCCCGTAGTGAATCCCCGACCATTTGGTTACCCCTATTATATTCAAGGAAATCCATTAAATCCCCGGACTAACCGCATTGCCTGGTCTCCAGCTATGGGGGGCCCAATCTGAGCGTCCCAGTTGGGAATCAATGGTCTGATACAAAGTTGCAAATCCTCGAAGATAGACTAAGAGCTATAGAAGGAATGAGTTATCTCGGTTCAAGTATCGCTTCAGATCTTTGTCTCGTACCAGATGTGGTTGTACCGTCAAAGTTCAAGGTGCCAGACTTTGATAAGTATAAAGGGACAACTTGCCCAAAAAGCCACTTGACCATGTACTATAGGAAAATGGCATCTTATGCACATGATGACAAACTTTTGGTTCATTTTTTTCAGGATAGTTTAACAGGGGCAGCGTCGAGTTGGTATACACACCTTGAGTGATGTAGCTCAAAAATCCGGTTCAGGTACTGAAACCATACCAGTTCAAAGCTCAACTCCTGGCTTCACGACATACACATTTCCACCTGGTTATGCACCACCCCATGTCGGGAATACTCAAGGAGTTAGTACGCCCGTAGTGACCCCCGTAGTGAATCCCCGACCATTTGGTTACCCCTATTATATTCAAGGAAATCCATTAAATCCCCAGACTAAATGCATTGCCTGGTCTCCAGCTATGGGGGAACCCAATCTGAGCGTCCCAGTTGAGAATCAATGGTCTGATACAAAGTTGCAAATCCTCGAAGATAGACTAAGAGTTATAGAAGGAGTGAGTTATCTCGGTTCAAGTATCGCTTCAGATCTTTGTCTCGTACCAGATGTGGTTGTACCGCCAAAGTTCAAGGTGCCAGACTTTGATAAGTATAAAGGGACAACTTGCCCAAAAAGCCACTTGACCATGTATTGTAGGAAAATGGCATCTTATGCACATGATGAAAAACTTTTGGTTCATTTTTTTCAGGATAGTTTAATAAGGGCAGCGTCGAGTTGGTATACACACCTTGAGCGATCTCATATTCACTGTTGGAAGGATTTGGCAGATGCTTTCTTGAAGCAATATAAATACAACATTGATATGGCTCCTGATAGAATGCAGTTGCAAAATATGATGAAAAGGGACAATGAGACTTTTAAAGAATATACCCAACGATGGAGAGGATTAGCAGCCCAAGTGGAACCGCCTCTGATCGAAAAAGAAATGGTGGCTATGTTCATGGATACTCTTCAATCACCCTTGACAAAATGATCGGAAGTGTATCGTCAAACTTTTCAGATATGGTCATCGTAGGGGAAAGGGTTGAAAGAGGTATAAGAAATGGAAAGATTGCCCACAATTCTGCTGGAATAAGTGATGCCAAGAGACTCCCGACAAACTTCATGAAGAAGGAAGGGGAAACTAATGTTGTGATGACGAGTCAGGGAGGACATACCCAAGGAAAGTCACCCAATTTCTTTACTAGCTTCCCGCGGCCTTTCTCATACCCTTATTTTCCACCTCCATACATTGTCGCTGCCTCTCATAATCCACCCACTCAGCCAAACCAAAGCCAGAAACAGCCAAACGATCAAGAGAGAAAAGCAGTCCAATTTGACCCTATTCCCATGACTTGTACTAATTTATTCCATCACCTCATCAGTAATTCCTTGGTCTCCCCGCGCTCAATGAAACCGCTCCAACCCCTCTTCCCAAGAGGGTATGACCCAAACACCAAATGTGAGTATCATGCAGGGGAGTAGGTCACACAACTGAAAACTGCAAAGCCTTGAAGTACGTGGTTCAGGATCTGATCAATGCCAAATTATTGAGTTTTAAAGAGGATGGCCCTAATGTGGGTAATAATCCCCTTCTAGGTCATGGAGGTCCAGCAGTCAATGCCATTACTGAGGAATTTAGGGACCAACCCCTAATAGCTAAATCAGAAGGTAGGGAACCAAATGATAAGAATGTCTCTATTTGCGACATCAGACAAAGCTTTCAGAGCGCAAGAATGTTGAACCCAAACCAGATAGCAACTGTCAAAGATGATCGCAGTGCTGAAGACAATATTGTTAACCTTGTCCACTCTTGCCCTCTAAATGAAGAACTTGGAAATTGGGAGATTGTTGAGGTTCCCGTGATGTTTGATTCAAAATAATTTTGTACTGCAAATCCTATTGCTCTGCCTAAGGCTTTAGGATGATTTATTATCAAAAGGGCGCACATGTTTCATTTCAGTATCTTTATCAATAAAATGCACTTTTGAATTCTCCAACCATTTCCCTTTTCTTTTTTTTTTCATCTTTTCCATTCCCTTTCTTCTTTTTCGTTTTTTCTTTTCGTCGATTTTAACTAATGTAGATCCAAAAAATATTGTCTTTGAAAATGACGATGTCAGTGACTCATACTATAACTTTGACTACCCCATGAGGACAATTGGGAAACCCCTTCTTAACCGATGAGATTGATGGAACAAGAGGTAAAAGTGATACAACCCCACGAGGAATAATCTGAAATAATCAAACTGAATACTGAAAGTGACAAAAGTAGTCAATAAAAATAGAAAGAAAAAGGTAAAGCAAATGCACAATTTGCCAAAATTAAATTTTATGAAAATTTGAGCAATGAGGTTTTGAGATGAAGTTTGACCCTTTTTTTTCTCTATCCCAAAAAATAAAAAATATATATCCCTTGCTACCCCTTTTGAGCCTTAAAAAATTCTTTCAAATACCCTATACAAAGATCACTCATCCATTGGAGGTTAGCACGATAGTCTATTCAATTTCATCTGTCCAAAAAAGGCAAAGCAAGCAAGCAAGCAAATGGAAAATACAATGTATCAAAGACGCTTGCAAAAAAAAAATCAGTAAATAAAAATGTCAAAACAAAACAAAAACAATTGTGCTAGCAACCATCAAAGTGCATTTTTGCACTAAAAATCCTTGTTAAAAAAAAAAGCCCTCAAACACATTTTGAGCCTGAAATATCCTTTCTTTTGTGACCCTTCAACCCCTGGCCACGTTACAACCCTAATAAAGTCTATTCTGATCAAAATCAAATTGCTCATATTTTCTCAAAACTTGATTTTTGGAAGAGGAAATCCATATAAACTCCTCATTGCAGTTTTTTTTGCCAAAAAATGTGGTTGTCAAATTCATCAAAAGGGATATGATCTGCCACCATGGTCTGCCAAATAAAATCATCATTGATAATGGAACCAAGTTAAATAACAAGAGGATGAAGGAGCTGTGTGACGACTTCAAGATCCAACATCATAATTCCTCACCATACCGCCCAAAGATGAATGGGGCAGTTGAAGCTGCAAACAAGAACATCAAGAAGATTGTCTAGAAGATGGTTGTAACATTTAGAGACTGGCATGAAATGCTCCCTGTTGTCTTGCACGGTTATCGAACTTCGGTTCGCACCTCAACGGGGGCAACCCTTTTCTCGTTGGTGTATGGAATGGAAGCAGTACTTCCCATTGAAATCGAGATCCCCTCGTTAAGGGTATTGATGGAGACAAAACTAGAAGAGGCAGAATGGGTTCAGGCTCGGCTGGATCAATTGAACCTCATTGAAGAAAAGAGAGTGATGGCCTTATGTCATGGACAGCTATATCAGCACAGGATGAAGAGGGCTTACGAAAAGAAAGTTCGCCCTCGGGAATTTCAAGAAGGAGTCCTAGTACTCAAGAAGATTTTGCCCATCCAAAAGGATTCTCGTGGAAAATGGACTCCGAATTATGAAGGCCCGTGTTGTGAAAAAGGCTTTTTCTGGAGGAGCCTTAATCCTCACAAGGATGGACGGTGAAGATCTCCCAATCCCAGTAAACTCTGATGCAGTCAAAAAATATTATGCCTAAAAAATATATAAAGAGCCAAGCAAAAATGAGCTCGCTAGGTTAAAAACCTGAAAGGGCGACCTAGGCAAAAATTAAAGCGCCCCGCTGGATTGGAAACTTGAAAAGGCAATCCGAGCAGAAGTTCGGGTCCAAAATTGGACATTAAAGTCAGCTGATGCATCAAGAGGCTCTTACCCAACTGGGGCAGTTCTATATATTTTCAGAAGTAGAATGATGAGTATTCAAAGTTATGGATATGGGGAGCTGGTATTTGTTCCTACAAAGACACAAACTATAAAATATCTGCTTAGTTATTATCTTTCTTTGTTTTTTTTCTTCTTCCCGCATTTTTCTTGATGTATTTTCAAGTCTGTGTAACTTCAGTCCTTGTACACATGACTCTTTTTGAATACCAAACACCTCCGTTCTCGTATTTCAAAATGTTGTTTTATGATAACTGTAGTACCCTAATTTTGTCCGGCCTTTTTATTTTATTTTGTTATTTAAATTTTAATTAATTAGTAGTAGTAATAATGAACAAAATAATATTTTGGTTTTATAATAAAGAATAAAAAGTTTAAAAAAGGAGAAGAAAAAAGAAAAATGGAATTTTTTTTATTTAAGAAGGGGTGTGTAAAAAATAAAATTGGGTGGTGCAAACAGCAATTAATCAAGTTGGGTCCAGCCCAAATAGCAACAGCCCAACGCCTTGATTCTATGCGCACCCCTCCTTTTTCTTTCCAGCCCCCTGCGCTCTTTGCTTCTCATAGCGCTGCTTCCTGCACCCCAATCCATCCTCGCACCCCCCAAGCTCCACCAGTCCAAGTTTCATCACCCACTTCCTGGCCCATCAACCCAACCCAAACCTAATCCATTTAACCTAACCAAACCCTAAAACACTCTCACCCTCCTTCTCTCCACCATTCGCGCAGCTCTCCTCTTTCCCTCACCATCTCCTTCCTCGCGGTGCTGCCATTCTCTTCTTCCTTCCATTCTCTCTTCTCACTAACCCCAGCCTCATGGCGCTCCCCACGTCATCACTAAACCCTTATTCCCCTTCATCCTCCATCATCCACGCACAGCCCAGCCCAATTTCAGCAACCCTAAAAACATCAAAACCTAGCCCTCTTCTCACGTACGCAGCATCCCTTCTCTCTTCTCTCCTGACCCTAATTTTTCTCCCCTAATCCAAACTTCTCCCTCTTTCTCGGCCTCTCCCTCATTTTTCGCTCACAATCTCTTCTCATAATCCGAATCACTTTCAAAATCTTTCTTTCAATCAACCAGGATTATGGATCACAGAATCGGATGCAAAAAAGGGGGTTTTCGTTTTCCATTTTTTCTTATCTCCTTATCTTTATTTATTTGATTTTGAACTGATTTGTTTGTGGATCTTTCGCAGATGTTGTGCCTATAAAAAGGGAAGCACGCAAAGTGAAGGAGGAGGAGAAAAACCCTGGAGACCGAGAGCCAGAGGGAACCGGAGTGAGAACAAGAGAAGGGCCGAGAGGCCGAAAGCAAGAAGGAGAACGAATAGAGCCAGGAAAAGGAAACTACTAACCTGTGAGGCTACCATAAAATTAAACACATTTAGTCTTAGGATTTTATCCCCTTCTCTGTACTTCTTTGATTTTCTGGGAAAAGCATAACACCCAGGTTTTCTTTTCTTCCTTCTATTTTTCTCTGAATATGGCTATGTAACAAGGACTTGATCAATTGATTCTGCAATTTTTCTTAATTTCGTTCTTTTATTTTTGTAATTGTTGGCTGTTGCTGTTATTGGTGATTGTTGTTGATTATTGTTGTCGTTGTTATCGTCGTTGTCGTCCTTATTGTTGGTGTCAGTGTCAGTTTTGGTACCTACAGTTCTGAATTGGAATTAGGTTTAGGGTTTGGCCTTCCAATGGGGCCAAACCCTAAATAGGGGGCAATTTGCAAATATGTAATTAATAAGGATTAAACTGCAAATATGTTATAAAGAAGGATTGAAATGAAAATATAGGGTAAAAGGGGTCAGAAAGTAAAGAAATTAAAAAATCTTCTTTTATTTCCTGTTCATACACGATTTGGCCTTTCAATGGGGCCAAATCCCAAACCAGGGACTTATTTGCAATATTACCTTTTTTATTTCATAGATAATCAGAATTGAATAAAAATAAATATTTCTTTTTTTATTTTTTTTCTCATAAAGGTTAATGATAATAAAAACAAAATGGGAATCAATTTTAGGCAAATATCTTTTCCAAATAATCAAAGGGTACCATTGTAAATGGGCGTTTTAGGGGTGCTAACACCTTCCCTGTGCGTAACCAACTCCCGGATTCAAATCTGGTTCCAAAGACCTTCTTTTTTTTTAAATTCAAAAATATTCAAAAAAATAGGTTTTCCAATGTTTCCTATAAAAATAAAATATTGGTGGCGGCTCCATTTAAATTTCAAATTTTGGTGTGGTTGCTACAATAACAGACACTGCATCGATAACTTGCGCTCCCTCCCAGTCGAAAGCATAGTATGAATAAACCCGATGAACTTCAGTCCGTCCCATATCTTTAAGCACTAGAGATCATGTGGGATGAGGAATCAGTGCAATAAAAGTAATAGTCACATTGCATACACGCATCACATACCACATATTCATGCATCATTTTCATATCACCACCTTTTAGCCGTTTTTGTTCCACCTGGTCCACGCACCAAGTGTTGATCCTTCACTATTGTTTCCAAAACAATGCGCCGAGCATTGATCCTTTAATTTGCTTTCTAAGCGACGCGCCAAGCATCACCCCTTTTTATTGCTTTAAGATTACCGCGTCAGTACCCGACCTGGCGATAGTCCCTCATTATTGCTTTTTGACCAACATATCAGTTCCGTACCTCATGTTGATTCTTCTTTATTGCTTCCAATCGATGCGTCAATATCCTACTTGGTGTCGAACCCTCATTATTGCTTTCCGATCACTGCATCAGTACCCGACCAGACGGAGATCCTTCTTTATAGTTTTCTGATAAACGCACCAAGCATTAATCCCTCATTTTTGCTTTCCGACCATCGCGTCAGTACCCGACCTGGCAGTGACCCTTCTTTATTGCTTTCCGATAAACGCACCAAGTGTTAATCCTTCATTATTGCCTTTTGATTACCGCATCAGTACCCGACCAAACGGAGATCCTTCTTTATAGTTTTCTGATAAACGCACCAAGCATTAATCCCTCATTTTTGCTTTCCGACCATCGGCGTCGATGCTGGCACAGCGGTGACCCTTCTTTATTGCTTTCCGATAAACGCACCAAGTGTTAATCCTTCATTATTGCCTTTTGATTACCGCATCAGTACCCGACCTGGCAGTGATCCTTCTTTATTGCTTTTCGATTAAACACACCGAGCGTCAATCCCTCGTTGTCATCCTTTGCATATCCTGGTTCAGGACAAAATTAGTGTCTTTATCTTTACTTCTATTTTATGACGAAAATATGAAAACCTTTGTTGTTTACATTTTCTAATAAAATATAACTAAAGAGGGGCAGGTGTTATACCCTAATTTTGTCCACCTACCTCTTGTAATTTATTTATATTTTTGTTTTTACTTTATTCTTAGCAACACATTTTGGGTTCATTTTTGTTAATCCTTTGGGCTAATTTCAGCCCAATTGCAATAAAAAAGGATGTGCAAATAGCTGGCCTTTTTGTTACAAATTACAATCACAAGCATAAGTCCAAAAAAATAATAATAACCATGTCCATTACATGTCCAAAAAAGAAAAATACAAACAATCCACAATGTCAATTACATGTCCAAAAATTGCAAAAAAAAAACACAATAGTTTATTACATGTCCAAATTTACAAAAAAAAAATCAGATTGAATAAAATTACAAAAGAAAATAAAATAAAAATAAATAAAAAAGAGACAAAGCAGGGATGCATGGCATCCTGGGCAGCAACGGCAACAGAGCTATTTTGAGGAGGAAGCCAATGTCCCCTTCTCCATATTCCTAGCTTGCTTCCTATTTTGGCCCAGACTAAACAGCTTTGCAGGCACTACTCTGCCACCACCAACCATACCTGCAGCAACAAACAGCCAATACAAGGGTCAGCAACCATTGTCCTATTAGAGCCCCCTTTGCTCTATAAATGCAACAACAAAACAGCAAAAAAAGAGGGGAGAAAAGAGAAAAATTCTGGGCGTTTTTTTTACCACCAATCAAAGAATTAGAGGCTCCACACTGAAGCCCTAATTCACCAAAACAGAGACGAAAACGCAAAAACAGAACGAAAAAAAAGGAAGAAGAAAACAGAATCAGAGAAGGAGAAGAAAGAAGAGAAGAAGAAGGTAGAATCTCCCTCCTCCCTCTCAGTCTCGTACCTCCCTCTGTCTCCCTCTCCCTCTCGCGGCCTCCCCTCTCCCTCGGCCGTACTTCCCTCTCCCTCTTCTCCTACCCCTTGGCCGCACTCTCACGATCCCCTTCTCCCTATCTCCTTCCTTCCTCTCGGCTTCCCTATCCTTCTCTCCCCCCTTAGCCTCCCTCTCGCGATTCCCTTCCGCCTCCTTCACGATCTCCCCCTTCCCCCTTCTCCCTCTCTTGCACGCTTCCCTTTTTCATACTCATGACATGGCTGTAAAGTGTGGCATGTACTCCCCCATCAAAGATCGTCCCCCTCTTCCTTGCTCGCGGCGCACCCCCTTCTTCCCTCTCTCCCGTTCGCGATCGTTCCCCCTTTTTTTCTCCCATGGTTGTTGTGCAGCCTTCTTTGTTTTTAGGGTTTCAAAATGAAACCCAAATAAACACTCCCTCCCCTTTTGTTTCACGTTCTGCTTCTTCCTTTTTATTTTATTTTTTTACTTTTTTTTTACTTTGTTATTTCTGTCTCTTTTTTTTCATTGGGCTTCAGCCCATTTCTTTTTTTGTTTATTTCTTGTTAAAATTCGACTTGGGGCTTCAGCGCAACTGCATTCCATTTTTTTTCTCTCTTTTATTTACCAATCTCTTTTTATTTTTATTTTGGGCTTCAGCCCATTGGTTTTGACCCAATCTAGGGTTCCTAACAAAAAAACATGTGAATGTCCCCTCACCACTTTTATTTTTTAGCCATACTTTTTTATTGTAAAATTCTTCAATCCCCTTATTGAATCTAATTAGTAGTGACGATGCCAAATCCACTTTTGGTTTGGTCATTATGCAAACCCTTTAAAAAAAACTTAAAATCAATGACTACTCCAAATTCTCTTTTGGTTTGGTCATCACAAATTCTTAATAAAACATCTTAAAATATTAGTAGTGATTACGCCAAATCCACTTTTGGTTTAGTCACTACGCAAATCATAAAAATTTAAGTCAAATTGATTAATTAAAATCAACCAACACACAATCATTTTCTACCCAAGAACTACGTAGCCTTTGATTTCTCCACTGCACCTGGAGATACGTAGGAGCAGGAGCATACTCCTGTCAAGCACAAAAATAAACAACTTTTATTAAGCCATTTTTTATTTATTTCATCATTGTAAATCCTTGTCTTTTTTTTAATAAAAGGGAAATAAATATTTTTTAGAAGTTAATATAAATTTTGCACAATTAATTAAAAGTAACCTTTTTTCGAAAGGATGTCGTGGGGTGCTAATACCTTCCCTACGCATAATCGACTCCCGAACCCAAATCCGGTCTCAAGGACCATTCTTCTTCAAAAAAGGTTTTTTCAAATATTTTTCCTATGAAATAAATTATTGGTGGCGGCTCCGTTAAACTCGAACAAATCCCACCGGATTTTTAGGTCGCTACAAGGACGTTTCGCATCAACGGAGGGTTCAAGTATAATGTCCTCGAGCTCATCATGTAGAAAAGCCTCATCATCGGCTGAATCATCAGATGTCTGGTGTGGCTCCATGTGAGACGAAATAGATTGTGTTTGTTTACCTTTTGGTGGAATACTTTGTGAAAAAAGCAACAAATATATCATAAATGAGACAATTTGATCTACTTATCTTCAGTTCACAGCCTTGAATCTAGAATTGAGATTACGACAACCACACTGCTATCTGAACCCAACTAATTCAGAGCAATTTGATTGAAGTGTAAATCGTCAAACATTAAGTACCAGCATTTGGAATAACATCAAGTTGAACCCAAATTTGTTTTATCATATTTTTCCATCAAATTTACATTCTCTCTGCTAAAACTTTGCCCACTTTCAATTAAATCATATTACTCTTGATCAAGCAGGCATGAAGGTTGAAGCTATTAAGTGGAAAACTAATAATGTGATTCCATTCCTTAGACCTTAAAAAGACTAATGTGGATTATTTTCACTGTCAAAACAGAGAAGATTTACCATCTTAAAATGCTGTCTTTGTGCAGTAAGTTGAAAGAAAAAAAAGGTAGAGAATGAAAGCCATACTTTGTATGATTCCTTTGACCATACTGATATTTTTTTCTTTTCTTAGAAATAAAAATTAAGAAAATAAATCCATGATAAAAGGGACTAGACTAAACTAATAAGAATCAATGGTTACAATCTATCCATGCAGAGAAATTTAGCGATTCATAACCATGGAATTAGAAAATAAGTGAACTGCACACTGAACTATATATAAAGGTTATAAAAACGACAAAGATACAGATGAATGACATAGCTTCTGGTTTTTGACTTCCACACAAACAGAAATAGTAAAGAAAAACCAAGAGAGATAACTCTAGAGTAGTGGTTGGTAACAACACATTTAGTAGAGTCACCATTTATTTGCAGAACATAGTAAAAAACTGCAAGCAATAATGGCAGATAGACTAGGGCTTACTTGCATAAGACAAGCACGGGAACAGGTTTCAAAGCCTTTGGTCCATTTCTTATTCCTCTTTTGTGTTTGGAAATCTACATGACAAACAAAACAATTACAAACACAGACAAGCACTATAGTTTTTGCTAAAAATTTAAATCACTTACGGTTGAGCAGCAGATGGAACAGCTTGGTCAAAGCTTTCAAACACAGATGCATATGAATATAAGTTGTCCAAAAACATGTCAAAAACATGGAAAACAGAATCAGAACAACATGAACAAAATAACAAGAACCAGAATCAACATAACATTTTATTTCTTTCTCATAAAACAAATCATAAGAATATTGCATTTTACTTCTCTCTCTTCTTATTTCCTGCAACATCACCCTTATTGAATCTACTAAATTCATTTCACGACATCAGATTAATACTAAGTAAACCACAATGCCTATCTTGCAAATTACATAAGAATCTGTCAAATTAAAGCAAAACTCTCTAGCAAAAATCCAGCCACAAACATCACGGATGACAAAAGACAACAAGTCTTCAAATCCACCATTTTGTATCCACCCAAACACAGGCCAGGTCACTCAAAGGCTAAGTAAAACTCAAAATTTCATTCTCACAAAATGGCAATGATTCTTACACAAAATAATTGCTAATCAAGAAAAAAAAAGCAGAAAATGAAGGTGTAGAGCAAACCCTTGATGAATAGCGAAGACAGAGATAGAGTTGAATCGCCAAACGCCAAACACCGAATCATAGAATCACAGTTGAAATGCCAAACGCAGAAACAATTTTTACCGACTTTGAGACGAAATGAAGCGAACCTGCTTCAAATTGCAGAACCTTCAGCAAAAACATACACACGCGCACAAAATGAAGCGAATTCAAACACACACACACATAAAGAGAGAGAGAGACCAGTGAAGTTCAATGACGAGGTCGCCGGGTTCAACTGAGTCAAGCGTGCACGAGAACGAGATTCACGGAGGCAAGAGGTTAGGGTTGCACATCATTGTGAATCTGCGTGAGAATGGAGAAGATGAGGGTTTGCGATGGAGGCAGAACGAAAGAGGGGGAAAAAACGCGAGAATGGAGAAGATGAGGGTTTGCGATGGAGGCAGAACGAAAGAGGGAAAAAAGGCGCAGAACGAAAGAGGGGATATTAGGGAGGGAGAAAGATTGCGGGAAACGAAAACGAGGGAAAACGAGGAAAAGGGCACCCGTGAATTGGGAAAGTTACATGGCGTCGGTTATGAACCGACGGCACTCTGGAATTTTAGCTGACGGCAAATCGTGTGCCAAAGGGATAACGTCGGGTGATGGTAATCGCTGCTATTCAACCGGCGCTAAATCGCAAATTCGTTGTAGTGTTCAATGTAATATTAAATGCTTTCTGTCAATTTTACCCCGAATATTAAATGCTTTCTGTCAATGTCATGTAATATTAAATGCTTTTTGCCAATATTAATTTGTTAAAATTGTTGTTCTCTTTCTTTCATTTATTTTTTTTTCTTAAACTGTGTGATTATTCAAGTATGACATATATAATGGGACGGATGGAGTATATAATAACGCAATTTCATATACATTCAGAGCTTATTTTAAATTTGGCATCGTGTTAATATCGAAGCAAGTAACATGCATTCCCAATCTAACTCTGGAAAACGTATCTCAGTTAAAATTCTTTCAAATGCTTGTGACGAAATTAAAAGAGATGGAACTAACTTTTTGATCAGGAGTTATTTTTGTAGGCACTTGATAAAAAAATGTAAAAGAAAATGTAGAAAAACATCTCAACCGATAAACATTGGGTTTAAAAAATTAAATGAACTAATATATTAAAAATGAGAATAAATATATAAATTTTACCCTTTTATGAAAATTAAAATAGTCATGCCGGCCAGATTGAGACCTCGTAAGTACACCAATAGATAAATATTATAATAAAAAAAATCTTGTTATACTTGATTACATCCAGGCTAGCACAAACTCAATCACAATTTCGGAGTGAGGTAGAACCATTGTGGCAACTAAAGAAGCAACATGGTAACTTCGATCATAAAGTGAAAAATATTCAACCATCGATTTAGAAGCATCAATAGAGGGAATTAGGATATAATAACTAATAAGAATGACCAGATATTACCTTATTAACTGCAATGTTTGCAAATTATCTGTTTGCAGATTTACCATTGTCCTCTCTTCGTCTACGACAATATATGTTGCCAGTCTAAATTAGCTCATCCGAACATTATAGGAAGTTATTGTCTATGTTCAAGATCAATTATATTATATCAATAACAATAAAAGAATACAATAGGCTGGTGAAAAGATAAAACTAGACTACCATATTTTTGCCACCTATCATTTTAAAGGCCAAATATGTCAATCTAAATAAAAATAAATCAAAACAAAAATTAAATTCACATAAAAATTAATTTTTCCTATCAACTTTTAACTTTTTCTCTATCACCTTTTACTTTTTTTCTCTCTCTCTTCAGTACGTCACTCTTTTTTTTTTCTTTCTTCTCTCACGTCTCTTTCTCTTTCTCTCTCTTTTTTTTCCTTTCTTCCTCTCTTTCTCTCTTTCTTTCTTTCTTCAAAATAAATAAAATGAAACCATTTTATTTTTTCTATTTTATTTTTATTTTTATTTTTTATTAATATTTTTTAATTTCATTTTTATATTTTTATATTTTATCATTATAATTTTTTTATTATTTATAAATAATAATTTTTCTTTTAAAGCCTCAATAAGAAAATATTACATATTGTCAATATAATTTTATCGTCTTTGATCACGTATCAAAATTTATAAATATATTTATTATATATTTTTTATAGATGATTATTTTACTTTTGATTCTTAACGGGAGGAAACATTATATACTATCGGTATAAATGATTATTTTTCTTTTAGGTACAGATGGAGAAACATAAAATGTTGTCGGCATAACATAAAAATTTATAAATATCTTTATTATATATTATTTATATATGATTATTTTACTTTTAACTCTTAACGAGAGGAAACATTACATACTATCGGTATAAATGATTATTTTTCTTTTGCGTCCAGACGGAGAAACATAAAATGTTTATTTTTTATACGAGCATAAACGTCTTTATTATTTATAAATGATAATTTTGCTTCTTAGTCTCTACGTGAAAACATTACATATTGTCAGTATAGTTTTATCATTTTTAACACATGTCAAATATATAAATGTTTTTATAATTTATAAATGATTATTTTGCTTTTTAGTCCATATGGGAAAATATTACATATTGTGGGTGCAATTTTATAGTCTTTTAACACGTGCCAAATTAATTTGCAATCTTCAAATATTTTATTTTAAATGAGTCTTGGTGTCAAATCTATCTACTATCTACTATCTACTATCAATATCTCTACTATCAATATAAGAATACAAAGGGATGGTAAAATTACTAAATTAGACTACCATATTTTTGCCACATATCATTTTAAAGGGGCAAATATGTCAATCTAAATAAAAATAAATAGAATAAAATTTAAATTCACATAAAAAGATTAAGTTTTCTATCTACTTTTACCTTTTTCTCTCTCACCTTTCACATTTTTTTCCTCTCTCTTCTCTCTCTCACGTGACAGTCTTTCTCTTTCTCTATTTCTTCTCTCCCTTCTTTCTATTTTTTTTTTGAACTTACTCTTTCTATTTCTCTTTTTAAACGAAAATAATTATTTATAATAAAAAGAGAAATTATTTACCAAAGAGAAATAGAAATAGAAAGAGAAATAGAAAGAAGAAGTTCACAAAAAAAAAAGAAATAGAAAGAAGAAAGAGAAGAAATAGAGAAAGAGTGTCACGTGAGAGTGAGAAGAAAGAGTAGAGAGAGGAAAAACTGTGAAATGTGAGAGAGAAAAAGGTAAAAGTAGATAGAAAAATTAAAAAAATTTAGGTGAATTTAGTTTTTATTTAAATTGACATATTTGTCCCTTTAAAATGATAGGTGGCAAAAATATGGTAGTATAGTTTAGTAATTTTGTCAGCCCTTTGTATTCTTATATGGATAGTAGATTATTTTCGTTTAAAGTCTCAATAAGAAAATATTACATATTGTCAATATAATTTTATCATCTTTGATTATGTATCAAAATTTATAAATATATTTATTATATATTTTTTATAGATGATTATTTTACTTTTAATTCTTAACGAGAGAAAACAGTACATACTATCGGTATAAATGATTATTTATCATCATTTACCATATACCAAATTAATAAATATTTTTATAATTTGTAAATGATTATTTTATTTTTAGTCCGTACGGCGAAACATTACATGCCGTGGGTGTAATTTTATCGTGTTTGAACACATATCAAATTTGTAAATATCTTTATCATTTATAAATAATTTTTTTTAATCCTTACGGCGAAACATTACATGTTATCGGTGTAATTTTATTATAAATAATTATTTTGTTTTTTTAGTCATTACGGAAAAATATTACATGTTGTCAGTGTAATTTTATTATAAATGATTATTTTGTTTTTAGTCCCCACAGGGAATCATTACATGATCTGATGTAATTTTATCATCATTAAACGCATATCAAATTGATAAATGTATTTATTATTTATAAATGTATTTAATTTAGCTTTGATATTGTTTTATGACTATTAATGCATAGAGATGGTTCAGAAAGATGCTATTAAAATTGGTATAAAGACCACTGTATTAAAATATTTGTCATGCCAAAAGACATAGAAACTGATATTCAATTTTAGTTGTTGCATGTAAATACTTTAGAAACATTCATTGCAACCAACACGGTGCGACCCGTGTAGTTTAAAAAATAAAAGAAATTCTCGCAGCTTAAATATGAGATATTCCATGGCTTTTAGCCCCCTAGTAGACTACATTTCTATCACCATATCTGAAGATATCTAAATATGATCAAAGTATAATTGTAACTAACAGAATATTATGAGACATAACATCATAATGAAATTCTCATCTTAAAACAACTAAAAACCAAAAATTCTCAACCTTCAAACCATATATGCTGGCTTCTATATCTGTTATCATTGCATCCGAAAGGAATTCATTTTTGTCGGTTTGATCATTTTTAAATTAAATCCTATAAAAATTCCTATGTCTTGATATGCTTCAAAGTGAAAAGCTCTTCTACCTGGGTGTGCTACAAAACTTCCAATGTCAACTTATTCTATAATTTAGCCAAAAAATGGAATTACATATGTCACTCATTGGACCACAGATACCACAATACTTGAAAAATCATAACAACTAAAAGAACCTATTCATTCTGTCGGTAAATGTATATCCCTTTGACAGTAATCATCTTGAACCTGATCTCATCCTTCAAAATATGAGTGATTGAGCACAAAAACATTTGATTGTAGGTGTGATGCACAAAGAGATGTAGTTTTGGTTGTTCCAAAAATTAAAGATAATAATGAGTGAAAATGATAAGTATAAAAAATTTATAGTCAGAATTCATAAATTTAAGTTATGAATAATCAGAACGAAATTTCATAAAAGCCTACCTAGATTTCAGAGCTAAGCGATTGGTTTGTATTAGTTCCTAAGCCAAGTAACTTTGTATCTTCCTTTAGATGTTATACGAAAGATAAATTAATCCTTTGCATATTTTCATCTACAAATAAGAGTTTTTGCAGATTTCATACTTACTGTTGGGAATATAGTTCATGAATGTGGTCATGGGTTCATGCTTCCAATTTAACACGAAAAAATTTAATTTTCACTTCAACACCACACACATAAACTTGGTTTTCCAACAATACAAAATAAAAAGCATTTTTCTAATATCAATCTTCTCAACAACAATTCTGACAAAAGATCTTCAAAGAAAAACTTGAAATCATCAACATTTTTTTTTATACAACTATAAGGAAGGAAAACCTGTGTTTATTAAATCATAATCAACAAGATCATCTACAATGACACAAGAATTGAAAACAAAAGAACTAAAATACTCACCTAAAATCTCCTAGAAACCCGCGGTTTGTAGACAAAACAAGAAAGAAGGATTTGCACGATCACCAAACACAAAATCACCCATAACATCAACCAGCATAAATGCCAAATGGTATCTTCCTTTAAAACCATCTTAATGCTCACAGCTTGCAAGAAGAAGAAGATGAAGGTTTGGTTTTTCTTACACTAAAACTCACCAACACTCCACACTAAATGGAAGAAAATTCCTCCCCCTAAATGTATTAAAAGGAACCAGCCAAGAGGTTAAAAGGAATGAAAAGACTCACAAGAAAACAAGAAAGGAATCTTATGTTTTCTCTCCACTAACATCAACACCAATAATAGACCTATACTCTCCCATTATTATCGAGAAGGAATTGGTAAGAAAGAAAGGAAGAAAAATGACCCCCACCTAAAGTTTCCACGTAGCTATCCATGTGTGTGAAGACAAAGAAAAGGTTGGATAGGATTTTGCAACAATGTCTAACCAATAATCATCACGCACTATACTCCCTCCACTAACTCTTACCTACTCCAAATTGCTCTCCTAACTTAGCGTCGCACGGTATTTGCATCGCACCAATTCACTGTGTCAGGTGGTCGCGTAATTGGTTGCTGGATTGGCGACAAATCACGTAAATTAAATTATCATGAGAAATTTAATTCAACGCGCTCTAAAAAATATTCGCGTATAATAATACGCTCACAAAAATAATAATAACATATATCGTAATACCAAAAGTACGTTAAAATTTGGATTTTGGAATCTAATATAACAATAAAATACATCACAGAGTTAAAACACTTATGTAGTCTATACTTAGAACCACGCACACACCATAATATATATAATACGATAATTATAGCGCCTCCTACGGATAATCTCTCGTAAATCTCTATCCACTCATAACTCCTAGTTGGTGTCTTCCTCTTTATCCTTTGTCCCGATAATCTGGCCTAACTGGCCCTCCAATAGCTCGCTCTTCCCCTTGTCGTCTTAGCAAATCGTGTTGATTCTCTGCTGCGATCTGTTAGGTAACATCAGTTGCCATCCCAACTATCACTTGGACTATGTGATTCACATCTAAGTTACTAGCTCTAGCAGAAAGACTCGTTCATCTCAAAGGCATCTAATTTCTACAATGTAAACTAACCAGAACCCCACAACAAGATCAATCATCTGGGATGATTGAACACAATTTCACACAATGTCACATGTTTCAACTAGGAAACATTACAGACAATCACAAACAAGATTCACATAACCTAGACATAACAACTTTATACCCGACAATTCCCAACAATCTAGGCCAGCTTAGACAAAGTGGTCCGGTTAGAACCGAACTTCTCTGATACCACTATTGTAACACCCCGTTTTCAGAGTGCTACTATGCAACTCAATCTAATGCTGAAAACATTTGATGTTTATATGCTTTCAGTAAAAAGTACTTTTCTGTATTTCGTAATGGAAAATAGGAGTGAATTTTTTTTCTTTTTCTTTTTCTTTCCTTTGAAACCCTTTTAAAAAATGAGACATAAAGAGTACTACAATTTTCTAAATGATGTCAAATCAGTCTTTTGCAAATATCAGAGTATATTACATCACAATGAATACCTCACATACATAAAACATGACATAATCATTTCGCACTGAGGCGAGGTTTTCTAAAAAGAGTAATTACAAAACAATAAGTAATTACGCAAACAACAAAGACAATATCCTAAGATAAGCTGGCCAACAACTATAAACTTTACTAAAAAATCATTCAGCAAGATCACAACACAAAGCACTCAGAGGAATCTTCCTCCACTGGCTCATTCTTCAATACATCCGGGAAGGACGAAACAGCAGCAGCAATGTGACACTCCATCTGGTAACATCCATAAGAATATATAGGTAACAATCCAACAACAGTGCAAAGGTAAATTCTTTGTCCACGAGTTTATCATAGGCTATGTCGCATGCAAATAAGAAATATATATAGACATACATATATATATAAAATACAACAACATGCCCTTATATACATATACATACTTAATAGACCGCACACATCATCATAGTATATCAAGCATTTGCATTTGAGTAGACAGTTCTATCAGTAGATCAATGATCTAGTCATCATAATGTCAGACTCATCAAACAATTCATCACATATCATAAATGTGGTTAGCCATGCATGCCAATGCATTATGAACAAGTTTGTGTATACACTTGCAGCCTTAAACAAAGACAGCAATAGGAACAAGGAAAGCCTTTTTCAGGTCCGAACAAATTCCCCTACCAAGAGTATAGCCATACATTAGGCCGTGTTGCCAACTACTACCTCTGGTCCAATGGGTACCATGGGTAGCTGGCAAATGAAGTGACAACCCGCCCTTTTGAAGTCCTTAAAATAATCAAACGCTACGAGTGTCGATGCTCAATGGTCAGTATGCATCCAAACAATTTTTTTTATACAACCCACTTATCTTTAAGGAGCGTCTGAGACATAATTTATTTTAATCAATGCGAATCGACGAGTCCTCACTTTCTTAGTGAATTTTTAAATCTCAGTTTTGGTGTCACATCTAAGTGATATTGTGCCAGAAATAGCTTTTGAGCTTAGGTCGTTGGAACCCTAGTTGTGCTAAATAAGGCATTAGGGGAATTCCGAGGAAAGAGAGGCGGTGCGAACACTCTTAATTACCAAGTCTTTCCTGGCCAGAATTTTCCCAGTCGCATCATTCAACTCAACCATTTTCGCAAATTTTACTTAAGTTCTTTTTCTACTATGGTTCCATTGGAAAATTCATTTCAAGCTTTGGCTAGTTTTAATAAAATCCTCACGCTTACTTTTAAGTCAAAATGCCCCTTAATATTTCTTTTATGAAATCTTTTCTTGGCTTATGGAATCGCATCGGATTTACCGTTTGTAAATCATCAAACCAATAACAGTAGATCGTCGCATTATTAATTAATCCACCATCATTGACCTTATTTATGTATACTTTAATCAATTCCAAGTTCAAATCAAAACATTCGTAATTGATTTAAGACATAAAACCCAAATCATTGTTGCCACACGGGGCCAAAAACATGCTACAATATCTCTACAACACATAGTAATACTACAACTACTACCACACAATTAACAATCAATCAAACCACTCAACAAACAAAGCAAAAAGCCCAAACTCATTATGTAAGAATTTCCCTTACCTTGGGTGCTTTAACAATCCAAGCAAGGTAATTCCAAACTATCGTCAAGTCCAACCTCACGTGAACTTTAAGCACGAACCTTAACAATGCAAACTTAATACAATTAGAACCCAAAAATACAAATCCTAACACCCTAGGACAGCCATGGTTTTGGTCCCTAAAAGGCCTAAGAATTACTCACTTAATTCTATTTGAATCACACCTAGTCATATGTCATGAATCAAGTCAAAGTTATGCAAGTTTTGAAACTTTTTCAAACACTACACACTTAGAAAAATATCTAACCCAAAATTTTACTAATTGGAATAGTATTTTACCACTTTGAATAGTGTTTTCCCAACTTTGAACCACTTTTTAAAACACTAAAACATGTCACCAAATTTTAGAAACAATTTCATTACAAGTTCAAAACAATTATTGAAATATAAACTAAATCTTTTCCCAAAATCAAACTTCTTTGAAATGTTTTGCCAAACCAAATTCTTAGCCAACTTTTACAATATTTTAGAGACATAAAACAACTTAAAACAATGTTTAAGAATAACATAAGGGCCACAGATTTGGTGCCCTAAAACAAACCCAAAATTTTCAACTTTTCATTTCCAAAACATATCATTTCACCACACTTAAATCCTTAAACCTTAAACCAACTTCCATAACTTCTAACATACTTTAAAATCAAGTTAAAACATCCCCCAAAACCATCTTAGAGGCCACGGTTTCCAGCCCCCTAAACAACCAAATTTATTTTTCCAAAACTTTGTAAAACATGATTTATATGACTAGTTTTCAAACATACTACTCAAAACCCTCCAAGAACTAACTCTAAATCAACAAAATCAAGCCAACATCAAGCCCCCAACAGCCCTATAAATTCGACCAAAACCAAGAGTTGAAGTTTTCAAATTTTAAAAACACTAAATAAGCTTAATCATGGAGGAAAAGTATGGATCTAAAGATTAATCAAGCTAATACATCAAGATCTAACAATTTCTAAACAAAACAACACTAAAACCTTGAAGAACTCTTCCATGGCAGCCAAGAGGAAACTAACATGGGTTAGGAGGCTTACCAAGAAGTCTAGGGATGGTTGATCAAGAATCAAGAACAAAGGAAGGAAGATTGCACTAAAAAATACTAAGTTTTGCAAGATTTCTCACACTTTCTCTCTCTAAAATTTTCTCCACCAAGCATAAATGGAAAAATTATGAAGGGGCTGATCTCCTATTTATAGAGATCTCAAGAGACAAGGAAGAGATAAAAATTGTTCATTTAGTTGGATCTTAACCATTTGGTTACAAACTAACTAAGTAACTTAACTACCATTCACACCTAAGCCAATCAAAACATTCCATTTGCCCAAGGTGGGTCCCAAGCATGTGTCTTGGCTCCCATTGGTCTAAAGTGGTCGACATCCCCCTAAAAAAAACAAAGGGCTTCGCTTCGGCGCGTTATCGATCAACCGGGTGCGCGGCGTTCCACGTCTATTAGGGTTTTTGTACCAAAAACTCCAAAAATAAATCTAATAAATTATTCTATACTCAAAAATTATTAATCAACCAAAATGTCCCCAAAAATATTAGAAGTATTTCTATGAATGTCGTTTTCTCAATTTACGAGCTAAAACGCTACCGTAATGCAGTTTTAGGCGTAGACAATACATTAAATATTTTCTGATACCCAAAAATTTCAGAAAAATTTTCAATAAATCCTAAATATTGGAAAATGGTAAGATCTAAAATTTTATAAAATTTGGATCACTTTTGGGCATGTTTCAGTTAGAAACTCACCTAATAGCCTAGTTATAGCAGAATTCAACAGAATTCTCGCAACGTAATAAAAACTGTAAATTAGTGAGGATCACTAATTTCAATTTCTCTTATCATCTAGATATTATTCAAACAATAAAATCATCAATATAAAATCATAAAAATAAAAATCATATTAAATATGACATAAAACAGACAATTTGACAATTAACTAAACATTGAAAATCCAAACTGTGACTTAAAAATATCTATTAAGTCCTAAAAATTATTTCTCCTTCAATAAAATATTTTTATTTAATCAAACAACAATTTTTCACATTTTTCAAGCTAATTCATATTAAAAACAGTATACGTTTACACTGTCTCTTAATCTGAATTAATTACTAAAACAGTAAATTGTTTACAATAAATCTTTGTAGTTCTCCGTACTTTTAACAAACCATTGAGGTGATCAATCTCTATAATTTATTTTCAAGTAGTTGGAACAGTAAAATAATTTTCATAAAAATTGGGATGTTACACTCAACAATAATCTTGTCAATAGAGTCACACATCGATTGAAATAACCAATTCAACTACATGCTATAGGTAGCGATAGTTGAATAATAGCATAGGCCACGACATGCCTACCATGTTTGTTAAGCTTTCTGCTTTTCTAAGCAGCGAGCTTAGAGGAGATCCGATATAAGGAGTCAGCAAAATCCTCATTTTTAGGCCTGCCATAGTGGATCCTAAATCACAAATATTTCCATAGTTCCCTGTATTCTCAGTAAACCGAATTTTTTTGGTTTAAATGATTTGTTTTGTTTACAATAACTACCAAATTTGTTATATTATATTTTATGACAATGTAAAAAAAAATGATATTGTATTGTTTTTATCTTACTAAAAATAGTTTATACATTTAACCTTTGAAAAATTATGTAATACAATAATTGAATGACATGAATTTATATATAATTATAGTTAAACACCATCAAGGAATTTTTGAAAATAAAAACAGTTGATATATAATAAAATTTGTATAATTTTGTAAATATGCACATGAAATATATCACATGGCAAAAGGAGATCCTCAAGACTATGTCTAGGGTTGTAAGTGTTGGTTTGGTTCGATATTACAATTTTATACACAAAAATCGAACCAAACCAACCTGATGAAGAACAAGTTGATTCGATTCAGTTCAACCAGTTCGATGGCTTTTAAAAAATTAAACAATCTACTTACAAAATTATGTTTTTCTAAATTTTCTTAGTTACTCTTTAATTTCTTCTCTCAATTTTGTTCAATGTGCACAAAACCATATGTTGTATTTGTTGCTCAAAACCTGAGATATGTTGAATCTCTCTATTTTTCCCTAGGCATGAAACCCTCCATTGCCCTGTTGAATGAAACAAGCACAAGTGAAGTAACATTAACGCCAACACTAATCGTAAGTGAAAATTAAAGAAATGATAATAATAATAATAATAATAATAATAATAATATATTGGTTTCGTTCGAGTATCGAATGATCGGTTTGGAATGTCATAATCCCGATACCTAAACCAATGGAGTTTGAATTTGTTTGGTTTAGTTTGGATCTGACCCGAACATAGAAAAAATAAAACCAAATTAATTGGTTTGAATCAGGGTTATTAAATCGAGTCTTACACACGTACTCAAGATGCATCTCGAAACAAAATTGAATAATATTCTCCAATTTTATCTTAGTAACTCAAGATGATTTGTTTTGTTTACAATAATTACCAAATTTGTTATATTATATTTTATGACAACGTATAAAAAATGATATTGTATTGTTTTTATCTTACTAAATATAGTTTATACATTTAACCTTTGAAAAATTATGTAATACAATAATTGAATGACGTGAATTTATATATAATTATAATTAAACACCGTCAAGGAATTTTTGAAAATAAAAACAGTTGATATATAATAAAATTTGTATAATTTTGTAAATATGCACATGAAAAATATCACATGTCAAAAGGAGATCCTCAAGACTATGGTCTAGGGTTGTAAGTGTTGGTTTGGTTCGATATTACAATTTTATATATAAAACTCGAACCAAACCAACCTGATGAAGAACAAGTTGATTCGGTTCAGTTCAACCAGTTTGATGGTTTTTAAAAAATTAAATAATCTACTTACAAAATTATGTTTTTCTAAATTTTCTTAGCCATTCTTTAATTTCTTCTCTCAATTTTGTTCAATGCGCACAAAACCATCTGTTGTATTTGTTGCTCAAAACCTGAGATACGTTGAATCTCTCTATTTTTTCCTAGGCATGAAACCCTCCATTGCCCAGCTGTTGAATGAAACAAGCGCAAGTGAAGTAACACTAACACTAATCGTAAGTGAAATTAAAGAAATAATAATAATAATAATAATAATATAATATATTGGTTTCGTTCGAGTGTCGAATGATCGGTTTGGAATGTCATAAACCCAACACCTAAACAAATAGAAGTCGAATTTGTTTTGTTTGGTTCGGATCTGACCCGAACATGGAAAAAACCGAACCAAATTAATTGGTTTGAATCAGATTTCGGGTTTCTCTGGTTATTAAATCAGTCTTACATCCTTATTCAAGAAGCATCTCGAAACAAAATTGAATAATATTCTCCCTAACTCATGAAGTTTTATCTCAGTAAAATCAATTTTTTATTTATTTTTTGGGTAAACATGCATAGAAAGATTATCCTCCAAACAAAATACTTATCACTTCAAACCCAAAAAAACATATAAAAAAACCTTATCAATATTTTCATGTGATAATTACCAAAAACAATATTTTTATGTGATAAAAATCGAAACAGAAAAGCAGATCAAGATCCATAAGTACAATTTTTTTGTAAGATACGCCAATTACAAGTTTGATTCCAAAGGTTAAATAGGAAGTAAACAAAAAAACAAAAAGGTAGTATTTCTTTGCTAACAAGAAACGGAGCAAACCCACCTATAAATATCGCCACAAACACCAACCCAAACCCCTCACACACTCAGATCTATACGTCTCCTCTTCGCTTTCAGAGCAAAGAACCAACCAACCTCCTTGTTGTTCCGTCATGGCTAACCAACCTGAGTCCTCCGATTCGTACGTCTCCTCTTCACTCCCAAGATCTCCGTTTTTTCGCGATCTTTTTCATTCTTCTTAACTGCGCTCGATGTTGTTTTGTTTCGATTTCGATGAATCTGATCGTGTCTGTGTGTTTGGATTTTTTTTTTGTTTTTCAGTAAGGGAACGAAGAGGGACTTCAGTACGGCGATTCTGGAGCGGAAGAAGGCGCCGAATCGGTTGGTTGTTGACGAGGCCGTCAACGATGACAACTCCGTCGTGGCTCTTCATCCGGACACCATGGAGAAGCTCCAGCTCTTCCGTGGCGACACTATCTTGATCAAGGTAATGCTTGCTTTCTTTTTCACATTGATTTATCTTGTTGCAGAGAATTAGGTTTTTGCGCTGTGATTAAACAAGGAGAGAGAGAGAGAGAGAGTGTTTGCTTCTAAGATTTAAAATAGGTTAATTTATTCGTAGAAGCAGGTAATTTTATTATCTTGTGTGTAAAATTGAGGTTTCCATTTCTTCCGATGATGTTATAGTGTTATTAGGGTTTCGGGGGGAGGGGGGCGGGAGTAGAGAGATTGACGCTTTTGCGCTGATTTCTAGTTTATTTATATGGCATGAGCCGTGTATTTTTTATCCAGAGAGTGGGCCAGAGAGAGAACTGTGCTGATTGTTGTGACTTGAAATTTGGAAAAAGATAACATTCTGTGCTAAATTTCTTGAGTTTAACTCTTGTGCAAATGACTCTGAATTTACTTTTTGCTGAGGGGGAATTGACTTGAAAAGGGACCATTTTGTGCACTAAGATTTTTTGTGCTATTATGTTTGAGCAGGGTGATTTGTTCCCTATATATAATCATTATGTTTGCTTTGCTGCTTTCGGTCTAATAGGGAAAGAAAAGGAAAGATACAATCTGTATTGCACTTGCTGATGACACATGCGAGGAACCAAAAATAAGAATGAACAAGGTTGTGCGAAACAATCTTAGGGTTAGGCTTGGCGATGTTGTTTCGGTGCATCAATGTGCTGATGTCAAATATGGAAAGCGGGTCCACATTCTTCCTGTGGATGACACTATTGAAGGAGTGACAGGCAATCTCTTTGATGCATACTTAAAACGTGAGTTACTGATTCATTGTGTTTTTGTGGACAAGTAAAGGGTTTTTCATTTGCTTTATTATTGATTTATATCTGCCATACGCATTGGTACTTGTCTTTTGTCATTTGCACTCCACAGCTTTCCTTTTTGTTTAGGGAAGGCTGGAAAGATGAAGAGTAGTAGTCTATCTTGCAATATCCAGTAATATTATTGTTTTTCTTTTGGCGATAATGTCTGTTTTTATGCAATGGATTGTATTTCAATAGAGCACTTTTTTTGGAGACAATTACTTTTTTGATTTCTCAAACATTACATCACCACATCACCACCTAAAAGGCCAAAACTGTTAAATGCAAACAAAATGTTGTCTACCGAGGTGTTACCATGATCCCAAATTCCCAATCACTGACAGTCAATGATCGTTATATCGTGGCTTCCTTTGGTTATGGGGGTTTCAGTATAATGAGATCATGAATTCATTTATATCTGTAAAAGGTGAATGTAAGTTGTGTTCTTTCACTGTGTCCATGCTTACTACATAGATGAAAAAGTACTCTCCTATTCTCTGAGAAAATGTCATGGGTGAGTTCATATTGCCGCACCAAGCATTGGTTTCTCTGAGAATTCTCTCTCTGTCACGGTGTTTGTACTTGCTACGTTTATCTAGGGTGAATTTATTTTGTCATGCTAATCGGTTTCTTTAAGAATATTTACTCGTAAGTTATTGAAGTTGGAATGGCAACAAGACACATTTGAACTTCCTCGTTTATTTTTATTGGCATCCCCCCTGCTCACTGGCATATTAACTTGTTGTATTCTAATTTCTTTTTAAATACTAAGCCTATTTTTGTTTTTGCAGCTTATTTCCTGGAGGCATATCGACCAGTGAGGAAGGGTGATTTCTTCCTTGTGAGAGGGGGTATGAGAAGTGTAGAATTCAAGGTTATTGAAACCGACCCATCTGAGTACTGTGTTGTTGCCCCAGACACAGAGATCTTTTGTGAAGGAGAGCCCGTTAAAAGGGAAGATGAGAATCGATTAGATGAGGTTGGTTATGATGATGTTGGTGGTGTAAGAAAGCAGATGGCACAGATCAGGGAACTAGTGGAGCTGCCCCTGAGGCACCCACAGTTATTCAAGTCTATTGGTGTTAAGCCACCAAAAGGAATTCTGTTGTATGGACCACCTGGATCCGGAAAGACTTTAATTGCTCGAGCAGTTGCCAATGAAACAGGTGCCTTCTTTTTCTGCATTAATGGCCCTGAAATAATGTCAAAACTTGCTGGTGAGAGTGAAAGCAATCTAAGAAAGGCATTTGAGGAAGCAGAGAAGAATGCACCATCCATCATCTTCATTGATGAGATAGATTCGATAGCTCCTAAGAGGGAGAAGACTCATGGTGAAGTTGAGAGGAGGATTGTTTCCCAGCTTTTGACCCTCATGGATGGTCTTAAATCACGTGCACATGTAATTGTTATGGGAGCCACAAATCGGCCCAATAGCATTGACCCTGCACTTAGGAGGTTTGGAAGGTTTGATCGGGAGATTGATATTGGTGTTCCAGATGAAGTTGGGCGTCTCGAGGTTCTTCGAATTCATACAAAGAATATGAAGCTTGCCGAAGATGTAATACTGAAATTCATTTCCCCTACGTTATGGTTTGATTTGAATGCTGAGTTGTGAATGAAATTTTTCCTGTTGTGTGATTTGCAGGTTGATTTAGAAAGGATTGCTAAGGACACACATGGATATGTTGGTGCTGATCTAGCAGCTTTGTGTACTGAAGCAGCACTTCAATGCATCAGAGAGAAAATGGATGTGATTGACTTGGAAGATGAGTCAATTGATGCTGAAATATTGAACTCCATGGCAGTGACAAATGAGCATTTCCATACTGCTCTTGGATCAAGCAATCCTTCTGCTCTCCGTGAAACAGTAAGTATTTATCCAGAAGATATTTTTATTAATTATTTTTAAGCTTCCTGTTCTCATTCTCTTGGGTAACCTTTTCTGTCTGCGCCTTTCAAAGTTTCTGTTGTATCTAAAATTTCAACTTTTCTATTGAACTAGGTTGTTGAAGTGCCCAATGTCAGCTGGGAAGATATTGGTGGTCTTGAAAATGTTAAGAGGGAACTCCAGGAGGTGACCGAAGCTCTTACATAGAATCACATTGATACACTAGTTTCCTTTCATCTGCCTCTGAACCTTAATACTGTTCTCTTTTGCAGACTGTTCAATATCCAGTGGAACACCCTGAAAAATTTGAAAAGTTTGGGATGTCACCTTCAAAGGGAGTTCTTTTTTATGGTCCTCCTGGGTGTGGCAAAACACTTTTGGCAAAAGCTATTGCCAATGAATGCCAGGCAAACTTCATCAGTGTCAAAGGTCCTGAGCTACTCACGATGTGGTTTGGAGAAAGTGAGGCTAATGTGAGAGAAATTTTTGACAAGGCTCGTGGTTCTGCTCCATGTGTCCTATTCTTTGATGAACTTGACTCCATTGCAACTCAGGTTGGTACCAATCCTGGTTACTAAGCTATGATTTTGGACTTTGGGCAAAATTATTGGTGTCAGACATTTATGACTCTTCATTCATTCCGACTATTTTGTGGAATAAAGAACATTAGCGTGCCCAAACAACTATTATCTTTTGTGGTTACCTGTCTTTAAATGTTTCATTTGCTATATCTGCAGAGAGGTAGTAGTGTAGGAGATGCTGGGGGTGCAGCTGACAGGGTTTTGAACCAACTGCTTACCGAAATGGATGGGATGTCAGCAAAGAAAACTGTGTTCATCATTGGGGCCACTAATCGACCAGACATCATAGACCCAGCTCTTCTGCGTCCTGGCCGTCTAGACCAGTTGATTTATATCCCCCTCCCAGATGAGGATTCCCGTCACCAGATATTTAAAGCTTGCTTGAGAAAATCCCCCGTCTCAAAAGATGTTGATCTTAGAGCTCTTGCAAAGTACACTCAAGGCTTTAGTGGTGCCGATATTACTGAGATTTGCCAGCGTGCATGCAAATATGCCATAAGAGAGAATATTGAGAAGGTACATTTCTGGGCTGTACAATTCTGAGCTCCTTTTTCTCTGTATTCCATTTTCCAGGTCCCTTGACAATTGAGATTATTGCAAAAATTGGATCATGGTAAGATATCTTATTTCCCAATTTCTCTTGCAGGACATTGAGAGGGAGAGAAGGAGAAGTGAGAACCCTGAAGCCATGGAAGAGGATATTGATGATGATGTAGCTGAAATCAGGGCAAGTCATTTTGAGGAATCAATGAAGTATGCACGGAGGAGTGTAAGTGATGCTGACATTCGCAAGTACCAGGCATTTGCCCAAACATTGCAGCAGTCTAGAGGGTTTGGATCTGAGTTTAGGTTTGCAGATTCCAGCTCTGGTGGTGGCGGTGCTGCTGCTGCTGCTGCATCTGACCCATTTGCATCTGCTGGTGGAGCTGATGATGATGATCTTTACAATTAGGGGTCAACTCGTATGTTTGGTCATTTACGAACGCCAGTGCTATCTTATCTATGTACTTCTCATTTTGTGTATCAAGTCTCTAAGGCTTCCTTTGGATTATTATTGTCATTGCTTCGTAAAAGGCATTTGTTTATATGGCAAGCATTAGGTGCGAGCCTCTTTGAAAGTTGGAAAAAATTATTTCAAAGTTTTATTGTATAACTCTACTCGACAGCTTCTGAAGCTATGCTGCTCAGTTCTGAAGTATCGATACTTCACATGAACAAAATCTAACACAGATTTACAAATTTTTGTGCCATAAGATTTTTATGGATATTAAAGTTTTTCTGTAGAAGTTGCCATCATGCCCGATAGATTTCTGTGGAAATTGATGTTATTTACGAAATTTGTCGTTTCTTTATGTTTTCTATGTGCTGTTTGTAGATGAGTCTGAAATGATTTTCTTAATCTTTCTTCGTTTCAAATTACGCACGTTGCAGAAAATTACGATTTTCCCTTATAATTTGCAAAAATCTGCGACTCATTTTGCACAACCTACGTTTTTCATGTTCTAGATGTGCTGCTTATTAGGGTGCTGCTGTTGTTTCTTTTTAAGAACTAAGGCTCGTGCCAACAACAAAAAAATGATGATAAATGAAAATTCTATGACTTGGTCTTGTTTCGAAGTTGTGTTTAATTAGTAAGGAGTTGTGTACTTATAGTGAAATACTATATTATTTTGGTACATCTATTTCCGTTCCCGACATGCACCACCTTGATTGGTGGTCCACCATAATTTAGAATATTTAAATATTTTTTTTATTAAGTCCTTTGATTCTTTTTAATTTGCCTTGCATTTCTTTTCTAAATCAAAAACTCTAGCTCCACTTACTCCCTATTGAACGACAGCCACTGCACCGTGCTTTCCTCCCTTGTCGACGCCATTGTGCCCCACTTACTCTTGTGGTGGAGTTCGATGGTTTGAAGAGTGCTGTGGGTGATTGGTTATGGCGGCTAAAAAACAATGGGTGAGGGTGCGCTAGAGCCTCAACAGTTCTTGCAACAGGACTGTGGTTTTGCATTGTGGTAGGCTTTTTGTTATGACTCTCACGGTACGATTTGAGTGCTTGTAGGGGTGGGGCTATGCTGGGCTCTACCAGGGCGCATGCCCCCTAAATTTTTTAAGATCTTTGTTTTACACTCAGGCAATAACCGTACAAGGATTACCTGTCCCTTTTCTTAAAGACTTTTTTCATGTACAACATAAAAACCTATGCTCTACGAGGCCACGTTCTTGGCTCATTTACTTTTTCACGCACCAAAGCATTTTCAAAAGAAGAACGAATGAAGAAAAGCAACCATTTATCAAAAAACGTTCAAGCGGCATCAAGTTCCTTAACTCTCTTCTTCTATATCCCTTTAGTCGTTCTTTCCAAGGAGCCTAATTTCCTCTATCTCCCTATTGAAAAACGTTCAAGCTGCAACATTCAAGCACTTGACAGAGTCTTCCCAAAGCCATTACTTTCATACGTGAATTCATTACAATCTTGTTTGGTCTTCTTGTAGTGCTTTCTCTCGTGTCTTTTTCAAGTTTCAAATACTTCCCACTTTTGTTTGTTTGGCATTATAGAATTAAATGAAAATGAAACACAAGTTCTCCTTCTTCCATTTTAAGATTTCACTAGTTTTGAAGGCTTTCGGGTCCACTGATTCGTTGTTTCTAGTATGTTAAAATTCAGCCAACGTTATCAGCTATTAACTCGCTTTTGTTTAATCTCATTACTATCTTTTTCTTTCGTTGTTTATTTAGGTCAAATTTCCACTTTCTTTTGTTTAATCTCATTACGATTAACTCGCCCCCCCCCCAAAACAGACCAATCCTAGCTCCGCCCCTTCTGCTTGGGTTCTTTATGGGGCTCCACAATCAACACTTTATAACCCTTTTCCCTGTCTCCCATGTCCACATTCAATGCGTGTGGCCTCCGCATGTCTAGCCGCTCTAGTGGTGGTTTTCCCCTTATGCTCGTCGTGAATGGCGGCACTTCAAGCACCATTATGCATTTTCGCTCTCGTCAAAGCCACTAGAAGGTCGAGCAGACAAAACAGCCCCTATCCCAATCTATTTGAAATTATAACCGATATTTTATAAGAGGTTTTAGTCCAAACAAACAGATAGACAAACAGACCAAAAAGAAAAGCAGTGTCCCCATTTTTTTTATTTATATTCTTTGTTTTACATTTGTATTTTAATTTTTAGTTAAAAAAATTGTTATTTTTATTTTGCTTTCTATTTTTAAAAATTTATATAAAAATAATAAAAACAATAAAAATGATTTACAACACTTATAAATACAAAATTAATTTTGACAATAATTTTCAAAAAATTATTTTTGAAAATTAATCTCTTTAAAGTTGATTCTTTCAAATTGCAGTAGTGCTATATATAATGAAAGAATATATCACAAAACCTGCACAAACAAATAACTGGCCAATGAAATTACAGGTTTGCCAGAACAGACGGATGGTAACACTGTTTATATCATGCCACATTTTATATTTTTCTCAAATTGCATATTTCATGTAAACAAATTTCGTTTGACATTTAGCATTTTCTTTCAAATTATATTTTACTAAAAAATAGTAAAATCTACGCGATATCCAAACACTAAATTCTTTCGTACATAACTACTTTTAAGTGGCATTGGTAATTGAAAAATTCATTCTTGTAAAAATGAATGTTCTTAAAATTAATTATGTGAAAAATATTTTACACAAATTAATTTTTACAAATTAACGAAGTAAGTACATGTAATGCTTATTATGGTTGGCAAATCTTAGTACGAATGTTTTTCATCTTTTAGCTGAATCATTTTTTTTGTGATCAACTTAGCTGAAGCAAATCAAATGTAGTCTCAAGACTATTTATCAGTTGGGCCAAAGAAAAGATTCACATTGTTCACTGTCTTCCGATGGGATTTGCTAAGGACACCCCACAATTTGCTGGGGGCACCCTACAATGGAATTGACTTGACGAAAATACCCCTGAAAAAATTGAAACATTTTTTTTCTTCTGTCCCTTCACTCGCAAATTTGGTTTTTGTGAGTGTAGGAATGAATTTCAAAAATTCTGACACGCGCAAAATTTAACAGTTGAGCGAATTTTTTCGTGAATCATACACAGTGAAATATTAGCGTATACTGGTAAATATAAAAGTACAACAAACAACAACATATTTTATTAGTCAATCGTCATCTAAGTTTATTGGATTGTATACATCATGATGTGAAAGATTAGGTGGTGGAAATATTGAAGCCCATTCTTACAATCGACTAATATATCGTGTTGGCCGTGAATAAGCCTCAGGACGACAAAAACCACATCAATGTGATTCTATGGTAGGCAGTGGACAACCATCCTTCAAAAATACCTGAAAGAATACAAATACAATTAAATTAATGATTAAAGCAAGATCTCTGTCTGTCACAATAACTTGGGGAACTGATTATCTAGCACAAACAGATCTCTTAACTTCTCTAGTGCCCAGACATAGTTTTCAGCCCCTTCAGAATCCATATAGGCAAATCCTACAGTAAATGTCAGCTCTGTTAAAGTAACACCAACAATTTCAAGCAGTGGCAGCCTGTATTTATTAGTTTTGTAGGTACTGTCAAGGATGAGGACAGTGTTAAATGCATTCAACATATGGACGAAATCTGCATGTGCCCAAAATATATCTTTAACAACGTCCAAACCTTCTTGTCTTCTATGCCAAGACACATACCGATCTCGATGTATTAAGTTCAGCAAATATTGCATTTCTGTTCTAGGGCCTCTCTGAGATGATTGGTACTTTTGACGCTCGTTGTAAATGTGTTTAATTGTAGATAGGTTTTTCCTTATCCCGGTCTTTAACCTTCAACAGAACATTTCTTGGCTTTACATTGTTCTTGGTCATTTCATGAACAAGTTTCTTCTCCTCTTCGCTTAAACGACCAACATAAGAATGACCCACCAATGTTTCAGCTAACCGATAGTTGTGTAATCCACATATTACTTTAACCATCCATCCTTCAATCGTTCCTTCAGTCGTCGATAAAGGTATTCCTTTAATTCTGAACGGACACTCACACTTTCGAGTACTAGTTGATTTAGAAGATGCATGCTTTTTAGTCCAATACTTCTCACTCCTTTCACAATCTAGAATTAATTTTGTCTGTCTTCCTCGTTGCCCTGTCTCTGTGTCTGACCTCGCAATGACAATAACAAATCCATTTTACCTCCCAACCTCTCGAGTCCAAAACAATAAATCATCTCGTGTAAGAAATATTTCCCTAGTAGTGAATGCTTCTGTACAATCCACTTCTGTCGTTTGCTCAACCTCATCAGCATCTCGCATATTACTGTCTTCCATCTCCAATAGCACTAGAATCAAACAAACAAAATAAAATAAATACCTAATAGATGCAAAATGCGTAAAAAAAAAACACTCGCAAATTTGGAATTTGCGAATGTACAAAAATTTTGCACACTCGCAAAAAATTTGCGAGTGTGCAAAATTTTTGTACGCTCGCAAATTCCAAATTTGCAAACCTTATTTTGATATTTGCGAGTGACACGAAAATTGTGGGGAAAAACTGTGAGTAATTGTAAAAAATTTGAGTTTTAATTAGGTGAGCAGGGGCATTTTGGGAAATGTAGGGTGCCCTAGCAAATTGTGGGGTGCCCTTTGCAATTCCCTCTTCCGATGGGCTCAGGAATATCCTTGATCAAAATTTAGGCAATTGCTAAAGGACACCCAACATTTGGGGGACTTGACTATTATACCCCTAGTAAAATTATCAAAAGTGAAATTTTTTTTCTTTTCATTCTTTCCCTCACAATTTTTTAATTTCAGATACGTGAAATTTTTCTCTAGTTATTTGCAAATAGTAATCCTTCACTCGCAAATTTCGTGTTCATTCGCAAATTACGTATTTGCGATTCCCACTTGCAAATATGGTATTTGTGAGTGTGTTTTCCTTTTTTTTAATTAACTTTGTGATTTTATTTTTTTTGTTTCAGTTATGCCACACATGAGAGGAGCAGGCAAGGTAGCTGGTGGGGAGGCTGAGATGGAGGCTACTGCTCGGGAGGTTGAGCGTGCGAGAGCGGCTGCGCAAGAGCATCGGGAGGCCATGACTGTGTCACACCGTCGGAGACTTGTTGACGGTAGACAAAGTGGCTTGAGTAGAGGGGGTAGACGACGTAGACAACAACCTCAGTACGAGGAACATCAGTACGAGGAACCTCCGCATGAGGAACCTCAGCACGAGGGATATCAACATGAGGTTCCTCGAGGAACCAGTTGAGATGCATATAGATGCACCGACAACGGATGGACTATTTCCTGGAGGACTTTCCGATACATCGCTGCTTAGATCATTTAGGGACCACGTCGCTTATCACTTGTGGAGCAGAGAGGTAATTATTGTTTATTGTTTTAAAATATTTAAAGGTTTTCTTTTTAATTGTGTAATTCATGACAAGTCTTATATTTTCATGTGTGTAGGACCGGGAGGAACCTCTTAGGGTTTTTGCTCACGGCAAAAAGTGGCAGAAGTGGTTTAGGGATCGTCATCCACTACCACATGCAATACAGGAGCATGTTGATCAAGCTGATCTTTCGACTCTGATGTATTGCAGCTACAGGATGATTCACAACTCGCTGCTGACTGTGTTTGCTGAGAGATGGCATGTAGAGACTAGCTTGTTCCATTTTCTAGTTGAAGAGATGACCATCATGCTGGATGATGTGTCACGCATACTAGGCATACCAGTTAAAGGCGCCCTGTTCATAGCCCCTCAGATGGACACTGATATTGCTATATCTGTTTTACAATCATTGTTAGAGGTATCACAGGCGGAGGCCTCGGCAGAGGTTACGGGCCATGGGTGGGCTGCTGTCAGTTTATCTTGGCTGCAGGACCTTTATGATAGACGGAGGGATGAGGGTCGGACAGACGAGGCAGTGAGGGCATTCATACTAATGCTACTCGGGATGACTATTCTGATGAACAAGACTAGCATCTGTATCGACTGTAGATATCTCGAGCTGGTGCGTCACTTGGGCCAGGTTGGACAGTGGTCATGGGGAGCTTTAGCCCTATGCAAGTTGTATGGTTATCTTGGCGACGCCAGCAGGTTCGAGTGCCATGGGTTAGCGGGCTACATGACACTCTTTCAGGTCCCACTGTGTTATTAAATAAGAAAATTAAATTTACAATTGTTTTAACTCTGACATGATTTCGTAACTGATTCATTATTGTTATTTGTGACAGGCATGGATCTACGAGTATTTTCCTACTACTGTAGTAGATCGGAAGGTTGTTGACGATTACGGCGGTGAGCATGTACGCGCTAATCGCTGGACACCTAAAAGGGGTAAGGGGAAGGTGCTTCCTTACAGGCAAGCACCGGATGCGCTGACCACTGATGACGTGTGTTGGACACCATGGGCCCCCTATAGGCAGCGATGCCCACTAGCTGACGTGGCATTTTTTTCGAGGTACATCCGGTGTGGGAACACCATAAGCCGTACCTGCCGGAGAGGGTACTACGACAGTTCGGGTACAGGCAGGACATTCCTCGACAGCCACCACGACGTCCCTCGGCTGAGGATATTAGTCTTAACTGGATGTCATCTCACCTGTACTCTATTAGATACATCTTTTTGTTGAGGTAGGACGCTCATCCAGCTGAGTGCATCGAGAGATACATGGATTGGTACTATAGGGTCTCGCATCCACTGTTGATGCCTCCACAAGCTCCACATGATCCACATGATGATGTTGTGTGTCATCGGGTAAGGAATAAGTTCTTGCACTGTATATATTATGTCCATTTGTATATATTATGTCCATTCGTAATATTATCTAATTATTTGCTATAATGTATTTATGTCATTTGTAGGCAGATTGTGTTGATGCGATACGCAGGTTCGATAGAGTTGCCGCCATACTGCATTAGGTCGTTGATTACGCATAGGAGGGAGATGAGATGTGTGACTACCTTCGGGGGGTGCTTCAGATAGCGGAGGGTCACTGAGTAGTTGTGTTTTTATGTATTTTTTTATGCAAACGCTTGTTTTTTATGAATGTAATTATTATTATTATTATTATTATTATTATTATTGTTGTTGTTGTTGTTGTTGTTGTTGTTGTTGTTGTTGTTGTTGTTGTTGAGTTTAGAAATACAAAATAATAAAAACAAACTTAAACGTGACTATTTATTAAACGCAACTACTCATTCAACAACAACAAAACAATATTACATGATCACCGAATGCAACTACAACACCCAACTACAATATTAAAAAAATCAAACCCAATTATTTATTAAACGCAAATACTCGTTTAACAACACAACACAACATTACATGACCTAGTCACCGGTGCTAATCCTTGGCTATGGTTGACGACATGCTGCAAGGATCTCATCAACTGTTCTTGGTGCACGGCATGCTGCAATGATCTCGTCGATCGATCTTCCAAGCACAATATGCAACTCTATTAGGTCGTGACTAGAATGATCACCAAATGCTTCCCACATACTTTGTATGTTGCCGTTGTTTAGAAGTGTCATATTCATATACTAAACACGCCCACTACCTACTAAAATAGGGCTCGATAGTAGAGATCTGCCACTCTACGTGATCTAGCTCCAAGCTTTCGCCGAATCTTTTGCTTGAGTTTTTCAATGGTGATGGATGTCTTCAGCCTAAATATTTTTGGAACGTCGCATTCAAAAACCATGCCATCAGCACTTGTTGTGATTCTGCCATCGTAATAGACAACGGCAAGGCTCGAATCCATCGAGAACTGGGTTGACTGAGTCAGTGACATGGCTCACGATCGGGCTAAGGGATGAAATTGATTTAGGGTTTACGTGAAATTGGGCGTGTGAAAACGGTTCTATTTATAGAATGCTTGATGCGATCTGAACCTTTAAAAGTGTGTCGGTCGCATCTCGTCCGTTGATATTTTTCAACATAAAGGAAAAATATACACGCACAAATATGCTATTTGCAGTGTGCATAATTAAAAATTTGTACACTCGCAAATAGCATATTTGCGAGTGAGACGAATTAAGGGAAAAAAATGTTTTAATTTTACCAGGGGCATAATAGTCAACTCGCCCAAATGTTGGGTGCACCCAGCAATTTGCTGGGTGCCTTTAGCAATTGCCAAAATTTATTGGGTGTTATAAAGCCAGGTCGAGACCTCTAGTTTAGGGTGTTACTATTAACAACCCTAAATTTCATTAGTGACACCCTCCTAAAAGTCAAGATAACAAAATACCCCTACTCCCACGTACTTTCCTCTTTTCTCTTTTCTCTTCCTTTTTACTATAAAAATCCAAAAAATCCACGCCCCATATTTTAAGGCTCCTGTAAGGATCATCTTTACGGTTGTCAATTAAAAAAAAAATTATACCGTAAAGATTTACGATTGCAATTTTGTTAAAAGATACCATAAAGATAGTCTTTAGACCAAAATAAAATATACGGGGTGCCACTTATAATTTATATAACAGAAATGTTAATTGGACACACAATTTGACACAGATATCGTATGACCCTGTAGCAATATACAATCGCATGCCTGTTCAACAAAGGAATCACATGCGTCCTTGTTTTCCTTTTATTTCATTTTCCCTCCTTTCCTTTACTTTCCCTCTTGCGACGCGATGGTGCTGTCATTTCCAACTCCATTTTCCCTCCTTCTCCCAACTTTGTTGCTCCAGTAGCATCGTGAGTCGCCATAGTTAGAGCTCCGGCGGTGGTACTACGGCGGCGGCGAGCTCCATAGTTGGGCGAAGCAGAACGTTGTTGCTGCTGTTGTGGTCTGTTGCTCCTGCTGCCTTTCTCGTCTTCACTTCCCACTTCCTCAATTCTGCACCTTCCCTTCCCGGTCAGTTACTCTCTGCATCCTTTTTTTTCTTCCCTAAAAAATGGCACTCAAAATGATATCTTTCAAGTCCTTCTGTTGACCCATTTTTTTTGTTACTATGAAATCTGTGAATAAATTTTATTGGTTTGTTTCTGGCTTTTTAAAAAATTGATTTTTTTTTTGTTTCTGAATAGTTCATGGGTTTTGGTTATCTGTCAGCCTCATAGTAATTTAACTGTCAAAATTTCAAATGTGAAGAAAAATGTAAAGATAGTGATAAGAAATAGAGTTAATGGGAGGAAAGGAGAGACGACTTATAGAAAGACGAGGATGAAGTGGGAGAAGCTAAGGAGAGAGACAAAAAAATCCATTTAACTAATTTGGTTACAAAATAATCTCTATATAGGCATATTTTACTAGTACTAATTTAATTGCACAAAGACTATTTCAGCCCCAAGTAGTCCCACTGTATTGGAGCCAAAAATTTAGTAAGTAAATCCTTAACACATGAGAACAACTTTTCAATAATACAATTGAATCAATAACTACAAACATTGTTCTTAAGTTTTTATTTCATTTTCCTTTATTTAATTTTACGTTCACTAATATATCTTTTAAAAAGACATCAATACATGTAATATTTATATTTCTTGCATATTAACAATAAATTTTCCATAGGTAGTGGACATGCACTGCTCCCCTCTCACCTGCATGCACACTTTGAGTTTGGCATTCACCAGAAAATGAGAACCATTAACCAGATAAATGAACTTCGTTAATCAGATAAATAAATGGAATGTGTTAGGTTTCAGGATTGACATTCACCAGATAATGAGAACCATTAACCAAATAAATGAACTTTGTTAACCAGATAAATAAATGGAACGTGAGTTTGGCATTCACCAGATAATGAGAACCATTAACCAATTAAATAAACTTCGTTAACCAGATAAATAAATGGAATGTGTTAGGTTTCAGGGTTGGCATTCACTAGATAATGGGAACCATTAACCAGATAAATAAACTTCGTTAACCAGATAAATAAATGGAACGTGAGTTTGGCATTCACCAGATAATGGGAACCATTAACCAGATAAATAAACTTCGTTAACCAGATAAATAAATGGAACATGTTAAGTTTCAGGGTTGACATTCACAACTCAGTAAATAAATGGTTAATCAGTTGAAAATATTTGGTTACTGCTTCTCATTATTTAGTTAATCGGTTACTCTGGAACTACATTTGCAGTCCATTATTAACCATGTACAACATTTCGGCTTTCAGAAAGGTTAATTGTACACACAATTTAACACAAATACTGGACACAAATACACTATTGAGGACTGTAGCAAAATACAAGTAAAACCCACACAAATGCAACTCACGTGACTTCTTTTATTTTTGTTTCATTTTCCCTCCTTCTTTTCTTTACTTTCCCTCCTAGCCTTCAGTCAGCAACATTCCCTCCTAGCTTCAGTCGCGTGACTTGCTCCATTCTCCCAACTCCATTATCACTCCTTCTCCCATGTTTGTCACTCCAGCAGCATCGTGAGAGCTTCGCGAAGCCAAACGCCACAAAGGGAAGGTTTCAGGCAAGTCACGGTTTGGGTTTGGATTTCTCATGGGGTTCATTGTTTTTCTTAAAGTTTCAATAACTGGCTTCTGGGTATATTTTAGAGCTCTACTCCCTTGTTGCAGTCGTTGAAATCCCTAAGGAAGAGCTCAAAGGTTTGGGCACCAAGGTTATTGATGACGAGGATTGATATGTCTATTGGTCTTTTTTTTTCAGCATCGTCAGATATATCTATTGGTCTAGTTCATGTGGTTTTTACATTTACATTTGATTTTGTTGTGACATTGAGTATATGATGTATGATGACATTAATTTACTTCCTCGGTTTTGTTTGCTTGCATTAGAAACATTTAAGAATTGGTTCAAAAAAAAAAAAGGCTTCTGGGTATTTTGGGGCAGAAATGTTAATTCGTTTTTTGGCATAAAGTCAATTATTTTATCTCATTTATCAGCATTCTGTGAATCTTTGTGGGCAAAAGATGTGTTAGTTTGATATGCAATTGTTTTCCTGATACTTGCAATTGTTTTCACAACTCAGTAAATAAATGGTTAATCACTTGGAAATATTTAGTTACTACTTCTCATTATTTGGTTAATCGGTTACTCTGTTACTGCAAGTTTTCAGAACTCAATAAATAAATGGTTAATCAGTTGGAAATATTTGGTTATTGCTTCTCATTATTTGGTTAATCGGTTACTCCTACATTTGCAGTCCATTATCAACCATGTACAATATTTTTGCTTTATAGTTATTTGTGGGTTTTAGTTTGTCAACATTATTTGATACATAAGCTTGTAAATCGATGGTTTAATTGTGACATAACTTATGAAAGATCTAATTTGTTCAGTTTTAGTGTGGCACCCACAGTTGGATATCGATGGATACTTCAAATAATTCCGTGGACTGTGGTGGTGATGATGGTGAAGCTGCTGGAGTTGACATTGTTAATGATGATCATGAAAAGTGGGAGCCTGTAACAGGGATGGGCTTTTCTTCCATAGAGGAGTTTAAATCATTTTACGGCGAGTATGCTTCAAAAAGGGGTTTTGGTTGGAAGATTAGAACATCAAGAAAAGGAGAGGATGGGCAGATCTACTACCTGTTGCTAGCATGCACAAGAGAGGGATCCCGAGGGTCAGAAATTCCATTTACATTGACAACACGTCCGATTAAGGTGAAAAATTGTCTTGCAAAGATTGTTATAAAGTTGGAGGAAGATGGACTGTTGTACGTTACAAAATTTGAACCCAACCATTCTCACGAGGTCAGCCCTACAAAGGAAAGGTTATTCAAGGCTAACAAGAAAATCAACCTCCATGTAAAGAGAACAATCCAAATCAATGATGAAGCAGGAGTGAGGATCAATAAGACTTTCCAATCTCTTATTACAGATGCAGGAGGGCATGAGCAGGTATCATTTTGTGAAAGAGACGTGAGAAATTATGTCCACAAAGAAAGGCGTGCGATTGGGAAAGAAGGTGATGCCAAGGCCTTACTAAGCTATTGTTGTCGAATGACGGAGCAAAATAAAGATTTCTTCTATGACATAGATATGGATGATGATTTTCATGTAAGGAATGTGCTTTGGGTTGACGCAAGAAGTGAACGTGAACACAAGAAGGGGGGGTTGAATTGTGTTAAAAACTTTTCGCAAACTTTAAGTTAGAAACACTTTAGAACACACGTTTTTCAAAACCGTTTGTTTACCGGATGCTGGGAATAATCGGACGCTGGAAAAAGCAGTTTGATAAAACTTGTTTTTAACACAGCAAGATAGAAATGAATAGAAAGCAGTAAAGCAGGAGACACAGAAATTTATACTAGTTCACTACCAAACTGGTAGCTACGTCTAGTCCGCCGTTCTGAAGGATTTTCCACTATAATCAATCGATTACAATTTCCTCAAGAGTATTCTCTGTCACAACTTGACAATACTCTCAACTTCTCAAAACGACTCGATGCGGTCGAGCCTTTGAGGAAACAACCTTAACTAGGCCAAAAAAACTTTTACAAGTGAGTTGAAATCTGATTAAAAATAACTCTCACAGAGAGGATAAAAGATTAAGCTCAACTATAGAAAAACTTTCTTAAAGAAAGGGTCGGACGCTGAGTTCAGTTCTTGTAGTCCAGAGACTTAGCACGAGACTTGGTTGCTCACAGAAGCAGTGCTTGTTCTCAGTAAATGAGGTAATATTTAAGCAGAATTTCAGCAAGCTTTTTCACAGTATGTTTGTTACTTCTTCAATGGATACCATGAGGTATATATAGGAATTCCAAGGATATTACCGTTACGGTAAAAAATGGCTCCTTTCCATTGAGTGAGGTAAATTCAAAACGCTGTCTCTTTCTTGCTTTGCAGAGAATATCCCAGTAGTACATATTACCGTTTTTGTACTACCTTGCTTGTACGATTTTTGTCTTGTAGCTAAAGGTGCCACCTTTGATACCTCGTACAACAATTTTAGCGCTCAGAATCAATTTTGAAATCCGTTCCAGAAACTTCTGAGAGGAATAGCAGCAACGTGACTAACACGTGATTTGAAATGAAGTTCAGACGCTCGCTCAGAATCGGAAGTTCGGACGCTCGTAGCAATTGCATAAGCTTTGTGTCATAGAGAGAAAATTCCAGACGCTCACAAGGATGAGCCGGATGCTGACACATGAAATGTATCCTTCTCTTGGGAATTACTTTCTTCTTGCTTGAGTGGCTTAGAATATGTGTATTATTAGTATCTGCACACTTCAAGAATTGTTAGAACATAAATTGTTCTCTTGTGAATACTTTGTTATCATCAAAATTAATGAGGGTCTAAACTTCTCAATCGTTTAGGTTCCAACAAGAAGTAGAGCTGCTTATGCATCCTTTGGAGACGTTGTGACTTTTGATACAACTTATTTGACCAATAAGTATGACATGCCTTTTGCTGCGTTTGTTGGTGTGAATCACCATGGTCAATCAACATTATTTGGGTGTGGTCTGGTTTCTGCAGAAGACAAAGAGTCATTTGTCTGGCTTTTCCAATCATGGCTTCGTTGTATGCCGGGAAAAGCCCCTGAGGGTATTATCACTGACCAATGCAAGGCTATACATGAACGTGAACACAAGAAGGAGGGGTTGAATTGTGTTCAAAACTTTTCGCAAACTTTAAGTTAAAAACACTTAGAACACAGGTTTTTCAAAACAGTTTGTTTAACGGGCGCTGGAAATATACCGGACGCTGAAAAAGCAGTTTGTGAAAACTTGTTTTTAACAGAACAAGATAAAGATAAATAGAAAGCAGTAAAGCAAGAGACACAGAGATTTATACTAGTTCACTACCAAACTGGTAGCTACGTCTAGTCCCTTCGTTCCTGAAGGATTTTCCACTATAATCAACTGATTACAAAACCTTAAGAGTATTCTACTGTCACAACCTTGACAATACTCTCAACTTCTCAAAACGACTCAGTACATTCGAGCCTTTGAGGGTACAGCCTTAACTCGGCCAAAACAACTTTTACAAGTAAGTTGAATACAAACAGAGATAACTCTCACAGAGAGGATAAAAGATTAAGCTCAATATAGAAATACTTTCTAAAAGAAAGTGTCGGACGCTGAGTTCAGTTCTTGTAGTCCAGAGACTTGGCACGAAACTTGATTGCTCACAGAAGCAGTGTTTTCAGAGTATTGACTCTTTGTAGTGTATAGCAACAGTGCTTGTTCTCAGTAAATGAAGCAATATTCTCTTGTAGAGTTTCGGCCGTTTCTTCAATGGATACCATGGGGTATTTATAGTAGTTCTAAAAGATATTACCGTTACAGTAAAAATGGCTCCTTTCCATTGAGTGAGGTGATTTCAAAAAGCTGTCTCTTTCTTCCTTTCCAGAGAATATCTCAGTAGTACACATTACCGTTTTCGTACTACCTTGCTTTTCACAAATGCTTGTAAGATTTTTGTCTTTAGCTAAAGATGTCACCTTTGATACCTCGTACAACAATTTGAGCGCATAAGATCAAATTCGAAATCCGTTCCAGAAGCTTCTGAGAGGAAGAGCAACTACGTGACCATCACGTGATTTAAAATGAAGTTCAGACGCTCGCTCAGAACAGGAAGGTCGGACGCTCGTAGCAAATGGATAAGCCTTGTGTCACAAAAAGATAATTCCAGACGCTCATGAAGACAATATACTAGGATGAGCCAGATGCTGACACATGGAGTGTATCCTTCTCTTGTGAACTTCATCCTTCTTGCTTAAGTGGCTTAGAAGTATATGTAATATTAGTATCTGCACACTTCAAGAATTGTTAGAACATAAATTGTTCTCTTGTGAATACTTTGTTATCATCAAAATTAAAGAGGGTCTAAACTTCTCAATCATTTAGGTTCCAACAATCTCACCCTTTTTGATGATGACAAATATCCAAGGTTGATGAACAATTTTATGTTTCAAATAAGAGTTTTAAGGGTCTCCCCCTGAGTTCAACAACTTAGATAAGTATAGCAATAAAAGACGCTGAGATCGGATGCTGAAATGATGTTATGAATGATTGATTAGTAGCATGTATATCTATCCATCTTATCCTTAGCGTGTTTATCTTAGCGTTCATCAAGCCTTTTTTTTACTCCCCCTTTTGTCATCAGACAAAAAGAGTGTAAAAACACATCATAGTAAAAAACAAAATAGAAGAAAAATTTGAGTAATAAATTCACAATATAATTGTACCAAAAATTAAGTAATATCACTCAGTACCAAAAAAAAATTTAAAACAAAACAAAGTTTAAGGGTTTTGAGGTAGCAGGTTGATTCGTTCCATGATGAGTTTCAGCTGCATTTCAAGCTCAGGAACTTTCAAACAGGTTGCCTTCATGGTTTCAAATTCCTCCTTAGGAATTGTAACCATTTCCACTGAAGATGTGGAGGGAGCAGATTCAGCTTCTGGCACACTAGCAATACCTGTAGCTTCTGAATTCATCTTCTTATGGATTTCAAGAACAGTTTGAGACAATTCAGATTTTATCTTCTTCCTATCCTTTGCCCATTGGAAATAATTATCTCCTGGTGGAAACCATTTGATAATAGTTCCAAGTTTTCTTCTTTCAGACTCATATAGGGCTTCATTTCTTTGCTCAACAAGATCAGGAAACAGAAGATAATTGAAGATCATTTCTTTGTGTTAAAGAATGTCTCTGGCATACCCATCAAATTGTTCAGCAGCAGCTTCTCCAAACACATTGCCTAAGAAGACACTAAGGGCATCAAAGGAAAAGTTGAGGCCTTCATTTTCAGCAATAAATAGTCTTCTCAAAATTTCTCTGCCATCTTTGTCAATGGTCAGGGGCTCAAAACAAGGCATAATGGCTTTGTCTTTCCAAGACGCAGACCATTGCATCCAGCCAAATCCAATGTAAAAGTGTTTCCAGACAAGATCCCATGGAGCATATAGCTTCACCAAGTTGAGCGGTCTAATCACAGAACACATGAACATATCATCAAAATGAGCAGTTCCATGATTGGATTCAGGTACCTTCGATGATGCCAACGGTAGGGATTGTTGCCTTCTACGCATTCTGACATAAAGATTTGGAGGATCTAGTTCTCCATTGATCTTTCTTGAGCACTCAGATAATACCTTCCGACATGATCTTGAAATTTTCTTTCTGGAAGTGGGTGAACTCCTTGACCTTGTAGTCTCGGGAGCTTTCTCATATTCCTTAGGCCCTATCTTCTTGAATGGCATTTTGGCGGTGCGGCTTCCTTTCTTTTTCAGGGAATAGACCAAGGTAACCACCTTTGCCTATCTGGAACAATCTTTATAGAGCAGATGATGGGTCTCTATATTCGCCAATGACTTCAAGTCTTTTACGCTCATAACAATGAGCCATCATCTGAGCCGCCACGTGATCCACCTACCACATCCTCTAATGTAAGAGGTTCATTCTGGGGCAGGAACCTTGGTACATCAACAGAAAAGGGAATAGCCCTGCTGTTCGGTTTGGGTCTCAGCCTTCCTTTAAAAGACATCTCAACATTATCTTTGCCATCCTTGAAGACAGCATTCATTGGAGGAGGTATCTCCAGTCTTGAAACTCCGGAGGTAAAGGTCTTCAAGTGCCATAAAGATGGGTGATTGTAGATAGAGTTATATGACTCATATCTAACAAATTTTGGTCTAACGTCAAGAGGGACAGGTTTCTTTGGAATTAGGGCAGTAGTTTTTGGTGTCACTACTGTGATATTGTACTTGGGGGGAATGTAGGGTTTGAAAGGATTAAATGGAGGGACTTTGAAAAGGAGGTTAAAAGGATGAGAATGAAGTTTGGAAATGTATGAAGTGAGGGAGGTATATGTGGAGGTTTGAGGTGAGGAGATGGTGAGTGTATTGGTCTGTGTTTGGGTAAGTTGTTTGGGGGCTATGGAAGTGGTTGTGTTTCTGGCTTTCTATGCACGAGTTTGAATGGTTGATGGTTGTGCAACAGATATAGGTGGAGCAGGAATAGTATTATCAGTTTCAAAAATAGATCTGAGAATCTTGATGAGAATTGTACCTTTGGTTCAAGCTCAGACTGTCTGACCAATCTCTTCAGCGTCTGTCTAGGGGCAGCAGCTGGAGGCGGATGTTGAATTGCTTTCTTACGTGCACCGGACTGAAACTTGTTTCTCGACAGCTTGCTTCTTTTCATCGAATTTGGTGATGGGAACGCGGTCCTCATCTTACGATTGATCTTTCTTTTGAGTCTGAAGCCACCTTCGCTTCTTGCTTCTTGTTTCCTCTTACGGAGAATCGAAGTCCTTTTCACACGATTCTTGAGCTCGGTGGTTTTGTCGATAGTAGACTTCTTGCAAAGAGAGGACCAGATTCTATTCCCTGTTCCTTTTTCACCTTCTTCATTTGTTCACGGTGATCAATTTCATTCGACCATTTGTTAACTCCAAAGGTGTCAGGAATCACAACACTCTCAGTGCCAAAATACTTCACCTTTTCTTGATCTGGCAAAGCAGTCAGCTTGTTTACAACCAGATTCTTGGCCATTATCTTAGTGAGCAGAACACCATAAGGAATGCACTTGTAGGTGTTTTTCTTGTCAGCAACTCCTTTCCTCGAATTAACCAGTGCATTAATCAGGTTGTTGTAGATCAATCTTGGCAGATTTACCTTGTGACCAGCCATGTAGTGCGTCATAATGAACTTCTGTTCATAGTTGACTATGTCACTAGAGCTAGCCTTCAACCAGACGCTCTTAGTGATTATCTTGTGAAGAACTCTGTAATGACTCTTCAAATGCTTTGCAGTAGGAGTTTCACCAGATTCTTTCAACTGTTTATAGTTCTCAAACAAATCCACATTGACCTTCTCAAGGCCATGAAATGCATCAGCCCAATCTGTGTAGTAAACGATACCTTCACAGGGACAACCAGTGACTTCAGAGATGTTGGTAACGGTAAAAATGAACTTGTAACCTCTCACAGTTCCTTCAAAGATACCACCTTGGTGTAAACGAGCGTTACCCCAAAATTCCTTGATAGCAGTAACTAGAACCTCAACCTGTTTCCAAAAGAAGTAGTGTTTCCAACCCATTGCCTTGAAACCACTGTAGAAATCGAAGCCATAGAGTTTGAAGTTCTCTAAATCAACTCGATTTTCCAACAAAACCTTTCCTTCAGCCATGGTGTCGTAAATAGTAGTATACTCAGAGGTTGTTACACCAGACATGATTGCAGTTGAGAGATAGAGAAATGGAGGTTTAGGGTTTTAGAACAGTCACGAAGAGAAGAGAAGGAAAGCATTTTTGGTGAAAGCAGAGAGAGTGATTGTGGAGCGAAAAAGAAGGAGTAGTAGGAAGGTTTTGTAATTGGTACTGTTAGTTTTCAAAAACCTCTTCATTATCCGAGTATTAAAAATAAATTTAAAAAGAAATTAAAATAAAGATACCTCTTTTCATTAAATGCAGTTGCCAAAATAAAGTAAAAGATTTTATTGAAAACGTAAATAATCATGACTCAGATTAGGTGTGATGAGGCGCTTAAGTTCCACACGAGCTTACCACGTGTGTGTTTGGATTCTTATAGGTGATTCATCGGATCTTTGAGTTATGATACTGATTAACATATAAAAATGCTTATTCGTGTGATGATGATGTTATACGGATGCTCAAATGATATCTATCATAATACTGTTGAGATTAATCATTCTTTTATAAGATGGAAATTTAAATTTCTTCTTATAAAATTGAATCTATCTTGTGAAGGGTTTTGTAAGAATGTCACCTTGGTGATCAGTGTCTACAAATTTGATTTCAAGTGTCCCCTTCTGAACATAGTCTCTTATAAAATGAAGTTTAATCTCAATGTGCTTTGCTCTAGAATGCAATATAGGATTTTTAGTAAGACATATGGCAGATGTATTATCACAAAAGATAGGAATGTTACTCTCTTTTATCAAGTAGTCTTCAAGTTGATACTTCATCCACAGAAGTTGAGAACTACAACTTGCTGCTGAGATGTATTCAGCTTCTGCTGTTGAGAGTGCAATAGTGCTTTGTCTTTTGCTTGACCAAGACACAAGATTAGCTCCAAGGAACTGGCAGCCTCCACTTGTGCTCTTTCTTTCAATTCGGTCTCCAACAAACTCAGCATCACAGAAACCTACTAATTTGTAATCTTTTGATTTCTTATAAAGCAAACCAAGATTAGTAGTTCCTTGCAAATATCTGAATATTCTTTTAACAGCACTCAGGTGTGATTCTCTAGGATCTGATTGAAATCTAGCACACGCAGGCACGAACATAATTTCAGGTCTTGAAGCCGTAAGATAAAGTAGAGATCCAATCATACCTCTGTACATTTTCTGATCTACCTTCTTACCAATTTCATCTTTACTAAGAGTGCAGGTAGGATGCATAAGTGTACATATAGGCTTGTAATCCAGCATCTTGAATTTCTTCAATAATTCTTTGATGTATTTGCTTTGATGTATATAAATACCATCACTGCATTGCTTGATTTGTATTCTAAGGAAAAACTTTAATTCTCCCATCATGCTCATATCAAATTCAGCCTGCATAAGCTTAGAAAATTCTTTGCAAAGGCTTTCATTAGTGGCTCCAAAAATGATATCATCAACATAGATTTGAACAAGTATGAAATGCTTGTTAGAAGATTTTCTGAAAAGAGTAGTGTCAACTAAACCTCTTGTAAATCCATTTTCCATTAAAAAGGAACTTAGTCTATCATACCATGCTCTGGGAGCTTGCTTAAGACCATATAGAGCCTTTTTAAGTTTAAAAACATGTTCTGGAAATTCAATATCTTCAAAACCAGGAGGTTGTTTAACATAAACTTCCTCAGTTATAAAACCATTTAGAAAAGCACTTTTCACATCCATTTGATATAGAGTTATCTCATGATGTGCTGCAAATGAAAGTAAAATGTGAATAGCTTCTAGTCTTGCAACAGGTGCAAAAGTTTCAGTGAAATCAATACCTTCTTCTTGTGAGTAACCTTGAGCAACTAACCTTGCTTTATTTCTCACAACTTTACCATCTTCATCAAGCTTATTTCTAAATACCCATTTAGTACCAATAGCTTGCTTATCTTCTGGTAGAGTGGCTAGCTTCCATACATCATTTCTTTGGAACTGATTTAGCTCATCTTGCATTGCTAGAATCCACCCTTCATCTTCCAATGCTTGATCAATCGTCTTAGGTTCCATTTCAGAGAGAAGTGCAAAATCAGCATGCTCCTTGAAAGAGGATCTGGTTCGTACTTTATCACCAGGTTCTCCTATGATTTGATCTTTTGGATGATTGGTATTGTACTTCCAGCTTTTTCTTGCTTCAGCTTCTGCTTGAGTAGAATTCTTCGTCTTGTCACCACCGGATGATGAAGATGCACTTTCACCGTCTGACTTGTCACCGAGGTTTAATTCTGAAAATAACTCATCTAGCTCTGACATTGCAGTGTCAGGCTTCTTATCATCAAACTTGACATGAATGGACTCTTCAACTGTCAAAGTTTCTTTGTTGTATATTCTAAAAGCTTTAGATCTTTCAGAATATCCCAAAAAGATTCCTTTGTCAGCCTTGGAATCAAACTTACCAAGCTGATCTTTAGTATTCAAAATATAACAAGTACAACCAAAAGGATGAAAGTAAGAAATGTTTAGTTTTCTACCTTTCCACAATTCATAAGGAGTCTTATTCAAAATAGGTCTTATAAGAATTCTATTTTGAAAATAAAAAATTGTGTTCTTTATCGCTTCAAAAATGTTTATAATATCAGCTTCATTGATCATGGTCCTTGCCATTTCCTGGAGGGACCTATTTTTCCTTTCTACAACACCATTTTGTTGAGGTGTTCTAGGAGAGGAGAAATTGTGGGAGATGCCATTTTCTTTACAAAATTTTTGAAAGTTTTCATTTTCAAATTCTCCCCCATGATCACTTCTAATAGAAGAAATACAGATGCCTTTTTCATTTTGAACTGATTTTCAGAATACAGTAAATACCTTAAAAGACTCATCCTTGTGGGCAAGGAATTTAACCGATGTCCATCTAGTAAAATCATCAACAATGACTAGTCCATATTTCTTTCCAATTAAAGAGGTTGTCCTTGTGGGACCAAAAAGATCAAGATGTAAAAGTTCAAGTGGTCTAGAGGTTGAAACAACATTTTTTAAATGAAAGGAAGTTTTGACTTGTTTTCCTCTTTGACAAGCCTCACACAGGGCATCAGATTGGAACTTAAGATTTGGTAAGCCTCTAACAAGATTGTGCTTGTTTAATTTTGAGATTAACCTCAAATTGGCATGACCCAATCTTTTGTGCCAAATCCATTGCTCATCTTCAACAGACATAAGACACTTGACATCTTGTTTTGCAAGTTCAGAAAGATCAACTTTATAAATGTTTTGTTTCCTCTTTGCTGTAAAGAATATAGATCCATCATTTTTGCTTTTTACTGAACATCCATTTTCTGTAAAGACAACATTATAACCATTGTCACATAATTGACTTATGCTCAATAGATTATGTTTCAGTCCTTCAACATATAAAACATTATCAATAGAAGGAAGAGAGTCTTTACCTATGCGACCAATTCCAACTATTTTACCTTTCTGGTTTCCTCCGAAACCAACGAATCCAGCTTCTCTAGGTCTTAGTTCTTGGAACATATGCTTTTCTCCCGTCATGTGCCGCGAGCATCCACTGTCTAAGTACCAAGATAGGTGTGTTGACTTTATTGCTAAGCAAGTCTGCAATATAGACTATTTTATCTTTAGGTACCCATATCTTTTTGGGTCCTTTCTTGTTAGTTCTTGAAGGATAATTGTCCTTCTTAGTTGTAAACACAGTACACGCACTTTTCAAATGACTAGATTTATTGTAGTAAGTACAATGCAAGCATTCACTATGATCATTGGTGTCATCAGATGCTGAATCATTTTCTAAAGGAGGTTTATCTAATATATAACCAAGACCATGAGTTGTCGTTTTACTGACACCCCAAATTATAGAAGCTTGCTTGCTTCGAGTTACACTCTCTACAAGAAACTTTTGAAATGCATGTTCATAGTCATTTGATTTGCAGTTAGGATTGCCTGTAACTACAGAGCTTTTGACTTGAGAGCTCTCGACCACGGTTGCTTGTTAGCTTCCAGGATCTTGGTTATCCACCGCCGATTTTCGGTTTTCCACTGGTTCTATTCATTGAGTACAGAGTTTTCATTGTGTAAAGAATGAAAATCTTGTGATAGTTTTGAAAATTTCTTTTTCAAATTCTTATACTCAATAGAGAAAGTGGCAGAATCCTTTAACAGATCATCAAATGCAAGTTGAAGTTCAGAATAAGAATCATATATTATTACCTCTTCAACTTTTTCTTCTGAATCAAGATCAGTGTCTGCCATGAGGGCAATGTGAGCTTCTTCTTCTTTATCTTCCTCAGAGGAAGATAAGTCAAGATCTTCCCATGTTGCCATGCGACCTTTCTTCTTTTTCTTGAAGGAGCTTCTTATGGACTTTTCCTTAAGATTAGGACACTCGGACTTGAAATGTCCAGGCTTTTTACATTCATAGCAAATGACTTGGGCTTTGTCCTTGTCTTTGCTTTCCTTCTTGTCCTTTGTATCTTTCTTTTGAAATATCCTTCTGAAGTTTCTCTTCTTCCACATTCTCTGGATCTTCTTAGATATGAAAGCTAGCTCATCGTCTGATCCATCATAATTTCCTTCTGAAGCTTCATCATCTGATTCTTCTTCTTCAGCCTGAAAAGCTTTAGAAGTACTAGATTTATGTTGATTAACTTTTAAAGCAATAGACTTACTCTTCTTGGTAGGTTCTTCTTCATTTAGCTCAAGTTCATGAGCTTTCAAAGAACTCATAAGACTTCAAGCCGAAGGACATTTAGATCTTTTGCTTCTTGAATAGCAGTGACTTTGGGTCTCCACTGCTTAGTCAGACTTCTCAAGATCTTTCTCACATGGTCAGGTGTAGTATAACTTTTTCCAAGGACCTGCAACCCATGAACAAGTGTTTGAAACCTTCCAAACATAGTTTCAATATTTTCTCCATCTTCCATTTTGAATAGCTCATACTGGCGAACCATCATGCTAGCCTTTGTTTCTCTTACTTGGGCAGAACCCTCATAAGACAAAACAAGAGAGTCCCAGATTTCTTTGGCAGTATCAAACTTACCACATTTATCATATTCTCTTTCTGTCATAGCACAGATGAGGATAAATCTAGCCTTATGATTGGTTTGATATCTCTTTTTCTGATCATCAGTCCAGTTTTCCCTAGGTATTGCAAGACCAAGGGCATCAGTGGGAGAAATATATCCACTTTTAACTATATCCCACAAATCAAGATTTTGTGCCTCAAAGAATGCTTTTATCTTATCTTTCCAATAATCAAATTTTTCTCCATTGAATAGAGGAGGACAGTTCATATGACCACCTTCAGCAGACATGTTCACAGTAGGATCTTTACTCTTAACACTGTTAAGTGCTCAACCAAGAGGCCGAGCTCTGGTACCAACTGAACGTGAACACAAGAAGGGGGTTGAATTGTGTTCAAAACTTTTCGCAAACTTTAAGTTAAAAACACTTAAAACACAGGTTTTTCAAAACAGTTTGTTTAACGGACGCTGGAAATAAACCGGACGCTGGAAAAGCAGTTTGTGAAAACTTGTTTTTAACAGAACAAGATAAAGATAAATAGAAAGCAGTAAAGCAAGAGACACAAAGATTTATACTAGTTCACTACCAAACTGGCAGCTACGTCTAGTCCCTTCGTTCCTGAAGGATTTTCCACTATAATCAACTGATTACAAAACCTTAAGAGTATTCTACTGTCACAACCTTGACAATACTCTCAACTTCTCAAAATGACTCAGTATATTCGAGCCTTTGAGGGTATAGCCTTAACTCGGCCAAAACAACTTTTACAAGTAAGTTGAATACAAACAGAGATAACTCTCACAGAGAGGATAAAAGATTAAGCTCAATATAGAAATACTTTCTAAAAGAAAGTGTCGGACGCTGAGTTCAGTTCTTGTAGTCCAGAGACTTGGCACGAAACTTGATTGCTCACAGAAGCAGTGTTTTCAGAGTATTGACTCTTTGTAGTGTATAGTAACAGTGCTTGTTCTCAGTAAATGAAGCAATATTCTCTTGTAGAGTTTCGGCCGTTTCTTCAATGGATACCATGGGGTATTTATAGTAGTTCTAAAGGATATTACCGTTACAGTAAAAATGGCTCCTTTCCATTGAGTGAGGTGATTTCAAAAAGCTGTCTCTTTCTTCCTTTCCAGAGAATATCTCAGTAGTACACATTACCGTTTTCGTACTACCTTGCTTTTCACAAATGCTTGTACGATTTTTGTCTTTAGCTAAAAGTGTCACCTTTGATACCTCGTACAACAATTTGAGCGCATAAGATCAAATTCGAAATCCGTTCCAGAAGCTTCTGAGAGGAAGAGCAACTACGTGACCATCACGTGATTTAAAATGAAGTTCAGACGCTCGCTCAGAATAGGAAGGTCGGACGCTCATAGCAAATGGATAAGCCTTGTGTCACTAAAAGATAATTCCAGACGCTCATGAAGATAATATACTAGGATGAGCCGGATGCTGACACATGGAGTGTATCCTTCTCTTGTGAACTTCATCCTTCTTGCTTAAGTGACTTAGAAGTATATGTAATATTAGTATCTGCACACTTCAAGAATTGTTAGAACATAAATTGTTCTCTTGTAAATACTTTGTTATCATCAAAATTAACGAGGGTCTAAACTTCTTAATCGTTTAGGTTCCAACAATGCAAAATGCCATTGAGGTAGTCTTCCCTACAACTCGTCATAGGTGGTGCTTGTGGCATATAATGAAGAAAATTCTTGAAAAGCTTAGCGGATATGGTGAATACTTAAGGATTAAGTCTGAAATGAAAGCAGTGGTTTATGATACAATCACAGCAGCTGATTTTGAAGACAAATGGTCCTGCTTCATTGACAAATTTGAGCTTGGACAGAATGACTGGTTGAGTCGGTTGTACAACGAACGTCACAGATGGGCACCAACCATGTTGAAGAAATATTTTTGGGCAGGTATATATACTTACTCTTGTTGATTATCTAGTTAATGGGTCATTTTGATACTTCTAAGTTTTCAAGACAGCATTTTTCATAAATGGTGAATGGCTTGTAAATAAGTGGTTAATGGTTTGCATTATTTGGTTAATGGAAGAAAATCCTGAAGTTTCACTTTCACTATAATATATGGTTAATCACCTGCAATTATTTGGTTAATTTTGTTTCTTATCTGGTTAATGGTTAATCACTTGTATGTACTTGGGCAGGTATGTCAACAACGCAGCGAAGCGAGAGCATACATGCTTTCTTTGACGGATATATCAATTCAACAACAAGCCTGAGTCAATTTGTAAAGCAGTACGATAATGCTCTCAAGAGTAGAGCTGAAAAGGAATTTCAAGCTGATTTTCAATGCATGGATACAACAATTCCCTGCGGGTCAACCTCGTCAATTGAAAAGCAATTCCAATGTGAGTATATGATCAACGGTCGTACGCGGGTCAAAATAATTAAAAGATTTACTTATAGTATTCAAGGCAAGAGACCTTGGTCGTCTCACGAGAATCTCTAACACCAAAATTATCAAATTCAGGAGGTACAAAAATCAACAATAACGAAAAGGGGGTTTTACGAAAACAGTTTCTGTTGAGAGAATTATCATATTAGAAAGACAGTTGATTCACTGGTTTCCGGGTGCTCGTCTTGGATTTATCACAGGTTCTAAATAACAACAATTCACTCAATTTCAGATTCACTGTTGACATAAACTAACTAAATAAGCGTTAATCAGTTTATACGAATTCACACCGTTTCAAGCAAGCGCCAAAACAGCGGGTTCAATCGGTCACGGGAGCGGACAAGCGCCGTCTTAAAACGCAACCAATATCATAACAGAATTCTAATCAACCCTCTATCAATTTCTACTCGAATCAATTAATTTAAGCAGTCAACTAATTCGAAATAATAAAAGTTACGAAACAGATGCATATAATCAAGCGATCATACACAACTGAATCGCATTTCACAATGAAGACAGAACAATTAACTAAGCAGAAAACGAACTGAATAAATTGCATACATTCAAACCAAATTCGAAATTGATAGAGATGGAATTAAAGAAATTAAAACGAAATTGTATTAAACATTAGACACCGAACCTCAAAATCTGTAACGACAACCTTTCACCGATGAATCAACTTAGGAGCTTAGGCTTCCATGACGGCTAGGGCACAACAGTTTGTAAAAATAAAAACGTAAGATGGCATAAAACGGCTGATTAGTTCTTTTTAAGTCTCAGCTCAAAGACTAACCTAAATCCCTTAACGGGTTATAAGATAAAAGCCCGATAAACGACCAAAATTAGGCCCAAAACCCGTTTTACATTTTACTGCATCTGTAATTCGCCGTTTTGACATTGAAGACAACAGAATTTGGTTTTGAGCCCAACAGAAGAATTGTAGCTCTGTTCCTTAGCTTTCCAACGCATGCTCGTACGCCTCAATCGGATAACTGTAGCCAAAGTTATGGCCTGCAGAGTAGACAGGGGTCAATATGCAGTAAACACAAAAGTTAATCAATAAATTACTATACTGCTCAATTAAGACCCAAAGTCTAGAAATGTGCTAAGACTTAGATATTAGGTACATAACACAATCAAAAACACCAAATGCAAAGCTATAAAGAGTGCATTAAAATGCACTGATCAGTATACTCATGCCAAGTTTAAAGAGGTTCAAGCTGAGTTTAGATCAAAGATGAATTGTGCGTCCTCTTTGAAGGCTGTGGATGGTTGCGTTGCTACTTATCATGTGTTGGAGGAGGTCTTAGTTAGAGATAGACCAAAAGAGTGTATATATATGGTTGTGTTTAATCGTGAAAACCATGATGTCTATTGTGAATGCTCATTGTTTGAGTTTAGAGATATTTTGTGTCGCCATGTGCTGTGTGTGTGTACTCAAGAGAGGCTTAAAAGTGTTCCCGATAAGTATGTTTTAGTAAGATGGAAGAAAAATATTAAAAGGAAGCATTCATATATTAAGAGCAGCTACCGTGTGACGGAATTGAAGCCACAGATGGACAGATTTGATAAATTGTGTAAGCATTTCTACGAGATCGCTGAAATAGCTGCAGAGTCTGAAGTTGTAACTAACGCACTTCATGAAAGACTGCATGAATTTATTTCTAATGTGCCCACCATGGATGCTACAACGCAGGATGTTAACAAAAGTCTCATTGCTGAATCAAATCCAGACAATGTTATCGACATTCGCAGTCCATTGCGAGTCAAACGTAAAGGACGACCTCCTACAAATAAAAAAATGGGGGTAGTTGAAAAAGTTGTAAGAAGGGCCAGGAAGCGGTCAAAGCATACCGAAGACAAAGAGACTACCAAGGTATGTGTTTTTCACAAGCAAGACTGTATTAACCATATACAACACAGCATTAACCAGTAATTTGAACCCTGTTAACCAAATATTTTGAAACAAATATGCAGGAGGCAAACACTGGGCTGGTGGGTAATCAGAGCCGAGGCACCGTCTGTGTAGAATCATCTGTTGAAGTTGTCACCGGTGGAGATTTGTTGGATGCAAGCACCGTGGTTTGTGTCCATTATAAGATTATGGTTAATGTGTAGACTTTGTTTTATTATGTGTTGTGGGTTAAATGTACGCAATTTGATAGATGATGAGCCGAAAATTTATTATTTGTTTTGGGTTAAATGTACGCAATGTGTGGACGTTGTTTTGTTATGCGTTGTGGATTATGAGCCAGAATTTATGTTGATTCGTTGATTGTTTTTCTATACAGTCATTTGGAGATAATATATCATTCATGGACCTATTGACAACGCCGAATGTTCACTTCATGGGGTCCTCGCAGTTCACTACAAATTTGGATGATTAGACAGATTTTGGAATTTATTTGTCTTGACTAATGACATGTTTTGGTATATAGTTGTCACATATTTACATGGGTTGGAAGATTAGGGAGACAATTATTACATGATGGTATGGTGTTCATCAGTCCTTTATTGTGCTCATTAACATCGTGGTACCTTGTTTAGTGTTTAACACTTTACTAACGAACACCGTTGGTTGTGCAGGTTAGTCAGGGAACCCAACACTTTTGTCATTTTTTGATGTGCAGGTAGCAGCACAAAAAAACCATTATATTGTAAAGGAATCAGGGGCATTTTTTGATGTGCATAACGCTTACCATGTATATGTAGTTCATGCAAGTTGGTCGGGTGCAACTCACTTTTGTCACTTTTTTGCATGACAAAACCACCACTTGTTGTGTATTTATTTAGACAATCTTATGTAAATGATCATGTATAGATGTCAAAGGAAGCTGCATAGTTAATGATTAGTATATGGTTTATTCCTTTATTGTGATGCTTAAGTCATTTTCCACAACCCATCAATTATGTAGTTAATCAAGTTCACCTATATGGTTAAGCCTATTCAATATCTGGTTATTTGTAAGAGGTTTCAGTTTGCAAATAAAATAAAATAAAACTAAGGAATAGTATAACTTCATTAAAAAATGGAATAGTATAATATCTGGTTAATAAAATCCTGTAGCAACGCAGGATGTTATTTATCTGGTTAACGAAGTTCATTTATCTGGTGAATGGTTCACAATATCTGGTGAATGCAAAACTGACGTGAATATTTATTTATCTGGTTAATGAAGTTCATTTATCTGGTGAATGCTTCCCATTATCTAGTGAATGCAAATCTCACGTTCCATTTATTTATCTGGTTAATGAAGTTCATTTATCTGGTGAATGCTTCCCATTATCCGGTGAATGCAAAACTCACGTTCCATTTATTTATCTAGTTAATGAAGTTCATTTATCTGGTGAATGCTTCCCATTATCTGGTGAATGCAAAACTCGCGTTCCATTTATTTATCTGGTTAATGAAGTTCATTTATCTGGTGAATGCTTCCCATTATCTGGTAAATGCAAACCCTGAAACTTAGCACGTTCCATTTATTTATCTGGTTAATGAAGTTCAGTGAATGGTTCCTATTATCTGGTGAATGCAAAACTCGATGACTTAACACGTTCCCATTGGCATTGTGAGAGTATTCTCTATTTTTAGCAAACACCACCAACAGTATTTTCTATAACAGATTGTATAGTAAGTATCATTATCGGCCAATTTAGTTTGGTCTACCATGACATAGTTATTGTTGCATATATCTAATATCTAATCTTGTTAATATCAAACAGGATCATGGATCTTGTGGCTACCGTGTGTCTGAAGACGAACTCCTCAACAACATAAGCATTGTTCTAATACAACATAGCAGGCAGAAAGCACTCCATCAATTTTGGGAGAGCTACCAAAATGATTTGCATGACAACGACCTGGGTAATGAATTGGGTGAGAGAGGTGATTTGCTGTTAACGACTAAAAGGATGAGAATCACAGGCAATTCTGAGAATCCTTCACCTGTGGCAGAAATCACTGTTGTAAACCTGATAAATAACCATAAATAAAGCGTCCATACCTAAACATAAATTTTCCAAACAAGCATCCATACATAAACAATTTTTTTCAAAACAGCCCTAAAAAGGCAATAAACATTAGTTGCATTACAGTCATCCATATCCTAAAAAACATGATCCACATTACCCACAAAAAGATCTCCCCCACCCTATCTCCTAAAACCAAGCCCCAATGAACAATTACTTCTTCGTGGTCGTCTTGTTCTTTCTCACATATGCCCTAGTGATAGCCCTGGTGACATATGAGGAGTCAAGTATTATACTTTGGGTGCGCGTCCTAGGGCCACCTGTAACACCTGAGGACGAGATCGACATCGTATTAGGACGACGTATCGAGACCTCGACCAAGACCTTATGTCGAGATCCCGTAACTAGATCGTTTGCCGAGATCATTTGTCGAGCTGATGAGACCACGTGCACTAGCTGCTGAGCTGAGGAGGTCGGGTGTCGAGTTGATGAAGTCGCTGCATCGAGCCGATGAGGGCGCAAGTCGAAGCCGAGGAGACCGCGTTCACGAACTCGTGTTAGAACCTTATGCGCTTGCACGAGCACTCTTGTCGACATCGTGTCGAGATGACACCTCGTATTCTTTCGAGCGTTATTCAGCGTTATTATTATATTGTTTGTAATTATTACATTGTCGGCTTGCCGCTGACCGAAGCAGTAGAGGGTAATTATGAGTGGAACGAGTTAACGGGGAGATGATTGATGGGATTGGCATCTTATAGCTGGAGTGACGTTTATACCCCTTTCTCGGCAGCGGTAGACCACGACCGATTCCCTCACACTCATTCTTTCTCTTTTCTTCTTTCTTCTTCCTTCCTTCTGCTCTGTGTTTCGTTGTTTTCTTCAAAAATCTCCATCGACGAAACCGTGAGTTCCATCGAGATTCTGCACAAGCTTTCTTCATCAATTTTGTTCATCATCAACTTCTCGACCCATATCTCGTCTGATCGACCATCACCATTGAGGTATGAAGAACAGATTTTTATCTTCTTCGTGCTACTGTTTAGCGCTAATTCTTCTTCCATTTTTAACCAGTTTTATGCTTCCAAATCATATCAAATTGATGGGTTTTCTTATTCACGATATTACCTATCTTTTTAACCGATTAATTGGGCTTGTAAAACAAATTTCTTCCTCTGTTTTTCTGCAATCGGCAGTGCCCAGAAACCTCCATTTTTGGTTCGTTTCGATTTCTTGTTTTTCATTCGTTGCTTCTGATTATTGTTGTTGTCGATCTTTCTGTTGAAGCATCAGATAACTTTTTCATGAAATTTTGATCGAAATCCCTAACTTTGTGTTAGAGGAAAAATATCTTTCAGTTCTTGAGTTTTATATTTTCTGGGTTGTGGTTGAGTTTGGGGAAGAGAGAGCTAGATGTATTAGAACCCATGGATCGATCTGAGTTGTGTTTGTTTTAGGAAGGCGATTCAGAGATCGAGTGATTTCAGAATCGAGGTGTGCGGGAAGCGAATCAGGGGCGTGGAAGCGGCGGAATCGGATCGAAGCTGTCAGTGTCGAGGTCGTGAGAAGCGTGCGTGTCGAAGTCGTTGTCGAGCTCTTTGAAGACAGTGTCGAGGTCGTTGTCGGCAAAGATTAACTTGGAGTTCGGTAAGGGCGCTTCACATTAATATTTTCATAGTATGTAAGGGCAACTCCTACAAATCTCTAAGGCTTTATTTTATAAGTCCTTAAGTAAGGGCATTTCATATTCTACGTGGTTATGTTATTGTGTATGGATTTCCTGATTTGTGTCGAGCTTGAAATGTTGTGATATGATTGAGTTTTTGCATGTATTTAATATGTGATTGAATATATGTCGTGAATTGTGTATTGCATGTTGAATTGCGTTTCTTCATGTCAAGCTTGCTCTTTTATTTGACATGCGGTTGAATATCTTGTGTTTAACTCTTTGAATATCGTATCGCTAATTGTTCATCAGTGAGCGAGCTAGGTGAGTCGTATGGCGTTTTGAGCCGTGACCGGATAAGCGAGGGTGCTAGGTCCCCTTTTTGTTTACGGGAGATTGACTAGACGTCGCCACGCCACGGGACTGAGTTGATTGTCCTAGGGAGAGCGAGGATCCCAAGGCTTCGGCTGGACTTTCCGACATACTGATGACGGCGTGTGCATTCCGGAAAATTGTCAGTCGAGAGAAAATGGATTTGTGAGTTGTGTCGAGTTTAGAGTGAGATGGTCGAGTCACGTCGGTGAATGTTATACTTTCTTTGTTTGCTTATATTTTTATGTCGAGCTTATCTTGAATTGTTGAGAAGTTGACCACTTTCCCGTGGTGCCTTCAATCCATGGCGGTTACCCAGGCGATGTCGAGCGCGCAGTAACTCGGCGATGAAGCGATGCCGAGGAGGAGCTCGACGAGGACCCGAGTGGCGACCTCTATCTGTCGTGATTGTTTATTTGTTGGATGTTGGTTTTTCTGAGGACTGTACTTGTTTTTCTTTTGTGTTCGAGGTCGTGACCAGTTTAGGGCGATGTTGTTTTGTTGCTACAGGGTAGACTGGTGGTCTTACTTTTGGAGCAGCCCCCTGCGTGGGAGTCTGCCGGAAGTACCCCCAGGGTATGATTACTCTTTTGAAGTCGTCGTACCTTAGGTGTATTTTCTTTACACATTTACTACTCTGTATTTTGTATACATTATTATTTCGAGTGATATATATATATGTGTATGTTATGCATGTATGTTTTATTAGAATTTAAGTCTTGTGTCTTAGTTGCACCATGTTTGAAAAGTGTAATTACTCGATGTGCACGAGTTGGTTTTATAAAAAAATATATATCGTATTTTTAAAAGGCACAAGAGTTTTGTTTTTAAAACACATCTCATATAGGTTTATGTTGAGCTTGGTGTGTTGAGCTCGGTAACTCGAGCTCGGTATATTGAGCTTCGGTAGCGGTCAGGAAGCGGTCGTTACCTTTGTTGGTATCAGGCTTGATTGAGTTCGTAGAAATGTGCATAGGAATTTGGGTAGTCACTATGTCGGGTTATGTGTGTTGGGTACCTAGTTGTATTATGTTGATTCTTTGTTTGATTAAGTGAAGCACTTATTGCTTGAAAAATTGTTTGAACTGTTTCTTGATTGAAGCGGTGTGTTTTAACACATCCTTGTTGTGAGATTGACGGGGTTTTGAACTTTGTGGAATCTAATGCCACCTCGTAGGAATACGACATCCGCAACCGAGAACGTCGACATGGAGCGAGCTATTCAAGCTATGGCCGAGATGGCGGCAGCCATGGCTCAACAATCACCGCTGCAACTCAACAGGCTAACGCGATGGCTCAATAGACGGCGGCGTTAACTCGGCAGAACTTGCAAAGAACAACGAAGCGAGCGAAATCTTTGAAGCGAGAGGATTGGCCGACTTCAGGAAGCATGATCCACAGAAGTTCTACGGTGAGCCAAATCCGGATAAAGTTGATCTTTGGATGCAAGAGATCGAGAAGATCTTTGAGGCACTTCATTGCGGGACAGCGTGAAGGTCGACTATGCTACCTACTTATCGCTAGGAGACGCAGAGTATTGGTGGAGAGGAGTGAAGCAAGCGTTTATAGCGAACATCGCGAGATGACCTGGGAGCTTTTTCGTGAAAGGTTTTGGACAAGTACTTCTGACATCGCACGAGCCGAGAAGGGCAGGAATTTCTTCAAGCTGCGGCAAGGCAACTTCGGCGGTGTCAGTATGCGACCAAGTTCGAATCGTTGGCGAGGTATTTCAGTCCATTTCGTGACCGAGTTGACCAGAGATGGTTGAGTGAGAGATTCCAGCGGGGATTGAGATTCGACATTGAAGTCGATGGTGTCGTTGAGGATCCGAAATCTCCAAGAGCCGATTGATCGATGTGTCGAGGTAGAAGGAGTGAGGAGCCACAAGAAGAAGACTGTTGTGGGCGACGGTGAGACCCAGTGCGGGCGTAGATTTGCATGAAAGGGAAACCACCGCAGAAGAGGCCTTACGACCACCTCGGGGAATAACAACGAGGGACGATGTCGTCAGATGACCCAAGTACCGAGGAGTGGAGGTCGGACCGGTGTCGAGGTGATTTGCTACCGATGTGGAAAGTCGGGACATTACGCGATGCTGTACTCGAAGGAGGAGGTGTGTTTCAACCGCAAGAAGCCAGGGCATTTTGCTAAGGATTGTCCTACACCTAAAGCTGAACCGACTATGCTTGCGGCAAAGGCCAAAGGGAAGCGTCAAGTGGCTAAAGGCGAGTTTTCTGCATGAGTGGCGAGGAAGCGGTCGGTGATGATCTTATCCAAGGTGAATGTGAGATCGAGGGTAAATCCTTATCCGTTCTTTTTGATTAGTGCAACCCATTCCTTTATTTCTTACGATTGTGTGAACCATTTGAACTTATTGTGGATCGCTTTACCGTTTAAATTAGTAGTTAAACCCCAATTGCTAAAACCTTAGTCACAAACACCGCATGTCTTAATTGTGTAGTGATTATTGAGTAGAAAGTTTGTGGTCAATTTGGTTTGGTTGCCTCTTAAGGGCTTAGATGTCATCCTCGGGATGGATTGGTTGTCACACCACCATGTCCTTTTAATTTGTGCCCGTAAAGCGTAATTTTTCCAGGACCTTGGAGTCTCGATTATCTTTCTGCCGAGAGCGTATTGGAGTTTCTTTGAAAAGAAGGAACTAGGGAATACATGTATCCGCTAGTTCGGAAGTTTTCCAGCAGATCGGCGTGAAGAATGTACGGTGGTGTGTGACTTCGAGGACGTTTTTCAGAAGGCGTGCCAGGATTACCACCAAGACGAGAGGTCGAGTTCTCCATCGACTGATTCGAGAAGCGGACCGATTTCAAAGCGCCATACGGGATGTCTCTGCCGAGATGAAAGAGTGAAGTCCCGGATCGAACACTTGAGTCGAAGCAATTCATACGACCAGGCGTGTCACCGTGGGGAGCTCGGTGTTGTTGGTTAAGAAGAAGGATGGACGATCAAGGTGTGGCGTGGACTATCGCGAGCTCAACAAGGTTACCGTGAAGAACCGTTATCCGTTACCACGTATTGGCGACTTGATGGACCAACCGTGGAAGCGGCGATCTTTTCCAAGATAGACTTGAAGTCGGGCTACCATCAGATTCGCGTGAAGGAGGAAGATGTCGCCAAAACAGCTTTCAGGACTAGATACGGTCACTACGAGTATTTGGTGATGCCGTTTGGAGTGACGAATGCGCCAGCTGTGTTTATGGACTACATGAACAGGATTTTCCATTCGTTTTTGGATCAGTTCGTTGTAGTATTCATCGACGACATATTGATTTACTCGAGGAACCGAGAAGAGCACGCAGAACACCTTTGTCGAGTACTACAGATATTACGAGATAAGCAACTCTATGCCAACCTGTCGTAGTGTGAATTTTGGCTTGAAGAGGTGAATTTTCTTGGTCACGTAATTTCCAGAGAAGGGATAGCTGTGGATCCAACTAAGATTGAGGCGGTGATAGCATGGGAGCAGTAGAAGGCGGTTCTGAGATCGGGAGTTTTGTCGGCTTAGCGAGGATATTAGAAGATTCATTGAAGGTTTCTCGAAGATTGTCGCGCCTCTTACACGGTCGACGAGGAAGGATCAACCTTTGCTTGGACCGAGGAGTGTGAAGCCGATTTTCAACGATCAAGGAGCTTTTGACGGCGGCGCTTTGTCTGATTTTGCCTCAACCGGAAGAGCGCTTTCGAGGTGTATTGTGATGCGTCACACCAGAGATTGGGATGCGTCTTTGATGCAACATCGGAAGGTGGTCGCATATGCTTCAAGGCGACTTAAGATTCACGAGAGGAACTACCCTACTCACTACTTGGAGCTAGCGGCAGATAGTTTTTGGCTTGAAGATATGGAGGCACTACCTTTATGGGAGCACTCTTATGTTTTCAGCGATCACAAGAGCTTGAAGTACCTGTTCGGCCAGAAAGAACTCAACATGCGTCAGCGTAGATGGACAGAATTTCTCAAGGACTACGACTTTACGTTGGAATACCATTCCGGTAAGGCTAACGTAGTAGCAGATGCGTTGAGCAGGAAGAGCGTTTTAACCTCGGCGATGATGATCAAGGAGTTGGAGATGCTCGAGAAGTTCCGAGACTTGAAGTTGAGTGTCGAAGTTTCAGGGAAGGCCGAGATTTGGTATGCTTACCATTTCTAACAGATTGTTGGGCGAGATCCGAGACCAGCAAGTTCATGACGAGCTTCGCAAGAGAAGATTCGATTGATAGCGCAAGGGAAGGCGGCGAATTTGGTCGGAGCGGACGACATCTTGAGGTGCAATGGCCGAGTGCGTGCCTAACGTATCCGAGCCGAGGAAGTTGATTCTCGACAGCGCATAAGAGCAACTTTAGTATTCATCCAGAGTTACGAAGATGTATCAAGACTTGAAGAAGCATTTTGGTGGTCAGGAATGAAGAAGCAAGTGGCCGAGCACGTAGCTTCATGTTTGGCGTGTCGGCGAAGGTGGAGCACCAACGACTGCGGGAATGCTCTGATAAACGCAGCGTACGGTATGGAAATGGGGCCGATGTTCCATGGATTTCGTTGTAGGTTTGCGAAGGCGCAGAAGAAGAATGATTCGATTTGGGTGATCGTCGACCGATTGACCAAATCTGCTCATTTCTTGCGGTGGTCGACATACAACGTGGAAAAGCGGCCGAGATCTACATCGCGAGATAAATGCGACTTCATGGAATACCCTCTTCGATGCGTGTCGGACCGAGATCCGAAGTTCACGTCTCATTTTGGAGGGAATTACAAGGAGCGATGGGAACCGAGCTCGAGGCTTAGCTCGGCATATCATCCACGCATCGACGGCCGACCGAGAGAACGATCCAATCGCTTGAAGATTTGTTGCGAGCTTATGCGTTAGATCACCGAGGAAGTTGGGACGACGTCTTACCATTGGTGGAGTTCACATACAACAACAGTTTCCATGCGAGTATTGGGATGGCACCTTTTGAAGCGGCTGTATGGGCGGAAATGTCGACGCCTCTTTGTTGGTACCAGGGCGGCGAGCGAATCGTCAGAGGACCAGATATGATCCAGCAGACTACCGAGAAGATCCGTTTGATCGAGATCGGATGCGAACATCTCAAAGTCGGCGAAGAGTTATGCAGATCAACGGCGTCGACCACTCGAGTTCGAGGAAGGAGAACATGTATTTCTTAGAGTCACCCCCACTCTGGAGTTGGTCGGCGATCAAATCCAAGAAACTTACCCCTAAATTCATTGGACCTTACCAGATTCTTCGTCGTATTGGTCGGTGGCATATCAGTGCCTTACCCCATTCTTGTCGAACATCCATAGCGTCTTCCACGTCTCACAATTGCGAAGTATGTTTCCGACCCTTCTCATGTCATCGAACCGGATGTGATTCAAGCGAAGGGCGACTTATCTTTGAAGCGTCACCAAGAAGGATCGTTGATCGGAAAGCCAAGCGATTCTTGGAACAAAGAGATCCAACTTGTCAAAGTTGTGTGGGATCGGAGGACGGGCGGTGCGACTTGGGGGCTGGAGGAGAAGAGGAAGACTTCGATTACCTGAACTTTTACGAGGTAAGAATCTTATTTGCAATTTCGAGGGCGAAATTTTTTAGAGGGAGAGATTGTAACACCTGAGGACGAGATCGACATCGTATTAGGACGACGTATCGAGACCTCGACCAAGACCTTATGTCGAGATCCGTAACTAGATCGTTTGTCGAGATCATTTGTCGGTGATGAGACCACGTGCACTAGGCTGGCGGTGAGGAGGTCGGGTGTCGAGTTGATGAAGTCGCGTCTTAGGTGATGAGGGCGCAAGTCGGTGAGAGGCCGCGTTCACGAACTCGTGTTAGAACCTTATGCGCTTGCACGAGCACTCTTGTCGACATCGTGTCGAGATGACACCTCGTATTCTTTCGAGCGTTATTCAGCGTTATTATTATATTGTTTGTAATTATTACATTGTCGACTTGCCGTTGGCCAAACAGTAGAGGGTAATTATGAGAGGAACGAGTTAACGGGTAGATGATTGATGGGATTGGCATCTTATAGCTGGAGTTACGTTTATACCCCTTTCTCGCCATTTGTATACCACGACCAGATTCCCTCACACTCATTCTTTCTCTTTTCTTCTTTCTTCTTCCTTCCTTACGCTCTGTGTTTCGTTGTTTTCTTCAAAAATCTCCATCGGCGAAACCGTGAGTTCCATCGAGATTCTGCAAGCTTTCTTCATCAATTTTGTTCATCATCAACTTCTCGACCCATATCTCGTCGATCGACCATCACCATTGAGGTATGAAGAACAGATTTTTATCTTCTTCGTACTCTTGTTTAGCGCTAATTCTTCTTCCATTTTTAACCGCTTTTATGCTTCCAAATCATATCAAATTGATGGGTTTTCTTATTCACGATATTACCTATCTTTCTAACCGATTAATTGGGCTTGTAAAACAAATTTCTTCCTCTGTTTTTACGCAATCGGCGGTGCCCGAAACCTCCATTTTTGGTTCGTTTCGATTTCTTGTTTTTCATTCGTTGCTTCGATTATTGTTGTTGTCGATCTTTACATTGAAGCATCGGATAACTTTTCATGAAATTTTGATCGAAATCCCTAACTTTGTGTTAGAGGAAAAATATCTTTCGATTCTTGAGTTTTATATTTTTACGGGTTGTGGTTGAGTTTGGGAAGAGAGAGCTAGATGTATTAGAACCCATGGATCGATCCGAGTTGTGTTTGTTTTAGGAAGTCGATTCAGAGATCGAGTGATTTCGAATCGAGGTGTGCGGAAAGCGAATCCGAGGGCGTGGAAGCGGAATCGGATCGAAGCTGTCGGTCGAGGTCGACTGAGAAGCGTACGTGTCGAAGTCGTTGTCGAGCTCTTTGAAGACAGCTGTGTCGAGGTCGTTGTCGAGCAGCATTAACTTGGAGTTCGGTAAGGGCGCTTCACATTAATATTTTCATAGTATGTAAGGGCAACTCCTACAAATCTCTAAGGCTTTATTTTATAAGTCCTTAAGTAAGGGCATTTCATATTCTACGTGGTTATGTTATTGTGTATGGATTTCCTGATTTGTGTCGAGCTTGAAATGTTGTGATATGATTGAGTTTTTGCATGTATTTAATATGTGATTGAATATATGTCGTGAATTGTGTATTGCATGTTGAATTGCGTTTCTTCATGTCAAGCTTGCTCTTTTATTTGACATGCGGTTGAATATCTTGTGTTTAACTCTTTGAATATCGTATGCGGCGAATTGTTCATCGAGTGAGCGAGCTAGGTGAGTCGTATGACGTTTTTGAGCCGTGACCCGGATAACTGAGGGTGCTAGGTCCCCTTTTTGTTTACGGAAGATTGACCAGACGTCGCCACGCTACGGGACTGAGTTAGTGTCCTAGGGAGAGCGAGGATCCCAAGGCTTCAGCTGGACTTTCCGACATCTGAGACGGCGTGTGCATTCAGAAAAATTGTCAGTCGAGAGAAAATGGATTTGTGAGTTGTGTCGAGTTTAGAGTGAGATGGTCGAGTCACGTCGGTGAATGTTATACTTTCTTTGTTTGCTTATATTTTTATGTCGAGCTTATCTTGAATTGTTGAGAAGTTGACCGCTTTCCGTGGTGCCTTCAATCCATGGCGGTTACCCAGGCGATGTCGAGCGCGCAGTAACTTCGGCGATGAAGCGATGCCGAGGAGGAGCTCGGCGAGGACCCGAGTGGCGACCTCTATCTGTCGTGATTGTTTATTTGTTGGATGTTGGTTTTTCTGAGGACTGTACTTGTTTTTCTTTTGTGGTCGAGGGCGTGACCGGTTTAGGCGATGTTGTTTTGTTGCTCTGAGGTAGGCTGGTGGTCTTACTTTTGGGCGACCCACTGCGTGGGAGTCTGCCGGAAGTACCCCCAGGGTATGATTACTCTTTTGAAGTCGTCGTACCTTAGGTGTATTTTCTTTACACATTTACTACTCTGTATTTTGTATACATTATTATTTCGAGTGATATATATATATGTGTATGTTATGCATGTATGTTTTATTAGAATTTAAGTCTTGTGTCTTAGTTGCACCATGTTTCGAAAAGCTGTAATTACTCTGATGTGCACGAGTTGGTTTTATAAAAAAAAAATATATATCGTATTTTTAAAAGGCACAAGAGTTTTGTTTTTAAAACACATCTCATATAGGTTTATGTTGAGCTTGGTGTGTTGAGCTCGGTAACTCGAGCTCGGTATATTGAGCTCGGTAGCGGTCCGAAAACGGGTCGTTACACCACCCTTTATTCTTGTGGCTATATTTGAACTGCGATTTGACGCACCCTCCCCATTATCTTCACCAGAAAATAACAGCCAAAATTGTAAATGGTAAGTTGGCTATCTTTTTAATAAAATGATATAGTGACCAATGTGCACTATGCATATAAATCTTCCAACAAGTTGAAACATATCCAATATTCTCAAAAGTTAACACAATATTTTCTAATGCAACTTGAAACCAATATTTGTTCTTCAGCCACTTGAAAACAGTCCTATTCCAACCAATTAAATAATGGATACTTAATGGTACACTTACCGGTTTGTCCTTCAACAAGGGCCTCCTCCGGTCCACAGGCCATTGCTGTTGAAGGCTCAACAGTTCGAGCATCAGCAACCATCCCAGTATAACATACCATTTCTAGACCTGCATAGTGTTTGTTCCCTCTCTAGTTAAATATTGAAATAGCACTTTAGGCAACCATCCCTATCATTTATAAATATATACTTCCTGAAATATGCAGAGTAGGCTGAAGGAATTTGAAAATAGAGCCATTTGGAAATAGTACAGAAATTAACCAATCTATCAAACCTGAATAATCTTTCAGGCATTGTAAAATCAAATTAGCTACATTTACATGGTGTTAATCCAAATGTTCGTGACCTGTGCTAACTTGTTTTCTATAGACAGCAGTGATTGTGATGGAGAAGCAAAGTTTGGATGAGTTTCTGTCCAATATTAATACAGGAAAGGAAGTGATTGTGTCTCTTTCTCCCCAGTCAAGGGCTTCTATTGCAGCCTGTAGTACCCTAATTTTGTCCGGATTTTTTAATTTAATTTTATTATTTATTATTTTTTAGTAGTAGTAATAATAAATAAAATAATATTTTTGGTTTTATAATAAAAGAGATTAAAAAGGAGAAGAAAAGAATGGATAAGAAAATGGGATTTTTATTTGGGAAGGGGTGTATAAAAAATAAAATTAGGTGGTGCAAACAGCAATAAATCAAGTTGGATCGGCCCAGTGACGGCACTAACGTCCTATTTCCCTCGCGCACCCCTTTTTATTTTCTTTCCAGCCCCCCTGCGTACTCCTCCCTTGCCATCTGCTTCCTGCACCCCGCTTCTTTCACTCGCGCACCCCAGCCCAGCCACGCAGCCATGCAAACTCGCGCGGCCCATCACCCTACTTGGCCCAACCACTCACACGCACAGCCCAACCCGTTCTTAACCCTAAAAACCTTCACCCTCATTCTTCCCCCTCATTCCCTGTCTTCTTCCCGCGACGTTCCTTCCTCTCGCCTTCATCCCCTTCTCCTTAACCCTAGCTCCCTCACGCCGCGGCTTCCCCCCTCATCCTTCCCTTCTCCATCCAAACCCTAAACCTAAACCTCTTTCCCTTCTCAGCTCCCAAACCTCGCCGTCTCCTCCTTCTTCATCCTCATCTCCCTAACCCTAACCCTAGCCGCAGCAATCCTCTCCTTCTCCACAGCCTCACCCCTTCATCTCTCTCACCAAATTTTTCCCTAACAGGCCGCTCCATCGTAACCCTAAATCCAACCCTAATTTCTCTTCACCCAACCGCAGCTACATCAAAACCTAGGCCCTTTCTTCCTCTCATCCTCTCAAACCCTAGACCTAGAAAATGACGCAGGCCTAACCTCCTCAAATCTCTCTCAATCAGAGGTCCATACCTCCAAAAGGGAAGTTTCTATTTTATTTATTTCTTTTATCATTTATGTTCTAAAATCAACACTGATTTTCTTTCCCTTTTGATTCGCAAGTCTTGAAGAGGAACCAGAAGGCTATAAAAGAGGAGGAAAGACGCAGAAGAGAGGACCGGACCTGAGAGAAGACAGAGAAGGGACAGAGGAGAAGTAGAAGCAAGGAAGAAGGAGAGAACCCGTGAGACCACCGAGATACAAGCTTTAAACACTTCTTAGCTTAAGTTTTTTTTTCTCTCCTCCATTTTCTATTTGTAATTTTCTGGAAAGCTGAGAATCCAGGTTCCTATTCCCTTCTTCATTTTCTCATTTTTTTTCTCTTTCTTTCTTTTACCATGGATTGAACACTGGACCGAGACATGTATGTTTGCACTGTTCATCTTGTTGTCGTTGTAATGTTATTGTTGTTATAATTCTTGTTATCAGTATTGTTTTTGCTGCAGTTGTTGTTATTGGTTGCTTTAATTGTTGTTGTTGTTGTTTCTGTTGGTATCCATGGTCTAGGTTGCAATTGGACTTAGGGTTTGGCCTTCCAATGGGGCCAAACCCTAAATAAGGACTAAACTACAAATATATGATAAATAGGGACTAAACTGCAAATATATGATAAAGAAGGACTGAACTGTAAATATATGGTAAAAGGGGTCTGAAAGCAAAAAATTAAAAAGACTTTTTTTAATTTAACTTTTTGTTCATACACGTTTTAAGATTTTGTCTTCCAATGGGGCCAAATCCTAAATAGGGGCTTATTCGCAATTTACTTTTTTTATTTTATAAATAGTCATAATTGAATAAAAAATGATAAAGGGCATGCAAGCAAATAAAAACTTCTCTTCTTATCTATATTTTATTGACATAATTAGTTTATATTCTTTTAGGTTTTTATTTATTATTTTTGTTACATTAAGAAGGAGTAAAAAATGATTTTTGTAGAATACTTGAGTTTTCTTCCGAAGTCTCCTTTAACATTTTTGTAATGTGATAGTTGGTAAACTTATATTTCTTTTAAGAAAAATTCATTTGGGAATAATTTATTTAATGATAAGCAAATTTTTCTTTTTAAACAATTAAAAGGGTACCATTTTATGGGCGTCTTAGGGGTGCTAACACCTTCCCTATGCGTAACCAACTCCCGGGCTCGAAACCTAGTTCACAGACTATTACGTTTAAATTACCCTCATAAAAAAGGTTTTTCCTATTGTTTTTCCTTAATAAACTTTAGGTGGCGGCTCCATTAAAATTTTTAGGGTGGTTGTCACACAGCCCATTTTGGCATTTCTTCACTTCAGGTGACACTTTTGCTCTTGCTCATTATTTCTTTTATAGTTTTTTGTAAGGTTCTCTTTTGAAATAAATTTCCAACTTCTTGTCCCCCCTGGGTAAGTGTAAAACTTTTGCCATTTCAGGCTTTCAAAAAGCTGAGAAAATTGTTTAAATCCTTGGGGGTAAAGGCGGTTTTTGATACAAGTTGCAGTATGCCTTTTGTTAAATTTTTTAACTTGGGTTAGATATGATAGGATTGTGGTCCCCCTTTAAATTTTTATGATTATTGAAAATTCTGAATTCTGATCAGAAGCCTAAATGTAGTTTTCAACATGAAATTATTCTTTTGTACAGTTAAAGCCTAAAAGCTTGCAGAGTCCTAAAAAGCGCAGTAACCACACACCTGTTTGAACATCTGGACCTCCTATGCCACCCACGTCAGCATACATATCAGGAGCAGGAGTTTGGTGATGATGAGATGCATCATGATGCCTACCTGAACTAGAGCATCCACCATACTCATTCACCAGCGGCGTCTATGATTGGCGACAAGAAGCAGCCTCTTTCAAGCTTTTGACGTCAGCCTCTAGAGCCTTTATCTTGTCTTCATGCTCCCTATGCTTCTCTTCATGCTCCCTAAGCTTTGCCAACACTTTTTCATGTTCATCAACATGTACATATTCGTGTTGTTGGCCCAGCTGCAATGCATCCCTGACAATATTTTCTTGAAGCTCAGCATCTGTTGCTGTTAAAGCAACAACTACCTACAAAAACGACAAGCACATCAAATACATATTGTGTATATAAATTTCAGCATATTATAGAAACAATGGACAACCATCGTTACCCTGGCATTCTGGAATGCTTCCTTCATTTTCTTATTTCTCAACGCCACGATTGGCCAAATGAGAATTCTTGGGAAAGGGTGCTCAGGAGGGGTTGTAGGTGTTTCCCCAATGGACAAGTGGTTCATTGCCCAAATCTATACAACAAAGATTAATGACCAATTATAAGGTATCAAATTTTTTTACCACAACAAAATATGATGATATAACATATGCGAAAATAGATACCTGTAGGATTGCAGCACAGCCACACAGATGTATCTGGTGCTCATTTGTCCCACTATCTATGGCAGCAACATCTTTCCTCAAGCTGTTAATCAGGTAATCGTACACCGCTCTTGCCCAATTGAAGTTGTTGGTTGCTTCTAGGTCATCTAGCAACCAAACATAATCAGTAAACACCGACCTCCCTGTTCTTGGAAAGTAAAACTCTCTAAAAGCAAGGAGTATGTATGTCCTCGCAAAATCCCCCTCATCCTCAACCACGACCAACTTGTTGACGATATCCTCAGTGGTCACCTCACCCCGTTCGAACATTGACATCGTATAACATTGGTCATCCTCTGCCCCTACCACAGGATCACCTGTGGTTGGGAGTCCCAATGTTAAGCATACGTCAGCAGGGGTAAAAGGGACCACCGTACCCCTAACATTGAATCCTCGGCCCCCCTTATTCCAACTTTTCACAAGTTCCCCCAACAACACACTTGAAATCTTCATTTCTTTGGACAATTTGCTGACCCAATGGAATGCGTGGTCTTCAAATATGTAAGTTGATCATTGGTAAGCCTTTCGTTAACATCAAACAAGCTTGTTGGAACACAAGCATGCCTCAAACGAACCTGCCAAGTATCATTAAATGTCAGTTGGATTGTAAATAAAACACACACGGGAAAATACAAATAGTTATGAAGTTTCCTTACATTTTTATCATTTGCACCAGCCATATTCCTTGCTTAGAAACCCCTTCTGTGTAAAACAACAAAGGGTTCAGTATATTTTTTAAAAAAAAAAACTCAAAATGCAAAGATGAATGATAAGACTCAGAAAATTGAACGGAGAACAGCAATGAATAACGAAACAATAATCACGATCAGAACGAACAAAATCTGACTTAAACCTCATAAACCCTAGACCCACTAAAAACTCACTAAAATAAGTGAACAGCGAGAAACAAATTTCTCAATTCAGAAAAAAAAGTAAATAAAAGCCTAAATAGGGAGCGGGTTACTTTGCTATGAGAGAAACAAATTGGCATAACCAATTTCTATTGTAAGGTTTTCTGCATAAATCACAACTATCAAGTGGTTAAGCCAACATGAATTAACTATTAATCTAGCAAGTTTTTGTGCCAAAATTTTCCGCAGAACAAGAGGACAGACACTAAGCAATTCAGATTTAACACGAGTCTGCAAAAGGAAACAAAAAAACTCAAGCTAGGTTGCAGGATTTTATGCAGACTGCAGAGTATTTTTAAACTATGTATTATGTAGATAAATCTATATTATTCTTATCAAACATAATTCAAATAATACAACACACCACACTTCAAAAGATAGCACAATTAGTTACATTAATATTTTAGTTTGCACCAGAGCCATGTCACATTGATCCTTTTCCAGTTTTTACATCAACCCTTGTGATGTAATTAGCACCAGCATTCCTAACAAGCATTTTATTTATAACAGGACAACATCCAAGTCAACATACTTTATCAACAAAGAAATAAGGTATGTAGACATAAGCCCAAATACAATGGAAAAGCATAGAAACTCAGTGACATTACTGGTAGATAGACAAGTAACAATCTAAACGTCCTAATAACAAGCAAATGTAGTACCAGAGTAACAGATATGTCTATATTGATCCATAAAAAGAAACCATATCAATAAAAGCCAAAACATTTAGCCATACCCCCTAAAACACACATATTTTTTTGACCAAAACATTTAGCACACATTAAAAGCTAACACATTTGGTTCCTTCCTAGCTCAGTCAGAAATGCAAGACCAAAGGTTGTGACTGATTTCTTGAATTCAGATTTATAAGCTACTACTATGCTACTAAACATGTAGCAAAATTGCACACTGTTAGTTGATCTTAGAAACCATGAATCTTGATGTTCTCCTTCTTTAGAAACCATTAATTACAAACCCAACAAATTGACCTCAAAGAAGACATGATTCACCAGCCACTTCCTTCATCTAATGGCAAAAGAACCGAGAGATTAAAACCGCAAATCAAAAGAACAGAGAAGCGCCAAATAAGTTGAACCTCAAATTCAATTTTTAGTAACGATTAATACAAATTCATTCAAGAATTGAAACATAAATTATCTTGCAAAGTGCAAATACAGGAGAATAATCTTCAAATTCCCAAATCCCCAATTTCAATGATGCTAACCTAAGTGCTAGAAATGAGAAGGGTGAAGAAAGCGAATCTTGGATTGAGGAAGCTACAACTGAACGACGGTGGCTCGTGGGAGTTTGCCTTCCTCCGCGGAGAACAGAGGCGAAAGCGACCGACGCGGTACAGGGAGAGTGCCGGTGACCGCGAGTGTTTGACGAGAGAGAGATAGAGAAGGATGATCGCGACCGAGGGAGCTTCTGGAGGGAGGAGGGAGCTTCGTTTCTTACGAGAGAGAGATAGGTAAGGACAATCGCGACGGAGGGAGCTTTTGGAGGGAGGACTCAACTTTCGTTTCTTCTTCACACAAGGAGAACCCCTTTCATTTCTTACGAGAGAGAGATAGGGACAGAGCATCGCGACGGAGGGAGCTTCTGGAGGGAGGGAGCTTTCTTCTTCACACAAGGAGAACCCCTTTTTTTATTTGATTTCTGTTTCAACAAAAGAAAACGAGGGAACGAAAAATAAAACGAAATACAGAACGCACGAGTATTGGAAAAGCAAGCGTGCGAGACCGTATATTGCTACAGGGTCATACGATGTCTGTGTCAAATTGTGTGTCCAATTAACATTTCTGTTTATATAAGGCTTTATTCAACGCCCGAAGGCAAATCCGTGAGACATTGAAGGCCGGTCCTTAGTCATAACTATTTAATACTTTTTCTTCTTTTTTTTTTTTGGGTACAATACTTTTTCTTCTTCTAATTGTCAAAATCAAGGCTTTATTTCTATTCAAATTTTCTGTCTGTCGAAACAAATTTTCTTGGGATGGTGATCTTGAAATGTTTAGCAATATTTTTCACATGAGGAAAATATTCCTTGTTTAGCTAAGAAAGCAAATTAAAAAAAGCTGCTAACGAGTGTCTGAATTATGAATATAATTTTGTAACGCCAGGAAAGACACAAAACAAGAAAATGTTTTTTTTTTTGACAAAAAAAAAGAAAATTTTAAAAATCATTATTTTACATATGCTGATATGCTACTAATATGTAAAATGTTCTCGTTAACATATGCTATTAAAAATGTAAAATCATTTTTTTAATTTGTTTCCTATATATTTTCCGTTGCTTTTAAATCCCATCGGGAACAGTTGTAACATGGTCATTAGTGTCACTGAAATAATAATATATCTCCTTCTCCCACCCCTTTTAAAATTAAAAAAAATAAATAATAAATAAATAAAGATTAATATATATTTTCCTTTGCTTTTGATTATTTCGTTCCCGTTATTTGCAAGCCCTGTGCTCTTATATATGATCAAGTCAAAAAGTTTATTTATGAAAATAAAGGAAGGGAGGTGCGAAAATGTCGTGTTGATATCACATCCTAGTATCTATGTTAATTGATGACCGTGGAATATTTGTTTGGAGTCAAATTAACCAGCTCACATCACATGGTTTGCGATGGGATATATTGAGGACTTTCACAGCCGCCCAAGTCAAGGTTTGCGGGAGAAATAGGGTTCATGTTCCTCAAAGGAAAGCAAGCCACGAGTTCCTATGCTTAGGGTTGGTGTGTTATAGTAAAGGATTAGGTTAGGGAGGGAGGGAAGGGTTCATCGATGTCGACTATATATGCTGAAAGACATGGTTTGAGGCAAAGATAGTTGGGGCTTTTCACAAGGCACTGATGATTAGACTAAATAACTTTTTGAGAGGCAGTCTCACGTGGAAACTCAAGTTAATGGGTCCTCGATCACTTTTTAAACATATGATGAAAGGTAATTTGTCGTTCTAAGTGTTTCTCTATCACGTCACAATTTAATTGAAACTTATGTGCAACAAAGCCTAGTCACGCGCTACTTTGTATATAAACTTTTCTTTATGTAACTATATTTAACAGTTTGGTCATAAAGCAAAAGTTTAGAAATATAAAAAAGATTTAAATATGTTTTTTTTTCTCTCCGCCACATATTGAAGCTTTTGTTTTTTTGTTCTTAAAAAAAATTATTTTTCATCCGTGAAATTTTCTTAACTTTATTTTTGGTTCCTGTAATTTTTTTTACTTCATCTCCGTAATTAATATATATATATATATCCTTATATGATCTATATTTTAGGGTCTAAAATTAAAATAGTCTCTAATTTCAAGGACTAGAATCAAACATAAAAAAATATTACAAGGACTAAAACGAAATATTCTCTCCGTCCCAAATTATAAGAGTCTTATGGCTTTTTTATTTGTCCCATTTTATAAGGCCCATTTGAAGTTTGTCTGTAGTATTAAATATTTTTTTCCCTATCACCTTATTTAATTTACCTTTGTTTTAATCAATAAGTTAAATGAAGTGTAATCTAATTTAACTTTCCAATGAATTTAAGGATAAATTAAGTAACACAATAAAAATTGTAGATAAATTTATTGTTTTTAACTACATTAATTACATTCCTTGGTGGGAGAGATTTTACCAAAAGACTTATAATTTGGGACGCAGGGAGTAACCAAGATCAAACGCAAAATTCCTATATCGTAGGAATGAAAAACAAATCTTTTTGCGGGGAAGAAAAACAAAAACTCATATATTTATAGGGGTGAAAAACATATTTAAGCCAATTCAACGGTCATAATTCCCTATGAACGATCAAACTATCTTGTCTAAGAAAGACGAGACAGTGAGAACTTTATGCTACAGGGCAAGACTTAATTATGCCGACATGAGTTATAAGATTGAGTTGGTGATTGGGGTGCGGTAATTAGGGAGTGGAGTGGTAAAAAAAAAAAGGAAGTTCAATTCTCACCGACTAACAAAATTTAGAAAAAAATTTAATTATTCTGAGAGTTAACCACATATAGTTAAGGAACATATTTGTTTAATAATTATTAGGCTAGCTAGCTTATTAAGAACAAGTTTAGAGCGATCTAAGTCTAGGAAGACTGTCCCCCTCAAAAAAAAAAAAGTCTAGGAAAAACATATTGATTTTTTTTTCTCAGGGACGTAGTACATATTGATATGAATGGTAACTTGTAGCTGGAGTACAATATATTCATCAATGTATCTTTTTATTTGCCTACCCCAATTAATAGTTACTAAGGTACTACGCTACTACCTTTATTTGGATTACGAAACTTCAAATAAGAGATCATCAGATGTTACAATTACAATTAGAAAGTGTCACAAAATGTACCGTTTCAATTATAATGTGAACCCAGGCCAGCTTCATTTTTGTGATGAAGGGGACATTGTTGGTTGGCAATCATCTAATGCATTAGTGGCACATTGGTGACAAACACATCAAATCATATCATATACCGTAAAATAATATTGGAGAGAGAGCAACATCATATCATACACATGGATAATGATTATGCCGATGAGGAAAGAGGGGGTATGGCTGCCTTGTACCCTGATCTATCAATTTTCTCAAACCACCCCTTTTCCCTTTTCATTAATTTGCCCATTTTCCATGAGTACACAGATCTAATTAATTAAGGGATATACTAATTTTTTTTTGGTTACATTTATCTAAACGTATGATATTCCAAACAATAACTTGAAAAAAAAATTCTTGCAAATATAGACTAAATAATAAGTAGGCTGTTCCGACCTCAAATCCACAACATCGTTTCCGATGTAATGTTCATTTTGAAATTTCTACGTGTGATGTGGCGCCGTGGTTTGTCGCCCAAAAGGCAGCGCCGATGGGTTAAGGCACGTGGGTGTTTATAAACTCCTCTTGACCTTGATTCCTAAGCAATGTGGGACCTTTTGGTGTATCCGGAACAGTAGCCCCCCAGTCAAGGCCAAGGGGCTAAAGGGCCGTCAACTCTCGTGTGTGGCTTAGGCCCTCCTTCTAGCACCAATGTTCCGACCTCAAGTCCTCAACATCATTTTCCGATGTATTGTCCACTTTATGTGATGTGAGGCCTTATGATTTTGTCCTTAAGCGTGTGATTGGTAGGCGAGAAGTAGAGGCGAGAGAGTGATGCAAGAGAGAGAAAGCAAAGAAGTTGAGCACTTCCATCGTTTGGTGTTGCAGAAAAATTGGGAAGAGAGACTAAATCTTACGTGGGACCCACGGTTTGCATCTTCTTCGCTGTGTTGCGAAGAAAGTGGAGAGAGAGCTCCATTTTTTTGTGTTTTACTTTTATGTCCTTATTTGTTTTGTACACGTTGAATAGCGTTGCTGACAATGCTTCTCCAAGTTTCAATGTTTCAACAATTATTGCACCCTCAACAAAAAAGAATAACGCCTTCCCTCAAAAAAAAAAAAATTAAGCCTTAATACAAGAAATTAATCAGATTAATTAATTTAATTAGGCTAGAGTAATGTAAATGATTTTTATAAGAAAACTAAATTAAAAAATTTAATTAATTAATTCAAATGAAAAAATAAATTAATTTTCAGTATAAGGATATTTTTGTCATTTTAAAGATTAAACACACTTCTCTCTCTTCTATTTCTTTTCTTTTTCTCTTAAACCAATCAATACCCCAAATCTACTATATTTCTCATCTTTTTCTCTCTTCTCACACTCTCTCTTACCTATTTCTCTCTTCATAATTTCTCCTCAGAACTAAACATAGGCTAAAAGGCGCCTCAGTGGGTTAAGGCATATGGGCTCTTTAGCCTTAATTCCTAAGTAATGTGTGACTTTTTGGTAAATCCGAAACATAGGCTATACCAAAAACAAATAATAAGTAGACTCACAGTTTAGGTAGACTCACAGTTACATGATACTATAACACCTCATATTTTTCGGGGTATAATTTAATCTTATTTAAACAAAAGTTTCATAATTTTATATAAAGTAAAGTATAGTGAATGCTACGGTGGACCGGGCAGTGGATAGGGATTTCGAGTCCTTATACGAAAAGCACAATATACTTATAAATAAATAAATAAATTTTATGTATAAATTTTTTGCCCCATTCGAAGTTTTACATTAAAAAAATGCACTTATAAAAGACAATTAAATTACAAAAATGTTAATTCTTTCACTATAGTAGGAATAACGGACATTATTAGTTTTATTTTAAGTGGAAAATTTATTGTTATATTTTTTTAGGATTATATGTTTTAAAAGTACCAGTTGAGAATTTAAGATAAAAAATATAATATAATATTTAATATGTTAATAATTTCAAGATTATATTTTTCAATGTCTAATATAATCTTTTTCTTTTGATTCATTTTGACCAGTATCTTCAAAATTACGTTGATTTGTTTTTTTTTAAACAACCACTATAGTCTCGAATGTGTGAAGTGTTGTCACTATAATTCCTGAATGTATCAGAATAACAAAAACATTATCGAATGTGTTTTTTGTTAGTCAGTTTAGTCTCTAACATCGACCCAATTAATTAACTATGTCAGAGGCGCTGAGTTATCATGTAATCTGACGTGCGGGATGTTGATTTGTCACCTTTAGTAACAACAGGGGTTTCCACCTGTCATGTCACTTGTACAGAGGCCATTTTGAAGTAAAAAGATGAATTAGAGGCCAAAATGAAGGGTTACGAAGATGACTGTATGTTATAAACCTTGAAATGAACAATAAGTCGGTATCACATTAGTCGTTAAAAGTGACTACTTACTATCAAATTTGTCCCTGAATTGACACACAAATTTTGGTAATAGTAAATCACAAATTTTACGTAACTTCTGCATGTCACTCCTAGAGTTCTGACCATTCTGCCTATAATCCGCCAAGTCTTAATGTAGAAGAGTGAGGAAACTTCCAGTTATTCTTATTCTCCTTGTCGATTATGGCATAAGCAACAACACTTCATTTCGAACAACACCTCATATCCTTAGTAACTCATTTGCATAGTCCAATATACAACCATGTTGCCCCCTAAAACTATTTTCCACCACTTATCTTGCTTCTTTCAAGGATCTGAATAGCTAATTAGTTTCATTACATGTATTATGAACTCCTTCTTCATATCGTCAAAAGCTTCTGCATATGTGATAATTGGTTGCACTCTAATCTTTTCCTCAAGCTTGTTGACAACCCATTTTTGCTTGGTCTGACTGTTTTTTAAGCCCCTGCTGCAAATATTGTTTAGATCTCAATGTCTTTGTTTGAAAGCTTTTGTTTACCTCACTTTAGCCACATTAAATCCTCCATGAACATTCTTTTTTATTTTAACTAGCTTTGGTCCTTACCTTATCCCTTTTTACCCACTTGATCTCTTACTCATAGTATATTGTGTAGTCCCTCACAACATTCTTAAAAGTATTTTAAGTTTTCAAACTCCATCCAAACCTTCAAATGTACTTGGCCAAACTTTGCAGCCATGTTTAATTATGGGAAAACCTTTTTATCATTTCAATCACCTTCACCATCTGTACTAATAGGGCTCCTCAACTCCTCATAATGGTATGAATCATTGTTGTCATCACTATCAACATCAGCCTTGACATTCACATTAGGGGGTGGCCTCTTGTTACTGAATATCTTCAGCCTACCTGAACTTGCACTACCTTTTTTTAGAGTTTTCATCATTTACATTTCCAACAGCTTGCACATCAACATCAAGGCTGGATGTAGGCCTTTTATTGGGCTAGATGGCTGCTTCTTGGAGATTACTATGGTGGGAAGTTACTTTATGCAGTTGGGGACATGTGATGCAAGTAACTAGAATTTTGTTGTTTCTTATGCCACAGTGGACATGGAGAATAAGGATAACTGGAAGTGGTTCCTCACTCTTCTGCGTGAAGACTTGAGAGAATATAGGCATAATGGTTGGAACTTTATGAGTAACATGCAAAATATATGTGAAATTTGTGATGTACTATTATGAAATTTTGTGTATTAATTTACGAATCCATTTGACAGTAAATCGTCACTTTTAAGAACTAATGTGATATTGACTTATTATTCATCTCAAGGTTTATAACATACAACCTTCTTCATAACCCTTCATTGTGGTCCATGATTCGTCTTTTCAATTTAAAATGATCCCTATACATGTGGCATGACAGATGGAGATCCTATTGTTACTAAACGTGACAAATCAGTATATTGTGTGACAGATAACGCGACAATTCAACGTCTCTAACTAACGAAAGACGCCTTCAAGAATGTTTTTATAATTTCGATGTATTTGGAGACTATAATAACAACGTTTCACACGAACTATACTATACCAGATGTTTATCCCCTTTTTTTTTCAATTGTCCAATAAAAAGAAGATTTAATTGCATTTTTTGTGTTCCAATTTTCTCAATTTGGCGATTTTGATCCTCAACTTTATCAATTTGGCGATTTTGGTCTCATACTTTTTTATTACACTTTTGGCCCTCAAAATCATGGAATTTTTGCACTTTTTGTTTCAAAAATCTTGGATTTGGAAAAGTGAGGGACCAAAAGTGCACAATCTACAATTTTTGCGGACCAAAAATACAATTAAAAAAATATAGAAAACAAAATTACCAAATTGATAAAATTAAAATCGCCAAAATGAAAAACTTGAGAACAACTTTATCGCTCGGCAACTAAAAACGCGTTGCTTAATTGAAAAAGTGGGCCCATGAAGGACAGTGTGGATTGAGCGTTGCTTAAACTCTGATCCCGTCATTTCTGCAGTTATTAGCAACTAAAATTAAAGTGACGATCGAGAGAGGTGACGGCCATGACGAAAGAGATGCTGGCGTGAAAATTTAAAGAGACACTCACGCGAGTTTGGCAACCCGCGATAAAGCTGTTCTGAGAAACCAAAAATGTAATTAATTCTAAAAAAGAACGATAAACTCACCACAATAAATAACTCGCACTTTCATGGTGCCACTTATTACAAAACAAAAAGGGATCGGAAATTATGGCAGCACTGACAAGCGGTTGGAGAAGATAACCTAAAAATAGGTACAGTATAAATAAAAAAAGTTTTAATCATGACTTGAGATGTGCAAGCTTGCAGTACTACATTTATGAACACCCACACGTGCGTCTCCACGTGGGAAGTTGTGAATGGATGGTACAGAGAAACACAAGGGGAGATGGGCACTTTTATTTGCTTTTGGGTGACACACACAGACACAGTAGTTGCACTCTACATTTCAACATTGTCAGAATTGCACGTGTTTGCCCCCAGGACCCCCCTTCCCTTCCTTTCCTCTCCCCTACCCTCCTTGTCCTTGGTTCTATAGTACTCCCTCCACCCAGAATTGCCCGGAATATTTTGAATAAAATATAAAATTAAATAAGATTAACAAAAATTAATTAGGATGGCATATGTAATAACTACTAGTAATAGATAGATAATTTATTTAACCATTCACTTTGAAAATTAATACTAATGAAATAGATGAATGTGAAATTATAATAACTTAATAATATTGGACAAACTATATCACGACTATTTTTCTCTTTTGTAGCTACTAATTTCTTTAAAATTGAAATCGGTGAATTGTGTCTTTGAAGATATTAAAAGAATTCCTGATCAAAAAAAGATATTAAAAGAATTACTCCCTCCGTTTTCGTATATAAGCAAAAGCCACTTTTCATATTTATTGAAAAATATATGTATCTAGTCTAAATTGTAGACGAAATACATACATTTTTCAGTGAATATGAAAAGTGACTTTTGCTTATACACGAAAACGGAGGGAGTACTAACACAACTATTTGTGATTAAGTATTATTAATATTTTCTTAAAATTTCACGTTTACTTGAAATAACCAAATTCTTTTGGGAATTGTGCAATCTTATTGATCCAAATATATAAAATTTAAAATAAACCCTTATTTCCCCATCCTCTCTTTTATTCTCCTCCAGCCAAACACTACCATATATTTAACATGTTGCGGAATCAAATCTTCACAGTCCCCTTGAAATGAGGTAAATATAATTCTTTTTATAAGTGCTCACTGAACCCAGAAATTTTTTTTACCTTAGACTAGAGCGTCATCCGTTCTTCCTAAAAAAAAATTCCATGAAAAGAAAAGATATCAAGATAATATTGTAGTGCGTATCGAGATATTGCGTCTGGTGAGTAGACCAACGTATTCACACAATTATTCTTGTTCTAAAGTTCAATTAATAAATTAATTTTTCCTATTAAAAAAATCCACACAACTCTTCATGTTATCCAATATTTGAATTTGTTAGTACTATTGGGAAACATATCAAAGAAAAGGTCTTATTTTTTCATATTCAAAATTCACATACCAAGAGATCAAATTCAATTTTGTTTTATAATATTATTCATATTGATTGACTTACAGATTGAATAATTATTTAGCAAACTATCATTGCCTTAGAAAATATAAATAAATAGGTTGTAAAAAAGAAAACTCTTAAGAATGTATAATATGTGTGTTTGTAAGTCATGAACAAATTATTCAACTAATTAATTTTCAATGGGTCGTGGAATAGTGTGTGGAGAAAAAGTTATTGATACTTATTACCTGAGCAATCATCTTTTGAGTACAATCTGCACTCTCTATGTACATTGTACTGTAATTAACTAAAACATGTATAACAAACATGGGCTCTTTAAGAATGCAGTTAGGGGTTTGAATCTTGGTCGGTGTGTATAAAAAAAAATCTATTACACTGATTTCAGTAACTCGTGAAATTAGTTTGTGCAATTGCGCTTGGGGATACTTTGGTTTAAAAAAACTAAAACATGAATACTAGTATCAATAAAAAATTGTTTAAAATCATAACTACATAGGAATAGGATGCGCAAAACTCGAGTCCCTTAAACATGTGGTCAAGAGTTCAATCCTTGGCCAATGTGCATGAAAAAGTATTTGTTGGGAGATGTCAACCCTTAAATAGATCTCAATACCTCATTAAATTAATTTGTAAAATTGCGTGTGGGAGATACTTTAGTTTGAAAAAAAAAAAAACTAAAACATGCATAATAATTGTATCAATAACTCCAAAAGGTTGACCTAGTGGAGCATGACATAGCTTGTACCCAATATGTTGCAAGTTCAACTCTTCAAGTCCCCACTATTCCATTTTTGGTGAGGTAAATGTCAATGTTTTAAAAGCCAAAACGGAAATTGAACCGACGAGATCTCTGGGTCATGGTTTAATTGGTTCATTCGGTTCAATCACTATTGAACTGGAGGACTAATAAGTAAATAAGAAAGTATTAAATTTGGGATAAAAAGTAAATAAAAAAATTAAAAAAATCATTTCAAACGATTCAACTTGGTTTTATTAGCGGTTAAAAGCGTTTCAATTGCTTTTCAATCCGGTCCAACTCGGCTCTTGATGGTTCAACCAGATTGCAGTTCAAATAATGTTGAACCAACCGTCGAACTGGCTGGTTCCCGGTTCAATCGGTTGAACCGGCCTGTTTGGTCCCCCCTTTTTTATAAAACATTGGTAACTATAATTCTATTCATAAGTACTCACTAAGCCTGAAAGTTTTCCCTGCCTTGAACTGGGCACAACCTCACCCTAAAATTTTGGTCATCAAATAATTGTATCAATAATAAATTATTTAAAACCATAACGACATTGAATAGGAAGCGTAAAACTTTTAAATGTCATCCCCCGCCCCCATAAAAAAGGCCATCAATTAGTTTAAGAGCGGTAGTGAGTTTAAATTATAGGCTTAATTGTAATTTTAGTCCTTATGTATCAAGATTGTGCGATTTTGATCCCCTAGTTTGCATAGTGCGAATTGCGATTGTACAATTTTAGTCATCCAGGTTTCAACTGTGTGAATTGGATCCCCCAGTTATTGCAATTGTGCGATTTTGGTCCCTCTTGCCAATCAATTTCTAATAAAAAAATCATGATGTATCACGTGTTTGTATGACCTAGCACATAATTTGGTCTCGATGGCATAGTTGGCTTATAAATTAAAAAATATTTACAACATTTTCAGTTATAAACTGAATGAAAATTGAATGGGGGGACCAAAATTGTACAAATGCGATACATTGAGGACCAAATTCGCTTAATTAGAACCTGATAAGCCAAAATCACACAATTGCGATACCCGGATGACCAAATTCGCTCAATTAGAACTTAGGGGCCAAAATTACACAATCGCGATACCTTGGAGACCAAAAGTGCAATTAAGCCCAAATATTAAAATGTTAGAAAATTTTCAATACAACATTTTATGTTTCACATTATCAGATAATGTTTTCTTTTTTAATCCTTTAAATGGAAAGAGTATACCTTGAAGACAAAGTATAAAAATGGTTTCTCTAACGTGTGCAACCTTGCACACGATAAAAATAATTAATTACTCACATTTTTTTCTTATTAATTATCTAGTTTCCTATTTTATGTGTAGGGAGAGATTACATAAATGTGAATAAAATAAAAAAAAAGTGAATAATTAATAAGAAAAAAATGAACAATTAATGATTCTTAACGTGTGCAAAGTTGTACACGTTAGAAAAACCGGTATAAGAATCACTATGAATTTAAAATTCAACAGTAAAGTATATATACACACATACAAGTATAATAAATTATGAAGTTAGAATCTCAATTATTAATTTTTTAATTAACAGTAATTATTTCATGTTTTATTTTTAAAGTAAACTTCTCAGGATAAAGTAGCCAAATCGAAGGTATTCGGAGGAAAGGGGGATTTCTTTTATCTTTTTTTTTAAAAAAAAAGTTTAAGTGAGGAGAAAATTTTACACACTCGCGGGAGCACGTGCATTCTACCAATGACTCAACAAATTGTCTGACTCTAGACAGTACTACATACCGGAGACACAAACCAACTCTGCTTTGAATAGGATCTAATCTAATTGATGCTGCTACTTTTTTTTGACAGGACACTACTTTGAATCTCTCTGAATATTATTTTGACACTGAATTATTTTCAACAAATACAAAAGAGCTGTTGAATTTTGAATATAGAATCTTTTTTTTCCCTTCAAAAAAGTGTTATAAAAAACATGCACAATGAATTTGAAAAGGGTCGGTGGGACGGAGAAAGTAAAAGGGGCAATACAGGTTCAATCTGATAGGTTGACCCATTTAACCCACCAAATGAGACAGGTTGGAATTATGACTGTCAACCTGTTCGAAAAATGAGACGAGGGTGGGTTGGCCCGTCGGATTATATTTAAAAAAAAATTGTGTTTTATTTGTTTATATTATGTCACTAACTTCTCACATTAGGTTTTCTTTCTTCCCCTCATCATGCAACGCTTTGTCACACTTAGGACCAAATTCATTTGTGCATCAAATCCTATCTAAGACCTCATCGGCCGATCCATGGTGACGGCGGCCAACAGCGCACCCAAATTCTCTGTGGTGTCTACATAGTCGTCTTTGTGTTACCCTTTTATTTAGGTTGGCATGTTACTGACTTCTTTCCATAGCCCTCTTCTCATGTTACCTTTTTCATCTTCGTTTGCACAGTCCTCCATTTCCTTCTCGATCGATCTACTCTTTCCACTTGTTCGTATTTCTTGATTTGTGCCTCATTTCCTCAACATTTTTACCTTTTGTGTTCTTTTCTTCGTTTGATGATTTCTTCCTCATGCTATCCTTTTTTTTTTTGATAAGTTCATGCTATGCTTTATGTTCTACTAAGCTCGCTTTTTGATTTTATTCAAATGTGGTTTTGTAATTTGTAAGCTCGCCACTTGGGTTGTGAGTTTTGTTCAAATGTGTTATACAATTACGGTTTTTTTAACTCCGGCTTTGAAATGTTATGTAATTTATTCGATGGTAGATTTGGTATCTGGTCATAGTTTTATTGTTTTTCTTGGAAGAATTAGGCGAACCAACTCTCCAACCCATCGTAAAACAGGGTGGGTTGGCCCTTTTTTATCCATAGAAGAAAGCATCAAACAATAACATATTGTTAAATTGGGTTATAGTTATGTGCATACCAGATCCTACATGTAAAACTAATACATTTGAAAAACTTGTACGTGTATTATACTTGAACATAATTTAAAAAGGGAATGGATTTTTTATTTAGATATTTAATAATGGAATGAAAATTTTCTTATATTCATTATTTATAAGTTTTAGTAGAAAGAAATAATTACGAGGTTTTTGTTTGTGTGCTATCTTCATTTCAAATATATTAATCTTTAATTATTTTAGCCAAAAAAATGACTGTAACATTATGGAATCTATAATCTGCTAAAAAAACAGTAATATGTCACTGATAAATGATGGAATGAGATGGTGTATAAAGTTGTTCGCTTCCTATGTTCGAGATTAAGGATGAAATGAGAAAGTATATGGAAAGAGATATTATTGAGACCGATGGTGGAAGAATGAAAACTCCACCTTGTTTTCCATTCCATCTTCATTTTAAAATTTTAAATAATTGTACTTGTTACCACTTTCTTTCATCTCATCACGTTTCATTTCATTTTTCATTAATAATCCAAATATAACATTTTGTTCATGAGTGTGAATATTAAGGTACCGCCGCCACTAGTATCAAGTCAACCTAAGGCAGGCAATACTCCTACGGTAAATCCAAAAGTCCCTTCTAATGACCTAATTGCTTAATTATATAATAGCAGCCTCTCCTTACGATGCTCCACACTGTAGGGTATCCCCTTTCCCAGGCCGTTAGGGTTAATAAGAGAATATCATTGTCAATCATTTTACGATTCTCCTTTCCTATAGCGTAGTGACATGTTACCATATAGTCTGATAGGAATCTCAGGTCGTTACGACTATAGGGGGCACATGTTAAGGATGTAAGATTCGTACAGCTCCTTCGTAGTCGGTCGGCTATAACTATGACCCTTGAACTCCTCAACACACAATTATCTAGCTGATCGATAGACGAGCGGGACTTGTCAGGCCTAACATCCTTGCCCTAACATTGGACGACTTTGTCATGTCCTTCTGTCCATGATCGATCGGTCTCGTACGATACAAAGTTATTCGAGCGTCGAACCTAAAAGCAAAAGCGCCCCATTAGCTAGACCGCCTGACATGGTACGATACACATTTAAACCTCAAACTAAATAAAAGGAATAAGTTATTTATTTGCGGGTAAAAAAATAAGTTATTTATTTATTAGATCTGCAAATGATTAAGAGTATGTTTGACTTTGTACCCAAAAAAGAGTATGTTTGACTAGACATTTCAACTAACTTATAGTTTATTTGACTAACTTATAAATTTGAATGACAAAAAATATATTTGATAAATAAACTTATATATCTCACTAACTTATAATATTTTTCAAACGTTATTATAGCTTTTTTTTATTATTTTTCCCATTATTATTTTTATAAATATTATACTATTTATTTTAATTATTGTATTGACTATTTATTTTATTTTTATAAAGTATTTAATCTTTACATCACAATTGATAAAAATTCAAAATTATGTAAAACAATCATATAAACATACTCCTTCATATCATTTTACATTTAAAAACTAGGGTTCGACAAATTAAATAATTTCACCAAATAACTTAACAACTCATAATTTTTTTTTGATTAAGAACAACTTTTAATTTTTAACCTTGAATAAACTATTTTAATAAATTTTAACTTTAACCAATAATTTCCAATTAAAAATTGACTTTTCCTCTTTCAATTAATTTATTGACTACTCATGTAAAATAGATTGGCAACGGAGTGGTGGTATATTAATATTAGCCACTACCACTAGTGAGTGAGCGTAACGCGGGAAGTGTAGAGTGTGGAGCAGTAGGGGTGAAAATATTGGAGTGGGGTGGGTGTAGTAGTAGTAGTGGGACCAAAAGGTTAAGAAAGGGGAAAGGGGAGGGTGAGCCCACGGTGCAGTGCAGGCTGTGAAAGAGAGGGCCGCACGAGGGTCAGGGCAGCAGCACTCGGTCGTACCCACAACTCACCTTTCTTCTTATTAGGATTCCTGCTGTCTCCCTTCTGGACCCCACCCACACACATCATCACTAAACATGTTGTTGCATCACTAATCCCTAGTATTCCCAACCCCTACCTTGTTCTATGACTATGCTCTTAGCTAATACTCCTCGGTATCAATATATATGTCATATTTACAACAACAAAAATTGTCCCAAAATATATGTCGTTTTTAATTTTTAATGTAATATTAAATGTTTTTCGCCAATTTTATCTCTAATAATAAATGTTTTTTGTCAATATCACGTAATATTAAATACTCTGTCAAAGTTAATTTGGTAAAATTGTTGTTTTCTTTCTTATATTTATTTATTTTACTTACAGTGCTATTTGTTACGAAGCTTTGCAGTACGAAAACACATGAATTGGAATTCAACCAATCAAGGTTCTTTGTAACCATACATGGTGGTTATAAAAATGAAAAGAAAACTGATTATGTTGAGCCACATATTTCTTACGCCGTTTCATGGATAATTTCTGGTAACATATAGTAATTTCCTTTTTTAAATTGTGTGATTTAGCCAAGTATGACATATATAACGGGACAGACGGGGTATAACATGGTAACTAGAATTTTCCCATAGTCACTTTGTTTTAGATTTTGATAGAACTAATTCTCAAGATTGATTTTTTAAAAAACTAGCTTAGAGAATATGTGCTCAGTATGAGTGTCGAAGAAGTTAAGTTTTGGTGGAAAAATAGTTTTAGGGAAAAACGGATAAATAAGTTTTTGCTATGTGTTCTTAGTGTAGTTAATTTTTTTAAATAGATAATATATTAAGTTTAAAAAGTTGATTTGTGTTTAGTAATGATATTTAAAAAAATAAAAATTCATTTGAATGATAAAATAGAATAATTTAGTTGTGTAAATGTAAAGAGTTTTACCGGTTCCATATTCAAAATTGATTTTATTCACCTCAAAAATTGGAAAGTGTTGCTTAAAAATACAATTTTAGCATTCTCAAAATTGATTTTTTTCCCTGCCCAAATACAAACACACACAAAATAGATTTTGCTCACCTTGGGAAGCTCAATATACAATTTTGCGGTGATAAAATCCTAACCAAAGAGACACTAAGCCTGTGTTTGGATCCGCGGTGCGATTGGCGGAATTGCGACGATGACGTGCGATTGAGGCAAAAGCTACACTTTGGAGCTTCCAAAAATCACGGCCAAATCTGCATTGGGACGCGAGAATGGGATGACAACCGTGCATCCAAACACATACTAACACATTTCTTACCTATCTTTTTCCATTCTCATTTGTTATCCTTACTTTCGACACACAGCTTTTTCTTATTGGAACCACGGTGAGAGTGGAGTGCATTGAACGCGCATCAAACTTGAAGCTCCATTTTGTACCTTCCTTGAAATCACGCTGAGAAGACATTCGGACCCAGTTTCACCGCGCAAACAAACACACACTTAATCACTTGTGCACATCAACCACTTTAATAACATCACACTGATGCCAATATAAGTACTTCCACAAATCAATACCGGGTTACACATTTTTGGCTCAAAGTCTTCATTTTTTTATTTAACAAGAATATTCTTGTAAAATAATCTAAGGTATATGTACAATCTAAATAATTAACAAAAAAAGTTACATCATCGAGGGTAACGTTATGGTCGAAGTGGCCCTAACTGTTTTTGTTTGTTTCAAAGATTGATTATTTGATGGACAATTTTGACATATATTCCATTGTCCTAGCTAATATCTTGAAATTCATTCTCTTGTTATAAAAATATCATTATAAAACTTTGAAGTGTGTGTGTGTAAATTTGTAGAACTGTTATATTTTGTCTTAAAGTTTGATACACAGGTTCGTATATATGGAAATTTCTTAGAAGTTTCACGGTGGATGTAAAAGAAAGTGAAGAAAGAGTTTCGCTTTCAATACGTGACGATGAACAGAAGTTGTAAGAAAAGCTAATGATTTGAGAAAGCAACCACACGTAATAGTTTGATTCACGCTGGGTAATTCCTTTTCCTATCTCTCCCTAAATTGGCCAACCATATGTTTCTGTATTAACTGAATTTCACCCACGTAAAATCGAATAAAACCAATTAATGCCGTAACTTTACAAGCTTGTCGTTATTTAGTGACTAAGTCTAGTGGTTTACTGTGTGATGTGCATTAGTACTAGTATACTATCATTACAAAGATTTTCATTAATTTGAACTTGATATGATGTTGAATTTTATTTGTTGCTTGGATCGAAACATTTAACCAAGAGACGGTGTGGGATTTGAGGACACAAAATATATTATAGAAAATGTGGAAAAGTTATATAAGGGGATATATTGGCGATGGACCCAAGAAAATAAATTCAAATTGAGGCTTGATTTTGTCTGATGTTTCCTTAGCACCGTGACCATTGTCAAAAAAATTGACTAATCGTATTGTGTTTTGAAGGTGTGGGATGGATGATAATCTATTTAAGAAAACCAATTATGATTAGTTTTGTTATCCTTATTGTGTCACGTGATAACATTTTCACTTTTTATTATCTTTTACTATTGAAAAAAACTAACTATATTTAGTTTGGTTATCCATGTTGTGTCATGTGGTGATATCATTTTAAATTTTTATATAGAAAAAATATTTTCCACTATTTTCTTACACTCGTGCTGAGCACGGTCCCATATGCTAGTTTATCCGTAAATAAGTGTCATGCCTACTATTTTAAACACTTATTGAGCTTTCAAGCTCTCTGCTAGCTGCCTCCTGCGCACCCTGTATCAGCAAGTAGCAACTTTTTTTTTTTTAATTTTAATTTTTGATATCATTCAAATCTTGTCAGTGCCAGGTGAAGGAAAATTTGAGTAGCCACATGGTTTCTTCCATCTTTTTCTTCGAAATTTAAATTGAATAACTATATTTCAGCAGGGAATTTAAAGTTGAGAGAAACATTAATTATTTCAAGTTAGTTAATTAATTTATAATTAAGTTACTGCTTTATCCTCCATGAGAATTGAGAACTATGGCTAAGAGAAAATCAAATCACAGGAGCCAGAAGAAAGAGTTAGAACAGTATAATAAATTGCAATACCCACCTCCTTAGAAAAAGAGGTCTCTGTGAGTATAAAAGGCAAAGTTAATTTATGAACAATAAATCTGTTAGATGAACTATAAAAAAAATGTTTTTTTTCCCCTTCCGACAAACAAAGAAACCATAATTAATTAAATAAAATTGTGAAATCCGAATCTCATGGATCATTTCAACCATCAGCTAAGCCTTTGCTTTTCATCTTAGCATGACTTGGAAGTGAAAAAAATATAAAATAAAATGGAACATTCTCAAGATTTGAAGTAGAAAGATATGGTGATAGATATAAGTTTAAGCACCTTAATGAAATAAACCTCAAATGACATACATATCTATGTAAGTTTCAGAGACTGTTGGCATCTGAAAAAGAAGATCTACATCAATACTTACGAAAGTTGAAACAGATCTAATCTCTTTCACATGTTAGCTTCATGTAATTTACACACAATGCAATCCTATCCTATAAGAAATTAAAGAAAGCAGCAATCTTTCTAGCTAGTATGACATAGTACCCTCTTTATGTTACAGCCTTAATTAATAATAATCATAACATTGCTCCTAGCTCCTTGCTACCTTGGCTGATCAGTGCTCACCACGCTCATGCCAACACATAAGCATGGCGATGCAACGGCGAAGAATGTAGAATTTTGCACGTTGCTTCTTGACAATGTGGCTGCACTTCTGGCCAAAGGACTTGCAAGGATCACAGCTCTCTTGCTGCTGCTGCTGCTGCTGATTATTTTGGCTTGTGTTGCTTTCCTTCGCTGCCATGAATGATTGTCTGGCAACTCTGTGTACTGCTCCTGATTTTCCACCATATAGCAGTGAATCTAGTGGTGGAAACATGGTAGCTTTGGCTTCCACTAGGTATTTATATAGTAGAGAAGAAATGTATCTATGGGCAGGAATGAAGCTAGCCAGTGATTCTTGGTCTTCTAGATCAAGTATGGACTGTTACTATTCAAAAACCACCAGTTGTCAGAACCATATGAAAATAGAATGGGCCAAGGTTGCTATATATTTTACCCCTCCTAGGTACTAATTTCATTTCTTCCAATGTCAAGGTATATTTTTTTGGGAGGGTGAGGGGTAAGGTTAAAAGGAGTGTTGAAAAAGCCGCCTTAATTGCAGTAACTTTAGGCGGCCTTCATCGCAGTCTCTAGCACCTTCATTGTGTTGAGTGCGAGCAGGTGTGTTTAGTCCCACATCGCTTAGAGATACGACATTTGTAGTGCTTATAAGGCTTCAATGGTTTTTACCTTACAAATCGGTTTTGTAGAGTTGAGTTAGATCCTAAGCCCAAACTTATTAGAGCCTATTATAAATCCGTTGTTGGGCCACTCGAATTGTCCATGCTCTAGACCCTAACCTCAAATTCTAAGATGTATTAGAGCCTATTCTAGATTTATTGTGTTGGGCCACCACCCGTATTGTCCACGCTCTAGGCTCATTCTACGTATTAGAGCCGATTCTAGATCCATTGTTGGTCCATCCGTATTATCCACGCTTGAGACCCGTTACATTGGGCGTGAGGGTTTTGTTGAGTTGAGTTAGACCCTAAACCTAAATTCTAAAAAGGAGAAATTGAAATTCTGATTGTACTGTTGAAGTATGTTGAAATTTTCTTGCTAAATATTAGATGCAAGACAAGGATAAAATGTTAAACTCGACAATAACATGTCCCTTATTTCACGAGTGAGTAAGAATTCCCGGATTACAAGCTAATGTTTCATTCAGTACTAACCCATTTGCCTACTTGGAAGGATACAACTAGTGGCCCAGCTGATGTGTATGCCTGATATGTGTAGTAAGATAGACCGAGGAAGTGGAAACTACATATTTATGGTGCGTACTTGCACCCTAAGAATTGTTTTTTATTCTTAAAATCTAGTAGATATAAGCATGCATAATGGAGTTTTAGTTTTTTCTTCTTGTTACAATATTGTTTGTGGAAAGCCTTACATGAAATTTCCTTGATGAAGGATACATATGTAATGTAATGTAATGTCCAGGTCATCAAGGGCGGAGCTTCATTATGACATAAGGGAGCTGTGGCTCCCGCAAACATTTTAAGTTGCATTGATATATATACAGGTATTTCATGGTATATGCTAGAAATCCTTGATTGGCACAGTGGTAAAGTTGATTTTTGCCACTCCCAGAACCCGAGATCGAGTCCTGTGAAAGCATATTTTTGTGTTTTTGCTAGATGAATATATTTTTGTGCGCAAAAATTACCAAAATATATGCCTTAAAGAGATTCAAACCACGTACCTGTGGTTAAAAACAAGTATGCCAAGCCACTATACCACCTAACACTTGAAGAAATACTTGTGAAATCTTATTATATATTGATTAAGTTTTTGGCCCCCTCAGATATTTTAGTGAAGCTCCGCCACTATGAGTCATTAGCCACATAATGTCGAGCGCATGTAGAATTCTTTTTTTTTTTTTTTGGCATTTTTAGATTCCTTATATTTTATTCTTCTACTAATTTAAAAACATGAAGTAAACAAGATAGAGTTTTGATGTTTGATGAACTCAATTATAGCTTCATTTTGGGTCTGTGATCCTTTGCATGCCTGCATTATTTATACCCCGATTATGGAACCTACTGTTTTTGCTAAGAAAATAATGGGATGGTGGAACGTGACAAGAAATTCAGATGCACAAGACCTATCTTATGTTAAGTAGATGTCCCCTTCACAGGACCTATTTATGTTAAGCCTGTCTTGAATTGAATAACTTTTTTTGGGTTTGAGGATAACTTTTCTAGAAGGGGTATTAATCTAGCATAATCTTACTTAATTGAGCTTTATGATTACTGTAATCTTTGAAAAGATTTATAAATTTCCCTTTTAAGGATGTTAAGGTAAGTCTTAGTTCTGGTTAAAGATACAAGAAAATATACAGAACATTGCTATTTGCAAACCACTTGTACATTTGCTTTCACATCATTATGTCGTGTAAGTGCTACTCACATGTGTAGTATGTCAAATTAAGGATCAAGAGGATATAATTCATCTTTTCCTGCTTGTGCACATGTCCTTTCTCACTTATTAATAATTTGCTTTTCTTATAATAATTTTTTTTTTTCGTTTTGCAAAACTCTTGGTGCACGCCAAGCGGGGTGCAAAATTTTGGTTGGTATTAAAAAGTTTAAGTCGGTTGAGTTAAAATTTAGGCTAGTTTAACATAAACTCTACCCTATGTAGTCAATAAGGAGACATACAAATAACAAAATATCCCTCATAGATATGCAAAAGCAAGCTTTTTTTGGGTCTATATACAAAAGCAAATTTTTTTTCAAAGCTAGTAAAATACATGTGCATTCGCATGGATTACTTTTGCTTTTACGCATGTTCAAAACAGACATTTATATAAAGTTAATTTTTTTTACTTAGAATCAAGCATAGCTATAGACATAATAACCATAGGAATTTTGAATATTAATGCAAAGATGTGTGGTTGAGGTTTTAATCAGAAAATTAGTACCTTACCCATAACATTCGCCCGAGTAGATTTGCTATTTGTCTATGTAATTAAATATCTATTTATAATTAAATAGTCCCAAAAGTGGCTTGGGCCTTGTTGCTTCAACAATGAAGGGAGCATGGCAATGATGGGCTTGAACACCATTTAAAAGAGGGTGTAACTATTGATACTGCGTTTTTGCTAAAATATCACCTATAAAGTAACCTTTTCTGAAAACTTATTTTCGGATGACATAAAATTGTCTGAAAATAAACTTATAGAATACAAAAAAACACATTCAGTAGGCTAACAAAAACGGATGTGTTAATAGTTACTCCCTTCAAATGATTCACCGAGGAATTATAGTCTTTACAACACTTGTTTTAAGTAAATAATCAATTCATTCTCTGAAAATGTATCTCATTCACAGTTTAACCGTTGAATTTATTTATTAATGCATATAAGTTTTTTTTTGTTCTCAGTACAAATGGTTACAAGTTGGGGTGCGAGAAGTAAAGCGTTGCGAGTTCGAACCTACGCTCCTAATGTCTCGCAGTACTTTACCACTCAACTGCCTTCTCTAGGACTATTAATGCATGTAAGTTAGTTCTTATATTAAAAAACTTGTATTGAATTAGTTCTTTTAGTGCCTTTATTTGACCAAGTTATATAAATATAATGACCAACTACATGTTTGTTTAGTGTTGGCAAAGTTTAACCAAAGCTTCAATATCTTGCTTCCTTCAAAACTGCACTAGAATTTGTTCACCAACTTAACCAAACATGCTATAATCCATCCATGTTCCTAAATAAGTTTAAGGACAAGGTGAGAGATTTTTCTACTTTTAGTTCCCTATATAGATATTCAAAATATCTAAAATCTAATATACATGATTAACAATATAGTATCACATGATTCCACAATTGAATTGATTAATTTTATACGTTACAAAATACTAAAAACATAAGTATGGTAAGATTTACACTGTCAATAAAATCCTTGACCACACATACATTCTGACTTTTTTGCTTTTTTTTTTCCTTGAATTTTTCTTTATTCCAGTTACCCTAGGGTTTAATTTTTTCCCCTTCAAAAGTTTGATGGTCACCGGTTTTCTACTTGACCAGAAAAAAAGTCACAGCCAAGTAAAGATAAAATTGCACAACCTCAGTGTCTACAACTCATCTATACAATCAAGTCTACATATGCATCAAGTTGTTGACTAACAAGGCACTGCTTGAGCTTGTTCAATCCTTGGCTCTCCAATTGCCGTACCCTCTCCTTACACACACCCAATACTTTGCCAATTTCTGACAAAGATTTCTCATAGCCATCCTCAATACCAAATCTTAGCCTGATAACTCTCCTTTCTTTTGGGGTCAAGATATTTAGGAGGTTGCGTACATGGTTCCTCATTAGTTGTTTCGAAACACAGACATCTGGGATCTCAATTGCAGAGTCTGCAGTGATTTCCTGCAAGTCAATTTGGAATACCATGTTACCAAGAAAAGCAGAGGGTCTGTCCTGACACACCCAACATTAGGGGACCAGCTTAACAAAAATTTACACCAAAGCAGTATGACAATAACTTAAATCCAATGCTGCAATCACATTGCAGGGCAACTAACACAAAAGCTCAAAACAAATATAGGAAAACATGAAGTCCAAATCCACCAATTTGTTTTACTCCTCCGGTCTCGAATATAAGCCAAAAAAAACTCATGTTTGATGGTCTAAATTTATATATGCAAATCTCAACTAATTTCACCCTTTTAATGCAATCATTCCTAAACTACCTTTCAATTAATTTAGATTGTATTTTCCAATAAGTCTTTTATTCCTATGCATGAAGGGTAGTTTGGGAAATACAATTACTTATTTGATTACATTAAAAAAAAATTAAATGAAATTAGTTAATATTCTTAAATAGTGTGAGTTAGTTTTTTTTTTTTCTTATATTCGAGACCGGAGGGAGTAATAATTATCAGCACAAGCAAAAGACTTGGTGGTACAGTCCTACAGACACCCACCATTCACCAATTCAAAATTGGGAGATGAATAAACTTCAGCTATTCGAAACAATCTATATATCTATACAGACCTTTCCTTTTCACCGTTTTCAATTTATAGATCTAGTAAATGATATCACTTCTGGGTGGAATTCATATTTACTTGAAGGCCCTACCTGGAAAGTTGTATCCTGGTCTGCCCACACAGTTTGCTGCATCGAAAGTGGAGTTCTTACAGAAAATAGCAACATTTCCAACTTGTCTACTGTAATTTCTACTCTTTTCGCTAATTCTTCTTTGGCGGGGCAAAGATTTCCCTCTTTAATGTAGGATTTCTTTGCCTCCATGAGCTTGCCCAAAAGGGTGTAGAAATTCTCCTGAAAATAATACGGTGTTTCCAAGTTATGGAAATAGAATTGATGTTTGCTTTACAAACAGCAAATTATTAAAAAGAAATTAATGCAATGGCAATGTCATTTTATTCTTTGTCCATATACAGCAATTTCATGAATGCTGACAATCTGACACTTCAAAAGGAGGAAGCTTAAATTTAGCTAACCAGATTATAAAGAGATAAACAAATTATCTTTACCGGCAGACGAATTGTTCTGGAATGCAGAAATATGGCCCTCCTTATTGTTTGCCTTATCCACCAGTAAGCATAAGTACTAAACCGGCAACCAGCTTGGGGTTTGAACTTTTCGACACTCCTCATAAGACCCATACTTCCCTCCTATAATAACACCAGAAAATGAATGTAAGATTATGTCGTTATTCATTAAGATAATGACTGCAACAGTTCTCAAAATAAATAATAGAGAGGTCCTTTAACTGAAGCTTTTCTCCATCAATTGCAGCTCTAACTTTAGCCACATATTTATTTCTAGGTTTTTCTCTGTTCAGAAATAATTTAGAACACATACATGGCAAACTAATTACTATTTATAAATATGCAAGAGTAAGGAAATATAAATAGACTTTGGTAGTAAGGATTGGGGAATGGAGAATTCTAATTTTCCAGAGGCTACCTGCAATAAGTCCTGAAGGCCGAGACCACGCCCCTGATAATATTTAGCAATGTGAACTACAAGGCGTAAGTTGGCATTAATCAGCTTCTCTCTGCTTCTGTTACCACAATGAAGCTGTGTCTGCAGGGCATGACAGCTAAGGCCCACACCACCTGCCCATTCGGCTAAAGTTGGCTCCCTCCCAAACTGAGACTCAAGCTTGATCTTCACTTCTTTCAATCTCATTAAATCCTGTTGCATATTCCACATTATGGCAAAAGAAGATCCTTAATCGAGCATACCATACATTTAATGAAACATGGAATTCCGAGTGACACCTGTATCTTAGCAATCAATTGAGATTCTTCTTCAAGGTTCAAAAGTTGCTTTGTTTCAGGACCCCATAAGAACAAGCGCAGGAGATCATTTTCATCAAACCCTTCTTTTAACTTTTTTTCTACACGTAACCTTCCTTGTACATCGGACTTTCTTGTAGAATACCTTTCTTCATCAAGAACTTTTGACTTTGATACTTTTCTCTGTTTAGACCGTCTTTCTTTAAGCCGTGTTGACCTCACAATTTTATTCTTTCCAAGTGAAGAGTCAGCCAAACTTGTAGATGCCAGACTGAATGGGATATTGTAGGCATTATTCTCAAAACAAGTTATCCTATAAACAGAAAAAATCAAATCAAGGATGACAAAGTCAACCACAAAGCTAGAACTAACCCGAGGGGTAGTGAACTATCATCATCATCAGCTTTAATCAATTTCAACTCTTCAGCCACTGCAGCTGCTTGTTTTGAGGCTGACAAGGCTTGCTTAGCAAGAGAAAGTGCATTCCATTGGAAACCATCTGCAGGCCTCTCCGAATCAACATCAACAACAGCAAAAGGTTGCATAGTTGAAGAAGCGGCAATTTCCCCTGTCGGCGAAGAAGCCAATCTGCAGTAAAAAACAATACACACACCCTATTAAAGAGACAGCTATCAAATTAGCAATCACAACGGGTAAAATTAACACGAGAGTGCAATTCAATTCATCTTACAAGTTCTGTAAATGACACCGGAGATGCGACTGCCGCATACTGTTATGCACCAACTCATCAACATTGCTGATGTTGTTTCTCTCACGAACTGAGGCCACATCCATTGGTCTTGTATTTAATGTTGCCTTCAGTAAAACAAAGGAAAGATAAATTGATAACATGGACAAACAATTGGAACATTACATACAACAAACCTAAAAGTCAGTCTCCAAAAATATATATATAAAAAATATGCATTTAAAGAAAGCTGAGTTTGGTAAAATTGGTATGTATATGAATAAAATCTGAACCTGGGATGTCTTTTCTTCCTTGTACACGTGATGTAGGGGCCTATACTCATCACGCTGCTCTTGCAAAAGAACAGAGGTAGGAAAATGCTGAGATGCAAAACTAGAAGACCAAGAAGCAACTGCAGGAGCAGCTTGCTCATGAGGCATCATAACTGCACATGATAAATACCTTTTCATCTCAAGCAATCCTTAATTTAAACTACCTAACAGTTAAATATTAATAATTTGTTTTACTCAATCATTAAAGTAGACTAGAAGAAATGAAATTGAAAAGCAAAACCACTTATCAATCGAATACCATTTAAGGGACACAGACTTCCTAAAATTATTTAAATTCTTACAACAACTGAAATACATAGCTGACCCTGTCCAAAAGTTCAGCATTTTTCTTGGAAGAAAAATGGAAATGAGAAGCCAGAAAATAAAATATATTGAATTGCAATAAGCGTGCACCTGAAGGGGAGTGAAAAGTTCTAGAAGGAAACGGTGGAGACGAAGAAAACATAGTGTTAGCCTTCGATTCCTCAAATTACTATATTCTTCTCTCTTTCGCTACAGTTTCCACCATGCAAGAAACAAGGAGGAATTGCAGTTTGCGGATGGATGATAATGTGTAGATATTAAAATTAGAGACCAAAAATCGAAAGGCTTTTGTATTCCACACCTCAACGCTCAACCTCAAGTTCGAATTCGAAGGAAGAATATCTTTTTTTTCTTTACAATTAAAATTAAAGTGTCATTATTAACTAGGCCACTCGGTTTTTTTTTTATCTATGTCAACACTTGGACTCAATAGCCCAATGTCAACCGGCCCAATTGTACCATTTTTGCTCAATGGCCCAACTTCACCATTGTTTTTTGTTCTTCGTTTGAAAATGAAAAAAAGAAAAAAGATGACACCTTCATGCGCCATGCATGCCCCTCGAAGGAGTCACAAGTCCCAAGAGCAGTCAATGTCTCAGACCACAACTCATAAGTTTTTTTTTACGCAGGCAAAATCAACTCATTTCGTTGCAAATAATTCCAACAATACAACTAAGAATATAATAAAAGTCACTATGAGGAGCATATGAGGTAGAAGCTCTTGTGAGAGTATAAACGCTACCATTAGCTTGTCGCATAGAGTAAACAACCTTGTAGTTGTTGTACATAGATTATAAAGTTCGACACTCTTCTAAGAGGGAACCATATTCAGACCTCTTAGATTTAGCATTGAGAACATCTCCAACCACTTGCTTACAATCTATCTCAAAGATAACTTGATGAAAAACCAACTACAATAGTCCATTGAAGAGCTTGAAGGAGCCCTCAAGCTTCACTTTCCACTGCTGTCATTTGAGCTTTACAACAATCTGTTTTAGCCATGATGAATTGTCCCTCTTCATTCCTCACACATGCAAATTCCGACACATCCTTGTGTTTGAAATAATGTTGCATCTATATTGCATTTTACATATCCTACTGGTGGAGGGAACCATCTCACCTGAGCATGGAAATCTTCTCTCACTATTTGCTTCGGTGCACGTCTTGCTAACTGCCAGGACAGGAGCGCAATACCTCATTACCACGATGATGCAGCGCACGTGATGGATAAAACGATAAAAGTATCAAACTCGTTGATTCAAAGAATACCCGAGGAATTGACACAGAGGGTTTGAGAAAAACTTCTCGATTTTCATTAATAATTCAAAAACTGCCAACTAACATACTTGGGAAGCAAATATATAAAGGAAATAAAGGGAGGATCCTAATGCAAAACAAATCCTAACAAAATAAATCCTAGTGCAAATCAAATCCTAACAATTGAGAATATCCTAGAAAGCAGGAAAGGATAATAATAAAAAGGAAACAACTCAACAATAAGATTTTATCTAATTAAAACAAGAAAAGATATTGTTGATTTGCTTTGGATTAGCCACTTTGTGTTGCATAATTTTGCACCGCATCATCCTCTCCGGGGTGGAGAAGATTCGCCCTCGAATCTGGAACCATCTCGTCTTCAGAAGAAGAAGTAGCAGCAGAGTATGGGAGAATGTGCTTGACATTGAAGGCGTCAAGTGTGAATATGACTAGGAAGTCGCAAGCGATAAGCATTTTGGTTGATCTTTTCGGTAATGACCAGTGGGCCAATCTTTCGAGCAAAGAAGCTTATTATACTCATGGCGGGAAAATGATCTCTTGTCAAAATTGCCCAGGCAAGAATCGCCAATGAAAATTCAACAGATCTACGTTTCTGATCAGCCTGCAACTTGTATTTTGCAGTGGCAGCAGTCAGGTGGGAATGGGTTTGCTGGTGTATCTGACGAAGTTGGTCCATAAACCCTACCGGCTGTGGCATGGGACGCACCTTGCGGGGAGGTCAACAGATCAAGGGGACCGCGGGAACTAGCCCATAAATAACCTGGAGCGGATCAGTATGCGGTCTTTGCGATTAACGACATGGTTATGAGCAAATGCGCTTGACAAAGCTTGACATCCCAGGATTTAATATTGTCACCAACTGCATTTGCGTAACAAGTTACCAAGTGAGCGATTCACCACCTCGGTTTGGCCGTCAGTTTGTGGATGGTAAGCACTACTGAAGTTGAGTGTAGTGTTAGTCGAACGCCATAGACTCCGCCAAAAATGACTGAGGAAACGAGTATCACGGTCAGAAACAATGGAAGTGGGTAGCCCATGCAAGCGGTAGATCTCCCGAAAGAAAAGTTGTGCTACATTGACAGCATCTGAGGTGCGCTTACAGGGAATGAAGTGTGCCATTTTAGAGAATCGATCAACCACAACAAAAATTGAGTCGCTGCCACGCTGTGTACGTGGAAGGCCAAGCACGAAGTCCATGCTTATATCGGACCAAGGCTGAGTAGGAATAGGGAGGGGGAGATATAAACCAGCATTAGTAGATGTTCCTTTGGCCATCTGGCAGACACGGCAACGGGCTACAAAACGATCAACTTCCTTGCGCATAGAGGGCCAGAAATAAGAGCTAGACACAAGGTGGAGAGTGCGATCACGACCCACATGACCTTCATTGTGTAGTTCCTGGATGATCTTCAAACGTAGGCTGCCCGCTGGAATACATAGCTGTAGGCCACGAAAAAGAAACCCATCTTGTAGCATGAAATCAGTGCGCTCACCATGCTGTATTTTTAACAAAATTGCAGCAAAGAAAGGATCAGTAGCATATAAATCCAGAAACGAATCAAAACCAGGGACTGTGATTCGTATTTCAGCAAGTAAATTGTGTCACGATCGAGAGCATCAGTACCCTATTAGAAACACCCGACTTTGTGTTTGATGGCGAAGGTGAATCGCTCCCGGATATGCAAGCCAAGAAGCGTGACGCTCGGAGAGTTTTGGTTGGCTACTAAGGTGTTTAAGGGCATCATGATCAGTGAAGAGGACGAATTCACGCTGAAAAAGATAGTGGCGCCAATGTTTCACCGCCTGAAAAATTGCATAAAATTCCACATCATATGTGCTGTAGCGAAGTTTGGCAGCAGACAATTTCTCACTGAAGTAAGCAACTGGGCGACCAGTCTGGCTAAGAACAGCGCCAATACCAGTTTTGGAGGCATCACAATGTAGCTCGAACGGTAGAGAGAAGTCAGGGAGCACTAAAAGTGGTGCTGTAGTCAACCGATGCTTAATTTCCATAAAGGCTGATTCAGCATCAGCTGTCCAGACAAATTTAGTGCCCTTCATACAGTCAGTAATAGGCGCCATGATGCTACTGAAATGAGGGATAAAGCGCCGGTAAAAGGATGCCAGGCCATGGAAACTGCGCACAGCAGTAATGGAAGTAGGCTGCGGCCACTGTTCTATAGCTGCAATTTTATTATTGTCGACAGCAAGACCATCTTTAGAAACAACATACCCCAACAATTGGCCTGAGCTTGTCATACAAACACACTTGCCCACAGCAGCATAAAACTTATCACGGCGTAAGATGAGCAAAACTTCCCGTAAGTGTTGGAGATGCACCGGATTAGAACTGTAGATAAGTATATCATCAAAGTAAACAACAACAGACTTACCTATGAAAGGGCGCAAGGCCTGATTCATGACTCGCATAAAAGTGCTCGGTGCATTAGAAAGGCCAAATGGCATTACCAGCCACTCGTATAATCCTTCACGCGTCTTGAAGGCAGTTTTCCATTCATCGCCCTGTCGAATCCGTATTTGGTTGTAACCACTCTTCAGATCCAATTTACTGAAAATTGTGGCACCGGATAGCTGATCAAGTAAATCATCCAAGCGTGGTATCGGGAAGCGATAACGAACTGTGATCTTATTAATGGCACGACTATCCACACACATACGCCAGGTTCCATCTTTTTTTGGAGTGAGGAGGGCAGGCACAGCACATGGACTAAGACTCTCTCGTATGTGGCCTTTAGCAAGCAATTCTTCCACTTGACGACGAATTTCTTCATGTTCTTTGGGGCTCATTCTGTAATGGGGTCGATTAGGCAAAGAAGCGCCCGGAACAAGATCATCTGGTGTTGAATGTCACGAAGTGGAGGCAGTGCATCAGGGAGAGACTTAGGAAATATGTCCGCAAATTCTTCCAATAAGGGCTTGATAGTAGAGGAGATAGCAGTGGTAGGCATAACAGTATCATTCACAGGCTTGGAAAGAAGGATAAAAACTAGTCCCGTCTCAGTCATGGCTTCTTCAAAAGGGGCTCTAGACAGCAAAGTGATACTGTCCCCAGCAGTGTGAGCTTTACTGGGTAGTAACACAATCTTTTTGCCCCGAAAGAGAAAAGAGTAGGTGTTATCACGACCATCATGCATAACTGAACGGTCAAATTGCCACGGACGACCCAGTAGGAGGTGACAAGCATCCATAGGGACCACATCACAAAATATCTCATCAGAATAGGTAGGACCAATAGAAAAGGAGAAGCGTTACGGTGGGAGGCGGTGATGCCAGTACTCTTGTTTAGCCACGCAAGTTTGTAAGGTTTGGGATGCTTTTCAGGACTTAAACCCAATTTCTGCACTGCTAATTCAGATAACACATTTTCACAACTACCAGAATCAATAATAAAACGACAAACCTTACCTGCGATCGTACATGAGGAGGTAAACAACGCATTACGACGCCAATCATCATCTGTAACATCAGAACTGAGAAAGGTACGACGCAACATTAGTAAAGGGCCCACGTCACCCTCTACAAGTTCATCTTCAATATCGCCATCAGCAGCTTCATCCTCAGCGTCAAAGATAGGTGGAGAATCCACATCCAAATCATTAGCCAGCAAACCACTTTGTTGGATTGTGCATTACGGCACTTTTCGGCTTGGCGATGGCCTGTTCGCCGCATTTAAAGCGGCGAATGCCGCTAGTGGGGCGTGGCGAGGTGGCCTGATGGCGCGATTCAGGGCGGCTCGACACTTGGGTAGAAGAATTCGCAGTGGCAACGGGAGGAGGGTTGCCGCGACGTGCTAACTGCCTTTCAGCTTGCAGTGCGCGTTGATGCGATTCCGAAATTGTCAGAGGATCGAACATATTGAGAACATCACGAAGTTGTGGTCGCAGGCCACCAACATATTTAGAAACAAGTTGAATAGGGGACTCTGCAGTTTCAGTGCGTGCAAGCAACGCATAAAACTCGGCGGTGTAGTCATCAACCGATCGAGTGCCCTGACGAAGGAGTTGGAAGCGCTGGTACAACTCACGTTCGTAATTGTAAGGAAGGAAGGCGGCACGCATGTGCTTCTTAAGCTTCTCCCAGGAGCAAATTTTGGCCTTGCCCGAACGTGTACGATTCCGCTTCGTCTGTTGCCACCATGCCTGAGCCCTTCCACGCAGTCTCATGGTGATCAGAGGAACACGTCGATTGTCTGGCACTTCTTTGAAATCCAAAATTTCCTCCACTGTGTGTAGCCAGTCCAAAAATTCATCAGCCTGTAAGCTACCATGGAACTCAGGGATGTCGACCTTGAATCCCGCTTCCCAGTGACGGCGGCGATCTTGACGGTCGGCAAAAGGGTTGCCGTCGAGTGCAGAAGCAGTAGTTTCCGAACCCGAAGAGAGGTGTGGAGATGGCGGCGCTGGAGGTCACCAATTCTTTGTGTTAATTCCTCCACCAGAATCAGAATCGTGATTTCCTCTCGTTGACGCATGTCATCCAGGTTAGCATGAGCAGGACGTCTCCTTGGCGGCATTGTGCAAGAAACGCATCGACTCATCGATACCAATCTGATGCAGCGCACGTGATGGATAAAACGATAAAAGTATCAAACTCGTTGATTCAAAGAATACCCGAGGAATTGACACAGAGGGTTTGAGAAAAACTTCTCGATTTTCATTAATAATTCAAAAACTGCCAACTAACATACTTGGGAAGCAAATATATAAAGGAAATAAAGGGAGGATCCTAATGCAAAACAAATCCTAACAAAATAAATCCTAGTGCAAATCAAATCCTAACAACTGAGAATATCCTAGAAAGCAGGAAAGGATAATAATAAAAAGGAAACAACTCAACAATAAGATTTTATCTAATTAAAACAAGAAAAGATATTGTTGATTTGCTTTGGATTAACCACTTTGTGCTGCATAATTTTGCACCGCATCACACGAGCTACAACCTGACTCGCATTTTCTTTGGTCTCTTCCCTATATAGCAAGTTTCGCCTCTTCCAAATACTCTACGATAACATAGCAAAAGATGCCATCTTCTCCTTGTTTAAATGCTTCCATCCCTGCAAGAGAAATTCAATATAACCCTCTGCTGCAAGCATAAGAGGTTCCAAAAAAGGACATGATGCAACTTTTTTCGAGCACTCAACTGAGACCTTGATGAAGTTGTTTAGATCGTCTTTCAAATTCATCACTCTAAATTAACCCTTCTTCTCTTATGCGCTAATTGAAGTTAGAAAAATGTTGTTCTGTAAAACACCATTGACGATACGCTTGGTGTGAGTGTGCAAACCGTATCAAGTAACTCCAAAGTATCCTGAAGATGACTTGATGTTCAACCTCTTGCATCTAGTTTATAGAGATTGGTGGGGATGAATCAAACCTAAAGTTTAGTGTCTACACACGTTTTGGAGTCTTGGACAATTATCTTTTTTTTTGTTCTTCATTGCTGCAACATCATTATCTTCACATTGATTTTATATTTTCTGCTTGTTTACTCTTCTTAGTTGCAGTATCCTCATCACAAATTCACCAACACATATTACATTATAATATTATTTGAAGAAGTAATATAATGATTATCAAATTGCTAAAACATTATTGGATATTATTAGAGGATTAGTTTTTGTTAGTTAATTAATTGCTGAAGTGAGAGTTAGTTACACGTTGTTTCAATAAGTTGCATATAAATAGTAAATACAATTTTTACCATTCACTCATTTGTGTAATTAATTCAATATAATTATCTTTGATATTTTTTTCTCATTCCTCAGGCTAGCTTTCCAACTTACATTTTCCTTTCTCTCCGCGTTAGTGTGACATCTTGCATTGTCTTGCTGAATGAAAATTGGATCACATATCTCATTTCTTGGCCACTTTTCTTTTATTGAAGAAATAACCTTTTCAATTAGGAACATTCTACTAACTTCCCTATTCACAGAAATAATGGGTTTTGTTTCAATAGTACTTGCAACTCTATTCACATTGATCCTCTTTGCTGACTCTTTGGTGACGAAAGGAAAGACTCCTATTTTCTAGAGAAAGTTTCATTCCCTCCATCATCAAATCTTGGGCGAGCAGCTGCAACTAAGAACATTACCTTCCCAATAAAGTTTTTATTTTTGCAAGTGTGATGTGGCTCATCTTCTTCCGGTAGCATGGTTTGGAAAGTAGGATCATGTGGCATTGTACCATTTTCCAGCATTGACAAGCAAAACTTTAATCTAGCTATCTTGTTTTCTTCCTTCAAGAAAGGCTTAATCACATCTGAGTGGCTTCTTATAACTCCAAGCTTTTGAAACCTTAATAGTGACGACTTGTTTGTATTCAAAGCAGAGGCTAAATCTTGCAAGGTAGACATTTTTAGACAATGGAATTTGACGGAATTGAACCCTTTTATGTCCACAATTTTTTGTTTTTCTACGAGGCATATCGCCTATCTCTTTTGTTCTCCTCCAAATTAGTTAATGACAATATAGGAGACCGAATACAATGAAGCAACCAAATTTTAGTCCATTTTTTCAGTTTCCCATCATGGTTGTACGTACTGCAACTAGAGACAAGAGATGGCTCTATGGTCTTCGTTTCTTAAAAATTTACGTCTCCTGCATGTTCCTTGATATTCATATGCACATAGGAATGAGTTAAAGAGTGGGGGAAAATTTCAGAATTGGAAATTTAGTTTTAAAATATGAAATTTGCGTAATTGCTTTAGACTGCCAGAAGATCATTCGAGAGACCCATTCCTTTGGTGATATGATAAAGGCAGGCGCATTGATTTTCATTTTTATCAGCAATTATTTTTTCTTTTTTGTTAAACTTTTAATTCAGCTAAGCTTTTTCTATCTTCCTGGTGTTTGCTCAGCCACTAGTGCAATAATGGCATATGCCCTGGTGTCGTTTAAAAACTCAAAAACAATAATTAATTAAGTGAAAAAAAAATGATAAATCCCAATCATTTTAAGGTAATTTTGGGAAAACAATACACAGTGTTAACAAATTTAATATAACTAACTTAATTAACTAATTTTCCTAAGTGAAAAAAAAAATGATAAATCCCAATCATTTTAAGGTGAGGATGAATGCGGGTCTAACGGGAACTGCAATGGTGACTCCGCGATTGGACGTTTGGTTTCTGTGAGGGGGTCGATGAGGCTATGTGCGCGTTGGGTGTTGATTGTTGTTAACAAACCAATTTGTCTATATTTATAGGGCATTTTTAGTATCTAATTATACCATTTTGCACTAATTAATGCACAAAGATACTCATTTATGTCTTATTATGCAGAATTATCATGAAGACACCACTCGGAGCAAAAGATGCGAAAAAAGACAAAAAACTGGCTAGTTTTGGAGAGTTTTAGCATTATTGGACAAGCGGTACGGCCTGACCTACCAACGGTATGGCCGTACCTAGAGCAGACCCTCAGTAGGAGTGTACTCCCTCAGTTTGTACCACCTGACGCCGATAAAATAATCCAGTACGGCCATGCCAAAGGCAGTACGGCCGTACACAAGTGATGTCAGGGCAACATCACGCATGGGTACGGTCCAGTGTCATCAGCGAAGCTCAGTACGACCGTGTATATGTGCGGTATGACCATACCCCATCCCTGATCAGTGCAGATTTGAAGCCAGATAACCTAATTCGCAGCCTAGTCTATAAATAGGGGCTCTTAACATGTTACAAAGACCTTTTGACGAATTTCTGAGTCAAGAGCCCCTAATTGAGATCTAATAGCAAACCCTTGCCCATTCCATCGAATTTTTGTCTCATTGAAGCTTGGTACCATCTTGAATCGCTACCGGAGCTTGTGAGGACGCAAAGAACGTGCTTAAAGACCGTCGTCATACCGAAAGGGTGTCCCGGTTTAGAATTTATTCTCTTGTTATGGATTATTCTGATTTCATATTTAAGTCTATGTTATTATCATTAGTAATGAGTAGCTAAACCCATCATTAGGGGTGATAGGGGATCCTTTACAATACTCTTGATGTTTTGTTATTTAATTATATGAGTTTCTATTGATTGTTTGAGTATTTTATTCCTATTGTGCTTAATCCAATAAGGCCTGATCAACCTTTATCTAGTTGGCTTAATTGTGGTAACAGGATCATGATTAGTTAATGGAACCATAGGATAAAAGAACTCGCTTTATACACCGAATAGGTTAAAGCTTGTTTCTAATCAGTTATTAGATTAACAAATCCACCTGAACTTAATGCTCTTTCCCTTAGTTATCTTCCTGGACCAAACGGAGTAATTAGTTGGGAGAAAGACTATTGTACGCGAGGACGACCTCTAGTAATTTAGAGTGGGTGGTTAGTGCTCTTTCATGCCAGATAACTCTTATCAATTGATTAATGAACTCGATGGTAGAGTATTGGTGAACCCGGTTCCCCCTAGGTTTCTCATAACATTGTTAAACCGTTCTTGCATTTAATCTGTTATTGCTTTAATTTCGATTTCTTATTCTACTCGCTTAATTACAATCTTTGCTCGCCTAATAGAATAGAATCATACTAATTCACTGGTACTCGCTCATTCTTTGTGGGTTCAACATTCGGAGTCCTAATTATACTCCACTATTATTACGAGTTACGATCAGGTGCACTTGCCTGAGCCACAACAACTGTGTGAAGCAAAACAAGTTTCGGTCTAGCTGGGTAGAGGAGACGAAGAGGCACGTGTTTCACTTAAGTCACATTTTAATCTTAGCCATTTATTTTTTATCCGATGGCCGAACATAATTCCTCTCACTTTCACATAACAAACCCTTTTCTCACTGGATATGCCCCCCATTATCTAGCACTCTATAAGATAAAGTTCCCTGAATCGACATTTATTTGTTTATTTATTTTTGGGAACGTGACTCGACATTTATTTGATCATTAAAAGGATGGCATAATATATTTGAAAGACAAATGGCTGTTGAAAGATGGATTACAAATCGCCAGGTCCAGATGGATTTCATCCACTATTCTTCAAAAATCAATGGGATACGGTGGGACCTTCTATACATCAGTTTGTCACTGATTGTTTTGTCAATCCAGAGAAGATAAGTGAAGTCAATCAAACTTTCCTCACTTTAATTCCTAAGTGCAGTGAGCTGGCTTTTGTGACTCAATTACGCCCTATTGCATTTTGTAATGTTATCTACAAAGTGGTCACCAAAATAGTGGCTCAAAGATTGAGAGTTATTTTGCCTTATGTGGTTTCTACTACTCAAATGTTCTTGGTTTGCAGGAAACAATTCATACTTTAAATAATATGAAGGGAAAGAAAGGCTTTATGGTCATAAAGTTAGATTTAGAGAAAGCTTATAATCGCCTTGAATGGAATTTTGTTATGGATACTCTAGAGTTGCTTCATCTGTCTACTCAGCTTATTAATCTTATCAGATGGTGTATATCCTCAGCTTTTCTTAGTATTAATTGGAATGGAAATCAAACCCATTCTTTTCAATCTTCGAGAGGGCTTAGACAAGGGGACCCCATTTCTTCTTATATATTTGTTCTTGCGCTTGAAAGATTGGGCCATTGCATAAATGATAAAGTGGAGCATGGGAGTTGGCGGCCTTTGTCTTTCATTAGAAGTGGAGGTCCAAAATTGTCTCATATGTGTTTTGTTGATGATGTTGTGCTCGTTGCTGAAGCAAGTACTGACCAGGTTAGTCTGATTCGAAATGTGCTTGATGACTTCTGTGACAAATCTGGCCAAAAGGTTAACTTGAGCAAGTCCAAGGTGTTTTTCTCAAAAAATATTCCTGACACATTTGCTGCTATGATAAGTTAGCACCTTGGTGTTGAACAAACTCGGGACTTAGGAGTTTATCTTGGTGTTCCTATGTTGCATCAAAGAATTTCAAAAAACTCCTACATGTTCTTACTAGATAAGATGAGAAAGAAACTTACTACTTGGAAGGCTAATAATCTTTCATTTGCGGGTAGAGTCACCTTGGCTCAATCCTCATTATCTTGCATTCTAGGTTATGTCATGCAAACTTCTAATATTCCAATCTCTGTTTGTGAGGAGGCTGAGAGGATTTGTCGTAATTTTATTTGGGGCTCTTCTGCGAATCAAAGAAAAACTCGTGATTTCTTGGGATAAAATTTGTTGTCCTAAGGAGGAAGGTGGGCTTGGATTTCGATCGCTTAGAATGCTCAATAAATCTTATATGTGTAAACTTGCTTGACAACTAGTGGATAGTCCAGAAAAGTTGTGTAAAGATTATGAGAGCTAAATACCATTGTGGTTTTTTACCTATTCCAAACATTGCTTCTAGGAGTAATGCTTCCAATATCTGGCGATCAATTTCTTAGGCCTGGGAAGATGTAAAAACTAATATTGGTTGGGTAATTAATGATGATAAGGACACTAGATTTTGGAGAGATGATTGGATTCCAAATTGTGGCTGTCTTGAAGACTTTTTACTCGAACAATATTCCCGCAGGTGAGAGGGAGTTCTCTGTTTATCATTATGCTGAAGGAAGCAATTGGAATTGGAATTTGATAAATGATAGAGTGCCTAGTCCAGTTCGAGAGCTTATAGCTCTTGTTAAACCTCTCACTGCAGGTGATCCAGATATGCATTTTTGGAAAGGTTCCTCAGATGGCCAGTTTACTTTGAAGTCCATCTATAGCTTACTAAATTGTTCGAGTAAAAAGTCTTCAAGACAGCCACAATTTGGAATCCAATCATCTCTCCAAAATCTAGTGTCCTTATCATCATTAATTACCCAACCAATATTAGTTTTTACATCTTCCCAGGCCTAAGAAATTGATCGCCAGATATTGGAAGCATTACTCCTAGAAGCAATTGTCCAACCAATCTTTCAGCAGGTTTGGAAATGGCAAGGTCCTTCAAGGATTAAACCTGTTTTGTGGAAGCTAGCTCATGGATCTATGCTAACCAATGTGGAAACAGCACATGGAGGTATGACTACTGATGATTTATGTCCTAGATGCTTGAATCAGCCTGAATCTATCATGCATTTATTTAGAGATTGTGATGAGGTAAAAGATTATTGGAACAATTTCGTTTCAATTGATAACGTAAATTGGGCCAAATTCTTTAGTCTTGGTTTAAATGCTTGGATTGATTGGAATTTGAAGAAAAATTTTATTGATGGTGTTCCTTGGAATTGGTCAACTATCTTTGGAGTTTCATTATAGGCTATCTGGAAAGATCGCAACTCTCTAGTTTTTTTCTCAACAAACTGAGATGGGTACTCATTTGTTCCAAAAGGTGATTAACCAAGTGCATCAAATTGATAAAGAGTTTGCCTCCCCTCTTGCTTCAAGAGAAGATCCTAATAGTGTTGTTGATACTCATTGGCATAGACCACCTCCTGGCTTTGTATGTTCGGGTGGCTACTCCTCTTGTGGTGGTATTGCTAGAGATTCAAAGGGAAATTTTTTGAAAGCTTTCTGTTGCAAATTGGCTCCTAGCAATGCTTTACTAGCAGAGTTTTAGGCATGTTGTGTTGGAGTCAAATTCAAAGCTCCTTGTTAATATGATTCATAAGAAGATAGCTTCTAATTCTTCTCTTCAACCTCTTCTAAATGAGGTCCTTCATCTTATTAACCTTCCTCATTGGACAGTTTCTGTTAACCATATTCTTAGAGAAGCTAATGTGTGTGCTGATGCTTTAGCTTTGAAAGGACATTTTAGTGATTTTTCGCTTCAAATTTTTTAGGCACCTTTTCTAGTAATAGTTTGCTTGTTGACACTGATAAAAGGGGAGTTTGTTCCCCTATTGCTGCGTTGTAGGCTTTTTAGCCATTCCCTTTTTCAATCAAAAAAAAAAAGATCCATAGTAGTAATGGCATTTAATTATGATTCATGTTTTACCCCCACCATATAGTGATGTGTTATTTCATCATTAAGGAATAAAAAGAGGAAAATTTGTATGGGCAAATGGTGTATTTTATCTTGTATTTTTAAGACAAACTTTTTTTTTATTGATTCCTTAACCTAAAATGCAAACTTTTTTTTATTGATTTCTTAACCAACAGGGCTTTAGTTAGCAAACATCGTTATAAATTCCGAAACCTAACGTGTACAAAAGATGGAAGTTAGTGTAAATCAACCATTCATCTTATCCTACTTTAATGTTTAATCCTTTATGTATAACCTTTGGCTTCTTTCACATGGCATCCAAAATGCCATTGGGATGCAAATGTATCGGCATGCCCAGATTTATCATTAAATTAGTAAAAGAAGAAAATCAAATTAATTATTATAAAAATTGACCAGCCAAGATATGTAGATATATAAATTAAATCCTGAACAAGGAAAGTGTACAGGTTCAGCATGGGTGTGCTCTCTAGGCCAGCCAAGCCCCTAATGCCTGCTCCCAAAGTTCCACCATCTTTTCTTCTTTCTGGACTCACTTGAAGGTATATCTGGATATCAGTAAGGGTAATATATACATGATAAGGCAACCAATACCCAATATTTAGGATAAATAAATAAATAAGCCTCAAAATATCTATAGACAAGAGGGGGAAGGGAAATCAAAAAGAATTTCAACTGGCTGAGTTCAAGTCAATTACAATCATGAAGACAATAAAGGGTGCATTTGGATACTTTTTAAAAAAAAAAAAAACTTTTATGATATAAATGTTCTTTAAAGCTTTCATAAGCTACTTTTTTAACCTTAAGAAATGAAGAAACTTCTCTAAGGAAAATTTGTCTATTTTTAAGGTGCATGAGTGAAGTGGTATCCATCCTTGAATTTCAATGAATTACGGACATGTTATACTTCAAATTAAACTGAACTAAATTAAGGATAGATAGATCCTCTTTGGTGCACTTTGTGAATAATTGCTTTATGCTGAACTTTTTTTGTGTGGATATTTTGCATTATTTTAGAAAAAGCTCTATTTAGTTACCATAAAAAAATTCAAATATACACTTTTCATTAAAAAAAATGCTTTAAAAAAATTGTTTCAATCTAGTGATTGAAATGATTAGCCAGCTCTTTTCTGAAATGCAAAATTTGTAAAGTACCTCCTTGAGGATAAATGGAATTGTAATGCACCTCTGCCCAAAAACTGAGAAAAATCACTGCAACAAACGGACATATTAGCCAAGAAGAACAAAAAGCAAATATCCTAAAACAATTAATACCCAAGAAAAAGGCAAAGCTATTCGTGGTCCAAACAAACATACAAGTAAAATTATTAATATGATACAAAATAATGATACACGTATGGAAAATTTATTCAAACAATTTCTGCTGTCATATTTTGGATTTTCATCACAATAGAAACATACACATAAGCAACAGAATCATTCAGAACTATTGCATCTTGGAAAGCATGGCATTACTTTGAAAGGAAAAAAAAAAAAGAGAAGGTCAAATTATGGTAAAGGTTGAAAATGATTTCAAGAGACAATGTGACATGAACAGAGCATCAGGAAGGAAAAGAAAAAGATTAAAGAGAGGAGACCAAAAAGGAAAATGAAAATTTAGAATAGAATAAAGGAGAAGTCCTAGCAGAGGAAAAAATCAGCCTCCACTTGACCTCAGCTTAATTAAAAAAATGGCCTCTTCAGACTCATCACAAAGAAAACCAACCTCCTTTTGGCTTCTCAAAATGAGGAAGTATCTCTATGCAACAGGTGTCCTTGAAAGAAGTCATGACAAATATTCTCACACCATACTGGAGGAAAAAGGAAAAAATATTCACAAAGGTATTAATATAAGTGAAAAGGCATATCATTTCATAAAAAATTCCAAATACATTGTAAACTTAGCAATGATATCATCAACAGTTGAAATTGTGATTCAGGTAAAAAATTTAAATTACGGGAGACAGGGTTAACAAACTTTACTAGGCAACTACACCTAAAAAAATAATATACCCACACTTTTAATAATTTACTTTTTAAATATTACAAGCTTGCATGCAAGACTCTGTTTATTAACACCCTTGAAATATGAAGGGTATGACAGCAGAAACTATTACAACATCCAGCGAATGATTCATTTTATAAGTTGAGACAGTTTGGTTGTCCACAGCCAAATTCAGAAGAATTAGATATGATGAGTGTAACAGAATAATTGTTAAGCTAAAAGCTGAAACCAAACTTGAAACTTTCAAGCAACAGCTTGGGAAATTAAATGGTCACACTGTCAATTAATTATTTCTCCATATGTTTGGTAAAATATTTTGCTTTGTGGCAAATTAAAGAATAACAGGACAAGTGCTACAAAAAAGTTTATCGAAGAGTGATTAAGTTGTAAAAGTCATACCGAATCGGCAGCAGCTTGAAGAGTGACATGATCACCCCATTCTCCACTCCTAGTTGCATTTACAATAAAATTAAATGGACTTTTGGTTAGTAAAAATAACTAAACAAACATACAGAGAGGAAAAGAGAGAGATTTTTTACTTAGACATCTTGTCCAAATAGTCACCATATTCCATGGGAACATATCCATCATAAATCTCCGGATTAGATTTGAGCTGATTAAAAACATAATTCAACAATCAGAACCGAAGAACAATTGCAAAAAAGCAGAGCAGGTATTATAAGCCAGGCAAAAAAAAAAAAAAAGATAATCAATTAAACAACAAACCTGATTGACAACTTGTCTCCTCACAAACTTGTGGTGATCAGGTGCATGATACAATTGATCAGACAGTGCACGGAACTGTGGAGGAATGAAAATAAATAAATTATTATATGATTAAGTATAAAGTTGCTAATGAAAAATATAAATTATTATTGTGATTAGGGAAGTTTTCGAGGTTAGGTCAAGTAAGCAGTTACCTATATGCTTATCCAATATAGAGGACATAAGTGTTTTTGGCTGCTTAAAACCTGAGGCTGTGCGCTTACGAATTACAAGGGTAGAAATGGACAATGAAGATGGTGCACAATAGAGCAAACCCGACATCAAGGAACTAACGTGGGGGAGGAAAACTAGGAAACAATGGCAGACTACTATGGCTCAGAAACCTTTCAAAATTTAATTCAGAATACGGAAAACTAACTCCAACTCAAAATTTATATCCAGAGGACTTTCTCGATTACATAATAATAATTGATATTTCTCAATCCTGATCTAAACTTATGAAATCTACTTTGCCGCATGGTTCTTCAGAATATTGAAATGGAGAGAACAATAGAAGCAACGAACCTGGCAATTACCATCACCATGCACCTTGTGCTCCACAAAATCATATAATTGCAATCTGTTTAAAGATTTGCACAATTTAGTTTGACATGTTGATTATATGTCTGATTAAAGAAAATGTTTCAAGATGGAAAATTCTTTCAACCAGCCTAAATAATTCACAAATTGAATAAGGACAGAATAACCCAAAAGGAAGCCCATCTGTGACAATAGTTAAAGCTTGAAAAAACAAATAAAAACAAGCAGATCACAAAAATAAAAGAAATAGCAAATATTCAGTTACTGAAGAAAAACAAAACACATCATAGCAGCCATTATATTAAGTTTCTCAAAGAAACAAAAATGTTTATGACTAATACCTGTCCAGAAGCCTTTGATGATCTGAAGTTGCTTCATCAATTGAAGGAATTTCTCCATTAATTTTTGGAACATGCTACACAATAAACAGAAGGCAAGTTAGTTAAGCACCACAGTCCAATACATTTGTCATACAATTGGTCAAAATCAATGACCTTGTCAAAAAGCATGACATATGAAAGGCTGTAGGTTGAAAATATGACGACAAATTTCATCTTAGAAAAAGAAAAATAACAACAGAACTTGTAAAACTGGGTGCTTGAGAAACCATAGTGTAAGAACAGTAAAGAATTTCAGTATCTATTTTGTTCTACTGCCCAAAACAATGACCATGGCATATCAGAATAAAGTCATCACTGTGCATGAAAACTAATGAACTGTAGGACAAAATGTTTCAGCAACCCACAATTTAAAATTAAAAAAAATTATGACTTACTATAAAACCAATTAATTTAATAAGATGAAAATGTAGTCTAGAAAGAAAATTATCACTAGAAGTTTACAGAAATATAACATGGTGAATTAGCTGCTTAGTACCTAAATGAGTATTAATAAAAGGTCATAACTCAAGTATATCTATCTATTGCTTCAATAGCCGATCCAGAAAGGAATCTACGTGAGCAGATGAGGACATACAGGAATAGGGATCATTTGACTCAATCTCTTCCCTACTTCATCATCAAGTGGATAATTGTCGGTTAGCTCCAATGAGTATTCCTCTGTTTCAGGAGGACTAGAACATGAACTTTCTACATCACCAACTCCTTCTTGGGCATACTCATGACCTGCATGTGTAAAATATTTGATTGAATAAACCAACAAGAAGTTAAAAGATAAATCCCAAATATAACCAAGAAAAAGCTGTTTATGCCATAATAGTACCTCCTGAGCAATAATTGACCATTGAAGAATCATGCCAATCATATGCTGGCTCAGTCTGAGTAACATGAAACTGATCTTCACCTGCCTGTAAATACCTTGAAGATTCAGCAATCTCTAGCCGTGAAAATTCTTCTTGAAGAGCATGAGCAATGATCTCATCATTCTCTACATGGTTACATTCGTTATCATAATGGCTATGGAAGTAGTTTCCATTATAGATGTCACCGTCACCGGCATCTTCTTGAATTATGTTGCCATAGTACCCCGGATAACCAGGGTCACCATCAAGAAGATTAAGACCCCACTGATAAACATCATATAAAACCATCTTTAAACGTTAATGTTGACAAGAAATCTGAAACCTTTCGGACAACGTTGAAATGATGCCAAACCAGAAAGAATACACCTGTAAAAATAAGTAATCTGTCAATGAAGAGATTAAAGCATAAGAAGAAACTAAGACAACACTACAGCACACAACTAGTCAGGAAGAACTCATAACACGGAATACAGATATCAGTCCAGGTACTGTTTTTCAAAGTGCAACATTAAGGACCTAAATTGGAGGTGTAGATGCAGATCCTCAAGAATAGAGGCAAAATGACCAAATAAAATGCAACTCTCACCTCTTGTATAATTTATTAAACTCAATATGAGAACTGTTCATAACAATTTGCACATCTAAATTGTCATATAAACACACACAAGCCCTTCACATTTGATACATGAATGGTAGGTTGCTTCGATTTTTGCATTTTCATGCTTGAAAATTGAAACACAAAATTTTCCTCCACATTAAATTGGATCACTTGAGATTCTCCATTAAAAGTCAAAACACAATCCACATGCTCTAGCATGACTGGCAGAAGAAGAGGCAGCTACCTTTCACATACATAGTGAAGGAAAGTTAAGGCAACCGAAGTAATAACCAAGCGGGCATAGTACTATATAATAGTATATAATCCGAAGCCCCCAACCCCACCCCCTTTCCCTTATAAAAACCAAAGTAAAAGCATTCTCCACGTTCAACTCCATTGGTAATATATAATCATACTAGGAAACCTTCCCAGATGTTAGTCAAAATAAAGAGTTAGCGATTACTAACTTGAATTCATAAAAGTATTATATGTTAATTGCTTTCAACTTTCAACACATCCCAATATTATTATATCATCAATCATCAAAGAAAACGTCCACTTCGCATAAATAAATAAAAAATTACAACACAAAGTAGAATCCGTCTACTTCGTTATTTTTGAGATCAAACAAAAAACTATTACCCTCCACTCCAGTTCACCCAACCCATATTACCCCTTACACTAATCCAAAACAAACCAAACCCCAGTTAAACATGCTCTAGCTAAAAAGTTTTCAACTTTGAATAAAGCATGAAGTAATCCAATTACATGCAGAGACAAATCATTGAAGATGGAAAAAGAAATTTAAAAAATAAAAATAAAAAAAAGAGTGAAGAACTTATTACTCTCCCACCTTTGATTCAGCACCAACTGAATTCAGAAAGCGAAACTGCAGAGAGGAAGAGGAAGAAGAAGAAGAAGAAGAAAAAAGGGTTGTTGTGGAGAAATCATTGTTGGAACAGAGAAGGTACAATTGCAATAGATGACGACGATGGATGCATTGAATTGAATGAATGAATGAATGAATGAATATTTATGATTTTTGATACGAATAAATAAAAATATGGAAAATTATTATATGTAAAAAACAAAAAAGGCGCACCTTAATTCACGCGCTTTTATACGGTTCGCCACGCCGTTGGTGTGGGGCGATTGTATTTGAAGCGCTGGGTTTTGTTTTAAGCGCCATTAATCCTCAAAATTTCCGAACGATTGCGTCTCCGAATTTTAGTACTAAAAAGTATTACTAAAAATGAGTTCAATAAAAAAAAAATCATTTTAAACTATTTATAAAAAAGAGCATTTTAAACGGAGTACTATTCATGCATATAACTTTCACGAAAATTTTTAAATACTACTAGTATCAAACAACATTTTTCCCCTTAGATTGCTTTTTTGGACAAGTGACCGTTCATTAAGGGGCGGGGTTGGGTTAGAATGGAATCTGATTGTGAAAAGAAAATGACGACTCAGATCGGTTGCTCAGTGAAGAAGGCAGAGAATCAACGTCTGTGATTGGTGCAGGATTCTCACAAATTTGCTTTAAAAAAATAGTACCATCTCAAATTATTTTGACTAAAACACAGAGATTAAAAACACTATTTAACCAATTTAATTTGTCTAAAAAGTGTGTTAGTTTTTCTATACTACCCTTTAATTAATGAGACAAAATCTTTAATATTTCACTTTGATTTTTCATCTTTTCAAGACTATCTAGGAGTATTTTTGTAAGGAATTAATTAATACATCTTGTAAATAGTAAAGGGGCTTATATTTTGGGACAATTTTTTTTTACAAAGGGGGCTTATAATTTGGGACGGAGGTAGTATTAATTAATTACTCCCTCTGTCCCGTAATATATGTCATAGTCGAACAAATCATACAGTTTAAGAAAAAACAATAAATGAAAGAGAGAGAAAATGATAATTTTACCAAAGTAACCCTATTAACTATTTGTGTATTAACTATTCGGGATATTGGTCACTTAAGTCCTTAAAAGTGTGACTCGGTGTCACTTTAGTCCCTGAAAGCATGTAAACTCCAAAATAGTCCATGTAAGTGTGCTCCGTCAGTCACTTTGGTCTCTACCGTTAACAATTTCATTGACTCCGTAAGTAGTTAGTCACATTGGTCCCTGAAAGTGTAACTCGGTGTCACTTTAGTCCCTGGAAGAGTAACAACTCCAAAATAGTCCCTGAAAGTGTTATATGTTTGTCACTTTGGTCCCTACTATTAGTCATTTGATTGTCTCTCGTTCCAAAATAATGGCTAACGATAGGGACCAAAGTGACAAACGTAGAACACTTTCAAGAATTATTTTGGAGTTTATATGCTTTCAGGGACTAAAGTGACACCGAGTTACACTTCCAGGGACTTAAGTGATCAATACCCCTTAACTATTCTCATAAACACAAAGTGGAGTACTTGAGAGTATAGTTGACAAACAAACATTTAATTTTGTATTAAAAATTGAAAATGACATATATTTTAAGATAATTATTTTTGATAAATATGACATATATTTCGGGACGGTGAGAGTCCAGTTATGTGGTCTTTTCATTTCATTTTGGGTGTATTTTGAAAAATTCTCCTTTTTGCTGAAAGGTCAGCTTTCCATTACGAGAGCGGAAATCCAGCACATCGGTTTCGCGCTTTTGTATCATGACTTAGTACGTAAGTCTTTTCTACATTGTTCATGTTTTGTTTTTTATTGACGTGCATGTGTTTCATTTTGCTTGCACATTAATCACTAATGCTGTCTTTGGAAATTTTGTTAGGCGAGAATAGTTGCTTTCACTTGTATGAAGTAAATGGAATAACTTTGTTTTCATTGGTTGATTGAGTATTAAATGGGAGGGATGTCAATTTTTTGTTTTCTTATGTAATTTTAAACGAGGTAGGATTGGTCCAAGTCACTTACCTTATTTAATATTTTTTAAAAGATGAATGCTACGAACACTCTCTCTTAAACACTCTCTTAATGATTGGGCCACGTCACACTTTTTTTCCAAAATCAACCATTAGATTGAAAGTTGCTACTATATAGATCATTTTTAAAAATTTTAACATTAATATATAATCATTTGCAATATCATTCATATGCGTCAAGATTAACGTTATTTGTAATTACACTGTTGACGTTAATCTTGAAGCATCTTAATGACATAGTAAATGATCATAAATTAATGTTAAAATTTACAGATATGATCTACATGATAGTAGCTTTCAATCCAATGGTTGATTTTGAAAAAAAAAAGTGTGACGTGGCCCAATCACTGAGAGAGTGTTTAAGAGAGAGTGTTAGAGAGAGTGTCCGTAGCATTTGTAACGACCTGTTTTCGGACCGCTACTGAACTACAACTAACCCTGTATGCGATGGATTTTTAAACGGTACTCTTGTGTCCTTCAGAAAATACGGTATATTTTTTTTTAAACAATAGTGCACGTGAAGCACACACAGAGTACTTACAGCGTTTCGAAACATGGTGCAACTAGGACACAAGTTACGTACTGGAAATGCATACACACATAAACATATATAATCAATATACACAGTACGTACAAAATAAAGCAGAGTAGAAATGTATGAGAGAATACACATATGATATGACGACCCTCGCGAGAGTAATCATACCCTGGGGGTACTCCCGGCAGACACCCATGCAGGGGGCTGCTCCAAAAGTAGAACCACTAGTCTACCCTGTCTCAGCAAAACATCACTATCCTGACTGGTCACCAACTAACTGTACACAAAAGATATATATACTACAGTCATCCAAAAAAAAGAAACATCACAGCAGTCAGAGAACGCAACATCTACAAATCACTATCCAGGTCCTCCGATGGGTCATCCTCCTCCTCGTCCTCCATCGGATCCTCGCCTGTCAAATCGATGAAGGGTGTCGCAGCTGGTACGTCCTCTGGCACATCACTCGGCACGTACTCTCCTGCAGTCGCATCATCATCAGGTCGTGCACCTAGACAGTCTGCCTCTCCACACACCGCGCAAACAGGGGTGGATCCACTGGTGGGGTGGGAATCCTATCAACAGAAGGAGAACTCGGACCTACTGGAAGACTCTGAACAGCAGCTGCCCTCGAGGTAGACGCTCCTGCAGATCCTCGCCTAATCACGCTCTTACGAGCGGTCCATCTCACCCTCGGTCCTCGACCACGTCCTCGTGACAAAATCCTGGAAACCGTCGCTCTAGGAATTTCTGTCGGTCCCTCTGGAGACGAAGAAGAGGCCGGCATAGCCCCCTCCCACTGGGTAGCCCTCCAAGCATCAATCACCTGCGTAGTCCGAATCGGGAAACTCACTGTACTTCGCGACACCTCCTGCCTCACAACCATACTGTCCTCCCTGAAAGTCTGTACAATATCCCCTGTATATACAACACGGCGGGAGATGGGATCAAACTCCATCGTCGTGGGTTGCTTGATGTCGAGGAAATCAAAGATGATCTCTGACGATGTCCGCATCGCCGGATTCGGTATGCTCTTCTCCATCACCTGGGTAGCCATCATGAATAGAAGGTACCACGGGAAAGGGTCAACTTCTCAACAAATCAAATATAACAATTCACAAGCAGTAAGCAAACAACAATGTATGTAGTTCACAAGGTTTAGTTCAAAATTCTCGTTCACGACTCGACTCACGACTCAACTCACGACTCATTTTCTCTCGACTCGACAATTTTCCGGAAAGCAGACGCCGACCCATCCACTGAATACCAGTCGTAGCTTTGGGTCTTCGCTCTCCCTAGGACATTCAGCTCCGGTTCCTTAACGCTGCGACGCCTAGCTAATCCACCATGAACAAAGGGGACCTAGCACCCTCAGTTGTCCGGCTCATAGCTCAAAAATGTCTCGACGACTCGACAAAGCTCTCAGACTCGATGAACAATTCGCCGCATACGATATTCAAAGAGTTGTACGCAAGATTATTCGACCGCATATCAAATAATAAGAGCATGCTTAATATGAAGAAACGCAATTCAACAACTTAAGCAATAAAAGCAGTTTGCATGGAGAAACGCAATTCAACAAGCAATACGCAATTCGCAGCATGCATTCAATCTCATATTAAATAATTGCACAGCTCAACAACCAATCATTGAATCCATCCCTCTGCAACTCGATGGAGTTCACAGAGAGGAACAAACAAGTGTGGGGGGTTGGGGACAGCTGCCAACCACTTGCAGACAAGCCCACTAAATAATCAGTATATCAAAAAATAAAACGAAGGGGTACAAGACCCTCACTTCGAACCCTGAGGTTCTCAGACTTCTTCGTATAAATTCTTGAAATTAAGTTCCTATCGTATCTAAAAGTTGCCCTTACCACAGGCTGTCGTTAACGTAGCTCCGACTTCCTCAGGTCCACGTCGCTCGGTCTCCGGTAATACGATCCCTATCACCACGAGCAACTTAGCACATTCTATAAATATTAACTTAAACTTAGGCTCTCAACCTAGCCCTTTTTCTAACCAAGCATCCACTAAAGAATTTAGTTCTAACTACTAGAAAACAAATAAGGGTTTTGAACCAAAAATCACTTTTCTTAGAAATTAACTAACACATAACACTTTAACTTAAGAAAATGCTAACTTTTAAAGAACCCTTTTTTCTTGAAACCTTAAGCATAACACATAATCAATTAATCACTTTGCATAAAGTTTCTAAGGCCTAAACATAACACATTCAAGCATTACATTCAAGTTCACAAATAAAATCTTCCTTCCACACCCTTTAAAGGCCTCTCGGCCACAACTCCCTTTTTCTATAAATTTTTTTTGCAAAAACTCCTTTTTATTACTACTAACATTTTCAAGCCAATCAACCACATTTAAAGGCAACAAACATTAATTCTTATCTAGACATCATTCACACACACATTTGAAACATGTTGTAAAACATTTTCTAAATCAATTTTCATTCCAAAACTCAATTCTTGTAATCATTAAATTCACCAAACATGCTATACATCAATCAATACATGGGTTAACCATTTAAACTAGATTACCAAGTTCCCAAAAACTCATTTTCAACTTTTTCAAGAATAGGTTTTTCCCAAAATTTCTTTCAATCAACCAAACCCCAATTTCAAGAATCCTAAAGCATTTAACACATTGCCCTTATCTTGCTAAAAGTCATGTTCATACCAAACTAAGATTTAAAGAACAACCTATTCATGCTCCACATGTCAATCTAGTCCTTCATAAACTAGCTTTTGCATAAAACATAACCTTCACTCAAGCTAGCTCATGCATACAAGTTCTAATAACCTTAAAAATAATTCTAATCACTTTGTTAAACATCTAACACATAACTAAAAATTACATCCCCATGTTCTCGTAGTTCAAGAATTGAAAAAATGCTAGAACTATCATGTTACACCTAATTAATTTAAACAACCACTTCAATCAACACATATTCAATCCCAATAACACAATTAAATCACTCAAGGCATGTTATTCATCAATTTAACACATGATTCAACAATTAAAACCTACATTTCCCTTACTTAAAGAATAGGTATCAACCCTTAAATTACAAGTTAAGCATGCCAATTTCAAAACTACTACTCAAACAATCATCAAACAACTTCTAATAACTCAATGAAACAACCAATTGCTTGATTCAAGTGAGGATCACACAACTTCCCTCTTTTCACCCCCTTAGGGTTTTGCCCTTGAGCTCAAGAAAAGGGGTTGAGAGTGTTTCATCTCCTCTTGATCATAACCAAGCAACAAACAACATCAAACAAGCAAGAAAAACAAGATTGGAAAGCAAAATCACAAGAAGCAAAAAAAAAGGGAGGGGGCGCGATTTTGTACAGTAAAATGGAGAGGAAAAATTGATTCATTGGGATGAAGAAGAACTATGTAGAGGTGAAGCTTTGGAACAACTTTGATGAATGTTGCAAGTTGGAAAACTCAAAGGAATGGAAGAAAATGGCTATGGAAGTCTTGGCTTTCTCAAGAGAAAAATGAAGAAGAAGATGAAGTATGAGAGAATGAGGGGGGGTCACGATGGGGGCTGCATATAGCCCTCATTTCATTTCTTTTATAATAATAAAAAGTAAGCATAGTTAGTAAGAATAGTTTAATAAAAGGGGTTTTCAAATTAAGCACACAACTAATGACACCTAGCAACTTTATGAGATACTTATCACATCATCTAATCATACCCATCTAATCTCACATCTCTAATGATTACCCTCTAGTCTAGAGTCTTAAGATTTAAAAACACGGCGACGAGAAACCGAAAAACCGATTTATTTCTTGCCGGAAAAATCCCGAAAAATTAATTCGCGAGGCATTAATTCTTCGCGTGATAATATTATTTCATAAATAATAAAAATAACAACAATCACTCAAAAATAGTCTCAACAAGTTACGATTCGATTTTCATCGAAATCGGAGTTCATTTAAAATTTTATCTGCGGCGAAACTGTCGGGCGATTCGAAACGCGACGAAACTTCTTTAGAATTTTTCGATGATATTCGAACCGTGAATTAATATAAAATATTAACTCTCAAGTATAGTTTGATCTTGATTTAATTAATTCACTTACTTAGAGAACAAGAAATTGTTTTATTATAGCGTAAATACGACAAAAATACACTAAATAACGCTATATTAACGTATCGTGAAAACACGCGTGTTACAATACTCCCCCTCTAAGAATAGTTTCGTCCTCGAAACTATGGGTGAGTTACGTACCATGGAAAAGTTCTGGATACTGATTCTTCATCTTCTCTTCCAGCTCCCAGGTAGCGTCTCCGGTCTTCGGGTCCCATATAACCTTAACCAGTTATATCTCCTTGTTCATTAACTGTTTAGGCTTTCGGTCTACAATCCTTGCAGGTGACGCTTCGAAAGACAGGTCATCCTTCAGTTGGATCACATCCGGTTCGATGACATGAGAAGGGTCAGAGACATATTTTCGCAACTGCGAGACGTGAAAGACATCATGAATGTTTGATAAGAAAGGTGGCAAGGCAATTTGATAGGCCACTGGGCCGATACGATGGAGAATCTGATAGGGCCCAATGAATTTAGGAGTAAGTTTCTTGGATTTGATCGCTCGACCAACTCCAGTAATAGGGGTAACTCGGAGAAATACATGTTCCACTTCTTCAAACTCCAGCAGTCGGCGTCCCTGGTCTGCGTAGCTCTTCTGTCGACTCTGAGACGTCCGCATCCTATCTCTGATCAGTCGGATCTTCTCGATAGTCTGTTGGATCATGTATGGTCCCATGACAGAACTCTCGCCATTCTGGTACCAACAAAGAGGTGTCTGACACTTACGTCCATACAACGCTTCATATGGTGCCATACCGATACTCGCGTGGAAACTGTTGTTATAGGTGAACTCCACCAGCAGTAAGACATCGTCCCAACTCCCTCTGTGATCCAAGGTGCACGCTCGTAATAAATCTTCCAGTGATTGAATCGTTCTCTCAGTCTGATCGTCGGTCTGGGGGTGGTATGCTGAGCTAAGTTTGAGTTTGGTTCTCATTGCTTCTTGTAGCTCCTTCCAAAAATGAGATGTGAACTTCGGGTCTCGATCGGAAACGATAGAAGAAGGTACACCATGTAGACGCACAATCTCTACGATGTAGATCTCTGTTAGCTTCTCTACATTGTATGTCGATCTCACTGGCAAGAAATGTGCCGATTTAGTCAATCGATCGACGATTACCCAAATCGAGTCATGCTTCCTCTGCGTTCTCGGCAATCCCACGACGAAATCCATAGAAATTCTATCCCACTTCCACACTGGTACATCGAGCGGTTGTAGCATCCCTGCTGGTCGTTGATGCTCTACCTTCGCTTTCTGACAAGTTAGACAGGAAGCCACATACTCTGCCACTTGCTTCTTCATTCCAGGCCACCAAAAATGCTTCTTCAAGTCCTGATATATCTTCGTAACTCCCGGATGAATACTCAAACTACTCTTGTGTGCCTCGTCGAGAATCAACTTCCTCAGCTTAGCTACGTTGGGTACACAAACACGTCCACTGCATCTCAAGATGTTGTCTACTCCAACCTTGAACTCTGTTGCTTTTCCTCGCGCCATAAGCTCAACCTTCTCTTGAAGTAGCTTGTCGTGAGCTTGATGTTCCCTAATCTCCTCCAATAGTCCGCTAGAAATGGTAAGCATTCCAAACTTCAGCTTTCCTGGTGACACTTCCACGCTCAACTTCAAGTCTCGAAACTTCTCTAGCATCTCCAACTCCTTGATCATCATTGCTAAAGCTAAAACGCTTTTCCTGCTTAGTACATCAGCTACCACGTTCGCCTTCCCCGGGTGGTATTCCAAAGTAAAATCATAGTCCTTCAGAAATTTTGTCCATCTCCACTGTCGCATGTTGAGCTCCTTCTGATCAAATAAGTACTGCAAGCTCTTGTGGTCGCTGTACACGGTGAATGTGCTCCCATAGAGGTAGTGCCTCCAAATCTTAAGTGCAAAAACCACTGTAGCAAGCTCCAAATCGTGCGTAGGGTAATTCCTCTCGTGACTCTTGAGCTGTCTCGAAGCATAAGCCACAACTTTCTGATGTTGCATCAGCACGCATCCTAAACCTTGGTGTGACGCATCGCAAGAAACCTCGTAAGGTTCTTCTGGTCGGGGTAGAATCAACACAGGTGCTGTTGTCAAAAGCTCCTTCAGTCTCCGGAAACTGGATTCGCACTCTTCCGTCCTAGCAAACGGTTGATCCTTCCTTGTAAGCCGTGTGAATGGTGCGACAATCTTCGAAAACCCTTCGATAAACCTCCGGTAATAGCCTGCTAAGCCCACGAAGCTCCTGATATCTGTCACGGTCTTCGGCTGTTCCCATGCTAACACAGCTTCTATCTTAGCTGGATCCATAGCTATTCCATCTCTAGTTATCACATGCCCGAGAAAGTTCACCTCTTCAAGCCAGAATTCACACTTAGAAAGGTTAGCATAAAGCTGCTTCTCTCGGAGTATATGCAGTACTTGACGTAGATGCTCTTCGTGCTCCTCTCTATTCCTCGAGTAAATCAAAATGTCGTCGATGAACACTACCACAAACTGATCCAAAAATGGATGAAAGATCCTGTTCATGTAGTCCATAAACACTGTTGGTGCGTCCGTCACCCCAAAAGGCATCACTAAATACTCGTAGTGACTGTATCTCGTCCTAAAAGCGGTCTTGGGAATATCCTCTTCCCTCACTCGAATCTGATGATAACCTGACTTTAAGTCAATCTTGGAAAATATCGCAGCTACCCGTAGTTGGTCCATCAAATCATCGATGCACGGTAGCGGATACCGATTCTTGACAGTAACCTTGTTGAGTTGGCGATAATCCACGCACAATCTTGATCGTCCATCCTTCTTCTTCACTAGCAATACTGGGCTCCCCATGGCGACACGCTTGGTCGTATGAACTGCTTCGACTCTAAGTGCTCAATCTGAGACTTCAACTCCTTCATCTCGGCTGGTGACATTCGATAGGGCGCTATTGAGATTGGTCCTGTTCCTGGAAGCAAATCAAGGAAAATTCGATTTCCCTTGCTGGCGGTAGTCTTGGCACATCTTCCGGAAAAACATCGACAAAATCGCAAACCACATGAACATTCTTCAACTCGAGCTCTTGAGAAACTTCTGAACTAGCTAAGTACATGTATTCATGAGTCCCCTCTTTCAATGAAACACCAATGTGATTAACAGATAGGTAGTTGGAAATTCCGAGATCGGGAAAAACCACGGTTTTTCGGGCACAGTCCAAAAGGACATGGTGGTGAGACAACCAATCCATCCCGAGAATGACATCTAGACCCTTAAGTGGTAAGCAGACCAAATTAACCACAAATTTTCTACCCTGAATGACCACTACACAATTAAGGCATGCAGTGTTGGTAACTAAGCTTTTAGCAGCTGGGGTAGTAACTACCAGCTTGAATGGTAAAGCAGTAACAGTCAACTTTAAACGGTCTACACAGTCTGAGGAAATAAAGGAATGGGTTGCACTCGAATCAAAAAGAACGGTTAGGGGTTTACCCTCAATCTCACATTCTCCTTGGATGAGGCCATCAGCTTGCTCTGCTTATTCTCCACTCATACAGAAGACTCTGCCTTTAGCCATTGGGCGTTTTCCTTTAGCCTTTGCTGCATGCATTGCCGGTTCAGCCTTAGGTGTCGGACAATCCTTGGCGAAGTGCCCCTGCTTCTTGCAGTTGAAGCACACATCTTCTTTCTGGACACAGTTGCTTGCATAGTGTCCCGTCCTTCCACAATGATAACAGGTCACATCGGTACCAGTCTGACTTCCGCTCCTCGCGTTCTGGGCCATCGGGCGATATTGTCCCCTGCTGTTGTTCCCTTGGGGTCGGTTGTAGGGCTTCTTCTACTGCTTTCCCTTTTGTGCAAACCTCTGTCCCGTGCTATGAGGTCTCATCAGTCCACCTGGGCCAGTTTTCTTCTTGTGGCTCCTCATTCCTTCTACCTCAACACAACGATCGATCAACTCTTGGAGATTCTTGATCCTCAGTGACACCACTGACTTTTGAATATCAAACCTCAACCCTCTCTGAAATCTCCCACTCAGCCATCCTTAGTCAGTTCGGTCGCGAAATGGACTGAAGTACCTAGCAAGTGATTCAAACTTCGCAACATATTCGGACACCGTCATGCTGCCTTGTTGTAGTCGAAGAAACTCCTGTTCTTTCTCCGCCCGTGTTGTGTCAGGAAAATACTTGTCCAAGAATCTTCCGCGGAAAACCTCCCAGTTTATCTCACGATGCTCCGCAGTCAATGATTGCTTCACACCCTTCCACCAATACTCGGCATCCCCTAGCAACAAGTTGGTGGCATAGTCTACCTTCACATTGTTTGGGCAATGAAGTGCCTCAAAAATCTTATCGATCTCTTGCATCCATAAATCAGCTTTGTCCGGGTTTGGCTCGCCATAGAACTTCGGTGGGTCATGCTTCCGAAAGTTCGCCAATCCCCTCGCTTCAGCATTCCGTTCAGCTCTCTGCTGTTGCTGCAAGTTCTGTTGGGCCAATGCCGCTGTCTGCTGGGCCATCGCATTACACTGTTGGGTTGCAGCAGCTGATTGCTGGGCCATGGCCGCCACCATTTTTGTCATAGCCTGAATCGCTCGTTCCATGTTGGAGTTATCTGATCCGGTTGAGGGGTCTCTGCGAGGTGGCATTAGATTTCGAAAAATCCAAAACCTGCCAGAAACTCACAAACAAGTGATGTGTTAACACACATTGCTTCAATCAAGAAACAATTCAAACCATTTACAAACAACTGCTTCACTTAGCAAACAACAACAATACAAAACAGCTAATCACACCAACAAGCACAACCCGACACGGTGACCAGTTCCAACTTTCATATGCACAGTCCGGTTAGAACCAACTTGCTCTGATACCACCATTGTAACGACCCGTATCCGGACCGCTACTGAACTACAACTAACCCTGTATGCGATGGATTTTTAAACGGTACTCTTGTGTCCTTCAGAAAATACGGTATATTTTTTTTTTAAACAATAGTGCCCATGAAGCACACACAGAGTACTTACAGCGTTTCGAAACATGGTGCAACTAGGACACACGTTACGTACTAGAAATGCATACACGCATAAACATATATAATCAACATACACAGTATGTACAAAATAAAGCAGAGTAGAAATGTATGAGAGAATACACCTATGATATGACGACCCTCGCGAGAGTAATCATACCCTGGGGGTACTCCCGGCAGACACCTACGCAGGGGGCTACTCCAAAAGTAGAACCACCAGTCTACCATGTCTCAGCAAAACATCACTATCCCGACTGGTCACCAACTAACTGTACGCAAAAGATATATATACTACAGTCATCCAAAAAAAAGAAACATCACAGCAGTTAGAGAATGCAACATCTATAAATCACTATCCAGGTCCTCCGATGGGTCCTCCTCCTCCTCGTCCTCCATCGGATCCTCGCCTGTCAAATCGATGAAGGGTGTCGCAGCTGGTACATCCTCTGGCACCTCACTCGACACGTACTCTCCTGTAGTCGCATCATCATCAGGCCGTGCACCTACACAGTCTGCCTCTCTACACACCGCACAAACAGGGGGTGGATCCACTGGTGGGGTGGGAATCCTATCAACAGAAGGAGAACTCGGTCCTACTGGAAAACTCTGAACAGCAGCTGCCCTCGAGGTAGACGCTCCTGCAGATCCTCGGCTAATCACGCTCTTACGAGCGGTCCATCTCACCCTCGGTCCTCGACCACCTCCTCGTGACAAAATCCTGGAAATCGTCGCTCTAGGAATCTCAGTCGGTCCCTTTGGAGACGAAGAAGAGGTCGGCATAGCCCCCTCCCACTGGGTAGCCCTCCAAGCATCAATCACCTGCGTAGTCCGAATCAGGAAACTCACTGTACGTCGCGACACTTCCTGCCTCACAACCATACCGTCCTCCCTGAAAGTCTGTACAATATCCCCTGTATATACAACACGGCGGGAGATGGGATCAAACTCCATCGCCGTGGGTTGCTTGATGTCGAGGAAATCAAATATGATCTCCGACGATGTCCGCATCGCCGAAATCGGTATGCTCTTCTCCATCACCTGGGTAGCCATCATGAATCGAAGGTACCACGGGAAACGGTCAATTTCTCAACAAATCAAATATAACAATTCACAAGCAGTAAGCAAACAATGTATGCAGTTCACAAGGTTTGGTTCAAAATTCTCGTTCACGACTCGACTCACGACTCATTTTCTCTCGACTCGACAATTTTTCGGAAAGCAGACGCCGATCCATCCACTGAATACCAGCCGTAGCTTTAGGATCTTCGCTCTCCCTAGGACATTCAGCTCCGGTTCCTTAACGCTGCGACGCCTAGCTAATCCACCATGAACAAAGGGGACCTAGCACCCTCAGTTGTCCGGCTCACAGCTCAAAAACGACTCGACGACTTGACAAAGCTCTCAGACTCGATAAACAATTCGCCGCATACGATATTCAAAGAGTTGTACGCAAGATTATTCGACCGCATATCAAATAATAAGAGCATGCTTAATATGAAGAAACGCAATTCAACAACTTAAGCAATAAAAGCAGTTTACATGGAGAAACACAATTCAACAAGCAATATGCAATTCGCAGTATGCATTTAATCTCATATTAAATAATTGCACAGCTCAACAACCAATCATAGAATCCATCCCTCTGCAACTCGATGGAGTTCACAGAGAGGAACAAACAAGTGTGGGGGGTTGGGGACAGCTGCCAACCACTTGCAGCCAAGCCCACTAAATAATCAGTATATCAAAAAATAAAACGAAGGGGTACAAGACCCTCACTTCGAACCCTGAGGTTCTCAGACTTCTTCGTATAAATTCTTGAAATTAAGTTCCTATCGTATCTAAAAGTTGCCCTTACCACAGGCTGTCGCTAACGTAGCTCCGACTTCCTCAGGTCCACGTCGCTCAGTCTCCGGTAATACGATCCCTATCACCACGAGCAACTTAGCACATTCTATAAATATTAACTTAAACTTAGGCTCTCAACCTAGCCCTTTTTCTAACCAAGCATCCACTAAAGAATTTAGTTCTAACTACTAGAAAACAAATAAGGGTTTTGAACCAAAAGTCACTTTTCTTGGAAATTAACTAACACATAACACTTTAACTTTTAAGAAAATGCTAACTTTTAAAGAACCCTTTTTCTTGAAACCTTAAGCATAACACATAATCAATTAATCACTTTGCATAAAGTTTCTAAGGCCTAAACATAACACATTCAAGCATTACATTCAAGTTCACAAATAAAATCTTCCTTCCACACCCTTTAAAGGCCTCTCGGCCACAACTCCCTTTTTCTATAAATTTTTTTTGCAAAAACTCCTTTTTATTAATATTAACATTTCCAAGCCAATCAACCACATTTAAAGGCAACAAACATCAATTCTTATCTAGACATCATTCACACACACATTTGAAACATGTTGTAAAACATTTTCTAAATCAATTTTCATTCCAAAACTCAATTCTTGTAATCATTAAATTCACCAAACATGCTATACATCAATCAATACATGGGTTAACCATTTAAACTAGATTACCAAGTTCCCAAAAACTCATTTTCAACTTTTTCAAGAATAGGTTTTTCCCAAAATTTCTTTCAATCAACCAAACCCCAATTTCAAGAATCCTAAAGCATTTAACACATTGCCCTTATCTTGCTAAAAGTCATGTTCATGCCAAACTAAGATTTAAAGAACAACCTATTCATGCTCCACATGTCAATCTAGTCCTTCATAAACTAGTTTTTGCATAAAACATAACCTTCACTCAAGCTAGCTCATGCATACAAGTTCTAATAACCTTAAAAATAATTCTAATCACTTTGTTAAACATCTAACACATAACTAAACATTACATCCTCATGTTCTCATAGTTGAAGAATTGAAAAAATGCTAGAACTATCATGTTACACCTAATTAATTTAAACAACCACTTCAATCAACACATATTCAATCCCAATAACACAATTAAATCACTCAAGGCATGTTATTCATCAATTTAACACATGATTCAACAATTAAAACCTACATTTCCCTTACTTAAAGAATAGGTATCAACCCTTAAATTACAAGTTAAGCATGCCAATTTCAAAACTACTACTCAAACAATCATCAAACAACTTCTAATAACTCAATGAAACAACCAATTGCTTGATTCAAGTGAGGATCACACAACTTCCCTATTTTCACCCCCTTAGGGTTTTGCCCTTGAGCTCAAGAAAAGGGGTTGAGAGTGTTTCATCTCCTCTTGATCATAACCAAGCAACAAACAACATCAAACAAGCAAGAAAAACAAGATTGGAAAGCAAAATCACAAGAAGCAAAAAAAAGGGAGGGGGCGCGGTTTTGTACAGTAAAATGGAGAGGAAAAATTGATTCATTGGGATGAAGAAGAACTATGTAGAGGTGAAGCTTTGGAACAACTTTGATGAATGTTGCAAGTTGGAAAACTTAAAGGAATGGAAGAAAATGGCTATGGAAGTCTTGGCTTTCTCAAGAGAAAAATGAAGAAGAAGATGAAGTATGAGAGAATGAGGGGGGGTCACGATGGGGGCTGCATATAGCCCTCATTTCATTTCTTTTATAATAATAAAAAGTAAGCATAGTTAGTAAGAATAGTTTAATAAAAGGGGTTTTCAAATTAATCACACAACTAATGACACCTAGCAACTTTATGAGATACTTATCACATCATCTAATCATACCCATCTAATCTCACATCTCTAATGATTACCCTCTCGTCTAGAGTCTTAAGATTTAAAAACACGGCGACGAGAAACCGAAAAACCGATTTATTTCTCGCCGGAAAAATCCCGAAAAATTAATTCGCGAGAAATTAATTCTTCGCGTGATAATATTATTTCATAAATAATAAAAATAACAACAATCACTCAAAAATAGTCTCAACAAGTTACGATTCGATTTTCATCGAAATCGGAGTTCATTTAAAATTTTATCTGCGGCGAAACTGTCGGGCGATTCGAAACGCGACGAAACTTCTTTAGAATTTTTCGACGATTTTCGAACCGTGAATTAATATAAAATATTAACTCTCAAGTATAGTTTGATCTTGATTTAATTAATTCACTTACTTAGAGAACAAGAAATTGCTTTATTATAGCGTAAGTACGACAAAAATACACTAAATAACGCTATTTAACGTATCGTAAAAACACGTGTGTTACAGCATTCCTCTTTTTAAAATATACTCGTAGTTCAATCATCAAGTGATCAAATCATATTACATTGAGTTGATCCACTAGGACATCAAGACCCAACACACATTGGACCTCAAGTGGGACCTAACAGACAACAAAAAATGATCTTTATCATGGAGATTCGCCAACAAAAAGAGGGAGGCAAATCGTGCTTTTCAGGCTTGCATCCAACCCTTAGCCGCCCACATAGAATTGGTAGACAACATATTGCGAAGGCAGAGGCTCTAGCCCCTGCGAGTTGCCTTAATGCACGTGGCTTGTCCCCAGGATTCACTACGGGCAGACCAAGGATAGGAGTATGGCGCCTAACCCATCTCTTATAAAAGAACAACAACCTAATGAGTAAAGTATGTGCATTTTCCATTCATTTAACCCTAACTAAACTCCTAAACTAGCTTGAGCGTCAGTGTGCCTTTACAAGTACCCACCCCTACTGCTCTCAGTCTCATCGGAACAAAGAAGGCAGTATCTTGGATCATTGATGGAGAACCTACTCCAATTTCTATCCCACTAAAGAATTGGAGCAGAGCAAGTATTATTTTATCTTATTCCATTTATCCCTTTTCATCAATTAAAAAACTAACCATTAAACATTCATTAGAAATATCCTATATTTCAAGTGAGAAAAATATGTTTTCTTCGTTTCAAATAAATGATCACTTTAAAAAACTTAAAAGTGATCTCTTGTTAAAGACGTGGCGCGCTATTTTCCTCGTGGGTTGCTATAGACTTTGGTTTTGGAGGAATAAACGCATCCATGAAGTCGACTATGTGATGCCAGGCAATCTCGCACAAAGGGTGCAGAAACCTAATTGTGGAGTGTGATAGTACCTCCTTAATTAGCTCGATCCAGAAAGGTTCTTGCATAGGAAAGGGCAGTGCTCTGATTAACGGTATTAACAATTTGGTTAATAGGGGTTGGATTGCTAGACTCGACCATAACTATAGAGAAGCCAATGTTATAGCTGATTTGCTTGCTAGATGGGGACCTACCCAGCCATTAGGAGTTCATCACATGAACATTCCTCCCATGAAAATTAGTAACCTCTTGTTAGTTGATTTTAGTGGGGCCTCCATACCCTGTAGGATTCGTCTGTTGTAGTTCTCTTTGGGCTTAGGCCCCACGTTTACAAAAAAAAAAACTTAAAAGGCGTTATATTTTACTTCGAGATCCAGCTCTTCTAAGGTGAGCAATTCACTTTAAAGAGTAAAGTAAGCAATCTCAACTATTGATGAGAAAATTAAGGATTAGTATTAACACATGCATAACAAATCACTCTTGATTTTCTCATAAACGGTTAAATTACTTACTTTACTCTCTACCCACTTTAGAAGATTTTAATAGATATACACTAACAGTATAAAAAGTTTTACAATGTCATTTAATCATATTTTATCATTGTGCCAATATGTTACATTACTTTCTAAAATATTTCAACAAAAATATCTACATAGTGAGATATGAATAGATGACATCCATTAAACTACTCTTCTTATCTTTTTTTTATATTCACGTATTCAAGTAAAATAAAAAAAAATAAAAACATTAATCAAATTGACTTATATTTTCTTAAACTTGTTGAAATTTAATTATTAAGTAACACTTATTTTTAAACAAAGAAAAAGTTGACCTTCAATAAATTAGAATTGCAATGCACACTAAATCAAAATAAAAATAAAGTTTAGTGACTACACATTAATTGTTACACTTGCATCAAGTCATTTTTCACCATAATACACTTTGTTATATTATTTCCTAAAATATTTTTACAAATATTTACGTAGCGAGATATAATTGAATGCATGTTTAGAATTTTTTTACACTGTCAGTAAAATTCTTAAAAGTAAATATACCTTATTTTGTTTAAAATCAAACTCACTTTAAAAAAAAGTTATCCAATGAGAAATTTTTCTCAATAAAATGGACGGTAACGACCAGATGTATTTGTAATTTAGGTGAAAAATAAAAGACCATTTTCTCTTCAAACTATTACATGTGAAACCCTTTATTTTTCTCACAAAAGTCTGGCACGTGGAAAATGCAAGTTTTTTTGGGGGTAGAACATGTGAAAGTCAAAAACTTTTAAGTATTCCAAATAAGTGGAACCGACCCATCTTAGGCTCTTGGTCAATGATTTACATTTAGCTACATGTAACCATGACACATTATTCTCAAAGGAAAAAAAAAAAAACAACGAGACATTACAAGCTAACTAAACTAAACTAAACTAAACTACCCAATATGCCTATAGCATAACCATAGAACTCTATCATCTCCCATGATATCCATAAATCTTCCTCCTAACTTGAACAGCATCCCTGAAAATTTTCACAATAGCTTGATAAAACAGAAGCACCTATGGTGATTAGTAAGTAGCATATGATAGCAGATTTATACACAATATTGTTATAGGAGATGGAAAGGTTGCACGTTTTGGAACAGCATGGCATTGGGAAACATGCATGTTCACTCTTTGCTTAAATTGAAGAAGTATTGCTTCCAAATACCAGGCTTGATAGGATAAAGCTACAATAGTCAACATGTTCTTACAAGCTTTGGTCTCCACATCCTAACAAACCAATTACTTTCTCCAGGCTTCTGATCCATCACCCGTTTCTTCTTGTTTATTTCGGTGTCATGGGAAGCTTCCACTTTTGGTACACTCTTCAAGGGTAACTGTGGACTAGCACTAGATGATGATTCTACTATTCCATTTACCATTTCCAAAACCTCGCTCATCTTTGGGCGATTCTTCGGGTTTTTGACCAAGCATCGGCTAGCTATCATAGCAAGTCTCTGGGCTGACTTGATGGCTTGTTTCTTATCAAGTCTTGGATCCAATATCAGTTGAAATTTCTTTGCATCTGATAGATATGGCTTTATCCATTCCAACAGCTTCTGTTCTCCCTTGGGGCGATTTCGATCTAAAGGGCGCCTGCCAGTAATGAGTTCATAAAGGAAGACGCCGTAGCTCCATACATCATTCTTTGATGTGAGACGTCCAGTTTGAATATATTCTGGAGCTGCATACCCCATTGTTCCTACAACCTGACCAACATAAATAGCCATTTGAACATAAGTGGTATATCCCAGTCACTGGAACATACTTGAACAATAAATTGCTGATGTTTAGACAATATGCTGCATACTTGAACAATAAATTGCTGATTTTCAACCATCTATATGCCCATGTTGAAATAACAGTGTCAAAATGAAAAGCAAAATTTGGATTGAGTAATTTTTTATGGTAAATAAAAAAATAAAAAAATTAAACTCTACTTTTAATATATGTTTCACTTTCATAGATGTTTATTAAAGAAACCAAGAGAGTTCTTATGATTTGCTGTTCTAAATGATCCATTCCGTAAAATATCTGACATGATCATTTTTATTCAGCATCATTAGATCATTAGCAGTTCTACATGTAGTTAAAAATTCAGATCCCTATTCATATGTTGAATTTATTTCCTTCCTGATGTCAATAGTCAGTTGAAAAGCAAAAAAAAGCAATTACATCTCCGCACATGTTAACAATATGTCAATATCTATTGACAAAATTGTAGATTAATAAATGCAGCTATACCGCTGTTGAGACATGAGTGAGTCCATCGGATGGTCCCAATCTTGCTAACCCGAAGTCTGATAGCTTTGCATTCCACTGATCATCCAAAAGGATGTTTGAAGACTTGAAATCTCTAAAAATTATCTAAACAATGCGCACACAGTTAGCATGACATCAATAAACTGTACCACAGATCCAATCCAAACAGTAAATAAAATATGCTCAAAGTATCTGAATTTAGCTCCTCAACCTTTCTATCTTTTAGGATGTGGGATATCTAAATGTGCAGAAAACAATCTTCTAGACAAGGCTTAATTACATTGGATAAGAATTTAGGAAAAGTTATGCTATACACCTATACCTGAAAATCCATTTCCTCATGCAGGTATGTTAATCCTCGAGCTGCGTCTTGTGCTATTTTTATTCTCCTACTCCATGGGAGAGGAGACTCTGCTCGGTGAGATAAATGGTGTTCCACACTTCTGTTTGGCATGTATTCATAAATCAGAAGCCGCTGGATTCCTCTTTCATCATCATCAGCACAGTAGCCCACTAGTTTCACAAGATTGGGATGCTCAACTATGCCCAGAACATTCACTTCTGTCACCCATTCCCTATGCCCCTGCAACCCAAAAGTAAAGTAACAAAGTTGATGTAGAGGAAAAAATACATAATTCCTATCTTGTGTGGCAATCAAAGCATCTTATCTGACAATAAAAATCTTCAAGCCTCGAGTAACGTTAGCAAGATGTAACAACATGAAACTTTTATACCCAGAAAAACTTGAAGAATGGGAAATACTATTCTAACATCTCACCATGTCTACATGAAGCAACTTATGTGACAATTCAAAGTATTTTTTAATGTTGTATACAATGTAATTTTTATGATGTTAAAACAGATAATGTACACAATAGAGTAAAATAACTATACACTAGTGGATGGCAACACCTATAAAAGGCTATATTGGGATAAACAGCTTAACTAAACGCTTATTGAACAAGTGTTTATCATATAAGCGCTTATGTATAAACTATTTCTACAATCAAAGAGGGGATGTGGTCAAACTATTTTCATACAAGTTGTAAGCTGTTTTAATAAGCTATGCTGGAGAGCTTATTGAAATAAGCTGAAAATAGCTTATAGACACGTCATAGACTATTTTCATAAGCTCTCTCAAACACTTACACAAGTGCTTATGTCATAAGATAAACCTAAATAAGTTATTTTTAATGAGTTACTCGACAACCTCCATATTGACAATTGTGACATAAGTATGAAAATCAAAGCATCTCACTTGACAATTGCAATAACCTCTTAATATTGTAGAAACAACTGATTTGTGTAACTTTGAAGAGTAAAATAACAGAAGGAAAACCCTTACCTGCATTCCACTTTTACTAAGTTGTTTAACTGCAACTTCAATTCTTCCGGATGAGTCCTCTACACTTCTAATAACTCCCTGGTAGACGCACCCAAACCCGCCCTCTCCAATCATAACAGAGCGACTGAAATTCTTTGTGGCTGATTTCAGTTCAGATATAGTAAACACTCTAAGGTTGCTGGGTCTTTGGGACAAACTGGGATATGCATTCCTCCTAAGGGATTCTGCGCTGCCATTGTCCGAGACATATGTGGAACTGTCTGACCGCCCCGACACCGATTGCAAGCCTTTTGGTTCAACTTTCTTCTCTTCATAGTAGAATGAAAAACACTTCATTATGCCTGACCTAACTGCATTTTCAGAAAGAAAGGAAACTTGAACACATGATATAGCCATTGAAAATCAACACTGCATCTAAAGTGAAAGTTACAGATGATGAAAACTTGTCAAATTAAATTCAACTCACCTACTTGCATCAAATAACCGTATCTTCAGAATCAGAAGCAGCCTTAGGAGCCTAATTCCCCCTGTCAACAAATGTTTTCAACAAATGAATGATTTTTTTGTCTCAACAAAAGCTAAAGAATTAATTAAACCGCATTCAGATTACAAAGAACCAATCCTGTCCTAGAAATTCGATTATAAACAGCAAAAGGTTACAAAATTGACAACTAACAGTGTTTTGTTATATATCTTCTGGGTCATCTGGGATCAATTGAACCATTAATTAATCTGTTTAAAAAGAAATACAAGAAAAAAAGGAGAGATTTATGAGGTTTAAAAACTCACCTGTGAACTGTGGTGTAAAGGGAAAGTTATGATGGAATGAGATTCAGAGTCTGTAGGATGAAGAAGTGAGGAATTCCCCTTTTGGACAAGATTCTGAAGAGGAGGGGAGTTAAAGTGTCGGAAGAAGAGGAAGAGAAGTCCCTGCACGGAAGCTGAAGGCCTAGTCACCTTAGTTTACCAAACATAGTACAGGAAAGTCTAATAATAAATTAAACAAAGAAATTTTCTTTCATTGATTTGATCAAAGATAGGGAAAAAAGAAGAAAAAAAAAGTGGAACGCTATGCAATGTGAAAAGGGTGTTTTGGATTTGGGTCCAAGTAAGCATTACACCCGTGAAAGACGGAAGACACGGTGTGTTAAGGTTTGGGGTGGCAAAACAATATTTTTGGATGGAAAAAAATACCGTTAAATATGTTTTTGATTCTTATAAATTTACTAAAATTTGATTTTCGTCCCCCACAAAAATTTTATTTATTTTTAGTATCTAGAAAATACAAATTTTGTGTGCTTTTAGTCTCTGATGAGGGAATAAAAACACACTATTTTTGTTAAATATAAGGACTAAAAATAAATAAAATTTTTGTAGGGACTAAAATCAAATTTTGTCAATTTTATAGGGGATGAAAAACATATTTAACCTAAAAAAATATTTTTTGGGAAAAAACAGTATTTTTTGGAAAAAAATTTTTTGGGAATTTTGGATGAAAAAAATTATTTTTTGAATTTTTTTTCAATAAATATTATTTTAAAAAAAATAAAATTTTATTGATGGATATTCTATCCGTTAAAAAAGCGTTAATAGATGGATTGAATTATTTTTATTAAATAGATCATGAATAGATTAGATTTTTTCATTAAATTTTTAACGGATTGTAAATGGATTAATGAATTTTTTTTAATACATTCATTATGATGCAAACCAAATTTTTTACCCAATCGATCTATTCGTCGTCCTTAATTAAGGTAATAGTGTTAACCGAGATGATAAATGTTGTGAAAAACAATTTTCACGGAAAGTCTTATTTTTTACCTACAACTGTGACTCATTGATTAGTTTTCATCAATTTATAAAAGTCAATAACACACACGCAAACAGATTGGTCCACAAATTTTGAAAGGAACACATGGCATGAGGTTTGCCATTGGTTTAGGTACAAAGCAGTGTGAGCGCGCATAGACGGATCTGGATCTTCTTCCACAACCCTATCTCTCAATCTCTCTACAAAAATACATTCCAACCATTCGATCAATCAAACGGTTGGAGATTAAAAATTTTAAAAACAAAAAGGGCAAGTTCTCTCTCTCTCTCAAAAAAAGGTCTCTCCCTCTCTCTCTCTCAAAATCAACAAGGTTGACTACATATGACCGATGAGAGCAAACGACCAAGGTGAGAGCAAACGACAACGACAACGGCGAAGACGAGAGCAGAGGGAACGGCAACGACGAGACACGACGAGAACAAACAACTATGAGAGGAGATCAGATCCTACAAAAATTGCTCTTCATCGGCAACAACATTTTATTAATTACTTAACAACATCAATTGTCATATTATGGGATTGATTTGTGTTTGTGAATGCGCAGAGGCTGAAAGGCAAGCACTTTGTCCTCGTGGATATGAAATTGACCACAACTATAATATCAGTAAACCCATTATGATATTGCCATGTAATTAACTAGATTAGATGGATAATTTCTTTTGTCTTTTGAGAAAAGTTTTTATTCATTTAATTTGATGGTGCATCAACGTTTTTCATTTTTGAGAAACAAGTTTTAGAAGAGTGAGAGAGTGTGACTCTACGTGAACTGAAACAGTTGAGCAATTGACGGCCTGGAATTCTGATTTTGGTGGATAATTTTTTTTTTACGAGAGATTTTGGTGGATAATGAATGTATATATATATTTTTTCACTTTTAATCTCCTACCATTTGATTAATCTAATGGTTGGGAAGTATTTTTATAGAGAGATGGGGAGATAGAATTATAGGAGAGGATCCAAATCCTGCATAGACACTGTGATGCAGATCTTTTTCACGATCATCTCTCTTAATCCCTTTACAACAACAAATCACAGCCACTAGTTTAATCTAATGGCTATTAGATTAAAAGCTAAAAGTTCAATAAAAAACAAACAAATCAATTCTCTCTCCCCTATAATCAGATTTCGCTTGCAAAAAGCTAAAAACCAAGTTCATCATCCCATCTCGTTGATTCGTGTAATTTGCATTTTTTTAGTTTATTCGAGTTGTTTGAATGTTGTTCATAAATTAATATTTCCAAATCGATTTTTAAGCATTCTATTATCCAGAATGTCTTTGGAAAAGCATTATTATCAGAATGTCTTTAGAATCCTATATTGCTCTTTGTGCAGCAAATATCACTTTTATTAGGAATGGAAATTAATACATTAATCTCTAATATTAACATGACTTAAAAAGGAATTAGAATCTGTTCCGAAATAGACCTTCAGAAACTTGGATTCTGGACATGAGACACCGGTGGCAGCACTAGATTACAACTATGTCGTTTGATAGAAGAGATCAAGCTCCCGTAAACACTAAGGCTCAAATTAGTATATGAGTGAGGAGTGAGATTTTTTTTTGCGAACAGAGTTTGTTGATAGGGAGAGATAATTGGTTTTTTTTGTTTTTTTATTAAATTTTTAGCTTTTAATCTAATGGCGGTTAGATTTAACTAATAGCTAGGATTTATTGTTGTAGAGGGATTGGGAAAGAGAGTTGTGGGAGAGGATCGATTTCCTTTTCACAACCGCCAAAAATCACATGTTGCTACAAGATCTACTTTAATGCAAACACAATTCATGGCAACTCCAATGACGCCACCTCAAAGATCGAATAAGCAGTAGTAGTTGCTACCAATTTTATTTTGTATTTTTTTTATATTTCTTCGTGAAGAGCAAATGCACATTATGTGCAAGTTTTTTTGGGATTATGTACATTGAAATTATGAATTAGGTACTTGTTTTTTTGTTGGTGTCTTTAGGTCTTCACTTCTCATACAATGTACATATTTAGTGCTTGTATTTTGATTATGAACTAGGAAACCCTTTTTGTTGAAGAAATACAACAAATTTCCCTCTACTCAATATAGTTCTTAAGCAATGTGATCTATGGTTTATTAAATTTCTTCGAATAATGAACTTTACTCCTTGTTAGAAAATCAACCTCAATTGGTGTGACATTTTCATCACTCATGAGTACGGCATACATCACCGTAAATCATCAATTTCAATTTTATAGAACAATAGGCTGGTCCATTCCCAAAAATAGACCTATTATATTTTTGACACTGCCTTTAATCTGGGGTAAATATGTCAAATTTTTGGTCAAAATATAGCGGTTCTGCTTCTTCTTCTCAAAAATTTGAAACCCCAGAGCTTCTCTCTCACACGATCTCCCTCCTTTCTTTTTCACTTTCTCCCTCGATCTTCTTCCTCCTCTTCTTTCATCTGAGATTCCATCCTCATCCACAAATCACGCCCTATTTTGGAATGGAAGAGGAATGTGAAGGAAAAAAAAAAGATTGGAATGGAAGAGGAAAAAGGGTTCTCTCTCTTTCTCATTCTCCCCCCTTTTTTCCCTGTTTCTTCTCTTCATCTTTCTCACGGTCTCCCACCTTCTTCCTTCTTTTCCTGCCTATTCTTCTACAGTAAGGCTCAAATTAGTATATGAGTGAGGAGTGAGATTTTTTTTTGCGAACAGAGTTTGTTGATAGGGAGAGATAATTGGTTTTTTTTGTTTTTTTATTAAATTTTTAGCTTTTAATCTAATGGCGGTTAAATTTAACTAATGGCTAGGATTTATTGTTGTAGAGGGATTGGGAAAGAGAGTTGTGGGAGAGGATCGATTTCCTTTTCACAACCGCCAAAAATCACATGTTGCTACAAGATCTACTTTAATGCAAACACAATTCATGGCAACTCCAATGACGCCACCTCAAAGATCGAATAAGCAGTAGTAGTTGCTACCAATTTTATTTTGTATTTTTTTTATATTTCTTCGTGAAGAGCAAATGCACATTATGTGCAAGTTTTTTTGGGATTATGTACATTGAAATTATGAATTAGGTACTTGTTTTTTTGTTGGTGTCTTTAGGTCTTCACTTCTCATACAATGTACATATTTAGTGCTTGTATTTTGATTATGAACTAGGAAACCCTTTTTGTTGAAGAAATACAACAAATTTCCCTCTACTCAATATAGTTCTTAAGCAATGTGATCTATGGTTTATTAAATTTCTTCGAATAATAAACTTTACTCCTTGTTAGAAAATCAACCTCAATTGGTGTGACATTTTCATCACTCATGAGTACGGCATACATCACCGTAAATCATCAATTTCAATTTTATAGAACAATAGGCTGGTCCATTCCCAAAAATAGACCTATTATATTTTTGACACCTGTCTTTTAACGGGGGTAAATATGTCAAATTTTTGGTCAAAATATAGCGGTTCTGCTTCTTCTTCTCAAAAATTTGAAACCCCAGAGCTTCTCTCTCACACGATCTCCCTCCTTTCTTTTTCACTTTCTCCCTCGATTTTCTTCCTCCTCTTCTTTCATCTGAGATTCCATCCTCATCCACAAATCACGCCCTATTTTGGAATGGAAGAGGAATGTGAAGGAAAAAAAAAAGATTGGAATGGAAGAGGAAAAAGGGTTCTCTCTCTTTCTCATTCTCCCCCCTTTTTTCCCTGTTTCTTCTCTTCATCTTTCTCACGGTCTCCCACCTTCTTCCTTCTTTTCCTGCTTATTCTTCTACAGTAAGGCTCAAATTAGTATATGAGTGAGGAGTGAGATTTTTTTTTGCGAACAGAGTTTGTTGATAGGGAGAGATAATTGGTTTTTTTTGTTTTTTTATTAAATTTTTAGCTTTTAATCTAATGGCGGTTAGATTTAACTAATGGCTAGGATTTATTGTTGTAGAGGGATTGGGAAAGAGAGTTGTGGGAGAGGATCGATTTCCTTTTCACAACCGCCAAAAATCACATGTTGCTACAAGATCCACTTTAATGCAAACACAATTCATGGCAACTCCAATGACGCCACCTCAAAGATCGAATAAGCAGTAGTAGTTGCTACCAATTTTATTTTGTATTTTTTTTATATTTCTTCGTGAAGAGCAAATGCACATTATGTGCAAGTTTTTTTGGGATTATGTACATTGAAATTATGAATTAGGTACTTGTTTTTTTGTTGGTGTCTTTAGGTCTTCACTTCTCATACAATGTACATATTTAGTGCTTGTATTTTGATTATGAACTAGGAAACCCTTTTTGTTGAAGAAATACAACAAATTTCCCTCTACTCAATATAGTTCTTAAGCAATGTGATCTATGGTTTATTAAATTTCTTCGAATAATAAACTTTACTCCTTGTTAGAAAATCAACCTCAATTGGTGTGACATTTTCATCACTCATGAGTACGGCATACATCACCGTAAATCATCAATTTCAATTTTAGAGAACAATAGGCTGGTCCATTCCCAAAAATAGACCTCTTATATTTTTGACACTTGTCTTTTAACAGGGGTAAATATGTCAAATTTTTGGTCAAAATATAGCGGTTATGCTTCTTCTTCTCAAAAATTTGAAACCCCAGAGCTTCTCTCTCACACGATCTCCCTCCTTTCTTTTTCACTTTCTCCCTCGATCTTCTTCCTCCTCTTCTTTCATCTGAGATTCCATCCTCATCCACAAATCACGCCCTATTTTGGAATGGAAGAGGAATGTGAAGGAAAAAAAAAAGATTGGAATGGAAGAGGAAAAAGGGTTCTCTCTCTTTCTCATTCTCCCCCCTTTTTTCCCCTGTTTCTTCTCTCCGTCTTTCTCACGGTCTCCCACCTTCTTCCTTCTTTTCCTGCTTATTCTTCTATAGTGTCGTCGTCTGGCCCACTGGAACCGGAGACACTTCTTGCTTCGACATTCTGCTCACAGGCTGATTCTATTCAAGGTTTTTGCCTTTCAATTTATTTATTCTTATCTTATATACCATTGAAATGGCAAACATATTTTCTTACTTGCAAAAAATTAAGTAGTTGGTTGGGATGTAGTAGATTGGTCTAAACCTTCTTGAAACCCCTTTAGATTCATGGATATGGTATAGTAGAAGGGTTTGGATTGTCTATCTCATGCAGATTTTGATAAGTATGATTTAGCGGTGAGTTGCATATTTGGGGCTTTGGTCGTAAATCATTTTGGAATGATTTTTATTTTTGTGAAATGCTTCTTTCTCTAATACTCTGTTTTGTTCTTTATTGAGGTATCTGAATTGTTTAATCTTCTTTTAGCTGGTAATGGTAAAACAAACTGGGTAGGATGGTTTCCACACAGAATTAGGTGCCTTTCACATCTCCATGCCTCACATTCTAGGATGATGCTGAATTAAGTACCATTTAAATTAAATTGTTGGGTTTTTTAATTCCTTCGATTGATGAAAAATTTCATGTACTGGTATTAAAATTTTTATGGGGTTAATGCATCAGAAAGTCTAATTGATATTTGTTAGAAATTTTTAGGTTTGTAGGTGCACAAAGCTCTTGATTTTTGTTGGCCTTTCTGCTTTGTATAGTGATATTTTGGTTAATTTTATTTATTATTCTCACTTCTTTTTACTGCATATGTTGTGATGTTTGTTTCTTGGGTGATGCTGTTATTTGTGTTGGACTGTGTCTAACATGAACAAAATAGAAAAATAACTACATTGGCCTTTGGTGGAGACCATGTTGTCTAATAGAAAAAGCAAGAGGTATTGGGATTGCAATTGATTGGACAAAGCAGAGCTCACCCGGAGATTGTATGTAAAAGCATAGTGGAGTTACTTTTTCCTTTGAGTTCACCAGAAGGTATAGTGATACTTTAGTTATTTCGATCTATGTAATATGGTAAGTTGAATCGAAAATGTCTTTGTGTGTATCTGTGTTTATTTTCTGTGAACTGGCCAGTTTTAAGAACGCATTTTGAATACAATTAATACTACTCCAATTAGTACATCTTGGCTTAATACACTAAAGGAAATCTGCATTCCTCTTCTGCATGGCTATCACTTTTTCATTGGGTCTATTTTTTCTACATTGCTCTTTATTTCTAGATGCATCACTAAATAGATTAGGGATTTACTTTTCTTCTTTATAGATCGTGTTGGGCAGTGGAAGATGTAGTTTCAAGAGGAGTGATTGTTTGGTGGGCTCTTTCATTTGCTGTTTTGAAGTTATAGTGATTAGCTTGATCTTATAATCAACATTTTACTCAAGGAGATATTCTGTCACAGGAGCAACCTTACTTTTGTGCTTTATGAAACAAATTTTCATATGTTCTATCTAGCTGTGTAATGTGGATGGTATATACCAACCATTCATGCTAGGAATGGTTTCATACTCTCCATGGAGCTTGTGCCAAGTTTTATTTCCCTATGCACTTGCAGCTTTATGATGCCTTTCTGATATGGGTAAAAAGGTTTACTGGATATTAACATGCTTACTTTTTTTTTTGCAGCTATTAACATGAGATTGTATGCAATTTTATTTTAACTATTAGAATTTCGTTCAATGTAATCGATGGTCTGCCCCCTTTTTTGCGGCTATTAACATAAGATTGTGTGCAATTTTGTTTTCTTTATTTTTTATGAATCTTTCTTTTGTTTCCTGATTTGAAGAAAGCAGAACAGTGATGAAAGTTATTTTCTGATATGAAAAGGTTGAGTTGACTATCCACCCTATTGTATGGTTCAATGATGCTAAGAATTCGTTTTGTTATATATTCGTTTTGAGTACAATCCTTTTAACTATTTTTGCTTTTAGTTCCACCCTTTTGTATGGTTCAATGATACCCAAGTCCTATCCATATTTATTTAGAATAAATTTACTACTTTTATTTAGAATTAATTTCATTTGATGTGAACAAAATCCTTCACTCTACTCATACTTATACTTAAGGTCTAATTATATTTCAAATAGATTTAATTCTTCTTCTTCTTCTTCTTCTTCTTCTTTTGTTTTTCTCTATCTCCATTTCTTCTCCATCAGAACCACCATACCACCACCACTTGCGGCCTTATTTCTGCTGCCGTCCGGCATCGTTTAGCAAAACTATTTGACTAAGAGTGAAGTAAATTAGGTTTATTTCCCTTTTGCTTTTCTCTTAACAATAATTACTTTTTGATAATTTGGTTAAAAATAGCAATTATAGATCTGATGAAGCCTCTTATCTAGATACAAAAGACCTCACTTAAAAGATGAAGGAAATGGATCCTATAAATATTGAAACTATGAGTTGAATTAAGCTTATCAGTGTCATTTTACACATCAGTATTTTGCCTCATTTTAGTTATGTTAGCTTATACCTATGTCTTAGCTTCTACATTGTGAACTTTTAAAGTAAAATACAAGTGTCTTCTTAATAAGTTGGTGCTTCAGCCATGTTCATTATAAGGTAAAGTTGTGCATGTGTTATTGTTGTTTTATTTTGTTTTTTATCAGATATGCACTATTGAATTACTAATTTGTGTGCAAGTCTATTGCATCTGTTACTTACAGCAGAAAAAAGTACGACTTCAAACAAGAAGAGTTAGTTTCCTTTGCCTTCAATAAGCACAACTACCAACCTTCTGAGCTTCAATTATGGAAATGAAGTTGAGTCACCGAGACCTTTGAGACTTCCACTGAACATTCACAACTAATACATTATTAGTCTGTACACATGTTGCTTATTAGTATATTAATTTATTTGCTATCTTTTGTTTCCTATCTTTTGAAAGACAGATTTTTCCATGAACTCCTTAGATTTAGGGGTTTGATTACTCATTAACACAGTGGTTTCTAAATCCGTCGGCTTGCTTGGGCATTATTAGGATAGAGTAACTGGATATATACATTCACAAGAGCTGATGGAGAAGTGAGGGGAGGCTCTATGGTGTGCAACGCTGGCCAAATGGAGTACCAGTTTCAGCTCTGAGCCTGAGGAATCACAAGCTTCACCAGGTGCAGAAGCCAAATTTGTTTGGTTCTTATCCTACATCATGTGCTGCTGCGGATGCTGCTGGATATGCAAATCTCTCATTTTCTTATGTTTGCAATTTTGAGAGAGTAGAAGAATCAAGTGGGAAGTGGAGATGCAACAGGTGGTAATTAATGTGGGGAATGATACATGTTCCATTATATGTCCCTTTTTTATGTTATTTGAAGAAGAGGAATGATACATGTTCCAAATAAATAGATGATACAAAATGACCAAATAGAAGGTTTGAGGAACTTAAAAGTGGACACCGACGAATCTGTTCTAAACCACTACTAAAAAATGCGGACTCTGATTTTGTATAAAATTCTTTGGGACATACACCATATCCAATGAGTATGATATAGAAGTTGCAGATATGTTATTATGAACTACTATGACAGATCATCATACATATTCACAATCTGAATCCCTACAGGAAACGTGTAATGACTTAGATTGAATTTGTCGGGATAGTTTCATTTCTTGTGTCACATATCAATTTTATGCATATATTTATTATATAAAAATGATTATTGTTCTTTTTGAGTCAAAAAAAAAAGATTATTGTTTTTATTGAGTCCTGACGAGGAAACATGTAATGGTTTTAATTTATTGAATTTGTGGATATAATTTTATTTTCTTTGAACGCATCAATTTTATGTAGGTGTTTATTATTTACATATATTCACAAATCACAATTGAGTCTCGACGGGGAAACATGTATGCGTAAGTATAGACATGCTTATTTGTATATAACAGATAGAATTTTGGGTCACTGTATTTTTTGTTTTGTTATAAAATAGAAAAACCTATACTATTTATGTTGTTTCTATTATTGTTTAATATTGCTGAATTATCTACCTGAAGCAATATGGATACAAAAGAATTAAAAAAAATTGTATTGGTATGAAATACATATAATAACCTTACTATTCTTAATTCTAATTCAATATCTCAGCACATTTTCTTATTGTTATTATTTAACTCAGACTTTGGATATTCTTAATCAAATATATTTTTAAACTCGAATCTTGAAATGATAGATGACACATTTTTTCATAACAATTATACAAACGCCGCGCGACCGTGCGTATGCACGAGTATGTTACTAGTAACACATAATTACAGATACTCTATAATAATTCTTCAAAGCAAAAATACGTTATCTTGTTCATGTAAATACAAACCTTGTCAACCCAAATCTCTAAAAACTAGACCTCTGCTTAGCAGTCCACAAAATCAGTACAAATATAATCATCACAAAACATCACTACTGCACAAGATCTTAACAGTCTAATTTCAGGCCCCACAATCTTAATTTTGAAACAAAATATGCTCTCCACAATTCTTCACTGTATTTCATCACCGCGACCAAGTTCGATCTCTTTGTCAACCAATATAAAATACTAATAATTTGATTCATCATCCAACATGGACCATTTTGAATGTCATTAAAAATACAAAAACAATGTCTAACAGCATAATAAAATACTAATAATTTGATTCATCATCCAACATGGACCATTTCGAATGTCATTAAAAATACAAAAACAACGTCTAACAGTGTAATTTCACACCTTTTTCAAGGACTATTTTATTTCAGGGACCAGATTTAGTAGTGTCCTACAACTTCAAGAACTAATTTGGTTATTCACTCATCAATTAACCATCAACTAATCAAAGTTATATTATTAGAACTCTATTTGTCAAGTCATTTTAATTAGGAAAAGTTATACTCAGCTCCCTCGTGATATGTTTAAATGACACATACACAACCCCTATTATGTAAAAAATATTGACCTTCTCGAAATTACATGTACCTCCCCCCTATTCTGCAAAAATAGAGGGGCGTGTGTGACATTAAACAAACCTAAGAGGAGGTGTGAGTATGGTTTTCCCAACAAATAAAGGTGATGGTTTTTTGTACAATAAATAGAAGAGACGTGTGTGTCATTTAAGCATACCTAAAGGGAGGTGAGTGCGATTTTCCTTTTTAATTAACGTGACTAGTTTATCAACTTATTTGATATAAACAGAGGTATTTAATAAATGAGTTTATCTCCTTGTCAAAAAAACAAATGAGTATATCTCCTTGGTTTATAGTATTTTTTGTATAAAATATATATAGTAAATATTAATTTTCATAAAATAAAACGTATTTACTCTTTTGAATTATAAAAATTATACTTTATATATATATATATATATATTATAAGAAATTTAAAATTTAATTTAATTAATAAAATTCTAATTAATTAAATTAAATTATATATAGTCACATTAGTCCATGCATATATATTTTATTAATTAAATTAAATTTTAAATTTCTTATAATATATATATATAGGATAAGAAATAAAAAATATGTTTTCATTTACAAAATAAATATAAAATATGCATTATTAAGTATTATAGAAACATATTCTTTTACATCATTTTACTATTATTAACTAGTTGAGTAGTTACTTGTACCAAAAAAAATTCAAATTTAATTATTTTTTTTTAACTGAAACAAATTTAATTAGTTAACCTTTCAATTTTCAACTGAAACTTAATTTTTCAGGTGTCGACTAACTTTTTAAAGTTTCAAAGCCTTGATAAGCGCACATATGCAATAGTGGCCTAAACTAAACTATAGAACATTGTCCTCTTAAAATGAAAATGGTACTACTTTTGAGAGCTGAAGCAAACGCTCCAATGCAATGCACATCCTTCAATCAAGCCTTCCATTTCTCTCGGCCATTTCTTGACATCAATCAATCAAACAAACAAACAAACACGAGACCCTTTTCACTTTGACCAAACACAACAATTAATCAACACACAAGACCCAAAAAAAATCTAATCTTTCACTCCCTCTGCATCCTTGCATTTCTTATTCCTTGTTTCTCACCATGCTAACAATTCACGGCACATTATTATGAATTGCTTCATGATCACGCAATTATCTACTTCATTTTGTTATGGAAATGAATGGAATGAAGATGAAGGCCTCGTTGGTCTCTCACGTTTTATTATTATTATTATTATTATTCTTGTCCACTTTCATTTTCACACCACCACAGGTTCAATGTGCAGATAGTGGTGATTCCTTTGTACCCTCATTTTACACCGAAGAAATCTACAAGGAGCTTGAAGGTCTTACAATCGCTTTAACCAGAGACATCAAGGAAGATTTAAACTTCTGCATAAAGGATGTGTACGTCATCATATAATAATATATTCATATTGCCTTGCATTCCCTTTTATATATATAGTTATATTGTATTATTATTGTAACATTTGTTCTAGTTATTAATTGATTATCTTTCAGGAAGAAAGACTGGGAGGAAGCCTTTGATTTTAAGAAGGCAAAGTTGGATTTCGTGGATGCTTGTGTTAAGCAAAAAGGTATACATATCAATATTATTATCATCTCTCGTATTGACATTTTAGTTTCACTTATATACCACAGATAATGATGATATGGCTTCTTGAGTTTGTTGAATCTCTTAGTAGGTTAAGGTTATCTTTCTGTCATTGGATGATAAGGAAGTAAAGACACGATTTTGTCCACAGGAAATTATATTTTAGGGTTAAATATATTTTCGGTCCCTATAAAATCACGACTGTTCAACTTAAGTCTCGGCAAATCATACTAGTTCCTGAATATAATTTGATTCAATTGACAGGTGATTTTAGAGATCGAATGTGTACGACTGCTGAAATAAGGTACTACTTCCGCAGTTTCTTTAAGCAAGGGGGATCATCTGCCAGTTACCTAAAACCTAACAAAAATTGCAACTTGACTTCATGGGTTTCTGGTTGTGAACCTGGTTGGAGTTGTAGTGCGGGCCAGAAAATTGACCTCAAAAAGGATATAAAGGATATTCCTTCTAGGATTAAGGACTGTCAACCTTGTTGTGAGGGTTTTTTCTGCCCTCAGGGATTGACTTGCATGATAAGTAAGTAGTGATGCATCTTATTAGTTTTTCTGTAATGGGGGTGAAATTATGTTGACTATAGAGATTTTTTTTTACTTTCATCTGTTGTTCATGCATCTATCAGCTGCTCTTTCCAAGGGTGGATCTCTTTTGTTTTTTATGAATCTTCTGTTAAATTGATCACTTTTCTCTTCACAATTTAAAAGAATGCCATATAAGGATATAAGCAAAAAATGGCATATAAGCTTCATATCATAAATATGTACCCCAGACAGTTGGTGTTGTATCAACCTAATGGTAATACATATAAAGTATCAATTAGAACTCTGTTTCTAACACTGATATATCATATATCTAGGCTAGAAATAATACAGGCTTATGGTATCAGACAATGATCTATAACTTAAGGTGTAAAGTGAAAAAAGGCATTCTTTCCATGAAAGATGTAATTGAGAAAAAGCACTAAATTCAATTATAAATATATTCTTGTTTGCTAACTTTAGAGACAACTCACTTTGGAGTTACTTTTATCATTCAAAGCATGAACTGTGACATATTTTATCACAAGATTCATGTTTCCTAGCTATGGAATAAATTTTAAGAGAGCATAACATACTAAAATGTGTCATTGAGCCTGTGATAGAGCTAATACTTGCTCTTCATGAATAGAGCATGAAACCTGAAGTATATTTAGCATGCATGTTGAAGCATTTTATAGTGAACTTTTAATAGAGACAGAATGCCTAGCTTAACTGTGGTTCGATATGAGAGTAAAAATTTTCTCTGCTCAGCTAGTGAACAAGCTTTAGTCTATAAATAATAAATGCAGACACATAATTGATATTCTTTTCTTCAGTTTTGCTGTTGATGGTTATCATGCTAACTATTATATTGCGCGAAAGACTACTTTTCTTTCAGTTACAATGTCTAGAATTGTCTGGTGCATGATAAGTAGCTGCTCTAGTATCATGTCTTTAACTTTTCTGATTTTCTTATCTAGTATCATGTCTTTAACTTCTCCGATTTTCCTATCTAATATCATGTATCTAACTTTTCTGATTTTCTTCTCAATGAAGCATGTCCACTTGGTTCTTACTGTCCACTTGCGAAATTGAATAAAACAACTGGAGTATGTGATCCGTAAGTTCTAATTTTGACCTTGAATTTTCTCAGTTGTTGTTTGTGCTTAGCCATGCAATAACAAATTTAAGTCATCTGAGTAGCTCAGTTAGTTGGAGTGGTATGTATTAGGACACAGTTTCAACTTCAAGTCAAAGAGATGAGTCTTTGATGTATCAAAAAACAAATTTGCAGATATAGTTACCAAATTCCTGCAGGAGAAACAAATCATACTTGTGGTAGTGCTGATATTTGGTCTGGTGTTGTGAACAATAGTGATATCTTCTGTTCTCCAGGATCATACTGCCCAACTCCGACACACAAAATTTCTTGCGATAGTGGGTATTGACTCTTTCCAGGCCTCCTCTAGCTCTTACCTTAATTGCCTTAATTGATTCTGTTGCAAAATATAATGTCCCTAGAACTCCATTATTACATATACTACTCGCAACTTGCAAGCATCTGGTATTGACCGCTGAGAATTCATACTAACTGATATCATGCTCTCTCATTTCAGATATTACTGCAGGATGGGTTCAACTCATCAAAATCGTAAGTTTCATTGTTCTTGTTAAATAAAGTTATATCATCATGTGTGCCTTTTGATTATGTTTCATTATGTTTTAAAATTATACAACATAAATTTATGATCTTGTCCCACTATTTTCATCTTTTCCTTAATGTCAATTCGAATATATATGATATTAAATCAAAACCTTACTTTGTATTGTTCATTTGTGAAGCATGCTCCAAGTTGAGTAGCTGTAATTCAAAGACAGCAACCCAAAATATGCATGCGTATGGCGCTTTGATTATTGTAAGTAGATTCCGATCTAGTATTGGATGAAAGCCATCTTTGAATCCCTCTTTAATCCTTTTGCTTCATCGGTTAAGCAGCACTAAAACAATATTCAACTTCACTTCACTTTTTATGCTCTATTAAGGATTCGATTAAAAGTTTCTAAGCATTCCTTCTCTCAAGGTCCTAGTTCATCATATTTGGTAATACTTCCCCCTTGTAGGTTGCTATGAGTACACTTCTGATCTTCATTTATAACTGTTCTGATCAAGTTCTAGCTACTAGAGAAAGAAGGAAGGCTAAATCCAGGGAAGCTGCAGCAAGACATGTAAGAGAAACAGTACAAGCCCGTGAAAGATGGAAAACAGCAAAAGACATGGCTAAGAAAAGTACAATGGGATTGCAAAAGCAGTTGTCTCGCACCTTTTCTCGTAAAAAATCTGGGAAGCAAGCTGATCAATTGCCACAAATGTTCCCAGATTCATCAAGCAAATCTGAGCAGTCATCAAAAGCCAAAAACAAGGGGCCTACCAACCTTACTAAGATGTTGCACTCCCTTGAGGATGATCCAAACAGCCATGATGGATTTGATCTTCAGATTGGAGATAAGAACATTAAGAAGCAGATGCCAAAGGGAAAACAGTTACACACTCATAGCCAGATTTTAAGGTATGCTTATGGTCAGATTGAGAAGGAGAAAGCTCAGCAAGAGCAAAACAAGAACTTGACTTTCTCAGGAGTAATTTCAATGGCTACTGAAGGTGAGCTGAGGACAAGGCCTGTGATTGAGATTGCTTTCAAAGGTCTAACACTCACTTTGAATGGGAAAAACAAACACCTATTGAGGTGTGTGACTGGTAAAATTGAGCCTGGTCGAGTGTCAGCTGTCATGGGCCCCTCAGGAGCTGGGAAAACCACATTTCTTTCAGCTTTGGCTGGAAAATCAAGAGGATGCACCATGTCAGGCTCAATTCTAATCAATGGAAAACCTGAATCAATTCACTCTTATAAGAAAATTACTGGTTTTGTGCCACAAGATGATATTGTGCATGGGAACTTGACAGTGGAGGAAAATCTTCGTTTCAGTGCAAGATGCAGGTATCTGGTTTTCCTTGCAGAAGCTACTCTTTGCATCTGACTAATATTGAATGCTTGATATGTACATCCTGCATTTGTTATTATATCTATAATTCATTTCAAATATTGATTTGCAGCTTGATAAAATCAGAACACTTCATCTCGCATTTAGCAATCATATATGACGTGTTTCTATTTTTATACTTCAGTTTTTGATGGAGCTGAATAGCATTGTTTGCTTTGACTCCTCTAAGTGAGATAAGAGTTGATGATTTTTGTTGTTATTCTACTTCCTATCTTCCATATTTATTTTTCTCTAACAATTTGTATGAGAGGTAAAATGTTCATTCCTAGTTATTCGAGTTAATATTCAATAAATTAAGTGCTTTATTTTTATTTTTTTTTGACTTTTTATATGTTATTTTTAGTTTCAAAATTGTTTATCTTTTTTAAATGGCTGTTTTTTGATACTGGAGACTCCCAGCGGACATGCCAAAACCAGATAAGGTTCTGATTGTTGAAAGAGTGATTGAGTCCTTGGGACTCCAGCCAGTGAGGGATTCTCTAGTTGGGACAGTAGAGAAGAGAGGCATATCTGGAGGGCAAAGAAAACGTGTAAATGTAGGGCTAGAGATGGTGATGGAGCCTTCCTTATTAATCTTAGATGAGCCTACAACTGGTTTGGACAGTGCATCTTCCAGTTTACTGCTTAAAGCGCTTCGACGTGAAGCTCTTGAAGGAGTAAACATCTGCATGGTACTTCACCAACCAAGGTAATATGCTTCTTTCTCTGTCAATCTACAAACTTATTTTGGTCAAGTTAGTACACTTATAATTAACAACCTACAAAAGTTAGCATATCTAGAGAATAAATATTGCACACTTGAGCTTCTTTACATTTTCAATCTTTCATTTTAGCCCCTTCCCCCTCATTGTACTTATTTATAGTAAAACATAAAATGCTGTCCAAACATTCCATGATTTTTATTTTCATCTATTATATTTTGACTTTGTTTGTGTTGCAGTTATACTTTGTTCAGAATGTTTGATGATATAATATTTCTAGCCAAAGGTGGTCTTACTGCATATCATGGTCCTGTTAAAAAAGTAGAAGAATACTTTGCTGGCATTGGAATCCCAGTGCCGGATCGTGTAAATCCTCCAGACCATTTCATTGACATTCTGGAAGGTTTAGAGAAACCAAGTTCAGGTGTAACTGTTGAAACACTTCCTGTCAGATGGATGCTTCACAATGGATATCCAGTACCACCAGATATGCTTCATTTGGCTGATCAAATTGCTGCTCCTTCTTCTGCCACAAAAGAAACTGATGCAACAAAGGGTCATGAGGAAGTTTCCGATAAATCCTTTGTTGTAGAGTTTTGGGAGGATATGAAGACCAATGTTCGGATACATCGAGATCACATAGAGGCAATCTTCTCAAGAACAAAGGATTTATCTAACCGAGTAACTCCCGGTGTAGCCCTGCAATATAGATACTTTGTTGGACGGTACGAAATCCTATGATTTTATCCACACTTGGTCAATATAGATAAAATTGTTCATAAAGCCAATTAACCAATATAGCTGAATTTCTAAATTCTTATCAAGCTTGGCAGTTCTGTCTTGTGATAAGAAATGAATTCAAAGTTAGACTAATGTGATACATAGCTTAGAGGCATTTATGTTTTATTATGCATATATATGTAGTTATGTAGGTATTAGATAACTGTCCAATGTATAGCTTTCAGCATGCAAAATAATATTTCTTTAGTTTAGTCTTTGTTGCAAACTACTTCATAGCTTATTTTGAAGGAGTTGTTTATACTTGTTGGACTGTAATGAGAAATTTACTGTGCCTATTAGGTTGATTAATTTATTAAGCAAATGCATTCCTTTCAGAGTTGGCAAGCAGCAGCTGCGAGAAGCGAAATTACAAGCAGTTGACTATCTCCTTTTATTGGTTGCTGGTGCTATCTTAGGAACTCTTACCAAAGTGAATGATGAAACATTTGGGTCCCTTGGCTATACATATACTGTCATTTCTGTCTGTAAGTTTGAAACCTCACTATTGAATTTCTGTCTGTAAGGATTGATTATCATTATACCAAGAAAAAAGAAAGAAACAAAATTTGAAACTTTGTTTTAAATATCATTAAATAATTACAGCTTTTCATTTGTATATTCCCTGAAATACATTGCATATTTGCAGCTCTACTATCCAAGATTGCAGCTCTCAGATCATTTTCTCTTGATAAATTACAATACTGGAGGGAAAGTGCAGCTGGGATAAGCAGTCTGGCCCATTTTCTGTCCAAAGATACAATTGATCTTTTCAATACAATCATCAAACCTGTAGTTTATCTGTCCATGTTCTATTTTCTAAGTAACCCAAGATCAAGCTTTGCAAGTAACTATATAGTTTTGGTCTGCTTGGTGTACTGTGTGACTGGCATGGCTTATGCATTAGCCATCTTCTTTGAGCCTGGTCCCGCACAGCTGGTATGGATCATATCAATGATTTCACTGCATCTACACATTTTCTTACAAGCTGCTGCTGATAATAACTTCACATGTTTTTTTTCTTTTGGTTATTTTCTGTCACTTGTAGTGGTCAGTGCTTCTTCCTGTTGTTATGACTCTCATTGCCAACCAGAACAGAGATACTACATTTATGAAGATCCTAGTACAATTTTGCTACCCAAAATGGGCTTTGGAGGCCTTTATCATTGCAAATGCTGAAAGGTCTGTTTTAGCCAGTGACTTCTCTTTCCTCCCTTTTACTGAGTGAATGCATTCATGTAAATCTACATTGATTTCCCCATTTGTTATCTTTTACACTTTTCCTGATCTCATAATTTGTTTGTGCTATGATTAAAAAAATGAGGAAAATTTTCTCAAATTAAATTAAACACACAAACTTGCTACTCATACTGATTGCTTATAGAGTTATCCTTTTTTTTTTTTGGTAACATATCCTTTTAATTATTATTTATACAATCAATTTGAGATTATGTAAAAAATGTCAGGCCATATTTTCTCTTCAAAAGTTTGAAACAGCACCACTATTCACTAGTGCTAATTCTAGTATGTATAAAAAGTTCCATGCTGGGCTAGCAATATATGGAACAAGCCAGGTTCAGGAAAGGAAAAAACAACTTAATCTAATAATTTATCTTATAATGTCCAATGCAGTTTAACATGAATAAAATTAGGCAACCCATAACTTCTATATATATATATATATGACATGGAACATACATATTTAACTGCATTGTAGAGTTTTACTTACTGCTATTTACTATGCATTGCTCATGTTAAAAAATTTAATCTTTTCCATATAAAATTTTCAATCTGGTATTTTTCTTAGGTACACTGGGGTATGGCTGATAACTCGTTGTGGTTCACTGATGAGCAGTGGTTATGATGTCAATGAATGGCCTATTTCTCTGTTTGCCCTCATTTTGAATGGAGTAGTTGCCCGAGTTGTGGCCTTTTTTTGTCTGGTGATTTCCCAAAAGAGGTGATTTGGGATGTACAAAACCATAGTTTATCAATATGTGAATGTGATGCTAGATTCAGTCCACTAAGTAGGATTAGCCTTATAGGTGTCATTACCATTTGTAGGTTTTACTGTAAAGTTTTTGTTCTACTTTTGCTTACTTTTGTGTAAGTAAATTTTGCTTTGTAAAATATACAGACTATAGCCCTCTAAGCACATTAAACATTTGCTTCCTATTAGTAGGTTTTGAATAAATTCTTATACCAACTTGTAGGATGTTCTGGCTTTGAAATGGGACAACTTTCCTTTTCCTAAACTTTTACAAAGCCAAAAAAGAAAAGAAAAGAAAATACTGCCACTAGAATCAAAGACAAATTATCAAGATTTTAACTTGAATATTAAACTTAAATTTGAACTTCTTGTTATTAATGTAGTTGTTTTATCCAATATTATGTTACATGGACCTGTTTATTGAAAAAATAGTAGGAAGAAGAGTTTTCAAAATGTATTTTATAAATTAGCGTTCAATAACTATATACTATCCGTAAAAAAACTATACACTAACATTTTAAATAAGTTTTATATAGATGTTTAATTATATTTCACCATCTTGATATTGTGTAAACAAGATTTATTAAGTATTATTATGACATGGTATTGGTAAGATTATGATATATGATTGAAAATTTAGTAAAACTTATTGATATTGTCGGTGTATAATTATTAAATTTTATTAAGTATATGGAATAATTATACAAGATTACATAAAATAACAAACATTGTAAATTTTAATGAAAGGAGTAGATTTAGATGCATAAAAAAAGAACAAACAGAAACCTTGTCACTTTTGAGTGAATTAAAAAAAATCTCATCTATTACTTCACTTGCAACCTAAAAATTAAGATGAGAGATCTGTATTATAGAATTTTTCTTTCTGTGCACTCAGCATTTTTTACAAAGGAGATGAGTGTTTAAAAAGAATTAGTGTCGCGTTATTCTTAGCTCTTTGCAAAATAATTTTCATGATATCAGTTTTGTTAATTTTTTTGTTATAAAGTGAAAGCATGTAAGTAAAGGAGAGAAAAAGGACAAAAAGTCCGGACTGTAGTCATTGCAGTCGCAAATCTCAGCCGTTGGAAAAGGATTAGACTATCTGTATTCTAAGTTGTATTTAATACGATTTTACGATTTGATGACTAAGAAACATGGGTCATTAGATTTTCATCCAACGATCGATTCGTGACCGTAGTTATTTGAGTCGGCCTTATTGGATTACTAACATCTTATATCAAATAATATTATTCTTATACACTTTGTTTAACCCTTTGGACTTGAATAACCCTGTTTGGATAAACAGTTTAATTAAATATTTATGTAAAAGTTATTTCTATAATAAGAGATAAAATAAAGTTAAATTGCTTTCATATAAGTTGTTTTAATAAGTTATCTTGGAGAGCTTATAAAAATAAGCTAAAAATAGCTTATAGACATGTCATAAGCTATTTTCACAAAATTTTCCAAACAGTCTGACAAGTACTTATGCCAGTAAATAAGCCCAAATAAGTGGGTCATAAGCCAATCCAAACAAGCCCAAAGTTATCCACTTCCTAGAATGGAAGAATACACTTGCAAATTCCTTAACGTTGACGTCAATAATTTTTCTTCCACCATATTTAAAAATAGGGATGAATGGAGATGCCCATGACATGAGTTGATCCAAACACCGATTATGTTTGCGTCACACATACAAGGATGAAGAGAGTGTATATAAAACGAGTAAATACCAAATTTTATCTCTAAAATTATAGGACTGTATCAACTCAGTCTCTCATATAACCAATATTTCAAAATGATCCTTATAATTACAAAACGTTAATCAGGTTCGGCTCCCATCTAGATCTGTTAGCAAATGTACCTAAAATTATTCATTTATTTCAAATGCATGTCTGACATTATTAACCTAATCTCATTATAGTCACTAGTAGAATACCCGTGCATCCGCACGGGTCGCGCCGTGTTGGTTGCAATGAATATTTCTAAAGCATTTACATGCATCAATTAAAATTGACTATCAGTTGCTATGTCTTTTAACCTGACAAATATCTTAATACAGTGGTCCTTATACCAATTTTAATAGCATCTTTCTGAACCACCTCTATGCATTAATAGCCATTAAATAATATCAAAGCTAAATTAAATACATTTATAAATAATAAATACATTTATAAATTTAATACGTGTTTAATGATGATAAAATTACACCAGAACATGTAATGTTTCTCCGTAGGAACTAAAAAGCAAAATAATCATTTATAATAAAATTATACTAACAATATGTAATGTTTTCCCATAAGGATTAAAAGTAAAATAATTATTTATAAATGATAAAGACATTTGCAAATTTAATATGTGTTCAAACACGATAAAATTACACCTACGACATGGAATGTTTCCCTGTAAGGACTAAAAAACAAAATAATCATTTACAAATGATAAAAATATTTATTAATTTGATATGTGTTAAAAGACTAAAAATTTGTACCCACAACATGTAATGTTTCCCTATATGGACTAAAAAGCAAAATAATCATTTATAAGTTATAAAAACATTTATATATTTGACATGTGTTTAAAGATGATAAAACTACACTGACAATATGTAATGTTTCCCCGTAGAGACTAAGAAGCAAAATTATCATTTATAATAAAATTACACCGACAATATGTAATGTTTTTCTGCAAGGACTAAAAAACAAAATAATTATTTACAAATGATAAAGACATTTACAAATTTGATATGTGCTCAAACACGATAAAATTACACCCACGGCATGTAATGTTTCCCAGTAAAGACTAAAAAACAAAATAATCATTTACAAATGATAAAAATATTTATTTATTTGATATGTGTTAAAAGACTATAAAATTGTACCCACAACATGTAATGTTTCCACATATGGACTAAAAAGTAAAATAATCATTTATAAATTATAAAAATATTTATATATTTGATATGTGTTTAAAGATGATAAAACTACACTGACAACATGTAATGGTTTCCCGTAGAGACTAAGAAGCAAAATTATCATTTATAAATAATAAAGACGTTTACGCCAGTATAAAAAATAAACATTTTATATTTCTCTGTCTTGACCCAAAAGAAAAATAATTATTTATACCGATAGTATGTAATATTTCCTCTCATTAAGAGTCAAAAATAAAATAAACTTATATAAATAATATATAATAAAGATATTTATAAATTTTTATGTTATGTCGATAACATTTTATGTTTCTCCGTCTTTACTCAAGAGAAAAATAATCATTTATATCGATGGTATGTAATGTTTCATCCGGTTAAGAATCAAAAGTAAAATAATCATTTATAAAAAATATATAATAAATATATTTATAAATTTTTATACGTGATCAAAAACGATAAAAGTATATTGACAATATGTAATGTTTTCTTATTGAGACTTTTAACGAAAATAATTATCTATAAATAATAAAAAAATTATAATGATAACATATAAAAATATTAAAAAAATGAAATTAAATAATGCTAATAAACAAATATATATAAATAAAATAAAAAAATTAAAATGGTTTCATTGTATTTATTTTGAAGAAAAAGAGAAAGAGAATGAGAGAAAGAGAGAAAGAAAGAAAGAAAAAAAAAGAGAGAGAAAGAGAAAGAGAAAGATAAATGAGAGAAAGAGGAAGGAAAAAAAACAGGAAGAAAAGTTACTTACGTGACAGAAAAGAAGAAATAGAAGAGAGAGAGAAAAAAAGTAAAATGTGAGAGAGAAAAAGTTAAAAGTACGTAGAGAAAATTAATTTTTATGTGAATTTAATTTTTATTTTGATTTATTTTTATTTAGATTGACATATTTGCCCCTTTAAAATAATAGGTGTCAGAAATATGGTAGTCTAGTTTTGTCTTTTCACCGACCTATTGTTTGCTTAAATAGATTTTTATGTTATGCCGACAATATTTTATGTTCCTCCGTCTGTACCCAAAAGAAAAATAATTATTTATACCAATAGTATATAATGTTTCTTTCTGTTAAGAATCAAAAGTAAAATAATCATTTATAAAAAATATATTTATAAATTTTGACACGTGATCAAAAACGATAAAATTATATTGACAATATGTAATGTTTTCTTACTGAGACTTTAAAGGAAAATAATTATTTATAAATAATAAAAAAATTATAATGATAAAATATGAAAATATAAAATAATAAAATTAAACAATGTTAATAAAAAATAAAAATATAAATAAAATAGAAAAATTAAAATGGTTTCATTGTAATTATTTGGAAGAAAGAGAGAAAGAGAAAGAGAGAAAAAGAGAAAGAAATTTAAGGAAAAAAAGGAAAGAGAAAATGACAAAAGAGAAATGAGAGAAAGAGAAAGAGGAAGGGAAAAAAGAGAGAGAAAGAAAAGTCTCGTGCGTGACAGAAAAGAAGAGCGAGAAAAAAAGTGAAAGGTGAGAGAGAAAAAGTTAAAAGTAGGTAGAAAAAATTAATTTTTATGTGAATTTAATTTTTATTTTAATTTATTTTTATTTAGATTGACATATTTATCCCTTTAAAATAATATGTATCAAAAATATGGTAGTATAGTTTTGTCTTTTTACCAACCTATTATTTGCCTAAATAGATAGTAGATTGCGAATAGCGACGGATAGGCGAATCTGATTTTTCCTATCGATAATGTTAAGACTAGAATAATTCATTTACTCGTTTTATAATATTGATATCATCTATCTAAATTTAAGAAAACAAACCCCTTAACGAGACACGTGTTAACATTTGACAAAAAAAATCCCACTCCCTCCCGCATCAACAGCCGCCCTTTTACTTTCTTTTTTTTTTTACTTTCTTTTGTTCTTTTTATGCGATGCACCTTTTTTTTATATCTTTTCCTCTCTTTTGAACTTCAATCTCCGGCTTTTAAGTTTTTAATACATAATTTTCGACTTTTTAATTCTCACTTTTTGCTCACTTTTCCTTCTTTTCAGCCAATTTTTTTTTAGTTTTTAAATTGAGTCAAATAAATTCTTTAAGTTTTTAAGTTGGGTCAAATAGGTCCTATAATATTTTTAAATTTGGCCAATAATATTTTTAAGTTTGACCAAATAAGTCCTATAAATTTTTAAGTTGGGCCAAATAAATCTTTTAAAATTTTTAAGTTAGGCCAAATAAGTAATTTTTCGGACAAATAAATCATTTAAGTTGGGCCACATACTCCCACTTTTCTCTTTTTTTCTTCAAATTTCTGCTCTCTTCTCTGGCGCGACAGCTCACACTTTTTTCCTTTTCAAATAAGTCCTTTAAGTTTTTAAGTTGGGCCAAATAAGTCTTTTTCGGCTAAATAAGTCCTCTAAATTTTTAAGTAGGGCCAAATAAATTCTTTAAGTTTTTAGGTTTTTAAGCCTTTTTCCCTCTTATCTTTTCCTCTCTTTTCCACGCGATTCTCCGGTCGTTCTCTCTTTTTTTGCTCTCTTCTTCTTTTTGCCCAATTTTTTTTTATTCCTTAAACCACAAGACAACACCTTTAGTGAAATCTTCTTTTTCTTAATTTTTTAGAATTTCTAAATATTTATTTGACTTTTGAGTCCTAATGATATTTTTTTTACTTCTTAATTTTTTTTATTTTTTTTTATTTTCTTTTCGTTTTTACTTAATATTTTTACTTCTTAATTTCATCGTCTTTGATCATATATCAAAATCTATAAATGTCTTTATTATCTATAAATGATTATTTTACTTTTGATTTTCTACGTGAAAACATTACATGTTAGTATAAATGATTATTTTTCTTTTGCATCCCTACGAGAAATATTAAATGTTGTCGGTATAATTTCATCGTCTTTGATCATACATCAAAATCTATAAATGTCTTTATTATCTATAAATGATTATTTTGCTTTTGATTTTCCAGGGAAAACATTGCATGTCGGTATAGTTTCATAAATGATTATTTTACAAATGTCTTTATTATTTATAAATGATTGTTTTGCTTTTAAGTCCTAACGGGTATATTATATGTTCTCGGTATAATTTCATAAATGATTACTTTTACGTTTAAGTCCCAATGGGAAAACATTAGATGTTGTCGCACGGGTTTATATAACTGCTCATGTCGATTTTTTCTTTTAGTTTTTTGATACTTTTTTATATTCAATATTTATAATTTTATTTATTTATAGATGATAAATGATTATTTTTTTAAGTCCTAGGAGGAAAATTTTACATGTTCTCGGTATAATTTCATCATCTTAATTTTGATTCTTCATGGGAATACATTACATGTCAGTATAAATGATTACTTTTCTTTTGCCTCCCAACGAAAAAATATTACATATTATGGATATAGCTTCATCTTTTCTACATGTAACAAATTTTATAAATATTTTATTATTTATAAGTGATTAGTTTTCTCCTTAGTACTGACGGATTGACCCGTCCGTATTCACGGATATTGTGTTAGTTTACTCAACATAAAATCCTCCCTGTCAAGTGTACACAATTGGTTTTTTTTTTTCGGACAGAAGTGTACACAAGTGGTTGTTTTTTTTTTTTTTTTTTGAACACAAGTGGTTGTTGATAGGAACACTTACATCTCAGCAATTTATATGCTACACAGCTAGAAAAGGAAAAAAATTAAAAACGAAAAAACCATGCAAAATATGATACCTGCGTTTCGAAATGGCTGTTACAGCTACTGCTACACCGTGTCTCGTTCCATAACATTAAACCCTAACCCCTTCATTCTCGTTTCGCTCCCCGCTTCCCCGTTTCTGAGATTCGAAACGTTTCGCCCGCTATCACCCGTTTCGTGCTTCTCATCGTCAATGGCGGGCAGTGACGGTTCGTCGGCGGCGGCTCCATCGCTGGAGAAGCAATTCGGCGAGTTCAGGACTCAGCTGGAGGAATCTGGAACCTTGCGAGAGCGAATTCGAAGCGTCGTTTCGGAGATCGAGTCCACCACAAGGCTGATGTATGCTAGCATTCTTCTGGTTCACCACTCTCTCCCCACTCCAGGTACCAAAACCCCCATACTGCTTCCTAAACCCTAACCGAAAGCATCAAAATCGAAACTTGTCTTCGACATTTTCAGGTTTTATATTTCTTCACGTAATTAGTGTAGATAATTAATTTCATGTAATTTCATTATCTATTGCGTGTTGATGTTATGTTTGTGTTGAATTTGGAGGGTGAAGTGAGTATTGTTTTAATGGTTTGTTTATGCTTCATTGTATTGTGGCAAGCCACTTGCAGCTATGTATATGTTATTTTTCTTTTCATTTTCAACAGAGCTTTTGGAGAAGGCCAAGTCTCAGGTTGATGTGCTAAAGGGGCATTACAAGCAACTTGCTGAAATTCATGAAGAGTGCCAATACTATAGGTGGTTAAAGTTTGCGAGGAGCTTCTGTGGTGTCTGTCTCGTCTTTTGATAGTGTTTTTGTGGTCCGTAACCTATCTTTGATTCCACATAACCTAGGTATCACGGTGATTGGAGCAGTGAGACACAGTCTGTAGTTTCCATGCTTACTTTTTTGCACTGGCTTGAAATGGGAAGACTTCTCGAACACAAAGAAGCCGAGGAAAAACTTGGGTGTATGTCCTAAACTGTTAATACTATCGTGTTACACATTGACGTGTTGATCAATGATCTATTTTCTGTTATTTGGGTATGTATGCAATGCATGCATATGTTGATGTCATTACTAATTGAATAAATTATGAAGTCCTACACTCCTAAGATTCTAAGCAGTAGGGGATTGTGGACTCGAACTGTTCTCTCTGGTAAAATATGTTTGTGCATGCCATGCTGCTAGAGTTTCATTGTTAGACCAAGTATCGAAGCACCTAGAATGTAAAAATATAAATCCTTAAAAGGGAGAAGAAAAAATAAAAGGAACCTCATACAGAAGGGCAGAACTAGGAGGCCAATATTAGCTGTACAGCTTTCACATTGCTGTTCTGACAAACACTGTACACATGGATGGCTGTTGATTTATAGGATAATCAGCTATGTTTCTTTAAGCATAAAGAATGTCCTGCAGAATTTGTTAATTTCAAGTTGCAACTGGTCTCGCATTCGGGATTGAAATCTTCCAAATCTAAAGTGGGTGCACTTTACTTCAGTCTGGAATAGTAAGAACAAGGAAGTGAATTCTGACATCAATTAGTTATGTAGGTACTTGTAAGTTTTAAAAATCCTAACCATTGATTTTGGCATCAGTGGTTATCTACTCCATACTTTATTCTGTAAAATGCACATTGCATGTTAGAAGATCCAAAGCAAGCATTTGATTTGAGATTATGTCAGCTGATATAATTATGATTTCATTGTTTTACATTTGAGACTCTGACCTCATTTAGAGTTCCATTAGCATGGAGTATGGTTGTTTAAACATCTATCTGGGAGAACTATGGTTTTGAACTTATTTAGAACTATAGTTTCTCTATCGTGCCCATCTTCATCATCGCCATAATGTTAACTTCTACTTTATGCTTATTCCTCGTCATTATGAGATTTATAAGTTCTCTATGTATATTGTTAACTACTTTGCAGTGAATAGTCCGGATTTCTGTCTAGATGTTGAAGACTACCTAATAGGTGAGTGTTCTAAGTATGTCTTTGCATTAGTTCGTTTTTGAGTAATTAACATTAGTTGAGATAAACACGATCCTCTTCTTGCACTTTAGTTTATTAAATGTTAGTTTCTTTCAGTGAGTAGGGCCAATTTAAATATGATTATCATCAAGAAATGTAGAGTCAGTACAGCTTTCAGGGTAACCAAACGTTATGGTTTACATACTTGGAGAGTGTGTTCAGAATTTATGATTTTTCACCTATTTACTCGTTGAGTTAAAGAAGTGAGAGAAAAAAACCTGTAACCCACATCTCCACCATTTGATTTAGGCCAATAGCTCTAATTTTTGTCAATCATGGACGATTGCATAGTCAATTAATATTTCACAGTTTTGCCACATATACTGATAGTGATGCATTTTTGTCATGCAGGTGTTTGTTCTATGTCTAATGAATTAGTAAGAACTCTTTTTCTCTTAACAGTTACATACTTACATTACATATCAACCTGTAGAAAATGGAGGAGATATTTAACACAATGTTTATAACTTTTTTGTTAAAGAGGAATATAGACTAGAGATACATAAATATGTGTATACTGTATACATGCACGTTATGTTTAAGGAAAAGACATAATGAAAGTTGTACCTATTTTGCAATTTATATTGACTTTGCAGCCAAGGTATGTGGTTAATCAAGTGACAGCTGGGGACTATGATTGTCCAAGGAACGTCTTAAAATTTTTAACAGAACTTCATGCTGCATTCCGAATGCTCAATCTACGAAATGATTTTCTGCGGAGGAAGTTTGATGGTATGCTACTGCCTGTACCTTGTCCTGTACATTTATTATCTTTTTGGCACTGTGTTACTATCATCAAATAATGTTGCTGACCTTGCATTCTCAATTTTGTGAGAAATATTTATCAATTTTAAGATTGGTCCATTAACTGTAACGAGTAACGTCATTAACATCACACAATTGCTTTCTTCAAAAGAGGACTAATAAGCATACATACCAGCTGAGCATTCCTTTGTCTCTTCCCCCTCTTATACGAAAGGCAGGATTAACTGCAATTGTATTTTTTCCCTCTGCCTATTATTTTTTTCAAAATGCTCAATTTGCATATATTCTTTTCATAAAAGGCGTTGTATTCACTCTTGCTATCTTTTTGGATGGCATCTTTCAACCATTGACAGGCATGAAGTATGACCTAAGAAGAGTGGAAGAAGTTTACTATGATGTTAAGATTAGGGGTTTGACACCCAATGGTGAGTCGGTTGGAGATCAAGGAATCGAAGGGAAGTCTTAGATTGTTAATGGCTGTAGACCCAAGACGAGAACTTCAGTACATGGAGCTTTATTGACTTCTCAACAGCTATGCACTTTAAGAAACTTGATAGTCTCGGCTTTTTGTTGTCTCAGGTGTAAGCCTATAACTATAACTCTGTTTCTAATGGTTGATGAAAGGAAGTAAAGGTTTATCAGTATGGTATACGATTCTGTCAGTATCTGTGGCACTGACTCTTTCAAAGCCATTTTGAGAACTTAGAACCCTATATTCCCTTTCTTTTCGATGTAAAATATAGTACGTTGAAGTTATTACTGCTTATCCTGGGTTGAACAGGGGTTTTAAATTCAATCCATCCTGGACTTGTTGAAGTTTTTTAACCTTTTCTTTTTCTTTTGGCTAACGGTGATCCGAATAAAGCTGTCATATCTTTGTTATAAAATAATTGTGAAGAGCTCAAGAGGTATAAAAGAATTTGAGAGAGGAAATAGAGAGAATAAAAGAAGTAATTAATTTTTATTTTTTGATAAAAAAAGGAAGTAATTATTTGATTGCTAAACAAAAACGCACCAAAGGAGTGGAAACCAAAAAAATAATTTTTTCAAATGCAAGTTATCTTGTTATCTCGTCCAAATTCTACTGATAAGTTCAAATTCAAGTATGATAAGATAACAATTTTACATTGACATTTGATAATATTTTATAGACCAAATTATTTTATTGTTATAAACTAAGGGTGTTTTATTATGAGCATTGAAATGAATCTAATTATTTTACTCTAAGCAATTTTAATTGTTATTTGATGAAATTCAGATCTTATTGATTGTTAAGAGGAACTTATGACGATGTTGCGTTACCCGTTGTGTAGCGTGACATACAAGAAATTATCCCAAATAAAGCTGGTAGATCAAGATGAGCTTGATTACTTTTGTTATGCCTTCAGATGATTTAGTTTGTGCTGGGTTTTGTGTTTTGAACGCGTGCGAAGAGAGAAGTATTTCTCTAATTGTTTCTTGTCCAACGGAGGTTTGAGGCACCAAAAACCAAACACAGGCTTAGATGCTTTTGAGGAATTAAAAATGGTTGAATTCTTGGTCTGAAAATACTAACGGCTCCAATGAAAATGGAAATATGGGATAGTTTTATGGTCTAAACTCGAACAGTAGACTGTCTTTCCCATAATCTCTTTCACAAGATGACCAAAAAAAAAAATCTTTCACAAATACGTTTTTTTTATCATGGAAATATTGAACTAGGAAACAGGCTGGTACTTATTTTTTAGAGAAGAATCGTTGATTTTGATCACCACGAATATTGAATGCAACAAGAAGCAAGGTCATTTCCTTTCTTTGTGCAAAGCAAACTGTTATTACGATAAATAAAAAGTTTCAAACGGCTTATGCAAGGCAACGTAATTGAGCTGGTTTTCTAGACACATACTACTATCACTGCACTGTAATCTACAACCTTGCAATCCCATCGAGGAGCCCTGTTTGATTATATTATATGGAACATAACCTTGGACTTTATCATAATATAATCAAGCTTAATAACACGCCATCACAAAGATCTAGTATTATTCAGAGCAACCCAGAGATATTATCATCTTATGCAACCTATGCTTGCTATCCACATGCATGGACTATTATGTGTTTGAACTTGTCATTTTCATCTCTATTAATTCCGTCAACCGAGAGATCACCACTATGAATGCGAGAAAAAAAGTTCCACGAGCTTCATGTTGAAGCGCTTAGCTTCTGGGTTTCTAAATGCAATTGAAGGCTGGCATACAATACATAGAGAGAGAACTGGCTTAATGCATTGATGAATGTCACTTTTTCAGTTTTGTGTGTGTGTGGTCAAAGTGATGGTTGCCACTTGAATTGTGTGGTTTGTCCAAATATCACAAGGGAAGGTGGATGGGTAAGTTTATAAATTAGCGTTTAATAACTATATACTGTCCGTAAAAAAACTATGCACTAACGTTTTAAATAAGTTTTTTTTTATAGATGTTTAATTATATTTCACCATCTTGATATTGTGTAAACAAGTTTTATTAAGTATTATCGTCAAAAAAAAAAGTTTTATTAAGTATTATTATGATATGGTATGGTAAGATTATGATATATGATTGTATATTTATGTAAAACTTATTTATATTGTCAGTGTATAATTATTAAATTTTATAAAGTATATGGAATAATTATACAAGATTACATAAAATAAAAAACATTGTAAATTTTAATGAAAGGAGTAGATTTAGATGCATAAACAGCGAACAAACAGAAGCCTCGTCACTTTTGAATGAATTAAAATAATCTCATCTATTACTTCACTTGCAACCTAAAAATTAAGATGAGAGATTTGTATTATAGAATTTTTCTTTCTGTGCACTCAGCATTTTTTTTACAAAGGAGATGAGTGTTTAAAAAGAATTAGTGTCGCATTATTCTTAGCTCTTCGCAAAATAATTTTCATGATATCAGTTTTGTTAATTTTTTTGTTATAAAGGGAAAGCATGTAGGTAAAGGAGAGAAAAAATGACAAAAAGACCGGATTGTAGGCATTGGAGTCGCAAATCTCAGCCATTGGAAGAAGATTAGACTATTTGTATTCTAAGTTGTATTTAATACGATTTGATGACTAAGAAACATGGGTCTTTCGATTTTCATCCAACGATCGTAATTCGTGACTGCCGGCCTCATTGGATTACTAACATCTTATCAAAATAATGTTATTCTTATACACTTTGTTTAACCCTTTGGACTTTTTTTAAGCAAAATAAGACATGCAAAAGCATCACAATAATGACTGCAAATCTGCAATCCCAACTAGGTTGGCACTCCAGCCACTACCAATCATTTGCAGCACACCTCCATTTTATTAAAAAATAAACCCTTTGGACTTGGATAACCCTATTTGGATAAACAATATAATTAAATGCTTATGTATAAGTTATTTCTGTAATAAGAGATAAAATAAAGTCAAATTGTTTTCATATAAGCTGTTTTAATAAGCTATCTTTGAGAGCTTATAGAAATAAGCTGAAAATAGCTTATAGCCATGTCATAAGCTATTTCCATAAAATTTCCCAAACAGTCTGACAAGTGTTTATGCCAGTAAGTAAGGCCAAATAAGCGGGTCATAAGCCAATCCAAATAGGCCCAAAGTTATCCGCTTCCTATAATGGAAGAATACACTTGCAAATTCCTTAATGTCGACGTCAATAATTTATCTTCAACCATATTTAAAAATAGGGATGAATGGAGATGCACATGACATGAGTTGATCCAACCACTGATTATGTTTGCGTCACAAGTACAAGGATGAAGAGAGTAAATATAAAACGAGTAAATACCAAATTTTATCTCTAAAATTGTATGACTGTATCAACTTAGTCTCTCGTATTACCAATATTTCAAAGTGATCCTTGCAATTACAAAACGTTAATCAGGTTCGTCTCCCATCTAGATCTGTTAGCAAATGTATCATGACATTATTCATTTAGTTTTAAATGCATCTCTGATATTATCAACTTAATCTCATTATAGTCCTTACGAATACTAACAGATAGACGAACCTAATTAACTTTATGCAATTCCTATCGATAATGTTAAGACTAAAATCATTTACCCATTTTATAATATTGATATCATTTACTCCACATAAAATCCTCAATGTCAAGTGTACACAAGTGGTTTTTTTTGGACAGAAGTGTGTTGAGATCAAAACCCTTTTGATACATGTTTTAATGACAATAAACCTTCTAAACTAATGTTAAGTTTTCTAAATGGTGATCCATTGATGTTTGCACTTGAGTTTTGTTGAAAGAATAGGTATCTCAGAAGTGGATAAGCTAGAAGCCACTCACATCAACAAAGTGCATGTTATATCTACTCAACCATTGAAGAATTAGAGTAGCATCAGAGAATAACAACAGTAGTATCACAAGCTTCATGAAAATATTAGAAGGCTACTACAGAACCATGAGAGAAGGATGAGAAAATTATCATCCAGAGTTTTGTTCATCACATCACCTAAAGGTTCAGAACAAGTATAGAAGACTCAAGCAAAAAGAAGAAGATTCACAACAAGTATAGAAGGCTCAAGCAATAAGAGGAAGGTCATGATATGAAGAGAGAAGAATTAAATCAAGAAGAGAAGGTTCATTGAAGAAGAATCCACATGAAGAAAAGGTTAACAAGTTCATAAGGGAAGACTCACTTAAGGTTCACAGAACCTATAGGTAAAGGAGGATTGTAACCAAGAAGAGTCAAGTCAGAAAAGAAGACAAAAGACTAAGTCATAAGACACATGACATAACTCTCATTGAGTTTGCGTTGAGATGCTTTAAGGATATACTATTAGCAAATGCAAAGAAGATTTTGTTCAAGGCTTCTAGGATTGAAGAGAAGAACATGTCATAAAGCTTAGAAGACATTAAAAGAACAAGAAAATCCAAGCTTCAATGATTAACTAAAAGTTTGTGTAAACTTACTCAGGATGAGTAAGTTTGACAAACCTACTATCGTGTGCAGCACAAAAGAGCAAGCATTAATCAGCACATTTATGAGGATATTCACTTATTGCAAGAGGAATTTTCTGCTGTTACTGCACAAGAGCAGGTTCTGCTTAGAAGAGTATGTTCTGCTGAGAAAAGTATATTCTGCTGAGATGAGCAGGTTCTGAGAGTAGGTTCGCTGTCATGACAACTTGCAGAAAAGCATAAAGGTTCAACAGAAAAGTGTCAAATCAAGTAGGAAAAGTGTCAAACACTGTAGCAACGACTATATCATCATTAAACCTCTATTCAAGCAGTGGTTACATGTCACACAGTGAAGAAGAAAATAGAAGAATGTAAGCTGTAGTGATTTTAAAGCAAATATTTGTAAACTTACTCAGTGTGAGCAAGTTCAAATTTACTCTCGTTTACTGCAAAACAAATTCTGCAGCAAAGGAACAAATTAAATGCATCTAACACTTGCACACTATGTCATTTAATGAAGAACAATCACTGAAAACAAGAGTTAGTTGCTGCTACTACTGCAAGTGAGGAAGTTCAGCAAGAGAAGGTTCCAAAAGCTGATGTGACAAGGGACAAGATTGACAGTAGGTAAAAAGCAAATCTGCTTTATGCAGAAAACACTCAGCACACTGTCCAATACTCCCCCAAGGTCTCCCAACAGCTCTATAACGACTATATTGTCATTGGACCTCTATTTAAACACAAAATACATTTGGATGAAAGGAGAGAGAATGGGTTTACACTGAGCTTAAGCAGATTCTGCATTATCCCCATCTTGCTCTCCCTGCTTCCAACTTGCTCAAGTTATGAGCAAGTTTACTGCAGAAGCAATTTCAGCTATGTTCTTCAAAGTTCATCCACTCTAAGAGTGTCTAGTAGCTGAAATGCATCGGAATCAAAGAGGAAGAGAGATAAACACAAGTCTTATCAAGAACAATCATTGCTCTCATTTATTCTCCTCTTTCACACTCTTGTTCAATTGTGCTTAACATCTTGGGATATCTAAGAGAGTGTGCTTAGCTTGTTTTATTGTTTATATCCACTTATGTAAGTGTATTCAAGCTGTAACAAATCTCAAACCCCTTTAATCACTACCTTTGTACCTTGTTCTTCCTACCAAGCTGCCTAGGGTAGGTGAGTATTGATGAGAAAGTATTTGGTAGATATTTTCTATCAAGCTACCTAGGATGGGTGAGTATTGGTGAGGAAACAGTGGGTAGAAGAGTGTTGATGTAGAGCCTGACGAGGCTTGAAGAAAGAATACTTGATGTAGAGCCAGAAAAGGCTTGAAGAAAGAATACTTGATGTAAACAGCTTGAAGAAACTGAGTGAAAGAACACTTGTGCTATTTGGAAAATAGTGAAAAAATCTCACAAGATGTGAGGAGTAGATGTAGCCCATGGTTGTTGGGTAAACCACTATAAAAACATACTGTGTAATACTCTTCTCCCTTATCTTTGCATATTTTACATTTTGCTCATATTGCATCATCCACTAAACCCCACATTCATTTATGCTTAAAACAGAACCTACTCACGTTTATATGCATCCTCACAGCTAGAATAAGTTCATTGCATGGAATCTACTCAAGTAGAGAATGTTTTCTAAAACTGTTTTAAGCCAACATAAAGATATTCACTAGAGAAGGTTTATTCTGCACAACATTGCATAATACTCATACTACATGGAACCTGCTCATCTAAGAGAACATTCATTAAAAATGTTGTATGAAACATACTCATCTAAGAGGATGTTCATTAAAACTGTTTTATGCTTACTGTCTCATCTCCAAGTATCAACTTGAGAGGATGTCCTCAAAGTTTCAGGTTGAAAATTTTAAAAAGGTCACAATTCAACCCTCTTCTTGTGACTCTCTGTGCCACTTCAAAGTGTACGCAACTGGTTGTTGATAGTAACACTTACATCTCAGCAATTTATATGCTACACTGCTGGAAAGGATAAAAAAGGCAAAATTGCTCTGTAAGTCCTTTAACTTATTTTCTGTTTTCGAATCAGTTTTTTATCTTTTTTTTTCCCGAATAGGTCTTTTATGTTTAAAAATGCTTTTACCGTTGACCTTTTTTCAATTTCCGTCTAGCACCGTTAAAAAAAGCTTATGTGTCCATTAATCTGCTTAGGTGTCTGTTATTATGTCTATGTGGCCACTTAACTACAATTTGAGTCATTCTTTCTATTTTTTTATTAAAAATGCAAAAAAATAATTAGGGTTCTTTCCCTAAGAATAAACCCAGAACACCATCAACCCAAAACCATCATCGGTCCCCATCATCCTTAATCCCTAAAATCTACTCAAACCCAACTCCTAGTAGCAGACCACACCACCATCTTTGTTCCTCGGAACGCCGGACACCACCTCGAGCTCTACAACGGAAGCTGAACAGAGGGAAGGAAGAGGAGAAAGAGGAATGGTGGCTACGGTTGAATCCAGACAAAGTAAACCCATAAATGGTTAAGAGAGAGTAAGGCGAGATGAGGGAGAGACTGACAAGGGTGGGGGAAGCAGATCCGGTGCGGTGTTGGTGCGAAGGTGACCGGTGGTCGCGCGATCCAAGACAGCGCCACAAGAAGTCCACTGGCACGGCGGCGATTGCCCACCGACGCAACGACAGGGGGTGGTGCCCCTTATTCTTCTCTATTTTCCCCCTCTTCTCTTTGTTCTCCTCCTCCCGCCACGCACCAGCGTGCGGCCCCCATCCTCGTCGCCGGTTAGTCACCGCCTCGGGTCCCTCCTCTTTCCCTCTCCCTCGTCCTTCCTCTTCGCCTCTCTACTCTCGGTCCCCCCTTCTTCCTTCCCATTCTGTAGCAGATCTGGGTTTCTAAGAAGAAACCTAGCTTTTTTTTATTTTTAATGAGTCAGATTATGATGTAGTGACCATGTAAGCACCGTCATTGACACGTCAGCACTGTAATGGACATATAGACTTTTTTAAACGAGACTTAACAGAAACTAAAAAAAAAAAGTCAGTGATAATAACGTTTTGTAATTTAAAGGACCTATTCAAAAAAAAAAAAACTGATTCAAAAATAAAAAATAAGTTAAACGACATGCAGAACAATTTTGGTGACAAAAAAATAAAAATAAAAAGCGTCAAAAACCATGCAATATATGAAACCGGCGTTTCGAATTGCCTGTTACAGCTACTGTCACACCGTGTCTCGTTCCATAACATTAAACCCTAACCCCCTTCATTCTCGTTTCGCTCCCCGCTTCCCCGTTTCGCCCGCTATCACCCGCTTCGTGCTTCTCATCGTCAATGGCGGGCAGTGACGGTTCGTCGTCGGCGGCTCTGTTGCTGGAGAAGCAGTTCGGCGAGTTCAGGACTCAGCTGGAGGAATCTGGAACCTTGCGAGAGCGAATTCGAAGCGTCGTTTCGGAGATCGAGTCCACCACAAGGCTCATGTATGCTAGCATTCTTCTGTTTCACCACTCTCGCCCCACTCCAGGTACCAAAACCCCCATACTGCTTCCTAAACCCTAACCGAAAGCATCAAAATCGAAACTAGTCTTCGGCATTTTCAGGATTTATATTTCTTCACGTAATTAGTGTAGATAATTAATTTCATGTAATTTCATTATCTATTGCGTGTTGATGTTATGTTTGTGTTGAATTTGGAGGGTGAAGTGTGTATTGTTTTAGTGGTTTGTTTATGCTTCATTGTATTGTGGCAAGCCACTTGTAGATTTCTTTTTGGCAATTGTTTTCTCATTATCCCATGTATATGTTATTTTTCTTTGCATTTTGGGCAGAGCTTTTGGAGAAGGCCAAATCTCAGGTTGATGTGCTAAAGGAGCATTACAAGCAACTTGCTAAAATTCTTGAAGAGTGCCCTGGCCAATACTATAGGTGGTTAAAGTTTGCAAGGAACTTCTGTGCTGTCTGTCTCCTCTTTTGATAGTGTTTTTGTGGTCTGTTACCTATCTTTGATTCCACATAACCTAGGTATCACGGTGATTGGAGGACTGAGACACAGTCTGTAGTTTCCACGCTTGCTTTTATGCACTGGCTTGAAACGGGAAGACTTCTCGAACACAAAGAAGCCGAGGAAAAACTTGGGTGTATGTTCTAAACTCTTAATACTCTTGTGTTACTCATTGATGTGTCGATCAATGTTTTATTTTTCTGTGATTTGGGTATATATGCAATGCATGCATATGTTGATGTCACTACTAATTGAATACATTATGAAGTCCTACACTTCTAAAATTCTAAGAAGTATATGTTTGTGCATGCCATGCTGATAGAGTTTCGTTGTTAGACTAAGTATTGAAGCACCTATCATGTAATGTAACACATTGTAATATAAAACCTTAAGGCTCTGTTTGGGAGGTAGGAGGGGAAGGAAGGTAGGAGGGGAAGGAAGGGGTGAAAAATCTTTCACCTTATTTGATAGTATTAGTGTTTTTGTAGAGAAAGAAAAGAGAATGCTTATGACTAATATATTTTTTATTTTGAGAGTAATATAAAAAGATGTAAGGGATTTGAATAATTTTTCTAAGCTCTCCAAAACCCTCCTCCAATACATTTTTTTGAGTTCCCCCATATTAGGGGGTTTTATTATCATGAACAAGATAGACAAGAGCGAGATCCTACGTAAGAGCGGGGAGGGGTCATAGGAGCGTAAGAGCGGGGTTCGTAGCAAAGTTCGTAAGCTCCTACCAAATTCTCAAACTAGTATATATATATATATATATATATATATATATATATATATATATATATATATATATATATATATATATATATATAAAAACATATGTAGAAATATAAAAACCATAAATAAGTGAAAAAAAATAAATAAATAACACCACAAATACTTAATAAACAAAATGTTTTATACTTTTATATAAATTTTAGAGTTATATTTATAATTTTTTATTAAATAACTTAAATTATTTCTTGAATGAAAAATTAGCATTATATTATAGATATATAAATAGATATATAATACGTATATGTGTGAAAAAGTGTTTTAATAACCAGTGTAACATATAAGGAAAAAAAAAAAAACTCTTAAGTGATATTGGGCCAAGCCCATAACCTGTTAAAACATAACCCTAGTCCAGGGTTTGTATTTGTGTCGCGAGCGCCGCTTTCTTCTTCTCCTTCATTCTTCCCTTTCTTCTCTGCGCCGAAGAGGAAGAAGCAGTGGACTGGAGAACACGAACGAAATGTAAGGCGTAACGAAGCGAAGCAGGGCGAACGAAAGGAAGAAAGCTGCGCAATTAGGGTTTTCACCCCCAAAATGCCAGCTTAAAGAACCGGGTCGCGAGCCCAGGCAGAAGATAAAAAAACGCAGCGTTTTGCTTGTCAAGCTAGGATCGCTGGTTCGTCGGGAGCGTCCGCTCCTACGTCTCTCAAAACGCTCCTGCTCGCCGGGAACGACGCTCCTGCCACCGTCCCTGCAAAACGCTATCCTGTGTGGGTGCGAGATCGCTGAGGGGTAGTAGGAGCGTAGGATCGTCCGCTCCTACGCCGGGAACGACGCTCTTGTCTACCATGATCATGAAGAAAAATGAACCCCTCATTCAAGGTGGTAGACTATCCTTCCTTCTCATTCATTTTCCTCCTTCCTTTTTCCCAAAGCCCTCCCCTCCCCTCCCCTCCTCTCCCCTCCTAAACTCCCAAACGGAGCCTAAAAGGGAGAAGAAAAAATAAAAGGAACCTCATACAGAAGAGCAGAACTAGGAAGCCAATATTAGCTGTACAGCTTTCACATTGTTCTGACAAACACTGTACACATGGATGGCTGTTGCTTTATAGGATAATCAGCTATGTTTCTTTAAGCATAAAGAATGTCCTGCAGAATTTGTTAATTTCAAGTTGCAACTAGTCTCGCATTTGGGATTGAAATCTTCCAAATCTAAAGTGCAGAGTGCGCTTTACTTCAGTATGGAATAGTAAGAACAAGGAAGTGGATTCTGACATCAATTAGTTATGTAGGTACTTGTAAGTTTTAAAAATCTTAACCATTGATTTTGGCATCAGTGGTTATCAACTTCATACTTTATTCTGTAAAATGCACATTACATGTTAGAAGATCCAAAGCAAGCATTTGATTTGAGATTATGTCAGCTGATATAATTATGATTTCATTGATTTACATTTGAGACTCTGACCTCAGTTAGCGTTCCATTAGCATGGAGTGTGGTTGTTTAAACATCTATCTGGGAGAACTATGGTTTTGAACTTATTTAGAATTATAGTTTCTCTATCGTGCCCATCTTCTTCATTGCCATAATGTTAACTTCTACTTTGTGCTTATTCCTCGTCATTATGAGATTTATAAGTTCTCTATGTATATTGTTAACTACTTTGCAGTGGATAGTCCGGATTTCAGTCTAGATGTTGAAGACTACCTAATAGGTGAGTGTTCTACGTATGTCTTTGCATTAGTTGTTCGTTTCTGAGTAATTAACATCAGTTGAGATAAATACGATCCTCTTCTTGCACTTTAGTTCTTTAAATGTTAGCTTCTTTCAGTGAGTAGGGTCAATTTAAATATGATTATCATCAGGAAATGGGTGTAGCAGTTAGAGTCAGTAGAGCTTTCAGGGTATCCAAATGTTATGGTTTACATACTTGGGAGAGTATATTCAGAATTTATGATTTTTAACCTCTTTACTCGTTGAGTTAAAGAAGTGAGGGAAAAAATCTGTAACCCACATCTCCACCATTTGATTTAGGCCAATAGCTCTAATTTTTGTCAATCATGGATGATTGCATAGTCAATTAATATTTCACAGTTTTGCCACATATACTGATATTGATGCATTTTTGTCATGCAGGTGTTTGTTTTATGTCTAATGAATTGGTAAGAACTCTTTTTCTCTTAAAAGTTACATACTTACATTACATGTCAACCTGTAGAAAATGCAGGAGATATTTAACACAATGTTTATTACTTTTTGGGTAAAGAGGAATATAGACTAGAGATACATAAATATGTGTATACTGTATATGCATGTGCATGGACACAGCAGATTATAAAACTCTGTTATGTTTAAGGAAAAGACATCATGAAAGTTGTACTTATTTTGCAATTTATATTGACTTTGCAGCCAAGGTATGTGGTTAATCAAGTGACAGCTGGGGACTATGATTGTCCAAAGAAGGTCTTAAAGTTTTTAACAGAACTTCATGCTGCATTCAAAATGCTCAATCTACGGAATGATTTTCTGCGGAAGAAGTTTGATGGTATGCTACTGCCTGTACCTTGTCCTTTACATTTTTTATCTTTTTGTCACTGTGTTACTATCATCAAATAATGTTGCTGGCCTTGCATTCTCAATTTTGTGAGAAATATTTATCAATTCTGAGAAAGATTGGTCCATTATGGGTAACGAGTAATCATTAACATCACACAATTGCTTTCTTCAAAAGAGGACTAATAAGCATACATAGCAGCTGAGCATTCCTTTGTCTCTTCCCCTCTTATACGAAACCAGGATTAACTGCAATTGTATTTTTTTTTCTCTACCTAGTAAATCTTTGATTGCTCAATTTGCATATATTCTTTTCATAAAAGGCATTGTATTCACTCTTGCTATCTGTTTGGATGGCATCTTTCAACCATTGACAGGCATGAAGTATGACCTAAGAAGAGTGGAAGAAGTTTACTATGATGTTAAGATTAGGGGTTTGACACCCAATGGTGAGTCGGTTGGAGATCAAGGAATCAAAGGGAAGTCTTAGATTGTAAATGGCTGTAGATCCAAGACGAGAACTTCAGTACATGGAGCTTTATTGACTTCTCAACAGCTATGCACTTTAAGAAACTTGATAGTCTCGGCTTTTTGTTGTCTCAGGTATAAGCCTATAACTATAACTCTGTTTCTAATGGTTGATGAAAGGAAGTAAAGGTTTATCAGTATGGTATACGATTCTGTCAGTATCTGTGGCACTGACTCTTTCAAAGCCATTTTGAGAACTTAGAACCGTATATTCCCTTTCTTTTCGATGTAAAATATAGTACGTTGAAGTTATTAATGCTTATCCTGGGTTGAACAGGGGTTTTAAATTCAATCCATCATTGACTTGTTGAAGTTTTTTAACCTTTTCTTTTTCTTTTGGCTAATGATGATCCGAATAAAGCTGTCATATCTTTGTTATAAAATAATTGTGAAGAGCTCAAGAGGTATAAAAGAATTTTGAGAGAGGAAATAGAGAGAATAAAAGAAGTAATTAATTTTTATTTTCTGATAAAAAAAGGAAGTAATTATTTGATTGCTAAACAAAAACGCACCAAAGGAGTGGAAACCAAAAAAATAATTTTTTCAAATGGAAGTTATCTTGTTATCTCGTCCAAATTCTACTGATAAGTTCAAATTCAAGTATGATAAGATAACAATTTTACATTGACATTTGATAATATTTTATAGACCAAATTATTTTTTTGTTATAAACTAAGGGTGTTTTATTATGAGCATTGAAATGAATCTAATTATTTTACTCTAAGCAATTTTAATTGTTTTTTTGATGAAATTCAGATCTTATTGATTGTCAAGAGGAACTTGGGACGACGTTGCGTTACCCGTTGTGTAGCGTGACATACAAGAAATTGTCCCAAATAAAGCTAGTAGATCAAGATGAGCTTGATTACTTTTGTTATGCCTTCAGATGATTTAGTGTGTTGGGTTTTGTGTTTTGAACGCGTGCGAAGAGAGAAGTATTTCTCTAATTGTTTCTTGTCCAACGGAGGTTTGAGGCACCAAAAACCAGGCTTAGATGCTTTTGAGGAATTAAAAATGATTGAATTGTTGGTCTGAAAATACCAACGGCTCCAATGACAATTGTTGGTCTGAAAATACCAACGGCTCCAATGACAATGGAAATATGGGATAGTTTTATGGTCTAAACTCGTTAAGAACACTAGATTGTCTTTCACATAATCTCTTTCACAAGATGACCCCGAAAAAGAAAAAAAAACACTCACAAATATTCGTGGTGATCAAAATCAACGATTTCTTCTCTAAAAAATAAGTACCAGCTTGTTTCCTAGTTCAATATTTCCATGATAAAAACACTCACAAATACGGTTTTTTTATCATGAAAATATTGAACTAAGAAACAAACTGGTACTTATTTTTCAGAGAAGAATTGTTGATTTTGATCACCACGAATATTGAATGAAACAAGAAGCAAGGTCATTTCCTCTCTTTGTGCAAAGCAAACTGTTATTACGATGAATAAAAAGTTTCAAACGGCTTATGCAAGGCAACGTAATTGAGCTGGTTTTCTAGACATTTATTTAACACTTACTACTATCACTGCACTGTAATCTACAACCTTGCAATCCCAACGAGGAGCCATGTTACACGCCAGCAATTCGTACGTCTTATCCAAGTTGATTATATTATATGGAACATAACCTTGGATTTTATCATATCATAATATAATTAAGCTTATCATATCATAATATAATTAAGCTTAATAACTCGCCATCACAACGATCTAGTATTATTTAGAGCAACCCAGAGATATTATCATCTTATGCAACCTATGCTTGCTATCCACATGTATGGACTATTAAGATCTGTTTACTTTGTGAAAATATTTTCTGTTTTTATTTTCTAAAATCAATGTTAATTTTAACTAGTTAATAATAAAATGTGAGACTCTTTGAGTGAACAATTGTCTACATTTCAGGAAACAATGAAAATGGCAAAAAAATTATTTTCATTATTTCCAGAAATACATCATCCGTATCCCCTTTTCATCTTCTCTCCATCACAATGACTCATTTCAAGAACATCTCATCTTCTTATTAGCAAGATAAATTGAATGCAAGTTTTAGAAAATGAAAACAGAAAATGTTTTCACAAAGTAAACATGCTCTTATGTGTTTGAACTTATCATTTTCATTTCTATTAATTCCATCAACCAAGAGATCACCACTATGAATACGAGAAAAAAGTGCCACGAGCTTCATGTTGAAGCACTTTAGCTTCTGGACTTTCTAAGGGTTTGTTTTGTTTATGAAAGAAAGATACAGGAAAGGAAGAGAAAGGAAAGAAAGGGAGAAGAATAGAAAATGAGATTATTGTTTAGTGGTTTGGTTTGAGAAAAAATGAAAGGAAAGAGGGAGAGGAAAGAAAGAAGTGTGTTTATAAAATGACATAAATATCTGTAAACAAAAATGAAATATGATAAAAAGAATAAAAAAAAAATATTTTATTAAAATCTAAGATAAATTAAAAATAACAATAAATAATAAAGAGAATAAAAATATATAAAAAATATATTTTAATTTATTTACAAACTAATAATAAAAAAATACGTTAACATTATGTTAAAAAAAGTAAATATGTGAACGTTTTTCGCAAATGAAATGCTCCACACTGCACGTTAACGTCATTTTAAGCAAAGGGCATCATTTTCATTTCGTAAATTTTGCACTCGTTTCAATCCATTTCTTTGCAACCCTGGAGGAAACAATTTGGTTGTAGGGCATGCATATTTTTTCTTTTCCTTCCTGGTTAACAACTATCCAAAGGATGAAAAAGTTTTTGAAAAACGTGTTTTCTCTTCACATTCATCTGTTCCAAACACAGTGTAAATGCAAATGAAGGCTGGCATACACTACACTACATAGAGAGAACTGGCTTAATGCATTGATGAATGTCACTTTTTTTTTCTTTTTCCTTTTTTTGTGTGGTCAAAGTGATGGTTGCCACTTGAATTGTGGGTTTGTCCAAATATGACAAGGGAAGGTGGGTGGGTTTTCACACAATTTCACTATGATTTTATTTTTCAAATTCAAGCAATGACAATTGATACCAATCTTGTTAAACGATAAGCATGGAAAAAGATAATGGTATAATACTACTACCTTTTAGTAAGTGGAATTATTTGTACGGTACAGGGTGTACTGATTGAGTTGAATTTTCCCTACGGGGATCAAATCAGATGATGGAAATCTTTTGCCACCTTATGGCTTAACCTTTCGTTTTTTTTTTTTTTGAACTCAATATGGCTTAACCTATCTGGTTCTAGGCACTTTTTCTATTTTCTTTGTTTATTATTATTTTTTTGTCCTAGTACATATGGTTAGTGAGGGGGGGAGTTAGAGGGAAGGAAAAAGTGAAGCAGTACGAGTTCGAATCCTGCTCTCAGCGTCCACACAGACGTATGTTGTCTTACCAGGTTGTGCTCTCTGGACATCTTTGTTTATTATTCTAATTCTAAGAAAGCAGGAGTGCGCTTAAGATTTTGTCTTTTTTTCATATATAAAAAAAGATTTTGTCTTTTTTGTTAATTTATATAATATGCACTTAAAGTACCCGTTTCACAAGAGTTGGATTATCCTTTTATTTTAAATTAAATTAAATGTTAGACAAATTTTTTTTTTTTTGGTGAGTTAATGTTAGACAAAACTATAACATGAAAATCCGCCAAAATTACAGATTGCAATGCATAATTAAACAACTTTTAGAATCGTTCTTCAGTCAAAAAAACTTTTACAGTCATTCTTCGTTTTTTTTAAAATGCAGATATATTATAAAGGATGAGCAAAAGTTTGGATCAACCATGACTAAAACACCATCACATTTTAACAATAAAGCACTTATTTCTTCTAACATACGTTTTCAACCTTGCATAGATTCGACCAAAAAAACCCTGACATAGAAGATTTGAGAAGAGGGGTTGGGACCACAAAAGGACCTGGATTCCCTACCGTTGGGGTAACAACACAGTCATGCATTCATGTGATCTCAGTCGTTCGATTTGGATCAAACAACTCGTATTCCAACTTTGCAAAATGGGTACAAAACACGAAGTCGAAATATGAACCATCCGATTAAGATCAGAACTCTAGATCCACGATATTGTGATTCTGACACAGTTGGATAGTGTTGATAAATGTGGGAATATGTCACGATAATGTTGATACAAATTAGCAGTAGTAAATCGTCACAATGTAGGTAACCCTTACTCTTGGGAAATAAATTTAGGAATAGACCAACCATATCATTCTCATGTAAAATAGGGAAAAGAGAAAGGGGTAAGAGAAAAGTTGGGGAGAGATATGGAATCTCTCTTGATTGGTTTAGAAGAGAAATATGTGAGAGAAGAAGAATCAGTGTGCAAAAAACTGGGATGGAAAAAGACTCTTTTTTTATTTTTCAATGTTATCACTGGTGTTAGGCACACACAAAAAAAAAAAGATGGACGTGGATGAACGTGTTTTTGTTAACTCAAAAATTATATTATTTCTCTTTTCTCTAATTTTTTTCTCTTTCTTTACTATTAAACAATACATCAAATCTACTCTATTTTTTATTTTCTTCTCTCTTCTCACACTCGTTCAAACCTCTTTCTCTCTTCTCATTTTTTTCTCACAACCCATCAAACCCTTACATACTAATTTTTTTTTTCATTATTTTTAATAGAATTGTAATTATCAGTATTTATTTAGCCCAAGCAGATTTGATACGATTACCAAATCGTCTAAAACCAAGGTATCCAATCCATCCACAGGCACAACCGACACGGTACTAACTAGGTTCTGATTTTGAATTTCACATACCATTCTGTTCTGGCGAATCCAAATTCCCTCAGAAGAGTGCAGAGAGGAATTGCTTCCCAAAGGGAAGCATGGAGAGGAATTAATAGAGGGATGTGAGTGGGGCACTCATGAAGAAGTACGAACAAAAAAAATGATAATGGGGCCTGAAAACAATAGCTCATGTGAACACAGAAATGCACGTGAAAGGGGAGCAAAGCATGTCAAATCAAATAATTAATTTCAATAAATAGTAGTAATATGGATGAATGATGGACTGCAACTACATGAGTGTCTTGACTCAACCAAGATTTGCTGCAGTCAAAAATTGGTGCACACTCAACAATAGAAGTCATTAGATAAAGATTGGATGAATTCTCATTTCAACCTCAACAAACTAGTTTTAAAACACGAATAAGATGCCAAGTGTTCTTCAGAGAACATTAAATTTTCATCTTCTTATCACATAGTGAAAAAACTAAGATTTATATAAAAAGGAAGAAAATAAAAAAACTATCCCACCTTTTCTAGATCTAGATTTCCTGCAGTCCAAATGCAATCAGTAGATGTCGTCTGTTGGATGGAGATCGACAATCGTATTTTAACTTCATCAAATCGGATTTAAAATACTATTTGAAATCCAAGCCGTCCACCTTTCATCCCACTACCAAAACCGCGATGGCTAGAAACGTTGACAAGAAAGCTAAGGAATTATATTCTTTACGGCCCTTCGCTAGAGGTCCTTCGCGCGGACCCGGATTGGCTGCCGCCAGGGATCCACACAGTTATGCAAATCAAGACCGTTCGATGAAGATCAAACGGCTCAGGTGTTAAGCTCAAGAAATCGGATTTAAAAAATAAATTCAAAATCTATAGGTCGTGAGCCGTCGGATCTTGATTGGACAGTCCGGGTTGCTTCACTTCGAATTTCCCTACCACATGGAATCCAAATCCACTTTTTCTCCAACCCTCCCTCAACCAAAACAAAGTGGTAAAATGAACTTTAATTTACCTTTGGTTACGCTTGCTGTAACATGTTAACCTTCCTGTGAAGCAACATTCACAGCGCTACAATGATAAGATCCATCACACACAGCTCAGGGTTGTAAATTTCTATTGACCGGTGAATTTTTTATGAGAAAAAAAGGGATGGAGGGAATGAATTCAAATTAACATGTCAGGGTCAAAGTTTTCAGGGTAAAGAACTGTGACTTCCATTCTCCTCTCTGCTACAACCATAGCTATTTTCTTCCATGCCTTATACAATGAATGGATAGCCCATTTCCTGGATACCTGAGAGCAAAGCAGAGATAGTAAAAGTTAAAACTTATCACAAACCCATTTGCAGGATATACAGATAGTAACATATAGTACCCTCTTTATGCCAAAATATACAAAATGTTAAGCAATTGGCATGCATGCACAAATTCAATATTATTCAACAGTAAAGTAGTGAGCTGAAACCAATCCAAATATGAATAAAAAAAAAATTCATAATTCACATCAACACATGCTTAGAAAAAGCAGCTGAAATTGACAACACCACCAACATTCTATGTAGAAAGTGACTGATTAAACTATAGTCCATCACGGACGTTTAGCTTAGGCACTTAGCACTGGCAGTGTAAAATTTTCAGCTATTAACTCACAAAATCTAAAACCTCTGTCAGAATTAACTGTTATTTTTTTTTTATGACAAAATTAAATGCTATATCTATCCAACATGTTACATATATCAGAAACAGATTTGGATCTTCTTGTGTTTCTTTTCTTCCCTAGTGTTATAAAAGATAAGGACACAATATTAATTTGGCAAGACTCTCCATTGGAATCCAATGATTCCAATCCATTGAATTTGCTTTTATGTATTTTTCTCTTCAGTAACATGGAAAGAAATACTAAACAAAAAAAAAACCCATTAAGATCCAGTGAATTTACTTTTATGTTTTCCTCTTCTGTGACATGGAAAGAAATATTTAAAATCTAAATTTAATATGGAAAAAAAATTTGTGTGTCTTCAAAGCATTGCTTACTCACCCGTTAAAATCCATTGAATTTACTTTAATGTTTTTCTCTTCTGACATGGGAAGAAATATTAAAAAAAAACCATTAAAATCCATTGAATTTACGTTTTTCTCTTCTCTGACACGCAAAAAAATATTTAAAAAATTTCTTAAGGAGAGTGTCTTAAAGGTGTTGGTTAACAAATCAAATAAAGTACTGCTGCTTGTATTAAAATCTAAATTTAATATTAAAAAATAAACCTTAAAGAGTGTCTTAAAGGTATTATTGATTAACAATTAATTCAACTATGAAATCAATTTTGAAGTACAGCTTGTTAAGTTACCACAGTATGTATTAAAATCTAAGTTTAACATGAAAAAACTCTGTAGGTTGACCTTCAGTCCTTCACCCAGGAAACTTGTCCCATTCCTTATTCATATCTTATCTTTTCCTCCCCAAGTAGTGTGGGGTCTCAACTTTAAGAACTTCGAAAGGCCGTTGATCAAGCACCGCCTTTCAAGAATCATAGAAAGACAGAACCCTTACATCTCGGTGGAAGGATATTACTTTAGAACATTGAATTAGAGTTGTGTGATTTTTTTTAGCAAAAAGTAACCGAAATTCTGTCTTCATAATCTAATTTGGATATGGAATAAAGAATTTATTGTTTTTAAGACAATCCAATCACAATTCAATACATAAATTAACTATCCAATAGTAAAAATACAATCATTTTGAATTTGATTTTAAATAAAAAAATTTAATCCGCACGACATATTATAATTGGTGAACGGCATAAACGACACTTATTGAACAACACATAAGTTTTTTCCTGGTTATTATGGCAGATAATTTTTACTTCTTGTCAAATAACATTTTGATATTTTTAATTTATGTATGACATTTTTTTTATAAAATAACATAAGAATGTATATTCTTTAAGGTAAACATTCGAGAAAAAATAATTTTAATCAAATTATATATCTAAACAATATTCATTCTATCAAAATTACATTTTGGGAATATTCAAACATAAATACATTTTAATTAAGGACAAAACTTATGTTCATTTTCTTATATCCAGTTTGTCTTGTTTCTCACTGAAAATGTACAAAAATGTACAAAAACTATCACAAACTGTTTTCCACCTATTTTCAAGAGGAGCATTCCAATGTTTCATCAGCATTTTTGTATATGTTTAGCGAAGAACAGAACAAACTAGATATAACTGGAGGTAAGTTTTGTCCTTTAATTAAAATTTAATTTTATAAAAGTGATTTTTGTAAAATTAAGATTCTCTCTCTTAAGATCAAATTTATTAACTTTAAACCAACACCCGCTAACAAGACAATACTTTCACTTTATTATGTACACACACAAAAAGGCATGCATATTTATATATTTTTAGTACAGTTTCGTATCAAGGTGCAATGGTCTAAAGGAGCTAGCAAGTAGCAACTGACATACTTTAAAATAATATACATTGGATATTGAGATATCCCGCAAGCAAAGAAACATGTGTCAACCATTCAATGATCCAAAATTGGTACAAACCCGTACCTCAATTATATAAACCTTTTCATATTTCAAAGTACTCCATGTACTTGTTCTCTACCTAGTTCTCTCTTTCTCTCTCTCGTAGGCATAACATATACTAGTAGCCTATAGTAGAACTATGAAGGGTAATAAGTTTCTGAGAGGGTGTGTTAACAAGTGGAAGAAAATGAAAAGTGAAGTGGTGATACCTTGTGATTACTGGTGTAGATGGGCTTTGTGGTCTTGTTGCATTTATGAAAGGGACTCAACCACCATCCCCAATGATGTCCCAAAGGGTCATTTGGTTGTGTATGTTGGAGAGAACCACAAGAGATTTGTCATCAACCTTGCATTACTCAATCATCCCCTCTTCAAGGCCTTGTTGGATCAAGCTAAGGAAGAATATGATTTCATTGCAGATTCAAAACTATGCATTCCTTGCAAGGAACATATTTTCCTCACTGTCCTTAGCTGTGTTAACTCTGCTTGCACATAAAGATCAAGTGGTTCTGTGTGTCTGAGATGAGAAGATGAGAAATCAAATCACCCTTAATTTGAGTCATTAAATAGGTCATAGTTAAAGTTCTAACAAACCATGCTGATCCATGTTATTATTATGTGTAGCCATAATTTATTGTAGATTGAGGCTTTGAGTGTCATGTATGTAACGTACCAATTAATTTGAATCAATTCAGGAACAGTGAGGTTCCTGTTCTGTTTTTTGTTCTCTATCAAGGAAAGATGCAGAATTTGTAGTTTGAGCAAAGGGAAGATGGTTTTTCAAATTCATCTGATCCGTTGTAATGACCAAAAGAGTAATTACTGCAAGAGAACGCCTTTAGCCACAGTAAATCAAAATCTCAAAATAATGTTAAAATAACTTCAGTATATGGTAAGAGTTCGGAGAGGAGGAATTTAGATGGTGAGGAGGGGAGGAAAGGGAAAGGGAGGAGAAAGATTTAATGAGATGGTGTGTTTGGACTTTGGATACATTCTGAACAATAAATTTGAGTGTTGAAATCATGTACGGAGGTAAAAGCTAGCTTTAAGTTAGAATTTATTCTAAAGGCAGAATCAATTTTACTCGAAAAAATTCAAACGTGTCAAAATCAAAAAAAAATTATCTCTAGAATCATTTTTGGTTTTCTCAAAAGTGAAAACAAACATGCACCTAGACGAGGAGATGAGAGGAAAAATAACTCTTTTTTTGATTGTTTTAGAAGGGGAGAATAGCAATTTTAATAGAAGAGATACCAAAAGCAAATGAGGTCGCTCACGCTATAGTAAGGGTAGTCACATCGTTAGTTAGCCCCCTACTTATTTATTGAGATACCAACATATATTCAGTCTGTTATTATTAATGAAATGACTTAGCCTTATTTTTGTCCAAAAAAAATAGAGAAGTATTAATTTGCTTTTTATAACTTGTTACATTTAACGTGATATTTAATATAATGAAATGATATTTTAGTAGGTACATCTAAATTTTATAAGGGTTTTTCTAACGTGTGCAATCTTACACACGATATGAATCATTAATTATTCAATTTTTTTCTTATTAATTACTTAGTTTCCTATTTTGTGTGTAGAGAAAGATTACATAAATGTGAATCTATCAAATAAATAGGAAAATAAGTAATTAATAAAAAAAATTGGACAATTAATTATTCTTATCGTGTGTAAAGTTACACACATTAAAAAAACCGATTTTATAAACACATTTTCTCCATATTTCAAATCTCTCCATTATCGGAGGGAGACAAAAATTGGATGGGGAGAGAATTTGCTCCTCTCTCCTTTTCCCTCCCAAAAAATTAATCAAACAAAAAAGATTTAAAATAATCTTTATCCTCTATTTTCTCCAACCAGACACTTTGTCATTTTATTGTAGCTTACAAATATTGTGTTTATAAATGTTGTATGGATTGTGTTTATAAATATCGTACTCATGTAATAATTTTGTGACGTAAATACCCGATATTGCACATTGAGACATGGAATCCATGAATGTTTGTGTATTCTCTTCAAAAGGGATTGACTTACTTTAGAGCCTAAAATAAGTAATATCAACCATTGATAAATAAATGAATGGTTGGTATATCGTAACAAATTGTTTTAGTAGTTTGGGATAGAAAAGTAAAGCAATTATAGATTACAGATCTACTAGAGGAACCTCAGTGCGTTATATTGTCTAACGTCTAGATCAACAGAGACTGGAAATTAGCATGACTTTGTTCAACCAACTAGAAAAATGCTCAGGCGCTCGGGGGCTGATGAACTGGGACAAGGAAACTTTGATGTGTTCAAGTCAACTAAACTTTGAAGTTTCAAGTAGGTAATTCACATTTTAGTGTTCACATGACTGCTTTTCTTAAATAAACCGTATAATTAGTTCAAAACAGTGACTTGATAGCAGGCCAATGGTTAGAAGAGTGTATGTGAGGAAGAATAAGGTTGTTAACTAACTGATTAGTTTGTTATGATGAGTTGTCAGACTGTTTAGTCTATAAATAAAGGAGGGAATGTAGATTAGAAGTTAGTTAGAAACTCATTCTTGTGGAGAGTGCAAACCTCTCGAATTGTTTGTAAGAGTTGCTGGACTCAAACCAGATTCTGTTAATACAATCCTATTCTTGATTCGTTCTCAGTTACCTTTCTTTATTAGTTGAATCTTTCAACTGCTATCAAAGCAAGACACGATCCATCAGGAATTAATGGTCATAAAGAAAAATAGGTCGAACGACATGGAGATGCTATCGGAAGAGCTCGAAAGAAGGTTCCAAGAAGCGGAAGGAAGGAACGCAGCAAGAACGTAGGAAGCTGAAGAAAGGAATGCGGCACAAATGCAGAGAGCCATTGAGGAAGCGATGGTGAAGTCGAAGGCGGATCTCGTCGAAACGCTGAAAGCGATGGGCGTGGTAATACCGAATCGGGTTGACCCGATAGCGGAGAGCACTAATCAGGGAAACCCGACTCATGGTGAACCGCACACTGCTTCAAACCCTAAAACCGGTAATGGCGGAAGGGGAAACAACTTTGGGGATGCCAATGGCGGACCTAGAGTTGTGAGCAGTGGAACAGGTGGCTTCGACGAATCGAAAAAGAGGTATCGCAACTTTGGGGATGCCAATGGCGGACCTAGAGTTGTGAGCAGTGGAACAAGTGGCTTCGACGAATCGGAAAAGAGGTATCGCAAGGTGGAATTGCCGATTTTCGGTGGCGAAGATGCGCCGGGGTGGATTAGTAAAATCGAAAGGAATTTTCGATTCAGGCAAATGGCGGAGAATGACAAATTGGACGCGACATTGATGGCGATGGAAGGAGAGGCTCTAGCGTGGATGCAATGGTGGGAATCATCCACCAAGAATCTCGATTGGAGCAAATTCAAGAACGCTATGCTGAAACAATTCCAGCCAACAGTGGTGGCGAATGCGTTCGAGGTGTTGATGGGAATCAAGCAAGAAGGCTCTGTGCGTGATTACAGGAAGAAATTCAAGGTAATTTCTAGCCATCTAAAAATACAAGATCCAAAATTTATTTGTGGCATCTTCTGTAATGGATTAAAAGAGGACATTAGGGCTGAAGTGAGGTGCACAGGCCCAAGGACATGGCTGAAATGGTAGATGTCACCATGTTAGCTAAAGAGAAATTAGGGATCGGGACAAAATCAGGGGGTAGTTATCAAAGCAAGAATCAATTCCATAGTAGAGGCAATGGAGGATTCAGGGGCTGAAAGTTTGATAGGAATAATAAACAACAGGGAAGTGGTAATGGGGAAGGCTCAACTCAGTCATCAAAAGCCAACAGTACTGATGTCAAGGGAGGAAAACAGGGAGCCAAAGAACAGTGACCAATGAGGAGATAATGGAGAAAAGAAAGAAGGGGTTGTGTTTCACTTGTGATGAGAGATACTCACCCTCTCATGTCTGTAAAAACAAGAGTTTCAAGATGATGATGGTTGAAATAGATGGAGAAGGTGAGGAGATAACAGAGGGACAAGATGAGGAAGAAGAGATAATGTGGCAGGCAAACCTAAAAACATTAGGTCTGTGTAGCATGGCTGGATTAACAACAAAGAAATCATTCATGATTTGGGGGGTGTTGTTGAAACAGAAGGTGCTGGTCCTGATTGATAGTGGTGCATCTCATAATTTCATTTATATGAAATTAGTAGAAGCATGGCAGCTGAAACCAGAAGTGACTGTTCCTTACTGGGTTAAAGTGGGAAATGGTAAGAAAATCAAGTGCAGTGGGGTGTGCAAGGGTGTGGAAATTCAGCTGCAAGGTGTCACTTTCATGGCTGACTTCTATGTGTTCTCATTGGATGGTGAAGATGTGGTTTTGGGAATGGAATGGTTGGAGATTTTAGGGGATATTAAAGCTAATTTCAGAGAATTGAAATTGAGGATTAAGAAGAATAGAGTGAAGTATCAAATAATGGGGGACCCGACCTTGTCTAAAGGAGAAGTGGCAGCCAATAAAATGCCGCTGGAGCTGAATACCTCAGTAGAGGCATTTATGGTGGACTGCAGGCTTCTACAGACCATGTGGTTGGAAGAAAAAGAGATTCCAGCAGAGGTGCAAGAAGTTATGAGGGAGTTTGAGAGCATTTTCAGGGAACATGAGGGTCTACCATCCTCTAGATCTCATGATCATGCCATCATTCTCAAGGAGGGGGCCAATATACCCAACTTGAGACCTTATAGATACCCACATGTGCAGAAAAATGAGATAGAAAAGTTGGTGGCTAACATGTTGAAAGCTAGAATTATAAGGCCTAGTTGCAGTCCCTACTCTAGTCCTATCATCCTAGTCAAGAAAAAGGATGGTAGCTGGAGGTTTTGTGTGCATTATAGGTCACTTAACAAGGTCACAATCCGTAACAAGTTCCCTATTCCACTGATTGAAGAATTACTGGATGAGTTGGCGGGTGCAAAACTGTTTTCCAAGCTGGATCTAAAATCTGGTTACCACCAAATAAGAATGAAAGAAGAGGACATCCCCAAAACAGCCTTTAGAACTCATGAAGGCCACTATGAGTATTTGGTGATGCCTTTTGGGCTAACCAATGCTCCCTCAACCTTCCAAACATTAATGAATGAAGTTCTCAAGCCATTTCTCAGGAAATTTGTCCTAGTTTTCTTTGACGACATCCTCATCTACAGCCAAGATTTAACTAGCCATGTGGATCAACTTAGAAGAGTGTTTAAAGTGCTGGCAGAAAACAACTTGTAAGAAAGGTTGAATACTTGGGCCACATTGTGTCCGGAGAAGGGGTATCAGCAGACCCCAAGAAGATTGAGGCTATGGTTGATTGGCCAGTACCCAAAGAGGTGAAAGGATTGAGAGGATTTTTGGGCTTAACCGGATATTACAGAAGATTTGTTAAAGGCTATGGTTTGATTGCTAGACCCTTAAATGATTTACTTAAAAAAGAGAAGTTTCAGTGGAATGAGGAGGCGGCCTTAGCTTTTGAAAAGTTAAAACAACTATGGTTTCAGTCCCTGTTCTTGCCATTCCAGATTTTTCCAAACCTTTTGTGATAGAGACAGATGCTTCCAGCAAAGGCGTAGGGGCTGTCCTGATGCAGGAGGGTTGGCCAATAGCATTTTTCAGTCAGAAATTGTCACCTAGACCTCAAACCAAGTCAGCATATGAAAGAGAGCTTATGGCAATAGTAGTCGCTGGCCCGTAAATGGAGGCATTACTTGGTGGGACAACACTTTATTGTCGAATCCCACTGCAGAAGTCTACGCCTCTGCAAGATCAAGCTGTCTTGGCTGAGGAGCAGAGTAAATGGACCACAAAACTGCTGGGTTTGGACTTTGAGGTGCAGTATAAACCAGGAAGTTCCAACAAGGTGGCTGATGCCCTTTCAAGACAAATGATATATGTTTCCTTATCTAAGGTGAAGTTGGATGAATGGGAAGAGTGGGAGAAGGAGCTGGCTGATGAACAGCTCGTGCAATTAATTCAGAAGGTAATTACAGCCCCTCAATCACATCCAAAATTTTCTGTTCAGAAAGGCCACTTGTTCATGAAGGGTAGCCTAGTCTTGCCAAAGAAATTCTCTAAAATTCCCTGAATTTAGAGGAGTTTCACTCTTCTTTGCAAGGGGGACACTCCGGGCTCTTTAGAACCTATAAGAGGATTGCAGCTGTGTTTTATTGGAGTGGTATGAAGGGGGACATCAAGACATTTATAGCTCAATGTCAGGTTTGTCAACAAAGCAAATCTGAAACACTTTCTCCAAATTCTACTGCAGTCATTGCCTTTACCTTCTACATTTGGGTTGATGTAACAATGGATTTCATTGGTGGGTTGCCTAAAGTGGGGGATAGGATCTGATCATGGTGGTGGTGGATAGATTAACAAAATATGCTCACTTTGTTACTCTAGGACACCCTTATACAACTAAGGAAGTTCTTTGAAGCCTTCATATCTTCCATTGTGAAATTACATGGATTCCCTCACTCCATTGTATCCGACAGAGACTGTGTTTCTCAAAGAAATTACGGAGAGAATTATTCAAGCTTTCGGGGACCAAGTTGAAGTATAGCACTGCATTTCACCCACAAACGGATGGGCAGTCCGAGGTCACCAATAGATGCCTTGAGGTATATTTAAGGTGTTTTGTGGGGGAAAGACCTAAGTCTTGGCCTAAATGGTTATGTTGGGCTGAGTTGTGGTTTAATACTAACTACAATGTCTCATTGGGAATGACTCCATTCAAGGCATTGTATGGGAGAGAACCATCTCCTATAATTAGAGGCCCTTCTATCCCTTCAACTATGGAAGCTGTCAATATCATGTTTCAAGACCGAGATACCCTTTTAGATCAGCTGCACCACAATTTAACTATGGCTCAGCAGAGAATGAAGAAGTAGGCCGATAAACATAGGAGGGAGGTCACCTTACAGGTTGATGATTGGGTTTACTTGAAGGCAGCTCCTTACAAGTGGAGTTCATTGGCCAAAAGGAGGAATGAGAAGCTAAGTCCTCAGTTTTATGGTCCATATCAAGTGATTGAAAAGATTGGATCAGTTGCTTACAAATTAAGGCTGCCTGAGGGATGTAAAATACATCCAGTGTTCCATGTCGATGGTGAAAAAGCGATCACTGCTTTGCCTACTGCTCGACCACTTACTGCAAAGACTCATCGAAGAATGGGAGTTACAGCCAACCATGGAAGACATATTGGAGTTGAGGTATAATAAAGAAGGGAATGCTGAAGCACTGGTCAAGTGGTCTCACTTACCCAAGTGTGATAATTCTTGGAAAAGGGTGGACCAATTAAAGCAGGTTTTCCCTAATTTTCCCCTTGAGGACAAGGTGAAAGTCCTAAGGGGGAGTATTGATAGCAGGCCAATGGTTAGAAGAGTGTATGTGAGGAAAAATAAGACTGTTAACTAACTGATTAGTTAGTTATGATGAGTTGTCAGCCTGTTTAGTCTATAAATAAGGGAGGGAATGTAGATTAGAAGTTAGTTAGAAACTCATTCTTGTGGAGAGTGCAAACCTCTCGAATTGTTTGTAAGAGTTGCTGGACTCAAACCAGATTCTATTAATACAATCTTATTCTTGATTTGTTCTCAGTTTTACCTTTCTTTATCAGTTGAATCTTTCCTTGCACCTTCGTGTAAAATGATACTATTTACTTGTAGCTTGGGAGGAACAGAAAACAAATCCATTAACATATTTCCAGCAGCGGAAGATGCTGCTACAAAAGATAAGCTTGCTACTTTTACCAAGTACAGAATTCAGAAACCAATTTAGACATGTCACATAAGAGCTAATCTTATCCATTCAATCATACATAGATAATTAAGATTGATTTTGCGAATAGTTAATCTTAACTATCTATATAAAATTAAGTTCTCTCTCACACACGCACGAGCATATCAAGTGAAAACATAAAACGGGATTAACGTCGATCTCAAATATATATCTTATATACAGGGTTAAAATTCATTTTGCTTGCTTAAATTTAAATTGACCATTCACATATGTATAGTCAAAAGTATTTCCTCCTTTCACGCACTCAGCTTGTATGTTCATAGTACATAGCGATTATTAACAATCATACCAAAGTAGTTGATACCTGATGTGAGAATAATGGTGTGCCAAATAGTGTGAACCTTATTGGTTCCGAAACTATTCATCATCTGGAAGTGCAACTCTAATGGATAAGACTAAGACACGTATACGCTGTTGCTCACATATTTAAGGAAAGGAGGGCCAATATTGGCTGGGGATCTGAGCTGGTAGGTGCTTTTGGGAAACTACCACCGAGCATAAATATCTTCCTTCATTTCTGCAAGTATAGGCGTGCCATACCATACTGCTAGTAAATAAAGAAATGATTACAAGGCAGGCATATCATACATGATGCAGTTTATTACAAGACAGGCATATCACAAAGAACCTAACCAGAGGAAACACTAACCAATCATAAAACCGAGATAACCCATGAGTTTATTAAATGAAACCATAGAAAACCAGGAAATCATAAGGATGCAGTTTGCATTTATTTTTCATGCAGAAGTGCATAAAAAAAATAATCTAAATGGATATTGATGGGATTGTTATGAGTAATAGGAGAAGAGTGGGAGTAAGTTTTACAAGATAGCCCATAACCCTCAACATACTGCCCTAGGGAAACCACCTTCAAAAGACAGTTTAAACAAATCATTGAAACTCATATTCCCAATGTGATTTTGCATTTCATTGTTTTCAAGGCCAATAACAGTCCAATGATATTATACTCCCTTTATCTCTCCCAGACACCGGAATCATTGCACGGGCAACCAGTAGGAAGACTGCCATCCACTGAACTGCAATCAAGATGCATTTGCACACTGTTTATATCCTTGACCTCCTTCTGTTGACCCCTTTTCAGCTAACAAAACATCTATGCATCAAAACCGGCAATTCCCAAAGCTAGACAAAGGAAAAACATTATAAACCAAGAAGCCATTAAAAGAACATAACATAAGCATAACAGCCACCAAACAGATAACATCAACTATCATATGTGCCCTTCAATCAAGCCCTTGTAGGACTCTGATTACTAAACATCAGTCTAGTAGGACTAAACACAAATCTCTTCAACAATTAATTTCAACACTTGGAATAACCCACTTAGATATAGCCCTAATTTTGTCATCAACTGAAATGTTTTCCTCTCATTCAAACCCTGCCAAAGTACCACCGCTTGTTGGCCCAAGTGGCAAGGAGATTGTTCCCTTCAAGCAAAGTCTCGAGTTCGAGTCTTGTGAACGGAAAAAATAGACACCGGGAGAACTTTGCCCCCTTATAATGGGTCCACCCGTCTCGACTCGGATTATACCGAGGTTCTGAACCCAAAAAAAAGCTGCCTAAGTAACTACATGATGCAAAACAAATTTTATGAAATTTCTGCTAGATGATTCTTCACATACAGCATGTATAGAGGCTTGTTAGCAAAAGATGTCAGTAATCATGCATAACAGACATAAGTTAATTTAGCCTGAATGAACTTCATGGAGACGTTCCTAAAAGGGGAGAAATCAATGCATAACTCACAATAATTTTGCCAGTTCTTGCAGATTGGTGTGCTTTTCCTTGTGTTCTTGTAGATGACGTGCAATTCATACCACTAATTGTACATAAGGAATAGAATATAACACCAAATAAACAAAAATGCTGTACAGATACTTTTATCATCGCAACATAACTCCATGTTACATGGAGAAAAATCATCACCATTCTTCATTTCTCAAACCTAGTAACTTTTGACTATCATCACCAACACATTGCGTGAACTAATTAAATGATTCCACGAATAATATACATATGAAGTATCCTCATTCAGAATATACACAAGAAGTATATTGGCCTTCAGGCAAACTACATTCAACACATTTGTTGGTGTGACAAAACTATCAAATGGCGGCGATGGCCAACAGAGACTGCAACTGCAAAAGTGGGAGAAGACATTAACCTGTAAAACATTGCTGCTACTTGTGCATTTGCAATTCAAAAACCTGCACGATAAACCGTCAATCCAACCACCACCAACTATCATCTGTGCCCTTCAATCAAGCCCTCCAATTCTCTCTGCCCAAACCTCCTATTCTGTTGATTGGCATCCCTACACCTGGCCACTAAGTAAAACACAAGCCAAGCAACCATGAAGTAAACCTCCATGGTAGACTGAAACATCTTGGCAAAAGTTCTCCCGCAAACTCGGGCCAAACCCCACCTCACAAACGATCCACAAAGCACAGCCTCTAAGCATTTTATCTGTATAGCTTGATTCAACATGGTGGACAACAAATAACAACCTTCCTTCACAATCTCCCTGCCACTCCTCCTGCCATCTACTATGGCAACCCATGCATCCACAGAAAATATAAAAGCCACAAAGGTATCCACAAGAAACCAAGTGAACAAAAACCCAGAAATCTCCTTCTCAAAACCCCTAACCCAGGGCGACATAACGGAGAAAGGCATCAATTTCACCCTCAAAAAGAGCTTAAAAAAAGAGTATTGATCCTCAATTTCAGCAAAATACCAAAGTCCAATAAGCTGAGTCAATGCATCCCTAACAGCCCACCTCATCAGAATAAACCCAGAAAGCTTCTTGAGACCCAATCCAGTACCATCCAGAACCACACCGGTAAAAGAACTAAACCTTCCTAAAAAATCATTAACAATGGCAACGAAAACAACACCTAATACCGCCATATAAAGAACCAGAAAAACCATAATCACGCATCCATATGCCCCCATCAAGAAAACAAACAGTGCAGCCAGCGCCGCCACGTCACGACGACCCACCTCCAACCCCTTCACAAAGAATTGCATATCCACACGCTTCTCAATCTCTTGTTTCCCGTTCCCCAAATCGCTCTTCTCGTTCTTCTTCTGCTCTTCCTCTTTCTCTTTCTCCTCCTCATCTTCGTCGTCGTCTTTTTCGCCGTCGATCGACATCGCTTCCGCCTTCAACGTGATTCCGGAGCGAACAACCGCCAAAACCCTAATTCCGTTATCGGCGACGAGATCTGAGAATCCCGATCCGATGGCGAAGGGACCGAACGCGACGACGCTGCCGTTGACGAGGGCTTTAGAGTTGGAGCCAAAGAGGGTGCGGCCGTCGTCGTCGTCGCCGGAGAAGAAGTCATCGTCTAGGGTTCCGACGCGGGTGAGGTGGAGGAAGGGGCGGCGGCGACGGAGGGCGGCTGGGGAGGGGTGCTGGTGAGGGGAGCGGAGTTGGTTGTGGTGGTTGGCGTTACCGGCGAGGTCGAGGCGGGAGAGGAGGGACCTGAGGGAGGGATCGCGGTCGATGAAGGAGGTGAGATTTGCGGTGCAGTTTTCGACGACGGTGCGAAAGGAAAGGATTAGGATAGAGAGGAAGAGGAATGTGAAAAGGTTTGAGGAAAACGACGACGTTGCTTCTTTCAGAAGTTGTGCTGTCGAACGCACGTTCTGCAACCGTGGATGGTCGCTCATCGCGCTTTCTCCTAATTCCGATTTCCGTTTCTTGACTCTTGCTTTTGCGATTCTCAGTCTGCGAGGAGGAGGTGGAGGTCGCTGCGCTGGCTATGACCGGAACCTGAACGGTTTCAGTTTCACGCGCTCCAGTAGGGCCGTGATTTCACCGCTCTAACGTAATAAGACAACGAGATTGGGTTTGGACTTGGTGAGCTGGGGAAGAAGAAGCCTCTACAAGGAAATAATAAAATGAAATGAAATGAAATTAAAATTTTTCTAAATAAATCCTAAATTAATAATTAACGATTAATATTAACGAGAACAATAAAATGGTTAGTAATAGTAACCCGCGCTTCCAACTGTCGTTTCGTTTCTTTCCTAGCTTAAGATATTTTTTTTTGGGTACAACTAAGCTTAAGATATTTAATTTGCCTCAAAAACTAATTCATTTATTTTCCCAACAAAAAATATTTTCCCACTAAAAAAATTAACTAAACTTTAGGTTTCACTTTTTTTCTCTTCAGCACGGGTTCTCTCAACTAGTTCATATGAAAAGTTATCGACGACAAAAGCATTATTTGATGGTTGAATGGTTGTTTAATTTAGGACAAAACTTAGGTTGCGGGCCTTAGGAAGTGTTCTTCCTGTTTCACTCACACACACAAAAAAATAGTTATTTTATGTAAAAGAGTGCAATGAGACAATTTTATAATGCACCATTTAAGCAGTTTTTTCACAGTTTTTGATATAGTTTTTTCATAAGAACAGTAAGAAGAAGATATAAAGAGTTGTTTCTAAGTTTTGTCCTTTAATTTATCCGTTCAAATCTTTTGCAATGGTTTCAAATTTAAGTTTTTTTAGCAAAAACTTAAGGATTACCGGTATTTCTTTGATTAACTTTTCATTGAGAGTAGAATTAAATATTTGGTTTAATTATATTTTTGGTCTCTCTATTTTCTCAAATCCATGGTTTTGATCCCCTATTTTATTTTTCACGAATTTAGTCTCATACTTTTCATTTTTCATAAATTTAGTCACCACACATTTTAATTGAACTTTTGGTCCCCCGAAATTGTGGAATTTTGCACCTCTGGTCCCTCACTTTCCTAAAATTCATGATTTTTAGGGATCAAAAAATGTAAGAAATTCACGAATTTGAGGGACCAAACGTGAAATTAAAAAAGTGCAGGACCAAGTTCGTGAAAAATAAATGTATGAGGACAACATTCCTAGAAAAAAGGGGGACCAAAATTGTGGATTTTAAAAAATAGGGGACAAAAATGCAATAAAACCTAAATATTTGTACCAATTTGAGTTGGTCGGGTGATAACTCAGAGGTTCTCTAGGAGGAGAACTCGTGTTTGACTTATGGAAAGACACCCTAGTTAGGTTGGGAGACTACTAAGATACCTCTCGCTCAAAGAGTCAAACCGAAGATCGAACCGGCGAGACCTCCGGGTCATAGTTCAATTGGTTCATTCGGTTGAACTCATGGTTGAACCGGATGACTGATAAATAAATAAATAAGTACTGAGTTTGGGGAAAAGTAAAAAAAAATGATTCATTCCGAACGGTTTTATCTGGGTTAATTAATTGTTCTAAGTAGTTCAACCGGTTTTGGGATGATTCAGCCAGACCATGATTCAAAAAGGGTGAGCCGAACCACCAAATTTTCGGTTGGTTCGGTCCATTTTATAAAACAATGGCCATAATATCTTTTTAGACCTTTATCAAGTACATTGTGAGCTTTTGTGTGATAATTGCTCAAGCATGAGATCAACTAAGGAGTCCAAATACAGTTCAAAAGGAAAAATTAGTGACATATTTGCACGCTTCATTGGTTGCTTTAAATTTTAAATTATAAATTATGTTTCCGACCGAGCAGTACCCCGACCCATCACCTAAGACTAGGTTGCCACCGTGGTCGAGCAAGATGTAGGTCTCCTTTTATAAATAAGACCCACAAATTTTTATAGAAGTATGACATATTTTTCGAGCACCACGTATTTGAACTGCATTAACCACTTAGAAAGTTATCGCGAAAGTTGTCCCATTTTGGTTGTTGAAATAGTGCGACCGAAAACCAAATGATGTTACAAAATTGTGTTAATGGAAACCCCAACCACAAGAAAATTCCACCTTCTGTAAATGAGCTCCAAGCCTTCAACGCAACCAACTTCTTTTATCTCCATTTCTTCATTCTCTAGTTTCATTATCCATTATTATTAAACTCCCCCTCTCTCTACATCTATGATCACATGACTGCAATTATTGCTTCACAAATTACATGACTAAGTTAGCCTTTACTTACTTCTCTCTCCATACCCTCCCTCATATTCTTGTTTTCTCGTATATTGTAGGTTGTTTTAGGTCGCTAGACGGTGTTGGGGTCAAGAGCGAAGGAAGAAACATGGGTTTTCGCCAACCGCAACAAACCGGTGACCCGTTGGTTTTCCCCTGTTTACTCGTTTCTCCACCTATGTTGGAGCAGAGCGGTTTAGAGGGTTTGACGAATCAGATGACATACCGGTTCTAGGTCAACCTGTCGGTCCAGTTTTTATGACCTTGGTACAAACCATCACATTATAGAAACATTATTCTTAATATTCAATTTATCTTATTTTATCTAAGTTATTGTATTAATGGATAAATTCTTTTGGTTTACAAAATGAATTCTTTAGGAATAAGTAATAAAGATTTTTTAGTTCTTTGATGACCAATTATGTAACACCCTAACTTTCTAAATCTTGGTAATTAAAAATACTAAGTGAAAAAAGGGATTTAATCCCTAAGGATTAATGAGGTTAATAACCTTTAATGTAGTATTTTAACACAAAGTTGGAACTAAGGGGTAGAATAGTAATTCTTCCCAATAATTAAGGAAATGTGAGACTACTTATTCATGAGTAGTATTTAATTGAATAATTTATCTGAGGTTTCTGTAAGGACCAAAGCATAAATTATGAAATTAAATGAGGACGGTTAGACATATTTTAATCAAACTATGACTTTTGCCCCATCGTGCACGACACTTCCCTCTGTTCCACCACAACACACTCTCTTTCTCTCCCAATTAAACACACACGCATAGCCAGAAGAAAGAAAGGAGAAAAAAACAAAGAAAGAAGAAAAAGAAAGAAAAGAGAAAAGGGAGAGAAGGAGAAGGGGAGGGGGCTATGGTGACTCCGGCGCGGCGGCGACTTGGAGACGATGGCGCACCACTGTGTGCCTTGGAGGAGAACGAGAGAGAGAGAGAAAGACAACGAGATAGATAGAAAGAGAGGAAGATCAAGATGGAAGAAGGAGTGGAATCAAGACCCAAAAGGTGGAAGATTGAAGAATGAGATGGATTTTGAAGCTTGGGAACAAGCTTCCATGGAAGATGGGCTAGGGTTCAAGCAAAATGTTGTGTGTTCAAGCTCGAAATTTGGGGATTTTATCTCGAATTTCATGGAGCCCTAAGGTAACATAGGATTTCCCTCAAAAACCTCTAATTAGGGTGTGCTTAGGTTATTATTCAAATTCTTGATCTAAATGTTTAATGAGTAGAATCATATAAGTTATGATATTTGAGTGAAATTGGTTAAGGGTTGGGTGTTGTCCCCAGCCCCCCACAAATATATGTGTGATGTTTGCCCTATTGTGAGTTCCACAGAGCTCCAATTGGGAGAAGTTGTGAACCATGATAATGGATTGATTTTTAATGTATCAATTATGAGTCCTTCTCACTTAGTGGATTGGGCACCCATAAGACACGCCTTTATGGTTCCCCATTCCCTTTATTGTGTGTATTCTCCGAACTTCTAAGGTGTTGTTTGGGAGAAAAGCATGAAATGGGTTTGGGCAAAGTTGACTTGTTCATATGTTGATGTGTTTTGATGACATTTAATTAGGTTTTACTGGTGGTTTTGTTGTCAAATGAGTTGATCCTTCCATGTTGTATGTTTCTTGCCTTCAAGGTGTAGGTCATGGGAATAATGCAATGGGTTTTGGGAAATAAGAGATTTGATCATTGTTTGATATATTTGATGATGATTGAAGCATGTGATTGTTGAGTTGCTTAAAGTATGTCTTGATTTATGATGTTATACTGAATGTGTTGTTCTTATAACTATCATGTGTTGGTCCTTGTTCTTGAGTCCTTAATTGATTTAGATTCGTCTTGGACTGAGAGAAATTGAGGATGGAAGTTCCATTACGCAAAAAAATAGGTTTTCTACAGAATTATGTAGGGGACGCGCGGGCACGCCCTGAGCGCGCAAAAACAGAAGGCAGGAGTAGAGATGCGCCAAGGGAAACAGAAAGGAAAGATGAAGCGTGTGTGACTTGCACGCGAAGCGCGTCCTGCGCGCGTAGAAACAGAACCATAGGGTTTGCGCTTGCCAGTTTATGCAGAAATGTGTCATTTCGCATTTTAAGGGCTTTTAAGGCCATGAATACTTGTTTTTAGTGTTCTAAACCATAAGAGATTAAAGGGATATTATAAGAATCCCTTAGAAAAGCTATTAAAACATAGTTGTTTGAAAGCTTAGAAATATAGTATTAGAACCATTGAATGTATAATTGTTCTAATAAGATAGTTGTACAGTGCGAGGTCAAGCCCAGTGGTCAGTTAATACCCCGTGATAAATCTTTGGTTGTTGCAAACAGTAGTGCAATGCAAAGTAAAGCCCAATGATCAATTTATATCCCGTGGTAAATTCTTGTTTGTAGTAGATAGTTATACAATGCAGGGTCAAGCCCAATGATTAATTTATATCCCGTGGTAAATCCTTAGTTGTGCAAATAGTTGTATAGTGCAGGGTCCAGCCCAATGGTCAAGACCCAGTGGTAAATCCTTGACTATAGTAAAGTAGTTATATAGTGCAGGGTAAAGCCCAATGGTAAATCCTTGGCTATAGTAAAATAGTTGTACAGTGCAGGGTAAAGCCCCGTGGTTAAGTAATACTTAGTGGTAAATCCTTGGCTGTTATGAAATAGTATGAGTTTGTCATGTTGTTTTAATGCTTATAATGAAATGTTATTGTGATTGTGGTAAGTGTTTGTTTGAATATTTTGAACACAGTTGATCATTATATTTATGTACAGAGGAGTTTTCCTTACTTTGCACACCAAATATGGCTGAAAACAACGGTAAAATGATTTATGTTAGTACTATGTTACTGAGTTTTGTAAACTCACTATCGTCATATTATGAGTCTTTCGTATTACGTCGTATTAAATTGTAATATTTGATCAAAGTGTTTAAATAGTGGATTTAGTTGTAACACCTTTATTGCATTCAGAGTCTTATGTAGTCAAAGGTTTTATTCTTTTTCCTGATTGGTATTATAGCGAAAATTTTCTACGTTTAACTTTAATTTCAGTTAAATTAGTAGATAATGCTCTGATTAGAGTCAGGGCGATACAAATTACCACAAAATTTTATATATTATATACATTTATTCACAACAATAAGTCATGAGAAACCACCCCATTCGTTGTACAAATATGCAAACAAGTTCTTTGAGCATCTCTAATTCAAGAAGAGTTAATAACCATGTTTGAGTTCTTAAATCCTGCTTCGTGGGCACAAAGACGCCACATGGGATTTAAAAACCACCACCTCTTTCTCACTTCAATGCAAGAGTCCTACTTGGGTTCTTAAGTGGGTTCCATAATTGATCTGCATATTTATACTTCTATTTATTTATATTTTTGTTTTGAAACAATAAATACATGAAAAATTAAAAATAAAAAAATGTTACAAATTTTTCTTTCTTTATTTTATTTATCATAAAAAATTAAAACCATGAGAAGTAGAAAACACTATATAAATATGATGAGAAATACATAACACAATATAAAAATAATTTTTATTATTTTCATGTCTGAAACGTTCTCAAATATGATTCACCAAGTCTATTTGAAGTTGCCAATGGTTTTGTTTTTCACGAAGATGTGCCTTCATTTGTAGAGATATGTTGCGAAGTCGAGTTTAGGACCATTAGATACTTCAGTTGTTGAGCTGTCATTATGATTGTAGTCAAATTTATCACCGCATGTGTGTCGTCTTCAACAATTGTGTTATGCAATATGATACAAACATATATTATATGCTTTATTGTATTAATGTGCCTAAAATGTGTCGTGCCACGTAAAATCGTGAGTAAATATTGTAGCACTCCAAACGTCCATTTCACATCCTTTAGTGCTGCTCATGTCGTTGGATAAAATATTTTCTCTTTGCTCCTTGCAGCATTAGGATGATCTTGACAAATGTAGCCACTCAGGAATAATACCACCAACTAGATAGTATGCTACATTATACGAGGTTCTACTCACCATGTATTTCACCGCGGGAACCTGTCATGACAAAGCAATGTTAAATTCATTTGATGCTTTTAACACGTGAATGTCACTGTTTGATCCCATAGTGCCAAAAAAATGCATGTCAAATCGACAAGTCATGTGATGCCACTGTTTCAAGCATGATTGTGGGTTTGACACGATCACCTCGACAAAATTGGTCTTTCCACGCGAATGAACAATTTTTCCATTCCCAATGCACACAATCAATAGAACCTAACATAACTGAAAAGCCACGTGTCTCCCTCGTTCGTAGTAGACATTTAATGAAATTGTGGGATAAAAAGATGAGTGCAAAACTTTACAAATTCACACATGATTTATAGTATCATCTTAGCGGTAACTTCTAAACTTTCTCTTTCTTCGTTTCTCTCCACTATTACAATGATAATAATGTACTTCAACGATACCATTTCCTCTCTCATTCTCAATTTGTTTATTATTTGTCGATACCATTTAATACCATTTAATTCCATTAAATTTCATATACATCGATCCGTTATTTGTCCATATCTCGATCCATTATTTGCACAGAGTCTTCATTTAGTTTGTCCATTAATTTTCGATCGGTCCATTTAATTTCACGTGCCTCTTCATATTGGTTCCATAACCTTCTCACATAACCCCCAACAGTTTCCTCTTTGAGCCTCAACTCCTCTCCCCCATTACAACACACACACACACACACACACACACACACACACACACACTCTTTCTCTCTCCCTCATTCCCCTTCTCCCCTTCTCCCCTGCCCCTCTCCCTCTCCCTCATTCCCGGACCAAATCCTGCGTCCTAATCCCTTACTCGGCTACTTCCTTGCCCTCTTCTCCTCTCCTCCCCCGTACCCCACTCCCCTCTCCCCTCCCTCTTGGAACGTGATCTGGAGATCTAGATCAAGATCTGAAACGTTAAGACACCAATCAATCCACGGTGAAAATTGCATTTTTGTTATTTGGGATTTTTGATTTTTCTAGGGTTTCCAGATATAGGGTTTTAGATTTTTGTCATTTTTATTTTTCTGTATGTTGTTTATCTGGTATATTGGTTTCATTTGAGTTTGATCTATTGTATTGCATTGGTTTGATTGCAATTTCATTTTCATAACTTTCTCCTTCATTGCGATTTTTCCACCATTTTCTATTACCGTTGCCATTTGCTTTTTGAGGTGAAATTATTTTTTTTAAAATGTAAGATCCCATTCTTCTATCAAAACGATTCTTACACCTATAGACCACCTCATCCCCTTTCAATACATCAAAAAACAAAAACCATAATTGAAGATGGTCTTAGAAACCCACTTAAAACGTGTTTGTTTTAGATAGTATTGAACGTAGACGCGTTGGTTGAAATGAAGCAAATAACTCTTTCTTTTCAAAGTGCATTGGGATGGGAAAACTCCATTGGAGAATGTGTTTTCCCATGGTGAGAGACAAATCTCTATCATTTGATTGAAGTTCCATGGAATGTTATCACACACTGTCCTCACCAATTTTTTTTTCCCATTTCATTCTCTCACCTCTATGTCTTACGCTTTTTTTGCACATTACTTTTTTTGGCAATTATGCGCATTCAGTTTTGAATTCATCATGACTAATGGACCTCTTTTTTTGTTTTCATTCCATGTTTTTTCGAGTTTTGGTCATATGGGTTTTCAATGTTAATCAGTTCCTCAATATCTCGCTCCCTATGAAACCCATAACGAAGGGAAAGCCCAAACGTAAATGGTGTTTTATAAAAAATCGAAAACCAGGTAGATCTCTACCAACAATGGTTGATTTGGGATAGACTGAGGTATAATATTTTCATTAGGAAGGAGAATATATCATCCCTTTCAAAATCCCATTTAGGGTTCCCTGGGACAGAGATGAACTGCCTTCATAGCCACTGCCATCGACAGGGATGACTTCAGAGCGGTGAAGTTGCATACCCCAAATGGCTCCTCAATCCACCTCGTCCCCTCTTTCTTGCATTTCGTCTAAACCCCTCTCCTCGCCGGATCACATCTAAGCCTCCATCGCAACCACCAAACTCGTCTCTCAATTTAAGGTTGCGGCAAACCTCGGGTGGGGGTCGCGGAGACTCTCCATAGCACATAGTGGCAAAATCTCAGCTTGGTGCTTGAGGAACACCGATCAACGACAAACAAAGTTTGATCGAAAATGTGAGAGAGAAAAGTTGAGGGAGAGATAAGGTACATGCCGATGTAGAATACACTTGCAAATTTTTTTGGTCTCACACGGTGCGCAATATGAGGGGATCACGCACCCTAGCAGCCTCCCTAAAACAAATTACTACTATTAGAATACCAAAAGCCACTTTTTGTGTGACACGTGTAAAGGTAGTGTGGCGATTCAGTACCCGTCACCGGGAATAAATTTATGTAACGGCATCGCCCACGGTCCATCGTCCTGCGTTTCATCTTTGTCACCTTCTTTTATAACCTTGTAACCTTCCTTTCTTGCACACCATTATTATCATTCTTAGTATTTTCTAAACTCCAAACAGACAAGAGTTTTAGTGGTGGACAAATAAATCACTCACTGTCAACTAATAGTAGATGAACCTACTCCTAATACAGTAAGCTATTTCAAATAATTATTACTTTTTGATCATATTTTTCCGTTTGAGGCGAAATAATAATTATTTTTATTATAATTTTCCCCTATTTATCGTTCACTGTTCTGTTTGGATGCCGGCAAATGGCTACGACGGTTGCAAACTCGTATGTATGACTACATTCGTAAACTTCCATATGTTTCACTTTTCCTTTTATTTTATTTTATTTTATTTTCTGGCGATGACATTTTCCAGTTTGATATTCGAAATGCGTGTTATATGTTAGGCCAAAAGTTGCTTTGCCAGTGATTACTGCACTGCTCGGGTTATTAGCGTCTAAACGCATAGGGTTTTTTGGGTTATTCAATGTTGTTCTGTTTGGTTGCTGAGAAATCACCGTGAACTAAGTAAGAGGTAGCAGACTCGTGCGTAAGACTTGTACACCTTTCATGATAGGCTATTTTCATGAGCTTACTAAAATAAGCAAATGCTTTTCATTTATGATGTTGATTTTTCAAACGGATTGTGCTTTTTTTTTTCCCTAAAGAAATGAAGTTAAATTGAGTTTTGAACCGTCTTTTCATAGGTTCTGCTCTTTAAATTAAAACTAAAATAAGATAATGTTCTTCCCCTTTTTATGTTTCAGGTGCTCCGTGATCACTTAGCAAATAATCCTCCGGAGAAGAGACTGTTGTTTGTGACATGAGTGCTCGGACTCTTGTTCCAAATGTAGGTTTTGTGATTCCTGATTTGATTTCCAGCTGACTTTTTAAAAGCTTAAAAATCACTTTCTTCTCAAGCTGCATAGTATCTTAATTTGCCATTGTTTATTTAGGTTTTTTATCTAAATTTACAAAGTATCCTTATGATGATATATGACGAGTTTAGTTGTTCATCTCTGTTTTGGGACCAGGAATTGCAGCATATTTTTACATTTATTTGTAAGTGGTTGTGTTGATTTGAACTTGTACATCTTGATAGGATGGATTGGATTCCTATTCTAGGCGTGGCAAGGGACTGACTAAAGGATATAAAGCTATTGCACGAGCGGATCCTCATAGGAAAGATGAAGTAGTTGACGGGGAAGTTGTATGTTACAAGTGCTTGCGTGGCGGAATACTCTTGTGAGTTTCTGGATTTCAGCTCATTCAGTAGATTGAGTCCTTTTCGCCTTATAATCTTATGGTCTTCTCCTCCTCCTTCATAAATGTCTTGCCTTTTCCTCTGTGATTTCTTCTGTACCTTATTTTTTGCAACCAAAATTTTACAATCTCTGTTTCCTTTCTTTACCCGACGGAGATATGCTTGTACTTGCTCTGAGCGGCTGGTGAATATTTCTAACTTCGCAGCATTTTGTATATTGACAGCAGTTTTGTGTGTTTCCCATAATCTTATTTCACATTTGGCGTATTATGTAGTGCTATCTTATATACTTTGATAATGAATGTTGAATCTCTGTTTTTATTTTATTTTATTTTATTTTTTATTTTTTTATAATTTCAGTTATGTCGTGGTTTCAACAATGTATTAGACACTTTTGGTCAACATGAAACACTTGCTATTGATGATGTTCATTTATTATACGTGTATAAAATGTTATTTGATTGGACAAAGTTGATGTATTTTTGAGCCTCTGACTTTTTCTTTTAAATGTTCATGAGCATTTCTCATTTTCTCAAATCCTATGTTCTTCTTTGATATTTATAGAGGGAAAAATGTTCAGCACTGTAGCAAACATCCCCTGACATAATGACATAATTCCCTTTTAACTTCTACTTTCTTTATATTAAATATTGGAAAATGTTCTTATGTGTGTCTGTATTTGTTTTAAATTAACTTAGACATTAGTTATTAAGACATTCTTTTGTTGTTTACCATTGTTTATTGATGTGGAACTATATTTTAGGCGTTGCTGTGGAAAAGGATGCCAAAGGAGGTACCATCCCTCATGTGTGGATCCTCCTCTCAATTGTATTCCTCCAGGGTTTTGGCATTGTATTCGGTGTGTTAAGAAAAAGATTAAGTTTGGCGTGCATTCTGTTTCTGAAGGGGTCGAATCCATCTTGGATTCCCGAGAAGTGGTTTCAAAAGATGAAGGTATGGTTATTAATGGTTTCCCCCCTAAGCAAGTTTTGCTATTATGTTTACCTGCATTTCTTGTTCATAGAATATATATTAAATAAGTTTGGTTATTGATTATAACAATAACTCGTTGCTAGTGATGCAAAAGGAGTACTTTGTCAAGTATCAGGGCCTTGCTCATGCTCACAACTGCTGGATTCCAGAAAAACAAATGCTTCTTGAAGCTCCAAAGCTTTTGGCAAAGTTTAAGGGGAAACAACAGGTTCAATTACTGATCACAGTCTAACAAAGGATAAACACGAAAGAGAACAAACAAAACACAAGAAGAGTGGTTGAACAACACAGGAAGAGGGGTTGAATTGTGTTTTCTTAACTTAATTTTTTTTTCACGACATAGTGTTAAGTTAGATAAGATGAAGATATTACATTGTCTTATTAGTTTAAGACATACTCCCTCCGTTTCATTTTACTTGTCCTTTTAGGTTATGCACACTTCTTAAGAAAATGATTGAGTTTTCTAATATTCACGATAAAATGACACTCTTTGACTAAAATACCCCTAATTAATTAGAGTGATTAGTATTAGTGGAATAGTTAGGTTGAGAAACTCATTTATATAGGTTGTTGAGATAAAGGGATATTTTTGGAAATAAAGTAATTAATACTTCTTGATTTTCCAAAGGGACAAGTAATTTGAGACAATGAAATATTCCAAATAGGACAAGTAAAATGAGACGGAGGGAGTATCTGTGAAAATGAGATAGGACACAAATAAGCGTTTTATTAGTTTTTGTATAGTGTAACATAAATTATTTCAAATATGTTTAAAAAACATTAGTTACGATGAACCGATTTCAATCCCCAAGTTAAATGAAAAGAGTATGGAATGCAGATGATAGAGATAGGAAGATCACATAGAGTATTTATACTGGTTCACTTTTTAAAATCAAGAGCTATGTCCAGTTTCTTTCTTCTGAAGGATTTTTCACTGGTTGATCAGCTTTACAAGGGTATTTTTCAGCTAGCCTCCTTAAGCTTTACAAGTATTCTCAATCTCTTTAGGTTTTTACAAATATCAATTATTCTTTCTACAAGCCTCATTAACTTAACAACTCACAGGGTGAGGCCGAGGGTGTATGATATTAAGCACAGGTGATTTTGGCTTTCCAAAACTCACTAGGTGAGGAATAAATGCTATACAACCAAAGCTATTAAAACTCTTCAATGTATAAGGAACAAATAAAATAAACGTAAGGGGTCAAGGCGCCTAAGAGAATGTTCTTAGTTCTAGCATGTTCCTTCTTCAAATCTTCATGCATTTATAGCTTCTTGATCATAGAACATTTTGAGTCTTGAATATTACCATTCTGAATTGGCATTGAATGCATTATCCATATAATCGTCCTATAGAGCTTCTAGAGCTAGCTTTCCAGTCATTCATTCAGAAAAATTCTGAAACTCTTTACACATGCCGTCAATATTTTCCTTTTTCTTCTTTTTCAAAACTATTACTCTTTGAAAGTTCCATCTGCTTTTTCCAAAGTTCGTAAAAGTTCTGACTTTAGGGTTGACTTTCTTTTGTATTAGCAATCCTTGTCCAGTGGCCAAAACCTTTCATGAGACACACTTTAGTATCTTTGTAGGACGCACTATGAATAAAACGTACAAGTGAAATCTTTCAGACTTGGTTTTCCTCTTGGTAAACTCATTCTCAAAAAATGTCACAAGATGCCCCATGAAAATAAGAACTTTTAATTTTTAAAAGATCATGATATGTTAATTTAAGTCTGCATATAGACTAGAAATGTTAAACATACATAGTGCAGTTGTTCGTTCTTATAAACTTTGTTATCATCAGAACTCTTAGGGATTAGACAAATCAATCAGCTTGGTTCCAACAAAGCAATGTTTTTTTTTAGTTTGTACTTTCTTCAGATGTATCCATGAAACTTGTTTCTTCTTTTAATATCAAATTACCAGGTCATCAAGTGGAAAAAAGAATGGAGTATACCTCATCGGTTGCTGCTAAAAAGGGAAATTATATTGTCAAAGCAAAGTAATCAACCTTTTGATGGAAATGAAGACAATGATTCAATTTGCCGTTATGAATGGCTTGTAAAATGGACTGGTCTTGGTTATGATCATGTTACATGGGAGTTAGACAACGCTTCATTTATGACTTCATCTAAAGGCATGAAACTCAAAGAAGAATGCCGTCAAAAGAGAACAGATGCACTGTCAAATCCTTTTGAAGCTAATCAGGTCCTTCTTTCGATTCAACTAAATATGAAAAATTTATTGTTATTGCTCATGATAGTGTCATTTTTTTAAAAGTTCTAATTTTCAAGTTTAAATTCCCTCAGAAACCATTCTTGGTGCTATCTATGATACAACAAATGAACTACCTGTAATTTTTAATATGCCCCTCAAAAGAGAGAGAAAACAAATATAGGAATGGGTGAACATAATTTATTTTACTTCTCAATTTAAGAGACTGTTTTAATCTGAACTGGTTTACCTGTATGATTCAACAGAAGGTTTTGTCAACTCTCTGCAAATGCACTTCAAGCACTTGTAGGTAAAATTAAATGAGATCGCATAATTTTTTTACCTGTGAAGTTGTCGAAGTGTCTTAAGTTTGGAGTAATGTTTTACGATATGAAGATTCCCGTAGCTATGTTCAGCTGAGGTTTACTGGGGCTTATTTTAAGAAAATTGATCAGCTACAATGTGAATGAGAGAAATATGAGGGTTCTTTTGCATGGCAATCATGTCCACAATCAATGGTAGGGATGCAGTGGCGAATTTATAAATTTTCTTTTGTGGGGGCAATAAATAATCTATAATATTTTCATAGAAGACGAATATTATAAGTTTTTACAAGATACATAATCTCATGACAAAAATATCTAACCTTTTACAAAATTACAATTGTGCCCTACACATTTTCATATTTTGAAAATGTTATATGATTTTTTCATGTTCAATACTACAAAAAAAATATCTCTATGTATTAGCCATACAATCATTTAAGCATTTTTTTTTTCAAAAAAAGAAAACAATCATTTAACCATTCATCTCCCACATGCTCTTCAGTAGTCTTATTTTTTGTATCTTAGTCTAATGGTCTTGATAGAAAATCATCAAAATAATTGTCTCCGCTCTTTGAGTCTCTTAATCAATCTCTCTCTAGCTGGGACAATATTTCTTTTTTGAAATCTAATGTGTTTTATCACTGTGTGAGTTTAGTGTTAGCGGAGTGGAAAAAATTAGAAAGATAATAAGATTAACTTAGTACCAATTTATTCTCTCTTTTATCACTTATAACTTTCTTCATTTATTTTTTTAAAAAAAATGTCTTATGGAGGCAACACCTAATTTTTTATGGGGGTGAAATAAAAATAATGAAGCATATTCAAGTTAAAATAAATTATGTCTTGGGGGCAATTGCCCCCAACTCTCACAAGGTGGATCCGCCACTGTAGGGTTGGCAATATGAATTATTGTAAATAGTTAGTCTAAAATTGCTGCTTCCTGGTGCCAGATCTTTATCAACATTTCAGATAAATTTGTCGACAACATGTCAAAGTGGAAAAACTAACCTGTTTTTGGGGATTTAAGTCAGTTATTAGAATTGCATGTATCAGATGATTTTGACTTGTTGGACTAAAAGTAGGTCTTCACATCTTGTACAAAACATGTCCTGGATTTATATTTTATAGTACTGGTATATTTCTCTAACGAGCAGTTTGTTTGAACTTGCAGGAGAGAAAAGCTTCCTTTGCTGAATTATCAGTGCTATCATGTGGAGATTCACCAGGATTTTATAACCAGCATTTGAGTTATGTGAACAGGCTTCGCATGTGTTGGCACAAAGGTCAGAGTGCTCTTATTGTTGATGATCAAATTGACCAGGTCATTTTTTCTCCATATACTCTTGTTTTGTTCTTATATAATTAGTTTACTTCTTAGCTTTTGATGCTTGTTTTCTACATGTAATTTGTCATCTCTTTGGATATTCTGTAATTATATAAAATTTGTGATGTTTGAGGTGCCTCATTTAAAGAGCACGAATTCAGAAAAGCAACGTGACTCAATCTCTTGGTTTCTAGGTGTTTTCTTTTGTAATTTTCTTGTGAAGATGTTTTTATCATCTAGCCTTGTACTTGATAAAGACCCAAAGCACAAAACAGTGTGTATATGTTTTGGGCTAACACCGTCTCTTCCTCAATTCTCATGGGTCGCGGCGGAGAACGGTCTAGGCATGGCGGAGAACGGCCTGTGGGTCACGAGAAAGGCAGCTACGGGTCATAGGGCAGAAGGTTGATGGTTTCTGGAAGAAACACAATAGGGTTAAGCTGAAACCCAACCCAGAAAACAGGATCGATGGTGATCACCGATCCCACGATTTTGTGTGGCGATCTTGCAGCGATTATGCTATGAATCGGGATCGCAGAGCGGAGAAAAAATCTTAAACAATCTTACGAGCTGACTCACAATTTTGACTGCCATGTATGTATTGTTACTGGAAAAAATAACAGTTACAGAAGATTCCCCAGTAATCCCAGAGCTAAGCTCCTCATAGAGATGCTGTACTCTCTCCCAGCTGAAAAGCTGCAGTAGCATGCCAAAAAATGCATAATTGGTTCCCTTCCCCCACTCCACTCTCCTCATATTACTCCCATTGCAGGTGTATTCCCTCCTTGTAGCAGTAGCTAGCTTGACAACTCGGTTATTTCCAATTTTTCTTTTCCTTTATTACCCCTCGTATTATACCACACTAAACTTCAGGCCTTTTCATGCCCAGGTGTTCCCTCCTTGTGGCCTTTCATTCCATGGATCCCATCAGTACTCTTCTTTTATATTCTGTCCAAAAAAAATAAATCCAAAATTAAGCTAGCCACTCTTAATATTTCTGTTGATTGCAACTGTTCAATTTTCTCGAAAGTAAAAAACGAAAAGGAAAAAAACTATGGTAAGTGATAAAGGATAAAAGGTTCAACAAAAAACTAAAGCAATGCCTTTTGACCATCCCGAATATCTGTAACTAAGGGCTTTTTAGGAAAGCCACATTGGCTTGTATTATCCAATGGAGAAATGATATTTGTAGACCTGAAAAATCAGACACCTTGATTAATGACGTTTAAAATCGTGAATAGTGTATTGAGTTTGGTTAATGGGTACACTAAGATTGGATAACTCATTAACCATCTACTGAGCTTCATTAACCATGATTTTGAATGTTATTAACCAAGAATGGGTAACTCATTTGCCATCCATTAATCTTCGTTAACGGACAACTTGGTTAATATTGTACAAAATCGTGGTTAATGAAGCTCAGTGGATGGTTAATGAGTTACTCAATCTTGGTGTACTCATTAACCAAACTCAATATGCCATTAACCACAATTAGAAAGTCATTAACCAAGGTGTTCAAATGTCTGATTTTTCAGGTGTGCAAATATCATTACTCTACCCAATAAGGGTCAAATTGTGGTTCCAATACTTTTGAGCATACTATTTGTTATTTATTTGTCTCTCATATAAAAGCATGGGTTTGAGTCGTGAAATCAACCTCTAACAAATGCAAGGTAAGACTTGCTACAATAGACTCACAATGGATCTGACCTTTCCATGGACCCTGCTATGATGGGAGCTTTATAGCACTAGTTCCTCCCACTCCAGAAACCTACCATCAAAAGGTCATCCGAAATGGCTTCACAAACTCACCTCCTGCTGCTAATAGAGAGTAAACTGCACATAAGCACCAACCTTTGCGCAGTTATCTTTGATAATCAACCAAATGTTGCAGCTTTTTTGTTGTATGCTTATAGTAGAGTTTTTTTTTATCAAGTTGCAGTATCAATATGAAGGCATGCTATAAGGAAAAATAAAATAAAATATTACTTTCATTTTACAGTGTCAAATGTCTAAGAAGTATGGAGACTGGAGTTTCCAATTTCTATGGTGAACTATTCAGATTACACATTACAATGCCTGATTTATTGTTAAACTACATTCGCAGGAGCGGATTCTGAAGGTGATTTTGTTTATATTATCTCTGAATTGTAATGTGAAGAGGCCTTTTCTCATCATCTCAACTTCTACTGGCGTCTCTGCATGGGAAACAAAATTCTTACATTTGGCACCATCTGCCAATCTTGTAGTTTACAAGGGAAACAAAGATTTGCGGAGTAGCATCAGGGCATTAGAGTTTTATAATGAAGACGGTGGTATTTTATTTCAAATATTATTATCATCATCTGATATTATCGTTGAGGTATATTCATATATCTAAACCAACAGCTTCATAGGATAAGTGACTTTTCAGAAACAATTTGAGTTTTTTTCATATGCTACAAAAATGTTTCAATAGTAATTTTTTTTTTTTTTTTTTTGTGCTCATTATTTTTTAATGTGATATGCAGGACTTGCATGCACTAAGATCCATTTCATGGGAAGCAATAATAATTGATGAATGCCAGCGATCCAAAATTTTAGGCCATCTTGACAATATCAAAATTCTAGCATCTGAGATGAGGCTGCTTCTTATTAGTGGACAAATCAAGGTATACTACTTGTGCTCAATATTGATATTATGCACCGTATTGACCTTTTCTCTGATGGATTTTCAGGAAGATCAAGCTGACTATATCAAACTGCTTTCATTCCTTAAGTCTGGAAATCATGAGTTAAATATTGCTAAAATGGAGACATGTTCATCTGCGAGCATTTCCAATTTGAAGAGCCAATTGGAACAATGTGTTGCGTTTAAGTGCAATTCAGGCTCCATCGGATTTGTAGAGTATTGGGTCCCTGCCCAGCTTTCCAGTTTGCAGCTTGAGCAGTATTGTTCAATGCTGCTTTCAAACTCAATGTTGTTATGCTCAAGCCAAAAGTTTGACTCAGTTGATGCCCTCCGTGACCTTATTATCTCAACAAGGAAGGTAGACATGATAAGGAACAGAAGTTAAATAAGCTTAAACCTCATATCACACATTTGTGGTTGTCAGCTTTTAGTTGAACTTTCCTTTCATGATGATACTTATTATACTTTTATAAAAGCGGTAGCTCTAAACGAATTGTCAATAAGGATCATGATTATAGTTGCGTATGTGTTGTTGTTTACAGTGCTGCAACCACCCTTTTCTCCTGGACCAGTTACTGCATAATTTTGCTACTAAAGGTCGACCTGTTGAAGAGCATTTAGATATCGGAATAAAAGCAAGTGGAAAACTGCAACTTCTTGAAAAAATTCTTTTTGAAGCAAGAAGTCATGGTTTAAGAGTGATAATATTATTTCAGGTAATTATTTATTGAGGTCCCTTGCTTTTATGTTTTTTGTTTGTTAGTCTTATTTATTGTATTTCTGTGAGTTTGTTCATTTCTTGTTATATTGAGAAAGATCTTTGATGCTGCTTACTGTGCGATCATGCATTGTTACCTCATTAAAGTAATTCTCTACTTACCTAATAATATGGTGGTTTTTAGTGCAAAACTGGGATGATTTAATAATATAACATTTTCATGAAGCCAAAATTACTGGATATTTGTTGTTTTATTTTAGTTAACCTATCAGGTCTTTATTAGCTTATAGGGTTGAGTTTGACCCAATCCCAAATTCTAATACGGTATCAGAGCCTATCCGAGATTTGTTGTACCACCCATTATCGGGTCACTATCGTGCACTCATGTTACGCTCTAGATGTCCAGTCTTGGGCGTGAGGAGTGTGTTGAGAATCCCACGCTGGATAGTGATATGGCCTGATTAGTGGTTATAAATGGGGAGCAACTCTCGCCCCACAAGCTTGCTTTTGAGGTTGAGTTAGGCCCAATCTCAAACTCTAATATCTATTAATGCTTCTTTGTGGCGAGAAGCAGGATAATTAAACATGTGCCACTCAGCAATAGCTCAGGTTGTAACCTGTCTCTCCACTAAAGGGGGGAACATGGCCATGCCCCCTCTCCTGCCTAGCACCGAAAGAACAAAAGAGGTTTTTTTGGGTCTTTTGCCGTGGTATCCCTAATCTTACAGATATTGCTGTGAGACTAACCTCTTGGGTATTGTCGCGACTAGGAGACTCTCTCAGCAATTGCCCTGTCTAGGATACAAACTTTGCTCCTTCCCTTGGTAGTGCGACCTGCTTACCGCCGTGCCTAAACCTTGTTTGGAATTAAATAAAAAGAGGGAGGTTCAGTTACCCATAGGAATTATCTTACATTGTGAATTCCCCAAAATTTATGAATAATTTAATTGTGTGAGATTTGTTTATTATCATCTGTTCCTGTTCATTTACCCTTTCTTTCATTATTGCCAAAGGGTATTACTTAAATTTGGTACATAGAAAGCAATTATTTGACCAAAATTTTGAATTCAATGACTTTTTGTAATTTTGCTATTCTAATTAAAAAATTAGAATCGTGAGTTCTTGGACACAATTCTAATTATGTCTGTTATTTTTGGTGAATTCTTATTATGTCTGTTAATGTGAAAGAACATGGATAGTTCCAAATTGAAGAATATTCTTTCTTGTAACTTCTATCCGGGGTAAAAAGGTGGCAGGTATACATAAGACAGATTATGATGGTCATTAGTAACTAATTTAGGCACAAACATTATGGATTATGGAGTTTTCACTCACGATTATTAGGTTAGCGACTTAGTGCTTACTTGATGTTGTATACCTTGTCCACAATTTCTTCTTCGACTTTTTCCCCTCTTTTCTTTGTTATTGTCTCGTCTCGTTACTTTCCATCTATTTTCCATGAGTTGTTGTTAAGGCTCCTTATGTCCTATATCAGACATAAAATGCTGGTTTTATGTCGTGAATAATTTATGTCTGCTAAGTTTGGTTAGTTTAAGGATAGTTGAAAATAATTGATTATATGATTGTGGTTTTCAACAATGCCTTAGTATTCTATGGTTTGATATTAAAGAAAGAAGTCAATCGGCCACCGCTGCTTCTTTCAACTGCAAACTAGGGTTCGGACCTACTGCCTACCATTTGATGCAGATTTATTGCATAACCCGACTTCTCAGATTTAATACTGAGAGTTCTGATAGAATCATACTCTGACTTTTCAGCATTCTTTTATGTTTGCTAAGAAAGTAGGAAGGCCTGGGCTGACGTATAAAAATAGGGTATACTCCTATTCTAGTCAGTTCAGTTGTTATTGAAATTTCAATTAAGTGATTTTAAAGTTGATTGTCAGATACTCAATTAGAATTGCTTTGATTTTTACAATGATATATGTGATATGCATATGATTTTAATGAAATGCACAAACTTGTTTCCTTGCTGAACAATTATTGAGTTCAGAAATAGTTGCTAATGTATGGATTTACTGGCATCTTTTTGTTATTATTTGCACTGTCTGTCAAGGGGTTAGAGATATGAGAGTTGCTGTTCTCATCAAAACTGTGCATCACATTGTGGTCGTTTAACTTTATGGTTAACGACTGGTGTATTTTTATATTCTCAAGGATTTAATTAGTTGTTTCTTTCCTTCCTTTTTTTAATAAAAACTGCAGTCAAGTGGTGGTTCTGGATCAATTGGAGATATTTTGGATGATGTTCTCTGTCGGAGATTTGGTAAAGATTGCTATGTACGATATGGTAGAAGTTACATCCCTTCAAAGAAGCAAGCTGCTTTAGACACATTTAATGACAGAGAAAGTGGAAAATTTGTTTTCTTGGTGGAAAACCGTGCTTGTCTTCCTAGCATTAAGCTTTTATCTGTGGATACTATTATAATATTTGACAGTGATTGGGACCCGCAAAATGATCTAAGATGCTTACAAAGGATGTCTATCAGCTCACAGTTCAAACAGTTAACAGTTTTCAGATTGTACTCATGTTTCACTGTTGAAGAAAAGGTTTTGATGCTTGCAAAAGAGGGTATAGCTCTCGACAGCAATATGCAGTTAATTAACCAGAGTACTACTTATCACACCCTGCTTAAATGGGGTGCCTCCTATCTGTTCAGTAAGCTTGATAACTTACATGGCAGTGGCACCTCAGACTCTGCTGCAGACATCTCTGATCAGTCAATTCTAAACGATGTAATCTGTGAATTGTCATCCAAATTGGTTTGTGGTAGCGGTGATGCTGATTGTCATGGACAGTCGTTCATATCGAGAGTACAGCAGAATGGAGGGGAATATGCAAGGAACATTTTATTGCTAGGAGAAAGAGAAATGAAGAAATTGGGCAATGAACAACCTACTCTTTCCTGGAGTGATCTCCTCAAAGGAAGGAATCCTCGGTGGAAGTTTTTGTCTGTTTCATCTCAAAGGATCCGGAAAACAGTAAAAAAATTTGATCACATGCTAAAAGAATCTGAATATGAAAATGATTCCAATACAAGAAAGAGGAGCAGAGAGTCCGAGGATAATGTTTATCCCAAAAGGAAGAAAGTGTCCAAGGATAATGTAGATCCCAAGGGGAGGAAAGTCACCAAGGATAATGTTGGATCCAAAAGGAGGAAAGTATCCAAGGATATTGTTGGTACAAATAGGAGGAAACTGTCAAAGGGTGTTGTTGATCCTAAGACTATGAAGGTGTCCCAGGATATTATCGATGCAAAGAGGAAGGAAGTGTCCAAGGTTAAGTGGAGGAAAGTGTCCAAGGTTACCACTGATTCCAAATATCTAAATAAAAAGTTGAAGAGCAAGAAGAACAAGAAGAATCAAAGTGCTGGCAATAGGGCAAGCAAATTGAATGGTACTGCTGAATTTCTTTTCGTTTTCTATTTATTTCTTGATGCACACTTTTCACGTGCAAACCCATCTTTTTTTTTTTTTCATTATGCAATTTTTTTTTGGAGGTGTGATTCTAAAAGGTACAATTCTACTGCTGATTCATTTTCATGAACACAGGTAATAAGGATGGCTTTTCTGATGTACTTGACTCCATAACGCATCCTTTGACCAATGAAATGACAGGAGCAGCTATAATGAACAAACAATTTTCAAAACAAAAGAACCTGCCTGACACACCAAAGAGCACCAAACTCTTGTCAAAGGCTGATATATCAGGTCTCTGTGATGTTCTACACTTTTCGGTAGGGTCTCAACTCTTGATACATACTTCAGTAACCTTTCCTTGAACATACATGGTTTTTGATTTTTTGTCAAAATTTTCATAGAAGATGCCTATAGTCTAAATTGAGTCATTGATGTTTTTCTCTGCCGATGTAGTGTTAGATGGTACTGTTCTGAGATATCACATTGATAATCAATAGGGTAACATAGAGATGGAAGACATAAAGAAGATATTGTATTTGTAAAGAAGGAATATTGGAATGTTGTGTGTCCTATGATCACACATTGGTCTTATTTATAATCCCAGGATACAACCATGTAATAATTACAAAGGATCAAATCAAATTATTGATTTGTGTAACTACACCCCTAATTACTAGCACTTATTAATTTCATAATAAGCACATGTTAAATATATTTTCTAACACTGCCCCTCAAGCTAAAGCTTGATAAGCTTTAAGCTTGTTATATGAAAACTGCATTTCCCCGCAAAACTTGAAACTAAATCCGATAACTGCTTCACAATGACTAGGCCAATGGGCTAGTGTGAGCCATAATCAATATAAGGCACCACCGGAATAGTCGTCGGTGGGAAGAGAAGGCACCACCGGAATGGTCGTCGGATGGAAGAGAATGCACCATCGGAATGGTTATCAGTGGGAAGATAAGGCACCACCGGAATGGTCTTCGGTGGGAAGAGAAGACACCACCGGAATGGTCGTTGGTGGGAAAAAAGGCACAGCTGGAATGGTCGTCGGTGGGAAGAGAAAGCACCACCGGGATAGTCGTCGGTGGGAAGAGAAGGCATCACCGGAATAATCGTCGATGGTATCAGAGCATGTTTGATTATGTGACCTTCCTCTGTGATTCACCACCGTTGTCGGCGGTGGTGCCGCCATCTGCCGCCGGCAGCGCCACATTTCAGTTTTCCGACGCCATCATGGTGCCTTAATTACTTAAAATAGTTCAATTCGAAACACTGACCTTGTACCTCAAAGCATTTATATTAATAATCTAGGTCAAGTGCTATATTATTAATCTTGGTCAAGTGTTAGTGATATCTGGTACAAAAACAGCCCAATATCAGTGTTCTAACCATGGTAGTTGTTACTTTACATTAGTTTCAAGTAATCACCATTGGAATTGTGTCAAGAAAGTGATAGAGCAGGCATTATTATGTGCTCCGTTTGGGTAGTTTTATGGGACCCAGGAAGTTACAAAAGGGAAGGGGCTTAGCTTAAGTACTAGGAGGCTGTAGGGGAGAGTCATTTAGAATTGTTAGTATCGGGAAATAGCGGAAAATAGAGCAATAGCTCAGTTGTTAAAGGAGAAGCCATTCGTGAAAGTGAGACACTTCTAAGGAGAATTTTCCCTAGAATCCTCAGCTCTCTCACTCATGGATTCCTAGCAGTTTAAAAGAGGTTATTTTATTAGAAGGAAAGAATTTTAAAGTAGGATAATTTGTAGTATTACTTATCTACTAAAGGACTGATTGCTTGGAAGCAGTTACTGTTACACTAGCATTGGATTATCACATCATATATATATGTAATAATTGCCGACATGTTTTAATCATTGGACTACAATGATTATATTTTAATAATACTAATATTTATGAAGCAGAACGACAGTTTTGCATGATCATTTTATTTCATTTCATATGCAGGAAAATGTCAAGGCTGTCGCCATGAGGATTCTTGAGCATATATTCAAACACTACAACGTTAATTGCCTCGAAGTTTCTACAGTGCAGGCGTTTAAAATATCTGTGGTTAGTATCTGTAGAAAATATATCTGAATAATATTTTATTGACTTAACTTTGAATACACACACTAATTTTATTATATAGACTACGTTAGACTTAACCTAATGGGCCTGAGCAATGGGCCGAATAACTAAACTAGGTTACAGTACAAAAGGTAAATATTTACTATTTACTCTAATTATTTACAATACTCCCCCTCAAGCTGGTGAGTGGATATCAATCATTCCTAGCTTGCAAGTAAGTTGGCGGAATCGTTCTGTAGATAGCCCCTTTGTAAGCACATCTGCCAGTTGGTGTCCAGTAGGAATGTAGGACGTTGTTATCAGTCCACAATCTAGCTTCTCCTTTATAAAGTGTCTGTCTATCTCAATGTATTTGGTCCTGTCATGTTGTACAGGATTATGAGCAATGCTGATTGCTGATTTATTGTCACAAAACAACCTCATTGAGCCTTCATAATTCACCTTCAAATCATCAAGTATAATCTTCATCCACAATAGTTCACAAATTCCATGAGCCATTGCTCTGAATTACGCCAAAGACTTGATCCGCCACTACATTTTGTTTTTGCTCCTCCATGTAACAAGATTACCACAAAAGAATGTGCGAGCTGAAGTGGACCTTCTATCACTCATCGAGCTGCATAACTGCATCAAGATAGGTTTCCAACGTCGGTCTTCCGCCTCTTTTGAACAAAGAGCCCTCTTCCTGGAGTCGCTTTAAGGTATTGCAAAATCCGCTCTCATCGCTGCAAGTGCCTCATCCTCGGATCATGCATAAACCGATCGATCAAGCGCTATCTTGATTGCGCTATCGCATAAGCTAAATCGGTCTAGTGTGTGCCAAGTAAATTAGCTTCCCACTAATCTACGACATCGAGACTTGTCAACTCTAGCACTCTCCTCTTCAGTGCTCATTTTATGATTTTGCTCTATGGGAACACCTGCAGGTTTACACCCAAGCTTGCCAGTTTCCTGCAGAAGGTCAAGAACATATTTTCTCTGAGAGATAAAAATTCCTTGTTTTGAGTAAACTACCTCAATCCCAAGAAAATACTTGAGAGTTCCCAGATCTTTCATCTTGAACTCTGCAAATAATTTCTTCTTGAGGAGTTGTCTCTCAACCAAGTCATTCCCTGTAACAATAATATCAACATAAACAAGAAGTACTGTTAGTTTTCCTCCCTGTGAATGTTTAAAGAAGAGGGTATGATCTCCTTGACTCTGTTTGTAACCAAGACCCAACATAGCCTTTGTAAATCTTCCAAACCATGCCCGGGGAGACTGTTTTAGCCCATACAAGGCCTTTTTCAATCTACACACCTTATTTATCCCAAGGGTTCGATCAAATCCCGGTGGGATGTCCATATACACTTCCTCCTCTAAATTTCCATGTAAGAATGCATTTTTAACATCAAACTGATTAAGTTCCCACCCAGAATGAGCAAAGAAGAGAGAGTAAGATACTGACGGTGTTCATCTTTGCTCTTGGTGCAAATGTCTCCTCATAATCAATGCCATGAGTGCAGGTGTACCCTTTGCTACTAATCTGGCCTTATATCGATCAAGAGTGCCATCTGATTTGTACTTGACAGTGTAAATCCACCTGCAACCAACTGGCTTCTTGCCTCTTGGCTTCTCAACTATCTCCCAAGTTCTATTCTTTTCAAGAGCTTTCATTTCCTCATTCATGGTTTTGATCCAATTTTCATCTTTAAGTGCCTCCTTAACAGATCTGAGGATTCTTCTGAGTCAATCTTTGTCCATAAAAGCCTTATCTTTGGGAAACATGGTTAGATGAAACAAATTGAGAAATAGGGTATTTGGCACAAGACCTTTTCCCTTTTCTCAAGGCAATAGGTAGGTCAACTGAATCAGGATCAAGTGTATCGAGAATAGAAGAATCAGAAGCAAGAGGGTTACTTTCAGTACTTACCTCCGGCTCAGACGGTTGGGGTTGTTTCTGGACCAGGTCGGGTTTTCCTCTCCTCTGATATGTCAAAGTTGGCTCACTAGCCTTTGTCTTTACTGGTGCTGAAGGTGTTGTTTCCTGCAAAATAGAAGGTAAAGGAGAAACAATAACAGGTGACTCGAAACAAGCGGAGACTCGGGGAGGTAGTAACTCAGCGAACAACGGGAGACTTCGGGGATAGGAGACTCAGAAACAACAGGAGACTCGGGAGGATCAACTGACAAAGATGGTGACTCAGGGTGCCAAGGACCAAGGAGAAGAAACTCGGAATCAGATTCCAAATCACTACTATTCTCCCCCTGAAGCTGAGGACGAGTGAAGAACGGAACATGTTCATGGAAAGTGACATCCATAGAGACAAAGTGTTTACGACTGGAAGGATGGTAACACTTGTATCCCCGTTTATTAGGGGCATAGCCCAAGAAGATGCATCGAACAGCCCGGGAATCCAACTTATTGCGATGCTGCTTGTGGATATGAACAAATGCAACACAGCCGAATATTCGAGACTCTAGACTCTGCATGATAGAGCAGGCGGGTAAAAGGATAACATAGATCAACAGACTGAAATTACCTAGAACACGGGATGGAATCCGATTGATGAGATAAGCGGAATAAAAGCGCTTCTCCCCAATACGAAGTTTGAACTGATGTTTGGAAGAGAAGGGCACGAGCAACCTCAAGTAAGTATGCTTTTTCTTTCAAAGAACTCCATTTTGTTGTGGAGTATCAACACACGTTAGTTCATGAAGAATACCATTTTGACTAATAAATGAAGAAAGAGATTGGTTGACATATTCTCGACCATTATCCGACCGTAGTCTTTTAATGCATTTGTCAAATTGAGTTTTTATCATGTGATAAAATTGAATGAACAACTGAGATACTTCAGATTTATCTTTCATTAAGAATAGCCAACTAACGCGAGTACAATCATCGATAAAAGTAACAAACCATCGCGCACCCGAAATATTAGAAACAGGGGCAGGCCCCCAAACATCAGAATGAATAAGATCAAAAGGTTCAACACTTCTATTATAACTAGAAGGAAAAGACACACGTTTGTGTTTGGAAAATTGACAAACATCACACTTAAAAGACTCAATAGACTCTTGTAAAAACAAAGCTGGAAACATAGTTTTAAGTAAGGAAAATGGAGGATGTCCTAGACGCCTATGCTGAAGCCAAACTTGAGAAGAAGTATGATGAGACTGGACGGAGGAAGACGGCACCTTCATACCATTCTCTTCAGCAGATAGAAAGTATAACCCTCCCTGTTCCTTAGCAACTCCAATCGTCCTCCCCGTGGTAAGATCCTGAAAAAGGCAATGAGTAGGAGAAAAAGTTACTGTGCAGTTCAGATCCTGAGTAAGTTTGCGAATAGAAATTAAGTTATTTGAGAGTCCAGGAGCATAAAGCACACTTCTCAAATAGAAAGGGGTGTGGAGATTAATATCTCCAAAACCTACAACAGGAGTGTGAGAACCATCCGCTTGATAATATAAGGAATGCTTGAATGAGGGCTATAAGTGGAAAACAGTTTAGAGTTAAAGGTCATATGGTCAGTAGCACCAGAGTCTAGAATCCATGCATCCTTAGGAATAGTACCAGAGGCAGTAAACGATCGAGAACATAGAACCTTACCAGTCATTGTTAGGGAACTAGAACTAAAAGGCTTACGCAAGGAGTCGAGGAGGCTCTGCAAGCGGTCCAAGTCTTCAGCGCCCAAGGGGGGAGGTGCAGTTGGACCGGATAGAGGAGCAAGTGTGGGAGTAGATGCTACCACTTGTGCTTGAGTACCTTTGAGACCTCCAATACGGTTAAGGACATTGTCTTTCCTATGAAGTCTAAAACATCTGTCCTTTGTGTGCCCTGGCTTCTTACAGTGTTCACAGTAGCGGTCCTCCCTCCCAGGCTTGGATGATCCTTGTTTGCCTGTCTTGCTGGCAACTAATGCAGATCCTTCAGAAGGTTTGGGACCTAGCATGACATTTCGACGACTCTCTTCACCTCGCACAATATAGAACACTTCATCAAGAGAAGGAAGGCTGTCCTTGCCCAAAATCTGTAGTCGAACAGGTCATACTCACTGCTCAACCCGACCAAGAACTCAAAAATCCGATCAGTTTCAATGCAAGTATTCAAAGCAAGCGTGTCATTGGGAGTCTCCATCTTGAGAGTCTGATATTGATCCAACTCAATCCAGAACCCTTTCATAATGGCAAAGTAATCAGAGACAGACATATTTCCCTGTTTAGTATTGAAAATCCTGCTCTTCAAATCAAAGCGGGCAGAGAGGTCCTTTTTCTTGGAGTAAGTCTTGCTGAGGCTATCCCAAATTTCCCTGGCAGTAGCAAGAAACATATAATTCCCGCTGATTTCTGGAATCATACTGTTCCACATCCACGACATAATGAGAGAGTCTTCATTGTCCCTAGTAGGGAATCCAAGATCAGTGGCAGGAAGAGGAGTCCCTTCAATATGATTCAATTTGCCACGACCCTTCAGATTCGTGCGCATAAATTCGGCCCAATTGAAGTAGTTCTTCCCATTGAGGCGATAACTGGGATGCAGCGTTGGCAGGGCATTAGAATTCATCAAATTTGACGAGTCCACAAGAGGAGGAGGAGGAGGAGGAGGCGGTGGTGGAGGATTCTGAATAGTTCCGTCCCCTTCCATAACAACAGATCAGACGTAGTAAAACAGGGCAACGAACGAATGAACGTCAAATAACCCACGAAAAATGAAAGTTTTCGGATCGGAGAGTGGACCCCCAAAACGGAAAGAGGAAGTGCCGGGGATGCTACTGTTAAAAAACGGCGTCGAACGGTGGCCTGGATGGCGGCGCGTGAGCCACACGCGCCCATGAGGTGAACGGACGCTGGCGGCGCGTGGGCGGTCGGACGGCGGCGCGGTTTGTGGGGCCTGGCTCGGAATTCCTATGCGAGGCTGATGGTGTGGGTGGTGAGACCAGATCGGCAGTAAATGATGCGGAATGAAGGCAAACAGAACCTGGCAGTAAATGGTGTGGGTGGTGAACAGTAGCGCGATGGCTGCAAACAGAAGCTGCAATGAAGGCAGCAAGAAAAATCAACCACCACAATGAAAGTGGCGGTTAGGGTTTATGCGGAAGTGAGGCCCTCAAGAACGAGAGCTTGTGATACCATGTAGAAAATATATCTGAATAATATTTTATTGACTTAACTTTGAATACACACACTAATTTTATTATATAGACTACGCTAGACTTAACCTAATGGGTCTGAGCAATGGGCCGAATAACTAAACTAGGTTACAGTACAAAAGGTAAATATTTACTATTTACTCTAATTATTTACAATAGTATCTGCACTTTTATGTGTGTGTGTGTGTGTGAGAGTAGCTGTTCACACGTTTGTATAGATTCTTGATAAATCATTGTGCATCTTTTGAGAAAGAAAGAAGCTTTTGAACCAAGTTTTATTATTTTTTTCTCCAGTCAATAATTTGACTTATTGTAGGTTGTCTGTATTTATTGGTTTGAGCTCCTCAGTTGTTCATAAAGCATATATATGACTCAAACAAGGGTTGGCCAGCAACAGTGAGTCCTTGAACAAATGTTTTATGGTTTCACACTTTCACCTTTTTTTTGTCATATTGTCTACCTGTTAAGAATATGGAAATCTGTTGAGGGAAGTTGTGTTGTGTGAATCAGAAAGTATTGCCTACTAAGGTTAAGGTCATTTGATTGAGTGATTTAATGTTATTCATATAGGGGTTTATTGGGGGCCAATTGATTGGCAAAGTATGTTTGTAAGATCCCTCCTCCAACATATAATCTGGTGTGAATTGAGGTGTATGTCACTAGGTTGGGATCAATAGGTATAATGCTTCATCCTACAGTCTTTTTACTATGTGTCTCACTCTCTGTCCTTCTCCCACACTATTCCGAACTCTTATTTTCTCTCAAATTTTTCTATCTGGTATCCAAGGGGCACCATCCACCTTCAAACCTATGCAGTATCCTAGCTTTGTTGAAAAAAAAAAAATAGTAAAAATAATTCCAGCTATCTTCAAAGAGGCTGATCTTCACTGTTGCATTTTCTCTCATTTTTTGGGGTTCAGATCATAGTGTATGGTTGGTCAAAAATCAAATTGGAGTTCGAAACCTTTGCTGTGCCCAATTGGTTGCCACAGGTGTTTTGTATTGCTCATTCATTTGTCTATGCATGTGGTTGTTTATTTGAGTATCTACGTGCTCTGAAACTGATATTACTTGTTTTATTAAATAATTTGAGCATTTTGTCATAGTTGTGTAATGAATGTGCATCTCCAGTGTTGGCTAGCAGCTTCTTTGTCGAAACACAAGATTGATAGGAAAGATTCACTTGATCTTGCAAAACTGTACTTGAATTTCGATTGCACGGAGGAAGAAGCCACCGATGTTTACTCTGAATTGCAGAAATATAAGAAGGATTGTTCAATTTTTTTACAAAATGGACTTTGTGTTGAGAAAAGTAATATAAATGGTGCTTCAGGCTCCTTGACACCTGAGCCGAAAGATATGGTAGAGGAGAAGCAGAAGGGTTTTCAGGATCCTCGTGTTTTAAATCTTGAGAAATCTGCCACAAATGACCATGATCTTCCAAGAAACTCTCCCAGAACAGTGCTATCTTCACAAGACCAGACTTATACAGAAACGTTTCATAGTGACGAGAGAGCGAATGCCATGACCTCAGTAGCAGCTGAAGTTTCATTCCTCGAGCACTGGAATGAAGTCCCCAGTTCAAGTAACGATCCCAATAATGTCAACCCTGTTACAGATTCTTTGGAAAGACAGAGTCCTGTTATAAGTACAGAGATTGCACAATCTGATGACATAGTTTCTGAAGATCCTCAAACTTCAATGAATGAAGTGATTACTATTGTGAATACGTCTACTCATCCTGCACAAATTAGCAGTGTTGAGGCAGATACTGTAGTTTGTGATAGTACTGCTGTTCCTGAGGTCAGACAGTGGTACAATATAGCGAGTCCTGTATGTGGTGAGAGTACTTTACCATATATGCAACCATCACGGGCAAATTTGATGCCATTGCCGCAGGTTAGTAAATTTTTGTTCCATAAGCCTTTCAGTGCTATTCTTTAGTGTTTATTGATAATCTTGGTGTTACTGCAACAAACTCTGTCAGACTTCCTTTTGCTGCTATTATTTTTGTGCATTACAAGAGATTTGAAAGTCATTCTGTACTCCTCACTCGGCAGGTTAAGTTTTTAGATTGGTTCTTTTTTTGTGGTACTAGTTTCTGGCAAAAGATTTTAAAGCCTAATCTTGGCTATCCCTTTTCTTCTATTTCTATTGGAATGTAATGTGGGCCTGTACCTTAGCTACATGTTTTGCCTGTTGGCTTTCACGAGTTATTGTGGTAGAGATTTATAAGTAATTGTTTGGTCATATAAAAGCATTGTTGTCAGGTCAAGTGGTTCTTCAGCATACCGAAGAAGGATGCATCTCTAATGTAAATATTATATGCGTGGGGGATTTTTCTTCTTCTAACAGCCAGCCGCTACTTTAGTTCTCTATGAACATAATTACATCCTTCAAACTAGAATCATCTTGAGCTCTTTATCTTTCTCTATATGAAAATTCTTTAGAACCCACCCTTGAAAGCAGTAAATTCATTATCTGAGAATGGATAAAATAATATGATTTAACCTCTCTTCATTTTCTAGATAGTTGTGGCAGTTTCTACATTTTGTCATGTGAATTTGACTCTTCTAAAGTCAGCAATTCATTTTAGAGAGTACAACATGACCTCTGAATGTTGACAAGAAAATCAAAGTTTAATATTGCAGCACATCCGTGATTTTTCATGCAGGTGCATGTAAATATTCATTTGATTTTTTTATCAAAAGTTGAGATTACTTACTTTATCCTCTAAAGTGAATCGTTCACTTTAGAGGATGGTTATGCATCAGCATCAGATGTCCAGTTGACTGATGTGTATTCTGTGTAGTTCAATTACCAATCATATTGTGTAGCATGCGGTGTGAACTTGATTGATCTGGTGACCATGGGGTTTTAATTTTGGGTGCTTTGAAAGCTGTTTTCATTGCAATCGTTTACACCTGCTACTTGTATCTTCCAGATGTCTTTGTCTGCTATTCCATCTTCTATGGAGGACTTGTCTAGTACAGTCATGCCTCTAGATAAATTTGTTCATCGTAGTGGTCGAAATAATTGTTACACTCACGAGGCTGAAGAAATATTGCAAACACCGATTGACCCGGTGGAACCAGTCAACTCTTCCTTTGTTTTGCCTGTGACACTGCAACCCTCCACTTATGTGCTCATGAATGAAGGTGCAACACATGTTCCTCATGACATTACTAATCCTGGATGTATGAGCAATGATCCTTTTCAAGCTCATTCTGTGACATCTGAAATGCCCCAAGTTGCATACCCAGACCCACTGCTAATTGAAATGGCGAGAATAGAAAAGATGACTGAAGAAGCCTTCAAGATACGCGAGGAAAAAGTATGAACAACAATCCATTTCCTTCGTTCCCTCCCCCCTCCTCTATAATATTGGCTTTTGGGTTCTATGACCTTTTATTTTCAGCTTACATTTTGTTTCTTCGTCAACTAGATATTGCAGCTCCGGTCTGAATACGAAAAGGAGTTTGAAAAGTTAGTTGAAAAGTACTGTACGTTGCTTCAGAATGCCAATAATGCAGTAGCACTAAGGAAAAAGGAACTTGAGACACAATGTAAATTAGTTCTCATGAATATGGGATTAGCTGAGGCTTGGATCCAAATGCTTGATAGTTGCTAAAGAGACCTGCAGCACAATGCACAGAACATTAGTATGGATTGTCCTTAAGGTATGTTTGTTGAAAATCCAATTCCAAATTCGCCAATTTTGTTTCAGATGTTAATAAGACATCTTGATGGTATCATTTACTAGCTTATGGAAAAATTGTTGTCAAACCAGAAACTAATTATTTCCAGGTGTCTTAACTAGGATATCCTCCAAAATAAAGGAGATATTTGTATCATAATCATGGAAAGCACTTTTGATGCTAAAAACTGCTTCATTGATGGTGGTAACTAATCGCCAATCATTTAGAAAGTGCCGATAGACTTTGATAAGTGGGGCTATTGGCACTGTCCTCTAATTTCATATAATATAAATTTACCTTATATTCCCTGTATTAACGGGCTCGTGATCAAGTAGAATTTAGTTTTATTGTCACTTATCTGTGTACTCTAGCAATTTTAACCTTTAATATTTATTCATCATTCATTTAATGAATTAATTAAAAAGTAAATTACATAAAACTTGTTAAATCTCAACACCTCACCATAAAAGAGAACATATTTTTTTTCCCTCACTTTGCCCACAATGTCCTTCGTTGTTTCCTACTTTGCTCAACATTCATTGTCGATTTCTAGATTCCATTTTTTCCAGTTCCATTTCATTTGGCCATGGGTTGAGAATCAGCGGCTGGAAACTCTTGCTTTCCACAGCTGTGGAGGAGGAACTCCTGCATTTCATGGTTCTATTCTCAGCACTTTCTTTGTTGTGCTCTTTCTTCCTCTTCGGACAACAACCTTTATCGATTTCCTCCAATTTTACACCCTTTTCCATAATCTCATGTGCATGAGAAGATGAAATGTCCCTCTCATAATGGTTAGAATCAAGTGAAGGCGAGTTCATAGCTTCATATACACATGACCCACCATTCCCTGAACCCTGAGACGAAACCGGACCATTCAAAGACTTCCAGGTTGCAAGATTTACTCCGGCAACCGTAAGCTTGAAACTTAAACATCAACTGAGTTATGATGATTCCAATAGATTCTGTAAGAGGGGGAATATGTTGTGTGGTTCACCATAGACTAGAAAATGTGGTCCTTGTTATCCACTCCCTATAATTAGTCTTAATTAGAGGTGAAATTTTAGTGGAATTCCAAAATATTAGACTAACAATTAATTTGGGCATTCTGATTTATTTATTTGGGCAAAATCTACATTCCGGGTGATTGTTTTATAGATATGATAAAGGTTTGAACAGTGATGCCAATGTTTCATTGTTTACTTGTTCTTTTTCTTTCTCTATTTTTATTTAATTATTTCTTTTTACCTTGCTTGGGAATTGTGATGAATCAGTACAGTTAGATGAGCTTTAGTCACATGTTTAGCCTCAATTACAAATTCTACATCGATTTTTTAGCACTTATAGAAAGTACTGACTAGGTCATCAACTCTTAAATCTTAGTAACTCTTCCTGCTGATTAGGTCTCCCCTCTGCAATGGCAATGCCTTAACTGCTCGAGTTCTCGCGTCAAGGCACCATACCTCTTATTTGAATTTTGCCTGCTCAAAGATGGTTGTTAATCATGCAGCAATCCAGGATATCAGATGAGCGATTGCCTCCAAATTAATTCAATTGCAACATTATACTGACAGGTTGTACAAAGCAAGTTTTCTTCCTTTGATGACTTGGGTTTTCAAATCATTAGCCACTTCACCTGGCTGATGTACTTTGTATAAATTTCTGAATTGATGTAGTCATTCTGGTGCAATTAATGTCAATAGTTTGTCTCCAAGATAATATTGAATGATTTCATTTTGGTTGGAGTAGTGATGGTCAGAGACAACTCGTTACATTTTGGATTAGCTAGTTGCAAAGAAGAAAGATCGAGAGATCGTTTGAAGTTCGAAGAATGTTTTTGAAAAGAAAATCATTGAAAGTAAAGTGAAATATCTCGATAGCGTGATTTAATCAAAAGCATTGGCGTGTTCAATAAAAAAACAACTGAAATTCTATTACAACAGTAAATTACAAGTTCCTCTTTGACATTGAGGAAACAGAAAAGAAGCTTTCCAAATTAATTTGCTAAATGCATGACAAACCGAATGATCATCGCTGCACTTGCATAGATACAAAGAAAACATTTCCAGAAGTAACATGTAAAAGTTAACAAATTGGAAGAGGAGCACCATTCCACTCCCCAAGGCATTCCAGAAGAGGATCAATGATTTTTCCCTGGCACATAGCTGTGAAGAGTTTGTCACACTCCTCACCTGGTGACATGACCTTTTCTCCAGTTAGCAAACCAGTCCCCAACTCCTCTCTCACAAACTTATAAAGTGGGTAAGATCTGCATCCATTGATCTTATTTGGAATTGCTGGATTTCCACTCTCATATGCGGCCCTTGCACTTTCAACCTCCTTTGGCAAGAGGGTCTTCAACTCATCCTCAAAAGTTGCAATCTTTTGGAAGATTGATGTGTTGAAGTTCTTCTCACTTTCTCCATTCACTAATGCATGATCCACAAGCACTTGCCTGAGTTTTTGCATCAATGGGTATGTAGCACTGCAGGGATCATCAATGTAGGCAAACACATCCTCCCTATCAACCACTTTCAGCAAATCCTTTTCACAAAATCTTGAAGGATGGAGTTCTCCATTGACACCTATGGTAAGGGTCCTCTTGGCAACTTGGCTTACAGTGTTCTTGACTGAGCTTTTCAAATTCTCCTCCAAATGCCTCAAGTCAATTGCTTGGCAAAGTGCAATCAAGAATGTGGAAGACATGAGCTTAAGGATCTCAATTGCTTCATTTGTTTTCCTAGATGAAATCAAACCCAAAGAATTCACATCTTGGTTGTGCTGCTCAGCACTTTGTACATGGGTTGTGACCGGATTCGCAAGATATTGAATCTCAGAACAGTAAGAAGCCATGGCAATTTCAGCTCCCTTTAAACCATAATCCAAGCTAGGATTTCTACTAGCAGAGAGATTTGAAGGCAAACCATTGTTGTAAAAATCATTGACAAGCTCAGAGAATTGAGCAAACATGAGCTTCCCAATTGATGCAAGAGCCAAACGTGTGTTGTCCATTGAGACTCCAATAGGTGTTCCTTGAAAGTTTCCACCATGCAAGGCCTTGTTTCTTGAAACATCAATCAGAGGGTTGTCATTCACAGAGTTAATCTCCCTCTCAATTGACTTGGTGGAGAATCTAATCACTTCAATCAAAGGACCAAGCCATTGTGGTGAAGTTCTAAGTGCATATCTATCTTGTTTTGGCTTCTGTAAAGGATCCATCTCATGCAACTTTTTAGCTGCTTTAACATAAGAACTTCCATCCAAAATGTGTTCCATAATAGCAGCAGCTTCAATTTGACCAGGGTGGTGCTTCAACTTGTGTGTCAAATGGTCAGTAAATTCAGGCTTCCCTTGCATCACTTCAGCAAAAATTGCTGACATAACTTCAGACAAGATAGCTAGTACATTTGCTTCAAAAAGAACAATAGAAGCTAAACCAGAACCAACAGCAGTGCCATTAACAAGGGCAAGGCCTTCTTTAGGTTGCAATTCAAAGAACTCAGCATTGATGCCAGCTAATTGGAAAGCTTCTTTGGCATTGAGTACCTCTCCAGAAGGTCCAACAGCTTTGGAGTTTGGTCTGCCGGTGAGCAAACCAGCAATGTAAGAAAGAGGGACTAAATCTCCTGAAGCTGTGATTGTTCCGCGAAGTGGTAAACATGGGGTGATGTTGTTGTTAAGGAGCTTGGTGATGGCTTCTAAGATTTCAAATCTAATGCCTGAGTAACCTTGGAGAAGTGTGTTGATTCTCACTAGCATTGCTGCTCTTGTTGCTGTGTGCGGTAGTGTGTGGCATGACTCTGTCCCATTGCCAAATATTCCAGCGTTCAAAAACCTGAAAAACAAGAATGAAGAAGAAAAATAAGCACTAGGAACATTAGTCAAACGTGTGGTATGCAATGTATTGTCACGGATGGAAGTACCAACCCCGCGTCAAATGCAAAACACTAATTAATGATTGTCCCACTTGTCATACCCTTCAAACCCGCGTCAAGTGCAAACAACTAATCCTATGTTATATTTATTATTTTTTTAATTTATTGTAAAAATAATAATGTTATAAATAAAGAATTAAAAATTGTCTTGCACTCGGTATAAAAGGTTTAGAGAAGAGAGCGATAAAAAGAAAAGAGAAGGAAAAGGTAGAAAATACATAGGAGATATGATTAGTGATGTGATGAAAAAGAGAGCTAAAAAAAGAAAAAAGAATATAAAAGGAGTTGTGAGTAAAAAGGGTGAAAAAATGGAAAAAATTACTTTTTATCATTTAATGGATGTAAAGGTTGTTATTTATTGACAATATAACATTTTTTTTTTATAAAAATGACGTTTAAATCATCTATTTATTATAAGAAACCAACACTTATGTTACTTTTATTTATTCCAAGAAACCAACAAGGCTATGCCATCTTGTCAAAGAAAAAAAAAAAAGGCTATGCCATCGTGCAAATGAATTCTTCATCCTTATTTTGAGCATTATTGCAAGCCAACCAAAATTATATAACATAATTATTATTTTTAGAAAAAAATTCTATAAAGTTAAAAAGTGGTTAATTATTTTTAATTTTTAAAAATATAATATGATAGTATATTAAAAAATAAGGATAAAAATAAATTAAACTTTTGAGTGATCATTATTATTTCAATACATTTTCTTATGAAAATCCATGAATGAATAGATATATTTATTTTAAGTTCTGTGAAACATCATTAGGTGTAAATTAGAAATTTAGGAAGTATAATTAGTTGCTTGTAAGCAGAAATATGAAGGAAAAAAATGCAAAGCCATGTTGTGTGAATGTACGTGTTAAGTTAATTACCTGATGAGCTCATTTTGCAAAGCACCACCTTGTTTGGTTCGGCGGTGGGAGGTAGCACCGAACCCGGTGGTGACACCGTAACTGTCGATACCGTTATTCATGCTATCCATCACCCAGTCACTGCTGGCCTTAACGCCAGCTCTAGCGGACTCCGACAGCTCCACCTTGACGCCTTGGTCGTGTGAGGCGATCGCAGCCACCTGCGAGATCGTCAGCGTCTCGCCGCCGAGACGCACCACCGGCTTCCGGTACTCCTCCACCATGCGCTTCACCTCATCCAAGTGGCTCCCCTTCATTGCCTCCGCCGCCACACCCCAATTCAACGGGTCACTTCCCACTTTAGTATTAGTAGCAGTATTCGTCAAGCAGAATGAACCACCGTTAACGTTTTTGGTCATTGTTGCTTCCATGTTAGTATAATGCAAACTACTCTTTCAAGGGTACTTCAGAGAAAATGCAAAGAAAAATGAAGGAAAGAGTTATTATGAGAGAAAGAAAGAGACAGTGGTTATTATCGAAGAGATGAGAGAGGAAATCGTAGGGAGGTTGTGGATTTCCTGAAGGGTTAAGGAAGAGTAGTTGAGCATTATATAGAGGTTTGTTATGGGGACTTAATTATTAATTATTATAAATATAAATTCTAATATTCTCGTGTTTGAGTTGAACTTTGAAGCATGTGTTGTTGGTGTGGTGTGTGTTTTGGTAGGTGGGGAAGGCAGCGAGCCTCAAGTTGCACAATGAGAACAAGAAAAAAAAAAGGGTTGGTTGAGAATTAATTAGGGCCGTTTGATTATCACTTGCCATCGAGCGGTTAAGATCTTGCAACGTGGCACACTGTGATTGCGGTATTGTTGTTCCTTTGGTAGCTGGGTGCGGTATATATCGTGGAATGGACCAAAGCAAAGCAGTAGTAGCAAACAAAGACGGGGTAGTTGGCGAGAAATATAATGGAAGCAACGAGTCGAGAGGAGAGTAGGAGACGAGCCAGCATGCATGACTGTTGACTCTCATTCAACTCCAAACGTTGGTCAAGCCTGCCCATCATATATATACTCCACTAATCATTTAAGTGCCTCCTCTCGTCTAGCTTTCAATCGTCTTAGGGTAGAGGACTTAATATTTTTAAAGTATAATAATAATATCTTCGTTATGATATAAAAAATAATTATATATTATTATCAAAAAAAAATTATATAACAAATTATAATAACGGGTTATGATTTTTTTTGAACCGACCGTAATTAGGACTTTTAACTCTCCAAAGGGTCCATTGGGGTATTCCAACAGTTTCGGCTCTTTGAACTAGTTATGAGACTAGTCTTTGGTTTGGCTGACTACTATAAGAAATATGTTAATTACTGACGGCTTTTTACCGATGATCATGACACCGTCGGTAAGCAAATCATCGGTAAATTAAATATGCAACTGAAAAAATACAATCGTGCACTTTTTGGTTACCGACAGCTAAGTCGTTGATAATTACCAGGATTTAGTCGTCGGTAAAGTAAATCTGTAACCAAAAAAATGCAACAATGCACTTTTTCATTACTGATGGCTAACTTGGTAAATTAAATATGTTACCAAAAAATTCTAATCGTGCACTTTTTTGTTACCGATGACAAAGTCATTGCTAAATTAAATTTGTAACCGAAAATTTGTAATCGTGCACTTTTTTGCTATCGAGGTCAAAGTCGTCGATAATTATTAAATGTTTATTCATTAGTAAATTAAATTTGTCACCCGAAAATTCAAATTGTTCACTTTTTAGTTACTGAGACTAAGTTAACGACTGCTTAGCCCACGATAATCAGAAAACACAGCTTTCACGCCATCAATCTACTCTCAATCCAACCTTAAATCTCAATTTTTCCTTCACCAACCAACAACAATCCAAAATGCACATCAGAACCAACTCATATCTCTCTTCTTCCCTCGTCCTCTTCTTACCTAAAATTACTAATCTCCTTCCCTCTTCCATGGCAGTAACCCTCCCTCCCTCCCATTTACTTCTTTTGCATTTCTCTCCGTAAAAAGCAAGAAATCCTTCATCCTCTCTTCCCTCTTGATAGTGTCGCCTCCCTCTGTTGTCCCATTTGTTGTCCGCAACAAGGTGCTGCCGTTCATGATGGTTGGCAGCCCCTCGTTCCTTTCTCTCTCTCTCTCTCTCTCGATCCCTTCTCTCTATCTCCTTTCTTGATCTCACTTGAATATGTTGTTGCTGTATTGTTTTTCTTTTTGCAGGGAAAGATTGCGAGTTAGGGTTTCGTGGTCTAGGGAGTAGAAACGACTGTAGGAGTGGTTTTATGATTTGGTGAGGTTAGAAGGTGATTCAGACGGTGGATTTACGATGGTTGGGGTTCTGGTTCCTGGTGGATGAGTTTGGGCGCATAGTTGTTTGAAGGGGAGAGGCAGTCCATAGCGAGACTACCACCGTTCACGGTGGTTGATTGTGTTCTTTTTTGATTTTTTTTGGATTACCAAAGACTTAGCTGTCAGTAAATAGCACAAAGGAAAAATGTCCCTTAAAAGATATTATCGCATCTCTTTTTCTAAAACATTGAAAAATTTATTATATCCTATTTTTTTAAGGGAATCTCAAAAGTTTGATTAATTTTCTAAATTGTGGTCACATGCCTTGTGACAAAATGAGAAAACAGAGGCCCGAACGTGACACTTGCTTTGGAAAAAAGGAGAGTGAACTTTATAAATAGACAATATACAAACAAAATCAAAACAAATAAAAAGAGTGAATATTTTATTTGATGAGTTTATAAGGTTGTTTGATAAAATAGAAGTGTTTAATAAACGATATTATCTCATTGACTTATAATATTTTCTTAAGTTCTATTTAAAATAAAATTCAAACTTATCATTTATAAGGTCAATTTAATATGGATTCTTTTTTTTACTGGAATAAAATTATTGCATTTCTAAATCAATAATGTCACTACTACAATCAGGTAATGTCGTGTTGACTCTTTAAGAAGAGGTGGATACAGCCTATTTTGGTACCAGCCGCTGAATATTTGGTGTTTTAAAAATTATATAAATATATCCTTTTATATTGATAAACTAGCTCACCAGCTAATTATACTAAACATTTATAATTCAATAAGCTAAGTTAACAATTTTTAACTTGAAATTAACAATTTGCAGTTAAAAATTAATTTTTTAAATTCTCAATTAATTTATCAAGCAACTATTTATTTATTTTTACTAAAGATAGACCAAGTGTGAATATATTTATAAAAACGTATCTTTTGCTCTTAAAAAAAAAAAAAAAAGACCAAGTGTGAATCACATAGCACCGAGCAGATAATAGCTGATTCATTGCATCCTGCGACCGAAGTAGGCCAACAGTGCAACTGTTGGTCTGGGCGGCCTTCGTCTTCAAGTCAACTCTCTTTATTTAAAAACGCGTTACCTGCACAGACAATTTTAGCCCACATTTTACTGAAGTTTAAAACTACAAATTAAATGATTAAGGTTTTCTACTTTTAATTTCACATATAGGTCAAATCAATTAGGACCATTATTAAAAATATCATCTGTATATAATTATCTATAGCTATCTTTTAAGTATCTTTTATTTCTTAGGGTATCCCCCCATTTTTTTCCTTTATAATTGGATCTGCTGCATATTCTCTTCGGTCTAAAATATAAGGGGAAAAAAAAAGTCCATGAAATATAAGTAAAAAAATTTACGTATCTGGTCCAAATTTTTGGACCAAATATATAGACTTTTTACTTATATTTCATATATTTTTTTGTTTATATTTCAGATCGAAGAGCGTATATTTTATTAAAAACCTGCTTTTTATTTTGCCATAAAAAATGGTCCATTAAAATATAGGCACACAATTGCTTTTTGGAATGAAATATATTTTGCACAAATTTACTGAAACTTATGCTGATTTGCACAAATGTGCTGGTCTGCTGTTGTGAACCCAAGAAGCAAGCCACCTTGTGCCATTGTAAATGTGTTTCACACTTCCTAGAGTGCATTATGGCATGCTTAATAAAGGCAAACTGTATATCTTTGGCATAGGTGGTTTACTTAATTGGTCATACACCATCCGTTTTCGTTTATAAGCAAAATCACTTGTTATATTCATTGAAAAATATATGTGTCTGGTCCAAATTTTAGACCAGATACATATATTTCTCAATGAATGTAAAAAGTAGTTTTTGTTTATAAACGAAAACGGAGGAAGTATATATGTAGCTGTAATGTGTGTAGGTGATTGCTTGTAAGACGTATCACATCTAGGATTCGGTTGCAGTTCACACTATTATAAATTTTTGTTTGTAAGGGGGGAGTGTTGTAAGCTGTTTAGATGCAATTTTGGGTGTTTTCAGTCAATGTCATTGAAAGGTGTGGGGGATGTTTGTTCCTCTTGACAGGAGTGCTATATATTGTAACAGTTGTGTTATTTTGACACCAAAATTTCGACACCGTATGCGACACCATATGTCCGTACATGTACGAACCGTATATCCGTACATGTACGGATAATATTTTTATTTTTTTCACTATCAGCATATGTATCCTGATGGCAGGATATGTATCCTGATGGCAGGATACATTTTCAAAATACTGTCATTTTGTCCGTACGTATGTCCATACAGTACGGACTGTACGGTCATACGGTGTCATTCGTACAGTTGTCGAAATTTTTTGTCAAAATATCATTTTTCATATTGTAAGGATTATATCTTGTCCTGGTTTTATATCTAATTTTGAGCAAATGATTGAGTGGGTATTCTTCAACTCTTCCTATAAAGGTGAGGAGGATATCAATATGATGTTATAGCTAGATTTATTAATACAAGGGGTTGAAATATCTCTTGTACTCCCTATATTAATATAATTTTGCTTATCAAAAAATAAAATGTTGCTTACTTGTCGGGGAGAAAAAAAGTGAACTGCAGCCACTCCTACATGTGGGTCTCAATTTCCCATTTGGTATGACCTGTTTCTATAATAGTGAGAGTACATGAATTTTACTCAATAATAAAAAGTGTGTTAGAGAATTTGTTACTACGAGAAAACCCTAGTATGCTTTTTTTAATGAGCATTTTTTTAATAATTAAAACGGGATATAAATGATACTCCAACCCGTTACATACGTTCTCATTGTTCAGTTTTAAGTGACTCAATACATCCCAAAGGGTTCATACACCAATCTGAGAAATTCCAATCTAGATGTCTTCCTTCCCTTGCTATAAATCACCCCCACGAAATTGTTTTGACCTGTGCTACAATGGTGGAATGTTCAGCAATCTCTCCCTCAAAGAGAATTTTATTCCGTAATGAAGAAATCAATGTTTCTGAATATTTCTCTTCATTGAATTGAAGTAAGTGATTACAAATGAATAAATATGACTAACTATATATATACAAAGTAAAGAAACTAACTAAGGAACAATCTAGAAGAATTCTGTTATATGAGTAACAGAAATAACTAACTCATGATAACTACCAACTAACTGCCAAAGTAACTAACTCGATAGACCAAGCTAACTAGGATAGCAGCTATGCAACAGAATGCATAGAGAATACACACAAAAGAATAAAGAATACAGGAATAAGAAATTCACAATTCATCACTCCCCCTCAAGTTGGCGCATGGAGGTTAAGAATGGACAACTTGCCAATAAGTAATTGCAGTCTATCCTTGCCAAAGGGTTTTTTCAACATATCAGCAATTTGGTCTCTTGTGTTTATTTTTAGAGGTTTTATATATTTGCTCTGCACTCTTTCACGCACGAAATAGCAGTCCATTTCTACATGCTTCGTTCTCTCGTGGAAAATGTGAAGAGTCGCTTGGTTGTCACAAAACAAATGAGTAGGTCCCTGTTGTGATACTGTTAGTTCTCTGAGAAGCCATCTAAGCCAAATGACTTCACTTACAATTACTGCCATTGATCTGTACTCTGCTTCAACTGATGATCGAGCTACCACAGTTTGCCTTTTAGTTCTCCATGAAATTGGAGCTCCTCCAAGAGTACATAGATATCCAGTGCAGGATCTTCTAGTGAGAGGACACCCTCCCCAGTCTGCATCACAGTAAGCAAGAAGTTGAAGATTGTTATCACTTGGTAAGAGGATTCCTTGGCCTGGAGTGCCCTTAATATATCTGAGAACCCTTTCCACAACATTCAAATGAATCTGTTTAGGTGCTGTCATATGCTGGCAGAGGGTATTGACAGCATAAGTAATGTCTGGCCTAGTAACCGTGAGGTATAAAAGTCTTCCTAAAATCCTTCTGTATCTGGTGGCATCAACTTCAGGATCATCTTCACTTGGTCTCAAGTTGCAATTTTGTTCCATAGGAAAATTACTAGGCCTGAAATTCTGCATCTTAGTTTCTTTTAGGCTGTCAATCGCATACTTTCTTTGATTCAGCATAATTCCTTTCTTTGATCTTGCAACCTCAATACCTAGGAAGTACTTTAGAGTCCCCAAGTCTTTTATAGTGAACTTATCATGCAGATAATGCTTCACTTTCTGGATTAGATTAGCATTGTTCCCAGCCAGAACAACATCATCGACATAAATCAATGCTGCCAGAAAAATGTCTTTGCTTCTGAATACAAATAGTGAGTGAACTGCCCGAGACTGCTTAAAACCTATCCCTTTCAAGGCCTTGGTGAATTTCTGGTACCAGTTTCTAGATGCTTGCTTCAATCCATAAAGGGATTTCTTGAGTTTACAAATTCTAGAATCCCCCTTCTTAACAAAACCTTCAGGAATCTTCATGTATATTTCCTCATGCAAGTCTCCATGGAGGAATGCATTGTTCACATCTAATTGGTGAACAATCCATCCCTTTGCAGCTGCTATGGTGAGGAGGCATCTAATGGTGACAATCTTTGCTATCGGAGCAAAGGTTTCATGGAAATCTTCTCCCTTTATTTGAGTGAATCCACGAGCTACCAATCTTGCCTTGTATCTTTCCACCTTTCCATTCGGTTGATATTTGATTTTGTAGATCCATTTAGAATTCACAACATGCTTTCCTTGTGGGAGTTCGGTTAAGACCCAAGTTTCATTGTCCTCAAGTGCTTTAATCTCTTTCTGCATAGCTTCTTTCCAGCATTGATCCTTAACTACCTGTGAAAAAGTCCTTGGCTCATCTTGAGAGGAGATGGCAGCTAGGTAAGCAGAATGAGAAGCAGAAAATTTATCATATAAAACATAATTCGATAGGGCATAAGGTTGAGAAGTGTTGAAAGTAGAAGCAGTTATAGAACTAGGTAAGTCCACCACATAATCTTTCAAATAACTAGGCAATTGTCTACTTCTTCCTCCTACACTTTTCTATTCAACTTGATTCCTATTATCAATTTCTACTGAATTGTTACTCATGTCTATGTTTTCATGTTCCTCTCTTTGGTTTTCAATAATACCAGTAGACTCAGTAATATGATCTGAATCAGTGATGTGTTGCTGTGTTTCTTGAGGAATATCTTCCCATTGCACAGATGGTGATTTATGTTCAGCCACTGTTTTAATGGTTTTATAAGGAAATTCTTCTTCAAGAAACACAACATCCCTGGTTATTTGCACATTCATAGTGTCTATGTCATAGATTTTTATAACCTTTGTATCTTGAAGAATACCCAATGAAAATTCCAACTCTCCCCCTTTCATCAAACTTACCCTGCCTCTTATGATTCAAGGCATATGCAGAGCAGTCAAACACCTTTAAATGAGAGCATAATTAGGTTTTTACCATATATAACTTCATAAGGTGTCTTGCCATTGATTACTTTTGAAGGAAGCCGATTGATAATATAAACTGTAGTGAGAATGCATTCTCCCCAGAATTTGATAGGTAAATGAGCATGAAATCTCAATGCTCTAGCAACTTCCAAGATGTATCTATGCCTTCTCTCCACAACACCATTTTGTTGAGGAGTATATGTACAACTCAGCTCCATAAGAATGCCTTTATCTGCGTAAAAATCCTGCATACATCTAGAAGTAAATTCTAATCCATTATCAGATCTAACCTTTTTTATTCTTTTCCCAAATTGAGTTTCTATCTTGTTGATGAACTTAGATAAGATATGCTCAACCTCAGATTTATGTCTCATAAGATAAGTCCAAATTCCCCTACTATGATCATCAACTATAATGAGAAAATAATGAGCACCAATTAAAGAACTAGTTTTGTAAGGACCTCAAATATCACAATGCACAAGTTCAAAACAAGAACTAGATTTTATAGAACTAGCAGGGAATGGCAATCTGGTTTGCTTGGCCCTTATACAAGAATCACAATGCAAAATGTTCTGTTTATTAACAATCTCTAATCCTAAGTGACTAATTTTGGTTTCTGGTGCATGTCCAAGTCTTGCATGCCACAAATGATTATTAGATTTTACTGCAAACATGGCAGCAGCCTCATTATCAGTTTTGACTATAGACATGACAGCAGCAACCTTGTTATCTTGATCATTCATTTCTTGATCATTGTCAATTATGTATAAACCATCTTGTTGGTTAATCCTCCCAATCTGAGTCTTCGAACTTATACAAGAATCACAATGCAAAATGTTTTGTTTATTAACAATCTCTAATCCTAAGTGACTAATTTTGGTTTCTGGTGCATGTCCAAGTCTTGCATGCCACAAATGATTATTAGATTTTGCTGCAGACATGGAAGCAACCTCATTATCAGTTTTGGCTATAGACATGACAGCAGCAACCTTGTTATCTTGATCATTCCTTTCTTGATCATTGTCAATTATGTATAAACCATCTTGTCGGTTAATCCTCCCAATCTGAGTCTTCGAACTTAAGTCCTGGATAACACAACAATTAGCAGTAAAAATAACAGCACAATTGTGCTTTCTTGTCAGCTTACTAGCCGAAATCAAATTGCATTTAAAATCAGGGATATGAAGTACATTATCAAGATGCAATCCATTAGACAAGCTTAACTTGCCTAGTCCCTTTACATGCACATTTGTGCCATTGGGAATATTGACAGATTGAGGATGAGATGTAGATATCTCTTTTAGGAAAGCATTATCACATGTTATGTGTTCTGTGGCACCCGAATCAATTATCCAAGGTTTATTAAGATTGAAGTTACCTGCCATGTTGACCACGGGTTTGGTTTGATTGGAACCTGCCTTGCCTTCATGATCAACCTTCAGTTACTGCATTAACCTGTCATATTGCTCCATAGTCAAGCCAGGAACAGGGCTACTTTCTGCAGAAACTTGAGCTGTCCTGGGTCCGATTTCTTGTTGTTCCAAGAATTAGGTTTTTCTTTCTTATCTCTATTAGATTTCCTCCAATCTTGAGGATACCCAATGATCTCCCAGCAGGTTTCTTGTGTGTGACCTACCTTCCCACAATTGTCACATTTAGGTCTTTCCTTCTTGCTTCCTCTCTGATCATCTCCAGAATATCCATTGCTCTGAGTTTGAAAAGTTGTGCTTTCTGCAGTAGGTCTGTGCAAGGCTGAGATGAGCCTTTGTTGTTCATCTACTGCAACTAGGTTATAAGCATGGCCAAGAGTGAATGTGGGTGCCATGATGAGAATTTGTGTCTTGACAGTGTTGAAAACATCACCAAGACCCATAAGAAAATCATATAATTGCTCCCTTTCCCGGATTTGTGTCAGTTTCTTCTGCACATCACACTTGCCCTCTCCACAGGTGCACTTAGGCCAGGGTGAGATCGATTGAATTTCATCCCACAAGGCTTTGAGTTTGGTGTAATATGTCGAGACTGAAAGCTTTTTGAGAAGAGCTATGGCCCGTTTCAATTCATAGGATCTTGGAGCACTACCTTTTGCAAATATTTCTTCAAGATCCGCCCACATCTCATGGGCAGTGTTAGCATAACGAACACTAATACGGGTTTCTTTGTCCATGCCACTTTTGAGCCAGCCTTTCACCATCGCATTACATCGCATCCAGTGAGCAAGATTGGGGGAATCTGTCTCGGGTTTGGGAATTGATCCATCAACGACTCCCATCTTGTTCTTGGCACAGAGGGCGTTGCTCATATCCACAACCCATTCTCCATAATTCCCATCGTTCAAAGACTCACTGACAAAGATCTGGCCTGGTTGATCAGAGGGATGAAGATAGTACGGTGACATCGCATCTATATGGGATCCACTGGTTTTGGCTTTTGATCCACTGGATTTGGCTTTTGAAACGGATTTGAGAGAATCATCATCATCGCTGCTTGGAGATGGCGACTTAGGGTTGGAATCAGAATTCACCATTTTGACAGAATCGCAGAAATAGTATCACAGAGTTGCTCAGGATCTTTCTTCTCTTGATACCATGAAGAAATCAATGTTTCTGAATATTTCTCTTCATTAAATTGAAGTAAGTGATTACAAATGAATGAATATGACTAACTATATATATACAAAGTAAAGAAACCAACTAAGGAACAATCTAGAATTCTGTTATATGAGTAACAGAAATAACTAACTCATGATAACTACCAACTAGCTGCCAAAGTAACTAACTCGATAGACTAAGCTAACTAGGACAGCAGCTATGCAACAGAATGCATAGAGAATACACACAAAAGAATAAAGAATACAGGAATAAGAAATTCACAATTCATCACGTAACAGCCATAGTGACCACACAACAGCACACCAAATAAGGTGCCTAACTTTTTTTTTTGTTTTCTTCCCACCTAAAATTGAACCATGCTGTAAAAAATTGCCAGCACCCTCTCTATGCCAAGCTCCCACAACACCCATCCAAGCATATATTAATTGCCACACATTATAGGAAAAGGGATAGGAGAATAACAAATGATTAACATTTTCAGTATGATGAAAGCAAAAAAACACAGCAACTATTATTCTCGCCTGTAATAATGTTGCGTCTGATTAGAGCATCCCAAGTGGGAAGTCTTTCCAACAAAGCTCTCCAAACAAACACTATAACCTTGGAAGGGACTAAAAACCCTAGTATGCTAGAAAAGTCACAATGATAGCAAAAGGGAAGGATCAAAGCCTAGCTAGAATCACTTGAGAATTGTTCAGAAACAAAACTATTGGACCACAAAAGCATTTTCACTTTCAACGGAATGTGTTGATTAATTAGACAACGAAGTGCAGCTTAGTTGGTAATACGTTTCACCTACATCAAAAGGGACGTGGGTTCAAGTCATATCGGGAGAAAGTGATGAACCACTATTGATCCCCTTTAAAAAAAGATAAAAAAAGAAATTAGCCAACTAGTTGGCGTGATTTGAGCTAGACAAAGAAAATTGACTATTGTCAAATATTTATGTTGATGACCAAGTATTTAAGGAATTATGCACTCCATATAGAGAAGCTCCTATTGTCAAGCTCTTAGAGATGCGGGTTGGCCACCATGTGATGAATGATTGAATATGTATGATCTAAAGGTTAGAAGGGAGTTTCAAAATTTTAGATGTAGATAATAGATTCTACATAATCAAATTTCAACTTGAAACGGATAGAGAAAAGTTTATTGAAAGTGGTTCATATGGATGATGGTTGACCACTATCTAGCAACGACCACTTAAATTGGCACATATATGATTTATAACAACAGTCTTGTAGTGGTTTATCACTATAAGAAAACTGACATATACCAACGGAGGTTTCTAGTGACAGCCCAATAAACCGTAGGTATAGATGACATATACCCACAGACAGACTTGACTGTAGCTATAGATGACATATAACACAATTTTTTCATTCCCCTGCTTAGTATTTTACTTTTCTTTTCCCCCAAATCAGAAAAGGAAAAACTCAAACCCTAACATCACCCACTTTTCTTCTCCTTCAACTATCGTATTGGTAGCCCAGTATAACGCCTATGAAAGAACCCCAATCTAATCCCAATACAACCCTAACCAAATCATGTGGACGAGAAGACGACGAAGGAGAGAAGGTGAGAGAAGGGACAGGCTAATGTTACTGGCGAAATCGCAGAGCCTTCTTTGACAGCAGCGAGGCTATGCACCCCGGAGACAAAGTCGCGTGCGGCAACCGAACAGAGAGAGAGAGAGAGAGATGTTCGCAGGGGGTGCACAACAGCGACGGCGATAGGCGACATGGAAGAAGGGTCCGGCGTGGCCGCAGTGGCCACCGGTAACAACCCTTTTATCTTCCATCTCTCCTACTTCTTTTTCTCATTTTGTTAGTCATCCTTGTTTCTCTTTTTTTTTTTTGAGTCTGTTTCCTTTTTCTTTTTATGTTAATGGTGCTTCTCTTTTACAGGCCCTGTGAAGGATTGTTTGAAGACAATGGGTGCTGCTATTGCATACAGGCTTCTCCAGTTTTTTATTTTTCATTTTGTTTGTGTTATCTGCTCCACTTGTTCTGTTAACATATGAGAAGTTGGCTTTAGTTTTTTTGAAAGACCCATTTTCATGCTATTAAAGTAGGAATTATATTCCTGTTATTTTGTATTTAAAGCTTAAGATATGATAGAAGTCCTATATATTCGATCAATTTACTGGTTGATACTCACACTAGCAAATAAAAATGTATCACAAATGTATCGTAAACTTAACAAAGGGAATTTTTAGTTAAATGTTTGGGCCAATCCTGCTTCATATGCTGAATGAATAACAATTTGCTTGTTATTTGTTATTATACCTTTTCTATGGATCTTTATATGTTGTTTATTAAAATCAATGGTCTGTGTGAAAAGTCTAGCAAAACATACTATAGACTTACATGATTAGATCCTGTTATTGCTATTATTTTTTTTGAAAGTGCATATGTAGTGACATGTAGTTGCAATTGGGTTGGGTTTCTGGAAGATTGTAACATGTGCTGTTAAGTTTCTATTGAGTGCTGGTTGAGAATTATACAGTTGAGGTTCAATTTCTTATTCTATGTTGTATCTCTTCTTGAAACTTTGGATGGCATATATTACAGGAAATGCTTTCTTGCTTGTGACTTTACTTTGTGGGTTTGAAACCTATCCCAATAGATGATTGTATAAACACATTCTGACTTGCTTTATTTCAACACCCATGATACAAAATCTACAGTCGATGCATAGCTTAAAGTTTGAATTATATTACCATGAGGTATTCATCGTTGTTGCTTTAAACATCTTGATATAGATTTCCCTGTTATCCATATTTGGTACAATCAAGTAATAAATTTCTTTGGATTTGGTGACTATCCTATGCATTTTATTCAGTTTAAAAGTATGAAGTTATTTGCCACAATCACTAATTCATGTAAAGCCTAGTTCATTTGTATTTGGTGGACATAACTCTATCTCTTCATGTTCTGCTTTAAGGCCTTACAATAAATTCCATTATTCAATGTAGTCTTGAAAGCATGGCTTCTCAATCAAGGGAAATAGTTGTAGCTGAAGTTCTCCATACCACAAGTAGTAGCTAAGGTTCCACCAATGTACAAACTCAAGATGTGTTTACAGGTGGGAGCTCTTTTACCTTATTTTTAAGTTTCTATAACTGAAAGTAAGTGTGGAATTTTTAGATATTTTTAGTCTAAAGCAATTGCACAATTACTCTTGCTTTTGTTGTTGTTGCTATGTTCTGTGACATACAAGCCAAGTTAAATAGCATTCTAGAAGAACCAATAATCCAATATTGTATTGAGAAAAATGATTCAATAATTACACTCCTGCCTTACCTTTGAATATGAGATGACATGGTCTTTGTAGCTTCTTTCTTTGCTAGGACTGTGATCTCTATAAGGGAGTTAGCCTAACATATATGTAAAGGAATTGAAAAGGTTTATTGTTTTGATGTCTTTTTTTAACTTACTTTTGTTCTTTTTGTGCCTTGCTCAGGATAATTTCTTACTCTCCTCTTATTCTATAATATTTGTCTATCTATCTAATAATGTTCCTTACTTCCATGAAATGGGGTCTTTGACAATATTAGCTTCTATTTTCAGGTACTTCATCTCATGGTTGGCACTTCCAACTTTGGTATGATATATTACATTTGATGAGAATTGAACTCATAATTCTGACAAATTTCTTTACCAAAAGTGGATCATTTTAAAGTTGGAATTACTTTTTTATATGGTTAAAGATTATTGAAATTTAGTTTTATAAGCACTTCAATATGGTGTATTGCTAGCTTGCATTTTAATGCAATATGTGTAAAAGTTAAGAAATAGGGAACTCTCTGTTAGCTTACTTTGTTCATTCAACTCCACTATATTTTATCAAATTTAAAAACTTTCTGTGCCGGTTCTATTGAAGATATTTACTGAGGATCATGTTGACCTCAAAGAAACATGTAGAGATTCTCATGTTGTATCACCCTATTGTGCTCCCAAACTATTGACATAGATATAATACACTTTTATAACATTGTCAATCTTGTTATGTTGAACTTGTTACCAATAACAACCGAAAGAATGTTTGAGACTAATTTGCATCTGGGGAAAAATTTGAGGTTAACATTTTTCCTAACTTCTTAGAATGCAAGGTCAAGCGTGTGCTATCTAATTTTTCTTTAGCTTTAGTCAAAGAAAGATATCTATTATCTCGCTAAAGTGTATGTATGCTTCGTGGGCAATATTTTTGTAGGGTCGACCTTTGCCATCAGGAAAATGAAGAAGAATTGGAGGAGGAGGATAATGTCGAGAATAGGAGCCAGCAGGCCTTGTTAGAAGGTATCAAGAGGGAAAATGGTTCAGCTCCCATGAAAAACCACCGGAGATGCTGCGCAATCCAACACATTGGTAGCCGACAAAAATATGTCATAATGGTAGAGGGGATGGATCAAGGAATTTTTGCCTTAAGGAACTAAAGGAACTGAATTCCTTGCAACAAGTGAAGTTGGTACAGAATGATGCATATGTTATTTGCATTAAATAGGTGGCACCATAGAAATGTGCAGTAACTCCCACAAGTTCCTTAGACTTCAAAGGTATGATTGGAGAGTCAAGATACAACCTTAGTTACAACATCAACAGAGTTACTTAAGGTACCCAAGTCCAACCGAATCTTGAGTCGTAAAGAATGGCATGCTTCAAATACATCGGTAGTGAAAGCGTAAAAATTTGAACAAGATCACTCTAAGACACATATTAAGGAGTTACTATGTGATAAGAAAATGATAGGAAATGGCAAACTTGATGAAGCAAATGACAGTGGACAACAACCTTAACTGGTATCCTTGCTCCTTCTAGAAAGAGATAGGAGTTCTCACTAAAGTTGTTAATATTTTTTTTGTTTTTAGGTGTGATATTATATGTTGAATTACGTTATTATTCATCTGTTCCTTTTTTATTTTTTGTAGGTGAAGATTAGAAGCTAATATGGAGACTTGAAGATGGAAACTTAAAGATGGAAGCTTGAAGATTTGTATGCCTATTATATGATTAGAAGACTATCTTTTTTGTTATTAGTATAATACTCTAAAGTACTCTAGATTGACATGGTTTGGCTATTTTTAATTAAGTTTGTAAGACTTTATGTTAATTTCATGTTTGTAAGACTTCATGTTAATTTTTGATATATATATATATATATAATGTGGAACTTTTGTTATATTTTGCATTTTTAAATATATTTATTTAATTGCTTCGTTGTTATTTGATTAAATTTTTAAAATAAATATAATATAGCATGTATATAGGCTTATCAAAAAAAAATTACAGAATCTATACCTACGGATTATATGTTGTGTAGTGATGGACAGAGCCGTAGGTAAAAAGTTTAGTAAGTTCTGACTAAGCTCTTTACCTACGGTCAATATCCGTAGGTAAAACCAAATGTTGGTCCGACGGGTCAAATTCCGTCACTATATCCTATAGTGACGGGCAATATCCGTAGGTATAGCAACTTAAAGACTACGAAAAAATCTGCCGTCGGTATAGGTATTTGGTGCTATACCTACGGTAAAATGACTTTTACCTACGGTATTTGGCCGTCACTAAAAGTCAAGTTTCTTGTAGTGTATGTGCATTCTTTGAAGCGCCGAGATCCAGGTCCATGTCCCATTTTTCACCACTTTGAATTATTTTTGACATAAATTGAATTGAATCGATCGAGCTGGTTCTGTAGTTCAACCATCAACCATCAGTTTGATGGCATCAATCTTTATTAGTTCAATTACATATTTATTCTAATCAATGTTTTAAATTGCGGTTGTGGTCGCGGTTACAGAGACCTCAAAAATCATTACGTTGCGGAAAATTACAGAGTAATGTAGCCGCAATTGGGCGCAATTGTAGACTACAATTTAAAACCATAATTTTAATATTACGAATGGAATGGCCATGGACTTAATTTTAATTGGAGTCGAACCTGTCCAACTGATCGGGGCATGCCACTATTTTTATAACAATGGCTACTACAAAACTATTTTCTAACTCCTTATTATAGTCTTTTAGCTTAACCAATACGTATCTCCTTAATTCCCTTACGTTCCATCATCTTCATCATTTTTTTTTTGTGACAAAATCATCTTGATCATGTTTAAAACCATTCTTTACAACATGCATATTTTCAATATTATTTAAAATATATTCATTCAATATAATTTAAATGAATGAGAAATTGCTACTATTTAGATTTCCAAGACATATATAGTGGCTAGGTTTTGCTGTGCACGTGTCTTGACTCTTACTATAAACTTATAGTATTGCGTTATATTATCGGCGGCTAAGTTTTTCTGTGCACGTGTCTTGACTCTTGAATATATATATATATATATATATATATATATATATATATATATATATATATATACTTTATAATTATATTTATTTTTTATCGGTCATTCAATGAAAAAAATACTTTTATTAATTTCATTTTTCATACTTGAATTTTTCAATCAAAATTTGACGTAATAGGATATTTTCAAATCTAAAAGTTTTATATTTCTTTTTTTTGATGGAATAAAAGTTTTATATTTCAATTTATACTTTTACTACATGGAAAATAAACTTCTATAGTCAAACAAATATTTCTTAAATATTTTTAAATTTATTTTGTTTCTTATATTTCACCTATACTTTTGCTTGCTAGTCGTAATTTATTATATTCCTATACTTGCTAGCTTAAAGATCGACTTGTTTCTTAATACTCTGCATTATTTAAATTTTTCTTTAAAATTTAAATTATTTTAATTTAACAATGTTTATATTTTTATAATTTAAAATATTTTGATCTTTTAATTTATATTTTAATTATCCCTTGATTTTTTTTGTACATTTTAGTAATTAAATAATTTTCTATTTTAACTTATATTTGTAATTTTCTATTTTAACTTATATTTCTGTCAAAAAAAAAACTTATATTTGTAATTTTTATTCCAATTTAAAATATTATTATTATCCACGGATACTTGTTACAATAAATACTATATATTCTCAATCTTGTTATGCTTATCCGCTAGCATTTTATTGTCGGTCCTTGGCTTTAAGCCTTTAATTATTAATTAATTTCTACACAGCTTAACTTTGACTCGCTCTAATTCTTAACTAATTTCCACAAATTAAGACTTAGCTCAACCGAAACAAGAAAGAATATGAGTTATTCTTGATCAAAAAAAGAACATGAGTTATTGACTTGGAGTAAGTAAGTGTCATCTTTTACTCCGTCCGTCTCATATTAAATGTCATTTTTGAAATATTATTTGTCATTTTTAAATATAGAGAGTTAACTATATACCAAAAAAGCATATAGAAAGAGTACTAATTATATTTTTTCGATAGTATCCTTATTATTTTGTAGCTCAATTACCATACTTAGTTAATCCTCTCACCTAACTCCCATTACTCCAAGAGTATTTTAGTCAAAATACATCAATTTTTCTTTAAAAAAAGTGTAATTAATAATTTTATTAAGAGGTTTGCATTTCCTTAAAGTGTGAATAATAATTTTCTTAAGATATGTGGATTTCTTAATACGAGAGGGAGAGGGTACTGTATTTTGTCAAGTTTTTTAAAGAAAGAAGATGTGCGCTGAACTTTGTTGACCCAATAGCAAGGACCAAAGGGATTAGCCGCTTAAAAAAAAAAAAGCAGAACGAAGCTAGGAAACGTATAACCCCCAAACAATATATAAATATTAAAATATTATGTTTTTGAAAATTTTCTATGTGAAGAAAATTGCAAGTACATGTGAATGAAGACATGACGAAGGAAGAAAGGGTCAACTCAAGGATATTTCCATTTACTTTTATACCTATAGTTGAAAAGGGCAAAAGTTAATGCATGCGGGGAAAAAAAACTTCTTTCTTCATCAACTACCTACATGCGGTGGTTGAGTAGCTAATTAATTAAACAAGGGATTAGATATCTTAATACTCCCTCAGTCCCACTGATCCTCCTCCTCCTCCTCTCATATGTTAAACCTCCATTGAACTTTCAATCTCAACCAAAGCAAATCCTTTGAAAAAAACTGAAAAAGCTTCCCTAAGTGGATTTTTCTAGACAATGATAGTGACTTAGGTCTCTAGGTGCGCTCGAAGAGTGAATGGGAACAATGGAATTATGCTAATCGAAAAGGAAGAAGACACGATTATGGAAAACGATGTGGAATTAAAATCAAAACTTGTAGTATGCCTACTTTCAAATAAGGCTCTAGCATTTCATATTCAAATAATATTTCACGTATGAAATCAAGTCAAAGACTACACTACACGGTGAGAGATGTCATATCCCCGAAATTCTTACTTTAGCTAAATCAATGAGCTAAATTAACAGTAAAGATGAAATCCTCGAATGCTTAGAATTTAAATTCTTTAACGTTCAAGGTCAAATGTTATTGTTGAGGCGTTGTACGAATTTGGTGCTTAGTCGATTGGGCGTTTGTTCAGCTGATAAGACGATACGTCAACTAACTCGCACTGCTAACAATGATCCCTTTTTTGATCAGGCGATTATGCTGAGAAAGTGACTCTGTTCCTCAGCTGCGGATTCCTAGACTACTCCAAAAAGCGTCTAGTGTAGAAGGTTGAACTACCAAACTAAGGTTGTATGAAAATAAAGATAAAGAAAAGCGATAAAGTAAAGATAATTGTAAAGACTTGTGTTTGATTGAATATGTGTTTTGAATACAATCTGTACAATTGGTATTTATAAACAAAAACTACCAAAGAAACCTATACTTACCCTATTAGTCACGTTCTTAACCCACTAACTCACATATTACATCATATAAGATCATGGCTAACAACATAAATATAAGTAACCACCCCGTCAGCTAAGATATGGCCCAAAAATGCTTAGTCAGCTGACTTATTAACTGCCATATTAGTTGACCACGTCCTCCATAACCTTATTTATAAGGAAATAGGTTCTCAAGCACGTCCTTAACTTAGTCAGCTAATATAATTTGTATATCTGCTCAGTCGATTAAGTTATGGACCAAACGGATGACTGCCCATTAGCTGACCATGTTCTTCATATCTCTATTTTTAAGGAAATAAGTCTCTATGCACGTTCTTGACTTAGCCAACTCGTAAAATCCACATATCTTCTCAATCAGCTAAGATATAGGCAAAAAATCCACTATAACGGCTAATTTATCCACCACTTGACCATGTTCTCCATTTTCCTATTTTCAAGGAAGTGGGTGCACATTTTTTAATTTAATATCCCTTGATTCCAGGTGGTTATCTTTTTGTCTTCACATTCTCTTTCTGAAACCATCTTTAATCATCTTCCAAAAAAATCTAGGAAAGTGGTTGTCGCACCTTGACTTAGTCATTTCTTCATTTTTAAATATATTTGTAGTTTCTTGGGCCCTTAATCAACATTCACACGAGCCCATAAAACCCATTTAACAACCTCCAAGCCCATTTAGACTTAGTAGTCATGTGCCGCTAATTCTGTGTCAGCTGATCAGCTGATTCTGCATCAGCTGATTCTATATCACCGCCGCCAAAGATTGCTCCTCAATCGCCAGCCTCTCGGTGAGTATTGTGTTTAGTTCACCTGATCTCAGGCGGCTGACCTTGGATTTGGCCGATCTTGCCTTAGCCGATCTTGAGTTAGCCGATCATGATGCAGCTGATATGGATGTAGCCAGGCACGGATCCAAAAATTTCGACTAGTGGGGGCAAGATTATATACTATAAATATTTATATAAAAAATACATTAATACATAAGTGATAAAATAATGACATACGTTATCATTAAGCAAAAAATTAGAGATTACAAAAACTATAACATTATACACTAAAAAAATTGAAGACACCTCAATATCTACAAATTATAATTGCTCTCTACGTGTCTTTATATTTTGAAATTATTGTATGTTTTTTTATTTTCAACACTACATATGTCTCTATGTGTACGTGACTAAACAATCATTCAACAATTCATCTCTCAATCATGTCAAAAAAGAGTAGCTCATTTTCTAAGGAGTAGTTTATTCTTTATATAAACATTTATAACATTATATACAAAAAAATGAAGACACTTCAACATCTACAAATTATAACTGTTCTCCGCATGTCTTTATATTTTGAAATTGTTGTATGATTTTTTTTGTCTTCAACACTATTAAAAATATGTCTCTCTATGTATGTGACCAAACAATCATTTAACAATTCATCTCCCCAATCATATAAAAAAAGAGCAGCTCATTTTCCATTTTTTTCTTTAGTGGGGTCAACACTAAATTTTAAGTGGGGTCAAAAATAAAATTACTCAATAATTAGTAACAAAAACAAATAAATCAGTGGGATCAAGAGCCCCCAATTAGATCCAAGTGGATCCGTCCATGGATGTAGCTGATTAAAACTCAGCTGTTCGGCAAATACCTGCACTTTATTCGAGTGGCTAATACATAATCTGGCCAACTATTTTTTGGTGTAAACATATGTCACCCTGCATCTTTTAGCTGACGACAATAAGAGGAAGCTGAAAGATGTATTATGTCAGCCGAACTTCTTTTCGCCTGCCGCTCTGACTTTTGACTAATATGACTTTGTTGCATATGGAAACTTAATCTTCTGGAACAACTAGGTTAGTAGATAGTAGACTCACAATGTCAAAATGACACTGCTAAATGCCCCCCAGCTTTATATGATCCAGTCGATCGGGGAAACCTCAACATTACAAAGACACGAGTTTGCAGATAGTGGTAGTCTTATGTTGCCGATTTGGCACAGCTAAATGTCCCCCCATTTTCTTCATTCAATTGGTCTGCCCTTTTGTTTCCATTACTTATGCATCAACTATTTCCATTTATCCTTTGATGTAGGAAATTGTAAGCCGAACATCAAAACCATATTAGAGAATGTAGCTAGGAATTATATTAGGATTTTTGGGCCTAACCCATCCTTATAAAATCGGCTTATAAGTTGAGGATTGCCTTGGCTTTATAAGCTCTATTTAGGCCTTACCTCTAGCCAATGTGAAACTTAGGTTTTTCCCCAATACACCCCCTCATGCCCAACACTATATATTGGGCTGGTGCGTGTATATAATGCGGTGAGTGGCTCATGGATCTAGGATAGGTTCTGATACCATATTAGGATTTTTTGGACTAACTAATTCTTACAAAACCAGCTTGTAAGTTGAGGATTGTCTTGGCTTTATAAGCTCTATTTAGGCCTTACCTCTAGCCAATGTGGGACTTGGGTTTTTTCTCAATTTTGTATCAGTCGTCATTTTAGCTACACCCTTGTCAGCTAGCATTTTCCTCAAGATCTCAGCTGCCGTGACATTAGCTGCCTAATCACTATGGTAATCAGATGCATCCTTAGACACATCGTAATCGTCCATAGGGACTATCTCCCAGTTAGATCCCCCCGATTTTCTTCTCAAGAATGAATCGTTCAACCATGGAAGCATTGGTCGTCAGCTGACTCAAATATGAAAATTCACAGGAGATCAACTCATTTTTCATATATGGGAGCATGTTATCCACAACTATTGCAGTATATTCTGCTTCTGAAAGCTGCCTTGCGCACCTGCTACTCAGCTTCCTGAATCTTTCTATGAAGTCTACAGCCATCTCATCCTCTTATTGTTTTAAACTCAACAAGTCGGCTGCTGTAACTTCAAGTTGAGGTTTATAAAACCTATTATGGAAACACCTTTTCATGTCTGCCCAGTTTACCACAGAATTAAGTGGCAATGAATAATATCAACCGAAGGCTATCCCTGTCAATGACAAAAGAAATAATTGTAACTTATAGTATTCATTCTGATTCGCCTCTCCACACTAAGCAGTAAATGTGCCAATATGTTCAATGGTAGACATGTCATCTTCTCCTGAGAAAGTTGTGAAATTCGGGGTCTCAAACCCACTTGGTAATGGCATCATTTTGTCCACCCATTTTGGATATGGATTTCCATACATAGGCCTACATAAGGGCCCTAGTTGTACGCCGAAGTGTCTTCGCATAACCTTAGCTATCATGTTGGGATCAATTGACTGAGGGACAACCGGTCTACTCTCAATCATTATCGGTTGGACAAAATTTGGTACTAAGGTTGGAGTTGGATCGTGTTGCATTGTTGGCATTGCTGCCTCTTGAAGCGACATTTGATAAATTTGCTTCGGCGTATTTGAAATCATTGTTTGATTAGCTGTAATAGGTGGAGTTGGTATCTATTTCTGCTCTGCTGTATAATCACCAAGATTCTCATATTGAGTCCTGTGAACGGCTGAGTGACTATTCAAGAAAGGTGGAATGGTATTCCATGGCTGCTCTCCATTGTAATCCCCAGTTGTTCTATACAAAATCCCAAAAGGAGGATTTGAACCCACTTCGCCATAGGGAGGCATTTCTGGGATAGACTGATAGAATGGCTGATTAGCCAAGGTAGGTGGAATATTATTCCATGGCTGCTGCCACGTATAATCACCAGCTAGCATCGTCTGCATTCCAGATCCCAGAGCTTGATAAGCAACAAGTCCTTAATTGGTGGCCTGTATAGTCATACCATAAGCCGGAGCATTTGACATAACAAACGGCCTTCCAATCTGTCCTACTGCATTATCAACCATATCATTTACCTCTATTTGCCCCCTGGGTTAATAGTAGCAAATGTATTCGGCAGACCATGTGGTAAAGGTCTTGCCTGAATAAAGTCCGGCTGAACTTGTGGTAAAGGTTCTGCCTGAACAAGTGGTTGCTCTTGTTATGGTACTCCAAAGTTGAACATGGTGTTCACCTTCCTTGTCCCACTGAGCGTGCCAATTTGTTGAGGCGTTGTGCGAATTTGGTGCTTAGCCGACTGGGCGTTTGCTCAGCTGATAAGACGATACGTCAGCTAACTCAAGATCGCTAACAATGATCCCCTACGATCGGCGATTCTGGCAGAAAGTGGACTCTGTTCTCGGTGGGAGTTCCTAGACTACTCCAGAAAGCGTCTAGTGTAGAAGGTTGAACTACCAAACTAAGGTTGCATGAAAATAAAGATAAAGAAAAACGATAAAGTAAAAATAATTTTAAAGACTTGTGTTTGATTGAATGGGTGTTTTGAATACAATCTGTACAATTGGTATTTATAGACAAAGACTACATAAGAAACCTATACTTACCCTATTTGCCACGTTCTTAACCCACTAACTCACATATAACATCATATAAGATAATGGCTAACAACATAAATATAAGTAACCACGCCGTCAGATAGGGGTGGAAATAGGCTAGGCCGCCCTACATCAGGCCCAGGCCAGGCCAAGCTTTTTTTTAAATAGTCAAGGCTAAGGCTTTTTTAAAAGCCTATTTAGCTAAAAAGACGAGGCTTCGGGCCACCCAAAAAGCCTTTTAAGCCTAACAGGCCGGCCTATTTTAGTAAATATAAATAATAATTTTATATTACTATTATTATTATTATATTAGATTTTCTATATTCTGTTAAATCATATACTTGCTGACTTTTTCGATAATTTAAGTATATTGGTTTACATAAATTTTTGAAATATTTAAAGGCCTTATTGCAAAATAGAATTTAAATAGACTATCATACAGGGTTAGATTCTCTAAAAAGTCAGATTAGACCTTAAAAAAAGATTTGTATCATACGAATAAATCAGAATCAAACCTTATAAAATTCGGCTCGTCTTATTTATTTTCATTCCTATGTCCCATGTCTCTTAGTAACAGTGATTTTAATTTTTTTTTATAATTTATTATAAATAGAACTTAATCTCATTGACCTATCAGCCCGTTAGTCTATTTAAAGATCGGTCAGATGACTTATTCAAAGGCGTTAATATCAAATAGGCTTTTATGTTGGCTAACAGGTCATACCAGGCTTTTAAAAAGGTCAGGTCAGGTCCAACAAAAAAGCCTATGACAGGTAACAGGCCAGGCTTAGGCCTTGAATTTTTTGATCAGGCTAGGCTTGGGCCTTGCAAAGCCTAGCTCGGCCCAACCTATTTTCACCCCTACCGTCAGCTAAGTAATGGCCAAAAAATGCTTAATCAGCTGAGTTATTAACTGTCATATTAGTTGACCACATCCTCCATAACCTTATTTATAAGGAAATAGGTTCTCAAGCACGTCCTTGACTTAGTCAGCTAATATAATTCGTATATCTGCTCAGTCGACTAAGTATGGACCAACTGGCTGACTGCCCATCAGCTGACCATGTTCTTCATATCCCTATTTTTAAGGAAATAAGTCTCCATGCACGTTCTTGACTTGGCCAACTCATAGAATCCACATATATGCACTTTATCCGAGTGGCTAATACATGATCTGACCAACTATTTTTTGGTGTAAACAGTTATGAACATTAAAAGTACATTTTTCCATAATATATCACTCTCGGGTGAATTTGTGCAAAAGAGAAATCTTAAAAAAGTATTAGTCATTAGTCATATTATACAAAATTTAAAATGTTTTTAATACGGCAAAATCTTATTATGTCGTTTTAAACCAAAATCCCTTATTGCTGCCAATTTCTTTCCAATTTTATTTAAATGTAAATGACTTAATTATACTTTTGGTGTGCTGTTTTGTGTTCACTATTATGGTTGTTACGGAATAGAATTCTCTTTGAGGGATAGATTGCTGAACACACCACCATTGTAGCACAGGTCAAGACAATTTCGTGGGGGTGGTTTATAGCAAGGGAAGGAGGGCATCTAGATTGGAATTTCTCAGATTGGTGTATGAACCATTTGGGATGTATTGAGTCACTTAAAACTGAACAATGAGAACGTATGTAACGGGGTATTGCGTGATTTTCAGAAAACAGGAAGCTTGAGAAGGTTTTGGATGGTGGGTCTTGTTGATTGAGCTTGATCAGTGAGTGGATTTGCTTGCGTATATTGGTTTTAGGTTTTTTTTTATTTTGATAGCCTTGAAGATTTTCATATCAAGTTTTTTAGTGACAAGGTTGTTCGTGTGGCGAAGAAAAGAAATGAAATCGAGGCATGTAAGTGTCATTGTAACGAATCACTTGCTTCTTTTTTCTGAAAAAATCAAATATCCAAGTTGTGTTATTGTTTTTCATACAAGTCGTACTAAATATATATACGACTTTCTTGAAATTTTTTTAAAAAGTATATAATATTAAGTCGTACTATAGAGGTACAACATTCTTTTTGAAATCCGCCAAGGACATCTACAATTGACTATTTTTGTAAATTACTACCTCCGTTCCTATTTATAAGAAATAAAATGGTGTCTTTTTATGGTCCTAATTATAAGTAACATATATTCATTTTCAGTTGCATTAATTGCTAACTTCCTTTTATACCCTTATTTTATTATGCATATTAATGAGATATTCTCTAATTCCCCCATGCGAGTGAAGTAGTTTTCTATATGAGGGACACACCAAAAGACACCATATTCAACCATTTAATACTATGAGTATTTTTGGAAAAACATTTAAATTTAAATGACTTAACTATGTTTTGCAGGTCATAGGTCAATCTTGGAGTGAGCAATTGAAAGAACTAGTTATTGTGATTATTTTCAATGTTATCAGTTCGATCTGGTATTGTCGAAATCAATTGAGGTTTGAAAATAAAAATATTCCGTATAGAAATATTCTCAACGAGATTATTTCATATACTTCTCTTTCGGGCAATTTGTCAAAGGGTTTTATGTCCTCCTTTGTGAGCGAATTTTCCTTTCTCAAATATTTCTTGGTTAATCGGCATGTTCCTAAAGCCCAGTTGATTGACATCCTCCCTCTTGTAGTTGGATTAAGTGTAACACTAACGATACTTCCAGAGGGAGTCCAGGTCTATTCGGGTGTGGTGGAATTTTTCGAGATAGTATCGCTGCTATTTTGGGATGCTTATCTCATTTTCTTGGTGTTGCTAATTCTGTTGTTGCTGAGCTTACATGTTGAACAAGTTCACCTTAAGAAGCCACATAATAATAATAATAATAATAATAATAATTCATCGTATTAGTTTATCTTCAACTATGTAGGTAGTGATAATTACACAGCAGTTTTCCAAGTCAAGAATGCAAATTGCACAGTACTGTTGTCGATGACAAACCCCTGAATAGTAATAACAACCAATGCGCGGTACTTTTAGGCCTCTGGTTATTTAGGTTGGGCTTGTGGTGGAGGAGCGGGTGGCCCGTACTGATGTGGGTAGGAGACAGAGGAACATGATTGTTGCTGACCCCTGCCCCTACCCAACAGGTAGCAAGCCAGAGCCAATATCAAGATGAACAATATTAATGGCAACGATATCACCAACACGAACCCCATTCTCAAACCCTTCCTTTTTCTTCCTTTATTTATTTATACCTATGAAGAAACGGCATCTTCAATTCACAGAACTCGAAATGCACAATAAGATGGAGAAATCAAAATACTTAGCACTTGTTTGATTATATTTTTTTAAAAACAATTTTCTTTTTTTAAAAATTTAAAAAAAATAAAATTTGGTGTTTTGTTAAATTTTATTTTTGATTTTCAATTTCGTTTTTCAAATTAAGGGTTTTTATAATGTGAGAATCATTAATTATTCACTTTATTCTTTATTAATTACATAATTTCTTATTTTGTGAGTAGAGAGATTAGATAAATGTGAATTTATAAAATAAATAAGAAAGTTGATAATTAATAAGAAGAAAAAAATAAACAAGAAAACAGCACTAAATTGATGACTGATAGAGGAATTTACAAATAACGGAATCGTAATATGATTATGGTTTATGGCCAGAATCCAATTTCAAATAGATATAAATTGCTGGGGGAATTTGTGAGAGGGAAAAAAATTGAAAGGTTGATGAATCGGAAGAAAGAAACTGAATCAAGGAATTGTTGATTGCGTACCTGTTACTGTTAGTGATGATTTTCTAGTGAAGGAAGCACCGTCTGCTACACAAAATCCGGGAGGAGAGGAAATGGATGATGTTGATTTGGGTTCACTGCGTTGCCACTTAATTAACAAATACTAATAATCTTTTAATTTTTAGAAGGAAAGAAGGAAGAAGATAGAAGATGTGATCTGATTACGCGTGAATAAAGGGGTTCCGTTTGTACTACGTGAAGACATATTCTACGTGTCACCAATATGATTGGACACTTTGGAGTTTGAAAGCGTGTAAACTCTATCTCTCTCTCACCTTTTTAGTGGCAGCTTGTTTTAGATTTTAGAATCTCGTTTGGACCTCAAAATTGATTTTAGCATTTTTTTAGTTACTATTCATGCGTTTATTTTAGATTTTAACAGATTTTAGAATCCCGTTTGCACTCCAGAATCAATTCTTGTAGAATCTACAACATCCAAGCTTTTCCGTTCAGAATAATTGATTCTAGGTATGGGACTCACAAAATCTTTCATATTTACACTTCAAAAGTGATTATACTTTGTCAACCAAACACAAATCAATTCTTCTGAACTCACTTTTAAACTACCATTACCAAACACAAATCAATTTTTTTAAAATCAATTTTTTTAAACAAGATTCTTCACAATCTATTCTACCAGAATCTAAAACAAACGGACCCTTAAACAACTACGCATCCTTGTTGATAATACCTACCCTAAACAAACTTGGCTTTGCTTTGGCATTTGGATCATAGGTTTTTTTTTTCTTTTCAAATTAAGGTATCCTCCACGCGTAACTACAGAGACTAATTCTTTGAGATAACTGAGATCTATTTAGGGGGTTGATCTCTCCCAACAGATGTTTTTTCATACGTACCGGCCAGGGATCGAACCCAGGACCAGATAGTTAAAGGACTCAAGTATCTACCACTTATGCCACACTATGTCGGTGGATCATAGGCTTTTTGTTTTTATTTCGACAATTGGATCATGCTTGTTTTTTATGCTAAATTGGATCACGGTTTTGAATTTGATTAAGGATAAAACTTACATTAAATTTTATAGGTCAAGTTTAACAATTTTTTCTAAAAAAAAAGATTTTTTATGAAAAAAATACAAGAACAGTTACACAATATACCTTTTAAAAAAATAACCAACTTTTTATGAGAAAAAATAGTTAAACTTAACCTATAGAACTTAATATAAGTTTTACCCATTTGATTAAACGCCGCTCAACTCTCACCTTGCATCAAAAGTCAATTCAACGTTCATGCAACACGACGCATCTATGTTCTTGGAGAATATTCTTTTGGAAGTGAAAGTTTTCTATGACAAAATTACATTAAAAATTGGATTTAATTTATATGCATGGTTTGTAAAAATATTTTACACATGTATTTAATAAAGTGTTATCACATCATTTAATGAGGACATCATTAGATGAATATGATAACTAATGTATTTTTAAACTCATTAAATAAAATGACAACATATTTTTTTGACAAAAAAAAAAGTTAAGCCATATCATTATTACTTAAAGTCGAAATACATATGGTAATTTCATCATCATAATTTTTTAGAATAGTAATATATGTAGTCACCCCTAATAAAGTGTGAGCAGCTACATGGACTTCCTCCTAATAAATTCTACCAAAGAGTTGAAAAAATAATAAGATAAAAGACTCATACAAATTGCAAAAATAGTACTATGCACAGCTTGGTCCTGATTATTTTTTACCCTGTTCACAATGTGCTTGAAATCCAACTTGAAGACCACCTTGATTCAGGGTCGGTCCTTAAATTTTGGGTGCCCTGGGCGGACTAAAATAATTAATAATTTGTTTATAATAAAGGTTCTTTAAAAATTCATTTTCAATAGAAATCAAAGCAAGACTATTTAATTTATCTTGTGACATAGTAGATCGCAAATAAAATTTTAACAATTTCAATTTAGAAAAACTTCTTTCAGCAGATGCACACTAACTATTAAGTAAAAAAATTTGTATATACTACTGTTCCGGACTGGGCAAGGCCCAATCCAGCCAAGCATACGTCGAATGCCCATTTCCGCGTACAGTTTGCTCGACCACTCCGGAGCTATGACGACATGGCAGATCCAACGATCCCAGATCTTCGCGCCAGCTCTTCACAGCTTGGCAGAGATCTTACGGCAACCCGGATTTCACGGGAGCAGTTATTTCTCAATAACCGTCTCCGAGCACTATATAAAGGATCTCGTTCACGATCCAGGTACGATTTCATTCACACTTTATGGCTTACCTCACCTCCTACCTAAACTGACTTTGGCATCGGAGTATCTGTAGGTACGACTACCCCTACGCCGTCGTCAACCACCGTGAGAACCTCTGCAGCGCTTCAACTCCGGCATCCTCTGAGTTCTACATCAGAACATTGGCGCCGTCTGTGGGAATCTACTTCCATTTCATCTTTTCCGAAGTTACCTTCGTCTTCTACGATGACTGGATCGAAGCGCACCATCGCTACTCGCAGTTCTCAACTCCACGCGGATCTGAATCCGCCAAATCCTCCGATCACTCCGGTGGATCCGCCTCAGCCTGAACGACTACCATTCACCGTCGAGTATGAAAGGCCGAGGAACCTTCTTTGGCCTCATGTTGATGTTGTTCTGCTCATCACCGCTCCAACTACTACAGAAACTAATGAAACCGATCCGGCTGCCGCAACCTTCCTCCTCCGTGAATTTCGAGAGTTTATGCAAAAACATACTGAAGCGATGCAGGTTCAGAACCAGCACCTTGATCGCATGGAGAACTAACAGAAAGAGATTTCAGTTCGCTGCAACACAAATCGAGAACAGGCAGGATCAGATCTCTCCGTCGCCTCAGCGATCCAGAGAATCTGAAACTCGCCGCCCTGTTCGTCGTCACCGCCATGGCACGACTCCACGCCGCTCTCCACATGCCACACTCCACCGTAGCAGGTCTCTCTACCGCTCTCTGCCTCACCACCGTAGATATCCGCCTCGATCTCAGATACGCTCTCCTCGAGGCGGAAGAAGAAATGAAAAAATGATGCATGATAGAGCTTCACCTAACAGCATTTCCTCGAGCCCTGAGGCAAGGCGTTCTCCGCTGTGTCGCCGCCGCTCTCCAACTCACTCTCCCCATCGCGGAGGCACCACTGCGAGCAGTGACACACCGCCTCGTCGTGCCACCACAGCCACGCGACGTTGGGCAAAGTCGCCTAAGCACACCTCTTGTCACCGCCGGACTCGATTTCTCTCTTCCACTACTACGCAGAGTGATGAAGAAGACGACGGGTGCGAGACTTTCGGCCCCTTCACCACCAGGATCGTGAAATTCCCGATCCCAAAACACCTTCAGAAACCTCCTTCTCTAGACTCATACGATGGCACCACGGATCCTAATGAGCACATTGGCCGTTTCAACACCGTCATGGGCTACAAAGCTGCTCAAGGACCGGTCAAGTGCAAGATCTTTCCTCTGACACTGAAGAAAGCGGCCTTGTCTTGGTTCCAAGCCCTCAAGGGAAACTCCATTGACTCTTGGTTCGTGCTTACTCATTAGTTTTCTGCCCATTTTATCGCATCCAAGGTGCAACCGAAATCGACGGCAGCACTCGCTGCAATTCAACAGATAAACGATGAGTCTATCAGAGACTAGATCGAACGCTTCAATAAGGAAGCAATCTTTGTAAAAAAATGCTCTGATGAGATGAAGTTATACTTGCTGGAACAGGGCTTAATAGAGGGTAGTTTGTTCAGTGTTAACATTGGTGTCAACAAACCAACAACCCTGAACGAGTTCCTCAAAAGGGCCCAAAAATACATAAACTACGAGGAAAAGCTGATGGCGTCGAAAGTCAAGAACAAAACCCAGGAGAAGGCTGGCGGACAACGAGAGGACAAGTCGCGCAAAGACAAAGAAAACCGATCTCCACCCGGAAAGTATGACGAGTACACTCCCCTGAACACGACTCGAATGTGTATTTTGAATGAATGTGCTAACGCCGAGTTTCGAGATGCGGGAGTCAAATTCCCGAAACCACTCAAAGAGAGACCAAACGCCGACAAGTCAAAATATTGTCATTTCCATAAATGCGTCGAACACAATACTGATGACTTCTTTCAGCTGAAAGATGTGATAGAACAACTAATCCAGAAGGGGAGGTCGTCGAAGTATGTAAGTGCAAAGCCAAGATCAAGCGATAAGAGGTTGAGGTCCCGATCACCTCAACCTAAGAAGAACTAATCAGCTACTGTGGCACAGCTCGACGGAGCAGGTCCCGAGTCCAAGGAGAGCAAGGAAAGGCCTCGACCTGCCGCAGTCGCCCTTGTCATTTCGGGAGGATTTTCTGACAAGGGAGGCGCTAGCATTAATTCGGCGAAGCGAAAGCTCCGGGAGGCAATGACCATTTCCACTGTCTTTCCCTCTTCCACCAGGCATAAAGGAAGACCACCCCTCGCCTTTTATGAGGAGGATCTGGTAAATGGGAAACCAAACTATCTGATCCCCTTGTTAGTCAAGGCTTACATGGCCAATTTTGACGTCAGAAGGATATTGATCGATCAGGGGAGCTCGGCGTATATCATCTTCCACGAATTGTTGAGGACCCTGAAGCTACCGGAGAAGGATCTCGTTCCATATTCGGGATCCGATCTGACTGGTTTCAACGGTTCCAAAACAAAGCCTCTGGGCTATATTGAACTGATGGTGACTTTCGGGGAGGAGCCGAATTCCAAGAACGTTAAGGTCCAATTCATAGTACTCCCCTGCAAGTTCATTTACAACTGCGTCATTGGGCGCCCTATCTTAGGCGAGCTCGGAGCGGTGACCTCTACCGTCCATTTCAAGATGCGCCTCCATAGTGACGATGACAAAATCGTCACTGTTGCAACGGATCTCAAAGCTACTAGGAGGTGCTATCTCCTATCTTTGAAGGTCGACCGGTCGAAAGAAGAGATACAACCTCCATCTGTCAAGAAGCATGCGAAGGCAGAAGCTGCTTCAAAGGTCAACCTCACTAACTTCGACGCCAGGATTGAGTTCGAGGAAGAAGTTAAGGAAGACGACCCCTTGGCTCAAGAACTCCAGCAGAATATTAAAAGGCCAGTCCCTGATGGCGAGTTCATTCGAGTTCAGCTGGGTGACGATCCTAAGAGGACCGTGAAGCTTGGTGCCGACCTCCCCGAACAGGCTACGCTACAGCTGACAGAATGCCTGAAATCTAACGCATATCTCTTTGCTTGGACCGCTGTTGATATGCCTGGCATCTCTCTTGACATTGCTTGCCATCAACTTGCTCTCGACCCCAAAGCCCGCTGGGTGGCGCAGAGACGTCGCAAGCAAGCTCCTGAGAAAGCTGAAGCTGCAGCTAAAGTCGTCGATGATCTTATCAAGGCAGAATTCATTAGGGAGGTTAAATACAATACTTGGCTTTCCAATGTTGTACTTGTTAAAAAGTCTAATGGAAACTGGCGCATGTGTGTTGACTACACCGATCTTAACAAGGCGTGCCCTAAAGACGCCTATCCCCTCCCTAATATTGACAAACTCGTCGATAACTCCTCTGTATTCCAGTTGTTATCTTTTATGGATGCTTACTCTGGCTACAACCAAATTCCAATGCACCCAGCTGATCAAGAAAAAACAACTTTTATGACCGACAAAGGCAATTACTGTTATAAAGTAATGCCTTTTGGCCTTAAAAATACTGGAGCTACTTATCAGCGCATGATGAACAAGGTGTTCGCAAACCAGATCGAAAAAATGCTGGAGGTCTACATAGACGATATGATCGTGAAAACAACTAAAGAGGTTGACCATGTTGTCGACCTGAAAGAAGTTTTTAACGAGGTCGGACACCACAACATGCGGCTCAATCCCAAAAAGTGCACTTTTGGAGTCCGAGCTGGCAAATTCCTCGGTTTCTACTTGACCGAGAGAGGAATCGAAGCAAATCTAGACAAGTGTCGCGCTGTTACAAAAATGCGACAACCATCGTCAAAGAAAGACATCCAGCAACTCATTGGAATGATCGCTTCGTTGACAAGGTTCATATCGAAATCAGCTAACATGCCTTACCCTTCTTCTGCTTACTCAAAAAGGGGATCCAGTTTGAATGGTCCTCCGAGTGTGAAGAAGCCTTGTCGCAACTGAAGCAAATTTTGTCTCGACCACCCATGTTGACAAGACCAGTTGCAGGGGAGATCCTTTATGTCTATTTGGCAGTAGCAAGTGAAGCTCTCAATGTTGTCCTCGTGCGTGAAGTAGACGAGGGGCAAAAACCCGTTTATTTCGTAAGTAAAGCACTTCAGGGTCCCGAGCTAAGATATCAGAAGATCGAGAAAGTCACGCTAGCGTTAGTAATCGCAGCTCGATGGTTGAGACAGTATTTATTGGCACATCCCATAGTAGTTCCGATAGACCAACCGATCAAAAAGATCTTACACAGGCCTGACCTAGCAGGACGTATGATCAAATGGTCCGTTGAGTTGTCCGAATTCGGGATTTCGTACGAATCACGTCAAGCCCTTAAAGCCCAATGCCAAGCAGATTTCATTGCCGAGATGACTCCGGGAGCTGCGAAACCTTGCTCTAAATGGACGGTTCATGTCGACAGATCGTCCAACGCAAAGGGCAGTGGCGCTGGATTGCTACTTGAGAACGACGACGGACTGATTGTCGAGTTCTCCCTGGGATTTTCATTCCCCACCTCAAACAACCAAGCAGAGTATGAAGCGTGTTTGGCAGGGCTGACACTAACTCAAGACTTCGGTGCTGAAGAAGTTAAACTCAGAACCGATTCTCAGTTAGTAGTATCACAGATCAAAGGAGAGTATCAGGCCAAGGATCCCCTCCTCAAAAAATACCTCGTGTTGGTAAAGCAAAAGATGAGTGACTTCACTACAGTCGAGATCACCCATGTTCTGAGAAAGCAAAATACCCGAGCAGACATTTTGTCTAAACTCGCCAGCACGCAAACCTCTGGGAACAACAGATCTGTGATATAGGAAACACTGACCAAACTCAACATCGTCTCAGTAGTCGAATCTACACCCGTCGAACTGACAGAGATTCTCCCAAAATTCTGCTTTGCAATTTCCCATCCAAGTGTTGATGACGTGTTGAACGTTCCGGATAATTGGATGAATCAATTCGGAAGTTCATTCAATTTGGTGAGCTTCCCGTAGACGAGAAAGAGGCCGCTAAAATCCGAAAGAAAGCATGCTCTTACTCTATTGGCGAGGGTATCATGTACCGAAGAGGGTTCTCCACTCCCCTCTTGAAATGTCTCGACGGTGACGAAGCCCAGTACGCGCTGGCCGAAGTACACCAAGGGATATGTGGGCAACACCTCAGAGGATATTCCCTCGCGAAGAAAGTCCTTCGAGTAGGATATTATTGGCCAACAATAGAGGCAAATGCGAGGTCGTTTGTTAAGAAGTGCGATAAGTGCCAGAGACATGGTGACCTTCATTTAGCTCTTCCAGCAGAGCTGACATCCCTTTCTACTCCATGGCCCTTCGCTTGGTAGGGGATCGACATCCTTGGACCGTTTAATGGCTCCAGGTCAAGTGAAGTATCTAGCTGTGGCGGTAGATTACTTCACCAAGTGGGTGGAAGTAGAAGCACTGACAAAGATAACGACGAAGAACCTGATTAAGTTCTTCAAGAGGAATATTCTAACAAGATTTAGAATTCCCGAGGTCGTCGTCACTGACAACGGAATTCAGTTTACAGACTGAGGTTTTCGAAAAACCCTGGAGGATCTCTAAATTAAACAATATTTCACCTCGGTAGAACACCCCCAAACAAACGGTCAAGCTGAGGCAGCAAATAGGGTTATTCTCTGAGGCTTGAAACGAAGATTAGATGAAGCAAAGGGAAACTGGGCGGAACCCCGAGTGCTCTAGGTATATCGCACAACTCCACATTCAACGACGGGAGAATCCCCATTTCGTCTCACATAGGGGACTGAAGTCGTCATTCCTATCGAGATTGGAGAGTTAAGTTGGAGAACTTCATATACCTAACAAAGCATCAATAATTTTCAGTACTTGCGAGAAGAACTCGACCTCCTCGACGAATGCAGAGAATTAGCAGCGCTCAACGAGATCGTAGTAAAGCAAAAGATCACAGCAAGGTACAACCGAAATGTAGTGCTGAGGGAGTTCGCGCCTGGCGAACTCGTCCTCTGACGGGCAGATGTCGGTCTAAAGAATACTTCACAAGGAAAGCTCGCGCCTAATTGGGAAGGTCCTTATCGAGTCACTACAAAGACTGGTACTGGCGCCTACAACCTCGAGACATTGCAGGGCAAGCCGATTCAAAGAACTTGGAATGCAGCCAAACTAAAGAAATACTATAGCTAAAAAAAAGACTAGTGTAATGAAAACACGAGTGTGAAGAGCACGAATGTATCTGAAACATGCAAGTCTTAAATCAATAAAAACACATTCAAAGTATTCACTTTGCAATCGTGTAGGAATCACTGGAACTCCACCACTCAAATGACCTCCACTGTTTTATTTAGAAAACAGAAGCGAGATCAAAATCAATGGGAAACAATGTCACTTTCTGTCTAGCCAACAAATTGATGAACATCGCCAACTCGTCCACTTCTGCAAGGAACAAAAACCTTGGCAGAAGGGCGGAAGTAGGGCCCCCTGGCTAGGGTAAACCCTCTTGAGCGATGAGGTCCCGAATAAAACGGCAAGCAAAGTAAACAAAAGGTAAACATTTTATCAAAATTAAATTTCCTTGATTTAAATTACAACCATGTTGTTTTGGTACAGAAGGGGGAACAACAAAATACAAGAAAATCCTATGGATTAGGAGGAGGAACCACATCGGAAGTTGAAGGGGGAGCCACTTCGGAAGACGGAGTAGGCACAGTGAGAAGGACCTCCTTCGTTGAGGTATCCACAATCACATTCCCTTCAACTATCCTATACGGGGTCATCCCAGTCAAATTGATGACGACACCTGGGTTAAGAAGCCGAATTTGGGCAATGGCATTAGCAAACAATTCCTCCCTGGCCTTCACAATTAACTTGACAACCTCCATCTTCTCGGCCGTCAACACCTTATTCTCCTTGGAAAGCGTAGAGAGTTCTTGGTTTTGTTGCTGGTTTTCCGTGGTCAATTCCTCCACTTTGCGTCGGGACTCGAGAACCTCGAGTCTTCCTCAGATTTCTTGAGATCCTTCGACAGCTTGGCTACCTCGCCCTTAGCCTTGGTCATCTCCTTCTTGGCAGACTCCAATTGCGCACGAAGCTCAACTTCGAGTCCCTCCAAAGATTTTATCTTTTTGTCGAACTCCAACTTGCTTTTTCGAAGGCCAGAGAGCTCGACTTCCAAATGCCTATTATTCTCAAAGACCCAGTTAGTAAGCAGCAGGTCACGTAGCTTCCAAGTCATGCTCTCAAAAAATGAATTCTCCTTAGCGCTTTCGGAGAGGTCGTTGAAATAGGCTTCATCGGAAAGAGGAATCAACGCTCTGACCTCCTCCGAGCTGACCACCTTGCTGTGAGACCAAATAGGGGGAACCTCGCCAGAAGATTTAACTGCCTCTTTTCCTTTACCTGGCTTGCCGCCAATCTTCAAAGTCACCAAAGGAGCCGAGGTCTTTGGTGGAGGAGGTGGCTTCTTAAACTTCTTGGCGGGGGGTTCTTCAACACCCATAGCGGGAACCCACTTCGAGGATGAAGATACTTCAACCACACCTTGAACTGGGACTGTCGCACCTTGATCTCGAGCGTGGATGATCTCGACGCCAACAGAGGTGGGAGACACCCCGGAAGACGGAGTGAGAATCGGAGCAGTGTGGCTAGTACCTTCAACTGCAGGGGAATGAGTCTTTTCGACAGAACTCTTCTTCTTCAAATTGGCCAAATACGCTGAAATTGCCATCGAAGCTGTAAAAAGTAAGAATGGTTAGAAGTATGAGGCAGGGACTATCAATAAGTAGATTTCTACAAAATTACCTAAACAATCATCTGTAGCAGCTTGATCTTTGCACTGCAAAAGTCAACGAATGTCGACATATCTCTTTTCGGAGACCTCTTCTCCCTTTTTGTTCACGTAACATCGAGGTTCAATCATCTCGACAAATCCAAGAATCCGTTTCAAACTGAACCTGGCGTTATCACCCAGTTCGGCGGTCTTGTAGGTGAATTCACTCTTATGGTATGAAAAATGTTTGTTGCTCCAACACAAGGGAAATTTTTCCTGCCAAACGATTATTGCATTCCCATCGTCGTCGAGTTCTTCCCCGAAAATGTGTTGCCCCCCAAGTCGGGTGCTCATGTGATGTGGAGCCGACTTGTAAGGAGTTGTTGTCTTGCATATGTTAATAAAAAGATACAAGATATTATATGATATAAACATGTATTTTGATTGTATTGCCCCTATACCGACCTAGCTGGTGTGTTGGGAATAGGCGTTTGAGAGTGACTCCCTTTATGAGTTTGTTATAACTCATTTTTAAATTGCCATCGAGTGCCGTTTAGGTTCAGAAAACCAAATTAATAAGCATAAAGCATGAAAATGTATACCTCATTGAAAGACTGAGATGTGATGTCGAGATGTCGTCCTCCTCATTCGAGCTTAAGAGCATGGTGGGGGAAACCTGTTGTGTTGTCGAGGTTCAGTCTCAATCAAGTGTAGGAACTTGGAGGAAGAACCTGGTCTTGCTGATGTCGAAGTGGTTCTCTCTTTTGATCGTGTCATGCTCTCGGAGAAATAGCCCGGCCAAGGGAATTTCTCCTCTGCCCCGGCGGTTAAAGTGAACATCGTAACCTCGGGTGGACGTGATCACAGTGTAACTCTCAGCGACTTGGTGGCTAAGCAAGTAGAGAGGCCTGCTGAAATCCTTGATAACGAGGAATGTCGAAGTGTCGAATTCGCTCAACCAAGCGTGGTGGCTCGGAGGGGAATATCGGTACTTCGGGATCTGAGGTAGTGATGTTTCGCTTTCACTTTGACGATTTAGGTAGTGTCTAGTTCCTGCATAAGAGAAACATTGCACAATTTCCAGTTGAAAAATCATTAGTAATTACATGAAAACTGTTTATTGTGAGTAATAAACTTTCAAGCTATCCGAGGTGATGGACTTTGGTTTCAAGCAATCTGAGGTGCTAGACTTCGGTTTGTTAGATGTTCTTTAATTTCAGCTCTTTATCTGGAATGGATTCCACTCTGTGAGGTGGATTGTCCATGTTTACAAATTCCGTTGGGAATTGCTCTACCGCTTTTTGGTGTTGGAACACCTGGTGTATCTGAATAAATTCATAAATATGTCATCTGTTATGATGTTTGCGCTTGGATAGTGCATATCCCGGTCCTTGTTGCATATGTGGAGCTGATTTTTATGATCGTTACTGACCACTTTGTCAGGGACTTTGTTGTTTGCTGCTTCTTATATGAGCTTTCTCCCTGTCGACTAAATGCTGCAATCGCAATAGTGAGAGAAGAACGTGTTTCTTTATCATTAAAAAGAAATAACATGAAGATGTTCATAGAAATAAGGGAATTTAATGCTGTCATATATGCAAAAAGGCCCTTAAATTCTTGGAAATCAAGGCTTCAAAATTGCTACCGCAGATTATTCCTTTCCCATGCGCATGTTACTTGATCTATATTATCATAAAACTTGTGCTAAGAATGTGTCATTTTGATACAGCACTTGCACTTTTCATATCAAGCCCATAAATTGGAATGTGCTTCCTGTCCGTGCAAAAATCAATTGCAATAGAATAGGCGACATGGTCTATTTTTGCTACATGCTAAAGGCAAAAATATGCATCATAGTTTGAGTGTTCCTACACAGAAAAAGTAATGGAGCAGCAATGCTGCAGTTTGGTATGAAAATTGACTTGAGGCAAGTAAGACAAAGAGACTTCAAAAAGTCAACTGACTTGAACATTGCCAAATATCACATTTAATTGGCCCAAGCCAGATCACGGTAACGGACTGATGACGAAAATGATATTGAATTTATACCAAACTATATCTGAAGTTTAATTCAGTGAAACAATAGCAAAGATAGATAGAAATAATGATACTCTGATGCTCACGCCTGGTGGAAATTCCATCGCTGCCATTTGTTAAAGTAGGCAAGCTAGATGGAGTCTAATCTGTGGAATTAATTGTTAGTGTGGAGCTTGCAGCCGTGACTGCTTGTTGTGAAGGGAATATTGGCTCTTTGGAGACTGGAAACATCATATTGTGATGGTGAAATTAAACTGTGTGGCTGTGACAGCCCCTTTTTTATTTCCACCTCAGCTTATGTGCATCAAATCATTTCTTCATATACTTGAGTTAACAGCTCATAGAAATAGCTTCGAATGCGATGAAGGCGCATGTACGCGTGAAATTCCTTTTGACTCCTGGAATTGCATCAGGTTTCCCCATATATGGGAATGATATTTGATCATTGTAAGAAGTCCTGATGCAGAATTTCAGCTTCAGCAACAAATTTTGCCAAAATACTGGTGAACTGGCTCCTGAGAATGTGTGTACTCTATCTTAGAGGATGCTGCTAAACAAAACAGCTTTGTACAAGTGGTGGAGTCCATATATTGCTCCTTTGGTGGCAGCAGTTTGCGGGATCAGTCTTTAACCACCCCTGCTTATCATTGGCTGCACAAGGAAAAGACACACAGACTCCAAGAACATATATATATATATATATATATATATATAATATGTGTTGAATTTGAAGGAATAATGTCCGTAATAATCAGTATGTGATTGCGCTCTTTATCTGAGGTAATCCTCTTTGGGCAGGGTGAACATGCTAGATTTCTAATAGCTTTACTTTTGTCATGTGTTGGCATAGTTGATTGTTGATGCAATGTAGTATAATGAACTATCATATGCAATATATTGAAAAATATAAAAACCTGGTTGATGGGTAGAGGCACCATCTAGGTGTCGACCTCTTGTCTCTTTCACTAGTTGCACCAATTTTGCCATTTCATAGTTGTTAAAGCGATTCAAAAGAACACATGATTTAGACTGCATACTGCTTTTGAGGATGAAGTAGTTGCGGCGAATGTGCTGGTCATTTGGAACCTCAGTGAACCAACTCTGTGGGAGTGAGCTTGGCTTTGTAGGCACTGAGAGCCATCAAAATTCTTTTGGGAACTCCTGAGATGTGCTTCCAATGGTGTCTCTGCTGACTTATTGGGAGCTTACCTTTCTTGCGGTCCCACTAACATAATCAGAGGTCCTTCTTTCAATATAATCCCTATACAAAGGAAAACATACGAATTCCAAAATATGAAATATCATTGCATACAAACAGCTTTTAACCATTTAAGATTGCTCTGCCGCTTTATTGGCTTTAAACCTTCATCATACAAGTTCGAGATAATGTTGCTATTTCCGATCTCATCAAGGAAAAATAGTATTTTTGTCAAAGAAACTAGTGCGAGGTAGGGAATCCTTAAGAATTCTACAGCAGTGTGCAACTGTGTCAATTCTTCAATATATCTTTTATTGCCCGGCATGTGGTTCTCAAGATATTAATGATGTTGGGCCGCTCTTGTTTGTCAAGTTTTATGGTTCCTTGTACGATTAATGGAGATCCTCATATTGATTCTTTGTTATGCAGATTACCCCAAAACCTGGGAATTGATTTAAACAAGCTCTACTTCGGCTCCTAATAGAGGCTGAAATAAAGTTGGCGGTAAAAGGCCTGGGAATTGATTTTCACTAGCCTCTGTTTATCATTTCCTGCAAAAGGAACACATAACACAAACTCCAAGCAGATTGATAATTCTAAAAGCAGTATGGCACTAGAAGCAGTATGTGTTAATTGGAGTAATATCCATATTAATCGGAGTGTGATTATACTCTTTATTTGAGCCAATCCTCTTAGTAATGGCGAACATGCTATTAGATGTTGTGTATAGCCTTTACTCCGTGACGTGTATCATCAGTGCTTGGCTTTGACATGGATTCATGTGTTAGAATAATTCTCTAACACTTGTGTAGGGATGGTGCTCTAATCTAGCATTAAAATGCATAATTTAAAAGTGATGCTTCACATCCTCTGCCTCTCATAGTTGAGGGCATGTGTTTGTGAAAAAGGAAATAAAGAAGCTTGATAATCAGCAGCCATTATACACAAAATATTGCAATGTTTCATCCTTTCATGCATAGTAAATAGCCACATAATCATATACAATTCATACTTTCCCTTCACCTAGAACATATGGCTGCTTAGTCCAGCTTCAAGATGTTCTATGAGAGGTTGCAATTACTGCATTGGCTTGGGCAACCTCAGGGATTTAAATCCACTAGGAACAGAGATTGGTTATTGAACACAGATCCAATAAATCCTTGAGTGGTTTGAAACAAACTCATTTAACAAATTCTTTAAAGAGCAGAGTCCTGAATTAGACTCCAATTGAGTATCTGGTGCTCAAGTTAACAACTGTTCGTGCTGAGTTGCAAAGGGAGTGGCTATAACTCACTCGCATGCAAAATCTTTATCAAATTCACTATCGAATGTTGATTAAATAATAAAAACCTGAACTGAAGTCGATGACGAAGTGGTGATGTCGTTGGTGACACTGGCAATCGAATAGGCGCACTGAAGCGGCATAACGAGGTCTGGTTAAAGCCTTAGGATGGAATTACGACATCAGTACCTCAGAAATTCGGATGAAGATGTGGCTTCTATAGCAACTTTGGTTTTCACCCATGAGTCAACTCAGAAATTGAATGCAGGAGCAAAGAAGATACCGTAAATCTCAGCCATCGCTCATTTCTGGACTTGTGATTCACATTCACATGAGACTTGGTTAGCTTTCTTCGTCCTCTTTGACCTCGGTTCTGACATTTGCATTTTTCTTTACTCGATGTCGAGCTCAATGTTAGTGGAGATCGAGGATCCGATTGTGGCGAGCTCGTCGGAGCCTCGTCGGTCACCTTGGTCTTCTTTTGACATCGGTGGGATTTGTTCAGTGCTTCTTTGGCTGCCTCTGTCTTCTTTGACATCGGCGCTCAAATTCACTGTGAACAAACTAGTTAATAAAATAAAAGGAAAGGTTAGAACTCACTTCGGATCCGACGGTATCGTCGGCGTGCATACTCATCGTTGCGATGTTCCCGAAATGCCGAGGTTCAAGTGTGAATCGTTGAGAGCTTGAGTCGACACGCAAATCTGGCTCGTGCTCGATCGTGATTTCTGGTAGATCTGAGCAGATCGCCGTTGCGTCTTCAAATCGGCTCCGCGCAATGTCGGCCAGCATCTCTGCGCAAGAAAACGAGATCAACGTTCGTCAATCGTGAATCTTGGTTTCAACGGGAATCTTGACTTAGGTCCAATCGTGGACTCGTGCAAGAATCTCACAGGATTTGGTTGAGTCCGAAAATCTAAAGAAAATTTGTGTTCTTGAGCCAAATCGTGATTCCTGATTTGATCCTGAATCTGGATTCGATCCTTGATTTGATCCTTTCTCTTTCATCGTTGTAGCGATGTTGCGAACGTTCGACCAAAAATAGATCCAAACATCTCAGAACAGATGAAACGAAACTCGAGAAGCAAGTACTGGTTGAGATTCTAGATCTGACGGCCCTTTAGCCCCTTGGCCATGACTGGGGGACTACTGTTCCGGATACACCAAAAAATCCCACATTGCTTGGGAATCAAGGCCAAGGGGAGTTTATAAACATCCACATGCCTTAACCCACCGAGACACCTTTTAATGACAAAACCGTGAGGGCTCACATCACACGTGGCCCAAAGTGGACAATACCTCGAAAAACGATGTTGCGGGCTTGAGGTCGGAACATTGGCGCTAGAAGGAGGGCCTAAGCCACACATGAGGGCTGACGGCCCTTTAGCCCCTTGGCCTTGACTGGGGGGCTACTGTTCCGGATATACCAAAAAGTCTCACATTGATTGGGAATCAAGGCCAATGGGAGTTTATAAACACCCACATGCCTTAACCCACTGAGGCGCCTTTTAAGGACAAAACCATGAGGGCCCACATCACATGTGGCCCAAAGTGGACAATACATTGGAAAACGATGCTGCGGACTGAGGTCGGAACAACTACTAAGTAAAAAAAAATTGTATATAAAATATTTGTATATACTACTGAGTAAAAAAAATGGTGCCCCCCCCCCCAAAATGGGGCCCTGGGCGGTCAGCCATCCCGCCCATGCTCAGGGCCACCACTGCCTTGATTGAACAAGATCAATTGTCCATTGAATAGCATTATAAGAGGCCTAGGACTTCCCCTTCATATACCTATATAAAATATTTTTATACTAATAGTGCATAGAAATTAAACTAAAAAAATACAATTGGTTCAAAATAAAGATACATTACAATTATACAAGGAAACAATCGGTATATAACAAACAAAATTTAAGGGAGAAAAGAGAAAGGGGTAGTGAAGAAATAAAATATGTGCATCAGGTGGTGCAAGGGATCTGATTAAGGTGATTTTTTTTATTTTTAATTCAAGAAATCAATACTCTGAATAACTAATGGAACATATTTTGATGTTTAGGGTGAGTTTGATTTGCGAAAAATTAAGGGATTTGACAACACAAAAATATTTGTCTCGCGTTTGGTTTACAAAGTGGTCAAAGCATAGAATAAAAAAGTAGATAAGGGACTAGACAAAACTCTAAATTATTGTCCCCCACTAAATCATGAGACAACTTTTTGTCCATGGACAAACTAAGCAAAAGTCAAAAATATCATTCTCTATTTAATGCTAATAATAATTATGCTCTCTCTCTCTCTCTATATATATATATATATATATATATAACACTACGTTTCTCCTATATGTGTGTAATATATATAATATAATAATATACTTAATATATATAACATGATAAATTATAGATATATATTATTATACTTAGAATATTATTATATAATGCTTGATTATATATGTATACACACACACTAGTATATTAACCCGCGCGATGCACGAGTGAGATTTGAGGATTATCGAGTCACGTAAAAAATTAAATAGCCAAAAATATTTTCAAAAAAAGTAGAAAAAAGAGCATGGATGAGTTTCTAATACAAATAATAATATGATTTTAAGGTGAATTCATAGTAGAAATTAACAATAAAATCTAAATGACCGAATTCATGTCAGCAAATAAACTTTTATTGTTAAATATTAGACAAAACATGAAAAACATTCAAAGATAATGGAAAAAAAAAAGATACGTAGAAGTTTACTTTAGAGAAAGAATAAAATGACTGAATTTGTATTGCTTGTATTTATTCCTATATTGAAATTAAATAAAAAAAGAAAATGAGGGTAGAAATTGACTATCTTAAAATGAGAAAATAAAGACAAAAAAATAACAATGGAGACATAGGTATTTATTTTTGTTTCATGAATATGTTTATAGATTAAGTGATATTTTTAGTATGATTCTTTAGTTAACTTCAAATTGATTTAATTTAAATTCATACTTAATATTTGAATTCAAATTTATATGACAAAATAATAATAAGGATTGATTACACTAATTCAAAATCAGCAAGTCATTTAAAAGAAAATATTTATGATTTTGATAGCATTTATTAATTGTGATTTTGTAATAATTTTGATATTAAAACAATAATATAATAAATAAATAAATAAAATTATTTTAGGCGGAAAAAGAATGTCTGTAGTTTTGACACGTGGCATGGTCCCACGTGGCAAAACTTTATTTTATATATATAGGACATATCTAGTGAGAGGGTCTTTTTTACGTGAGAGTGAGATGAGCAAATCTAGGCCATACAAACCATACATAGATGGTCAAGATTAAAAGTTGGTTAGAATTTAAAAAAGTCACATGTCAACTTAAAAAAGTCACATGACTTTTTTGTTTTAATATTGACCATTCATGATTGGATCTAATGGCTATGATTTGCTCCTCTCACTCTCACATAAATAAGGCTCTCTCACTAGATATGTCCCTTATATATATAATGTTATATAATACAAAGGGTATTATAGTAAATTTAACATTATTTTGTTTGTGTTGTATATTGTACACCAATTAAAGTACAGGACAACTAATTGTCCTGTGACTTGACAGTTTGTCCTGTGTTGTTCTGTTTGTCTTGTCTTTTAATGCGAATCAAACACACCCTTATTGTTAGAAGTCCCACATGGAAGAATGAGATGGTCTAATTAGTGGTTATAAGTGGGGGGGCAACCCTCACCCTATGAGCTAACTTTTGGGGTTGAGTTAGGCCCAACCCAAATTCTAGTATGGTATCATAGCCTATCATAAATCCATTTGTTGGGTCACCCGTTATCGGGCTACTCAGGTCACACTCCAGCTGTCTAGTCCTGGCTTGAGGGGAGTGTGTTAGAAGTCACACATTGATGATTAGTGGTTATAAGTGGTGGGACAACCCTCACCCTATAAGCTAGCTTTTGGGAGTTGAGTTAGGCCGAACCCAAATGCTAATACTTATAGTGAAGCTGATTTTATTTATTTATTTTAGTTGATGTTTCTTTTGAATAATTAATGGAATGTCATTTTTTGACGCAATAATTAATGGAACATCGAAGGTAACATGCATTGAATATTCAAGGTAACATGCAGAGATCATAAAACCTGTCTTACGTTAAACACCCTCATCATATCAATCCATTACATCGTTGACAAGTCTTGTTCTTAAATCCATCTTTACTCATTGAAGAACAAGTCTTTTATACACTATTATTGATTGAATAACTTGATGTAGATTCTTTACTATTACACGAACCAAATTGAAAATAAACTAACAATTTCGTATCTAATTTAATAATTGAGATGTACTTATATTTTGAAAACATAACAACCAAATTGGGACTTATATAACATTTTTTCAGACTTCACCGCGGAAACTTTCAATGCAACAAAATTTCAGTGTTTATACAAAAAGTTAACTAACGAAACAACTGTGTCAAAACTTAACCCAGCCTTCCATCCACTAGCTACATAAGTAACGTAATACCAAAAAAAAAAAAAAAAAAAAGTGGAACTAATTTTCCATCTAACCATTTTTTACTTTGATTTTGTCGCCATAATTGCATATAATTCTTGCCCTATGTGTACGTAACATACAAAGATAAAAAATCTGCTGGAAGGAATTTGATACACGGAGGCAGAACACTCCTTGATCTAGGCATGAGCTGCTTCACAGTATAAATTATAAAACATCCCCAAAGGGAACCTGATTTGGTTAATGCAAAATGTTATTGGTGGTATGGTGCTGAAGTGGGGATCTTGCGAGAACCAGTCCCCTCCTGAGTGCCAGTGCCAACGGCCTTGTTGGATAACCTCCGCTTGTACCGTTTTAAAACAGACGCCAAATTTCCCCTCCCCTTTGGGAAAGCCACATCGCCAGCTGCAGTACCGGTACGTCCTTTCCTGCTAGAGATAGCAATTTCCACATCCTTAATTAGCTCAAGCAACGTTGATGCTGTAGTGTATTTGCCCCTGCCTGGTTTTGCAGTTGGTGGTAGCATCCCATTGGAAAGAGGGGGGCTTGATTTTTGCAGATGTGTCATCGGAACTTGAAGGCAAAAGCATGGAGCCAAAGGACTGCGAGGCTTAGAAAAAGCTGGATCGATGATGCCCTGCGTAAGATAAAACTAAACATAAAGGCCAGAGTACCAGAGAAAACTGAATGTACAAGTGAAGAAAAAGAAAAGACATGCTGAATGTATGACACATTGGATCAATTTATATGAAACAGCCAGCACTGGCATCCTTTTTATATGTACGTGAAGAGCACAGCTAAAATATAGGCATTCTGATTACTTGAGATAGCAAGCTCTTGAGATAATTTACCTGGAGGCGATTGAGCACATAGGTGTATTTCCCCCAAAGCTCTGGCCGGCTTTCCATAAGCGAGAGGTCAAGGATACGGTGGATACACCACACACCAAAGCTTATTATTAAATCTGATCTCCACACACATCCCTCTCCACAGTTAGGAACTGAGGAAACCAAAAAATTAGAGGAATTTCCCTCATTGTTTTTCATTGAAGAACCAGATTTCCTACCAGAAGGAAAATAATGAGTTTCACCCATATGAGTGACCTGATTCATCTCCCTAGCTTCAATTTCATAAACAAATTTCTCCCTTACTCGATCGATCAGATCCTCGTCAATTCCATCATCCTGTCTAAACAAGCAATCAGACCCCTCCAGTTTTAAGAGCTTCATAATGCAAAGTCTAACAGACTGAAGAAGTTTCCCCTCTGTATCCACAAATGTAGTTTCTTGAACAATTGCAATAGGTCTACTTCCTGCACCTTCCATTGCAACATTACGAATTTTATTAGCTACACCAAACTGCTCAAAAGGCTGTTTAGACCAGAGGGATCCAGCATCAAAACCAGAACTCAACTGTGAAGAGAGTGCCTCCGTGTAAATTTTTGATGGAGAGACTTCATCGAAGGCCAAATGAGCTACTGCTCCTGATCCAGAATTTGAATATAACGATGGTTCATAACATGTCCTACTAGCAAAAGAACCATATCCAACAGAACCATCCCGTGGAACATTTTTATCAGACACATAACCAGCTCTGTGGGGGATGGAGTATCCTGAAATGTCCGGCAAGCTGTGGTACTTCTTAGTGTTAACTGAATTGACTGTATTAGCTGTAGGTCCAGAGGAGCAAAAATCATAATAGGACCTCTCAGGTTGCAGTTGGCGATTTCTAGAGACAGCTACGTTTTCAAACCCAGGGGGATGGACCACACCTGAACCATTATGCAGCTTTTTTCCCAAAGCCAATGAAAGGGAATCCCTGTATTTTGTATTGCCTATGGAAGGGGATTTCAGTGATGACAACTGCATTGAACCATTTAAGTTATCAGAATTTCCATCTACAGCCCGGCTAAGACAGGATGCTGTCTGATAACCATGTATTGTAGCTGGCTGATAATTCCAAGCCTCGGATGAATGTAGATTGCGCACACTGGAATAGCGCCTCTCACCAGAATCAGCCTCGGATGAATGTAGATTGCGCACACTGGAATAACGCCTCTCACCAAAATCAGGGAGATTGAGGCTGGAATTCTGTACATATGCATCCAATAACTGCATAGGATTTGCGTGCATTGAGGAAGAACTCCTTTGAAGACCATATGAAGACTCTGAACTACTTTGCATCCTAGGGTGTGCGGAATAATCATACAGACCAGAGTTAATTGAAGTGTCGAAAGCTCTACCTCCCACAGATACCAAGTATTCAGAATAGTCCTTTCCACAAGCATCCACTTTCTGCAAGGAGCTGGTGGATCTTGAATCTACTCCCGCCAGTAAAACATCAATTTTCTTAGCCTTTGCTTCCTGGGTTGCTTGCCCATGGAAATCATAAAGTTGTCCCCAGAATTCATCAAGAATAGCAGCTAACTGACGTCTTGCCGCGCGTCCTAAGCCTTCTATTCTCGATAGACTTCCAAAACTACTCCCACCTTCATCACTTTTCCCACTAATACTCCTGAATGATGGAGGGCCATCTGATGTTGAAGCTAGGGCATTTGCCAAGACCGTTCTGGATGATTCTTCAGTTTCCCACGAGTCTCCATCATCATCATCCCTTTCAGCATTTGAATCTCCTTCAACTTCCACAGTCTTCTCAACTGGGGCACTTGTTTCCATTTTTATAGTTTTGCTGTCTTCCAATCTAGAATCAGAACTTTCATTAACTACAGTTGACACTGCCCCTGACTCTGATGTGGAAGCTGACGATGTAATAGAATGATTCTCCCTTACAGCATTCACCTGGGGATCAGGTTCCATTATGGTTTCAGGTAGATCAGGATGAAAACTTGCGAGCGATACATCTGAGTACTCCAAGGTCCTTGCTAAAACTGGTGTTGGTTCCTCTACCTCAACAGATGCATCTTCATGACACCCTATTTCAGTTAAATATGATTTTTCACCATCAACTGGCAGATTCGGTACCGTCTCTGGCTTACTCCAGCCCAACACCTGAGCATCTAATTGAACATTGGCAGATCTTAAAGGTGTGGCAGCTAACCAAAGCATCAAACATAATGATATAAAAGCAGCGGTAAGAAGAATTAAATATGAGACAGACACACCATTCCCCACATTCCATCTCAAATCACCCGCCCAATCACTATTGCCAAATATCATTTCTACCAGAAAGACAATATTCAATCCAAGCATCCCGATGAATATGATCAGTGCCAAAATTTCCACAAACTGGGAGATCTTGTGTGCACCCATTATTGATCTAGACATAGCAACTCGAAAAAGGGGAATCAGAGAAGATGGAAGTTGCAGAGCTACCAAAACCTGAGTGAATATAAGTAGCTGATACATCCCTTCAGCTCCTGAACTCCAGACGCAATAAAGGGCAGGCAGAACAGCAATCACTCTAATTGTCGCATAATGAAGCCAACCTGGAATATCCAGTTTTAGGAAACCATTCACTATTACTTCTCCGCCTAAACTCCATGTTAATGCTGTAGTTTGATTTGCAAGAAACAAAATAAGTAAAAAACCAAGCAGAGCTATTGGGCTACGCAACACCTGCAATAAGAATTTCAGAATTATATTTGTTCAGAATGTGTATGACAGACAGGATGCAGAAAAAATTTCTGATGTAAATCAATTATGTAGGAAAAGAAGACCTGTTCCATTGGTGACAGTGCATCCTGGAAAGTAAGCAAAACAGGACCTGTATTGTAGAACTCATTTGCTGATGTGGTCATCAGCATATTATTTACCAAATAAAGACCACTGAAAACGCATAAGATGGCCAAAAAATGGCGATGACACAATGCATCTTTAGAAATGTTTGTTGGTCCCTTATGCCACTGCAAAAAGAAAATGAAATTTTGAGATTGACAGACCTCAAAACTGCAACCAAATATGACAGATCGTGATGTGCAATTATTTCCATCTAGATGCATAGATGATGAAAAGTGTGTATGAGAAATGATCAGATCAGAGACAATATCTTATAAGAAAGCTCCACTTTGATCAAGAGATAGGCATATTTACTTATAAGAAACCTACTGGGGAACTAACACTAAATTCTATATGCAAAAGAAAATATCTGTAAAGGACTAACACTTTGAGAATCTTCCCATTTAAAATGTACCATTACCATGTACCAAGTTCATTTAATACCTTCCTCATAGTCATCATAGTCATGTAAGACACTGATAGAAACCAACTGGTATATTGCTGTAAAATGGAGATTACAATAGTATTATCTGGATATTCGATAGATCCAAAACTCTCCCAATACCTAATAGGCCCCTAAATCCATACAAAATGCCAAGATACCCTTCTCTAATCACTACTCCTTATTTATAGGCAACTAACTTCTATTCAGTTACATCTGGCGGTTATTCTTAATAAAAACTACCTTCTTTCTCCTAGTTACTCAACTAACCAACTCTTATTAGGCTACCAACAGAATATAGCCCAATAAGGCCCATATCTAACAATTACCCCCCCCCCAAAACTATCACCTTGTCCTCAAGGTGATTACTAGATAATAAAATCAGAAGCAATTACAAAGCTACTTTACATGCATTAAAAATGAAGTATTTGCACAATCCTGCAGCCCAGTTTCACCCACCCGAGTCCCACTGTTGGGAAGATAGACACCCAATCTCATTTTAAGTGCCAAACAACCATTGAAAACAGCCCGTATGATAAAAGGAAATCAACAAATATCACATTGTTGGACTTGGGCCCTTCCTCACTAACAAAAATTTCCACAGCAGGAGCTCGAACCTTGTCTCTATTAACCCACAAGTCAAGTGCTTCTCTTTTGCAGGAGGCCCATTTCTTTTCCTTCTTATATTGGGCTCGGCCCATTAGGTTACAAGATTGACCCAATCTCTAAAACTAAGACATTGACCAAGTCTTCTGCTTCTCCCCTCACACTGACCTCGTCTTCCGCGACTTCACTGTAAGCGTCTCTTCAGCCTCTGCACGACGAACGACGTTCGAAGGTGCTGTTGCCGACGACCCATTCTCCTCTTCTTCCTCCTGAGTCGCATGTGTCATTGCGCGATTATCCTTGTTTGGCGGTTCAGATGGCGGTCGCGAGACCCATCCCTCTAAGCTTGATGTTTTCGCTGCCCAAAGGTTCTGTAATTCCACGGGCTTTGCAGCAGTTGCTGTGCGACGGTGATCCCTCCTTGATTCGTCCACCAGACTCATAACAACCACCATTCGAGTACCACCATCTGGTGGTTTTGGTGGTAGAAGCACAACCAACATGCAAGAATTCCCCTTTCTCTTCTCAGCCGCTACCCCCTCTTCCTTGCTACTGAAATTCACATCGGGTGGTCCTTCCTTTAATGTCAGTCAGGTTTGTTTCCTTTTCCTTTGTTGCTTGCCCACCTTCAATTTCTCCTTTGCCATCACAATTCTTCCTTGGGGGTCGCGATTCCATTCTTGCTTTCTTGCGACTTCCGTTCCAGATTATGTTCCTCTGCTTCTTTCTTCGCCTCTCCCTTGTTTCGTTGCCCATCATCTTCAGTGCTCACTCAATGTTCTGTTTGGACCAATTCTGTAAATTGCACCACTCTGTCTTCACCCTCTTTTCTTTCTAATTCTGTTTCTTGATTTCCTGTCCTTCATCTTCCTCTTTCTTTTCTCGTTCCAGCAATTCTTACACTTTTTCTGGGTGTTGTTCTTTCTTTTCTGATTCTTCTTCTTTGCCGAATTGGTTCTTCTTCCACAGAATCTTGAAAATATTTACAAATTCTGGTTTGAATTTTATGAGCAGATCCTTCTGAAACTTGAAGAACTCCATATTCTGGTTGGTTTTTCTCCAAGAAAAGAACCAACTGTAAGCTTCTCCATCAAACCCCAATGGAACGAATGATAGAAAGCTTCCCTCCTGAAATCCTATGCCTTCAAGATACTGACAGAATTGGATCAACCACTAGTAAGCATCCCCGCTGCCGTTGAATATTGGCATGCCCATATACCGTGAATTTCTCCCTGGATCTGAACTGCTCTGATACCAGTGATAGAAACCAACTGGTATATTGCTGTAAAATGGAGATTACAATAGTATTCTCTGGATATTCAAGAGATCCAGAACTCTCCCAATGCCTAATAGGCCCCTAAATCCATACAAAATGCCAAGATACCCTTCTCTAATCACTACTCCCTATTTATAGGCAACTAACTTCTATTCTAACTGCTCATAGCAGTTACATCTGGCGGTTATTCTTAATAAAAACTACCTTCTTTCTCCTAGTTACTTAACTAACCAACTCTTATTAGGCTACCAACAGAATATAGCCCATTAAGGCCCATATCTAACAATACTAGGCCCATATCTAACAGACACCGGGTCTAAAAGTTCTATTAAAATATTTACCGAAGACCCTTTATAAATATACAGGCTCCCATACAAGTAACATAGTTTAGATGAAGCATATATTATCAAAGAGAAACTATTAGTTACTATTCCTTCTCTTAGAATCAGGCCAGCCTGACTATTAGATAAATCGAACTACTCCAAAACATTTACTAGCCAACTATTGAAAGATACATTTCCCCCAACAACAATATCTAGTAAAAGAATACTAACTTTATGTTCTACATGAAATCCCATTTTAAAACAATCCCTGCTTCATGTCTGCCAATGAGCCAACTTCCAAGCACGTATTATCAAATTACCAATCTAAAGCGCTAGTATAACTGCCCTTATTCCATAAGGGCAATTGCAAGAATAACTATAACCTGCAATAACTTAAGACAAAACATGCAATTAATGAAACAACCAAAAGAAACCACAATTTACTTGTATAGCTTTTGAGGCAGGAGAAAAGCATGTTTTGGTTTCGACCATTCAAATATGCAAGTGTTCAAATAAACAATTACATTAGATAAAGCAATGATCTGATGATGTAAGAGTAGAGAGACAAAGTCCAAAGAACCACACTCAATACAAATTTTTTGAAACAAGTACACAAAAACAAGTTAGAATAAATTACAAAGCTTAGCTTTCTAGAAAAAAGAGGAAATTAATGGCCAGTACAGCTCAAAATCCTTGTCAACTTTATCATAGGATTTATTGAAAATAATAAACTCCAGCAGCAAGGCAATTGTCCATGCAAGCCTGCTAATTTCTTACAAGAGGCAGACATTTCATCTTTACGAGCAAGCAAAACATGAGGTGCAAATACATCCACAAGCATATAAAAGATATTTCCTTGGCAGCATGCCATAGATCCAGACATTTCACTACATATGCATAAAGGTAAGTTTAGAATGAGAGGAAAAAATACCTGTACAATAGAGGAATGAAGGTAGAAGTTGTGAGGCATAAGAGTTGCTCCTAGAAGACTCATTAGCATAAATGCACTCTCCCCACTAAACTTTATTAGTATTCCATTCATGGAAAGTGGAATTTCCGATTGATTGATGAGTAGTCCAAGTATAAAAGAAAGCAATACAAAACCTGCCACAAACTGGCCTAGGAGTTTTGCCTTCTCAATGTCCTAGGCAAAGGCAATATAGTAAGTACAGTGTTGATCAACAGAGGATGATGAATAAGTGAAGAATTATACTTACAAGAAGGACAGCAAGAAGTATATGAAAAACAGCACCAGTGGCAGTTAAAAAGACACAAGTGAACAAGTCCCACCCAAAGATAAGATTTAATCCTTGCGCCATGCCCAAAATCTTGCAAAACAGTTTACAACATAGCTTCAAGTCAAAACAAATTTGGCAAATAGCAGATGAACATAGTAGATCAAATTCAGTGGCAAAGAGCCAGCCAAATACATAAGGTTAATCAAGAGTAAGAGTATTACCATGTTAAGATCTAGCATAATCACTGAAAGTTCTGTTTGAATTCCAAGGAGCATGCATGTCCATGTATCATACTCATCACGGCAAATCTTTGAAGAAACAATGTGAAATTAGTCTATAAACAAAACACACTAATTAAGTGTATTCATAAAGTTTTATCTAAGCTTGCTCATGAAAGCATCATATGTCAGCCTGTGTCTGCGTGAGCTTGAAGCAGAAATACAGAAAAGATAGAAACTTGCTATAAACTCAGTAATCAACTCAACAAACAGATTGAAGAGAAGACCATTCAACGTGGCTCACAACCACCACAATTGGACTAATGTCAACAGTTTCAGAAAAATACTATATATCTCCACGTTTTTCTCTCTGCCAGCTTCACAACCGTTACACAATGGAGGAAGAATTAAAAAGGAAAAAAGGGGAGCATAAGAAAGAAACATGGGGAGGAAAGGGATAATCTCGTTCCTTTTATTTAATTGTTCTTTTAAGATGGAAGAAACAAGAACATCAAAAGGCAAATGCAATTTCCAAGTCGATATAAACTTCCAACTTAGCCCGTCAAAACACAATTGTATTAACAAAATGTACTTTCAGAAGATTGAAATGACCAACAATGAATTTTTGTTGAACCCAAATAATGATATCTTTTTACAGAAAGCAGAGAAACAAAAAGCATTTTTCTTTTGGGCTAATTTCCTCTTGATAAGTGACTTCTTCTCAATAGCCCTCCATCTTTCAATTTCCTAATATCAACTGCCTATTTGACAAATGAAAAAATGACTAGGGCGCCATCCCCTCACCCTAAATTTTCAACAAAAAAAAAAGCTAAAAAAAAGCTAAATCAAATAGATAGGTTTTTTGGGGTTGTTTTTTTTTTGGGGGGGGGGGGGGATTAAAAACAGTTCAGACTGTAAGAGCTTTTCAAATATAACAATCTTACTACATCAACTGTATAAATCCCTGAAGAGGAAGACACAATACCTGAGCAAGATCTCTTCCTGTGATTACACCAATCCTTGCAGATATGTACTGACAAAAGATAGCAGCAAAATTGAAAATAAGCGCGAAAGCCATCAGATCAAAACCAAACCTTGCACCACCTTCAACAGCTGCCACCCACTTTCCAGGGTCAACATATCCTATAGAAATCAAAAGCATGGGTACAACAGCTGGAAGTGACTGGCTAAAAAAGCCAGGAGGGTGGTTAGTACTCAATGTCTCTGCCTCCATTTTATTCTTTGGCTGTTTAGTACTCAATGTCTCTGCTTCCATTTTACTCTTTGATACCATGCCACCAAGGATAAGACCCGGAAAAATATGATACTCAGACGAACACTTTGAAGTAGCTAAAACTTTGAATGGCCTATAGATAATTGTACAAGTGAATCTTAAGATTCTTGACTATATTTCTATCAAAAGATTCTATATATTACATGCCAATCGTAGATATGTTACCAGCTACAAATTTAAACTATAATTAGCAAACTGATAAAAGGACTTGCAATTTGCAAACAATTTTACAAAAAGCATATCCCTATAATACCAGCAGCCATCCTACGATAACCTCAACCATTAACTGCGATCATCAGATACAAATCTGATGTTTTCAATCGAGTCAACCTATATGCCATCACAAAATCTTTTCACAACACCCCGACAAGCTATTTCATTAATCTCCTAAACATGACTGAAAATCAATCCAATTGAAGCCAAGCTTCAAATAGAGCTAAGGCACTTCCCTCCTCGGACTTCTCAAATCCTGCATCAAATTGATGAATGTAACAACATCAGTATCAAAATAAAAACAGAACAAGAAAACAGAGGAATGCTTTCAGCATTTAAGAAGTCACTATTATCGCGATTAGATTGCAGTTAATACTCGAAAATGGAAATCAAAGATGAACACTGATGCTTTTGAGTTTGACCCCGAACAAGTCTATATGAAACTCCCCTCCCAATAAAAAAAACATATATATATATATAATAAAACGCCTCTAGAAATCCTGAGAATCAGAGCAATAAATCTTACAGCATCAGAGGGAGTTAAAAAAAAAAAAGTTAAAACAGAGATTAAATCCACGTAGACAATAATCACGGAGGCAGCATAAGACAAGTGGCGAAACATGATTCAGCTCTGAGACAGAAAACAAAAGGAAGAAGAAAAAGGAAACGTAGTTGCAGAAGAAAGAAAGTAAAACCCTTAACCCTACAGTGAAAAAAAAAGTTCAAGTAACACAGATAACAGAGGCAATGAAAAACGTTATCGTGGATCTGGTATGAAGAAGGAAAAGAACATTTGCACGAATTTCAAGGACGATGATGATGATGACAGGGGGGATTTCATTACCGTACAATTAGGGTTCTGTAATCTTTAGCCTCTCTTCTCTTCCACTTCAACTCCTGTGAAGTAGATCTCACAACTCCGAATAACCCCACGGAACCATCAACCATGCCTAGATAATAATAAAAATAATAACGATAATAATATTTTGATTTTTATATTGATAATATCCTTTATCCGTACGTATGAGGGGGGAGAGAGAGGGGGGATGAAAGATATTCTGGGAAAGTAAACCGAAAGGAGAGAGAAAAAAATGAAAAGTATGGGTGGGGGTTTCGAGATGAAGAGGGAGAGAGTGTTTACTTTAAAAAAAAGACAGTTATGGTTTTCTATATTTCGTCTTTTTAAAATTTCATTTTATAGCTAGTTGATTGTTGGTTTTTTTCTTTTTGAAGGAAGAAAAAAATTATATTCATCCGCCGTTTTTCTTTCCCTATTGGGGTCTCTCCATTGGCGACAATTTAAGACATTATCGTTCAGAAATATTCTGTCCAAAGGAAAGCATAGAGATAATAATGTATGCAGCCTTGCCAAGCTGTATCAAGCAAATCTATGAAGTGTCCGCAAGTAATAAATGGCAATATACTTCGTTGTTAAGACAGTTCTCCAGCATTTGGTAGAACTCTTGTTTGGATTTCTACTCTCCTCTTGGGGATGACAATGTGTATATAATGTAAAAATTACTTTTTTTTACAGTAATCAAACTTAATTCAATAATTAGAAAAAAGATCTATACACCCAAATTGAACATAATAAATTAAGCTTTTTCGTTTAGACGAGATATATCTTTGTTGTTCCTTCTTAACCAATTACAACTTTTGTGAAAGGTACATTGCCTTTAGGCTATAGAGGAGAAAGAATGGTGATAAAATAAGGGGAGATAAGGATGAGAGAGAACAAATCAAAGAGAGAGAGACAGAGAGAAAGGCATGTGACTTTCTCGCAAAAATTGTAGGTGATCCTTCACCAATTCCCCGACCCTTGACATTTCACTTGAATAAACTATATCATTAGACTAGTTGGGTTGTATCTTTTATTGTGGTTTAAAATAAAATCAGTTATGTATAAAAAAAAATTACCAAACACTTTTTAATTTAGGAATAGTTTTCAAGTTAAAAAAATCCACATATTTCTGAACAATTTTAAATTTTTTACTTTAATTTCATAAAGTAACTTTCAAATATAAAAAAAAAGCGAAAATACTATATAAGAATTGTCAAAATCAAGACGCAATTGAGATGGAGCATTCAACCATGCTCGGAAGGACTAAGCTGCCGCAAGGAGTGCTAGGACTCAACCTGGATACAACATTTTTCCAAGACCATAATCTTAGAGTTGTGGACCGATGTCTGCGTGAGGAAAAAAGGAGAGTTCATTATGGCCCAAACAGAATGGTTTGCATCCGGGGTCGGCCTAAGCCTCAAGCTCCTAAAGTATGTGTTTTACACTACAAGAATATTTGTCATTTCTTAAGGCTTTTAGGCAATGCCAAAAAACCGTAGGAAATGACAAAATTTTTGAGGATCCACCGAAGGCCACGTAGCTGTAGATTATTCATTGGTAGAAAACGGTTTTCGAAGGCTAAATTTGAAAAACCTTAGGAAATTTCCGAGGGGCTCAAAGCTCTAGAAAAGCCCAGGTAATTTCCTAGGGCTCAGAGCCCTTGAAAATTTTCTAGGACCTTGCCCCTAAGTAATTGCAGCAAAATTAATTAAAAAAATACTTTATTTAGAAGCAAGGTTTTAATAAAATTTTATTTTATTTAATTTAATTAATAAAAATTAAATTTAATTATTTACAAAATTAAACAAATTCAATTAAATCCTAATTGAAATTTAAAATAAAATTACTTAATCGAAATTTACAAAAAAATTTACAAATTACTGAATTGATATTTAAAATTAAAAATACAAAAAAGAAAAAGAAAATTACAAACAGAAAACAAAAAATACAACAAAAATTACAAAAAAAATCAGAAAAATAAAATACAAAACAGTGAAGTGGAAGAGGAAGAGGGTAGTGGTTGCGATGTCCGTAGGGGGCAGTGGAGAGTGGTGGTTGGAAGGTGGAGTGGGTGGTGGATGAGTGAGAGAGAGAGAGAGAGAGAGAGAGAGAGAGGTCGAATCCGAATGGGGGGTGGAAGAGGAGTAGTGTTTGGAAAGGAAGTTGTTGGTGGCGGAACTGATTTTGGGAGAAGTCGTAGATGTTGGGTTTTCTGAAAGGTTGTCGCAGAGAGTTATGAGAGATGTGCGGCTTGAGATGGAAGTGTCGGAGGAGAGTCTGAAGCCGGTTGAGCCCTTATTGGCTTACGAGGTGGACATGTGGTCGGAGAAAGATGGGGTGTCAGGGAGGGATGAACGAGTGGGTCTCTGTGATGATGATGTTGTTCTTGTTGTTCTTGGGGAAGTAGCTTTAAATTATATGCGAAGGAAAATGGGGATGGGGAGTGTGAGGGGTCAACTGGGGTTTGAAGATTCAACGGTTAAAAAAAAAATTGGTTTAAAACCAAGGGCCTGCCCCTCGGTGTGTGCTAATATTAAAAAAAAAAAAGAGTCGTTGAGGCATCCCGAGGGCCCAATCTCTCGGTTTTTTTTAAATTTTTTTGGACCGGCTGTTTCCGAGGGGTCTAACCGTAGGAACAGCCAATTTTTTTTAAAAAAAAAAAGGAGTCAGACAGCTTTTTGACTTAAATTTTTCGAGGTTTTTTTTTTTAAAAGCCCTAAGAATTTTTTATATAGGTTTTTTCTTACTACTTTGGCCTTGTGTAATTTCCTGGAGTCATAAGCTCAAGGTATTTTTTTTTGTAGAAAATACTAGACATTCTTGTAGTGTTAGGCCTCTCAAAATATAAACATATGTTTAGGCCTCACAAATATATATATATATATATATATATATATATATATATATTGGGTGATCCGGCGATGACAGCAAAGTTCCCGATCTCAAAATAAAGAAAGTATTGGGCCTATAAAATAAAGAAAGTATGTGAAAGAGGTCTCAAATTAATAAGTCCAAATAGATTTCAAAATAAACCTAACTCTATTGTTACAATTACAAACTACATTAACTTTAACTTAATAAAAAAAGTTTTGAAGCCTCACAAATATAACTTATTTACTATTGATGCCTCTTTCATTACCATTATTTTATGCTTTTAGGTATGGTTGTAACGAGTTTGCTTTAGGCTTCAGAAAGTGTTGGGTCGGTCCTGTTTGCACCTCAACTACAGGTCTGAGATGGTGAGCCTATTGTTAACTCTAAAATGGGCTGTAAGTATTAGTTTAAGTAGGGTGACTTTTGAATTAGATTGCAAAGTGGTAGTAGATACTCACTCCCTCTGTTACTTTTTATAAGCCCCTTTTAGAAAAAAAAATTGTAACTCATTATAAGCTCATTTTCAAATTATAAGATACATTAATTATTCTTTTTCAAAAATACCCTTAATTAATACAAAATCTAAGAGATGCATTAATTAATTAAAAGTATGATTTATAATAAATGAAGGATAAATTTGGAAAAACATACACATTATAGACAAATTTAATTATGCTATTTACTTTTCTTAGTATGTGTTTTTTATCTAAAAGGGCTTATAAAAAATAACCGAGGGAATAGTATTCTATTGCCTAAAGATGATTCCACTGAGCTTGGAGAAATTATTTCTCAGCGCCATCAATTTCTGTCTAAAATGCGTAGCTGTAAGGTTTAGTTTGTCTGAAGACAAACAAATATGACAGCAGAGTTAGCTAGAGTGGCTATATATTTAGTTAGTCCCCACACTTAATTCTATTCCTTCTTGTATTTTGGATTCCATTAACAATGAAGTAAGTTTAATTATTCTTATAAAAAATGAATTGTCAATTCTGTGTCCACACTTCAATGTAATACCAACTTCACCAATAAAAGCAATCTAAATCTGATACGTTCTTCCTGTTGGGTATTGCTGAGAATGCGTTTTATGGTTGTGCCGTAGATGTATTTATTTACATTTATATTTATATATACATTCTTTATTTAAATAGAACAATATAGACTCTTTACTAATAATTGAAGATACAAAAGTCAAAATGGTGGTTGTCGTGCCAGAAAGGGCACTCAAACTAGTCATGGTCAAATTTAATATTTTTATGTGATTTTTTCATGCATGAGGATAAATAAATAAAAGAAAAATAAATACCCTGCACATACTTTCATAATTTTTATTCATTTTTTGGTTAATAAATATAAGACTTACACTGTATTTTTGCCAAATGCCAATGAATATGCGAGAAAAGAAAAGCAAATAGACAAAAATAATGGGAAAACAATCTGTTCACTAGTTTTTTTTTAAAAAAAAAAGCTAAAAACTTTATATGAAAAATGTTAAAATATGTGTTTATCCCACTTTTTTTTTTAGTCTTTTTAAATAATTTATTCGATTTTATCACTGTAATATCTTTTTCATTTTGATATTCATTATTTTGTTTTCCTCCTTATAATATACCTTTTTCTTATTTTAGTCCGAGTAGTATTATACTTTTTTTCCCGTTTTACATCCTATGATATATATACTTTTTTTTTTGTTTTGGTCTCTAATATACAATTAAATATGAACTAATTATTACAAGGACTTAAAAAAAAGGATCCACAAAAATAATTTTAAAATGACTAAACGAAAAAGTGAATATAACCAAAAACATATATTTAAACCTAAAAAAGGATAAAAACTTAAACGAGCAAAATGCTAAAAACACGGAGGATGCAGGAAATTTACGTAATGGTCGTGGAGGAATCCTTTCTCATACACAATGAAAAAAAATGATATATTGATAAAAAAAAAAATGTCTCTTTCTCAGTATCATCCTAATTTTTTTTTCGCATTTTACTTTTATTTAACAGTATTTATGTTGTTACATATATGCACACACACTTTTTCTTATTTTTCACTTTATACACAATCAAATAAAATGTGAGAAAAATTTTAACTTTCTTTTTTATTTTCTTTCTTATCGAACTGTTAAAATATTATTTCATTTTGTATTATTTTTTCTTTCATTTACTTTTCTCCTATTTTCTTCTCAAAAAAGCATAGTTGACAAACATAGTCTGGTACACTTTATAATAGTAATATAATAGTTGCATTAATTTATTTTGCATACATAGTTTACAATATTTTTACTATGAAAATTTAAAATAGAAAACTAATTTAAACTTAACATATTCAATATTTATCTATTAATCTTGAAAACTAAAATAATATATAACATTAAAAAATAACCTATGCAAAATGACAATAAAATACTTTTTTTTTTACTGGATGAAGTCGATTACATGGATCAAATGACACCATAAGTCATAACCATATCATGTCGTGAGTCATTTAAATATAGATCATTTAACTCTGAAAGTTTGGTGGCATACAATGCCCAATACTTAATTTTTTTCTCCTTCCCATTGCAGCTCTAAATAGAAGAATAGTTTTAAATGATCCCAACCCAATACATTATGAGCAAATCATTCCCACTCCAAAATAGTACAAAAAAAAATTGAAATAACACCTGCAAACGAATAGTTATATTAACACCCTAAACTAAAACGAGAATATTTGAAGTATTTTGCGGTTACTATCATACGTTAATGTAAAAGATGCATTTTAATTGAAAAACTAGTTTCAAAATAAAGGAAACTGTAAAGTATCATACCTTGGAATCTTGAACTTCAACAAGCAAACCATCTCCAAGACTATCTGGAAAACTGTAAAGTAGTCAAAAACATATGCAATCAGTATAATCATGAAAGATTAGAAAGACCAAAAAACACATGGACTTCACTAGAAGAACCTGAGATTAAGAACATGAAGGGAGAAGGAAGAGGACACTGAAGTTTCTTTCTAAAGTGGGGTTAGAGCAGTCACAAGCGACCTAGCATTTGGTCTCTCACGAGGTTCGTATTGTAACCATCGTGAAGCTAATCTCACTAATTCAGTTCCATCATCATTTGAAAAATGACCTACCAAAACATGAGTCCATCAACAACAATTTTTTTTTTGCATTGTATAAAAAGGTCAAGTGCCTGAACTTAAAGGGATTATGGTACTTATTTATTTATGGATTTTACAAAGTCTATGACTATTTTAAGCCAAATAATCGTAGGATGTTACTGCAAATCAAGTAAAATTCAAACATAAAGTATCAACATTCAACATATTAAAGATTTACTGGACAAAATACCACCTAAAATTAAAATGAAGACAAGAAACAGAAAGGAGGGAGCATACATGACTGCGTGGGATACATTTTCCACTCGAAAGATCAAGCAATAGAGTGCCAGAGCTATAAACTTTCAGGGGCGACTCTACCTGCCCAATTTCAATTAGATCTTACCTCAGCTAGGAAATTGAATAAACCAGAATGCACAGAATCGCCAAAAAAATTCAATAGTCCAAGAAAAAATAATAACAAAGATAAAAAAAAACTATATTTATGTTGATTTAATCATTTATTACTTTTCCTCAAGTATTCCAGATGAGTGAAGGTTAAATTTGTGCTATAGCTTCTTCCACCTTTACTATTTTTCATGAGCCCAAAACAAGAGTCTAGGGTTGCCTTCTTGTCCACCATTGATACCATGTAAGAGATAGTTGATACCCTGTTATCAAAGTTAAAGTACCTGATCAAACAAAACTCTATAAGCATTAAGATAATGGTACAAATGCCTTCCTTTGTTGCTGCAATATTCCAAGGCTTGTGCTAAAAACAAGGCCACCCTTAGCCTCATTGCCCATTTCATGGGTTGGGTCCTCCCCTATCAGGGCTCTTAAGAAATTGAACCAGATGCAGAAATCATTTTGAGAGGAAATGAAAGAAATAATTGCATAAGAGAATTTGAATAATTGTGAGGAATTCTATATATTCAGAAAGCTTAAAATTACAAGAGAACTATTCATATGTATTTATAGGAAATAAGTGGATGTACCAAAGTTAAACTAGATCCTATCTTATTCTATATTTCTACTGCATTCAGTTGGAAATGGAGGGAATTGCTGAATCGGTTCCAACAGCATCTGATTGCTTGTGTGGCAATCCGTGTGAATGAGTAGCTCCTTGCTTCTTGTCCATTGGATTGATTATATTAGTAATGGTTGGATGTAGTATGTTTAACACCCCCTCGCAAGCTGGAGCATGGTATAAGTCAAGCATGCCAAGCTTGGAAATGAAAGGAATGAAGTTGGAAGGAGTGAGAGCTTTGGTGAAGAAATCTGCCAGTTGTTCCTTAGAAGATATGGGCAGCAAGCGCAGAACCCCTTTTTGGACTTTATCTCGAACTAAATGGCAATCAATCTCCAAGTGCTTTGTACGTTCATGGAATACTGGATTAGAGGCAATGTGAATTGCACTTCTATTGTCACAATACAAGACAGGTGGCCGAGTGGTATGAACTTGTAAATCTCTTAGTAAATAAAGTAACCACTGCAGTTCACAAGTGGCAGTGGACAGTGCTCGGTACTCAGCTTCTGAGGAGGACCGTGACACGGTTTGTTGCTTCTTGGCACGCCAGGAAATTAAGGAGGAACCCAGAAAGAAGCAGTAGCCTGAGATTGATCGTCTAGTGTCAAGGCATCCAGCCCAGTCCGCATCAGAATAACCAAGAATTTGCAGCTCAGAGGATCTAGGAAACAGAATGCCAAGACCTGGATTGCCTTTGAGATATCGAACAACTCTGCAGGCAGCATGGTAATGTGTCATTGTAGGTTTATTCAAGAATTGGCTAAGTTGTTGAATGGCAAATGTGATATCAGGCCGAGTGGTAGTGAGGTAGAGGAGCCTGCCGATTAATCTTCTGTAAGAGGGCACATCTTCATATAATGCAGCAGTATCTTGATGCAGTTTCACAGAAACATCAAGAGGAGTTTTGGCAGGTTTGGAGCCGAGGAAACCTGAATCATTTAGGAGGTCTAAGCAGTATTTTCGTTGACAAACAGAAATTCCCAGTTTGGAATGAGCCACTTCTAAGCCAAGGAAGTACTTTAGAACTCCCAAGTCCTTGATTTTGAAAGAAGTATCCAAAATAGATTTGATTCTGCTGAATTCTGTTAAAGAATTACCTGCCAAAATTATATCATCTACATAGACAAGGAGAACAGTAAAGTCAGGTCCATTGGCAAGAGTAAACAATGAATAGTCAGCAGAACTTTGTTTATATCCTTCCTTTAACAAGAGAGATGTCAATTTCTCGTACCACTTGCGGCTGGCCTGTTTAAGGCCATATAGAGACTTCAACAACTTACACACTTGATTAGGCTTGGCACAATGAACACCTTGAGGAACTACCATATACACATCTTCTTCTAATTCTCCATGAAGGAAGGCATTATTCACGTCCAATTGATGAAGATGCCACTGCTTAACAGAGGCAAGAGCAAGAAGTGTCCGAACTGTAGTGAGTTTTGCTACAGGAGAAAATGTGTCAAAGAAATCCAATCCCTCTACTTGATTATAACCTTTAGCCACCAATCTAGCTTTATACCTCTCTATAGTGCCATCAGCCTTATGCTTGATCTTGTAGACCCATTTGTTTCCAATTGGTTTCACATTGGGAGGTAAATCTACAAGAATCCAAGTGCCATTCTTTGCTAAAGCTTCTAACTCAGATTTCATAGCATTGTTCCAGCATTCATGTCTGTTTGCCTCTTGATAGCTCTTAGGCTCAATGGTTTGAGAAATGGAAACAGAAAAAACAGAATGGGAAGGGGAGAGTTTTGAAAAGGAATGAAATGAAGATATTGGATAAGGTGTGCTAGATTTACCTGAAGAAGTTGCTTCTGCTGAGATGGATGAAAGATTACACACATAGTCTGCAAGGTGGCTTGGCTGATGCCTTTGTCGAGTAGAATGTCTCACAGGAGCAGAAACAGGTGCTGTTGGACCAGAAACAGGTGGATCTGTGGAAGATTTTGTGGGTGTAGGTGCTGTGAGAGGAATGATTGATGCAGGTATCTCTGCAGGTGCAGAGTTATTGTTTTTAAAATTTGTGTTTGTGGATGAATCATGATGTAAAGGAGAATGATATTCCCAAGTGGAGATAGTTGTATTGGATTTATATGGCATGATATGCTCATGATGAATGACATTTCTAGAAATTAGAATTTCTTTGTTATTGAGATCCAATAGAACAACACCTTTTACTCCATTCTTATAACCTAAGAAAATGCATTTTCTTGCTCTAGGTGATAATTTTGTTCTGTGATTTTGGAGAGTGGATGCATATGCAAGTGAACCAAAAACTTTTAACTCATGTAAATCAGGTAATGCTTTGTTTAGAAGGAAATATGGGGATTTATTTTGCAAAATGGGACTAGGAACCCGATTAATTATAAAGACTGCATGAAGCACAGCATAGGACCAATAAGATTTAGGTAACTTTGATTGAAACAAAAGTGCTCTTCCTACATTTAAAATGTGTTGATGTTTCCTTTCTACTCTTCCATTTTGTTGTGGAGTTTCCACACAACTTCTTTGATGAACTATGCCTTTTGATGCATAAAAATCTGGTATTAAGAACTCTGGACCATTGTCAGTTCTAACAACCTTGACTCTTGTATTTTTTTGATTTTCAATTAGTTCAATGAAATTTTTCACATGCTGTCTTGCTTCTGCCTTAGACTTCATTAAAATGATCCAAGTGTACCTGCTGTAATCATCTACAGCAGTCAAAAAATAAGTGTATCCATGGATAGATTGAATTGCAATGGGTCCCCAAATGTCAAAATGAACAAGTTCAAAACATTGTTTAGTTTTATTAGAACTCAAACTATATGGTAATCTTTTATGTTTTGCCAAATGGCATACATCACAGACTGCTTTTGGATCAACAACAACAAAAGGAAATTCTGAATTTAAAGAAATCATTCTAGAAATGGATAGGTGTCCTAGTCTAAAATGCCATAGAGCATTTTGAGGTAAGGTTTCAGCTCCAACAGCAACTGTCTCCACATGTGAAGCATGACTATTCTTAGCCCCAATGACTAAGTGAAATAATCCTTCAAACTTCTCACCCGAACCAATCATCTTCAATGAATTCTGATCCTGTATGAGACAGTTAGAATCATTAAAGGATACTGTGCAATTTAAAGAACCACACAGTTTAGAAACGGAAATCAAGTTCAATGAAAAATTAGGCACATAAAGTACATTAGTTATGCTAAAACCAGGAGAAAAAGTTACAGTTCCAGCATACTTAGCAATTGTAGAATTTCCATTTGGTAACCTGATGTTTATAGGTTTTATTTCATTATAAGAATCAAAGCATTTCAAAGATCCACAAATATGATCACTAGCTCCTGAATCTATGATCCAGGAACCAACAGAGAAAGTATTAAAAGAAGTTGAAATGAAAATTCTACCTGTCCCGGAATTCTCTTTTGGTGTATGACCAAATTGAGCATAAGAGCTGACCTGATTTGCAACAGAATTTGATTGCTGTTCAATGCTAGAACCCTGAATTAAACTCAGCAGTTTATCATACTGTTCCTGTGTGAAATTAAGTGCAACAGGCCTCGAGTCACCACTCATAGAGGCAGTGTCCTTTTGATCATAACTGTCAACTGCAGCATTGTTTGCTGCAGAATTTGAACTCTTCTGCAAGTGAGGAGGAAAACCATGCTTCTTCCAACATGTTTCAATCGTGTGTCCTGTTCTTCCACAATAAGTACAAACTCTATTTCCAGGTTTGAATCCAGATCCATAAGATCCAGAAGATCCTGAAGATCCAGGGGCTTGTGCATATCCTTTTCCTCTACCTTGTGACCTTTTATACTCAACAGCATTTACTAAAGCTTTGCTATCATCATTATTTACAAAATTTCCTTGTCTTTCATGTTGAATAACCATAGAGAAAATTTTATTCATGCTAGGTAATGGCTCCATAAGAAGGATTTGTGACTTCACAACAGAAAAATTATCATTCAAACCGGTTAAAAAACGAATAGCATAATTCAGATCATGATTCTTCCTAGCATTTCTCATAGCAGCACATGAACACTTAGTAGGACAACTACAAGCTGGTATTGGCATGTAAATTTCTAATTCCTCCCATAGTATCTTCAATTCTGAATAAAATTCAGTAACAGTTGAATTACCTTGCTTAAGACCATAAATCTCCTGCTGTAGTTCTGAAATTCGAATCAAATCGCCTTGAGAGAAACGCTCCCTCAGATCATTCCACACATCAATTGCATTTTCTAGAAACACAATGCTTTGCCCGATTGAATCAGCAACTGAGTTCATGATCCATGAATGAACCAGCATGTTGCACCTACTCCAAGCCCTGTAAGTAGGATCAAAAGTATCAACAGGAACAGGAATATTTCCATCTACAAACTCAAATTTATTTTTCGCGCCAAGAGCTCGTCTCATTGATCGAGCCCAGGCATGGTAATTGGATCCATTCAACGCAGGTGTAACTGTCACCGATGAAGGACCATCACCAGGATGAACGAAATATGGACTTGCTTGATTCAAGCAAGGATCTGTGGGTTGAACCACATTGTTAGTTGCATTGACATTGGAACCTCGCGCCATCAGAGTTGCAACGGATCAGAGCATTAACGCTCTGATACCATCTTAAGAAATTGAACCAGATGCAGAAATCATTTTGAGAGGAAATGAAAGAAATAATTGCATAAGAGAATTTGAATAATTGTGAGGAATTCTATATATTCAGAAAGCTTGAAATTACAAGAGAACTATTCATATGTATTTATAGGAAATAAGTGGATGTACCAAAGTTAAACTAGATCCTATCTTATTCTATATTTCTACTGCATTCAGTTGGAAATGGAGGGAATTGCTGAATCGGTTCCAACAGCATCTGATTGCTTGTGTGGCAATCCGTGTGAATGAGTAGCTCCTTGCTTCTTGTCCATTGGATTGATTATATTAGTAATGGTTGGATGTAGTATGTTTAACAAGGGCAGTTCATACAAATAATAAAAAATAAAAAACAAGGATTTACATGAAGACAAGATTTCAGAAATTATATCAACAAACGATGGGGATGAAATTGAGGGAGTAGATTATTAAAATTTTGTTCTCAATATAGCTATTAAAGCAAAATGCCTTATCCTCGTCACACATAGCGGTTCAACAAAGACTTTAAAATTAAATATTTTCCAAATTTTGTTTTATCCGCGTCACACATAGCGGTGCAACACAGACACAGACACACATCAAGTGGTTTTCGCTTTCCAGAAACTAGATTAATAAGACTTACTCAGACTTGATATGAGAATTTCAAACAAATGAGCAGCACAACATTCTATGGCTACAACTACAAGTACCAAATCGATTTAATCAATCACAAGCAGATAAAAATCCAAGTATCAATTATGTACATAAAGCAATAAAGAAATCAAAATGTAGAAAAGGAATTCATGAGAACAGTGAGAAAAACGAAACAAAGTTGAGGTTGGTAGAAAGCACATCAAATTTGGAAACGGTTGCATTGCCATTGAAATCGTAGATCAGAAGTGTATGTGTGTGTGAGAGAGAGAGGGAGGCTTACCCATCGATACAGAAAACCAGAAAACTAGCTACAGCTATTGCGGCTTGACGAGAAGCAATTCTCGAAATATTTTCCCATACAGAGATGCCGATCCGTTACGTCTACGTTGCCAACGGCGGAGAAGTGGCAAAAGCATGTCCTCTTCGGTCACCGAGCGAGATCGAACTTGCTGAAATGAATCAGCGTCGCAAATGGAGATGGCTCATGATGGTTGAGGTGAGGCTTGTGATTTAGGGCAGAGCAACCGCGATGGGTTGGGAGTTTTGGAAGAGAATTATTTTGGGTAGTTTCTTAAGTGGTGCCGTGGTGTCTTGGAAAAGGAGTGTAGGGTTTCAAAAACAAATCAACAGAATTGAAATTTGTTTCCGCGAGCTTTGAATTTATTTTTTGGTATTTTCTTATAACATTCTAATTTTTTAAAATCACTTATTTGAGTTTTTAAATTTTATCGTTTAGATATGCTTTTTTAGTATTTTAATTATAGCTTTCATTTTTGGTCTCTAAATTTTTAAATTGTTTATTCAACTTTTCCTAAAAAAAGTTTGGATTGTTAATGGCACTACGAAATCTATACCGATGGTTATGAATCTATCACTAAATAATATAGTGATGGAACCATACATTTGTAGGTATATGTAATCTATACCCACAGTGTTAAACCAGTCAGTATAACATGTAGTTACGGATCAAGAAATTCATAGCTATATTGTATCTAGACCCACAGATTTGTATCCATGACTAATACATATACCGACAAATTTACATATCTAAAGGTATATGATACCTATACCCACGGATTATTGCACGTCTGTAGGTATATGACACATTTACCTACAGTTTTAACGATCGTCACTAAAAGCGTTCGTAGGTATATTATATAGGTGTCACTTTCAAACTAAACTTGTTCAAACCTTGAACCCTAATTTCTATTTTTGTACTTCCCCTTTTTGCAACAATGTCTTATGCATCTGATTCACAAAACCGCGAGCACAACTATGGTGGGGATGATTCTTTGGAATCGTCTGCCCCATCAACCGATTCATATTCCTTTCCTCATGAGACGACCCGATCAGTTGACGGGATCATACCGGCACTCTACCCGATTCAAGACTCGCTCACTTTGAGGCGTTCTATTGACCTTTAAGGTGGATAACTCTTCCTTCATGAATACTTGTCCCCGAACCTATATGGCTTACCAATTGTTTGTGATTGGTTTACCATTAAGAGGTGTCCAGCCGAGATCATGCCTTGGCCACGCACTACTGCTGACTATTTAGGCTGGCACACAAGGGTGGTCGTGGCGAAGAGCGAGGAATAGAAAAGGATGGGTCTTTATGACGCCATCATGCTTTCGGCTAAAGATCTTATCCTTAACATTGGTTTGATTTTTGGCTTCCTCGGCTACTGGTCTGTTACCTCCAACACCTTTGTCTTTCCATGGGGGATGAGCATTCCAACCTTGCTTGATGTGGCGGCTATCACTGGCCTACCTTTGGTTGGCCAAGAGGCCTCATCTCTATACGATACCCCCAGTTCCAACCTGAACATTTTTCATGACCAGAACAACTCCAGCTACTCAGCCTTTGTCTCGGCTAACCAGAAGGGAAGAAACACTCTTGTTTCTGATGCTGAGCTTTGCGCTTTTCTCCTCTACTGGTACAACAAATACTTCGTTTGCACCAGTTCTGTTGTTGTGGTCCAAGAGCTTCAGCTATAAGTAGCCCAAGCCATATCAGGACGACAAGTTGCTCAGGGATCACTTTTCCTCTCCTATCTCTATCGGGCTTTGTTCAACATGCTGGATTGGCTGAAGCAGGGTGCCGATTTGAAGAACACCTTAGGGCATCTTTGGTTCCTGCAGCTTTGAGTAACCCTCTATCTTCCTGACTTCATTGACCCCTCCTTCAACATCAACACTCTTCCTGCTGGCACAACAACACTAGCCGAGCATATTCGGCTAACCTCCCTCAAGCAGATGGTTGCATTTGATGTAGTGGAGAAACTACAAACCATGACCCGAATCTCCCAAGATTGGCAGTCGATCTTTGAGAGAAGGGTCGGCCCGAGTTGGATTTTCAACACGGCTAACCAAAATCTTCCCGTAGCGGCGCATGGAGACATGGTGCTCAACTGGAGTAGGGTTTTGACAGTCAGGGATATGCTTGGGGGTCTGAAACCTAATTCCATAAAGAATAAAACCACAGCCGAATTCTAACTCCCAACAATGTTGCTCGCCAATTTAGGCTATTACAACACGTTTTATGGCCCTATCTCAGCAAGATTCCTTTACTGGGAAGGAACAATCTATCGGTTGAAGAGGTGAAGACTCTGGCAGCCTACAACCTAAAAAATTTGAACAACTTCTAGTGGGCCTTATTTGCTCCCTTGGTTGGGGAGACTTCTGCTTTTGCCAACTGGTGGCCTTCGGCTAAGGTCAAAATGTTCCAAGATTCCTTGGCCAAATATTCTCTAAGGCTTTTTGAGCTTCATGACAGCAGTGCTGATGACTCTCCCTCTGCAGAAGAGGTTGAACCAATCACTGTTCCCCCTTTGAAGGTTGTGAGGCCGGAACCGGTGCACAGAACCAAGTCATCGGCTACCTTGAAAAGTGAGTATCCCCCCTTTTTGACTCTCTTCGTACTCTTTCTTTCACTTTTGCATCAATATCAGCTAACCATTTGTATTTTGGCAGCCAAACCTTCATCCGGGGTCATCAACTTGGATGAATTCCCCCTTAAAGCAAGGAGAGGTCAAGGACTGGAGGAATTCGCATTGAAGAACCCTCTCCTGTGACTCCAGCTCCCAAGAAATCCAAACAAGCACCTATTGACAATGGGAAGCAGGTTAAAGTAAGTCCTTTTACCTCAATTTTTCTCGCTTTGTTCATTAAAGTCCTAGTCCTCAATCTTTTCCTTTGTTCCAGAAACAACATACTCCTGCTCCTAAGTCCACATCTCATAAGGTTGCTCCTTCACAGCCTTCAAAGGCTCAAGGTGCTCCCTCGGCTACTCCTTTACCTGAGGTAACTCCTCAAAGGACTTCTACCTCGCAAACAACCGAGTCTCAGAGCTCAGCATAGGTATCTTGTTTCGTTTGAACTTCTTCTCTTTTGATTGCTCATTTCTGTTGGGCTAGTTCTTACCTTTATGTGCTTTATGTTGCAGTTGGCTAGAGATGAATCGTCTATCGCTCACCGAACTCCTCCTTGTCAGCTGACTCCATCTGTTCAAGTCTCTGAGGAGGTTCTTGCGCAGTACTTTGCCTCGGCTAACCCATTACAAAGGGTTTCTTCACCCGCCTCCAGTCATTTAGAGAAGGTGGATGCAGCTTTGATGGGAGAAATCCCAATTGAGAAGGAACGGGTCGCTGAGTTGAGATCATCGCTGTTCAAGCTGTTTGATTCCTCAGACATACCTTCCACCAGCTGAGAGTTATACCAACAAATGGCCCTGCGAATTAATGATGTCTCCGCTGTCTATCGGCTGTCCAAGGAGAACCATGAACACGCCTCTAGGGATTTACAGTGCCTTCAAGAGCTTCAAACCAAGAAGACCTCTTTTCTGGCTACTTATCAAGCCGTTGACAAGGAGAGGCAGGCGGACATGACCAAAAGGAATGAGCACAATGAGAGGTTGACCCGGCTAAACTTAGAGTTAACATGCATCCAGAACGAGATCAAGGAGGTTACGCCTCAAGTGGAGCAGTTGGACACTAAACTGGAGGCTCATGTTGAAAGACGCCTCAACCTCTATGTTCAGGCCACCTCCCTTAACGGTGAAGTTTTTAATCGTCATCTCCCAAAAGGCTGGCCTGGAGAAGGATTTAAGGAGTAGAAGAGAAGGAATTGTTGCGGCCAACCAAACTTGGGATCGGTTGCGCCTTATGCTGAACCAGGCAAAGGAAGGGCCTCCAACGCCTTCGGCTGAGGTGGCCACGACCCAGACAGGAGGATCAGCTAGCGCCACTTTGGAGGGTACTTCTGTTGTTGCAATGGAAACCGAAGCTTTGGCTCCCAGCGGATCAACTGAAATTCCACAATTTGGGCCGGAAGCCATGGCCGTTGACGTAGCAGAGATTGCAAAGACAACAGTCGATGAAGCTCAGACTGAATCAGCTAAAGCAGCCGACCCAAAAGAGGAAGCCGATCCTAAGGAGGCAACCGATCCCCCTGAGGCATATGGCCAAAAAGGAGGTAACCGATCCCAAGGAGGCAGCTGGTTCAATAGAGTTAGTCGTTTCAGAGAAAGTGCCTGACCCAGCAGCCTAGTCTGCTTAGCTTTTCTTTTCTTTGCCTTTTGGTTCATTTTTATTTTTAGCTAGATAGCCAGCTTGTGGCTATTCATTTGAACAAGTTTACCAAATAGTAGGGTAGTATTTCTTAAAATACTTGCCGTTTATGCTTTTGTTTAATTCTTCGCCTTGCATATTAACTAGCCGATAAGCATTTCCTGCAAATGCTTAACTAACAATGAATGGGTCTTCCCAATTTGGTGACTATTTCCCAAACTTGGGGTCTTTTATTCCTATTGGTAAAATAGTATTCCAAACTAGGTCACATTCAATAAACTTCTTCAACTTAACATGTTTGTTGTAGGCACTAGCCATTCTGTGCTTGCTTGCTTCAATTCTTTCTATGGCCATCAGCCGATCTTCATCCAATTGATCCAATTCCATGAACATAGCTTGTTGATACTCTTCCAAACTTAGAGAATTCTGTTTTGCCACTCTTAATGAAGTAACATTAATTTCCAAGGGCAAAACTGCATCACGGCCGTATGTCAGCCGATATGGAGTTGTCCTAGTGGCTGTCGACTTAAAATTCCTAATGGCCCACAAGGCTTCATCCAGAGTTTGGTGCCATTTCCTCGTCTTGGTATCCAAGTTCTTCTTGATTAGGTCAACAATGATTTCATTAGTTGCCTCGGCTTGCCCATTAGCCTGTGCGTAATATGGGGATGAATGAATTAACTTGATCCCAAATTACTGAGCAAATTAAGGCAACCACTTTTTCTCCTGTGAACATGATACATTGATCCATAGTAATGGTCTCTGGAATCCTAAACTTGTATATGATCTGGTGTTAGATGAATTGGATGACATCATCTTGCTGCACTTTGACCATCGGCTGAGCCTCTACCCACTTGGTGAAGTAATCGATTGCCACAATAATGAAATTGTGTCCCTTGGAAGATGGTGGGTGGATCTTTCTGATTAAATCCATAGCCCAAGCCCTGAACGGCCAAGGTTTTACCACTGGATGAATCAATTCGGCAGGCATTCTTTGAATTGGGCCATGCAAGCTGACACTCCTCGTATCCCTTGGCATATTGAAAGCAATCAGCTGTGATGGTAGGCCAGTAATATCCATGGCGATAAATCAACCATTTCATGACTGGCCCAGCCTTATGTGAACCGCATATGCCTTCATGAATTTCACCCATGACCCTTAGGGCTTCATTTTTATCTATGCACTTCAACAATACCCCATTCAGGCTCCTTTTGTACAATTCATCATCGAGAAGCACGTATCTTAGAGCCCTTTTCTTAACTTTGGGGTCAGCGCATCTTGAGGGATCTTGCAGGTTCTCAATTAGCTCCTTCCTTCATGAGTCGATTTGGTCCACGGCCATTACCTCGGCTGGTGGTTCATCATAGTCCAAAGTCAACAAAGAGTCTCTGTATCCAGAGACTTCTTGGACTAAATTATTGGCCTCAATATTGATCCCTCTTGGAATGTATGACACCTTTGCATCTGTAAAATAACGCAGTAATCTGCTAGTCGTTTCATAACGAGCCAACAGATTTGGGTTATTACACCCGTATTCTTTTGTTAGCTGTTTTATCACTAATTGGGAATCTCCCTTTGTATGAATATAATCAACTTTCATAGTGGTCAACAGCTTCAAACCTATGATCAAAGCATCATACTCGGCTTGGTTATTAGTTAAACCTGGGTCTAGCCGATACAGAAACCTCCACACCTTCCCTTTTGGGTTGGTGATTGTCACTCCAGCACCAACTCCATTTTGGGTTTTGGACCCATCAAAAGTTAGAACCCAAAGCAATAGGTCTATGCAAGTGATTGAAGATACCCAAGGGTCCTCCACCTCCACACAGGGATGTTCTGCTAAGAAATCGACTAATGTCTGACCCTTAACAACCCTAAGTGGGACGTATTTTAGAGCAAAGACAGTGAGCTTAATGGCCCACTTCATCAGTCGACCCTGTAAGACAGGCCTATTAAGCAAATACCTAACAATATCAATTTTGTACAAAACTAGTATTTCATGTGGCATTAAATAATATTCAAGTTTTGTACAAGCATGAAACAATGACAAGCATAACTTCTCTAGAGGAGTATATCTAGTTTCGACATCATTGAGCATTCGACTGAGATAGTACACTACTTTTTCGATTCCATCTTCACCATCCTGTGCTAACAGGCAGCCGATAGACTCTTCAGCAGCTGCAATGTAAAGTTTCAGGGGCTTCCCTGGCATGGGAAACACCAAAATAGGTGGACTAGCTAAAGCCTTCTTTATTTGATCAAAGGCCTCTTGCTGTTCAGGACCCCACACTAACTCATCTGCATTCTTGAGCTTCAGTAAAGGGGAAAAATCTTTCATCTTTTCAGCCGAATTAGCTATGAACCTCCTTAAGAAGTTGATCTTGCCCAATAAACTCTACAACTCCTTCTTGTTCTTGGGTGGTCTAGCCTCCATCACTGCCTTGGCCTTATTTTGGTTTATCTCAATACCTTTTTGATGCACTAAGAAACCAAGGAAGTTGCCAGCCGATACACCAAACATGCACTTGGCAGGATTCATCTTCAATTTATGGACTCTCATCCTCTGCAAGGTGTAACACCCTATCGAGACCGGGCGTCACTTTATCCTGACTCAGCAACAACACAACTTCAAACCAACGTCAGAGTATGCAACAGGACATACTGGCCATGATGAAATACTGCTTTCCAGGCTTTAAGTACTTATTCTTCTTATTCATCTGCTTTTGATCACATCATAATATAGAAAACACAGAAAACAGGGGTAAGATACTCATCAATCTCCAACACACAGGAAAACAACATAGTAGAGAGACTGCTATCATGCTTAGCACAACAACACATATCCATCACAATCATCATCATGACTGTTATCACGGATTCCTGAGTATACGATCACAGGCTAGACCATACAAACACGTCATACTGATAACCCGACCACACGATCAATACTCTGATACCACAAACTAACCCGTCTCATTGGTCCTTCAGCTGATCACCGGCTCTACGGACCCAGTGGACACCGAATACCACAGATCACTGAATTTTGCGGGCCTTTAACGCCCTACTCCCTGGACCAATCACCAGTCTCAGGGCACCGAGTACGATAAGTTGACTGTCCCGGGAACATATCCTGATATGCTACCATCTCTGATTACCGGTTATGGCATCCCATACTACCATGCCCAATTATCGGAGTAAGGCACCGTCCTGCGCACAAGGACGACATTCCCTATACTAAGAATGTCCAATATTGTCCACCTGCCAGACGTGGAGTCCTGGAGACTCGTCCACATGACCGAGTCCACATACTCTCAAGGTCAGTGACTATCTCCAAACTACTCCGTACCTTTAGTACCATGGACTTGGAGAGACTCGTCGAAAAGACCGAGCATCTACCCTCAAGGTCTTGGCAGAGCATATACCCTCAATGTCACCGACTATCTCATTACCATTCCGTCTGTATCTTGGTACACCAACCTCGGGTACACCGACCCGACTATTACCACTAACAACAGGGAGTCGATGGTAATACTCGCTATTACCATCTAGGGATTCGCAAACCTCTAACTAGAGGGTGTCACCCTTGACATTAATACCATACGATAATCATCACACTCACAGATACTATATGCAACTAGCACATAAATATCAGGCATAATTCCGAATATCATCAACCATGATTTATCATAACTTATTATCATATAGACTATCTCTAACGTCGCGTAAGCGACTATCTACAATTCTCATAAACATGACATATGTCAGTTGGTAGGTCTACGGTGGCTAAGGATAGCCACCGTACACCGCAACCCCTTTCCTAAGGTGTTACTACTACTAACCCCTAGTAGGGCTAAGGAACCCTACACATGCTAACAGTGCTACTCTACTACCTATTTTCCCTAGAGATTAAGGTGTCTTCCCCTTACCTGGCCTAAAAGATCATTGTCGCCCTCGTTCATCACCCTTCCCTCTCTCGAGCTCCTCCACGCCCTTCAAGTTCTCCCAAAAGCCCTTGGAAGACCTTGGACTGAATAGAGGGGATCAAGGCCTATTTATAGGCATAAATTGGCCCATCGTGTCGCGATCGTTTTACACATAGGTCTCGTCGCGTCGCGAGCAGGGATACGTGTCACGCATCAGACGTGCGTGATCACCGACTTACCATCGCGTCGCGATCCACTCAGATTTTAAAAGTTCCATTTTCGTCCCTCTAGAATAATCTAGGGTATTCTAAGCCATTCTAGGCTATTCTAGGCCTCTTATGAGCCATATTTAAATCGAATTTAATTCTAACTAAGATTACATTATTTTTCTGACCTTATTTAAAAATCAGGATGTCACATAAGGCTTGTTCTTGATCGGCCAAATGGGCTTTGAAGTCCTTGGACGTCACCACCACGTCATCTATGTAGACTTCCATAGTTTTGCCGATTAGATCATGGAAGATAGTATTCACAGCTCTCTGGTATGTGGCCCCAACGTCTTTTAAGCCGAATGGCATCACTAACCACTCATAAATTCCCAGTGCCCCTGGGCACCGAAAGATAGTCTTATGCGTATCTTCTTCGGCTACAAATATCTGGTTGTAGCCAGAGTAACCATCCATGAATATTAGAATACCTTGTGTGGCAGTCGCATCAACTAACATGTCTGCCACTGGCATTACATATTTGTCCTTTGGAGTGGCTAAATTTAAATCCCTGTAATCAATGCAGATTCGAATTTTGTCATTCTTCTTCATGACAGGTACTAGGTTTGCTAACCAATCCACATACCTAGCTATTCTGATGAAGCCAGCTTTTAGCCGAGACTCTTCAGGTGTCCCTAAGTTAATGTTTTCCAAGGGATCTTGGGATTCAAAGCTTGGTAGAGTCCTCTGGATGGGTGACTCAAACTCTATCGGCAACTCAGTGGTCTCGGTTGCTGAAGCAAGTCATTGCCTCTGTGATTGTCTATCTGTAAGGAATCGGTAACCTGGGATTCAACCCTAAAAGCTTCTAGTCGATCCCACAGGTTTTGTATCACTTGGGTGTCTTTAATCATTAAACTTTTCCATGGTTAGCTGTGGCTCGACTAATTGCTTGATCTCAAATCCTTGGGAAGTCAAGTTGCAAGATTCCAATGATCCTTCCTCATATTCTTCAGTAACAACAATAGGAGCAACACAAGGAGAATAAAATAAAGCCTTTAAATTTTGTACCTCAGTTGGGAATGGGTTGTCATCGGCTGGGACTATCTCTATCTTGTCTCCTTCCCAGAAAATCAATTTCTGATGCATGGTAGAGGCCAGGCACTGACTGGTGTGAATCCAATCTCTTCCAAGTAGGACTGCATATGATGGCTTGCCATCAATCACAAAGAAAGCCGACTTGACACTTTTGAGGCAAACTGTGATCTCGACTACCAGGATTCCTAAGGCTGAAGAAGCTTCTCCCATAAAGCTAGCCATTTTCATTTTAGTTGGGATCAGGTCTTTTTCAGGCTTGTTCAAACTTCTCAAGGTAGCAACAGGCATCACATTCAAGACTGCCCCATTCTCAACAAATACTCGGCTGAAAGCCTTGCCATTTATATAAGCTCTCACGTACAAAGGTTTCAAGTGTTTCACCATGTCCTTGGTTGGCTGCCAAAGATAGTAGTCAAAGCATCTTTTGTTGTGTTATCGGCTAAAGTTGCCCATTCTGCCTCTTTCACGCAGACATCTCCTTTCAAGTGTTTAATTTATGGGTAACCAGCCCAGAACTCACTTGGAATTAAACTGACCACTTCAACGGCTGCCATTAAACCATCTGCCTCCTCATTGAAGATGTAGTCCAATATGGAGTCTTCTAGATAGTCAGTTTCTGCATTCAGCTCATCTCCATTATCCAAACTTTGTGTGGTTATGGCAATGTGTTGTACTTCTTCGTCAGGTTACTCTATGTCAACAATAGCAATCGTATCCATTATCTGGGCCTCCTTAGTTTGGTCAGCCTCAACTTTGTCAGGCCCTGGTCCACAAGGTCCAAAAGCCCTGTAAATAGCTTCTGCTACCTTTGCTTATGGGATTTCCTTCTTATCGGCTGCTTTAGCATCAGCTATCATTTGTAATGTTTGCTTCATTTTCTGCAAAGCTCTTACCCGCTATAGCCTCCTTTTCTGCGTCCTAGTTAAAGTGACTGGCTTGACCTCTTTCTTCTTGGGAGGCTGGTTGATAACCCATTGCCCTTATCTGACATTTGCAGCTGGTTTGATCATCCTTTGTGGCTTGAGTTCTTCACCATTCCTTACTGTTATGCGAAGGGAAGACATTCCCCCTTCCACATTGAACTCCACTACTCTTTTCTTAGATTTTGGAGAGGGTCCTCAGTGATCCTTCACATAATCAGCTGGGTTTCAGTTGGAGTTCCTAGTCGATTTTGCCCCCAGGTCTCTGAGCATGCTGCACTCTCTCTGTCGCTGAGCACATGTTGCGATATTAGTTGATCAACTCACTGGTTAAACGTCCAGGTCTGGGAGGCTTACCATGGGATCAACTGGTAGATGATTGGCCCACATTGCTTTTAGATAACACATGTGGGCTACCCAATCTGTCAAATACAGATACCCTGGTAACCTTCTCATCCTTCCTGGATCCTTCTTTGGGCACCCAAACACTCCGCATCAGCTGCTTTCCCTTTGATGACTTGGGCTGGTCAGGCCTTGAGAAAGATACCATGGCCATATTCACGGCAGGGAAAGGGTTGTTGTCCACTGACATCTCAGATATGCTTTTATTAGCTAACTTGAACCTACCTTCCTTAATAGCTCTTTGAATTGCTTTCCTGAAAACCACACAATTAGCTGTAGAATGGTTATAGGAGTTGTGCCACTTACATTATTTATTATTCTTCAACTCTTCAGGAGGTGGAATTTGATGCCATTCTAGCAGCCGAATCTGCTTGTCCTTGAGCAAGTAGTTAAAGATTTGGTCCGCCTTGTTTATGTCAAAAGAATATCCAGCCATGTCCTCTACTAACTCAATTTCTTTGGCCTTAGCTGCTTTTAATGCTGGGCAAGAATAACTCTTCCCTTTGACTATATCGGCTACCATCATGTCAGCCAAGGGGTTAGCCGACTCAGAGTCAGATTCTTCTGCTTCTATGATAGAAACCAAGTGGGGACCCTTTCCACGACTGACCCTTCCTTTCTCTTTCTCCTAGATGCATTGCTTAATTTGGATAGCCCTCTCAGCTAATTGATTCAAGTCTGTGCAAGGTTGTCCTACTAGTTTCTCTTTCAACTGAGGATGCATATTGTTGATTACCATAGAAATATATTGTTTCAGGGAATTGCACAGAACATTCCCCTGCCTTCTTTCTGAACCTCTCAATGTAATCAGCAACCGATTCATTAACCTGTTGCCTGAGGCTAGTAAGAACAGTTACAGTAACTTGGTGTTGAGGCCAGTAAAACCTATCATGGAAGCATCTCTCCATGTCAGTCCAGTTTTGCACTGAGTTGGGAGGTAATGAAGAGTACCAAGTGAAGATTGTCCCAGTTAGTGACAAAGGGAAAAGTTGAAGCTTGTGGTACGCATTTTGACTGCTCTCGCCACATTGGGCTGTGAAGCGCCCTATATGCTTCATGGTAGACTTGTCATCCTCCCCTGAGAATACTGTGAAGTCCGGAGTCTTGAATCCCCTTGGGAGAGGAATTATTTGGTCCACCCATTCAGGATAAGGTTTCCTGTAAACAGGAAGATCCAACGACTTTAATTGCACACCAAAGTACTTCTTAATGGTACTAGCAATCATCTCCGGGTCTAGCAGTTGAGAAGACCCTTGCCGATCATCCTGTGGATTCGACTGAGGCACATTCTGACCCATTGGTCTCCAAGGTAAAGCCTGTTGGAACGAATTCTGAAGGTTGAAGGTATTTGGTGGAACATTGCCTAGAGGTGGATTGATATTCCATTGCTGCTCTTGACCATATTCACCAAGACCTCCTCCCTGAGTTCCTAGAACAGCCGATGAATTATGGGGAAAAGGTGGAATAGGATCCATTTCTGCTCTCCCCCATAATTCCCAGTCGTTCATGGTAAATTTGGACTTACTGGAGGGTATGGCATGGGGACTGGATGTGGTTGGTAGAATGGTGGATTATTGAGGTTACAATCCCCAGATAGCTTCCTTGAACAATAACCAGGGGCCATCGGCTGCCAACTCAGCTGTCCATAAGTATTTGCCTGCACAGTAGGGCCATGTGTTGGGACATATGACATTACTGGCCCAAACCAATGTGTCCAGCTGCATGACTGGCCTCCGGGCCATATTGATCTGCCCATACTGCAGATTCGCTTGATCAGTTGGCATAACCTACCCCCCAGCATGAGGTGGTATCCACGTAGTCGGTTGATCACCAAATGTTTGGGTTGGTGGCCTTGCCGGTTGTGTGTTCGTCTATGCCTGGAAAGGTCCACCTTGAACCACATTCGGTTGAGGCTGCCAAACCTGACTGCCTTTAGCATGCTGAGTTTGCACATTTTCCACTGGTAGCGCAGAACTAGCCGAATGTTCCCCTTGCTGCCCTCGACTCGCTTCCGCGTCTCTCGCCTGCTGAACCTCATTGTGCACCATAGGCTTGACAATATCTGCTAATTGTCTTGACACTTGGTATATAATATCGTGAATTCCTATGTCAATCTGTTGCCTGATGAAAGAAGTGGTCATGACCACTAGGGCTTCAGTATTTTCAGGGTCATTCATGTCAGTTGAGGCTGGTGCAGAGATTGGAATGTTTTTAATCAATGTAGGCATACCTAGGGTGTATGCTGGCTCATTGTTCTTGCGTGGTGGGTTTTTCTTGGGATTTGAACTTGACTCCACGTTGTTGTTGAGTTTCTTTCCGGACCTCAGGTTTATATGCCAAGCGTGATCCTGCCCTGGAGAATCAAACTTGACCTTCGATTCACCTATAGTCGCATTTGGCATGCCAATTTTGTTTGCGTGAACAAATCAACCGAGAGATCGGCTAATATTCAGCTGACAAATTGATTCCTGTCAATCGATTACACCGAGAACGAAACTCTAATTTTCAGTTATGGGTTCCCTAACTACTCTAAAAAGCGTTGGGATTGGTGAATCTACGCTAAACTAAGACTAAAAGACATAAAATAGGCTAAAGGAAAGCTGTAAATTGTGAGAGAAAAATAGATGTTTGATTGATTCGTCGTGTCCTTTACAATTTCTCAACAATATATATATATATATATGTATATAAAAGAGAGAGAAAAATTGTAATTGCCCCCTATTGGCCACTAAACGCTCCCACTACGCTGGTAGCTTACAACAAGCGGTCGTGTGTCCCTTAACTGCCACGTTCATGCGCTTCATGGAGTAACTGCCTTATCCTCGGCTGAGGAGAACAACTGCCATGTTTCAATTATGTTGAGGGCCCTCAAGAGCTTATTTTTGAACCTTTTAGCGCCAAAGTCTCATGATACTTATCTCAAACTCTTGGTTAAATCCTACCGTTTTCTTGTTCGGTAGCTTTTACTCAGCCGATAGCCTTGTAACATTTAAACACCTGTTTTAGCCCAATCGGCTAAACTTTATAGCAATCGGCTGGCCTCATGATGCTTCCTGAGTCTTAAACCATTCTAAGTCTTAGCCTCAGTTCAATAGGAGCACATTCGGCTATAATTATGATCAGCTAGATCATGTATCGGCTGCTGCCTTAATCAGCTTGCCCTTTACTATTTTTTGGTGATAACAAGTGCATATTAAAAATAGAACATATAAAAGATATAAAAAAAGTGACACGTCCGTTTTGATATCATAAAAAAGGTGAAACGCTATCCTGATCCATTTTTTTTGTCGATATCATGTTCCATTTTATATGTATTAAATGTGCTCTGTTCCAATTATTTGGTAGGTTGAGTATTGGATTGAGCCTTTTTTTGTATGATTCCCAAATGATTTCTTTCTTTTTGGCTTGGTAATAAGTGGTGGGATACCTGTAAAGGCACTTTGATGCCTAAGTCGGTAAGTGTATAAGCCTTAATTAGGCTACAGAAGGAATATAATTGCATACCTCTGCGTGTGAAATTGTTTTTTAATTTTAATTTTTCAAATTGTTTTTAAAATATTAGTTATTTTAAAGTTAATTGCATTAATATCTAGAACTCAAACATATGTTTACGTTTGTTAAATTTTGGGAAATATGCAGGGTTTGAAGAGTGGGAAGAGCGATGTATTGATATACGAATATCATAGTATATACTGTAAAGTATAAATATGAAATAAATACATAATGGAGATAAGATGTTTGTTGAATGCAACACAATTCGTTCTTATCCATAAGGCACAAAAGTGAGAGGGAAAAATAGGAAAAATGATGATGGTGATTGTGACTGAACATGATATTCGGGATTAATATAATTTGGGCACTTAATAAGATTGGGTGTAGTCAGGTCCCATGCAGTCACTGTAGTTGCCATTTCTCATCACTATTAGATCTATTTTTGTTTCAATCTCAACCGTTAATCTATTTTGTATAAAAAATAAAAATAAAATACAAGAGGAGAGAGATAGAGAGAGTTGACTGCACCTAAGCCAATCCCCAAACTGTCAATGTGTCATCAGATTCCAATTATGGTAGCATGGGAACGAAGTGTTAATACTAATAGTTAGTCTGAGATTGACCATTTTAGGTAGTATAATAATATACGACCAAATGGCTGCCGCGCGTGGCACTTGTCAAAAGGCAGCTTGGTAAGAAAGTATCTTTGGGTATCAGCATCAAAACTGTCAAAAACGGAGAAGTCACCTGATCATATCACTACCTAATTTACACATTCCTATCTCTCTCTTACTTAGTATTTTTTCTATTTTTTTTTTGACAAAATAAATCATGAGTCGAGAGCAAATCCAACGATCAGGAACCTTTTAACCGTGTAAATGCGTGATTTGGGCTACAACAACAGACAATTTGGATCCGTTTCTAACCAACCACTACCTCCACACCACTTCGCCGCCTAGTATTATTATTTCTACAAGAGGGATAGGGATGACAATTTATACCTACCCACTGAGTACATAGTACCTGCAAAAATTATCCATACTGGGTAGGGTAATTACCCGCAAATTTGAATGAGTATGAGTGCAGGTATGAATACGAATACTATGGTACCCACCCCGCCCCGCTACTCGCATATATACATATATAATTATTTATTTATTTATATTACCAATATATATAATTTTAACAATCATATTTTAAAAACAAAATTAATCCAAAGGTTCTAAACTTTCTAGACCTAGAAGTATCTGTACTTTCTTTATTGTGATATTTACTCATTTTTATATTTTGAATGCTTGTATTTAGTTAAATACTTTGATTTGTAATCATTTATGAGTAGTTTTAAAAGATCTTTTGATCATTTTTTAATTATTATAATATTCTTTTATTTATTTATTTATTTATTTATTTATTACTTTTTCATAATTTAAGTGCGGGTAACGGGTACTTAGTATCCAAAGGGTACATGTAAGGATACTAAAATTGCTACCCACGTGAGTATGAGCTCAGGTTCAGGTAATTTTTTCAAACACGGGTATGGGAACGATTACTATAGTACTCTACCCATAAGGTACCCATTGCCATCCTTAATTGAGAGACAAAAATAATAATTTTTTAGGTAAAAAAGTTACATAAAAAGTTACTTGAAATGTTGTGAAAATAAATTCCAAAATACCCCACTTCCTGGATTAATCACCAAAATACCCTACTTTTTATCCAAGTAGAAAGCATTTTTCTCCAAATCGACTTCTTACTTGGTTTTTTATTTTTTAAATTAAGTGGGAAGTCAGTTTTTGTGTTATCGACTTCTCACTAGATTGAGAGCGTCCTCTACTGAAGATAGTTAATCACAATAAAAATTTGGATGAGATTACTATCAGTCCTAAGAAGTGGCGGATTCAAAAAATTTCTTTTGTGGGGACAAGAAATAGTCTATACTATTTTCATAGAAGAAAAATAGTATAAGTTTTTACAAAATACATAATTTTATGCAAAAAAAAACTTAAAATATCTAAGTTTCTACAAATTATAATTGCCCTCTACGCATTTTTATATTTTGAAAATATTATATGATTTTTTCATTGTCAATATTATAAAAAATATATCTCTATGTATGCAGGGGCGGAGCCAGGATTTTTTATTGAGGGGGACCATGATCAAAACTCTATTTGCCAATTTGAAAGGGAAAAGAGGACGAGGATCAAAAGTTGAAATGATCGTAACAGACTATACGAGGATCAAGACCAAATATACAAAACATGAAATTATAATGATAAAATAAATATATAAAACAAACAATATGAAACAAATTTGATATATATGATTAAAAAGTTCACCAAAAGTCCCCCACTGTTGGTTGCTTTGGCAATTTCAGCGACATGGGGGACGCCGGGACCGGGATTCGAACCCGGGTGTTGCCGTTTGGACGTGTGTGTGTGTGTGTGTTTGTTTGTTGTTTACCATTTCTACTAGCTGACTCAAAAAAAAGTTCACCAAAAGTACATACTATATTGCCAACTAAGTCAACTTAAGTACATACTGTTCACCAAAAAAAAAAAAACTTGGGTACATACTTAAAACCCATCAATTCTTTAATTGTGCGCGACGATTCTTCATGGAATAAAAATCATCAATTATCACATCTGAGAGGGCATTCTCCAAAACAACTTCATCCACTTCCTTATTATAAGAAGCTAAAAGTTTTATCATTTCAACAAAATTTCCTCGATTTTTAGATTCTACACTTTCATCATGTCCTCTAAAAGCACAAGCTTGAAATGTTAGCCATTTAACAACATCCATAGAGGCTTTAAGACGCAACCAATTACACAAAATTCATTGTGAAGTTTGTTTAAACATCACTTTGTCAATGTGACATGATTGATTCTTCAAATCTTCACAACATTTAACAACAGCATTGTGGAGAGAATTATGAGTTTTTCCCACATGAGATAAAAATGAACACTCTTTCCCATTATTCACCTTTTTCCAATTTCTAAATCCGGTTGAAGTGAATGGACTTGATCGTTTAGAAAATAAATAACACGAAAGACAAAAGGCCGCATCTACTTCTGGTGAATACTCTAACCAATGAAAACTTTTAAACCAATGAGCTTGAAATCGGCGAGGATGATCTTCTTGACTAGAAAGTGGATACACATCCATAATAAATTGATAAGGTCCAAACTTTATATTTGCCCTACAAATCTCATCTTGTTGGTTGATAGTATAACTCCAAATTTGTGGTCGTTTTCCCGGATCACGTATCAAAGTATCAACATTAATCTTTTCTTGTTCTATCCTTATAGCTTTAGAAGGAGGTGACTCAATTGGTTGCTCAACAACATTTTCAACATCACTATCTAAATTTAGAATTGGTGCACTAGACCGTGTTTCATCATTTTTATTCTCTCTTTTCTTTTGAAAAATGAGTCAATAGTATTCTTCTTAGACATCACTTTGACTCAACCAATGAACCTAAAAAATAATTTTGATAAAAACATTGTCATAGAATTAGAAAGCAATACTAAAGGAAGGTTGGAAAAAAAAAGCAATAAAATAAGACAACTTTAAATTTAAAATTTTGAATAAATGCTAAAATAATCATGTAGGCATGTAGCAACACAAAATAAGGCAATAAAATAAATACTGATGGGGCCTGGTTGGATTCCCACTTCGGCACTTCCCAAACCACCAAGTCACAGTTAGAAATAAAGAAATCAAAATAAAACAAAAGGACAAAATGACGAAAAGAGATAAAATAAGGAGAAAAAAACTTTTACACGTTCCAGCACCTGACCTTCAGCACTGTTCCTCGCGTTGCACTCGCCCGCAAGTCGCACCGCTGCGCTGCCCGCACTTCGCAGTTCGCACTGGCACTGCAGCTTCGTGTTTTTAATTCAGTGTGTTTCTTTCTGCTACAGGTTTAGAATGTTGGGCTTTGGGAGTGGGCTCAGTTTCAATTTAAGAAGTGGGCTTACAATATCAGCTTATCTACTTATGTAAGTCTCTATTTATATGGGTATATAAAAAAAAATTGGAAATGTGGGGGGACCATGGCAACCTTAGGTCCCCCTTTCCCTCCGCCACTGTATGTATGTAACAATACAATTATTTAAACATTTTTTTCAAAAAAAAAAAGTCATTTAACTATTCATTTCTCATATGCTCTTCACTAGTCTCATTTTTTGTATCTTAGCCTATTAGTCTTAATAGAAAATCATCAGGAAAATTGTCTCTACTCTTTGAGTTTCTTAATCTCTTTCACTTCTATCTAGGACTGTGTTTCTATATTGAAATCTAATGTGTTTTGTCATTGAGTTTAGTGTTAGAGGAGTGGTAAAAATTAGAAGGATAAAGAGATAAAGCTAGTACTAATTTATTCTCCCTTTTATCTCTTATAATTTCTTCGTTTATTTTAAAAATAATGGGTCTTATGGGGGCAATACCTATTTTTGATGGGGGCAAAATAAAATTATTAAGCATATTCAAGTAAAAAATTATTATGTGGTGGGGGCAATTGCCCCCAAATCCTCTTAAGGTGGATCCGCCACTGGTCCCAACGATGGACGGTTGTCGCAAATCATCGAGGCATCCAGGAGAGCACCCGTTAAACATTGTAGCTACACGACTTTGGATAAGTGTCACCTATCTGCCTGTGCTGAGATGTGGCAAAAAGCTACCAACACCTTCCACTTACAATGTGGTAGTATGATTGTCACGCTAGATGTGTCGACACTACTGCATCTATCGATTATGGGGAATTTATTATCACACACTCCCATTGACAGAAAGAACGTGTGTGATGCTCCTGGAGATCCTTGGCAGCACCTATGAGGAGGCCATGGTGGAATGCAAGGCGATGAGAGGCACACATGTGCGCTTCAGTTGACTGCGGACGTCTATAGTCCAGGCTTGTACGTGGAGCGGAGCATCGATTGCAAACTGCAATGACATATTTGTGGCATTTGATGGGCACCACTATATTTGCTGACAAGAGCTCCACATACGTCAACGTGGTGTACTTGGAGGCATTTTGCAACCTGGAGCCATGCAAACAGTATGCATGGGGTACACCTACTCTTGCATACTTGTACAATCACTTGTGTGACGTGAGGTTGCACAAAACCAGAGAGATGAAGGGATACATGACCCTCCAACAGGTAACTTTGGAAACGATTTTTTAATTGTTGGGTAATTATTACTTATTGTTGTCACTAAGACATTGATTTTGTTATAGGCATGGGTTTTTGAGTACTTCCCGAACATAACATCCCGACATACATTACTGGACTATGTTTAGGAGATGCCTCGGCCCCCCTATAGGTACCGTCAGGAGTGATGAACATGTAACGTCTCGTACCAGACTACTCTGGATTGATTAGCCTTGGATGATGTGTACTGGTCTCCATATGATGACCATCGCCAACATCATCCCTTTCAACAGATATTCTGGTACCCAGGGTGGATCAGCTGCGACAGGACGATACACCCACACCTTCCAAAGCAGGTTTAGCAGGATCATCGCGAGGTTGCACGACCGATTACGTCCCTAGAGGAGATGGATGCTTCATACATGCACTTTGGGGAGCATCATGTCGACAAGACCGTTTGAGTTGAGCACGTCACACGGTCGTGAGGCTCTGCTTAGGGGTACTTACGTTGGTTTGTGTTGATCTCACATCCATACCTTCAACCTAAGGCTGAGGGAGACCATCTAGTGCGGCTACCGTAGTGGCAATCACAGAGGATGTGAAGGCTGCTGACATGTCGGAGGACAACTCCAGTTCAACTCAGCCTCATCTGGTAAGTTAATATTAACTTATATTATTTTGCACAGTAATTCACTTTATTTGTAATGTTTAGTTAATAAGTGAAGTTTTTGTTTGTAGGCAACGTTCATGAGGATGCATAACATGCTCCAGGGTATGCTAGATGGGGGGAGGTACAAGAGAGGACCCCAACTTGCTTGAGTGTACAACACCTATTAGTTGAGGCGCGTAGCGCCTTCACTTATCAGAGGAAGAGGACACAATCAACTTAATGACCTTTGTTTTTTTGTTGTTATTTATCTTTTTATTTTGTAATTATTATTATTTTTTTGTATAGATACTATGTTTTGGCATTTAATACATTTAGTTTTGGATGTTTGATTTTAGTGTATTTTTGGTATAGTATTTTACCTTTTAAACAATATGTGACAATTAAAAAAAAACAAAAAAATACAAAATTTTAAAAAAGACAATAAGTGCAAAATTTAAGAAAAAGGTGCCAACTTAAAAAAAAACCCCTCTGGATATTTACTTTCGGAAGTCTTTTTAAGGTTTGGAAGTTAACATCGAGAGATTGTTCGGACGTTAATATCCAGAAGTTGTAAGCTTTCCTGGAATTTATATCCAAAATGCAATTAAGCCAGCAAAGTGGGTGCATACCTTACAAAAGTTAACTTCCGGGCATAGGCATTTTGAGGGGAAAAAATGAAAAACTCTATAGGAGAGTGTATTAGCAAAAACAGGGGTGATAATAGTATCCCCCACCGATTTTTTGTCTTTCGAGGCCTTGAGACAGAGCCTGTTGCAAAGGGCTTGGGTGTGGTCTTCAAATGTTTGGGGCCCATTAGGTTCTAGTAGTTAAAAAAAACTATAGCCCAAGCATTACAATATTTTTGGTGGAAACCCTAGCATTACAATTGAGTATGCAGAATTGCGGATCTATCGCGATGGTACCTGCAAATGGGTCCACTCCATTTGTATAAATACATTTTTACGTAATTGTCATAATTTTTTTTTGACTGCAAATGTGAATTTTTTTTTTGACAAGAATGCCAAAAATTTTTGAACACAATAAAACAAATTTTTTGCTATCCTTTTTACTTTAATATTTTTCTTGGGTTCATGGTGTGTAAATAATTAGCTGCATATTTGGTTTATCCATTCCTATATATATTATTTAAATACTACTTATTCTTGAGAGTGTGATAGATATTGTGAACTTTCTATATTCAATCATATCAGATAGCATTAAATTTATCTTTAGTTAATTATTTTAAAAAAAGATTATTGTTTTTATTTTTTAATTTAGTACTTCCTTTTTTCAATCAATATTATAATTAATACTTGATTTTTTTTCAATCAGCGGTAGACATGCTATTTTTTTTAATTATCATTGCAATAATTTTGTATTAATTAGATTAATTTTGATAGTTTCAAATATTTTTGGGCTCAAAAAGCAAATACCGTGACTGATTTCATCTTTGGAATGATCTCTCATCTGGATGTTGTAGGCCTGAATCGGTGGTGCCTAATTCTTTGGAGCATTTGGTTGAGTAGAAACCAAAAATTATGGGAGAAAAAAGAAGAACATCCCTCTCAGGTGATAGCAAGAGCTGATGGACTTCTCGATAATTTCAGTATAGCTCGAGCTTTAATGCTGCGTCCCATCTCAGCCCAGCAACATGAACATCATTGGAGAAAACCATCTGCAGGTATAGTAAAGTGTAATATTGATGCTGCATTCAAGAGCCATAGCAATCTTATGGGAGAGGGTTTATGTCTTCGTGATAAGGAGGGTTATTTTGTGAAGGCAAAGACAGTCTCATTTCCGTTTTGTTTGGAGGTCCATAAGGGAGAAGCTCTTGGTCTTCTCACAGCAATTCATTGGGTTAGAGAGCTTGGTTATTCGAACGTTATTTTTGAGCTCGATGCTAAGACGATCGTGGATAACGTCAACAAAGCCCATGAGGATTTCTCTGAATTTGGTGCCATAATAAAGGATTGTAGGCAATTACTGTCAATTTATTTACCCAATTCTTTGGTAGAGTTTGCTAGGAGAGAGGCTAATGTAGTTGCTCACACTTTAACGGGGTGGCTGCATTTATGGCTAACTCTCGTACTTTTGATGATATTCTCAGTTGTATTGAGGAACTTATTTTGAATAAAATGTCATAACTTTCCTTCTTTCAAAAAAATATATTTATATTTGTATCTTTTAATTGGTTTTTATTTCTAATTAAATATTTCCCGTCAATAAAATAATTCTTTTTATTAGTCTTTGAAATATTTTTGAATATTACGAAAACATCTGTACCATTCACAAAATACTAATTTCTTATTATTATTATTATTATTATTATTATTATTATTATTATTATTATTATTATTATTATTATCTTCGGCTTCAAGCGCGAATATATACAGCCACTTTTAATTGTATTTGGCCGATCTTAAAAGGAAAAATATACTTACAGAGAAAGGATATACAAACACAAAAAGAGAATGAAAATTTTGAGTGGAAATTAACGAACTAATGATAATGATAATAGGTGGGAGATATATGGATGACACTTGTCTGTCCATATAATATCACCAATCTGGAAATGATGAAAATTTTACAAATGGCTAATGTGGGTCCCACAAATAAATTGAGATCAAGAAGTTTGGGCGACCCACAAATAAATGGAATCACCGCGGCATGGGAATCATGAGCATATCCTTTTGACCGATATTACCAAAAGCTTAACAAAAGATTCTTCAACCAAGTTGCCTTTTACAGAGGATATTCAAAACACAAAACCCCCCCCCCCCCCCAAAAAAAACACCTTTTTTTTTGTAAGTATAGCAAACCCATTTTCCACACCAAAACTAAACATCAAATATGTAGGTAATCAAGCTTGTTGGTAGAGTTCGTCATAAGGGAAACTAATTTAGTTGCTTACGATCGGTAGTGGTTACAAATGTTTCTTTTTGTATTGCGAATTTGATTGTTAATGAGATGACTTAATTTTCCCCCGTGAAAAAAAAAATAAGTAATCAGTTTATATTTCAAAGTTAGTTGTTGATCTTATTTAACTGTCAAATTTTGTATTGTTTTTTCAACTTTTCATCAATCAAACTTTTGAATTCTTCTACTGGTTAATTGCTTAGTACTATTTGCTGTTATTAATTTGTAGTAGTGATGATTCAATTTAACGTTACTAAGTCCAAGTTCCTATATGTCATGCAAAATTTTGTTCAGATGAAAGTTGCCACAGTCACGAGTTTTGAATAAATAGATTAAATGTAATGATTAGAGAGTGCATGCAAGCGACAAAGTACACATCCTTGATAAAGGACTCCCTAATATCAAGTACTCTTGGATATCTGTCTTGCAAGCTAAGCTAAAAGGAAAAAAACGAACAAAAACAAACAAAGAAAACTAAAGCATTAGGCTAATCGATACAGCAAAGTTATTCATTTACACTATGATGGACTACTTAATTTGATATCATAGCGCTTGCATGCTTGCCTTCATATATTTTATATACATTCAACATTAATTTGGTTACATGGGAGTGACTTACACACATAACGATCAATGTACATGTAAATTGAATGATACATATCTTTTCTCCGTTGTATGGTTCACTCCGTTGTATACCTACACACCCATTAATTAGTTCAAGATTAAAAATATAGAAAAAATGTTAACAAAAATATCAAATATGTTGACATAGAGGGGGAAAAAAGTAAAGAAAGTTCCGAGAAGCAGCTTTGGCGGTGCTGAGAGAAACGACAGTAAGTATCACGTTGTCTCAAAAATAGGTGACAAATAAGTCATACCAACTGCATTCCATGTTCAAATGCACCCTTTGCTTTTGTCTTTTCTTCCGGGATAAATGATCACTCTTCATCAACATGTACAATTTTTCCAAGCATTTTTTTGAGTTGCATGCATGTGATGCATGGGTCATAGCTTCCGATCCAAAAATGCGGGTATGCAAGGGATATGCTACAGTTTTCAAATGTTCTCTTAAGAAAGCAATCAAAACACATGCTACCCAATTGATTACGTATCATTGTTCCTTGCTTTGGGGTACTTTTGTTGACTTGAGTCGGCTCAAAATTTGTAGGCTGATATCTCACTACCATTCAAAGTTGAAATAGTGACAAAAATTAAAGAGAAAAAATAAAATTTATCTCTAAATTTGATGTCTCTAACACTTCACGACATACATTTCTCTTAAAATTAAAAAACACATTTTATTTTTTTGGTCGCTATTTCTCTTAAAATTTGGGTTTGAGTCTAACTCAACCCAAAAGTTAGCTCATGGAGTGAGGATTTCCCCCAACTTACAATCACTACTGAGACAATATCACTGTCTAATGTGGGACTCCATTACACCCCTCACGTTTAGGACCGAACATTTGGAACGCGAAATTTGTAGGACTGGACATCCTGTGGGTGGCCCAACCAATCTCGATAGGCTCTGACGCCATTTTAAAATTTGAGGTTATCTCAACCCTCAAAAAACTAGCTCATTAGGTAAAAATTATTCCCTATAACTAATATTGATGTCGTATCACTATCCACGTTGAACTCCAACAATTTCAACCTTTTCTGGATGTAGTCCCGAGATTTCATATAAAAAAAGAAGGAAATAAAAAAAGTAATCTATGTGTGAAAACTTTTCATAATCATGTTTTCTCTCGAAAAATCAAAAAAAAAAAAAAACGTTTTCTCTCGAAAAGTTGTTAATTTTTTGAATCGGAATAGAAAAGGCGCCCCCTACCAAACTTTCCAAAATTTAAAGCAGCTTTGAAACTGAAGTTTGCAAAACAAATGCATTAAACAAGATTGTTGTTCCATATCATTCCAAAAAAAAGATTGTAGAAGTTAGTCTTCGGGACCAAATCAGATAGTAATTGCCTTTAATTATGAGCTTTACTATATCTTAAAGTAAATAAGTTTCTATGTACCCATATTTACGTAAAGAAACTTTAGAATGCATGAGTTTATGCCCTTGTGTTGTCTCTCTATCGGCAAATAAAACATATCATTTAATTCATTTAAATGCTAATGCCTTTTGTCGACACCGAAATCGGCTAGAGAGTACCATCAAATTTAACAAGCAGACAAAATTGACCAAGGTGGCTCCAAAAAACAATGCAATCCAGGAGGAGTCTGTTCTCACTTCGCTCACATATGGTCTGACTCCTTGAAATCAGGCTTTGGGGTCATTACTCATGAGATGTGGAGGAATCACAGATTACCCATAGTAACAAGCCAAGTGGAAAAATAGGAACAAGCTTTACACCAACAAATCACAAAAATACGTGGAATGATGGGTGACATTTCATTATACTTTTTATCCATTACCTATGCATTTTATATAGAGTATATCCAAGTTTTTATAATAGTAGTTGATGTTGTTGTAGTTATTATTATTATTATTATTATTATTATTATTATTATTATTATTGTTGTTGTTGTTGTTGTTGATGTTGTTGTTGTTGTAGTGGTGGTGGTTGCGTATAAGCAACCTAACTAGTTTTTATTCAAATGATGGTTATATAAAAGCAACTCATTTTGACCCCACATATTTATATTATTTTATTTGCACTTAATTTTTGATCTAAATTTAAATATTAATTCAATTATTTTAATTAATACGTATTAAAATATTAAATAAAAAAAGTATAAATTTTAGTTTAATTAATTTTTAGCATAACAAGTTTAAAACAATAAAAAATACATAATATTATATAATTAAAAACTATGCGAACTAAATAACAATGCAAGGTACATAACATTAAATTTTAACCTAAATACAAAATATTACATAAAATTTAATTTTAATTATTCTCATGTCCGAACCGCTCCCAAATATGCTCCACCAAGTCTGCTTGAAGTTAGCGGTGGTTTTGTCTTTTATGAACACGTGCTACCCTTTGAAACAATGTTGTAAAATTGGGATCAAGACCGTGCGATACTTTAGCTGTTGAGATATCATTATCTGCGTGATCGTAATCAAAATTACCAGCATATGTGTGCCACTCGTCTTCAACAATCATGTTATGCAATATGATGCATGCTAACATTATATGTTTCATTGTATTCACGTGCCAAGTACGCGCTGAACCGCGTACAATCGCGAATCGAGATTGGAGCACTCCAAACGCCCGTTCCACATCCTTTCTTGCTGATTCTTGTCGTTGGGCAAATAGTTTTCTCCTTTCTCCTTGAGGCATTAAGATGGTCTTGACAAATGTAGCCCACTCGGGATAAATACCATCTGCTAGGTAGTACTCCATATGATATGGGGTTCTATTCATAGTGTATTGCACTGCGGGAGCTTGTCCATTCAAAACGTCATTAAACACATCAGATGTGTTTAACACATTAATGTCATTGTTAGAACCCGCATTGCCAAAAAATGCATGTCAAATCCACAAGTCTTGTGATGTCACAGCTTCAAGCATGATCGTGGGTTTGGCATGATTACCTAGACAAATGGCATTTACAAGCGACTGGGCAATTCTTCCATTCCCAATACATTCAATCAATAGAACCCAACATACCTGGAAAGCCGCCTGCCTCCCCTATTTGTAGTAGGCGTGTAGTGTCTTCGTTGTTTGGCTTTCTCAGGTACTGAGCACCAAATATTGCGCACACACCCATTACAAATCTATTTAAGCACTCCAATGTTATGCTTTCACCGATTCGAACATAGTCATCCACACTGTCAACAGGTGATTTATATGCCAGTATACGAAGTGCAACAGTGCACTCCTGCAATGGTGAAAGACCCCTTCTACCAACTGCATCAATCATTCTCTGGAATTACTCGTCATGATTGCCAAGGGCTTCTACGATGCGAAGGAACACATGTCTTTGCATTTGGAACCTTCGTCGGAATTAAGCCTCCGTGTATACAGGATTTTCAGAGAAGTAGTCATTGAACAATCGATTATGTCCTTCTTCATGACTCCGATCTATCACTGATCTTTTTTTGTGTGTGTGCCTAATGGTGTTTTCGGCTTGTTGTTGACTCTCGTGTACCAACCTTATCACCACCTCATCAGTGTTGTCCTCAAGGTATTCACCTACGATTTCGTTCCAGCTGATTGTATCAAAGTTAGTGTTTGGATCCATTATATGGATGATATGAGAAGGTGAGAAATTGTTTGCAAGATGGTGTGAATTGGACCATTATTTATAGAATACACATTATTATGGCCGTTGGTGGCACAAACGGATCATTTTTTATAAAATGTGTGTCAAACATATATTTTTTATGTCTCACGCTTGGCTCAGGCAACAATTATGTCTCACTCTTGGCTTTGACGAAACTCTCCCTCTCTCTGCTCTTCGCCTCACACTTTCCCTCTCTCTGCTCTCCGCATCCTCATCTCCCTCTTCTCCCTCTTGTCACTTTGACACCCACCTTTCTCTGCTTTCTGCCACCTCCCACTCTCCCTCTCTCTGCTTTTCGCCTCACACGAAACCTCCCCTGCTCTCTGCCTCCTCATCTCCTCATCTCCCTCTTCTCACCACCATCAGCCACAAAACCACCGCTCCCACCACCACCCACAAAATCACCGCCTCACACACTCTCTCTCCCTCTCACAACCCACGTAACCACGCTCTCACCACCACCCACAGAATCACCGCCTCACACACTCTCTCTCACCACCACCCACAGAACCCCCGCTCCGGTCACCCAGCGACGTAATAAAACCACCTTCTCTGGCAACCAAATCTTCTCCAACGATCATTGACAAATGTAGATCGGCTCTAGATCTATCCAATATTCTCTGACGAGCGTTAGGTACCTTAATCTCTGCGACATTTCACTCTTCTTCTCCCTTTCTTCTCTATCTTTTGGCCAAAGTTAGCATCTTTTTTATGGTTTACAGTGGTTTTTGGATCAGGGGTGTCACTTGGATGAAGGAGATCACTACAAGAAAAGTGCGTATTACCGACGGAATTTTACTGACGGCCCCAACTCCGTCGGTAATATTTTAATTACCGACGGCCAAGCCGTCGCTAATGCGCGGGAAAAAATCTGCTTACGAAATTATTTTTTTGCTACGTACCGATGGCTAAGCCGTCGGTAATTACAGAGGGCTTATGGGTCGTCTGTAATTACCGACGGCTTAGCCGTCAGTAACGTAAAATATATGCCTGCTGATTTTTTGGCTACGTTACCGACGGCTAAGCCGTCAGTAACGTAAAAATATGAACGTTGATTTTTTTGCTACATTACTGATGGCTAAGCTGTCGGTATAGTTAATATATTGAATGATCTGTTATTACCGACGGCTTAGACAGTAAAAATTTTTGTTGTCATGCATTGTGTAGAATAATAAAGAAAGGGGTTATATTACTGAGAAGAGGGGGTGTGAGTAGTAAGTTATGTTTTTTTATCTAATTTTTTTTAATTCATTTAATTTAATTTAAGAAAACCTATGTACAAAAAAACAAAAAAAAAACCCAAATTTCTAAACCCAAATCGGAACCTCTTTCTTTCTCATTCTCGAACCCTAGCTCGTATCATCTTGTCTCTCAAAACCTGAAGTTCCCACTCTTCCAAACCAACCACCGCGAACGGCCACTAGAAAACGAACAGCCTCCACCGGAAAACGAACGTCCAGAACTCACTCTCTCGCACTCGCACCCTCAACAATCTCTCTTTGGATTCACTTGTCTATTCGAATCGAAAGTTTTTGGTGCCACTATTCATCGACGTTGCCATTGAACTGCTAAGGGCCACCGTCGCGAGCGCAATGCAGCACTGCTTAGAAGGAGGATCGGTTGTGGAGCAGGAGACGGGCCACTGCAGCGCGTCTTGGTGGTGGCGGCATAGCAGAAAGTAACAAATGGTTCAAATCCCTCCCTTTTGCTTCTTTTACATCTCTTTTGTTTGGTCTCTATTATTGTCTTTTGTTTCTGCTTCTTATTCTTGCTATTGATTCTGTTTTACGTCCACCCTCTCTTTTTTCATGTTGTGGCAGTAAAGATTTTGGCCTCACTACAAGAAATCACGGGTATACCGACGGCCTTCTACCGACGGCTTGAGGCTGTCGGCGAGAACACGGGTTTTCCGACGGCTCTGCCCGTCGATAAATCCAATGCGCGCGATGGACGACCGACCAAGCCGTCGGAAGCCGTGTTTTAGCCGACGGTCCTCAAGCCGGTAGAAGCCGTCGGTATACATGGCTACAAGTTTTCGGTTTCGCTTTTATGACATACCGACACTTTAACCCGTCGGTATTTGAAAAAGACCGTCGGTAATCCGAGAAATTTTCCGACGGGTTGAGCCGTCAGTAAGGTTAATATGGCCGTCGGTAACGTCCGGATACAACCAGATGAAAGCCCCTTTTTCCCCTTCCCGGTTTTACTTCTCCTTCGGCTTCCCCAAAGATCGCCGCCACACGCTTCCGCCGCTGCTGTCTCTCTAACCCAAACTAAGCGCAACAAAGCAGCATACGCTTCCGCCGGTTTCCCTTTGCCGCTCGCTCCCTTGCTGCGGCTTCTTTCGTTTTTTTCCCTCTCCGCCGCCGCGCCTCCTCTATTCCGTCGGCCCACACAGCCCGTGCCACCTGCGACTTTGTGCGACGTGGTGTCTAGCCTCTCCATTCCAGGCGTCCAGATACACCATGTCTCTCTCTCTCACTCTCACTGATTCAGCCACCGTGACTGCCACCACCACTACGTGGCCGCGCCACCTCTCCTCTCCTCTGTTCCACCGCGCCACTTCAAGAGGTACAACAAAATTCAATGGTATTCTTTTGGACAATTGCACTTAATATTTATGCTTCTATCCCCTTCTTTTGTTAAGTTTCATATATGTACGCACAGGACAACAATTAAGCACATTATGAACAGAACAATGCAAATATAATAAGTTAATCTTAAGGTTGTTGTCTGATTTTTTCTTCTCCAGCACATTGTTTGTCCTGACTTTTGTGTATAATAGTAGGCGTCTTTGTATTTTGAATTTTTGTTTCATTGTCTAAATTGATTGATTTTCTGTTTATATATCTTAAGCTTTAAGGATGATTCATTGCTTGACAATTTGCATCTTTCATGATCTTTATCATTTCAACCAAAAACCTAGCTTATTACATCTCGAGTTTAACCCTACCAGTAGTTTGGTTCTCATTCAATTACTCACACCAAGCATGGCTCTGTATTTCGATTTGAGTATCCTTAGCATATTCTCTCGCTTTTGTTTCTATTTTTTGCCGATGGAGGACAAACTTTAAGTTGAGGGATAGGAGGGTCTGGTAGATCACTTGGTCATGGCCATGAGTCGAGCGTTTTAGGATTCTTTAAAACTAACAGGTTGTATTCCCTTTTCACCCCCTCTCTCACTTACAATATTTGGCTGCATTAATTGCTATCTTTTCTGCTTTATTTTTTGTATATTTTCCATCTAATGCCACGAAAGATGAGAATCAGGAATTATAGAGGGAGTAATGATATTACTAGAAGGACTTCTATAGGCTATGCCAATTATATAATTAATCAATGTATATAATTAATTTGTGTACTTAAAAATAAAATAAGATGATTGATGGAGCTGTACTACTGTATATATTAGTTCAAGAAAAATGGATTGTAGAATCAATGGTAATAGATTCCTGATGAAGGAAGTTATTCTCTATCAAGACGGTGACAATTTCTGTAATTAAATGGTTACTAGGGTCTATTGTTCTATCAAGTTAGTGTCTATTGTTATCTCAAAATAGTGGGCAATTCTTGCCAAAAGGACTCATAAGACTTTGTGATCTTATTCTGTGCTGCCACTGTTTTCCATCATGATTTAGTGTAATTGTTAAATTCCGTGATTTATATATTTATGTTAGTAATTTGGGTGAAGGTATCACCCTAATTATCCACTCTTCCAAACAAGTTTGTAACATCCTATCCATCTTTTAGTCCTATGTGTTGCTAGCTTAGCTTGCTATTGCGTACAGCCAACACCACTAGTATAAGGCTCTTGGGTTGTTGTTTTGTTGCAAGTTTATTAGAGAAATGGTGACTGTGGTTGATGTTCACTGGGTACAGCGGGAAGAAGGCCTTGCCAAAGCTGTGGCAATTGGCAATGTCATCTTATAGAAGAGAATTGGGATCAAACTAGTATTGTCTCTGTTGCTCTGAACACTCCACCATCTGTGACATATGTCACTACTTTCTTTCCCCTTTTTGTCTGAACTGAAAAATGAAAATCAAGGCTCCAAGATAGGAGGTTCGGTGCTTTTTGAATCATTTTGTGAGAGGCTTGTGATTGGTGGTTTGAATCAGTTCACTGGTTTTTAGGTTTCCATGTTTAGGGCCCGGTTTGGCAAGCTAGTCTAGCCTTTTTTTATTTTTGGTTGAATTCGCTCTCCACAAGTAGGGATGAAAATAGGTTGGACCAATCAAGACTTTGCTTAAATAGACTTAGCCTATTTTAAATATTCAATGTCCAAGCCTGGTTTATTACTTGTCATAGGATTTTTTTAGACTTGATCTGGCCTTTTTGAAAGCATAGTCTGACCTTGTAGCTTATTTAAAGGCTTATTTCATATTAGAGCCTTTAACTAGGCCATTCGACCTATCTTTAAGTAGGTTAAAGGATTAATAGGCCATCGAAAATAAACTCTTATGTATAATAAGCTATACATTTTGAAAATTTAAACCACTACCGCTCAAGGACATGAGACATAAGTGTGGAGATAGACTAGGCTGAGCTAAGCTTTCTAAAACCCGAGTTTGTTTTGTTTATCTGATATAGGTCTCTTTTTAAGGTCTGGTTTGACCTTTTTAAAAGGTTGACTTGACATGAAAGCCTTTTAAAAGCCTATTTTACAATAAGGTCATGTTTTGTTATTTCTTTTGTACGTACAGGCTTCTTGCTCGTGAGGGTATAATTGCAGAGCAGCTTGCAAGGGATCTGAAGTCATTTGAATTGAAGGTACCACTTAATATAAACTTTAATCATTTTTTATTGAACATCTTTGCTTTGGTTGGCTTTAAGTATTCTATTTATCTGGGGCAAATGCATCCAATTCATCCTCTCTTGGTTGCATGTTAATGGGGTTGAACTCTACCACGTTTACTTTATTTTGAAAACATGAAGGTTGTTTTAGTGCTTTCTTCATTTTTCTAGTATCTTTTTTTAGTTAATCTCCATTCTTATTCTATTTTAATTAATATTCTTCTTCCCTTTTCTTTTGTTCACGGTGAGAGTGTGGTGTCAATGGATGGAGTTCGGAAAGTGAAATGATGCCTACAATAATAGTTGATATTCAAAGACTTGGGACAAAGTTATAGTTGAAATTGTCTATTATTCAAATGCTTAAAGTTATATATGATGAACTAATTTTAAAATTTTCTATGTTTTTAGTATTTTTTGTCCAAGGCTGTCACATTGCTCCGAGACCGCCACTAGCATCGAAGGACATGGACATTCTCTTGTTCTTCTAATTAGGTATGCACTCTAACGAAATGTCGGTTGACTCATTGGGTGGAAAAGGGTTGGCTGTTGACCCCCACACCGACATATTTATTTGATTTCCTTCATAGTTCTCTCCACAGAGGGAATTTTGAAGTGATGTATATTTTGGCTAAGAAATGATGTTTTATGTTGAAGTGATGTATAGTTCTCTCCACAGAGGGAATTTTATTTGATGTATGTTTTATATTAGGGTGAAGGTATCATGTAGAGAGGATTGATCTCATGAATGTAAAATAAACCAATTGTTTATCTTGAGCACGAAGCGTTTATCCATCTTATTTGGGTTCCTAACTTGTATATATTATAAATAAGTTGTTGTAAAGCCTTTTTCACTCTAAAAAATTCTCTCTACACTCAATTAGACTCAAATTATGCAGCTGCAAAAGTGCACAAACATAACCCTTGTACGCATAATCACATATACACTCAACTATCACTAGTTTGATTCCCTCTAATCTTTAACTTGTGTCTATTACCCCTAAGACTTGATGTGGCTGCTAAAATTACCATTTCCTTCCTCTAAATCATTTATCTTCGAGTACTAATCAAGCTTTACTGGTATCAGTAATTATCAATACAGAATTTAAGATAGGAATTCATGAAACTAGCAAGAACCGATAACTAACTTCAAATTCGAGTGTGGCAGCTTTGGTCTACCGGATCATCGGATATTTTCACCAAACTTGTAAACTATGTGTGGCAGCTTTGCTACAACAAATGTTTGTTCATTACATTAACTCCCTACTAATAAAATTTCCGTCCTTAAAAATTCCTCAATTGTTTGGTTAACCTATGCAAAATCTTGAAGAGTTTCTTAACACACTAGTTCTCTAGCATTGCTCCTCATTATTTCTTACTTCTTAAGGTCATTCCATCTTAATAAAACCTAGCCACATACACAAAACTGTCCAAAGTAGTTCCCGACCAACCCCGTTTTCGTGTGAATTTGTAAATCATAGTCATATTTATTCACGTCCTACAGAGTAGTCACTTGATATATAAGCTTTTCCCAGTGATATACAACTGTGGAAGAGGTTTACCGCACACTTTCTTCTCAGGTTTTTAGGAGTTGTACTTATAGGTTACCTCTAAAGCCTTATTAGTCCTTCACTTAGTTCTATGAGTCCAAAAGTAGTTGTACGCATCTACTCAACTTGAGAATTGGTATGCTAACTTATTTTGGGATGTAAAAACTGTGTATAAAGATTTAATCTTAATCCATTGCGAAGGTGATATTAGCACTCTTAACCCCCTCTTTGGAAGCCTAATAGCTTGCTTTTAGGCACTCAAAGGTCAAATCGAGTTCATAAAGTTCATTCAACTTACCTTTTGAAATGGAATACCCTGATATCAAATATATCTTATGTACTAAGTTCAAATTTCAAATTCAATTCCTAACTATAATTTTTACCGACATTTCGATTTAAGGCCATTTTGGTATCATTTTGCATCCTAGGGTCCAAATGGAGTTGTAATTATCTGATTGTCTTGGTTCTTGGTATACAACCTTATTTTAGCCATATGAAATTTTGGAAAAATGTTTTACTCCACTACTCTTTTAATTTGGGAGTTATATGAAAACACACTTTCTGAGGCTAAAACTAGCTTGATTTCGGCATCTGGGAGGTAAATCTGAGTTAGGATGCTATAATTGGCTTCTACTGTTGCCTACACGTCAATTTTCATCTATTGGGACTATTGGAGAAGTTATTAAAGAGACACCATATCAGAAAGAGTATTGATAGTGGGGTGGGGCGGCACCACGGTCTATTGTTTACGTGCTTAGTTAAATGTATTCAATTTCGTATTGAGCCATCTACACTTGACTTCATTCATCCACATAATTGAATGGAATGCTGATGACAAATTAAGATAGGCAGATTCCCTTATTATCACAATCACTATCATAGTCAACACAAGAAGAATTTAAATCTTTTTCCTACTATCATGGTTCAAGCTTTATAATGTTCTCATCATATATATCAATCTTCTACCAAGCACACCCCTTATTATCCTATATACTCATAAATTAACATTCCCAAGCACCTATATAATCCACTTCCCAGAACACATGTCCTACTATCATAAACATTGCTAGAATTATTCCAAAGTTTAGAAACTAGACAATTCAAGAATTCAATGAAATTTAAAGGACCATTTAAGATCAATTCAACCAAAAAAGCAATTCTGTATAGTTTTTGTATTCAAGTAATTGAAATCTAAATATAAATCATTTCCGTTCAAACTCACTTTTAATCTGAAATTGTTCGACATGCAGAAGATGGAATTTTTTTCCTTCGAATCGTAGTTGGATGTACGATAGGTTGTATCCGGGAAGAGGGCGTTTGAAACAATCTTTTTGCGATGGGATTGATCACTTTGTTCAAGTCGCAATGGCACACGAAGATTTCGAAATTAATGGAGGGATTAGATGTCCGTGCCTTAAATGCGATTGCAGAAAGATCAAGAGCCCAGGTGAGGTCATGCTGCACCTGCAGAGAGTTGGATTTATGCCTAATTACTGGATTTGGACTAGACATGGTGAAGAGTTACCTCGGGTTGGATTAGGGGTTGGCGATATTTGCACAGGTGCTTCAAGCAATTGCGTAGATACGGGATATGGTGAGCAGATTGAATTGACGCATGATATGGTTTGTGATGCCTTGGGGGTCAACATATCATTCGAGGAGCCACAGTATGATGACACAGATGAACTTCCAAATGAGACTGCACAAAGATTTTATAATCTCTTGTTAGAAACAAATAAGCCGTTGTTTGAAGGGTCTGCCGACTCTAAGTTATCAATGTGTGTGAGACTTTTAGCTCTCAAGTCCAACTGTGGTGCTACAGATGTGTGCTTGGATCTCGTAACGAAGATGATGTTGGACTCGTCACCTATCAGAGATGGTTTGCCAAAAAGTTATTACGAGGCTAAAAGCTTAGTGTCCAAATTGGGGTTGGAATCTAAAAGGATTGATTGTTGTGTGAGAGGGTGTATGTTATATTACGACAATGAATTTGGTAAAATCGATAGCTATTTGGTTGAATGCAAATTTTGTGGTGAGCCAAGGTATATGTCACATACCGATAATGGGAAGGGTAGACAAAAACCAGTTCCACAGAAGGCAATGTTTTATTTGCCAATTATTCCAAGGTGCGCAGAGAATGTTTGCGTCAACACGCATCGCAGACAAAATGACTTGGCACTATGAGAATGAAAGCACTTGGTATGTTGCGACATCCATGTGATGGTGAAGCTTGGAAGCACTTTGATCGTGTGAATCAGGAATTTGCAGCAGGTCCACGGAATGTACGACTTGGCTTATCCTCTGATGGGGTTACCCCATATGTTGAATGAACGGCGAAACCTTATTCTTCTTTGGCGATTATTGTTACCCCATACAATCTTCCTCCTGATATGTGCATGTCTAAGCCCTATATGTTCTTGACTTGTATTATACTGGGTCCAGATAATCCAACAGATGGCATTGACATCTACTTACAGCCTCTCATTGACGATCTCAAAAAGGTTGTGGAATGGCGTTGTGACTTATGATATTGCACGAAAGAAGAACTTTACAATGAGGGCAGCTCTTATGTGGACCATTAATGACTTCCCTGCATATGGCATGTTGTCTGGTTGGGGTACTCATGGTAAAATGGCATGTCCCCATTGCATGGAGCATACAAAGGCCTTTACCTTGAAATTTGGGGGGAAGAGTTCTTGGTTTGACTCACATCGCAGGTTTTTACCAACAGATCATCCATTTAGACGGAATAAGAACGCCTTCAAGAAGGGGGAAGTTGAATTAGATGGCCCGCCCCCGAGGTTGACATCCGAATGTATTTTTACGAGTTATGGATCTACCAAAAATCATGATTTTGGTGAATTGGATCGATCTGAAGGATATGGACAATGGCACAATTGGACTAAAAGAAGTATTTTTGGGATTTGCCGTATTGGAAAGATAATTTATTGAGACACAACCTTGATAAAGTTATGCACATTGAGAAAAACTTTTTTGACAATGTTTTTCTCATGATGATGAACGTTAGAGGAAGAACGAAAGACAATGATAAGGCCAGGTGGACTTACCATTTTACTGTAGGCGAAAGGACTTGCATTTGACGACTTGGTCGAATGGGAAAACCCTGAAACCCAAAGCCTGTTACTCTTTAACTGCTGAGGAAGCTAGGTCAGTCTGTCGGTGGATAAAAGAACTTCGCATGCCAGATGGTTATTCTTCTAATTTGGCAAGATGTCTGATGTGAACAAAGGAACAATGATTGGGATGAAAAGCCATGATTGTCATGTATTCATAGAGTGTTTACTTCCTATTGCATTTAGTTCCTGTAGTCAAATATTTTAAATCCACTTACGTAACTTAGCCAATTTTTAAAGATTTGTGTTCGCAACATTGAGAGATGATGATCTTATCAAGATGGAGCAGAACATACCGTCATTCTTTGAAAGTTGGAGAGAATATTTCCCCTGGTTTCTTTGACTCTATGGAACATCTCCCGGTGCATCTTGCACATGAAGCTAGGCTTGGTGGACCAGGTTCAATACAGATGGATGTATCCATTCGAAAGGTAATATAATCAAATATTCTTTAACATAATTATTCATCGCCCGGGTTAAATGTTGAAATATTGATCACCAACCTTGTTATTCTCAGATTTATGGGTGACTCAAAGCGGTCGGTGAAAAATAAGGCCAGGGTTGAAGGATCTATTTGTGCAACTTACTTACACCGTGAGACAATTCATTTCGCTTTCCATTATTTTACGAACTTCATGCCGACACCAACAAATAATAGGAATGAAATAGAAATTGAAAGTGAAAGACACCCGCTGGCCTTATCGGTGTTTTGCCTTCCTGCCGTCATCTTTGGAAAGGAGTCAAGTCCTGGTTAACGAGAGAAGATTGGAAGTCGACACGCTCACGTGTTGATCAACTGCGTCAAGTATCACCATATCTTACGTATGTATACTTTTGACCACTTTCATTTTCTTTAGTCCACAACTATTCATGATCATTTGTTTGATAATGACTTGTTCAGGGCATTCTTGTTAACTAAGCCCATGTTTAACAAGACTCTTCTGCCTATATTCATGAATATTTCCCAACGTGGTTTATGAGCCAGGTATGTATTTTTAGTCCTATTTCAACTATTTGTTGTTTGAAAATACAAAGATTGTTTGCAAAAATGAACCCTAAATCATTTGTGCATGTGTATACGCAGTGTATAGCGAGTCGAATCGCCCATAATCGAACACTTGAGAAATTTATCTCATGGTCCTAAATCACGTGTAAAAGAATGGCACACGTATTTAAACGTGATTACAAATTTCAAACTCACCAAAAACAGAGGGGAAAAAATAGTTAACAACGGAGTTTATGTAAAAGGTGCCACAGAGGGAGGTGAAGACGACTTCTACGGCGTGATTCAACATATATATGAGCTGGCGTACAATACTTTAGACTATACTAAAAGAATAGTGCTATTTTATTGTAATTGGTTTGATCCGTCAAGTAGAGGCACAAGAATGGATCGCAAATATAATACTGTTGACATATGCATGAGCAGAAGATACCAAATGTTTGATCCGTTTATCATGGCACAACATGTAAGACAGGTGTATTATGTCCCTTATCCGTCAACTCGAAGGGACAAACAAGGTTGGTGTGTTGCAATAAAGACAAAACCAAGGGGTCGCATTGAAGCAGATGATCCACAGGAAGAAATGGCTTATCAGGTGGATGAGATGTCTCATGTCAACGTAGTAAACGAAGTTGAACCCATTTCTCGACTACATGACGATCCAATCACATATGAAGATGTAAATGGAGATGAGGAATTAAATGAAGAAGTGGCAGAACCATCAAAATCTGAAGACGATGCCGAAGCAGAGTGGGCAGAATGGGCAAAATAAATTTGTTTAACTTTTTACAATTAGAGAATTTAATGTCTAACAACATATTTTATTTTGTCAGTTATTTTCATATAACTTGTTTATTTTTTGGAATTCATTTTTAATATTGTTATGTTTAAATATAATATTTCATGACTGTTATTATTAAATTGCTCTATAGACATATATGGCATCAGGAGGTTCAGGCTCTGACCCCACCACCCAAAGTAGTGGTCAGCGGAAGGGAAGGGCATCATTGCCGACCCCTCGCCGTCGGAGGCCGAACATTATTAGGATTGATGATGCTGGCTATGCGATGTTGTCATCCACACAGCGTCCGCATACATCTACGCCTACGCAGCCTACGTCACATTCGGCACCTACACAGCATGCAGGACCTTCTGCATCGACACCCATTTACATGATGCCCACCCCAGGGTTCCAGCAGACACTTGCCGCTTCTTCCTCTCATTTTGTGTCTGAGACGGTGCCCGACACTCATGTGTCCGATCAGGAGTATAGTGTGGGCCAGGCACCTGATCAGACCGGGGTTCAGCAGGACGAGGAGGTTGAGCAGCAGCAGGATGAGCAGGAGGTCGTTGATGATATTCAGATGCTGCATGATGGCCGAGTTGCTATCAGGCCAGCTGGTAGAGGGTGAGTATGTAGGTTGAATACACATTTTTGCCCCTTATCTTTTTTTTAGTTTTCAATTTCGTCCCTTATCTTTTTTTAGTTTTCATTTAAGTCCCTTAAACTTCAAAAATCACATCAATTTCGTCTTTTCTGTTTATTTATTCATATTTTCTTAGACGAATCACCATCTGACACGTGGCAGAAAAATAAAATAAAACAAACTGCCACGTGTAAGATGGTATTTCGTCTAAGACAAAAAAAGAATAATTAAAAAGAAAGGACGAAATTGGAGTAATTTTTGTAACTTAATTGACTTAAATGAAAACTAAAAAAAAAGGATAAGGGACGAAAATTACAGTTTAACCTATATTTTTTTAACTTGTTTGGTATGTTGTTATTGTTTAGGTTCCTTTCGTCAAAACCAGCTGCGAAGGCTATCACGGAAGTAATTGAGCAAAATTACCACACCTATTGGCCCACCTGGGGGACGCTGACGGTGGATGAGCAGAGGCACATGTTCAATTCTTTCAGAGTAAGTTGTTTATTTTTTTTGTTGCGTATTATTTTTTTATTTCATGAATCTCAATTATTTTTAATAACGTATTATATTCATACAGGAGAGGGTTTCTTGGAAGGAAGAGCAGGAGGAGCAGATCAAGAAGAACTTCCATATGAAGGCTTCCCACCGCCTATCTGATATACTTAGAGATGCCCGCCTCAATGGGCAGCCCACTTGGATAGGAGATGAGATCTGGCGGCGAATACAAGCGCCTGGAACTCCCGAGTTCAAGGCGGTAGCGAGAAGCGAAGAAGAATAGAGCCTCCGAAAAGGGTGGGAGCTTGCATCCGGAGGTTCGGTCGGTCGCAAAGACGCAGCTCGACTTGTACGTTTTATATTATTATTATTATTATTATTATTATTATTATTATTATTTAGTTAAGCTTTTTTTATTAAATAATTACAGTCTCAGCGGTTGAAAAGGGAGGTTCAGTTGCACGAGCTCCATCGTGCAACTCATATTAGGAAAGGTACCGGTGATTTTGTCGATGAGCGGTCGAGGCGGACCCAGGTAATTATAAAACATAATGAATAGTTTTTTAACAATGTTTATATTGTTTTATTACAATAAAAATTGACTAATTTGTTTATGTTTGACAGGAGGAGTTTGAGGCGAGGATGTCTCAGGTTAGATCTCAGACATCCTCATGTTCCCCGTCTCAGAGCCCAGAGGATCCACCGCATCGATGGTTCGGGCGTATGTTGTTGGCGGCAAGAAGAAGGGTCGCTTATACGGTCCGGGCGACCTTGCCAAAGAACTACAAGAGTGGCCCGGCCGCTTCTGGCCGGAGAGTCGCCCAGCCAGCCGTGGCCGCAGCTGGATGAGCGAGATAGCAGAGTTGAAGCGGGCCATGGCCGAGCAGCAGCGATTGGCGGCCGAGCAAAGAACGGATCGCGGTCGCCCAGAGAGGAGGCCCGCACGGACGGCCGCCATGTTGGCTCAGTGCAGCCGCAAATGACAGGAGGATCTGTACCATTTGCTAGCTCGCCAACCGCCTCCTCCACCGCCTCCGCCTCCGCCTCATAGTACTGGTGATCATATCGATGATGCAGATGGTGATCATGATCATGATTATCAGGACTATTAGTTATGTTTGTATCGATATTTTTTATATTTTCGGATATTTTTATTATCGCTTTGTTTGTCGAATTTTTTATTTATTTGTTACGTTTTTTTTAATTTGTTTTATAGTTATGTTATAGCATTGCATTTTTAAATACAGGAATAAATTAATAATTAAGTATGTTTGTATCGATATTTTTTTATATTTTCGGATATTTTTATTACCGCTTTGTTTTGTTAAATCGAAATTTTTATTTATTTGTTACGCTTTTTTTTAATTTGTTTTATAGTTATGTTATCGCATTGCATTTTTAAATACAGGAATAAATTAATAATTAAATGTGATAACTAGTAATCGTTAATTAAATGGATAAATAAATTAAATTGATTACAGAAATTAAAATTAAATAATTTAAAAAATTAAATAATTTTTTAATAAAAGTTTAAACAATTTTCAATTGAAAAAAAAATTTAAAGTTTGGCTTTACCGACGGTCATGGCCGTCGGAAATGTCATCGGAATTATCGACGGGTTAAAACCGTCGGAGAAAGCCGTCGGAAATTTACCGACGGGTTAAAGCCGTCGGAAGTGACCTAACGATTACACCGACGGGCCAAAGCCGTCGGTACGTATTTGCGACGCGCACTTTACCGACGGACATTAGTCCGTCGGTAATCCGTTGGAATTTTTTTATTACCGACGGCATTTGTGGATTACCGACGGCTTTTGGCCGTCGGTAATCCCGCGATTTCTTGTAGTGCCATGGGATTTGCTATTTGTCATTCCGTGTTTTTCCTGTAATCTTATGTTTCATTTTTCTAAAAGCAAACAAAGATATCTAATATTTCTTTATTTGAATGATTCTGTAGTTTGATTTCTGGGTGTATGGATTTTTTTTTGGGGATCTATATTCTGTGTTCTACAATTTTTTTGGGGTTCATTACTTCACTTCTGCGTAGGTTTTAATCTGCTTGCTGCGAACATTATTTGGGATTGCTACCTTTAGTGACATATTTGTGTTAAAGTTTGCACACAATGGGTACTTTTGTGAAGGGTTTTTAAATGTTATTTGAAATATGTGATTGCAACAGGGTCTGATCAAGTTCTCTAATTTATAACATAGATGACATTTGATAGCTATGACATTTGATAGCTATTTGTACAAAATTGTGGTGCTTGGTAATCCACTAGAGGATCTCAAGTTGGCTATTAATACCGTTGGAAGTCAAAGTGATTATCAACAAGGAAATGATTGTAACTTGATGTTTTTAAGTTCCTTTCCTGCCTTCCACCTCTTTTTAAGTTCATCTGATGTCTTTTTAACTTGTACTTTTTCTTCCTCTTTTGGTCTCATAATAATGCACCCACATTAATAGTTGTCGCAGATATTTTGCTTATGTAATTTTCTTAACTTTAGTCGGAGATTAATGCCATAATAGCAGAATAGATGCATGTTTTGCATAATATATGACCATCTGTACATGTATTTAAATGCATATCGAAAAATCTCCCCTGCATTTTTAAACTACTGATGGGATTTATTTTCTGAGTGTAGATTTATCATTCAGGAGACAAAAAGATATTATTTGCCTTAGTCCGTATGTTAGATCAGTCTCTGAGATTTGAAAAGACACGTTCATTGACTAGGTTAGAGAAGACACTGATCTTTTCATTATCGACGAAGTTGGTAAGATGGAGTTATACAGTTCGTCATTCTTCCCTACAGTTCTAAAAGTTTTGGAGTCAAATATCCCAATTTTGGCTTTCATTCCAGTTCCAAAATTTGGCAGAGATATACTAGCAGGTAAATTTCCCATACTTTCACAATCCCCATTTCTCAAACTTCATGTTTCTTTTTTGGTGATTGTAAGGACAATTTTTCTTTTCTTGATTCTTTAAATAAACAAGATGGGGCAAAATTTGTCATAATACCTGATATGCATGAACCTCAAAGATCTATTGCTGTTTTGAGGATTTTGAAGTCTTTGCCTAGTTAATGGGTTTGCTGAATTTGTAAAATGTATAATTTCATCCATTTTTGCAGTTGCAAGATTGAGGAATCTTGCAGGGGCAACTTGTTTTACATTGAGCGTTTGTATCGGAGAAGCTATTAGTGAACAGATACGCTCACTATTGGAAGATCTGCTGAAAAAGCACTAGTCGTTGTAAAGTTTGTCTTCTGAGCTCATGCTGTGTGAAGTTTCTTTAAGTTCTAAATGCATCATGATGGGCTAATACTCTGATTAATGAAATAAAAGGAGCAAATCTCAATGTGCTTGTTAAACTTTGTTCATTGAAATGAAGATTGTTGTATGATAAAGGTGATGGGCGTTAATACACCGAACAGCAAATTGGATACAATTTTGTTACTTTGTCATGTTTAAGAGTGTTACTTTGGGCGTTAATACCCATTTGTCAATAATGGATTGTTTAAGCAAGTTTAATTTGTTTGGTCTGTAAGACAAAAATCATGTGATATGCTACATTAGAGAGGAAAAATTAATCAATCTTCTGGTAAAAATTGTAAAGAGGCTGATATTTTTGTTTTGTTTTAATTTCTAGATACAGTGGGCTTAGCCGTCGGTAAATTTACGGACGGCTAAGCCGTCGGTAACTTCGGATCTATGTTTTTTTATTTTAATTTGTAGTTTACAGTGGGCTTAGCCGTCAGTAAAGTACAATAGCAAAAATGGTTGTTTTCGTGGATTTTACCGACGGTCACGTGACGACTTTCTGACGGACAAGCCGTCGGTAATTACCGATAGATTTTTTGGCCGTCGGTAAATTTTACCAAGGAGGAAAATACCGACGACCCCGAGACCGTCGGTAGGCCGTCAGTAATCTCGAATTACCGACAGTTTTTGAGAATTACCGATGGCTTTTGCCGTCGGTAATGACAAAAATTCTTGTAGTGGATGAAGAGGAACGCATTTACCGGTGGCTTGTGGTGTTTCTGTTTCTTTTTTATTTTGTAAAATTTGAAATTTTTGTTTCTGTTTCTCCTTCTCCTTCTTCTTCATGTTTCAGTTTCAGTTTCTCTTTCTTCTTTATGTTTCTGTTTCTTTTGTAATTCACCTGAGGATCTTTTGTTTTGTAGTTTTTAATTTGTATGTTTCTTCATGTTTCTTTTGTAATTTTTAATTTCAGTTTCTCTTTCTCCTTTTTCTTCATGTTTTTGTTTGCAAGATTTGCAAGATTCAGTTTTTTCCCTCAATTTTTAACGACAAATTTGATGTGAATGAGAGAGAAAAAATGATTTAATAGTATTTAGTTTACGGCAATTATCAAAAGAACGACAACTAAATTTAGGGGACCAACTTTACCACAAAGGACTCCTCCAACAGGGGTTTCTTGTAGTTATCGTTACATATAATTAAGCAACCTTTAACTTCACAGCCTTAAAGGTACTCTTATCTAGAATATTGTACTAGTATTGAGCTATGGGCTAAGCTAAACGAAGCCGCGTAACCTTCAATAGTGTCCATTGTAATGGGAAGATCGTCCTCTGCACTACTGCAGTCTGCATTTCCATGCAGGAAATGATAAATATTACAATCATGAATCATGATTGTAGCAGTAACTGATGAGGTTATTGTGGCAGATGCAGAGAGAGGGACAGTGTCCTAGTGGGATGACACGTGTAAGGACCCCATTGAATGGAGGAAGATCAGGCAGGCTTAGACATAGACAGGGTTTATTGCTTGCTACTAGTACTACTCCTCTTTACCGTGGCACAAGGCATTAATATGGGGCTATGTTGACCTGAATGTCAAAGTCAAGCCAATCAATGCAATGAATTGCATATGTAGTAGTAACAGGATGTTTGTCGCCTTCTACCACCGTGAATATCACCACGTCCTCCCCCTGGTAAAAGATGCCAATTGCCAAGCACTCCTTGCCAAACTACTTTATCATCCCTTATCTTTGTCTAAATATTTTTCAGGTAACTCTAGGGATTTGTGACTCCTATTGGTAGTACCTTATCATATTCACACTCATCAGACATCATCATAATATCTGGTTAAAGGAAAGATTGCTTTTCATTTCATCCATCAACAACATCCCACGTTTTAATTGATCCAATATATACATCCTATTTCGTAACCGTTTGCGGCAGCTAGCACCATTATGATTTTTTATGTCTCTACAACCACAACCTAACAGTAATTGGAGCTGCATCAGTCGTATTCAAGTATTAAGAATCACATCTATTTAAAACCTTAATCGTATCCGTATTAATGTATTATCCTTAAATTCAATCACGAAAGACATTGTCTTTTTAATTCCAATAGTAGAATAATAATAATAATAATAATAATAATAATAATAATAATAATAATAATAATAATACCTTGTATTAAGAAGAGTTATTTGTAATTTATACTTAGAACCTTAAATTATCCCAACCGCTCTCAGCAACTTAGGTAGCCTAAATCTCGACAGAGATTCTTGCATATTTCTAAGTGTGCAAGCTAAGTTGATATTTCACAACGTGACAAAAATTAAAGCAAACCCAAAATTTCCGAGCAACTATATATGGTGGTGCAGCAAATTAGGTGGAATTCACAGTGAGTGAACATTGATGGAAATCGGTGCCGCCCAACAAGCATGGATCTATACTCGATCACACATAACACACTCTTTATCAGTTGAGCAATAGAGAGGGGACATAAAGCGACTACTGTTATATTTGTAGGATCTTCTCCACAAAACATAGAATTTGGCTTTTGTCTTAAACTTTCGGCAGTGATTTGTTCAAATTGTTGCAGCAGTTTAAGGATAAAGCAAGCACGTGTAAAATCGAAACCCACACGTTTCCTGACATAGGAAACTAGTATATGTTACTTGGCAAATTAATTAATCTTGTCTCTAAGCATTAGGGCAAGTTCAAGACAATCACACGTTAAAATATGGATAATATTTTTTCTTACACGAAGTCCAAACGCGTGGTTTCCATTAAAGTAAAGCGTCTGTGTCTTTCTTATCGTGTAAGAAAGAGCTTATATAGTATCATTCTATTTTTGTCCCTCTATATGTCACTTTTCCAACAAATAACGCGTTATCTTTGGTCTATGGAATACGAAAATTAGAATGTCTACGACACGAGGGAGAGGTTTCTGGCGACAATTTTAGTTAGAATATGACAGTTTTGGTAGTTATATCATTTTCATATTGCATTATTTGGATTATTGCGAAGCTGTTGTCAAGAAGACAATTAGAGGACTAATCGGGGCCGACCCAATGGTTAACCAGGTCTAAAAAAACTTTTGAATGAAGTATTTTTAAACCAATGAAAATAAAATGAGGGGTCCTTTTCTGAAGATGAGAAGCTTAATTTTTTTCTTATAAAAAAAGAGGCCTAATTTTAAATAAAATTGACTTAATTTGTAGAAGAGGAGGCCTAAAGCCTTTGATTTGCTGGCTTTACCTTGACACCAGGCCCGGGAATAATGAACAATTAAGCAATTGTGGGCTATTGTCAATGCAGTTTTATTGCAAATAGGCAGGTAAGGGAAAATATAGCAATAGCTCAAGAAATATTTCACTCCATGATGTAAAAGAAGGGAGCCACAGGGTGGATGTTAGTGAAGATAGATCTGAAAAAAGTCTAAAACAGGTTGTAATGGGTCTTTGAGAGAGAAACTCTAGAGGAGATTTTGCTACCTCAAAATATGGTGGATCTCATAGGGCATTGCTTATCTTCAATTCGCATGTGCGGGCTCTCCAGAATGGTGAGGCGTTGGAGTGGTTTAGGCCTCAATAGGGTATCCGAATGAGGGATTTCATCTTCCCGTATTTGTTCATTCTATGCATGAAATGTATTTTCAAAATAATAAATTTAGTAGTTGAGAATAAGACTTGTGTGCCCATATAAATTACAAGAAGGCCCTCCTACATCCCATTTGGCTTTTGCGGATGACCTTATATTATTTGCAAAGGCTAGCACTATCCAAGCTCAAATTATTCCACTACAATAATTCGCATTATTACCAACATGATTTTGCCGACGACCAAAAACCCGTCGGTAAATGTCTCATTTCCGACGGGCCAAACGTTGGTATATAAGCATAACTTGATTCCAACCATGTTACAGACGATTATGCCTGTTGGAAAAGCAAAGCCCCCTTTACTGACAGCCAAGCCTGCTGCTATCTTTCGCGCGCACTTAGTTCTCGCTTCATTTCTGACAGGAAGCTCATCGCAAATTTTAATATTTTATTTCTGACAGCCAAGCCTGTTGGTAATATTGTAATGTCGAAAACGACTATTTAGGTTTTCAACGGTCTGCCCGTAGCAAATGTTAATACATACAGACAAGCCCATCAATAATATTGTAACGTTAAAAAAGACTGTTCAGATTTTCAATAGGGTCCATGGGGTGCCATAACCCCAAAGGACATGGTTCAAATCCCCTTGGGGACAATTGTAATATGGCCATTAGTGCCACTGAATTAATAATATATCATTTTCACCCTACCCCTTTAAAAAAAAAGATTTCCAATAGGTTGCTCGTCACAAATGTTAATACTTTAGTTCAGATGGCACAACTCGTTGGTAACATTAAGATAGCTATCAGAAATTAGTACGAGACCACGAATCATTTTGCATATCCACTCCCTCTCTCTCAATAATTCTCTTTGTGACTCTGAGTGCACTGCCTGAGGCTCCGCCGCGAAGAACATACCCTTCGCGAACTATAACACCACCATTGTCGCCAAGAGGAAGCAGTAGTTGTGACTAATCTTTGCTCTACCGCATGCAGAAGCCCCCTAGCTTGCAACCAGCAACACCATAACTTTTCTGGTTCAGTTCTCTCTCTGATATTGGAATGTCACTGGACTCTAATTTTTTCATTGTGGTGCAATTGAACAATTAATGGACTCTGATGCTTTTGTGTATGGTATGTGTTGCTATTAAATTGATTCCACAATGTATGATTTTGATCAGGATATCCGCTATCAAGCATTATAAACCGTCCAATTTTGATCAGACTACTCACAAACATGTAACTTTTAAATTTACTTTTAAATCTGATTTACAAAGTTTTAATTTTGGGTTGTCCAATCTTGATCAAATGGTTTGAGTCCATGGCTCCGAATGTTCTGAGTTTGCTATGATGTTCTGTGCGACTACTTGGACTTGGAGGAGCAATTCGCGACTTTCTAGCGTTGTCTCAGCCTAGCCGTTACTATTTCATTTGCGAGTTTCCGAATTTACTTTATCGTGTCTTAGTCTATATTATCTAGGATCTTTGTGAAATTATGGCATGAACTACGTAATTAGAAATTGTATGAAAATCTGGCATGCACTTTGTAATTAGGTTTTGTATGATATTAAATATGATACAAAGCCTAATTAGGACTTGATTTGATGTACTGCATGGACTATTTTAATTCAAGCAATATTGAACGTTAAATATCTGAACTACAAATCGATCTCTCTGGCTTAGCTTTTTTTTCTAGGCTTATTAATGCCGGAGAAAGACCGTAGCTTCCCATTTAAGGTTCGATAATATTGAGTGCATGTTCTCTTTTTTGGTACCGCTCATTGTATATTGAACATTAAATTGTCCAAGTGTTCAAACTTGAGGAAAAACTTTTTTTTTACTCATATGATAGTTATTTCTTAATTCTCATGGCTTATACTTGATGAAATTTAGGTTCAATTCCTTTTGTTCTGTAGGTGCATACTTTATTGCAAAATTCATATATGCGGTCAATTCGTGTACTTAGAGACCAATGGAAAATATTGTCAAAATTCCATCTAGTATAAGACATGAGAATTAATGAATATCTATTATACGAGTTCCAAATTTTTTCCTTGTTGAATGGGATAGGTCATATAATTTAAAGAAAGGGAGTTGTTGTAAAGCCGACGTGCTGCTGAAATTATTGTGCTAGAAATATCTGTATTTTTTAACTTACAAAAGATAAAATTTACCCTTCGAATCATAGTTGGATGTATGATAGGTTATATCTCGGAAGAAGGGGTATGAAATAATCTTTTATAAATGGAGTTGAAGAGTTTGTCGTTGTCGCAAAGCAAAATCATCATTTCATCAACGTTCCATGAAGAAGGGGTATGAAATTATTGTGTTTAAATATATCTGCATTTTTTTAACATGTAGAAGATAAAATTTATTCTTCAAATTGTAGTTGGATGTATGATAGGTTATATCCAGGATCTTAGAATTTGGGTTTGGGCCTAACTCAACCCCAAAAGCTAGCCCATGGTGTGAGGGTTGCCCCACTTATAACTACTATTGAGGCCATATCACTATCCAATGTGGGACTACAACACACCCCCTCACGCCCAGGACTGGACATCTGGAGCATAAAGTTTTGCAGGACTGGACATTTGCGGGTGGCCCAAGGATCTCGATAGGCTCTAATACCATCTTAGAATTTGGGTTTTGGCCTAACTCAACCCCAAAAGCTAGCTCATGGGGTGAGGGTTGCCCCAATTATAACTACTATTGAGGCCATATCAGTATCCAATGTGGGACTACAACAATCTTATAATTTGGGTTTGGGCCTAACTCAACCCCAAAATCTAACTCATGGGAAGAAGGTTGCCCCACTTATAACCACTATTGAGGCCATATTACTATCCAATGTGGGACTACAACACATGAAGAAGGGGTTTGAAATAATCTTTTATAAATGGAGTTGAAGAGGTTGGTAATGGTGGACGATTAGGTTGTTGAAGATGTGGGTTACTGGACGAAAGACGTGAGGTTTTGATTGGAGGAGTGTAGGTGCAGGATTCTCGTAGTTATTGCTTCTAAGGTAAGTCCATGAGTATTTAGTCCTTGTGGTGTCTGTGACATCCTGAGAAAAATAAATTAGTTCTAAAATGATAAAGAGGTTAAAAAGGAATAGAAGGAGACCAAAATGCCCTTAGAAACCCTAGAAAACCATTAGAAATCGAAGAAATTAGAAATTGTCTATAACACGTCCATCGCGACGCGATGGAATAACAAAGGAACAGCTCGCGATGCGATGTCGTGACGCGAGGACATTGGCGAGATAAGGCAGTGCAAGAGAGAAAATGAAGGATCTGGAATGCGTCCATCGCGACCCGACGGACTTGACATCGCGATGCGATGCAAGGCGGTGCTGAAATGTTTAGCCCTTCTCCACACCTATAAATAGGATCCACACCCCTTTTCTCATCAATTTCTTCCAAGACCACTTGGGGAAAATTTGGAGGAACTCCAGGGGATGTGACGGGACGTACGCGGACGACGGCGGTCATCTAAGTCAGGTATGGGGAGATATGGACTCTATACACTAGGGATAGTAGAAATATGATAGGTGTAGAATAGGGAAGTAGGGTGGCCCAAGCCCTACTAGGGGTTGATGCCCCAACACCCTAGGAGGGGTGTTGTGACTATGACTGCTAAGGATAACAGTCAATAGTCCATCAACCATAAGTGTAGTATAGTGTGAAAACCCTAGGGTAGAGAACTTATAATTGTTTGATGACTGTATGTATTGTTTGATGATGTGTTTGTAGTATGTCGCCTAAGCGACACTAGAAGTATGTGTTAATGTTTGTTGTATAGTGTTTATTGTTCAACTGTTCAACTGTTTAATTATTATTCAGTTATTATTTATACTTGTGCTGATAGTGTGGTGAAGAATAAGTAAATTGTTAGTTGAATAATAAAGTGATAAGAAACTGATAGGTTGAACTGATAAGTAGTGATGAGCTGTTGGGTGCTGAATAATAAAGTACATATCTATGTTGTAAACCCATCGCCGTACACATAGACTGTGTATGAGGGCAGGTGCCAGAGTGAGGGCACGATGCAGTTGGTATAGGACACACCGGTCCTTGAGGATAGTCTGGTTCCGATAAGTCTACAGGTGACGGATGGCTCGCAACCATCCTGTCGGGTGTTGGGTAGCCTGGTTATCCTGACGGGGTACTATTGCATCACTATCCATAGTGCCGATCCCAAGAACCGCCCCAATACATGTTCTTATGGAAGAGCAAGGATGCACTCTTAGGGATACGATGAGCGGGATAGGGGGATGGATAACTGGCTGGGTCTGGTCGCTGAAATCTATTAAGGCAAAGTAGCTAAGGTGGGGTTGCTTCTGCTCTAGTTGAGTTGTGTGGCCACATAGACATATAGATCTTAACTGCATGGGTATGGGTAGTTAGGTGATGATCCTAACAGTTGATCGAGAGATGTGTGACCTATTCTTTCACATGCTCTATTCCTCTACTTTCCCACTTGGTTTGGTGTATAGTGTTCTTATCTCCTATGTGTTATTTGTTTTCTTTTCTATGTATTTTTATATTTAGATTCTGAAGATCCACACGAGAGTGAAGATGTCGCACTACTTTCACCCGTCCATGCTACAGGAGCCGAGTGTACCAGTCTGGGGTGACTTTGAAGTGTACTATTACGACATCGACGATGATAGTTGGGAGATAGATTACAACCGTCATGTTGTCGTATATATAGGCTTAGTTAGTATTTTCTTTCGTATTTTAGGATCACCCAGAGCATCTTTTGTTGGGGATTTCTGGATCGCCTAGCGGTTGCTTTTTAACCGCATGTGGCGGGAGCCAAGACGGCATTACCATACTACTCCATCTTCATCAGGATCTTTCAGTGTGGCCAGAGACTGTGTAGGTGTTAGAGGTTTACGTCGCTCCGAGTCGACTATTCCTTTGACCTCTAGGGATCCCATGAGAGCATATCAGCCTAGGTTTCATGGGCATCCTCATACTGGGGATTCCCGCTTACCTCCACGATTCAGGATTAGGATCCGTAGGCCCGACCTGATGTAGGAACTTCTACGTGAGTTGTTGGATTTTGGTTTGTTGGACTGTTAGATGTTGAGATGTTGGACCTTTTAACCTTTGACCGCTTTGACTTTGACCTTTGATCGTTGACTTTGACCCTTTTGTTTATGAGTGTCATTTTTGTGTACCCAGATGGGTTTTGACACTGATGTATATTATCTTTTTGGTGGTTCCGAGGAACCCTTGTATGTACTCCAAACTTGATGTAAAATATTACAGTATAATGAAAAAGTTTTCTTTCCTTCTGTATTTCTTGATTATTATTATTATTATTATTATTATTATTATTATTATTATTATTATTATTATTATTATTATTATTATAACGCGAAATTATGGGAAAATATTATAAATAAATAAGGGTGTCACATTTATGGTATCAGAGTAGTTTGGTTCTAACTGGACTATGAGTTATGGAGTCCAACCTACATTCTAGTTGGAGTTCCCACCGAACACCAACTCTAAAGGGGAGTGAGTGAGAGAACGATTGGCAATTATCTTATCTGAGTGAATGGATATAAATGATTGCTATTGAATTCATAAGATTTATCTTATGAATGAATTACAGATTTTCAGGAGAAACCATGGTGCGAACTAGAAACATGAATGGAGGATCTGTTGAATCTACAAACTCTGGACCAGCTGCATGGGGAACTCAGAGGGCTAGGCAAGAACAAGGGAACCTGGAAGCTATGACTCTTCAGGATCTAGCTACAGCTATGCTACAACAAATTCAACAGAACGCAGAATTGATTCGACAATTGCATCATCACGACCGCAAAGAGATAATGAAACTGATTAGGGGCTGGTGACCTTCCTTAAAGGGAATCCTCCTCAATTTAAAGGGGATTATGATCCAGAAGGTGTTGAAAAATGGATTCAAGAAATGGAGAAGATCTTTGTGGCGATGAGATGCAGAGAAGAGTGGAAAAAGGATTATGCTACATTTTAGTTAACCGGGGAAGCAGAGAGTTGGTGGCGAAGTAAGAGGAGGGTATTGGAAGCTGAAGGAAGAGTTATTACTTGGGAAGTTTTTCGGGAATGTTTTCTCGAAAAATATTTTCCAAGCACCATTCGACAACAGAAGGATCGAGAATTTGGATCATTAACCCAGGGAAATAGGACGGTGGGAGAGTATGTTATGAGATTTGAAGCTCTGGTCAAATATTCTAAGTATTATCAATTGAATCCTAGTGAAGAATGGATGTGCCATCGATTTTTCAATGGACTTAGGATGGAACTTCGAAAGTCAATTCTACCTTTGAAGTTGACAATTTCTCTGATATGGTAGAAAGGTGCATAGAATTGGAAAGTGTGGAACCAAAGAAAGAACAACCTAAGAGTGGAGGACCAGTGAGAAACAATAAAGGACAAGGAAATTGGGGAAATCGAGGAAACCCTTATGCTCGACCTGGAAAGGAACAGACTCCAAGACAATTTAATAGATCTTTATACTGTTATCAATGTGGATGAGAGCATTTAGTACAGGATTGTCCACAGGTAGATCCAAGAGTTTGTTTTAGGTGTGGAAAGCCTGGACATGTCATTAAGGATTGCAGAGTAAATCCAAACCCAGCATCTACAGGTGCAACTAATGAGAAAGGATCCAATCAGAATTAGGAAAGACAAGGGACAGGAAGAATCGGAGGAGGAAGGCAACCAAGGGGACAGTCTGATAAACCTGCTTCTGGTAGAGTGTTTATAGTGCAAGGAGCGGAATCGTTCGACATGATTCAAGGTATGTGCCTCGTATCTAGACATCTTCTGTCTGTGCTTTTTGACTCAGGTGCTACACATTCTTTTATTTCTAATGAATGTGTTGAACATCTCAAACTTTCTATGTCATCCTTACCACGTACTTTGGTTGTTTTAACCCCCACCAATAATTCATTTCGTACCACCACTATGTGTCGTCAATGTCCTATTAAAATTGAAAACCGCGATTTCTTGGTAGATCTAGTTTGTTTACCCTTACAAGAGTTAGATATAATCTTAGGTATGGATTGGTTATCAGCTAATCATGTTATCCTAGATTGTGCTTGCAAAACTTTGACCTTTTCTGAGGAGTCTGCTAATGCTGGGACAAGAAGAGAAAAAGAGAATTCTCAGACATATATGATGCTCTGTTCAATAGAAGGAAAAGATTCTCCAGCCTTAGAAAACATACCAATAGTAAATGAATATCCTGAAGTTTTCCCTAACGATATTTCTGGATTACCACCAGAGAGGGAGGTTGAATTTGCTATTGACCTTATTCCAGGAACGGGACCTATTTCCATAGCCCCTTATAGAATGTCACCTCTAGAGTTAGCAGAATTAAAGAAACAATTGGATGAATTGTTAGGTAAAGGATTTATCCGACCTAGTGTTTCACCTTGGGGTGCACCGGTTTTATTTGTGAAAAAGAAAGACGGAACCTTTAGGTTACGTATTGATTATAGACAACTAAATAGAGTTACCATTAAGAATAAATATCCATTAGCTAGGATAGATGACTTGATAGACCAATTAAAAGGAGCTTCTATCTTTTCCAAGATAGACTTGAGGTCGGGATATCATCAGATTAGAGTTGAGAGAGAGGATATTCCTAAGACTGATTTTAGAACTATGTATGAACATTATGAATATTTAGTGATGCCATTTGGAGTCACCAATGCTCCAACAGTCTTTATTGATTATATGAATAGGATGTTTCGACCATACTTAGATAAATTTATAGTTGTTTTTATAGATGATATATTAATATATTCCCGAACCCGAGAAGAACATGTAGAACACCTACGAATAGTATTACAAATTCTTAAGAATAGACAACTCTATGCTAAGTTATCTAAGTGTGAATTTTGGTTAGAGGAAGTTCAATTCCTAGGACATATCATAAACAAAGAAGGAATAGCAGTAGATCCAGCCAAAGTTCAAGCTGTGTTACAATGGGACAGACCTACCACTGTTAGTGAAGTAAGAAGTTTCGTAGGATTAGCTAGATATTATCGAAGATTTATAGAAGGATTTTCTAAGATAGCCTTACCCTTAACCCAGTTAACTAGGAAGGGATCTACTTTTGAATGGACAGACAAGTGTGAGAGAAGTTTCCAAGAGTTGAAGAATAGATTAACCATTTCTCTAGTGTTAGTGTTACCTGACCCTTCGAAAGAATTTGACGTTTATTGCGATGCTTCTTATCAAGGGTTAAGATGTGTGCTGATGCAAGAAGGAAGGGTAGTTGCCTATGCCTCTAGACAACTTAGGATTCATGAAAGGAATTATCCTACCCACGATCTAGAGTTGACAGCTATAGTATTTGCCTTAAAAATATGGAGACATTATTTGTATGGAATAAAATTTTGTGTCTATAGTGATCATACGAGTTTGAAATATTTGTTTGATCAAAAAGAATTAAATATGCGACAGAGGAGATGGATGGAATTCATAAAGGATTATGAGTTTGAATTGCATTATCACTCAGGAAAGGCAAATGTAGTAGCAGATGCACTTAGTAGAAAATCTTTACATGTATCTGCAATGATGGTTAGGGAGTTAGATTTGATAGAACAATTTAGAGATTTAAGTCTTGGAATAGATTTATTGGGAGAGAGACTATATTTAGGGAAAGTCACCATTACTAATGATTTCATGGAATCTCTTAAGAAGCAACAAGAGACAGATGAGTATCTTAAGAAAATGAGAGCTTTAGTTGAACAAGGGAATAATTCAAAGTTCAATATAGGAACAAATGGAGTATTAAGATTTAAGACTAGGATATGTGTTCCTGAGGACCTAGAGAATAGAAGAGCGATCTTGAATGAAGGACATAGGAGTAGACTAAGTATCCAGCGTGGAGCTACCAAAATGTATCACAACCTTAAGAAATTATTTTGGTGGCCTAGAATGAAGAAAGACATAGCAAATTTTGTTTCATCTTGTTTATCCTGTCAAAAAGCTAAGAATGAACATAAGAAGCCTGCAGGAATCCTTCAGCCTTTAACTGTACCTGAATGGAAGTGGGATAGTATAGCCATAGATTTTGTAGTGGGATTACCAAGAACTCAGAAGAGATATGATGCCATTTGGGTTATTATAGATAGATTAACTAAGAGTGCTCATTTTCTACCCATCAATAGAAATTATTCCTTAGAAAGATTGACCCAACTCTACATCCATGAGATAGTTAGATTACATGGTGTTTCTACTACTATCATATCCGATAGAGATCCTAGGTTTGCTTCAGGACTTTGGAGAAGTGTACAACGAGCCATGGGTATTAAACTAAGCATGAGCTCAGCATACCATCCCCAAACTGATGGTCAATCTGAGCGAACTATCCAATCTTTGGAAGATTTGTTGAGAGTATGTACTCTTGAAAAAATGGGAAGTTTGGATGAACTGTTACCTTTAATAGAGTTCACTTATAACAGACATCATTCCAGTATTGAGATGGCTCCTTTTGAGGCATTATATGGTCGGAAGTGTCGAACACCTCTTTGTTGGTTTGAGACAGGAGAAAACCTAATCTTAGGACCTGAGTTAATTCAATAAACCTCAGAACAAATCAAGATCATTAGGGAAAAGATGAAAGCAGCTCAAGACCGACAGAAAAGTTACCATGATAAAAGGAACCGACCTTTGGAATTTGAAGAAAGGGATCATGTATTTCTGAGAATATCTCCTATAACTGGCATTGGCAGAGCTATTAAATCTAAAAAGCTAACTTCTCGATTCATTGGACCATTCCAAATTCTCCGAAGAGTTGGACCTGTTGCCTGCCATATTGCCTTACCCCCTAACCTATCAAACCTACATGATATCTTCCATGTATCTCAACTTCGAAAGTACCATCCCGACCTGTCTCATATTATTGAGTCTGAGTCGGTACAGCTCAGAGATAATCTAGAATATGAAACAATGCCTTGCAAGATTGTCGATCGGAGGATAAAAGAACTTAGAGGGAAACAAATCCTTTGGTTCGGATTGTATGGGATGAACGAACCGGAGATACTACTTGGGAGTGATAAGCTGATATAAAGACACAATATCCTCATCTTTTCGTAGGTATGTAATCAACAATTTTTGAGGACGAAGATTATTTTAAGGGGGTAGCAATGTGACATCCTGAGAAAAGTAAATTAGTTCTAAAATGATAAAGAGGTTAAAAAGGAATAGAAGAAAACCAAAATGCCCTTAGAAACCCTAGAAAACCATTAGAAATCGAAGAAATTAGAAATTGTCTATAACACGTCCATCGCGACGCGATGGAATAACAAAGGAACAGCTCGCGACGCGAGGACATTTTCGAGATAAGGCGGTGCAAGAGAGAAAATGAAGGATCTGGAACGCACCCATCGCGATGCGACGGACTTGGCATCGCGACGCGATGCAAGGCAGTGCTGAAATGTTTGGCCCTTCTCCACGCCTATAAATAGGACCCACCCCCCCTTTTCTCATCAATTTCTTCTAAGACCACTTGGGGAAAACATGGAGGAACTCCAGGGAACGCAACGGGGCGTACGCGGACGACGGCGGTCATCTAAGTCAGGTATGGGGAGATCTGGACTCTATACACTAGGGATAATAGGAATAGGATAGGTGTAGAATAGGGAAGTAGGGTGGCCCAAGCCCTACTAGGGGTTGATGCCCCAACACCCTAGGAGGGGTGTTATGACTATGACTGCAAAGGGTAGCAGTCAAAAGTCCATCAACCATAGGTGTAGTGTAGTGTGAAAACCCTAGGGTAGAGAACTTATAATTGTTTGATGACTGTGTGTATTGTTTGATGATGTGTTTGTAGTATGTCGCCTGAGCGACACTAGGAGTATGTGTTAGTGTTTACTGTATAGTGTTTATTGTTCAACTGCTCAACTATTTAATTATTATTCAGGTATTATTTATACTTGTGCTGATAGTGTGGGGAAGAATAAGTAAATTGTTAGTTGACTAATAAAGTGATAAGAAACTAATAGGTTGAACTGATAAGTAGTGATGAGCTGTTGGGTGCTGAATAATAAAGTACATAGCTATGCTGTAAACCCACCGCCGTACACATAGGATGTGTACGAGGCCAGGTGCCAGAGTACGGACACGATGCAGTCGGTATAGGACACGCTGGTCCTTGAGGATAATCTGGGTTCGACAAGTCTACAGGTGATGGATGGCTCGCTACCATCTTGTCGGGACGTTGGGTAGCCTGGTTATCCTGATGGGGTACTGTTGCATCAATGTCCATAGTGCCAATCTCGAGAGCCGCCCCGATACCTGTTCTTATCGAAGTGCAGGGATGCACTCTTAGGGGTACGATGAGCGGGATAGGGGGATGGACAACTGACTGGATCTGGTCATTGCAATCTATCAATGCAAAGTAGCTAAGGTGGGGCTGCTTCTGCTCTAGTTGAGTTGTGTGGCCACGTAGACATATAGATCTGAACTGCATGGGTATGGGTAGTTAGGTGATGATCCTAACAGTTGATTAAGAGATGTGTGACCTATTCTTTCACATGTTCTATTCCTCTACTTTCCTACTTGGTTTGGTGTATAGTGTTCTTATCTCCTATGTGTTGCTTGTTTTCTTTTCTATGTATTTTTATATTTAGATTTTGAAGATCCACACGAGAGTGAATATATCGCACTACTTTCACCTGTCCATGCTACAGGAGTCGAGTGTACCAATCTGGGGTGACTTTGAAGTGTACTATCACGACATCGATGACGATAGTTGGGAGATAGATTACAACCGTCATGTCGTCATATATACAGGCTTAGTTAGTATTTTCTTCCGTATTTTAGGATCACCCAGGGCATCTTTTGTTGGGGATTTCTGGATCGCCCAGCGGTTGCCTTTTAACCGCATGTTGGTGGGAGCCGAAACGACATTACCATACTACTCCATCTTCATCAGCATCTTTCAGTGTGGCCAGAGACAGTGTAGGTGTTAGAGGTTTACGTTGCTCCGAGTCGACTGTTCCTTCGACCTCTAGGGATCTCATGAGAGTATATCAGCCTAGGTTGCATGAGCATCCTCATACTGGGGATTCCCGCTTACCACCACGATTCAGGATTAGGATCCCTAGGCCCGACCAGATGTAGGAGCTTCTACGTGAGTCGTTGGATTTTGGTTTGTTGGACTGTTAGATGTTAAGATGTTGGACCTTTTGACCTTTGACCCCTTTGACTTTGACCTTTAACCGTTGACTTTGACCCTTTTGTTTAGGAGTGTCATTTTTGTGTACCCAGATGGGTTTTGACACTGATGTATATTATCTTTTTTGTGGTTTTGAGGAACCCTTGTATGTACTCCAAACTTAATGTAAAATATTATAGTATAATGAAAAAGTTTTCTTTCCTTCTGTATTTCTTGATTATTATTATTATTATTATTATTATTATTATTATTATAACGCGAAATTATGGAAAAATATTATAAATAAATAAGGGCATCACAGTGTCTGGTAGAGTGCTCTTTGAAGATGGCCTCAGTGAGTTGATGGAGGTAGTGGTTTCACTGATTTGCGATGGGCGAGGGTTGCATGTTCTCGTAGGTGTGGAGCATTTGGTTGAGGTGCATGGAGGTAAAAAATGGGTGACTGGGAACTTCTGGTCATTATGCTCATGGTTTGGCGAGACTGACAAGAGAACAGAGGCTGGTGAACTTTGAGCGGGTGGTCGTTTTAGCATTCTAGTGGAGTGGTGATGATATGAAGGATGGTGCTTGCTTGTAGAGCTTGAGAAAGGCGAGCGAGAGCTTGTTATGGGAGCTTGATGATGGGGTAAGCTTCCTTGGTTGGGTTGTACGACAATGGTTGGAGGCTATCTGGGAGAGGGATGGGGGCAGAGGGGTTGGGTGGAGAAGGGTGGCTGACAGATTGGGGGAGACGATGGGCATGGAAAAGGGGTGTGAGAGTTTTCGATTTTGCCCTTTGACTATATTTTAGATCTGGACCATTGATCTTGATGAAATCATTATTATCCAACAGTTTAGCTTCTTTTTTCATTGATGCACCACTTTGTACATGTGCAGTGGCGGTTTCTCTCACGTGAATGAGGTAGCCATGGCTACCAAAAAAAATTGTAGACTAAGTATATAAATAAGTTATTTTATCACTTAAAAAATATATTATATAACACAAATACAAATTTTGGCTGAGTAAAAAATCTAAAGTTTTAGCATGACCCTTTGATTTGAAAAGATGTAAGGTCTAAAGATAGTGTTGATATTTTGTTTAGGATTTGTATTAGTTAATTGTGTTGGGTTATTGGTTTTGTTAAAATAGGAAGTTTGTTATTTTTTAATTGATATTTGTATATAGACTCCTAGTACTTTTTGTGTTCTGTTATTTTAATGAAGTTCATTTCGCATATGAAAAAACATTGTACTCTTAATTATATTTGGCCCTCTCATAAAAATTAAGCTAACTCTGTCACTGTATATGTGCATGTTAATAATTAGTTGTTAATAATATTAGTGGGAGAATTCGAACCCACTTCACATTATCTTTTCAACCCCTATTCCTCTTCTCAAATCACCTTATCACTTATTTCACTGGACAAAAATGTCAATAAGAATTGAATTTGGCTTCTCTCATAAAAGTAATAAGTAACGTTAAGTGAAGAAACGTTAACGATGAATTTTTGTACTATAATATTTTATATGTTTTTGCTAACTTGACGAAAACTAAAATGAAAAGATTTAAATCCTTCCAAATACAGGCGGGTCCGCAGGAGACTGAGAGTATAAAAGGTAGTACAAAATAAAAGGTTAATTGTTCTTTTGGTCGATGAAGTAGAGCAGTAGACAAAAGAAAGGTTGATTTGTAACCTTAACTACCCGGTCTATCATTTATTCTCCTGATGAAAATCTCATATCTCACTTTTTTGTCATATTTTTTGTCTTCGATCAATAATAATTTATCACATAATAAAATAAAATTATAACTTATTAACACATATGCATATTTCAAGCTTTTGATTGGTGAGAGATAAGAATACACTATTTTTTGATACAGCAGAAGTTTATTCCACATAAACCCCTTTTCACATCACAACCAGGTGGGACCCCTTTCAGTAATTACGCTCCGAAAGTGAGACTGAGTGAGAAGCGAAACAAATTACCTTTTGAAAAAACATTACCCATATATATCACTTTCCTAGCTAGCTAGTTATTTTTGCTTCAGTTGAAACTAATTAAACAGTCATGCTTATTGGTTACAAACAAGGTCAAAAAAAACCAAATTAAATAAGAGCCATGTATCATTTTTGTTAGTAAGCTTAATAAAGACTTTTAAGCCTAAATGGTTTGCTTTATTTTAGGACAAGGCAAAAAAGGGTCCTCCCCTCAGCTCAGTTTCACCTTTACGATACCATCTATGAAAAAAGGCAAAGAAAATTATGATGCAAAAAAAAAAATGATCAAGACAAATTACTGAAATTAGTGATATTACGAAGAAATCAGAGACTAACTAACTAAAGAAGACAATATGACTTGGGTGGAACCATGAAATGTCGCATCTTGTTGGGGGGAAGAGGTGACCAAAACAAAAATACATGTAATTGCATTTTGGGTTGTGGGGACACTTTCTGTGTTTTGTTTAGTTACGTTAACGCGCAAAAACAAAAAGATTTCAAAAGCCACAAACAAAAAATTGCAAAGCAGGACCAATTGTCAGAAACAGTGAGCAGTTAGCCAAGATAAGAAGTGATTATTATGCGTTGTTATAGTACGTGTTTCTGGACAAAGTTTTTGTGATGGCCAGATCACACCACAATATTATCGATCGATCACAGGCATGAATGAATGAGTGCATCGGAGTCTGACGGAGCATTAACTTACCTTGTGCTTCCTGTCTCATTCAACGCTCATGATTATGCATCATTACAATCTTTTCAAAATTATGCAAAATTAATTTATTTTTACTAAAATTACTTGCACTAAAATTAATATTAAATATTGAATGATTATATTAATTCAAAATCGGTAAGAGAAGTTATTAATTGAGATTTTGTAATAATAATAATAATAATAATAAAATTGTTTTAGGCGATAAAAGAGTGTATGTGGTTTTGACACGTGACATAGTCATACGTACCAAAATTTTATTTTATAAAATATAGTAGATTCGTACCTAGACTTTATAGTCAACAAAATAAATAATATAATGCCCATAAAATATAATATAATATTTTAAAGGTCAAAACTTAGGTATGGTTCTCTAGATGTTATTGACGCTATTCGTTTCACAAAATAAATAAATTTTTTTCTTTCTATCCACTCTCACTATTTCTAACATCTCATAACTGTCATTATCAAAATAATTTTTATCCTATTTTATTATCTAAGTGTTTTCCAATTTTAAATTGTAAGCACATCTCTCTTGCTGTATCAATTTATTAAAGTATCTCCAACTCATCGCTTTTTTTAATTACTTTTTAACCATCTGAAATGGGTCTACCATTACAAATTAGTCTTAGTTTCTTTTTACAACTTAAGCTCAGTTGGGTAAAAAGTAGCACATAGTGGATAAACTAATAGATAGTGGATAAACTAGCAGATTGAATTTAAATTAATGTTTGGTAAAATTAACGGTAAAATTAGCTGATAAATACAAAATGACATTTTAATAAATGAGAGAGATGCTGTAAGGGTTAATAATTTTTTATTTCACTTAATATAATATAGGATAAATTAAGAATTTAATTAAAATAATAAGGGTAAAACCAAAAGAAAAATGATACGCTATAAGCTATAAATTCAAATACTACTTCAAGTAGATTCTGAAAAAACGCTATAAGTTAGTGAAAAAATGCTATATGCTAGTGGTTAAACCGAACACCTGCTATAAGCTATCCGCTATAAGCTAGCAGTTTGGTCTTACCAAACAGAGCCTCAAACAACTCATCTCATCAATCTAGCAGTGATCCATATGTAAATATACAAATAGCAGCAATGCATTTATGCAACATACAATACCTCAAATTAGAGATCTAATAACGGTGTTTAGATAACATTTCCTCACAAATATGCTATCTAAAAAACATAGAGAGAATAAATATCGCATTGCCAAGGAAGCGCAATATCTAAGATTGCACAGAGGAACAATTTTGTGAAAATAATTAAAACTTTATATAGCGCATTCCTTAAAAAACGCTATCTAATGTTTACGTATCCTACTAAAGAAAATATTTTTCTCTCCCGAACACTTACGTAATTCTCCTGTATTCCCTCCAACAACAGAATCTTTATCGTTTGCCATTGCCTGATCATCTGTCGTTCAACATTGTTTAGACTCCATTTGTCGTTGCAATAAGTTCCATAGTTCGTCACATGCAAAACCTCACTAGTGCAGAAAAGTGTTTTAACACTGGTTAAAATCAACATTTTATACCAGTTTTAGTACTGGTGTAGATAGTCTCGGTATAGTATGTTGGGTTTTTTACACCGGTTTTTACCCGGCGTAGAAAATAGGCATTTTACACCGGTTATATCCTAAAACCGGTGTGAAATACTTAATTTTAATACCAGTTTGTATTGATAACCGGTGCAAAATGTCTGTATTTTACACCGGATTTCAGAATAACTGGTGTAAAAACTACATTTTTTTTATTTTTAATATCGCTTTGTTTGTCCATAACAGTACAGATGCACTATAAATGACAATTAAAATAAGCACCAAATTTGACAAGAATTGGCAGCAGAATATATTGGCACCAAATTTGCCCAAAATTCAAACAATAATTTAATTTAGCAGTCAATTTTACACATAAATAAAAAAAAAACAATGACATATCTACATTATTACTAAACTTTTCAAAAAAAGGAAAGACCGATGTACAAATGGGTTAACAATGTCGTTTGTGTCACTTCCCTCTACTGATTCTTCAACTTCAACATGTTTCCGTTTAGGAAACGGAACCTTCCCAAGGCTTCATGATTCATCTTCACATAATATTGGAATTCTAGGGTTGATGCATTAGTTGAAAAGATACAATGAAGAGCAAGCTGATGCATTTTGTCTACCAGATGATGGCGAAAACAATGAGTTCTTCTCTGGATTCTATGATGGTGTCAAGAGAATAGCTCCTTGGTTTTCCCATCATCTTAGGGACAAATTTCTTCAGCGAGCAGGAAACCAAGGAGTTATTTTCTTGACACCATCATAGAATCCAGAGAAGAACTCATTGGTTTCGCCACCATCTTGTGGACAAAATGCATCAGCTTGCTCTTCATTGTATCTTTTCAACTAATGCATCAACCCTATAAATCCAATATTATGTGAAGAAGAATCATGAAGCCTTGGGAATATTTCGTCTCCTAAATGGTAGCATGTTAAAGTTGAAGAATCAGTAGAGGGAAGTGACGCAAACGATAACAGCGTTGATGAGTGTCCATCTTGAGGCTAGTTTTGGCCAGTACTAGAGGAGCAACTAGGACAAAATCGGACAGTAGGTTCCTCCGATGGAGTGTACTCGAGTGCGATGAGAGAATACTCCGGTGTGGATGAAATATACTCTTCGATCTCATCGTCATTGTTGTGGATCTGAACAATGTCCGGCCCTTGAAGAACCTCCCAGGCAGCTATGGGTCTCCTGGGAGAGGGTGGTCTCCTCTGAACCATGCGCATACGATGACTCGAGCCCCAACGATCAGTACTGACATGGGGATCAGCATACGCCCCAACCATCAAATCACGATCCTCATCGCAAAGCTGGCTCGATACTCCCTCCCAGTCATCATCGACCTGTTAATAGACGGACATGACCTCTTCGAAGCCATCCGAGTACGACGACCCCTACGACCACGGTTTTCCTCTGAAGACATTGTCTGTTGTCAAAATAGGAGGAAAAAAAGGAGCAATTTCATCATTAGGAGAATCATCAAAACAGAAAAGAAAAAAAAAGAGCAATTTCATCACTAGGAGTACCATCAAAACAGTAAAATAACTTAGTAAATAAAACCTAAAATCCAAGGACATGGAAACAAATATGCATGCAAAGTACTTCTTTTTTTTAAGGACATGGAATCAACTACAAAAAACATCTAATATCATCAAGTTCATCACAAAATCAAGAAACATTGGTAACTGAAATAAATAAATAAATAAAATAAAACAAGAAGCGAGTTCATAAACTTCATCAACAATGACATACCTGTCAAATGAGAACGGCGGTGACAGTAAAGGAGACAAAAACAGCGGCAACAGTAACAACTGCGTAAATGAGAACGAAAACGGCGACGAAAATGAGAACACCAACGAAAACGAGTGAAAAAGGAAGGAGAACGAAAACGAGAAATGGAGCTTTACCAGGGAAGGAAAACGGAAGAATGACTGTCGGAGGAAGGTGATGGTGGTGGTTCTTTGTGAGAGTGAGAGAATGGAGGAGGTGCTTCATCGTGAGAGCGACAGTGTAAGAGTTTCTGGAAGAAGAGGGAGAATGAAATGTTTTCTCTGTCCCGCGAATAAAAAGGTGGAAAATAATTTTTCACACCTGTTTTTAACAACAACTGGTATAAAAAGTTACTCCCTCCGTCCCTTAATATAAGACTCTCTTATAAAAAAATTAGTCTCATAATATAAGACCCTTTGCACATATCAAGGTTCATTATTTTTTTTTTACAAAATTACCCCTCAATTAATGGAGGAAATTAAAAGACACACAATTCATATCTCTCTCCTAATCATTAATTGTAAGGGTAACTTGGACAAAATACTATACAATTTGTACAAATTTAATACTGATAACTACTTTCTTAAGGGACGTGAAATTTAAAAGGGGGTCCTATATTAAGGGACGGAGGGAGTATAAAATTTAAATTTTAAAACTTTACGCCGGTTTTATAAACAATCGGTGTAAAATGTTTAGAAAATATCACCAATTAATTGTAAAATTGCCATCACGTTTACATTTTACACTGGTTTTCTAAATAACCGGTGTAAAATGTTATGCGTAAATTATCTAACTCGCTTATTAATTGCAAAATTGTCACTGCGTTCACATTTTACACCTGTTATATAAGAAACCGATGTAATATAGTTAATTCTTATGCGTTTCGTATACTAGTGTCTGCTTCATTCGTTGTTCATTTAGCATATTTTTCCAACGCGGTAAGCTCTGCTCGCCTAGGTTAGGGTTCCATTATATCTTACATTGTTTTATTTTTTTCTCCCCTCATTCTTTTATTGAATGTGTTAGGGTTATGTTGCATTATTGCCTTTGATTAGGGTTCTGATGAATGTTGAGGTTAGAGTTCTCCTACAAGGGTCAACATAATAAACTAGTGCTCGCTTTTGGCAAGTATTTGCCTCATTGTCTTTTGGTAAATAAAGAATTAATCTGGCTCCAAATAATATATTAAGATTGTGTTACTCTTTTCACACCTATACATTAAGAAAAATAATTAATATTTTTTATATTGAATTTATATTTTATTTTTCTGTTGTATTTTTTTATTTTGTCATTGTCTCTTTAAAATTCTCTATTATATATTAATTAGTTAAGCAAAGATAGGAGTATAGTGATAAAATAGTAATTAATGTTAATTTAGAGTTTAAAGTGACAATAAATAGAAATATTTTTTTCATAAAAATGATACTTAAAAATAAATAGAGGTAATATTTGGGTGATTAAAAATTATAATATTTTAATGAAAGTTCATAATTTAAAAAATGAATATATCATGCAGTTTTGAATGTCTTATTTGGTTTTTGACAAGAATCCTACTCAGGGTTAATAGCGTTTTTCATCCCTGTAATATGAGCAAATTTGGTTTTCGTCCCTGTAAAATTTTTTATTTATTTTTAGTCCCTGCAATATAGAAATTTTTGTCTTTTGTCCTTGTTGTTTCGATTTTAATCCCTGTAATAGTTTTTCATGATGGTTATAGTCCCTGTAAAATGCATGTAGTCCATGTTGATTTTAGTTCATGTAATATGGATCATATAAGGACTAAATTCAAAGTAAACAAATATTATAGGGACTAAAATTGAAACTACAAAGACTAAAAGCGAAATTTCTACATTGTAGGGACAAAAAACAAATAATTTTTTTTGTAGGGACTAAAATCAGATTTCGCTCATATTACAGGGACGAAAAACACTATTAACCATAAGCTCTGACAGTTTACGTCAACGAAGATTAGTCCAGATGGTAAGGATTCAGCTCATATCCCGTAAAAACACTGACCCTGGTAAGCCCTTGGGACCAAACTCACCTAAACTTTTTTCAATAAAAAAAAAACTCTGACATTATACAAATAAAGTTTGTTTGGAGTTACAATCATTCCATTGCAATTAACCATGTGTTATTTGAAAATTTAAGTATAATACTTTTAATTTGTGTGGCTATTAGAATATAATTTAATTTATATAGTTATTGAGTTAGAAAAATAATTTAATTATTATGTATTGACAATGTAAAATAATTTTAAACATATCAGCATGTATATATTTGTGTAGCTATTTAAAAAAAAAATATTACAACCAGGGACGGATGGAGGGAGGGGAAACTAGGGGCTCTAGTCCCTCCCTCCCTCATGCTTTTTGTTAATTGAATAATATATGCATTAAATATTTATTATTTTAATTTTTAATTTTAAAGGGAAAAAAGAAATAAATGACAATGAGGGTTAGTATAGTTGTTAAGGACACAACTCGTCCTCATAATCATAAGGACGTGAATGTGAATCTCTGTCGATGCGAGAATCTTGTTAGTGGGTAATATGTAAGCACATCTTCAAGCATTGTTTGAGCATTGGGTTTTCCTGATCCCTGTGAGCCTCGAGGCCCAACCTACATAATCTTTTATTTATCAAAAAATGTCAAAATTAATATAACGAATGACATAAAGCATTTTCAACAAAAATTATAGTACTCAATATTTATTATTAGTCAATTTTGCCCCTATTTGATAGACTTCTGGATCTGTCCCTAATTACAACTTAGTATTATGACATTGTATAGTTATTAAATTCATAAACTACATACAATCTAGCCATAACGTATACACTTAAAACCATTTAAATTGGGTCAATGGTGAGATGTTCAAATAGTTTTCATAAGATAAAAGTTCAAATGTTATTACCATCGTTATATATAAAAATAATAAAAAATGTATACCAAAAAATAGCACTAAAGCCTTATATTTAATATAAAAACATATTGCATATAGTAATTAACAAGAAAATATAGGGATGAAGTACAAATTACTGCAAAGTGTTACAGATTGTCTAAAATAAAAACATCGCATATAATTAACAAGAAAAAAAATAATGATAATGTATACATGCTTGTCTTCCTCTACATCCGTAGGAGAGGATTGGATTCTCTTCATTCCCGGCTTCCTCCATCTCTCTCTTAACTTTTTTTTCACTTAATTATCTCTTCATTTTTTAATTATCTTCTCTCTCGTTTCATCTTTATTATTATTTTTTTAAGTGTTACAGATTGTCTAAAATTAAAACATCGCATATAATTAACAAGAAAAAAAATAATGAGAGTGGATACATGCTTGTCTTCCTCTACATCCGTAGGAGAGGATTGGATTCTCTTCATCCCCGGCTTCCTCCATCTCTCTCTTAACTTTTTTTTCCACTTAATTATCTCTTTATTTTTTAATTATCTTCTCTCTCGTTTCATCTTTATTATTATTTTTTTATTTTGAGGATCGAAGGGAAGGAAAGGATCCATTTTTCCGTCGGATATGTCCTCTATTATTTATATAAAAAAGCATACACACGCATTTTTTTAAAAGAGTATAAAAAAAACGACGTAATTCTGTCCAAAAAAAACAACTTGATGAATCTGATGTTACACCAGAAATCGAGTGAGTCATAGGGATGTCATGGAAACATCTTAAAACAGTTGCTAAAAGTTGTAACTATGTTGTTTTGTTTTTCAGTAGTCTTTTTTCTCATCATCATTGCAAGAACATGAAAGAACAAAGGATCTACGAAACGCATGATAATGCAATTGCCTTATTCCACTCTGAATGAAGGAATGGCTCTGTTGAACAATAAACTTTATTGATTGAAACAGTGAAATTTGAATTCTTTGAAAATGAAAAATACTACATTGTAAAGAATAAATTACATAATTGTAATCTTTAATGAAAAAAAATTAATTTGTACAATAGTTCAACAAACAAGTGTAGCATGAGTCAAAAAAACAAACAAGTGTAGCAACAAGGCAATATCGGTGCCCCCTGTATAATTAATTTTCATTATTTAACTATACTCTGTCTATAGCAGAGAAAAGTCAGAGAATTATGGGGAAATTACGTGCTGGCATGAAACCCAATATAATAAATTAAACAGAATAAATTGAATTCCTTGTCCTATTTCTATATTTTTCTATAGTAACAACTACTAGTAAAATTAAGTCACTTAGTTCACTACAACAGATTTGTAGAAAAATGACATCCCCTTAACTAGTGTTATCCATTGAAAGCGCTAGCTAAAAAAATTCGGAACTCATCGCTAGCGCTTCTTTAGAAAAACGCTAGCTTTAGTCAACTAAATAGTTAGCGCTTTTCCTGAAAAACGGCAGTGATTGTATAATGGCACCTTCGCTAGTGCTTTTTCAGAAAACGTTGTCTATGTTTCTTTTTCGCTAGCGCTTTCCCAAGAAAGCACTGTCTTGGTTGCATCATCACTGGCGCTTTTGAAAAAAAGCGCTACCTATTCTCTGAATTAACATCTTGCATATCATCCCGTTACAATTCATTTATCTTACGCACGATATGTATTCCCTCTCTTTCGTCTAAAGAACAGAACAGTGCCTCCGTCATCTCTGTCTCGTCTCCGTCTCTGTCTATCCTCCGTCGCTGTGTCGCGCCTCTGTCTCAGTCACTCAGTGCCACCGCTCTCTCCCTCTTGACCCGTCGCGCAAGTTCATCTGCCTTTAAGGTTCTCCATCGCGCCGTTCCTCCTTCTTCGTCGTCGTGGTGGCGCTTTAAGGTTCTCCACTGCGCCGTTCCTTGTTCTTCGTCGTCACCACTGTGAGGTCGCACCCCATCTCTTCTTCCTCGTTAAGCTGCAGCTCAGGTAAATCTCCTTTCCACTTTGTTCTCTCTACTCTAACTTTATTGCTTCCCTTGTTCTTTCGCTTTGCTACTGGAGTTTTCAGTTTTACTGCTAAATACCTAAATGCTAACGCATATATGGGATTGAATTCCTAGTTAGTTTTTGCATTGACTTTCTTAGTTTTAGTTTTGGGGTAGAACTTGTTAGATTGAGCAGAGATTGTTAGATTGAGCAGAGATTGTGATGGTTAATTAGAACTTGTTAGATTGTTAGTTTTGGTTTGTTGCTCAATCCTAGTTTTGGTTTGTGCATTGACTTCATTGTGCATTTTCATTGTGAATGACCGGATAACATTTATACTGATGATAAAAACCAAGTGCGTCTCAACTCAAGCATGCTCTGTTTCTCCACACATCCTAAGCCTAAAAAAATTGTTTTTTTTCATTGCCATTAATTATTAAGCTTTTTTTAGATGATACTAGTTTTGTTCTGTAGCATGTAGCAATCTTGCTGAAACCTGAAACTTATTCAAATGTTGCGAGATCCTTACTGCTGCTATGCACTATTTCTTCTGGTTTGGCTGCGTTTTGAGCTTACTGTGATACATAGGTGCATGAATCTGATTAGATAACAATTGGAAAGTGGGTAATTATTGAAAATACAAATACATCATGGCAAAATTTTGATAAAATATGTAAAAATTGCAGATACATGGCTAATTTCGGACATGATAGTGATGCTCATGAGAGTGATGATGTAGCTGCCCAAACTGTGAAGCGCCGTCCCCGTGGACCGACATACAAAAAGAATATCATCCGAGCTAGGAGTAGAGGAGAGATACAAGCGATAAGATAGTTACTAATTAATATAATTAGTCGTTTTTATCTATTTATTATCTAATGTTGTACACTTAATTTTTTTTTGAGGTTTCATGGAATGCTAGAGGTCAACCCATAGGCAAAGGTGGCAGATATTTGAAAAGTTTCATTGGAACTCAAGGGCGAATGACGATTCCATGTACGTTTAGTCGTTGGTTACAGAAAAATAATGTAGTTTTGGATAGATGCAAAGAGAAGCTTTGGGCTGAGATAAAGGTATATAAATTAACATTGATCATTTGTATTTCTTCTCAGTTGTACAAATATACTTACCCTACCATTTTGTTTATAATGTATTTTCAGAAAACATTTGATGTTGACGACACCCGTAAGGACATCATAATGAAGATTGCCAGAAAATCTCATCGGACTTTCCGAGCATGGTTGTCTAAGCGGGTGAGAGATGAAAAAGGGAATATTAGACCTAATCCTCCATCATTGTATGCATCAGTCATAGGTGTGGACGTTTGGACTGATTTTGTAGCAAAACACACCAGAGATCATGAATTTATGGTATACTTATACATGTCCCTACTTGTATACCTGTATATGTATGTCAATACTTGTATATTTAATTGTTGCCGTTTCTAATCACATTTATATGTTTGTCTATATAGAGAACAAGTAACGCAAATCGGCAGAGAGCATCAAATCCTCCTTACGCATACAGAGGAGGGGTTAAGGGGTATTCGGGCATTGAGCAAGATCTGGTATGCAGAGTAACCTTAAATTATATGTACAACTGGTGAATTTGAGCATGTCTGTAGAGTAACGTAATTAACACTGATGAATTTCACTTTTTTTAATATGTATAGATGAAGTAAGCAGGAGAAGAGGATTATGCAACCTCAAAATCAATCGATCGCCATGTCTTGTGGATAGAAGCCCGCTGAAACAAGGGTGATGAGATTGAAGACCCCCCAACGACGAAAGTGTATGAAAAAAATTGTAAGTATGATATATTAAATAACATTTTCATTTGCACTTTTCTTATGAAAGTGACAATACTTAACAATCTTTGTGAATAATATTTGTGTCTCAGGATGCCCTAACACATGAGGGTATGTCACAGGGGGTGACACAGACATCCTTTCCCAAGTCATCCCCATTAAAGAGTATCCAGGACGTGTAAGGAGTGTGGGATTTGGGGTCCACAGAAAGCTATCTTTGGTCCACCAAAGCGCGCAAGAAAAGATGAAAATGAAGACTTGAGGCGGATGGTAGCCAAACTCTATCAAGAGGTCCAAGAATTGAAAAAGGGGCAACATCAGGACAAAGGACCGGTAGGGGAGCATTAGGATAAGGGACCGATAGGGGAGCATCAAGATGGTAGCGCTAAAGATAGTTGCACTCTAAAGTCACACAAGGTAATAAATCAAATTACTTCAAAGGCAGAGTTTGGTAGATTAATTAGTATTTGTGAATTGTTAATTAGTATTACATGGAAACTTGTATATGTTGAAATTGAAACTTGTATCATGCATGCTGAACTTTTGCTTATATAAGTTGGTGTTAGAGTAGATCATGACTTGTATAGTAACTTGTGTTGGCTGGCATATGGTAATTTTTTGTTGTTACAGGTATTATATAAATTTTGGAATGTCCATATTTTAGGGGAGACTCTGCTAAAATTTTGTTAGAAATTCAAATTAAAGTATTCAAATATTCTAATTTAATATTATTGTGGATCTTGATATTACTTAAGGAACCGGTGGAGGTAATGGAATCGGTGGAGGTGCACGAGCCTAGTTTACCCATGGATGGATGTACTTTTAAGTCACCCGAGGTAATAAATCATTAGAAATTGTTGTTACTTGTATGTATTGCATTAATGGTTTATCATATTAATATTTTGTTTATCATTGGTTTAGGACTTCAAAGAGTGTATGCTATATTTGTCAAGCCCGTCTCGAGCAGTTGGTAAGGAGATTTGCTTCATTGATTTAAGTGCCACATTGCACAATCGTCCATTACCTATCCATCATTGCAAGGTTAGAGTTGACTTTGCAATTGAAGAGGATGCACCATTGCCTGTACCACTTGAGGGGGAAGATATTATGACAGTGGGACAGACAATAGGTACTTATGTGGCATGGCCGGTAAAACTCGTTATACGTGATGTGCTATTTTTTAATAAACATGATTCGTTATCATAATCATAATATATTTATAAAATTATGTGGTCATTAACTCATGCAAAATATATAGAAACCCATAAAATCCAAAGTCAATGACAAGGAGAAGGAGAAGGGAAAGGGCAAGCATCAAACATTTGGGTCTTGTACATCCTCAGTAAAGCTTGTGGACAAATCTCAGCATTCCTCTCTTGAAGCAAAATTCTTTAATTATTTGAAAGTTCATGCTGAAACAAGGATGACAATAACCGGAGAACAAATCCAAATTACAATGGAAAAAAATATTTTCGGTTATCAATCTCCATTATTTCTCAGTGCTAAGGATGAACTGGCAGAAGTTTTTACTGATGTAGCGTGGGTCAATCAAACTGTAGCTAGCGTATATATCAGATACAACATTCAACTTTAAAGTATATGTTTTTTTGTATTCTTCCACCTAATATTGAAGTTATTGTTAATCCATTAATTTATATATGTTTTAATTATGTTCAAGGTACTTGTATGATGCGATACTGATCCCAGAAGAACGGACCCAGAGGTTTGTGTTCTTATACCTAGAGAAAACAAATTTTTGATATAAATATGAGAATATGGTGGACTATATATCTGAACGCTTGGCAGAAGCGATGAAGCCAGGTGTTGACACCTTGTTTTTATCACCGATTAACCTAGGATGCGTCATTTATTTAATTTAATCATATATATATATATACACACCCACATATAGCGATACTAAATTTTATGAAATGTGATTACCTGCTAATTAGGATTTTCTTATTCAACATTTTTTTGGGCCCATTGGGTATTGTTAGCGATCAATCCTCGAGAAGACACAGTGTACTATTTGTGTTCTTTGCGTACTCCTTTAAGCAACCGCAAAGAAATGACAGATACGTTCAATCAGTAAGTATATATATGCATGTATTGGAACGAGTTCTGAATGTGAAATTGAGGTTGAAAATTTATGCACTAATTAATATATCTAATTGTGTGTTATTATGACTCAGGGCTTTGACAATTCATCAAGGACATCAGACACTACATAAGTCTTGATTTTCTAAATCATCCAAAATAACGACTAAGTGGATTCCTGTAGAGATATTATCAAAATTGTTATGCAATTATTTAGTTTAAAAAATTAAAATTATTTATTTCTAATATTTTTGGCTTTTTAGTGCCCCCGCCAACCAAACTCCAATGATTGTGGCTATTACGTTATGAAGTTTATAAATGATATTGTTGTTCATAACCAAATGCAAATCCCAAAGAAGGTATGTAATTTCTGTTCTAATTTATATAAAATACTTACTCTTTCATTTGACCATTTGCGTACTTAAACTTTAATGTGATTTATTTATCATTTCGCAGTATATTCCTGAATGTAAATACAATTCGTATTCTGATGTTCAAATTGCCCAACTCAAGGAAGAGTGGTGCAAATATGTGGCTGAGAAGTTTGTTTTAAGTATATGATCATTGTGTATACACATTATTATAGTATTAGTTAGATGTATATTGTTGCCCCCTGTGAGACATTAATTTTGGTTGGCATTGTTTGTTGTATTGTTGGTTGGCATTGTTGTATTATTTATTTTGGTTTGCATTATTGTAAAATACTTTAACTGTAAAAAATAAAAAAGAATAGCTAGCGCTTCCTTGAAAAAGCGCTAGCTATTGTTGATAATAGTTAGCGCTTTTTCAAGGAAGCGCTATTTACACTACTAATAATAGATAACGCTTTCTTGAAAAAACGTTATCTATTATCAAACATAGGTAGCGCTTTCTCAAAAAAGCGCTAGTGATTCCAGTTATCACTAGCGCTTTCAAAACGCTGTCTTTAAGAACCCAGATCACTAGCGACTGATGAATAGGTACGCTTTTAAGCGCTAGCGAAAGCAAAAAATAAGCGCTATCTATTTCGTTTTATGTTGTAGTGGTTATTTTCTTTTCTTTGTCTTGAGTTTAATCATGTTACTATATTAAGATAGTAAAGACAAGAAGTACACTCACTAACACACAAAAACATGCTTTAAACGCGCGTGCAAGCATGCAGAGGTTCACATAATTAATTTTTATACATAAGCTCTATCCCCAATTAAGAAAGAGTGATTATGCGTTTATAATATCTAAACATGGAGGAGGGCAAGAAGTATACAGACAAGTGTTAATAAAGCTAAACAAGAACAGCCAGAAGCTATTTTGGGATTGGAACTCAATATAATAACCAATAGCTTAAAGGCATGGGTTGATGATCAGTTCCTGTAATCCTGGCAAAACACATACAAACATAATTAATGTCTAACAATTAATCAATGCATAACAAAACCTCATCACTTGAGAAACTATCATGTGGTATTTGTGTAGATATTTTTGTGAACTCGGGGTGTCTAGTCGAAAATCAGAGACTAATCTCTCGAAATACTGAGATTATAATATTATTTAAGAGGCTAATTTTTTTCAATAGATGTTCTTCCATAAACACGAAGTAAAGATCAAATTGTGACTACATGTTTAAGGGACTTGATTATCTAGCAGCTGTGTCACACAATATTGGTGTGTATTTGTGTACTCCTTCCAGTCTGAAATGTCCAAATTTGGACAAAAAAAGTCTAAGTATTTGTCCAAATTTGGACAAAATACATAGATTTTTTTTTTTTATATTTCAGACCGAAGGGAGTAGATTAAGGAACCACTGACACATTTGACACATTACAATTTCAATGTTCAGAAATTAACAAATGGTATTACAAGAATATGGTTTGAAAGTCACGGGTCATTGGAGTTTGGAGAACTAACTAATCCTGGAGGTAGTAGAGAAGAGAAGAGAGGATGGAATAAGTGAGAGAGACAGAGAATGGGGATGGGGACAAGATGGTTGAAGAATTGAGGGAGAAAGGATATGGAGAATGGAAAGGAGCGTGTGAAATAAAAATAAAATGTTTCCTATTAATACAACAAGGGTGTCGAGTAAGGGAAGGTGGATGAGGGCACAAGGTGATTTAAGATAAGACACTATATACCCACTTACATTTTTCTTTTCAATCATCAATGCACAATGCTCAATATCACTGGAGCAACTTCTGAAGTAACGTCTGCAATAACCCATAACTAATTGCTCAGTATAAACTAAATTTGCATCACCAAGGAAATAAGAAAAATTTGTCAGGAGTGCCCCAGGAGTGCCCATTCGTGACAATTAATTAATTATTGTAGCATCCCTCACATTTTCTTTTAATAACATTCTCAGTTTTGTCTATGTCTTTTTTTTTTTTTTTTTGCCCACTTGTTTTTTTTCCCTGACTAATTTTGACGGTGAGCCCCTTTCCATTTTAGGAGGTGAACCTAATTAATGGCACAAGTGTAAGATTCATATGCAATGTCATTCTTTCATTGTGACCTTGCAAGGTAAAGCAAAGACAGTGAGTTCCCCACTCTGCTTTTTCTTTTTTTTCTTTTCAGAGAAGAGTTGTGTTTTATTTTTATTTTCTTTTATAGTGGTTAGTACTCTGCGCGTCTCATTTTAATGTCTTATTTGTAATATTTCTCTGTTTCGAATTATTTGTCATTTTAGAATACCAAGACAGTATTTATTATTTTTTTGCAATAATACGCTCATTTAAGTAGGTGAAAAATCCTGGTGGATCATAAATTAGTTGGTTAGTTAGGATTTTCCTTAAAAGCTATGTGATAAGCAGTGCAGTTTTTTACCTTCTATTATGTTAGTTACTAAGGAGGTTAGTTATAACAGTCTTGTAACTGTTGAGAAGGTTGGGTGAGCAGCCTATATAAGCCTTAGCTTGATGCTTGAGAAACTGAGATCATAACTGTGAGTGCAAGTGAGAAAGAGCATAGGCTCAGAAACTGTAAATTCTTGTACTGCTTTGTTTAGGGGATCCTGAATAAAATAGCTACTCAGTGTGGACTTAGATATTTCCTTTTCATTTTGATTTCTGAACTATACATTGTGAATTGAATCAGTCTTGGTAGAAAAGATTGGCTCACATGCATAACAGTAGGAGTAGTTACAACTATAATGGATTGATCATAGACTATGTTGCACGAGTACGGGATATGGGCAAATGCAGATGCGAATGCGTTACGTAAATACGATATTTTTACATATTTTACACGTGTTACAGTGCAGTGCAGTGACGCACTGAAGACGAATGATTTGCCACGGCTTTAATTTTTGGAGTACCCATACTTCACTAATCATAGATAAGAGTATATGAATATTTTAGTCCTAACACATTATTTTATCATAGAAATTAACGTAGCTAATCATTTTCTGAAGAAGTATGGATTACTTAAACGACACATATAATGAGATGGAGGGAGTAAGAGGTGGGGGTGCTCTCATCGGTTAAATATGGTTATTTTGGTTGGTTGAAAAGTCATGGATGAAATGAATCACTTTCTTGGTTGATTAAGTGCTCTTCTAGATAAAGACATGTTGAATGATTTGATCCACACTTTTGGCCAAGGAGCAAGGACCAATACAAAGCAGAACAAGTAGAAAGGGAGGGAGGGGAAGCAGAGTGGCAGTGTTACGCGCATAATTGGCACTACTACTGTGACTTACTTGTGACTGGCGGTGACAACTAGTAATTTTATTGGATAAGCCTTGGTTGGTTCTTCTGGTTGGTTCACATCACGAGTCTCAAGACTCACTACACACATGATCAAATTTTCAGGTGGTGGAATTCAATGATTCTCATTTAAAACGAGATAGGAGCAACGCGGGACTCGTGTCATCAGTGAACGCAACCTCAAATATACCATCCCAAACCTCTTCTAGACCAATAATGCGTGGCATAGGAAAGAGAGGTACAAAGGGAAGATAAAAATGAGATATGCGATGGATTCATGTAATAACAAAGGAAGAAGCCACTCCTGGACCAATAATACGTGGTATAGGGTCGCACGCGGTACTCTGATTTACCCATACACGCTTAAGGATTTCTGATATCAGTATTGGAGAATCTCCACACACACAAAGGAATAAAAAGAACACAATGATTTACGTGGTTCGGCACCTCTTGCCAATGTCTACGGAACACCACAACAATATTTCCACTATCACAAATAAGATACGCTTACAAGATTGTATTGTAACCCACCTCACAATATAACAAGTCTTCTGACACAAACTTGAAAAACTTACCCCAAACTCGAATACCTCGCTCAAGAGTTACAAAAAATAATAACACTCAACCCCATGAGACAAGTTTTCTGGTATGAAACTTGAAAACCCACATGACATTTTTTTTCCTCACGTGCTTGTGTTTCAAGGTTAACCCTCTCTCGGTGCTTTCTACATTTTGCACCATCTTTTTCTCTCGTATGTCATATCTATTTATAGAAAAGGAGCAACTAGTAAAAAAGGCATATTTTGTTCTGCACCTATTGAGATATATATGCTGCTGATTCTGTTGAGATATATCACTAATTTATTTTATATTTATTGAGATATGTTTTTCCTTAATTCCTCTTTGTAAATATTTCATTTCCCAATTTTCTCTTTTTATTGAAAAATATATATATATATATATGTACACAAATAAACAAAACAACACCATATTTTATGGGTCCCACTTAGGAGGGAACCCACCCAACAGAAAGAGAGGTACAAAGGGAAGAAACAAAATATGAAAATAAGATATGTGATGTCATAATAAAGGAAGAGAGAAATAAGAAATGAAAAGAAATGTATAAAATGGTTTGAGATAAAAGGGGTTTAAGAAAATCAAGATTGATTATATTTTGAGGGAGTCAATGAGGGAGCATCCGAATAGAGATTAAGTAGTTTAGAGTATCACATGAAAAAATAACCCAATAAGCACGAGTGTACTCAAATCAAACTTACCACTTAATTAATTTATGGTGAAATTTGGTTTGACAAGTTTTCTACCAAATCCGTAAAAAAAAAAAAAATTAATCAGTTGAAAGTGAACTTGACAAGTTGTGGTAATCTTGCTAAAAATAAATATTTTATGTTAGTATGTGTTTTGACAAAAAATCAATTGATAGCATGCCATCAAGGATCTTTGTCAAGTACAATTTAAGAGATTTGACAAAGAATAAACTTCACAAATATTGTCAAGAATTCTCGTCGATTGGTAGTTATGAGAAATAGAAACAAAGGAAGTGGAGGAAATGGAAAAAATTAAGAGTGAAATAAAGTGAAGGAAACAGTGGAGAAGAATGAAATTAAGAATTTAAGAGGAAAAAACATGTAAACGATTGAAGAGCAAAGGAAAACATGTAAATTGCAAGAATTGTAAAGCACAGAAAGTTTAAGTGTGCAACAAAATAAAGGTTTGCGAAGAAGTTAAATGCAAGATGAACTTCAAAGAACACATGCAGAGTTTGTAAAGTGCAGAAAATGTCAATGTACATGAATTTAAAGGAAACGAAAGAACAAATGTGAAAAATGTAAAGGACTTGGAAGATAAATTTGCATTGATGAAAAGGGTAGCACACATGAGACAATTTATTTTATCCACATGACGTGTACACTGTAGTTACATTGTGTTTATGTTTAGAATACTACCATCAGAGATAATCACTTATATCGACAACAAAAACTATTACATTGGGTCTACAATACTACCATTAGATATAAATACAATATACCAACGGGGGTTGAGTCTAGCGGACGAAGTTAGTCTCCCACAATGTGGTGAACCAATGTTCGAATCCTCGCTGGGAGAGGTTTCCATATTTAGTGTCCGACGCGTCTCGGACATAATTGCTTGGAGGAGACATGTGGGAAAAAAAAATATAAATACAATATATGTTTATGTATATATATCTAAATATGTTTACATTTCTATATTTTATACGTTTTTAATATATATATATATATGTGTGTGTGTGTGTGTGTGTGTGGTTTTTTTTTTTTACATATACATTAAATAAAATGTAAACTCGAAAACATTTATAAATTAAATAGAAAAATAGAAAATATAATAAGGTAATGTTTACATTAATAAAAATAATATGTTTACATTTAATATATATGAATTTATTATCAAATATTCTACAATTCTAGGAGGCAAGCAAATGAGGTCGTCCATTCTTTAGTAAGGGTAGTCACATCTTTAGCTAGCTCCCATTTATTTAATGACATTCCAACATGTATTCAGTCCAATATTATTAATGAAATGTAAGGCCTTGCTTTTGTAAAAAAAAAATAGGTTTTTTTAAAAGTCTTTTATGACTCAATAAATGTTTTTAATAACACCTGTGAATATTTTTTAATATATTTTGAAAAATGTTTTTAATTCATATATTTTTTTTCATATTTTTCTATAATTTTTTTAATAACATCTATTTATTACATACATTATTTATAATAAAAACATATAAAGAATGTATATTCAAATAGGTTTACTGAAAATGTATAAACATAGACATATTTTGATATATAAGTGTAAAAATATTTTACAAAGAATAATATTATTTTGATTTTGAATAAAATCCAAAAGACATGCATTATAAGATGAAAAATATAAATATGTGAAAAAAATTTGATTTTCGAAAGATGTATATAACAATTATTCTGAAATAAATTCTAAACAGGCAGTGGCGGAGCTAGACTGAATTATTTAAGGGGACCAAATTACTAAAGAATATATAATATATTTATTAATATTTAACCGTTGTTATTAAAATAAGAGTTGGTGGCATAGTGGCTTCGTCCACTTTTTTACACAATACTAATCCTGGATTCGAACCCAAGTTCTGGCACTTGCAAAAATTAGCAGAACCACAGCACCAGTGCAAACAATTGAAACATATGTGACAATCTATGTATATATATCAACCTTGGATGTATATATATACACATAGTCTTTAATTTATTATAATTTTTGGGATAGCCATTATAGTCACAATTGTCACCGCCCATTCAAAGCAAAGACAATTTCGGTCAATGGGCTAAAATTAATTCGCCCCTATTTTACTAGTTTCAACCCAAATTTCTATGCAAAGTTACTGCTAAATGGGCTGGCTCATGGGCCAAGAACTTGTGCTCAACAGAATTAATTTTGAACATTTATATTTAATTGTACTCGATAAAACGGCCGATCTCGCCTCTCGTGCTCTCGCAGAGAAATGTTAAACCATAGCTTCCAATTCCATGCGTGAATGAAATGTGCAGCCTCTGTTCTTATCAAAAAGAAATGTGCCACCTCTATTGAATCAAAAGAATTTAGAGCCAAGACATTTTGTACAAATTGTTTTTGCGTGTCTTTGTGATTTTTATTAAAAATTCAAAATATTGAGGAAAAAAAATAACATTGATATGTTAATACAGTTTAACAGTTATATAGAATCCATGGATAAATAATTTCACACATAATGGGTCAGTCTGTTCACAATCTTCGGTTCACGTAACAAAATTAAAAAATGTAATCTGGAAAAAAGTCAAAAGTAATTGGCAGGTTGGTTTGACCCATCATCACGACCTATAATGGGCCAATAAATTTTCGGCCTGGGTGGCTAGAATTTTTCTAAGATTTCTTGTGACCCACCTTTTTATCGGGTAGGCTGGGTCAGCCCGTCGGGTTGGGCTTATTTTGACAGCTCTAGTAGCCATGACTAACTCACCTCATAGAGAGGAGCTGCCCCTGCAAACAGGTGTAGTGGCTTAGTAGCAAAGTTGCTTGCCTTCAAATTAAACCCTTGGTTTGATTTTTGTGAAATATTTAAAGCTCACATTTCTGTAGTCATCTAAGCTCCATGTGTGAATTGCCACGTAAGCTCCACGTCAGTAATATGTGGCAATGTCAGTCCCAGGTGTCCACCGCCACGTCAGTCGTCCACTGTCACGACGTTAGCATCTCCGTTAAGTATTGGATGACAACTTAACGGTTGAATCAAAATTGCGTAATTTGAAAATTGAGGAAACCAAAATTGCAAAATTAAAAATGAAAGAACCAAAATCGCAAATGTACTATAATACAGACCAAAAGTGTAATAAAACCATTCTTTTTAATTTTTACGTATTAAAAAAATAAAAATAAAAAACTCTGTGGTTTGGAAGAGCAATTGGGGAGTCGGGACCGCAAGCGCAAGAATAGTAGTCCACGCGTGCTATAAGGGCAGTCACGTGCGAAGGTTTTATATAAAGCCATGAGACATGGAAGAGTAGTAGCGAAGCAAAGCAAAGCAAAGCATAGACTATAGAGTGTACTAGTTGTTTTGTAATTGTAGTTGATACTTTGCTGCTTTTGTTTTACCCATGTCACTAACACTTGTATGAGTTCGTAACCAGTGGAGTAACAGGATTTGGAGGAGGGATATTCTTTTGTTCAGAAGCTAGCGCGTGTTTGTGTGTAACCGTTTTCAAGTTAAATATACAACTAACAAATGGACACACGCAGTGAGATAAGGCATTCGAAGTTCAACAGAATTTGTGTGTTCTGTGGAAGTAGCCCTGGCAAGAAGAGTAGCTATCAAGATGCTGCCATTGAACTTGGCAATGAATTGGTATATATACTATTTCAATATATATATATATATATATATATATATATATATATATATATATATTTCCTTTCATACATTTTGAACACTCTTTTCAGCTTCAACCCCTTTTTTTACTTATTCACTATACTTTCTAAATGCCTGATTTTTTTTGTTAATTTTTCTTGCCACGCTTTTCATATATATATATATACGTGAGTTGAATGGCAAAAATGCCGTTTCTTCATCATACACAACAAAGCCCAAAAAATTCTGAAAGTGTAAAAAAGTCTACATTTTTGTTTCCTCTTGAGGTTTTAGCTCAGTGGCTCTGTAGTGAGCGTTGAGGAATCATTTTACCTTCGCTACTATTTGCATTTGAAACAGTTAAAAATGTACTGTCACGGTATTGTTTTTCCAATTGGGTGAATCATCATTCATATTTTTTTGACAGCATACGTGATCATAGGCACCACCATTATTTGGTTTTGTTGTTTAGTATTTCAAGGCTGAATATATATTATTATTGTTCATTATGGTGTTGGAAGGTGTCAAGGAACATCGATCTGGTTTATGGAGGGGGAAGCATTGGTCTAATGGGTTTGGTTTCACAAGCTGTTCATGATGGCGGTCGCCATGTCATTGGGTAAAATTCATCATCAATTTTTTTTTTTTTTTTAATCTCAAAATTCTCTCTCTCTTTTTTCCCCCAAAGGTGTGTTGGGTTAAAGGGAAGAACATGAACTCATAGTGAATGAGTAACCACCGTGCTTTTGCTTACCTCTTTCACCATAATTAACACTAATATTTTGTCATGTTATTGTCTCTTGCAGAGTTATTCCCAAGACGCTCATGCCTCGAGAGGTATGTCTGCTTCACCCAGTAGAAAAAGCTTAACCCCTTTTCCCTTCTCCTAATAAAGTATAGTACTAGTATTATGCTAGTTGTATTTCTTACTTCTTCTTTTTTTCCCTCCATTAAGCTCAATTTGATTACTTGCTAGTAATAATTTACGGTTTTGCTGTTAAAATTTGTATTTTTTGGTCAATGCTTTTTTTTTGGTAGTCTTTATTTACTACGAATATACCACTGGAATATCTGGCCATGTTTCTGTTTTTCTCTGTTTTGCTTTTGCAAATAAACCCACCCACCCTTTCTTTGAGGTAGGTTAACTGCGTCATACTATTTTTTACCTTGGAAGTTTATTTTCTTTGATGTCCTTTTGCAGTTAACTGGTGAAACAGTGGGAGAAGTAAAAGCTGTTGCGGATATGCACCAAAGGAAAGCTGAGATGGCGAAGCATTCAGATGCCTTTATTGCCTTACCAGGTTGGTTTTTCGCGTTAGAATCAGAGGCAGGCACACTAAAAACAAGATGTGCTTCTTCAGGCCTTTCTTCTAGTTATAGTAGCGTGAAGCAATGACCATACTTTCAGTGTTTGAAATGGTTTTTTGTTTTGTTTTTGTCTACTACAAAAGTTACCAAACTTTCTGAAATACTAATCCCGGGATTGTGGTGTTTTCCTTTATTAAATCTTTTTTATCTTCAATTTTTTAAAATGTTCACCACTCCTAATTATGGATATTGCTTGACAAGGTTTATGGAAGTCACAACACGTAATGAATAATTTTGACTAGTCGTCCGTTTTTTGAGGATAGGAAAGGAATTTCATAATTATGACAAGTGTCTCAAATCATGGATCACAATTCACAAGCTTCCCTGGAGTCTAAAAAACCACGTAGTTCTTGCGGTTAGACAATCTGGACCGTCTTTTGTTCAATTCAGTGGACACTGCGACTCCTGAGTCCTAAACAAAATTTCATGGCTTTCTTTCGCACATTCCAACGTTATGATTAGTGAGCAACCCTAGATGATAAGTAGTAATGAATAATGATAGTGACCTTACCTTACCCCTTAAAATATTGGACTGAGAATCAGAGCTTATGTTCTGCGGCTCTGAGCAACTGTGGTTCTGGACTTTCTGGATCAGGTTATATACCATTTTTGCCTCTACTTTTGTTTGAACCGTGGCGTGATTCTACCAAACTTTTTCCTTTCTTTGATTGATAGAGAGGGGAAGGAAGTAAAGAAAAATAACTTTCACGAGATAATAACGTTTCCAATTAGCACCTGCACCTGACATGAAATAATGTTTGACCCTTTTCAAAGACCTTTCTACTGGTAGTAGTAGTAGAACTAGTTTTTATCATCCTGATTACTGAGTAATACTAATTGATTGAATACTGAAAATTGGTGACAGAGAGAGAGAGAGAGAGAGAGGAGGCACGCAAATGTGTGAAGACAAAAATCAATAGTAGATTAACTATAATTAATTTTCTCAATGTGCAGGTGGATATGGGACTCTAGAGGAGCTTCTTGAAGTCATAACCTGGGCTCAACTTGGGATTCATGACAAGCCGGTAGTAATTTACTTCATCTATGTTATTTATCAATTCATGTGTGTGGAGTGTCTTGTGATCAATGCCTAATCAGGCTTGAAATTCCAAAAATTGTAGGTGGGATTAGTAAATGTTGATGGATACTTTAATTCCTTGTTGTCTTTCATTGACAAAGCTGTGGAAGAGGGTTTTATTAGTCCAAATGCCCGCCACATAATTGTATCAGCACCAACTGCAAAAGAGTTAGTCAAGAAATTGGAGGTAATTATATAGTAGTATGTCCTAACTTATAACTACATGTATTTGTATATTGTTGCACTAAAACAAATATTGACATCTCCACTTTTGTGTTTGTGCGGGTTTATTGGCATTACAGTTACAACTCCTTTTCAGTTTGATTCTCACATATTGAAGCAACTGTCCCATGTGAAATCATTTTCTTTGATTTCAATAGAAAAGTCACATCAAAACAGAAATTTCTCTGATTTCATACTATATAAGTTGATAATTTAAAGACTTGTAAATTGACGTCAAGCTTTTCAAATCAATTGTATATCTAATCAATTTTTCATCTGCAAAACTATGCAGCTACTATAACATGAAAAAGGAAATTAAGGTATTTTTGTGTTTAATTCACAGGAGTATGTTCCCTGTCATGAGGGTGTTGCATCCAAGTTGAGCTGGCAGATGGAACAGCAGCTCGCTTACCCTCAAGAAGATTATGACATCTCAAGGTAGCTGCTAGCTGTGTTTACTTAACGTGCACGGAAGATGACACCATATTATAGAATTTTGGAGGTGGAAGAAGCTATTTTCGACTATCAGTATTAATTCTGTTTTTTTAGTCCTTTAATTTCTTATGTAAATTACTCGGATTGACTTGAATCTGCAGTGAAAGTGAAACTACTTTATTACCTTGTTAAACTCTGATATCTGATTTTCTTAAAGTTGTAACATGTAAGTAAGTGCCTGCTTCTGAACTTATTATTTAATGCTGATTAGTTTTTACGTTTAACTGGCCTTCAGAGTCATCCCTATATCTTTTGTGTTAAGTATCAAACACAGATGACATAACCACTTAATTAAGATATAAACTGAGAACACACACAATACATGACTTAATGGGTGCAATGTGCTGAACTATGGTCCAACTTAAATGTTGCTAAGTGTTAATAATAAAGAATGGGACCGAATATGGGGCAGTGATGTTCAAGGCTTGTCTTGAAGTAACTAATTTTTGAGTTCAAAAGGTCCAGAGAGCTAAAGACAAACAGACAAGAGAGTGACTAGGTGAAAGGGGCCGATTCTCGAGTGGATGTGCAATAGAGATTGTATTCCTCAGTTCATGTTGGAGACAAAGAGAGTGAAGTTTGTAGGACATGTTTTGTCCAGCAAATGGGACAATGCCATGTGTTGCCGAGGGAAATATGGGGTTCAAAGAAAAAGTTAAAGGGGACATGTGGCACATTCATCAGAAGACAATATCATGGCCATCTTTGGTCCCCGTTCTCATCTCTAACAATTGCCAGTGGTTGAATGAACTGCTTTGTACAATTGGGGCAATTGGTTCTGAGATATCTTCGGAAGCTTTGAGTGGTTGTGTAGTCATGATTTCTGATGTAAGGTATTAAATCACGGTAGCGTCGCGATCTTTAACATTGTATAGAATTGCAATTAAATGTGGCTGATGTGAGGTCAATTGCGGTCATGGAGGTATAAAAAACCATAGTGTTGTGACCCAAATCGTGGTGGCGGACTTTTTTTAAAACCTTGTTCTTATGTTTACCTTTGAAATGATGTCTAAACATATTACGGCTTTTAGGGTGGGAAAGTGTCCATGTGGTCTACGGTGGACCGATACTTAAACATCGTTCGAAACTCCAATAACAATTGACGCTGCCCCCGTAAGTAGAAGGCCATGCTATTATTCGTCCTTATTACTGAGACGGTGACCTAAATCGGTGTTAATTCGGCAATATACAAGAAAAACGAATATTAGTGTGTCAAAACTCAACTTATATTTGTTTTTTTTTTGTCGAATCAACACCGATCAGGTCACAATCTCAGCCGTGAGCACGTGGAAGACCGTGAGCTTCTACTTACTGGGAGGCGGGGGCGGTCGTTGTTGGAGTTTCAAGCGATTTTCAAACATTATTGCACCGTAAATCATATGGGAGTTGCAACATTTCCTCACCGTAGTTATCGCCATGTACTTTTGAATCCACCAATAGTTCTTAATACTAGAATTAGCTTTAGCAAAAAATAAAAGTCTTCCTTATGCAATAAAGAAAAAGGGGAGTCATTGAAAAAATTATGTATAGAATAAATTCCCATTATGAGTTTTTCTTCCTTTTTAACTTTTGAACATTCAAATCTGTAATGTTTGAATTGTTTAAAGGAAGGAAGAAGAAAACGTAACAATACAAGGTGAAAGTAATCTTCTAGTACATTAGGACTTGGAGGGAAAGCTTGTCTTGAAGGGAAGACTGACAGGTATTCATCTTTAAGCAAAGAGTGAAAAAGGAAGGAGCAAAGGGGCAGAGGAAAAGCTCCTTTCTTCATATCAGTCAACTTGTCTAAATTAAAGAGCTAGTCCTGGTCATTGACTCCAGTATAAACGGTTGACTGTGAATTATGCAGTGCTAGTTTTGGCAAACATGAAACGTCTAGGACCACTGCCTTGCAAACGCAACTTCCAACGAATATTTTATTGTTATGTTAGGTAACATGGTTTGTATGTTACGGTTAACCATCAATTTTCAGTTTTCTTAAGCTAAAGGGTCAGTCATTGCATTACAAACATCCGTGGCAATCGTATTAACGGCAATTTCTTAAACCGGATCCTAAGATGTCTGACTGTATGCTGGATAAGGAAGAAGATATTGATACCAAATTATCTTATGTGCATGATTCACTATAAACATAAATTAAGCTTTTTGTATATGCAGATGCAAATAGCCTAAATTATGTCAAGAAATATTCTCCGTAATCAATTTCTTTTAACCGACAATCGCCTCGTTTAATAAAATGTTTCATGTTGCCTTGTGTCAGTTGTGTGTCTTAATCATGACTGCGCTCTTCATAATATGGAATATTTGTACCAAAAATTGGTACCCAATGTGAAGACCAAGTTAAATGGCATGAATCACCCCATATGGCTTGGCACTGTTGTTCTTCAAGTTGCAAATAAAAAGTTCTTAAAATCATTATGAACCTATGATTAGGTTTTTCCTTTTGGCATAAATTTTACATTAAAAAGATTCGGAAATTACAAATAACTAGAATTTTCACCCGTGCGATGCACGGGAAAACAAAGTTTGTGAGAACAATTATGCATTGTATATTAAAATTGATAAATAAATAGTAACATAACATAAATACAATCTTTCTAATTAAGGTAATCCGAACACAATACACCCGTGTGTACTGTTGCAATGCACTGGTAAAGTATTTTTTAAGTATATTATTTTATTTATTCTTTATTTACAATATAAACATAGTTAAAAGATAAAATTCAATAGAGCAGTAATTATTTATTTTATTTTTATGAGATATATTTATACAAAATAATTAATATTTGATAAAGTGAATAATGGTTGCTATATACATATACACAAAAAAGTTGACAATGATTCCACATACATGTAAATTTTTCTAAAAAATATTGTAGAAAATTCATTATGAAGTCTGTGCTACTCACGTTATATATAAATACATAAAAATTATATATTAGAATATTTAAAATTTTCAACAAAAAATATTAATAATAGTTGCTACATACGTATACACTAAAAAGTTGAAAATGGTTGCCATACCTTAAACATATAATGTTTTCTAAAAAATATTGAGAAAATTGATTATAAAGTAATGATGGCCCGTGCCCCGCACGGTATACAATAAACACATAAAAATTATATACAATTTCAAACTTTTTTTGTGATTTTGGGTTTCCCATATATGATTTTTGGTTCGCCTGAATGATTTTTTCTATATATTTGCATTTGTTCCACGTGGTTTTCCCCCTCTTTTTTCTCTGGATAGCTCTCCCGTTGGTAGAGATTTCATAGAAAATTGATTTTTAATGTTTCAAGACCATTGCTTCTATAGCTAACAGACCTTAAGGCCTTGATTGGTTCACGAGAGAAATTGTGAAGAGAGAGTATGAAAAGAGAGAGAGAAATGTGAGAAATATGGTAGATTTGAAGTATTGATTGGAATAAGAGAAAGAGAAGAGAAAAAGAGAAGAGAGAAGTGTTGATTATTTTTTAAAAAACATTAATGTCCTTAACTAAAAATTTAAATAATTTGAGATATAAGGAGAGAATAAGGGTAGAAATGGAAAAAGAAAAAAAATTATACCTCTCCCCGTTTTCTTCGCCATTCCGCGGACAAATTAAAAGTGTGTAGAACCCACACTTTTTTTTTCTTTCGTCTCGATTTCATCGCAAACCAATCGCGCGAGTTGCACCATTTCTCGCGTATCTCTGTCGTGGATGTCCATTTCTCCGCTTTTCAACCGCAACCAATCACATGCTAAGTTTAAGGGACACACACTGCCAAGTAGATGAACTCCAACGGGAAAAGAAATAAGGGACATATCTTAGTTTTAAGCCACCACTTAAGCAACAGCGATAAAGATGCTCTAAGGATTGCTCATAGGGTCCATTATCTATTGCCGCCCTATATAAAGTGTACATATCCTTGTAGCATATTTTTACCTTTTGTTTATAATACTTTTAGTTCTATGCATAAGTTTTAAAGTCTTCAAAAAAAAATATTTTTTGTGCAATTTATTCACTCTTTAAAGTTAAAAAAAGTTGTAAAATGACCTCTAAACTTCCCATTTTCTATGAAATAATGCTTTGATTTAGCCAGGTACAAAAAACGTCACTTGAAAATAATAATTTTCACCAAATTTTAGAGTTTTTTTTACAGGACCAAATTTTAGAGTTATTGACAGAGACCATTCCATACATGTTAGCAAGTTTGATGAGTATTTTTATATAAATCGAAATAGACCAAAATAAAATAAAACTTGCATTTCTGTAAAACCTATTTTTGCCCAAGGCTAAAAGTGAACTACTGTTAAAGAATTATACCCATCCAATTTTTTTCTTTAAAAGATATATTACTTATTCAAGATGCATCAAACTGCTATAATGTTAATGAGATTAGCAGTGAAAAATAGGAAATCAACACTACGCATAGATGGATTAAGTCATGGAACAGACTAAAATCATCATAGCAAAGAAACCATAGTTTTTCACATTATCAAAAAATCAAATACATATTTTGAAATTACACCTACTATTATGTTCGAGTAAAATAAAACCAATTGATGGTCTTCTTATAATTGCCATGAAATTAAACAAAACCTCAATAGCAATATACATCCCAAAACAAATTCAGAAAGAACAGATAATGGGCCAAGTGCAGCCACTCTCATACCCCCACCCTGTCAAAAAATAGAACAAAAAAATAAACAATACTGGAAAGCGAAATAAAGCCAAACATCCAACGTCCTAGAGCTGATTTGAACATCAACTAAGCACTTGTGACAGCTACCAAATGCTTCAACAAAATTTAGTGGCAGCAACTTATAAAGATTGCACATCCTTTTTTACCTTCCAAAAGCTAAGCTTCAATGCAGAACATAGCCTTGGCCCTTGACATAGACGCATAAGCCATAAACAATAGACCTAGTTCAAAAGGTTGATGTCAAAACATAGCAGAACCGCAAAGAGGTCGTGACATGTTAGATTGATGAGGGTCCAAATTGTTATAGAGTGGGCTCTTTGAAGCGTCAAGCAGGTGAAAGAAGACAACCAGATCAAAAGGCACAACTGTAACATCTCTGCCAAACTTCTCAGCAAGTCAACTGCGAAATTCCCGATAAATACCCTGCAACTAAAACTAAAGAAATTAATAAATAAATAAATAAAACACCAGAGAAATCACAAATGAAATATAGAAATTAAGGTTTTTTTTTAAAAGCTACAATTTCAATTGCATTGTCATGTATTTCTTCATGACCCTTTACAACAAAATGGCTCTATATTCCTAAAGGATTCTTCTGTTTCAAGTAACCCTTGCAGTCAAAAGCAAGTGAAAAAATAAAATAAGATGTGCAATCTGTGGCTGCTATATATCATATCATTGTAGACAGACAGAAGTGACATCTCAAAAACGAAAGCATGTAACTGAAAACACCAACAACTAAGCTGTTCAATTTTTCTTGCTTCCACTCACCATCAAAGACATCCTGAATTGACCAAAAAAAACAATCCAACCTTTCAAATTCCAATCTTCTTTTACCCCTGAAAAACATGATTCATATTCTAAACAGGGAGAGAAAGACTCATTGATACTGAAAATTGCCAGTGAAGAATCACAAAATTGTTCAAAATTTAAATTCTCAAGGAAGCTCCTATTCTGACAAATATTCACTTGCTATTTTCCTTTGTTTGTGGGCCCTTTTGGGGGTCAATAAGATGGAGCCACGTGATTTCTGTCTCAATTCCACCTCTATACACCTTCCACAACTTCCCAACAACACCACGTTCACCCAATCAACCCCAAATCAAAGTGACTATTGAGGGACCGGACCAGAGAAAATAGGGAGAAGCTTTTACCTTAAAGGAGAGAGAAGGCAGAACCCCAAAGATATCACACTTATGCTTACATTTTGATTTATGATACGCACCCATAATAAGAAGCCAAAACGCACCAAAAGGCATCTTTTCGTACGAAGAAACCACAAAAGATAGATCAATGTGCCAATCTACAAATGCACCATATAAGGTGTTCTCAACTGAAAGGGAGAAGCAAAAGAGAAGACACAGCCGTGTTGTACTATTCGCTTACCCCGCAACCTCCTCCCAATCTCTTCCCCTCGTGTTTCTCAAATTCAACTGCGTGAAGATCTCCATGTGAGCCTTCAGCAATCTATGGGTTTCTTTTCTTCATATTCCAAAGTGAAAAACAAAGAAGCAAAAAACAGAAACCAAAAGAATAACGATGAAGAACAGAAAAATTAGAAAGAATGAGTAGCGATCAAGGCTAGGAATGGAGGCAGCACTAGTAAGAGGGAGGACCGAGGAATATGAAAGAAGTGAATACTAATAAGAATGGTGACTTAGGCTTACCACAATATTAATAACTATTGATAGGTGTCATCAATTGCTGCATTGGAAAGACACGGATGATTTTAACTGCACACCACTATCCCATATTTCCAGAACAAATGGAGTACATTAAAATTGATAAAAACTAAAAATATATAAAGACAAATTGACCATAAAAATAAACGACCACAAGGATCTTTTAATGCTTATATTTCAAATTTCAAATATGTTGACCAAATTACCCCTATTTTAGGCGAGAAGTTTGAGACGGCAGATATTATAAAAATATAGATATATATAGATAATGTTAGTAAATATGGTTTGGAACTAAACATGCTATGGCTAACACAATTCAAATAAAGTGAACTGGATCACTGAAAATGAATTAAAAAAAAAGAGAGAAAGAAAAGCCTCATAAACTACCCTATTTTGATTTTAATATATAAATAAAAGTATGTTCAGCTACTCGTTCATGTAATAAATAAACTTGAGCTTGACAAGGATCTATGTAATATCAATAGTTTGAGCCTAGGAGAACATTTGCAATAAAGAATAAATTCAAAGCCGGCAACCAAATCAGAATAATGTTCAAAAACATATAAAAGATCAAATAAATCAAAGATAGAAAAGAAAGAAAAAGGTATGTTGCCCACTTTGGAGGACACAAAAATATTTAAACGTTTAGCCATGTTTCAACTCCAAATCAAATTCTTGATCTCATCAATTATATTTTCACATTTCAAGATGTTCAATGTCAACATCAATTCGTCCAATTGGATAGAATTGCAAAATGAAACTTCTATCTTTTAAACCAAAATAAATTAACGTATTTCAATATCTCATGTTTTATTCTTCTCTTCTTTCTTATTCTTTCCTCTCTTTTCTCAATATGTTGGACTGCAGGTTTACAGCCTCATTGTCAACCAGTCTGAAGACACAGCCCGAATGAGTTGAGGCCAATTCGCCCAGCCCAATTACTCATGTAAAAGCAAATAAACACGTTTGTTCAGTCTTTAAATAACTTTAGGGGTTGTTATATACACCCCCTTTTATTCTGCTCGCACCATCCCCATTTTCATGTGTTTTTACCAAAATACCTCTCTCCCTTCCCTTTCCCTCTCTCTATGCCCACTCCCTTAGTCCCCCTCCCTCGTCGTTGCCTCACTCCCTGCCCCACAATGTCACTTTTCTTTTGGTTGTTCTTCTCCGAAAACTACGTTTTAGAAGGCAAAAACATAATTTTTTCCTTCCAAGCAAAAGAAAAACAAAAAAGAATAGTGTTTTAGAGTTGGAGAAAGGGGTTGGGGAGCTAGGGGAATGGGGTGGGGGGAGGGGAGGTGGTCGGGGAAGTGAGGCGGGGGGAGGAGGCAGTGGGACCGAGAGGAGAGGGAGGATATTTTAGGAAAGAAAAAAAAAGTGAGGATGTGAGTTAAAAAAGGGTGTCGGTAGCACTCCCAATAACTTTTGGACTACTTGGTCCTCCACTCTCTCTTCATTTAGTTATGCATTGGACAAGGAAATGGCTTCCAACACCCCCATTTTTTTTCTTACAATACCCACATCCTTCTTTTTGTTCCCAAAATGCCCCCACCACTACCCCTTCCCTTTCTCTCTCCCCACCCTAAGCTCCCCCTCCCCTTGCAAGCCCCTCCCCTCAACAACCCTCTCCCCCACGACCCCCACCTCCTTAAGCTATTTTTTTCATTTTTTTTTCAACTTATGAGAACAAATCTCTGATAGTGGAAACGAGATTCCAATAGTGTAAAGGAGTTTTCAGTAGTGAAAACGAGATTTTGATAGTGTAATTGTGTTTTTGGTAGTGTAGAGGAGTTTTGAGTTGCCTGAAAGAAGGCAAAAAAAGTGACAGAGGGAAGGGGTCGTAAGGGGTGGAGGATGGGGAGAGGAAGGGAGATGTTAGGGGAGGGGTATTTTGGAAAAAAAGGGTGGGGTGTTGGATGCCATCCCCTTTGGAAAAATGGACACTGGTTGCCCCATTGTTTGAGCCAAACTGAGAAAAAAGGGCCCTCCGACAGCCGAACAATGGGCTTTTATTTTCCTACCTCCCTCACTTAATTTTTACATCTCCCCTTTTTTTTTGCAAAAAGTCAATAATACCCCTCATCTTTTTCCTCCCACTCCCTATTTTTCTTCCCTCTCACCTCACCTCCCCTCCCCTCCCTCATTCATTCATCCCCTTTATTTTCCACTCTCTCTCACACTCACTCTCTTAATCTCTCCCACAACATCTCTCTCCCAACCTCATCTTCTCTCTCTTAGTGTCATGTCTCAGGCGCAGCTGCCATCACCGCCACCGTTGCCGAATTTCTGAGGTGCGGCAACCCTCTTTTGTTCTGCAATTTTCAGCAATCCGGAATCTTGTTTCCGGACGATTTCGTCAACAAGAATTCGGAAGTTATAAAATTTCGGATTCTTGTTGACGAAATCGTCCGGAAACAAGATTTCGGACGTTACATTATTTTAAAGCATCTGGAATCTTCTTTTCGGTGAGTTCCAGAAATTAGTTTACGGATGTTATTCAGATTGGAATTTGATAAACTTCTTGTTTGGTGCAGATTCCAAGCATCACAACCATAAGTTTTATTCTTGTTTTTGTGTTTTTCAATGGTCAAATTACAACAGGTGACAAAGGCATCACATTTGAGGGCGATACCCCTAAATCGTTTAGGGATTCGACGGGCATCACACTTAATGCCTTAAAGAGACAAAATAACGACGCAGTGGTTAAATTCGGAGACACTAGAAGGGTGTCTGATATTCATTACCGATGCCCTGTCTGTTGGGAACATGGACGTGTTCAATGTGATGTTCTGAAACTTCAAAATAACGGCGATGTCGAGACGATGTCCGCAGTCCATGAGCAATATGCTAACCTCGGGCCAATCGAGTTATACACGGATCTAGTAAGAAGTCTTGATCAGATTATCTCTCTCCTCAGGAAACGAAGATCTATCGACGAAATCATCGCACTGTGTAGTGCCCCAGATTCATCAACCATCACTAGCTTGACACAACTTTGATGTTTTGTTGTATTTCTCAAGTGTTAGGGTTTGAATTAACTGTGTTTGTTGTATTTGTCAAGTGTTGGGATTTCCTATGTTTGTTGTATTTGTCATGTTGTAATTCCAGAATATTCCAGTTAATTGAATAACGCTTTAATTTATGTCAACCAGAATATATATTTATATATAAATATAAATAACATGTTTGTTACAAGCAAAACAAAATACATGTGATGATCATAGAAATAAAGAACGCGCTAGATCTAATCGGAGGCCCTATATCTCTTCCTCCGGACATATGTTTGAGGGCAATGATGATCGGGACGCGCTAGTTTCGTAAGCTCCTGCACGATCTCCCAACCCTCTGTGTCCAGCTGTATCACCAGGTGCCCCTATAACAATCTCTGGCCGATCTCATACGCCCTGATCCATCTCATATCCTACAATAGTATATATATTATTAGTTAATCAATACTTTATAAAATATAACAAAATAAGAATAATAATTCCAATATACCTCTGATGGCCTCGCTGCTCTGGTGCTTGAGCTGGTGGTGCAGGAGCCGATACATTTTGTGGGTAAATGTAAGGGTGAGAGATCCTATGGAACCACTCCATGTAACCTGGCTCCACGCCCGCTGCCTGCATTCCACGCTAACCACCCTCGATGACATGCTTGTCAAAACGAAGCCACATGTCATACATCTACTGTGGAGTGATAGACTGCGATCTGATACTGCGAGGATCCTCGGGAATGCGCTGCACATATCCAAACTGGTGCAACACCCTATCTGGCAGGTAGGGAAACATTAAAGGCCCAACTGGATGAATAATCTAAATAAGCATATAGCCTGGAACTCACGCGCCCCTTTGTGATCCGCATACAGGTCCCAGGTAACCTCCTTAGCAGTCAATCTGTCCAAAACATGCTTGTATGGCTCCACCAATCCTGCACCCCTAATCAGCTTCCAACGACAGGCTCGGGGTCATGGCTCCTAGTAGCCGGGCTCGAGCTCCCTGGTGCCGAATGCAACACCCTGGAAGTGCTCGTATATCCATGCCTGTATGATAAATGCCAAGTCAAATTCTTTTCATTTGTATGTTACATCCATAAAAGTATTTTAAAACAACGACATTTGTACCTGTAATAGCGTCATGTAAGATGCCACCTGCCTCGTCTTATATCTGTTGGCCTCCCTGAGCTGGTCGTACATGAATGCTAATGCCATCGCTCCCCATGCATAAGTGTGAACACTGCTCAAGTCCCTAAACATCTCCAAGTATGCTATATGTGTTAACGACTGGCTCTTGTCGGCAAAGATAGTGCTGCCGACTAGGTGCAACATGTACGCCCTAACTGCCATGTCCCACTGGCCATCATCGCAGCACCTAGTGTACACCACTCTCCGTAGCCAGTCGAGACGACATATGGGTCCCCTGTTCTTGTCAACTTCAGCCTGTGCATCAGCCATGGGGACGCCTAACAGATCGTGCAACCGAACAACAATTGTCTCCCTATCCAGCGCAGGCATGGTGAAGAACGCCCCCCGTGACTATAATATGAAGTATCTGGGAGACGTCATCCAGAGTGACTGTCATCTCCCCGACAGGTAGGTGGAAGCTGGATATATTTGGATGCCAACGCTCCACAAACGTACATATCAGCCCCTTGTCAATTACCTTGTAGCTGATGCTGCGAAGTTCTTGAAGCTCAGATTCCTCTAAGACTGTCATAATCTCTGCACGGGGCAATAAAGCGACGACGCTTTTTCCATGATTTACTACCTTCAGCTCACCGCGATCCTGTTACCAAAAAAATATAAGTCAATTGCATTAAGATATAAAATAAAAACAACATAATAAAAAAATTAAGTGTTACTTACATCGCCGCGCCATAACCGTGTGGCAACATGGTCAGCGTAGGCAACGCGGACTGTTGTGTCCTCCGGGCCGCCAGGGAACGAATCTGCCTCATCAACAGCGGCCACATCAACACGTGCAGCCTCATCTACGTGTGCTACCTCATCTACACGTGCAGCCTCATCACGTGCAACCTCGTCAACGACTGCCTCATCGACGCGTACTGCCTCATCTTGGGCATCCTCATGGGCAGCCTCCACGTGCGGTGGCTCCTCACGGGCAGCATCATCTACGTGTGCAGGCTCCTCGGGCACATCCTGCAGATGTTGACGTTGAACCGTCCGGTTTTTGCGTGATGATGCAGTGGGCCTATCACAAGTCGGACCACTACTAGATGAAGGATTTCTGACTGTTTTAGAACCACCCCTGGTTTTTGCCATATCTGTGGAAAATTCAACAACCAAATCAGCAATGTCAAAATTATGAAAAACTGAATTCACAGTCATTCCAGAAACTTATTTCCGGAAACATGTTGAACTACCGGAAACATGTTTCCGGAATATTCCAGAAACATGTTACCGGAACGGTGTTATTTTTTGAAAACCATTTCCCAGAAACTTGTTGGCGGAGGATTCCAGTAGTTCAACATGTGAAACTGCTATTTCAAACATCCGGATTCTTGTTTTCGGAAGCCTCCATCAACAAGTTTCTGGAAACTTCAAATTCGCAGAAAAAATAACGCAGAAGACAGGGAAATGCGACCTAACCTGAGACTGTGAGCGCGACAGAGAGATGTGAGGAAGAAGGAGATGCGACAGAGAGAGAGGGAGAAGGAGGAGAGTTTTGCGTTGGGGGGAGGTGGTTGGGGGAGGATCTTTGTGAGAGAGGGAGGTTTCAGAGAGTGAGAGAGGGAGGTTTAAAAGGAGGAAGGTGAAGTGACGAGGGAAAGGAGGGGAAGGAGGGAATAAAAAAAAATGAGAGGTAGTTTGGTCTTTCTCCAGAGGGAGGGGAGGTGTGGAAATTAAAATGAGGAGGGGGAAAATCATGGCCCGAACGATTATTACAAGTTTAACGTTTGATACCTTTTTTGACCCGAAAAAAAAAAAAACCTTAATACTAAAACGTAAGAACCCTTTCGAGGGTTTTGACTTGCGATTTTCTCTTGCAACTGAACTTGTCTATCACCATGGCAGGCTCTACACACCTCATTTCTCACTCATGTTCCCTTCCCAAAACCTATAGTCACTCGTTAAACAAAACCCCTTTACTCCAAAACCTAGTTCTACCCCTCAAATTCAAAGCCACCATCAAACCACGTGTTCTTAGAGCAGTTCTCTCCCAGAAGGCTGCCAAAACCACTCTAGAAGACTCCAAGCAGACTCATTTTCAGCACTGTTTCAGCAAATCCGAAGATGGGTATCTGTATTGTGAAGGCCTCAAGGTGCACGACGTTATGGAATCTGTTGAGAGAAGACCATTCTATTTATACAGCAAGCCCCAGATTACTAGAAATGTTGAAGCCTATAAGGATGCATTGGAAGGGTTGACATCAATAATTGGTTATGCCATAAAGGCAAACAATAACTTGAAGATTCTAGAGCATTTGAGACAGTTGGGTTGTGGTGCTGTGCTTGTCAGTGGGAACGAGCTAAGATTGGCTCTTCGTGCTGGATTTGATCCCACAAGGTTGAACTTAATTGTTTGGCATTTTTGCATTAGGCTTTTTGGCTTTTCTGTTGTTGGAAATTTATGAGATTTTTATACGTGGATGAATAGGTGTATCTTTAATGGGAATGGGAAAATCTTAGAGGATTTGGTCTTGGCTGCCCAAGAAGGCGTGTTTGTTAACATTGATAGTGAATTTGATTTGGAAAACATTGTGGCGGCTGCAAGGATTTCTGGAAAGAGGGTCAATGTTTTACTTCGGATTAATCCTGATGTAGATCCACAGGTATGTTATTGAAAAGTTTGCAGCTGTATCTTGTTATTCACTTGGAGCCTTTAGCAATTTTTTGCAGACCCATATATTGGTAATTGATAGACAACTTGTGTAGATAGATACAAAGAAGTCTCCAAATGACAAAATAAATGTTTAATTTTTTAACAAATAATGTTTTAGCTACTAGGATTGATACCTCGATGGGGCTGAAATAAATCAGTCTTGAAGAAAATGATGATTTTTGATAACTAAGAGACATTTATCTAAGTTCTGTTTCACACATTTCTCGGGGGCAAACAACTGTTCATACTTTCAACTATCTGCAACATTCACAAGCAATGGTGTTTTTTTCATTCCTATGATATGCCCCTTCTGCATTGCCGAGCCCATCTAGTGGGAAATCTCCCTTCCATTAATATTGTAAAATCATCAACGTGATCAATTACAGTTGTTTCCTTCCCTCTTCCTGTTTTTACCTTCATCGTCATAAAAACATTTTTCTCTAGTTGTGATTGATTGCTTTGTGTACAACATTGTGATTGGCCCAACTTGAGACCTCCAGGTTTCTAGCTTTCATCTGCATGGTTAATATTATGTTTTTACTTTTTATGAGTTTATTGTTCTGAAAATATCTAAAAGCTTTTATCTTTGTTATCCTTAGGTCCATCCTTATGTTGCCACTGGGAATAAAAACTCTAAATTTGGCATTAGAAACGAGAAGCTGCAGTGGTTTTTAGATGCCGTGAAGGAGCACCCTGATGAGCTAAAGCTTGTAGGGGCCCACTGTCATCTTGGATCAACAATTACCAAGGTTATCCAAAATTCTTTATTTTTTCCTGCTTCTTCTGGTGCTTAGCTACTTTGGGATATACCTTTCTGCTATCTTTGTTTTCTTCTTTTGTTATGCATTTATGCTTTGATAAGTCAATTTGCAGTATGCTTGTATGCTGATTTTTAATCTTTATCTAAATGTAAGTGTTGAAATGGTTGTTGCTTGCTATTTTCCCCCCTTTCCAGGTAGATATTTTCAGGGATGCAGCCACTATTATGGTCAAATACATTGACCAAATCCGATCTCAGGGATTTGAAGTCGATTATTTAAATATTGGTGGTGGACTTGGGATAGATTATTATCATACTGGTGCTGTCCTTCCTACACCCAGAGATCTAATTGATACCGTGAGGACTCTCCATATATCTCACTCTATCTTTCCATATTATATGTGATTAAGTTTGCAATTACTTATCAGAATAAAGAATATCACCAGTGGCTGATAAATGGGAATTCTTAGTATTTTATCCACTTTGTAATTGAATGCAGGGATATGTGGTAAATAATCCATTTGAGAACTATTACATTTGTAAAAATACATGAATGTATATATTGTTACAGTTCTGAGGGCCTTGGACCCAAAAGTAGATTTTTTTTTTTTTTGATGGAAGACACAATAGTGCAAAGGACAGAAATATTGTTCCATGATTTCAAAGTAGATGAAATTTTTGTCAATGAAAGAGACAATGGTGCAAAAGAACAGAAAAATGTCATATTGAAATTACTAAATGTCTGTTGTGTATTGTGGTCGTCTTATAGCTGTCTGCTTTGACTAGGACAGAAGTTTTCATGCATGTTGAATTTCTATAAAAATAATCGTAAAATTTTCACTTGTGGTAAATGGCTGATAAAGGAGATCCTAGATGAACCCGAGTTATGTGTGATAAATGTTAAGTAAGCATTTTATTTTTATGTCCGTCATATTGAGTTGATAATATCTTTTATCTCATGCATTTACTTTCAAATTACATTTGACTTTATATTTGGGATTAAGGAAAGAACACCCACCGAGGTGGTCCTTGGGGGAAGCCCAAAGCAAGCCAGCCCTTTAGGAGGGAGGGGAAAAGGGGATGTGAAAGGGGATATTGTGCATTGCCAGATTTGAATTCGTGCACACACATTGCATTTCCCACAGCTCTACCAAGTAGTCCTAAGGAGATGGCTATGTGTAGTATTTATTTAAGTCTTAGTGTATCCTATGAAAGGTCCTTAATGTGTGTTATAAATCATAGAAGAGCATCTACTTCTTTTTATCTGCCAATTAATATCACATAGTAAAACCTGCTCTTATTCAATTATACTCTTCACACTATCCCTGCTAATTCAATATTTTTTTTTATATGGTTGGAGTAGGTACGAGAGCTTGTTCTTTCCCGTGGTCTTAAACTCATCATTGAACCAGGAAGATCACTCATAGCAAACACCTGTTGCTTAGTTAACCGGGTAACAGGTGTCAAAACTAATGGATCTAAAAACTTTATTGTGATTGATGGAAGTATGGCTGAACTTATCCGCCCTAGTCTTTACGATGCCTACCAGGTATTTGTTCAAGTACCTGTTAGTCTCTTATGGCTTATCATTTGATGCATTGATATTAGTGCTGATGTATAACAGTTTTTCTCATTAGAATTTTGAGTTGGATGGCTCCCTCTTTCAGCTAAGGATATGTTGGAGATTAGTGAAGGATTTTAGACCTTTTAAGTGCATCTGCTTTCAACTTATATATGATGTGCTATTAAAACTCGCTTAACATTTTAATATATTATGGTTTGGCTGGGATGTCACAGCCCACAGCCCCCTTTTTGCCTGTGCCAAATCTAATGAAAAGAATAGATCTTGTATTTTTGGTGTTTGGATCTTTCCTTGCCAAAGAATACAGTTACTTTTGTAGTTCTGCTTCTTGAATTCTGGTTCAATTGCATTTGCGACGCTATTGATGGAAACCAACACCAACAACCGAGGCCTTTTTCCACTAGGTGGGATTGGCAACACGTGTCCTATCATGAATATTGAATCATGTCTAATAACAGATAATTTAAATCAAAATCCTTCATAATGGTTTGTCATATACTTTTTCTTCATTGATCCGTGTCATAAAGATTCAACAAGGTTTTACATTAGCTTGCAACTACGTAAAACAACTCTACTCTTTTCACCGGGATTTAGACTGGCTATGTAATGCAATATGCCATAGTCACTATTGATGGGAAGGCAGATTAAAAATGAATCCAGTTAAATGTAACACAACATCCAAAGCTTTTATCTGATGAATTAAATTGCGTTCTAAAGAAATTGCTTGGGAGTTGATAGAGCTTAAGATCATTATGGTTATCTGATGCTACCCAAATGCAACTTGGTTGTTCCAGTTTTATTTTAAGTGAATGTTTAATGACATTTTTTTTGCAGCATATTGAGCTGGTTTCCCCTGCCCCAGAAAATGCTGAGATATCAACTTTTGATGTAGTCGGTCCTGTATGTGAGTCTGCGGATTTCTTAGGAAAAGGAAGAGAACTTCCAACTCCTGCCAAGGTACTATAATGTATTGATATTCTATTTAAATAGTTGCATAAATAATATGCTTGCATAACTATGATGTGCTGTTGGAAACAACAATGCAAACTTGTTCCAAGTTTGACTGTCTAATCCGAGTTTCACTTGCAGGGTACTGGTCTGGTTGTTCATGATGCTGGTGCTTATTGTATGAGTATGGCATCAACTTACAATCTAAAGATGCGGCCTCCTGAGTATTGGGTATGGAGCAGCCTTTCTTCATTTGCTAATCTAGTTTGGCAGGCTTCTCTATAGTACAAGATTGGCTGTGAAAGAAAAAATGCATTTAATAATCATTAATGAAAGTTAATGTTTTTCTTAGGTCTTAAGTGAAATAATTTGAAGTTGAACGTGTGTATTTGAAAAAAAAAAAGCTAAGAATATTGCTTTTATTTTTAATGGCAAGTGTTGTTAATTGTTACGTTAGTGGGGTTGGCAGGGATAGAATCTTGGACCTTTTACTCCTTCAACTCCTTGGTGTCCCTTAGCACACCACTTGAGCTACTTATCTGGGACGCTAAGAATATTGCTTGTTACCATTAATATTTGGAAATTATAATATTGAATAGCTCATTTCTTGTTGGCAAAGGCATCATGAAAATTGTACCTTTCCGTAAAATCCCATAGAAGTTTTAAGCCTGCACAGCACTCTTTCACATGCCATCCTGATGGGAAACTTTGCTTGGGAAACTTTGCTTGAAAAAACTCAATTTTAACTTCATCTATGATTTGTCTTAAAGAAGGATATTTTATCTTGTAAAATATTTCAGGTTGAAGATGATGGATCAGTGAGCAAAATCAGACATGGCGAGGCATTCGAAGACCACATGCGGTTGTTTGAGGGCCTTTGAGCCGATAACTTGTCTTCTTGTTGGAAAGGCAGCTTGAAATTTGTTGTATTTCGGGGTTGGATCTCTCCTTGCCCAAGATTGCACTGATATTTTAGTTTTGTTTCTTTGATTCTAATTGAATGTTTACACTCTTGATGGGAAGGCACAATAAAAATGAATTCAGCTAGTTTTGACACAGCATTTAATTTCTTCCTTACAGTTTCAATTTAGCATGCGAGTGTTTTTGCCGCCATCACATGAAATGTGGAGCTTATGTATGGTGATGGTATTTGGTAATGTTACTTTTTTAAGTGTGTTGGACCATTTAGATTCATGTATTCTCATTTTTAAGCTTGAGTTCATGTTCTAGCTCCATAAAGCCTTACACCTCTCTGATAGTACTATATAGTGATGCACCCTCATGGTGTTGCAAGATTTTGTGAATCCATGTACTAACTACTAAGTTCTGTTCGACCAAAACAATGGTACTAAGTACTATATAGTGATGCACCCTCATAGTGTTGCAAGATTTTGTGAATCCATGTACTAACTACCAAGTTCTGTTCGACCAAAACAATGGTACTAAGTTATGGAATCAATCTAGTGAAATTGGGAATGATGATTAAAGATAGAAAATATCTGAGTCTGAAGATAAAACAAAAACCGGGAGAGAAAAGGATAGAGAGGAAAAAAAATTTGAACAATCAATGAACCAAAATATAATTTTTAAAAATATTACAAATGATGGTATATATTGGACCGCCTATAAAGGTGGTCTATATTAGAGTACCTTTATTCTAATTTTGCCACAAAGGAAACATAAATCACACAATTTTTTAATATTTTGATCTCAAAATTTTAGTTTACAATTATAATTACGAAAATTATGAAACTTTCATGCATGGCTGTTAAAATATGCGAATAAAAGGATGATATGCATTAGTCTTAGAATTTGGGTTCAGGCTTAACACAATCCCAAAAGCTAGCTTATAGGGTGAGGGTTGCTTCTCACTTATAACTACTAATCATGTCATCTCATTCTTCCATGTGGGACTTTTAACACACTCCTTCTACGCCCAGGACTAGACAATTGGAGCGTGACCCGAGTGGCCCGATAACGGGTGGCCCAACAAATAGATCTATGATAGGCTCTGATACCATCTTAGAATTTGGGTTTGGGCCTAACTCAACTCCAAAAGCTAGCTCATAGGGTGAGGGTTGCCCCTCATTTATAACTACTAATCAGATCATTTCATTCTTCCATGTGGGACTTCTAACAATAAGCTTGTGTGCGCTGTAGCATAATTATACATTTAATTTTAAAAGACAAAAATCAATGAGAGATCATAAAATTACTTTTTTCTATGCAAAGAGGAATGGTTGGGATTGGAATTTGTTTTTGTGATGAAAATGGGGAATTTCTCTATGCAAAGTGACTGGGTTGCGCCACTGTTGAGTGCCAAGGAGGGGGAAGATTATTGTCTACATCAAGCCTGTTTTTGGGCAAAGGAGCTGAATTTTTATAATGTTTTGTTTGAGGTTTTGACTCCAAGATAGCATAAAATCCTCAACTGTTGATCTCACGGGTTTGGAGCTATTATTTTAGATTGTAAAAGTTTGTTGTTATCTTTTAGTTGCAATTCTCATGTTGAGTTGTTGTGAAAGAAGTTAATGTAGTTGCTCACACTTTGACTCGGTATAACGCTAGCTCTCATGTTTATGCCGTGGTTCCTGCATGTATTGAGACTTTAATTTTGAATAAATGCAGTAATCCTGTTTTTGTTAAAAAAATTACTTTTTCCTAATACTAACATCTGCTAAGGGAAAAATTCTTACATAGGCGCACACCTAACACTTCATATTTAGGCACAGCCAATCATAAAATTACAACACACTATTGTACGAAACGGAAAAGAATTAGGTCTTTTACACTGGTTTTAGGTTTAACAGGTGTAAAAAGTGCCGCGGTGACAATTTTGAAATTATCGCGTAACTTTTTACACCGGTTATATATCCAACCGGTGTCAAAGGTTTCAGATTTTAAAAACTGAAAACAATTTACACCAGAGTTTTATATAACCGGTGTTAAAAGGGAACTTATTACACCGGTTATTTAAATAACCGGTGTTAAAAGTCTTTCTCTTTGATTAAAATTACTTTCTCCCTCTTATTCTCAGATACACAGGAAGCATTTCTCTGAGATAACCCTACTCTTTCTCTCCCACCGCTGCACTCTCCTTGTTCTCTCCGCCATTCGAGTCTTCTATCTCGCCGCTGCACTGTCATCATTCTCATCCTCTCTCGCCGCCGTTCGAATCTCTACTTCACGTGGTTCTCGCCGCTGTTCTCCTTCTCATGGTTCTCGCTGCCTTTTACCTTTAAACCCTGTCTCAGAGGCAAACCAGAAGCGACCACACCCACTTGTTTCTTCTCCGTGCTTATAGGTTTTTTCCTTTACCTTATAGCTTTTTCCCTTTTTGGTTTTAACATGTTTGATAATCTATTCACGTTAGTTTCTAATCTATCTTTGGTCCAATGCTGAGTATTAGCTAGCTTCATGTGTATTCATCATTGTCGAGCTATGTACTATGTTTAGTTTCTTTGTGCCACTCGGGTTGTGCCACTATTTTAGGTTAAAGTCCTTCCCTGCCACTTGTGTTACTGTTAAGTGATAACACCAATATTGCATCATTTTTATAAGGATATTAGAATGTGATTTGAATAATTATTGAATATTATCAATTGAAATTCACTCTCTTTTAATCTAGATTGTGCAGAAATAGAAAATTAGGCAATATGGTGGTCAAATACAAATTTGGGCTTGAAATAGGCCCAGAATGCTAAACATGGCCTTCACATAATATAATGAAGCATGTCCATGCTTACCTGAAGCAGCAATTAGCCACGAGCGCGCCTCACGCGCGTCCACTTGCTCCCCTGATAGCTGGTTGATATTTTAATCATATCTGGAGCTGTAGATATCGGATTAAGGCGTTCTTGGTGGCGTTGGAAAGCTAAGAGAATTTCCTACAACTTTGTCACAAATTGGATGGAGCACGACCTCTTCACCATGGAGCACGGCCATGCTCAACCAAAAATATCAGAAAATCATGTCGGCAAGGTCGATGACGCGTAAACAGGCTGTAAAGGGAGCACGGCCTTGGAGCACGACCGTGCTGAACCCAAATTTTTGCCTATAAAAGAAACGCTCAGCAGAACATTTAAAAACCCCCCGGGATTGATTCTCTCCCAATTCTCTTCTTCTCTTGTAATCTTCTAGTCTTATTTTGTTGTTTTCTTATATTATGTTGTGTAACTAATCCCGTCATTGAGATGATGGGGGATCTTTTACTTTATCTGTGATATCTTTATGATTTATAATATGAGTGTTTAAATCCTTTTGATTAAATTATTCCTAGTGATATTTCTTTAATAAAAGAATTAACTACTCTTTACACAGTTAATTAATTGTTTGGCGATCGTACCTTGAATTAATTAACATAACTCTAGGATTAATTGAACCTGTGTATTCTGCCGGATCAAGGATTATATGTTCGTTTTCAGTCAGTCATTGAATTGATAAATCTATTGATGCTTTATGCTCTTTCTATTTACTTGCTTTGAATGATCAAACAAAGTAATAAATTAGGAGGAAGACTGTTAACATTGCATGATCTTGGCTGTTAATAGCTTTTGAATAGATGATTGGTAGTCAGTAAGAATTGTTACTCATGTTATAAATTAATCAAATACATAGATATAAGTATTAGTGAACCCATTACCTTAGTGCTTTTATTATCTAATTCCCTTCTTAAATATTTTATAATTTCTTTTCTACTTATTTTTATGCACTCTTTGTTTAAGTTCACTCGAACCATTTGTCTAAATAACAAATTGATCTAAGTAGAGCAGTAATCATTTCAATTCCCTGTGGAGACGTTAATCTTTTATACTATAACTTGACAATATCGTATACTTGCGATTTTGACCGAACATTAAGTGTTACGGAAACTTTGGTACATGATTTTTGACATTTAACACATGACAAAGAATGTCAAGTAATATTGTCTGCAATGTGTATATAAGTTTACCTACAAAGATAATATGGATTGTTGTTTTCAAATTAAGGTCAAATGTTTGAAATTTATAAGGTGTACTGGGGTTTTTGATTTTTATTCAAGTTTATATCCTTTACAAAAAGATAATTCTCTGCACTTACGAATAATAATTAAACTATTGAGGTATGTTATGCTTTTTGTTGTCATTCAATTAAATTTCAGTTTTGTTGCTCATGACTGACCATTGTTGGCAACAGACAATGTCTTTAGATGAAAATCGTGGTCATGGGGGGCGTCGTACTCGCATGGCTTCCAGGAGGTCACGTCCCTCTATTAGCAGGCCGATGATAACTGCAAGGGAGTATCGATATAGCTTTGTGAGGATTGAGGATCGCGATGCTCATCATCGTGATCCTTTTCGTGATGACACTACTAGAAAAACCAGGCATACCGACGGTCTATTATCGACGGACACAAGCCCGTCGAAAAATTTGGGAATTTTCGACGGCCTTACCCGTCGGTACGTCTCACCTGTCGTTCGTTGTTACATACCGACGACCATACCCGTCGGTAATAGTTTCGCCTTTGGATTCGCTCCATTTTTCAAATATCGACGTCCTTGCCCGTCGTTATTTCCGACGATATTGCCTGTTGGTAATCACGAATAAACAACGTTTAGAATTTACCGATGGGTAAGCCCATCGGTATTTAAAAGTAGCCGTCAGTAACAGCGTGTTTTTGGTACCGACGATATTTGGCCGTCGGTAAATTAGAATGGCCGTCGGTATGCATCTTTTTGTTGCAGAACCCAACCCTTTCCCTTTCTTCTTCTTTTTCTTCTCTTTTCCCTTTCTTATTCTTCGGCTGCCTTTCTTCCTCTCCCATTCCACCACCGCGCCACCGCCACCACCGTATTCAACCGTGCCATCACCGCGCCTCTCCCCTTCCACCACCGCGCCCCACTCCTGCTCTCTTTTTTCATAGCACCGTCGCACCACATCACCTCTCTCTGTTTCTCCGGCCACCACCACCAGCCACCACCGCCCCTGTCCATCTTTCTCTCGTCCCTGTCCGTGTCTCTCTCTCTGTCCCCCTTGGGTTCTTTACACTGACATAAAAAACAAAGCCAGAGGTACTATCTCTGTCTCATATCTATGCTTCTATTTTTGTATTGTAATCAGTTAATTTTGTTTTTGTTTATTTTTAAAATAATTTTCTATTTTTATTGTTGTTTTAGATCTTCCTTTGAAGGATTACCTGAGTGACTAGAAGTTCACCATCACCACTTACTCACCTACTGGAGTTGTGAGTTTTTTCTTCTTAATTTACTTTAATTTAATTTAATTTAATTATAATTTTTAGCATTTTAGTTTATTCTCTCTGTTCCGTTTGTTGTTGGGGTTTTCTTTGGTATTGGAGTATATGGGTGGTGGGAATGATTGTTATATTGGAAAATGGAAATATTGAAGTGTAGTGAAGGGAATATGTTTTGTGTTTGTTTTGTGAGGCATTATTGATTCTTATTGTGATAGCAAATTAGCAATGTTGTGGGTTATTATTGTTCAATTGTGTGTGTGTGTTTTGGGGGTTGATTTGTTGGTAGATTGTTGCTTATAATGGAGTTTCATTGATTTGTTGGTGGATTGTTGTTTATAGCTTATAAGTTTCTGCTAACAGAAGAAGCTCTGTTTCATAGGCCTCTGAGACCGCCACCTCCACCACTCCTCCACTGCTTGTGCCTCTACCACTACTCGGTGATCGAGGTATGCACTCTAACGAAATATCGGTTGACTCACTAGGTGGAAAAGGGTTTTTCTGTTGACCCCCACACCGACATATTTATTTGATTTCCTTCATAGTTCTCTCCACAGAGGAAATTTTGAAGTGGCATATGTTTTGACTAACAAAGGATATTTTATGTTGAAGTGATGTATAGTTCTCTCCACAGAGAGAATTTTATCTGATGTATGTTTTATGTTAGGGTGAAGGTAACATGTAGACTATTCATTTGAAGTATTATGTTAAATACAAAATCCAATCATATTCCCCAAAATTTTTATCAAAGTTTCAGAATACTACTTCAAAGCTACTTCAATTAAATTAAGATATAATTCTGCAAATATGTATCTACCCAATGTGATGCATCTCACAAGCATAACTAAAATATGACTTACATCAACACAAATACATTTTTATTTAAACTTTTTTTAAAGTAATAGGTGTATACCCTTCTTTACTATGTCAATGTAAAATTTTTATTGAAAAACCTTTTTACTAATTTAAGAGAAAAGTCTTTATTACTTTAATATATAAAACATAAAGACCTCAAATATTTAAGCTTCAAAAAGCATGCATGCTCACACATAAGAAAGCGTTGCGTTGACAACATGATTTTGGTATATTGAAATTTAAGAATGATAAAACATGACTCATGAGTCACAATCTTCCACATCAATCATGTAAACTCCATATTTAACAATCAACACATAAACTCAATTTTTGTCAGTTTATGTTAATCAATCAGTCAAAAAATATTTAATTGGCATTAAGCATTACTAACAATAGGAAAAAGAACTTGAACAGTAGTGTTATGTAAAGTTGTGCTAAAAACAATTTTCTTGAAAGATGCATGTGCTGTCATAAGTAGAATTTGATGGAAAACAAAAGTTGCTAGGTGTCAATGTAATGGAAGCCATGGAGTTAAGTGTCCATCGGATAACCTTTAAAGTATCTTTCAAGTTTGACCACTGTATAAAAGGAATAATAAAGATGTAACTTGGTTTGGAAACAAATCTGCTTACAATTTCAAACCCAAGTAACCGCTATGGTACCTTGAAACCTTAGTATAAAATTTGGACCAAATCTAAAAATTAGAAATCCTCATAATTTATACACGTCATGATCAAAATATGCAAACACCACACCAGGGCACAATGTTATTTGGCCTTCCCAAGTGCTTCATTGGCTGCAATTTGTTTTGCACATCTCTCTGTACTTCTTTCCCTTGCCACTTTTGTTTGTCTAATTCTATCCTTTAAGAGGATGTCAACTTCCAACCTTTTTATTTTTAAATGACCAAGTCGATTTTCTACTTCTATCATCATTCAAATATTTTAACTCATCTAACTTGAGAAATTTAAAAGTCTCCAAGTAGAGCATTATTTAGGCCATGAATACGACACAAGCTACCCCATTGCGGACTTCTGGTTTTTTTGTTGGTAGTAAAAAGTGCATTATTATTATGGACATGCGGGGTATCGATCCCTATACCTCTCGCATGCTAAGCGAGCGCCCTACAATCTGAGCTACATCCCCGAGTTTTGGACTTTTGATTTTTAGTGAATCATTTGTTTTGCATCCTTCTTTACATGTTAATCGTGCAAAGAAAATTAACCTAACTATTATACAAAAACTGTTATGTTAATTATTGACGAAATAGATGTTTGACTATTGTTATTAGTATCGGAGAAAAGCCTTAGCTTCTTGTTTGAGGTTCAATATATTATTGAGTGCATGTACTCTTTTAGGGTACTATGTGTTCATTGTATATTGAATCTTGAATTGTCCAAGTCGGACAGTTTGGGAAAAAACTTTTTCTTTACTCGTATAATAGTTGTTGCTTAATTCTCGTATCTTTATATTTGATGAAATTTCGGTTCGATTCATTTCTTTTTGTTCTCTGGGTGCATACTTGATCGCGGTATTCATAACTGCGATCATTTAATGTACTCAGAGACCAATGGGAAATGCTGCCGAAATTTTGTAAAGTATAAGATATGCGAATTAAGGAAATATTATTATACGAGTTCTGAAAAAGTTTTTCCTCGAATAGGATAAGGTCTTACCATTTAAGGAAAGAGAGGCAGCTGTAAGAAAGTCGTGCTGCTGAAATTGTTATTTTTTTTAACATGCAGAAGATGGAATTTTTTTTCCTTCGAGTCGTAGTTGGATGTAGATAGGTTGTATCCGGGGAGAGGGGGTTTGAAACAGTTTTTTTGCGATGGGGTTGATCACTTTGTCCAAGCCGCAATGGCACATGAAGATTTCATAATTAATGGAGGGATTAGATGTCTGTGTCTTAATTGCAATTGCAGAAGGATTAAGAGCCCATGTGAGGTCATATATCACCTGCAGAGAGTTGGATTTAGGCATAATTACTGGATTTGGACTAGACATGGTGAAGAGGTGCCTCGGGTTGATTTAGGGGTTGGCGATAATTGCACAGGTGCTTCAAGCAGTTGCGTAGATACGAGATATGGTGAACAAATTGAATTGATGCAAGATATGGTTTGTGATGCCTTGGGGGTCAACATATCATTCGAGGAGCAACAATATGATGACACAGATGAACTTCCAAATGAGACAACACCAAAATTTTATAATCTCATGTTAGAAACAAATAAGCTGTTGTTTGAAGGGTCTGCAGACTCTAAGTTATCAATGTGCGTGAGGCTTTTATCTCTTAAGTCCAACTGTGGTGCTATGGATGTGTGCTTGGATCTCGTAACGAAGATGATGTTGGACTCGTTACCTATCAGAGATGGTTTGCCAAAAAGTTATTACGAGGCTAAAAGCTTAGTGTCCAAGTTGAGGTTGGAATCTAAAAGGATTGATTGTTGTGTGAAAGTGTGTATGTTATATTACGACAATGAATTCGGTAAAAACGATGGCGCGCTGGTTGAATGCAAATTTTGTGGCTAGCCAAGGTATATTTCACACACTGATAATGGGAAGGGTAGACAAAAACCAGTTCCATTGAAGGCAATGTTTTACTTGCCAATTATTCCAAGGCTGCAGAGAATGTTTGCATCAACACAGACTGCAGACAAAATGACGTGGCACTATGAGAATAGAAGCACTTCAGGTATGTTGCGCCACCCATGTGATGGTGAAGCTTGGAAGCACTTTGATCGTGTGCATCCCAAATTTGCAGCAGATCCATGTAATGTACGACTTGGCTTATGCTCTGACGGTTTTACCCCGTATGTTCAATCGACGGCGAAACCTTATTCTTGCTGGCCAGTTATTGTTACCCTATACAATCTTCCTCCCGAAATGTGCATGTCTAAGCCTTATATGTTCTTGACTTGTATTAGGAGGAGTACCAGCGATTTTGTCGATGAGCGGTCGAGGCGGACCCAAGTAATTATAAAATATAATGAATAATTTTTTAATAATGTTTATATTGTTTTATTACAAAAAAAATTGACTTATTTGTTTATTTTTGACAGGAGGAGTTTGAGGCGAGGATGTCTCAAATTTCTCAGACATCATCATGTTCCCCGTCTCAGAGCCCTGAGGATCCATCTGCACCGCTCAGGGTTTGGGAAGATGTTGTTGGCGGCAAGAAGAAGGGTCGCCTATACGATGCTGGAGACCTTGCCATCAACTACAAGAAAGGGACCAGCCGCCTCCGCATCGGAGAGTCATCGAGTAGTGGTGGTGCCGGTCGTCGCTCTGTCGCGGATGAGCAGGAGATAGTCGAGTTGAAGCTGGTCGTGGCCGAGCAGCAGGAGGAGACCCGTCGGACGAACGCCATTTTGGCTCAGGTGCTGCAGCGACAAGACCAGATGCACCAGTTGCTAGCTCGCCAGCCGCCTCTGCCTCCTAGTACTGATGATCATATCGATGATGCAGATGGTGTAGAGCATCTTGGTCATGATCAGGACTACCAGGACTATTAGTGATGTTTGTACTGATATTTTTTCATATTTTTGGATTTTTTTTAGTTACTAATGTTTGTTCGGATTATTTATTTATTTATTATGTTTCTTTTTTTTAATTTTTTTTTTTGGTTTACGTTATCACATTTTTTAATATGGGAATAAATTAATAATTAAAAATAATCGATTTAAAATTACTAGTAATAGTTAATTAAATTAATTTAAGAAATTAATTAATTTAAAAATTAAATAAATAAATAAATAAACATTTTTTAATATGGGAATAAATTATTTTTAACAAATAAATAAATAAATAAATAAATAAATAAATAAATAATTAATTAAATTAATTTAATAGTTAATAATTTAATTAATTAATTTAATTAATTATTTTAATAAATTAAATTAATAGTTAATTAAATTAATTACAGAAATTAATTAATTTAAAAATTAAATATAAAAATTAATCAATTAATTTAATTATTTAAAATAAAATTCGGCTTTACCGACGGGTATAGCCGTCGGAGATGAATAGCGGCATTACCGATGAGCAAGGCCGTCGAAACGCTACCGAAGGGTTGACCTGTCGGAAATTACCGTCGGATACTGACCGACGGTTTAGCCCGTCAGTAATACCGACGACCTAAAAAAAAACCCGTCGGTAAATATTTGCGACGCCCGTTTTACCGACGGGCTTCTGGCCATCGGTAATCCGTCGGAAAGTTCACGTTATTGACAGCTTTTGGCATTACCGACGGCTTATGGCTGTCGGTATGCACGTGTTTTCTTGTAGTGTGAGGATCGTGATTTGATGAACCAGTATGATGATCCCCGTGCCGGCGTTGACCGTTGGGGCGCGGGCCTTCGTATGCGCATGCTTCAGAGGAGACCACCCTCTCCCAAGAGGCCCGTAGCTGCCAGGGATGTTCATCGAGGGACGAACATCGTTCGGATCCCCAATGATGACGATGAGATCTCGAAGTATACTCCATCCACACCGAAATATTCTCCTATCGTAGAGGATTACACTCCATCGACTCCTTCAGAGGAATCTACAGCCCGGTATTGTCCTGGGGACTCCTCAAGGAGCCACCACTAGCCTTGCTTTTTATATTATGCATGTTATCTATTAATGTATTTGACTGTTTTGATATTTTAATTGGATAAATGTATCAAGAGAATATATTAATGTATTTTTCTTTGCTTTTTATGAATATCCTGACTATTTAGATGGATAATTATGATTATGATATATGATATATGTTTTTTTATTTGAGCTTCTCTATTTAATTTATGTTAAGCCTTAGTTTCCCGTTTGAGATTCAATAAAATGTTTGCGTGTGTACCGGCGATGACACCGCTCATTTTATTGAATATTGAATTGTCCAAGTAGGACAGTTTGGGAAGAAACTTTTTCTTTTATTTGGTTAATATTTAGTCTTTAAATCTTTTATCTAATACATGATAAAATTTCAGATTGCTACATTTCCTATTGTCTCTGGGTGCATACTTGATCGTGGTGGCTGTCACCACATTTGGGTTGTGTATTTGGAGACCAATGGGAAATGCTGCCGAAATTTTGTCTGGTATAAGATATAAGGATTTAACGACTAACTATTAACCAAATAAAGAAAAAGTTTCTTCTTGAATGGGATCGGTTCATACTAAATATACCGAGATCTGTTTGATACTTGTGGTTGAAGGGTCCTGAAGTGGTGATTGTGTTCATTAAATAAGCGTGTGTTTACTTTTTCAGAACGTAGCTATGGATCGTAGTTAGATGCAAAAAAAATCAATTGACCGATGAGTATAAGAATGAAGTGTCAGAGTTTCTGAAATTTGCTGAAACAAAGCTTCCTAATAGTAATGGAAAATTTTATTGTCCTTGTGTTAAGTGTGGGAATCAGACACCTCTAAAAGTTAAAGACATACGTGAGCACCTTGATGTCTTTAGGATTTGCCAGAGTTATACAACATGGACATGGCATGGTGAAGTGTTAGACACACTAAGTGTGTCCAAAAGTGGGGAAGTTAAGTTAGACATGGGCGATCAGCTAGAGGACATGATTCGTGATATTGGACTAGATTTTTTTAAGTGAGCACATGTGTATGATACTCTATGTAGTGACAAGGATCAACCATTGTATCCGGGTTGCACAAATTTCACACGGTTGTCAGCGGTTTAGAGGTTGTTTAATCTTAAGGCGATAAATAAGTGGACTAATAAAAGCTTCACTGAGTTGCTGGAGTTGTTGAAGGACATGCTTCCAGAAGGCAATACATTGTCGAACCGTAACTACGAGGCGAAAAAGATATTATGTCCAATGGGTGTAGAGTATAAGAAAATACACGCTTGTCCCAATGACCGTATATTATACTGGAAGGAGAATGAAGACAAAGAAATATGCCCTAAATGTATGAAATCACGATACAAAAAGAAGGATGGTGATGATGGTTGTGATGTCACCTCAAAAGGTCCTCCTACGAAGGTGGTATGGTATCTTCCAATTATTCCAAGGTTTAAACGACTGTTCGTGAATGCAAAAGACGCAAAGAATATTGGATGGCATGCAGATGAGATGAAATGTGATGGGAAGCTTCGTCATCCGGCTGATTCTTTGCAATGGAAGAGAGTTAATTCTTTGTTTTCGGATTTCGGCAATGACCCAAAAAATCTGAGGCTTGGACTTTTCTACGGATGGAATGAATCCATATGGTAGTTTAAGTAGTAACCATAGTTCATAACATGTTCTCTTGGTTATTTATAACCTCTCTCCTTGGTTGTGCATGAAGCGTAAATATATTATATTATCTATGATGATATCCGGACTAACACAGCCAGGAAATGACATAGATGTTTATCTAAGTCCTTTGATTGAAGACTTGAAAATATTGCGGGATGAAGGCATTGATGTTTTTTACGGGTATTCGAATGAAAATTTCAAGATGCATGCCATGTTATTTTGCACCATAAATGACTTTCCAGCTTAAGGGAACTTGTCTGGGTATAGTGTTAAGGGGCATAAAGCTTGTCCTATATGTGAAGAAGGCACATGCTACCATCAATTGCAACATAGAAGGAAGACTGTTTATCTTGGGCATCAGAGATTTCTCAGACGTAATCACCCGTATCGGAGGTTGAAAAAGGCTTTTAATGGTTACCAGGAGAATGGAGTTGCTCCAAACACTTTAACTGGGGAAGAAGTTTATGAACGGGTGAAGAACATCAATGTTAGTTTTGGAAAGAAACAAAAGAAGTCTACTGAAAAAAAAACATATAGAAGAAGAGGTCAGTTTTCTTTGATCTTCCATACTGGTCGAGTCTTGATGTGAGACACTGTATTGATGTGATGCACGTGGAGAAAAATGTTTGTGATAGTGTAATCGGTACGCTTCTCAACATCAAAGGTAATACAAAGGATGGTGTGAATGCTCGTCTAGATCTGGTTGAGATGGGCATAAGAGAACAGTTAGCTCTAGAGCCAAGTGGTAACAAGATATATTTGCCACCAGCATGTCATACCTTGTCAAAACAAGAGAGGAGAAGCTTCTGCGAGTGTCTACGGGGCGTGAAAGTTCCACAGGGCTACTCTTCAAATGTCAAGAGTCTTGTGTCAATGAAAGATCTCAAACTACTTGGCTTAAAGTCTCACAACTGCCACGTCATGATGCAACAACTACTACCAGTGGCTATTCGTGGCATCTTGCCAAAAAAGGTTCGGCATGCCATAACTAGATTGTGCTTATTCTTCAATGTTGTATGTAGTAAAGTGATTGACCCGCAGGAGTTAGACGACTTGAAAAATGAGGCTTTTATTATCTTGTGTTAGTTGGAGATGTTCTTTCCTCTATCGTTTTTCGACATCATGGTTCACTTAATTGTTCATTTGGTGAGGAAGATTAGAATGTGTGGCCCCGTTTATCTAAGATGGATGTATTCTGTCAAACGATATATGAAGATCTTGAAAGGGTATGTGAAGAATCCATATCGTCCCGAAACATCTATTGTTGAAAGGTTCATCACAGAAGAATCCATTGAGTCTTGTACAAACTACTTGTCAGAATCGAAACCTGTAGGGATTCCCAAGTCTCGTCACGAGGGAAGATGTGACGGTAAGGGTACACGAGGTCTAAAGGTTAAGAACATGGGTCATATGGAAGTGATGCAGGCACATCTATACATATTGAATAACACTGATGAGATTGAACCATACTTGTCTACTCACAAATCCATTGTCAAAGGCCAAAAACCCCCACAGGAACGAATAGTGGGTGTTGAAAGAGCATAACAAGACATTCCTAAGCTGGTTTAAACCACATATTTTGAATGATGATATTGCTTTTGATGACATATAGCAAATGACCCTAGCTTTAATATCTTGTGTTGGAGTTGGTACGATATAAATAAATTTTCCTTTTATACAAAGTCACAGGATGACAGGAGTACTGTGCAAAACAGTGAGGTTATGGTCATGGTTTCTGCAATGCACTTCTCTAGTTCAAAGGATAAGAATGCAGTTCTGGCATCCATAGCTTACTTTGGGGTCATTAAAGAGATTTGTGAGCTCGATTATTATAAATTTAGAGTGTCTGTTTTTACATGTAAGTGGGTTAACAGTAACACTGGTGTACAAACCGATGAATTAGGATTTACATTGGTGGACCTTGACAAGATGGGTTATACGAATGAGCCTTTCATCATGGCATTCCACGCCAAACAAGTATTTTATGTGAATGATCCCTCTAGCAATAAGTGGTCTGTAGTGCTCCAAAGAAGAAACATGCATGATCAGAGTGATGAAAATGAAGATGCGTCTATAGATATTTATGACACTTCTTCTTTCTTAACACAAAGACCTTTTTTCACTGATGACAATAAAGTGGATGGTGTATATGTCACTCATGATGATCATCAAGAAGGGATATTAGAGGAGAAATGATCAAGTAAGTTTGTTATTTGTAACATTATAATATTTTGGCTAAATTACAAAATTGGTCCTCTATGTTTATTTTAGGTTTCAATTTGGTCCTCTATGTTTTATTTGTTTCGTTTCGGTCCCTTACGTTTTAAAAGTTACAACAGGTTGGTCTTTTCCGTCACTAAAAGCCAATTTTCCGTAGCTAAAAGCCAAATAACATTTTGAAAAATGGGCTTCTAGCTACGGACAATTGACTTTTAGTGACGGAAAGGACCAAATTGAAAACTAAAATAAAACGTAGAGGACCAAAACGAAACAAATAAAACGTAGAGGACCAAATTGAAACCTAAAATAAACTTAGAGGACCAATTTTGTAATTTAGCCTAATATTTTTGTTAATACATGCATGTTTGTTATTTGTTTATTATTTATAGTCTGACTGACATATTTTTTTTTCCTATACTGCAGGCATCATGGATGATTCTTCAGCCTACTCTCCTACGAGGTTTAAGACTACATGCATATGTAGATATTTATAGCACTATCTTCTTTATACATTGTTTATATATTGTTTACATATATATATATAGCTTAACTTTGTTTATGTGTATATTTGATTTGATATGTTTATGGATTACATTTGATAGCTTTTGATGGTTTGAATTTTGGGCACATTTGGTGCCAATTCTACTGCTGATTGTTGTCAAATTTATTGCCTATTTATTACCATTTAGATTGTCTCTAGGCAGGAAAGGATAAAAATAAACAGAAAAACGAAGGAAAAAAAAGTGCACATTTTACGCTGGTTATACAAAAGCCGGTTGTTTTTAATAACCAGTGTAAAAGGTCATTCAAAAAAATAAAAAACAAACGAAAATTGAAATTTTACACTGGATATATAGTTGGTGTAAAACTCCACATTTTACGCCGGTTAAATAACCGAGGTAAAAACCCGAACATACTACACCGGGAGCATCTACACCGGTAACAAAACCGGTGTAAAATATCGATTTTAATTGGTGTAAAATTCTCTTTCTGCACTAGTGATATTAGCTATAATCTAGTTTATAGCTGAAAAATTAGCCGGTTGAAAGTAAAATATTTGATAATATTAGTTGTTCAATCAATTGATCAATTGATAAGTATAAAATAACATAAAAGTACTTACTTATCTTTATTTTAAATTTAAAAAAGGGTAAGATAAAATAAAGAATAAAATATGAGGATAAAAACAATAAAAAAATAAAAAACTATAAACTCAAACGCAACTTGAGTAGTCAGAAAAAAACTATAAGCTAGTGAGATAAACTTGTTTACCAAACACTCTCTTTCGGTATAACAAACTTATAAGCTAATCTAATAAGTTATAAGTTATATATCTTCGTGACTTTAAAAAACAAAGTGTAAACAAATAAAAAGGAAGACATGGAGTTTTTTATTTTTATCTGGCTTAAATATGAAATTAGTCCCCAAAAAATTTGTAAAATTCGTTTTTAGTCCCCCAAAAAAATTTTGCAGGTTTTTAATCCCCAAATTTGAAAATGTTTTTTCGACAGTCCCTCTAGTTGACGCCGTTTGTGTCGCTTATGTGGCGGGGACTAAAAATAAACTTTCAGAATTTTTGGGGACTAAAAACGAATTTTCAGAATTTTTGGGGACTAAAAACAAACTTTTAGAATTTTTGATGGACTAAAATCGTAACGGCGAATTTTTGAGGGATTGATGGAAAAATATTTTCAAATTTGGGGCACTAAAAACTTGCAGATTATTTTTGGGACTAAAAACAAACTTTGCGAATTTATGAGGGACCAATTTCATATTTAAGCCTTTTTATTTTTATGTGCTGTTATTTTGTGACTGATTGTGCCTAAAAATGAAGTGATGTGTGCTCATGCAAGAATTTCTCCTGTTAAGGTCCAGTGATTAGAGTAATTATAATAATTGTGTATATATTTTTTGTTACAAATATTTTTAAGACGATTTGTAATTTTATCTGTATCCTTATATACTGTACCTAAGCCCCGTTCGGGGTGGTGCTAAGTTTCCTTATTTTTGTTTTGAAAGTTAAATTTGGAAACAAAACGTGTTCGGGTAAATTGGGGTTAAGTTGATTTTTTCCTTAATTTTGAAACAGTTTTCATCTAAATCCCAAAACCATAAAAATTAGTTTTGTGATTCTGGTTCGGCGTTTTTCACGGGATCATGCATTCGAATCCGACTCTGTTCACCTCTCGTCTTTCTACGTCGCACTTCACATCATTTCTTTGGTCCACATCATCCCTCCTGGTCAAACATCGCACTGCACACCATTTTTTAATTCTACTGTGAAGCGTTCATCAATCTAGTGTTGCAGATATTTTTTTGGTCCACATCATTTTTTTGGCTTCTTCTGGATGTTTTATTATAAAATATTTTAATCCAACTAGTTGCAGATATAGTGAAGCGTGCTATATATATTGTAAATATTACATTTTTTACAAATAAAAAATATTACAACTATTTTTAAAGCTCTTATTTTAAACTTTAACTTTAAAGTAGCTTTTAAGGTAAAAAAAAAAAGCCGGGTCAAACGCTACCTAAATTTGTAATACTTTTTTTATACGAAAATTTGTAATATTTTTTGTAGAAAAATTAAATCTGTAATATTATTTATTATAGTTTTATAATATTTATTTTTGTTGACAAAATTTATATTATTTTTTAAATATTTTTGTATTTTTATTATTTTTTCCATAATTAATTTTTTTTTGTCATTTTTATTTTTTTGTGCCAATTTTTTTTTTTATATTTGGTGAGGTCATAATAAGGCGAGGTAAAAAGAGTGGCTTAAAAACTCAACACTGAAACTAAAAACTCAGAACTAAAACTGGATTTAGTTTTCGAAGTTTTCAAAATATAAAACCAAAAACCACCCCGAACGGGGCCTAAGATATTGCGTTTGGTATGGTTATGGTTTCGGTAGAACGGTTCAACCTATTGCCAAACGTCTTTATGGCGTGGCCCCGGCGTACAGATTGGAAATCACTACTTTGTTTGTTACTTTAAATAATATTTTCAATGCTATAAAAAAATGAACATAGTGACATAATTTCGTCTCTCATTTTTCTGTCACATTTTCTGTCCCCCATTAATAAAAATTTGTCACGTAATAAAATAAAATTATAATTTATTTACACATATGTATATTTTCAACCTTTAATTGGTGGGAGACAGGGAGACACAATTTTTTAGGACAGTATATGTTTATTTAGTGACATCCACAATGAATAATATATACAAAATGAGAAAAATGTTTCAATCAATACTTGAGAATTGATTTCCCTTTGCGAACTTGCCAATGATATATTCTATTTTATTATATATTCTCATAATCATAAAACAAGGGAAAATAAAAATTAAAGGAAAATCCATTGGACTTTTTATATAAAATAATACTACTTCTAGTCCTATTTATAAAAAAAATGTGGTTTTTTTTTTGTCTTAAATATAAGAAACAAACTCTCATTTTCAACCACATTAATTACATTTTTCTATATTTACTCTTATTTACTATGAGACAAATTTATAATGTTTGTCAACTTGCCACTAATTATCTCTATTTCACATTTATTACAAAGGGTAATTTTGAAAAAAATTAAAAATATGACATCATTAATTGAGATTTACCCATTACAATACACCTCATTGGTCTTTGTGATTATGTTCTACTCCCTCCGTTTTTGTTTATAAGCAAAAGTCACATTTTACATTCATTGAAAAATATATATATCTCGTCCAAATTTTGAACCACATAAATATATTTTTCAATAAATATAAAAAATAACTTTTGCTTATAAACGAAAACGGAGGGAGTATGTTCATTATCAATAGGATCGGAGGTAGTAATACCGATTATAAAACAATTGTATGTCTAGTCTAGCTCATAAAAGTTTTAAGCGTAAAAACAGTAAGTAGCGTAGGGACAAAGATTTGGGGAGCAGGCTTAGCTAGGTGCTGTTGCCACCTCCCAAGTCCCAATTCCCACAATGATGAATGCTGACTTTAATTTGATGGGACGGTAGTGGCGTCAATGAGACATATCATTCTAACGCGTCTAAGATTCCTTTGTCATGCATTTTCTCTCCACTCTCGATTATATCTGAGTCAGTATATATGGTAGTACTATTATACTATACCCCTCCCTCCCATTGATCAACATCACAATTACAATGATAAAGTGTGTTGAAAATATATTTTCAGCATTTTTTAACAATACAATGTTAGAAATAGAAATATTTAAACAAGTCAAGATTACAATGATTTAGACATTAGAGAGGAGAAGGATCGAACATTTACCCATTGACTATTACAATTAGGGTTTGGAAGGAATACACATAGGGAGAGGGACAGAAATTCATTTCTCCATCCCCGTTTCTATGCTGTGCCTCCCATTCACGTGAATTAAATAAAACGCTGTAATTCAAAATCAAAACAATCTACACCACATACACATGTCACGATTTATATCGGTTCCCTCTTAAGTCTTAACCATCATCATCACACATAAACATTTTTAGTGGATTTATGATGTGTTTAATTACGTTATAACAGAATTGTCAAAAAAAAATGATGAAAAATACAAGTTTTATATTAAAGTGTTGAAATATCTTTGGTTGGGTGACACGAAGACGCATCCCCAAAGAAAGATCGATGAGGAATCTTTCCCAATCAATTAAATCCTAATGAATTCCACCACTGAAGTTGAAACTTGATTGAAGAAAAACTTGAGCTGTTAACATTGAAACGCAGACAAATTAATGAACCCTCTGTATATTTAGTGTTGTTGGGCTGGGTGCCTGTAACATTGGGTACAAGTGTACATAGCATGGGTCATGCAAGGTTTCAAGCCAGGAGGAAAGACAAGTGCCTACCCCAGCACCAGGTAGTGGAGTTTCCATGACATGACCTAGCTAACCTCTCTCTCACACTCCCCCCTCAATCCCCACCACTAATACTCTTTTATATTCGTGCAGGGTACGGTAGGGCAGGGCCTTATCAATTGTCATAAGAAGCTTGTAAGCTTATTGACTTTTTTTTCCCTTTATTTTTTTGAGTGGTTACAACGTCTCTTTCTTGCTTATAATTAACATGCTACTATTGTTTTGTTTTTATTTGGTGGCTGCGTCTAACATGCCGCTCATGATACACAAGTTATTTGAAGCGTTGGATTATGCGAGCTCATGCATACAATGGTGGAGTTATTGTACAAGAATTTTCCCTTTCCATCCATCCACTATCCCCTAACAACTGCCCCTTCTCCCCTCCCATCTATTCGCCACCGCTCTTCTCACAAATCCCCACCACTTCGCTCGTGGGTTTTTGTGCGAGAAGAGAAGAGATTAATATGATTTCACTTGTTAGAGGATCAGTCGCAGAAATCCTAAGAAATAGAGGAGAAGATCGTAGTTACTGGTCTTTGTTGTGCCATTGTTAGGGATTGCCTTTTGTGATATTGTTGTTTTGATTATGCATTTTGTGGTTTTGATTTCTCATGTCTAGGTTTTGTTGTTTTGTTTATGGGTTTCGTGGTTTTGTTTTTCATATCTTGTCAAAAAGGCTTATGGGTTTTGTGGTTTTGATTCTGGGTTTTGTGACTTTGATTTTGTGTTTCCGATCGTTGCTGGTGAAAGAGGTGTTTGTGTCTGCGATGTTTTAGACTCTAACAACGCCAGTGTTTGTGATCATTGCCAGAGGGAGGGCGACATGTGCGGCTGGTGGTGAGACTTTCTGATCTATGTGTGTGGTGAGCCTAAATGTTATCAATAGCCATCTTGAGACAACAACCGAGGCACATAGCAGATCTGTATGATACCCTTTTTTCCCATTGAAAATGAGGGTCAAATCTCTACTCACGAATACGACTTCACGTTGGTGCCTCAGAGGGGAGATGGGGAAGTGGAGGGGGAGGGGGTAGGGGAAAGGGAGGATGAGGATGGCATTGTTTTGGCTAGGCGGCATTGGAGCTGGAGGGTGGAGTAAGGTATGAAGATGGATATTGGATTTGGAATCTAGTGGAGAAGGTGTATGATAGCATCAGGTAGGATTGTCAGATCGAACGGTTAAAGTGTAAAATACAAAGTTCGGCACGGTGCACACCTATTGAGGTCACGCATGCTAGACAAAGCCTTATTTGGTTATAGCATCAAGTATCTTACTCTTTATATTCTTTCCCAATAGACTAGTGTGGGTTTCTACTACTATTTTTTTTGTCTTTAGAAATTACTAATATCTAATACGACGTTTACAAATTGGGATAGATAAAAGTTTAGATGAATACTATATGAAAATCATAATAATAAATACTACGGTTGTGGAATAATAACTCACTCTCTTTCGGATTTGGATCCTCTACAGTATCTATCTCCCTACAGCACCTAAAGCCTCTCTATCTCTCTCATAATTTTTCTCTTTCTTCATTTTCTCTCTCCTCTTTCTTCTATTTTCTCTCTTTTCTTTCGGTTGTTTTTTTACTGTTGCAGAGGTGCTATAACGGTAGAGGATCCAAGCTCCTCCCTTTCTTTGTATTTGCAATCGGTTAGACCCCAGAAAGGGGCAAAAAAATAGTGTTACGACATTGGACAATAGCATGGGCTTTTAGCTGCTTTCAATAGAGTAAGATTAACCGATGTAAAATTTACTATTACATTGCTGAATGACTTACGAGTTAATTATATTTCAAAATCCATTGTTAGCTTGTAAGTAATTATTATACATCAGATATGTAAAGTTTTATATTAATATAAAATTATTTAATATATGTTAATATTAACATCATAAACACTTTTGAAATATAAAAAAAATATAGACCATTAATTGATTACAAACTTATTGTGGTTTAAATTATACAAAATGTGGCACAAATAATAAAGTTAGGGATTAGTTATTAAGACTATTTTGATTAATTGTATTCGATACTCTTGCATGATTGCCATTGAGTTTTAAAAGAAAAATCATTGTTGTGTTTTTGTCATGGTAGTTGTTATGTCCTCACCGAGTTTATGTGACTAACCCCTTTCTTATTTTTCCATCAGGGTTCCCATGCAGCTAATCATGCCAAGAAGTCATCACAATACAATTATTAGGTAATTCATACAAGCAATCATAACTCTCAAGGCATGTGAGCAATCTATAAATAAATTCGTATTCCATAAAATCCCAATTTGAAAAGGTTAGGTTTTGATCAAAGATGTTCATTTTCATTAAAAAAAACCCTCCAAAATTCCCAATGTATTTCTCAAAAGTCAAAGCCCTAAAATCATTGTACCATAGAAGGGTAGAAAATGAAGTGATTACTCACATCTCGTAGACCTTTCAAAGCCACGAGCATTCCTACGGTTATAAATCTTAATGTCAGAAGAACAATCTCTCCTCCAATTACCTCTAAGATCCTTCCTTCCTCATCCTCCAGATCGCCTCTCGAGGGTTTTTAGTCCTTACTCTGTAGCCCTAAGAAGGATTATGAGTTAATAAGTTTCTAATTTTGCATTATGAGTCCTAGACTAGAAGTCCCCTCATTGATTCAAAATTTTAAAATGTGTATATTGGCCATATAATACGTGATACTCGAGTGTTGATGTCGTTTGAGACATTTTTTGCCCGCATTACTCGATTTTATAAGTGATAATTGAGGGTTGACGTCAATTTGGACCTCATGCACTCGCAATACTCGATTATCAACTTATATTCGAGTATTGTGAAGAAACTATGTTTTTTCCCATTTTGGTGTTTTTTAATGAACAAAAATGATCTCTTCCTTCGTTTTATCATGTTTTAACTTATCTTAGGTTGGTTTAGGTGAATCTATTCACTTCTAAACTTCCAATCAAAATCTCAATTTCTTATAATCTAATTATTACAAGTCTTGGGTTTTCGGGATGTTACGGTTTACCAAATTACCTCATAATACTTTGTATCCTCTTGAAAATGCAACACGTCTACACTAGAGATTTAATTTTTTTTAAATAGAAAAAATTATAATTACATATACATTAATTTAGGAAGGTTTGGTATTGAATAAAATATTTATCAATTTCATTAATTTTATTTATTTATTAATCAATTTGGTATTAAATTTAAATTAAATCGATCGAAAGCATGTGATGTCATATTAGCACGTAGCTTGTATAAATCTTTTTCACTTGAATCGTGAAATGAATTCTTATTATCTACTCTAAAATAGTTACTAGGGGACAAAAACAATGATTTTTTATTGTAAAATTTTTTATAGGGTCCAAAACTATATTTTGCTCAGTTTACGTAGACAAAAAAACAATAATTTTAGATTTTTTAAAGAGATTAAAATCAAGACAAAATTATTCTAGAAGTTCTTTATATTAATTTAAAGTTTCACTTCAGTCTTTTATCCTTTTTTTGTGTCAAGTTAGTCTTTTAAAGTTAATATTAGTTTCAGTTTAGTCCCATGTTTTCTAAAATATTGATAATATTAGTCAAATTGGTCATTTTTTTGTTTTTTTGCAACAACTTTTCATGTTCTAATATGTGACACAATTGATACAGCAAATTATGCTTGTGACACTATTGCATTTCTCGTTGTAGATCAACCAATAGCTTGTCTCGAAATTAACGTTTTAAAACATGCAAGACTAAATTGAAACAAAAAAATAATAATAAAGGACAAACTTAAAACTTTAAATTAAGATAAAGGATTTACAGAGTAATTTTGCCTAAAATAAAAGAAAAAAAATATGAAATGACTAAAATCAAAATTCACTCATTTTATAATTAATCATTTTAATTATTACACTAATGGTGAAAACCATACATTTCACTTATCCATTTTTATTATATGCTTAGATCTAACGAGAAAATAATTTTTTTTTTTGCTCAAATTATATAATTTGAGATTCAAAATCATCATACGCAAACGAAACTCAATTTACAGAGTATCCAAACGCCAATCATGAAGGTTGTCCCAGTTTGCACGTGACACGCTCATAAAATCCATGGACCATCATGGGTTGCGCTTGCGAGGCAAACCATTTTTCATCATTGTCACGTGCCCGAAATAGAATTAACTCTGGTTCACTCAACTAAACTAGGGTTTAATTAACGGTTTGTGTCACTCACTCCCACTGTTTTAGCCTGAAGCTAAGCTACAGTCCTCTCCACCTTCTTCAACTTCCAAACTCCCCATGATGTCCGCATTATCACCAACCACCGGATCATAAAAAAAAAAAATTATTTCCCTATTAGTATTTATTAATCATCACACTTTAAATAATGATATCTCATAACCATATATTTTAATGTTAAATACGAAGGGAAAAAAAAAAAGGGTTTGCTGGCTTCTCAAGGTAACAGGGTTTCAGGTTTCTTCAGATCCAACGAAAAAGAATTCGTTTATCCATTTTTTGGAGAACAAATAATATAAAAAAAAATTAAGGGGGAGAAAAGCAACAGTTGTGTGTGTCCCACGCTATTATTACTATGACCACCACCACTGGGTCTATGTCGTTAAAGAAAGCCCTTTTCTGTTATTTTTCTCGTTTGTGTGTGTTGTTTGGACTCTTGCATTGCATGAGCAATATAACTTTATTAAAAATAAAAAAAGGCTTCTCTGCTCTGCTTTGCTCTGTAATAGTGTGTGTGTGTGTTTGTGGGTCTCTGTCTGTGGCGTTTTATCTGCGCATCCGTGTCGGCTATACAATTCATCATCCCATGACTTGTGAATCTATGAAAGCCAAAGATTCCCTATAGTGAATTCTGTTTTTTTTTTTTGGAAAGAAGTTTTGGCTTAAACAGCGGGGTCATCAAATTTTGTAACTTTGAACTAAACTTATGGAGCTTGGAAGATATATTGTTGCAGAAATTATCGTGTAGTCAGTTACGGGTTGTTTTTTTTTTTTTTTTTCCCTCTCTCCCTCTTATCTTGTCCTGCCGCATACAGGACAGCGACTGAGCCTGGAACTGTTTGTGTAGCCTCGATCTTTAACAGGTTCTGGTTCTTGCAATGATTCAATTACAAAAATTTTCACTGTCTTCCTCTTTCACTTCTTCTTTATCTTTCACAACATGGTAGGTAGGTTTGGAGTTTTTGAAACAAAACCTTGCTCCTGCTAAGAGAATCAATCAATCAAAATTGGGAACAAAATCAGTAATTTCATCGGCCACAAAGAAAGAAAAAGCAAGAAGATTTAGAATTAGTTTTGTGGATTTACATGATTGGGAAATTTACATGGTTGCAGGGATTTGAGGTGAATAAAAAAAGTAGCTATTTACCACCAATTGAGATGATGGCGTCAAAGGAGAAATTGAAAGAGGTGGACAAGTGTTTGGATCCTCAGTTATGGCATGCTTGTGCAGGAGGGATGGTTCAAATGCCACCAGCGAACACTAAGGTCTTCTATTTCCCTCAAGGCCACGCTGAACATGCATGTGAACCAGTGAACTTCAGGTCTCACACCAAAATTCCCCCTTTCATTCGATGCAAAGTTGCAACCATCAAATATATGGCTGATCCCGAAACAGACGAGGTCTATGCGAAACTCAGGCTTTTCCCTCTCCATAGTAATGGTGTTGATGATTTTGCGGAGGATGGTGTTGGAGGCATCAACGGGTCTGAAACTAGGGATAAACCTCCATCTTTTGCAAAAACCTTGACACAGTCTGATGCAAACAATGGTGGTGGTTTTTCAGTTCCAAGATATTGTGCAGAAACAATTTTTCCTCGTTTAGACTATACAGCAGACCCTCCCGTTCAGAACATCCTTGTCAAGGATGTTCATGGTGAAATATGGAAATTCAGGCATATTTATAGGGGCACGCCTAGGCGGCATTTGTTGACAACAGGGTGGAGCAATTTTGTCAATCACAAGAAGCTTGTTGCGGGGGATTCAATTGTGTTTTTGAGAGCTGAAAATGGTGATCTCTGTGTTGGAATTCGGAGGGCTAGAAGGGGAATCGGTCGCGAACCTGATCCTTCTTCATCAGGATGGAATCCAGGAGGCGCAATTCGTCCTGTGCCTTATGGAGGATTTGGGGCCTTTTTAGGGGAGGAAGATAATCAACTTCTGAGAAATGGTAACAGCAATGGCTTGATAGACAGGGGGAAAGTGAGGGCCAAAGATGTTATTGAAGCAGCAACACTTGCTGCTAATATGCAGCTCTTTGAGGTGGTTTACTATCCGCGGTCAAGTACTCCGGAGTTTTGTGTGAAGACCTCTTTAGTTAGAGCAGCACTGCAGATTAGATGGTGTCCTGGAATGAGGTTTAAGATGCCCTTTGAAACTGAGGACTCATCAAGGATAAGTTGGTTTATGGGAACTGTAGCTTCTGTTCAGGTTGCTGATCCAACATGGCCTGGCTCTCCTTGGAGACTTCTCCAGGTATAGTCATGTTTATTAAACATAACATCTTTCAATCTATGACTAGTACTGAGAAATTGTGAACTGTGCTTTCAATCTGGTGGTCCATTAATTTTTTCTCCCCTCTTTTTTGTGCACAATTTGTATTCTTGCCACTTTTTTTTAGACTAAGATGTCTTTACATCAATACCATGCCTAGGCAGCTTCGCTATTAAGGGAATTTGGTAGAAATAGTCCATATCTACATTGGTATCATTCATTTTGTATCCCTCAGGACCTTCACATAATTTACTTTTAATGCATTTAGAGTTAGCAAGCTGATGCCAATATTTGTTTGCACACTTGAACTAAATAAAATAGAAACAATGGAACATTGTTGTTGCTGATAAAGTTGCTAAAGGAGAATTAGAATACTAATGAATTTCACTATGTTTTTTTTGCATATTACTTAACAATGAGTATCTCATTTCTAATTGCATTTTGGACGTTTAGCACATTTAAAACCAGGCTATATGCCCCCACCTTTCTTATGAATGCATGGAAGCTCTTTTTTCTTTACAAAGTAAATCTCAATAGCTGAATAATCTTCTAATGTCATAATTTTTAGGTTACATGGGATGAACCAGAGTTACTTCAAAATGTGAAAAGGGTGAGCCCTTGGCTAGTTGAAGTTGCATCAAACATGCCATCCATTCCTCTTTCCCCCTTTTCACCACCACGGAAGAAATTGAGATTACCTCAACACCCAGATTTTCCCCTTGATGGCCAGATTTCAATGCCAACAATGTTTCCCAACAACCTCTTAGGTCCTAGCAATAGTCACTTCGGTTGTTTACCTGAAAGTAGTCCTGCTGGCATGCAGGGAGCCAGGCATGCTCATTATGGTAAATTCTTATCAGATCTCCACCTCAATAAACTGCAATCAGGACTGTTTCAGGCTTGTGTATCACCATTTGATCACACTGCTACATCAATGCAAAAGCCAAGCACCAGTGAGACTGAGAAAGTCTCTTGCTTGCTATCCATAGCAAGTTCTACTACTCAGTCTTCAAAGAAACCAGATGATTTGAAGGCACCACAGTTGGTTCTTTTTGGCCAAACAATTCTCACTGAGCAGCTGCAGATATCTTTGAGTACCTCCGGAAATAGTTCATCTAATGGAAATTCCGAGAAAATGACTAATAATTCTGATGGTTCTGGATCTGCTCTTCATCAACAAGGCCTGCCAGTGCTAGAACATTTCTCTTGTGAGAAACCTCTCACAAGCCAAGAAACTTTGGCTAGTTTGGAGACAGGTCACTGCAAAGTTTTTATGGAATCAGAAGATGTAGGTCGGACTATGGACCTCTCGTTGCTTCGATCTTATGATGAACTTTACAGAAAGCTGGCAGATATGTTTGGCATACGAAAATCTGAGGTGCTAAGTCATGTGCTTTACCGTGATTTAACAGGAGCAGACAAACACATTGGAGATGAAACATTCAGGTAGGAATAAAATTCACTATCCATGTGTGTTGCAAATTGTGGTCCATCCTTGTAGAGCTTGATATGTTAAATTGATAATCTATTTGATACTCTTGCAGTGACTTCATCAAATCAGCCAGGAGGTTGACCATTTTAATGGATTCCAGCAGCGACAACGGATATGAGAAGTGTAATGGAAGAAAATAGCCATCATTTCTTTTGTGCAGCTGGTTGATCGATTCCTCTATTGCCATTCTGACCCTTTACTCTTCCTAAAGCAATGGAAGGAGACAATCTGATTTCATTTTTGGATAATAAACTCTCTAGATTAATGTTTCTCTTGGATCTCTCAAAGGGGATTTGGATTTGAAATTTTCTTCCATTGATTATAGTTCATTATATGGATATTAGTCTGATATAAGTGTTTTTCTAACGTATATAACTTTGCACACGATAAGGATCATTAACTGCCCACAAATTTTCTTTATTAATTACATAGTTTCCTACTTTGTGGGTAATTAAATAGAAATTATATAAATATAAATCTATAAACTAAATAGGAAAGTTGATAATTAATAAGGGAAAAAAGTGAACAATTAATGATTCGTATCGTGTGTAATGTTGCACACGTTAGAATAACCGCTGATATGATATGGCTTACATAGTTACATGAGCTTCATGTTTTTAATAATTTTGTTGGGAAGAAAGGTGAGGGAGAGGAAGGGTAGAGATCCTATATTCCTGTGAATATGATTTGTTTATAGGAATGGCTTTTGTATTTAAACTCTTTATGGTTATGTAGTATGAAAAAGTAGTTACCTACGCTCAATACTCTTCCAGACAAGTTGGGGGAAAGCATTTCCTTTGCTCTTCTGTAGCAAACTTTTCTATGCGATTGTACGATTGTTTTGATATACTCCTTCCGTCTCATTATAAGTATCGTTTAAGGTAATGCACGCACACTTCTTAAAAAAATAATTAGTTATGCTAATTTCTATAGTAAAATAATGTGTAAGGACTAAAATACTCTTATAATCTTATTTATGATCAACTGACTACAGTTGTAACTACTCCTACTTAAATGAAGATATTATTGAAAAACATAATAAATATTGTCTTGATATTTTAAAGTGACAAATAATTTGAGATTGAGAAATATTACAAACAAAGATAATTAATATGAGAGGGAATGAGTATATCTTTTGTCAAATTAGTTAGATCGTGTCCTTCGCTGCTGGTTGCATTGGCAATTTCAGCGACATGAGGACGTCGGCTCCCGGGTTCGATCCCGGGTGTGTCCGTTTGATAGTGTGTATGTGTGGTGTTTATTTGCCATTTCGTCTAAGCTGACCAAAAAAAAATTAGTTAGATCGTGCCCATCGCCTGATAATTTATTGGCTAAATTATGTTTTTGGTCCCTTATATTTATTTTATGTTTCAGTTTAGTCTCTTATGTATTAAAAGTTTCGACATGGTCCCTTATGTGTAAAATGTGGTCCCTCTTATTTTTTCTTTTTTTTTGCTCGAATTAGTCCCTTATGTTACAAATATTATACCAATGTGGTCCCCTTTTTATGCAAAAAAAAGGGACCATATTAGTATAATATTCGTAACATAAGGGACCAATTTAGAATTTTTAATACATAAGAGACCAAACTGAAACATAGAAGAAAGATAAGAGACTAATTCAGAACTTTTAATAGATAAGAGACCAAACTGAAACTTAAAATAAAAATAAGGGACCAAAAACATAATTTAGCCTAATTTATTTGTAATCAATGTTCCATCTTGCATTATGTGCAAGCTAAGGCTGAAATTTTATATCAATTCACTTAAAAAAATAGTTCATGTTCCCAAAATGACTCAAGTGCCTGTTTCCCATTTTCATAGGCTACAGGGACGGATCCAAACGCGTTCATCCCCTTGTTTGTGTCTTCCTCGTTTTTTTTTTTTTGATAAGGATTAAACTCATTATTTTAATTGTTATGTGATTTTTATTTTTAATGTAATTATAATTATGTGCACCTAACTCTTCGGCCTTCCCCTTAAATGTTTCATGGATTCATCTTTTTGATAGTTAGGAAACTGGTGCATAGTTGCACCATTCTTTGTATGGATTCCGACTTGCAATTCAATTCTAAATGTTATGAGACATTTACAACGAACCAAAAAAAAAAAAAAACAAGAACAGTGTGAATAAATATCTATTCTCTGAGATACGTCATGTTTTTCTAGTAGTAATTGGATTGATGCATTTTTTGGTTTTCCAAATAATGCTTGACCCGGAAAATTGAAGAGTAGAAAAAAGGAAAAAAAAAAATACTATAAAAACAAGATTTGGTTTGTTGAAAGTCTGATCAGCAGATAGAAACATAGGTGGAGCTGACATAATCAGCAGCATATATACACACTCCAGACTTAATTAGATTGGAGTGTGACACCCATAAAATAGGGAATTGCTAACGGCACCCAGAGCATCCAGCATGCACCCTACATTGGACTGTGTTGACAATTATACTCCTCATTTATTTTATATTTCTTGCAAAAATAAAATTTGCGAGTGAACAAAATTTTATTTTTGTTCACTCGCAAATTTCATTTTTGCCAATATTTTTTTTTTTTACTCGGAAAAATAAAATTTGCGAGTGAACAAAAATTTTAATGTTGTTCACTCAAATTTCATTTTTGCGAGTATTTTTTTCCTCGCAATAATGAAATTTGCGAGTGAATAAATTTTTTTATCTTGTTCACTCGCAAATTTTATTTTTGCGAGTATTTTTTTCACTCACAAATTTTATCTTTGCGAGGAATACAAAAAAATGAGAGTATAATTGTTAACACAGTCTAATGTAAGGTGCACCCAGCTAAATGATGGGTGCCTTACTATTGTTCGGACCTGAAAATGGGGTTGCAGTCAAGTAGTGCATGTAGTTCAGTAGGCCCAAAAGTGATCAGGCCCAAAAAAAAATCCAAGTGGAAGCTGGCGCCAGAAATTCAATTTCGGAGGACCAAGTCTAAAAAACATGATTTAGTAAAGAAAAGTTAAATTTGCCTTAAATGCACTTTTGGTCTCCCAATTTTTTCAATTTGCTGATTTCGGTCCCCTTATTTTATTTTTTGCGATTTTATCCCCTAACTTTCCTAATTTGGCGATTTTGGTCCCTATATTTTTTAATTGCACTTTTGGTCCCCTAAAAATCGTGGATTGTGCACTTTTTGTCCCCCACTTTCCCAAAACCTAAGATTTTTTGGGACAAATAGTGCAAAAAATTCATAATTTTGAGAGACCAAAAATGTAATTAAAAAATATAGGGACCAAAATCACTAAATTGAAAAAGTTGAGAGACCAAAAGTATAATTAAACCTTTAAATTTCTAAAGACATAACATAAACAAAAAAAAATTTAGTACTATATAACTAATATTTTCTTATAAGTGGAAGAAATGCATAATTATATTGAGTACAAACAACAATGTGTAGCCAACGAATTCACTAACAAGACAAACACAAACAATTAATAATGATGGACAATTGTACAAATTTTTAAAAAAATCTTTGATTATGTCTGGTTAATTGCCAACAACTACCAAATGAGTGTGACTCAGTTGGTTAAGCAGCGCTGAGTTGGTGAGAAATGACCATAGGTTCGATTCCTACCGAACGCATTCTTTGGGAGGGAAGATGAGCCTTAAGCTGTGACCTGACTCCGAACTGGAGATTAATCTCAGAGCCGATCCAAAAGACCCAAGATGTGGGGATACTTCGGTCGGCCCACTCAGTTACAAAGTGGCTAATTAGGGTGAGTTCCAACCAAAAGAAAAATTGCCAATAACTAAGCACCAAACATAACCACAATAATAACAAAATGGTGGGGATAAAACAAAATTCTTTAAAAATCTACTTTTTTAATCTCGATACTTCGAAAATTAATTCTATCAAAATTTAAAACAAATGAACTCTTTCATTACAAAAGTAAGCACAAATTAATTCTAACCACCTTTTTAACAGAATTCTAATCACATGCTAAGCAAACAATAACTTGTAAAATAAATTCCACTCAAAAAAACTCGTAAAATAAATTGTTTTATTAGAAGAAAACAATATTTAAAATATCTATTAAAATAACATACTCATCCAACAATGATAAAACAAAATCGCTAAATCATCACGAATAAAGTAATAATTTAATTGTCCTAAACGAATATGCAGATCCAAATTTAACCGCTAATAATTTATCTATTTGACCAAAGAAAATAAAGACATGTACCCAAAAAAAAAAAAAGACATAAACAATTAAAAGTTAAAACACTAAATATTGAGGGGGGAAAAGAGCTTGTCTACAAGTATTGACAAGAGCCGAGTATCCTTCTTGGCTATTTAAAAGTTAAAATCCTAGATATTTTTTATATAAAAAAATACTAGATATTTGTTAAAAATACTAGATATTGATAAAACAATGATAATAGAAAGGAGCAGTAGCACCTATATTGATAGAAAACACAATATATTCAGGGGTGCCAATAAATTATTATAATATATCAAACAATTAATGTTTAAAAATTTGGGGTGATCGTGGCACCGATCGGTACCCCGGTCCATCTGCTCTTGCTTTAGACTCATTACGAGATTAATCTCTGCTCGGATGTTTAGTGGCGGTTATTCTTCGTCCCTTTTCAAGAATGTGTTCCGTGGGATTCGAGTCTAAGTCCTCCCCAGTAGGCTTAGCCTATGCAACCAACTGAGCCACATATTTGGTAAATGAAGTATTACTTTAAGCAACTTGGTTATTTAACTTGTCAATATTTCAACATTATCATAATTTTTTTTTTGACTAAAACATTATCATAATTTTTGAAATATGAGAATAATTATTTGGGATAACCTAACCAAGATGTTTGAAAATAAAATAAACAATCTTGATACATCTAATTAAATCTGTGTATTCTACTGATAACAAATATAAAGTAATAAATGAGTATAATTATTTTTTAAATTATTATTTGTTCAATATTAAATTAACCTAGATGTTTGAAAACAAAATAAACAATCTTGATACATCTAATTAAATCTGTGTGTTCTACTGATAAAAAATATAAAGTAATAAATGAGTATAATTATTTTTTAAATTATTATTTGTTCAATATTAAATTAAATCACATCATTTTTCTTTTTCCTTGTCGGACTTTTTACTCATAAAAAATTGTTTATTAATGGGTGGGTGCCTTCTTGCTTCCTAGACCGGCCAAATGCATCTTCCGAATTTTGATTCCTTCAATCTCTATAAATAAAATATACTGCATCGGTAAGTTTCATCCATTGTCTCCTTGTTCATTAGTTTTCTTTTCCAATCAGTGCTAGTATGGCAAACTCAAAGGCATCTCTTTCCATTGGCCTTTTCCTTTTTGTTTTCCTATCTTCTCAAGTCTTGGCCCATGATGAAGAGCGCGAGGCTAATCATTTAAGTGAGTTACTTCTTTGTGAGCTAGATGATCATGCCTAAAAAAGATCACCAAAAAAAAAAAAAAGGATCATGCCTAACAATGTCTAAAGTTAATTTCCATGTAATCTCAAAAAAAAAAAAAAAGTTAATTTCCATGTCTTTGTCAACACACACACACATCCTTAACTTCCCCTATTATTTTTTGTTGTTGCTTGATTTATAATAATATTATTTGTTAGCTTCTCGATCAACCATAAAATTACCTTAGTTTGACATGCTATATTTTTATTTTAGGCAAATGTTAGTTGTTAGTAAATTATGTTAGAAGCCAGGATTTGAACCCTGAACCTCCTTCTTCCAACTATTTCAAATGTCACGGCTCAACCACCTAAACTACACATTGGGGACATGCTTTATGAACCTAACAAAGTATATAATTTTATGCATTGTCAATACAAAAACGTTTTAGACTTTTTTTTGAGGAAAAAAACCTTTTAGACTTATATATATATATTGATATGAATGGCATTAATTAATGAGTATGATATCTCGTGAAGCTGTTAATATAAATTGAGTTTAACTAGTGTGTACTGATAGTGTAAAGTTTTTTACAATGTCAATCAATTAAAATCATGATATGAGTGACTTTTAAGATATTTAGGATAAGAGTCAAATATTTTTGGTGAAGTGTTAATTTTTGATTAGTTGATTGTGTAAAAATTTTAACACTGATAGTGTATACCAATTAAATCTATATAAATTATATAGTATTCAAACTTATGTCAACACCTATAGTGAGAGCGAATAGAAGTCTTGTTGTGTGTGTTCATACTGTATAATTATGGACGTTGCATTTTACTTTAGGTGTATACATGGGTCCAGATCGATCGAACCAACCCGACGATCCAACCCAACCCAAAGCATTTGATTCGGTTTTTTTCCCATAGTTTGGGTTGAACCCAAACCAACCCGTTCAAACACGAAATGGTTTGGTTCGGGTAACAGATTTATAATTTCAAATTCGTGAACATGCGTGCCCAACCTGATGACATAAATTATTTTTCTTTTATTTTTTTATATATCTTATTATCACATGGTCATGATTTATGAGAGATGAGACACTACTTGCTCACTTAGAAATTATGGTTTATTTTTATTTTGTGAAAAATTTTGTGGAATAAACTACCATTTCAAAAATTATGGAATTTAGTTAAAGTGTTACAGGAAATTGTGGGTAATTTTAAGTGCTTAATTAAACTTTTTTTGAAATTTTAAAAGCTACTTTTTTTTGTCGCATAACCCAGGAACCCAACCTGAACCAACTTACTAATCACCTGATTGGGTTGATTCAGGTTTGATAGGAAAACTACAGGTTTTTGACCCAACCCAAACTGAGAAAATATGATTGGTTTGGACATCGGGTCAAAACCAACACAACTAGGATCACGTTTATCCCCTATAAATGAATGAAAAAATTTAACAATTTTACAAAATTATCCTTACTAACTATTGTCATAAATTCATAGTGGGGCACAATGACTTGGGAGTGATGCACACATTATTAATTTGGGGGTAAAAATGAAAAAAAAACAATAAATAATATTACATTGAAAAGATAAAACGACACTTATTTTTGGACACTTATTATGGGACAAAGAGAGTATTTTATATGTTATAGTTGTTGGTACGATGTTTTAAATTGTGGTTGCAGTCGTATTGAGTTTTCTGTTAGCGGACAATTGCAGAAACCTCTATTACGATTTTGGATTCATATTTAAATATTTCACTTTCAATCATTATTATTTGTTCTTCTGGATTGGTCTAACTTTGTTTTAATCTTTTGAAGATCTTTAGTTATATATATATATAGTTGCATAACAAATTTTTTCAATTATTGTTCATCATATAGATACTGATGGTATTCATCCTGCTGCTACTAATAATAATCATCCTCCTGGTGCTAATGATAATAATCCCGGTGGTCGTCCCGGTGGTGCTGGTGCTATTGCTGCTAATTATCCTCAAACTACTAGTTACAATCACTCAAAGTTGAACGATGGTGAGATACTCCCTCTGTCTCATAGTAAGCATCGTCTTAAGATTTTTTCACTCAGATTAGAAAAAGTTTTATAAATGAATAAAAGAATTTAACAATTTTACAAAATTATCCTTACTAACCATTGTCATAAATTCATAGTGGGGTACAATGACTTAGGAGTGATGCACACATTGTTAATTTGGGGGTAAAAATAAAAAAAACAATAATTAATATTAAATTGAAAAGATAAAACGACACTTATTTTTGGACACTTATTATGGGACAAAGAGAGTATTCTATATGTTATAGTTGTTGACAACAAGTTTTAAATTGTGGTTGCAGACGTATTGAGTTTTTCGTTAGTGGACAATTGCATAAACCTCTATTACGGTTTTGGATCCATATTTAAATGTTGCACTTGCAATCATTATTATTTGTTCTTCTGGATTGGTCAAACTTTGTTTTAATCTTTTGGAGATTTATATATATATATATATATATATATATATATATATATCTGTGTGTGTGCATAACAATTTTTTTTCAATTATTGTTCATTAAACAGATATTTATGATATTCATCGAGAAGCTGCTAATAATAATCATCCTTCTGGTGCTAATGATAATAATCCCAGTGGTAGATCTGGTAGTCTTTGGTCTTTATTCTTTGCTAATTATCCTCAAACTACTAGTTACAATCACTCAAAGTTGAATGATGGTGAGATACTTCCTCTGTCTCATAGGAAGCGTCGTCTTAGGATTTTTCCACTCAGATTCGAAAAAAGTTATAAATGAATAAAAGAATTTAACAATTTTACAAAATTATCCATACTAACCATTCTCATAAATTCATAGTAGGGCACAATGACTTGGGAGTGATCCACACATTGTTAATTTGGGGGTAAAAATGAAAAAAACGATAATTAATATTACATTGAAAAGATAAAACGACACTTATTTTTGGACACTTATTATGGCACAAAGAGAGTATTTTATATGTTATAGTTTTTGGCAAGAGGTTTTAAATTGTGGTTGCAGACGTATTGAGTTTTTCGTTAGTGGACAATCGCATAAACCTCTATTACGGTTTTGCATCCATATTTAAATGTTGCACTTGCAATCATTATTATTTGTTCTTTTGGATTGGTCAAACTTTGTTTTAATCTTTTGGAGATTTATATATATAGGTGCATAACAATTTTTTTTCAATTATTGTTCATTAAACAGATATTTATGCTATTCATCGAGAAGCTGCTAATAATAATCATCCTTCTGGTGCTAATGATAATAATCTCGGTGGTCGTCCTGGTGGTGCTGGTGCTGTTGCTGCTAATTATCCTCAAACTACTAGTTACAATCACTCAAAGTTGAACGATGGTGAGATACTTCCTCTGTCTCATAGGAAGCGTCGTCTTAGGATTTTTCCACTCAGATTCGAAAAAAGTAGTAAATGATTAAAATAATTTAACAATTTTACAAAATTATCCTTACTAACCATTATCATAAATTCATAGTGGGGCACAATGACTTGGGAGTGATACACACATTGTTAATTTGGGGGTAAAAATGAAAAAAATGATAATTAATATTACATTGAAAAGATAAAACGACACTTATTTTTTGACACTTATTATGGCACAAAGAGAGTATTTTATATGTTATAGTTTTTGGCAAGAGGTTTTAAATTGTGGTTGCAGACGTATTGAGTTTTTCGTTAGTGGACAATTGCATAAACCTCTATTACGGTTTTGGATCCATATTTAAATGTTGCACTTGCAATCATTATTATTTGTTCTTCTGGATTGGTCAAACTTTGTTTTAATCTTTTGGAGATTTATTTATATAGGTGCATAACAATTTTTTTTCAATTATTGTTCATTAAACAGATATTTATGCTATTCATCGAGAAGCTGCTAATAATAATCATCCTTCTGGTGCTAATGATAATAATCCCGGTGGTCGTCCTGGTGGTGGTGGTGCTGTTGCTGCTAATTATCCTCAAACTACTAGTTACAATCACTCAAAGTTGAACGATGGTGAGATACTTCCTCTGTCTTATAGGAAGCGTCGTCTTAGGATTTTTCCACTCAGATTCGAAAAAAGTTATAAATGAATAAAAGAATTTAACAATTTTACAAAATTATCCTTACTAACCATTATCATAAATTCATAGTGGGGCACAATGACTTGGGAGTGATACACACATTGTTAATTTCAGGGTAAAAATGAAAAAAAAAACAATAATTAATATTACATTGAAAAGATAAAACGACACTTATTTTTGGACACTTATTATGGCACAAAGAGAGTATTTTATATGTTATAGTTTTTGGCAAGAGGTTTTAAATTGTGGTTGCAGACGTATTGAGTTTTTCGTTAATGGACAATTGCATAAACCTCTATTACGGTTTTGGATCCATATTTAAATGTTGCACTTGCAATCATTATTATTTGTTCTTCTGGATTGGTCAAACTTTGTTCTAAACCTTTTGGAGATTTATATATATAAGTGCATAACAATTTTTTTTTCAATTATTGTTCATTAAATAGATATTTATGCTATTCATCGAGAAGCTGCTAATAATAATCATCCTTCTGGTGCTAACGATAATAATCCTGGTGGTCGTCCTGGTGGTGCTGGTGCTATTGCTGCTAATTATCCTCAAACTACTAGTTACAATCCCTCAAAGTTGAACGATAATGGTGAGATAATCTCTCTCTCTCTCTCTCTGTGTGTCTCGTAGTAAGCGTCGTCCTAAGATTTTTCACACAGATTAGAAAAAAGTTGTAAATGAATGCAAGAATTTAACAATTTTACAAAATTATCCTTACTGACCATTGTCATAAATTCATAGTGGGGCACAATGACTTAGGAGTGATGCACACATTATTAATTTGGGTGAAAAAGTGAAGAAAACAATAAATAATATTACATTGAAAAGATAAAACGACACTTATAATGGGACAAAGAGAGTATTTTATATGTTATAGTTGTTGGTACAAGGTTTTAAATTGCGGTTGCAGTCGTGTTGAGTTTTCTATTAGCAGACAATTACAGAAACCTCTATTACGATTTCAGATTCATATTTAAATGTTGCACTTGCAATCATTATTATTTGTTCTTCTGGATTGGTCTAACTTTGTTTTAATCTTTTGGAGATTTATATATATAGGTGCATAACAATTTTTTTTCAATTGCTGTTCATTAAACAGATATTTATGCTATTCATCGAGAAGCTGTTAATAATAATCATCCTTCTGGTGCTAATGATAATAATCCCAATGGTCGTCCTGGTGGTGCTGGTGCTATTGCTGCTAATTATCCTCAAACTACTAGTTACAATCACTCAAAGTTGAATGATGGTGAGATACCCCCTCTATCTCATAGTAAGCGTCGTCTTAGGATTTTTTCACTCAGATTAGAAAAAAGTTATAAATGAATAAAAGAATTTAACAATTTTACAAAATTATCCTTACTAACCATTGTCATAAATTCATAGTGGGGCACAATGACTTGGGAGCGATCCACACATTGTTAATTTGGGGGTAAAAATGAAAAAAAAACAATAATTATTATTATATTGAAAAGATAAAACGACACTTATTTTTGGACACTTATTATGGGACAAAGAGAGTATTTTTATATGTTATAGTTGTTGGCAAGAGGTTTTAAATTGTGGTTACAGACGTATTGAGTTTTTCGTTAGTGGACAATTGCAGAAACCTCTATTACGGTTTTGGATCCATATTTAAATGTTGCACTTGCAATCATTATTATTTGTTCTTCTGGATTGGTCAAACTTTGTTTTAATCTTTTGGAGATTTATATATATTGGTGCATAACAATTTTTTTTCAGTTATTGTTCATTAAACAGATATTTATGATATTCATCGAGAAGCTGCTAATAATAATCATCCATCTGGTGCTAATGATAATAATCCTGGTGGTCGTCCTGGTGGTGCTGGTGCTATTGCTGCTAATTATCCTCAAACTACTAGTTACAATCCCTCAAAGCTGAAGGATAATGGTGAGATACTCTCTCTCTCTCATTGTCTCATATTAAGCATCGTCCTAAGATTTTTCACACAGATTAGAAAAAAGTTATAAATGAATGAAAGAATTTAACAATTTTAAAAAATTATCCTTACTAACCATTCTCATAAATTCATAATGGGGCACAATGACTTGGGAGTGATACACACATTATTAATTTAGGGGTAAAAATGAAAAAAACATTAAATAAACAATTTTTTTTTCAATTATTGTTCATTAAATAGATATTTATGATATTCATCGAGAAGCTGCTAATAATAATCATCCTTCTGGTGCTAATGATAATAATCTCGGTGGTCATCCTGGTGGTGCTGGTGCTATTGCTGATAATGGTGAGATACTCTCTCTCTGTGTCTCATAGTAAGCGTCGTCCTAGGATTTTTTTACACAGATTAGAAAAAAGTTATAAATGAATAAAAGAATTTTACAATTTTACAAAATTATCCTTACTAACTATTGTCATAAATTCTTAGTGGGGCACAATGACTTGGGAGTGATTCACACATTGTTAATTTGGGGGTGAAACTGAGAAAAAACAATAATTAATATTACGTTGAAAAGATAAAACAACACTTATTTTTGGACACTTATTGTGGGACAAAGAGAGTATTTTATATGTTAATTGTTTTTAGCAAGAGGTTTTAAATTGTGGTTGCAGACGTATTGAGTTTTTTGTTAGTGGACAATTGCAGAAACCTCTATTACGGTTACGGATCTGTATTAAAATGTTGCACTTGCAATCATTATTATCTGTTCTTCTGGATTGGTCTGACTTTGTTTTAATCTTTTGGAGATTTATATATATAGTTGCTTAACAATTTTTTTCAATTATTGTTCATTAAACAGATATTTATGATGTTCATCGAGAAGCTGCTAATAATAACCATCCTTCTGGTGCTAATGATAATAATCCTGGTGGTCGTCCTGGTGGTGCTGGTGCTATTGCTGCTAATTATCCTCAAACTACTAGTTACAATCACTCAAAGTTGAACGATGGTGAGATACTCCCTCTGTCCTATAGTAAGCGTCATCTTAGGATTTTTTCACTCAGATTAGAAAAAAGCTATAAATGAGTAAAATAATTTAACAATTTTACAAAACCATCCTTAATAACCATTGTCATAAATTCATAGTGGGGTACAATGACTTGGGAGTGATGCACACATTATAAATTTGGGGATAAAAATAAAAAAAATAATTAATATTACATTGAAAATATAAAACAACACTTATTTTTGGACACTTATTATGTGACGAAGATAGCATTTTATATGTTATCGTTGTTGGCAAGAGGTTTTAAATTGTGGTTGCAGACTTATTGAGTTTTCCATTAGCGGAATTGCATAAACCTCTATTACGATTTCAGATCTATATTTAAATGTTGCACGAGGTTTAATGATAGTGATGAGATTCATTAGAATTTGAAACTTGTGTATTTTATCTTTCTTTCCCACGTATATAAGAATTAGGCAAATGTCCTAAATGTTCACACAAATATATTTTATTTTATTTATTTATTTATTTTTAATGAGAAAAGGGGGAATTCACACAAAAATATTAACTTTACCTTTCACCTTAAATTTACATTGCAATTCCCAAATTTTTAACTCTTATTTTATTTTGAAAAACGTAACAAAAATAATGCATGCAGAACCAAAAAACCACGAGCATAGATGTGTAACCGAGGATAATAGCGCAAAGCCTTCAGAAATTGATCGGAGGACTTCCTCGATATTTACGAGAAAAACTACTCCCGGGATGAGGAATAGTGACAAAGCAAGTTATAGTAATCTTGGAGTGGAAGACCTTGATGAGCAAACAATAGATAGAAGATGAAGCTTAATTAGGCCAATTAAAATCCCACGATCTGCATGTGTGGTTTCCTAAAACCCCTTCTACTAAATAAATAATTGGGTGTACTACATCTTTATCGCATCGTGAAAAATAGCAATTTGTAGCACCTGCTGGAATAACAAATTCCATATGCTTCCATCAACCAAAAAAAAAAAAAAAGACAAATTCCATATGCTATGTTCACCGTTCTAACACCCCACTATCCACGTATTATCTCAATTACTAGCGCATCTGTTCACCGTTTTCCCATTTTATCCACTCTTTCTCCACTTTTTTTTTTTAAATGATATGATACTAGTGTATTTACCCGTGTTCGCACGAGTTTACTGTATGGGTTGTAAGAGTGTCCAACGTGCAAAAATACATATAGTATTTTTTTTTCCACAAAAAATTATTAGCAGGTTTAAACTTTTCAAAAAAATATTACAGATTTTTTTTTATAAATGAAGGAAATGAGCCTTGTTAAAACCTTCTGATGCAAAACTCTCTTTAGGAAAAAACATCTAGAAGGAAAAAGAATACTCCCCCTGTTTTTATTAAGAAAAAGAAAAATGCAGTAACAAAAGGTGCTTGGGGGACTAGGCTAAAACCCAGCACAGGAACCGAAATACAAATAATATAATCCATATGGATAACAAAAAAACCATTAAGTGACAACCTAGCCCAAGAAAAACTAGCAGAATCTATAATAAGGCAGGCTATTCCTATTTCTAAAAAAGTCATCTGAGATAAAGGATGGGATAAGATTCTACCAAACGGTACCGTTGACCTGAGTCCCATGAGATGCAAGCTTGTCAGTACAAGAGTTACATTCTCTATAGATATGGGAGTAAACAAAAGACATCTGCTTAGTCAAAACAATACAGTTAGTTCACTTGTTGCGAAGCTTCTAAGGAACAATGGAAATGTTACGAAAAGCGGCAATAACTAACTGAGAGTCACACTCCAACCACAATTGACGCCAACCTCTTTTAAAGACAATCTTATTAGCAATCATTGCACCAAAGAGCTCTGCCTGAAGAGCTTTGCGGATGCCAAGGTTAGAAGAAAAGCAACCAAGAACAGCAGCATTAGAGCCTGTTGCGCGTAAATCGCAAGTGCACGATTACGTCAAGTTATAGTATAAAAGATTATCGTCTCCACAGGGAATTGGAATGATTACTGCTCTATTTAGATTAATTTATTATTTAGACAAATGGTTTGAAGTGAAATCAGATTTAAAGAGAAAAGAAAGTTTGGAATAAAAACAAAAACTCTGAGTATGGAGATACTAAGGATCTGGGTTCACTTTATACTGATACTTATTCACTTAACCAATTCATAAATAGAGCTGAGAAAAATATTCTTACTGATTACCAATCATCTATTTAAAGCTATTAACACAGTTTGATCATGCAATGTTAATAATCTTCCTCCTAAATTACTACTTTGTTTGGTCATTCAAAGCAAATAAATAGAAAGAGCATAAAGCGTCAATAGATTTATCAATTCAATGACTGACTAAAAATGAACACACTTTGATTGGTCATTCAAGGCATACAAATTCAATTATTCCTAAAGTTCCGTTAACTAATTGAAGGTTCGGTCGCCACACAATTAATTACTAAATAAAGAATGATCAGTTCTTATTGGAAATAAATTTACCAGGAATAATTTAATCATAAGAATTAAAAACTCATATTAATAAATTAGATTAAGATTATAAGCATAGTAAAAGATTCCCCATCACCTTAGTAATAGAATTAGCTACACATTATAATTGAAAACAACAACTCAACACTAATTCCATAATCCATAATAAAATATAAAGAGTAAAGAAATACAATAACAAAAATTAAAATGACAAAATACCAAGAGAAAATAAACTATGAGTGGAAGAAATACGCCCGGAATTGTTTCTCCTCCGAAAATTGAACGCAAAACCTCTTTAGCTTCTCTCCCTTTTATAGAGAAATTAAACCGCGTATTGTTCCCGTGTCAGACAATTCAACATATTTGCTGTTGCTTTTTGCCAACCACAGCTATGCTATTTTCACAAAGGCAACTGATGTTCACTGTGTCAAAAATTAATGCATCGCCTGTTGCAAACAAAGGAAGTCATCTTGACTTTTCAACTTATTGGCTGGACTCAATTTATTGGCTGAACCCAACAAATAGGTTGTCAACTTGTCTTTTTATATTCAACTCAACATTCAGCCCATAAGTAATGTTTACGCCACTTTTTAGTTTTGGCCGCGCGAATCAATATTCAAGCCAAAGAAAAAGAAATGGTGTACGGCAGCGTTCCTCTTTTGCGGCTCGTCAGATTTTGTGTGTGGTTCACTTGACTTAGTCCAATTCATTCTCTTTATTTTGAAAGCCTTCACCTGATTGTATCTTGCGTATCCATCATAAAGTTATATCAAATAAAAAGTGAATTTTTCCTCCGATTACGTTCTTTTTAACCAAATTACTTAATTAGCAGTTTTTGCACAAATTTAGAGTAAAAAATAAATAAATTTCAGATAATAATATTCAATATTTATTTAATTCACATTCAATTATCCATATAAATATGGTGCAATAATAGTGTTATCAGAGCCCCTGAAGATACCCCCGCAGGAGGCAGGGCTAGGACACCCCTAAGCTGCTCCATCAGTGTTACACTTAATCATTTGATAGCTGGGGGATTTCCAAATAACTTCTTTGATCTTGTGGCCACTACCAGAACGACCCCCCACTTTGAAAGTCTTCAAAATAGTGAATTCAGAAATAGAAGAAGACATTTTCTCGCGGCTAGAGTTCCCAGCAAGAGAGACATTAGACAGGATCAAGTTGATGGCCGATTGAAGGGGGATCAGCTTGTTGTCAAACCTCAATTTATTTCTACAATGCCAGATGGTCCAATGAATATTAATCACACAAGCAATAACAACATCAAGAACCTGAGTGCTCCAACCTTTATTACAGATAGCAAGGGTGGACTGGGCAGAGGAACAATCCACAGAAGTATTTAGCACCAAGCTGAGCTAATTCCAAAGATGAGTAGCAAAAGGGCAATCAAGAAACAAGTGATGGGAGGTTTCAGCATCTTTCCCACAAAGAGAGTAAAAAGAGACCACCACAATACCCCTATTACGCAAGTGATCATCAGTAGAAACTTTATCATGAAGCAATCTCTAGAGAGTGAAAGATTTGGAGGGAGGAATACAGTTTCTCCAGATTAAATTTAGCCCAAGGAGCATTTTGACCAATTAGCTCATGGAACAAGTAGGCATCCTTAGAAGTTAAAGTGCTAGAGTCAGTAGCACCCCATCTTAAAGTATCCAACCCACAATCAATGGGAATAACAATGTCTTTAATCTTAGCTAAGATAACAGGAAAACGAGAACAAAGCGCAGCAGGAATACAACAGGAGCCATTATGGATGAATTCACTAACCTTGGCCTTGAGCATATGGTGCAACGAAGGATGGATTCCCATAATATCAACGATGGGCCTAGACAACCAAGTGTCTGTCCAAAAGTTGATGTTCGATCCATTCCCAATGTGCCAAAAAGAGTTGTCAACAATAACGGGCAGGTTGGGCTTGATACCAGACCATATAGAGGAGAAAACATGATACCGAACTGGGGAGTTGTTTTTGAAAACGTGAAATTTCAAAAAGTTGGCCCCATTGCAAATCAGAGGTCATAAACTCCCAGACAAGCTTTAAGGCGAACCCCCAAACCACCTTTAAGAGAAGAAGAGCAGACTTTCTTCCAAGCAACCGTGACATATTTCCGAGAAGACACATCCCCAGACCAAATGAAATTCCTAATCCACTGATCCACAGAGGAAAGAAGGTTTTTAGGCCAAGCATAAATATGAAAGCTGTAAACCAGCACGCCAAGGAGGATGGATTTCACCAATTGAACCCTGCCCATAGTGGACAACAAGGAGCCTTTCCAAGAAGACAACTTGTCCTTATATACGATCCGCTATAGGGAGCAGATGAACACGCTTTGGAGCGCCTTGAAAAAGAGGAAAATATATAGATAATTCATTATAGATAATTCATTATAAAGTAGAAAATATATTTATTTGTACACGTACTCCAATTTTAAAATATAATAAATAAAACATATAATATTGGTTCTATTTTTTTTTATATTTAGAGATGGTTTCTCAACTATGCGTTTCAACAAAAAAAATATAAAGCTCACAATTAAATAATTTATCTAAATTACAGTAAAATAAATTCAAAATAAGTAGCATGAAAAAGAGATAATCAATTATCTATGTTGGATAACAAATTAATAAATTCTGATTTTTCTCACATATAATATCAAGCTTTAAGAAGAAAAAAATTATATTAATTTAGTATTTATTAAAATTAAACATAAACAATCATGTGAATGATGAAATGCTTGACACTACAGGGAAACTAGGAAGCAGCGGTAGTTAAAGTTGTTATTTTGCGGCGGTTTGAACTGCCGCCAAATGCCATTTGCGGCGGTTCCCGAACCGCTGCAGTTACCACTGCCGCGAGGTTAATTTGCGGCGGTTATAGTCAACCGTTGGAATAACCACCGGGATACGTAAGGCACGGCGGTTGGCACGGCGGTTTACGAGGACGTTTTGAAACGCTGCAAAAAACTCTTTTTAAGATTTCATATCCTAGCAAGCGGCGGCGCTTTTTATTCATTTTGCGGCGGTTGCAGGGGTATTTTGTGGCAGTTTGAACAGCTTCAACGAACGTGGAAGCATTATCTGTTATTATTTTGTGGCGGTTTCAAACCACTGCAATGAGTGACTACACATTTTTTTTCTTTCAAATTTTAGCCACCATGGTTATTTTCAATATTGTAATAGTTAATGTTTCTCTTATTTTTATACTGATTTCTGTCTAAACTTATTCAAAAACATAATTCTATTGAATTTTTGTTTACTAGTAAAATTTGATAAATGCAACAAATGAATTTATCTAAACTAATAATCATATAAATGTTCACTCATTCATTCATAATTTTATAGTAAAATGACAAAACGCTAAAGCGAAAGGAGAGAGTCTGAAACTACAGTTCTCTAAAATTTAAGACAATATTTCAAAGTCAAAAAGTAGTAGTTAATAACAAATCCTGAAATACGAACAAAGCAGTAGATGATGGTCCATGACATTGGGGTTCATGACTGGCAGAAGAAGAGGGTCTCGCTTCTGCAGGTGATCCTAAATCTGCAGCCTGAAATTACAGAAAAAAATAACTGTAAGAGTTTGTTTTTTAAGGTTCAGTCAATGTTAACATAATGATCATTTTTATTGATAAAAGAGATAAATGAGGAAAGCATAACGAATGCTCAGCCCAACCATCAAAATGAGTACAAAACGCATCTAAATAGTTAACATACAGCAATCAATCAGTTACACAAACCACAATGAACCATGAAAATAATAGATATTCATCAAACACTAATCATGGCCAACAAATTACTAATGAGTACAAAATACTCTGTAAGACTGCACACAAATTACTAGAAATCTGTCTGCCTTTCTTTTTCGTTTCAGTTGGCTTCATGCTAATTATTTATCTTATTTACTTTACATGGCATTCAAATGCTTATGTATTAGAGTCATTAGTTGTTGATGTGTGTTTTCACATGAACACAAGTCTACATTAATTACTAATCGTTGTTGGAGACTCAGATCAGAACTGAAAAATGTAAGGCTAAAATGCAAGGAACCCCCTTCAACTATAGGTCAATTGCAAAAACAAAAAACAAAAAAAACTCCCATGTCTTATCAACATCATTTCACGATTCATTCACTTAGTTTCTTGCCAAACAACGAAACCTATGTCCCTTCAGAAGAACTACAATAATATGGTTGGTGAGTTTAAGTGTTTGAAACCAATGCTTGATGATGTTGTGGATTACAAAATCCCTTCAGATGAAAGTGTGTGTAAAGAATGTGAAGAGAAAGTGTGTGTACCTGACCAACATGTCATATGTTATCCCGTTATTGATTTGTGGTTTTGCTTATTGTAAGCCATGTTTAATGGTTATCAAAAAATAACATGCCAAATCATCCCAAGAAGATCAAGAGGAATCTAACATGCCAAATAATGAACTTCAGAAGAAAACCATGGAAAAGAATATAGCGATCACTTTGCTGACAACAATAACATGAAAAAATAGAATCCTTATTCATTCAAGAATATCAAATCAAAAAAGAGTTTGCAACCATTCCCAAGTATTAAGATCCGAACCAAAAAGAAGAAACAAAACCAGTACCAATGGACAAAAGAGAAACTGGTTAATAAAAATCCCCACTTTGCCTGGGCATTTGATCAAATAGAGCACACATCCTTTGGAGAAAAGAAGAATCGGGTTAAGAGGGAGAATCAAAGAGTGAGACAAGGGTTGAGAGGGAGATATTACCTGAGACTGAGATGTCTCCTGCGTCCAAGCTCTTTTCAAATCCAAAGAGGTGCTCCGACGGCAGCGCAAGTTGCAGGGTGAAGCAGGGAAGGTCAAGTGGCAGTGCAAGTAGGGTTACAAATTGGGTTTCTATTTTCTAAGAGAAGGAGAGTTTTATTTTTTGACTGAAATGAGAGGGAGAGTTTCGTTTTTTTTTTTACTAGAAACGAGAGGGGGAGTTGAGAGCCAAAATTTTTAACATTTTTTTTTATTTTTATGTAACCCGGGTCTCAATTTTTTTTAATTTCACCGCCGCTAGTGGCCATTTAACTTCCGCGGACCAGCCGATTTTTTTTTTATTCTAACCGCTGCAAGTGACCATAAAACCACCGCAAAGTCAAGAATTTAAAGGCGGTTGACGGGACCGCCGCAGAAATCGCCGCTGATTTTGAACCGACGGCGGTTGATTTATAACCGCCGCATTATACCCGCCGCCGGTGGCCCTTTTCCTTGTAGTGGGAAATATTTATATTCCAATAGAATACTGAAATTTTTAAAATTTTAATAATATGTAAGAGATAAAATATATAGAAATTAAGAAAAAATATAAAATTTAACATTATATAGTTATATTTTTAAATTTAATTTTATGATACGATTAGTAAAATTAATTATTCATGAAAAATTATAAAATTAAAAGTAACCAAATTTGTATGGTAAAATAATGATGAATAGTGTTTGTCAAAAAATATTGATGAACAGTACTAATAATTGATATAAATAATAAATAAAAATAGATAAGTTATTTAAGGGAATATATTCATAATTTACACTGTGAAATTATTGTTTAATTTGACATGAGGTAATATCAATTGCTATAATAAAAACAATAACTAAAAAAATATAAAATTGAAAATGAAATTGATTTAGGCCAAAAAATTAATGATTCTTATATTGTCACATGACTTAGATAATATTTTGATTGAAAGAAAAATATCCTGATATGAGAATTAATTGATTGATATGCTTTAATTTATTACATTTTAAATTTGAATTTGATTTAATTTAAATATCGATTGAATGGTAAAAGTGCAGATATGAGTATTGATTGATTGATATATCTTAATTAATGAAATATCATGAATTAAAAAATAAATAAAAAATATTTGCATTTTGGCGGGAAAAAAATGAATATAGAAATGCCACGTGGCATGCACTACTAGAAAAATCAATTTTAGAGAGGGACAAAATCCCTCGCTAAACATACAAAAATCCGTTACAAACCACATTATCGATGGATTTTGTGACGGACATGAATTCGTAACTGAATTTGGCGTCACAAAAAGTGAGGAAAATCAAGAACCGTCGCAATTTGTGACAGAAAATCTCCCTCACAATTCCGTAATAATCCGTTACTAAAGAATAGACACAAATCAAAGAAAAAATGCATTTTTCGTCGCTAATAGTGAGAAATCTAATCCCTCTCTATTAGTGACGGATTCGTTTCCTCGCTATTTGTGACGAATTTGTTCCTTCACTAACAATGAAGGATCTAATCCCTCTATATTAGTGACGGATTACAAAAAAATAATAAAATATTATGACAGTTTTAACCAGCATAATATTCACTTTTTCCACTACAACGAAAACGGCATTTCACAATCTGAATCTTGCTTACAGAATATGGGGCACTACTGCTTAAATGCATTGATCTAATTCTTCCATAATCTTTTGAAGCAAACTGAGAAAGAAGAGGAAGAAGAAAAAGAAAAGGACAAAAAATTAAAGGAAATACTAGTAGATAACATGGAAAGTAAATAGATAACATGAAAAGGACAAAAATACAACTTCATCTATTTGATATTCGGTGCCAGAAAGCTCAACTAAATTCAATACACTAGGCCATAAAACATTGTAGTATAGAATGTTAAGCCAGAAATGAAACCCCCAATGTTAATGAAGGTTAATTTAATAACTAAAGCCCCTATTAGTTCCTAAAATGGAAAACCTCACAAACTAACATGCATTTCCAGATAAGCAAACATATAAACCAGCAGCATACTTCCCCCAAAACTTAGCCTAAAAACAAATCACTGGTAACATTCCAATACTTCCTATATCAACAACTGCTTATTACTGAGCTAATAAATTCAATAACTTTTTTTCTCTGTATTATGCTACAACCAAAAAAATAATCAAAATTAGAAAAAAGAGAAAAACCAAAAAAGTAAATGCATTATGTACAAAGCAGAAGATAATAAAGAAGAGGAAGAAGGTTTATCATGAGACCATTATCATTGCCACCTAATACTTCATTTCCTACTAAAATACAAGTGATTTTGGTTTGTGAAATGTATGGTTGAACATGCTGTTGAATCCAGCTTTGAGCCTTAGAAGGATCTCTCATACTTTGCAGTGCCATGGCTTTGCATAGATAAATCTGGAGAAAAAAAAAGAGTTTGAAATATCAGAATGTGTTGTTCATTTACAATTGTACCAATTAAAAATTAGGCTTTGAAGTTAAATGTAAGAGAGTCATCATACTCTCAAAAAAAATTGTAAAAACAGACAACACAAATTCAAACTCATTATATATTATATTGAGATTGGAGAATAGATACTCAAACTAATTGACAAAACAGAAAGCTAAATTAAGGGTTGATTACTCTCAGCATACATTGTAATTTATCTTTCATTTCATTCTATAAAGGAAGGTAAAAGGAATAGAATTTTCTGATCACAATATACAAGTAGGCTCGAATGTTCCATTACCAAGAAAACAGAAACATGAACAGAATAAGATTACTCGACAACACAAAAGCTGTTTTTTTCTTGGTTTTTCCAAATTCTAATTCATTAACTTTCTGTGGAATGAAATGGAATCATCCCAACAAAAAGTTCATCATCCCAACAGAAAAAGAAGCAAATGGCTAATACAAAGATAGCAGCCATAAGAGATGACACTATCTGCCACAATCATATCCAAATTGGCAAAAACTATAAAAGGCTTACTCCATATCATAAACTGGAAAGCTTAGAACGAAAAGAGAAATGCAATTCTAATGAATGCTCACCAATTCTATCCTCAGAAATCCTATTCCTAGAATCATTGTCCAACCATAGGCTCCAAATGGATCAAAACCAATGCATGACCAGGACATGTAAAAACATACATGAACAAAAACAACACTCTCTGTAAGACAGTATATACTCTTAAAGTGCAATCGAACATACTTAACATCATTAACAATCAACATGGCCTGATTATCAATAAATAAATCAGACATCAAACATCACAGTGGTAGGATTTGAGATTAAAACTAAATCTAAGTTAGGGTTTCAATAAAAATTGGGGAAAAATCAAAATCTGAGAAAGAAAAGGAAGAAGCTCACCATGGAAAAGGAAGGAGAAGGAGTGGCCGCGGGTTCAAACTCCAGCGCGGCGGAGGCAATTTCCGTAGCGGCAGAGCTCCGGCGAGTTGCTCTGTTTTCGGTTCTTCTTTGTAGGTTATGTTGCGGACGTCATGGGGATCCCGAAAATTAAGGTAGTTTTCTGCTTGAAGGTCTCAGGTGGCCAGAAAGGGAAAGGGAAGGGAAGGTGGCGGATTTGGGGTTTTCAAATCTACTTCGTTTTGCGCAAAGCTTGAGTGGGTTTTATAGAGAACGATGAAATGAGAAAGATGGTGGTGGTGGTTCTTTGATTCGCGGCCGGAAAACATCATGGAAGGTAAGGCCCGATTTCGGATTCTCCCCAAACGAAAATCTAAACAGATATGGAGGAAGAGGAGAATGAGAGAAGTAAGAATCACTACAACAGAAAGTTTGAAAAATGGCACCACTTTAAATAGCGCTGGCTAAAAGAAAAGCTAATTGACTTTAAACAGCGCTTCTTTGAAGAAGCGCTGCTAAATATCCAGTTCGTGAATAGACAACGTTTGCTTCAATAAGTGCTGTCTTTTATTCAACCTTCGCCAGTGCTTTCTTAAGAAAGCGCTGTCTTTTATCCTAATCACCAGCGCTTTCCTAAGAAAGCGCTGTCTATTTCAAAACGTATATGACAAAATGCGTGCCCTAAGTAGTATACCTCTGTTTCATCATTCTCGTTTGCTCTTTCTCTTTCACACTGTTTGCACCATTTTTGCTCGTCGTTCCTGCTCACCGTTTCTCACGCTGCCGTTTCTGTTCGCCGTTCTGCCGTACAGCTCCTCTTTTTATAGAAAAGCTCTTGCATGCCGTTTCTGCTCTCTCTTTCTCATGCTGCCGTTCTACTTGCCATTCTCGATTCTACTCTCGTTTCTCGCGTCCTCTACTCATAACCCAGCAAGGTTTAGGTCTCAGTTTTGTTTCACAGCCCATTCTCTCTTTCTCACGTTGCTCGCGACCACCACCACCTCTTGGTCATATATATTTGTTTTGTTTCACCGCCCACTATCTCAGTTTTTTTTCATTTTCTTATATATATATTTGTTTCATTTAGAGATTGAGCAATTTTGATTCAGTGACAGAATCCCTCAAACAACATTCACCAGACCAGCAGCTGAATCATTCACGTTAGTTCACAGAAGAAAAGAAAACCTTGCTTCAGGGTAACAAGGTAACAAATAATACTCTTCCAAGCTTATCTTATATGTAGAGAGTGTGCCTGAAATACATCAAATACTTTTTTTACAAAGAAGATGGGTAATTTATTTGAAACGAAACATGGGTTTTCATTATTTTTTCCATGGTGAGAAATTGGTAATCTGAAGAATTTTGTAACTAGAGGGTCTCCACAATTCCTTTCTGGTTGTGTTGCATTAGTTTATTTTATTTGTATGATGAAGGGTGGTGTATAATAGGGATGTTGTATAGGTGATGCAAATTGCAAATTGCATATGTAATTGAATACGAACTGTGAATTGTGGCTTGACGGCATAACATTAGTTATAGCCCGATGCATTAGATAATTAAATTTTGACTATATATGTTTAGATCACAATTGGAAGTGGAAAATTATTGAGAATACAAATAGGTCATGTCAAAATATTGAGAAAATATGTACAAAGTTTTGAAAAGAAGTTTTGAATATGTTTTGTTGTGATGTTGTATTACTTAACAAGACTAACTAATATGATGTTATATTACTCAAGGATTTACTTAGTTTTTTTAAAGGTTGAGTTAGAATGGATCGAAAGTGGATGTCTGCTAATCGTTTGTCAAAGGAATATAAGGATGGAGTGCAAGAGTTTATTAAGTTTGTAGTTAGGCATACAACAAACTATAGTAGAATCATATGTCCTTGTTTAAGTTGTTGTTATGTAGACAAAGTTGGTGTTAAGGAATTGGAATGACATTTAGTGAGCAATGGGTTTGATCAAAGTTATACCTATTGGACAAAGCACGGTGAGACAAGAGGTGAATCTTCTAATACCATGGGGAATAATGGGAGATATGCGTCAGATGACACCGCTACAAATACATATGATGGCAACCGCTTTGAAGAGATGGAAAATGCGGTTGAAGAAGATCTTCGTGATTGTCCTCAAATGTTTGAGAAGTTGATAAGTGATGCAGAGAAGCTGTTGTATGAGGGTTGTACGAAATTCACGAGATTGTCGGCAATGCAAAAGCTGTATAACTTGAAATCGGGCAATGGATGGACTGATAAGAGCTTTACAGAATTACTTACCTTTTTGAAGGATATGTTGCCGGCTGATAATGTGCTTCCTAGCCGGACATACGAGGCTAAACAAATGTTACACTCTATTGGCATGTGTTATGAGATGATACACGCTTGTCCTAATGATTACATTTTATTTCGAAAAGAATATGCATCGTTAAAGTCATGTCCTAAATTTAAAGCATCACGGTATAAGAAGAAAGAATCGGCTCCAAAGAAGGTTAAGTGGTATTTCCCCATAATTTCCAGATTCAGGCGCATGTACCGTAGTTTAGAAGATGCAAAACACTTGACATGACATGAGGATGAAAGGATTAAGGATGGCATGCTGCGGCACCCGACAGACTCTCCTCAATGGAGGAAAATTGATATTGAGTATCCTGATTTTGGGAAAGAACCTAGAAACCTAAGACTTGTATTGTCTACTGATGGATTTAACCCGCATGGTGTTCAGAGTAACTCTCATAGTACATGACCTGTGATTTTGGTGATTTATAACCTACCTCCATGGCTATGCATGAAGCGCAAATATATGATGTTGTCTATGTTAATTTCTGGCCCCAAAAAACCAGGAAATGATATAGACATATTCTTGGCTCCTTTAATTGAAGACTTGAAGCAAATGTGGGAGACGGGTGTAGAGGTGTATGATGGGTATACAGAAGAAAGTTTCACCTTGAAGAATGGTACATGGCATATGGTAATTTGTCAGGATATAGTATCAAAGGCCAGTGTGTATGCCCTATATGTGAAGATGGTACAGATTGGATGTGGTTGGAACATGGTAAGAAGAATGTCTTCCATGGGCATCGTAGGTTTTTTCCTCAAAAGCATCATTATCGGTCATGGAGGAAGAGTACTGAATTCGGGAAGCCCTTTGCGGGAGAGCTTGTCATGCGAGGGTGGAAGAAAAGGTCGATTTTCTTTGAGCTTCCATATTGGAGTTCATTATACGTGAGACATTTTATTGATGTGATGCATGTTGAAAAATATCTTTGATAGTGTCATCGGTACCTTACTCAATGTGCCCGAGAAGACTAAAGATGGCATCAATACAAGGCGGGACTTGGTTAGTGTGGGATTGAGACGAGAATTGGGACCGATAAAGAAGGGGAAACAATGTACATATCTACCTCCGGCCGCTCATACTTTGTCTAGAAAAGAGAAAACAATTCTTTGTAAATTTCTTCACGGAGTTAAGGTTCCAGAGGGGTTATTCTTCAAACATTATGAACCTCGTATCAATGAGAGATCTCAAGTTAACACTATGCTAGATTGTTTAAAAAATGGCACCACTTTAAACAACGCTTCCCAATAAAACGCTGTTGAAAAATTGGGGGGTCAACCTTCACTAGCACTTGTTTAAGGAAGCACTAGCGAATAAATGGGCGGAAAGACCTTTAATAGCGTTTCCTTAAGAAAGCATTGGTGAAGATTGATCTTAAGTAATAGATGGCGCTTCCTTTGGAAGCACTATCTATTCTCAAGTCTCAACCCTAAATATCAGTTGACGCTTTATTTTTTTCCCCTCTTTGTCGCGCATCATCTTTCTCTCTTCCTCGTCTCTGCCTTCCTCGTCTCTGCTCGCGGCCGAGCTCCTCCTCCCTCTTTGTCGCGCATCCATCAGAGCCTCGATGAAGCTCTTCCTCTCCATGAAAGACGGCCACCGCGTGACCATTGAAGTCTCCCAGCGACCTCTCCGTGAAACGAACATCACTGTTACTGCGAGTACCTCCGCCACCGGCCCACCATCAATCGTGGACCACCGTGTGCGCGCTTGAGAGCCATGGGGAATCAACGAAACATCACCACATACTTCAGCAGCCCGCTATGCCAAAGTGATTTCTATCCCCTTGTCGCGATTCTGACGCCCCCAAAACCCTAGGTCCCTACCACAATACAAGTACATCATTTGGCCACTTTGCTTTTGGTTATTTTCATTTCTATTTGTTTCTATTTATGTTGTTGGACCAGGATTTATGCTATTGGTTATTTTCGTTTCTATTTGTTTCTTCGGTTCCTATTTTTTCTTAGTTGATTATATATTCAATGATCATGCTTAATTTAATGATATTAGGTATTTGTTAATGCAAGACTGCATGTGTCTGGTGGGGCTCTTGGTGCAGGACGGATGGTTGAAGACTCATCAAGTGTTGCAGGTAACTCAATCATGGTGTTACTTAATTTTTTTTCTGTTTGTTGACTGGTGCTCTGAATTTCTTTGTTACTATCTGGATTACATGTAATATAAATGAGCTATTGATTTTTATGCCCTAACTCAATCTTCTTCCCCCACTTTTGCGCGCGCGTGTGTGTATACATTTTTCATTCTTTGAGAGAAGAATGGTTTTTATTTCTGAAATATAGGAACATAAATTCTTGTTGGCCCCCAAAAAAAAACAATTCTTTTGGTGCCATAACTAATTTACCAATGGTTACTTTCTTATATTAACTTAGTTGCATGTGGAGGCAATGTTTAGTGTTATTCTAATTGATGCTGTATTTTGGAATTTTCCCTGTTTGTAGTACTGGACACTGTTGCTGGTGTTTGGTGTAATACAAAATCTGTTGTTACCAGTCAAGAACTGGTAGATACAGTGCTGATGCAACTGGTGGAGATGCCGCAGCTGAGTTGATTCAGCGTTGTAGGCATGCAACTGCTACTGTTGGTGACCTAATTTTTATTTATGGTGGTTTACGTGGGGGTAAGTCATAAATATAAATATTTGTAGGTTCATCTTACTGGTTCCTATTGCTCCATATCTTGTGATATTATCAATCTAGTTATGGCTATTCGGATAATTACTTTATGCTCCTTCCAATACAGCTTGAAATTCTATTTTTTTATCATTGATTTACATGTTCTGTTCACTTGTTAATTTTGGTGGAATTTGTTTCCCTTTTTTTTTGGTTTTGGGTGGACTTGAAGTGATAGGGACTGTTAGAATATATTTCATATATTCTTATAGGGACATTTGAATCTTGGCTGTGATTTTTGTATTTAATTATTTAGACTTGTGCAAATTGTAGAATGTGTTTGATGCCCGTCATTAATACAAATATTCTTAAGTAATGCTACGAGTTTCAGGAGATAAAAACTGAATATGGAGTGACTCAATTAGTATGGATGGCATTGGCTCTGATGCTTCTGAGCAGATGCATGTTTAGCAAGATGCTTTAAGTATAAAAAAAGCAAGATGCTTTAAGGAACAATAACATTTACCAGAACAAATCTAGTCTCGTATGATAAACTTAGGCTCTACCAGTCATCTAGGTCATTGACTGCTATGACATTGAATGAACAATCATGAGAGGAAATTCCATTTAACCGAGTTGCAAAATACCTCTCAGAAAGAAATTATTCTATTGATTTTCTAGGATGACAGATTTACAATATTAATTGAGCAAGATTTCTTTCATCCGTTTTTTTAAGAACAACCAAGGTCTGTTTTTCTTTTTGATCAAGTGTATCACATTTTTCTCTCCCTATTATTGTTCATAAAAAATGGCTAGTTAATCCCTGTTCATCTTGCAATCTAAAATGCTTGGTTTCATCTGAAGTGTTTACCTAGTTGTATGTTGTAGATTCTTTGTAAATAATCATTTTGGGATTTCATGCTGTGATCTAGCCAATTCATCACTACAACAGCTGGACTGGCCTGAATGTATTGTGTTTATGCTACAGGAGTCTTGTTAGATGACCTACTTGTTGTTGAAGATCTTGCTGCTGCTGAAACAACTGTTGTTGCTTCATATCTTTGCAGCCAAATCTAATGTACAAGCGTGACGCTTGCCTGGATGATATGATCGATGATAGGACAAGGCAAACAATGATGAAGGCTGCTGGCGATGATTACATTGTATTGGGAAATCAGGTTGCACCTCCAATGAATGGTGACATTTATAATCGACATCGCATACTAAAAAGCCATGCTTCAGGGACCTCGGTAAGGAAAACAGCTCCATTATCATTGTGCAAAGTATTTAAAGTTACTTCTTTGGATTCATTCATCTGAAGTACTTTGAACAAACAAACTACCAAAGGAGTTGAGTATCTGGTTGAAGCATCTACTGCTGAAGCCGAAGCTATCTCGATGCCGCCTGCCGCTGCGAAGGCACGTCAAGAGAATGGAGAAGTGGAATTGCCTGACAGAGACCGTGGGGCTGAGGCTACCCCAAGCAGGAAACACACATTTTCCTTAGTTAAGCCTGATTCTGTAGGTTCAAATAACATTGCTTCTGGTGGAGTTCGACTGCATCACAGAGCTGTGAGTGGTACATTTTAATTACCAGGAAACATTATGCTGTGTATAAATTTCCATAAAATATTTTAGTGCAAGAAATAATTTGGTATTGAATTTTCTACAGGTAGTTGTCACTGCAGAGACTGGAGGAGCATTAGGTGGCATGGTTAGACAACTTTCAATTGAGCAATTTGAAAATGAAAATGCCTTCTATTATGTTTTGTAGTTATTACTATATTCTGTTGGAACCTAAACGATTGAGAAGTTTAGACCCTCATTAATTTTGATGATAACAAAGTATTTGCAAGTGAATAATTTATCTTCTAATAAGTCTTGAAGTGTGCAGGAATTGAAATCATTTATGATTTATAACTCACTCAAGCAAGAAGAAGTATTTCACAAGAAATTGAATACATTCCATGTGTGTCTGCATCCGTTCATTCCAGCGTTTTGTTTGTAGCAAGCGTCCGGTAGTGCTATCTTATGACACGTGGTTACTTAATTGCAGCGAGCGTCTGTTGTATTTTCTGAGCAAACATTTGGTCTTTTAAATGAAGCATGTGATGATCACGTTTATGCTCTTTTACCTCAGCTTTTCTGTAACTGAATTCGAATTTGATTTTGTGCGCTCAATTTTATGTACGAGGAATCAAAGGTGGCACCTTTAGAATAAGACAAACTCATACAAGGCAACTGTGTGAAAAGCAGATAGTACAATAACGAAAAAATATACTATTCTAATATTCTCTGGAAAGGAAGAAAATGACAGAATTTCAAATTATCTCACCCAATAATTTGGAGCTGAAATATCTGCAATGGTAATATCCTCAAGGTATTCTATCATACCTCAAGCCTCTCATTGAAGAAGGTTGCTAGAAACTACATTCTGAAAAAGCTATTACTCAAGTGAGCAATCAAGTTTCATGCCAAGTTTAAGCGTTACATGAAGATATTAAAAGGGTATGTGAAAAATCGATCACGGCCAGAGGGTTGTATTGTTGAGCGGTACACAGTCGAAGAAGCTGTTGAATTCTGTTTCGACTACCTATCTAATGGTGGATATTCCATACGGTTGCCAAAGTCTCGTTACACAGGAGGAAGCAAAGGAAAAAGGATTACTGGATGTTAAATATTGACTATATCAAGGAACCAGATGGAGCAAGCACACTTATATGTTTTAGACAATGCCGATGAGGTTGAATCGTATGTTGTAAAACACAATAAAATGCTCAAGAGTATGCACCTAAATAAGAATCAAAATTGGTTAACAAGATAACACAATCGGTGTTTTATAACATGGCTAAGAGATCACATTTCTGCAGATCCTATCTTGGTTTCAGAAAGACTCAGATGGTTAGCGAGGGGTCCAAGTATATATGTTATCTCTTACACCGGTTATTTGATTAACGGGTACTGTAACGACCCGTTTCCGGACCGCTACCGAGCTCAATATACCGAGCTCGAGTTACCGAGCTCAACACACCAAGCTCAACATAAACCTGTATGAGATGTGTTTTAAAAACAAAACTCTTGTGCCTTTTAAAAATACGATATATATTTTTTTTTATAAAACCAACTCGTGCACATCAGAGTAATTACAGCTTTTCGAAACATGGTGCAACTAAGACACAAGACTTAAATTCTAATAAAACATATATGCATAACATACATATATATATCACTCGAAATAATAATGTATACAAAATACAAAGTAGCAATGTATAAAGAAAATACACCTAAGGTCTGACGACTTCAAAAGAGCAATCATACCCTGGGGGTACTTCCAGCGAACTCCCACGCATTTGCTCCAAAAGTAAGACCACCAGTCTACCTGAAACAACAAAACAACAGCACTTGGCTGGTCACGACATACTACTCCAAAAGAAAACAAGGTACAGTCATCAAAAGAAATACGTCGAACAAACAATCAATCACGACAAGTACAGGTCGTCACTCGGGTCCTCGTCGAGCTCCTCCTCGGCATCATCTACTGTCGAGTTCCCTGCGCCCTCGACATCGCCTGGGTGACCGTCATGGATTGAAGGCACCACGGGAAAGGGTCAACTTCTCAACAATTTAAGATAAGCTCGACATAAAGGATATAAGCAAACAGCAATAATATATCTCAATCACCACACGTGACTCGACCATCTCACTCTAGACTCGACACAACTCTTATTCCGGAATATCGTCAGCAGGTCCATCCCCAAACTGACGTAATAGGTAAACGGCAGGGCCAACCCCAAACCGATACCATGCATTAATCAGCAGGTCCAACCCCAAACTGATAATGCGACGCCTAGCCAATCCACCATAAACAAAAAGGGGACCTAGCACCCTCAGTTATCTGGGTCCGGCTCAAAAACGTCATACGACTCCCTAGCTCTCTCACTCGATGATTAGCTCGCCGCATGTCAAAGAGTAACACAACTTACTTGATCACATATCAAATAAAGAGAGCATGCTTAACATGAAGAAAACACAATTCGACATTTAAGCAATAAAACATTCTGCATGAAGAAACGCAATTCGACAGCAATACACCATTCACAACATATATTCAATCACATATCAAATACATGCAAAACTCAATCATATTACAACATTCCAATCTCGACACCAATCAAGGAGTCCATACATAAATATAACAATAAAAATAAAGTCTTAGAGATATCTAGGAGTTGCCCTTACCGAACTCCAAGTTAATGCTGCTCGACAACGACTTCTCTTACTCGATCTCGACACGGTTGTCTTCAACGAGCTCGACAACGACTTCGACACGTAATGTCCTCAATCGACCTCGACACGTACGCTTCTCAGTCGACCTCGACACGTACAGTTTTCGATCTGGATTCCGCTGCTTCCACGTCCTTGGATTCGCTTTCCCGTACACCTCGATTCGGAAATCACACGATCTCGGGAATCAGACTTCCTAAAACAAACATAACTCAGTTCGATCTATGGGTTCTAATACACTTAGCTCTCATCCCAAACTTAACCACAACCCAGAAAATATAAAACTCAAGAACTTGAAATATATTTTTCCTCTAACACAAAGTTAGGGTTTTCGATCAAAAGTTCATGAAAAAGGTTATCTGATGCTTCAACAGATAGATCGACAACAACAACAACCAGAAGCAACAAACGAAAAACAAGAAATCGAAATAGACCGAAAATGAAGAGTTTCTGGGCACTGCCGATTGCAGAAAAACAGGGGAAGAAAATTTGTTTTACAAGCCCAATTAATCGGTTAGAAAGATAGGTAATATCGTGAAGAAGAAAACCCATCAGTTTGACATGATTTTGGAAGCATAAAACTGGCTAAAAATGGAAGGAAAAGTAGCGCTAAACAGTAGCACAGAGGAAAAGAAAAATCTGTTCTTCATACCTCAATGGTGATGGTCGAGCAGGCGAGATATGGGTCGAGAAGATGATGATGAACAAGATTGATGAAGAAAATTTGTGCAGAATCTCGATGGAACTCACGGTTTCGTCGATGGAAGTTCTGGAGAAAACAACGAAACTCAGAGCAGAAGGAAGGAAGAAGAAAGAAGAAAAGAGAAAGAATGAGTGTTTGAGGGAAAACTGATCGTGAATACACCGTGAGAGAAGGCGGTATAATCGTAACTTCAGCTATAAGATGCCAATCCCATCAATCATCTACCCGCCTAATCGTTCCTCTCATAATTACTCCCTACTCGCCGGTCAACGGTCTAGACACCACGGCGAACGGCAAGCCGACAAAATAATTATTACAAACAATATAATAATAGCGCTGAATAACGTTCGAAAGAATACGAGGTATCATCTCGACACGATGTCGACAAGAGTGCTCGTGCAAGCGCACAAGGTTCTAACACGAGTTCGTGAACGCGGCCTCCTCAGCTCGACATGCGTCCTCATCAGCTCGGTACGCGACTTCATCAACTCGACACGCGATCTCCTCAGTTCAGCAGCTAGTGCACGCGGTCTCCTCAGCTCGGCAAATGACCTCGGCAAACGATCTTGGCACGGAATCTCGACACATGATCTCGACGCGAGGTCTCGACACAAGATCTCGACGCGAGGTCTCGATACGTCGTCCTAAGACGATGTCGATCTCGTCCTCAGGTGTTACAATCTCTCCCTCTAAAAAAATTTCTTCCTCGAAATTGCAAATAAGATTCTCACCTCGGAAAAGTTCAGGGTACTGAGTCTTCATCTTCTCCTCCAGCTCCCAAGTCGCATCTCCCGTCTTCTGATCCCACACAACCTTGACGAGTTGAATCTCTTTGTTCCAGAATCGCTTGGCTTTCCGATCAACGATCCTTCCGGCAATGCTTGAAAGATAGGTCGCCCTTCGGTTGAATCACATCCGGTTCGATGACATGAGAGGGTCGGAAACATACTTCCGCAATTGTGAGGCGTGGAAGACGTCGTGGATGTTCGACAAGAATGGTGGCAAGGCAATCGATATGCCCTTTGGACCAATACGACGAAGAATCTGGTAAGGTCCAATAAATTTAGGGTAAGTTTCTTGGATTTGATCGCTCGACCAACTCGTAGTGGGGGTGACTCTAAGAAATACATGTTCTCCTTCCTCGAACTCGAGTGGTCGACGCCGTTGGTCCGCATAACTCTTACGTCGACTTTGAGATGTTCGCATCCGATCTACGATCAAACGGATCTTCTCGGTAGTCCGCTGGATCATATCTGGTCCTACGACGCTCGCCGCCGCCCTGGTACCAACAAAGAGGCCTCTGACATTTCCGCCCATCCAGCGCTTCAAAAGGTGCCATTCCAATGCTCGCATGGAAGCTGTTATTGTAGGTGAACTCCACCAATGGTAAGACGTCGTCCCAACTTCCTCGGTGATCTAACGTACAAGCTCGCAACAAATCTTCAAGTGATTGGATCGTTCTCTAAGTCGGCCGTCGGTCACGAGGATGATATGCCGAGCTAAGCTCGAGCTCGGTTCCCATCGCTCCTTGCAATTCCCTCCAGAAATGAGACGTGAACTTCGGATCTCGGTCCGACACGATCGAAGAGGGTATTCCATGAAGTCGTACTATCTCCGCGATGTAGATCTCGGTCAGCTTTTCCACGTTGTATGTCGACCTCACTGGTAAGAAATGAGCAGATTTGGTCAATCGGTCGACGATCACCCAAATCGAATCATTCTTCTTCTGCGTTTTCGGCAAACCTACAACGAAGTCCATGGAAATACTATCCCATTTCCAAACTGGTACGTCAAGCGATTGTAGCATTCCCGCAGGTCGTTGGTGCTCCACCTTCGCTTTCTGACACGTCAAACACGAAGCTACGTACTCGGCCACTTGCTTCTTCATTCCGGACCACCAAAAATGCTTCTTCAAGTCTTGATACATCTTCGTAACTCCTGGGTGAATACTAAAGTTGCTCTTATGCGCTTCGTTGAGAATCAACTTCCTCTGCTCGGATACGTTAGGTATGCACACTCGGCCATTGCACCTCAAGATGTCGTCCGCTCCGACCTTGAATTCTGTCGCCTTCCCTTGCGCTATCAACTGAATCTTCTCTTGCAGAAGCTCGTCATGAACTTGCTGGTCTCGGATCTCGACGAACAATCTGTTAGAAATGGCAAGCATACCAAATCTTAGCTTCCCCGGTGAAACTTTGACACTCAACTTCAAGTCTCGGAACTTCTCGAGCATCTCCAACTCCTTGATCATCAATACCGAGGTTAAAACGCTCTTCCTGCTCAATGCATCTGCTACTACGTTAGCCTTACCGGGATGGTATTCCAACGTAAAGTCGTAGTCCTTGAGAAATTGGCCCATCTGGCCGACGCATGTTGAGCTCTTTCTGGTCGAACAGTACTTCAAGCTCTTGTGATCGCCGAAAACAAGAAGAGTGCTCCCATAAAGGTAGTGCCTCCATATCTTCGCCAAGAAAAACTCTGCCGCCACTCCAAGTCGTGAGTAGGGTAGTTCCTCTCGTGAATCTTAAGTTGTCTTGAAGCATACGCGACCACCTTCCGATGTTGCATCAAAGACGCATCCCAATCCTGGTGTGACGCATCACAATACACCTCGAAAGGCTCTTGAGGTTGAGGCAAAATCAGACAGCGCCGTCGTCCAAAAGCTCCTTCGTTGAAAGCGGCTTCACATTCCTCGGTCCAGGCAAAAGGTTGATCCTTCCTCGTCAATCGTAAGAGGCGCGACAATCTTCGAGAAACCTTCAATGAATCTTCGGTAATAGCACGCTAAGCCGACAAAACTCCTGATCTCGTGAATCGCCTTCTTGCTATTCCCACGCTAACACCGCCTCAATCTTAGTTGGATCCACAGCTATCCCTTCTTTGGAAATCACGTGACCAAGAAAATTCACCTCTTCAAGCCAAAATTCACACTTCGACAGGTTGGCATAGAGTTGCTTATCTCGTAATATCTGCAGTACTCGACATAAGTGTTCTGCGTGCTCTTCTCGGTTCCTCGAGTAGATCAATATGTCGTCGATGAACACTACAACAAACTGATCCAAAAACGAATGGAAAATCCTGTTCATGTAGTCCATAAACACAGCTGGCGCATTCGTCACTCCAAACGGCATCACCAAGTACTCGTAGTGACCGTATCTAGTCCTGAAAGCTGTTTTGGCGACATCTTCCTCCTTCACGCGAATCTGGTGGTAGCCCGACTTCAAGTCTATCTTGGAAAAGATCGCCGCTCCACGAAGTTGATCCATCAAGTCGTCAATACGTGGTAACGGATAACGGTTCTTCACAGTAACCTTGTTGAGCTCGCGGTAGTCCACGCACAGCCTTGATCGTCCATCCTTCTTCTTAACCAACAACACTGGAGCTCCCCACGGTGACACACTCGGTCGTATGAATTGCTTTGACTCCAAGTGTTCGATCTGGGACTTCAGTTCTTTCATCTCGGCAGGAGACATCCTGTATGGCGCTTTGGAAATCGGTCCTGTTCCTGGAATCAGGTCGATGGAGAACTCGACCTCTGCCGTCTTGGTGGTAACCCTGGCACGTCTTCGGGAAAAACGTCCTCAAAGTCACACACCACTGGAACATTCTTCACTTCGATCTGCTGGGAAACTTCTGAACTAGCTAGATACATGTATTCCCTAGTTCCTTCTTTCAAAGAAACTCCAATACGTTCAGTAGAAAGATAATTGGAGACTCCCAGGGCTGGAAAAATTACGCTTTACGGCACACCAAAAAGGACATGGTGGTGTGACAACCAATCCATCCCGAGGATGACATCTAAGCCCTTAAGAGGCAAACAAACCAAATTGACCACAAACTTTCTACTCTAAATAATCACTACACAATTAAGACATGCGGTGTTTGTGACTAAGGTTTTAGCATTTGGGTTGTAACTACTAATTTAAATGGTAAAGCGATCCGCAGTCAAGTTCAAATGGTTCACACAATCGGAAGAAATAAAGGAATGGGTTGCACCGAATAAAAAGAACGGATAAGGATTTACCCTCGATCTCACATTCACCTTGGATAAGATCTTCACTCGTTCGCTTCCTCGCCACTCATGCGAAAAACTCGCCTTTAGCCACTTGACGCTTCCCTTTGGCCTTTGCATAAGCATCGTCGGTTCGACTTTGGGTGTAGGACAATCCTTGGCAAAATGCCCTGGCTTCTGATTGTAGCACACCCTCCTTCCGAGTACGATTATTGGCGTAATGTCCCGTCTTTCCACAACGGAAACAAGTCACCTCGACACCGGTCCGTCCTCCGCTTCGGTACTGGGTCATCGGACGACATCGCCCCTGTTGTCGTTCCCCGAGGTTTGGCCAGACGGCTTCTTCTGCGGTTGTTTCCCTTTCTGTGCAAATCTCTGCCCCGCACTCTGGGGTCTCACCGGTCCGCCCACAATAATCTTCTTCTTGTGGCTTCTTACTCCTTCTACCTCGACACATCGATCAATCAGCTCTTGGAGATTTCTGATCCTCAGTGACACCACTGACTTCTGAATGTCGAATCTCAATCCCCGTTGGAATCTCTCACTCAACCATCTCTGGTCAACTCGATCACGAAATGGACTGAAATACCTCGCCAACGACTCGAACTTGGCCGCATACTCGGACACTGTCGAGTTGCCTTGCTGCAATTGAAGAAATTCCTGCTCCTTCTCGGCTCGTGCAAGATCACGGGAAGTACTTGTCCAAGAACCTTTCACGAAAAAGTTCCCAGGTCATCTCGCGACGCTACGCTATAAACGCTTTGCTTCACTCCTCCACCAATACTCTGCGTCTCTAGCGGTAAGTAGGTGGCATAGTCGACCTTCACGTTGTCCGCAATGAAGTGCCTCAAAGATCTTCTCGATCTCTTGCATCCAAAGATCGGCTTTATCCGGATTTGGCTCACCATAGAACTTGATTGGATCATGCTTCGAAGTCCGCCAATCCTCTAACTTCAAAGATTTCGCTTTCGCTGTCGCTGCCGTAAGTTCTGCTGAGTTAACGCCGTCTGTTGAGCCATCGCGTTAGCTGTTGAGTTGCGGCGGTGATTGTTGAGCCATGGCTGCCGCCATCTCGGTCATAGCTTGAATTGCTCGTTCCATGTCGGCGTTCTCGGTTGCGGTGTCGTATTCCTACGAGGTGGCATTAGATTCCACAAAGTTCAAAACCTGTCGAGAATCTCACAACAAGGATGTGTTAAAACACACCGCTTCAATCAAGAAACAGTTCAAACAATTTCTCAAGCAATAAGTGCTTCACTTAATCAAACAAAGAATCAACATATACAACTAAGTACCCAACACATAACCCACCACGGTGACCGGTCAAATCTCCTATGCACGGCTCGGTCGAATCAAGCGCTCGATACCAACAATGTAACGACCCGTTTAGGACCGCTACCGAAGCTCAATATACCGAGCTCGAGTTACCGAGCTCAACACACCAAGCTCAACATAAACGCTGTATGAGATGTGTTTTAAAAACAAAACTCTTGTGCCTTTTAAAAATACGATATATTTTTTTATAAAACCAACTCGTGCACATCGAGTAATTCTGACTTTTGAAACATGGTGCAACTAAGACACAAGACTTAAATTCTAATAAAACATACATGCATAACATACATATATATATCACTCGAAATAATAATGTATACAAAATACAAAGTAGCAAATGTATAAAGAAAATACAGCCAAGGGATGACGACTTCAAAAGCAATCATACCCTGGGGTACTTAAGCGAACTCCCACGCAGGTTTGCTCCAAAAGTAAGACCACCAGTCTACCTGAAACAACAAAACAACACCGCCTAAACTGGTCACGACATACTACTCCAAAAGAAAACAAGATGCAGTCATCAAAAGAAATACGTCGAACAAACAATCAATCACGACAAATGCAGTGCGTCACTCGGGTCCTCGTCGAGCTCCTCCTCGGCATCATCTCTTGTCGAAGTTCCTGCGCCCTCGACATCGCCTGGGTGACCGTCATGGATTGAAGGCACCACGGGAAAGCGGTCAACTTCTCAACAATTTAAGATAAGCTCGACATAAAGGATATAAGCAAGCAAAGAATAATATATCTCAATCACCACACGTGACTCGACCATCTCACTCTAGACTCGACACAACTCTTATTAGAATATCGTCGGCGGTCCATCCCCAAACCGACGTAATAGGTAAACGGCAGTCCAACCCCAAACCGATACCATGCATTAATCGGCAGGTCCAACCCCAGCCCGATAATGCGACGCCTAGCCAATCCACCATAAACAAAAAGGGGACCTAGCACCCTCGATTATCCGGGTCCGGCTCAAAAGCGTCATACGACTCCTAGCTCTCTCACTCGATGATTAGCTCGCCGCATGTCAAAGAGTAACACAACTTACTTGATCACATATCAAATAAAGAGAGCATGCTTAACATGAAGAAAACACAATTCGACATTTAAGCAATAATACATTCTGCATGAAGAAACGCAATTCGACAGCAATACACCATTCACAACATATATTCAATCACATATCAAATACATGCAAAACTCAATCATATTACAACATTCCAATCTCGACACCAATCAAGGAGTCCATACATAAATATAACAATAAAAATAAAGTCTTAGAGATATCTAGGAGTTGCCCTTACCGAACTCCAAGTTAATGCTGCTCGACAACGACTTCTCTTACTCGATCTCGACACGGTTGTCTTCAACGAGCTCGACAACGACTTCGACACGCGTAATGTCCTCAATCGACCTCGACACGTACGCTTCTCAGTCGACCTCGACACGCGTCTGATTTTCGATCTGGATTCATTGCTTCCACGTCCTTGGATTCGCTTTCCGTACACCTCGATTCGAAATCACACGATCTCGGAATCGGACTTCCTAAAACAAACATAACTCGATTCGATCTATGGGTTCTAATACACTTAGCTCTCATCCCAAACTTAACCACAACCCGTAAAAATATAAAACTCAAGAACTTGAAATATATTTTTCCTCTAACACAAAGTTAGGGTTTCGATCAAAAGTTCATGAAAAAGGTTATCCGATGCTTCAACAGATAGATCGACAACAACAACAACCAGAAGCAACAAGCGAAAAACAAGAAATCGAAATAGACCGAAAATGAAGAGTTTACGGCACGCCGATTGCGTAAAAACAGAGGAAGAAAATTTGTTTTACAAGCCCAATTAATCGGTTAGAAAGATAGGTAATATCGTGAAGAAGAAAACCCATCAGTTTGACATGATTTTGGAAGCATAAAACTGGCTAAAAATGGAAGGAAAAGTAGCGCTAAACAGTAGCACAGAGGAAAAGAAAAATCTGTTCTTCATACCTCAATGGTGATGGTCGAGCAGGCGAGATATGGGTCGAGAAGATGATGATGAACAAGATTGATGAAGAAAATTTGTGCAGAATCTCGATGGAACTCACGGTTTCGTCGATGGAAGTTCTGGAGAAAACAACGAAACTCAGAGCAGAAGGAAGGAAGAAGAAAGAAGAAAAGAGAAAGAATGAGTGTTTGAGGGAAAACTGATCGTGAATACAGCTGGTGAGAGAAGGGTATAATCGTAACTTCAGCTATAAGATGCCAATCCCATCAATCATCTACCCGTCTAATCGTTCCTCTCATAATTACTCCCTACTCTGTCGGTCAACGGTCTAGACACACGACGAGAACGGCAAGCCGACAAAATAATTATTACAAACAATATAATAATAGCGCTGAATAACGTTCGAAAGAATACGAGGTATCATCTCGACACGATGTCGACAAGAGTGCTCGTGCAAGCGCACAAGGTTCTAACACGAGTTCGTGAACGCGGCCTCCTCAGCTCGACATGCGTCCTCATCAGCTCGGTACGCGACTTCATCAACTCGACACGCGATCTCCTCAGTTCAGCAGCTAGTGCACGCGGTCTCCTCAGCTCGGCAAATGACCTCGGCAAACGATCTTGGCACGGAATCTCGACACATGATCTCGACGCGAGGTCTCGACACAAGATCTCGACGCGAGGTCTCGATACGTCGTCCTAAGACGATGTCGATCTCGTCCTCAGGTGTTACAGGTACACATTCAATACAATAGAATATGATGATTAAAGTAAAATGCAAAATAGTGGGGTCTCTCTTGTTTCTCAAGCTAGCATATCTCAAGTGCCAACGACAGAAATCCCATATATGCGAACATGTCATACTTTGGGGTCGTTGAACACATATGGGGGTTGGATTATGCTATGTTTCGGGTGCCTGTGTTCCAATGTAAGTGGGTTGACAATAATTGCGGTGTAGAAACGGATGATTTGAGGTTCATGAAGGTGAATTTCAGTAAGTTGGGATATAAAGATGAGCCTTTTATTTTAGCATCGCAAGCTCGACAAGTGTATTATGTCACCGGTCCTACCGATATGAATTAGTTCATTGTTTTGTTGACTAACAAAAAAATTGGTTATGGGATTGAAGATCAAGCAAATGAAGTTGCTGATATTGAGGATGACCCTTTCTTTGTGATACGATCAATGTTTGCTGAGGAAAGTACATCAAGAGAGGATGATACATATATTAGACATGATCATAAAGAGGGACTTTGGATCAGTCGGAGGAGAAAAAAAAGGAAAAGAAGTTGCATGTATGTAGATTGTGTTTTTTTAGTTACTTGATAAATGACTATGAATTTTACTTGTGTGTCTAATTACTTGTGTGTCTAATTTTTTTTTGCAGATAGCTAAATAGCTTCTTCCAGACCGACTGTGAAGAAGAATATCTTCCGAGCCAGAGATAGCGCCAGAGATAGTTGCATTCTTAAGTGACAAAGGTAATAAATCAAATTACTTCAAAGTTGCTATTTGACATGAATTTCTATGTTAGCACATTCCTTATACTATAGATTGAGATTTTTCTTTGCAAAAACATCTCAGGTTCATCATTAAAGGGTTTCTTGCACCAGAGTTAGGGCTTCAAACTCTTTATTAGCTTTCTCTCATTATTAGCTTGATAAAGGTTAGGTCTCTTTTCCTTTCAAAAAATAAAAATAAAAATGGTTAGGTCTCTTTATTTGGTTCTGTTCTTTATATGTTTCCTTGTTTGTGTAGGTTTAAGCCTGCTACTCTGGTTGTCTCTTCTGAACTTCCTCTGGGATTGTGTTGAAACTCCGATCCTATCCTAATGCTTGCACTTGGATATCTGGTTTCTCGCATTTTTCATTTCAGCAAGTTATCAAAGATGATGATAAAAAGCTGAATGGGCTGATAAGAAGGTTTGGTAAACCGACTTATAATGTCGTGGTGACAGCCTTAAAAGAGAGAAATGAATACAATCCAAGTGAGGGGTATGTACCTTCACCCACTCAGATTGTATTCATTTCTCTCTTTTAAGGCTGCCACCATGGCATTATAAGCCAGTTTACCAAACCTTCTTATCAGCCCATTCAGCTTTTTATCATCATCTTTGATAACTTGCGGAAATGAAAAATACGTGAAACTAGATATCCAAGTGCAAGCAGTAGGATAGGATCAGAGATTCAACACAATCCAAGATAAGTTGGGATATAAAGATGACGCTCATATTTTAGCATCGCAAGCTCGACAATGTAATAAATCAAATTACTTCAAAGGCAGAATTTGGTAGATTAATTAGTATTTGTGAATTGGTAACTAAGTATACTTGTCTAGTGGCTATGTTGCATACTAGGTAGACTTTATAGTGACTTGTTCTGGCTGGTATATCGTATTTTTTGTTGTTATAGGTATTAGATAAATTTTGGAATGCCCATAATTTAGGGGAGACTCTACGAAAATTTTGTTAGAAATTCAAATTGAAGTATAAAAATATACAAGTCAATGATTAATTGGTTGATATTTTTTGTATCTGTGTGTGTGTGATGTTTGTTGGTATTTTCTGTATGTGTGTGTGTGATTGTATTTTCTATATGTGTGATTGTTTCCTTTGTTGTGAATGTTTGATGTAGGAATTAGATCATATAGTGCGGCAACAGGATACTGAATCTAAAAAAAAGGGGTTAATAGTGCTTTTGGTCCCTATAATTTCAGGGAAATTCAATTTTAGTCTCTGTAAAAATATTTTTTTAAACGGTCCCTGTAATTTAAGATTATTCGACTTTTAGTCCCTGTAAAATTTTTTGTTTAGATTTAGTCCCCACAATTTTAAGATTTTTCCACTTTTAGTCCCTGTAATTTTAAGATTTTTCCACTTTTATAGGGACTAAAAGTGAAAGAATCTTAAAATTACAGGGACTAAATCTAAACAAAAAAATTTACAGGGACTAAAAATGAAAGAATCAAGGACCATTTTAAAAAAAATATTTTTACAGGGACTAAAGCTGAATTTTTTTGAAATTACAGGGACCAAAAACACTATTAACCCAAAAAAAAGCCAAATAGTCAACGCTTCTTTGAAAAAACGTTGTCTATCTTTGATAATAGACAACGCTTTTTCAAAAAAGCGTTGTCTATTTCCAAAATCCCCAGCGCTTACCAAACGTTGTCTTTTTGAATCACAATCACCAGCAGGTGATTAGGCAGCGATTTTAAGCGATGGCGAAGATAAAAAATAAGCGTTGTCTATTTCGTTTTCTGTTATAGTGAATCTATGGTTATTTTGGCCAAACACGACTGGACGAAGGCGGTGGAGGGCGGAGAAGGATGACGACGACAGTGGAGTGAGGAGGGAGAGAGATGAGACCTTCTCTCTCTCTCTTAAAATTAGGATTTCTAGAAAAAAAATTGAGTGAATGGGAGAGAGAAAGCCATGTGGGTGGTTAAGTGAGGGGGTAGGGGTGCGCGTAGTAATAGCAGCGGTGTATGCAGCATTATTGACGAAAAATATTCCTCGCTAATCATTGAGTTTAAAACCCCTCACAAAATCTGTCACTATTAGTGAGAGAAAATATTCCACGCTACGGATAAATTAGCGACGAATGGTTTCCGTCACTAAATCCGTCCCTAACTGTATCTTACAAATTTTGTGACAAATTTAGAGACGGAGGAGTTAGGGAGAGTATCTTTTCTTGTCTAAAATCCATCACTAAATGTATTTTAGTCAATTTCTGATGGATAAATTAGCGACGGATTGTTTCCGTCACTATCTCCGTCACAAACTAGATACAACTTAAATCCACCTGATATATTGTTTTCCGTCGCTAAATCTGTCGCTATTAGTGAGGGATATGCATCCCTCTCAAATTTCCCTCTCTAAAGTCGATTTTTCTAGCAGTGATGAGTCTATGTGACAAAACTTTGTATAATATAATAGATTTTGCAATATTAATTTGATGATAATTATTGTTCCTACACACGACATCTATTTTTAGTGCAGTCTTATTTTTTTTATGGATAAAACTTAGATAATATTTCTTAGGTGTGGTTGATGCTATTTTTCTCACAAAATAGATAAATTTTTTTCTCTCTATCCACTCCTACAATTTCTAACCTCTCATAACTACCACTATCAAAATAATTTTTATCCTGTTTACTGAGAGGAACAACACCAACCACAGCTAAGGAACTTTATATAAGTTTTATACTTTTTTATAGTGTTAGTTCGATCTTATTTGCTCACAAATATTTCATTTTTGCTGACATAATTAATTGAGTTGGGTGCATGGGATAGATATTGTGACAATCATTTTTCAGCTTTTTTTTTGTTTTATGTAACAGCTATGGAGAGAAGAGAGTGGGAAAAAAAATAGTAATTTCTAACCTAATGAAACAAATTAGCTAAGGGCAATTTGATAATTGTAACTTCTATTCCTGAGAAACTATACTAAAAACCAAACATGTATTGGTTATTTTTAAGAATTTAAAATAAAAGAATTTTTAAGAATTTAAAACCCATTTCGCATATTTATAGGGAAGGAAATTCTTGTGCTGATAAGCTTGTTTCTCATGGAACCCATGTCACTGGCACAGTTTGGTGGAATCTCATTCCTAGATTTATTTCTGATGATTTCTTTAGAGATAGAAATGGGTTGCCTAGCTATAGATTTTTATAATTGCCCCTTGGGTTGGTGGATCTTCATCCCTATTGTGTCTGAAGTCTTTGATGACTGTCCTGTTTTTTGCTTATGTTTTTCTATTCTCATGGGTCTTGGTCTAGTCCCCCCACGTTTTCCTTGTTTGCTAGTTTTTCATTTTATTAATATTCATAGGGGGAGTACTCTTTTTTCCTTCTAGATGTTTTTTTTTTAAGGAGGGTTTTGCATCAGAAGATTTTAACGAGACTCTTTCCTTTATTTCAAAAAAAAAATTAAAATAGAAGATTCCTAGGAATTTAAAATGCTAACCAAAACATTTTTTTAAAAATATCTGGGAATAAAATTTCCCTCATTATGTTCCTCGGAAATTTATTCCTAGGAATAATTATCAAACGCCCCCCTAAGTATAAAATGTTCCTAGAAAAAAAATAATTTCACATTCCAATGGTTTTATTCCCATGAGAAGAGGTGGGAAAAAATATTCCCATAGAGGCAGGGATAAACTCTATATGTAATCACTTATATACCAACTTTTACAATAGTTCCGCTAGGCCAAATTATTCAAAATATGTCGCTACTTTCACCAGCGCTATCCACTGAAATGCTAGTTAAAAAAACGCAAAAAGAATAGCTAGCGTTTCCCTGTTTAAGTACTGTCTTTGGTGACAGAATAGCTAACGCTTCCTGCTAAACGCGCTGTTGATTGTACATGTTGTATAATAGCTAGCGATTCCTTCTTTAAGCGCTATCTTTGTCTTATCTATGCTAGCGCTTCTCTAGGAAAGCGCTGTATTTTCTTGATATACGCTAGTGCTCATCCGAACAAGCGCTATCTATACTCAATTTGAAAAAAAAAACTTAATAATTTAAAAAGGGGAGGGGGAGTGAAACAGGTTCACTTGGAACCCTAGAAACAAAATAAGGCTGTTGTGCAGCCAGATAAATAGAGAGGCCCATTAGGCATGAGAGGGAGTCCGGCCGAGGAAAAAGGAGAGCGGTCACCTCTGGCTGCGAGTGGGAGAAGGAACGGTGGAGTACAGGGAGATGGCGCGACGGAGAAGGAAATGAGACAGTGAAAAGAGAGATCGAGAGTGAAGAGGTTGTGATTCCACCGCCTAACGGTGATGGGAGGCGCAATTTCGGCGAGAGCAGGAGAGGGCGGTGTTCGGAGGTGGTGACCGTGATGGTTTGCGGTGGGGTAATGAGATTATTAGGCTATATTTGGTAAACCTTTATTGGCAAGTTATTGTTGTATGGCAATTGATTCATATCCCTTGATAGTCTCTTTTCTAATAGCAGTAACAGCTGTATTATAAGTAGGTCCACATGTATAGTAGCTGTAATATTTATGAGGCACAATTTTAGGAGAAATTGGAAGTGCCTCTTTTGTGTATATAAACAGTGTACCTATGAGGAATAAAAGGTACTGAACCATATTTTGTTATGGTATCAGAGCCCGAAAATAAAATGGGCAAGAAGAGGAATAGGGTTTCCGATGAGAAGGAAACGGAATCTGAAATCAACGGTTCCAATCAGAACGAGAACACTCTCTACCCGGTTCTAGGTGTGGAGAGGACGGCGATTCAACAGTTGGGGCTTCATCCTGATAAGAATCCCGGCGAGGAAGGAGGCGCTGAAGAAAGCTGCGAAGGCTCTGGAAGATCGACGGCAGAGTTTCAGCAATCGCGAAACGTTGTCTCCATTCTCGGTGATGAAGAAAAACGCGCTCTTTATGATCAGACTGGTTATGTTGTTGATCATGGCAACCTTGCAGGAGATGCTCTGCAGAAACTTCAAGAACATTTCAGAATGCTCTGTTCTGATCCTGAGCTTGACCGATTCAAGAATATTATCGATGAGGCTATAGCTTCCGCAGATCTAAAAGAAAAAATAGGTCTACAAAGAATGGGCAAAGAAAATGTCAGAAATCAAAGCCAACGTTATGGTGGGACAGCACGTGTGAATGCTGTTCAGAGAAGCGGAACATGGTCCGGAATGAGCAACCCAGAAGTAGAGAATTCCGGGCTGACCGGGCTAACTAATGAGCAGTGGGAGACGCTAAAGACGTTGCTGAATAGCCAGACAACGAGTTCCAACGCGAAGATGACAGGTGACTGGAATACCACTTCGTGGATTATTGATACCGGAGCTTCCAACCACATGACAGGTGACTTAAATAGTATGTGCGATCTGCATAATATTCAAAGTTGCCCAGTGGGGCTCCCTGATGGACAGCATGCGATGTCAACAAGAGAAGGAACTGTCGTTCTGGATGGAGGACTAAAACTCACTAATGTTCTTTATGTTCCTAGATTGAACTGCAGTTTGATATCAGTTTCTCAACTGTCGAACGATTTGGATTGCATTGTTCAATTCACTAATAAATTGTGTGTTATGCAGGACCGCACCTCGAGGATATTGATTGGAGCGGGTGAACGCAAGGATGGGCTTTATTATTTCCGGGGAATTCGGAGAGCAAGAGCTTACAAAGCTGATGGAATAAAATCCATGGACTTGTGGCACAAAAGGATGGGACACCCCTCTATGAAGATTACTAAGTTGATTCCTGGAGCTGGCAAATGTGAAGGCAGTGGTGAGTTGAATAAAGCATGTGATATTTGTTTTAGAGCAAAACAAACTAGAGAGAATTTCCCTTTGAGTGACCATAAAGCTAGTGATATATTTGAGTTGGTTCATTGTGATTTATGGGGGCCATATAGAACTCCTTCAACATGTGGTGCCTTTTATTTTCTAACAATTGTGGATGACTATTCGCGTGCCGTGTGGATATATTTGTTGCTAGACAAAAGAGAAGTGGTGCAAACTCTTAAGAATTTTTTCTCGTTAGTGGAAAGACAATTTCACAAACAAGTAAAAAATTTTAGGAGTGACAACGGAACTGAGTTCACATGCATGAAAAATTAATTTCTTGAACATGGAATCATTTTTCAAACATCTTGCACTGCAACCCCCCAACAAAATGGGAGAGTAGAGAGGAAACATAGACATATTCTAAATGTGGCACGAGCACTGCGATTTCAAGGAAATCTTCCTATTGATTTTTGGGGAGAGTGTATTCTGATTGCAGGGTACTTGATCAACCGAACTCCCTCCATGGTGCTAAATGGAAAGACCCCCTATGAGATGTTGCATGGGAAGGCACCTATGTATGAACATTTGAGGGTGTTCGGATCATTGTGCTATGCGCATAATCAAGGGAGGAAAGGAGATAAATTTGCTAGCCGAAGCAGAAAATGTGCTTTTATTGGGTATCCATATGGCAAGAAAGGATGGAAGTTGCTCGATTTGGAGACACGAGAGATTTTTGTCTCTCGTGATGTTGAGTTTGTTGAGACTGTGTATCCTTTTGCTACAAATGATCATGTACCCAAAGAACAAGGCAATAATAATATTGGGACTTTTGAGGAATTTGTAGAAGAGGAGATCCATGAGGAGCCTCATCATAGCTGTACAGAAAGTTTAGTGTCTCAGGATGAGACCACCACAAATGTTAGAGGGGGTGCACAAAATGAGGAACCCGTTGAAATGGTTACTAATGCTAGAGAAGAGTTACTCAGCTCATCAGTGTCATTAGATGAACCTTTATTGGGCAGAGGACAACGAGTGAAGCAAACTTCGGTCCGTCTACGTGATTTTGTGACTCACACTGCTAGAAGACTAAGCCCATCCAAGCTCTCATCCTCTTCAACAGTATGCTCAGGTGATCCTTATCCCATATCACATTATTTAAATTGTGACAATTTTTCTCTTGGACACCGCGTTTTTCTTGCCTCTATTTCACAGGAAAGGGAACCATTTACCTATGCTGAAGCAGCAAGAGACAGCAGGTGGTGTGAGGCCATGAAAGATGAAATACAAGCACTTGAAAATAATGGAACCTGGACAATGGCACACTTGCCCCCTGGGAAGAAAGCACTGGGGTGTAAGTGGGTATACAAAATCAAGCATAAATCTGATGGAAGCATAGAAAGGTTTAAAGCACGGCAGGTTATTCTTGGAAATCACCAGGTGGAAGGAATTGATTACACCGAGACATTTGCTCTAGTTGTCAAAATGGTGACTGCAAGGCATTTGACGGTTAGCAAAGTGGCAATGCAAAGGACTGGGAATTGCATCAGATGGACGTTCATAATGCATTCTTGCATGGGGATCTTGAGGAAGAAGTGTATATGAAATTGCTGCCTGGTTTCAGTGTTCAAAATCCTCAGATGGTATGCAAGCTCAAGAAATCGCTCTATGGGCTTAAGCAAGCTCCTAGGTGTTGGTTTGCCAAGTTATCTAGTTCTCTAAAGGTATACAGATTCAAACAATCACTTTCAGATTACTCTCTATTTGTCTTGCAGAAACAGAAGCTACATATGGTGGTGTTGGTATATGTAGATGACCTTATCATTTCTGGGAATGATTATGCGTCCATTAACCGCTTCAAGAATTACTTGCACACATGCTTTCACATGAAAGATCTGGGGAAACTGAAATATTTCCTAGGTGTTGAGGTGGCTCGTTCCACTAGTGGAATTTTTCTCTATCAGCGAAAGTATGCGTTTGATATCATAAAGGAAACAGGACTTCTAGGATCGAAACCGGCAAGCACCCCCATGGAACAGAACCACCGTTTGAGTCTAGCTAAAGGGCTAGAGATGTCTCATCCTGATCAGTTTAGGCGTTTGGTAGGACGCCTCATCTATCTTTGCTTTACAAGACCAGAATTGTCCTACTGTGTTCATATATTGTCTCAATTCATGCAGCAACCTAGGCGAGAGCACTGGGAAGCCGCATTGCGAGTAGTTCGCTATTTGAAAGGGAATCTGGGCGGTGTGCTCTTGAACGTAAACAGCGTGATTCTGATTGGTGGATGGTGTGACTCAGATTGGGGAAGTTGTCCCCTTACTCGCAGGTCTCTCACGGGATGGTTTGTTCATCTAGGCAACTCTCCTATTTCGTGGAAGACAAAGAAACAGCACACAGTGTCTCGTTCGTCCGCTGAGGCAGAGTATCGTTCCATGGCGGTCACTGTGTGCGAGCTAAAGTGGTTGAAAGGAATTCTTGCCGATCTTGGTGTTTCGCATCCTCAACCTATGCGCCTCTATTGTGATAGTCAATCTGCCCTCCACATTGCCAAGAACCCAGTATTTCATGAGCGTACCAAACATATCGAGATTGACTGTCATTTTGTTCGGGATGAAATTCTGAAAGGCAGCATCAGCCCCTCTTATGTTCCTACAACTGCACAATTGGCTGATATTTTTACTAAAGCACTCGGTTCCACACAGTTTGCTTCCTTACTAGACAAGTTGGGCATTTGCAACCTGCATGCTCCAACTTGAGGGGGGGTAATGAGATTATTAGGCTATATTTGGTAAACCTTTATTGGCAAGTTATTGTTGTATGGCAATTGATTCATATCCCTTGATAGTCTCTTTTCTAATAGCAGTAACAGCTGTATTATAAGTAGGTCCACATGTATAGTAGCTGTAATATTTATGAGGCACAATTTTAGGAGAAATTGGAAGTGCCTCTTTTGTGTATATAAACAGTGTACCTATGAGGAATAAAAGGTACTGAACCATATTTATGGGGAAGCCTCGCCGGAGATGGTTCTTCTCCCATCCTCTCTCTTTTCTGATTTTCCCTTTTTTTGTTTGTTTATGACCTTCTATTTTTACCAGGATGGCATGCATGGGTTTAATTTCCAATAGCGGAGTTCTATTCCTCTTATATTTTGTTCTATGATGCTCTTCTCTTCCCCACTCTCTCGATCCCTGACTGCTTCCATTGATTTTTCTTTTTGTTATTCTGTTCCTCTTTCTCTATTTATCTCTATCTCTCTAATTTCTCCTCTACTCTCTTTATTTACTCTATTTTAACTTCTATCTTATTCCGTATTTCCCCTCTCCCTTTTTTTATCCCCATTTTATTTGATGTCTCTGCTTGTTCTTCTTTTCTTTTTATTCTCTATTTCCTTTTTCGTGGGTTGATCCTGGTCTTAGGGGTGAGTTACTCATGGGGATGAAAGGAAAAACTGGAACTGCAAATGGGATGGGAGACTAATTATATTTTTATGCTCATTTGCTCTGGGTTGTTGCATTTTTGCCTATGCTTATCCTATTAATTTGATTTTTTTGGGTTTGATCTGTACATGCTTATTGGAGAACAAATTTTCTAATGAAGATACGGCTAAGTGCTTGGTTTCTTCCATGCTCCGTCGGTGACATATTTTCTTTACATGTCATGTGATAATATTGTATGTGAAAAGCACAAAATAATAATAAAACAAAGTAAATAATTTTTTTTTAAAAAAAGGAGGGAATAGCTAGATAGCGTTTATTTGAAGAAGGACTAGCTATTCCTTATATTCATTAGCGCTTCTAAAACACTGTTTTTTCAAAACACAATCAATAGCGGGTGAATATGTAGCGCTTTTAAGTGCTAGTGAAGGCAAAAATTAAGCGTTGTTGTTTCCTTTTTCGTTGTAGTGTTCTAGGGAAATGTTTACCAAACATAATTTTTTTAGGATGCCTGGAAATATGATTCCAATCATTTTATTCACAGGAAAGTTATTCCCAAGAATAAAATTATGTAACTTGAAACAAACGCCCCCAAGTGTTTAGAGTTCAACTGAAACGTCTATTAAAATTAACAAAGTTTAATCTAGAAGGTCCAAAGACCTCTATGTCGGTCATATTCAAATTAGACCTAAACGTTTTAATGAGTTTAAAACATATTGCGCGTCCAACACACCTTATGCTTCTATGCTTCTGAAACTAACATTGGACTGACTTAAGTAATTTTGACATTCTTATCGTGTGTCCCACGTATGTTTGATTTAACTTTATTTTGCAAATGGACGTTTGATTAAAAATAAGTTTAGTGTAATATGATTTCTGTTAGGATACTTTTTTCGCAAATATACTTATGTTTTACAAAATGAAATTTGTTTAGATGATATTAATCAAAAGTACAATTAAATGTGTAATTACAAAAAAGTGTATAGGTTTTTATAATCTAATATGATATCATGTATCTCTAGGTGGAATGTCATTATGTAAATGAACATGACTTGGGGCGTTTTGGGCTTATCTTGAGCCTAAGACACCATTGGTATCAATTAAATTCTTTTTGCTTCTTAAAAAAAAAATCTGAGTTTGGGGCAATCATAAATAAATGTAAAGTTACCTTCAATTCAAATCAAACTTTACCGTTAAATTTGTTAGGCGACAAGTCATATGATAGCTCACCTCTTACCTCGAGAGGCGATATCTTTCTGCCTAGTTGCCATTGTTTGAGTTTAGTTCTATTTTGTGTTGCAAACACTCTTTCAATTGGAATGCAATAAGTTATTTCTAGTAAAAATAAACTTGAGTTGACATGATTGACCAAATTATAACGGAAGGGAAAAAATGGAAAAGAAAAAAAAAAAGTAACAAATTGAAGTAGAATGGCCAGAATGCTATTTTTTTTTTTTTTGGTTAAACAATGGCCAGAGCGGTATATTGACCCTTAGATGATTTTCTCGGTATACAAACATTAAGGTTTCTATGGTCAGGCTTGATCAGGCCTGAAAACTACTTGCATAATTTAGCGTTATCATGGGTACATGATGTTGTAAGTATGTCATCATTTAAACCTTTTTTAATTGAGATAAAAATCAAAGAAAAAATATGTTAGAATATGTATTTTATTAGTAAAATGTCTGTTTTAAGTTGTTTTTTTGGGGGGTACAAGTTTTTAGTTTTATCTTAACAAATATAAAAATATAATAAAAATAAAAATAACGTGTAATAACGCCACTTTGTTTTCTCAGCAACTGGTGCGTTTAAGTCGTTAACCAAACCACCAATCTATTACCCACGGACATCGCCAGCGTCTTCCATTTCTCACACGACATCGTTTGCTTCTATTTCCTACCTATCCATCAAAACTTTACTCCCATATGATATATCCCTTACGCGCCTTGCCTTTTCATCTCTTTATCATATCATCATCTAAATCCAAAAGAATGATTAATAAAGGGGATAAGAACTGAACAAGCTAAGAGACAACAAGAACAAGAAAAAATATATGGCCATGAAATTAACCACAAAAGATCATACATATAAGTAAGCGTTAAAAATTTTAAAAAGGTTCATTACAACAAGAAGCATGACTATGAGTGATCCTTCTCTTAGAACTCTAGACACCCAAAATGAAGGAGAGGCTTATCTCCAATTATGTAACTTAACTCATCCAACCGGAAAAAAAAAAAAAAACAAAACAAAACAGAGAAGGTGGATGAAAAGCATAATTCCTAACCCAAAACCGACACAGGTAGATAGAGAATACCTAGGGGGCGCGAGAAAACTCTCTTTAAGTAACTCGGCAAAATAGCCATGTATGCCTCCTCACAAAGGGGGTCGCAGTGACGAGGCCGGGCGACTGTTTAGCAAAAACACAATTAGCTAGCTAGTACAAAATCGTCTAAACCGAAATTTCTAAAATAAAAAAAAAATTACGGAATCAGATTCATATCTCTAATCTATGACACAAATTATGAATCAAATAAAATCAATCTTCAAACCCCACTTTCTTCCAAATCGCATTCCTTACACTCCGCAAGTCCCTTCCTTTGAGAGTCCTTCCTATCCCTTCATGTACCGAAAGTGAAGCCCCTCTAGTCCTCGCCAAATACTCATGAGGAGGTATCCAAACCCCTCCATCTTGATCACCCTCAGAGTCATCATCTTTATAATTATGATCACTACTCCCTTTGCTGCTCTTTTTGTAGTCCTCTTTCAAAATCTTGGACCAATCGGGTATATTCATTGGCAACGAGGATGAGGAAACTGGGCTAACTCTGCTACTAGAGCCTTTCTTCAAAGCCGATCGTGAACCCTTCTTTGCCTCTGTTGTTACTGTGTTGGATAAGTTCCACACATCAGCTTCATCCAACTCCAACTCACCACCCTCTTGATTTAAATGTGTCTCTGATTCTGAGGTAGTTGGAAAAATGTGACTTGTTCTTGAAAGGAAACTCTTCCTAGACGCCATTGATCCAAGGTAGCTTTGAGTTGAGGTGAAATTGCTCTTACTAATTAATCTCTCTTTCTCTCTGTTTTTTTGTTTTTCTGTTTTGTCTATTTTTCCATTGATCTCTTTGTTACAACTCCTTTTGTTTATATATTGGTTTGGTGGTTATGGATAAAGCTAATCCTATTTTCCCCCATATTCTACACTTTGGTTTCATTATACGCGTAATTAATAATACTAATTAATTAACAAATAATAATAGCTAGAACTAGAAAGGGTTGAGTGGAATTGAATGCAAGGGTCCTCACGCGCTCTAACATGAGGCCTCTGTTAATTTGGTTAATTAAGCTAAAAGTTCCGTACACGTCAAGAGGAGAAAAACAAATTAAGGGAAAAAAAAGAAAAAAAAAACCTCATGATACGTGAGACAATAGGGAGTGACACATGCACGTATCAAAATTTTCACATTCTTCACGTGAGATTGTCCTAAGAAAAATCATTTTCTAACGTTCAAAAGTGATGAATTGTGTGATGAGTGTAAAAAAATTATTTTAGTTTGTGAGTCATTTATGCGGATGGCGTGTTAAAAGTTAACTACTTGGGGTTTTGAATCCCCTGTCCATGAAATCAAACATTGGCATTTTTTTTTTTTTGCTATAAAACATTGGCATATTTTAATTTGTGACCCATTCTTAAGAAGTACTAGTATTATGTATTTTCTTTATTATTAAATGATTATTACTTTAATTATAATATTAAAATAAATAAATTCTTTAAAAGAATTTTTAAATAAAAATAAAAATATCTTTCTTTTTCATTTAATTTAAAGTATAATGTAATTTTAAATTTGAAAGTTACTATATTCATGTGTATTACTTTATAAAATAAATTTTCCGATCATGGATGCAGACAGAATCAAATCAACTCCCAAATTTTTCTTCCTCGTTCTATTATTTTCTTTTCCTTTTTTTTTCTAGCGTGGATTGGATAAAACAGAGGCAGATAAGGCAGAGTTATGGAATTTCCTAGAAGACACACTTGGACCAATGGGATCTTTGTTCGGCGACTTAAAAAATATAAAAGAAAAAAGAAAATAACTCTGATGCCTGTTACAGTGTAGTATATTAAGAGGGCACTACACGCTTTTCTCGTTGAAATTCCCCCATCCTCTTTGTGTTCCAAGTTCTAACACAGATAACGACAGCCATATAATTAATCTGTAATGTAAGAATACGATTCGAATATTTAAATCCATTTAATTAAGAAAATATATAAGCAGAATTAAACAACTAGAGACCCTGCACCCAAAAAAAAAAAACAACTAGAGACTGATCATACGTAAGAGCTGTGTAAACACTAAGAGCAGGATTTGAACTTGTACTGCCAGTGGTGGATCTAGAATTTTTTTTTTCATAGAGGCAAGAAACAGTTATAATATTTTCATATAGGTTTGTACAAAATACATAATCTTTATGACTAAAAAATCTAAAATAGCTAAGCTTCTACAAATTACAATTATGCTCTACGCTTTTTCTTATTTTGAAAATGTTATATGGTTTTTTCAATGTCAATACTATAAAAAATATACTTCTATGTATGTAACAACACAATCATTTAAGCATTTTTTTTAAAATAACAATCATTTAACCATTCATCTCTCATATGCTCTTCTTCGGTATCGCCTTTTTGTATCTTAGTCTAATGATATTGATAGAAAATTATTAACAAAATTATTTCTGCTCTTTGATTCTCTTAATTTCTTTCTCTATCTTAAACATTGTTTCTTTTTTGAAATCTAATGTGTTTTGTCACTGTATGAGTTTAGTGTTAGAAAAGTGGTAAAAATTAGAAGGATAAAGAGATTAAATTGGTAACAATTTATTCTCTCTTTTATCCCTTATAATTTTCTTCACTTATTTAAAAAAAATGTGTCTTATGGGGGGTAACACCTAAATTTTTTATGGGGCAAAATGAAAATTATTAAGCATATTCAACTAAAAAATAATCATGTCGTGGGGGCAATTGCCCCCAATCCTGATAAGGTGGATCCGCCATTGCGTACTGCTCCCCTTTTCCCTCCTCTCTAACTTCCTCTCTCCCTGCTAGGGGTGGGTACGGGTCGACCCACAAACCTGATTTACCAAATCCAACTCAACTAAAAAAAAAAGGGTTGATTTAGGTTATTGGGTTGGGTCGGTTTTAAAAGAAGCAAACCCAAAGCCTATAGGTCTGGTGTCAAGTCCGAAGATTGCAAACTTGAGCAACCCAACCCAACACACTGTAAATGAATATATAACATTTTTTACTTACTAAGTGAATGTGTCTATATATTATGCGAAGTGATTTTAAGTGAATTATGAATTATGAAATATGTATCTGTATTTGTAATGATTTATATATAATATGAAATATGAAATATATTATGATATATGAAATAATGTCTCTTTGCAATGCAATTATGAAATGTGAAATATTGTGTTGTATATTTGTTGTTTTTTCAATTAGACTAGGTAAATGTTGGATAAATTAATGTTTAAGGCCTTGATAGTGGTTTTGTTCTTCATAAATATTTTTCTATTTGCCTTTGAACTTTTTTTTCCTAATTTTTTCTAAAAAATAAATATTTTAATAATAAAACCGTTCACCCGACCAAATCCAACTCATATGAGATCGAGTTAAGTTTGGATAGCCTAATCCGTATATATTTGATTGGATTAGATCTTTAAATATCATAAAAACTACTCAACAAGATGTATGCCCACTCTTGTTCCCCCACTATCCACGTGTACTAAAGAAAAAAATTACTACTACTAATGATTACAGTGGGAGTAATAAAAAAAATCTACATCTACAAACTTAATCCATCTTATCCCGCAGTCACCATTGAGTGAAAGTTAAAGCTGTGGGCTCCTGTAACCGGAAAAAAAACAAAAAAAAAACTGTGGGCTCCATTTTTTCATCACCGTTCAATGATGATCAGGATGTCCATATCTTGACACGTCATGGGAAAGTTTTGTCGCGACATGGTTATTATTTATTAAGGTAATAAGGTGCACAATTTACAAAATAGGAAAATTTGATCTCTCGAATATTCCTCTTGGTGCATGGGACGTGGCTACAACAAATTTGCTCATGCAAAGGAGATAAGGTAACAGGACCTCTACATCAAAGAGCAACGATGTCAATGCCAATTGGTCATACTGCTGCAGAGGCGTCCTTTTAAATGTTCAAAGATATGGTTTATAAATTAGAGACCCCAAATGAGAGAGATAAGGTAATTTAAAAATATTAACAATCAGTGAAATTCTAACACGTACATTTGCATTGAAATAGTATGCCAAATGAACTATTCTTCGAGGATTATTATTATACTATATCAACAACGTTTGGTTATATTATCCAAAAAAAAAAAAAACTAAATTACAAAATTGGTCCTCTACGTTTATTTTAGGTTTCAATTTGGTCATCTATGTTTTATTTATTTCGTTTTGGTCCTCTACGTTTTATTTTAGTTTTCAATTTGGTCCTTTTCGTCACTAAAAGTCAATTGTCCGTAGCTAGAAGTCTATTTTTCAAAACGTTATTTGGCTTTTAGCTACGGACAATTGGCTTTTAGTGACGGAAAGGACTAACCTGTTGTAACTTTTAAAATGTAAGGGACCAAAACGAAACAAATAAAACGTAGAAGACCAAATTAAAACCTAAAACAAACATAGAGGACCAATTTTGTAATTTAGTAAAAAAAAAAACAACGTTTGGTTATGAAAGAAGATAAAGGTTATTTGCATCCTTTTGTATCAAAAAAAAAAATATTAAATAAAGGCGATTTGTATTGCATTCATAGGTCTTTCATAAAGTAATATACATGAGACATAATCCAAACAAGATGCTCTTATAATATTCGTATTATATAAGATATGTAAACTTTATCTTATATATATATATTACAAGGAACAAAGTATAAATAATTAATTTTTTTTGAGGGAATATAAATAATTAATTGTACAATAGTGTTACATTCATATAATAATGGTTAAGAAATGGCCATCCATAACTCACAATGCGTGAAAAGTTTGATATGCGAACGAGTTGCTCAGAGTTAATCAAAGAAATTAAAATCGGTGGCTAAATTAAGCTTAAAATGGCTCCCCACGCAAATGAATTGTTGGTTTGCTTCGAAATGAATTGACTCTCTAACACTGTTTGGATGTGCGAAAAATAGACAGCAAAGAAAATAGGTGGAATTTTAATTGACCGGGTAGTTACCTATATATTTTTTTTGTTAGTTATGATCATACTATATGATATATTTTGTGACGAAGTGCGTTAAGAACGTGACAAATAATGTTAGTATAAGTTTTTTAGGTAGTCTAAGTCTATAAATACCAATTGTATACACATTGTTTTCAACACAATCAATCAATCAAATATAAGTCTTTATATTTTTTTTTTTTTATCTTTCATTTATCGCTTTTTGAGATATTCATTCAATGGCATTTTTGGAATATGCCTTCACCTCAAGGTCTTCTTCAAAAAACTTTTGGCAACGCCAATCTGATTTTATAATCAAACATGTTGAACAAAAGTACAAAATCCTGTGAATGATCTAAACTATTACATACTATTTGCTATAGTGAAAGTTGCAATAGTACCCAAATAGTAAAATAACTTAAAAAGTGGTCTTCAGACCAATTGAGTGCACGACAGGTTGCCGAGACGGACTCAGCATAACATAAGTTCCTGGGAACTAACCCAGAAGTATGAACTTAAAGAACAAAAGAAAAGATGAAAACAGAAATTAAAACATGAGATGCAAATGCAAATCAAAATAAACCTTATCAATCTCTTGAGTTCTTTAACTTTAACATGTTCTTCAGAATGAACCAAGCTCTGATACCAAAGAGGGGGTCGGAAGCAGAACTAAGAACGGATCTTAAAGAAATGGAAAGTAGGGCCGAGACGGACTCAGCATAACATAAGTTCCTGGGAACTAACCCAGAAGTATGAACTTAAAGAACAAAAGAAAAGATGAAAACAGAAATTAAAACATGAGATGCAAATGCAAATCAAAATAAAGAACCTGCCATCAAGGCGGTCATGAACAAAATATAAATAAAAGCAGAATCGGTCACACTTTTATTTATTGAAACATAAATTACAGAAAGCAAAACATAGCTGAGGGAGGAGGGAAGAGGGTAACCTCTCTCTAAACTCTCTCTAAACTTTGAAGCGGAGAAGCTAAGTGTCTAAAGGGGCCTCCGAGGAAGCGTGCTAAACACTGAGCACAAGCTCTGCTTAAATAGATTGAGAATTTAAACTATTCGGAATAGTTCCGGTGAAAAACCTAAACTATTACAAACTATTTGCTACAGTGAAAGTTACAAATAGTTACAAATAGTAAAATTCCACAGATTGGTGGTCAAAAGACCAATTGAGTGCCGGACAGCCTGTCAGCGACAATTGCGGATGACTTTAGCAGAAGAGAATATTTCCTGCAAAAGACAAAATTGATAATTTGGACAAGTCATTCAGTCTTTGGAGACGGTAAGAACTCGTCATTTGAATCTGCTGGTTGGGACACAGAAGGCCAGATACCAAAACAGTCATCTTCGTTCTGGTAAAATTGATCTTCAGTTCCTGATCCTTCAGAGTCAGGTTGAAGGGAAGCTGGTTGGAGAACCTGCTTAGCCATATTTGAGGATGAAGGCATGCCTGGATCCTTTTCTTGAGATTGCTTCAAGAGTTGGAGAATATTCTCCAGATTGGTCAGCATTTCTTGATCTGATGTAGATCCCATAAGAGCTGCTGATATTTGGGACTTTTGATTTTGAAGGCGGCAGACTGTTGGTTCTGCGTATTTGAGGAGTTTAGGGTTCTTCCTAAACCAATTCTTCACACCTTCTTTTGATGCTTTGGAACCATCAAATTCGGACCACCATTTAACATGGGCCTGTTGCTGGAGCCATGGAAGAGCATTTGGGACAACAGATTTAAGAATTTTAAATTGCCAAGTAAATACCCAAGATAAGGAGAAATTTACAAAGAAATTTAAATCTATAGGAAGATTGTCCTTTGATTGATCATATTTGGCTTTAAATAATTGGAATCCTTCATCAACCTCTGGAGGAAGGATTTCTGGGATTGGTCCAAAAAACTGCCACCAATGAAGGAACCAGTTTGGAAAATGATACCTTGCTCCATTTTTGAAATAAATGAGCCAGGAATGTTTGAAAAATTTGTTTTGTAGGCCTAAGATTGTAAGATCCCAAGCCTTTATATAATCCCAGTAAGAGTAACCTATTGGGTCAAAGCTTCCTGAGAATTTTTTGCACTTGGAAGGATTCTGCCCCCAAGCTGAAGGGTTTAACACATTCAAAATCTGCAAAGTCGAATGGGTTATGATTGAATTATTTTGTGAATCCTTAAAATGTTTAATTTTTACAGATTCAGTATCTATGAGGATAAGTTCATAGAATGATTGGGTTTTGTTTAAAATCATAGGAACAAAATTGAATCCCGAGGGAAAGATTTTAGAAGGGATTTTGTTAATATCCTTTTCTAACCATTCGGGTTCTAAACCTACTGTGGGCCAGTAATTTGGTTTAGCAATGTATTGGCTTTTGGGAGACTTGGTAACTGGTTTAGGGTTAACCTGGACAATCTCCATGCTTTGGCTTTGGATAGCAAGATCCAGATCTATGTTTGGGCTATCTTGGACAGTTTTGGCCCAAGTAGACATAGGTATTTTAATTAGGTCCTTCTTTGTTGAAAGGCCTGAAGGGTTTGGATTGGAAAGAAATAGTCTTCTTTCTTTTGACTGGCTGTACCTTTGGAAGGTTGGGTTCGGGTGGATGACCCGATTAATTGGGCTTGGGTCGAAGACCCTGATTGATGTTGGATCATAGATCCAGGTTGTTGCTGGGTTGATGACCCAGGTTGGTTTTGAGTCGAAGACTCAGATTGGTCATGGGCCAAATGCCCTGTTGTACCTGTTGAGGTAAGAATTAACTTACCTTTGTCTTTCCCTCTTCCCCGAGAGGAAGAAGATCTGGTGACCATTGAACACGTCGGGCTGGAGTCAATTCCCTGCAAATATTCGCGGGTAAGGTAATCAGGGAGACTATTTTGGCTGCCTTTTAGATATTCAATGTCAAAATCAAAGATTGATAAGATTGCTTGCCAACGGGCAAAAATTTGTTTTGATGCAAGATTTTTCACATCTTTTTGTAAAATCTCTTTTGCAGACTTACAATCTACACGCACCAAAAATTTTTGATTTAACAAATCAGATTGAAATTTTGAAATTGATAAAACAATTGATAAAACTTCTTTTTTGACAGTAGAGTAATTCTGCTGGGCAGAATTCCAATGCTTGGAAGTAAAGGCAATAACTTGCTCATTACCAGAAGAAGTTTTCTGTTTGAGAATGCCACCATACCCAATGTCTGAGGCATCTGTTTCAACAATTTTAAAAAATTGAGGATTAGGAAGGTAAAGACATGGGAGATCTTTAACCTGACTTTTGACCTGTTTGACCACGTTGGTATGAACATCAGTCCAAGGAGGAGGATCCTTTTTGAGACGATCATGGAGTGGTTTGATCAGATTGGATAATTGAGGAAAGAAGTCTGAGACGTAGTTAAGACATCCAAGAAATCTTTGTAATTGAGTTTTGTCAATTAACTGGTTAGGAAAATTGTCAGCAAAACTGATAGCACGATTGATAGGAACAATCGTTCCTAAATGAATATTGTGACCAAGAAATCTGATCTTAGTCTGAAAAAGATTGACTTTGGCTTTAGAGACAGCAAGACCATTTTTCTTAACAATATCAATGAAAATGTCAAGATGCTTGAAATGTTGGTCTATAGATTGAGAATACACTAAGACATCATCAATATAGACAATAATGAACTTAGAGTAAGGATTGAAAATGTCATTCATAATTCTTTGGAATTCTGAAGGAGCATTCTTGAGGCCGAATGGCATGACATTCCATTCATATTGGCCAAAAGGAACGGTAAAAGCAGTCTTATACCTATCCTTGGGATTGACCTGGATTTGCCAGAATCCAGATTTCATATCAAACTTAGAAAAGATCTTAGCCCTAAATAACCTATTAAGGAGATCCTTCTTGTTTGGGATTGGGTACCTAATCCAGCTAAGAGCTTGATTAAGCGGTTTGTAATTGATCACTAACCTAGGTGTACCTCTTTCTATCTCAGCTTGCTTATTGACATAGAAGGCTGAGCAAGACCAGGGGCTTTTGGATTTACGAATAAGACCTTTACTCAGTAAATCAGTGATCTCAGATTGGCAAAATTGAAGCAGTTCCTGATTCATTTGGATTGGCCTAGCTTTTGTGGGGATATTCTTTTCAGAAAAATCCTTTTCATAAGGAAGCTCAACAACATGTTGTTTCCTTTCCCAAAAAGCATTAGGTAAATCGGAACAGATTGAAGTTTGAATCTGGTTCAAAAAATTATTAATCTTTTCACGAACATCAGATTGTTGTAATTGATAATCAATAGACTTAAAAGAAATTTCTTCTTTAAGAAAATCTATCTGATTCTTTTTGAAAGAGATTGGATTGATAATTCTGGTGATGGGTTTTTTCAAAAATTTGAAAATAATTGGCTTACCCAGATGCTGAGCAATGATGCCATCATCAGTAGTTTGAAAAGGGAAAAGCATCCTGATAAACGGAGTACCAAGGATAACTTTACTCTTTAAGTCTTTAACCAATAAGAAAGACGTATCAATCCTAAGGGTTTGATTGATGATTGAAGCAGAAGATAATTTATAATTAATCTTAAGCTTGGAGCCACTGGCTGTACTGAGCTGTTCTGAGGTTTTCTCAAAGTATTTGGTAGGAATTAACCCTTCCAGAATACAATTTGAATCAGCACCAGTATCGAAAAGAGCCGGTGTTTCAAGAATAAAATCATTTATGATTATCTTGATATTGATATAGAACTTTTGAATCTTATTAACACTGTTAATAACTTCAGAAGAACTGATATCATTCTGCAGATTGGGTGATTGTTTTAAAACCTGTAATTCAGATTTTAAAGTTTTGACTTCAGAACGAAGATTTTGAATATCAATTAAATTGGTATTCTCAGACTCTTGTTCCAAAAAATTAATTTGATTGAAAGATTCATCCGAATTTTCGTTTTGGCTGAATTGGCTAAAAACCTTTTGACTGTGCTGAAAATTAAGGTTTTCAGAAAAGCATTCCTTATCCCAAAGATTTTCAAGAATAAGATTATTGGTCTTAATCACAGACTGTTTGAGGTTTTTCTTGGCTAACCAACAGTACCTAGTCTTATGATTGGTTTTACCACAATCTAAACAGATACTATTAGGTTTGGATTGATTACTATTTCTCTTACTGGACTGGGCCTCATGGTCAGAAGTACTTTTCTTCCTATACTGAGGTTTGGGTCTAGGAGAGTAGTAATTGTATTTTGACTTAGGTTTGGATCTGGGCTTACTAGCACAGGCTAAACCTAATTGTTTGTTATCAAACTTAAGGTTGGCTTCTATTTCCATCGAAAGAGTATCTAGAGGATCAAGCCTAAGATTGATAAGGGGTATTTGACTAGCGTCAGACCAAAGATGACCTATCCAAGGTTGACCTAGCATGCTAATGTTTTGGAAATCGGATTCTATCTTAATTGGGATAGGATCACGACATTTGATACATAACCTATCATCCTGATTTGGAGAGGGAGGTAATACTAATTGAATGGCACTAGGGAGTTCTATGGGAACATCCTTAGGGTTTCTGCCTAATTGAAGATTGGTTGAAGAAACTAAAGATATCTCTTGGGAACCTATTAGGGTTTCAACAGGAATATCTATTACAGAAGGTTCCTGGGAAACTAAAACTAGTTCTAGGGATTCTTCTACACGTTCTTCAGATTGTAAAGTATCAGTAGATAAACTAAAGGATTCTAACTGGCTAGCCTGGATAAGACTATCAGAATTAATCCTAATGGTTTCACTACCTAACTCTGGTTGAGGATTGGCAGAATGAATCTCTTGAGTTATTAAGTTTTAGAACTTTAACATGGTTCTAAAACGTCATGATGAATGTTACTGTTTACTTTTGCAGGAAATATTCTCTTCACTCATGTGAACAGATTTGGATCTAGATCTAGGTACAGATCTAGACTTATCTTCAGAGACTAAAAGTTTCTTCTTAGTCTTAGAAGCTTTGGCTTCCTTCATCTTCTTGAGATGAAGTTTGATTCTGTCAGCTAAAATCTTAGCTTCAGAAGGATTGAATATCTCAGATCTATGTGACCCGAAGATATTTCTGTCGACTAAAGGATCTTTAGTCTTGGATTGAATGTGACTCTTATCAGATCGATGAGACCTGGTTTTATCGACTAAATCCTTTTTAGTCTTAGAGTCTTTTTTGGCTAACTCTCTACGGTTAGACTGAATGGCAGAACGGACAAGTTTCTGAAAACTATCCTCTTGCGTTTTTTTAGACTTTCTAAAAATCTGCAAGTTTTTCTTGAAGACAGACCTAGCCATCTCAAGACCATTATCAGGGAACCTGAAAGGTTGTTGATTGATAAAATGTTCCTCAAAATTAGAAGACATTATAGATTGATTTTCAGAAAACTGAGATTGATTATCAGAATAATCTGACGTTTGTTTAGACCAATGGGAGTCTAAGGATTGATAAGATTGTTTGGAATAAACCGATTGATCTCCAATATACATATCGGAATATGTTGATTGATTGTCATACGACATAATTGAATAGTTATCTGAATAAACAGACAAGATTGAAGAAATAAATAACCAAAAAAAGAGAGTACACAAGATTATAGGAAAGAGTAGAATGCAGACAACGCAAGCAACAACAAAGATCACAAAAACAAACAGTCTTAACAAGCCTTCCTCGCCCATTGATATCTTCGCCATCATCTAGCTGATAGGGATACTGGTATTAAGAATGAATGAAAAACAACAGTTACATTCTAACATACTCAAGCTATGTTTAACCGGGTATACTTGCTTCAGATTCTATGGGAGGATAATTACCAAAGAATATTGTTTCTTAAAAACAACTTTAACATTATACTGAATTATTGAACCTACTAATCTATGACTTCAGTTACCATTGTTTAAAGAGTATAAACCACAATATAGCTCAGAGATCATTCCAGAGTAAATGATATTAAAGCTGTATCTGTAAAGTATATGCCGTTGATGACTTTTGAAAACTAAGGTCAAATAGAATACTTTCAGATCAAAGAGTTATGAAGATACTAGTACTTGCCTTTTCAAAGAGTATTGAAAACAGATCTAAGATTTTTCCAAAATATTTTTCAACAAAACTAAAGCTCTAAAAAATCATTTCTAGATCTCTACCAGTCGTTCAACTTCAGAGTTTGGTACTTGTCGGCCTTCCACTGCCCTATCCGTCGGGACTTACTCATCGCCTTTTCCCATTCTCCTTGCCTTTACTAAACCTGGTTTCCATCTCTCATGAGATCTTATCACTTTAGTTCTTCTAATTAAAAACTATTTTTTTCCAAAAACTTGATCCTATCGGTTTTCAAATAAACTTGTGAATAAAAGAATTTTGAACAATGGCAAGCTCTGAGTAAACAACATACTTCAAACAGATACTGAAAGATTGCTTATTACCTTTAGCATTTTCATTTTAATCATGTTTAAAGTTAAAGAACATCTGCATATAATCGAGCAGTCGAGCAGTAACATCATGAACCCAGAACATAGGATTCGAGCATCTTATTGCTTTTGTTCATAAAAAGTAAACAGTAACATTCATCATGACGTTCACTAGAACAATAAACAGTAACCTTTCATGTTGTTATGTTCGTCACAATAAACAGTAATATATCTCCCAGATCTTAGAACTTTAACATGGTTAATCATATTGAGTACAATAGAGAAGTAACTCAAGCATTCAAACTTAATAACACACTCCTACTTCCCCATCAGGCTCTGATACCAATAATGACTCAAGAGATTCATTCTGCCAATCCTCAACATGAATTCTGCCAATCCTCTTGAGTTATTAAGCCATGGGCTGACAAACATGAATTCCTTGAGCTTGAATGTTCCCTACAGAAATTTCCCAGAGGCATTCCTGAGCATGAACATAAGTTTGAAAGATTGAATCATATAATTTTCTCTGGATTAATAAAGTAACCCCAAAATCTATATGATTGGTTAATTGTCCGATAATTAAAGAGGTCTGCAGAACAAACATCTTCTTCATATCTTCATGATTGGCTTTAGTTAAACACTCATCTCTCTTGGATAGTGTTTGATTGTAGGTTTGTGTTTGAATTCTCTCGGAACTCTCACACTCATCCTTACCTTTGAAATTGGCTTTATTTCCCTCAGGAAGATCAATGATCTTATCCTTGAGTTTGGAAGATTGAGATTGAAATTCATTTTTAAATCGCGGATCAGGAAAACATTTTGATCCTTTTTGATTTTGAAAATGAAAATTCATTTTTGAAAAATAAACTGCAAGAGCATTCATGCAATTGAGTCTATCTTTTAAGTCAGAGGACATCCAAAGATTATCCATCAGACATTGTTGAGTTTCATCGAGGTTTATACCTGACAAAGGAATAAATTTCCTTCGATGATGAATTGGGAGTTGAAGGTGTTCAAACTCCATGATTGAATCTTGACCCTGCAAAACAGAAACTGAATTCTTTCTTATAGGGTTAGTATAATTGATTGTACAATTTGTACAATTTGGTATTTCCAAAAATTTGAAAATAACTGATTGATTCTGATGTTGGGTAAAAATACCTTCATCAGTGATTGTTAAAGGATAAAGTAATTTTATGAACGGAGTCCCTAAAATCACTTTGTGCTTTAAATTGTTCACCAGTAAAAAGGAGGTTTCAACCTTATACTCCTGGTTTTGAACGATTGCAGAGGAAACCTTAAATTTGACTTTTAATTCAGAACCATTAGCAGTGCTTAACCGTTCTGAAGTAAATTCAAGATACTTAGTGGGAATTAACCCATCTAAGATACAATTGAAATCAGCACCTGTGTCAAAGAGTGCTGTGGCATTAAGGGTAAAATCCTTAATAACCAGTTTGATGTTTATAAAAAACATTTTTATTTTGACAAGGTTAGTTAAGCCAATAAAATTGTTAACCTTGTTTGTTTGAATAGAAGCATCTGCTTCTACAGAAATTGTTTTGGAAGATGAAACTTCCGTTTGATCTGATTCAGAAGTTGGAATACTTTCTAACCAGTTGTTCAAAATCATCTCCACATGATTTTGCTTTTGTTTTAAAACCAATATTTCAGATTTTAAAATTTTGATTTCAGATTGGAGTTCTGAAATAGGATCCTTTTTAACACTAGATTTCTCTAGCCTTTTAAAAGTATCCTTAAGATTGAATTTGTTTGAAACAAAGGGGTTCCTAGGGGTTTTGGCCACGAAGGTAGTCCTAAGTTTCTCAAGGTACTTGCCCTTGTCTTGAATGTCAGGAATGGCACCAATGACATCAAAAAGAAGCTCCTGCTCCTTAGTGAGAACATTGATCTGGCTAGATGACTCAGTGAGATCATCGTCCTGAACATGATTGAAGGATTGATGGGAGTCTTCATAGTCAGAAGAATCCTCGGATTGGGAGGTCTCAATTAACAAACTGTTAATTTTATCCTCAATGTCTTGACTGAGGTTAAGGGCCTTAATCCGTTGCCCTAGCCTACAGTATCTACTAATGTGGCCTGGTTTTCCACACTTGTAGCAGACAATCTTGGCTTTGGATTGATGAGATTCCCTATTCTCATTATCCGGTTGGGGTTTGGGCTTAGGTTTAGGTTTCCTAAAGCTCCGATTGTAAAATTGAGGTCTGGGAGGACCAGAATTGGTTTTGGGCTTGCTACTGGGCTTCTTAGCACAGGGTAACCCAAATTGTTCACAGAAGGTTCCTAACTCCCTACGGGTTTGGGCCTTCTCTTTGGACAATTGTTGTTGCACTTTGTCGTCCTGACAAATCTTGAGTGCAACTCTTTGGATTATGGCAATGAGCTGTCCATAGCTTAACTGCTCATAATTGATCCGATTGGGATCTTGGCTTTGGGCTCTAAGCTTATCTCTAACCTTATCGCCAAGAGACTTTGGAAGACCAGCAATAAACTTTTCTTTCCAGAAAGCTTGTTGACTGTCTTCTCTGGTGTAAACCCTAGTTAGGAAGGTATCCTTATACCACCTAAAGTCACCTAAGGTCTTGCACCTAAGATTGGACAATAACTCAGCAGATATATCCTTAATCAAAGAAGGATCTCCTATGAAATGTTGAGCTATCGTAAAGATTAACGTATTGACGGCATCAGGGATACTGGCGCCATTGTCAATGATTGGAGTACCATCAGGGTCTAATTTAATGGCACTAAGGATTGAAAGCCTCATAGAGTCAGTAAGATAATTGTCCCACCAACCTTTGAGCTGGCCACAGAAACCTGCAATTAAGATTTCTACTATTATAGACTCCGGAAAGTCATTAGTAGTTTCATAGGCAGTGGCTACCATGGTCATATTTTGGAGAATTTTAGTAATGCCATACTCATTCTCACCATCTATGTTCCATTCATAGATGTTGCTGGCACTAAAACTCTTAAAATTGGCTGTGGAGTCCTTTTCCTCTAGGAGGAGGTCAGGTGCCGTGGCTCTAGGGTAATAGAGTTTGGTCGGCTTTCTCCAATTGATATTTGGGCTGTGGATAACTGGGTTGACCCTAGGGTTATCCGAATTGGTTTCTTCAGAGCAGATAGAGGAGGGTTCACCTACCATATTAACGGCTCTATTAGAAGAAGTGATTGAGGGTGGAGTCCTAGGTGATTCAGGAATGATCATCCTATGGAGCTCTAATTGCTTGTTGATTTTGGCAAGAAATTCACCTTGAACTTCTTCAACTTCCTTCTTGATCCTAGTCTTGGGATCAGAAAGTTGCAAGGCCTTCTTGAGCTTCTTTGAAATCCTATATGGATTGAACAAAGGTTTCTCAAGTTGATTGGAGGATTGAGGATCCTTAGACTTGGAAGCATCTAGCACGGTTTTACCCTTATCAATGCTATTATCTCCTAAGGCTTGAAGATACCTATTGGTATAATTGGCTTGTTCCATCAGATCACTGATGTCTTTGGCTGAAATAGGTCCATCCTCTCTTCTGGACTTGAAAGGAGTGGCTATAACAGGATTGGCCGTTTGATTTTTACTTAAAATCAAAGTGGTTTTAGGAGGTAACTCCGATTGAGTGGTTTGACCATCTTTCTGATGCCATTCCTTAATGACATCTAAAGAATTGTAAATACTCTTTTTATCCTTAAAAGGGTACTTATACTTCTTTTTGATGGTATAATAATTGAACCATATAAAAAATGGTATATTGGCTTGGACCTGTCCAAGGTCTCTGAACCATTTATCACGGATCTTATCCCTCTTAGATCCATGGATATTGTCAAAGAACCAGTCTCGGTGTTGAGACCATTTCTCAGACTTCATTTCTGTTGCCATAAATACTTTGTCAATGATGAAATCAGCGGATATTGCCATAATATCATAATTATCATTAAGGGAGGAATAAGTTGGCGATTGGATAGATTGATCCTCTTCATCCCTTTGATAAGAGGTCTTTACAGGGGTTGTTGCTTCAAACCCTTGCAAATGGATAGTAGAACCCTCATGAGAAGGTTCAGGTTCAGATCTAGGGATAGACCTAGGGATGGTCCTAGAGAAAGATCTCCTAGAAACTGCAGATTGGAAATTACTATCAGTCCTAATAGAACTAGACCTAGACAAAGAGAAATAATTTCTCCTATCAAAGACTAAATCTACATGTCCTGTAGGATGCTGAAGAATATCTTGAAAATTGGGTGTAACCTTGGGTAGGGCTGGTGTGGCTCTATCTAGGGTCCACCTATCTGGAAGTGAGACATCACTCCACTGGATTGTTTTGGGCACAACAATGTTGGCCTTCAGATTGTCAGTAATAAACAAAGTGGTTTCCCCATGTTTATCACAATTGGTTTTGACAAAATTTGAACTAATAGAATTCATTACCTTGTACTGAACTCTATAGATCAAAGAAACGGGAATAGATCCCTCCTTCATGTCATAACCATGAAGTTTCACATTCAAGAATAAGACATCAAGAATGTTTTTGTCATCTAAGCTAACCGTTAAGTCCGGAAAGCAATTGAAATAGATTGGGCCATGACAAAGGCTGGTTTCTACGGTTCCTAAAAGGGAATCCTGGAAACGATTGTGTCTTTTGTCCCTAAGGCAGAATAAAACTGCTACATCTAGAGATTCTCTAGTTAGGGGTTTCATACCTACTTGTACACTTCCAATGTGCAAGTAATTGTATTTCTTGGCTTTGTGATGATTTATACTATCCTGAGATAGGAGATGAATCTCATCATCATCAGATTGGATTTTGTACTTTTGTTCAACATGTTTGATTATAAAATCAGATTGGCGTTGCCAAAAGTTTTTTGAAGAAGATTGATAGAGATCTTCATCTCTAATTTTGGGAATATCCCAATTGTCAAAATCTTGATTGATATTTTCAAAATGAATTTCTTCTTTGAAAATATTTTTTGATAAAGATTGGCTTGAAGAAAACGAGGGAGATGAGGAATCAGAGGACTTGTTTAGAGAAAAACGTTGGGAGAAAGAGCGAAACATGCTGAAAGCAACAGAAGATCACAACAAAGAAAAAAGCTCTAAAATAAACAAGCCTTCCTCACCCGTATGATATCTTCGCCATCATCTAGCTGATAGGGATACTGGTATTAAGAATGAATGAAAAACAACAGTTACATTCTATCATACTCAAGCTATGTTTAACCGGGTATACTTGCTTCAGATTCTATGGGAGGATAATTACCAAAGAATATTGTTTCTTAAAAACAACTTTAACATTATACTGAATTATTAAACCTACTAATCTATGACTTCAGTTACCATTGTTTAAAGAGTATAAACCACAATATAGCTCAGAGATCATTCCAGAGTAAATGATATTAAAGCTGTATCTGTAAGGTATATGTCGTTGATGACTTTTGAAAACTAAGGTCAAATAGAATACTTTCAAATCAAAGAGTTATGAAGATACTAGTACTTGTCTTTTCAAAGAGTATTGAAAACAGATCTAGGATTTTTCCAAAATATTTTTCAACAAAACTAAAGCTCTAAAAAATCATTTCCAGATCTCTACCAGTCGTTCAACTTCAGAGTTTGGTACTTGTCGGCCTTCCACTGCCCTATCCGTCGGGACTTACTCATCGCCTTTTCCCATTCTCCTTGCCTTTACTAAACCTGGTTTCCATCTCTCATGAGATCTTATCACTTTAGTTCTTCTAATTAAAAACTATTTTTTCCAAAAACTTGATCCTATCGGTTTTCAAATAAACTTGTGAATAAAAGAATTTTGAACAATGGCAAGCTCTGAGTAAACAACATACTTCAAACAGATACTGAAAGATTGCTTATTACCTTTAGCATTTTCATTTTAATCATGTTTAAAGTTAAAGAACATCTGCATATAACTGAACAGTCCAGAACAGTAACATCATGAACCCAGAACATAGGATTCGAGCATCTTATTGCTTTTGTTCATAAAAAGTAAACAGTAACATTCATCATGACGTTCACTAGAACAATAAACAGTAACCTTTCATGTTGTTATGTTCGTCACAATAAACAGTAATATATCTCCCAGATCTTAGAACTTTAACATGGTTAATCATATTGAGTACAATAGAGAAGTAACTCAAGCATTCAAACTTAATAACACACTCCTACTTCCCCATCAGTCTCTGATACCAAAGAGGGGGTCGGAAGCAGAACTAAGAACGGATCTTAAAGAAATGGAAAGTAGGGCCGAGACGGACTCAGCATAACATAAGTTCCTGGGAACTAACCCAGAAGTATGAACTTAAAGAACAAAAAGAAAAGATGAAAACAGAAATTAAAACATGAGATGCAAATGCAAATCAAAATAAAGCACCTGCCATCAAGGCGGTTATGAACAAAATATAAATAAAAGCAGAATCGGTCACACTTTTATTTATTGAAACATAAATTACAGAAAGCAAAACATAGCTGAGGGAGGAGGGAAGAGGGTAACCTCTCTCTAAACTCTCTCTAAACTTTGAAGCGGAGAAGCTAAGTGTCTAAAGGGGCCTCCGAGGAAGCGTGCTAAACACTGAGCACAAGCTCTGCTTAAATAGATTGAGAAATTAAACTATTCGGAATAGTTCCGGTGAATGACCTAAACTATTACATACTATTTGCTATAGTGAAAGTTGCAATAGTACCCAAATAGTAAAATAACTTAAAAAGTGGTCTTCAGACCAATTGAGTGCACAACAGGTTGTTAGTGGCAGTTGCAGACAACTTTAACTTTCCCTGTTTGGAGCACTTGGCGTAGATTGCGGAGATCAGAAAGGAATCTTAGGGTTCCATCCTGTTCTCAAGGTTGTGGAGCTCAACATCGTCAAGGTCGACGTCTTCATCTGAGACTCCTTCAGATTGATCTTCACTGTTGAGTTCTTCAAACACTGAAGAGTAATTGTTGAAGAAGGGCATTGATATCTTTATTGGAAGACATCCTGGAACTGCCCAAAGATTGTAGGTAGATGTTTCTCCTACCTTCTTGAGATTGAACCACCCAGTTGGAGGAGTAAATTCCTGTCTGATTAATTCATGTCTTAACCAGAATGAGTTAATGAACTCCCTTGATTGAACTGGCCAGTTGATAAAGGGATTGAACGCAGCAGTGCTAGCTATAAAGTGGTGTATTGCAGAAACCACATATAACCTATTGCTGGTCGGTAGAGATGACTTTACTCTGAAAGTAACTCTTCCCTTTCTTGAGATGATTGCTGCTGCAAGCAGATATAATTTTTGGGGACCAAAAACCATGTCAGATGAGTCATTAGTCCAAAAAGAATCTAACATACCCAGATCAAGCCATGTCCAGATAGTATATTCTTTTCCTTTGAAATGAATTGGCTGATAGTTTGGAAGACTTATTCTAGCCTTCAATATTCCAGTAAATGGACGTTGAATGTCTTCATCGTCTTCTGGATGATTGGAAGGAAAACTGAAGTAAGCCATGGGTTGACAAACATGAATTCCTTGAGCTTGAATGTTCCCTACAGAAATTTCCCAGAGGCATTCCTGAGCATGAACATAAGTTTGAAAGATTGAATCATATAATTTTCTCTGGATTAATAAAGTAACCCCAAAATCTATATGATTGGTTAATTGTCCGATAATTAAAGAGGTCTTCACCTTATTGATCTCAGAAACCCTTTTTTATTATAAAAAAAGGGGTGTTAGTTATTTAATCACTAGTTTTTTAAGTACGAGGAGTATCCAATCCATTTACTAAAAGTACTATAAAAGAGAGAATATATGGACTACTCCTTACAGACTTTACACTGCATTTATAATACTATTTCTGGTTCCTATTATAAGAGAATTTTTGAAGTATTTTTTGTCCTAATTAAAAGAGAAATTGACTTATTTCAAGATGTATTAATTGCTAAAATACCCTTTATACCCTTATTTTAATGAGACATGTATATTTACTAAAAGTTCACATTTTTCCTATGCATCTGATTATTATGGGTATATTTGGAATTAAAGTTCAATTTTATGACATTAAATATATTTTTTCAGTCTTTGTGATTTTTGTAATTTATTCTTATATTAAAGACAGAAGGTAGTACAAAAAAAAAAATTCCCCTTAAGCTGAGCCAAAAACCATTTCTGTGACACAACATTAATACACTCCACAATCTCTATACATTTTGGTACCATACTAGAGAAAAATACACTCATTTAATCGATAATTGATTATATATAATCTTCATTTGCTTATAAAAAATAAAAAATATATATATAATCTTCATCCATCCTCTATAGAGAAATGTTAGCAATACACTCTTTAACACTCTATTTCCAACACATTATCTCTTATTGGTTGAAATTTATATAGGTTTGATAGGAAAAGTCTGCATATTGTTAGTGTAAAATAAATTACCACAGCCCAATAATAATTCTCAGCCCAGAATAATTATCTAAATAAATAGACAATAATAACACCAGAGATTTTAGCGTGGAAAACCCTCCAAAGTGAAGGTAAAAACCACGGGACCCGTAAGCCGCTTAAACTTCCACTATAACAATAATGCGATTACAAACTTCACCCTTAGGTGATCTCTCTCAAAATAATACAATAAAATTGTACTCTCAATTTGTGGCTAAAACTCTCACAAATTAGTTCTCTCTATTTTTCTCTCTTAGAAACTTTCTCTAAGGCTCTCTCTAACTAATGCTTGTTGCACTTAGTTGTGGACAGTGTAATTTTATCTCTCGGACTGCTCCTCTATTTATAAGAAAAAGGATGTGCACTATTACAACAATATTGCATCGCCTAATTGAATTTTGAAGCAGCCAACCACTTCCAATTAATTATTTGCTACTCAACCACACAACTCCAATTTGCTTTGAAAAGTCAAAGCAGTTGGCTGGATCACCAACAAATCTCCCCCTCCAACCAATGGGGAAATTATATTCTCGGAACATCATGGGGTTGATGCTAAGCCTGCAACTTCTTTGCAGACTTCTAGCTTGTCCTTTGGCAGAGCTTTAGTCATTATGTCAGCCCCGTTGTCGTCGGTGTGGATCTTCTCAACTTTCAGCAGCTTACCTTCCAACACTTCACGGATCCAGTGATACCTCACGTCGATGTGTTTCGACCTTGAATGAAATGTTGAATTCTTGCTGAGATGTATTGGGCTCTGACTGTCGCAATAGAGAATATAGCTTTCTTGGTTATGACTCAACTCTTGTAGGAACTTCTTCATCCACAAGATCTCTTTGGAACCTTCAGTGATTGCAATGTACTCTGCTTCTGTGGTGCTTAAAGCAATACACTTTTGTAAGCGTGATTGCCATGAGACAGCTCCCCCTGCAAATGTTATCAGGTACCCTGATATGGATTTTCTGGTATCCACATCACCAGCCATATCTGAATCTGTATATCCTTCTAATACAGGTTTTCCATTACCAAAGCATAAAATATGACTAGAAGTACCTCTGAGATACCTAAGTATCCATTTGACAACTGTCGAATGTTCCTTACCAAGATTTGATAGGAATCAACTCACAACACCAACTGCATGTGCAATGTCTGGTCTAGTGCATACCATAGCATACATTAGACTGCCAACCACCGATGCATATGGCACTTTGGTCATTTCTATTCTCTCCTCCTTGCTTGAAGGACACTGGCTCACTTTGAGTTTGAAGTGACTATCCAGTGGAGAACTAACAGATTTTGCTTTGTCCATGTTGAATCTTTCAAGAACCTTTTCTATGTACTGTTCTTGAGATAGCCAGATTTTGTGATTCTTCCTGTCACGGGTAATCGTCATGCCAAGAATCTGCTTAGCGGGTCCTAAGTCCTTCATTGCAAAGGACTTGCTCAACTCTTTCTTCAACTTGCTAATCTTGTCGTTGTCTCGGCCAACAATCAACATGTCATCAACATAAAGCAAAAGAATGATGAAGTCTCCATCAAAGAATTTCTTGATGAAGACACAATGGTCTGCCGTTGTTCGATTGTATTAATTTTTCTCCATGAATGAGTCGAACTTTTTATACCACTGTCTCGGTGCCTGCTTCAGACCATATAGACTTTTCTTTAGTCTGCACACCAACTTCTCTTTACCTTTGACTTGGAAACCTTCTGCCTGCTGCATGTAGATTTCTTCATCAAGATCACCATGTAAGAAGGCAGTTTTAACATCAAGTTGCTGAACCTCCAGGTTTTGGCTAGCTGCCAAGCCTAGAACAACTCTGATTGAAGACATTTTCACAACTGGTGAAAATATTTCATCAAAATCAATGCCCTTCTTCTGACTGAATCCTTTCACAACCAGTCTTGCTTTGTAACGTGGTTGTGAGTTGCCTTCTTCGCTTTTTATCTTGTATACCCACTTGTTCTGGAGTGCTCTCCTTCCCTGTGGTAGTTTCACCAGATCAAATGTGTGGTTCTCATGTAAGGAAGACATTTCTTCTAACATGGCTTTTGACCAGTCATTCTTGTGTTGGTGGGTAAGAGCTTCATCATAGCTCTATGGTTTTCCCCCGTCAGTGAGCAATACATACTCGTTAGGAGAATACCTCTGATTTGGTTTTGTCTCTCTAGAAGACTTCCTCACTAGTGCTTCTGGTTGGACCTGCTCAGGTTCTGAACAACTGGATGGTGGATCGTTATCATCAGTATCTGGAGTAGCTCCGCCGTCATCAGAATCTGTTGGTGGAGAGACTGGTTCCAAATCAACTGGATTTTCATCTGACTATGGCTTTTTTGATTTCTCGAAATCCTTGATTGTTTGATCTTCGAAAAACACCACGTCTCTGCTTCTAATGATCTTCCTGCTAGTAGGATCCCAAAGTCTGTAGCCGAATTCTTCATGGGCATAACCCATAAAAATACACTGCTTGGTTTTTACATCCAGTTTAGACCTCTCATCTTTTGGTATGTGAACAAATGCTCTGCAGCCGAATACCCTCAAGTGTTTGTAGGAAATGTGTTTTCCTGTCCATACACTTTCTGGTACTTCATAGTTCAATGGAACTGATGGAGACAAGTTGATTAGATCAACTGCTGTTCTGAGTGCCTCTGCCCAAAAAGAGTTTGGCAGTTTTACATTTGAGAGCATACATCTGACTCTCTCACAGATGATTCTATTCATTCTCTCAGTAACACCGTTGAGCTGAGGTGTCTTTGGTACTGATTTTTCCAGTCTAATGCCGAAACTTCTACAGTACTCCTCAAATGGCCCGCGATACTCGTCGCCATTGTCTGCACGTACACACTTCAATCGTCTGCCAGTGTGTCTTTCAACTTTCACATGAAATTGCTTGAAAACTTCTAGCACCTGATCTTTTGTTTTCAAAGCAAAGGCCCAAACTTTTCTGGAATGATCGTCAATAAAAGTCACGAAATAGAGTGCACCTCCTTGTGACTTATCACTCATCATACAGATATCAGTGTGTATCAAATCTAGAATATGCATCTTTCTAGATGGTGGAGTACTTCGAAATGCAACTCTGTGTTGTTTTCCCATTAGACAATCAACACAAGTGCGTAATGAAGTACCTTTCATCTCTGGCAAGAGCTCCTTCTTGGAAAGAATTCTGAGACCCTTCTCACTCATGTGGCCGAGCCGTTTATGCCATAGCTCGGTCGAAACTTCTTTCTTAGTGGAATTTACTTCTCCTCTACATAACTTGGCTTGTGTTAAATAGAGAGAAGTATCTGTCTTGCCTTTAGCTACTACCAGGTTGCCTTTGGTGAGCTTCCAACTCCCTTCACCAAAATAACTGTTGTAGCCACCATCATCAAGTACTCCGGTGGAGATCAGATTGAGGCGTATATCAGGAACATGCCTCACATCTTTCAAAAGTAACCTGCATCCAAGGTTGGTCTCCAGATAAATATTGTCGATGCCGATAATTTGGGATGCATCATCATTTCCCATCCTTACTTGCCCGAAATCGGCTTGAGTATAGGTTGAGAAGAACTCACGCTTTGAGGTAACATGGTAGGAAGCACCTGAGTCAACTACCCAGGTAGAGTCTTGACATGCAAGATTGATGTAATCTGCATCTCGAACAATGGTAACATCTTCAGAGACTGTTGCCGTGTAGTTTATTCGGTTTTCTGCTTCCTGCTTCTGCAACTGTTTCAACTTCCGGCATTCTCGAATGAAATGTACGGGAAGGCCACAGTGATGACACTTCTTGTCATGCCTTGATTTGGACTTTGATCGTCCTCTTTGGCAGTTTTGGTTTTGAGAACCTCTACCTTTACTTCTCCCTCGCCCTTCTTGCTTGCCTTGCTTCTCAGTGACAAGCGCTTCAGATTCAGGATTGTATCCTTCATCTTTTTGTCGAGACTCCTCGTTCAACATTCTGTCCTTTACCATATCCATGGTAAGCGTGCCTTCAGGAGCGGAGTTACTGACTGAAACAACTAGGGTGTCCCAGCTCTTTGGTAGAGAACTTAGCATCAACAATGCTTGTAGCTCATCATCAATAGTCATCTTCATTGAGTTGAGTTGATCAACAATGCCTTGGAACTCACTCATGTGTTCCGATACACTATTCCCGTCTCTGTACTTCAAATTGACTAAACGTCGCATCAGATTGGCTTTGTTCTGTGCGGTTGTCCTTACATACATTTTCTCCAAATTTTGCTAAAGAACATAAGCATCATGTTCATTAGCAAAATTCTGAAAAATGCTCTTGTCAATCCATTGACGGATTTGAGCAGCACACTTCCGATTTAGCAATCGCCCGCCATCGATGTGCTAGTTGAAGTGTCAGGTGGTTTTTCTGCCTTTCCGTCAGTCTTCTAATCTGACGAAGTTTTTGCTGCAGTTGCTGCTTTCTCCTTCGGCGTAACGATCGGCTTCCATAGATCTTTAATGTATAAAAGATCTTCCATCTTTGGCTTCCACATTGCATAATTAAATGCAGTTAACTTTATCATATTACCGGTGCTCCCTTCCATTGGGATGGCAGGTCAATAAGTTTCGTTGTTCTTTGAAACTTCTTCGGTAATGAATAGTACCCTGTGAATAGTACCACTTATACTGGAACAGTAACTGTAGTCTGTAAATAGTGCACCAGGTAAGTTACCAGGAAAGAGAGGTGGGTCTCCAATGGACACAGTTAAATACCAAATCTTTTCCTAGCCAGAACTTTTCTAGGCATGCATAACTTTCACAACTACAATTAATTTCCAGCAACAAGAACTATTCTTTTCTGATGTGGAAGATCAGACAATTCTGCAACCACAGAGCATACTAAGAATTTTCTTATAAATAATACACAGACCTGGCTCTGATACCACTTTGATGGGAAAAGTCTGCATATTGTTAGTGTAAAATAAATTACCACAGCCCAATAATAATTCTCAGCCCAGAATAATTATCTAAATAAATAGACAATAATAACGCCAGCGATTTTAGCGTGGAAAACCCTCCAAAGTGAAGGTAAAAACCGCGGGACCCGTAAGCCGCTTAAACTTCCACTATAACAATAATGGGATTACAAACTTCACCCTTAGGTGATCTCTCTCAAAATAATACAATAAAATTGTACTCTCAATTTGTGGCTAAAACTCTCACAAATTAGTTCTCTCTATTTTTCTCTCTTAGAAACTTTCTCTAAGACTCTCTCTAACTAATGATTGTTGCACTTAGTTGTGGACGGTGTAATTTTATCTCTCGGACTGCTCCTCTATTTGTAAGAAAAAGGATGTGCACTATTACAACAATATTGCATCGCCTAATTGAATTTTGAAGCAGCCAACCACTTCCAATTAATTATTTGTTACTCAACCACACAACTCCAATTTGCTTTGAAAAGTCAAAGCAGTTGGCTGGATCACCAACAAATGGTCCCACCAAATTTAAATGGGATCAACATGATTTAGTGGGACCATTTAAATTTCAATCAATAGAAAAGAGTGTGTTAAAAAGAGAGTGTAAAAAGTGTGTTGTTAGCACTCATCTTCTCTATATACCAGAGAAGTTCTATTCTTATGTCATTTTTTACACCTTTGACCCACTTTCCGCGACAAAAAAAATTATAATTATGAAAAAATGACGTAATTATAAAAATATCGAAACTGAATGCCCTCTTGTAACTTTAGTGTGAGAATAGAGATGCTCTGCCCTTCACTGCCTGTTTTTAAGTAAAATGAACCAAGCCTGATAATGCATGCCCATTGCCCCTCTTCACGCATTATATTACTACCCGTGTAACATGCGCTTGTAAGTAAAGGCTATATTGTAACCCAAAAAAAAAAAAAAAGGCTATATGATAGTATCCTCGATCTGATTTGCTTGTTCCAACCTGTCTCAATATATTACGGTACATAGGTTTAAATATGATTTTCGACTCTATAAATATAGAGGTTTTTGTTTTTTGTTCCTGTAAAAATAATTTTTTGTTTTTTATTCCTGCAGTTTTCTTAACTTTAATTTTAGTCCCTACAAAAATTTATTTTTGTTTTTCGTTCCTGTAATATATATAATATTTTGGAATTAGTCCTTATATTCTCTATATTTTAGGGACTAAAACCAAACATAAAAAAATATTACGATGATTAAAACAAAACAACAAGGATCAAAAGTAAAAATTCTTATATTACAGGGATGAAAGTCAAAAAAAATAATTTACAGGGATGAAAAACAAAAGTTCCTATAATTGAAGGGACGAAAAACATATTTAAGCCCAATATATATTATGCATGAGAATGAAGTGCATGTCAAGTTGGTAAGACCGTTTCACCTACACCAAAAGAACCTAAATTCGAGTCATATAAGGGAAGTGAGAAACTGTTATTCATCCTTTTAATATATATATATATATATATATATATATATATATATATATATATATATATATATATATATGGGATGTATCAAGTGAGAGGAATGTTTAATATGAGAGGGTGGAAAGAGTAAATCTGGACCATACAACTATACATGGATGGTCATGATTAAAAGTTATTTAGTGATCACATGACCACTTAAAAAAATCACATGACTTTTTGTTTTAATCTTAGTCATTCATGATTTGATCTATAGTTAGGATTCATTCTCGATACACATATATATATATATATATATATATATTGCAGTATATTATGAGACGCCTTATTGATAAAACAAATCGTAGCTCGCATGCGCACATCTCCTGCTAATTGATTTAGGCGAGCATTTAGGATACAGACAGTTTATCTACCCAAAGAGGATTATCACATACGTGTTTCTTTTATTGTTTTTGAGATAAGGATGTACTTCTTTGGAACTTACATCATTTGAAAATGCAGCTTAACCATATGAAAAGCTTAATTGGCAACAGTAGTAATTCAATTTGTTAACGAATTTGACTAGTGAATTCAACAGTAGTTTGGCAACCGTGCCTTCTTGGGTATGGCGCATTACCGTTTCATTTTTTTACTTGTAAATTATTGTGAACAAAATATTATTTTAGTTTGAAATAAATTAAGCAGTGATTTTTCAGTTTTTTGTTGTAGTTAATTCAAAACTAGTTGTTAATAGTTAGTTACTGTTTGTTGCTATGAAAAGTCAGTTTGTAGTTAATTTGTTGTAACTGATTAATGAATTAGTGAGCCCTTTAAATAGGTGTGCTTATGTGTAAAAGTGTACACGTGAGGAATAAAGTTTTCATTCAGTCAAGTTCACATATTCCTTTACTTTCTCTCTTGTTTCTTCTGAATTATTTCTTATGAATGTGAGTCAGTGAATTCTCACTCTCACAAATTGGTATCAAAGAGCTATTTCGATTCTGGAAAACACGTGTGGATCTGTGAAGGTGTGAGATTCTTCGGTGATTCTTCATCAACGATCTTGCTGCAATGATGACCGGAAATAATGGCGTCTTCCCCGGAAATTTACCGATTCTTGACGGCAAGAACTGGGAGAAATGGTGCATTCAGATGCGGGTTCTGTTTGGGTGTCAAGATGTGCTCGACGTAGTGAAGACCGATTTTCCTGATATGGGCGAAAACCCCACTGAGGCACAGAGAACCGCGTTCAAAGACAACAAGAAGAAGGATTGTAAAGCCTTGTTCTGGATTCATTAGAGTGTTGATGCGAGTGTCTTTGAGAAGATTGCAGCGGCGGAGACGACAAAGGCTGCGTGGGACATACTTGAGAAGTGTTACACCGGTGGAGATAAGGTCAAGAAAGTATGACTTCAATCCTTGAGGAGGCAATACGAGTTGCTGCAGATGAACGACCCTAAGAAGGTAGCGAAATATTTCACAAAAGTGTTGAGTATTGTGAATCAGATGCAAAAATTGTGGCGAAACAATCACGGATCAAATGATAATTGAGAAGGTAATGCGAACCCTAACCCCTCAATTTGATTTCATAGTAGTTTCCATCGAAGAATCAAAGAATGTTGCGGAAATGACGATTGAAGAACTTCAAGGTTCTTTAGAAGCACATGAGCTTAGAATTGTTGAAAGAGGCGCTAAGAGGGAAACTGAGAAGGCATTGTCGGCTCAAGCCAATAAGAAAGGGGAAATGGAGAAGAAGAAATGGAAGAAAAACAAAGGGAAATTCCAGAAGGAGGCAAGGTCTTACAACAAAGATAAGACCAAGGTTGATGACAAACCTGAATCATCGAGCAAAAAGGGAGGAGGATTTGTTAAGAACCATGGAAAAAAGAGAGAGGGAGACAAGAGGAAGGTATAGTGTTTCAACTGTGAGAAGTATGGGCACTATGCTAACGAGTGTTGGCATGGGAAGGGAAAGAAGGATCAAGACAATGAAGAGGAGGTCAATGTAGCACATGATGAATCCGATTCTGATCCTGTCCTTTTAATGGTCACAACCACTGAAGGGACTCCATTTTCTAATGTTTGGTATCTAGATACTGGATGTTCTAACCACATGACATGCCATAAGGAATGGTTAATTGACTTTGATGCAAGCAGAAAGACAAAAGTGAGTCTGGCTGATAGCAGTTTCTTAATGGCAGAAGGCATGGGAAACATAGTGATACAGAGAAAGGATGGTAAAACTGCACTAATTGAGAGTGTGTTGTTTGTACCAGGCATGAAGTGCAACCTAATGAGTGTGGGGCAGCTTGTTGAAAACGGTTTTTCTATGACTATGGAAAATGACTCCCTGCAGCTGTTTGATTCTAAGAAAAGACTTGTGTTGAAGTCTCCTTTGGCTAAGAACCGAACCTTCAAGGCATGCATCAAGACTGCAAATATGCAGTGTCTCACAACATCTATTTCTGACCAGGAGAGCTGGCTATGGCATATGAGGTATGGACATTTAAACTTTAAAAGTTTAAGCCATTTAAAGTCTAAGGAATTGGTGTTAGGTGTACCTAAAATTGTTATGTCCGGAAAAGCCCGTGCAGTGTGTCTAAGGGGCAAACAATCTAGACTTGCTTTTACTTCTAATCTTCCAATGAGGGCATCAGGTGCACTGGATGTAGTGCACTCTGATGTATGTGGCCCTTTTGAAGTTCCCTCATTGGGAGGAAATAAATATTTTACCTCTTTTGTTGATGAATTCACAAGGATGTTGTGGTTGTTTTTTATCAAGACCAAAGATGAGGTGTTTGAAGTGTTTAAAAGGTTTAAGGCCTTTGCTAAAAAACAAAGTGGAAAGGTTATAAAAATTCTGAGAACCGATGAGGGAGGTAAGTATACCTCAAATGTGTTCAAGACATTTTGTGAGGAGCATGGAATTGTGCATGAGGTGACAGCTCCTTACACCCCACAGCACAATGGTCTTGCAGAGAGAAGAAACAGAACAGTTTTAGACATGTCAAGGAGCATGTTGAAACAGAAAAATTTGCCTCATACACTTTGGGGTGAAGCTGTAACCACAGCAGCTTATGTTTTGAATAGATGTCCAACTAAGAAGCTGAAGCTCAAAGTGCCTGAAGAATTATGGTCTGGCAGGAAATCGAGTGTGAGTCACTTTCAGATCTTTGGCTCTCTTTGTTATAAACATGTGCCTGATGCTAGAAGGAAAAAGTTGGAAGACAAGTGTGAACCAATGGTTTGTGTTGGTTATCATACCACTGTACAATCCTGTAACCAAGAAAATTGTGATTAGTAGAGATGTAATAGTGAAAGAAACAGAAGAATGGGATTGGAAAAATGGTGATGGTAGCCAAGATCCAGTAATTTCAGTCAGAATTGAAGATGTAATGACTCAGGGAACAAAAAATGCAGCTGAAGATAATGAAGAAGGCTCAGATGAGGAAAAAAAAACAGTTCAGAAGAAGAACTCACTCCAGTGCCAAGACCATAAAGACAAAGACAATAACCAAGAAGACTTGCTGATACATTTTGCTTTGCTTGCTGATGCAGAACCAATTGGCTATCAAGAAGCATTGAAGGAACAAGTTTGGAAAATAGCTATGCTTGAGGAGCTTAAAGCAATTGAAAAGAACAAGACTTGGGAGTTAACTAGATTGCCACTCAACAAGAAGCCAATTGATGTAAAATGAGTGTTTAAGGTGAAGCTAAAACCTGATGGAACAATTGTGAAGCATAAGGCAAGGTTAGTAGCTAGAGGTTTTTTACAAAGACTTGGTCTAGACTACTTTGAAGTGTTTGCACCAGTAGCTAGACATGAAACCATAAGGTTGGTTGTTGCTCTAGGATGTAGTAGGGGATGGTCTCTATTCCATTTAGATGTGAAGTCGGCATTTTTAAATGGGCCCCTAGAAGAAGAGGTGTATGTCACATAGCCTCCAGGTTTTGTGAAGAAAGGCAAAGAAGAGATAGTGTATAGATTACATAAGGCTTTGTACGGCCTTAAACAAGCCCCTCGGGCATGGAATAGAAGAATAGACACTTTCTTCATACAACATGGCTTTAAGGAATGAACAGTTAAGTATGGAGTTTATGTAAGGTGCAGGAAGAAATCTGCTGTGTTACTAATATGCCTTTATGTGGATGATCTTTTGATCACTGAAAGTTGTCAAAGTGAAATAGAAGAATTCAAGTTGAAGATGATGTCCGAATTTGAAATGACCGATTTAGGAAAATTATCCTATTTTTTGGGCATGGAATTTGTGAGCACTTCACAGGGAATGGTGCTACATCAATCAAGATATGCTGCTGAGATACTTAAGAGGTTCAATATGGTGAATTGCAACTCTGCTGTAACACCTGCAGAGTCGAATTTGAAACTGAGGACAGCTGCTGATGAAGAAAGTGTTGAGCCTACACTTTTCAAACAATTGGTTGGATCTCTTAGATATCTTTGCAACATCAGGACTGATTTATGCTTTGTTGTTGGTGTGGTGAGTAGGTTCATGAATGAACTAAAGAGATCTCATTTCCTTGCCGCAAAGAGGATTTTGAGATATGTTAAAGGAACCATGAGGTTTGGCATACTGTTTCCTGCAAAGACAGAACATCGTGATGGAGAATTGTTGGGTTATTCAGATTCTGATTGGTGTGGAGACAAGATTGATAGAAGAAGTACTACAGGTTATTTGTTCAAGTTTCAAGATGCTCCAATCTCATGGTGCTCCAAGAAACAGCCTGTTGTTGCCTTGTCATCTTGTGAAGACGAAAATTTTCTTTGGTTCATTTATCGCTTGTCAAGCAATCTGGTTAGACTCCTTTGAAGGAGTTGAAGGTGGATATTAAGAAGCCTATGAAGTTGTTGATTGACAACAAATCTGCCATCAATCTTGCTAAAAATCCTGTCTCCCATGGAAGGAGCAAACATATTGAAACAAGGTTTCATTTCTTAAGAGATCAAGTGCACAAGAGTATGCTGGAAGTAACCTACTGTCCTACTGGAGATCAAATTGCAGACATGCTTACAAAAGCCCTTAAAACTGATCAGTTTGAGAATTTGAGAAGAGAATTAGGATTTGTTTCTTTTTGAGGTTTTGAATTAAGGGATAGTGTTGTAGTTAATTCAAAACTAGTTGTTAGTAGTTAGTTACTGTTTGTTGCTGTGAAAAGTCAGTTTGTAGTTATTTTGTTGTGACTGATTAGTGAATTAGTGAGCCCTTTAAATAGGTGTGCTTATGTGTAAAAGTGTACATGTGAGGAATAAAGTTTTTTCATTCAGTCAAGTTCACATATTCCTTTACTTTCTCTATTCTTTCTTCTGCATTATTTCTAATGAATGTGAGTCAGTGAATTCTCACTCTAACATTTTTCACCCTTCTTTTTTTACCTCGGGAAATGTTAGTTGATTTGGTATGAATGGCTCTGGTCTCCGTCTTTTTTTTTTTTGGTTAATAGTGCAACATTTCATTCATACTGGGCAGAGGCCACAAAAACATTACACACAGTGTCAACTAACAGCCCACTATTGGGGTACATTACAGGATTAATGCAAACTCCTAACAAATACTTTAACAATAACTGCACGAGTTGCTCCTGAACAAACAAGCTATTTAGCCAAATCATTACATCACCAAACAAGGGTCCAGAGACCTGGAATCCACTTCTGTCCATCTACCATCCAATCTTCGTTCAATTTAGATCGGCCACTATCAGGTGGTTTTGCTGGTGGCCGAGGGATCAACTGATCTAAGGGAGGGCACACTCATGACTCTCAAGTTGGGTACCCGAGGAAGGAGCTCCTAGTAGGAGCATTTCTTTGTTACTAGCAAGCTTTTAATTTGAACCCCCATCGAGTGTTTTTACACTATCTCCTTGCTTAAATTGTCCACATCTTGGTCCTTGTGGCATTAGGCTCCAATTTTCTCTGGTTGGTACAAGTAGGGAAGGCACAGGAGGAAGGGGCTCATAAGTAAGCATGGCGTGCCATTTCCTTTCATTTTTGTCAAAACCTTGTTCTGGCCTTGAGATGCATAAACCTAATCGCTCCCAGTAACCGTAAACCCAGCAATTACAATGACAGAAAGGGTTTGGCTCAACAAGGTAGTGTCTTCCAAAGCTTCCACATCAAAGAAACCAATTTTAAGCCTCAGCCACCTACAAAGCAAAGTGTCGAGCACCTTAGCAGCATCTACTATCTCTATCTTTAAGTGTGAACCTATGTTATACCCTAATCCATCACTGAGGCACAGACCGAATTTGGGGAACAGGACATAAGCCACAGGCTTCAAACCCACTTTATCCCTAAATTACTGTGGTTACTATGGCTTAGAGCTAAATTTCTCACAGGCACCCTAACTAAATCATTTACCTGAATTGGCGCAAATGGGTGCGATGGAGAAGACACGGCAAAACCGGCAACACCGTGGCAAAGGCAAGGAATAAAGCTTGGACTGTGGCGGTGGCGGAGAGGGTTGATAGTTGAGATGAAGCTACCGTCAGCGGTTGGGACAGACGAGAGAAGCCATGATAGAGGGAGGAACACCCACCCTGAGACAGCAACTTGAAACCGGTATAGTGGCTCTGGCGGAGGGGGCATCGGTTCTGGGTTTGCAGGAGGAGGTGGCTCACCGACCCCATGAGTGGTCGGGAAGCCCGTGGTGAAGCCCAGCAACCGAGAGGCGAGGAAGGAAGGTCGAAACACCTTCAAGAGCATACTGTGAGTGAAGCAAGAGAAGAGATGGAGGACGACGATGACGCCTGGCGACCCTAGCAGCGACCTAAGGGGAGAACGGCGCCGATTCACGCTGACAGAGACGCGGCCGTTCGCACGCGACCAAACCTTGCTCTGTTCTCCGTCTATAGTCAATGGGTTTGTACATCATGCTGATCGATAGCGTGTGAAGTAGAAGAGGAACTAAATAATTAGCGATTAGGGCCATGGCCGATAATAGTACAAGCCCGGACGAAATTTATGGGCTTAAGTGATCGGGCCAATGTATAAATAATGGTTTTTTTTTTCTTTGCACCACTTTATGTAGGTTTTTCTTTCTTAACCAAAAAAAAATGTAGTTTTTTCTCTCAAAAATAAGTTAACTTCCATACCTGCCTACATCCTACAACTAGCCCCTTCATAGTTGAAGCTCTAGCTTTACGTGAAGCTATATCCCTTGCTCGAAACTTGGATATGAAGCATGTAATCCTAAAGAGCGATTGTTTTGAACTTATTGAGGTCTGTCAAGGCAATATTCAGAGAAAAGAAATAGCTCATTTTCTATCAGATAACCATATTATAGAACTGGGTTTGATGGGCGTGGGTTTACCTGGGTAGCCCATCAGGGATTGAAGTAGCGCACATCCTCCTTTCTAGCTAACTGGCGTTGGAACCCTCTGTTGGCACTCCACAATGCTCAACTTAAAGATGCCCAAAATCTAGGATTACAAGCAATGAATCGGGATAATGCTCAGAGGCGCTCGGGCCTTGGTGACCTGGGTGAAGGAAGCAGTGAAGGTGGGTACAATGGGTCTTCTACTTTTGCGCATGGTATGACAATAGCAAATGAGACTCTAGAAGTATAGAGTTGGCTAATGTGGGTGTCTATAAGAGGGTTGCTTCAATCTGATAGTGGAGATCTGGTGGAGGTTAATATCGCTTGATGGAAGAGTTTATGTCCTACAACTATTATGGTTTGAGTAGTTTCGGCAAATCTAGGGTTTGAGATGCAATGAGTTTGTGCACTTAGAAACTAAAGTAGTTCTCTTTGTACTTGCACTGCTTGAGTTCGTGTTGCCTGTCTCTCTCTGTTAATGAGACAATGTCGTTTGATATATAGTTGGGCTGGTGTCCACATATGGTGTAATGGTTTGGGCCTTGCCCATAATGAATGAAAACACGACATTGATGACCACAAAAATAAAAAAAGTTAACTTCCAAACGGTAGTGAACCCATCCACCCCGATATCAAACAAAAAATGGTTCACCTCTCTTACACCATTCTTTCATTGCATCTTCTTCTTCCTCTCTTATCTACACTTTCAGAGCCACCCAAACCATTTCTCACTCCCTTTCATCTTCTTCCCTATTGTCCTCTGACTCTTGCATTTCACCGATTCTCATCCCCTTCCGTCTGTTCAGGTATCATCACGCCCCTTACTTTTTTCTGCGATTGGACACTTTTCAAAAGTATACTTCCAAAATGTATTTTTGTGTGAGTAAAGGATCTGGAAGTATATATACTTTAGGAAATCAAATTTTTTACTTATGGAAAAAAAACTTCTTCAACCAAGTTTTACTGAATTCTGGAACTCAGAAATTTGATTTCCAGAAGTAAACTTTTGAAAGGATTTAAACTCGTTTAACTGTATTTTGAAAATATATTTTCGGAACCTATATTGTTGAGTTTCGGAAATATACTTTCAGAATGGAGTTAAAACTTTGAAAGAAAAAAAAAAACTAAAAATCATTGTAATTATATTAAAGTGTTTTATGTTATTTCCTGTGATTGTACAAATTGTTGAACTATTGGTTGCCTAATATTTTTCCAAGAAAAAATGCAAAATTATTTCTTAAGGAATATTTTTTGTTAGCTCTTAAGGAATATATTGGTAACTTGCTTACGAGAATAGTATATAATAGATAAAATTACACCAGATATCTTTTATCTTAATTTAAAGTTTTATTTCAATTTTTTATCTTTTTTTTCTCAAGTTAGTCATTTAAAGTTCATTTTAGTTTCAGTTTATCCCACATGTTCTAAAATATTGAGAATGTTGGTCAAATTGGTCTATTTCTTGCTTTTTGCAACATTTTTTTGAGTTCTAACTCAAGACAATCGATACAAATAGATTGTGCTTGTGTCATATATATATTTCTCGTTATAGATCAGTCAACAATTTATCACAAAATTAACGTTTTAAAATATGTAGGACTAAATTAAAAAAATGATTAACTTGAAACTTTAGATTAAGATGAAAGACTTTTAGAACAATTTTGCTTATATAATAAATTAAAAATGTGGCAACATGTTGATGTTAGTCAAAGGGGCACCTCCCCAACAACCCTATTAATTGCACCAAATGGTGCATCTCCATTTTTCCTATGGTGGCAGCAAAATGCGCTGAAGAAAGAAGAAAAATTGGGTGCAATTTTTCAACACCACTGAATGAAGAAAGGAAAATTGGTGCAATGTGCAGGAATTCATTGGCAAAGACAAATTTTTTCAAAGCGGTGCATTTATTCTCTTAGAGCGGTGCAACATTGTTGAAAGAAAAAGTGTGTAGCCACTTGTGAATTGGATGGCAATGAAGGCTTGGGTCTCTATAAATACAAGCCTTTGCAGAAGGAAAAATTATTCCAACATTGAGTGCATTCCAAGTTGAGAGAGTGAGCACCGAGAGAAAATTCCAGTGAGGGAGTTTTGTGAAAAATATTTAGAGAGAAATATTTTGGGTGTAATTGGGTTGGGGGTTTTGCGAGAGAGTGTGAGTGTTTGTAAAGAGAGTGTGTATTTCCTGTTTTAATATGAGGGCTGCAGCCCGGAGACGTAGGCATAATTGGCCGAACTCCATTATCAATTTTTGTGTGTGCTAACGCATTTACTTTTCGCTCTTCCACTGATCTGACCATGGGGAAATTTTGCGTAATTGGTTATTTCTGCTAAATCTTGGTGAAGATATTGTTCACGTGAATAGTAATTTTGTGAATAGTAAAATTGGTTGGCGCTACCAATTTATCCACAAAGGTGTTTTAAAGCACGGTGGTTCGCAGAATTGTCGAAAGCGATCCCGAGAAGTCGGACTGAGTGGGAGTATGGCGCAGACGAAGGAAAGGTGAAAATTGAAAAGTTCGACGGTGCGGACTTTGGCTTTTGGAAGATGCAGATCGAGGATTATCTGTATCAGAAAAAGTTGTATCAACCTCTCATAGGAAAGAAGCCAATGGAGATGAAGGAAGTTGAATGGATCCTTCTCGATAGACAAGCCCTCGGCGTTATCCGGTTGACGTTATCTCGTAATGTTGCGTTCAACATTGCAAAAGAAAAGACCACGGCGGATCTTATGAAGGCTCTTTCCAACATGTACGAAAAGTCGTCGGCCTCAAACAAAGTTCATTTGATGAGGCGGTTGTTTAACTTGCGGATGACGGAAGGTGCATCGGTGGCACAACATCTCAATGAACTCAACATAGTCACAACCCAGTTGAGTTCAGTTGGAATCGAATTTGATGATGAGGTACGAGCATTGATACTTTTGTCTTCTCTTCCAGAGAGTTGAAATGCTATCACACAAATTGTGAGTAGCTCAGCGGAAACAATAAGTTGAAATCGGCGATGTTCATGATCCGGTTCTCGATGAAGAGATCCGACAGAGAGAGTCGGGTGAATCTTTATCCTCTTGATGTGCATCTGAGTCAAGGGGAAGAAATTCAACCAGAGGAAATGGGCGTGGCAAATCAAAGTGCGGTCCAAATCCGTAAATCATCATAGTTCTCAAAACTCCAACTCGAAGACTATCGAGTGTTGGAATTCTTTGGAAGACAAGGCACTACAAAAATCGATGCGAGTGCAATCAAGAACCAGGAGGCGAAGGGCGAGGCAAATGTTGCTTCCACCTCGGGAGGAGGTGACGGCGTTGATATGCTCTTTGGAGAGCAAGGAAGAGTCTTGGGTGTTAGACTGCGGAGCATCTTTTCATGCCACTTCGCAGATAGAATTCTTCGAGAATTATGTACCCTAAACCTTGGTAAAGTTTACCTTGGTAATGAAACAGTCTTGTGAGATTGTTGGCAAAGGTGTAGTGAAGATTAAGTTGAGCAGTGCAGTATGGGAATTGAAAAATGTCGACATATTCCCGACCTGACGAAGAACTTAATCTCGGTAGGCGATTGGCGATGGCGGCTACATGATCTTCCACGGCGATCATTGGAAGATTTCAAAGGGTGCAATAGCGATTGCTCGCGGCGAAAGAGTGGTACTCTTTATAAGACAGAGAGCATGCCATTTGATTGCGATTGCATCAAATGATAGTCCCAATCTATGGCACCAGAGACTAGGCCATATGAGTGAGAAAGGGATGAAGATCATGCACTGGCGGCAAATTGCCGTGTCTTGATCGAGAAATTGACATGTGCGAAGACTGCATACTTGGAAAGCAGAAAAGAGTTAGCTTTCAGACAAGTGGAAGAACCCCAAAGAAAGAGAAACTCGAGCTTGTTCACTCTGATGTTTGGGGTCCAACGACTATCTCATCCATCAGTGGGAAGCAATACTTCGTGGCTTTTATCGATGATCACTCTAGGAAGGTATGGGTATACTTTCTGAATCATAAGTCTGAAGTATTCGAGGCTTTCAAGATGTGGAAAGCCATGGTAGAAAACGAGACAGGATTGAAGATCAAAAATCTCAGAACCGACAATGGTGGTGAATATGAAAACACCAGATTCAAGAAGTTCTGCTATGAGCACGGGATCATAATAGAGAGAACCGTGCCAGGTACGCCTCAACACAATGGTGTAGCTGAGCGTATGAATCGAACGTTGACAGAGAGAGCCAGAAGCTTGCGGGTGCAGTCAGGCTTCAGAAGCGATTACGGCGAAGCGATCAACACAAAGACTTACTTGATCAACCGAGGTCCATCGGTACCATTGGAGCACAGAATACCAGAAGAGGTATGGAGCGAAAAAGAGGTAAAACTCTCACATCTTAGAGTTTTCGTTGTGTAGCATATGTGCATATCAGTGATCAAGGCAGGAATAAGCTTGATCCCAAATCAAAGAAGTGCACTTTCATCGGTTATGGTGAAGATGAGTTTGGCTACCGTCTTTGGGATGATGAAAACAAAAAGCTGATCCGCAGTAGAGATGTGATCTTCAATGAAAGAGTGATGTACAAGGACAGACATAGCACAGACACCAGCAACTTAGAACAGAGTGGGCCAGTGTATGCAGAGGTGGACGATGACCCAAAAAGTCCTATAGTTGAGAATCCTCAGTCAGAGGAATCAATTGGCGACGCACTGAGCCTCCTACTCCACTCGGCAGCGAGAAAGTCTTCTCGAGTTCCTGTGCCCAACAGAGATACATGAATTACATGTTGTTGATCGACGGAGGAGCACGAAGATTATGCGAAGCTTGTCCATCGCAGATGCTAGCAAGTGGGAGCTTGCCATGAAAGACGAGATGAAGTCTTTGATCTCCAATCAAACATGGGAACTAGTTGAGTTACCGTGGGAAAGAAGGCACTTCACAATAAATGGGTGTATCGAGTGAAGGAGGAGAATGATGGCTCCAAGAGACATAAAGCCCGACTAGTTGTCAAAGGATTCCAAAGAAAGGAAGGATTTGACTACACCGAAATTTTTGCTCGGTTGTGAAGCTCAATACTATCAGTCCGTGTTAAGTATTGTTGCCGGTGAAGAGCTCTATCTTGGCTTGATTAGGCGTGAAGGCTGCGTTTCTTCACGGAGACTTAGATGAGGAGATCTACATGCACCAACCTGAAGGCTTCTCGGAGAAAGGCAATGAAAATATGGTGTGCAGATTAAAGAAGAGCTTGTATGGCACGAAACAAGCTCAGAGGCGATGGTACAAGAAGTTTGATAGCTTCATGCACAAGGAAGGTTTCGAAGTGCAACTCAGACCATTGTTGTTTCTTCAAGAGATATAAGTCCAGTTATATCATTTTGTTACTTTATGTCGATGATATGTTAGTAGCAGGTTCAGATATGGACGAGATCAGAAAATTGAAGATGCAGCTGTCAAAAGAATTTGACATGAAGGACTTGGGTCCAGTAAAGAAGATCCTTGGAATGCAAGTCACGAGAGATAAGCAAAGAGGAATTTTGCGATTATCTCAAAGTGAGTACATCAACCGTGTTTTGCAAAGATTCAACATGGGCAACGCCAAACCGGTTAGCACACCTTTGGCCAGTCATTTTCGCCTATCCAAGGAACAGTCACCTCAGACGGAGGAAGAAAGAGAATCCATGGCTAAGATTTCGTATGCTTCAGCCATTGGAAGTTTGATGTACGCAATGGTCTGTACAAGGCCAGATATTGGCCATGCGATGGGAGTTGTTAGCGTGTTTATGTCAAATCCAGGTAAAACTCATTGGGAAGCGATGAAATGGATTTTGAGGTATCTACGAGGCACTACAGAGAAGTGTGCGTACTTTGGTAAAGGAGAATTGCAAGTACAAGGCTATGTAGATCACGGACTTTGGAGGTGAAGTCGATCATCGAAGAAGTACCACCGTTATGTATTCACCGTTGGTACTACAAAGATTAGTTGGATGTCGCGGATCTGAAGATTGTTGCTTTATCCACTACGGAGGTGAGTATGTAGCGATGTGAAGCTTGACAAAGAATTGATATGGCTTGAGGATTGTTAACGAGTTGGGTTTCACGGGAGAAGAGTGTTTTGCATAGTGATAGTCAGTGCGATACATCGGCAAAGAATTGACATTTCACCCGAGCAAAGCATATTGGTCTTCGCTATCACTTCATCGGATCTCGCTTGAGGATGAGGTGTTAATATTGAAGAAGATTCAAGGAAGTAAGAACCCGGCAGGATATGTTGATAAATGTGGTGACTATCGACAAACTGAAGTTGTGCTCAACTTCAGTTGGCCTGCTTGAGTAACATACCAGAGAAGGCTGCTGCATTGATCGAGGTGTGAAGGCCGATTGAAATCAGTCTTCAAGTGGGAGATTGTTAGTCAAAGGGGCACCTCCCCAACAACCCTATTAATTGCACCAAATGGTGCATCTCCATTTTTCCTATGGTGGCAGCAAAATGCGCTGAAGAAAGAAGAAAAATTGGGTGCAATTTTTCAACACCACCGAATGAAGAAAGGAAAATTGGTGCAATGTGCATGAATTCATTGGCAGCATAAATTTTTCAAAGCGGTGCATTTATTCTCTTTGAACGGTGCAACATTGTTGAAAGAAAAAGTGTGCGAGGGTTGTGAATTGGATGGCAGCGTGAAGGCAGGGTCTCTATAAATACAAGCGCTGCGGAAGGAAAAATTATTCCAACATTGAGTGCATTCCAAGTTGAGAGAGTGAGCACCGAGAGAAAATTCCAGTGAGGGAGTTTTTGTGAAAAATATTTAGAGAGAAATATTTTGGGTGTAATTGGGTTGTGGGTTTTGTGAGAGAGTGTGCGTGTTTATAAACACAGTGTGTATTTCCTTTTTAATATAAGGTCTGCAGTCCGGAGACGTAGGCATTATTGGCCGAACTCCGTTATCAATTTTTGTGTGTGCTTCCGCATTTATTTTTCGCTCTTCCACTAGTCTGACTATGGGAAAATTTTGCGTAATTTCCTAAGAGTTGAACTTCTCTCCATGCCTATAGGAATTGCTAATAGGAATTGCTAATTTTAATTCCAATCCCTTCTATTCTATTTTTCTGTTATATATATTCAGCTACCTTCTGGAAGCAATGCTAAATTGTCAACAAGGGAGCTAAAAAAAGACGAATATTTCACGGAGGAGATAAAAATGAGAAGTTTGCTTCCATGCTTCTTCGCGGTTTTGCCTCTAAAACAGGTAATTCGTTGCCGACGACGAAATGATTATATGTACACGTGTGTGGTTACAATATTCGCCACGCTATTCCTGGGATTTTCGTTTCTTAGATTTTTTTAATATTGTCATTGTCATAAAAGAAGCTTCCGAGGAGTCTTTCATGATTCTCCACGTGTATTAGTTAAAACCGTCAAGGTACGCTCGCCTCTATGATTATGTCGTCTTCTTAAAATATCTCCTACTTAGTTTTAACTTTCGATTTCAGCTCCTTATTCCTAGGTTCCGCTACCTATATATACACGCAAGGGCTTTGGCAATAAGCAAGCATAGTTACCAAAGGAAAAAAACCCTGATTCTTAATCGATTCTCCGTCGTAAATAAAACCCTTGTACAAAGACTCTCTCTTAGGAAACAAATCCCTCTCTCTTCTTTCTAGATATAGGAGGAGGAGAGGAAAAAAAACACTTCCATTTTGCAGGAGTATAGAAATATCAAATTGTTGTTAAGAGACCTACACCTAGACGTCAATGGCTAAGGCAATCATAAAGCTAAGTTCGTGGATGGAGGTTGCCCCGGCACCCATAATTCTCCCAACGAAACCTTCTAATACGCCTGCTTTGGAGACCATCAACGAAGAAGAAGCAGCCGAGGAATATGATGATGATCAGCTATAGTAAACAACCTTCTCTCTACTTATTATTTCTTCCATATGAGAAACACGCATCCATTAATTTCTTCAGTAGCATCTCGCGTTCTACCATGGGGGACTTGTCGTTTGAAGGAATGCTAGCTGAAGTAGTAAATGTTGCAACAACTTTGTACATTTGTAAATTATGCACTTTTCTTTTTCCTTCTTTAATTAAAAATATATATATTTTATTTAGAACATAGTTTGTGCCGGGGGCTTGGGGTGGGTGAAAGTATAGTTTCAAATGAGGCTCTCTTAAGTACCCAAAAAAAAAAAAATGAGGCTCTCTGAGGCAGAACGTTTACTTTATTTTTATTTTTATTTTTGTATTACAGAACGTTTACTTTTAAAACACGGTAAATTGCAATTTATCACATTGTTTTGCTAGAAATTCTTAGGTGTGTGTACCTAATATTTAATTATTTAAGAACAACCAATCATATAATTACAACTAAACACGAAATAAAAAGGAAAAGGAAAAGATGTGCATATCAGATTCTGGATTCTCATATGTAAAAAAAAAAATCTAGATTCTTAAATTAAAGGCTGTGTAATTTTCGTGAAAATATTTGTGGCGGAGAAAATTAAATACAAATTTTGTTGACCAAAAGGATCCACGACACAACTACTAGTACTAGGACTTGTATTTTATTGATTTTCTTATATTTTTACACATGATTTTTTTTCGGTACAAACTTTTACACATGCTTTAAAATTCATATAAATAATGTACTATCCATCACTTCTCTACCATATATATACGTTTCCTTAAAAAAAACGAAAATATACTTATACTATAGTAGTTAAACAGAAAGAAGAATTAATTACTATATTGAAATATTGAAATACAAATAAATAAGAGTTTCAATGAAAACATGATTACTATTTTTTTTTTCATATTCTAAAATTATAAATCATCTGAAAGAAATTAAAATTTTAAAAGTGACAACTATTAATTTAACCAATAAATTTATTCCAATGATGACAAAAAATAAAGTACAAAATAAAAATAATAAAATTACTTATAAAAATTAGCTTTACAATAAAAAACTATTTAATTGATAAAAAATTTTAACTATTATTTATAAAAATGAGGAGGGATCAAATTACACCGGTGTAATACTTGGGTAATGTTATACCCTTCAATAACATCCTACAGGATAAATATTTTTCAAAATCAACCGTTGGATTAAAAGTTACTATCATATAGATCATATTTATAAATTTTTATAAAAATATATAATCATTTGTCATGTCATCAAGATGCGTCAAGATTAACGATATATGTAATTACACTGTTGACGTTAATTTTGATTAATCATGATGACATAACAAATAATTATAGATATTTGTAAAAAAATTATAGATATGATCTATGTGATAGCAACTTTCAATCCAACGGTTGATTTTGAAAAATATTTATCCGATAGGATGTTATAGAAGGATGTAACATTGTCAAGTATTGCACTAGTGTAATTTGATCCCTCCTTATTTATAAATATTTTACTACATACAATACTTAAATATTTGCAAATATATACTCATTTCACAAGTTGAAATTTCAATTCAAAACGCAACATAAAATGATAAATTATTTCGTCATTTTCAACTTTCTTATTTGATATATTTATAAAAAAAAGTACAAATATTATTGAAAAAATTTAAATAAATGAAAAAAACGTGTTTAACAAAATTATCTGAACAAAATATAATTATTTTATTAATAATTTTCCTTAAAAGTAGTAACAGAATAATTATTTTTTTAAAAATGCTTTATTGATATTCTAAAATGACATGTAAATAAAAATACTATTCTTAAAATGATTATATTTATTATGAAAAAAATGATGAATAAGTTAAAACACAATAACTCGTCAAAAAAAAAGTTAAAACACAACAAGAATAATTATAAAACAAATATTCTACTAAATTGGATTTACAATAAGTAGGATAGATGTGATTCAAAATGAAAACCAGACACCTCCTCACAAAGCATTCTTTTTTATTACCTTAAAAAAATAAAAAAATATTATTGTTAAACAACAAAATTTATTCCCTTCATGTGCTCTGTTTTTACCTTATTTTTTTATTAAGAATCTTAAATTTTATTTTTTATTAATTGTAATTATTTGATTGGTGAGTGGAAATGGAAATATTTGCAGAAGGGGTTGACGGCGAGATAAAATTTACGGCAGTAGGTGCTCTTCTTTTGCCTTATTATAGATATTTAGTTTTTTTAATTTTATTCTATTAGTTGTAATTATATTATTGGTTGTTCCTAAATCATTAAATATTAGGTACACACATACCTAAGAATTTCTAGTTTTGCTATATTTATAATGGGTTAATACTTGATTAGATATCCTTAAGATGCGTTTTTATTAGTCTAGATTCTTGGTAAAGGTAGGAGGAGCTCACTATTAGTTTTTTTTATTGTTGTGTTATAATTAATCTGATTAATGCTTGTATTAGTTAAGAGTAATGCTATATATCGCGAAGCATTCTCTTCGCAAACATCACGAATGCACATGCTGTTGACATTTTTAAAATATGGAATTGTTAAGTCTTTTTTTAATAAGCGAATGTTAGTTGTTAGTAGTATGTTAGTAGCAGGGATTTGAACCATGGTCCTCCTTTTTCCACCTCCTTCAAATGTCTTAGCTTAACCACTTGAGCTATACCTTGGGGACAAGTCAATTGTTATGGGTTGACCGACCAATTAAAACGATTCATGAGGCTTCTCGAATTCAATCTTTATGAGGATAAGCATTTCCCATTAGTTAATACTATTAACTATCTTTTCTGTTTGGTATTTCAAAAGGATTAGAGTATTTTTATACTCTTTTTAATAAATATTCCATTTTACTTTCCTTTTTTACAAAATAAAAATTCTATTTTATTTATTAGACAATGCTATTATCCAATTTTTTATGTATAAGCAACAATGCATTTACACTGCATTTAATTCATAAAATAGCAACTTGGGCTACCTAGTGGTTCTAATTAAAAGCATGAAATTAAATCAGTTATGAAAATGTAATGTTATTCGCCTGCAATTGTTCAGTCTTGCGAAAAGTTAAAAAAAAAAATCAACTAAATTGTATTGTAAAAATGACATCACGTTGTGCATAAAATTTAAATTTAAATTAAAAAAATGCTAGATCTCAACGAAAGGTGGTGCACTGCAAATTAATGGCCGACTTTTTTTCTTTTTTTGGTCGAAATGGCTGGCTTAGATCTCAACCAAAGAAAGTGGGCTTTTGTTAAACGCAACATGTAACTCTCTCATCACACCCAACACTTTTTTAAAATTCTAAAAATACCTTTTTAATATAACCGTAAATATGATATTTACGGGTTAGAAAATTTTTAATAACAAATCGTAAATACGTGAATAAAAACCCATAAATATGTAACTCAAAAACTCAAACCATAAATACTAAATACTAAACCGTAAATATATAATGCAAACAGTAAATATCATAAAGAAACACAAGAAAACCATAAATATATATATAAAAACCAAACCGTAAATATTGTAATAAATAAATGTTGGGGTGTGGTTGATGGAGTGTTGGGTGTAAACAGTAACTCCCAAGAAATATAGTCAGCGCTGAGTGGAAATGCAAACTTTGTTTTGGGCCCACGCCTTCTTTCTCACTACTCAAGTCCATGTTCCATCTTGACCAAAAACAGAAAAGTGGTCCAATATTAGCACCTCAGCTTCAAGAGTAGTCCTCTTTTCTTGTTCCATGCCCAGCTTTAAGCCCAGGGCAACTTTTTTTTTTTTTATAAACCACCAAAAATCATATTGTTGGATTTGATGATGCTATTTGTGCAACCCGCGTGCTAAAGTGAACTGTCGGATTGTATTACGCAATCTTTTAAGGATTTGATATCCTCACCTCCTCATTTAATTTCCCCACCTCCCAATTTTTATTTTATTTTTTTATCTTTGGCAAACTACTCCATCACCGTCCCCCTTAAACTCTATCCCCCTCTCTAAGGCTATGTTTGGTATGTAAGAAAGTGGGAAGAAAGAAAATTTATTGGTTAAAGCGTAAATTGATGATGTGTTATTATTATTGGTCTGTCACACTTATCCATACACACTTTTTACATTCTTCAAGAAACTTTTCCCTCCCTCCACTTTTCTTTCCTCCTCCCAGACATAGTGTACAAGGCTATAGCCCTTCAACCACCCCTACCCCACTACCCCTTTCCCCCACTACCATCCCCACTTCCCCTTCACCCCCATCCCATTACCCCTTCTTTCCATTGTCCCTTCCCCCGTAATGAAACCCATTTTTTATGGTTTTGCAGAATTTCTAGAGAAACTTGATTCCATACATGTTTGGAAATTAGTTTTCGTGCGAAAAGCACACTATCCTAGGTAAGCAGCATCTTTGAAGCGACCTCTCACTCAATATACACTATTCGCATAAAAAAGGAAAAATACATATAGAGAGCCGAAAATGACATATATATATATATATATATATATATATATATATATTAGTCGAAGAAAATGGTTTTTGTACATCCAGAAACTTGTTACCCAGACATGTCCGTAAACGTGTTTTCGGATGACAAAAATTTACATGTTTGGAAACTAATTTCCTAACGTATTCGGAATCAGGTTTTTAGAAGTTCTGCAAAACCAGGAAAAAAAATTTATGCACGCTAAATTGCAAATGGTCGAAGAAGGATAAAATGTCGTCGGGCTTTCGTCTTTTATCTAAAATCTGACACCGGAGGTGGGGGAGGAGAGAATGAAGATGGGAGGGAGGTGGGGGATATGAGAGAGTGAGTTACGGAGAGAGATTTTTGTTGGGGAAGAGGAAATGGAAAGGTGAATGCGAGAAGTGGGGATATCAGTCAACATTTTTTATTTTATTGACACTTGATCTACTCCCTCTGGTCTTAATTATTAGCAACAATAACAAAAAGCATGCTAACTAAGAAAGTCATTTATCTTTGTTAATTTTAATTAAAAAATGAAGTTCATTCCAAAATTACCCCTAATCATCATTTATTGTATTAATTTCCAAATGCACATCGAAACCAACATGTGAGTTTAATAAGATAGTTATAAGAATATGTAAATAATCTTTTATTTTTAGAATTTGTATAGGAGATACTCTCTTAATTTGTAAATAATCAAGAGAGTATTTTTAGAATATGTAAATAATCAAGAGAGTATCTCCTATACAAATCAATAGAGTATCTCCTATACAAATTCTAAAAATAAAAGATTATTTACATATTCTAATAATAGTCTTATCCTTTGGCATTTTAATGAGTTTCAAAATGACGAAGACAAATAAAAACTATATCATGTCCCATTAGAATATAATAAACTTCTTATTCAAAAATCTATTTATTTATCTATTTCTATTTAGAAAACAAATCCAATGCTCAGCCTGGGATTTGTCTTTCCCTCCAAACACTCTATTTCCCTCTAAAGTCCAAACATATATGTTAACATTTTGATATTATTTTAATTTTTAATTTATTGATTTTTAATTTTTTCTTGAATTTTTTCCTTTTTTAATTTTTTTAATTTTTACTTTTTATTTTTATTTTTTTTACTTTTTAATTTTTATATATTTGTGAAACGTTTTTTTTTGTTTGTATTTTCTACTTTTCTTTATTTCATATTTTTTTATGAAACTTTGTATTATTATTTTTTCGTTTTTGCATGTTTTAATATTATTATTTTATTTTTTATTTTTTATTTTTAATCTTAAACTTTTTTATTTTTAATATTTTATATTTAATTTTTGTTTTTTTTTTTCTTATTATAATTTTATTATAAACGTTTATATTATTTGTAAATGATTATTTTGTTTTTGAGTTGCTATGGGAAAACATTACACGTTGTCGATATGATTTCATTATCTTTGAACATATATCAATTTATAAATGTCTATATCAACAATTATTTTGTTTTTACATATCAATTTTTATAAATGTTTTATTGTTATTTATAAATAATTATTTTGGGGTTCAGTTCCGACGAGAAGACATTACATGTCGTCACTATAATTGTCATTCAACACATATAAATTTTTATAAATATTTTTGTTATTTATAATGATTATTTTGTTTTTGAGTCCCGACGGGGAGGCATTATATTTGTTGGCATAATTTCATTGTGTTTTAACGCATATCAACTTTATAAATGTCTATATTTGTATCAATGATTATTTGATTTGAGTCCCAACGGGGAAATATTACATTTTTTCTGGTATAATTTCATTGTCTTTGAGCACATATCATTTTTTATAAATGTTTTTATTTTTTATAAATGATTATTTTGTTTTTGAGTCCCGACGGGGAGACATATTATATGTTGTCGGTATATTCATGGTCATATAGAACATATCAATTTTTATAAATATTTTTGTTATTTTTAAATGATTATTTTGTTTTTGATCCCCCATGGGGAGATATTACATATTGTCGGTATAATTTCATTGCTAGTGAGTATATATCAATTTTCATAAATGTTTTTGTTATTTTTAAATAACTATTTTGTTTTTGAGTCCCGACAGAAAGACATTACTTGTTGTTGGTATAATTTTATTGTGTTTGAGCACATTATAATTTTGTAAATGTCTATATTTTTATAAATGATTATTGCATGTCAGTATTATTTGTTTTGCTTTTATATATTAATTTTTAATTATTTTTAATATAATTTTTGTATCCTTTCTGTTATATCTTCTATCTATCTATACTTCGGTAGTATTTGAGCACATATCAATTGTATACTTGTATCTATCTATTTATTCTATTATGTCGTTTATTTATCTATATATCTATCTATCTATATAAATATTATTATTATTATTATTATTATTATTATTATTATTATTAAGTGTAAAACTTTAATTTTATAAATAGTTGTATTTCAAAAATGCGCGAAAATGAAGTGTCTCATGTAAATCCACATGTATCTTGCTAGTTATAAATAAATGTCTTAATTATAAGCGAGGTAGGCTTTTTTTTTTTTGATGAAAAGCGAGGTAGGCTTATTGAACCATATGACCCAATTTTATGATATGGATATATAAGGGGTTTGCTAAAGACACCCAACAAATTGATGGGTTCACCCAACATTTAGGCGACTTGACTGAAATACCCCTAGTAAAAATTTGTACACTTGTAAATATGCTATTTGCGAATATTTGCGAGTGTACAAAATTTAAAAATTTATTTGCAAGTGTAAAAAAAAATTATTTGCGAGGGAAAACAATTTTTACACTCACAAATTGGCAATTTGCGAGCGCTGCACAAATGTTAGCGTAACAGTCACCTTTGTTCGAATCAAAGTGATGCATTGGCTGGACTGCTGCGCAAATGATTAAGTGATGTAACAAAAAAAAATGATTGAGTGGTTTGCAGCCTGCAGCTTTGTAGTGATAGGCAAAAAAAAATAAAAAAAAAGGTTGCAGCTTCGCAGCGCTCGCAAATTTCCAATTTGCGAGTAAATTTTTTTGCACACTCGCAAATAGCATATTTGCGAGTTTACAAATTTTTACCAGGAGTATTTTAGTCAATTCACCCAAATTATTGGGTGCACCCAGCAATTTGCTGGGTGTCTTTAGCAAACCCCATATATAATACTATGATGTTAACTTTGTGCCATCCGTCGAAAAAACTTTAAGCTCGTGCCTCCTTATTTTACACGTTGTTTGAAGCATGTACCGTGAGTACTAATGAATTAACGTTTGATAAAATGGAAATCGAATGAAGATACGTAAAAAGAGAAACAAATATGGCATATCATACTTTGACAAGAGTGGCTATATTAATTGCTAGATCTCAAGTTTGTTATGAGATACATGTATTGTGACTATTATCATGAATGAAATACAGTAGTTTTGCTTTGGTAAAAAAGAAGAAAAAAATTAGAATGTTTAAATAAAAATTGTGTCTACTGTGGTTTACATTTCTCGTTTAGTATTGCAGGGATAAAAATGACAATCAGACTTTAAATCAATAAGTATTTGTGAAACTTACTTATAATAAGTAGGATTTTACTAATTAAATGGGTTAAAGTCCGTTTATAGGCAATTGAGCACAAACTTCTATAAGGATAGTACTCTGCACAATACATTTAAAGTTTAATTAATAACTATATATTAATAATGTAAACAAGTTTTTTTGTCAAAAAAAAAGGTAAACAAGTTTTACATAGACGTATAATTATATATATTACACAATTTTATTGTAATATTATTTCTTATAATCTTTTTATTTTATTGGTAAACAATTGTAGTTAGGGCATTTGAGGATGAATTCTAATTTTTTTATAATGTTTGAGGATGAGTTCTCTACTAACTAGTAATTAACTCTCTACCTATATACACCCTTGATTGGAAAATTTCAGTATCTACTAACTCTTGGTTTTTTTTTTTATAATAACAACCTATCTCTGGTTTTGAATATATGAAAAAAAAATTCTAAGTTTAGTGTTTTAAAATATAAGTAAATTTTAACCAATTTTACTTTATTTAATGATATTTTACCCAAAATACCTTTTAATTAATTCAGATTTTATTTTTCAATAACTCTTTTATTCCAATGGAACAAGATCTCATGAAAGGGCAATATGGCGGATGCAGTTTTTTTTTTTGTTATTTTAAAAAAAAATGAGATTATATAATTTTCTTAAGGGTGTGAGATATTTATGCTTATATTCGAATTCAGTGGGAGTATCATATAGAGTGAAATACATACAACTTCAACTAGTGTGTTATGGACTCAGTATCTGTCTCTCTTTCTCGTTACCGGATTCGAGCCGAGTATTTGAAGGTTTGAAGGCATTCTTCAAACCAACAAACCATTTAGGAATCCGGTCGGACTCATTATCTATTCCTACCCATTTTTATTGTAATTTTTTTTTGGTAAACCACAATAATTAGGGTATTTAATTAAGTCTCTAGTGGCTCCCACAAGGTATGCTTACGAACTTTAACTTTCTAGACTAGCTTCATGACTAATCTCCGGTTCGGTGGATATAGCGATGGAATTAACCATTTAGCTCTTTGTTAGAATTGAGTGTGAGTGGTTAGTCGCGTTGATTAGGATTGAAATTTAAGTGAAAGGCATATAAGAGATGTGATTATATCTGATGTCTTAAGATTTTGGGTGGAGATGTGGTGTCTGCAGTCTCTTAGTGGTCTGTCATGGCCAGAAATTTGTTTCTTTCAAGTCTTTCACTGGACTCACAACAATTGGTATCAGGAGTAGTGGTTATTTGATTGGGGAGGCGAGTGAATCCTGGGTTCTCTCAAATGTGGGAGACTCACACTTGGGGGAGATTGTTAGAATTGAAGTGTGAGTGGTTAGTCGCGCATTAGAGTGAAATTTAAGTAAATGATATATAAGAGATGTGAAATTTAAGTGAAGGATATATAAGAGATGTGGCCATTATCTGCGTCCAAGGTTTTGGGTGGAGATGTGGTGTCTGGAGTAGCCCCCCACCCTGATCCCTCCACGCCCTAACCCATTTCCTCCATCTTGTCTGCCCGCTTCCCTTTCCTCCCTCTCCCCTACTGCAAAATTATGACTCCCTTCCTCTGTTTCGCGCTGCTACTAGAACGACTAGCCTCTGATGGCTGACTGCGATTCTCGTCTGCATACTGCATCAAGCTTTTGGAAGCAGAGAAACAAAGGTCGTTATAATGGGTGGGGATTTAGGGTTGAGGATAGATCACACTTGGACGACGTGGAAGAAATAATAGCCATTGTAGCAAGCACTCCCGGAAACAGGAAGCACATGAACAGAGTCGGTGGGCAGGGTCTTGAAAGTCGAATGATTTGCCCCTATCTTTCCTTCTCTCTTTTCTTTTTGGGGCTCTCGTTTTTTGATAGGGGTTTCTTAGTGGAGTCCAAGACTAGTGGGAACCATGGTAGAGCTTCGGTGCGGTGGAGGCACGATGGATGTCCATGGACGACTCGACAGTGAAGCGTCTTTGGGTCATGTGAAGAGCAAGTTGGAGAGACACTAATGGGTTAGCGCAATAGTCGAAAAATCGCAGTGTGTGGTGAGTGTGTCACTCCTGTGTGTTGTGGCCATCTATGAATGAGTAAGAAGAGAGGAAATTTATTTATTGCAGAAAGTACATCATAAGGCCGTAAATGATAGATCAATTCAATGACTATAAGCTATAATTATATGGTCTATCACGGTACAAGCCACCTTTTAAAATAGTTGAAGCAAGAAGCCATGAAGTTTTGTGTACAACTTGTAAGAAAATTTCATACGGCACTTCACAAATTCGAAAATAGATGTAATATTTTTTTTTTTGGGTACATAAAATAGATGTAATATTATTAGATAAAAAAAGTAGTACTTATTTTTTATGTCAAGAATCAAGGTTATCGTTATCATGGAGAGAGAAAGAGATTGTGGGTTCAGGATTACAGATCAGAAAGGATGAAGAGATGAGATGTATGTGAGCTGGATAGTCAGGCGGTGCAGGAGGTTTGTTGCTTTGTTTGAGCTTTGCTGTCATGATTCATACTTCATCAACCCATGCATTTCGTTGGTCCCTCCTTTCTTCCTAATCACGTCATCCTCATGGGAACCACCATAACCCCGTTTCCATGTGACTCCGCGCCAACGCTTTGTCCATCCCTCCATTTACTCTGCACCATTTACACGTGGCGTCTCTACAGCCTTTTGATGTGCTCCCGAGTCCCGTATCCTTCCTTTTCCCATGCAGATGATGCTTCCTCTCGAGTTACAAATAGTTGTGTGCATTAGTCGGGTTCGGTAGGTTTTTGAGTGTGTAAAGATCTAACCCAATTAAATATATACGGGTTGGGTTGGGTCGGTTGAGTCAAAAATTTTTACGAAATCCGAACCAACCTAACTCGATCTCATATGAGTTGGTTTGTGTCCGGTGAACAGGTTTGTCATTAAAATATTTATTTATTCAAAAAATAAAAAACTTGGAAAAAAAAATCAAAGAAAATAGAAAAAATATTTATGATAAAAAAAACTACTATCAAAGCCTTAAATATTAATTTATTTAACATTCATCTAGCCTGATTGAAAAAATAACAAATACGCAATGCAATATTTCACATTTCATAATACATAAAGTTTGCAGAGTGGTATTATTTCATATTTCATATTTTCTATTATATATAAAACATTGCAAATGCAAACACATATTTCATATTCTTAATACGCGACTCAACATTCACTTAGACTTATAGAAAAAAAGTCACTTCTTATAATATATATGACGCATTCACTACAAAAAGCGAGAACTGCACGGCCTAATGCAAAAAAAGCGTCGGAAGAAATGCGATTACCGACGGCCTAAAAGTCGTCAGTAAAATAGTCGTCGCAAATAATTACCGACGGGTTTTACCGTAGCCGTCGGTAGAATGCCGTCGATACGTTTCGACGGACAAGACCGTCGGTAATTTCCGACGCCAAATCCGTCGGTAATGAGATACGGTCATTACCGACGGGTTAGGCCGTTGGTATTGTTGAGTTTTTTTATTTTTATTTTTTAATTAATTAATTAATTCAATTAATTAAATAATTTCTTTAATTAATTAATATATTTAATTTAATTAATTATTTATTTAGTTATTTAATGATTGAAATTATGTATCTATTAATTATTTAATTATTTAATTATTAATTTATTCCATATTAAAAAATGTGATAACGTAAACTAAAAAGCAAAGTAAAAAAGAAACGTAATATAAATTAAAAAAAATATCCGAAGAATATCAAAATATAAAAAAAAATAAGTACAGACATCACTAATAATCCTGATAGTCCTCATCATGCACGAGATGCTCTAAACCATCCGCGTCATCGACATCATCAGTACTAGGAGGCGGAGGCGGAAGCAGAGAAGGCGGCTGATGATGAGGCTGAGGCTGGGGAGCTAGCATTTGGTATATCTGTTCTTGTTGCTCCAGCACCTGAGCCAAAATTGCGTTCGTCCGACGGGTCTCCTCCTCGGAAGCGGCTAATCTCCACCTCATCTAAGCTAACTCATGATCATCCGCGGTAAAGCGACGACTGGCACCACTACTCGACGATTCTTCGATGTGGAAGCGGCGGGTCCCTTTTATATAGTTACTGGCAAGGTCTCCAACACCGTATAGGCGGCCATTCTTCTTGCCGCCAACAACATATGCCCAAACCCTGAACGGTGCAGATGGATCCTCAGGGCTCTGAGATGGGGAACATGATGATGTCTGAGATCTTATCTGAGACATCTTCGCCTCAAACTCCCCCTGTCATGCATAAACAAATAAGTCAAATTTTTTTTTGTAAGAAAACAATATAAACATTATTAAAAAAATATTCATTATATTTTATAATTACCTGGGTCCGCCTCGACCGATCGTCAACAAAATCACTAGTACTCCTCCTAAATGATCACAGTTAAGAAAACCGCGATCAAGTATGCACCCAGAGAACAAAAAGAAATGAATCAAACCGAAATTTCATCAAATATAAAGATACGAGAATTAAGCAACAACTATTATACGAGTAAAGAAAAAAAAATTTCCCAAACTGTCCGACTTGGACAATTCAAGGTTCAATATACAATGAACACGTGGTACCCTAAAAGAGTACATGCACTCAATAATATATTGAACCTCAAATGGAAAACTAAGGCTTTTCTCCGATACTAATAACAAGCATAGAAATAAAACAATAAGCTAATTAAAATATATTTAATAAAATTTAATATCGGTTTTTCTCTGATATTAACATTTAATATATTATTTAACATTAGTTTTTCTCCCAGACATTGTTTGGGCCAGCGGATTGTACCCTCCGATACCACGCCATAAACACATTCATAACTACTCCTAAGTTTCTTTTAGTTCGTTAAACATGTTATGATCAAGTTTCGACAAAATCAAGGTTCCTAAACTTTGCTATGGTTTTTAGAAAACTATACAACTTGTGTAGAAAACTATATAACTTGGGATACTCATCTTCCTCAAGGTTCCAGCACGGCAATATTACAGCTACGACAGTTTATATCATTCCTCAATTGTGCAAAACAAAAGTAATTCACATTTATCCTAATCATACAGTCTTTAATTACAATTACAGTCCCAAATATACAAAATTACATAATAGTCACAAATCATACAGTCTCTAATCATAATTACAATCTCTAATCATACAAAATTTCAACTAAACTACAGTATCTAATACGGTCTCTAATCATATAAAATTTCAATTAAACTACGGTTCCTAATCATACAAAATTACTCGCACGATAAAAACTTATAACAAACCAACCTCGATCGCAGAGTAGTGGTAGAGGCACGGGTGGTGGTGGAAGCTGTGGTGGCACGGTGAAGTGGCAAAGGAGCACCAACACAAGCAGCAACATCACTAACACAAGCAGCAGTAGCAACAACACTTTGCAACAGCAGCAACACAACAAGTGAGCATATCGATTTATAAGCATACTGATTTGTAATACATATTAGAAACAGTATAAGCATACATATAAGCATGCATATAAGCATAAATTTAATCAGAAAAACAGAAACAATATAAGCATACATATAAGCATGCATGTATCAACATTCAGCAAAAACAGAAACGATAATAAATATGAGAAACAGTTTCAAGTATACACATTAGCGGTTTAGTCAACACAACAACAATAACAATATAAGCATCAAGTGAGCATACTAATTTATAAGCATACTGAGCATAAATATACATATAAGCATGCATGTATCGGAAACAGTATACACATAAATATGATCAGAAATTATCAAACATATTCAGTAAAAACATAAACAATAATAAATATTAGAAACAGATTCAAGTATGCACATTTACAACTCACAAGTTCCTCCTTCCTTGCCCTTTACTTACTTCAGCCTCCAAGCCCTAACCACACTAAGCCTACAACAAAATCATTATATTAGAGAAGAAAATCATGTTGTTAGAGAACAAAATCAAAATCCAACAACAATAGTAAACCCAAAAAAAATCATAACCACAAACCCAGAAATGGTCCAAGCCTCCACAAGTGTCACTGTGGATGAGGAGGACCTGATGGTTCAATAGATTTGGCACTTGCTGAATCAGAGATCTTCTTGCCCTGAGACAGAGACGTGGTGGAGGACGTCGGAAATGCGGTGAAGGGCGTGGGGCATGGCGGCTGGGGAGTCAGGTGCTTTGGGAGATGGTGATTTGGCACTCGCTGCAAGGGGAGAGGGAGGACGTCGTGATGGTGGCGGACGACGTGATGGAGGACGGAGGCAGGCGTGGTGGTGGCGGCAGCGCTTCAAGGGAGGGGGCGAAAGAGAGAGAGAGAGAGAGAAGAGAAGAGAAGACAGAACGTAAAACAGTGAATGAGGGAGAAGGGTCATCCTCTTGTTGTATTTGGAGATTACTGACGGCCTCATTTACGTTACCGACGGCCTAAACCCGTCGGTAAACTCAACAGTCTGACGCGACATTACCGACAACCAAGTTTCAAATACCGACGGTCTAGCCCATCGGTAACCTCAACAATCAATTGACCGTCGAGATTTGCCGTCGGTATTTGAAAAATCAGCGAGAACCTAAAACGTGGTAAATATACCAACATACGTAGGCTGTCGAAAAATACAGTCTTGGGCACACCGACGACCGTTGTCATCGATAACGTTTAGCGTAACGGGTTACATTTACCAACGGCTAAGGTCGTCGAAAAATGCGGTTTTTTGGCGACGGGTGGTGACCGTCGGTAATAGATCATCGATATGCCCGCTTTTTCTTGTAGTGATTCACTTAGTAAGTAAAAAAAAGTTATACATCCACTTACAGTAGGTTGGGTTGAGTTGCTCGAGTTCGCAATCTTCAGACCCGACACCCGACTCATAGGCTTTGGGTTTGCTTCTTTTAAAACCGACTCAACCCAATGACCCAAACCAACCCTGTTTTTCTGGGTTGGATTGGATTGGGTAGGTCAGGTTCGTGGGTCGACCCGTACCCGTGCCTACTCCCTAGTTGAAGATCGTGACAATACACATATTTTGTTTTAGTTTTTGTTTTAATATAAATACTATCCCTCTTTTAATTGTCTGAACCGTAGGATGATAACCGAAGACAAAGCCAGTTTTACGGGAACTCCAGAAGATTCACATCCTTCCCATGCAGACAAGTATAATTAATTATTTTTTAGTTAAAATTAGTAGTTGAGAGAGGTGTATGTCACATAGCCTCCAGGTTTTGTGAAGAAAGGCAAAGAAGAGATAGTGTATAGATTACATAAGGCTTTGTACGGCCTTAAACAAGCCCCTCGGGCATGGAATAGAAGAATAGACACTTTCTTCATACAACATGGCTTTAAGGAATGAACAGTTAAGTATGGAGTTTATGTAAGGTGCAGGAAGAAATCTGCTGTGTTACTAATATGCCTTTATGTGGATGATCTTTTGATCACTGAAAGTTGTCAAAGTGAAATAGAAGAATTCAAGTTGAAGATGATGTCCGAATTTGAAATGACCGATTTAGGAAAATTATCCTATTTTTTGGGCATGGAATTTGTGAGCACTTCACAGGGAATGGTGCTACATCAATCAAGATATGCTGCTGAGATACTTAAGAGGTTCAATATGGTGAATTGCAACTCTGCTGTAACACCTGCAGAGTCGAATTTGAAACTGAGGACAGCTGCTGATGAAGAAAGTGTTGAGCCTACACTTTTCAAACAATTGGTTGGATCTCTTAGATATCTTTGCAACATCAGGACTGATTTATGCTTTGTTGTTGGTGTGGTGAGTAGGTTCATGAATGAACTAAAGAGATCTCATTTCCTTGCCGCAAAGAGGATTTTGAGATATGTTAAAGGAACCATGAGGTTTGGCATACTGTTTCCTGCAAAGACAGAACATCGTGATGGAGAATTGTTGGGTTATTCAGATTCTGATTGGTGTGGAGACAAGATTGATAGAAGAAGTACTACAGGTTATTTGTTCAAGTTTCAAGATGCTCCAATCTCATGGTGCTCCAAGAAACAGCCTGTTGTTGCCTTGTCATCTTGTGAAGACGAAAATTTTGCTGGTTCATTTACTGCTTGTCAAGCAATCTGGTTAGACTCACTGCTGAAGGAGTTGAAGGTGGATATTAAGAAGCCTATGAAGTTGTTGATTGACAACAAATCTGCCATCAATCTTGCTAAAAATCCTGTCTCCCATGGAAGGAGCAAACATATTGAAACAAGGTTTCATTTCTTAAGAGATCAAGTGCACAAGAGTATGCTGGAAGTAACCTACTGTCCTACTGGAGATCAAATTGCAGACATGCTTACAAAAGCCCTTAAAACTGATCAGTTTGAGAATTTGAGAAGAGAATTAGGATTTGTTTCTTTTTGAGGTTTTGAATTAAGGGATAGTGTTGTAGTTAATTCAAAACTAGTTGTTAGTAGTTAGTTACTGTTTGTTGCTGTGAAAAGTCAGTTTGTAGTTATTTTGTTGTGACTGATTAGTGAATTAGTGAGCCCTTTAAATAGGTGTGCTTATGTGTAAAAGTGTACATGTGAGGAATAAAGTTTTTTCATTCAGTCAAGTTCACATATTCCTTTACTTTCTCTATTCTTTCTTCTGCATTATTTCTAATGAATGTGAGTCAGTGAATTCTCACTCTAACATTTTTCACCCTTCTTTTTTTACCTCGGGAAATGTTAGTTGATTTGGTATGAATGGCTCTGGTCTCCGTCTTTTTTTTTTTTGGTTAATAGTGCAACATTTCATTCATACTGGGCAGAGGCCACAAAAACATTACACACAGTGTCAACTAACAGCCCACTATTGGGGTACATTACAGGATTAATGCAAACTCCTAACAAATACTTTAACAATAACTGCACGAGTTGCTCCTGAACAAACAAGCTATTTAGCCAAATCATTACATCACCAAACAAGGGTCCAGAGACCTGGAATCCACTTCTGTCCATCTACCATCCAATCTTCGTTCAATTTAGATCGGCCACTATCAGGTGGTTTTGCTGGTGGCCGAGGGATCAACTGATCTAAGGGAGGGCACACTCATGACTCTCAAGTTGGGTACCCGAGGAAGGAGCTCCTAGTAGGAGCATTTCTTTGTTACTAGCAAGCTTTTAATTTGAACCCCCATCGAGTGTTTTTACACTATCTCCTTGCTTAAATTGTCCACATCTTGGTCCTTGTGGCATTAGGCTCCAATTTTCTCTGGTTGGTACAAGTAGGGAAGGCACAGGAGGAAGGGGCTCATAAGTAAGCATGGCGTGCCATTTCCTTTCATTTTTGTCAAAACCTTGTTCTGGCCTTGAGATGCATAAACCTAATCGCTCCCAGTAACCGTAAACCCAGCAATTACAATGACAGAAAGGGTTTGGCTCAACAAGGTAGTGTCTTCCAAAGCTTCCACATCAAAGAAACCAATTTTAAGCCTCAGCCACCTACAAAGCAAAGTGTCGAGCACCTTAGCAGCATCTACTATCTCTATCTTTAAGTGTGAACCTATGTTATACCCTAATCCATCACTGAGGCACAGACCGAATTTGGGGAACAGGACATAAGCCACAGGCTTCAAACCCACTTTATCCCTAAATTACTGTGGTTACTATGGCTTAGAGCTAAATTTCTCACAGGCACCCTAACTAAATCATTTACCTGAATTGGCGCAAATGGGTGCGATGGAGAAGACACGGCAAAACCGGCAACACCGTGGCAAAGGCAAGGAATAAAGCTTGGACTGTGGCGGTGGCGGAGAGGGTTGATAGTTGAGATGAAGCTACCGTCAGCGGTTGGGACAGACGAGAGAAGCCATGATAGAGGGAGGAACACCCACCCTGAGACAGCAACTTGAAACCGGTATAGTGGCTCTGGCGGAGGGGGCATCGGTTCTGGGTTTGCAGGAGGAGGTGGCTCACCGACCCCATGAGTGGTCGGGAAGCCCGTGGTGAAGCCCAGCAACCGAGAGGCGAGGAAGGAAGGTCGAAACACCTTCAAGAGCATACTGTGAGTGAAGCAAGAGAAGAGATGGAGGACGACGATGACGCCTGGCGACCCTAGCAGCGACCTAAGGGGAGAACGGCGCCGATTCACGCTGACAGAGACGCGGCCGTTCGCACGCGACCAAACCTTGCTCTGTTCTCCGTCTATAGTCAATGGGTTTGTACATCATGCTGATCGATAGCGTGTGAAGTAGAAGAGGAACTAAATAATTAGCGATTAGGGCCATGGCCGATAATAGTACAAGCCCGGACGAAATTTATGGGCTTAAGTGATCGGGCCAATGTATAAATAATGGTTTTTTTTTTCTTTGCACCACTTTATGTAGGTTTTTCTTTCTTAACCAAAAAAAAATGTAGTTTTTTCTCTCAAAAATAAGTTAACTTCCATACCTGCCTACATCCTACAACTAGCCCCTTCATAGTTGAAGCTCTAGCTTTACGTGAAGCTATATCCCTTGCTCGAAACTTGGATATGAAGCATGTAATCCTAAAGAGCGATTGTTTTGAACTTATTGAGGTCTGTCAAGGCAATATTCAGAGAAAAGAAATAGCTCATTTTCTATCAGATAACCATATTATAGAACTGGGTTTGATGGGCGTGGGTTTACCTGGGTAGCCCATCAGGGGATTGAAGTAGCGCACATCCTCCTTTCTAGCTAACTGGCGTTGGAACCCTCTGTTGGCACTCCACAATGCTCAACTTAAAGATGCCCAAAATCTAGGATTACAAGCAATGAATCGGGATAATGCTCAGAGGCGCTCGGGCCTTGGTGACCTGGGTGAAGGAAGCAGTGAAGGTGGGTACAATGGGTCTTCTACTTTTGCGCATGGTATGACAATAGCAAATGAGACTCTAGAAGTATAGAGTTGGCTAATGTGGGTGTCTATAAGAGGGTTGCTTCAATCTGATAGTGGAGATCTGGTGGAGGTTAATATCGCTTGATGGAAGAGTTTATGTCCTACAACTATTATGGTTTGAGTAGTTTCGGCAAATCTAGGGTTTGAGATGCAATGAGTTTGTGCACTTAGAAACTAAAGTAGTTCTCTTTGTACTTGCACTGCTTGAGTTCGTGTTGCCTGTCTCTCTCTGTTAATGAGACAATGTCGTTTGATATATAGTTGGGCTGGTGTCCACATATGGTGTAATGGTTTGGGCCTTGCCCATAATGAATGAAAACACGACATTGATGACCACAAAAATAAAAAAAGTTAACTTCCAAACGGTAGTGAACCCATCCACCCCGATATCAAACAAAAAATGGTTCACCTCTCTTACACCATTCTTTCATTGCATCTTCTTCTTCCTCTCTTATCTACACTTTCGCAGCCACCCAAACCATTTCTCACTCCCTTTCATCTTCTTCCCTATTGTCCTCTGACTCTTGCATTTCACCGATTCTCATCCCCTTCCGTCTGTTCAGGTATCATCACGCCCCTTACTTTTTTCTGCGATTGGACACTTTTCAAAAGTATACTTCCAAAATGTATTTTTGTGTGAGTAAAGGATCTGGAAGTATATATACTTTAGGAAATCAAATTTTTTACTTATGGAAAAAAAACTTCTTCAACCAAGTTTTACTGAATTCTGGAACTCAGAAATTTGATTTCCAGAAGTAAACTTTTGAAAGGATTTAAACTCGTTTAACTGTATTTTGAAAATATATTTTCGGAACCTATATTGTTGAGTTTCGGAAATATACTTTCAGAATGGAGTTAAAACTTTGAAAGAAAAAAAAAACTAAAAATCATTGTAATTATATTAAAGTGTTTTATGTTATTTCCTGTGATTGTACAAATTGTTGAACTATTGGTTGCCTAATATTTTTCCAAGAAAAAATGCAAAATTATTTCTTAAGGAATATTTTTTGTTAGCTCTTAAGGAATATATTGGTAACTTGCTTACGAGAATAGTATATAATAGATAAAATTACACCAGATATCTTTTATCTTAATTTAAAGTTTTATTTCAATTTTTTATCTTTTTTTTCTCAAGTTAGTCATTTAAAGTTCATTTTAGTTTCAGTTTATCCCACATGTTCTAAAATATTGAGAATGTTGGTCAAATTGGTCTATTTCTTGCTTTTTGCAACATTTTTTTGAGTTCTAACTCGTGGCACAATCGATACAGCAGATTGTGCTTGTGTCATATATATATTTCTCGTTATAGATCAGTCAACAATTTATCACAAAATTAACGTTTTAAAATATGTAGGACTAAATTAAAAAAATGATTAACTTGAAACTTTAGATTAAGATGAAAGACTTTTAGAACAATTTTGCTTATATAATAAATTAAAAATGTGGCAACATGTTGATGTTAGTCAAAGGGGCACCTCCCCAACAACCCTATTAATTGCACCAAATGGTGCATCTCCATTTTTCCTATGGTGGCAGCAAAATGCGCTGAAGAAAGAAGAAAAATTGGGTGCAATTTTTCAACACCACTGAATGAAGAAAGGAAAATTGGTGCAATGTGCAGGAATTCATTGGCAGCACAAATTTTTTCAAAGCGGTGCATTTATTCTCTTTGAACGGTGCAACATTGTTGAAAGAAAAAGTGTGTAGCCAGTTGTGAATTGGATGGCAATGAAGGCTTGGGTCTCTATAAATACAAGCCTTTGCAGAAGGAAAAATTATTCCAACATTGAGTGCATTCCAAGTTGAGAGAGTGAGCACCGAGAGAAAATTCCAGTGAGGGAGTTTTTGTGAAAAATATTTAGAGAGAAATATTTTGGGTGTAATTGGGTTGTGGGTTTTGTGAGAGAGTGTGAGTGTTTGTAAACACAGTGTGTATTTCCTTTTTAATATAAGGTCTGCAGCAGTCCGGAGACGTAGGCATTATTGGCCGAACTCCGTTATCAATTTTTGTGTGTGCTTCCGCATTTATTTTTCGCTCTTCCACTAATCTGACTATGGGAAAATTTTGCGTAATTTCCTAACAACTGGTATCAGAGCTAGTTGGTTATTTCTGCTAAATCTTGGTGATGATACTGTTCACGTGAATAGTAATTTTTGTGAATAGTAAAATTGGTCGGCACTACCAATTTGTCCACGGAGGTGTTCTAAAGCACGGTGGTTCGCAGAAATTGTCAGAAACGATCCTGAGAAGTCAGACTCGAGTGGGAGTATGGCCGCAGACGAAGGAAAGGTGAAAATTGAAAAGTTCGACGGTGCGGACTTTGGCTTTTGGAAGATGCAGATCGAGGATTATCTGTATCAGAAAAAGTTGTATCAACCTCTCATAGGAAAGAAGCCAATGGAGATGAAGGAAGTTGAATGGATCCTTCTCGATAGACAAGCCCTCGGCGTTATCCGGTTGACGTTATCTCGTAATGTTGCGTTCAACATTGCAAAAGAAAAGACCACGGCGGATCTTATGAAGGCTCTTTCCAACATGTACGAAAGTCGCTTACCAAACAAAGTTCATTTGATGAGGCGGTTGTTTAACTTGCGGATGACGGAAGGTGCATCGGTGGCACAACATCTCAATGAACTCAACATAGTCACAACCCAGTTGAGTTCAGTTGGAATCGAATTTGATGATGAGGTACGAGCATTGATACTTTTGTCTTCTCTTCCAGAGAGTTGAAATGCTACTGTCACAGCTGTGAGTAGCTCAACGGGAAACAATAAGTTGAAATCTGACGATGTTCATGATCTGGTTCTCAGTGAAGAGATCCGACAGAGAGAGTCGGGTGAATCTTTATCCTCTTCAGTATTGCATACAGAGTCAAGGGGAAGAAATTCAACCAGAGGAAATGGACGTGGCAAATCAAAGCGGCAAAGGTCCAAATCCGTAAATCATCATAGTTCTCAAAACTCCAACTCAAGACTATCGAGTGTTGGAATTCTTTGGAAGACCGGGCACTACAAAAATCAGTGCAGGAGTGCACCGAAGAACCAGGAGGCGAAGGACGAGGCAAATGTTGCTTCCACCTCAGGAGGAGGTGACGCGTTGATATGCTCTTTGGAGAGCAAGGAAGAGTCTTGGGTGTTAGACTCTGGAGCATCTTTTCATGCCACTTCGCAGAAAGAATTCTTCGAGAATTATGTACCCTAAACCTTGGTAAAGTTTACCTTGGTAATGAAATACCTTGTGAGATTGTTGGCAAGGTGTAGTGAAGATTAAGTTGAGCAGTCCAGTATGGGAATTGAAAAATGTCGGACATATTCCCGACCTGACGAAGAACTTAATCTCAGAGCGATTGGCGATGGCGGCTACACAACAGTCTTCCACGGCGATCATTGGAAGATTTCAAAGGGTGCAATGACGATTGCTCGCGACAGAAAGAGTGGTACTCTTTATAAGACAGCAGGAGCATGCCATTTGATTGCAGTTGCATCAAATGATAGTCCCAATCTATGGCACCAGAGACTAGGCCATATGAGTGAGAAAGGGATGAAGATCATGCACTCGAAGGGCAAATTGCCAGGTCTTCAGTCAGTAGAAATTGACATGTGCGAAGACTGCATACTTGGAAAGCAGAAAAGAGTTAGCTTTCAGACAAGTGGAAGAACCCCAAAGAAAGAGAAACTCGAGCTTGTTCACTCTGATGTTTGGGGTCCAACGACTATCTCATCCATCAGTGGGAAGCAATACTTCGTGGCTTTTATCGATGATCACTCTAGGAAGGTATGGGTATACTTTCTGAATCATAAGTCTGAAGTATTCGAGGCTTTCAAGATGTGGAAAGCCATGGTAGAAAACGAGACAGGATTGAAGATCAAAAATCTCAGAACCGACAATGGTGGTGAATATGAAAACACCAGATTCAAGAAGTTCTGCTATGAGCACGGATCATAATAGAGAGAACTGCGCCAGTGCACGCCAACACAATGGTGTAGTGGCGTATGAATCGAACGTTGACAGAGAGAGCCGAAGCTCATGCGGTGCAACAAGCCATCAAGCGATTACGGCGTATACCAACACAAAGAATTTACTTGATCAACCGAGGTCCATCGGTACCATTGGAGCAATGAATCACCGTAAGAGGTATGGAGCGAAAAAGAGGTAAAACTCTCACATCTTAGAGTTTTCGTTGTGTAGCATATGTGCATATCAGTGATCAAGGCAGGAATAAGCTTGATCCCAAATCAAAGAAGTGCACTTTCATCGGTTATGGTGAAGATGAGTTTGGCTACCGTCTTTGGGATGATGAAAACAAAAAGCTGATCCGCAGTAGAGATGTGATCTTCAATGAAAGAGTGATGTACAAGGACAGACATAGCACAGACACCAGCAACTTAGAACAGAGTGGGCCAGTGTATGCAGAGGTGGACGATGACCCAAAAAGTCCTATAGTTGAGAATCCTCAGTCAGAGGAATCAATTGACGCACCAGAGCCTCCTACTCCAGCTCCGGCAGTGAGAAAGTCTTCTCGAGTTCCTGTGCCCAACAGGAGATACATGAATTACATGTTGTTGACTGACGGAGGAGCTCAAGATTATGCGAAGCTTGTGCCATCACAGATGCTAGCAAGTGGGAGCTTGCCATGAAAGACGAGATGAAGTCTTTGATCTCCAATCAAACATGGGAACTAGTTGAGTTACCCGTGGGAAAGAAGGCACTTCACAATAAATGGGTGTATCGAGTGAAGGAGGAGAATGATGGCTCCAAGAGACATAAAGCCCGACTAGTTGTCAAAGGATTCCAGCAAAAGGAAGGATTTGACTACACCGAAATTTTTGCTCCAGTTGTGAAGCTCAATACTATCAGGTCTGTGTTAAGTATTGTTGCCAGTGAAGAGCTCTATCTTGAGCAGTTAGACGTGAAGACTGCGTTTCTTCACGGAGACTTAGATGAGGAGATCTACATGCACCAACCTGAAGGCTTCTCGGAGAAAGGCAATGAAAATATGGTGTGCAGATTAAAGAAGAGCTTGTATGGCACGAAACAAGCTCCGAGACAAAGGGTACAAGAAGTTTGATAGCTTCATGCACAAGGAAGGTTTCGAAGTGCAACTCCGACCATCGTTGTTTCTTCAAGAGATATAAGTCGCTTATATCATTTTGTTACTTTATGTCGATGATATGTTAGTAGCGAGTTCAGATATGGACGAGATCGTAAAATTGAAGATGCATTTGCCAAAAGAATTTGACATGAAGGACTTGGGTCCAAAGAAAGAAGATCCTTGGAATGCAAGTCACGAGAGATAAGCAAAGAGGAATTTTGCGCTTATCTCAAAGTGAGTACATCAACCGTGTTTTGCAAAGATTCAACACGGGCAACGCCAAACCAGTTAGCACACCTTTGGCGATCATTTTCGCTATCCAAGGAACAGTCACCTCAGACGGAGGAAGAAAGAGAATCCATGGCTAAGATTTCGTGATGCTTGACCATTGGAAGTTTGATGCACGCAATGGTCCTGTACAAGGCCGACATTGGCCATGCGATGGGGAGTTGTTAGCGTGTTTATGTCAAATCCAGGTAAAACTCATCGGGAAGCAAAGTGAAATGGATTTTGAGGTATCTACGAGGCACTACTGCAGAAGTTGTCTGCATTTTGGTAAAGGAGAATTGCAAGTACAAGGCTATGTAGATGCGGACTTTGGAGGTGAAGTCGATCATCGAAGAAGTACCACCGTTATGTATTCACCGTTGGTACTACAAAGATTAGTTGGATGTCGCGATACGTAAGATTGTTGCTTTATCCACTACAGAGGCCGAGTATGTAGCGCAATGAAGCCAGCAAAGAATTGATATGGCTTCAGGGATTGTTAACAGAGTTGGGTTTCACACAGGAGAAGAGTGTTTTGCATAGTGATAGTCAGAGTGCGATACATCTGGCAAAGAATTCAGCATTTCACTCCAGAACAAAGCATATTGGTCTTCGCTATCACTTCATCAGATCTCTGCTTGAGGATGAGGTGTTAATATTGAAGAAGATTCAAGGAAGTAAGAACCCAGCAGATATGTTGACAAATGTGGTGACTATCGACAAACTGAAGTTGTGCTCAACTTCAGTTGGCCTGCTTGAGTAACATACCAGAGAAGGCTGCTGCATTGATCGAGGTGTGAAGGCCGATTGAAATCAGTCTTCAAGTGGGAGATTGTTAGTCAAAGGGGCACCTCCCCAACAACCCTATTAATTGCACCAAATGGTGCATCTCCATTTTTCCTATGGTGGCAGCAAAATGCGCTGAAGAAAGAAGAAAAATTGGGTGCAATTTTTCAACACCACCGAATGAAGAAAGGAAAATTGGTGCAATGTGCATGAATTCATTGGCAGCATAAATTTTTCAAAGCGGTGCATTTATTCTCTTTGAACGGTGCAACATTGTTGAAAGAAAAAGTGTGCAGCCAGTTGTGAATTGGATGGCAACGTGAAGGCTTGGGTCTCTATAAATACAAGCCTTTGCAGAAGGAAAAATTATTCCAACATTGAGTGCATTCCAAGTTGAGAGAGTGAGCACCGAGAGAAAATTCCAGTGAGGGAGTTTTTGTGAAAAATATTTAGAGAGAAATATTTTGGGTGTAATTGGGTTGTGGGTTTTGTGAGAGAGTGTGCGTGTTTATAAACACAGTGTGTATTTCCTTTTTAATATAAGGTCTGCAGCAGTCCGGAGACGTAGGCATTATTGGCCGAACTCCGTTATCAATTTTTGTGTGTCTTGGCATTTATTTTTCGCTTCTTCCACTACCTGACTGGGAAAATTTCATGTAATTTCCAAGAGTTGAACTTCTCTCCATGCCTATAGGAATTGCTAATAGGAATTGCTAATTTTAATTCCAATCCCTTCTATTCTATTTTTCTGTTATATATATTCAGCTACCTTCTGGAAGCAATGCTAAATTGTCAACAAGGGAGCTAAAAAAAGACGAATATTTCACGGAGGAGATAAAAATGAGAAGTTTGCTTCCATGCTTCTTCGCGGTTTTGCCTCTAAAACAGGTAATTCGTTGCCGACGACGAAATGATTATATGTACACGTGTGTGGTTACAATATTCGCCACGCTATTCCTGGGATTTTCGTTTCTTAGATTTTTTTAATATTGTCATTGTCATAAAAGAAGCTTCCGAGGAGTCTTTCATGATTCTCCACGTGTATTAGTTAAAACCGTCAAGGTACGCTCGCCTCTATGATTATGTCGTCTTCTTAAAATATCTCCTACTTAGTTTTAACTTTCGATTTCAGCTCCTTATTCCTAGGTTCCGCTACCTATATATACACGCAAGGGCTTTGGCAATAAGCAAGCATAGTTACCAAAGGAAAAAAAAACCCTGATTCTTAATCGATTCTCCGTCGTAAATAAAACCCTTGTACAAAGACTCTCTCTTAGGAAACAAATCCCTCTCTCTTCTTTCTAGATATAGGAGGAGGAGAGGAAAAAAAACACTTCCATTTTGCAGGAGTATAGAAATATCAAATTGTTGTTAAGAGACCTACACCTAGACGTCAATGGCTAAGGCAATCATAAAGCTAAGTTCGTGGATGGAGGTTGCCCCGGCACCCATAATTCTCCCAACGAAACCTTCTAATACGCCTGCTTTGGAGACCATCAACGAAGAAGAAGCAGCCGAGGAATATGATGATGATCAGCTATAGTAAACAACCTTCTCTCTACTTATTATTTCATCCATATGAGAAACACGCATCCATTAATTTCTTCAGTAGCATCTCGCGTTCTACCATGGGGGCCTTGTCGTTTGAAGGAATGCTAGCTGAAGTAGTAAATGTTGCAACAACTTTGTACATTTGTAAATTATGCACTTTTCTTTTTCCTTCTTTAATTAAAAATATATATATTTTATTTAGAACATAGTTTGTGCCGGGGGCTTGGGGTGGGTGAAAGTATAGTTTCAAATGAGGCTCTCTTAAGTACCCAAAAAAAAAAAAATGAGGCTCTCTTAGGCAGAACGTTTACTTTATTTTTATTTTTATTTTTGTATTACAGAACGTTTACTTTTAAAACACGGTAAATTGCAATTCATCACATTGTTTTGCTAGAAATTCTTAGGTGCGTGTGTACCTAATATTTAATTATTTAAGAACAACCAATTATATAATTATAACTAAACACGAAATAAAAAAGAAAAGGAAAAGATGTGCATATCAGATTCTGGATTCTCATATGTAAAAAAAAAAAAAAAAATCTGGATTCCTAAATTAGAGGCTGTGTAATTTTCGTGAAAATATTTGTAGCGGAGAAAATTAAATACAAATTTTGTTGACCAAAAGGATCCACGACACAACTACTAGTACTACGACTTGTATTTTATTGATTTTCTTATACTTTTACACATGATTTTTTTTTCGGTACAAACTTTTACACATGCTTTAAAATTCATATAAATAATGTACTACCCATCACTTCTCTACCATATATATACGTTTCCTTAAAAAAAACTAAAATATACTTATACTATAGTAGTTAAACAGAAAGAAGAATTAATTACTATATTAAAATATTGAAATACAAATAAATAAGAGTTTCAATGAAAACATGATTACTATTTTTTTTTCATATTCTAAAATTATAAATCATCTGAAAGAAATTAAAATTTTAAAAGTGACAACTATTAATTTAACCAATAAATTTACTCCAATGATGACAAAAAATAAAGTACAAAATAAAAATAATAAAATTACTTATAAAAATTAGCTTTACAATAAAAACTATTTAATTGATAAAAATTTTAACTATTATTTATAAAAATGAGGAGGATCAAATTACTGTAGGTGTAATACTTGGGTAATGTTATACTTTTCAATAACATCTCTACAGATAAATATTTTTCAAAATCAATCGTTGGATTAAAAGTTCTTATCATATAGATCATATTTATAAATTTTTATAAAAATATATAATCATTTGTCATGCCATCAAGATGCCACAAGATTAACGATATATGTAATTACACTGTTGACGTTAATTTTGATTAATCATGATGACATAACAAATAATTATAGATATTTGTAAAAAAATTATAGATATGATCTATGTGATAGCAACTTTCAATCCAACGGTTGATTTTGAAAAATATTTATCCGATAGGATGTTATAGAAGGATGTAACATTGTCAAGTATTGCACTAGTGTAATTTGATCCCTCCTTATTTATAAATATTTTACTACATACAATACTTAAATATTTGCAAATATATACTCATTTCACAAGTTGAAATTTCAATTCAAAACGCAACATAAAATGATAAATTATTTAGTCATTTTCAACTTTCTTATTTGATATATTTATAAAAAAAAAGTACAAATATTATTGAAAAAAACGTGTTTAACAAAATTATCTGAACAAAATATAATTATTTTATTAATACTTTTCCTTAAAAGTAGTAACAGAATAATTATTTTTTAAAAAATGCTTTATTAATATTCTAAAATGACATGTAAATAAAAATACCATTCTTAAAATGATTATATTTATTATGAAAAAAATGATGAATAAGTTAAAACACAATAACTCGTCAAAAAAAAGTTAAAACACAACAAGAATAATTATAAAACAAATATTTTACTAAATTGGATTTACAATAAGCAGGATAGATGTGATTCAAAATGAAAACCAGACACCTCCTCACAAAGCATTCTTTTTTATTACCTTAAAAAAATAAAAAAATATTATTGTAACAACAAAATTTATTCCATACATGTGCTCTGTGTTTACCTTATTTTTTTATTAAGAATCTTAAATTTTAATTATTTGATTGGTGAGTGGAAATGGAAATATTTGCAGAAGGGGTTGACGGCGAGATAAAATTTACGGCAGTAGGTGCTCTTCTTTTGCCTTATTATAGATATTTAGTTTTTTTAATTTTATTCTATTAGTTGTAATTATATTATTGGTTGTTCCTAAATCATTAAATGTTAGGTACGCACATACCTAAGAATTTCTCGTTTTGCTATATTTATAATGGGTTAATACTTGATTAGATATCCTTAAGATGCGTTTTTATTAGTCTAGATTCTTGGTAAAGGTAGGAGGAGCTCACTATTAGTTTTTTTTATTGTTGTGTTATAATTAATCTGATTAATGCTTGTATTAGTTAAGAGTAATGCTATATATCGCGAAGCATTCTCTTCGCAAACATCACGAATGCACATGATGTTGACATTTTTAAAATATGGAATTGTTAAGTCTTTTTTTTAATAGGCAAATGTTAGTTGTTAGTAAGCTATGTTAGTAGCCAGGATTTGAACCATGGACCTCCTTTTTCCAACTCCTTCAAATGTCTTAGCTTAACCACTTGAGCTATACCTTGGGGACAAGTCAATTGTTATGGGTTGACCGACCAATTAAAACGATTCATGAGGCTTCTCGAATTCAATCTTTCGCGAGGATAAGCATTTCCCATTAGTTAATACTATTAACTATCTTTTCTGTTTGGTATTTCAAAAGGATTAGAGTATTTTTTATACTCTTTTTAATAAATATTCCATTTTACTTTCCTTTTTTTTTTACAAAATAAAAATTCTATTTTACTTATTAGACAATGCTATTATCCAATTTTTTATGTATAAGCAACAATGCATTTACACTGCATTTAATTCATAAAATAGCAACTTGGGCTACCTAGTGGTTCTAATTAAAAGCATGAAATTAAATCAGTTATGAAAATGTAATGTTATTCGCCTGCAATTGTTCAGTCTTGCGAAAAGTTAAAAAAAAAATCAAATAAATTGTATTGTAAAAATGACATCACGTTGTGCATAAAATTTAAATTAAAATTAAAAAAATGCTAGATCTCAACGAAAGGTGGTGCACTGCAAATTAATGGCCGACTTTTTTTCTTTTTTTGGTCGAAATGGCTGGCTTAGATCTCAACCAAAGAAAGTGGGCTTTTGTTAAACGCAACATGTAACTCTCTCATCACACCCAACACTTTTTTAAAATTCTAAAAATACCAACCGTAAATATGATATTTACGGGTTAGAAAATTTTTAATAACAAATTGTAAATACGTGAATAAAAACCCATAAATATGTGACTCAAAAACTCAAATCATAAATACTAAATACTAAACCGTAAATATATAATGCAAACCGTAAATATCATAAAGAAACACAAGAAAACCATAAATATATATATAAAAACCAAACCGTAAATATTGTAATAAATAAATGTTGGGGTGTGGTTGATGGAGTGTTGGGTGTGAACAGTAACTCCCAAGAAATATAGTCAGCGCTGAGTGGAACTGCAAACTTTGTTTTGGGCCCACGCCTTCTTTCTCCCTACTCGAGTCCATGTTCCATCTTGACCAAAAACAGAAAAGAGGTCCAATATTAGCACCCTCAGCTTCAAGAGTAGTCCTCTTTTCTTGTTCCATGCCCAGCTTTAAGCCCAGGGCAACTTCTTTTTTTTTTTTATAAACCACCAAAAATCATATTGTTGGATTTGATGATGCTATTTGTGCAACCCGCGTGCTATTACGCAATCTTTTAAGGATTTGATATCCTCACCTCCTCATTTAATTTCCCCACCTCCCAATTTTTATTTTATTTTTTTATCTTTGGCAAACTACTCCATCACCGTCCCCCTTAAACTCTATCCCCCTCTCTAAGGCTATGTTTGGTATGTAAGAAAGTGGGAAGAAAGAAAATTTATTGGTTAAAGCGTAAAATTGATGATATGTTATATTATTATTGGTCTGTCACACTTATCTATGTACACTTTTTACATTCTTCAAGAAACTTTTCCCTCCCTCCACTTTTCTATCCTCCTCCCAGACATAGTGTACAAGGCTATAGCCCTTCAACCACCCCTACCCCACTACCCCTTTCCCCCACTACCATCCCCACTTCCCCTTCACCCCCATCCTATTACCCCTTCTTTCCATTGTCCCTTCCCCCGTAATGAAACCCATTTTTTATGGTTTTGCAGAATTTCTAGAGAAACTTGATCCCATACATGTTTGGAAATTAGTTTTCGTGCGAAAAGCACATTATCCTAGGTAAGCAGCATCTTTGAAGCGACCTCTCACTCAATATATGCAATTCGCATAAAAAAGGAAAAATACATATAGAGAGCCGAATATATATATATATATATATATATATATATATATATATATATATATATATATTAGTCGAAGAAAATGGTTTTTGTACATCCAGAAACTTGTTACCCAAACATGTCCGTAAACGTGTTTTCGAATGACAAAAATTTACATGTTTGGAAACTAATTTCCTAACGTATCCGGAATCAAGTTTTTAGAAGTTCTGCAAAACCAGGAAAAAAAATTTCCGCACACTGAATTGCAAATGGTCGAAGAAGGATAAAATGTCGTCGGGCTTTCGTCTTTTATCTAAAATCTGACACCGGAGGTGGGGGAGGAGAGAATGAAGATGGGAGGGAGGTGGGGGATATGAAAGAGTGAGTTACAGAGAGAGATTTTTGTTGGGGAAGAGGAAATGGAAAGGTGAATGCGAGAAGTGGGGATATCAGTCAACATTTTTTATTTTATTGACACTTGATCTACTCCCTCTGGTCTTAATTATTAGCGACAATAACAAAAAGCATGCTAACTAAGAAAGTCATTTACCTTTGTTAATTTTAATTAAAAAATGAAGTTCATTCCAAAATTACCCCTAATCATCATTTATTGTATTAATTTCCAAATGCACATCGAAACCAATATGTGAGTTTAATAAGATAGTTATAAGAATATGTAAATAATCTTTTATTTTTAGAATTTGTATAGGAGATACTCTCTTAATTTGTAAATAATCAAGAGAGTATTTTTAGAATATGTAAATAATCAAGAGAGTATCTCCTATACAAATCAATAGAGCATCTCCTATACAAATTCTAAAAATAAAAGATTATTTACATATTCTAATAATAGTCTTATCCTTTGGCATTTTAATGAGTTTCAAAATGACGAAGACAAATAAAAACTATATCATGTCCCATTAGAATATAATAAACTTCTTATTCAAAAATCTATTTATTTATCTATTTCTATTTAGAAAACAAATCCAATGCTCAGCCTGGGATTTGTCTTTCCCTCCAAACACTCTATTTCCCTCCAAAGTCTAAACATATATGTTAACATTTTGATATTATTTTAATTTTTTAATTTATTGATTTTTTTTAATTTTTTTCTTGAATTTTTTTTCCTTTTTTTAATTTTTTTAATTTTTACTTTTTATTTTTATTTTTTTTACTTTTTAGTTTTTATATATTTGTGAAACGTTTTTTTTTTGTTTGTATTTTTCTACTTTTCTTTATTTCATATTTTTTATGAAACTTTGTATTATTATTTTTCTTTATTATTTTTTCGTTTTTGCATGTTTTAATATTATTATTTTATTTTTTATTTTAAATCTTAAACTTCTTTATTTTTAATATTTTATATTTAATTTTTGTTTTTTATTTTCTTAATAATTTTATTATAAACGTCTATATTATTTGTAAATGATTCTTTTGTTTTTGAGTTGCTACGGGAAAACATTACACGCTGTCGATATGATTTCATTATCTTTGAACATATATCAATTTATAAATGTCTATATCAATGATTATTTTGTTTTTACATATCAATTTTTTAAATGTTTTATTGTTATTTATAAATTATTATTTTGGGGTTCAGTTCCGACGAGAAGACATTACATGTCGTCAGTATAATTGTCATTCAACACATATAAATTTTTATAAATGTTTTTGTTATTTATAATGATTATTTTATTTTTGAGTCCCGACGGGGAGGCATTATATTTGTTGGCATAATTTCATTGTGTTTTAACGCATATCAACTTTATAAATGTCTATATTTGTATCAATGATTATTTGATTTGAGTCCCAACGGGGAAATATTACATATTTTCTGGTATAATTTCATTGTCTTTGAGCACATATCATTTTTTATAAATATTTTTATTTTTTATAAATGATTATTTTGTTTTTGAGTCCCGACGGGGAGACATATTATATGTTGTCGGTATATTCATGGTCATATAGAACATATCAATTTTTATAAATATTTTTGTTATTTTTGAATGATTATTTTGTTTTTGATCCCCTATGGGGAGACATTACATATTGTCGGTATAATTTCATTGCTAGTGAGCATATATCAATTTTCATAAATGTTTTTGTTATTTTTAAATAACTATTTTGTTTTTGAGTCCCGACAGAAAGACATTACTTGTTGTTGGTATAATTTTATTGTGTTTGGGCACATTATAATTTTATAAATGTCTATATTTTTATAAATGATTATTACATGTCGGTATTATTTGTTTTGCTTTTATATATTAATTTTTAATTATTTTTTTAATATAATTTTTGTATCTTTTCTGTTATATCTTCTATCTATCTATACTTCGGTATTATTTGAGTACATATCAATTTTATACTTGTATCTATGTATTTATTCTATTATGTCGTTTATTTATCTATATATCTATCTATCTATATAATTATTATTATTATTATTATTATTATTATTATTATTAAGTGTAAAACTTTAATTTTATAAATAGTTGTATTTCAAAAATGCGCGAAAATGAAGTGTCTCATGTAAATCCACATGTATCTTGCTAGTTATAAATAAATGTCTTAATTATAAGCGAGGTAGGCTTTTTTTTTTTGATGAAAAGCGAGGTAGGCTTATTGAACCATATGACCCAATTTTATGATATGGATATATAAGGGGTTTGCTAAAGACACCCAATAAATTGCTGGGTACACCCAACATTTAGGCGACTTGACTGAAATACCCCTAGTAAAAATTTGTACACTTGCAAATATGCTATTTACGAATATTTGCGAGTGTAAAAAATTTAAAATTTTATTTGCGAGTGTAAAAAAAAATTATTTGCGAGGGAAAACAATTTTTACACTCGCAAATTGGCAATTTGCGAGCGCTGCGCAAATGTTAGCGTAATAGTCACCTTTGTTCGAATCAAAGTGATGCATTGGCTGGACTACTGCACAAATGATTGAGTGATGTAACAAAAAAAATGATTGAGTGGTTTACAGCCTGCACCTTTGCAGTGATAGGCAAAAAAAAAATAAAAAAAAAGGTTGCAGCTTCGCAGCGCTAGCAAATTTCCAATTTGTGAGTAAATTTTTTTTTTCACTCGCAAATAAGCTATTTGGGAGTGTACAAAATTTTTTTGCACACTCGCAAATAGCATATTTGCGAGTTTACAAATTTTTATCAGGAGTATTTTAGTCAACTCGTCCAAATTATTGGGTGCACCCAGCAATTTGCTGGGTGTCTTTAGCAAACCCTACTATGATGTTAACTTAAAGCTTGTGCCATCCGTCGAAAAAACTTTAAGCTCGTGCCTCCTTATTTTACACGTTGTTTGAAGCATGTACCGTGAGTACTAATGAATTAACGTTTGATAAAATGGAAATCGAATGAAGATACGTAAAAAGAGAAACAAATATGGCATATCATACTTTGACAAGAGTGGCTATATTAATTGCTAGATCTCAAGTTTGTTATGAGATACATGTATTGTGACTATTATCATGAATGAAATACAGTAGTTTTGCTTTGGTAAAAAAGAAGAAAAAAATTAGAATGTTTAAATAAAAATTGTGTCTACTGTGGTTTACATTTCTCGTTTAGTATTGCAGGGATAAAAATGACAATCAGACTTTAAATCAATAAGTATTTGTGAAACTTACTTATAATAAGTAGGATTTTACTAATTAAATGGGTTAAAGTCCGTTTATAGGCAATTGAGCACAAACTTCTATAAGGATAGTACTCTGCACAATACATTTAAAGTTTAATTAATAACTATATATTAATAATGTAAACAAGTTTTTTTGTCAAAAAAAAAAGGTAAACAAGTTTTACATAGACGTATAATTATATATATTACACAATTTTATCGTAATATTATTTCTTATAATCTTTTTATTTTATTGGTAAACAATTGTAGTTAGGGCATTTGAGGATGAATTCTAATTTTTTTATAATGTTTGAGGATGAGTTCTCTACTAACTAGTAATTAACTCTCTACCTATATACACCCTTGATTGGAAAATTTCAGCATCTACTAACTCTTGGTTTTTTTTTTATAATAACAAACTATCACAATTTTGATATATACTCTCTCTGGTTTTGAATATATAGAAAAAAAAATTCTAAGTTTAGTGTTTTAAAATATAAGTAAATTTTACCCAACTTTACTTTATTTAATGATATTTTACCCAAAATACCTTTTAATTAATTCAGATTTTATTTTTCAATAACTCTTTTATTCCAATGGACCAAGATCTCATAAAAGGGCAATATGGCGGATACAGTTTTTTTTTTTGTTATTTTAAAAAAAATGAGATTATATAATTTCTTAAGGGTGTGAGATATTTATGCTTATATTCGAATTCAGTGGGAGTATAATATAGAGTGAAATACATACAACTTCAACTAGTGTGTTATGGACTCAGTATCTGTCTCTCTTTCTCGTTACCGGATTCGAGCCGAGTATTTGAAGGTTTGAAGGCATTCTTCAAACCAACAAACCATTTAGGAATCCGGTCGGACTCATTATCTATTCCTACCCATTTTTATTGTAATTTTTTTTTGGTAAACCACAATAATTAGGGTATTTAATTAAGTCTCTAGTGGCTCCCACAAGGTATGCTTACGAACTTTAACTTTCTAGACTAGCTTCATGACTAATCTCCGGTTCGGTGGATATAGCGATGGAATTAACCATTGGCTACTGTTAGAATTCAAGTGTGAGTGGTTAGTCCCACATTGATTAGGATTGGGCTAAGTGAAAGACATATAAGAGATGTGACCCATATACCCAATGTCTTAAGATTTTGGGTGGAGATGTGGTGTCTGGGTCTCTTAGTGGTCCTAGTCCTTAGCCAGCTGTTGCTCTCAAGTGCTCCCTGGACTCCCCAACAATTGGTATCAGAGCCGTGGTTCGGCCTGATTGGGGAGCGAGAGTGGATCCTGCCGGTTCTCTCAAATGTGGGAGACTCACACTTGGGGGGAGATTGTTAGAATTCAAGTGTGAGTGGTTAGTCACACATTGGCTAGAATTGGGCTAAGTAAATGATATATAAGAGATGTGGGCTAAGTGAAGGATATATAAGAGATGTGACCCATATACCCAATGCCTTAAGGTTTTGGGTGGAGATGTGGTGTCTGGAGTAGCCCCCCACCCTGATCCCTCCACGCCCTAACCCATTTCCTCCGTCTTGTCTGCCCCCTTCTCTTTCCTCCCTCTCCCCTACTGCAAAATTATGACTCCCTTCCTCTGTTTCGCGCTGCTACTAGAACGACTAGCCTCTGATGGCTGACTGCGATTCTCGTCTGCATACTGCATCAAGCTTTTGGAAGCAGAGAAACAAAGGTCGTTATTTTTTTATAATGGGTGGGGATTTAGGGTCGAGGATAGATCACACTTGGACGACGTGGAAGAAATAATAGCCATTGTAGCAAGCACTCCCGGAAACAGGAAGCACATGAACAGAGTCGGTGGGCAGGGTCTTGAAAGTCGAATGATTTGCCCCTATCTTTCCTTCTCTCTTTTCTTTTTGGGGCTCTCGTTTTTTGATAGGGGTTTCTTAGTGGAGTCCAAGACTAGTGGGAACCATGGTAGAGCTTCGGTGCAGTAGAAGCGCGATGGATGTCCATGGACGACTCGACAGTGAAGCGTCTTTGGGTCATGTGAAGAGCAAGTTGGAGAGACACTGTCACTAATGGGTTAGCGCAATAGTCGAAAAATCGCAGTGTGTGGTGAGTGTGTCACTCCTGTGTGTTGTGGCCATCTATGAATGAGTAAGAAGAGAGGAAATTTATTTATTGCAGAAAGTACATCTTAAGGCCGTAAATGATAGATCAATTCAATGACTATAAGCTATAATTATATGGTCTATCACGGTACAAGCCACCTTTTAAAATAGTTGAAGCAAGAAGCCATGAAGTTTTGTGTACAACTTGTAAGAAAATTTCATACGGCACTTCACAAATTCGAAAATAGATGTAATATTTTTTTTTTGGGTACATAAAATAGATGTAATATTATTAGATAAAAAAAGTAGTACTTATTTTTTATGTCAAGAATCAAGGTTATCGTTATCATAGAGAGAGAAAGAGATTGTGGGTTCAGGATTACAGATCAGAAAGGATAAAGAGATGAGATGTATGTGAGCTGGATAGTCAGGCGGTGCAGGAGGTTTGTTGCTTTGTTTGAGCTTTGCTGTCATGATTCATACTTCATCAACCCATGCATTTCGTTGGTCCCTCCTTTCTTCCTAATCACGTCATCCTCATGGGAACCACCATAACCCCGTTTCCATGTGACTCCGCGCCAACGCTTTGTCCATCCCTCCATTTACTCTGCACCATTTACACGTGGCGTCTCTACAGCCTTTTGATGTGCTCCCGAGTCCCATATCCTTCCTTTTCCCATGCAGATGATGCTTCCTCTCGAGTTACAAATAGGTGTCTGCATGAGTTGGGTTGCGTAGATTTTTGAGTGTTTAAAGATCTAACTCAATTAAATATATACGGGTTGGGTTGGGTTGGTTGAGTTAAATTTTTTTACGAAATCCGAACCAATCCAACTCAATCTCATATGAGTTGGTTTGTGTCCGGTGAACAGGTTTGTCATTAAAATATTTATTTATTCAAAAATAAAAACTTGGAAAAAATCAAAAAAAATAGAAAAAATATTTATGATAAAAAAAACTACTATCAAAGCCTTAAATATTAATTTATTCAACATTCATCTAACCTCATTGAAAAAACAACAAATACGCAACGCAATATTTCACATTTCATAATATATAAAGTTTGCAGAGTGGTATTATTTCATATTTCATAATATATTTCATATTTTCTGTTATATATAAATCATTGCAAATGCAAACACATTTCATATTCTTAATACGCGACTCAACATTCACTTAGACTTATAGAAAAAAAGTCACTTCTTATAATATATATGACGCATTCACTACAAAAAAACGCGGGCTTACCGACGGCCTAATGCAAAAAAAAAAACGTCGGAAGAGTACAGTTACCGACGGCCTAAAAGTCGTCAGTAAAATAGTCGTCGCAAATAATTACCGACGGGTTTTACCGTAGCCGTCGGTAGAATGCCGTCGATACGTTTCGACGGACAAGACCGTCGGTAATTTCCGACGCCAAATCCGTCGGTAATGAGATACGGTCATTACCGACGGGTTAGGCCGTTGGTATTGTTGAGTTTTTTTATTTTTATTTTTTAATTAATTAATTAATTCAATTAATTAAATAATTTCTTTAATTAATTAATATATTTAATTTAATTAATTATTTATTTAGTTATTTAATGATTGAAATTATGTATCTATTAATTATTTAATTATTTAATTATTAATTTATTCCATATTAAAAAATGTGATAACGTAAACTAAAAAGCAAAGTAAAAAAGAAACGTAATATAAATTAAAAAAATATCCGATGAATATCAAAATATAAATAAAAAAAAAGTACAAACATCACTAATAATCCTGATAGTCCTGATCATGCACGAGATGCTCTAAACCATTCGCATCATCGGCATCATCAGTACCAGGAGGCGAAGGCGAAAGCGGAGAAGGCGGCTGATGATGAGGCTGAGGCTGCTGGGGAGCCAGCATCTGGTACATTTGTTCTTGTTGCTCCAGGACCTGAGCCAAAATTGCGTTCGTCCGACGGGTCTCCTCCTTGGAAGCGGCCAATCTCCGCCTCATCTAAGCTAACTCCTGATCATCCGCGGTAGAGCGACGACTGGCACGACTACTCGATGATTCTTCGATGTGGAGGCAGCTGGTCCCTTTTTTATAGTTGCTGACAAGGTCTCCAATACCGTATAGGCGGCCCTTCTTCTTGCCGCCAACAAGATCTGCCCAAATCCTGAGCGGTACAGATGGATTCTCAGGGCTCTGAGACGGGGAACATGATGATGTCTGAGATCTGATCTGAGACATCCTCGCTTAACTCCCCCTGTCATGCATAAACAAATAAGTCAAAAAAAAATTTGTAAGAAAACAATATATTCATTATTAAAAAAATATTCATTAAATTTTATAATTACCTGGGTCTGCCTCGACCGATCGTCAACAAAATCACTAGTATTCCTCCAAAATGATCGCAGTTAAGAATATCGCGATCAAGTATACACCTAGAGAACAAAAGGAAATGAATCAGTATGCACCTAGAGAATAAAAGGAAATGAATCGAACAGAAATTTCATCAAATATAAAGATACGAGAATTAAGCAACAACTATTATACGAGTAAAGAAAAAGTTTTTCCCCAAACTGTCCGACTTGGACAATTCAAGGTTCAACATACAATGAACACGTGGTACCCTAAAAGAGTACATGCACTCAATAATATATTGAACCTCAAATGGGAAGCTAAGACTTTTCTCCGATACTAATAACAAGCATAGAAATAAAACAATAAGCTAATTAAAATATATTTAATAAAATTTAATATCGGTTTTTCTCCGATATTAACATTTAATATATTATTTAGCATCGATTTTTCTCCCAGACATTGTTTGGGCCAGCGGATTGTACCTTCCGATACCACGCCATAAACACATTCATAACTACTCCTAAGTTTCTTTTAGTTCGTTAAACACGTTATGATCAAGTTTCGACAAAATCAAGGTTCCTAGACTTTTCTATGGTTTTTAGAAAACTATACAACTTGTGTAGAAAACTATATAACTTGGGGTACTCATCTTCCTCAAAGTTCCAGCACAACAATATTACAGCTACGACAGTTTATACCATTCCTCAATTGTGCAAAACAAAAGTAATTCATATTTACCCTAATCATACAGTCTTTAATTACAATTACAGTCCCAAATATACAAAATTACATAATAGTCACAAATCATACAGTCTCTAATCATAATTACAAACCCTAATCATACAAAATTTCAACTAAACTACGGTATCTAATACGGTCTCTAATCATACAAAATTTCAATTAAACTACAGTTCCTAATCATACAAAATTACTCGCACGATAAAAACTAATAACGAACCAACCTCGATCGCATATTAGTGGTTGAGGCACGGGCGGTGGTGGAAGTTGTGGTTGCGCGGTGAAGTGGCAAAGGAGCACCAACACAAGCAGCAACAGCGCTAACACAGGCAGCAGTAGCAACAACACTTTGCAACAGCAACAACACAACAAGTGAGCATATCGATTTATAAGCATACTGATTTGTAATACATATTAGAAACAGTATAAGCATACATATAAGCATGCATATAAGCATAAATTTAATCAGAAAAACAGAAACAATATAAGCATACATATAAGCACGCATGTATCAACATTTAGCAAAAACAGAAACGATAATAAATATGAGAAACATAGTCAAGTATACACTTTAGCAGTTTAATCAACACAACAACAATAACAATATAAGCATCAAGTGAGCATACTAATTTATAAGCATACTGAGCATAAATATACATATAAGCATGCATGTATCGGAAACAGTATACACATAAATATGATCAGAAATTATCAAACATATTCAGTAAAAACATAAACAATAATAAATATTAGAAACAGATTCAAGTATGCACATTTACAACTCACAAGTTCCTCCTTCCTTGCCCTTTACTTACTTCAGCCTCCAAGCCCTAACCACACTAAGCCTACAACAAAATCATTATATTAGAGAAGAAAATCATGTTGTTAGAGAACAAAATCAAAATCCAACAACAATAGTAAACCCAAAAAAAATCATAACCACAAACCCAGAAATGGTCCAAGCCTCCACAAGTGTCACTGTGGATGAGGAGGACCTGATGGTTCAATAGATTTGGCACTTGCTGAATCAGAGATCTTCTTGCCCTGAGACAGAGACGTGGTGGAGGACGTCGGAAATGCGGTGAAGGGCGTGGGGGTGGCGGCGGCGCTGGGGAGTCAGGTGCTTTGGGAGATGGTGATTTGGCACTCGCTGCAAGGGGAGAGGGAGGACGTCGTGATGGTGGCGGACGACGTGATGGAGGACGGAGGCAGGCGTGGTGGTGGCGGCATCGCTTCAAAGGGAGAGGGGGGACGAAAGAGAGAGAGGAAAGAAGAGAAGACAGAACGTAAAACAATGAATAGGGGAGAATGGTCATCCTCTAGTTGTATTCGGAGATTACTGACGATCTCATTTATGCTACTGACTGCCTAAACCCGTCGGTAAACTCAACGGTCTGACGCGGCATTACTGACAACCAAGTTTCAAATACCGACGGTCTAGCTCGTCGGTAACCTCAACAATCAATTGACCTTGCCCGTCGGTATTTGAAAAATCAGCGGGAACCTAAAACGTGGTAAATTTACCAACGGACGTAGGCCGTCAAAAAATACAGTCTTGGGCACACCGACGGCCGTTGCCGTCGGAAACGATTAGTGTAAGACGGGTTACATTTACCGACGGCTATGGCCGTCGAAAAAATACGGTTTTTTGGCGACGGGTGGTGACCGTCGGTAATAGGTCATCGATATGCCCGCTTTTTCTTATAGTGATTCACTTAGTAAGTAAAAAAAAAAGTTATATATTCATTTACAAAAGGTTGGGTTGAGTTGCTCGAGTTCGCAATCTTCAGACCCGATACCCGACTCATAAGCTTTGGGTTTGCTTCTTTTAAAACCGACCCAACCCAATGACCCAAACCAACCCTGTTTTTCTGGGTTGGATTGGATTGGGTAGGTCAGGTTCGTGGGTCGACCCCTACCCGTGCCTACCCCCTAGTTGAAGATCGTGACCATACACATATTTTGTTTTAGTATTTTTTTAATATAACTACTATCCCTCTTTTAACTGTCTGAACCATAGGATGATAACTGCAGACAAAGCCAGTTTTACGGGAACTCCAGAAGATTCACATCCTTCCCATGCAGACAAGTATAATTAATTATTTTTTAGTTAAAATTAGTAGTTGAGAGAACTTGTGCTCAGCACGAGCGGTAAAGAAAAACAAAACCTATGTAGTCAAGTTTTTCATGAGAAAATAATTTTTTTCAGGAAAACAGTTTTTAAGTTTTATAGTTAATAAAATACAGATAGGCTTTGTACAAAAAAATACAAATAGACTATACATAAGTAGACGTGACATAAGTTTATCATTTAAATTTGTATTTTTAGTAACCATGAAGGTTCATCATTTAGGTTTTTCTCTCATCTTGAGAGCTAGGGTTTTCTCTCTCGGTTTCAACTGTGGGGAGTTTCGATTTCGTTTGGCAGATACTTGCTATACTACAGTGCCAATGTGGGGGTCATGGATATCAGTTTGGAGAAGCTTTCCTTGGTGGAGGAGGATTAGGAAGGGATGGTTTTTAAGAGGGAGCAAGGAGGAGAGGAGGGAGTAAACTTTGCTCTCTGTTTGGCGGGACATTTCTTGACCAACAGAGACATTAGAACCAACATAATGAGGGAGCGCATGGCAAGCATATGGCAGCCGGGGAAGGGCGTCACGATCACGGAGACTGAGAAAGGGTTGTTCCTTTTCTAGTTCTATCATCAATTAGACCTTGAGAGGGTTATCAAAGGCGGCCCTTAGTTGTGGGATAACCATTTTTTGATCTTAGGCCGTGTGCATATGGGTACAATATTGTTAGAGATACCATTGTTCCAGGTACCCTTTTGGGTGCAAGTTCACAATCTTCCACTAGGTTTTATGAGTGAGGCAGTGGGAACACTTCTTGGTTACTACGTTGGCTCTTTCATGGAGTACGATGGCACAAAAATTATGGTCTGTGGAGGAAGTACATGAGGATTCGTGTCCTTGTAGATGTTCGCTTTCCATTTAAACAGTCAAGGAAGATTAAGATTCAGGGTGGCGAGTGGTGCACAGTTCTATTTAAATATGAGAAGTTGGGAGTGTTCTGTTTTTTCTGTGGTCTTCTTGGACACAGAGATCAGTTTTGTGGCAAAATATTTGAGTTGGATGCTGTTGATGGTCGACGAGATTGGAGCATGGAGCTGCGGGTGGATGTGAGGCGGCAATCAGAAGGTAGGAATCGTTGGCTGCGAAACAGTGGCGGCGGCGCATTCACTGCTAACCCTAGCAGCAACCCTAGCAGTTTTGCAAATCCCGTGAATGAAGGCGCAAGGCAAGGAGTTGCTATGCAATCAGGAGCGAGTAATGGCCGAAATTTTAGCAGCAAAGCGATGGGGAGCGATCCTGGAAATTTTTTTTGCATTTAAGTACGATGCGGGCCCTAGTTTTTTCCCATGCAGGTAATGCTCACATGCTTTCGGGGCATCAGGAGATGGGCCTGTCTAATAAAGGAAAAGGAACGTTGACCGTGTATGAAGCTGGGCCTACTTTTACTAACAAATTATCAAATCCCTGTCTTGAGAGCCACGACGATATAGAAGCAGATTCTCAGGGTGATAAAAAAATGAAGCGTGACTTGGTTATTGCGGACCAAGGTGGAGCTGTGCAAACTAATACAGGTGCAGGAAAAATTGAGTCTCAACATTTTTTATTGGTGGGTCCTGGTCATTAGGCCTGCCAGGAACAATGACAATCCTAAGTTGGAACTACTGAGGCCTGGGTAACCTGCGAGCAATTCCTATTCTAAAGAACCTGATCCGGACGTATAGCTGGAGCTGATTTTTCTGTACGAAACTTTGGTGCATGCGAAAAGAATAGAAGAGATCAGTAGATTGATTGGTTTTCATAAGTGCTTTGCTGTAGATAGAGATGGGAGAGGGGGAGGTGTGACAGTTTTTTGGAGGAACACGATTAATTAAGTCGTCACCGGATACTCACTGCATCATATTAATCTGGAGGTTGAGGAGGGTAGTAGGGGGAAATGGCATATAATAGGTTTCTATGGTTTTCCAAATCGTGCTCACCGGCGCGAGTCTTGGTCTCTTATTAGAAGAATTATGTTGATGTCTCCTCTACCTTGCTGTATTCTAAGTGATTATAATGACTTATTATCTCCGGATGATAAGAGTGGCTGGGTTAATCATCCAGAATATTTATTGAGAGGTTTTACGGAGGCTGTTCATGATTTGGGTCTCATTGATATCCCTTTAGAGGGCTATTTGTTTACCTGGAGCTACAGTAGAGGCATTGAGAGAGACATTGAGCAGAGGTTTGATCGAGCTATGGCAGACCGGAGGTGGCTTGATATGTTCCCGCAAGTTCGTCTTTTGAACCTCATTGCGTCTATTTCTGACCACACACCGCTTCTTCTTCAGGAGTAGCCGAAGATTCAGGGGCAAGTTCATAGGCGTTTTCATTTCGAAAATCACTGGTTAGTAGAGCCCGAGTTATCGGAGGTGGTGTATGAGAGCTGGTTAGAGGGACGGGTTGGGGATAGAGGGACGGGTTGGGGATATTGAGAATAAGCTTGGTGGGTGCGCGACTAGCTTACTTAGCTGGAGCATAAAGGTTAGGTCCAGATTTAAAGATGAGATTGATAGTTGCCATTGCTAACTTCTTTCGTTGCAGGGGCGTCAGGATGAGCATGGGGTAGTTGAATTCCATGCAACGAGGAATCGCATGAACACTTTGTTGATGCAAGAAGACAAGTTTTGGAGGCAGAGAGCAAAAGCTTTCTGGCTTAAAGATGGTGATCTTAATACACGGTTCTTCCACGCATCTGCTACTAGTCGCTCGAAAGTGAATAAGATCAATAGAATACAAAATGCTGCCAATGTGTTTACAGAAAATGCGCAGCAAATCAAGTTGGTAGCTAAGGATTACTTTGTTGATCTTTTTCACATAGGCTTGGTTCCTATGACTGAGTCCTTAAGGCTCTAGCTCCACGAGTTTCTTAGGAGGATAATGCTAGTTTGTTGTGTTCATTTACTAAAGCGGAGTTCTTTGAGGCTTTGACCCAGATGCATCCAGATAAAGCTCCGAGACCGAATGGGTTTAATCCCGCCTTCTATAAGCAGTTCTGGGATTTGTGCGGTGATGAAATTTTTTCGGCTTGTTGTGACTGGTTGGAGAGGGTTTTTTCCCTGGGACCATAAACAATACCAATATTGCTCTTATCCCTAAAGTAGATAACCCGGTGTTAATGAAGGATTAGAGGCCAATTTCTCTCTGTAATGTGGTGTACAAACTTCTTTCCAAGGTGTTAGCAAATAGACTTAAATAAGTACTCCCTAAATGTGTGTCTTCTATCCAATTTGCTTTTGTTCCTGATCGGTCTATCCTTGAAAATGCTATGGTGGCCATTGAGGTAATCGATTACATGAAAAGTAAGACGGAAGGTAAGGTGGGAGATGTGGCTCTGAAAATTGATATGAGCAAAGCGTATGACCGTGTGGACTGGGGATATCTGAGAGCAATCATGAAGAAAATAGGGTTTGATGATAAGTGGGTAGGGTGGATTATGATCTGTGTTGAAACGGTTAACTATTCAGTCTTGGTCAACCAGGAACTCGTGGGTCCTATTCATCCGGGTAGAGGTCTTCGGCAGGGTGATCCCCTATCACCGTAATTATTACAGCTCTTATCAATCAGGCTGAGGCTAGAGGTGAACTTCATGGGATTGAGATTTGTCATGGCGCTCCAATTGTTTCTCACCTGTTGTTTGCAGACGATTGTTTTTTATTTTTCAGGGCCTCAGATCAGGAAGCGGGTGTCATGAAAACTATTTTGCAGGTGTATGAGGAAGCATCTGGCCAACAAATAAATTTTTAGAAGTCTGAGATATTCTATAGCCGGAATGTGCAAGAGGGGGTCAGAGATTCGATAACTGAGATACTTGGTGTGCAAGTTTGTTTGGGCACTGGTAAATACTTGGGGCTGTCGTCCATGATTGGGAGTAGTAAGAAGGCTATGTTCAAGTTTATAAAAGACCGAGTGTGGCATAAAATTAATTCTTGGGGTGGCTGCTCACTCTCTAAGGCGGGCAAAGAGGTAATGATTAAAGCAGTTCTCCAGGAAATACCCACATATTTTATGAGCATATTTTTGCTACCATCAACTCTTATAGATGAAATTGAGAAGATTATGAATTCCTTTCGGTGGGGTAGTGGTGATAAAAGAAATAAGGGTATCAAATGGTTATTGTGGGAAAAGTTATCCATGAATAAGAAGGAAGGGGGTATGGGTTTCCGGAATCTATATGTTTTTAATGTGGCACTTCTTGGTAAGCAAGGGTGGAGAATCATGACAGAGAAAGACACACTTGTTGCGAGATTATATAAAGCTAAATATTTTCCAAAGTGTGATTTTCTGGAGGCTAGTAGAGGTAGCAATGCAAGCTATGTTTGGAGAAACTTATGGGAAGCAAAGGCTATGATTAGAGAAGGAACCAAATGGCAGATTGGTACAGGAACTTGCATTCGGGCTCTGCATGACACTTGGACCCATAGTAGGTGACCTGTTGAGCTGGGCACATGTTTTGTTTTTGATAATTTGCAGGTCAGCGACTTGTTGCTGCAGACTAGGAAGGATTGGAATCGAGAGCTTATTGATGAATTATTTGAGTTAGCAGCTGCAGCAGAAATTGTGCGCACACCATTACTTGATGTGGTGGAATCATATTGCTGCATGTGGTCGCCAGAGAAAAGGGAGACCTATACTGTACGCTCTGCATACCAACTTTGCATAGGCACTATTCTTGACACCACTCATCTTACCGTGGCTGGTGATTGGCACAAGTTGCGGAGTCTGTGGGTCCCTCCGAAAGTGAAAAACTTTCTATGGAGGGCTAGCAGGCAATGCTTACCAACGTGTGCCATGCTTCAGTCACGAGGAATTCAATGTGGGCAGCAGTGCCCGTGGTGTGATGTAGGTGAGGAAAGCATTATCCACATTTTGCTTACTTGTGACAAGAGTATTACTTGTGACAAGAGTAGGAGATGCTGGGGGAAGGTGAACCTATGGGATATTTTAGCGCATTAACTGCAGGAGGCAGCTGATTTCAAAGACACATTCTTTAAGATGCTTGCTATTTTATCTTCACAAGAACAACAAACTTGGGCTATGGTGTTGTGGAGCATTTGGAGAGGAAGAAACCAGAAGATCTGGGAGGGTGTTGATGAGACTTTGGAGGCAATAGTGTGTCGCGCTCGTGCCATGCTAGATGATTGGACTCAAATCTGTGCCAAGGATGATCCAAGGAACTTGTTCACAGATAGGGCGGCTGTCATTCCCAGGTGGAAATGTCCGCCAATGGGGTATGTTAAATGTAATGTAGATGCCTCATTCTCTACGGCCCTTGGTAGAGTAGGTATTGGTGTGTGCTTGAGAGATGAATTTAGTCTCTTTCTTAGGGCTAAAACGCTTTGGTTTCAACCGTTGTTGGATGTCAAAGTGGGGAAAGCATATGGCCTTTTGAAGGCGATTGATTGGTGTTTGGAGCTAGGCTTGGACAATGTTATCTTTGAGTCAGATTCTAAGATTGTTGTGGATGCCATGAAGTCCAGGAAGTCGGACATCACTGAGTTTGGAGCCACCATCGAGAAATGTCGAGGTTCCCTTTATTTTTCTTTGTCAAACTCTCATGTAAAGTTTACTATGAGAGAAGCTAATATAATTGCTCACGCTTTAGCTAAAGCGGCTATATATAACGTTTGCTCTCAAGTTTTTAATGATATTCCTGCATGTATTTACCCATTGATTATTAATGAAATGAACTAAATGTTTTTCATCAAAAAAAAAATGAAGGTTCATCATTTAATTAACCCATCTATGTCCCCCTTTCATAATTAGCTTCTCGGACATTCATTCAGTTTTGTTTATCCAGAACTGACCGTTTAGAAGTACGTGGCAATATTTACGAAGAATATATTTGTGATTTTGAGAATCTTCATCCATCTTGGACCATGTTCTTCAGACTCTTAGACGCGATGGACACGAGAAGAAGGATTAGCACGTTGAGTGGACCAGCACGAGACAGAGCGAATATGAGGTGGCAAGAGAAAGAGCGAAAATGAGGTGGCCAGAGAAAGAATCGTCGTGAGCATAAGAAAAGCATAACGGTGGGGTCAACCTAACAGTACTCGAAAAAGTGGAAAACCAGCATCAAATTCCAATAATTCTTAGGTAACACAGTTTTATAAACATAATTAGCAAAAAAATTAAAGATAATATTAAAGTAAAACCTTTTAATTATAGTTATTATTCTAATACTCCTATGTTTCACTTAACAGTTAACCCCCTGATTCAAACACAGAACATCACATGAACCCTATATAAAAACACTATTCATTAATTCTCTCAACGTTATTATCCCTTAGAAGAACACACACTCCGTGTCTCTGTGTTGCTGCTGCTACCAACCTCTTACTACCTCCACCATGGCAAAAGACATCGAAACCGAAGCTCAAGGTGGTTTGCCACACCACAAGGACTACCAAGACCCACCACCAGCGCCACTCTTCGACGCCGCCGAGCTCGGCAAGTGGTCCTTTTACAGAGCCCTCATCGCCGAGTTCGTCGCCACTCTCCTCTTCCTCTACATCACCGTTTTGACTGTCATTGGCTACAACAGCCAGACTGATACCGCTCACGGCGGCGACGCCTGTGGCGGAGTTGGCATCCTCGGCATCGCTTGGGCCTTCGGCGGCATGATTTTTGTCCTTGTCTACTGCACCGCCGGCATATCTGGTAACAATAACAACTTTAAATCTCACTTTCCACTTTCCTACATGCATATATTAATTCTAGTCCAAATTAAGCAAGTAAATAAATAAAAATTTAGAGCATCAGCATATGTTTATTGTTAACGCATTTCATCTCTAAGCTAGCTAGTACACAAGTTCGATTCCTAATGATAGAATAAACTGGGACCAAACAACTTTATTTAGCTATTGGCTGAACTCCTGATTAGTCAGACTCCTTTACCCTAGACAACGGAGAAGGGTGAAAGGCCTCTGAACGAATAAAAAATAAAAAAAAATAATTAATTTTTTGTGATTGCAGGGGGTCACATAAACCCTGCGGTGACGTTTGGGTTATTCCTGGCGAGAAAGGTGTCGTTGATTAGAGCTATATTATACATGGTGGCTCAGTGTTTGGGGGCAATATGTGGTGTTGGACTAGTGAAGGCTTTTCAGAAGAGCTATTACAACAGGTACAAAGGTGGTGCCAACATGCTGGCTGCTGGCTACAACAAAGGCACTGGTTTGGGTGCTGAGATTATTGGCACCTTTGTTCTTGTCTACACTGTTTTCTCTGCTACGGATCCCAAGAGAAATGCCAGAGATTCTCATGTTCCCGTACGTTATTTGTACTTCCCTTGACATTTTGAATCTCAAAAAGCAAGAGTACTTCAATCTTCTAACTTTTGTTGTTGTTGTTTTTTTTTTTTTTTTTCACACACTACGTATATAGGTTTTGGCACCACTTCCAATTGGGTTTGCTGTGTTCATGGTTCACCTTGCTACCATCCCTATCACGGGAACCGGCATCAACCCTGCTAGAAGCCTTGGAGCTGCTGTGATATACAACAACGAGAAGGCATGGAATGACCAGGTCTGCAACTCTTTCTCTCTATTTTTCATGCTTCCGGTAAGAACAAGTTGAAATAGCGACGGAAAACAAAAACGGAAAAAAATACAAAAACGGAAAAAAATAAAGTTGCTCTCTAAATTTAAGGTTGTTAACACACGGCGACAGAATTAGATGGATTTTATCTTTTTGGGTCGCTATTTCAATTTTTTCTCGCAATTCCCCATATAGAAATTAATTAATTGGGTTCTGAAACATTAATGGTGTGTATGTATTGGATTGGTGTAGTGGATTTTCTGGGTTGGACCCTTCATTGGTGCTGCTATTGCTGCAATCTACCACCAGTTCGTGTTGAGAGCCCAAGCGGCGAAGGCTCTGGGTTCTTTCAGGAGCTCTTCAAACCTGTAATGAAATTTCCTGCGGCCAAGCTACAGAGGGTTGATTTGATTGTATGCTTGGATATGGTGGTTTGGAATTTGTATATTCTCATCATTATGTTTATTTACTATTTGCGGTAACAACTAGCTCAGACAGACTTTGTTCAGGTTAATTAATTTATGTGTACTTTGTTCATGTTAATTAATTTATGTACTTTTATGTGTTGTTACATTTCATCCTTTATCTTAAACGTGCGCTGATTAACGTCATGTGGCTTTAGTTTTGGTACTTTCTCTTCTTCATTATTGTTTGGTAAATTTGAAATGATATTGTTATCCCGTGGGCTGTGGATGATGGGGATCACGTGTATTTGTGAAGTATTTAAAGAGCAAAACCGTTGTGTTTTGTATACTTAGTTGCGGCGCCTTTAATGGATTTATCTCTTGGTGGTCACTGCACTTTGAGGTGGTCCATGCTTGTTTAATTTTTCTGTTAGAAAAGGTGGTCCCGTAATGATTTTATGGGGCTGAGGGTATCCTCCTGAGGATGATTTCTTTCCTTGTTATGCATTTATGAATGAGTATCGGGCCAGGACCAAGGTCCATAAGAGAATGCGTGTGTTTATTGGGGGTGGGGTCCTGTTAAGGAGTTCAAAATCAAATGGGCAAAACTTCAAAACTCAATGCATGCAATAAAATGCGCAATGAGATACAAATTAGCCGTGTTTTAAAAACTGAACCAAACCGGACGGTTTAACTGATTGAACTATGAACCAGTACTGTATATGGTTTTGTTATTTTGGTGGTTCGACCGCGATTTCGTCCTGGTTCGAGCAATTTTTAACGCGGTTGAACTATGACTAGGAGGTCTCGTTGGTTCGATTTCCAGTTCGGTTTCTAAGACATTGAAAATTAGTAAATTACGATCAATAAAAAAAGTTCACATAATATTAAATTTAATGTTAAACACGAGACTTTCTTTTTTTCGTTGCATATTAAACGGAAAACTTATAAAATTCATTATGAACCCGGAGAGAAAGGACCAGCCAGCCAAAGATGAAAATGCACGGCGCCATCACATCTTGAACGTGGAAGGGAGGAAACAGACACATCGTCCTGGCCCACCAAAGCTTCTTGGTGTGGCCATTTCTGATATAGAGACGAATGTACAGAACGGTAATATCTGGGAGGGACAAATTTAGTTTCGTTAATTAGATTTAGCCTTAGATAAAACAAAATGCTTCCATCATGCAAGCTATTAGCTATGGTGGCTAGAATGAAGAATTTCATGCGATTGAGACAACTTGTTGGAATTATATTACAGTGTAAAGGATCGAGGGGGCAGGCCTATCTTTTTTCATTTATTTTTCCTCAGTGGAGTGATTGTTTTTTTAATCGAGATGGGATAGTTTTATTCTAAAATATTGGATTGGAAAAATTTGTACAGTACTTTTAAATGAAAAAGAGTAAAATATGTTTGACTTAAATATGAAATTGGTCCCCCAAAAATTTACAAAGTTCGTTTTTAGTCTTAAAAAAAAAATTGAAGGTTTTTAGTCCCCCAAATTTGAAAATGGTTTTCCGTTGGTCCCTGTTGCTGACGCCATTTTATGGCGCGTACATGGCGCTTATATGGCGGGGACTAAAAACAAACTTTTAGAATTTTGGGGGACTAAAAACGAACTTTTAGAATTTTTGAGGGACTAAAATCATAACGACGTCAGAGTGAGGGACGAACGGAAAAATATTTTGAAATTTAGGGGACTAAAAATCTTCAAAAAAAAAATTGGGGGACTAAAATCTAATTATACGAATTTTTTGGGGACCAATTTCATATTTAAGCAAATATGTTTTGAGTCCAAATAGAATAAGCCAGAATTCCGTTTTGCTCCTACACTTTAAAAAAGTCCTATTTCAGTCTTCCATTTTTGAAATATGCTGCCCTTAGTCCCTCCCTCTGTGTTATGGTGTTAACTAAAGCGCGAATGTTGCTAATAAATTTTTAAGAAACCAAATACCATGTGTACATCTTAGTCTTCCATGTCCACGACATGACGTGGCCAGAAACCCCTTCCACATTTGCTCCCTCCCCTCCCTTCCCCAGCCACCCCTTCCCTTCTCTCCCTCTCCCTTGCCGACTACCACCCTTCTCACAACCCAAGCATAAACATACTTCATTTATTTCAAAAGATGCCATCTCAATTAAACAAGATATATACAAATACTCTATTTCGCCACCACTAGCAATTCTCTCTTAAGCTTACAAGCCTCGACCTCTACATATGCTAAAGCCAACACTGTTTATAATACCATCGACGGGTTCGTCGGTACTGGTTTCAAAACAGTGGTTCGATTCTTGTGTCGGACTCGTTGAATATTGCTTACGAGTTTTGTAAATGGTTTCGCCAAGTAGCTAGAGTTACGAGAGTGGTGGGATGAGGCTTGAACAGTACAATAGACTTGATGCGGGTGGAGGCTTACTACTCCAAGAAAACGCGGGCGTACCGATGGCCAAAAGCCGTCGGTAATGCCGAAAAGCTATCGGAAAGGTAAATTTACCGACGGATTATCGACGGCCACTAGCCTGTCGGTAAAATGGGCGTTACAAATAATTACCGACGGGTTTTTTTTACTGTCCCCATCGGTTAACATCTGGCGGTAATTTCCGACGGTTAACATCTGGCGGTAATTTCCGCGGTCACGGCCGTCGGTAATGCTAGACCGTGATTACTGACGGCCATACCCGTCGGTATTCTTAATTTTTTTTTCGAATTTAATTAAATAATTTATTAAATTAATTGATTAATTTATTATATTTAATTTAATTAATTGATTTATTTTTTAATTTTTAAATTAATTAATTTCTTTTATTAATTTAATTTAATTAAGTTGATTAATTTTAATTATTAATTAATTATTTATTTATTTACTTATTTAATTATTAATTTATTCCATATGTTAAAAAATATGATAACATAAACTAAAAAATAAATTAAAAAAGAAATGTAATAAATAAAAAAAATATCCGAACAAACATCAGTAATTATAAAAATATCCGAACAATATCAAAACTATCAAAAAAAAAATAGTACAAACATCACTAATAATCTTGGTAGTCCTGATCATGATCGAGATGCTCTAAACCATCTGCGTCATCGACATGACCAGTAACATGAGGCAAAGGCGGAGGCGGTGAAATGAGGCTCTTGGTAGCTAGCATCCGTACATCTGCTCGCCATCGCAAAGATCTCGAGTCAAAATGGCATTCGTCCGATGGGTCTCCTCCTCGGAAGCGGCCACTCTTTGCCTCAGAGCAGCTAACTCCTGCTCATATGCGGCAGAGCGACGACTGACACTACCACTACTCGATGACTCTCCGATGTGAAAGCAGCTTCTTGCTTTCCTGTAGTTGCTGGCAAGGTCTCCAACACCGTATAGGCAACTCTTCTTCTTACCGCCAACAACATCTGCCCAAACGTTAAGCGGTGCAGATGGATCCTCAGGGCTCTGAGACGGAGAACATGATGATGTCTGAGATCTAATCTGAGACATCCTCGCCTCAAACTCCTCCTGTCAAACATAAACAAATAAGTCATTTTTTTTTGTAAGAAAACAATATAAACATTATTAAAAAAACTATTCATTATCTTTTATAATTACTTGGGTCCGCCTCGACCGATCATCACAAGTAGTATTATTAATATAAGAAATGATAGCTATAGCACAAGTAGTAATCCAATTGAAAGCAGAAGAAGTAGATTCTAGCAAAAACCAATCAAAGAATTAGAACTCCCTTTTGAGAAAAACCAAAACCAATAAATCAATGTCTCCACAACATCACATGACACATGACAGTAGCATCACACAACATCATTAATAATTTGCAATCAACAATCATTAATAAACTTTACTAATATCTGATTGGAAGTTATGTGATGCAGTAATTCAATCAAGTCCTATTCAATGCATATATCAGTCGAATGATTAACCTTTGCCAATGGCTAATATTATGCTCTCAAGATAGATAATAAGTTGAAGAAGCCTATAATAAAATTCATAAACAAATTTGCAATCATCTAAATAAACTAATATAGCTCACATGACAGTAGCAATCAACTAATTTGCAATCAACAATCATTCATATTACACCTAGCAACCATGATTACCTTACTTTAACAATACATTCAAAGTCCCAATTCATGCCTAAAACTAAATTCACACAGTTAAAACAACAAATTTATCAAAATTTCAGCTCCACAAGAAACTCAAAATCAAAAAGAGTACCTGAAATGATGAAGCAGAGAAGAGGAGGAACTATGAGGCAGTTTTGGGGAAGAGGGTTGAAGGGATGGAGTTTCAACATAATCAGTGCTTGCGTTTTCGTTCTGAGGTGAAGCTTTATGTACAACACGAATTCGAAGATGAACAAAGCAATGAGGAGGATTTGGGGTTAGCAAAATCGAACCAACAGAAAAGCAAGAAGAACTTACTAAAACCAGGTGGGTACCAGCAGCTATAGGGACGTTGAAGCTAGCAGAAGCAAAATCACCACGTAGAACGACGGGGAAGCAGGAACAACGACGAAGCAGGAAAGACGACGTCTTGGAGGGCGTCGTCGAGCTAGCAGAATGATGGCGTGAGGGAGGCGAGCTGCGGCCGTGTGGTGAACGCGGGTGGTTCTTCGCGGCATGGCGGTGCGAGTAGCGGGGGGAGTACGGGAGTGTGGCTGCGAGAGAGGGAGAAATGGAGGTGCGAGCTGGGAGTACTGTGCGAGAGAGGACTAACGTTACGGGAAGGTGGTGAAGAACGGCGGAAACACGAGCTCAAGGGAGGCGAAAATGCAGTGGACGGCGCGTGGTGGCAGAAGAGAGAGAGGAGAGAAGAGAAGTCTGATCTGGAATGGGGAAGAAAGGTTAACCTTTGGTCGTATAAGGAGTTTACCGACAACCTCATTTAACGTACCGACGGCTTAAACTCGTCGGTAAACTCAGCGGTCTGACGCGGCTGTACCGACGGCTAAGACGATCGGTAAACTCGTTGACTCAATTGACCGTCAGTATTTGAAAAATAATCGGGAACTTTACAAAAAGCGCGGATACCGATGACCAATTACCGATGGTCACAAACCGTCGGCAAAAAACTGGAGTTTTCGACGGCTTTAGCCGTCGGTAAAGTCAACTTGTCTTACGCTGAACGTTACTGACAGCGTAGGGTCGTCGGTCCCGTTTAGCATAAGATGGGTTGCCTTTACCGATGGCTAAAGCCGACGGAAACACCGATTTTTTGGTGACGGGTTGTGACCGTCGGTAATTGGCCATCGATATTCGCGCTTGTTCTTGTAGTGTACCAGTGCGACAGACGATTGGGTTGCGACCGACAGTGTGGGATGCTTGGTGGGTGAGGTTAAGGGGTGGTGGTGACTTGTGGTTTGCGGTGTTTGAGAGAGAGATGTGGGGAAAAGGCTTGTGTTTGAGTGTTTGTGCCTAGCATTTCTCATCTTCGAAAATATATTTACTTGCAATCAGATTCGTATTGATTGCAAAATACCTTCAATAATTTAATTATCAGAGCAAATAAATATTCTGTTAACTTAGAATATTTTGTTATCATCAAAATTTAGAGAATTTGAAATATAATAATCATCTTTGTTCAAAAAGTGGTAGCCAATGCAAAGCTCCATGAGAACGTTAAGGTTTTCGATCTCCAGGGTGGAGCCCAATGCCACAGTTCGGTGTGATACAATTGAAGAAACCCAAAATTTGTGAGTAAACCCAAAATTGTCATGAAATTGTAAGGCATTGTCAAGTTAATCCTGGAATAAGAAAAGTTTGAAACAAAAGTTTTTTAAACTATAAATCACCGATCATTTTAATCGAGATGTTGCCACTTGTTAGCAAACATGTCGAGAATTTGATAGAAATGAAATTCAAACGATATAAAATTTTATATTAGTTTTTTTGGTTCAAGGGTATTTTTGTCTTTTAAAAAATAATGTTTTTTCTTTTTCACTTTCTCCCAAACCAAACAATAGAGAGAAAAAAACACATTTTTTTCTCTTCTATTTTTTTTCTTGTACCATATAATAAATCAAATTTACTCTATTTCTTATCCCTTTCACTCTTTTCACATTTTTTTTGTTGCTTTTCTCACTTACTTCTCGCAAGCCAAGGAATCCTAAATCTCTAGAAACAAAAAAAAATGTCTAACTAGTTATTAAATTATTATTCACGAAAAACTACTCTATTTATTTTAAAAAAGGCTTAAATATATTTTTCGTTCCTGCAAATACGAGGTACTTTGGTTTTAGTCCCTGCAATTTTTTTTTTCTTCATCCCTGCTGTTCCGACCTCAAGTCCGCAGCATCGTTTTCCGAGGTATTGTCCACTTTGGGCCACATGTGATGTGGGCCCTCATGGTTTTGTCCTTAAAAGGCGCCTCGGTGGGTTAAGGCATGTGGGTGTTTATAAACTCCCGTTGGCCTTGATTCCCAAGCAATGTGGGACTTTTTGGTGTATCCAAAGCAGAGCCCCCGTCAAGGCCAGGGGCTAAAGGCGTCGACCACCGTGCGTGGCTTAGGCCCTCCTTCTAGCGCCAATGTTCCGACCTCAAGTCCGCATCATCGTTTTCTGAGGTATTGTCCACTTTGGGCCACATGTAATGTGGGCCCTCATGGTTTTGTCCTTAAAAGGCGCCTCGGTGGGTTAAGGCATGTGGGTGTTTATAAACTCTCATTGGTCTTGATTCCCAAGCAATGTGGGACTTTTTGGTGTATCCGGAACACCTGCAATTTGACCCGTTTGTCATTTTCGTCCCTGGCCATCAAACTTCATTAAAAAAAGATGACGTGTCGAATGGAGCTGCACGCTGGTATTTCCACGTCATCAAAATAAATTTTTTTTGTCCCTGCAAATATAAGGTACTTTGGTTTTAGTCCCTGTAAAAAAAATTCGTTTTCATCCCTGCAATTTGACCCGTTTTCATTTTCGTCCGTAGCAATTCCACGTCATCAAAATAAATATGTTTTTCGTCCCTGCAAATATGGGGTACTCTGGTTTTAGTCCCTGCAATTTTTTTTCATTTTCATTCCTACAATTTGACCCGTTATCATTTTCGTCTCAGGCTGTCAAACTCCGTTAAAAAAAGATGATGTGTCTAACGGAACAATCCAAACACCAGCCACAACACTTTTCTTCTCTCATTGCCCAATTTCAGCTTCAGTTTCTCAATCTTTTTGCAACTATTTTTGCTCTAAAAAACAGAGAAGAGAACAGAACAACCAAAACGTTGAAGAACAGAACAACCAAAACGAAAGAAGAAAGAACAGAAGAACAGAGAAATAGGTGAAACAGAGAAGAAGAAAGAACGAATCGAAGAAATAAGGAAAATAGAGAAATGTGATACCCACATTCCAGTTGACACATTTCCAGTATCTTCGCCTAAGATTGTCGCCAGAGTTGGAGACGTACAACCTCATAGGCTCACGGCAACCACAACGTGGTACAAACCCGCACTGAGGAATCGCAAATGACAACGAAAAACCTCCACCCATTTCCATTTCTGATCCTTTTCTTCTATCCAACCTTGTCCTACTTTCTTTGACCTAACCCTCTTCTCCTCTTCTTCGACGATTTCGGTTAGGGTTTTTAAGAGAAATGGGGATAAATTTGTGTTCATCTGAACAATTACACGGGGGTTAGGGATTGACTTGAAGAAAACTAAGTGAAGTCACCGTTTAATGCCAATAACGCGTGTCTTCCCATTGTGATCCAGCAACGCGACAACCTCAAGCTCACACCATTGAATTTGATCGTGAAATCCCAAGAAACCTTTTTCTGAGAAAATCATTGGGTGGCGCAGAAGTGAGGAAATAGATGGAAAAATCGAAAGAAAAAAAAAAGAAAAACAAGGCTTTGAGGTTGAGGTGGTGGGAAAGAAATGGGGATGATGGAATCAAAAAGAGAAAGAATCATAACAGAGAAAGTCGTGGTGTTTCTTATTGGGAAAAAACTGAATTGTAACTGAATTGACGATGAGTCTGCTTATGCTTGTATGTCATATTTTGATGACATGTTTTTTTTAATCGGAGTTTGTCGTCCAGGGACGAAAATGATAACGGGTCAAGTTGCAGGGATGAAAACGAGAAAAAAAAATTGTAGGGACTAAAACCAGACTGCCCCATATTTGCATATTTATTTTGATGACGTGGAAATGCCAGGGACTAAAATGAAAACAGGTCAAATTACAGGGATGAAAATAATTTTTTTTATAGGGAATAAAACCAAATTTATTTTGATGACGTGAAAATGCCAGCGTGTAGCTCCATTAGACACGTCATCTTTTTTTAACGGAGTTTGACGGCCAGAGACGAAAATGGAAACAGGTCAAATTGTAGGGATGAAAATAATTTTTTTTGCAGGGACTAAAATCAAAGTACCCCATATTTAGAGGGACGAAAAACATATTTAAGTAGGCCTGTGCATGGTGCGGTTTTTAGAAAAACCACGCTCAATCCAAATATAAACCTGATTAATGGTTTGGATATTAAAACTAAACCAACTGTCTCTCTAAAAACAGTGCAGTTTCAGTAAACTGATTACAAATTCGGTTTGAAACCAGTTTTTGTGCAAAATATGGATTTTAAACTACAAAACAAAGGATTTGTATCATCAATCAATAAGAGTAACCGAGAAGAAGAAAAAACAGAATCCCCATTAAAATTCCCTTTCAAGTCCATCATCTTTGTAACTAAAGAAAAAAAATAGAGCCAAGGAAAATCAACCAGTAAGGCAATAACTACAATCATTTTTTTTACCAAAAAAAAAAACTAAGAGATAAGAGGTGAGTCATCAGAAAATAGAAGTGAAGAGGAGAGATTAGAGAGGAAGAGGATGAGAGGGTGAGATCGAGAGAAAGAAAGAAAGAAAAAGGATGACAGGGACTTCCGTCGCGAGGCTCCTTCAGCTCGGCGAAATCGCGTTGCTCTTCACTGCTCCGCGGCGAGCACTTGCATGTCGCCGCCGCATCAAGCGGCTGATGCCACCACCTCGCCTCCGATCTGGCCTCGCCGTCCCTTCCCTCACCATCTCCTGCCGCACGTCTTCTCTCTTCCTCACGGCCCAGCTGCCTCCTTTTTTTTTTCTCTCGCTGCAAATAGTCTCTATGAGCAAGAGCTTCTGTTGCTTCTAGGGTTTCTCTTTTTTGTTGTTGCCCATTGGGCTCAAGCCCATTTAGTGTTTGTCAGTCCTTTTGAAAAATTCGGTCTAAAATCCGGTTAGCAAGTATAGGTCGGATACTTGGACTGAATTTTAAATTTGGGCTGGTTTAATAAACTGTTTAAATGGGCCATACTTTTTTGTAGTGTAGCAGTCCAATTCATCAGTTTGGTTTGGTTAACCAATTTTTTTGCACACCCGTATATTTAAGCCTTTTAAAAAATAGGTGGATTTCTTGATTGGGCTGGACGGTAACCAAATCAGCGAAGCAGTCCTCTGGTATTTGTTTCAGATTGAGTGGATCATAGTTACCCACCCAGATCTTCGGGTTCTCTCTTTCACTTTTTCTCATTTTCTCCGATTTTCTCTGAATCTAATACTCCGATAGGTAGGCCTCTCTCTCTCTCTCTCTCTCTCACTTCTTCTGATCTGCGATTTAAGTGGCAATGCAACCGTTTTCGGATTTGATGCGCTTTCGTACTAACCTCAACTTGCCTTGCTCACTGTTCTCATGAATTCCTTTTCTTATCCTCCATTTTGGTTTCTCTAATGTTTTCTGTACATAATTGATGATTGGATTTTTACCTGCTTGTGATCAATTGTATTGGTTTGGTACTTGTAGGCTGTAGCCATAGAATGTTCTGCTGCTGTTTTGTTTGAAATTAAGGCTTTAAATTGCAATTGCAGTTATGATACTTACGAAAACTTTTACAGTTGCGGTGCGATGCAGTTGTTGAGACTCAGTAGTCAGTAATCTTTACATTGTGTCCACAATTGCTATTGTGGACGCCATTTAAAACCATGTTTGAAATTCTTTGATACGTTTGTTTAGTCCATTATGGCTTTCACCACCATATGTATTGAAAGAAAAATCAGGAGTTCATATTTCAGCTGCGTGCAATAATAATATTACATGAAATTGTAATGGATGACAAACATACTGTTGGTGTTATGATTTTTTTCCTCCTCCTTTGGGAGATAGAAGCGTAAGATTTCCAATGGATTATTTGTCTAATTTGTTGTGTTTAATGTCTTGGTTTTACAACATGAAACTAGTTATTTTCTTGTTCTTTCCAAGTGAAAATCATAGTGGCTCGTTTGCAAAAGAATTCATCTGTGTTGCTGAAGAACTTGGTTTTATGTTTATTTTTTAGTAGTTTCATTTGACCGTGTGTTAATAGTTACAAAATAATTTTATCACAGAATGGCATCCAACAGGGGCCAAGGTGGAATTCAACAGTTGTTGGCTGCTGAACAAGAAGCACAACGGATTGTGAATGCTGCGAAAAACGGTATTGTTGCTAATCTTCATTTTTTTTATTTATGCCTGTTTGTTTGCCATGATGCCATCTGATTCTCGGTCCATAAATTTGTGTTTTCATTAAAACTTCTTTCTTACCATGCCATTTTATCTCTTCTGCTTTGGTTTTATGATGGGCATGGGTTTTCTTGTGTCCTCAACTATGTGATAGAAAACTTCTGTGATAACGCTATGATAAACCAGTCTCTCGTCCCGTTCCCCCACTCTCTCTCTCTCTCTTTTTTTTTTTTTTTTTTTCAAACTTTTTTTTGCTTACTCCCCTATAACTTATGTTGCATCCCTATATTTGTACGCTAATTAGTATTCTGGATCTCTACTGCTAGAAAAATTGGCTAGGCTGAAAAGGGCTAAAGAAGAGGCTGAAAAGGAGATTGCTGAATATCGAGCTCATTTGGACAAGGAGTTTCAAAAGAAAGTATCAGCGGTAAGTTTATGATTGACTATCAGTAGTAAATGCTGCTATTAGAGTACCTTTCTATTCTATCTTATTATAAAGTTTGTGTGCATTTGTTCCTATGAATACAGAGCAGTGGAGATTCTGGTGCTAATGTCAAGCGGCTTGAGCAAGAGACTGATGCAAAGATCCATCACCTAAAAACTGAGGCTGGTAGAATTTCGGGGGATGTTGTCACCATGCTTCTCAAGTATGTAACGACCGTGAAGAACTAGAATCCTTGATGATATATTGGTGCTTCAAGCTCTTAAGTTATGCTTAATATTATCTTGTGTTTATTGATTACTCTAGATTTTGGTGCAGATAAGATTCTTGCTTTGGTTATAATACTTGGTAGTTAGTATCTTGCTGCCATGTATTCAAAATAATTTCAAAGTTTGCAGAAAAGTATACCGAATAATATTGTATTAACTTAATTAGAATACACACACTAATCGTTGTTATATAGACTACGCTAGACTTAAACCTAATGGGCCTGTGCAATGAGCCAAATAAACAAACTAGGTTACAATACAAAAGGTAAATATTTACTATTTACTCTAATTATTTACAACACTCCTCCTGAAGCTGGTGAGTGGATATCAATCATTCCTAGCTTGCAAGTAAGTTGGCGGAATCGTTCTGTAGATAGCCTTTTTGTAAGCAGATCTGTCAGTTGGTGTCCAGTAGGAATGTAAGACGTTGTTATCAGTCCATAATCTGACTTCTCCTTTATAAAGTGTCTATCTATCTCAATGTGTTTGGTCTTGTCATGTTGTACAGGATTATGAGCAATGTTGATTGCTGATCTATTGTCACAAAACAACTTCATTGAGCCTTCATAATTCACCTTCAGCACTTGATTTGGCCACTTCAAGTATAATCTTCATCCACAATAGCTCACAAATTCCATGTGCCATTGCTCTGAATTCTACCTCAGCACTTGATTTGGCCACTACATTTTGCTTTTTGCTCCCCCGTGTAACAAGATTACCACAAAAGAATGTTCAGTAGCCAGAAGTGGACCTTCTATCACTCACTGGGCTTGCATAATCTGCATCAGTTTAGGCTTCCAACGTTAGTCTTCCGCCTCTTTTGAACAAGAAACCTCTTCCTGGAGTAGCTTTAAGGTATTGCAAAATTCACTTTATTGCCTGCAAGTGCCTCACCCTCAGATCATGCATAAACTGATTGACTACGCTTACTGCATAAGCTAAGTCAGGTCTAGTGTGTGCCAAGTAAATTAGCTTCCCCACTAATCTCTGATACTGAGACTTGTCAACTCTAGCACTCTCCTCTTCAGTCCTCATTTTATGATTTTGCTCTATGGGAACACCTGCAGGTTTACACCCAAGTTTGACAGTTTCCTGCAGAAGGTCAAGAACATATTTTCTCTGAGAGATAAAGATTCCTTGTTTTGAGTAAGCTACCTCAATCCCAAGAAAATACTTGAGAGTTTCCAGATCTTTCATCTCGAATTCTGCAGACAATTTCTTCTTGAGGAGTTGTCTCTTAACCAAGTCATTCCCTGTAATAATAATATCATCAACAAAAACAAGAAGTACTGTTAGTTTTCCTCCCTGTGAATGTTTGAAGAAGAGGGTATGATCTCCTTGACTCTGTTTGTAACCAAGACCCAACATAGCCTTTGTAAATCTTCCAAACTATGCTCGGGGAGACTGCTTTAGCCCATACAAGGCCTTTTTCAATCTACACACCTTATTTATCCTATTGGTTGGATCAAATCCCGATGGGATCTCCATATACACCTCATCCTCTAAATTTCCATGCAAGAATGCATTTTTAACATCAAATTGATTAAGTTCCCATCCAGAATGAGCAGCAAGAGAGAGTAAGATAAGGACAGTGTTCATATTTGCTACCGGTGCAAATGTCTCCTCATAAACAATGCCATAAATCTGGGTGTACCCCTTTGCTACTAATCTGGCCTTATATCGATCAAGAGTGTCATCTGATTTGTACTTGACAGTATAAATCCACCTGCAACCAACTGACTTCTTGCCTCTTGGCATCTCAACTATCTCTCAAGTTCTATTCTTTTCAAGAGCTTTCATTTTCTCATTCATGGCTTTGATCTAATTTTCATCTTTAAGTGACTCCTTAACAGATGCAGGGATTGTTACAGAGTCAACTGCTGTCATAAAAGCCTTATGCTGCGGGAAAATGTGATTAGATGAAACAAATTGAGAAACAGGGTATTTGGTACAAGACCTTTTCCCTTTTCTCAAGGCAATAGATAGGTCAACTGGATCAAGATCAAGTGTATCGGGAATAGAAGAATCAGAAGCAAAAAGGTTAATTTCAGTACTTACCTCTGGCTTAGACGGTTGGGGTTGTTTCTGGACCAGCTCGGGTTTTCCTTTCCTCTGATATGTCAAAGTTGGCTCACCAGCCTTTGTCTTTGCTGGTACTAAAGGTGTTGTTTCCTGCAAAATAGAGGGTAAAGGAGGAACAATAACAGGTGACTCAGAAACAACTGGAGACTCAAGAGGTAGTAACTCAGGAACAACAACAGGATACTCAGAAACAGTAGACTCAGAAACAACAGGAGACTCAGGAGGATCAGGAGACTCAGGAGGATCGACTGACAAAGGTGGTAACTCAGGAAGCCAAGGACCAAGAAGAAGAACTCGGAATCAGATTCCAAATCATTACTATTCTCCCCGCGAAGCTGAGGACGAGTGAAAAAAGGGATTTGTTCATGGAAAGTGACATCCATAGAGACATAGTGTTTACGACTTAAAGAGTGATAACACTTGTACCCTCGTTTATTAGGGGCATAACCCAAGAAGATGCATCGGACAGCACGAGAATCCAACTTATTGCGGTGCTGCTTGTGGACATGAACAAATGCAACACAGCCGAATATTCAAGACTCTAGATTCTGCATGATAGGAGCAGATGGGTAGAAAGACAACATAGATTGAACATGATTGAAATTACCTAGAACTTGGGATGGAATCCGATTGATGAGATAGGCAGTAGTCAAAACTGCTTCTCCCCAATACGAGTTTGGAACTGATGTTTGGAAGAGAAGGGCGCGAGCAACCTCAAGTAAGTGACGATTTTTTCTTTCTGCAACTCCATTTTGTTGTGGAGTATCAACACACGTTAGTTCATGAAGAATGCCATTTTGACTAATAAATGAAGAAAGACATTGATTAATATATTCTCGACCATTATCATACCGTAGTCTTTTAATGCATTTGTCAAATTGAGTTTTTATCATATGATAAAATTGAATGAACAACTGAGATACTTCAGATTTATCTTTCATCAAGAATAGCCAACTAACGCGAGTACAATCATCAATAAAAGTAACAAACCATCGCACACCCGAAATATTAGAAACAGGGGCAGGTCCCAAAACATTAGAATGAATAAGATCAAAATGTTCAACACTTCTATTACAACTAGAAGGAAAAGACACACATTTGTGTTTGGAAAATTGACAAACATCACACTTAAAAGACTCAACAGACTCTTGCAAAAACAAAGCAGGAAACATAGTTTTAAGTAAGGAAAATGAATGATGTCCTGGACGCTTATGCTGAAGCCAAACTTGAGAGGTAGTATGGTGAGACTGGACAGAGGAAGACAACACCTTCAGACCATTTTCTTCAACAAATAGAAAGTATAACCCTCCATGTTCCTTAGCAACTCCAATCGTCCTCCCCGTGGTAAGATCTTGAAAAAGACAATGAGTAGGAGAAAAAGTTACTGTGCAGTTCAGATCCTGGGTAAGTTTGCGAATAGAAATTAAGTTATTCGAGAGTCCAGGGGCATGAAGCACACTTCTCAAATAGAAAGGGGTGTGGAGATTAATATCTCCAAAACCTACAACAGGAGTGTGAGAACCATCTGCAACAGTAATATAGGGAATGCTGGAATGAGGGCTATAAGTGGAAAACAATTTAGAGCTGAAGGTCATATGGTCAGTAGCACCAGAGTCTAGAATCCATGCATCTTTAGGAATAGTACCAGAGGCAGTAAATGATCGAGAATATAGAATCTTACCAGTCATTGTCAGGGAACTAGAACTAGAAGGCTTACGTAAGGAGTCGAGGAGGTTCTGCAAGCGGTCCAAGTCTTCAGCGCCGAATGGGGAAGGCGCAGTTGGGCCGGGTGGAGAAGCTGCAAGTGTGGGAGTAGATGCTACCACATGTGCTTGAGTACCTTTGAAACCTCCAACACGGTAAGGACATTGTCTTTCCCATAAAGTCTAAAACATCTGTCCTTTGTGTGTCCTGGCTTCTTGCAGTGTTCACAGTAGCGATCCTCCCTACCAGGCTTGGATGATCCTTGTCTGCCTGTCTTACTGGCAGCTAATGCGGATCCTTCAGAAGGTTTGGTACCTAGCATGACACCCCAACGACTCTCTTCACCCTGCACAATGTAGAACACTTCATCAAGAGAAGGAAGGCAGTCCTTGCCCAAAATCTGCAGTCGAATAGGGTCATACTCACTGTTCAACCCAGCCAATAACTCAAAAATCCGATCGGTTCAATCCAAGTATTCAAAGCGAGCATGTCATTGGAGGTCTCCATCTTGAGAGTCTGATATTGATCCAACTCAATCCAGAACCCTTTCATAATGGCAAAGTAATCAGAGACAGACATGTTTTCCTGTTTAGTATTGAAGATCCTACTCTTCAAATCAAATCGGGCAGAGAGATCATTTTTCTTGGAGTAAGTCTGGTTGAGACTATCCCAAATCTCCCTGGCAGTAGCAAGAAACATATAATTCCCATTGATCTGTGGAATCATACTGTTCCACATCCATGACATAATGAGAGAGTCTTGTCCCAAGTAGGGAATCTAGGATCAGTGGCAGGAAGAGGAGTCCCTTCAATATGGTTCGATTTGCCACGACCCTTCAGATTCGTGCGCATGAATTGAGCCCAATTGAAGTAATTCTTCCCATTGAGACGATAATTGGGGTGCAGCGATGGCAGAACATTAGAATTCATCAAGTTTGACGACTCCACAAGAGGAGGAGGCGGTGGAGGATTCTTTGGAGGAGGCGGTGGAGGATTCTTTGGAGGAGGCGGCGGTGGATTCTGAACACTTTCATCATTAAACTGATTGTCTTCCATAATAACAGATCATATGTAATAATCTGAAACGAAAAAGGAGAGACAACGAACGGACGTCAAATAACCCACGAAAATAAAAGTTCTCGGATCAGAAAGTGGACCCCCAAAATGGAAAGAGGAGGTGCCGATCTATAATATGGGAAAGTACAATGGCAAACGAATCACTGCAGGGCGGTGCGTGGGTTACACGCGCCCGGAAGCTTGCCGGAGATGGGTGGCGCGTGGCAACGCTTGAGAGAGAGGACGGCGACGAGATTTTGGGTTCCGGCCGGTTTTGGCGAGACGAAACCGATGATGGGGTCACTGAAGTGATACAGTCAAGAAATAAGGGTGTTTGGCTGCGAACAGACTTGCCAAACACTCAAAAGGAATTTCAAAACAGGGGTGACGATCAAAAATGAGTTTCAGTGAAGAAGAAGCTGCAATTAAGGCAGCAAAGGGCCACAATAAAGGTGGCTAGGGTTTTACCGCAATGAAGGCGGCTAGGGTTTATGCGGAAGCGAGACCCTCAAGAATGAGAGCTCGTGATACCATGTAGAAAAGTATACTGAATAATATTGTATTAACTTAATTAGTATACACACACTAATCGTTGTTATATAGACTACGCTAGACTTAAACCTAATGGGCTTGTGCAATAGGCCAGATAAACAAACTAAGTTACAATATAAAAGGTAAATATTTACTATTTGCTCTAATTATTTACAATAAAGTTCATTAAAATAAACAGTATAGCATTCTTAGACATGCCCATATGTATCATCGTTTCAACAGAAGAGGTGTATAAGTATCACTCTGTCAGTGTGTATCGAGTAAAGCCAGAATGAATGTTTGATTCTTTTATAAGCACCATCTTATTATCCTACCAAATCTTAGTTTTTCGAAGGTGTATGTTTCCGGATACGCGAGCAAGAGATCGATGTTTTGTTTGCAAAATAACGAGATACAACGGAAAATGTGGAAGAAATGGAATAGACATTTTATCTCATGAGGATTTGACAAAGTTTTATGATTATTGGGAATGTTTAATACAATTTTTTTTTTCCCAGACTTGAGACTCACTACGAAATAATGAAATTAGAGGATCGAAATTTTGTTTTTTGTTATATGAGAATGTTACTTCCATGGTTGTTTTTCTTGTTGATTGGAGTTTTAATGAGATGGAAAGTTGTCCCATTTCAGGCTAACATGCCACAAAATAAGCAAAAACTGAAAGACCTTTGAGCTGCTGGACCTCAATTTTACTAGTTTAATTAACCTTTAAGAGGATTTATAATATTTATACTAGGAAAATGCTAATAAATGTTCTTAAGACATTGGTTAAAGAATTAAAAGAGATAAGCTTGTATGGAAAAATGATGTATTTATTACATTGAAAAATGTTTAACTTGTATTTCCAAGACAAATTTTCCTTTTATAGATTTATTAACCAATACCCTTAGGGCACTCGTTAGCAAGACCCAATGGTGAAGTAGTGGATATCACTGTGGGCCAATAGACGATTTAGCTCAAGTTTGGAGATTCTAGATCAAGTTTGGAGATTCTAGAGACTAAAATTGATTTTGTCAGTGTTCTCAAGTAGAATTATTTTTTACTCTAGAATTTTTTTTATAGGCAAATGTTAGTAGTTAGTTTGTTATAGAGGAGGGAGATTTTGTTAGTGGTAAGGATCTGAGCCCTGCACCTCCTACTTGCAATTCCTTCATGTTTCTTGGCTCAACCACTGATTCTGACTTTAAGGTGAGATTTAAAGGTGTGTTTGATTCCGAAAAGAAGTTGTGAAGAGAGAAATAGGTGAGAGAGAGTATAGGAAGAGAGAAATAAGTGAGAAATAGAGTAGATTTGTGGTATTGTTTGGTTTATGAGAAAGAGAAGAGAAAAAGAGAAGAGAGAAGTATTGATTATTTTTTAAAAGACATTAATATCTTTGACTAAAAATTTAAATAATTTGAGATATTAGGAGAGAATAAGGGTAGAATTGGAAATTAAAAAAAAAGCCAACTTCTTCGCAGTTGAGCGAAGAAATGGAAATGGCAAGGGTCCCACAAATTTTTTTTCTCTCTGCGCTAAATCGCTGCAAACCAGACACGGGGAAACGACCATCTCTCGCATACTTCACTCTCGCGCACTTCTCTCGTGCCTTTCCAACCCCAACCAAACACAGCGTAAAGGTTTTGCTTCAAAACGTGATTTTTACATTCAAATTTATTGTTCTAACTCACTTTTAAGTGGATATCTCCAAACTTAAATCATTTTATGTTATCTTATTTTTAACCGAAATCAATTTATTAAAAATTAATTTTTTGGCACAGTAGAACCACTTGGAGATTCTAGCCATTCTCACGTGGGGAATGCACCAGCATCCACGTCTCATGGCATCTCCGCCACACACCATACAGCAGGCTTGACTTTTCTGAGAGTTTGTTGTCCGTCCTAACTTCATCATGGTCATTATTCTGTGTATTATGCACTGTTTTCCGTCATATCCCTTCAATGTCCATGACGCTTGCTTGTAACGTCTTCACACCTGTCACACAGTATATTTTTACTCACTATTCACGTGCTTCTACAATACATAATAAAAGATATCATTGAGATTTATATATGAATTGTTACTGCTACTTATCTAAGCTTTTATTATTATCATTTTTTTTAGAGGAAAGATTTTTGACGTGTAAAGACATCACAATAGAGAGAGAAATCTCAACTATGTTGGCATCCCAAACTCTAACGATCAACTGCAGCACATCAAATATTTATTATTAACATTGAGCTTTTATTATTACTTTTAACATTGAGATATATATAATAAAGTATTTATGCTTTTAAACTAAAATTATGTGTTATGCGTCTCACATTGATTGGATAAGAAAACTCAATATGGTACTTAAGTCATGAGACTCTCCCACCTAATAGACTAGTCTTTTGGGTTGGACTCTCTTTATGGGCTTAAGTCACTGATAGATAGAGCTACCATCAGGTTAGTGTCGATAGAGTGAAAGCCGCTGTGAACGTCGGCTTTTAAAGGGAGTGACAATGTTATGAGTCTCACATTGAGTAGAAAAGAAAACTCAATATAGTACTTAAGTCACGAGACTCTCCCACCAAGTAGACTAGTCTTTTTGGTTGAGCTCTCCTCATAGGTTTAAATCATAACATTATGGGTTTAGAGAAAAAAGTGTCGGTACTTGGGGTAACAATTTCCTTCTGGTAAGTTGCTAATAAAGCTTTTGTGTTGTAACTTGTATTAATACTTGAAGTTGTTCGGTGTGTGTAGTATGGATAAACCTTTTATTCGGAGAATTTGGACTGTCTTTTTATATACAGATAGGAAAATTGATGATAAATATTGAGTTTAAAGATAAAGAAGTCTTTTAGGACCCAAATTTTGATGAATCAAAACACTTAGTGAAACTGATGAATCCATATGAAATTTGCTAATGAATTTGTTGAGTATTCATGGAGTGTAAAAAAGTATAGGATGAAATTTGCTAATAAATTTTATGTTTTTATAATTACTTTTATCACTCTCAAAAGTGAATTCAAATATACACGAAAATTCTTTATAGCAAGATAGATTTGCGAAGGGAAAGAATTCTCTCTCAAATCAATATAACGAGAACGAAAAAAGGAATATCCTTCAAGAAACATGATCAATCTTTTAAGAATGTGTGCAATGTTCAAATTTTCTCTATAAAAAGTCCAATGTACTATTAGTATTTTCTATATAAAGGCCTCGTGAATCAAGAATAATAGACTTAAGGTCATCTCCAATATAGTACCTATAAAGTGGGTACTTAAGGGATCACATACATCCATATCACTCATTTTTACATTTTTAATTTGTGTACCTAATCCCTCCAACCCAGCACCTCTAAAAAAATTAATAAATAAGTCACACTAATAAGTAATAACTCCACATCATCACATATCAACAAAAAATTATTAAAAGTGACATGTGGACCCACGAAAGAGGAGAGAGAAAGGTACCTATAGAGGTACTCAATCCTAATAGGTACCCAAATTTTTTTTCGCAATGGGGTACCTATTAGGTACCACTCTAAATAGGTATTCAAGTCTTACGTATCCAATAGATACTCCCATTGGAAATGCCCTAATGAAGCATTTCTCATTGAGGCATTACTTTGCTACTCTTGAAATTTGTTAAGTCATACATGAGGAAAGCTGGAAAGGAGATGAACACATTGCACATGTTTGGGCTAAAATATTGCAAGTTTTTAAATTCCAATAAATTGGTTTTACGTGATTAATCAATGTTATTAATACGTACCGGCCGGTCCGGCTGGGACCCGGAGATACAAGCGGTTCGGTCAAACCAATTAGCCTGGCTGACCTATAGAACCGCTAAAAACCCGGTTGGCCCGCCCGGAATGGGACCAAAGAACCGGGCCGGTTTGAGCTTAGCCGTCCGGTCCATACTTAAATGGCAAAAATTCCTTTTTTCCCCTAGATCCCTGCCTAACCTAACCCTTGCGATCCAGAGAAGAGAGAACCCTCAGATTTCTCACTCAAGAACACGTCGTTCTTCTCCTTTCATTCCCAATCTCACGAACGAACGCAGCAGCAGACACATGGAAGGAGATCTGAGGGGAGGGAAAGGAGAAGGAGAAACCGAGAATCAAGCCACGAACAAGAGAGCACACGGTCATGATGGAGAAACAACTTGATGCAGCAGAGAAAGAATGGAAAAAAAAAAAAAAAAGAGGGAAAGAAACAAGATAACAATGGTGGCCACTTTCGAGAGATATGTTTATGTTCCTAATCTGTTAGTGCTAGGGTTTGCAAATTGGGCTTATCCAATAAGGCCCATGCTTTTGAAAAAATAGCAAACGACAGATGCCTCTGTCATCATATTTATATTTTTATATACATTAATTTATTAATTTATATACCCAATAAATAGGAAACGACAACGCCCCTCTGTGTTCAGTTGTGATACCCGTAAAAAAAAAAAAAAAAAAACCAAATCTTCAGTTGTGACGTGAGTATGATTATATAGAAAGTAATAGTAATCTTAGTTAAAAATATCATTTTCATTATCAATAAAAATATTTAAAATTACATGATATGAAAATAAATTTACGCAAATTTATATTATGAAGACTTGTATTTGTTACGGATGTTTTTATGAATTTTACTTTATAAATTATGACTTGAATTACTTATGAAGTTTATTTATTTATTTATTTATCATCCAGTTCAACTGGATGAACCAATTGAACCATAAACTGAAAGTCTTTTTGGTTCGATCTCTGGTCCAGTTTTTAAAACATTGTGCTTAATGCAATATGCTCTATTCCCTGTTCCATGACGCTTAATAAAATATTGCAATTTTTTTGGTCCTTTCCGTCGTTGCTCAATAATTTATGGCAGCTAATGTGTTGGTCTTGGTCGGTTGTCCGTCTGCTTATTTGGCATGACTAGCTAATAGTAGCCTAGCTACTCATGATTTTTAAAATATTTTTTACATGAGCACAATGTTTGTTAAACTTACTCGATAAAAAGTCTAAGATAATATTAAGATAATTTTGATATGATTTGAACTGATCAGTACATCATGGACTAACCAGATAGGGAAGTGCGGTGGCTAGAGTAAACGTTGGTGCTGCAGAGGGGCGGTAATGACGCGGATTGTACCTGTAAAGGCCCTGATGCCTAAGCCAGTAAGTGAGCGAACGATGGAGTTAGCCGGGAAATAAATCGTACTTGGGGGAATTCGTTGCTTCGTAGTTGATTTTGCGTGAATAGTGGTGTTAATCATGACGTGGTTTGTACTTGTTCGTTGATTAGAAGGACAACTACAATCACAATCCGTGTGAGATCGTGGTTCATGTGATATCGCCTGATATATGATTGTGATTGAGTAGAGCATTTAAATGGACGGTGGGGATGTCGATTCGCGTGATGTGACCTCGTGTGAAGTCGATTCTTTTGTGTTTCATTTGTTTGATTTACGACGTACGCTCTCGATATGGACTTTGTTGTGGATCTTTAAGCTCCGGCTCGGTCCGAAACATGATTTTTAATATATCTTTATTATTATTTTTACGTATTTTAAACTTTGGATTAATTGTACCTAATAGACACATGTTCATGCAAAATTTTCTCTCTTATAAGTACCAATCACTCTGCTGCTCTGTTAATAAAAAAGGAAAAAAAAAACATAACTCTGCTGCTCTCTTAATTTCAAATCGTACGGTTTTGGTTTTTGCTATAAAGTGTCTCCATTCAGAAAGCCCGCATGTTCATGTGAAAATTAGATAAACCCAAGTAGAGATCAATTGTGAATTTAGTTTTCTTCGATAGTGGTTGGTCAGTCAATTGTGTAACCACAGACAAATTTTACATTCAACAGAGAGTTTCGAATTATTGAGTGAACAAATTGTGAGAACTTTATCTACATGATCGAGTTTGAGTCACAATAATAATCAATCTCACAGCTGTTCATGTGATGTGATAATTTATGATAAAAGTGTTTTTTCTTTTTAGACGGTGGTGTTTCAGTTTCATATTGAATCACCCGAGGAGCAGAATGCATGTGCACAAAACAAAACTTGCTAGGTAAGAAGAAAGCAACAAGAAAAGCAGAGAGCATAGAATCTGCAATAGCAAGGGTAACAAGACTATTCCAAACACACAGATGTTGCCAAATATGTCAGTTCCGTGGAAAAGGAAATAAATAAAAGGACAATTTGGAGTTCTAATGTTCAATTCCCCTCCAATCATGCAAGCAAAACGAGTATCATACAATATGCTTTTTAAATATTATATTTGCCTCCTACTCCACCCATTCTCCACAATGGAAAATCTGCAGCTTTATTTGCAACTTGACGGTGTTGTGTTTGTTTCAGGAATGCTTCTTTCTGGTCCCTACTTGAGTTGAGAGATTCCTGTCTTACTACAAGGGAACTCTCTCTGCTTTACCCACACTCTTCTTATGTACGTGCCTTTGCTCGTGACTTCTATTATCTATTTAAAAAAGCTAATTAGATACGTGCCGAAAAATCATTCGCTCGTTCAAAACTGTTTTCCCGCCTTTTTTTCTTTTTAAATGTGTTGTGCACTCTTGAATTACAAGATCCCTCACTGGTTTGTTTATACAAATAATAATATATTCTCACATCATGTATACCGTATACCAAATGAGAAAGGAAAAAAAGAAACAATTTAAAGTGTAAAGAGAAAGGGACAAAAGAGGAAAATATCTTGTTCCTTAGAGAAGTTCAATTGTGGAGGAATAGGAATCTAAAGGGATCCAAGCACATGTAGACAATTAAATCAGTTTCTCAAGACAAAACTGACTTCTGACTTGCACCCTTTATTATTATGTAATGGAAAAAGAAGTGGAACACTAAGACATGCCTAGAGAGAGCCATCCCAGCCAGCACTGAAACAGGACAAGGCTTTCATTTTCTATCCACCTTCACCTCCTCCTTAATTACCCTCTCATACGTACATGTAACCCTACCCTCTTCAAAGTATGTTTCTAACCTTCAGGTAGAGCTAGAGTGGTTTTACAAAGCTAGCTTTGCTTCATGCCAAATTCCTAAGTGCTTTTGTCTTTTGGGGGACATGTCTTCCTTTAGATATGCTTTATATATGCTAGCTGCTCAATTTCTCCTATATATATATATATATATATACACTACTTGAAGATCACTTCTTCCCTCAGCAACACTGATTGTAAAGAGCAGAAATTTGGTCAGCTCCATGCATATATCTTATCATACATCTTCCATGGTGGAGAGAGAAATAGGGCCAAGTTTACATTTGGTTTTTGTGTGGTATCATACTTAATTGGCGTGCCTGGCTCCCTGTATGCCATTTGCAGAGCCCATCAAGACAGTGATGGCCTCTAACGAATGGCGTGCGAGGAGCCATGCATGCTAGCTGTGTGTTATTATGCCCTCAGGTATGATCATCTAATCTTATTTAATTTCTCTAAGCCTCTATGTCCCTTTGTTAATTTATGTATCAAAATGTCTTTGCTGCTACTAAATTCCAATATATAGATATATTATATTATATTATACCGAACACTAAAATAATATTTAATTTCTCCAAACCTGTATGTCGCTTTGTTAATTTAACTATCAAAATGTCTTTGCTGCTACTAAATTTCTATATGTAGATATATTATATTATATTATACGGAACACTAAAATAATTAATTAAAAACTCAAGATAACACTAAAATAATTTTATCAAGGGCTTTGTTTTTTTGTTTTTTATTATCTTTATAACGTATTTTTAGTTTCTGATGATTAGTTGAGACTGTAAGCTCCCATACAAAACTTATTCTGTTAGACTTCATTCAAGGAATGTGTATATTTCTGAAGGCAATGTGCTAATCACTAGCATTGTATATATTTTCACTTTGTACAATGATCATGGTGCACAGTATCAATACCGGTGGTGTGCTACATTTTAATATGTTTTTCAAGAAGACTTTTATATCTACCTAAACCATGATTATTGAAACTTTTCCGATTGAGTTTGCAACTAATCTGCGGACTTTACACCCTAATACCTGTTCTTTTTTTTTTTCTTTTTTTTTTTTGGGAAGCACCTAATACCAGTTCACTAAGTGCATAGTAAGATTCTCCCATTTTACAAGATTTTATGGATTTTAATTTCTGCTGTTGGAAATCCTGTAGTTTCCTGTAGCCATCTCGATCATCCAATCGGACAGTCCTCATTTCATAAATTCTGTATCTGATTTGCCGAAATTGAAAGGTGAGTGTACGATCTCGATCATATGGTCCGGATCATCTAACTGCGAGAAACAACATGATTTTGGAGTGCAAGAAAAATCTAGTACACACAACTCAGAAGGTACCTAAAAAATTATGTCTATGTACTTTTGAACCATTGATTATTTATCAAATCAACTATCTGCACAAATTGTTTTTCCTTGTCGTTCCCTTTAGCGCTGTGGGTAGCTTTACGACCGATTGTTTAGTAGTGGAGTTGGGACTATTGTTCCTGTGCCGTTTACACGCGCAAATTTTGTAATGATGGTATTCCTATACGAGAATGCCAAGAGTTATGCACCGTAAATCAGATACAGAATTTTATTTGCTACCATTCATGACTTGCACGTGTGGTTGGACAGGCAATGCCGGAGCCAGGATTTTATTTTTAGGGGGACCATGATCAAAACTCAAATATTAATATATTTTATTTTATATAGTATCAAATAATGTGAGAGTTTGGCCTAGTGGTAATCTTGTATCTTTTGAGATTTGTTGCCTGGACTCAATTCAAATACATCTTTTTTTCAATTCTATAGGTTTTTTAGTTAGTTAAACTAGTAAAAAAGCAAATACAAATTCCTAAAAAAAAAAGTAAATATAAGCGTTAATTAAACCAAAATAACATAATATTTATAATTTGATAACATTAAAAATTAAATTAGTATATAAAATTGATACTAAAACAAATGATCTTTATAAATTTAAATGGGATAACATTAATAATTTAAATTACTACTAACACGTTAATAACATACCAATCCTTTCTCTTCGGTTTGCACACAAAATACACAAAAAAGGAGAATAACCAAATAGTAAAAAAAATATACCATGTCCGTGAGATTTTTTTTATCCAAGAGTAATGCTAAATATCGCGAAGGATTTTGTTCCCGAATCTCGCGAATGCACACACAGCTAATATTTAGCTAGACACAGAAATGTCAAGTTAATGTTTACCGAAAATTAAGGATTGACTGACCAATCCAAACAATTCGTAAGGCATCGCGAATTCATCTTTCGCTATGATAAGCATTTCCCTTTATCCAAGCTGACTAGGCCCATTTTAAAATGCCGAATCCTCTTTCTTCTCCTCTTCAAGCAGCACACACTCACAGAGTCCCAGTAGCAATAATTTCTTTCTTCTTTTCTTCATGTCACACATAAATTGGAAGAAAGGGGCTTGGTGGTACTGTCGGAGCGGCAAAAACTGAGGGAGCTCTCCCCGATCAATTTTTTTTGCGGAGTAATTAGAGCCTATAGTTGGTCTTTGTATTTTTAAACTCATCTTTTGGAAATTTCGGGGGGACCACAGCCCTAGTAGGTCCCCCCGGTGGCTTTGCCTCTGTGGACAGGTTGGTCAGGTCACGCTAACCATTGGTTTCAATTGTGGTGAATTCTTTGGCAGCTATGCAGAAAGGTGGGTATCAATACCCATAAGACAAAAATAACCAAAAACTTAATTTCACTTAAAAAATAAGAAAACAAGAAAAAATAACACGGCAGCTAATGATTGGACACCGGGTACCACACCCAATAAAACTTCAGGCTACCAGAGTTGTCACCTTCAATTGTTAATGAATTCCGTTGTATCTTATTATGAGCTATCCCTGCATGCAACTAATCTTTTTTTTAATATTGAAAATACCTTGAATATTATTACCACAGAAATTCAATTTACAAAGTCTAATACAACAATATCCTCAATGAGGGATTTCTCTAACAACACTTGGTCAGATATTGTTAATGCAAGTATAGCCATTTCATGAGCTGCTCTATTGCCATTCCTCCCAACATGATAGAACCTAATAGTCCTAAGTTGGTCTACTATAGCAAAACAATTGTCCAATATTTTGCCAAAATAACCATATGAATGCCTCATCTCCTTCGGTTGTCGCACAGTGCCTAGAGAATCGGATTCGACAATAACTTCAGGAAACACCATCTCTTCATAAAACCCTAAACAAAGCAAGATCGCCCAACGTTCAGCTATTTCAACATCATCGAAACACTTCCTCTTCCAGGAAGCCATGGATATGACCTACCCTTTCTCATTTCTGACAACGACACTGAAATCGTAATCGTCTCCGATCAATTTAGCGGCACCGACATTAACCTTGAAGAAGCCCAAGGGAGGAGCTCTTCACTGATGAACCGTAGGATTTTTGCTGGAGACACAATAAGTAAGATAAAAGTTAAAAGTATTTTTGTGAAATCATTATAAATACTCTTAAAATTAAGATTTGTTTGAGATAAGAGTTATAGAGGGGAAGAAAATACCTATGGTAAGCTCTCCCCTTAGGCATATTACACAAAAAATGCAAGAAAGTCATCCATGTTACAAAACCTTTAACAAAGAATGATGGAATTACTCACTCTTTGTACAAATCCAAAAATTCAATAAAAAACATAGAAAACAAAATAAAAGAGTTTAAAGCACTAAAAACTGATTTTAAAATTGCAAATTTTTTTTTGCAAAAAAATATGTAGAAACAAAAAACAGCAATTCAGAAACAAAAATTGACTTTTCTGCATTAGTAAATAGAGGAAGTAGTAAACAGACACATAATGTAGAAACCAAACGCAGAAAACAAACGTAAAAAGAATATTTCAAATTATGTGAACAGAAAAACAGTAAGTGAATATAAACAACAAAAAAGTAGATAGAAAATGAGAAACAAATACAAAAACATTAAAAACAAAAAATTTAAAACAGAAATAAAATGCTAGAACTAAAAACATCCCCCACACTTAAATCACATATTATCCTCAATGTGTAGCATAAAGACAAATTGTAATGGAAGATTATGTTATTGTTAGGACAACTAAAAATAAAAAGGTCGAGCCTCAGCGTCATCCTTTGCCATTTGAACCGACGATTTTGCATCCTTCAAGAAACAACTGAGCTCCATCTAGAGAAGTATCGCCTTCTCATCATCCTCCAATGCACGTCATCCTAAGGCCATCACGACAACTGAATTCGCTCATAAATCTATAGTTCATGTTGACCTCCGCTTCGTGAGATGCAATATCGGTGTAGGCAACGAGAAGGCCATGATCTTACCTTTTTGGTCACACCGCTCCAACCAGGTGTCTCCACATCTAGGGATGGCAAAGCGGGCCACCCCTGCCTTGCCATAAATTTTTTAGCTTCGTTAGATAGATTTTTGGATCTGTCTTTGAACCTATATGATCAGAAACATGTCTTTACGCACACCACCTTCATCTATCTATAAATAGAACTTAACAATAGCTCACTTTCTCATTGACTTTTGTAGCAAAATCCACTCACATGCGGCAACAACCACAATTCCCCACAGGCCCTCTTCTATATATTGTTCGGGTATCCAATTTTCGTAAACAAAGATACTTGAAAAGTACTTCATTTGCTGATAATTTTTCTTTTTCAAAATCATTCCTTTGTGGTGGGTTTATTCCAAGGAAAGTTGTTTTAGGAAGGCACACACTCTGGGTATCAAACACCAAGGATGAATCCACAAGAATTTCTTTTTTGGAAGATGGAAAAAAAACTATAAAAACATTCAGGTGCATAAACAAAAAGCATTATCAATGGGTCATTTTTTGCAAAAAAATGTAATGGAGGTTTGCAGGGTAACAGAAGCCGAACATGGAGGAGGCTTATCCTATCTCCATTTCATTCTCCATTTTAAAGGAACAAACATGACAAAGGTTTGGAGATTTATCTGGTAACTGAATAAACATGGGAAGATAATTCCTTGTTTCAATTTTTATCAAAATTAATTTATTTTAAAATGTTAAAAGTAGATTGATCTGGATGATTAAATCTATTGACGGTGAGGATTATCTCACTTTACTTACTTTAGAGGATACAAATGTTTTAAGGAGAAGCAAACCATATGTGATTCACCACTCCCAATACAATAAGATAAGTGGCATAAATATGTAAAAAAAACATTGGGTTGATTTGGGCGCAACAACACAAATCTCCACCACTTGCTTGATCTTCAACCATCTACCAATAATTTTTCCAATTAATTTGTGATCTTTCAATGGCCCGATCATGTTCATAGAGGTTAATTTATCACTATTGGGCAATGCTGCAAAACTATGGAAATAGGGATTTCTCGACCATCTCTTATGATGATCTAACAAAACTGTCAGCATCATTCGATGAACCAAACCTCCGAGCAATGTTATCGGTGTATCCATTGCAGTGGAGGCACTACGACTACTAAGGGTGTGATTGGTTCACGAGAGAAATTGTAAAGAGAAAAAGATGAGAAATATAGTAGATTTGGGGTATTGATTAAAATAAGAGAAAGAGAAGAAAAATACAGAAAGAGAAGTGTTGATTATTTTTTAAAAGACATCAATGTCCTTGACTAAAAATTTAAATAATTTGAGATATAAGGAGAGAATAAGGATAGAAATGGAAAAAGAAAAAGAAAACCGTCTCTCCCCCAATTTCTTCGCACTTCTGCGAAGAAAATAAAAGGTAGTGGGCCCGAGCATTTTTTTTTCTCTCGCGTCACTTTCCATTGCAACCAATCAAGCAAGTTTTAGAATTTCATTGCGTTCTCTCTCGCACCTTTCTCTCTCGCGTCAGACTCTCGCCTTCCAATCAAAGCGTAAGGGAGGCGATGGTTCTGCTCGCCGGGAAGCAATGTAAACATAACCGATGAATGATCCATCCAAATGCAGAGAAGGGAAAAAGAGGTGTTAACAATCATAGAAAAGAGAAAGAGGAGAAGAAGAGAAGAGGCTCCATTAGGGTTCCAATGACATAACAATACAAAGTCTACACAACACAAAGATAAAAGTAGAATATATAGTAGAATGCTAAAATACTATAATACCCTTATAAACTAATATCTAATATCCCCCCTCAAACTCACGATGCATTAACAGAAAGCATTGAGAGTTTGTCAGTCAAAAAATGAAAATGCTTAATAGAATGAGATTTAGTAAACAAGTCAGCAATCTGCATGGAGGAAGAGACAAAAGGTAAAGAAATGGTGCCATGTTGAAGATGATGGCGAGTGAGGTGACAATCAATCTCAATATGCTTGGTGCGTTGATGAAAAACCGAGTTGTGGGCAATTTGAATAGCACTTTTATTATCACAGTACATAGGAGTTGGTCCAGAAAGAGATACACCCATATCAGAAATCAACCAACGTAACCAAACTATTTCTGAAGTGGTGTCTGTCATAGCACGATACTCAGCTTCTGTAGAGGAGCGGGAAACAACTTCTTGCTTCTCCAAGAGATTAGAGAATCTCCTAGAAAAATGCAAAACCCCGTGGTAGATTTACGATCAGTGGGGTTACCAGCCCAATCAGCATCAGAATAAGCACGCAACTCCAAAGAAGAAGACGAGGGAAATAAAAGACTCTGAAACTGAGTGCTCCGGAGATAACGAAGAATGCGAAGAACAGCTGCCCAGTGCACTGTTGTAGGAGAGGCAACAAACTGACTAACAACATGCACTGCATAAGCAATATCCGGTCTAGTAATAGTAAGGTATACCAAGCTGCCAACTAGTGTGCGATACAAAGTGGGATCTGGTAGAGGAACACCATCAGATAAGACATATTTAGCATTAAGCTCAATAGGAGTGTTTGCTGCTCGAGTATCAGTGAGACGAGCTTGTTCAAGAATGTTGCCAATATACTTAGACTGGGAGAGAAGATAGCCTCTAGGAGAGTAGGCAACTTCAATCCCCAAGAAATAGCGAAGAGGACCTAAATCTTTCATCTCAAACTGCCTGGCCAACTGTAATTTCAACTCAGAAATACCATCAACATCATCCCCTGTAACAATCATGTCATCAACATATAAAGAGAGTATAACACGACCATGAGAAGTAGACTTGACCAACAAAGCTGAGTCATGATCACTAGAGTGGAACCCGAGAGACGCAATCACGGTGGAGAACTTCTCAAACCAAGCTCTAGGAGCTTGTTTAAGACCATAGAGAGCCTTCTTTAGCTTACAAACTTCTCCCTGATTATGAGAAACACCTGGTGGAGGAACCATGTAAACCTCTTCTTGAAGATCACCATTTAGGAATGCATTTTTAACATCTAATTGAGAAATATGCCATTGGCGAACAGATGCAACTGCAATAAGAGTACGAATAGTAGTCATTTTGGCTACAGGAGCAAAAGTTTCTTCATAATCCATACCATATTCTTGAGAGAATCATTTAGCAACAAGACGGGCTTTGTAACGCTCAACTGACCCATCAGATTTGGTTTTGATCTTGTATACCCAACGAACTGGTGGAAGAGGTACTAAGTCCCAAGTATCTGTCTTGTATAAAGCAGAAAGTTCCTCTGCTATAGCCTGCTGCCAAAGGGGATCAAGACTAGCCTCTTTATAGGAAGATGGCTCAGACAAACTATGAATAGTGGTTAGGAAAGAAGCAAAAGAACTGGAATAAGTGGAGTAAACATAATCTGGTAATTTAGTGGACTTACGATCACGTAGAGGATACCGGGGAGGAGGAGGAGGTGGTGGAGGTGGAGGAGTAGTAGCTGCAGGGTCAACAACTGAAGGAGCTTCTTGAGGGGCCGTGGGGACGGAGGGAACGTCTGGAGCTGTAGAAGTACTAGTGTCATCAACCCTGCAATTCTCAAAATCAGAGTCATCAACATCCATGGAAAAGGGATCAATATGTGTGAGATCAAACCTAGTGAGACCATGAGAGTTCGGAGGAATAGAGTAAAATGGTATGTGCTCAAGGAATACAACATGACGAGAAACATATAGTTTTTGACTTGAAGGGTCATAGCAACGATAACCCTTCCGACCATCCCCATAACCAAGGAAAACACATATCGTAGAACGAGAAGACAATTTACTAAGTTCTACATGAGGACGGAGGACAAAACAAGTGGAACCAAAAACTCTCAAAGATGAGTAATCAGGAACACAACCATATAATTTTTCAAAGGGAGACAAACCTGAGGTGACAGAGGAAGGAATTCTATTAATGGCATGAACAAAGAAGAAGAAACAGCCTCACCCCAAAAGTCACTTGGAGCAGAGGCAGACAAAAGAAGGGACCTGGCAGTTTCAACAATATGGCGATGTTTTCTTTCTGCAACGCCATTTTGCTCCGGGGTATCAGTACAAGAGGTTTAATGCAAGGTCCCATCAGAGGCAAGTAACTCAGAGAATTTATTAGAGGTATACTCACCACCTAAATCACACCGAAAACACTTTATAACAGCATTATGTTGAGTTTTAACCAAAGCACGAAACATATGATAAATATCAAAAAACTCATAACGATGCTTCATAAGATAAACCCAACAATAACGAGTGCAATCATCAATGAAAGATACATAATATCTAGATCCACCCTTGGTAGGAACCGGAGATGGACCCCATACATCAGAATGAACTAAATCAAAAGGCGCATTAGAAACTGAAACACTTTTGCTAAAGGGTAAAGCAGAAAATTTAGCAAGTTTACAACCACAACAATCGGAAATATCATTTGTTTGCAAATTTCCTAAGGCACCAGTAGATGCTAAGTATTTCAAACGAGAAGAGGAAACATGTCCAAGACGAGAATGCCACAAATAAAAACTTGAAGAAGATGAACTCATCCGAAAGGATGACAAGTCAACTGTAGAAGCTGCAACATCTGGTACTTTCAACTCATCCAGAAAGTAAAGTGCCCCCGCCACTACCGTCCCATCGGCCTGGGATCGATCCTGCACATAACAATGAGTGGGAGAAAACAAAACTAAATTACCAGCATCACATAACTGACCAACAGAAGCAAGACTCAATGTGAGATTAGGAATGTAATATACATTTGAAAGAGACACATTAGCTTTGGAAATAGACCCAGTGCCTGCTAATGGCATGGGAGTGCCATCAGCAGTCATGACAGACATAGGTGAGACAGAGTTTAAAGACACAAAAGAATTATAATCATAGGACATATGGTGTGCAGCTCCAGAATCAAGTATCCATAAGGGTGAAGATATACCTGACGGGCTAGGGGAAGTCAAACCTTTAAAAAAAGAGGCAGACATGGCATGTGACTGGGTGGCAAGGAACTTTTGGAACTGCTCAACAAGATCAGATACTTGAGGAGTGGTCTCAGAAGAGGATACATGTCCAATACCAAGAGCATCTGGGGGAGGAGCAGCAGCAGCAATATTTGATGAAGGGGCCTTAAAATTCGTTTGATTCGACTGATTTAAAGGAGGGCGCCATTGAGAAGACTGTTGTGATTTCCCTAATTTTGGACATTGTGCCTTCCAATGACCCTTCTCTTTACAGTAGCTACAATAATTAGAACCAAACTTCCCATGAGGCTTGCCTTTGTTAAAAGGAGCAGCAAAGACAGATGGAGTGGGAGTAGAAAGAGTGCCTTTTTCAGAATGAGAATGAGACTTGAGTCGAATTTCTTCAGCCAACAATTCGTGAACCACTGAATCAACACTTGGAAGAGGATTACGGTGCAAAATAGTCCCACGAAGGCCTTCAAAATCATCCCTAAGAGCCATCAGAAACTGAACCAAACGCTGCTCATCCCTTCGTTTAGTATATGGTGCAAAGGCTTGCAATTCAGCAGATTCAGTAAGAGCCAATTGATCCCACAAATTTGCCATAGCAGAATAGAATTCCTGAATGTTCATATTGTTTTGCTGAAGAGCCCGAATATCAATCTCCAACTGATATTGTTTAGCAAAATTGGATTGTACATACAGTCGTGTCAGGTGATCCCAAACAGCCTTAGCAGTGTCAAATTTTGCAAGTTGCATGCCTATGGACTGTGAAACTGAATTATTAATCCAAGTAATAATTTTCGAATTACTAACTTCCCAATTTTCCAACTCCTTTGCATATTTAGCTGCATCTTGTTCTTTTTCTTTGTCTGTGGGTTTAAGAGAAGTGCCATCAACATAGCTCCACATTCTTTTTCCTTTCAAAAAATTTTTCATGACATAACTCCAGTAGGAATAATTTTGTCCAGTCAATTGGATACTAATAGATTGAAGAGAATCATCTTTTTCAGTGGCCATTAGAATTACTCAAATATCCAATAAACTAACCAAGTCACTGGGATGTGAAGGCCAAAGCTTCTGTTTAATTGATTGATGGCGCAGAGGAAGAAGATGGACCCCAACACAACAGCGGTCTTCAATCGCAGCAACGAGAAGCAGGTTGATAGATTGATGGTGCAGAGGAACAAGTGGGTCTTGTGGTTCACAGCCAAGTGATCAAAATAAAGGAAGAAATAGAGAGAATCAATCGCTCTCGGTCATGCTTGGATTGGCAGAGAGGGATCTCCTAATCGGTCACCAGCTCCCAAGAATCACCAATAAACTAAACCAAAATTATACCAAACGTGGTATGAATGCCCCAAAAGTTTCAACCGTTGACCAGCCAATAGAAAAACGACCCTGTTGCAAAACAACCAAAAACCAAACGAACGCGCAAGCAGAGAGAAACAGAAGCGCAAACAAACACAGACAAAAGAAAAATCTGCAATCAGTAACTTGCAGCAACAGAAAGTTATTCCCAAAATCAAACCTTGCTCTTTGATACCATGTTAACAATCATAGAAAAGAGAAAGAGGAGAAGAAGAGAAAAGGCTCCATTAGGGTTCCAATGACATAACAATACAAAGTCTACACAACACAAAGATAAAAGTAGAATATATAGTAGAATGCTAAAAGACTATAATACCCTTATAAACTAATATCTAATAAGAGGAACCCTACAATTGTGGTAAGCACAATGACATTGTAGTTCATGTTGAAATCCTAGAGAGAGAGAGAGATAAAGAACTGAACATGGCATCAAACCTCAACTTCCTTTCCTTTATCCTATCTTCCTCTCCCAAACATAACTACTAAGGATTTGTCTAGGCATATTTCAGTCATCCATTCACCTTTGCTCCTGACATTTGCTTATGGCAAAAAACACCAACATAAGAGAGAAGAAAAATTAACAATGAAGAGAGAAGATTGAGCTCTCTTTCGTTTAACAATTTTATAATTTTGGGAGACTAACCTATATAAGTTTTTTAAAATTGTAGAGTATGAATATTTCCTACTATATTCTTGATCCAGTGAGGTCCGAAAATGCTCTAATACGTTGTAACATTGTCCATTTTGCTTTTTTACTTCATTATCTCTAATTCAATGCCATTAAATTGATGAAATGGTGTGAAATGGCGAGGTGATGATAAAAGTAAAAAAAAAAAAAATTCTTGTTGATGAAAAATTTGGTGCTCTATAACAATATTGTGAAAACCAGACCAAACCGGTCGATTTAATTGATTGAATTAGCAACCGATCAGATGTCTGGTTCAGCTAACCCAAAAAGTAATAGATCTCGTAATCGATGGAAATCGATAAAAAAATGGTCGATGCAAAATTTGGTCAATAATCAGTAATAAGAATCGGTTAAATCGATTGTTTTTCAATTATATTAAATGGAAACAACCCAGAAATCAAAGCCACTTGGTCTTAGAAGCTTTGTATGGTTGTATCGTATCATCCTGTCGTGAGTATTTTTTTAGTGTAATTTCATATGCGGGCGTTAAGTAAAGCAAAAAGTTCGAGAGTAATCATGACACAGGTGGGTCACGCCCTTCCTCTCTGTCTCGCCCCATTTACAATCCTAATTACGAGTGACATTGTGCGTACAAAGTTTAGAATTTGAATTCACTTTAGACTGTAAACGGGTAGAGCAAGTTATCGATGTTTGGTTGTGAGATATGCTAGCAGCTGCAATGCAATAAACCAAAGGACAAAACTTAAGTAATGTTCTATATGTGTAGTTTTTGTTGTTCCTCTCATAAAATGGGATAAAAATTGTTTTAGATAGTGACAGTTATAAGAGTTAGAGATAGTGAGAGTAAATAGATAGGGAAAATTTTTACGTATTTTGTGAGATGAACAGCAAAACAGGAAAACCTTACCTAAGTTTTTTCCTAAACAAAAATACCAGGGTTTAAAATATAAAAATCAGAAACTTTAAGTTTTTTTTGTTTTTTTGATTAATAGAAACTTTAAGTTTAACTAACCCGGTATTAGTTATTGCCTGTCATCTAACCAACAGAGACATCCAGCAATTTTTTAGAGCATACCGCGCGTAAAGTACTAGTGCCTTGTCGGAAAATAACTGTAAAACACTCGGCTTCTTATTTTAAATTAATTCCCATTAAAATAATAAGGAAAAAATAATAATAAAGAAAAAGCATTCATTCATCAATGGCGTTTCTCCTGAGTGGAGATATACGCAATCCCATTATGCCCGCCATCTAACAGAACCCTATTAATTTCTATTCTTTTCCTTTGTCTTTTTTATTCTCTCTTCGAAGCCCTACGCATTCATTCACAATTCATCATAACTTTGATAACACCCTTTCCATAAGGCAAGAAAAGCAATAACTGTCAGCGGTGCGGGGAGAATCAATTCCCCACAAATCACCAAAATTAGGGTTTCTCGTTCCATCAATCCATCATGGGCAACATCTCTAGCAGCGGCGGTAACAACCGTCGCCGACATGGTGGTGGTTTGAGGCGGAGTCACCCACCGCCACCTCCTCCGGTGACGCCGCAGCCCGAAATTGCAACCCATCCGTTTGTGTACCCTGGAGCAGCACCGTACCCGAACCCTCCCATGCATTACCCGCAGTACCATTACCCCGGTTACTATCCACCGGTTCCTCTGCCCCATCAACATCATCATCATCCACATCAGCATCATCATCCACGCATGGACCCGGATTGGGTTTCCCGATTTTACTCTTGCGGACCGGCCATGCCTCAGCCAGCACCCTTTGTTGAGCACCAGAAGGCCGTTACCATAAGGAACGATATCAATATCAAGAAGGAGACCCTTGCTATTGCACCTGATGAGGAAAACCCTGGCTTCTTCCTTGTTTCATTTACCTTTGATGCCACGGTTTCTGGGAGGTTAGTTTTCTTCTAAATCCACAAATATAATAATGAATTATGTGAATTCGGATGCTGTTAGTCTTTTGAGATTTTGATAATAGGCATTGCATTTTGAGTTTTTGATAATAGGCTCTTTGTGGTATTATGTTTAACAGTTTGAAAACAAGGTTCTTTTTTGTCTGAGCATTGGCTTAAAAACGGTGTTGTTTTCTTCTATATCTTTAGGTAGCATTTTGTACACTAGAACAGGACAGGATATAAATGTGAAAAAGTGATATATTTTGGTTTTATTAAAATGGTAGAACCAAAGAGAACGGAACAATTTGTTCTATTCTATTCTGTTTTGTTCGCATGCCAAATGTTAGCTTAAGATTTTAATGCTGTCGGAACCAGAGATGGAGTTATTGTGTCTTTAATTTTAGGTTTTGTTTAAGAATGGAAGGGAAGCCATATCAAAGGAGAAAGTGGTTAGCACCTCCACGGTAGTTTGGCTGTTTGAGGTTTTTATGTTGTTGGTGGATGATTTACCATTACTAGCATAATCTTCTTTAATTTTGAATTAATTTCCTTCTCTATCCTTACATTCAAATCGAAATTCTAATTTGGTAGTTTGGGAAATAAAATAGTTGGAAGATTGTGGTGCTACTTTTGTGTGTCCCGGTTCTGAAAAAATATGGCTAAGATAGGAGCCAAAAAATAGTGACTTTTATATTTCAAGGCATGGTTGTCAAACTCTCGAGTTAACTCGTAGAATTGTACGAGTTTACAACTTTTGGCATCCAATTCGAGTTAACTCACAAAATCGTTTTCATGTAAACTTGGGTAAACTCGCATATACTTTTATAGATTTGCATAGAATTGCAATTTTGAGGATGGATGAATGAGTCTGCAAGACAATGGTTATTTTCCCATAGACATACCTTAAATGACCATGGTTCAGTATTTTTTAAAAACCAAAATTACAACAACCGGATGATAAGGCTCTGCACTGCACAAAATGTTAACCGCACAATTATACAACACTTGACTCCACGAACGTATATTAAGTCTTAACCCTATAATTCTCAGCATAAATGAAGTCATGAACCAGAAACATAAACAAACCCACTATTTCAAGATTGCAATGAACCCAGCATGCCAACGAGGTGAATGAGAACCCAGTTTTGATGATTTGAAACCTAGCTCTAGTCAGCTGACTCTAGCCCCAATAAGAGGAATCAGTTCCACCATCCTTCACTCTTTAGGAATTTTGATTTTGAACCTTGTGGTTTGTCGATTCCATCAATTTTGAACCTGTTGGGCTCTTTTTGTGTCTTGATTTGTGAATTTGTCCATCAATTTTGAATTGTGATGAATGTTTGTATATTCTAGTCTAGTCTAGTCTAGTCTGGTCGGCCTGCCTACTGCCTAGTCTGGCCTGTGAACCCATCTTAATTTAATTTATTTGTTGCTTACAGAATATTTAAATTTTGTTATTGTGGTTTGTTTTATTACTAAGTCAGAATATTGAATATTTACTAGGCACATAGTAAATTGTGTTTAAATACTATGATAGACGTTTTAAACATTATTTTTTAATTAAGTAAACTCTTACAAGTTTATGAGTCAATTCTATGGATATTTCATGAGTTTATGTAGACTCTTGAGTTTGACAACCTTGTTTCAAGGTATATATAGAGGCAATACCTACTATTTCTCTGTTAAGTATCTGAATAGCTGCCTCAATCAATGCATGCTTTCACTTGTGCATTTTGCCAATATTGCATAGTAACTGACTTTTATTTTTTGAACTTGTGAAATTGTCACCAAAATACTCTCAATAAGAGGAATGCTAACAACATACTCTTTTTTACACATTCTTCAACACACTCCATGTAATTGGTTTATTTTTTAAAATGCCAACGCACTTTTTAAAAAGTTCTCAATTTATGAGACAAGGGGTTGACCTTTTAAAAAATGGACCAATCACATGGAATGTGTTGAAGAATGTTTTGATAGCATTCATCCTCTTAGTAACTATAAGTACTTATTGCTCTTTGCTCTCCTATATTTAGGAGCATTATGTAAGCTGGAAGCAGCTTAATGCATGTCAGTTTAGTTACATGTTTGATATTTTAGTGCTTTTGAATGCTAATTGCCATTTGTTTGGGGTTGTCATCAAATCACAATGATCATTATGGATGTGGACATTTTTACTGTAGTTCGTCATTTAGTTATTCTAAAGATTTTGTTTCCTTTTATCTTTTTGATAGCATCACCATATTTTTCTTTGCAAAAGAAGGTGAAGGCTGCACCCTCACACCAATTAAGGAAAACCATCTTGCACCCGTGACTGTACAATTCCAGCAAGGTCTTGGACAGAAGTTTAGGCAGCCAGCTGGAACTGGTATTGACTTTTCGATGTTTGAGGAGTCAGATTTATTGAAAGTGGGTGACATGGATGTCTATCCTCTAGCAGTGAAGGCAGATGCATCCTCTGATAATCATGATGGATCAAATGAAACTGCAACATCTAGTAACACAAACTCTCAGATAACTCAAGCGGTGTTTGATAAGGATAAAGGAGAATTTCGGGTGAAAGTTGTTAAGCAGATCTTGTGGGTGAATGGAATGAGGTATGAACTGCAGGAGATATATGGTATTGGAAATTCATTAGCGAGTGACGTGGATGACAATGACCAAGGAAAAGAGTGCGTCATCTGCTTGTCAGAGCCTCGTGACACGATTGTTCATCCCTGCCGACATATGGTATATGCCACATCCCTTTTCTGAATGAATTTTTTTTTGTTATTAGTTGATTGGATGATACTGATGGTAGTCATCAATATTAGGACCAGACTTAGCAAAAATTTTGTTTTTTAAAAAATCTTTCCCTTCTTATTCAACACTTATTTTGTTAGTCTGAAACCTTTTAGTCTTATGCTCTTACCAAACTCATGATCGTTTTGCCATATTTAACTGTTGAAAACTACTTATTTAGTCCTTGAGTCCTTGATATACTTCGGCTGGATTCCTTCTCTTTTTGCAGTGTATGTGTAGCGGATGTGCAAAGGTTTTGAGGTTCCAGACAAATAGATGCCCAATTTGCAGACAACCAGTTGAGAGGCTTTTGGAGATAAAGGTAGGGTCTGAGGAGTGAAGAAGATACATTGATAATTCCTCAAGCTTCCTGTACAGCCCAACTGTAATACTTCAATACTTCTCCCTGCTTTCTTCCCCCCCCCCCCCCTTCCTCTCTTCCCCTTCATGATTTCCCCCTCAGTTTTCTGGTTTTTCTAATAATCAGAAGAAAAAGAAAGAAGGAAAATGGAATTTATATATGATGCGCGGTTTAACATCAACAACAGGCCAGCATTGCACTTGAATTGTACATGACAATGTCTCCAACTAGCTTGTTTGTCTTTGCTTCCAGATGGCTTCCCTTCTAAGTATAATTTAATACGATTCTCTTCGGATGACATTTTTTTTGAAATTTTAAAGGAGAATTGGGGTCGTGACCAGTATATAGTCATGCCTGTAATTTGGAAAATTATCTAGTCCTATGTAGACTCTGTTTGACAAAAGTATGGATAAGTTAGCTCATAGCAGATGACTTTTATAGTCGATAGCTGATAGCGAGTGAGTTACTTGATTGAATTTGAAGTGTTTGATAAAATTAGCTATTGAACTAGATAATAAATATAAATGACATAAGAACAAGGTTTCATATACTAACGTACTTTCACTCATTTTTTAGGGGAGAATGTTAACAAGTTATAACTAAAAATTTGCCAAATACACCCAAGGGTTTAACTTGCTAATGTACTCCTAAACAACAAGTGGGTGTACGTTAGCAAGTTATACCTTCGAGTGTATTTGACAAATTTTTAGTTATAACTTGTTAATATATACTTTCTAAAAAATGAGTAGATATATGTCAGCAAATCCATGTGGATCCAAGTTTTTAGTAAATCTTGCTAATGTTACTCTTTTTAAAAAATCAAGTGGATGTACGTCAGCAAATCCCATGAAATAATGTTTATATGATATTTATATAAATTTTATTTGTTTTAAAGACAAATATATTTTTTGTTATTTATTATCCTTAAATTTTATTTTTGTTTTATATAATATTTTTGTTTTTAAGACAAAATACATAATTTCTCTTTCTTACAATAGAAATGTTTTTGTTTTTATTTAACAAATTGTAGAAGAGAAATTTAATTTAAATAGTTAAGGGTAAAAATGAGAAAAAAGATAATAAATTATAAGCTCAAACTTTACTTTAAGTAGTATATAAAATATTGACCCCCAAAAAAAGTAGCATATGAAAAAATTATATAAAATAGTGAAAAACATTACTGGCTAACAAGATAAATTCGTTTATCAAATACTTTTCCTTTGGTGAAAATTCGCTATAAATTAGTGGATAAAAGTTAGAGCCATTGTTGAATACAGTTGATTTAAGAATTTTAAAAAGATTTGCTTAAGATAGAATACCAACCACAAGTATTCGATCTAAATACTCCATCTGTTTTTTATTATTAGTAAAAAAAAAAGTACATATATTTGGCTATTTTCTAGCTAACTAGATTTTCGATTCCATGTTATCGCAATGTTTGAAAATTGGAAGTTTTGGTTTTGAGTTGATATCCAGTTTCTTGCTTCCAAATATCCGATGTGTTTATTGTATTGCGAGTGTATGTCATCACGGATATGAATGCATGTATGCAGTGGCGGAGCTAGCCACTTTTATACGAGGGGGTTAAATATAAAGAGTAATTTTTTTTATAGACAAAATAAACTACTAATTTTTTTTAGTAATAAACTACTACTCCGGTCTGAAATATAAGCAAAAAAAGTGTCTAAAATATAAGCAATCTGAGTTTTTTTTTTAGTGTAAGTATTTTATCTGATAAACGTATTCTATTACTACACTGGGGTAGCGACCTGAGTATTTTTTGGGGTAGCGAAATTCTATATTACTACACTGGTCTTTAGTAAAAAAAAATTTTGGTAGCAATGGCTACCCCATTGATACACTACCCTCCGCCCCTGCATGTATGTAACTGGAAGTGGCAATGGCGATGTGTTTGGTTCTGTAGTGGCGAAATTTGACTTTTAATGGATTGATTTTATAAATTGACTTTAGTTAAAAGCGAGTTGAACATAAAATGATTTATGTTTGGATACATTTATATAAAAGTGAGTTGAACAATAAATTTGAGATACCAAATCCCTTTTGGAGACAAAAGCTTCAAATCTTAGTTTTAAGTTAGAATCAATTCTAGAGGTAAAAACAATTATACTCGAGAACTATCAAATACAGCAAAATTAATTTTATATTTCTAGAATTTTTTTTTTTTGATATTATAACGGGGCTAAAACCCAAGGAAACGACTACACAGGACAAACAGAACGGGGAACAAAGACCCCACTAATATCACTAGCCAGTATCCTAGCAAGGCCACTAGGTGGACTATAGACCAAATGAAAACCCAACGGTTGAGAAATTGACCCAATTTGCGGCCCAATCTGCACAGGCGTTGCTCTCGCGATAGCTAAAAACAAAACTCACATCCCAATCCTTTTCCAACCACAACTTGATTCGAGCAAAAAATTTGCTACGCCTTTTGTGAAGAGATCCTTTGTTAATGATATTAACAATGGTGACATTGTCCATCTCCACAATAATTTTTCTACCACCAGACTTCCAGGCCACCTCCAGCCCATGCAAAACCCCCCACAACTCAGTTTTATAGGAATTACAGAATCCAAGATTAGCTCCAAACCCACTCAGCCATCTCCCACTATTGCTCCTCAATACCCCTCCACATCCAGCTGCACCCGGATTTCCTTTTGAAGCCCCATCCGTATTTAACTTCAACCAACCATCATCAGGAGGGACCCAGCGGATCAGCTTCTCAATCCTCCCTTTACCCCCAATCATCGAGCCCAAGTCTTTCCTAACCTCCTCAATTTGTTGAGACCGAGCCTTCACCCAAATAGAAGGATTGTTGGTCCTCACAAAATCAGCATCATGAATAGCTTTATTTCTCCACATCCAAAGCCAATAACAGGTTACAAACATAATAGATTTCCAAGAATCAGCCCCAACATAACCAAAAGAATTATTTAAATTAGCATCAATCCAATCCAGAAGGTTCATAGAGTAGAAATCAGCCAATAAATCGCTATTCATAATTGGAATCCAAACCTGGCTAGCCATACTACAATCACGGATAACATGAATGGTCGATTCCTCCTTTCCAGGGCAAAAGGGACAATCTGGAGATTGAGAACTCCATTTACTTCTGTTAAGTAAAGTAGGCAATCTGTTGTGAACAATTTTCCAAAGATGAAGTTGCATACTTCTAGGCCCTTTCCAAGACCAAATGGTCTTCCACAAATGCTCATTTGGAACTTTATTGACTTTATTTAACATTTTATATGCCTCCTTAGAAGTGAACCCACCCTCAATCAAATTCCTCCAAGCAATCCTATCCGGATTATCATCCCCTTTAGGGGGCAAGCAAGAATGAAGCTTGCCCCAATTCCACCCACCATCAACATCCAGCCACTCCCGAACCATAGAGTTTTTATAAAGGAAGGAGCTATCCTGAGGGCACCACTGAGATAAAACCGTTGAATCATCAAGCCAGCAATCATGCCAAAAGAAAGTATTACTATCATTTCCCACATCAACACAAATGCTCTCCAAGATCAAAGGCCACACACTGTGGATACCTTTCCAAAGGTTAGAATCCTAGTTTTTGACCTTAACTTCAACCCTTAGATTAGTACCCCTACCATACTTACCACGAAGGACCTTGACCCAAAGAGCGTCAGGTTTAGTAAGCATTCCCCACCCCAGTTTCATAAGAAAACTTTCATTCACAAGGTTAAGCTTCTTGAAACCAAGCCCCCTGCCAATTTAGGCAAACAAAAAGTATCCCATTTGATGAGGTGCTGCTTCCTAATTTCATTTGACGAACCCCAAATGAAATTACGCTGAATCTGCTCCATCTCCTTGCAAACTGTTAACGGAATCCTAGCATGCTGCATTGTGAAAGTAGCCATTGACCCTAAGACTGATTGGGCCAGCGTCACCCTCCCAGCCATCGAGAGCACATGAGATTTCCACCCTGCAAGCTTGCCATTCATTCTATCAATAATTCCCTTGAAGCCCTCCTTTTTTTTTTCCTCCCATGATGCGTGATAGAACCGAGATACTTGCCTAAATCCGAAGCCGGAGTGAAACCACTAAGCTTGGAGATTTGGGATCTCAAGTCTTCATTGACGTTGCGGGAGAAAAAATGCTAGTTTTTTGGTGATTAATCCCATGACCCGAAGCATCACAAAAAGTCTTCAAAATATGACTAATGGTCTTCATCTGATCAATATTAGCCTCCGCAAACAACAAAACATCATCAGCAAACAAGAGGTGAGAAATAAAGGGACCACTTCTACCAACCTTGAAAGCTTTCCACTTCTTTCCCTCAACGGCCTCGGCAATTAAATGACTCAGCTTTTCCATGCAAATCACAAAAAGGTAGGGAGATAAAGGGTCGCCTTGTCTAATGCCACGAGAGGGAGTAATGTTCCCAGCTATGTCCCCATTCCAAAGGATTTGAAATTTCGAAGAAGTGACACAATTCATAATCAGATTGATCATGCTCTCAGGAATTTGAAGGTCATGAAGGCAGCCTCTAATAAAATCCCAAGAGAGCCTATCATAAGCTTTTTCAATGTCAATCTTAATCGACATGAAGCCCTTCTTACCATTCATCCTACGCATGGTATGAACTATCTCATGGGCTATGATGATATTATCCTAAATGTTGCGCCAGCACCTAAACTAGCTTGAGTCGGAGAGATCCAATTATCCAACAAAGGCTTTAATCTTTTTACAATCATCTTAGTGACACACTTGTAAGACACATTGCATAAAGAAATGGGCCGAAATTGAGTAATGAATTCAGGTTTGTCCACCTTGGGGATGAGGACCAGCAAAGTGTCATTAACAGTCTTTATTATCTTAGGGTCCTGCCAGACTCTCTGAACAAACCTTAATAAATCATTGCCAACTTTTTCCCAATTCTTTTGAAAAAATAAACCAGGGAAACCATCATTTCCAGGGGCTTTCAATGCCCCCATTTGAGTCACAGCAGTTTTTAACTCCACCATAGAAAAATTAGAATCCAAGCTACACAACATATTGGATGCTAGAGTAGGAAAATGAATCGAAGTATGCACCGCAGCTCTATTATCAACATCCTCAAGGAAAAGATTATTAAAAAAATCCACAGACATACCTCTCAAAATAAGTTGGTTCTCCTCCCAAATACCAAGATCGTTGCGAAGCATGAGAACATTATTCTTCCTTCTTCTCATGATCGTCTTAGCATGGTAATATCTAGTGTTTCTATCACCATCTTTAATCCAATCTTTCCGAGATTTTTGGATCCAAATAGCCTCCTCTCTGTCTAAAACATCTTCAAGTTGTTTCTTTAAATCAATCTCCAAGTTGTCAAGGAAAGGGTTCTTACCATAGGAGGGAGCACTCTGAATACCATGGATCCTGTTTGAGAGGTCATTCTTTAGTTTGAAGACATTCCCAAAAGAATCTTTGTTCCATTGATTTAGAGAGATAGTGGTGTTGGAGATGTTATTAGACCATTCAAACCCGTCCTTCCAGCAATTGTCCAGAACCGAAATAAAATCTGCATGCAACATCCAAGCCGCAAGAAAACGAAAAGGTCTCTCCCCAAGAGGATTCCTCTCCATCACCAATTTAACACAAATAGGGTGATGGTCAGACTGAATCCTCGGGAGAGTTTGAAGAAACGCGCCATGGAAACGGACACGCCAACTAGCATTACAAAGAGCACGGTCAAGCCTTTTAAAAACCCTCTCTCTGGAATCCCGCTTCGGTCCTCTCCAGGTAATCTTAGAACCAACACCCCCCAAGTCAATCAGATTACAACTGTTAATAGAATTTTGAAATGCATGGCAACGCCTAGTATCAACAAATCCCCCACCCTTTTGCTCCCCATTGTCAACAATGTCATTAAAATCCCCAATCAAAAACCAATCAGTAGCAAGATTTTTAGAAAAGTTCGCCAAACCTTCCCAAAGAGATCTCCTCTCCTGAGCACGCGGGCTAGCATAAACCGCTGAGAGAAGCCAAGGATCCGCACCACCATCCTTTACCTCAACATGAATAACCTGAGTAGTAATGTTTAACACCCTCAAATGAAGGTCATCTCTTCTCCACATCACCCAGATCCCACCAGAATACCCTATGGCATCACTCACAACACTGTGGTGAAATCCGAGATTACGAATAGTAGAACGGGCCTTGCTTCCACTACATCGAGGTTCCACCAGAATAAGAATATCAGGTCTTCTATGAGCAACCATTTGGCGACAAGCTCTACCAAAGTCCCTACCCAAAGCACCTCTAGCATTCCAACTTATAACAATCATTGGAAAAGATTAAACAGGACCAGAGGTCCCCATATCTCTTTGCCTTCCCACAAGAGCTGGGATATCCAAATCAGCATCCATTTGGCTTGCATCATTATCCACAAGGTTCTCCACAACCATAAGAGAAGCCCCAGGATCTAGTGGTTCCGGTTCCTGAATATATTGGAGAGTTTTGTTTGCATATAAATCTTGCAACATTTCCAGGGTCTCAGAAACAATACTTTCCCCAGTACACTCCATCATCATATCGGTGTTTTGCTCATCCCCATTATCTCGATCAACAACGGGTTCTATGGGGGACCTCGAATTTATATTTTCCTGATTTTTCTCTTTGACACTGACTAATTTCTCCTTCACCACATCTGTGGGCCTCTCATCCACAGCCTTGGATTTTTCCTGTTGTTTGTTTATGCGCATCTGACTTCCTGTTAAAAAGGGCTTTTGAATACCAGTTTGTGCTTCTACATCATGCTCCTTACCCTCTTAGGTTATAACAATAGGGGCACAGGTATGGGATGGTTCACCCACTTCTCTTGTCTCCAAGTTTGACTTATTTACCTCCTCAACATTGTGCTTATTCCTGGTTGAAGCAGCGTGAACCGTAATTTTCTCCTTTGTCATATAACCTCGAGCCCCCGGCTTCTTATAATTCTTTTTCTGTACCATATTCCAAGGCCCCAGTCCATCATCATCTCCATTATCCTGTTCCTTTTGTTTATTGTTAGTCTCAGCCTTCTCATTATTTACCCCACAGTTATCCTTTGAATGACCATACCTGCCACACCCGAAGCACACCAAATGAATCCCCTCATATTCAAATCTCATCAAATCCCCATCAATCTTATAAGTAGGCTGCAGAGGTTCATCAAGGTCTATTTCAACACATAATCTAGCAAACCTTCCCCTAGTGTGATTTGTAGTGTTAAGATCAGCTTTCAATGTGGTTCCAATGAGACCCCCAATAGCCCTCAAGATTCGCCGGTCATAACATTCGACCGCCAAATCCGGAAGACGGACCCAGACCGCAATCTTATTGATTTTAGTGGTAGCAGCCTTGAAATTAGGTGCCCACTTCTTGACCGCAAGGTAGTGATCAAAAATAACCCAGGGTACCTCAGATAAAGCAAAATCATAATCTTCTTTGGAGTAAAATTTCACAAAAAAAAGTGATTATCTACATCTATAATTTGAATCGAACCTGTTCTTGCCCAACTCTGCTCCAGCTTCCTCTTCAGGACCGTGAAGCTGATAACCTTTCCTAGGAGTTTAACCACCAACGTTTGTTTCCATGGCCTACGGATTCTTTCACGCTCCGCATCATTCAACCGCAAGTTCGGAATTCCCTTTTCATCAATCCCTGTTTCAATGCGAGGAATTTCGTCCCCTGCCTCAGCTTTGTCCTTCGGCTCCTCCTCTTCAGAATCTTCAAAGGTGAACTCCTTGGTTATCTTTTTTCCGTTGCACACAACCTGAGAATAAGACTTCTGTTGTTGCTCAGGCTCCTCCATCCATGGCTCCTCTCTACGGGGGTTAGAGGCCTCCCCCGAAAAACTTCCATCAAGGCGGCGTCTGGTAGCCCCCCGATTCAGATCAGCGGCGTCCGCAAGAATAGGATGCGGCGGAGATCCGGGCAGTGAACCAGCGGGAGGCTTGTCTTGCGGTGGAGTATGAACCGGCGCGGCCTGGGAAGCGAGCCCCTCCATCCGCCTTACAGAACTCGTTTTGAAAACCTAGCAGAAAGAGAAAACGCACATCTCTCTCCTCTCTCTAATCTCACGAAGACCCACACTACCAAATTATACCAAGAATGAGTCTCGACCAGTTTTAATTCTACCTTTAAAAAAAAAAACAACTTACGTCTTTCTTTTGTACTTTGTGGGCAACGGGTGTGTTGTCGACTTGTCGCGGGTAGATGTACACTCGCCAATAATTTTGTTATGTACTACAAAGATGAATACTTACTATATCGAAAAGGAAAAACAAACATTGACATTTCCAGCTACGCAGTGAACAATGTTTTTAACATTTTAACTTAAATTCTTTTATTGTAGGGTATGCTAACATGGGCCATCACATGATATATAGCCACTTTGGTTTAAATTTCTGTGAATGCAAATGGCTAAAATCTCAATTCATGGTGCAATTTTAACAAAAGCTCTAATATACTCCTTCGGTACATTCCACCCTCGTCCGAAAGCTAAACAAACAGGCAAATAGTGTGGTGATATTGTTGGTAAAGATACTGTAACTCATAAGAACAAACAATAAAAAAAAAATCAAATATAAAGACAAAGACTCATTTCAAATGAAGAACAAGAAGTGATTGTACAAGACTCCAAAGTGTGTGTAAACACTAAGTTTTAAGTTCGATTTGCCCCCACTAAAGACATATTTAGGAAATTCGATAAGTGGAGGCAAAATCATATACTATAAATATTTATATAAAAAATACAAAAATACATAAGCTATAAATAATGACATCTCATTAAGCATAAAATTAGAGATTACCAAAACTATAGTATTATATACCCAAAAAATTGAACACACTTCAACATCTACGAATTATAATTGTTTTCTACGTGTCTCTATATTTTGAAATTGTTGTACGATTTTTTCATTTTCCACGCTATCAAAAATATCTTTCTCTATGTATGTGACCAAACGATTATTCAACAATTCATCTCCCATGAGGTTGCGCATTTGATTTTTCACAAAATTCATTGCAGAGAAATTCCTTTCAACTTTTGTAGTTACTACAGGCAAAATCAAAGCTAACTTCAGCGTGTAATCCTCTATTAACTCACTAAGGCAAATGACCAAACACATAGTGCATATATATGAAACATAGTGCAAACTTACTCAAGCAACAAAAGAGTTAATAAATAGAAACAAAAAAAATAAAAGATTAAAAATGAAATGAAGAACATAGGAAATAAAGGTACCCGTAACAAAATATGAAGTTGAGTATGGAGATGAAATGTTGAATAAGGAGAGAGAAAGCAAAAATCGAGAGACAGGGAGGAAAGGGAGTAAAAAAGGTTAAGTTAGAGCTCTCGTAGAATATTTGAGTTGACAGATTTTGAAAATGAGACATAGTAGAGACTATAGAGTATTTTGAGAACTAGAAATAGAGAGACAGAAATAAAAAGGAGTAAAAAAGATAGACAAAACTTAGATCCAATTCTATATGTACAGTTTGTCATGTTCCCACCAAAAATATATTCAAAATTGTCAAAATTGTTTAAAAGATGGATTATAAAACTGATTCTGTTGATGCTGGGAATGGTAGAGCTCTCCTTTTCCTTGAGGTTGAGTGTTCCCTCTTCCAGAGTCCGATGAAGGGGGGTGGTACCTGTAAAAACACTCTGATGCCTAAGTTAGATAGAGCTTTGGAGGAGAAGGAGAACAGAGTGTATTAGGGTTGAGAGTCAGTAGAGAGTATGCAAACCTGGGGGGTCCAGCCCCCTTTATATAGTGGAGCCACGCGTAGGGAGGATAACTACCGATCCGATTTCAGCGCGCGGTAATTCCTCCCTGACAATTCGGGGATTAGCTCATCTCTTCCTGATATTTCGCGCCTGCCAAGCCCGTTACGTGCTGGCTGCGTGATCTTCAATCTTTAGGGTGGCAACGGCTCCAAGCGTTGCCTCAGGCGCGTCTCTTTCTAGAAGGTTCGTGAGTCCTGAGTTAGCTCGCCCTTTCCCCTGCTCGGTGTTATCGTTGGGGTAGTCGTATCGGAGGTCGGGCCTGGCGCGTCTCAGGTCGGTGGCAACTCGTCGAGCTCGGATGAGCAGGAACCGAGCTGATCTGCCCCGGTTCGGTGGGCACACTAGAACTCGGCTCGGGACCGGTCCGTAACACAAGCCCCCTAGACTCTTTGCACGAAAGGGCGGAGGGTCTATCTAATGTCCTTGGGTCGGTATCCGAGTCGAGTCACTGAGGTCGGGGTCGTGTCCCAAAAGCTTGTTTGTCTGGGGGGGTCACGCTCTACGTGTCGCGCTTTTACTCGGCACTCTGCCACGTGATGGGACTCAGACGAGACGTTTACTCAACCGTTCCTCTTCTCACCGTCGATCGTCTGATGCAACCCAGACCGCTAGATCTTCAATTGGTTTTGCAAATGGAGGGCTCGGATTGATTTGTCCCTTCACTTCCCTTCCGCGGGGGTTATAAAGCTACTCCCTCTCCTTCCTTCTCTCTTCTTCTTCGTTTTGCTTTCTCTGAACGCTTCGTCTGCTATCTTCCCTGCGTCACGTATTACGAGCCATTGTCTCACCTCGTTCCTTCGCATTTCCTGGTAAGTCTTGCTACTGTTCTTCCTTAATGGCTTCTTCCTCTTCTTCTCATCGTCCCCCTTCCCCCATACCTTTGAGTTCCGAGAGCGGCTCGTCGTCTGAAACGACGAGCCCGTCTTTTGACCTTTCTACGCCACCACGCCGGAGGCTACGGCCATAAGGGGGCTCTGCGTCGGCGGTGGTCGTGGCCTGCCTCTCGGTGGTTCCTCCCACCTCCTGGGTTCCAGCTTCTCCCCCCTCTGCGTCTGTTCCATCGTACTCACTTCATAAGGGGGGCGAGCGCCGAGTGGGAGATAATAGGTTTCCCTACGCCTGGGTGCACCCCGATGTACTCAGGGTGGCTTCCAACATTTTTTCAGACACTGGGGAAGTCGCCCTTCGGTCTAGTGTGTCATTTACGCCGAACCGGGATCGAGACGAGGAGGTAACTTGCCTCCCCTGCTCTCCCGACGATCGAGTATGCTTTAACAAGGGTGAGTCTAGTTCCCCCGACTTTTGTTTCTTCTACAAAACTTACTTTACGCGAATCGGCCTCCGTTTTCCCTTAAGTAGGTTTGAGTGTGAGGTCCTCCAATGGCTGGACGCGGCCCCTTCGTAATTACACCCCAACAGCTGGGCTTTTATCCGAGCCTTTAAGCTCGTGTCAGAGTACTTTGGGGTTACCCCCTCTGCTGCTCTCTTCTTCAGTTTTTTCCAGCTCAGACTTGGTAAGCAGCTTAAGTGGTGTTCGCTCAATAAAATACCTGGTTTTTATATTCTTGAGCTCTTCGACCAGTCTTATAAGAACTGGAAGCCTGATTTCTTCAAAATCCGGGTAAGGAGAGGGGATCCCTTTTTCTTTTCCGCTCAGAACGAGCCCTTGTTTCCTTTTTACTGGAGCTCCAATCCTCGCCCCATAAAAGAGGTGGACTTTAATTCGTTGTCGGTCACCGACTAGACGATAGTGAACTTTCTTGCTCGTTTGCCCACATTGCATTGTGGTCCTCTCCTCACCCGAGCTCTAAAGGATCCGCCCCAGTGGAGGGATTACTTAAGTAAGTCTCGTTATCATCCTTTAGCATGATTTTCAGCCCGAACATGAGTACTAACTTTCACTTTATTTTCAGGTACAATGGCCCCGAAGATGAGCAAGAAAGAGATGGCCGAGCTCCTCAAGAGGGCCCAAAGAGAAAAGGTCGCCCAAGTTCCAGGGCCAGTTCCTTCTGACGCAGCCGCTTCCCCTTCGTTCGCCAAGGCTATTAAGAAGCGACTGCGCGCTCCCTCGACTCCCTGCTCAACACCGCAAAGAGCCGAGGGGACTACTGGGGATTCTCCGAACATCCCCTCGATGGTTCGGAGTGGTTCCTCCACCTTGGAGAATTTGCCGACCAAGGCGAACGCCGAGGATTCCCTTTGAACGTCGGCCGACCGCCCGACCAGATCGATCGATTATGCGAGGTCCGACGACAGTGCATGGCCGAGGCGGGCGAGCTGGGTTTGCAGGTAGCCGGGTCTCTACAGACTCAGCATTTCTACTATGGCCCAGTTCCTTTCTGATCGGATAAGGGCACGGGCGACTGAAACCGAGCTGGCGAAGAGAAAGTACCAAAGCAAGGCCACCGCGCTTGGCGAGCTTGAAGAGAAGATAAGCAAGCTGCAAGAGGACTATGCTCGCCTTTCGGAGGCAAGGGACGATTTGAACAGGAGCAACGCTTCTCTGCTGGCTCAGCGGGAGGAACTCCAGGCCCAAAATGGCCTTTTGTTGCGTCAACTGCAGGAGGAGAAGGAGAAGTCCTCGTCCGAAGCTGCTCGGGTCGAGGAGTATCGCGAGTATAGTGCCCTTCAGTATAAGGAGGGGTTTGACAATGCGGTCGCGCAGCTGCGGGTGGTTGCCCCCGATCTGGACATCTCCGAGCTCGACTTCACCAAGGTGGTGAAAGAGGGGAGGATTGTGGAAGAGGAGGACGAGGAAGAGGGTTGTGCTGATAAGGAGGAGTATGGGGGCGAGGACACCGGAGTTGGGCTCGACTCGGAGGCTGCTGGTCCAAGTGTTGCGGCCGAGGAGGCCGTTGGGGCCCGAGTTGAAGACCAAGGGGATGCCCTTGCGTAACTTGTTTTTTAGAATGCTTTGCTTTGTCTTGACAATGTACTCGCTCTTCTATGAGCTCTTTTGTATTTTTGCTTCAAGTTAATGAAATTGACTAAGTTTAAACATTGTCTTATCTGTTTTTTGGTTTAGCAATTTGTTGGTTATTGTGCTCGGATGGGGTGGACCTCGGGTAGCTGCTACTCGGCTAGGGTAGTCCCCGGGTGGCTTCCCACGAATAAAACTTGTGTCAACTGAAGTTGAGACAATTTCTCTGCTTATCGGTATAGGCCGAGTATCAGTTTTCTTACGAAACCTTTAGGTCGGATAGTGAGCTTCGGATCCTCTAACGAGGTTACCAAGTTTTTATGCTAACTTGGGTTTGAGATTGACCATATCGTTTAGGTCGAGCAAGACGTTCTGAGCCTCGAGCTACGAGCGAGCCCCTCAAGCCTTTATGTTGGCTTGGGTTTGGGACCACAGGGGTCGAGCTGTGAATGAGCACACCAAGCCTTTATGCTGACTTGGGTTTAGGACCACAGGGGTCGAGCTGCGAATGAGCCCACCAAGCCTTTATGCTGAGTCGGTTTCCGGAGGTCTCTTCTCTGGCTGCCTGCTTCTTTTCCCCTGCAAGTCTTCTTTTGCACTGGGCAACAGGGTGAGCGCCGTGCTCTATGGCTAGCTTGTGACAGGCCACTCTGAGGTCTATTTCGGGCATGTCCTCTGGGGCCCATGCGAACAGATCCGCGTTGTCGAGCAGGACCCTCGTCGTGGATCGCTTCGCTTTGGGCGCAAGGCGTCCGATTCGTATGCTCTTGCCCGATCCTCTTACTTCGATCTCCTTGATGTCATCGACCGGTACTGGCCGAAAATCACTCTCGCCCCTCGGGTCGAGCTCAATCATGCAGTTCGACTTGGGACGATCTCTTCTGCTGTCATTCCTTAGGCTGTTGACATAACACTGTCTCGCCTCCTTCTGGTCAGCGTGTATCGTAGCAATCTGCCCATCAGATAGGGGGAACTTCATCGCCAAATGGGGGTGGAGACAATGGCCCCGATCCTATTGATGACAGTTCTGCCAATTATCATATTGTAGGCGGTGTCCGCGGCCGACTCGGCTTCCACCACCAGGAGGTGGGCTTCGATTGTCTTGACCCCGACGTCCGCCTTGAAGGTGAGCAAGACGTCGAAGTACCCAGTCACCCGAGCTTTAGCACCTGAAAAACCGACTAACGTACCTCGATAGGGTCTTATAATCGAGCTCGGTAGCTTGAGTCGATCGAAGGCTTCTTTGTAGATTTCGTCCGCCGAGCTTCCTTGGTCGACGAGCACTCTCCTGACGTTAAATCCAGCGAGGTGTACTGTGATCACCATTGGGACGTCTTGGCGGCGATCTATTCCCTGATAATCCCTCTCCGAGAAGGATATGGTCGGTAGGGCCTCGGGCGGGGCCGCTAGTGATGTCGAGCTATTGACGGATCTAAGGTGTCTTCTCCGACCGTTGCTAGATTCGCCCCCACCTGCAATTAAATTGAGCGAGGGGGTACCTTCGTCTCGACCCTTCTTGCGTTGACGGGCGAGTGAACGTCTTTCTTGTCCTCTCCGAGCCGGCGATCGGTTGCGCCTGCGCTCTGGTGAACGGGATCTTCTACGACTTGTCCCGTTTTCTCTGGGGGTCGCCCCATTCCCTTTGTCCACGTACTTCGCAATGTCCTGCCTGTATGAGTTTTTCAATTTTTATCTTTAGCGCCTGACATTCATTGGTGGTGTGCCCGTAGATTCGGTGGTATTCGCAGTATCTTTGGCGATCCGCATCTGGCGGGGATTCCTTCCGAGGGGCAAGGTAATGAGGTTGCCCGTGTAGGCTTCCTTCAAGACTCGGTCCCTTCCCACTGTCAAGGGGGTGAACCGTCCTCCGTAGTCTTGCTGCCCTCGGCGCTCGTTTCTTCTCTCTGCCCTTTCTCGGGGTAGATCCCTACTCCTGTCTTGCCGATTCTGGGTTTCTCTCTTGGCAACGGCAACTTCTTCCATGTTGATATACCCCACTGCTCGGCGCCTCAGCTCGTCCAGGGATCCTGCAGGTCGGCGAGCGAGGGAGTCCGAGAAGGGACCAGGCTTTAGTGCTGATACTATGGCGTGGAGCGCCACATCGGTGCTGAGATTTCTGATTTAAGTAGTTTCGTTGTTGAAACGCTCTATGAAGGACTTCAGTGTTTCGTTCGACCTCTGTTTGAGCCCGACCAGGCAAGTGGAGTTTCTCCGGAAGGCTCGGCTCGTGGTAAACCTGGCCACGAATTGCTCGGCGAGTTGTCCGAATGAGTGGATCGAGCGTTGCGGGAGGTTAGAGAACCACATCATGGCCGGTCCCTTCAGGGTGCAGGGAAAGGTCCGACATTTCAAGCCCTCGGATGCGTCGATCCGTAGCATCCGCTCGTTGAAGGAGGTAATGTGCTCTTCGGGGTCGGTCTTACCCTCGTAAGCGTCCATGTTGGGGATTTGGAACCGCTTCGGGACCGGATCGGCCATAACCATCTCGTCAAAGGGGAGCAAGGTTAGCCCGATTTCGAAGGGTCGGTTCTCTCGCCGCGGTGCCTGCCGGATGTGGCCTTCTCGCCTTGGGCTCTCCATGGCACTGGATGCGTCCGACCTGGATGAGTCCCAGTCGTCTCTTCTGGTCCGCGAGGGTGTCTCGTGGCCCTGTCTTTCCTCGCGATCGCAGGCTTCCGCGATCTGGCGTCTTAACTCTTCGTTTTACGCCTGAAAGCTCCAAAGCGAGTGCGGTGGTGGGCATTCGTTCTGACTGGCCGAGTGATGACTCTGTGGTGGCGATCTGTGATTCGCCGTGCTCCTGGTGCGCACCATCCAGCTAGGGGTATTCTTGAGGCCTGGGTTAGTTTTACCGAGCCCCACGGTGGGCGCCAATGTTAATGCTGGGAATGGTAGAGCTCTCCTTTTCCTTGAGGTTGAGTGTTCTCTCTTCTAGAGTCCGATGAAGGGGGGTGGTACCTGCAAAGACACTCTGTTGCCTAAGTTAGATAGGGCTTTGGAGGAGAAGGAGAACAGAGTGTATTAGGGTTGAGAGTCAGTAGAGAGTATGCAAACCTGGGGGGTCCAGCCCCCTTTATATATATAGTGGAGCCACGCGTAGGGAGGATAACTTCCGATCCGATTTCAGCGCGCGGTAATTCCTCCCTGACAATTCGGGGATTAGCTCATCTCTTCCTGATATTTCGCGCCTGCCAAGCCCGTTACGTGCTGGCTGCGTGATCTTCAATCTTTAGGGTGGCAACGGCTCCAAGCGTTGCCTCAGGCGCGTCTCTTTCTAGAAGGTTCGTGAGTCCTGAGTTAGCTCGCCCTTTCCCCTGCTCGGTGTTATCGTTGGGGTAGTCGTATCGGAGGTCGGGCCTGGCACGTCTCAGGTCGGTGGCAACTCGTCGAGCTCGGATGAGCAGGAACCGAGCTGATCTGCCCCGGTTCGGTGGGCACACTAGAACTCGGCTCGGGACCGGTCCGTAACAGATTCATTATACCTTTTAACAAAAAATAACTGTCATTTTGTGAGTAGAACAGGAAGAACGGTGTCTAAAGCACTTGACCTAAGTTTTCTCTAAAAAAAATTTCTACTTTCTCTCAGAAAGAGAGTAGACGTGGGACAACACTTAAAAGAGGATAACTCAATTTCTATTTTTTGTTCTTTAGTGGGTCAACACTTAATTTTTAGCGGGGCAAAAATAAAGTTATTCAATAATTAGTAAAAAAATAAATAAGTTAGTGCGATCAACTGCCCCTAATTTGCTATACATGGATCTGTCCCTGGCCCTCACCAGTCTCTCTAAACTGAATGCAAGAAATTAATGGTGAATCTCTTTCATGATACTTTGAAGTTCCTTAATATGGTTTGCACACTCACATCAAGCGTATCGTCAATTGTTACCAGCTACATTAAGGGTGTGATTGGTTCACGAGAGAAAATGTGAAGAGAGAAAATAAAAAGAGAGAAAAATGTGAGAAATTTGATAGATTTTGGGTATTGATTGGAATAAGTGAAAGAGAAGAGAAAAAGAGAAGAGAGAAGTGTTGATTAGTTTTTAAAAGATATTAATGTCCTTGACTAAAAATTTAAATAAGGAGAGAATAAGGGTAGAAGTGGTAAAAGGAAACAAAAAATGCAGCGCTGGTCATTTTCTCGCTACATCAGCGAAGAAATTTTTTTTGCGTGGGTCCCACGCTTATTTTTTCTTTCTGCTCGTTTTCTGCGCGTTCCAATCGGACGAAAATATGATTTTCTCACTATTCTCTTTCGCATGATTCTCTCTCTCGCTATTTCAACCCGTTCCAATCATAGGCTAATTGTCGTTCCAAGAGCTTGTGTTGTAGTATAAGAGCATAGCCCGTAACCATGATGTGCTTTCATGGTGTGGTGTGGTGTTGTTGTATTCAAGTAACTTTCTCCATTATGGATCAATTGACTTCCTTCTATATCCGATTTCAGAGTATAATTTACAAGCCTTAGAAAAGGAATATGCATCGGAAAGTACTTCATATATTGGTCCAATGACCGACCCTCCAAATTCGAGTTCAATTTGTGACCAAAATACCCATTTCGATCTAAATTTTTTTATGAAATCACGACACTTATTATCATTCTACTTCATCCACCATGGTAAGCCTTTGTTCATGAATCACCCATTTTTCCACTATCATTCTACAACCTCAGCTGCTTGGCAACGATAGTGACGACGGTTCTTGTGACTGCTGTTGGAATTTTATATTCCAATAATTAATATGGGCTGATATCATTAATAATTATATTAGCTATTTATCATAAAGGAGCTATATTTTATGTGATCATATAATGTTAAAATAAGGAAAGCTCATTGGACTCCTAATTTAATTGATATGGACCTTATATGAGTAGATGTAAGTGTGGCCCGATAAGGGGATAATGGGTACCCTGTTAGGTTTAACACACTATAAAGAAGGCTATGGTCCCCAATACACCGAATCGCCGTCATCCATTCTCTTCTCCCCATCTGAAGAGAACCTAAAGTCTCGTGAGAGAGCTCAAGAAGATTCGGTTGAGGAAGAACCATAAAAGCCACCGCTAACGTGTTCGTTGTTTGTTGTCATGGATCCAGTTGCTCGTAGTTTGTTCGTGATCATTCCTTTGATATTCCGCTTCAGGTGATTGATTACTATGGATCCAGGTATTTTTCTAATCCTTGATAATCCAACATGTCGTAGATCCTAAGGGTAGAGAACGTGTTGTTCTTGTTGAGCATGCTTGTATGTCTTGATAGCTTCCGCCTAAGGTATTTCTTCTATGAGATTTGAGCATGCTTGTTCTTGTTGTTGTTATTAATAAGGAATTAATTCCAACAAGTGGTATCAGAGCGGTCTTCATTATTGGCTTATTAGGATTACAGTCTATGATTTATGCCTGGGGTTTTGTTTTTTCATGAGTATTAAGTTTTTCCCTAATTTTGTATAAACCCTAACTTTGGATTCTGGACTTTTTAAAAAAAAAACAAAAAAATTCCCAATTTTGCGAACACGCGACAATATTTTGCGGTTTCCAGTTGTCATATTTGGTTCGATTAATAAAAAAAAAAGGCGATGGTTGGGATTACAATTTTTTTTTAATTTAGATTGAACTGTGCACATGACTTTCGCAAAATATGTGTGACTTTTGAAACATGGTCTCTGCACAATTTTTCTGGAAATCATGAATAAAGTATTTTGGGAAAGAAAGTTTTTTTTCCCTTTTGGAGATACAATATCATATTTCCACTTTGGTGCATGTATTTTCGTTACGTATCTGGTTTTGGTCTCGATGCTAAATTGATTTGCAGATAAATATATAATAATGATTTGATTATATATTTTTCAAAAAACAAAAGAAAACTTTAAGCATTCTTTCCTTTTTTTTGGACCTTTGTACAGCATATCATTAGTTTTAAGGATAAAAATGGCTAAAGTCTTTATTTTTTGGCTGGGCATGAGAACAAACCTTGGAATTTGAAAATATAAAGAATTGTTTCTTTAATTGGTTGCCTTCCAAGTTGCTTTTTTCTTTATTTAATTACTGAACGTGAATGTATATTTAGTTATCATTATGTATATTTGATTTGGACAAAAATATTTGAGTGAGATATTATATGTGATTTGTGCCATAAGAATTTCACGATTTTTTGGCCTTTGCATTAAGTTCATTTGCGGTGAATCTTCAATAATATTTGGTATATATATTGTTGATTTTGGCAAAGAATGCATACAAATCTTTGGTTGAATATCTCTTTATTGTGATGATAAGATTTGATTGTCTTTCATTATTACATATTTCATGTTTTTGTCTATATTGAGAATGAATCAAATAAAATTATTACCGTGATATTATTTTAAGATTTAGATTTTGAATTTAATAATAATTCATGAAATATTATTATAATTCAAATTTGAGGTGTATGGTTATGGCCTTAGAATTTTTGGGTGTTGTTTATTTATTTTAAATACGACCTGCGTGTCGTGACTTTCTCTTTATTTTAGTTTATTTTATTTTTTAAAATATTATAAATGATTAAAAAAGACGAAAGAGGGGATAACACCATATGGACGTCGGTTTGGAGCGACTGACTTTTGGGTTAAAGAATTGTAATAAATAGTTATTTATTTCTTTTCTATTTAGGAGGCCATAACCATACCACTATAACTCTTATGAATTATGCATGTGATGTATGCTTGTATGCTATGTATGTTGTAACAGTCTGGGCCGCTCACCCTTTATTGGGCCGTACCCCAGTGCCAGCCCATGACCACATGGCTGACCCAGCATACATGCGACTGCGGTCCATGCACCCCAGTGTCCGTCTAGTACTCACAGGACTTCTCCACACCCCTTTAGTGGAGTTTTTGCCTTCCCAGGAATCGAGCCACGTACCTGGGGCTTAAGTACAATGGGTTGGCGGTACCAGGAATCAAAAACCATTGTACTTAAGCCCCAAGTACGTGGCTCGATTCCTGGGAAGGCAAAAACTCCACTAAAGGGTGGAAGTCTGAGTACTAGCCGACAGTGCATGGAGCTCGTGTATCTTTGGCCATGTGTCGATGGGTGAAATCTGATAATAAAGTGGCGGCCCGCTATTACATATGTTTTGCATGCTAAACGTCGCAGTTAGAACTTCGCCTCCCAACTGCTGGGCAATGAAGGGCACCACTCAGCAGTGGTGCTGATTTCAGCAGGCCACTGGGCGGTGGTCTCGGTTCGTCATCTGGTCGTATTTGAGCCATCGAGCGGCCAACAACACCACTAGGCAGTGATGTGTGAGATACTTCTCTCGCTTTAGGACTGCTAAGTGGTCTTTTGACTGATGTGTGGTGTTGTAAACATACAGTTATAGATATTCCTACACCTAGGTGTTGAATTTATGTAAACTAAGGCCCTCCCATTTTTTAATTAATAATTGTCTAGTATCTTTAATTGGGTTGATTGAAACAACATATTGCCAAAGTAACCTCTGTTGCGTAGATTAGTTCAATTAAATTTACAAAAGATGTGGTGTGGAGTTATTCATGCGAGTTGTTGTCGGCCCAAAGGAAGGCGCAACTTGGCCGCATAATTCCATACTTGCGATGATAAATGTGTGGTGATTATAAAGACAATTTATCCATGTGAGCAATTGGAATGCCCAAAGGCAACCATTGCTTGACAAGACTTATCGCCAATGTTTGATCGTTGCGTTGAGAGTACTGCTTGCAGTTAGTCCTTACAATCCAAAGATTGGGGATTAATGGTGCGCTTGGTATCTTGTTTGGGTCTTTAATTTACAGATAAAGAATAATTGAACATGTCTTATTAATTATTTTAATTTGACGTGACAATTGATATTGTGTGGGTGCGTGTCCATGCGAATATTAATCGGCCCAAAGGAAGGTTAATATTTGGCCGGATTGCATTCACACCTGTAATGGTAAACTTGTGGCGATTATAAGAAAAATTTCTCCATGTGAGCAATGAGATGTCCAAAGACAACCATTGTTTGACAGGACTTATCGACAGTGTTTGATCATTACAACAAAATACCAATAGCAATTAATATCATAATCCAAAGACTTGGTATTAATGTTGCATCGGATATTTTGATAAGTATATTTTAGTACTTTTGTTCTTTTTTTTGAACTATAATAGTTTGTGTATCTGCTGTTTTGAGTTCAATTTAATCCTTAAAAGTTTAGAGTTTTAGGATTAAAGACAGAACATTAAAGAAAGTTTTGGATCTAGACTTAGCATAAAAATGGAGAAACCCACTTTCTCTCGCTCAATTAGTATCTATGAAGTGAGAATCAAGTATGAGAAGTAAATTGCTCGGTAGCATAAGTTTAATGGTCATAAAGTACAATATTTCAGAGACCTTTAGGGGTGTTATTTTTCGATGACATAATTTATGTCGTAAATTTCCTTGCTGAAATTAAAAGTGCTTGCAAAAGGCAATGAGGCAAAAATAAGCACTCGTTGGAGAGCTTAATTTTCATTAAGTATGAAAGTAAAGGGAATATGAGGAGCACATTATGAAAATATTCAAATCTTGTCTTCAAACTTAAGGCGTTAAAACTTGAGTAGTCTAACGACTTGCTCAAACATTTAACATTTGTATTCTTTCTTGCACAATTAGATCAGATTAAATCAGTCTACAACTGTCAAAGGAGGAAATAATCTTTAATAAGATTATTTCATAAGGTGTGCAAGAAAATGGTGAAGCAAGAGAAAAATAAAATAGTGCTCATTTGGCAAATACCCCAAAGGATAATGGCAAATAAAGAAAACTAAGGATGAAACTGTTAATGGTCTCTCTCAAAAGAAACAACTAAGGTTGTCTTAACTGACAAAGGCCAAGTGACGCTGAAAAATGCATCCATATGAATTTGGCAAAGTCGGTGAAGATTGAGACTCTAGGCATTTTAGATTGTTGTTACTGGCTTATATTTGAAATTAAAAGACAATTTGGTTGAATCAAATTTTGGGATAAATTTTGGTTTTTTGTTTCTCTTTGAACAAATTAAGATGATTTTGGGTTTTTTTTTTTTTAAACAATGGATTCAATTTGTCTTTTAAATTCAAATACTGTTGGAGTCAATTGAGCTGTGACTTGTGACAATCTATAAAAGGTCTGAGAGGTATAAACTTTGGTCCCAAGTTAAAGAAATTTTTTGAGACGGGAACTGCATATATAGTTCTTTGAGGATATTGAGTTTGGGGGAGAGATAAGGTTAGAGAACAAAATTGAGTGAGGAAGAAGCGGTCCTAATTATTGAACCAATTCATACAGTTGCTATTGGTGTAGCAAATTTGGATCCTCGTGAGGACATTATTGTTCTTCCTCCCAATCAAGTTAAGGAAATTATTCATGAAGATCAAACTCAACACCCTCAAGAACTAGAGCATTGGGAGCCATAAAGAAAGGATTGACCGTAAAGAGTCATTCTATTTGGTTTTATTGAAAGACTCTTTTTCGGACAATCACAGCGCTCATTGCTCATTATAACTTTGGAGCTACATAAGATGGATGTCAAGATAATGTTTCTTATTGGCAACATTAATGAATAAATGTATATGGTGAAATCGATATACCTTGTGTTGATAGACCCAAAGATGATTTGCGAACTGACGTAATCCACCCATTAGCTAAAGAAGTTGTCTCATTAGTGATACTGTCTCATCAGGTAATTGTCTCATTTGGTCTCGAGATGAGGATTGTGGACGACTTGTGGGTATTACAAGGTCAGTGGGAGTAAGTTTATATTACTGCTACTATATGTCGATGATATTTTATCTAGTCAATAGCGATATAGTCTGGTTGAGCGAAACCGAGAAATCTCTAACGAAAATTTAGAGATGAAGGATCTTGGGGACGTCTCTTTTGTATTTGGAATCCAAAATTCTGAGAGATCTCTCTTGGGGTATTCTGGGATTATCACAAAAGAGCTATATCGACAAAGTTTAAATAATTTCGACATGAAATATAGTAAACCAGGGGATACCACAGTTACTAAGGGAGACAATTTTAGTCTCAATTTTTGCCCGAAAGAAAATCTGGAAATTCAGGAAATACTGGGAGTTCCCTATGCTCTAGCTATGGGAAGTCTGATACATGATCTTATCTGTACACATCAGGAAACGACGTACATCGTGAGATCATGTGGCAGATACTTGAGCAATTCTAGTTTGAATTATTACAAAATGCAACCATAAGAATCATTAAGGAGAACAAAAGTCTATATATGCCCACATTCAGAGATCTGAAAGATTAGAGATCATTAAGAACTCTGACTCTGATATTCAGGATGTTAATAATATAAACATCAAATTATGGGATATGACTTAAATATCTATGTCACTAGGTTGCATATAGTAAAAGGTATTAAAATACCACTTAAGTTACTGATGTAATGAGATAAGTTAGTCGTATCATAGTTCAACAACAATAAAGAATGATACAATATCTATTGACATAAAGGTGTTCGTTGTTGAAATAATGAATTCAGGATAAAAGAATTTCTATAGAGCACATATAGGCTAATTCCATGCTAGCTATCCACTGACTAAGGGCTTGACACCTAAGATTTTTCATGAGCATGTTGCTTATATGGGTGTGTTGTCACTAAGGTTGCCTTAGCTTAGTGGGAGTCTTTATTTGTGTTCTATGTTTAAGATACAAACTTTATGTTATTTCGGATTTTCTGCATAAATAAAGATTATGTTTATGAATACATTATAAACATATTTGTATCTTGTGTGCAAAATTAATTTGCACGTTAAGGATTTTGTTTTGCAGAATTAAATTTTACAAAATTGATCTCACCAAATATTTAAGTAGGACCAGTTGGAAATAGGCATGATTGAGATCACATTCCATGTAATTTCCATGATACTCATCCATATTGATCTATGTCATCAAGTGTGTTGATGTGGTGATCGTCGGGGTTTAGTCACAATTTACAGAAGTGACAAAAGCCGCGGTGGTTTCACTATTGATACATGAGGTGGACCAGATTGTAAGGAGGAAGTCTAAAGATAAATAGCATTCAGATATGCGCACTAAGGAATTCTGATATAATTATTATGATATATAGCCCAAGTGGGAGATTGTTGGAATTTTATATTCCAATAATTAATATGGGCTGATATCATTAATAATTATATTAGCTATTTATCATAAATGAGCTATATTTTATGTGATCATATAATGTTAAAATAAGGTAAGCTCAAGAAGATTCGGTTGAGGAAGAACCATAAAAGCCACCGCTAACGTGTTCGTTGTTTGTTGTCATGGATTCACTTGCTCGTAGTTTGTTCGTGATCATTCCTTTGATATTCCGCTTCAGGTGATTGATTACTATGGATCCAGGTATTTTTCTAATCCTTGATAATCCAACATGTCGTAGATCCTAAGGGTAGAGAACGTGTTGTTCTTGTTGAGCATGCTTGTATGTCTTGATAGCTTCCGCCTAAGGTATTTCTTCTATGAGATTTGAGCATGCTTGTTCTTGTTGTTGTTATTAATAAGGAATTAATTCCAACAACTGCTACTTAAATTTGTACGTATACCACATTATAAATAAGATTCATTTGCGTTCATTGATTACTTTTCAAAATGTCATTTGTTCAATTTTATACCATTAAATCCTACAAGCTACCGTGATGACCTATATGTGAACAAGGTTTTAACAAACGGTCAGCGATTGAGCTTGTGGCTGTGACATCGAATTTATAATACTGCAATAACAGTTCTATCAACCTTTAACCACAATTTTTTGCAATATAACAATCGTGAACGATCGCAACTGCAATTTAAAATCTTGCATGCAAACTAAACGATATAAAATGCGTTTAGAAGTATGTAAAAATTATATATTACATTCTTTCGTATGTATAATAATATAAAAATACTAAAAATACTTCGAAGTTTTTTTTTTATCGCCGACGTTATTACAATCTGATAGTGAAAAACAGATGGATCATTGTCATTCAGCATTCTATTAACATTGTGTTGTTAATGGGAAAGTGAATATAAGAAGCGGATTTCTTCGGGGACAAAACTTAGGTAAGGTTTCCTAGGTGTGGTAGGTGTTGTTTCTCTCACAAAATAAGATAAAATTATTTTGATAGTGGCAATTATGAGAGGTTAGAGATAATAGGAATGGATAGTGTTGAGTATGGCTCATATTGTTGCTGGAAGTTGGGCTGACGCTCGAGCGGAGTGGATCCAAAGTCGAAAAAGTGCATTTTCGTAGGTTATACCAAAGGCGTAAAGGGGTTCAAGTTCTGGGATCCAATTTCAAAGAAGATGGTGGTCAACAGAGATGCAGTTTTCGATGAGCAGTTTATGTTGAAGCAGAAAGTTACGACAGATGCTCCTATCGCAGTGACAAAGGAAGTTGAGTCTAGCTCCGAGACAGTTTAGGTGGAGGTTGAACAGCTACCAGCAGTTCATGGTATGCCAGTGCCTCAGGCTGAGCCCGTGCATGAGTTTCTACATGAGCAAGAGCATGAATCTGATCGTGACACAGACAGCCCAGATGGTTTGCAAGACTATAATCTTGTCAGAGATAGAGATCGTCGTACTACTAAGGCACTCGCTAGATATGGTTATGAAGAGTTGGTTTCTATTGCACTTCTCATCAGTTCAGGTGATCCGTCTACTTTTAAAGAGGCAATTCAATGCCAAGAGAAGGACAGATGGATGAGTGCCATGATGGAGGAGATGGAGTCTCTGCATAAGAACCAAACTTGGGAGTTAGTTGCGCTACCTAAGGGAAAACGTGTTATTGGGTGCAAGTGGGCGTACAAGTGGAAACATGCAGTATCAGAAAAAGAAGGCGAAAAGTTCAAGGCTCGTCTTGTTGCAAAAGGGTATTCACAACAGAAGGGGATTGATTATGATGAGATTTTTTCTCCGGTCGTGAGACATACTTCTATCAGGGCAGTACTAGCCTTGGTAGCCAGTCGGGATATGCATTTAGAACAGATGGATGTGAAGACAGCTTTTCTTCATGGGGAATTAGAAGAACATATTTACACAAAGCAACCAGAAGGGTTCAGTGCAGCTGGACAGGGCCATTTCGTTTGTAAATTGAAACGTTCTCTATATGGGTTAAAACAGTCTCCAAGGCAGTGGTACAAGCGCTTTGATTCTTACATGCTTAGGATTGACTACAGGCATTGTGAGTATGATTGATGTGTTTATGTGAAGAGCCTTGATGATGGTTCTTTTATTTTTCTGTTACTTTATGTTGATGATATGCTGATTGCGACTAACAGTTTGCATGATGTGAATGAGCTGAAAATCCTGCTAGGGAAGGAGTTTGACATGAAGGATTTAGGGGCTGCTGAGAAGATTCTTGGGATGTGTTGAGGAGCAAACAAAGTCCCACATAGGATAAACAAGGAAAAGAACATGAGTTTATAAGTAAGGAAATGTCCCATTGGTATGAGGCCTTTTGGAAAATGTCCAAAAGCAAAACCATGAGGGCTTAAAGCCCAAAGTGAAAAATATCATACCAATGTGGAGACATATTAGACCCCTCGATACCCCTACAAGTGGTATCAGAGCCGATCGTGTCGGTTTGGGCGAGTATTGGAATAGTTATTAGGATCTGAGTCAAAAGATCCTTATGTCGAAAGTCTTCCTGGCGGTGTGGTGATCAGGCGGCATGTCCCGGCATTGTGGTGAGCAGGCGGCGTGTCCTGTTAGTCGGCGGTATAAGTATAAACAGGCTATATACTCGAAGGCTTCCACTGGATGGGAGGATGAACCATGGTCCTTTGTTTGAGGGGAGGATTGTTGAGGAGGAAACAAAGTCCCACATAGGATAAACAAGGAGAAGAATACGAGTTTATAAGTAAAGAAATGTCCCATTGGTATGAGACCTTTTGGGAAATATCCAAAAGCAAAACCATGAGGGCTTAAAGCCCAAAGTGGACAATATCTTACCAATGTGGAGACATGTTAGACCCCTCGGTACCCTAACAAGAATGATGGATATTCACAGGGACATGGGAGCAAGAAAACTATGGCTCTCTCAATAGGGCTATGATCAGAAGGTGTTAGACAGATTTGACATGAGCAATGCTAAGGTTGTGAGTACCCCATTGGCGAATCACTTTAAGCTCTCAGCGGAACAGTGTCCAAAGACAGAGGCGAAAGCCGAGTACATGTCGAAGGTTCCCTATGCCAGTGCAGTTGGTTGCTTGATGTATGTTATGGTTTGCACTAGACCGGACTTGGCATATGCTGTAAGCCAAGTTTGCAAGTTTATGTCTAATCCAGGTAAGAAGCATTGAGAGGGAGTCGAGTGGATTTTCAGATATTTAAAGGGCACTACAGGTCATGGTATTATGTTTGGCAGTCAGCAGAGTGATCCTTCAGTTGTTGGGTATATGGATTCAGACTATACCGGTGATTTGGATAACAGAAGGTCTACGACTGGGTATGTTTTCACCCTTGCAGGTGGGCCTATATATTGGAAATCGACAGTTCAGACTATAGTGGCAATGTCCACAACTGAAGCTGAGTATATGGCAGTAGCTGAAGCATCCAAGGAAGCCTTGTGGCTTATAGGGCTAGTGAAGGAGTTGGGCATTGAGCAAGGTGGAGTTCGGTTGCATTGTGATAGTCAGAGTGTCATTTTCTTGGCAAAGAATCAGGTGTATCATGCCAGAATAAAGCACATTGATGTGAGATTCCACAAGATCAGGGAGTTGCAGACATCTGAACAGATATTACTGGAAAAGATTCACACTTCTGAGAATGCAGCTAACATGTTCACAAAGCCAGTCACTGTTGACAAGTTCAAGCATTGCTTGGACTTGTTATGTGTTTCTCAATGCTAAGCAGGAGCTGACCCCCCCAACCCGGCAGGAGCTGTTATCTTCTAAAGGGCTTGATATTCGTCAAGATGGAGATTGTTGAGTATGGCTCATATTGTTGCTGGAAGCTGGGCTGGCTTGACCCATCTGTTGTGTTGGGGTGTGACGAGAGGGTTGGGGTGCAGGGGGCGAAGCCCCCGCGGTATGGTACAGGGTTATTGATGTAATTGTATCGCACTATTAAGCAGTATAAATACTGCGCTTATGTAACCCTATTTTAATATAATAGAAAACAGTCACAACAACTCCCGTGGACGTAGGCACAACTTGCCGAACCACGTAAATCGTGTCTCCTTTTATTTCTTCGCATGTGTGCGTGTGTTCGATCTCGATTAATCTTTATAATCATGTTTGCGTGTGTTCCAACAGATAGAGAAAGAAAATTTTATCTATTTTGTGAGAGGAATAACACCAACCATACCTATAGAATCTTTAGAATCCTATTTGTCTTGTGAGAGGAATAACACCAACTACTTAGAATGTAGAAATGCATTCTTCAAAAAAAAAAAATCAATATTTTGATTATTAGATTAAACTTTAATAAAATCTCACTAAATTACCTATCCGACTCTATTAATTTAGCGGACTTCACATAAGATGCGTTTCTCTAGAAACTAGATACATGTTAGTACATGTAATTGCAAAGTACTTGTTGCAAGCTAGTGCATTTCAATTTTATTTTTTTTAAATTTGGATTAATAATTAATATATTGTCAAAAGTGAGCTTATATTGACAATCAAACTAAAACTTTTTTGTGATTGACACCTTAGTTTTAAATTTATGACTGAATCTAATTTATTATTGAACGCTTCTGGTCTTTGTTTATAACGCTGACGTAGTTGATAGTGTTTTTTTTTTTTTTGACGGAGACGTATCTTCAGATGTATGGACACACAATAGTATGATAGTAACTTTTGTCTATAATTTAGATTTAGATGATATCCAAATTATAGAAAGTAAATTGAAAATTGATCAAAGTATGGAGCACACAGCCACAGGGTGGCGACTAGGATGCACCACTTGCAATGTGGTGCAATGGTACACTAGATAGTCATTACCGTTGGATTCACATTTTTTTAATTTTTTATTAACTAACGGTCTAGATTTATAGGGGCACAATGGTAACATTATTTTTTTCTCTCTCTTCCTTCTACCCTTCCCCCACCGCTCCACCTACCCCTCTTCACCAACCCAACCTCTCACCACAATGCCTCGACCCGAACCCGATCCTCAAACCGCCTACCCCTCTTCTCCTCGTCGGATCTCTGATCTCTGCTGCAAATTTCCCCTGTGGCCTTTTCCTCACACCTATATATGACATTTCCTTCTCCTCGTCGGAACTGAAACACCTTCCACTCTCACTAGGTCACGGCAGCAACACATCATTACATAGTGGTGGTCTGGTTTCGCCCCCTCCTCTCCTTCACCTCCATCCAGCGGCGGCTCCTCTCACATGAATGAGGTAGTCATGGCTACCCCAAAAATTAAAAAACTATTAAAGATTAGGTAGATATATACATAGATTGTTGATATATATATATATATATATATTTATTTATGATGGTGCAGTGGTAGCCCTGCCTTTTGGAAATTAAGTGGACCGAGGATCGATTCCTGTGAGTGATGTTTTGCATTTTTATTGTATTTCTTTGTGAAAAAATAGCGTCCAGAAAAGATATAGGTAAGATTTGAACAGTGTACACATGCCCAGAACAGGGGAACCAAACCACTAGGACACCAAAGATTTATTAAATTTAAGCGATGTATTTTTTATATATCTTATCAATTTTTTGCCCCCTCAAACAAATCTCTCACTCTTCGCCACAGCCTCCATCGCCGCCCCTCTCCCCCACACCCCAACCTTTCCTTCACTAGCAGAGTTTGCATTTTTTTTTAATTTCATCTTTCGGTTAAAGTGGCTACAACTGTGGAAGAGTCACTCGGAAAATCAATAATGCAAAATATTATTTCTGCTGCACAAGTTGCAAATAACTGAATCACGAATGCCGAAGAGAAAACCAGCACCAACAATTCATGTTTCATGATGAAACTATTGCACCTAAGCTTTGAGTCTTAAAAAATGGGTGTCGTACTTGACATGCGGGACCACCATTTGGACCAAATGGCTAGCCAAAAAATCAAATAGTAATTATAACTTGTAAGTTGCTTGTAGTACCCACTGAGTTTTCCCTTTTTATTTTTACCCGTATATGGTTACCTTTTAATTAAAAAGCAATCATGATGTTCAACAAAAACTAGATATCAAACAAATTTTGAAATCGTGGAATGAGAGAAGATTAATGGATGAGAAATTAATATGGTCCCATTTATCTTCAGTTGGAGCAAAGAGAGATACCAGTGTGGTTGCGATTTTGGCTCCGCAAAGACATATTGGGGCTGATGATGATGAGTCGGTGTCAGACTCCATGAGAACAACTGGGAGAGTGGGCGATGCGCCGGTGATTTTGGGAACGAGTGGAAGGGTTGTGAAGGCGAGGATGGGTTTGGAATCAGCGATCTGTTTGGCAATTTTGGGGTGGTGTTGAGGGGGTTGGTGGTGGTGATGATGGCGTCGAGGGACATGACAGAGAGGCATACCACGGGAAAGTAGATGGAGTTGGGGGAGAGGAGGAGGATGACATCGCCCTTTTTTATGCCGGTGTTGGAGAGAGGGGTGGAGACGGCGTCCACGGCTTGCCAGAGTTGGTGGTAGGTGAAGTGGCGGCCGGTGGAGGTGTCGATGAAGGCGGTGTGGCCGTGGTGGGCGCGAGAGGAGATGAAGGTGGGAAGGGGAAGGGGAAGTTGGGACGGAGGGGAGAAGGAACGGGGGTAAGGCTTAGAGGTTTTTCCTATTCTACCCATGATATATCGGTGCACTACTTTGCAAATGGTGCTGCCTAGACAAACCCCACGGGGACATAATGAAAATAAATATATTTCATATTTTATTTTTTTGCTTCATTGCTTCAGAATTATGAGCAAGATAAAACGAATTAAAGAAGTATTTATTTTGTCAATTTTAGTGGTATGGCAACGATTTGATGGATCAAGTATGCCAATGATTCTTGATCCAATCAAAAAGTGATTCATTTTTTTTGGAATTTTTCATGGCTTTGTGTTTGTCATCATGATAAAGACAATTTCTAATTGTCATCAACCCAAACCAATCACAGGAAGAAAAAAAAAGTAAATAACAACTCCCCAAAACTTATGAAAAAGAGCATCACAAATATTTTACTAGCAAATCAGAATGATAATGGTTGTTTATTTAGTATTAAGCGCCCAACCATAAAGCACTAGGATGTCCATAGCATCCTCCCTGACCTTAACAAACAACAACACACAACAACACACAACATAGTTGGACTATAGTCCAAATACATCAAACACATGAATTTCTCTCACACCATAATCATCAAAGATTAAACACATAAGGTCTTGTATGCAATTTAGTCTCCCCACCATTGATGGACATAGACACCATTGCTTCTAAGACCCCCATAAATATCCATGCAGCTTTCCTTGCTAGCCATAGTATTAGCTTTATCATCATCTCCCCTCTGAGGACAACTGAGAAACAACTCATCAACAAAGCATATAGCTCCGCTCTCAAATATATCAGAGAGGAACTTGAGTTCAACTTTTCCAGCATTCATCTTCAAGACAACAAAATCAGCATATTCCACAGTTTCTTTGAACCATGCAACAAAATCAAACTCATCCTCCCCAACATAAGGATCCAGATCTTCATCTGTATCAAGCTCAGAAGTGACCTTACTAGCCAATCCAGGATGATAAACAAAGGTGATACCAGGTCGCTTCACATAAGACAACATAATGGAAGTGTTGTAGTGAACAAAATACACATTGAAAGCTTTCTGATCAATAGGGTAATATGGCAGGAACCAATCACTAACATTAGCATTCAAAAGCTCCCCTACCCCAATATCAATATACACCAACCGCTTACTAGTAGAAACATCTACAAACTTAGGCAAATAGGAAACCCTTTTCTCATAAGGATCTGGTTTTTCACTCACAAGAGGTTCCATCAGATCTATGAGTGGTTTGGTGAAGGTTAAACTAGGACAATCAGCTGGTAAACGATGCTGATAAAAGGAACTTACATTTTCAGATCTTTTCTTGAAAACCACAAGGTTGAGTTCATTGATAGAACCAACATGCACAACACTAGAAGATCTCAATAATGATGAAACTGGTGTAGCTGACCTTATCAAGTCATTTGGGTGAGAACTTTTAGCAAACACAAGAAGTGCACCTATTCCACCAGGCTTAAGGACACGCTCAACCTCAAGCACAAGCAAGGCAGGGACTGAAACCGTGTCCAAGTCCCTAGACAAAACGAAATCGAATGAAGAGTCTTGGTAATCTAGCTCATACACGATCCTCTTCTGCTTGAGGGAGAAAAAACGGTGTGTGTAAACACCGTTAACGCTGGAGAATCCTAACTGTTTCATTGCCGTAACGGCCGTTGAGGACCCTTCTCCAACACAAAGGCAATTGGCCTCGGTGTTCAACAACTGGTTACCCATTAGCTCATTGACCACGTTGACCGTCAAGTTGACGTCTTTTTCGCAATTCATGGTGCCCCAGAAGCTGTTACGAAACAAATAGGAATTGGGGCGAGTGGTGATGTTTTCGAGACGCGAATCTGATTTGGGAACACAGTCGATGTAATTGGACATGGGAACCAAATGTCCCAAATCGAAGACGGATAGGGCTCGGAGAAGAGCAACCATGGAAATAGCAGAGGCGAGTAGGATTGAACGAAGGAACACGCGCCTCGTTATGGACCCGTTAAGGATCTGGAATTTCAGGGTTTTTGAGTCCATGAAATTCGATCAAGTTCAGATCTTTTAGATGAAAGATTTTTTGTTTTTTTTGTTTGAGGAACAAAAAAAAATTGTAAGATTGTTTGTTGAGAGAGAAATTGGAAGCCAGAAAGGGAGAATGGGAGAGGGAATTAGCGAGTGCAAAACCTGGAGGAAGTGTGATTTCCACCCACGAGGACACCCATTGATTTTTGGAAGCTTAACCAGACTCGTTTTGGAGCCCTTTTCTGTGTTGGCTCGTACCAGCAGCAATCCCGACCCATCATGGGTGGGTTAAAACCCTTCATTGTGTTCCCCTAGTGTTACTTCATCCTCCAAATTCCGGCTTCAATATGGTTTAAATTTAGGAGCTTTTTGGTCTGTTAAGCCTAGGTAGATCTGAACCAGAATTTGGGGATGGAGGTTGAAGGAGAAGCAGGGGAAGCAAGTTTTTTAGCGAGTGTGGTGTGAAGCGTGGATCTTGCGGAACGGAGTAACATATAGGACGCTATATTACTTACTGAGGAGTACTAGGACTACTGACGCTGTTAGATAGCCAGCCAGCTAAGGTGAGATCTGTTACGTGATGCGACCTTTACGTGGCATTGCATCGAAGCTCCTGTCCCTGTCCCCTCTAAACTGAGAACAACAACGTCAATATTATTTTTTTAACAACGTCAATATTTATTACTCCCTCCCTTCCGTCTTTGTAGACTAAGGTTACGCACATTTTTTAGAAAATGATTAGTTATACTAATTATTTTTATGGTAAAATAAATTTTGTTGAATAAAATATTTTTATTAATTAGAGTAGTTAGTAGTAGTAGAGTAATAGTTAGGTAGGAAAACTAATTAATATTTAGTAGTTGAAATACAAATAAATAAGAGAATTTTTAGAAAACAAGTAATTAATACGTCTTGATATTCTAAAGTGACAAATAATTTGAGATAATGAAATATTCTAAATGTGACAAATAATATGAGACGGGGTAGTACGAGAGTGAAGAGTCAATGTGAGAAAGGAAAAAAAAAAGTAATATAAAAAAATTATTGACATATTTTGTTTACTGCACTTTATATATTACTATTAGGAAAAGTTCTTTCCACAACCCAATTATGTATTTGGTTTTATGGTGAAGAAAATTGATTTTAGATGAGTTGATTTTTGTTAAAAGTGAGTTAAATATAAAATTATCTATATTTGGATACATTCACGAAAAAAGTAAGTTGAACAACAAATTTGAGATCAATTGCACTTTTTCCCCCTAATTTATAGGATGAGTTGAACTTTTCACCCTAATCTATCAAAATAAGCACTTTCCACCCTGATTTAACATTAGTCGTCGCAACTTACCCTTTTAATATAATTTCAAAATTAAAAATAACAAAATAATATGTCAAAAGACTAAAATATCTAAACCTACAATTTTAACAATCGTATCGTCACTTTACTGATTCAGTACATTATTGGTTAAAATGCAATAGTGGTCACTTACTGATTAATGCATTGTCTTCTCAATCCATTTGATCTCAATCTTAATTTCCCATCTCCATTTTTCAACTCCTTGTCAAAATAAAACAATAATTTAAACATAAAAATAAGGCAAATTATAAGACAGAGTAAAATACAAACTTTTGTTTTGTTATTGGAATTTCAATATTCCTACCAGCATTACGTGGTTAAAAGAGATCGAAGAGTATATGTTTGATTCTTGGACGAATCAATGGTTATGCAAATAAATTTGTTTTAATAGAAGGCTTTGGTGGATTATAGTGATCAAACTCATTGACTAGTATTCTACCGAATATCTTGTGGTGTAAGTGGAAGCTTTTCTCAAAATTGTAAGCTAGGATAATTTAGTCTTTTCACACATTTTTCTGTTATTTTTAATTTTTAAATTACATTAAAGGGGTAAGTTGCAAAATTTAATGTTAAATCAGGGTGGATGAATCAATGGTTATGCAAATAAATTTGGAGGTATAAATTTGATTAAAGTGCATTTGACCTATAAATTAAGGGGTAAAGTGCATTTGACCTATAAATTTGATTAAAGTGCATTTGACCTATAAATTTGGGGGGTAAAGTGCATTTGACCCATAAATTTGATAATAAAAATCACGTTTGGAGGCAAAAACTTCGAATCCTAGCTTTAAGTTAAATTTACATCTCTAAAGTCACTTTAAGCTCTCCCAAAAGTGAATTCAATTATATATACTAATTTCGTATAGTGAAGCTCTATCCCAGGTACATTTCTCAACCTTTTTGTAAAATATAGCATTAATTATTTTAATCTTTGATTCACGTGATATTATGTTTATGATCATACATATTAATTTTTAAATAATATAACTATTACATTCATGATTATATATACTATCTAATAAAAAATAGTTTTACTGTGTTAAAATAAAATAAAATAATAAAAATATCAATTTTTATTTATATAACATTGAATTCAATAATGATATGTAATCAATATAAATAATTTATAATACTTTTAATCGTATTTTATCGTTACATAATAATATTCTTTTAAATATATTTATATTGTTCCAGTCAAAAAATATATATATTTATATTGTGACATGATGTTTTTATATAAATACATTTTCAAATATTTTTTAATATGATTAATAAAAGGATTAACTATGTTTTAGTCCTTATAAATATCAGTTTTTTAGTTTTAGTTCCTACAAAAAATTTTGTCAAATTTTCGTCTTTACTTGATTCCATGTACCAAATATAGTCCCTGTTGTTAAGCCTATAGGGTTAAATGTTGATGTTGATGTGGCTGATAGTGTGACCATATCAGCACATGCCCACATCATTAGTCACTCATTTATTAAACTAACTTATAATATATTGGTTAAAATCCCAAATCCCTAATTTCTTAGTCCCCTAATCCCTCTCTCAACTTATAACTCTACCCAAATCTCATTTCCATCTTTATCTTGTCCCAAATCCCTTAGTAGTGTCTCCCTAACTCAAAATTCTTCCTTCATGTCGCGTGTGCCTCATCCTTCACCTCTCTTCCTCCATTTATTTTCTCCCTATCATCTTTCTTCCTGCATTTCCTTTTTCCATTTATGCGCAAGTGGCGCCCCTTCCCCTGCGTTATGCTGCTTTGCACAAGTGGCACTCATGGTGGATGGCTCACCAATGGAGATGGGTCCTGTGAAATGTTTTCCCGATGCCCACGCATTTCTGTCTCACATCGCCAACTGAAACCACTATGAAGGGCGTTAGTGCTCCCAAACACTCCCCGTGGCTAATAGAACCACCTCTTTATGGTATAAAATGGAAGCTGGAACAAAGGCGAAGAAGAGGAAGCCCTCATTTCATGGAGACACGACAACGAAAATAGGGTGGAGGTGGCAAACGAAACTATCGTAGGGTGGAGGTGTGCAAAGCGGTGACGGATCTTAAGCCAAATCTGAGTCTTGCTGCAGGGCTTGCGGATTTTGAATCTCCACTTGTAAACCAAATGCTTGTTGTTGTCGTCTTCTATTTACTTAGGCTTCTTTCTATCTTGGCTGGGTAATTGGGGTTTCTAAGATGAGGTTTTAGGAGTGGTAGTCCCTATATATGTCTCTGAGCTAGGTAGCTCACCAATTGTCTTCACATGATTTCTAAGAGTTATTGTCAATTTTGAAAACCCTAACTATGTGAATTTGGAATGTGATGATGGTAAAGATCTCATCGGGAACACAAAGAGAATGGGAAAGTAGAGCAAATCCTCTCATTTTTCAATGCTTGGAGCTGTTTCCGTCGTGGGGTGCACCGAAGGAGGAAGGAGGTGTTGGAGGAGGAGAGGACGAGGGTATAAGACCTATCATGCAATTCAAAGAATTTTGTTTAATTTAACTTCAATTAGGGTTTTGTTTTAACTATATTAACAATAAAAATAATTTAAAATTTACAATAAGAAAATTAATTCACTTGCCATGTGATTAATTTTGTCCACATGGCATGTGCTGAGCTGGAAATCTGTCATCCACATCATTAGTTAACACCAACAAATTAAGAACAAAGACTAATTGTAGAAACGTAGAATTAAGTTAAGAAGAAAGTTAAATTTTATAAAAACTAACACCGAAAGTAAGGGTGGCAAAACGGGTTTGGCCCATCAGGTCGGCCCACCGGGCGCATAAAATGGCCCGGGTTGGGTTGGGGTTCATCAACCCACAAGCCCATTTAGCCCAACCCATTTAGCTCGCCAACCCTGCGGGCCACGAGCGGGCCGGGTTGGGCCAACCCATCGGGCCAATATATATATATATATAATTTTATATATTTTTCCCTATTTTTGAACAATTTTTTCTTTCTTTTTTTACATTTTCGGGCGGACTAGCCAACCTACCCACTATTGTGGTCCATTTTGGGCGGACTCTTGAGAGCCGGCCTGACAAGTTGGCCGGTTTTGGCCGATTTTAGTCTAAATTTTAGATTTTTATTTATTTTTGTTATTTTTATTTTTTGACGGGCCAGCCCAAGCCCGCCCAACCCGTAATAGATCGGGTCGGGCTCAACATCTCAACCCATAATCCCTTGGCGGGCCGGGTTGGGCTAGCCCGTTTTTACGCGGGCTCACAACGGGTCGGGCCGGGCGGCCCATTTTGCCATCCCTAACTGAAAGACCGAAATTTTATAGGAACTAAAAACATTTCTTACGTCCCATTTTGTTTGACGTTTTAGCATAATATTGTTTCAATTTGATTATCATTTTACAATTTTAATAAAGCAATACATTCTCCGTCTCATTATAAGTGTCATATTATGAAGTTTTACACATATTAAGGATAAACTATAAATAAATAAAAGAGTGTAACAACAAAATTATCCTTAATAACCATTTGGTATTAATAATTGTCATAAATGCATAGTAGAGTATAATGACTTGGGAGTAATGTACTTATTATTAATTTGAAGGTAAAACCGGAAAAAAGTAATTAATATTTTTTGGGACTTTTTTTTTTTACAAATGTGACACTTATAATAGGACGGAGGGAGTAATTATTATTTCTATTATACCCTTAACCATTATTAAAATATTTTTTGAACAATGTGTGTTTTTTTTAATTCTCATAATTAATATGAGAGATAAATGATACATTATGAAATTTTATCGTAATTTTTATGAAATATAAACTATTAATTACATTTTTTAATTCTTGTGTAAAACCTTAAATGTAAAACAAAAAAAAATGAGATAGAAGTACTTCTTCCGTCCTATTATAAGTGTCATATTTTTAGAAAAAAAATTAGTCCCAAAATAAGTGTCATGTTAAGTTTTAATGTAATATTAATTATTTTTTTATAATTTTATCCTCAAATTAATGTTAAGTACATTCTCAAGTAATTATATTCTAATATATATTTATGGCAATTATTAATCCTAATAATTAATAAGAATAATTTGATAAAATTATTATATTTTTTATTTATTTATAATTTCTATTTAATACGTTTGAAAATTCAAAATGTTACGTTTATAATGGGACAAAAGGTGTAATTATGTAACCCTTGGTAAAATGCATGTGAACTTGTTTATAAAGATACAAGTGTAATAACTCCCTCTAATAGCCGTGCAATCATACATAAAGTTCAGAAAGCAGATACCTGACAGACTGCCACGCTTCCTCTCCCATTGGCTCAGTCTGTCGGTGCATTGTACGCGGATGGCATTGGCAAAAAGCATTCAATGTTTCTAAGTTTTTCTGACAAAGATAAAATATTTATGTTTTAAATTTTTTTTATAACACTTTATATTTTAAATTTTAAAATATCTCCATCCTAATGTTTATATCTCCATACTAATGTTTCAAATTTATATTTTAAATTTTATGGAGATATAAACATATACTCTCTCCGTTATTTAATATAAAACCATTTTGACCATTTTACTCTTTTTAGAAAAGTGAGTTTTATTAGTTATTAGCATTAAATTTGTATAAAATGTGTGTTATTTTTTTAAATTACCTTTTTCATTTTCTAAAATTATTAAGAGATAGAATTAATACACCTTATTATAAGGGGTAAGTTTGTAAAAAAATAAGTAATGTACCGTAGTCTTTAAAAATAGTTTTATATTAAAGGATAATTTTTTTTTTTACAAAACGGTCCTATATTAAGTGACGGAAGAAGTAGTAAGTTTTTGTCATTTTAAAAGAAAACTCACGTATAGTTAAATAACTTCATGTATTGATTATTTTTTCTAATTATTCATGCAACATTATCTTTATTTTTTATTGCTAAGTCTGATGAACTACTTTATATCAATTAGTTTTTTAGTTTTTAATTTTGTTTTTATTCAAATATTATTCCTTTTGATATCTGGCCTCTGTCCGTTTACATGGAAAACCAATATTCGCTTGAATTTTTTATCTTATTGAAACATTCACATGCTGAATTTAAACTTATCTATTCATTTTAATTATTTTATATCAAATATAATAATTTTATGAAAACTTTGCGATCTCCGATTTCTCAACAGAATTAAATTTGAAATAACAATTAAAAAAGTTTCTAATTAGTTTTAATTTTCAAGTAGGGGTAATATAATTTAAAATTCGATCAAAAAACAAAAGTAAGTAAAATTAAACACAATGTATCAATCGTATTAGCAGTAAGACGAATATTTTAAGTTTTTTTTTCTCTTATAAAATTGGATAGAAAAATGACAAAACTTATATCTATTATGAAGACAAATGATTAAGTTTTTAGCGAACATGTTTTTTGGTAACTTTTTTTCAGCTCACCGTGTCAAGTACATAATGTTTTTTTAACCCCACCGTAATTAGGTTAAGTACGTAATTTTGAATTCAATTTTTAACCTCTGATTGTTTGAGAATGAAATGCGACGAGAGAGAAAGAAAGAAGAGAGAACAACAAGAGATTGAGAAATTTGTCTGATTGGAACAGCGAGAGGATGGGAAGAAAGGAAAAAAAATCTGGTGGGTCTCGCATCTTTTTTTTTCTCTCTGTGTAGGTGCAAAAAAAATGGTGTTGCAGCGCTTTTTCTAATTTTATTCATATTCTCTCCTTATATCTCAAATTATTTAAATTTTTAGTCAAGAATATTGATATCTTTTAAAAAATAATCAACACTTCTCTCTTCTCTTTTTGTCTTTTTTTTCTCTTATTCCAATCAATACCCCAAATCTACTATATTTCTCACATTTTTCTATCCTTTTATACTCTCTTTTCATATTTTTTCTCTTCACAATTTTTCTCGTGAATCATGACTGTTTTATGAATGTTTTGTGCATAAAAAGGTTGTTAAAAACTATGTAAAGATACTGTAGAAAATGAAATAAAAATAACATTTTAAATTAAAAATAATAATCTAAAGCAGGATTTTTCGATCTGATCGCAAAAAAAATTATCGGATTTGGTGTCTCTAATGATCCAAATCATCACATTGAATTACTGACTTAAAGTGCTTGATTTTGATTGTTTTAAAACGGTGTATATATATATACTCTGTCGAAAGACATGGAGTATATATACTATATTATAATTATTAATTAAAATTTTATTATATAATAATAGGTTAATAGTGCTTTTGGTCCTTATAATTTTAGCAAAATTCGGTTTTAGTTCCTGTAAAAAAATTTCTTAAATTTGTCCCTGTAATTTCAAATTCCGTTTTTTTTGTCCTTGGCGCCAAGTCTCTATCCAAAAAGCTGACGTGGCTAACGGAGTGCCACGTGGCCTTGCTAATGTGGCCTGACACGTGACACTCAGATGCCACGTCAACAGTGTCACATCATCATCCAATGGGGTGACTGCCACGTGGTACGGACGAAAAGAAAAACAAAAATTATTTACAGGGACCAAAAGCAAAAAGAAATATATTTACAGGGACTAAAAGCAAAAAAAAAAATATTTACAGGGACCATTGGATGATGATGTGGCACTGCTGACGTGACACTCTGTTAACCACATCATTTTTTTGGATGGAAACTTGACGTCAGGGACAAAAAAATGAAATTTGAAATTACAGGGACAAATTTTAAAAAAATACAGGGACTAAAACCGAATTTCGTTGAAATTACAGGACCAAAAACACTATTAACCCTATAATAATTTTATAAGGCTTAAATATGAAATTGGTCCCCCAAAAATTTACAAAATTTGTTTTTAGTCCCAAAAAAAATTTGAAGGTTTTTAGTCCCCCAAATTTGAAAATGGTTTTTCGTTGGTCCCTGTCGCTGATGCCGTTTTGTGGCGCGTATGTGGTGCTTATGTGACGGGGACTAAAAATAAACTTTTAGAATTTTGGGGGACTAAAAACAAACTTTTAAAAAATTTGAGGGACTAAAATCATCACGGCGTCAGAGTGAGGAACGGACAGAAAAATATTTTAAAATTTAGAGGACTAAAAATTTTCAATTTTTTTTTTATTGCGAATTTTTTGGGACGAATTTGATATTTATGCCATTTTATAATAATACATGTGCACACAAACACACGGTCCTTATTTTATTATTTTTTCAATTTCAAACAATCATTGTACTTTATACACTATTTTCTCCAGCTTACAACCACACTTTTGTGGACGAAAATTATAAAGTAATGTGGCCCGAATAAAGTGTAAGTTGAGCATATTCTCGGCTCGGAGGTCAGGGTGGTGTGGTTTAAGATAGGAATGGCAAAGTGGGTCAGCCTATCCCAACCTGTCCTTGGCCTGCCAAAAAAGGGGCGGGGTGGGCTGGTTTGCCATTGGATAGTGAGTTTAGAATGCGAACCCAGCCCACCCTGTGGCAAGTTAGCGGGTCGGTGGGTTGACCCGCCTAAGCCCACCCAAAATACAAAAAAAATTATAAAAATTAGTTAAAAAATTTAAAAAAATATATAGGCCCGATGAGCTGATGGTCCAAGCAGGGCGTGGTTATGTGGGTGGGCGGATTGAGTACCCAGCCCAACCCGCCCCCATTTTGGTGGGCCAAGCCCACTTTACCATCCCTAGTTTAAGAGGCTTGGAAAAGCTTTGACAAAAAAAAAGGCTTGGAAAAGCTTGAAAGGTCATTATCTTAACCCTGATTTCTTCAGAGGAGAGACTGGACCTTGGATACGACAGAAACACCAATCAAGAGGAGTGTGCAACGGTCTTCAGTCAGGGTCCCTGTTTATATCCCTTTTTTTATTTTCAGATCTACCCCTCCCTAATATCCCTTTTTTTTTAGAAATGATCATTGAACATAAAAAAGAGGGACACTATAAGGTGTCTTTTTAGTATTTTCGGCATTTATGAAATCTGTGTAAGTTATATAAGATTAAGGGGGCGTTTGTTATAGCTTTTTTTAGAATAAAATCACTTTTTTTATGTTAAAAATCATTTTTTTTAATTTTAACTGTGTTTGTTTCAGATTTTTTAGAAAATGATTTTAAAAAAAAATAATTTTTAAGGTAAAAATGAAAAGCTGAAAAAAGTACATTCTCATTCATAAGGGTTGAAAAATGATTTTTATAATCCTAAACAAACACAAATTAGCTTCTAATTTTTTTAAAATCTATAAAAAATAATCTTTAGATTATTTTAAAACATAATCACTTTTTTTTAAGCCGTAACAAACGGGCCCTAATTGTACCCAAAAAAAAGGTTATATAAGATTAAAAGTAAGTGAGAGATAAAGATTGAGTTATACACAATATTTTAAAAACTGAATCGGACATTGAACCGACGATACTTCTCATGGTTTAACCGTTTTAAACCACTCAAACCGCCAAAATAATTGGACTGTAGACAAGGTTGGTTCACGGTTCAACTGGCTAAACTGTCCGATTCGGTTTAGTTTTTAAAACATTGGTTATACAGTGTTTAAAATTAGATGTTCAAATAAAACAACTGTTTTTTTTTTTGCCAAAGTGGGACGTCTACTGTGGCAAAATCGACTTCTCACTATATATTTATTTAAAATATAGTAGGAAGTCGACATTGGCATAGTCAACTTTCCACTTTGTTTTTTAAAATAAAAAATAATTAAGGGTTAAAAAATTAATTAATTATGTTAATCTGGGTGTTAATTAGAGGGTAAAAAAGTTGATTATATTAATTAAAAATATTAAATACAAATTAATACTAAAAATACAATTTAAAACAAAAAATTAATCTCATAATTGGTGTCTAGTCCTATACCGTGGAGGTCTCTTATTACGCGTCGTAAGTTGATGGCGTCAACTTTGTTGTTCTTCATCAATAACTGGAGGCTCGTCATGCCGCATAGACTCATTTGCGGGGGCAGTGATGGTGAGGCTCTTAATTACCCATGATGTTAAAGAACTAGAATAACCCTGATGGTGAAACGATGGCTAGCGAAATGGGGTATATGGCTAGCGAAATGGAGGAAAATGGTATATGTATTTGGGTAGAAATAATCAAAATAATAAGCAGCCAGTTCTAGCGTTCAACAGTATGCACAAAACAGATTGGTCAACAATTTCGCATCGCTGGGTGCGAGAGAGTGTCGACGATGTCGTAATATTCATAAGCCTCTGGTTGGGATGGTGTGAAGTCAAATGACTGTGCTGGTATGAAATGAAAAGAATGGCGAGACGATTGAATGTCTTCTGTTTGCACAGTCTGGGCAACCGAGGGTGGATTGTCGAGGTGTCCCACAGCGTGAACACCATTGTGTAGGCACTTCTTGTTGTGGTGCAGGTGATGTGTGTCTAACATCTAGGTCACATTTACCCCGCAGGTTGTGCAATTGTTGCTCCATAGACATGCAGGGTCTTGAATTTGGAAAAACCATGTCATATATTCATGGCCTAGCAAAACTACATTCTCGCCCTAAAAATGCTTGGTCCCTAAGACTTGACCTCGGTGATCCCTCCAAATTGAGATTCACTATGTGTGCCTCACGACCCAATCCCAGTAATGGTTCCGCATCCCAAGAACATGGAAATGATCCAGGTTTATTTGTGGTCCCAATATTTCTTGATGTAGCTCAAATTGCAGCTTCAACCTTTCCATTTGATGTCACTTGATTATCGAGAAGCAGATCAAAACGGAACAAAACATTCCAAGCTTCTTCATTCCTAAATGCACGCTTGATAGGTCGTTCTGAAGACCTACGTATGCCATCCACACAAACTGCTCAAATAAGACACGTCTTGGGATTATTAACCCATTTGACTCGGGTACCGCATGAAGGTGGGCTCAGATCTGATTAGATGTTGGGTTCTACAAATAAAAGTTCAAGCAATTAGTGAAAAACGAGTTGAAAAACTAGTACAGTAATCGAAATTTAACATAGATTTGATTTTCACTTACAAAATTCTCTATGTGTTTACAAAGTTAAGTGTTATTTTTGCAGCAATGGCTAGGCATCCATGAACCCATTTGCACCACCACCAACCTCCCTACACCAACCCCAGGCTCCTCCATTATACATGTAAGCCTATCGTGACAACCCCTTCATCAACCTCCACTGACAACCTCCGCTCACAGATGTGATGTCATTGCATTACGAGGCCCCCTACCTCAATTTCCTCCTCCTCTCGAGATCACCCAACAGAACCCTCATTTGTATCACCGCAAGTCCAAGTGTGACCCCTACACTCTCCATTTTTGCCACTGTTGGCCACATACATCCCCATCTCGCACCCAAAAAAGGTGAAAGCAAATGTCAAAAGAATGAAACACAAAGAATAGTAGCAGGTGGGCATAGTGTGGGAGAGAAAGAGGGATGGCCATGGAGCATTGTTTTGAGATGCCCACGTGCACTACCAAAGCAATGAGTGGCTCTCTGTCATGCCCAAATCTCTTGCTGCCCATGCACTTTCGTAGCCACACATCTGTGCCACTCATAGACGTTCTTTGATCATCACAACTCACTCGTACCTCCAACAACTTGATCCATCGTCACTCGAACCATCCGCATCACTGCTAGTTCGGTTGCAACCCAATGACGTTGCCCCAAATTGATTGGATGTGATTTTTAGGTTTTAGGCTTCTCAAGTTTTTTATTTTAAACTTTTGCCATATCACAAAAACTATGGTGCCATTGGTGATTGCGAAATCATACTTCAGGTGCCACATAAGCTTAACATTGTTGAAAATCAGAGGAATAACTTAATTGCAAAAGGAGAAAAACCAAAATTCTAAGCCGTGTTTGATTTGTGTTTTTAAAAACAGTTTTCAGTATTTAAAAATTAAAAAACCTGTTTGATTACCATTTTTCTCAAATTTGTTTTCAAAAACTGTTTTCAGTTTTACTGTTTTTAAATCTAAAAAAGCAAAACCACTTTTGGCTGTTTCTGTTTTCTATTTGCAGTTTTTCATTCTAAAAAGTGATAAAAAAAACACGAAAAACTGTGCAGTTTTCATTAATGGCAGTGTTGTAATTACATGAAAATATATGATTAGAAGAAACACTGCTGCATAGTGCAGACTATCGTTGTACTTGCGTGACAGAAAATATGAATTATAAACCAAAATATAACATACAAAAAAATATTAATGTATAAACCAAAATATGTTTTTTTTTCTGAATAAACCAAAATATGTTATAAGTTAATTTTACGATTAAAATATTATAATTTATATTAATAATTCTAACTTTGACGTTGGTACAAAAATCCAAAAATAATTAATTTTAATACAAAAACTATTTTGAAGTATCCTTATTATTTACCAACGAGGAAAAATTAATGCAAATAAATCACAAAACTAAAATAAAATAACTCAGATTTTTCTTCTTTTTTTTCAAAATATGTTTTTAAAATAATTTTACCAAACAGATTTTTTAATTTTCTTATCTCCAAAACTGTTTTTGAATTCATATAACCAAACAAGTTTTTTTTGTTTTATTTTAGAAAATAGTTTTTCAAAATCATTTCATAAAACAATTTTTAAAAACAGAAAAGTAAAAACAGAATCAAACAGGGCCTAAGTAGTTGATTTTCTCATTCTCGATTGACAATTTTGCACTTACTCTCAAAACAATGCTTGGTCGTTCGAATCCTTAATTTTGCTTATGACAAAACTTTTGTCAATTTCCTTAGATCTAGTACATCTGTTTCCTACTAAAAAAAATATACTAAAACTGTCATAAAATGACTCAAAAGGTGTATAGTGATTGCATATATTTACCAAAAAAAACTGTTTTTATAAGAGGAACATAACAAAATGGACTTAGGATAGTCGACATAAGTTTTGTCACTTTGCTTATATGATCTAATGCTTTACTTTCATTTTTCCTTCCCATTTGCGTCATTGGATATATTCATCACATTTTGGGACATGTTCCGCTAAGCAGGCAAAGCTTCACATGTGAATCAATTTAAAATATTAGCCTTAACAATGACGACATAACAGCACAGCAACAGCTTATGCAATACACGTTGCTTACTATACAAGTAACAACCACAAAACTAAATGCCAACACAATAAATAATGGCGTGTATGTATGCACTTCAAAAGTTCCGATCTCCAAGGACCAATTTCACATTATTCCTGTAATCACTAATCAGATATCCTAATAACTGCCGTTTTGTAATTACAGGAGGTGGTTGGAGAGAACTCTCCCTCTCATCCTCACAGTTCTATCAATGGCCTGCTCATCCGTTAATAACTGAATATACAATAGACCAGCTGGTTCATCTTTACTTGAACCAAGATGTGAAAACTAGGAAACCAACCGGATAAAAGATAAACAAACCATATAAAAAAATTGCTTAAAATTCTCTTTAGATTAAGATTTAGTCATTGTTTGTAGCTTGAATTGCTGATCTTGCTTGAAAGTGAAGGCTTCTCCTTGAGACTGGTAGCTAACAAGGTTTCTGAATTGCTTGGCTGGCTCTCGGCAATGCCAGGTCTCATCCAGATTTTGATGTGGCCCTCCCGGCAGGCAGTAAGCACAGATTCCTGGGTAAATATCACGCCAGAAAGTGGCTCGGTATGCACACGGTGGGCAACCAGCGGAGAGATTTTTGGAACATCCTTCATACTAGGAGCAGGTTGTAAGGTACCCAATGGGACAGCACTGTCCCAATGGGATGATTGGCTTCCAGTACTGTAAGTGGGGGATCCACCAGGTGGACATCGCCTCAAGGGCACTACAATCTCGTCCATTTCCAGGTCCCATAGAAGCAATTGTGTATCCTGACCACCAAAACATCTTAGTTCCAAAATTCGTGCAAAAATAAGATCTTTGGTAATGCAATATACATATTCATAGACAAAAAGTTGGGAAATTTCAGAGGAAAGCCGGTTTTAAAATTTATAACGATTCACAACATATATCCTCCCCATACAATAACAGACACTGGCAACTGATTAAACCATATTTCTTTTTAACTCCACGGCCTAAAATTCTAAATGAAGCCAGACAGTTTAGCCTATTTTCTACTTTAATAACTTTTAAGAATGATTAACATGAGGCTTAATATCTAATCCCTTATTCAATTTTTATGTACACTACTATATATAAAATTCTTAATTTAAAGACGAAAATTTTACCCCCTCATTGTCTTCCGAATCCTACATTCAAAGTTGCCCTAAGGAATTAAAATTGCCTAACATCATCACATGAAACCTGAAAGGTGCTAAACCTTTGTATCCAATCATTATGTCTGTAAAAAATCTATAGAATCTTCCTAATCAAATAATATTTACTTCAGCTTTCATGGTATGGTAACTTTGACTAACCACTTGGTTGATATGTCAGTTTCTCGGAAACCAGTCAAAGACCCAACATTCAGAAACCATGACTTAATCTGAATATTTCCCACTGTACCACTCTATCAACACATTCAAAACTAATACCATCTAGTAATCAGTCAATTTCTAAGCAAACAGATACAGTAATTTTATTTTCATAACTAACACAGGCCAGCAACGAAAAATCGTTTGTAAAATTTTAAGCAGAGAGCCAAAGCTACACAAAGAAGCAGGAAATTTATATTGAAAACATTTTTTCTGGGTACCTGACCAACAGAACCAAATCGATACATAATTGTCTCTCCATTATCATTTGCATTTGGTGATGACCAATATGAATCAAAAGCCACTCCACTGACCTGATCAAAGCATTTGACATAAACTAAATCAACACTATGGCAGGAAAACTTGCCGACCCAAAATTACCAATCAACTTACCCATGAGTTATGTCCCTCACCCCATGCCACAACTTTGCGATCTTCCATGCTCCAAACTTGAACTAAATCATCTTCCCCTCCCGTCAAAATATATTTTCCATCCATGCTGTTAAAGCAGAGTTTTCATGATGGTGTTGTTTTCACGAAGTATGAATAAAATACTTAAAAATTTAAAAAGAAAATAATTGCAAGTTAGAGTAAGATAAGTATTATTATTATACAAGCTCTAGAGTGAGGAAATAGGAAAAAAAATTCAAACATGCCAGTTTCTCTAATTAATTGACTAAAATCATACATATCTCACCTCCAAGCACAACATAATAAAGCACCATAATAACTTTTCCCGCCACATATAAGTTGTTCTTTTGCGTAATCAAACACTCGCAAGTAACCTGGATGCAGTAAGTAAAATACGTCTGCGATCTTTTTTTTGCAGAGAAATGAAATAAGTAAAAATAACACACAATGACAATGGCATTGTATTAAAAAGGGTACCATCTCGTCCAACAGTGGCTAAGTATGCCCCATCGGCTGAGAAAGAAAGACTGTTAATTGAACCCTGGCATATATGCCATCTGGCTATTGGATTACTCTGCAAAAGTCATTTTTTTTAAAAAAAAAAATGACAGATATAATAACACAAAAATGTCAATTTTCTATATTTAGATATAATAACACAAATACTCCAAAAGTGCATACTCTACAGTTCATTTAAACAAATTATGCCTTAAATGCGTTAATTGCACAATCAATCAAATGTTCAGTGAGAAAGCTGCAACATTCAAGAAGAACTAGGCAATCATTACTAATAAAGCAGAATTTAACTACAGTAAGATAAAAATAGACAGGGCAAAAAAATAAATAAAATACAAGTAGCATATCCAAATTTCATCAAGAAGCCAAAAGGACATCAAACTCAATACCTTACTATAACGGGCATGCGCAACAGAAAACTGAGTTTGATCTTTGATGACTGGGAATGAAGAATCACCAGCACCATCTTTATTCTGAAAATAAGAAAGAAAAGATAAATATCTGCTCAATTCACCATAAGAAATATCATTATAAATGAACCATTAAGTTAGCTTCTCTCTCGAAAATTGAGTCTTGCCTTTTCATATACGTACAAATTCCCATCAGCATGAGCAACAACAAAAGCACCATCACCTCCAGGCACCCAAGAAATACAAGTACAACGACTGTTTAAATCAAAATGCATCAATTCAAGATAGATTCCAATTAGTAATTTTGAAGTAATAACATTCCAATACATTGAAGTTCTACAAGATAACCTGCTGAATTTTATTAACAAGTAACAATTTAGCGAAATGGCCTCTAACTATTCTACCACTCAATCCCAATAATTTTAACCACTCAAACCACATGTCAATATTCACATTACTCAGTAAGAGTAATGCACTCGAGATAAAATCAGATGTATTCTTGTATGCAAATTTAACTAAATTTTCCATTAGCTGGAAACATCAAGTGATCATGTTTGGCTCGATTCCGCGCTTTTATCTAGCCTAACTAGCTGCTGTATTTGATTGGCACCCCTATCCATAGGAAATCACATGATTTAAAAAACTAAATCCTCAGCAAGCATAACCATTTTCACCAAAATGCTAATATAAAATCAATGTTAATATTTAAATTACTTTCTAAAGGAAATCTGGAAGAAGAAAAAAAGAGATGAACATGATTAAATATTGGAATTCCTAAAATTTTACAATGGGCACCAAATCATAGTTAGAAGATTTTGAAGGTTATTCAACCACTATGGATTTCAATTTAAACATCAAGGAATGGTACATATACATCTACGATGCTACCATTTAACAATGTATTTCCACCCACATTGAATGACAAGGATAGCAAAATCATGGTTATATTCAAATCTTCATTCATATAACAGAGAGATCACCATCAAGGTAAGTATCTCTATGTTAGAATATAGGAAAGTATCTAAGAATATCATGATATTATCCTAGTTTATCTCGTAAGATTAGTTTATAATCTTAGAATATCTTAGATTATCTTTTAGGATTAGTTTCTATATTATTTAAGTCATTATCATGATTTATTTCCTAGTTTTCCTATTTAATTAGGATAGAGGTTTTGTATCCCTAATAAATAGGGATTAGTGTTCAGTCTTTCGTATCAAGGTATTATCAACATATCATCAACTTATTGTCAATGATATAGCATCATTATTCTTTCTATTCTCATTATTTTATCTAAATCCCCATAACTTCAACATGGTATCAGAGCGGTACCATCCTCCGTGACATGTCCCGTCACTATTCCGCTGCCGAGTTCCCAAAAGTTTGGGAATGTAATAACAATTTTATTCAAAATTCATTGTGACTCTGCTCATCGCTTTCTGACGCCGTTTTCACTCGTGCATGTCACCGCAACAGCCTGGCTCTAGATTTGACCTTGTTTTCGTGTTTCGGAATACGGTGACACAATTTTCTGTTCAACACAACCCTATTTTCTCTCTCCTCTACCAGGATCTGTCCTCGTTTGATTCTGTTGTGACTTCGAAACATGACTTCTTGTTGTTACAAGCGCGATTTTGTGCTCCTTTTGTTGCCGCGACTTTGCCTTCTGCACATTTTCTGGGCATTGTGCGTTTCTGCTTGTTTTGTTGCTCTCTATTGAGGTCCACACACCTTCGTTCGTAGCGTCATCGGTGCCATTTGACACATCAGAGTCTCTTGGTTTGTTTAGGACTCCTTCCAACTTGTGGGTCTCACTTTTGAGGGTTTCTTTTCTATTGTTTGTTGCCCCTGATCAATGCTTTTCAGTCGTGTCTTGTTCGTCTGCGTTACTGTTTACGCGTTTTTGCATCTGTTCAATGCTCGTTTGCGAGTTCGTCACACAAATTGTGTTTTCTTTTGTCTGCGTGTTTTTTGCGTCGTCTTCTACCTGCTCTGGCCTCAGTTTTTTCCCAGATGCATTGGCCCTGTCTTCGTCCCGGATGCACTGGCCCTGTCTTCGTCCCAAGTGCACTGGCCTCGTGTCTATCCCAGAAGCAGTTGTCAAACGTAGTTTCAAGTTTAAATATTTTGGGAATATTATTGGTTTAAAGCTTCCAAATGTTGTTTTGAGAAGGTCGAACCTTGCTTTACTTCATTGCTTGCCAAGGAATTTCTTGTAGGCTGATGATTATTCCAGCTATCTGGCCAAGCTATCTCTGTAGCAATTCTCTCCGGCTTCTCCAGTATCCCTGAGTTGTCTTCCCAATCATTGTTTTGGTGGAGCTAAATTTTTTTGTTTTGTATTTATTTTTATTTCATGGAAAATGCGTTATTTTCTTGTAACAAGCTTAAAGCTTAGTAAGCTTTAGCTTGAGGGGGAGTGTTAGAATATATGAAAGTATCTAAGAATATCATGATATTATCCTAGTTTATCTCGTAAGATTAGTTTATAATCTTAGAATATCTTAGATTATCTTCTAGGATTAGTTTCTATATTATTTAGTTATTATCATGATTTGTTTCCTAGTTTCCCTATTTAATTGGGATAGAGGTTTTGTATCCCTATAAATAAGGATTAGTGTTCAGTCTTTTGTATCAAGGTATTATCAAGATATCATCAACTTATTGTCAATGATATTGCATCTTTATTCTTTCTATTCTCATTATTTTATCTAAATCCCCATAACTTCAACGCTCCAAAACATTCAAAGTAAAATGTCAATTCACATCTCTTCAAGTTTTCACAAAGTGATATAATATCCTCCTTAGCTTTCAGGATACTACTCTCATAGAACCTTTGGGAAACAAAAGGATTGGAAGAAATTTAAAAGAGAAAACATTCCACTACCATCACAACCAACTATTTACTCTTTAAATGGGCTCGATTATGGAGAACTAGCATAGATAGCTTATAATGAGCATATATACACAGGTCATAGGTTAATTGGAAATTGCATCGTTAACAGCCGTTATGAGAAGAATCAATAAATAACCAATTTATTTTGATTGTGGAGTGACAGTCAAGGCACATAAATCATCAAATCTGAGCATAATATTAAGTATATTTGTCCTAATAATCTACGCTAAAAAACTGACACTACACACACAATCAACAAACAGAATCTGAAGAAAAGAATGTTTGTTGCCAAATGTGATAAAATCCACATTTGAGAATGAATCCCCCCGGCAGCTCTGTGTGTGTATGTCAACACCCATAACAATCAGTATTTCTTGCACAACGAAAAAGAAACCCCCTCTTCCGCAAATTAGGTCATGCAACAATTTTGAGAAAACTAACGCTCGTCACTCGTAGTTGAAACATCAAAAGGGATTGGATCATCGAATCTTGCCTGTTATTGACAGAACCATCTTTGTTGTAATGCTGGGCCCCAACAAGCTTTTTACCGACATCCTGTAATTGCTGTCTCAGTGACACTGAGTAGACTACAATAATACACACAGGAACAATAAATTCAAAAAGCTTAAATTTTCCTTTTGAAAAGAAAATTTAAATGTTAGTGAACACTTCTTTACCATCACCAGAGCTCAAGCCAATGAGCAAATCATGGCCATCCTTAGTATCCTGATCAAATGCGTGGCACACGGGATTCGAATTACTGAAGTGAATAGACTTTATGGGGTCCTACACACAACAAGAAGCCTCTCATGAAGCGAACCCAAAATACTTAGAATGCATCAAAACTCAATGAGTATACCTTGTCTTGAGAATTCAAATCACTTATGAAAATCGCATCCCCAACATTGAAGATCAAGTAAGTTCCTTTCCCGTCAAAATTTGGATTCGCCATTGAATTACTAGAACTCGAGGCACCGAGTGAACCGATCCTAGTGGTTCCTCCATTGCTTTTGCTGCTACCATTTCCTCCAACAAAACTAAGTGCCCGGCTTCCATTGCTTCCTCCCAACAACCTAGCCGCTGCCGACCGTACCCCACTGCTGGCACTGAAAGTTGATGATGATGCGGTTGGAGTTGAAGGCGCTGGCTTGTCCTTGAGATGTGCCAGGGTTACCTAGTCATTCAATCAAACCAACAATGTGGTCATGTACTAAGATAAGTTCCATTTTGACTTCACAAATAGTAACAGAAGAAAAAGCATTATAGAATTCGTCCCGGACAACAAGACAAGCCTTCCCCGAAATCAATTCTACAAAATAATTATAACACAATAAAATCACAACGGATGGAACTCAATGCAGAAAGTGAACAACTAATCCCAAAATGTCAAAATCCCCCAAATTTGAAACTAGAAGAGACAAATCAGAATCTTAAAGATTAGTCAAAATAAAAAACAATTGCGGTATATCACAAGTGAAACCCTAGGAATCAATCCAAACATCAAGGAAGACGATGCAACAATACAATACAGAGAGCACAAAAGCATTGGAAATAAGGAATATCGAAAGGAAAAGGCATGAAGAAAAGTTGAGAGAGAGAGAGAGAGGTTTAAAGAGAACCTGAGAAACGGTTTTTCCATGAGCGTAATGAAGGAGACCGGAAGGGTGAGTTTTCTCGTATTGAAGCTTATATCTACCTTCGGGAGTTTTGAAATAGGTCTTCAGGCCCGGTGACTGTGTCGCACCCGATGAAGACGACGGGGACATCATGCCGTTCGCTGTGTTCATCATCCTGAACCTTTTATCTACGCACGATCATCAATCACCATTCACCATCACAATTCAGTCTCTCACTTTGCTAGGGTTTCAGACCTCCAACAATGTCTTCGCTTCTTCTCTTCCACTGCAGATCAAAGGGGGGAAAAAATAAAAAAGGAAAAAAAAATTAAGAGGGTTTGCGGCTATTTAGATATATAGTTGTATACGCTGGCAATGGCATTAGAAACAAATTCCAATTGCCAAGCGTGGTTGTTTTGTTATTCCGAAAACGGCACCTCGGTCAACGAAATGGACGGCCACGATTGCAGTTACAAATTAGTTACTTTTTTCTCGTCTTATCTTTTCTTATATCATCATCATCTGTTTTATTAAAACTCAATCAACTCCTCAACGGAAGCGGATACCAGATAGGTTCGATGCGCCAACAAAACAACTGCAAGCAAGCTAGAAACAAACAAGGCACAAACGGATCAATAACACTACCACAACAAGTCCATAACCGTTCAGTGTTGCGCACATTCGCTTTCAGTGCTTTGTTGTGTGTGCCGACTGCTGTGCCATTCCATTCGCCCAAGCCCATTTTCTAGTTTTTGGCGATTATTAGGTGCAAGGCTACGAATTCTGTGGCCATATCCATAAACAGAACTGGACATCAAAGGCCCAGAGAAACCAGTAATTAGACTCCGGTAGGCCCACTACACTACACTGCAATCCATCCATTCATATTACTAATAACTACTTACTAGTTACTAGCCATGTGTAATAAGCTCCATTTAAATGGATCGGTTCGGCTGATACCCGAGTTTGATTTCGGGTGATGGAATAATCTGTGGTTGGACTTTACTTTCCTCTCGGCCGAACACATATTAGTCCAGGGGCCTCTTTCCTTTTGAGATAATGCTGGTTAAAAAAAGCCATGTGTAATGAATTCGTGAAAAAACAATGAAACCGCTATTCAGTATTCACATGAGATGGGTGGACACCATACTAGGTAATTATGTCGATTTTCATGAGTCAGATTAAGATTGAGTATGGGTACTCAGAAAAATATATGGAAATGGATACTATAGTCCCCATCATCTCATCCATACTTGCTTACACACATCTATTATAATCACACATATATACTATAGTTACTGTTTATTGATTTTAAAGATTGTTAACATTATAATATCATTCATGTTTTATTAGTTTCTAAAAAATATATTAGAACTTGTCAAAAAAAATTAGAAGAGATCAAATGTAAATTAACTAAAATACAGGTAGTAAACCCCAAGGGGTTGGTATAGTGGAGTATGACATGGTTTCGTATCTCACAGGTTGCAAATTTGGATACAAATACGAGTACTAAGTGAACGGTGGTAGATCCAAAAAATTTCTTTATTGGGGCAAGAGTATAGTCTATAATATTTTCACGAATGAAAAATATTATAAACTTTTTCAAAATACATAATCTCATGACAAAAAAAAAATCCAGAATATCTAAGCTTCTACAAATTAAAATTGTCTTTTACGCATTTTCATATTTTAAAAATATTATATAATTATTTCATTATCAATACTATTAAAAATATATCTCGTTATGTGTGTAACCAAACAATTATTTAACCATTCAGCTCTCATACGCTTCTCATTGGTCCCATATTTTTGCCTCTTGGTCTTGATAAAAAATTACCAAGACAATCATCTTAGTTTTTTGAATCTTTTTATCTCTTTCTCTCCCTGTTTGATACAATGTTTTCTTCTTGAAATCTGATGTTTTTTGTGTCACTGTTTGTATTTAGTATTAGAGAAGCAGTAAAAATTAGAGGGATAAAGAGGTAAAATTAGTACCAATTTATTTTTTTGTCTTTTATAATTTTCTACATTCATTTAAAAAAATATATATTTGGGAGCAATACCTTTTTTTTATGAGGGCAAAAAACAATCATTAAAGATATTCAAGTATAAAAAAATTTACTTTGTCTGGTCAATTGCCGCCAATCCACTATGAGTGGATCTGCCACCGTAAGTGAACATGAAATAAATATTTAATTCTTAACCTATGAAAAACAGAACTTATGAATTTATAAATATCTATTAAAAAACTGAATAAAAGAGCTTATGAAAAAAGCGTGATACAAAGGTTAATTTTAAATTATGCAAAAAATATTATTTAAAAAATTTATAATTATTATAAATTATTTTTAACTTTTTTCTTTTAAGTGTTTGTGAAATATTTATCCAAAATGATAAATTTTAATAAATTAGATTTGAACAATGCAATTGGTGTTTAGGAAATATCAACATATTTTCTTCAAAATTAAAAGTTAATATACCCAATTTAATCTCAATTGCTAGTATGGTCTTGAGATTCTATTATGAAACTGCTAAATGTATCATGTCGTAAAAAAAATATAGTATTTTTTTAATGTATTGTATCATACATTTTTTTTGAGAGTATGTATTGTATCATACATGTTACTAGTAAATAAAATATTTATTTAAATTTAAATATTAGTCGGCTAACAGTTAGATCGTATTACGTGCCGAGAGGAGAATCGAAGGATATAAGAATCGAGGGAGCAAAAAAGGTTATAAAGAATCGCTTCAATATAAATCCTTACTCGTAAGTTCGTAAATGAGTAATGTGCTCTAACTTGATCACAAAACACGTCAAGGATAGTATTTTGGCGTTGACCCGCGTTGACCCAGTTCTCTGCGTAGGGTTTGCACAGCGTCGCGTGCGTTGCCGTCATCTTTGCCAACCAGCATGGCCGGCGGACTTCCGGCGTGAGCTCCGGCGTGCCTCCGCCCTCCCTTTACTCCCTCGTCCTCGGCGCACTACCTTTCCGGTTCGGCGCACTGTTCACTGACCGCTATAACCGCTCCTCTGTCAGGGTTTGCGATGGCGTTGTCTGCTTCGTAAACGCGTTTGTCTTTGCTTGATCACCATGGCAGGCCTTCCCGTCTGCACTTGGCCTTGCTTTGGGCCTCTCTCCCCCTCTCCTGGCACGGCGCTTCATCAGCCTGGTCCGGCGCATCACTCTTTGCTCCTTGAAGCCTTAACCCGGCGTGCGGCTGCATGGCTTCCATGGCTTCCAAGCCTATCGTCAGGGCCTGCGTTGGCTCCCCCAACCACCACCCCCAAACAAGCGGTGCTCTTCCAATGGCAATGGTGGCGCCCCGTGACGGCGGCGCTCCTCCACGGCCGCCTCTCCGGCTCGGAAGTCATTCGCGCAGTTCTTCATAACTCGTGCCCCATCCCTCGAGCCGATTCTGAAACCTGTTGGAAAGGAGATGATCTCTCCATCACGATCTCGCAAGATGAATACTTAGCTGGGGTGGAGAGCTGCAAGAATGTCCTTCTTGGTCGCTTGACTATGTCCAAAGGATCGGCGCCTTTGCGCTTTGAGGAGCTGAGATCACGCATTGCAAACCAATGGAGAACCACTTCAGATTGGTCTCTAATTTCTCTAGGCAAAGGTTACTATGAGTTCTCGTTCTCTTCTTTGGAAGACATGAGAACTGTGAGATCGATTGGATCATGGAATTTGCAGCCTGGTGTGCTGCGGCTCTTTGCGTGGGTTCCTGATTTTAACCCGAAACTTATTAGGCAATCAAGTGTGCAGACTTGGGTCCGTTTATATGATCTTTCCAGGGAATATTGGAGACCTAAGATTCTCTTTGAGATCGCAGCCGCTATAGGTGTCCCTTTGGCAATCGATGATGCTACTATGAAGAGGTCAATGGGGCACTTTGCTAGGGTCCTTGTTGATTTGGACCTCAACTCATCTATGCAGGAGCGCCTCTTGGTGGAACGTCAAGATTATGCTTTTCATGTGAGGGTTGAATATGAGAGGATTCCTCCTTTTTGTGTTTCTTGCCAAGTAATCGGTCACAATCTTGAAAATTGCAAGCATTTGATGCTTAATAAACCAAGGGATGCCAAGGCCCAACCTAAGAAAAACTTTGCCAAAGTTGCTCCTAGGCAGGTGGAAGATAGAGTCCCTACTGAGGAGAATCATGCAGATAACAATAGCTTGAACAAGGATAAGGAAGCAGCCATGCCAACCCCAGCAGCTAACGATGTCTCCAAGGATGCTCCGCAGGTGATCTCTATTCACCGTGTGGTGGATCCTAATGCTTTCAAAGGAGTCAATAACGTTCCTTGGGTTGATCACAACAAGAATCCACTAATGGGCTACCTTGATGACAGCGGCATAGTTCATAACCAGGTAATAAATGATGATAATATACTTGTGTTTTCTGATAATGTTGCAGGTCCTATTATGTAGAATCCACAGAATGAATCAGCTGACTCCTCGACAGGGAAGGCTCAGGATGAATCAGCTGATATAGGTTTAATGGTTGCTAATTCTTTTCAATCCATTGAAGACACGGTGTCTGGAAATCGCATTGAGACTCCCCTGGTTCATTGTAATGAAGTTGTGGTGAAAGACATGCAGATAGCTAGCCGGTTGTGGTCTGAATCTGTTTCAGATACTTCTGATAATGAGGAAGAAGTCGTCGCTGACAGCTTTGATAATGAGCATATGCCTGATGCTTCCAAGTATTTGGCGGATTCAGGGAAAACGCAGCAAGAAATAGAAGCTGAAGCAACCTTCACGGAAGTGCTCAGCAAATCACAGCGTAAAAAAATGAAAAAAAAGCAGCTTCAGATTCAGAGAAGTGCTGGTTACAGAACCCGCTCTAAGGGTGGTCCCAACCCACCCGCAAATAAATGTTGAAGATGTTGTACTGGAACGTCAGGGGTATAGGCAATCCGGACACCAGATTGGCCTTGAAGAATTTGTGTAGAATGAACAAACCTGACGTTTTGATTATTGCTGAACCATGGATTTCCATACATCAGGTTCCAGCTGGGTATTTTAACTCCTTAAGCATGAAGTTATTTGCTGAAAATGATAGAGGTAATTTAGCTCCTAATCTTTGGTGTTTCTGTTTGGAAAATTACTCTCATGTTATTGTAAAAAAAGCCAGGCAACATGTCTGTTTTTCCCTTAATTATACCGGCAGGAATTTTTTTGCTGCTGCTGTGTATGCCTCCACGTCTTATATCTTGAGAAGACAGCTTTGGGCTGAGCTGCATGAAGTTCAGGTTATTAATACTAGGCCTTGGTGTTTTATTGGGGATTTTAATGCTGTTTTGGGGTCTCATGAGTATTATGGCAGAGGTATGTCTTCTCATCTTTCTTGTGATGAATTTAGAGATTGGGCTGATTCAGATCAATTAATTCATATGACTACTAGGGGTTCTCAATTTACTTGGTCTAATGGTAGGTTGGGTAGTTTCTATGTTGCTAAGCGGCTGGATAGATCTTTTTGTAACAATGCTTGGGTGGATTCTTGGGGTAGTGTTGATTGTTGCACTCTTACTAGGGATAAATCTGATCATTTCCCTATTCTTCTTACTATGAAGAAGTCGGATAGAAATTTTGCTTCCCCTTTCAAATTTTTACAAATGTGGTCTCGACATCCGAATTGTATAAATGTCATTAAAGATGCTTGGAATTCTGAGATGCTTGGCTGTCCTATGTTTGTTCTTTCTCAGAAATTGAAAATTTTGAAGTCCAATCTTAAGGTCTGGAATAAAGAGGTTTTTGGCAATGTTCATGTTAATGTCACTAATGCTATGTCTGAGTTAGATATGGTTCAAACCAATATTAGCAATACAGGTGGCTCTGAGGACTTATTTCTCCAAGAGAAGGCTGCTCAATTTAAATTACAGGAGGCTTTGAATTATGAAGAAGACTTTTGGCGGGAAAAGGCACGCTTAAATTGGCACTTGCATGGTGATAGGAACACGGCATTCTTCCATAGAATGGCCAAAATTAAAAGTGTTACCAATCAAATTTCTGCTATTAAAAATGGTGATGTTCTTCTCACTGATCCTTCTGACATTGAAGCACATATTGTTAATTATTATAGTAATTTGTTTGCCTCTGGGAACTCTTGTCAGCACAATGATTTAATTGATAGTGTTATTCCTCACTCTGTGACTGATGATGATAATAATATGCTCACCAGAATGCCTTCTTTAGAGGAAGTGAAGCAGGCTGTTCATTCTTTGAGCGGGGATAGCGCTCCGGGTCCTGATGGGTTTGGTGGTCACTTTTATCACACCTATTGGGATATTATTGCTAACGATGTTTATTCACGTTCTCCAATTTTTCAGATGTGAGATGGTTGCTTCCCAATTTAAATTCTAATCTTGTTGTCCTGATCCCTAAGGTGACTGGGGCGGAGAGGTTAGATCAGTATCGGCCTATTGCTTTAGCTAACTTCCAATTCAAAATTATTACTAAAGTTATTGCAGATAGGCTTGCGGTGGTGGCTCCTAAAATTATATCTCACAATCAACGTGGTTTCATTAAAGGCAGGAATATCTCGCATCGTATTTGCATCGCCTCAAGCCGTCAACCTTCTTAAGAATAGGTCCTTTGGTGGCCAAGTTGCTATTAAGATTGACATCAAAAAAGCCTTTGATACTATCGACTGGAATTTCTTAATCCAGGTTCTTCGTGCTTTTGGCTTTAGTGACAAATTCTGTGATTGGGTTCATTTAATTCTTCATTCTGCTAAGTTGTCTATCTCTGTTAATGGGCATCCTGCTGGGTTCTTTAGTTGCAAAAGAGGTATTCGTCAGGGCGATCCTTTATCTCCTCTTCGCTTTTGTCTTCTTTGAGGATGTGCTCGAGAGGCATCTCCAAGCTAGTTGATGATGGCAAGCTTCAGTTAATGTCAGGTCCCAGGAACTATAGGGTTACTAGTCATGTGCTTTACGCTGATGACATTTTGATTTTTTGCAGGGCCTCTCAAAAGAATATTGCTAGTTTGCTGCAACTTTTTGAGGATTATGAGGCTGTTCAAGGCGGTGCTATTAGTCCCGAGAAATCTAAATTTTATTCTTGCAAAGATCACTCCAGCTCGTTTGCGGCTTATCTCCAGCTGGTTGGGGTTCTCTTATGGCACCCTTCCCTTCATCTATCTGGGTGTTCCCCTTTTTCAGGGCTGTCCTAAGCGTGCTCATCTGCTTCCTATTGCAGACCGTGTTAAGACTAAGCTATCTTCTTGGAAAGGTTCTTTGCTGTCTATTATGGGCAGGGTTCAATTGGTTAAGTCCATAATTCATAGTATGTTGGTTCTGACTTTCATATTTATGCTTGGCCAAAAATCTTCTCTCAAAGTGGATCAGTGGATTAGGAACTTCATTTGGTCAGAGATGCCTCTTCAGGAAATATGTCACCGTTGCTTGGAAGAAAGTCCGTTTCTCCTACTCTTGAAGGAGGGTTGGGCATTCGCCCTATTAACTCCATCAATCAAGCGGGTATCTTTGAAACTTGCCTGGAGTTTAGAACCTCGGACTGGAATGGGCGAAGTTTACGAGAGCCCGTGTCCTTAAAAATAACTCTCCAGTTCGGTATCACATCTCCTCTTCTATTTGGTCTGGTATCAATTCCAATCTGCCCATCATTGCTAACAAATCTATGTGGCATTTAGGGGATGGTTCTAATATTAATTTTTGGACGGACAAGTGGTTGTCTAGACCCATTGTTGATATTATGGGATTTCACCCTTCGCTGCATCATTTTTTCCAGGCTAAGGTAAGTGATTTCATTCATAATGGTTCTTGGTGTATTCCTGCTGATCTTTGCTCCCACTTTCCTGGCATCTTAGAAGAGATTAAAGGGATCATATTCCTATTGATCATGGGTTGGATTTTTGAGATGGGGTGCCAATGATTACTGGTATTCTTACTTCTAAGGATGTCTATTTGTTTCACGAGCCTCTGGTCAAAGATGCTCCTTGGGCTAAGTTAATTTGGAGAAATTGTGTTCCTCCCTCTAAATCCTTCCCTCTTTGGAGATTGCTTCATGATAAGGTTCCTACAGATGACCACTTGTGGAATAGGGGTATTGTTGTGTTCCCCGTCTGCTCCCTTTGTGGGAACTCTGCTGAAACCTCCCACCATTTATTTTGGATTGTCCTTTTGCTACTCACATCTGGAATTGGCTTAGCTCGGTTTTAAATAGCTCTGTGGATTGTTCCTCTCCCCATTCCACCCTTGATATTTGCAATAGAGGTTGGAGCACCCAGGTTTTTGATGTTGTTATTGCTTGTGTTATTAATATTTACTGGACCATCTGGCATTGTAGGAATAAGCTGAGGTTTGATAATAAGTTCTTCCCTCCTCAATCGGCAATCAATTTAATTGTGACTAATGTTTCTCTTGCTGGGAATTCTAGCCGTGGGAAAATGTCTTCTTCTATTCAAGAGTTCTCTATTTTGAAGAGTTTCAAAGTGAAGGGTCGCCCTGGTAGTGGCCAGATTATTAAAGAAGTTATTTGGAAGCCCCCCAGCTTTCAAATGATTAAATGCAACACTGATGGTGCAGCTAAGGGGTGTCTGGCCCAAAGATCTGCGGGGTATTTCGAGAGGCTCTAATGCTGTTGTTCTTGGCTATTTCTCTGCTAATCTTGGCATTCGTAATGCTCTTCAGGCAGAACTTTTGGGTGCTATGATTGCTATTGAGATTGCCTTTAAAAGAGGATGGCGTCGTTTGTGGTTGGAGTGTGATTCTCTGTTAGTGGTTGCTGCCTTCCGCAATAGCTCTATTGTGCCTTGGAAGCTCAGAAACAGGTGGACCAACTGTATTGCTCTTACTAAGCAAATGTCCTTCATCTTTTCCCACATCTACAGAGAAGGAAATTCTTGTCTTTGACAAACTTGCCTCTCTCATGGGATTCATGTCAATCTGATCTTGTTTGGTGGAATCTCATTCCTAGCTTTATTTCAGATGACTTTTTTAGAAATCGAAATAGCCTCCCATACTATAGGTTCTCCTAGCCTTTCTTGGGATAGGTTGTGGATCCCTAGGTTCTTTATTGTCCTCTTGGATTGTTTCGTTTTTTCTTTGGTTCCGGTCCTGGGTTTTGGCCTTGTCCCCCCAGGCTTTTCTTGTTACTGTTGTTTTCCTTTTTTTTTTAATAAAAACAGGGGGGAGTACTCTTTTTCCTTCTAGATGTTTTTTCCCTAAGGAGAGTTTTGCAACAGAAAGGTTTTAACGAGGCTCCTTTCCTTCATTTAAAAAAAAAAAGAGTAATGTGCTCTAACTCTAATGGTGCAATGTTCATTGTTCAATAACATGGAGGTATCAACACGTATTGGTTTAAGTGACGATGAATTTGGTTTTCTTTAAACAAGATTTCGGGTTCTAGTCATGTAAATGAAAAAAATAAATGAATGGAGAGTTTTGTCCCCCTGAATGGATTCACGTGACTCCCGAATACCCATTGATTCATATATGCTTGATATGTTTGAACTCGTTTTGTTTTTCTTGTACTAATAGTAGACGTCAAATGGATTAAATTTAATTTTTTTATTAATATGTTATTTTGCATATAATAAAATAAATTCATAAATTTAGGTTTGTTTCAAAAGTGTTCGATTCTTCTTACTTTGATTCAGGGAAGAATCCAAAAGTCTATCAAACAGGGGGCAAAATAACTAATAATAAATATTGAGTAATAGAATTTTTTTTTGAAAATAATTTGTCATTCATTATATTATTTTTTACATTTATTTTTTAATCAATGAAAGTTTAGCCAAGTTAGGTCCTGAGGACTCGACAAGGTCAGGAAAAGTCTCAATAATGCTCAAAAAGCGCTTAAAGAGTTACTTATATATTATCCACCAATAAGGTCCTCGCATCGTTGGCGAAATTCGAACTCACGTCTTTATGAAATATGAGTCGTATACTTATCAACTTGAGTAACTTTTGTTGGCATTTATTTATTTTTCTTTCCTTTTTAATTTAAAAATTAATTAAATTACTAAATATTTGATGTATATACCAATTAATTGCTAACAAAAAACATGAGGGGGGAGGGGCTAGAACCCCTAGGTGCCCCTCCCTCCATCTATCCCTGCTTTGATTCCCAAGAATTTGGAACCTTCATCCACTTCTAAGTTTCGTTCAATTTCTCTTTGCAATGTTATTTATAAAATTGTGACGAAAATAACTTCAGGCTCTTCCTTCCACACAACAAAGTCTCGAAGGAGTTTAATAGTCTAAGACTCTTTATTCCAAACTTTAGTTCAGAGGAAGTTTAATAGCCTCGTACCCTTCCTTCTGAACTTAAGAGTTTGAAGGATAAGAGTAACAATTTGGGTTTATATTCGCTCTAAACTTGAAGGCAAATCGTACTGGGAATTTGCCTCTTATGACAGTTTTACTTCTTCCTTCTGCTTCTCGTCTCATATTTACTTCTCATACCCACTCCTCTTAGAGTCTGTTTGGTTCAAACGAGAGAAGTGGAGTGAAGGGATTTTAATGAAGAGAAGGGGAGACAAGGGGAAGGGAGGTGGGAGATTTGATTTAATTTTGTATTTGGTTGAGGTGAGGGGAGGGGAGGAGAGGGAAACATTTGTTTGTTTGGTTCAAAAGGGGAGGGGAGGGAAGGGATTTTAATAGAGGGAAGAGATTAATTTACTTGTATATCCTTATAGCCTTTTATATTATATTATATTATATTATATTATATATAAGGATATCTAAGTAATTTTATTTTAAATGATTTAATCTCCCCTTTCCCTTCCCTCCAAAAAACCCCAATATTGGAGGGGAGCTAAAATTGAGTCAGGAGGGATTTTGCACCCCTCCCTTCCCCTCCCCTCTCCTCCAAAAAATTGAACCAAACATACAAAATTTAAAATAATTTCTCCCCTCCCCTCTATTTCCCTCCAACCAAACACTACCTTAGTGTCTGGAGGGATCTGTTCTTTATCTCATATTCATATTCTCACTCTTACTCTTTTAGAGTGTCAGGAAAAGGATTCGTTATTTATCCCATATTAACTTCCCACTCCCACTCTTTTTTAGAGTGTCGTGGAAAGATCCGTTCTTTATCTCAAATCCACTTCTCACTCCCACACTTTTTAAAGTGTTGGGGAAGGATCCAGTTTTTATCTCAGATTCATTTCTCACTCCTACTCTTTTTAGAGTGTTGGGGAAATGATCTATTCTTTATTTTAGATTCACTTCTCACTTCCACTCATTTTTAGAGTGTAAGGGAAGGATCCGATCTTTATCTCAGATTCATTTCTCACTCCTACCCTTTTCAGATGTCGGTTATTTATTTCAGATTCACTCCTCACTCCCACTTCTTTTAGAGTGTTGAGGAAGGATCCGATCTTTATAGCATTCTCTCACTCACACCCTTTCCGAGCCCTAGGAAGATTTTTCTAATTCTTTGAATGATGGTTAGAAAAATATAAATAAAAGATATGTTTTTGTAATATGAAGTGCAATATGCAAAATTATTGTGTGATGAGGTACTTTCCTTAATTGTTGTAGGGCTTTTGGACTTTAGTTATCCATTTTATCATCTTCGATAGGTGACTTTCTACCACCATCATCTGATCCTTGCTCTTGCCTTTGCATTGTTAGATAATATTATATATGTCAAGGTAGCTTAGTATTTTTGCATTCTCATATATATTTCGCTTATTTCCTTGTAATCTGTAGACTTTGCATTGTTATGTTATTGGAACCCTAGCGGCCTCCTTTTCCTTTCTCTTCTTCTCTTCTCCTCCTACCTTCTCTATGTATGGTTTTTATCTCTGCTAACATGGTATCAAAGAGCTAGTAAGATTTTGGGAAGAACGTTAGCGCGGTCCACAGCTTTTGGTAAAAAAAAAAGTATGTTCAACCCGAATCGCGACCCGATCCGAAGTGACCCTGTTCATCGCGGTTCTGCATTCGGCGTGGTGTTCTCTGCCTTCTCCCTCTGCATGATTCTGCTTCTGTTCATCGCGATCCTGCTGTTTCTATGCTGCGATTCTGGTCTGGTATTTGCTTTCTTCCTCCGCTGAATATTTGTTGTGATAGTTCCTTGGGTATTTGATACTTGTAGAGATGGCAACTGAAAAGGATGATTCTCTTCAATCCTTTAGTGTGCAACTGAATGGATAGAATTACTCCTATTGGAGCTATGTGATGAGAATTTTTTTGAAAGGCAAAAGAATTTGGGGCTATGTTGATGGCACCACTCGTAAGCCTACTGATAAAAAGGATTTGGATAAATATGCAAAGGACTTGGAAAATTGGAAAGCTAACAATTCGAAAATCATTACTTGTATAAATAATTCTGTTTCGCAATCAATAGGCATGCAACTTGCAAAATTTGACACTGCTAAGGGTGTTTGGGACCACTTGTAACGTCTGTATATACAGTCCAATTTTGTAAAACAGTATCAGTTGGAGATTGATATTCGGGCTCTTTAGCAGAATAACATGAGCATTCAAGAATTCTATTCTGCTATGTCTAATCTGTGGGATCAATTGGCTCTCACTGAGTCTGCTAAACTGCAAAATTTTAAGCCGTACACTGACCGCAGGGAGGAGTAGCATTTGGTTCAATTTCTGATGGCTCTTTAGGTTGATTTTGAAGGACTTCATGGGACTATCTTACACTGTAATCATCTTCCACGTGTTGATTCAGTGGTTAATGAGTTGTTGGATGAAGACATTCGACTCAAGTCTCAATCTAATTCTGACAAAGGACTTCTCTCCACTCCTAATCCATCTGTCTTTACTGCCCCTTTTAACAAAGGCAAGTCTCATGGGAGGGATGGTTCTGATGAATGTAGCTATTGCAAGGAGAAGGGTCATTGGAAAGCATAATGTCCAAAATTATTGAAACAACAACAATCCCAGCAGTCTACTCAATGACGTCCTCCTTCAAATCAGTCCAATAAGAAGAATTGGAAGCCTCCCTTGCCAAATGTTGTTGTTGCTGCTCCTGCTCCATATGCTCTTGGCGTTGGACCTGTATACCCTCCTGAGACCACCTCCCTGCCACCAGATCTTGCTGAGCAATTCCAGAAGTTCCTTGCCACTCAGTCACATGCCATGTCTGCCACGTCTGCCTCCACCTTTAAAGGTTTGCCTTCCTCTTGTTCCTCAGGTATATCTTCACCCTTATGTATACTTGATTCTGGAGCTACACACCATATGTCATATGATTCTAATTCTTTTGTGTCTTTAAATCCTGTCTTATCTATGTCAATCATGACTGCTGATGGCACTCTTATGCCATTAGTAGGCACTAGGTCTGTGCCCATCCCTAACTTGTCTTTTTTAGATGTATATTGCATTCCAAATCTCACTTTGAGTCTTGCCTATGTTGGCCAATTATGTGATTCTGGTAAGTTAGTTTTGTTTTCTTCCACTTATTATTATGTGCGGGGTCAGCAATCCGGGAAGCTGATTGGGACAGGCCGTAGGCAAGGGGACTTTACTTTCTGGATGAGCTGAGGGTACCAGATGTTGCAGCTTCTGCAGTTGACTTGTCATCTTTCCGTTTGAGTTCATCTTCTTCTAGTTTTTATTTGCGGCACTCTCGTCTTGGACATGTTTCTTCTTCTCATTTGAAATATTTAGCTTCTACTGGAGCCTTAGGAAAGTTGCATCCAAGTGATATTTCTGACTGTTGTGGTTGTAAACTTGCTAAATTTTCTATTTTGCCTTTTAGCAAAAGTATTTCGGTTTCTAATGCACCTTTTGATTTAGTTCACTCTGATGTATGGGGTCCATCACCGGTTCTTACCAAAGGTGGATCTAGATATTATGTATCGTTCATTGATGATTGCACTCGTTATTGTTGGGTTTATCTTATGAAACATCGTTCTGACTTTTTTGGTATTTATAATATGTTTCGTGCTATGGTCAAAACTCAACATAATGTTGTTATCAAGTGTTTTCGATGTGATTTAGGTGGTGAATACACTTCTAATAAATTCAGTGAGTTACTTGCTTCTGATGGGACTTTGCACCAAACTTCTTGTACTGATACTCCTGAACAAAATGGTGTTGTTAAAAGGAAACATCGTCATATTGTTGAAACTGCTCGTTCCCTCCTTTTGTCTGCTTCTGCTCCAAAAGAGTTTTTGGGTGAGGTTGTTCTCACTGCTGTGCATGCCATTAATAGAATTTCATCATCTGTCATTTCAGGTTTGTCTCCCTTTGAAAAATTGTATGGTTGTGTTCCTGATTACACATCTTTGAGGGTCTTTGGTTTTACTTGTTTTGTCCTTCGTCCTCATGTAGAATGTAGTAAATTGTCTCCTCGTTCTACGATAAGTGTTTCCTTGGTTATGGAGATGGCCAAAAGGGTTATCGTTGTTATGGCCCTTCAAGTCAAAAACTTTATGCTTCTCGTCATGTTGTATTTCTTAAGGACATACCATTTTACTCTATTCCTCCTAACTCTCATGGTCTCACAAGGTCTGAACTCACACGTATTGATCCTTTTTTCATAGATGTTGATGACTCTAATGTTGAGAATTGCAGGTTTGACACTAGTACTTCTACAGCTCAGAATAGTCCCTTTGTCTCCACGACCTCTCAAGAACCTCCCGCGGTTGCTGATCCTCTGTCTCCTCCTCCTCCACCTCCTCTTCCCCATCCTCGTCATAATCCTCCACATGATTGTAAGTCCACTAAGTTACCAGACTTTGTTTATTCCACGTATTCTACTTCTTTTGCTTTTTTTCTAAGCTATATTCATAGTTTGTCTGAGCCATATTCCTACAAAGAGGCTGTTCTTGATCCCCTTTGGCAGCAAGCTATGCCAGATGAACTTTTGGCTTTGCACAAGACAAATACTTGGGACCTGGTACCTCTCCCACCAAGGAAACATGTTATTGGGTCTCGCTGGGTATACAAGATCAAAACCAAGTCTGATAGGTCAGTTGAGCGTTACAAAGATCGTCTTGTTGCCAAAGGATTCTCATAACAATATGGTATAGATTATGAAGAAACCTTTGCTCCTATTGCCAAGATGACTACCATTCGCACTCTTATCGCATTTGCATCTGTTTGTCAGTGGCATATTTCTCAGTTGGATGTTAAGAATGCATTCTTAAATGGTGATCTTCAGGAGGAAGTCTACATGGTTCCTCCACCGGGTGTTCCTCATAGTTTGGGCGAGGTGTGTAAGTTAAAAAAGGCTCTTTATGGTCTCAAACAAGCTCCTCGAGCTTGGTTTGAGAAGTTCTCTGGTGTGATTGCCTCACTTGGCTTCTATTCTAGTGATCATGATTCTGCTATGTTTCTGAAGTCCACTTCTCGTGGTCATGTTATTCTCTCCCTATATGTTGATGATATGATTATTGCAGTGGATGATGTTGATGGGATTGCAGAGTTGAAATTCCAGTTAGCCAAGCAATTTGAGATGAAGGATTTAGGTCCTCTTCGCTATTTTTTGGGGAATGAAGTTGCCTATTCTCCTAGAGGTTATATTCTCTCTCAATCTAAGTATATTGCCATCATTCTTGCACAAGCTCGTCTCTCTGATAATTGAGCAGCAGACACCCCTATTGAGCTTAATGTTAAATATGCCCCCTCTGATGGTGTTCCTCTACCAGAACCCACTTTGTACCGTACTTTAGTTGGCAGCTTGGTGCATCTTACTATTACTAGACCCGATATTGCTTATGCAGTGCATGTCGTCAGTCAATTTGTTGTTTCTCCTACTACAGTGCATTGGGCAGCTGTTCTTCGCATTCTTCGGTATCTTCGGGTAACTCAATTTTAGAGTCTGTTATTTTCTTCTTCTTCTTCTTCTTCTTCTTCTTCTTCTTCTTCTTCTTCTTCTTCTTCTTCTTCTTCTTCTTTGGAGTTGCGTACTTACTCTGATGCTGATTGGGTTGATGACCCCACTGATCGCAAGTCTACCACAGGGTTTTGTATCTTTCTAGGGGATTCTCTTATTTCTTGGAAAAGCAAGAAGCAAGACATTGTTTCTCGCTCTTCTACAGAAGCTGAGTATCGTGCTATGACAATCACTACTTCAGAAATAGTTTGGTTACGTTGGCTACTTTCTGATATGGGTGTTACCATCACTGGGCCAACTCCTATGTACTGTGATAACAAGGGTGCCATACAAATTTCCCACAGTTCGGTCTTTTATGAACGCACCAAGCATATTGAGGTTGATTGTCAACTCACTCGCCATCACCTTCAACATGGCACCATTACTTTATCCTTTGTTTCTTCCTCCATGCAGATTGCTGACTTGTTCACAAAATCTCATTCTATTAAACGTTTTCGTTTCTTGACTGACAAACTCTCAATGTTTTCTGATAATGCATCGTGAGTTTGTGGGGGGGATGTTAGATAATATTATATATGTAAGGGTAGCTTAGTCTTTTTGCATTCTCATATATATTTCACTTATTTCCTTGTAATCTGTAGACTTTGCATTATTATGTTATTGGAACCCTAGCGGCATCCTTTTCCCTTCTCTTCTTCTCTTCTCCTCCTACATTCTCTATGTATGGTTTCTATCTCTGCTAACATGCATATCATCCTGGTCTTCATTCTTTTTTATCCATTGTTGTAAGAAAATGTGTACTATAATTGAAAATTAATAATTGATTGAATGGGTTCTTTTTTTTTAAAAAAAAAATCTTCAATGCTTTTTTTTTTCTATTATAGATTTTTTCCATAACAACTTTGTGTCAAAAATTTCTTGAGATGTGCCACCACAAACTATTGAATCAAATGATTTTTTAATATGATTTTATGTTATTTTTTTTTACACTAAATTTTTTTAAAAATAAGTTTGCAATTTCATACCCATGATAGCAATTTAAATAAAATTAATTTTTTATTAAAAATATTTTATCAAATAACTTAATGCTTAAAAACAGTTTTTAAGACAAAAAAGTAAAAACACCATACAGCTTTAACTTAATTCTTGAGGCTTTTTTTAACTTTAGCTTAAAAGTAGTTTTTAAGCCAAAAAAGCCGGCCAAACAGTGTGAGAATCAACAAAGAGGCAGCCCATGAAAAAATTGGAAATCTTGCCTTGGGGATTGTACAGTTAATTTTATTTTTTTTCAACAAATAGGCTGTTTATGTATATAAAAAATATATAATTTACAGGAAATAAATAGTAATAAACAATTATAATATAGGAGATCGTGTATTTGTAATTACTAGAATTTGATTGGCAATTCAATTGGCTAAAAGCAATCCTTATTTAGTGACAACCACCATATAAAACAAAATGGGGCTACATCAAAATGCGCCTCCTTAACCAACACTATCCCCATCACTTCTGCACAAAGCAAAAAATTATGTAAAGCACGTTTCTTACATTACAAGCATGCATGTGGATGTGGATGTAAAATACTCAACAACCGTTGGCAAAGTGTTTAGTCAAAATTATTGCCGTGGTCCCTTCAACAAATCAAGAAAGACCAACTTCCGCAAAGAAAATGATCATGCAATACGGCTTTTCCAATCTTCACCAATCAAAAATGAAGTCCATACCCGCTAGGAAAGCTATCACAAGGGAAACAAAACAATTAACTCTCCCTCTCTCTCTATTAGGACGTCAACGAGCCGAGCCGAACCGAGCACTTAAAACTTGAGCTTGCCAATTGTAAAAAAAAAATATAAAGTTAATTAGACTTTACTTATTTATTCAATCGAGCCTAATTAAAAGCAAAATGTAAAGCTTGAGCTTAACTTGTTAAGCTCATTTATAACTTAATTATTTTTATATTTATGAAAAATTTTCTTACATATTTTTAAAGTTTATTTAGCTAATAAATTTTTTAATATTACCTGATAATCTACCAATAAAAATATGTTCTTTGCATGTGGTATGTGAAATTCAAAAATATTAACTATGTCTCAACCAAAAAAAATAAAATATAAAAATATTTTTATTTTGATTTTCTAAAATATCGGTCTCATTACTAGAGAATTTTGAAATTCATTTTAATAAACACTCAAACACTGCATTTCAATCGAACGTGTTTAAAATTCTTCTAAAAATTACATTTTCTTACCAATGTGGTGTTGGTTGAATGAAGATGACTTACGACTTGGGTGGGAGAGAGAGAGAGAGAAACAAATACATAAACAACGTAGGAGATTTACGAATTGAGGGGAGATTTGAAGAAGGAAGAGATACCAATTCTTATTCAACATATATATAGTTAACAAAAAATTTTTAAACTGTGGCAACAGGATTCTAAAACGATATACAATGTACACAGACGAAAGTCGAAGCGTGTCTCTTCACACGATGCCTTGGGGTTTGAACTAAATACAGCGGCCCACTAATAAAAGAACACAAAAAATTAAATATAAAACTAAAAAAGACAATTATACCCTCAAACGAGCTATTCACGAGCCGTTAATGTTGAACATATAAGGCTTGGGTATGACTCATTTAAATAATCAAGCTCAATCTTAAGTTTGAGTTTGTTTATTTGATTAAACAAACGAGCTGACAAAACATTTAATGAGCTAGTTGTCAACTAATTTAAACCCTTTGCTCCCTATATTAACGTCTTGCTTTTAGAAAGAAAATTTGATTGATTGTGTTGAGAGCCTCTTGCCACCTTATACTAATTGCAACCTTTCACCAAACAATTTTATGAATCTAATTTATATATACCACGCACCATATGCCCCTCATTCCACTTGTAACAAATCACATATCTTCTAGCTTTTTCATAGCAATGGCAAAGCTATTCCATTTCCTCCCTCTTCTCCTTCTCAACATATTCACTACTATTTTCTTCCAAACAGTTTCGGCTCAAACAGCAGCAGTGGCTCCAGCACCAGCAGGACCAACAAACATAACCAAAGTCCTAGAGAAGGCAGGGCAATTCACAACCTTCATTAAGCTTCTCAAAGCTTCACAAGTAGCTGATCGCATTAATTCCCAATTAAACAACTCAAACCAAGGCCTCACAATTTTTGCACCCACAGATAATGCCTTCTCAAGTCTAAAACCAGGGACACTGAATTCCATCAGCACCCAAGACCAACTTCAGTTGTTGCAGTTCCATATTCTCCCAACTCTCTACACAATGTCAGAGTTTCAAACTGCCAGCAATCCATTGCACACTCAAGCTGGAAATAGTGACAATGGAGAGTACCCTCTCAATGTTACTACGTCAGGAAATCAAGTGAACGTAACTACCGGGGTGGTTGATACAACTATCTCCAACACTATATATAGTGATAACCAGCTTGCTGTGTATGAGGTCGATAAGGTGCTCCTTCCTTTGGCGCTTTTTGGCCCGGCTCCGACCGCCGCACCGGCAGAGGCTCCGGCGCCGACTAAGCCAGAGAAAAATGTCCGGGCATCGGACTCTCCGTCGGGGTCGTCGGATACTTCGGTTGATGCTTCAAGTGCAGTGGGTCTTAATGGCCTGAGAGTTAAAGGTGTTACCTTTGTTGTTGCTGTTCTTGCCATCATTGTTTCTTGTTTGTGGATGTAATGTAAGTCTTAGGATATGGTGCATTTTTCCTGTTTTTTTTTTTCCGCCTTTATTTTTCACTCCTCAAGCGAGTTTGAGTTGAATTGTGATGAAGATCTCGTGTACTCTTGTGTGAAAAAAGTTTTGGGTTCAACATAAATGAATTTTTTTTAAATCCGTAATTTGGATTGGAAGTGAAGCATTTATTTATTATTTTTTAAATATATGCCCTCTCATCATACACTTCCGTAAGAAAAAACCAAACATGAGTTTTATGAAGCGGTTCGAAAATGTGATGGAATCGATTTTGGCTGAAGCTCCCTCTCATAGCTTTTGCGATGGGAGTGCCTTGGGAAGCGAGAATTCAGCCACCCACCGGGTAAACAAACACACGCTTAGATCACTTAACGTCACATTTTTCTGCATTCTACATGGATTAATTGCATGGTGACTGTTTTGCCAATCAAATCCAAATTGTGTTGGCTCATAAATTTCACAAAGCCAAGTCATAGCCGAGTTTCCTTCCATAGCAGTAGAGACATGCCAAGTGTATTATAACACAAAATAATAATAACAACAACTCATGCTATTCAATTTGTATTAGCACTATTATTTAATCATTTTTTCTAACATGATCAACCTTGTCTAGGTTAAGGCTAGTTACTTAACCACTTTTTTTGCTTATTAATTAATAATTTTTTTATTTGTCAAAAAAAGGGATTACATTCATAAACTAAATAGAAAAGTGGGTAATTAATGTTGTGTTCAAATCATCTGATTGAATAATTAAGTTAATCAAAGCTAAATATGTAAGGAACGCAAGTATCAACTTTGAAAAAGGAAATCGATTGGAAGTGAACCCCAACCATGTGAAAGTAAGACCATCTTCAACACAAAAACATAAGAACATCTTTTAGTATTGTTTTTTTTCCCTTGCTTTTTCCCTTGTCAGATAAGAACGTGTTCTTCTGCCACAAGCGTTCTCCAGATTGGCTTCCACATAGACGTTCTTACTTCTGCTCCAACGCACACGAAATTTAAGGACTGTTTTACATGTTAAGAACGTAGCGATGGAGATACTCAGTTTAATTGGTGTCGAATTTTCTAATTTGGAAGCCCATTTTATAGCAAGGTTTTTAAATAAATCATAATACTAACAATAAATTAGTATATAATCAAGTAAGGTAACATGCTTAAATCGTTAAATTGGTCAATTAATAATAATAATAATAATAATAATAATAATAATAATAATAATAATAATAATAATAATATTTTTATATTTATTTTAATAGATTGACCAAAAGCTTTTTAAACAACAAAATCTAGCTTTGTAACATAATAGATTGGTAAAAAAGCTATGACCTAATTTATTTACTAAAAAAGCCTTGCCTGGTTTAGGCATGATATAAGGTAGACGACCCATGCATAGGTAGAATGGCAAATCCTGCTACGGTGTACTTAAGTTGTAGCGCGCGAGCTTGATACTGAAAACTGTAGAGCCACGGAAGCGGGCACAGCAAACAGATTTAAAATTTAACGCCAACAGTTGCACCTAAATAGGCTATAGTAGTAACTCAAATTTCCATGCTATTAACTGTGAAGCAATTCAATTGATTTAAATATGTAAGCAAATACTGCAATGGTTGGTTGGAATTTAAAGTCATCATCGTTACATAGTGACAACCACCGCAAAAAATGTGCCTCCTTAACTAACACCCACCCCACCACTTTTGCACAAAGCAAAAATTTCTGTAAAGAACAATTCTTGTCTTGCAAGCAACTGGGGATGGCCTAAGTATTCACCTCAACAACCGTTAGAAAGGGATTAGTCAGTATTATAGCTGTGGTCCCTTGAGGAAATCAAAGCTATAGCTTTCCCCAAGAAAAATATCAGGCGTAGGGCTTTTCCAATCAAAAATGAAATTCATAACCGCCGGGAAAGCCACCTCCAAAACCGCCACCAGGGAAGCCACCCTCAAAAGTAAAGGTATACTGCTGCCCCCCACCACCAAAAGGGTTGAAACCTCCACCGCCACCCATTCCTGTGTCTTCAAGGTCCTCCCCTCTGTCATATCTTGTGCGTTTGTCTTCATCACTTAGAACCTAAAACACAATGCAACAAAAAGTTACTCAACAAAATATTCACATCCCAAACTAGCAAAAAATGGTTGTGTAAGCATGATAAATATATCCAACAATCATACAAGCATTTTAAAGACTGAAGTTGAAAAGCAAGGTTAGGTCATTTAGAAAATAATTCAAGAAATAAGGCATTCTATACGCGAATAAGACCTCGTATGCGGCAGCAATTTCACGGAATTTAGCCTCTGCTTCTTCACTATTGTCCACATTCTTATCCGGGTGCCATTGTAAGGCAAGTTTCTTGTAGGCACGTTTTATCTCAGCAGCGGAAGCATGTTTTGAAATTCCCAAAATCTTGTACCAATCCTTGCGTTTGCTCATTTTCAAAGCTTTTTCGGCCCTCATTAATGCTTCACGGATATTCATATCCTGCAGTTATAGACAAACTACTAATCAAACACAAACACAACAAAAATATTAAGGTTATAAAAGTATTAGAGCATCAGTGCATCATATGATGCCACATGTTCAAAAAACTGTTAAAAGCTTTTACTGCAAGTCAAAAACTGTTAGGACCTCAGTCTCGAATACTAGAGAAAGGGCTTTATTCGTCCCTAATTTTATTGATAACCAAAGATTAGGAAAGAATACACTGAGGAACTCTATCCCCTACTCACTGGAAATTCTGTCCAGTAAAACTACTTAGCAATTCTCTACCCTTCTCTAAAACAAAGAGGCCCTATTTATAACTAGGAACCCAAACAAATCCAATCTAAACAAATCCAATCCAATCTAATTAATCTTATCCTAACAAATCCAATCTAAACAAATCAAAACAGATAGAATAACAAATAAATCTAAACAGAATAATAAATCAAATCCAACTGACTAAGCTAATCCTTTCTAACCCTCTTCCTCACATACACCTTCAGCGTCTTAGGTGGTAAATTATCCTCTTGTCTAACAATACTCTCCCCCTCGGAAACAACCTTGTCCTCAAGGTTGAAGTCAGGGAATTGAGTTTGTATGTTGGCTGTCTCTTCCCATGTAGCTTCTTCAGGCTGCTTCCCTTGCCAGTGAACCAAGACTTGAGGTACTGTCACCCCATGCTGCGTGATTACCCTGCTGCCCAGTATGCCGAAAGGTTGATACTGCTGTCCATTAGTATCCTGCAACCCCACTGGTAACGTGTCCTCCACTGGATGATCTCCAACCGCCTTTTTGAGTTGAGAAATGTGAAAAACGGGATGTATCCTTGCCTCCTCTGGTAGTTGTAACTTATATGCTACTGCCCCCACCTGTTTTAGAATTAAGTAAGGTCCATAATACCTTGCTGACAATTTCGGGTGTAATTTCGTGGGCATGGAAGTCTGCCTATGCGGCCTGATCTTCAAATAAACACTCTCCAGGTTGGAACTGAACCTGCTTCCTATGTGCATTAGCATATTGTGTCATTTGATCTTGAGCCCTCCTTAAATGGAACTTCAATTGAATCAAAGCTTCATCCCTGTCCATGAGGTCCTGTGCCACGGCCTCTACCAAAGTTTCTCCTGGTATAAACCGAGACAAAGAAGGAGGAGGCCTTCCATAAACAATTTCAAAAGGAGTGCACCGGGCTGACGCCTAAAAACTAGTATTGTACCAATACCCAAGGAACAAAATCAGCCCATACCTTAGGTTGCTCAGAGCTGAAACACCGGAGATAAGTCTCAAGAGTTCTGTTTAAAACTTCAGTTTGCCCATCGGTCTCGAGGTGATATGCAGTAGACATTTTAAGTTGTGTCCCTTGTAAGCGAAACAACTCTTGCCAAAAGTGGCTCATGAAGACTGGGTCTCTATCACTGACAATCGAAATGGGAACACCATGCAATCTAATAACTTCCTTGGCAAACAATTCAGCCACATTCCTGGCTGAATATGGGTGTTTCATCAAGATAAAATGGCCATATTTGCTCAATCTATCTACCACTACTAAAACAGCATCATATCCTTTTGATTTAGGCAGCCCCACAATGAAATCCATGCTAATTTCTTCCCATATTGCATTGGGAATGGGCAAAGGCTGAAGGAAGCCCGCTGGAGAGGATGCTTGATACTTGCTTCTTTGGCACACATGACAAGCCGCCACATGTTGAGTGATGGCAGCCTTCATCCCGATCCAGTAAAGGGATTGTGCTATCCTTTTGTATGTTCTATAAACCCCGGAGTGGCCTCCCATAGGGGAGGAGTGGAATTCTTGCAGTAGTTTGGGAATCCAAGCAGAAGTGGCTGAAATAACAAGCCTGCCTTTATAGTGCAGTCTCCCTTGCTCTAAAGTGAAATGTTGTTGCGAATCGGGATCTTTCAATAAGGCTGTCTTGATATTGGCTAGCGCCGGATCCCTACTGACTTCCTCATCAATTTCAGCTATGTCGTGCCAAAATGGTCTAGAAATACCTTGCAACTCTTTGTCTTCATCCCTCCTAGACAAAGCATCCGCAACCTTGTTGGAAGCCCCCATCTTGTAGACAATGTCAAACTCATACCCAAGAAGTTTAGCAAGCCAATTTTGTTGATTTTGGGTGGTAATTCGCTGCTCTAACAAATATCTGAGGCTTTTTTGATCTGTGAAAACAGTAAATTTCTGCCCCAATAGATAGGGCCGCCAATGTTGAATGGCCAACACAAGTGCCACCAGCTCTTTTTCATAAATGGACTTTGTAATATTCGAATCCGCCAAAGCTTTGCTGAAATAGGCTATGGGCTTTTTATCTTGAGTCAGCACTGCCCCTACTCCTCTTCCCGAAGCATCACACTCAATTGCAAAGGGTTTTGAGAAGTCAGGCAGAGATAAAACAGGGGCTGTGGTCACGGCCCTCTGATAATTCAAAGGTTGTTGTGCTGTCTCTGCTCCACACAAAATTCCCCTTTTTCAACAAGTCCGTTAAGGGTCGAGCAATCTTACCGTAGTTGCAAATGAACCTTCTATAATATCCCGTGAGCCCCAAAAATCCCCTCAAAGCCTTAATGCTTTTAGGGAGAGGCCATTGCAAAATAGACTCTACTTTTTGCGGATCCATGGAAACCCCTTCTCTAGATATGATGTGACCCAAGTAGGCCACCTCTGTTTGTCCAAAACAACATTTCTTCTTGTTGGCAAATAAACTATGCTTTTGAAGTTTAGTCAAAACTTCCCTTAAATGAGTTAAGTGCATTTCCCAGGAGCTACTATAAATCAGAATATCGTCAAAAAAAACCAAGACGAACCTACGGAGGAAAGGCTTCAACGTGGAATTCATCACACATTGAAAAGTAGCTGGGGCATTGGTTAAACCGAATGGCATGACCAGGAATTCGTAATGCCCATGGTGAGTTCGAAAAGCTGTTTTTGGTATATCGGGTTCATGCATCCTTATCTGGTGATACCCCGCTTTTAAATCAATTTTGGAAAAATATGTGGCCCCCTTGAGTTCATCAAGCAACTCTTCTATCATGGGGATAGGGAATTTATCTGGGATTGTTGCTTTATTTAGAGCACGGTAGTCTACACAGAACCTCCAACTCCCATCCTTTTTCTTAACCAGAATCACGGGACTTGAGAAAGGGCTGTTGCTTGGTCTAATCAGGCCCGAATCCAACATTTCATTCACCTATGTCTCTATTTCATTTTTCTGCACGTAGGGGTATCTGTAAGGCCTAACATTAACCGGATCCACCCCTTCTTTGGTGGGGATTCTGTGAAAAACATCCCTTTGGGGTGGTAGACCTTCAGGCTTCTCAAAAATCTGTTCAAACTCAGCCAAAACATGTTGCAATTGCCTCTCTTGTTCTGCTGGTAATTCCTGGGGTGCCTCCCTGTTTTTCTCTCCCATCCACACCATTGTCATAGCTTCTACTTCTTCTGGATCCAATTTCCACAGGCGTGTAATTCGACTTAGATAAACTTGGGTCACCCTGGATTTCAACATTATGCTCTTGATGCTTGAAAGTCATCTTCAAAGTCCTCCAATTGACCTTGACCTCACCTAGAGTCATTAACCAAGCCACTCCCAGGATGATATCTACTCCTCCCAGATCAAAGAGGAAAAATTCTCCCTTCATAGCATAATTTCCCATGAGCACCTCTATATTCTTGCAGCTGCCTTGAGTGCGTTTTCGGTTTCCATCTCCCAGTCTCACATAATATGGTTTCCCTTGATTGACTGTTAGTGCTAATCCTTCTGCCAAGGTATTAGAAAGGAAGTTATGGCTGACCCCACTATCAATCAAAACAATTACCTCTCTGCCTTGCAGTTTTCCCCGGAGTTTCATGGTTTGAGGCTGTGTCAACCCCCCTGCAGAGCACATTGACAAATCCAACCAATTGCAGTTAATGGTGGACCCTTCTTCCACTCCTTCTTGAACTTCTTCACTTTCCAACCTTGCACAGTCGTCTTCTTCCTCTGCATTATCACCCTCTGCCAGAATTACCACTTTCAGGTTCTTGTCTGGGCATCGATGCCCTGGTCCATAAGCCAATCCACATTGGAAACATCTTTTCTCCTGTAGATGTTTGATGTAGTCATTATACGGCAGAAATTTCCTTGCTCCTTGTCCGCTTCGCCAATTTTCGCCCGTGGGGGCTCTGTCGTGGCTCTGTTTCCACCCTGGAAGCCGCGGTTTCCTCCATTAACGGGTGGTATGTTGGTGCCGCTATTTCCTCCCACCTGTCGCGAGACTATCCCACTGCCACCTTGATACCTGAAACTGCTATTGACGTTCCTTCCCTGGTTGTTTCCGAATGTCCGGATCTCCTTCATTGCCTCCTCAATGTCTCGCGCGATTTCCATGGCCCGGTTTATGTCCTTCGGGTCGTGGGGTCGCACCTGTCCCCTGATATCGGATCGCAGCCCTGCCAAGAAATACCCCAAGATCTGTTCCTCCGACTTGGGATTGGCCTGCGCTACCAACAGCTCGAACTCTTGCACGTAGTCTTCAACACTCCCTGTTTGCTTGAGGGACGCCAATCTCTCAAACACCGTCCCACGACCGTTCCCGCCGTATCGCTTCATAAGAGCGGCTGTGAAGTTCTCCCAAGATGGGTTCTTTGCTTTATCTCGCCAGAATTGGAACCAATGGCAGGCGTTCCCTTCCATACTGATGAAGGCGACTCGCAATCTCTCAGAGCTTTTTACTCGATGCACCTCGAAGAATTTCTCCGCCCTAGCCAGCCAACCCAGAGGGTCGCTGCCTTCAAAGGTGGGTAGCACCACTTTCTTGACCCACGAAGGCGACGTGGCGTCTTCTTCTTCCTCGTCTTCCTCGCTGGCTCCTGATTTCGGATTCGAGCCCTCGTCCTCGATGTCAGATGGTTTTTTTGTTAGGCATTCCATGATCATCGCTCGTAGTTGTGTCGCATCTGGTAAGTTCGAGAGGTGTTCTTTAATGTGGGTCATGTCTTTTTGCAATTCGGTGGTCTTCTTTTGTAACTCGTTGTGCGATTTCTCTAGTGCGGTCATTCGCTGATCCATTGTGCCCAAGGTATCCGGCAGGTCGGACCAAACTTGTTAGGACCTCAGTCTCGAATACTAGAGAAAGGGCTTTATTTGTCCCTAATTTTATTGATAACCAAAGATTAGGAAAGAATACACTGAGGAACTCTATCCCCTACTCACTGGAAATTCTGTCCAGTAAAACTACTTAGCAATTCTCTACCCTTCTCTAAAACAAAGAGGCCCTATTTATAACTAGGAACCCAAACAAATCCAATCTAAACAAATCCAATCCAATCTAATTAATCTTATCCTAACAAATCCAATCTAAACAAATCAAAACAGATAGAATAACAAATAAATCTAAACAGAATAATAAATCAAATCCAACTGACTAAGCTAATCCTTTCTAACCCTCTTCCTCACATACACCTTCAGCGTCTTAGGTGGTAAATTATCCTCTTGTCTAACAAAAACCCTACCAAGTTAATCAGGCACTTATTCTCTATTACAACGATCACATTTAAACTCGTTAAGAATAACAACTAGAGAGATCAACTATGCAAAGCTCATCATTATCTATTCCTATATGTAAAAGAACTTTTTTCCCTTCCTACTTTCCTCAACAATACTATACCAATGTTCATTTTTGTTGATCTCTTAGTCAATAATCAGTTGTTAATTTGTTAAGAATGAAGTCCCTTGGCCTTTTGGTTAATTAACATGATGCATTAGTTTACTTTTTTAAGCGCCGTAGTTATGCGGTTTGACTCAACCTTGTTATTTATTACTTGTATTTGTATGTGCATGAGAGGTTTGGAGAATTCAGAATTGTCTGTAATTGAATTAATTTTAAAGCAGTGAAAAATACTTTACCCTTTAGAGCTTTGTGTTTTCTCCCTGTTTCATGCTCCTAGTTGTTGTACTTTAAAAAGACTTCTTACTCAATTGAGGTAAGACTAAGAGAGTAAGGAAGTACATCAACTAGATCAGAAGTCTTGTTTCTTTTTAAAGTATTTCTCATCCTCAATTGATGTACTTCCCTACTCTCCTCTCTTTTTCAAAGACTTCTGATCTAGAGGAAAGAGAATTCAACATGGAACTGGGAACATATGTTCTTCCCAAAACTACTCCAATATTCTAATTTATCATTTCGATCTGAAACATGCTATATGAGTTCCAAAATATAAAACCTGGGGAGATTTTTGAGCAGCTGATTTTAGATCTTCCACGGCTCCCTCCCAGTCTTCTGTCAAGAGTTTAGCTTCTCCCCTCTGCAAAAAAGAACATCAAGATTAGTAATCAAGTGCAGTCTACAGAATATTTTATTGCAATAACATATCTGTCCCTCTCACTCAACAAGGCATTGATAAATGACGAGAAGTTTTTTTAGCAGAGCATGGCCAGAAAAATACTACTAAAAGACAAAAAGCACAAGGATGTTTAAGATTATAGTGAACCTGAACAAGAGCTTCGTTAAGCTCCTCATCAAACTTAAGAGCTTCACTACAACTGTTCAAGGCGTCTTTTCCTCTTCCAAGCTTGACTAGCACTTTACATAAGCCAAGATGAAGATGTACGTTATGTGCAAGATGATCAGGGTCAACAGCAAGTGCAGTTTTGAATTCCTCCACAGCCACCCGTAGCTTACCCTTACTCGCATTATCTTCGGCCTATATAAAGAACACAAAAATACAAAATCAATGGTTCTCCAACGCCCAAAAGAAAGAACGGAAAATAAATTTGGGAGGGAATGCAGAAAGAAATTTCAACATAAATCAGGGCTTACACTTTTACTCTTTTTGAGTAGATTTTTCAATCCAAAGTATGCTTTTTTCAGTTCACTGTGCTCTGGATCTAGGCGAAGACCTTTCTGGTAATGTCTGAATATATATCCACATATAAGATGTATAATATAAAAAAAATGTATATCAATGCTACAGAATTCAACATCATTTTCCACAAGACAAACCTTGTGGCAACATCATGATCAGCTAAATAGTAATATGCACGGCCACGTAACAACAATGCCTCTAGATTGTTTTCATCTTCTTTGAGAAGAAACCCAGACTCAGCAATGGCACCTTCATACTCTTTATCAGCTATCAACAACCTCACTTTAAGAAGCTTAGCCTGAAGAAATAATGCATACAGTTAACACTCTGGTTGCACATATGACTTCCCAGTTCCCAGCCCAAACCCAATACTTAGGCATTCACTTTCAGACTACATAGTGTAACTACCGAGACACAGAACTGAAATGAAATTTATGGAGCTGGATGAGCATGAAAACGTTACCTTAGTGCATGCTGGAGAGAAAACAAGAACAACTTTATCAATGAATTCCAAAGATTTTGTGAAGTTGCCTAAATCATAGTGGGACTGAGCGGTTTCTAGGGCACTTTGAGCCTGCAATAGCTGAGAGAGCTCCTTTTCTGCAACTGAATGTCCGGGTTTTAACTCCAGAAACTTTTTGTAGTTCATCTCAGATTGCTCATATCTACATTAGCCAAAAAGCACCTGAATGATATAACTGTCCAATTAGGAGTTTGAGAGACTTGGGAGTTGGGATGATGGGGGATGAGATGAGAGATAGGTGGGGAGGAGGGGGAAGAGTGGCACGATGGTCATTTTCTGAAACTAATATAATCTTAAAATTTAGGGTTTACCATTATTTACTAACTTTAGGAAGGATAAGGGAAAGAAATGGTGCTTCTGTTTTCATATGCTTGATTGATAATATCATAATAATATGGTTTGGACCCCGCTCCTCTCCCAAAAGAAAAAAGAGGAAAAGTCTAAAATCTGATTAATGTTGCACTAGTCTGCACTACATTAAAAACAGCGTTGTCTGGTAAAAGCAACTTGAATGTGCATAAAGAGATGCTCAAGAGGAGTCCCCTTTGGATAGCTCGGTTGGTAAAGAGCTAGGGACATGAGAAGGTGATCAGGGTTCGATCCCCCACCCCACAAACCCCAATAATATACATTGAAAAAAAAAGGATGCTCAAGAAGAGGAAATGCAATTTAATTGCAACATATTAGATTATTTTTTACAGTATCTGCTATCCTTATGAAACAGAAAACTGAAACCAAAATAATATGTGCATTTTTTATATTATTTATCAAACTTTCAAAAGTTAAGCCATCAGTTAACAAGGAATGTTCTCTAAGATTCAAAAGCAGGGTGGGGTAATACTTGTAAATGAACCACACCTGCATAACTGGCGAAGAATTGAAGCTCGGAAAAGGTATGCTTCTGAAAGGTTTGGATCCGCTTCTATTGCAGCATTTAGATCATTAAGTGCCTCAGTATAATGTTTCACTTTTATACTTTGAGATGCTCTCTCAAACAACTCAGCAGCATTTCCAGGTGTTCCACCTGATCACATCCAAAAACAAAGCAAAGACTGTTCAGGCAACAGATTGCATCACTTGGACACTGAACCATTACAGAACTTCAAGGGGAGTAATAAAGTTAGGAGTAACATTTTCCAGTGGGATCGAACACACAAATTTTATTTAACCATTTATAATAGAAAAAAGTAGTTTCTTTGTTAAATTTAAATGAAAATGGAGTAGCAAACTACTATATACCACAACATATGGAACTAACAAACTTGGACATGCAACTTGATGAGGTATGATGGCCAAAATTTCACTTTACAGTGATACTGTCTTGGTTTCTCCCTTTCTCCTATGCTCTAATAAAAGACATATGGGCAGGGATTTAATTCACCCTTCCATCCTCTTTTTTATGAACTTGTACTATAATATGTATCAACAAAACAAAATACAATGTTTTGATTGGTGCCTAATTACGTGATGCCCACTTACCCTTTTCATTCGCTGATAAATGAAAAAGAGGTATCAAAGCTTATGGAGAAAGACCAAGGATAAACCATGGAATAAAAGTGACCAACGGAATACATTAACACAATCCCGGAGAAAGTATATGAAGAACAGAAAGAATTAGCCAACTGAGCATGGCTTTCAATAGGGCATTTTGAAAAACATGTCATTGTGGGGGAAGTCGGAAACACAAGGGATTCGTCGTGAAATCATTCGGGACTAGATGTACGTAACATTTTCATGGGACCTAGGACACATGAATGAAAGTAGTTGAAACAAAGTAACTAGAGTAGTTATAGAATTAGTAAGGTGCTCAGGAGTATTGCAGAGTTGGTTAGGTTGTTAGCTAAAATAGTAGGACTGTAGGAGGGAGTCGAAGAGGATTCATTCTAAACTGTTAACATTGGAGAAAGAACCACTATCTCACTCAAGGTAGACAAGAGCGAGATCCTACTTAGGAGCGGAGAGGGGTCATAGGAGCGTAAAACGTGGGTTCGTAGCACGGTTCGTAAGATCCTACCAAAAATATTAAAATACATTTTAAAATAAATATATAATAAGATACATAAATAATTTCTATTATATAAACAATATATGTTTATATTTACTAGTATTTATATTTTTTAAATTTTATTATAATGTATTAAGCAATATTAAATGAATTTTATACTAGTTTAAACAAATAAATTAAATGAATTTTATATAGATTAAACAAATAAATTGTTATATGTGTTGTAAAAAAAAAAAAGGTAGGTGTCACTAGTTTATTACTGTTGGGCTTATTTTAAGGCCCATAACCCATTACCAAACCCTAAGCCTCATCCCTTCTACTACTTCTTCTCAGAAACCCTAAGCACGCAAAGAACTTGCGAGGGCAACGTCAGCCAAAGCGTCGCCACGACGGCCACGTAACGCGTGGCGACGAACTCTCGGGGTGGCGGCGATGCTTGTTCGACTCCTGCGTTTCTTTTCTTCTTCCTGCGTGTTCTTCCTTCTTCCAGGTAACTATGCTCCATCCTCTCCCCCATCTCCACCCTCTCCTTCATCTTCATCCTCTCATGCTCCATCTTCTCCTTCATCTTCATCCTCTCCTTCATCTCCATCTCCTTCATCTCGCACTCCAAAATCCGAGTTTTAAAGGAAACCGGGTCGCGAACCCGACCCAAAAACACAAAAAACAGAGATTTTGGGGCTTTTACAGGAGCGCGAGTTCGTCGAGAGCGACCGCTCCTACGCCTCTCCGAACGCTCCTGAAAGCGGGAACGTCGCTCCTGCCAGCGCTCTTGCAAAACACGATCCTGCGTGGGTGCGAGATCGCTGAGGGGTAGTAGGAGCGTAGGATCGTCCGCTCCTACGATCCGGAGCGCGCTCTTGTCTACCATGATCTCACTTGTAAAAGGGAAAACCCTTGGTAGGAGAATTCTCTCTTTTTCTCTATTTGTCATTCAGTCTACCATCACAGAAGCAGCATTCTTTCACTTTCTCTGTTTTCTCAGCTCTCTCTCAGTTTCTCTGAAATTTCAGATTCTGTTTTTGGGTGCCTAAAACTTTTCATACCATTCAGATAGGTCTTGTTAACACTTCTTTAGTCTTTAATGTTCAGACAACACTACAAGTCCCCGTGAAATAAAAAAGCTCTAAAATCCTGAATAATTCAAAATTAACCATGTCATGTTGCACAGTCCAACGTCTATAGAAGACATAGATATATCTTAGCAAAATTGTGTAATTTGGTTAACACTACAGCAGTCTACTATATCAAACGCACTCCTTTTTCTTTAAAATCTAAAATCTGCATTGACACTATTAAAATGCAGTTACTTCTCCAATGCTAAATACAGAAATTATTGTCACAACCTCCACGTCTCCCCAAATATAAAGACCCAAATTTCAAACTGTAACAAACAAAAACCTGACGGTAATTAAATAAAAAAAAAAAAAAGCGAGCCAGAAAACAATGTTCGATCGAAGCATTAAAGTTATGAAATTTAACGGGGGAAAAGCGAAAGGAACATTAGATTGCAGTGGGGGAGAGAAACAATAAGAACAATTCAATTGGTAAAAGTTAGAAACAGATCAGGGGTGTACCTGAAGCAGAAACAAGGGGTTGAAGGAGAATCAGTTGGCAGACCAAAACAAAATTGAGTATGAAGAATGTGTAGAGCAATCCCCTATAAGCAACCGAATCCATGCTCAACAACGAGAACCCGATAAAATTAAGCATTGCGATCTTCCTCTCTATGGTTTCAAATACTTTTTTGTTGTTGTCACATTCGCAGAGGAAGAAGTCGAGGCCTTGAAGGCACCGTTAGCCAGAATCACTAAACTCAGACGCAGGTTATTTGGTTCTTTTATTTTAACTTTTTTTATTTTTTATGAATAAAATTGTAAATTGGAAGAGTTGGGAATGGGAAACGAAACCCAGCTTGTTGATTTCCCCGTTCTACATGTCATCCCACGTAGTTTCTACCAATGACTGGTCTACACGTGGATTTTTGGCTCACTATCGGAGCCACATGTGCAAAGCATACTCTAATAAGAATCCGCCACGTCGTCAACTATACAAAACACGCTCTAATGACAATCTGCCACGTCGTTTGGCTTGACACATCATCATTTTATTTTTAAAGTTTTATAATGGCTTTTCGAATTAAAAAAAAAGAATGCTTCTGAAAGGTTTGAACTTTTTTGTTTTTGGGTATTGTGTGGGCTAGATAGAGGTTTGAACTTGTTTCGTGGCAACAAGGATGCCTCTTTCCAATAATAATAGTCCAATACAAGACTAACAACTCGTTCAAAATATTGGGCCTAACAGTATATGTACCACCATCTACCTATGGCTAGTTATAACACGTCGTCTCCCCAAGCAGCTGTGACCGCAAGTGGCAAAAAAGTGTGTAGTAAAATAAATAGTTTTAGAACGATACAACGCCAGTTTCCCGGGTGGCTTGTTGGTTTGAGGCTAGTCTTTGAGCTCTCACACACCCGGTTCGAAGCCAGCACTAAGTGAGAAGAAGAAAGAAGGAAAAAAAATGAGGTATTTAAAAATACCTCCTTTTTAATAATATTTTTTTGACAACTTTTTTTTTCCAATTATTATTCAATCTTTCAAAAATACTTTGGATATATAAAAATTGTACATTTTTCAATTACTGACAATAATTTTATATTTTTTGTCCCATTGATTCCCAATTTTTTTGGAATAATAATAAAATATTTCTTCACATTGCAATGTGATATTTTAAAAATCAAACCAATTATTTTAAAGCAACTATTTCTACTTAAAAATGTTTTGTCATATTCATTTTCTACATCTACTTAATACACATTTCTACATCAAACGATCTATAAAGGCTTTTTACAGCATGTTAACTTCGTGTAATGCTACTTGGACCGAATTACGGGCATTAAGAAAAGATATCACACTTGCTCAAGATTTATCTCTCAATTGAGTCATTTTTTAGATGGATTCTAAAGTGGTTGTTGACATGGTTCATGAGGGGACAACTCACATACATTTCCTCCAATCTCTCCTCCAAGAGGTTATATCTATTCTCCATCATCCGGATTAGAGACATCGGTGATTCATACATACCATAAAGCCAATCACTATGCAGATCTATTAGCTAATAAGGGGCACTCTTCCAACCTTGACGGAATCACACTAGATTATAGTTTTCCTATGCTTTCTTTGTTTTTATCTGACTATTTCTATGCCTTGCGTTATTAAGTAATTGAATTCTCTATTCTCATAAAAAAAAAAAAGCTTATGAAATTTTGAGTTACTAATTGATAAAAATAACTCTGCAAAAATGATTTGTCTTATTCATATTCTACATCTATTGAATACATATTTCTACATCACTCATGAAATTTTGAGTGACTAATTGATAAAAATTACTGTGCCGCTAGAATGGTACCTGTTAATATATATAGTTTCAAAAATTAAACATAAAAAACAAAAAAGGTGAAAAATATGCAGTACAAATAGTATTCAAATATTTTCAATAATTAAATTCATACCCATAAATTACAAAGAATAAAAATTAAAATATAAATATTTTCATATTTTAAACTTATTTTCTTATATTTGATTAAAATATCTGTACGATTTTTTTTTTTGACAGAAAAAATATCTGTACGATGGATACAATACTTATTAGTTTAACTTCAAAATGAATATAAACAATATAATACATCAGAAAATTATCGTTAAAATAATTTTAAATTAACAAAAATGTATTTCTATTCTTATTTTGCCTTGAAAATTAGTTTACACATTATATTAATATATAAAAATGTATTTTAATCTATATCTATATCTATATAATATACAATTCAAAATGTTTTATAAGAGACAAGTTCCAAATGGCAACCAATAACAACTAAAATCCAAATGGCATTTTAATTACACCTGTGGCTTGACACATCAACATCCTCATCAATCTTCATAGGATCAACCTTCACGATTTTATTAATGAAATAAATGTGACTTTATGAGACATTATTCTATTTTAGAAAATCAAAGAGAAAAATAAGGAATGTATTAATTGACCTTAATCAGCATAATAAATTACAGTTTAACCAATCTACACGGTTTCCACTGAATAAATAAAATTAACACTATGACAGGGGATTTTGTTTTAAAAAATCATCCATGAAAGGAATGTAATAATTCTCCAATATCAGCCTAATTAATTCCATCATGAATCAGTCTGTACGATTTCAATTAAAAAAAACAAGTGCAAGATATTGGGCTTGATTCTGTTTCAACAAAATCCATCAGCACAGGAACCGAATTATTTGTACAAAATCATCCTAATATACGATACGGATTTTGGGCTTGACCTGATCACGAATGAATTTAAATACAAATGTATTTGGACACCATATGAACTAAATACAATGTTATTTACTTCCAAATATTATTTTCGGAATAACATAATCAATATTGATCTTGGAATCGCATAATACTCCATGTATTGAATCATAAAAAAAAATTGGCACCAACAATTTCCAAATTACTAGCCAACACGAATTTATAAAAAAATATATATATACGTAATATTGTGTTACTTGATTCTGTGGTAAAAGATTAACCAACAAAGGAATGTATTAATTCTCCAAATCGGCTTATTTCATGAATCAAATCGCGCCCCCTCTCCAAACCTAAATCCTAATCACACAGCTCATCCAAATTATTTAAATAGACTACTCATTGACCGAAACTTATTGCTTCATTTTACCGAAAAAGAATTTTGTGCTGCTTCATAACCCGTCTGTCAACTATGGCTGCCCTAAATCTCAATCTTAACCATGTTCCAGAGGTTCATATGCTATCTAAACTACAAGAAAATTCGTCATTACCGACGGCCATTTTCCGTCGGTAACACAATAAAGCCGTCGGTAAATAATGATTACCGACGGATTACCGACGGCCTCGGGTCCCTTGGAAAATGTCTCGTTGGAAATCTATTATCGACGGCCAATTGAATCCGTCGATATTACCGAAGGCTAAGCCGTCGGTAATATAAAAAAAGCCGTCGGTAAATTTGGTGGGATTTTTAAATAATTCGTGAGATTTACCGACGGCTTTTCCGTCGGTAAATCTCACGGTTTAAACTGATAAATTCGTAGCATTAGCGACGGCCAAGCTGTCGGTAATGAAAACAATATTTTTGGCCCAAAAATATCCGAATGCAGGTCCAGATACACATATTGTGGTTCAGATAATATTCTTATTCCTCCAAAACATGCTATTTTACAAATCTTGTAAATTGAAAAAGAAACATAAAAAGTTCAATTGCGGCGACACTCACAAACAACACGAAACAATCCATCTAATTAAGAAAATTACGAATCCATAACACAAAAAGAAAAGGATGCAGGGTATTTTACTAAAAAAGATTGACAAAAAAGATAACAAACTGAATGAGAATAAGTGAGTTATTCCAAACCTAGCCACGCAAGGTACTCCTCGATGCTCCTGAATCCGAATCACCTGAACCACTCGGCGCCACTATTTGAAAACAATCAGAAACAAAGAAAGGCATCACTAGTCGTCAGCAATGGAAGTCAATTGACAAAAAATCAAGCCATTAAAATGTAGTACTACTAACCAGCACAAATATTTTGTGTTGAATTAACAGTAGAGATACTGCGAAAGGTATAACAAGCGTAGTCACAAATCGTGCGGCTGCAAGACTCTGTTTAGAGAGAAGTAAAAGTGGGAAGAGAGACCTTGCAGGAGAAGAGGCCAGTCGATAGGTTCTGCTCCCAGATTCAGATGGTTTTGTCGCCGCTGCAAGAAGCTTAAGACGATCGAATACTGCAGACCTGGTGGTCGTTCCAATCCAAGCTCCAAACCCTATCACTGTGACCTTCTAGTATCTGAAACTCTTTCAACTCAAACCTCTCCATCGAACAGCGATTCGATTCGACTCAGTATACACAACCTCTCCTCACTCGTTTCTTCTTGTCATCACTGTATGCAACTTCTCTTGTCACCGCTGCATGTGCGGCTATCCCGTTGTTATCGCACATGACTGTGTCTCCTCCTCTGTTGTGGCCCGCATTGTCGCACCGCCGTGGATAAAAAATGAGGTCACTCAAGTCTTCGGGAAAAAGAGGGTTATAAAGAAGGATGGAGAGATTTTTTTTGATTTGGTTTCTGTTTTGTGCGATTTGCTAGGGATCTTGAAGAGGACGGAGTGGGCTTCTCAGTGGTGGTTTTGGTTCGCAATAACATGACTGGTGATGACCAGAAATCTCCTTTGAAGGCCACGGCGGTGGGTCCTCAAAATCTCTTCTTTTCTTGCGAGTAAAGGGTGGGTTTTGTAGAGCTAGAAGAGATGAAGAGATTGGTGGTGGTGGCATGGTCAAACGGCACCGGACGGCGCCAAAATCGTGGTTGAAAGCAGTGGCGGCGACAGACGCATCAGGAAGAGGGAGAGGGACACATGAGGGTTTCTGAAAATGTGGGATGGAAAGAAACGCACAAGAGGGAGAGAGAAAGATTCGAGAGAAAGAATGGGAGAGGAGCTGAGGTGGTTCAGTTTTTTTTTATTTCCCTTTTTGACTTTGCAAGCGGCAGCCGTCAGTAATCCGTCGATATGCAAGCGGCTTAGCCGTCGATAAGGAATGAAAATTAAATTTCTCATTGCGTAGTTTTCTAGCGCATATCGACGGGCTTAGCCAGTCGGTAAATTTAAAAACTAAATTAGAAATGAAATAATTCTTCTTGAAGCGGGTAAAAGCGATAAAAATTAAACTTTTGTATGGTTTTTACGGATTCTGGCCAAATCGATAACTAAAATATTCAAAGCGGACTGACCGTCGGTAATTGAGTGTTTTCTTGTAGTGTAATATCACTGATGATCATGGAGATTGGAATATTCTTGTGCGTGTTGTAAGAATGTGGAGAGTTTCTGATGTCAACTCTACCAAATTGCCTTTTTCACTGGAATTAGTTCTCATGGACACCAAGGTATAACGAATCGAAATCCAAATTAAATACATTTTCACCTTTGTTTCCGTTCTTGAAACTACTACAACAATTTTTTTTATTTTACAGGGTACAAGGATACATTCGTCTGTGAAGAAGCAGTTGCTTTATAAGTTTGAAAAGGACATATCTGAGGAAAGTGTTTATTATATGGCCAAATTTACTGTTGCTACCAATATTGGAGAATATCGGTCCACAAGACATCCTTTCAAGCTAAATTTTCATATTCACACGAAGATAAGAAAGCTAATGATGTTTTGGTGCCTCCATATGTTTACACATTTACACCTCCTCCACATTGTTTGCTCCCTGAATTTGAATGTGACTATTTAGTTGGTTAGTTTTAAATCACACTAGATTTTTTATGTATTTTTATATTTATAGTACTATAAAGAAAATATAATATACTAATATATATTATTGATATATTAACTAATTAATTTTTCAGATATCATTGGTGTACTCACTGCGGTTGGTCAACAACGCGAATACGTAAGAAATGACGTAAAGTCTAAGTCGTTGATCATTGAGCTTGACAATATGGGGTATCTAATATTTTTCCATTGTCTCTTACAATCTAAAAAATTTAATCACATTAACTAATTAACAATAACACAAGAGCAGGGTAATTTTTTTACAATAACACAAATTAACAATCAACAGTTTACAAGCAACCACGGACATCGAACCAACAGACCGAACCACATTTTACAAGCAACCACAGTTTACAAACAACAGATCTGAAATTAACAAGCAATATGAAATTAGGCCTCAAAGTAACAAGAAGCAACATAACACCACGGTCAGGAACATTTTTTTTCCAAGAGAAATTTGAAATTATGAGAAATTAGGTTTAGAAATTAGGGGAAATGAAAAGGGGGAAATCTGGAAACAGGGAGCAAGGCGGAAGACTCACCAGTGGCAGCAGTAACAACGGCGCACAAGACGACCGACAGACAGAAGCAAATCAGGTCGCGCAGGAGAACGAATCCGCGAAAGGTCGCGCGACGGAGAGGGAAGCATGGGTTTCGAAGTGGATCGGTCGGAGCCGAGACGGTAGCGACGATCAGAGATATGAGAGTAAAGAGAAACGAAAATAGTGTTATTTGCGACGATCAGAGAGATGAGAGCAAGAAGCGCGGGGTGTTGGCCATGGGATGGTTCTCCTCCACGCTGCTTTTCTTCTTCTTCATCTTCACTTCTTCACTCGCCAATGATCAGAGAGATGAGAGCAAAGAGAAAGATAAATCGGGATATGTGTTTTTTTGTTCAGAGAAATAAAAAACCTCCGATGCTCCTTTAGTGAGAGAGTGTGGGTCAGAGGGTGTAAAATTGTATAATCAAGGGTTCAAAACAAAAATTTATTAGGGGTGTAGGTGAGTATATATATATATATATATATATTATCATATATATAAATATAGAGTCAATATAATTTTTGTAAATTATTATCGTATAAAGTGAGTCAATACTTCATTATATGTATTACTCTTTCCGTTTTTTATTATAAACAAATAAACGCATGTATTTTGTCTAAAATTTATAACAATATATAAAGGGGACATCATGATTTGGTGTAGACATTTTTCCCTACCATATTTGCGCTTCAACTGTAGATAATCCAACACACGTAAATAGTAACCGCTTAATTTGGTTTACCCTTAATTACCCAAATGGTCAATTAACTGCATATACGTGTGTATATTTGGAATTGTGAACCACACTATTCTGTATCTTCTTCTTCTTCGCTCACTTGGGATTTTCTTCTTCCTCCTTCTCTTTCTCTTTCACTCTTTATTTCCACTTCACTTCAGTCAATCCTCTCATTCTATTCAAGAGTTGTGTGATATATTTCTACACTAAAGGGAAGAGCATGGAGGAAAATGTCACATATATTTGTCGCTCTTCATCACGCTAGCAACTGAAGGTATCGTTGTTAGGGCTCTTTTCAAGTTAAACCCTTTGGATCAGAGTGGGAAAGAGAGGCACAAGGTGCATAGCCATTTTCAGAAGACTCTGGATAGTGGGTCATATCGTGGTAGCATGTGGTCAGTCATCACTGAGTTCTCTTCCTTTGCCTCGGTTCTTTATTTTTAATTTTTTTAAACTTTCCATCAGTTTAATTTTTCTATTTACTCGGCTAAGTTCTGATCCTAATTTTTCACTTAGGGTAGCATTTGTCTGACAAAAATTGAAGCCTCACCCCTGATGGGTTTTTTAAAATTTTGTTTAGAAGTTTATGTTGGGTGACTGTCATGTTCCTGGTTCTTCAATAATGTTTACGCTACATACTTATGCTTAGGTACTTATGTATCTCTTGAATAATGTTACTTTCCGTCAGAAAGACATAATTGAGGGGTACAATGTGTGGAAAACCAATACAATGTGTGGAAAACTAACTTCGAGAAGCGCATTGGGAAATATTAGAAGGCTTATATTATGTCCAGGTTGAATGGGGATGGTGAGGCACACATGTTCAAGATGGATGAGGATTTTTAATTGATGATTTTTATGGCTCTTTACTAATATTTTTTTTATTTTAATTTCCTGTTTTTTGATACATATTCATCCAATCGTGTTAATATTTTATGAAGGAAGAGTGGTTGCAGGAATGGCTCTGTTTAGGTGAGGAGATGGTGGGTTAAAAAAGGTTATGATGAAGAGGGTAGTTTATTAAGGTTTTGACATGATGAATTTGCCTCTAGACAGTGTGCTTCTGAGATGGTGCATCTATAATCGATAACAATTAATCTATATCTATATCTACAATCTTCTATAACAATAAATAAAGGGGATAGCCTCTTTTGGTATAGCCTTTTTTTAATTTCCAATTTTACCTTTTACAGTTTTCTTTTTCATTGGTTAACTCCTTATGGAGTTACAAATGAGTCATGCTTCCTTATTATTGCCACTAGTAAGATACCCGTGCATTCGCACGGGTCACTTCGTTTTCACGCATTTTTTAAATACACATGTTTTATAAAACTAAATTTTTATGTGACAAACTTGATTAATTGTTTTAATTCTTAAAAATGCAGAAAGAGAAGGAAGTCACGCCGAGAAAATAATTCAACCAAATCATATTGGGCCTTGTCGAGGTTGGGCCTGTTCATTGTCGAGTTTAATGCGCTCGTTTGTCGAGATCGGTTCAAGCTCGTTGTCGAGTTGGTTGGTCTTTGCCGCCGTTGTCGAGATCGGTTCAAGGCTCGTTGTCGAAGTTGGTTGGTTCACCGCTGTTGTCGAGGTTGGTTGGTTACTCGCCGTTATCGAGTTGGTTCACTGTCGAGTAGAGATAATAGGTTTTTAAAACTCACTCATCATGAAAAGAAAGAGGAGGAGGTAGAAAATATTGTGATATAATCCAAATCATATTGGGCCTTGTCGGGTTGGGCCTGCTCGTTGTCGAGTTTAGTTCTGCTCGTTGTCGAGATTAGTTCAAGCTCGTTGTCGAGTTGGTTAGTTCTGCTCGATGTCGAGTTGGTTGGTTCTGCTCGAAGTCGAGTTGGTTGGTGCTGCTCGATGTCGAGTTGGTTGGTTAAGTTCTGCTACATGTCGAGATTGGTTCAAGCTCGTTGTCGAGTTGTTTGGTTCTGCTCGTTTGCCGAAGGTTGGTTGGTTACCCGCTGGCGTCGAAGTTGGTTGGTTCTACTCGATGTCGAGTTGGTTGGTTTAGTTCTGCTCGTTGTCGAGATTGGTTCAAGCTCGTTGTCGAGTTGTTTGGATCTGCTCGTTGTCGAGTTGGTTGGTTCTGCTCGATGTCGAGTTGGTTGGTTTAGTTCTGCTCGTTGTCGAGATTGGTTCAAGCTCGTTGTCCATTTGTGGTGTCTATTTTGTCTTTTAGTGTTTTTTCAGCAACAATAGGATATACAAAATGATGCAAAAGAGGGATTACTACCTGGGTAATCCCGTAAAAGAGATAATAGGAAATTGTTTTTTCCATTTGTGGTGTCTATTTTGTCTTTTATTTAGAGATAATAGGTAGAAAATATTGTGATATAATCCAAATCATATTGGGCCTTGTCGAGTTGGGCACTGTTTCATTGTCGAAGTTTAGTTCTCGCTTCGTTGTAGAGATTGGTTCAAGTTCGTTGTCGAGTTGGTTGGTTACGCCGTTGTCGAGTTGGTTTGGTTTAGTCTTTGCTCGTTGTCGAGATTGGTTCAAGCTCGTTGTCGAGTTGGTTGGTTCCCGCTTTCGCTGTCGAGTTAGTTGGTTTAGTGTTTGCTCGTTGTCGAGATTGGTTCAAGCTTCGTTGTCGAGTTGGTTGGTTCTACTCTCGTTGTCGAGTTGGTTAGAAGGAGAAAGGGAGAGAAAAGCTATTGTGTTACGATGGTTTTTCATTGTGTTGGAGGTTGTGTAAAATGAAATGAAGCAGAGTGGCGATGCAATACCTGAATGAAATTTTAAGTTGGAGAAAGTGATATAATTAAAAATTCAATTTAAGAGAAGAAAAAGTGGAGATGGTTGGTTGGCCAGGACTTGACTTGACTTCTCGTTGTCGAGTTGGTTGGTTTAGTGCTGCTCGTTGTCGAGATTGGTTCAAGCTTATTGTCGAGTTGGTTGGTTCTGCTCGTTGTCGAGTTGGTTAGAAGGAGAAAGGGAGAGAAAAGCTATTGTGTTCTGATGGTTTTTCATTGTGTTGGAGGTTGTGTAAAATGAAATGAAGCAGAGTGGCAGTCTGTACACGGACGAAATTTTTAGAAGTTGGAGAAAGTGTTATAATTAAAAATTCAATTTAAGAGAAGAAAAAGTGGAGGTGATTGGTTGACCAGGACTTGACTTGACTTTGTAAATAATAGTTATGCCATGTGTCAATAATATAGATTGCCACTTGTTACAAAGGGAGGTCGTTGCTCGGCCAGGACTTACATTCTTTCAATAGGTAAATAGAATAGATGCCCAATAATAACTGCCTGACACTCCTTTTCTTTTTTCTCTTACTGTTTGTGCCTTTGATTAGGAATCATTATTTTGTGTATTTCCAATCCATAGAGAAACCGAAATCAACAAATTGAACACGTGAAACGGTTATTGGAAAGGAAAGGGAAGGATGACGCAACCCCCATTTCTCTCTCTTTTTCTCTTATCTCCCTCACCACTCTTTCTATCTATTGCTACTGTTGTTTATTTCTTATTTGTTCTACATTTCTTCTATTGCTATTTTATTATTCGGATCATGCTCTTTTAAATTTTTGTTTTCATGCTTATCTTTTTGTTTTTGTTTATTTGTCCTATTTTGGATTCCTGACAGGGAAGCAAATCGAGAGTTACGAACAAAGGAACCACGTTTCGGCAAAATAGACCGAGTGGCATTCAAAAGAGAGTTTGTTTTCGACCTGGGAGTGTAATTCCTGATAAAAGTTCTGTAATTGAGTTGCTATTGTGTTTGATAGACCATTCTATTCTACTCCCTTCTGTTTCGCAATTTAAAATGTATTGGAGATTTTGTAGTTATGGCTTTTGATTGAACAGAAAATAAAATGCTGCTACCATATGTGTAAGAAGCATGGTATATCCCTGCAAATTTGGAACCCAAAGAATTGGCAGAAAAATTGTCCTTCATTTGTAAGGTTCTTATTGTTACAACCTTTTTCTCAAGTAATTTCTTTTCCTTTGTTGATTTTGATTTCAGTAACAACATTAGTGGAAATGGAATGTTGCGTTTGTGCAGTGGACAATTTCTCCCCTACAACATGCATGTTAGAAACTTTTATTTATTTGCTGGAAGACTATTGTCAGTTTAAATTTCTTTTGATTTTTCTATTATTTAATTTGTTCATTAATTGGATTGTAAATTTATATTAAACACTTGATATGGTCTGGTGCAATTCAATTGAGTTTCAATCCTTTGTTTCTTTTTTTTTTTGTTTTTGTTTTGTGCATTCTGGAAAGGACTGCCAGTTTTTTAGTGAGCACCAGAACACACAATATCAGACCATTAACAAATCTTCAAGCTTACAGAAGCCAAATTGTTATCATAGCTACATATAATGGTTATAAGAAGTTACCATTACGATATCATCTATAACTGCATATAAACAAATCTTCAAGCTTTCAGAAGCCAAATGGTTATCAATTATCATAGCTGCATATAATGGTTATAAGAAGTTACCATTACGATATCATCTATAACTGCATATAAACAACAATGAGGGGGCTGAAGCTATTTTATTTGTAGTTCACATTTTTTGTTGTTGCCTGTTATGTTTTATTCCTATATTTTATGGCCAAGTGATGAAATTTGAAGCTTTCATCTAGCTGAATTATTATTTTTTATTTTGGGTATGTTCTTTTTTCTCACAAATTAATTATGTGGATATTGTTATCTGATGTATTAGTGACTATGGGAGGATACTTCTATGGTGGTCCAGTGGCCATACACGACAAATCAATGGTAGAGGGGAGAGGCAGTTGTGGGCTGACATTTTTTTGGGAAGAAGAAGAGAAACAACTTTTCTGTTAAGGGGATGAGAAGGAGCTCACACATGAATGGAATGAGGGAGAAATAGGAGAGTGAGTTAACAGGTGAGTGAGAGTGTGTGAAAAAACACATAAGGGGTGTCTTGCATAATCCATGGGAAGACAGAGACTTTAGTGTTTTTAAAAAAGGTTTAATTAAATTCTTGGTCCCCCAACTTTTTCAATTTAGCGATTTTGGTCCTCTTATTTTATTTTTGGCGATTTTGGTCCTCCAACTTTCTCTATTTGGCGATTTTGGTCCCATACTTTTTAATTACTCTTTTGACCCCTCAAAATCATGAATATTTTATACTTTTGGTCCAAAAAATAATGGTTTTTGGGAAACTGGTGGATTAAATTGCACAATCCATGATTTTTTTAGATCAATAGTGCAATTTAAAAAATATAGGGCCCAAAATAGCCAAATTGAGAAATTTAAGAGACCAAAATTGCAAAAAATAAAATACGGGAACCGAAATCACCAGATTGAGAAAGTTGAGGAACAACAGTGCATTTAAGCGATTAAAAAATGTGAAAAGTGAGAGAGTGATGGTGTGAGTGTGTGCCCGTGAGTGTAGTGAGACGGAGAGAGAGAAAAGTGGTTGAATTGAAATAGAAAGTGTGGTGAGTGTGGTTTTGAAAAGTTAAAAGAGGAATTTATAAAAATAAAAAATAAAAAACAGAGATTTAAGGAGAGTGGCCACGGTACAACACGAGAGGATGAGAAAAATGACTAAAAAAAATTAAATTTAAATTTAGAAAGGAGAGAGGAAGATGGGTAGGGACCATACTTAAGTATAGTTTTAATTAGTAAAAACTAAAAAGACCCCAAAATCAAATTTTATTGGTTTTTTCACATGTCTCTAATCTCTTCACGATGTAACTTTGGCTTTATATTTATTACAATATCTGAAATACTTTTTTCTATTTCGAATATAAGCAACAAAAAATTTATAATTATTTAATAATAATATGTCATTTTAAAAAAAATTAGTGTAATGAAATACCTGAAATGAATAATCGAATTTCTTAAAATAAACATTAAACAACAAAACATGATAAAATAAAGCATACTGTAGCGCAGTAAAAATGCAAAAATATGGGCATTACTAGTTTATATAAAATAAATGTACTTTTTTTCTTATAATAAAAGACGAACTGAGTATCTTTTTTTATCACATAAATATTTTCAAAAATTAATCATATATACTAACAATTTATATTTTTATATTTAGATATTTTAATAAATAAAATGTATACCCGTGCATGGCACGGGTCGATCCTTCCATTTTTTATTATAAGCAAATAAATGCATATATTTTATCTAAAATTTATATAAAATAAATGTACTTTTTTTCTTATAATAAAAGACGAATTGGGTATCCTTTTTTATCATATATATATTTTCAAAAATTAATCATATATACTAACAATTTATATTTTTTATATTTATATTTTTTAAGAAATAAAATATATACCCGTGCACGACACGGGTCACTCACACTAGTTTGTTTACATTTCAAAAAAGGGACATGCAAAGAGAAGCAAAAAAGTAGAAACAAATATAAAAAATGTGATACAAAATCCTCATTACAATATTTTTTTAATAATCACATTAGTTTCTATATTTAAAAAGATATAAAAATTTCAAATATTGATATTTTTATATTTTAAATTAATCTTATCATCATTTAATATATTTTATCAATCAAACTATCTATAAAATAAAGGCTAAATTATACATTTGGTCCCTTAAGTTTATTTTAGGTTTCAATTTGGTCTCCTACGTTTAAAAAGTTTCAATTTAGTCCCTTACGTTTCAACAGTTATAACACGTTCGTCCCTTCCGTCAAAGACCCACCTAACGCCGTTTATCCTGTCTGACGTGGTTAACGTATTGCAGACGTGGCTAACATCTTTCTTTAGAATAAAAAAAACACAAAACCAGATCTATCGCCACCACAACTCCTCCACCATGGAGTCTGCCACCACCACCAAATCCGGCACGAACCACATCGCCACGACCTAGATCTTCCCCGTGTCGGCAGCCTAGCACCATGGATGTTGTCGCGCTCTCTCGCTGTCGCTCTCTCAGATCTATTTTTTCTTCTCTCTCATTTTTTTCTTTCCCTTTCTTTCTTTTTCTTTTTTTTCCTCACACTTTCTCTCACTTGCTGCTGCAGCAGCTTTGGTTGGATTTAAAAAAAAAACACAGAACCGGAAATTGGAAAGAAGAAGAAAGGTTTTCGTCGCTCTCTCCCTCCTCTCTCAGATCTATCTTTTTCTTCTATCTCATTTTTTTCTTCTTTCCCTTCCTTTCTTTTTCTTTTTTTCCCACCCTCTCTCTAACGCTTTGATTTGATTTTGGAAAAAAAACGCAGAGCCAAAAATTGGGAAAGAAGAAAGGGTTTTTTTTTTGTCTTTGTCATTATACATGTCAGAAACATCACTTCTCATGTCACAATAAACACTTGCCACATCGACAAAACGTTAGCCAAGTAAGATAGAATGAACGATATTAGGTGGGTCTTTGACGGAAAGGACGAATGTGTTATAACTGTTAAAACGTAAGGGACTAAATTGAAACTTTTTAAACGTAGGGACCAAATTAAAACCTAAAATAAACTTAAGAGACCAAGTGTATAATTTAGCCTAAAATAAAATTTTATTTAACCTTTTACACTTCACAAAATATCTGTGCAATGCACGTGAGATGTCAGTTCAATTTCAACATAAAAAGCAATACATAGGAAGTAAATAAATGTTTCAAGTTTTTAACAATAAAAACGTTTTTTTGACGAGATGAAAAAAATAAAGTTGAATATTTAAATTTCAAATGTTTTAAAATTTAATTACTATACTTCCTAAAATTACCTGAACAATAAAAAAATTTGATGTAAATTCTATTTTTAAAAATATAATTTAAGCCTCATTTTATAAATAATTTTTATTTTTTTAAAATAAAATATATTGTATTTTCTATTATTAAATGTACTTTTATATTTTGTCAAAAAATGACAATTTTTACATTTCACAAATACATCCGTATGATATAATAGATATTCATAATTTTTTTATAAATATATTTATAAGTTTATTTTATCTTTGTAAGGATTACAAATAAATATAAAAGTAACAATGTCTCTATAAATATGTTTCTATAAGTTTAGCCTCCATTGGTTGTCCCCCACGAGTATGGGGCGAGCACAATAAAGGCCATATCCTACTACAACAACCTGTGATATTTTGTGTGCATGATGATAGAGAGAAAACAAACACTGAGAGAAAACTTCATATAAAGCTTTTTTGACCACACGCTATCTGCGTTCCAACTCAAATAATGCGTGCCCAGGCCAGTTATCTAGATGGAAGCTTCATATAACGCTTACACCCGCATGTTATGTAATTTCACCATTCCGATAAGATGTGCCTTGGCTTGTGTATATATGTGGTGCGGCGCACATAATGCTTTGTACACGTCATCTATTATGGTTTGATAGTTACTTAAATAATGCATTCTAAGCGTTACCTCAGTGAAAAAAAATGTTATTTGATTTATTTTTTGGCACATTATTTTCTATTATTGTTCTTTTATCGATATTACATAAATTTCATCGATTATCTTTAGTTTTATTTTCTCATCTATTTTTTTAAAAATTCTCCATAAGAAGAGCTTGCAAAATTTCTTTTGGTTGTGTGAACATCAAACTTTGATGCTAGAAGAATCCAAAAGTGGAAAGTTTTCATTGAAAAAATATTTATTACATTGGAAATACAAATTAAAGTATAAAATATAATCTTTGTCTTGGTTGAAATTAGGGTTTCTTTCTATTTTGTAAAAATTTTGTAGAATAGAATGTCATTTTAAAAACCGTGGAATTTAGTTTAAGTGTTGCTAGAAATTTTGTGGAATTTTAAGTGTTTAATGACTTTTTTTTTGAAATTTTAGAAGGCATTTTTTGTCTCATGACCCGCAAACCCAACCTGTAATGCCCCGACTCTAATCAGGATATCACCTACTAAATTAACTGGAATTAAAGTTGATCATGGAAATATTTTTCACTTTGGAAATAATTAGAAAAATAATAAAACTTTCGAAATATAATGCTTTGACTATAAAGGACTATGAATGCATAAAGGTATTACAACCAACTACACCATTAAAAGACTTTCACAAAATTTACATTCTAATACGAGGTAACAAAAGACTCCTATTAAAGATGATTCAAACTCGTGATCCGGTACTCAAGGTCTCGCGTGGCGGCAAGACTGAGCATTCTGATATGCTCTAGGCTTCTCCAACTGCTAGGTACCTGAAAACAATGCCCCAATATAGTGAGTTTATGAAACTCAGTAACATAGGACTAACATAAAATATTTTATCGTTGTTTCCAGCCATACTTGGTGTGCGAAGTATGAAAAACTCCTCTATATATAGATACAATTATCAACTATGCTAAAACATTCAACCAAACACTTTGACACAATCACAATAACATTTCATTATAATTATTAATATTAAAGCAACATGACAATCTAATATGTAACAGCCTGGGTCCCACTGAAGGGCTGCCAACGGCATTGGGTCCCACTTTGGACTGCCAAGCCAGCTACTGCTATTCATTATGGTAACAGCCTGGGTCCCATTGAAGGGCTACCAGAGACATTGGGTCCCACTTTGGGCTGCCAAGCTAGCTGCTGTTACACATAGAACTCTCTACTACAACCAAGGATTTACCACAGGGTCTTGACCACTGGGCTTTACCTCGCATTGTAGATCTATCTTATTAGAACCATTATAAATTCAATAGCCCTAATCCTTTTTATCTAAGCTTTCAAACAAACTTATGTTCTAATAACTTCTCTAAGGGAATCCCATGATTTCCTTTGATCTCATATGATTTTGAACACTAAAAATAAGTATTCATGGCCTTAAAAGCCCTAGAAAAGTGAAAAAACACAATTCTACAAAAGCTGGCGCGCTTGGTGCGCGCTTCACGCGCATTCTGCTGCTTGCTTCTGTTTTTGTGAGCTTCGCGCGCGCGTCTCTTCTTCTGCTTTCTGTTTCTGATGAAGCGTGTCCCCTGCAGAAATTGCATTTTTTTGCTTCTCCCAACTTCAACCTCTAATTCTACTCAATCCAAACCATTTCCAATCAATACAAGACCCAAAATCAAGGCTTATAACATGGCAAACAGAAAAAACAACTCATCTAATATCAAACCATAAACTAGCATATGATTCAATGTCATAACACTAATTCAACATGTGAATAACATATATCAAACTCATTTCTATTCTAATTCTCTTACTTATCTCATATGTCATCTATTACATTAAATAATGAACATATCAATATACCCAAACCCAATTCATGCTTTTCAACTATTTCATGCTTAGAACCCAAGAAAAACACACAAATGAAAAGGGAAAGGAAAAACTCTAAACGGTGGGTCTTATGGTTGCACAAACCTAAGTGAGAAGAACACACAATTGATACATTGAACTTCAACTCATTCTCAAGGTTCACAGCTTCTACTTATTGGAGCTCTGTGGAACTCACAATGGGCAAACATCTTTTATGTTTATGGGGAGTTGGGGGCAGCTATCCAACCCTTAACCAATCCCACTAAAATATTACAAATTCTACTCATTAAACATTCAACATTAAGAATTGAATAACAACCTAAGCACACCCTAATTAGAGGTTTTTGAGGGGAATCCTATGTTACCTTTGCTCCCAAATGCTCTAGGATGAAAACCCCCAAATTCTAGGGCTTGGGTACGCAATACCCACTATTAGAGCTTCAATCCTTTGCTTCTTCTTTTTCTTCTTCCTTGAGCTTCAATGGAGGTAGAACCTCCTTCTTCTTCTTCCATTTTCGAGCTCCCTCTCTCACTCTCTCTCTCTCGTTCGATCTCTCTTCTCTCTCTCTCTCTCGGTTTTCTCCCTCAGGCGCACCCTTGCTTGCCACCACAGGTAAATCCTTGGTTGCTCCCCTCTTCCCTCTTCTCCTCCGTCGCGCCTCCTCCTCCCTTTCCCTTATTCTCCTTCTCTTTTTTTCTTCTTTCCCTTTCTTCTTTCTCTTTTCTTCTTTTTCCTTTTTTTTTCTTTTTCTGCTTGTTTCTTACGCAGGGGAGGGAGTAAATGAGAGAGTGGGAGGTGCTAAGGTGGAGTGTAAGGGAATGTGGTGTATGATGGGACATAGGACATGATTGGTTTAGAAATTAGCTAACAAATCCTAGTTTAATTTCATAATTAACCATTTGGTCCTTTATTTAACCTTACGTAAATTAATCAATTACACTACTCACAAATACGTAGTCCCACATTTCCTTAATAATTGAGTAGAATTACTATTTTACCCCATAAGTTTCAACTTTGCATTAAAAACACTAGATTGGATGTTGTTAACCTTATTAATCCTTAGGGATTAAAACCCCTTTTTCACTTAGTGTTTTTAATTACCAAGCTTTAGAAAGTTTGGGTGTTACACAATCCAAACCAACCCACTAATCACCGGATTAGGTTGGTTCGGGTTTAACAAGAAAACTATAGGTTTTCGACCCAACCAAAACCGAGAAAATTGGATTGGTTCGGACATCGAATTTAGTCAAAACCAACCCAACCCGACTCGTGTACACCCCTGCTCAAGTCACATCTATTACGAGCTTGATTGCTCCTTAAGACCACCTTGAACCAAAAATCAGAGAAAGCATTTAATTTTTTGGTGGTCCAGCCAATTTCCAAATAAGGTCCCATTTTTTATCTGAACGCATCTCCATTTTAAATTAATTCTTTTTTTTTATTTCACCAAAATACCCTTTCATTGCATTGTTAGAGAGGACTTTGAGTTTCTGTTCAGAAATAAAAATAATAGTGTAATTGATTAAATGAGGGGTCGAGTATTGTGTGGGCTAGGTAGAGGTTTGAACTTGTTTCGTGGCAACGAGGATGCATCTTTCCGATCTCAGCCCATACTGATAATAATCCAATTCAAGATAATAACTCATTCTTAATATTGGGCCTCACTCATACAATATAAGCACCACCATCTATGGCTAGTTATAACACGTCATCTCCCCAAGCAGCTGTTAGCGCAAGATGCAAAAACGTGCGTAGTTAAATAAATAATTTTACAACCACTCAGCGCCGGTTTCCCGGGTGGCTTGTTGGTTTGAAGCCGGTCTTTGAACCCTCACACACCCGGTTCGAAGCTAGCATTGAGAGAGAGGCAGAGGGAACTAAGAAGGAAAAAATGAGGTATTCTAAAATACCTCTCTTTTAATAATTTTTTTTTGACAACTTTTTTTTCCAATTATTATTCAATCTTTCGAAAATACTTTGGATATATAAAAATTGTACATTTTTCAAGTCCTGACAATAATTTTATATTTTATTTTCCCACTGATTCCCTAATTTTTGAAATAATAAAATATTTCTTCACATTGCAAATCGATATTTTAAGGTAACTATTTCTACTTAAAAATGTTTTGTCATATTCATATTCTACATCTATTGAATACATATATCTGCATCAAATGATCTACAAAGCTTATGAAATTTTGAGCGACTAATTGATAAAAGAGTGATGCTATATCTTACGAAAGAAACATGAAAGAAATGCAAGAGCTGATGACGTGTTTAACTTCGATTTTTTAAGATAAAAAAATTCTAAACAAAAGGAAAAGTTCAGCTTTCATCCACGGCTGAAATGTATTCGTTGATTTTCGTACGGCTACTGTTTCGTAATATTAATTATTTTCCTTGATAAAAATAACTGTGCAGCTTGAATGGTACCTGCTAATTAATATTTATAGTTTCAAAAACTAAAGATAAAAAAAAAGTGAAAAAAAATGCAGTACAAATTAGTATTCAAATATTTTCAATAATTAAATTCATACCTATAAATTACAAGGAATAAAAATTCAAATATAAATATTTTAAACTTATTTTCTTATATTTGATTAAAATATCTGTACGATGTGTACAATACTTATTAGTTTAACTTCAAAATGAATATAAACAATATAATACATCAGACAATTATCGTTAAAATAATTTTAAATTAACAAAATACTTGTATTGTTCATTTCATTTCTTATTTTACCATGAAAATTATTTTTCACAGTATATTAATTTATTAAAATGTATTTTAATTTGTTTACGTTTCGAAAAAGGGACATGCAAAAAGAAGCAAAAAATAGAAACAAATATAAAAAATGTGACACAAAATCCTCATTACAATATTTTTTTAATAATCACATTAGTTTCTATATTTAAAAAGATAAAAAATTTCAATATTGATATTTTTATATTTTAAATTAATCTTATTATTGTTTAATATATTTTTATCGATCAAAATAATTTATAAAATAAAATTTTATTCAAATTTTTACACTTCACAAAATGTCTGTGCAATGCACGTGACACATGTCAGTTCAATCTCAACATAAAAAAAAAGAGGAGTGCTAATAACACACTCTCTAACACTGATCTATTCTCAACGCACTCCCTCTCATAGGCTAAAATTTAATTGGGTCCCACTAAATTATGTGGATCCCATTTAAATTTGGTGGGATCTACATACATTTCAACCAATAGGAGAGTATGTGTGTTGGAAAAAGAGTGTTAAAGAGTGTGTTTGTAGCATTTCTCAGAATATAATACATAGGAAGTAAATAAATTTTTCAGGTTTTTAACAATACAAAGGTTTTTTGACGAGATGAAAAAACAAGTTGAATATTTAAATTTCAAATGTTTTAAAATTTAATTACTATAGTTCCTAAAATTACCTGAACAATAAAAAAATTTGATGTAAAGTCTATTTTAAAGAATATAATTTAAGGTTCATTTTTATAGATAATTTGTAATGTTTTTTTTGTAAAAAAAATATTGTATTTTCTATTTTTAAATGTAATTTTTTATAAAAATATTTATAAGTTTATTTTGTCTTTGTAAAAATTAGAAATAAATATAAAAGTAATAATGTCTCTATATATATGTTTATATAAGCTTAGTCTTCATTAGTTGTCCCCCAGGAGTATGGGGCGAGCACCATGAAGGCCATAACACACTACAATAACGTGTGATATTTTGTGTGCAACAATAGAGAGAAAACAAACCCCGAGAGTAAATTTCATACAAAGCTTTATTGAGCACGCGTTATTTGCGTTCCAACTCAAATAATGCGTGCCTCTAAATAGACGGTTCATATAACGCTTACACACACATTTTATCTCATTTCACTACTCCGATAACATGTGCCCGGGCATGTGTATATATGTGGCGTGGCGCGCATAATGCTTTGTACGCGTCATTTATTATGGTATGATAGTTACTTAAATAATGCATTCTAAGCGTTATCTGAGTTAAAAAAAAATGTTATTTGAGTGATTTTTGGCAGATAACTTTCTATTGTTGCTCTTTTATCAATATTACATAAATTTCACCAGTTATCTTTAATTTTTTTCTCATCTATTTTTTTTTCAAAATTCTTTATAACAAAATCTTGTAAAATTTATTTTGGTTGTGTGAACATCAAACTTTGATGCTACAAGAATCCAAAAGTGGAAAGTTTTCATTGAAAAATATTTATTACATTGGAAATACAAATTAAAGTATAAAATATAATCTTTATCTCAATAGAAATTATGATTTTTTTTTCTATTTTGTGAAAATTTTATGGAATAGAATGTCATTTAAAAAATTGTGTAATTTAGTTTAAGTGTTGCTGAAAATTTGTAGAATTTTAAGTGCTTAATGACACTTTTTTTTTCAAATTTTAAAAGCTATTTTTTTGTCTTATGACTCGCGAATCCAACCCAAACCAACCCACTCATCACCAGATTAATTGGGTTGGTTCGAGTTTAACAAGAAAACTACAAGTTTTTGACCTAATCCAAAAAATTTGATTAATTAGGACATTAAATTTGGTCAAAACCGACTCAACTAAACCCGTGTACACCCCAGCTCAAGCCACATCTATTGCGAGCTTGATTGCTCCTTAAGACCACCTTGAACCAAAATCAGAGAAAGCATTTAATTTTTGGTGGTCCAGCCAATTTCCAAATAAGGTCCCATTTTTTATCTATACGCATCTCCGTTTTTATTTTTATTTTTTATTTTTTTTTTGTATTTGACCGAAATACCCTTTCGTTGCATTGTTATAGGTAACCATAATGCCAAGCATCGGCCCCTGACCTAGGAAAAGAGGAAAAATAATAAGTGTATGAGGGTCGAGTATTGTGTGGGCTATAGATAGAGAGTTGAACTTGTTTCGTGGCAACAAGGATGCATCTTGGCCATTATTAAATGCACCTCCCACCTGGTAGGTACACTTCTTAATTTGTGAATTTTTCAAAATATCCCCTAAAAAAAAAAGCAAAAATTCTTTTTTTTTTTTTTAAATTCTGAACATTTTACCGGAAATTACAATTTCCAGTATACAAATTTTAATCACAATGTTACCGGAAATTGCAATTTTCGGTAACATTGTGTTTAACAGATATACAAATTGCATTTAAGATATTTAAACACAATGTTATCGAAATCAATTTCAGGTATACAATTGTATTCTGGCAAGAATTTTAAACACATGTTATCGGAAAGAGATAATTTATCGTGAAATCGAACCTTTTGATTAAGGATCTTCACCCATCGCCAACAATCTCGATGATTCTGACTAGCTTACTTTGCATCGAGGACTAGCTTACTTTGCATCGAGGACTAGCTTACTTAGCAAAGTAAGCTAGTCCGAATGCATCGAGAGACAATCGTTGATAAACAGATGCCAGCTTACGATGCATTCGGACTAGCTTACTTTGCAAAGTAAGCTAGTCCTCGATGCAAAGTAAGCTAGTCCGAATGCATCGAGAGATTGTTGACAGTATAGGTGAAGATCCTTAATCAAAAGGTTCAGTTTCCCCCAATAGAGAATTATCTCTTTCCGGTAACACTGTGTTTAAAATTCTTGCCTGAAATTGCAATTGTATACCGGAAATTGTAATTTTCGGTAACATTGTGTTTAAAATTGTATACCGGAAATTGTAATTTCCGGTAAAATGTTCAGAATTAAAAAAAAAAAAGAATTTTTACTATGTTTTTCAGGGGATATTTTGAAAAATTCACAAATTGAGGGGTATACCTACCAGGTGGGGGGTGCATTTAATAATGGCCTGCATCTTTCCGAACTCAGTCCATCAGTTCAATACATGACAAACAACCCATTCTAAGTATTGGGCCTCACTCATACTATATAAGCTCCGCCATCAATGGCTAGTGATAACACGTCATCTCCCCAAGCAATTGTGAGCGCAAAACGCGTATAGTTAAATAAATAATTTTAGAGCAATACAGCGCCGGTTTCCCGGGTGGCTTGTTGGTTTGAAGATTGTCTTTGAACTCTCACACACCTGGTTCGAAGCTGGCAGTGAGAAGAAGAGGAAGGAAGAGAAAATGAGGTATTCTAAAATACCTTTTTTTTTAATAACATTTTTTTAACAACTTATTTTTTTTTCCAAAGTCTTATTCAATCTTTCGAAAATACTTTGGATATATTAAAATTGTACATTCTTCAAGTACTGAGACTAATTTTATATTTTATTTTCGCACTAAAAAGAATCCCTAATTTTGGAATAATATTAATAAAATATTTCTTCACATAGCTAAGTGATATTTTTAAAATCAAACCAATTATTAAAATAATAAAATGTTTATCATTTATTGATCAAATTGGGATTGAAAAAGTGATAGCTAAAAGTAAAATTTTAGTATTATATAAAAATATACTCCCTTCGGACTCGATGATAAGCAAAACAAAATCTATGTATTTAATATAAAATATAAACAATTTTAAAAAGGATAAAAATTTAAATATTAGGAAATCAAGCGAATTAAAAATTTAAATCTTCTGTCAAAAAAATATTTAAACTAACATAAAAAATCATATACAAAAAATAAGGAAACTAACAATAAAAAAAATTAAATAATAACAGTTTACATGTATATTTACAGACTAAAAGACCCACGTAATGCAGAAGCAACATGATATTTGAAACACAACTTAAATATTAGTATTATAAGCAACAAACTAATAAAATTTTTATTAAAAAAAATTAGTACTAACATTTTAATCTCATGCACTTATTTTTTATTATGTTCATATTTTTTGTACTTATTCATAATTTTATATTTTGGACTAATGATTAAACTGCTTATAAGTTGTAAAGTAACTATTTTTTTTGACGAATAAAGTAACTATTTCTACTTATTATTGTTTTATCATATTCACATTCTACATCTATTGGGTAACTATTTCTACATCAAATGATCTATAAAGCTTATGAAATTTTGAGTGACTAATTGATAAAAATAACTGTGCAGCTAGAATGGTGGTACCTGCTAATGTAGTTTTAAAAATTAAAGAGAAAAAAGTGTGAAAAATATGTAGTACAAATTAGTATTTAAGTATTTTTAATAATTAAATTCATAACTATATATTATAAAGAATAAAATTCAAGTATACATATTTTAATATTTTAAACTTATTTTCTTATATTTAATTAAAATATCTGTACGATACTATTAGTTTAACTTCAAAATTTAGAGAGAAAACAAAAAAATGAATATAAAAAATAATACATCAGACAAATTATCGTTAGAATAATTTTAAATCAATATAAAACTTGTATTTTTTTCATTTCATTTTTTATTTTACCATGAAAATTATTTTTCACAGTATTAATTTCTTAAAATGTATTTTAATTTGTTTACATTTAGATAAAGGTACATGAAAAGAGAAGAGAAAAATAGAAACAAAAATAAAAAAATGTGACACAAAATTCTCATTACAATATTTTTTTAATAATCAAATTATCTTCTATATTTTAAAAGATAAAAAAATTCAAATATTTATATTTAGAAATTTTAAATTAATTTTATTATCATTAAATATACTTTTATCCAATGACAGATCTAGGGAGGGGCACATAGGGACTATAGCCCCTCCCTCGTGTCTTTTTATTAATAATTGGTTGGTATATAAAATATTAACTTTTATTTTCAATTATTTTTCTATGTAATACATCAAATATTTGCAATTTTAATTTTAAAACTAAAAAGAAAAGGAAAAAAACACTAAGAGGTTAGCCTAGTAGAATATAACAAGATTTGTAATAAATATAAAAAATACTACATCCGGTCTTAATTATAAGAAAAAATTACAAAAAACACAAAGACCAATTAGACATATTTAATGTTACAAAATTGACCTCTTTTTCAAAATATACCCCTAATAGCGGTAATTAGTTGAAAATATGCACGTCTATTAAATATACAAGTCTATTAAAATAAGGGTATAAAAATATTTTAGCAATTAATATATCTAGAAATAAGTCCCTTTTCTTATAATTAGGAGCAAAAAATCATTTAAAAATTCTCTTATAATTAGGATCGGAGATAGTAACATAATGAATGACACAAATTATTTAATTAAAAATTTATATTTTTTAATATTTATTATTAATCATTTTCGCCGCTCGTTGATATACTTCTGTATTTGTCCGTGTTTTTATCGATCAAACTAATTTATAAAATAAAATTTTATATAAATTTTTACACTTCACAAAAATATATGTGTAACACACGTGTTAAAAGGTTTTAAAGATAAAAAAACTTTAAGTTGAATAAATTCTTTTGTACTATACAAAAAAAAGTTGAATATTTAAGTTTAAAATGTTTTAAAATTTAATTACTATAGTTCCTAAAATTACCTGAACAATAAAAAAAATTGATGTAAAGTCTATTTTAAAAAAATTAATTTAAAGTTCATTTTTATAAATAATTTTTAATTTTTTTAAAATAAAATATATTGTATTTTCTTTTTTTAAATATAATTTTTTCTTTTCACAAATACATCCGTATGATATAAAAGATATTTATACGTTTATTTTTTTATAAAAATATTTATAAGTTTATTTTATCTTAAGCAACATTACTATTAAATATAAAAATAATAATGTCTCTATAAATATGTTTTTATAAGTTTAGCCTTCATTGGTTGTCCCCCACGATCACTATGGGGCGAGCACGAGGAAGTTCATAGCCTACTACAACAACGTGTGATATTTTGTGCGTGTGACAGTAGAGGGAAAACAAACCCTCAAAGTAAACTTCAGATAAAACTTTCTTGACCACGTTATCTGCATTAATTCCAACTCATACATCATGTGCCCTAGATTATCTGAATGGAAGCTTTAGATAACGCTTATACACATGTGTTATCTAATTTCACCACTCCTATAACACTTGTCTGGGCATGCATTATATGTGGCACAACGTGCATATTGCTTTGGATGCATAATTTGTTATCAGATGATGGTTATTTAGATAATACATTCCAAGCGTTGTCTCAGTGAAAAATAAATGTTATTTGAGTGATTTTTTGGCACAATATTATTTTCTATTGTTGTTCTTTTATTGATGTTAGATAAATTTCGCCAGTTATGTTTATTTTTTTCTCATCTATTTTTTTTTTTAAAATTCTCCATAATAAGAGCATGCAAATTTTCTTTTGTTTGTGTACGAACATCAAACTTTGATGTTTATAAGTATACAAAAGTGGAAAGTTTTCATTGAAAAATATTTATTACAATATTGGAAATACAAATTACAGTATAAAATATAGTCTCTGTCTCAATAAAAGTTATTTACTTTTGTTCTATAACAAAAATGTTCTTCTTTCCGGGATAAATGTCAACGAAAGTCTTATGATGCTAGATATAAGAAAGAAAAACAAAAATATTTAATAAAAGTACATGATACGTAAAACTCTTTTTATTTATGTTGCAAAGAAAAAGATTAAAAAAAAGGGTCTCACCAATCAATGCGCTTAGGGCAGTGATTAATTAATCAGTAAGAAATAAAAATTGTTTATCGAAAGCACTATATTCACTACTTTATATATAGTCAAATATATAATTTAATGGTGGCATCTAGGGTGAACCAGTATTTAAATGGTTTATTGTGAATTATGATTAAAACTCGATAGATCGTGCAGTTCTATGGTAATTTATAATGTACCATTCACACCAAATATTCTTCTTCTTCTTCTTCTTCTTCTTCTTCTTTTTTCTTCCCTTCCCAGTAATCACTTCCTCCTCTTTCTCTAAAAATGAAAACGTAAAGGGACCCTTCAGATTTCATTCTCTATAATCAAAAGCACAAAACCATCTCCATTAATTCCAAGTCACTCAATCTCATTCTCTTTATCCTTAGAATCATCACAACTCTCTTTGTAAAATAAATCTAGACCAAGACAACGCACCATACAACCTCCATCTTAAGCGTCTGTAAAATGAATGACAACTGTAACAATAACAAAGAGAAAGGCAGATCTTGAAAGAAAAATACTCAAATGGTGATTGTTGAATTTGAATTCCAAATTCCAAATATAAACAATAAAATGGAGCATGACCCAAAACCAGTATTTTCAGGTTTAATGCAGGAATGTTTGAAAAGCCAGATGCATCAAAAGATCGGTGCCTGATAAAGAAGAAAGTATCGGTACTTTGAAAAGGAATAATGGTTGAACCCGTGAAATTCCCGAAAAGGTCTTGATGGTGCTTATTGTTTGCAGGCTCACCGTCATTGAAGAAAGCCGCGACGGCGCATTCGTCTTGTTTGCCAGAAAAGAAGTACCACTGTGAAAGTTTCACCGGAAAAAAGAAAACAAAATGTTTATGGAAAAATATTCAGTACATATGCCTATCATAAGATCTGGTGGTACCACTTAATCTAATGGCTCTTAATCATGGTCCACCCATGAATCATTTGACATACTTTCCCACCCTAGAAGCCACCATAATTTAATATTAAATGTTATACAGTCAAATATATTGTTAGTTTGGTAAAATTCATTCTGAATTTCATTGATTAGCCAAAATGCTTATTTATACAAGAGCAACACAATACACTGCCAGTGAAGCAGAAAAAAAACGAACTAACTAACTCTGTTTAACACTAACAGAATACTAACTCATTAACTGTCAAATACAACTAACTAACTAACTAACCTCTATATTAATTACAATAATAACAAAGATTAAATACAATTAATCTAACACCTCCCACAAGCTGAACCATGGATATCCCTAAGGTGAAACTTGGCAACCAAAGACTTGAAACTTGATGGATGGAGAGGCTTAGTGTAACACCATACATTCAACTTAACTTAAAAGTAAGATAATTAACATTTGATACAGAGTTTACCAAACGGAATTTAAACTTAAGTATTACATTAAGTCTAGATTAACACAAGATTCCTAGTCCCTCAAAGGGGAATATTTCATATTTCAAAATTACATAGCCTTCTAGAGATTTAATACAAAATACTAGTTCTTTTGCACCAAATTCAAAAGAGTGTTACACAAATCTAAAATACAAAATAACATAAAGGAGCTTCAAGCTCCTACCCTCTGCAACCTTCCTTCGATACCTGCGAATCTATAATAATAATAATAATAAAATGAAAGGGGTGAGATAAAAATCTCAGTGAATCCTCCCTGTGACTCCTCACCATCTCTCTTACACTTAATATAACTTCCAATAAAGCAATCAACAACATAATGCAATGCAACATTAACTAAGAACGTTTTGTTCCTCATTACTTCGTGCTTAGCACGTCTTAACTATTCCTGTATGGTTAAATTGATATTCAACCGGGATTTTATGTTGTCGGATTTGGTCATATGGTTTAATTCATAGGCCCTGCTCAACATAGCTAACGGTATGGTGGTTAGGTGTCATTAACCTCCAAGTGGCGTCCCACGAGACTAACCATACCGTACTCTCCTCTTATGAGGAACCTTGGTGTCTTTTAAGTGAACTATGAATCATAACTCTCATGGCTTGGATGCATGCTTTACTTTAAGGTAAAATAACAACTTAGGATGTTTAACCCACATCAACATATAATTTCTTTACTCATCATATAAACAATACAATAACAATTTCACATGACACTTTACATAATATTCAGTTCAAAATCACTTCAAACAAAACACACATTCCTATTGGAGCTCTATGGAGCAACCAATGGTTCAAACATTAAGCACACAATTTGTGGGGGGCTGGGGGCAGTCATCCAACCTCTTTCAGTCAAACCCACTATATAATCATAATATTAACAATAATAATAAACTCAAAATCAAAGGGGTAATAAAACCTCAACTTTGAACCCAAAGGTTCTCAGACTTCTTTGAAAAGAAAATCCTAATGTGGGACTTATGGGTGCCCATCACCTAAGAGAAGAAAGAACTCACAAACAACACCAAGAACTTGGACTTGAAGTGGTGGAGCTTGTTCCTCTTCCCTTCCTTCTTCTTCTCCTTCGAGTTCTTCTTCTTCTTCTTCTTCTTCCTCCTTTCTAGGGCTTCTCCAAACTCTCACAAACAAAAGAAATTCACTCTCCAACTTGGATTCAAGCTAAGATTTGAGGAAAATCTAGCATGAATCCATGAACCCCCCTTAAGATTAGTGAAACCCTAAGTGTTTCTCCCCTTTTCCCCCCTCTCCAATCGCCCTCTCTCTAACTTTCTCTCTCAAAATCGTGATCTGTCCCTCTTTAGCTGCGTTTTTCTGTTTTAAAGGGCCTGTGAATCGATTCACATAAGCTGTGTGAATCGATTCACACTTCGAGTCCCAAAGAATTTGTTTTGCCTGAATCGATTCACAGGGAGAGTGAATCGATTCACAACTGCTCAAATTCGATTCCCAGGGAGTTAGAATTGTGTGAATCAATTCGTGGCTTGTGGGAATCGATTCCCACTGCAGAAAAATCTAAGAAACTTGGTTTTAACACCCAATCTTGAGACCTTCTTCCAATTCCTTCTTAACCCAACTCATAATCAACCCTTAACACCACTTTAAAGCTACTATCAACTCATCTAATCACTTAAGATCATCAAAGACACAACCTTCTCATCTCTCAATCATGAAATCAACTTGAAATCAATTGAAACTCACAATTCATAACATTAATCTCATGCACATAATTTCAAACTAAAGTTGAGGGATTTGGGGTGTTACATTACTACCCACCTTTTAAAAAAATTTGCCCTAAAAAATTAGATAAAATTACATACCTATTGAAATAGATAAGGATATTGGCCTCACATTTCTTCTTTCAGTTCCCAAGTGGCTTCTTCTGGAGTGGATCTTTCCCAAATCACCTTGACCAGGGGAATAGACTTATTCCTGAGTGTCTTGAAAGCACGGTCCACTGTCTGGGCCGGTTCGGGTTGATACATCAAATCTGATCTAAGTTGTACAGACTCATGATCCAATGAGTGAAATGGATCCGGAATGTACTTCTTAAGTTGAGACACATAAAAGAAATTATGGAGATTGGACAAAGACGGGGGTAGAATAATTTGGTAAGCCATAGAACCAATTCGACTGAGGATTTGAAAAGGACCTATGTATCGAGGGGTTAACTTCTTAGCCCTAAGAGCTCTACCGGCACCTATAGTGGGAGTGACTTTCAGGAACACATGTTCACATTCCTCAAACTCAAAGGGTTTATGCCTAGGTTTACGTAACTCTTCTGCCTACTCTGGGCAATCTTTATCTTTTTCCTGATCATATGAATCTTATCAGTGGTTTCTTGAACAAGGTTAGGACCTAACAACTGTCTTTCTCCTACTTCAAACCAACATAAAGGAGTTCTGCACTTGCGACCGTAGAGAGCCTCATACGGTGCCATACCTATGCTAGAATGATAGCTTTTGTTGTATGAAAATTCAATCAGTGACAAATATTTATCCCAACTGCCGCTATCCTCTAAACACAGACTCTAAGCATATCCTCTAGGGTTTGGATAGTTCTCTCTGACTGACAATCCGTCTGAGGATGATAAGCCGTGCTAAGACTTAACTTAGTTCCTAAGGCTTGTTGGAGTGCTTTCCAAAATCAGGAGGTAAACTTAGGGTCTCTATCAAAGACAATGCTAGTTGGAACTCCGTGGAGTCTAACAATTTCACTGATATAGATATGAGCTAAACTAGCGGTTTTGTAAGTGGACTTAATGGGAAGGAAATGGGCAGATTTTGTCAATTTATCCACTACGACCCAAATAAAGTCATATCTGGATTGTGTGCGAGGTAAACCTTCCACAAAGTTCATCGCTATACCTTCCCACTTCCATTCAGGAATTTCTAAAGGCTGCAGAGGACCAGCGGGCTTTTGGTGCCCTATCTTGGTTTTTTGGCAAACCAAACAATGGCTACTAACCCTGCTACATCATTTCTCATACCAGGCCACTACTACCTCTGTCGAAGATCATGATACATCTTGGTAGAACCAGGATGTACTGAAAATCCACTCTTGTGGGCTTCACCCAGAATCTGTTTCTTGATGAAATCGTCTCTAGGGATACAGATTCTTTGATGAAGCAGAATAGTTCCATCATCAGCCTCAGAGAAATCTGGGCGGCGCCTGCTAGACTGTAACTCCTCATCTAAACTCTGGGCTAGTCTAATCTGACCTCTGAAATCACAGGAAATCTCTAAGTGACATAACAAGGGGCTGTTCCCCGTAGGAAACATTCCTAAGTTTAGGTCCCTAAAAGACTTAAACAGTTCTAGTTCCTTAATTATCATTGAGGACACATGCAGAGACTTCCTACTCAAAGCATCAACGACTACATTCACTTTGTCAGGATGGTACTTCAATTCAAAGTCATAATCTTTTAGGAACTCAACCAATCTCCACTGCCTCATGTTAAGTTCTCTCTGATCAAAGAGATATTTCAAACTCTTATGATCACTAAACACCTCAAACAGGGCACCATACAAGTAGTGCCGCCAGATATTTAGAGCAAAGACTATGGCTGCAAGCTCTAAATCGTGGGTAGGGTAGTTCTCTTCATGAGGCCTTAGCTGCCTAGAAGCATAGGCCACAACTTGTCAGTTCTGCATAAGGACACAACCTAATCCCTTCTTAGAGGCGTCACTATAAACTTCAAATCCTAAAGTTGGGTCAGGGATAACAAGAACATGTGTGGATGTCAAACGATTCTTTAACTCTAGAAAACTCTTTTCACAGCTTTTATTCCACACAAACGGTTCCCCTTTTCGGGTTAACCTTGTCAGGGGAAGGACTAATTAGGAAAATCCCTAGATAAACCTACGGTAGTAACCAGCTAATCCAACAACTGATACTCCCACTTGAGAAATAACATGCCCCAAAAACTTAACTTCACTAAGCCAAAACTCGCACTTCTCAGGCTTAGCAAACAGACTCTTTTTCTCTAAGAGTACATAGAACGATCCTAAGATGCTCCTCGTGTTCTTGAGGATCCTTAGAATAGACTAGGATGTCGTCTATAAGGACCACTACAAACTTGTCAAGGAAAGGTCTAAAAATTCTATTCATATAATCTATAAATTCGGCCAGGGCATTGGTCAAACTGAAAGGCATAACTAAGTACTTGTAGTGTCCGTATCTAATCCTAAATGCAGTCTTTCACGACAAGAATTTTCGCTGTTACCGAAGACCTTTTTCTGTCGGTAACGCACGAAATCCGTCGGTAAATCGGGTTTACCGACGGCCTCGATGCCATCGGCTAATGGCTCATTGGAAATCTATTACCGACGGCCATTTAAATACCGACGGCTAAGCCTTCAGAAAATTATACACAACTGTCGGTAAAATGGTGGAATTTTACCATTTTTTTGGGTGGTTACCGACGGCTTAGCCGTCGGTAATGACCACCGTACACGGTGGCGAATTACTGACGGCTCTACCAGAGTTTTCCGACGGCTAAGCCCACTGTAATATTGAAATTAAAACAAAAAAAGTCGGCAATTTTACCGACGGTCTAGCCGTCAGTAATTTTACTGACGGCTAAGCCCACTGTAATATTGAAATTAAAACAAAAAAAATTATGACGTTAAAAACAATTTTTCATTGGAAAGTTGAAGCAACATGGGTATATTTGAAAATATAGACCAGTGAATGAATCAATTTTGTTATCATTTTCAAGCTATATGTAGATCCAACTAAAGCTTACTTTATCAAAGTATGGATTAAAAATATTTTTGACAGCCTCCCTATCTCATGCAAATCAAATTAAAGAAGATAAATACAACAATAAGGAAGGTTAGGTGAAGTTAGAGACTTCATCATAATTTACAAAAGTGGTATGATATGTGATTTCATGCCTTGACAGGATTTGTTTTGATGATTGACAAAAGGAGTTCCACGAATAGTCATGTGCAAAAAGCGGAAAAATACACCAAGACGCCTACCAAGGATCAAAGGGTTTTTTGAGTATTTATTTTATTTTTAGGACTATTTGTAAGTAGTAATAAAATGCTCTCAACTAATTAAATCACACACACACAAAATGATTTTTATTCTAAAATTGATTTTATGATAATTTTTCCTAAATTATTTTTAGGCACAAAGTATATGTCGGACACCAAAAGTGGTGTCCGAGAATCATTTCCGTCTCCGTGTCTTTTGATCACTTGATAATCGATTACACAACTTTATATAATCGATTATTTAAAGTTCTGTGCATCTCCGTGTTTTCAATTCTTCATAATCGATTACATCCTTCATATAATCGATTAAACCCCTTTTTAATGTCATCCGTGTGTCTGTTTTTAAATATATAATCGATTACATACCTTCTCTAATCGATTAGATAACGATCAGAAATCCCGGATTAAACGCAACGAGTCAAACCTCACGCGTCTTCTTTTTCGCTATAAAAGGATATGCTCAGACCGTGACAAACAGGGATTCTTACGCTATTGCTTTGCCAAAACACTGTTCAAACAAATTTTCATAACTCACATTTATTTGAGCACAATTCTTTTGAGAGCCTTTTATTCTATATAATTTGAGTTGTATCATTTGAGCTTCAATTTGTTATATCTGCACTTTTGAGTGTTTCTTTTTCATCTTATTTTATTTGTAAAAATCATTTCTTTTGGGTTGGAATCCCAAGTCATTCACAGAGAGGTGATATCTCTTGAACATATTGCTCTGGTATAGAGTTGTAAAGGTTTCTAGCTGAACCTGATTTAAAAGCTAGTGATTTAGTGAAAAATCCCATAGTGCTTTGCTTTGGGGACAGGACGTAGGCCACAGGGGTGTTTGGTGGCCGAACCTGTATAATTTGCTGCGTGCTCTTCTTTGCTCTCTGTCTCTTTATCATTCAAGCACTTTATTTATTTTTGTTCTTTATTTATTTTTCGGTCATTTATTTTCTGTCATTTATTTTAGTGCAATTTAATTCCTGCAATTTATTCTTCAAGTTATTTATCTTTTTGCAATTTATTTCTTTCAAGTCTTTTTTAATTCAGTAATCTATCTGTAATTTTTTATATAAGCACCGTTATCACAATTCACCCCCCTCTTGTGTTTGAAGTCACTTGGCAACAAGTGGTATCAGAGCTAGACTCTTGTATAAAGGACTTAACCGTCTCAAGAGAATGACTTCAAACAATAACGAGGGAACTTCCATGAACAGACCCCCATTTTTCAATGGTGAGGAGTATGGTTATTGGAAGGATAGAATGCAAATATTTCTTGAGGGTGTTGATCTTGATATTTGGGATGCTGTGGAAAATGGTCCATTTGTCCCCACTCAATCAATTAATGATGCAGTGGTAAACAAACCAAGATCACTTTGGACCGAAGATGATAAGAAAAAGGTCCAATACAATTTGAAAGCTAAGAACATCATCACTTCTGCTTTAAGCTATGATGAGTTCTATAGGGTCTCAAATTGCAAGACTGCTAAAGAAATGTGGGACACCCTTCTATTGACCCATGAAGGTACTACCGAGGTCAAGAGGGCTCGAATGAACACATTAACCCATGAGTAAGAGTTATTTAGGATGAAACCAAGTGAAAACATACAAGATATGCAAAAAAGGTTCATCCATATAATAAACCATCTCAGAGCTCTTGGGAAAGTCTTCAGTAATGAAGATTTAATTAATAAAGTTCTTAGATGTTTAAATAGAAACCGCAACCCAAGGTTCTTGCTATATCTGAATCTAGAGATTTATCTTCTATATCATTGGCAACCTTGTTTGGAAAATTGCAGGAACATGAACTTGAACTAAATCGACTCACCGAGAGTGAAGAAAGTGATAAGAAAGAAAGGAATTGCTCTCAAAGCAATCGTAAATGAAAAAGAGGAATCTGACAACAATGATAGTCTGGATGAGAATGAGGAAGACATAAGTCTGATGGTTCGAAGGTTCAAAAGGTTCATGAGGCAAAAGGGGAGAACGGGCAAGGTACAAAATCCTCAAAAGAAAAATGAGGAAGGAACTTCTTTTAATCCAACTTGCTACAAGTGTGGTCAAAAGGGACATATAAAACCCGATTGCCCTCATGGTCAGAAGAAAAACGAAAAATTTGATAGAAGGCCACAAAAGGAATCAAAAGGAAGAAGAGCCTACATTGCCTGGGATGACAATAATATGGACTCGTCTGATGAATCAGAAAATGAGGAGGCCAGCTTATCTCTCATGGCAAAACACGAGGAGGATGAGGTAAATGCTCTTGAACTCGAATCTCCTTTAACTTATGATGAGTTGCTTATTGCTTGTGAAGAATTAAATAATGAAACGACTAGACTTCGAAAAATTATTTCTTCTTCTAAGAAAACCATCTCTTCTCTTGAATCTAAAATTATTTTCTTAAACCAAGAGATGGAAGTTTTTAAGGAAAAACAAGTTGTTGTGACTGAAGTTTCTACTTGCACCTTTTGTGAAAACCAAAAGATTGATACTGTCAAGTGTGATGAATGCAATGTTTTGAAAAACAAGATTGAAGATTTGGAAAACACCCTTGCCAAATTTACCATGGGAAGGGATAACTTAAACATTCTATTGGGAAAACAAAAGGGTACTTTTGGAAAAGCCGGTTTGGGTTATAATCCACAAACGCATGAAAAATCCTTTAAACTTGTTAATCACAACAACACTTCAAGCGACCACTTTCATTAAATGCTTTCACTGTGGTAGAAATGGTCACACTGCCTCCATTTGCAATATTAGAAAGAACAAGAATGTGGTTGGCAAAAAGATATGGATTCCAAAGGGCACTTTGCCAAAAACTAACTTATCTGGACCCAACTTGGTTTGGGTACCAAAGGTTAAAAATTAATCTGTTGTTGTAGGTGTGTTTGAAAGCCGAGAACTCAAATTGGTATCTTGACAGCGGCTGTTCAAAGCACATGACAGGGGAGAAAAGTAAGTTCTCCTCGTTGGGACCTAAAAATAATGGTTATGTCCGGTATGGTGACAACAACAAAGGTAAAATTCTAGGGATTGGCACTGTTGGTAAGAGTCCTAATCCCAATTGTTGAGAATGTTTTGTATGTGGATGGTTTGAAGCACAATTTGCTAAGTATTAGTCAACTTTGTGATAAAGGGAACAAAGTGGTTTTTGATTCTTCAAAATGCATGGTTATGAACTCTGTAACTGAAAATGTTGTTCTTATTGGACCTAGAATTGGAAATATCTACATGGTTGATTTAGATAGAATACCTTCAAATGATGCATGTTGTCTTATTAGTAAAGAGGATGAATCTTGGCTATGGCATAGGATAATGGCTCATATTCACATGGATCATCTTAATAAGTTGGTTCAAAAGGACTTAGTAATTGGCTTACCAAAGCTTCGTTTTGAAAAAGATAAATTATGTGATGCTTGTCAAAAAGGAAAACAAGTAAAGGCCTCTTTCAAATCAAAAAATATTGTTTCCACAAACCGGCCTTTACAACTTTTACACATGGACTTATTTGGACCATCTAGAACTAAAAGCTTTGGTGGAAATTACTATGCCCTTGTTATTGTGGATGACTATTCTCGCTATACATGGACTTTATTTATTTCTCATAAAAATGACGCTTTTGCTGCCTTTCGTAAACTTGCTAAAGTTATCCAAAATGAAAAAGGAATGAACATAGTATCCATCCGAAGTGATCACGGTGGGGAATTCCAAAATGAGGCATTTAAGGCCTTTTGTACTGAAAATGGAATTGAGCATAATTTTTCCGCACCTAGAACACCACAGCAGAATGGAGTGGTGGAAAGAAAAAATCGGTCTCTTGAAGAGCTTGCGAGGACGATGCTCAATGAGACCAACCTTCCTAAGTATTTACAGGCGGGGCAGTAAGCACCGCATGCTATGTAATGAATAGAGTCCTCATAAGACCTATTCTAAAACAAACACCCTATGAAATTTACAAGGGAAGGAAGCCCAATATTTCTCACCTTCACGTATTTGGATGTAAGTGCTTTGTTCTAAATAACGGTAAAGATAACCTTGGTAAATTTGATGCTAAAGCTGATGAAGGTTTATTTCTTGGATATTCCACTTCTAGTAAAGCCTTTCGAATTTTTAATAAACGTGCTTTAACTGTTGAAGAATCATGCATGTTTCTTTTGATGAATCTAACCCCAAATCTTCAGTAGAAGAAAGTGTTGATGATCTTGCAGAAGTGTTTGGAGATACGTATTTAGAGGAACAAGAGAGATCAAAAGTTCAAAAGGAGGATCAAGAGGCCTTGCCTCAACCCTCTCTAGAACTCTTTCACTCAGATCTTCCAAAGGAATGGAGAGTCTCAAAGAACCATCCTCTTGACAACATAATAGGTGATATCTCAAAGGGGTAACGACTCGAAACTCTCTTAATCATGCATGTCATCATATGGCCTTTGTCTCTCAAATTGAACCAAATGACGTCAATGAAGCCATCTTTGATGAGCATTGGACCCTTGCTATGCAAGAGGAATTAAATCAATTTGAGAGAAATGATGTTTGGGAACTTGTCCCTAGGCCTAAAGATCATCTAGTCATTGGGACCAAATGGGTCTTTCGCAACAAGCTTGATGAAAACGGTATCATTGTTAGAAATAAAGCTAGACTTGTTGCAAAAGGCTATAACCAACAAGAGGGCATAGATTTCGATGAAACCTATGCACCCGTGGCTAGATTAGAAGCTATTCGCATGCTTCTCACATTTGCATGCATCATGGATTTCAAACTTTTTCAAATGGATGTTAAAAGTGCATTTCTTAATGGCTTTATTCAAGAAGAAGTATATGTTGATCAACCTCCCGGTTTTGAAAATTTTGAATTTCCAAATCATGTTTTTAAATTGAAAAAGGCTTTATATGGTTTAAAACAAGCTCCTAGAGCTTGGTACGAGAGGTTGAGCAAGTACTTACTTGAAAAAGGTTTTGAAAGAGGAAAAGTTGATACCACTCTTTTCATTAAACACAAAAATCATGACATTTTACTTGTTCAAATTTATGTCGACGATATAATATTTGGTGCCACTAATGAGTCTTTATGGGAAGAGTTTTCTAACATCATGCAAAGTGAGTTTGAAATGTCCATGATGGGAGAGCTCAACTACTTCCTTGGTCTCCAAATCAAACAAACAAAGGAAGGAATTTTCATAAGCCAATCCAAATATTGCAAGGAGTTGCTTAAAAGATTTGGAATGAGCAACGCCAAAGAAATCTCAACTCCAATGAGCACATCGTGCCATCTTGACAAAGATGAAGGCGGTAAGTCCGTCGAAGTAAGTAAGTATCGAGGTATCTCTTCTCTATCTCACTGCTAGTCGTCCGGATATTATGTCTAGTGTTTGTATGTGTGCACGTTTTCAAGCTAATCCTAAGGAATCACATCTCTTAGCGGTAAAACGCATCATGAGATATCTCACTGGCACACAAAATACGGGTTTATGGTACCCCAAAGGTGCTGACTACAATATATAATCGATTACATACCTTCTCTAATCGATTAGATAACGATCAGAAATCCCAGATTAAACGCAACGAGTCAAACCTCACGCGTCTTCTTTTTCTCTATAAAAGGATATGCTTAGACCGTGACAAACAGGGATTCTTACGCTATTGCTTTGCCAAAACGCTGTTCAAACAAATTTTCATAACTCACATTTATTTGAGCACAATTCTTTTGAGAGCCTTTTATTCTATATAATTTGAGTTGTATCATTTGAGCTTCAATTTGTTATATCTGCACTTTTGAGTGTTTCTTTTTCATCTTATTTTATTTGTAAAAATCATTTCTTTTGGGTTGGAATCCCAAGTCGTTCACAGAGAGGTGATATCTCTTGAACATATTGCTCTGGTATAGAGTTGTAAAGGTTTCTAGCTGAACCTGATTTAAAAGCTAGTGATTTAGTGAAAAATCCCATAGTGCTTTGCTTTGGGGACAGGATGTAGGCCACAGGGATGTTTGGTGGCCGAACCTGTATAATTTGCTGCGTGCTCTTCTTTGCTCTCTGTCTCTTTATCATTCAAGCACTTTATTTATTTTTGTTCTTTATTTATTTTTCGGTCATTTATTTTCTGTCATTTATTTTAGTGCAATTTAATTCCTGCAATTTATTCTTCAAGTTATTTATCTTTTTGCAATTTATTTCTTTCAAGTTTTTTTTAATTCAGTAATCTATCTGTAATTTTTTATATAAGCACTGTTATCACAATTCACCCCCCTCTTGTGTTTGAAGTCACTTGGCAACATGATATGCCCCATTTATCAGGAAAGAAAAAAATAGATATAATCAAACTTTATCCCCTTGAAGTTTTTACCTGAATCAATTTTAAAGAACTAATCTATAAAATCTAATAATTGACTCCCTTCAAGTTTCAAAATGATACGCTACATCCCCTTGAATCTTTAAAAATACTGCAAGTACTCACTTCTTGCCTAAATAGCCCATATTCATCAAGATGAATTGAGATTTACCTTTTATGCATACTAGTAGAAGAAAGTGTTTGTTAAGCCATACAAGAGGTTAAAAAACCAACTAATAATAGGACAAAGAAAATAAAAGAAAATAAGATCGATGAAAGACCTCACAAGATGCAGAGTAACATCAAGCCACATGAAAATTATTGCCTTGGAAAAAAGGGTAGCAACAGTCAATATCATATGATTACCTTTTAGTTTACAGTAACCACTCAAAGATTCACATATTAAAGATTATTTAAAAGGGAAAAAAATTAAAAATAAAACCTAGTCCCAAATTGAACAAAACCATATCCTTTGCCAGCATGAATTTTGACAGATATAATATCTCCAAATTGCAGAAAGGTCTGCCTAAGCTCCTCCTCCGTGACATTAAGATCCAAATTACTAACACAAACCTGCCATGCAAAGGTATGTCATGTAAGACTACCATAACCAAAAAAAGGGAAAATCACAAAAACAATACCTCTATTCTAACATCTATCTGACTTATATATCACAAAAAGGTAGTATATGCTAAATTGAAAACTCACAATTAGTATAGGGACCTAAAAATTAATTTAATCCTAAATCTTCAACTACATCATTTCCTACTAGGGCTACATCTAAAATCTGCCTAGTGCCTTCTGTCAACACCCTCCAAGGAGAGATCAAAAGGTTTTGCTTTTATGGCTAAACATTAGTCCACCAATTATCCTTCACTGTTAAGAATCAGCCACTTTTATCATATTTCACATTCATTATTCGAAATAGAACAATAATAACAGCAGCAACAAGCATAATCTCATATACTAGAAACAATTTACTAGACTAACCATAAAATACTATACGCGCATTTTCTTTTTCCATTAATTCCTACCCCGGTCATATTTTATGTCTTCGACTATTATTTTCTTCGATATCCCATTATATGCTTGGGCTAAAATCATGCAACGACTAAGGTATCATACTACCATAGCCCAAACATGACTCAAAGGGAGGGATGATCTACCTCAGAAAACACCCATAATAACATGTACCAATATTAGGCATATAAAAAAAGGAAACAAAACAAGTAAAAGTTTATATACCTCCGTGCAAAGACAAAAATGTGCATCTAGCTCAAAGCACAAGTCATACGACACACTTACACAGTGTGCTCTCTAATCACAACCCTTCCAACAATCACACTCAACAATTAACCTAGTGTAGGATTTGATTTCTTAATTCATAATCAATTATCACTCCAAGTCAAGCATACTAACACATAGTAACGGTGCAGAATTTTAACACAAATAAACATACACTCCAATTCCAGCTTAAATACACTAATATTTAGTGTTTGTACAGAATTTAGCTAATGGTTTCACCTAACAAGGTCAATCCACATGAACATTCAAATCAACATCCTCTCAAGCCATTCATTTTCAAAAAATTCAGCATACTTTTTAATGGCGCAAAGTCTTTAAAAATCACTTAAAAGCAAGCCAAACTAGTGAAGAGTTCTTGACTAAAATTTATACTAAAAATTCATTTCTAACCATCTTCTTAATACCATTAGGGAAGAATTTACAGCTTTCAATCTCAACCCCATATAGAAAAACACCCTAACTCCACATATATCATTATTCGCAACTGTAATCAATCCATAAACACTAAAATTTGTGCATAGTCACTCTCAAGCACAACAATAACATTTAAACTCATAATCTAATAACCATTAAAGCAAGAACCTCAATTAGTTACATGCATCAACTCAGAGATTATGGAATTTTAACAAACACATAGAGGAATTTGTACTCATACAAAACTCAACACTTCGCATAAAAATTCGACCAAGACAAAGAATGAAATTGAACCATAGCACACCCTAATTGGAAGGTTTTGAGAGGGGATCTATGTTACTTTAGGGCTTGATGGAATTGGAGATAAAAATCCCCAATTTCTAGGGTTTCTCCACCAAGATTTCTCCTTCATTTGAAATATGGATCCAGCTCCTCAGCTCCTTCTTCTTCCTTCTTCTCTGCTCTCGCTCTCTCGCTCTCTGCTCGATTACTCTCTCCCCCGTTCTCTCGTTCGATTTCTGTCTCTGTTTCTGTTTCTCTCTATGTTCAGCCTCGTTCTCTCTCATCTCGATGGCGCGGTGGAGCGCAACCACCTCCGCCTTCAACGCTGCATTCGCGGCCGCACTAGAGCTGTCGCGCTCCTTCCTCACGCAGTCTCTCTCTCTCTCTCTCCCCCTTTCTCTTTTCTCTTCTTTTGCCTTCTTTCTCTATTATTTCCCTTTTTCTTTCCCTGCTTCTTTCTCAAGTAGTGTGTGGGTGTAAATGAGAGAAAGAGAGATTGCATGACACCCGTTGGATACCCCCTCCCCTTTTTTATTTCATCAGTTTTCTTTTTATTTTGTTGTTGTTTGACTTTACCGACGGCTCGAAGCCATCGGGAAAGAAGAAAAAAAATTAAATTCCCACTCAGCATTTTTTAGTACCGTACTGACGGCTTAGCCGTCTGTAATTATCGACGGCTAGGTAAATTTAAAAACTAAATTAGAAATGAAATAACTCGTTACTGATGACTCAGCCGTCTGTAATTATCGACGGCTCAGCCGTCGGTAAAGGAGTAAAAAAATTAAATCCGACTCAGCATTTTTTCGGCACACTACTGACGACCTGGCCGTCGGTAATCATAATATTACCGACGGACTCGGGGCTGTTGGTAATTTGCTATTTTCTTGTAGTGTTTGGAACATCTCTTGCCTTAACCCTAATCTGGTGGTAACCAGACCTCAGATCGATGAGAAAATCGAAGCTCCTCTAAGTTGATCCAACAAATCATCTATCTTAGGCAATGGGTAGTTATTCTTTACTGTGACCTTATTGATTTTTCAGTAATCAATACATAACCTCATACTATCGTCCCTTTTCTTCACTAAAAGAACAGGTGCACCCGAAGGTGACACACTAGGTCTAATGAACTGTTTGGCAATTAAATCCTCCAACTGGGTCTTAAGCTCTCTTAACTCTAGAGGTGACATTCTATAGGGAGCTATAGAGATCGGTCCCGTCCCAGGAATCAATTCTATTGAGAACTCTACTTCTCTTTCTGGAGGTAAGGTCGTTACCTCGTCAGGAAACATATCTAAGAACTCATTCACTACAGGGATAGCATCTAGATCCAGGCTAACCTCTGAGGTTGAGGAAAGTAACATCACGTATCCTGCATGACCATCTAGTAAAGAATGGTTTAACTGAAGAACATTAGCCAAAACACCAGGATTTGACACTTCAAAAGATGGATGTTTTTGTGAAAACTCTATTGCCTTACAATAACAATTGAGGACAACTTGGTTGGCAGAAAGCCAAACCATACCTAGAATGATGTCCATTCCCTCTAAAGGTAGACAAACAAGATTTACTAAAAACATCCTCCCTTGAATTGCGAGAGGACAATTCTCGCAGATCAAGGAAGTTGTAATGCTACCTTCCGCAGGTGTGTGCACGTGCAATGGAGTTTGTAATGAGGTGAGATACAACCGTAGCCTTTGCACACATTTACAGGAAATAAAAGAATAGGTTGCACCCGAGTCATACAAAACACTTAAAGGTTCATCTTGGAGGAAACAAGTACATTTCATTAGATTCTCTGCACCCTTTGCTTTCTGGGCATCAAGCGTAAAAACTCTCCCTTGGTTAGGATCGTTGGGTTTAGGTCCCTTCCCCTTTTTGTACTGGGGGCATTCCCTCATCATATGTCCCGATTGATGGCAGATATAGCAAACATTCTTTCTTTTTAGACACTTTCCCTTGTGCATCTTACCACCGTTTAAGCAAGTACGGAAGGACTTAGGCTCATGAGATTGGACTTGCTTGCCTTTGTTCAAGTTTCCCTTAGGCTTCATGTGTTGGGCATTCTTGTCGTCCTTCCTCTTTTGTATCCAATCTCTACGATCTGTCTCCAAGGCTGCCTATGCTTCCTCTGAGATGATACACTTCCCCACCAATTTAGCATAATCAATTTCTTCAAATTGACACACTGCATTCCTCAGTTCCGGTTTGAGGCCTTGCTCAAACTGATGAGCCTTCTATTCATCGTCTTCTGTGTTTTGAAGGTAGGTAGAATATTTGGCCAAGTCTTCAAACTTGGTTACATATTCTGCTATCGACATGCTTTATTTAGGTCAAATGAGCAAACTCTTGCTCCTTCATTCGTCTCATACTCTTTGGGAAGTATTTTTCCAAAAACAACTTCTGAAAATTTTCCCAATCCAGGGGTGTCTTAAGAGAAATCATGTGAGCCTTGGCTCCCCTCCACCATATCTCTGCCTCTCCCTTCAGATAGTGTGAGGCAAACGTCAGCTTTGTTCATCGGTGCAAGCAACCACATCGAATATCTTTTCCATCTCTTGCAACCAGTATTTTTCTTCAGATGGGTCAAGCCACCCTTGAAAGGAGGAGGACTATTCTTCATGAACTCGGAGAACGCACGGTTGGGGTAGTCCAGTTGTGTAGCATTGTTAGCTGGAGCTACTCCTCCTTGGAGAATTTGTTGGAGCAGGGCGTTTGTTGCTTAAGCTTGAGCATTAGAGGCTTCAGTTTGCACTCGTAATGCCTCCGCCATGACATTCAAAGGCATGGCTTCCGGTGGTTGTTGCCTTATTCTTCTCTGTCCTCGACCGCCTCGTGATCCACTGGCCATAATTCTGCATACAGTGCATAGGACATTGAGTTGATCAGGCTCAACATCATATAATAAAGTACTTAGAAGGTCTAGCTAGTCAATCACTAAGACTTTAACACATTAATCTAACTACTCACAGTCCAAAAGATTGAACTGCTCTGATACCATAATGTAACACCATACATTCAACTTAACTTGAAAGTAAGATAATTAACATTTGATACAGAGTTTACTAAGCGGAATTTAAACTTAAGTATTACATTAAGTCTAGATTAACACAAGGTTCCTAGTCTCTCAAAGGGGAATATTTCATATTTCAAAATTACATAGCCTTCTAGAGATTTAATACAAAATACTAGTTCTTTTGCACCAAATTCAAAAGAGTGTTACATAAATCCAAAATACAAAATAACATAAAAGAGCTTCAAGCTCCTAGCCTCTTCAACCTTCCTTCGATACCTGTGAATCTGATAATAATAAAAGGAAATGGGTGAGATAAAAATCTCAGTGAATCCTCCCCTCGACTCCTCACCATCTCTCTTACACTAAATACAACTTCCAATAAATCAATCAACAACATAGTGCAATGCAACATTAACAAAGAACGTTTCATTCCTCATTACTTCGTTATTCCCGTACAGTTAAATTGATATTCAACTGGGATTCTATGTTGTCAAATTTGGTCATATGGTTTAATTCATAGACCCCACTCAACATAGCTAACGATATGGTGGTTAGACGTCATTAACCTCCAAGTGGCGTCCCACGAGACTAACTTTATCGTACTCTCCTCTTATGAGGAATCTTGGTGTCTTTTAAGTGAACTATGAATCATAACTCTCATGGCTTGGATGCATGCTTTACTTTAAGGTAAAATAACAACTTAGGATGTTTAACCCACATCAACATATAATTTCTTTACTCATCATATAAACAATACAATAACAAGTTCACATGACACTTCACATAAGTATTCAGTTCAAAATCACTTCAAACCAAACACACATTCCCACTGGAGCTCTATGGAGCAACCAATGGTTCAAACATTAAGCACACAATTTATGGGGGGTTGCAGACAGCCATCCAACCTCTTTCAGTTAAACCCACTATATAATCATAATATTAACAATAATAATAAACTCAAAATCAAAGGGGTAATAAAACCCCAACTTTGAACCCAAAGGTTCTATGACTTCTTTGAAAAGAAGATCCTAATGTGGGACTTATGGGTGCCCATCACCTAAGAGAAGGAATAACTCACAAACAACACCAAGAACTTGGACTTGAAGTGGTGGAGCTTATTCCTCTTCCCTTCATTCTTCTTCTCCTTCGAGTTCTTCTTCTTCTTCCTTTCTAGGGCTTCTCCAAACTCTCACAAACAAAGGAAATTCACTCCAACTTGGATTCAAGCTAAGATTTGAGGAAAATCTAGCATGAATCCATGAATCCCCATTAAGATTAGTGAAACCCTAAGTGTTTCTCGCCTTTTCCCCCCTCTCCAATCGCCCTATCTCTAACTCTTTCTCTCAAAATCGCGATTAGTGAATCAATTCATAACTGCTCAAATTTGATTCCCAGGGAGTTAGAATTGTGTGAATCGATTCCTGACTTGTGGGAATCGATTCCCACTGCAGAAAAATCAAAGAAACTTAGTTTTAACACCCAATCTTGAGACCTTCTTCCTATTCCTTCTTAACCTAACTCATAATCAACCCTTAACGCCACTTTAAAGTTACTATCAACACATCTAATCACTTAAGATCATCAAAGACACAACCTCCTCATCTCTCAATCATGAAATCAACTTGAAATCAATTGAAACTCACAATTCATAACACTAATTAATCTCATGCGCATAATTTCAAACTAAAGTTGAGGGATTTGGGGTGTTACACTTAGTGTGGATGTCAGCCAATTGAGCTGCTGAAGGAATTGGCATTAAGTTAATGATTCCAGCTTATACCTTTTCATGAATGAGTTGGAAATCGAGCTCGATGTGCTTTGTCCACTCTTGGAAGATTAGATTTTGAATCGCGAACTTGTTATCACAATATAGGGAAACCGAGCTCGAGTGTGGCTGCTTCAAATCACTTAACAAATAGAGCAGCAACTGAATTTCACAAGCTGTAAGTGCTAAGGCTCGATATTCTGCCTCAGAGGATGATCTTGAAATAGTTGTTTGCTTCTTGGATTTCCAAGAAATGAGAGAGGAACCGAGACATACACAGAAACCAGTCACAGATCTTCTACTGTCAGGGCAAAATGCCCAATCCGAATCACTAAAAGATTTAAGATTCAGATCGGAAGTGGAGGAGAAGAATAGACCAATTCTAGGTGAAGATTTGATGTATTTTAAGATGTGCATAGTAGCATCTAAGTGAGGCTGTAGCGGATTAGAAATATACTGGCTTAATTTGTGCACTGCAAAACAAATATCTGGTCTAGTATTGGTTAGGTAGATGAGCCTTCCAATAAGCCGCCTGTAAACAGTAGGATCAGGTAATGGAGCACCAGTTGCAGCACTTAATTTTAGACCAGGCAGCATTGGAGTAGTTGCTGGTTTACATGCTAGAAGACCAACATCCTCAATTAATTCTAATGCATATTTCCTTTGAGATAGAAAAATTCCTTAGGAAGACCGAGCCAGTTCAAGACCAAGGAAGAACTTCAAAGGGCCAAGATCTTTTATCTTAAATTTCTCATCCAAAAGCTATTTAACAGAAAAGAATTTCCTCAAGATTGTTACCAGTGAGAACTATGTCGTCCACATACACAAGTAAAATTGTAAGGCTGCCTTGGACAGATTTAATAAGCAATGAATAGTCAGATTTTGATTGAGTAAATCCCAAGGACTGCAGAAAAGTAATAAGCTTGAAGTTCCACTGCCTACTAGCTTATTTTAAGCCATACAGAGACTTTTGGAGTTTGCAAACTTGATTTGCTTAAGAAGTTTGGAAGCCAGGAGGAACATGCATATAAACTTCTTCATGAAGATCACCATGAAGAAAAGCGTTGTTTACATCAAGTTGATGTAAATGCCACTTGAGGGCTGCAGCAAGAGATAACACTAACCGGACAATAGTGATCTTAACAACAGGTGATAAGGTTTCTGTGTAGTCAACACCCTCAAGTTGAGTAAAACCATTGGCTACTAACCTAGCCTTGTATCTCTCTAAAGTACCATCAGCTTTGAGTTTAATTTTGTACACCCATTTAAAACCAATGGGCTTTTTTCCTCTAGGAAATTCTGTGAGAACCCAAGTATTATTCTGCTCAAGAGCTTTAATTTCTTGATTCATGGCTGCCTGACAGCGTTCAAATTTCATTGCTTGTGCATAAGATTTTGGTTCTACCATACTTGTCACAGCTAACACATATGATTTGTATGAAGAAGAAAGATTATCATAGGATAAGGAATGAGATAAAGGATATACAATACCTGAAGATGTAATGTCAGAAGCTGAAGAATGGACAATATTACAATGATAGTCATGCAAATAAGAAGTTGTTTTCTTAACTCGAGTAGACACTCTTTGAGGAGCAGAAAGAGACACAGAATCTAATGCAGGAGCATAATTTGATGCGGGAACAGAATTTGAAATGGATTCTGAGGTATTGGATGGAGAACAAGAAGGAGACGAAGGATGCTGATCCTGATCATAATTTGGACTAGAATTTGGAATAACAAAATTAGGAGAAGCAACAGAAGAATCGGTTTGCTGATTAACAGAACCAGCATGTTGTTGGTCAATAATAGGAACAGCAACAGAATGTGTTTCAGGATAAGCATCAAAAGCAAGATAAAAAATATTTGACTTAGAAACTTTAGGCAAATTAGAGTTATGAGATTCAGGAAGAAATGCAGTAAAGGAAGAAGTGGAAAAAGGAAATATAGTCTCATAGAAAGATACATGCCTAGAGTAGAAAATTTCATAAGTTTGTATGTCATAAAGAATATATCCTTTGACACCTAAAAGATGACCTAAGTGAATGCATTTCCTAGCTCTAGATTGGAACTTTGTCCTGTGTGCTGTGAGAGTTGTAGCAAAACATAAGCCATCAAAAACTCTCAAGGAAGATAGATCAGGCTATTTTTGATATAGCAGAAAATGTGGGGATTGCTGCTGAATTTTAACAGAAGGCAACATATTGATGATATGGACAGATTGGGATATAGCAAAATCCCAAAAGTGAAGAGACAATTTTGATTGAAACATAAGAGCCCTTGCTACATTTAATGTGTTGATATTTTCTTTCAACCACCCCATTTTGTTGGGGGGTTTCAACACAAGACACTTGGTGAATGATGCCTTGAGAAAGATAAAAAGATGACATGTTAAACTCTTGACCATTGTCAGACCTAACAATTTTGATAGATGCATTGAATTGAGTTTTCACAAGACTTACAAAGTTTATAAGATGAGTTCTAGTCTCAGCCTTATTTTTCATTAGCTTAACCCATGTATGCCTAGATTTATCATCCACAATTGTAAGAAAATATTTGTTGCCATGAATGGAAGGGGTAGAATAAGGACCCCAAATGTCAACATGAATGATGTCAAACAAACCATTAGCAACATAATTACTATTGGGAAAGGAAAGTTTCTTTTGCTTGGCAAAATGGCATACATCACAAACATGAAAAACAGAATTTGGTATATTAGAATGTATCTTTTGAACAAGTGTGTAACAATTGTTTGAGGGATGGCCTACCTAGAGTGCCAAATATCAACCTCAGAAACAGTAGTATTCAAACATTGAACATGAAAAATAGAGCTAGGAACAAACTGAGAAGTGACTGTCATTGTATAAAGCCTTCCATTCTGTCTAGCTTTGCCAATCATCTTCACAGTATGCAGATCCTGAATAGAACAAGAAGAATCAGTGAAAAGGACTTGGCAACCAAGAGTATTGGTTAATCTTGCCACAAAAATAGTATTTTGTGAGAAATTGGGAACAAATAAAACATCATACAATATAAGTGTAGATGATAAAGGAATAGTTCCACTATAAAGTGCAAAGGTAACATTACCATTAGGAAGAGAAACTGAAATGGGCTTAATGGATCTATAGGTGGAAAAGAAATGGATGGAAGAAGTAATGTGGTCTGTGGCACCCGAATCAAGAAGCCATGTAAATGACTTACCTAAACCAGCTGAGCCCGAGTCCAGATGGTATGCACTTATCAAATTTGTAGCATGGGAAGTGGCAGTAGGAGCCATAGGTGGTAGCAGTGCTAGAAGACCTTGAATCTGGTCAGCAGTAAGGCTCATTAAGGGAGAAGCATCACCAGTATTAGGAGAAGAGCCTGAATCAGTAGCCACATTATTCACAACCTTCTTATTGTTGGATCAAAAATTATAGCCCGGAGGATAACCATGCTTCAAAAAACATGTCTCAACAGTATGATTTGTGCGGTTGTAATGGGTGCACAATCGATTGCCACGGGAATTTGATTGAGAGAACTTCCCACGACCACGCCTTTGTGAATTATTGGCCTGCACAGCAAGCACAAAGGCTTCGGGTGTAGCAAAATTTTGAGATTGCCTTTCTTACTGAATAACCATGGAGTACACCTTAGAAAGTGGAGGAAGAGGATCAAGAATTAAGATCTGTGATTTAATATGATCAAAATTCTCATTAAGACCTCTTAAGAAACAAATTACTCCATCATTGTCACAGTATTGTTGAACCGTTTTAGAAGAGTTGCAACATCAAGCAGAAGATGAGGCATAAGAAGGAATAGGTCTAAAGTTGCACAATTCATCCCATAGAATCTTGATTTTGGTGAAATAAGCACTAACAGCCATGTTAGATTGCTGAAGAGAGAAAATGTCATGTTGAATTTGGGTGATACGCACATGATTGCCTTGGGAAAAGCGGTTCTTCAATTCATTCCACACATCATATGCTTCCAGAATTGAAAGAATGCTGGATGAAATTTCATTTGAAACAGAGTGATTAATCCAAGAAAGGACTAACCAGTTACAGCGCTTCCAAAGCTGAAAGTTTGAATCAGAAATTGCAAGATTGGTGATCGAACCATCCACAAACACGAATTTGTTCTTCATACTAGGTGTCATAGTCATTGCCAGCACCCAAGAGTGGTAATTGGGGCCATCAAGAACAGGAGAAACTAAAACTATTGTTGGATTTTCGTTTGGATGAACATAATAAGGATTGAGAGATTCAAGATTGAAGGAATTCGACTACGAAGTTGAATTAGGGTTTGGAATAGAAACCATTGCTGGAATCGAGGTGTCAGAAGGAATCGAAGAAGACGACATTGTAGAAAAATCGATTGAGAAAACGAATCGATTGAAGAAGAAGAATCGATCGCAGAAGCAATCGATGCAGAAGAAGAAACACAAGAAGAAACGCGAATGCAAGTTGAATCAGAGAGCAAATGCGGAAGAGATAATTACCACTGATACCACGCTAGTTTGGTAAAATTCATTCTGAATTTCATTGATTAGCCAAAAGGCTCATTTATACAATAGCTACACAATACACTGCAAATGTAGCAGGAAAAAAACGAACTAACTAACTCTGTTTAACACTAATAGAATACTAACTCATTAACTGTCAAATACAACTAACTAACTAACCTCTATATTAATTACAATAATAACAGAGATTAAATACAATTAATCTAACATATATATTCACTGTCTTTGAAACCTTAATCAATTAGAACACTGATGATCATTTATGATGTATCTAAAAATAAATAAGAGTAATGTTATATCCTCATATAAAAAAAAGGTCTAAAGGTGAACCCATCAATTTTACCTGCTATAGCCGATTATTATTTTTGTATTAACAAGGGAGAACAAATACAAAAATAGAAACTGTTAATAAAAAAAATGACTGGCTATATCAGGTAAAATTGATGGGTTCACCTTTAGATCTCTTTTTAGAGGATCCATATTAGATGGACCGGTAGACAAGTGTATGAAAAGGAGGAGTTGAAACTCCGAAGAAATTGCTAGGGGAGGGTGGACTCAGGTCTCAAAAAGGTGGTGGTGACAAGTACCAATAAAAAGTTGTAATCTCGATCGTTAAGCAATTTAAAAATGCTTTGCCTTTTCTCCTCACTCCCCTTGGTGCCCGTTCAAGGATCACATCCGTGACCTAACTAGCTAGGGGCTGCTTATTAATGAGATACACTCATTTTCAATGCATAGATATACTACTAGTAACAAAGGGAAAAGCATTTGAAGGTCAAACACACAGCCTTTTGTGATGATCGCTAAGCACCTGTGCGGTAGGGGCAAGGCCCTGGTAGGACCGCTGGCTAGGTTGAGGCTTCACTAGAGTATATTTCATTTAATAAAGCAACAAATAGTGAGGGTTGATCGATCGCTTAGGACAGTGTAAAACCAAATTGCGGTTAGATTCTCTTTCCCGTGACATTTTTTAAGAGAGAGAAAGTAAAATTGACCGAAGCTAATCCATATAGTAATGGATTAATTAAATAATTAATCTTACATTACAATCGAGAGTTTAGTTAATTAAAGCTTATAGAAATATGTCTGAAATTTAAATACTCCATGTGATAATTTGTTTTTGAAACTTCAATAAAAATTCCAATAGGAAATTGCGTTATTGACTAGTACTATTACTCCAATCAATAGTTATACTAAGTACTACCTCCGTCGCAAATTATAAGCCTTTTTTGTATAAAAATTGTCCCAAAATATAAGTCTTTTTTCAAGATACATTAATTAATTTTTTACAAAAATACCTTTAGATAGTCTTGAGAAGATGAGAAGTCAAAGTGGAGTATTAAAGATTTTGTCTTATTAATTAGAGGATAGCATGGAAAACTAACACATTTTCTAGACAAATTAAATTAGTTAAATAGTTTTCTTAATATCCATATTTTGATTAAAAAGTGTTTATAATTTGGGATGGATGTAGTATATGCTAGCTGTCTACTGTGCAACGTAATTGGGTGAAGTACGCTAATGATTCTAGGATTTGCCATGGTTTTCGGACATCTAAACTGGAAGAGAATCTGTCAAGGGCATACTTTACAGTTACCATGCAGAGCAGCGTGCCAGCAACCATACATATTAGACCGCCTTTATAGACTTCAGCATACCACCAAACAAAGAAATTTGACCATATATGAAACTGGCCATGACCATGAGGAGTCAAGTAGTGCTCACTCCGTCTCTTAATATAAATTTTTTTGACAATTTCATGTTTTTAAAAAAAAAGTATATTTTTGTTAGTTATTAGTATTAAAGTTGTACAAAATATATGTTACTTCCTCTGTTACTTTTTATAAGCTCTTTTAGACAAAAAAAATGCATATTAAGAAAAATAGTTAGCATAATTAAATTGTCTATAATGTGTGTATTTTTCCAAATTTATTTTTTAATTATACTTTTAATTAATTAATGCATGTCTTGGATTTTTAAACATTATGCAATTAATTGGGGATACTTTTGAAAAAAATAATTAATGTATCTTGTAATTTGAAAATAGGCTTATAATTAGTTAACAATTTTTTTTCTTCTAAAAATGGCTTATAAAAAGTAACGGATGGAGTATTTTCCCCAAGTTACCATTCTCATCTTCCAAGACTATTAAGAGAGAGAGAGAGTTAATGCATCTTGGTATAGAGAGTAATTTTGTGAAAAAATAATTAATGCATATTAGTTTTTGAAAAGGGTCTTATATTAAGGGATAAGAAAATTTTACAAAAAGGTTCTATATTAAGGGACGGAGAGAGTATTACATTAGAAAGAGTTACTCTCTCCGCAAAACTCTAGTTAAGACAGATAAAAAAATTGCCTTGAAATCTGTTTTTTCTAATTAGTACTCCTAAAAATTGTGTTTTTCCCGCAAAATTACCTTTCTTACGAACCAACTCACTTGTATAGAAACTAGGTGTATCTTATTAATATGTTTCACTATAAATAAGGGTACAAATGAAAATTAGGTGTTTAATACTTTTAAAAATTAATGTTGTTTCTTATAATTAGAACTAAGAAAATAGATCATTTTGTTTTTTTATAAAAAGGACAGGAGGGAGTGTTATACTTTTACACTTTTTCACAATAATTTTTACCTTTATTTATCCTTTTTATTTAATTTTTCTCGCTATTTCAATTTTTTCTAGCGTAATTTTCTCATTATAAACAAGGAGTAGATTTAATTTTCACCTCTTATTTTCATCACATTTCTCTTTTTATTTTTTTCATTCTTTACTCTTTTGATCTCTCTTTAATTTTCTCTAGTTAGCTACTCCCTCCCTCTCATATTGTTTATACTATTTGAAATATTTATTTATCTCAAATTATTTGCCATATATAATATCGAGAGAGTATTAATTATATTATTTTAAAAATACCCTTATTTATTCATATCAAAACTATCCTATATTAATTTACTATTCCACCTAACTTTCACTACAATAAAGATATTACTAATCTAAATAAACTACTAATTTACATTAAAAATGAGTGTAATTAATATATTTTTTAAGATTTGTATATAATCTTAAATGATAAATAACATGAGACCGATGGAGTAGGTTTGAAGACATTTTTTTTTTAACAAAGTAGGTTTGAAGACATCATTTTCCATTGTATAGTAAATGGTAATTACTAGGACGTGAAATGCAATTGGCTGTGGCTAGCATTTTGCAATCAAAGGACTCAAAAGAAAACGAAATTATAAAGCTTTTCAACGCTAGCGAGCCAGCCAGCCAGGTCATTATAATCAGGGATCTACAGCAAAGCTAGTCTAGCATCTAGATTCTGGCTACATGTATAGAACTACTGTGTTCTGCAACACTTGACATCTGGCAACCAATTAAGAAACTTTAAAATCCTTATCTCCTTATCGTCAACTTCTTCTTAAACTTATTACGTGTCCAGTTGGGTCAAGATATTTTTTTGTTATAATAGTAGTATCAATATGCATCCTATTCAAAACTCTTCAGTAGCCCAATCTTACCTACTTTAAGTCGGTCTAAGATGGGGCTTTTTTTTTTTTGTTGCTAAAACACAATAATTAGAGTCTTTGACTCTCGAGAGGCGTCCCACGTATCCGGTATCTTTATGGCTTAAATCTTTTTGGTTTTGGGTTCAATATGAGACTGATACTCGAATCGATAATAGAAAGTTTAGTTTTTTCACACGCGATTGGACTCACTCCAATTGGACAATTCCAAGAGTCGAATTCAGATTCTTTTCTCGGTGTTGAGTCACATGCATTACCAACCCTACCGGTTGGTTGGTCCAAGATGCATGGTTTTATTCTAACTAAGCCACAAAACAGTTGACCCGGTTTTGACTGAAGGTCAACAATAACAATAGTACCTAATGCTATGTGATTATTTTGCGCCTCGAGTTCTAAATTTTATACCATTTTATTTCACTTCTCTCAAGTAAGAGAAACCGAAAACGATAACAATGTTAAGACAGAAGAACAAACCAACAACAGCAACAACTATTACTAGGAGATCCAAACATGCACGACTCGGGGAATTCACCATCCCTTTTCATTCATCTCAAAACATGCAGTGGGTCCCCACTCCCATCCCCAAGCTTCCAGCACATCCCAATAACTTAGTGTTACACATGCAGGGAGTTCCAATATTGGACTTCATTGATGGCCTGCAGTGAATTGGTTCAAACTCATCGACGATCCAATGGAAGCAAACTTTGCCAGCTCAAGGGGTAGAAATGGATGGTTACCTCCTCCTCCACTCACGCCAAGAAAATCTCTTGTCAATTCATGTTCCCTTGCATTTGAAGTTGAGCCATGATGCAGCTTCAATTGCACCTTCGAATTCTCACGTGGTAATTTCACATTGTTTTGCATCGCAAATTGATCAAACCCGTTTGATGAATGCGTAAATGAGCTAAAACTAGTAGAAGAATTACCCGCTATAGCTTCACTTCTAGTTGGATTAAAACTCTCTTGCTGGCTCATGTTCTGATATCCCTGATTAAGCTCATCATCAGTATTAGTTTGGGTGGAAGATGAGTTCATTACACCAAAACTTCCACAGAAAATAGAAGGATTGGTGCTTCTAGAAGAACCAATCTGTGCTGCTTTTTGAAGAAGTGCAGTGGCTGACATTGGAGAAGTTGGACTTGTTGATGATTGCTTGTTATTATGACTCTCAGAGTAAATAGAAGAATTGGAACTAGTAGACATTCCAAAATTAGACAACAACATTGAAGATGAACCAATTAAGCCATTAGCTTGAGCCATTTGCATAACCTCATCAGGCAAACCTGATGATGACACATCATCAAGTACTGAATGATTAATCTGTTGATTTCCTTGATTCAACCACAGTGACAAGTTTGGCCTATTAAAATCCACACCAAACCCATGTGGACTAAATTGTGGTGTCAATCCATGTGCCAAACCTGGCTGTGTAGTGTTCATCACAGTTGCATCTTCATTCTTAAAATCTAGAGTTGTTGCTGTAGCAACTGATGAAGTAAATCTAGCACTCTCTTCAGCTAAGGCATCACAGAATGCTCTATGGGTAATAAAACTATCCTTCCTGTGCAAAATTTCAATTAAATTCCCCATTAATTACCTAATCATTTACTACACTATATAAACAATCACTGCACATTAAATTTATTATATAAAATGTAACAAATTAATTTAAAAATAAATGAATTGAATTAATTACCTAGAGAAGAGGGTGCCACAGTCACACTTATATTCTCTTGTGCCACAAGTTTTGGTGTGAGCTTTCCAATCAGATTGAACAGCATATTTCTTGGAACACTTGTCACACTTCCACTTCTTCTCGCCGTGTTTTCTGCTGAAATGTTTTTTTATTCCGGTGAGGTCGCCGAGTGCCCTGGCCGCGTCGTGGTGGACGCAGGTCTTCTCCGGACAGATATATACCTTTTTTCGTGCCTCTTTGTTGGATTTCTGCTTTAGCTTCCATGGAAGGTTGTGACCTCTCCTGTGAAGCTGAAGGTTCTGATCCCTTTGAAATCCTTTGTTGCATATTTCGCAGATGAAACGGTTCGTCGCCATTAGTGTCTTTGGCGAAAGAGCAATCACCTCCGCATCTGGATCTGTTCATAATCCAAATTCAAAAACATTTTTTAAAAAAAATAGCAAAGTTAATTAATTTAACATATATAACAAATGAAAAACAAAACAGATATATAGAACTATATATAGAAGAATGATTTTAGTTTGTGAATAATAATATATTACCTGGTGTTCCTGGTAGATTTCTCTTCTTCTTGTTGGGTGGAGGGGGATTAAGGTTAGGGTTTTGCTCTTTGTCAAATGCTCCGGTGGAAGAGGATAGTGAAAAGGGGTCACCGGGCATCATTTGTGAAGTGAGCAGAAGCAAACAGCTAAGTTTCAAAGGTTTTCAGACAGTATGTAGAAACAAGAAAACAAAGGTTCACTTGGAGTAGCTAAAGGCTAAAGCCAAGAAATCAACAAAAATTCTTTTGGAGGGTACCCAAATGCTGTAAGAGAGACTGGCTTGGCTATATATGTGTTTTATTCTTTCAAGAGACAAGAAAAAGCCATAGACCAAACTTGAAGCGAATAAAAAATATATATAGTACTATAATATTTAACTTATACCACTTAACAATACTCCATCCGGTCCTATATATAAGAGACACTTTATATATAGGACCAGTGGGAGTATAGTTTATGATAGCGCAAGAGCTTGTAACTCGTGATATATATGGTTTCTTCTTTTGATTTCACTTGCATATGAAAGATAAAAACAAAGGGCCATATAAAATGGAGTAACATTTTTTAAACTGATCTCTCTCTCTCTCTTCTCTCTGCACAGGCGTAGGGTCCGTTTGGTTTAGATTGTGATAGAATAGATTGTGTAGAATCTTGTTTAGAAAACTGAGTTTTAAAAAATGGAGTTTAAAAAAATGATTTGTGTTTGGTAAAAATATTTTAAAACTGAGTTTAGAAGAATTGATTTGTATTTGGTTGACAAAGTAGAACCACTTTTGAAGTGTTAAAATACCCAAACGGAATTTTGCAAACAGAAAAGCAACATCCCATCTCCGTTTGCGAAACGACGTTTCGCAAACGGAAACGGAAAAATGAAAAGTCACCAAACACGAAAATATAAAAGCAAACTGCGTTTAGAAAACGCCACCAAACCATCGTTTGCAAAGTAAAACAAACAGGCTCGTAGTCTCTTACTCGATACTCCTATTTGAATATTACTCCCTCTGGAACCATTTATAAGGCAAAAAGTCATTTCCAGATTCGTTAAAAAATACATGTATCTGGTCTAATTTTTGGACCAGATACATACATTTTTTAACGAATCTGGAAATGACTTTTTGCCTTATAAATGGTTCCGGAGTAGTACTATCTCATGAGGAAAGGGTACTCCCTCAGTCTCATATTATTTGTCGTTTAAGGTTATGCTCACATTTTAAGAAAATTATTGAATGCACTCATTTCTAAGGTAAAATAGTTTATTTAGACTAGTATACCCTTATTGCAGTGAGAGTTAGGTGGAAGAGTAAATTAATATAAGGTATAGTTGAGATATAAATAAATAAGGGTATTGTTAGAACAATACAATTAATACTCTCTCGAGAGTATAAAGTGACAAATAATTTGAGACAAACTAATATTCCAGACATGACAAACAATATGAGACGAAGGGAATCCTGTATAAGGAGCATTTATTATAATTATTGATTAAATATTACTAGTAGCTATTGCACATTTATAGTGTACTCATTTTTTTTGGTATAAATAGTGTACTCATTTTTAAATGGTAGGCTATACTATTATTGTATTAAATACCATATGATACCACTGTAAATGCTATTGATAAATAATTTTTACTTTTATGATTATTGTTAGCATTTACTATTACTCATTCCGTCTCTTAATATAAGACTCTTTTGTAAAAAAAAATTATCCCTTAATATAAGACAATTTTCAAAGACTAAGGTGCATTAATTATTTTTTTTACAAAATTACCCGCTATATTAAGGTGCATTAATTCTCTCTCTCTCTCTCTTAATAGTCTTAGAAGATGAGAATGGTAACTTAAAAAAAATAACACACATTTTGTACAAATTTAATGTTAATAACTAACAAAACTCACTTTCTTAAGGGGCGTGAAATGGTCAAAGGAAATCCTATATTAAGGGATGAAAAGAGCATATTTTTTACGGGTTTTAACTAATGTCTCAATACATTAGTTAAGAAACTAAAAAAAAATATTAAAAAGTATATAATGTTAATTTTATAAACATATTAAATATTATATTTTAATAAATAATTTTTTTCTTAATTTCATATTAGCGATAAATCTTACTAGGATTAATTTTATTAGCGATACCTTATTTGCTGGCATCCTCAAAGGCGACGGTCAGCCATAAATTTTACTGGCCCACCACACACGTACACACATTCTCTCTCGTTTACAGACTCACAGACACAGACACAAGTAGACAAGGAGTTTCTCAAAACAGATACAACCAACACACGCACTAGGGGGCTGCATTTCTTTAGTTTTTGTGTAAAACACCAGCAATTTGAATGCGTAGAGCTTTTCTTTAGTACTAGAGCACATTCAAGAACTCCAACTGCTTGCTTTAAAAACCGTAAATTTTAAAGACCAAAGAAAAATAAAATTAGGGAAAGGCTAAGAAGTACCCTAGGGATACTCTTTAAGTAATCAAATATAGAAATATTATCTTAGAAGTGGTATATTCAATTCTTTAAAAGTTTAAAAGTTGTTGTTTCCCATACAAAACTTTTTTTTATAAGCACAAATTTATTAGAAACCGGAGTACAAGGGTACTCCAAACCCATAAGTATAAATACACGAGGAAAGATGTGTCTTATTAAAACCTCTCAATATCAAAACCCAGTAAAAAAAAGACCAAGAGAAGAAAAAGAGTACAACAATCGACCACATGTGGTGAGAAAAACAGCCACCAAATCTTTTTTTTGATTCTGTAACAAGTAACCTAAAGAGGGACCATGAAATTAAAACTACACTTTACGAGTAAAGTTCAACGTTGTGTGTAGACTTTTACGTTGAAATTTGAACAGTTCTTCAATTCTATCAATACGTATAAAGGAGATCTCAGCATGTGCACAGAGCACGTAGTACTCCCTTAATCCTTTCACCATTTCGCGTCTTTAAAAAAAGTGAGTTTTATTAGTTATTAGTTTTAAATTTGTATAAAATATATATTATTTTTTCTAAGTTATTCTTCTCATCTTTCAAAACTATTAAGAAAGAGAGAATTAATACAACTTGGAATAGGGGATAATTTTGTAAAAAAATAATTAATACACCTTGATCTTTAGAAAAAAAATCTTATACAACCTCTGTTCCTAATTATAAGCACATTTTGACCAAAACACGGAGATTAAGAAAACCAGTTAACCAATTTAATTTGTCTAAAAGGTGTACTAGTTTTTTCATACTACATTTCAATTATTGAGACAATATTTAATACTCTACTTTGCCTTTTCATCTTTTCAAGACTATTTAGGGGTATTTTTGTAAAGAATTAATTAATATATCTTGTAAATTAAAAATATGCTTATATTTAGGGATAATTTTTTTTACAAAAATAGCTTATAATTAGGAAAGGAAGTTGTAGTATTAAGGGAATTTTTATTTTTATTTTTTACACAACGTTCCCAATATTAAGGGAAGGAGGGATTAGTAACAAAGAAATCAACGTTAAAATGATGCCGGGGTTCTCGAGTAGTACGATGGAGGGGTAACAGAAAAGTTACACGCCTTTATAAGACCTTTTAGCTGTTATTGAATGATTAAGCTATAATTACAGTGAGGGTGCCTTTTTAGCATGCGAGACACTGTAACAGCCGGGCTGGTCAGAGTCACAGACGCATTCATGCACACACAGACACTGATGAAACTGTTTGTAAGAGAGAGAGAGAGAAAGAAAGTGCATGTGTGGGGTATGTAGTGGGCCAGTGTCGAGAATCTCTTTTCCCAATGCAAAGTGATAGGACCGCCCGTGATACTCTGTCTCTGTCATAGTCATCGTTGTGTGAGGGCCAACAAAATTGAACTGTGGGGGTCCCCGCTGCACTGCACCGTCAACCATCCTATAAAGGGTGACTCATCCATACTTTTGTACTACAAATGTTTTCTACTCTTCTTTTATAATATTCGTCTATAATAAGTGTCGTCTTTATGTAAATAAAAAATAAATTTTAAATAAATATTATTTTATCTTTTTAATATATTATGAATTATGTTTTTCTATTTTTATTCTTAAATTAGTAATGTATGTATTACTTTAAAGTCATTATAATCGAATAAGTATTTATAACAATTAAAGATAATTTTGTAAAATTGTTATACTCTTTAATTTATTTATAGTTTTTTTCTTAATCCGCGCCAAAAAAACTAAGACGACACTTACTATGAAACGGAGGGAGTAGTAAATAAGTTTTGCACAAATATTTATGAATTTAACTACTACTCCCTGTGTTATCTAATACAAGCAAAAATACTACTTAATACAAGCAAAAATACCAAAACTCATGCTTATTATGAAAATTAGTTAACTGTCATTAATTTTCTCAATCTCATAAAAACAAGTATACTCCCTAAACTACCATTAATGATGATTACTTGATGAACGATGTCATGGAAAAACAAATTTTGAATTAATTAAGGACAATTGTGGAAACAAAACATTAAATAGGATATCATTAACTAATTTTTGCTTATATTCAGCAACGAAATTTTGCTTTTTTTTGTTTGCTTATATTAGATAACGAAGGGAGTAGTATTGACAATGTATTTTTTTTTATGTAGAAATCCAATTTTCATGGAATATGCATTAGTTGTTAGAAAATAAGAAAATATTTTAGAATATATTGATATTCTTGTAGTTTTTCTCGTAAGATTAATGTGTAATCTTAGAGTATATTAGATTATCTCATAGGGTTAGTTTTCATATTACTTATTTATTATCGTAATTTTTCTTGGTTTCCTTATTTAATTGGAATTAGGAGTCTTGTTTCCATATAAATAGGGATTGATGTTTAGTCTTTTATATCAAGCTTGTATCAAGCTATATTTTATTTTGACGGGGCTTGTATTCTAGTATTATCAATAATATCATTATCATATTCATAGTCCTTAGTATTTCTCATCTCATTTCTTTATCTAAAACACATAACTTCAACATGATAATTAGAGGGGCACCATCCTCTGTGACCCGTCCCGTCACTATTCCGTTGCCGAGTTCCCCCCAAATATGAAGAAACTCAAATAATTTTGTTAGCCACACTAAAAAAAAAAACTTAAGCTTTTTGTCTTATTAAAAGTTCTCCTATGCATTGGTTTCATCACCCCTTTTAGCCTTTGAACCATCCTTGATTTGTCTTACAAAATTTTATCTGTCTTGTCCCAGTTTGGTTGTCGGCTGTCTAAAGGACACCATTGTCTGGACCCAAACAGTCGACATAACAGTCATCAGAGCCGTCTTCCACCACCACTCGCCCCACCATAAGAATTTCGCCTCCCAAATGCCACTGTTAGCCTCCTAGTCACACGCGTTTCTTTGGCAGCCCGTTTTTCGACGCGCGCTGTAACGCCCTGACTCTAGTCAGAATGTTACTTCCTAAATTAATCAAGTATTAAAGTTAAACGTGGAATTTTTTTTCCGCTTTACATAATAAACATTATAATGTAAATCCTTCGTAAAACAATACTCTGGCTAAGTAAAATATTTGGATACGCTATTACGTAGTGGACTTAAAATAAAATTCGCTAATAAAAGGACTTTTATAGAAAATTACAAACCAACTTCAATCAATCATAAAAGGACTCATAATTAGAACAAATCGACTCAAAAATAGAAATTTTTACATTAATGGACGACTCGTGATCCGGTATTTGAGAAAAGTCTCGCAACAAAGTAAGACCTAGCATTTTGGCAATGCTCTTTACTGCTCCATATGCTAGTACCTGAAAACAATGCCCCAATTGATGAGTTATGGAAACTCAATAACATAGACATAACTTAAAACTTTTACCGTTGTTTTCAGCCATATGTGGTGTGCTACGTATAGAAAATTCCTCTCATGAAAGAATACGCATTCAGAGTACATCAAGCATATAAATATACTATACTAGAATATAATCATTCAAACATTCTTTCGCAAAGCATGCAAGCATTCAAGCCATCGAAACCATTTCTATTATACTAAGCTTATTTGAGGCATTTAAAACCAAAACATCTTTCACATACAAGACATAAGCTCTTTGTTTCGAAAACATAATATGAGTTAGGCACCTGAAGCGTGAACCACCAAGGATGTATTAACCTAAGTCTAAATTACTATATTGCTGGGCGTGATTATTCCGGTCCAATATATAATTTAGAAACACTTAGTATATTGACAGGCGTGATTATTCCGGTCCAATATACACTGCATAGCATTTGCGATAACTTCAAACATTAAAAAATGCAGAGCATTCACACATAAAAATATATGGTCATGCTTTCTTTGCTGTTAAGCATGACTTACTGATCCCATATGGTCAAGTCGTTACCTGACTGGGAAATTACGTTCCAGGTTGTGTCATATGCTTAGGTCCATAGACTCCGGTCAACGTAATCTACGGTTTAGCAGTCATACGTCTATAACCTACCAATGGCGTCCCATAAGTACATGGCTAAACCGTCATGGCATCTTACGATATAGTGCTTATACGTCTAAAACTGGCAAGTGGCGTCCCACAAGTCATGGCTATACCGTAAGCTCCTCTTATGAGGAGTCATGCATTAAATCTTTCATAATCTTATTCATACTTTCACTTATTAAATTCATAAATACAATGAAGTAAATAGGCAATTAGGCCCCTCTTAATCTTGTGCAACATTTACTTGTTCCAAACTATCACCAATGAAATATAACAAAATCAAAGATTTAAGTTTAACAAGCAAAAGAGCACCATCATACTTAAATCATACATCATTGACAATCGCATGAGACCCATTTCCTTTCCTACATAATTTTCCGAAGTTCCTAACATCAAAACATACTTTCATTTAACAAATGAGGAAGAGAAAACTTAGTGTGGGACTTATGGGTGCGCACACCTAAAGGAATAAGATTTCCCAATCAACATACATACATCATTCCAATTGGAGCTCTATGGAGTTCCCAATGGGCAAATACCACACAATGTTTGTAGAGGGTTGGGGCAGCCATCCAACCCTTAACCAAACCCACTAAAATGTCAAAATAATCTACTCATTTAACATTTAAATTCAAGAATTAAACAAGAACCCTAGCACACCCTAATAGAGGTTTTAAATTAGGGGATTCTATGATACTTTAGGGCTTTGATGAAATTGGGGATAAATCCCCAATTTCTAGGGCTTGAGCTCCATTTCCCTCTTTGATTTCAAGTCTCCATCTTTGTTCCTCCTTCTTCATTCTTCCATCATCCCCTTCTTTAAGCTTCAATGGTGGCAAAACCTCATTCTTCTTCCATCTCTCCCTATTTCGAGCTCTCTCTCTTTATCTTTCTCGATGTCTCTCTTTCTCCCTCTGTCTCTCGTTCTCTCCCTTGTTCCTCTCTCTCTCGGCCTCCCTCAGGCGCACCACCGCGCCGCCACCACAGGGCTGCCGCGCCCTATTTCCTCTTCCTTCTCCTTTGATCTCCGTCGTACTCCCTCTTCTCTTATTTCCCTTCTTCTTTCTTTTCCTTCTTTCTCTTCTTTCCTTCCTTTCTTTTCCCTTTCTTTTTTTTTTCTTTCTCTTCTGCTTCTGTTTCACGCAGGGGAGGGAGTAAAGAGAGAGTGGGAGGGTGCTAAGGTGGGTCTTAGGGAAGTGAAGTGCACCGTGGGGAATAGGGCATAATTAAATGGAAATCTTGCCAACAAACCCTCATTTAATTCTTTAATTTATCATTTGGTCATTTATTCAACCTTAGATAAATTAATGAATTAAACTACCTAATAATAAGTAGTCCCACACTTCCTTAATCCTAAGAAAAATTACCATTTTACCCCTTTGGCTTAACTTCGTTTTTAATTCACCAGATTAGAGGTTATTAACCTCATTAATCCTTACGAATTAAATCCCCTTTTTACTTAGGGTCTTTAATTACCAGGCTTAAGAAAGTTAGGGTGTTATATGCACCACTCTTCGTCCACCATCTCGTTGTGTTGTTCCTCTTTGTTGCTTGTTCTGATCGACTTTTCTTCTCTTCCTGGTTTGATTAGGGACACTTCCAACTTGTGGGTCCTAAGTTTAAGGTGTGTTTCAGAGGTTTTTCGCTATTGTTTTGTTTTGATCTCTTCAGTTGGTTGATTGATGATTTGTTTTGCGACAAAAATGTTACTACTTTGAGAAGTATAGTTTATTCCAGGTTCTATGTTTGGTCAGAAACGACTGTGAATTTTGTTGCTGGAGTGAGCACTGACTCAATATTGCTTAAGGTTGTTTTGAAGTTGCGACACTTTAAGTTAAGGTTTCAGCTGTTGGAGTAAACGTTAGCCTAACATCTTTTTTGTTTAAAGTTGAGACACCTTCAAGTTTGGGCTTCAAATGCCGGAGTGACCACCATCCTAACATCGTTTTGATTTGATTTGAAATGGCAACACCTTTCAATTAAGGTTTCAACTGTCGGAGTGAGTGCTGAACCAATATCATTGCAGATTGGTTTTGCTTCTAGTTTGTTTGTGACTCCCTCATACAACTTCGGCTCCTTCATACAGCTTCGGTTCCATTTGGGCATTGCTTCTGACTCTCAGTTCTAGTCCGGGCTTCTCTTTGAAGACAATTTTGAGTTTTTTGTTTGCTTATGTCTTGAGTGGTTAAGCCTGATATTTTAGCTTCTGCTCTTGATGATTAAGCTTTGTTAGCTTCTCCTTTATGTAGTGGTTAAGCAATTTTGCTTTTGTGAAGTGGTTAAACATTGAGTTATTGCTTGTGTTTAATGGTTTAGCTTTTGCTATTTTTGACATTCAATGTTTTTTTCCCAAAATTGAGGTTTTTGATTCGTTTAGAGCAAGTTTCATGGTGACGCTAGAAGAAGAGCGAAGGTTGAAGACTTCTAGGAACAATTTACTTCAGATTGTTGTCTTGGTTGTTATGTTTTCTCTTCAATTAATGGATCTATTTGTAACAAGCTTAAAGCTTAGTAAGCTTTAGTTTGAGGGGGGTGTTAGAATATAAGAAAATATCTTAGAATATATTGATATTATTGTAGTTTATCTCGTAAGATTAGTGTATAATCTTAGAGTATTAAGTTTATATTATCTCCTAGGGTTAGTTTCCATATTACTTATTTATTATCGTGATTTGTTTCATGGTTTCTCTATTTAATTAGGATTAAGAGTCTTGTATCCTTAAAAAAATGATTAATGTTTAGTCTTTTGTATCAAGGTTGTATCAAGTTATTATCAATAATATTATATCATTATCATATTTAAAGTCCTTATTATTTCTCATCTTCTTTTTTATCTAAAACCCATAACTTCAGCAGTTGTGAAGCTATAAGAGATAGCTTTCACAGTGAAACACCTCGACACACGATTTCAGTGTGAAAGCAAACATGTGCTAAGAAAGAATTGAAACTCATTGAGATTAGTTCAAGGAATTATAAGCAATCCAAAAACTAAGGCAATGCTCAACACCAAATAAAATGTAGTTGAAATAAAACTAGCAGAATATCATCATGATTAAATTATACATTCCTAAAATCAGAATAGCAGAAACAAAAAATAAAAGCAAAAGAAGATACTTAAAATTTGTACTGCCTCTTGTAACATCACCGATTCTAGGACCCTAATTGTCTTGCTTGATTGTGTGGTGTGACTTATTTGTATGCTTGGTTAATTAGGACCTTGTGTTAGGGTTTTTTTGGGGGTCTAGGGTTAAGGAGGTACTAAAACCAAAACTTTGGTTTTAACCCAGTTCGCGAAGCAAAATGTTATATTCAGGGTGCAAAATTTACTTTCCTATGCGGCACGAAGCCTTCAGTTTGCGACACGAGCTAATAGTGAATCAGCATGTACGTGTCAACACGCATGAGACGCAAACGACGTGTGGCGTAGACGTGGTGCGCAACGGGGACGTGTGTTGACAGCTAAGGTTTGTGACACGAACTAGAAGTATTATGTTGTTCGATTATGTTAGACTCGAGTAATTACTAAAATAATGGGTAACTGTTAAAAGAGTAAAATAAAAATAAAACATACGTTTTCTGAAAGGCAATACTATCTAAGAACACACAATATTCTCACCATTAAGAATACAAGAAAGGAAAATACAGAAAGGAAAGAAAAACTACAAAAAAAAGAACCAAGAAGATAACTTGAATTTGCATATCAAGTTCTTAATTTGAACTCTCTTATATAAATTAATGGTATAATGAGAGTCATGATATCAAGACCTTTTATGATTTTATGCTTACAATAGCTAGATATGACACAGTTTATAGTATTCTTACTCCGCGACTCCTACCTTCCCTATCTACGACAACACTGTGATCATAGCCAATTCTTCTTAATTCTCATGTCACCATTCCTTTTTCTATATACCTCAAAATCTTGATAAATCGTGCCGTTCATTTTAATTTCAAAAGCTATGAGAGCGCTTTTTAGTTTTTTCTATCACGTTGTGAACAATGTACGAACAAATATTTTTTTAGAAAATGCTTATCCTCGTGAAAGATGAACGTCGCGAACCATCAAGATCTAACGTCATTGACCTGGGTTAATTGTGAATTGTGAAATATAGCACAGCTGTGGTTTTTTTTTTCTTCCAACAAAAATTTAATATTCCTCCTGGCCAACCGAAGAATGATGAACTAAGAGCACCCACAACGGGGTGTCTTTAAGTTGCTGCTCCTGTATTAATTAATGTGGGCCCCATATGTAAGTTTTAGTTTTCTTAGGGTTCACATACATAGAAAACTAAATAAGATCTTGGAATCTATGATTCTCACATGGGAAGAAGAACTTACCTTTATCCATGACAAAACTTAATTCTTCACTTCTTGTAGAAACTTGAACAATAGTAGAAAAACTCTTTTCTATCTCTTTCCTTTCTTCCTTATGATTCTCTTAATGATGGGAATATTGAAACATACTTAATAGGTAGAGATAAGGATTATTTAACATCCTTTCCTTATATATATCGCTTCCATCAAGCAATATATCTCTTCATAAAATAATGTGCCCTTTCATTTCAAACACCAACTAATATGTCCTTTCATTTAATTATTAAACCATCACTTATATTTATTACATGAGACAAATAATTCTTACATTCTCCCACTTGGCTCATGTGATGAAGTATGACTTCATGGTTTAATACAACATCAAACATATTGCGCATATACAAGGACATACATCGATTACATCATAAGTCATAGCTAAGAATATGAACCAATAAGAGTCATGGCGGTCATACATCATTATTTCGTCATAATCCCTTCCATGTACTACTATATTAGTCTTTTCCCTAACATGACACTTTCATGGGAAGTACATAATATCATTTTTCAAGAACATAATTTGTTTTCAACATTATCAATTGCATGCATATACATAAGTAGAAAACAGAAAATTCAGAAACAAGTACATCAATGATCTCAGAGTATCAAACATTCATCAATAACTTAAGCATCATAATTTAACATTCGCTAGCAGACGTAATGCCCATATTCTCTACATGGCCAGCAAATACTTTAGGCGGTAACCCTTTCGTCAAAGGGTCAGCAATCATAAGATTAGTACTAATATGTTCAATTGACACTCTACGTTTCTGAACTTCTTCTTTAACGGCAAAGTATTTCAATTCCATATGCTTAGCACCCTTGGAATACTTGTCGTTTTTAGAGAAGAAAACTGCTGCAGAATTATCACAATAAATTTTCAGCGGTCTGGCAATGCTGTCGACTATCCCAAGTCTTGAAATAAAGTTTCGCAACCAATTAGCCTGAACAGTGGCCTCAAAGCATGCCACAAATTCAGCCTCCATGGTGGATGCAGCAATGACTGACTGCTTCGCACTCTTCCATGATATTGCCCCTCCAGCTAAAAGGTACAAATAACCAAATGTAGACTTTCTTGTATCTACACAACCAAGAAGTCTGAATCAATATCCAATCACTTCAAGGTGATCAGATCTCCTATAAGTAAGCATGTGATCCTTCGTCCCTTGCAAATACCTCAAGACTTTCTTTGCAGCTTTCCAATGATCCAATCCTGGGTTACTCTGGTATCTACCCAACATACCAACTGCAAAGCTAATATCCGCCTCGTACATGTTTGAGCATACATCAAACTCCCAACAACAGATGCATAAGGAATATTTTCCATCTGTTTTTCGTTCAATTCATTCTTTGGACATTGCATGAGACTAAATTTGTCTCCTACGTATTGGAACAGAGATCTTTGAACATTTCTCCATTCTAAATCTCTAAAACTTTATTAATATATGCTTTCTGAGACAAGCCTAGCAGTCCTTGTGATCTATCACGGAATATTTCTATCCCAATCACATAACTTGCCTCACCCATATCTTTCATTTCAAAGTTGTTAGAGAGAAATTTCTTAGTCTCACTTAATAGACCAAGATCATTAGTTGCAAGCAAGATATCATCAACATACAGAATTAAAACAATAAACTTACTCCCACTGACCTTTAGATATGTACACCGATCAACAATGTTTTCCTTAAACCCAAAGGACATAATGGTATCATTGAACTTGAGATACCATTGTCGGGAAGCTTGCTTAAGACCATATATTGATTTCTTAAGTTTACACACCATGTGTTCCTTCCCCTTTTCTACAAACTCCATTGGTTGATCCATATAAACATCTTCCTCTAAATTCCCATTCAAAAAGGCAGTCTTTACATCCATTTGATGTAACTCAAGGTTATAATGAGCTACAAGTGCCATGATAATTCTAAAGGAATCTTTCTTGGAAACCGGTGAAAAAGTCTCCTTGTAGTCAATGCCATCTTTCTGAGTAAAACCTTTGGCGACAAGTCGAGCCTTGTAACGTTCAATATTGCCATGAGAGTCACGCTTAGTCTTAAAGACCCATTTACACCCAACTCTCTTACATCCTTCAGGCAATTCCACAAGGTCCCATACACAATTATATTCCATCGATTTAAGCTCATCTTTCATGGCATCTAACCATTTATCAGAATTATCACCATTAATGGCATCTGAAAATGAAACTGGATCATTATCAATTCCTAAGTCATTTTCTGACTCTTACAGATACACCACATAATCATTCGGAATAGCAGACCTCCTTTCTCTTTGGGATCTTCTTAATGCTATCTCCTGTGGTTGTTCAACTACAGGTTCATTGGCAACTTCGGGATCATTAGTTTGTTGTTCTTCATAATTGTTATGCAATTCAACACAGGGAACAACAACTGTAGAAGTAGAAGCACGAGTCACTGGGACTAGTATTCTGACTTCCTTAATCTCCACATTTCATGAAGGTTTACTCCCACTATTTTCACCATTTTCAATGAACCTAGCATTTCCAGATTCAACAATTCTTGTACTATGGGTAGGACAGTAAAATCTATACCCCTTAGATTTTTCTGGATAACCAATGAAATATCCACTGATTGTTCTTGCATCCAGTTTCTTTTCTTGTGGGTTATATATTCTTATTTCTGCCTGACAACCCCAAACATGAAGGTGTCTTAAACTGGGTTTCCTACCTGTCCACAATTCAAAAGGTGTATTTTGAACTGCCTTACTAGGAACCCTGTTTAACAAATACATGGCAGTTTTTAAGGCATACATCCACAATGATACAGGTAAAGATGAATTACTTAACATACTCCTAACCATTTCCATTAAGGTTCGATTACGCCTTTCTGATACACCATTTTGTTGTGGTGTTCCTGGCATTGTGTATTGGGCACAAATACCACGCTTTTCAAGAAATTTAGCAAATGGACCAGGGTGTTGTCCTGATTCGTCATATCTTCCATAATACTCACCACCCCTATCCGATCTTACGATTTTCACATTTCTCTCCAATTGTCTTTCAACCTCATTTATGTAAATTTCCAAGGCATTTACTGCTTGAGATTTCTCATGCAGTAAATAGACATACCCATAACGTGAAAAATCATCAATAAAGGTGATAAAATATTTTTCTTTATTGAAAGAATTGACATCAAAAGGTCCACAAATGTCGGTGTGTATAATTTCAAGAAGCTGAGTACTTCTTGTGGCTCATTTCTTTGTGTGTTTTGTTTGTTTACCTTTAATACAATCCACACACACATTAAGATCAGTAAAATCTAAATCCGGAAGGATTTCATTCTTTACTAATCGTTGCATTCTTTCTTTGGAAATGTGTCCCAAACGCTTATGCCACAAGTAAAGTAACATTCATCCACTAAACTACGTTTAGTGTCAACATTATGATGCAAAGTCATAAGTGTTTCAACATATAAATTATCAAGATTCAATTTATATAAACCATCACAAAGTATACCAGATCCAATCATAGAGGTATGCTTATACAAACTGAAACAACCATTACCAAACTTAAAAGAGTATCCAACAACATCAAGTTTAGAAATTGAAACTAAATTCCTAGGAATATTAGGTACATACAAAGTCTCAAATAAATCTAAATGATGCCCAGTGTCCAAGATCAAACGATAAGTCCCGACACCTTCCACTGGAACTTTCTGTCTATTCCCCACGAAGACAAATTTTTCATTTGGCTTTATGGTTTGGATCGTAAGGAATCCCTGCATCGTATTAGAAACATGAGTTGAACATCCAGAATCAATCCACCAAGTATTATGGGGAACTTCAGTTAAATTTGATTCGAAACATACATAAGCATTAAGCTTACCTTTCTTTTCAAACCAAGCCTTACGCTTTGGGCAATCCTTCTGGAAATGTCCGGATTTCCCACAGAAATGGCATTTGTTGCTCTTTGGTTCTTTCTTCTGGATATTGACGGAGGACTCACCAACCTTTAATGGTCCTTTTCCCTTTTCACGTTTCTTTCCAAATTTCTTTCCAACTCCTTGATGATTCACTAGATGAATGGAGTGGTTCCCTTGATTCTTGAGTCGGGTTTCCTCTTGAACTAACATGCTGTGCAGTTCATGCACATTCCATTTATCCTTTATGGTGTTATAGTTCATTTGGAAAGGACCATACTCAAACGGTAATGAACTCAATATGAATTGCACAAGGAAACCATCATCAATTGCCATTCCCAGTGACCTAATTCTTGCTGCAATATTTGTCATTTCAGTGACATGTTCATGCATGGTACGAGAACCATCAAATTTCATGGTGGTTAAAGTAATCATTAATGTCCCAGTAAGAGACTTGTCAGCAGTTTGAGAGCATTCTTCCACAGATTTCATAAATTCTTTAGCACTTTCAGTTTTGGGAAGACTTGACCTCATGTTACTTGCTTTGCTCATTCGCATAAACATCAAACTAAGTCTGTTTGACTTTTCCCAGGCCTTATAATGGGTTTTATCTTCAATGCTACTATCATCAGTAATAGCAACAGGTTTATCAACTTGAAGAGCGAGATCAAGATCCAATACACCAAGGTGAAATTGAATTTGTTCATTCCATTCAGGAAAATTCAACCCATTAAAACCGGAACAGACATAGCTTGTGAATGCAAAGAAATAGGTACAGATGTTGTAATTAATACATGCTCAACATTAATACTTTGAGTTATAAACTAATATACAATTAAAATTCAGACAATACATAAACATTCTATATATATTAATGTTCTCCTTTGGGAGATCCACCAATATACAACATAACAAACATAAAGATGCTATTAAATTTAACATTTATTTGGCATGACATATGCATCAATCAGAAATACTTATTATCTTTGGATATATAAATAAAACTAGTAATGCACACACATTACCAACAATCATGTCCATTGGTTATAAGAACAATTAATCAACCTTTGGGTGATCCAAAAATGTCTTATAATAATGAACTTCAAATTATCCCATAAATAAACAATCATGAATTTTAGCATCCATACAATGGGTAATTAAAATAATACTATAATTAATTTGGAATCAAATAAACATACAAGTTTGATCACTTTGGTGATTAACAAACTTATCATAATATTTAATCCCAAATAAATAAATACAAACAAATTTCATTTCAGCAAGACGGTGCACGCCTACCCAACACAGTGAGACCGTGCTACATACTGGATAGCGCATTTCATCCGCACGGGACTATCTCATTTACACATCGTCTCGCCGCATCAGGTTTTTTAATTTCAATCAATCACAGGGCCACATAAAACAATTCTTGTGCAGCCATTAAAACCACGAAATGATAACTTTGATTAATGTAAAATAAAACCACGTAATTCATACACGGTCAAGAATTGCATTTAATGCGCAACCACATAATCTTTGGATATATAATATTTCAAATGATAAAAGAAAGTAATCATTGAAAAGTCAAAACTTATTCTGGAAAATAAATTCATTTGCAGAAAGTGTCGTCATCATCTTTTCCATTTATGCACAGTAACATACATATATAATAACCACGTGCAAATATCCTTTAAATCATCGTATAAACAATGCAGCGGAAACATAACAAAAGTTCTAAGTTTCATAATTAGGGTTCATAAATTGGGAGAAAAAATATCATTCATGGAGAATCACATAATTCTACAACCTAAGGCTCTGATACCACATGTAAGTTTTAGTTTTCTTAGGGTTCACATACATAGAAAACTAAATAAGATCTTGGAATCTATGATTCTCACATGGGAAGAAGAACTTACCTTTATCCATGGCAAAACTTAATTCTTCACTTCTTGTAAAAACTTGAACAATAGTAGAAAAACTCTTTTCTATCTCTTTCTTTTCTTCCTTATGATTCTCTTAATGATGGGAATATTGAAACATACTTAATAGGTAGAGATAGGGATTATTTAACATCCTTTCCTTATATATATTGCTTCCATCAAGCAATACTAGTATATCTCTTCATAAAATAATGTGCCCTTTCATTTCAAACACCAACTAATATGTCATTTCATTTAATTATTAAACCATCACTTATATTTATTACATGAGACAAATAATTCTTACACCATATGGCCACATCTGCTTGGGTTGCATTTCTCTTTCCTCGTCTGACACAATAAATTCCTTCTCTCTCTGTCTCTCTCATCCCTGGCCCACCTTTCCATTTAGTTGCCGTTAACAACACAGATGCTTTGACCAAAATTTCACGCTGCAGTGCACTAATAAAATATGCCATGTAGACTAAATATCGCTGACTGGATCGATAAGAAACGCACAGATTACTGCGATAAAGTTGCTATAAGAATAGATCTTATGAGATTACTTGAGTGACAAGACATCTTACCTCACGGTCACACTCCCATAATTGATCATAGACTAGATGACCGCCAAGCCAAGATAATAACTTGATATTAATCATTGACCCATGTGGTTTCGTACGTGGATATTCATATATTTCTTTCTATTTCTTTGTGTTCCGTTTAAATTCTTTATCATATCATGTGCAATTGATTAAATTCAATTGAAAGAGATACTCTAAATCTAGTTACTCTATATCTAATAATTATTAGGCTTTCTTCTTTATCGGTGAAAAAACTTTTAGAAATCTATCGGACTTACACAAAATTGCACAAGAGATTACTCCTTTATTATAAGAAGTTAACACTGCAAACTAACGTGGAGATCATAAACTTTTTAAGTAACTACTCTGTACTTATATACCATAATTAAACATTACTTAGCTTTGAAAACTTATACAATTTGATTCCTGATCGTAACAACTTATTCTGTCAATTTCTAACAACCCTATCTATGTGTCTCATATGTGTTTTGCCATTACAAGTAACATCATTGACCTTTTTCTTTTTCCGCCTCAACCAACCACTACTGCTAAGGTTAACTAATTTGAGGACTACTTTTCCATAGAGGCTACCAAGCGTCTCAAAAGGATATGTGCTTAATTATTTTTCTTCTATATATGATATATGATTAATATATTTATAGATGCTACGCGCATCCTCGTCCATTTTGTCCTTTATATATTTACATATAGATAGACTAGTTAGCTTTCATTGCAACGGGGTAGATGGGGGGAGATGGTGAGCCTTTACCACCTTAATATGCACAAACCTAGCTCCAAACTTGATTATGAGGACCATCCTTCCTCTTAGCTTCACGCCCATCTAAAAGTCCACGTATAATCCCATTTTTGTTGCCTTGATATGTTTACCAACCAGCATTGGTTAGATTTCTAAGCCACCACCATATTGGGTCATGAGGCATCCAAATGGCAAATGTGACAATATTTAATGGTGTAGAAATAGGTAGCGGTATTTTAATTGTGACTCCGCCATCCCCAGTTGAAGCCGGTCGTCTCTTTTTAATACGTAATTTAAATAATAGCATAAATATATTTGGAGCTCCATGAGTTTTTTTTTTTTTTCAGCAAGTAGAAATGGTAAATAACAAACACACACGTCTAAACGGCAACACCCGGGTTCAAACCCCGGTCCTGGCGTCCCCATGTCACTGAAATTGCCAAAGTAACCAACAGTGGGGGATTGGAGCTCCATGAGTATAGATACTTAAGTTTGTGTTAATGTTAATCTAAATAAAGCCCTTTTATCCGTGCAATTACCTAAACTGAAAATAATTAAAGGCTTTCTACCCCACTATAATAGTGAATTCTTGTTCTAGACATGATTAATTTTTTTTAACGACAAAATATTAATTAATCATTAGTATTTATTCGAACCATAAACCTCTAACTCTTTATAATATCTCAGCTCAAACACTTCTTTGAGCTACACCTAGGGAACAACACAAAGTTATTGACATTGTCTCATATATTGCGGGCCTTAGGAACTAGCTAGAAATTTGTGAGAAATAGATATTAGGTGAAAAATTATCAAAGTGCCGGTTAAAATATATACATATATTTAAATGGAAAAATTAAAAATCTCATCCAGTTACGGGTCATTACTATACTCTGTGCAGACTCAAATCGACTATAGGTAGTCTCGGAGATGACCAATCGAACCACATGCTCAGGAGCCATTTGTAGGGGAAATGATGCTGAGGTTGGCGGTGACCACCATTAGAACTCCGGATCTGTAACGTTGACGCCCACGTGTTGATTGACTTTGTAATAAAACGAAGTTATTCTGCCAATATGAACCAAACGAACCCCGCAACATGACGGAAAACCAAACAACGCCGCACCAAGACGACGAACAAAACAGCGCCGCACTTAGACGACGAAAACATGAAGAAGAAAAAAACACGAAAGAAAAACTAGATCTATGTGGAAAAACTACTTATTTAGATAAAAGAAGAAGAAAAAACGATGTAGAGGGATGGTTTCAGGCCAAAAAAGGCCAAAAACCACCCCTTCCAATGGATGAGGAAGAAAGAAGAGAAAGGGTTTAGAGATAAGGAAGAGGAAGGCGCTAGGTCAAAAGACTGTGGCTTCTCACTTCTCTTTGGCCATTGACCGTATTTGGAAGCTTTTGTTTTGGATTTTAGGATTAAGATTGCTTGTTAATGCCATATTAGCTTATGTTCTGATTATGTGTTTCGTTACCGTGTACTTGGGTAATTTGGATATTCGTGTTAGTTTTCAATTATGGATGGGGAATACTTCAACACATTCTGTTCAATCCGGATGTATGGATCTTTTTTCTAATTATTGAATGAAATTTAATTACCGTAAAAAAAATGGAAAAAATTAAAAAAGGAAAAGGAGATCGAGGAATAAGATAATTAATTAAGATGAAAGCGGAATGTGTTTTCCTACAAATACACAACAATTCAACTGCGCTTTTGTCTTCACACGTTTGGAGCTTCACATCTAATCTAGATTGCATCTTTCCTCATTCCCGTTTCGGTATCCTATGCTCACTCACTCCCCACACATTCACGAGCTTACATAGATAGTACACGTTCAAAACGCGTTCAAATACAGTTAATTATGAGCATGTTTGATTACCTTTTTTAAAATAGTTTTTTGTTTTTAAAAATTTTAACAAGAATAAAATTTGTTCTTTGTCTTTTTTTAAAAACAGAAAAACTGCTTTTAAAAAGTGTATCAAATAAGCCCTAAATATTTTTTGAATGTACAGAAGCTCTATTCGATTTGCAGGTAGGACCTGGGCAATTAAGGGGTGAAATAGTAATATCACAGGTGTAATATACAAAAAATATTATATCCGACAGGATAACGACATCCCTAGCATCCATCCATTCTATGGATTTCCCCAGCTTCATTCCCCGCAAGTATCGAATGCTTGTTCACAAATTATATTTCCCTTCAATTAATTTATGCCATGTAATTCGTTTGCGACTTGTAAATAGATCTGGCTTTCAATATTTTCTAATTAATATAGCGTTTTGTTATCCCAAATTAAACGCTTTTTAGTGCAAGATATTTTCAAAGAGCTAATGATTCCGTCTTGGTATAGATATCTGCTGATGGTATAAATCCTATATATATAGAGCTATAGTATATATAGCAAACTAGGATGTGCACTCGAAAGCATGCATGCGCATGTATTAGTGAACATCCATACATTAAAGTCAGTTATATTCTTTTGTTTAAAAATGATTTTGTCATTGAACGAAACAGTTTCATAGAAATTACGTACTACTAGAAATGAGCTGGTTTGTGTTCATGCTACAAATGAGAATTATCATTCAAAACTTTGTATTAATAGTCTTTTTCAAGAAAGAAATTGGTATAGATGATCTTTTGCCATCGATCCAAGCAGACATTGTTGGAATTAATTCATTATTAATAACAACAACAAGAACAAGCATGCTCAAATCTCATAGAAGAAAAAAAAACCTTAGGCGGAAGCTATAAAGACATACAAGCATGCTCAATAAGAACAACATGTTCTCTACCCTTAGGATCTACGACATGTTGGATTATCAAGGATTAGAAGAATACCTAGATCCATAGCAATCAATCACCTGAAGCGGAATACCAAAGGAATGATCACGAACAACCAACGAGCAATTGAATCCATAGCAACGAACAACGAGCATGTTAGCGGTGGCTTTATGGTTCTTCCTCAACCGAATCTTCTTGAGTTCTCTCACGAGACTTTAGGTTCTCTTCAGATGGGGAGAAGAGAATGGATGACGGCGATTCGGTGTATTGGGGACCATAGCCTTCTTTATAGTGTGTTAAACCTAACAGGGTACCCATTATCCCTTTATCGGGCCACACTTACATCTACTCATATAAGGTCCATATCAATTAAATTAGGAGTCCAATGAGCTTACCTTATTTTAACTTTATATGATCACATAAAATATAGCTCCTTTATGATAAATAGCTAATATAATTATTAATAATATCAGACCATATTAATTATTGGAATATAAAATTCCAACAATCTCCCACTTGGGCTATATATCGTAATAATTATATCAGAATTCCTTAGTGCGCATATCTGAATGCTATTTATCTTTAGACTTCCTCCTTACAATCTGGTCCACCTCATGTATCAATAATGAAATCACCGCGGCTTTTGTCACTTCTGTAAATTGTGACTAAACCCCGACGATCACCACATTAACACATTTAATGACATAGATCAATATGGATGAGTAGCATGGAAATTACATGGAATGTGATCTCAATCATGCCTATTTCCAACTGGTCCTACTTAAATCTTTGGTGAGATCAATTTTGCAAAATTTAATTCAAGAAAAACAAAATCCTTAATGTGCAAATTTATTTTGCACACAAGATACAAACATGTTTATAATGTATTCATAAACATAATCTTTATTTCTGCAGAAAATCCGAAATAACATAAAGTTTGTATCTTAAACATAGAACACAAATAAAGACTCCCACTAAGCTAAGACAACCTTAGTGACAACACACCCATATAAGCAACATGCTCATGAAAAACCTTATGTGTCAAGCCCTTAGTCAGTGGATAGCTAGCATGAAATTAGCCTCTATGTGCTCTATAGAAATTCTTTTATCCTAAATTCATTATTTCAACAACGAACACCTTTATGTCAATAGAAATTGTATCATTCTTTATTGTTGTTGAAGTACGATCTGGTGACTTATCTATCACCTTTGTAACTTAAATGGTATTTTAATATCTTTTACTATATGCGACCTACTGACATGGGTATTTCAGTCAGAACCCACAATTTGATGTCTATAATATAAACATCCTGAATATCAGTGTCAGAGTTCTGGATGATCTCTAATCTTTGGATCTTTGATATGTGGGCATATAGACTTTTGTTTTCCTTGATGATCCTCATGATTGCCTTTTGTAATAATTCAAACTAGAATTGCTCAAGTATCTGCCACATGATCCCACGATGTACGTCGTTTCCTGATGCGTACAGATAAGATTATGTATCAAACTTCCCATAGCTAGAGCATAGGAAACTCCCAGTATTTCCTGAATTTCCAGATTTTCTTTCGGGCAAAAATTGAGACTAAAATTGTCTCCCTTAGTAACTGAGGTATCCTCTGGTTTACTATATTTCATGTCGAATTTATTTAAACTTTATCGATATAGCTCTTTTGTGATAATCCCAGAATATTCCAAGAGATATCTCTCAGAATTTTGGATTCCAAATACAAAAGAGACGTCCCCAAGATCCTTCATCTCTAAATTTTCGTTAGAGATTACTCGGTTTCGCTCAACCAGACTATATCGCTATTGACTAGATAAAATATCATCGACATATAGTAGCAGTAATATAAACTTACTCCCACTGACCTTGTAATACCCACATTCGTCCACAATCCTCATCTCGAAACCAAATGAGACAATTACCTGATGAGACTTTGCGGTATCACTAATGAGACAACTTCTTTAGCTAATGGGTGAATTATGTCAGTTCGCAAACTATCTTTGGGTCTATCGACACAAAGTATATCGGTTTCACCATATACATTTGTTTCATTAATGTTGCCATTAAGAAACACCGTCTTGACATCCATCTTATATAGCTCCAAAGTTATAATGAGCAATAAGTGTTGTGATTGTCTGAAAAGGAGTCTTTCAATAAAACCAAATAGAATAACTCTTTACGGTCAATCCTTTCTTTATGGCTCCCAATGCTCTAGTTCTTGAGGGTGTTGAGTTTGATCTTCGTGAATAATTTCCTTAACTTGATTGGGAGGAAGAACAATAATGTCCTCATGAGGATCTAAATTTGCTACACCAATAGCAACTGTATGAATTGGTTCAATAATTAGAACCGCTTCTTCCTCACTCAATTTTGTTCTCTAACCTTATCTCTCCCCCAAACTCAATATCCTTAAAGAACTATGCAGTTCCCGTCTCAAAAAATTTCTTTAACTTAGGACCAAAGTTTATACCTCTCAGAACTTTTAGAAATTATAGATTGTCACAAGTCATAGCTCAATTGACTCCAACAATATTTGAATTTAAAAGACAAATTGAATCCATTGTTTAAAAAATAAACCCAAAATCATCTTAATTTGTTCAAAAAGAAACAAAAAACCAAACTTTATCCCAAAATTTGATTCAACCAAATTGTCTTTTAATTTCAAATATAAGCCAGTAACAACAATCTAAAATGCCTAGAGTCTCAGTCTTCACCGACTTTGCCAACTCCTATATGGATGCATCTTTTAGCGTCACTTGGCATTTGTCAGTTAAGACAACCTTAGTTGTTTCTTTTGAGAGAGACCCTTAACAGTTTCATCTTTAATTTTATTTATTTGCTCTTATCCTTTGGGGTATTTGCCAAATGAGCACTATTTTATTTTTTCTCTTGCTTCACCATTTATTTTCTTGCACACCTTATGAAATAATCTTATTAAAGATTATTTCCTCCTTTGACAGTTGTAAACTGATTTAATCTGATCTAATTGTGCAAGAAAGAATACAAATGCTAAATGTTTGAGCAAGTCGTTAGACTGCTCAAGTTTTAGCGCCTTAAGTTTGAAGACAAGATTTGAATATTTTCATAATGTGCTCCTCATATTCCCTTTACTTTTATACTTAATGAAAATTAAGTTCTCCAACGAGTGCTCATTTTCGCCTCATTGCCTTTTGCAAGCACTTTTAATTTCAGCAAGGAAATTTACGACATAAATTATATCATCGGAAATAACACCCCTAAAGTTCTCTGAAATATTGTACTTTATGATCATCAGATTTATGCGGCTGGAGAAATCCTACTTCTCATACTTGATTCTCACTTCATAGATACCGAATTGAGTGAGAGAAAGTGAGTTTCTCCATTCTTATGCTAGGTCTAAATCCAAAACTTTCTTTAATGTTCTGTCTTTAATCCTAAAACTCTAAACTTTTAAGGATTAAATTGAACTCAAAACAGCAGATACACAAACTATTATAGTTCAAAGAGAACAAAAGTACTAAAATATACTTATCAAAATATCCGATGCAACATTAATACCAAGTCTTTGGACAATGATATTAATTTCTATTGGTATTTTGTTGTAATGATCAAACACTGTCGATAAGTCCTGTCAAACAATGGTTATCTTTAGACATCTCATTGCTCACATGGAGAAATTATCCTTATAATCGCCACAGGTTTACCATTACAGGTGTGAATACAACCCGGCCAAATATTAACCTTCCTTTGGACCGACTAATATTCGCATGGACACGCACCCACACAACATCAATTGACACGTCAAATTAAAATAATCAATAAGACATGCTCAATTATTCTTTATCTGTAAATTAAAGACCCAAACAAGATACCAAGCGCACCATTAATCCCCAATCTTTGGATTGTAAAGACTAATTGCAAGCAGTACTCTCAACGCAATGATCAAACATTGGCGATAAGTCCTGTCAAACAATGGTTGCCTTTGGGCATCCCAATTGCTCACATGGATAAATTGTCTTTATAATCACCACACATTTATCATCGTAGGTATGGAATTATGCGGCCAAGCTGCGCCTTCCTTTGGGCCGACAACAACTCGCATGAATAACTCCACACTACATCTTTTGTAAATTTAATTGAACTAATCTACGTAACAGATGTTACTTTGGCAACATGTTGTTTCAATCAACCCAATTAAAGATACTAGACAATTATTAATAAAAAAATGGGATGGCCTTAGTTTACATAAATTCAATACCTAGGTGTAGGAATATCTATAGCTGCATGTTTACAACACCACACATCAGTCAAAAGACCTCTTAACAGTCCTAAAGCGAGAGAAGTATCTCACACATCACTGCCTAGTGGTGTTGTTGGCCGCTCGATGGCTCAAATACGACAAGATGATGAACCGAGACCACCGCCCAGTGGCCTGCTGAAATCGGCACCATTGCTGAGTGGTGCCCTTCATTGCCCAGCGGTTGGGAGGCGAAGTTCTAACTGCGACATTTAGCATGCGAAACATACATAGCATACAAGCATACATGCATACACTTCATACATCACATGCATAATTCATAAGAGTTATCGTGGTATGGTTATGGCCTCCTAAACAGAAAAGAAATAAATAACTATTTATTACAATTCTTTAACCCAAAAGCCAGTCGCTCCAAACCGGCGTCCATATGGTGTTGTCCCCTCTTTCGTCTTTTTTGATCATTTATAATATTTTAAAAAAATAAAATAAACTAAAATAAAGAGAAAGTCACGACACGCAGGTCGTATTTGAATTAAATCACGACACGCAGGTCGTATTTAAAATAAATAAACAACACCCAAAAATTCTAAGGCCATAACCATACACCTCAAATTTGAATTATAATAATATTTCATTAATTATTATTAAATTCAAAATCCAAATCTTAAAATTAATATTGCGGTAATAATTTTATTTGATTCATTCTCAATATAGACAAAAACATGAAATATGTAATAATCAAAGACAGTTAAATCTTATTATCACAATAAAGAGATATTCAACCAAAGATTTGTATGTCTTCTTTCACGATGGCCAAAATCAACAATATATATACCAAATATAATTGAAGATTCACCGCAAATGAACTTAATGCAAAGGCCAAAAAATCGTGAAATTCTTATGGCACAAATCACATATAATATCTCGCTCAAATATTTTGTCCAAATCAAACGTATAGAATCATAACTTTAATAATTCCTAAAACAAATCAGAAAATGACAAAACTTTCTTGGTTTCCTTTTTTATGCAATATAAAAAAAAACCAAATCGTTATTTTCCTTATTCCAAAAAAAAAAAGTTCATGTACAAGATTTCCAAAAATCAATTTCAATTTCAAATATATGAAATCAATTGCCCTCAAAAAACTCGATTACGATAATTTCAACAAAAAATTGAAATCTTTTGATTTCGAAATTAACGCACAACGCTGAACAATTCTCACTCAAATCCATATTTTCAATTTCAAATAATATGAAGTCATATCATAATTTATGATAATATTTGAAATCAAACTAAATTGAAAGCAATTAGCATCGAGGCCTTTGAAAAAGAAGTAAGTCAAAAGCTATAATTATTGACCTTTGCATACGGAATTATCAAGGAAGGCCAAAAAAAAAAAAAATCACGTACAACACTTGATTGCAAATTCTAAATTTCCAATCATTAAAAAATTGCCAACAATCATTCATGAATATTAAATAATATTCAAATCAAAACAAAACTCTCTTCCAAAAAATCTTTCACACCGAGAGATAAAAAAAAAACTTTATTGTGCAAATTTATATTCAATTTCGATCAATTACCGAAATCCGAAAGGCACACAACCTTTTTTTTTTCTTCAGTATTTTGAAAGATCCGCATACAAAAATAAAAGTCATAAATTCTGTAATTTTGAGTTCACGCAAAATTGAGGAATAACATAAAACTCATTCAAGATCAAAAACGCATCATAAATCAATCCTAATAAACCAACATAGAAAACCGCTCTGATACCACTTGTTGGAATTAATTCATTATTAATAACAACAACAAGAACAAGCATGCTCAAATCTCATAGAAGAAAAAAAAAACTTAGGCGGAAGCTATAAAGACATACAAGCATGCTCAATAAGAACAACATGTTCTCTACCCGTAGGATCTACGACATGTTGGATTATCAATGATTAGAAGAATACCTGGATCCATAGCAATCAATCACCTGAAGCGGAATACCAAAGGAATGATCACGAACAACCAACGAGCAATTGAATCCATAGCAACGAACAACAAGCATGTTAGCGGTGGCTTTATGGTTCTTCCTCAACCGAATCTTCTTGAGCTCTCTCACGAGACTTTAGGTTCTCTTCAGATGGGGAGAAGAGAATGGATGACGGCGATTCGGTGTATTGGGGACCATAGCCTTCTTTATAGTGTGTTAAACCTAACAGGGTACCCATTATCCCCTTATCGGGCCACACTTACATCTACTCATATAAGGTCCATATCAATTAAATTAGGAGTCCAATGAGCTTACCTTATTTTAACTTTATATGATCACATAAAATATAGCTCCTTTATGATAAATAGCTAATATAATTATTAATAATATCAGCCCATATTAATTATTAGAATATAAAATTCCAACAGACATCTCTATATACGCCGGGCCCAACATATATCAAGGCTTAAAAAGCAAATTTTGAGTGAAACATTTGTAAAACTAAAAAAAAAAATATATCAAATATTGTATTTAAAATTTATTTTAAATGTAATTTTTTGTATTTTTAAAGTGAAAATATTATGGTTGATCTAAATATTTGTTGTGTGCACATGCAACCACACTTAAGAGAGGGGTAAAATATATATTTCAAATTCAACTAATAATGTTCCAAGATTTTTTGTTGTTTAGAAAAAATCGAACAAATTAAAGATAAACCTATAGATAGCAAAACAAATACAGACGAAATTATTTTTAATATTGAAAATATAGTAATAGGATATCACCTTCAATTTTCAAAGATCTAAATGGCCGACTTTATTTACAAAGAAAAATATATGAATGTTTACACACCCATAAAAAACCACTTCCTTCGATTATAAACTAATTAATTACATGTCATGTGGTTTGAGACTTTTTTTTGGGCCCAAAATTAAACCCTTGCAAAATTAGATATTTTCTATGGGGCCTAGCAGCTTGCCCTTGTGGCTGACCGCCTCTATGGCAACTGTTCCTACATGTCTAAGTTCATGTCTCCCTCTTCTATGGCCGTGCTTTTATGACTTCGTGTGTTTCTATTTCCAAGTCGTGGCTCTAGTCCCCTTGAAGTCATGGACAGTTATCCTTGGTTAGTACCGTTACGTGTAGGAAATAAAAATACATGAAATTAAGCACAAAGCGAAAAAACCAAATGAATCTATCTCATTATCTCATTAGCTTCTATATATTGTAGAATCGTTTGTTTTTCCGGAAATCAATTATAATTACAACTAAATTAAATGTGTTTATATTTAAACATGCTTGAACTTCAACCAGGACAGTTGGCTTACATACTACAGCAATGGATATCAAAAACATTACCATGGTCTATGGGTACTCAACACAAAACATAATGCAGCGTTCACACATATTTTGTATCTTACGTAAATTATTTAAAACCTGGCGGAGAACTCGACGCCATTCATTATACACAAAACAAATTGGAAGCCTCGGTTTGAACAATTTTATCACTACGGTAAACAACATGGAATATATTTTTCAATTCCCATTTCGCACACGCACGAAAAGCCAGATGTGTGTTTGTAAATTTCCCCATAAATCGTATTTTCCATGATATGCACTTGACTTTCTATATCTGATCATATATATTTCCCATAATCATAATAATAATAATAATAAAATGTGAGGAGTGGGGCTTATTCATGGACTAATTAACGGTTCATTGATTGGAGTACTATATGGAGGCATATGCATGTGAGGCAGCAGAATAATGTGAAAACAGCCGGTCCAATAAGGGGAGAAGAAAAATTGAAACATGAATTAAATTGATTAGTTCCAAGAAGAAGAAGCCAAATTACAGAATCAAAATGGTCTGATTATGCTTATTCAGCCTTCGTTCATGTTCCATTTTTTGGAGTTTTGTGCAATGGGGCTATCAACTATGGTATGGTAGGAATAACGCCATATACAAATATATCCTTCTCCCACATGCTCATCTTTCTTTTGAAACCTTGTAGCTCTATTATTAGTTTCTGATGTAACCTTGCAATTGAATCTCCTGACCGGAGTACATACACTAAGCAATATGTCTGAAGTTTTCCTAAAGTACATAATAAGTACTAAATATTAGGCTTTTTTTTAACTGAGTTCTACTTCAATGTAACTCGTAACCATTTCAAAGTACTAAATATTAGCTTAGGTTTTTTTTTTTTTACAAGTACTAAATATTAGGCTTCTATTCCGTAACAGTACTCATATATAGTACTCTGTAAAAAAAAAAAAAGTAGCCAGAATTTAATACATTTAGTAATACCCCATGTCTCTTATATAAGAAGAAATTACAAAAATCACCAAAACCAAGGAAGTCTATTTAATGTTATAAAATTGAACTTTTATTTCAAATATACCTCGAATTATACCCACCATAATTGAGTGCATAAGAAACAGGTGAACTTCCTAGTAAATATGTCTCATTAAAATAGGGGTATAAAAAGTATTTTAGCAATTAACACAACTTAAAATAAATTCATTTTTCTTATAATTAGGACAAAAAAAAATACTCAAAAAATTCTCTTATAATAAGGACAAGAGGAAGCAACTATAGCAAGAAAAGCTGGTTTTCAATAGCGACGTTTGTTGGTCCAAATGGTAAAGAGTTTGGTCCCTTAAATAAGGTCTCGAATTATACGAGTGTTGTGAATGAAAAAATGAGAGCTTTGTCCCTAATATGGATCCTCCCAGCTTGACTGATCATACCGAGATGCTAAACTTCAAGAAGAAGAAAAAAGCCTGGTTTTCAATTGAAAATGTTCATTTGGCCTCCGAATTTAATTTGCAGCCAGCAAGACGGATTTACAATATAATCCTGGGTCCAATTTCATAAGTATGAAGGGACAGAACATTTTTCCTATTTCACGAATGAATTTAACTTAAAAATCTGCTATTAGAAGGTCTGATAGAAACGAAAGAGTGGAAAATTGGAAAAATTAACACTGTATTATGTTGAAAGGCCAACTTGAACTTAAGGTATGCATGCATACACACACCACAACGAGTAGTTCTCACTTCACGTTAGATTTTGGCAATTCGCGGGTAGTTCTCATGCCACGTATTCCTGAAATCAGAATAGAATGCTTATGGTACAGGTGATCATTATCCATTAGATATATGTAATAATGTGATTGTTATCCATTAGATATGTGATAATGTGATCATTATAATGATTTGATAGTCCTCAATTTTCCCTTTACAGAACTATCGAGTTATATATGTGTTCCAACCTTAAGTCCACTACATTATTTTCCGAGGTATTGTCCGTTTTGGCCTACACGTAAGTCGTATTGGAACAATAACTTCCCAGTCGACGCTAAGGGGATAAATGATCTGGCAACCCTCGTGTGTGGCTTAGCCCTTCTTCTAGAGCCAAAGCCACATGTGGTCGGAATAATATGTTTTTGCTACAAGTTGCCTGTTAATTCGCAGCTGTTCTGGCACCATAAGCCAATTGAGATTTGACTAATTTAAGATTTTTCAGACCATGCCACCAATGATCTGCTGCAACAATTTCTCGCATGTTGCTTCAAAAATCTTGTATAATTGTTTTCTGATTAAATATACCTAATTGGAATTATCTTGTCTTAATTAAACCAAGTTGACAGATTATTATAGTTTCATCAACATATGTTTCTCCTTAATTTTAGTAATTACTCAAAATGAAAACGTATTAAAAATTAAAACAAAGTATATATAAGCCTCTTGAGTCAGCCACTCTATCTTGCTAACGAACTCTGCACCATCCCATGTCACATCACCAGGTAGCCCTAGGAATCTACAATTATCTGAAGTTCTGGCCCACTAGCCTATATTTTAATTTTGAAATGCAACTATATTGCCTGGAACTTGAGACAGATAAGCAATTTGATTTAGAAATATTAGGTAATCCGTAATTTAATGCATAAAACTAACAAACTTGGTCGTTCAAGTTTCAAACCAAGCTGGATCCTGTAAATAAACCTGACTTTGGTGACCACAGGACTCAAATCTTTTGTCTAAATTGCAAAGTAACCATACTGATTAAATTATACTAAGCCCTTTGAAGAATGTTGGTGATAAAACATGGGACAAAATGGTTGTTTTCGTCCTCTCTTTTCCAAAACCTACCTAGTGGCTAGTATTATATTACCGGATAATTGTCCCTCTCTGCATGACCAAGCAGCATACATATATATATATATATATATAAACCATGCACAGTGATTTCAAGCTTACAACCATTTTGATCGATAATATCGGCAACTGATTGGTACATTTCCTAGTTTCCTACGTAGATATTATACGCCTTCATCTTCATGGACAAAGATCCTCCTTCAGAAATCCAACTCCCTCCTGGATTTAGATTCCACCCTTCTGATGAGGAGCTCATTGTTCACTATCTGAGAAACAAAGTTACTTCATCTCCTCTTCCTGCTTCATTCATAGCAGAAATAGATCTTTACAAGTATAATCCATGGGAGCTCCCAAGTATGTGTAAACAACTTCACTAATGTTTACTTTGAGAAAACGTTTCCTAACTTTATTTCTTAATTCCACTTTTCATTGCAAAACTACCCTTTGTTTTCACCATGTTTTCTGTTTTCAAAAATTAGTACAGAAAACAGCAAAAACAAAAAGAAAAATTGTTTTTACTCTTTCCTGTACATATCTTTGAAAACCAAAGACAATTTTGCAATCAAAAGTGAAAACAAGAAATAAAAATAAGAAACGTTTTTTGAAAGTAAACGTCCCTTATAGTTTTGTTTTCATTATTTTCTTAAAGGAATAGTTACTAAAGGAATGCTAGCTTTTCATTTATAACAGGCAAAGCTTTGTTTGGGGAGGATGAATGGTATTTCTTTACTCCTAGGGAGAGAAAGTATCCCAATGGAGTGAGGCCTAATAGAGCAGCTGGTGAAGGTTATTGGAAAGCTACCGGGACTGACAAACCAATTCTTACTTCCTGTGGGATGAAGAGCATTGGAGTTAAGAAGGCTCTTGTGTTCTATAAGGGACGTCCACCAAAAGGATCTAAAACTGATTGGATCATGCATGAGTATAGGTTGCATGATTCAATGATCTCAAATAAGCATAAAGGGTCTATGAGAGTAGGTCAATTGCATGAGTTCAATTTTTTCATATTCTAAAAGATTTTGTGCTTTATACTTTATAGCAAGCATGATAGTATCAAGTTTTGACAATTTCTTGCTTTTGTTTTCCTCCTTGTTCTTCAGCTTGATGAGTGGGTGCTATGCCGGGTTCGACGAAAAACCAGCAGCCTAAGAAGCACTTGTGAAGATTCAAATGAACTTGGTTATGAACCAACAAGCCACTTTCAGCAAATGAATTTGAACTCTAATCCTGAACCAGTCAAAAACTATGTGTACAATGAATATCCAATGTTACCTTATATTTTGGCTTCTAAGAGTGATCTGCCTAATTCCATTGGTATGGCCTCAAACACAGGATTTCGTTGTAATGATGATGTAAAAGCACATGCTTCATTGTATGAAGACAACTTGAACATAATGGGAGCACAGTTCTTATCATCTGCAACTAAAGGCTTGCAGCTTAATCCGCTGAAGAGAAAAGCCAATGAAGAGAATGAGATGGATTTCTATGCTCCCCTCAATAAGAAACTAAGCAGAGAAGTTGATGATGGGAAGCAAAGACTTGAGATAGATGCAAGCAAAGGCTACTATTTCTTCAACTTCGACCAGTGGACTTCAATCATACAGCCTCAAGAGCTTAATAGCTTAGCCTTTATGGGATATACATAAGTAACTTAGGTGCATGTACATGCTTATATGTGTGCATATATAGTAATAGAACCTGTAGGGCTCAGGGATAGATGGAAAGTGAATTCTATATGTAAATAAGGAAGAATGTAGAATTGGTTTTATGCCCGTACTGTGTGATTATTCTTTGCAGGACATAGTATATAGCTGAAAATAAATGGGGTATTATTTAGTTCAGCTGTGTGTATAGGTGATATATGAAATATTATAGTTTGAAGAATAAAGTGCCATCTCATAATAGTTGGTGATTGTATATTTGTATTATAATTTGAAAATTTATTTATGGAAATTTAAGTATTTATTGCTTTCTTTCTATTTTTCATCACTGATTGAAAAGTTAACTGCAAGTTTGCTTCATGTCTATATCTTGACGGGGTTACCAGGAATATCTTACATGGGGAGTGGGATGAGTTCAGCAGCAACATGGCTTCCCCTTGCAAACTTGATCGATTGATGTGTGTTTTAAGTGGACAAGCTAGGAATCGTTGGCGTGACAGCTTGCTTGGCGAAGATTTACAAGTAAAGAAAGCAAGACAATACTTTTTAGAGTAGATAGGCATAACTTGGGGATATCCAACATTGAAGCTTTAACTCCAAAGGCTTTTTTTTTCTTTTTCAAAAAGGATTTAAAACAGATTTTGGTTTAACATTGGGCTACGCGTTAAGCCTGAAAAAAAAATACTACCTCTGGTTCTATATGTAAGAAACATTTGGCAAAACCATTAAGACTAAAAAGATGCATTAAAATTGGTAAATTTTAATTAATTATGCTATAATTTTAATTTTTTTCTACAAATACCCTTTATATTAAATGACTTAAAGAGGAAAAAAACAAGTAGTTCATTATTAAGTGATTTCATAATAAATAAAGGTAAATATAGAATTGAGCAATTAATTAACGTGGTTGAAAATAAGATTTTATTTCCTATATATAAGATCAAGAAAATAAACCACTTAATTTCTTATAAATAGAACCAGAAGTAGTATATAATGTGAGGACAAGGCTGATTAATGATAATTGCTTTTGACCCAATCGAGTGATCATTCCTTTGAAAACAATGTGATTCACAAATCACACACCATAATACACCGTTCTTGACTTATTATCACCAAGTTCATATCAAAACACAATTGTTGTGACATGTAATCATCATGCAAAGAAAAGTACAGTGAATTTCTTCACAGATCACATGCTTTTAAAGTCAAAAACAAGGATTGAAGGCCCCAAAACAATCACAGAAAAATTATTTGGATACTAATAGGTTACTTGTATGATAATAATAAATTGAGATATCCTCGAGGCAAATATTGAATTAGTAGGTTCCAAAGCATTCCCTAAAGATGGGGTATGAGAGCCAGAATCATTGTCGATAAATCCCAAAAAATATATTCGTAACTATTTGACAGATAACGGCATACAGGGTCTGTATATAAAGGACAAATGGATCTCTCAACTAGTGGCAGGAAAAATGCACACAAATAATTTTATTTTATTTTTTTAAATAAGACAAAATGTTCTCAAGAAATGTACACGTATGTCATTCGAATAGATACCCTTGTATGCCGTATCATTTCTTTAACACACTGCAACAAAAGCACAGCAGGTCAAATGGTATCTCGTGAAGCAAAACGAAACATACAAGATTAGTAAACACCACCAAAAACATGTAACAATGATATTAAAGATCTTGCAGTTGCCGTCAGAAAGAACCAAATGCTACCACTTCAGAAGTTTGAAGATTTCATTAACAATGCCTCAAATTGATAATAAATATTCATATTTCAAGTATAAACAGGACACTACATATTTCAACAACATTGCATTTGAGAACTGATTCTTAATGTACTATTAATTTTAACATTTAAAAGAGAGAATACAAGGAGTACATGGAAAATACAAAGACAACCCGCAAGGCTAACAAATTAAAAGATTTATAATTTATAATTCCTCTCATTAATCTATCTTATCTGTCTATCATCACCAGTTTCTCAGAAATTCGTGTGGCCATTTGGCCGGAATTTGGTAAATAACCATCTCAAACGGAAGTGCTGGTTTTTCTAGATGAGTTCTTATATGGTACGCCAGCGGCGGAAAATGAAACAATTACACGAGTACTTGGTATACTATATATTATTAACTAGATCATCATCAAAATAAGATCAGAGAAATATTTATCAACATAAATATATAATCAATGCACTTATGTAAAACTTTGGCCTCCTCCACCCGTATGTAGAAAATAAAGCCTTAAATAAACATATACTCTCCTAATGACAAAGGAATCACTTGATTGCACTTCATGCAGCGTTGCATACCAAAACTTACCCTCCATTAAAGCACAGAATTCTAGTACAGGTTAGGCAAAGTTATGATTATTATAGCCATAAACGATATGCTGATATAGATCATAAAGAAAAAGATAATGAGAATTGCATTTCAGAAACCAAGCAAAGAAGCCATAATAGCGAGGGAATATAATGAGATTCATTTCTACAGCAAAGGCTGCATTGCCATAACAGGAAATATGATGACTACTTTTATTACGAAACCACACGCCTAATTTCTAACTTAAGATGCAGCTTAAAGTCACCAAATGAAATTTGATGTTTTCAAATTTTCAGAGGTAAAGAATTCAAACATGGACCTTTAATTTCTCACACATGTCAATATTGGTACATAAACCCAACTTTCCAATATTCAAGTAAAAAAGAGGAACATATAGCAGCAATACTAGAATATGAACTGGGCTTAAAAGCAACAAGAAAAGAGAAGTTTTTGGCATATTTTTTTTAGTTCTAGAAAAGAGAAAGAAACCTTACTTGTACAAATAGGCAGCAATTCCCAAAATTATAATCAACAAAACAATATCAATACAGAAGTTTCGACTGCATCGAAGCTGGATGAAAACCAAAAAAACATATAAGAATATAAGATACAATAGGACAAGTGATGCAACCAGAAATTGATGGTCTAAGGCTGAAAGAGTTGAAGTTAAATAACCTGCGTAACTGTGTGCTTAAGTCTAACATTGGTATTCTTAAGGTCAGAGAATGCCTTGTCCACCTGTAAAGTAGAAAAATAATAGTCTCATGTTAACTTCAGCTTCCTAATTCCAGAGTTTAGAAAACTTCACTTTCCAAGTTTTCAGGCTTTTGGTACAGGAAAAAATTGATGATTCTCACCTTAGTATCAATCTCATCCATCAACGGAACTTGTCTATCCAGTTCCTACATTTGGCACACGTATAACAAATTTAAACATTAAAAAAAACAAAATCACGTAAACAAAGGATGAAAGACAATCAAAACAAGGAATCTGACCTCATTCATATCGTGTGCCATGTTTTTCAAAGTATCTAATCCTTCTGCAATCATATCCAAACCTTCATCCTAAAAGTTTAATATAATTAGATTCAAAACCATTTCCAGGTTAACATTCCACATATGATATCATGCAAAAGACAGCGACTTTCTGGTTACGACTGCTAAAAGTGACTTGCCTGTTTCATTTTACGCATTTCATACTCCTGCCTGAATCCACTTGATTCTTCAGTTTGCTGAAAGTGTTCCTCATCAAATCGCCCATCTGTGATTGACATTAGACACAGAAATTGATAAAGACAATTAATTAAGGAGCATCCAATCCGTGAACTACTATGACTGTATAGCTATGAGACACGGATAATTTCAATTACTGGAATCAAATTTGATTTCAGGACGTGAGGCAGAAGCTGCCCAAAGTCCAGTTTGTTTTGGTGCAGCAGGGGTCCCATCTGGGATTGCTTGGATCCTCTCCGGCAATGCAAGAACCAAATCATTACGGGCGGCAAATTCTTGAGATGAAAGCCCCTTTACCTGTGAAAACAGAGTACCAATTTGACAAATGTATATAATGTCATTAATTTTGAACATTCACATGCCACTAAGTTACCAAGTGTGAAAGGAAATCAAGCTTTCGACATAACACATGCACGAAATAGAACAAGTCAACAGTTTTTTATACTTAATCAGAACTACATACAGAAACAACAACAAATCTGCCCCATTCCCAGTAAAAGTAGATTAAATAAATGATCTTTTCTGATAACATGTCATCAGCTAGATCTCTGTAACCGGATAAATCAGTTGAAAGTAGCAGCTGCAAGACTATTGACAATTAATAATTACAATACTTTACTAATTCCATCAATAAGAGCTAAGACTGATATCATAGGGATATACTATATAATGCAATTCATCACTCCAACCTAAATACAAACAAAAAAAGCACTCAAATGGCAAATTTCAGAAAAATAATAGACCCCCCTCCCCAGAAAAAATTAAATAAATAAATAAATAACAGCAATCAGAGAAAGCAAAGAAGCAACCTTTTTTACAGCCAATCTCTGCAACTTGGGGACCTCCTCCAGTAACCTAGCCTTTGTACGACGAATCTCGGCATTGATCGTTACGGTTGAAGCCCTACTTTTCTCCTTGGAAGCAGTTTCTGCTTTCTACACAAAATTCATTCCACATTATACCGTTAACAAGTTTAGGAGAAACTTTAAAATTAAAATTGCAACACTTTTCATCAATTAGGAAACAATGTGAATTTGTCTCAGAATCAAAACAAAATTGAAGAGAGGAGGGAGATCAAGATGTGACCAGAAGCGCGGCATCGATGTCGACGTCGACGACGGCGTAGAGTTTGGCGAATGCGTCGTCGCCGGAGAGATTGGAATCCTTTCGCTTATCGACGTCGTATCTGTCGTACCTTTTACAAATCGAATCAACTCGGGTGAGAATGTCGATCACGCTCATGCTGTTGTTGTTAATTTGGGATCAAAATCCGAACTTTTTCTTTTTCTGAATATTGTTGCCAACAGTGACAGATCAGTGGGTACAGCAGAGGCTGATCTCTCGTTAGTCGTTACTATGAAGAGAGACATCAGCCAGCGGGTCTGGAGGAACAACTATCGAACAATGTTTTAAAAACCGAACCGGACATCGAATTGGTGAGGCTTACGGCCATGCTTTTAACCGCTTAACCGCCGAATCGATAAACGCGGTTGAACCGCCAAAATAACCGGACCGTAAATAATGTCGGTTCAAGGTTCAACCGGTTAAACCGTCTGGTTCGGTTCGGTTTTTAAAACACTGCTATGGACACCAAACCAACCATTTCATTTTCAATTTTTTTGAATTGTTTATAGATCAGTTCTGTCTCTCTTTTTTTATTGTGTTTTTACTCCTCGGTAAGGATGATTTTCTTGCCTCAAAATTAATTTACTGTTATTATAAAAAATGTGAAAAAGATAAAACTTATCAAGGTTCTTTAGATCCTTGGTCTTGTTCTCCTCTTAAAATATGACATGAAACCGCTTTGATAGTAGATATGATAATCGGAGATAGTAGGTTAGAATGTAGAGAGAAAAGTTTTAACCATTTTACGACGGATACAAGACCAACTAACTCGATCAGAATTTGACTTAAGTTTTGTTCTATGAGAGAGAAACGGCTCGATGAGAGAAAAGCTCCTCCTTCACCCCAGAAAAGCTTTTGCTCCTCCCAATCTTAGGGTTAGTGGTGGCCATCCTCTCCCCCAACCCTTAGGGTTATGTGGCAGCTCCTCCCTCCCAGTTTCTCCTGGGTCTGCTCATCCTCTTCTAGGATGTTTTCTCGTAGGGTCTCCTAGGTCTTGTGGTCGCCATTGTTGGGGACTTGAAGCAGAGCGGAGCCCTCTCACTCTTCCCTACAAGGTCGACTTTGTTTCCCCACGGCCGATTCCATCCCACCCGAAGCCCCTTCACCTATCGGAGGCCACCACCTTTTCCCTTCCAACCGCCTTCGGATATCGCTACAGCGTCTGGATCACAGATCCTCCGACCGAAATCCATCATGCCCTCACCGATTCATCAACCCTGGGCGGGATTCACACAGAGCCACCAACAACCGCGCCACCACCAAGGTTACTCCGGCCAAATCTCTGTTTTCTCTTGGGAACAGACCACCCTACTGGTGACTTTTTCCACACCGCTCTCACTATCAAGTGCTAGGGATGGCAAAGTAGGCCCGCTAACCCGCCTAAAATGACCCGGGTTGGGCTACGACATGTCAGCCCACTAACCCATCTAGCCCAACCCGCCTAGCCCGACGGGCCACAAGCGGGTCGGGCTGGGCCAACCCGTCGGGTTAACATATATTTTTTTCTTATTTTCTATTCCCTCTGTCTCATTTTAGTTGTCCTCTTTGGAATATTTTATTGTCTCAAATTACTTGTCTCTCTAGAAAATCAAAACATATTAATTACTTCTTTTCCAATAATACCCCTTGTATTTCAACCAACTATATTAATAATTTTTTTCTACTTAACTTGTAACACCCGTATTCTTGCGATACGTTATTTAACGATATTATATTATAAATTGTGTTAATTATGTTATTGTAAGCAGTGTCTTGTTTGATAAGTAAGTGAGTGAATTAAATCAGGAGGAAATTAAATTTGAGAATTGATATTTTATATTAATTCATGGTTCAAGAATCGTCGAAATATTCTAACGAAGTTTTGCCGTATTTTGAATCGCCGGGTAAATTTTCACCCGCGTTAAAATTTAAAACGAACTCCGATTTCGATAAAAATCGAATCATAACTTGTTGTGACAATATTTGAGTGTTTTCAATTGTTTTTATTATTTATGGATAAATTATTATCACGCGGTGAATTAATTTCTAAGTAAATTAATTGCGCAATTTATTGGCGAGCAATTATTATTAACACAATTACTCGACGCCAAAATTTTTTTTAGAACACCAAAACTCTAAGATTAGTAATTATTCATGAGTAGAATGATAGGTGTCAAATTTTTGTGTTTAGCCTAATGTTATCTGGGATTAGGATTGCTAGGTGTCGATGGTTTATGGTTTTAAAAAAAAATCTGCTTAAGATTACTATTAGCCAAGTAAATTTTGGATTAAAGTTTTAATTAATTTTTTTTATCTCTCTTTTTAACAACAACAGGGCCGCACCAGCCCCTATTCTTTTACCTTCCCTTTTTCATTTTCATCTTGCAAAGAACTGTGGGTGGAGAATAGTGTGGGACCTAGTTCTTCCTTCATCTAGTTCTTGTATGTGAGTTTCTTTTCCTCTTAACACCATCCTTTTTTTCTATTTTCAGCTCCTAAGCACTATTAACACCTTGATCAAAGAAATAGAAATTTTGAAAACTTTATGTTCTGGAAGTGTATGAAGATTTGGTATATTTTTTTTATTTAAGGCTTGGTTTTGAAGAATTGAAAGTTCATAGGAGAGGAATTAGTAGGAGTATGCTAAGTTTTGGTGGATTTGAATAATTTTTAAAAAAAAAACTTGCACTTGGTTATGTGAGAGGGAGGCCGAGAGCTATTGATAAAAAGGGAAAGAAAAAATTTGTTGTTTTATCTTTTATTAAGTGTGTTTAATAGTTGTTCAAGTGCTGGAAATTTTGAAAGAAAAAAAATAAATTTTTGGTCTTTGAAATAAATAGTTTTATCTTTGCTTATTACCTTAAATGCACGTATTTGTTAAAAAGAAATTTTGGTTGAGCAACTAGGGGTTGAGAGTAAACCACGACCTAGGAAATCTTTTTGGGTTAACTAGAACTGTACTAAGCTTGATGTGTTTTTAGGATTCCAGAGAATTGTTCGTGCTGAATTGGTGCATCGTGCCTAGACACGTGATTTTTTTTTTTGGTAAGGGCAACTTCTAGATATAAATAGGAATGGACTCTGGTCTACTGAAATGTGTTCTATGTTCATGAACTATGTGTTTGATGTTTAATATGGTTGAAGTTGTTTGAACTTGCTGAGTTATTGTGCTTCTGAGTTGTTGGACTGTTGAATTAATTATGTGAATATATGCTTGATTGATGTATATTGTTGGTGTTGTTGGATAACTTAATAATTATTTAATGTTGGATAATTAAATATTTATTGATTTATGCCTTGTTGAAATATCATACGCCATGGTATGTTCATTGGGGTGCTTAAAGGCATCGTTGCGTCGTGTCTTATTGGTAACGTCGACCTGAATATCCTGGGTGATGGATTGCCCATGGCCAAAGGAATTCAAGGGACGTCATTAAATTTTTACCATCGCAGGGAAAAGTATCGATGCACGATGCGTCTGACCAGATATGCCCCTGGCGTATGGATTCCGGAATTAAAATTGCATTGACATATAGTTGCGTCAATAGGATCTTGGGGTGCATTCTTATTGATTGTAATGAATGCTATTGATCGGATTGTATATGTTTATTTGTTAGAAAATGTGATTTCATGGTTGTGTGGTATGACTGGTAGTATACCTGTTATTTGTGATATCTGTTTATTTCTTTAAAAGTTGATCCTTGCCCGTGGTTCTGTCAATCTATGATTGTAACCCAGCTGATGGAGAAGACATATGTGATCTGCATTGATGAGGGCGTCGCCGGCGATGGACGTTGAGTTTACGGGCGAGACGGCCGGGCATGGAGATTTGACCCCACTCGGCGGTTAAATGCGATGGGGATATTGTAGAAGTTACTACGGTTGCAGGATTGGCTACACGTGGAGAGATATATTGCAGGACGGTAAGCTTTCCGGTTCCAGTGATGCAGATTGTCGAGGGATGGCTAGCGTCACAGCAGGACCAGGTCGTTCCCACAGCGGCTACTACTTCTCTAGTTGAGCCTTCTGGGATTCCACAGCAGACCACCTACGAGAGGCATCAGTTTCTCTGGATCTTGGAGTTGGTAGGACCGTTCATACGGGTATCGGATCTCGAGGTTGGGATGCAGGAGCATCCACCTCGCGTGCAGTGGTTGACGCACGTATACCCACAGCAGACCCTACCTCAGCTCCGGAGGTTTCCCCGACTCTTCCCATACCTCCTAGGGTATCTACCTCTCTGGCAAACTCACATCCAGTTTGCCCTATTTGTGGTGCGACAGGTTGCAGGGGCACAGGCGGGATTGGTGATGTGTATGAGGTGAGGCCACGGGTGGTACCCACTCCAGTCCCAGTGATTGATCTGACAGGCGATGATGATGATGATGATGATGATGATGATTTTGAGGATGAGGAGATGGCGGAGGAGGACCCTTCGGAGTACTTCGGTAGCGATTAGTAGTTGTTTGGATGTGATCTTTGTGATATATGTATATATGCGTACTGTTGTGGTGGCCAGTCCGTAGTTATATGGTTAGTGGTTTGTAGTATTTTTTAGGACCTACTTTTGGAGCAGCCTCCTGTATGAGTGTCTGCCGGGAGTACCTCTAAGGTATGAGTACTCTTGATAGGGTATTCATGCATTAGGTGTATTCCTACTTGTGCATATTTTTTTATCGTCTTTTGGTGTGAGAAAAACTTGGTAGTTGTACTCTTCTGAAAATTATATATATGTATATATTCAGTTATATTTTGTCTTTTGCATGACAGGACTCCATCATGATTTCAAAAACACTATTGATACTCTGTTCATGTTTGAAAAAGGCGTTTGAAAAAAAAAATTACTGTAATTTCCAAAAGACAAGACGAGTATTATTTTGAAACTTCACCGCATATAGAGTTGTTTTAAATTAGTAGCGCTCCGGAAACAGGGTGTTACATAACTACTCCACCACTCCAATTAATAAAGGGTATTTTAGTCAAGGAGTGTCATTTTATCATGAAAATTTGTAAACTCAATCATTTTCTTAAGAGGTGTGCATAAATTAATAGGACAAGTAAAATGAGACAGAGGAAGTAACAAATTTCGCTTTTTTTTTACATATTTCGTTCAGGTCAACCCACCATTTTAGTCGTTTTAGGCAGGTTGGCTTGCCATTTTGGCCCCGTTTTAGCCCGAATATTAGTTTTTATATTTATTTTTTGTTTTTTGATTTTTTTAACAGGATGGCCCGCCAACCCGCCAGCCCGTGACGAGTCGGGTTGAGTTCAATATCTCAACCCGTCACCCTTGGCGGGCCGGGTTGGGTCAGCCCGTTTTTGAGCGGGCTCATGGCGGGTTGGGTCGGGTTGGCCCATTTTGCCATCCCTATCAAGTGCCCGCTCATCATTGGCGTGCTCGCCTCTCCGACGCGGCTTCCCCACCAAAACCACCCCCACGTGACAGCCGACAACACCTGGTGTTTTCTGCAGGTCACACCCGCGACAGGAAGCCACTTCCTCAGCATTCTGGAGCTGCTCCTCCGCCCCCTTATTAGGTCTATATGCGGCCTTCTGCCAAACCACCAGACTTAGGTAAAAAAAAACCCCACCTTGGATGTGTTATTTAGGATGATCTTGTTGGATACTTTTTTAGTATGGTTTTAATTTTAGTTTGGGCCAAGATTACTCTTGAGATGCTTGTTTTTAAGTACTATCTGAGCTCCTTTTGTTGGATAGCTAGAAAGTATATAGGTCCTTTTGTGGTCAATTCTAATTTGTGCATCTCTTCCACCTTTCAATGGATTCCGATTTTTAGGGCTAAGTTTGACATTTTCGAGACCACGTATAGTCGAATTGAGCCTGAAAAAGCCAAAGAAATTATCCTTAATTGGATAGATGTTAAGACTGTGGCACCTCATATCTACTTTGTCTCTGCCCGTATGAGGAAGATACAGAATGGCTGGAAGTTAGGATGCAGAGAATGGATTGTCACCCCTTTAGTATTTACACATTATGTATGTTGTGTTACTGAACATCGGTTAGGCTTAACTATTAAAGTGGGACAGTTAATGTGTATGGGGAATGCCCCAACACTATGGATGGTAATTGGACTCATACCCATTGGGTACCCGTAAAAAATACCCGCAATGGACAAGGTAAAAACCCGCTTTATGGGTATGGGTTCGGGCTTGGGCAATTACTCGCAAATTTGAGTGGGCACGGGTGCGGGTATAGACACTCTAGCCCACCCTGCCCCGCACCCGCACACACACATGTAATTACACATTTATTTTTAATGAGGTTTAGGTATTTTTTTCTTCCTGAAAAAATGTTCATTTATTAATTTGTTATTTATGAATTTATGAATTTTTTGAAAAGGTGTCCATTTTTATTCGTAATTAAATATATAAGTTTATGAATTTGTTGTTTTGGATGTTTATTGCGATATTTACTTATTTTTTATGTTTGGATTTTTTATTTAGTTAAATACTTTGATTTGTATTGTATTATAAGCAGATTTAAAAGATCTTTGAATCGTTTTTAATTGTTATAATATTCTTTTGGTTATTTATTGTTTTTTCATAGTTAAAATGCGGGTAACGAGTGCGGGTACGGATACTTAGGTACCCAGAGGGTATGGGTACTAAACTTGCTGCCCACGTGAGTACAGGTCTGGGTACGAGCATTTTTTTCAAACGCAGGTATGAGGACAAGCACTATGGTACCCTGCCTAAAGGGTGCCCATTGTCATTCCTACCCAGCACTGCTAAATCAACTTGTTTGTAATGTTTCTATTTTTATCAATTGAATGAGTTTGTTTGCTGTCAAAAAAAAGAGTGAAAAGAAAAACATGAGAGGAAGTCACGTATGAGGAGTGTTACCGATACATTTTTTAACATTCTTTTTCTAATACACTTCTTTTTATTGGTTGAAATTCAAATGGATCTCACTCAATCATATGAGTCTCATGTAAATTTGGTGGGATTCATATAAATTTTAACAAATAGAAGAAAATGTGTTAGAAAAAGAGTATTAGAGGGTGTCTTACTAGCATTTCTCTTTTGCATATTGTTTTTAAAAAAAAATGTGAATATTTTATAAATATATTTAACTTTTCATAATTAAATATTTTTATCAAGTAAATTAGTTTTTAAAATTATTTAATTTATGTATGTCTTTAAGTATCGATACGATGCAGAAAATAATTATTAGTTTAAGAATAAATGAAAATAATACACTATATATTACATATATATTTTTATTTTAAGTAAAATATAAATAAAAATTATACGTAAATTAATTATGCATTTTTTATAGTTTTAAATATTTTTTATTTTTATTTTACTTTCTCTCAAAAAAGTAAAATATAAATAAAAAATATTTAAAACTATAAAAAGTGCATAATTAATTTACGTATGATCTTAAAAATACATATTAAATAAAAAATATTTCATGTTACAAAAAAACACATGAATGGTTATTTTAAAAAGAATTAGGAGAGGATATACTAGAGCCTGAATATTTTAATCATCTCTATGTAACAAATACTCTCCCTTCTCTCATTGTCATGAGTTTTTTTCCATTCTAAATGACACTTCTTTCCTTAGTTTTCATATCGAATTAAAATAATAATTTTATTTTCAGATAATTTTTTATTTATTAATTTTTATCAGTACTCAAATTTTTTATCAAAATTAAATATAATTAAATATATATATTTTCGAATCACAAATAAAGTATTCTTATATCAATCAAACTATTTTTAAAAAAAATTCACAACTGAAGTTTCAAACGATTATATTTTTATATGTTAATTATTTTTTATTACTGGTAATGAAATTTTTTATCAATTAAAAAAGTCTCTACTTAAACTTATTATCATATGTTTATATTTCATTAATATTCAAATTTATTAATGTATTGTACAAATATTTATATTGAAAATGTTTATATTTACAAAATTAGAAGTTAGTGTTTATAAAAAAAAAATTAAAGTTAGTAAAATTCAATCTTGTTCAATTAAAAAATGTAATTTTTCTCACATTTTAATTATATATAAAAGTTTAATAAAAATTAGTTTGTTAAAAATAATATGATAATTTGATATTACATTTCCATCATGCCTCCCAACTAAAGAGCTTTCACTTTTAGATAAAAACATATGACTTTATGACAATGTATTTTGAATTTTTAAATATCAAATCAAAATATTATTTTTTTCTTCTTTAATAATAGTATTCCTTTTCAATCAAATTTGGTTTTACTCCACCAATGTCTATTGTACAAGTAATATGGAATTTAATTAACTTTAAGGTCATATATTTAAGTCTTATGATAAGAAAAGTTAGGTTCTGTAAAAGTTCTATCCCCTTAATTGGATCCACTCAAACTCAAGTCAAATTAACTAGCTAAGATTTAACGTGACTTTGTTTTGAGATTAGATTTAATGTAACTTTTGAATATTAAGAGTCTTGTACAAAAGAAAAATAAGGTTTTTAGTTTTTAAATTTTTTTAATCAATGTTTAAATTATTTATTCAATATTCAATATAATAAGATATTTATAAACTATCATTTAAATAAATTTTTACCAATCAATTTAAAAAAATCAAATGATTATAATTTTTATTTATATTTATAATTTTACTACTAATAGAATCGTTTTCTTTTTAATGAAACTATTTTTTATATTTTTTATATTTTACCGATATTTATAAGTATTAATGGAAAAACATCCTAGTTTGCATTATATAATGTAAAATCAAATCGATCATCTTTGATATTTTTTTATCATTACTTGAGTACTTTTGAATTTTTTATTGGTTATATCCAATAGATATATCAATATTTATAAGTACTAATGAAAGAAATCCAGTTTGTATTGTATAATTTTTTTGTATTATATTAATATTTTTTCGTATTATATAGTGTAAAGTCAAATCTATCAACTTTGATATTTTTTATCATTACTTTAATACTTTTGAATTTTCGGTTGGTCATATCCAATAAATACGTATTTATGCAAAAAATAATAATTTTATCAATATGTATTGTTCTGAGTAAAAAGAATTCGATTCATTTATAAAAACTAAAAAGAAAAAAAAAATCGATTCTCTTAAATTCTGAATTATAAGCTCATTCTTAATTTCATGAAGATAAAAATTTGAAAAATGCTGGGAGATGTACCAAAAATGTAGAATCAAATCCAAAGTTAAATCATTACATGTTAAAAATTTAGAAAGTTCGGCACGTCAGACTATTTACCTGGCCAAAAAAATAAAAGGAAAATTTTAAGTATCTTTATCTAAATTTTGTACCTTTTTTTTTTCTTTGAGGTGGTAAAATAGAAATTAAATGTATTGCGAATGGAGTAACGACACAACTGACTTGCAGTGCCCGTAACCGTAAAGAAAGTCCAAGTGCACTGGACGAAAAAAGAACGAGATGCTATATAGGGAGACAAGTGGCTAATTAACTTGTTGACATCTTGCAACGAGATCCAATCTAAATCTAAATTCTACCAAAATTCAAGTTTACAACTACATGTTAAGTTGTTAGCATTCACCTTCGGTTGCACTGGAACATGTGGCGTAAGTAACCATCCACTGGCATAGGATTCTGTAACAAATGGCACAGCTGGGTTTTTACAACGCAACAAGAAAGGCATCCACTAGAATTACAACTCAGAACAAACCGGCCACCCCCTTTCCCTGTGATAAAGAGAAAAGGAGCACAATCTATTTGAAGAAAAAGTCTATCTACACATTTTAGTACACTTTTTAACACAATGTTAATAATAGATTCTCTAATTTGTGACAACATAAATTTTATTATTAAATAAAATATTATGAGTTCCATCGAATAAGAAATCTAACTTGCATGATTATGTGAATCGAATAGGAGTTTCATCTTTCACCAAAAAAATAGGAATTTCATCTGCAAACAAAAAATATGTTAAAAAAAATATTTTTTAGAATATATTATTAATACTCTTTAGGTACACAATATTAGCCTTGATGACATTGCCAATGCAATCGGTGGAGGGACCTATACAGACGGTACATCACAATTCCTTTCCTCTTCTTTGAGTGCATCAATTAAGGAGCTTCAATGTGGCCAAAGTTTTTTTTCCATAAGTAAATTTCATTAAAAGTATCTAGTTTTAGCATCATAATTGTATGCTCTCCATCTTCTAGAAAGGATTGGAGATACCATTCTATCATTTAAGGAAAAGCTACACAATACAAGGTCCACTTAGCCAAAGTTTACTTCATTAATATCAAGATCACAAATATTTTCATCAACTCCTAGATAGGCTGTCTTATCTTTTCGAGCAAACCATTCAATAAATTTTTTTAACCTTTCCTTTTCAAAATTGAGTTGTTCAATTTGTCTTACCTTGTGTACCAATTGAGACATGTCTCTCAATTGTTGATTCACAAGTTTCTTTCTAACATCATAATCTATGTCAACAACAATCATTCGAACTAACTCATATTCAAGAGTAGGACTTAAGCATTTTGCTTTCATTTGTTTGAATCTATTCAGATATTCATCAACGGACTCATTGGAATATTTTCGAATACTCACTAATTAAGTCCATTGCACTAACGCTAGTTTCACCCCTGAAAATTTGTTCATGAAATATCTTTGGCTTAATTATGAAATTGGTTCCCCAAAATATATGAAAGTTCGGTTTGGTCCCTCAAAAATATTTTGAAGGTTTTTAGTCCCCCAAGTTTGGAAAAGTTTTTCCGTTAGTCCCTCATGGGTAACAACGTTAACAGCTTGGCAAAAAAATAATTGACGTGTCCCTCAGCCTTCTCTCTCCCTCACTCACCCTCAGCCTCTGTCACCGCTTTCTCCCTTATCCCTCAGCCTCCACCTCGTTCTCCCTCATTCATCCAGATTCGTTCTCCCTTCTCCCTCAGTCAGCCTCCGCCTCGTTCTCCCTCCCTCGCGGCGTCGTTCTCCCTCTCCCTCTCCCTCTCCCTCAGCCTCCTCCTTCATTCTCCCTCCTTCATCTCCTTTCATCTTCCTCAACGACGCACCTCTTTCGGTCTCCCTCCCTCACGGCATCGAAATCGTGATTGAACGTGATGAATTCACCGTCAGGAGAGAAGCTTGGAAACAAACCGTTCATCCTCAATAATCGTATGTTTTCAACCGAAGACATCAATTGGTCAAGGTGCGGGTACGTGGACTCGCCCTGGGTTGGCTCGTCTCTGAATCGGTGGTACCCGAGGTGGCGAGAATTGGGGGAGACAAACGGGTTGTAGTAGTGGAAATTAGGGTTTATTAACTCTATTATTGGATGGAACATTTGGGATTCCAGATCGAAAATCTCGATGTGCCGAAAATTGCTCTCTCTCCCTCTCTCTCTCCGGCGAGTTGCGACGGCGATGCGCTTGCTGTCGTGCAAGGCTGCGGGGGTGAGATATGTTCCCTGTGTTCTGCTGCTGCTGCTCTTCGGTTCTGGTTGCAAAATTAGGATTTTTTAGATGGGTGGGAGATGATGTGGGGTCCACAATCTTTGTGTACAGCCACATATGATTAATGAATGACGTGGCAACTGACACATCAGAGAACTATTAACGGTGTGACTCTGAGGGACTAATAGAAAAACTTTTCCAAACTTGGGGGACTAAAAACCTTCAAATTACTTTTGAGGGACCAAAACCGAACTTTCATATATTTTGTGGGACCAATTTCATATTTAAGCCAATATCTTTCTAATTGTACCCAAGTATGGATCAAATTAGGGGGTAAAATGTTAAACTAAGTGAAAGCATGCATGGTCAAAGAACTAGGAAAGTACTTCATTTTTAAGTACTCAGGATTGATTGCCAAATGGCCACATCCAATTTGATACCTGACCACATGTAACATTGTTGATTCACTAAGACAACATTCTTAAGAATTACGTTATTCATTCAAATTGGTTGTTGTTCAGGTTGTTCTCTAAGAATGGCTACATTGGCTAGCTTTGCTTTAGGTTGATCTGGGGGAGCCCAAAAACATCTGCAATGCCTCCCATTTTCCTAGCCAATGTATGACAATTATTATTGGTGGTTTCAATTAAAGGGTTAATCACTGTGGCCATTTGATGAGTTAATATATTTACCATATCATGGTTACTTCCTTCCACTTACTGTCTGAGTCAATGTAAAGTATTATTGGTTATTGGGGCTAGAAATCACGTTTTCTATTGGCCTTGTAAAGGATTGTTAGTTCCAATCATGCCCATGTTATTATTTTCGAGTCCAATATTTCTCATTCCCCATTTAGTGTAATTTCCTCGCATGCCTGTTAAAACAATGGGTCTCGAATGCACCATATGTGGTATGGCCAAAGGCTGAGATATAATTGAAGGAACATATGCACGGGATAAGCCATATGGTGGCATATTAGCATTCAATCTTCGGTTTTTAACATGCCCATTGGCATTAACATTTCGTGTTGGAAATGTCTTATTAACCACTGAACGTGATGGCAAACTACATTCACCACTAGATCTGGGGATATAGGTATGTTTGTATTTGGAACACTATTAACATCACTACTCCTGTCTTGATGGACTTCTTCATTTGAACGAGACATGTTCTAATTTGGTGAATTTCCTGAAGTTCTTTGTCTACTTGCATTCGCCATCATACAACTATGTAATCACATATATTGATATTGACACTAACTAACTCTAACTTGGTTCCACTGGGCATGCCAATTTGTTGATGCTAAATTTTTGCATCAACAAATAGGGTTTGAAGGAGCAATATGAGACTCGAATTGAGTTCTCCAAGGGCTCTCAAGTTGACTTGTTTACAGTACCAAATTTACAATAATGACATATACGTTTGCTTTTATTAATGTAACAAAAAGCAAATAAGTGCAATCTTTGAATAGGAAACACTCAAAGAAAAGGCAAATACTTGAAATGTGACAAGAAACTATAAAACTTGAGAAGAAAAGGACAAATAGAAAAGAAGATAACTTCAATTAAATTGGTCAAAGATTACTTGTACGTTGGGCATCCCATTTGTTCCTGAAGTCCTTTGAGATTGGTGGATATAGCAATGTGTATGAGGTGCCTTCTGAATGAAAAAGGTTCAACCTCTACTACAACTTACAAGTTACTATTTATAAACAAATTTCCTAACTTATAGTCCTTAGAAGTTTTCCACCTAATGGACATGTGTTAACAATGTATATTAACACATTTTATTTAATGAAAACTAAATTAACTAACTAAAACTTCCAACAACCACTCTCTGTAACTTCCTGTACCTACTCTTGATAACTTATCCTGGTAACAACCCTTGGTAACTTTTGGTAAATGCTGATAATCATTATTGTGGAAACAATCTTTATAAAGAAGGACTTTTCGAAAATGGCTTTTCGAAGGACTTGAACTGTTGAAAACTATCATTCGAATGCACCTTTTGAAAATGTTGGAAACTGTCATTCGAATAGACTTATCGAAAATGGTTTTTTGAAGGATATGGAACTACCAGAACTGTTATTTGAATAGATTTTTCGAATACAAATCTCGAAGGACTTACAACTGCTATTTGAATAGACTTTTCGAAGACAACTCTTCGAAGGTCTTGAAATTGTCATTCAAATGCACCTTTCGAAAATGTTGGAAACTGTTATTCAAATAGACTTCTAAAAAATGGTTCTTCAAAGGACCTAAAACTATTGGTAATTGCTACTTGAAGACAACTCTTAAAGGACTTAAAAGTGTTATTCGAATAAACTGCTATTCGAATGTACCTTTTTAGAAATAGCTTTTGAAGGGCTTTTCACCGAGCGAAATCAACTTTTCGAAAAATTTTAATGATTATTATAGAAAAATAGCTTCTTGAATAAGCTTATTACCTCTACTCGAAAATATCTTCTTGAAAACATCCGATGATATCACTCTCAAACAAGTCTTTTAAAAAATACTCACTAGATTCTCTTCAAAGAGTATCTAAAACTTATCTAAATCTTTTTTAAAAAGCTTTTTGAAATATCTGTTTGATAGAGCTTGTTGACTCTATTCAAATATTTATTTCAAGCCATCTTTGACACCTTCTCGAGATATCTTCTCCGATACTCAAAATTCTTAAGTAAGATTCTAACACCAACACCTTGTTAACTTCTAAAATATATTTTGAAATACATTCAAAATATGCATTTTTTGTTTAGCCTATGAGAAATACAATGTAAATGATGATCTAAAGATTAACAAAGCTACGAATTAAAAAAAAAGACTAACATAGCAAAAATGCATTTGTTTCTTTTCAATCAATTGATGATGAATTCAAGAAGTGAAGATGCATCTTTTGAAAATGTATCTTTTAAGATGCTTCGTTGAAACTATGTGGTCAAATACGTCACCCTCTTTGTTTGATCTGCTAATCCGTGTACCATATTGAACGCATAGTGAATTCACAAGGGTCAAATTAAGTGGGAACCTAGTGAATTTATGGTGCATATAAATAAATAATGTCAATTGGGGCATTAGCCAAGCCTAATCCAATGCATATGCTCTCGTCGCACGCTGTAATGTTCTTGGTGTGTTAGGTCCACTGTCCACGCTTATGTGCCTTTTCCTTTATCTCTCTTTTCCTTGTAGTGCATCTTACATTTTTCAGTTATCTACCATTCTACCTTTCTAGCCCTCGAGATGATTTTTATCCATAAAGTCAAAGTTTGCGTTTCTTCTTTCCATTATATTATTAACACCATGGAAAAGAGGGAATTAAAGAAAAGAAAAGACTTTACTTCCCTGAGTTAAATACTTCGAAAAATATGAATGAAAGACGTGTCGACATGCCATGGCCATAATGAATTGTCCGTCAAAGAACGTGTGGACATTGTGAGGAAAGGTACTGCCACAGTAACTAAACTAAAACGTGATATCAATGCTTTGAAAACCAAATCGGAGATTTTCAGGTCATGATTTAATATTAGTTCATTCGATTTAATTGTAATTGAATCGGATGATTAATAAATATTAAATATTAAATTTGGGTGGAAAAGTAAAAAAATAAAAAATAATAATTTTAAACGGTTCAACTTGGTTCAATTGGTGGTTCAAACTAGTTTAACACGGTTTTAAGCGGTTCAACCAGACTATGATTTAAACGTGGGGTTGCCCTTGTACCCTTATTAATATTATTTTGTCATTAAAAAAAAATATGGTTGAAGTAACCGCCAAACTGACTGGTTCACCGTTTTTAAAAGACTGTCTGCAAGTAAAAACTTCACTCGTTCCTATCAATTGTACCGATCGGGCTCTGAACTTTTATTTTAATCAAGTTTACACCAACCATATCTAATTCGGAAGATATGTGTAATATGGATATTCAACGTGAGGACAACGTGCTGAATGAATCTTCATTTCAGCTTTTTTTTTTTGGTACATAATCTTCATTTCAGATTTTTATTTTACCCAAAATAAAGCTTAAACAAAATGTGCGTAAATATTTTTCTTTTATCGCTACGTCTTTACTTAATTGAAATATTTTGAGTAACTAAGATTACATTCGCAGCAAGAAAAAAAATATTTTATAGATATAATATCTTTTTATTATTTTATATTGTGTTTAAATTGGTCTGTAAATCAGTTTTCCGTGTGACTAATAAAAATTATATTAATAAAAATATTTTTATATTATATTTTAATTATGTAATGTGTCATTAAAGAAATGTGACTTTTATATACATAATTATTGTAATTTTTTTTATGACTGCGTAATATTTAACGGGTGTTAATATTAAATCCATTATATATATATATATATATATACACACACACATACTAGAACGTGACCCGTGCAATGCATAGATTTTTTGTCTTTTTTGGAGATGTGGCTGAAGATACTAATATAATTTTAAAGAAATTTAAAAAGATATTTTATCGACCGAAAGTGATTTTTTATGTAAAAGGTTATATTTTATTTTATTGGGTTCAAACGTGACCACTAGGCTCCGGGCTGTGTACCCCACGACCATCTCCCCCCCGCCCAAAGAGAGTTTTTGCCTTTTGAAGGGCTCGAACCCGGACCTAAGGGTTAAGTACCACGGAAGCGCCCTCGCATTACCAACCGAGCTCGGTTGGTAATGGGAGGGCGCTTCAGTGGTATTTAATCCTTAGGTTCGGGTTCGAGCCCTCCAAAAGGTAAAAAGGGGGGAGATCGTGAGGTGCACACTCGAAAATGTCAGCTGTCAATTAATACAGTGGATAGCCCGGGGTGTTACATTTTACCATTCCTCCAGTCGATTGAGTATCTAGATGCACATCTAATCCTATGCCTAGTACAATTTGGTCATCGTATTCCCCTTTTCAAACCCTGTAACGACTTAATTGGATTTAAGCTGCTTCAAGAAAGTTGTAGTCTTATCTCTTATCTTTCAATTGGCTTTGGCTTTACTCAATTTCGATATCTACAACTCTAGATATGCTCTCTCGAATCACTGCAGTGCAAGTGTAGCACTTAGAAATGTTAGAGTAAATTTAAGCTGAATTTTTAATTGTGTTAGAACCCGATTTTGGTTATGCCTATTAGAGAGGAAATTCTCTTATCTTTCCAACGCCACCAAGAACACCTCAATCAGACACCCATAGCTTGAGATACAGCACGGGCGCCCATAGCTGTTATAGTGTTATGCGATTTTTCGTGTTTTAATTCATTTTGGGCCGGTTCTTGTGATCTTGGGTGACCCATTTTCAATTATTAGAAGAGGGCCACGACCCTTTGGCTTAACCTAGCCACTAAACCTCAGTTCTAAAACCCTAAACAAGTTTAGAGGCTGCTTAAAAGATCAATCAAACCAGAAAAATTATCTTCTCCCCTCTTTTCTCAATTTCGGCTCTCAAGGGTTCTTGGCTTGGTAGTTCACTAGAGAAACTCGATTGGAGAGTATTGCTACCGTGATCCTTGCATCTTCATTGAGGAGAATAGATAGTGGTAAGCCTCCTAATCATAGCCTTGTTTATTGTTAGGGTTCCAAACTATGGTATTCCATTCCTAAACCCTTGTTCTTGTATTTTTTTTGGTGAAGCAAGTCACTAAGGAAGGAAAAAAATTGGAGTTCTCTCATCCTATTTTAGGAGCACGAAATTCTATTAGGATCTATTTGGTTCAAACAAGGGGAGAGGAGGGGAGAGATTTTAATAGAGGGGAGGGGATGGAAGGGGAAGGGAGATTTAATTTGATTTTGTGTTTGGTTGAGAGGAGGGTAGGGGAGGGGAGGAAAGCCTTTGCTTGTTTGGTTCGGGAGGGGATGGGAGAGATTTTAATGGATGGAAGTGATTAATTTACTTGTATATCCTTATATAGAGCCTTTTACATTATATTATATATAAGAATATTTAAGTAATTTTATTTTAAATGATTTAATCTCCCATCCCTCCCCTCCAAAACCCCCCACTTTTGGAGGGGAGCCAAAATTAGCTTACGATGGATTTTGCTTCCCTCCCCTCAAAAAAATTGAATCAAACAAACATAATTTAAAATAACCTCTCCTATCTACTCTAAACCCCCCAACCAAACACACCCTTAAGGTAAGGGGTAGTTGTTTCTCATCTAGCGAGTTTATGGAACATGAATGGATAATAGGGGTGTCCCAAGACTCCTACGCCTCGCGTGGTAACGCTATTATCGCATTTTCACAAAATCTGTTTTTGTTTTAGATTAAATTGTATATTTATGTGATAATTTTTGTGAAAATAAAAATATTCAAGTGTTCCTATATGTGTTGAGATATTGCACATTAAAATTTGTTGCATTTTGAGAAGTTTTACTATGTGAAAAAAATTCTGGAATGCTTGTAGGACAAATAGGGTATTGCCGGAAAATCCTGTGTGAATCAGTCTCAGTGCGTGATTTTTCTTGAATTCTAGGATTCAAATTTTGGAATGGGACCAATTGCATTCTGTTCATATATGAGTTGGCTATCTTCAATAATAACTTTAAAATTTTTCGAATATGTTTGGCCGCTCGTTCAGATTTTTCTCTAACTGCTGTTCCCGAAAAATCTTGTGAAAATCAGTCTCAATGCGTGATTTTTTTTTGAATTCTAGGATTCGAATTTTGGAATGAGAAAAATTGCATTCTGTTCATATATGAGTTTGATATCTTCAATAAAAACTTTAGAATTTTTAGAATATTTTTGGCTGCTCGTTCAGATTTTTCTCTAACTGCTTCATAGGAAAATTCTGTGAAAATAAGTCTCAGTGCGTGATTTTTCTTGAATTCTATATTTCGAATTTTGGAATGGGACTAATTGCATTTTGTTCATATATCAGTTGGATATCTTCAATAAAAACTTTATAATTTTGAAAATATGTTTGGCCGCTCGTTCAGATTTTTCTCTAATTGCTGTGCTGAAAATTCTTGTTTTTTGATGATGTCCGAAAAATCCGAATCTGTTTGGGTTTCCTAGGAAAAATTGGCATATTATTTTAATATGGGACCACTTGTATGTTGTCTATATGTCCGTTATGGACTTGCCTAATTTGGAAATTTTTAGCTGAGTTTTGAGCCTTCAAAGATGATAAACTCATCAGACAGTACATACTGAAAATCTTGGAAATGATAATTGAAACTGATTTCGTTCTTACCAAATTTGGATGCATTTGAGTAAATATAGTTGATGCATTATTCTTATCAATATATGGCTATGTTGAAGATTTTATTTTCATTCTGTTCCTTATGATTTATGTTTGAAATAATTGATTAGATGATAAATGCTCGTGATTCTAATATTGGTGTGCTTGGCTATAATTAATAAGTGTTGTGTGCTTAAAACGCAATTGGCTAAGTGTGTTAATTGTTTCTATTGTTGATTGAAGGCACTCTTCTACGTACTGACTTGTGTCTTGATGTTGTTGTTGTTATTCTATCAAAGATATTGTGATAGAAGCTGTTGTTAGACACCGCATTGCTTGTGTTCATGCATCATGGTGTCCATATTGTTGTTACTATTTATGGGGGCATTACGGACGTGGTATTCCGAAATGAGCATGGTATCTCGGCCTCCTTATTGTTAAGGCATTACAGACATGGTATTCCAAAACAGGCATGGTATCCCGACATTGTTGTTATTGGGGCATTACGAGCATGGTATTCTGAAACGGGCATGGTATCCCGGCCTCGTTGGAAATGGATCCACATGCATTTCATCATGGTCTTAGGATTGCATAGAAATACATGAGTTGAACATACATGATGATTAGTTGATTGTCGTTCCTATGTGTCGTTGTACTTCGATGATTGTTGTTAGTTACGATGGACATGTTATGCGCATTGCTTATCCTTGTTCCTTCACTGTATGCACTATTTGAGGTTATGATGACTAACCCCTTTTGTGGCTATGCATATCCCATTGGGTATGTATAGATGACGAGACTGCAGGTGTTGAGGATGTGAATGCCGATGAGTGATCGTGATAGCTCGTTGGATTAGATAGAAGATTTGTTTTATTTGAATAAATTATCGTTATTTTTCGATGTAGTAATTAGGGAGAAGCTCTGAGTTATTGTGACATTGAGGGACCTTGGGTTTACTTCTTTTTATTGTTTTCTCTCTTTTGCTATGATTGATTTCCGCAAGTTGAGCGTGACGACTCTATCCCACGTTTGAATGAAGTTTTTATTTGGACTAAAATTTATTTTGTGTTGTTTTCTTATTTACGTTGTCAAAATGCCATGACGGGGTAGACGATGTCACATTTAGTGGTACTAGTTTTGTGTTTAAATATTTTTTTGACTTATGAATTTGAAATAAAAATAAAATAAATAAAATGTAAAAAGTGTTTTAAAAATTGTTATATTGTTATATTAAACTAAAATAATGTTTAAAAAATTTTAAATTATCTTTGACATTGTATACAATATAAACATATATTTTGTAACAAAATATAAATTTTTTGATGCAATAAAAAATATAAATAAACATTAGGTTTATAGAGTTGTCACGTTACTTTAGGTCTTTTTTTTTTTTGTCAAAAAAAGGGTCCTGGCGTTAAAAAAAAAGGACCTGGCGTTTTTTTATTGGTTTTGGTACTGGTTACTGCTTGCATGCACGGATTCAGTGCTACGGTTATTTCATGGGGTCGATATGTTGATCAAATTCATTGTCTTTATTTATTGGCTTGACAAGTCTCACACGCACTATTAAGTGATGTGTTACGGTGATGGTAACCAAAATCGGGCCGGTAGGTCCGACCGGGTAGACTAGAAACTGAGCTTTTGTCTGATTCGAGTGAATCCCGAGAACTGTTTGGTAGAGAACCGATTGGTTTGGCAGTAGAACAGATGGCAACCGGTCAGAAACCGGCCATTCTGGAGAGAATCTTTTTTTTTAATTTTTAATTGCCTTTATTTAAAAAAAAATCGATTTTGGTCTCAACATGGCTTAAACCTCTGTCCCCAAAGCCACAACAAGCAATCATACCGCTAGACTACATGTTATTTTGTGTATAAATTGAAATGTTATGTATATATATTATATATTTAGTATATATATATATATAAAATAATATTTTATTAGTTCCGGTTCGACCCGAATTCGACCCCGGTCCGACCCCCAAAACCCTGAACCCTTGCCTACTCCGTTTCAATGCCCAGTCCAGTTTTAATTACCTTGGTTACAGTTGATGTATCGGTTTGGTAAGGCCAAAAAATTAACTTATAGCTTATTAGACTAGCTTATAAACTTGTTTAACTGAATGAAATGTGTTTGGTAAGCAAGCTTATCACACTAGCTTATATTTTTTTTTGATATGCTACTTGAAGTAGCATCTGAGCTTATAACTTATAACTTTTTATATTTTCTCTCATTTTTATCCTCATTATTTTATTCTTTATCTTTTTTTTCAAATTTAAAATAAAGATAAAATCTTATCCTTTTTCGTTATTTTATATTTATCAGTTATTTAAACAACTAATTTTACCAAAAACTTCAATTTTAATTAGCTAATTTTTCAGCTATAAGCTAGCTTATAGCCTATAACTTATTTTTACTAAACTCAGCCATAATTGAATCATTTAAATATGTATGTGGTCAGGAGTTCAGTCCCTAGCTCGTATAGAAAAATATTTGATGGGAGAGGTTAATTAGTCTTTTAATTATATCTTAATACCTCAAAAGATTAATTTTAATTTTTAACTGTCGGTTAGCGATACTAGATTCATTAAAAAAGAGAGAGACTAAAGAACAATATTAGTGAGATTGCTATATCAAAGGAGAAAAATGAGTTAAATGTATAATGAGTTTTAAATCTTTTATGTTTATGTATAATGAAGGGGAAAAATGAGTTAAATGTATACTCTTGGTCCTTCTAGTTTGACCTAGGTGAGATTTTAGTCCCTCTAGTGTTTTTCCGAGCGATTTGTGTCCATCTATTTTAAAAATTAAACAAATATATAGTCATATTGCCAAAAATTTTCACCTAACCCCTTAAAATATCATTCTTATTAAAATATTTGATGTTCAGCGATGGATTTGAGATATATAAAATAATTTTAAAAGTTTAAAAGCAAAAAAAATAAAAAATTGTTGAAGTTTAAAGAATTGTGATAGGGTTATTACATGGGGTCAATATGTTAATCAAATGAGTGAATACCCAAAATGGTCCATGACAAAAATGCGGTGTCCAATTCAGTTCTTGAGAAATAGTAAGTCTTGTAATACTCCCTGACAATTACAAACGAGGGACACGTTAGTCCATCCATTAGACTCCGTCCGAAACCGTCCGTTAAGGCGCTGATGTGTACCGTTATTTAGATGATGTGATCGTTAATTAATGTCAGCATGTAAAATGATGTTGACATGTAAATTTTGGGGTCAAATTAGTCTCTATCCGCAATCTATTTCAGATAGAACCAAAATGACTCAATCTAGTCCCTCCGTTTTCGACCCAATTTAGTCTCTTCTTTCTTTATTTTTAATTCTCCTTCTTCAACTTCCAAACCCTAAACCACATTTGTAGGATTTTTTCTTTATTAATCCCTTTCCCAAATCTAGCGTATATGATTACCCTTTCACCTCATTTTCCTCGTTCCCCACTTTCTGTTGTTGCTTGCCATAGCCCCTCTAATCCTCTCCATAAATCCCAAATATCGAATCCCTACCCCTATATTACTCTTTTTGCCGCATTACACAGAAAGAAAACTTAGATTGACTTTCAACTCTACATTTAAAATGGAGAAATACAACTGCTAGCTAGAACTAGAACTTCTAAGGCATATATTAAAAGAAATCAATAAGAAAAAACAACTAGGAAATAAGAACTAATTAGGCAATAATTCAAATCCAAGAAAAAGAAAAAAAGAGAAGATCAAAAGGATCATCACTTTTATAGTTTAAAATTGAAGTTGCTGCCATGTTTTTATCATCCAATCACTGCTACTACAATAACATATATACCACCCCATATTCCCATCCTAACCAATCATCAATATTGTTTGAAAATGGTTCTGCAATTCATTGAGAAAGTTTGGCGGATAAAATATAGTAGACATTTCATCCTATTAAGTCTCAAATCAGATAGCAGAACCAATGTCCTACAATGAGGGTTTAGGGTTTGGAGGTCGAAGAAGGAGATTTAAAAATAAAGAAAGCAAGGACCAAACTGGGTCGAAAATAGAGGGACTAATTTGAGTCATTTTGGTTCTGTCTGAAATGGATTGCAGATAGGGACTGATTTGACCCCAAAAATTTATATGTCAACACCATTTTACACGCTGGCATTAATTAACAAGCACATCATCAAAATAAGGTACACATCAGCGCCTTAACAGACGTTTTTGGACGGAGTCTAACGGAAGGACTAATGTGTTCCCTGTTTGTAATTGTCAGGGACTATTACGAGACTTATTAATTCTCAGGGACTGAATTGGGAACCACATTTTTTTCAGAGACCATTTTGGGTATTCACTCTGATCAAATTAATTGTTTGTATTTATTGGTGTTGATAAGGCTCACATGCACTGCTAAGAGGATTACTAATATATATGGTGTGGTACGATTGGCAAATAGTCAAATCCCGTAAACATGTGGTAAGTAGTTCAATCCCTAGCTCGTATAGAAAAAAAATTTGTTGGGAGAGGTCAGTCTCTTAAATGGATTTCAATATCTCAAGAGATTAATCTTTAACTACTGGTCGCCAATACCCTAGATTAATTGGAAAAAAAAGACTAAAGGAACAATATTAATAATATTGCTATATACCAAAGGGAAAAAATGAGTTAAAATTGCTTGAAAATGCTAATTTTAAATCTTTTATGTTTATGTATAATAAATTATAAAATTGTTAAATTTTGGGTTTATTAATAGTTTTGGCTCCACTAGTTTGGGTAATGTGCAATTTTGGTTCCTCTAGTATTTTTTTCGAGCGATTTTAGTCTCTATATTTTTTGAAATTAAACAAATATAGTCATACTGCCAATTTTCTTTCACCTAAACCATTAAAATCTCATTTTTATTAAAATATTTGATGCTCGATGATGTATTTGAGATATAAAATTATTTTAAAAGTTTAAAAGCAAAAACAAAATGTTGAAATTTAAAGAATTTTGTATATAGGATGGGGGGGATTAAGGCTTCAAGAGAAGAAAAATTTGAGATTTTGAGATAAATTTGATATTTTAATCGGTGATTTTTAAGTAAAATAATGTTTAAAACAATTTAATCAATTTCATATGTGAATTTTTTAGTAGATTATGAGAATTTGCTAGTTTTAAATAAATGAAAGGAGATGGAGGACTCAATTATAATAATTGAAGACCTGAAGAACTAAAATTGCTTGAAAAAAGTTAGAGAGACAAAAGTTGCAAATAATCTAAACGAGAGGGACTAAAAATGTAATCAAATTTTGGTCAAAAAAATGTAATCAAATCTAATCTTTAAGTGTTAATTTTTTATTAATTTATAATTTTATATTTTACTTTTAAACTTTGCTTATATTTTTTTTTAAAAAGTCAAATATATTATCTATACACAGAAGTAAATCTCATATTCACTTCCTTGCATGTTGCACAAGATGTTCTAATAATATAATAAAGGTGATTGGTCATTTACCAGTTAAAACGTCATACCAATGAGATTTTATCATATTACCATATTACCCTATTTTGTAACTGTATTTTAAAAATAACTATACAATAGTGACTTCTCATTAGATATCAGTATAAAATTGGTTTACACTGACAATATATGCCCCATTTTCTCATATTTGTTTGGGGTATTGAAGCTTTCGATTTTTACACGTGGTATGTGTGTGTGGTCAAAAGTTTGAACCTCTAAGTGCCTGTTTGGATCGCCGTTCTCATCCCCTCAACGTCCGTTTCCAACGGCGAACTGATTTTCCTCTTCGTTTGGACGCCCTCAACTTCCGTCGATGAAACGGAATTTGCCATCAAACGTTGGTTGGGATGGAAGGAATAATCCCCTTGCTTTTCCTTTTCCCGTTTTTTGTTGGGAGATTTGACTCCCGATTTTGCCCTTCATCACCTATTTTATTTTGTTGTCACCTCATTTCTTTTATATTTAAATAAATATTGTACATTAATTAGATATTGAAAATTTAGAATATCCAAATTTTCTATATTTATTTTTTTGTTATTGATTAAATTTTTTGCTCTATATATTTTTCTTGTTATTTTATTTTTAAATTTGGGGCATATATATTAGTTTGTTGTTTTATACTTTTACTAAGATTGTATTGGGAATTTCCTCACCTATTAGTGGAATTTATTTTTTTAACAAAGCAATAAAAAATATTATTAATACGACATTATAAAACTCATACCCTCTTTGGTAATTACACATTTAAAAGTACGTTTGATTAACATCATCCAAACAATTTTCATTTTGTCAAATGTATGTTTGCGAAAAAAGTATTCAAACAGAAATCACGTTACGGTAAACTCAGTTTTAACCAAACGTCCGTTTACAAAATGACGTTGAATCAAACGTCCGTTCGCAAACTTTAATCCAAACGGGCCATAAGACGTAAGAGTGTCTTCTTCCTCCGTAAAAAAAAAAAAACTGTTTTCTTCCCGTCTGGACACACATGATTTTTTTGGAAACAAATTTATAGTTTGTATTTTCCAATTATCATAATATTTTTAGAAAAAATGTAATGAATATGATTTTGAAAATGTTTGATATTAAAAAATAAAAATAATAATTCTTAATAATGTTTGAGATTAAAAAAATGAAGTGTTCCACAAATCTGATAATTAATTTGAGTCAATAAATTTTTAAAAATACAATTTTAAAAAACTAAATATGAACGCCAAATTCAAATAAATATATAATTTAATTTTTGTTAATAAATATATATTGAAAATATATTTTCTAATCTGTATATGTATTATTTCGAAAAGAAAGTATACGTACATATTTCATTAAAGGAAAATTTTCACTTTCTCATTTTACTACAAGTTTACTTTTTATCTCACAATAATATTATTTTATTTTAGCTATAAAATCAATAAAACAACTAAAAAACCTTGGCCTCAAGCCAGCCACACGAGTCATACGAAACCTTTTTTTTTGTTTGGCGGTTTTTAAAGTTGGGTTATACAGTCAACACGCATCTGCGAAACGCTAAAACGGTCGCACCCGGGGCGCGAGGCATTATATTGCATTTTGGCGCAGCGCGAGCTAAAGAACAATCCAACGTTACCCACCTCCAAAAATGTATCCCCGTTGTTGTTGTTGTGGTTAAAACCAAGTGGTAAATAAAATCCTTTGCCCCCTTTTTTGTTGTTGATCAAAATCGTTTGCCCTTAGAAATCCAAATTTGAATCATTAATTAAATTATTATCAATCAATCAATCAATTAATAAAGTAAAGGAACTGAAAGTTGAAAAAAAAAATTGAAGTAATAAATGAATGAAAGGAGTTAGTAGCAGTTTACGGAATGTATCGGTAACCGGTAAGAAATGGGCAGTGCGGGGAATTTCTCCTCCTCTTGTTTTTCTTATTGCTGCAAACAACCGCTTTATTTCATTGTCTCCTTCTTGGAACAAACAAACCCCCCACACACACCCCCTCCTTCTTCATTCTCTTCTTTCTTTCTGTCTCTCTCTCTCTCTCTCTCTTCTACCTCTGCATCTCTCTCTCTCTCTCTCATCTTGCGTGTTCGAGATCGTTACTCAACCGGTGCCGGCTCATCACCGATTCACAAGGCACGTTTCTCTGGTTGATTCCCTTTTTTTCAATTTTATGTTCTGTCGTTTATAAATTTGCTTTCTTCTTATGAGAATTAGGGACGATCATACGCTTTCTCTCTCTTGATTTTTTTGGTATGCATATCTCGAATCTCTTACTCGATCAGTTTCAGTTTTTTGTATGATCGCTTCCGTTGGTTGTTGTTTTGTTTCTGATGAATCATCTGCATCTTCAAGCCTGGTTTTCACCTATTTTTTTGTTTTATTTTTCTGTCGATTTGATGGGAGAAGAGCGTCTGCTGTACTTGCCACGTGCTTGTCTTTGATGATGTCACTGACCCTCCGATTGCTTGTTTGGTTGAGAATTTTGGATTTCAAGGAAATCCTATGGTTTATTATATATTTTTTATTTAATTTTGTTTCTGGGTTTGTGTTTTCGTTTTCCTTAGCTTGTGTGACAGAAATACATCAAGTCTCTGGTGAGAATGGTAAAAAAAACACCACCAATCTATATTTGTTTCATCTAAACATTTATAGATATAAAAGCGACTCAGAACTTCTTATGAACTTTTAGTTCTGATTCTCATCGTCGTCCCCTTTTTATGTATGTTTTGTATGCTTTCTCCTAAAGGAATCTCATTGTGGTGGTGGTGGATTGTTTAAGTGTTGATATTTTCGTGCCCCATTACATTTAGTTATTTAGTGCTGATTTGAACTTGGAATGCTGTAAATAACCCATTTTTGTCTGCTTTTGCTATGTGATGGAAAGGCATCACAGAAAGCTTTTTCACTTGATGTCTCTTTGTTACAGAAGGAAAAAACAACGAATTGTTAACATCTGTTTATGCTACAGGATGTACATAATTTCTATTTCATGTAGTTCATCATGTACTAACTCTAGGTTAGAATTTCTTCCCTTGCATTGTATATAAAATGGGAAAATCTTATTCCTATCTGTGTTTCTGTCATCTTTGGTTGTCTTTATATGTGCAGCATTGGGAGTGCAGTTCCTGACTTAAAGTATATTGGTTTTATCTTTATACTTTATTTATATTTTGATATTTTTTTTTACTAATTGTCTATCCAAAATTATAGTTTTGTATATTGGATGCTACAAGAGATTCTTGGTCCCTTTTTTATTAGATTTTCTTAGAATCAATTAGGTTTAGATGGGTTTTTATCATGCAGGTGTCTTGTTGCTGTTGGTGTATTGTACACGATTACATCCACATGCGCTGGTGAGATGTAATTTAATTGGAAGTTCTCCTTCATTTCCTCTCTTCCCCACCTTTTGTAATATAAATTACTCTTCACAGGTGATAGATCTTTTAAAAAAGGTTTGGTTATACTTATATGCACCCATGTACCTTCGGGTTTATACATTAAAAATTTATTATTGTTGTTATATGCAAAAAACTGGTTTTGCCTTCGCATTTGCGTTGTGCAGGTTATGGAAATGGGTGATTTCTTCTTCATTTGGTCTATTCCTCCACATTGTCTGAATTGCAGATGGTGTTGTAGGTCCTTTTTAATCTTAGATTAATGGGGTGACTATAGAACTCATGAGTGATGACATTGGCATGTTCTGTTTTCTCAGGATTTATTAGCATGATGATATGCCGCAGTTATGGAGTGGTAAGCCCACTTTCATATAGGATGAAGAAAGAATATCGTGCCAAAGAATCTCTGTTAATTGGAAGAATTGTATAGGCCTTGTTCATCTGGAAATGTGTCCTTTAGATCATGGTCATCCATCCTCTGGGATTGGATGCTTGTTTGGCATGAAATGGCCTAGCAATTATGCTGAAGATATTGTGGCAATAGATTTGTTGACATCCAATGTCTAGTGAAGCAAGATGTTGGTTCCGGCTATTACAGGAATTTTAATGAGGGTCGTGGAACTTAAACATATCATTGTTCTAATTGGTGCTCTGAGGTGCTAAGATATGGATGTTGGTGAACCTCATTAATATCTTCCCCATGACTTGTAAATGCTCTAGTCAAATTCTTCTTGTTCTCCTAGTTTGGGATCTGCTTTGGAGGCGGTGCTACTTAGTGGGGGTGGGTATAATGAGTTTAGCTGTACAATTTTCATAGAGAATTCACAATACTCAGTTATGCGTTATGGCTATGCAGACTGCAAATTTGAACCATTAGTGCATACCATTGATGGCGACTGCCGTAGTACTGTGCATCCGCTCTTAACATGACTGCCCTTTATGTTGGTGCAGTTTCTGATTCTGCTAACAGTTGATTCTCCAATAATTCAACAATCCATGGTTGGATTGGTTTAGTGCTGGATGATGCAATATTTTGGATGGGGACCTGTGAGTTTGTTGATATGGAAGCTGTTTGATAAGCATGAGTTGGTCATAATCTTCTCTTTATGGTTCTAAATGTTGAGGAATGAAGTGAAACTAGTGTCAAGGTGTTGATAGTCTAACCAGCTTGCAGGGAACTCTTCCTTTTGCTTTGCCTATTGGTGGGGGTTGCAAAATATTTTACTTCCATGTTCAAGCGTATACATCCTAATTTTAAATTCCCATGCCTTACTGGGGGAAATGAGTGGTCTTAATAGGACAAAAACTTGGGCTTGATTATGAACAAAATAGATAATTGGATTTGGGCGAAATTTTTTGTTGTTAATGTTCTGGTAAATGGCAAATTTCCATGTGGAGAAAGCCATACTGCTGTGTTTGAAGCTTTTGTATTCATTTGGGAAATTCCATCTTTATAATGTAAAGCCAATATGCTACATGATTATGGCTTGAAAGATGAACATAAATAGGAATGTATTTGCTAGAAAGAAAATATTGTATACAAAATGATTTGACATTGAAATGTTTATACTTTGAAAGCATATAATGACTAATTCTCTATCTTGATGTTTTGATATATTTAGTGTTTGGTTTGTAGAGAAATCTGAAACCGAAGTTAAAGTTTAATGTTAAGTGAAAAGCCTGTCAAATCTGTATTATTTTCTTATGTTTCTCTTTTTCAGTAACTAATGGTTTAATAATGGTTCACGGTTGAGTGAGTTCTCAGTTGTTTGGAACAGCTTATTTTGTGTTCGTCAAAATGCTCAAGACAAAGCTTTTAGCTGAAAAGTTGTTTTTGTTGGCATATAATCAAAATCTATAACACGTGCTAATGCTCATTTCCCCAAGCTTTTTTCAGACAAGTTCATTTGATTTATCATGGTATATTAAGGATAACTAATTCTTTGAAGCCTTCTCTGCTTTCTCCAAGGAAGCTAGGTTTTGATTCTTTTGAATCTCCTGCTTATATAAAAACGATGAGATTTTTTTATTTTTTTATCTTAACGTACTATATATCAAGGCTATTGCTTGATTTACTGTTGTGACAATATAAGTTTTCTATTCTAGTATTTCTCTTGTAGTCAACATTCCGTCTAGAGTAAACAGTTTTCCCCCCCGCGGAGTCTGTTCTGTATGCTTTTATCAATGCATTTCCTACCTTACCTTTTCTGCTAAATATATATTTCTTTCTCAAAGGAAAAATAGCTTGTTTTTGTTCTCAAAGCAAATTTCACTCTACTTTGTCTTTTTTTCCCATTATAGAAAACCGAGTTTTGGTGTGAAATTTTTGTATATATTTGCTGCTTCCGGGGAATCACTTAATTTATTTTGTTTCTTTGGTCTTGTCTTGTTTACTGATTAGAAGGCACAGATAGGAGTGTTTCCTCACTCTTTGCTTGTTGCCTGTGCATAGTTGATTATCTTTTTCAAGTGCAGGAAACGATTAGAAAAATGCTAACACCTTCTAACACTTGCTAAACCTAGCCCAGGTAATATCTGATGCGTTAGTCATCCTATTTTCCAATCCTTCCTATTTTTATTAAGTCAAATCTGAACTCTTGCTGCCATTCATGAAAAGCTAGAGTGAGGATCCATCATCTAATTTAAATCTCAACAATGTCATGTTTCATCCTTGTGTTCACTTTTTCCCTCCTCTGTTTTCTTGCCTCAGACTAGAAGGTGCTCTTTCCGTATCAGTGGATAGAGGCGTGAGTAAATTCGCTTCAAGTGAGTGGACTTATTTTGGGTTGTTGGTAATTCATTATGATTAAGGAGACACGAGTGGCAAGTGTTTGGCCTAGTTCTGTAGATTGTTTATGAATTCCTTGCATCCTCCACAAATAATTGCTCGTAATTATTCTCCCCTTTGGTCGAATTGTTGTGTGGCTGTTATTTATGCTTCAATTTTCATGCATGCCTATTGATGGCATTTTAACTCACCAAGCTTCTAACCATCATTTTTCATGCAATTTTTGTTAGTGTCATACTGTTGTTGGAACGGCAGCATTGTCCTATTGGCTGATTAAACACATCATTTTGAATCTTTATATCCAACAAAGCTCATATATCAATTGTTACTTATTTAGTGGAAAAGAATATCAGTAGTCTGGTTGGGGTCATTGTGTAGGGCTAGATCCTTTGACCCTATAAAGGATTTAACTGAAAATGGTGAAACTTTACGAATGATTTATGAGAAATCTAAGGAATTGTTGTAATGATGTGGAATTGTTTTATATATTGTATGGGGATGTGGAAAAGGAAAGTCTGACTACATGTAATTGCAGTAGTACTCTTTTCCTACTAGGAAGGTCAAGAAAAATATTATTCTGATCACACATCTTACATCATCTCTGGGAATTGACCCCCTGCTGTGCTTGTCAGTAGTTACTCTTCAAAGTCATGTTCTTGCCCTTGAAATGCTACTTACAGTTCATGATAGTGAGAACTATTAAGTTTTACTTCTAAAAGTCCACCTTGTAGGAGTTGTAACTTCTGATCCAGCTTTCTTTCCACATATCTGTATGCATATGTTTTTTATGTTGTCTTCCCTCCCTTCCCTCTTCCCCTGTGCAAATATATCCGATGACATTCTCAACTGTGCTTCACTTCACATATATACTAATGGTTTTACGTGCAATATTTGCATTGTCAATTGAAGTGTTTGAATTGAATTTCGCTTCTAGGCAGGCTATTAGATTATGCATTGTAATTTTCTTGCATAATCATTTTGAATGGATTTGTATGAGAAATATGCATGGTATTGCTATACATTAATATGGTAATGCAGGGATGGACAGGATCAATAGAGCATGTTGGAACCATATTAGTTTAGATGCAATTGAGTATTTAATAACAGTTTTTTATTTTTTTTATTTCATAAGCTGCACTCGTGGTAAAGCTTTGGTCTCTCAAATGTTTTTGTGGATTGGTAGCAGCTTTGCTTGATTGTTTTCAATTAATTGTTTTTTTATGTTGAATTTCTTCAGATGCTCTTTTGCCTTGCAGGTTGAGAGTTATTTGCAGACCTGACTCAATTACACACTATATTTTGTCTCTTTGGGATTGCAAGTGACAGTTATGGGGCATAGACATTTGTATAATGCATCTCCAATGTTTGAGGGTGAGGCTGACCAGAATTGGAATCAAATGCATACTGATCAACATGTGAACCATGGTAATGTTAAATCTATATGCTTCATTTCCACTTGTATGTTGTTTCATTAGCCTTTTTTGTTGTTGTTGTTGCAAATAACCGCATTGCTTGCACCAAACCATATTACTTAATATTGGATGAACCTCCATTGCAGGTAGGACCAGCTCTTCAGAGAATGGTTCATTTATTTATCCCGTGGAAAACATATCTGTAGATAACATTTATTTCCCCTCTCATTGGAACTCCACTACAAGGTCAAATGGATATGCATCCTCAGGTCTCAACATTGAAGTACCTCCTCCTCATCAAATGGACGCATCAGGCACTTCTAACGATCATTTTATGCATTCAGCTAGCGCTGGAGCTTTCTTTCCAGTGTCTGAAAATTATGTACACCAGCCTTCTTCTTCTTCTTCTTCCAATTATGACAGACAAGCATTTCATGTTGATGGTGGTTTTATTGATCTTACAATGGGAAGTGGACGAGGGCCTCACAAGAGAAAGAGCCCCGGAATACCTTCAGTATATGAGAGAGGCAGTACAAGTGGATATTACAATGCTGGGAGTTCATCTGATCCTATACCTTCAGAATCACGGCCAGAGAAGCCAAATATGGATTCTCAATATATGCCCTGGGATCATGTTGCTATGACACCCACATTCAGAGGTGCTGGCCTCTCAGTGAAGGGCGAGAGTTCTTTAAGGAATGTGAGGAGCCGTTCTGCGCTTGATTTGGAATCCAACCTGTCTAGGACTCATTTATCAAGTAACCATTCCCACAACCCGTTCCCTACTGTCCCACCAGTTGACCATTCTAGCATGGTGGATCTTTCTGGTCAGATTTCTACCTCTTTGACAAGGGATTGGAGCCAAATGAACATATCTCCTGCTAATGGAAGAGTGCCATTATCAGATACTGGTACTTTCGGTCTTGAGACAAATCACTTCCTTGTTGGAAGTGGTGCTACTGCTAGTAGTGCTTCTGTAGACGTTGGGGGCTTTCATCATCAATTTGGTACAAGTAGAAATCCTACTACTACTCCTCCTCCTCCTCCTCAAAGTTTTCAGAATCTGACTCAGACTTCCAGGGGAATTCGAAGTAACCACTCTCAGAGATCCACTCCAACTTATAGGGCTTTTTCAAGCTTGCACTTGGGACATGTGACACCTTCGGATAATGGATTGCCCATGGTAGCTGAAAGTTACTCTTCTAGACATCCAAGGCCATTGAACACAATTGGCTGGCGGAACAGTGATAGAAATGGGAGGTCAAGAATTTCTGGTGAAAGATATCGATCATTGGCTGCTGAGGCTGGTCTCCGTGATAGATTTTCCTCCGAGGTACTTGACAATATATCAGGGAACTCTATTTTTGTTTGTCAGTATTAAAGGAACGATACGTCTGTGTAATTTTTGAATGTTGGAACACCTGTTTTCATGTGTTCGCCTGTGCACTTTAGTTAACCTTAAATAGGGATGCTTGGTTTATTTGCAAAATTTAAGCAAGTTACTTCCAATGTAATCTTTTGTACCGGTCATAGACTTGCAGTAATCATTAATAGCTGCAAAAGTGTTCTTTCCGGCTTTACTTCTACTGACTCCAATTTATTTATTTATTTTTGGGTTTTCAGGGTTTCATGATTGTTGAGCGCGCTTCACTGTATGGTTCTAGGAGTATGCTTGATCAGCACAGAGACATGAGGATGGACATAGATAACATGAGCTATGAGGTGATTATGAATTCATTATTGTTTCCTGTGATACAATTAGTATTATATACTTTCAATTTTTTTGAATTATTTTGATGATTGGTTTGATTAGGAGCTACTTGCACTTGGCGAGAGGATTGGCCATGTGAACACAGGATTGTCCGAGGATCTGTTTTCCAAGTGTTTGACTGAAACAATATATTGTTCATCTGAGCAAAACCAGGACGAAGGAACCTGTGTGATCTGTCTGGTATGTTTTTCTTACATTCATAAAATAAAATAAAATAAAAACTTCATTTGTGTCTTTGGATGACATTAACCAGGTGCTTACGAGTTTTTATTGAAAATTGCAGGAAGAGTACAAGAACATGGACGATGTTGGGACACTTGATGCTTGTGGACATGACTACCATGTGAGCTGCATTAAAAAGTGGTTATCTATGAAGAAACTATGTCCTGTCTGCAAAGCTTCTGCTATGCCTGAGGATAAGAAGGATAAATAACTTATACAATAGTATTATTGATCTTATTTTGTATATATATATATATATATATATATATATATATATATATATATATATATATATTTGGACATCCTTCAAAGTGGAGGAAACAGACTAGCTTTTGGAAATGGTGTAACAGAAATGCTACTTCATGTCAATGTATTTGTTTGGCTTCGATCTCGATTTCGTGAAGCCTGGAAATTATTATGTGTGGTTTTCAAATTTCAAGTGGATCTGGATTGAGATACTAATGTTGTGAAGGACGATATGAAAAGGTTTAAGTGGTCGATTGTTTAAACTCTTGAGACAAAAAAAAAAAAAAACGATTTTAAAATGATGTAAAAATATAGGTCCTGTTTATTCTGGGAAAGTAGTTAAATTTTCCCACCATCAGAAAATACCTTCATTGCCATTGATTTATTAATTAAAATATTGAATGGATATGATTGAAAACTGATAACTAAATGATCCAGTTGTATACATGTAAAACTTATTTGCAAAAAAGGTCTCATTACAGCTTTTAACTTTTCAATCCAAACAGCCATGTCCTTCTCGTCGATAATAACACCCCTTCCTTGCACATGACCTTTTTGACTGGACCCTACAACTTGCTAACTGTTCCTGCCGTTGAAGTCGACATATCAATAGCCATTCCTTTTTTTTTTTTAAGCATCCAAGCCATCCTTAAAACATAACTATATACGCGTTTTGAAATGTGCACAATTATTTTTTTGAATATGAAGTACTTAATTCACATCGAATGTCCTATTATTCTCTGAAATTGGTAATTCACTAAAATTTTAACTTTTTAATAAATAAATAACTAAAATTTATTTTGGCTAAATATTTATGTAGGCGTCATTATCATATATAGATGGTTCTGTGTGTCATTGGTGCCCATGTACCGTACAAATGAGGAATGGATGGCACTAGAATGTTGAAGAAAAGGTAAAGAGATGAGGGGCAAGAAAACATGTGTAACAATGAATCGTGGGCAAAAAGTTTCAGATGGGGTGGAAAAAAGAAAAATGAAAAGGACAAATAAAAAGAAATATTATTTGTTAAATATAATATAATATAATGAGTATTCATGTGTAATTGTAAACAATTGTGGGTAAAGACTGTAATTACATAATAAACTGGCTAACAACCTAGTGTAGGTAAACATGTCAGTTTCTCATTTCCCAGGGATCTAACGTAAAACATAACCCCGCTCTGCCAGAGTTGCCTAAAGCACTTCCACAAACGTTCAAAACAATTGTATGCTCTTGATAAGGGTTCCACCTCACCCATTGTGTTTGTCTAGTGCTGCGGTGATCCCGCAAACAACGCTCCAAAGTAGAAGCCAGGTTGTTTGGTTGCTGATATTAGCTTAATTACGGAGAAGTCTTCCTTGGCAATGCATAATGATGTTCCTAGCCATCCAACACCACCACACACCTGCCAGAAAAAGATGGGTTTGAGCATCAGAAAAATATAACTGTTTTAATATGATTAGGGATGAGTCATTAAATTATCAAAACTTCAGTTGTTGTTAACATAGATATCCTTAATTTGTTTCTCAATATCATGAATGGCTACTACATACTGTAAAGATTAACACTCAATGCTAATTGCAACAACTAAGATTCTTCATTGATCGAGACTGCTATATATGCAGTATGTACAACTGAGTGATTAACAGATATAACAAACTAACTAACTAAACATTGATTAACAGAACCAAAACAGACTAAGCAAAATGGACTACTAACAATGGACTAAGCCCAATATAAACCAATAGGGACTAGGCCCAATATAAAACCCAACAAATCCTCCCTTAATACTGAAATGCAAAATGCATTCAGTTTTAAACCAAAGGACTGCATACACCTAATTGCTTCCTAAGAGTTACAAAAGAATCAGCCTTCAAAGGCTTAGTTAAAATGTCAGCCACCTGCTTCTCTGAGCTGCAATGAATCAGCTCTATATCTCCATTCCTTGCAAGATCTCTAAGAAAGTGGAATCGCACATCAATGTGCTTGCTTCTCCCGTGCAATACTGGATTTTTTGACAGCTTTATAGTAGAGCTGTTATCACAGAGAATTGTGATGCACTTGCCTTGTGGATGATGAAGATAACTGAGAATCCTTTTCAGCCAGATCCCCTGACATGCACACAAAGCAGCAGCAATGAATTCTGCTTCTGTTGTAGAAAGAGTCACCACGGGTTGCTTCTTTGAAGACCATGAGATTGCTCCATTTCCAAACAAGAAAGCATAGCCAGAAGTACTTCTCCGATCATCTAAATCACCTGCATAGTCACTGTCTGTATAGGAAATGAGTCTGTCCACTCCTCTGCTGCTGTAACAGATGCCTAATTCGGTTGTTCCCTTGAGATATCTCATAATTCTTTTGGCTGCCTGCAAGTGAACCTCTGTGGGCTTCTCCATAAATCGGCTAATCAGAGAGACAACATACATAATGTCTGGTCTTGTAACTGTTAAGTACATCAAGCTTCCAACAATTTGCTTGTAGTCGGTAGCATCAACCATAGAGCCATTGCCTTCTCTTGTCAATTTACTGCCTGGTACTACAGGATTAAGTACCGGCTTACTGTTATCCATACCAAACCGTTCCAGCACCTCTTTTGTGTATTTACTTTGACTAATGAAGATTCCCTTGGCATTTTGTGTCACCTCCACACCAAGAAAATAACTCATTCTGCCCAAATCAGACATATCAAACTCCCTTTTCATAGAATTTCTGAAATCTTCAAACATATTCTTGCTATTTCCTGTGAAGATAAGGTCATCCACATACAAGCTAACAATCAAAATTTTATTATTCAAACCAGCCTTGACAAACAACGTGTACTCCAAGGGACATCTTTGGAATCCTTCCTTTTGAAAATATGTCTCAATCCTACTATACCAAGCTCTAGGAGCTTGCCTCAACCCATATAGAGCCTTCCTCAATTTATAAACTTTGTCTTCTTCCTCTTGCTTCTCAAAACCTTGAGGTTGTTCTACATATACTACTTCACTCAAATCACCATGGAGGAACGCACTTTTGACATCCAATTGAAACACCTCCCAACCCTTTATAGAGGCAAGGGAAAGGATTGTTCTAATTGTGTCCCACCTAGCAACCGGGGCAAAAACTTCTTTGAAATCAACTCCAAATTGTTGGCTATACCCCTTAGCCACAAGCCTTGCTTTGAATTTCTCCACCTCTCCCTTTTCATTATACTTGGTTTTGAACACCCATTTGACACCTATTGTCTTAGCACCAGGTGGCAAGGAAACCAATTCCCAAGTCTTGTTTTTTTCTATTGCTTCTAACTCCAACTCCATTGCCTTTCTCCATTTGCTGTGCTTTACAGCATCTTCATATGTCACAGGATCTGCTGCAGAAGTAAAAACTGCCAGATTAAAGAGCTCATCATCACTCTGCAGTTCAGTTTCAGTTACATAATCTTCAAGCCATACTGACTTCCTTCTATTTCTTTTATCAAGCTGATTAGCATCTGCTTCATCATCATGCTCATGATCACTAGTTTCAAGTGCTTCTTGCTGTGATGATTCCCCACTGTCAATTACTCCACTGTCAGTCACAGCATCTACTGTCACAGGTGTTCTTACTGCTTCATCAATAGTTGGCTCTGCATCACTGGCTATCTTCTCTTCAGTTTCCACATGTGCAGGTTCAGCAACACTGCTACTGGTTTCTAACTTCCAGTTCCATTTTTCTGCTTCTTCAAAAATTACATCTCTGCTTATTAAAACTCTTTTTGCAACTGGATCATATAATTTGTAGGCCTTGGACTCCTCACTAATTCCCAACAAAACACATCTAATACTTCTTTTATCAAGTTTTCTTCTCTGATTTTCTGGTATGTGCACATGTGCAACACACCCGAAAATTCTAAAGAAGTGGACAGCAGGCTTGATTCCAGACCAGCACTCTTCTGGAGTTAAATTCTTCACAGCTATTGTAGGGCTCCTATTTTGAATATACACAGACCACTTTACTGCTTCAGGCCAAAATTGTTTTGGAACTTCTTTGTTAGAGAGCATACACCGAACCATATTCATAATAGTCCTGTTTTTCCTCTCTGCCACTCCATTTTGCTGAGGAGTATAGGCAGCTGTCAATTGCCTCTTGATTCCATTAATGCTGCAGTATTTGTCGAATTCAGTGGAGGTGAACTCACCTCCCCTATCAGTTCTAAGGCAACAAACAGAATTCCCACTCTCTTTTTCAACTATTGCCTTAAAACCTTTAAAAACATCTAATGTTGCAGATTTTTCAGAGATAAAATAGACCCATGTTTTTCTACTAAAGTCATCAATAAAGGTTATGAAGTACCTCTTATGACTATTAGATTCTGGCTTGATGGGTCTGCACATATCAGCATGAATGAGCTCAAGTTTTTGAGAAGCCCTCCAAGAACTCTTCTTTGGGAATGCATCTCTGTGTTGCTTTCCAACCATGCAATCACCACACACTTTGTTTGAATCTTCCAGCAGGGGCAGCCCCCTAACCATCTCCTTTTGAGCCAAAATCTTCAATCCTTTGATGCTTAAGTGTCCAAACCTGCAGTGCCACAAGTGAGTTGGGTCCTCACTTGAGGTTTTGAAGCAAGTTGGAGAGGCAATTGAGGCCATCACTGTAAACATCCTATTCGAGGACATATTTGATTAAATGATCAACCCTCTTTCAGCATGGAAAACCTTGCAGAAACCTTGCTGGAAAACAATGTTCAAGCCCTTCTCTTGCAACTGACCAATACTCATTAGGCTATTTTTCAATTCGGGTATGAAGTATACCTCTGTAATTACTTGTGTTGAACCTCCAATTCTTAGCCTGATATCTCCTCTTCCCATAGCCAGCATCTTGGAGTTGTCACCTAGTCTCACAGAGACTCTGAAATTCTCATCAAGATTCGAAAACCAGTCTTTCTTGCCGCACATATGGTTGCTGCAACCCGAGTCTAAGAACCATACTCCTTTCTCCTGTTCTTCTCTTGCTTCAGTTTGAGCCATCAGCAATAATACTTCTTCATCATCAAATTCAGCAAAATTCGCAGCACTCTCTTCCCAACTTGGACACTCAGATTGATAGTGTCCAAGTTTATGACATCTATAACATTCAATCAATTCTTTGTTCAGGGATTGCCTTCCCCTTCCTCGTCCTCCCCTATTCCCATTGCGTCCTCTGCCTCGTCCTCCTCTGCCTGCATGTGTCACCTTCAAGGCCTGTTCTTCTTCTTTGTGGCCTCGCATTCTTTGCTCATGCACAAGCAAGCTGCTTTGCAATTCGTCAATGGAAAGGGTACTCACATTGTTGGACTCTTCAATTGAGCACACCACGTAATTGAATTTCTCAGTCATCGACCTGAGAATCTTTTCGACGATAACCGTTTCTTGCATTCTTTCCCCTTGCGCCTTCATCTTGTTTGCGATAGCTAGGGTTCTGCCAAAGTAGTCATTGACAGATTCCCCATCTTTCATACCCAAGATTTCAAACTCTCTGCGGAGTGCTTGTAATTGCGCCCTTCTGACCTTCGTTGACCCCATGTATTTCTGCTTCATGGAGTCCCAAATTGTCTTCGCCGTTTCTTTGTTAAGGATCGTCTCCATGATTTCTCTCTCGATCGCCTGGAACAGGTAGTTCTTGGCTTTCAGATCTTTTAATTTGTTCTCTTCGAACGCCTTGGTTTGCTCCGGAGTCGCCGCCGCCGGAAGTGGTGGAATCCCATTCTCCACCAGGGCCCAATATTCTTTCGATCGGAGAAGATTCTCCATTAGCAATGCCCAGTGATCATAGAAGCCGTCGAATTTAGGGACAGCCGGTTGAGCGAAATGACTTCCTTCCGCCATGAATCGTCGATGATCGCTCGTCTCTCAGTGTTTCTTTCTTTACGCGAAAGCTGCGGTTTCATGGTAACAGGTCCTTTCAGAAAGCTCTAGATACCAAATGTAAAGATTAACACTCAATGCTAATTGCAACAACTAAGATTCTTCATTGATCGAGACTGCTATATATGCAGTATGTACAACTGAGTGATTAACAGATATAACAAACTAACTAACTAAACATTGATTAACAGAACCAAAACAGACTAAGCAAAATGGACTACTAACAATGGACTAAGCCCAATATAAACCAATAGGGACTAGGCCCAATATAAAACCCAACACATACTCTACACAATAACATAAGGGGCCAGCCTTGCTCCATGAAGAATATTTTTCTCAATATTTTTGTTTTTAAAGAAAATTGTTATAATTAAATCAGAAGCTATTCGAAGTAACTTCTCGTGGCAATAAAAAAATTGAATAAACATCTTAAAAACTGAGATTTCATAAAAATAGAAGAAATTACTCTTGTTGGATATGCTAACAGTTGATAAATTAGTTGATTGAATTTAAAGTGTATGATAAAATTAGTGGTTGAACTAGTCAATAAATATAAATTGATATACAAAATGTATTTATAACTTTATAATTCTACTTTATATATATTATCTGTTTTAAAATAATTATCATTTTTAATACTTATATTTTGAACTATTTATCATCTTAAATATTCTAATTTTTTAGTTTTATTCTCAATTTAAAATATTTTTATTAAATAAAATGAGATAATTAATTAAATAACATGTTGATAGGATTTTTGTATAAATTTTAATGTTTGTCGACAAAAACAATAGGATTCTTTTGTTTTATTTAGCAGAGGACAAAGGAAGAATTTTTTTGGTTATAAATCGGGTATCCCCACGCGCAATTGTGGAGACTAATCCATTACAAGAAATCGCGGGATTACCGACGGCCAAAAGCCGTCGGTAATCCACAAATACCGTCGGTAATAAAAAAATTCCGACGGATTACCGACGGACTAATGTCCGTCGGTAAAGTGCGCGTCGCAAATACGTACCGACGGCTTTAACCCGTCGGTAAATTTCCGACGGTTTTCTCCGACGGTTTTAACCCGTCGATAATTCCGATGACATTTCTGACGGCTTTAACCCGTCGGTAAATTTCCGACGGCTTCTCCGACGGTTTTACCCGTCGATAATTCCGACGATATTTCCGACGGCCATGACCGTCGGTAAAGCCGGAAATTAAAATTTTTTTTTCAATTGAAAATTGTTTAAATTTTCATTAAAAAATTATTTAATTTTTTAAATTATTTAATTTTAATTTCTGTAATAAATTTAATTTATTTATCCACTTAATTAACGATTACTAGTTATCACATTTAATTATTAATTTATTCATGTATTTATTAAAAATGTAATGCGATAACATAAAAAAATTCGACGAACAAAACAGTAATAAAAAATATCCGAAAATATAAAAAAATATCGATACAAACATACTTAATTATTAATTTATTCCTGTATTTAAAAATGCAATGCTATAACATAACTATAAAACAAATTAAAAAAAAGAAACGTAACAAATAAATAAAAAAATTCGACGAACAAAACAAGAATAAGAAATATCCGAAAATATAAAAAATATCGATACAAACATAACTAATAGTCACGATAATCATAATCATGATCACCATACTGCATCATCGACATGATCACCAAGTACTATGAGGCGAGGCGGAGGCGGTGGAGGAGGTGGCGAGCTAGCAAATTGTGCAGATCCTCCTGCCGCCGCAAAGACTGAGCCAACATGGCAGCCGTCCGGCGGGCCTCCTCCTGCTGGACGGCCGCGATCCGCTGCCGGCCGCCAATCGCTGCTGCTCGGCCATGGCCCGCTTCAACTCTGCTATCTCCCGCTCATCCGCGGCAAAGACGATCGGGCGACTCTCGATGAGAGGCGGGCCACTTTCTTGTAGTCGCAAGGTCGCCAAAGACCGTATAGGCGACCCTTCTTCTTGCCGCCAACAACATTCGCCAAACCATCGGCCGACGCACTGGATCCTTCCGGGCTCGAGGCGGGAACATGAGGATGTCCGAGATCTAACCCGAGACATCCTCGCCTCAAACTCCTCTGTCAAACATAAACAAATTAGTCAATTTTTATTGTAATAAAACAATATAAACATTGTTAAAAAACTATTCATTATGTTTTATAATTACCTGGTCCGCCTCGACCGCTCATCAACAAACTCACGGTACCTTTCCTAATATGAGTTGCACGATGGAGCTCGTGCAATCGAACCTCCTTTGCAAATCACGAGACTGTAATTATTTAATAAAAAAAGCTTAACTAAATAATAATAATAATAATAATAATAATAATAATAATAATAATAATAATATAAAACATACAAGTCGAGCTGCGTGCTGCGCCTGACTGACCGAACCTCCAGTATGCAAGCTCCCACCCTTTTCAGAGGCTCTATTCTTCTTCGCCTTCTCGCTTACCGCCTTGAACTCAGGGGAGTTCCAGTGCGCTTGTAGCTGCTGCCAGATCTCATCTCCTATCCAAGTGGGCTGCCCATTGAGGCGGGCATCTCTAAGCATATCAGATAGGCGGTGGGAAGCCTTCATATGGAAGTTCTTCTTGATCTGCTCCTCCTGCTCTTCCTTCCAAGAAACCCTCTCCTGTATGAATATAATACGTTATTAAAAATAATTGAGATTCATGAAATAAAAAAATAATACGCAACAAAAAAAAACAACTTACTCTGAAAGAATTGAACATGTGCCTCCGCTCATCCACCGTCAGCGTCCCCCAGGTGGGCCAATAGGTGTGGTAATTTTGCTCAATTACTTCCGTGATAGCCTTCGCAGCTGGCTTTGACGGAAGGAACCTAAACAATAACAACATACCAAACAAGTTAAAAAAATATAGGTTAAACTGTAATTTTCGTCCCTTATCCTTTTTTTTTAGTTTTCATTTAAGTCCATTAAGTTACAAAAATTACTTCAATTTCGTCCTTTCTTTTTAATTATTCTTTTTTTGTCTTAGACGAAATACCATCTTACACGTGGCAGTTTGTTTTATTTTATTTTATTTTTCTGCCACGTGTCAGATGGTGATTCGTCTAAGAAAATATGAATAAATAAACAGAAAAGAGGAAATTGATGTGATTATTGAAGTTTAAGGGACTTAAATGAAAACTAAAAAAAGATAAGGGACGAAATTGAAAACTAAAAAAAAGATAAGGGGCAAAAATGTGTATTCAACCTACATACTCACCCTCTACCGGTGGCACGATAGTAACTCGGCCATCATGCAGCATCTGAATATCATCAACGACCTCCTGCTCATCCTGCTGCTACTCAACCTCCTCGTCCTGCTGAACCCCGGTCTGATCAGGTGCCTGGCCCGCACTATACTCCTGATCGGACACATGAGTGTCGGGCACCGTCTCAGACACAAAATGAGAGGAAGAAGCGGCAAGTGTCTGCTGGAACCCTGGGGTGGGCATCATGTAAATGGGTGTCGATGCGGAAGGTCATGCATCTTTGTGTAGGTGCCCAATGTGACGTGAGGCTGCGTAGGGGCGAACTCGGCTTTGGAGCCTGTGTAGGCGTAGATGTATGCGCCATTTGTGTGGATGACAACATCGCATAGCCAGCATCATCAATCCTAATAATGTTCGGCCTTCGACGACGACGGGGTCGACAGCGATGCCCTTCCCCTTCCGTTGACCACTACTGGGTGGTCGGGGGGGGCGGAGCCTGGACCTCCTGATGCCATATATGTCTATAGGGGAATTCAATAATATGAAATATTATATTTTAACATAACAATATTAAAAATGAATTCCAAAAAATAAACAAGTTATATGAAAATAACTGACAAAATAAAATATGTTGTTAAACATTAAATTCTCTAATTGTAAAAAGTTAAACAAATTTATTCTGCCCATTCTGCCCACTCTGCTTCGGCATCGTCTTCAGATCTTGATGGTTCTGCCACTTCTTCATTTAATTCCTCATCTCCATTTACATCTTCATATGTGATTGGATCGTCACGTAGTCGAGAAATGGGTTCAACTTCGTTTACTACGTTGACATGAGACATCTCATCCACTTGATAAGCCACTTCTTCCTGTGGATCATCTGCTTCAATGCGACCCCTTGGTTTTGTCTTTATTGCAACACACCAACCTTGTTTGTCCCTTCGAGTTGACGGATAAGGGACATAATACACCTATCTTACATGTTGTGCTATGATAAACGGATCAAACATTTGGTATCTTCTGCTCATGCATATGTCAACAGTATTATATTTGCGATCCATTCTTGTGCCTCTACTTGACGGATCAAATCAATTACAATAAAATAACACTATTCTTTTAGTATAGTCTAAAGTATTGTACGCCAGCTCATATATATGTTGAATCACGCCGTTGAAGTCGTCTTCACCTCCCTCTGTGGCACCTTTTACATAAACTCCGTTAATCGCTTTTTCCTCTCGCTTTTGACTGAGTTTGAAATTTGTAAATCACATTTAAATCGTGTGCCATTCTTTTACACGTGATTTAGGACCATGAGATAAATTTCTCAAGTGTTCGATTATGGGCGATTCTGACTCGCTATACACCTGCGTATACACATGCACAAGTGATTTAGGGTTCCTTTTTGCAAACAATCTTTTGTATTTTCAAACAACAAATAGTTGAAATAGGACTAAAAATACATACCTGGCTCATAAACCACGTTGGGAAATATTCATGAATATAGGCAGAAGAGTCTTGTTCGCTTGTGGGCTTAGTTAACAAGAATGCCCTAAACAAGTCATTATCAAACAAATGATCATGAATAGTTGTGGACTAAATAAAATGAAAGTGGTCAAAAGTATACATACGTAAGATATGGTGATACTTCGACACAGTTGATCAACACGTGAACGTGTGCTGACTTCCAATCTTCTCCCGTTAACCAGGACTTCAGCTCCTTTCCAGCATGACGACCGGGAAGGCAAAACACTGATAAGGCCAGCGGGTGTCTTTCACTTTCAATTTCTATTTCATTCCTATTATTTGTTAGTGTCAGCATGAAGTTCGTAAAATAATGGGAACAGAAATGAATTGTCTCACGGTATAAGTAAGTTGCACAAATAGATCCTTCAACCCTGGCCTTATTTTTCACCGACCGTTTTGAGTCACCCATAAATCTACAGAATAACCAGGTTGGTGATCAACATTTCAACATTTAACCCGGGGCAGTGAATAATTATGTTAAAGAATATTTGATTATATTACCTTTCGAATGGATACATCCATCTGTATTGAACCGGTCCACCGAGCGTAGCTTCATGTGCAAGATGCACTGGGAGATGTTCCATAGAGTCAAAGAAACCAGGGGGAAATATTCTCTCCAACTTACAAAGAATGACTGGTATGTTCTGCTCCATCTTGATAAGATCATCATCTCTCAATGTTGCGGAACACAAATCTTTAAAAATTGGCCGAGTTACGTAAGTGGATTTAAAATATTTGACTACAGGGAACTAAATGCAATAGGAAGTAAACACTCCATGAATACATGACAATCATGGCTTTTCATCCCAATCATTATTCCTTTGTTCACATCAAAGACATCTTGCCAAATTAGAAGAATAACCGTCTGGCATTCGAAGTTCTTTTATCCACCGACAGACTGACCTAGCTTCCTCAACAGTTAAACAGTAACAGGCTTTGGGTTTCAGGGTTTTCCCATTGCACTGTGTCCTCAAATGCAAGTCCTTTCGCCTACAGGAAAGTGGTAAGGCCAGGCTGGCCTTATCATTGTCTTTCGTTGTTCCTCTAATGTTCATTACTGTGAGAAAACCATTGTCAAAGAGTTCTTCTCAATGTGCATAACATCAAGGTTGTGTCTCAACAAATTATCTTTCCAATACGGCAAATCCCAAAAATACTTCTTTTAGTCCAATTGTGCCATTGTCCATATCCTTCAAATCGATCCAATTCACCAAAATCGTGATTTTTGGCGGATCCATAACTCGGTAAAAATACATTCGGATGTCAACCTCGGGGCGGGCCATCTAATTCAACTTCCCCTTCTTGAAGGCGTTCTTATTAGTCTAAATGGATGATCTGCTGGTAAAAACCTGCGATGTGAGTCAAACCAAGAACTCTTCCCCAAATTTCAAGGTAAAGGCCTTTGTATGCTCCATGCAATGGGACATGCCATCTTACCATGAGTACCCCAACCGGACAACATGCCATATGCAGGGAAGTCATTAATGGTCCACATAAGAGCTGCCCTCATTGTAAAGTTCTTCTTCGTGCAACATCATAAGTCACAACGCCATTCCACAACCTTTTGAGATCATCAATGAGAGAATTTGTAAGTAGATGTCAATACCATCTGTTGGATTATCACGGACCCAGTATAATACAAGTCAAGAACATATAGGGCTTAGACATGCACATATCAGGAGGAAGATTGTATGGGGTAACAATAACTGGCCAACAAGAATAAGGTTTCGCCGTTGATTGAACATATGGGGTAAAACCATCAGAGCATAAGCCAAGTCGTACATTACGTGGATCTGCTGCAAATTCGGGATTCACACGATCAAAGTGCTTCCAAGCTTCACCATCACATGGATGTCGCAACATACCTGAAGTGCTTTTATTCTCATAGTGCCAAGTCATTTTGTCTGCAGTCTGTGTTGACGCAAACATTCTCTCGCTGACCTTGGAATAATTGGCAAATAAAACATTACCTTCCGTGGAACTGGTTTTTGTCTACCCTTCCCATTATCAGTATGTGACATATACCTTGGCTCACCACAGAATTTGCATTCAACCAGCGCGCTATCGTTTTTACCAAATTCATTGTCGTAATATAACATACACCCTCTCACACAACAATCAATCCTTTTAGATTCCAACCCCAATTTGGACACTAAGCTTTTAGCCTCGTAATAACTTTTTGGCAAACCATCTCTGATAGGTGACGAGTCCAACATCATCTTCGTTACGAGATCCAAGCACACATCCGTAGCACCACAGTTGGACTTGAGAGCTAAAAGTCTCACACACATTGATAACTTAGAGTCGGCAGACCCTTCAAACAACGGCTTATTTGTTTCTAACAAGAGATTATAAAATCTTTGTGCAGTCTCATTTGGAAGTTCATCTGTGTCATCATACTGTGGCTCCTCGAATGATACGTTGACCCCCAAGGCATCACAAACCATATTTTGCATCAATTCAATCTGCTCACCATATCCTGTATCTACGCAATTACTTGAAGCACCTGTGCAATTATCGCCAACCCCTAATCCAACCCGAGGTAACTATTCACCATGTCTAGTCCAAATCCAGTAATTAGGCATAAATCCAACTCTCTGCAGGTGCAGCATGACCTCTCCTGGGCTCTTGATCTTTCTGCAATCGCATTTAAGGCACGAACATCTAATCCCTCCATTAATTTCGAAATCTTCGTGTGCCATTGTGACTTGAACGAAGTAATCAATCCCATCGCAAAAGATTGTTTGAAAACCCCTCTTCCCGGATACAACCTATCGTACATCCAACTACGATTCGAAGGAAAAAATTCCATCTTCTGCATGTCAAAAAAAAATGACAAATTCAAGAAGACAACATTCTTACAACCGCTCTCTTTCTTTAAATGGTATGACTTATCCCATTCGAGGAAAAACTTTTTCAGAACTTCGTATAATAGTCATTAGTAATTCTCATATCTTATACTTGACAAAATTTATTGACATTTCCCATTGGTCTCTGAGTACACAAAATGATCGCAGTTAGGAACAAGGCAATCAAGTATGCACCCATAGAACAAAAGGAAATGAATCTAACCGAAATTTCATCAAATATCAAGATACGAGAATCAAGCAACAACTATTATACAAGTAAAGAAAAAGTTTTTTCCTAAACTGTCCGACTTGGACAATTCAAGCACTACAAGAAAATTCGGATTTACCGACGGGCATATACCGATGGTCAGAGACCGTCGGTTAAACGTTGGATTTTCCGACGGCCAAGCCGTCGGTAAAACAACAAGTCCGTCGGTAAATTTACCGACGGTCAATGCCCGTCGGTAATTTCAAAGATATTTCATTTACGCGCCTATTTTTCAAATACCGACGGCCTTATACCGTCGGTAAGTTAAAAAAACCCGTTGAATGCCGAGCAGCCATCTGATCGCCAGACCGGTAAAAAGCGTCGATGTCGCGATAATAATCGAAGCCAGGCCTTCCTTTCTCCTCCATCTTCATCCCTCTTCTCTTTCACTTCCCTCTCTTCCTCCGCCCCACCACTACGCCGCCACCACCACCACGCCCACACCACCACCAGGCCGCCACCACCACCACCACTCTATTCTCTCTATTCTCTCTGTATGTCACTATTCTCTCCTCCATCTTCATCCCTCTTCTCTTTCACTTTCCTCTCTTCCTCCGCCCCACCACTACGCCGCCACCACCACCACGCCCACACCACCACCAGGCCGCCACCACCACCACCACTCTATTCTCTCTATTCTCTCTATTACATCCTTTGTTCTCCTTTGTTCTCACCACCACCACCACCACCACCGCGCCACACCACCACGTCTTAGTCGCCACCACCACCGCGTTTCCTCCGCCACCACCACCACCACCGTGTCCGCCTCTCTCTCTGTCTCTCATCTCTCTCTATCCGCCGCCACCTCCACAAAACACCATCTCGCCGCCACCTCCACAAAGACCACGCGCCCACCGCCACCACCTCCACAAGACCTTCTGCGCCACCTCCACAAAGAGTGGTCTCAGTCACCTCTGCCACCACCGTCTATTCTCTGTCTCTATTTTGTCCTTCTTTGTTCGTGTTTTTCTTAGAATCCCAAATTGATTTGGTGTTCCTTTTCGATGTTTCAGGAACGATTGAAAGTTCTTGAAGTGATTTGAAGGTTTTTGACGTGATTTTGAAGGTTTTTGGTGCATCACGGTATTCTTTGTAGCTTGACCTCCAATTTTGTGTTCTGTGATTTTGGGAACTAAGGTTTGTTTGTATTCCTGTTGTTGGTATTTGATTTTTGTTTTAGTAGCTTTGCAAGAGTAGTAATCGCGTGAGATTATTAGTTGTTTGATGGTTGTTCATTGTTATTGATTTTGTGGATTGTTAGTTGTTTGACGGTTGCTCTGCTCTTATTGATTTTGTGGATTGTTAGTTGTTTTAAAAGTTTAGGATACTTATATTATGTCCAAGGTTAAAAGTTTGTCTTAAGCATGCTAATTAAAGGGGAAAAAAAACAATTCTAGTTGGCGCATCCTGCTCGGTTAGCATCATGATTTGAAAAAAATATTGAAAAAAATATTGGAATAAAGTCTTAAATACTGCAAACCTATGCCTTTGTTCGTTTTGTTGTAATTCGATTATTTTCAGTTTATATGCTCATGAGTGACCAATGTTGACAACAAACAGACAATGTCTTTAGATGGAAACCGTGGTCGAGGTAGGGCTTCCAGGAGGCCGATGATGTCTGCAAGGGAGTATCGGAATAGCTTTGTGACGATTGAGGATCGCGATGCTCGCCATCGTGATCCTCCTATGCCTTCTAGGAGGCCGATGATGTCTGCGAGGGAGTATCGAAATAGCTTTGTCATCAGGACTAAGGATCGTGCTGAGGATCGTGATTTGATGAACCAGCATGGTGATCCCAAGAGGCCTGTAGCTACCGGTGATGCTCATCGAGGGACATACATCGTTCAGGTCTCCAGCGATGACGATGAGATCTTGGAGTATACTCCATCCACACCGGAGTATTCTCCAATCGGAGAGGATTACACTCCGACCTCACCGGAGTATTCTCCAATCGGAGAGGATTACACTGGCCCACACCAAAATATTCTCCCACCGTAGCGATTACACTCCATCGACTTCTTGGAAGGATCCTACCCCCCGTTTTTGTCCTGGGGACCCCTCAAGGAGCCGCCACTAGCTAGCCTCTATTTTATATTATGCATGTTATGTACATTAGTATTTGATTTCTTTAACATTTTAATTGGATAAATGTATTAGGATAATATATGATGTATGTCTTTACATTTGTGCTTTTCTATTTAATTTTTGTCTTAAGCCTAAGTTCCAATTATTCCAACGTTTCAACGATTGTTCGCGAAACCAGGCCGCCACCACCACCATCACCACTCTATTATGCTCTATTATATGTTTTACATGAGGAGGTTAAATAGCTTTTGAGAATTCATGATTTGATAAAAATAGTGAAAGCCAAAAAGCTTACTTGGGGTTTATTTGGAATTATTTTATAACATGATTGTTGTTTGGTTGGCATCCTGCTCATTTTTGTTGATTGCTATTTGGTAGCTTGTTAGTTAAAATTTTCTATGTTTTTCTGTATTTTTAGTTCAAGGCCACGACATTGCTCGAGACTGCCACTCACATCGAAGGGCGTGGACACTCTCTTGTTCTCGAGAATTAGGTATGCACTCTAACGAAATGTCGGTTGACTCATTGGGTGGAAAAGGGTTGGCTGTTGACCCCACACCGACATATTTATTTGATTTGCTTCATAGTTCTCTCCAGAGAGAATTTTGAGGTGATGTGTGTTTTGGCTAACAAAGGATGTTTTATGTTGAAGTGATGTATAGTTGTCGTAGTTTTGAACAAGATATCAATCCACATTGAAATTGATTTTCGATTCAAAATTGAATTCAATTGAAGAGTAACTCTATTTTTTTAAAAACATATATTTTTAAAAACATTAGTAGTTCTAGTGGTCGACTCGCTTTTTTAAATTGAAGTAATTTTATTATTAACAAAAGGTAGGAATAAGAAAGGGGAACGCAGATAAAATACGAGCTTGTTTTATAGCAATCGTAATTAATCGTTGTTGTATTAAGGTGAATCTATTCACGCGTCTAGATAATATTTTTGACGAATTGAGGGGTCCGTTGAGTTCTTCATAATCATAATATTTTGGATTCGTATAAATGACTCAATAGATCACCTTTTCCTATGTTTCAAAAATCTCATTTCATTTTTTTTAATGATGTTTTTGAAAAATGAACTTCATTAATTGATTCAAAACCCCTCTTTCTGGATAATATATGTCGATACTTTTTCTTTTAAGTTGAAAGAAAAGTAAAAGAGAGAAGGAATCACTCGATTTACTTCTCTCCACAGAGGGAATTTTGTTTGATGTATATTTTATGTTAGAGTAAGGTAGCATGTAAATTATTCATTTAGCAAGCAACACATAAACTCAATTTCAGTAAGTGAATCTTTGATCCTATATTCATGCTACGTGTCGCTATACTTGTAGAAACCAATTTATATTGAGATAGTAACCATATTAATCTCCAAAATATTTACAGATTATAACTATATACTATACTGTAAATACAAACAACGTTTATTAAACTAAAAAATTTAACATATGAAAGACATATTATTACACAAAGACATGAATTCTGTCGAGGAAATTGATTCCCAAATTAATCGTATCAGACACTAATTATAAAATATTAAAATCCTATATTTGATGAATTTAATTATGTGATGATCTTATTTTTTTAAAAAAATAATAAAGTAACCAATTTTATGTTGTTTAGAGATTCCATCATCTGCCTTGGTTAATGTAGGAGAATCTGGTGCTAGGCTAGTTTTTTAACTGCAGAAACAGAAAATGATTGTTTTTTGGCCAATTAAAGGATTAGGATGTATGGTAGATGTGACCATATAGGAGCTCTAATTGCATGGCATATACCAAGCCAAACCACTATGAAAACAAAAATTGTTAAAAGAATTTATGCTTCCCTTGCCGTCGGTATGCTTGTTTAATTCTATCCTTTAAGAGGATGTCAACTTTCAACATGTTACTTTTTAATTATTGATGAAATGGATGTTTGATTGTTGTTATTAGTATCAAAGAAAAGCCTTAGCTTCCCGTTTGAGGTTCAATATATTATTGAGTGCGTGTACTCTTTTAGATACCACGTGTTCATTGTATATTGAACCTTGAATTGTCCAAGTCGGACAGTTTGGGAAAAAACTTTTTCTTTACTTGTATAATAGTTGTTGCTTGATTCTCGTATCTTGATATTTGATGAAATTTCGGTTAGATTCATTTCCTTTTGTTCTCTGGGTGCATACTTGATTGCCTTGTTCCTAACTGCGATCATTTTGTGTACTCAGAAACCAATGGGAAATGTCAAAATTTTGTCAAGTATAAGATATGAGAATTACGAATGACTATTATCTGAGTTCTGAAAAAGTTTTTCCTCGAATGGGATAAGTCATACCATTTAAAGAAAGAGAGCGGTTGTAAGAATGTCGTCTTCTTTGAAATTGTCATTTTTTTTTGACATGAGAAGATGGAATTTTTTCCTTCAATCGTAGTTGGATGTCACGATAGGTTGTATCCGGGAAGAGGGGGTTTGAAACAATCTTTTTGCGATGGGATTGATCACTTCGTTCAAGTCGCAATGGCACACGAAGATTTCGAAATTAATGGAGGGATTAGGTGTCCGTGCCTTAAATGCGATTGCAGAAAGATCAAGAGCCCATGAGAGGTCATGCTGCACCTGCAGAGAGTTATATTTATGCCTAATTACTGGATTTGGACTAGACATGGTGAAGAGTTACCTCGGGTTGGATTAGGGGTTGGCGATAATTGCACAGGTGCTTCAAGTAATTGCGTAGATACGGGATATGGTGAGCAGATTGAATTGATGCAAAATATGGTTTGTGATGCCTTGGGGGTCAACGTATCATTCGAGGAGCCACAGTATGATGACACAGATGAACTTCCAAATGAGGCGCACAAAGATTTTATAATCTCTTGTTAGAAACAAATAAGCCGATTGTTTGAAGGGTGCCGACTCTAAGTTATCAATGTGTGTGAGACTTTTAGCTCTCAAGTCCAACTGTGGTGCTACGGATGTGTGCTTGGATCTCGTAACGAAGATGATGTTGGACTCGTCACCTATCAGAGATGGTTTGCCAAAAAGTTATTACGAGGCTAAAAGCTTAGTGTCCAAATTGGGGTTGGAATCTAAAAGGATTAATTGTTGTGTGAGAGGGTGTATGTTATATTACGACAATGAATTTGGTAAAAACGATAGCGCGCTGGTTGAATGCAAATTATGTGGTGAGCCAAGGTATATGTCACATACTGATAATGGGAAGGGTAGACAAAAACCAGTTCCACGGAAGGCAATGTTTTATTTGCCAATTATTCCAAGGCTGCAGAGAATGTTTGCGTCAACACAGACTGCAGACAAAATGACTTGGCACTATGAGAATAAAAGCACTTCAGGTATGTTGCGACATCCTTGTGATGGTGAAGCTTGGAAGCACTTTGATCGTGTGAATCCCAAATTTGCAGCAGATCCACGTAATGTACGACTTGGCTTATGCTCTGATGGTTTTACCCCATATGTTCAATCAACGGCGAAACCTTATTCTTCTTTGGCTGGGTTATTGTTACCCCATACAATCTTCCTCCTGATATGTGAATGTCTAAGCCCTATATGTTCTTGACTTGTATTATACCGGGTCCAGATAATCCAACAGATGGTATTGACATCTACTTACAGCCTCTCATTGACGATCTCAAAAGGTTGTGGAATGGCGTTGTGACTTATGATGTTGCACGAAAGAAGAACTTTACAATGAGGGCAGCTCTTATGTGGACCATTAATGACTTCCCTGCATATGACATGTTGTCTGGTTGGGGTACTCATGGTAAGATGGCATGTCCCCATTGCATGGAGCATACAAAGGCCTTTACCTTGAAATTTGGAGGGAAGAGTTCTTGGTTTGACTCACATCGCAGGTTTTTACCAGCAGATCATCCATTTAGACGGAATAAGAACGCCTTCAAGAAGGGGGAAGTTGAATTAGATGGCCCGCCCTGAGGTTGACATCCAATGATTTTTACCGAGTTATGGATCCGCCAAAAATCACAGATTTTGGTGAATTGGATCGATTTGAAGGATATGGACAATGGCACAATTGGACTAAAAGAAGTATTTTGGGATTTGCCGTATTGGAAAGATAATTTGTTGAGACACAACCTTGATGTTATGCACATTGAGAAGAACTTTTTGACAATGTTTTTCTCACCGTGATGAACGTTAGAGGAAGAACGAAAGACAATGATAAGGCGGTGGACTTACCACTTTCTGTAGTTTAAAGGACTTGCATTTGACGACTCGATCGAATGGGAAAACCTGAAACCCAAAGCCTGTTACTCTTTAACTATTGAGGAAGCTATGTCGATCTGTCGGTGGATAAAAGAACTTGAATGCCAGGCGGTTATTCTTCTAATTTGGCAAGATGTCTTTGATGTGAACAAAAGAACAATAATTGGGATGAAAAGCCATGATTGTCATGTATTCATGGAGTGTTTACTTCCTATTGCATTTAGTTCCCTGCCGTCAAATATTTTAAATCCACTTACAGAACTCAACCAATTTTTTAAAGATTTGTGTTCTGCAACATTGAGAGATGATGATCTTATCAAGATGGAGCAGAAGATACCCGTCATTCTTTGTAAGTTGGAGAGAATATTTCCCCCTGGTTTCTTTGACTCTATGGAACATCTCCCAGTGCATCTTGCACATGAAGCTAGGCTTGGTGGACCGGTTCAATACAAATGGATGTATCCATTCGAAAGGTAATATAATCAAATATTCTTTAACATAATTATTCACTGCCCCGGGTTAAATGTTGATCACCAACCTTGTTATTCTGTAGATTTATGGGTGACTCAAAACGGTCGGTGAAAAATAAGGCCAGGGTTGAAGGATCTATTTGTGCAACTTACTTACACCGTGAGACAATTCATTTTTGTTCCCATTATTTTACGAACTTCATGCTGACACCAACAAATAATAGGAATGAAATATAAATTGAAAGTGAAAGACACCCGTTGGCCTTATCAGTGTTTTGCCTTCCCGGTCGTCATGCTGGAAAGGAGCTGAAGTCCTGGTTAACGGGAGAAGATTGGAAGTCGACATGCGTTCACGTGTTGATCAACTATCTTAGAAGTATCACCATATCTTACGTATGTATACTTTTGACCACTTTCAATTTATTTAGTCCACACCTATTCATGATCATTTGTTTGATAATGACTTGTTCAGGGCATTCTTGTTAACTAAGCCCACAAGCGAACAAGACTCTTATGCCTATATTCATGAATATTTCCCAACGTGGTTTTGGAGCCAGGTATGTATTTTTAGTCCTATTTCAACTATTTGTTGTTTGAAAATACAAAAGATTGTTTGCAAAAAGGAACCCTAAATCACTTGTGCATGTGTATACGCAGGTGTATAGCGAGTCAGAATCGCCCATAATCGAACACTTGAGAAATTTATCTCATGGTCCTAAATCACGTGTAAAAGAATGGCACACGTATTTAAACGGTTACAAATTTCAAACTCAAGAAAAAAGCAGAGGGGAAAAAACAGTTAATGGAGTTTATGTAAAAAGTGCCACAGAGGGAGGTGAAGACGACTTCTACGGCGTGATTCAACATATATATGAGCTGGCGTACAATACTTTAGACTATACTAAAAGAATAGTGCTATTTTATTGTAATTGGTTTGATCCGTCAAGTAGAGGCACAAGAATGGATCGCAAATATAATACTGTTGACATATGCATGAGCAGAAGATACCAAATGTTTGATCCGTTTATCATAGCACAACATGTAAGACAGGTGTATTATGTCCCTTATCCGTCAACTCGAAGGGACAAACAAGGTTGGTGTGTTGCAATAAAGACAAAACCAAGAGGTTGCATTGAAGCAGATGATCCACAGGAAGAAGTGGCTTATCAAGTGGATGAGATGTCTCATGTCAACGTAGTAAACGAAGTTGAACCCATTTCTCGACTACGTGACGATCCAATCACATATGAAGATGTAAATGGAGATGAGGAATTAAATGAAGAAGTGGCGTAACCATCAAGATCTCAAGACGATGCCAAGCGAGTGGGCGTAACGGGCGTAATAAATTTGTTTAACTTTTTACAATTAGAGAATTTAATGTCTAACAACATATTTTATTTTGTCGATTATTTTCATATAACTTGTTTATTTTTGGAATTCATTTTTAATATTGTTATGTTTAAATATAATATTTCATGATCAAGTATTATTGAATTGCTCTATAGACATATATGGCATCGGGAGGTTCAGTTCGAGCCCGACCACCCAAAGTAGTGGTCAGCGGCGGAAGGGCATCGCCGTCGACCTCGCCGTCTGAGGCCGAACATTATTAGGATTGATGATGCTTGGCTATGCGATGTTGTCATCCACACAAATGGCCGCATACATCTACGCCTACACAGGCTCCAAAGTTTAGCCCCTACGCAGCCTCACGTCACATTGGGCACCTACACAAAGATGCAAGACCTTACGCATCGACACCCATTTACATGATGCCCACCCCAGGGTTCCTAGAGACACTTGCCGCTTCTTCCTCTCATTTTGTGTTTGAGGCGGTGCGACACTCATGTGTCCGATCAGGAGTATAGTGTGGGCCAGGCACTGATCGACCGGGGTTCAAAGAGACGAGGAGGTTGGCGGCAGCAGGATGAAGCGGAGGTCGTTGATGATATTCAGATCTTTGTATGATGGCCGAGTTGCTATCGTGCCACCGGTAGAGGGTGAGTATGTAGGTTGAATACACATTTTTGCCCCTTATCTTTTTTTAGTTTTCAATTTAGTCCCTTATCTTTTTAGTTTTCATTTAAGTCCCTTAAACTTCAAAAATCACATCAATTTCGTCTTTTCTGTTTATTTATTCATATTTTCTTAGGCGAATCACCATCGACATGTGGCGAGAAAAATAAAATAAAATAAAACAAACTGTCACGTGTAAGATGGTATTTCGTCTAAGACAAAAAAAGAATAATTAAAAAAAAAGGACGAAATTGAAGTAATTTTTATAACTTAATGGACTTAAATGAAAACTAAAAAAAAAGGATAAGGGACGAAAATTACAGTTTAACCTATATATTTTTAACTTGTTTGGTATGTTGTTATTGTTTAGGTTCCTTCCGTCAAAGCCAGCTGCGAAGGCTATCACGGAAGTAATTGAGCAAAATTACCACAGCTATTGGCCCACCTGGGGGACGCTGACGGTGGTTGAGCGGAGGCACATGTTCAATTCTTTCAGAGTAAGTTATTTATTTATTTTTTGTTGCGTATTATTTTTTATTTCATGAATCTCAATTATTTTTAATAACGTATTATATTCATACAGGAGAGGGTTTCTTGGAAGGAAGAGCAGGAGGAGCAGATCAAGAAGAACTTCCATATGAAGGCTTCCCACCGCCTATCTGATATGCTTAGAGATGCCCAACTCAATGGGCAGCCCACTTGGATAGGAGATGAGATCTGGCAGCAGCTGCAAGCGCACTGGAACTCCCCTGAGTTCAAGGCGGTAAGCGAGAAGGCGAAGAAGAATAGAGCCTTTGAAAAGGGTGGGAGCTTGCATACTGGAGGTTCGGTCAGTCAGGCGCAGCACGCAGCTCGACTTGTACGTTTTATATTATTATTATTATTATTATTATTATTATTATTATTATTATTATTTAGTTAAACTTTTTTTATTAAATAATTACGGTCTCATGATTTGCAAAGGGAGGTTCGATTGCACGAGCTCCATCGTGCAACTCATATTAGGAGAAATGCAGGTGAGTTTGTCGATGAGCGGTCGAGGCGGACCAGGTAATTATAAAACATAATGAATAGTTTTTAACAATGTTTATATTGTTTTATTACAATAAAAATTGACTAATTTGTTTATGTTTGACAGAGGAGTTTGAGGCGAGGATGTCTCAGGTTAGATCTCGACATCCTCATGTTCCCCGTCTCGAGCCCAGAGGATCCAGTGCGTCGGCGATGGTTTGGGCGAGATGTTGTTGGCGACAAGAAGAAGGGTCGCCTATACGGTCTTTGGCGACCTTGCCAAAGAACTACAAGAAAGGGCCACGCCTCTGGAGAGTCGTCGGCCGATCGTCTTTGCCGCGGATGAGCGGGAGATAAGCAGAGTTGAAGCGCCATGGCCGAGCAGCGGCGATTAGCGGCCGAAAGGCGGATCGCGGCCGGCCCGGAGAGGAGGCCACGGACGGCTGCCATTTTGGCTCAGTCTTTGCGGCTGACAGGAGGATCTGTACCATTTGCTAGCTCGCCAGCCGCCTCCTCCACCGCCTCCGCCTCATAGTACTGGTGATCATGTCGATGATGTAGATAGTGATAGTGATCATGATCATGATTATCAGGACTATTAATTATGTTTGTATTGATATTTTTTTATATTTTCGAATATTTTTTATTACTGTTTTGTTCGTCGAATTTTTTTATTTATTTGTTACGTTTCTTTTTTTTAATTTGTTTTATAGTTATGTTATCGCATTACATTTTTAAATACAGAAAGAAATTAATTATTAAATGTGATAACTAGTAATCGTTAATTAAATGGATAAATAAATTAAATTGATTACAGAAATTAAAATTAAATAATTTAAAAAAGTAAATAATTTTTTAATAAAAATAAATATTTAAACAATTTTCAAAAAAAAATTTAAGTTCGGATTTACCGACGGTCATGGCCGTCGGAAATGTCATCGGAATTACCGACGGGTTAAAACCGTCGGAAACTTACCGACGGCTTAAAGTCGTCGGAAATGGCATCGAAAATTCCGACGGGTTAAAACCGTCGGAGAAAACCGTCGGAAATTTACCGACGGGTTAAAGCCGTCGGTATGCATTTGCGACGCGCAGTTTACCGACGGCCTAATGTCCGTCGGTAATCCGTCGGAATTTTTTTATTACCGACGGTATTTGTGGATTACCGACGGCTTTTGGCCGTCGGTAATCCCGCTATTTCTTGTAGTGAAGGTTCAATATACAATGAACACGTGGTATCTAAAAGAGTACACGCACTCAATAATATATTGAACCTCAAACGGGAAGCTAAGGCTTTTCTCCGATACTAATAACAACAATCAAACATCCATTTCATCAATAATTAAAAAGTAACATGTTGAAAGTTGACATCCTCTTAAAGGATAGAATTAAACAAGCATACCGACGGCAAGGGAAGCATAAATCCTTTTAACAATTTTTGTTTTCATAGTGGTTTGGCTTGGTATATGCCATGCAATTAGAGCTCCTATATGGTCACATCTACCATACATCCTAATCCATTAATTGGCCAAAAGACAATCATTTTCTCGCTAGCAGTTAAAAAACTAGCCTAACACCGTAATCTACTACATTAACCAAGGCAGTTGATGGTATCTCTAAACAACATAAAATTGGTTACTTTATTATTTTTTAAAAAAAAATAAGATCATCACATAATTAAATTCATCAAATATAGGATTTTAATAGTTTATAATTAGTGTCTGATACGATTAATTTGGGAATCAATTTCCTCGACAGAATTCATGTCTTTGTGTAATAATATGTCTTTCATATGTTAAATTTTTTAGTTTAATAAACGTTATTTGTATTTACAGTATAGTATATAATTATAATCTGTAAATATTTTGGAGATTAATATGGTTACTATCTCAATATAAATTGGTTTCTATAAGTATAGCGAGACGTAGCATGAACATAGGATCAGAGATTCACTTACTGAAATTGAGTTTATGTGTTGCTTGCTAAATGAATAATCTACATGCTATCTTACTCTAACATAAAATATACATCAAACAAAATTCCCTCTGTGGAGAGAACTATACATCACTTCAACATAAAACATCCTTTGTTAGCCAAAACACACATCACCTCAAAATTCTCTCTCTGGAGAGAACTATGAAGCAAATCAAATAAATATGTCGGTGTGGGGTCAACAGCCAACCCTTTTCCACCCAATGAGTCAACCGACATTTCGTTAGAGTGCATACCTAATTCTCGAGAACAAGAGAGTGTCCACGCCCTTCGATGTAAGTGGCAGTCTCGAGCAATGTCGTGACCTCGAACTAAAAATACAGAAAAAACATAGAAAATTTTAACTAACAAGCTACCAAATAGCAATCAACAAAAATGAGCAGGATGCCAACCAAACAACAATCATGTTATAAAATAATTCCAAATAAACCCCAAGTAAGCTTTTTGGCTTTCATTATTTTTATCAAATCATGAATTCTCAAAAGCTATTTAACCTCCTCATGTAAAACATATAATAGAGCATAATAGAGTGGTGGTGGTGGTGGTGGCGGCTGGTTTCATGAACAATTGTTGAAACGTTGGAATAATTGGAACTTAGGCTTAACACAAAAATTAAATAGAAAAGCACAAATGTAAAGACATACATCATATATTATCCTAATACATTTATCCAATTAAAATGTTAAAGCGATCAAATACTAATGTACATAACATGCATAATATAAAATAGAGGCTAGCTAGTGGCGGCTCCTTGAGGGGTCCCAGAGGACAAAATCAGGCGGTAGAATCCTCAGAAGGAGTCGATGGAGTGTAATATGCTACGGTGGGAGAATATTTTGGTGTGGGCGGAGTGTAATCCTCTCCGATTGGAGAATACTCAGGTGAGGTCGGAGTGTAATCCTCTCCGATTGGAGAATACTCGGTGTGGATGGAGTATACTCCAAGATCTCATCATCATTCTTTGGAGACCTGAACGATGTATGTCCCTCGATGAGCATCACCGGTAGCTACAGCCTCCCGGGATCACCATGCTTTGGTTCATCAAATCACGATCCTCAAAGACGATCCTTAGTCACGATGACAAAGCTATTCCGATACTCCCTTGCAGACATCATCGGCCTCCGGGAAGGCATAGGAGGATCACGATGGCGAGCATCGCGATCCTCAATCGTCACAAAGCTATTCCGATACTCCACTTGCAGACATCATCGGCCTCCTGGAAGCCCTACCTCGACCACGGTTTCCATCTAAAGACATTGTGCATTTGTTGTCAACATTGGTCAGTCATGAGCATATAAGCGAAAATAATCGAATTACAACAAAGCGAACAAAGGCATAGGTTTGCGGTATTTAAGACTTTATTCCAATATTTTTTCAATATTTTTTCAAATCATGATGCTAACTGAGCGAGGATGCGCCAACCAGAATTGTTTTTTCCCCCTTCTAATTAGCATGCTTAAGACAAACTTTTAACCTTGGACATAATATAAGTATCCTAAACTTTTAAAACAACTAACAATCCACAAAATCAATAAGAGCAGAGCAACCGTCAAACAACTAACAATCCACAAAATCAATAAGAGGAGAACAACCATCAAACAACTAATAATCTCACGCAGTGCTACTCTTGCAAAGCTACTAAAACAAAAATCAAATACCAACAACAGGGAATACAAACAAACCTTAGTTCCCAAAATCACAGAACACAAAATTGGAGGTCAAGCCACAAAAGAATACCTGTGATGCACCAAAAACCTTCAAAATCACGTCAAAAACCTTCAAATCACTTCAAGAACCTTCAATCGTTCCTGAAACATCGAAAAGGAACACCAAATAAATTTGGGATTCGGAAGAAAAAAAACGAACAAAGAAGGACAGGATAGAGACAGAGAATAGACGGTGGTGGCAGCGGTGACGGCAGACCACGGTGCTGTGGAGGTGGCCGCGGAAGGTACTGTGGAGGTGGCGGCGGCGGACGGTGCTGTGGAGGTGGCGGCGGCGGACTGTTCTGTGGAGGTGGTGGCGGATAGAGAGAGAGAGATGAGAGACAGAGAGAGAGACAGACACGGTGGTGCTGGTGGTGGCAGAGGAAACGCGGTGGTGGTGGCGACTAAGACGTGGTGGTGTGGGCGCGGTGGTGGTGGTGGTGGTGGAGAGAAAGAGTGAGAACAGTGAGAAAGAGAGAATAGAGAGAATAGAGTGGTGGTGGTGGTGGCGACCTGGTGGTGGTGTGGGCGTGGTGGTGGTGGCGGCGTAGTGGTGGGGGCGGAGGAAGAGAGGAAGTGAAAGAGAAGAGGGATGAAGATGGAGGAGAAAGGAAGGCCTGGCTTCGGTTATTATCGCGCGTGCAAGCGGCTTTACCGATGGTCTAGGCCGTCGATGGCTGCTCGGCATTAAGCGGGTTTTTAACTTACCCAAGCGGTATAAGGCCGTCGGTATTTGAAAAATAGGCGCGAAAATGAAATATCTTTGAAATTACCGACGAGCATTGCTCGTCGGTAAATCGATTCCATTCTGACCGGACTTCTTGTTTCCGAAGCGGCAGCGTCGGAAAATCCAACGTTTAACCGACGGTCTCTGACCGTCGGTATATGCCCGTCGGTAAATCCGAATTTTCTTGTAGTGATCCCTAGGACGACATGGGCGTTAAAGCTCTCTCTCAAGAGTTTTAACGTTGTTGCATTCTTAGGGCTCAGGTTCAAACTAGAGACAATTAGGAAGGGACCTATATCATCTCATCCAAGCACTCTTAGGTGGATAAAGGAAGGATTTAATTAAGGATACAATTGAGAGAAACAATAATAAGCTACAACTTATAAGTCCAAACGCCACTTCAAACAATATCTAAACAAATGCCATAAAATAGTGAAAATCTCTATAAGCCAGTAAGAAAAACTTTTTTCCCGCACAAGTTGTTCTACTTTATTAAATTTACTATAAACTAGGCAAACCTACTATAAACTATAAAATAAGACTTTCGAAACCGGGCCTTAATATATTTAAAACAACTAAAAATATTATACAATGAGTCTTATATTAGACCAAGGCTGACTCTGTCAAACCTTAAAGGGATGTTTCATTCGACTTCCGATGCAGTTGCGAGAGTAACTCACATAACATATAAATTATAATCAATGCCTAACCCCTAAATCCTAACAAAAAATATCTAACTCTTGTTTAGCTTAATTTTGATTAATTGACTAGGTAAAATATTGGGTCATGATATATGAAATAAAAATACAATACATATTTATAAGGGTTTTTATGAAGACAAAGTACAATGACAAAGCTAGACCCTTGTTGACGCCGAAAGAAATCGAGACAAATGATTGGCCAAAGGTAACTGTTGATTATCTTCATGATCCAAATTTGAGTAACGATAGAAAACCCAAAGACAAATCCCTACACTATACAATCTTAAATGATGAATTGTACAAGAAGATGTCAGATGAGACTCTTGCTCAATGTTTAGGAGAGTTTGATGCTTATATAGCATTAGCTGAAGTTCATGAGGGAATATGTGGGGCACATCGGGCTGGTGAAAAAATGAAATGGGTCTTGAAAATGCAAAATGTGTTTTGGCCAACGATGGCTAAGGATTGGTCCGAATTTACTAAAGGATGTGAACAATGCCAAAAACACGCGACCATACAACACATCCCTCCTACTGAGTTTCATTCAATCATTAGGTCTTCGTCGTTTCAAGGATGGGCTTTAGATTTTATAGGCTAAATTCATCCTGCTTCTTCAAAAAGACATAAGCATATACTTGTGGTAGTGATTATTTCTCGAAATGGATAGAGGCAATTCCTTTAAGGGATGTTGAGCAAACTGATGTAACCAATTTCATTGAAGACAATATTGTTTTCAGTTTTGGTATTCCTGAGACCTTAACGACACACAAAGGTACTGTTTTTACAAGTAAAAAAGTGGTTAGATATGCTGAATATCGAAACATTAAATTATTGGCTTTAACATCATATTATGCTCACACAAATGGTTAAGTAGAAGCCGATAACAAAGTCCTTATCAATCTAATTAAGAGGCACGTTGACTAAAAGCCAAAGAATTGGCATGAAACACAAGTTCCACTGCTCCTCCCTAACTATGAAAGTTTCATTCTATTCTTGAGTTAGAATTGCTTGAAACACGACTTAGTCTATGACATGCATCATTGCTCGTATTACATAATTTTTTTATAAAAAATAAATATTTAAATAATTTTTTTCCTTTTATTTATTAATATTACATAGTTTGTCTATTTAAATAATTCAAAATTTTACAATTATTAAAATTTATTTAAGAGAAATGAAAATTATAAAGATAAAAAATGGCATGCATGAGGTAAAAGAAATACGTGTTGTATTAAGAATGAAAATTAATTAAAAGAAATTTATCATATTTAAATTTGATATATGAAATTGATAAGTTGGTAACTCGAATAATATAATTATCCAAATTATTGTGCTCTGCAAGGCTTAATTTGTGGCGTTTATGCTATCATTATGGTGGATCTGTGGACTCCACATGGGATGCTTATTAGTTGAATGGATGGCAGTTTAATGAAAAAATAAAAATGTATAAACAACTGGGGCATTCCGAGAATTGAACTCGGGACCTCTCGCACCCTAAGCGAGAATCATACCACTAGACCAAATGCCCTTGCGATGAAAGTTTGTAAGAATCATACCACTCGTTTTAGTTACAAGACTTGAATCTAAGATTAGGACCGTGAGGGCAGTAACTGTAAGGCAATTAACATAGTTTCTCAGGCTCTAGTTTGTTTTCACTCATTAGCAAGTAATATTACTTCCAGTGAAAGATAAAATCCATCACTAAAATATAATCATCCGCAGGTGAATGGGAATCTTACATTGACTGGGACAAACTCTATCAAGTATCATTGTATCAACCAACCATGTGCGACACCTTAAAGAGTTTGTGTCTGGAGGTAAAAGCTGCACAAGAAAATAACGTATATTATCCCAGCTCAAACCATCATTATTTAAAACTTATAAGAACAAATAACCAATCCTTATTCAACGAATCAATTTTTTGTTGTTGTTGTTGTTGTTGAAGAGGATATAACAGCTTATAAACAGGAAATTCATCTGGTTGTAAAATTTAATTTACGTCTAGTGTTTGGTGGGAGCTGAGTAGTAATGAGGACCTGAAGCCATCACATTAAGGTTTTACATCGCGGTTTGAGGTCCGCGATTGCGTCATGATCGTTGATATTATGAAGAATCACAGTCAAATATGGCTAATGCTGCTTAAATCGCGATTGAATTCGATAGCATAGACCTCAAAAACTTTATTGTTGCGACCCAGATCGCGGTTGCGGACCTTAATTTAAAACCTTATCACGTACGTAGTTGAATTTATTTTATAGCTTGGAACGGTCAATAAGTAGTCACCTGAGCACATCAATAGTAAGAAAATTGCAAATGACTACAGAACAATTTAAATCCTCACTCTCATTCAACTTAAACCAGCTTGCAAATCGGATTTTGTTGGTATGACAACTGTAATGTTAAGATGCCAAACCATAAATAGATCGATTCACCTAAAGCTGATATCTCCATACATTTACTCCTTTCAGAAATTTTAAGAAAATTTTGGATTTTTACAAATGAGAAACGATTTATTTGGGGTCGTTTTTTTCCTTACTATTTTGCTTGTGATGGAGCCATTTAACTTTGTGGATCTAACTTATTCTAGCATATGATTTGACATGCTTAGAGAGAGCATCATATTCTGATTTCAAATCAAGGACAGAACAGTCATTTTTGTTAGAAGTCTCAAATGGAAGAATGAGATGACCTGATTAGTGGTTATAAGTGGGGGACAACCCTCACCCTATGAGCTAGCTTTTGGGGTTAAGTTAGGCCCAAACCCAAATTTTAATATGGCATCAGTACATTATAGATCGTTTGTTGGTAGCGTTATCAGGTGTCAAATCCCTCAGGTTAATACAGTCACGAGCGTAAGGGGGTGTTAGAACCCAAATTCTAATAATTTTATCAGTTGAAGATGTGGAGTTTAGAGTCCATGTCCCTCCCTCCCATGTCTTTGGTGACCACATCCTTAATTGTTGTCTAACACTGTCCCACCCACTTCTCCATCTTCATTTGCCTTCACTCGCTTCTCTGCTTCTCTTTCTTTTCATCACCACCACACAGCCACTAAGTGTTAAGCTTTTGCATACTCAAAATCTCTCTCCCTCTCTCTCTCTCTCTCTCTCACACACACACACAAACAATGGCAGACAAATACTTTCTAAGCATTATAACGGAAATGGATCGGCTTTGGTATCGACAACTCATTCTTTTCTCACAACCAAAAGCACAAGTTGCTCTTAAACTTGTTGAAAATCATGTTCCCATTTCAGAATCTCCCTCTTCCTCATCATCATCCGTTCTTTCTTTGCAACCTCTACTAGATGAAGAAACTTCAACTGATGAGTCACCTTCTCCAGAGAAGCAAATCTCATCATCAGAGTCAATCTCTCTACCTCTTCAGGTATAATTCCAAAAGCAAGGTTTTAAATCGTGGTCCGCGCAGTGGCGGAGCTAACCCCTTTTCTACGAGGGGGCCAAATATTAAGAGAAATTTTTTTATAGACAAAATGAACTATTAATTTTTTTTTAGTAATAAACTATTACTCCGGTCTGCAATATAAGCAAAAAAAAGTGTCTAAAATATAAACAATCTGAGTATTTTTTTTAGTATAAGTACTTTATCTGATAAATGTGTTCTATTACTACACTGGAGTAGCGACCTGAGTATTTTTTGGGTAGTAAAATTCTATATTACTACACTGGTCTTTAGTAAATTTTTTTTTTTTTGTAGCAATGGCTTCCCCATTGATACACTACCCTCTGCCCCTGGGTTTGCGACCGCGTCGCGATCCTTGATATTGCATAGAATCACAGTTAAATACGGTTGATACGATCAAAATCACGGTCGAGTTGTTGTAGCAAATACCCCAAAAAACTTATTATCGTGGCCTAGATCGTAGTTGCAGACCTTGATTTAAAACCTTGGTTAACTTAGCACTATAAGTATAAACATTCTATTCTATCCATGAGTCATGATTATGCTTTCATTTTCTTTTGTTTGTTTTGTTTTCATTGTCACCACAAGGATGGTTCAATTGACAACAAAGAAGAAACCAAGGAAAGATTGGACAGAATGAATCATTTTGGCAACAGAATTCGCTCACATTCGTCCTCACCATCAACTGATCAAAACCGTCCCAGAAAATCGAAGAAGCCGGTTAAGTTGCAGAAGTCCATGAGCTGCAGGACACTAGGGGAACTTGAACTTGATGAAGTAAAGGGTTTTATGGATCTTGGTTTCATATTCAAAAAAGAATGTATAAGTCCAAGAATGATAAGTGTTGTCCCTGGCTTGCAGAGACTTTGTTCACAGTACCAAACTAAACAGCACTCACATTCACAACTAATGGATGCAATAGAAAATGATGTTGAAGCAGAAGAAGAAGAAGAAGAAGAAGAAGAAGAAGAAAAGAGAGATATCATGAGACCGTATTTATCTGAGGCATGGCTCATAAAGAGACCTGATTCACCGCTACTAAGTTTGAAAATTCCTAAGCCTTGTTCAGCTGCCAATATGAAGAAACATCTTCGGTTCTGGGCTAAAACTGTGGCCTCAGAAATCCAACAAGAATGAGTTCTGTTCTAGTCAATATAGTAAAAAACTTTTGCCTTGAGGAAGTTTATTTCCGGACAAATTAAGCCATCCGAAAATAAACTTCTGCAAGAAGGGTGCATGTTAGTAAAAATGGGGTGTTTTTAGTTTTTCCCAAAAACTTGGGAGCATGAATCATGAATCTGCCGCCAGTGATAACCAAATAATTGCATGTTAATAAAAGCATAATAATAGTGCAAATTAGCAATAAGCAAATGTAAATTTCTCTCTCTCTCTCTCTCCCCCCTTTTAACTCTTTTTTTCCCCCCTCATAGGCAATAAAGGGGAAGGGTTAGGAAGGTTCTTATTGGAATCAAATGTGGAGTGGAGGCCTAGTTAATGAATTTTGTTGTTGCAAGGAATACAAGTTAGGTAGATAAGGCAGCAAGAAGATAAGAACACCCAACTGAAGTGGGGCCTACTAGATGAGGTGTTGCCTGACAAGTGGGGTTTCGAGTTTCAACAATGCACCAAGCAATTGAGAGAACGATTAGATTGTTCCATTGTTCTTTTGTCAGCATATGTGATCGGAAAAATCGTTATTTATCTGGCTTCTTTGTTCTCATTGAAATAGAACAATGATTTTTGCATCTACTTGATTCCTGTCTCATCTGTATAATGCGTTTGTCTACACCTTGCATGAATGGAATATTACTCCTAATCTATTCCCCTTTTTTCTTTTACATGCAAATGGAAATATTTGTTGAAAGCTATACTTCTTATCTTTACTATATATTGTTTATATGACATTTAAAATAAACAAAAAACTGCACCTAAAATCAAACGATAAATTGTATTCAGGTATCGGTATCTCATCGGAACCAACAAATTTGTGACACTATTTTTCAGAAATAGTTCTTACATTAGTGGAAAAAGTAGCCATGCCGGATAAGCCTGCCTAACTTGGTAAGTGGTAACCCCCTTTTAACTTTTTGCATATTCCTAGCATATTTAAAACAGCGGGTTCTCCTTTCTGAGATTCTAGCTGAGAATGGCTTGTGTTGAACATTAACGAAGGGCCCAAAAAAAAAATGATTCCTTATATTTAAGTACTCCCTCCGACTCTTAATATGAGATCCTTTTGACCATTTTACGCCCTTTAAAAAAGTGAATTTTGTTAGTTATTAGTATTAAATTTATACAAAATATGTGCTATTTTTTCCAAGTTATCATTCTCATCTTCCAAGACTATTAAGAGAGAGAGAGAGAGAATTAATACATCTTGATATAGGGGGTAAATTTGTAAAAAATAATAATTAATGCACCTTAATATTTAAAAATAGTCTTATATTAAGGGACAATAAAATTTTACAAAATAGTCTTATATTAAAGGACGAAGAGAGTAATAAATTTTTTAGTTTGAGTTTAATATGCTTTTTTTCTTTTTTGAGTTTGAGTTTAATATGTTTTTAGTTTTTATAAAGTTTGGAATCATCATAGCATAATGTAAGCAGTGATGGCCCAGATGGTGTGTGGGGTGTGCGACCGTACGGGGCCCATTTGAGTTTAATATGCTTTTTTTTTTGAGTTTGAGTTTAATATTTTTTAGTTTTTATAAAGTTTGGAACATAGTTGTTAAAACCGGACCGGACCGGCCGGTCCGACCTGTTGAACCGGGAACCGGACCCCTGTCCGGTCCGTTTGAACTCAAAACCAGATGTATAAACTGCCTAAAACCTGAAACAGGTAAAACCGCCAAAACCGGAAAAGCGAAAAAACCAGCAAAACCGAACCAGGTTCTTAAAAATTTAATTTTTATTTTTATTTTTAAAATGGTAAATGACATTATCTTTGATACATAAGAGATTTTTTTATCCATTTTTTTCATGTTGATAGATTAAATTAAATATTATAATAAAATTTAAAATTAATTTATATATTAATATTATTATGAGAGTACTTACATTATAATATTTGTGATTATTGAATATTATAATGTTATTATAACGTATTTGTTTTAGTTTAATATGTAATTTTTACATGTTATACGTTGACTTATAACATTTTAAGCGGAGTTTAATTTTTTATATCGTGATGTTATAAATATTATGTTATTTTTTGTTTATTAGTGCTTTATATGTTATATTAAAAATTTTGAAAATTTAATTTAATTCATTTCACCCAACCCGGTTCGACCTCGACCTTTTTCAACTCAATCCAAGATTTACACCTGCTTGATCCAGTCCGGTTTTGATAACCTTGGTTTGGAATCATCATATTATAATGTAAGCAGTGGTGGCTCTGAGGGTGTGCGGGGTGTGTGACCGCACAGGGCCCCATATTTTAAGGGGCATCAAATAATTTTTTTTACTTAGGGATGTTGCTATATATTCGAGTTAATAGATACACATATAACCAATTTTGCTATAATTCTAATTTGTTGGTTTTGTTTGAAATTTTCAATGTTGCAATAATCTTTAATTTTTCTTCTAAAATTTTTAATTTTCTTGAGGTTGTATTAAAACAATTAATGACTAGTTTTTACACCTGTTGTATTCTGAAAGCTACTTGCTTTTGATTATATATATATATAATAGGACATTAATTTCTCAATTCGCACGAGGCACTCGAAATGTCAGAGAGTGCCCTAAATGTAAGGAAGTCCTAGCTAGTCACTGTCCTCAAAGATCTTCTTATTACGCCGAAGCCACAACACCCAGATAACAAAAGGGATCATCTCCCAACTTCCAACGTTCCCCTTCAACCGCTGGTGTAAGTTGTCCCCCTCAGAAAGAAAAGGCACCCGACCGAGCCAATCCCAGACAATTCCAAAGCGGGACGACGTGCTCGCAAGTGAAAAGGCAATGAATAATTGTCTCTGGCGCCACTCCACACAACGGACAATCATCGTCTCTGGCAACACGTACCCCGCCTCTTGAGAACCGCCCTAGTTGGTGTTGGTGTTGGGACTTTTAGTCCCACATCGGGTAAAATAGTAAAGAAGGTGAGCAACTTTGTTATAAAAGGAGCAGGCGCGGTTTTATGTCTGTGGATTCGAACTTGTCTAAGAACTTTTGTCTCTAGATAAATTCTCTTTGTTTTAGAATTTAATAGAATTCTTAGTATGCTCTGTGGTTGCGGCAAATTTGAACCTCCACATCGAAAAAGAATTTATTAGGAATATTTCTTTGTAAAAGGAGAGGTGTGAGGAATAAGTTTTGCTAGTGGGGAAGCTTTGTTGGTGTCTTGAGTGCTGAGAGAAAATTGTGTAGTTGTAATAATTTTTACATAGTGGATTTTTCTCTGGTCTTTGGTGGTTTTTCTCTGGTTTGGGAGTTTTCCACGTTAAATACTTGTGTTGTTATTATTTCTCTATTTTGTTTTTCCAATTTTCCACAAGTGCGGTTCTGGGAAGAGAATTTGAAGAGTCAAATTCCCAACAAGTGGTATCAAGAGCAGGTTACGCCAAAGAGGATGTCGGGAAGCGAGTTTCAAATGTGATTTGATGTAGAGAATTTGTGGAAAGATCAACTTTGGCTTGTGGCAAATACAAGTCAAGGATGTGTTGATTGATCACAGTTTACAAGGCTTTGAAGGCGGGGTTACTCCCGAAAGTAGTGGAGATCTTGATAATGAAATTTAACATTATCTCCGATCTTGATGTCTTTTGAAAGAAGGGCGTGTATATCGCTTATGGCATGGGTCCCAAAGTTGCCATGATAAAGGATATTAAATGTTAAGCGGACCACATTTTGCGCGGGCGTTGGTTGGCATTGATGCGGGGTGTGTGGTGAAATTTATGTCGATGGTGATTAACTTCCATGAGAGTCAAATATGGGAGTTGCACCATAGTTTTTCAAAGAGTTATATTTCGACATGTCGAGTTTAAATGCTTGGGATGGCTAGTTACGAGTGATTATGCTTTTATGGTGGAGCATGGCTGCGTTGCGGTGATAGCGAAAGTATGGGAATCTTCATCGAGGTGGGCGTTGTGGGACCACAAAGTCACAAGAGTGGAGATTGTTGGTGTTGGGACTTTTAGTCCCACATCAGATAAAATAGTAAAGAGGAGTGAACCTCTTTGTTATAAAAAGGAGGCTTGGGCCTTGGTTTTATGTCTGGATTCAAAAGCTTGTCTAGCAACTTTTGTCTCTAGATAAATTTCTCTCTTTGTTTTAGAATTTAATAGAATTCTTAGTATGCTCTGTGGTTGCACTTTGAACCTCCACATCGAAAAAGAATTTATTAGGAATATTTCTTTGTAAAAGGAGAGGTGTGAGGAATAAGTTTTGCTAGTGGGAAGCTTTGTTGGTGTCTTGAGTGCGAGAGAGAAAATTGTGTAGTTGTAATAATTTTTACATAGTGGATTTTTCTCTGCAGTCTTGGTGGTTTTTCTCCTGGTTTGGGAGTTTTCCACGTTAAATACTTGTGTTGTTATTATTTCTCTATTTTGTTTTTCCAATTTTCCACAAGTGCAGTTTCTGGGGAAGAGAATTTGAAGAGTCAAATTCCCAACAGTTGGAATAGCCTCATGGCAGGTTTGCCAAAGAAAGTGTTGCACATTAGCTGGTAGCTTCATTTTCCAGATCCACCGCCAGCCCTCTTGCGCTCTATTATTCTGAACCGAACCGAGCAACCATTGGTATCCACTCTTGGCCGAGTACTCACTCGAAATGTTGCCCTTCCAAACCCAAGCATCGTCTAGCTCATCATCGAAGCAAGGATGAAACCCTGCTAAATAAGGTTTTAATGTCTTCAGGAAGCATCGTAATAGAGGGCCTCTAAATTCCAACCCATGCCACCCCAAAGATCACGGACACACAGATTGGTATCATGAATATTCACAAAGGGGATAGCTAGGCCGAGAGACCGCGTAGTCACCCATGGCGTGTCCCATACGCTCGTGTTACCTTTGGCAGGATATGAATAATTGAATATGATAAATAAAACATTTAATAAGCAGAAATATTTACATTAAAATGTACGTATAAGCAGCTAATCATTAGTCCAATATATAAAAATATTAATAAGAACAAAAAAATATGAACATAATAAAAAATAAATGCATGAGATAAAAATATCAGTAATCATTTTACTAAAATTTTTATTATTTTGAAGCAAAATATTAATATTTAATTTGGCTTTGAAAAATTAAAATATCATGTTGCTTCTTCTTTGCGTATAAACTGTTATTATTTTAGTTTTTTATTATTAGTTTTCTTATCTTTCATATACAAAATTTTATGTTGATTTTAATTTTTTAAACAGAAAGTGATTTAAAATAAAATTTTAATTCGTTTGATTTCTTAATATTTCATGTTAGTTTACTATTTCATATATATTATATAATATTAAAATTTTACTTTTAATTATCACTTATTCAATCACAATTTGATCAACAAATGATAAACATTTTACTGTTTTAATAATTGGTTTGATTTTCAAAATATTACTTTGCAATGTGAAGAAATATTTTACTATTATTTCTAAATTGGGGATTCTTTTTAGTGGGAAAAATAAAATATAAAATTATTATCAGTACTTAAAAAATAAACAATTTTTATATATCGAAAGTATTTTAGAAAGATTGAATAAGAACTGAAAGAAAAAAAAAATATGACTAAAAAAGAGAGGTATTTTGAAATACCTCATTTTCTCTTCTTCTTTCCCTCTTCTTCTTTCTCAATGCTGGCTTCGAACCGGGTGTGAGAGGGTTCAAAGCTATGCCTCAAACCAACAAGCCACCCGGGAAACCGGCGTTGCATCATTGTAAAAGTATTTATTTAACTATACGATTTCTTGCAACTTGCGGTCACAGTCACTCATGTTTGGGTGGTGACGTGTCATAACTAGCCAATATTGTACGAGCGAGGCCCAATATTTAGAATGAGTTGTTTCACTTGTATTGGATTATTTCGCGTGGCCATAAGAAAAAAATGATTATTTCGCGTCATCAAATCGTAAGGTTACGCCTTGTCAAAAAAAAATCGTAAGGTTACGCGATAGCAGTAAATTTGTGGTAGCAATATTTTTTTTTATCTTTAAAAAACAAAAACAAATACTAGTATTGAGCAGTGCCCGTCGATTTCGTTTCTGGAACCTTCTTCAAGCAAACATTGGATTCAAATCTCCATTTCTTTTTGCCTTTGGCACAAGCACAGGTTCTCAGCGTCAGCCATGGCCGATGACTTTGACTTCACCGATAAAGTTCCTCCTTCCTTCGATCGCGTGGTACTGTTTTCGTTTCTTCTCTTCTTAGATCTGATCTTTTTTTTCTTTTTTTTTGACAAATCTTCTTAGATCTGATCTTAATCAATTCAGCGTTCCTCCTTCCACATTAGATCTTAAAATCATGGATCGAGCTTTGCATGTTGCTTTGCCATGTTCTATTCCGTTTTAGTCTTTGATCCTTGGCATCATTAACGAATTTGCTTAATGTTTTAACTTCCGGATGAAGATTCATCCCTGAATTTTTCAATTCTGCCTAACTCGTACCGGTTCCAATCCTATGGATTCATTGAAAATTAAATTTGGAATTTTTTTTTCAGCTAGAGTTTTGATTTAGGTAAATGTTCACCTTCAGATTTAACAATTAAATGATGTTTATCTGCTTGTTTATAAGTTATTAGGCATTTTTAAGGTTTGTTGAATTACTACTGTGATGTGATATGTCAATGGTCCGTAGTGGATCAAATTGTTGTTGTGTGGGTTAAAATTTCTCTTTCTTTTTCTCAATGCATTGCAATTTTATGTTGATACCTGTCTGTGATTTGGATTTTAGATAGTGCAGATCTGATGGTTAGGGATTGTATTCGACTTCAATGATTCAATCAACACATGCATGAATAGGATGGAATGACCTTAATGATTTGTTGTACACTCGTTGAAATCTTTTGGTCTCAAATCTCTCAGTGAAATGGGATCATGCATCTTAATGAACTCCTTTTTTTCTTACCTTTCACTGGATGCATTCAATTTATTTTTGAGCCAAGAGATTCCAATGTTATGTGTTATATTCAATGTTTCAACCAATAAGATAACATTAAAGAATATCCTGAAATTTTAATAATATTATGATGATCGAATTTCTTCTTGCTTTGAAATTTGACTGCTTCAATATAGCTTCAGGAAGTATTTATATGATGAGGTGTGGAGAAGTTACCAATGCCCTAAAATTCTCTGAACTTGCATCCTATGTCAATCTTTAACATGTTATGGGTATCCGAGTTTGATCATCAATAATGCATATTCCATATTGATGACCCTTATGGTCAATCTCAAATAAGTCCAACTATTTAATTGTTTTGTGCTGGGAAAATTATGCACACACCATGGATCGAAGGCACAGAGTTTATGTGACTCAGTTTCTTTTGCCTGCGTCCACAAAAATACTCATAACAAAAATATTTGTTATCTCAAAATAAGAATACAAGTTTTGTGGAAGCTTGAAAACTCACTCAGGTTGTGAACTTAAAGTTATGAGGAATGGTATTTTCACTTGTAAAAAGACTCTCACTACACAATTCATCCCTCACATTTTGTGAGCAATGGTTTTTAGATTAAAAGAAGTTACACCTGTAGTCATTCTTTGTTTGCTCTGTAATTCATGTGTTCTTTGTATACATGGATGGTTGTAAATGGTGGTGAATTGCATGTCTATTTTCCTTTTAAAACAAGTGCATTTTTATTGCTTTTACAATTTCTTGTTGCTTAGTGCTCTCTGATGTGACCTTATTGAAGTACTTTTTTTTTTTGTTGCTCTTGGGTAAATGTTAAGGATGCTGGATCCCAAGGGCTCAACCCAGGCTTGATAGTTCTCCTGGTTGTTGGTGGGTTGATATTGACATTCCTTATTGGAAATTATGTGCTCTACTCGTATGCGCAGAAGACCCTCCCTCCTAGAAAAAAGAAGCCAATCTCAAAAAAGAAGATGAAAAAGGAGAGACTGAAGCAAGGCGTCTCTGCACCTGGAGAGTAGAGACTTTGTACTCAAATGTTCTATGGGTTACATTGTACTCTTAAAAAAATTTCTCGTTCTGTGGTGTCTTAATTTTCGTGTTTCTATCCTGTGTGTTACACTGTTACTGACAAAGTTTAGCCATTTTAATTAGTGTTTTCCCAATATATTTGGGACAGGCTATTTGGTGGATTAAATCATCATTTTGCTTTCTCAATGATTTTTCTTACATTATGTTTGGATGACGAACAGATCTATTATCTAAATTTAACTACACTAAGACAAGTATCAAAAATTCATTCATCTGTTTTTCCAACAAAAATATTTTTGCACAAAAAAGTTAACTACATGTAGTGCACTTTTTCTTTGCTACTACTCGTGTTGAGCACGATTCTCTCGGCTAGTAAATAAAGAAATATAAAGGATTGGTGAACATACAAGTGAAATATTCCCTATTATTTCCCTTCAAAGACTTAGAATCTCTTTGATACACTTTTTAAAAACAGAAAACTGTTTTAAAAGGTATTATCAAACAAGTCCTTAGTTGTCGTCTTCTCAAATTTAGTTGTCGTCTTCTCAAATTCGGTGGCACAAGATATAACAGTTTTGTTCCATAATCTTTCAAATAAGGAGAAAGTTACTTTTGCTCCATTTCTTCACTTTTCTTTCCAATCTCTCCCTCCTTGTTCGTTATTTCCGTCAATGCAAATGATATGTGAATACCAGAGTTTATTCCCCTAGGTGACAATTAATACCGAGTCCTTAACACAACCCTTGGATAGCCACCTTAAAACAAAAGCTTATAGAATCTACAATTTACAGACAAGGTAACTAGCTATCTTCTTTTGTTGTAGTATTTGTGATATCTTAATCACTAGATAGATTTGTAGTGCCAAAACAAAACATTAATAGATAGCTTGTTTTCTTTTCTTTATAAAGTTCACTCGGCACTGACTTTGCTTAATAAGCATGACTAGTCTTCAATATTTTGGTACTTCAACGTATACTTAGTTATTTTATATTTGAAACTTATCTTGTATCTCGTGTTTTTCATTTCATTTTGAAAGATGCAAACTATAATATTTTGCCCACTTGTAAATCATCATTCCTACAACAGGTGAATGAGATAACTATAATGAGTTTCCCATTTTACCCTCTGGTATATCCATCTACTACTATGCAAGTAGTGAATGAGATAACTCAGCTACAACAGGACTATATGCTTAAAGGAATGTGACTCCCTTCCTTTCCAAGCAATACTCATTGGTTCCTTAAAACGGTCAATTACGCTGCAACAACTTTAACATGTGTAATGATGTCATAAGGGGAAAAGAAGAGTGCGGAAAATAAAATAAAACAAGAAATTAACTGATCATCTCATGGGGCAAGGGAAACCAGAGCTCGGAGGAACTAGATCATGTAATTTCGTATTTCACGCATTCTTGCACTTTTAAGTTTACGCACACTTTGAGTATTTGCCCTTCGTTTTTCACTGCATTCTTCACTTGCTTTTCATCCAATCTTCTGCAATTCCTCCGCTTCTTGTTTTCATTGTTTCCAACAAGTTCCATTTGACAAAAAAAAAAAAAAAAAAAAATTCATTGACAACACTTCATAATTTGATTTCTTGTCAAAACTTGAAACTTTCGTAAAACATAGAAATTACCACATAACTCGTGAAGCTTGTATTAGACTGATTTTCTTTATTTGTTGTCCGATTTGATAGAAAACCAAATGACATCGTAAACAGTTATCTTATGATTAATTATAGCCTACTATAATCCCCTTGAAAGAACTGCTGTGTGTATGCGTCTATATATACGTCGGCACGTACAGTGCAATACAGTGTATCATTTTCTTCACTTACATCACTTCCCTCTACGTCACTTTCTATCTAAGTGAAACTCTCAAATTCTCATTTTCTACTTAAATTTGTTAAGCTAAATTACATTTTTGGCCCCACTATTTTGACCAATTTTGAATTTTAGTCCCCCCATTTCTAAATTCAGACATTTAATCCCCCTTATTTTTAAAAATTCAGACATTTAGTACATCTGTTAAGTTGTTATCCAAAATCTAACAGAGTTAGTGACGTAGCTTTCATTAATCTTAGCTGGCATCTGACTGAGTGATACACGTTGGTGTCGTGTCATTAAAACAGACCATCTCATTAAGAGGTACGTTGGTGCCATCATGTCTCTCCAAGCGGCTTCATTCAAATCCTTCATGAGATGGTCTGTTTTAATGACACAACACCAATGTGTATCACCCAATCAGATGCCAGCTAAGATTAATGAAAGTCACGTCATTAACTCTGTTAAATTTTGGATGACAACTTAACAAATGTATTAAATGTCTGAATTTTTAAAAATAGGGAGACTAAATGTCTGAATTTAGAAATATAGGGATTAAAATCCAAAATTGGTCAAAATAGGGGATAAAAAATCTAATTTAGCCAATTTGTTATAAATTGAATCAATTAAATTATTTTAAACTTCTTCAATTCAGAACTCACCAGCTCATATGAAATTACATTCAAAATAAAAATCACTCCTCATCAACCAAAAAAAAAAAAGTCACTAATTTTCATCAGTTTAAAACTCACCAACTCAAATCAAATTTCATTCAACATAAAAAATCTCAATTTTTTTTCCTCTTTCAAGTGCTGATCTCACTAGTCTTACAAATTCTTTAAAATCTTATCAAATTTCACTAAATTTTTAACTTTCAAATTATTAAAATTTTTATATCTCAAATCAATCATGAAGTCCAAATATTTAAATAGAAAGATTTTAAAAATTTTAGAAAAGAAATTGCGGACTGCATTAGAATTGTTTATTTTTGAAACTATTGAAATTTGATTGAGTTGAACAAAATTTAAAAGACCAATTGGCACATTTCAAACATGAGCAAGACCGAGAGAAATACCGGCCTAACCCCTTGGCCCTTTCAAACAAATGTCAATGGAATGAGCAGATGCAGTCACAACTCCAGTGGTGAATTTCCAATTAAAAAACGAGTCATAAAACAGGAGGCCAGAGTTCAAGGTGTTCCGTCATAAAACAGGTGCCATATATATATATATATATACACACACGATGCAAATATCGTTCTCATAGCTTAAGCAGCATCCCGACTGAAGAATCACACATTATACTCCTTTTAATATTAACTCTGAACTAAGCAAAAGTACATAACCATACAGGAACCGTGTTCTTTCATTCAGTTCATTTTACTAAATAATTACGCAGAGGCACTAGGAGAAAAATTCACCCCCAAAATAAATATAAATATATATACTATAATACAGAACAGTAGGGAGGCAAACTGAAAATATGATGATGTTTTATGTTCTTGTGTATACCAAATTCAAAGAACCAGGATACTCTTCAGCAAGATTAAATAAAAGGGCAAAACACGGTTCAACAACGTCAAATGATATAGAGGCAACAGTAACATACACGAGAATAGCACTTCCAAGATGAGGAAGAATATTTTCAAGCCCCACGACCCATGGTCTGCTCAGATGGAGGAATCATAACCAATACTGGTTGTGCATTAAAGCCAGGATGAGGCAGTCTACGACGGAGCTCACGACCTTCTTGACACAGAGCACAGACATGGCAAAAGACATGAGTTGCAAAGTCACATGCTGACTCACACTGTTCACGCTGCACCTCATCTTCCAAAAAGCTTCCGCAGCACCCACATGACCTATTAAGTGCCTCGCAACTTCCCTGATTTCCAAGGACCACAAATAATTCATACAAAGAATAGATTATCTTCTGATAAACATAATAATATAAGAACGTGAATTCTGTGTTTGAGAGACAATGGCAGAGAGCGAGAGAGAATAATAAGGAGAAGGGGGGAGGGAAGGCAAAACTCACTATTATTAATCTGGAATTTCCTTATATAGGCTTTTCATCTATGAAACAAGGCAATATATAAGAAGTACTTGGGGACACCCTATAAATAATTTTAAGCATCTACAAAGTAGATGCTGAAAACACTTGAACTTAACAAAACTTCAAACATGTCGATTGACCAATCAACTCCCTACAAGATTTAGATAAACAATCCCCAAAGTCTTTCAATTAATCCAACTTGCCTCCCAATGATAGGACTATTTTCATGGTAATAGTAATGGTAATCCATCAATGACACAAACAATATTAACTTCATAAAAAAAGACTACGGATTATGATTACTCTCTTAATACATAACACAAACTGAAATGACTCAATACAGGTTCACCGCACTTGACATATCCATTGTATTAAAACTACTTGGACAAGGCTTACAACGTACTCAGTAGAAAACCTAATATGCATGTTGGATTGTGTCTAGTTGTGTTGTACTGCATGTCTGTTGCTGGTGTAAAAGATTTATTGTAATATATAAAGAGGTTTAAAGTAAACAGGTTGATCAATTCAAACAAAGCCAAGAAAAGAACATTCTTGGGGCTAGGTATGTCATATTATCAGATATAAAATATTAGGATGGGAACTGGACCAGATCATACAGAAAAAGTGCATGTACTGTAATATTTCACTATAACCATTGATATCAGCAGCCATATAGATGGATTGAAAATGGATTAGAAGATTGAACTGAAGGGAAAAAAAAAGATACGGTAGCATAGGGCATTCTAAAGGCCTTGATCTCTCCTGTCTACTCCATAGTCACTGCCTCCTTACCTGTCCTCTCTACACTTCTCTCATTTTATATTTCACTGTAGCTTACAAGTTACAACAGAATTTCTCTCCAATTTCTCCTGGTGGATGTGGTGACATGTTAGTTATTGACAGTCATGCCAATCCCTTGCTCACTCAAGGCCTCTGATCATCCACAATTCTTCCTCACACACACCCTCACAATAGGAGGTTTCATTATACATTATCACTACATAATAAGAGGCAAAGAATAAAAAAGTAACTTACCTCTAAATTGAACCTCCGACGAATTGCAGTACGGCTAGGATATGAAAACCATGGTGCAAGACAATTCCAACCAAAGCAGGAATTCCCAATTACATACAAGCCAGAATAAGGCAAGCAATGATTGGCAAATGTCCCCGGAGTAGATCCAAGTCTCTCAACATTGCTTCCGTACAGCACACAAGGAGCTACGCTCCCAATAAGACCTAGCCCACGTCATGAGTTCAAGCATAAGAAAAGTGGATAAATGTTTGAGGGATCCACATGGACAACATGTCAAATGGTGCGAGGGGTTCAAGATTCACAAGCACTTTTGCTTTATAACAATGAATTAAATAAATTTACACCAACATTGTAAAGCAGTTTTACACATACGTCCATCATATTTCACCATCTTGTCACATTATAATATTACTTCTTAAATCTTATTTATATTGTGGTAAGACGATGAAATACGATTGAACTAATGTCTAAACTATAAAATTTAGTTACACTGTCCTTGTATATAAATTAAATCCTTATAACAATAGCACTTGTTTTCTTTTCTTTTATCATTTTTCCCCAATAGAATACAATGCAATCAATGTTATTATGATTTAAACACAAAAAAAATGTTTCCTCCCGTCCTTATGGTTTAGGGTTATGGAGTCTAATTCAGTAATTCCACGCCATGAGGTTAAGCTGCACATGATAAACATACAATCCAGGTTGAACTAAACAAGCAAAACAAGTCATAGCTGATATTTTTGCAGCTGAATTCACCGAAAGATAGAGTTCTATGGATTATTATTGTCTTAGGAATCGATCTTCATACGGTCGAATGGAAGGCAAACACATGTCGGATCGACAAAGCTGAGGGGTGAGTTCTATATGAAAAATTCAACCCTAAATTTCTTCACCTAACCCCCAATTCTAAGGGACGCCAAAATTGACTCACTTTTTTTTGGCGGATCCAGAATTGACTCATAGAAGTATCAATCAATATAAACAAAATAAAACTGATTAGGCTAATTGTTTTTTATCCCCACAATGAGATTCGATTACCCAAGGAGGTTCGTCCGATTAACAAAAATGACATTCGAATTAAAAACGAAAATAAAAAAGAAGCTAGATCATAACTCATTAGGGGTGAACAAATGCAGATATTCGAAGATCAATCATATAAATCCCAAATGCTGAAAATTCCGCAAACGGAATCCGTACGAGAGGGAGGGAGGGAGGGACTTACAAACTTCAAGATCGCTGCTGCAAAACTCATCGTGTTGGCCAAGACAAGCGCAGATGCTGGAATTCCAGGGAGCACGGGGCATGGGCTGGCCCACCACGCTGCCATGCCCTAGCGGAAGCCCATCGGCGGTCCATCCACGAAGAAAATCCTGTGGTTCAGTCTTGGGTTGGTGTTGGTGGAGAAGAGGACTTGCCTCCTCGTGATTGAGTTGCTTGTCAGCCATTTTATTTAATGGATTGAAAGAAGAACACAATATGGATGGAGATTAGATGAGATCGGAAAATGTCAATAGAAAGAGAAGAGAAGAGAAGAGAAGAGATGAGATGTCGGTGGAAACTGGAAACCAATATGTTAAGTTCAATCTATTAATATCGTCTTCCTGTTTCGACCACGTCACATATATATAGCCTTTCTTATTATTCCTTCCTCCTTAAGATTAATTAAGATTCATACATGCATTCACCGTTGGACATTTTTATTTTTAGTTTTAGAAGAAACCACGCGCATCACACGCCCTCTTAACACAGAATTGACTCTCAATTTAATCTTTAAACTAACACTTTTTTTTCTTATTTAATTTTTAAAATATATGAAAATAATAAGTAGTTCTTAAAGTTTGTAAAATTCTTTAAATTAATCCCTAAAATTTTATAAGTAATTCCTTATAGGGACTAATGAGACGAATTTCACAAAACTTTAGAGACTAATTTGACGAATTTTACAAACTTTAGGGACTATTTATTATTTTCATATACTTTAGGACTAAATAGGAGATAAAGTGTTAATTCAGGGACTAAATTAGGGTTTAATCTCTTTACAAATTAATTATATTGGCCAAGCCAAACAAGGGACGCATTTCCTATTATCTCTTATATATGGATTAACTTTCACCGATTTAATTAACAAATTATTTTTTTATTATTAAATAAGTCTATGAAATTTAAAACTATTTGATATTTTATTAAATAACTTTAACTTAATAATAATATATGATATTTTTTAAACAATATAAATAAATATAACTATAACTTAAGATTATATAAATGCAAATGTTCAGGTTACCTAAAATTTAATGTGTTTGATCGTCGAGATAAATCACAATATTTAATAGTCAAATTTATAAAATTGAATGTATCGAAAAAGAGTAGAGATCTATTACATAAGTAAATTTTAAACCATAAAGTGTATAAATATATTATAAAACCATTAAGCAAACGAAGAAAGTCACTGTGGCCAAGGCACATGCGGCCTTGACCGTCCCTCCGTCCCTAATGATATTTAACAGAGATGGGTTACCCCGATAATAGAGGAAATCCACCCCAGAAAATGTAAGTGGCATAACCCCAGGGTATGACCTTAAAACGCGGAACATGACCATCCTGGCCCACTTAGGGCGATATTATATAAAGAGACTCGCATATTCATACAAATGCATATTATTATTCCTATTCTCTAGCTAAAAGCTAAGATACATACTGACTTGAGACATGCGTGAGACATTTATTATACTTACATCACCATACAATTCTTAGTTAAACGTTTTTTTTAACGCAAAGTGGAATGCAAAAGCATTACTATAGAGAAAGAAATCTCAACTATGTTGGCACCTCAGACTCTACCAATCATCTGCAGCACACCACGATATAATATTAAAAAGGCTTAAATGCACTTTTGGTCCCCCAAATTTCTCAATTTGGTGAGTTCGGTCCCCCTATTTTATTTTTTACGATTTCGGTCCCTTAACTTTCTCAATTTGGCGATTTAGGTCCTTAAGTTTTTTTAATTGCACTTTTGATTCCTTAAATATCGTGGATTATGCACTTTTAGTTCTCCACTTTCCCAAAATCTAAGATTTTTAGGGATCAAAAGTGCAAAAAATCCATGATTTTGAGGGACCAAAAGTGCAATTAAAAAATATGGGGACAAAAATCGCCAAATTGAAAATATTGGGGGACCAAAATCGCCAAAAATAAAATAGGAGGACTAAAATCACCAAATTGAGAAAGTTGAGGGACCAAAAGTGCAATTAAACCTATTAAAAAAGTGGAAAATCAAAGAATACAAAATCATGGGGGGACTACACCAAGACCCATGGGAAAGAGCGATCATCTAAAACGAAAGTAGGGGAGGCTAAATCTATTACGACTAAAGTCCTCCGAAATAAAGCTAGGTGGTAAATTCCACCAAGTGAAACAATGAGATTAAATTCCAAAAGAGGCCAGCTTGTCAGCACAAGAATTCTCTTCTCGATAGATGTGAGACACATGAAATTGCATTTGACGGGTGAGAAGCAAGCAATTAAGCCACATGTTTTTGAACTTCCAAGGAATCAAGTCCAAATTTTTAAAAGCTTGAACCACCAACAAGAAGTCACATTCCAGCCAAAGCCTATGCCAATTATGCCTATGAGCAAGCTCAATAGCCATGATAGTAGCCATAAGCTCCACATGGAAGGATGTGCAAACACCCAGAAAATCTGCAAAACAACTGAGAATGGCACCACTAGAGTCCCTAAAGATGGCACCACAAGCAAAGAGATTGGGGTTACCTCTAGAGGCCCCATCAGTGTTGCACTTTACCCAAGCGCAAGAGGGCTTGATCCAATCCACCTGAATAATGACAGGAGCCTTAGGAGGGTGGCAGGGGATGGAGAAAGACTTTAAGATGGAGAACTCATCAATAGAAGAGGAGGAGCACCCTTTAAAAAATCTTCCAGAAAGGGATACCGGAGCTATAACCAAATGGATAGCTCTGTAGTGAGTGAGGCACATGTCATGAAAATTAATTTGGTTTCGAAAGTACCAAATAACCTAAACAGTGTGAACAATAGCCGAGAGCACAATATCCTTAAGATGAGAGCTCCAATGAAGATCCAGGATGGCCATGACTACGAAAATATTGGAATGATCAATAGGCTTCTGTAAAAGAGAGGCCAACCAATTCCAAAGCATAGTGGAAAAAGAGCACTAAAAAAAGAGATGTTGAGTGGTTTTCGCAGCTGACCGGCATAGGCTACGCATAGACACTACAGTGCACCCGCGGGATTGCAATTGATCATCAGAGGGGATTTTGTTATGAATAAGCCGCCAAAGCTAAAAAGACTTAGAAGGAGGGATCGAGGAACTCCAAATAAGCTTACCCCAGTGTACCTGTGGGCAGGAAGTGTGGAGATGCAAATAAGAGTCTTTAAAGATAAGGTTTCCACTATCATTATGCTTCCAAACCAACTGATCAGAGCACAGGGTCTTGGCTAAAATTAGCTGCTGCATAGCCAAAGATATGTGAGGGAATCTTGCAGTAAAAGAATCCGGAATTACCCAAGAATTATTAACAATGAAATCCGAAATGCGAGCTTTAAGGTTCTTGCTAATAGAAAGAGGAATGTTTAAATGATCAGCAATAGAGTAGCCAAGCCAATTATCCGCCCAGAGCTGAATATTAATGCCATCCCCAATGCACCAAATGCTACCATCCATAGCTCTCTGAAGAAAAGGACGCACCCCGGGCCAAACAGAAGATTGGGCATAATAAGTAACAGGCTTATTATTTCGAATGAACCTTGCTTTAACAGGGTCGCCCAATGATGAGAAGAAGCAATGAGCTCCCAACTGAGCTTAAGCATAGCAACCTGATTAATAGCCTTAAGAGATCTGATCCCAAGACCACCCTCTTCCACCAGAGAACACACCTTATGCCAAGCAACGGTAACTAGCTTCTTGTTATAAATATCGCCAGACCAAATAAAATTCCGAATCCAGGAATCCAAGGAATTTAGCAAAGCCGAGGGCCAAGAATAAACATGGAAGCTATAAACAAGCATACCATGGATGATAGACTTCACCAATTGTACATGCCATATAATAGACAACATTGCGCCCTTCCAGGAAGCAAGCTTAGTTTTAATTTTGTCCGCAATTAGTTGCAAATGGACAGTTTAGGTTTTCCCTGGAAGAGAGGCATGTAACACCCCGCCGAGACAGGGCGTCACTTTATCCTCACCTCAGCAACCACACATTTTCAATTCAACATCAGAGTACGCAACAAGACACACTGGCCATAATGCCACATTGCTTCTCAGGCTCTAAGTACTTGATTTTCTTGTCCATCTGTTATTTATTACCATATAATAGAAATACACAAGAAAAATACTTGGGTAAGATATCCATTAACCTCCATCAAATAGGAAAACAACATAGTGAAGTATCTGTTATCATACACAATATATCATTATAATCATCAACATACCTGTCGTCACTGATACTTAAAGCTCTTAAGATCGTGATTACAACCAAACCATTCACAGATACGTTACAATAACAAACCCGACCACACGGTCACAAATCACATCGTACTTTGATACCACAGTCTGACACAAGTCATCGGTCTTTCAGTCTCAATTACCAGCCCTACAGACCCAGAGATTTCAGGTCCATTACTGACCCTACTGACCCAATCCATTGCTAAATATTATGGGCCATTAACGCCCTACTCCCTAGACTGATCACCAGCCTCAGGGCACTGAGTACGATAAGTTGGTTTGTCCTGGGAACACATCTTGTTATGCTACCCTCTCCGATCATTGGTTACGGCATCCCATACTACCATATCTAATTACTGGAGTAAGGCACCGTCCCATGTACTAGGATGGCATCCCTCATACCGGGAATGGCCAAGACTGTCCACCTGTCAGACATGGAGTCCTAGAGCTCGGTCATACCATCGATCATATCCATCTCAGGTACACATACTCCATACTACTCCGTACTATCGATCATACACATCTCAGGTACACCAACCTCGGGTACACTGACCCGGCTGTCACCACTATCACAAGGTATTGATGGTAGTACTTGCTACTACCATCTAGGGATTCGCAAACCTCTAACTAGAGGGCGTCACTCTTAACTTTAAAATCATGCATCAGACTCATAAGTATCATATGCAACCAGCATATAGATATCAGATATAAATCAAAGCATCATCAATCATAGTTCATTATCAATCATAGTTTACTATACTTAACACCATATAAATTACTTCTAGCGTCGCATAAGCGACTGTCTACTAATCCCACAGATTATTCAAATAAATACAACCTATGTTGGTTGATAGGTCTACAGTGACTATCCTTAGCCACTGCACACTGCAACCCCTCTCTTGAGGTGTTGCTACTACCAACCCCTAGTAGGGCTAAGGAACCCTACACATGCTAGCTAATCTACTACCTATTTTCCATAGAGATTAAGGTATCTTTCCCCTTACCTGGCTTAGAAGACTGATGCCGCTCGCATCCCCGCGTCCCTGTCGCGCCTCCCAAGCTCCTCCACGCCCTCCCAAAGGACCCTTTGGAGGAAGTGAGGAGAATGGAGGGTGAAGGGTAGTATTTATAGCCATTTTAGGTCCATCGCGTCGCGACCAAATTACACATAAACCCTGTCGCGTCGCGAGCTGGGACACGTGTCAGGCAGCTAACGGTTAAGAACATCGACTTTCGACCGACATGTCCATCGCGTCGCGATGGACTTCTTCGTTATTTCCGTCGCGTCGCGACCATCAGATGATTCCTAATTCTTCCAGAATTTGATACCATCGCGTCGCGATGGATTATGTACATTTCTGGTTGGGTCGCGACAGTGTCAGTGCAGAAATGTCTGTCTCTTCCTTTCTAGACATTTCTAAGTGTTTCTATGCCTTTATTTAAGCCCATTTTATCCTTAATCGAAGTTTTTAACTCCTGTTAATTGCTGATCTAATTATCCTTCTAATATTATTGAAAAATCAGGATGTCACAAGGCACGCCCAGGTAAGTGAAAGGAAGGCTCCTGCAGAAAAACCCAGAAAATTACTAATCTCCGCAATCCTGACAGAAGACATAGACCCTATAAAAAATTTGCATTTTGCTAGACTAAGGTACTGTCCAAAAGCCGCCCCATACTTTTGAAAAAGAGACATAAGAACAGCTAGATTATTTTTTGTTCCCTTGCAAAAGACCATGATGTCATCAGCGTAGAGAACCTAAGTAGGTGGCGAGCAAGCTCTAGGTCCAGACATGGGCTGAAGCTTACCAGAACTGGCCAATAAGGAAAGACATCTGCTTAAAGCATCCTCAACAATACAGAAAAGAAGGGGGAAATGGGGTCCCCTTGGCGCACTCCTCTTTTGCAAGCAAAGTAACCAGTAGGATGGCCATTTACTGAGATAGAGAGCTTTGCAGATTCAAGAATAGTTTGGGCCCAGTTACAGAAGGTGGGATGAAAACCAAAAGTGCAAAGAACATTGAGCAAGAAAGACCAATCCAAGGTGTCAAAAGCCTTCTTAATATCAAATTTTAAGGCAATATTGCCCCTATAAGTTTTATAATCCAGCATGTTGATAGCCTCAGAAGCAGTACAGATGCAATCATAAATATGCCTCCCCTGAATAAAACCCCTTTGTTGCTTAGAAATAATCTTGGGGGCAATCAAAGCTAAACTGTCCGCCAACACCTTAGTGATGATCTTAAACTAGAAGTTAGCTAAAGCAATAGGGCAATAATCCTCTATTCTGTCTGCACCAAGAAACTTAGGAATTAAAGCAACTAAGTTTGAATTGAGATTTGGAAGCAACCAACCTTGAGAGAAGAACTGAGTAATTGCATGGAAAACATCAAGATGGACAATATCCTAAAATGTTTGAAAGAAACAACCCCCAAATCCATCAGGACCAGGAGCCCCAGAACCATTCATAGCAAAGACAACAGCTTTAACCTCGTCCAAAGAGGGAAGAGATGTGAGAGCATTATTATCTGCCACAGAAACAAGAGTGGGGATAATTTCGTTAAGAAAATCAGAGTCTAAACAATTATTTTCAGAAGCATAGAGGTTTTCATAATAAGACAGAACGTGTTGCTCAATATCAGCTTGGGAGTCAATCACAATATCACCATGTTTCAAAAATGACATCTGTCGAGAAGCATGCCTGATCTTTGCCAACTTATGAAAGTAGGAGGTATTTCTATCCCCATCCGTGAACCACTTGACCCTCGCTTTCTCTCTCCAGAAAGTCTCCTAATAGGCTAAGGCTTGCTGTAGGGATTTTTGAGGAGTTAACTCTTGATCATGAAGCGCATCAGAGAAACCCAACTCAGTAATCTGCTACTGAATAAGGTCCAAATCAGATTAGGCTGAGTCAACTATCCTATGGACATCACCAAACACAGTCTTGTTCTAAACTTTGAAAGCTGCCTTCAAAAGTTTCAGCTTCCGGGAAAAAACAAACATAGGGCAACCAACCACCTCCATGTTCCAGGTTTCAAGATCCAATCTTCTACAATCAGGATGCTGAGACCACATGCTAAGAAATTTAAAAGTAGAAGGATGAGTAGGAATAGCTCTAGACATAGAGAGTAGCAAAGGGAACTGATCTGATTGACTTTTGGTAAGGGTGAAACACGAAGTGGATGACCAAAAAGAAAACCAATCCTCATTGTATAAAGCCCTATCCAAACGGCTCAGTATAAGCATCACCACACCTACCATTAGACCAAGTAAATTCCTCCCCTCTTGTGGGAAGATGAGTGAGCATGCATGTGCCAGACCAAAGTCTGAATTCATCATAGGAAGCCATAGAGGGAGTACCACCACTGCTTTGCTCATGAGAACCAAGGATGACATTGAAGTCACCTACTAAAAGCCAAGGACCAGGATTAATTTGAATGAGACTAGCCAGCTCAGCCCGAAGGTCCCTCCTGGATAAATAATTATAAGAAGCATAAATAGTTATGATATAAATCAACTGAGTATCCCAAGTAAGAGATAAAGTAACTTGTTGTCTAGATCTAGCAATAACCATAGGGTCTAGATAATATGCACAGAGACCCCATAGATTAGGAAGTTGGGGATCTCTATCATTAACCACAAACAGTTTAAGGTGCAAACCACGCCAATAAGAAGAAGGAATATGATTCATAGGTATCTAGGGTTCAGAAAGAAAAACAAATTCTGATAATTAGAGCAAAATTTTTTAAGAACCAATCTAGTGTCAGCGTTGGCAAACCCCCTAGAATTCCAATAAATAATCCGCATTTCAAAAGGATACAAAAGTAGAGTCAACCCGTGTATGGGTGTAATAGTAATCCGCTTTCTGCGCAACCTTAACTTTTCATTTTTGGCGCAACTTCTTCTTCTGCGACTTAGACATGACAAGTTGAAAGTTGCCCTCATCATGCTCATCATTGACGGCTTCTTTACAAGTATCATCAATATCATCATCATCATCCTCACTCCATTATCATCCCACAATTTTCAAATCTTGAGCAATCACTTGGTTAACCACGTGAGGGTTAGATGCAATTGGAGTAGGTGTATTTGGGTTCAGCTCACTAGTGGACTTGGATTCCAATGTATGGGGTGAGCAAGCTCCTGAGCAAGCAACAGAGCAGTCTACCTGCACTATTCCCTGCTGATTCATGGACGAGGAGATCACAGCTAGGGACAAGGAAGGTAAAACATGAGTAATAGAGTTAACACTCAAATTTTGGGTGCCCACACTTTCCAAATTAATGGGAGCTACAGAGGGATGCGACCCACAAACTGAATTCACAGGTTGACCGCCCTCAATATTCACTTCCGCCTCTTCTTCTTCATGAATAAATCCTAATAACGGATTGAAGTGTAAATTGAGGTCATTCTCTGTAAAGGGAACATTGTTATTCCCACAAAAGCATCTTTGTTGTGCACATCAGTTACGCGAAGCACAGTAACATTGCCTTACTTAGAGGTGCCTGCTCCATTATCAGCGGCCAGAACTGCATCACAGGCAGTAGCATTATCCTTATTAGCAGCGCCATCCTCCAAAACAACATTCTTTCCTTTGTTAACCACATGGTCTACTGCATGAGCTTTTTTGGGGGGACTTAGGAACTTCATGATTGGTTGCCATCTCCTTGGGCTTAGGGACATATTTCAAAGATTGTTTCTTATGAGGAATACCATCCCTCTGCTTCAAGAATTCCTTCCCTGCGTTGGTTGCGCCCGAGAACTAATTTTTCCTGCAAATTACAAGATTGTTCCGGATAGCTTGACAACGATCACAAAATTGAGGAAAGTGCTCATATTCAATTCCCACATAAAATTCATACCCCTCCCTCTCTACAAGAATGTGTTCCTGTAACTGAGAAGTGAGGTCAATATTAATCAAGAGCCGCACAAAGTGACCAAAAGAGTGCTTCATCGTTGCATCATCAAGTGCGATCAGGGTTCCAATAGCGCCACCTATCTCGAAGAGGATGTGCGGTCTCCAGTACTCTCGTGCTAAACCAAGAAGGCGAACCTAGCATTAGGCGTGAGTTTAGCGGAGAGCATGAGGATTAAAGTCTGGTGTCCATGCTGTGATGCGCAAGACACTAGGGTTAAGGTTGACGGATCCTATTGTTCGAATGCTGCGTTGATCTTCCAGAGATGAGAAATTGAATTCGTAGAAACCTCTTCCAAGAGAAACAACCTACCATGGGCCAATCGGTTTCCAGAGTTTAGCTAGCTTGGATCACAAGTCATTCATCTTCAATGGCGGGTCTCCCTTAGAAATGACCGGTTTCTAGAGTTTAGCTAGCTTGGATCGCAAGTCATTCATCTTCAATGGTGGGTCTCCCTTGGAAAGGATGAGGCGGCCATGGAGCAGGTTCTTGCAATCTGCAACTCCAGCGAGATATTCATCTTTAGAGATTTTGACTACTAAAGAATCACCTTTGATGCATGGCTTGGGCAGCTGCACCAAAGGGATATCAAAGGAGTTTAGGAGGGCACGCGCAAAAGTTTTCTTCTGAAGAGAAGCACCTGGTGACGCGGGGGAGGTTGGGGGATGAAAGGAGTGTAGGATGAAGGGATGGCGCAAGAGGGGCGAGGAAGCCCCACGGGCAAACCGGCTTAGCAGCCATGAAAGCCAACAAACCCTAGTAGAGACATACGACGACTAGGTCAAACGCTTCAATAGACAAGTTATTTCTTAGTTAAACGTGTACAAAGACTCTTTGTTTAAATAACTTTTCGTCCCGTAATCTATACCTTCAATTTTAGTCTCTAAAAAAATCTTCTTGTTTTTAGTCTCTAAAATACGTGAAAAGTTTTTTTTAGTTCTCGTTATTTTGGTTTTGGTCTCTAAAATATTGGTCCAAGTTGGAATTAGTCACTATAATATAAGAACTATATTGGTTTTAATTTCTGAAATGGAAACTATATAGGAACTAATTATAACATAAAAAGGCCAATATTTCAGTGATTAAAATAAAAACAATGAGTATTAAAAACAACAAGGATTATACAACGAGGATTAAAAACAACTTTTCATATATTTCACGGACTAGTAAGAATTTTTTATAGAGACTACAAATAAAAAACAAATAATTAAATCCTTGTGAGAAGAGCACGATTATACCGGAATCCAATTACTCCATTAAGTTCTCTAGGGAAAAGGGGAAAAAATTACATTTATACATGAGCACAAGGAATCCTAGTACACTAGTAAAGCTTTTCATCCATGGACTTTCTTGACCTGCAATACAGAAGCATTAACAATAAAACATTTTATATATTAAAAGAGAAAAGAAAAGTGAAACTTAAACTACTTTCCCTCCAGACTTAATTATAAGCAAACAAAGTTTATATATTTGGTCCAAATTTGGACCAAATACTTACACTTTTTTATTTATAATTGAGTCCGGAGGGAATACGTTGTATTGTACTTACGATATTAAAGCAAAACGTATTATATGATTGTTATTGTTTTTTGCAAATAATTAGAACACAGTCGTGGTCCTTATGGAGATGTTCAAATTAAACGGGTCAAATCCTTAAGCAGCTGAAACTACACGTACTTTATTGACTATCCAAATTAACATAGATCGCTCTAGCTTTCTTTCAATTCTTGATATTAGTGGCAAAGGTTGGAGTTCTCAGGTGCATGATGTTGTGATAGCAGCTATTATTAATGTTTTGTAGGCTGTTTGGTTTTGTAGAAACAAGGCTTGACTTGATAATAAAAAACTCTAGTGCAAAATGCTATCAATCTTATCATCTCTAATGTTTCTCTACTTGGAAATACTAGCAAAGGCTATATGTCATCTTCCATCCAAGAATTTATGATTTTAAAAGCCTTCTCCATAGATGGTCATCACTCTGGTCGTGCGCCTTGTATCAAACAGGTTAATTGGTACCCTCCTGGTTGCTATATGATTAAATGTAATACTAATGGTGCTGCCAAAGGGAATCCATGTCCATCTGCTTGTGCTGGTATATTCAAGGACAAGAGTGTTGCTACTCTTAATTGCTTTTGTTAGGAAGAAACCAATCAAACTCCAAGAAAACCGAATGCCAAACCAAAACAAAAGAAATCAAGGGAGAAGAAGATAACACAAAAGGAATTAACGTGGTTCACTAACAGTGTGTTAGCTACATCCACGGGCAGAGAAAGAACTGAAAATCTACTATGAACCTTGAGTGTTACAAGATGTTGCCAAGCAACTATGATCTCTCTCTCTCTCACAGAATCAGATTTGGTTTTGCACTCTCAGAATTGAATGATTTGATCTGATTACAAAGCCTAAAACAAGCTCCACTTATATAAGTGTTACTTGTACAGAGAATGAGAGAAATAACCAATTCTGTTATTTACAACAAACAACATAATAGAATCTAAACTAACTTAACAGTTCAAGGCTAAACAAATATTGGTGATGTATCTGGTGTCATGGCACTAAGAGGCAAAGCAGCACCATTCCAAAACAGCAAGGACTTAGGCTATAAGCTACAAATCTCCACCTTGGACTAATCCTTCAAAGATATCCAGATTCAGTTCTTTCCTTCTACTGCTATTTCACCACTGTTATTTCCAAGTGGACACATTAAGAAAGTCTAGGCAATGCATAAACTTGCTTTTCGGGACAGGCTTGGTAAACATGTCAGCAAGGTTGTTTTTAGTGTCAATTTTCTGCACCTTGACTCGATTCTCAGTTCTGATAAAATGATACCTCACATCTATATGTTTAGTCCTTTCATGGTGGACTTGATCTTTGGCTAAACATATAGCACTAAGGCTATCACAAAAAATGACAACTTTGTCTTGAGGAAAACCAAGGTCCGTGATGAGACCTTTGAGCCAAATTCCCTCCTTTGCTGCCTCAGTTAAAGCCATGTACTCTGCCTCAGTTGTTGACAAAGCTACTGTAGGTTGAAGTGTGGCTTTCCAACTGACTAAGCAGCCACCAATAGTGAAGGCATACCCAGATAGAGACCTTCTAGCATCAAGGTCTGCAAAGATAATCGTAATCAAGAAACCAAAGAAGTGAACAAGACATTTCTCTTCCATAAATGAGGCCAACATCAATGGTGCCTTTGAGGTACCTGAAAACCCTCTTCACAGCCTGCCAATGATCCTTCCCTGGACTTGTCATATACCCGCTGACAACACTCACAGCTTGAGCCAAATCTGGCCTAGAACAAACCATTACATAAATGAGGCTCCCCACAACACTAGCATAAGGAACCTTGGCCATATGTTCCTTCTCAGATTCAGATTGCTGAGTAGAGACTTCAGATATTCGGATGCTAGAAACCAGTGGTGTGCTTACTGGTTTTGCAGTATTCATGCCAAATCTGTTTAGGATTTTCTGAATATAACTTCTTTGGCATAGGAACAATTTCTTCTTGCTTCTGTCTCTGTAGATTTCCATCCCTAAGATCTTCTTGGCAGCCCCTAGGTCTTTCATATCAAACTCAAAACTTAAAGTTGATTTGAAATTCTGAATTTCTTTCATACTTAGAGATGCTATCAACATGTCATCTACATAGAGAAGTAGATAAATGTAGATATCATGCTCCACCTTACTCATGTAAACACATGAGTCATATAAGCTCCTCTTAAAGCCATGTTTGATCATGAATTGATCAAATCTCTTGTACCACTGTCTAGGAGATTGTTTTAACCCATAGAGAGATCTCTTCAACTTGCACACTGCTTCCTTCTTGTCTTGATCTTCAACACCTTCTAGTTGTTTCGTGAATATCTCCTCTTCCAATTCACCATGGAGAAAAGCAATCTTCACATCAAGTTGCTTAAGTTCTATGTCAAGATTTGTCACAAGAGCAAGAAGGACCCGAATAGAGGTGTGTCTAACTACAGGAGAGAAGATCTCATCGTAGTCCACACCCTCCTTTTGGCTAAATCTGTTTGCCACTAGCCGTGCCTTAAATTTGATGTCATCCTTCACAGAAATCCCAGGTTTCTTCTTATATATCCACTTGCAACCAACCATTTTCCTTCCCTTAGGTAGAGTAACCAGTTGCTAAGTCTCATTCTTCTGCAAAGATTCCATTTCTTTATTCATTGCAGTGATCCAATTGCTTGCATCTAGACAGAAAATAGCTTCAAAATAACTAGATGGTTCAGCAGAATCAATGTCTTCAACAGCTTGAAGAGCATAGGAATTCATATCCTCAAAGCCATATCTAACAAGGGGATTGATAGTTCTCTGAGATCTCCTGGTTTCAGGCTCATATTGACTTAAAGGAATGGATTCAATTTCAGTTTCTGTATTCTGGTCTTGAGTAGTAACAGGTGATTCAGTTTCAGCTAGTGTTAGATCTGGTGCTGTCACAGCACCTGGTGTTGGAGCACTAGTTTCAGCACCTTGTTCAGTGGAGACAGAATTAGTGTGCAGTAGAGAGGCTTCATCAAAAGTGACATCTCTACTCAGAATGACTTTCCTTTCATGTGGTGACCAAATTCTGAATCCATTCACACCATCACCATATCCTACAAAAACATCTTTCCTAACTCTAGGCTCTAACTTGCCCTCATTCACATGGTAGTATGCAGGGCAACCAAAGACCTTGAGCTTGGAGGAATCTGCAAGTTTAGATTTCCAAACCTCAAAGGGTGTTTTGTAGTCAAGAGCAGAATTAGGTGATCTGTTGATGAGGTAGTAGGATGTGCTCACAGCTTCTGCCCAAAAAGACTTGCCAAGTGCAGCATTAGAAAGCATGCACCTAGCCTTATCTAGTAAGGATCTATTCATCCTTTCAGCTATGTCATTCTGCTAAGGAGTTTTCCTAACCGTGTATTGCCTAGTAATCCCTTCATCAATGCAGAATTGTTTGAATTCTTCTGAGGAAAACTCCAAACCATTATCTGTTTTGAGCCTCTTAACCTTCCTTCCAACCTGATTTTCAATCAAAATCTTCCAATGTTTGAATTGATTGAAAACTTCTGATTTGTGCTTCATCATGAGAACCCATGTCATTCTTGAGTAATCATCTATAAAGACAGGAAGTACCTTGCTCGACCCAAAGATGGGACCTTAGAGGGCCCCCAACAATCAGAATAGATGTAATCAAGAGTGGCTTTGGTGGTGTGTTCTGCCCTGGTGAATTTCAGCCTGTGTTCCTTGCCATATACACAATGTTCATAGAATTTTAGAGATTCAAGCTTCTGTCCTCCAATTAGCCCCTGCTTGTTCAGAATCTTCATTCCCTTTTCACCCATGTGACCCAACCTCATGTGCTATAGACTATTCTGATCTGCAGAATTACCCTCTGAAGTGCACACTACTGAAGCAATACCTATGACAGTGGAGCCTTGCAGTATATACAGACTTCTGTGTTTTGTTCCCTGCATAACTTCAAGTTTTTCATTTTTCTTGATCTTCATAACTCCATCTTCAACAGAACAAGTGTAACCTTTGGAATCCAGGCACCTACAGAGATGAGGTTCCTTTTGAGTTGAGGGACATGCCTAACATTGGTCAAGACTCTAACCACACCATCATGTATTTTGATGTGGATGCAGCCTGTACCAACAGTTTTGCAGGGCTCATTATTTCCCATGAGAACATTACCAACAACCCTTTCTTCATATGTCACAAACCAGTCCCTATTGGGACTCATATGACGAGAGCAACCCGAATCCAAGACCCACTGATCAGGATCTTGATGTAAGTCTGCCACTGTAAGAGCACAGTCAGAATCTGAAGAACAATATCCCTAAACCGTGGCTGCTATTGACTCATTTTTCTTCTTCTTGGGACAATCTTTCTTCCAATGACCCGGTTCCTTGCAGTAATTGCATATGTCCTTTGGATTCATACTGTTGTTTCCCTTTTTCTTCCCTTTACCCTTGCCCTTAGGCTTGTTTGCAGGCTTGGGAGTACTTGAGACAAATAAACCAGATGCAGGTGTTTCATCAAGGGGAGCAACAACCTTAATTCTCAGTTCTCTAGAGAATAGGCTAGCCTTGACTTCTTCCAAAGTGATACTTTCTTTACCAACAGTAATGGAATTAACAAAATTCTCATATGATGGAGGCAAAGAAATTAATAAAATCATGGCAATGTCTTCATCATCCATAATAACATCACTATCACGCAATTCAAGCATAATAGAATTTGAATCATCAAGATGTGATTTAAGTTTGATACATTCTTTCATTTGAAGACCATACAACCTCTTCTTGAGCATCAGCTTGTGGCTTAGAGACTTGATCATGTACAATTTTTCTAATTTCAGCCAGAGAGCAGCAGCAGTATCTTATTGAGAGACTTCATACAAAACATCATCAGCCAAGGAGAGAAGAATGAGAGAATGTGCCTTCTCTTCTTGTTGATCAGCCAAATCCTTGGCACCCTTTCCTTTAGTGCCCGATAATGGAGCCCATGCTCCTTGTTCCTTGAGTAATGTCCACATCTTGATACGCCATAGGTTGAAACTGTTTCTTCCCGTGAACTTCTCTATCTTGATCGAATTGGTCATCTTTCTAGAACAGAATGCATAACAGAATTGCAGTAAAACACAGATTGGGAATTCCACAGATTTACTGCAATGGAGAATCAAGAAAGAACAGGGATCCAATATATGAGATCAGAAGTGGATCAATGATAATCCACAAAACGAAATAGAACCGAGGTGATCAGAACCTAAGCTCTATGATACCAGTTTGTTAGGAAGAAACCAATCAAACTCCAAGAAAACCGAATGCCAAACCAAAACAAAAGAGATCAAGGGAGAAGAAGATAACACAAAAGTAATTAATGTGGTTCCCTAACAGTGTGTTAGCTACATCCACGGGTAGAGGAAGAACTGGAAATCCACTATGAACCTTGAGTGTTACAAGATGTTGCCAAGCAACTATGATCTCTCTCTCTCTCTCACAAAATACAAATTCAGTTCTGCACTCTCAGAATTGAATGATTTGATTTGATTACAAAGCCTAAAACAAGCTCCACTTATATAAGTGTTACTTGTACAGAGAATGAGAAAAATAACTAACTCTGTTATTTACAACAAACAATATAACAGAATCTAAACTAACTTAACAGTTCAAGGCTAAACAAATATTAGTGTTGTATCTGGTGCCGTGGCACCAAGAGGCAAAGCAGCATCATTCCAAAACAGCAAGGAGGCCATAAGCTACAGTTTTGTTGTTAACATTGGTATAAAAAATGCTTTTTCAGCTGAGCTTATGTTAGCTATTGAGATTGCTTTTGCAGGGTGTTGGCATAATCTTTGGCTAATGTGATTTCCAGCTGGTGATTTCGCTTTTAAAAATCATAGCCTGGTTCCTTGAAGCTTAGGAATAGATGGGAGAACTGTGTTGATTTAACCAAACAAATGTGTTTTGTTCTTCTCATATTTTTAGATAAGACAATACTTGTACCGATAAGTTAACTAATTTTGGCACTACCATTTCTGGTTTTGTTTGGTTGGATCTTATTCCTCAGTTTATCTATGAGGAGTTCTTTAAGAACCAATATGGTTTACCTTGCTTTAGATTTAGGTAGATCCTAATTTTTGGGTCACGTTCATGCCCCCCAACACGTTTTTCTTGTGTTATTTTTCATTTTTTAATAAAATTATGACGTGCTACAAATGATTGGTAGTGGTTATGGTGCTAACATAGTTGAGATCACTTCTCACTGTAGTGATGTTTTTACAAGTCATTATGATTAAAAAAAAATTTGTGTTATGGCTTTCAAGGGCGTGAAGCCATTAACAACTGAGGAAACAATGGTATATTTTGAAATAATCTTTTAGAGGTTGTAGATCATCTAATCCAGGACTAGAATGATCTTCCCCTTTTATTCCCTTCCCTATCCCCAATCAAAGTTATAATATGTCAGATTTTTTAGAATTATGCTAACAATAAGACATTGATTAATAAATTAAGAAGCAAAAACTATTTAGTAACACAACATTAAAAAAATACATATTTAATAAATATGTATTATTTACACAAATAATATTTTATTTTTTAAAAAAGTGTTATGTATTTAATAAACAGTGATTTCAATTCATAAATTACCTACTTTCTACAAACATTACCTTGATCTGAGTGGAATTGGGCTCGGATCACTTAACTGAAGTCTTGGGTTGGAGACTTTTTTCTGGTCGACTTGGGTTCCAAACTTGTGAATGAAAAAAATGTAATTGGGAGGAGAGATCTCACTAAAAATGGTGAATCAAATTTCCAAGTAGAGATTCGTCATCAGCAAAACCGGTAAATAATTCGCATCTATTACATGCTAACCCAAAAAAACTCACAAACTTTCTAACATCGGTTTTGGCTAGTTCCATGCCACATTAATTGTTGCCAAAACTTCTTTTATTTTTATTTTTGAATGGTTAGTATTTTTCTCCTCGTTAGTGTTTGTAGGCAGAGCAGGGTTCGAACCCCTGACTCTTAATTAGTCTCCTCTATAAATGTCCACAACCCACCACTGGTTGCCCCTTTGGACTTGTTGCCTAAACTTCTACTCCAGCTGTTATATATACTAGCTATGAATCAATAATTAAAGCTAATAATTACATCTAACCATGCACTAAGTATCAAAGTAAAATTGCATATCACATTTTCTAATACTATATATGCCCTTGCCCTTTTATTTATAATAAAATCCTAGATCATGATGAATAAGAAGCTCAGTGGTTTTCAACATAGAAAGCAATTAATTTACTTGCCTTTTGTTCCATGATAGCATTACTACCCGTTAAGCCCATAGCTTTGGCTGCAGCTGCAAAGCTTTTGCGATGAGCAGCTGATTGAGGCTTACCATGGGAATGATCAGGTGGAGGCACCGACGAGTGGGTCTCAGGACCTCTATAATCAATCTCATAAATCTCTGAATCCAGTGCTTCCGTTCGCGGCCCCCCTGCAACAATATAACACCAAGAAACAGTTTAGCTCTATATATGTGTTAATATTTGTATAAAATACAGTGTAAACACACGTAGTCACATACTATAACTATATAGGGGTGGTGGAAAGAAAGTTTGCAAAATTAGGTGCAAACCTCTTGATAAATACGGGAGAGTGAGGATGAGAAAGAGAAAGAGAAAGAAGCAGGATCTACGCTCCATATATGACATGCACAAATTTCTTAAGTTTTTTTTTGTTAAAAAACTATTAGAAAATAAGCAGAAAGACTGGGTGATTTATAGGGTGAAAAAAAATAAAGGGGAAGGGTTTTAAGGAGTGGGGAGTGTGCAAGTTAACGGAAGAAACATGGCCAAGCCACAACCAAGAGGCAAGAGGTCGTTGAATGTAATTTTCCTTGCTTTTCTCTTTCTTTTTTGTTCTCTTTTTGGCAATATTGAAACCGTCACTATCGACACAGCAATAAGTTGCGAGGCATCGACGTGGATGTGTTGGTTTGGGACATTAATGCTTCCATAACATATGCCCATGTATATCTCAATTTTAACTTTTTAGTTGGGTCGTTTGTTTCAAGTTACGTGATTTTAGGAATAATTTTCCTAGGAATAAAATAATGAGAATTTTATTCTCAAGTATTCGCAAAAAATTGTGTTTGATAAATATTTATTCCCAAAAATTATTGTAAGGGTGAGTATATAGGTTGTTACACATAGAGTTTATTCTCACCTCCATGGGAATCTTTTTTCCTACCCCTTCCCCATGAGAATAAATTATTGGAATGTGAAAGTTATTTCTTTTCCATGAACTTTTTATACTCAGAAATAAAATTTTGAAAAGTAACAAACATAGTAGGAATACAAATTCTCTACCCATGTATTTCAAGGAATGTTTTAAGATGACTTGAAACAAACACACTCTTAGTCTAGAGACTAGAACAATCTTGGAGAATTCAAAAATGACGAATAAAACATGAACTTTGGGCGTTTTAAATTTAGCTTATTTTATTTTTATTTGGAACTCATCGTAATTATGGCATTTGGCTCTCCAGTGGGCCCACTAGAGTATCGTCGTAACTTCTGCTCTTTGGATCGGTTATTGGGACTAATCCCTGACTTGGTCGCATGGATGCACGAGAATTAACCCGCTGGATTTTGCGACCTCCCAACCAAGACGCTTCTTAGGAATCAAACCCGGTAGCTTGTTCCATTTTGTTCCTTGAAATATCTAGGATCCATTTGATTTACAAAAAAGTGTGAGATTGGACAGTACAAAAACAATTGTTTCATGTTTGATTTAAAAAGTGTTTAGATGACAAAACAAAAAAGGGAATGAGAGACCGAACAAAAACCCAAATCTTCTACCTAGCAAAACTGGGGACAAAAAGATGACCCACAAACAAATTACCTAAAGACAAAAATGCCCATCCTTATTTAATAACCTCTCTCCCTCTCCCTCTCTCTCTTTCTCTCTCTATACGTGTGTGTGTATATGTGTGTGATACATGTGAGTATTAACTTAGATTATATACTGTTACATGTTACACGACAAGAATATTGTTGATTACCGACGGCCACGTGACAGATAGAAGTTTTAAGTTATCGATGACCAAGTCATTAGTAATAAGCTAGACGCGAAGCAGCCTTTTTATTGGGTTATAGACGGCTTAGCCATCGGTAATTACCAACGACTTGAAGTGTCTGTAAGTTGCAAGATGTTTATCGACGGTTTAGTTGTCGGTATTCAAAAACGATAATTACAGACAGTTTAGCCGTCGGTAACTCCAAAAAAGGACCCTTAGAGAAAACATGTTACCAATGGCTAAGGCGTCGATAAATTATACGTTACAGATGGCTTAGGATTGGTAACTTTTATGGCTAACTAAAAATTGACCCTCTTTCGTTCTCTCTATCTTATTTACCTCTTTTCAGGCTTCTCTCTCACAACTCCGGCGTCACCCATTTCCCTCACCTCCCTTCATTTTTTCGGCCATCCTCGTCCCCTCTTGAGAACAATTCTCCCCCTTCTGCTCCAAGCTCCTCATTCCTCCTCCACTGACGAACCACTCGCGAACGAATCTCCTACCAAGTGTTGTCACCATCGCGTTCTACTTCTTCTGGTGAGGTGAGCTCTCTATTTCCTTTTTTCGTTCTGTGAGTGTGGCGAGTTACCCCTTATTTACCTATTATCACTGAAAATGTAGCACTGTCGGCACCGCCGGAGATCGTCGTTGCTACCAGTGAGCTACCATTGGGGTTTGATACCATTGTGAGCAAATCTTATAAAGTGATCTCCGCAACCCCGGACCCACTCTTGGTTTAGATTGCATAAGTTGATTGCATTCCATTGATTATTAATGGTCCCCAGTGGGGTTTTAACGTCCAATTATGGGCATATCACCTGTGTTACTTCATATTTTGGACAATCGTTTGTGCTGTAAGCTTCTATTTCTCTTTCCCTCCTTGAGCCTTCAACTTCGTTGAGGCTAAGAGTGACTTGCTCAAAGAGGAGGTGTTGATGATTTGTTTATCTGTCTTAACCGGCGATCGGTAAAGATGATGGGGATATGTTTATCATTCCCTATAGACTACGTCAATGCTCTGTTTCAATTCTTCACTAGGCTGAAAGTTGGATTAGGCCTCCAAAGATATGATTCAGCTGTGTGTTCCTTCTCTCTAGTCCGATCAGTCACGGTGGGGGTAGGTACCTGTAATGACACTCCAACGCTCAAGTCAGTATGTGTCTTAGCCTTTAGCCAAAGAATCGGAATAATAGCATACCGCTGCATAAAGATGCAAGTCTCTTTATATAATGTCTCCCTGAGTGGGCCGTGATGCTCATGTTCCGCTAAGTTTGAATAGAGCATGGACCGAGATGCAAGTCTTTTTATGTAAGCCTCTTAGTCTTTCAAATAAAAATTAATTCTGAACAGTGATTTCAGCGTGTAAACGAGCATATCTAGATACCAGATCTATACAACAAAACATGAATATCAAGGTTTTCAACTATAAATGTAAAGTAATATACCTAAACAGTAACACAAAAGCTTAGATCTGAAATTTTTCATGGTTAATTATATCAAGTAAACCAGAGGAATAAGTCTCTTTATATATTGTTTTTAAAGGACTGAAAATTTGAACAGATGCACTTTAGTTGCTTCATAAAATTCCTTCTTTAGCTTTTCCCGTGTTTATTTTTTAAAAGAAAAATCATTTTTGACACATTTAAAAGAAAAATCATAAAAAGTACAAAAAGTTTGTAACGATATAACATACAAATTTATCGTAACCCTATTATGTTTTGATTTTCAATTAAAAAGTAAAACAATTACCTCCATATTTCGCAACAAAAATCGCGGTTTCTATTTTATACGGAATATAATAGCCATCCATCCACCTCTTTTTGACGGAAGCCATCCTACTAAAATTCAACTTTCCCGTGGGAATGTGGGATGAAAGGTGCTACCTCAATCAAAGGGAAAAAGTAAAACAAGACTAAGTTTCAAAATAGCCTCGTCAGGTTCCAATATTCGGTTCAAGTTGTCCATCATAATAGAAAGGAACGAGATTGAATGCAGTAACTACCAAAGCGTGGATAGAAATGGACCACCCGTTGTGAACAAGTAATTATCAACTCTGCTGTCACTTCATATCCTATTATAAATGCTACTAGTATTCCACAGTGTCACATGCCCTTTAACAAACGGAAAATTCAACAATTCAATGCAACTGATCACTGTCGCACATGCATTTTACTCCCACGGGCCGGGGAATATATATCGCTCGAGGAGAAGATAACAGCTGGTGCATTTAAGTTTGTGACTAAATGTACAGGTCAATCATAGGTTCACAATTCCCTTGCACTTCCATTTTGATTTTCTATTTGTGTTATCAATGAATGTTTTAAAATCAGAACTCGACATCCTACTAACGAGACCTTGAGACCTTCAAGTAATAGTTCAATTGTTTTAAATCGTTCAAATCGAAAAGAACAGATGATCGAACCACCAAATAACCCAAATATAAACTGAATCGGTTCTTAGTTCAACTAGTTGAACTATCCGGTCTGTTTTAAAAAAATTGCTATGAATATTGAAATCACATCGTACAATAAAAATGTGATCGAGTAATACATTTTGGCTAACAATAATATGTTTATGTGTATCGTTTCACAAGGACAAGGTGGGTGGAAATTTTTCTTTTAAAAAAAATGGAATAAATCTTGTTCTAAGTTACTCCCTCCGTTTTATATTAATACTAAGTGTTGTTTAAGGTTTTTTTCACAAGGATTAAAAAACACAATAAATAAGTTAATAAGTGTAACAAGTATACCAAATTATTCTTACTAACTATTGGGAATTAACTAATTTTATAAATGCATAATAAATTATAATAACTTAGGAGTGATGCACACAATATTAATTTGAGGATAAAATTGAAATAAAATAATTAATGTTACATTAAAAAAATAAAACGACACATATTTTAGATTTTTTTTCTTTTCTAAAACAATACTTAATTTAGAGTGGAAGGAGTATTAGACTAACAAATACATATCCCTAGTATCATCTAAAATCTGGATTGAAAATTTTAGAGGTCAGTCAGTAAAATTTACTAGTCTTTTTCTTTTTTTCAACGTTATATTACAATATGTAAACTATACCAGGAACTTTAATATAAGAGTACACAGATCTAGAAACAGATGTCTTACTGTGTGAGTAGTAATAAAATAGTATACACATAACATAACAAATATTGAAATTGAAAAAAAAAATATTAATTAGTGAGGTAGCATAGATGCTTCATGCCGCTATTATTTATATTTCATCATGGTGCGCTCTAAATGCACAACTATTTTTTTGCACAACTATTTTTTTGGCTAAAGAATAAAATAAGTGTCTTGCTAACGAGTGTCCTAAGAGTATTGGTTGAGAAATATATAAAATAAAAGTTTATCTTGAGAATACAAATTAAACACTTTTTTAGGCAATAAATACATCATTTTCGCATAAAAATTTACAATTTTTTATTCCTTAATCAATGGCTTAAAGATACTTATTAGTATTTTCCATAAAATAATGGTATCAGAATTAAAATAAGAAAACACAATTGAGTTTCACTTCAGAGTCATAAAGATACATGGAAATTAACTTTGCACTTTGCACCCCGTAGGAAAGTTGGTCAGAGCATTCAAGTATAGATAAAATAGTTAAATTGTTATGCTGTCCCACTGCCTTGAAAAACAAACTTATTTTTTCACTTTTCTTTTTTCTTACAGTGTTTTTTCCCATTAATTTTATACTTTTTTCTTTTTATCTCTCCTTTTTTCTTTTCATTAAATTATCTATATATCACATTAGTCTCTCTTTATTATCTCATTTTCTTCCTATATCACTCTCACATCCCTAATAAGAAGTGAGAGAACTAATGTGAACACCTAATTTGTTTTTGGGAGAAAACTTATATAAAGTTTTTTAGGTGTGGTTGGTGCTGTTCTTCACATAAAATAGATAAATTTTTTCTCTTTCTATCAAATCCTACTATCTCTAACATCTCATAACTACCACTATAAAAACAGTTTTTATCCTGATTTGTGAGAGGAGCAACACGAACCACACCTAAAGAACCTTACCTAAGTTTTATCCTTTTTTATATTGTAAAATCTTTCTCGAATCAGTGTTTCTACATTTGTTTATCTCTTTAAATTATATTTGGATTTTTTGCATAATTTAAGTAAAAAAACCAAAAACAAAAGTCCTGTAAAAAAAGTAAGAAACAAAAATGAATTTTTAAATTGATTGAAACAAATGAAATTATTAGTTTGATTGAAGCAAAAGAAGTATGAAGTTCATCGTGTGTTAAAAAATTACAATCAAACACAGTTGCCGGTTCAACTCCTTATTTGCATATTAATTACGCTAAGTTCCATAACCGAAACAAACAAAAACCAGCACGTGAAAGCAAATTGCAGCAGAAATCAAATTCAGGTTCTTAACGTTTGTTAGCAGGGATAAAGAGAAAAAGAAAACTCAGGCTTGTGTAGTGACAAACAAGCGTTAACTACAGACAGCTGCCCATTCCTACTAAGGACCTGGGGATTCCTTTCGGTATTCGGATGGTTTAACTGGTTGAACTTTGAATCAGTTTTGTCTATGATTCGGTTATTTTGACGGTTCAACTGCAATTTCATCTTAATTCAAGCAGTTTAAAGCGGTTATAAAATGACTTGAAAGTCTCACCGATTTGATGTTCGGTTGAGTTTTAAAAAACGTTGATTCCTTTAACTCATTCCAAACGTTCTCAAACCAATTTTTGTAGTACAGAGGGTGCAAAGAGACAACTAATTAAAAATATTAAACAAATTAAATAAAAACTCTGTTACTTTTGTATCGTTATTTTCATTTAATAGTATATCTTAAATAATTATAATGTACAGCTGTGAGTATTTCCAATGCTTGTTCTTTCAACGTACTTTACAGATACCTTTTTAAGTTACCAAACAGTCATACGTACAGCTTCAGGTGTAAAAGCAAGCAATTATATCAACACAAAGGGGGGAAAAAGAAAAACTAAGGACTATATTCAACCCAGTAATTAACCATTGATAGAAACCAAAAACAAAAAGAAAAAAAGAATTAAGCAGATAAAGTAATGAAAATAAGAATTGATTAATCAGAAAGCAAGTGGAGAGGATAGGAGGTATCAGCAAAACCCAACCTTCTCTTTTTCCATAAACTATTTACCTCAGGATCAAGTCTGTGTCCGGTTCTCGCCGGTTCCGATTTGCATCTAGTCAGCACCACAGGACGCGCTTCAAACTCTCCCTTCAAAAACGTTTCAACATTTTTCGAATTCGTAATCGAAGAAGCGATTCTTTCTCTAACCGAATCCTCTTGATCCGAAACCGATTCTCTCTGCGAGTTCGAACTGGATTTATCGTTGTCAACACAAGTGGATTGTGTTTCTTTTTCTTCGCTCCTCAAAGGGGAACTCCAGAACCTGCTTGCAAGAGACGAAGATCTGTACGGAGCGGATCTACACCTAGTTAATAGCAAAGCGTTTTTAGGTGGCGTGTTGGAAGCGAAGGCGAAAGCATTGTCGTCGTCGTCGTCGACGCTGACGCTGACGCTGCTCACTCTCCCTTCGTTTCGGTGGAAATTAGACTCCGATTTAACGGAATCTTCTTTGAGTTTTGTGGGCTTTCGACGAAAGAAGGCCCACTTGGGCCAAACGGGCCGGCAGCGGCAGGGATTGGGCTTACGGATCCACCAGCAGCGTGTGGGAGTGGGAGGTCTGTCTCTTTTGGCTGTAGAGGATTGTTTGGAGGAGCGTTTGGCTCTTACTTGACCCATGCATGTGACTTTGGGGGAAGAGGGTTCTTGTGTGGTTTCAATGGCGTTGTTGTTTTTCTTGCGAAGTACGAACATGGGGCTGGACCTTGACCTTCTGCTTCTACTTCCCGCATTGCTCCTTAAAAACCTCATCAGTGGAGGAGGGAACTTGTCTGTGCGAGCTGGACTAGAAATGGCTTTTGCTGATAGCTTCATGTTTTCGGTTTCTTCGCTTCACTTCACTTACTCACTCACCACAACTGAAGTAGAAGAATAGAAGAGGGTTTGGTTTGGTGTGCTGTTGACGTTTGTTTTTGTTTTTGGAGATATGGTGTGGCTGGCTTGGGGAGCTTGCTTGCTTTCTGCAAAATGCTTTTCCCGTTTTTGTTTTTTTCTTGTGGACTTCTTATTTTTATTTCATCTTTGCACGGATGGGTGAATCCACTTTACTGTCAAGATCTTTTTCTATATCTATATAACATTATAATATGCTATAATATTTATATTTATGTGCCAACCTTGACTCAACTGATTCGGCCTGCGTTAAATGCACGCGATCGGTTCGATTTCATGCAGGCGTTGGTGACGACACGTAAATTTCTAGTAAATCACGACTACGTGTTGGTGGTTCTCCATGGCCTTGCATGATGGTAAGCCTCTCCCAATATAAACTTTTGTTTTATATCAAAAAATATATATTTATATTTATGTATTTTTCGATTTTGGAGAGGGTGAGCTTACTTGCCCTCGAGGTCTCTTGTTGTTTATTTTTGCATTTTAATATCAACAAAATTATTTACATATAAAATAAAAAGGTTAAATTATTTAAGTTTTAGCTTCGTACCTCTTTTTATTTTTTTTCTTCAAAATCGTTCTTTCTGTCTTATAAAACTAATATCAAAATAATTCTTTGATTAGTTCTATTACTAATGTCGTTAACCAAGTCTTATTTTTTCCTCGTTAAAAAAAAAAACTAAGTCTTATTTTTTCACTTATCTTTATATTTGTTCAAAATAGTCCTTATCTTTTACTTTTTATTTTGAAATAGCCTCTTATCAATATTTTTCATTTTGATTTTGTCGAACACAAACTGCCACACAAGCGACAGTTAACAACGTCGGTAACTGAATTGATAGAAAAAACTATTTTAGTATAACATTTACGAGATAAGAGACTATTTCGGAAAAATAAAATAAAAGAGAGACAAAATTATTACCTAAAATAATGATAAAGACCAAAAGAATAGTTTAGCCGGTAAGAATACGACTCATATCCCATAAAGACGTAAGTTCGAATACTGTTGCCGATGTAAAGATATCTCGTTGGTGGGTAATATGTAAGTACATTTATAAGCGCTCTTTGAGTCTTAAAGTTTTTCCTGACCCTGGTGAACCCTTGAGATCCAACTCGCATAATTTTTTTTTATTAAAAAAATACATCTTAAGGTACATTTTGACTATTTTCACTTTCTTAAGAAAATAGTAATATGATAAAAATATTAATATACAAATAACAACACTTATAATATAGGATGTATCTGTAATTGTAGGCAAAATTATAGTAATCATATCATATAGCTATAAAAAACAAGCAGAAAGATACAATTAGATATATGCATCCTCAGTAAACCAGACCCAATCTTAAGTGGATCGATCTCCCTGATAGGAGCCTTGCCTCGATGGTATTATCATGTTATGCAAACGATTTTACGGATCTTCGTAATCATGCCATGTTGTTCCCCGAAGAACAAATCTAAGGTTGGCGTTCACATGGAAACAAATTCTCTAACCCTGAGAGTGTCAAAGTCAAGTCACAGTGACTTTAAGCTTGAGAGAAGAGAGAATTTTGGGAGAAGATCGGAGGAATGAGGAATGACCTCCGTTTACGCAGTCAGGTTGTTGCCAATGTGGACCGTCCAATATATTAAGATTATACGGTATGCATTCCAACTTTGTATTGTGCACCAAATTTAGCGAAGTTAAAACGTGGACCATCTGATCAAGATCAGACGGTTCAAGATGTCAAACTATGACAACTGTGTGAAATAATTACTACAGCAATTCCAGAGTCCAGACACATGTCTTCACCGCGGTAATGTCTGACAATCCCTCCTTGGGTTTATTCGTCGGGTTAACGCATAACTCAAGGGTTGTTAACTTAGTAGAGTAGGTGATTGAAATTTATGTTTGGATTTTTATGTTTGGTGAAATATTCAAATTAATTTAAGTAATCTTAATGTGTTAGTTAACTTAGTAGAGTAGGTGATTGAAATTTATGTTTGGTGAAATATTCAAATTAATTTAAGTAATCTTAATGTGTTAATTTATAAGTTATATGGTTGCTGTTTTTTTTACTTTAGCTGTCTTTATCTTATACAGCTTTAGCTGTCTTTTTTACATATATGTACTAATATTATTTTTATAATTTATGGGGCTAATTTAAGGGATTAAAATATCTAAAAACCATATAATTTTAGGTTGCAAAAAACTCCGAGAGTCAGGTAACAAAATTTGCATCATTAAGCGGTTCTTATTTTATGAATATGAAATTCGTTTTTGTTTGAAAACATGATATTTGTATATTATTAATTTCCAAATAATTATATAACATTATTTCCTGTACTACTGGAACAATAACTGATTAATGATATGATCTACTTTCGGTTTTGCTCAAAAAAAATTAATTATAAAAATTACAGATGATAATATCCAAATGATTTTAAATATCAATTAGATTTCTGTCTGATAATATTTCATATATTATATGTTAAGGCGAGCGGATTCTCAGTACATAGTTAGAGTTTTAGAAGCCAACCGAGTGATAAAATATTATAAGACATTGAGAGCGTAAATTCAAACCGACAAAGTTCTATTTCCTCTCTCCCCATCCCCTCGCCCCCGACTATTACACTGATTATTTAAAACACGTGGTTGTATTTATCTGACAAGTTGATAAGTTGTTAGTTAGTTAGAGGTAGTTTGTTAGTAGCTGTAACCGTAATCTAGTTGTAGATAGATTGTATATAATGATCAATTATGAAATGAATGAAGCAAGCTTTCATTCACAATTTGCGTTTCATTGTTTTGCCGACCATTTGTACCGAGCGAAAAAAAAAAAAAAACTGCACTAAGTACAGTTTTTATTTGTTTCGACAAATGCACTAAACATAAACACAGTTGAAATCGGATAGTGGTTATTTTAATGTTATGACTTTATTTTTACTTTTTCACATATGAATATGAAATGAAATTGTAGACAGCCCTGAAATTCTCTGCAGTTGTAAAAAAACTGCAGGGGATCGTGATCTCTTCATGCGGTTATTATTGACTTGACACCTTTTGCTTTTGTAGATGTGGATTGATGGATGGGTTATCTTGTAATGAAGGGTCAGCTACTAGGATTGTGAAGGAAGGTGGAAGAAATTACTAAAAACCAAACAAGTGTTTCGGACAATCTAGTCCACAAAGTCAATTGAAAGGAAATTTATGATTGGATTGTTTATTTTTTGTGAGGCATTACTGCCCGACGAGAAAGTTCTTACAATAAGCCTTTGAATGGTTCACCAGAAAAATTGTAAAGAAAAAATATGAAAAGAGAGAAAAAAAATGAGAAATAGAGTAGATTTTAGGTATTGATTGGAATAAGAAAAAGAGAAGAGATAAGTATTGATTATTTTTTAAAAGACATCAATACTATTAACTAAAAATTTAAATAATTTGAGATATAAAGAGAGAAGAATGGTAGAAATGAAAAAGCCAAAAAAGGCATCTAACCCCATTTTCTTCGCAATTGTGCGGAGAAAATATTTTCTCGTGGGACCCACACGTTTTTTTTCTTTATTTCTTCCCTTTTCCTGTCAAACCAATCAGACGAAATAGCTCAACTCTCGCCTTTTTCTCTCTCGCTTAATTCTCTCTCGCCTTTTTCGCAGCAACCAATCAGACCGTAAATCAGGTTCAGCAATATCATAGATTTACAAGGAGGCTACTAACACACTCTTTAACGTTATTTTTTCAACATTCACTTTCTTATTGGTTAAAATTCAAATGAGTCTCACTAAATAATGTGAGTTCCACATAAATTTGGTGGATCCCATATGAATTTCAACCAATAAGAAAGAGTGTGTTGGAAAGAGAGTACTAAATAGTATATTCATATCGTTTCTCTAGGTTTATTTGACGTGTCTTTCGTGCCCCTAACCCGTTCATCTATCTCCATTGGATGAATATGAATAGGGCCAGCTTAAAATCTGTTTGCAATTTTAATACTGGAAATTCATGTAGAAATAAACTGAGTTTTATAAACTCCACCGATACCTACGGTTGTTTGTCACGTCTATGGGTATATGACACTTATACCTACGGTTTTGACGAAGGTCACTAAAAGTGTCCGTATGTATATGACAAATTTCTTGTATTGTTGTGGAGAGTCACATACCAACACTTGTTGGTGACGACGAGGAGTTTGGTTTACTTGATGTAAGGTATGTGAATGAATAAATAGATATTGTAAGAGTTATAATTTTTTTATGTGTACAATGGCTTGATTAAGATTTATCGGGCTCAGTATAGCTTTCAATAAATAATGACGACTTAGAAGTAAAAAAGAAGGATAATCAGATAGGAAAAGAGAGAGAAAATGCATAAGAGTCATTAGCATCAAAACTACCATCTCTCAACTCAATACTCACTAAGATATTCATTTCCCCTTGCATATTACTATGCAGATTTCTTTATAACTGGTTTCTCATTTTTATCTCCCAATGTCACATGGCAATTTGTTACGACTAATTTTCCCATGTCAGCATGAAGGTTCACTACAACATTGGTAAAATTACTTGGTTGAACATTTATCTTAATTTTCAATTTTAAGTAAGTTTTTTTTATCTTTTTTTAGTTTCAATTTAGTTTCACGTTTTCTAAAACATTAATAATATTGGCCCAATTGACCCCTTTTTTGCTTTCTACAAAAGTTTTTTGAAGTTTCTTGGGTTATGATACGTAACACAATTGATATAACAAATTTTGTCTCTTGCACACATGCATTTCTCATAGTATATGGTTCAACAAGTTTGTCTTAAAATTAACGTTTTAGAACATAAAGAACTAAATTAAAATGGAAAAAAATGAAGAACTAACTTAAAACTAAAAATTTAGATAAAAGACTGACAGAGTAATTTTGCTAAAGGAATTTGTGTGAAGAGAACTGGAGAAGATTTCAGACTTTATTGATATTACAGAGATGCTCTTTATACCCGAATACGCTAATAGCATCAAATAATTAACCAAAAAAACAACTATTTTGAAACTCTCTAAAATGAGATCAAGAGTCTCCAAGACCAAAACATTGTCATTTATAAATCGTTTTCCTCACTTTAAATTAACCATTAAATAAGAATATCAACATAGAGACCAAATAATTTTATCAAAATAAGATTATATTATTCAACTCTTGAATATACGATCTCCTTTATTCATCAAAAAAAAAACTCTTGAATATACGAGTCATTTACCTCACGTTAATTAGATGTAATAATCCTTTTTAAATAAAAAAATATGACTCAGTTGCTTAATTCTCTCTTTTTTTTCTTCTTCTAGATGTACAACACCGTTATAACAATTTTTGTTTTTCACGGTAATTTCTTTGTTTGCCGTTGGTTGTACTACGTACGCCAAAATAAAGCATTGCTTGCGTGTGATGATCTCCCAAAAATAGTGCTTCTAGAGCTAATGTCTTCTCGAATACTATTTCCAAGCTTTTCCTCAACAACAACAAAAAAATGCTATTTCCAAGCTCCAACATTGGAAGACCACAATTTGTTTTGATTTTCTTGTGTTTAATGCGTTTTCTTTTCATTAAAAATAAAAATAAAAACACATCAAAAGAAAAATGGATATTCCATATTTTAGTCGCGGTTCGATTCAATTGTCTCTTCAGAATAAAATAATTTATCCAAACATGCATCTCCAATGTTTTACACACCCTGGGATTACAATGAATAGCCATTTACAGCATTTTTAAAAAATTATTATATCATTATTATACTACTATTATTTGAGGAGAGGAGACAAAAGGGTGTTGAATTGCTTGCGAAAATTTGAGCAAACAGCTGTGATATATAATATGGGCTGGTATGAATTATTTTTTCATATTTATTGGATGAGGAAAAAAATGTAACCTAAAGTAAAACGCCAAGACCCCACCACCATGGCCTCACTCCTTTCCGTACTGTCTCGCCGCACTGAGAGTCAACCAAAACCATGTTCAAGATTCGTTAACAGCGTTTATTCCAATCCTATCCTTTTGTCACTTCAAAGAACTTCGCAGTATCTCAATGCAAATCATTGCCTTGTGGGAGGAGTAATCCCCCAACAAGAGAACATATAAGTCAGGAGCTTTTCAGTTTGAGGTACCCTCTATTACTATTACTCCTGGCACTTGTGAATATAGCTGAACATCAAACGGGAATGGCCATATGCCCCCCACGAGACATCAGAAAAGATAGATAAACACCCAAAATTGGGTGTATATACGGTGTCCCTTTATTTTTTTGATGTCTGTCGAAAATTCAGAAAGAGAGAGAAACAATAATATGAAGAGAGAGACAGGGAGATGGGCATACGATGTGGCTACAGTGTGGCTAAAGCTAGTGTTCAAATAACACAGTTCCGAGACAATTGCTAACTGTGTTGGATTGGGCCTGAGCTCATGGCCCATCACAAATGCCTGCTTTGGAAGCTTACTCAACAAGTTTCCTAACTATAAAACAAGTCTAACTCAAATCCCTTTTTCCCAGGGTTCCCTAGGGTTTGGTGTGCTAGGGTTTGGTATCCTTACTATTAAGAAAGAATGAATAACAACTCAATTCTTAGAACAAAGAATTGAATTCTGCAGAACCCGATTGCTTGCAACACAAGCATGCAAATGCAAATGAATGAAACAATGTTGTAGCATAAGCTGCAGCACTCGCAAGAAAGATAAAAGAACACCAGAAAGTTTAACGTGGTTCACCTTGAAGCAATGTACTTCAAGACTACATCCACGACAGCCACTAGAATATATGATTTCACTCTTTACAAAGATCTAAGCACACTCCCTCTTCCTAGCCAAGTTACAGAGTTTGAATGCTTAGAATTACAAGCGATCGATTGAATTGGATGAGAGCATCACTCAGCTATATATAGCTATGACACTACTAACTAACCGAATACACCAATTAACAAAAACAGTTACAAACAGTTTTAATCCTAACCGAATTAAAAACTAACAGTAGTTGACTTAAAATGAGGAGTGTTGACTGAGCCAAATCACAACAATTCTCCACCTTTGATCAGTAACACAACCAACCAGTGATTGCAACAGCCTGAGGGACTCAATGTCCCTTCAACTGAATTAAATCCAAGCAGTGGAAGAATTTACTGCTTTGAAGTACCTTGGTGATCATATCAGAAGGGTTATGTTCAGTGGGAATTTTCTTCACCACAACTGAACCTTGGTCTATAACCTCTCTAACAAAATGCAATTTCACATCCACATGTTTTGTCCTCTCATGGTAGACCTGATTCTTGGACAAATAAAGAGCACTTTGATTGTTACAATGTACTGTGATAGCATGATTCTGAAGTCTCAATTCAGTAGCAATTCCTTAAGCCATATTGCCTCTTTGACTGCTTCGGTTAAGGCAATATACTCAGCCTCAATGGTTGACAAAGCTACAACCTTTTGAAGACTAGCCTTCCAACTGATAGCTGTCCCAAATGCTGTGAACACATAACCTGTAAGTGACTTCCTTGAATCCAAACAGCTTGCAAAGTCAGAATCCACAAAACCCTCAATAACTGCAGTTCTGTTTTTAGCTCTGGCTCCACCATAAACAAGTACTCTTCCCAAGGACCCCTTGATATACCTCATGATCCATTTGAGAGCTTGCCAATGTGCTCTCCCAGGATTAGACATAAATCTGCTAACCAGGCTTATTGCATAAGCAATATCAGGCCGAGTACACACCATAAAGTACATCAAAGATCCCATAGCATTTGTATTGGGTATGCCTGCCATGTAGGACTTGTCTTCATCAAATTTTGGCACTTGGCTAACACTTAGCTTATACTGTTGAGACATAGGAGTATTAACAGCCTTTGTGTTTGTCATACCAAACTTTTCAATGACTTTCTTGAGATAATTCTGTTGTGACAGGTACAGTAGCCCTTTCTCTCTATCTCTTCTGATTTCAATTCCCAGAATCTTGCTTGCATTCCCTAATTCCTTCATTTCAAATTCTCCTTTCAGTTCTGCCTTGACCTTATTTACTTCACTCTTGCTATTACTTGCGATTAGAATGTCATCTACATATAATAATAAAATAACAAACACATTAGCTGAAAGAAATTTGAAATAGACACAGTTATCATACCTGCTTCTCTGAAACTGGATTCTGGTCATGAACTCATCAAACCTTCTGTTCCACTGCCTTGGTGACTATTTCAGGCCATAGAGTGACTTGTTCAACTTGCAAACATAGTCTTCCTTACCCTTGACCTCATAACCCTCAGGCTGCTTCATTAGAATTTTCTCATTGAGCTCACCATATAGGAATGCAGTCTTTACATCCATTTACTCTAATTCAAGATTGAATTCAGCAACCATGGATAACAGAATCCTTATAGATCTATGCTTAACAACTGGAGAGAATACATCATTATAATCAATTCCCTCCCTTTGAGTGAAGCCTCTAGCAACCAGCCTAGCTTTGAACCTGCCTTAATCAACCCCAGTAACCCCTTCCTTTCTCTTGAAAATCCACTTGCAACTAACCACTCTTGAACCAGTAGGTTTTCTCACTAAGTCCCAAGTATGATTGTCATGAAGGGATTTAATATCTTCATTCATGGCCTCAATCCATTTGTTCTTGTCTTTGCTAGCTAATGCAGCTTTGAAACTCTTAGATTCCTCCACTAAAACCTCACTAGCAGCAACAAGAGCAAATGCAATTAAGTCAGCATAACCATACCTCTCTGGAGCTTGGATTTCTCTTCTTTCTCTGTCTCGGGCAAGCATGTAACTATCAAGTGGCTGGTCTTCTGCAGTTTCTTCTTCATCAAGTAACCAGTCCCCTACTTGATCTTATGTAGATTTGCCTTTAGGCTCCACCTCAACCTGTAATTCTTCAACTCCAGCATCTGCAGACTGATCTGCATTCTGTCCTGTATTCTGTTCAGTACCCTCTTTGTCAGTTTGAGACTTGTAAGCCATTTCAATTTCATTGAAGACCACATCATGGCTGATAATGACCTTTTTAAAACCAGGTTCAAGACACCACAACTTGTAGGCTTTCACTCCTTCAGGGTAGCCAAGAAACATACATTTAATGGCCCTAGGTTCAAGTTTGTCTTGCCTAATTTGAGCATAGGCAACACAACCAAAAACTTTAACCCTTTCAACACTAGGAGGATGCTGACCAAGCTTCTTCTGGAGCTTTCATATCTAGGACTGTGGAAGGACATCTATTAATGAGAAACACAGCTGTCATAGCTGCTTCTACCTAGAAAATTTTTGGCAGATTTGCACTCATCAACATACACCTAATTCTCTCAAGAACTGTCCTGTTAAATCTCTCAGCAAGGCCATTCTACTGAGGTATACCAGCAGTAGTTCTATGTCTTTCTATTCGTGAACGTGAACACAAGAAGGGGGTTGAATTGTGTTCAAAAACTTTTCGCAAACTTTAAGTTAAAAGCACTAAGAACACAGATTTTTCAAAACTGTTTGTTTATCAGACGCTGAGAAACTAACCGGATGATGAGAGACTAATCGGATGCAGGAAATAAAGTCGTTTATGAAAGCTTGTTTTACTGAGCAACGTAAAGATAAATGTAAAGCAGTAAAGTAAGAGACACAGAGATTTATACTAGTTCACTACCAACTGGTAGCTACGTCTAGTCCCTTCGATCCTGAAGGATTTTTTACTATAATCAACTTATTACAATTTTCCTCAAGAGGATTCTATTGTCACAAACTTGACAACACTCTCAACTTCTCAAAACGACTCAGTACGATCGAGCCTTTGAGGAACAAAGCCTTAACTAGGCCAAATACTGTTTACAAAAGAGAATATTCTTTTGAATACAATCAAAATAACTCTCACAGAGAGGATGGAAAGATTAAGCCCAAAACAGAGTAGCTTTCTAAAAGAAAGTATAAGACGTTGAGTTCAGTTCTTTGTAGACCAGAGACTTGGCACCAAATTTGATTGCTCACTCAGAGTGATGATGCTTCCAAAGTAAAGTTTCTTTTTTTCTCAGAATTTGCTCTAGCAATTTCAGTCTTAGTTCTGGCCTCCTTCTTCAACGAATACCTTGGTGTATTTATAGGAGACTTCAGGGATATTACCGTTTGTAGTAAAAGAATAGCTCCTTTTCAATGAGTGAGGTAATTTGAAATGTAGTCCTTTTCTTCCTTTCCAGAGAATATCAGAATAGTACATATTACCGTTTTCGTACTATCTGCTTTTCACAATTACCTTGTACGATTTTTGTCTTATGCTAAAGGTGTCACCTTTGCTTCTTCATACATCAAAATGAGCGTACAAAATCAAATTCGAATTCCGTTCCAAAACATTCTGAGGTTAAGAGAAAAAACGTGATCATCAATGCTTCATTAAAGAGATCAGATGCTCGCTCAGAACAGAGGACGGGCGCTCGCAGCAATTGAGTATTCCATGTGTCAAAGAGTAAAACAACCGGACACTCGCTGTTAACAAGACGCTGGAGTGAGTTCAGACGCTGACATCAGTGGAGTGTATTCAATTCTCTTGTAAATTTCTTCTTCTTTCTTGAGTGTTTTGTACAAATATATGAAGCTTTGATATCTGTACACTCAAAGATATGTTAGAAGATAAATTGTTCTCTTGAAAATACTTTGTTATCATCAAAATTAATGAGGGTCTAAACTTCTCAATCGTTTAGGTTCCAACAATCTCCCCCTTTTTGATGATGACAAATATCCAAGGTTGATGAACAATTTAATTTCAAAATAATATCAAGGGTCTCCCCCTGAATTCAACAATTTAGATATATATGAACAATTCAGGTATTAGAGCGATTATTAATAAACAAATTCATTTGTGTGATCGCAAAAATACGTAGATGTATCAGAGCATATATTCATTTAACAAAGTGAGATCGGATGCTGATTTCATTTTATCAAAAAGATTTTCATTGTACCAAAGTTAATCATTATTAGAGTACTGGATCAATGAATATCAAAGCATTATAGGTATTAGAGCAATAAATAACTAACACAAATGCTATGTATGAAATGCTATGCATGATACTTCAGTTTCAGCGTATCCATCAGACTTTGAACATTGGACGGTGAATTAGTCAATCAGACTTAGTCTATCAGACTTTCACGTGTTCATCAAACCTTTCTTTTACTCCCTCTTTTGTCATCAGACTAAAAGAGTGTAAAGCACACCATAGCCAAAATAAGACATAGAAAAATTTGAATATAAGTCAGATAGAGATAAGTAAATAGATAATCAGAGCAAAAGTGTGTATATATATATAAGAGTACCCAAAAAAATACTTTATATCACACAAAACAAAAAAAAATTCAAGGATTTGGTGGAGGTGATGGAGGAATGTTAAGACGTTCATAGAGTAATTTCAAAGCATTCTCCAACTGAGCAACCTTCAGGTTTGTGGCCTTCATTTCTTCAAACTCTTTTTTAGGAATCGTGACCATCTCAACTGCAGGAGTAGAAGTAGAAGTGGAAGGTCCAGCTTCTGATACTGGTGCAGGTTTCATCTTCTGATGCTCGGCTAGCACCAAATTAGACAACTTCGGTCTCAGTTCCTTCTTCTGTTGAGCTCTTTGAAAGAATGCATCATTTGGTATATACCATTTGATGAGATTTCCAAGTTTTCTCTGCTCAGATTCTACCTGAATTTCCCTTCTTTTCTTCACATCTTCTGGATACAGCAAATCCATAAAGATAATGTCTCTGCGCGTAAACACATCGTGAAAAAGAATCAAACTTGTTTCCAGCATCTGCTCCCCATATTCTTCTGATAAAGACGCTCAATGCTCCAAAAGCGAAAGAGAGTCCTTCATTTTCTTCCAGGTATACTCTTCGCAGATTTTCCCTGTCATCTTCTTCAAGCACCAGGGGGACAAGGCATGGCAACATGGCTTTGTCTTTCAAAGACTCAAACCATTGATTCCAGATAAATCCAATGTCAAAATGCTTAGTCACAACAACCCATTGGACATATATCTTCATGCAGTCAAGAGGCCTGATCACTGAACACATAAACATATCATCAAAATATGCAGTTCCAAGATTTGTGTCAGGAACTTTTCTGATAGTGCCAACTGTGGGAATTGTGGCTTTCTCAGCATTGCAACAATTTGAGGAGCCAGTTCTCCATTCATCTTCCTTTAGAGAACTGAGGTAAAACCTTCTGGCATGGTCTTCAGTAATCTTGTCAATCGGAAGCTCAGAGAATTGTTTAAGATTAAACTTCTGAGGAGCCTTCTCATACTCTTTGAGTCCGATCTTGCTGTATGGCAACTTGCCAGGTGCAGGTTCTTTCCTCTTCCCAAGGATAGACCAAGGTAGCCACCTTTGTCTATCTGGAACAATCTTTACGGATACAAAAGAAGGATCTCTTAACTGTCTAATAACTTCGAGCTTCTTCATTTCAAGACAGTGTGCCATGGAGGCAGCTTCTTCATCCGTAATCCACCTTCCACACTCTTCCAATGTGAGAGGTTCAATCTGAGGCAGGAACTTAGGAAGGTCAACAGAGAAAGGAATTGCTCTGCTACCAGGTTCCGATCTTAATCTCCCTTTGAATGACATATCAAAATGGTCTTCTCCATTCTTGAAGACTGTATTCATTGGAGAGGCAATCTCAAGTATGGCAACTCCAGAGGTGAAGGTTTTCAAATGCCAAGTAGAAGGACGATTGTAGATGTTGTGGTATAACTCATACTTAACAAACCGAGGTTTGTTAATGTGTGAGACATTCTTCCTTTCACTGAAATCTGTAGGTTTGTATGTGAGGGTGAGTGGGGTGAGAGTGGTTTTAGTGATTGTATAGTTTCTAGGTGTGTCGGGTTTGAATGGGTTGATGGGAGGTACCTTGAATAATAGGTTGAAGGGATGAGAGTGAAGTTTGGAAATGTATGTAGTAAGTGAGGTATCTGAGGAAATTTGTGGTAGGTCTAAGTTGAGTGTATTGGATTGTGTTTGGGTCGGTTTTGTGGGGATAAGGGTAGAGGTTTGTTGTAGGCTCATTCTGGTTTTCTTGGTTTGTGTTTGGGTTTGTGTTTGGGTTTGTGGTTGTGAAATGCATAATGGAGGTGCAGGACTAACATCATGAGAATCAAAAATAGATACTGACTCATCAACAATAAAGACAAGTACCTTTGGGTTAAGCTCAGAAGACCTAACCAACCTTCTCTTTGTTCCTTTAGAGGCAACAACGGTAGGAGGTGGAGGAGGAACTTGCTTCCCTTGATCGGACAATGAAACATCTTTTTCATTGTTGACTTTTTCTTCTTCTCCAAGATCTTCCCGATGGGGATTCTCGTTCTCATCTTACGGTTCATCAACATTAAAAAGTGTGGAGCCACATTCTGTTTCATTCTTCTTGTCTCTCTTATAGGAGATTCAGCAGGTCTCTTCACACCAGCCATTGAGCTTCTGATGGTTTTCTTTTCAGCTTCACCAACATTCGCAACAGTTTCTCCTTCTTGTTGCTCTAGTTTCACCTTCTTAATCATAATACCAGTTATCAATTGCATTCTTACCAGGCTGTTGACTCCAAAAACCTCAGGACGAACAACAACACCAACACCAAAGTATTTATCTCTTTATTCTTTGTTTGTCAGATCACCAAGCTTTCTCACAATACCATCTTTTATCATTATTATGGAAAGAAGAACTCCATAAGGGATAACCTTGACAATATTCTTTTTATCAACATTTTTCCTTGAAAAGACAAGAGCATTAACAAGATTATTGATAATCAACCTTGGCAGGTTGATTTTCTTTCCATTCATATAGTTTCTCATAATGAACTTTTGCTCATAGTTCACTATGTCGCTTGAACCAACCTTTAGAATCACGCTCTTAGCGATGATTTTGTGCAATACTCTATAGTGGCTTTTCAAATCTTTGGCAGTGGGAGTTATGTTCTTCTTCTTCAATTCACGATAATTTTCAAACAGAGCTTCATTGACGTTTTCCAAACCTCTGTAAGCGTCAACCCAGTTAGCATGGTAACTGATTCCTTCACAAGGGCACTTGATGGTCTGAGCGATAGAGTTTATAGTGAAACGTAACTTGAAATCTCTGATATGTCCTTCAATAATTTCACCCGGAAGTAGATAAGCGTTCCCCCAGAATTCCTTTATAGCATAGCTCAACACATCAACTGGTTCCCAGATAAAATAATTTTTCCAACTCAGTTTCTTCAAACCTTCTTCAAAATCAAAACCATAGAGCTTGAAATTCTCAAAATCAATTCTATTTTCATTCATAAGTTTTGCTTATGAGAAGACATCGTAGGCAGCAGTATATTGTCCAACCTTTCTATCGGCCATGGTAGCAGTTGCAGAGTGGGTAATGGAGGTGTTAGGGTTTGAAGTCACAGAGAGAGAGAGAGAGAAAAAAACAATTTTTGCAAGGAGAAACAGAGTGAAGTGATGGAGCGAAAAATGTGGAGTAGTGGGAAAGTTGATTAGAAAATGATACAGTCCTTTTTCAAAAACCGCTTCGCATTTCCAAAAAAAAAGTAAATCAAAAAGAAAAGAAAATGAAGATTCTCCTTTTCATTAAATGAAGACGCCAAAAGAAAAGTAAAATCAAGTAAAAAGATTTTATTGAAAAACATAAATAATCATGACTCAGTGAGATGTGATGACACACTTAAGTCCTTTACACGTGTGACATGTGTGTGTGCGCTCGGATGCACGCAACCGATTCACCAGACGCTGAGTTATGATGCACATGACAAATAAAATGCTTACACGTATACATGCTTATGTCATACCAGATGCTGAGATGATGAAAATTTAAATTTCTTCTTATAAAATTGAATCTATCTTCAGCAAGGGGTTTTGTAAATATGTCAGCCTACTGATTATCAGTGTCTACAAATTTTATTTCGAGAATACCCTTCTGAACATAGTCTCTTATAAAATGATGCTTAATCTCAATGTGCTTGGCTCGTGAATGCAATATGGGATTTTTAGTAAGACAGATTGCAGAAGTATTATCACAAAAGATAGGAATGTTACTCTCTTTTATCAGATAATCTTCAAGTTGATATTTCATCCACAGAAGTTGAGAGCTGCAACTTGCTGCTGAAATATATTCAGCTTCTGCTGTTGAGAGTGCAATCGTGCTTTGCCTTTTGCTTGACCAAGACATAAGATTTTCTCCAAGGAATTGGCAGCCTCCACTTGTGCTTTTTCTTTCAATTCGGTCTCCAGCAAAGTCAGCATCACAGAAACCTACTAACTTATAATCTTTTGATTTCTTATAAAGCAAACCAAGATTAGTAGATCCTTGTAAATATCTAAAAATTCTTTTAACAGCACTCAAGTGTGATTCTCTAGGATCTGATTGAAATCTAGCACACAGACAGACGTTGAACATAATATCAGGTCTTGAAGCTGTAAGATAAAGTAGAGACCCAATCATACCTCTGTACATTTTCTGATCTACCTTTTTATCAGTTTCATCTTTACCAAGAATGCACGTGGGATACATAGGAGTGCACATAGGTTTGCAATCCACCATTTTGAATTTCTTTAGCAATTCTTTGATATATTTGCTTTGATGTATATAGATACCATCATTGCATTGTTTGATTTGAATTCCAAGGAAGAACTTTAGTTCACCCATCATGCTCATCTCGAATTCAGCCTGCATTAGCTTAGAAAATTCTTTGCAAAAGCTTTCATTAGTAGCTCCAAAAATAATGTCATCAACATATATTTGAACAATTATAAAATGCTTGTTTGATGTTTTTCTAAAAAGAGTGGTGTCTACTAGACCTCTGATAAAACCATTTTTCATCAAAAATGTACTCAGCCTTTCATACCAGGCTCTAGGAGTTTGCTTAAGACCGTACAGGGCCTTTTTAAGCTTGCAGACATGTTCTGGAAATTCAATGTCTTCGAATCCAGGAGGTTGTTTTATAAAGACTTTCTCAGTTATAAAACCATTCAAGAAAGCACTTTTCACATCCATTTGATAAAGAATTATATCATGGTGTGCAGCAAATGAAAGTAAAATGCGTATAGCTTCTAACCTTGTAACAGGCGTAAATGTTTTAGTAAAATCAATACCTTCTTCTTGTGAGTAACCTTGAGCAACCAATCTTGCCTTGTTTCTCACAACCTTTCCATCTTCATCAAGCTTGTTTCTAAATACCCATTTAGTACCAATAGCTTGCTTATCTTCTGGTAGAGTAACTAGCTTCCATACATCATTTCTTTGGAACTGATTCAACTCTTCTTGCATGGCTAGAATCCAACATTCATCTTCCAATGCTTGATCAATCGTTTTAGGTTCCATTTCTGAGAGTAGTGTCATATTTGCATGCTCTTTAAAAGAGGATCTGGTTCTTACTCTGTCTCCAGGTTCTCCTATGATTTGATCTTTAGGATGATTAGTTTTGGACTTCCAGCTCTTTCTGGCTTCAGCTTCCGAAGATTCTTGCGTCTGGTCACCACCGGACGATGAAGATGTAGGTTCACTATTTGTAGTGTCACCTATATTTAATTCTGAAAATAATTCATTTAGCTCTGACATGGCTGTGTCAGGCTTCTTGTCATCAAATTTGACATGAATGGATTTTTCCACTGTCATAGTTTCTTTATTGTATATTCTAAAAGCTTTAGATCTTTCAGAATATCCCAAAAAGATTCATTTGTCAGCTTTTGAATCAAACTTACCAAGCTGATCCTTAGTAATCAAAATATAACAAGTACAACCAAATGAATGAAAATATGATATGTTTAATTTTCTACCTTTCCACAGTTCATATGGAGTCTTCTTCAAAATAGGTCTAATAAGAATTCTATTTTGAATGTAACAAGCTGTGTTTATTGCTTCTGCCCAAAAATGTTTTGCAATATTGGCTTCATTGATCATGGTCCTGGCCATTTCTTGGAGGGACCTATTTTTCCTTTCTACAACACCATTTTGTTTAGGTGTTCTTGGAGAGGAGAAATTGTGGGAGATGCCATTATCATCACAAAATTTTTGAAAGCTTTCATTTTCAAATTCTCCCCCATGATCACTTCTAATGGATGAAATACAAATTCCATTTTCATTTTGAACTGTTTTGCAGAATACAGTAAATACCTTGTATGACTCATCTTTGTGAGCAATGAATCTAACCTATGTCCATCTAGTAAAATCATCAACAATGACTTACCCATATTTCTTTCCAGTTAAAGAGGCTGTCCTTGTTGGACGAAAAAGATCAAGATGCAAAAGCTCAAGTGGTCTAGAGGTTGAAACAACATTTTTTGAATGAAAAGAAATTTTAACTTGTTTTCCTCTTTGACATGCCTCACAGAGAGCATCAGATTGATACTTAAGATTTGGTAAGCCTCTGACAAGACTGTGCTTGTTTAATTTTGAGATTAATCTCAAATTGGCATGACCCAATCTCTTGTGCCAAATCCATTGCTCTTCGTCAACAGACATGAGACACTTGATATCTTGTTTTGCAAGTTCAGAAAGATCAATTTTGTAAATATTTTGTTTCCTCTTAGCAGTGAAGAAAATAGAGCCATCTTTCATGCTTTTTACTAGACATCTAGTTTCTGTAAAGATGACTTCATAACCATTGTCACATAATTGACTTATGCTCAATGAGTTATGTTTAAGTCCTTCAACATAAAGTACATTATCAATAGAGGGAAGAAAGCCTTTACCAATGCGACCAATTCCAACTATTTTACCTTTCTGGTTTCCTCCGAAACCAACGAATCCAGCTTCTTTAGGCCTTAGTTTTTGGAACATATGCTTTTCTCCCGTCATATGACGCGAGCATCCACTGTCTAAGTACCAAGATAAGTGTGTTGACTTTGTTGCTAAGCATGTCTGCAACATAGACTATTTTATCTTTAGGTACCCATATCTTTTTGGGTCCTTTCTTGTTGGTTCTTGAAGGAAGCTTATCCTTCACAGTTTTAAAAACAGTACATGCACTTTTCAAATGACCAGGTTTATTGCAGTAAGTACAATGCAAGCATTTACTATGATTATTGGATTTATCAGATGCTGAATCATTTTCTAAAGGAGGTTCATCTAATATATAACCAAGACTATGAGTTGTCGTTTTACTGACACCTCAAATCATTGAAGCTTGCTTGCTTCGAGTTACACTCTCTGCAAGAAACTTTTGAAATGCATATTCATAATCATTTGATTTGCATTTAAGGTTGCCTGTAACTTTAGAGCTTTCAGCTTGAGAGCTCTCAGCTTCTGGTTGCTTGTTAGCGGCCAGACGCTGGTTATCCATCAGATGCTAATTTTCAGTTTTCAGCTTCTGGTTCTCTTTATTGAGTACAGATTTTTCTTTATTTAAAGCTTGAAAGTCTTGTGATAATTTTGAAAATTTCTTTTTCAAATTCTTATACTCAACAGAGAGAGTGGTAGAGTCCTTAAGAAGATAATCGAATGCAAGTTGAAGTTCAGAGTAGGAATCGTATACTATTACCTCTTCAACTTCTTCTTCTGAGTCAAGATTAGTGTCTGCCATGAGAGCGAGATTTGCTTCTTCTTCATTATCTTCCTCAGACGAGGATAAGTCTAGATCTTCCCATGTAGCCATGAGGCTCTTCTTCTTTTTCTTGAAAGAACTTCTTGTGGGCTTCTCCTTAAGATTAGGACATTCGGACTTGAAATGTCCAGGCTTTTTACATTCATAGCAAATGACTTGGGCTTTGTCCTTGTCTTTGCTTTCCTTCTTGTCCTTAGTATATTTCTTCTGAAACTTCCTCCTGAAGTTTCTCTTCTTCCACATTCTTTGTATCTTCCTGGATATAAACGCAAGCTCATTTCTGATGTGTCAACATCTCCTTCTGAAGCTTCATCTTCTGATTCTTCTTCTTCAGCCTGAAGGGCTTTGGAAGAACTGGCTTTATGTTGAGCGACTTTAAAAGCAATAGACTTGCTTTTTTTAACAGGTTCTTCTTCATTTAGCTCAAGTTCATGAGCTTTCAACGAACTTATAAGATCTTCAAGTCGTAGGACATTTAGATCTTTTGCTTCTTGAATAACAGTGACCTTGGGTCTCCACTGCTTAGTCAAGCTTCTCAAGATCTTTCTAACATGGTCAAGTGTAGTGTAACTTTTTCCAAGGGCCTGTAACCCATGAACAAGTGTTTGGAATCTTCCAAACATAGTTTCAATGTTTTCACCATCTTCCATTTTGAACAACTCATATTGGCGAACCAACATGCTAGCTTTGGTTTCTCTTACTTGGGCAGAGCCTTCGTAAGATAAAACAAGTGAGTCCCAGATTTCTTTGGCAGTATCAAATTTGCCACATTTATCATATTCTTTTTCTGTCATAGCACAGATAAGAATGAATCTAGCATTTTGATTGGTTTGATATCTCTTTTTCTGCTCATCATTCCAATCTTCTCTGGCTATAGCAACACCACGAGCATTAGTGGGAGGAATGTAACCACTTTGAACTATATCCCACAACTCAAGTTGTTGTGTCTCAAAGAAAGTTTTTATCTTATCTTTCCAGTAATCAATTTTTTCTCCATTGAATAGAGGAGGACGGTTCATATGACCACATTCAGTAGACATGTTCACTGTATAGGATATTTTCTCTTAACACTGTTAAGTGCTCAACCAAGAGGCCGACCTCTGGTACCAACTGAACGTGAACACAAGAAGGGGGGTTGAATTGTGTTCAAAAACTTTTCGCAAACTTTAATTTAAAAGCACTAAGAACACAGATTTTTCAAAACTGTTTGTTTATCGGACGCTGAGAAACTAACCGGATGATGAGAGACTAACCGGATGCAGGAAATAAAGCCGTTTATGAAAAGTTGTTTTACTGAGCAAGGTAAAGATAAATGTAAAGCAGTAAAGTAAGAGACACGGAGATTTATACTAGTCCCTTCGATCCTGAAGGATTTTTCACTATAATCAACTAATTACAATTTTTCTCAAGAGTATTCTACTGTCACAAACTTGACAACACTCTCAACTTCTCAAAACAACTCAGTACGATCGAGCCTTTGAGGAACAAAGGCTTAACTAGGCCAAATAATGTTTACAAAAGAGAATATTCTTTTGAATACAATCAAAATAACTCTCACAGAGAGGATGAAAAGATGAAGCTCAAAACAGAGTAGCTTTCTAAAAGAAAGTATAAGACGTTAAGTTCAGTTCTTTGTAGACCAGAGACTTGGCACCAAATTTGATTGCTCACTCAGAGTGATGATGCTTCCAAAGTAAAGTTTCTTTCTTTCTCAGAATTTGTTGTAGCAATTTCAGTCTTAGTTCTGGCCTCCTTCTTCAATGAATACCTTGAGGTATTTATAGGAGACTTCAGGGATATTACCGTTTGCAGTAAAAGAATAACTCATTTCCATTGAGTGAGGTAATTTGAAATGTAGTCCTTTTCTTCATTTCCAGAGAATATCAGAATAGTACATATTATCGTTTTCGTACTATCTGCTTTTCACAATTGCCTTGTACGATATTTGTCTTATGCTAAAGGTGTCACCTTTGCTTCCTCGTACATCAAAATGAGCGCATAAAATCAAATTCGAATTCCGTTCCAGAACATTCTGAGGTTAAGAGCAAAAACGTGATCATCACGTGCTTCATTAAAGAGATCAGACGCTCGCTCAGAACAAAGGACGGACGCTCGCAGCAATTGAGTATTCCATGTGTCAAAGAGTAACACTCTAGGACGCTTCATTTGTTAGCAAAACGCTGGAGTGAGTTCGGACGCTGACATCAGTGGAGTGTATTCAATTCTCTTGTAAATTTCTTCTTCTTTCTTGAGTGTTTTGTACAAATATATGAAGCTTTGATACCTGTACACTCAAAGATATGTTAGAAGATAAATTGTTCTCTTGAAAATGCTTTGCTATCATCAAAATTAATGAGGGTCTAAACTTCTCAATCGTTTAGGTTCGAACAATTCGATGATCTTTGCAAAAGACATTGAAGGAATCAGAGAAAAATTCAAGGCCATTGTCGGTTCTAAACCTTTTAACCTTCTTTCCTGTTTGAGTTTCAACAAGAGTCTTCCAAGTCTTAAAATTTTCAAATGCCCCATCTTTAGTTTTCTGAATGTATATCCACAATTTCCCTGAATAATCATCCACTAAAGACATGAAATACCTACCACCTGAGTGTGATGAAGTCCTAGCAGGCCCCCACAGGTCAGCATGGGTATAATCAAGAGTTCCTTTGGTTCTTTGCTTACCAACACCAAATTTAACTCTGCAGGTTTTTCCATAGACACAGTTTTCACAAAACTTTAGCTTCTCTACCTTGTCACCACACAGAAGATTCTGTTTTCCCAGCTCTATCAACCCTTTCTCACTCACATGACCGAGCCTCATGTGCCAAAAATCAGTTTTTGACAGCCCCTTTGCAGAAACAGTTGACACAGAACCAGTAACAGCTTCACCATCTAGATGATACTGGCCATTCTTCTTAATTCCCCTCATGACCACCTTGGAACCCTTTATAACCTTCAACACACCATGCTTTCCATTGAACACATAGCCTTTCTTGTCGAATTCACTAAGAGAAATCAGATTTCTCTTTATATCAGGAACATATCTCACATTAGCCACAAGTCTTACAATGCCATCATGGAGCTTGAATCTAATTGATCCAATTCCAGTAATTTTGCACGACTTGTCATCACCAAGGAGAACTGATCCTCCAGCCTGCTCACTGAATTCTTCAAACCAGGACCTATTAAGAGTCATGTGGAAGGTACAACCTGAGTCCATTATCCATTCTTGTTCGGATCTTGCACTAGTAACCACCAATGCCTCAGATGATTCATACCCCTCTTCAATAATTGCAGCATTACCTGATTCTTTCGATTCATTACTGCCAGAAGGGAATTTCTTTCTATCAGGGCAATACTTCCTTGTATGACCCTCCTTCTTGCAATGATAGCACTTGATTGTAGTGCCATTTGAACTATCCTTCTGTTGTGGCTTATCCTTTTTCTTATCTGTTTTAAATTCTTTCTTCTGAGTCTTTCCTCTAGCTGGCAACCCTTCACCACTAACCGAGGACTTAGGCTCTTTCTTTTCATTTAATTCCTTTGCACACAAGGCAGCCTGCACCTCATCAAGAGACAGAGAGTCTCTTCCATATAACATGGTATCTTTGAAGTGGCTATATTTCTTTGGCAAGGAACACAATAACAACAAGGCTTGATTCTCATCGGATATTGATACATCAATATTTTCCAAGTCAAGAATCAATTTGTTAAAAGTATCTAATTGATCAGAAACAGATCTATCTTCAAGCATCTTGAAAGTATATAAAGCTTGTTTCAAACAAAGGCGATCTACCAGTGATTTAGTCATGTAGAGACTTTCAAGCTTTGTCCAAACTGCAGCAGCAATTTTTTCCTTGGAAACTTGTCGAAGCACCTTGTCTCCAAGACTCAAGATGATTGCGCTGTGTGCCTTCACCATCAACAACTTCTTTTCTTTGTCATGCATTGACTTATCATCTTTGCCTCTCCTGCCAGAGCCTCATCCAAGCCCTGATGCACCAGGAGTGCTCGTATCTTCATGCGCCACAAGCCAAAGTCATTTTGACCCGTGAATTTCTCCACCTCAAATTTGGTTGACATGATGAATGAGGATCCATGCTCACTGCACCAGTTTGTTAAGAAATAATGAATAACAACTCAATTCTTAGAACAAAGAATTGAATTCTGCAGAACCCGATTGCTTGCAACACAAGCATGCGAATGCAAAAAACAATGTTATAGCATAAGCTGCAGCACTCGCAAGAAAGATAAAAGTACACCAGAAAGTTTAACGTGGTTCACCTTGAAGCAATGTACTTCAAGACTACATCCACGACAGCCACTAGAATATATGATTTCATCTTTACAAAGATCTAAGCACTCTCCCTCTTCCTCTCCAAGTTACAGAGTTTGAATGCTTAGAATTACAAGTGATCGATTGAATTGGATGAGAGCATCACTCAGCTATATATAGCTATGTCACTACTAACTAACCGAATACACCAATTAACAGAAACAGTTACAAATAGTTTTAATGCTAACTGAATTAAAAACTAACAGTAGTTGACTTAAGATGAGGAGTGTTGACTGAGCCAAATCACAACACTTACTAAGGAAAGTGTGTCCCTGTTAGAAGGGGTTTATGCTACATGAAAGCAGGTCCTTGAGAGACTTGCTATCTCTGTTTTTTCATACTTCAATTGTTGCTCTTGGTGTTGGGTAGTTATACTTCTCTCTTGAGCTGCGCTAGGTGTTTGGTAGTTTAGCCAGCACTTGGTATTCTTTCCTTCCTGTACGAGCCAAGCCGTGGGCTCTCTTCTCTTGTCCTTATTTTGTTTTTGGTTCTCAGGGTGCTACTAAACCTTCTCTGTCATGGCTTCTGAATAGGAGCTGTCCAATGTTATTGCTAATGAGGATGGCACTTTCTCTGCTGACATCCCTGAGGATGAACGTGGGAAAGTTCTGGTAGATCCCCAACTCAATGTTCCGTCCTGCCAAGAAATTACAAAAAAAATTGTTAGTTGGGAAAGTTATTTCAGAAAAGTATTAAACAAGATTGCCGTGAAGAAGATATTATGGAAATCTTGGGGTCATTGTCATGATTTACACATTGCTGACCTAGGTGAAAACATGTATATTTTCAGTTTCCAATCTGAAAAGGAAGCTGAGGATATCATGCTAAAAGCTCCTTGGTTTGTTATGAACCAGCTCCTGAGCTTACAATATTGGAGAGACAACATTTCTTACTTAGACATTGGATTTGACAAGGTTCCTTTTTGGATCCAAATCCACCATCTTCCCTTAAATCATCTCAACCCCTCTGTTGCTGTTGCTCTATTGTCTAGGGTTAGAGATGTGGTGGAAATAGAAGACCCTATTGTGGAGGGACATGTATTTCGGTCTTTCATCCGTGCTAAGGTCCTCATCAATGTTACTAAACCTCTATGGTCTGGTAGTTGGATAAATAGGGGTTATTCACCTAGGATGTGGGCTCCATTCTTGTATCAAAGGTTACAAGGTTTGTGCTTCAAGTGTGGAATGCTAGGTCATGAACAGAAGATGTGTAGGAAGGAAAGAGTGATGGCTGCCTACAACAAGCCGGTTCCTAAGTATGGGCCTTTCTTGAGTACTCCCTCCCCTAAAGCTCTTGCTACTCTCATTTTTTAAAGAAGTGGATTTTCTGGTAACTTCCAGCAGAAAGGTAAAACCAGTGATCCAGACCCCATTCCCTCTAGCAGACCAACACCTACAACTCCTATTCAAACCTTGGATAGAGATTCAGCAGGAGGAGAAGGAGAAATAGAAGACTTCACCTTGCTTCCTGAATGGGGTAAAGACAAGATGAAGATATTCAAGATGCAGCAGGATGTTCCTACTTTGAACTATGCTATTATCGGGGACCTGTTACAGCACCAGCTAGCCATTCAGCAGGACACTCAAAATTCAGATAGGGGCAAAAGGTAATAATGGAACCCATATGCAATACACATATGTTTCAGATGGGTACAAGCAACTCAAAAAAGGAAGATGAAACTTCTCAAGAGAAAAAAGAACCTGATCAAGGTACTGCAAGGCCATAGGAAGAATGTGCTAATGTGCTTCCCTCTCCTACTCTGGTGGATCTCAGCATTGGCACTGAACAGGCTGGTCTTGGTCCTCTAAACATGGAGGACTTAGGACTGCAAGGACTGCAGAAGGAAGACATAGGCCTCAAAGCTCCAGTGATTTTGTTGGATTACTCTAGTGCAAAAAATGAGGAGTTAAGGTATAGTGGTGCCTCTCTGAATACTGAAGATATTGCTCTTGTTAGAAAAGCATGTGAAGCTCAAGGAGGAGGTAATTTAAGTGGAAAACAACATATGCAAGAGAAGCAAATCTGCCCCCTGCAACAACACTGAATATTTAGTAGAATTTTCCCCTGATGATGATATAAAGATGCTGAATAGCCCAAAGAAAATTGGAGCTGGGGAAGAAAAAAGACCGGTGTTATACATGGAAGATAGACTTTCTCTTAAAAGAAATAGGAGGGAGGTGGAACAAGATGAAGATGACTTATCTAATACACAACCAGTAGGTAAAAGAATGAGAGTTGAAAAATGGTATGATGAATTTGGGAACCTTTTGGCAACTACTTTGGAGGTATGTCATGATTTTGATGCTATGGCTAAGGAGGTGGGCCTTATCACGCCCCCAAAGGTCCAATGACTTGCATCAGTTAGAATTTTTGTGGTTTGGCATCGGCCACAACAAATAGAGAGCGTTATGACTTAAAAGCTTGTTACAAGTCGGCCATTGTGTTCCTTATGGAAACTAAATGCTGTAAGGAACGTTTGGAGAGGACTAGAAGGAAGTTGAAGTTTCAGTATTCGTTTTGTGTGGAGGCTAGAGGCTTATCTGGTGGCTTGGGGCTTATGTGGAGTAATCACTATAGCATCCAAATCTTGGATGCGTGTTCTAATTATATTCATACTGCTATTGTGGATAACAGTAGTAGTAGTTCTTTTGAATTCACCTTTGTTTATAGGAATCCTACTATTGTGGAGGGGAGGTATCTTTGGGACAAGTTGCTCTAGTTGCAGCCTTTGAGAAATCAACCGTAGGGGAGTGCGAGTGATTTCGATGAAATGCTATCTCCTAATGAGAAAGAAGGCTCTAGACCTGTGGAGCCTATTAGAATGGAACTTTTCAGGAGATTCCTGGATGAGGCAGCTTTGATGGATCTTGATTTAAAGGGTTGTCAGTCTACTTGGGTTAGCAACCCAAGAGATGGCCTAGTCACTAAAGAAAAATTAGATAGAGTGCTTTCCAATTGGGGTTGGAGGCAATTGTTCCCTAATGCTGTTACAACTGCCCTCCCAATGATTAATTCTGACCATTCTCTTATTATAATTCAGCCCTCTTCTAAAACTAAGAGTGGCAATGCTTTCCGTTATGAAGCTTTTTGGGCGGACCATGAGGATATCAGAGGAACTGTTCAACAGGGTTGGATGAGCCAGGAGCGGTGTAATTCTGCTTGGGAACTGTTCTCTAAAAAAACTTCAAACTGCCGGAAGAAACTACAAGCTTGGCAGGCTAAAACCTTCAAGAATTCAGCCACAGAAATCAGTAAATTGAAGGCCAGACTCAAAGTTTTGATGAATCGCAAGGGCATGAAGGAATGGCAAGAAATCAACAAAGTGAGGAAGGAAATTGACAAGCTGTGGAGCCAGGAGGAGAAATATTGGGGTCAAAGATTGAAGTGGCTTTCCAGTGGGGATAAGAACTCTAAATTCTTTCATGCTTCAACTATGAGGGACAGAAATCGGTTGCATAGAATTCAGGACTCTTCTGGTCAATGGATTGAAGGGCAGCAGGAGATTATGAGTGCTGTTTGGTCTCATTTGCTGAGATTTATAGTCAAAATGATGTTTCTTTTGTGCCTGACTGTATTTTTCATGTACCCAAACTTATTTCTGATAATATGAATGATGAGTTAATGTATACTGTCTCTGTCCTGGAAATTGAAGAAGCTGTCAAAAATCTAGGAGCCCTAAACCTGGCCCAGATGACTTAAATGGCTTGTTCTATCAAAAGAACTGGCCAGTTATTAAATCTGACATTTGCTCTGTTGTTCAAGAATTCTTTATTTCAGGTACCCTTCCGGAGGAAGTTAATGAGATTGAGGTTGCTCTTACACCTAAAGTCCTTAGACCAGAGTCCATTAACCAACTCAGGTCTATTAGCTGCTGCAATTTTATTTACAAAGTCATTTCAAAGATCATGGTTAGTCGGCTGAAGAAACACACGGGGCAGATCATTTCACAACAGCAGAGTGCATTTGTAGGAGGAAGGCTGATCCAAGACAACCTTGTGGTGGCTCATGAAGCTTTTCACTTCTTAAAGAAGAAACAGAGAGGTGGGGATTCTAGTTTGGCTCTTAAACTTGACATGAACAAAGCCTATGATAGGATGGAATGGAGTTTCCTTTCTCAAGTCCTAAAAGCCTATGGTTTTCGTGATGAGTGGATACCTTTGGTCATGAAATTGGTAACTTCTGTTACTTACAAATATAAGGTGAATGGGTTTCTTAGCAAAAGACTTCGTCCGCAAAGAGGATTAAGATAAGGGGATCCCCTCTCCCCTTATCTTTTTATCCTTGTCCTTGATGTGTTATCCCTCATGATTTCTAGTGCTAATAGAAATAGAGAGCTTAGAGAAATCAAGTTGGCTAGCAATGCACCCTCACTTACTCATCTTTTCTTTGCGGATGATGTTATTCTCTTCTCTACAGCTGACCAACCTAGTCTCTACCAGTTGATGGAGATTCTGAACAAATTTTCTAAAGCATCTGGTCAACGTATTAATTTACAAAAATCAAGTGTCATCTTTGGGAGCTCGGTTTCAGCTTTTCAGAAACAACAACTGGATTCAGTCCTAAATATCCCTATTTGGTACACTCCTGGAAGCTATCTTGGTGTACCTGCTGACTGGGGAGGTCAAAAACAGCTGCTCTTCAGTGGATTAAGGAGAGAGTCAAATAAAAAATGGCAGGGTGGAAGGAAAATTTATTGAACCAAGCGAGGAAGGAAGTACTCATTAAATCAGTAATTCAAGCTATCCCTAGCTATGTGATGTCTATTGTTAAACTCCCCAAGTCATTTTGTTAATCTTTATGTTCTGAAGTTGCTAAGTTTTGGTGGAGTTCTTCTAAGAATAAAAGGGGGATTCACTGGAAGAAATGGAAATTGCTTACTGCTCATAAATATGAAGGGGGATTGGGTTTTAAAGAATTTAAACATTTGAATTCATCCCTGCTATCTAAACAAGCCTGGCGGATTATGTAGCAGCCTAATTCTTACTGGGCCCAAACTGTACTTAGTATTTATTGTAAACAAACTGAATTTTGGAATGTTAGCACTAAGAGGGGTGACTCTTGGGTTTGGAGAAGCTTAATGCATGGTAGGGACTTGCTTAAATCAGCAAGGAGATGGTCTATTGGTAAAGGTGAGTCAATTAGTGTGAGCAATGATTTGTGGCTAGCCTCAGGTACTAAAGCTATTCTTAGAGAAGGTTCTCAAGACATTAGAGTAAGCGAATTAATTGATCAACCTAATCATTAATGGGATGTGGACAAACTTAGAGGTACTCTTTCCCCCCAATCTGCTATGGCTGCTTTGAAGACTCCAATTAGCTGGTTTGGTTCGCATGATAGTCTCTGGTGACCGTTAACTAAAGATGGAATCTATTCAGTTAAGTCTGGCTATTACAAGGCAAAAGAGCTACATGTTATATTGGACTCTAACCCCTCTAGCTCTATTGAAATACCTTCTGATTTATGGAAAGATCTTTGGGGTGCAGTTGTGCCCCAAAAATTGAAGACCTTCCTTTGGAAGTTGCTGCACAATGCTTTATCTGTAAGAGACAATCTCTTTAAGAGAAAGATATCTCAGACCCCCATATGCCCGATTTGTTTCAAAGAATAGGAGATTGTGGAACATTGCTTCCTTCTATGTGGCTGGACTGAGCCCTTTTGGTTTAGTGTGCAACTGATTAAGACTCCTACTAGAGACAACATTTCCAACTTTAGCCTATGGTTTTCTAAGACTATCACAGAGGCTTCCTCTCACACAAATGGGAAGCAGTTCATTTTGGCCAGGGTAATCTTCAACCTCTGGGAGATTTGGAAAAGCAGAAATGCCTTTAATTTTGAGAATCAAACCCCTCGACCTATGGATGCTTTTCACAGCTCTCAGAGTAAATTTTTAGAATCTTGGAATCATCAGTCTACTCAAGATCTTGTCCATAAGAATAAGGGAGAGAGCATAAGTATTCAGGGTCAGTGGAGACATCCCCTGGGGGATTTTATCAAAGTCAATTTTGACTCTTCCTTCATTCCAGCTAATGGGCGAGCCACTGCTGGTATTGTAGCTAGAAGTTCTAGAGGGGATATTGTGTTTGGTCATACCTGTCATTCTTTGGCACCCAGTGCTCTAGTAGCTGAGGCTTTGGCGTTATGTGAGGCCGTGTCCCTTGCAAGCAATTTGGGGCTGAAATTTGTCATCTTCGAAGGAGATTGCCTAGATCTCATTGAATCCTGCAGAAATAAGTATAAGAAAGGTGAGATTGAGCATTTAGTGGTTGATATCCACCTCATGAAGGCTAATTTTTCAGCTTATGGCTTCACTTGGGTGGCTAAAGAAGGTAATGACTCTGCTCATACCTTAGCTCGACTGAGTTCTGAAGATAATCTCAATGGTGACTGGTTGTGGAAGCCCCCTGATGCTCTCCGGAAGGCTCTAGTCAAAGATGTCATGCTCGCCTACTATGATCGGACCTAGTCAGAATTTGCGGGTGGTGATGTCATTTCTGGTGTGGTTGTTTTCTCCAAGTTATCTTCATTGGTAGAGAGTGTATCCTTGGTTTTCTGATAGTTGGTTGAATAGCATTTAAGTGTATCGTTGGAGGTTGTCTTCTGAATTGATTGCAAGAGTTGTTCTTCCTCTCGGTTGGTGGTGACCTAATTTGGCAAAGTTTCTGACTGTAGATCGTGACTTGCTTCTTGTTAACCCTAATCTGGAAATGATCGTGACTGGATCGTTGTGTTGGTCAAGTCTTTTCCTGTCTTAGTGGGTCGCGTTGTATTGGTGTATTTGGGCCTTCCTCTATGCTTGTTTTAAGTATAGAGGGTGTGTTCCGATTGGGCCTAGCCCAAGATTTTTGTGGTTTAGGCCTTACCCTTTGATCAATGAAACACTGCATTTTCTAACAAAAAAAAAAAAGAACACATGGAGGAGCCTGGGTCATGCGGATTGCTGTGGCACATGGATCGTGATCACCACCGTACAATTGATAAACAACTACCTATAGAATACGTCATGATTAACGCGAGTTCGGAGCAGACAAACGGATTTTCCTGCCAAGTCTTATCAATTGAGATTCTATATAAAGCAAATTGACTCAGCAAATCAGGTACACATTCTATTCCTGCTCACTCCTTCCATTGATCACTTTCTAACTTTGACATCGAAGTCCTTGCAAGTACACTCATTACCGCCGCACTAACGTACATTTCGGCGATCATGTTCATCATATCCAATCCCAATCAAGGTTCACTCCGGTTCACAGTTCACTAACCCATTTGAGACCAGGCCATCATTATAAACAATACATCGAAAATATAAAATCCTCAAGATCTAGTACCGTATAAAATTCAAATGTCTATACACTACTAGGTTGCAACTTGCATGTATTAAAAACATGAATATGTGGCAACGTCAGATTTGGTACCAGTAGAATAATAAACTATCAATATCCAAGTACGAGGTGTTGTATATTTATATTTATAATTTATAATATATAATTATACATTGACCAACAGAATATATGCATATACATGTACCACAATAGGCCCGATTACGATCTGATGGGATCTAGATTATCGTTTAGTTGTATCATATAAACTTGTTTATGTTTTGTATGCCCAAGGAGATCAGAGTCACTTCAAGGGTAGTAGTACGCACATGATTAAGAACCAATGGGTCTTTTCACACCAAGTACTGATTGCTGTGACCCTGAGTCCATAGTATTGCAGTCCCAATCGCCGTCCCCTTGTGATCCTCAGTTTCATCATCTGAGAAACAACAATGGACAATATTATAGGTACTGCTTCAGCTAATAAAGCATAGTAATGCAAAATAAATAAAAAATATAGCAGCAAGGGGAATTGGTTAAGAATAAAGGCACTCATCATGCCTGAAATCGTGGATAGTGGGAGTTGAGTAAGGTTTCTAACACAGTCCTTTAGTGCCTGGAGTTTAGAATGAGCTAAGTTCAGTTCAGATTCCAGATCCACAATCTGGTTTCCCTGCTGTTCTATCAACAACTAACTTAGTTTTTGATTCAGTTCAGATGCCAATATTTCATGGTATTGAGATGAGTTGAAATTCAAGCCATATGTTTCATTACAACCTTCATTTGAAACATTAATCTGCAAAGGAATTCCTTGGTCAAAACCAAAATTGTTATAATGAAAATGGATAGTTGTTCAACTGAGTAAAAATCAAATATGGTAAATGAAGACTAGATAAAAGTTCACCTCATCTAATTTTGGCCTTATTTCTTTGTGGCAATCAATGTCAATAGTATAACCAGGAAGCTTTTGGATTTCAAACTCAAGTTCTGCCTCCAGTTGATCCATTTCTAGAACCTGTTGATCTGGTTCTTCTGTAAGCGCACTACTCCCACATTCACCTTCATCATTTACAGGGTGACTCCAAATTTTGACATCAGTGTTGCTGAGTTATTGGTTTTGCCAGATTCCATACCAGTATTGTCAGTAGAATCCAACATTTGGTGAGCACACATTGGTTTTATTCTGTTGAGCTCAGATTTTAGTTCCTCAACAACCTTGAATGTCTCATTCATGGTCTTGTTCAGTTCACTTATCTCAGGTTTTCCAGCCATCATACACATGATGCCAAAGCTAACTCCACAACCAAATAAGGAACTATCTGAAGAATATAACATCATGTTAAACTAATTTTTAACAAAGACCTTATCCCAAGGCTTAATAACCTTAGAGATAAGAAAGCAAATCATGTCTGAAACAAATTAGTAATTTAGCCAATAAACAAACAAGGACTAAAATGAAGTACTCTGCAGTGAAAATTGGCAAAAAATGTGACATGTTTCAGATTACTCATTAAATGATTTATGGTTAGGTTAGGTTCATCTAACCAACTAGTGAAAAGTACATGAACCGAAACTTCAATTGTGACCATAACTTGATTATTTTCATACTTTATTATGTAACATCAATTGTGACATATATGATACCTTTGCTATCAAGCTGAATAAGCATTTGAAAATTCGAAATCAGTCATCATCTAAAGTCCAGGGAAAGGGGAAAAATGTAAAGGGAAATTTGATTTAAAAACATTTTAGATTTGAATGGAAAGGGAAAAACTAAAATAAAATTATCGATTCTGAGTTTGGAAAAACCACATTGTTATTATCTTTTTATAACTAATCATTCATCAAATTTCTTCATTTGAAGAGCTATAGACATGGCACGAGACCATCCATGATAACTGGGTGCTTCGAGAGGAAAGGAAACACATATTAGAGAACGAGTGAGAGACTGTGTAGGAGTGGTTGTAGTTGCGGAAGGTGATGATTCCACCATGGCTAGGGTTTTGAGAAAAGGAGAAATATGAGAGGGAATTCAAAGAACTTTTCAGCTGATACCATGTGATCAGGGGTTGAATGGGAAAAGTTAGTTCTTTCTATTGATTCATCAGTTATATATACACTGGGTTTAACATATACAAAGGAGAAAGAAATGAATACTTGCATAACTAACCAAGCAAGAGGCTAACTAACTAACAAAAATAGCTGAAACAATTTAACAACTAATTTTGACTATCTTACTTCTTTGATAACAAGTCTCGCACTTTGCCGTCGTTGCGTTCCTCGAACAACGACGGCGACTCCTAGTCGCCCCACCATCTCACTGGTCCGCATGAAAGGCACCCACATCACTATGCAAGACCCTCACATGTGAGGAAAAGCCACCTCGACCAACCTCGCACACACCTCTAGCCGCCAACCGCCCGAAGTGGAGAATGGAGGGGGCTGTTTGCGCATGGAAGCAAAAGAGAGAGAGGGCAGGGGGCTGCCTCTGTTGGTCCGAAATGCATGGGTTTTCAGAAATCAATGCAGGGTGGTGTGGTTAGCAAAATAGGATGGTGCAAAAAGCAATTCCACTTTTAATGGGGTGTAAGGCCCCTAACTAAACTGGGTTAGTTGCGGCTCCAACAAGTGTTTTCTTTTTTTAAAAAAAATTGCCCAAACGAAAGGGGAACTTTGAGAAAAGGGGTAGAAGAAGAAGTGCAAGGACTAGTGGTCGGCCGCAGGCAGCAGGTGCAACTGCAAAACTCACTTACAGAAAACTGAAAACCCCTACTTGCTTTGCTCTCTTACAATCAGCATGGCCAACGACTCGTCGTTTTTGTTCGCCGGCATTCGTTTCGATAGAAAGAAATTCGGCGCCGATATTGCGAGGTTCCAGGTATCATATATCAACATCTCTTTCTCTCCTCATTGACCTATTTTCATTTCACAGTTGATGCGAAACACTAATTATTATTAACTCTCGTAAAGAAAAAAGATACCGATAACAATTCGGCGAAGATTCAAAACGCGGATGAAGATGAAGAAAGCGAGAGAACAATGGAAGAAACTGTGTCTACGAAGAAGAGGAAGCGCAAGAGAACCTCTTCTGGTATTCTCATTCTCGTTCGTGCTTTACCATCCCTTGTATTCAACATTATTTATGTTACTTTTGCTTTGTTGTTGTGAATGGTTAAAAGAAGCGGTTGAAGGATTCAGTGTGTTCAGAAGTTCCACATCCAAGTTAAACGATGAAGTCCGTGCTGATGATGATGATGAGTCCATTCGGCTGAAGAAAGAACAAAATAAGCAACTTGAGGTTCAGTCCCTTTCTCTGTTTTGTGCAATATACAGAACTCCCTGTGTTTTCAAGTTTGTGCAATAATTTTCCCGTTGTTCACTTCCATTTTTGGTCTGTGTTTAGCGTGATGCTATCTTCAGGAAGAAACATAACATTCATGTCTCTGGTTACAATGTCCCGTCCCCACTTCAAAGCTTTGACGAGTTGAAAACAAGGTTATCTTTTATAAGAATGTTATGTTGTTCGGGAACCATCTTGGGTTCTGTTTGTTATTTATTCTGCTCATTATTTGTTTAGAAGATCATGAAGGTTCAGATTCTTAATGAATTGTTTGTTTCAGATATAAATGTCCATCATATTTATTGCGGAATCTGTCAGAACTCGGGTTTAAAGAGCCAACACCAATCCAACGGCAGGCTATTCCAGTACTCTTACAAGTATGGATCGCATTTGATATGTTGGTCTTACGAAAATTTTTACTGAAGTTTGATCTTGATATTGTCCCCGAGATAGATATCATCACAATATTGTTTTTAGTTTACTGATATTTTCATTCGCTGGTTTGGGATAGGATCGTGAATGCTTTGCTTGTGCCCCTACTGGCTCTGGAAAAACCTTTGCATTTGTGTGCCCCATGCTCATGAAGCTTAAGGTATTGATTGTGTTTTCTCTGGCTGTGTTAGTTGCTCCCAACATGCTGTGTCACGGGTTCCTATAATCGACTGTGTTTACAGGCTCCTGCGAAAGGTGGTGTTCGAGCTGTTATCCTTTGTCACAGCCGTGAATTATCTGCTCAAACATATCGAGAGTGTAAAAAGCTTGCCAAAGGGAAAAAGTTTCATGTCAAGTTAATGACTAAACACCTTGTAAGAAATGCTGATTTTTCAAAATTTCCGTGTGACATACTTATATCCACGCCGCTTCGATTACGCTTGGCTATCTGGAGGAAAAAGGTTGATCTCAGCAGGTGTGTGATAATGAAAATTTTAGTCTTATATTGGTTTAAACATAAAATTCTTGAAATACTAATCAAGCAATCATTAGATAAGATGCATTTTTGGTCCATAAGGTTTACCTTATATGCTTGTGGAGATCGTTGATAGCTGCTCTATCTGTCACTTATGCTGTAGTTTTCTGATCGTATATAATGTTTTGAATTATACCTTGCTTTGTTCATTATCAATCAATTGCATACTAAATGTAAAATGATTTCCTGGGTTGGTGTATATGATAACATTGAGGAACATTTTTCCTGTTATTCTTCATCCCTTTTGCTGCTTCTTTACATGAGTTTATGCAGTACTTTGATATGAAGTTGTCATCTGTGCTCCATATGGTAATGTCAAAATAAATTTCATTAATTTAGTGATGAAATTCAACTTGGAAACAGTTATGGTTATAATGAAGGTCATCTCTGAAGATCAACAAGCTATAGACCTGATTTTTGTATTTTGATTTTATATGTAAACTATAAAGTCATATTATCCGTTACTGGTTCAAAGTTTAATCTGCCCAGACTAGTAGGCACATCTGTTAACTAGTTGCAATGCACTATTACCTTTCTTTTTATCTGAGTCTTTGGACTAAATGAAGTAGACGCAAATAACCAGTTGATCAGTCAACTGACTCACAAACCATAGACCCAGACAGCAAAGACTGAATTTTAAAATCTGGTCAGTTGCTTCATGTTATAATTAATGTAGGTGTTAGTTCAGTGGCACAAAAGTATTTCTGAAAGAACATACTTTCATATAAGACGGGAGAACCCAATATGTGTCGAATATTCCTCAAAATTATTCAGTGTTTGTTTTGCCACTCAATTAGGTGTTGTGTAATTAAATTATAATTTTGATTGTGTATAACAAATAAAATGGCATGGTCCAACTGCAGTTGGTTTAGGTTACTTTATAGTCAACTACTTATCAAGTTTTGCATGATTCTTTTAGCTGTATCTCAGTTTGTCTACAAAATCAGTGGTAGCAGATATATGGCGTGGTTTATTAAATAGTTGAGTGTGTTGATATATTTTTTCCCCAACTATTTTGGCTTCTGCAGAGTTGAGTATCTTGTCCTGGATGAATCTGATAAGCTATTTGAGCCTCAATTGTTCAAGCAGATTGATTCTATTATCAAAGCATGCTCAAATCCCTCAATTATACGCTCGCTGTTCAGTGCTACTTTACCTGATTTTGTTGAAGATCGAGCTCGAGAACTCATGCATGATGCTGTTCGGGTAATTGTTGGCAGGAAGTAAGTTCAATACTAAAATTTACAGAACAGGATGCTCCTGAGCATTACCCTAACTCCTTAAGATGGTTCTGCTTCACATTATTGTAATAGTCGACATCTAATCTTTTATGTGAATCAGGAATATGGCTTCCGAAACAATTAAGCAGAAATTGGTTTTTACTGGAAGTGAAGAAGGAAAACTTCTAGCAATTCGTCAAAGTTTTGCAGAGGTACATTCCTAAGATGAATGCTTTAAATAAACGGCGTTATTAGTCAGTTTGGTTTTCTTCTGCATCAACTGGTTGTTTGTCTCACAACTAGACATTAGTCAGTGTAGGTCTGTTTGTAAAGAAATTACAAATATTGTTGCGATTTAACATTAATATGCATTTCTTATTATTAATTTATCTTGTTGCTGATTATGCATTGCATACATATGATTAAACATTCAGCTTATTCCATTTTGGTGTTAGATGATGTAATGTAAACGTAGTACGAACTGCCTTGGAACGATGCTTGTTGTAACACTTAAGTTTGAAACTTGTGGAAGGCACATAATACTGTAGCACCTCCTAATATCTCATTCCTAGTTGTATTGCATTATTTAGTTGCTTGCATTTATTGACCCTTTTCTTTGCCTTTTCTTGTAGAGTCTAAATCCTCCAGTATTGGTCTTTGTCCAAAGCAAGGAGCGGGCCAAGGAGCTGTATGGTGAACTTGCATTTGACAATATTAGAGTTGATGTCATCCATTCTGATTTGTCTCAAGAAGAGGTAGTTCTCAATCCCTTTGAATAAAAGAAGTTTCTTGTTGGAAAATATGAAGGAAATCTGAAACATTTTACCCTTCCTCTAAAAAACACCAAAGTAAAAAAGAAAACTGATGAAGTGTGTGATCAAGGCCTGGTCCTTACTATTTGTATGGTGAAGATGTCAACTTATGATATTCCTTGTTAATGCAATTGCTTTTATACTTGGCTATTTTGCTAATCATTACTATACCTGAGAAACCTCTTCTAATATTCGATTGTTTTAATCTCTGATCATCAGCAATAGGTACTTCAATACTAAAGCATATTTGTTAAGTTAGCAGTAATTATGGCGTCATTTTTCTAACCTCTTGAATTGTATACAGCGAGAAAATGCAGTTGACAACTTCAGAGCCGGTAAAACATGGGTTTTGATTGCTACCGATGTAGTTGCTCGGGGCATGGATTTCAAAGGCATTAACTGTGTGATCAATTATGATTTCCCAGATTCTGCTTCGGCATATGTCCACAGAATTGGTTCGTGCAGTGATATTAATTTTGTTTTATATTTGAGAATAAATATTTAGAGGGATTACAGATTGTATTATTCTCTCATGAATCCTTGAATCCTTTAATTTTATTTTATTTTCGTTACACATTATTTTATTTTTATTTTATTTTTTGCTAAGTAGAAAATGTTGATTTTTCAATAGGTCGTTCTGGCAGAGCAGGGAGGAGTGGCGAAGCGATTACATTTTACACAGAGGATGACATTCCATTCCTGCGGAATGTAGCTAATCTTATGGCATCGTCAGGCTGTGAGGTTCCATCCTGGCTGATGGAATTGCAAAAAAAGAAGTGGAGGAAACACCGGCCCAAAAGAGATTCTATCTCAACCAAACCGGATCTATAAGCCTATAACAGCAGGGAATGGGAATAAGTTTTAACCGTGAAGCTTCCGGTTCTGTTTGTTTCTTAGTAGGCCATGCAACAGTGTTAAGATTCTATAATTCCCCATCCCCCAAATGGTAATTTAACATGATGAAAAAGGAAGAGAGGGGGTGGCAATTGTGGCCAAGAGAGAATCATGTTTTAGGTTAATGCAATGGGATGGGATTGGCAGGCACTTTTGCCTAATGGCTACACAAGTTTAAACAAGATATTATGATATTCAGTACCTTCATGCCAGTTAACCCCCCCCACTATCTAAAATTGTAGACATCCCAAGTGTTATATCTCTTATTAAGTAGGAATTTTTGTGCCTTCTTTTGTACTAGTAGTGAACATGCAATTTCGTTGACCCCTTGAATGCCTGATTTGATGAATTCTGAAACTCTTTTTCGTTAAATAGATTTTCATTGTGAGTGATAATGCGGATCATTTTTTTAGTTTTGACGAATTGGACCTTCAACTCGAAGTGTTGTCAGATTTTCAACTGTGAAGTGTTGTGAGAACTTCTGATTTAATTTTGTGCAGATATTATTATTATTAAATGCTTCAGCCGTTTGGTGAACGTCTGATGGCTTTCCTCGCCGTATTGCGATGATTGCCCCAATGCCATGGCACGCATTACTTTTTTTTTTGGACAAAAATAAGATAAATTTTCAAAAAAAAAAAATATGTCACATGCTCGTTTTGTTATGTTAATTTATATGTTTTAATTTTTTTTACAGAAAAAGTACCTAGTATTTGATTTCGATATCAGATGGTTTTCCAAGAGAAATGTTTTTCAACTAAAAACATTCATGGAAAGTGAGCTTGGGAATATAAGATTTCTCCGTTTGGTAATAGTGCTAATAAAGTTATTTCTGGATATTATTGATTCCTGAGAATACAATTTACTACCCTTTATATTCTTCAGTGGTAGGAATCTTACAAACTCAATTAACTAACTTCTCACTTCTTCCTATTCATTTTTTCTATTTTTTATTTTTAAACTAAATAATTTTTAAAAACATTATTTATCAAACATAAACATATTTGTGAATTGTTTTTGGGAATAATATTCCTGATAAACACTCTTGATTCCGATGTGTAAGTCAAATGACTTATACCAAATCTCATTGAAACTATCATCTGGCTCATAATATTTCAACAAAAATCTTAAAAAAACAAGATAATATGGGCACGTGACCATGCTTTCGGTTTCATCTTTTCCCTTTTTGCGGCTTAAATATTTTTTATTAGGAATTTGAAAACAAGCGTTTTTCTTCTTCCTTTTTTTTCGTTTTCTTCTTTCTTCTTTTTTTTTTTGAAATCTTTTCGATCACAACGTCAACGATGCAGAGCACCCAACTCGTACTAGCACTAAACCTGATACCCCATCATCATCTTTCAATTGGGTACAGCCAAAGAACATGATACCTATTCATATTAAAAAAAGAACATGATTGCTATTGTCTTTCCAGTTTTGCTAACGATACAGCATACAGAGGGTGGATTTATAATAATAATATATTAATTCTCTAACAATATGGACCAGCGATGCTATTCAACTAATAAGCTAAATAATATCTTTTGATTTAATTCCTTTGTATTTTCCATCCCATTTCTATTTAGGGATTACTTTTTTATTTTTTACCCCATAAAGAAATACTAAAAATTAGATATTATTAACAGAATTGCATTCATACCAAACAAATACGATGAATTTACAGAAAAGTAGACCAAGGAGGATGAATTAATGAATTTCCAGAAAAGTGAAAAAGAAAGGGGTTGTCTAGTTGTTTTGCAAACAAGAGGAAAAGAAGGTTATGATGTTGGTGAGATCTGTTGATGATCAAAGAGGAAGGGACGAGTAAAGTAGAAAGAGCAATGAAGTAGATAATTTCGGTTTTACTGAAAGATAGGGCATTGGAATCGAGAATAAGGGGAAAGACATCAAAAGTCACGTGCCTCCCTTTTTATTTTTTTAGTTGTACAAGTGGAATACTGTAAGCAGTTGGATCCCTTAGATTTAGCGGTTGAGAGTTGGTGTAAGTCTGGTGTCAACGGATCCTGACTCTTGAATAATATATCTAAAATACTTGAAATCAACATGGGTTGCACGGAGTAAGCAAAAAAAAAAAAAAAAATGCTCCAGTTTCTGTTAGTACAAAGACAGGAAACCATCCAGATTGGCTCTTAAATCAACTGCATTCATATCTATGCAGGCTGCAAGCCTGCAACACATGCACTGGTGTCATGTGACAAAATCCACCTTCCAACAATCAAGGATAACTGATTGTGACAAAGCTGAAGCAAAATTGAGAGATATCAGGGCCTTTATGAAAGATCGGGCAGCACAGTAACATCTAATGCCAAACAGTGAATCTTAACAAAAATTGTCAACCATCAATCATATTACAATTCAGAAATATGCTCGCAAATTATAAAGTGATTGATGCAATATAATCAGGTGCCAATGGCAGAATGGTGTAGCTCATAAACACATTTCCAACTGACTGCCTACCAAGTGCTAATGTCTAACCTCTTTCAAGGATCATAACCATCATCTAGCACCTGCAACCATAACTCTTCAAGCATCGTGTAGATTTTGCCCCTTTGTGGATGTGAACTATCTTCTGAGAAGAACACATGGATTTTATCCTTAACTTCTATCCAACTTTGACCAGGAACCTTTTGTACACCCGTTTGTTTCATCAAGTTTCTTAGTTTCGCAACATCTTCCCAATTGCCAGCAGAAGCATGTAGGTTAGAAAGTAGCACCAGTGCAGCCGAATTGGAAGGATCAAGTTTTAATATATTTTCTGCAGCCCGCTCTGCAATGTCAACATTACCATGATTTTTACAAGCAGCAAGTAGAGTTTTCCATGTAGTAATATCAGGGTCAAATTCTGTTTTCTGAATAAAAGTTTCAGCCTCATACAAGCATCCAGCACGAGCAAGCAAATCAACCATACAAGAGAAGTGCTCTCTCGTCGGTGGAATCCCTAGTTCCACTTCCATGGTTTTATACAAGTGCCAGCCTTCCCCCACCAATCCAATGTGACTGCATGCGCTGAGAACCCCCAGATACGTGACCTCATTAGGCCGAACACCAAGATTCCTCATCATTCTAAATAGATTAAGCGCTTCACGCCCAAGTCCAAACTGAGCATAACCAACAATTAGACTACTCCATGAGACGACATCTGGGTTCTGTGTTGAGTCAAAAACATCTCGAGCATGTTTAAGTGATCCACACTTTGCATACATGTCAATCAATCCATTGCTCACAGAAACATCATGCACGAGTCCACTTTTAACACTAAAACAATGGACTTGATTCCCAACTTCTAGAGATGTCAATTCAGCACAAGCTCCTAATAAGTTAGTTATGGTGATATTGTCGGGCTTATTTTCAGAAAAAAGCATTAGTTTAAATAATCTGAAAGTCTCTCCTGCTTGTTTGTGCTGCAAGCATGCTGAAAGAATTGCATTCCAAGAAACTAAATTGGCATTTTCCCTTAGATCGTTGAAAACATTGAATGCATCATGTAGATTTGAGCACTTTGTGTACATGGTTAGCAAAGAGTTGCATACGGCTGCTTCCTGATCGAAACCTATTTTGATAATGTACGAATGAATTTGCATGCCTTGGTTGAGTGTCATGGGGCTCCCACAAGCACAAAGTAAGGAGATAAAAGTAATGTTGTCTGGGATCAATCCCATATGCATCATCTGACAGAAAAAAGATATGGCTTCATTAGCATAACCACTGTCAGCAAATGCTTTAATAATTGCATTCCATGACACTATATCAGGGCTTTTGATCTGATAAAATGCCATCTTTGCTGAAGGCAAGAATCCAAATTTCGCATACATGTCACAGAGGGAGCACCCAGCAAAGATGTTACTCCCTAAACCAAATTTAGCACACATTCCATGTATTTGCTCTCCATATTCAGGTTCGAGAAGGCTGCCGCAAGCACTGAAAACACTGCCAAACATAAACTCATTTGGCTGATAAACACCCTGCCTGAGCATATCTCTGAAAAGATATAAAGCTTCTATCTCATAACCAAGTTGAGTAAACCCAGAAATCAAGGAACCCCAAGAAATTAAATCCTTTGTAGAAATCATTGTAAATACATCTAACGCATGTGCAATTTGTCCAAAATTTGTATACATTGAAATAAGAGCATTTTGTGCAATCAAATGACGACCAAAGCCTGATTTAATGACATGGGCATGCAGTTGCCTGCCTAACTCTATATCCCCTGAAATGTGGCAAGCCTTAATTATGCTTCCAAAAGTTAACTGGTCTGGAAAATGACCCGATCGCAGCATTTGAATATACATTATGACGGCATCGTTCTCTTGACCATTCCGTGAGTATCCGGAGATCATGGAAGTCCAAGAGACCACATTTCGCAGCTGCATTGTGTCAAACACTTTTCTAGCATCCTTCATAGAACCACATTTTCCATACATATTAATAATATGATTTTGGAGAATAAAGTTTGGTTGGTAGCTGGATTTTAAAATGTGGTCATGGATTTTCTTGGCATATTCAAGAGATCTATGGTTGGTGCAAGCCAAGACTAAATCTGTATAGGTGCTTGGTTCTAGACGCGTACTCAAATTCTTTCGATAGAAATCAAATGCTTCAAGTGCTTCCTTGTATTGCTGTTTTTTACACATCAAGCTGATGTAACCATTGCTTGATAACTCTGTACTGAGATTAGAGAAAATTGCTGGTTGTAGAATAGGTCTTACACAATTATGCATACATCGAATTTGGCTTTGAATGTTCATGGACTAGGATATTTAAAAAGCCAAAGAAGTAAAACTCTTGCTATGGTTGAGAACCTTAGGCGGTGAGATGGTTTCAGGACAATAAAGTGGTCCCAAATGAGTATATCTGGTTAAGGAAACAAAAAATCCATAATTGGATGAACAATAACACGGGGGGAGTACTTCTGAAAAGCCAGGTAAAGGGCGGCCCAATGCACTAGGCTCCCACTATGTGGGTCTGGGAAGGGTAAATGTATGCAGTCTTAACCCCCGCAAACGGAGAGACTTTTCTAGGATTTGAACTTGTGACCTCGAGGTCACTAGGCAGCAACCTTACCGTTGCACCAAGGCTCGCCCTCGCTTCTGAAATGCCCAGTATTAAATATAAAATAAGAGAGAGCACGAGTATTTAGCACCCTCGCAAAAGCCTCCGTCTTGATCTTCCTTCACTATCTTTATGAATTCAAGAGGCAAGTGCAATCAGCCACTAGAGATTGATGTTCTCTAAAAGAATTTTCATTTCTGCTAACAATGATGTAGAAAGTACTAAAAGACATCCATGAATCAAAGAACATCATCTATGAGATGAGCCACGCCAACAGTCGAAGATCTTTAGCCATATTGTTTGATTAGAAAGGCAAACTGATTTCATCCAATCCATCATGAAAACCAAGCGGATAAATTCTTCTGTTGGAACAAAGCATAAGCATAAGATTCTTCTACTTAAGGCATTGTTTAGTAGAAAATCAGAAACCCATCAATCTAAAACGGCCATATACATAATATATATATCTGGTTAATGCGTGAGAGATTAACATGAGCCATGTCACTAACTCTGCTATTCATGCTAAAGTCTGTTTCTACCAGCTCTTGGTGGCCATTTTTCAAACAGCTACTATGCAACTGAATTGCATTCTAAAATTTGAACAATAAGGAGTTGGCAAAGCTGTATGCACACCAATGACTCACGTTAAAATAGTTTAACAAGTAAACGTAAAGAAATTTTATTTATCGATGAATATTCCCAATTTAAAAAGTTCTACCGCAAAATACTGAAAATAACGCACCTGAAAAGAAGACCTTAGTCTCTGTTTAGTGTTCACAGACAGACTCTCATAAGCAACTGAGTGCACTCAAACATCTGAAACAGAAAATACCCGTGTTTAATTTGTTTAGAGTTACAAAAGTACCCAGCAAAATTATCCTTTTTCTTCATCTGAAAGCATGACTCTAGTACCGGGATTTAGATCCCCACCTCCCCTTTTAATTTTACAACCCCCTCCCACTATAAAAAGACTAAAATGCCCCTGCCCTCGAAACTAATTCCTCATCACCGCCGTCTCTCACCCATGGCCACCCTCTCACCTTCGGGTGGCCCTCTCAACCCCACCCCTATCATTTATCATTTGAGTCACTACCCTCTTCCTCCACCTCCCACTTTCTCGTCCATCTGCATTGCATTCGTAAAACCTATTTTTTCTTCTTGCCGTTTTCAGGTTTTTGGGAAATTAAATTTTGAACGTGCCTGAAATTTAGTTTTCAAACGTGTAAAAAAAAGTGTATCACTTTGCACATCCATAAATTAATTTCCGAACACGTCTGAAATCTAAATTTCAGACTCATAAAAATTCAAAAAAAAAAATTTATGTAAGGCAATTTTTTATCTAGAAACTAATTTTCGGACACATTCGGAATTCAGTTTCCGGAAGTTTTGCAACAGTTGGACAAAAAGTGAGTTTCATGACGGGGTGCTGCGAACAGGAAAGGTGGAGACGGTTAGGGGGAGGGGGTGGTAGAACGGGGTGAGAGGGAAGTGGGGACGGTGGTGGGGAAGGGGGGGTAAAGGTCGCAGCGAGGGGAGAGGGAGAGTTTAAGAGAATGGGGGTATTATAGTCTTTTTAAGGTAGAGAGGTGGGAAAATGAAAAAGGGAGGTGGGGATATAAAAACCCTTGTAGTGGGCCTAAGTTAAAGATGATTCATCAGATTTTAGCCCAAAACATTATTTTTGTCGGCAAAGCCCACAACTCTGAACGATCCAAACCCACTCACCATACCTTACTTCTTACCCACCCATTTGCAATAATTCTATAACCAACCACCAAAAGATTCATTACGCTCATAATTGTTAATTTATCATGCCATGAGATTCCACAGTCAATATTTAATTAAATTTTTATTCAGATTCCTCTTATTGGATTGGTCAACCCAAATTATAAATTAAACCCCCAACACACCATGCCATAATCAACAATAATATTAGTTAAATGGACAGGTACGACACATATTATTGATAGACGGATAGGTGCCATCCCAACTGCTATTTGGTGCAGATAGCAACTCATGCTCTCACACACTAACTATTCTTTTTTATATTTTTATTATTATATTACTTTTACTTCAAGTGACAGCCAAGAGAAGCTATTCCTTACCTATGAAATACCTCCAAAACGAAAGCTAAGCATTCAGTTTGGCAGTACCAATCATGACATCAGTAGCTCCAACGTTTTTCCTTAACAAATAAAATATGTTATGCCCCTAAATCACCTAAAGTTTATATTTACATTATATTATACAACCCTCCTCTTCATTCTGTGCCAACAACTGGTCATTTTAATTCCATTCAATTCATGTTGTGTTGTGCTTGAGGTGGTCAATTTTCAATTTTTTGCAGAAGATGGGTTCAGTAGAAAGGTCAAAGAAGAAAACCCTTTTATGGAAGAAAGCCATGCTCCATTTTTCTCTATGTTTTGTGATGGGGTTCTTTACGGGCTTAGCTCCAACAGGTAAATCTTTTCTTTTTTCAAGTAAAGTTATTGCAGCAGCCTCAAATGGAACTGAATTTGCTGCACCTCAACCTGCTCAAATTTCACACGTGAAAAAAAATGGTAACAAAAGTTGGATAGATTCACAACCAGTGACCTTGCCAAAGAGGCATACAGTTCATGCTCAAAAAACAACAATAAAACCACTGCCCCAGTTGAAGCCTAGAAGACTGTTAATCATTGTAACTCCAACAAGCACAAAACTACCTTATCAAACAGTATTTTTGAGAAGGTTGGCAAATACCATAAAGCTTGTTCCTCAACCATTGTTGTGGATTGTTGTGGAAGCAAAAAGGGATTCCACAGAACTTTCAGAGATATTAAGGAAGACTGGCATCATGTATAGGCATGTTGTTTTCAATGAGAACTTCACTGACTTGGAAGCTGAACTGAATCACCAGAGAAATCTAGCACTTAGACACATTGAGCATCATAGACTGAGTGGGATTGTTCACTTTGCTGGCCTTTCCAATGTTTATGATCTCCAATTCTTCCACCAGCTTAGAGATATTGAGTATGACTTTCCCCCCTTCTATTTGCTAAACTAGTTATTGTTCTATTTTTATATTATTTACATTGTTAATTTGTTATATCTTATGGCCTTTTTTTTGGCTAGTGTGTAGTGCTAATTTTTATGCATGCGGTTAGGGATTTTTTTGCATTCACGCACTTAGCGGCTTGGTATCGTCCGATTTTGATCGGACAACTCATATTTCAAGCAAGTTTTTTTTGAATATTTTAAACTCAATTTATCGAGCTCAAAATCTGTGTTGTCAGATCAAAATCGAACATTGCAAAGCTGTTGACTGCGTGAATGTAAGAAATCCGTATTTGTAGCTAGTCACTAGCTGTTAGTGGGTGGAAGTTTTAAAAATAAATAAAATTTTCAAATGGATGGAGATAGGGCAAGTGACAAAATCTTTAGGTATACCAAACACGAGTGGTGATGAGGATAATGATAATAAATAATAATATTTCACAAATCCTAGCTGATTTTTTTAAAACTGATGTATTTCCTTCTTAATTATTATATAATCATTTGGCAACTAAGCAGGGTCTTTGGGACATGGCCAACGGCATTATTAGTTGCAAACAGAAAGAAAGTGATAATTGAAGGACCTGTATGCGACTCATCTCAAGTCATTGGTTGGCATTTAAGGAATATGAACAATGAGACAATCGCTCCTCCCATTCATATTTCAAGTTTTGCATTCAACAGTTCCATCCTATGGGACCCTGAGAGATGGGGTCGCACTTCCTCTGTTAAAGACACCTCTCAGGTAAATTATGTTTCACTCAAAATCAGACTTCAATTGGTATCTATAGTCAAGGTTTTTAATCGTGGTGGCAGTAGCGTAGCAATCTTTAACATTGCGGAGAATCGCGATCAAATGTGGTTGGTACCGCCTAATCACGGTCGCAGAGACACAGAAAATTTTGATGTCATGGATCTTTTTTTAAAACTCTGTTAATAATACACAAAATTTATCTTTAAATTTTTTTTTAAAAAAAAAAGGTATAACTAGTTGATAATTTGGTTAAAACTCATTTTGAAATAAGAGATTGATATATGCACCAAGTTAGGTTAGTTTGTATAATCCAAACCTTAACTTTATTGAACATGATCATGCCTTCACTGCTTGAAATTTTACTTGCGTTTAGTTAACGTTTGCCCAACCTCTAACTACTTTAGAAAGGAAAAAATCGAAGGCAAAAAAAAGAATTAGGTAATATAATGACAGCCTGATTGACTAGTTGAACTAATCAGAATACTAAGTATGTAGTGTTTTCTACTCCGGAATAATGTCATTGATAAGTGATAATGCATGTGGCTTCCTTTTACTCCAAGATAGAACCCACTTTCGATATTATCTCAATTAGAAAACCTAGTCCATTTGAAATGCAAGAAAGTGAAAAGATATATACACAAGTATCACTTTTAATTATAAATAAATAAACGAATAATAAACCTCTACAAGTATATTTGTTGCTTTTTTGTTCTTTGTCCTTATTATTATGTTACTCTTTTGTGGTTATTATCCTAGAATTCAATCAAGTTCGTGAAGCAAGTAGTTCTAGAAGATGAGGCTAAATTAAAGGGAATTCCACCGGAGGATTGCTCCAAAATCATGCTCTGGCGCTTCAACTTTCGTGCCCGTGCCAATTCAAATCACTAATTTCTGACTACTACAGCATATGTTAGCTGAAGATAAAGGGGAATTGCAGAAAATAACGAATGTTAAAGCAATACGGAAATTGGCGAGTACAGGAACTACTACTTTCCTACTATTATTATATGAAATTTATTCAATTTTTTCTTACCTTTGCAAATGTCTTCCGTATATAGTTTTATTGTTCTTTCCTGTTTTTGAAAATTTTGTTAGCTTATGTAAGAGGGTCATCTCTATGAAGCAAAAACATTTTAAGCATGTGAGATTTTTTGTGGTTTATTTTTCATTTTCTTTTTTGATCTAGCGATTTATTCACAAAACTAGTGGAGAAAGGTTAGGCCTACTACTTCTTTTGGACCAGAATAGAAGTAAGCAAATACGATGGGGGTTACTATTCGCGCCTCCCCTTTTTGCTAATACACCTCCAATGAGTCTTTCTATATATTTTTCCCCAAAATAATCCTATGTGGAAGTTTACTTCCAAAAGCTGTGTGTTCATTTCGTGGGTAAGTAGCATTCTGGAAGTTACTTTCTTGTAGCACGAGTGAGATGTTAAAGAATTTTTTGTTGGAAATTTATAAAAAGCAAGAGTTTCAGTTCATGGGTTGGTCTGGGACTCTAAGCCAACACGCGCAAACTTCCAATTGAATGAGAGAAACCTCGGTGACAAGAAAGAAGATGCTTTTTTGGGTGAGAATTTATCTTGAGTTGAATAAATGTGCTATCCATATGAAAAGCCTTTGAGTATTTTCTACCGGTTTTGCAACTTCGATTCAAGTTAAGTTGCCATATTTTTGTTCCAATCTAAATCAAACTTACCCCTTTTTAAGGTTGTATATGATTGTGTTATATGTTTTTGGATGGAAAACATGAACCTTGCCATATTGCATACAATCTATGATATCCATTGGAAATAAGATAGGAAATGATAAAGAAGTATTAGACCAGAGCAACTGCAGTCGAGCTCTTCCAGAGTTCGTATGCTTAGGTAATGAGAAATGGATGAGTCGTGACTATTGAATGGTTTTGCTTTATGCAACAAATTTTGGAGTTGGAAGTGTATTCAATGTTGGCATCCAGCCAATATAAAAGCAAATTGGTGAGTCAAATGGTTGGTGAGTCAAATGGTTGGTGGCCATCTAAGATTGACACAATTTGCAAGTGTTCACACCATTCATTTCTTCTATAAATAGGGAGTAGATGGTAGAGCAAAAATCATCTCATTCACAACTAAGTGCAACAAGCATTAGTTAGAGAGAGAAGCCTTGCTTAAGAGAAAGAGTGAGAGAAAAATTAGAGAGAGCCAATTTGTGAGAGTTTTATCCACAAATTGAGAGTACAATCTTATTGTATTAATTTTGAGAGATCACCTAAGGGTGAAGTTTGTAATCTCATTATTGTTATAGTGGAAGTTTAAGCGGCTTACGGGTCCTGTGGTTTTTACCTTCACTTTGGAGGGTTTTCCACGCTAAAATCTTTGGCGTTATTTTCATCTATTTGGTTTGGGAAATTATCCTGGGGTTCGTGGAAATTTATTTTATCTCACTTACACAGTTTTTCCCAACAAAGTGGTATCTAGAGCTAGGTCTGTGGAAAATTCTTAGTATGCTCTGTGGTTGCAGCTTTGTCTGATCTTCCACATCAGAAAAGAATTATTCACCGGTCACTATTCATTGCACAAGAAGTTTCAAGCACAAATAAACTTGTTGATCGCCATCAAAATGGAGGAGAGCAAGAATATGATAAACCGATCGCATTTAATTATGCAACTGAAGCCAAAGATGGAAGATCTTTTATACATTAAAGATCTATGGAAGCCGATCGTGATGACGAAGGAGAAAGCAACGACTACAACAACAACTCGCGGATGATAAGACTGACAAGAAGGCGTAAAAACCAACCGACGCTTCGACAAAGACATCGTATTAATCGACCGGGCCGCGGCTGACCTGTGTCGCTTCAACCACAATGGATTGACAAGAGCATTTTTCAAAACTTTGCTAATGAACATGATGCTCATGCTCTTTGGCAAAAGTCGAGAAAATGTATGCAAGAACAATCGCACGTAACAAAGCCAACTGATGCGACGATTAGTCAACCTAAAGTACAAAGATTCGGTAGCAGTGTATCTGAACACATGAGTGAGTTCCAAGGCGTTGTAGATCAACTCAACTCGATGAAGATGACCATCGACGATGAGTTACAAGCACGCTGATGCCGAAGTTCTCTACCAAAAAGCCGACACCTTAGTTGTGTCACCAAGAACTCGCCTGAAGGCAAGCTTACCATGGATATGGTAAAGGATAGGATGTTGAACGAGGAGTCTCGACGAAAAGATGAAGGATATAATCAATCAAGCGCTGTCACGTAAAAACAAGGCAATCAAGAAGGACGTGGAAGAAGCAAAGGTAGAAGCTCTCAAAGCCAAATCTGGCAAAGAGGACGATCAAAGTCCAGATCGAGGTATGATAAGAAGTGCCACCACTGCGGCCTTCCCGGGCACTTCATTCGAGAGTGCCGAAAGTTGAAACAGTTAAAGAAGCAGGAAGCAGAAAGCCGAACAAATGACACCACAACTGTCACCGAAGATGTTACCATTGTTCAAGATGCAGATTATGTCAATCTTGCATGTCAAGACTCTACCTGGGTAGTTGACTCAGGTGCTTCCTACCATGTCACCTCAAAATGGGAGTTCTTCTCAACCTACACTTAGGGTGATTTTGGACGAGTGAGGATGGGAAATGATGGTGCATCCACAATTATTGGCATTGGCAACATTTATTTAGAAACTAACCTTGGATGCAGGTTATGTTTGAAAGATGTGAGGCATGTTCCTGACATACGCCTCAATCTGATCTCCACCGAAGTACTTGATGATGATGGCTACAATAGCTATTTTGGTGAAGGAAATTGGAAGCTCACCAAAGGAAACCTGGTGGTAGCAAAAGGCAAGAAAGATACTTCTCTCTATTTAACAGAAGCCAAGTTATGTAGAGGAGAAGTAAATACCAAAGAAGAAGGAAGTTCCAACCGAGCTATGGCATAAGCAAATTTCGGCCACATGAGTGAAAAGGGTCTCAGGATTCTTTCCAAGAAGAATCTCTTGCCAGAAATGATAAGTACATCATTGGGGAAATGTGTTGACTGTCTAATGGGAAAACAACACAGAGTTGCATTTCGAAGTTCCCCACCATCTAGAAAGGCAAATCTTCTAGATTTGATACACACTGATGTCTGCATGATGAGTGATAAGTCACAAGGAGGTGCACTTTATTTCGTGACTTTCATTGACGACCATTCCAGAAAAGTATGGGCCTTTGCTTTGAAAACTAAAGATCAGGTGCTGGAAGTTTTCAAGCAATTTCATGTAAAAGTTGAAAGAGAAACTGGCAGACAGTTGAAGTGTGTACGAGCAGACAATGGCGGTGAGTATCGCGGACCATTCGAGGAGTACTGCAGAAGTTTTGGCATTAGATTGGAAAAATCAGTGCCAAAGACACCTCAACACAACGGTGTTGCTGAAAGGATGAATAGAACCATCTGTGAGAGAGTAAGATGTATGCTCTCAAATGCAAAACTGCCAAACTCCTTTTGGGGGGAGGCAATGAGGACAGCAGTCGATTTGATCAACCTTTCTCCATCGCCCATCGAACTATGATGTACCAGAAAGAGTGCGGACAGGGAAAGATGTTTCATACAAACACTTGAAGGTGTTTGGTTGTAGAAACATTTGTTCACATCCCAAGAGATGAGAGGTCCAAGCTGGATGCAAAAACAAAGCAGTGTATGTTTGTGGGATATGCCCATGAAGAATTCACCATACTGGGATCCATACGGAAAGATTATTAGAAGCAGGGACGTGGTATTTTTTGAAGATCAAACAATCAAGGATTTGAAGAAACCAGAAAATCCACAGTCAGATGAAATTCCAGTTAATCTGGAACCAGTCTCTCCACCAATAGATTCTGATGACGAGGGAGCTACACTAGATACTAATGATGTTGATCCACTAGCTGAAAGTCCAGAACCACAGCAAGCCGACAGTTCAGAACAAGAGTTAGTTCCTGAACAGGTCCAATCAAAAGCGAAGAAGGAAATCTACCAGAGCTAAAGCCGAGTCAAAAGTATTCACCTACCAAGTATGTGATGCTCACTGACGGGGGAGAACCAGAGAGCTATGACGAAGCTCTTACTCACCAGCATAAGAATGAGTGGTTAAAAGCCATGCAAGAAGAAATGAAATCCTTGCATGAGAACCACACATATGATTTGGTAACACTACCACAAGGAAGGAAAACACTCAAGAACAAGTGGGTGTACAGAGTAAAAAGTGAAGAAGGCAGCTCACAACCACGTTACAAAGCAAGGCTGGTTGTGAAAGGATTCGCTCAGAAAAAGGGAGTTGACTTTGATGAAATATTATCACCGGTGGTGAAGATGTCATCGATCAGAGTTGTTCTTGGCTTGGCTGCAAGTCTCAACCTAATAGATTGAACAACTTGATGTAAAAACCGCCTTCTTACATGGTGATCTTGACAAGGAAATATACATGCAGCAGCCTGAAGGTTTCCAAGTCAAAGGGAAAGAGAAATTGGTGTGCAGACTGAAGAAGAGTTTGTATGTGCAAGCGAGGCACCGAGCGATGGTATAAAAAGTTCGACTCATTCATGGAGAAAATGAGTACAATCGAACGACGACAGACCACTGCGTCTTCATCAAGAAATTCTCTGATGGAGATTTCATCATTCTTTTGCTTTATGTTGATGACATGTTGATTATTGGCCGAGACAGCGGCAAGATTAGCAGGTTGAAGAAAGAGTTGAGCAAGTCCTTTGCAATGAAGGACTTAGGACCCGCTAAACAGATTCTTGGCATGACGATTACCCGTGACAGGAAGAATCACAAAATTTGGCTATCTCAAGAACGGTACGTGGAAAAGGTTCTTGAAAGATTCAACATGGACAAAGCAAAATCTGTTAGTTCTCCACTGGCTAGTCACTTCAAGCTCAAAGTGAGCCAGTGTCCCTCAAGCAAGGAGGAGAGAATAGAAATGAACAAAGTGCCATATGCATCAGCGGTTGGCAGTCTGATGTACGCTATGGTATGCACTAGACCAGACATTGCACATGCAGTTGGTGTTGTGAGTCGATTTTTATCAAAACCTGGAAAAAGCAGGGCGTGATCAAATGGATACTCGGATATCTCGAGGTACATCTAGTCATTGTTTGTGTTTTGGTAATGGAAAACCTGTATTAGAAGGATATATGATTCAGATATGGTCGAGACGTGGATACCAGAAAGTCTATTTACGGGTATCCGATAACATTTGCAGGGGAGTGTCTCATGGCAATCACGATTACAAAATTGTATTGCTTTAAGCACCACGAGCGGAATATATTGCAATCAATCGAAGGTTGCAAGGAGATCCTGTGGATGAAGAAGTTCCTACAAGAGTTGGGACAAAACCAGGAAAATTATGTTCTCTATTGCGACACCAAAGCACAATACATCTCAAAGAAGAATTCGACATTTCATTCAAGGTCGAAACACATCGACGTAAGATATCACCGGATCCGTGATGTGTTAGAAAGAAAGTCACTGAAAGTTGAGAAGATCCACACCAACGCGACAACTGGCCGATATGATGACCAAAGCTCTACCAAAGGACAAGCTAAGTCCGCAAAGAAGTTGCGGGCTTAATATCAACCCCATATTGATACGAGGATATTTCCCATTGGTGGAGGGAGATTTGTTGGCATCCAGCCAATATGAAAGCAAATTGGTGAGTCAAATGGTTGGTGAGTCAAATGGTTGGTGGCCATCTAAGATTGACACAATTTGCAAGTGTTCACACCATTCATTTCTTCTATAAATAGGGAGTGGATGGTAGAGCAAAAATCATCCCATTCACAACTAAGTGCAACAAGCATTAGTTAGAGAGAGAAGCCTTGCTTAAGAGAAAGAGTGAGAGAAAAATTAGAGAGAGCCAATTTGTGAGAGTTTTATCCACAAATTGAGAGTACAATCTTATTGTATTAATTTTGAGAGATCACTTAAGGGTGAAGTTTGTAATCTCATTATTGTTATAGTGGAAGTTTAAGCGGCTTACGGGTCCTGTAGTTTTTACCTTCACTTTGGAGGGTTTTCCACGCTAAAATCTTTGGCGTTATTTTCATCTATTTGGTTTGGGAAATTATCCTGGGGTTCGTGGAAATTTATTTTATCTCACTTACACAGTTTTTCCCAACATTCAAAGAGTGAAGGAGGAGGACGAGACGGTGACAACAGTTGAAGAGGAGGAGACAAAGGCTAGAAATGCATTAAAAGTGGGAAAAAAAACACTAACTCTATTGAAGAGGAGGAGTGGAGACATGGGTATTTGAGCAAATTTTTCAAATAGAGGTATCAATGCGCCACCCCAAACTCCAAAGTAGTGCACCGTGTAACTCGAAATGTTAGGAGCTTGAATTTCGAAAAGAAAAAAAAAATACTATGTATCTAGGGATGAAAATATTATTACTTCTTCCTTTTGTATATAAGCAAAATTCACTTTTCACATTCATTGTGGACCAGATACATACATTTTTCAATAAATGTGAAAAGTGACTTTTGCTTATATACGAAAATGGAGGGAATATTTTTGAGAGCACGACAATGTGAAAAGTTAGAAACTTAAAAAAAAAAAAAAGGGCAACTTGTGCAGGTACCAAAATATTATTATTTTGTTGAAAATGTAAGAAAATTATTAAATATGAATATACATAACCTAATATGAAAATGAGAATGTTAACGAGTGCCCTTATGATATTGATTAAAGAATCAAAAGAGATAAATTTGTATGAAAAATAATATATTTATTACATTGAAAAATATTTATCTTATATTTTCAACAAACTTTATTTTTATTAATTTATTAGCCAATGTTGATAGGGGATTCGTTTTCACAAAAGGAGCCGCTGAGCTTCAGCTAGCTTAGCAAGTGAACCAAGGCGCTAACTAGTGATGGTTACCGTTGAGGGGGTATGATTCAGTGTGGCATTGCATATCATGGTAACCGCTTGGCTGGTAATTGGATGTTCATGTTCTTGCGTGATACCTGTGATCTGTTTGGTAAGATCATTTTGCGAGTTTATAGCAGATAGTTTATTGCAAATAAACTTGTAAAAAGTGTTTAATAATATTAGCTTATAGCATTTTTTTCATTAGTTTATAGCTGTTTTTTTGGTACAAACCTATAGCGTTTTTTTAGATGCTACTTGAAGTAGCGTTTGAGCTTATAGTTTATAGCGTTTCATTTTTCTCTCATTTTTACCCTTATTATTTTAATTAAATTTCTTGTTTATCTACTATTAAATTATTAACTCATGTATTATCTCTCTCATTTATTTCAAATGTTATTTATGTTATTTTTATATTTATCAGTTAGTTCAACCGTTAATTTTATTGAACACTTTAAATTGAATCTGATGCCTTATCCACTATCAGCTATTCGCTGTAAACTCATTCATTATTCGCTAGCTTATCTATTATTAACTAGCTTATCAGCAGACTGCTTTTAGCAAACCATCCTTAAAAACGCACAAATAGAGATAAGATGGAAAGGAATTCAAAATCAGCACCCCTTTCTTGTGGCCGTTCATGACTTCACGTGACTACACGTCGACCTTTAATGCGATTCACATGTTTAACATGAAAACCGTAAAATTTGACTGATATCCGTATTCCGTAGTAACAATACTGCTGTTGTTAATTACAACTATTATTAACAGCAAAGACCAATTTGCCGTTCACATAACATTTGCTCTCGCTACTTCATTTGTCTATTTGCTTTACTTTTTTGCATTTTCTAACATTTTCCTTTTTTAATTTCTGTACTGAGCAATTTATATAATTATACACCATATAGAAACATTTAAATTGATTTAGCACCTAGTGTAGTATATGCTACTCCCTCCATTACTTTTTATAAGCCTCTTTAGACCAAAAAAAATACATATTAAAAAAAGTAGTTAGCATAATTAAATTGTCTATAATGTGTATGTTTTTTTAAATTTAATCCTTCAACCATACTTTTAATTAATTAATATGTGTCTTGGATTTTTAAACACTATACAATTAATTAGGGATACTTTTGGTAAAAAATAATTAATGTATCTTGTAATTTAAAAAGAGGCTTATAATTAGTTAACAATTTTTTTTTAAAAGAGATTTATAACAAGTAACGAAGGGAGTATTTAACTTGATAACTTAAGCGGTGACATGCAGCTTGCTATTGCATGTTGGGTTGCTAACTTGCTATTGCTATGCCACCAAGGCTTGACCTAAGTCAAGTCAAGCTAATATTAAATAAAATTCACAAATAAAAAAACAGCAATGCTATTTATCGCGAATGATTTATTCGCGATCATCACGAAGACAAGCGTTTCAAGTTTTGAAAAATTTAGAAAACGTTTAATTACCCTTTTGATAGAAAACACAGGACTGACAAGAGGCGCCGAAGTTAAAGATGACAGATGAATCATAATCTTTTGTGGCAAACACGTGGTTCAGTATTGTGGCAGTGGTAGATAAAAGCATAATAATAGACACGAGGGATGTGGCTTAGAAACTCCATTACTGCCATGAACTCGATATATTTTATCCAAATCATGGCTTCTTGATGACATATTACCCATTAGCTGTAAAAAAAAATCGATATATCACCCAAAAAGGAAGATAACCAATATTCGTGTTGCTTCGCGACGTAATCTTCTCGTGATATAAAGCATTTCCCATAAAAAAAAATGGCCCCAATTCCTTTTCTAGTCCACTCTAACATAATGTTAGACGAAAGTACTTAGAAAATAAGCGTTGGGACTTGGGCGTGAAGACTCTGAATAAGATTATGGAGTAATTGGTTACATTAGTACTTAAAAGTATAATTCGGTATCACTTTGATTCCTAAAAGAGTGAAAATATTAAAATAGTCTCTGAAAGTGTTCTATATTTGTCACTTTGGTCCCTGCTATTAACAATTCTATTAACTCGGTAAGTAATTGGTCATATCGGTCCCTGAAAGTGTAACTCGGTGTCACTTTGGTCCCTGAAAGAGTAACAACTCCAAAATAGTCCTCGAAAGTGTTCTACTTTTGTCACTTTTATCCCTACCGTTAACACATTATTTTGGAACGAAGACAATCAAATGGCTAACGGTAAGGACCAAAGTGATAAACGTAGAACACTTTCAGGGACTATTTTGGAGTTGTTACTCTTCCAGGGACCAAAGTGACACCGAGTTACACTTTCAGGGACTGATGTGACCAATTACTCATGGAGTCAATGAAATTGTTAACCGCAGGGACCAAAGTGACAAACATAGAACACTTTCAGAGACTATTTTAAAGTTTTCACTTTTTTAGGGACCAAAATGATACTGAGTTACACTTTCAGGGACTAATGTGACTAATTACTCTTAAAATATGCCTTAGAAATTTGGCCAGGCCAGATTGATATAACCCCACTGCTATGATTTTCTTTTTTATTTTTTGTCTTTACGTAAATTTTATTGGAAATATTTTAAATTTCAATGCGCGCGCGTGTATATATATATATATATATATCTATCTATTGGGAGAAAAGGAAATTAAACAGATTTTATCATTAGTGACTACATTTATTTTCAACTGATTTTATTTTACTACTGGAGCCAATTAGCACCTTCTACATCACTATTATTAGGGATGGCAATGGGGCTCCACGGGTGCGGGTAGTAGCCACCCACCACCCGCCCCGTAGTATGGAAATCTGTCCCGTGTCCACCCGTAACCCGCACGGGTATCCGTTTAGTGGAAATCCGTGGATTTTATGAATATTCATGGGTATCCACGGGTGTCAATGGATATTAAATTTATGCATATTAAACTTGGAAGTAACAGAATTTCTATCTAAAAATTTACAACCAATTCCAAAATTCAAACAAAACACCTAACCAAAAGTTTACATCCAATTCCAAAATTCAAATAAAACACCTAACATAACCAAAAGTTTACATCCAATTCCAAAATTCAAACAAAACACCTAACCAAAAGTTTACATCCAATTCCAAAATTTAAACAAAACACTTAACATAACCAAAAGTTTACATCCAATTCCAAAATTCAAACAAAACACCAAAGGCTTGTCATCAACATTTAAGTTCCTCATAGCCATCTTTAGTTGTTTTTTTCCTCCTCCACACATGATTCCTGAAAAATAAAATCAAACAAAATCACTAATAGATAAAATTATTATTATTGAGTTTAAAATGAAATACTAAAAAAAATACTAACATCATCACAATCTACATCTTCTAAAATTGTGTTAAGTACCATGTCCATGTTCAATTTTGAAGAGTTTGAAAAAGAAAAAGAAAATTATAACAAATTTTTAACAACTAATCAATATATATATATATATATATTAAAAGGGATCAACTCCATTACCTTTACCTTTTATGTCAGTCCATAGCCAATCTTGAACATATATTAATGCCTCTAAAGTACTTGGACGTAACTTACTACGATGAGGAGTAACAAATCGACCACTAGTACTAAAAGAAGACTCTGAAGCAACAATCGATATAGGAATTGCTAGAAAATCTCTTGCAATCATTTGCATGGTTGGGTATTTTAACCCATTAGACTTCCACCACGCTAATATGTCAAATTCTTCATTTGAATCAGGCAATGTATTCTCCTCTAAATATCTATCAAAATCTGACTTAAGATTTGATGTGACATTTTTTCTGGAACTTTTATGCTTTGCAAAATCTGACTTCTAAGCTTCTTTTTTTCCCACACACACATCTGACTTCGAAACTTCTACATTTGAGTTTGGACTTGAAGATGAAGTAACCAAATCCTTACCCTTGAATTTCATATCATACTCTCTTACCAAATCTTGGCAAGCAGCTTTTACCCTTTCAATTTCCTTATCAGAATTCTCTCCATATATTTGAGGGAAAAATAATCTAATAAGTCAACTTTATACCTAGGGTCTAACACAGTACCTATAGCCATCAATCCATTGATCACACCCCAATACTTGTCAAATTTGGTAATCATGTTTGAAGCCATCTGATGAATAATAAGATTAGGACAACAAAACCAATCAAGCAAAGCCAACTTAATTTCACATATTTTTTGGAACAAAACATTTGAAGTTGGATACATAGTACTCGAAAACAAGAGTGTGACATCATAAAACAATTCTATCTTCTCACAAATTTCATTTGCCATCTTCCAATCATCTTTACTTGGCAAGGATTTATATTGATTCTCCCGCTGTGATAATCGATCAAACACATCTTTGTATTGAATGGCAACTCGGAGCATTAAAAATGTAGAATTCCACCTAGTTTTGCAATCAAGAACCAACTTTTTCCCAAATGGAATGTTTACTTGGCCACATGTCTACAAATTTCTCTTCTCGTTTAGGTGTTGCTGTCCAAAAACTAACACTATCTCTAACATTTTCAATTGCACCAGAGATTATGGACAAACCATTTTTCACAATTAGATTCAATATGTGAGCACAACAACGCATGTGAAACAGCTTACCACCCAAAATAAGTGACTTAGGTAAAATCTTACCTAGAATGCGTTCAATCATAGCATCATTTGTGGTGCAATTATCAACAGTCAAAGTGGACACCTTTCTATCTAAGTTCCAATCCATCAAACATTGAAGCAAGACATCAGCCAGAACTTTGCCAGTATTAGGTGCAGGCACATAGATAAACCTAATATTAAAACAAAAATTTCAGAAATAATATCACCTGCTAAACATTAATAATTACAATCAACATACTTTAATTTTATTACCTCACAAGTCAACTTTGTAGGGTCCATGAATCATTAACAAAGTGAGCTATCACAGTCATGTAGCCTTTGTTTTGATGACTTGCAGTACACATATCAGTAGTGATTGCAATCCGGCTTTGATTCTTTGACAACAACTTCATTGTGTTCTCTTTTGCTTCTTTATAAATCTTCATAATGTCACTCTTGACAGTGTTTCGAGAAATTCCCTTGAATAAAGGTTGCAAAGTAGCGCAAAAGTATTTAAAGCCCATATGATCAACGATAGACATGGGATACTCATGAAGAATTATCATCCTAGCAAGTGCACGCCTTGCTGATTCTTGATTAAATGCATAATTTCCAACAACTACTGTTTCACCCCCTATCTTCTCAGTTTTGATAAATGTTTGCCTTATATCTCGAGTAGTTCGAAGTTTGCAGCACTTGAAATTGTTAGTTAAGTGTGATGTCCCTTGCCTTGGGTCGCCCAAAAGTTTTCGACCACAATAGTTGCAAACCACTTTCCATTCTCCATTTATTTTCTGCCTCTTGAAATGATTCCAAACAACTGAAGTTTGCCTTCTTAGACCTATGACAGCCTCAGTACTTGGAATTGCATTGTCATTTGTGGCTTCAGTAGAATCAATTTCAATATTCATAGGAGCAAGATTCACATTTGGTGCTTCAGCTTCATCACCTACATTTGGTTCACCTACATCAGCTTGCACAATCTGAATTTGTGCTTCCAAATTTTGCACATCATCCATAGGAGGGGTAACGACTTGTTTAGGAGACATTATTCTACAAATAAGAAAAAGAAATAGAAACCCTAAATAGAATTAGAAATTGAAATCTGGTTCAGGAAGATTGCATCAGAAATAGAAATAGAAATTCTACAAATAAGAATAAGAAAAAGAAATAGAAACCCTAAATAGAAATCAAATCGAAATCAGACACATAATAAAAGTAGAAATAAAAATAGGGAGCAGAAAAAGAAATTAAAACCATTCTCATTCTTAAAATGGGTATCACAGTGGCGCTTTTGCACAGTGAATGAAACGATTAAAATTAAAACTAATTAATGCAATTGAATCACAATGTTTTCCAACACAGGAATCAGTCACTCCTCACTCAATGTATCGAGATTGGCCGAAGATCAAAAGACATGTTGATATGCTAAAAAACCACTAAGGCAATTACTAGTACGGAATTTTCTACAACACTCAATGGCGCTTCTTAAAATTAATGTTGCTGGCTCACATTGCAGCAAAAATAGAAATAAAAATAGGGAGCAAAAATAGAAATAATTGGAGTCACGAATAGGGATGGCAAAAATCAAAGTTGGTTCAGGCACAGAAATAACACGAACTGTGCTTGTAAATCCGTGAAGCAGTCGCAGAAATAAATCAAAGTTGGTTCAGGCACAGAAATAGCAAGGTTTTCACAGAAATAGAAACCATTCATACCGACAGAGGCAGCTGACGACAGAAGCAGAAGAAGCAGTCGCGATTCGCGAACAGATGCAGATGACGACGGAAGCAGAAGAAGCAGTCGCGAACAGCGCAGGCAGTGGCGAACAGAGGCGGAGCACGAAGGACGGGATGCGATGATGCGTGATGAAGAAGAGGCAGACGCTTGACTGCGTGAGGAAGAAGAAGAACAGAAGCAGACGCGAGCGTGAGGAAGAAGAAGAACAGAGGAGGAGCGCCTTCCTCTCTGCTCCTGGCCTGCTGCTGCGGCTGTGTTTAGTAAATTAGGGTAAGTTAGTAAGTTAATTTGTATTTATATGGTAAATTAGGGTAAGTTGAATTTATATAGGTGAGAGTATTTATGTAATTTCATATTTACGGGTACCCGCGGGGCAGATAGTATGAAACCCGCACCCACTCTGTTAATACACGGGTAGGAAAAAACCCACTCTGTTACACCTGCGGGTACCCATTAAAGTACCATTTTAAAATTCGTGGCGGATTTTACCCGCGGATACTCGCGGGTGCGGATTTTTTTGCCATCCCTAACTGTTATAATTATCTGTCAAAAAAAAATCACTATTATAATTAATCATTTAGTAATTTGAATTTTTTAAGCCTAATACTTTATTATAAAATTAATGGGGGATAGAAGATTTATTTTAATGAATTTTTTGTATTAATTAATTAATAAGGATAACGATATTCAGCCAAGAAACCGAACTTTTACCGAGAGGAGAAAAGTTATTTAAAATGGTAAGGAATCCTATCACGCCACTACTATGATGTACTAGGTGATTAAATTGTTACTATAAAGGTGTAATGGTAGAAATTGTGATATAGGCGTACATGATTTTTAACCTTCTTGCTAGTAGCATATTTAGAAGGATGTTGATTTTAGCTAGTCTCGATTACCAACTAACTTCGTTCAAGGTTTCGTAAAAACTAGTAACATACCCGTGCATACGCACGGGTCGCGCAACGTTTGTATAATTGTTATGGAAGACTATGTCTTCTGGTCTAACAAATATTTGAATATAAAAATTTTTATACCAATATTAATATTTAATATTAATTGTATATAATATAATAATGGAACCCAAACTACAGTGATTCAAAATTCTATGTTATATACAAATAAACTTATTATACTAAATCATTGCATGTTTCCCGCCAGACTTAGAATTGTGAATAAATATCTGTAAATAATAAAGACATGCATAAAATTGATATGTCCTCAAAGAAAAAGAAACTATACTTACAAACTCAATAAAAACTATTGCATGTTTTCCTCATCAGGAGTCAAGAAAAATAATGAATTATAAATAATAAATATCTACATAAAATTGATATGTGCTCAACGCAATTAAACTATCCCGACAAATTTAATCTAAGGAATTACGTTTCTGGCAAGACTCGAAACGTAATTCCTTAGATTGTCCAAATGCTTGCAGCTCGCGAGAAAAAGTCTTCTTAAATAACACTAATGAAGAGAAAGATGAAATACAGCCTACCGCTTCAAGGAAGAGAAAATCCAAGAATTTAGGTTTTTTATTTCCTTTTATATGTAAATATATTTTTTTTGCCAAAAAAGTGAGTTTAAGCTCAACCTGCCGAGATCAAGCTCAGCCTGTCGAGATGAGGATTGACTTCGACAGCTGGAGGACCAACAGCTTGAGTTTGATCTCGACAGGTTGAGCTTGATCTCGGAAGGTTGAGTTTAAACTCGACAGCTTGAAGACAACTATCTATTGGAGCATCAAGACCCATCACAACCAAGCTGTCGAAATAAATCTAACTTGATAGCTGTCGAGATCAAGCTGAACCGAGATCAAGCTCAACCTAAGCTCAACCTGCCGAGATCAAGCTCACCCTGTCGAGATCACGATTGACTTCGACAGCTTGAGGACCAACAATAGCTGTCGAGATCAAGGACCAACAGCATGAGTTTGATCTCGACAGGTTGGGGACCAACAGCTTGTGTTTGATCTCGACAGGTTGAGCTTGATCTCGACAACTGTTCACATGATTTATTTCGACAGCTTGATTGTGATGGCTCTTGATGCTCCAATAGATAGTTTAGTCTTCAAGCTGTCGAGATCAAACACAAGCTGTCGAGATCAGGATTGACTTCCACAGTTTGAGGACCAACAACTTCAGTTTGATCTCGACAGTTTGAGTTTGATCTCGACAGTTTGATCTCGGTTCAGCTTGAAGACTAAACTATTTATTGGAGCATCAAGAGCCATCACAATCAAGCTGTCGAAATAAATCATGTGAATAGCTGTCGAGATCAAGCTCAACCTGTCGAGATCAAACTGTGGAAGTCAACTATCTATTGGAGCATCAAGAGCCATCACAATCAAGCTGTCGAAATAAATCATGTGAATAGCTGTCGAGATCAAGCTCAACCTGTCGAGATCAAACTGTGGAAGTCAATCCTGATCTCGACAGCTTGTGTTTGATCTCGACAGCTTGAAGACTAAACTATCTATTGGAGCATCAAGAGCCATCACAATCAAGCTGTCGAAATAAATCATGTGAATAGCTGTCGAGATCAAGCTCAAACTGTCGAGATCAAACACAAGCTGTCGAGATCAGGATTGACTTCCACAGTTTGATCTCGACAGGTTGAGCTTGATCTCGGCAGGTTGAGCTAACTCAACCTGTCGAGATCAAACTCAAGCTGTTGGTCCTCAAGCTGTCGAAGTCAATCCTGATCTCGACAGGTTGAGCTTGATCTCGGCAGGTTGAGCTTACTCAACCTGTCGAGATCAAACTCAAGCTGTCGAAGCCAATCCTCATCTCGACAGGCTGAGGTTGATCTCGGCAGGTTGATTGTTCGTCCGAGTTTATACAACCAATATCTTATTCATAACAACATAACATGACGCGTCCCGTCCCGTGCGTAGCACGGGTATTCTGCTAGTTTTCAAGACCCATCACAACCAAGCTGTCGAAATAAATCTAACTTGATAGCTGTCGAGATCAAGCTGAACCGAGATCAAGCTCAACCTAAGCTCAACCTGCCGAGATCAAGCTCACCCTGTCGAGATCACGATTGACTTCGACAGCTTGAGGACCAACAATAGCTGTCGAGATCAAGCTCAACCTGTCAAGATCAAACTCAAGGTGTTGGTCCTCGTCGCCGGGTCAATCCCGATCTCGACAGGTTGAGCTTGATCTCGGCAGGTTGAGCTTACTCAACATGTCGAGATCAAACTCAAGCTGTCGAAGTCAATCCTCATCTCGACAGGCTGAGGTTGATCTCGGCAGGTTGATTGTTCGTCCGAGTTTATACAACCAATATCTTATTCAGAACAACATAACATGACGCGTCCCGTCCCGTGCGTAGCACGGGTATTCTGCTAGTTTTCTAAAAATCAATGGCCGCCACAGATGTTGAGTACCGTTGCTTCCGACAGCAAGGCCCTCGAGAAAGCCTTCTCTCAGTACGGCGAAGTCGTTCTCCATTTTGCCTAGCTGCTTGTGAAAGGGAAAAAAAAAGAGGAAGAAGAAGATGATGAAAATGGGAGATGAAATAGGAGGGGATGAGAAAGAGAGAGCAACAGATGCGAAGAGAATGAAGCTGAATTTCAAAAAAAAAATTGAAAGATGAAGAGAGAGGAAGAGGGAAACAGATGAGAGGTGAAGGAGGGAACAAATTTTTTTTTCCCGTGAATCTTCTCAAGGCCTCGAGCTCTGTCTTCTCTCCCCTGTCACCGGTATCAGCGAGGGAGTGAGAGAGATGAGTGAGTTGGAGAGTCAGAGTGAGTTGGAGCTGAAGGAGTTAGAGAATCAGAGAGAAAGAGAGCAAGAGATTAGGTTTAAAATTTGAAATTACTGCTAAAATGACTTTTCTACCCTTAAAAAAGGACAGGTGGCATAATTATAAGAGAACTAATTTGGTCAATTCAACAGCCTATTCTTCTCTTAAATTGATATTGATAAAAAACTGCATTCAAGTCTTTAATCAAATAAAACTGGTTCTCTGCATTGATATATTCAAAGCGTTTAAAAGTGTGTGGTTCAGACATTTTTAGTAGTTAGAGCAGTTTGTTCGACAATTCGTCACCATCTATTTATTGTTATAAAAAAAGGCACTCTGTAAAAAATTAGATTAAAATATGTTTTTATTTTTATTTTTATAAGTTTTACCTTTTGTTCTTTGTAAAAGTTTTTTTTTCATTTTTTATATTCTTTTATGTAAGAAAATTAATGCATTTCATTATAAACTAAACTAAAGTAGTAATACAAAGCACGTCAAAAAAAGTAGTAATACAAAGTGGGATATCTGCTAATAAAAAAAATACAAAGTGAGATATGATGAAAGTCTTTGGGGCTAGCTGTTAATAGGATGACTCTAGCTAAGCTATTAGCAACCTGGTTTACTTGTCTCCTAACAAATCTCACGTTAATGTTTGAAAAACTAGAAAGAAAGGCAGGATATTCTTTTAAAATTACACCGAGTTTAGAATTATCTTCCTTTGAGCTCAAAATGTGATCCACCACCAACTTGCAGTCGATCTCAAAAATGACCTTATCAAAGACAATATCCAAGACCCGTTGAATGGCATGCATGAGTTGTTGGTGTTGGGACTTTTAGTCCCACATCGGGTAAAATAGTAAAGAGAAGTGAACCTCTTTGTTATAAAAGGAGGCTTGGGCCTTGGTTTTATGTACACCATTCAAAAGCTTGTCTAGCAACTTTTGTCTCTAGATAAATTCCTCTCTTTGTTTTAGAATTTAATAGAATTCTTAGTATGCTCTGTGGTTGCAGCTTAAATTTGAACCTCCACATCAGAAAAGAATTTATTAGGAATATTTCTTGTAAAAGGAGAGGTGTGAGGAATAAGTTTTGCTAGTGGGAAAGCTTTGTGGGTATGCGGGGGTGCAGAAAGAAAATTGTGTAGTTGTAATAATTTTCTACATAATGTATTTTCTCTGGTCTTTGGTGGTTTTTCTCCGGGTTTAGGAGTTTTCCACGTTAAATTCTTGTGTTGTTATTATTTCTCTATTTTGTTTTTCCAATTTTCCACAAGTGTAGTTTCTGGGGAAGAGAATTTGAAGAGTCAAATTCCCAACAAGTGGTATCAAGAGCACGGGTTCTGCCAAAGAGGATGTCGGGAAGCAGAGTTTCAAATGCAGTCAGATTTGATGTAGAGAAATTTGACGGAAAGATCAACTTTGGCTTGTGGCAAATACAAGTCAAGGATGTGTTGATTCAGTCTGGTTTACACAAGGCTTTGAAGGGCAGGGTTACTCCTGAAAGTAGTGGAGATGCTGATAATGAGGCTAACATTATCTCCGATCTTGATATCTTTTGAAAGAAGGACATGTATATCCTTATGGCATGGGTCCCAAAGTTGCCATGATAAAGGATATTAAATGTTAGCGGGACCATATTTTGCACACGGGCATTGGTTGACATTGATGCCGGGTGTGTGGTGAAATTTATGTCGATGGCTGATTAACTTCCATGAGAGTCAAATATGGGAGTTGCACCATAGTTTTTCAGTAAGGTTATATTTCGACATGTGCCGAGTTTAAATGCTTGGGATGGCTAGTTCTGAGTGATTATGCTTTTATGGTGGAGCATGACTGCGTTGCAGTGATAGTGAAAGCTATGGGAATCTTCATCAAGGTGGAGCGTTGTGGGACCACAAAGTCACAAGGTGGAGATTGTTGGTGTTGGGACTTTTAGTCCCACATCGAGTAAAATAGTAAAGAGGAGTGAACCTCTTTGTTATAAAAGGAGGCTTGGGCCTTGGTTTTATGTACACCATTCAAAAGCTTGTCTAGCAACTTTTGTCTCTAGATAAATTCCTCTCTTTGTTTTAGAATTTAATAGAATTCTTAGTATGCTCTGTGGTTGCAGCTTGGGCTGAACCTCCACATCAGAAAAAGAATTTATTAGGAATATTTCTTGTAAAAGGAGAGGTGTGAGGAATAAGTTTTGCTAGTGGGGAAGCTTTGTGGGTGTGCGGGGGTGCAGAGAGAAAATTGTGTAGTTGTAATAATTTTCTACATAGTGGATTTTTCTCTGGTGCTGGTGGTTTTTCTCCGGGTTTAGGAGTTTTCCACGTTAAATTCTTGTGTTGTTATTATTTCTCTATTTTGTTTTTCCAATTTTCCACAAGTGCAGTTTCTGGGGAAGAGAATTTGAAGAGTCAAATTCCCAACAAGTGGTATCAAGAGCACAGGTTCTGCCAAAGAGGATGTCGGGAAGCAGAGTTTCAAATGCAAATGAGTTTGATGTAGAGAAATTTGACTGGAAAGATCAACTTTGGCTTGTGGCAAATACAAGTCAAGGATGTGTTGATTGATCTGGTTTACACAAGGCTTTGAAGGCGTGGTTACTCCTGAAAGTAGTGGAGATGCTGATAATGAGGCTAACATTATCTCCGATCTTGATGTCTTTTGAAAGAATGACATGTATATCCTTATGGCATGGGTCCCAAAGTTGCCATGATAAAGGATATTAAATGTTAGCGGGACCATATTTTGCACACGGGCATTGGTTGACATTGATGCGGGGTGTGTGGTGAAATTTATGTCGATGGCTGATTAACTTCCATGAGAGTCAAATATGGGAGTTGCACCATAGTTTTTCAGCAAGGTTATATTTCGACATGTGCCGAGTTTAAATGCTTGGGATGGCTAGTTCTGAGTGATTATGCTTTTATGGTGGAGCATGACTGTGTTGCAGTGATAGTGAAAGCTATGAGAATCTTCATCAAGGTGGAGCGTTGTGGGACCACAAAGTCACAAGGTGGAGATTGTTGGTGTTGGGACTTTTAGTCCCACATCGGGTAAAATAGTAAAGAGGAGTGAACCTCTTTGTTATAAAAGGAGGCTTGGGCCTTGGTTTTATGTACACCATTCAAAAGCTTGTCTAGCAACTTTTGTCTCTAGATAAATTCCTCTCTTTGTTTTAGAATTTAATAGAATTCTTAGTATGCTCTGTGGGTGCGGCTTGAAATTTGACCCTCCACATCAGAAAAAGAATTTATTAGGAATATTTCTTGTAAAAGGAGAGGTGTGAGGAATAAGTTTTGCTAGTGGGGAAGCTTTGTGGGTGTGCGGGGGTGCAGAGAGAAAATTGTGTAGTTGTAATAATTTTCTACATAGTGGATTTTTCTCTGGTGCTGGTGGTTTTTCTCCGGGTTTAGGAGTTTTCCACGTTAAATTCTTGTATTGTTATTATTTCTCTATTTTGTTTTTCCAATTTTCCACAAGTGCAGTTTCTGGGGAAGAGAATTTGAAGAGTCAAATTCCTAACATGAGTCCCATAGCCTCTCCTTCTGAGATAGGAAGACATTAGGGAACACAAGCTAATCGGGCAACAAGGAATGCACCATTAGCATCTCGAGTATACATACCAAGGGTAATGTGGTTCTGACCAACCAAGAAACCTGCATTTGGATGTGAGAGGGGTTATGCATATAATTCATCTTCACCACCTTGTACATTCTATAGAGAGACAAGAGGAAATCAAAGAGTGGGTGAGATCAAGGGTTTGTAAATTGGAGAGAAATCTTGAGTTCTTGGATGATGTTCATCTTGAACATAGAGAGACAAGAACAAAGGGGTTTTATTGTATCTTGATCTAGATTCTTTGATTCATAGTGGAACTGCTCTCCCATGGATGTAGGTCACATTGACCAAACCATGTAATTCCTGTGTGTTCGTCTTCTTCTCTCAATCATTCGTTTTAATTGATGTGATATCTTTATTGCATAATTGTGTTTTCATTTATGCACAGTCGCATTTGTTTCGCGTTTCTGTCATATGTGATGTGGTTCATTTTTTTAGGCTGCATTTTAGTGTTTCTGTCACATGCAATCTCGTTTATATTTCTGTTGAGTTCTGTTTTTGTTTCTGCATAATTGCGATTTACATATTGTTGTCATACTCGCGATTATGTTTTGTGCACTTTATTGGTTGTTGTGTTTTGTTGGTTTGTTTGTTCGTGTTCAGGTTGTTTTGATTCTGTCTAATTGGTTTAGGACCAACGGTCATGAGTTGTACTGACCTTTTGGGCATGTAATGTTTATGTCTAGTTTCTGATTATGACTTAGAACCTTTGTTGGGATGCAATGTTTAGTTTGTGGTTATGAGATGGAATTATTTTTTGGGGGGATGTAACCAGTTTGCTTAAATTGAGAAAGGGTTGTGGTTTTGACTTTGTTTATGGTTGTGTTGAGTTGTGAAATTATAAACTGAGTTGTGGTAGTTCTGAATTAAGGTTATCATAAACTAAGTTGTGAAATTATATACTGATAAATTGATAAACACACTTCACTAAACTAAAATGATAAACCTAGTACATTGTACTTACACTACTACAACAGAAACTTGCAACAATAACATCATTAAAACTACATTAAACTCAAACTACAACTTAACTCAACCCAACTACAATAAGTTGAACACCAACAACATCTTAAACTACTTTTAAAACATATTTGAATTTCCACTTGTTGTGGCAAATGACCACAACATTGTCATTAACACCAAATTTAGCCTAAAAAACACATCCACAGATAATGGAGTTCTTGAGCCATTTTCCGATAGAGCATAACTTCTCCTTCAATTCAATACTTTTCTTCTTCTGTCTCATGATTTTTAGGTCCCTTTCTTCAACAATTTATTCTCAAAACCGCTCAAAGAAATTGCACCCAATGTTGTCACGGTCCTGTTTATAACATAAAGAGTATAAAAAAACTGAATCGATCACCGTAAACCCTAAACTGTTAAATGTTTATCTTTGAAATTTGTTATTTGATACCTTATAGTTCTTTTATCCCAATAACTTCTTCCCACGATTTGTAGGTGTCGATGCAGTTCGAAGAACAATGATATCATCGCAGTCACACAAAGGAGAACGTCTTCTTGTGGCACTTCCATATGAACAAGGGCGGACCTAGGCGTGCACACCCTCAAATTTTTAAAATTTTATTTATACCCTTATATAATTTTTTTTGACCCCATTAAATTTAAATTTTTATACACCCTGACCCATACACTTTCATCTTTCAACCTCTCACTCAGATAATGTTTGTTTGGTTGGAGGTGAATTAGAAGGGATATGAGAGGGGTTATTTTAAATTTTTATTTTTGGTTTAATTTTTAAAAGAGGAGAGGTGCAAAATCTCTCATAACTCAATTTTTGCTCTCATCCAATGTTGAGGTTTTTTGGAGGGGATGGGAAGGGAGCTTAAATCATTTAAAATAAAATGATTTAAATAACCTTATATAATAAATAATATAAATAATTATAAGGATATATAAGTAATATAAATGATGAATTTGTTTTTCATGACACTCAACACAAAGTTGTAATCTAATACAATTTTGCATAACCTAATCTTTTGAGAATGATCTTATAGTTTTACTTTTCGTTACCATTGCCATTAGTTCCTTAATTTTTAGCAATAATTTGTTATTATAAATTTTTTAGCAATAATAAGTATAATTTTAAAAAAATTTACACCCTCTTGATTTAGGGTCCTAAGTCCGCCGCTGTATATGAAGCATCAGAAATGGCAATTATGTCATGGTTCCTGCAAAGGAAAGGTTCATAGCCGCAGGAAGAAGCAACATTTCAAGACATATTTGATGAGGATATGAAATGTGGAAGAAATGGACAACTAAAGCCTAATTTTAAAGAAGATGGCTCAGAAGGAACTGCAACATTCACATTACCACAATAGAAAAACGTTGGACTTGTAATAATACAACTAAACGCCGTTACAAATAATAAATAAAAAAACTAACGTGAAACCTAAAATAAACGGAATGTAATTTAGCCGATAGAAAATTAATAAAATTAAATAGGATGACTTTTTTCTTGAAAGTGATTTTTGATCTATTTAATTCCTATTTTAGTATTCTCTGTCGCACATCCAAATATAGGCTTAACCAGTTAGCTAGAAGTATATAGCTTTCCTTTAACCGCAAGTCCGTAACAGGCAACTGGGTAAGAGAAGGTGAAACCATTACTCCAAGACAAGACATGAGATATCATATCACCAACACCATTACGCATCAGCGACGCCGTTAATTTTGATTTGATAATTTCAACAAGTAAAATACCTAAGGGGCCCACTGAGACCAACGCAAGTGGCAAAGTCATAATATTAGCTGTTCTATTAATTCAAACTCTCTTCTCTTCTCTTTGGCATTTGGCAAGATCTGATTTTCCCTCTTTACAGGGAGAGAAAAAAAAAAGGGTGTAGTTTGGTTGGTGCAACTGTGTGATCTTCAAGTTGCAATCTTTTTGTTGAGAGAGAGATTGGGTCTGAACAAGATATTTGATATCTTTCACTTTGTTTTCACTTCAGGTACTCCCATTTTACATCTTCATTGGATTGGACCCTTAATTTTAACTTTGCTATCCTATTTTCTCATTTCTGTGTAATTCCATGTGATTGTGTGAATTTGTGGCAATTTCTTCTTCCCTACTTGAGAGAAAATCTCACAACTTAATTTAACCGGTTGAATCTAGACTTTTGTGCGTTACTTTGCTTTGAAAGTGTTAATTGGGAGATAAATTCGGTGCTTTCATTGCTTGATTCAGTTTTATTAAGAGAACAACGAGAATTAGAAAGCACTTGTTTGGTTTTCCAAACGTGATTTACTTTCAATTTATGGGGTGCACTGATAGAATTAAATTATACAGCATTGATAGAAACTAGGGATTAGGAGTTTGAATGGCTTGTTAGCATAGAACTTTGGTGTTTTTTTTTTTTTTTTGATGATTTTCTCTTGCAGAAGCTTATTGTTCTTTTCCATTTCAAAAAAAAAAATTATATTGTGCAAGGAGGTTTACACAGAATCTTTCCTTGTCAGTGTCAAATTTGCTAGTCTTAATGACATTTATGATATCAGCTAATTTCATTGGATTTTTTATTTAGAAATAAATTATTTTGGATGGTGAGGTTTCAGATCTTCAAAATTTACCTTTTTTTTTTTTTTTTTTTTGGATATAAAGGATCTAATTAAGGAATGCCAAGAGAATGGGGAGGAAGGGAAATTGGTTTTCTACAGTGAAGAAAGCTCTCAGTCCTGACTCAAAGGTGAGGAAAGATCATGTTTGGATAAAATTTATATTCAATGTAGCTCAACTAAAATTGGTTTTCTTATACTTTTGCCAACTTTTTTTTTTTTGTGCAGAAATCAAGTAATTCAAAGAAGAAATGGTTTGGGAAGCAAAAATTGCAGACTCCGGAGTCCTACTCAGAAACTGATAAAGCACTACCTCTTCCTCCACAAGAAGAGACTAAATTAACTGATATTGAAAATCAAAACAGTCACCATCATGTTGCTGAAGTTGCAACTGCCATGGATACTGAGGAACCTGGTCCTTCTGTTCAGAGAACAGCTGTTAGGGCTGATGCTGCCAAAATTGCTCGTTTTGCCGGTAAAACAAAGGATGAAGTGGCAGCAATCAAGATTCAAACAGCTTTTCGGGGATACTTGGTATGTATTGCAATTTAATTTAAACCTATATACATTACTTTGTTCAGTGTTTTTATTCCCTCTCCCTCCTTGATGCAACATTCAATGAGAGTCCTTTTTTATTTTGCAAAATACCTACACGAATCTCTCGTGAATTTATGAAAGAAACAATACAACTGACCCTAAAATGCTATCAAAGCATAAGAGATTTGTTAACTGAACTTCTGACTCATTGGTGTTTTGTTATCAAATGTCATTCATATTCTTATTGAGCCTTAGAAAGAGCATATTGGTTTAGTGCAAGTCCACCTTCAGTTGATATGGTTGGGAACCAAAATGAGCATTTAATTCAACTCCACTAAATGAATGCATTCTTCTCCTTTCCTCCATATTATTGTGAGGCTCAGCAGTGCTAGGGTTGACATTTGACCTCAAAATATTTATATGTAACAGCTCTGTTAACAAGTCTGTTAGGTCTGTCAGCAATTTGTATACAAGTTAAAATGGGGATTGCGATCGTTTTCATAATAACCGGGAGGACTGAGTATCAAATACAGCTACAAGGGATGGGAGAGTAATTTAGTCTAAAAGATTTTACTACAAATGAAAAACTTCAGTTGGGGAAATAATGTGGTAATTTCTTGTTTGGTAATTGAGTAAAAAGTTTTACTTCAACAGTATATCAAATTTTAACTCTTCGAATTTGAACAATTGAGTCCATACAAAAAGTTATATATCCTCATTGAATGTATTCTTTATATGCATAGAATTATGAGGCTGTGAGAGGCAATCAATAATTGCAGCAAAAGAAAATTTATTATTTGAAATACCTTTCAAACTAAACTTCCTTTTGAAATCATTTAGGCAAGAAGGGCTTTGAGGGCTTTAAGAGGGCTGGTCAGGTTGAAATCATTGATGGAAGGGCCCATTGTAAAACGCCAAGCCATGAGTACCCTCCGTTCGATGCAGACATTAGCTCGTGTGCAATCTCAGATTCGTTCCAGGAGGATTAGAATGTTAGAGGAGAATCAGGCTCTGCAGAAACAGCTCTTACAGAAGCATGCAAGGGAGCTTGAGAGCATGCGGGTCTGGGTTTCGTTTCCTTAATTTTTTTGAAATGCTACTCTCTTGACATTGAGCCAACATTTATTTGACTTTTTAGCATATTGTGTTTGGACTGCTTTTAACTTGTTCCAAATTATCATGATAGATTGGGGAGGAATGGGATGATAGCCTACAATCAAAAGAACAAATTGAAGCCAAATTACTGAGCAAGTATGAGGCTGCTATGAGAAGAGAAAGAGCACTGGCTTATGCATTCACTCATCAGGTTTTCTATTTCTCCTCTGAATTTCATACGTGAGGAAATGGATGAATTTTTTTTTTATGAACTGGAATACCTGTGGAGAATATCAAATAATTTCAAGAATCAAAATGAGAGCCCAAGCATTAATGTTATGTTGTATACTGGAGCTCATCTAAAGTGAGTAATTCACTTTACAGAATAAAGTAAGACATATCTCAACTATTATTAAAAAAATCAACGGTTGATATTACAAATACATACATAAATCATAATTATGATAAAATATCAACCATTGATTTTCTCATCAATGGTTGACATCTCTTACTTTACCATTTAACGAGAAAGCTCGCTTCAAATGAATCAAATCACATACTTCATTTGTTGTTTCCATATCTATTGGAGTACCTAAAACTTAGGGCCTATTTAGTTTGAGATTTAAAAAAAAAAAATCTTCTTTTTATGAATAATAACAAAAATGTCACCTTGTTATTAATTTCTTTCGTGTTTTTGAAGATATGTATAGAAAAGAGTGAAAACAAGAAAAAAAAAATTCACTCTTTCCTATACAAATATTTAAAAGCAGTAAATGAAATGAAATGAAAACAGTATGACTTTTTGTAATTATAATTTATAAGTAAAAACATGAAATGAAAACAGAAAATGTTATCACAGGCTGAACAGGTCCTTGGCTTGATAAATGCATGAACCCTTTTCTGTCTTGTCACTATCTTCAGAGCCATTTCCTCTTCTTAAACTTCTGCAATCTCCTTTCTCACTGCCACAGCGATTTTTTTTGCCTAATCCAATTAAGTTGCAGTATAATTTCTTCCTCAAATTTTGTCAATGGCAATATTTGGTTAGCTGAAATAAAGTGGCATATCATATTATGTCCTAATACATTTCAAATGAATAGAAGTATCTGCCCATGATATGATTTGCAACTGCAAGTTCCTTGATTTTTGGACAAACTAAGTGCTGAGTTTGATATTTGTCGAAAAAATAAAATTGTGACAGCAAAACTGGAAGAACTCATCTAGATCTATAAATCCAATGTTCACGGATCCAACCAATCCCACCTGGGGTTGGAGCTGGCTAGAACGATGGATGGCAGCCCGACCTTGGGAGAGCCGTAGCAGCCTTATGGATAAAGAGCTAAATGACCATTCATCTGTTAAAAGTTCAAGCCGCAGCATTACTGGTGGAGAAATCAGCAAATCATTCGCTCGTTTCCAGCTCAATTCTGAATTGCATTCTCCAGCAGCCAGCCAGAATCCCGGCTCACCCAGCTTTCAGTCCAATTCAACTCCTTCCAAGCCAGCTTCTGCAGTAGTTTCTAGAAAACTGAAGAAGGCAAGCCCAAAGGGAAGCTGGGTTATGGATGATGACTCCAAAAGCATGGTGAGTGTACAGTCAGAGCGGTTCCGTAGGCACTCGATTGCTGGATCATCAGTGAGAGATGATGAGAGCCTTGCCAGCTCTCCATCAGTTCCAAGTTATATGGTGCCAACTCAATCTGCAAAAGCTAGGTCCAGGACACAGAGTCCATTAGCCACAGAAAATGGCAAACAGGAAAAGGGGTCCTTTGGGACTGCAAAGAAGCGTCTTTCATTCCCAGCTTCACCCGCCAGACCAAGGCGTCATTCGGGTCCACCAAAGGTAGAAAGCACCATAAATGCAGAGATTACTGTGGACAATGGTGTGGCCAGTTGATTATATAATCAGAGAGAAAGGATGAAAATCGTTGAAGTAGGATTTAAAATACCACTGAAGAAATAAACGAAAGTTCATTTGAATTGAGTGTTCTATTTATTTTATCTATCCTAATTGTATGTGTATCCTAACGTTTCAAGGAGGCTTTTGATTTGGGGTGAAAATTGTTTTACTTACTATATTTGTTTGATTCTAATTGTGATACAAATGTAAATTTGATTTCATTTCATTGTCTCATTTCTTTGATGCCACTATGTTTTGCTTTGAAAATTAAAATTAATTAATAGCTTACACTATTATGGCATAGGTTTTGGAGGTTCTCATGAGGTTTAAACAAATAATCTAGTATCTATTTAAGAAAATTAACTACACTAAGGACACGTGGTAAAAGTTCATTTATCCATTTTCTCGGCAAAAATTATTTTTCCACAAAAAATTTAACTACATTATATGTTCTATTTTTCTTCGCCATTTGTACTGAATAATAATTCTCTCAACTAGTAACTTGTAAATGTGATTAGCACCACTGAACAGCTCTTGGAGCTTATTATTGCCTTACCCATCTGCAGCTCTTAAAAAAAGGATCAGTGCTAACGTGCACTTTTATTTTATCTATTGCTAATTTTCCCCCTTTCTTTCTCTTTGGGGTGGGTATTGGCGAGACATTTTTCAATCGGTGGTTGAAGTGGGGTCTTCCAGCTCATATTAGCAATGTGCCTAATCTCTCTTTCTCTCTATCACTCTCGTTTTGCTGGTTAATTGGCCCCATTGTTTGTCAACTATGTTTGAAATTTTGTTGTTTTAGAATATGTTGGAAAACAAAGTTCGTTGTCTGATTGTTAGATACAAAATTTCATCTGAAACTTACAATAACAGAACTAAACAAACATGCAGTAGTTATTCTCTTGTAGAGGAGGAAGGACAGTGGACAAAATTTAGCATCCTTATTGTGGGAGACTGCCTAAACAGTTGGCACATTTTGTTTGTTGCATCTATAAATATTTTACTACTTATGTACGTGGATTATCATGAGTTGTGCTGTCTGAGATCCTCAACGGGATGAGATCTCTAAGGTACGGTATCTTTTTTCACGGCAGAGCACAACAGAGTATGAATGTAAAGACACTTTGACGCCTAAATTAGTGAGTTTTAGCTAAGTAACAATAAGAGGAACAATGCCCTGAATTTATCATGAATGATTTCTATCTAACCAAAACAACTTGGAAAGACCAAGGGCAGCATTTTGTGAAGCTCATATATTCATTTCTGCTCGTTATCACAGCTTTTGAGTTTGACAATGGTGGTCAGTGATCCTTCCTGGATCATACCAATTTTAATTTTTCCGGTCTTCTATGTAGATTCGACCATATAATGAGAAAATTTAACACGCAAATAACTTAATCGAGACGAGGAAACTGTATTGGAACTTGACTATTGTGCCTTGACTGCCTTCATAGCTGAGATAGGCTTACAATGACAATATTTTACTTTCATTTTTACCACCAATTGTCACTCTTTCCTTTCCTTATTTACTTTGTCCACACCGTACACCCCCCTTCTTTCTGCCCCGTGATTTGCTCTGGTGCCCCATTGGCTGTTAGTTTCTACTTTAGCCTTCACCTTTATTCATGTTTAGCTTTCTGCCGGGCCTCTTTTTACTGCTTCGCTTGAGGTTTAAGCAAAATTCATCCAGTGATAGAAATGAAAAATTAACCATTGATTCTTTTTTTTATTGTCTCTCCTTTACTTTTTTAAATAAAGTCAAGTCGAAAACAAAATCTATTATCTATTTAAAAAAATTAACTACATTGAGAACACGTGGTAAAAACATATTCATCCGTTTTCCTGTCAAAATATATTTTTTCAAAAAAAAAAAAAAAACTTAACTACATTGTAGATTCCATTTCTCTCCACCGCACATGTTCTTAGCTAGTTCCAATTGAAAGGAAGAAAATTATCTTACTCCACAAGGACAGAATAAAAAAAATGCAAGATCCAAATTGAAAACATGAGAAGAGAAAATGATGAAAGATAAAATGTGGTACAGACAAAGCACGATCTTTGCCGCTGAGTTAACGGTCAATTCAATAAACTCTGATTGGAGGAGGCAGTTACGTCAGACGGTTAAGATACAGCTTACTTAGGGACAGCAGAAGGTTAGGAAAAAGTAAAGACAATGTAGGTGGCATTTTTACCTATATCTCCAAAAGCTCTTTTGATGCAAAATTTTAAGAATTCTTACCAATACTCTCTCCTTAGAACCTTTTACCGTGCATAGGAGCCGCCCGTGTTATTTACATCCAAACCTAACTCGAGTATATCAGCAGTTTCGTATCATTCCGTATTAGAAACAGGTACTCGTAAAACATCTTCCGTGTTTTCCTCTAATGCAGTTTCTTCTTGTAATTCAAACGGACCTTGAGGAGTTCCAAAAAGAGTGGAGAATATTTGCCTGTGGCACTCATCACAGAAAAAGAAATAGGAGAAATGTCCCTCGTTTGGAAGCTTATGAATTACTGCCTCTGGCAACACCCGTCCTATGTATTCCGTCGTTGATGGCGGGACCACCCTATCGTCCAATCCCTGTTTAAGAATCGAAAAGGGAAACATAAGATTCAACATTGTAACAAGTTAAATTACACGTCAAAAGAAAGGAAAAAATGAGTTTCCGTTTCGACAGAAAGCAGCAAGATTATGAATCTGTTTTGCTCCGTAGTACATAATGAATTTGAAATACATGTTTAGTTTACAATAAGAATTTGAAATTCGTGATATATGAACATGTCCAGCAGTGTGTCTATAAGACTGTAACAACTGGACATCATCACACTCCAATCTTAAGGATGCGCGAGTGCTAATCGAGCTACAAGCTCATTAGCAATGATAAACATTCCTTGATCATAAAGGATAATGACTCCTCTATCAAAATTGCATACGATATTGTTATGTAGGTGTATGTGTATCTTTATCTTTATAGATATTAAATAGATGGGACCTATCAAAATTTGTGAATATTTATAAAGATAAGCACAATTTTCATATGACAAGATTATATGAAATATGAACTTGAGAGGATCCATTCTCATCCCAAAAGGTGCTTTTGATATGTATACTAAGTGTGCTATTTCAATACATTCCTAACAACTGTCAAATTCTACAATTTAGTCCGCAAAATGTCTGAAATTACTCCAGATGCATGTGCAGAAAAGGGGTCGTGTCATGTATCTCCTCATTAGTAGATCACAACTAGTATAATAGATTATAGAAATAATGATAGAAAGCACAGAATAATAATAACAGCAATACCCAAAGAAGAACGTGTTCAAACCTGCCATATGTGTATAAGGCCATGAAATCCTGCTAATTCACATTCTGCCTGACTATACATGGACTTCAACCAAAGAAGTATGCCTCTTGTTTGGCACTTCTTGTGCACACGAAGTTCTTCGATGTCAAAATCCCATTTAGATACCTGCAGAACAGCTTCCTCTATAAACGGCTGCGTGTTTCCCTGACGAACTGACTCCTCCAGATCCCTCTGCCAAAATTCTTCAAATGCTGGTTCTTCAATGAGAATTTCATCCTGAACATGTATGAATTAGATTTGTTAACAGATCATAACAGTCTTAAATGTTTATCTACTTTCATGGACACCTACAAAAGCTGCTTATTGAATTTATATAATATTAACTTGCCCTAGTAGTTTTTTATTTAAATTTATATTCAAAATTCAGCTACAAAGTTTTACTTAAATTTAGCTTTGGTGTGTTAGATAAAGTAAATTAAAAAAAAACACATATTGGATGACTCTACAGTTTCTTCTTGATTGACGAACAATTTTCAAGTCTGACATAAGAGTCGGTTTCATTCAATATCCAGCACCTAGTGCATGGACAGGCAAGTTTTTATCACAACTCACCTTCTTTCCTAGTGAAAGTGATAACTGCTTGTCAATCCGGTCATGCTTATCCGGCAAGAAGCTTTTCCGGTAGAAAAATGAGAGAAGCCTAGGAAATCTATAAGCTAAGGAATACATATATTTTCTCCTTGGCAACCACTTCTCCCAAGTCCTTTTCATCTCATCCTTAGTCATGTGTGGCTCATATGGATTAATCATAGGGGCTAACATAGCTGCACCTGCAATTTCAGGTAATGTATCACAAATCATATCAGAATCCACAATATGTCTCTTTTCTTTGGTATAATCACAATCAATGTATTTCTTTCAGTTTCTTTCCAAATAACTTGTATAAATGGTGATAGAGTCACAATAATAACTTTATTATCATTTTAGATTTTGCACGTTTAACAAAATGTTCACAATACGAATTTGTTAATAAGCACTTTTCAGATGTTGAGTTTATGATGACCACATTAAAGGTATCCAGGCATTAAAATTTGGAAAGAGGAGAATAACCTGCAATTCTCTCAGGAATATATCTGAGCGAAGCCCAGGCATGAATACATCCACTTGAGTGGCATAGTACCCAGAACTTATCAGTTACGTTGACAGCATTGGCTAGATGCAACATATCCCTAGCTGATGAGTTGAAATTTCGGTTGGGATGAGGATCACTCTCCCCAAAACCAGGAAGATCATATGTGACCAAGCGAACACCATACTCTTCAAGCAATGATGGTTTAACTCCAGGAATACCTACCATTGGAAGGAATAAAAAAGGTAAACGATAAGTTGATTTTCTAGGTCTGTAAGTTTTTGAATCCTTCTAAGGAGAGGTAAGTTTTTCTTACTAAAGCCGATTTTTTTATTATTAAAAGCTCCCACTTATACTTTACCTGCTAGTCGGGAAGAAAGAAAAGAATGTGGAGCAACAAGGGAAAATCTAGCTCTGCCAGCCGGAACACCTTGATCATGATAAGACATGTACCTACCATCTGGAAGAAATATGCGGCTAGCATTAGGAGGATGCATGCGCACCTTCACCACTTTGGTTAAGGTTTCTTGATTGGGATCAATACTTATAGCTGCAAATAATTTATAAAATGTCAGTGTACCAGATTGTATCACCATGGCAAAGTTCATCTGTAAGCAATTAAATAACTTCCCCCCCACCCCCCAAAAAATCCACAGAATATACATCATACTTCACTGAGTTGGCATAGATATAGAAAATCAAAAGTAGGAAAACATAAGGGTTCATTCGTGCCATAAAGAAATGGGCTGAAAATCTTTGACTTGTATTTATAGAAATTCAATTCAAATATCATCTAAGCTAGTAAGCCCTCTTGCCCATCGAGGGTTGGAGCCATATAACTATAAGTTAATACATTTATGCACATATACATTGTAGTCTCTTCATCAACACATACAAACTGAAGAAAAGAACAGTAAAGGACTTGGTGCGGAGAGCCAAAAGTGATTCTAGAGACATAAAATTGATTTTGACATGTTTGAGCGTGTGTTTGGTTCTACGGTGGCAAAATTGATTTTGTAAAATTGATTTTAGTTAAAAGTGAATTGAATGTAAACTGATTTATGTTTGAATACATTCACGTAAAATTGAGTTAAACATAAATTTGAGAGCAAAAATTACTTTTGGAAGCAAAAACTTCAAATCCTAACTTTAAGTTAAAATCAATTCTAGAGACAAAATCAGTTCTACTCGAAAACACCCCAGACATGGCAATCAATTTTATGACTCTAAAATCACTTCAAAAGTGAAACCAAACATGCACCACAGTATAAATTGATTCTAACTTGAAACTGAGATTTTGAGCTTTTGCCTCCAACATCATTTTTACCATTCAAATATAAATCACTTTAGAATCGACTCACTTTTAACTAAAATCAGTTCCCTCTAAATCAATTTTCAATTTTCGCCAGAATAAAACCAAACACCCAATTACTAAGTAACCCAAATTAATGATCACCAGTGAAATGAATGATCCTTTCCAGAAGCAATCAACAATACAGTGCAACTAGGTTGAGATAATAAGACTTGAAATTGAAAAGCAATTTATAGCAAACCGTCGAAGGAAGCTGCCATTAAAAAATAAATAAATAAATAAATAATAAACAGGTGGAATTGAATTAAGAAACCTGCAAGCGCAAGAATAAAAACGGTTAAGACAATGGACCAGGCTTGAACAGGATCGCGATCCTCGGGCAAAAAATCATTCAAAAAACTCAATCTCTTGGAAACCTTAGCACAAGGTCCTCCGAGCTTTCTAACAACGTAAGAGTCCTCGTTGAACAAGTTCTGTTGCAGGATGTCCCTACAGCCTCTACCTAACTCCATCAGTATCTCACACCATGCCATCAAGAACCCCACCGCATGGTCCTTCAAGCTCTCCCCCGACTCACTCGCTTCGTACTCCGAACTTTTCACCTCAAACGACGTCGGAGGAGGGGTTTCCATTGGATCCTCCATCAGACTCGCCAGCTCCTCGCTCCACCACGTGGTTCCCCTCACTTCCGCCATTTCCACTCACTCACTCCTTTCTCAAAAGAATTTCATTACTCCGCATACATGTGCAGAAGGAAATCAAGTGCAATCAACACAACTGCAACCTCTTTTTCTTCCCCCTTCATGCGTAATCTTGAAGTTAGGTTTTTAAATAAAGGGGAAAAAAAATCAAAAAGAGGATTAATTAATAATCCATTAGAAAAAAAGTTTTTTAGAAAAAGCCAAAAGCACCTATGCGGTAGGACGGTTACAGTGAAAATGTGACGGTCCCGATCTGGTTCGCATTTTCTTTTTTCGGTTTCGAAAATAAAACTAGAGTAACTTATTAGAGTGGTATAGCTGCAGTAGTAGTAGTCCAACAAAGTGTTAGTCACTAGTCAGTTGTTTTATTTGACAAAAGTAGTCACTAGTCAGTAGTAGTAATCCAACAAAGTGGAAAAAAATTTAAGTGCATTTAAAATCATGACATAAATAATAAAAAAAAGTTTAACGAGAATGCACGGTCATTGTTGTATACCGACTTCTAATAGGAGTTCACAATATTGTTATATCATCTTATTGTATTTTAAAAATAACTGTATAATAAATTCTCATTGAATATCAGTGTAAAACTGATTTACACTGAGAGCACATCTCCTAATTTAAAAAAAAAAAACTACGGCATCTAATATCCATTATTTTTTATTTAAAAATTTGAGAGAAAAGTAAAAAAATATTAAATTATTAACATCAACCGTTTTTTAAGAAATGCTAGTAAAAAAACAATGAGTAATGAAAATTTGGTCGAAAAACAGACCATTGAGGGTCCGACTACTGAGGGTGCGGATATGGCCACGTCAGAAACGACACGTCGTGACGAAACAAGGGGCTGGCACACGATTTGGTCGGCGCGTGTCTATCTGGTTGGGCAGTTGAGTGAGGAATTGTTTGCGTGCACTTGTCAGTCGCAATGTCAGACGCGAGGCTGCATCGCATGTGCCTTGGGAGGGACAATATCCTTGGGATCTTTCCGTTTTAAGAAAATTAAATTAAAGAGTTAACCCTTGGTCATCTTCCTTCTACTTAATCTTTTAAGTATATAAAAATATTAAATATTTTTCTAACGTTTTTCCACATTATCAAGTTAGTCTATCTTTTTTTTTGGGTGGTCTTCTAGTTAGTCTATCTATTAGTCTATTAAATATTGTTAAATATCATGTTGTCAATTTTCTCCCCCCACGTGCATTTTAAATAGTCTCTAAAATACATTATTTTAATCTTTCGATCAGTCTCTCTCCCCCTACTTACAAGTAAACTCTATCACTAATCATTTTCATCCTTACCACTCCATTAGCCATCACTTTGGTCCATGGTTCAGCACTAGCAGAGGCAAGCTCTCCTCCTTGGTTTGTCTCCTTATTTTTATTCCTTATTCAGCTTTTGATTTTCATCCCTTGTTTTCGTCCCTCATAACCCTGATTCTGAATTTTATTTCGACATTTAACCCTAAACTCTAAATAATTTAGCAATTGTTTTTTGTGTGGAGGGTTTAGGTGTCATTTAATTCTCCTTTCTAAATCATGTGTTGTGGTCAAACTAGACACCATCTGGTTTATGAATTAACCATTAAAAAAACCTGATTTATGAATTAGAATTAGGACTTACATTACTGTGAGTTGTAGGGACTAATATGATGTATTTAAGAAACTTGAGGGACTATTTAATATTTATTTTAGGGATTTTAATAATCAAATAGATGTGTATTTATCTTGTCCATCTATCTTCAAACGTTATAGAGACTGATATAATGTAGTATTTTATAGACTTTAGAGACTATTTAATATTTATTTTAGGGACTTTATAGGCCAAATAGATGTATTTATTTGGTTTTTCTATCTTCAAACGTTTTAAAGACTGATATGATGTATTTTAGTGACTTTATAGACTATTTAGGATATACGTAGGAGAGAAAAAAATGACTAATATGACACTTAACAACATTCAAACGACTCACACTTACAATGGACTAACTTGATAGATGAGATAAAACGTTAGGGGCTATTTGATATTTTTACATACTTTAGGGACGAGATATGAGATAGAGTGATATTTAAGGGACCAAAATGAGGGTTGACCCCAAATTAAATTAACACTAGTACTCCCTCTCGACTCAATTATAAGAAAAAATAACTAACTTAACGCCAATCAATGACAGTAGTTAAATGCATTTATTTTTCTTGATTTCATATAAAATAGAAAATATATTTACTAAACTATCATTAATCATAATGGACCTCGCAACTTTTATTGGAAAACAAAAGTTGAATTGTCTTAAGAGTATTTGTAGAACAATGACATTAAATATGAGTAAGTTAGTTGAAAATTACTTATACTTGAGTCCTTCAAACTTGATCACTTTTTTGCTTATAATTCAGTCCAGAGGGAGTATGTTTTAGAGATCCATATGAGGGGTAAACAGTGATTTTAGTCCCTAAATGTATGAGGCGTTATCATTATAATCACTGAATGTATCAAAATTACAAAAAATATCATCGAGTGTGTCTTTTGTTAGTAATTTCCAAGACCAAACTGACTAGCAAAATACAAATTCGAGGACCAAATGACTAACAGAAGACACATTCGATAATCAAACTGACTAATAAAAGATACATTCGAGATTTTTTTGTTGTAATTTTGATACATTCGGGGGCTATAGTGACAACGCCTTACACATTTAGAACCAAAATGGTTGTTTAACCCTATCTAATGGATTTGGGTTAGGTGCGGTCATAACTGCATGCAGTCGTGTAGTTAGCATATTTAGATTGTCCTATCATGATCAGACGGTTTGTGTTTCAACTTTACAAATCACATTTTAAATAAAACTTAAAATATAGATCGTCTAATCTTGATCGGACGGTCTAGATGCGCCGAACTGCTTTATTGCATGTAGTTATGACTGCATCTAATCCAAATCCCCGTTTAATATGGTCACTTAAAAAATTGTTTAATGGTGAACTTCTCCCCTTTCACCTGTCATGACCGGTTGCCCAATAAGTTATTATTATTTTATTTTAGATTTCACGACTCTTTCTCTTTTCTGATTTGGTAATATAGACCTTTTACTTATATTTTATAGAGTTTTTTTTGCTTATATTTCAAACCAGAGAGAGTATTTTCTTGATTGTGTTTTGGGCATCATACCATAATATAAAATAAAACACATATATAAAAACAAAGAATATTACTGTAAAATGTTTCAATTATGTGTTGAATGAGTTACAAAAACATAAGCAAAAATATATAGACTTTTTTATTATATTTTAGAGACTTATTTTACTTATATTTTAAACCGAATGGAGTAGTTTAACAAAGCTCGGTTGTTCACCCACCAATTAATTCGGCACAGAATCACTTAAGTAAATGCTACATTCATCGGCAACAAAATCGTGCAGCGGTCTTAGTTTCTCCATCGCTTAATGGAGCAAACTAGGGTAAGGTTGATGAAAAGAACACTCATATTGAAAAATAGTTCCAGATTTTGACGGAGGTCTTTCAGTACTTGATCGTTTTGATCCCAACTACGAAGCTTGGGAATGTTACAATAACTTGGTCGCATTTTTTGCTATTGATATCCTTACTGACTAAACCAACATTTTTTCGCTAGAACATAATAAAGTTTAATTTATAAACAAATACCTTCTAAAATGAGCACGAATATTTGAACATAATAAACTGACATCACATAGGGACACGGGACACCGTATAAAAATACATCCAGAATAAGTGTTGATTTGATTTGATTGGAAAAAAGAGAAAAAAAGTAACAAAAAAACCGTATATACATGTTTATTTGGATCTTTTCTATTTAAAATAAACTAATCGACCGGGGTATAATTTTTTTTAACATTAATCCATGAAATGTTCATGACCTTTTAATATTGTTCCATGAGAAAAAAAATTTCCCTTATATGAGGAATTTAAAACAAACACTCACGAAGGTTAAATTAGCATGCCGGAAATTAACCTATAAAGGATATGATAGGTCTAATTGTCGATATGAAAAAAGGAAATAAAACAAAAAAAAGTAAGAAAGGATAAATACTTAATAAAATGAGTGAAGTAAAAAAATAAAAAATAAAAACTCAAAATGTACGTATACAAATTCAAAATGATGAGTGTGAATATTGATAAAAAAAAATGATGAGTGTGAACAGACAAAAACCAAAAATTCGGTCATCAAACAGTGTAAATAAAGAGGCTAAAGAAGGAGACAAATGCACTTAAATTGGCAAAACAAAACATAACTTAGAAAATTGCATCAATTTTTTTTTTTAAAATATGTCGGGTTAGCCCAAAAAGCCCGCAACCTACATAGGGTTAGGTTTGGTCAGCATTTTGAGAGCTGAATTAGTTCTTGCCTTTTTTACCAGACCTGATAAACTCGCAGCCCGGTTCGGGCCGGATAGCTCATTTTTGCAACCTATAAGTGCGAGAGATTGTAAACAATAATAAATATACGAGTGATTCATTAGGGAAAAAAAATAAAAATTAGTTAAGGAGATTTCATGAAAAAAGATATTAAAGTTAAAGGTAGTAGGATAATAAATTGTTGGAATAAATAAATAGTAGAATAACAAATTACTAGAATATATACTGTGTAAGTAAATATAATATTTTGTCGAAATATTAAAATATTTAATATTATCAAATTACTCTCTGTTTTGAAGGGATTATATATATGGACAAAACTTAAGTACGGTTTTTAGGTATTGTTGGTGTGGTTCCTATCATAAAATAAATAAAAATTTTCTCTCATCCATACCTAATATCTCTAATATCTCATAACTATCTCTGTTTTATTTATTTTGTGAAAGAAACCACACCAATAATACTCCCTTCCGACTCAATTATAAGAAAAAATAACTAATTTAACGTTTCCATTTGTGATTTCAAAATTTGGATTTTGTTTTTGTTATCTTTCGCAATCAGTAGTGCCCTTGATACCTTATCGTTCGCGTTTATCTAACGTTGAACACATTGCATATTTATGAGCTGTTTCTGCTTCTTCGTGAGAAGTTTGCACACGAAACGATGAAGTTAGTTAACCCGGTAATTTGTGTTGTTGATTTATTGAATTTGTTGATGCTTTGGTTGGATCCATGTATTAAATCTTCTCACGGTTTCTTATGAAAAAAATTGTATTTTTCTAGTTTATGACTTGTGCTATGTGATTCGAGGCATGTTTGAGCTTTGATGTTGCATTCTCTAAAAATACCGCAATTGAATTTTATTTCTTCATAGTTTTAAGATTAATAGAATACAGTTTTTTTTGTTTCCATTGAAATTTTTAGATATCCATCCTTTTGGATATGATGTTCTTTGAATTTTGCTACTCCTTTAAACAGAGGAACTACTAATTTGTTTTAATCTACATCATAATATTGGAGTTAGAAAATTGAATCCTATTGGTTTCCTGCTTCTACGGGGAGACAAGGGGTATGGGAGCTTCCCGCAAGCTGAAGTCCCACCGTAGGAGGCAAAGGTGGGCAGACAAGTCATACAAAAAATCTCATCTCGGCAACGAATGGAATGTTGGGACCAAGAGAAAGATCGATGAAAAACTATATATTCTTATTGAAACAATGGTATTTATACAGTGCAGAGCCCAATACAATACACAGATAGGCCCAATCACTTCTAACAACTCAAACACCTATTATTACTTAATACAACCCCTACTAGATATACCAACAAATCCTCCCTTAATTTGAGTTGTGCACACAACCAGATTACAAACTCAAAAACAGACACAACTAAACATAGTCAGATTACAAATTAAAAAAAAAGACTCTAAGTCTCTTTCTCAGCTTTAGAAATGCTTCCAACTTGAGTGGCTTAGTCATCAAATCTGCCAATTGGTCCTGTATACTGCAATGTACCAATTCGATCACCTCATTTCTGGTTAGGTCACGGAGGAAGTGAAACCTAACGTCAATGTGCTTGCTTCTACCGTGTAGCACTGGATTTTTAGAGAGCTTGATTGTGGAGCTATTGTCACAATAAAGTGTTATGCAACCTTCTTTATTATGACTCAGCTTAAACAGAATTCTTTGTAACCAAATAGCTTGGCAAGAGCATAAGGCTGCAGCCACAAATTCGGCCTCAGTTGTGGAGAGTGTTACAATCAATTTGTTTCTTGGAGTACCAGGACCACGACACGGTCTGAACATAAAAACTGACCCAGAGGTGCTTCTTCTATCATCTATGTCCCCAGCATAGTCACTGTCTGTGAAACCAGTAAGTTTCTCTTCCCCACTCCTGCTGTAAAATATGCCAAACTCCAGAGTTCCCTTCAGATATCGCATCACTCTCGTGGCAGCCTAGAGGTGTAATTCTGTTGGTGTTTCCATATATCTGCTAATGAGACACACAACAAACATTATGTCAGGTCGAGTGGCTGTCAGGTACATCAGGCTGCCAACAATTTGCTTGTAATTGGTTGCATCAATCTTTGCTCCACCACCTTCCTTCGATAGTCTACACCCTGGAACAATTGGGCTGCTTACTGGTTTGCTATTATTCATGCCAAACCTTTCAAGGATTTCCCTTGCATATCTCCGTTGACTGATAAAAATGCCCTGTGCAGTTTGTTGCACCTCCACACCCAAGAAATAGCTCATCCTTCCAAGATCTGTCATATCAAAACTCTTCTTCATTGAATCTTTGAACTCATCAAACATTCCCCTACAGTTGCCAGTAAATATCAAATCATCTACATATAGGCTTACAATTAAGATCTTTCCATCTTTTCTGGTTTTCACAAATAGAGTATACTTTGAGATGCATTTTTCAAATCCTTCCTTCAAGAAATGAGCTTCTATCTTGCTGTACCAGGCACTAGGGGCCTATTTTAGGCCGTATAGGGCCTTCTTCAACTTGTAGACCTTGTTCTCCTCCCTTTTTAGTTGATACCCTTGAGGCTGTTCCACAAACACAGCTTCTATGAGTTCACCATGCAGAAAAGCACTCTTGACATCCAATTGAAACACATCCCACCCCTTTAAAGCAGAGAGGGCAAGGATGGTTCTAATAGTGTCCCATCTTGCAACCGGAGCATAGACTTCAGTATAATCCACACCATATTCTTGATTGTATCCTTTGGCAACTAGTCTTGCCTTGTGCTTCTCTATTTCTCCCCTTTCATTGTACTTAACTTTGAATACCCACTTAACACCAATGATTTTGGCATTAGGTCGAGCATTGACCAAATCCCATGTATTATTCCTCTTTATAGATTGCATCTCCATGTCCATAGCTTCTCTCCATTTGGGGTGCTTCACTGCTTCTTCAAAAGTGGAAGGCTCTGCAGATGTTGCAAATAATGCAAAGCTGGCTTCCTCATCTTCAGTGCTTGAAACATCAGTTACATAATCATATAGATAGGAAGGCTTCTTTTTATTCCTCCCTTGAGGCTGATCCTCATCATTCACTGGTGCAGGGTTATTTTCTTCTGTCCTTTGAGCAGAATTCAAAGGATTATTCATTGGATTAGCCTCAACATTTTCTTCACGGTTAATAGCAGCATTTCCTGCATCATTCACTTCTCTGTCACTTAATTCAGAATCATCATCTACCAGCTTCTCTCCTTTCCTTTTCCAGTCCCATTTTCCAGCCTTATCAAATACCACATCCCTACTAACAATGATCCTTTTTGTCACTGGATCAAAGAGCCTATAAGCCTTTGATTCCTCACTCACCCCAAGCAACACACATTTGATTGTTTTGCTGTCCAATTTCTTTCTTAGACTATCAGGCACATGGGCATAGGCCAAACACCCAAAGATTCTAAAGTAACCGACTGATGGCTTCTTATTGCTCCACATTTCTTCTGGTGTAGCATCTTTTACAGCAACTGTAGGGCATCTGTTCTGAATATAAACACTCCAATTGACAGCTTTCGGCCAAAATTCCTTGGGAACATTCTTCTCGGACAACATTGATCTCACCATGTTCAAGATGGTTCTATTCTTCCTCTCTGCCACTCCATTTTGTTGTGGAGTGTAGGAGGCAGTAAGTTGTCTCTTGATTCCATGTTGATCACAAAAACTGTTAAAATCAATGGATGTAAATTCTCCTCCTCTGTCGGTTCTCAAGCAACTAATGTTTTCTTCACTTTCAACTTCAACAGCAGTTTTGAATCTTTTAAAACAATCAAATGCAGTAGATTTTTCCTCCAAAAAATATACCCAAGTTTTTCTTGAAAAATCATCTATAAAGGTAAGAAAGTACCTCTTGTTCCTATTTGATTCAGGCTTGAGTGGTCCACAAAGATCAGCATGTATCAACACAAGTTTTCTAGTTGCTCTCCATGTGCTCTTCTCAGGAAAAGGGTCTCTATGCTGCTTCCCTACTAGACAGTCACTACAGATCTTTGTTGTTTCTTCCAGCAGTGGCAAGCTGTTCACCATCTCCTTCTGAGCCAGAATTCTCAGCCCTTTCAGACCAAGATGCCCATATCGGCAGTGCCACAAATGAGTATTGTCTTCACTAATAGTTGTCTTCAAACATGCTGCAGAGAGCACGCTTGCAGAAATCTTGAACATCCTATTTCCTGACATTCTAGATTCCATAATCAGCCCCTTTTCATGATGAAAGACCTTACAAGTATTTTGTTTGATGGCAATTATTAAATCTTTTTCTTGCAATTGCCCTATACTTAACAAATTATTCCTCAATTTTGGAATTTATAGAACTTCTGTGATAATCTGAATCAGCCCATCGATTTTTAATTTGATACTCCATTTTCCCTTGGCTAACATTTTGTAATTATCTCCCAGTTTAACTGACACCCTAAATGTTTCATCCAATTCATAAAACCAATTCTTATGTGTTATACCCTAACTTTGTCCACCTACCTCCTGTAATTTATTTTTATTGTTGTTTTTACTTTATTTTTAACAACACATTTTGGGTTCGTTTTGTTAAATCCTTTGGGCTAATTTCAGCCCAATTGCAATATAAAAAAAAGAGATGCAAATAGTCAAGCAAGCCCAAGATATAACCAATGTCCAATGTCCATTATATATCAAAAAATATATACAGACCAATGTTTGAATGAATTAAACAGAAACAAAAAAAAAACAAAAATGAAGATTGCAGGGAGCATGGCTCCTGCACAGAGACAAAGCGTAAAAAAAAAAGGGTGAATGCAGCATCTGCTGCGTTGAGATGCTGGGACAAGGAGAAGAAGACAAATGGTTTTCCTTTGAGGCAGTTTGTTTCTCTGTCTTGCTGCTAGTCAAAACCTACAAAAAGAAAGGCAACAGTTTATTATGAAGAAATTGCATTGTCCAATTAGGCACAAAGAGAAGAAAACAAAATCAAACCAGAAACAATTACTATAAGCATGAATGCGTGATGGGTTGAAGGAATACAAGCAACGGGCAGAGCACTTGAAACACCAAAATGGCAACAATTTGAAAAATTAAAAAAGATGATGCAGAGATAAAAATTGACCACACAACATCTCGTATAAGGCAAAACTTCGCCTATAAATACCACCGGCAATTTCACTCAAAAGAGGAGAAATTTCTGGGCATTTTTTGACTACCAACCAAAGGATTAGAGCCTCCACACTGAAGCCCTAATCCACCAAATCAGAATACGAAAAAAAGAGCAGAAGAAACAAAAAAAAAGCAAAAGAAAGCAAAAAAAACAACAAGCGAAGCAAAAAAAAAAACAAGAGAAAACAGAAGACGCATGATGGGACCACGACAAGTGTACCGGGTCGTTGCAAGTAATAATTTCGGTAAATAACCGGTTATCGTCCTCAAGGATCGAAGGCCAAATACCAATATACGTTAACAACTACTAAGTGAACACCAAAGGACTTTATATGATTGGTGGTGGTAAGAGAATAACAAAGGCACAATGCAAATGGTAATTTAATTCAATGGAGAAAAGTGTTGGAGTCAAGCTTCATTCTACTTCAACTTTGGAATATTTTAATATAGCAATTAACACAAAGTGGTTCTCTAATATGTCTATCAATTTCATTAAACTAGTTAAATCCCAATTCCTTGGGCAAATAACCCTTTTTATCCAGCTAAAAAGTCCAATTCCTTGGATGCATTCAACAAGGTAAAAGCATAAAGAAAAAGAAATTACAAAGATAGCAAGTTCCCAAAGGCTATTCCTATCTCAAAAGAAACAAGGGTCACCTTCCTACGGCACAAAAGCATATTGAACTTCCATTCAACACACAAATCAAAAGTTCATTCTAAGATTGATCAAGTCTCAAAAAGCATTAAGAAGAAGGAAGGAGATCACCAAACTAAGAGAAACTCACATGCATTAATAGGAAACTACATCAAATATCCATAGTGTTCATAGAAATCCACTCAACTCCAACAAAAGGAGATTTAGTTCAACATGATGATAGTAGAGAATGAAAAGAAAAACAGAGAAAAGAGATAAGAACACATCCACAAGCCAAGGAGTTGAGCTTCCACCCTTCTCCTCTTGCCTCCTTCAATGGGTGTGCTAGGGTTTGTGCTCCCAAGTCTTCTTTCTGCCTCTAATTCGTCCTCCCCCCAGTTCAGACCATTAGTTAGGTATTTATACCAACTGGGCCTAAAAGAAAGCACAAAACGCGCAAGAACAAAAGTTAGCGGCAGCGCCGCGCCTGCGCCTGCGTTCTTTCTCGCTTCAGCAGCACCTTGCGCCAGATTCCCGAGAGCAGCGCCAGCGCTAGCCTGCTCAGGCGCCGCGCTCGCGCTCGCAGCTTCTGGCTTTATGCTTCTCACAGCGCTCGCACTGATTGGTTGGGCGCCCGCGCTCGACTTCAGGCAAAGAACTCCACTTCAAAAAGCTATCATGGTCTTGGGAACATGTCTCCAATCAATCCTTTTTTTACCTATATTAAATCAAGACCAAAGTAAGGACATTTTTCCATCAAAACAACAAAAGAGCTAACATGATTGTCAACTAGAATATCTCCACAACAAAGACTAAGACACTTAAGATTATAGGCCAAACAAGGAATAAAGTCTAAGTTTGCATGAGAATTCCCTTCAATTAAGTGCATGAAATTGAGCATACTAGGGAACAATCAACGCAGAAGAAGCAGGGAGAAGCAGAAGAAGAAAAAGGTAATCCTCTCATCCCTCTCAGGCTCGCACCCCTCCTCCCTTTCTCCTCCTTCCACTGCCTTCCTATTCGCGGCCGCGCGCGGCCAAGGACCGGCGCACGGCGGCTGCGCCCCCATCCTTCCTTTCTTCTTCTCTTCTCCCTCTCCTCCCAGCCACGTTCTCCACCTCCCAGCCACGTTGTCCACCTCCCTTGGCCGCGCCCCTCTCCCTTTCTTCTCCTCGCCCTCCTCCTCTCCCTTTCTCTCTCATCAATTCTCTTTCTCCCTCTGCGCCTCATCTTTTCTTTCTCCCTGTTTTTCTTTTCTTTCCTTTCATTTTAACCTAGCATATTCTAGATTGTTCACTCATTTTGTCCTGCTTCTTTGTACTTTAATTTTTTTTTTCTTCTCTTGTTTTGTTCTCTTTTTGTTTTGTTATGGGCTTCAGCCCTATTTTTTTTATTTTACGCGCCCCCCACCCCTTTTTTTGTATCTTTTCTTTCCCTTTCTTTTTCTATTCTGGTCCTTTTTTTATTTTTTGGGCTTCAGCCCACTTTTGTTTTCTCCTTTTTTCTTTCATTTGCCAAACCCTTTTTTGTAGTTAGTCCCCTTTTTTTAAAAATATTGGGCTTTAGCCCATTTGTTCTTTATCATTTATTTAACGAACGTAGATGCTTTTTTTTACTAGTCAAACTAATACAATTTCATTCAACTAAATTTCGCATACCAGTTTTGAGACCCTATTTTTCTTGAAAATCACGTGATAAAAATCATGAAAATTAACTTACTAGTGATGATTACTCGAGATTGCTTCCCGTTTAGTCATTACAAATATCTTAATTTTCTAAATAAAAATGGGTTATTAGTGAGGACCACTCTTGATTGCTTCTTGTTTGGTCCCCATGAAAACCTATCTTCTTCATAAAAATAAAGCTAAGTTTTTACTACTGATAATCACTCGAGATTGCTTCCCGTTTGATCATTATGAACACCGTTAATTTTATAAACAAAAAAGGTTGTTAGTGGGGGCCACTCCTGATTGCTTCTTGTTTGGTCCCTACAAAACCTACATTTTTTCCTACAAAACCTACCTTTTTTCCTACAAAACCTACCTTTTTTTTTCCATCAAAAAATATACAATTAAAATCAATCAACACGCGATCATTTTCTACCCAAGAACTACGTAGCCTTTGATTTCTCCACTGCACCCGGAGATACGTAGGAGCAGGAGCCCACTCCTGTCAAGCGCAATAATAAACGACTTTTATTAAGTCCCTTTTTATCTTGGTTAATTTTTTTTAGGGAAATAAATATTTTTTAGAAGTTAATAAATTTTGCACAATTAGTTAGAGGTAACCTTTTTCGAAAGGATGTCGTGGGGTGCTAATACCTTCCCTACGCATAATCGACTCCCGAACCCAAATCCGGTCTTAAGGACCACTTTTCTTCAAAAAAGGTTTTTTCCAATATTTTTCCTATGAAATAAATTATTGGTGGCGGCTCCATTAAACTCGAATAAATCCCTCCGGATTTTTCGGTCGCTACAGCTGGCGACTCCACTGGGGACATTTTTTAGAGAGCCAAGCCTAAATAACTGATTGTGCTAAATAGTTAACTTTTATGTTTAATTTCCTTGTTTTTATTTATTTATTCATTTATTTATTTATTTACTTATTCATTTGTTTATTTACTTATTTATTTATTCATTTATTTATTTATTTATTGTTCTTTTGTGAATATTTATTGTGAATATTATGCATATATTGAACCTTAGGATAGAAGACCATATTTTGTATATTTCATTTGTTTTGCAGCTTGGGTAGTGTTAGGGTGTTGCCCCTCTTACACACCGCACCTACACGTTCGCACACACATGTGAGTAAGGCCCTATACCCGGGTCAGAGCAAAGCTTAAGTTGAGTGGAGGTTCGGTGATGGTCAATTGGAATTTGCTTTCCTTCTGGCTATTGCGAGAACTTCATCTAGAGTGTGCTCCCTCTGAGTATTCCGCACCGGATAGTTATCTATCGTTGTGGTTAATATTCAGGAGGAGACTTTAGCTCTAGAGGCCTTTGGTGAGAATGTGATTAGAGCCACCATGAGATCTATCACTCAATACAAGACTATAGACCCCTTAGGTTAGAAAATCTCTAATTATAGGTTTAACCCATTTAAGACACAAGGGGCATCATATCATTTTTGTTCTTCCACCAAAAATCTGTTATATCACGTCCGTGCATAAAAAGAGTCTACTAAATCGCATATCTTTGTGCATGCTACATGAATAGTCATCATCATCACTCAACATTATATCTTCATGCATTCATACCTCCAAAAAAAAAACATGTTGAATTTTTTTTTAAAAAAAAATGTCATTCATTCTCATTTCATTTTAGGTGTCAGGGAAGCATAAGAACTCAAAGTTTGGCTGCAAGTATTTTGTGAAATAATATGGGATCAAATTGTGAAACAGTTTGAAAGAAGCTCATACATGTCAAAACAATGAGGCCTACGGTTCCCAGGCACAAATAAATAGATTCATGCATCCACATTCATTCATTTTTCTTTTCTTACATACTCATATCATTTTTTTTAAATCATCAGAAAATAATCAAACAAACTGGTTCCTCGACACCCTTATCGAACTCACTCTCAATCAAGGATCATGGATGACCAAGAGATGAAAGAGGACGTCAACCAGCTGAAGGAACAGATGAGCAAAGTTTTGGAGCTTCTGCAATCCCTAAACAAGGACAAGGCTGCAGATGGGGTATCTCCAGCAGTGAATGATGAAAGTCAAGCTACACTTTCCCACCCACCTGGCTTCGGACCTATGCAGTTGCAATATGGTCTCAATACTCAAGGGATGATGGTCCCTTTTGCAATTTACCCACAGGGTCCTACACTTTCACCAGTTAGCAACCCTCAGAATCAAGTACCACAGTTCCCACTTTACGGACTCCCGCCTAGTTACACGCCACCTATGGCCAATGATGATACTGCAAACCATAACCCCCAAGGCCCACAGGCACAACAGTTCCCACTATTTGGTCTCCCGCCCGGTTACACACCGCCAGGTGCTAACAATAACTCTGCAGGCGATTCCCAAGCACTTGTTATGCAAGATGTAGCTCAAGGATCCGGCTCCGGTACTGAAACCATACCAGTTCAAAGCTCAACTCCTGGCTTCATGACATACACCTTTCCACCTGGTTATGCACCGTCCCATCTCGGGAATACTCAAGGAGTCAGTGCGCCCATAGTGGCCCCCGTGGTGAATCCCCGACCATTTGGTTACCCCTATTATATTCAAGGAAATCCATTGAATCCCCCGACTAACCGCATTGCCTGGTCTCCAGCTATGGGGGGACCCAATCTAAGCATCGATTGGGAACGATTGATACGTCTGAGTTGCAAATCCTCGAAAGATAGGCTAAGAAATTTGTAGAAGGAGTAAGTTATCTCGGTTCAAGTATCGCTTCAAATCTTTGTCTCGTACCGGATGTGGTTGTACCACCGAAGTTCAAGGTGCCAGATTTTGACAAGTATAAAGGGATAACTTGCCCGAAAAGCCACTTGACCATGTACTGTAGGAAGATGGCGTCCTATGCACATGATGACAAACTTGATTCACTTCTTCCAGGATAGTTTAACAGGGGCGTCGAGTTGGTATACACACCTTGAGCGATCTCATATTCTTTGGAAAGATTTGGCGGATGCCTTTTTGAAGCGATATAAGTATAACATTGATATGGCTCCCGATAGAATCTGATTTGCAAAACATGGCAAAAAGAGACAATGAGACCTTCAAGGAATATGCCCAACGATGGAGAGGACTGGCAGCCCAAGTGGAACCGCATCTGATTGAAAAAGAAATGGTGGCCATGTTCATGGATACTCTTCAATCACCCTTCTATGACAAAATGATCGGAAGTGTATCATCAAACTTTTCAGATATGGTCATCGTAGGGGAAAGAGTTGAAGGAGGAATGAGGAATGGAAAGATTGCCCAAAGTTTTGCTGAAACCAGTAATATCAAGAGACTCCCAAAAACTTCGTAAAGAAGAAAGAAGGGGAAACCAATGATGTGATGACGAGCCCGGGAGGACAAGCACAAGGAAAACCACCCCAATTCTTTACCAATTTCCCACATCATTTTCCATACCCCTACTACCCCCCTCCATACATCGCCGCCGCCTCTCATAATCCTAGCCCCCGGCCAAACCAACCAATGATGCCATTTCGACCACCTTCCCCCATCCAAACACAAGCACAACCAGTTGCTCCCACCTAACTAAACCAAAACCAGAAACAACCAAATGACCAAGAAAAGAAAGCAGTCCAATTTGATCCTATTCCCATGACCTATACGGATCTGTTACAGCACCTCATCAGCAACTCTTTGGTCTCTCCACGCTCAATGAAACCACTTCAACCTCCCTTCCCAAGAGGATATGACCCAAATGCCAAGTGTGAATTTCATGTAGGGGCAGTAGGTCACACAACTGAAAATTGCAAGGCTTTGAAGTACGTGGTTCAAGATCTGATCAATGCCAAATGGTTGAATTTTACGGAGGATGGGCCTAATGTGGGTAATAATCCCCTTCCAGGTCATGGAAGTCCAGCAGTCAATGCCATTACTGAGGAGTTTGGGGACCAACCCCTGATAGCTAGATTGGAAGGCAGAGAGCCAAAAGATGAGAGTATCCCCATCTGTGACATCAGGCAAAGCCTTTGGAGTGCATGAATGTTGAATCCGGATCAGATAGCAGCTATCAAGGACGATCGCAGTGCAGAAAACGACAATGTCAACCTTGTCCACCCTTGCTCGCCGAATGAAGAACTTGGAAATTGGGAGATCGTTGAGTTTCCCGTGATCTTTGATTCAAAGTAATTATGTAATGCAAATTCTATTGCTCTGCCCAAGGCTTTAGAATAATTTATTGTCAAAAGGGCGCACATGTTTTATTTCAGTATCATTATCAATAAAATGCACTTTGAATTTTCCAATCATTTCTCTTTTCTTTCCTTTTCCATCTTTTCCATCTCTCTTCATCTTTTTCCGCTTTTCATTTCATTTTTTTTTTAACTAATGTAGATCCAAAAACATTGTCTTTGAAAATAACGATGCCAGTAACTCATACTATAATTTTGAATACCCCATTAATCATACTGATGAAGATAATGAGGATAATTGGGATACCCCTCCGGAATTAATGAGGTTGGTGGAGCAAGAAACTAAAGTGATTCAACCCCACGAGGAAGAAACTGAAACAATCAATCTGGGCACTGAAAACGACAAAAAAGAAGTTAAGATTGGCATCACAATGAAAAGCAGTGAGCGAGAAAAATTGGTTAAGCTCCTATTTGAATATGCGGATGTTTTCGCGTGGACATACCGAGATATGCCTGGATTAGATAATAGCATAGTCGAGCACAAATTGCCATTAAAACCCGAGTGTCCATCGGTCAAGCAGAAGTTGAGAAGGATGAAGCCGGAGATGTCACTCAAGATTAGAGATGAGGTAAAAAAACAGTTCGACGCCGGTTTTCTGGCTGTAGCAAAATACCCTCAATGGGTGGCTAATATTGTCCCAGTCCCAAAGAAAGACGAAAAGGTCCGAATGTGTGTTGACTATAGAGATCTAAATAGGGCCAGCCCTAAGGATGACTTCCCTTTGCCACATATTGATGTCTTGGTAGATAGCACGGCTCAACACTCTGTCTTCTCTTTCATGGATGGATATTCTGGCTATAATCAAATCAAGATGGCTCCCGAGGATATGGAGAAAACCACATTTATCACTTTATGGAGAGCTTTCTGTTACAAAGTAATGCCGTTTGGATTAAGAAATGCTGGGGCAACATACCAAAGAGCAATGGTGGCTTTGTTCCACGACATGATGCACAAAGAGATAGAGGTCTATGTGGATGACATGATTGTAAAGTCCAAAACAGAGGAAGGTCATGCCATTAACCTACGAAAACTTTTTGAGCGACTGAGGAAGTATAAACTCCGGTTAAACCCAGCTAAGTGTAGTTTTGGTGTAAGGTCAGGCAAGCTGCTAGGGTTTATAGTCAGCCAGAAGGGAATAGAAGTTGATCTGGCCAAAGTAAAAGCAATCCTCGAAATGCCGACTCCTCGCACCGAAAAAGAAGTTCGTGGATTCTTGGGAAGATTGAACTACATCGCCAGGTTTATATCCCAGCTCACTGCTACTTGTGAGCCAATTTTCAAGCTGCTGTGTAAGAATCAGGAGACCAAATGGAACGACAATTGCCAAAAAGCTTTTGAAAAAATCAAACAGTACTTACAAGATCCACCGGTTTTGGTACCTCCTGTGTCAGGGAGACCCCTCATCATGTACTTAACAGTATTGGACGAATCAATGGGTTGTGTGCTAGGACAACATGATGAATCTGGTAAGAAGGAACATGTCGTTTACTACTTGAGCAAGAAATTCACTAGCTGCGAGACGAGATATTCTTTGTTAGAACGAACATGTTGCGCGCTAGCCTGGGCCGCACATCGTTTGAGACAATATATGCTATCCTATACAACTTGTTTGGTGTCCAAAATGGATCCGATCAAGTATATTTTTGAAAAGCCTGCTCTCACAGGAAGAATTGCTCGTTGGCAAATGTTGTTGTCCGAGTATGATATTGTGTATGTCACCCAAAAAGCAATTAAGGGTAGTACCTTAGCTGAATACTTGGCTCATCAACCTGTGGAAGACTATCAGTCAATGCAGTGTGATTTCCCAGATGAAGACATAATGGCTCTATTTGAAGGAAAAGAAACCCCTGATGGTGAAAAATGGATCTTGTTGTTTGACGGTGCCTCTAATGCATTGGGACATGGGATTGGAGCTGTGTTGATTTCCCCAGAAAATCATTTCATCCCATTTACTGCAAGATTGTGTTTCGATTGTACAAACAATATGGCAGAGTATGAGGCATGTGCCATGGGCATTCAGGCGACCATTGAATCAAAGGTCAAAATTCTCGAAGTCTATGGAGACTCGGCTTTGGTTATCCATCAGTTAAAAGGAGATTGGGAAACGAGGGATTCCAAATTAGTTCCTTACCACGATCACATCAAAGAATTGATGGAACAGTTTAATGAAGTCACCTTCCATCACATTCCGCGTGAAGATAATCAGCTAGCTGACGCCTTAGCTACTCTATCATCAATGTTCAAAATCAGTAACAGGGAGAGCCTACCGCTCATAAAAATACAGAATCACGACGGCCAAAGACACGCCTTAGCAATAAAAGGAGAGCCTGATGGCAAACCCTGGTATTACGACATCAAACGATACATCACAAGTAGAGAATATCCTCCTAATGTCTTAGAGAATGATAAAAGGGCATTAAGGCGGTTGGCAATGGGATTCTTTCTAAATGGCGAAGTGCTTTACAAGAGAAACCATGACATGGTACTTCTCAGGTGTGTTGATAAGACTGAGGCGGAAAAGATTATGCGAAAGGTTCATGAAGGTTCCTTTGGGACTCACGCAAATGGGCATGCAATGGCAAGAAAAATCTTGAGGGCTGGCTATTATTGGTTGTCTATGGAGACTGACTGTTTCAATTATGTGAAGAAATGCCACAAATGTCAGATTTACGTCGATAACATCCATGTGCCACCAGTCTCTTTGAACATCTTAACAGCACCATGGCCTTTCTCAATGTGGGGATTGGATGTCATTGGACCCATTGAACCTAAGGCATCAAATGGACATCGCTTCATTCTCGTCGCAATCGACTATTTCACTAAATGGGTTGAAGCGGCTTCATACATGAGTGTGACAAAAAATATGGTTGTCAAATTCATCAAGAGAGATTTGATCTGCCGCTATGGTTTGCCAAATAAGATTATCACTGATAATGGGACCACTTTGAACAACAAGATGATGAAGGAGCTGTGTAATGACTTCAAGATCCAACATCATAATTCATCACCGTACCGCCCGAAGATGAATGGGGCAGTTGAAGCTGCAAATAAGAACATCAAGAAGATTGTCCAAAAGATGGTGGTAACATTTAGAGACTGGCACGAAATGCTCCATTTTGCCCTACACGGTTATCGAACTTCGGTTCGCACCTCAACAGGGGCAACCCCTTTCTCACTGGTGTACGGAATGGAAGCAGTGCTTCCCATTGAAGTCGAGATCCCCTCGTTAAGGGTATTGATGGAGACAAAACTAGAAGAGGCGGAATGGGTTCAGGCTCGGCTGGATCAATTGAATCTCATTGAAGAAAAGAGAGTGATGGCCTTATGTCATGGACAACTATATCAGCACAGGATGAAGAGGGCTTACGAAAAGAAAGTTTGCCCTCGGGAATTTCAAGAAGGAGACCTAGTGCTCAAGAAGATTTTGCCCATCCAAAAGGATTCCCGTGGAAAATGGACTCCGAATTATGAAGGCACGTATGTTGTGAAAAAAGCTTTTTCTGGAGGAGCTTTAATCCTCACAAGGATGGACGGTGAAGATCTCCCGCTCCCAGTAAACTCTGATGCAGTCAAAAAATATTGTGCCTAAAAAATAAAATCATATAAAAACCAAGCAAAAGTGGGCTCGCTAGGTTGAAAACCTGAAAGGGCGACCTAGGCAAAAATTAGAGCGACCCGTTGGATTGAAAACTTGAAAAGGCAATCCAAGCAGAAGTCGGGGTCCAAAAAAATCGGATATTGAAGAAGGCTGGTGCATCAAGGGGCTCTTACCCAACTGGGGCAATTCGGTAGTAGAGTAATGAGTAATCAAAGTTATGGATATGGGAAGCTGGCATTTGTTCCTACAAAGACACAAGCTATAAAATATCTGCTTAGTTATTGTCTTTCTTTGTTTTTTCTTCTTCCTGCATTTTTCTTGATGTATTTTCAAGTCTGTGTAACTTCAGTCCTTGTACACATAACTCTTCTTTTGAATACCAAACACCTCCGTTCTTGTATTTCAAAATGTTGTTTTATGATAATAGGCACTGAATTGTGAAGCATGTGATGATATGGAAAAACATTACGGTTATTATATACATCTTAAGAATCATGGGAAACGCCAAATCTCGACAAATAAGTTTCAAAGGGCAAAGGGATTACCTTTAAAAAGTAACTAGTGCTGCATCGATAACTCGCGCTCCCTCCCAGTCGAAGGCATAGCATGAATAAATCCGATGAATCTCAGTCCGTCCCATATCTTTAAGCACTAGAGATCATACGGAACGAGGAATCAGTGAAAATAATAATCGCATTGCATACATGCATCACATACCATATATTCATGCATCATCTTCATATCACCACCTTTTAGCCGTTTTGTTACACCTGGTCCGTGCACCAAATTTTGATCCTTCATTCTCGTTTACAAACAATGCGCCTAGTATTGGTCCTTTATTTTGCTTTCTGAGCGATACGCCAAGTATCGTTCACTCTTTATTGCTTTCCGATCACCGCGTCAGTACCCGACCTGGCGGAGATCCTTCTTTATAGTTTTCTGATAAATGCGCCGAGCATCACCCCTTTTTATTGCTTTAAGATTACCGCGTCAGTACCCGACCTGGCGGTAGTCCCTCATTATTGCTTTTTGACCAACATATCAGTTCCGGACCTAATGTTGATCCTTCTTTATTGCTTTCCATCGACGCGTCAATACCCTACTTGGCGTCGAACCTTCCGATCACCGTATCGATGCGACCTGGCGGTGATCCTTCTTTATTGCTTCCCATCGACGCCAATACCTTATTTGGCGTCGAACCCTCGTGTGCTTCCGGTCACCGTCGATTGCGACCTGGCGATGACCGCTTCTTTATAGTTTTACGATAAACGCGCGGCGTTAATCACTCATTCTTGCTTTTTCGATCAGCGTCGATGCGACCTGGCGGTGACCCTTCTTTATGGCTTTCCAATAAACGCGCCAAGCGTTAATCTCTTATTTTTGCTTTCCTACCACCGCGTCAGTACCCGACCTGGCGGTGACCCTTCTTTATGGCTTTCCAATAAACGCGCCAAGCGTTAATCTCTCATTTGTGCTTTCCTACCACCGCGTCAGTACCCGACCTGGCGGTGACCCTTCTTTATTGCTTTCCGATAAACGCACCAAGTGTCAATCCTTCACTGTCATTCCTCACCCCATCCCTTGTCTATCCTGGTTCGGGACAAAATTAGTGTCTTTATCTTTACTTCTATTTTATGACGAAAATATGAAAACTTTTGTTACTCACATTTTTTAATAAAATATAACTAAAAAGGGGCAGTTGTTATACCCTAATTTTGTCCACCTACCTCCTGTAATTTATTTTTATTGTTGTTTTTACTTTATTCTTAACAACACATTTTGGGTTCGTTTTGTTAAATCCTTTGGGCTAATTTCAGCCCAATTGCAATATAAAAAAAGAGATGCAAATAGTCAAGCAAGCCCAAGATATAACCAATGTCCAATGTCCATTATATATCAAAAAATATATACAGACCAATGTTTGAATGAATTAAACAGAAACAAAAAAAAACAAACAAAAATGAAGATTGCAGGGAGCATGGATCCTGCACAGAGACAAAGCGTAAAAAAAAAGGGTGAATGCAACATCTGCTGCGTTGAGATGCTGGGACAAGGAGAAGAAGACAAATGGTTTTCCTTTGAGGCAGCTTGTTTCTCTGTCTTGCTGCTAGTCAAAACCTACAAAAAGAAAGGCAACAGTCTATTATGAAGAAATTGCATTGTCCAATTAGGCACAAAGAGAAGAAAACAAAATCAAACCAGAAACAATTACTATAAGCATGAATGCAGCAGTGGGTTGAAGGAATACAAGCAACGGGCAGAGCACTTGAAACACCAAAATGGCAACAATTTGAAAAATTAAAAAAGATGATGTAGAGATAAAAATTGACCACACAACATCTCGTATAAGGCAAAACTTCACCTATAAATACCACCAGCAAATTCACTCAAAAGAGGAGAAATTTCTGGGCATTTTTTGACTACCAACCAAAGGATTAGAGCCTCCACATTGAAGCCCTAATCCACCAAATCAGAATACGAAAAAAAGAGCAGAAGAAACAAAAAAAACGCAAAAGAAAGCAAAAAAAAAACAAGCGAAGCAAAAAAAAAACAAAAAAGAGAGAAAACAGAAGACGCAGAAGAAGCAGGGAGAAGCAGAAGAAGAAGAAGGTAATCCTCTCATCCCTCTCAGGCTCGCACCCCTCCTCCCTTTCTCCTCCTTCCACCGCCTTCCTATTCGCGGCCGCGCGCGGCCAAGGACCGGCGCACGGCGGCTGCGCTCCCATCCTCCCTTTCTTCTTCTCGCCTCCCTCTCCTCCCAGCCACGTTCTCCACCTCCCTTGGCCGCGCCCCTCTCCCCTTCTTCTCCTCGCCCTCCTCCTCTCCCTTTCTCTCTCATCAATTCTCTTTCTCCCTCTGCGCCTCATCTTTTCTTTCTCCCTGTTTTTCTTTTCTTTCCTTTCATTTTAACCTAGCATATTCTAGATTGTTCACTCATTTTGTCCTGCTTCTTTGTACTTTAATTTTTTTCTTCTCTTGTTTTGTTCTCTTTTGTTTTGTTATGGGCTTCAGCCTTATTTTTTTTATTTTACGCGCCCCCCACCCCTTTTTTGTATCTTTTCTTTCCCTTTCTTTTTCTATTCTGGCCCTTTTTTTTATTTTTTGGGCTTCAGCCCACTTTTGTTTTCTCCTTTTTTTCTTTCATTTGCCAAACCCTTTTTTGTAGTTAGTCCCCTTTTTTAAAAATATTGGGCTTTAGCCCATTTGTTCTTTATCATTTATTTAACGAACGTAGATGCTTTTTTTTACTAGTCAAACTAATACAATTTCATTCAACTAAATTTCGCATACCAGTTTTGAGACCCTATTTTTCTTGAAAATCACGTGATAAAAATCATGAAAATTAACTTACTAGTGATGATTACTCGAGATTGCTTCCCGTTTAGTCATTACAAATATCTTAATTTTCTAAATAAAAATGGGTTATTAGTGAGGACCACTCTTGATTGCTTCTTGTTTGGTCCCCATGAAAACCTATCTTCTTCATAAAAATAAAGCTAAGTTTTTACTAGTGATAATCACTCGAGATTGCTTCCCGTTTGATCATTATGAACACCGTTAATTTTATAAACAAAAAAGGTTGTTAGTGGGGGCCACTCCTGATTGCTTCTTGTTTGGTCCCTACAAAACCTACTTTTTTTCCTACAAAACCTACCTTTTTTTTCCATTCCATCAAAAAATATACAATTAAAATCAATCAACACGCGATCATTTTCTACCCAAGAACTACGTAGCCTTTGATTTCTCCACTGCACCCGGAGATACGTAGGAGCAGGAGCCCACTCCTGTCAAGCGCAATAATAAACGACTTTTATTAAGTCCCTTTTTATCTTGGTTAATTTTTTTAGGGAAATAAATATTTTTTAGAAGTTAATAAATTTTGCACAATTAGTTAGAGGTAACCTTTTTCGAAAGGATGTCGTGGGGTGCTAATACCTTCCCTACGCATAATCGACTCCCGAACCCAAATCCGGTCTTAAGGACCACTTTTCTTCAAAAAAAGGTTTTTTCCAATATTTTTCCTATGAAATAAATTATTGGTGGCGGCTCCATTAAACTCGAATAAATCCCTCCGGATTTTTCGGTCGCTACATTATGGCCACACATATGATTACTACATCCGGAATCAAGAAACCAAACCTTAGCATCATCTGAGTTCTCGAAATCAGAATTGGCCATTAGAAGCATTACCTCCTCTTCATCATATTCTGCATACTGGGCTTTCTCTTCTGAGTCTGGACATTCGTATTGATAATGCCCCAGTTTGTGGCACTTGTAACAGTCGATCAATTCTTTATTGAAACCCTTTCCTAGGTCACGACCATTGCGACCACCCCTATTGTAGCCATGACTTCGTCCTCTTCCTCCCGTTCTTCCAGCATTAGTAATCTTTAAGGCTTGTTCTTCTTCTTTGTGTCCCCTCATTTGTGCTTTATGAACAAGAAGACTGGCTTGAAGTTCATCAATGGTTAGGGTTGTTACGTTGTTTGATTCTTCGATGGCACAAACAACATAATCAAACCTAGCGGTCATTGATCGGAGTATCTTCTCAACTACTGTGTTCTCTTCCATACTTTCGCCTTGCGCCTTCATCTTATTAGCAATTGCTAGGGTTCTTGAAACATACACATTCACTGTTTCCCCTTCTTTCATTCCCAAGACTTCGAATTCTCTCCGCGAGACTTGCAATTGGGCCCTTTTACCTTGGTAGAGCCCTGGTACTTCATCTTCATTGAATCCCAAATGTCTTTCACACTGTCTTTCTTGAGAATCGTTTCGATAATTCCCCGTTCTATCGCCTGGAACAGGTAATTCTTTGCCTTCAAGTCCTTCAATTTTCCATCTTCCACAACCTTGATTTGTTCTTTAGTTGCACCTTCAGGGGGGGTTGGAATTCCAACGTCAACCAGACTCCAATACTCTTTTGAGCGCAATAGGTTTTCCATTAGCATGGCCCACTGATCGTAATGACCATCAAACCTTGGCACAGCGGGTTGCACAAAATTCTTTTCTTCCGCCATTGAAGACTTCTCTCTGTTTCCTCGCTTTTCTCTCGTTCTTTCCACTCTTTGAAAACTGCGGTTTTCGTGGTTTTGTATCAGGCCACCTAGAGAGCTCTGATACCAGTTGTTGGGACCAAGAGAAAGATTGATGAAAAACTATATATTCTTATTGAAACAATGGTATTTATACAGTGCAGAGCCCAATACAATACACAAATAGGTCCAATCACTTCTAACAACTCAAACACCTATTATTACTTAATACAACGCCTACTAGATACACCAACATGGAAGAAGCCTTTTGCTGGTTCATTCCAAGCAAAGGGAATTGTTCTTGAAAAGATGTAAGAATAACTTAACTTGTCTCTATAATCTATATATATTTTAGTGGATTGTTTTCTTAATTATAGAGCAATCGATGTTAAGACATTAGTACGGTATTTTTCGTGCAGAGGTATTGAGGCTAAGCAGCCCAACTCTGCCATTTGAAAATGTGCTAGGGTTCAACTCATCAAAAATGGGAAGAAGATAGCCGCCTTTGTGCCAAATGATGGTTGCTTAAATTACATTGAAGTGAATGTAAGCTATCATTTTGTTTTGCAGTTTTGATTGTGTTATATATTCTATGGCTTTGAAAATGTATTGAAATCCATTGTACAATATGGCTGTGGCAGATGATTGTAGGATGAAGTCTTGATAGCTGGATTTGGACGTAAAGGTCACGCCGTGGGTGATATTCCTGGTGTCAGGTTCAAGGTTCTGAAGGTTTCTGGTGTCTCTCTCTTGGCTCTTTTCAAGGAGAAAAAGGAGAAGTCAAGGTCTTAAAAAGTTGTGGGATGGCTCCTTTCTTTTTTTTATAGTTTCACCTCAAATTTGTTTTGAATTTTTGCTTAATGAGACTAAATGAGTTCCATGAACAATTTTGTATCTGTAGTAGTAATTTTTCCGAACTTCATTTGATTCACATGATCATATCTTTATTCCTCTCTCCCCTTTCTCTTTTGGTTGTGCTCATTTTATGTTGTTTTTTGACATTGCTTGAAGTTAATTTGACACCGTATCGGACGAGCCTGATCTATTTTAACTAAACAAAAATATTTTTTGTACACAAATTTGGACACAGACACACATACACATACGGTCCGTACTGTACGGACATACGGTCCGTATAGTACGGACGTATATTTTTATTTTATTTTTTTCAAAAAAAAATTTTTATTTATTTTTTATAGATTTTTTTAAGTAGTTTAGAAAATATTTGTGATTAACCAGATAATGAACTGCATTCACCAGATAAATGAACTGTATTAACCAGATAAATAATGAAATGTGAGTTTGTGATTCACCAGATAATGTGAGCCATTAACCAGATAAATGAACTGGATTAACCAGATAAATAAAATGGAATGTGTTAAGTTTTAGAGTTGGAATTCACCAGATAATGTGAAACATAATGTGAAACATTAACCAGATAAATGAACTGCATTAACCAGATAAATAAAATGGAATGTGTTAAGTTTTAGAGTTGGAATTCACCAGATAATGTGAAACATTAACCAGATAAATGAACTGCATTAACCAGATAAATAAAATGGAATGTGTTAAGTTTCAGAGTTGGAATTCACCAGATAATGTGAAGGATTAACCAGATAAATGAACTGTATTAACCAGATAAACAAAAAAACGTTGAGAATTAGATAGTATGTGTGTCCATTTTTGTGTTCAATTAACAGCTTTGTTTAAGTTTTGACCTTGTTTTAGATTGCGGCCTTTAAATGTCTGTTTGAATTTGGGATGGCAATGGTTTGTATTTTTTATGACTGTTAAGGTCTAAATATTTTTTTTTACAACTTAACAAAACAAATATTATTATAATCTTAATATTAATATAGTGTTAATATTAGTCAACAAATATTATTATGATCATTTGAAAAATATGTAAATTCCGTTTTAATCTCAATTATGAAATACTATAAATAAAATTTCATTAAATTTAATCATCATTATATATATATATATATATATATATATATATATATATATTAAAATAAAATATATAGGGTTAGGGAAGGAGAAGTGGAGAAACATCTTCATGGTGGGCTGTTATAGATTATGGTTTTGGCGCAATAAGAGAATTCATGATGATGATTTTCGGATGCCAGAGAATCTAGCAGGCCATGTGTTGAGAGCAGATATCACATGGAATTCCTTCTCTGCTGAATAATCGGTTGTATTCGGAAACCCATGTTCGATGGAGGGCTCCCAGCATCATGGAGTTGATTAATAGAGAGTGGCACGTCAACATTAACCATGTCTACCGAGAAGCCAATAGGATAGCAGATTGGCTTGCTAATTGGGGTTGCTCCCAGCAGTTAGGAGTTCACACATTGAATACTCCTTCCACTGAGATTTGTAACCTGTTACTAGGTGATTTGTGTGGGGCCTCCATACCCCGAACGGTGCTTGTTGTTTAGTTGTTTCTGGGCTTTAGCCCCTCTTGTTACCAAAAACAAAAAAAAAGGCACATATCTTAAGAACCACGAATAGATTGAAATGTGAAAGGAATCAATTGTCTGTAACTTCGGAGTTATTTGTCAGTTTGAAAAATCGATTCGATTACATTCTCTTTATTAAGGTCATCTGCATATCAAATCAAATTGTATCTTAAATGTTGTGTATCTCACATAAAGTTGTAAGAATGAGATAAGTGGAGCTGCAATGCGGCTGACAAGAAGAGTGTCAAAACAAGATTCAAGAAGCTTAAAAATATAACGTGAATGATTTCATCTGCATCATTTTTATAAGGAATTTTTGAGAAATTGTGCGCAACTGTCACATATAAAGCAATTTTTTGAGATAAATACTTCATCTTTTTGCCCAATACGACGTCAACTCGGATGAAAGAGTAAATGTTGATCAGAAACGGTAAATAGCTTGGTCGAATACTATGGTACCTATATTTCTCTTTCTACACCAGATGGATCGGAAAACATACAAATATAAGAATACACAACTCTCTCAAGTCAGTACACAACACCCTCAAATTCGAAGAAAATAAATATCAAGGCTCAACGACCTTTTTTTTTTTTTTGACAAATAGGCTCAACGGCTATATATATATATAAACAAGGTAGCACGACTATTTCAAAAGAACATTTGGAGCACAAAACGCGCTTACTTAAAATACGAGAAATATAAAAATTATTTTTTTTCATTATACATACACACCATCACACATATATACATACATAATCATGAGTCCCCAAAGCTCATGCATCAGAGTATAAGTACTATGCGGAAATTAAAATATAAACGTAGTCTAGACTCAAAATATCCGTAGCATCAAGCCCTTAGTACAGTAATCCATAATAGACGCTTATTCCCTCGCTCGTTCCAGAACAGCTTCCTAGACGATTACACGTCCTCATGTCCATCTAACGATCCCGAAGATAGAAGCCACGCAAACAACTCGAAAATAGGAGGTAAGTACAACTATTCATCACAAACAGGAAAACAAAGATAGAAAATAACACAATAACATGTTATCAATCAATAGTAAAAGATAACCAATTTCAATGCATATCTAAGTCCAATCTATTATGTGTATGATTCTGATCCTTAGATGCATGTCGCTCGTCCTAATCTGATCAGTGCCCCTTCATAGCGATAGGCTACTTCTTAAGAGAAGTATCTTGACTCCGAACAAGAGTCTGCTCAGCCATCAATCAGTTACCCCTTCATAAAGACAGGTAAAATTGACCACCTCTCGAAGCGAGGTGCTTACCTTCATAGCGACAGTAAGGATAAAATGCTCATATGCCATAAAATTTGTAAACATCCTCACCTTAAGGTTATTTTGTCATTTTACTTGATTAATAATCTAATATTTGAAATTATTTGTTAGTATTGTTTTAATTTAAATTAATCTTGTTTAAGAGATTAAATTAGTGAGTATTCTAAATTGAATGCGTTAATTTAATTATTCATGCCATGTCTTAATTATAAGATTAGAATTAGTAAGGGGAGAAATGAGAAAAAAATGAGAGATTAGTATGCATATAAATGACAAATGGATCATGAAATGCATTCTTGAGCCTTGCATTTTTCATGTCGTGGTGATTAAAAATACAATTTGTACCTTGTCACCACTTATCACATAGCTCCATCCATCTTAAGATACAGTTGTTCATTTTTTGTGTTTAACTCAAGTGATTCATTACATACGACGTGGTCCCTAGAAACACTCTGCTAGGGTTTGGTCCCTAGCCAGGCTAGGGTTTGGTCGGCGCTTCTGGCACTTCATCTCGGCGCAACTGGCGATGTGGTCCTCTTCCTCATCTTCCTTTCCCTTTCTGCTATCCTCCCACCATGATTCACATGGGTTCTCAACTTGCCTCCCCTAGTTCCAGCTCTTCGTTGTCACCAGAGCCCCGGTCTTGCCTGTATGGTGGTGGTAAGCCACCATCCCCTTCGTAGCTGAAGACCACTTGCCCCCCTCCAGAACCGTCGGACAGAGAGCATCCACCTCCTCCCAACCCTGAAGCCCCCCCACCCCACCGGAACCTCCAGATCTACTTGCCAGTTTTCTTGATTGGGATTCCTTCTCCAAAGGTCACCACAAAACCGCCTCCTCCTCAACCACCATTGGCACCCCGTCATTTCATTGGAGATCCAAAAGCCTGTTTTTATTCCGCCGTGCCCCTGCCAAAATGTGCGCTGCAGATCTGGTTTTAGCAGTCATGACCCTATTGTTCTTAGGGTTTTCAAGAAGCTTCTTACCCCACAAGTTGTGTAATCTAGTGGTGTTCCTGAGGCAAACCCAGTGATAAATATCATTTTTTAACACTTTGGCACCAGATCTGGTGGTTGCATGTAGAGCATGGCCATCGGCGAGTCCAAGCCGTTCAGCGGCGCCGATCACATGGTTAAGAAGACTTCAGGGGCATTTCAATCTTTTGACTTTGAGAATATCCTTGAAACCCTAATGGGCCTAGCCCAGTATGTTTTAAGAGCTAACAGGATCTGTCGGAGAGGGTTTGGGCTTGGGTGCTATTTGTTGGGCCTTTAGTTTTTTAAATTATGTGATTGGTAGCACTTTGCTTAAGTAGTTTGTAGACTAGATGTCTATTGTATCAGGAGCAGATCTTGTACTTAATTGTTTGATCTTAGAAGATTGTATTAATCCTTTGTTATGTCCTATTAATGGGCTGCATGTTTGCACTTGATGTAAGGTTTTGAGGCATTGGCCCAGTATGAATGAAATGTTACATAGACAAAAAAAAATGAAAGAATATTACTCCACAATGTTCTAATGGGAATCTATTGAAGGTACTTTTAATGCAGAAAGCTCATTTTTTTCCAATTATATAATTTAAAACGAAAATAACAATGTTTTCTTTTGATGAATTAGTTCAGAATGAAAATTTTATCTGAGATTGAGGAAAAACAATTAGTGAAGATTAAGCAACATCAAAACGTAGTTAGTTTCCTACTTCTTTGCAATTTCAAATGCAAAGTTTGGTTCTAAAACTTCCTTTCCGGTTGGAAAATTTGATAACTTGATTTCTAATGACAAAGAAAGCATTGGCATAAAAAACAGAAAGTATGAAGAGCGGGGCTCCAGTGAAGGAAAATTCCTCTAACTATTGCTTAGCCAGAATGAAACTTACTTTCAAGTTTCGAACCAATCTCAATAAATTATGTAAATTTTTTCGTTGCTTATTTTCTTTCATAAATTAATGTGTTTTGCAAGGAAGAGAGTGCCCAAAAAACCCCCAAACAACATTAAGATTTGACTGACACATTAATTCACATGCACTTTCTTAATTTATTTTTAAATTAAAAGAAAGAAAAGCAACAATTAATACTTGCACTTTGGCCAACTTCACTTCAGTAATATTTAAGGTGACAACTCCAGTACCCTGGAGTTTTATTGGGTATGGGTACTTAGTGGCTAATTATTTGATGCAACATCATTTTTTTAACTCTGTTTTAAGTGAAATTAAATTCTTAGTTTTCATATCGATTAATGTGAGGTCTAGAAGAATTTCTTTAAAGAATTTCTAAATTTATTAATACATTTTCACCTTTTCTAAAGAGTCTTTTTATTCTTTCTCTATTTCTGTTATTTAGATCTCTACTTAAATATTTAGATCAATACTTAAATAATATTTTAATGTTTGTGTAAACTGTTTAATTTCATTTCTAACTTATTTTTCTTTTCTTATATCATTCCTAGTAATAAAATTATATTTTTATCAATTTCTTCTATTGTTTTACTAATTAATTTATACATGATATCAATTTCTTTTGATATTTCGATTTAATCTTTTATTTAGAGTTCGTTTTATATGTTTTATTTAGTTTGTTATTTATAATTTATGTTTGAATTATGATTTTTTTTTGTTTTTTATTGAGATTATTTTTGTCCTTTTCACTTATGGGTATCGATACCTACTTTTTTTCATGGGTACCGAAGAATTTGCCAATATTTAAAGGGTAGAAACATCAGGTCAATCTCTCCACTAACGCCTTTAAACACATATATATGTATTGATACTTAACGAAAATGGATTTGCTGCAGTCAAATTGTGACCGCAGGGAAATCTCGATCATCCAATTTTAATCGGCAGCTGATTTTATTTTACCGAACTAGAAATCTGAACCATCTATTTTTAGTCAAACGGTAACGGAAGTGTCAGACTGCGTAGAATTTCCCAACTGCAGGGAACTTGGGTCCGTTCTTTAAGGAGTTAAATCATGACTATATATGTAGATCACAACCAACTTTTTTCCATTTCCCTGCATTGAAGTGCAATTGTTAGTCTTTGGAACTCTAACCATTCCTATTTTAGATAGAAACTAACAAAACCACTAAGCTTAAAACCCTTCCTTTTTGTCAAAAGAAGATATAGATGCCTTAAGATATGGACTGCACAAAAGAAAACATGTATTTGGAGCATAGATACCAAAGATCTGACAGCACAAGCATTTTTTTTTTTTGGTTGTCCCCTATGATCTTATCTATCGTTAGTTCGTTACGAATTATTAAGAATTACCATTCACTCAAAAGAATTAATCAGCATTGTCTTATAAACTGTAAACAAATGAATCCATCTGATATAGGTACACTGTTAGAGGGTCACTGTCTACAGTGATACAACAAAAGAGATGGGCCAAAGGTCTCATCCGTTATCACCCTGTAATTGCATATTGCATAATTACCAACACCAATATCTTGTCTAAGGTTAGATACTTGGATCCAGTTTTAATGTCAACTAGCCAAATACCCATGCTATCGCACGAGTCCCGTTGATTTTTTCGCATGTCTTCAATTCTTCTGTTTTAGTTGCAATGTAAAAGAGAAAATAAAAGCATGTGTTATTATGTCACGAGGAATGAGCTAGGTAAATAATAGTAATTTAGTCGTATATTCCCAATATGACTACTTTAGTTGCAATGTCCTCAATTTCTTTAAAAATATAATGTTTCCTCGTCGGAACTCAAGAACAAAATAATCATTTATGAATAATAAAGACATTTATAAAATTTGATACGTGCTCAACGACAATAAAATTATACCGATAACAATAATATTTCATCGCCGGGACTCAAAAGCAAAACAATTATTTATAAATAATAAATACATTTATAAAATTGAATGACATACGTGCACAAAGACAATAAAATTATACCAATAACATGTATGATTTTCCCGTTGGGACTCAAAAGCAAAATAATCATTTATAAATAATAAATACATTTATAAATTTGATACGTTATCAAGGACATTTATATATTTGATATGTACTAAAAGACAATGAAGTTATATTCATAACATGTATTATTTCCCCGCAGGGACTGAAAAGTAAAATAATTATTTATAAATAAATAAAATATTTATAAATTGGATGTGTTTAAAAGAGGAAGACGCAAAAGAGGAAGATGCAATGACTTCCTGATGTAGAAAGGAGAAGAAGCATAACGGATAAAAATGAGAGAGTAAAATAAAGATAAAAAGAAAGAAAAATTTAGAGCATGGGATGAAATGAAAAAGGAAGAAAATGGGGAATGAAAATATAATGTGTGTCATATAGTTTTTGTCTTGCTAAAAATAAAATGAGTAAATATTTAAATTGGTCATCGATAAAAATTACGGAAAACGTGAAAGGAAAAGAGAGAAAGTTGAAAGTTGGTTGAAAGTTGTGTAATAAAGAATACAAAAATAATATAGAAATATATTAGGACATGAATTGTCATTTTTAGTCTTAAAAGTGATGATGTGTCAATATTTTAAAATGTCTAGTTTAATAATTTTGATACCCTAACCATTTTTTTTGATAGGCAAATGTTAGTTGTTAGTAATTGTTAGAAATGTTAGTTTCCCGGGTTTGAACCCGGGACCTCCAGCTTAAACTCCTTCAGCGTCCCTTAGCTCACCAACCGAGCTAACCAATTTTAAATTAGATAGTATATTAGATGGTACTCTCTCCGTCCCTTAATATAGGACCCTCTTTGACCATTTTATGTCCTTTAAGAAAGCGAATTTTGTTAGTTATTAGCATTAAATTTGTACAAAATATGTGCTATTTTTCTCAAGTTACCCTTATCATCTTCCAAGACTATTAAAAAAGAGAATTAATGCATTACTTAGTATAGAGAGTAATTTTGTAAAAAAATTATTAATGCACCTTAGTCTTTAAAAATGGTATTATATTAAGGAACAAATTTTTTTTTACTAAAAATGTCTTATATTAAGAGATGGAGGGAGTAAAAGCTAGTAGTAGATAGTAGATAGATAAAAAATATCTTGCCGATCTATAATGGAAAGAGCAAAAAGGTGCAGTGGGGAGAAAAAGAAAACAAAGCACTCAGAAGCAATAAATAAAAGAGAGAGAAAAGCACCCAAAAAAAATAAGAGAGAGAAGAAAGTGAAGGGATATGCATAGATTGATTGGGCGGGAAAATTTTATTAAGGAGTTGACACGTGGGAGTGGGGTTTACTTTTATCAAAAGTTGTTGATGTTATATTAAACAATGCTAAAGATAAAATTTCATGAATTTGGAACTTAATTAATAGACTACTCTTTTCCCCCCTTTCCAGTTTTAGTGACCAAGCAATAGTTGCTGAAATGAGAATAAGTAAATGAGAACAATAAAAACTGCACATGGTAGGTCAGCAAGAGTAGAAAGTGGAAAGGAAAAAAAAAAAAACTAATGCAGCAACATACCTTATGTATACCAGCTCTGACTTATTTTTGGGAGTAATTAGGCTTCAGTTTTGGTTTCATCTTCAACAACATCCAAAGTTTGATTAATGTAAACATGGCCTTCCCAACTTCATCTACTTGATATAAAATTTTAAGAAAGGTAGAGGGAGGTTACAATTGATGTCATATTTAGAGAGGAAGGAAAAACCAAATTGACACAGATGTAGTAGAAAACAAAAGTTATTAGTAACTAAAGAAATCTAGTTACTTTAGTACAAAAACAAACTCACGAACAATACAAAAACAACTTCTAAAAATACATACGTCATTGCCAAAACAGTTTTGCGATGCTTCTTTCTCCAATTCCTCAAATTAAATATTTAAATGTTCAATGCCAATAATTATTTAACACCACAAGCATTATAATTATTTTATCTACTGTTTTTTCACTAAGTCATTATTACATTACCTGCGCCTAATTTATATTTTTAAATATTTTTTTCCTTCTTGAATTTTGATTTTTTTTCCAACAGGATAAATGGCGAACGTTAGCAAGAAGGAACAAAGAAGAAAGGAATGTTGTGCTGTTTTTAGCAGCAAACATGGTAAAAAAAATATAATAATAATTTTTCCAACTTCTTGAAATTAATTAGCCAATCAATGTGACAGTTGTATTAAATTCAATTAACAGATCAATGATTATCTGTCATTATCATTATATAGAGGCATGCAGATGCAGTAGTTGATGATAGGCATGCAGTCGATGAGGGGCTTGCAATTGTTGCAGTTGATGAGGGACATGAGGAGGAAGAGCACATACACGACTCAGATGATGATAAGTTAATAACAACAACAATGAGCTTTTTCTGCATTGCAATCAACAAAAATTCAAATCAAATTTTCCAATCCCTTTTATTATATTATTAATGATGAGGATATGGTGAGTCTACTAAGGAGTCCGTCATGGCAGCTAACTAGGGTATCCAAACAAGCAATGCTGAAAAAATGAAGCAAAAAAGAACAAGAAAGATAAACTTTATAGTAAATGTCAGTAGTATACTAAACTGATAACAACAATCAAATGTCAAGTGTCGTATGTGCTCCTAAGTCTCGTGAACAATAGCCATCATGTCCGCGTACTGCTCACTAAGAGCGCGTAAGCAGGCATCAAGTCTATCCAATCAAATACAAGGAAGTAACTGTCGGAGGCGCTCCTAAGTATCACGGACGATGACCATCATGTTCGCATGTTGTTTAGCAAGAGCACGTAAGTAGCCATCAAGTCGCGTAACTACCGCCTGGAAGTTTGCCGGTCCTGCCTCCCTAGTAGGAGGTGCCTCTGGCTTTGGCTCCTCATCTGAGTCGTGCTCGTGCTCTTCCTTCTCATGTCGCTCATCAACTGCAACAATTGCAAGCCCCTCATCGACTGCATGCCCATCATCAACTACTGCAATGAGCTTGTTCTGCATTAGCAGGAGGCAGGACCGGCAGACTACCAGGCGGTAGTTACGCGACTTGATAGCCTTGATGGCCGCTTACGCGCTCTTGTTGAACAGCATGCAGACACGATGATCATCGTAATATTCAGTAGCACCTCTGACAGTTACTTCATCGCCTTTGATTGGATAGCCTTGATGCCTGCTTACGCGCTCTTAGTGAGCACTACGCGAACATGATGGCTTTTGTTCACGAGACTTAGGAGCACATCCGACACCGACACTTGACATTTGATTGTTGTTATCAGTTTAGTATATTACTGACATTTACTATAGAGTTTATCTTCCCGGTTTTTTTTGTGCTTCATTTTTTTAGCATTGCTTGTTTGGATATCCTAGTCAGCTGCCATGACGGATTATTTAGTAGATTCACCATATCCTCATCATTAACAATAATAAAAAGGATTGAAAAATTTAATTTGATTTGAATTTTCGTTGATTGCAATGTAGAACAAGCTCATTGTTATTGTTGTTATTAACTTATCATCATCTGAGTCGTGCCCATGCTCTTCCTCCTCATGCCCCTCATCAACTGCAACAATTGCAAGCCCCTCATCGTCTGCATGCCCATCATCAACTACTGCATCTGCATGCCCCTATATAATGATAATGATAGATAATCACTGGTTTGTTAATTGAATTTAATAACAACTGTCACATTGATTAGCTAATTAATTTCAAGGTGGAAAGATTATTATTATATTTTTTACCATGTTTGCTGCTAAAAACAGCACATCATTCATTTCTTCTCTGTTCCTTCCTGCTAACGTTCGTCATTTATCCTGTTGGGAAAAAAAATCTAAATCAAAATTCAAGAAGGAAAAAAAATATTTAAAAATATAAATTAGGAGCTGGTAATGTAATAATGACTTAGTTAAAAAACATTAGATAAAATAATTATAATGCTTGGTGTCAAATAATTATTGGCATTGAACATTTAAATATTTAATTTGAGGAATTGGAGAAAGAAGCATGGCAAAACTGTTTTGGCAATGACATGTGTATTTTTAGAAGTTGTTTTCGTATTGTTCATGGGTTTGGTTTAGTATATTGGTGTAGTCTCCCTTGAGTTTTAAATTTTTAGATTTCTTTAGTTACTAATAACTTTTGTTTTCTACTGTCAATTTGGTTTTTCTACCTCTCTAAATATGACATCAATTGTAACCTCTCTCTACCTTTCTTAAAATTTTATATCAAGTAGATGAAGTTGGGAAGGCCATGTTTACATTAATCAAACTTTGGATGTTGTTGAAGATGAACCCAAAACTGAAGCCTAATTACTCCCAAAAATAAGTCAGAGCTGGTACACATAAGGTATGTTGCTGCATTAGTTTTTTTTTTTCATTCCAATTTCTACTCATGCCGACCTACTATGTGCAGTTTTTATTGTTCTCATTTTCGTATTCTGATTTCAGCAACTTGCTGCTTGGCCACTACTCATTTGTATCTTTTTTTCCCATGACAGACTAAAAGGATTGTTTAAAGTTTAAAAGTTATAATCCTGAGCTCATTAAAATAAATGGAAGATTTTCTAAGCGGGATGGTTGCGACTACAAATGCAGTGGAAGCTGTAGAAAATAAAGGTTCCTATCTCTTCATTATGCTAACTGGGAAGTGGTCAAGCATTTTGAGGTTCCAATAGGAGTGAATGTCTCTGCAGAAAAATGATATTTGATGTAGGTTGGTTTGATTCTAAAAGAAGAGCGGAGCAAATCAAGGTTGAAATGTATCTTTTCTTAGGTTTTTTATATTTAACTTAAGCTGAATATGATTACCTAGTTTTAGCATTACACTTGTCTGGTTTCTTAAACATGCATTCCATGAATATTTTTCAAGTTATTGCCACTTTACCAAATTTGAAACAAAATAAGTAACAAAGGCTATAGTAAATAGAATATATAATTAATTAAATCTAGACCTTCATGGCCACGGGTGTTCAGTTACCGGTGATGTTGATCACAACGACACGGTGTGACCTCGAGTCGCAGAGAAAGCCGAACCAGCTACAGTGGCTCGAACCCTTTGTGGAGTCCCAACTCGAGAGCAAACCAGAAGGGTCGGAGAATGAATTCTTGAGCTTTATCAAAGACCGATTCGCTTGAGTCTACCAAAAAGGCGCTGTCGTTGCGGTGGAGCATAGGACCCGTAAGAGAGTGCACAGTTGGAGAACGTGCGAAGGGTCATGGGTTTGTGAATGAACCTCCATTTGATCACCGGAGTTGGAGAAGAAAGCGAAAACATCTCGTAAAGGTTCAAACCTTGTTCCTTTTCGCTATGTAAGGCAAAAGAAAAGGGCTTTCTGAAAACCCTAACCCTAATTTTCGATCTGCTGAGGTGATTGAACAAGAGCAAAGAGAGAGAGAGAGAGAGAGAGAGAGAGAGAGAGAAGATTGAGCTCTCTTCTTTTTCAGCATATGCGTTTTTCTTCTTCCATTCTCTTTGTGTCTTTGTGTCTTTTTTTTTTTTGCTAAATTATGCTTTTGGACCCTTATCTTTATTTTAGATTTCTGTTTAGTCCCTTATCTATTAAAAGTTTCGAATTAGTCCTTTATCTTTATTCTAGGTTTCAGTTTGGTTCCTTATGTATTAAAAGTTCGAAATTGGTCCCTTATGTTACGAATATTATACCAATGTGGTCCCTTTTTTAAAAAAAGGGATCACATTGGTATAATATTTGTAATATAAGGGACCAATTCGAACAAAAAAACAAGAGGGACCACATTTTACACATAAGAGATCATGTTGAAACTTTTAATACATAAGGGACTAAACCGAAACCTATAATAAACATAAGGGACCAAAAGCATAATTTAGCCATCTTTTTTTAATTGATAACTGAGGTGCAAACTCAGGGTCGCTCTTAATAGCTTGCCATTTTCCTTGGCCGTATTTTGCAATCCTACGGTGCAGAGCATCAGTTTCAACCAGAGTCCACTTTTGATAATCTCTAAGCATCTGATCATTCAACAAGAAAACCTAAAAGAATTCAAATCGGAGGAATAAACACTAAGTATAAGTTCGCATTTGCAAATTGTTGCAGAGAAATGTGAGAATCTAAGGCTTAGAAAAATTCAATTGAGTTTTTCTTAATAGAGATGAAGATCAGAGAGAAAAGCTTCCTTTCATTATCAAAAAGATTACAATGGAAACTCTCAGTTTGCAATCTATTACAACAATACTTATATACCTAGATTGCAACTCTAACAGACTTGGTAACCGCTACCAGTTGTGACTAACAAACACTGCAAGCATGGCAGTCAGCTCCAACAAACTAACTGACTGTGCCAGCTGGCATTCCAGCTGGTTGTCAAAGTGTCAACAGACTATATACACTAATACTCCCCCCATAAGGTCAAGGGGGTTGTGGAGCAACAACTTTGAGCTTGGTCCTTAGATCTTGAAATTGAGTTGTAGGTAATGGTTTTGTAAGTGTATCAGCGATTTGCAATGCAGCAGACACATGTTTAATGTTAAGAGCCTTGGAAACCACTCTTTCTCTAACAAAATGAATGTCCAATTCTATGTATTTTGTGCGGGCATGTAGGATAGGATTATGTGCTAACAAAACAGCACTCAAGTTATCACACAGCAGAGTAGGAGACAAGATTGGAACATGCAGCTCAGAAAGAAGGGATTCCAGCCCTCTATATTCTGATTTTGCACTTGATCGGGCTACGATGGGCTGCTTTTTAGAGCTCCAAGAGACGAAGTTAGGGCCAAGAAAAATACAAGAACCTAATGTAGACCTCCGGTCATCAAGTTCACTTGCTCAATCACTATCACTATAAGCTCTAAGAGAGAGCTTATGATCAGGTGCAGCTTGTTGAAGGAGTAATCCATGATGCAATGTGCCACTGAGATATCTTAAAATTCGCTTTACTGCTGACTAATGACTGTCAAGAGGAGAATAGAGAAATTGGCAGACTTTATTCACACTAAATGTGATATCTGGCCGAGTAAGTGTGACATACTACAGTGCTCCAACAATAGACCTGTAAAGGTGCAGATCTGACATCAAATCAGTACCATGTTTGCTTAATTTACAGTAGCTAAACATTGGTGTAGAGACTCCTTTTGCTTCCACCATTTTTGCTCTTGTAAGAAGATCTCTAATATACTTGAACTGAGTTAGTAACATAGATCCATTTTTCAAATGCTTTACCTCAATGCCCAAAAAGTAGTCAGGTTTTCCTAATCTTTTCAAGGCAAATTTGGTATGCAACTTGTCAATCAAATCATGAACCAGTTTTGAAGAGGAACCAGTAATCAAAATGTCATCAATATACACAAGTGCATAGAGAGTAATGCCATGAGAGTTATATATGAATAAAGAATGGTCACACCTGCTGGAAGAAAATCTAAACTGAATTAGAGCCTATGTCAACCTCGCATACGAGGCCCTTGGGGCCTGCTTAAGCCCATAGAGAGCTCGGTTCAGCCTGCAAACTAACCCCTTATCTGAAGCTTCAAAACCAGGAGGTTGTTGCATATAAACGTCTTCTTGTAACATGCCATTTAGGAATGCATTGTTAATGTCTATCTGCTGAAGCTCCCACTTGTAAGTCAAAGCAAGGGTCAGTATAACCCGAATGGTGGTTGGTTTGACCACAAGTGAGAAAGTCTCACTAAAATCAAATCCAGGTTGTTGGTGAAAGCCCTTAGCAACTAGACGTACTTTGTATTTGTTAATGCTTCCATCTGGGTTCTCTTTAATTTTGAAAACTCACTTGCACCCTATAGCTTTCCTATGAGGTGGCAATAAGGTAAGTGTCCAAGTGTTATTAGCTAACAAGGCATTATACTCTTGTTTCATAGCATCTAGCCACTGAGGTTGTGCTTAAGTTTGTTTAACTGTGCTTCGTTCAACATGAGCTACAAATACTTTAAGCTTGGAGTTCCCTGTTTTTCCTCTTGTGAGCATGGGATGGTCATTTGTAAGTAAAGGTGGAGCAGAGATGCTACTTTGAGTGGCTGAAGAGGACTCTGCAGGGATACATGAGGAACCCAAACCAGAACTAGGAGAAGAGGTAATATGAGGAGTGTTTAGTTCAGTTTCAGCATTAAAGGAGGTAGACTAAGACACAGGATCAGCATTAACAGGGCTAGATGTTGACAAGACTGGCGCAGAACCAGAGGAAGTGTGACCCAATACCGAGACAGAATCAGAGAAAGTGGGACCCAATGCAGAGACAGTAGGCTCAGACCTAAAAATAACTAATTTGGAGGAGTGATTCATGACAGATGCAGCAGTTTTGGGGTCAGACTGAAACAAGCATGAATATGGAAATCTAAATTCATTGAAAAGGACATCCTTAAAGATGTAAATTCGACCATCCTTGCTAAGACATTTATACCCCTTATGCTGAGGTGAGACTCCCAAATACACACATTCAGTGCTCCTGAATTGAAAGTGTTGGTTGTAGGGTCTTAGAAGGGGAAAACATGCACACCCAAAGGTCTTAATGGACTTATAGTCTGGAACAGATTGGAACAAGGCATGATAAGGTAAGGAAAATTGTGAAATTGCTGATGTTGGTAACCTGTTAATGAGGTAAACTGAGGTTGTGAAATGTGATCCCAAAAAGAAAGAGGAATGGATGCATGAGCAAGTAAGGTTAACCCCATGTCAACTATTTGCCTATGTTTTCTCTCAACTGTGCCATTTTGGTGTGATGTATGTGGACATGTAAGTCTATGTGAGATACCTAGCTCATTAAGATATTTGGTAAAAGGCCTAAACTCTCCCCCAAAGTCAGATTGGACAGCTTTAATATTAGCACCGAATTGAGTTTTGACAAGGGCTTGAAATAGTTTGAAAGCATTTAAAGCCTCAGATTTTTGTTTTAATAAGTAGATCCAAGCATACTTAGTATAAGCATGTACAAAGGCAATATAGTATAAGTAACCACAACTAGAAGGAAAAGGGGATGGACCCCACAAATTAGTGTATATTACTTCAAAGGATGATGAGTACATAGTATGGGATGGGGGGCATGAAGCCTATGTGCCTTGCCTAAACAACAAGACTTACAAAATTCAATAGAGCTTTTATTTGGAAATTGAATGTTACAAAGATTTAAAACATTCTTTATGGCACTAGAATGAGCATGGCCTAGCCTATAGTGCCAAATGGAAAGCACATTTTCTGGTTTTGAAGCTACATCAGACACAAGTTTAGTAGCAGTAATGGTATTGACAGTGGGCTTGAGGACTTGAGCTTTGGAATTGAAGACATTGCTTGAGGATCCCAATTGTAGAGGGAGATTCTTGAATTTATAAAGTCCAGTATCATCAAGAAATCCCTCAAGAAGCACCTGATTAGATGCCTGAGATTTTACAAAACAATGATTAGGTTGAAATTCAAAAAATACTTGGTTATCTTTAGCAAATTTGGACACAGATAATAGATTACGGGTAATGGAGGGAACATGCAACATGTTCTTTAGAGACAAGACAGTATTTGGAATTAAACTGGACATAAATGATGATGAACCAACAGAAGCAATAGGTAGGCCTTGGCCATTTCCAACATGAACCTTATCAAAACCTACATAGGATATGCTATTGTGTAAGTTGAAACTATCAAAAGTTAGGCGATGAGAAGCACCTTAATCAGCAAACCAGGCCTGAGAGTTAAGGCCTGAAGGGAAGTTCAGTTTTTGAGTGTATGCGGCAGGGTGTTGAGTAGCTAGCAGTGCATTAGGTTGAGGTGTTTGAGTAGGTGTAGAGGAAGCATCTTGCTTAGGCTGCGTTGCTTGATTCTGTTGTGGAGTGGAGTTTGAAACACCTTGACTAATTGAAGAATGTTGTGGAGGTACAAATGATTCATCATATCGATACCAACAATTCATAACAGCATGACCATACTTGCCACAGAGTTGGCAAGTAGGTCTTCCACCACCACCAGAGATACGTCCACGGCCACCACCTCTGCCACCGCCACGAGTATTACGACCTCTGCCTCTGAAATTTGTGTTTCCAGATCAGAAATTATTTTGACCTTGCAACTGATTTATGTGAGCTACATTGACAGTGGCATTAGCAACCGAGAGCTCTTGACGAAACTTATCTAGTTGAGCTTCTTGAACATAAAGCAGCGCTTTAATGTTGTACAGAGAAGGAGAATCGGAGTGACTGTAAATCATCATGACAAAATGACTATACTCTTCTGGTAGACCGTCAAGAACGGCATCAACTTGATCTTGCTCTGAAATCAGATCTCCAATGGCTAACAGTGAGTCCACAATCGCTTTGATGCGAAGAACGTATTCAGAGATAGATTGACTTCCTTTCTTGGTCGATTTCAACTCAAAACGCAATTGTCTTTTACGAGCTTTTAGATGCGCATAAAAATGCTTATGGATCTTGTCCCAAACCTCGAAGGCGTGTTTGCAGGAAAGAACCCTAGGTAGAACCGCTTCAGAGAGCGTAGAGAGCAACCAGGTGAAGAGTGACTGGTCTTGAACTAACCAGGTATCGTATTCTTCAAAAATGAGACCAGCGACTCGATCGACTTCAGATTTGAATTTCATAGGAATCTGAGGGTTAACCACAAATCGATGCATCTTGTGCGTTGTGATTTCACCTTCCACTTGTTGATTCCAAAGAAGAAAGTTGTTTTCTTGCAATTTTATTAAGAGTTTAGGACCAAACGAGTTGTTGCTTCCATTTCCAGAGGACGGGTCAAGATTGTGACACAACCGTCGTTGCATTCTGTTGCTCCACTGCCATGGCTCCAAGAGAAGCACATAGAAAGACGAATAACACAGGAGAATTTGAGAGTTTATTGAGACGAAAACGCGAATGAAGGAAGAGTACCAGGACCGATTATGGCGATTGATACCATAATAGAGATGAAGATTAGAGAGAAAAGCTTCATTTCATTATCAGAAAGATTACAATGGAAACTCTCAGTTTGCAATCTATTATAACAATACTTATATACCTAGATTGCAACTCTAACAGACTTGGTAACCGCTGCCAGCTGTGACTAACAAACACTGCCAGCATGGCAGTCAGCTCCAACAAATTAACTGACTGTGCCAGCTGGCAGTCAAAGTGTCAACAGACTATATACACTAATATTCCTTAACATATCAAGATTCGATTGAAAAAAAATCAAAGAATTGATAGATAGAACAATGATAAAGCGTGAAATCAGAAATGAGAAAAAAAAAACAAGTATATAGGCATAGAATTCAAATCGGAGGAATAAACACTACGCTTGTGATTGGTTCACGAGAGAAATTGTGAAGAGAGAGTATGAAAAGAGAGAAAAATATGAGAAATATGGTAGATTTTGGGTATTGATTGGAATAAGAAAAAGAGAAGAGAAAAAGAGAAGAGAGAAGTGCTGATTATTTTTTAAAAGACATCAACGCCCTTGAGTAAAAATTTAAATAATTTGAGATATAAGGAGAGAATAAGGGTAGAAATGGAAAAGACAAAAAAAGCATTGTCTTCCCCATTTTCTTCGCACTTCTGCGGAGAAAAGATTTTCGCGTGGGATCCACGCTTTTTTTTTCTTTCGTCCCAATTTCCTGTCAAACCAATCAACCGAAAAAGCTAATCTCTCGCCGTTCTCTCTCCTTACTTTCTCTCTCGTTGCTTTTTCAACGCAAACAATCAGACCGTAAGACTAAGTCCGCATTTGCAAATTGTTGCATAGAAATGTGAGAATCTAAGGCTTAGAAAAATTCAATTGAGTTTTCCTTAACATATCAAGATTCAATTGAAACAAAAATTAAAGAATTGATAGATAGACCAATCACCAATGAGAAAGTGTGAAATGAGAAATAAGAAAAAACAAGTGTAACGGCAAAGAATTTAACGCATGAATGAGAAATGAGCAGAGAATACAAGTGCCGAGAGAGAAAATTTACCGAGAAAACTCTGTGTGCGCTGTGAAGAAAGTGAGAAGGGGAATGAGAAAACAAAGAGTGAAGGGGTCTATTTATAGAGACTACACAAAGGAGAACTAATTTCCTAGTACTTTCTGCTTCTATTCTCCTTTGTTTTCATTAAGCATGGCAACGCATCTCTTCACATGCGTGGGTGCTTCCTGCTTGAGAAAGTGAGGGTGTGACAGAGTCTTTAGGGTTTGTTTGGTTCAAACAGGGGGAGGGGATGGGAGTGGAGGGGTTTTAATGGAGGGGAGAGAAGGGGAAGTGAGGAGAGATATTTAATTTGATTTTATGTTTGGTTGAGAGAATGGGAGGGGAAGGGAGGGAAGCCTTTGCATGTTTGGTTCCTGAAGGGAGGGGAGGGATTTTAATGGAGGGGAGAGATTAATATACTTGTATATCCTTATAGCCTTTTATATTATATTATATATAAGGATATTAACTAATTTTATTTTAAATGATTTAATCTCTTCTTCCCTCCTAAACCTCCGTTTTTGGAGGGGAGCCAAAATTGGCTTAGGACTGATTTTGCTCCCCTCCCCTCCCTTCCCCTCTCTTTCTCTCAAAAATTGAACTAAAGAAACATAATTTAAAATAACCCCTCCTCTCCCCTTCAAAAACCCCCAACCAAACAGACCCTTAGGGTGTGTTTGTGAGGGGGTTTTGGGGGGAATGGAGGGGAGGGGGAGTGTGTGACTTGAAGATCGAACCGACACCCTTATGCTGAGCACGGATCACGCATCCCATTTTGGCTGAAACAATGCAACGAGAATCATTTACTTCACATAACAGGGATGTTGGGGCAACAGTGGTAACGACTTGGCTGTGTGAGATGTCAAGGGTGAAAAGTGCATAGGCAAGTTAGATGGTAGGGGTGTACACAAGCCGATTTTAGTCAAATTTGACTAAACCCATCACGCGAACCAATAAGAAACTTTGTTTTGTTTGGGTCAAGTTTTCATTTTTCCATCAAACCCAAACCAACCCGATCAGCTCTATCGGGTCATAATTCATAAACAATTTTTAAAAGTTGTTTAAAAATTCTAAAAAAAATATTAATTTGCATAATTAAATAAATCAAAAAATAGGGAAATTTAAAAAAAAATAGAAAATATGTGATCAAGTTGAGTTTGTGGGTTTGAAGTCAAAAACTCGCTAATAGAGTTCAAGTTTTATTGGTTTGGTTTGAGTTTGACACGAAGCAGAAAAAATTATTAGTTTTTCGGGTTCATAGAGTTGACCACCCCTACTTAACCGGTTAAGGGTTTTTTGGGTGAATTTTTTAAAATTTAAAATAGTTAAAAGACTTAAGAACAATAATAAAATCACAAAACTATGATCCATGGGTAGACCATGTAGTGAACTTGTCTTATACTTGCTTAAAAACAAGAAAATAGAAACATTTAGTTTAGAAGGCATTTATATGATGCCACCTTTTACATAAGCTACATAGCAATGCTTAATATAATCCCATGCATTTAAATTCTCAAATGGTAAGAAGAAAATGAAATAAAATAAGATACATGACACCACGTTCATTTCTTTCCATTCAAAATGTCCAATCCAAAAAGGATGCATGGCAATGAACCCATATAGAAAGAAATACCCATCATATAACAAACAGTAGAACATGTACTTCAAAATGGTAGACTGTCTATTCGTGAGTCGTGACCTAGACAGAGTACATCAAGATCAAGACTTCTGTAGTTGCACTTTTAGCACCACACAAGCAGCAAACTCAAAGAATACGCAGTTCAACTTGATTAAATCATCTCAGCTGTTTCTTTTGAAATGCTTTCGGGCAAAGGTAAGTTGGTCGATTTTACCTCTGAAACTAATGATTCTGTAAAAACACTGCAATCCATGTTGCAAAAGGAATCTTTGGCAGCAAAAGGTCTCCTTACTGAAGTTGCCGTGTCAAAGCTGGTTGGGGAAACAGATAGACACGGAGTAGAGGAATCCTTCAATGAGTCCTGGTTTTTAGTATAATCAAAAAGCTCCTTGTGACTTAATAACTCCAGACCATTGGGTTTATCTTGGAAGCTAACATCAGTCTGACAGAAAGAAAGAGAATCACCATTGATCTTTTCCCATGTCTTGGAATTGATGTCCATAAGTCCAACTTGTTTGCTCAAACAATCAACTTGATCATCATCATGAACAATTTCTTGGTTACTGACACCATAATGAGTTCTCTCCACTCCATGGGAAGGTAATGTATATTCAACAGCACACATGGGCATTTCAGAAAAGCTTTTGACATTCTCCTCAGTACCAGATGTCTTAGTCGCAACATCTAATGATTCATGAAAAGGAGTTGGATGTGAATTTTGCCGGTTATCGGGTTTTTTCTTTTCAATTGGCGTGATACATCTAACTGGTTGCAGCTTTCCAAGTTTTGCTTTGTTTTGGCCTTCACTTGGACTTCCTGCTCCATGTTTTAGCAAGCCATGAGGTACAACAGAGTGTGGTTGCATTCCCCCACGTGGAGTACGCACTGAGGATTTCCCCTGCATAACATTAGGACACCATTTCAACCAATGCAATGTAATAGAGAGACGAAGATAGAAATGGGGAAAAAAAAAGTGAAAAATCATAGTTTATAGAAGCATATATTACACCAGAAAAAAGTATACATGGCTTTTAAGGTGTGTGACCAAAGTCATAATGATACAAAATCCAAAGAAAATAGCACTATCAAACTTATATTCAGACTGTATCAACCATAAAGGTGGCGAAACTCACCCCATCAAAGAAACCAATCTTTGGTGAAGGCAGTCGAAGGCCTGAAGGTTTCCCAGGAGCTGGGGGAATAACTGCCGCCACAGAAGCGGTCCTGACACTTTGACTGATCAAGCCAGTGTGCTGAGCCTCCTGCTCTTCTAAGTTCGAATCACTCTGAGGAATCTGAGAGTTTATACCTTGATCTGCATGAGTGTCTGATAAAACCTTTCTGCTAGAGCTACTATCAATGCTGGACCTTGAACTATCACACATATGCTTAGGCATAGAAGTTGACACGGATGACTCTGAAGACCAGTCACTGACAGAGCTGGCCGGTGAAATACTTGAAGAATGCTTGTTGACAGACATCAAGCTTGAGAGACTAGAATTCCCAGATTCAGTGTTATTTCTTGAAGCAAATCTTGATGGTGTTCTGACAGGTGGACGAGATGGGGGTGGCTTTGAAGTTCCAGCATTAACTTTTCTTTTTGCGGAATTAAATGGAGATTTACCAATATTATCAGATAAATTGCTACCAGAAGATGTGGAAGTTGCTGACTTTGTCTTGGCTGATACTGATGGACCAGAAGTTGATTTGGTTAATAGTGTGGGCTTAGGCACTGTACCTCGAGAACCTCCACTAACAGATGCTTTTGACACTGAACTAACTCTGTCTGAAGAGATCAAATAAAAATGAAAATTCACTACAACTCGGGAAAAGGTAATCATTATGCCAAAATGAGAAGTGGAAAAGTAAACTGTGCTAATGCAAGTTCTAACCACCGATTATTTGTTTTGCCTTGTCCTTTTCGCTATTGACATGTAGATCACCAAGTGATACTCTCTTGGATGAAATTGTTGAATTTGCACTAGGCCTTGCTGGTACCTTTGATTGCTTCAAAATAGACGACTCCCTCCTTGTAGCAACAGGCTTTTTCAAAATAAGAAAATTGGTCAGGTATATAGTATTAGTATAATTAGAAAAGCCACTGGTCCTCTTTGGCGGTTTAATTTGGTTGCATACCTGTGGAAGTTGTGTAAAACTAGGCTTATTCTTGGTTGGCATCTTCCCATTTCCTCGCATGCCAGCACTTGGATTCTTAGAAGCAGGTGGGGCCTTCATCTAAAAGCAATAGAAGTTATTGCAGACTTTTCTTTTTGGGTTTACAAAAATGGAACGAAATTAGGCTACACTATTTCAGACAGGACCATCATGCATTTCTCTGTGGCACCTACATCTAGAATTGATAATAGAAACCTCCATGATGGGATTACTTTGGGGACAATGACATACCACCAGGTCAAAGTGCCAAAGATGGAATTGCAGCCTAAGTTTTGAAAGAGAGAACAACCTATCTACAGCTGAACCAACCCCCACTGGGGTGGCACTGCTGGCATTTTTTCATCATGTATTCTTGAGGTAAGACCAAGGTTTTAAAAAACAGTCGGCAATTAGGACTGCGGCCGCGACTCTAGGTTTTTGATGTCTATGCAGCCGCGATTGTTGCTGCATCAGCAAATTTTTGATATATCAAGCATCATGACGCAGCCATGACCACGATTTAAAACCTTGGGTAAGATGTTATTTGATAGGATAGTCTAGCATTATTTGATCAATGCAGCCAACCCCACTAAGTGAGAGAAGGTCTAGATTGTTGTTCTATTCCTGCAATAAGAAGGAATTACTCGAATGTGTCTGCGTGTGTGGGCGTTGACAAAAAATTTCTAGTCACTATCACTATTCACTAATGCAATTTACCTTGTTGCTAGGAACCATGCCAACCTTTCTGGAAGCTGGGAAAAAAAAAATTAAAAAGAGAGCAAGAAATCACCAATTTGACCAATCAAGGATAAATCAGTACACACTCTGTGTTGAAGAGGCAGAGGGCAGGGCAGACAAAGACTTACAGTCACGAGTTTGAAACCCTGGTAGCACAGAGGTAGAGGACACTCTGGTGGTTGCACTTGCAAGTTTGGACTTGTTGCTGGATTTCTGAATTGAAGCTCTTACATCCTCAAATAAATCACCCTCCACCTCAACACTTTCTAGGGTCAAGCTATCACCCTCTAAGGTAGATATGGAATCACATGACTTGTACACATCCTCTTCAATCACTGGCAGTGCTTCCTTCTCAACACCTTCAATTATACTAGACAACTCCTCAGGATCCAAAACCCCTAAACACACACATACACCAATCAATGACAAACATTCTCAACATCCAATCACCAGAAAAATAAAAAAATAAAATAAAACCAAAAAAAATAAAATTGCAAGCGCCTAAATGTAAAGGTACCGGCACTGGTGAAAAAAGCACTGTCCCAAGCCAAACTCTTTCGCAAATTGCACTTGGTGTTTTTCTTGGTCTTTCCTGCTTCGGATGTCTGAGGTTCCTGCTCCCACTGTTCAATTTTGGTAGAAGCGTCCTCAAACTTCTTTGAGTTCGGAGTGTACCACAAGTCACCGTTCTCTTCATTTTCTGAAAAAGATCAAAGAGAATGAACTTCACAAGATATTAAATGAGAAATTTATAGTTAAAATAAGAATTGAATTGAATAAAGAGTAAAGAAAAGTAGGGAAAGGGAAAAGGTGACCTGAACGTTGGTGGTTGAGGGGGTATTCGGAAACGGGATCGAGAAGTGAATCGTCCGCCGACGAAACATCGATGATGCTGAGGCGTCGGTCTTGGACATCTCTCTTTCTCAGAGAAACGTCAGATTCGGAAATCATTGAGGCCAATCGGCGGTGAACGGTTCTGATTTGGCGGTGAAATTGATGTGAGGGCGGTGGTGGTGGTGAAGAAAGAGCGAGGGGAAGGAGGGAGAGGGTTTGGTTTCAGAATTTTGAACTTCGGAGTAGCGGCTAGTTAGTGGATTCAAGACAGGAGAAAAAGACGTTTATTATTAGTTCAAAAAATAAAATTAAAAGTGTGACATGGTGGTGAATTTGGTGGCGTAATGTGCATGTGCGGGATAAAGTTCAAGAGCGAAACGGGAGCGTCCTGTCTTGTTAATGGATTTTATTTTTTATTCTTTTAGTGAAAAAATAACTCTTTCAGAAGTGAATTTATTTTTGACAAAAAAAGAAGTGATCTTTCAGGAGTGACATTTTGATTTGAAACTAATGAGTAATTAAACACGCATTAAATTAGCTTATTACGCATTAAAAAATTTATTTATTTCAATGTGACTATTTAGATGTGTTAATTTCTTAATCAAATATATTTGCATTCAAAATTTAAACGATAAATCTTTTCAATTATTTAGGCACCGTTTGTTTAAGATTTTGGAAGTCTAAAATCCCGATAAAAAGCATTGGTCGAAAAAATTTAGAAGAGAAGAGCTTCTATTTTCCGTTGTTTTGGTGCATCGGAAAGTGTGTTTTCTGATTTTTGCGGTCAATATAATCTAATCTAGGGTAATTTTATTTCTTGAATACCAAAAACAAAAAACAAATTCATCCATGCAATTATTATGGTATCTCGACCAATTTTTTCTGCTTAATTAATATGAATAATAATATCTGCCATAGCCGATGAGTAATTGATTTTATCACAAAATTTTCATATCACAAAATTTTTATTATAATGTTTTGATAAGGAAGGTCTAAAAGAATGCAAAAATTGGAAAATAGGATGTTTAGAAACATTCTACTATGAAAAGGTACATTCTTTCTCTACGTGAGATGACCTAGGTTTTTTCTCTCTAACCATGTGAGAGTTTAACTCTTTGCCGCCTTGTTTCTAGCACTGTTTCATTAGTGAACAGAGGTATTGGAGATATGGCGGAGTCAGAAAGTTTTAACATTAGTGATGAAGAGGATAAGGTTATCACTTTCCAAGGCAGGGCAACTCAGGAGAGGCGAGCTGAGGTAGGTTTATGCGTGGTGGGAAGGTTCCTTACCCAGAAACCGCTGACTGTGCATATGATGAAGGAAAGAATGGCCTCTGTGTGGCAACCGGTGTGAGGGGTCACTATAAAGGAGATCGATCCAGGTGTGTTCCTCTTTCAGTTTTTTCACAAACTGGACCTGCAAAAGGTAATGACTGAAGGGTCGTGGCAGTTCGATGGCCACCTATTGATACTGAGCAAGGTTGCAGCGGGTGTCGTACCTAAGAGGGTCCCCCCTTTTTCATGTTATGTTCTGGGTTCAGATCCACGACCTTCTGGTGGGTTTTATGTCGTTAGAAGTGGGCACAGGTCTTGGAACTTTACTGGGGAGTTCATTGAATATGACTTCAAGAATAGCTCCAACTTTTGGAGATCGTATGAGGATTAGGGTCTTAATTGACGTGCGAAAGCCATTAAAGAGGGGCAAAAAGATTCGTGTTGCCGATGGAGATATGGCGATGGTAAGATTCAAATATGAACGACTCATTGTTTATTGCTTCATGTGCGACCTACATGGGCATGCTGATAAGGTGTGCGAGAAGCTTTTCCTCATGGAGGAGGACGATGGGGTGCGAGGCTAGGGCCCTGAGATAAGGGTAGAACGGAGACGGTCAGGAGGTAGCGGGGGGTGCAGGTGGCTCCGGTAGGAGGAGGGGGATGAACCAATTATGGAAAGTATGGATCAGAGCAAGACTGGCGGCAATCCCGGCAATCTCGGGTGCGCTAATAATAAGCTAGATAATTTGAATTTGAATCATGGTATTTATTGCTCCAGTGCCAAGAGCGCACATGCAGGTCAAAGTGGTCCACGTGCGTTGAATATGCAAGAGAGGTGCACACACTCATCCACAATCATAGTACATGCAAATCCAGAATCAAGTAATAAAGGGAAGGGCGTGATTTATGCTGATGGGGCGCTGATCAGAACACAGAAAAGAGGGCCCAATGCATTGCATATTGGAGGCAATCCTCAAAACTCTCTTGTGGTGGTCAACCCAAATAATACGGAATTTATGAATCCTTTATTTGGATATGATTCTAATATGGATCTTGACCCTCAAGGCGAACGAAAAAGGAAATGTGACTTGGTGGTTGCAAACCCTAGCACTAGTGTAGCTGGTGATCAACTAGCGGTGCATGGAGGCATGGGGGCAGTGGGAGGGGAAGTAGAGTCGGAGCATTTTTTTATCGATAGGTCCTGGCAGCCAGGCCTGCCGGGAGCAATGACGATGCTTAGCTGGAACTGCTGAGGCCTGGGTCACCTGAGCGCAGTTTCAACCTTAAAGAACCTAATCCGGAGATATAGACCGGAGATCGTTTTGCTATATGAGACTTTATTGTTTGCAAGACAAATGGAGGAGGTTAAAAGACAGGTTGGGTTTGAGGGGTGCTTTGCTGTAGATAGAGTTGGTAGAAGTGGAGGCATTGCTGTGTTATGGAGACATTCTATCAGTTGTGAGTTGCTTGACTACTCGATGCACCACATTAACATGGTGGTGGATGACACAAGGAATGGGAGGTGGAGGATAACTAGGTTCTACGGGTTCCCAAAAAGATTAAGGAGGCGTGAGTCGTGGGCTCTGCTACGTAGGTTAGCTTCTCTTTCGTCACTACCTTGGTGCATAGTGGGAGATTTTAATGATCTTCTATCCCCCGAGGACAAGTTGGGTCGTTGTGATCACCCAAACTACTTAATGACGGGCTTCACGGAGGCAGTGCAAGATGCCGATTTGATAGATATTGCGTTGGAAGGTTACAGGTTCACGTGGAGGTTTGCTATGGGAACAGGGAGAGCTATAGAGCAACGCCTTGATAGAGCAATGGCGAACAAGGAGTGGTTAGAAATCTTCCCGCAAGCGAGACTCTTGAACTTGGTGGTTTCTAGGTTGGATTATTCCCCTTTGTTGCTCCATCATGAACCTTTATTGCATGAGGCTGGGAGAAGAGTGTTCCGGTTTGAGAACCACTGGTTGCGTGAATCTGATTTGTTGGAGGTGATTTAGGAGGGTTGGGAGAAGGGCCGAGAGGGTGACATTATGGCTCGTCTGGGTGGTTGTGCGGAGAGCCTCCAAAGTTGGAGTAGGAGGTTTTGTACGCGTTTCAAAGAAGACATTGAGGCCTGTAGAAGGCAGCTGGAAGTTTTGAGAGAAAGAAGGGATGAGGCGGGAGTGGCCCACTTCAATGTTGTGCGTGAACAGATGGCAACGTTGATTGCACAGGAAGCTTTGTTTTGGAGGCAGAGAGCTAAAATGTTCTGGCTCAAACATGGGGACCTTAATACACGTTTTTTTCATGCATCTGCTACTTGTAGGAAGAAATCCAATAAGCTCACCAAGCTTCAGGTGAGTAAGGATATTTTCACAGAGGACCCACGTCAAATTCAACAGGAGGCATGTCACTATTTCCAAAACCTATTCACCAAGCAGAATGCACGCTATGATAGAGTGCTACAAGCAGTGGAGCATTGGGTCAGCTTGGAGGATAATGGGCAGTTGACTCGGCCCTTAATGCGTGATGAGTTCTTGGGTGCTCTTCAACAGATGGACTCGGATAAAGCACCGGGTCCAGATGGTCTTAACCCGACTTTTTATAAGGAGGTGTGGAGTCAGTATGGGGAAGAAATATATAGTGCTTGTTGTGCTTGGCTTAACTGTGGCTTCTTCCCCCTGCAATCAATGATACAAATATTTATTTAATCCCAAAGAATGACAACCCCTTAGCAATGAAGGATTGGCGACCTATCTCGCTCTGTAATGTTGTTTATAAGTTGATTTCAAAGGTCCTAGCCAATCGTCTGAAGCTAGTCCTCCATAAGTGCATCTCTTTGGTCTAGTCAGCTTTTGTTCCGGGTCGGTCTATTCTTGATAATGCGATGATCGCTTTTGAAGTCATCTATTATTTAAAGAATAAATCAAAAGGTAAGGAGGGGGAGATTGCACTTAAAATTGATATGAGTAAGGCCTATGATAGGGTGGATTGGGGGTACCTTAGGGAGGTGATGAAAAAGATGGAGTTTGGCGGAAAATGGGTGGATTGGGTCATGATGTGTGTGGAGTCAGTGAATTATTTAGTCTTGGTCAACAGGGAGCAGGTGAGCCCTATACAACCAGGCCGGGGTCTTCGTCAAGGGGATCCGCTGTCACCATATCTTTTTATTCTGTGCTCAGAAGGGCTGATGGCTCTAATAAACCAAGCTGAAAGTAGAGGAGAGCTTCATGTTATCCGCATTTGTAGGGGGCTCCTACAGTTTCCCACTTATTATTTGCTTATGATTGCTTCTTATTTTTTAGAGCTAATGACATGGAAGCAAATGCCATGAAGAACATCTTGGCCACTTATGAAGAAGCTTTGGGCCAACAGATTAACTTCCAGAAGTCGGAGATATTTTTTAGCAAAAACGTGGGGGAGGATCTCAGAAATAACATAGCCGCTATACTGGATGTTCAAGTGTGCTTAGGCACCGGAAAATACTTGGGGCTACCTTCCATGATTGGCAGAAGCAAGAAAGAGTTGTTTAAGTTTATAAAAGATCGTGTTTGGAGGAAGGTCCACTCTTGGGGAGGTCGATCTCTCTCAAAAGCAGGCAGGGAAGTCATGATTAAATCTGTCCTTCAGGCGATTCCCACTTATTTTATGAGTATTTTCCTAATCCCCGGCTCTCTAGCAGATGAGATTCAAAAGATTATGGATTTGTTTTGGTGGGGTGGCGATAGTGCAGGAAGTCGTGGAATCAAGTGGATGGTGTGGGATAAGTTGTCTATGTGCAAAGGAAAGGGTGGTATGGGTTTTCGTAACCTTCATGTTTTTAATACAGCCTTACTTGGCAAGCAAGGTTGGAGACTTATGACGGAACCGGAGACACTTGTTGCCAAAATCTTTAAGGCAAAGTACTGCCCAAATTGTGATTTTTTGGAAGCAAATAAAGGGAGCAACTCGAGTTATATGTGGCGCAGCCTGTATGAAGCAAGAGTGGTTCTTAAAAGGGGTATTAGGTGGAGCATAGGGGATGGGTGGAGTATTAGAGTTTTTGGGAGTGTGTGAGATGCTGATGGTGAACTCGTTGGCCCATTAGCGACCACTGGCCCAAATCCTTTCTTGCGCGTGCGTGATTTATTTCGCCCAAAGAGGAAAGATTGGGACGAAAGTAAAGTCCGGCTTTGGCTTGATGAGAGGTCTGTTAGGGCAACCCTTTCAACTCCCCTGTACACGGCGGTCCGCAGCGATAGACGAACGTGGTGGTCGGAAGCCAACGACATTTATTCTGTTCGTTCGGCGTATCGGCTGATTATGGAGTCAATTTTGGACACCTCGCACCTCAGAGCTAGAGGAAACTGGAAGGAGCTGTGGAAGTTGGAAATTCCCCCTAAGGTTAAGAGTTTCTTGTGGCGTGTGTGTCGAGGATGTCTTCCCACGAGAAATAATCTGTTGAGGCGTGGAGTAGTGGTTCCTGAGATGTGCCCGTGGTGTGGGGTGACGCCCGAGTCGGAGTGCCATATCTTACTCACATGTCCAAAGAGTGTGAAGACGTGGGAAAAGCTTCAATTGTGGCCGAATATTGAGGCTACTTTGTTCAGTAGTGAGGATTTTGGTGAGGTTTTTTTTCCAAGTTTTGCAGGGACTATCCCAGGGCAAGAAGACAGCCTGGGCCATGACGCTCTGGAGTTTGTGGAGATCCCGGAACCAGAGGGTCTGGGAAGGAACTGATGATAGGGTTTCCGCCATTATCTATCGGGGTAAATCGTTCTTGGAGGAGTGGCAGAAGGTGCGTGAAAATCAACAGCATCCCAGGCGGAGAAGTGGAGCAGGCCGCCAGATGGTTTCATGAAATGCAATATTGACGTCTCTTTTGCTAAACATCTCAACCGGGTAGGGATTGGAGTTTGCATAAGGGATGAATTTGGTTGTTTTGTGGGTGCCAAAACACAGGTTTTCCAGCCCATAGTGGAGGTGAAGATGGGAGAGGCTCTGGGGCTAAAAGTGGCAATTGATTGGGTTAGAGAGTTGGGCTTCAAAGATGTAATTTTCGAAATGGACTCAAAAATAGTGGTAGGTCGATTTAAGTCCAGAGGACCAGACAGTAATGAGTTTAGTGCCGTGGTGAAAGATTGTCAGGATTGTCTTTTTTCTGTTTGTCAAAACTCTCATGTGGAGTTCGTTAGGAGAGATGCTAATATGGTTGCTCATAATCTAGCTAAGGCGGCCATATACAGTGCTAGCCCTCAATTTTATCTTGATGTACCAGCATGCGTTGAGGCATTGATTATTAATGAAATGGCGTAGGATTATTCAGTCAAAAAAAAAACTACTATTTTAGTTCGATATGTGTCCTCGTGAATAATTTTCTATATCACACCACCTCGACTAATTAATTAATACTACAATCACAGTAGATTGATTTACGTTCAATCAAATAGTTTTTTTTTAATGAGAAAGGTAAACTTATGCCATTTCATTCAAAATAATGTCAACAATACAAGCTGGTATATAATCAAAAATTTGGTGACTGGCATAGAATTTTGACGCCCTCGCTAACGAGTGGGCAACAGAATTCGCTTGTCTCCGAGTGAAACTAACTGAGTAATTTGGAAATTGATGCAACTTCTCTTCGCAATTATTGATGATGACTCCTACCTCAGTTTGGCACGTGGTGTCCCCGTGAATATTGTCTACTGCATATTTGCAATCCAATTCAAAATTGACATTATTGAAACCCAAATTGCCAACCCAGGAAAGAGCTTCCCAAAGCCCTCTTGCTTCTGCCTCTGTCGCATGAACAACACCATCGAAAACCATTGTTTTTGCATGCACAAACTCACCTAAGTCATTGCGGATGCACATCCCAACACCAAACCGCTACTGATCAGAGAAAATCGTTGCATCGACGTTGCATTTTAGCACCCCATTGTTCGATCTCTGCCACAAGGATTGGCCTGTTTGCTGCTGCACATTTTGGTCCATGATGCTGCGTGTAACCGAGCCTGTAGGCTACTGCAAAATGTGATCCATATGGCTATGAGTTTTTGCAACTTCCCAGTCATAGAGAATCTGCCTGGACAACATCACACATATCAGCGCTGTCTTCTCTTCATTATGCCACACCTTGTCATTCCTACATTTCCAAATGGCCCATAACATCATCACAATGTCCCTCTGCTGTGTTGGATTCATAACTTGCATCAAGGTGAAGATTAAGTGACTCAAATCAGTGGCATGTTGCATATAATTCAGCACTAGTTGATCCAAACCAACAGCTCGCCAAATGTTCATTGTTTGATTGCAACCAAAGAGGACATGCCAATCATTTTCTTCCCCTACCTCACAGAATTGGCAATAGCTCGGGCATTGAACATCTTTGCCACTAAACTATAGCATCATGATTGGTGGCAATCTTCCACCCCTGCTTCCCTAGCATCGCCAAGTTAAAACCATAGAAATGGCAAAATCCCATCCCTCCATGCTTCTTTCTCATAGTAAGCTTTTCCCAACTTAGCCAGTTACACCTCTACCAGACTGTCTGTTTGACCCCCACCAGAATGAGTTTATCATACGCTCAATCTTCTCCCCTAGAGAAGATTGGAGGAGAAAGGTGCTCATACAGTATGTAAGGATTGATTGTGCCATTGACTTAACCAGAATTTCCCTCCCCGCTTTTGAAAGATGCTTACCATTCCACTGTGGCACCCTCCTCCAAACTTTGTCCCGCAAGTAGGCAAAAACAGCTTCCTTGTCCCTCTCGACCATAGATGGTAGGCCAAGGTATTTGCCTGTCCCCAGACACTCTAACACCTATAGCATAGAAGTAATTTGAGCACGAATGTCTGCCTGGGTGTTCCTGCTAAAATAAATCTCTGACTTCTGCATATTTATGGCTTGACACGAGGCTCTTTCATAGGTCTCCAGAATCTCCTTCATGGTTCTGCTTTCCCTGTCATTTGCCCTGAAAAACAAAAAATAATCGTCAGCAAATAAAAGGTGTGTGAGGGTTGGTGCACCCCGACACACTCTCACTCTGTGTATATCTCCTCTCACTTCGGCTCTTTTTATTAACTAAGTAAGGCCCTCAGCACACAGAATAAAAAGGTAAGGTGACAGTGGGTCACCCTGCCTTAAACCTCTCCCTGGGTCGATTGGCCCTACATTTTCCCCATTAACCATGACTGAGTACTGAACAGTTTCTAAGCACAATCTCATCCAGTCCACCCACTTTTGACAAAAACCCAATCTGAGCATCATCCCTTTAAGATACCTCCAATCCACCCGGTCATAGGCCTTGCCAATATCAATCTTAAGTGCATCTTCACCATCTTTCCCGTTAACCTTACAGTTCATATGGTGGATACTTTCAAATAACTACCATAACGTTATCCAGAATAGATCTATTTTCCACAACAGCAGACTGCTCTTGTGAAATGCATTTGGGCATCAAAGGTTTCAATCTGTTGGCTAACACTTAGAAATTATTTTGTAGACAACGTTGCACAGGGATATGCGTCTCAAGTCTTTCATAGAAGTAGGATCCTCTTTCTTTGGAATTAGAACAATGTTGGTATCATTTAGATGGGGAGGAAAATAACCCTTCTCCAGCCAAGCCACACCAGCATGAAAAATCTCAACACCACAAAGATCCCAAAACCTCTTATAGAAGGCTGGGTTCAGACCATCAGGCCCAGGGGCCTTATTTGAATGCATTTGAAAGAGAGATTTTCTGAATTCAGTTGTTGTGAATGTATAAGTAAAGCCTATATTGTCTTCCACAGAGATTTGATCACTTACCAAATCTAAAACAGGGCCATAATCACCAGATTGCTGCTCAAAAAGATCATCAAAATAAGACTTAGCAATGTCACACATACCTCTTTGGTCCTCCACCTTAACCCTATCGCTTCTTTCTAGGGAATGTAACGTGTTTCTCCTCTTTCTTGCACTAGCCATAGCATGAAATTTTTTTGTATTTTTGTCCCCATCACGGAGCCAAAAGACCTTAGCTCTTTGTTTCCAGAAAGCTTCCTCATGAGCCAGATGGATGCTCATCTCAGTCTGAACCTCTTTATAGGTTCAGTTACCTCCAATCCCCTCCCTAATGTCCTTCAACTCACGCCTACAGTCCTCCACAATAGTGCGATATTTATTTCTAAGCTTCTTGCCCCAACTATTCAGCTCATTAGTGCAATGGTTCAACCTTGCCAAAAGATCATCTGGCAAACCTTATCCCACCCCTCTCTAACCACCATCTCCAGTTCGGGTTCATCTAACCAAGCATTCTCAAACCGAAAGGATTTGCATCCTACCATCCTCTCTCTTTCATAAAGTTTAAGGAGGATAGGCGAGTGATCTGAACGGTCCGTGATACCATTAATAAGTCTACTCCTCGGAAAGATATCAATCCAACTCTGGGTTGCAAAAGCTCTGTGTAGCCTCTCTTTGGTAGCTTCCGAATCATTTTTACTTCTACACCAAGTGAACTGATAACCTTCAAGGGGAAGGTCAATAAGATTACTATCTAAAACAGCTTCTCTGAAACCTCTAAGTAACCAAGGAGGGTGATCCCCACTTCTACTAGAGTCTTCAACTGAGAGGAGATCATTGTAATCTCCCATAGTACACCAAGGAAGGGAATTATCTTGAGCCAAGGTGCAAAGAAGGTCCCATGACTCCCTCCTCCTATTTCTTTCCGGGAAACCATAGAAACCTGTGAATCTCCAAGACGAATGACCCCTTTGAATAATCTTTGCATTAATAAATTTCAACGAATAATTTATTATATTGCATTCAAAAGGTTTCCTACACAACAAAGCAAGACCCCCACTCCTTCCATTTCTATCCACCGCAAAAGCAAAATCAAACCCCAAACGAACCCGAATATATTCAATCTTACTAGCTTGAACTAAAGTCTCACATAAAAAAAGAACATCTGGGTGATATTTCCGGACAAGATCCCGGAGAGACGGAACTGCCCGAGGGTTGCCCAGGCCCTGACAGTTCCAACTTAAAAAACTCATTATCTCCGGCAGGCCTCTTTGCTGGGGCCCGCCAATAAAAAATTGTCTTGGATTTTTCCTGTAGCATTTACACTATCATGTTGCCCATGATTGGAAACATTCTGCTCTGGTCCCTCCGTATCACTTTTTCCATTAACCTCCTTCGATGTTTCGTTGTTACTAGATACACCCCCCTTTTCAGCCTCGTCACAAGTCCTCTTCTTCTTTCCTTCCACAGCCGCTTCTACCTCCATCTCATCACTCAGTTTTTCATGCGGCCCTATCCAGCTATCTTGGCCCATTGGGTAAACAGGCCCAATATTGGCATTCAAAGAAAAGTCTCGCTTGGTGATCATCAGCTCAGGGTCTTTGAAAAAACCCATTAACTTCTCCTTTCTTGACTGGCTCTCATTAACCCCTATGTTGACCACGTGATTGCGTTTTTGGAGTTATTAGCATTTACTGCCCCGTCATTATCGCGCGAGACTTGCACATCACACAACGTAACTGATGGACCTTCTTGTCTCAACCACCAGGAACCACCGGCCCCGCCTGGCTTCCTCAACTCAACTCGAAATTTCGGCCCCCACCCTCGCTTACCATCATCAACATCAACGGCGAACAAAGCTGCACAGAAGGCGTTAGTGTGGCCCATATGGCCACAATAGTAACAAAAAAAACCATAATCTTTCATACTTAAACAACACCTTCGTTACCTCCCCACCTGGTCTCTTAATTCTCCTCAACCTCCTTAATGGTTTCCTGACATCCAGAAGAACGTGAATCCTCATATATCTTCTTCAAGAAGCTGAGTTATTTGAGGCATCATACTCTAGAAATTCTCCTACGAAATTTGCGAGTTGCTGGCCAATCGTCTCTGACATGAACCCTGGAGGAACATTATGCACCTGTACCCAATAAGGTACCGCATATAGGGGTACTTGACTAGGCTTCTCTCCCGGCTCCAGAACTCCCAGGATAAGAAGGTGATTATCAAAAGCCCATGGCCCTTGTTTCATAACCCTTTGGGCATCCTTTTGATGGTAAAACTGAAACGTAAATATACCTGGCTTAGCCTCCTCAATCGCCACACCATAGACCGAGCGCCAAATATTCACCATTACATCTTTCATCTTATGCGATCAGATTGGTCTATCTGACAAAAAACGTCCCACTAACGTGAATGAAAGGCTTGGCATTCCTCCTTGCCCTTCTACTCCTTGCAGCTCAACTTCATCTTCCTCTTCTCCCAAAGACAGGTCGCCGAAGTTTGTTAGGGCAGCCATCGAAAGGAAGAACTCAAAGACCGTTCGTACTTAGTGCTTTTGGTTGATAGGAAAAATTAGGGTTAGCGCCCTCACAGAGAGAGAAAACTTCCACTCAGGGAAAAAAATTACTAAAATTTCAATCAAATAGTTTTCTTCCTTTTATTTGAACAATATAAAAAAAATAAATCTGATAGAATGTGCAAAAATCCTCGGATTTTGTAGATAAACAAATCACTTTTACATAGTTGTATCTAAACAAGTTAAAAATCAATTTAATTTTTTTTTTATGATAGTAGCTTAAAAATCTCTAAAAAATAATCTCTAAATTATTTATAATAAAATCACTTTTTTTTAATCCGTAACAAACAGACCCTTAAGGTATATGGAGGAGTAGGACACACCATCATCATATCTAGAAATTTTGAGACCTTACGCAAAATTATTAAAGATACTTAATATAATATAAATTATTAATTGATATAGTATTCTTGTAGCCTTTAGATTTTTTTTTGGTCTAGTACATGTAGAAAGAGGAGGAGGAAAATGAAGCATTGTAGGTGTAGTATTTAGATCTTTGAAATCATATTTTCTTATTTGAGAACTCATTTCAAAATAATGTAATGCATTGGCATACCAAAATTAGTAAATCAAATTCTTTTTTATAGTACCATTGGGCCTAAAGTAAACCACTATAAATGATTTACTAAGAGCTTGTTTGATTACACTTTTTAAAAATAGAAAACTGTTTTTAAAAAGTGTATCAAACAAGCCCTAAGTCTCTATATATTATTTTATCCGTTAAATTTACTAATAGCCAATGTGTCGGCCTATTAAATATGATTTACTAAGTCTCTATATATTTTTCTATCCATTAAATTTACTAATAACCAATATGTGGGATAAGGTGAGGTCTAAAGCAATTGCCTAAGTTGCCTTGCCATTGCCACGACCGTCGGACACATTTGAATTACGATCGAATTATGGACGTGCAATAGTTTGTTTAAGTTTATATATATATATATATATAAATTATTGTGTGTCAATTAATTGGTAAACATCAAATTTAATTACAAACAAAGATTTATGCAATAAAAAATGAAAAAAAAAATGAAATGCTCATCGTTGAGATTGGCAACTATATACTAACAATTTAAACATGTTTGGCACATATGCCTAATTATATTTTACTATATCATAATACCACTTTTCAAAAGTTATTTATAGTGTGTTTCTTTTCACATAAAAAATTATTAGAATTGATTTTGTCTCTCTCAAACGTGACTTTAATAGAAATATAAATGTTTGGTTATTGTCACACAAAATTAATTGTCTCCTAACTTTATTTTGATTAGAAGTGATAAAAAATAATTTTTGAGTTAGTTTTGAAAAATTTATGCTAAATTTCACATCAAACTAACTTTTATAGTAAAAACATTTAAACATAAATCACATTACTTCAAATTCAATCTTAACCAAATAAAGTTTAGGTTTAATTATATTTTTGGCCTCTCTGGTATCACGATTGTGCATTGTTCGTCTCTCATGTTCCAGTTGTGCGAATTGGGAACCCTATGTATCTTGGTTGTTACAGTTAGGCCCTCTATCCATTTAAACGCTAGAAGCTATGTGGCCAACGTGGGTTTGAGTTGGCGCCGACTTAAGCCAATTTGGCAGGCCGATGTGGACAAAGAAGGTCCATCATGCATGATATATTTCCTCTATCAGCTGACTAAAGAGTCTCATCATCAAGTCACTAAGATACTTTTTTTTGCCACTTTAGCTTGCCATGTTGGCTTAAGTCAACACCAACTAAGACTTGTTGACTACACAGGCTCCTGGCGTTAAAAATTAGACGGTTAATGAATGGAGGACATGATTGTAACAAATTGGGATACATGGGAGACTCAGTTCGCACAATTGAAATATGAAAGACTAAAATTATACAATCGTGATATGAAAGGGACAAAAAATGCAATTAAAACTAAATTTTACAAAATTAAATCCATTGAAAATCATTTTTAACAAACACACACTTACACCGTCAATATATAATTATTAAACTGAAATTTTATACTACTATAATCAATTATGGCTTTACTCTATGACTACATCATTTATTTATCTTTAATGTTTTCCTTAATCATATTTGATATTTGATTTGATTTGTATTTTTTAAAACATTCTTTCATGTCTTTCTCGCATTGGAGGCTCCCTCCCTTCGTCGAGCCTTTCCTTTAATGGTTGGGGGAAGCATTCCCTTATCTGAACTTGGCGGGCATTCTTTCCAGCCTTATTCAAATGGGTTTGGTTGGTTTGAACATAGGATAGGCTCAAACATGATTTGAGGCTACTTCCGCACCTTCTTTTTTTTTCTCCAATAGCATCCCCACCCATTTTCCTAAAATACCCCTACTCTCCCCCTCATTTTCTTTCTCCCCATCCCCACCCGCGACCCTCCCTATAAACCCCCACCTCTGCAACCCCCTCCCCCTCGAAACCCCCTCCCAGTGAAATAGAGTATACTCCCTCCGGTCTCAATTATAAGCAACAAAAACTTCATATTCTTTGGTCTCAAATATAATCAAATTTAACCAATTTTACACTAACATTTATAAAATACCCTTATTAAAACTATTTTTTGATCTTGAAAGGCGTAAAAAGTAGAAAGAAGCAGAAAAAAAAGCAGAAAAAAGCACGCTGCTCTCTCACAAAAAAGCAGAAAGAAGCAGACAAAAGCAGAAAGAAGCAGTGTGCCTTAAATAGTGTGTTTTTTTTTGTTGGTTAAATTCAAGACCTGAAGGAGTACTTTTTTTTGTGATGGTATAAGCAACTACACATCCATTATGACTAAAAGCTAATTCGTCATAGGTCTCACGTCAACCACCTCCATGTGAAACCCCCTTCCCGCTAATGCATTTTTCATCCATCATGACTAAGTTTCGTCATTGATCTCACGCAATCTTTTTCTTCATTTTCAGCAATTTTAGGATATTGTTTTCAGAAGCAATTTTTTTTTTCCATCTAAAAAGTTTACGAAATACAAAATTGCTTCCGAAAACAAAATTATGGAATGGTTGAAAATACAAAATAAAAAGATGACAATCTTTATATCTTTAAAGCGAATAGAGTCTCCAGCATTCATTGGCGCCAACCCTCCCGCCTTGAATCCCTCTCTTCCATTCGTTCTTCCCTCTCTTTGTTTCAGCTTCCTTTTTCTCCACTCAATCATCCTTCTTCCATACTGCCACATGTTACAAATGTTACGCTCACCCGGAAAAATCCTGCAATCGAGCAAACATGCAATGGTCCATCATTGATTGCCTCGAGAATAGGGAAAAGCGAAACTAAAGAAAGAGAAAACGGGTGAGGGAAAGAGAGAGAGAAACCGAGAGTGAGGAAGGACAGGAGAAGGGGGGAGCTTCACAGCCCAAAGACGCCATGAACGCCGCAAGTAGGGTGAGGGGTGGTGGCGCACCACCGCGCCATGGAAAGGAAGAACGAGGATGAAATAGAGAAGAGAAGCAGAAATAGAACGAGAGAGAAAGAGAAAGGGAACTTGAATTAAAGAAGAAGAAAGCCTTGCATGTGTTAATCTGGTGAAGGTGAAGGAAGTACCAGCCCTAGATTCAAGAAATTGAAGAATAGAGATGGAGATTGAAGCTTAGGAACCAGCTTCCATGGAGGATCAGGTTCAGAAATTTGGGGTTTTCACCCCCAAAGCTTTTAAATAAACTATGTGAATAATTGATGAAGAAGTTAAGAATTTCCTCATAGCTTTCACCTGGTTTTATTGTCGGTTTTGCTTCAGCTTTTCTCTTCTCATTTGGATTGTTGAAATTGTTCTACTGTATGATGTTACAAGAGTCATAAGATCCATATTGTTGCTGATATGATTTGTGATAAATCAGTTAAATTTTGTTTATATGGCATTTGAGTATATGTTGCTGACATGAAAGTTATGATTATGAGCTGTTCTTTGTTATATTGATAACTTTATGCTATTTTCTTATCTTTTTGTCAGGCTGAATGATGTCGTGTTATTTTCTATCAGGCTGAAAGTTATTGATAACTTGGTCTGGTGCAGAAATGAAGTTCTTGGAGCAATGGGTTGTGCTTAAGAGAAGAAATTCATCTTTTGGTATACTTTGAGCCTTCTTAATTTGATGGACACCAATTATATGAATAGATACACCACTCAGTTCATTGTTTGCATTATTTTTTTATGGTATTTTGCACACTTTGTAACATTAGATAAAAATTTGATGAACGCTACTTGATAATTAACAAAGTTGATTAAAGAATTGATTGTTACATATTAGTAATTGTTTTATATTTATTTTAGGTATTAAATGTTGTCAAACACCTTCATTTGGGTGATACCATTGCATGTGCTTCTGGGGAGAGAGTCCAATATGATGTGCTGCAATTTTGTTGCTCTCAGATTCTTTATTTATATATTTGGTATTATTGTGGTATTTATTTATTTTATTCATCTTAAATGCTCCATTATTCGAGTACTCATGAAGTCTACTTTGAGGTGTCAGTAATAGGTGAGGTGCCTCTGTTAATATTTGTCTTCTGTGGCAATTGAATTGGATAAAGGATCTCAAATTTGTTTTAACTTCATTTTCATCTCCTTTGATTTTGTTCCTATTGATTTTAGAGAAGTCTATTACCTATCCATGTTAGTTTTTTAGAGGCAGGTTTATTAAATTATCATACCTTGAACAAAATAATATAATTTCCCTATTGCTTTACGGTATGTTCATCTCACTTTGACATGCTCCTTGGTTTTTCTTTTGTTCGCCTTCCTACAACGATTTTCTATGACTCCTTTGCCCTTTTCATGTTGTTGCTGTTGTTGTTTTTGTCGTTTTCCTATATGCTTTTGTTGATGGTTGCTCGTGTTGTTCTTTTCCAGCATGCTTCTGTTGACAGTTGCTTCTTTTGTCCTCATGCAGAAAAAACAGCGGTTTCCATTGCTTTATTACTTTGATTATTATGGGAGGATACCTAACCGTTTCACATTTGTTGATCCTGTTGGCAATCAGTTTGAGGTGGCTGTTCTTGAAAGAAACACGAGAATCTATTTGACTCATGGTTCTGAAATCATTGGCCATTTCTATGCATTGTACGATGGTGCTTTGCTAACACTATTTTGTTTTAATGCATCCACCTTTTTCATGCGAGTGGAGGATAGAAATGGAAATGAGATACTTTATCCAACTCCTCCTGCAAGGTTCACTTTAGGTGACAAAAATCTTCCCATTCATATCTCTGATGATGAGGCACCTGCTGATCTGCCACCTTATGAGCACAATCAAACAAATTTCTATCATTCTCTTTTTAAGACATTGTCACTGTCTGATGTTTCTTCTGGTTTTTTGGTATTCATTGTTTTATGATATGTTATTTACTTTTTGTCGATTATATTCCTGCTTTTCTACTTGCTATACTAACATCTTGCATTCTCAACCCAAATGTAGACTATGCCTCTTTCTTTCTGCCAACTTGCATTTGTCCCTACAAATCCTGCTGTCAAGTTGGTTGATGAGAACGGAAAGACCTGGGACTGCAAGGTTGAGTGGACCACCGACCCTTCTTTCGTTTGCAAGTGGTTGGTGATTGGGTTAGGTTACTCGCAAAAAGGGGCTTGAAAGAAGGGATCGCTATCAAACTTGGTGTTTCTAAGGATATTTGTGGATTCGTTTACTTTATGTTGGTGTAGTAGTTATCGTGTGGTTGTTATAAGTCGTGGTGCTGCACAATCGATGACTGCTCATTGGAGGATCCCATGGTTGAAAGGCTAAAAGTTTCATTCTTTCTACCAACCAGAAACTCTTTTGAATTATGTATCAGACATTAGAAGTGGCTTGAATTGTATCATTTTATTGGGATTCAATTAATATTTGTATTTCCACGTCTTCATTAATGTCTTCCTTACCAACATGATTATAGTATTTATTAACTTTGAAAATTTGTAGCGCAAAGTTTCAAGATTGGTTATAAAATCTTTAACAATAAATATAAGTCAATTTCAATTATATACCATTGGCAAGTCTAAATAAAGTAAAATGAGAAATGACCTACTCAAATGTAATAGAGTCTCACTCTCCCATTGCATAGCATGCCTGCTTAAAAGTTGATACTCATAAGGCATAAGGTTCACTTTAGGTGCCAGTATTATTGGGAATCCAAAAAATGCTTTAAAAGTTTCTCAATTTGTGCCCATCAAAACAAGAAGATCATTTTGTAAGTTGTCGACAGTTAGTCCTCCATCCTTTAACACTAGAGTTGGAGTTCGACAAAAGATTCGACACATGTGTGAAAATGTTGGTCCTCAAAGACATTAGGAACAATATTAACTGGCGTTGACTTGCCTCTGTTCAATGAGGAATACAAGGTGACGTCGAATATAAAAAAAAGATGATTCGACAATTGGGAAGAAAACTTCGACTTGGAACCAAACGAGCTAGCTCATGAACCAAACGAGTCGAGCTATGCTTAGCTCAAGTTCAGTTCATTTATTTAACGAAGAAAACGAGCTAGCTCATGAACCAAACGAGTCGAGCTATGCTTAGCTCAAGTTCAGTTCATTTATTTAACGAAGAAAACTTCGACTTGGAACCAAACGAGCTAGCTCATGAACCAAACGAGCTAGCTCATGAACCAAACGAGTCGAGCTATGCTTAGCTCAAGTTCAGTTCATTTATTTAACGAGCTTAATTTTCAGCTCAAGTTCAGCAATATTAACTGGCGTTGACTTGCCTCTGTTCAATGAGGAATACAAGGTGACGTCGAATATAAAAAAAAGATGATTCGACAATTGGGAAGAAAACTTCGACTTGGAACCAAACGAGCTAGCTCATGAACCAAACGAGTCGAGCTATGCTTAGCTCAAGTTCAGTTCATTTATTTAACGAAGAAAACTTCGACTTGGAACCAAACGAGCTAGCTCATGAACCAAACGAGTCGAGCTATGCTTAGCTCAAGTTCAGTTCATTTATTTAACGAGTTTAATTTTCAGCTCAAGTTCAGCAAAAGATTCTACAAAACGAGAAGATCATTTTGTAAGTTGTCGACAGTTAGTCCTCCATCCTTTAACACTAGAGTTGGAGTTCGACAAAAGATTCGACAAATGTGTGAAAATGTTGGTCCTCAAAGACATTAGGAACAATATTAATTGGCGTTGACTTGCCTCTGTTCAATGAGGAATACAAGGTGACGTCGAATATAAAAAAGATGATTCGACAATTGGGAAGAAAACTTCGACTTGGAACCAAACGAGCTAGCTCATGAACCAAACGAGTCGAGCTATGCTTAGCTCAAGTTCAGTTCATTTATTTAACGAGCTTAATTTTCAGCTCAAGTTCAGCAAAAGATTCTACAAAACGAGAAGATCATTTTGTAAGTTGTCGACAGTTAGTCCTCCATCCTTTAACACTAGCTCAAGTTCAGTTCATTTATTTAACGAAGAAAACTTCTACTTGGAACCAAACGAGCTAGCTCATGAACCAAACGAGTCGAGCTATGCTTAGCTCAAGCAAGTTCAGCAAAAGATATAAAAAAAAGATGATTCGACAATTGGGAAGAAAACTTCGACTTGGAACCAAACGAGCTAGCTCATGAACCAAACGAGTCGAGCTATGCTTAGCTCAAGTTCAGTTCATTTATTTAACGAGCTTAATTTTCAGCTCAAGTTCAGCAAAAGATTCTACAAAACGAGAAGATCATTTTGTAAGTTGTCGACAGTTAGTCCTCCATCCTTTAACACTAGCTCAAGTTCAGTTCATTTATTTAACGAAGAAAACTTCGACTTGGAACCAAACGAGCTAGCTCATGAACCAAACGAGTCGAGCTATGCTTAGCTCAAGTTCAGTTCATTTATTTAACGAGCTTAATTTTCAGCTCAAGTTCAGCAATATTAACTGGCGTTGACTTGCCTCTGTTCAATGAGGAATACAAGGTGACGTCGAATATAAAAAAAAGATGATTCGACAATTGGGAAGAAAACTTCGACTTGGAACCAAACGAGCTAGCTCATGAACCAAACGAGTCGAGCTATGCTTAGCTCAAGTTCAGTTCATTTATTTAACGAAGAAAACTTCGACTTGGAACCAAACGAGCTAGCTCATGAACCAAACGAGTCGAGCTATGCTTAGCTCAAGTTCAGTTCATTTATTTAACGAGTTTAATTTTCAGCTCAAGTTCAGCAAAAGATTCTACAAAACGAGAAGATCATTTTGTAAGTTGTCGACAGTTAGTCCTCCATCCTTTAACACTAGAGTTGGAGTTCGACAAAAGATTCGACAAATGTGTGAAAATGTTGGTCCTCAAAGACATTAGGAACAATATTAACTGGCGTTGACTTGCCTGCTCAATGAGGAATACAAGGTGACGTCGAATATAAAAAGATGATTCGACAATTGGGAAGAAAACTTCGACTTGGAACCAAACGAGCTAGCTCATGAACCAAACGAGTCGAGCTATGCTTAGCTCAAGTTCAGTTCATTTATTTAACGAGCTTAATTTTCAGCTCAAGTTCAAGAAAAGATTCTACAAAACGAGAAGATCATTTTGTAAGTTGTCGTGATTAGTCCTCCATCCTTTAACACTAGCTCAAGTTCGATTCATTTATTTAACGAAGAAAACTTACTTGGAACCAAACGAGCTAGCTCATGAACCAAACGAGTCGAGCTATGCTTAGCTCAAGCAAGTTCAACAAAAGATATAAAAAAGATGATTCGACAATTGGGAAGAAAACTTGACTTAGAACCAAACGAGCTAGCTCATGAACTAAACGAGTCGAGCTATGCTTAGCTCAAGTTCAGTTCATTTATTTAACGAGCTTAATTTTCAGCTCAAGTTCAGCAAAAGATTCTACAAAACGAGAAGATCATTTTGTAAGTTGTCGACAGTTAGTCCTCCATCCTTTAACACTAGCTCAAGTTCAGTTCATTTATTTAACGAAGAAAACTTCGACTTGGAACCAAACGAGCTAGCTCATGAACCAAACGAGTCGAGCTATGCTTAGCTCAAGTTCAGTTCATTTATTTAACGAGCTTAATTTTCAGCTCAAGTTCAGCAATATTAACTGGCATTGACTTGCCTCTGTTCAATGAGGAATACAAGGTGACGTCGAATATAAAAAAAAGATGATTCGACAATTGGGAAGAAAACTTCGACTTGGAACCAAACGAGCTAGCTCATGAACCAAGCGAGTCGAGCTATGCTAGCTCAAGTTCGATTCATTTATTTAACGAAGAAAACTTCGACTTGGAACCAAACGAGCTAGCTCATGAACCAAACGAGTCGAGCTATGCTTAGCTCAAGTTCAGTTCATTTATTTAACGAGTTTAATTTTCAGCTCAAGTTCAGCAAAAGATTCTACAAAACGAGAAGATCATTTTGTAAGTTGTCGACAGTTAGTCCTCCATCCTTTAACACTAGAGTTGGAGTTCGACAAAAGATTCGACAAATGTGTGAAAATGTTGGTCCTCAAAGACATTAGGAACAATATTAACTGGCGTTGACTTACCTCTGTTCAATGAGGAATACAAGGTGACGTCGAACATAAAAAAAAGATGATTCGACAATTGGGAAGAAAACTTCGACTTGGAACCAAACGAGCTAGCTCATGAACCAAACGAGTCGAGCTAGCTCATGAACCAAACGAGTCGAGCTATGCTTAGCTCAAGTTCAGTTCATTTATTTAACGAAGAAAACTTCGACTTGGAACCAAACGAGTTAGCTCATGAACCAAACAAGTCGAGCTATGCTTAGCTCAAGTTCAGTTCATTTAATTGGGAAGAAAACTTCGACTTGGAACCAAACGAGCTAGCTCATGAACCAAACGAGTCGAGCTATTCTTAGCTCAAGTTCAGTTCATTTATTTAACGAAGAAAACTTCGACTTGGAACCAAACGAGCTAGCTCATGAACCAAACGAGTCTAGCCATGCTTAGCTCAAGTTCAGTTCATTTATTTAACGAGCTTAATTTTCAGCTCAAGTTCAGCAAAAGATTCTACAAAACGAGAAGATCATTTTGTAAGTTGTCGACAGTTAGTCCTCCATCCTTTAACACTAGCTCAAGTTCAGTTCATTTATTTAACGAAGAAAACTTCGACTTGGAACCAAACGAGCTAGCTCATGAACCAAACGAGTCGAGCTATGCTTAGCTCAAGCAAGTTCAGCAAAAGATATAAAAAAAAGATGATTCGACAATTGGGAAGAAAACTTCGACTTGGAACCAAACGAGCTAGCTCATGAACCAAACGAGTCGAGCTATGCTTAGCTCAAGTTCAGTTCATTTATTTAACGAGCTTAATTTTCAGGTCAATTTCAGCAAAAGATTCTACAAAACGAGAAAATCATTTTGTAAGTTGTCGACAGTTAGTCCTCCATCCTTTAACACTAGCTCAAGTTCAGTTCATTTATTTAACGAAGAAAACTTCGACTTGGAACCAAACGAGCTAGCTCATGAACCAAACGAGTCGAGCTATGCTTAGCTCAAGCAAGTTCAGCAAAAGATATAAAAAAAAGATAATTCGACAATTGGGAAGAAAACTTCGACTTGGAACCAAACGAGCTAGCTCATGAACCAAACGAGTCGAGCTATGCTTAGCTCAAGTTCAGTTCATTTATTTAACGAGCTTAATTTTCAGCTCAAGTTCAGCAAAAGATTCTACAAAACGAGAAGATCATTTTGTAAGTTGTCGACAGTTAGTCCTCCATCCTTTAACACTAGAGTTGGAGTTCGACAAAAGATTCGACAAATGTGTGAAAATGTTGGTCCTCAAAGACATTAGGAACAATATTAACTGGCGTTGACTTGCCTCTGTTCAATGAGGAATACAAGGTGACGTCGAATATAAAAAAGATGATTCGACAATTGGGAAGAAAACTTCGACTTGGAACCAAACGAGCTAGCTCATGAACCAAACGAGTCGAGCTATGCTTAGCTCAAGTTCAGTTCATTTATTTAACGAAGAAAACTTCGACTTGGAACCAAACGAGCTAGCTCATGAACCAAACGAGTCGAGCTATGCTTAGCTCAAGCAAGTTCAGCAAGATATAAAAAAAAGATATTACTCACTGATATTGAAGGTCAAGATACAAACATCACTTCGAACGTTGTCTACAAAGAAGTATTTCCCAATTTATAACACAGGTATATTTCATAGAACAATTCATATTTTCATCAAGGATCAATATTTTCTTTACATGTTAAATTTATAATCTGAATCATAGAAATACAAGTTCTTACTTTCTTTACAGATTTTCAACGTGCTACACTTGCGAAATCAAGAAGTGGTTTGAAGAAACAATATGCTTGAAAGAATGGTTGATGAAGGAGTATTTTACAATTACAAAGAAATATGCTTGAACTACCTATATGATATTTTTGAGATACTTTCTTGCCTTATAGCTTATATTTCTAATAGTATTCCAATATAAATTACATTTTTTACAGTTTTACATATAAAATTCTTTTTAAATGGTATTCTCGGATAACCCGCGCATCGCGCGGGTGCACCGTCTAGTGGGATGAAAGACAACATGTGATGGGATGGGGGTTGGGCTGAGGGGTTTCGCCCAGGGAGTGGGGGATGGGGAGCTAGAGAAAGGGAGGGATATGGATAGGGGTATTTTAGGAAAAGGGGGTGAGGTATTGTCGGAGAAAAAGGGGGTGCTGAAAGCATCCCCGTGTCGGTTTAGTACAAGGCCCAATTGTCACTCGGATGAAAGACAGAACTTATAGTCAGTTCTTTCCCGCCAAAAGCACCGCGAAGGCGAGGAGTTAGGTCGGAAACGCAATGCACAGAACTCCAGAAGAGACGGAGCAGAGGATCCGATATGGATGCGGATCTTTTTCCATGGATTCATTGAAGTCACTGGACATTTACTTTCCTCAGCAACTCTTCACTATCGAAGATACCTGGCTTAATCTCACGGCTGCTCTTCTCTCCTTTTTTTCTTCTCCGCAGGGCCAAAACATCGCTTCTCAGGTATTGCAACTACTCTTCCCTCTTCAAATCATTCATTTATTTTTCTCCACATTGTTATACAAACTTGTTGAACGTTGAATTGATTTCCCTTATTAGCTAGGAATTTCAAATTTCAAGTAATATAGGCCCTGATTAGGTTTCCGATTTGTCTTTGTGGCATTTTAGTATTCGTTTACTGCACCATTTATTGTCATATTAAGCTATTTTGTGTCTAAAGATTGCATTTCTTAAGAATACTAATAAGCAAGATGTCTGGAAATTAAAACAAGCATTAGAAGAAGCATCGATATCAATTGTTTCTCTGTATCTTATGAAAACTAGATTACTGAGTACAGTAAGAATGAGGGAATACTGGTTTTTTCAAATAGTGCTTTTTTTTTTCGTTTTTCAATCAGGTTTTTTTTTTTTGGTAGCTTTAGCTTGTGAAAACGTGGGAAGGACAATAACTAAAAGAATTTGTATTCTTTTGTTATTATTTAGTGGCTCCCAAGTGTAGACGTCACATTATTCAGTTGGATACAGTCATATTATACATTTCAACGTTATTTAGTGCCTTCCCTCTTCCCTGGAATTTAAAGCTTTCTAAGTACCCTTTGTCGGATACAGTTATATTATATATTTCAAAGTGTAGACGTAATTTATTTTGAATTATGCTGACAGGTGAAGAATGATTATGGAAACTATGTCTTGTCACTTGACTTTCAGCAGTTCAAAAAAATGTGTGATGTCGAGGAATTTTATGAAATGTTAATCGAGAAACCTAAAATTGCTCTCTTATGCATGAGTGCTGCCGTTCACAAGGTATGCTTGAAGTCACCTCTGCTATTTCACAAACAAGTGCTTGCTTATTATCCTATGCTTGACTATGGTATTATATGATTTAAATAATAAATGGAAAACAGGTTTTGCGTTTAGAGCTTGGTGCAAAAGTAGACATCCGTCTACATAACTTTCCTGAAACTATGATTGCGCTGAAGAACTTAAAAGCAGCTTACATTGGTATATCATAAAATCATTGTAGTGTTTTTTTTAATGCTTGCCTGCTAAAGTTGAAGCTTTCCCATTGTATAGAAAAAAAAGAAGAGGCATTTTAACACCCTTTGGTGATTTGACAGACAAGCTGGTCTCAGTGCGTGGTACTGCTGTGAAAGTCAGCACTGTCAGGCCTCTTGTGGTAGAAATGAGTTTTGAATGCAGTAAGTGCAAACAAGAAATTACGCGTATATTTCCTGATGGAAAATTTTCACCGCCATCCACTTGCAATTTGAATGGCTGCAAGAGCAAAATCTTCAATCCATTGCGTTCTACTGCTCAAACTATTGATTTTCAAAAAATAAGGTGAGCCTGGTGCTTGACTCACTATCACTATTCTTTCACATGCTTTTGGTTACCCCCTCCCCCTACGCATTTGTTTTGAAACCCATTTTTAATGCATGTGTGGACTAGGGTTCAAGAATTATTAAAACATGAAGATCACGAGGAAGGACGAGTGCCTCGAACAGTGGAATGCGAACTTACCCAAGATCTTGTTGATGCATGCATCCCTGGAGATGTGGTGACTGTTACTGGAATTATAAGGGGAATTAACAATTACATGGATATTGGAGGAGGTATGATTGTAACTGCATGTTTTTTGTTATCCACAATATATGGTGGCCTGTATTAAAACTTGGTTGGATGTTGAAGTCTGTGAGCAAAGATAACTAAAACAAGATTAAAATTGTACTTGATTATATACTGTTTTAATCTCCTTTATTTCTCTGTGTTCACTAGTATTTGGATCTGGCTACATGCAAAATCAATAATGTCACTGTATTGTTTGGCCAATAAATGACCAATAACTTTGGCGATAATAATAGGTTACTTTTACCAAAGATGAAAATATGAAACATAGATGATGGAATTGGCAGTGTCTTAGCATCATCTAATATTCGTCCGTATAACATGAGTTTCTTCTTCGTTGAAAGTTTGATTGGACCAGCTTCTGATTAATTTTTAAAGGCCACTGCATAACTGCTTTCCTATTTTATTTTATTTTATTTTATAGGCAAATGTTAGTTGTTAGTAAGTTATGTTGGTAGCGAGGGTTTGAACGCCGGACCTCCTTCTCCAACTCCTTCAAATGTCCCAGCTCAATCACTTGAACTACGCCTTGGTGACAAATGCTTTCCTGTTGTCAAAACCCGATGCACGAGAAGTATGCTAAAATGATATAACTTTAAAGCTTACAAAATTTAGATTCTAAAGAAAATTAGAGCTATTAGCAAATCTTTATGTAAAGATACATGACACCAACTATTTCACAATGTAGTACACTGGTAGATGCAGTGGGAGCAGACCTTAGTTTACAGTTTACACCAGTTATTTAGACCTATCGATAAAAAACAGACAGTATATCTTGGCACAAGGATTTGTGTAATAATTAACTACAAAGTAATCATGTGCTTGTTCTTTATTGGGAAATTGGATCAGTTTATACAAAAATTCTTGCAAGGTCAGGCTAAAAGTTATCCCCGCTTCAAATATCTCAATTACTTTACATACGATGCAAATTTATTGTGAGCCATTTATCTTATCTGATGCAGCTTGTGGGTATTTATGCAGGGAAGTCAAAGAACAGAAACCAAGGATTTTACTATTTGTATCTTGAGGCTGTATCCATAATAAATTCGAAGTCACAGTCCATACCTGAGGATTCGCGAGACTCTAATGCCAAAGCTAGACCGACTGAGCTGTTTGATTTGTTTTCATTTTCGTCAAAGGATTTAGAATTTGTTGTGAAGTTTGCCGAGGAGCATGGTTCAGATTTATTTCGGCAAATCCTTCACTCTATATGCCCGTCCATCTATGGACATGAGCTTGTTAAAGGTAAATGTGTAGCACATTATGAAATGTGCCTCCTTGCTCGGTTGCTTGTTTGGTGAGAGTGTGAGCCTTAGCATAATGCCGCAACGTAACATGGCTGCCTTGTGACTTGGTGCTGGTGTTTATTGGTTCTAATCCTGGAAACAGCCTCTCCGATCTCTGCTCAATATAAGATTGCTTATATCTGGTTTTCCCCAGACCCCACAATGGCAAAAGTTTCATGCACTGGGCCACCCTTTTAGTTGCTTGTTTGGTGACATGTTTCTTATGCTTTCTGTATTTGTTAGTGTAGCCTTGTTAATGTTTCCCATTGAAAAGTTCATAATCTTGCTAGCCCAACACATTTTTTGTTCACTTTCATGACTTATTAATCTCATGGTTGGCATGTGCATTGTTAGTAATTGTTTGGGAAGAATGTGACTCGAGCTATTTCTGAATACTTCAATGGCATTATCTGGGGAGTATGTTATGAAATTGCAATCGAGGGGTGAATCTAATATTCGTTTGCTGTTTTTTGGACAGCTGGGATAACTCTGGCATTATTTGGTGGTGTACGAAAGCATTCTATGGATCAGAATAAGGTTCCCGTGAGGGGAGATATTCATGTCATAATTGTAGGTATGCTTGATTTCTTTTCCTTATCTTTTGAATGGAATAGAACCTCCAGAAGTTTTTTTCTTGCGGAAAAGTATATTTTTTTATGTCAAAAATGTTTTCTTCAATTAGAAGTTAACAAAATTGAGACAGGACAAAAGGTTACGAACTGGTTGTATTGCAATTTCAATTTTCTAGGTGATCCTGGTCTAGGTAAGAGCCAGTTGTTACAAGCAGCAGCAGCAGTTTCGCCACGTGGTATATATGTCTGTGGTAACGCCACAACCAAAGCTGGTCTCACAGTAGCTGTAGTGAAGGATCCTATAACAAGTGACTATGCTTTTGAGGCGGGTACATGTTTTTAAATTCTTTTTATGTTGCACTCAATCAAATTGTAAACTTTTGGTTCAATGTGCACTATGATATTTCCAGAATTAAGGGGTTACTTGTGATTGGTCACGATTGATAGGACTTTTTGCAGAAGTTAACTTTATAAATTGTGTTTTTCTGAGTTACCTTTTATTGTTTGATTCTTCAAATTGTTCTTCTCTGTTCCATATGTTGAAATTTCTGCTTCTGTATGATAAATGTGGAATTTAAAGCGTATATTCAACAAGTCAGGAACCTAAATTATTTATAGTCCTTGGCTGGCCAAGTTGTATGGGTTGCTCCTTTGATTGTAGGCTCAATGATGAACTGTTTTTCTCGTGCTTGTCCCTATTTCATTAAGCTCTGCAGAATTTTGTTAATTTCTCTTAGCAAGTGTCTATGACTTAATCACTTTTCAGTAAAGTGGAAAAAAGAGGGGATAAAGTTATTTATTATATGCTATCCGGATAAGGATATGATTGGGTCTATCAGATTTTTCTGTGATCTTCCGCAAAAATTAGTTCTATTTTCTGTGAATAATTGTTGGAATTCCTGATAGGTGCTATGGTGTTGGCTGACAGTGGATTGTGCTGTATTGATGAGTTTGATAAAATGTCAGCAGAGCATCAGGTTTGTTGTTCTCTAGTGACTGGTGATCAATTTCTGGTTAGTGGTTACCTTAATATATCTTAACTGAAACCTTATTGTGAATTTGTGATAATACAGGCTTTACTGGAGGCTATGGAACAACAGTGTGTATCTATTGCAAAGGCAGGATTAGTAGCAAGTTTATCATCCCGGACTTCTGTCTTAGCGGCTGCAAACCCCGTTGGTGGTCATTATAAGTAACATTTTCAATTTTCATTATTCCCTCGATTTTCCTTGGTGTCCTATTCTTATTTCTATATTCTATCTCAGACTTATCATGATATGAAAATTGTAATAAATCATATAAAGTTCACTAATATCCTTTATTTTCACATTTTCTTCTTCAATGAGGTAGATGTATATGAGGTTCTTAATTGACAGAAATTTGTATTATAGTATTGTCTTTACTATCTAATAATGCTAGTCATGTAACCAAGCAAATAATTTCTTCTGACAAATTCTTTAAATGAAAATTGCAGCCGGGCAAAAACTGTAAATGAAAATTTGAAAATGAGTGCTGCTCTCTTGTCCCGTTTTGATTTAATTTTCATATTGCTGGACAAGCCTGATGAACTTCTGGACAAGCGAGTCTCGGAGCACATTATGTCAGTAAGTTATACTGTCTTACTTTGAGTCGGTGCTCGCTTTTGTGCATAAACTACATGCCATTCATATTTCATTCGTGGTTGATGGGAATGGCATCTTTGTTTCTCATCATGTTGCATTTTGATAAAATAAAAACTATTATAGTGATATAGTGATGATTAAGTATATCACTGGGTTTTCATTAATTCTTTGAACTTTTCAGTTGTTTAATAAGGCTGTCTCCAAACCGTAGTTTCTTTAACACAACAAATGTCCCTGTTTGTGTCAAGGATACGAATTATTAACTGATGGCAATTTTCATTTCTGCATAATTATTCTAGGTTACTGCCTCTTACTCCCGCTTTATGTCTTGGATTTCTTGATCTAGAAGCTACTCTTTTCAAATAAAGCACTTAAATTGGTAAATAGGTTTGAACTTCCGATGTATTAGAGACATGACATGACCCACACAAGGACCAACAGAGAAATGAGGGGAGAGTGATGAGAATATTTAAAAGGAAAGAAATGTGCCAAATGGCGTAGATGAGATCAAATCGGGTTTTCTGCATGTTTGATTTGGTTGTTCTTTCTTGCTGTAGGACAATATCTCTTCTCACAGTAAACAATGGCTGGATGTTTTCACATTTATACCAAATATAGTTCTCAAATCAATGTTATTGGTTTATTATTTTTCATTTGATCCTATGTTTCTATATGGTTCTGGTAGTACTAAATATTGATCTTTCAAATGTATCTTGCAGCTTCATGCTGGGTGTGGGCAACATTCACCGGCATCTAAAAAGCAACGTGGAGGTTATCTCTCCTCTCCGTCTTGCATTATATTTTAGATTGGCTAGAGCATCCTACCTTTTGGTAAACCAGATCCATTAATGTAAAATATTCTTAACCAGATCCACCTTCTTATTCAAGAGCTTCTGTATCACAGAATGCTGAAGGGGTAGATTTGGGTGTTAGATCTGGTTCTTTAATTTCAAGGTTGAAACTTGACCCACGAAGAGACAGGGATTTTGTTCCATTACCCGGTCAGCTTCTTCGCAAATACATTGCTTATGCAAGGAGTTTTGTCTTTCCTAGGTGATTTGATGTCATATCTACCCTCTGATTCTGGTCTAAGTATTCCCTTGGGAAGTTTCTAAGAATTTATTTGTTGCATCTTTTCTCGTGATTTCTCTTGATAAGGATGTCCAAGCCAGCAGCAGAAATCATACAGAAGTTTTACCTAAAACTGAGAGATCATAACATTTCGGCTGATGGTACTCCTATAACAGCAAGGCAGCTGGAAAGTCTAGTAAGGCTAGCTGAAGCTCGTGCTCGGCTGGACTTGAGAGTAGAGATAACTGCCCAAGATGCAATGGTTAGTTTTACATTTTAGTATGACTTTTTACATTTTAGTATGACTTGACTAATGTTAAGAATAAAACTTCGGTGCAGTTTTTCGTGTGATGTTTTTACTGTTCTCCAATCACAATTCAACACATGGATTATATATACAATACTATTAATAAAACCATTTTAAATTTGAATTTAACTGGAAACTTTAATCCACATGGCATATTATAATTGGTGAACAACATAAACAACACCTAAGTTATGTCCTAATGTTAATAGCAACAAGTCTGAAGACTATTTTTTTAGCACAGCTTGGGTTGGGAGAGCTGTCACAATTAGTTCACATGAAGGCTAATTTGGAGCAGCCAAAAAGCCTCTATTCAAATATAGATGAAAAGCTCTTTTGAACATTAACAGTCTTTGCAAAGAGATGAAGGGGAAACAATTTTAGTATGTCAATAATATTTCCAGCCTCTACTTTAATGTTATGCTACACTAACTTTATAGACTTTGCAATACCAATTGAGGAGTATGTCAATAGCTGAATTGTTTACTGTCCATAAAGTTTCAACAACCAAGTTTTTTCTTGTCATGAATTCCTTGAGTCATTCTTGTAATGACATCGGATGTGCAGGATGTTGTCGAAATCATGAAGGAATCCCTGTATGATAAATATGTTGATGAGCATGGTGTGGTGGATTTTGGTCGAAGTGGGGGGATGAGTCAACAGAAAGAGGCAAAACGCTTTCTAAATGCCCTCAATAAGCAGTCGGAGCTGGAGCAGAAAGATTGCTTTTCAGTATCTGTATGTGCTTTGGCTTCTTTTTTCCATGCATTTGCTGTCTGTAGTTTCTGTCCTTGGTAAAAGACGTATCTGTTACTTTTCAGGAAATATACAGTCTGGCAGATAGGATTTCCTTGCAAGTTCCTGATATTGATACTTTCATCGATAATTTAAACAGCGTTGGTTATCTACTCAAAAAAGGACCAAAGACATACCAGGTGTGATGGCATTTTCACTCTCCAATCTATTGCGGTTTGTTTGGCTACAATCTCAAATTTCTGTAACTTCCACTGTCAACGGAGCTAGATATTTCATATAGTATATATATATATATATATTTTTCATGATTTCTATCTTATTAATATGCGTCTTTCTTTCTTACACCAAGAATCTTTGCCAAAATGCCTTCCTATACCATCGACCTCTATAAGTGGAAGAAAAATCTAGGAGAATTTTTTTGACTTGTGCAGGTGTTATCCTCTTCTTACGCACGGAGCCAATCATTTAGGACGAGGGGCTAAACTGAAGTTGAACGATGTACAGGTGAACCGAACCTTATACTTTGGACAGCACTAGCCCCGGTTTGCTGATGTTTAATCTACTAACGGCTTCGTCCTATGATTGTCATCGAATATGCAATGTCATGCACGGGGACTAGGAAAATAATCTCCTATTTTGCAATTGAAGGGCAGTTTTGTTGTAGGGTGCATTCTTTAAAGTAAAAGGTCAACATCCAAAAAACACGCTCCAATAACTATAGTATTGATATTGCGGTCCTTTTCACATGTAGTAAGTTATCACGTAAAGCTAAAGGGGGTTGCTATTGACACCCCATTTTTACTAATATTAGCCTATATAAGGTATTTTCATTTTTTTTAAATTTAACCCGTTTGGAAGTTTATTACCAGATGGAACTCAGATTTCTTACGGAGTGTTCTTTCGTTTCTGAAGTGGGGTATTTCAGAACACTTATATTTATTGATGCGAACCCAACCATTCAAAGTGTCAGTGCGACCTCAACCATTAGAAGTGTTTGTGCGATCTCAGTTGTTCAAATTGTTGTGATCTCAACAGTTTGTGTATTGACGCGTGAACAATAGAACTTAATTAATCGATGCGATCTCATTCGTTTATTTCGTCGATGCGATCTCATTCGTTAATTTTGTCGATGTGATCTCAATCGTTCGTTTATTGACGCAATGACACAATGGCTTTTTTTTTCCAACTTTATATAACGTCCAAATATATTCCCTCTGGTCTCCATTATAAGCAACAAAAACTTCATATTCTTTGGTCTCAAATATAATCAAATTTAACTAATTTTACACTAACATTCATAAAATACCTTTATTAAAACTATTTTTTGATCTTGAAAGGCGTAAAAAACAGAAAGAAGCAGAAAAAAAGGCAGAAAGAAGCACGCTGTTCTCTCACAAAAAAGCAGAAAGAAGCAGACAAAAGCAGAAAGCAGCAACAAGAAGCAGTGTGCCTTAAATAGTGTGTTTTTTTTGTTGGTTAAATTCAAGACCAGAGAGAGTATAGTTTTGGAAGTCAGTTAACACACCTAGATATAAACTTCTGGAGAACATCTGAATTTTTATATTCGGAGGCCACTAGTCAATTTGTCCAAATATTTACATCCAGTATTATAAGATGTCTGGCAATTAACATCTAGAAGGCAATTTACCCTGTGACCTGTGTCAAATGCGTTTGGAATTTATCTTCCAAACAAAGACATTTTGAGGAAAAAATATGATAAGACTTAATAGGGGGGTGTATTAGCAAAAATGGGGTGTCAATAGTCATTCCTGAAGCTAAAAACACACTCCAATAAATATAGTATTGATAGCGTGGGGGAACACGAGAATTAGTCCATTCTCCACCATAGACCACTTAGGTATTAAGTTATCCAAAATTATTTTGTGGTCTTTCACACATGATATTGCGGAAACACATTCAAAGAGTGTGTAGAGGAGGCTTGGCCTATGTCTCTAGTCTTCTTGATAAACTCGAAGTGGTTGGAAGTTATCTAGCATATGTGAGGAGCAACTCCCGTTCCAATCCTCATTGTCTACTAGAGACGCTAATCCTCCGGGAGGAAGCCGAGGTGACCCAGTCACAAATTGCAGAAATGCTCGTCGCTGTTCATGGTCAAACTCTTGAAGAATTTCTAGCAACTGATGTTCCACGAAATTGAGTGTTTTATTAATTATGAGATAAGATTCAGGTAAAGAAAAAAAACACCGGTTGATTCAAAACAAGTAAAATATAAGTATCCTTTAAAAATACTGGAATGCTTACGTTAACAATGGGAGGACTTCTAGCATCGTATCCATAATCAAATTCAATGTGCTCTGCAAGCTCATTGAACTGCCAACAAGACATTATTATCGTTCAGTTTTTATAAATATAAATGCAACATAAGAATTAAGAAGGATGATGCACATGCAATTTGATAAAAAAAAAAAAAATTATACGTACAGTCCAAGAATCTTGTTCTCCACAGAGTACAAGCTCAAGTTCTTCTTCACTAAAAATGCGAAGATGTTTGATGGGTAAAACCTGAAAAACAAGTGTAATATAATATATATATATATATATATATATATATATATATATATATATAAATAACGCACGCGCGCATACACAAAGAGAGAGTCTCAACTGAGATATATATGCAAGACATTGAAAGTCTCGTAAAAAGTAAATCTTAAAGAAAACTAGTGATGTTAGATGGCTTGCCATAAACATTGAAATAAGAAACGAGTTAGAATACACAAATTAAAAAATACTGACTGACCTAACATGTAAATACTGTTATACACCTTGTTCTGATATGATCACATGGTCAAAGTATATAGAGGGACCTTTCTGCCCCCTAATTTTTTTATTTTAACAAAAAATTGAGATTGTGCTTGCATTTTCAGTGAATCCTGATCCTAATTTATCATGTACTTAGGCAATTGAAAAGCATAACGAAAATAGAAGCGATAATAAAGTATTTCATGTGTCATCGATTCAAAGTTAGTTATGGCACATACCTGGGTAAAGCCCGATTTAAAAGCTTCCACTTGACCAGAGATTCCAGATCCCACAGTCATATCCTAACAAGTGAAACATAATCCTCCAGGTTGCTCATATTAACCTACAAAAAAGGACAAATGTATAATTTTTGCAATTTAAACACTAAATGGAAGTAGAATTGAAGTTATATCAAGCAATGCCTTACCATTTCGCGATTATGCCCAAAAGCAAGACAAATCTGAGGATACCCAGGAATGCTGAACTCAAGACAGAGATCCTCAATTCTGGTACCTCTAAAGGTTAAATCATTTTCCAACATGGAGTCCCCTCTACAATCAGATTCTAAATGTTTTTTCCGCTTAACAAGCTCACAAAACTCTAGCAGCACACTACCAAGCCCAGGATCAAATGACTGAATGTCATAGAGAGAGTTTCTAAAAAGACATGGTAATAAACAGATAGGGAGACGAAGTCAGATACAAGGATTAGCTAGCATTATACAAGTTATTGTAGGTTATTTGTTAGCAAGCTCATGTGAAGTTCATTAACCACTTACCTTTCCAAGAATAAGTTTATAGAAGGCCTTGGAGAAATGGCAATCTAAGCGCCAGCCATCTTCAATAGCTTTAGCAACAACTTGACCTAAAAGGACAAATTTCTTTTTTACTTTACTGAACAACATGTCAATACATGTATCCTGCATTGACAACCATGGACGAGGAAAGAGACCATACTGAGAATGGACTCTTGTCTCCTTGTCCTGCAAGTCTGTCTTGAGGGTAAAAGAACAAGTATCCTCTCTCCACATGCCTAAACCAGGCTTCTGAAATTCCTTACAAACCAAGGTATAAAATTCCAAAGTTAGTCCAATACCCATGCCAACTTCACCATAAAATTCCTCCACTTCAAAAGCTACTTTTTCACCGGCATGTTGGTTCATCATTTGTGCAGCAGAATACAGAATCAGGTTGCGAAAAACTACAAAATTCTTACTGGGCCATTCGCTATGGCTCAGTGTTTCTGAGTCGGTATGTTGGTTTGGTGGCTGGTCATATGCTTCCAATTTGAATAACTTGCATCTTGTCTCAAAACTAATGAGTAAAGAATATGAATCCATCAACTGATAAAACCACACAGGCACACCACGGACTTGAATCTTTTGTTCCAGATTCTCAGTCAACTTCTTGTTCACAAACTCATTTTGTGCAACAGAAGGAACTAGTGATTTTGGGTTACTAGTTTTTGTGCAGCAAAAAGCATGGATTCTTTTAAGAAGAAATAAAATAGCATTAGCTGCACTTGACTTGTCCATATCAGAAATACCTTCTGGAGGGAATATGCCCTTAGATTTTGTAGGTGGTCCATGTGTACCACTCGGAATAACAAAAAAAGCCTCCAAAATAGTAATAAGTGCATTCTGCAGGTACCTGATTAATAAACAAAGGGGTGTGTCTCCTGAGAGATGCTTGGAAACAGACAAGGATACCTTTGCCAAAGCCTCAACACGTTTTTCTATGACAGCATCATAACCACCAACACCTTTAACTAGTCCTCCATTTTTCCTCACATGCTCACCGAGAAATAAATAGTTAGCTAAGGATTGTACAATTCCGCTCTCAATAAATTCAAAAACAGAAACTTGTTATTTGCCACTAAGCATCTCCAGCATTTCATACAATATACCATTGATCTCATCTTCAATCAGAGAACTTGTGCTGTCATTGTCAACAGAGATTCTCAACAAACGATTCAATTCAGAAGAAAGATATCTGAGATTCTGCAGAATATCATCGGTCGATCCTTTCTTAAAAACATGTCCTGGTTCTAAGTATTTTGCTTCTATATGCTTTGAAAGATTATACATGGAGTCTTTGTCAAGTTTGCAATGTCTAATGTTTGATGATGCAGGAGATTGGCCATAAGAAAATGTAAACATAGGCACTTGACTCTTGAATTGAAGTTTTGATTGAAATTCAACTGTAAAGATGTTTCCGGTGATGAAAGTGCCTTAATTGCAAAAGAGACACCTTCCTTAATTAACAACTTCAAGAAATTGTCTGAAAACTTCTGAAAAATTAACTCAGCAATCTGTAAGCCTAATATTAGCACATGGTAATCCCATCGAGTGAATATTCCAGCCAAAAAACTGTCGCAAAAACCAGATAAAGTCAATAACATAAACATATTATATTTAATACTGCAACTCTAAGGATATTAAGGAGGCCTTATTCACCTTGAAATGCTGGTGTTCTCAAGTGATTCTACAAGCATGTCAGATTTGCTAAAATAAACTAACTTGTAAATAATAGAAAGGCATCCATGGCAAACACGTGCATCCTGATCTGAATTAACCACCTGTGCAAGGATGAAGCATATATTACAATGTAATAATAAGATAGAGAGTATTATCATTTGGCAAATAACAAGAAAGTCAACCAACCTTGACCAACTGAGGAAGCACATCCACCTCAAGCTTTTGCAGGAGATATGGGCGATCAGCTAAAAAGGACTCTTTGTCAGCATTTGAGGATCACTCTGATTCTTAGTCACGGCAGGAAGAAGCTCGTTTAGCAGCTTCAGTACTTCATACCCCTAGCAAGTTAGAAACATCCCCAAATCAATCTTTTACTAAAAATAAGAAAGGTCACAATTCATACAAACTTGAACTTATTTTGAGAAGGGTATTAAGGAAATAAAATCATGTATCAAATGTCACAACTATTCAGAATTGAAACTGGCCAGTGCCATAGAATGCTGACATTAAACACCACAATCCTAAAGCGCACCCCCCCCTTTTTTGATTCTTCGTTATGGTGTAGCGAATGGATAATGTTGGGGTTAACTAGCAATACTATTATGCTAGTTTACATCCTCATATCTCAAATACGAACTCTTCATCAATGGGATGGATATAGTTTATTATTTATTATAAAAACTGTAAAGAGTTGTATGTTTACTTGTTGATTCAACATGAGTACAATGTGTATATATACACTAGGATATGAACCTGATTCCTAGAGAAATAAAGGCCTATGCTAATTCCTAGAGGAATGGATACAATGAATGGTAGAATACATTGGATAGGACTCCACCGTCCACACTGTCCATATTAATTACAAGCAATACTCCCCCTTAAGCTGGAGCATACATGTCATATGCACCAAGCTTGTTACAAATGGATTCAACCCGAGGTCCTCTAAGGGACTTAGTCAACAAATCAGCCAGTTGATTATTGGAACCGACAAAACTAGTCATGATTTCTCCTGAAAGAACTTTCTTTCTCACAAAGTGGCAGTCGATCTCTATGTGCTTAGTTCTTTCGTGAAATACTGGATTGGAAGCAATATGCATTGCAGCTTGGTTGTCACACATTATTTCATTGTCTTGACATCTCCAAATTTGAGTATTTGGAGTAATTGTCTAAGCCATGTGAGTTCACAAGCTGTTACTGCCATAGCTCGATACTTTGCTTCTACACTCGATCTTGCGACTGCGTTCTACTTCTTGCTTCGCCAGGAGATCAAATTACTTCCAACAAAGACACAATATCCTGTAGTAGATCTTCTATCTGATGGTGAACCTGCCCAATCAGCATCAGAATAGCCAACAACTTCGGTGTTACCCTTGTTTTCATAAAGTAATCCTTTACCTGGTGCATTCTTGATATACCTAAGAATGCGAACCACGGCGTTCGATGGGTCATCAGGGGAGCATTCGAAATTGATGACTACGCTACAAAGAAAGGTAATGTCAGGCCTGGTTACTGTAAGATAGTTAAGTTTGTCAACCAGACGTCGATATCTACTAGGGTCTTTCAATGGCTCCCCCTGACCTGGTAATAGTTTGACGTTGGGATCCATGGGAGTATCACTAGGTCGACAATCAAGCATCCCGGTTTCCTCTAGTATATCAAGCGCATATTTCCGTTGAGTAATAGCTACACCTGTCTTAGACTGAGCAACTTCAATCCCCAAAAAATATTTTAAAGGACCCAAGTCTTTGGTCTGAAAGTGGATGGACAGATGTTGTTTGAGCTGATGGATGCCCGCATGAAAAGGACAGAGTAATCAGCTTCACATCTGGTCATGCCATGCGCTTGAAGTACAGTGCTAAATCTCCCGAACCAAGCACGTGGAGATTGTATAAAAAACTGTATGGAGCCTATACTTGGAGTTGGAAACATGAAATTAATCAAAGCTTTTATCACACACTATAAAAAAAATCAAAGAACAAGTAGCATACCGGATTGAAATATTTGCCAACAAGCGGCAAACATGACATGCCATTGGAGAGGTCAAGTAAAGATAATATATCTTTCAATATACTGCCTATATCAAGATCGTGTAAAGTCCGGAAGGCTACAACTGAACCCGAAGAAATATTGCCAAGTAATATTATGCATGACTGCCAGGCAAAGATAACAGATTCATATATATATATATATATCATCCTCAAAAACCACAAGAAAAAGAGAACGGTGGATCAAAATTTGCTTACAGTGTACATATATGGAGATAGGTTTTTCTGTCTTGTTAAACTTAAAAGACGTGCAACTTGTTCTATCAACCCATGCTCACAAAGTTCAACCAACATTTCAGGCGACTTAGCAGCAACTTGCTTCACTGTCATAATTAAGCAGGAAATAGCACATTCCGCAAGCTGGGGAATCAAATTTTTGTATCAGTGAACATTAGAAAAGGAAGATGAACACAAGAGAGACAAATCCACTGAATACTAAGAATCTCCAGTCCATTTAATGGTACCTGCGGATTCTCACACTGAAGAAGATTGCGTAATATTGGAACAGCCTCCATCCAAACTAAAGGGATGGGGCTCTCTGAATGAAGCGTCTGATATGATACATAATATATCCTTTCCAAGGTAAGAATAGCTGCTCTCTGATGAAAGAGGAGAACGTGAAGAATAAGTAAAATATGAAAACAAATCTTCATACATGCCTCTAGCAACTAGAAGCTCAAATTATGACAAGAAATCATGGCCACTTTTAATGAAAATGATGCTATAGTGAGTTAGAGGCTAACTTGTATGCTTGTTGAGAAGAAACCAATAGAATTTAGAATAGCCATGGTAGCCCCACCCTGTAAACAAGCAGCTGGTTGGTGTATTGATATTTATCCAATGCTCGGATACACTGCATAAATTTAAATGCAACATCAATAATAACCTTTTATTTCCTTTCTTTTATTGAGGGGGGAAATTGAGCATATATACTGTAAGTTTAATAATCATGCACTGACAGTGTAAAAAAATTTACGCATCCGTCCAATCATATTTCACCATCATATCACATTGTAATATTACTTCCTAAAATAACTTCACAGATATCTACGTGGTAAAATATGATTAGACGTCTGTTTAAAATTTTGTCACACTATTAGTGCATAATTATCAAATCCATCTACTATAAACAAACAAACAAACAAAGAAAGTAGCTAGCACTAGAGACCTGTTCAGCTACTTCTCGATGATCAATGGCATGTAATCTTTGACACAAAGCAGGAACAGCACCATAGCTAACAAGTAAACCAGCTGATTCAGGAAGCACATAACATAGATAGGTGATGGCCTTTGTAGCCTACAAGGTTGTACCAGGGTTAGTGCAATCCTTCACAACCATGACAAGTACTCGTGGTAACGATTGCAAAGTTGTGGCGGGGAGTGGACCCTCTCGATAACGTGGAAACACACTCAAAAGTTTAGTAAGTACAGTGACAGCATTCTGTCCACTCAATATAATATTTCCTTGTTGCTCATGATCATTACATTGAGTGTGCCTGTTGGAGCCATCTTGTTGTTCCATATCACCTGAAGAACTTGACCTATTAGTCGAATCCTGAGATCCCTCTGATTGGTTTGAATCTGAGTTCGTTGAATTCATTTGGGATTGAACTGATGAGTTTGAAGAACTTGGTGTTGAATCCATTGAACTGCACGCCCAGTTATCAACTAGTTGTTCAGCTGTGTAGTTTTAAAATCCCTTATCAGACAGATTCTCATTCATTGCCATAAATTCTTAAGGTAATTAAGCCAACAAAAATTATGAATTCAGAAACAAAAATATTGATATTCAGTAGTTTCCATTGTTTTGAAGGAAAGTTCATAACTTGTATCCATAACAACCAAACTCTGACATTGTTATAAAACTTTCCCCAAAAATTTGAACAGCACAAGTAACCTTACCCTACCAGTCAAATTAGTCATCAGAAATTCAGGATTATCAACAACACAAACACACAAAAAAGTGATAATAATGCATTAGCGCTGCAGCATTATTGATATTGTAAAGCAAATGCTCGTAGTGTAGATAAAATGGAAGAAAACTAAATAATAATGACAGCAAAAAAGAACAAGACACAAGTGGAGAAGAAACGCGGGTTTTTCGCCGTTGAAGGAGAAGAAAATGTTCTGCAGGCGACTCTCCGATAGGCTCCCGATGCAATAGAACTGGTTGTGGTCGTAATTGTTCAAAACCCTGAGAGGTTGTTGGTGACGAAAACGGTGTCGTCGTATCACCAACAACTTGATGTAGTTCCTAATCTGTTGCGACGGTGACGCCGCGCCGGAGCTCCGTTTTTTGGGAAGCAGTGGCGGTGGCAGTGGATAATTCAAAATTTTGAACGATTAAATCAAGATACGAGAAAAATTGAATTTCTGATTATTTTTAAAAGATAATTTTTTCCGAGAGAGAATATTAAAGAAGAGGGAAAGGTCATTTTTTTCAAAAGAAAAAAAAAACAAAATAATTTTATTAAAATTAATATAAGATTTTTAAAGAATTATTATTTTCCTAATTTTAGGATCATTTTTCTTACTTAAAAACTAATTAAAAAAAATTTCTGATTTTTTTTTTAACAAACTAGCCTTAAATTAAAAAAAACAAGGCTTTCATCTCTTCAAATGGTAGAAATTTTTTTTGTTTACTAATAACCACTACAGGCCTACGAAGATTTCTTATCAAAAGACAAGGAAAGAGTTAGGGAACAATTGGCATCTAAAATACAAATTACAATTAGAGTGCATTTTTTAAGAAAAAACAATTAATTTTTAACATTATTACAGTTGAATAAGATTATAAAAAATTAAATTTTTTTTAAAAATTTAACTATTTAAAAACTACATGATGGTCGAAGAAGAAGAATTAAGATATGATGTTTGGCTAATCTTGGAAAGCATTAAGCGATTTAATTTGAAGTACAAAGATTTGGATCTCGAGTAGAAAGTTTCATCAAATTGAAAGAACAAAGAAGGATTAATTTGACGCGACATTAAAATATTTTGTGTGAGAAAGAAGTGCAGAAGTGTTGGAGATCATCTTTTGGTGACATTGGCTAAGCTAGACAAAACTTCTAGTTACAGAGAACTAGTATCTTGATTAACACCACCATGTAAGTTTAATATTAATAACAAGAATTCAAGCTACACCATCAAGAAAAAAGATCAAATTAACAGACAAATTAATGAAACAGAAATTAAGGGAAGGATCGATGATATAGTAAATGAAGTTACCTACGCAAGAAGAAAGTTTAGTGGTTTTACCTTCTTGATTTCTTGCGGGAAGAAAGCTCAATAGTTTTACTATGGAAGCCCAACAGAAAAAATGAACTCAAGTGGTTGACGAAAAGTTGGATTAAGAAGGTTTTTTTTAACCCACAATCGGTTTAAATAAACCATAACGGGTTGACCTATTTTTAAATTTTACAAGTCAAAACCTATAAAATTTACCATGGCATATAAATAAGTCGTGACATCTATCTGGTGTTTAGTTTAACCTACATCAGACTTGGGTTAGTTGTTTTTACTAAATAAATAAAGTAGATCAAGCTAAGTCTTTAAAAAAAAAACCTTGTTTAGTTAAAAATGTTATATTTAGCTTATCCGAAAAACTTTCTAAATCTAAATGTTATACTTTAGTATTATTATAATTATATTAGATTTTTAATCTAATATATTAAAATCATATACTTATTAACTTTTTAAAAATATTTAAGCATATATACACATAGTAGCCTACAAATAGAGTGGAACCTATAAGTTTAAACAGTGACGACCCTATGATTTATTTAAAGACTATAATAACTTAGGCTTTTAAGTATACATTCAAACAAGGCTAGACCTTCAAGATCATATTAGGTGTTAAAAAAATTGATATCGACTAAATAGACTAGAATCAGGCTTTAAGAAGATCAATTGATCAACATTAGTCCTTAGATAGTGCACCGGTAGACAAGGAGCCCACTGCTTGAGTACATGAATGGTCTCACAAGATCTCTCACTCGTACATCTACTCAAAAAATTTATCGACAGCAGCACCAACTCCAACAATAGTTCCAACGCCAAAGCCACCAGTGGCGCTGGAGAGGACTTAGAGATATATTTAAATTAAATGTCTCTGTGTTTCATTTTTCAGAATATTTTTATTAGACACTAGTATTATTTGTTGTTTGTATGGGGATCTCAGAATGAGTGTATTTGAAATCATGCAGCAGCTAATGGACTGGAACCATTTATATCCTGACACAAACGATTGGCGCTTGGTGCAGGAACTGATGAGATTAACGCGTCCCCCTCACATGAGTCAGCAGACATATGTCTGCCGAAATTGAGCGACGTCGTAAGTTAACTTAGGTTTTTATTTTGTTATGTACACTTTTTGTACAAGACTATTTTTTTTTTTGGGTACAATGTACTAGACTATTTTTGTAATGACTATTTATGGTTTCATAGTTTTATATTCTACTTGCATTTTTTGCAAGTTTTGTGTTTCAATTAAATTCACATGCAATTCATTCTTAGATTAACAAATATAATAATTAGAAAATGGACCTTCCGAAATAAAAAATCATGTATAAAGTAATATAAGCAGCAATTTAAGCAAACAAATAAATAATGATGTACAAAAATGAATAAAAACATTTTACAAATTAACCCAATTTTTTTTTTAAAAGAATTACGCCTTCCCAAAACTTGTTTTACACTAATGGGAACAAGATTGAAAACCTGAAAACAAGTATCAGGAAAGTCTCACCTCCATGAGACATGAATTAACACATTCGGTAAGTTGTTCATGAGATTTCTCAAATCCTTGTTTTCTGATCGCATATAAACGCAAAAAATAACACAGGGTCGGGAATGGAGGAGAGAGTTGCTATGGCTCTAAAACATGGTGAGAGAGGGAGTTGGTGGGATGGGATGGGGAATGATTTGGAGGGGAAGGGGAGGTGGAGAGAGAGGCTAATAACATAGCCCAACTTTCATATGAAGAGATCCATTTCCAACTAAAAAGGCCACATTGGTGGGCTGCACACCACCAAGCTTAATTTGTGTTTTAATTTCACAATAAGAACTATCAAGATTAATTTTGTTTGTCAATTTAAATGAACATACATTTGATTACCTATCAGACCTCAAATTAATTAAAAACAATAAAAAGTAACTTTTGTATTAGATTGAAAAATCAATACTAAGTTTTACATCAAACTTGTTTATAGAGAAAATATTAAAACAAATCATTTCATTTCAAAACCCCCTTTAACACTCACTCAAACACACTTAAAAACCACATCACATCCAAATGTCTAACGAATGGATTCCAAAAACTCTGAACCATCTTCATCCATTATTGTAGACCAAAATACGGCAAAAAAATATACCAATTTATGCTTACAATCAGTTACCTAAATTATTCAGCCTTTGCCAAGCCGGCTGAAGAAATCAGACCAACACAGCTCCAGCCCTCACAATATAACTTTGAAATAATAATTCTACTCCAGAGATAATATACAAACCTTAATAAAAAAAATCAGGACACAAGAACCAATGTCTCCTATGCCAGTATTCACGTAACATAAAATACATTCAATTTGCGGAGAGCAATTACTAAAGCTCCACCAGCATTGAAAACACGACAACCACGGAAAGAGTGTGAATGAACTTGTTACCTACTCTGGGCCTTGCATAGGAACCATCATATGTTGACCCTGAGATTGAATAATAAGAACTAATTAATATGAAAAATTCATTAACTTTAAAAAGTTCTATTGCTTGTATCAACATAAATTCCTTAAACTAAGATATAAAACTTATAAACCAACGAGGAAAAATATCCATATTCTAAATAAAAATTGATTGCTCAATGTACTTGAACCATCGGATTCTCCCACAGTTTTTTTGGGATGGGCTCTCCTCGGTCACATTTAAGGAAAACAAATCCAAAGTTTATTTTTTAATTAACATCACCGCTTTCAACTTGAATATTTGGGTAAAAGTTACTTTTGGAACCCTCCTTGCTCAAGCACTGAAAATATAGTTTTGATGGTGCCTTTTATGGTACATCAGTTTAAAATTTGCGTAGTCCACAGGGACAATGCACTGAAGGGATTTGAGAAATTTGGATTTAGCAGTGGTGAGGCTTGTCTAGAGTGTGACAAGTCACAGCCAATAATGTTGGGGTTGGTTTAGGAGCAGTGGCTCAAAGAGGTGTTGCGGATTTGGGGTGTAGTGTGTTGAATTTGCGGCTTTCTTGTGATGCTATGTTCCAGAATTCCAGCGAGGCTGGGCAATGGTGGAGTGGTTAAAACTGGTTGAGGTTGTTGATAATGGTGGTTGGATATCGGGTTACTGAGTAGTTTGTGGTAATTGATTTTCTGAGATGGTTTTGATGGTAGTTTTCCTGGATTCATATGGAGACCATAGATTGCAGGGGAAGACGTGACTAATTCTCTATGTATTTGGTTTTGATGTTCTAGTTTGCTCATATATATGGATATTTGGTGGCCATCAAGTCATAGAAATGGGCAAAATTGAAGCACCATTTTCAGGTGTGATGGCGGCCTGGCTGCAAGTGCAGAAGAGATCGGAGCTCTAGTGTATTGGTAGATTGGGAACTGAGAAGGAATACAGGATGAAAAGTACCATTGAATAATTTTCAAAAACTATTATAAATTACTAATCCTAACAAATAATTTAAAAGATATATCCAACAGCCGAAATAAATGGTGCACTGGTACACCGCTTTTCAAGTGGTGCACCATAAGAGTTGCCTATTAACAGCATATAACAACAAATAGCTATGATAAAATGGTCCTAGAAGGTACTTCAGGAAATCCAGTTTTCACAACACATTACAATTTAAGGATTGGGTAACTCTATAACTTAAGATACTTCATTGATTTCATCTCTCTCCCACTCAGAGTTCACCATCAGAAGTATTATTTGTAAAATTCATTAAAGAAGAAAAATCTCCAATAACTCTCAGGGCCCAATGAAATACATAAAAACTGCCGTTCAAAGATGGTCCGCATACTAAATAACCACAAATCAACTAAAAAGAAGCTTAAGAAAGTGGGAAAAAGTAGGAAGTAGAGAAAGGCAAAGAGAGTCCTTTTGAACCTACATAATAAACCCTAGCCCACACAACTTCTTTAATGAGTGCATTGATGAGTGCCACCAACCAAAAGTAGCTAATTCATTGACAACAAGTATCAGGCACTTCAATTGTAATATGGACCTTTTCTATGTGTAGTTTACAATATCAAATCAAACAATATTAGAGCACACAATGTGCAAAGCATTGTAATTAAAGACAACTTCAAATAAAAGGTTTTCAGCCGAAAGGGTATTAAACTCATAAAGCCCTACAAATGGAAGTATTAAGTCAAACATTTTATTTCTTTCATAATTAATATTGTTTATGCCTTGGGTGTTAGTAGGGGGTAATGTTCAATCTTGATGTAAAGTAAAAAAACATATATGGAAGTTACAATTTGGAGTTTTAGCAACAACCTTGGCATTTTCATTTGTTAACAAATGAAAATGCCAAGGTTGTTGCTAAAACTTAACATTCAACATGACAGCCAAGAAACACAGGAAGAAAGGATATATTGCATTTTAGAAAGGGAGTAGTATTACCTGAGAATTTGTGTAGGTAACACCTTGTGAGAAAGAACCTTGATGAGAAAGCTGCAAATTCAAAAAAAGATGTCAAAATCAGGTGCTATTGTTCAATTTTTTGTTGTGTCATGTGTGTGCGTTCTCCAGCAATACAATCAAGCACAATTCATGTGTGTGTGTTTTCTACCTGAGGATTAGAACCTGGTTGAACATCTTTCTTGACAGACGTGTCTCCACCCTTGGCAGAACCCTTGGTATCACCCTGGAACACCACAAATTGAAAAGGCATAACATAGATGTGCGCACAAAAAATTTGAAAAAAAAAAAAAACACACAACAAAATTAATTGTAAAGCAGCATAGATATTCAAGCAATGGAGAAAAGGACTTGAAATTACCTCCATCTGCAACATTTCCAATTGGCCCAGGAAACGCAATACAAAAAATTAAACAAAAAAGTTACCATCAGTAAAAAGCAGAATTGAACAGCAATAAAACTAGAACATCATGCCGTATACATTGTCAGAGGACCCAATACTCATTATTTTCAGAACAAACTTATTGCTGGGGACCAGAAAAGCTTGTAAAGTAAAAGTGAAAGAAAAAACCGTAAATTGAAATAACCTCTCTGTATCTGGCGAGGTAAATCTTAAGGGGATCGATATAATCCTCGAAACCGAGGGTGGCCATTGCCCAGAGCAAATCGTCGCCATTAATAGTCTTCCTCTTCTCTCTCTGACACTTATCAGAGGCCCTACACAATTCAACAACGTCGCAATCAAATCACTGTACGAGCAAGTTGGAAAAGAAAGAAATTCGAAAGTGAAAATAAAAATAAAAATAAATAAACATACTCGCTAGTGATGAAGCTGATGAACTCGGAGACGCATTCCTGAACGGTCTCTTTGGCATCCTTAGCGATTTTGCCATTGGCAGGGAGAGCCTTCTTCATGATGCGGCTGATATTAGCGATTGGAAGGTACCTGTCCTGTTCTCGGATGTTAGAGCGAGGGCTGTGTTCCCCGCTCTCATGGCTGCCGCCGCCTGGACTCGCCGGACCGTCGGCCATATCGCCGGAACCCTAATCTGAGAAAGGAAGAATCACGGAGAAGAAAAAACATGGTGAAATTAAAGAAATCAAAACCCTAGGTTTGGATCGATGCGAAACCCTAGATAGAGAGAGAAGGGAAGCTGTGTTATGGTTATAGTTTTGGAGGGATATGCTAATGATACCTGTGGGGGGGCGGGTGGTGTGATGAATTTGTATTTGGCGCGAGATTAAGATGAGATCGGTGAGAATGGAGAGGGAATCGGACGCTGGAGAAGACAGGAGGGAGGAGACGATTGAGATCACAGACCGAGGCCTATCACCACCGTTCGTTTTCTTTTATTGCAACAACACAACACTCACCTCAATTGCTTGCTTTTTCGCTTCCTCCTTTTTCTTAACCTCTTTTTTAGTTCTCTCTCTTCTCTTTTTTTTTTATAATAAAAAATTCGGGATACGGCTCCACTCGCCTAGAAAGTAAAATAAATGAGAATTAATGTTTTCTTTTTTTTCTTACTTAAATTTTTATAATTTTTTTTATAAATATTCGTCGTAGCGTAATAGAAATAAAAAAAGAATAAGTTCTTTCTGTTTCTGGGCTGAATGTCATTTAAGATTCTGATGAGGTGCGTTATTCGACCACGTGTTGGGACTGTGTACTGTGTACCTGACGAAGGTGCCTTTTGGGCTTGGGCGCTTGGGTTGGTTACCACACGACGTCGTTTTCTCCCTCTTTCTATTATATGTCGAGATCAATCTGTTGAATTGGATCTAATAATCTATAAGCATACTTTTTTTATATTGACAAATATTAGTGGTTAGTAATTGCTAGAATTGTTAGTTTTTTGAGTTTGAATTTGGGACCTCCAGCTTGCACTCTTTCAACGTCCCTTAGAGTGTGTTTGGTTGAGGGGTTTTGGAGGGGAGAGGAGGGGAGGGGAGGAGTTATTTTAAATTATGTTTGTTTGGTTCAATTTTTTTAAAGGGAGGGGAGGGGAGCAAAATCCCTCCTAAGCCAATTTTGGCTCCCCTCCCAAAGTGGGGAGTTTTGAAAGGGAGGGGAGGGGAGATTAAATTATTTAAAATAAAATTACTTAAATATCCTTATATATAACATAATATAAAAGACTATAAGGATATACTAGTAAATTAATCTTTCCCCTTCATTAAAATCCCTCCCCTCCTGAACCAAACAAGCAAAGACTTCCCTCCTCCCCTCCTCTCAACCAAATACAAAATCAAATTAAATCCCTCCCTCCCTTCCCCTCCCTCCCCTCCATTAAAATCCCTCCCCTCCCCTCCCCTCGTTTGAACCAAACAGACCCTTAACTCACCAACTGAGCTACCTATTTGGGACAAGCGAGTTTTACTTTTAAAATATGATTATGATTATTTTTCATAAATAAAAGGTAAACAATAGCAAAAAGATTTTAATTTCTATATACTGTGAGTGTAAAAATATTTTACAAAATCATTCGATAATATGGCACCACCTCATTTAATGAGTTTAAAAATAGATGACATATCATACTCATTAAATACGTGGCAACACATCGTTAAATATATGTTTAAAATATGTTTACATGGACAGTGTTAACAAAGCTTGAGTTGAGATTGTAAATACTAGTGGCAAGACGGGCACTACCATTTTATTGCGCTATGATTAATATCTATCAAAAAGAATGAAAAGAAGGTACAATACTTCAAGTAAGAAAAATATGTAAAATTTACTTTTTTCTCTGTGCAGTTCTTTTTCTTGAAAAATGTTTAAGGATAAAATAGAAAGTAAAATAAGACACTAAAAAACAATTATTGAAATCACTTTCCATTATGAGGAATGCTATCAACACACTCTTTAACACTCTCTTCTCAACACTCACTCTCTTATTGGTTGAAATTTAAGTGAGTCTCACTAAATAATGTAGGTCCCACATAAATTTGGCAGAACCCATCTGAATTTCAACCAATTAAAAGGAATGTATTGGAAAGAGAGTGTTAAAGAGTGTGTTACTAGCATTTCTCTTCTATTATATAATGGTATAGATAATTAAAATTTTCTATTATCAATTTTCAAGATCAATAGCAGTTGAATATTCAAAATTAGCCTTGCGCTTTGTTATTGCCCCATAATTGTGAATTAAGTTTTCCTTGCGCTTTATTATGTGTTTATTTAACTTCATCTCTTAAGAAAAAAAATAGTTTAATTGATATGCACTGAAAGTGTAAAAAAGTTTTACACTATCATCTAATCATATATATCACTATTGTGCTACTTTCTTATATCATTTCCTAAAATATCTCAATAAATACTTACATAGTGAAATATAATTGGATAACAGTGTAAAACTTTTTTACACTATCAATGCATATTAAACTCATAAAAAAATCTAGTTCCAAAAAAAAAATCCAACTTTGTCAATAATAATGACTGTGTTTTTCCTTGCGCTTCATTATGTGTTTTTTTTTAATACTAGCGGACAGACAAATAGTGGCATGTTTGTCTATCCGCATTTTTTAATGATTTTTTTCTTGATGCTTCGTTTTTATATATGATAATAACCTATTATCTCCGATGAAACTAACTATTGTTATCAGTTACTAAGAATTCGACTCATATCCTACAAGGATGTGAGTTCGAATCACACTGTCGGTGTGAGAACCTCGTCAGTGTGTAATATGTAAGTACCTCTGTAAACGCTCAAAAAGCCTTGAGGCTTACCCTGACTTCGGTAAGCCCCCGGGACCCAACTCGCCTAAGCTTTTATTTTTAAAAATAAAAAAAAGGTCGTTGGTCTCGCTCTGGTATCAAGGGGAAAAGAGTTCCGACTAATCCGAAGTTCGGCCGAGAGGTAAGTAATGTCTGGCACCATGTTTCATCGATCGAACTCGAGTACTAACCGAACTCGTCCCCTTAGATGGAGTATGTTAACACCTCACACCCAGCATTAGGGTTATAACGGCTGTGTTTTGGCACGTCTTTACCTGATTTACCATCCAAAATAAAAATCATATTCAATTTTACGTGTAATTTCCCTTGTTATATAATAATTATTCGTTATTAAAATTAAAAAAATAAACATATCAAATGAGATTCATGTAAATGTTTACACAATTGAGCTCCTACATTTCTACTGCAGGAGACACACACATTGTTCATTTGGCTGGGAGGGAGCATCAAACCTTAGACCACATATTTTTTTGGTGAAACCTTAGACCACATATGAACAAGCCCTACTACACACTCAAAAAAGGAAAAAGAGAAAAAATATAAAATCAGATGAAGAAAGAAATAGAAAATTATTGTGCTTGTTTGTTTACAAGATAAATCTATCTTGCAGTAGGCTGTGCAATGGATTCATCAATTGAAAGGAAACTCTCAGCTCCACCAAGATCCATTGAACCCATGTTCATGGAAGAATGAAAAGAATTTCTTGACATCTCATAAGAATTGCCTTCTCTTAATGTTTCAGCTTCTCTCTCCATAGATATCGCATCTTGTATCTCCTTTAGAACTTCTGAAATTGATGGCCGCATATGTCCATGAGGTTGAACACACATCAATGCTTTCTCTGCTATTTTCCACATTGATTGCAAGTCATAGTTGTTACGTAGCAAGGGATCAATAATGCCTTGTATATCCCCACTCTCAATGTGTAACTTTGCCTGTGAAACAATTAATGCAGGAAAAAAATTACAAGGATTTTAGAATTATACACCTTCTTTATACTCCAAATTGCAAAATCCTATGTTTGTGGAGAAATTAAAACTCACCCACTGGACTATGTTTCGGCAATTAACACCAAAGCTTTCATTCGATATCGCCTCTTGACCAGATATGAGTTCAAGAAGAATTACACCAAAACTATAAACATCACTCTTGTCGGTCAGCTGCTGGGAAATATAGTACCTACCAAAAAAAAAAAAATGTTTTAAAAGACAAGCTCTGAGGTTACTTGGACCATAGGACATTCAACAATGAGCAAGAAAGAATAAACTTTGTTTGCTCAAACACAAAAATTCAGGGAAAAATAGATAAGGGCCTTACTCGGGATCGAGGTATCCTACTGTCCCCCGAACTATGCTTGAAACATGGGAGACTCCATCAACAGCAAGTTTGGAAAGACCAAAATCTGAAACCTTGGCTTTCATGTGCTTGTCAAGAAGAATATTGCTACTTTTCAAGTCTCTATGGATAACTACAGGAACACAACCTGTATGAAGATATTCAATTCCTGAACAAGCATGAAAGTAATAGAGTTAATAACATGTACTTTATCATATGGGAAGGGTTATTATGTTCTATCATCTAAAATTATACTTCAGCTTTATAGTTTATAAAGCATAAACCTTTGGCAGCGTCTTCTGCAATCTCAAGGCGTTTAATCCAATTGATACTCTGTCCACGCGCTAATGGACCTACAAGAAGTTAGAGAAATTTTGAACATACGGACTTCTGTGCCTTGATTTAAATCATGTAGGCTTACCATAAAGATGTTCCTTGAGAGTGCCATTATGCATGAACTCATAAACAAGCATACTATTATCTTCTTCTCGGCAATACCCAAGAAGCTGTACCAAGTTTCTGTGATGTATTCTTGAAAGAAGAGTCACCTGGATCAAGGAAAAATATAACTATAATATCAAATACAAACTTATTAACAACAGTATTTAGTAAGAACATTGAAACTAATTTTATCTACTTTATGGTTTATTTAGAAACAAAATAAGGCAGGAAAGAAAATGGATAAGAATTCCAAAAAAAAAAAAAAAAGAGAAAGTAGATAAAGGATTTCCCTATTTTTATTTAGATGTCGTAAAAATGAAAAGAAAATTGCAATGCTACAAATTCACCTGTTAAAGAATCATTTAAAAATAACACAAGCTTATATTTTTTATCTTCCCTCAACCCTTACTCTTTTATGGAGGGATTTGATTATATGGAATTGATGTAAAATGTTCTCCCTGTTTCTTTAGTTCTCATTTTCTTTGCTTAATCAGATGTTCAATCTTAATTTCATTCCTCCCCCGTCAACTTCTTCCTTCCACCATCTAAACATGCTACAGAACAGATTATGAACGCCAAATTACTTCATGGTACCAATTTGTTCTAGTCTGAAAGCCAAAGCACACTAGAAAGGCTTGCTCAGAATAGCACACTAGAAAGGCTTGGTAATGAATGTCTATTCACGATTCACCAGCTTATGTCAATAATTGCCTTGCAATGTTATGCTTTTGGAAGACAAGTGCAGTGTTTAAAGTTCACTGTGCAATATCAGTCAATATTAATAACTCATGCAACTTTGCAAGACCATGCTTCCACTTCAGGACAACAGTTAATAAATGTCTAAAAAAGATGCCACAGCCTACAAGCTTTTACAAGGGCAACCTTCTTTCCTGTTCATGAATAAGGCTCTAAATAACAAATTTTCTTTAGATAAGCGGTTTTTAATATTAATGAATGAGAAGCAACAAGTGTATTAATCCATTTTTTTAATTAGATAACAAAATGTTTTTGCTAACAGGACCCCAACTAACTTTTATTTCTCAAAGGAACACTGAAATAAATTTCTGTTGGTCATGCATTATTTCAATCATTGATAAATCTGTTTTACATCCATGAAAGTTGAAACAAAGTAAAAACCCATATATCATAAAATGAAATGTCACTGAAGCAAAACATTAAGGTGTAGTTCAATGCTGGAATACTTAAAGAGGTTTATTTAATGCAGGTTACCTCGTTGGAGAACTCTCGCTTTCCTTGATAGGAATTATTGGTTAGAACTTTAACTGCTATCTCTTTTCCATCTTTCAGTTTCCCATAGTATACAACTCCAAAACCACCAGCGCCAATTTTTCGCTCAAAGTTGTTTGTAGCACTTTCAATTTCGGAAAAACTGAAGCAGTGAGCAGCTTCTGCAGGATCATCACTCTTCCAAGAAGCCAGCCTTTCAGTAGGGACAGAAACGACGTTGTCTATGAAGAGTGAAAACAAATAAATCATGGCCGATTCTCTCAAATATCTGACAGACAGAATACATAATTATTCTTAGAATCCTACCTTTCTCATAATATCTTTTCTTGCCTTTATGCATAAAGAAGCAAGATACAACAGTAGCCAAAAGTAGAACAGAAGCCCCAACTGCTGAACCAATAATAATGTACATGTGGCTCTTTATTCTGCTTCCTCTATGAAGGTTAATGTTTCCAGAGTAGCTGTTGAGGATGACAGGGGAAAACGTTGTGGTTATCATGTAAATATGATTTAGAGGGAATAAGAAAATTTGGGACAGAAGAATAAGCAAAGTTATCCAGCACGCCAAATTATACTGAAGACAGAATGTGGTATCCAATATTAAGATCACAGATACTAAAAGTGATCATCTAAGAAATCAAAGCAACATGATTATTCATCCAGGAGAAAGTCAGAAACCGAAAAATCAACTGAAAAACATCTAAACAAAGAGGCACGGCTAAATTTGAAACAGACATAATAAAAGAACGTGTGGGGGAAGAAAGCACATTTGGATGTTGGTCCAGCGGTCCACTGATATGCCAGAATGAACAATTAGTATAAGACAACAATTAATAATTTAAAGAAAAATGAAAAGCACACAATTAGAAACTTCTCCAAAATAATCTTCTACATAACCACTCAGACAAGGATTGTTACTTTTTCCAGTTATAAACCAGCCAAGTTTATCCCATGGTGGATATTAACACACATTACATGAGCCATGTACAGATTAAGATCTAGAAGAAAATAGTTAATGGGACAGAACATTCCAAAAGCATCCACCATATGTTGTGCAAATATTCATCAATTATCCTATAAGATGCAATCTGCCAATGAATTCCTTCACTTTTGCACGATTTCATCTTATGTTTAAGTTAGAAAATAAAAACAACTCACTTTAAAACCAAATCCTTGCTCAGAAGATCAGGTGGTACTGTTCCAGATAACGTATTATTTTGCACATATCTGCAAACAACATAGACATTGCCTGAACTATATATCAAAATAAAACAAAAGAATGAAGCAACATAACTTAAATATTACTTAGTGGATATGTGTGTGGGTGTGTGTGTGTGTCATATTGCTAAGATCACAATTGCATGTATCAAAAAGTATACTAATTTCCGGTTTGATAAAATAATTGATATATATGTTCCAGATAGCTTACAGTTCCCTCAAACTTGGAATTTTCGTCAAAGAATCTGGGAGCATACCCGTCAACTGATTGTTTTCAAGATGACTGTAAGAGGAAAAGGCTTCAATTAACTGAATACTACATAGCATGATGAAGGAAAGAAGTTATCGGGGATTACATGATCTTTAAGTCCATGCATCCAGTAAAATCTGGTATTGAGCCGGTCAACATATTTCCATCAAGCCATCTGCATCCATGAATTAAATTATACCACTATCACAATTTAAGCATGATGGATCAAACAAGAGACATCAACAGCTTCTTTCCAAAAAAAATGAGAAACCAAGATGAAACTTACAGTTCGACCAGACCAACCAATTTGGTGATATCTGAAGGAATATTCCCGGTCAAGTTTTTACTGGATAACAAGCTGCCACCATCAGGAACACAAGGAAACTATTATAACTCCCTTTCACTTCTCTTTTAGAACATGTAATGTAACATTCTTTATCAGAAGTAAACTGGCTTTTCATTTTGGGGTAAGGAGAAGGAATCCGCATATAGAAAAAAATTAAAACCTCAAAAAAGATTAACCTTTACATTGAAATTATTCTTGGTTGTGGATCTGAGCTACAGCGGACCCATGACCATGGAACAGGAAGACATGGATCACCTCCTTCTTGTGCCCAGTCTGTTGAAGAGTAGTGTGAAAGTAAACCAGAAATAGCTGCTACTGCAAAATGTCCAACCCGTTTACAACATCAATTACAATTTTCTAATGCTTCAAACAACATTTAGCTGATAGCATTTCGCATTGCAACCACATATCTATTAAATGGTAACTCTACACTACACAGTTGCAAGTTAGTGAAACAACATATCATACCATCACATTAAGCTTCTTATTAGGGGACTTACCATCCGGAGAACCATCATTTTTCTCCAGATACTTATTGATCTCCATGGCATTTAGGAGAGGACCCAGGGAAGAATCAGATGACTTGCCAAATCTAAACGAGAGAACAAAGGGTAGGGATAAATTGGTAAATCCTGGTTCATAAAGGCGATATTTCCCTTGAGCATTTTCTTCAATATTTACAACAGCCTTGCTAATATCAGGACGGCCTGGAAGCACTAGCCTGAATTTTCTAGACTCGTTTGGACCCAAATCTTCAATCTCTGCAAAATAGGTGACTGCCCAACCAATACCAGGAAAACCATCCAAGTTCAACCGGTAAGTTAGAGATCCATTTGTACCCACTACGGCTGTCTGCATCACTTTCACTGGTGGTATTTCATCTCTGTTAACATCAATTGGTACATTGGTAGAAATTTTCTCAGTTCCAGCAGCAACATCAACAAGATAATTTGCTTTCTTCACGGAATCAGACTCCCATATCCTATCAAAAGGGTCATCAGGATACCTGAAACAGCAGAAGTTTTAACCTCTAATATTACACGAAACTGTTTCAAAAACCACAAGACAAGACACAAACTACACATGTAGTCAAGTACATGGTTAGACAAAGAATCTGTAAAACAGTTCTTTGTTATAAAGACAGTTACAATCAATTGATGATAATGATTTATCCAGTGAATATGAATATCCATATGGTCACTGATCTTATAATACTCTTGCACATCCAGTGCAGCAAATTTGATCCATATCCACACACACACACACACACTCAACAAAAGATTGTTTACAAGAATAATTTGTGCAAGAGCAGACTATGAAGCAACATATAGAAGGGCTTAAGGTACCTGATTGGACCATCACTTTCAGCACCAAAATTTATCCTTGCAGAGACACTAAGGTAAAATTGTTGCTCGTATTCTGTATAATAAACCGAACCATTGAACTGCCGAAGTTCAAGTGTAGATATGAAAGGCTGTCCAGTTGTTGCATTTGATAAACATACACTCACTGTTGGACTTGAAGCCAAGAATATAAGCTCTCTCATTTCAATACTATTAGCATCAGATATAACAATAGTAGACCAATGTGTAGCCCCAACAGAAATGTCAAATTTTGGATAAACATTGTTTTTGTCAAAGTTTCCATACAAGAATGCGGCCCTTAATAGGTACCTTGTCCTACTGACAACATCAAGTGTGTAGCAATATTTTCTGGAATCAGCAGGAAAGTGTCTTAGTGTGGTGTATTGCTTCCTCGTCTCATTTGCAACTGATATAATGCTTGTTTCTCCATAAGTAAGCTTACCATCAGGAGTCCATTCAAGACCAATTTCATCAGTGAAATTTTCTGTACCTCCACAGTCCAAACTTATAAAACCTGCTCAATATGACATATTTTGTCACTTAATAACAACCTAGATGAATTGAATTAATTCCAAACTCTAATGCACAAACAAAACTAACAAAACAAAGGCAATCTGAGAGAAATTGTGCAGAGAAAACAAACAAAAACTAAAAAAAAAAAAAATAGCACGCAGAAAATCCAAGAGAATAATCATAGTGTTAAAAAATCAGAGAAATTGGAACTTTGTATTAAAAAAACGTGAATAAAGGTGATAAAGGTGAAAGTTGAAAAACCTTCAATATGAGAGAAAGGCAATCTGAGAGAATAATTAAGATTAGAAGGAAGTATAATAAAAGAGAGAAGAAGTGAGATACCTTGCATGATCTGAGCAGAGGAAAAACGCGAGAGGAGTAGAAAAATGAGTGAGAGTGCGAGAGAGGAAAAGTAAAGTAGGGTACTCTCCTCCATTTCTAGTGCGTGAAGCTTTTCTCTGATAAAAATGGCGAAACTTAACACAGAAAGCCACTCACTCACTCACTCTCTCACACTGCCAGAGGGAAAGCCCTTTACCGAAATCGTAGATTGTTAGTAGTAGTATCCTATGAACAAATACTTTCGTGTTAAATTTTGCACGTGTACGTGAAAAATCTCAAAACATTTATCAAAATTTATAAAAATAAATAAATACTACAAAGTTTCTTATAGCAAAGTCGCATAGGTTTTGTTTTTTTTTTTCTCTTGCTTGTTTTGCCTTTCTTTCATGTTAAGTTACTTACTATTCTAATACAGGGAAGCACATTACTAAATATAGATAAACGCACAGAACAACGATATAGCACGATCGCGAAAAAAAAAATATAAACTTGTATGTAAGTAAATGGTATTTATCTTTTTTATTTTAAAGGTTTAGATAAATTGAAAATTCGTTCTGAATCTCAGATTTGGATAATAACAATAAGAAATTCCCGTTCGGGTTATTATTAATTAATAGAATGATAATTTTATTTTATATTTTATATTTTATAAGTGAAAATTAAAGCTTGTAACACTAATATTTCATCAAAATTTTAATACTTGTCCTATTAGTTTCCTTGTATTAATTTACGAGTCATGTATATTGTATTATTATGAAAATGAAAATTAAATTACTATTATCATTTTGTTTAAAATAATTTAAACTTTTAATTTTTGGTCATATGTTATTTATAAAAAACTTTATTATATTATTAAATAATACAGATTTTAATTTTTTATAATTTTTTTTGGTATACAATAGGTAAGAGATTTAATTTTTTATAAATGATTTAAAATTTGAATTTTGCTAAATTTTTACCAATTTTTTTTTTTACTTTGTATGTGTATGTGAGGTATTTTACTTTTTATAAAGTGGATTGTACAACCATATATTAATTTTGGGATAAAGATGCCTTTTTTATTAGGGTGTGAAAAATGTAAAGAAGAAAGATAGAAAAATAAAATATGTAATAAAAAATATAAGATCATTAATTTAGTGCATGTTTGTTTCAACGTTGAGAATGAATGTTCAGGAGAAAAATTGCATTTCAATGCTAAACAGAATTTGATTTTATGTTTGTTTGTTAATGTTTGACTCTGTTAGCCAACCAAGTTTGCCTAGAGACACCATTTGATACAGAAGTAACAAGGTTATTGTTTTCAGATTCTTTAATTGCCACTGGGGAGGTTTCACTTACTATTTTGTCTTGTATTTGCTATACTATATTGTAAAATTCACAAACTTTTTAGTAATTACACATTTAAAAGTACTTTTGATTGATATCATCTAAACAAATTTTAATTAGTCAAAATATGTTTGTGAAAATGATGTTTAATCAAACGTATGTTTGCACTTGTGCTGGTAGCGTAGCAATAACATCATTGGCACGACATAGGCGCACAGCAGAGCAAGAGATTTTAGGCTTTCAATGTTTAGGGGTGGTGCGTGGGATCTGTGGCAAGGGGAATATGCAAATTTTTTAGAGACAACAATTAAAATGAAGGGAAAAGGGGGGGAAAACTAAAATAAAATAAAAAATGTGATGAGTTTTTCAGTTGTTTGTTGACAAAAAATTGTTAATCGCGTCAGAAGTGAAAGAAAAAACATATTTACAAAATAACATAAATATTTCATGCTATTTTTAAAATAGATTATTGTAGGGATGTTGAGTTAAGATCCTCTGATGTTGTGCAACTTCTACAGCAGGAAAACAAAGGGTGAGAGGTTAGAGAAATTTGAGAGAAAATGAGGAAGTGAGGATCAGACAAAAAAATCTAGAGAGAGATAGAGTGATGTAAAGGGGGTTGTAAATAAACATGACGTTTGAATTCTCTTCGTGAGAAGGGGAAAAGTTTTATTAATTCATCCTACATGTATTTTTCCGGAAGATTGTACCGTGTTGCACAATGATTGGTGCGGCACGCTGCAACATTGGTTTTTAGCCGTCAGATATAATTCTATTTTATTTAATGACTTATATTATAAACTTTTATAAATTGTAAATAGGTGTTCTCTTTAATCCTTTGCAGAAGCTTACATGTCGTTTCTTTTGATGACTCGACCACCTCTATTCCTAGTAAGGGAATATGAATATTTGTGTGACTCGGAGAGGGACCATAGTGAAACACCCATTGGTATTCCATTACTCCTAATCTTACTTAACTTACTTAATCGCCTATTATTGTTATCATGCACAATAAATACAGATAACTTTAAAACTTTCATAAACAAACATGCAATACATAAAATATTCACATATGAATGTCAGCGGTCGTATACAAACACGACAAAATAAAAGTGTAAACAAATACAAATAAGGACGTGACGGCAACCTGGTCATATACCATACGTTTCAGAAGTCAAGTTCTGGAAGGTTGAGGACATTCTAAAGCCATGTGAAAGTTCACTTTGCGAACATATGGTGTATGCATTATGGAGTTAAGCTTCTATAATGTAGCTTTACTTTCGGAAGACATATCAAATTGCAAAAAAAAAACTCTAAAATTAAACTTCAAAATAGAATTATTTTTAGAGAAAAATTTGAGCATAAGGAGGTGTGCTAGAAAAAATTGGGGTGCAAATAACAACTCCTATCCATATGTGACAAGTAGAGGATGTCCGTCCCATGTTTGAGAACAAAAATAGGTGTTGAGGATGTTTACCGTAAGGGGTTGCTATTTGCACCCTTCATTTTCTCTAACATGCCCTGACAAGTTAATTCGTTTTTTTCCAAAGCACCCCTTATTCGAAAGTTAACTTCTAGAAAATATATTTTTTGTACTCATTTTACCTTCTGGAAGTTAACCTCCAGACAATTTTAACATTTCAAAAGTTAACTTTTGGATTGTTTTTGTCTTCTAAAAGTTAACTTCCATAACACATATTTGAAAACTAAACTTCAGATTGGGCTTCAGAACTTAAATTCCAGAAGTTATAAAAATACTACTCCCTCGGGTCCTTATTATAAGAAATAAAAGAGCCAATTTTTCTAGTCCTTTTCATAAGAAACATGGACCCATATTCAAATATATTAAATGCTAAATTTTATTTATACCCTTATTTAATGTGAGGGAGAATATTATAAGTAATTAAGTTAGTGGAATTATGAGTAATTAATATAAGGGCATTTGTGAATAAAATTTAAATTTATAGAAGTATTAAATGAAATCAGTTGATTCAAATACTTTTTCTTGGTCTTAATGAATTATGGTCTTGTTTCTTATAATAATGATCAGAGGTGGTATTTCACAGTTTTTTGCGAAACATGCCCACAATTTTTCTTCTCTCACTCTCATTTTCATGCACCTAACACCCACAATTTTTCTCGCACGGTGTGAAGGGAAAGTAAAGGGAAGAAGATTGGAGTTTTCTGGAAGATAACTTCCCAGAAAGGATGGGGATGAGTTTTGGAAGCTAACTCATGGCAGGGTATTGTTTGTCAAAAAAATTAGGAAAAAGGGATAGGGGTGCATTAGAAAAAAAGGGGTGCAAATAGCATCACATGGCTGTGAAAAATGTGAATTTGTTATGATCTGGGCCGGGCTGGACAGTGAGTACAAAAAGGAGTGCATGGCCATACATATTTAAACGCTACGGATTATTTGTATAGGAAAAAAAAATTTTAAGTTCGTCCTAAAATGACTAGGATACATGTATTTTTTTTAATTTTAATTTTAATAGGTTCGATGTTCATACACTTTCCGTAAATAAAAAAAATGTTCATACACTTTAAATTATAGTAATAATAAATATATATTTTTAAAAGTTTACTCTTTTATTTGATGATTAAAATACAAAATTACAATTATTTATAAAAATGATAATTAAAATTATAATAAAATGTCAATACATGCATATCAAAAATAAAATTATTAAGATTTACTATGTCAAAGCATATAATTTAGATACATTGTTCAATCAACCATGTTTGACTTTAAAGAAGCTAAATCAATTGTTTGTCAATACAAATAATAAAATAATATAAACAAAGTGGTTTCTAGGGTGAACCACTAAGTTAACCGGTCATTGCAGGTATTCGCAGGGTTAAACTCATAATATAAAAGTTATATAATCGGTCACCAGTGAACCACTAATATTAGGGTTTGATAATGGGGATTAAAGTTAGATAGGAATTGATAAAGGCTGAAAGACTGATAGAAGAAGAGAGATGAGGGTTTGTGTAACACCCTAACTCTAATTAGGGAATTACTTACAATTACGCCCTAAATACTAGAATTTGGACGTAGAAAAAGTTTCGCAAACCGAAAGATACAATGGATGACTCCTGTTTTACATTATTAACCATGCTTTAATTAACGAAGATCTCTGGATATTGACGCGTTAACAAAATACGTTGTGAAAACCTTAAACATAACTCAGAGTTTCGAAAATGCGAAAGTTACTTAAATCATTACAGTTTGCGAGATTCGAGTTGTGCTTGCTATTTGGATATGGATATCCAAATATCCAAACTGGTTTGGATATCCAAATTGTTGTCGAGAGGATTAAATGGGTCGGGTTTGAACTATTTTAAATTTATCCGTTTTTAAGTGATTTGGTGTGGTAATGAATTGAGCACATATCCGGATATTTTGAACAACCTACCTATTGCGGTGCCTCACCTTAGTTGTCACCCCACATTAACATTTTTTTTGACAAAAACCCTTTTCAGCCCATATTAACATAGAGTTAAAAATTCTAAAGAAAAATTTGCAAAATGCAACTTGAAGTGTTCCTAGAGTGTCATTGTTTCCTTGGGTAGACCACATGACCTAATAGTTAGAGACAAAAAAAGATTACGAAAAACTATAAGTGGAACTGTTAAGAGAGTTATGTATTTAAATTGTCTATATATCTTTATATATAATTGATGATATGTATACTATGACATCATTTGATCATGTAACCTATCCTTATTTGTAATATTAGATGTTGGTGGTTGTTGTTGCACATGGAATTATCTAAATGAGGTAAATTTGAAAAAACAAAACTTATGTCCATTCCTAAGGTCAAGTTAGTACTGTTCTAGACACAAAAAGATCATTATCTGTTATCAATTTAAGCACCAAATGAGCTCATCTATTTACCAAATTAGACTCTTATATTCATGAAACATGTCTTTTTTAAGGGTAAAAAAGACAATTTGAATCTTCAATTTCCTCCGCACCCTACTTTTTTTTTCCTTCTCAGTTGTCCCTGTTTCAAAATTTGAAAATCAATCTCAATATTATCTCTCTCTCTCACATATCTCCCTCCTTCTCCTCCATCTTTTTCTTCCTTTCCTCTTTCCTTTGATCTTCCATCTCCTACCCTTGCCATCGTCATGTTCTTCCTCCTCCTTCTCCTTCCTCTACTAAGCGTCCATCACCACCCCCTGACTTCAAGCGCCATCTTTTTTTTCCCTCTCTGTTTTTTCCCCATGAGAACGACCACGCCGCTGCCACTTGCGGCCTCACTTCCGCCGCCGTCTGGCATCGTGTGGCCTAGACAACACCACTGCCATTCTCCTCTCTTCTTCCTCTACATGTTATGCCGAATGATTTTGTTAAAAGGAGTTCAAATAAAAAACCCTAAATCATGATCAGAGAGGAAAGAGGGTTGGCTACAATGTTTTAAAAACCGAACCGGACATCGAACCGGTGAGACTTCCGGGTCATGGTTTAACCGCTTATAACTGCTCGAACCGGGACAAAACCGCGGTTGAACCGCCAAAAAACCGGACCGTAAATAAGGTCGGTTCAAGGTTCAACCGGTTGAACCGTCCGGTTCGGTTCGGTTTTTAAAACACTGGTCGGCTATGAATAGATCTTCAAATCTTCTTCTCAACAGCTTCGAACTCCTCTACGATCCTACCACTCATTCCCTCGATCGTGTCTTCCTCGAGAAGAAGCAAGAGCTCTGTTCAGTATTCCTTTTTCTTCTCTCTCTCTCCATTCTAGATTATTTTACTGCCGTAACCATTAGAAATCAAAACCTTAAAAATGTGGTAGAGACTTTTCTCTTCTCCTTGCCTCAAAACCCTACCTTCTTCAGCTCTCTCCCATTCTCATATTGGACCCAATGTCGTTGCACTCATAAATTTCCCTTTTTTCCATTTTTTTTTCTGCGATTAATTTTTCTTTGGTTGTTACAGCAGGGGGTTCCATCAAAAGAGGTTTAAGGATGTGAGCAGATTTGTGTTGACCTTGAGGTACATCTTCATTACCATTTTAATTTCTGTTGTTTTTTTATTTATATAGTATTAATTTTACAAGAAGCAAAGATTTGGGGATTAGGGAAGGCTGTTGATGAGGGAATTGGGGAAGACAAGGTAATGAAATTGCCTAGTAAACAAATAAAGCAATTCTTTATTTTCAAAATCTATTTTAATAAGAATAAAGTTCAGAGCATGATTTCAGTAGAAGATTTATTTTTTCCTTCAAGCTAACAATTTACTGCCTTGGTTGATAGAAGATTATTGTCTTGCATTAAACATTGATTTTTTCTTGCTATCTTAGTTGGACTTACGTGGTTCTGCAAATTGAGACTTTATTGGGATTGCATTTAGCCTATAGTACTTTTAAGCTTATTCAGCTGGGTTTTGGATTTAGAAATTATTTTTTTTTGGTGAGATGGTTCTGATTTATGTTGGGTTTGTACATTATGGTTCCTAACAACATACTTGCAGGGAACTTTAGTGATAGTTTATGCCTTAGTGACTGCTGAGTGGTTGCTATCAGAATCTAAGCATATTTACAGCTCAATTGCCAACAAGTTAATATTCAATGTACATATAATATTCATGATTTCTTTTAGGTGGTAAGTTGTGTATATAATAAAAGTGAACATTTTTTAACTCTGCTATATTCATAATCTCTTTGTTGAGACTTTTTGATTGGTTTCCTCATGCACACAAATTTTTGCTTCATCTTGTGAGAGGTTTTGAGTGATTGTCATTTATATATTTTTAAAATATAGCAACTTAAACACTAATCTTTCAAGTTTCAAGGGCAGTAAGTACCTCTTTGTTTTTCCAAATTCTGCAAAGTTCTACCTTTTTCCAACTTTTCATTTTTTATTTAAGTTACTATCCTATTTTGTGTTACTTTAGTTTTTGTATTATTAAAATAAGTCATCAGTGTTGGTACCATTTAGGTAGTGTTCTCTTTCTTATTTTACCATGTTATTTGCTGAATTTTACTTCCATATATGCAATCATGTACGACTTCTGTGAAAATATTACTTGTGGGCAGTGCTTAGAGTACAACGAGGATATCCATGAATATTTTCCAATGACTTAGCAATCAAAACTAGAAGTTTTTTAAGATATTTTATTCCTTGATATATTTCTAGCAAGCATTATTCTTGAACTTAGTGCTTGGATTTGGGGTTAAGAGCTTTTTTATCCATTCGCCACAGGATTGAATCATTCAATTTTGGCTTCTTTGTTGTTTAATATACTAGCGTAATAACCCGTGCGACGCACGAGTGAGATTCGAGAGTTACGAATCATGTGGGAAAAAAAATGAAGTTATTATATAATAACAAATAGTAATATGACTTTAAGGTGAATTTATAGTAAGAATTAATAATAAAAACTAAAATTAATAGAATGAATGTGGAGCAGCCACGTGGCATGAGTCTACGTGGCAAAACTCTATTTTATATAATATAGTAGATAGTAGATAATAAATAACTAAAAAATTGATTCATATGTTTAGGCAAAAATAAATAAAAAAATTGAAATTAATTTAGATAAAAAAATTAATGATTCATATGGAGTCACATGACTTAGATAATATTTTTATTATATCAAAGAAAATATATAATATTTTGATTGAATGACTAATGTCCAGATATGAGAATTAATTGAATAATATGTTTTAATTTATTACATTTTGAATTTGAATTAATTTAAATTTGATTGAATGATAAAAGTACATATATGAACATTAATTAATTGATATACCTTAATTAATGAAATATCATGAATTAAAAAATAAAAAGAAATATTCTATATTTTGGCGAGAAAAGAATGAATGTGAAGTTGCCACGTGGCATGAGTCTACGTGGCAAAACTCCATTTTATATAATATAATAGATGAGATTAAATGTCACTGAATGGTTTTGTAGCAGAAAAAATGAGTATTAGAGCGGGAGCGGGATTGTGCGGTACGAGGATGAAGATAAGATTGTTAGAAATCAGTACAATCCACTTGCTGCTTATGTTGGTATTGTATCGTCTTATTTGAGTGGAAGCTATTTGATTAGATGTTTTAGTATATGTATGTGTCTTACTTTGTGTGCTATTGACTTGTGTTGTTGTTGTTGGATAGAGTAACCCAAAGTGTTGTTGTTGGATAGAGTAACCCAAGGTAGCATGCTAAGTATTAATGCATGTTACAAGTGCATTGTCATATGTATTACATGTTTGTATTTGAACAGGTTGAGATCATGATGGCTTTGGAAGAGAAATTTGACATTTTCTTTGGAGAAGGGGGAGCTGAAAACATCTTTAGTGGAACACTAGACAAAAGGGATTCCATTATTTTAGTTCTTTTTATTACTAATACTATCTTAAACACTTATAAATGATTTCATATCACCTAGATAACTGTATTTTGATTGAACTGAACTAATTATACAACTTTTACTTTGTTAAATACATGTATCTAGATGGGGGAATGCTACCACAAGAATTGCTTTAGCTGTGCTCCTGGAGGTTACCACCTTACACATTCCTATGTTGTCCTGAATTGTCCTCTCCTGCATGCAGCCAACATATATACATCCAGATCATCATGTGCTTTTGCTATTTGTTGTCTTCTTTATCATGTACAAATGTTAAATTATCATAAAGTCCAACTTACATTCCTGAAATATGATCATAATCTTTCTTGAAAATTTACACTACAAGAAAAAGCGAGGGTACCGACGGCCTATTACCGACGGGCACAAAACCGTCGCAAAAACCCGGCTTTTCCGACGGTCTGAGCCGTCGGTAAGACTTATCTGTCGTTCCCTGTTTCTTACCGACGACCTTACCCATCGGTAAAGCTCTCCTATCGTTTGTTGAAGATTACCGACAACCCTGCCCATTGGTAAACTGGCAGCCTTTTTCCATTCCCTCCACTTTTTTGATTACCGATGGACATAGGCCCATCGGTAAATTACAACTGACCGTTGGTAAACAACAATTATAAAGCAGCTCCCGACCTTCGCCCCCTCTCACTGTTCAGACACCATTCTCTCTCAGCTCTCTCTCTCTCTGTGATAGCTCCCACCGCCCACTGCCACCACACAACAACTCCGACCACCACACCACCGCTACCATACAATAACTCCGGTATTCTTCATCTTCATCTTCCTTCCTAGCGGGTTCTTTTCCTCTCTTCGTCCCATCTTCATCTTAATCTTTCCCTCTCTTCGTCCCATCCAGAACGGCCACAAGAAGGGAGCCGGAAGCACAAAAAACGGTCGTGACTCTGAAGGAAAGAGGCTCCGAGTGAAGATTTACGACGACTATGTTGCCAAGCCCAGTTCCAAGGTGCGTCCCTCACTCTGTCTCACTCACTGTTTTCTCTGTTATTTGGAAGTTTATGGTCTAATTCTCATTTGAGGTTTCAATGGTGAATGCAGCTGACCGTCTCTCTCTCTCCCTACCTTCGGTTCTCCAAGACGACACAGAAAAAATCAAGGTGCTTCTGGTGGTTCTGGTGCTGGTACTCTTGGTTGTGCTCCAGTACATATCACTACCACAGGTAAATTAAATTTCATACGATATATATATGTATAAAACTGAGAGAGTTTATAAAAAAATGTTTAATTAATGTGATTTTTAGTCTTCAGTTTTCGTATTATAGCTAGGTCAGTGACGAATTTTCAATTATATAGCTTGGTGTGAGTCAATAATATTGCTAGGGAAATTAATTTGGAATTACGATTTACTAGGTTTTTGTTTCTGGGAGACTATTTTGTTCTGGATTTCCCTATTACACAGCTGTTTTTAAGCATAGATTTAGCTCTTAATGTTCACTCACTTTTGCCCCCAGATTTTACTTTGTCTGTTTCACAACTGAACCACTGCTCTAGTGGTCCAATTCTTTGGTCTGTTTTCTTGAGATTCCTAAGCGAGATATGTGATAATGTTCAATGTGAATTCTAGTTTTTCAAGACTGAATTTGTTTGACAAAAACATAGGAATTGAAAAGATGTTAGCGGATTGGTATATGCCACTTTATGTTCAACTTCTAAAGTTTATGTTGTACAATTTTATTACAGATAAAATAGATTGACATTCATGTCCTAAACTATTAATGTGGCTTCACCTATCAGCTTAGGACATGGTATTGGAGTGTATATGATCTAAACTATTCCTATTAACAATTTCAATATTTAGTGGAACCATAAGCACTTTGGTGATTCTGTTTAGTTTCTTGGGATACTCGGTTTGTGATATTCCATGTTGCAAAATTCTGTTTCATGTTGCCAAACATTATTTGGAAGTGGGCTAACATTATTTGGAAGTGGGCTTTGGTTGATTGATAAGTTGAAGAATTTGAGATAAATGAGTTTTTGGTTACGATTGCTGCTCCAACAATTTTTTATCAGTCTTTTAAATGTAGTGGATACTGGATCGTGTAGATCTTGAAGAAATGCACACATTGGTCGACACATTTGCCTTTTGCTTCTTTGTTTGATACGCTTGGCATATTAGTATTTTGTGGTCTGTATATGTGTTTGACAATCACTATACTACATCAATACCATGCCCACCTATGCTTTTAATTGAGTCAAATGTGAGACGATCAGAATATGTACCAGAATATGTAGACCAATCTTATTATGATATTTAGAAAACTTATTTCTTATACTTTACTTTTCTCTATTTTATACTTACGTCAAAGATAGGGAGGCAAAATGTAAAATAAGTGATTTATTCCATTATTTTTTGCCCTTTCGTGTTTGGTCTTCAATCAGGAAGTACAAAATTTTCCTATCTCTAAATTGTATTTGAAAGTAGACTTGATAAATGTTTTCGGTGATAAAAAAATTGTATTAATGCCAAAAACGTAATTATTGGGATTTAATATTTTCATGGTTACAATCGATTTAATATTGTTGGGATTCGGAAACGTGAGGCAAAGGTAGAATCAAACAAAAACTCCAATTCGGGGAAGTCCAATAATGGAAGAAATTGCTTCTTCATTTTATTTGCCTTCGTGTTGTTTTATTCCATTGTATGTAAAGATAAGAAGCTTGAAATGAGAATTCTGTTTTTGTAATAATCAGTTTTGTGCTTTCTTTTGTAGTTTAGTCAGGTTAAATGAATGTCTGGTGTGTGATTATTATTTTAGCTGTACTTTAAACAAATATTATAAAAGTTATATACTACCATCAATTTTGTGTTGGTTGATCATCCAAAATCAAGTGTATTATGTTCTTTGTAAGTTTGATTTTGGGGGTTCTGTTCAAAACAGGTGTTCGAGCAAGTTCTCCATTGCAGTAAGCTAGGTTTGTCTCGTGACTACTAGTTCGAAGTTGACATTTGAGGAGAAGCTTCTTTCGAGGTATGCACTCTAACAAAATGTCGGTTGACTCATTGGGTGGAAAAGGGATGTCTGTTGACCCCCACACCGATATTTTTTATTTGATTTACTTCATAGCTCTCCACAGAGGGAATTTTGAAGTGATGTATGTTATAAGATTATTTTGTTGTTAGTGATTTCGTGCTTTAAATAGTATTATTGAATATTTTTCTATTATGCTTTGATGCTTGAAATGTCGGTTCTTTTTTGGTGAAAAAGGGTTGGCTGTTGACCCCAGACCGACTTATTATTCATGATCGTCTGCTTCTATCTAACGTGCTTGTGAAGGATGCTATCTATCTCTTTTGATGAAGTGATCTTGAATTAAAATTAGAATAGAATAAAAAATAGAAGAATTACAAAGTAAAGAAACAGAAAAAACAGATCTAATTCTATCATTGGCTGCAATTTGCGTTGCACATCTCTATGCACTTCTTTCCCGTACCCGTCTTTGCCCAATTCAGCTGCCAATTTCTGAATATCCAGCACCTAGACAACCCTCATAATTTGGTATGTTAAGAAACCATAAATTTATCACAAGTCTACAAGATTCATACCACTAATTTATCATAAACATAAGAAACCAATGAAACAATAAAAGGGAGGTCTTTAGGAAAAGAAATTTAATGCATGTAATTGCATTACATCAATCTATATAAAGAAGTTAAGGAAAGTAATTTAAAGACTTGAGAGGATGACAAATCCTCCATAACATAAGAACAAACACAAATCAACAAAAGAAAAATAAATAGTGCACAGTAAAACACTTATATTATCAAGTCTTTATCAAACCTAAAATTAAAAATATTTTTAAGATAGTGTAAGGAACTAATAGAATTAATAGGAAATAAACATTTGATTAAGAGTACAGTACTATTTTAATGATACAAGTAAATGCAAAAGAAATAATACAAAAGAAAACTAGAAAAGTATATTGGCTCAGAAGATCTCTCTAATCCCTTTGCAATTCTGACATAGAACCTCCGCTCCTCCACTAAAAGGCTATGAGCTGAGGCCCACATGAATGCCAGAAAAATACTATCCTACGTGGGTTTTTCAAGTACCGATGGTATTTCTATAGAATGAGTGCAAATAATTGACCAAAAAATAAAAGAAAAGAATTAAAACCGAACCTATAAGCCACTTCTGCTTGTCTAATTCTATCCTTTAAGAGGATGTCAACTTCCAACCTGTTTCTTTTTAAATGACCAAGTCGAATTTCTAATTCTACCCTTGCCACTTCTGCTTGTCTAATTGTTATGTTAATTATTGTTGAAATGGATGTTTGATTACTGTTATTACTATCGGAGAAAACTTCCCGTTTGAGGTTCAATATATTATTGAGTGCATGTACTCTTTTAGGGTACCATGTGCTCATTGTATATTGAACCTTGAATTGTCCAAGTCGGACAGTTTGGGAAAAAACTTTTTCTTTACTCGTATAATAGTTGTTGCTTAATTCTCGTATCTTTATATTTGATGAAATTTCGGTTCGATTCATTTTCTTTTGTTCTTTAGGTGCATACTTGATCGCGGTATTCATAACTGCGATCATTTAGTGTACTCAGAGACCAATGGGAAATGTTGCCAAAATTTTGTCAAGTATAAGATATGAGAATTAAGGAATGAATATTATAAGAATTCTGAAAAAGTTTTTCCTCGAATGGGATAGGGCTATACCATTTAAAGAAAGAGAGCGGTTGTAAAAACGTCGTGCTGCTGAAATTGTCATTTTTTTTAACATGCAGAAGATGAAATTTTTCCCTTCGAGTCGTAGTTGGATTTACGATAGGTTGTATTCGGGGAGAGGGGGTTTGAAACAATCTTTTTGCGATGGGGTTGATGACTTCCAAGTGATCAATGCATTTTAATGCATCTTTTATAGCATTGCACTTGGTGTTCTTAAATGTGTGATTTGCCCAACAACTACTTTTTAACATGGTTTTGCGTCATTGGGTCTTAATTAGGCTTTAGTGAATTTAATTGCTAATTTTCGGATTTTAATTACGTCCTGACCCATGTTCCTTCTGCAGGCCATAACTTGAGCTATACTTGTCCGATTTTAGTGATCTTTATGGCGTTGGAAAGCTAAGAAGCAGAGCTACAATTCTTATGTTGGCACCGAAGCCTAGTTATGCCGTTTTGAAGGTCGAAAATCCACTTTACTACTGCAGGCGAGGTTCACTACGAGTTTTGGATCAATTACTCATGTGATTAGTTGTTATTGGGCTAATTAATCTCTTTTGGGCCCTTCTCTTTGGTCATAAACTTCAGGTTACCTAGATTAACCTAAGGAGACATTATAAATAGGATTTTTAGAGTCTTAGGATTTACCTTTTGATTACTTTAAATCTTTTGCCGTTTTAGCAATCTTTTCTCCTTCTCCCCTTCTTAATTTCGTTTCTGTTAATCCTTCCATGGAAGGCTAAGACCATAGATTAATTCACTGGTTAGAGAGTTTTTATAAGGATCTTGAGGTTTGGATTTTATTATTAATTTCGATTTCGATTCTAATTCTTTTCTTTTTAATCCATTGTCTCCTTTGATCATTGTTAGCAATTACGCTTTATTTGTGTTGACGCTTAATCACCCAAATCTCGTTTTACCTTCTATTCTTATTATACAATTCGATTTGATCTATTCAAAGCATGTTAAACGCTTGTTTTAATCTGCTGCAGTAGGGATTAAGAAGAATCTACAACGCTTAGTTATAGGTTTGATTAAATTTGGTTATTAGATTAATTGTGTTCTTGTGACGCTTGTTCCTTGTTCATAATTAGTCGAATGCTGATGCTTAATCCAAAGAGGGAATTCTTATAGAATTAATTGACGCTTGATTGGTTAATTTTATGTTCAAACAAGAATAGAATCACGAAATAGAATAATCATTTGAAACCCGTGATAGATCCAAATATTAATTATCTTGAACCAGTGGATTAGTCGTTTTTATATATTGATATTTACATCTTTTATAACCTGTTTCTTGAATCAAAATCCCCCCAATTTTATTTCTTTGTGTGTTCTTGTTATTGGTTATTGTTAATTAGAGATCCTTGTGAGATGACCAAGGTTAACTGCCTTGTCACTACATTCTTATTTTATTTATTTTGACCCGTGCGCGACAGCGGATCAAATTGGCGCCGTTGCCAGGGACCTCTGATCAATAGTTGCCAATTCAAGGACCCTACTAACGTCTCTTACAATTGGTTTTGTGTTTTTTGTTGTGTTTCAGGTCTTAACATCGAATTTGACATTGATTAGTAAAAAAATCGGTTTTCGATCAACTTTGCTCGGATTGCTCCGAAATTTGGCCAGAAAATCCGGAAAAAATCAAGGATCCGAAGTCCCATATCAAAAATTGATATAGGGAGTAGAGACTAAAAATCCAAAATTCCATCGTTTAGACCACTTTTTTATTTTTTTTATTTTTTTGTTTTTTCATAAAAATTCAAAAAAATTAGCGTAATCTTTATTTAATTTTTAAAGATTTTTGGTGCTGTTTTTAGATTTTTTTAGATTGTATTTGATAGGGTTTCTCGATTTCTTTAGTGTTTTAGCTATTAGGACATTGTTGGTATTTTTTGATTTGTTAGTTTATGATGCATGACTAGTAATAACATAGATAGTGATCATATAGGTTATAGTGATAATTATAGCTTATTTGGTCATACTCTCTTTGATTCTAATTTTGATTCTGATTTTGATTCTGATACAATGGCTGCTAGAACATTAAGGGAACTTGCTGCACCTGATGTCACTTATAATGATTTATGCATTGAAAATCCTGATGTTGAGGTGCCTTTTGAGCTTAAATCTGGCTTAATACATTTGCTTCCTAAGTTTCATGGTCTTGCAGGTGAAGATCCCCACAAACATCTCAAGGAGTTCCATATTGTATGCTCCACCATGAAACCTCAAGGTGTCCCAGAAGACCACATCAAACTGAGGGCTTTCCCATTCTCATTGCAAGACACTGCCAAGGACTGGTTGTACTACCTTCAACTAGGTTCTGTGACAAGCTGGAATGATTGAAGAAGTTGTTTCTGGAGAAATTCTTCCCTGCCTCTAGAGCTGCTTCAATTAGAAAGGAAATATGTGGCATCAGGCAGATTGCGAATGAATCTTTGCATGAATACTGGGAGAGATTCAAAAAGTTGTGTGCAAGCTGCCCTCACCATCAGATTTCTGAACAGCTGCTCATCCAATATTTTTATGAAGGCTTGCTGCCTATGGACCGAAACATCATGGATGCTGCTAGCGGAGGAGCACTTGTGGATAAAACCCTAGTAGATGCAAGAAGCCTGATTGAGAACATGTCCATTAATTCTCAGCAGTTCACTACCAGAAACAATTCAGTGGTGCTGACAAAAGGAGTCAATGAGATACAAAGCATCGAACACAAGAACTTAGAGACCAGGCTTGATAAACTTGTTTCATTGGTGGAAAAGTTAGTCAGAACTAAAACTCGTGCAATGAGAGTTTGTGGTATTTGCACCTCTGCAGAGCACCCTACGGATGCATGTCCTACATTGCAGAGAGTGACAATGCTAATACTCCTCAGGCCTATGCAAAGAAATATATTCAATGACAGCCCTGTGCCAACTATGATCTGTCTTCCAACAGTACAACTCCAATTGGAGAAACCATCCAAACTCGAGATGGGAGATGCCTCTACAGCAAGACCCAGGCCGCAACTCGCCCCATTGCTAGCCCAAAGTAAATCAACCTTCATTGGAAGACCTTGTTAAGCAGATGGCGATCGAATCTCCAATTCCAACGGCGACAGATTCAATCATTCGAATTTGGAGGCAAAAATTGGACACTAGCAACTTCCATTAATCGATACATTCCAGGGTCGGACAAAGCGCACGCCCGGCCAAGCACCAAATCCAAATGTCAGTGCAAATGTCAGTGCAATTACTCTCAGGTCTGGCAAAGCTGTTGACACTTCAGAACCTCCTCCAGTAGAAAATGCAAGTGGCAGCAGCAGAAAAAAAGATAAGCCACCTTCTGCATTAGGGATGACAATTTCCACCTGTGTGTGGGGATCCCTGCGAGCGGGGAATATTTCCCCGTGGGGACGGGGACGGGGGAGAAAAACCCCCCGTAGCCGATTCGAGGATGGGGACGGGGATCACACCCCCCCCGCCCTGTGGGGTCCCCACCCCGAACATATTATATAACTATCCCTAAAAAATACATATATATGTATTATAATGATTGGTTTTTTGGTCTTTTTATGTCTTTTTTTAATTTTTAAAAACTATAATGGTTTTAGTAAAATAAAACAAAAGAAATGTCATCACTCATCAGATTCACAAATCATGATCATAATGATTTCACATGTTGGACTAGACATGGAAAATTGATTTTGATATTGTAATTTTGAAACTTTTTCATACTTTTATATTTTTTTTTTCAATTTTATTGAATTTCAGTGTTTTTTTTTTTTTAAAAATTTTCGGGGTCCCCGTGGGGACCTGCGGGGATCCGTGGGGACGGGGATGGGTAGGGGTGAACATGGGCCGGTTTGGATGGATTTTGGCCAAATCCGATGCCCGATCCGATCACTTTGAATGGTTTGGATTTCAAAAAATCCATGATTTTGTAAATGACCGAATCAACCAACCGGTGTTGACCGGGTTGGGTTGGATGGGCTCGCGGGTTGTGAAGTGAAAAAAAAATAAGAGTTCTCATTCCCTAATTTTAAAATAATCCCCCAAGGGAGGCTTCTAAAAATCATCCTCCTCAAAATTCTAGCTTGGTTTCCCACAATAATTACATACAGCATCATTACCCTTTTTAGTAAAATGTGCCCAAGCAGCAGAAGGGGCTCTAGCAGGTCTTTTTTTAGTTACCTCTTCTCGTGGCACTTCTTGTAATGGAGGCTCTTGCCCTTCTACTTCTTGTGTCGGAGGCTCTTGCACTCGTTGTGCGGGACTCATCACTGACGGCATCACATCAATAGGATTAACACTCCCGCTGCCACTTGGTTCCATTTGTTCTACATAATAATATAAAAGATAATTCAAGATCACAATTTATATAGAATAAAACCTTGTCCATTTTTAACATGTTCATTGAAATAAATGTAAAAGAAACAAATCAGAAGCAAAAAGCATTTCATAAGCAAATCAGAGTCTATCCACATATCATGACTTTTGCATGAGAAAAAACATGACAGGAGCTCTTATGGTGAAAGAGAAAAAAAGGAGGGACAAAGGGAGACCTACGTGGTACAATAGTTCTACAAATATGCCAATTAGTATATTAACAAAAATAGAATTATATCAGGTAGATATTTCTCTAAAGCCTTAGTATAGTGTAACTCATGGATAAAGTCTCATTCTCTGCAAATTCAAATGGAAGATTAATTAATTTGAAGACAAACTTAATTTGAAGACAAACTTAATATGAGTTAGTTAGCAAACATTTCCAAATTCAAATGATTTGCCACCACCAATTTTTTAGAAGGTAGAACACAATAACAGCTTAGCATAACCCAAATAATTAAGAGATAAAGTATAGAACAATGAAGTACAAAATAATTAAATACAAGGCACAACAATGATGGTCATTCTATAATGGTTCTTCTCAGTTCACGCATTACCTATCCTTCCCCCTTATATTCTCATTTCTCCCCATCCAAATTCCCACCGTCCCACTATTCCTTGCCAGCCCAGCATTCAGTTATACTCCAGAATTAACAACATGAACACTCTCGTTATTTACTACTATATCCTCCCCACCCATGTGTGTTTATCATTTCAGTTCCCATCCTCTTCCAAGTAGCATATACCTCAGTAATAGAACACCAGAAGCACATATAACAAAAATCAGAAAACACAGTTCCATAACCAGAAGCAAATCAGAAGCAAATCACATGGCAAATCACATGGCATTGCTTGGTGGGAATGAGTGTTGGCAAATCAGAAGCAAATCAGAAGCAAAAAGCATTTCATAACAAAAAGCAAGTCAGAAGCTCAATATAGAAGAAAATCAGAAGCAAATCAGATGAAAGAGCAAATCAAATCAGAAGCATTTCATACCCACGTGAAAGGGAAGAAGGAGCAGAAAGCGATCTTAACCTAGCAGGTGCCGTGGAGGGGTGTGGTGGAGGAGGTGCGATTGGGAGCAGAAAGCGACGGTGGAGGAGCAGAAAGCGACGGTGACTGCAGATCTCCCTCTCGCTTCCGTTTTCAATTCGTGCGATCTGATGGCTTAAGCGGAAACTGGGCTACGCAGTGGAAGTGAGCATCGAGCGTGGCGGCGGCTCATGGTTCTCCTCCGGTACCATCGTCAGCTGCGTCGTTCTCCGGCTCTTTTCTACGCAGTGGAAGACAGTGAGATGAAAACGGAAGAGACGCGAGAGGGAGACTGGGCTGGCAGCAGCTGAGCTGAGGATAAAAAAAGTCAAAAAAAAAAAATTAATCCCCCCGGGTCGGGTGACCGGGTTGGCGGGTTTGGATTTCAATATCCGTTGCCCAAACCATTAGTGAACGGGCTTGTTTGGTTCGGGTCGGTTTTGACCCGAACTTTGTTGGATCGGGCCAAAACCGGATCGGGTGCGGGTTGGGCCACCGGGTCGACCCGAACCCGTGTACACCCCTAGGGATGGGGGAGAAAAACTCCCCATGGCGGGGATCGGGGATGGGGACGGGGGAAAATCTGGGGGGCGGGGCGGGGAGCAGGGGAGCACTCCTCGGTACCGCCCCGCCCCGTTGCCATCCCTATTTTGCATCTACCTCTGCTGATGATGATGATGCACAGCCTATACCACTTCCCTTTCCCCAAAGGGTTGTGATAACTAAGAAGATGGATGAGGCAGACAAAGATAAGGAAATCTTGGACACATTTAGGAAGGTTGAAGTTAATATACCTCTCCTTGAGGCGATTAAGTAGATTCCAAGATATGCTAAATTTCTTAAAGAGCTGTGCACACACAAAAGGAGGAGGAGGCTGAAGGGAAATGAAAAGGTCAACATGAGTCGCAATGTTTTTGCACTCATACAACCCTTGATGCCCCAAAAGTGCAAGGATCTAGGAATTTTTACTATTCCATGTACCATAGGCAAGAGTAAATTTGAAAATGCCATGCTGGATTTGGGTGCTTCCATTAATGTGATGCCTACATCTATTTTTAACTCTCTGGCTCTTGGACCTGCGAGAATCTGGTGTTGTTATTCGGTTGGCAAACAGGAGCAATGCTCACCTCTTTGGACTTGTGGAGGACGTACTTGTTAAGGTTAATGACTTGATTTTCCTGCAAATTTTTACATTACGGACATGGAGGAGAGACACAATCCAGTGAGGCACCTATCATCCTAAATGGACCATTCCTAAGAACAATGAAGAACCAAGATTGATGTCCATGTTGGAACACTTTCCATGGAATTTGGGGATAACATAGTTAAATTTAACATCTTTAATGCTACTATGAAGCATCCCATGGAAGAGCCTTCTCTTTTTCAAATAGAAGTACTTGCTGACTTAGTTGAAGATACTCATTCTGATGTTACAAATTGCATGGTTGTGCCTGTTAATATTACAAATGATGTTGCTACACTGCAAGCTTCTGATGTAACTCCATCCACCAAGATACTTCCCTCCATTGAGCAGAAGAAGGATGTTGTGAAGAAGAAGAAAATCAAACACTTCCATGTGTTCCATTCTCGCCTTAAAATCATGGCGGGTAAGCTTCGATCCAAGTGGATTGGCCCTTTTGTTGCAACTAACACTTTTCCTTATGATGCAAAGGGAATAAAAAGTGAAGCTACCAGTAAAGTCTTCAAAGACAATGGACACCGCCTCAAGCTTTTCCATGAGAGCCCCGCACTTGAAGAGGAGACTGTAGAAGAGCTCCACTTGAAAAAGCCACCTTGAAGAGGGAGTTTTCTTTCCTCCCCCTTACTCTTATTTTATGCTTGTTGTTTTCATTGAGGACAATGTGTGATTTAAGTGTGGGGGGGATCTTTTAGCGTAGTATTGTTTTTGTTTTTTGTTATTATAAAAAAAAAATTGCATGCATTTTCATTGGATTTCTTGGTTTATATGAGTGGGGAGTGATTTCACTATTCTAGGACTATAGGTCTCGTGGCATGATATGGATGACTTCCTTGCATTCTTAGTATGATAAGTTGGATTGGAATATTAAATTGTGCATATTTTGTGATAGATCATTTTCCTTGGAGAGGTTTGGGCCTTATAATGGATGGAATATATTTTTCCATTCTCTTTCTTTCTTGTGTGATGTTACTCATGATTGTTGGTTACTCTAGAACTTGACTTGACTCTTGTTAAAACTCTTGTTCACATGCATGCATTGAAATGATCTAGGCAATTTTTGTTCTTTTTAGCCACTAGCCAAATAAGCCTACCTTGCAATTATCCATTTGTTTAGCCCCTTTGAGCCTATTTATCCAATTCTTTGTTATATAGCTCATTACAAGCCTAAAAGTGGAAAACCATGATATGACCTAATCTTAGGGGATAAAAGAGCTTTGTTGTTTTGGAATTATCTTAATAATAAATATTGCATAAGTGTGGGGTGCTAAAAAATGTGGTTGTGTGCTCTATTGGAAATTTAGCAAGTGCAAAAAAAAAAATAATAATAATAAAAATAAAATAGTGGGGCACAACATTTGGTTAAAAAAAAAAAAGAAAAGGAAAAGAAGAAAAGTGTGAAAGTGGAAAAATGGATTGAATTTGGTTGAATTGCCCCCATGATTATTTGGCAATTGTTTTCCATTGCTCTTGTATCCTCTTTGATTTTATAGCCTAGTTACCCTTTCAATTATCCCACCTTGACCTTAGCCTCATTATAACCTTAATAAAGACCTTTTGATCTTTGTGTGCATGTGTTTCAAGTGTGGATGTTAGAGTCTTGTCAAGCCTATGGTAGTGCTAGCTTTCATGATGTGCTTTGAGTGTAAACACTAGCCTAGACACTTGAGAGTTTGAGAGAAATTTATTTCTTGTGAGGATTCTATCACTTTTGATGCACTCTTTGGTTATTCTATCCTCTTGTTTGCTTTGAAGGTAATAAGATGTTATTCATGATTGTCATGAGTCCTTGAAACCTTGAATGAGCATTTTGCTTTCCGCTTTGCATCATTGGGATTCAATGAAAATGCATCTTTGCTTTGTTTTGACCATGAGTTTTGCTCGGAGTGCAAAAGCTTAAGTGTGGGGGAATTTGATCAATGCATTTTAATGCATCTTTTATAGCATTGCACTTGGTGTTCTTAAATGTGTGATTTGCCTAACAACTACTTTTTAACATGGTTTTGCATCATTGGGTCTTAATTACGCTTTAGTGAATTTAATTGCTAATTTTTAGATTTTAATTACGTCCTGACCCATGTTCCTTCTGCAGGCCATAACTTGAGCTATACTTGTCCGATTTTAGTGATCTTTATGGCGTTGGAAAGCTAAGAAGCAGAGCTACAATTCTTATGTTGGCACCGAAGCCTAGTTATGCCGTTTTGAAGGTAGAAAATCCACTTTACTGCTGCAGGCGAGGTTCACTGCGAGTTTTGGATCAATTACTCATGTGATTAGTTGTTATTGGGCTAATTAATCTCTTTTGGGTCCTTCTTTTTGGTCATAAACTTCAGGTTACCTAAATTAACCTAAGGAGACATTATAAATAGGATTTTTAGAGTCTTAGGATTTACCTTTTGATTACTTTAAATCTTTTGCTGTTTTAGCAATCTTTTCTCCTTCTCCCATTCTTAATTTCGTTTCTGTTAATCCTTCCATGGAAGGCTAAGACCATAGATTAATTCACTGGTTAGGGAGTTTTTATAAGGATCTTGAGGTTTGGATTTTATTATTAATTTCGATTTCTGATTCTAATTCTTTTTCTTTTTAATCCATTATCTCCTTTGATCATTGTTAGCAATTACACTTTATTTGTGTTGATGCTTAATCACCCAAATCTCGTTTTTGCCTTCTATTCTTATTATACAATTCGATTTGATCTATTCAAAGCATGTTAAACGCTTGTTTTAATCTGCTGCGAGTAGGGATTAAGAAGAATCTACAACGCTTAGTTATAGGTTTGATTAAATTCGGTTATTAGATTAATTGTGTTCTTGTGACGCTTGTTCCTTGTTCATAATTAGTCGAATTCTGTGATGCTTAATCCAGTAGGAATTCTTATAGAATTAATTGACGCTTGATTGGTTAATTTTATGTTCAAACAAGAATAGAATCACGAAATAGAATAATCATTTGAAACCCGTGATAGATCCAAATATTAATTACCTTGAACCAGTGGATTAGTCGTTTTTATATATTGATATTTACATCTTTTATAACCTGTTTCTTGAATCAAAATCCCCCCAATTTTATTTCTTTGTGTGTTCTTGTTATTGGTTATTGTTAATTAGAGATCCTTGTGAGACGATCAAGGTTAACTGCCTTGTTACTACATTCTTATTTTATTTATTTTGACCCGTGAGCGACAACGGATCACCAAGCCGCAATGGCACATGAAGATTTCAAAATTAATGGAGGGATTAGATGTTCGTGTCTTAATTGCGATTGCAGAAGGATCAAGAGCCCAGGTGACGTCATATATCACCTGCAGAGAGTTGAATTTAGGCCTAATTACTGGATTTGGACTAGACATGGTGAAGAGTTGCCTCGGGTTGATTTAAGGGTTGGCGATAATTGCACAGGTGCTTCAAGCAGTTGCGTAGAAATGATTTACTGAATACATATTGCACGAATATTTGTTAGGTCAGTTTGTTTCTGATATATAAAGGGATGTAACTTGTTTATTTTTATGGAATTCATTTTTAATATTGTTATGTTTAAATATAATATTTCATGACTGTTATTGTTGAATTGCTCTATAGACATATATGGCATCAGGAGGTCCAGGATCCAACCCCCCGACCACCCACTGGTGGTAAACGAGGAGGGAAGGGCATCGCCATCGACCCCCTTGTCCCGAATATTATTAGGATTGACGATGCTGGCTATGCGATATTGTCATCCACACAACGTCTGCATACATCTACGCCTACACAAGCTCCGGTAGCGTCGCCCCTACACGACCTCTCCAAAGGCGCCAAGACATACACAACATCCAAAGACCTTCTCGTGATCGACACCTGATTTGCCTCCCATTTACATGGTCCCCACCCCGGGGTTCCAGCAGACACTTGGCGCTTCTTCCTCCCATTTTGTGTCTGAGACGGTGCCCGATACTCATCTGTCTGATCATGAGTATAGTATGGGCCGCACACCTGATTAGACCGAGGTTGAGCAGGACGAGGATGAGCAGCATGAGGTTGAGCAGCAAGAGGTTGACCAGGAGGTTGTTGATGATATTCAGATGCTGCATGATGGCCGAGTTGCTATCAGGCCGGCTGGTAAATGGTAAGTATTTACATTTTTTTTTCGAGTTATTAATATATATATATATATATATATATATATATATATATATATATATTATCTTGTTTGACATCTTGTTATTGTTCAGGTTTCTTCCCTCAAAGCCAGCTGCGACGGCTATCACAGTGGTAATTGAGGATAATTACCACACGTTTTGGCCTACCTGAGGGAAGTTGAAGGAGGAGGCGGGGATCATATGTTCAAATCTTTTAGAGTAAGTTATAATTTTTATTTTGTTGCATATTATTATTTTTATTTCATAAAATTCAAATAATAATGTATTATATTCATACAGGAGAGGGTTTTTTGGAAGAAAGAGGATGAGGAGCGGATCGAGAAGAACTTCCATATGAAGGCCTCCCATCGCCTCTCTGATATGCTTAGAAATACCCACCTCAATGGACAACTCCACTGGATAGGGGATCAGGTCTGGCAGCAGCTGCAAGCGCACTGGAACTCCCCTGAGTTCAAGGCGTTAAACGAGAAGGCGAAGAAGAATAGAGCATCTGAGAAGGGTGGGAGCATGCACACCGGAGGTTTGGTTAGTCAGGCGCAGCACGCAGCTCGACTTGTACGTTTTATATTATTATTATTATTATTATTATTATTATTATTATTATTGTTGTTGTTGTTGTTGTTGTTGTTGTTGTTGTTGTTGTTGTTAGTTAGTTAGTTACTATTTATTATTTATTATTTAGTTAAGATTTTTTTATTAAATAATTACATTCGAAGCGATTGGGTAGAGAGGTACTGTTGCACGAGCTCCATCGTGCAACTCATATTAGGAGGAGTATCAGTGATTTCGTCGATGAGCGGTCGAGGCGGACTCATGTAATTATAAAAATATAATGAATAGTTTTTTAATAATGTTTATATTGTTTTATTACAAAAAAAAATTGACTTATTTTGTTTATGTTTAATAGGAGGAGTTGGAGGCGAGGACGTCTCAGATGATGTGTCAGACATCATCATGTTCCCCCTCTCAGAGCCCTGAGGATCCATCTGCACCGCTCAAGGTATGAGCAGATGTTGTTGGCGGCAAGAAGAAGGGTCACCTATATGGTGTTGGCGACCTTGCTAGCAACTATAAGAAAGGGGGTCGCCTCCACATCGGAGAGTCGTCAAGTAGTGGTGCTGTCACTGGTCGCTCTGCCGCGAATGAGCAGGAGATAGCCGAGTTGAAGCGGGTCGTGGCCGAGCAGCAGGAGGAGTCCCGTCGAACGAGTGCCATTTTGGCTCAGGTGCTGGAGCGACATGAGCAGATGTACCAGTTGCTAGCTCGCCAGCAGCCTCCTCCACTGCCTCCGCCTCTGCCTCTGCCTCCTAGTACCGATGATCATGTCGATGATGCAGATGGTATAGAGCATCTCGATCATGATTAGGACTACCAGGACTATTAGTTCTGTTTGTACTTATATTTTTTCATACTTCCGGATATCTTTTTAGTTACTGATCTTTGTTCGTCGGAATTTTTTTATTTTATTTATTATGTTTCTTTTTTTAATTTATTTTTTAGTTTACATTATCGCATTTTTAAATATGGGAATAAATTAATAATTAAAAGTAATCAATTAAATTAAATTAAATTAAATTAAATTACAAGTAATAGTTAATTAATTTAATAAATAAACATTTTTTAATATGGGAATAAATTATTTTTAATAATTAATTAATTAAATAAATTTAATAGTTAATAATTTAATTAATTAATTTAATAAATTTAATAATTTAATAAATAAATTTAATTAATTAAATTAAATATAAAAAAATAAATTCGGCTTTACCGACGGGCTGAACCGTCGAAAAAAAATTTCGGCTTTACCGACGGGCATGCCTGTCGGAAATATACCGAAGGGTTTAACCCATCGGAATGTACCAAAGTTTTCCGACGGACTTTTACTGATGGTAAAAAAAAAAGCCCATCGATAGGGATTTGCGACGCCCGTTTTACCGACTGGTTGGTGGCCGTCGGTAATCCTGAGTTTTCTTGTAGTGTTAGTACTCTTGACTTCATCATGATATAAGTTGTATTTTCGAATACTAGAATGGTTCTGCCCTTTTTAGAGTATCCCTGAAACTCAAATCCCACCTCATAAGATATATTTCTTCTGTGAAATGTGTTGCATCTTGAGCATGTTATATGACTGCTTTTTGAGCAGCACATTATATCTTTGACAGTCCCTTTAATTATAAAAAAACTGTTAAGCATTTAAAAGAAGAGAGCTTACGTTAGAGGCTGTCCAAAATTTAGTATCAAAGGATATGGATGAACTTCTAAAAGATTGTTGTATTTGCCAATAAACATCATTAGTGATATTTGTTTCTTTAATTTCTCCCTATTTCCCTTTGGTATTTATATTTGTGGGTTTTGTAGTGAGGGGAGCAAGAAGAGAAAGACAATGTCTATGAAAAGCAAGGTATGAGCTGTAGAGTGGTGAGCTGCAGATTATTACTATTTTCTTTGTATTTTGGTCTGCTTGGCTTAGTCCTCTCTGATTAGGGGACTTAAGTTTTTCCCCTTCTATCTTTTTTTTATTTCTAATTATTGATAGATAAAGACTAACATGGAAGAGGTTGAACTAGCTAACAGAGAGTTGTCCAAAACTGTGTCATTGAGTTCTGAGGAATGTGTTAATGTTAAATCAATAAATGTCTGATTTGTTATTTGGCTTAATCATCAATCAATTGTTGTATAGTTTTGTTACATTAAAGGAGCTTGGGATCATATGAATAGGTGGTAGTAGCCAACATCGGAGGCAGAGATGGGGGAACTAATAGACAGCTAGAACTACTTCAGCACTTAACAACCTTTTTGTCAAATGCACTTACCTTCCTTTTTGTGAATCATATGTAATGCTAAGTAGTATCTTTTGTGGTGGTCTTTTCTGAAGCATATTGACCTGGCTCAAATGTTCTGTAATATTGTTACACTTTATGTTTATCACACACTGTTGATAAACTCTTACTGAATCTATATAATGTTAAATATACCAATATCTTATTCAGAATAACATAACACGACGCGTCCTGTCCCATGCGTAGCACGAGTATTTTTTCTAGTTTTCATTAAACAGATGTAACGAGACAGTTTTACAATGCACCTATAACATTTTATGTCTACTGCAATGCCTCAAAACCGTAGCTTAAAGTCAAAATTTGTTGTCTCCGTACGTAGTAATCTAAGGCGTTGTCTATTACTTCGGCAATGATTTTACCACAAAAAGGCAACACTAGCGAAACCAAATACAATGGTTTTTTTTATTTTTTTATTATGCTACACGAGAGCCATTTTTTACCGTTGCCAAGTTCTTTTCATACTATTTTAGGTTTGACAGAGATTCAGTATAGAATTATCTTCACATTAGTATATATATAACATGGCAGAAAAGAAAGTTTCTCAAACTATAACCTCAATTGATTCCATGAAGTTCATACCTTCCATATGGGGTATTGGTCACTTAAGTCATTGGAAGTGTGACTCGGTGTCACTTTTGTCCCTTAAAGCATATAAACTCTAAAATAGTTTCTGTAAATGTGCTCCGTCAGTCACTTTGGTCCCTGCCGTTAACAATTTCATTGACTCCGTGAGTAATTAGTCACATTGATCCCTAAAAGTGTAACTCGGTATCACTTTGATCCCTAGAAGAGTGACAATTCCAAAATAGTCCCTGAAAGTGTTATATGTTTGTCACTTTGGTCCCTACTATTAGCCATTTGATTATCTCTCGTTCCAAAATAATGGCTAACGATAGGGACCAAAGTGACAAACGTAGAACACTTTCAAGGACTATTTTGGAGTTTATATGCTTTCAGGGACTAAAGTGACACTGAGTTACACTTTCAGGAACCAAAGTGACCAATTACTCACGGAGTCAATGAAATTGTTAACGGCAGGGACCAAAGTGACAGATAGAGCACACTTACAGGGACTATTTTGGAATTTATATGCTTTCAGGGACTAAAATGACACCGAATCACACTTCCGGATACTTAAGTGACCAATACCCCCTTCATATTATCTGTAGGAGAAGGTACAATTGGGTTGAAAAGTGTGCGAGAGATAAAAGGGCTATAGTACTTATCCTAAAATATATTAATAATTACGGTAAAAATATTTTACAATGATGTGGTTGAATATGATGGCCATATAATTGTATGGCAATTACTGGTATACTAACTCCTCGGCATTTTCAAATATGCATTTTGCTTTCCACAAGATGAAAGATATACGACAAAAGGACGTAAAACTGTAAAACAATGTGTACTGAATTTGCACGGTGGGACTGCGAACGCCCTTCGGTACGCTTATGTGGGGTGGCAGCCGACAAATACTGCTTCCTGAATCCACAAAATGACACTGATATATATATATATATATATATGGGAAATCATGTACCGAACAAGGTTGAACGTAATGGTTGACTGGTGTATCTATAGTGCCAAAAAAGTTTCTGATTTTCTGATTTATTCTTTTATATTTTTTTTTAATTTATACATTATATTTTTATTTTTTATATAACATCTTTCACACCCTTATTCATTACTTCAACGTCATCATCAATAACATCCTACAAACAGAACAACCTTCAATAACCACTTTTTTTAGTTTTTTAATTTGTTTTCCTAAATCATTCTTTGAACATATTAACATAAAGACACACTACCACCACTTGCATAACTAACAAAAGAGTTAAATAAGAGCATTTTCAATGGGGTGGCTATTGGGTACTTAAGGCTTGAATACCTATTTAGAGTGGTACTTAATAGATACCCCATTGTGGGAAAAAAAATTTGGGTACCTATTAGGATTGGGTGCCTCTATAGATAACCTTTTCTCTTCTCTTTCGCGGGTCTCACATGTCAGGTTTTGTTGATATGCGATGATATGGAGTTATTGGTGAGACTTATTTAGTAATTTTTTTAGAGGTATTGGATACCAAATTAAAAAAGTAAAAATGAGTGATGTGAATGTGTGGAATTCCTTAAGTACCCACTTTATATGTATTCCATTGGAGATAACGTAACTCCCACTAACTAGGGAAATGAGATATAGAGTGTGGTATGCATATTATAAAATGTTAACCGATTCTGTATTATACACTAACTTTCAACACATTCATCTACAACATTTTCTGCCAGTTGTGGGTAATAGCCCCCTCTTGAAATTGAACTAGAGAGTGTTTTCGTGTTTACACTTTGTTTAAAAATGAACTAGAGAGAGTGTAAAAACCCAACGGTTAACAGTGTGAATCACTTTATAGCTTGAACCTAGGCGAAATGTGTCTACCAAATCTCCACTACACATTGCCGAAAAGTACGCCGAAGTTGAAACGTGGAAGATAAGTTCGTAGTTTCAGCTGCAGCGGGGTTGCATGCATGCATGCTGCTGCTGCACTAATATTAGTGATTGTGTTTTGACAATTCAACGGCCATGTTTGGCTTGAAACGGAGAGAAGAGAGGAAAGGAGATGCTCCCAGATACTCACCGAGAAATAGAAGGCGCGCGGAAGAAGTAAAAAAAAAAGGAGATGTTTGCGCATGAATATGACATGACGTACACATGCATGCAGGGTTTGTCTTAGATCCATCAACAACGCGATGGAAAGGACAGGGAACCCCCCCTCTCTCTTTTTTTCTCCCCGTTCTTCATTTTACTACTGACCTAGTACCCTTCAATGTTAAATGTTTTTCGTATATATGTGTAATATAATATACCAATTAAAGCCTGCATCATAGAATCGTGAGTCAGTGTTTGGAAATGGGACCACTTTGTTAAATTGAATTTTGAAGCTTTCTTTGTACCTATGGTACACGGCAGTAGTTTGGTTGGACATTTGTATGTTAATTCACTGAATCAGCATGCTGTTTTGGAGTATGTATAGTTGTTTGTAGTCTGATTCGTCCGTGAACACTGAACAGAATTTGAGCCGCATGAAGCGGGTAAAGTGTTCGGACATTTTGAAGCTTTCTTAATATTAATTTTTTTTTTATAACTAGGTTATAGGTGTAAAATATCTACAGTCCTACTTTCTGCCAGAAAACATGAAGACACAAAAGCTGGGTAGTCCCTTTCAACCAAGTTTTTTAAGAATGGACTACCCACCTTGTGTGCCTTTAAGTTTTCTAACAGAGATTAATCTTAATAGCGGTGGATACTTCGCATCTATCACATGACAACTAAAAAAAAATCTTAATATTAAAAATACTAGTTTATCTTTATATTCATAATCTTGGTGTTTATTTTTAATCTCATGGAATCATTTTATTCGCCCTTATTGTTATAAAGTTACGTGTTATTATCATGTTGTGGTACATATTTAGAATTTTTATATTATTGCAAATTAAATAATACCATTTTTTTCTTTTATTAAGTATTTAATTTGACAAGTTTTCACTCTAATTAAGCATGAAAAATAATAAGATATCTATAATTAATTATTAAATATTTAATATTTAATTTATTTTTATTACAAATAAACTATTTTATGGATTTGTGTCAAAAAAATTATGGATTAAATTCAACTTTTTAACATTTCAAATTCAATTTTTTACAGTTCATGGAAATACCCGTATATTACACATGCTACTTCACTACAAAAAACAGATTAAATAATGACACTTACTTTGCGGCGGTTATAAGTAAACTGTCGCCGCTTGAACGTCCTAGCGGTTTATACGGCGGTTCTAAATAACCGCCTTATTTGTATCCAGTTAGCGACGGTTGTTTATAAGATAGGGGCGGTTCCTAATAAAAAAAACCAAAAAGTTTTTCCCCTGAAGCGCCAATTTTTTCCCACACCGCACCCACTTTTTCTTTTTCCCACTGTATCCCAATTCTTTGCGAAGAGAATTAGAAAAACACGCAGAGAAGAAACAACAAACTAATCTCCCAAACCCTAAACCTCCGTCTCACTCTACAATGTTCGGCTTTGCAATGTGGCGCTGCAAACCTTGAAGCTCTGCATCGTCTCGTGTTTCATCCTCTCCTTTAACACGTAAAGAGGCCAGCATTCAAAATAAAAAAAAAACAACAACAAACTAATCCTCCAATCCCTAAACCTCTGTCTCGCTCTGTAATGTCCGGCTCTGCAATGTGGCGTTGCAAACCTTAAAGCTCTGCATCATCTCGTGTTTCATCCTCTTGTTCAACATGTTAGGAGCTCTCTCTTTGCTCTATTTGTAAGCTCTGCAATGTTTCTCTTCAACTTTTTACCAAATTTATGGGGGTCCGTGGAGGGTAATGAGGGGTAAGTTTCCTAATTTGTGGATTTCTTGGTGGTTTGTTACCTAATTTATCCTTAATGAAGGCGTCGTCATCCTCAGCATTTGAATCAGGGTCTCCATTTTCTGTTCGTCTCCTTTTGGTCGTTTTTGGAATGCATAATTTTATATGTTCTCTGAGTCTATATACTGATTGATATTGCTGCACTGGCCTTTTAATTTAAGCATGTTCATTGGGAATGTCCCCACGGGTAGGCCGTTTGAAGTTGATTAGTTCATGTCATTTATTTACATTGGTAACTCTGATATTGGAACAGATATGCTGATAAATCCCATTGTGCATGGTGGTTATGTCTAGTAACTTGAAGAAGAGCTCAGGATTGCTCTTGGTAAAATATGAATCAGAAAAATTGGTGCTCATTTTGAATTTCTTATTATTTCAGGCAAGAGCTCTTATTTCAAAGGTAACTGAGGAGAGGAATTCTGTTATTGAGCAAAATAAAAGGCTTCAGCAAGAACACGTATGGCATTTATTCAGAAAAAATTCTTGATGCTTATACACATTTTATCTTGAATGTTCTGCCAGGTGATCTTGATAGTTATCCTATGGTCCTATTTCGTTTTTTTTTTTTACAACTGCACTCCAAAGTGGAAGTTGTGATGAAGTTCTCTTTCAACACTTCTAATCGGTTCTTGTGTGATGTTATGCAACTATTTGGATGAAATGAATTTAACCTGTCTCTTTATGTCTGAATTCACATTTTTCGGAAACATAAGACCATCTTAATCATCTGTATATGAATATCTAACGGGCTGGTATGACAAAACGTTAGGGAGTAGATTTTGAGACTGGAAAAAAAGCTCAGAAGAGGTTCCCTGATTGAGAACGGGTTCCCTCACTTAATGTTAATTCTGAAATTTGTTTTAAATTTCACAAATATGGCTAAAAAGCGCGCGCGCGCACACACACACATATATAATACCTTGATTATTATAAGCATATTTATGATTCCACCCTGTTAGTGTAGATTTTATTATGAACTCTTGAGAGTTTTACTATGACTATACCCATCATCTTTACCAAAAATGATGTTAAGAATTCTTTTATAGTATGTGTTACTAAGTGATGTGTTTTATTGAAATTCAGAAAAATAATTTTTAGCAATGGATAAGTCATGGATTACAAAGCCGCGGAACTCGGATGAGTATAAGCAAGGGATTATGGGATTCATTAATTTTGCCTTTGAACATTGTTCAGTAAATGGCAAAATAATATGTCCTTGTAAAGAGTGTGGCTTCAAAAAATGGAAGAATAGGGGTGTGGTGTATGATCACTTAAGATGTACATCATTTCCAGTAGGATACACTGTTTGGTTCTTTCATAGGGAGTCCGAGATAGAAGGAAATCATCACGTCTCCCCTAGCAATACTATAAATCCTATTCAAGACACCACTGCTCACGAAGATCCTATCTAAAACATGATTAGTGATGCTTTTGGAGTTGATAGGCCCCATACAAATGAAGTACCAATTGCATCGAATGTAGAGATTGAAAGAGATGAAGATGTGATGTCGAACGCCACTCAAGAAAGGAATGAAGCCAAAGAATTTTATGAATTAGCAAGAGATGGAGAACAACCCCTATATGAAGGGTGTACAAAATATTCAAGGTTATCTTTTTTGGTGAAGTTGTATCATATCAAATGCTTGTGTGGAATGAGTGACAAGGCTATGACAATGATTTTAGAACTCTTGCAAGATGCATTTGAACATGCGAAGATTCCAAGTTCATTTTATGAGGCAAAGAAAACAATCACCAAGTTTGGTTTGAACTTTAAAAAGATACCTACTTGTCCGAATAATTGTATGCTCTATTGGGGAAATAAGGAAGACGAAGAAAAGGAAACTTGCAAATTTTGTCACACTTCTAAATGGAAATCAAGCGTAAAATCTAGGGAAACTGAGGTATTCGTTGATGGCAATAATATGAAGAAAGTGCCTGCAAAAGTTCTTCGATACTTTCCCTTAAAACCCTGATTGCAAAGACTATTTTTGTCTTCAAAGACAGCTGAGGATATGAGATGGCATGCTGTTAATGATAACAATGATGGAATGATGAGGCATCCTAGAGATTCTGAAGCTTGGAAACGATTTGACTCAACACACTCGTGGTTTGCATCTGATTCACGAAATGTTCGTCTTGCATTGGCTACCGACGGTTATAATCCCTTCGGTATTATGAGTTCAAATTATAGTATTTTGCCAATTATTCTCATTCCATACAACAGTCCGCCATGGGTGTGCATGAAACAAACATCTTTTATAATTTCGATGATAATTCCTGGGAAAAAAATGCCAGAAAATAACATAGATGTCTACTTGCAGCCTCTAATCAAAGAGTTATGGACAACAAATATGGGTTCTTATAATTCTTTCAAGCGTGAGATGTTCAAATTACATGCTGCTTTGATGTAGACAATAAGTGATTTTCCCGGGTTAGGAACACTTTCTGGGTGGAACACGTACACTGGACTTGCTTGCCCATCTTGTAACTTTGACTCTATTCCTTGTCGTCTTCCTCATAGTAGAAAATGGTGTTTTATGGGTCATCTCCGTTTTCTTGACCGAAGATACAAATTTAGATTGAACCGAATTCACTTTAATGGTGAGCAAGATATGCATAGTCCACCTAAAACATTGTCTGGTTCTGAAATTCTTGAACAAGTTCTTAACATTAATGCCACATTTGGGCGAAGACCAGAGAAAGAAGGGTCAGGAAAAAGAACACGAGGTGGACGACTTTCACAGGGTAGCACTCAACAATGGAAAAAGAAAAGTATATTCTTTGAACTTCCATATTGGAAAGATAATTGTTGGCGCCACAATCTTGACGTGATGCATATTGAGAAGAACGTATGTGACAATATCATATATACTTTGCTAAATGATTGTGCAAAGACAAAAGATCATATCAATGCTCGAAGAGACCTTAAAGATATGGGCTTAAGACTAGACCTCTGGCCAAATGATAATGGAAAATACCCTTTAGCTGTCTTTACAATGACTAAAATGGGTAAGAGAGAATTTTTGGCAACTTTAAAGAACATTACTGTGCCAGATGGTTATTTGAGCAACATTTCCATGTGCATTGACTTAGATATTCTCAAGTTGAATGGAATGTTGAAAAGTCATGATTGTCATATATTGATGGAGCAATTGCTATCGCTAGCCATGCAGACATCATTGCCTGATGAGGTTTTGGCGGTATTAATTGAGTTGTGCTTATTCTTTAGACAATTATGTGGTAAAGTGTTGAATGTTGGAGATTTAGACAAATTGCAGAATCAAATTTTCCTCACTTTATGCCACATGAAAATGCTATTTCCTCTTTCATTTTTCACTGTTATGGTTCCCTTGTTTGTTCACCTTGTTGACGAAGCTAAGGTTGGAGGTCCTGTCCATTACCGATGGATGTACCCTAAAGAAAGGTAAAAGATGTGTGTTAGCTTCGTTTTAATTTTTTCAATTCGATAATGTAATGGTTATTGTAAACAATATTTGTTATGGTTTATAAATAGGTACTTAGGACATCTAAAATCATATGTTCGTAATAAAGCACGTCCGGAAGGGTCTATAACAGAAGGTTACCTTATGGAAGAGATTCTTACATTTTGTTCAAGGTATTTAGACAATATTGAAACAAGGTGGAATAAACGTGGTCATGTAGACGATGAGCCTAACGATATACAATCTCAATCACGAATAACTGAATTGTTTCCTGTAATTGGAAAACCGGTTGGTGGTTCTTCATATTTTACCCTTACATCCAAAGAGAAGTTACAGGATCATCGAAACGTGTTAACAAATTGCCCCGTAGTTGATTATTATCTAAAGTAAGTATTTCTTTCACTTAGAGTAATTATTCATTTTTCCTTTTCTTACATATAATATTATATAACTAAATAGGCAATATAGAACTATTTTACGAAGGCAACTTAGGACGAGGAAAGCTTCTGAGGTAGACAAAAAGGTTCATAGAGAGTTCGTTCGTTGGTTCGCCAATCGTGTGAGTGTTTATGCATGCATGTGTTTGCATTACTTTTTATAGGAATGTGACTAACAATTTACATTATGACACCAGATTGGCAATAATCTTAACAGTCTCAGTATACAAGATAAAGATGTTCTTATCAGTCTTGCACAACGTCCTTTTGATCAAGCTAGAAGGTTCACCGCATTTAATGTTAATGGATACAAATTTCGGACCTTAGCACGAGATAAGTTATTAAAAACTCAAAATAGTGGAGTATTTGGCATGTTTGGAATAAGAAGTTATTCAAGCGATAGTGATGCCCAAATGAGGTTTGGAAGAGTGCCTTACTATGGAAAATTTATAGACATCATTGAGTTATGCTATAGTGGATTCACAGTGGTTATGTTTAAATGTGAATGGGCTAATACCACTAATCCAAGATGCTTGAAGATGGATAAGTTGAGTGTTACCTCTATTAATTTTGCACGACTAATACATAGCGGAGAACATGAAGATGATGAACCGTACCTTAAAGCTTCTGAAGCTCAAATGACCTTTTATGTCGAGGATGAAAAGGAACAAGGTTGGAGTATACCAGTTCATTTGAGGCCAAGAGACTTGTATGACATGGGTGAAGATGAGGATGAAATTACAGCATCCGCTGAGACATACCCATCACAAAATTTGGAACAATTTTTCTTAGATGATAACACACATATTCCTTTGGCAAGAGTGGTTATAGATGATGATCCTGAAATTTCAGTAGTTAATGAAAATATTGATGATGATAATCATGATATGGTTTTATGAATGTGATTGGATGTTACCATTCCATGCAATATTGTTGCTTATTGCTACTATTGGCATAATAAAATACACTTTACTGCTTGCTATCATTGGCACATTTACTACGGATTTTTCATATTGGATTAAATTGATCATAGGGTAGTCTTGTAAATTGCAATAAACAAATCTCGGGTCTACTGTCAAGCTTTCTGGTAAGGATATTCCAACTAAAGTGTAATATTAAATTGTTTTCATGTATCTGTATAATATTAAATTGAAAATATAATATTAAATTGAAAATGTACTAATAATACAAACCTTGTGTGTGTATGTATGATACATTATGGCTTGCAGATGTGAAATAAGAATAAAAACAGTTTAAACTGTAAACAGTTTTATAATGCCCTTGCAGTATATATAAATTTATTTGCTCACATATGCTTATGGACTTATCGTTATTAATTTATTTGAATCTCGTATAGGTATGCCTCATGCAAGAAGATATGGTCCTCGTAGTTTTTGATCCACACCAATTCAAGAACATGGATCTTCTGCAAGCACTCATCATAGTGCACCGATACCCCAAAGGGAGCCCATGCCTCACATATCCTCATCTTCTGAAGACGAGATTCCTGGGTTACGAGATGTGCCAAATACTGAACCAGATTCCAGAAGTTATGGACATCATAAACCTATTCAATCTGAACCTGATGTGACTGAAGTTCATCCACACTTCATCGCAAGTCTAATGCACACTGGACAGTTGATGTTATTGGTATATTTACTATAATTTTAGTTTCTCGTCGATCTTTTTATCGTGTTATATTTTGGTATACTAATTCTTGGTTTATTTTACGTGTTAGATGAGGAGGATAATCGTAGGCAAAAAAGCTTAAAGGTGCGAGACGTGATTCCAAATAATTTAGGATTTAGGGTATTGACAAGGTGGAGTGCAGAAGGTCAACCAGTAGGAGACTCTGCTAGAATATTGGCAGGGTATTTGGGTTTTATTGTGAGTAATTTTGACAAATTCCTTATTATGTATAAAACTTGGCAAAAAGTTCCTCTTCAATACAAAAATAATATTTATGATGCGAACATAAAGGTATGAACTATATTTAACTTAATACATTTGATTTCTACTTGAGTTTTGTTACTAACAACTTTTATTGCGTTTGTCTTAAAGAAAAAATTTGTTGTCAATGATCGAGATAACAAGAAATATATCTCAGCAAGCTTGGGAAAGAAATGGTGGGACAATCGGCATAAGGTTTTTCGTGATTATTATGATTGGGAGCTTACGTATGAACAAATCTTGAAAGGCTACCGCCAGGCGTTGACGCAGACAATTGGACCATGTATTTGGAATATAGACTGAGTCGTAAAACTATGGTAATAAGCAAAACTGAGTTTTTTAGCATGACTTTGTTTACTGTTTATTGACTATTAAATTTGTTGCATGATACAGGAGATAGCTGACAAAAATGTAGAGAACCACCAGAAGCAACAAATTTCGCATCCATTAGGCTCCAAGACACTAGCAAGAAAAAGGGATGAAATGATATAACTCACTTGTTTTGTTGATTGGAAATTTAATTATATAATTTACTTATATAATTATATTTATATGGTACAAAATCTTAGGAATTGCAAGATGGGCGACCCTACAGTAGAGGGGACATGTATGAAATTGCTCACAAGAAAAAGATGGTGGATTTGTTAATGATGAGGCCATAAAGAAATAGGTAAGTGAAATATACTTGTGATCTTTGGCTTGTTAGAGTTATGTGTCAAATGTTTTTTCTGCTGGTTCTTGACTCTCTTGACTCTAATCTTAAGGAAGCACATGCATAACTTTTAGCCAAACTCTAATCTTCCAAGTGAGTCTTGTTCATGTTTAAGCTACATATTTTATATATATGGCATATGCAGAGAAAAACTGGAAGCAAAGCTTGCTAAGTTCTGTGACATTGTTGCCAAAAATGTGCGAAGCCATAGACAATAACAACAGTTATCCACTTTAGTAGTGACTCCAGGGTAAATAAAGAGGCTGGGCAAAATAGCTGTTAACCTAAACTGCAACTTTACATCTAAGTGAGCAAGGTCTTTGTCTAGTTTTGTTCATGTTAGGCTTTTGACTCTGTTTTGTGAATGATTACCCTCGAGTCCCAATTGGTCTTATTTAGTATAATGTGGTTTTGAATTATTAATTTTTCTTGTTATGTGCCTTTTGTATTGTGATGGAGGACTGGCAATGCCATTTTTTTTGGGAATCCAATGTCGTATAATATTTGCTTGCATTTTTTCTTAGTGTAGTAATTCTTACTGTAATTCTTAAACTCATCAAGCACCAATTGTTTTATATGGTGTGATTGGTGAATTTTTTTTGTTAGTTTGGCTATTGCTTATTTGGCTTGTCATGTTTTGGATTGTTTGGCTTGTCATGAGTATACTTTGCTGCAATAGCTGGCAGTGTATTTCACAAATTGGTTTGAGAACCTTTGGTTACAAGTAGTCTTTGAATGTTTATGTTTGTCTTCAATACTGTTGGTGTTGGGACTTTTAGTCCCACATCGAGTAAAATAGTAAAGAGGAGTGAACCTCTTTGTTATAAAAGGAGGCTTGGGCCTTGGTTTTATGTACACCATTCAAAAGCTTGTCTAGCAACTTTTGTCTCTAGATAAATTCATCTATTTGTTTTAGAATTTAATAGAATTCTTAGTGTGCTCTGTGGTTCACTAATTTGAACCTCCACATCAGAAAAAGAATTTATTAGGAATATTTCTTGTAAAAGGAGAGGTGTGAGGAATAAGTTTTGCTAGTGGGGAAGCTTTGTGGGTGTGCGGGGGTGCAGAGAGAAAATTGTGTAGTTGTAATAATTTTCTACATAGTGGATTTTTCTCTGGTACTGGTGGTTTTTCTCCTGGTTTGGGAGTTTTCCACGTTAAATACTTGTGTTGTTATTATTTCTCTATTTTGTTTTTCCAATTTTCCACAAGTGCAGTTTCTGGGGAAGAGAATTTGAAGAGTCAAATTCCCAACAAGTGGTATCAAGAGCACATGTTTTGCCAAAGAGGATGTCGGGAAGCAGAGTTTCAAATGCAGTCAGATTTGATGTAGAGAAATTTGACGGAAAGATCAACTTTGGCTTGTGGCAAATACAAGTCAAGGATGTGTTGATTCAGTCTGGTTTACACAAGGCTTTGAAGGGCAGGGTTACTCCTGAAAGTAGTGGAGATGCTGATAATGAGGCTAACATTATCTCCGATCTTGATGTCTTTTAAAAGAAGGACATGTATATCCTTATGGCATGGGTCCCAAAGTTGCCATGATAAAGGATATTAAATGTTAGCGGGACCACATTTTGCACACGGGCATTGGTTGACATTGATGCAGGGTGTGTGGTGAAATTTATGTCGATGGCTGATTAACTTCCATGAGAGTCAAATATGGGAGTTGCACCATAGTTTTTTCAGCAAGGTTATATTTCGACATGTGCCGACGTTAAATGCTTGGGATGGCTAGTTCTGAGTGATTATGCTTTTATGGTGGAGCATGACTGCGTTGCAGTGATAGCGAAAGCTATGAGAATCTTCATCAAGGTGGAGCGTTGTGGGACCACAAAGTCACAAGGTGGAGATTGTTGGTGTTGGGACTTTTAGTCCCACATCGAGTAAAATAGTAAAGAGGAGTGAACCTCTTTGTTATAAAAGGAGGCTTGGGCCTTGGTTTTATGTACACCATTCAAAAGCTTGTCTAGCAACTTTTGTCTCTAGATAAATTCCTCTCTTTGTTTTAGAATTTAATAGAATTCTTAGTATGCTCTGTGGTTGCAAAGTGAACCTCCACATCGTAAAAGAATTTATTAGGAATATTTCTTGTAAAAGGAGGTGTGAGGAATAAGTTTTGCTAGTGGGGAAGCTTTGTGGGTGAAGGGGTGTAGAGAGAAAATTGTGTAGTTGTAATAATTTTCTACATAGTGGATTTTTCTCTGCAGTGTGGTGGTTTTCTCCTGGTTTGGGAGTTTTCCACATTAAATACTTGTGTTGTTATTATTTCTCTATTTTGTTTTTCCAATTTTCCACAAGTGCGCTGAAAAGAGAATTTGAAGAGTCAAATTCCCAACAAGTGGTATCAAGAGCACAGGTTTTGCCAAAGAGGATGGCGGGAAGCAGAGTTTCAAATGCACTCAGATTTGATGTAGAGAAATTTGACGGAGAGATCAACTTTGGCTAGTGGCAAATACAAATCAAGGATGTGTTGATTGATCTGGTTTACACAAGGCTTTGAAGGCGGGGTTACTCCCGAAAGTAGTGGAGATGCCGATAATGAGGCTAACATTATCTCCGATCTTGATGTCTTTTAAAGAAGGACATGTATATCCTTATGGCATGGGTCCCAAAGTTGCCATGATAAAGGATATTAATTGTTAGCGGGACCACATTTTGGACACGGGCATTGGTTGACATTGATGTAGGGTGTGGTGAAATTTATGTCGATGGCTGATTAACTTCCATGAGAGTCAAATATGGGAGTTGCACCATAGTTTTTTTCAGCAAGGTTATATTTCGACATGTGCCGACGTTAAATGCTTGGGATGGCTAGTTCTGAGTGATTATGCTTTTATGGTGGAGCATGACTGCGTTGCAGTGATAGCGAAAGCTATGAGAATCTTCATCAAGGTGGAGCGTTGTGGGACCACAAAGTCACAAGGTGGAGATTGTTGGTGTTGGGACTTTTAGTCCCACATCGAGTAAAATAGTAAAGAGGAGTGAACCTCTTTGTTATAAAAGGAGGCTTGGGCCTTGGTTTTATGTACACCATTCAAAAGCTTGTCTAGCAACTTTTGTCTCTAGATAAATTCCTCTCTTTGTTTTAGAATTTAATAGAATTCTTAGTATGCTCTGTGGTTGCAGCTTGGGCTGAACCTCCACATCAGAAAAAGAATTTATTAGGAATATTTCTTGTAAAAGGAGAGGTGTGAGGAATAAGTTTTGCTAGTGGGGAAGCTTTGTGGGTGTGCGGGGGTGCAGAGAGAAAATTGTGTAGTTGTAATAATTTTCTACATAGTGAATTTTTCTCTGGTGCTGGTGGTTTTTCTCCTGGTTTGGGAGTTTTCCACGTTAAATACTTGTGTTGTTATTATTTCTCTATTTTGTTTTTCCAATTTTCCACAAGTGCAGTTTCTGGGGAAGAGAATTTGAAGAGTCAAATTCCCAACAAATACATGTAGGAACAATTACAAAATGAAATTAAGGAGTCTTCTTCTGAGAATGAAGCCTTCATGAAAGTTTTTGGGAAAGAGCATCCTGGGTATGTTCAAAGCATCGGATTTGGTGTAACACCATCTCAGCTCATTGGATTCGGTTCTACAGCGTTGACATCTTCATCAGATGCTAATGCAAAGATGACTTAGATGCAGATTGAAATTGATACCTTAAAGGCATAAGTTGCTGAAGTCGATGCTTTGAAGGCACAAGTTGCTGAACTCGATATATTGAAGGAACAACTTGCTTTCCTTATGCAAATTGCTAAGGGAAATCAGGTACATTAGTTGTAATTAAAATGACTTTATAAATCAATCACTTGTGCGGTTAGTGGTTCTGATGTATTTTATGATTTTTTTTCTTCTCAGTCGGCTGACTTGGAATCACCAAATGGGTCGAGACGCTCTTCTAACTCTAGCCACATACTAGGAAATCATCAAGGAACATCGTCACGTGGGACCATCTAAATATAGTTGATTTCATTTTTATGTTATGAACTTGAAGAACCTTTGTTATATACATTTTCTTATGTTTATACTTTATTAAATCACTGTTTTAACTATTTACTGTACGTATTGTGGAATTTATATTTTGTTATATGAATTTATCTCTTGATTAATGCAAAGACGACTGTATCTATAGGTGTTTGTTGGATTATTTCTTTCAAAAGTTTATTTTATTTCATTTAATTTTTTCATAGAAGTTAATGTGTGAAATTTATATTTTGGTTTATGAATTAATGAATTTAGGTTTTTTTTAATTATTTCGTCTAAAAGTTTATTTTGTTTCACTTAGCTTTTTGTTAAAAAGTTAATTAATAAGTTGGTTTTAAACAAATTCAAATAAAGCCATAAGAAAAATTAATTAATAAGATAAATTAACATTTATTAAAAGAGTTAATTAATTTAAATAAAACCAAAAGAAAATTTCAGATAATAATAAATTAAATAATAAAATAATTTTCCATATAGCAGCAGTTCCAAACTGCCGTAATATTTATGAGTAACGTAAAAAAATTTGGTGGCAGTCAACAACCGCCATAATGTTTTCCTTTGCCGGCGGTTTGGAACCGCCACTATCATTCAGGAGAAATTTTAGTTCGCTCACATAGTGGCGGTTATAAACTGCCGCAAACTGGGAAAACAACTTACGACGGGCAGCGTGACGGTTAATTAAACCGCCGCAAAACATGCCACCGACGCATAAATCTGCGGCATAACCTGAACCGCCGCAAACCTGGATTTGCGGCAGTTTGAACTGCCGCCGCTTCAAATTTAAACTGCCGCGATTTGGCGTTTTTGATGTTTTGGTGATATATATATATATATGTCCTCACTTGTATTTTAGCATAAACGATGCAGGAATAAGTAGAAGTGAGAAGAACATTATTTGCTTAATAGCAATGGAATTAGGATTGTATTTGTAAAGAATAAAGGCATTCTAATTTATTGATTTAATTTCAGTTGTTATCCCTTTAGTCTGAGTTATATGTAATTTTGATCCATCAATTTTTTTAGTCAACCGAATCCCTTTACATTGAAATTAAGCAAAAAGGGTCTCATTATTAATTTTGTTCTACCTAAAATCCCTTGATTCTCATTTTTTATCTAAATATTTAGGTTCTGTCAAAACAAAACAAAAAATATAAATATTTCGGTGTTTATATTATTGATTTGGAATATGAAATAATTTTAAAATTTTAGAAGTTACAAATTTAGTAAAAATTCAATAAATTGAAAGGAATTTTTATTTGTGAAATCAAAATTTGCAAAGAGAAAATTTTTGGTATATTTTATTATATGTGAAATATTTTTGCCATTTGCTTGGTCGCATCATTAATAAAAATTTCTTTGCTTTAAAAAAAAAAGTGAAATGTGATATTTTGGTGAGTTTTTAGTGAAAACGTTTAAAATGATTTAATCAATTAAATTTGAGAACATTTTGGGACTTTGCTTACTTTTTTTATATAAGTTTAATTATATAAAAAAAAATTAGTGTCCGCTAAAAAAGGGCACTTGGACAGTCGCTCACCCAACCATGCTCAGGGCCATTGAAGGGCTAAGGGGCAAATTTAGAGGAAGTATACCTTTATCTCTAAGGTAGTAATAAGCTCTTGTGGAATAGATAAAAATTGCACTTATTCTTTTGTTTTACTAAATAAACAAAATATAAAAGTTGAATTATCAACAGGAGTTAGAGACAAAAAAAAATAAAATTGGTCTCCAATTTTTGTATCCCTAGCTAACACCTAGCGACAGTTGAGTTGGGGATGAGGGATACTTCCTAAAGGCCTTTATCTCGTTTGGCATGGTTCGAATCTCCCGGAGGGCAAAAACATCATTTAACGGTGAGCGTGCCACTTATAGTTGAGTTGGTGATGGTGGGATGCTTCCCGTGGCCTTTAAGCCACTGGGTGCGGTTTCGAGTCCCACATAAGGCAAAACCCCGCATGTGGCTGCGGGAGTGTCCTATGAGTGGCACGCTCACCGTTGCAGAGGGTCAAATGCTGGTATGTGCTTGGTGGGGTGTTACAGAGACATTTAATTTTTTTATTTTCTAATTTTCGTCGATAATTCAATTTTTCTAGTAAGGCCTTCTCTCATTTATTAACCAAAATAGGCGTGAGGGGGGGGGGAAAGGGGGAAAAAAAAGCATACCCCATTGCAAAATTGGCTTCCTCCGGTTTTGGCTACAAAAGGAGCATGCGTGGGAGGAGTGCAACGTAGATGCATAGTTTTAATAAAATTACCAAAATGTCCCTGTTGCCTAGTTTTAATGAAATTGCCAAAATGTCCCTTGTTTTTTTTTCTTTGGTTTATATCATATTCAATCAATAACATTTTATTAATTTCACAAATACAATGTTTTCTTTCCAATTTTACTTTCTACAAAAACAAACAACAGAAGAGAAAAAAAATATTTCTTTTATTTCATTTAAAATCATTTCATTTTCTACTGTTTTTCCTTTTGCTTTTTTTTTTTTTTGCTCTTTTGAATGATTTTTTTTTCTAGACCAATCATAGCATAAGAGTTTAGGACTGACTTTGACAAACTACACCATATAAATTAATTAATTTAACCTGAGATTCCCCCCCCCCCTTTTCATTGTTTTATGCTCGTTCCCTCACATGTAGATAGTATTAAATGGACGGTTTTCAATCGTGTGCAACTTTGCACGCGATAAAAATCAATTACTCATATTTTTTTTATTAATTATTCACTTTCATATTTCTTTTATAGTTTCACATTTATGTAATCTCTCTCTACTCACAAAATAGGAAACTAGATAGTTAATAAGAAAAAAAATTGGGCAATTAATGATTCTTATCGTGTGCAATGTTGCACACGTTAGAAAAACCCTTAAACAGAAATGTGCACGCCATAATAGTTGATAAAAAATAATTAAAAAAAACCCTTGATTATGACATGATGCAATTAGGTAAAGTTTTTTTTATAAGCGAAAATATATTCAAGGGATGCTCAAATCCATAACATACAATATGCCACAGTCAAGCGAAAAACGAGTTTAGACATAATAAGGTGCAATTACACCAATCTGAAAAAAAACAAAACCAGCCCCTCCAAAACATGAAGATAACCAGGACGAGGATCTAATTTTTATTAACTCTAATAGCTCACTAAAATCAAAAGAGGTATTGAGACACCCTTGCCCCATTTATAATATTATCCCATAATTACGAATAATAATACTAACATAATATCATAGTACAGCGGAAGAAAATATTTTTCATTTTATATATAAAAGTTCTTGTACATACAAGGGTTCCCTCCTACGAACCACCAAAAGAATAATATACACACATACAAGAACCACAGTGGGTATACAAAAGAATAACATCATCATCAGTCAAAAGATATCAAAAGCCTAACGAGAAGTCTCCTACATCTGGCTCGTCCATTGAAACCTAACGCACGGTCGTGGAGGAAGACGGGAGTCCCCAGTGGAAGGACGTCCCTGGAGCCTAGACTGATAGACCCTCAAAGGCTCGACCAGAGGAGCAACAAGAGATGAAGGGATGGTCGTCTCTGACCTACGATGGACCTCCCAATCTCCGACACTATCCCTAGCCATACTATAAGATCCAGAAGATGAAGGAGCAGCAGGGTAACATTTCCTAAACCTAGGCTCTCGCCACATGCGGTTAAACGGCAACCGTTGCACAATTCTAAAATCACCAATAAAGAAGGCCCTCGGTGACCCTAAGAGACGGAAAAAGACACTAACAAGACCCGTGTAGATAATGACATGGCGGCTATAATCAATCTCCTAGCAATCCTCGTCCATGTCGTGATAATACACCTCGAAGTCACCCCATACCGAGATGCTCGGCTCCTCCAGCATCGACAGGTGGAAGTAGTGAGACATCTTCAAGCTCTCGAGAATATTCAGAACCTAAATATAGAAAAGACAGGAAACAAGACAAAGCTTGGGAGATGAGAACACACTACACACCAACAAATGGGAAAGTAGGAGAATAGAATATGTGAAGAAATAGGTTCAAGCATCCTCAAGCAACAGTTGGGATCAACACCTAGCTACCCCGTTTATACAGCCTAGAACTATATGCCTACGTAGCCACACAGCTTAGTAAAGTAGCAGCGGCGTCCCCACCATAGCCTTATAGTTAACAGCTCAGCTAGTCAGTTGTCCATCCCCATATCCCACTCATCGTACCCCTAAAGTGCATCCCTGCTTCCTAATTTCAGCTGATAGGAACAAGTATCGGAGAGGCACTCGGGATCGGCATTATGAACAGTGATACAACAGTACCCCGTCAGGATGACCAGGCTACCCGACGTCCCGACACAATAGTGACTAAACCATTGGTCACCTGTAGACTTATCGAACCCAAACTATCCTCAAGGACCAACGCATCCTATACTGACTGTATCGTGCCAGCACTCTGGAACTTGACCTCGTACATAGCCTATGTGCACGACAGTGGATTATAGCACAACTATGCTTATGAATATTTATTACTCAGCACCTAACAACTTATCATTATTCATCAACTCAGCCTAACAGCTTATTATTATTTATTATTTCAGCCAGCATTTTGAATTAATTAATTATCCTCCCCACATCATTAGCATGAAATAAGTCAGCAATAACTAAGCAATTAAACAATCAACATTAATCAGCAGTTATCAGCATCCAAGTTAGCCCTAGCATCGCTCAGGCAACCAACTACTAACATATTATCAAAAAGCACACACAATCACCAAACAACTATAAGTCGTCTACCCTAGGGTTTTCACATAACAATCATTCCTATGGTTGATGGACTAGCGACTACTATCCTTAGCAGTCGTAGTCTCAACACCCCTCCTAGGGTTTTGGGCATCAAACCCTAGTAAGGCTTGGGCCACCATACTTCCCTATTATACATCTATCCTATTCCTACTATCCCTAGTATATAGGGTTCAGATCTCCCTATACCTGCCTAGAAGACTGTTGTTGCCCACGTCCCCGTCGCGCCTCCGGAGCTCTCCCACTTACTTCCCAAAGAAAGACTTGGAAGAAGGTGAGTGGATAAGAGGGAAAGGGCGCTATTTATAGGCGCGAAATGGGTCCATCGCGTCGCGATGACCATAGACACAGCCTCCATTGCGTCGCGATCAAGCCACGTGTCAGTGGTTGCACGGCTATGATCACCAACATTCATCGCGTCGTGACACCCTTCTCTCTGGGGTCCCTTGCGTCGCGATGGTCGCGTTTCTGGAAAGTTCTAATCTCTTGGTTTCTAGGGTTTTCTAGAGTATTCTTTGGTTTCTAAGGGTATTTTCGTCCTTTTTACTCATTTTTAGCCTATTTTTATTGCTTTAGGACTTTCCTAGGTATTTCTTTGCCTAGATACATATTCTCAGGATGTCACAAGTATCATTAAAAACAATCTAATTTCTAAGAATCCAAATGCTCCAAACAACTGAAAAACAGAGAACTTGCCAGGCCTTCTTCAACTTCTTTCTGCATACTAATCCCCTGTGAGCAAAGAAGTGTGCATCGCATGATGACGATAGAACCACAAAGAAGCCTAGCCATCCGTATACATATGACCAGACCAAATATGAGCATCTGCAAACAAAGAATAAATGTGCAGGATTTTCCTCATTATTGTTTCTACAGAAAACACAGTGCATCATTTGGCATCAAATTAACATGTCTACGCAACAAATTACTCTTTGTTAGCAGCCTATCAAGACCAAACTGCCAAGTAAATGCTAAGACTTTCCTTGGAGCCAAGCCTTTCTAAATCAGTTTATAAATAGCGGGATTAGAAAAGGCACATGTTCCATTTTGTGAAGTATCCATGATACATCTATAAGCAGATTTGACTGAATATGAATAATTACTCCAATGCCATTCATCCTCTTTATGCTTATTTAAAACCACAGTACTCAACATATTATTGAACTGAGAAACATTCTCTTCCCATGATAAAAGTCTTCTTCTCTAAGTCCAATTCCAGCTCCACACATCTTCATGCCAAGACCCCATTTCGGCCACCACTGCAACTTGAACAACAGATACCAAAAATAATCTAGGAAACAATTCTTTAAGACTAACATTTCCAACCCACTCATCATGCCAAAACAATGTGGTAAACCCATTCCTAACCTTTCTTACTACACCTTTAAAAAACCATTGAAAAGAAGCATCACAATTGTTATTTATTGATAGTAAATCCCCCACCAGGAAGAAGAGTTTTTAGCATGCCATCTCTCCTTGAATTTCACCCTTCCTAACTCCTCATATCTGTCACTCAAAATAGGGACCCATATAACATCTTTCTCTTGCAACAATCTCCACCTCCACTTCCCCAAAAGACTTAAATTAAAAGCCCCCAGGGTTTTAACTCCTAGACCACCCCACTCTTTCGGTTTACACACCCGAGGCCACTTAACCCAAGATATTTTTGGTTGTTATCACTCCCTCCCCATAAGAAGGACCTTTGTAGCAAGATCAACTGCTTCATCACGCTTTTAGGTACTCTAAAAAATGAAAAATAATACAAGGGAAGGCTAGAAAGTACCGAGTTTAAGAGTACTACGTACCCTTCCAGCTAGTGACAAATGTTTTCCTTTCCAATTTGCAAGCCTTATGTTAAAGGAATCAATTATTGGTTGTCATGTTGTCCGTCGATGAGGATTGGCATCTATCGGCAATCCCAAATAGGAGAAAGGCAACCCCCCGACCTTGCAAGATAAGAAACAAGCAGCATTGCGCATAAACTCAGGATTAACATTGATACTGATTACTCAGCTTTTATGGAAATTAACTTTCAGACTTGAAACCGGTTCAAAACCCCTCAACATAGATTTGATGGCCCAAACATTATCAATATTTGTCTTTCCAATAAGAAGGGTATCATCAACATATTGTAAATGCGACAATACCTTACTAGAACCAAATCTGAAACCACTAAACATCTCAATCTCAACTGCTTTCCTCATCATACCACCTAGATCATCTGCAATAATAATAAACAACAAAGGGGCAAGGGATCCCCTTGCCTCAAGCCCTTATTTAAATGGACCAAATTCGTAGGGCTCTTGCTTTCAAGTATCGATAATGCTCCGTGACAGACACAGCTTTTTACCCACTTTATTCATTTTCCACATAACCCCATTCTACTCAACATGTATACTTAGAAGTCCTAATTTATTATGTAATATGTTTTCTCAAAGTCTACTTTGAAAATAATACACTCTTCACCATATTTCTTTTTTTCAAGTACACCAATTCATTAATAAAGGTTAACTCTAACTGTTATAATTTGTAGAAATGAAACTCATCTCATTCAATGGACCAATTGGTCAATATATACAATCGTAAGAATCAATAAAACAGTGAGTTAGAGCATAACTAACTCAGTTACAAAACAGAAAACTGACTTACTAACTATCTTTAATAATGAGCATTAAATACAATAAAAATGATTTATTGACTAATCATGTTTTAATCTCTATCAGTTCCCCCACAAGCTGAACCATGTATGTCATGCATGTTCAGCTTGGATAATAAGGAATTAAAAACCACGGGCTGTAATGCTTTTGCATGGATATCAGCAACCTAGGCAGTAGATGAAATAGGTAACAAATGTATTATCCCAGCATAAACTTTCTCCCGAACTAAATGACAATCAAGCCCAATGTGTTTAGTTCGTTCATGGAAAGTTGGATTTTGTGCGATTTGAATCGCAGATCTATTATCACAATACAAAGAAACTGAACCAAGATGTGGTTGCTGTAAATCTTTTAGCAGATAAAGAACCCATTGAATTTCACATCTGTCAACCTTAAAGCTCGATATTCGGCTTCAGAGGAAGATTGAGAGACCATAGTTTGCTTCTTGGACTTCTAACTAATCAAAGAGGAACCATAGAAGATGCTGAATCCAGTTACTGACCTACGGCTGTCAGGGCATGCAGCCCAGTCAGAATCACTAAAAGCTTTAAGCTTTAAAGTAGAATCTATTGAAAAGAAAATGCCATTGCCTGGACATGCCTTGATGTATCTTAAAATATGAAGAGCAGCATCCAAATGTGGTTGAAGTGGATTGGAGATGAACTGACTTAACTTGTGCACTGCAAAGCAAAATGCCTGGCCGAGTATTAGTGAGATAGATCAATCTGCCAAGCAATCTTCTGTAGGCAGTATGATCAGCAAGTGGAGAACCAACTTGAGCACTTAATTTCTGGCCAGGAATCATAGGAACCGATGTTGGTTTACATGCCAACAAACTAGCATCAATAACAAACTCCAATGCATATTTTCTTTGGGATAGAATAAGTCCTTTGGAAGACCTAGCAACCTCCGAACCAAAGAAAGAATTTGAGGCAACCAAGATCCTTGATTTTGAATTGATCATCAAATAGTTTCTTAACCAACTGTATCTCTTCAAAAGATTATTTCCAGTCAACACAATGTCATCAACATAAATGAGTAACACTGTGATTTTTCCAGCAGCAGATTTCACCAACAGTGAATAATCTGATTTAGACTACCTATATCCCAAAGATAGAAGAAAAGATACTGATTTGGAATTCCATTGTCTACTAGCTTGCTTAAGTCCATATAAGTGCTTTTGAAGCTTGCAAACTTGGTTGGAATGAGTAGCAATGAAGCCCGGAGGCACTTTCATGTATACTTCTTCTTGTAAATCTCCCTGGAGGAATGCATTATTGACATCCAATTGATGTAGATGCCAATTATGAGCAGTTGCAAGAGCCAATACCAATCTAACCGTGGTGATCTTGACAACCGGGGAGAAAGTCTCAGAATAATCAACACCTTCTAGTTGTGTAAATCTCTTTGCCATTAAGCGGGCTTTGTACCTTTCTATACTCCTATAAGCCTTAAGCTTCACCTTATAAACCCATTTTCACTTGATAGGTTGTTTTCCAGGATGTAAATCAGTTAAGACCCAAGTATTATTGAGTTCCAAAGCTTTGATTTCTTGATCCATAGCATGTCTCCAAAATTTAGATTTGACTGCCTGAGAGTATGTTTTTGGTTCAACAATCTGAGTTACTGCTGCAACAAAGTTTTTATCGGAAATAGACAACTGATCATAGGAAAGGTACTGAGACAGAGGGTAAAGAATACCTGAGGTTGCATTATCAATTGCAGGGGAAGAAGATACTATATTACAATGATAATCTTGGAGATATGTAGGCTGTCTTTTAGTTCTATTAGACACTCTAATAGGGGCTATAACAGAAGAAACAGGAGTTGTAACAGACCTGGATTCTGTAAAAGAAGGAGAAGTAATCTGATCACTATGTGAACCAGATTTACTTAAGATATAAATCTGTCCCAAGGGAGAAACAGAAGTGATGGGAGGTGAAGTAACATGAGTTTGGTCTGAACTAATGTCAGTGATAATGACTTTGGAAGGATGAAGTGCAGTGGGAAAATTCTGTGAATCAGAATTAGAAGAGCCATTGAAATATGGGAATATGTGTTCATAGAAGGAAACATTTCTAGACAGAAAAATTTCATGGTTAGTCAAATCATATAGTAAATAGCCTTTAACACCTTGTGCATGGCCAATGTGAATACACTTCCTAGCCCTAGGACTGAACTTAGTGCGATGAGATGCAAGTGTAGCGGCATAACAAAGAGATCCAAAGACTCTTAGTGTGGTTAAATCTGGAATTCTGTTATGCAGTAAGAAGTAGGGAGACTTACTGTTTAATTTTGTAGAAAGTATTTGGTTGATGACGTGGACAGCTTGAGAAATTGCAAAGTCCCGAAATTGAATAGGTAGGTGTGATTGAAACATGAGAGACCGAGCAACATTAAGGATGTGCTGGTGTTTTCTTTCCAAAACCTCAGTTTGTTGGGGTGTTTAAACACAAGAGGTTTGATGAGTGATACCTTTTGAAAGATAAAAGGCATTCATGGAGAACTCTACTCCATTATCTGATCTAAGAGTTTTAATAGAAAGACCAAATTGAGTATTGTAACACCCGTATTCTTGCGATACGTTATTTAACGATATTATATTATAAATTGTGTTAATTATGTTATTATAAGCAGTGTCTTATTTGATAAGTAAGTGAGTGAATTAAATCAAGATAAAATTTAATTTAAGAATTTATATTCATATTTCAAAATTTGTCGAATAATTCTTATGAATATTCATCGTATTCTGGATTGTCGGGTAAATTTTTATCCGCAATAAAATTTGAAACGAATTCCGATTTCGATGAAAATCGAATCATAACTTGTTATGACAATGTTTGAGTGTTTTCAATTGTTTTTTTTATTCTTTATGGATTAATTATTATCACACGGTAAATTAATTTCTAAGTAAATTAATTACGCGATTTGCCGGCGAGCGAATTATTGTGAACACAATTACTCAACGCCGTAATTTTTAGGACTCAAAACTCTAAAATTAGTAATTATTCATGAGTAGAATAATTAGGTGTCAAGTTTTTGTGTTTAGATTTATGTTATCTGATATTATAAAAAAAAAAAGAGATTTGCGTTATCCAAATTAGGAGGGATAGGTGTCAATTATCTTTTGGCTAATTAGGAAAAATCTTCTAAAATTTGTTTTCAGCCAAGTAAAAAAAGGCTTGTAAAAAAAATTTTATATTATAAACAAATTTTTTCCTCCTTTCTTATAACTTCAACAGGGTCGAAGCCCCCTGTTCTTTTACTTTCCCCTTCTTTTCTTTTTTTTTTTCATTTTGCAAGAGTTGGGTGAAGTGGAAGCTAAGCAATTTTTTTTCTTTTCCTTCCCTTGCATCTGAAGGTGAGTTCCTTTCTTTTAACACCACCTTTTCTTCTATTTTTCAGCCTCAACACTACTCCTATCTTAATCAATAAAATAGTTGTAAGATTGAGTTTTTTTCCCCGCCTTTTGTTGTGGATCCTAGCCATGGCCTGTGTGCTAACTCTTGGGCATGATTCTTTGTTTTTTCCTTGTCTATTTAATTGATGGGAAGTTTTAAAAAAAAAAATTCTTTAAAGGTGGGGTTGGAACCGTGAGCTTAGAGGAGTTTTAAAGAAAAAAAAATTGTTGTTTTATCTCATATTAAGTGTGTTCAATAATTGTTTAGGTGATGGGAAATTTTAGAAAAAAAAATGAATTTTTGGTCTTTGAAATAAATAGTTTCAACTTTGTTTATTACGTTAAATGCACGTATTTGTTAAAAAGAAATTTTTGGTTAAGCAACTTAGGGATTTGGGAGTAAACCACGACCTAAGAAATACTTTTGGGTTAACTAGAATTTGTAATAAGCTTTGATGTGTTTTTAGGATTCCCGAGAATCGTTCGTGCTGATTTGGTTGCGTTGTGCCTAGACACGTGAACTTGTTACTGTGGTAAGGGCACTTCTAGACATTTGTAGGCTTTTATTTTTGTATATCCTTGTGTAAGGGCAACCTTAGATATTATTAGAATTAAATTTCCAGTTTTATATCGAAGAAGTCTGAGAACCTCAGGGTTCGAAGTGAGGGTCTTGTACCCCTTCGTTTTACTGCCTTGTGATATTATAATTGTTTAGTGGGCTTGTCTGCAAGTGGTTGGCAGCTGTCCCCAACCCCCCACACTTGTTTGTTACCTCTTTGTTAGTTCCATCGAGCTTCAAAGGGGAGAAATGTATTTATTTCTTATGAGGTGAATTGTGGTGACTATGTGATGATTGGATTTGTCTGACTGTTTTGTTGGCTTGAGATGAATGGTTGGTAACATTGTTAGCTGAACATTTATTTGATGTGGATAGATGTTGATTTATGTGGAAGTACATTATTGGTGTTGTTGGATAATTCAATAGTATTTAATGTTGGATAGTTAAATATTTATTGTCTTATGCCTTGTTATAATCTCATATGCTTGATATGTTCGTTGGGGTTGGTGGAAGGCATTGTCGTGTCTTGTTGGTAACGTCGACCTGAATATCCTGGGTGATGGATTGCCCATGGCCAAAGGAATTCGGGATGTTTCGTCGTTAAAATTTCACCATCGCAAGGAAAAGTGTCGATCTGGTACGTACAGCCCGATATGACCTTAGCGTATGGATTCCGGAATTAAAACTGCACTGGCATATAGTTGTGTCAATAGGATATTGGGTGCATCCTTATTGATTTGTGCTGAATGTTGTTGACATGATTGCGTATATGTGCTGGAGTATGTGGTTTCATATTATATGATGTCTATATAATATAATTGGCTGTTGTATCTGCTATTTGTGTTATCTATTTTATTTTAAGAAGTTGACCTTTGCCCGTGGTTCTTTCAATCAATGATTGTAACCCAGCTGATGGAGAAGACATATGTGATACCGGCGATGAGGACGTCGTCGGTAGTGACGTTTGAGTTTACGGGCGATGGCGGCCCGGCATGGAGATTTGACCCGGCTCAGGCCGGTTGAAATGCAGTGGGGATCCGTAGCAGTTACTACGGTTGCAGGATTGGCCACACGTGGAGAGATATATTGCAGGACGGTAAGCTTTCCGGTTCCAGTGATGCAGATCGTCGAGGGATGGCTAGCGTCACAGCAGGACCAGGTCGTTCCTACAGCGGCTACTATTCCTCCAGTTGAGCCTTCTGGGATTCCACAGCAGACCACCCTACGAGAGGCATCAGTTTCTTTGGATCTTGGAGTTGGTAGGACCATTCATATGGGTATCGGATCTCGAGGTTGGAATGTAGGAGCATCCACCTCGCGCACAGTGGTTGATGCACGTACACCCACAGCAGACCCTACCCCAGCTCCGAAGATTTCCCCGACTCTTCCCATACCTCCTAAGGTATCTACTCCTCTAGCAGACTCACATCCAGTTTGCCCTAGTTGTGGTGCGACAGGTTGCAGGGCACAGGCAGGATTGGTGATGTGTATGAGGTGAGGCCCCGGGTGGTACCCACTCCAGTCCCAGTGATTGATCTGACAGGCGATGATGATGATGATTTTGAGGATGAGGAGATGGCGGAGGAGGACCCTTCGGAGTACTTCGGTAGCGATTAGTAGTTGTTTGGATGTGATCTTTGTGGTATATGTATATATGGGTACTGTTGTGGTGGCCAGTCCGTAGTTATATGGTTAGTGGTTTGTAGTATTTTGAGGACCTACTTTTGGAGCAGCCTCCTGTATGAGTGTCTGCCGGGAGTACCTCTAAGTCTAAGGTATGAGTACTCTTGATAGGGTATTCATGCATTAGGTGTATTCCTACTTGTGCATATTTCTTTATCGTCTTTTGGTGTGAGAAAACTTGGTAGCTGTACTCTTCTGAGAATTATATATATGTATGTATTCAGTTATATTTTGTATTTTGCATGACAGGACTCCATCATGATTTCAAAAATACTATTGATACTCTGATCATGTTTGAAATAGGCGTTTGAAAAAAAAAATTACTGTAGTTTCCAAAAGACAAGACGAGTATTATTTTGAAACTCCACCGCATATAGAGTTGTTTTAAATTAGTAGCGCTCCGGAAAGGGGGTGTTACAAGTATGCACATAAGCAACAAAGTGAATGATATGGTTTCTGGTTTCATATTTGTTTTTCATCAATTTGATCCAAGTAAATCTACTTTTATCATCAACAATAGTTAAAAAGATACTTATTGCCATTAATAGAAGGAGTAGAAAAGGGTCCCCATATATCAACATGAATGATGTCAAAGATACAAGAGGAAAAAGAATTACTCAAAGAAAATGAATTTTTGTTTTGCTTTGCATAGTGGCAAGCATCACAATTCTTATGCAACATGGATGGAATATTACAATGAAGCTTATGTATAAGTTGCTGACATTTATGCGAGGGTAACCTAACCTATTGTGCCAAATATCAATATCTAAAGGAGAATGAACCACATTATTACAATGTATAGAACCAGAATGTTTTAGTAGGACAGGAAGGGATAAAACCATTGTATATAGTCGTCCAACTTGCTTAGCTTTGTCAATCATCCTCTTCAAAGGGATATCCTGTATAACACAAGTATTGTCAGTGAAAGTAGCTTGACAATTGAGGGTTTGGGAAGGCTTGCATACAGAGATGATATTGGAACAAATATTTGGTACAAAGAGAGCATCATACAATATCAATGAAGGTGAGATAATGATAGTGCCACGATAAGAAGCAAAAGTGGATTGACCATTTGGAAGAGATATGAGAATAGGTTTATGGCTTTATGGAAAGAGAAAAAATGAAGTGAGGATGCAATATGATCAGTTGCACCAGAATCAGCTATCCAGGTACAATCTATGTTACCTTGACTTGCTGATTCAGAAGCAAGATGATGTGTACTGACCAGATTAGAGGCTGCAACAGTTGCAGTAGGAGGTGTAGCAGGCAACAGAGACAATAGGCTTTGAATCTGAGCATTGGTGAGACTCAGTAATGAAGAACTGGCTTCAGAATCTAAGGCATTTCCTTGATCAGTGGTAACATTCTACACAGACTTCTTGGTTTTGAAACCGGGTGGATAACCATGCTTCAAGAAACAAGTTTCAACCGTATGGTTTGTGCGATTACAGAATGTACAAAGTCTACTGGATTTCTAAAACTTCCCCCTTCCACGTCCTTGATATGCAGTAGAGTTGGATTGAACATTGCTAACAGTTGGATCAGGAAGAATTAGAGCAGTGAATTGCCGTTCTTGTTGAACTATCATGGAATAAACCTTGGCAAGAGAAGGTAATGGTTCCATGAGCAGAATTTGTGATCTTACATTGGAATAGGTATCATTAAGACCTTGGAGAAAACTCATCACAACATCATTTTCTCGTTAGTCTTGAACAATTTTGGAAGTATTGCAACAACATCCAGAAGAAGAAGCACAAGAAGGAAGTGGCCTAAAATTGTACAACTCATCCCATAGAATACGCATTTTGGTAAAACAAGCAAATACCGTCATTTCAGCTTGGCGTAAGGAGAAGATGTCACGATGAATCTGTGAAATTCGAGTGTTATCCCCTTGCAAAAACCGATTCTTCAACTCTTTCCAAACATTGTATGTCTCGGTGATCCATAAGATGCTAGATGAGATTTCAGTAGAGACCGAATGATTGATCCAGGAAAGTGAAAGCATGTTGCATCTTTTCCAAACATCAAAGTGTGGATCTGTAGGGAGAGGTTTGCAGATCGAACCATCAACGAAGACAAATTTATTCTTCATTTCCAGGGCCATAGTCATGGCCTGAACCCAACAATGATAGTTTGGACCTTCAAGAACAGGAGAAACAAGAATCAAAGAAGGATTCTCGTGTGGATGAATGTAATAGGGATTTAGGGATTCGACTTTCAATTGCTTCGAAGTCGGTGAAACTTGAATCGAGTTAACAGAATCGTTCGTCGATTCCTCAGAGGAAGATGTAGAAGATGGCGATGCCATGGCAAAGAAACAGAGAAGATGCAAAGACAAAGATCACAAAGAAAGAGGAGTTTCAGAAAGGAAGCACGAAGCAGAGAGCTTTGAGGAAGAAGAATGAATCAAGACACAATCTTGAACCAGAGAGAGAGCGCGGAAACAAATTGGTTACACAACTAATACCATGTTATGATTTGTAAAAATGAAACTCATCTCATTCAATGGACCAATTGGTCAATATATACAATTATTAGAATCAATAAAACAGCGAGTTAGAACATAACTAACACAGTTACAAAACAGAAAACTGACTTACTAACTATCTTTACTAGTGAGTATTAAATACAATAAAAATGATTTATTGACTAATCATGTTTTAATATCTATCACTAACATCACCGAAAAGGCTCTTAACAAAAACACCACAAACAAGCAGTGTTAATCTAAATATATACACTACAACTTTGAGTTCCAAGCCAATGTAATTAGGGTACTGTACACACGGCGAATCTGTAGGCCATTCATTGAGCCTATAGACGGTAAATTTTGTTACCTTTTGTGTGCTTAGGTAAATCAAAGAAACACAACGGAACGAGATTTGTAATTATGGCTCCGGATACAATGATGTTGCTATTGCTATATATATATATTGGCAGATCCCATCGGTTCGTCAGCTGATCAGCGATGTGAATGAACAATTTGATGAGGCTGAGGGGGGGATCAGAATTGAGCAGTTGTATGAATAGTCATTAGCAAAGCATAGGATAGGATAGCATAGAGCCCAACAAAGGGAAAAACCAATGACTAAACTAAACTAGTAAACCAAAGTTACAGTCTTAGATTAGCCCATTCATTGGCAGCCTTGAAGTTTGGACTTGTGTTTGTTGGGATAGAATAGAAAGAAAGAGAAGAAAGAGATAGATACACAATTAAAAGGGACAGAGATAGGGTCAGTAACTTAGTACGGATTTGATAGGTCTCCTACTTTTTGAGAGAGAGAGAGAGAGAGAGAAGGTGTGGGGATGCTAGCTAGGATAATCAACTTTTTACTATTCACATATAGAAACTAGAAAGTATACAGTAGAGAGGAGGGGCAGGGGGAGGGGGTCAGGCTTTTGATGCTGCTGATGATACAGATGTAGATGATGCATCCCTTCCTCCCTTTTGGCCCCATTTCCCTTCTTCCTATATTTATTAATAAATTAAGGTCATTTATACGTTTTGGCCTTTGCAGGTGTACGAAATCCTAAGGCACTGGGAAAAGCCGAGGAATGCGGAATTGCTTTAATATCCAAGGAATGGGACAGAACGTAATGAACCCCTGATTCTACACGTGGCCTCAAATTACTACTATCATTCAACGGGGCAAATACCTCAAACTTTCTATCTCGTACCTGTTAACTCCTCCGTCCTTCTTTTGACATTTTAACAATGGTAAATAGTTGTGTTGGTGCGTGAATGTGTGAAATGTTATAGTTGCTGAATCTACCAAAATTATAAAAAATCTATAGATGCATTTTTTTTAATCAATTTGATCATTAAATACGTTTTTCGTTGGTCGATTTAATTTTTGAATATATTTTTTATTAGAGTTTGATTTCTAAAATTATTGACAAAAGACACACTTGATGGTGTTTTTATAATAATAACAACTCATATTTAGGGTCTAAAATGATTATTTACTCATTTTAATATCATCAGGCATACTATCAGTGACAAATATTTATCCTATTTTTCTCAGTTATTTATATCTTTCAAACGTTCCCCAAATAAAACTAAAATAAATAAATGTCTAAGTTATTATTTATAATTAGAATAATAATTAGAATTGTCCCGTACTGCAAGGTGCAATGGTTAGGGACGTGGTGTGTGTGTTGGGACTTGGGCCTCCCTATGTATAAAAAAAAAGAATAATAATTAGAATAATGATTTTAACGTGATTCTAAACGTCAAACCATATTTGATAATTAATTTAATTCAATCTCCAATTTTTCAGAAGGAATGTATTACAAAATATATTTCTATACCCGACATTAAAAAATGATTAAAACAAAGAGTCGTTTGTTGTGATTATTTTTTTATTTATACATATGCACCAATCCTAGATATATTTCATTTGATTGCAATCTGGCAAGCAAGCAGTTTCTGTGCATGCTCGGTTTAGTTTAAAAATAGGCTAAATTATAAAATTAATCATCTAAGTTTATTTTAGGTTTTAATTTGGTCCTTTACGTTTTATTTGTTTCGTTTTGGTCCTTCACGTTTTATTTTAGTTTTTAATTTGGTCTTTTCCGTCACTAAAAATCAATTGTCCATAACTAGAATTTGGCTTTTAGCTACGGACAATTGGTTTTTAGTGACGGAAAGGACCAACTTGTTGTAATTTTTAAAACGTAAGGGACCAAAACAAAACAAATAAAACATATAGGACCAAATTAAAACCTAAAAAAAATATAAAAGAAAAATTTTATAATTTACCCTTAAAAATACCTATACCTACAACACACGTCAACCTTATTTGGACATTGAGTTCAATTAATTTTTTTTCGCTATGCAGTAGCACATACTTTTGTATTGATCCCATCAAATGTTTTTTCAATCAACTTAGGCTGCTTTATTAACGGCAGTTTGACCTAAGTAATAAATACATGGACACCAAAAATCGATAACAAATCGACACCTGATTAATAATGTACAAAAATTTAGTTAATTCAGTTAAGTAATTGGTTAATAATTAATAGCTAATGATGTGCAAATATTTGGTTAATGACGTACAAAAATTTGGTTAATTCAGTTGAGTAGTTGGTTAATAGTTAATGGCTAATGACGGACAAAAATTTGGTTAATATATACGATTCACCATTAACCAACTACTGAACTGAATTAACCAAACTTTTATACGTCATTAACCAGTTATCGATTTGTTGTCAAATTTTGGTGTCAACCAATCATTTCTCTAATAAAAAACTCACTGCGATGAAAATGCAGTAGCTATAAATTGGAAATCGTGTTCGTTTTAAACACGCTGTTATTTGTGACCAAAGTAAGCTTCCATTATCTTCTCGGACAGTGTTTCGGAACTCTCTGACAGTGATGCTTGTGCACATTACTAAAAGACTTTTGTTAGTGATAGGTAAAATTAGAAATTAGAAATGTGAATTGTACCCCCAAAAAAAAATAGAAATGTGAAAGAAGTAAGGAATGTATACTACTATAAAAAACTACGTAGGAATAAGACATAAGTGTCTGACTGTTTGGCGTGAAAAAGACGCACGAGAGAATGCAGCGAGAGAAAGACACGAGGGTTTAACATTTTCCACTGATTGGTGACCAGCGAAAGGGAGAAGAGAGGGAAAAAAAAAGGTTGGGATCCACGCCAATTTTTTTTTCTGTAACATTGCAAAGAAAATAAGCGGTAACCAAATTTTGTTTACATTTTCCAACACTACCCATTTTAATAATACCGTGTTAATTAATTTCAATGGTGTTTTTATCTTTTAAAATATTACACACATTTCTTTCTCTTATATTTCTTTTTTTTTCTCTTATTTCTAATCAATACCACAAATCTACTCTATTTCTCACTTTTTTTCTCTTCTCATACTCTTTCTCACCTATAGCCCACCATACCCAAAGTGATTTGGACGTAATCCTACCATACGCACAAAACAAATGTATAAACTTTGGCCTAGCTAGGGCAGGACAGGTACCATCACGAAAGACCATAAGACAGCTTTGGTGTTGCCTTAAATAAATATAACAATAACCATGTGAGCGAGTCAAAGCAAAAAATTGTGAAGTGATATGTCTGTCGGCAATAACATACAGTGGAGAAATGGCAAAAAAAGAAAAGATAAATTCAAAATAATGACCCACAGATATGAACAGATAAATTAGCATGCGCACCAATCTGTAGACAATGTAGACAACCATCTCTTCAAACGATCACCATCACCTTTTCAAATATATTCAAGATAGAAATGCACCGAGATTGAAAGTTGGATACCAAAGGAAATGTTGCTCATTATAATCGTCTCATAAGAGCAAAAAGCAGAGAGTTTACCATGCAATAGCGGCACGGCATTTTCTTTACACTGAAGGAAATTGGTATGTTAAAGGACATATGGTGAAAGCTCTTGAACCAAGCGAAATTCAATTCCTTCTTTTAGTCCCTACACTACAAGTTTGTCAATCATATTCCCTACCTCCCATACAAGACTACTACTGGTCTAGAAGATTTGGAATTGTAACTTCGCTCTGCCAGGCTGTGCTTTCAGCTCCTGCAGTAGAAAGTGGATATGTTGCTGGAGTTAGTCATTGGAGGAGGAAAATGAGGGTGGAGGAAGGTCGTGTTTGGAAAATGGTTTTGACTATCCGCAGCTGATGGTATTATTGTTGATGAAGGGAATCCTGATGATGCTGCAGCAGAGAAGGGTGGAACCAGTGTTGACCCGTTATAAGGACTTTGGAGTTGCCAAGCCCAATTTGGCACGGGAGCAGCTACCACCCTCTTCTCTATTGCTCTTTCCTGTAAAAAAAATAGAAACGAAATTAAATGATCATAAACCAACACAGAAGACACTAAAAGCAAAATAAAATTAGTATGGTAGCAAGAAGGATATATGAAAATCACCTTACACACGGGAAAGAAATTGGTACCACTCCAGACTGAAGGCTGATGCTCAGATGCTATGGAGAAGCCGTAAGATGGCTGAACATTCAATGATCTTGATCCAGAGTGCTCAAACTATCAAGCAAATTGAAAATATAAGATGTAAGCTAAGTATACAAACTTTGAATTCAGATGAAGAAGCAGAGGGGCTTGGGAAATTGCAGTCTTCAAGAAGAAATAGGGACATACAACATTTCTTAACCTTACCATAACACTCTTGTCAACGGGGATATCATCCCAGCTACGCTGAACTTGTAAACCACTTCCATTGTGGTGCATGTTCATCATTTGAACATCAGAGTTAGAAGGAGGAGCTATGCCCAGGTTAAGATCAAGATTTTGCTTGCCATCTGAATAAAGTGACAGAATCAATGTGTTGTTAATTATTAATACATTTGACTTCATAGTTGAATGAATCACTGAGCAGATTATAAAGCAATAAAAAGTAGAAGATTAGCTTCAATGAGAAACTAGTAGTATACCTTCATTATCAGACTGGGAAATCAATTCCCCTTCATAACAGCTAGGCTCAAAGTTTGTAACTGCTTCCCTTCCATTGCATTTGATAGCAGCCTTATCATATGCTCTGGATTCATTACAGCAAGTCAATAACACAGAAGGGATAAAAGAAAATACAAAAGTGAAGCAATCCTAATAGTTTAGGCATTTGGTTTGAGATATTCTGATATATGATTGGTAAAACCTTGCAGCCTCTAGCTCGCTATCGAATAACCCAAGATATATATACCTGAAGACAAGAAATAAACCCTGACTAATGTAAGAACTGAAAGTGGTTTATCACAAATCAAGCATTTCAGGTTCCACTATTAACGCGGTTCAACTAAATAAAAGGGTTTTTCTCACTTTTTCCCAAGAAACTGTCCCATGCGAGCTTCCCATCGCCCACATTTGTGTAGAGTAACTCCCCTGTATTTGGAGCTTCCCCTTGAGAAACCGGTGCTCTGTCGACGCAGAATATGCACAAACTCTTCCTTGGTAAAGTTACTCATCTGCAGAACAATAATTGAAAATCGATGCTACAATTAGAACTCCCATTCGTATTTTAAATCAGAGCAATATAACCACAAACTACAAACACTAGAATCAAATCAACATAATGTTCACTAACCTGCTTTATATCGTCATCATAATCGCTGACGTTGAAATTGATATCCGCATCAACGCCACGGAACTTGATTGCAGCTCGATCATATGCCCTGAAATATTAAAAAAAAAAAAAAATCAATCCGTGGGAAAAAAAAACATTTCACGTGCTCAAGAAAACCAAAAAATACCTAAATATAAAATTTACCTTGCTGCAGCATGCGCGGTGTCAAATCCACCTGCAAAAACGAAAACAAAAAAAGCAATAAAGCTCAAGCACTTAAGATAGAAAACGAAATCATCTCTAATCATCGGTGTTGATTCCTCACCCAAGTACACTTGTTTACCACAATCCCTGCTCAAAAAAAAAAAAGAACAACAATAGAGTGGATTCAGAAACAACACTAGCATGTAAAGATGAAAGCGAAAGCTGAAATAAACTACACAGAACAGAATAATCGATTGCTATTGCTAACCAAATATGTGATTCCCATCTTCCCGTTCTCCGGTAGAAAGTAACGCCGCGATACTGCGAGCTTCGCGACCTCGGTCCACGACGACTCTTCTTCACCTGCTGTGGACGGGGAGCAACAACAGTCTGCTCCGGCACGCCACCGTGATGATCCGACGGGAAATCCATCCATCCCTTACTTGCGGAAGGCGAGATTCCAGACTCGTTGGCCGGAAAAAGCTGAATAGTTCGAACTCCGGCGCCAGAATGTTGAAGTGCTCCGGAGGTGGTGGTGGCGTCGTCGACGGCACCGTTGCAGTTGCCGCCGTTGTTGAGTATGGCGAAGTTGTAAGCATAGGCGTCGCCGTAAGAGCAGGAATCTTCGGTATCGGCGGCGTTGACGACGGAGGAATCAAAGCTGCCGGAGCTTTCCATTTGAGCGGCGGAGAGGAGAAGAGTGTTGTTATCGGAGGGGGAATCGGCGTTGAGATTGAGATCCAACATTGCGACGTTTGAGTTTGTTAGGATGCGGTTATAAAGTTTGGAGGGAAAGTTAAAGGGAGTTAGTTAGAATGAATGGGAAGGATCCAAAGGAAAGGCTCAGCACAACAACGGCATCACTTCATTGTTCGTGTTGAATGAGTGCCAAAAGCCATCACTGAACCGTTTTACAAGAGCGCGCGTAACACAAATACTGAAATAGAGAGAGAGAGAAAGATTTCATGCAGTTAGAAGAGTGAAGAATGAAAAAAGCGAGTTACTGAATGGGATTGGAGGATATGAAACAAGCATGGTACATCACCAAAGGGAATGCTTGCTGGACTACCTTCCTTTTCTTTTCCCTTTACCATATGATAATAACACACACGCCTATTTATTTATTTTTTCCTTTTTCTTTCAAGTTTCACCATTGTGAGGTTCTTTTTTTTTTTTTTTGGTACATAAATGTGAGGTTCTATATTTATTTGTTAGGTAAAGGGTGGGTCGGGGCCTACAAGGAACAAAAATATTTGGCATAAGAGTGAAGAGTGATATTCACGTATTTAATAATAATACCTTGTTAATGACTAACTTCCGAAATTTTGATGTACTTAAATTATGTATACAAAAATAATAAATAAACACCCAAAATCGACACGCGTTTGTACGTTATTTAAATCATTCTAGCCTTTCGCTTGCTTATTTTATTATGTTTCTAGTTCTCGCTTGTGGTAAATTGTATATTCATACTTTCAATTCTAAATTAATTTCCCCAAACCCGGCATAAGAGAAGAAAACAAAAGAAAGAGATGCGGAAGAAAGTAATCCCCCCTCCTCTCTCTTAGAGTGCCAAAACCAAGAGCAATTGACCCACGGGCAAAGGCGTAGGAAGCACAGGTCAAAGAAGCAGCACTCGCCGCAAGAGATCGAACAGATCCGGTTGGTTGATTCAAGTCTAAGTAGCATAAAAAAAAGCGATATACAGTGTCCCCCGGATAACACTGTTATGTTCGTATAAGTTTTTTTTTAAAACTAATATTTTAATTTTTATTTATTTTAAAGAAATTTGTTTTAGTTAATAGAGTTGATATTAGTGGTTAATACAGTATTGAAAGTGATTAATGGATGCAAGTGTAACATAATTTGTGGCATCAGAGTAATTATTAACCAGTTAGTGAACTGTATTTACCACTTAGTTGCATATCATTAACCACTTTTATAATAATTTGTGAAAGAGTTATTAAAGATGGTGAATGACACTTGGTTAACCGGATTGATATTACTGGTTAACACAGTGTTGAAAGTGGTTAATGGGTGCAAGTGTAACTTGTGGTACTAGATTAGCCATTAACCATTTAATGAACTGTATTAATCACTTAGTTGCACAATATTATCCACTTTTAATTAATGGATACAAGTGAAATTTGGTATCAGAATAGCACATTAACTACTTAATAAACTATATTCACTACTTATTTGTACCGTATTAACTATTTTTATAATAATTATTTTCTGAAAAAATATGTTTTTGCAAAAAAGGCTTTTGTTTGTACATATACAAACATATTGTTCTTACATAATACAGACATACGGTATGATGTCCCCCTAAAAGAGGTGTTCAAATAGCGCGGTCGTCATGTGTGCTGGCTAATAAAGTAGTTAATGGCTTAATGCATTGGGATATTAGTTAATTAATTGTCAATTAGGTAATTAAATAATGGGAGGTGGCCTCTACGCCTGATATTTGTTGCATACTCTGCTTTGTGCTGACAATGCCACTTTGTCAGTGCACTGGCATCCTTTTGTTCCTCGGCACCCCCTTTTGTCCTTGATTTCTTTCTTGACTGTTCATGTAATAGTTTTGTGTTGCTACAAATATACCAGTACCATTTAATCCGGTCTTTTCAATATATTATTATTGCTATTTCTATTATTGAATTAATTTTTTATTAAAATTAAAATATCTGGTACATTTTTACTTACATAAAGTTTATACAATAATAAATAACATATCAACAACGATTTTTTAGACAATAAAAATTATAGACCAAAGAGGGTATTTTCATTTGTAATGGTATTATAGAGTATTTTGAGTAAATATATGTAAATTAATTTCTGACAATATTAATTTATATAATTAATTCAGTTAAAAGTAATATTGAAATAAAGTTATTTATTTCCAAAAAAAAAATGAAGTTTTTTTACGGGTAAAATTATTTATGTTAAACGTAAAGTTTGTAATAAAACATAACATTTTTTGTTAATAAAACATAAATTTTTAATTAAACACAAATATGACATTTTTATTTTAACTTAATATGTTTTTAAAAACAAATTAAATTTTAACGGAAACCAATTCAACATGATATTGCGTTCATATGACTCTTGCAAAGCCAAACATATATTAGGCTATCAGCTTTTCTGATGACAGGATGCGTCCCACAAGTTATATGTATACTTATAGAAAAGACTAAGATAATAAAGTAATAAAAATTTATTATATTTTTTTTTTAAAATTAATCAAAATGTGAAAATTTGAAGAATGTTTAAAAGTGATTATAAATAAAAGAAAAATATATTCATATATCGAATATCTTTAAATATCACAAAGAGGCAAAAAATAAGACCAGGAAGAAAACTACTAGCTACACTAATAATATACACATATATAGAACATATTATTAGAATTAATCAAATGTAATAACAATTACATGATAATTGAAAATTTTGATAATGCGTTAATACATAAGATGATGATAATATTAAAGGTTATGCTTATTTAAAGTTTTATGCTTGAAATATTTGAAAAGTTTATGTCATTAGCATTCCAAACATGGAAAATAAAAAAATGACATGCCATCTATTAAAAAAAAATGCCAATACAATTCAAAACGGATAAATTAAAATGTTTTTGCTCTGATGTGGATTCCCCCCCCCCCAAAATACTTGTACTATTTTGTATTTTGTAGTTGCTGCTCCTGAATTGAAGATAAAATTGTAACATAAGGATATCTACTGTGGTGGTCCTGACAATGTTTTGGTGGTGCGATCGTATAAAGCCCCATTTTTTAGGGACACCAAGTATAGTAGGAAAAAATTTCTTAGTATATTTATAAATATTAAAATAAAAATTTTATATAATTAAACATTTATATATTAAAGCTTAAGAGTCTAATTTTATTTTAAATTATAAGCCCTAAACTTAGTAAGTCCTTATTTTAAGCCTCCGATAAATCATTCTTATTTACAATTCACTATGTCACAAGGTAAATTAAATAGTCTTGCTTTGTTTATACTGAAAATGATTTTTAAAGAATCTTGATTATGACTGGATTATTAATTATTAAAGTCACTCAATTGGGGATTGGGAGCATGAAGTAGGGGTCTGGTCAAGGAGCCGAGAGTGCAAACAACAATCAGAGGCCTATCCACATATATTATATAAGTTTGTTTGGGTGGAGGCCTAAAACAAGGGCTTTAATAGCTTTTCCCTTGGGCCGGGCCTGAGTTTGATGATGCTTATTGGACAGGATCAGATACAGAGAAATCTATTACTGAATGGTATATGTTTTTTGGTAATGATCCAATTTAATGAAAATTCATAGAAGCAAGATCCAATCTAAGTGTCATCCACCAAAGTTGGGTATCACATTATGTCTGTTTAATGCTCTGAAATAATATGGTTACATGGTCTTCTTACAGAGGTTGGATTCCCTCAAGAACTATCCATTCCGCTGCATGTTGACAATACAAGTGTCATTAAAATTGCAGCAAATCTAGTTTACCATAAGCGCACAAAACACATCGAGGTTGAGTAGCATTCAATTCGAGAAACCTATGGCCGTAGAACTCTCACTCTACCTCATCTCTCGACATCTGTTAAAGAGGCCAACATTTTCACCAATTCCTTGACATGTCACTGCCATAATTTTCTAGGTATAAAATCGATACTTAAAGACTTGACAACATCAATTTGAAGGGGATGTTAGTGGAATTAATGAAAAAATCCCTTGTCATTAAAACAATGGTGCTATGTACATTTTGTAGTTGTTATTATCTCCATAAATAGTGTAACTGTTATTTTCTTCTTAATTAAGATAAATGTATATATGTTAGCTAATATTTTGGGCTGAATACTATTTATATGATAGTTCTCTGGCATGAGAACACAATGTTTTGGATTACACTTGTTTGCATTTAACGTGGTAGTGTAGATGTGAGAAGGGGCCATAACTTTCTTGCATTTTGTGGCGACCTATGAATTGTTTTTTAAATTGATCATGGGTGACGTTGTCACTCTTTCAACTATGATTGCATTTAGTGACAAGTTTCTTGATTGTATCAGATTATTGGTTTGGCAGATAAACTTCCAAGTCATAATGAGGCAAGGAGATAGTGAAATTGTAATGCATTGTTTAGAACGACTTATGGAAGGAAAATTTGATTTTTTTAGGCCCCACACCAAAATGCCTTTCCACTCAATTCGGAAAGAAAAGATGAATGAGAGCTTCTATTTGAATCAAAAGACGTATATGCCCTTTTTGATGATAGTTGCCAAGGTTGGCTAATGGTAGTGCATTCCATGCTCTTTTTGTTTTTTTTTTGAACAACAGATTCTCGTTTCATATCTTTTTTTTTCTTCTAACAATTTCCTTTCACATTTTCCTCCCTTAATAAAATTAATTAATAAATTAGATAAATATTTAAATAAAATATTGTATTCATTTTAATTCTACTTTTTTAAAGTCATTGGTATTTTTTATTCTATATACACCCCATTTTTCTAAATGGGATATTTTTGTCTTTTATTAAATATATCTGTTTTTTTCTCTCACTTTCTACTTACTTTCACTTCTACCAAACAACTCAATTTTTTTTCACTTGCTACTCCCTTTCATTCTTTCAACAATCTCTTCTCTTACTTTCTTTCCTTCAACTTTCTCTTTCAATCCAAACAAAGTGCAAGTGGACAATAGATTCAGAGTGGAAGGAGTAAAAAGAAAAAGAAAAAGAAAGGAGAAGAGGGAAGGGTGCTAATAAAGGGGGATGAAGTAAGGGTGAAATAACTATTGAAGATAATGTGATTATATTTATATGTATGTCATATCACTACTACTTGACAAAATTATGATAGGATAGAAGTTTTGACTTACATACCTCGGTAGGATCTCAACCTCGGTAGGAGCAGCTGGTTGTAATAACAAACCGTGATGTGCAGTCCCACTTAGATATCTTAGAATCCTTCTTACTGCTTTTCAATGACTATCAAGAAGTGAGGAAAGGAATTAACAGACCTTATTTACACTGAAAGTAATATCTGGTCTTGTGAGAGTCACATACTGTAAAGCCCCAACAATGGATCTGTAAAGGTGAGGGTCAGGAATCGAATTTGTCCCATGTTTGCTTAATTTGCAGCGACTGAACATAGGTGTAGTCACCCCATTAGCATCAGTCATCTTAGCTCTAGCTAGAAGATCTCTTATATATTTGGACTGGGTGAGCAACATAGAACCATTCTTCAAATACTTAACCTCAATGCCCAATAAATAATCAGGTTTTCCCAATTTCTTCAAGGCAAATTTGACATGTAGTTTATTGATGAGGTCATGAATGAGTTTAGTAGAAGAACCAGTTATCAAAATGTCATCTACATAAACAAGAGCATAAAGTGTAACACCATTGGACTTGTAGATGAATAAAGAATGATCACACTTGTTAGGAGAGAAGCCAAACTGTAGAAGAGCTTGTGTCAGCCTTTCATACCATACATTTGGAGCCTGCTTTAAGCCATACAAGGCACGATTCAGTTTACAAACCAGATTCTTGTCTGATGTTGCAAAGCCAGGAGGTTGTTGCATGTAAACTTCCTCTTGCAACAAGCCATTAAGGAAGGCATTATTTATGTCAATCTGTTGAATCTCCCATTTGTAAGTGAAAGCCAAGGTTAAGATGACTCTGATGGTGGTAGGCTTCACCACAAGAGAGAATGTTTCACTGAAATCACTCCCAGCTTGTTGATGAAAACCCTTAGCTACCAATCTAACTTTGTATTTATTTATACTTCCATCAGGATTTTCTTTGACTCTAAACACCCATTTGCACCCTATGGCTTTTCTGTGAGAGGGTAGTGAGGTAAGAGTCCATGTATTGTTGGCAATCAAGGCATTATATTCTTGTTTCATGGCTTCTAACCACTGAGGCTGGGCTAGAGCTTGCTTGACTGAACTCGGTTCAACATGTGTGAGATAAGCCTTAGGTTTTGAGTTGCCGGTTTTGGCTCTTGCCAGCATAGGATGGTCATTGACCAATAAAGGAGGAGCAGGACTATTGTTTTGAGGAGAATCATGTGACTCCTCAGCAGAAATTGAGTTGGAACCCGAGGCAGAAGAGACAAAACTAGGTTCAGGACAGTGAGACTGATTTGAGACAGGACTACCATGTGCAGGGGCAGTATTGTTCACAGAGACAACATCAGTAGCATTAGGCACAGGAACTGCTGTAGAGTTAGGAGTAGACACAGCTGCAGCAGAGCTGGATGTTGACATGTCAGAAAAAGTAGAAACAGTTGGCATGTCCCAAAAATAAGTAATTTAGATGAAGATGGATTAGACCATGTATTTGTTTGGACAGACTTGAACAAGCTCGGGTAAGGGAATTTAAATTCATTAAAGAGAACATCATTTGAAATGTAAATCCTCCCATCACTGCTTAAGCATTTATACCTTTTGTGTAGAGGTGAAACACCTAAAAAGACACATTCAGCACTTCTAAATTGGAATTTATGCTGATTATAAGGTCTAAGAAAAGGAAAACATGCACAACCAAAAGTGTTAATGAACTTGTAATCAGGAATGAATTTAAACAAAGCATGATAGGGTGATGAGAATTGAGAAAGAGATGAGGAAGCTAGTCTATTAACAAGATAAACAGATATAGTAAAGTTGTGGTCCCAAAGGGAAATGGGGATTGAAGCATGAGCAAGCAAGGTTAAACCCATATCAACTATTTGTCTGTGTTTTCTTTCAACTGTACCATTTTGGTGTGAGGTATGGGGACATGTTAATCTGTGTTGGATGCCTAACTCACTAAGATAATTTGTAAAAGGTCTATACTCTCCCCCCAAAATCAGATTGCACAGCTTTTATATTGGCACCAAATTGAGTTTTAACAAGAACATGAAACAACTTGAAGGCATGTAATGCTTCTGACTTTTGCTTTAGAAAATAGATCCAAGTGTATTTTGTGTAGGCATCTACAAAAGCAATATAATAAAGATAGCCACAACTCGAGGGATAAGGGGATGGACCCCACAAATCAGTATGTATTACTTCAAAAGGGAATGAGTACATAGTAGGGGAGGTGGGAGCATGTAGCCTGTGTGATTTGCCTAAACAACATGATTTACAAAATTCAGAAACACTTTTATTCGGAAATGAAACACTACAGAGATAGAGAACATGCTTAATTGCACTAGAGTGTGCATGACCTAGCCTATAGTGCCAAATGGAGAGTACATTATTTGTTTGACAAGATACAGTAGAATCAATGTCAGAAGCAGTGATGGTATTAACAGTAGGCTTGAGGACTTGAAGCTGAGATTTGAGAGAGTTGCCCAAGGGTTCCAAGTGCAGAGGAAAATTCTTGAATTTATAAAGTCCACTGTCATCAAGAAACCCTTCAAGGAGCACCTGTTTAGATGCCTGTGATTTGACAAAGCAATGAGTAGGATGAAATTCAAAGAATACTTGATTATCCTTAGCAAATTTGGACAGAGACAGTAAATTGCAAGTAATGAAGGGAACATGCAACATATTATTCAGATTGAACACAGTGTTAGGCATTAAATTGGAAGGAAATGAGGATGAGCCAAAAGAAACTATAGGTAAGCCTTGACCATTGCCTACATGAACCTTATCCGAGCCAACATAGGGTGCACTATTATGTAAGTGAGAACCAAAAGAAGTTAGGTGGTGAGAAGCACCTGAATCAGCAAACTAGGCTTAAGAGTCAAGACCTGATGGCATAGCAAGTTCTTGAGTGTAGGCAGCAGGATGCTGAGTGGCTAAGAGAGCACTAGGTTGTGCTGCTTTTGCTGAAGCAGAATTTGTTTCATGTGATCCATTATTAGCAGGAGCAGAATTAGGTTGCTGTTGAACCGAATTAGCCACTGGTTGAGGATTTGATGATTGAGATAGCGAAGGCACAAATGACTGATCATAGCGGTACAAGCAATTCACAACCGCATGGCCATATTTTCCACAGAGTTGGCACGTAGGCCTTGTGCCATTACCAGAAAACTGACCACGGCCACGGCCTCTACTACGACCGCTTCTCATATTACGACCTCTGCCACGAAAAGAGGAATTTCCAGCATGAAAATTGTTCTGGTTTGATGATTGATTTGCATGAGCAACATTCGCAGTGGCATCTACCACTGATAACTCTTGCCGGAACTTATCAAGTTGAGCTTCTTGGACATACAAGAGAGCCTCAATATCATACAGAGACGGAGAGTCATAACGACTATATAACATCATGACAAAATGATTATACTCCTCCGGCAGTCCATCAAGAACACCATCTACTTGATCTCTCCCAAAAATCGGATCACCAATTACTAATAACGAATCAGCAATAGCCTTGATACGCAGAACATATTCTGAGATCGAGCGATTACCTTTCTTTGTTGATTTCAACTCAGATCTGAGTTGCCTCGCTCGAGCCTTCATGTGTGCGAAGAAATGCTTATGAATCTGATCCCAAACCTCGAACGCGTGTTTGCAAGAGATAACTCGAGGCAAAACCGCCTCAGAGAGCGTTGAGAGGAGCCAAGTGAAGAAAGCCTAATCTTGAACCAGCCAAGCTTCATACTCATCGGAGAAGGTACCAGTAAGACGATCGGCTTTAGACTTGAACTTTGCCGGAATCTGAGGATTCACCACGAAGCGATGTATTTTGTGTGACGTAATGACGCCTTCGACTTGTTGATTCCACAGCAAGAAATTGTTTTCTTGCAATTTAATCGAAAGCTTCGGGCCAAAGGTGTTGCTGCCATTACCAACGCCGTGAGCTAGCGGCGTTGACTGCGCCGTCGACGAAGAATCTGCAGCCATGATTGAACGACTTGAACACTACTAGAGCGGAGGAAGCGCGAATGAGAACGGAAATCCAGAACCGATTTTGGCGAATGATACCATGATAGAGATGAAACTCAAAGAGAAATTCATAGATTCATTTTTGTGGAAAATGGTTACAATCAACTCAATCACTTTACTCTTTACAATCAGATATATATAATGAAAGTTTAGTAACCGCCTAGCCTAACAAACACATGCCACGCTTGCAGCTTAGTAACTAATCTTCTAACAGACTCTACCAGCTGGCAGTCAACAGGACACAACTGACAGTTTAACAATGCTAACAACATAGCACTACTCTAATACTCTACATACTCTAATAGATCTCAGCCTACCCGCCAAACTTTAAATATTGTAAGTACTGAGTACACTTGAGACATAACAAATTGATAGGCTCAAAAGTACTCGGCATGTCAGTACATCCTCCGGGGGCCTCCTTACCGAGGTAGAGGTTACCTTCTTTGGACAACGATTATATAGGTTACCTTTTTGGGACAACAGTTAAAGGAGCCGGACTTGGAAACCGCTAGAGGGAGATAACTGTGAAGGGAGGGCAGTAACCAGAGAGGGAGTTAGAAGGAGAACGAACCGATCAGAATAGACAAGTTACTGATTTAATCACATTAGACTTAAGAGACTAACACTCGATCATCGGAGGTTCAAACCTTATCAGGAACAGAGTTAAATGCCTAACCTCAAATTAATGAGAAAAAAGAACCATGAAGAAACTATATAAGACCCAAACTAAATAATTCATCTAAATATAGCTACGGATATATGAAAATTCTGCAAAAATTTTTCCTTTTGACTCAACCGCTAAATGGCTGAAACATATTGAATAGAAAAATATAGAGTATGTTTAAGTTGTTAGAACCTTGACTTGTTGGAGATGTTGTGAGAAATGCTGCAACACCTGAACAATGAAAAAGAAGAAAATTGTTGCACAAATAAATCCAAAGCATGTGTGAAACACTAAGCTTTAGGTTCGATTTGCCCCCACCAATCTTAGAATATTGGATGCAACAGGGTTCTTGGCGAATCCCTTTCAGGATACTTTGGATTCCTTGAAGTGGTTTGCACACACACTTCAAGCCTATCAATCAATAATAGTTTATAGAATAAAGTTTTCTCATTAACTCTCGTGCACTAGAGAAAGGAAGAAATGATTTAGAATTTGATAATGGCAAGGAAAAACAATGAATTTCGTATCCTTTTCTGCGTGTAGAGTGTCTCTATTTATAGAGCAACTCATGCCACTTGATGAAGGGAAACAACTCTTTTAAGAGATTTTAACACTGATCTAAAACGTTATTATATTATTAACGTTCAATACATGACACAACGCGGCCCATGGCCTGGCGGTTGGTCCATGCACCTGTTCGCTACAAGGTGCGCAGTTCGATTCTCGTCCAACGCAATTAACAACCTTCCAAAATATTGCGAATTAACAACCTTCCAACTTATATTTTGGAAAATCCCTCACAATCCCCCACCATTTTTCAAAATAGATCCAAATCCATTATTCCGGAAATCTCATGGTTTCAGATAAAGGTGTCTTACGACTTGAACCTTCACTTAGTAAGCCATGGTTTCACTTACCCCGAAATAGATTGGTAGACAAGCTTTGAACCAACTATTCTTTAGAACAAGTGTGCGTAACTCACACATAAAATCTCAGTATCATTGATTGAATTATGAAGATGACACATTTGATAAGGCCTTGTGTCATGTACCCTTTTTATGAGAACTACTAGAGTCAAGCCCTTTAACTATATGAAGCGGCCACACTTCATTCTCATATAGGTAGACTATATAAAAAATACACCTATAATATGCATCTCAGCAAATATATGCTATATGTCTATTAAGAGCAATAGCTCAACCTTCCACCTTTTATTCTTATGGTCCAAGTACTCTATAACCTTGGGATGTATCTATTAACAAGTATTTGCAATCACTCTGATAGTATACTTTCATCATTGAACTCAAGACTTGATTTTACTCAAGTATGAGTTGGGTTTCTACTATTGATGATCAATTAGATATGGGCTTAAATTCCATCCCCAATGATGTTTCAAAAGACATCATATCCCTTGTCAATCATTTCTTCAAAGGGTAGCAAGATTTTTTTACTTATCTTATAAAATTTAAATGTAACTTCTTCACATAGCTATATCTTAGTTCAATGTCCCATGACATTTCACTACAAGAAATAGTTCACATACCGACGGACAATAACCGACGGCTTGGGTCCGTCGCTAAAAAACCGGGCTTTCCGACGGCCAAAACCGTCGAAAAACGCACCCGTTGTATTTCTGGATATTACCGATGGGTTAAGCCGTCGGAAATCCCGGTTTTTTAGCGACGGACCCAAGTCGTCAGTTATTGTCCGTCGGTGAACCGTGAATTTTGGGAAATTCGTGGTTTTTTTTTGAATACCGACGGGTAATGTAGTTTTTCCGACGGCTTAATCCGTCGCTAATCCCGTGTCGTGTACCGATGGCTTTATTTGGCCAGAACAGAACCACCACTCGCAGAACCATCTTCTTCTTCATTCTTCTTCTTCAACCGACGCACCCACTCGAAACACTCGCAGAACCATCTTCTTCTTCATTCTTCTTCTTCAAAACACTCACCCACTCGAGTCTTCTTCTTCATTCAACCACTCAGTGCGCAGGTCTGCCGTCGGTCGCGAGCGAATCAGCTGGGGGACCGTTTTCACCGTCTCAGCCACGATCGTCTCACAGGATCGGCGCTCTCAGCCCTTTTCAGCCCTCAGCCACTCGGCGACGTCTGCAAAACCATTGCCTGCGCAGAAGCTTCATCTCTGCAGCGATTGTCTGGTTGCCAGGGACGACGCAGCGATTGGGCTTGCCAGCGATTCTGCTCGAGACCTTTCAGGTTTGACTTTTATTCATTCTTTTCCTTTTTTAATTTGTCATCTTTTTATTTTTTTTATATTTCTCTTTCTGAATGTTCATTGATTGCTCTTGTGTTTGCTTTACGACAATAGATTCTTGCTTTTTTTTTAATTTTTTTTTTGTTGCTGTGTTAAATTATTTGCATTGAGTTTGGATCATCATCAACTTTTGAGTCCCGGTGCATATTATTTTTAGTTAGTTGTTCTTGGGGTGAGAAGCTGTTTAGATTATTATGTTTGCATCATTTTGAAGTTATATTGGAAATTTTCAAGTGCATGTAATTGGGTTGATTGAGATTTATCCACTTTAGGAAGTGTATTCGGGATAACAAGCTCCATGTATTGGGCTAGCAGTGGAGTCTAACTTCAATAATTTCTTGTAAAATTGAAATTTAGCGGGTGAAGCAACATAGTTGTTATTGAATCGAGCAAAATTGGTCATGAATTAAACCTTGAGAGATATAAAGGGATATCGAAATTGTGAATTTCCCAAATTTTGGACAAGAGAGTTGGCTCTTGCTTTACGGTGAGCAGAGGATCGGGCACAAGTGCGGTCATAGTCCAACAATTGAACAACGGAAGGCGTAATGCCTTCATGATTCTTTTTCTTTTCTTGTTTTCTTTTATTTCCTTTTGTTTTAGGAGGTGTTATTTGTTTAGGGTTTGCAGAAAGTTGATTTGCATTATGCCCATGAAGGTGATTTCGAGAATCGGTTACTATTTGTCTAGTGTCTTAAGAGAATAGGGACATTATTGGTATTTTTGTTGTCTATGCTTTCTATTTGCATCTTCTTTGGATCGATATTAATGTGGGGGTATGTGAGTGAGGGTACTTGGTCTTTGGATCGATACTCGGGTCATTATGCCTCGACTCATTATTATAGATTTTTTATATAGTTTAGCATCAGTGGGTTCTAAATTGCTTTGGTTTTTTTTAGAAGTTTGGAGCACACTTATAGAATCTAAATGCTCTACTATAGATTTTGATCCATTTGTTGTATATTATTATAAATGGTTTGAAAAGCTTTGTACGTGATGGGAGGTTTATTATCAATTGATGTGATTATGCAAAAGTAAATTCTTGAGGAACAAAATTAACGTCTTGCTTTTAGCTTTTTCATTTTTGCAGTTTTTTCCTAAGCAGTTCATGATTTTCCAAAGGTAAAGAGCAACTTCAAATCCTAAGAAGTCTTTTGTGAGTTCTTATAGAATTAGTGACAACTTGCTTGAATTTCTTTACATCACTCTTTCTTGGCTTTTAAGTTGTGAAGTTTGGTAATTTGCTGGAATTTCTAATAAATTATTGTTTACTTTGGCTTTAATGGTTTAATGGAAATGTGGTTTCTAGAGGAATGGTTTATGTGTGGATATTGGTTTTTATAGTTTGGTTGGAATTTGATTCATATGCAGAAAAACATTGCTCTATCCCAAATAATTTGATTAATATTTACTTTTGAGAAAACACTTCATTTTATATACAAGTGGTTTTAGAAAATGCATAAAAACAAATGCTTCATTTGATTCTATTTTAAAGCTTAACATACTGCATTTGTTTTTATGTTTATGTTATAGAATTTTTACATGATACGAAGGTACAAGAATGGGACATACTAAAGAGTGCTAAATATAGCGACTAGATCCCTCTGAGCTAAATGTACAGATTAAATTTATATATGCAACAACCTGATTTCATCTTTATATTGAATTTTGTTTTTGCATTTTTGTGATCCTCTCATTTTCTCTTTGTGATTGCTTCCTTACCATGGTATGCAGAGGTATGCAACTAGTGATTTGATCTGACGCTGGCTTCATTAGAGGGAGAAAAGTTTGTTTAACTTTCGATTGTTCTTCATCGAGTGAGTCCTCTAAAGATTTCCATTCTTATCTATATTGTTGGTGTATATATTAATGGTTGTTGGCAGGGTTCTGTGTTTTTCTGATTTGTGGTTTTTTCTTACCTATTATTAGTTTATTTTTTTACTTAGTTTATTTGCACACAACAATTATTCATTCTATTTTGAGATTCTTTAGGTTCTCTAATGCATCGATTCTTTGATTCAACCTTGCATCTTTTTTTTTATTAATAATGAACTTATAGTTTTTATTTTTACTCTTCTATGATCACTTGCTCTTTGCTGCTGTTATTTTTGTTTTTGTTTTTGTTTTATTTTTAAGTTTTCTAAACAATCTCATGTATCTGCTTACTTTGTTATAAAAAAATGGGGTTTACAGTAGTGGATTTTAGCGGTTGCTCTGCAACAAGACCTTTGACCAGTTTTTGTCGTATCTTCCTTTGCTGACATAGAGGTTGCTCTGCAATAAGACCTTTGATTGTGAACTGTTTCAGTGAATTTCTACCCTCCTTAACTTCAAATTATCGTGGTGGTGAATAAAGTTGTATCAGCACATTATCTCCATGTTGATAAATGTACATATATCTTATATCTTATATTGAAAGAGAGAGTTACTGTTAATATATGTTAGTAGTAGAATATCAAATATTCATTGTACCAAAAAAAAATATCAAATATTCATACCCCAAAGTCTTTGCTTTATCAATTTCTTGAGTAAATTATTTGGTGCTTGCCAACTCAACCACAAAATTAAAATCTAATTTATTGGTTTGTTTAACAAGCATCAGAATCACCAATAAGTAAAGAAGTTTTGAGCAAGCTTAACATGTTGTGCTTCATATTAATTAGCTAGCTACTATGTAGTTTGTTAATGCAAATATCCCGAATTGTAGACGAATAACTAAAAACTAGACGGTTGGAATAGCTAAAAACTAAAAACTCATACTTCAATGTGAGTATCTAACTAAGATATATATAATTTATAAGAAAGTTTAATAATAACAATATTTAAATTATCATGTCAAAAAAAATAAATTGAAAGTACAGAGGAAATCGTGCCAGTGCATCGCGAATAGACTCACTAGTGGCAATAGAAGAATGATGCTAGTTTGATTTGGGAGTTCAATAGGTTCTTCTTTTGATGGGGATATCGGATATCAAAAGACATGGCAAGGCCCCTAGCTTAGCTACGTACATGTTATTTTTCTTTTTTTTTCTACTCTATAAATAATTAAGTCCAATCACCAAGCTACGTATATGGGGTTTGTATGATAAGAAAAAGAACATGAAGCTGCATGTACATGAATATTGTGATTAGAATTAATTTGCTGCTTATGAACAAGGGTTTCTGTATTCCTTTGGTGGTGACAAGGGTTTTACATTGCATTTTATTTCTTTTTAGGTTTTTGGATTCCTGGGTTTCTGGATCTACTGGTTTTTAGGTATGTTGCATTCGAACTTGTTTGAATTCTATCCTTATTTAGATTCTGGTGTGGTTTTGATATTCTTGTTTATATCTTATTAGTTTACGCTAACACAAAAGCTCTGTTTCATAGGCCCCTGAGTTCCCCACCTCCACCAGTTCGCCACTTGTACCACTAGGTATGCACTCTAACGAAATGTCGGTTAACTCATTGGGTGGAAAAGGGTTGTCTGTTGACCCCCACACCGACATATTTATTTGTTTTCGTTCATAGTTCTCTCCATAGGGGATTTTGAAGTGTATTGTGTAATTGTCTAAATGGTATGTCTTGTGTAATTATGCCAGTTCTGTTATCACTCATCAGTCACAATGCTTGTGAGTAAAGAGTACAATTTTATTGTATAATTTATAAATGGTCCATGAACTTCTCTGTAATAGATTTATACCTTAAACCTTTATAGTTTAGATTTCTTTTAATCCCAACATCAGTATTATCAACATGTAAGTAAATCAACATGAGATAGCTTAAAAAGTGCAAATCATGATAGAATGTGTAGACAAGACTGCATCGCTTTTATCTTTTCCTAGCCTTAAGACACAACTTTTCAGGCCAAACAAAATATTAAAAGCAAAAATGGAACAAGGGAGAAAGAGTTAAATGACCAAGTCGATTTTCTAATTCCAGTGTTGTTAATCGAGGATCGCGAAAAATAGCGTAAAATTGGTAGGATAGCGTAAAATAGCGGGCATATATCGTAAGTTAAATAGCGGGTGAAAGAAATAAAATTATAAAATTATATATTAAAAAGTGACATATAATATTTAACGTTCAGCACAAAATCCGAAATGACATAATAAAATATTTATTTAATGAGCTATTTTTAGAAACACAGCGTGATTATTTATTCATAAATTACTTTAGAGGCTTATTAAAATAAAATGAAGAGAGCATATGAATATTTTTATGTTGATATATTTGAATATTAATATGAGCTTAGCTAAGTGATGTAAAATAAGTTTAAATAAACCCTGAATGAAATGTAAAATAAGTTTAAATAAACCCTGAATGAATAAATAGCTCTTCCGTTTTAAGAAAATAAAATATATAAATTAAAATTGCAATATTGATTGAATTGTTAATAATTATTATTTATTAAAAAATAAAATATTTTTATTATATATGGCGAGATAGCGTAGTGGCAACTAAATGATTAATAAAACTACACATGATAAATGGACCATTGCTCAAAAAAACAAAGCGATTTGAATTGGAAAGGACAAATAATAATAGAATTAAAAATAGATTTAAAATAAAAAATAATTAAAAGCGAGTTTTTAAGAACAATAGAATACAAAAGCGATTTTAAAAAGAAAGAAGAGAATAACAAAGCGAAATGAGATAGAATTGAAAAATAACATAATTAAAAAGTAGAAGGATTCAAAAAGCAGAATTGAAAAAATAATTAACGGATGAGCAGAATTAAAAAAAGAGAAACAAGGGAAACAATCGTTAAAAAATATGATATAACAAAAATGAAAAAAGATCTGAAGAAGAGAAGAATTAAAAAAAATTTAATAAAAAAGAAATAAAAACTAACAACATTAAAAATTATCCTATAAAAAATTAAATGAAAAAGGAAAATAAAATATTTTTTATTATATATATATATATATATAACTAATAAAACTAATTCTACCCTTGTCACTTTTGCTTGTCTAATTGTTATGTTAATCATTGATCGAATGGATGTTTGATATTTGTTATTAGTATTGGAGAGAAGCCTTAGCTTCCCGTTTGAGGTTTAATATATTATTGAGTTCATATACTCTTTTAGGGTACCATGTGCTCATTGTATATTGAACCTTGAATTGTCCAAGTCGGACAGTTTGGGAAAAAACTTTTTCTTTACTCGTATAATAGTTGTTGCTTAATTCTCGTATCTTTATATTTGATGAAATTTCGGTTCGATTCATTTCCTTTTGTTCTCTGGGTGCATACTTGATTGCGGTGTTCATAACTGCGTTCATTTTGTGTACTCAAAGACCAATGGGAAATGCTGCCGAAATTTTGTCAAGTATAAGATACGAGAATTAAGGAATGATTATTATACGAGTTCTGAAAAAGTTTTTTCTCGAATGGGATAAGTCATACCATTTAAAGAAAGAAGCGGTTGTAAGAGCGTCGTCTTCTTTGAAATTGTCATTTTTTTGACATGCGAGAAGATGGAATATTTTCTTCAGTCGTAGTTGGATGTACGATAGGTTGTATCAGGGAGAGGGGTTTGAAACCAGATTTTTCTTGCTGGGGTTGCGTACTTTGTCCAAGTCGCAATGGCACATAAAGATTTCAAAACTAATGGAGGGATTAGATGTCAGTGCTTTAATTGCGATTGCGAGAAGGATTAAAAGCCCAAGTGAGGTCACGCACCACCTGTATTGAGTTGGATTTAGGCTTAATGCTGGATTTGGACTACACATGGTGAAAAGTTGCCTCACGTTGATTTAGGGGTTGGTGATAATTGCGAAGGTGCTTGGCGATTCGTAGATTCGGGATGTGGTGGCGATTGAATTGATGCAAGATATGGTTTGTGATGCCTTGGGGGTGAGCGTGTTATTCGAGAACAACAAGATGATGACACGGATGAACTTCCAAATGAGACAACACACAAATTTTATAATCTATTGTTAGAAACAAACAAGCCGTTGTTTGAAGGGTCTCTGAGACTCTAAGTTATCAATGTGTGTGAGGCTCTTAGCTCTTAAGTCCAAGCTGTGGTGCTACAGAAGTGTGCTTGGATCTCGTACTTGAAAATGATGTTGGACTCGTCACCTATCAAAGATGGTTTGCCAAAAAGTTATTACGAGGCTAAAAGCTTAGTGTCCAAGTTGAAATTTGGAATCTAAAAGGATTGATTGTTGTGTGAGAGGGTGTATGTTGTATTACGACAATGAATTTAGTAAAAGCGATGGTCTTATTTGGTTGAATGTAAATTTTGTGGTGAGCCTAGGTATATGTCACATACTAATAATCGGACGGGTAGGCAAAAACTAGTTCAGTGAAGGCAATGTTTTGTTGCCAATTATTCCAAAATTTGTAGAGAATGTTTGCATCACCACAGGCTGCAGACAAAATGACATGGCACTATGAGAATAGAAGCACTTGGTATGTTGCGCCACCGCCGATGGTGAAGCTTGGAAGCACTTTGATCGTGTGCATCCTGATTTTGCAGCAGATCCACGTAATGTACGACTTGGCTTATGCTCTGATGGTTTTACCCCGTATGTTCAATCCACGGCGAAACCTTATTCTTGATGGCCAATTATCGTTACCCCACACAATCTTCCCCCCGAAATGTGCATGTCTAAGCCTTATATGTTCTTGACTTGTGTTATACTGGGTCCAGATAATCCGACAGATGGTATTGACATCTATTTAGAGCCTCTTATTGACGATCTCAAAAGGTTGTGGAATGGTGTTGTGACGTACGATATTGCACGAAAGAGGAATTTTACAATGAGGGCAACGCTGATGTGGACCATTAATGACTTCCCTACATATGGAATGTTATGCGGTTGGGGTACTCATGGTAAAATGGCATGTCCGCATTGCATGGAAGCAGACAAAGGCCTTTACCTTGAAATTTGGGGAAGAGTTCTTGGTTTGACTCACATCGCATGATTTTTACCCGATGATCATGCATTTAGGCGGAATAAGAACGCTTTCAAGAAGGGGAAGTTGAATTAGATGGCGCCCCAATGTTGACACGAGCAGATCTGGGAAAGGGTTATGGAGCGCCCAAAATCATGATTTTGGCAAATTGGATCGATTTGAAGGATATTGACAATGGCATAATTGGACAAAAAGAAGTATTTTTGGGATCCGCCATATTGGAGAGATAATTTATTGAGACACAACCTTGATGTTATGCACATTGAGAAGAATTTTTTGACAATGTTTTTCTCACGGTGATGAGCGTCGGAGGAAAAACAAAAGACAATGAGAAGGCGGACTAGACTTACCACTTTCTTTGTGGCGAAAGGACTTGCATTTGACGAATCGGTCGGATGGGAAGACCACGAAACCCAAAGCTGTTACTCTTCAAGCTCTTGAGGAAGCCAAGTCGATCTGTCGGTGGATAAAGAACCGGATGCGGATGGTTATTCTTCTAATTTGGCAAGATGTGCCGATGTGAACAAAGGAACCATGATTGGCATGAAAAGCCATGATTGTCATGTATTCATGGAGTGTTTACTTCCTATTGCATTTAGTTCCTTGCAGTCAAATGTTTTAAATCCTTGTGAACTTCGGCCAATTCTTTAAAGATTTGTGTTCTGCGACATTGTGAGAGGATGATCTCATAAGGATTGAGCAGAACATACAGTCATTCTTTGTAAGTTGGAGAGAATATTTCCATGCTTTCTTTGATTCTATGGAGCATCTAGCGGTGCATCTTGCACATGAAGCTAGACTTGGTGGGCCGGTTCAATACGGATGGATGTATCCATTCGAAAGGTACTATAATAAAGTATTCTCTAAAATAAATATTTATTTGAAGGGTTAAATGTATCAATTTTTATCATCAACGTTGTTATTTTGTAGATTTATGGGTGACTCAAAGCGGTCGGTGAAAAATAAGGCCAGGGTTGAAGGATCTATTTGTGCAACTTACTTACACCGTGAGACAATCCATTTACATTCCCATTATTTTCTGAACTTCATGTTGACACCAACAAATAGTAGGAATGAAGTAGAAATTGAAGGTGAAAGACACCCGCTTGCCTTATCGATATTTTGCCTTTCAGTAGTCATGGTGGAAAGGAGGTGGATAAGCGGATAGCAGGCGAAGTGTGGAAGTCACCACGTTCACGTGTTGATCAAGCTGTCTTGAAGTATCACCGTATCTAACGTATGTATCATTTTGACCACTTTCAGTTTCTTTAATCCACAATTGCTCTTGATCATTTGTTTGATAATGACTTGATCAGGGCATTCTTGTTAACTAAGCGCCTGGCGTACAAGACTCTTACGCCTATATTTATGAATATTTCCCAGCGTGGTTTAGGAACCAGGTATGTTTTTAGTCGTCATATATATATTATTATTATTTATTGTTTGAAAATACAAAAATATTGTTTGAAAATAGGAACCATAATTTGTTTGCACATGGTGTGTACACAGTGTATAAGCGAGCGTAATCTAAAACCCAACACTTGAGGAATTTATCTCATGGTCTAAATCACGTGTAAAAGAATGGCACACATTCTTTGTAAATGGATACAAATTCCAAACCCGGTCAGCAGAGGAAAAAAGCAGTTAACGGCGGGGTTTATGTAAAAGGTGCCACAAATGGAGGTGAAGATGACTTTACGGTGGGATTCAACATATATATGAAGCGGACGTACAATACTTTAGACTATACTAAAAAATAGTGCTATTTTATTGTAATTGGTTTGATCCAGTCAAATAGAGGCACAAGAGTGGATCGAAAATATATCTTGTTGACATACACATGAGCGAGAAGATACCAAATGTTTGATCCGTTTATCATGGCACAACATGTAAGACAAGTGTATTATGTCCCTTATCCATCAACTTCGAAGGGACAAACAAGGTTGGTGTGTCGCAATAAAGATAAAACCACGAGTCGCATTGAAGCAAATGATACGGGGAAGAAGTGGCTTATCAAGTGGATGAGATGTCTCATGTCAATGTAGTAAATGAAGTGGAACCCATTACTCGACTACGTGACAATCCAATCACATATGAAGATGTAGATGGGGATGAGGAATTAAATGAAGAAGTGGCGAGAACCATCAACATCTGAAGGCGATGCAAAATTGAGTGGGCGAGAATGGGCGATTGAAATTGTTTAACTTTTACAATTTGAGAAATTAATGTGTAACAATATATTTTAATTTGTCGATTATTTTCATAACTTGTTTATTTTTATGGAATTCATTTGTAATATTGTTATGTTTAAATATAATATTTCATAGTATTATTATTCAATTGCTCTATAGACTTTTATGGCATCGGGAGGTTCGAGAGCCGACCCCCAGTCCACCCGGTGGTGGTAAATGGAAGGGAAGGGCATCGCCCTCGACCCCTCGTCGTCGAGGCCGACCATCATTAGGCGTGACCTCTTTGGATTTTCGGCGTTGTCATCTACACGTCGTCTAGTACATCTCTGGCGAGACGACTGATACACCTCCTACACCTAGGCGACCTTACGCACCACCTACAGACTCGGGCACATTCGACACGGCTACGGACTCGCACGCGTTCGGCACCTTTGCCTCACATTGACATGATCCCACGGGGGTTCCAGCGACCACATGGCGCTTGAGTTCCCATGTTGTGCACGATCCAGGTGGCCGATGCTCATCGGTCAGACCATGATTATAATGCAGGGCCATACAACTGATCACACGGATGTTGGGCGGGGCGGGGAGGAGCGAGAGGTTCAGCGGGAGGAGGTTCTTGGCGAGGGGAGGGGCAGGAGCCTGAGACTCTTGAGATGATGTATGATGGCTGAGTTGTTATCAGGCCATCTGGTAAAGGGTAAGTATTTGCAATTTTTTCGAGTTATTAATAATTTACATGTATATATATTTTTTTTTTATTTAACATGTTTTTATTGTTCAGGTTTCTTCCCTCAAAGCCAGCTGCGTTAGCTATCACAGCAACAATTGAGGAGAATTACCAGGAGTTTTGGCCCACCTGGGGACATCAAGGATTTTGCGGGACCATATGTTTAATTCTTTCAGAGTAATTTGCATTTTTTATTTTATTGCATATTATTTTATTTTTGTAAATTTCAATTATGTTTAATAATGTCTTATATTGATCTGAGCGAGGGTTGCTTGGGAGGAAAAAGATGAGGAGGTGATGGAGAAGAATTTTCATATGAAGGCCTCCCACCGTCTTTCGACATGCTTGAGATGCGCATCGAGGATCGCTTGACCAGTTGGATAGGGGATGAGCTGCGGCGGTGGTAGCGCCTGGAACACCCACGAGTTCAGGCGACGGTAGCAAGGCCAAGAAAGAATAGGGCCTCACGAGAAGGGTGGCGGCTTACTGCTGGAGGTTCTGTCGGTCGGTAGCGACGCAGTTAGACTTGTACGTGTTATAAAATTGTTATTATTATTATTATTATTATTATTTTATTATTATTATTATTATTATTATTATTATTATTATTATTCTTTATTTAAGTTTTTTTATTAATACAATCACGATCGAAGAGGTTGGGGAGAAGTTCGATTACACGAGCTCCATCTTGCAACTCATGTGAAGAGGAGTACTAGTGATTTCGTTGATGGCCAGATTCGAGGCGGACTCGGTAATTATAAAATATAATAAATATTTTTTTAATAATGTTTATATTGTTTTGTTAAAAAAGACTTGACTTATTTGTTTGTTTAACGGGAGAAGTTTGAGGCAAGGATGTCTCGGCTTAGATCTCGTGAGCTCATCATGTTCTCCATCTCGAGCCACTGACGATCTATCTACACCGGCGAGGGTTTGGGCGGAAGTGGTTGGCGAGAAGAAGAAGAGCGCCTATATGGTCTTTGGCGACCTTGCCCGACAACTACAAAGGGGCCCACCGCCTACGTTGGAGCGTCGTCGAGTAGTAGTCTTGCCGGTCGCTCTGCCCGCGGATGACCAGGAGATAAGCCGAATTGAAGCGTCTGTGGCCCAGCGGCGGGAGGTTTTGACTCGAGTCTTTGCAGCGCGGGAAGCAGATGTACGGATGCTAGCTCGCCGGTGACCTACTCCATCGACTCGCCTCGCCTCGCCTCGCCTTCGCCTCCTCGTCTTGATGGTCATGTCGACGATGCAGATGATGTAGAGCATCTCGATCATGATCGAAGTACGAGGACTATTAGTTACTGTTGTACTTATATTTTTTCATATTTTTGGATATCATTTTTTTTCGTTTAGGATATTATTTTGAATTCTTGATTTTTATTCGTCAAATTTTTTATTTATTATGTTTTCTTTTTTAATTTACTTTTTAGTTTACGTTATCACATTTTTATATATGGAAATCAATTAATAATTAAATTAAATTAAATTACAAGTAATATTTAATTAAATTAATAAATAAATATTTTTTAATATGAGAATAAATTATTTTTATAATTAAACAAATAAATAATTAAATTAATTAATTAATTAATTAATTAAAGAATAAAATTAATTTGGTTATTAATTAATAATTTTATTAATAAAATTAATTAAAGTAAATTAATTAATTTATTTTTCTGAAAAAAAAACATTCTGATTACCGACGGCCTAAGCCGTCGGAAACTGACCGACGGTCAACACCGTCGGAAATTTAACGAAGGCTTTGCCCGTCGGAATCCACCATCGTTTACCGACGGCCGAAGCCGTCGGAAACTTTTCAGATTGACCGACGGTCGACAACGTCGGAAATTTACCGAAGGCTTTGCCCGTCGGAATCCACCATCATTTTCCGACGGGTGTAGCCGTCGGTATTACCGACGGTAAAGAACAGTCCGTCGGTAATCCTTTGCGACGACCATATTTCCGTCGGGTTTTTGGCCGTCGGTTATCCGTCGGTAAAACTGGATTACCGATGGCTTTTATGTATTACCGACGGCCTTAGGCCGTCGGTAATCCCGTGTTTTCTTGTATTGTTTTACTATTCATTATTTAATATACTCTTGATAGTATTGACTAACTATCACAAAAATTGGGCCACTTGTCCTATTGACTTTCCATTATCCAATTGGATATATGTCTTTGATTGTTTTGACAATCACAAATATAAGTATAATCATGTCATTGGTTTTTACCAAATTGATATACCATACAACAAGTTAAAAATAACTCTGTTTATTTCTACTAAAGGATTCAATACTCATTTCAATATGAAATTCTACTTCTATTTTATTTATCTTAATTCATTTAAGATATCATGAAATGTACATAACAACTAGTACAAACATATTTGAAAATAATAAACAATCTTTAAATACCAAGGTGGGTTAATCATGTAAATCATATACATACATTGTAACAAATTAATTCTAACACTGTAAAATTTATGTCAACTCTATTAAGAAGCATTGTCATATTAATAAGCATACAAATTATACATGCATAATCATACAAATTATACATGCATCATAAACTCTACTTATTAAATATTTAATAAAAACTTATCATAGCATTTCTAATCATTAATATGTCTCCATAGAATAAGTCATAAAACTTAACACTAAACAAAATTTAATAATATCATTATCAATTACACAAAACATATTACAACAAATTTAAACAAATTCTTATACATAAATCTTATTATAACAAACATACTCTCCTATTGAGGATAAACATGTCTCCCTCAAATACACACATGAACTCATACTTGTTAAGTAATGGTACATAAAATAAAATCATAAGTACATTACATATATTCTTGAGAATAATCACTTTTCCCAAAAGTGAATACTATGCTTCAAGGTAATCCTTTGATGCATTAGAGTTCTTCTCTTTCTTTTCATTCTTCATGAATCTACATTAATTCTTGTACTGGTATGTTTGGTATGTAAGAAAATGAGAGGAAAGAAATTGAGAGGAAAGAAAATTTATTGGTTAAAGTGTAAAATTGATGATGTGTTATATTATTATTGGTCTGTCACATTTATCAATGCATCTTTTTCACACTTTACTAAAAATTTTCTTTCCCCTCTATTTTCTCTCCACCCTCCCAAACATAGGCTAATGTCCCGGTTTGCCATAATGGAAATAACTCTATTTCTCCTTCTTTTTCTTTTGGTTATTCCCATTGTTGTTGTCATGAGATTCTTCAAAATCTCGATTACTTTCTCTGTAAGACTTGTTAGTCTTTCCTTCCTCCGTCATATGCACTTTCTCATGAGTATATTGATCTTTAGTATCATCTTGTTTTCGATACTCGTCTTCTAAACGAAGGTGATTACCCAGTTACTCAAGAGAGATATCATCCTTTCTATGCTTCAAACTTCTTTTGAAGTCTTTCCATGAAGGAGGGAGTTTGTCTATGATTGAGGAGACAATAATGGTTTCATCCATATGCATGTTATGTTGTTTGTAGTTATTAAGAATTCTTTCTATTTCATGCAATTGTTCTATAATAGATCTACCATCAACCATCTTATAATTATTAAAATGAGAAACAAGAAACTTCTTACTTATTGCATCTTCAATCATGTATCTTGCTTCAAGTTTGTCCCAAAGTTCTTTTGTAGAATTTTCGCTTTGATAAACATCGAACAAGGAGTCAGACAATGTCATTGAGGATGTGTCCCATGCATATGTAGTCATCATTGTCCCACTTTTGTCTCTTGTGAGTTTCAGTAATTGTCTCGTCATCTTTATCCATTGGTCTTGGAGTGTTCAAAACATATACCACTTTCAAAGTTGTGAGTAGAAAGTGCATATTTTTCTGCCAACGGATGAAGTTGCCACCATCGAATTTCTCCAATTTCACAAAGTCAGACGTCATCTCTTTCAGTGTTGCCGCCATTGTTCACAAACGGAATCGAACCTAAAGATTGTTAGAACCTTGACTTGATGGAGATGTTGTGAGAATTGCTGCAACACCTGAACAATGAAAAAGAAGAAAATTGTAACACAAATAAATCCAAAGCGTGTGTGAAACACTAAGCTTTAGGTTCGATTCGTCCCCACCAATCTTAAAATATTGGATGCAACAGGGTTCTTGGCGAATCCCCTTCAGGATACTTTGGATTCCTTGAAGTGTTTGCACACACACTTCAAACCTATCAATCAATAATAGTTTACAGAATAAAGTTTCCTCACTAACTCTCGTGCACTAGATAATGGAAGAAATGATTTAGAATTTGATAATAGCAAGGAAAAACAATGAATTTCGTATCCTTTTCTGCTTGTAGAGTGTCTCTATTTATAGAGCAACTCATGCCACTTGATGAAGAGAAACAACTCTTTTAAGCGATTTTAACACTGATCCGAAACGTTATTATATTATTAACGTTTAATACATGACACAATGCGGCCCATGGCCTGCGGTTGATCCATGCACCTGTTTGCTACAAGATGCGCAGTTCGATTCCCGTCCAACGCAATTAACAACCTTTCAAAATATTGCGAATTAACAACCTTCCAACTTATATTTTGGAAAATCTCTCACATAAGTTGTTGAAGTGGGATGATTCAAACAATTGGACAATGTCGACGTGTTAAGATCCCACTAGTCTTTGGTTTTCTATTTCTATTGATATTTTAACTGATAATAATCTAATACTACAAATTTGGATGAGATTGACGAAGGCAAAGAGCACAAAACACATTATGCATGCGTCTACACATCTAGATCCACTTCTGCTTGCTTTTGAAACGCCAATAAAGAGTGTTTCAGCTGTGGACCAATAGGCGCTACTCACCGACACTAAGGCTCTGCTTGGCGGGAAAAAAAACAGATAACCGATAAATTAGCATATTAAATTTAAAAGATTTGGTAAAATTAGCTGTTGAACTAACTTATAAGTATAAAATGACATACATGGACATTTTTAATTAATGATTAAAATGAGAGAGAATGTTCATTTAACGAAGGATAAAACAAAGAATTTAATTAAAATAATAAGAGTAAAATAAGAGAAAAAATAAAATGCTATAAGCTCAAACGTTATTTCAAGTAGCGTCTGAAAAAACGATATAAGCTAGTGAAAAATTGTTATAGGCTCGTGGTTATCAGACATCTATACTTTCTTCCTACGAGCTTATCTGCTATAAGCTAGCGAATCGGCCTTGCCAATCAGACCCTAAAACAATGCTTTAAAAACCAAACAGCCATCGAACCGATTCAACTGTCTGATTCGGTTCGGTTTTTTTGATTCGATCTCTCGTCTTATACTCAAATTCACCCGCTGACATATTATGTTGAAAAATAATTTCCGTAGCATTATTTCATTGATCATGATTTTTCTTTTTCTTCATGGAGGGGGAGGGGGCAGTATTACTAGTGAAGTTACTATTTGTGAATGTTGTCCAATTTCGAGAATTTATAGGTTCGGCACCAGCTTTCCCTTTATGGACGAAAACCAATTTGTAATATCTTAATCCAGAAAAGCCCAATTTGCGTTCCACGTAATCGAAGCAGGTCAGCCCAATAGATGAAAGCGAACCTCACTTCCCAATTTGTCACACCAAAATTTAAAAGCAACTTCAATCGTTGAGGAGCTAGTTTTAGTCTTATAGATATTAGAGCAGTGATAGCTGCGTACAAGTGAATCAGACCCGTTGGCTTACTGATTTAATAACGATCTACACTATTTCATAACGAGCTGACACTTACGAGTCGGGGGACTTACACTTAGAGAAATATATTGGATTGGATTGGATATCCATAGATAATCCCGCCTAATAATTAACAAAATAGAGACTCTAATAGACTAGATTATTAGCCTAATATTTTAAAGTTTTAGAAATAAATGTGGTAAAAATCTCTTGGTGTTTTCCTAAAAATAGTCCTAAAAGTAGAAATAAATATATATATATATATATATATATATATATATATAGAGAGAGAGAGAGAGAGAGAGAGAGAGAGAGAGAGAGAGAGAGTATTATGATTTCTTTTCATTCCACTGTGGACCGCAAAGATATTTATCTACAAATAAAAATATTTTAATATTAGTTATATCATTAAAGGAAAAGAGGCTATTGCCAACGGTGCCTTCGTGTTGAGCATCGACCCAATGAACAGTTTAAAATCCTAAATCCCTTCTTGGGTAAAAAAAAAAAAAGTGAACAACTTTACTCAAAAATTTGTAACAGAATCATTTACAAACAATTTTCTTTCGAGACGGTGTTGCTTGAAAAGCTGTGATAGTGATCTACCAGTATTCTTCCTATTTTCCTTTTATGGGTTCTGTTTGAATGTGATGTGTATATTATTAAAAAAATTGTACACATTAATGATCTCTGAAATTAATAGATCTATTTATGCTTTAAGAAAAAATAGCCTTAAAATCTAATGGAAAATTATACCCAACCCGTTTGACTCTAACCAAAAGTGACCCAACGAGATTCAGGTTATGTTTGGTAAGTAAGAAAGTGGGAAAAAAGAAAGTGGGGGAAGAGAAAGTTTATTAGTTAAAGTGTAAAATTGATAATGTATCACATTATTATTGGTCGGTTACATTTATCTATGCATATATTTCACGCTTTATAAAAAAAATCCATCCTCTCTACTTTCTTTTCCCTCTCCCAAACATTGCCTCAAAAAGTGGGGCCTGCGGGAGCAATTTCTTAGGAAATGATGCAACGACTGTTAGTGACTCGATCCGGACGTGACATGGTGGTTTCAGGTGGAAGGAAGCCATAGTCTCGATTTGTGCAGGCGGCTGGCGGGTGACATATAGCTAGGTTTCGAAGGTGTGCTTTGGGGAAGAGGATGGTCACGTGGCTTTTTTAATAAAAAAAATAATCCAAGCCATTAATTGTAATCAATAAGAATCCAATGGTTGAAATTGGCTGTTCTCATTTCTCATAATAAACAAGTGTTTTCACTTGAGTCGCTATATTATATATATAATATATATATATATATCCAAATATTTAGGATAAATTATATTAATCGATTCATAATTTTATATTTAATTTAAAGCCAAAATATTCGTTAATCTAGCATGTGTGTGTTTTTACTTTTTATGGTTTAATGGTATATATTTTTAGACTATTTTTTACTTCTCTTTCTTATTAGGGTCATCATTGTTAGCAGCGGGGCATACGATGGATAACCCAAACCACGAAAAGATAATGTGGTTTATACAGAAAGTTAACAAATTAGTATAAAGTTTTAATATTTTAAATTTTATTATACAAATTATAAATATACTACTTATTATTTAATATATAAGTACACTACATGCATTGTGTTACTATTATTGACATACAAAATATAAAATATTTGATAACAATTTTCAATATTAGACGTGCAGTGCACGAATCAAATAAACTAGTAATGAACAAAATAAAGAGTTATTTGGATTCAAACAACAACTTGCCATTGCGATGAGAGAGAGGGTCCACCTTCTCTCTAGAAACGTTTTCTCTCCTCCCAACCCTAGGGTTAGTGGCGACTGGCTTTCTCCCAAGGAGCTTCAATGCTCACTTTGGGTTCCCCCTCCCTCGGCGCCGCCGCGGGTCACTCCCTTCCCTTGGTGGAAGCTTGGATCCCCCGCCTCCGGGGGCTATCTGTTTGGTCCTTTGTTTTTCTCTTCCACCACCGCGCCAGATCGCCACCCCCACCTGCAGCGGTGCGACCCATGTCCAGAAATGGTGGTTGTGGCCATATCCGGATCTCTGCACCCCATCCCGCCTCCACCGAGGCCGCCCCTCCTCCATCCACCATCGTTTATTCCCCTCCTGCCTCTAAACCGGGGCAAGCTTCTCTTAGCCACCATCGGTGAGCGACCAACCGCTGACGTCCAAACCCTCACCGCCGTGGGGCCTATTCCGACGGAACGCCCACCATCTGAGCCACCACCCATGACTCCTTCTCCTTGGCTTGTCTCTCTGCCATTCGTTGTTTCCGTTGCTCGACCTCCACTCAAGCCACCATGGCCTCTTGGTGGCTTGGGCCATCTACAGTGGACTGTTGGGTGTCCCACTTTTTATGTGATCACTATTATTTTTAATATGTCTATGTTCTATTGTTGGTTCAGTCTTTTGGTTTCTCTAGTTTGTTTTAATTTTGCACCTATGGTGATTGTAGCTTTGTTCTAGATGTACTTGGCTGTTTGGATTTGCTTTTTGCTTGCAGTGATAATGGTGGCTGCCGCCGATCTCAGCACCCTTTCCGCCATACAAATGGCTTCCCGACATATGTTTAGATCAACCTTTCTGGAGACCACATATAGTCTATTTGAGCATACACAAGCCAAAGAAATGATCCTTAATTGGATGAGAGCAATGACTGTGGATCCCTTTCCCTCCTCGGCCACTGACTATGCTTGGAAGATGTTAGTTTGGTTGCTAGGGTTTAGCTTTTGGCTTGGTATTAATCCATTGTTTTTTAAAAGCTCTATGCGTTCTAGTGTCGTGTATTTGGCTGACTCTGGTATCTGTGTTATTGTTAATTTGTGGATGAAGAATGCCCCAACACATCTTAGTCAACTTGTTTGTACTGATTGTTGTTCATTTATTTGAATGAAGTTGGTTTACCGTAAAAAAAAAAGAGTCATTTGGTATACTTATTTGTTTTCAAGATGATATTAGCAATTAATGAGTGATATTAATCAAATCAATTACTTAATTTAACTAAAACATAAATACAAAGATAACTTATTATACTTCTATTTAAAATTAGTAAAACATGTAATAAAATGTTCACCGTCAATTGTAAAAAGATAGCAGTACAGGAGAAATCTCTTAAGGAAAAAGCTAAATATTACGAATGCGACGAATAATTGTTATCCGTTGGATTATAATTTCTTTTTTAATTAATTTTGACTTTTATTCATTTTGAAAATATAAAACCACGGAGCCCTTTTATTCGTCTAAACCCGGGCGTTGCATTTTCGTACGATATAGCATCTCTCATCTCTTAATAGTTTTTTTTTTTTTTTGACAGGAAAATCTCTTATAGTTAAACTAACATTATTAAAATTGTTCATTAATGTACCAAATTGTTGCCGTAAGTGTTAAAATAACACATTCAAGTGATCGTTTGTAATGTTGACCTTGAGACAGAGAACGAGAGACACGTGTAATATGATGTGGTGAAATTTGAGATTCGGAAAGGATAAGGAAGCGGTGAAGAATGATCATTCCACCACGGTTCCAGCAAAAGAAGAACGAAATTGCAAATCTTCATGCAAATGGATATTCAGACACAGCTTACAGTACCAAGTTTTACATCGCATCGCTTCTCTTCAAGATACAAAACCTCATTCTCCTCTTCTTTTTCTTCCTATTTCCCCTTCAAATTTGTTTGTTCCAAAAGGGAGGAATCTCGAAGAAACGGCGATAACGATAACAAGGGTATTGTTCTACAATTACCATTATTGTTCATTCATTCATTTTTGTTTTGCATACTACGCTTATTACATAAGAAGACTTAATGTAAAACTATAATGTTGATAATTCATTTATGTTATATGAGAGCATGCCTTCACCTCTTATTTAATGTTGATTTTAGAGTTATTTAAGATTTCCTTTTTTATTTTTTATGATTGACTATAACCTATAATTGTTGGTGAAATGTGTCAGGTGATAAATCATCAACAGACTGGGATAAGGCATGGTCAAACTTCAAGAAGCAAGGAAGAAAAAGTCTCTTCTCACAATTTTCTCCAGATAAGTATGTGAGCTGGAATCCTAGGCGTTCAGACTTCCCACCTTCTGAGGAGGTTGATCCTATAAAGAGAACAGAGAGATCAAACCTCCAGTTCTGGAATAGTCCCACTTTTACTCTAGGTGGGGCAATTGTAATTGTCTTGTTTCTTTTGTTGTACACTATTCTAGCACCAATCAAGTGAAATATTGTCTCACACAAGATGCAAATTGTTTCCTATTGTAATCGATGGCTTCCCTCCCGTTTTTTCTGCTGTTCTGTTGCTTCATCCACTTGTCACAAATTTCTTGCTCGGATTTGTTGTTTGCTTTTCCTAGCCACTTGTATTTAGAGCATGGTTTTAAAAAAAGGGCTCGTGATCGCTATTATAGCCTTGATGTAAAGGTTTTTGATGTCTTTATAGCTACATTGCGATCACAATTGTGGCCGTATCAATCGTATTTAACCACATTTTTTTATGATATTTAGGATTGCAACACAACCGTAGCTTAAAACCTTGAATTAGAGAGCTTTCATACATGCTAATTAGTTGAAGGTTAATTCCATTGTTTGACTTGATAATCCCTTGTTATTAATCAATTTTCCCTCCCTCGGTCCAACATTTTAGGTTTGCTTAGGTTGAGTTTTGAGGAATTCCTCCATTTGCCTCTGTTTTCAGTTAGGTGGGGTAAGGGCAAGTGGTGGTTCTTTGCGCTAGCTGTGTATTAGGGATGACAATTAAGTTGATTTCAGATAAAATTCCCCATGTATTGAAACTTGAAAGGAGTGTCAAAAAATATATCGTTGGTATTTCTTTTAGAGTTATCCTTTCTATTTCTAGTATTAAAAAAGGGGCAAGTTAAGGTTATAAAACTCCTACCATGATAGGGTCTAAGGAGTAGCGAAACTCATTGAGTCTATTAATTTTCAAGAAATTTTGACTAAGTTTTTAAAAATAAAAACTGAATTAAACTTTCACATCAAATATTTATACTAAATTAAAAATGGCATGTGAACTCAAAATAAGCCATACATGATACACCGCTCGGATTAAAACAACTCGTGGAGTGTGTTAGACTACAATAGAATAACAAAAGAATCAATGCTAAATAAAATCAATTTATCAAAATGATATAAACATCCCCCACGGAAAATTAATTGTAAGGTAGGTTAACTTTAATGAAAGGGGTAATAGTCATTTCACAATCTAACAAGGGTATGTTAGGAAAATAATTTTATTTTTTGGGGTACCTAACACTGCAATCCCCCTTGCAGATCCGGATTGCCTGCAGTCGACAATCCACGCATTCAGGAAAATCTGCACCATTCATACGTTATCAGACGACTCAAATCATAGAATCAACAAATTGATCTTAACCACTCACTTTTATTAACGCTCAAGATTGTACCTACGGTCGCTTTTGACTGCAGGGAATCCAAATCCCTCGCGAGCCTAGGAAAAAGATTTTAAGGATTTGTTTGATTTGAAAAATATCTTCGATTTTATCATTACACACAGAACGATCTCTCACCTGATAAGTGAAAGGCTAAGCTCCAGATATACAAGATGTCAAGAGCAAACCCTTCACCCAAGCTCTTTCCATTCAAACCTACTACAACATATTAGCAATGTTATTGATCCTAGGGGTTTCTTGTCATGAGAAATGCTAGCAAGACATTCTCTAATATGATCCATCCCTATGCTGAAACAGGGAAATTAATCAAACCAGGTACAAGATGCTCAAGACAACTTTGTATTCAGGCAACAAAATGTGGGTCACATGAGAAATCTAACAACAGAAAGCTATATGGGGGGAGCATTTGAATAAGCAGCTTAATTAAGCACTTATTCAATATATGCTTATCATATGAGAGCTTAAATATGAACGTTCTACAATCAAAGAAAAAATGGGAGTAAACTTCGTATAAACTTGTATAAATTGTTTCTATAATCTATTTTAGAGAGTTTACAAAGATAAGCTAAAAAACAACTTATGCACATATATAAGCTGCTCCAAACACTCATAAGTGTTTATGTGATAAGATAAACACAAATAAACTCTACCAAACACACTATATCATACATGCAACCATTCATACCAAAAGTAAAGCTGAGAACAATAATTTTATTATCATTGAAGACTTCGTTCAAAAAACTTCCTTGAAAGCAACAGAGCTATTGGCTACAGGAACGTGCTCTGTTGTGCAGCAGAGGCATAAAAATACAACATGGTTATCACCAACTCTCAGAATTCAGCTTCAGCTCCTTACTCCTTTATTTGGATTGATGCCTTTGACAAACTTGCTTCCAGTTCATTCAACTCATCCATGTCCAATTCATCTTCGTCATCATCAATATCATCAGGATCTTCAACATCAGCACTAGCTGTTGAGGTGCTAGGACCATCTTGAGTAGCATTTCCATTCGCCTAAAGTTGAACCCAATGATTAGCAAAATGAAATATACAGTAAATGTAAATAAAGATGTCAAACATATATCTCAAATTGAAATTAACTTCTATATCTCAAAATTTTTCAGAAGCGCTGTCATTTACCTTCTCTATTACACACACACACACACACACACACACTCTCTTATAAAAACTTCTTCATGAGTGAAGGACCGTAAACTTATTATAACTGAAAAGCTTTTATAAGCTAGAATGTAATTCAAACTAGGCCTATATCCATGAAATGGTCGACTAAGTCATGCAGAAAAATACGTTAAGAAGAAACTAACATTCTGTTCAGTGTTGTCAGATTCTGGTTCTCTTTGGTACTTGTCATATGCCTCTGCATCATCCACAAACCAGCTAGCATCTGACAAAAATAGCTCACGGCCACTGCAAATGAAGGGGGAAACAATATAACAATGATTAGTTTTTTTGGGGGGGGGGGGGAGGAAACTTAAAAGATTACCAGTTTTTCTAACCAATTGTAATCCTCCAACTCAAACATGTTTTTTTCTTTTTAACATCTTTTTATAGTAATAACTAATAAGGCACATGCACACACATTCACACGTGAATGATGAGACAGCAATAGTAGATGTACCTCATGCGGTCATTCTTAGCCCTCTCTGCCTGTTGTGCAGCCAAATTGGCATCTCTCTCTTCCATCTTCTTCTTCTTCCATTGCATGAATAACTCAGGAGTCATGGGAGTTGAGGTTGTCACTTTGGCACGCTGAAAAACATAATAAAATACCCCGTTAGATAGCCTAATGCAATATCAAACTACATAGCTCATCGCAGGAAAATAACCTGATTTTCAATCTCCTCCTCTATAGTTATTTTTTCGGTTTCCTCCTCTAATAGAGCCTTCATTTGTGATTTTAAAACATATCCAGGGGGAAGGGCATGTCTATAGTGGCAATTCTTACCGCCATTGGGGCAGACCCAGAACCAACCATATTGCTTCTTCTCCACTGCTTCCAAAAAGTATTTACAAACCTAAACACAGCACACAAACAGAAGATAACAATCACTTTGAGTTGCATGAGCCATATTTAACCATCAAATATCAGAAACACACCCCATAACTGACCACAATTCTACCAAACCTCCAAAGGAAAATGCAAAACAACAAGAAAACAAACATGTTCAAAAGAATGAAATGAAACGACATACTATGTCAGTTGGTTTGTTTTGATTATACTCAGTTTTCTTTGACTCCACCACCTTCTCCAAGGTCTCTTGATCCCAATCTTCCATTGTTTCTGAGCAAACCAAGCAAGAGTCAGAAAAACAGAAAGCCATCACAGGCAAAACCAATAAGTAACAAGCAATGATTGTGACTATGATCCAATTACCCTGGTCACGCTTATCACTATAAATATCAATCTTTTCCCCTTTCCTCTGAACATTCAAATCGTGGGAGAACTTGCACTTAAAGCCCTTAGCACATTGTCCAGCTTTAAAAAACTCACATAATATGGACTTAGGATCAACACCTAATCAAATTCAGATATCAATCATCATTCAGTTTCCTTCACTGCAACACCCAATAAACAAACCCACAATAACTGTGAGCCTGATGTGATTACCAACTGGCACTTTTGGCTGACTAACAGCGATTTTGAACAAATCATTCAGCTCTTTGTCCTTTGCCTTCTCTTCCTCTTTCTTTTTCTGTACAGGTTAACGATAATCAGCGATTAATTAAACTAGTGATTAACGATAAAAAAAAATTAATAATGAAAGTGTTATGTTGTTGGACCTTGGCGCCGAGTTTGGAAGGATCGGGCTTGGGCTGTACGGATTGTTTGAGGTTCTGAACATATTTCTGGACGTTTTTGCTCTTGTTTTTGTTCTTGAGACCGAAGGTTTTGTCCTCAACGATCTTCTGCTTCTTTGCTAAATCTGCTTTCGATTGCTGCTTCGGCGGCATTAAAATAAAAAAGAGGCAATTGAATTGGAGATTAGAGAAATTTGGGTTTGAGGGAGGGGAGAAGACAGCGTTGTACGACGAGGCGATGTGGTTGCCGGGAACAGAATGTCTCCGGTTAGGGTATGGGACCGGTTAGGGTATGGGACCGGACGGGGTTCAGAGTCCACAAGCTTGTCGAAATTTGATATTCCCGATGTGTCCCCTTACCCTTGTGACTTGTCAACGTGTGGCACTACCCTTTTCAAGAAAAAGAAAAATTCCTCTTTCCATGTCACCCAATTCAGAGAACAAGTTTTTTTCATGGAAAATAGTTTTTGCCAAAAAAAACAAAAAATTAATAATAATAAATGAGATTTTGTAATGTGTTTTTAGTGTAGTTTTTTTTTGTATAGCTGGGGTGGGGGAGAGGGGCATTGGGGGATCGAACCCCCGTCTCAACATAACACCACACGTCCCAATTGCCACTGCGCTGGGTAGGGCGGGGCTTAGTGTAGTTTTTTTTAATTAAAATAAAATCATTTCATTTCTAAATCAATAATATCACCAATAAAAATAGGTATTTAATATCTACTAAAAAAATATGGGAACGAGTCCAATATGTAACCCACATTCATTTGTCTCCTAATAATCTCTATCTTAAAGTTTGGATTTAAAAATAGTAAAATATCTCTACACTTCTTAACTAAACAACCAAACTCCAGAGACATCAATATTATTAAACTTAATAATCAACTACTAGTTGCAAGTTTAACTCAAAGATAGCATGAGAAAGCTCTATATCACAATACCACTTTAGAGCGTTCAAAATACCCTATGCTTCTCTTTCATTTATCTCCAATTTTTGATTCTGCCAGTCAGTTTTAGCAAAATAGAAAATAACACGCGTCTCATCTCAAACACATACCAATTGTCGTGATATGCAAATCTGGCGGAAAAGCAGCATCCACATTGCAAGGTTATATAGTCTGCGAGTGGTTTTTTCAAGTGAAGCTACCAATGCCATCCCTTCCCAACTCCACTTGTTGTTGTGATGGAATAATTTTAGCTAATTTCCATTCCTCCCAAGTGAGTCTAGCTCTTGCCAACCACTACGACTGCCTCATCTTTGCCATCCCAAATCAAAGAGTTTCCACTCAACCACAAACTCCAAAGCACCATAATGAAATTCAATAGATTATTTGGGGCATAGATAGACAAGAACAAACCTCGAAAAACAACTCCCTATAACAAAAAGATCTAGTCAAGCAAACTAAAATAGTACTTCATAAGCCTTATCTCTCCTTTCACAAAAAAAAAAAATAGCCTTATCTCTCCCAACAGTTTCTTCTGCTAAACACACACTTGATGAAGAGGTGCATGACAAACTTCATCTCATTCTCATCGTTACAACGACCACAAGTTAGAGAGCATTGCACTCCTTTGTCATGAAGTCTAATACGAGTTGGGATAACATCTCCAATTTTTAATTTTTTTTACCTTTTTTACCTTCGGTAGCTTCCATAATAATTTCCAGTTACCTGGTGTAGCACAATGCTCATATTGAGGGAATAAATCACGACACATAAAATAAGCAGATTTAACTGTATACTTACCTCTCTTGCTTAAGCTCCAGTGAGCTGGTATGTGTCCTCAATGTAATTAATTTTTTTAAATAAATAATAGATAGATAAATATGTTTTTTAAACAATAATGAATAAAAAGGCCTAATTTTTCCCCACTAATAAGATAAGATGTCCATTCTTTTTTTTTTTTCGGGGTAACAAAAGGGAAAGAATAAGATGTCCATTCAAAAAGTAAAATTTTTTCACAATCAATTCTTCATTTTGTAGGCGCGATAATGTTCCTAAGGACAATATCGTTCACACCATATACACAAATATCCAATCCAAAACCCATATAAACCCCCTCCCTGTCTCTGGCTCAACGAAACAAACGGTTGGCCGAGGATGAGAGATTTTGTGATCCTCGGTTCCTCCATTGTCACTCCTCCCCACAACCCACACTCATCATCATCATCATCATCCATTCCACAACACCGCCACAGCATCAAACCCCACAAATCTTCCCTCCCAATACTCCCTCCTTCTCCTTCTCCTTCCTCTTCCTCTTCCCCTTCCCCTTCCCCACGGAACAATTCCTGTACCCTCCAAGCCCCTCTCACTCTCAAAGAACTTGAAACGGCTGTAAATGGCGCGCTTGGTTCCGGGGCGAACGCTGAGCTCTTAGCAAACGTGGTTCTGGTGGGTATCCGAGGCAGGAGCGTTCGAACCGTGATTGACACTTTGAACAAAGTGCAGGGTCTTACTCTTGGGATTTCTCTATCTACTCATCTTGATGCATCTGCCATTAATGTCATTGCAAATGAGTGTTGTCGCATGGTCAAATGCGGTCACATTGAGGAAGCTGTTGAATTGATGGAGGTTCTCTCACGTAATTTTTCTATTTTTTCTTTTTCCATTCTTTTTCCTAGTTTTGTTGATCCATCCATAATCAATTCTAGAGGGTGTTTATTCTTTATAAACCTAACATTTATGCTATGCATTCAGTTACTGAACTCTTTTTCTTTAAGGGATGTGTAATGTATGATGTTAAGCATGTAGCAGCTTCTTAAGGATTGACATTTCTTGTTGTGTTAAATTAAAATACATGAATTTCTTTCTTCAGGTTTCCAGTTACCAATTGGAGAACTTGTTCAACCATCTGACATAATAAAAAGATGTGTTCTTAGTCGTAACCCAGATTTAGCTGTGAGGTATGATTTTATATTGTTTCAATTTCTTAAGCACATTGCTTTTGCCATGTGTCTTTAGTGTAATTAAGTTTTATAAATAGATAATAGATAGATAGTTCTGTATTTCTGCTGCTTATGTTTTTCTTTTGTGACATTGATTCATATTTTCTAAGCTGCTGCTTCTTGTGGTATAGACGTTAACTTTCTCTCTATATAATCAACTATTATGTGATAGTGTCACATCTTTCAGGTATGCATCTCTGCTTCCACAGGCGCATATATTATTTTGCAACATCATATCTGAATTTGGCAAAAGTAGGGATTTGGTTTCTGCTCTGAAAGCATATGATGCAGTGAAGAAGAAGTTGAGTAGTCCCAATATGTATATATACCGGGCAATAATTGACGCTTGTGGTCTCTGTGGCGATTTCATGAAATCTAGGTACATATATGAGGTATTTTTCAATCAGTTTACATTTTCTTACTTCAACTTGTTTACAAAGACCTAAAGCAAAGGGCCTATTAAAGACATCTGGGTTTTATTTGAGTATTTTACACTCCTAGATGTAGCTATGATAAAAATCGTCTTTGCTTACAACTTGCAAGTTACAATCCACATGTTTATTCACTCTTTTGCTCTTGTTCCTTTTCTCTTTGTTGAAAATTCATAGATGAAACATGGAGTTATTTTAATGAGGAGAAACATTGCAATGGATCAGTTGAAATTTTCAATTAATTTTTTTTGTATGCAGCTAATTGATTCTGAGCTTACAATAAAAATAAGTAGTAAACTTTTTAGCACAACGGCGTTACACAATAAGGATTATTTTATTGCTCCTTACTCATAAACATGTACTCTCTTCAATCGGCATGGTTTAGTTGAATTTGAAGCACTAAAAGGCAGCAATCAAGCATTGGAGTCCTGTTGGATGGGAAGAGATGGCAAGAGAATTGGCATTATTGAGTAAACAACTATTACTACAGTTAGAGATGCAAAGAAAGGCCTAAGCCTTATAGTTAGAAAAATGTGTGGAGAACATATCAAACTTCTTTCGGCGTACAGAAACCAAATCAACTTATATTCTTGTCCAGATTTAACTTAGCTTCAGTGACTAAGTAAAGCTTTTACACCATCAATGATTTAGACACACTATTGTTTACTATAGCATAAAATGTTTTTAAGCATTTTTTTTGGCTCTTCAGTCACAGCTCCCAAATATGCCAAAATGAAAAAAAGTGGTAATAACTACGAGAGAGAGGTTATTCCTGAGGCTAGGGGGTACAGAAGCAGTAATTAAATTTTGATAATGTCTCAACTTACTCGGTACTTTGGCTTTCACACGTGTCCTAAAAGTTGTCTTAGATTTTCAAAATATGAAGTTTAAACTTGATTATTTTGTTAAAGATGGTGGTCATTATGTTGGTTGACAAGCAAAACACAAGTCTTATATTATTATTCATTTCTCAGATGTGTATTATAGCATTCATTTGCACAATTTCTGGTGCAGGATTTGCTTAATCAGAAAATCACTCCAAATATATATGTCTTCAACAGTCTCATGAATGTGAATGCCCATGATCTCAGCTACACGTTAAATCTATATCAGAATATACAGGTGACTCCCACTGTCCCCAAAATTTATTGTGGCATACATATATATATACAAATGTGAAGCATGAACACCCCCACAAAAAAACCAGAATTCTAGAACAGAGATGTGCATTCATGCATATCTAGTTTAATAGTGATTCTGAAAACTTTGCTGAAGGGATCACTTGTCCTTACTGTTCCTGTCTTCTCACAAAACTTTGTTTCATGTACTGAATAAACCACATCATGAGAAAAGAAGGCTAATTAGATTTTCTTCTGTATGACTCGACATATTAATTGATAATTTGATAGCATATGCTTTCATTTTCATACCAAGAGTTGGCAAGAGCATTAAAGTTTCTATTCATCTGAGCAAATGCTACGTATTGGCTAAATTCGTTCTACAAATCCAGAAGCTTGGTCTGAAACCAGATATGACATCCTATAACATCCTACTGAAAGCATGCTGTGTTGCTGGAAGAGTTGACCTGGCCCAAGACATGTATAAGGAACTTAAGCATTTGGAATCAGTGGGACGACTGAAATTAGATGTTTTTACCTACAGCACAATTATAAAGGTACATTACTGTAGATATCAATATAATCGCCATAATTTCATTGATTTTGCATGGTACCTACAACCTTCTCCTTCACCTCTCTGCAGTGACATTGAAGGAACATGTAACACATTTCTTGTACAAAATGTTTGGCACCTCCTGACTGGTGCCAATTTCAGGTCTTTGCAGATGCAAAATTGTGGCAGATGGCTCTGAAAATCAAGCACGACATGCTGTCTGCTGGTGTTTCTCTTAATACTATTGCGTGGTCATCATTAATCAATGCCTGTGCACATGCAGGGCTTGTAGAGCAGGCAATTCAGTTATTTGAAGAAATGCTTTTGGTTGGCTGTGAACCTAATACGCAGTGTTTCAACATCATTTTACATGCATGTGTTGAAGCTTGCCAGTATGATAGGGCTTTTCGCCTTTTTTATTCTTGGAAGGGAAATAAGATGTTGGTGTCCTCTGGTGAAAGCTACAATACCAATTCAGAGCAGGGAGACATGCATAATGTTACTACTATGCCAAAAGGCATTTCTGGTTCACATATCTTGAGTTTTACCGAGAGGTTCCCTTTCACACCAACTACATCAACGTACAACATTTTACTGAAGGCCTGTGGTACTAATTACTATCATGCAAAAGCATTAATCAACGAGATGAAAACAGTAGGTCTTTCTCCTAATCAAATAAGCTGGTCAATTTTGATAGATATATGCGGAGGATCAGAAAATGTAGAGGGTGCCATTGAGGTAAAAATTTAACTAATTAGAATATTATGTTTTTGCATCTATTTTGCTCATTTTTTTGGAAATCTTCTCAGTCAAGATGTATTAGGATTGGTGTTTTAGTAACATTGCCACAGGGAAAACTATTGGTTTCTTATCATATTTGACATTTTTTGTGTACCAATTGAACTAATTTGTCACACCAAGAGAAGTGAGAATAGTTAAAAATTGTTTGTTACTGTCATAATTTTGCTCAATATGTTCAAAACTTTGGTTGGGTGTCAATTGAATGTATAGCTTGATCAATAATTATATTTATACTGTGGAGAGAAAGAATAGGTGAACAGGAAAATCCTTTCCAAATGCTAAAAAGCAAAATATCTACTATATGTAAAACTGTAGCTGAAAGATAAATGACAGTGACCTGCAAAATTATCATGTTTAAATTGCAGCAGTAGGAACCAATTATAGGCATTGAACATATCTTACCATTCTTCAATTAGCTAACCTTACCATGAAGTCATATTTGAGCTGAAACCATACTTCACAATAATCATTCAGAAATAACAGTCTGCGGGAATATTGATATGCATAGAGTACAAACTATTCTACGTAGCTTGATAATATTATGATAATGCAATCAGTACTCAGTACTTGCGTTCAAAAAAAAAAAAATGCAATCAGTACTCTGATGATATGGCCATGTTCCTTTGCAGATTTTGAAAACCATGGTTGATGCCGGAATTAAACCTGATGTTGTTGCTTATACAACAGCCATTAAGGTCCAATGTTTATCCTGTTAAAATGAGCTCATTTTATTTTATAAAATTACTTGTACACTTGAAGGGGACATTTTTCACTACCTTAAAATCACTTGGCTTTTGACATATGGGAATTTTGCCTTTTGGTTCACAGGTTTGTGTTGAAAGTAAGAATTTCACGCAAGCACTAACATTATATGAAGAAATGAAAAGCTATGAGACACATCCAAATTTGGTGAGTACGTTATTATCACGTTACAATTCTACTGTTCACAAAATCATAAACTTAGATCTATCCACTAACTCAATGCAATTTTGATGCTGCTGCTCTAAGATTTTCAGCCATTAAAACCAACTAAATTATAAATAGCATGATTGATATATCTACTCATCATTTCTGTTAGGATGTATCATTAGGATAGAATGACAACTGTTCCGTTAGTCAGTTAGTCCATTAGTTAGATTAATTAGTCAGACGGGATTAGAAGGGGACTGGTTAGATAAATCCTACGGGGATTCGTTAAGAACATTTCATAGTTTTTAAGTAAAAATAGAGATCCTTTGTGAAGGGGAAACCCTTGGGGAGAATTCTATTCTCCATTTTCTGTTTAGTTTTCAATAACGTACTTCTATTCTTTTGATCCTTTCTATCTTTCTTTCATTTCAATTTCTCTGGGTTGCTAACTGTTTCCAAGGTGAAAAAAAGAAATGACAGACAATGCATAATATAGTAAATGGATATCTGAAAAATTGGAAATCACAAATTTATTGGATAGGGAGAAGAAAAGAGAATATGCTTCATCAAGTTAATCTCTATTGTTTTTGTTAATTATCTTCTCAGGTGACATATAATACACTTCTAAAGGCACGCAGTAAATACGGATCCTTACACGAGGTGCAACAGTGCCTGGCTATATATCAGGATATGCGAAAGGCAGGGTATGTTAGCTTATACTACTCACGACAATTAACTTGGACTAATTATCTTTTCCTTGTATACCTGTCAAACTCTTGTACCATATTTGTTCCATGTTAAATTCTTTCATGAGAAGGTATAGCCAATTAATATCGTTAGCAACATAGATATCCTGAGTATCCCATGCCTATAAGTTTCTTTTGTATGTAGCTATATGCATACACGGAGCAGCTTTATGGATGATTTTACCTTCATTAATGTTAGCCTGGGCATGCTGATCCTAAATATAATTCATTTACTACCGGATCTGGTTTGATATTGTAGGTTGTTGTTGCTAGTTATAATTTCTCCTGAAGAAATTAGAAGCAACATTAGTTTTACCACGGCCCTCTTTCCCTGAATTTAAGAAGACTGGAATCCCTCATTTGTTTAAGGAAAAAAGGGGGGATTCTGATCAAAATATTTTATGCTCCCTGTCGTCGTGGTACAATATAATGAGTTCCAAAATATTATAGCATACAAAGAACTGAACATAAGGATGTAATCCAGGGACACCTTGTATGTTTAAAGGGGTGGCAAAAATATCCTTTGACACAGACATTGCTTCAGTTTTAAACTAAATAGCATGTGTTGTAGGTACAAACCCAACGACTACTATCTGGAGGAACTGATTGAAGAGTGGTGTGAGGGAGTACTACAAGATAAAAGAGAGAACGAAGGAGAATTTTCTTCCAGCAAGAAATCTGAAATAGAGAGACCTGAGAGTTTACTTCTTGAAAAAATCGCGGCACACCTGCTAAAGAGGGTAGCTGACATTCTAGCAATTGATGTTCAAGGGCTCACAAAGGTGCTTATGAATTCCTCAGTTATTATTTTGCATAAATCTGTCTCAAGCATGGCTTAAAGCTACAATTTTTGTTGATTGCAGTTTTTAAACAGCACTTTATTTGTTTCCATATCTTCTCTGGGTTGGGTTTCTGCCACAGCTCTCATATTTAGAAAATAAAACAATAGCTTGTATGTTATATTTGATCTTTATGAAGTTTTAATTCTTATGTCTTGTCATCAAACCTTCTGTCTGAATAGGTTGAAGCTCGCCTGGTCATTCTTGCGGTTCTTCGAATGATCAAAGAGAATTATGCCTTTGGTATGAAATTTTAAATATGCATTGCTACACTACAGTGCCATTGTTTGTTGCATGCTCATTTTTGCAAGGCCTTTTGTCTACAGAGACATTCATAGTCATATGAACTAAGAAAGTAAACAAGTGGAGACGAAAAGAATGTGACTAAACATGCTTTCGGCCTTTATGGTTACAGGACATTCAGTGAATGATGACATCTTGATCATCATAGGAGCTACAAAAGCAGATGAAAATCCAGCCAAACACATATTAGAAGTGCAAGAGGCTATGATAAAACTTCTTCGGAATGAATTGGGGCTTGAGGCTCTTCCAGCCACAACCAGATTTGCCCCAAGTTACACGGCAAAGTTACAGAACCCCAACCTTTCAAATCTCAATATAATAGCACTGCCAGGAGAAAATGTATTACCCACAACAATGGGGTTTCAGACAAGGAGACCTGCAGTTCTACAGAGACTGAAGGTCACCAAAAAATCATTATACCATTGGTTGCAGAGGAAAGGAAGCATAAAATAGTATTTGAGATGTCTTCTCCATTGTTTACATTAGAATTCATACGAACTATATACAAATGTTAGATATATCAAAATATGTATATAATCATGGTATAGCTGCATATGTATCTGTATCCAAAATATAAGCTTCTGCCATGGAATAAAGTCATCTATTTTCTTCAGTATTTTCAATATTTCTTTTCCACTTGTACTTATTCTCAATTGCTATAGTGATTTTACTTCAGGAATGTAAGCAAGGTTAACTCAATTAATTTAAAAGCACTATGATCCCAACTCCCACGTTTACTGAAACAAGAATAACAATATGAAAAAACAAACGAGACAAATAAAGGGGGGCGGGTTTTAACAGATATAGACGCTTAACATACTTTTTGTATGCTAAGTTATTGAACAAATTTTTCTTCAGAAGTCCAGCACATTCCGGTGCAAACTGAATATTGTTATTATATACAAGATTTTGAAACAAACAATACAATCTTAAATTAAGAGCGTAATAGTAATAGATTCTATATCATGACCTTATCAGTTGGCGAATGGCAGGTAATATATTTATCTCATAATAACCGAGCCTCAAGACGAAGCTACTGTTCAGCATAAGAAGCAGCTAAGTATGATGTACAATGTTTTATGATGACAAACGGTATCACACTTCACGAAGCAGGGAAAGAGGGGGTCCCTCTCTTCTTTCTTCACGAGCAACATGCTTTTAAGATATCTTCAATTTCTGGGTCATCCCCTGCTTCTTTGTCCTGTCCACGTGAACATATTTGTTAAACATTTATGCCATGAATATTCTGCTGACTGATGACTTATTGCAGCTAAACTACCAAGGAAAATGTATTCTGTAAAAAATGGAGGAGGGGGTTGCAATGCATACCTTGTGAATATATGAGATGTTATTTTTACCAGGACCTGCAACTATAATTCCTCCTTGTTGCCTGCCACAATGCCAAGTTCATAATATTAAGGATAAGTTAAGAGAAGTTCAGCCAAGATCAACTTGAAGAGCATGATTCATTCAAGTGTCAATGACTTACAGGGACTGGAGAATTGATTTAGAATCTGTTAAACATCTAAAAAATATCGCGTAACATCATGATTGTATCTTAGAATGATTTAGAGTATCTAGATGATCTATTAGGAGAGGTTTCCTTATTTCATTATAATAATTAATGATTTATTTCGTTATTTAATTAGGATTTGTACTTTATTATACATCATAATATATCTTATTATTCAATCTGTATTTTCTGTTTTCCTTCTTTCCCTACCTAAACCCTATAGTTTCAACACAATCCATGGGACTATATACAGGTTTAATTATCCCCTTATGTGAACACATATCCAAGGCATCTAAAATCTTAAAGTATCTGCTGCTTTCAAGAAATAAACATATTTCAGATGTTTTAGATTCTTGTATCTGAGGAAGCTATCGTCTTATAAGTAATTATGGCGTGTCATGTATCCAGGTAAGATATCAATGGCCAAATAAAGTTTCTTTTCAAGCTGCCAAAATTTTGTTAGTCATTATAGAAGAAATTGGGATGACCATTTATTCCAACAATAATGATATTCTTCCGCAATAGTCAGCATGTCCGAACAGAGTTCTCTTCTGTCAGCAAGCAAGGTGTAACAGCTGGGCCAATGCCATTAAATTGGAAGGATTTCTTATCTTCTATTTTTTTTTTTTTTGGGTCATACTCTTATCTTCTATTCTAAATCATAGACTCATCGTAAATACAGATATTTGGGATTGTTGGCAAAACAAAAATGGTAGAGAGGACACCACAAAGGATCCTTTTATAGCGGTATAGACTAGTAAAACCTTGAAAAATTAGCAAAATCAGACTGTGACAGTTTAAGACTTCTTGTGAGCTAATTTACATACCAGCCTCCTTTGGAAACGGTATCCTTTTCAAATGAAAGCTTCCAATCTTGTCGATAGCCTTCCCTATATAATTGTATTATCTTAAGGCCCGCCTGCAACATAACAGCTAAAATTAATATAGGAGTACTTTGTATAGTTAACAAAAAACCAATTTATAAACGCATATCATTCAGCCACAGGTGTTTTAGGCATTATTTATAAATAAAGGGGTCTGGCTATTTCTCTTACTTTGGGGGTAAATGTGGTTAAAACTCCAGAAACAAATCTTAAGGCCTCATATGATGATTGAGCGGGATCTGCATAGATTTCTAAAACAGGTAGAAAGGTCCTGTTAAAGTGCTGATATAAGATGGCTAATTTACGAAAACTAGCACAAGCATTAGGTAAGTAAGCTGTAAAGTACCTCCTTTAAATTTTGTTTGCTCAGCAAAGGTTTTGGCCTGTACCAAATATAGGTCTTAGCAACAAATTTCCAGCAATCCACCATACACGGATGTTAGGAGAATGCAGAAAATCAATAAATGGAAGCACAGGACTGAGAACAGTATCAAGTGCTCTCCCTAAAAAAAAATACAAAACAAGACTCCAATTGAAGAAGATATGCAATCTCTTACACTCTTTCCCACTGAAAGTCATAGATTATGAAAACAGCATGTTCAGAGACATGGATTTATGTATAGTTAACCACAGGCAGATGGTGGATGCAGAACAAGAAAACACAACAACGAACAAAGAAAAGAAAATCCGACCCAAAATAGCTCAGCCAAAAGTACAGAATTCACTATAATTCTACAGTTTCCACTGGTATACCTGATCAATGCTCCCAGGTCCAATTAATACAAGTGCCACACCAGATGCATCCATTATATCCTGTTGATAGAGTATACAACATAAGGAAGCAATACAAACATTCAACAGAAGGGGACAAGAACTATAAGTCATGTTCAGACCAAAATTTTGAATAAAAAAATAAAAATAAAAATAACCAAATCATCTTCTCAGAAGACTTCAGCACAGTTCATGCTTCTGGCAGGAATCAAACGAATCTTCAGATAAAGAGAAATAATACGTGATCGATCAAATTTCAGGAGATAGTTCATGTTTGCATAAGAACAGCAGAAAGCTTTACCTTCTTGGATGCAAGATAATCAGCCCTTTTGCGGCAAAGCACGCACCTGTAAATGTACAAAATATAGGGCATATGAAATAGTTACACAAACTCAATTACAAGAGCTAGTTACATCTAGCTAAAGGGTAACTTAATTTGTGAACAAAACAAGAGAAAATCACCCGAAGTGACGAGCAAATGCCACAACAGCTTTCCTATCTTTCCACAAGTCAGTAATTGGAATCCCATTTCCTTTCAAATCAAACACTTTCACCAAATCCAGTGAACTCGAGGTATCCTCACTCTGCACCGGAGACTCAACTCCTGTTTGCATCCACCCATTGAAACAATTGTTAGGTATCACAATGGAATCAAAGAGAGAGCAAACAAGAGGAAAAGTGTCCGATACTAAAAAAGATTTCATTTTCATTATACAAAAATGAAGAGACACAAACACAATGTGTATTTGTAGAACCAGGTAAGTATAGTAATGTTAGGAAACCAGAGATGATCAAAGAGAAAAAGGGCTTTATTCGTCCCTAATTTTATTGATAACGAAAAAGAAAAAGTACACAAAGGATCTACTCCTTTCACACTGGAAATCTGTCCAGTCAAAAACTAATCAAAGATCATAATCCTACTAACTAAACAATGGTCTTATATATAGAAATTGGGATAACCAATTTCTGTTACAAAACTGTCAAGACCATAACAGAAAACTACTAACAGAAACAGAAAACTAACTAACTAATAGGTCAAAGGGTCAAACAAGTTTAATTCCTATTTTTACCCCTTTTCCTATAATACACTTTCAGAGTCCTAGCTTCATCCTCATGTCTAACAATACCTTCCCTTCTAAAACAACCTTGTCCTCAAGGTTAAAATCTGAATTGATCTGCTCAGCTCCTTCCAATGTAGCTTCAGGTTGTTTCCTTTGCTAATGAACCAGACTCGAGATCTGCAGCCCCATCTTCGTTATCACCACGCTGCGAGAATATTTAAAGGTTTGAACCCCTCATCCGAGCCCTGGCAGATTGGTAAACCGGTTTCAATAAATGACGGTCTCCTATTGCTTTCTTAAGTTGCGATACATGGAAAATCGATGAATGTGCCTCCTCGCAAATGCAATCTATAAGCTACCTTTCCTATCTTCTTGAGGATTTGGTAGTGGCCCATAATACCTAGGCCGATAGTTTTGGATGCGCTGTCAGATGGATGATCGCCGGCGCTGACTCGATTTTCAAATAGACATATTCTCTGGCCGAATCAACCGATTTCCTATGGACATTTGCATACTGTGTCATTTGGTCTTGAGCTCTTTCAAATCGGTATTTCAATTGTGCAGTGCTTCATCCACTATCCATGAGGTCCCTGGCACGCTCTTCTACTAGAGTTTCCTAATGTATCTTGCCAAAGAGGAGTGTGGTCTTCCATACCACAACTTCAAATGGGGTACAAGTCAAGCTTGAAAGCTTGTATTATACCAATACTCACTCTTACTAATGAAATCAGCCCAAACCTTTGGTTGCTCTAACTAAAACAGAAGATAAGTTTCAAGAGTCCTATTTGTAACCTCCGTTTGTCCGTCGGTCTCGGATGGTATCTTGTAGAGATATTTCATTGCACCCTCGTTTTTGGAAAAGCTTCTGGCGAAATGACTCATAAACGATCTCTATCGCTAACAATGGAAATAGGGACCCCATGTAATCTAATGATCTCTTTAACAAAAATTTCAGCAATGGCTCTGAAGGCAGTAGAGATGTTTTATCAAGACAGTGCCCATACTTACTCAACCTATCTACACCACCATGACAAAGATCAAAACCCACGGACTTGGGGCAGCCCACAAATGAAATCCATGCTTATTTCCTCCCATACAAAGACTCGGGAATAGGTAGAGGTTGCAATAACCCAGCTGGAGATGAAGCTTGATACTTACTTCGCTGACAAATGTGACAGGCAGCGACAAATTTCGTAACTGTGTTCTTCATTCCAATCCAAAAAAGGGATTGAGCTATTCTCTTATAAGTTCTCAGAGACTCCGAGTGCCTCCCATTGGAGAAGCATGAAACTCTTGTAATAATTTGGGAATCCAAACAGAGGTGGCTAAATAACTAACCTCCCCTTATAGTGCTTTGTCATTCTCCAAAGGTATAATATTTCGCGTGAATTTGGATCTTGCACTAATGCCGCCATGATTTTTGACAGGATCCGTGGAACTTCCGCATCTATTTCATATCTCTGCCAAAAAGGCCTAGAAATCCCTTGTAGTTCCTTGTCCTCATCCATCCGAGACAAAGCATCACGCCACCCGATTAAAGCCCCCAATTTATACACAATATCAAATTCATATCCAAGTTTCAAGCTAACCAGCTTTGTTGATTACGGGTGGTAATCCGCTACTCCAACAGATGCCGCAAACTCTTTTTGATGCGTAGAAAGCATGAATTTCCGCCCCAACAAGTATGGTAGCCAATGTTGGATTGCCAAGACTAAAGCCATCAACCTTTCTCATATATGGACTTCGTGAGGTTCGATTAGCCAAAGCTTCTTTGAAAAAGCAATGGGCTTCTTATCTTGCATTAAATCGCCCTTCTCCTCTTCCAAGCATCACACTGATTTCAAAGCGGCCTAGAAAAATCCGGCACGACAAACGAGTATGGCTGTGATCGCCAGGATCTGCAGGAAAGCGGCAATGTTGTCCTCATTCCAACAAAAATTTCCCCTTCTTCAACAAGTCGGCCAACGGCCTAGCAATCTTGCCATAATTACAAATGAACCGCTCTGTAATAACCCGTAAGGCCTAAGAAACCTCTTAGAGCCTTAATATTCTTAGAATGGGCCATTGTAAAATGTATCAACCTTTCGAGGATCCATAGCAACCCCTTCCTTTGATATAATGTGCCCTAAGTAAACCACCTCGCTTGTCCGGAAACAACACTTTTCTCTCGTTAACGAATGACAATGCCTCCCCAGAATCAGCCAACTTGACCTCAAGTGTCCTAAATGCGATTCCCAAGAATGATTATAAACCGTAATATCATCGAAGAATACTAGAAACGAACTCGCGAAGCGAATAGCTTTAAAGTGGAGTTCATGACACATTGGAATGTAGCGGTGCATTAAGCCAAAGGCATCACCAAAGACTCATAGTGTCCTCGATGAGTCCCAGCGGCCGTCTTCGGGATGTCTGCTCGCACGTCCTTATTTGATGGTATCCGCCTGCAAATCAATCTTGGAAAAATAAAGGGTTCTTTGAGTTCATCCAAAGACTCTATCATCTGAACGGGAAACTTGTTCGAATGGTCCGCTTTATTCAGTAGCAGGTAGTTCACGCAAAAACCTCCAACCGCCCTTTTTTTACCAAAATAACCCGGGTGGAATAGGTGTCATAGCACGATCCCGGACAGCATCTCTATTCACTGGGTCTCGATCTCGCTTTTCAGATCTACGGGTATCTATAGGGCCACACATTAATAGGATCCACCCTGCTTTGATGGGGATCCTATGGTCAACTTCCCATGAGGTGGTAATCCTCTGGTTTAACAAAACCGAGAGCAAATTCACCAAACCTGTTGTAGCTGTTTGTCCTGGGCCGCAGTTTCGAGGCATGTCCCCTGTTCTTCTCTCCCAACCATAACATGGCTATCGACTCTACCTCTTCTTGGACCATTTTTCTTAAAGCTTTATTGTAATCAACTTCCGGAAAGGCTGGGTCCCCTTGATGGTCACTTGCCCATGGTGAGCAAAATTCATCTTCTGTGCTCCTCCAATTCACCTTAACCTCCCTAGGGTCATCAACCAAGTTACCCCAAGGATCACATCCACTCCTCCAAGATCAAAAGGAAAAATTCTCCCGACATGGAGTAATCCCCATTCTGATTTCCACTCCCCTGCAGCCTCCTGAGTTGCTTTCGGTTCCATCTCCCAACCTCACAAAGTACGGGTGTAGCTTTATCAATTGGAGGCCTAGACTTTCAACCACCTATTTGAAATGAAATTATGACTTGCACCGCTTATCAATCAACACAATAACCTCTTTATCTTGCACTTGCCTTTGAGTTTCATGGTTTGTGGGTTTGTTAATCCTCCCATGAGCACACTGGACATCCAACCAGCTGCAATCACCGTTGTGTGATCGTCTTCCTGCTCGGTCTTGCTTCGTACCTTCCACCGCGCACTTCCTTATTTCATCGCTTTCTCCATCGCCGGCCAAGATTATGACCCGCAAGTTCTTTTCCCTGGCACCTGCCCTGGAGTATGTGCCGATCCGCAGCGGGAAACATCTTTCTCCTCTATTCGCGATGTACCTCATTATAGTGAGACTCCTCGTCCCGCGATTCGTTGGTTGGAAATTATTCTCTCGTTTTGGGTATCGGGCCGATTGAGGCGTGGTCGATTTCCTCCCTGAAATCTGCCGCTGCCACTCGCAAGCAGGGGTATTAGTGTTCCCGTCGCCCAACCCGTGAGACAATACCATTATCGCTTGACACTGAACCCCGACTGGGTTCCTTCCCCGTGAGTTTCCATAATTGCGAACCTCTTTCATGGCTTCTTCGATGTCGCGAGCGATCTCCATGGCGCGATTTAACTCTTTCGGATCATGGGGGCGAACCTGTCCTCTGATGTCGACGCGCAGACCAGCCAAGAAATAACCCAAGACTTGCTCCTCTGAACCGGTTTCGCTGGGCTACCAACACCAATTCTTGGACATAATCCTCCACGCCGCGGCTTTGCCTTAGAGCCGCCAGCCTTTCGTACACCGTTCCACACCCATTGCCTCCATATCTTTTCATTAAGGCCCCCGCAAAATCCTCCCACGAAGGATTTCTGGCTTTATCCCGCCAGAATTGGAACCAGTGGCATGCATTCCCTTCCATACTGATGAAAGCGACAGCTGATCGTTCGCTATTCACTTGGTGAACTTCAAAACTCCGCGCGCGAGCTAACCAGCGATGTCGCTTCAAACGCGTGGTAAAACCACCTTCTTCAACCAAGAACGTGGAAACGCGTCCTCTTCTTCCTCTTCGCTCGCCGACTTCTTCGCGTGGCCGGAATGCACGCCCTTCTTTATCATCAAAGCTTCTTGGTTAAACACTCCATGATCAATCCTGGATTTGACTCCACCCAGGCATGTTTTCTTTTGATGTAAGCCACATCTTTCGTAACTCCGCCAATTTGACTCCATGAGCACGAAGTCGTTTTTCCACGTTGTCACGTTGCTCCATCATGAACAAGCACCGCAACCTGGCTCTTTCTCGAAGATCCATGGTGGGACCACTTGTTAGGAAACCGAGAGATGATCAAAGAGAAAAAGGGCTTTATTCGTCTCCTAATTTTATTGATAACGAAAAGAAAAAGTACACAAAGGATCTACTCCTTTCACACTTTGAAATCTGGCCTACCAAAACTAATCAAAGATCATAATCCTACTAACTAAACAATGGTCTTATATATAGAAATTGGGATAACCAATTTCTGTTACAAAACTGTCAAGACCATAACAGAAAACTACTAACAGAAACAGAAAACTAACTAACTAATAGGTCAAAGGGTCAAACAAGTTTAATTCCTATTTTTACCCCTTTTCCTATAATACACTTTCAGAGTCCTAGCTTCATCCTCATGTCTAACAAGTAAGATAAATCCTTCTGCAACTAACTAACAAACTTACATTAAACTAACACAAAATAACTTCCCATCTAACCACAGACAAGTTGTATGAGACTTGTGATAACAACAATCAAACTTAAATGACATATGTCTATTCAATTAACATAACCACTTTTAGGAAGAAATAAAACTTTTATGTACTATTTTTATCATCTCATATTCGTTATGCGAGGAATTCGTCAACATAGACAAGTGGTTGTGAATTGCGATGCTAGTTAATGCTATTTCACAACGGAAAAAAAAAAACTTTCCTTTTTTCTTTACAAAATACAAAGGGAAAAGACCAAAGAGTGAGACAAAACTTGCCTGCAGAACCAGAAGCAAAGGGTATGGTGGTGGATACATGGTGCCCGGTGGTTGAAAGTTTGAGTGGATTCTTAGAATATATTTGAAGGTTTTGGTTTAGTGAAAGGGTGGGATGTACATGCAACCGACACTGATTTGTAATTTTGTTGAGGGGAAGAGAATTCGACAAAAGCGTTGCAGAATTAGAGCACGCCATGGAACACGGTCTCAGGAACCAGAATAAGAAATGGTGAAGCTTTTCCTATTTGTCACCCGTTTTACCCAGTTGAGGAAACGACAAATCAGATGTGTAATGCAGTAGTAATGTGGAATGTGGACGTAGGAGAGATTGGAACCATAAGAATCAACCAACGTGGCATCTTCAGTGGCATGTAATTCCCACTCTAAACTATATATTTTTTTTTAATTTCAATTTGGTTACTCTTTTATTTTAATTTTTTGTTTCAAAATGATTTCTCATCTCACAAAAACTATACCAAAATGATGATTTATTTTTGTTCAAAAATAGTCTTTATCTTTTAATTTTTTTATCTGAAATGGTATCTTGGCTTTATTTTTGTTTTCGATTTGATCTAACACATATCATCACATAAGCAGGTGTTAACAGCATTAGTAACGAAATTGACATAAATGATCATTTTGGTATTACTTGTGTCAATTTAAAAAACTCAAACCCAAATTCTAAAATGGTGTCAAAGCACACATGGTATCCTCTATGAACAGTCTTCCGCTGTTCCTTTCTGTTTTTCTTTTTCTCATCTTTTCGTTGTTTCTTTGTTTTTCATTCTGGTTGTTCGTTTCTGATTTTTTGTCATCACTGTGCTTATTGCTACGTTTTCCAATCTCTGTTGTTGTTCATGTGTTTCCAGATTTTCTGTTCGATCTGATTCCATTCTTTTTTGGTTTCAGATCTGTTTTCTTTCACTTTTCTTTTGCATTTCAGATTTTGTTTCACTACTTTTTTCGATTCATCCACGGATTCCGATTTCGCATCTGTCAATCTCTGTATGGCCTTCTCCGACTTCATTTCGGCGCTCTTCTTGCCGCCGTTGGAGGAAGCGATTATCGATTTGGTCGATCTGGTGCAGATTATAGTTGCATCAAGAAGCAAGGTTTCTGGTTTGTTCTGGAAACTTCTTTCTTGATTCTGTTTCGCTGGATCTGGTGGTTTGGATCTGGTGTTTCTGTTGCGGTGGTGCTGATCTTGTGACAGTGGCTCTTAGTGGAGATCAGACTTTTGCATCTTCGTCTGCGCAGATCTATTCCAGATATTTTACTCTGTTAGCGAATCGCTATTGCTCGATTCTTGTTGTTTACAGATCCATTGAACTGATCTATGATTTCTTGAAGTTGTGTTCGTGGACATTGTTCTTGGCTTGGATATTTTTCGCTGAGATTAATGGCGTTAGTTTGCGGTTCTGTTTCAAGATCAAGATTCTGTTTCGCATCATCTCTGTGTTTGTTTGATGCTTCCTCTGCTTCACGCTCATCTGGTTGGGGTTGATGACCGAAGGAACAAATCTTGTTGTTATTTCCGATTTCAGTTCCGGTTACACTGTTCCTAATGTTTTCAGAATTGTTGTTGCATTTTTTTTGTGGATGCTGCCTGGTGGAACAATTATTGCTTATTACATGATGGGAGAAATTGATGTGGTCAAGTATTCTCTACAGTTGTTTGAAGAAGCTTCTAATGCATGCCAAGTGTTTGTTGATTTACTTCTTTAACTGTTTGATTGTTGTTCAGCCTTTATGGCTTTGATGATTTTAGCTTCTGCCTTATGGTGGTTAAGCATTGTAGCTTCTGTTAAGTGGTTAAGCCTTGAGTTATGGCTTTTACTCAATGGTTAAGCTTTAGATTATTGCTTCTGCCAAATGATTAAGTCTTAAGTTGTGGCTTTTGCTTGGTGGTTAAGCCTTTGCCTTATGGCTTTGATTTCAGCCGATGTATTTTCTGGCATTTCTCTTTGAATGTTCATTTGTTTTGATATACATTTGTATTGCTCATCCCAAGCTGGAAGTGTTGTGAACACCTTCCAGCTTGCGGGGGGTTGTTAGAGATATAGGAAATTAGAATATAGGAGTTAGTTGGTTATTAGTTTGTTAGCCTATATAAAGGCTTGATGTAAGCACTTTGGAGTTAGTTTTCTCATTTGTATCATTTCAGTAAAATACAATCAAATACACTTTTAAATATTTCTCTCTTCTTTTCCATGGATGCCATGTTTCTCAACAAAACAAAATCAAATTAAAACCTAAAATAAAGATAAGAGACTAGAACTATTGTTTAACAAAGATATTTCAAGATAGATGGATACCAACACGAGATAGGTTAGTCTTATGGACTAATTTAAGCCTTTTTGCTTTCATCATTTTATATGTTAGAATATGTTGGCGGACACACCAATAGGGTTGGGTCTAGCAGAAGAGACTAGTCTCCCACGACATGGTGAACCAAAGTTTGAATCCCCGCTGAGAGAGATCCTCACATTTATTGCCTGATGCGCCTCGAACAGAATTGCCTCCGTGGAGGAGACCTGTTGGGGAAAAAAGAATGTTGGCAGACACATAATCCATTGACCGTGTTTATAATTTGGGACTATTTTTCTTCTCACGAGAGACCAACATTTTTTATTAAGGACTAATATGGTGTTGGAGTCCCACATTGGATAGTGATATGACATCAGTAGTGGTTATAAATTGGAGACAACTCTCATCTCATGAGCTAGTTTTTAGGGGTTGAGTTAGGCCAAACCCAAATTCAAAGATATGTTATATGTTATTTACTCTAAAAGAAATTACATTACATCTAATTGAAAAAGAAAAGAAAATCAATGACTTAAGAAGAAAATGATGCGAACCAAAGTTCAAATTCCTATTAAAAAATATTCTCATATTTAGTGTCAGATGTGCTTCAAACAAGATTGTCTTTATTGGAGGAGATTCGTAGCCAGGGTGAGGAGGAAATGATCGGCAAAGAGGCAATTAGGTCTAAACATTACCACGTGTTAGCTAGCAGTAGCACTCCTCCAACAGCATTCCCCCATCTTCTTCTCCTCCTTCTGTGAGTTTGTAGCTCCAATTCCAATGGCGGCCATAACCCGCCTCATAAAGCGCACCCCATCCCTTTCTTCTTTGGCGCGTGGATTCTCGTCCACCAATTCTCACGTGCCCCCGCCTGAGGATAGGAATATCCAGTGGGTCTTTTTGGGCTGCCCCGGCGTCGGCAAAGGCACCTACGCCAGCCGCCTCTGTAACCTCCTCGGCGTTCCTCACATCGCCACCGGCGACCTCGTTCGCCACGAGCTCTCCTCCAATGGCCCCCTTTCTACCAAGGTTCCATCTTTTCCTCTTATTTTTTTTTCTGATGCAAAATTAAAATGTTACCTTTTTGTTTGTATGCTTTGGTATTATTGATTGACTTTGATTTTGGGTTGCTGTCATGCTGATGTGCTGTGCTGTGCAGTGCAGTGTAGAACGCAGATCAAGTAGTAGATAGTATAAAATGGGTTAATCTCGGGCGTGTGATTTGTCTCTTAATGCATTCAAGTTTCAAAATCATGCACCCATCTGCGTGAATCGCAGCATTCTCATGAAATAATCTTAAAAATTTGTGTTTTTTTTTTACTAGCAATACTTTGGACTCAAGCGCTCTCACTAGTGGTACAATTGTGTGATCCTTTGGTTATAGATTGCCCTGTGTCAGTTGTTCAATCTGGCTATGTGGAAAATCACGCAAGTCTTATCTTTTTTTAATTTTGTTGCACATAATGAGCTGGAATTAGAGATGAAAGGTTGCCACTTGTCACCTATCAGTAGTGTTGGTTCTTCGAAGATATCTGTATATTAGAGTGGAGTAGCATCCGGGTTCTAAATTTGTTTAAATCTCTGATTGGAGATTCGTGGTTCAACTGGTTTGGTATTCTTTTTGCTTTGAATGAATCTGTTTTCTTTTTGCCGTTTCTAATTGTTGAAGGACTGACAATCTATGACATTTTTTTATCAATTGTTATTGTTGGTTGTTGACTTTTTCCTTGACAATCTGTGCAACATGTATCTGAACTTAAGATTTGTTGATTTTAAGTTCCTTAAACAATTTGATTATTGATGATCTCACACCTGCTGTTTGGTGGTGATGGAGCATAATCATTTTCTTTTGATTGCATATTTTCGATTGATATAACGGGTTATAAGGAAAACCTGTCTGCCTGTCTTCTGAATTAGTGTAGTCTTGATTGCTTCTCATAATCTCATTTCATTTTTCTATTTAAAGTGTACAAGGTACCCGGAGTTTTAATATTATTATTTTCTTTTGAGGTTTTGATAATACATAATAATGATATTTTCATTTCAATACATAATACAGTTTACCCAACTTTTTATTTGTTTATGAGTAGCTGGTGAGTGTGAATTGAAGACAGCATGGTTTCTGGAAGTATTCATAATAGCAGATTTTCTATCCAAAACCAATTACAAGAGGATACTATGTTTATATATTGTCTATAATGCATCTTTTTTGCTCTCTCATTTGTGATTTTTGTCTCATTTACAGCTATCGGAAATTGTAAATCAAGGTAAATTGGTGTCGGATGAAATTATTATAAGTTTATTGTCAAAGAGACTGGCCGATGGACACGCTAAAGGCGAATCAGGATTCATTCTTGATGGTTTTCCTCGAACAATAAAGCAAGCAGTGAGTATTTTCATATTTCATTAGTGTTAACTGTTAACACGCCCGACCTCTGTCCTGGTTTATAAGAACCTTGACGCTCAAAATGCAATTTCCAATGAAAAATAACATAAGAAATTATTGCAAGCATGGATAATATGATGATTCCATAGACAACCTAGCTTATCTAGGTTCCTTTACTTTTTTTCACCTAACCAGCTACTTTTTACCCATAAATTTTGAAATACTTTGGATTTAATTTCGATCCACTGGCAACAACAACATAAAAAAAAACCTTCTGCAATTAGGTGAAATCGGCTACATAGATTAAATGATGCCATAATGTCCTATCATAAATCATGTCTAGTGGCATATTATTTAAATCTATCTTTTTGTGTCTTGTGTGCTCATTCATCGGAACGTTCTTATTTTTGCAACGTCGAACTTATTTCCTTGTTACCTCTTTCTTGCCGAAGATTTAGTCTTGTACAACATGTTTTATAATTTGTTTGATATAATTTTCCCTTATAATCGTTCAGACCATAAATTTAAACTCAAACCTTGGAATGATCAATGTCTCCTGTAATATTCTTCTTATATTGAGTAATATATGTGTTTTTATGTCATCTCATCCTGTAATCTTTCTAGAGACTAACCAACCAAACAAGCAGCAATATATTCTGCCCTCCTCAAACCCATTTCATCCCCGTGCTGAAATCGAAACAATTTGGTCACATGTTTACTTTTCATAGCAACAGTTTATTTAAAAATATGATTAAATTTTGTATTACTTTTTCGTGTGCTCAGGAAATATTGGAAGGGGTAACAGACATTGACTTGGTGGTCAATCTGAAGATCCGAGAAGAAGCACTGCTTGCGAAATGCCTTGGTAGGAGAATTTGCAGTCAGTGTGGAGGAAATTTCAATGTTGCCTCCATTAACATCAAGGGTGAGAATGGGCACCCTGAAATGAGCATGGCTCCACTTCTTCCTCCTGAGCATTGTATGCCAAAGCTCATTACTCGTGCTGATGATACTGAAGCAGTAGTCAAAGAAAGGCTTCGTATATACCATGAAATGGTATTTGCCCTTTTATTATTATTGTTGTATTTATTATGGTTCAGGGGACGTGAGTATGCAATTTTGCTACTAGAGTTAATTTGAAGTTGTATACTTGTATATATGGCACCTTAATTATGGGGGCATTGATAGTTCTGAGTGTTCTATCATGATTGCAGAGTCAGCCTGTGGAGGAATTTTACCGTAGTAGAGGAAAACTATTGGAGTTTGAGCTGCCAGGAGGGATCCCGGAATCTTGGCCAAAGTTGCTGCAAGCTCTTAATCTCGATGATTATGAAGAGAAGCAGTCCGCTGCAGCATAAGATATAAAAGTGTACCATACAAATGGGTATTTCATTCTTTGCATGCATATATTGCATGGCAATTTTGCAGGAAATAGAACCAACCTCTAATTGGTATTATTTGGATAAATAATGATATCAGGAAGTGTCATAATCTGATTAAACTTGTACCCTGTTGGGATTTCCATTTTTTATTTCACTTATATATCACAATGGTTTGAAGCTTTTTATTGTTGTCGGCAACGGATAGTTTCTGACATAGTTGCTGCATAGATGATTGGTTAGCATTTAGCAATAAGTTCCAACAGGATTGGTGCATAATTATTATGTTGTAACTGAGATATAAATGAACTGATGTTATGTATTATCACTCTGATGGATTTACGGAAGGCGTTTACAGGTATAATTTCCGGGAAATCCTAATTGATGATGTCTTGTTTTGTTCAACTATGCTTGCTGATTTCACAATACTTACCAATGACTCCTTTTCATTGACTATGCTTTATTTTGAATGCCACATTTTTGTAGGTTCAATGCGAGTACACATTCTAGGAATTTTTTTTTGTTTGTTAGCAGCAGTGATGTGGATTTCACATATCTGATCTTTGTCTGAATAGAATTTTTATTTTTCTTTTAAGATTAATTGGTATGTGGTTTCTAAAATATTCAATGATCCCCCGTCCCCACCCCATCCCCTATTTGTGAATGGTTGGAATTTTACTACATTGCAGTTGGCCGAGCTGGCTGGCTCAAGTATTTGCCAGCCAGGAAGTTAAACAGCTGCTAAAATAATATAAGACGGCACAGTACCAGCTCTTGACTGCATAAGTTTTCATGGTGCAAGATAGATTGTGCCGTACATTTTATATTCTTACTTTATATTCACCCTCGTGTTCCTGTGATTCCCTTTTCCTTCTACCTTTTTTTGGGCAGTTTTTTTTTTTGATAGGCAAATGTTAGTTGTTAGTAAGTTATGTTAGTAGGCAAGATTTGAACCATGGACCTCCTTTTTCTAACTCCTTCAAATGTCTCAGCTCAACCACTTGAGCTACACTTTGGGGACCTTTTTTTAGGTAGTTGAACTTAGCACCCTCATTTTTGCCAATAGCACCCTTCAAATCATTTTTTTTCTTCCAAAATACAAGTACCACTTTTTTTCTCACCTATTCCCCACCCCTCCATTTACCTTGTTGGAAGTTAAAAAAAAAAATTGGAAAAAAATTGTCTCTCTTTTCCTTATCCCATCCCTCTACCTTTCGGCAACTGAGTTGCTGGAAGCAACATTTGCTTTTGGCAATTCAGTTGTCGGAAGGTAAAAAAAATTGATTTTTTACTTTTCTCTTTCCTCCATTTCGGTCTTCCTTACCCTCACCCCTCCAATTATGTTCCAGCAACTCAATTGTCAGAGACCAATTTTGCTTCTGGCAATTGAGTTGTCGGAAGGTAAAAAAAATTATTTTTCTCTCACTCTGTTTCTCTCTCCCGTATAGTCACCTCTATTTACCTTCCATCAACTTAGTTGTCGGAAGTTGCCGAAAGCAAATTTTTCTTCTGGTAATTTAGTTGTCGGAAGCAAATTTTGATTTTGGTAATTTAGTTACTGGAAGGTAAAAAAAAATTGAAGAAAAATTATTGTGGAAGGTAAAAAAATTGAAAAAAAATACCTTCGGCAATTGAGTTGCTGGAAGCAATTTTTTTTTTTAAATTTTTTTGACCTTTAGAGACAAATAGAATAGGGGTATTTTGGAAATATTGGGGGATAGGGGGTGTTGTTGGCAAAAATGGGAGGGTGTTGGGTTTAATTCCCTTTTTTAACCTAACTTCATGCATTAGCTATGGCCCATGCTGCATGACCCGGTTGTTGAAGTTGTCCAAGACAGGCACTTATGACTTATTGTCCAGATAATTTTTTGTTTTGTTTTTGCTTTTTCCAATTTTTTTGATAAACATGTTAAATTTGTTGCTGTTGTAATTGATTTAAGAAGGATGAATTTCTTTTTACGGGGATAAAGTAATGATCCGAAGTGGATCTCAGAAGTGGTCGGAGGAGAAGCGCGAGCGGCGTAGTATGACGGTGGGGGTGTACCTGTACAAACTCCGATGCCTAAGTTAGTATCAGAGTAAGATGAGGTAAGGAAATATGAACAGTGTGTACCTTTATTGATTAGGTCATGGACCTTTTATAGGTGAGGTCAGGCTGCTGACGTGTGGATAGTATCGAGTAACCCTAGATTGATTGTCAGTCGTCGGATGTATTCGATGGTCGATGCCATTTCTAGGGTTGTGAGCAGATGAGGTTGCTTTTAGGGATAGCGCCGCAATGCCTAATGCTTTAGGGTTTCGCGTCGTGGCCATGTCATTCCCAGGGTTTGTTGCCATAGGAAGGAACTCCTGGGTCGGGTTGGACAATCGAAGTGGGCCTTGGGCCTATTCGGGTCGGTATCGTACAATGTCGAATTCCTCTTGTTGGATCGAATCGGCCCGGTTCGGAGTGGGCCTTTGGCCACTCCGGATCAGTTGCCCCCTAGTCGATGTCATCAGTTATTGATGACTTCGGATATTATCCAGTGAAGTACGTTATTCGGCGTTGTTTGCTCCTCAGTCCTGTCTTGATGTGGGAAGTGATTACTTCGGCCACACTAATAGGTGTTCTCGTCGGGATGACTTAGTAAGTAAGTCAAATTCGTGACGTGTTATTTTGAGCCGATGCAGTCTGTTTTCAAATTCTGGCTTTTGAAAAGACGCGCTCGTTTCCCGAGGCAATTGTGGCAGGGATTGGGTGACGTTTCGCCGAAAAGTCACCTTGTTTCTCGGGTTTGTCAATATTATCCCCTTTTGGCATTAATTACTGTTCACTCAGAATCTATAAATTATGAAGGAGAGTACTTTTGCCATTTCTCTTGCCTTTCGCTTTCCTTCCTCATTTTCGTGTTTCCTTGCATCTTCTGCTAGTGCTCCCATTTGAGCAACAGAGTTCCAACGAGCATCAAGCTTTAGGATTTCTTCCCTCTGCTCGCGTCTTCTTGTCATTTGTTCAAGGTATTTTCTCTTTCCCTGCCCTTTTTTTGTTCGTTTTACCTGAAACTGAAGGGGAGAATCCAGAGTTCTTTTTTCTTTAGGAAGTTCATGGCTTCTCAAATTTCGCCTTTGGTTCTCGGTAATGGGAATCTCGATCGGAGATTCCTCCTCTTGTGTGTGCCTCTACGGCAGTACCCCTGGTGGTGCCGCCTCCTTCCCGTGAGGAAGGGGCGGAGGAGCGTTTAAAACGCGGAGTAGAAATTACTCGCGAACGGTTGGAGCGCTTCCGGGTGGTTTTGGAAAACAAGTTCCAACGCCCTTGCGACTCTCGCGAAGTAGCTTGGTGGTATAAAGAAGTATATGATACTGTCTCTTACCCTGAAGTCCCCGTGGACAGGTTTACCATGAGAAAGAAGCGGAGAATCGATTTGGACGACCCTTATGCTCTTCCCACCGATGCGGGGGAATACGGCTGGGTTTCGCCCGAGGTTCTTAGCCTCCGATCCGAATATTCTACGGATGAAGACATTGCCGAGCTGGAGAGTCGGGTTCGAGTGGTGGAAACGGTGGAGTCCGGAGGGGAGTGGGCCTTCTTAGCTCCGGGAGCCGATCATCGGATTTGTTCCGCGAAAGGCGGCAATTTGTGGTCCATTCCGATGTACGAGGTGTTATTTACCGAGATACGGGTTTCCTTCCCCTTTCGCACTTTTAACTGTCTGTTCTAGGGCATTTGGGCGTGGCCCCTTCTCAGCTTCATCCTAACAGTTGGGCCTTTATAAGGGCGTTCGACCTGGTCTGCAGGTATCTCGAAGTCTCGGCCTTTTATCGAGTCTTTTTTCACTTGTTTTCGCCTATGAAGACCTCGGAGAAGGCCGACCAATGATAGGGTTGGATTTCCTTTAAGCCGAATGGCAAAACATTTGATTTGTACAGTGAATCTCTTAAGAGATTCGAGACAAAGTATTTCTTTCTTCTTCCGATGGATGACGTCGCCCGAGAGTGTTTTTGATCTCGCCGAGGACGGTTTGGAAGTACCGAAGTTCCCCTTTTATTGGTCGGGGGCTTTTTTATCGCCCGGTTGGGTCTTATACCTTCAAGATCTCTGACCTCGCCGAGCTGGAGCAAGGTTGGGGGAAGAAGGTCCGCGATTGGGTCGGCGGCTTTGAGCCTGAGGTTTACGTCGACCCTAAAACTCAGAAGCAAATGTTGGTCAAGCGGTATATCCATACTCGAACTCTGCTGTGGTGCCCGACTTGGGAGGACGCCCGAAGTATCTTAGGTAGGGGTTTCATTTGCTTGTGTTAAGTTATGTAGGTCTTTGTCTGACATGTTTCTTCTTTTTACAGAATCCATGTCGAAGATTGTTGTTTTTGCTGCTGCCAAGGCCGCCCTGGCCAAGAAGCTGGAAGGAGGTAATGGAGTTCGGGTTTAAATCTGCTTTGCCAGAAGTGCCGGGCCTCTAGTTACAGTCTGTAGCAGAAGGATAGTATACGGACCAGTTCCTTTGGTTCAAGATGTGACTTCAGAACTTTCCGCGGTGCTCGAAGTGGTCAGTGCTTCTGCGGATATCATCGATGTTGAGAAGCATAAGAGGTCTCCCTCTTTCGATCTCCTCCATTCAAAGCCGAAGAAAGCAAAAGGTTTGGAGCAACAAGTACTGCCTTTCAAACCTCAGGATCCTGCCCAATCCTCCGAAGTGGCTCGTTGGCCCATCTGGCAACAGATTGGTGACAAGGTGAAGGAAATGGAGGAGGAGATCGCTCGCTTGCGTAAGACGAAGAGCCAAGCGGAGACCGCCTTGAAGAGAGATCGGGATCAAAAGGATCGGATCCGCGATCTGGTAAATAAGAACGAGGATCTTCTCTCCAAGGTGCAGAATGTCGTGGGTCTTCAGACCCAACTTTCTAAAGAGACAAATCGGGCCGAAGAGGGCAAGAGGAATTTTCGTGAGCTGTCGTTGGCAAATTAAGAACTCCGGAAGGGGAATGACAACCTTAAGTCCAAGGCAGACAATATCGCTGCGAATAGGGATGCTTGTCGCAAGGAGAGGGATGCCTACCACTCCGAGGTCGCCAAGCTGAAGAAGGCGTTGGATGAAGAGGGTCGGAAGTTGAAGATCGCTCTGGAGGAGAGGGATGCTTGTGAGAGGACCATGTTGGAGATCGGGGCTGCTCAATTTCAGAATGGTGTTGAACAAGTGATGTTCCTGAACCCCGGGGTCTCTATTCGGATTGAGGGTGCCACTGACTTGGGGATAGTCTCTGGGGAGCATATCATTAATGCCGACACCCAGGTCGTCCTAGTCGTTCGCCCTTCGGCTAATGCTTAGTTGTCTTAGTTTGAGACTTATGTTTTGTCTTTTGTACTTGCTCCTTTGTTAAGGCATTTTGTACCTTTTTTTTTCGAATCAATAAAATTTCTATTTTCCGACCTTCGTTGGTGGATTAGTGTTTATTTATTATTTCGCAACGTGATTTCTTATTGCGATGTCGTCACTTCGGGAAGGGGGCCCGACCAAGGGAACCTTCCCTCTACCCCGGAAGATTGACTTGTCATCAAGCCTCCAGTGTGCGATGGATTGGAAATGTCCGTAGACTGACGTGATGGCTAGTCACGTCGGTTAAGACTCCCAAAGGAGGCGTGACGATGCGAAACTCCGTATGGTCGGAGTTGGCTCGTCTACCCAAATGAACAATGGTATTAAAACCACAATAATCGCGATTTCATTATGCTCGGATTTTTACAAGTGGTGGGTTCCCTTCCATGAGGGAGTTACATAAGCATTCAGCTAAAATATTTTCTAAGTTTGGCAGCATTCCATGTTCGAGGAATTGCTTGGCCTTCCAAGGTTTCTAAGGTGTAGGCGCCATGGTCGGTCTTTGAGGAAATCCGATATGGGCCTTCCCAGTTCGGTGCCAGTTTCCCTTGGCTTACATTTTTGAGGCCGATATCGACTCTCCTTAGGACCAGATCGTCCTTTTCGAACTCACGAGGTACAACTCGTTGATTGTGCGTTGCTACAATTCTCTGTTTCACAGCAGCTTCGTTTAGGGAGGCTAGATCTCGATTTTCTTCAAGGAGGTCTAGCTCCTCTCTTAACTGTTGGTGATTGAATGAGGTTCGAAGGGGGTGGAGCGTTCTCCAGCTTAACTCTCCGACCTCGACTGGGATCACGGCCTCGGATCCGTAAGTAAGCCAAAATGGCGTTTCTCCAGTGGAGGAGTGAGGAGTAGTTCGATATGCCCATAGTACTTGTGGGAGCTCTTCCGCCCAATTTCCTTTAGCTTCGTCGAGCCTCTTTTTCAAGCCCCTCAAGATGACTCTGTTTGCCGCTTCGGCTTGCCCGTTTGTTTGCACGTGTTCGACCGAAGTGAATCTCTGCTTTATCCCGAAGTCTGATAAGGTTTTCTGGAACCCCTTGTCCGCGAATTGTGTTCCGTTATTGGTGATAATGACTTCGGGAATGCTGAATCTTGTGAGGATTTGCCTTTTGAAGAATTTGATCATGTTTTTTGCGGTGATCTTCGCCAATGGTTCGGCTTCAATCCATTTTGTAAAGTAGTCTACCGTCACGACCAAGTATTTGACTTGTCCTAGGGCCATAGGAAACGGTCCGAGGAGATCGATTCCCCACCAGGCGAATGGTCAGGGGGAAGACAGGGCAGTCATCTTGCAAGGAGGAGCGTTATGGACGTCGGAGTGCTTTTGTCATTTATCACATTTTTTCACATAGATGATGGCATCTGCATCCATTGTCGGCCAGTAGTAACCGACTCGAAGTGCTTTCTTGGCCAAAGATCGACCGCCGAGGTGCTGACCGCAAACGCCCTCGTGGATCTCGGCAAGTACATTTTGGGCATCAGTTGCATCGAGGCATTTCAGAAGAGGTGCTGAGAAGCCTCTTCGGTATAGGCGGTTTTCGATGATGGAGTAGGAGCACGCTCTGCGGCGAATTTTTGATGCTGCCTTGTCATCGAGGGGAAGTTCGCCTTCGCAGATGTATTTGAGGATCGACGTCATCCATGAGTTGTCGAAATTAGTAATTGTGTATACTGAAGGTGTAATGAGGACACGCTCGAAGTTTCGGTCGACCCCTTTCGGATCGTTCGGGATCTCTAATGCGGTCATGATGCTTGGATGTGAAAGGGTTTCTTGAATGATCGATCTGTTGCACCCGACTATCTTCGTGCTTGCCAGTTTAGATAGAATGTCGGCTCTCGAGTTCTGCTCTCGAGGCACGTATACGATTTCTATTTTCTGGAAGCTTTTCATCACCGGACTCTGACCAGGTACTTTGCAAAGAACGAGTCCTTTGCTTGGTATTCCCCGTTAACTTGTGATGCTGCAAGTTGAGAGTCGGAAGAGATCGACGGTGGCTTCCAGATCGCGGGCGAAGGTCAGCCCGGCGATGCACGCCTCATATTCAGCTTGATTGTTTGATGTGGGGAATGAGAAGCTTAGGGAGAACTCGATGGTCAAGCCTTCAGCATTTTCCATGATCAGGCCGGTTCCACTTCCCTTCGAATTTGAGGACTCATCGACGTGGACGGTCCATTTGGTGCTTGAGTCCTCGGTCGTCGAAGCCATCTCTGCTATGAAGTCAGCCAAGCTCTGAGCTTTGGGTGCCTGTCGGGACTCAAAAGAAATGCTGAACTTGGAGAGTTCTATGGACCATTTAATCATCTGCCCTACCAGGTCGGGTCGGTGGAGGACTTGCTTGATTGGTTGGTCGGTTCGGACCGTAATGTGGTGGGATAGGAAGTATTGTCGTAGTCGTCTTGCTGTAATGACTAGCGCTAGAGCGACCTTTTCGATTTTCTGATACCGAAGTTCGGGGCCTTGCAGCGTTTTACTTATGAAGTAAACTGGCCTTTGTCCTTCTGTTGTCTCTCTGATCAAGACGGCACTGAGTGCCTCTTCGAAAACTGCCAGGTAAAGGTACAGGGTCTCTCCGGCACAGGGCCTTGTCAGGACTGGCGGAGTAGATAGTGTTTCTTTCAGCCGTGTGAAGGCTTCTTCGCATTCCGAAGTCCATTCGAACTGTACTCCTTTCTTCAGTAATTTGAAGAAGGGAAGTGCTCTTTGGGCGGACTTGGAAATGAATCTGGTGAGGGCGGCTATCATTCCTGTCAGTTGTTGTACATCTTTCTTAGATTTCGGCTGCCGCATTTCAGTGATTGTGCGACATTTATCGGGATTGAATTCGATGCCACGCTCTGTTAAGTAAAAGCCCAGGAATTTGCCCGTTTTGACACCAAACGTGCATTTCTCATGGTTGAGCCTCATGTTGTGTCGACGCGCCTGTTCGAAGACGTTCGATAGGTCGGCCACATGGTTTGGCTCTTCGGCTGATTTGACGATCATGTCGTCCATGTAAACTTCGAGCACGTTGCCGATCTGGTCTTTGAAGACCTTGTTCATCATTCGTTGGTAAGTCACTCCGGCATTTTTGAGACCGAACGACATTACTTTGTAGCAGTAATTGTCGTTGTCAGTCATAAATGTAGTCTTTTCCTGGTCGGCAGGATTCATCGGTATCTGGTTGTACCCAGAATACGCGTCCATAAGGGCGATGTCGAAGCAGGAGTTATCCACGAGTTTGTCGATATTGGGGAAGGTGATAAGTCTTCGGATAAGCCTTATTGAGATCGGTCTGATCAACGCATTCTCCACTTTCCATTAGCTTTCTTAGAGGACTACGTTCGAGAGCCAAGTTGTATGACCTCCCTTACAAAGTTTGCCTTAACTAAATCCTCTTGACTTTCTTGGCGGCCCGGCGCTTCTCGATTGCTTCCTTCTCCTGCGCGACCGGCGGAGAGGATCGAAGCGGCGATGGCATGCGACGTCGAGGAAATTCGGCATGTCGAATTTGCGATCCTACGAAAAGGTCGGCGTTGGCTCTTAGGCATTTGATCGGCTCATTTTTCAACGATTGGGAAGGTCGATGCCGATACGAGCGATTTCGTCGGATCGTCTCCCGGTTGGAGTTCGAAATTCCCCGTCGAGCAATTCGGCGTATCTTCTTTGGAGTTCTTTGGCGGCAGTCGCCTCTCCCTGACCGTCCTCGGGCTCGATTCTTGCGTCGAAGTCTGCGAGGTTAACATCGGGTGACGCGATGCTCTTTTTAATTGGAGCGACGCTTCTTGCCGTTGGCCGATTAGTAGCGGCGCTGGTTGTCAAGATCGCCATGAATGGTGATGATCTTTCGCCGGATGAGTGGAACCTCGTCTTGGCGAGGTGGGCGGTGGAAGTGGCCAGCTCCTAATTACGCTAGGGTAGTCGTCCCGAGATCTGATTGTATGGGGACAGACATGGGAGGATGATAAATTGTACTTTGATAGTCCTGGTGTCGGTTTTGTCGCCGAGCGTGACCATCAGCTCGATGTAGCCAAGGGGTTTGGTCGTGGAACCATTGAATCCCTAGAGATCGGAGTCATGATAGGGAATCATATCTTTTTAGCCGACCGGTGTTTTGAAGAGCGACAAACATGATGTCGGTAGAATTCCCTTGATAAACTAGGATCCTTCTAACATCGAAATTTGCCATGGCGCAAATTAAGTGAGGGGTTTGGTCGTTTGGGCCACCATCGGCGGTCTTCATCATAAAAAGCCAAGAGTGGCCCCGACAGGTTGGGTCGATTAACGGGGAGGTATCGCGTAGCTATGGACATCGCCTCCCGCATCTTCCGTTTGGCAGACTTAGTGGAAGGCTCGCCTTGTCGCACCAAGCCTCCAGAAATTACCATTGCTATGGGTAGGCCTGGCTGCCGCATCGCCGTCGACTGGCCCCTCTTGGTCGGCTTTGCTAGGCGATTCTATGCGGGTCAAGGCAGAGCTATTATCGCGCCTAGGTCGGCGAGATCGGGATCGGTCTCGTCCTCCTCCGTTCCTCGGTTTAACATATTTTTGTAGTTTCCTCTTCTGGATTAGGGTTTCAATGGCGTCCTTCAGCTGGATGTATTCATCGGTATTATGACCTGCACATTTATGGAATCGACAATACCTCGTCTTATCTGTTCCTGGGCGCTTCTTGAGAGGTTTGGGAAACCGAACTCCCGTATCCTTGAACTCCGTGCTGGCACATTCCTGCAGGATGCGGGATCGAGAGGCGGTTAGCGGGGTGTACTCTTCGTACCTTCTTCGGGGCCCTTGAGGTCCTTGTCTCGGCCCGACCGATCTTCCTCGCGTGCGGAACCTTTCCCTTGGGAGGTCTGCTTTTTAGACCGTAAGACCATTTAACTCGCCCGAAGTTGATGTATTTCTCGTAGCGTCGGAGAAATCGTTAAGTTTGGTCTGTCACCCGACGTTGATGTTGAGCAGTGTCCTCAATCAAGCCTTGTTTAACAAAGTCTGATTTCATTTAGTCGAGGCTTTCTTGTGGCTTCTCTGTTGGCGTTCGATGTAGTCCCCAAGTGTTTAGTCGCTTTACGTTGGTAATAGCATTGAGTGGACGGACTTGGTGAATGCGAGATCTTTGTGAAATGAGAGAAAGAATCGGCGGTGAGCTCGGACGAGAGTCTATGGACTTTGGTTTTAGTTCTGGAACGGCCAGGGCCCGCTTCTTGAGGTGGCGGGAATATTTTGTATTTCCGGCCGCCTTTGGCTCGCGGAACCCATTATGGTGTCGAAGCATCCGATGTGCTCATCGGGATACCTTTGCCATCGTAGGTTTCAGGAGGAGGTTTCGAAGGTCGCCCGGGTGGGAATCGGACGACCCTCGCAGTGAAGGGGCCTGAGGAGAAGTGGTCATCGGTCTCCTCGGAAGTTTGCGTTCCCGAATATGTAGTTAGTGAGGCCGACGGTCAACGACATCCTAGTGGAGTCATACTCGCCCGCGAACGTCGGACATGGCCGTTTGTCAGTCGAGGGGACACGAGCGTCGAACGGCGGCATCAGTGGTGATGAGCGCGTTCTCACGATCCCTAGGGGGAATACGGAACGGCGGGAGACGGGGCATTTGCCGTAGCCCGGGGATTGTCGACGGTGCTGGTGCCGTGATAAGGTAGAACGTCGAGGGGACAAGCGTTCTGGGGTGCGACGACGTGGCGGTATACGACACCATCGGAGAATAGCGTCGATGAGGGAAGCGGTCGTCGGAAGCGGTCGGCGCGTCTACGAGACCTCGCCGGGGAACGGTACCTCGAAGGGGACCGTTCTGAAATCTCTCTATGAGAGGGCAAATGCCGAATCTGTGGGTTTGGAAGTTTGGTGATCGCCAGGATCTGTCTCGATGGGGTTCGATCATGGGAGGTTTCCAGCGGTCGAGGAGCTCAGGCTTCTGGCGGCAGTGGCGTCGACCGCTGTGCAATCGTTACCTTTGTCTTGAATGTTAATGAGGCCGGAGGTTACGGAAGCGCCATGGTCTCCGTGTGTTGTCAAACGAGGGCGAGCACCTCATTGGCGGCCATGTGACGGCGATGGTCTGTGGTCCCAGTATGGCCCAGGTTAATTTTGTTATGTCAGGGTCTCTTTGCGGGTAGAGTGGGACTTCGGTTTTGAGCGGTGTGCAGGATCTCTTCGTCTTGTTTGTTAACATCAAGGGATGTAGGTATGCGGGTCGTATTCCGCGTGGTGTGTCGCAGAGTCAGACCATAAATGTCGAATGATTTGGTAAAGAAACAAAGAAAATGTCTCCCACTTGTAGTAGCGATCGAAGTGGATCTCGGAAGGAGAAAGCGCAGAGCGGCCCAGTCTGCGGCGGGGTGTACCTGTACAAACTCTGATGCCTAAGTCAGTATTAGAGTAAGATGAGGTAAGAAAATATGAACAGTGTGTACCTTTATTGATTAGTTCATGGACCTTTTATAGGTGAGGTCAGGCTGCTGACGTGTGGATAGTATCGAGTAACCCTATATTGATTGTCAGCCGTCGAATGTATCCGACGGCCGATATCATTTCTAGGGTTGTGAGCAGATAAGGTTGCTTTTAGGAATAGCGCTGCAATGCCTTATGCTCTAGAGTTTCGCACCGTGGCCATGTCCTTCCTAGGGTTTGTTGCCAGAGGAAGGAACTCCTGGGTTAGGTTGGACAACCGAAGTTGGCCTTGGGCCTATTCGGGTCGGTATCGTACTAGGGCGAATTCCTCTTGTTGGATCGAATAAAGGCCCACTCGGGATCAAGTAATATGATAAATATATTTGTTTTTGTAATCAAAGTTTGTGTGTACCCAACAGTAGTGTTTGTTTGTAGTGGAAGTAGATTGTGTGATTCAGTTGAATTTTATCAGCAATATCAGGAGTATAAATTCTAGATTCTCACTTTTGGGAGGGTTTTATCTATTTTTCATTCCTGAATCAAAGATTTGTTTCACAGCTATATCTATAGGGATTTTCGGTAGCTTAATATCAAACGAGTTAATTTGATTAGTTTCGCATAGTAGAACGACTATTATCTCCTAATAGAGGGAATGTTTTGGAGAAGGTGAGTCGAAAGGCTTGTTCTCTATTTTTTTAGGGGTTGCAATGCATTTTATTTGTTAGTTTGATTATCTTCAACTGTGAAAGTATTAGAATAGAAAATGCTAAATCTTACAAAAGGAACGAAGTACGAAAAACACGAAAATCATCGTGGCAATATATTTCTTTTCCATGTATGACACCCTTACCCACCGTTTATGGTTATAGAGGATGCTGATTGGTCAAAAGAGTTTCGTAACATTTCTTTGTCGTTAAATTCGTAACAAATAGCATTACTCCATTAACACTTCAGAGAACTGAAAGTGAAATTTGTTATGAGTTTTCATTTCTCAACTTTTTTTGATAAACCATTTCTGCTTTTATTGATAATTTAATCTTCGAAATGCATTCTCTAGATCCTCTTTTTGAGACTGTTTGGCACTGGCATGGCCTCCATTGCATTCAGGCGTTTCAATGAAAAGTTGGGCATGGCAAGCTTTTGATATACGTTGAGCGCATGCGTAGAAACTTACGTACGTCCTCCGTGATTGTGACTAGAGCTGTCAAAATGAGCCTAGTCCGACGGGCTGGCCCACCCCGCTAGATAAGAAAGGTGGGTTGGGCTAGTAAAATACAAACCCGAATTTTTTTTGGCCCGGCTCGAAAAATTCATAGCCCGTCACGGGTTGGCCCGTAATGGGCTAGGCCAACCCACTGGCCCGAATTATTTTTAAATTGTTTTTTGCTCCTGATTATTTTTTGCTCCTGATTAAATTTCTTGCCCAACCCACTGCTGGCCCAACCCAATTTTTTTTTTAACATTTTCTAATTTCTATTCTGGCCTTTGTCCGCAGCGCAGCAAGTCAGCAACCCACCATCGAAAACACTTTCCTCTTAAATCCTAATTCTTAACCCTAAGAATTAAGAAAGAAAGCACTTGTTGTGAGAAAGAGGCGTGCAGCCAAAGAACTCCATCGCCTCCGTCTCCAAATAAGCAGCCGCAAAGAACCCATCGCCTCCATCTCCCAAAGGTCAAATGACGAAGACCTTTGTTCTTCCTCTGTTTGAAGGTTCCTTTTTTTGCGTTTTCTATAGGATGTTCGTGGTTAGGTTTTTTGAAAAACTTGTCCATATCTGATTGTTAACCATTTATGTGGTTGGATTTCAAAACCAAACGACATTTCCCCCTTAAAAAATAGTTTTGTGCCAAATTTGGTTTCTAACCGGTTTCATCGCAAATCAATGTGTCTTCCTCTATTATTATTTAGTGCAATTTATTACTGTACATTCAATGCTCATTCCACTTCATTTGGTTTTTGTTAAATGTTGCAGTGTTTGAATATGAGTGCTTGTGTCACTGATGTTGGAGAGGATTGCAAAATTTTAGAGAAAAATGATTTACTAGCACATGACAAAGAGGATGAGTGCTTTGATCCGCAAAAGAAAAAAGCTAAAACGTATACCTCATATTGTTGGAATTACTATGAGAAGCTTGGTGTGGATGAGAACGGAACAGAAAGGTGCAAATGCAAAGGTTGTGGGAAGTTGTACTCTTGTGGGAGTAAGGGAGGTACTTCTCATTTAAACCGTCATATTTCCGTGTGTGTAAAAATTTCTAAATTTGATAATGTTGGGACAATGATGCTTGATTATGCTGCAAAAATGAGATCTGGAAAACTTGATGATAAGATTGTGCGTGACTTGATTGCACAAATGATTGTACTACATCACCTTCCATTTCAATGTGTTGCGTGGCAAGGTTTTAGAGCATTTTGTCACTATATTTCTTTTGGTGAGGTCAATAGTGTTTCTAGAAATTCTGTTACTGGGGATGTAATGAAGATTTACATGCATGAAAAAGAAAAATTGAAAAATCAATTAGCTAGACTTAATGGTAGAGTGTGTTTAACCTCTGACTGTTGGACTTCATGCACTACTCATGGTTATATGACTTAGACTGCTCATTTTATTGATGAGGACTGGAAGTTAAATAATAAGTTGTTGAGATTTTGTCATTTGGAACCCCCATATACCGGTCATGAGCTATCAAGAAAAGTGCTTGAGTTACTGAAAGAGTGGGGAATTGAAAAAAAAGTTATTTCAATTACATTAGACAATGCTACCAACAATGATAGCATGCGAAAGATAATGAAAATCCAGCTTTGTTTGTCAAATAATTTGTTGTGCAATGGAGACTTCTTTCATATTAGATGTTCTGCACATATACTAAATCTTATAGTTCAAGAAGGATTAAAGGTAGCAAGTGATGCATTGCACAAAATTAGAAAAAGTGTGACATATGTGAGGTTCAAAATCAAGAAAGAACTATTTGTTCAATGTATTCAAGAAATTGGGACATTGATTAGAGTGTTGGCTTGCGTTTGGATTGTCCCACTAGATGGAATTCTACTTGTTTAATGCTTGAGAGTGCACTTAGGTATAGTCGTATTTTTGAATGCTTGAGTTTGAAAGATGAGCATTATCAGCATTGTCCAACAAATGAAGATTGGAAAAGAGGGAAAAAGATTTGTGAATTTTTAGAACCTTTTTATGAAATCACCAATATGATTTCTGGATCTAAATATCCTACATCCAATTTATACTTCATGCAAATATGGAAGATTGAGGTTCTACTGAAAGATAATGGATCAAGCCATGATGATGTGATTAGAGATATGACTGCAAAAATGGTGGAAAAATTTGATAAGTATTGGAATGAGTATAGCATAATTCTTGCTTTTGGATGTGTTCTTGATCCTAGGATGAAGTTTTAATTTTTAAAATATGCTTACTCTAGACTTTATTCTAACAAGCTCATTGTTGATGAGAAGTTGAGCACTATGAAGAATGCTTTGTATAAACTTTTCAATCATTATGTCAACAACATGGAAGCTACTCTTATGGAATCTCATCCTTCAAGTCCAACTTACAAAGAAGGGGCAAAAATAAATTTATCTAAAGATTATGATGTAAGTTTTAGTTTGTTAATTCATTAAATCATTTGTGTTAATGTTATGCCATTTCACTTAAATGTAATTTTTTATTATTATTTTGAAATGTGATAGGATTTTGAAGAGCAAGAGATGATAGAAACATTGTCAATTGGAAAATCTGAACTTGACCTCTACTTGGAAGAGCCAAAACTGGTGGGTCACAAGGATTTAAATGTTTTGGAATATTGGAGAGGTATGTCTCATAGATTTGGTGATCTAGGAAGGATGGCTAGTGATATATTGAGTATTCCAATTACCACAGTGGCATCCGAGTCCACTTTTAGTATTGGAGGTCGTATTTTGAGCAAGTATAGAAGCTCTTTACTTTCAAAAAATTTGGAAGCTCTTATTTGTGCTCACAATTGGTTGCTTGGGTTCTCACAGATGGTAAACCAAAGTTTAGACTTTATATAACATCATTTGTTTTATACTTTTAATTACTACTATTATGTGTTATTGTTATGGTTAAATGTTTATTTTAATGTGTAGAAGGATTTAGTGCTATTGATGGTGCTATTGATGCTGCGAATGAAAGGACAACCAAAGTGGATTACAACAAGAATCATCCAAATGTCATCATCTTGGATGAGGAAGAATGATGTGCATGGAGATGATAAGCTCTAATATTTTTTTTGAGATGGATCCTTGTGTTTTTATGTTTCTTTTGTTTTGTTATCCTATATTTTTTGTGATATGATTAGCTTTTATGATGTTTTGTAATGGGATGAACAAGAAACTTTATAGAACCATGATTTCCTTACTTAGTCATTGACTTGTCTTAGTGGTTCTTTATGTTATTTTGTAATGGGATGAACAAGAAACTTTATGGACCCATTATTTATTTATTTAGTCAGTAGCTTATCCTGAAGGTTTTATTTCCTTATATCATGATGTTTATTTTGTGAAAAGTCATATTCAGTAAAAATAATTATTTATTTTTCAAATTAAAGTGACATAATTATTTAGCCGAAGTAATACTGCAGTATACTGCACATCACTGTTTTATCACATTATTATTTATTTTTCATAGCCCATGGGCCAGCCCGCTTGGCCCACAACCCGTAGTGTGCTGGGTTGGGCTAGCAAAATAGTGACCCGAAATAATTTTGGCCCGATCCGGTCCAGCCGGAAAATGTCCTCAGCCCGAATGGGCTGGGCCAGCCCAAATTGGCAGCTCTAATAGTGACAATGTGAGAGATTATTGAGATCGCTTCATCAAGGCAGATTGTTGGAGCCGCTTCTTTAGCTTAGGCCTCTACGATTGGTTCCATTGGAATTTAAATACATATGGTATTGTCAACTCATCTCATTCTTGACCAATTATCTTTGCCATCACTATTTGGATGATATGGAGAGACCGCAATTCGCTTATCTTTGAAGGCAAAACTGACCTTGGCCGCAATTTTGAGTATATGATTTCCAACCATGCTTCTTTGATCAACCGAGATGCAAGTAAGCCTCTTCCTATCTATTTTGGCTCTCCTAAGAAGGAGCTTCACATAGGTTGGCAACTGCCCCATTCGAACCTATTCAACTTAAATATTGATGGTTCTCATTGCACTGGGAATAAATCTACAACTTGTGGAGGGCTTATTCGTGACTCTAGCGGTACATTCATTAAAGGATTCCATTGCAACACTACCACTGCCATAACTGCTGAATTATGGGATCTATTCTACAACCTCAAGCTTGCCATGTTGCTTAATATCCTTTCTCTTCTAGTGGAAGTTGATTCTAGTCACCACCCAGCTTGTGCATAACGGTATTTGTTCAAATCATGCCCTTCGGCCGCTTCTAACAGATATTCTTCATCTTCTTCGTGCTCTGAATTGGAGAGTTTTAGTTGTGCATATCTTTAGGGAAGCGCATAGTTTTGCGGATCTTCTTGCAAACTTAGGATACCAAGGGGACTTTTCTTGGACTATTGTGGATGTTCCTCTTCCTAATCTTAGTCTTAAGTTTTGTTTTGATGTAATAAGGTGTAGCACCCCTGCTCTATTCTTTAATCCTTGTGCTATCTCCTTTTCTCATAAAACAAACTAACTAATTTATACTTAAATTTCTTCAGTTAATATTACACATAATGAGATTTTTTATAAATTACAAAAAATGTTATCAATTTAATTAATTAATTAATTTTAAAAGTTTTCAAAATTAAAAAACTTCAAACTTAAATATTTTAATATATTAATTAATTTTGATTTTTACTAAAAATATTCTTCTATTCATTAAATCAATCATTACTTAAATGTTTTTGAATTAATATATTAATTAATTTTGATTTTTACTAAAAATATTCTTTTATTCATTAAATCAATCATTGCTTAAATGTTTTTGAATTAATATATTTCTTACACACACACACACACTAGCCGACAGTGTGGTGTGTATGTCTATCCGCATTTTTTTAATGATTTTTTCTTGAACCTTCGCTTTTATATATGATCTCCTCGCTTATATATAGATCAAATATTTCGAAATTTTATCTCTTTTTTGAATAACCTCTTATCTCCGATGAAACTAGCTCTTGTTACAGAAACTTGATATTCGAATAAAGAATAAGGCATACTTATTTCAAGTACTTTATCCTTCTTTCTTAAAAAAATATTTTAAAATATAAGCATAAAAGTGATGGTTATTGTTGTGCAGCTAAGAGGAAATCAAGGGTAATAATGAAAAAAATATTATCCGGTAAAAAATAAAAAATAAAATGCGGACACCAAAACCTAGTATCATCTTCTTTAATAGTTATAGATTAAAAAATATTCATGAAATTATGAAAATATTTACCGGGAAAAATGTAATTTACTTCACTTGAGATGAGACACACACCTCAACTACCGGTCATGACAATATCACTTCTCTTCCCCCCCAACTAACATTCCAATTTTCCAAAGTTTGAGACTAATTCACAAACCCTATATTACATGAAAACCCTAATTTAGATTCTAGACATCGTCATCCGCTTTCTTGAGTACTTTTACTCGATCTGTAACGTAATGCATACTTACTAATTATCTGTGCCTTAATTAATACCTTTCACCGGCTAAATATATTACATTATGATTTTACTCTTCAACAAGCAGACACACCCTACTAACATAGTAGAGATCCTCTTCATTTCTCAAAAAAAAAATGGAGATCTCAATTACTATAGCTTTAAATATATCATTGTACATAAATACATAATTAATATCATCATTTTAAAAATATATGTATTTATGCACAAAAAACTATAATAATAGAAATTTTCATTTATTTTGAGAAATAGAGAGTATCTATACTCCTACTAATATGCCTATGATAGAAACTCTTTTATGGTTTCAAATATACGTAGATGCTAACGATTATACTTTTTATTAGATTTTTTCCATTTGTTATTTTTAACAAGTGTATTTATGATACTTGTTAACGCAACCTTTCAACATATACTAATAGCTAATCGTTGTTAAACTTCGAAGAAATTTGAGAAGGAGTGTTTCAAGGCACTGACTTCACATATAGAGAGTGCATACAATTTTTTTTAAAATAATTACAAATATTTAATAAAGGATATAAAATGTTTTTTTAACCAATTCCTTTAAGATTCTTGTTAATAGCAAAAGGATTTTGGACACAAGGAATTTTCGCAAGCAGCTATAGATGCAGGGGAAGTATTATGGAAGCGGGGTGTACGTTTTCCCCAGTGAGTTGGAATCTGCAAGGTAATCAAATTCATACCGGACATTAACTAATTAATTCCTCGTGTCCAAAATCCTTTTGCTATAAATATCCCAGTTTAGAAAATAAATTATTCACGTTATTTATTTATTTTTTTGGCAAAACACGTTGTTTAATATTTACTTACTAAATTAATTTTATTGCTTGTCAGTTTCAGTACCACCTAGCCAAATGAAACAATTACGAAATCCATGAATCCAACGTTCTTGCCCATGCAAATTGCATCGCTACCAATTATAAATAAAAACTAGATATGCCATAAAAGGAGAAAATCTACACAAAAACTAGTAGGTATGCACTCATAATTAGTATGTAATACGATATCACTTAAAAAAGTGAAACAAGTGATTTTTTTTCTTAAATGTACAATAATGAAATATAATATTTCCAGAGTTATCCATTACAACACAAAAGAAGCAAAGATGCAACAGGCCTACAATACCTTGTCCTGTTTGCAAGATTACTCTGGTTCATGTAATTTAATTAAGTGGGCCAAAAACTTAAAGCATCATTTGTAATCAAAGAGGGTTACAGGTACTGGTCGCACTGCAGTGCCAGGGAAGAAAAATAATCATTCAAAACAAACATTAGCAAATCGTTAATCAAGACACTTATTTTGTCAACTTATTTTGTGATCAATCTCGCCCTCTTTGATCCAAGTTTAATGCCCGTATTGTTCATAGTTGCGTTGCAATTACTACTCATAAATCCAAGTTCAACTTATTTTGTTGTCAAAGAATCAAATTCGTGTTGGAATTACTACGGATATGTGGACGACTATACAATCTAAAATAGAGGCTATATAACTGTCACAACTCACTTTATTGATGATTCACGGACTCTACAAAGTCGACTTGTAAGGGAATAACACTATACTCCCTCCAGTCTCAAATATAAGCAAAAGTTAAAATATATTTGGTCCAAATACATTTTGACTTTTGCTTATATTTGAGATCGGAGTGAGTACTATCTTAACATTATTGTTATATTGATGGTGATATATTATTGAAATTTTAATTTTTATATTAGGTTTCTTTATGTGTCTGCTCCTCGTACTGGCAAAATTCTTACTCATGTCTTGCTTAAATGTTTGATGGATCGAAATTTAGATAGAAAGTTGTCCATATTGATCGTTGATAATTGTTTTGCGAATGATACTATGATTAAACGCATTTAATTAATTTATTTAAAAGAAGATTAATTACATAATTAAATTAGTCAATTAATTAATTTATAAAATAAAATTGGAATGAATTTAACACACGATGCATGTTTTTGGGTTAAAAAAATCAAATTAGCTAATTAAATAAAATAAAAAATTATCAACTAGATTAATAATTTAATAAGATTATAATTCAATTAAATTAAAATTAATAATTTAATTATAAATATAATTAAATAAATTAACTTAAAATAATTAATTAATTCTAATATGGACCCCATAAAAAAAGTCTAAAGGTGAACCCTCTATGTTTACCAGAGATAACAGGTAACCCAATTTTTTACTCATTTATGTTAAAAATCAATAGAGTATTAGAGGAATGACCCATTTTGGTCTCTCACAAAATATGTACGACTCATTTTGGTCCCTCATAAACTTAAATCCAAAAATAATCCCTCATATTTTTTAAAAAGGTTATTTTAGTCCCTCACATTTTTAAAATGGGGTCACATTAGTCCCTCTGTCATTGTCTGTTAGGGACTAATGTGACCCCGTTTTAAAAATGTGAGGGACTAAAGTAACATTTTTAAAAAATATGGGGGGTTATTTTTAGATTTAAGTTTGTGAGGGACTAAAAGGGATCGTTGATATTTTGTGAAGGACCAAAATAAGTCTTTACTCATACAATTATATTGTGAAACAAAATAGTTTAGTTTTTTTTTTTTACAAAGTAGTCCCTGATAGCAAAAAAAATAAGGGAATCAAGACATCCTATCACTCGGGGTACGAATCAGCTTGCAACTGGGGATAACACACTGGCGATCTTCCAACCATTAACAACAGGGACAATAGACTTCATCACTAGCTCCGCTTTCATCACACCTATCGAAGCCAGACCCACACTGCTTTTTGTCGTGCCATAGGTAGCTCGCATACGTACATTACTCCATTTAATTCAAATGAAAGTATTATTAGGGAGAACAGAGGGCTAACGAAGAATTGCCGACAATTTTCTTTTGCAACTTATAACAAATCAACAGTTCCAAAACAACGTGAAGCAGTATCTATACACTAGTATTGTCCACTGAGTTTCAAAACAATGAAGATCCTAACAAGAAATACTTGGCCAACTACCTATTATTATGAGAAATGACTACTTGTCAATGAGATTATGTTGATAAAATTTCACAGTTTACATATGAAACTTGAATGTTAAATCTATAATTTACAGTAGATTATTAAATCCAACAAAATATTTGCTCCACAAAAAATACCATAGCACTACCGAATCCACAGTCATAATATAAAGTATTTTAAAAAAAAATCCCGCAATCATTGTCAAAAAAAAAAATCCTGCAATCATAATATAAAGTATTTTTTCAAAGGAATTTAAACGCAAGCCGTACCCACAAACAATTGGAGAAGACTCTGCGTATTGAAGATAAAGAGGTATTATTGTACGGACACAGATCCAAGGATTGAATTAGGGAACGCAACCCAAACAGAGGTCCAGAATATTTAAGTTGTGGGGCAATATTAACAGATACATATTTCTCATATTAAAATATAATTTATTATTTTTTTGGTTAAATATAATTTATTATTTTAAAAAATATAAAAATATATCATACTATCATAATGTATTAAAATATAAATATAACATATTCTAATAATATGAATGAACATTTGTATAAAAGAAATATATATTTTAATTGTCATACACATACTATTGAGTTGTCTCGCACATTAGTAACACATCTTTCTGAAAATATCATACCACAGTTCGATACTCAAGAAAATATACTTTAGCAAAAGTTTACATTTTATAAATGAGTGTAATGAGTGTGGACTGAAAGAGTTGTGAAAATAACTGAAAGATCTAAACCTAGAGTCGAAAGTCGGTAGATAGAGAGATAATGGAGTAAACAGAGTTTCTACTTTCTATATTGGAAAAAAAATGGCACACTTTTTAACTCATTTTTTGTTTTTTCTCTTTAATGGGGTCAACACTTATTTAAGTGGGGACAAAAATACAATTATTCAATAATTGATAAAAGAACAAATAAATTAGTGGGTTCAAATGCCCCCAATTAGTGGATCCGTCCATGCACGGATCTAATTAAGAAATTACGAATTGAATTACAAGAGAAGACGAGGGCAACATCGGCTCCATGGAGTGGAAGCCATTCCTACTGCAAAGACGTCGAATAGATTTGATATGAGAATCAGTACAATATTTCGATTTCCGCTCAGGGAGAGAAAGGTTCCAAGTTCTGATCTCTGTTGCCGTGTGCAGTGGTGGCCCTGAGCATGGGCGGGATGGGCGACCGCCCAGGGCCCCATTTTTTGGGGGGCACCAATTTTTTTTTATACTTAGTAATATATACATCTTCAAGAGCTTATAAGAAAAGAAAAAAACATTGGAAATATGTTTTAGTTATGATAATTTATGTTGCTAAATATCGTGCTGAACAAAATTTAGCTTTTCGTAGAAAAAATGAGAGAATTAATGTAGAAAACAATAAGTATTTTCTTTCTCATGTTGAGATGATTGCTGAATGGGATCCTGTCACGCAAAAGCATTTTGATCGCATCAAGCATAATGAAATTCGGTATCATTACCTTAGTCAATAAGATCTAAAGCGATTTGATTAATATGTTAGGTAATAAAGTTGAAAGTGCAATAGTCCAAAAACTAAAGAAGCAAAATACTTTTATGTGATTTTTTGATTCTACTCTTGATGTAAGTCATCAAGAACAAATGACTAGCATATTACTTGTGTAGATATTTCTATAAGTCCAATAAAAATATAAGAGTTTTTTGTAGAATTTATGAAAGTTTATGATACAACAGGTCAATGATTGTTTGAGGAATTACAGAATATTTTAGGAACTCTTGGTGATATTAATAACATGAGAGGACAAAGATTTGCTAATAGACCAAACATGAAAGGTAAACACCAAGGTGTACAATAAAATTATTAGATATAAATCTTAGAGCATGATACACACCATGTGGTTGTCATAACCTTAACTTGACACTTTGTGATATTGTAAATTCTTGTCCTGAACTTAAAGATAATCCTAGAGCAATATTATCTCAGGGTTGTTTTTATTTTTTTCCTTCTTACACTATTACGTCCAATTGAATGTGGATCATTAATAGATAGATAATGAACCTGATATGATAAAAATGCCTCATATAAGAGTATGAGAGACTTGGTTACAATTTTAACCAATGACCCATGTGCAGTGCACATATTTGCCTATTTTAACTATTTCTTGTTACTTTGCATAGTTTTTCTAAATCAAAATTATTAAAATCTTATTTACGATCTACTATCTCACAAGATAGATTAAATAGTCTTGTTTTGATTTCTATTGAAAATGACTTTTCAAAAAACCTTGATTATATATTAACGGATTATTAATGCTTTTACAACAAAAATACAAGAAAAATAATATTCAAATAATTATAAGGATACCATTTTTTTGATTTGCCTAGAGCACTTAAAACCTGAGTACCGGCCCTGGCCGTGCGTACATGGAGGTTGATGAACGTGGAGTGTATTGCCTTTAGAAAAACACGAATGCATCACAGTTTACAGGCAACGTGAAATTGTCTACCGTCTTACACTGACTTCATGTGTTAGTGTCCCCTCCACCTCTGCCTCCTCTAGCTCTGACAACCACACCTCTCCCCACTTCTGCATGCTGGGCCCTAATCTGGAACGAAGGGGTAAAACAGAAATTGAAAAACTTTGTGCCCAAAAACATAAAGTTGTGTAAGATTAGAAATTGAGCACGCATAACCGGTCAACAAAATGCGTCAACTCAATTTTTTACTCATTTCCATTACATGTTATCTTCGATAAACATATATATAGGGTTAACTTTTGGACCCTTTTTATGGGGTCCATATTAAGGAACCCGAGTTAAATTATATGATTATTTAAATTAATTGAATTAATTAAAATAATTGTATATTATTTTTTTAGTCAAGGGTATTTTTGTTTTTTCAAAAATAATTATATTTCTTTCTTCTCACTTTCTATCCGACAAAACAAAGGGAGAGATAACACACTTTTTTTGCTTCTATTACTTTACTTTATCTTTTATACCAAACAATACATCAAATCTACTATATTTCTTATCTTTTTTCTTCTCACAACCCATAAAAGCATAAGAGATTAGTTAAATTTGTCTTCAATAAAGAAAAATGCTAATAAGTGCCTTTAGGGCATTAATTAAGGAATAAAAAAAGATAGAGTAAGTTTGTATGAGAAAATGATGTATTTATTTCATCGAAAAGTGTTTAACTTGTATTCTCAAGACGACCTTTCCTTTTATGGATTTCTTAACTAATATCCTTAGGCCCCGTTTGAGAGTTTAGGAGGGGAGGGCTCGGGAAAAAAGGAAAGAGGAAAGGGAATGAGAAGGATGGATAGTTTATCACCTTGAATGAGGGGTTTATTTTTCTTCATAATACTAAAACTCCATAATTTGGGGGAACTCAAAAAATATATTGGAGGAGGGTTTCGGAGGGCTTAGAAAAATTCTTCAAATCCTTTCCATCTTTTTATAATACTCTTAAAATTAAAAATATATTAGTCATAAGCATTCTCTTCTCTTCATCTACAGAAACAGTTTCTCAAATAAGGTAGAGAATTTCTCTATCTTTTTCTCTCTTTCTCTCCCCTCAATGCCCTCTCTTTTTCTCCCTTCTTAACTCCCAAATAGAGCCTTAGATTACTTGTTAACAAGACTCTTTGATAAATAATCCTGTTCATGGTGGCCACGGAGGAGAGATAGTGAACTTTAGCAAATGGTCAACGCGATCGCAGAGACAGTTAGTTGTCCGTACAATTTTGGGGGTTGGCTTCCACTGCAATCCACCAATCCCAATATTCACAAATCCCAATAGCAATGGAATTGTATATTCATTTTTAATTTATAAAATACTAGTACTATATTTTAATCATTGACTGTTAAGAACCACAGTGTATCCCAAGTTTTTAAAAAAAGAAGATATTCATTATTCAGAACTTTTGGAATCAAAGCACTTCCTCCTATCTCCCTCTCCCATTCTCTGTCTGTTTTGTATTTACATAGATAGATCCATATTTATTTACGTAATAAAATTAAAATAATATCACCTATTGACTGTTGAGATTTGAGAGAAACAGGATTCTCACAAGAAGCTCCCTTTTTTAAAAATTTTGGTTCTTTGGTTGGATCAAGAGAGGACAAATATAGTATAGCAAAACCCAGGTTCCATATGCTTGAGTAAGTTGTCTCTCTCTCTCTCTCTCAACTCCCAAGTCAAGTTCTAGATTTCATGGGGCGTTTTTTTTTAACTGATATTTTTATTTTTGATGATCATCTATGTATATTTCGGAATTTTTATCTCCTGTAAAATTTTGAGGCTTGTAATGCAGGAGAGGTTAAACTGAGTTATGAGAATTCACCAAAGCCAACCTGCAGCCTCTATTTATGTTGCTTCTTCTCAGCTTTCTGGTTAGTTCTTTGATCTTTTCCTTCTCACTTTCTGTTCTTAATTACCGATATTAGTGCTTTGGTTATTAGGCTTTCTGGGTTCTTCATTCTGCTCAAATGCCTCATTTTGGTGGGGACTACATTTAGTAGATAATTTGTTAACTTATATTCCGGCTATTTTCGAAAAATTTCTTCTATATCATTTATAATCTTTTGTATTATTTATTGGACGGAGCCAGGTATTTGATTGCTACTTTAATAATTTTATACACTAAGAATATAATTATATATAGCTCATCCACAAAAAATATATATATAACTCATCCAAAGTTAATGGAATTCCTTTTGGCTTGGTCGTGAAGTTAAAGGAATTCTAAGCTTTAATTTTTACCCTATATATAAGGGTAAAATGTGATTTGTGTACTACCCATCAATTATACCTAGAAAAAAAAAAACTTAGGTAATGTTCGGTAACTTTTTTTTTAATATCATGAGAGAGATAGATGCGTTATATTCCATGGATTCACGTAGTCAGGCAAATCATGACCGTTCACAAAAGATCATATGATTAATATTGTAAATTCGGTAAATCCATCTGGACTGTCTGATTTATATCTACGGTCAAGATCTCAACTGCAATGAATAATTTTATTGACCGCAGTAAATCCATTTATGTTATACTCCCATGTAGACATTTTGTTGATGCTGCAAACAAGAAGGATGCAAATTTCTTGCTGTCACCTCTCTCTTTTTCTCAGTACATAAATTTTTTCCCTATCTTTTTGGATAAAATAAATCAATTGCAGGCATTCCAATGGCTTTTTTTTCCTTCATGTAGCATAACTTTTTTTTTATTTACCCAATTAGCACACTTTTTAGATTATGTATTAAACTAGCACACTTTTTTGGACGTTGAGAATTCAGTTTTTGGAAGCACGATACCTAAACTAATTTTTTGTTTTTTTTATTTCTATGTTCAGAAATCGGTCCCCTAAGCTCGATTTCTCTACTTGTTAACTTTTTTTTTTTTTAGTTTTGTGTTGAGAAATCGTGTTTAGCCATCCCGATTTCTCAACTTTGTTTTTTTTGTTTATTCGTTTCTAAAACCGTTTTTAATTGTTTTTTTGTTAATTTATCTTGTAACTGATTTAATTAGTTATTTAATTATTAATTACCATTTTGTTTATTTATTATTGCCAATTAATTAAATATTAATTGTTTTAATTAAATTAGTGTTTGTAATTTGTTTTTAATTTAATTAATCAATTATCAAAATAACTAAAATAATATTACATTTAAAATAACTAAAAAAAATTACAACAACTACCAATAGATAAGAAATTAATCTCCAAAATGGTGTCCAGTCCCACACCATGGTGGTCGTCGGTTACGGCGTGGACGAAGTCGTGTTGGTTGTTCTTTCTCAATGGCGGCGGGTTACTCGTCTTGCTGCACAACCTCATTTAAGTCGATATATGTCGTTGAAGAACTAGCACCCACTTGGTTGGGGAAGGATAGAATGCCAAATGAGTATAAGTTGTTCATATATCGAACTGAATCTGGCGTGTGCATGCTGACACCAAACAAGTTTCTCATAAAATCGTTGTCACTGGAAGCGATAGAGTGTCTATGAGCGTCATAATGTTGAGGAGCATCTTGTTGGGTTGGTGTAAAAGCAAATGAATGGCAGGGCGGTTCGACTTCTTGGTGAGTTGGCCTAAATGTAAATGATTGGTTGTGTGGGTCAAGGTGTTGTTGTGATGGCATGAAAGAAAATGAGTGGCAGGGCAACTCTGGATCTTCATATTTCGTGCGAATTCCAGACACTACACTTCATGTTCACATGACATCGCTGCTTGTTCCTATGTTCATCACGACTACATGACATATGTGCCTCCCCAGTACACGTTACAACATGTTTTCAACGTTTACCGCGAAGAGTTCCAAACCGGTGCCTCACAAATCATACTGGCCAGAATAAAATGGAGTTGAATTGTGCCATAATCTAGCCATGTGGAGAGATCCAAAAGGTCATCCATAGTCTACACGTATTCGTACTGAGATGGATCAAAGGAAACATAGCCGTAACCACAAAAGATGTGGACTATGTCAGAATGAGGACATAGTAAGAATAAGTACCCAAACCGTTCTGGAGCTCATATGCAACAGTGAAAAATTTGTCTCATTTGTGTTTGTATTTGTACCCCCTTTTGTATTACATATGTATATGTATATGTGTGTGTGTGTGTATATATATGTATATGTATATGTACATAGATATTGTATATACATATATATATATGTACACACACACACACACATATATATATATATACATATATATGTATACATCTATATGTATATAGAATTATTTTTTTGATAACTTTAACAATATTAATGTGAATAACCAATTTTCTTAATAAGTGTGAAATATATATTTTTTTTACTTATATTTCAGACTAGATGGAGTAATTTATAAGACACATTAATGTGAAAAACATTTTTAGCTGTTTACCAGTTGGGAGACCACGTTTGATTCCTTTGGACTAGTTTCATTTAATTAGAAAAATGATTTTTGTACACACAAATTGACACAAAAGTGGACACAGCGTATTTCCGTACGTGTACAGACCGTATGTCCGTACATGTACGCACAACATTTTTTTTCAAATTTTTTTTTTAAAATTTTTTTATACTGGTTAATTTTTTGTTGTTGTCATTAACCAGATAATGAACTGCATTAACCAGATATTTGAACTTGATTAACCAGATAAAAAAAGTTTCAGGATTTGACATTAACCAGATAATGAATAGCATTAACCAGATAAATGAACTTCGTTAGCCAGATAAATAAAATGTTAGCATTCACCAGATAATGTGAACCATTTATTTATCTGGTTAACGAAGTTCACTTATCTGGTTAATGATTCATATTATTTGGTGAATGCCAACCCTAAAGTTCATTATTTATCTGGTTAACGAAGTTTATTTATCTGGTTAATACAGTTCATTATCTGGTTAATGACAAATATTTTTTTAAACAGCTAAAAAAAATAAAAAAAAATTGAAAAAAATAAAAACAAAATACTGTGTCCGTATTGTACGGACCGTATAGTATGGACTGTGTGTCTAAAATTGTGTCTTTTTTTTGTGTATAAATAACGGGACCCTTTAATTAAGAGGAGGAGAGGACGAACAAGCATTATGTACATCAGTACATGTAGGCCGGAAGTGAGGTGTGAAAAACATATTTAGCTGTTTACCGGGAGACCACGTTTGATTCCTTTGGATTACTTCATTTAATTAAGAGGAGTAGAGGACGAACAGGCTTTATGTACCTCAGTACACGTAGGCTGGAAGTGAGATGAGTCACATAGTACGCGTGTGTTTGGATTGACGTCTAACTTGTCAAATTCGTGTTTAAAACTCATTTCACCGTGATTTTATAGAAGCTACAAAGTATAGCTTCTGTGTAACTGTGATTTATCACCGTGATTCCACCAAACTTACTGCCAATGCAAACACACGCTACATGGTAAACTTTTTCGATTCATTAAAAAAACAATTAAATAAACTCTTTCACATTTTAATTATTGATTCCTAAACTATTTTTAACATATAAATACATATAGATATTTTTAAAAAAATAGTAATAACATTATTTTTATTTCCTCTCTATATATTAATATTTAATTTCATTTTTTAGTTGACTACATTATTTTAAATTCAATATTAAAAACATATACAAATTAAATTGAGCTTAAATCACTGAAAAAAAGATAATCAATTAGAAGAAGGTTTTACATTAATTTTAATCTATAGCACCTCATGAGTTTATGATCTGTCAAACTTAAGTGAAGATTTTTTTTTTTAAGTTGAGCTTGAATATTTAGTTACGTTTAATAGGACTCAAGCTAGAGACATAATTAACACACATATGGAGAGTGGAATAAGTTGCACAAACTTTTCTCACTACATGTTCTATATTATTTATAAAAACCACCCGTCAATTCTCCCTTTCTTTAATCAACGTCACGTACCACCTCACATTTGGAATGTGTCAACTCTGTGCAAGGCATCTTATGTACAAAGGGAATTTTCAGTGTGAATAAAAAAAACTTAACAATAATCTCTCAAGGGATCGGCCTAATAGGACATGTCTCCGATATATAGGTCACGGATTCAACCCATGTTAATCTCTTTGAAGAGGTAAATATAAATTCTTTTACAAGTGCTCTTAGAATTTGGAAGTTTTGACAGTCTTATACCAGGATATCGTCCCCCACCCTACATTTTTATCTATCAGAAAAGAAGAAACTCATTAAACATTGATTTTTATGCCTATGTGTATATACATGGCCGATATTTAGCACTTACATTTGGATATGATACCCTTTGCGGCGCTGCGCATCGTGAAGCAGCTTCAGAGGATTCCGTCTATCAGTGCTTTCATTTACTTTTTCCTTTTTTTCACAATATTTTTTACGAACCCGAATTCATTGTTGTAAGTAATGGATGCACGCAGTTACACATGAATAAACAATCCTAGTCATTGACTTGAGATAAGACTACTCACGTTACACTTAACCAAAGCAGCTTTAAACAGTCTCAGTCATTAAGACCGATAGAGATCGATAATGCGTGACGCAGTTATTGAGGGGGAATCCATTTCCAACTTTTACACTACAATTGGGCATTGGCATGCCTTTTTTGTTTTTTTCCATTCCAAGATTTCAGTGTACGTAGGTGTGGAAGGTTGCACGGAGATTGGTGACATGGACAAGACGAATGGGTGAAATGACTTGTTTAGTTTTTGTGACTTCAATTTCCTGGCAGGGCCTCAATTTGATGTTTGTCGTTTAGACTAGGAGGGAATAGACATCAGCTTGTTGTTTTGTGAGATACTCCCTCCGGTCCTATATATAAGAGATAAGTTACTTTTTTGGTTCATTGAATAACTCATGTACAAGATACATGAGTTATTCAATGAACCTGATACATGAATTATTCAATAAACCAAAAAAGTAACTTGTCTCTTATATCTAAGACTGGAGGGAGTAATAATAAGGATTAAATCGTTTGTAGCTATGACTAGACTATAGTCTTTGTTTGATGTATCAAGGTTTTAGTACTGTCCTTTGGAAACAATTAAAAAAAGGAAAGCAGCATGCTAGCTGCTCCCTTCTTACTGAATGATTGAAATATAAACAGTGGCATTTTGTTGGTTATTGATGAAGGGTATGCACCAATTGTAAGTTGTACCTCCTATATCTCAACACATGCTATGCTAGGTTAAAAATGAAATCAGACAGAACTTGTATTGCATTGTTGAAATAACATCTTTAATTTATCTAGTAAAAAAATCACCTACTTGATAGTTTTCTCTTGTATGATTGTATCAGAAAAAATGCAAACATTAGCTATATATTTTGTGCCACGGTAAAAATATATATAGCCTTTCTTTGATATTGAGTTGAAAAGGAAAAAAAAATGTGGTCCAATATAATAAATGTTTTGATTTCTCCCAATGTTACTGCTGTATGTTTTATTTGGTGGAATCCAATGTAACTATTTTTAGGAGTATAAAGCTTTCTCCTGATAGGAGAGCATCTACTATGTCTTATTAGTCTTTCACATTTCCTTTCTCCATCACCACATTTTATCTTTATTGCAAAAAGGTTGGCTATGCACATTATGAATTACCCTTAAAACATTTCTTGCACTTTGGCTATTTATAGTAAGTACAGTTGCATAGGTGAGTTTCATAATTTTCTATTGAATTTCTTTGAAACAGTATAAAGGGAGCATAGTTTGAGAAAGATAGCCATTGATGATGGATATTGAGGAAGCAGAAAGGGTGGTTGTTGCTAAACCAGTTGCTTCAAGGCCTACTTGTTCTACTTACAAATCTTTCTCAGAGCTCCTAACAGGTGCAATCAATGCCTCTCCCCCCATTGCATCTTCTCAAACTACAGTTTCTGCCATTAGACCAAAGACAGTGAGGTTCAAGCCAGCATTGAATCACCCCCCTGTTGGGTCTGTTTCTTCTCAGGTGAACTTCCAGTGCATTAGGACTTCACTGTTTTGTAGTGCTTCTTAATTGATTTCCAACATCTGTTGTGTTATACAATTTCAGGCTGACATTTTTGGAGCTGCACTTAGTAATTCTTTTGACATGGATCCTAAACATGACACCAACCAGTCTCTCATATACAAGCCAATGGCAAAAGTTGCGTCGAAGACAACTGTTTCTCTTTTGGCAAACATGGTCAGTATCTACTATCTAGGCCACACACACACACACACACATACACATACACATATGTATATAAGGTGTGTTTGGATCAGCTTATGAACAATTGTTATTTGAGTTTATCTACTGGAATATGCATATGTGCACGTGTCAGGATGTTTCGAAGAGCTTATGGTAATAACTTACGACACGTTCATAAACTGTTTTCAACATATAGCTTATGAAAAATAGCTTACAATTTATATAAAAACAATTTAACCACTTTTTCTCTTTGATTATAGAGATAGCTTATACGTAAATACTTAATGATAAATACTAATACAATTAGTATTTAATTAAGCTGTTTACCCAAAATCACCTACAGTGCACTACTTTTTTTTTGGAAGACTGAATTTGAAAATTCTCGATCACATTAGTTTCTCTGTTAGACAATTTCAAAGACTAAATTGACTGTTACAAAAGGACTAATATGATCAAAGGTTTTCAGTTTCAGAGACCGACTAAATTAACAGTGTGCGCTATGGTTTCAAAGACTAAATTGGTGATTCACTCTTTACATGTATCTGTGCTTCTGACTTCTTTTTCTCTTTCGTTTTGGAGAAGGGAAATTGCAGTACTAGTCAGCAACAACCCCGAGAATCAATGGAGGCCGATCTTCAGCATCACAACCATGAAAAGTTTAGAACCAAGATGAGCTCAAATCATCATCAGAACTTTACCCTGCGAGCAGAAACATACCAGACAACTGAACCTTGTAAGATGTTACAGCAGAACCAGGAGGAGGAACAAAAAGCTTTAACATCCACAATTAACAGTGATAAACCTTCTTATGATGGGTATAATTGGAGGAAGTATGGGCAGAAACAAGTAAAAGGAAGCGAGTATCCGCGGAGCTATTACAAGTGCACACATCCTAATTGTCCAGTTAAAAAGATGGTTGAAAGATCATTTGATGGACAGATTGCAGAAATTGTTTATAGAGGTGAACACAACCATTCAAAGCCACAGCTTCCTAAGCGGAATTCAGGAGGGACACAAGGATCAGGAATGGTGTCTGATGGAATGGTTCAAGATATATTTAGTAATAATAATCACAGTGAGAGGAATGAAGGTAGAATTGAGAACCAGAATGACACAGCTTATCATGTCAAAGCTCTACAGCATAATGATTCTGCTGTAATTGGTCCAATAAATACTGGTGGAGGGAGCATAGAAAATTCATGTGGTCTTAGTGGGGAATGTGAGGAAGGAAGCAAGGGATTTGAGGCAGAGGAAGATGAGCCTAGAAGTAAAAGAAGGTAAAAACTCTTGTTAAAGGCAAAATTAGTCTTATCTTAATTTTAAGTTTTAAGTTAGTCTGTTATCTTTTTTTTTTTTTTTTCGATTTAGTCATGCATGTTCTAAAACGTTAACAATGTTGATCGAATTGATTTGTTTTATACCTTCCACCATAATTTTTTGGATTTTGATTCGTGCCATAATTGATAGAGTAGATTTACACGTATATTTCTCGTTGTCGATTCTAAAAATTAACATTTTAGAACAAATGAGACTAAATTAAAAAAAAAAACTACCTTGAAACTGGAAATTAGGATAAAGCACTAATGGAGAAATGTTGCCCTCCCTAAATCTATAGCTAAAATGAAATTCATGTTTGCAACGTCTTAGTTAAATGTAGTTATAATTTTTGAGCTAACTACCTTGTCATGATCAATTTTTTGTAACGATTCTAATCCTTCAGGAAAAATGAGAATCGATCCAATGAAGCGGGGGTATCAGAGGAAGGTTTAGCAGAGCCACGCATTGTGATGCAAAATTCTGCGGATTCTGAAATACTTGGAGATGGTTTTCGCTGGAGAAAATATGGGCAGAAGGTGGTGAAGGGCAATCCATATCCCAGGTACATAACAGAATTATAAATACAAGTTAATAAATAATAATAATTCCTTGAAATTGAGGACTCAAAACTGAGTTTGTGTTCGTATTCAAATGACTACTACTGATCCTAGTAGCTTTTTTTTTTTAATGTCAATTTTTTTTGGTAACAAAATCAACTGATTTGTGTTGCAGAAGTTACTATAGATGTACTAATATAAAGTGTAACGTTCGGAAACATGTGGAGAGAGCAATTGATGACCCAAGATCATTTGTGACTACATATGAAGGAAAGCACAACCATGAGATGCCACGGAAGAACACACCAAGTACTGTGGCCTCTGAAAAGGATTCACAGGCTTCTCTTAGTAAAGATAAACCATATTGACACTTTAATTAGTTAACAAGAACAGTATAGTTATGATTAAATGGGAATGGATCCTCTTATGATTAAATTTTGATTGATAATAACAGTATTGGTGCTGGTAATTTGTATTCTGGAATCAGTAGCATTGGGACCCTTTTCCTTAATTTCAATAAGTTTCCATATCATGTGCTGCTAGCTGCCTTCGTATACGAAATATATCTGCACAAATGTTATCATTAAATACATTGTCCATCCTTCTTTTATATATTCTGGAGTATGTATCATATGCTAATCAATTTTGTTGTAAATGCATCAGTATATATCACAAACAAACAAAAAACACCCGACAAGATCTCATCAGTACTTTCTGGGTGATATTATTTGTCTTTCAATGTTTTAAGAAACTTATTAATCATACGGATTATTACCATAAAATAACCTTTTTTTTACTAAAATACCTTTATCGTAGATGAGAAAGTTAAGTAGATGAGAATCACTAAGGTTATTTTGGACGGAAGATAACATTTTCTTGATCAAGCGTTATCTAAAAGTGCTTCAAATAACACATGTTATTTAACAATTTAACTTACCAAATTATTTACTAGTTTATATTGTTGTATATCCTTCAAAGTGTATATTAACTATTGAACAAATATTAATGGGGAGAAAATGTCAAAAAACCTACAATTGTATAAAGATAGAGAGAATTTTTTTTTACACTTATCGTTAATTCAAATAAGGCAACAAAAAATAACTTAATTTAATCAAAGTCATTGAGGCACTAGTTTACATAATTTCCCTAAAAAATTTCAAAATTTTCTATATTTACCTATCCTACCTGAAAATATTATCTTGAACAACGTGTAACTTTTGAGAATTACAACACACCAATTCTCACTCCCATGGTCCCACCTCGACAACCGAGTTTCTAGCAAATATTTCCATATAGGTAGAAGAAGAGAGTTCCAAATTGGTAGCTCACGTACGTTTGTCTCAGATTGTAGTACTTGTCCTCATACTCGTGTAATGGGCCTGGATACATGTATTTTTTTTTAAATGCGAGTATGGGTAAGAAAGACACAAAATCCATTATTTTAAAGTCATTAACCATTTGTGATAAGAGTTGACAATAAAGATAAAAAACCATTTGTGAGAAGGGTTGAGAATTGTTCGTGCTAAGATAAGAGGTTTACCCTACACGACATTGTTGGTGGTGGTAAGTGGTTGCTCCGACGATGAATACTCCAGAACGCGAGTCCACCTCCAAGTGGTTGCTTCTCAACTTCATCCTAGTGGTTGGGCCTATTTGTGTGCTTTCAAATCCTTTGTGAGGGGTTAGGATACCCTTCTTATATTCCTTTATTTTTCCACTATTTTCAAGTGACCCGGCCCTGGAACAAAGGGGGTAATAGTTGGGTTTCGATACGAGCCTATGACGATCGCCACTTTATATACACATATAAAGACTCGTACAAGAGGAAACAATTTTCCTTTAGGAAGGAATTTTACCGAATAGAGGTAATGTCGGTACTATTCCCTACGATCCCCAAAGTGTCGGATCTCGTATGCATGGCTACTAGCACAAACATCATTACACCCTCGATCCAAAATACTTTATGGTTCCGGAGAGTCAGCTTTCTACTTCGGATTTTGAATTGTTACTTCTTATGAGCTGGGTTGTGAGCAAGAATCAGTATTTCCTTTGTAAGGACCTGATAAATGGTCCTCTAGTCATTGCCCTTAGCTTTATAGGTGCTTTGCACGTTATTTCGTATCTTTATTTGGCTTTTTGTTAGCATTATGGCTTGCCTTTTTTTTTTATCTTTTTTGGGTTAGCAAGTATGGTGGAACAATCATCAGAACGCCGGCTTATTGAGAGAAAGGCCGAAAAAGTCAGTGACTTTTCAAAGAACAACAACAATAAAGATAAAAAGCAACTTAAAGACAAGCTTTACGAGGATATACTTGCATATATCCATTATTTTAGAATGATGATATACTTGCATATGCAATAGTTGAAATTGAAAACTACAAATAAAGTTCTTTCTTTTTTCGATTTTAATCCCTATAAATATGATATTTTTTTTCTTTTCACCAACCCAGTAAATATATTATTTTTCGCTTCTCGTCATGGAAATATTTGGGTTTCAATATCTTTCAAGGTAGAATTTGTAAAGAGGATTATACTTATATCATGGATAGGGTAGCATTAAGTTAGTAAGTCAAAAGGGGCGTTTGCTGAATAAGCAGGGAAGATTGGCGTTGGCGCGCGAAAGCAGTTCTCAATTCCATACCTTTTTATAGCATGCAAATTAACTTGTTTCCTCAGTATATTTTTGTAATCAGCTGGATAGGACGGTCAAAAATTTTATTTGGTGTGGAGCTAGTGATAAAGTTATGCATATGGTTAATTGGGGACATGTTACTAATCATAAGATGTATAGTGCATGGTCTTGGAGTCCGTATAGCGAAGAACCAAAATGTAGCCTAGCCTTGCTTGGAAAACTGTCTTGGGATATTCTTTGCAGATATGATAGTCTCTAGTAGGGATGGAAAAGTGGGTTGGGCTGGGCTGGGCTACCTGAGCCCGTTGTGTAACACCCTTTCGAGACAGAGCGTAACTTTATTTATTTAATACAAAATTAGTTCAATTAAGACAAATACATAATTTATTTATTACAAAATATATCACATATACAAGTACAAACATAATTCTACACCCACATGGGTGACAAAAGACACACTGGTCGTGACGTGCGTATTCATCTCTGCCTCCAAGCAGCCTACTCAAAAACTTTCCATTCACTTCTTACAGGTTGTTCTTGCCCATCTGTTATTTAAGAACATACAATAGAAATACAAAAGAAAAACACTGGGGGTAAGATATCAATTAGCCTCTATCAAAGAGGAAAATAACATAGTAAAATACATGTTACCATGTCCAACACAATATACCATCACACCATGACTAATATCAACACAATCGTCATCACAAATATTAGCACAACTGTTACTACAGATACTTTGCTCAGACTCTTGAGCATACGATCACAGACCAGACCATACTGATACGTCATACCGACAAACTTGACCATACAGTTCCATCACAGACTGACAAGTGTCACTGATCATTCGGGCTGATCACTGGCCCTACTCCCTAGACCGATCACCAGTCCTAGGGCACTGAATACGATGAGTTGGTTGTCCCGAGAACATACCCTGATACGCTACCATTTTCGATTACCGGTTATGGCATCCTATACTACTATACCCAATTACCGGAGTAAGACATCATCCTGCGCGCAAGGACGGCATTCCCATAACAGGAATGGCCAAGATTGTCCACCCGTCAGACATGAAGTCCTGGAGACTCGTCCGATTGACCGAGAACCATCCTATCAAGGCCATCGACTATCCCCAATACTATTCCGTACTTTGGTACCATGGACATGGAGAGACTCGTCGGGAAGACTGGGAACCATTCTCTCAAGGTCTTGGTCGAGAACCATTCTCTCAAGACCACCAAACTATCCCAATACCATTCCGTCTGTACCTCAGTACACCAACCTCAGGTACATTGACCCGACCATCACTACTATCACAGGGTATTGATGGTAATCCTACTATTACCATCTAGGGATTCGCAAACCTCTAACTAGATGGCGTTACCCTTGACTCTAGGACCACACATCAATCATCATACTCACAGATATCATATGCAACTAGCAAATAAATATCAGGCATGATTTAGAATACCATCAACCATGATTTATCATAACTTATTATCATATAGATTATCCCTAACGTCGCATAAGCGACTATCTACTAATCTCATAAACATGACCTATGTCAGTTGGTAGATCTATGGTGACTATCCTTAGCCACCGTACACCGCAATCCCTCTCCTAAGGTGTTGCTACTATCAACCCCTAGTAGTGCTAAGGAAACCTACACATGCTAACAGTGCTACTCTACTACCTATTTTCCCTAGAGATTAAGGTATCTTCCCCCTTACCTGGCCTGGAAGACTATTGCCGCTTGCGTTCCTCGTGCCCTCGGAGCTCTTCCACGCCCTCCACACTCTCCTAAAGGCCCTTGGAAACTCTTGAGGCAAAATGGGAGGTTTAAGGCCTATTTATAGGCAATTGGAGAGCCTCCCCCTTCCTACACCGACTTGCATCGTGTTGCGATAGCAAGTCCACCGTGTCGCGATGCGCACTCTCCAGAACCTTCACTTTTCTCTCTATAACCGACTTACCTGACCTTTGTCCATCACGTCGCGATGGTATCCTTTTGAAATCTTCGTCGCGACGCGACAATACTTATAATATAAAGTTTTGTTTTCATCCTTCTAGACGATTCTAGAGTTTTCTAGGCTATTCTAAGCCTCCAATGAATCATTTTAAATCCAACTTAATTCCAACTAAGGGTCTTAATATTCAATTACTATTTAATCAATATTCTTATCGTTATTTATGATTTATTTACAAAATCAGGATGTTACATTTCTATTAAAAATAAATTCAGTCCTCGGAATTTAGCATTAAGTACCTGAATCTAAAGCCTCGTCAACCCCCTTGATCGTAAATATTCGCCCAGCTCATGTTGCTGACTTAAATGATATTGTTGGCTTTTCCTCAATCATTTTTCCTTTAGTTCCAGCTAGCTCTTCTTTATAATCTCGAGTAATATGTCTTGGTTTCTTGCATCAGTAACAGACAGGTTCTTTTTCAGGACATTCCTGGAGTTGATGGCTTTCCCTACATCGAACACATCTTGTTGTCCTTTCAGCTTCTAATTGGTCAAGGCGATTATAAGGTCCTCGATTTTTCTCATCTTAGTTCCTCCTATGGTTCCTTGTGGGTCCACTATTCTTTTGTTTTTCTACCCCGTTATCAAGAGTTTCTAACTCAATACTCCTTTCCATTAATTCCAAAAAATGATTAATCTTCAAAGGGATCATAGATCTACGTAGCTCGGGTTTTAGCCCGTCCTTAAATTGTCTACACATCCATTCTTCGTCCCGGTTCATCTAGTAAAACCTAGAATATTTAATTAGAGTTTCAAACCTTACTGCATATTCTCCCACAGACATCTTTCCTTGCTTCAAACTAAGGAATTCATTTCCTTTTCACGCTTTAGTGTACTTGGGAAATATTTCTCCAGAAAACAGGTCCGAAACAACTCCCACATAATATCTCTTCCTTCCGTTTCCAACATTCGTTGTTTATTCTTCCACCAACTCTCCGCTCCTCTAACTAGGAGAAAAAATTGCGTAAGTTACCTTTCTATCATCTCAGCAACGTATTGCTGCAAAGATCTTCTCAACTTCCTGAAGCCACAACTCTGCTCCCTTTGGGTCATACTCTCCTTTAAATTGTGGGGGTTTATTTTTCATAAAAGCTGCTTGCCCAGCATCAACTGTTACTTCTCCTCCACCACTTTGGTTCAGAAGATGTTGGAGTAACTGCCCTTGTTGTTGTACCAGGAGGGCATTTTGCTGTGTCTGCTGTTGCATGGCTACTACTAGATTTTCTAATCCTCGGTTTCCATTAGTCTCTCCTAGTCCTCCATCGATTTTTGGAATGTTACCTCCTCTGTTTTGTGTTCGTCGAGCCATTAGTTGCCTGGCAAAGCAACTAATTAACTCGTGATCATAATGTAAACACTTAACTTTAAGTTCTACCCAACTTTCCCATTTATAGTTGACACCCAGTGAGGTACAACCGACTCTAACACGGCCAGTGACTTGACCGTCCCCACAGTCCGGTTAGAACCGAACTGCTCTGATACCATAAATGTAACACCCTTCCGAGACAGAGCGTAACTGTATTTATTTAATACAAAAGTAGTTCAATTGAGACAAATACATAATTTATTTAGGGTTAATACCGCTTTTAGTCCCTCTAATATCAGGAAAATCCATTTTTAGTCCCTGCTAAAATTTTTGTTTAGATTCTGCCCCTGTAATATCAGATTCTCCCAGTTTTAGTCCCTCAAGTTATCTCTTCAGTGATGTGGCATGGGTGACGTGTAATTTTTTTTACACCTGGGCCATTTCATGCTGAGTCAGCCTAACACATTTTAAAAAATTAAATAAAAAAAATTAAATAACCAGATGCTCTCTCTCGACCCTAACCACCACCCATCCTCCACCTCATCAACCAAATCTCTCTTCTCCACTGCAGCACAAACCTTTACCACCACCACAACTTGAACAAATCGCTACACACAATCCCTGTATCTCTTCCTTAGGTCTTCTTCCCTGCCAAAGAAAATAGTGGAATGGTAAACAACCAAAAAATAAGAGGAAGAATCAAACAGAGTGAGACACCTCGCTCCATCGAAACTCATACCTCCCTCGTCGGAAACAACATCAATGCCTCCACCGACCACGACGCTAGATCCACAAGCTCCCATGAGCTCTTCTGTACTTGTACGTGCCTCCTCCACTGCGAGCTCATCTGCATCACAGGGACCCATGACCCTTCCTTGGACGACCACCTTATACCCTTGCTCGGTGGCTCTGTTCATGATGAAGAAGGTGTTTTGAGGTTGGCCATGGAGCGAGTTGTTTGCTGTTGCAGCGGAAGCACAAGAGAGAGACAGAGACAGAGGATAATTGGGGATGGATTAGGGATTAGGGTTTTTTTTCATTAATTATTTTTAATAATCTTAACACCATTTCCCTTACCTTTTAACACTTCGCACAAAGCATTTAATTTTAAATTAAAATTCCATTCGTCAGCGTGCAGAGCAAAAAGAAAAAGAAACGATGGAAATTGAGAATTGAGGTTTAGGGTTGAGAGAAAGTGAAAGAGGAATGAGGGAAGAAGAAGGAGGGGAGGGGAGAGGATGGGGACGAAGGGTAGGGCGGAGGGGAAGGTAGAGGATGAAGGAGAATGTAGGGGTGGGCGGCAGTGGCTGGGGGAAAGATGGTGGCGGTTGGGTTGAGGGAGGGAGGGGACAGGGTGAGTGGTGGTTGTGGGAGGAGGAAGGGAGAAGAAGGCTGACTCAGCATGAAATGGCATAGGTGTAAAAAAAAAATTACACGTCACCCATGCCACACCATTTGAGAGATAACGCGAGGGACTAAAACTGGGAGAATCTGATATTACAGAGGCAGAATCTAAACAAAAATTTAAGCAGGGACTAAAACTGGATTTTCCTGATATTACAGGGACTAAAAGCAGTATTAATCCATTTATTTATCACAAAACATATCACATATACAAGTATAAACATGATTCTACACGCACATGGGTGACAAAAGACACACTGGCAGTGACGAACATATTCATCTCTGCCTCCAAGCAGGCTACTCAAAAACTTTCCATCCACTTCTTACAGGTTGTTCTTGCCCATCTGTTATTTAAGAACATAAAATAGAAATACAAAAGAAAAACACTAGGGTAAAATATCCATTAACCTCCATCAAAGAGAAAAATAGCATTAGTAGAATACCTGTTACCATGTCCAACATAATATACCATCACACCATGACTAATATCAACACAATTGTCATCACAAATATTAGCACAACTGTTACTTCAGATGCCTCGCTCAGACTCTTGAGCACACGATCACAGACCAGACCATACTGATACGTCATACCGATAAACTTGACCATATGGTTCTATCACAAACTGACAAGTGTCACTGATCATTCGGGCTAATCACCGGCCCTACACCCTTGACCGATCACCAGTCTTAGGGCATTGAATATGATGAGTTGGTTGTCCCGAGAACATACCCTGATACGCTACCATTTTCGATTACCGGTTATGGCATCCTATACTACCATACCCAATTACCAGAGTAAGGCACCGTCCTGCGCGCAAGGACGACATTCCCATAACAGGAATGACCAAGATTGTTCTCACGTCAGGCTTGGAGTCCTGGAGACTCGTCTAGTTGACCGAGAACCATCCTCTCAAAGCCACCGACTATCCCCAATACTACTCTGTAATTTGGTACCATGGACATAGAAAGACTCGTTGAGAAGACCGAGAACCATTCTCTCAAGGTCTTGGTCGAGAACCATTCTCTCAAGACCACCGACTATCCCAACACCATTTCGTCTATACCTCAGTACACCACCTCGGGTACACTGACCCGACCATCACTACTATCACAGGGTATTGATGGTAATACCTACTATTACCATCTAGGGATTCGCAAACCTCTAACTAGAGGGCATTACCCTTGACTCTAGGACCACACATCAATCATCATACTCACAGATATTATATGCAACTAGCAAATAAATATCAGGCATGATTTAGAATACCATCAACCATGATTTATCATAACTTACTATCATGTAGATTATCCCTAACGTCGCATAAGCGACTATCTACTAATCTCATAAACATGACCTATGTCAGTTAGTAGGTCTACAGTGACTATCCTTAGCCATCGTATACCGCAACCCCTCTCCTAACCCTAGTAGGGCTAAGAAACCCCACACATGCTAACAGTGCTACTCTACTACCTATTTTTCCTAGAGATTAAGGTATCTTCCCTTATCTGGCCTAGAAGACTGTTGCCGCTCGCGTTCCTCACGCCCTCGGAGCTCTTCCACGCCCTCCACACTCTCCCAAAGGCCCTTGGAAACTCTTGGGGCGAAATGGGAGGTTTAAGGCCTATTTATAGGCAATTGTAGAGCTCCCCCTTCCTACACCGACTTGCATTGCGTCACGATGGCAAGTCCATCATGCCGCGATGCGCACTCTCCAAAACCTTCACTTTTCTCTCTATAACCGACTTACATAATCTTTGTCCATCGCGTCGTGATGGTATCCTTTTGAAATCTTCGTTGCCACGCAACAATACTTATAATGTAAAGATCTGTTTTCGTCCTTCTAGACGATTCTAGAGTTTTCTAGGCTATTCTAGGCCTCCAATGAATTATTTTAAATCCAACTTAATTCCAACTAAGGTTCTTAATATTCAATTACTATTTAATCAATATTCCTATCGTTATTTAAGATTTAGTTACAAAATCAGGATGTCACACGCTGCCCCGCTTGACCCACCAACTCGTCGGGCTTTGTACGGGGTGGGGCGGGACAGCCCGCCAACCCGTTTGTTTAAAAAAAAATTTGGGCTACTCACTCAGCAACACAAGAGCCATAGCCCAGCCCAATAATCTAAAAGCCAACCCTATCCCCCCCAATTTTCTCTTCTCTCTCTCTCTTGGTCTCACTCACACCGCAAACACATGTAGCATATCCCTCTGTTGCAGTGTTCCCCTTCCTGCCAGCTCCTTCATATAATGATGGCCTTTAATATTTATCATGTGTTCAGATTTTCTATGACTGTACATTTTCTTGTCAAGTTTTGTTTGGTTGATTTGATATTATTCATTGAAATGGTTTCCTCATTGGCTGTTAAAGACTTAAAGCCATTAAAATTTTTTGTTTCACATTGAAAATGGCAGAAGCATCAGGGGTTATTTTATGGTTTCCTCCCCTGTTTTCTTTTCTAACCCCCCCAAAACCCCAATTTCAAAGGTTATTAATTATTTTTGGGAATGAAAAGATTTCAAGAAAAAATGTCACGAAGCCAAAACAAAAAATATCGTAAAGCTGCAAAGTTGTTCTAATTTTTTACAGTACTGTTGGGCAAAATCGCAAGTGTACGATTCGTCGTCAAGTAATAAAAAGATCGAATCCACAGGGATTGTAACTAATTATTTAACTTAACAAACTTGTAATAATTTGAACTATTGAACTAAGTGATGTGTTTGAAATATTTATGACTTATATCAAAAGACAAAAACAGTAAACAACTAAACAAAAATTTGGATTTTAAGGAGAATTAAAAGCGACTAGGGATCGAATCCTCTTGCTTCCACTCTTATGCAATCAATTTACAACCAACGCAAGTTATTCCATATAATTGAAGTTCGAATCAACAAAATTAGTTTAAGGACAATTCCTTGCCTCATAAACCCTTTACTTTAACTAAAATCCCCTAATCCCTTAGGTGAATTAAAGCTAGATTAAGCAATAAGACTAATGATTCATAAGAACACATGCTCATAAGGTTATATTCCTATAATCCTCCCAAACATGACCAACAATTCAGTTCAAGTTCATAACCCCAATTTCCCAATCGTGAGTATAACCTAAAATCGATTCGGTAGTGATCAGTTACCAAAAAGCATTAATAATAGAATTGAAGGCTCAATCATAATTGAAATAAACATGCATTGATATAAGTAAAACAACTACATAAGAGTGTTCACAAGGTTCATCTCCCCTAGCCTAAGGAATTTAGCTACTCATAGAAAAGGAAAAGCCAAACTAGAAATTCATGAGAATTGATGAAGAGATCGTTCCCAATCCTCCACCGTGCCTCCAAATAACGAAGTTCGAACCCTACACACGTCTCTAAAGTGTCTATTTATAGTCTAGGGTGAAAAGGAGTAAAAAAACAGGTCCAAAACATGTAAAAACGTAAAATTCTGCGTCCAGGGTGCTATCGTAGCACGGCCGTGGTGTGAGGCACGGCCAGGCCGTGCTTCATTACATTTTCGCCGCAGTTTAGGTCTTTGTCGCAACACGGCAGTGCTTCCTGACACGGCCAGGCCGTGCTTTATGTTGTTTTGTATTTTTCACCTCTTTAACGTCCGAATTAGCTCAAGGTGTCTTCATGAAAGTTGAAGCTATGGATCTTAGCTTTCCAATGGCATCGGTTTCATCTCATTTGGACACCTAAAACTCCAGATATGATTAAAACACTGAACAAGTGTCGGGCTGAGACAGCATTACATTATCAACTTGTAGCACAAATTACCCCAACTTATTCCAAGTGATTTTTCTCCTTTTTCCTAGGACAAATACCTTCCTTTAAGCACAATTGAACCAAAACCAAGTGCGTTATTCAAGTCAAGCCAAATGCATAAATAACATGGATAAAAATGACTAAAATGACTAAGATGTGATGCAAAACTAACACTAAACTATATGCTATTTCGAACGCATCAAATTACCCCAAGCTTAGAATCTTGCTTGTCCTCAAGCAATTGCAGTGGCCAAAGATAAGCAAAGAAACAAGAGACGCAACAAATAAGGAACCCGAGATAATAGCACATTCAAGCAATAGGCTAAAGGCTCGAACAGACAATAGGGACAACCAAAATAAAGTCCAATTAGAGAATCAGGCGCTCTGGAATCACGTCTCTCACTGATAGGGCACTCTCCTCACAACTCTCCAAGTGTTTAAAGGTTATGACAAATCGCTCAAATCCATCCATGAAAGTGTTCTACCATAAGCTTGACTGTTAACCAAATCTCAGCATACAATTCATGAAAACACACTATAATCAAAAGGTCTTTGCAAGGTTGTAACGTGGCCGTGGGATTTTTCTTGTACGGTGGGATAAAAACCAGAAAGGGGAAACACAAGGGCTAAAATAATAGACAAAGAAAACAACCCTTTTAAAGCAGCATAAGCGGAACAATTCATTCTCCTTTTCGTTTTCAACACCTTTTTATTTTGCTCCTCTTCTGTTATTTTATTATATATATATATATATATATATATATTTCCCATTTGAGATTTTTGCAATTACTGGGGAGGAATTGAATAATAGCAGAGGTCCCAAATTTCAAGCACTGCCTAATTTACACAAGATTCACAACTAATTGCTCCCTTACACATACTTTAAAATGTACTGTAACATTTAGCAATCACCTGGGTACCAAGAAAATTAATTTCATTTCAGGCTCAACAGGGGCAACTAGAGGAAGTTTTCATTCAACAAACAGAGGCTTGAAACATGCCTAAATTGCCTAAATCATGTTCAAGTGTGTTGACAAAAATTTTCAAGTTTTGAAACGGTTTCAAGTCAAGTTCTAGAGAGCACAATCAGGATGGACACACTCATACAAGGAGAAGGGGCATATAAACATGATGAAGTGAAAGCCCCAATATTAAGCTCAAGTCTCACATTTAGAAGTTAAAACCAGTGAGAAACATCAAATCAGAGTGCCACATGCTAATTCTCAACTTATCCAAAGATTATCCCTATGTACATTAAGAATACTGCCTTCAAGCCCATCACAAGAACAAAATAATTGGGTTCCAAATCATGCAATCTCAAATTTCAAAAAGATTGTAGCACACATGCCAAAACACAAGAGGATAGCGTACAATTGGGGGATAAAATGATGCAAACAAAACAACAATTAAAACAAATATGCAAACATTAAACTAAAAATGCAAACCTAACCTGCAAAACTAAATGCAAAAATTTAAACGCCTACCCTGCTTAAGAATTTACATTGTCCCCAATGTAAACAATTTAAGCGAGATAGGGATGATGCAAGAGAGGACTCACTGTGGGGCGGAGGAGGAGCGGCCAGGATATTCTTTGGAGGTGCCGGTTATACAATCACGAGACCATGTCCTGAATGTTGTGGACAGTGTTGTCAAGACCCGTCAGCTGATTGGGTAAGGTCAGACACACTTGAGGAACGCCTAATCTTGGCTGAAGGACGCTCGAACACGGGCGTGCCATAGGGCACAGCTAGCCCGTGTTATTCACTGTCTCTCCCACAAAAAAAAAATTTAGCTCAAACACGAGCGTGTCATCCCACACGGCCTGACCGTGTCTCACTGGGCATTTTTTTTTAAATCTAAATTAAAGAAAAAGGATACAAACTTGGGTTGCCTCCCAAGAAGCGCTTCTTTAACGTAACTAGCTTGACGCTTGGGGAGTCGATCAAGGCTCCTTAAAGGAGGAAAAGAAGATTGAAGCATCACCTTCCTTGGGAAGATGCACACCCATAGCCCTGAGTGGACATTGTCATCCCTCGCCTGTTTGGTGCGCTTTTCATAAGAATGAGTAGGTTTTACATGTGCCTTCTTTGGAATTTTGCAATTTGGGAATTGTTTCCCATGGCCCATATGCAAACTACTCTTTCCTTTTCTTCCTTTTTCCTGCACTAAAATTTTTTCCATCCCATCATCCAGCTCTTCAGACATCTCCTCAATAGAATTCATTGTCACCTTCTCTAAGGGTTTGGAAGGTCGGTCTTGATCAAGATTCTCTCCAACCGGCTGCCCAACCACATCAATTCTAGAGCACTTTTCGGTGTCATCGGGATGCCTCATAGCCTCAAACACATTGAAAGTCTCTTTCATCTTGGAACCTCAAAATTAATTTACCTTGTTGGACATCAATCAAGGCTCTTCCTGTAGCTAGGAAAGGTCTTCCAAGAAGAAGAAGGACCTCCTTGTCTTCTTCCATGTCAAGGATCACAAAGTCTCCATTGAAAAAGGAATTTGCCAACCCTTACCAATACATCTTCCATAACTCCATAAGGGTATTTGATTGACCTATCTCGCCATTTGCAGTGTCATTTTTGTAGGCTTGACTTCACCTCCTCCCAGCCTCTTCAACATAGATAACGGCATCAAATTGATGCTAGCTCCCAAATCACAAAGGGCTTTGTCAATATTTAAATTCCCAATAGTGCAGGGAATTGTGAAGCTTCCAGGATCTTTCAGCTTTGGAGGGAGCTTTCTTTGAATGATGGCACTACACTATTCTGTCAAAGCTACAATCTCATCTTCTTGGAATTTCTTCTTTTTAGTTAACAATTCCTTCATGAATTTGGCATATAAAGGCATTTGCTCAAGAGCTTCTGCGAAAGGAATGTTGATCTTGAGGCACTTGAAGACATCCATGAACTTAGAGAATTGTTCATCCTTCTCCTTTTTCTTGCTCACAGGAGGATATGGCAGCTTCTTATATGGAGGAACAACTCTGGGCTTCTCTTGTACTTGCAGTTTGTCAGTAACAACTCGGTCTTCCTCACCTTCTTTTTTTTTTTCTTTTTCAATATTTACTCTACTCTCATTTTCAACTCCACCTTTTTCTTTTTCAACTTCTTTTCCTCCTCTCACTCTCTCTTTTTCAACTCCATCCACTTCACTTTTTTCGCTCTTTTTCTTTCTCTCTACTTCAGACAACAACTTTCCACTTCTCAAAAAAACAGCACTACAATTTTCATTCTTAGGGTTGTCAACTGTGCTAGCAGAAAACTTACCTTTCGATTGCTCCGCTAGTTGCTTTGAGAGTTACCCAATTTGGTTCTCCAGATTTTTGATAGAAGCCTCCTGGTTTTTGAAATGGGACTCATGATTCTGGAAGTTGGATTGTGTCATCTTCATAAACTGAATAAGAGCTTCTTCTAATTGATTTGGCCTCTCTTGCTTTTGCGGTTGTGGAGGGTTGCTGGATGATGGGTTATCTTGCTGCTTCCAAGAGAAGTTGGGATGATTCTTCCACCCTGGATTATAGGTGTTAGAATACAGATTCCCTCATTGCCTTTGAAAATCACCAATGTAATTAGCTTGCTCCTTGGAGTTTCCTAATGTATCACACCCTCCATTCTCATGAGGCCCTTGACAAAAGTCACATCTCAAGTTTTGATTCACCTGATTCACTTGAGCAGAGGAAGGGGTTCCCACTTTCAGTGCTTTCAACTCTTTTGTGATAGCCTCCAATTGTTGAGAGACTAATTTATTTTGAGCCAAGAGCGCATCTTGTGTTTCCAATTCTAGGACTCCTCTTTTACCAGTGTCCCTCTATCATTCTGACATAACTGCTCATTGGAAGCCATTTGCTCCACCAAGGTTCTTGCTTCTGCAGCTGTCTTGTTGTTGATTGTACCTCCAGCTGAGGCATCCAACATCATCCTGGTGTTCGGCCTCAAACCATTACAGAACATTTGCATCTGGTTGAAGTCATCATATCCATGTCCTGGACACCTCTTTAGAAGGAGTTTGAATCTCTCCCATGCCTCATACAAGTTCTCACTTTGGTTCTGTTGGAAGCCATGAATCTCACCTCTTCTTTTGATGAATTTGGAGGGTGGAAAAAATTTTGTCATGAATTTCTCCTCCAAATCGTCCCAAGTTGCAATGCTTCCAGTAGGCAAGGTGTCTAGCCAATCTCTTGCTCTCTCTCGCAGGGTCCAAGGGAAAAGCCTCAATTTCTTGCTTTCCTCAGTCACTCCAGCTAACCCAAAAGTATCACAGATTTCATAGAAGCTCACCAGGTGTTGATTTGGGTCATCAATCTCATTCCCCGCGAATTGGCTTTGCTTGAGAGTGTTTAACAAAGCCGGCTTGATTTCAAAATTGGCATTTGCCTCACCCTGTTGGTAGGCATTGACAGTCCTGGCATGGTTGTTCCGTCTCCCAAAATCACCCAAAGTACGTGGTTGGTCCCCCATGACTTCTTGAGTGGTGACTTGAGAAGTAGATGCGGAGGATTGTTTTTGTTGTTGTTTTGCCTCCTTTGTCTTCTTCCTTAATGCCTTTCTTTGTCTTTTCAATCGGGTCAAACAACAGTTCACCTGTTTGTTTACCTCGCATGCACAAAACTAAGGCAAAAGGTAAGTAGCAAAGCAACAGCGATTAATGTAATAATTTTTTTTTTTCAGAAAATAAATAAAAGAAATAGTTGAAAGGTACTCGCTTTGCCTTGTTAAAAATTAATTCAACAATCAAGAACGGCGCCAAAAACTTGTTGGGCAAAATCGCAAGTGTACGATTAAATCGTCAAGTAATTAAAAGATCGAATCCACAAGGATTGTAACTAATTATTTAACTTAACAAACTTGTAATAATTTGAACTATTGAACTAAGTGATGTGTTTGAAATATTTATGACTTATATCAAAAGACAAAAACAGGAAACAACTAAACAAAAATTTGGATTTTAAGGAGAATTAAAAGCGACTAGGGATCGAATCCTCTTGCTTCCACTCTTATGCAATCAATTTACAACCAACGCAAGTTATTCCATATAATTGAAGTTCGAATCAACAAAATTAGTTTAAGGACAATTCCTTGCCTCATAAACCCTTTACTTTAACTAAAATCCCCTAATCCCTTAGGTGAATTAAAGCTAGATTAAGCAATAAGACTAATGATTCATAAGAACACATGCTCATAAGGTTATATTCCTATAATCCTCCTAAACATGACCAACAATTCAGTTCAAGTTCATAACCCCAATTTCCCAATCGTGAGTATAACCTAAAATCGATTCGGTAGTGATCAGTTACCAAAAAGCATTAATAATAGAATTGAAGGCTCAATCATAATTGAAATAAACATGCATTGATATAAGTAAAACAACTACATAAGAGTGTTCACAAGGTTCATCTCCCCTAGCCTAAGGAATTTAGCTACTCATAGAAAAGGAAAAGCCAAACCAGAAATTCATGAGAATTGATGAAGAGATCGTTCCCAATCCTCTACCGTGCCTCCAAATAACGAAGTTCGAACCCTACACACGTCTCTAAAGTGTCTATTTATAGTCTAGGGTGAAAATGAGTAAAAAAACAGGTCCAAAACATGTAAAACGTAAAATTCTGCGCCCAGTGGTGCTATCGTAGCACGGTGGTGTGAGGCACGCCAGGCCGCGTTTCATTCTCGCTTTCTCACAGCTTTAGGTGTCGCCGCAACACGATCAGTGCTTCCTGACACGGCCAGGCCGTGCTTCATGTTGTTTTGTATTTTTCACCTCTTTAACGTCCGAATTAGCTCAAGGTGTCTTCATGAAAGTTGAAGCTATGGATCTTAGCTTTCCAATGGCACCAGTTTCATCTCATTTGGACACCTAAAACTCCAGATATGATTAAAACACTGAACAAGTGTCGGGCTGAGACAGCATTACATTATCAACTTGTAGCACAAATTACCCCAACTTATTCCAAGTGATTTTTCTCCTTTTTCCTAGGACAAATACCTTCCTTTAAGCACAATTGAACAAAAACCAAGTGCGTTATTCAAGTCAAGCCAAATGCATAAATAACATGGATAAAAATGACTAAAATGACTAAGATGTGATGCAAAACTAACACTAAACTATATGCTATTTCGAACGCATCAAGTACATACAGAGCATGAGCATCAAAGGCTCAAAGATGCAAAACGCCGAGCCAAACACAAAGCTACAAAATGGTTCAAAACACCGAGCCCAACAACAGGCCAAAATGTTTAATAATTTTTTTTTATTATTTTGTACGGGCTGGCCCGTCGGCCCGCCAGCCCACCATTAGGCGGGGTGGACCTGAAACTGTAACCCGCCACCCAAAGGCCGGCAAGCCCGCCCCGCCCCGTTTTTGGCGGGCCAAGGGCGCGGCGGGGTGGGTTAGGGGGCTGGCCCACTTTGCTATCCCTAGTCTCTGGGTCTCAGTAGGATGTCAATGGGGCGGGGCGGTAGAGGGGAGTACTCTCCTGTTTCCCATTTCCAACCCCAAACTTCCCCCATTCCTGTTCCCCACCATAGGGAGTTTTTCTCTTCCGTCCCCATCCCCACAGATCCCATGGTCCCCGCGAGGACTTCATTAGCATAAAAAATTTTCAAAATTTATATTTGTAATATGTTTCCTAATCAAAATCGCAGTAGTCAAAACTATATCAAAACCTTATCAAAACCTAATCAAAATAACAGCAAATCCCTAAGTAATAGGAGTAATAGAACAAAGATACGAAGGTAATAATATTGTCTAATAGAACAATTTCAAAATAGTAGTAATCAAAACAACAGTAATATTGCATGATATTCCACATAATCAAAACAATGGTAATCAAAACAGGCACGAAGGCAGTATTATTGCCTAATAGAACAACTTCACACTAGATTTTGAGGTGACCGAACGTAGAAAAACATAGAAGAATGAGGCACACTAATTGCAGAATAATGACGATGGAGGATTTGAGATGAATGGCGATGGAGGCTTTGATACGAACGACAACAACAGACGGTGCAGAGGTTGTCGGGCGATCGACAATGAGCTACGGCAAACGCGAATAAAGTTGTTTACAAATGATTCGTTTTGGAGCAAAGGCGGAGCACTAGGAAATGCGAATGAAGCCAAGGATCAGAGACGGAGCACTGCAAACGCGGATGGTGGTGCAAAGGTTGTGGTACGTCCCACGGTGAGATGCGATGCATGTGAGGTGACTAGGGTTCTAACTTTGAATATTCAAACTTTCTATTTGAATATAAGAGGGAGTCATGTGTGATCTGAGTAATGAGTTAGTAATTATGTATTTTTTTTAAAAAAAATAGATTAAAAAGATAAAATATATGAAATACATCTACACATATAAATGACATTTTGTCATCTGCTCGGGGACGGGAAACCTGCGGGGCGAAGGGCATGATCCCTGTCTCTGTCCCCAAACTATCATCGGGGGGATTTTCTCCCCCATCCCCGTCCCTGCGGGCGGGGATGGGGTTTGAATGTGTTGAAAGATATGTTCAAGTTCAAATTTAAGAATGGCAATGGTGAATCTAGCTTCTGGTATTCCTCCTACTATATTGGTGCAAGATCTCAAGATAAGCTTGTTGTTTTATGGGATCCACCTACTGATATGATTCACTTGCTTCTAGCGGATGCCATAGGGGTATATTTCCTTCGGGGTACTTTGTTGTTTTTTGTCTTTTGTTTTTTGATTAACCAAAAATATTTAAACATAATTAATATTACATTAATTTTCTAAAAATACAAAATAATTAAAATATTTTTTTCTAAAAAGTAGTTTAAAAAGGAGGAAATAATATTTCTTTCGTTCACAAATACTAAATATTTTTTCGTGGGATATTATTTTGTAACAATTTTAGGCTATGTTTGTTTAAGATTTTCATCCCCCACGAAATATCGTTGAAAAGAATAAAAAAATTGTGCATTGGGAATCACATATATCAACTCTATGGTGAAAAGAATCTGAACCAAACAACCTCTTGGACGGTGCATAATATTCATTCCCTAGACTAATGTAAAGAAAAATTTCCATTGAGTTTAATAAATTTATAAAAAATTTACCATAAAAAAATAAATTTATAAAATTCAAACTTAAAATAATGAAAATTTATATCATCAAATTGATTTTTTATCAAAGGAAAAGAAACACACGATTTTATCCCTAAAACAGACGGCACTCTTTTAGAGAGCCTTTTCATGCCAACTGTTTCTGTGTAATAGATTTTTTAAATACGAAGCCTCTATCCATATTCTCTAATTTTTAAAAACCAAGCCTCTATCCATATTCTCTAATTTTTAAAAGGAAATTAAAATTTGCCTTTATTTTTATTATTATTATTATTATTATTATTATTATTATTTTGCATAATTGAAAAGTTGAATATGAAATGAGAAAGACAAGAGGGAAATTGTGAAACCCACTTTCTTTTTACACCATTATTACATGTCCTTCACCTAAGTGCCTATGGGTAGAAAGCTTATCCAAACTTTGACCTAATCCCTTGATTTTCTAAAAAAAATTGAAAAGCAGTTGGTCTTTCCCTCGGAAGAACCGGTTTCATTTCAGTAGCTAGAAATGAGAAAATCGAACTAATTTTAGATGGTGTCATGAGCCCCATATTGTACTAGTAATAATTATAGGAATGTCTTTAAGATTTACAGCTGTTAGTACTAGTTCAGTTACTTGTCATAAAGTTGAACTTTGAGGGCGGCCAAAACTGTGATCATTGAGTTATATCACTGCGGCAAATTATATAATTAAATAAGTGTACATCACATTTTTTCCCTTAACGGTATAGGACTTATTCTAATAAATGCATAAAGCATCTTATTTTTTCAGATTCCTGCCCGCGGAGACAGTTATAAGCATATAACGTGGAAGGGCAAACAGTAGTGGCTAGCATGACATGCTATGACACAAATTAACTTAATGCTTAAAGGGAAGAAGAAAAAAAGGGCTTAATTGCTCTTTTAGTATTTAGGTATCGCGATCGTAAGATTTTAGTCTTTTAAATTTTAATTGAGTGAATTGAGTTTTTTAGATATTATAAGTGTGTGATTTTTGTCCCTCGGGTTCTAATTGAGCGAATTAGGTTCTCTAAGTATTGCATTCCGAATTTGGTCCCTCCGTTCAATTGACATTCAATTTATAACTGAAAATATTGTAAAGATTTTTTAAATTTTTAAGCCAATTAACATGTCATTTAGACCAAATTATGTGCTAGGTCATACCCAAATGTGATACATCAACAATTTTTATTAGAAATTGAACGACAAGATGGACCAAAAATCACACAATTACAATAATCAGAGGAACTAGTTCACACAATTGGAACATGGGGGCTAAAACTGTACTATCGCAATACCTAGAGAGCCAAATTTGCGCAATTAAAATTTGAGATACCAAAATCGCATAATCATGATACTTAATAGGGACTAAAAGTGCAATTAAGCCCTAAGAAAATAAAATGGGAAATTATTTATATGGGATTAGTTTGAAGTTGGTTTTGGAGGTGATCCAGTGAGGTGCATTTCTACCAATCATGAGGTTTTTGTTTTTCCGACCAAAAAAGAAACCAACGACTAAATTAATTAATGGACTCAAACTAAAATAAAAAAGACACAAAACATAAAAACAGAAAACACAAACACATGATAAAAGTAACACAGCCAGAGAGAGAGAGAGAGAGAGCAAAGGAGGCTATTTTCCAAATTGCTGTAGCTAGCTAGCTGCCCGAACACCGTGTGTCGGGTCGGGTCGGGGGTCTTCAGAGGGTGCTTGTATCTGTATAGGTTCTTCCTGATCACTTTACTGCATCCATCTGCAGAAAGAGGTGAGGAAGAAACATGGGTTGGATTCCCTGTTCTGGAAATTTAGGTAGTAAGAAGAAGATTGAGAAGATGGAAGTTCAGGATAGCCTCGTTGGTCAGATCAAAGCCACCCCAGGTACTTATATATATATATATATTTTTTTATTTATAGGTGTCATCAATGGGTTTGTTTATGGTTGTGAGACCCTGTTGGGGACGATTAAGCTTTCACATAATGAAGGTATTTTGGGGTTTCTTGCAAAAATTAAAAATTCAGTGAGTTGTATGTAGTTGCTAGTTGGTACACCCGATTGGTGGCCTGGATGTGTGTTTTTTAGATATAGATGGTTGGAATTTGATGTCCTTAATGACCGCAATCTTTTAAGTGATTCTTTTTTTTTTTTTGTTGTTGGGTGGGGGATTGGAATCTGCATATGTATGATGGGTGGGGGATTGGAATCTGCATATGTATGATTTAATACTAAGATGCTATATTTAGTTTTATGTTCTAAGAAATGTATTCTAAGCTGGGTTGATGTGGTGTTGTATTTGAAGAACTTGTTAATATGCTTAACTGAAATTATCTTGTTATGTTTTCTTAATAATATGAGACTTCTCTTTTGTTTTGTTTTCTTACGGCTCTATGGTTTCTTCAATCACAAAGTAGTATATTCCAAACTCAAATTTGTATGTGCTGTTGATGATGATTTTGAAACGATGCACAGTGTGCAAAATCAGTTCGTACGTAGTTCATATTTATTAATATTTAGTTATTTGTTTTTGGAGCTTTGAAAATGAAACATGTATGGTAGTGTTTTCATGATTCCTAGAGATTGTAAATCTAACCCTGCTGTAGTTATGCCTTCTTCGCCCTTAAATCATTATTGTTGTCACTTGAGTGCAGGGAAGTTGAAGAGGAATTCATCCACAAATTCCAAGGATGCATCATCTAAAAATGGAAACCCTGAACACATTGCAGCACAGACTTTCTCATTCCGTGAGTTGGCAACTGCAACTAGAAATTTTAGAGCAGAATGTCTTTTGGGTGAGGGAGGCTTTGGTAGAGTATACAAAGGGCGTCTAGAAAGTATTAATCAGGTGAGTATATTCTTATCATGATTTATTTTTATTTATGAAAAATAAGGGAAAGTTGCAAGGCAATGAAATAATTCCTCCATTTTCTATGTTAATCATCTTTTCCATATTGATCTCTTTTGAACAGCCAGAATAATAGATTTAATTTTGCCAACATGGAAACTCCACATAGATTTTTTGTAAGTTGAGTTTGCAATGTGTTTCATCTTTTCTAATTTTGAATGTAGGTTGTCGCAATTAAGCAACTTGACCGAAATGGACTACAAGGGAATAGGGAATTCCTTGTTGAAGTGTTGATGTTAAGTCTACTTCACCACCCTAACCTTGTCAACCTTATTGGTTATTGTGCTGATGGAGATCAAAGGCTTCTAGTTTATGAATACATGCCATTAGGATCCTTGGAAGACCACTTGCATGGTATTAATATTCCAACTATGCAAGTGTCTTGTTTTTTCTCTTTGATTTTGGTATTGTCTTCTTGTTGATAATGATTATATATGTTTGATTTCCAGATATTTCTCCTGGCAAGAAACGACTTGACTGGAACACGCGAATGAAAATAGCTGCTGGGGCAGCAAAGGGATTGGAATATCTACACGATAAAGCTAATCCTCCGGTCATATACCGAGATTTGAAGTGCTCCAACATTTTGCTTGGTGAAGGGTATCACCCAAAGTTATCTGATTTTGGTTTGGCTAAACTTGGCCCAGTTGGAGAAAACACCCATGTTTCAACCAGGGTTATGGGCACCTATGGATATTGTGCTCCGGAGTATGCAATGACTGGTCAACTGACTCTGAAATCAGATGTTTATAGCTTTGGTGTAGTTCTTCTGGAAATAATTACTGGGAGGAAAGCAATTGACAATTCAAAATCTGCAGCAGAGCAGAATCTTGTTGCATGGGTAAGAAACTCTTTACTTATATCTTATCTCGAAGGGTTGGCTGATACAGTGATACTTTACTAACACCAATCCTTATACTCAGACCAATCTACCTATGAAAAATGCTCTTGGTTGAATGTCACACATAACTTTATGAATATTTTATTTCACAGCATAAATGGTTAAACTTAAAATGTAGGGTTAAATATAATTATGGTTCCTATAAAATTGGCAAAATTTGATTTTAGCCCCCATAAAAATTTTATCCATTTTGAGTCCCTAACAAATATAAAAAATGTGTGCTTTCAGTCTCTGATAAGTGACTAAAGGACTAAAGATGGACTAAAATCACACTATTTTTGTTAAATATAGGGAATAAAATAAATAAAACTTTTTATAGCGGCTAAAATCAAAATTTACCAAGTTTATAGAGATAAAAAAAAATACTTAACCCTTTTGTCAAAAAAAAAAAAGGAAAAAAATTAACCCTAAAATGTAACCAGCATGGATAAAGCAAGGGGACACAAGTCAACGAGGGCTAGCCTTACCCCGAAAAAATTTTGTACCTAATTTTACTATTTTTTAATAGTAATAATTAGGCCCCTAAACTATTATCCTAGTTATAGTAATTAAATGTTTTTCTCCTAAAAATAGATGCCCCTTCCTAACCTTGAAAGTTTAAGTCATTAGATAGGGAGAATTCGAAAAAAATAAAATAAATTGTTTTGGCCTTGAAAATTCCTTAAAACATGATGATTCCTATTACTGTGATGGTTAAAGATAGCATTCGATGTTAGGTGAACTTAAGGAGCGTATTTATAACTGGCATTTGAAGTACTTCATATTGAAATTTGATACTATGACTTGGTCTTTGCTCTTTATTTGAGTAGTAATTTTGGAGTGGACTATTGTGATCTAATTGCAGGCTAGACCCTTGTTCAAGGATCGAAGGAAATTTTCACAAATGGCTGATCCAATGCTCCAAGGTCAATATCCTCCAAGAGGGCTATACCAGGCCCTTGCTGTTGCAGCAATGTGTGTCCAGGAACAGGCTAATATGCGTCCCGTTATAGCTGATGTCGTCACGGCTTTATCTTACCTTGCTTCACAAAGATACGATCCCAATACACAGACGGTCCAAAGCTCTCGCCTCGCTCCTGGTACTCCTCCTAGAACCAGGAGGGGCCTATGAAGTTGAGCTCAAATTTCAAATATGTTGTTTACTGCACTTCACAACATGCTCTTCAAGATATAATAGGTTTATAGATGTTAATATCAGTTGTCCTTTTGTGGTGTTCTCTCAGTTCAGAGAATAGTTGCGGAAAAAAAAAAAAGAAAACTTGTGGAATTTTGTTCAACTTTTAGTGCACAAAACTGCTCCTTTAAGATAGTATTTCCTCTTTTTCTCTAAATATTTACTCAATTTCATGTGCCTTCTGTCTTGGCTTTAGCAATGATTATACTAGTACTGGTGGCTCTTTTTCTTTTTTCTCCAAAGAAGTCCTTGCATTTACTTCTTTTATCTGTTGTATAGTTATTATTAACCTGAGTCTGTAGGTTTGTCAACTAAGGAAGACTCCGTATATATTGTTATGGGCATGGCCATGGATTTCGTCTTCTTAGGGAAGTGTACATATGATGTGCTTGTTTTTGTCACGTCATTGCACATGGAGCATCTCTTTCGTGGCCCTATTTGAGCCTGATCATTAAATGTTGCGAGATAACAATAAAATACTTAAGGCTCAATTTTGGATTTCAGGAATAATGGCATCTCTCTGTTCCAGTAGGAGCGCAAAGCTCATCAACAATTTCCCCAACATTAACTAATTTTAGTATGATCCCAACAGATGGGACTCGTGCTTAGCATGAGGTGGAGATACTGTCACGTAACGCGACGTGGATAATCGAATTTAGTATAATTAATTTTCTTAAATAGATATAGATAATAGACTATCTTGTATGTATAGAGAATTTATCATTCATCATCGTGGTCAAGAGGTATAGGAAGATCATTTAGTCACTGGTGTCAAGAATTCCAGATTATTTATACAACATAATGGTAACTAGTATCACAAGCTGGGGTACATAGACATCATCATGAGTCTGACATCAAACAAGCTGGTAAACATCACTGACATCACATCGAAACTATCTGCAACTCTAGCAGACAAACAAACACACCAACATTTGACTGAAGAAGCATCCCACAAACACAAATGACACTTTATTGGCAACAGTCTACATCACTGCAACCCAATTTTCACTGTTGAGCCTGCAAGGTAGAACTGTAGAGTTTAACAAGTGGCAAAGACAATAACAATAGGCAGAAGCCAATCTCAATTATTTAAAATCAATCTTGAGATATATGTGGGTGTTGTTTATGTTACCAAAAAACGTTTCTTGAAAATATCAACTATTTCTTTAGGATCAGCTCTTGTTTCTGTATAAGCATCAATCTTGTTCACCTCCTGCAAAAGAAACATTTGTTCACAAATACACCTTGTGTAACCAGTACAATGGAAGCAGTTAGTAGTAACTAGTAAGGTTCCTTGTCAAAAGCATGAGGACCACGTTCAATGGACCATTCTGTTTCCACTTGCTGAACAGATGGAGAAGTTTTCCTCGAGTTCAGATTGATGATTATGATTTTAATCAATCAATTTATCATATAAATGGATGCAATTATGAAAACAGTGCAATTTTAGAGAGAACTGCTTCTAGTGTACCTCAATCCATGCTGCAAGTTTAGGCCTTCCTTCTGTAATATCATGCTTCAACACCTCAGAAAAGACGATATGGAATCTTTCAACAAACGGAATATAGGCAATATCCACCTGATCATCACAAGCATTTACAACTTATATGAGAGAAAAACTATAGTCATGGATATTATCATTTATCTGATTATTGTATTTGCACTTGATTCGTTACTACTTTCATACTTTGTTCCATGATCCATCAGACCATCATGTACTGTAGTAATATACCTAAAAAGCAGCAACTGAAAAGAACAAATTTCAAGGCTCTTGATTTCAACTTACCCAACTAAACTGACCAAGAAAGAATGGCCCATCATCAAATTTACCAAGAGCATTCTCCAAGTAATCAAAGGCAGGGCCTGATTCAAATTACCAATTTTGAAAGTTCAATTTGTGCATATATACTTGAATAACACACTTCTATGTATAAAGTTCAAAATCTTACTGGCTTGTTTAATAGGATCTCCTTTCAATGAAGAGTACAGGTCTTTGGTGAATGTATCAACATGAGAAATCAACTGCTCACCAAACTCTTTCTTGGCAGGATCCTGAAAAACAAAAATATTAAAACAACTCCACTAAAAATAACAGAGATTTATTTATTTTTTTGGGGGGAGAGTGTGTAGAAGAGTGTTCAGTTGTTACAGTGGGAACTAGAGATGGCCCTTCAAAGTTGACATCTATGTAATAGATCAAATCGAGACTTTCACCCAAGACCTTCCCATTGTGCTCCAAGGATGGCACCTACAACATAAGAAGAAGGTTATGATCAATTAGGTGAGCATTGACTAATTTATTTTCTCTCTTATCAGAAAAGTTAAACACCTTGTTTTCTGGGTAGACTTTCTCCTTATACCAAGCAGGCCTGTTCTGAAGGTCAATAGGAACCAATTTGATCTTTTCTTGTAGTCCCTGCAATGGTAATCAATCAAGAAAAAGAACGACCAATTACTCAAGAAATAAGATAAATTCAATAATGGGTTAATAGAGATTAAGGTGAATATTTAATAGGGGATGTTCATTAGCTTGAACCACTCCAATAAACCAAACCAAATCAATTTAAGTTGATTCAAGTTGGTTGGTACACACAATCTTCATCTTAACCGAATCAAATATATAAAAACTCATTTATAATAAAAGTTGGCTCGTCGTTCCTTATTTTAGGACCCGATGACCCGATATTTGACTCAATCTACCCAGTGAAGTTGTGTTTCTTCCTCGTCTCAGTTCAAAATTGCATCATTCCTAAATCCGAAACTAAAGCAGGACTAATTAAGGTTATTATGTTATGAATTAAATGATAACTCAACTTTTAAATGAAAATTTATTAATTAAAAATTGAACCAAATAATTTTAATTGGGATTCTTTTCTTTCTCAATACTGAAACAAATTGTTTCGTGGAATCATGCACCCTATAAATTAACATTAAATAAAGAGGAGGAGGAGGAGGACAGAGCAAAGAAAGAACCTTATAGTTCCTAGTGATCCATGCACGTTGTGCGTAGGGACAAACATAACTGATGTACAACCTATATTAAAGAAGATGCTAAAATATTAATAATATTGTTACATGTGTGACATCAGAAACATAGTTTCATGGATTGGAAAAAAATAATATAACAAGAACCTGGTGTATCCGTCAAAAAGAGGAGGTGGGTCGGAGGTGGAAGTTAACGGGGAAGCACGAACTTCTTTCACACCGCTAAATTCGGAAGAAGAGAAAAGTTAGAAAAGAGTATCCGATCGTAATAAATCCACTATGAATGATAATGAAAGAAGTCTCTTACGCAGTTGCCATTGATGGTTTTCTTCGATTCTTCACGAGCTTGCACTTGCACAGAATGGCGTCTACATTCAGTTCAGGCGAGTTCACCTTTTGTAAGGGACCCCATCGGCCATCGCGTGAAGAAGAAGCCAGCACAGCATTGATGAATTAATGCTTTGCAATTTACCCATTGCCACGTGCGTAATTGGTAAGATAAATTATTTTAGAGTAGAGACAAGACATACACATTACGCAAACATACAATATTTGGAATTGGAATGGGATTCCCTTCTGTAGGTGATTTCTATCTCTATCCTATTTTTTTTTTTTAATTCTTTTGGACAAACAAATGCAATGGTTGGGAGTTAAGGCAAAACAAATCCTAAGGTCTGGATGCAAAACAAATTCAATGGTTGGGAATTAAGGCAAAACAAATTCAATGGTTGGGGGTAAATATCCACCGCCTGATATGGTAGCGGTTCAGTGGGTCAAGGCACCATCAGGATTGCTATCGGTGGGGGTGACACATATGACAACTTGGATGGGGGCCGACCGTAACTCACTAGCTGAAGTTGCGTCTTCCCCTTGCAAAAACAGGTTCTCCACCGCCGAGTGAATGTCGTCTTGGGGGGGCACTCCCCTTGAAATGGGTGGAAGGTGTTGGGGTGGTCCCCGCTGTTCTTATATAGAGTCTCGCAGCACCGGATGTCATCGCACTGCCAACGTGCTCTCAGCGGTTTCCACATTTTAAACTTTTGGACGTGTCCCTTAAGGGTCATTCAACAATGGTTGCACATGTTAACACCATTTTTTCGATGATAGAGTTCATGGGAATACATCTTTCTTTTCCTATAGATAGCGTCAATGCTCTTTCCTGAATCTCTGCCAGGCTGGTGTATGGATTGAGCCTCCTTTTGTTGGCCCAGTATATTGTTCCTTCCGATCTAGTTGGATACGACGGAGGTGAGCACTTGCAAAGGCACTCCGAGGCTCAAGGCTGTATGGTGTTTAGTTATGGCTAAGAGAATGAAACAGTGTATGTAACGCAATGAAACAGTGTGTGTAACACCCTGACTCAAATCGGAGAATTACCTGCTAAATTAACTAGGATTAAAGTTAATCATGGAAAAATTTCCGCTTTAACTAAACAAGACTCTGAATGCTAAAAGGTATTACAAGCAAATTCACTATTAAAAGACTTTATAAAATATTACAATTTAAATACAATGTGATACAAAAGACTTTCAATAAGGACTACTCAGACTCGTGATCCGGAACTCAAGATCTCGAGTGGCGGCAAGACCGAGCATTCTGACATGCTCTAGGATTTTCCAAATGCTATGTACCTGAAACAACGCCCCAACGTAGTGAGTTTATAAAACTCAGTAACATAGGACTAACATAAAATATTTTACCGTAATCTCAGCCATACTTGGTGTGCGAAGTATGGAAAACTCCTCTGTGCATAAATACAATTACCAACTAGGTTAAAATATACAACCAAACATTTGTCACTATCACAATAATATTCAATCACAGACATTAAGGCAACATAACAATTCATACTATTTCATACAGCTAATGATTTATCACTGGGTCTTGACTAATGGGCTTTACCCTGCACTGTATCAATGTTCTACTCTAGTCAAGGATTTACCGCTGGGTCTTTACCATGGGGCTTAACCTTGTACTAGACAACTATTCTACTATAGCCAAGGATTTACCGCTGGGTTTTGACCACGGGGCTTGACCCTGTACTATACAGCTATTCTACTATAACCAAGGATTTACTGCTGGGTTTTGACCACAGGGCTTGACCCTGCACCATAAGACTCTTCTATAACAGTCGAGGATTTACCGTTGGATATAAATTGATCTTTGAGCTTGACCCTGCACTGAAACAACTATTTGCACAACCAATGATTTACCATGGGGTATTAACTAACCATTGGGCTTGACCTTGCATTGTACAACTATTTTACTAGAACAATTATAAATTCAATAGTTCTATTACAATATCTCTAAGCTTTAGAACAACTTATGTTCTAATAACTTCTCTAAGGGAATCCTAAGAACCCTTCTTAGCCCCATAAATGAGCCTAATCATGCTATCATTTCCTATCATAAGAAATCTTACTCTAAAACTTAATCCAATCCATTTCCAATCAAAATAAGACTCAAAATCAAGGCTTATAACATGGCAAATAGAAAGAACAACTCCTCAACATCAAACCATAAATAAACATATGATTTTACATGCCATAAACTCATTCAACATATGAACAATATATATCAATCATATTTCATGCTTAATTCATCAAGAAACTCCTCAAAGAAATCATCAATTCCTGGAAATCGTTTCCCTTATCATGTTTTTCCTACACCCATCATTAACAAGGAAAGCACACAATCAACACAAGGGAAAAGGAAACTCTAAATGTGGGTCTTATGGTTGCCCAAACCTCTAAGTGAGAAGGACTCACAATTTTTAAATTTAAACACAAACTTACTTTCATGGTTCACAACTTTTCCCAATTGGAGCTCTGTGAAGCTCGCAATGGGGCCAACATCACACATATGTTTGTGGGGGGTTGGGGACAGCAGCCAACCCTTAACCAATCTCACTAAAATATCATAAATTCTACTCATTAAATATTCAATCATCAAGACTTTGAATAATAATAACCTAAGCATAGCCTAATCAAAGGTTTTTGAGGGAAATCCTATGTTAACTTTGCTCTTAAATGCTTTGGGATGAAAACCCCCAAATTCTAGGGCTTGAGCTCCATTTCCCTCTTTGATTTCAAGCTTTAATATTTGCTCCTCCTTCTTCCTTAAGCTTCAATGGGGGTAGAACCTCCTCCTTCTTCTTCCCTCTCTCTATTTCTCTCGCTCTCTCTCTGCTTCTCTCTCTCTCTCTCTCGCGGCCTCCCCTTTTTCGCTTCTCCTAGCCACCGCACCGCTACCATGGGCCACCACCACAGAATCGCGGCCCTTCTCCCTCCCTCTCCACCGTCGCACCCTCCTTCCTCTTCCCTTCTTTCTCTTCTTTCTCCTTTCTTTCTTTTTCTTCCCTGCCTCTTCTTTCTCTGTCCTGCTTTTTTTTCCTTCGCAGGGAGTGTGTGTGTGTGTTAAGTGAGGAAAAGTGAGCGTGCTGGGGTGGGGACAATGGAAATGTGGTGTATGGTGGGGCATATAACACGGTTTGTTTAAAATTAGCTAATAAACCCTAATTTAATTTCATAATTTCCCTTTGGTCCTTAATTCAACCTTAGGCAAATTAATCGATTAAATTACTCATGAATAATTAGTCCCACATTTCCACAAATTATTGGGTAGAATTACTATTTTACCCCTAAGTTCCAACTTTACGTTAAAATACTAGACTAAAGGTTATTAACCTTATTAACTCTTAGGGATTAAATCCCCTCTTTCACTTATAATTTTTAATTACCAAGTTTTAGAAAGTTTGGGTGTTACAGTGTGCATATTTTTGCATGGGTCTTGTTGCTCCTTTTATACGAGACAACTCGGGGGCCACCTCCGTTGTCTTTATGTGGCTGAGGTCTCACCTCGTCAGCAGATTTCAGTGCAATAAAAGGAACGAGTCTCCTCTGTTGTCAAGATAAGTTGTCTGTCTATATTGTTTATGGTCAATATGAAGCCCCTCTGATGGGGTTATTAATGAGGTTTTGATTGTCCGAGTTACTCAATTTGTTCATAGCCTTATCATGGGAGATCTCCTGAATAGGTTAATAGAGCCCATTTAAAATGCATAAATATTCTATCACTAATGTTGCCCCTATCCTTATTTGGGTCTTTATTTTTACCTCGAATCACTACCATTATTGGAACACTTGCTTTTGTTTTACAATTAACTAGTGCGTGTACCCATACAATGCACGGGGCGTATAATCTCATCTATAGTTAACCTTTATTGTTCGTTAAAAATCCAAAAAGATGCATAACAATTCCTTCATCCATCGTTAAAAAGATAGTTACATGGAAATGACATTAAAAAGATAGGTTATATGGGAGCCTGTATTTAAAAAAAATAAAATAAAGGTGTGCAAATAACTTGACCCCATGGAATAGAAATAACATGCAAGGGTGAGTTATCCTAATACTAATCTCTTATACAAAAATCATTCCCTACACCATATCAATGGAATAAAGTAAATATTTGTTTTAAGGCAACTCAGAATAAAATTTAATTTGGTTTCACAGCAAGGGTCACATATAAATAAAACAACTAACCAGGTGCTATTGACGTAGGATAAAATATGTTCTCTTGTCTTCAATCCAACAACAGCTGAAGGTATCAAAAATGGAATCGCAACATCTTGGTATGTCTCATCAATAAGTATCATCCCAACTCCACCTGCCTCTTTCACTACCTTACTTTTCTCCAACTTTGACTCAGGTGAATCCTCTGCATGTCAACACAACAGAACCTTCCCTTTGGACTCAGATGAATCCTCTGCATGTCAACACAACAGAACCTTCCCTTTTCGTTGATATTTAGGCGACTCTTTCTTTTAAGTACCTTGTGCTTCACCTGGATTGATAAGGAGTAAAATATCCTGCAAAGGCTTCTGATGCTAGAATTGTTCTTCTGGAAGCATTCATTCGCAATAGACTGAGACTCTCACCCTGATTCATTTATAGAGAACTAATTAATTGAAGTCAGAAAACAAGCCATTGCCAACACAAAGTAATCAGCCTTATCGTGATGTTAACACCATTTCCTAACATGATATTAGAGGAGAAATCCCTATTTGTTGAGCTAGCAGCAGTAGTGATAATCCATGGTGCAAGGTCTGTTGCAGAGTCAGGACTTCCTTCATTGCCAATTGATGCTACAACTAGCGCTCCATGTCTAGCAGCACGGAAAGACCCCACAGATACGACATCATTGAAATAGTTACCTTAGGGAGCTCCAGGACCAAGAGATAAAGATATAATGTGAACAATCGCAACCTGCAAATTGAGGAAAAAATTGCAACCTGCATAATCGGGAAAAAAACAGAGAAAGCGTAAAATCAGAGACAAAATCAGCAATATTGCATCAATTGACAACCAACATCAATTCTCCATATTCAATTACTCATCAGAATTTTGTGCCAAATATAAACTATCATAACTTACTTGATATCTAATGAAAATCGAAAATTCCAAAGCTTAACTTGTATAGCATTTTGTCTAGTTTAATATGCCACTAAAATCATTCAAATCCAATATTTGCACACAGAGTTATTAGCCAAACACTGACAGGGGTTCAATGTCTACAACTAAGCTAAACCTGCAACTTTCACCCCTTGTAATTAATTCATTTCTCCATCAAATTTGATGATTCCAATGTCTAAATTGGAGCAAATTTTGTCTTCTTTACAACGACACTAGAAATAGTACGAAGTGATCTCTGTGGAGGAAATTATGAACAAAACAGTAACAGAGTACCAAAGTGGGGTGAGGGACATCACCTCACCCTCACACCAACTCTCCTACTTTGTCAATAGAGCTCAAGCAAAAACGAAATTACAACACTTTATACATGTCAGACAGTATTTCTACATCACTTTTACACCAATTTTCCAGAATTAACAAAGATCAAAAGTGTATTTTTCACACAATCTTAACCACAAACACTGATATGCACCTTAACACAATATGCATCAATTTACCATATCAAAACTCCTAAAAATTCAATTTTTTTCCGAATCCATATGACCACATATCATTATAAACATATTTAGACAAAATCATATCACATGTATGTCAAATTTGGTGGGATTTATGGTTACCAACTCAACTCTACAAATAAAGACTCACCTTTTCAAGCAAGAATTTCGAAGCCCTAATCTGTGCTTCCTATTTCTCCCCCTTAGCCGAACCCTATGTGGTCTCCTCCACCCTAAATGATTCTATTTCTTTGTTTCTTGAGGTGGTGTTGATAACTCATTGAATTCCTAGGTTGATTGCTCAAAGATTTAGAAGGAATTCAACTTCACCACTATGCTAGCTTCTCCCTTGAACCCGAATTTTTAAGGGGTCTTCCTGAGATGTTTTTGTCAGATACTGGAGTAGATGGAGCTGGGTTAAGATGATAAATACGGTGGAAAATGGATTAGTGAGGAGATTGTGGGTGGTCTTAGTGGAAGGAATGGTGGATTGTGGTGGTTTTTGGGTGGTGGTCGTGTGGGTGGTGTAGAGAGAAGTGAGAGCTTGTGCTTTTCCTTTGTTTTAGTGAGATAAGGGGTAAGAAGAAAATGAATATGGGTCAACCTTGTGGCCCTCTAGTTGACCGAACAGGGAGAGAGAGTGAGGGTGAGTGATTGGCTCATCTTAGTTGCATGTGATGCCATTGGTTATTCCAAACAGTGGCCGAACAGGGAGACAGAGTGAGGGTGAGTGATTGGCTCATTTCAGTTGCATGTGATGCCATTGGTTATTCCAAACGGTGGTATCATGGCTAGGCGTGTTGCATACTGTAGTGGAGAACATTCGACGGGAAAACTAAGCGGGAGACATTGAAATACCGTTCTATTGGGACTGGTGAACCTTTAATGCGATGCAGCTTAAGGTGACCAATGAAAGCACATCGTGTGTAGCTATCTAGAAAAATGTGTATTGCATCTTCATAATAATAGTGCTAACAGATGACCAATGAAGAGACAGTGGTGAATGTGCAAGATGCATTGGGAATATGCGTTTCAATTAATGCAGTGCAGCTTAAGACATTGGCTAGAAATTCAGTGCCATCTTGTTCACCAATGAAAGCCTATGCACGTCACTTTATATTAATGGTGCCAACTTAGGTGACCAATGAAAACACATCGTGTGCAGCTATCTAGAAAAATGTGTCTTCATCTTCATAATAATAGTGTCAACTTAGATGACCAATGAAGAGATAGTGATAAATGTGCAAGATGCATTAGGAATATGTATTGCAATTAATGTGCGTTGGGAATATGCGTTGTTATATTCAGAGTTGGTGTAAGTAATGATGGTAGTCAGAGTTAGTGTAAGCAATTAAAGCTTGCATCGGTTTTGTCAGACATATCTCTACCCAATTGGTCAACATAAGTGGCAATAAGCGATTTGACAAAAATACTCTTAAATTGGGCGGGAATCATGGCCCCCCGTTTCCTCCTTTAAGTAATAAGAGATTCGAGGGAACGAGCTATCATACCTATGAAGGTGGAAATCATCAAATTTAAATATTTAACGCAAACGTTACATAGAAATTAATAGCATATCTTTATTTTTATTTTTTACTAAAAATTACAAGATTATTACACAATATCATTACACGCTGGTACAGAAACATTATTACAAATCCACACCATCTGTAACTCCAACCATTACACAAGTCACAAGCCTATAAGTTTGTGGCGTTACAATTCCGAGCACCCATCATGTTCATTCACCTCTCCCTTTATTGACTAGCATCATAAACAATTGAATCTGATGTCTACTACTGTCCCTGCATATATAATAATAGCAAGATTGAAAGTTAACAAGGAGGCAACGAAGCATAGCTTGAAACCAACCACAACGAAAATTGATCATAATACCAAGAAACGCTTCTTGATAAAGCCAACGAATTCTTGTGGATCAACAAGTTTTGTCTGCTTATAAGCATTGTTATTGTTCAGCTCCTGCAAAAAGACGTTTGACCTTTTAGCCAAAATGAATTTTTTTTTTTTGGAACCAATACTGAAGTCTGAAACAATCATTACTTGAGTTATGAAAAATGAAATGTTATTATTAATGAGTTTTGTAAGGATATTGATAAAAAAAAATAAAAAATATCGAAAAGTATAATATTTAATATATCAATAAAAATTTAAAAATATTTTTATTCAATGTTTTTTTTTTAATTAAAATTCTCATCAAGTAAGTTAGACACTTTCAAAAGGAAAACCATGTTATGTTCCTAGGCTTTACAAATGTGGAGCATTCCAGTTTGACCTTGGGTAGCTTCAAGAACGGAGTAAGAAAGAGAATTTGAACAATATTCCCTGTGCGCTAGTGTACAGTAGGTATGGTATACCTTATTAATCATCATCATTTAATCAAGTAGAGTAAGAAAATCAGAGAATTAAATTCCAAAATATACCTCAATCCATGCTGCCAGTTTAGGCCTTCCAGCTGTGATGTCATGCTTATATAATTCAAAGAAGACGATTTGGAACCTTTCAATAAATGGAATATAGACAATATCCACCTGATGAATCGCGATCATCATGATTTATTTTTCATAATCATAATAAATAAAAAAAATTGGACACGATCACACCAAAAATATCAAATGACTAGCTAATTAATGTATCTGATTTTCAAGTCTCCTAAATTTTAAACTTACCAAACTGAATTCGCCAAGGAAGAATGGCCCATCATCAAATTTACCGAGAACATTCTCCAAGTAGTCAAATGAAGCACCTGATTCAAAAAAAATGATCAATTTTTACAAAGTATAAGGGTATGTTTGATACATTTTTTAAAAACTATTTTTCTGTTTTTAAAAATAGATAAAGAACAAATTTTATTCTTGTTAAATTTTTTAAAAACAGAAAACTGTTTTTAAAAAGTGTAATTAAACTTTATGTTTACTATCATTTCATTCAGTTCAAAAGTGCAATTCCTACTCGTTTGCATTACAGGATCACCCTTGAACGAACCGAACAAATCTTTGGTAAAAGTATCAATATATTTTATCAACTCCTCACCAAATTCCTTCTTGACCGAGTCCTGCAAAAAATCTTCTTAGTACTAACATATAAAAACAAGGGTTAAATTTGGGGGAAGGGGTTTTCTGGTGGAAGAGATTATTATAATATAATGTTTTCCCTCTTACATTAGGCACTAGTGATGGCCCTTCAAAATTTGCATCTACATATTTCATCAAGTCAATACTTTCTGCTAAAACCTTGCCATCATGTTCAAGAGATGGCACCTACAATATAACAAGTGGAGAACATGATCAGCAATCTAACGAAACAAATAGTTTTGTCAAGTTTAATTACGCTGTTTTTTCGGAACAAACATATACTATTCCAAAAAATGGTTTTTTCCTATCTCCCACCAATAAAAAACGGGAGATATATACATGTGTTAATAAGCTATGATTTTATTTTATTATGTGGCAAATTGTCATTGGTAGGAGACAGAGAATATGACAAGAAAGTGATAACAGGAGATTTTCATCTGTTTTTTCGTAGGATTACGCACCTTATTTTCCGGGTGGACCTTCTCTTTGTACCAAGCAGGCTTGTTCATAAGATCAATAGGAACCAATTTGATCTTGTCTTGCAGTCCCTGACATAAATAAATGAACCAGTGAATTATTGTTGATTAAAAGCTATGGACGCTATATATTTTAACCATGGATTTAAATATATTTTTGGTTACATTTATTTTTAATTCGTTGCTGATAAAAAAATTAATGTAGTCTTTACATGTATAATTATTTTAAAATTTATCCCTGTCTTATAAAATGATTATAAATTATAAGGAATATTAAATTAATTAAAAACGAATATATAAACCCAAAGATAATATTTTTGATCTTTAATTATATGCAACTTTTAGTTTTAACTTGGTCTGTGTAATTCATTGTGTTATAAATATAATTCAGACAAAAGATATTATAATAACTACAGGTGATGAGGATAAAATTTAAAATAAATTTATATATATATATATAAAGCAGAAAAGAAAAATCACAACCATATAAAAATCATAGGAATATAAAACCAGTAAACACATGAACGAGTGAACATGTAAGAGAAAACAACCTTGTGGTTCCTGGTGATCCATACACGTTGTGCAAATGGGCATGAATAACTCATGTACAACCTAAAAGAGAAAAACAATTCAATATAAGGTATTGTAATATAGGCATGCGAAAATTTGCGAAACCTCAAAGCAAATATAGCTAGGGTGAATTGGAATCAAATAGGTAAGTGAGAAACCTTGTAGTTCCATCAAAAAGTGGTGGTGGTTCGGAGGTGGGAGCAAGCATGGGGGGACGAATTTCGTGCACACCTCTAGAATATTACACCACACACGCGACAACGTTAGACAAAACGAATCGATTCAGATAAACAGTAACGAAAGTTTTGAGTTGGAAATATTGAAAAAAAAAAAAATCTTACGAAGTTGCCATTGATCTGATGATATTACGAAACGCTAGTGATCTGATATGATGCAGAGCAGAGTGTTTGCTTACTGCTACATTCGAGACAGCCATTGTTCTGTTTTATAAGAATTTTTTAGTGTGGCGTTGCGCCACCAATGACGAATTCTTTGCCTTTGATATGAATTGATAGTACCATTACAAATATTTTTATATATTCTTCTTTATTTCATAAATATATTTCATAAATATATTACATTATCCAGTAGTATTTATTATATAGCTAGAAAATATCTACAAGCCACATAGTCAACCGCTGTCCCAGTTAGCGGGGGCATTTCATATTTGAAAAGTGGAAGATTAATCCTGAGGCCATATAATGCAGAAATGAGGATTTCCTTATTTTTGAGTTGAATATTGAGTCTTGACTCTTGAATGATAAGGCTTTTGTGTTTGTTTGATCTCTTTCTTTTATTTTATTTTATTGTAAACTTCAATAACGTAAGCATGTTGAAAAATTGACAATAAATTAACAGTAATAAACAATTGACAGCAATTACATACATAAATATATATATATATATATTTTTTTTCTTTTTTTTCTTAATCACAGGTGACTTGCAATATCCCGAGGGAAAGTGTCTCAGACTAATCTACAGTTTGGTTGAACGGTAAGTCTCTTTAGATAGAGCACATTAATCATTTGTGTCCAACTATTTGGTTAATTACATATGTCGGGAGGGGGCAATTAGGGGCTCTAGCCCCTCCATCCCTCATGTTTTTTGTTAATAATTAAATGGTATATATATTAAATATTTATTAATTTAATTTTTAAATTTAAAAGGAAAAGAAAAAATAAATAAATGGCAACGAATCTTAGTCTAGTTAGTAAGAATATGACTCATTCTAATGACATAAGTTTGAATCCCGGTGCCGATGCGATGACCTCGTTGATGGAACATTTATTTATTAGAAAAAAAGACATAAATGTAAAAAATAATATAATAAATAACATATATTATTTTCAAAAAAAGTTATAGTACTAATATTTATTATTAGTCAATTCCGCCCCCCGTTTGATAGACTTTTGGATCTATCCCTGTATATGTAATAAAATACAATAAGTATAAATCAAATTTGTCATTTTTTGACCTTGGCATGCGTTGCACTTAATATTATTTCACCATCACCAAGTGCGTGTCTGGTTCCACGGCTGGTGAAAATTGATTTTGAATGAATGAATTTTATAAAATTGATTTCGGTTAAAAGTGAGTTAAAAATAAAGGGATTTATGTTTGGATATATTTATGACAAAGTGATTTTGTAAAGAAATCTTGTTTGGAGGGTTTTTGTTAAAATTATTTTTGAGTGTGTAATTACCATTTTTGGGTTTGAACATTCATATATTTAATATTTATGACATATATTCATTTTTTATTTTACTCTTTATCTTTGATTTTTTTCCTTATTGTTAATTTATTTAGTAAAATATTACCAAATAAATTTATTAAGTAAAAGGTAAAAAATTTATAAATATCTGTATAATATTAATTCATTAACTGATTTTTAGTTATTTATTAAAAAAATCACTTACACGTTGTTGTTTATAAAATTACGAGCCTTCCACGTTATAAAAAACGGTACTTTTACTTTGTTAATTTGTTAATTATTAAAGAAATGGGCCTAGGAGGCTGGAGCCAGTCTATCATGCCTTCTATGACTTTGAGAATGAGGGGTTTTCCGGACTGCCACAACAAGGGTGGCTTGTTCCTTTTATTGAAAGGGGGCAAAGTTGAGAAATTGCTTGTGGCTGTCTAAGAATTGATTTTCACCAGAAGTGAAATCTAGCAATAGTTGCTTCAGCTATAAGTGATTTCAAGATTTAGAATCATTCTCAAATGAGATCCAAACATCTCCAAACCCTGTCAAAATTGCAGTTGCCCACCACCAACACACATTAGAAGTTGCTAAACGTGAAACCAAACAGGTGCTAAATGCTTGTTTGGATTCACTTTTTAGAGTGACAAAAATGATTCTAAAGACATAAAATTGATTTTGATATGTTTAGGTGTTATCGAGTAAAATTGATTTTAGCTCTAGAATGGATTCTAACTTGAAGCTATGATTTGAAGCTTTTGCTTCCAAACGTAATTTTTACTCTTAAATTTATTGCTCAACTCACTTTTACGTGAATGTATAAATATAAATCATTTTGTATTCAACTGATTTTTAACTAAAATCAATTTTAGATTACTACTCAATGTAGATGGTCTTTTGACCAATACTCTCTAAGATAGACATTGCTTCCGACCAACACTTCGCGTGACACAGTAAGGATCGGGGAACGACACTTTTAAGTGCTCAAGGGAACAACAGTTGAAGAATCTCTTCTATTCCTTTTCATAGAAGCACCGATCATTTAATAATAATGCTTCTAACATTAAAAATTACTATCTACTGTCCCTATTATAAGAGAATTTTTTGAGTATTTTTTTTATCCTAATTATAAGAAAAAATGACTCATTTCAAGACGTATTAATTGCTAAAATACCCTTTATATCTATATTTTAATGAGACATGTATATTTACTAGAAGTTCACCTACCTTTTTCCTTTGCACCCAATTATTAGGAGTGTATTTAGAATAAGAGTTCAATTTTATAACATTAAATAGATTTTTTTTGATCTTGGTAATTTTTGTAATTTATTCATATATTAGGACAAGAGGTATTAGATAACAATATTCTATGTCATACGGCTGAGTATAACATTTGCCAAAAATGAGTCCAACGTGATTCCGTGAAGTAACAACTAACAACATGCTTAGAAAGTGAAGTACAACATGTGCACGCCGACTCAACATGTCTTGAGGCCTAAAGTGAAATAAGATGTGAGGGGGCTGAGGCCTAAGGTGCTAACGATGGCTTTAGCGGAGTGGCTTTGGCGGAGTGGAGAATGATTTCAGAGTAAGAAGAAAATTAGGTGCAGAGGGTTTCATCATAAAACCTATGAAACATACTAATCTAACCACAAATCTCATGTTGTACCATGCACCACCTATCGATGTGGTGCATGTTAGAATTCACCTATATTGATAGTATAAACATCAATAGATGGTTATCAATATCTTTCAATACTTCTATCTCTCTATTTTATGTTATTGAACTATCTTATATCTAGTTAATTTTGTTCCTAGACTTTCACAAGTCTTCTCCACACACAGGGTTGTGTATATCGTTAGGCCAATTAGGCAATCACCTAAGGTCTGATTTTCTTTTTGCTTATCACTATTGGCAATTTGGTTGAAGTCATAAGTGATCCTTCAAAAGTTAATCCAAAGAATTATGTCTACATTCTTGAAGCCTACATTCAGATGAAATGCATACAATCACAATTGTGCTTAGGCCCTAATAATATGATTAAAACTAAAGAATTAAGTATTTAAACATGTCTGTTTGGAAGCTATTAAATGACAATCATGGGAAAAACATTTTGAGTGTAGGTTGTTGGACGAGGTCTATTTACTAAATATCTCTAAACAATTTGTCTTAGTTAAATCTTTAGATTTTCTTTAGGCCCAAAAATGTCTGTATACGACCCTATCCGCACATATCAAGTCACATGGAATAAAAATAAGAAAGATTATATCTTTTGTATAGAATTAACCCTATTTTTTTGGAATCACGTGGGAGTGTCTTCACCGCAGAAGCTAACACTTTGAGCTTTAAGATGACCACACATTTATAGGTTTTCTATCGTGGTTCCAAACACGCTGTAAGATCATCTCCAAACCCATTTTATTTAGAACCCAAACACACACTTAAATCAATAGGGAACAACTATCTCGCAGGACTCAGTATGCGGCACCGACCTGATAGCCCACAACGACACAACCCGCTACATGATAGTCAAATCTTGTACTAAGTATTTGATTTGGTTCTACACGTCTTGTTGTTTTTGTAGCTAGCTTGATAGTCATATCCATCTCCTTTCCTTTACTGTCTCCAGTTCCTTGACCCTTCGATAGTCTGCTATACTGAAAGATCTCACCAAAGACCTATTCATGGTAGTTTTCTCCCTGCCTGCTTCATGGTCGATCACTAGGGTTTCAGAGAACAAGGAAGAACTTCAGAGTACATATAGGGTTTGTTTTACTTTTCCTTAATTGTACTTTGTTTGAGTTGTGTGTAATTTGAAGTGATAATAGTCAGTTATGGAAGTTATGGAAGGAGATTAACTTATCTCTGACTTGGGCCGAGTTAGTGGGCCGCAATATATATGGATGTCTTCTGAGGGGCTTTGCCTTGGGTCGGTTATGGAAGGACTTTTTTGCAAAAATAAAATAAAATAAAATTGGTATTTATATTTTTTTTTGGTTACAAAAGAAAACAAAAGAAAAAACAGGGCATGCGGCCTTGCAAAAAAAATAAAATAAAATTGGTATTTATAATATAATATAATTATATAATTTACAATTTAGAAAATGAACAAGTGGTAGAAGGCAAGTCTATACCGAAGAAAAGGAATTCCACAACCAACGCATCTCTATACTGATTTTGCTTACGCTCACGCGGTGTTTGTGTTTGATTCTCACCTTCGCCGTTCCTCTTTCCAATCGATCTTCCACTTCCAATGGCAACCACCACCACCACAATCACAGCCACCACCACCACCACCACCACCACCGACGACGACAACAACAACAACAACAACCCAACACAGGAAAACCTTAACAAAACCCTAGACCCCACCTCACCCGATCCGCACCCAGATCCAATCCCCGCCGACGAGGACGCGGTCGCCGATAAATCCAAGGAGACTCCAGCTGAACCTGGAAACGACGCTCCGCTTTCCGATGTTCAGAAGAAGATTCGCCGCGCAGAGCGATTCGGTATTTCCGTCCAGTTGTCCGAGAAAGAGAAGCGCAATTCCCGAGCCGAACGGTATAATCTTTTCCTCTCTACCTTTCAATTTAACACTTTCGTCTTCCACCACCATATCTTCCAAACCACCACCTTTCTTTCTTTCGAACAAAATAACGAAATTTAGGGTTTGCTTTGATTGCAGGTTTGGCACTGCGTCCGTATTACAGGGACCAGAGGGATCAAAAACAGAGGAGCTGAAGAGGAAGGCTAGGGCAGAGAGGTATTCAATTTTCCCCCTTTCTAACATTTAACCCTAGACCATTAATCATGGCTTTTTCACTGGGAATTCAAGTGAACACTGTTACTGATCCTGCTTCACAGGTTTGGGATGCCTAGTCCTTCTACAGCTGCTGATGAGGATGCAAAAAAGAAAGCTCGCCTTGCTAGGTTTGCACCGGTTTCCAAAACTGATCCTATGGAGGAAGATAAAAAGAAAGCAAGAGCACTTAGGTGTGTGTGTGCATGTTATAATTTGTTTCTTCAGTTTCATATAAACAGCCCCAAACCCTTTTCCATTTCATCCATTTTATAAGAATGAAGTGTGATTGGTATCTTATTAGGTCTTTGTGTTCTCTGTTCTCAGGTTTTCAAATACATCCTCAACTTCTCTAACTCAAGTCAATGCTGAGGGAAACATTGAGCCTGTAAGGCCCTTTGGTCACTTCCAATGCTTTCCGTTATAGAATATTGAGAATAAAAAAACGTATTTGCTTGTGTTTGACTCTTCTGTTTGTTCTGTTTCAAACTAGAAGGCAGCTATTGCGGGCAAAGCTGGAGGAGGGACCTGATTTTGCAGCCTGCGTCCTTAATTTTAGGATATTTTTTTTGTAAGTCAATGGTCTTCTGCTCTTGTCTGTTATCCTTTGATATTGTAAATTACACACGCCTTTAATTTTGTCCTGATTTATGGTATTAATTTTGTTATATGCCTTTTTTCCATGAACTTTTCTGCAGTTTGATTTTTGTACTTCAAGTTCAGAGTGGTGTCCACACCGTATCTACTTTTGGACCTATTAATCCCCCAGATGCAGCTGTCTTTCATTTGTTTACCGATTCCTTCCTCTAAGCCGTGGTCGTTGAATAGATTCAAGTGGTCAGAGAAGAAGCCTGCTTTTGTTTTGACTTGGTGCTGGCTCAGTTGGTGACTCGTTTGGGTAATTATTGGTCATCTTCATAGTGTTACTTATCTTAAAATCAGCAAAAATTTGAATTTTAGAATCTACAGCCTAAAAATTAATAGATGAATGAGTGGAGGTTTTTTTTAGAAAAGAAGCTTATTTGTTCAATAATTATCACTGCCGGTGAAATGCTCAAGTTCAGAGTGGTGTCCACACCGTATCTACTTTTGGACCTATTAATCCCCCAGATGCAGCTGTCTTTCATTTGTTTACCGATTCCTTCCTCTAAGCCGTGGTCGTTGAATAGATTCAAGTGGTCAGAGAAGAAGCCTGCTTTTGTTTTGACTTGGTGCTGGCTCAGTTGGTGACTCGTTTGGGTAATTATTGGTCATCTTCATAGTGTTACTTATCTTAAAATCAGCAAAAATTTGAATTTTAGAATCTACAGCCTAAAAATTAATAGATGAATGAGTGGAGGTTTTTTTTAGAAAAGAAGCTTATTTGTTCAATAATTATCACTGCCGGTGAAATGCTCATTATCATTGTGCTAGAAGGTAATACCAGGTTGGTTTTGTTGATCTAACGTCATGCTGATCCAGAATCTGGTAATTTTAGCATATGTTTTGTTGCTTAGTATGTCTCTGAGGAGTGATGAATAACTTGGTTCTGCATAATGCTTAACTTTTTTTTGGGGTGGGGAGGGGGATAAAGTTAGAGTTAGCATTATTTCATCTTCAGTATGAGTAATGTGCGCTCTGTTTTTTTGAATGGTTATAGGTCTAATTTATCACTAACTGAATTTGAAGAGGGGGAGAGACAGTGTGTAAACATTGAACTACTGATATTGGCTGCATTTTTACTTGCATCTGAAATGTCTTTTCCTCAATCCTATTGGCTTTTTGAGTTGTTTGTTGATGTGTTTATGCCTACTATTACATACACTTCTATGGTTGTATTGTGTTTGGATCATACGGAAAGAAGTGATTAAGGCACATTGCATGGATCTGAAGCATGTTCCTTGAAAAGGGATCAATATTCTGTGTTTTGGTGTTTGTAGAGATGCATCATGTTTGGTGTATAGCTATTGCACTATCTTAGTGGGTCAGCATGAACGTTGAAGCTTATGTTCCTGGTACTATCTTCTGGTACTAGCTTATGAAAAGATGATTAATAGTAAGCTGACTGTTTCAAATAAAAAGTTAAAGGTATTACCGGATTCTGATGTTTTATATATAATATAGGTGTTTAAACTCGGTTTTTCTTATCAAGGCTGTAGCTTCTAATTTTTATTATCTTTGCTGTTACTTTAAGATAAGTGAACGCTTTGAATTGTTTTAGTTATTTATTTGGCAAAATGTAGAATTGTACATTTGTAGGGCTGGATGTGGAGGAAACTCTTTACTATTTTGCTTTAATGGTATCTTGTAATCTATTTTTAAGCTTTTTGTATGGACCAAAGTCTGGATAATAGAGATATCCTGTTTCTGGGATTGAAATCATTGCCTGCTAGTACAACAGATTCGAAGGACTGTTTTTTCATGCAATTCATTGTTAGAAAATGATCATCCCAGTTAATTCATACATTTCCCCCCAATTTTTCAAGTTAAAAACCTTATGGTATGTTTGATTTGAAGAAATGTTTTCTTTCTGTTTTCACAACCTTATAAGAGTAATGTTAGTGGCTCTCCTTTTGACATTTTCTTAAATGGTTCATTGCCTGTGCAAATGAATGGAAGGACGGTTACTTCACGTAATACTTTTTTTTTTTGAAAATGATCACTCGGGTAATTAAGAAGTTTTCCCCCAATTTTCAAGTGAAAAAAAACATTTAAGATAATACTAACGACAAACTCTTTTTAAAATATTCTTAAACACACTACAATTGGTTCATTACTTGAGTCAACACTAATTCTGTTGCTGAGTCGCTAACATTACTTCATGTATAACTTTTGCGCGGCATTGTCTTGAAAGAGGATTGGCAACAGCAGCGTTATGGGAAAATATGAAAGAGGATTGGCATTGGCGTGATATGGTCGTGTTTAACCAGGGGTCTGGTGATGTATTTTCACGACCTTGAGAAGGTAACGAGAAATTGAGTATTGATGAGATGACTTATGTGAAATTGGAGTGTTGATGGGATGAGCTGTGATAGATTATGTTTATTCTCCATCTGGTTCTAAATTTCAATGATACCATTTTTTAGATTTAAACCGATTCTAAACCCAATAAAATTTAATACTCCATCCGGAATGAATTATAAGCAAAAATTAACTAATTCACGGTTATTAAGGTAGTTAGTTAATCACATTTATTCTATGTAATTTTAATTAAAAAATTAACTCTATTGCCTAAATTACCCTCTATGATTAATAATTTGGTTCATTGAAAATATAAAAAGTTAAATTAAATGAGGGGTATTTTAGAGATATTATCATTAAATAGGAGAAAAGTAGTTAATATTTGCTTATATTTCATTCTAAAAAACATGAGATAAAATTTGTTTATAATTTATTTCGGAAGGAGTAATATAAGTCTGGTTAAGACTAGTCTAGGTAGGATGTGACTGAGTTGACCTAAAGTATATCTTAAATAAAATTATAAAATGACTACATATTAATATTTAAATGAAAAATAATTTATACAATTAGTGGTACTTCTCTAACATGGACCCCATAAAAGGATCTAAAAGTGGACTTGCCAATTTTATTTGATATAGTCCATTAATGAATTTGCTCTCCAATTATGGGACAAGTCGCAAAGACCCATCGTCGCCGCAAAAACCACCGGCACCTCCACCTATCACCAATTTTCTTGACCTGCAACCACTATAGCTCCCCACCGTCTTTGAGAACCATCATCCCTTAGGCTGCAACCTCTCCTTCTCACAACCAAAGTCGACCACCTCTCAATCATATTGCTAACTTCCATTTCCGTTCTTTCTTTCCCTCAATTGCGACCATCCGATAAGAACCCAACACCTCCACCGTTCACGTACTAGTACTTGCGAAACCAACACTTCCCTGCACCATGAGAACACCTCCAAACTCCACGCTCCATAACCAATCTTCGAGCCGCTCTCACCAGCATCACACCATCATATACTCCATGCATCACAACCTTCACACCGAACCAAGAGAGCATCACCAACGACCACTGTTGTGTACTCTCCTACTACTGTGACCACTTCAACCGCTATCCCTCATTGTTCCTAGAATAGAAACCACGCTGTCTGTTAGCTGGTTGCTTTATTGGACTCAAGTTCGTGCTGTGGTAGCTTTTGGAGCTAGTATGGAAGAAGCTTTGATTGCTACTAAAATATTGGCTGAAGATTTTCGGAACTCCATTTCAGCTGGGAAGGTTGTTGTTATGCGTGATGTTCTTCACGGGTTTTTGCTAGATGCTCATATAATATCGAATGAGAGAGTTTGAGTTGATGTGATGTGACATAATTTCTTTGGAGACTCAAGGATTTGTTGGTGGATTAGTTTGATTCCAAGGAAGATCTCATCAATGCAGTTTTTACTTCTTCTTTTATTTCAGGGTGACTTATATCTTGAACTAAGATCAGCAATCATCTCATGGGTGCCTCAATCGTCTCTGATGTGCCTTAATTTTCGCACTGAGGCCACTGTTGCAAGCGCCCACAAGCATATAATTCATCTATCGCAGGTAACCAAATATTGCAATATAGAATGGCTTGTCCCCACTCTGTCATTCTCCCTCCAACACACTCTCTAGCCACCGCGCAAGCTCGGTTGTCGTCCCGGTCGTGCTCTGCTGCTAGCAGGACTCTCCACTCTTACGGTCTTCAATGTTATTTAGTCCCCATGTTTTTTATTCTGTACCTATTTGTATTAGTGATATTATTGATTTAGAAATGCTATGATTCTATTTTCTTATAAAAAAAAAAAACACAGCTCACCTTTCATACCTCGAAAACACGTTACATTAAACTTTCAGAGGTAACAATATTTTCGCTGTTCTCAACCGACACGAGCAAGCTAATATACAAATTACAGAGATTCGTTGTTGCGCACCCTTGCTTGAGCTTGAGCCTTGAGCTAATATATACGCTACAACTTGAGGCTGTAGTCGCAACGAATACAAGATTACCAAAAAACATACATCGTTAATCACATCATAAATTGAACATAATTCGAGGTAATCATGTGGCATTTGAAACTTGCTTGGTTACAATTTTCTTAAATTTAGCTATCAACATAAATGTGTGATGGTGTGTGTTGGGAAACAAACTCGTGGGGTTTTGGAAAGGGAAAGAATCTTCAAGCTTCAACCATAACCATAAACTACTACTGTGGAAGTGTGATGTCAAGTTACTAGCTACCTACTGCTTTATACAAGAATTAACGGAAGCCCATAATTCTGTGCACTAAGAATTTGCCATGGCAGGCCCACCACCTCTGATTGAAAGAGGAGAACCCCAAAGTGAGGTATTATCAATCAGCTTGGGATTCAGAAATACAACAATTACTGTAATATCATCATGGAAGTGTCTCCTCACTCCTTGTTCAATCTTTTGGAGATCTGAGAATCTCATTTCTCTCTTCTTAGCTGCTTCTCTAAGTGCAGCTTTCACAAGCCTCCTAGCTATTCCCTGTTACATAAATCACATACCAAATTAGTGAAATTACCAATAGTCACAAAAGGACTCTTGAAAAATGGATTGAATTCCCTGCAGTAAAAATAACCACGCAATCACGGAGTCATGTGATTTCAGCCGTTTGATTGAGATCGGATAGCTCATATTTCAACCATTGCAAAACCGATCAAAAACACAAATTCAGAGTGTGGACCATCTGATCATGGTCAGACGGTCCAAATCTGCGATAGCGTGAATGCGTGACTGCAGGCAATCTGTTTCCGAGAACATCCTAGAATTGACAGAAATGAAGCTTACATTGCGTGGGTTATTGCTGACTATATTGACAGCTGCTTGGTTGCTAAGTTGCTCCCATAAACCATCAGAAGCAAAGATGATAAATTGATCATCAGGATGGAGTTTGTGCACTGATATTGATGGCTCATAACTAAGAATTGGCTTGAAGAAGGTTTCAGGTAGTCTAAACTTATATGGCAGAGGCTCCCTGTTGAATTCTGCTTTCTTCAGATATGCATCACCTATGGATCTTGAAACCTGCAAAGACAAGTTCTGTCAACATGGAATTGGAATAATAAATTTTTCTAAGTTACCTAGAAGGAATTAAACACATGACTTCTAGGTTGTCAGCAGTTCAATATGTTTCTAGTTGCTTATGATGGTCTCAACCAAGATTTAAATTGCAGCCGCTGTCGCGTTGCGATCCTTAATATTGCAAAAAATTACTTGCAGTAGCATTACGGTCGCGATTGATGTCACCGCCTAGATCGCTGTCGCAGACCATTTTTTAAAATCTTGCTCTCAACAATGTAAAGAATAACCAATCATGCAGTGACAATTGCAATTCTGTCCTACAAATAAAATAAACAAATTGGATTTGCTCTAGATTTGAGTCTTTCTTTTGTTTGCTTAAAAGGGTTTGGCTCTGGAACCTAAAATCTTCCACGGTAATAAAAAGAAACATGAATCTCTCAAATTTCTACCTGTATGAGGCCTTTGACACGCCAAACTTTATGTTTCACAACCACAATCTGTGAATCATAGGGGTGCTTTGACCGAACTTCATCTCTCTCAGTTTCTATGTTAACATTATGTTCTGCAGATAATTGAACAGCTGTTGTTTCTCTTGTTGCCCTCTCAGCTCTTCCTAACACTGCCCTTGAGTCTCCTGCATTTGCAATATATAGCATGCCACTGCAAATTATCCCTGCCAAACAACATGAACCAACGGATGCAATCTGTGGCTTGCTTAGCCACTGCTTCTTTACAAGTGTGAGGAAACCATCTTCTGTTGCTGAAAAGGCCCTTCTTATAACCTTTTCTGAAATGCCTTGTTCTTCAGCTGCAAAACCTGCTTTACACACAAAAATGATTCAGTATTCATTAAGTACTACCAAACTGAAATATATGAGATAACAAAATTATTCTCGTAGTGGAGTTCAAATTTGTTGAGCAGCTTTACATTAAGGACTTGGTTTTCTTGGTGTTAGGGCATGTCTGTATTTGCTTCTGTGAGAAGCAAAATTGTAAAATTGATTTTGACATATTTGAGTCTTCTCGAGTAGAGTTGATTCTATCTTGAAGCTGAGATTTGGATCTTTTGCCTCCAAAATTTTTAGCCTCAAATTTATTGTTAAATACACTTTTATGTTAATATATCTAAACATAAGTTATTTTTAACCAAAATTAATTCATTCAAAATCAATTTTTGTCACCGGAGAACCAAACACAGTTAAATTGAGCAAAACTATATTTCAAATAAATATGTTTGTGATAAAGTTGAGAGCATACTCTTGAAATTGTGGAATAGATTGTCACTGACAAACTGGGAGGCTGCAGTTCCACCATGACCATCATAAACACCAACAAAGGTTCCTTGAGGACCCAAATAGTCAGAACTCAAGGGTCCAGATTCAAGTTGACTACAGTCCTCCAATGAACTATTGGCTTGAATCACAGCCATTGAGAATTCCCCAAAAAGATGGTTCCCCAAATCCTTGTACCATAGCAGCCCATCAACTCTTCCTTTCATCACATCTCCATCATCACCCTCTACTCTTGGCTTCCAGCAGGATCTAACCATAGTTATTTTGTTGGCAATCCCTTCAAGTAGTAAAAAGATCAATTTTTTTTTTCACTAATGAAAAAAGATCAGTTTTTTTGTTTTTGTTTTTGTTTATTGTTGGTTGTTGCTTATGCTTCACATGATCTCATTTACTGAAGCTATATATACCTAGGAGAAGTAAACACATCATTAGATATGAACAAATTTGAGCTAAAAATCAAATTGGTATGGGCTGGACTAACTGTGAAAGGTACCTTGGGATGAGAAACCAGTAGCTTTGATGCAATAGTTCAGAGAATACAGGTTCTTTGCACCTTGGACATTAGCTGAATGCATTTAGACCTCAGAGTTGTGCCATATTCTAGGAACAGACTTAGCTGTAAAAGTACATAGGGACTCAATATGGCAGAATTGGTCTAAGATTTGAGCAATGGATAAGAGAGTGCTTTTGGATCTTTTTGACAGAGGATCTTTAGAATAGTGTCAGAATAGATCTAAGATAAGGAAAAATGAAAGGAGACTCTTTAAACTACAAACTCTGACATTGTAATTCTTGTCCTTTCATTTGTCTCTTTTTGATTTTGATGTTTAGTGGCCATATGGGTTTCAAAAGTCTTTCATGGCTGAGATTTGAGTTCCATCCCCCTTTAAAAAGAAATATTCTTCACTATTAGGTAACTAGGCTTGTCTACAACTTCTACCTTTCTATTTTTCTGGGTAAATGTCATCTTTTGCTTGGTTTAATATTCGTGATAATTCAAAACTTTACTGGATCTGGAATTTATGACCCACATGTTTATCTGACCTTCTTGCCATAATGGGATTATGCATGCACTTGGTCATTCAACTGTAATCATTTTTTTTCCAAGATTTCTGTTAAGTATCACTTTTGCTTCACTTGAGAAAAGATTCATATGGTTCTTTCTGAATTAGATGAGTGTAAATATCTGCTAAAGAAAATTAGACTCCACTTTTATTCCATAAAATATCGCGATCATGTGATTTTGGTCCCCCACTTTTTAATTGTTAGAAATTGGTTTCCATTGTTTTCTCCCTTTTACGATTAAGGGATCCTCTGGTTTTCCCCCGGTTATAAGCCTACCTACTGATACTTGGATGATGAAAAGGAGAGGACCATAATCGCAAAATTGTAATACTTGAAGGGGCAAAAATCACACAATCGCGATACTTTGAGGACTAAAAGTGGCAGAAATTAGAGGGAAAATCAAGGGGACCCCTTAATTGCAAAATGGGGAAAACATTTTGGACCAAATTCGCGCAATTTAAAAGTGAGAGACAGAAATCGCACAATCGCACTGGGAGACTAAAATTGGAAATAAGCTTAGGTAAATTATGTTTGAGAGTGGTTCTTTAACAGTTTTCACCTAATTGATTTTGTGGATAAAATGTCTGTATATGGTCAAACAGAGTTTTAAGTAAAACAAGGCATCAATCACGTTTGCTTTTACCAAACAAATTTAACCAGAAAAAAATGAAACATGTTTAAAGGTCATGTTATATCTCTACCACTATAATACCAAATTTATTCACCCCATTTCCATAAGGATTTGGCTGGCATTTGTCTCACTGGCTCACTGCATGCATCTAGAATCTGCATTTTTTTAATATAAACTAATTTATTTAGATTGTGTATTATAAAGAGAGTAAGGCCCTCTTTGATTTGATGAACTTCACCTACCTGTATGTTTCGGTCCAATAAGCTTTGAAAGTTCTTTGTGATTTTGAGGGATCATTAGGAGACTACAGACTTCGATAGTTGCCTTACACAAAAACATATGGTACGCGGATGAAGACACCTTGGAACTTGAAATCATGCATGCATTATTTGGATATAACAACTTACCAACTTGAATTAATAATTTAATTCCTTCGCCAAGTACTATAAACTTGTGGTCGCCTGATTATTTTGGGAACTTGAAATCATGTGTTCGTTTAAGGTTGTTTTACACAAATCAAGATAATCAATAAATTTTGTTGTTTTTGATAAAATTATTAGCCTTGTTCCATGTGATACCCTTAACCAATCATTATTCTATAGAACATATTTCTCTCTTTGCAATAAATAGCTAAAAGTATAATTGACATACAAGTAATTAATGTAATCTTAAACTTTAAAAATGATAAGTAATTAGAAACAAAATTTCTCTAAAAAACTGATATGTAAAAAGCAAGAGGGAGTATCAAAGAGGTTTTTAAAATGGATTTATCCATTATTTGGTTATATAAGTCTTCTAACTATTTATAAGAAATATTTAGATTCGTTAAAAATGTATGTATACCCAAAAATTAGGCGGAATCATGTATTTTTTAACGAATCTAGAAATGACTTTTTGTTTTATAAATGGTTCCAGAGAGAGTATTGGGTACTTGGATGATGTTATAGCTGGGTTCCACCATAATAAATTCGGATGTGAAGTCTTCTGTGAATAATGAGAAATCATGGATCATATTTAGTTGTAGAAGATTTTTCAATAAATAATCAAGCTAGCTGGTGGGCCTATGCAACTCAACCTCACTCAATATGGGAAAAAAAGTAAACTAGAAATCCAAAAGAAATTAATAATGATAGTTATGTCCTTTTTTTGGGGGGTGGGGGACCTGGGTGCAATCACCCAATCTATCACTACTTGATTTGATTTTTACACAGTTTCAATTCTTAGATTGTTTTATAGACAAATACGAAGAAAAAAAACTCTTGCAGAGAGATAAGAAGAACTGACCGCATGTAATTTGTATCCGTGGAAGGGGGTGTTTTTTATTACAACGCTGTTAATTGAACACAGCGTGCGATACACCAATAATACACATTATTCGTACTATACGGACACGTGTTCATATAGTACGGATCCCATTTTTTTTAAAACATTTTTTTTTCAAATTTTTCTTTTTTATTTGGTTATCAGAGTTCACTTATCTGGTTAATGGTTCACATTATCTGGTAAATGCCAATCCTGAAACTTAACACATTCCATTTATTTATCTGGTTAACGAAGTTCACTTATCTGGTTAATAGTTCTTATTATATAGTGAATGCCAATCTTCAAACTTAACGCATTCCATTTATTTATCTGGTTAACGAAGTTTACTTATCTGGTTAATGGTTCACATTATCTGGTGAATGCCAAACTCACGTCCCATTTATTTATCTGGTTAACGAAGTTCACTTATCTGGTTAATGATTCACATTATCTGGTTAATGACAAAAAAAAATTTACCCAGTTAAAAAAAATCTAAAAAAATAAAAAATAAAATTTTTTTTTGAAAAAAAAAAAGTTGCCCATACAGTATAAACCGTATATTATACGTGTCTGTGTCAAAAAATATGTTCAAAAAAACATTTTTCTTTTTATTAATAAGAAGGGAAGAGACACTTACCTCATATAAGAAAAAATTTGAAGACAGTCTCTTGCTATTAAAAGGTTAGAAAGTCACTATTACTCCCTTTCCTCTTAATATAAAACTATTTTGGTAAAAAAAATTTGTCCCTTAATATAAGATATTTTTCAAAGACCAAAGTGCATTAATTTTTTTTTTACAAAATTACTTTTATATTAAGGTGCATTAATTCTCTCTTTCTTAATAGTCTTGAAAAATGAGAAGGGTAGCTTAGGGAAAAATAACACACATTTTATATAAATTTAATACTAATAACTAACAAAGCCCACTTTCTTAAGTGACATGAAATGGTCAAAGAGGGTCTTATATTAAGGGACGGAGGGAGTAAATGATAGTTACACATCCTTATCCTCATTTGATTTCGGGAAAAAAAAAAAAAGAAAGATCCTCGTGAAAATCTAACATACTCTCTCCCGTGCAAGCATGTTGAACAATATTTTGCTCTTATCATAATTTTTTTTTTAAAGAATCAGATGAGTTTATTTTAAAGCTCATAAGAAGTTTTGTGAGAATCATATGGTCATGCTCAATCAGAGAATATTTTAGTCTCATGATAATTTTTTTAAATGATCAAAATGAATCTATTTTAGAATTAAAAAAAATCGATCGGTGCAAGTCTATTTTTCCAAATAAACCTTTTTTGGGAATTGCATGTGCCAAGGATCCATCCAGCTCTAACTAAAACTCTGCGACAGAAATTGTAATGGTGCAATTACATTAGTGCATGGTAAGCAACTAATCATGCTTCCTTTATATTATCGGGTGGTAAAGACTATAAAAGTCAGTCAAAGTCTTTAAGTAGTATATATAGTCAAAACAGGGCCGGCAGTTAGGGAGTGCAAACAGGGCTACTGCACAGGGCCCCAAATTTTGGCCCAAATTTTGGGGCCCCAAAATTTAAAAAAAAAAAAAGGAATAGAATGTTTTTACCGCCGTTCGATCGATTGATCAAAAAAAAAACAAAGGAAGGAGTTTTGAAAAAAATAAAAATAAACAAGGAAGGAGCAGATTCGAATCGTCCAAAAAAGATTTAAAAAAGGGAAAAATAGGTCTTCGAATCGCTCTGTTCTTTCGTCTTCGTCCTGCTCTACTCTGTTCGTTCATCGTCCTGCTTTGTTCGTTCATCGTCCTGCTCTGTTCATCATCGCTCAGCCTCTGTTCGTTCGTCGACGACGTCCTGCCTCTGTTCGTCAATCGTCAATCGCTCTGTTCTTTTCATCTTCGGTTCTTCATCTTCGCTTCTTCTGCCTTGCTTTTCTTTTACTGGTTTTCCTCGTCAATCGCTCTGGTTTTCTCAGGTACAGGTATGAGGTATCGATTTTGTTTTTTTTGAGTTTCTGCTTTTCCTCTTTAATGTTGAACACGTTTTGGACTTTTGGCCTTTTGGGTGGTTGGGCCTTTGACACTTTGACTTAAATAAAATTATAAAAACGTGAAATGCTTGCTTGCTGGCGCTAGGAGGGAATTGAAAAGTGGGAACACTTTTTGTCTTTTTTAATTGCTGACAGCTGTGGCAATTGGCATCTGTCCGTGCATCAATTCATTCCTAAATTTGTTTTTTCAAATTTGTTTTTTATTGTAAAGGAAAAAATAGGAGGAGCAGTGGAGCACAGGCACCGCAGTCCTCTTCTAAATTCAGGTTGTTTCTTTCTTTATTTTAGTCTTTTTTATTATGCCTCCTATTAGAAAGTATGAATCTGGATATGAGAAACGTAAAAAAAAGAAAAAACTTGAAGAGTTAACTCAATCTCAAAGAGGAGCTCTTGATAATTTTTTTAGAAAAGAACCACAAATTCCAGTTGAAAATCAAAATGTTGATAATGTTGATGTTGAAATTCTTGAAACTGTGGTTACTACTGAGAATAATAATATGGAGAATGAAAGTGTTGATCCGGAAAATAGAGGTGAAGTGCCCACTGAAAATGATAATTTGAATAATCAAAATGTTGATGCTGAAAATGTTAATGGACTAGCATTGATAGCAGTTGAGAATGATCTTTTGGAGACAATACAATATGAAGACTTGGTTGATGAATTTGCTTCAAAAAGTGTTAGAAGGATGGCTCTTTTTAAGTAGCTAGAAGATTAATAATTAGCTTGAAGTTATATTGGTAGGATTTTAATTGTTCTGAAGTGGGTGTTTAAGATTAAACAATTGCCATTTTTGAAATAATATTTAAAATTGTCCTTTTTTTTAAATAATATTTAATTATTAAAATTGCTTTTTTTATTAGGGGCCCAATTTTTAAGATTAGAACAGGGCCCCCAAAATGTTTAAGACGGCCCTGAGTCAAAACCTAGTGCTTTGTGATTTACTTGAGATGAATTTTATCATACCCCATGGCACACCGTCTTGTGGGGTTGTGCGACATGAAGAATGGTTGTATTTTTTCTATATGGGTTAAAAATCTAACACAGTTGGTGGATCGTGTCAAAGTCTTGCCGTGGATGTGGTTAGTGTGGTCTGTATCTTTTCTATGAGTGGTTTGTTGATCTTGTTGATTGTATTTATATGCAGGGCCGGCAGTTAGGGAGTGCAAACAGGGCTACTGCACAGGGCCCCAAATTTTGGGGCCCCAAAATTTAAAAAAAAAAAAAAAAAGGAATAGAATGTTTTTACCGCCGTTCGATCGATTGATCAAAAAAAAAACAAAGGAAGGAGTTTTGAAAAAAATAAAAATAAACAAGGAAGGAGCAGATTCGAATCGTCCAAAAAAGATTTAAAAAAGGGAAAAATAGGTCTTCGAATCGCTCTGTTCTTTCGTCTTCGTCCTGCTCTACTCTGTTCGTTCATCGTCCTGCTTTGTTCGTTCATCGTCCTGCTCTGTTCGTCATCGCTCAGCCTCTGTTCGTTCGTCGACGACGTCCTGCCTCTGTTCGTCAATCGTCAATCGCTCTGTTCTTTTCATCTTCGGTTCTTCATCTTCGCTTCTTCTGCCTTGCTTTTCTTTTACTGGTTTTCCTCGTCAATCGCTCTGGTTTTCTCAGGTACAGGTATGAGGTATCGATTTTGTTTTTTTTGAGTTTCTGCTTTTCCTCTTTAATGTTGAACACGTTTTGGACTTTTGGCCTTTTGGGTGGTTGGGCCTTTGACACTTTGACTTAAATAAAATTATAAAAACGTGAAATGCTTGCTTGCTGGCGCTAGGAGGGAATTGAAAAGTGGGAACACTTTTTGTCTTTTTTAATTGCTGACAGCTATGGCAATTGGCATCTGTCCGTGCATCAATTCATTCCTAAATTTGTTTTTTCAAATTTGTTTTTTATTGTAAAGGAAAAAATAGGAGGAGCAGTGGAGCACAGGCACCGCAGTCCTCTTCTAAATTCAGGTTGTTTCTTTCTTTATTTTAGTCTTTTTTATTATGCCTCCTATTAGAAAGTATGAATCTGGATATGAGAAACGTAAAAAAAAGAAAAAACTTGAAGAGTTAACTCAATCTCAAAGAGGAGCTCTTGATAATTTTTTTAGAAAAGAACCACAAATTCCAGTTGAAAATCAGAATGTTGATAATGTTGATGTTGAAATTCTTGAAACTGTGGTTACTACTGAGAATAATAATATGGAGAATGAAAGTGTTGATCCGGAAAATAGAGGTGAAGTGCCCACTGAAAATGATAATTTGAATAATCAAAATGTTGATGCTGAAAATGTTAATGGACTAGCATTGATAGCAGTTGAGAATGATCTTTTGGAGACAATACAATATGAAGACTTGGTTGATGAATTTGCTTCAAAAAGTGTTAGAAGGATGGCTCTTTTTAAGTAGCTAGAAGATTAATAATTAGCTTGAAGTTATATTGGTAGGATTTTAATTGTTCTGAAGTGGGTGTTTAAGATTAAACAATTGCCATTTTTGAAATAATATTTAAAATTGTCCTTTTTTTTAAATAATATTTAATTATTAAAATTGCTTTTTTTATTAGGGGCCCAATTTTTAAGATTAGAACAGGGCCCCCAAAATGTTTAAGACGGCCCTGTTTATATGTAGTTGATATCTGGAGCAGTATAGTGGTTCTTTGGGGGCTAGTTACTGTCCGCCCTATTGTTTGTTTGGGTGGTGTGTTTCCTTTTTTGGGTGATACGTTCCCTTTAGGATATTTGCCTTTTGTCATTTTAGCTTGTATTGGGTCAGAGTATCCCTTATATTTTCCGTTTAACACAATTTCTTTGCTATTAAAAAAAAGAATTGGCCAAGAAAAATGTTTATATTTTTCTTTCATACAATTTGAATTTACATTTACCCACTGATGAGTTGGTTTTTAGGGCAAATAAGTTTTGGAAGAAAAAAAAAACTAATTAGATCAGATTTCGTATATACTTACCATCAAGTTCTTGGATCAATAAATGACACATATATAAAGGTTGTATAATCCAAATATATAGATGTCATCTTTTCCTTTGTTTAATTTTCTTGATAATTCTAAACTCTATTGGATCTATGGAGTTTATGATCCACATGTTTATCGTGTTGTTAAGGGACTCCAAACACAAGAGGAGAGTGAATTGTGTGTGAACGGAGCTTTTTAAAAACTTTTTCAAATTAAAAAACTTGATAATAATTTGCTGGAATTTTAATGCTACAAATAAATGACAAGTAAAAATAAATTGCAGAATTTAAATTGAAATAATATAAATGACAGAAATTAAATTAGTAAAATATAAATGACTGAAAATAAAGAACAATAAAATAAAGATCTGAAATATAAATTGCTGAAAATAAAGAGATGTAGAGCAAAGGAGAGCACACAACAATTTATACAGGTTCAGCCACAAAACACCCATGTGTGGCCTACGTCCTGTCCCCAAAGCAAAGTACTATGAGATTTTTAATAAAATACTAGCTTTTAAATTAGGTTTAATTGGAAACTTTTACAGCTCAAAATAAGAGCAACAATTTCAAGAGAAATTTTCTCTCTATAAACCACTTAGGATTCCGACCCAAAAATAATTATACAAATAAATAGTAGAATGAGAGATACACTCAAATTGACAAACGAATGGTCCTACAAGCAAGCTGACTATTTTGTTGACAAAAACTTTTAACTATTTTGTTATGGTGTCATTAATAATTTCTTTGAAAGTGAAACTCAAATGATTTTTTTTTATGAATTTTAATAATAAAATTTGTGAATATAAAATCACATAATATAACATTTATTAATCTTTAGAGGCAATTAGATGCTTGATATAATTTTTTATACTATTATTTTTTAAAGATGTGAAATCTATTATATTATATAAAATGGAGTTTTGTCACGTAGACTCATACTACATGGCAGCTCCACATTCATTCTTTTCCCGCTAAAATGCAAAATATTTTTTTTTAATTTTTTTAAATTTTTAATTCATGATATTTTATTAATTGAAGCATATCAATCAATCAATCAATACTCATATTTGGACTTATACCACTCAATTAAATTTGAATTAAATTAAATTCAAATTTAAAATATAAAAAATTAAAGCATATCAATCAATTAATTCTCATATCAGGATTCTTTCTATTCAATAAAAATATTATCTTAGTCATATGACAACATCAGAATCATTAATTTTTTTGCCTAAATCAATTTCAGTTTCAATTTTTTATTTTTTAGCTATTGTCTTAATTATAGTCATCGTTATTACCTCATGTCAAATTAAACAATAATTTCACAGTTTAAATTATTAATATATTTCCTTAAATAACTTATCTATTTTTATTTATTACTTATATCAATTATTAGTACTGTTTATCAATATTTTTTTGATAAAAACTGTTCATCATTATTTTACTATAAAAATTTGATTACTTTTAATTTTATAACTTTTCATGAATGATTAATTTTACTATTCACATCATAAAATTTCATTTAAAAATCATAACTATATAATGTTAAATTTAATATTTATGTTTTTTTTCTTAATTTGTATATTTTATCTCTTACATATTATTAAAATTTAAAAATTTCCAGTATTCCATTGGAATATCAATATTTCCATCATTCACATGATTTTTTTTCTAATTATAATAAATACTAAATCAATACGAATTTTTATTTTTTCCCTCTTAAAGTTTCGATATTATATGTGATAAAAGTCATAATTTATTCTAGGAATAATTTGTTGCCCAACATAGATAATTGATTATCTCTTTTGCATGCTATTTATTTTGAATTTACCTTACTATAATTTAAATAAATCATTCAATTGTGTGCTTTATATTTTTTTGTTGAAACACATAGTTGAGAAACCATATCTAAATATAAAGAAAATAGAAAAAATATTATTTGTTTTATATGTTATATTTTTAAAGTGGAGTATATGTATAAATATATATATTCTCTACTTCATAATGAATTATCTATAATATTTATTGAAAAATTTAAATCTGCGAATAAATTTTTCTTTTTGAAAGAAAAATTTCAGATTTATTCTTGCACGCTGGATACTTTTACAACTCGTATAGATAACCTGTGCGAGCACAGGTAAATATATTAGTTACATATAAAATTGAGTTATTAATTATATAATAATATTTTTTTTAGAAAAATCTAAGGATTGCGCAATGCACCAATTTATATCTAGTTAGAATTACTTGACCAAAAAAATATCTAGTTAGAATTGAAAAATAAAAAATAAGACCACATGAATTTTTTTTTCATAGAATCATGTGACTAAGCGTGAAAACTCCATAAATCTAAAAATGACTCATATTTCGTATATAAAGATGGATTAGTTTTACATTGCAACAATGTCTTATCTTATATTTTCTTAAAACCTAACAAATGTTGTATTCATATTGTTCCAAGCTGGGAACATAGATCTGGCCGTAGTCGTTGGGATTGCTGTGTATGGTGGAGGCGACGGCGGGGAACGGAGGTGGGTACCTGTAAAAGGCACTCCGATGCTCAAATATGTTACTCTCTCAGGTGAGATAAGTTTAATGTAATTAATGTGTACTTTGTTTGCTGTGGGTCCCCCTTTTATATGGCTCGTTCAGAGCCCAGGCACGTGGGAGACGATGAAGCCACAAAGTCATATGTGGCGTGTTATGATCCGTTGATCAGATCGACAGTTCCAGTTCGGTGGCGTGAAGACTACGCGAATCAAGAACTGTTGATAGATTTAACAGTGTAGATCGGAGAGGTTTGATCGGTTGTGATCAAGTAGCGAAATTGGGCTGATGTGGGCCGTTCTCGACAGAGTGGGCTTGGCTCAGTCCGGGACAGTTGCCCCCCAAGTCGATGTCCAGGCAGTTGAGGACTTCGACTTAAGGAGTAATTCACCTCGGCCGTAGTGGTTGGTTCTGCATTCTGATCTCGAAGACTGCGTTCATTGTTTAACCAGAGTTCGGATTAGGATATGTGTCATCGAGGTATGACTTCGAAATGATCACTGTCGTACATGGACACGCGTCGTTGCCTGGTGACAGTTTCTAGGGTGTTCTATGTCAAAAACCCTAATCGACGCATCACTTCAATCGTTTCAAATTTGAAAGGCGGCCTCGTTTCACGTGTTGGTGGCGTGTCAGTTCTCTACCCGAGGCAACACTTGGATTAGCGTGCCATTTAATTTAGGTAATCATTTCTTTGCTCTATAAATATGAAGGGGAGGTCTTCATTTGGCACTTTGATTGCTTTCTGGTTTATGGAAAGCTTCAACCTTCTTCCTCTTCCTCTCAGTTCACATCCTCTCATTCGTGGTTTCTGTTCTCCTTCAGTATACGAGGTAAGTTCTCCCTTCTCATCTTCTTTCTCTGGTTCTTTGCTCGTTCCTAGGTATGGCTGCCATGGAGGTTGGCCAAGATTGCCTTCTCTTGCGGTGCCCACCGTTTATTGGGGTATTCATGCTACAGAGCCTTAGTTATTGTGTTTTTATTTTGAGTTTTCTGGTGAGAACCATGAGTTTTCCGATGAGAGTTATGAGTTTTCCGGCGAATCTGTTGGTTGTAAGAGGTATGGTCTCTAAAGGTCCTTTCTTTGGGCAAGTCGGAGATGGAAAAACCAAAAGATCCCCAAGGAAAGAGAGGATACTCGCTTCCGACAAATGCCGACTGATATTCTTGGGTGGCGGATGATGCTTTGTGTGCTCGGTCGGTGTTCAGCAATGAGAAAACACTGGCTGAATTCCTGCCATATCTAGACATCGGTCAAGGTAGAGGAGACCTTAGCAACTGGGAAGTGATAGCTACCGATACCAATAATCGGATCTGTGTGGAACCCGTTAGCGACGAAGATTTCTTCTTACCCACGCACAAGATATATTTCACCAAACTAGGAGTTCGGTTACTGTTTTCAGAGTTTCAAATCAAGGTTTTAAACCATTTAAAAGTTGCCCCTTCCTAGCTTCACCCCAACGCCTGGGCATTCATTAGGAGTTTCGAACTAGTTTGCTCCCACCTCGGTATTCCTGCTCTTGTGAGCGTGTTTTTCTACTTCTTCTTCCCCCTCCGAACATCATATAGGAGTAGTGAAAAGCAGGGTTGGTTATCTTTGAAGCCGAAGATAAGGCTCATCGAAGCTTATAGTGACTCCGTTCGTGGCTTTAAATGCGAGTACTTTTTCCTGAAACCTCTGAACTGGTCATCCAAAAAGTGTCTTATAAAGAAAAAGGAGATCGGAGGTATAGAGGAGTTGATCTGACCATATTGGAGCCAGGATCACTTCCTTGTCGAACATAAGGAGTTTGGCACATCTGAAAATGACTTGAGTGTTCAGGATTTGGAATGTGTAAACAAATTAAAAGAGTTCGTAGGGGGTTTTGCCGCCAAAGTCAGGGAAACCCCACTAGGTCAGAAACTCATTCCCCGTTATGTGAGTAGCAGGGTGTTGCAAAGCTGTTCTTCGGAGGCCGGAGTGAAGGATTGTTTAGGTAAAATATATATATGTGTAACATTATTTTTTTAACTTAGGCATGACTTCTGACTTTCTTGTATATGACTTCAGGTGCGATGGCGGATATCGCCGCTTTGAATGAGTTTCTCAAGAAGAAGAAGCAGGCTATTTCGGGAGCTACCTCTTCGGCTGGTTCGCATTCTCAGGTCGCAGTGGCTTCTCCCTCTCTGGCTTCTCAGCGTGCTCCTTCTCCCACTTCGACTGGTGCTGAAACGCCAAAGATTGAAGAGATCTCGGCTCAAGGGTCTTAGGGTAGGAAAGGAAAGGATGTTGTAACTGAGCAAGTCATCCCCCTCCGAAACGGCAAAGGAGGGAAACCGGAAAGAGACAGCTCAATCTCTTGGAAAAGGTCACTGGAAGTGGTAACTTCTCAGGAAGTGATGGTCCTGCTGTGTGGACACATCCCCATGTCTTGTCCTCCGAAGAGTTGCGCCATTATACTTCGACTGAGGATAAGGTTTACTTGGCGAACCTGTCTAGTGCGTCCCGCCAAGATTCAGTCTTAGAGTGCGCTAGCTGGTTAGTCCGAAGTCTGAATCTCCTAGTCCACACCGTTGAAAGCAATGCAGCCCTTGAGAGAGAGAATTCAGACATGAAGAGTTCGACGGACAAAGTCAAAGCTCGTGCCAAAAATTTGGAAAAGAGGGAGGCCAAAATGCATGACTAATCTGGAGAACAATCTTTTGGACCGTAGCGATAAGTTAGAGAATGCAAAGAAGGAACTCTCCGAGTTGGCCCAGAAGATTCTTTCTCTCACCCAAGAATGAGGTTGGATTCTTTCGGACAAGAAAACCCTTGAAACTGAGAAGCACGAGCTTCACAAGGAAAAGGAGAAACTCCAGAAGGATTTGGAAGAGGCTAAGACAACCCTTACTTCGACGAACGAGGAAAAGCAAAGGTGGGTGCTCATAGCTTCCGAGGTCGGGGAACAGCAATTTGAGAACACCCTCGATCAAGTTCACCTGATCTACCTGACCTATGAAGTTGATTCCTCTCGCCTATTCGGCCATGGCGTTGTCAATGAGGGTCAGATAATTAACCCTAAGACCTCGAAAGTCTTGTATGATGCAGCGCCCATATCGGGGGAGGATGCTGGAGACATTTGAAGACCTGGAATGCCAATGTCAATTTGTAACTTGTGTAATTTTTTTGAACAAATTGCATTTTTGGACCTCTTCGGAGGCTTGCTTGTAATCAACATTTCGTTCATGTTTAATTTCAACTTTATTTTCGTGATTTTATTGCAAATCATTTATTGCTTGCGTGTTTTCGGAGTTTGTTCCGATTTGGTTTCTCGGAGGGTCCTGCCCGGCCAAGGGTGGTCCTCCTCTGCCCCGATCTTAAGGAAGATATTCCCTTAGTCGGGAGAATGCTATTTCAGCGTGACCTATCCTTGAAAGACTGGCTAGGTCGATCAGGTGGTCTACCGCATGTTCCTTGGACGCCACTTTCGAGGATTCTCAGGAGTACGACCTGACTTCCCAAATTCCTTCAAGCGGGTTCGGAGACTTGTGAATTTTGGCGTTGTTTGCTGAACTCCGAGGTCTACAATTGGTGACTCAAATCGGAGATTTTTGCAATGGTCGATGTAGGAACCTGACCTCGATATTCTCCGCCTAATACAACATAGGAAAAATCAGAAATGTAACTCGCGTTTGATATTGATGTCTAATTACAACTTAGAGGAAAACTGTAACATAAGATAGTTTAAACAAAACGGCAACACGAACAAGTAAAATAAGCAGCGAGGTGGCGGAGTACTATTGGTGATTGATCATGGTCGTAGTAACCGGATTCAACTGTAGTACTTTCGAAGTTTGGTTGCATTCCAAGTTCGGGCGATGGTCCTTCCTTGGAGGTCTTCTAAGCAATAGGCTCTCGTTTCGATCTTTGTAGTGACTCAGTAGGGTCCTTCCCAATTCGGGGCTAGCTTTCCTTGCGTTGCATTCTTCAGTCCGACATCTGCCCTTCGGAGAATGAGGTCCCCTATAGCGAAGTCTAAGCGTTGGTTGTATCTGGCAGCTATGCGCTGTTTGACAGCGGCTTCATTGAGGGCAGCTATGCGCTGTTCCGGTGGTGTATGGTTCTCCAGCTCAATTCACCGACTTTGACTGGGATTACAGCTTTCAACCCATAAGTTAGGCGGAAAGGTGTTTCTCCCGTCGAAGAGTGTGGAGTGGTCCTGTAAGCCCAAAGAACCTAAGGGAGTTCGTCGACCTATTTACCTTTTGCCTCGTCTAAGCGATGTCAGAGACCTCGCAGGATCACCTGATTCGCCGCTTCTGCTTGCCCGTTCGTCTGGGGGTGCTCGACAGAAGTGAAGTGGTGCTTCGCATTGAGTTTGGCGAGAGTTTTTTGGAAATGTTAGTCAATGAATTGAGTGCCATTGTCGGTCACGACAACCTCAGGAATTTCGAACCTGGTCAAAATTTGGGATTTGAAGAACTTGGTCAGGTTCTTCGTCGTTATCTTTGCTAGAGGCTAAGCCTCTACCCACTTTGTGAAGTAATCGACAGCTACCGCCAAGAATTTGATCTGCCCCAGAGCCAAAGGGAACGGGCCTAGAATGTTGATTCCCCACCAAGCGAATGGCCATGGTGATGATAGGGTAGTCAGCTCTGTGGGAGGAGCAATGTGGACATCAGCATGTCTCTGGCACTTATCACATTGTTTCACGTGCCCCATCGCGTCGATTCCCATCGTCGGCCAGTGGTACTCTGCTCTTAGTGCTTTTCCAGCTAGAGCTCTTCCTCCTTGGTGTTGCCCACAAATACCTTCGTGAATTTCGGCTAACGCATATTGGGCCTCCAAAATGTCAAGGCACTTCAGTAGAGGCATGAAGAACCCTCTTCGATATAACTTCCCTTCAATGACGGAGAACGAACATGCTCTCCTACGGATTTTGGAGGATTCCTTTGGATCCGCTGGTAACTCCCCCAAATAAAGGAACTTCAAGATCGGGGTCATCCAGGAATCTCCGAATTCAATGGGGTTGCTAGCGTTTGAAATTGATAGGCTACACATGTATGTCGCCGTGGTGACCTCCAGCATTTCAACTGGTTCCTGTGAAGAGTGTTTAGCTGGAAGCTCTTGGACACTGGGAGTAGTCAGGGTCTCATGTATAACCGATCGATGAGAGGTCAGCGTCTTCGTGCTTGCGAGTTTGGAAAGGACGTCGACCCGCACGTTCTGTTTCCTCGGCACATGTATGAGCTCAGCTTGTATGAAACAACCCATTAGTGTTTTGACCAGAGCGAAGTACTTCTGGAGCAACATATCCTTAGCCTGATAGTTGTCGTTAACCTGCGAGACAACGAGTTGCGAATCGGAGTGTACGATAACTCTAGCGGTGCCGAGTTTGTAGGCGAAGGTGAGTCCAGCTACACATGCCTCATACTCGGCCTGGTTGTTCGAGGTCAGAAATGCGAACGCCAATGAGTACTCCACGACCAAACCACCCTCCTTCTCAAGGTTTAAACCAGCCCCGCTCCCATTCGGGTTAGAGGATCCATCGACAAAGATTGACCATTTGCCAGCTGGAGACATTGACTTCGGGGTCAGTTCTGCCACAAAATCTGTGAGTGACTGCGGCTTAACCGAATTTCTTGGTTCGTAGCTGATGTCGAACTCAGAAAGATAGATTGACCATTTGATCATGCGAACGGCAAGATCGGGACGGTAAAATATTTGTTTAATCGGTTGGTCGGTTCTGACTATGACATGGTGAGACAGCAAGTACTGGTGGAGTCTTCGTGCCGACATGACGAGAGCCAGAGCCACCTTCTCGACTCGTTGATACCTGAGTTCGGGTCCATGGAGAGCTTTGCTGATGAAATATACTGGTTTTTGTCCTTCGACGTCCTCCCTTACCAGAGCGGCGCTCAGGGCTTCCTCAGTCACTGATAAATATAGATACAACTTCTCCCCTTCTTGGGGTCTACTGAGGACTGGTGGGGTAGATCTCTTTCAATCGGGCAAAAGCCTCTTGGCATTCTGGGGTCCAGTGAAATGAAACTTCTTTTTACGTAGCTTGAAGAAAGGAAGTGTTCGCTGAGCCGAGGTAGATATGAATCTCGTCAGCGCTGCCATCATCCTCGTAAGTCTTGTATCTCTTTCTTCGAGGTCGGTTTGTGCATCTCAGTGATCGCCCTACACTTGTCCAGATTAGCTTCAATTCCCCTTTCGGTTAGGTAGAAACCGAGGAACTTGCCCGCCCTCACACCAAAGGTCTGGATTCAGACGCATGTTATGCCTATGAAGTTCGGAGAAAACTTCGGTGTGGTCGGTGATGTGGTCTGCGTCCTGGACTATCTTGACGATCATGTCGTCCATATAGACTTCGAGCATCCTCTCGATCTGCTCTTGAAAGACTTTGTTCATCATCCTTTGGTATGTGGCTCCTGCTGTCTTTAGACCAAAGGGCATGACTTTGTAACAATAGTTTGCACCCTCGGTCATGAAAGCTGTTGTCTCCCGGTTGAGCTCGTACATCGGTATCTGGTTATAACCCGAATAGGCATCCATGAAAGATAGGAAACAAAAACCGGATGAGTTATCTACGAGCTTGTCGATGTCAGGTAGTGGGTAAGCGTCTTTGGGGCAAGCCTTGTTGAGGTCGATATAGTCCACACACATCATCCACTTCCCATTCGATTTCTTGACAAGGACCACGTTTGACAGCCACGTGGTGTACTTCGCCTCTTTAATGAACTTTGCTTTGATCAAGTCAGATACGACCTTCTCAGCTGCTTGGGCCTTCTCGGGAGATTGTCGACGTCTTCTTTGCACTACCCAGGGTGCCGACGAATTCAGAGCCAGCTTTTGACAAGCGATGTCGGGGGATATGCCCGACATTTCATCTGCCATCCAGGCAAAGAGATCTGCATTGTCCTAAAGGAATCTGATTAAGCTCGTTCTCATCTCTTCGGGGAGATCGTCCCCTACTTTCATTGTTTGCGACAGGTCCTTCCCGATCTGGACGCGGGAGGATTCACCATCGGGAATGGGCCTTTCGACCTTCTTTGCGAGCTCTTTAGCCAATGGGTCGTCGATGTCCTTGCTCTGGACTTTGACATCTTCGGCCTCAAGGCGAAGGTCGATGTCTGTTAACATGACTCCATGTCCGAACGACGTGTGCTTCCCGGTTGCGCCGATCTTCCCTGCCCGACCAATTTGTGCTCTTTTGAGACTTATTTCGAAGCATGTTTTGGCTGCCTCTATGTCGCCGTTTAGGGTGACGTCTTTACCGCTGGCGATGTGGAATCTCATTTTCAAGTGAATTGTCGATGTCACTACCCCAAGTGCAGCCAGAGTCAGTCTGTCGATGATACAATTGTAGTCGTAGTCACATGGAAGGACCAGGAATTGCGCTTTCACAATCTTTGACTTTGGGTGAACACCGAAAGTCACCATTAACTCAACGTACTACATTGAGGTTGTTTTAGCTCCGTTGAACCCTTGTAGTTCCATTACTTCATAAGGTATGAGGAGGTCTTTCAAAAGCTTCAGCGTATCGAACAATCATTTGTACATGACGTCGACTGAGCTTCCTTGGTCGATGAGAATCCTCCTAACATCGACGTTCACCATCATCGCGCGAACTAGTAAGGGAATGTCCTTATTTGGTTCTCCTCCTATCTAGTCTTCGTCGTAGAAGGCTAATGGAGGTCTGCTCGATTTGGAGCGGTTTGTAGGCAGATAATGAGAGTTAACCGCAGCCACCGCGATGTCCCTGAATTTTCTTTTTTCGGTTTTTATGGATGGACCGCCTGATTTGTTGAGTCCCCCCGTGATGACCATGGCGATTGGAGTGGTTTGTGCCTGATCTTCCTTGCCATCGATTCTGTGCCTAGTATCTCGGGTTGCCGATGTGTCATACACACGGGGTGCGGGGGATCTCGATCTCCTCCTTCTGGACCTCTCCTGAGCATATTTCTGAAGCTTCCCTCTCCTTATAAGCTGTTCGACAACATCTTTCAACTGGAAACAATCTTCAGTATTGTGACCGTTGCTCTGATGCCATCGATAATACTTGGTTTTATCTGTGTCCGGCCTTTGTTTTAGCTGATTTGGGAGCTTGATACTGGCCTCTTTGAATTTTGTGCTCAATCACTCTTCAAGAATTCGGGCCTGGGAAGTGTTCAGCGGTGTGTACTCGGTATATTTGTTCACCGAAGTTTTAGCTTCCTTTTCTTTCTTGGGTTTGGAGTCCCTGTGGGTCGACTCTTTTCCCTATGCTACTTCCCTCTGTTTTGTCACCGAACACTGTTCTTCGTAGCTGATGAATTTTTTTGCCCGACGTCGGAGATCGTTATAATCGCACGGGCGATTGATCCCGATGGGGACATAGAAAAGGCTTTTCTCGACCAGCCCTTACTGGAGTAGGTACATCTTCATTTCTTTCCGAACTTCCCTAGCCAACATAGCCTCTCTAGTGAACCTCTCAATGTAACTCCTGAGGGATTCATCCTTCCCTTTTTGGATAGCCGTGAGGGTGGCTTCTGACCTAGGCTGAGGACACGAAGTGGTGAAATGGTAAGTGAATTTTCTACTAAGTTCACCCCAGGATCCGACGGAGTTCGACTTCAGGCCTTGAAACCAAGCTAAAGCCACTTTAGACAAGGTTAAGGGAAACAGTTTGCATTTGACCGGTCCCTTCACGTTTCGGTATCGCATAATTGTGTTGAAGCGTCCGACGTGCTTGTCGGGATCCCCAGTTCCGTCATATAACTCGAACGCGGGGGGTTTTTCGAGTGAGTGGGGGATAAGAAACAGTGCGACTTCCTCGGTGAATGGTCCGGCTTGGAGGAGATCATAGTCGTCGTCGTATCTTCTTGTGTGACGAGGTGAAGTGCTCCTGGTGGAAGCCGCCGATGCGTAAGGTGATCGATGCGACGAGGATCTCCTGCTTTGAGAGTATGGTGAGGCATTGTGCCGTCTGGTCAGTGGAATTCTCCAGATCTAGGGTTTTCGCGGTGTCTTTCTGCCCTGGACTCTCCAGATCTGGAAGGTGATCGAGACCTACGACGAGATCCAGGTTGCGTACCAACGCGAGCGGAGATTTCTGCCTGTTGATTCTCCATCCTCATGATTCGGCGGTTCTGATCTTTGATCATCTGTGTTTGTCTCTGGATGATGGAGGGTACATTCTCCAACAGAGATGGTTGAGGTTCGAGGTGTGGCTCGGTTATCACGGCGGTGGGAGGACCTCTGCCTGGTGGAGGTAGTGACATCGAAACATCTCCCACCGTAATGGGAAGTAGGATCGGAACGCCTAAGTCAGTCAAGGGTTCCGGTGTGATGGAGACCAGCTGTCCGTCTATCTGAGGCGACGGAGGACGAGATTCTGGGTTGTGCCTCGTAGACCGGTGGAGTGGTTGCGACAGGCCAACCATCGTGTGCACGGAAAGATCTGTTTAGTATGAAACAAACATCCCACTGTGGTCGCCAATGTTCCGAGCAGGGAACGTAGGTCTGGCCGGAGTTGCTGGGATCGCCGTGTATAGTGGAGGCGATGGCGGAGAACGGAGGTGGGTACCTGCAAAAGGCACTCCGACGCTCGAGTCAGTTACTCTCTCAGATGAGGTAAGTGTGATGTAATGAATGTGTACCTTGTTTGCTGTGGGTCCCCCTTTTATATGGCTCGTTTAGAGCCCGGGCACGTGGGAGACGATGAAGCCACAAAGTCATACGTGGCGTGTTATGATTCGTTGATCAGATCGACGGTTCCAATTCGGTGGCGTGAAGACTACGCGAATCAGGAACCGTTGATAGATTTAACGGTGTAGATCGGAAAGGTTTGATCGGTTGTGATCAAGTAGCGGAATTGGGTCGATGTGGGCCATTCCCGACGGAGTGGGCTTGGCCCAGTCTGGAACACATATCATGTGCCCCTTTTTGTGGGATGGAAAAAAAATGTTCGCTTGCAGTCCTAGCTTTAGTATAATTTTCTTACATCTCTCATACAATGTTTAGGTAGGCATACTTAGAAGCTCATCTCTTGCTCCATTTAGCATTTCCCCATACATAACATTCATTGAAGATTAGAGCATTTTTCTCATGGGCTACACAAATTAACATTTGTTTATTGCTGTAGAACGTGCAACAGAACGATCAAAATGCTCTAAACTTCAGAAATAAAACGATGCTTGTGAGCTTTATTGGTCATAAATCATAATCAGCAGCCAGTTCCTCCCCCCCCCCCCCCTTTTTTTCTTTTTTAGTCAAATCAGTTCGCCCTTGTGTTTTTTTAGTGATAATGAAGGGCAACCGCATCAATAAGAATATGGATTCAGTCCAAAATTCAATCTGGACACTTGGGAGTTTTAAGATAAGGACACTGGAAAATATCGTTCTCGCTTCTGTTTTACCCCATTTCCAACTATTGTCAATCAGCTGTAATATTTAGACACCAAATTTTTGACAACCGTATCCTACACCGTAGCACACAAGAGAGAGAGAGAGAGAGAGAGAGAGAGAGCACAATTTTGGGTTCTGTGTCGGGAATAGAAAAAGCAAAATAAATCGCAGAAACCGTAGTTGTATACGGTGTTTGACAACTTATTGTCAACAAAACATTTCTCTAAGCGCATTCTATTTCACTATTTGGTAGCCAAATACATTAGGTGCAAGCACACACTAATCTAAAGAAATACTTCTTTTTTATGAACAAATGTGGCGCTCTACACGTGACAAATCCCACCCTGGGATCCATGTTGAAATAAATAGAGTTAGTCCATTACATTCCAAAAAGAAACTACAAAATATCATTCATTTCAGGGGGAAAGGTGGATTACACAAGTCACTCAAATATAACTTAGGATCAACCTAAAGCCCTGCCTAGCTAAACTAAGTTCCGAAAGTTCACCAACCAGAGCCACCACCAGACTTTCCAGACCATCCATTATCGGCGGCTCTCTTGGAGCCAGTTCCCCATCCAGAGCTTCCACGTTCAGCATCACTTGGACCAGCAGCACCACTCCCATGTCCCCAGCCACCGTTGTCACTGGTGCTAGCTCCTCCTCCCCAACCACTGCTGCCTTCACCATTTCCACCCCAGCCACCAGGAAATGCTTCCCTTCCAGGGGAATTCTGAACCTTAGCCCCTGGAAAACTGTTCAAACCATCATCACCATCCTTAGCAACAGATCCCCATCTGGTTGCACCATAACCAGAGTCCTGCCTTTGACCACGCCCTCGTCCGCCACCAAATGGACGAGGCCCTCTTCCACCACCAAATGGACGAGGCACCCCGCTCGGGTGTTCATCTCGATTCCCACTGTTTCTGTAATCAGCCCGTCCTGTAGAACAAAAGAAACGAGCATAGTAAAATTTTCAATAAAAATCCATTAAAACTAACTAGAGCTGAATTTAAAATTTGATATACCTGTCCTGGAACCAGGAGTTGAAGATCGATCCCTATCATAAGAGTGGCCCCTCCAGCCACCCTCGCTGTTGGAACCACCATAGCCGCTACCCAGAGATGCCCCTGATGAGCCACCAGCTGCAGGGCTTCGCATTGGTACCATTGCAGCTACAGATCTGATGGAGGGGGCTGAATCATGCTGTGGATCATCTATATGCCTCTGAAAATATGCCACAAGCCGATCAATGTCCTCAAACATCTTTTTCCGGAACCTGAATCCTTTTGGGTAAAGACCAATGTACTCATGGTGTGGATTTGTACTTCTTATATAAGTCAATATAAATGTGCCAGGATGTTCATGGGCAATGCCAAAACTATAGACTATGCGCATAGGATACTCGGCCTTTTCCATCCTCAGAAGTTCATCAACTTCTATTTTTGTACCCTTCTTGAACTTGCGATAGTTTAACATTGCCTTTAAGTGAGTCACCAAGGGATCAACATAACGGTCCATAACCTAAGCAATAATGAATGGGAAAAAGTAAATCATAGTCACAAGAAAGGTATCCAGAGAACCAGGGGAGCAACTCACCTCATCTAAATCCTCAAAAGTGTCCTCTCCAATTTTTAGTGTCTTTCCAATTCGAAGTAAGCTTGTGATGTCCTTGTGTTCCTTCCCACCTTCAATTATATCCTTGTGGGCATATACCCCATCATGAATTTTAAGAGTCAGAGTAAGATATGAAGGTCCCCGGGAACTAGGACGGATAATACTTTCTCCAGGATCCTTGTCCGACAAGAACTGCATAAAGACAGAGGTAAAGTTATACGTGCACCTAATCAATCATTAAACCTTTGCTAAAGGACAAATCTAAGAAATCTTTTTTCCTTGCAATTAGTACTTGTTCAAAAGATAATATTTTATAGATCAAGCCCTACTAAGTTTGCCAGTTGTCATGCCAAGAATACACCAACTTTAGGAACTAGAACTACAAATGATTTATTCGAATATATGACATATTGACATCTAAAGACCAAGATTCACGTTAACAAAATTCATTATTTCAGTAAATATTGCAGCTTATTCTTCAATACAAGCAACAAATAAAAATAATAGAAGGAAGAGGAATGCTAGACACTACCAACAACTCTCTAAAACACTCTTTTCAACATACTTCTAAATATTGGGTAAAACTGATGTAGGTTCCAACCAAATATGTACTGGGTCTAAACAAATAAGGGAGTTAGAACCATATGATTTAATGAACCCATATGATTCCACCCAATAAGAATGTATATTGAAAAGAGTGTTAGAGAATGTGTGACTATTGATATCATTCCTCCTAGAAGAAATTATAACCAAGGAACCAACAGGGAAGGCCTCTGGTTGACATTGCATGGTGAGAGAGAGATTCTAGGAATATAATGGCAAAGTTCCTAGGTAGCATCTGTATGCACCTGCCTCAACATTCCAGAAATCTGTTGGAGGTAGTTACATCCAAAACAACATTACCAATACAGACAACAAACCGTGACTCGATCAATCGAAGTCTAGAAGTCAATCAACAATAGAATAAAATTCTCGTCACCAAGGATTCAGTGGTATCTTCTAAGACATGTTGACATGTGCATACACAGAGAATTAAGAAAATTTCACACCTCTGGAAAATATTATGATTCCAAAAAAAGGTCAATACAATGCAAGATATAAGTTACTCAGAAGCAAACCTCCATTGCTTCATCTGCAGTTATGTTCTGAAAGCGTGGGTGAACAATCATCCTTGGCTTGAAATGCTTCTTTGCAAGCTCCTTTTCTTTCCGAGCTTTGTCTTGTTCGCTCTGTAAGCAGCTCCGCTCTTCATGGTAATAGGGATCAAGATCACGATTGTTCTGTAACCGATTACTTCTCATCTCACTATCTTTACAAACAAGGAAGACTTGATACCTATTCTTTTGGATTGACTTGATTTTACAAGTGAGCATGTCACCTTCATGTAGCCTATCAGATAATTCAATTATATCTCTCCAGTCATCTGTATAGTCTTCTTTCATGAGGATTCCAGTCATTCCAGATTCAAGCCCACATATTGCTTTCTGGGCTTGAACCCTGCGAACTGTAACTTGGACAATTTTACCTTCAGCAAGGGTCTCTTCAGTCTCACCTGAAATCATATAGAACTCCTCATCCTGACTTGGTTCTTCATATTGCTTACGCCAATCCCGAAAACCTTGAATCAATTCTCTTTTTATATCATAAAAAGTTTCGATTTTGTCCTGACGATGTTTTCCAGCAGCATATTCCTCAACATCCAGGTTTTTCAAATAACTAGGCCGATCTCTCACATGTTCTATGGCCATCTCCAGTGCATCATCATCATCATTTGCATCACCTGTGCCATCTTCCTCATATACATCTTTGGCCAACTCTTGTGCAAGAATATAAGATTCTGGATGAATTCGTGTATCATCCAGCAAATCAATAAATTGGCTGCTGCTAGCAGCCAACCCACTTCGCCGAACACGCAAGAAACCAACCGCATTGACAAACACCTTTTTACCAAGTTTGTGTTCTGTCAAAAAGTCCTTCCGAGTAAAAATTGCACCAGCTCTAACCAGGGATCTCTGTAAGGATGCAGCCTTCCGTGGACCAAGCCCCGAGATAAATTGTAACGGAGCAAATAACCATTCGTGACTTATTGCTAAATTAATGTCTAAGCCAACCTGGTTTGTCACATCTACCATAACCTGCTCAACCATCCCAAATTTATCATCTGGGTTGAGAAAGCTCTCCAAATGGCTCAGTTTCCACGATAATATTTCCCTTCTGGGTCCACATAATGTCGCAACCATCGCCAATGGGTTTTGGAGATATCGACCAAGAGCAACAGCCCGCCTCACTATACCTGTCGATGTAATAAAAACTGGATAAATTATGGGATTCCTCAAAAAGAGAGGGGGCAGCATACACCCAAAACAATATTTACCTTGCTGCGATGGCATTTGTTCAGAGGAAATTCGAGAATTTTCATAAAGACGGGGAAGAGATTCATCTCCATACACAATGCTGAGCCCATCCATTTCATGCCCAACATCTCTAGGGTTTTCCTCAACCATCTTAAAAATAACCTAATAAAAGTAGAGCAAACCAACAAATAAGACCCACAATACAACAACAGAAGTCTTTTTTTCCAGGGGTGGGGGTTCAAATATATGGTTCAAAGACACACCGTATGCAAAAAATAATCAAAAATCTAACTGATATGACCAGGCAATTCATTACAGCTTAACAGTAACTATAGCAATTTACCCAGTAAAAATTAAACGCATAATTATTTTACTCATAATGTTCAGAGGAAATTCGAGAATTTTCATAAAGACGAGGAAGAGATTCATCTCCATACACAATTCAAATAAATTTATACCAACACCTAATAACTCAAAAATTCATTCCTCAATTCAATACAGAAGTATTATATGGTCACAGTATGGAGTTTAGGATGCTGAAACAGTGCTTGGGAAAATTCACGTATGTTAAGCAAAGCAAACTACTAAGTGCAAGTTTGATTGGAGGTAACAAACAGAATGGAATGGGAATGAAAATGGGAATAGGAATAAGAATGACAACTGATCATTATCATTTCCATGTTTGGTAAGGTGATTGACATTGGAGTCACAATAAGAATTCCTAAAATTGTAGGTATAGGTATTACATCACAAAATTAACCAAAATATAGATGTAAACATAGAAACCAAGATGCTAACCTCATATATATCTTCCTTCAAACGAGTGCAAGACAAGTTAACTGCTCCTAAAACAACAACATGTGGTTGGTGATCTGTCATAAACTTTAATACGCGTTCCTGGTCATTCTTCTTCCTTTGTTGGTCATTGACGCTCTGTGACCTTAAAGTGAGTGACCCAGTATAAAGCACATCTTGCACTTCTCCCGATGAATCTAACATAACAAAAGTTGTTTGTGGCTTTCCAGGGCCCCAACAGCAGGCCATAACCCTAGGAGCAGCCTCATCATCTGAGCTAAGATCATTTTCTTTTTGTTGATAAGGCCCCACAGAAACCTTATTCCACAAGGCCTTCCCATACTCCATAAGTAACCAATTCTTTGCTTTGCTTGCTAAGACACCTCTTGCTTCTTTTTCCATTGACGGTAAAAGAAATCGAAAAATTGCATCATGCAATATCAATTTCCGCTGTTCATTCCACAGTTGAGCAGATCTGCTGACACTATCACTAATAAAGTACTCATTAAACTGTTCTATTAACTTACTAAGATACTCTTCAGGCAGCTTAATAGTAACTTGGATAAATTTTTCGTCCTCTGCCTTCTGTACAAGGAGCCATTGTGCATCCTCAAATTTAGACAAAGGCTTCTCCCGCAGCCACTTCACCCCAGCAAACTGATGGAAAGAATCTATTGATACATTTCCATCGGCAGTAGGGCAAGTTGACACCACAGCATGGTCAATGAAGTGGCTACGAACATGTTTCTTAATGCTAGGCTCACAACTTATCTCAACAGCTGCCTGGAACAAAATAACCATAGGATCAAACAAAGGATGCCTTTTAATGAATATGAACAAAGTTACAGATACATACCATGTGCCTAGCACATTTAAGTACTTCTTCAGGGGTATCATACATAGCACATGTGAAGTTAGAAGCCACCTCCTCTGGTGTTTCCTTTGGATCTTCCAACTCATGCTACAAAAGAGGGCAGACAATGCAAAACCTTAAGTTTAGAGTCAAAACAAAGAGCAGTTCTAAGTTTAAGCATACTTACCAGCTGAATTACAGACAGACATAATCCAAGTTGCTCAGAACTACACCCAAACCTGCTTGCAACCTCCCACAGACCCGCCTTACTGAAAGTGCTATACATTGACTTCCTTTTTGGCCTTTTGTATTGTCCTTCATCAACACCAGCTTCACCTGGCGGGAAATGCAAGTTGAACTTGGAGTCAACATCATCAACCTCCCTCTCTGATTCTGCCTCCTTCAGTGATCTCATGACTGATTCAAACAATTGCCTATTCAAGTTTAGTCTGGTTTCATCATATACACGGCGTGACTCTTCTTCAAACCGTTTACGGTAGTATAATTGGAGGGCACTCTTCCGCTTCTGAAGAAGCAACCATTTCCTGTCCAAGTCCTGTAGAGCCCAAAGTATCTAAACAATGCAAAAGGAATCAATTTGCAGATTTTTAATTATGTCATCAAAATTAAACAGTATATTGACAAAATAAAAGTCACGAAAATCAATCATAACAGACCTTGTGCCATTTTAGAGTAGGTGTCTTGTTATTCTTATCCCAATTCTCATCACCAGCTTCAGGTCGCTCTAGATCTTTCAATAGGCTTGAGCATTCCTCCTTTCGATACATGGCAATAAAAGGAATCTAGAAAACAAAAACTTTCAGATTAGGAAAATAAAGGTAAATTAACTACAGATGCAAATCTCAGGGATCAGATAACTGACATCTAATTTTTGCACATGATGCAGTTCCAAAAATCTGACAATATCATCCTTGTCAATTGGTAGCTCCTCCCCATTATTTTGGGAGCTTGAAACTTTCTTGCAAATCCAAGGGACTGCCCCATTTCTAAGTTGATTACCTATCCACTGACTCTCTTCATCTATACTACTTCCATCCAGTGAAGGGGCACCAGTACTGTCCTCCGATATCTACAATAAAAACAGCTCATATTGCAAGAAAGCACCTAATAAATTAGAAAATTATGATCTACGTCCACAGAAATCTCAGAAGACCTGCATTCTCTCCGGAATATCTAGCTCCCTAATCTGGTCGTCCTTTTCTGTCATATATTTCTCAGACAGAACAATAGGCTCGAATTCATCTTCAAGTCTGGTTTCTCTATAATCATTCAATCCTCGACTTTGGGTGCGAGCCTCAAGCAACTCTTCCACATCACCAAATAACTCCTGAGCTTCTTGTAAAGCTGAGGAAGAGACTCCCGGTGCCTGCCTAGGCCGCTTTTTATCCTTCGTCTTCCTAGGCCTATATAGAATTGCAGTAACAGATTAATAGATCAAATAACAATAATCTTTACAACAGAGAATAAAGCATACATTTAAAATACCTCAAAGGGGCTCCATTCTCATCAACTTCTTCTTCATCCACAATGAAGTCAGCCATTTCATCTTCTTCTCCAATGTCGACATCCTCCTCCTCTTCTCCTTGCTCCTCCTCTTCAACAATGTCTTCAAGAGGAGCTCCTGTAATTCATAGAAGGAAAGGTAAGCATGTGTTTGTTTATTGATGCATTTTTAGCATACAATTTCAACAGTGAATTTCAAAATAAACTTAATAGTATTTATATTAGTAATTAGTAATTTCACATTCAAAAATAAAAAAAATATTCTACACTATTGAAATCAAACACATTCTTACAAAGTTGTTCTTCAGTGAACATTTCCAAGCCTAGAACTTATTCTTCCATTCCACAGTGATATTTCTATAATGCATTCAGTTCAGGGTAATTTTGCACCAACTATCAAGTACTGTCAATGAAAAACCAAAAACACAAACCAGCACAACTAGGCCATACCTTCATCATCGCCAAATAAACTGCGTTTAAGCTTCTCCTCAGCAGTTCGCCCAACTTTACCACTTCCAACAAACTCCTCTTCATCAGATAATCCAGATGGCTCCTCCTCAGTATCCCTCTGGCCCTTCTTCAGCCGCTTGAACTTTTTGCTTTCCTGATGAATTATGGAAAATTATTTTCAATAAAATTTGTGCATTAAGCATAGTATTTCTCAACTACAAGCCAACATTAATTAAAAAAAATATGAAAATATATACAAAACCTTCCGACGATGAATATTGATGTTATTGTCCTCCAGCAACTCGTAATCATCTTCATCAAGGACATACTCCTCCCTAAAAAATAGCAGGAATAAATTTGTCAAGAATTTAGAAAGAAGATGTTAGGATCATGTATGTGTTGTAATTTTAAACAAGTACACACGAGAATATACATCCAACTTTCTTCAATCTTATGTCCACATTCCCCCAAAGGGACAGGAAGAAAAAGAACAAGATGCCAGACCATGTGCATTACTATTAACATGTATATGGCATGCTTTTAAAACAATGGAAGAAAGATTTATATATCATACTTAAAACATAAGTTTCATAAGAGGAAAAGTTATCAGCTACTTGGTGGAAGAGAGATTACCAAATATGCATTACAACACACTCACACACACACACACACAAATTATCTAAATTAATTAAAAAAAAAACTATTTACATATTATCAGGCATTCTGCTTTGTTTTCTGAACATATAAGTTCATCAACTTGAACCACAAGCATAGGCAGAAAAAACATATAAAGGATAAAGAATCCAACTTTTTCTTCCTCTTTTTCTTCTTCTGTCGCTCCTCATCACTTTCTGCTCTCTCTTCTTCATCCTGCTCATCTTCTTCCTCAATGTCATCCACTATAAATCCATCCTTTTCATATTCATCCTGCCCTTCTGAAGTGTGGGCGGAAAAGAAAAAACAGTATCAGCACAATAAGATAGCATCAAATAAACCCCATGAAGAGATAATTCTATGCACAAGACTAGCTCCACGCAAAGACACCATCTGGAAGGGGAAAAAAAATCATATAACAGAAATTTGGACCTAATCAAAGTTCATACCCTCTTCTTCCTCCTCCTCTTCGTCGTCCACATCGCGACCCTCTTCCAATCCATCACCATCAATGGGCTCCATCTCATCCTCGTCGAGTTCGACCTCGTCTTCACGCATTGAATCAGTGTTGCTAAAATCGCGAGTCATCGTACTATCCTACGAGTTTTCACCCCTGAGCGAGTTTACTCTGTTACAGGACCGCGGGCCTGTAGAATCGCTGTAGAATCGTCGTTCCGGCTAAAAAAAATCGTAGAATCGTCGTCACTCCGTTTCGATTTTGAGAAGGAGACGTATCCGTGCCGAATTTTGCGACCCGGTTCAGGAAAGAAAAAAAACCTAACCTAACCTAACAGAAGTTCCCTTCTCTCTCTCTCTCTCTTTGCAACCACCGTCGCTCTCTCTCTCTCTCTCTCTATGCGCGAATACGCGAAGTCTCCCTGCAGCCTCTGATACAGTTCCTAAGGGAAACACTTGAGGATCAAGCTTGTCAGTGGCCGGACCGCCAAACAACAGGCCCAAACGGGTTAAGAAAACTCAATTGGCTAGATGGGTTATTAATTTCTAGATAGTTAAAAGAGAGATATTTCCGGTTGTGTCAAGGCATACATTGTTTATACGTTTGTTACGAATTTCATTTATAGATTTATGACTCATTAGTATAGAAACCGTGCAATGCACGAGTTTATGAACAATTTTTATACAATAATTGAATAATTTTTTTTCTGAACATTTGTAAAAAGATATGTATACATAAATTTATATAATATATAATATTTGATATTTGATTTATTTCAATTATGAATCTCAAAGTATAATAATTTTTAAGTTACTAACTACTATTACATATTCTCGTATATTAACTGATATTTATCTTTAAGTGTAAATTTTATCGTTGTTTTTATGTAAAATTTTATTCTCATATGTAATATTTTATCTATGATTTTCTTATTGATCAATTTACATATAGATATTAGTGTTTTTTTATGTAAAATATTATATTAAATATAATTTTCCCCTGTGATTTCTTGTAAAATGTTCATCCTCGTGTCTTATGCTTTATATAATATAATAAAATAAAATTGTAATTTTCTTTGATAAAAAAATATTTGATAATTTTTTTACAATATCTATAGTTTCGTGCTACGCACGGTATATATTTAAAAAAAAAATTAAAGTTAGCCTAAGTCATGCACGAGTATGTGTGACTTATGAACAATTCTATAAAATAATTAAAATATTATATATAATTTTTTTTCTAAACATTTGAAAAAGGACATGCATACAAAAATTTATATAATAGTATTTGGTATATTTTAATAATGGATCACAAAGTATAATAATTTTAAATTATTATCGTATATCCTCGTGAACAAGAGCGGATCTTCTTGATGACAGGAGGGAGCCACGGCTCCCCCAAGTTTTTTAAAATAAAGATATATATGTATTGTTGCACAAATGTTATATTATATATATTATTCATGACACTTTCATTATGCGATGGCGTAGTGGCCAGAGTCTGTTTTTGTAACTTGAGGAGCGTGGGGTCGAATCTAGTTTGTGCCTTTTTTACATTTTTCTATTTCTTTGCACAAAATAACGCCCATAAACTCTCGTGGAATCAGTACGTCAGTGCTGAAACTACCAAATAACTCATACAAAATTTTGAAATATGTTTTATATATTAGTAACAAATATTTGCCTTTTGTCAACAAAAAAAAACAAATATTTGGCTCCCTCAAAAAAATTTCTCAAAATCCGCCACTGCTCGTGAATTAACTGAAATTTATCTTTAAGTGTAAATCTCTTGTTGTTTTCATATAACATTTTATTTCCACATGTAATGTTTTATCTAATCTATGATTTCTATATTGATAAATTTATATATTCATATTAATGATTTTTTCACGTAACATATTGTGTTGAATATAATTTTTTTCTGTGTTTTATTGTAAAATATTTATCCCATGTCTTGTGACTTATATAGTATACTAAAAGAAAATTGTAATATTCTTAAATAACAAACATTTGATAAATTTGTTTACGATATATCTGTAGATTCGTGCTATGCACGATATATACTTAAAAAAATTATCATCAATTCTTGCCATGGAAGGGTATGTGTGGCTTTTGAACAATTGTATAAAATAATTTAAACACAATATATAAATTCTTTTCTAAACATTTGTAAAAGGATGTATATATAGAAATTTATATAATATTAGTTTATTTCAATCATGGATCATAAAATGAAATACTTTTAAAGTTATTAATTACTATTGTTTATCCTCATGAATTTACTAAAGTTTATCTTTAAGTGTAAATATTCTCATTGCTTTCATGTAAATTTTTATTCCACATGTATATATTGATTAATCTTCATATAGATAATAATGTTTTTCACGTAAAATATTGTGTTGAATGTTTTTTTTTTTCTGTTTTTCTTGTAAAATGTCCATCTCCATATTTTATGCTTTATATACTATATATACTAAAAGAAATTTGTAATTTTTTTAGATAAAAATTTTTGTGATAAATTATTTTTACAATATATATGTAGGCTCGTGCTACGCACGATATATAATTAGAAAAACTATAATCATATACATAAGGTTTAGAAGCAAGACACACCTATACAAATTTCCTCTTTTTTGTTACTCAACATTTACAAATGTTATAAAAATATTTTTTATTTTTATAAAAGGTTATACTTTTTTCTTCTTTTTCCTTAAAAATATAAGTTTCAATTTATATGTTGACTTTTGAATATTTCCATAAAAGATTATTAAATTTTAACGTATATGATTTCTAAATATAATTTTTTTTCTATAAAAGTTTATTCTTTTTTTATTCTTCTTTTTCCATTGAAACAAAGGTTTCACTTTTCATGACTCACATATGTGTTTTATCCCCATATTATTGAACAACCAAATATAAATATGGCAACAATTATTGTCTTCATGGTCCTATCATATTCTATATCCATCATTATCCAACACAATAGTTTGAGGAGTCAAATCCAATGTTGAAAGAAATAGAGAAGAGGCAAACTTGAGGCAAAGATGGAAGTGGCAGACAATTTTTCTCTCAAGCAAACAAACGCCAAACTCAAATGAGACACTTAATGCTGCAGACGAGTTTTTTCCAAGAGGGCTTGACAACAATTTCCATATGGATGAAAAACATGTAAAACATAACAAAATGAGCTAACTTGTAACTTTGACGCCATGTGGCTTTAAAGAAATCCATTTTCTTTGTTGTTTCCGATTTTTGTCAGAGCTCTTCAGATCTTGTTCAACTCCATGTGGTCACTCTAGATAATTAAAAAAACTTCATCTCAATCCAAAAATAAACAAAAAAACTATACACAAAACCCATGAAATGACAGAAGAATGGATAAATAATAAATTGTAGAGATCGATGAATGTAATATATACAAGTTATAGGGCTGGAAATGAGTTGAGCTGCTCGAACCAAGTCCGTGACTCGACTCGATAATTAGCTCGTTGCACTTGGTTCACGAAATAAAATGAATTTGAACTTTGAAAATTGAGCTCGTTAAATAAATGAGTGATCTTGAGCTATGTATAGCTCGACTCGTTTAGTTCACGAACGGCTCGATTATATATATATTATACTTAAAAGCTTTTATAAGAACCAGCTATATATGTTAATTATATATCATATATATTTTACGAACAAGTTATGTATTAATTTTTAAAAACTTTTAATTTTTTTAAAATTAAAATATTTGAGAAAACATTCAACTTTTTCAGCTTCTAAAAGTTAGACTTTTAGTAACCCACGATACCTCTATTAGTCTATTGTAAAACCTAGTCTATTTATTTATCTTCTCAAAAAATCTAGTCTTTTTATCTTCTTTCACTTTTAGCAAGTAACCCTAAAGGCATAAACTTTACTTTTCTCTTTACTGCAAGCCATGGAACGGTGAGTGAGAGAGGTAGAGATCAAACCCATTATCGCTGAGTTGTATTTGCTCGCCACTCAAACAATCATCAGGCATAGCTCCTGTCAGTACAAAAAGGTAATATTTGAGCCACCATTACATGTGTTTGTCTTTTTTGCTACAATGGTTTTGTATTTTCCACCCAACAGTTCCATTTGATTATTTGAGCACACTGTTACATCTCGATATTCTATTTTCCATTCCTCATGAACAATAGGTCCTCCTTTTCTCTAAAAAAAAGTCCTCCTTTTGTCCAAACATAAAAACAATGGGTCCTTTGTGTGTGTTTTTTATTCCTTTGTTTGCTTTTTGGTTGCATTTTTTAGTGACCTAAACTTTCTGTGGATTTCACGTTGCATCCATTATATATGTTCCTTTTGTACCAAGTTTTTTCTTTTCCTTTTGGTTAGACTTTCCATTTTTTTATTTTGGTATTTACCAGTTACAGCCATTTATCTTTTCCTTTTCTTCTCAAGTGGCCTCTCTGTTTTTTTTCCATTAATTGATTTTTTTTTATTTATCTATTTATATCCACATGTCATTTTCTACTTTATAACACCCAAAAGTTTTATTGTTGTAGAGATGTCTTCTAGTTCCTCAACTGAAACACTAGGAGGTTCAGGAGTAAATGATGGGGAAGAGTGCTTAAATATGTTGAATCCTACCGTTGATTTAGGTCCACTAACAAATGAAGGAGCACTATCAAATGAAGGAGCACCAACAAATGAAGTTGAGAATGAAGAAAATGTTGAGAACAATGATGGTGTTATTCAAAAGGCCAAGAGAAAGAAAACTTCTCTAGTTTGGGATCACTTCAAAGAAGTGGTGTTAAAGAATGGAACAAAAAAATATGAGTGCATACACTGTAAAAAGCAATATTCTATTGTTGGTAGTGGATCAACAAGCCATTTGAAGAGACATTTAGATGAAACGTGTCATATTTACAAGAAGCTACTAGCAAGGCAAAAGAAATTAAACTTGCAGCCGGCAAAATCCATGGTTAGTGAGAAGCTTTCTGGGCCACCGCTTATGAATCCAGGTGCTAAATATGACCATGAAAGACTACGAGAAGCCACTGCACATTGGGTTATGATGCATGAACATGCATTTAGTATTGTTGAGGAAGAAGGTTTTTTTTTTATGATGAAATGCTGTAACATATCATATGAGAAAATCGGTCGAAAAACATTAAAGAATGACTGTGTTGCTGTCTATGAAGCCGAAAGACAGAAGTTGAAGGCAATCTTGAGGACTGTGAATAAGATTTCCTTGACCACAGATTTGTGGAAGTCACAAAATCAGAAGATCGAATATATGGTACTCACTGGCCATTTCATTGATGTTGATTGGGTTTTGCAGAAGCGCATTCTCAGTTTTGTTCACGTTCCTCCTCCTCGACGCGGTGTTGATATTGCTGATGCAATCTTCAAATGTCTTAAAGAATGGGGCATTGAAAATAAAATATTTAGTGTGTCAGTGGATAATGCACAATATAATGATAGATGTTTGAAAGAATTGAAAGTTCTATTTTCAAGGCACAAGAAATTAGTGTTGGATGGGAAGTTGTTTCATGTGCGTTGTTGCGCACATATACTGAACTTGCTTGTTCAAGAGGGTATAGGAAGAATAGCAAAAATAGTTGAAAAAGTGCGTGAAAGTGTAAAGTTCATCAACCTTTCTGAAGCAAGATTGCGCACATTCTCTCAAATAGTTCAACAACTAAAGCTTGGTGGTAAAAAATTAATTCTTGACTGCCCTACTCGTTGGAACTCCACCTATCAAATGCTGTCAGTTGCAATACAGTTCAAAGAAGTGTTCCCACGATTTCAAGATCGAGAATCAAGCTATACAACTCTTCCAGATGAAGACGATTGGGAAAAAGTTGAAAAGGTTGCCAAGTTGCTACAGGTATTTAATGTAGTTACAAATATTATTTCTGGTAGTGAGTATCCAACTGCTATATTATATCTTGCTGAACTGTATCGAATTAAGCAAGTTTCCAAGATGAATCTGATTTCATGAAAGACATGGAAAAGGTTATGAAGGAGAAATTTGACTAGTTCTGGAGTGAGTGTAATCTGTTATGTCACTTGCTAATGTTTTGGACCCTAGGATCAAAATGATGGGTGTTAAAATGTGTTTTCCTTTAATTTACACTGGAGATGAAGCTAAAAAAAATATAGAGAAGGTGCACAATGCTTTTAATGACATGTATAAAGAGTATGGTGCTCTTCTTAGTGAGCATGGTGAAGAAAGCGCTTCTAGAACTAAATCTTGATCAAAGCGGCCTTGCAATGGAGTCAACAAACTCCTGCGGGTGGTCATTATTGATGGATTATGTGCAAACGACAAGCAGTTCCTTGAGTAAAATCTGAAGTTGAAGAGTATTTGAATGAGCCAACTTACAAGCCTAAAGATAATGGTCATATGACCTTTTGTGCTTTGGAATGGTGGAAGTTGAATAGTGGAAAATATAGAGTCTTATCCCATATGGCGGTGATGTTCTTGCAATTCCAATATCTCTTGTGGCTTGAGTCAACTTTCAGTCTTTGGTGGAAGAGTTATTGATTCATTCCGAGCTTCTTTACATCCAAATACCGTGGAAGCGTTAATTTGTGGTGGTGATTGGCTTCGAGTATTGCATGGGATTAGAAACAAGCCTAAAGTAATACATTCTCTCTTGATGATTAAATATTCTTTATGCTTTTTAAAAATATAATGTTGATGATTTATTGATACTAATCTTTATTTTATTTTAGGTGGAGCAAATCCCCACAGAGATTCCACTACTCCTTTGAAATTTTCTATCTTAATGATAGATAGGTATATTCTTTATTTTTGTTTAAATTGACATTGGCTTACCATCATTAGATAATGAAGTATTTACTTAAGCTTTTGAACATTTCAGGTAGATCCATAAGAATTTGGACAGCAAGCACAATTGGACAATTTGATGGTTGAAATATACTTTTTGGGGTCTATTATTTTTTGGCTTTTGCATTAAACTTAGCTTATGTGGAGATGTTGATATTCAATTTTTGGCTGCTGTCTTGATATTAGTTAATATTAGATTATTAGCAGCAATAGAAGCCTTGGTCAGCTTCTACTATCTATTTTGTTGTCACAGCTTCATGGCCAATGTAAATGTTAAATATCTCTATAATTTTTTAGTTTTATTGGTGGCGTATGATTGATACTTGATACCTTCATCTCTGTTATGCATGTTATGATTTCTCAATTGGACAACCATTTTAAGTAAAAACTACTGCTAATTTAAAATGTCAAAGATCTAAGTTTTGATTTTTTATAATAAAAAAAATTATTTTGAAATTTGATTTATGTGATTCAAGCTAACGAGCTGAACCGAGTTGCTCGCAAGCTTGAAACGAGTCGAGTTCGAGCTGGGAAAAAAGGTTCATATCGAGTCGAGTCGAGCTGCGAGCTGAACTAATTTTTGTCGAGTCTAGTCGAGCTGGACCAAGTTCGACTCAACTCGACTCAGTTCCAGCCCTATATACAACATGAAATGCGCAATTTAGGGAAAAAAAATAACAAACAAAACTCTTAAAAATAACATAAAGTTAGTCAAACGAGCTATGGCTACCGATGAAGTTTCATGGCCAATGAAGAGCAAGCTTTCCTTAGTTGAAAGAAAAACTCCTGGAATCTCCAGAAGCACCCCAAACTAGTGCAATAGAAACCTTTGTACCAGTACCTTGACAATAGGTATGAATAATGGAAGTAAATGAAAAGTCAGTTATTTAAACAAAATATGAGAAATAAATTAACAATTAACTTGGGAGATGACCCATGATATTAGCAGTGTCTGCAAGTAATCCTGAACCTTTCAAATCTAACATTAGTCTTGAAAGCTCAAAACATATTCTGCATATAGGAGCCACTCATCGAGGTTTTATGCATACTTCTCTCATCAATGTAGATATCCTTTGATGCTGAAATGTCAAAATTTATATATAGCAGAACATGCTGGTCCATGGGGTGTCAGCTCAGTGGTAAGAGCTTGGCCTTGTAACTCCAAGGGACAGGGTTCTAATCCTCTCGGGGACAGTTGTAATATGGCCATTAGTGTCACTGCTTTAATAAAAATATCCCTTCCCCCACTCCCCTTTTAAAAAAAAAAATGTCCAAGGGGTGTCAGCTCAATGGTAGGAGTTTGGCCTTGTAACCCCAAGGGACATGGTTCAAATCCCTTTAGGGACAGTTGTAACATGGTCATTAGTGCCACTAAAATAATAAAAAAAATTCAAGAAAAAAATGATTTAAAAAAAAACAAAAACAAAAAAATATATATAGCAGAACATTTGAATTTTTCAAATTATATCAATCAAAATAAATGTTGCTGCGAGAATATGCAATTACCACTTAATTCTTAGGAGTTTATATTTTTTGATCTGCTGTAAACGAATGTTTAGGGAAAAATCCTGATGCTGAAATGTTGAAATGTGTGAGGTCTATGTGGTTTTTGGTTTGAGACTTTCGGATTTTCAACTAATTTTTTCATTTATATGCCGCATATTTGGTTGATTAATATGGAAACATAATTCAATTAGTTTCTTTTTTTTTTTTACAAAAAGTTTAGATCGGGGGAGACTCATCCAGTGCAGAGCCAGGGAGAACCACCAACCTGATCTAGGATTTACAGTGAAATTTACGTATCACCTACCAATGCAGCCACCTGGAATCGAACTCAAGTCGTAGCGTGTGCGAGCAGAAGGCCGAACTAGTTAGGCCAAGCTACATTAGCATTCATTTAGTTTCCTTTGATGGAATCAATTTGTGTCTAATTTTAATAATTTAATAAATATAGTTTTACTAACTGATACCATTTTATTGTTTCCAATTTGACAGCTTCAAATATGTTGAGTAAAAAAAAATTCATTTATAAAAATTGTTAATTGTATAAATGTATACTAATGTATTAACCCGTGCGATGCACGGGTGAGATTAAAAAATTATCGAGTCACCTAAAAAATATTTTTAAAAAAATAGAAATAAATAGCAAAGATTTATTTCTAATATAATATGATAACAAATAGTTTTGAGTAATTTTCCATTTCTTATAAAAAAAAATCTTGAGTAATATCTACAATAAAGTATAAGACTGAAGAAGAAAAGTGTACATAAGAAAATAAAAAATAAAAAAAGAACAAAAAAGGGGAGATAATGAAAAAAGAACATACATTTTTTTCGACAGGAGAAAAAAGAACATACATGAAAGAGGAAAAAAAGAGTTGATGAGTTTAGAGAGAAAGTGAAAAGGGTTACGATAATAACAAAGTGGGAGATCATGCAAGAAAATGTATCAGAGAAAAAGTTTGGAATGTCCTAAAATAATTTAACTTAATTTTAAATTGGTGAGAACTCCGATACCCTGGAGTTTTATTGGGTATGAATACCCAATGACCAATTATTTGACGCCACATCATTTTTTAACTTTTTTTAAAGTGAAATTAAATGTTTAGTTTTCATACCTGTTGTTAGTGTGAGATTATAGGAGAAATTCCCTAAAAAATTTCTATATTTATTAATAAATTTTCACTTTCTCTAAAGAGTCTTTTTATTCTTTTTCTATTTCATTTTTTATAAAAATTCTTTCTCTATTTTTGTTATTTGGATCACAGCTTAAATAATATTATAAATTTGTGTAAACTATTTAATTTTATTCCTAGCTTATTCTTCTTTTCTTATTTCATTCTTAATAATAAAATTATATTTTTGTCAATTTCTTCTATTTTTTCACTTATTCCATACACGATTTCTATTTCTTTTGATATTTCAATTTATTTTTTTATTTCGAGTTTGTTTTTGTAGGTTTTATTTGTTTTGTTATTTATAATTTATGTTTGAATTATAGTTTTTTTTATTTTTATTGAGATTATTTTTGTCTTTTTTACGGATGGGTATCGATACCCACCTTTTTTCCTGGGTATGAAAGAATTTACCTTTTAAATTTTAAATTTGAATTTGAACTACAAAAATAAATGGTGATTAATATAGTTAATTGTTAGTCAGTGATATACTCATTGAAAACACGTAAATCATTAAAAGAATATAGTTTTAATTTGTATTACCGTAATTAGTTGAGATTTGGTAATTATGATTGTTATAAAATCTCTATTATATACAATTGTAAATAAATTAAATAAGGAAATTTCACTAATGTCAACACAAGAAGAAAACTAGAAAGCCACGTCAATTAAAAAACGCTTACATGGACTTGCTAAGTGTATTAAGAAAACAAAATTTTAAATTAAAAAAAAATCAACCGGTCAAAAGGTATTAATACAAATATCCATTGAATGATTTGTACTGAATATATACTTAATATTATAATTATAAAGAATCACAATTTAAATCAATTAAATGCAAACACAATAAATATGGATTGATTTGGGCTTCAATCATCATAAACACCATATGAACATTCCATTTCGGTATTTCAGTCTAATTCCTAAAAATACATGCATTTTGAAATTTGAAACAAAAAAATATATTCAAATTCCTATTTGTTATCAAACAAATATGATACTCTACGCTTAATTTAGAAAACTAAGCAACAAAAATAATAGAAGCAATGAATTTTTCAAAACATTCAGAATAAAAAATTCTGACCAATATAAGTATTTATAATGCAATAAAAAAATTAAAAAAAATAAGTTAAAAAATTTATGACATGATAGTGCATTACTGGTTCAAAATATTTTAAATTTGATTACATATCCTAATAAATGCATGCAATATTGGGCTATCAAAATAATAGCTATTATTTCAGAAATTAAATTAGGCACCCAATTACATTCATTGTGTAATCACGTTTGAATGCTATTTTTCTCTTTTTCCTTATTTATTTTTGACACATGATATATTGAAGGGTAACCTGCATTCCACCCTCGCCCTTTCAAGTTTGGTTTTCTCTCGCATCGTTCAGAGAAGAGCAAAAAAAGATTTTTGTTGGTGCTCACTCGGTCCCGTCTCACTCTCACCGATCATCATCATCATCAATGGTTGAATGCATCACCTCCAACACTCCCCTCCACGCCTCTGCAACTCCACTGTAGATCTCCAAAGGTATTATTTTCTATGATACATTGTGATTTTTCTTAGCTTCAATTATTTCCCCCCTATTCCACAGTTCTACTTCTTCTTCGTCTTTAGAATCCATCTGTAATCTTTCTCGCACCTTATCTTCAAAACCATTTATTTGATCAATTAGGTTGTGCCTCGATTTGGATTTGCAAGAGAGAATCACTAATGTTGGATTTGCAAGGCTTGATTTTGAAAGATATTAGGAATTTATTATGGATTTTCAGCTTCAATTTGACAGGGTACAACTTCTGGCTCTCTATTTTTTCCTGCTACTTCTAATTTACTGGTTTCTATTACAAGTAAATATATTTCTCTGTTTTTTCATCCAGAGTGATAGACAAAAGGCAGTTGTTTACAAGAAGATATCAGTTCAGTCGAAATAAGCACCCTTCATGGAGAATCAATGGGTTTTTGTTTGTGTCATGACAGTCGTGTGGCTAAGGTTATGATCTGCTAGGAGACTGAGGAGGTTCGTCTTTTGCGTGTTCAGAATCAAATGCTTTTGGAGATTTTGGGAATGTTATGGACTGAGGCAATTTCCTTTTCTAAGCAAGACCATGATGTACTATAGATTTTCTATTCAGCTTTCTAATGTAAAATATAGTTCATGTTATTAAATTCTTGCAGAGATTGGCGGCTTAAGGGATTCAACACCTGTTTTTTTTCATCTCCTTGAAAGCTTCATCCTATGAGTGCACTGGAGTTTCCCCGTTAGTTACTGAATCCATGGAAGCCACAAAAGTGGTAATTTTTACCTCATCAAATAGTGTAGCTATTTGGTTAGTTTGCTCAGATAAGTTTGGATCAATGTGATTTATATAATGTACTCCATATATCTACTGACATTATTATAGTTCTTCCCTATCCTTCTATACTACTGTGTTCCTAAATTTTGCTTCTGTATATACTCGGAGCATGTAAAACAATAACAATTGACTAAAGAGCTGAACCTATCGTGTTATTTGGTCTTCTTGCCATTCTTTGGGAGAGTTTTAAAAGTTCAATTTCTTTAATGCTAATGTGTGACGTCTTCTTTTTTGTTTTGTTGATTATGGAATTCTGACTAAAAAAAATTAGAGCATTGCCGAATTTTATTTTTGCAGCAAATTCTTATAATTTGTTTTTACCTTTTCCATGCAAAAATATTTGAAAGCTTAATAGATTTTCCCAAAATAGTGTATAAAAGTATAAGAGAAAGGGAACAAAATATAATACAAAAAATTAGAGGATACAAATAAATTATAAAACACTAATAACATCAATTTTAGTTTTTTTATCTTATCAGCGTAAGTCCTGTCGAACACATATTCATATAAGCGTAAGATGAAAAAAAGTTAAAATCCAGGATTTTTAATGATACATTAATAATAACAGGTTATATATATAAAAATTGATATTTTTATAATGGAATTAAATTAAATTAGCAATGCATTTCAAACAACTTAAAATTACCACGCTCAATCAATTACTGATTTGATTACTGATAGTTTCTCTCTAAGAATTTCACAATTTGTATGTTGTTCTCATTACGTTTATGTTACTGATTGATTTTAAAGTAGTAATATATCATACACAGAAATAAATATTTTTTATAAAAAAGTATTCGTATTGAAATGAAAACATACTAATAGTTAGATTTCAGAACAAAAATATTGCATAAAGATATTGAACATTCTAAAAAAAATCGATAAATTTCAGCTAATAGAGTGATAAATATATTCTAATAAAACATATTAATATTTACTTTTTTAACAAGAACATTAATATTTACCAGAAAACTCTATTAATATTTAAATTATATAATAAAAGTATATTATAAGGAGATTTAATCAATGTAATTTCTTTTGGTGACAAAAGGGGCTAAAAATTCCCTTTTATTTACCAAAAAAATGAGAAGCAATAGGCCCAAAGAAAAACTAATTACAATAATTAATAACACGGGGTACTGCAGAAACCCACATAAATCACAAATCTATATAATTAACATACATCGTGTGTAACACGAGTCATTGTCCAATCATATTAATAAGACTTTTGTTATCAGTGAATATTTCTATTGGTTGTTATTTATATCTCATAGAGTATTGAATATTTTACATGAAATATCATTATGCTTTTATTTATCATGAATGAGCAATTTACTAGAAATTTAACATTAATATATTTTTAGTATAAAATTTATAATATTTTAAGTATATATCGCACATAGCATATAACATCATACTATAAATATATTTTAATAAAATGAGGATGAAAACTTTACAAGAAAAATAATTTTTTATTTATATTTTGCCTCAAAAAGTTTTAAACCAAAAATGTGAATCAACAATCATATTTTTTTAGAGTTAAATTTGTTTTTAGTCCCTATTAAATTATAAATTTTTTAGTTTAATTTAGTCTCTATCCACTATATTAGTCTCTATTTATTACAAAACTGCATGGTTTTTGTAACACCCCGACCCACATCAACTGCCTTTGGCAGCCCGGCCCACATCAAGTGCTACTCACAGGACTTCTGGGACCCCTTAATTCCCAGTTTTTGCCCTCGTGGGGATTCGATACCGCGCCCAAAGGGATAAAGGCTAACGAAAAGCACCCACCACTACCACTAGACCCCACATCAACTGCTACTCACAGGACTTCTGGGACCCCTTAATTCCCAGTTTTTGCCCTCGTGGGGATTCGATACCGCGCCCAAAGGGACAAAGGCTAACGGAAAGCACCCACCACTACCACTAGACCAATTGAGTAGCAGTTGATGTGGGTCGGGCTGCCAAAGGCAGTTGATGTGGGCCGGGCTGTTACAACAAAAATTGGTCAAGTGGTAGTGGTGGGTGCTTTCCGTTAGCCTTTATCCCTTTGGGCGCGGTATCGAATCACCACGAGGGCAAAAACTGGGAATTAAGGGGTCCCAGAAGTCCTGTGAGTAGCAGTTGATGTGGGCCGGGCTGTTACCATAAAAGGCGCCTTTTATTGTAACAGCCCGGCCTACATCAATCGCTAACGGCCGGCCCACATCAAGTGCTACTCACGGGGACTGGGACCCTTAATTCCCGATTTTGCCCTTGTGTGCAGATTAGCCTTTATCCCTTTGGGCGCGGTATCGAATCCCCACGAGGGCAAAAACTGGGAATTAAGGGGTCCCAGAAGTCCTGTGAGTAGCACTTGATGTGGGCCGGGCTGCCAAAGGCAGTTGATGTGGGCCGGGGTGTTACAGTTTTAGTCTCTATGCATGAATTAAAAGTATGCAATTTAGTAAAAAGCGAAACTAAAAATGTGTATAAGGACTAATATTGAAAAATCTGGATAATTATAGGGACTAAAAACATATTTAACCCTATTTTTTAAAGAAGTCCTATAAATGAGCATATTCCTTATGAACATTTAATATAAATTACAAATTAATATATAAGTTTTATAAGTGGAAATTTTTATTTTTTTAACTATATATCATGCACAGCACGGACCATCACAACATAAATGTAAGTTTTACTCTTAGCTATATTCCTATTGGTTATTCTTTATATCTGATAGAGTAATTAATATGTTCTAACAAAACACATTAATATTTACTTGAAAAATCTATTAACATTTAAATTATATGATAAAAGTATATTATAAGGATATTGAATTTTATTTTAAATGGAAAAATTATTAATATCCAAATTATAATGGATGAATATTTTAATAGAAATCACAAATCAATATAATTTTTAAGGTGCAAAAAAATATATAATTTTTAATGTTAATTTTAATGTTTTTATATACACCGTGTATAGCACGGGTCATTGTCCTATCATACCAATAACACTTATATTTCAACTTTATTACTTATTTTAAATTTCTTCAAAAGTTCGGTTTTTCAAATTATTGGAGTAAATTTCAACTATTAGATAATAGGAATATTGGTGAACATTATATGTCATGAACATAGATGTTATATGAAAAAAAATTATTATTTATCTTAATTAGTTATAATAAAGTACTTTTCTTTCGGTTCTTTTTTGGTACATTCTATAATATTCAAATTGCATTTCTTAACAAATGTTTCTCTTATTATATTGTTTGAATATTTTTTCTAGCAATCTAATGAATTCTTATCTAAAATCATTATATTTCTCTTTATGAATTCCTTTTGAACGTTTTATGTGAACTTTAGATACGTTTTTTATGAAATTTCTCATAGTCTTTATTTACTTATATTTTTTTAAGTATACATTGTGCGTAGTACAGATTATTGATTATATTTAATGAATGAGTATTTTATATATATATATAAATAAATATAATTTTGTTTCTTAATTTTTATTGACACATTTGTGGCTGTAACGCACGAGTAAAAATACACCACATATAAATGAATATTTATAAACTAAAAAATGTAAATTATAAATTATTAACTTACAAAATATAAATTATTCTATAACTATTTTTAATACCATACTTATACCCGTGCATGGCACGTGTCAAACACATTAAATAAGCTTTTGATACAATCTAAAAATTACTTTTACAATTTCTATAAACTCTCAGCAAAAACTTTAATATTTTATCATTACAATTTATTATTAGTAGTAGTATAAATACTTTGTAATAATTAAAATTTATTAGTGTTATATTATTATTATTATTATGTATAAATACTCTGCTTAAATATTTTAATATATAATCATTATGTATTTATTGTATACCATGCGAAGCACGAGCCATCACTGCTTTATAATGGACATGATTTGTTTCGATATTAATAGAAAAATGGAGCATAATGAAGCACATGTCATCACTACCATTAATATAAATATATCAATTATATCAAATATTATATAAAAATGTACATGATATGTTTCGTTATTAATACAAAATTATTAGTCCACAAATCAAACAATGTCTTTGTCAAAATATGATAACAATTATTCTATAAACTTTACATATATTTTCAAAAAAAAAACTGTACAATTATTTTAACATAAAAAACACCCAAATTAATATTAAAATTGTTAAAAAATTTAGATAAATCATTTTTACTTTCTTATTTATTAACTTCTCACCTAACTAAATTATTGAAAAAATATATGAACAAATTTATATTGCCTTTTAAACATTAACGCTTACATGTAAATTGATTAATATAAAAAGCAATTTAAATTTTCTTTATTCTTAAAAACTTATGTATTTCTTCTTTTTCTTTACTATCTTATTCGTGAGTAGTATCAAAAGAAGATATAAATATAGGTAAAAATACACCAAACATTTATACCAAAAAATAAATACACCAAACATAAATGAATATTTTGAATAAAAACATATTACTATCTAAATAAAAATCTATTAGTAATTAAACTTTAGAGTAAAAAAATATTAAAAGTAGATTGAATATTTCACAAGAAATGACACAAACACATAAATTCCTCAGAATTATTATCTTAATAAATAATATACATTAGTATAATTTTTAGACATAAAATATATATTTTAAATACACATTGTGCATTTTCTGGACCAAACATATAATCTTAGTATGACATGAATTTGCTGCGGTATGCTCATTACTATCGTCATTGTTCAACGACAAAGTATGCGATGGATAAGCCTAACCAACAAAAGATGATATAGTTTATGCAAAAAGGTAACAAATTAGTATAAATTTTCAATAGTTTAAATTCTATTATTCAAATTTCACAAAATAGTATTCATTATGTACTTATTATTCAATATATAAGTAATACACTACATGCATTGTCTACTATTAACTTACAAAATGTAAATTAGTTTATAACCATTTTCAATAGCATACGTATACCCGTGCATGACACACAAAGAAGATAATTGAGAGAAGATAATGCAATACTTATCTATATAACATTTTCATGATAGACGTACTTCACACACACAAAGAACACTATAATTTGTAGAATATCTAATTTATACATTATCTCATAAATTATTGGGTGGTATGCACCATCAGATTGATCGAGGTGATATGCACCTTGATTGATAATAGGTTTGTTCCCTATCGTACGTTAGACACTAATAATTACACACAATAGTAAGTGCAGTATTACAAAATCATTAATAATTAACAATTACTAATTTAATATTTCTTATATGTTATTGACAGAATGAATGAAATATTTTTTATAGCCAACAAAAATAATGTTCCCCATGCATGACACGGGTTACATAGTAGAAAAAAAGTTGCAAACCTACGAAGCAGTTGAAATAAGTTGCAAACCTATTCCTTGATTATGAACAACATCATCACGTGGAGTGCAGTCATATATACGTGACCAGTTCTGCATGTGAAGGTATGATGAATTAATATATGTCAAATACAATCTTATATTGTGCATTTACAATAATATAAATTGTATTTTACGAGTAGTGTCCCCTTATTAACCAATGTGCTGACATTGAAAAACAAATGATATATGTCTGAACCTATTATTTTAGTTTATGGACAGTATGAATCCAGAGAATGGTGGATCCAAAAGGACGAATAGAAACAGTCAAAAGGATGCTGATAAAAAGAGAACTAAAACAGATACTTTCTTACAACTATAATGTTTTTGCCGTATCTGATTCATCTAAAGACCTTTGTTGATACTGAATTTACTTTCTGGTGCTCTAATAGGAGTCATGTGTTCTGAGAATCAATTCAACACTCCTGTTAGTCGCCCCTTATCACAATTGACACAATGAACCCCTCTGGCTGAGATAACTCCTGGTATTGTGAAGAATCCTGATTAATTTCATAGGTACACCTTTTATAAATGTCATGTCAATGGACAATTTTTTTATGCATTATAAAGTAAATAACAAAATTAAATATATAGTCCAAAACTATTTTTGTATTTCGCAAGACACAATTCTTATAATAACATTCAAAACCAGCAGCATGGTGAAACATTCGTTCATGTAGCAGCCACACCTTATTCACATGCTTTACATGGTAATTACATATTTGTTAACTTAAAGTGAATACATAACAAATGTATAAAACAATTAGCAATTCGTATCAGTACTACTTAAAATAAAATGTTTTGATTGATTATCATTATCCTATTAAGGAACAAGTGATTTTAACACTATTTTGCTTAGTAATTTACACCATAAAAGGAAATTTACAAGAAGTTCCTCTCATGCTTCAATTGTAACACAGCGTAATGCATGAAGAATTTTTAAGCAACCAGGTGCCATTTACTTAGCTACTAGGACAACTCACTACCATGGTAAATTTTTACGAGACATAAAATAGAGGAAAAGTGGTGGATTGCTCAACACTTGAAGAAGGAAGTCACATGTCATATGCAGTATCACAATACCAGAGTGATTAGGAAGACATTATTCATACTGATTTAAATATAAATTTCTGAAAATTAAAAACTGATATATAAGAACCTTTAAAAAAGACCAACAATTGTTAAAGAAAATGCCAAAAAGGGAGGAACATTATTGTCAATTCGAATCCAATTCTAAAATTTATATGAGATTTTTTTTTCACATACCTGTTAAAGACACAGTAGCTGATTAAATCTTCGTCCTCTGCCAACGAACTTCACCTATTTCGTTACCCCTCTCTTAACCCTAACAAAAGACAATCTTAATCAGAGCACTGAACAAAGCAACAAACATGAGTATTCATAAATATTAAGACGTTTCAGAAATCGACAAATCAGTCTCCAAGACCTGGGCACCGTGATATTCTGAAGTTACAAAACCAAGATTCTTCGTCGTGCTCGCCAAGACCGCGATTTCACCGTGATTATCAGAAAAACAATGATGTACCAATCACGGGAAAGCTAGAAGAAGGACGATTACGAACCAAGAAGGAGGAATAGAAGTTGGAAGAAGAAGGAGGAGGAATACGTTACCTGATGAGACTCCCTCCCTTAATCGTCGCTGCGTGAAACAGTATGTGCGTTCCAGTCACGCTGAGCCTCACTTGGAACTTACATCTATTTATATTTTACAACTTATTTAAATATCAAATCTTATTTATTTTTAGTAAAATTAAACAAACCGAGTTTGGTTCAACCAGAGACTATATCAATGTTACACGATAGATTTTAATTTTAAGTATTAACTAATAAATTTTCAATATGACTCATATCTATTTGATATCTCTATTATATACATATCAAAATGAGCTCATTAATTTTTTTACAAATGGCAAGCTCAGAAAGAATTAGCAATAAATATGTATTAGGTGTCATGCTTAAAAATGGAAATCATATGATGTGGTTTAGTAATTGTGACTTGGATCAATGACTAGGTGCACAACCAATTCTAATGAAATCAGCCCTTTGATTTTTTTAAATAAAAAACATTTCATAAAATTATTGAATCTTTATTATATACAAATCAAAATGAGCTCATTAATTTTTTTACAAATGCCAAGCTCAGAAAGAATTAGCAATAAATATGCATTAGGTGTCATGCTTAAAAATGGAAATCATATGATGTGGTTTAGTAATTGTGACTTGGATCAATGACTAGGCGCACAACCAATTCTAATGAAATCAGCCCTTTGATTTTTTTAAATAAAAAACATTTTATAAAATTATTGAATACAATAAAATAAACGTGTCAAATGCAATAAAATAAACGACAGGCATATAATTTTACATTAATGACTAATCAGCGATTTATTGACAGGCATATTATTGATTAATAATCGAATCATTTTACATTAATGACAGGCAATAAAATAGTCAAATGTTATTAACAAAAACACGTTGAAGGGTCAGCCCATAATTTTTTTTTTAAAAACGTGTAAAATGATTGAATGTAATAAATGAGGATTATCAAAAATTTCCTCCATTTATGCAAATAAAACAACAATCTGTAATAGACAAATGCTATTACAAAAAATCGTAGATTAGCCAAAATATTCGTTCAGTATCATGAAAAATAATTCACAAAAACAAACCACAATCGGTAATATTTAATTATATTTTTTATTTTTTAATAGCCGGCCCAATTTTGAATTCTATAAATAGTGTACATAACCAAGACAGTCCTCATTGTCTTGATTTTGTAGTTAGTGTGTCTTCATCCCTTATAGTTTGTTGTTCTGTTGTTTTTTTCTCATAAAAAATGAACACCAACCATGATCAAATTCCTCATATCGACTCCTCCGTCGATCGAAATTAGAATTTAGTAGTTGGGATTTATCGTATATGGTGCACTAATGCATCCGACACACTTTATCCATTGAAGTTATTCTTATTGACAATGAGGTGAAAATATATTTTTTTACTCATCCAAAAAAACAATACAATGTTTGTTGTTTATATCTAACTTTCAATTTTTTACATGTAGGGAAAAAAATTCATGCCACGGTTCTAGAACTTTGATCTATAAGTTTTACAACTTTGATCTTACATTTTTTTTAAATGTAAAAAATGTAATACATTTATATAATTAATTTTTTTTATCGTGAACCATTTTTATTAAATGGCATTTTGGATGAATAAAGAAAAACTGTGGTATATTAGACAAATGGCATAATACTTTTCTAAATTCAATTAATTTATTATAAAAAAAACATAAAACTAAAGTAATGGAGTAACTAAAAATGACATGTAATATTAAATTAACAACGATATGTGATCGACTTATAATTGCAGCCGTTTAAATATATATCTTCCATTAAAAACAATTAATTGTATTTGTCAATTACAATGGCAAATTTTTTTTGACGGTATTACAATGGCAATTAAAATCATAGATGTGTTGAAAAATTAAAATTTTATTATCGAAGTTCATAAACGTTTTAAAATTATAAAATAAAAAAAATAAGAAAATCAATTTTTTACCAGAAAACTTGATTAATATTTTTAATATAAATAAACCTTTTTAAATAGTAAATTCAATGCTATTAGTTATTTTTTATTTTGTCAACATAATAGTGATTCAATGTATAGTTGCAGTCATTTAATAATTTTGATTATAACAAAAGTAATTGATTGTAATTTTGAGGCATTAATAACGTTACATACAATTAGAAATATGTTACCCAAAAAAAAAGATTAAAATTATGTTACATTTAAACTTGCTGACCCAGGTCCGATATTTTTGACACTATACAAATAATGTGTTTCCATATTTACGAAATTTTCATGGTCAAAATAATATACAAAACATTTCCATTCCTAATTTGTCAAACAATATGTTCCCATATTTAAGAAATTTTCGACACTATATATGGAAACACATATCAAGTCAATTTATTAATTTATTAATATATTGAATAAATATGAAATTTCAAATTTCATAAACAGACAATCTTCATTTAGTTGTCACCTATTCAATTTATTTCCTTGCCTCCTCACTTCCTGTCGTTTCTTTATCACATCCTCCTCTCCCGCTTCTTTGTTGTCGAGAACTTTTTTTTCTAACTCTTCAATTCTGGATTTAACATGTTTTTTTGATCATTAGGTTGTATGTAATGTTCAGATTGTTTTCTTCTTTGTTTGAACAGTGCATTTGTTGTCTATGTACAAAGAAATGAAATTGAAACCAAGACTGGGAACCCGATTCGGCTCTTGGAGGATGACTCAACGATCTCACCTTCACTTGCCCTTTTTATTCTCTTATTTCTTCCTCCTCTCTCTTTTTTCCTTCTCTCTCATTTTTTTTTGTTTTTCTTTAACTATTATTTTAGATATTTGTTCTTCATTTGTGTCAGAATCAATTCTCTCTCTCTCTCTCTCTCTCTATTATGTGTTGTGGATTGGTTGAATAAAATACATGAGGTTTTATTGCTCTGTTGTCTTCATCTCAGATCAACTTTGCACCTGCTCTATTGAAGCCTCGGCGACGACGCAAATCCAATATCGGCTTTGCTCCGGTAAGATCCTCTTTTCCCTCACTGTCTACCTTCATTTGCTTCTACTAAAACATTCATCTTCCTTTTGGCCTCCTCCATTTTAATTGTTGTTCAGGGGGAAAAACCAATGGAGCAAAGAGATGCTGACGCAAGGAGGTGGGCATTTCATTTTTATTTTTTTTGTTGGTTTTCATATTTAATTGCATGTTTTGATTTTTATTTTTTTTTGTCAATGAAATTTTTCGTTCTTATGAAAATTTTCATATGAAATCTATAATCTAGAATGTCTAATTCTGCCAACTTATTTTCAGTCACTTTCCATTTATTTTACTCTAATGGCTTTTCTAATTGCCCATTTTAGCACCAATGCTTCCGACGTTTTTTCATTAATCTGTAAGATTGTTGCTTTGCAGTAAAAACTTTTTTATTTTTTGTTGTATAATAAGTAAATTAATTTCTACTAATTTGTTTGGTTTTTATATGCTTTGGGCATGCAAGCAGAAGCAGAACAGAGAAAAAAAAAAGAGGGCTCAAATTCTTAGACTAAAGGTAATTTATTCGATATTCTAATTCTTTCTAATGAGGTTGTAACAATCCTGTTGGAATTAACCTCGATAAAAGACATAACAGAGAAGACACTTGCCACTAGCTTGGTACTTACTTCCATGGGAAAAAGTAATAGAGAATATCTCAATGGTGCCAGAATTCTTGATTGAGATTTTATCTTTAGAAAATAAACACAAGAGTTATCCATTTCTTAAAATATAATTTCAAAAATGTAACCAGTAAGCTTGATGACTTTCAAAATTTAAATGGAACGAATAATTATCTGTTAAACTTTGCAAAAGAATGATTTCATGGAATTTTGTTTATTAAGTAGTAATAAACTCCTTTCGTTTATAAAAAATAGTGACAAGCAAAAACATTAGTTTTGTATAAAGAAAACTCACCAAAACACCAAAGAATCTCTTGCATATGCAATGCTTTGTGTTGGTACGAAACTATCTCCATGTGGCTCTTTAATCTATCAACCTTGCTTCTGAAAGTATGAAGACCGTAATCGATATATAGTGTTAAAATATTGAGAATCATTTAGATGTGAACTCTATTTTAAGTTGTCTCTATTTTTTAGTGTTTATATTTTGATGATTCTAGCTCATCAAAGCTCATCACAAAGTGATAAAATGGTACAATTTGGTGTTGTCCATGTACTTCTTGAAGTGGTTCTATTAGGGAGTCTTTTAGCTCAGAAAATATCACTTAAATTATTGCAATGGTTTAAGAATGAAAGAAATTTAAAGATGGATAGATATAATATAAATGAAATAAAAATATTATATAAATTACTATGAATAGATATTTTAATAGAAATAAAACATTAATTATACACAGTGCATAGTACGGTGTATCATGCCATAAATATGTTGTTATTAATATTAAATATAATATGAAATTTAATAAGATTTGTATTTTAACTTATTATAAAATACGATACGATAACCTAAGAGTAAAAACATATCACACACCGAGACAAATATTATAGATGAAAATATATTAACATTTCCATATAAATCTATTGATACTTTAATTATACAACAAAAATTTATTACGATGATATTGAACATTTTAAATGAAACAATATTATTATTATATATGCTATGGATGAATATTTTAATAGAAATAACACATTAACATTTATTTAAAGAAAATTTTAATTTTTTTTTTAGTATAATGCATGAAGCATAAGATACAAGGATGAACATTTTCAAGAAAATACATGAGCAAATTACATTCAACACAATGTTTTTTACAAAATCGTCCTTCACTATTACTCTGCCTTTCCATTTTACGGGTTGGAACATTGTAGCACATAAAATATTCCTTTTGGAGAAGGTTGCAATTCTATTTGTTCTTGATTTGGAGAATGTTGGGATCCCATTTGCTTTTATTTGTCAATATCATATACCACTCATGTATTCAAAGTTTTCTCCCTTTTTTAGTTATGCAATAGCGTAGTAATTTATAATTTTCTCTTAGCTAAGGAATTTGAGTTGTTTGTGTGCTGAGAAATTGAAGATAATCTCCTTGGTTTGGGATGTTTTTATTTGTTGTAGATTCACGTGATAGCCCTGATGAGTTTTGCCTTTCTTTTCATCCTTCCCTTTGCAGAAGTTCTATACATAATCCTTTCAACAGACGAGAATCATCTCCATATGCTTTGTATCCTTAACCCCCCCTTTTGTCCTTTTAATTTTAGAAACAGAAAGCTTATTATTAAAAATCTGTTTTCATGGTTGCTTCAGGATATTCTTCTCTATTTGTAATTCAAAATATAAAACATGTCATTTTTAATTTTTTAATATTTTTTTAATGAATAAATACCAAACTTTATATATTTATAAAGTGTCAACTTTGGAATTTCGAGAATTAGTTTTTAGGCAGCACAAGTGAAATTGTTTTTTTAAAGTGAAATTGTCGATATGCAAACTCAATGTTTTATTTGTTTTATTCATCACGAAAGGATATTTTCATCCTTTCCAGCATTTCGATTCCTGCTACACTTTGAAGCTAGAAAAAAGCCATCTTCAAATAACCACTAGCATATGCAAATTCTTTGGTGGAAAATAAAATCTATAATGTTAGTTTATGGACTTGAAAAATTTCAATTATTAGTTGTTCGAACTTGATATTTTCCGAAAATTACGATGGAAGCTTTAACCCAATCTTTAATTCCTTTAAGACACGAGTTTCTTAACAATCGAACACTGATATTAAAACCTGTGGGCAATGTCATTGGCCTTGCCATATTATTGCAACTAAATTTTTTTTAGTCGTCTGTTAATATCTTATAGAAATTAATGTTACCAATATGCTCTATCCAAACACATTGAAAAGGAGTAAAGGACTTTTGTTTGAGAAAAAGTAATGTTAATAAATATCTATTATGTCCAAAAGTAGAGAAACAAGGTCATATTCTATTTGTCGATATGTTGTGTTGCGTCGGTATCCAAAAGCAAAGAAACAAGACAATAACTGATGACTATATTAAAATTAATTATGATATTATTAGTAAAATGTTTTTACTTTTTTTTTTATAATTATAGCTTAAAGACATCATTAACCCTTGCATTAGAAAAATTTAAATTTATATCAATATATAGATTGATTAATATATAAATATAAATCATATAAAAAATATAACACACGGAAATGAACATATTATATGAATATCTATATGTAAAAATAATATTTTTCATTTAATATTATACGTAAATATAATATATTATATAAAAATATAATACTTTACTCACAAAAAAAATTAATATCTATATGTAAATTGATGAATATAAAAATCATAGAAAATAGAAAAACATTACATGTTGGAATAAAATAAAATTTTACGTGAAAGCAATTTTAGATTTTTTTAAGATATAAATTTAAATTTAGCAAATTTAAATTTATATCAATATATAGATTGATTAACATATAAATATAAATTATATAAAAAAAATAATACATGGGAAAGAACATGTTACATGAATATCTATATGTAAATATAATATTTTTCTTTAATATACTAAAAGTAAATATAATATATTATATAAAAAATATAATATTTTACTCATAAAAAAATAATATCTATATGTAAATTGATTAATATAAAAATCATAGAAAATATAAAAAACATTACATGTTGGAATAAAATAAGATTTTACATGAAAGCAAATTTTGATTGTTGTAAGTTTTAGTTTAATCTAAGCTAATTTGGATTCTCTTTTATAACTTTATATTTTTTTTATGAAAGGATTTAATTTTATATCAATATGTAGATTGATTAATATCTAAATATAAATGATATAAAAAATATAATACACGGGAATAAACATTTTATTTGAAAGCAATAGATATAGATAAAATGTAGTACATGTGAATGAATATTTTACATGAAAACAAAATTCGTCAAAAACATTTTATGTACATTTTAGATAATTTCTTATGAAATTCTCCATTATTTTTTTGTTTATATATTTTCAATACGAATGGTTCAACATACAATAGATAGGTTATTACTATATAGTGCATCTCATTCGTACCCCGGCGTATAACCCGTGTATCGCAAGGCTCATGTCTATTATACTTAAAATTTCATTTTACAAATATTGTTTTATTCATTATTTTGTTTGTGTCCATTAGTTTGATAAAAATGTAAGTTCATAAATTTTTTATTCTTTAAGTCAGCAATAATTTATATTTTTTTCTACTGTATTCAATTTTCAATATGATAATCAACTCTTTATAATGGACAACAATAATTACTATTTTAAACATTGTTATACTTTGCGATACATAATTGAAATTAAATTATTCTTTTATAATTTTTCGTAAATATTGCCTCAAACTCACTTTAACAAAAAACTATATAAAAAATTAAATTATTTTATTAAATGTTCAAAAGCCAATATATACATGTGCATGGCACATGTTACTATACTAGTATTATAAACATATTAAAGTTGTTATAATATTATTAATGGAAATTCGCCATAATGACAAATCAATATCAATATTATATACAATTACAAATAAATTCATTGAAAGCACTTCTAGGTGTCAACTTCTCATGACAAACACAATAAATGATCTTCCAAGTGTACAAACTCAATTAAGAAACCTCGAAATGTCCATCTTACTCCTCTAGGTGTCATCCCATTAAGCCAACAAACGATGATGTGTACTAATTTTTACCATGTGTCAACTGTTGTCATTATATGAAAATTATGTGGTGCACCCAATTATCAATGACAAGTATGGGAGTCAAATAAAAAAAAGGAATAAGTCATCAGGCCAATTAAAGCTAGAACACATTTTTATTCACACAATAATTAGCAAAAGAAAAATATGGCAACCGACTTAATAGGATTGAATGTGATTTCCAAGTTAACAGCTATATGCAATTTGTAAATAAGCAAACAATGGCAACAAAATTGATACAATTAAAATAGAGATTTAATTCCATTATCATACAATAATCGAAATTAAAATCATAATCAGAATATTGAATAGTAATGAAGTACCATAATTCGTTTCATAAATTGATGTAAAATTCAAAATTCAAATACTCAATAATCCTATAAATTCAGTCACAAACACATCCAAGTCCTAACCCTGCTAACCTTCATTTGTTTGTTAACCGTCTTCTTAATTCCTTATTTTTTAAAACCATCAAACTCACTAACAAATGGATCCCATAACCATGATTTCATATCTGACATATTTGTTATGGATCGAAACTGGAGTTTAGTTGTTGGTGTTTATCGAATGTGTCACACGGCATTATCCCTACACTCCAACAAGGTGTCTTTATCCATTGAGATAGTTCTTATTGACGTTGGGGTAAAATATTATATTTTTTTTCAAAGAACTTTTCGTGGTCATTATTTGCTTACATACATATTATTATTTCATGTAGGGAAACAAAACAACCAAGCTTGACGTTTTGTGGCTGCTGTGATATAGTTTTCACAACTATTGATGCTTCCCTATTTTCTTCAGCTAGCAAGATAAGCAATGGTTTGTGGGATTCATGGTTTATGCCTTTTCTCTGTAGTATTACATCAGAAGGCAAAACTCATTGCAATGACAACATTCTTTCTTGAGGACATATATGATCCGATTGATTATCATCTTGCTTCAGATTCTCCAACGTCTTTAACATATGAAATAATTAACATAGCCACTTTAAGATTACTGTTACTGAGTTGTGATTTGAGCTCTTTATTAGCCATTCTTGATAATTTTGCTGAATTAAATTATAATTTATCTTTTTTTTTTGTGTTTTAACCATTTTAGATACATATCAAGAGTTACTTCTATTCTTACACCCCTTCTGACACGTAAGATCTTGCAGTAGTAGAATGTGATTTCCAGTCAACCACCAAAACAAAAAACCATTACTAAAATAATATCATGATTTATGTGGCTTACATAAGAGCATCAATAATTTATATGACTCCACATTGGGAACTCAAAAAATTGAGCATATCATGCCACCTGCACGTGTGGTTATATACAACATCAACTATAAATCCAAATTTCCAAAAGGATGGAAAGGATATGTATGATCATTATCTACCGATTTTAAGAAAACGCAAGAATGGAAAGATAATCACATTTATCTTTTGCTCCGGTCAACAAGGGAAAATATTTTTGGAATTTTTTTTAATGTTGGTTTTCTGTTCATTTATTTTTGTTTAGGAGATTCCCAAATTTTTTTCTATGATATTGTTTAATTTTCTTCTATTTCAAATAATTATATTATAAAAAATCTATACCATTATATAAAGAGGATGTGGTAAGGTAACTGCCAATTTTCGTGTACTAATTTCATGTCCCTTTTTTACCCTTGCCTACTACCAACTGCACCAAGTAAAAAAAAAAAACTGTCATGGGAATTGGTAACTGCTTTTTTGATGTACTATTTTTTGTCTCTATTTTACCCTTTAACTTTCTGTTCAATTAAAACTGCATAACTTAACCACGTGTGCCCTTCAACTCCTTCAAACACCCATGTAAACAAAATAGAACGGTTAAAAAACTAAAAACATATTCAAAAAAAAAGAAAACTGATACGCCTCACCCACATTAAAAAATAAACTATATACTGATGCAAAATAGGAAAAGCGGACTGACGGGCACGGGAGTGCCCGTCAAGACGCTAGTAGTTCATAAAGAAAAAGTACAGGCTCTAGAAACAACTACATGTTAAATTTGAAATTTAAAATCAGTGCTGTTTTATTTTTGATAATGTAAAAACAATGCTACTTAATAGGACTTTTGAGTTTGTGCAATAATCTGTCATCAGGGTAATTTAAAAATGATTATTGACAAAAGATATCCCGAAGAAGTTCTGATTATTTGAGTTTTCTGCTGCTCATAAATCATGCTAGAAACATTCCCCTTCTTCGGTTTAGAAGTATTATATTACAATTTTTTTTATGAATAAAACAAATTTTTTTATGAATAAAACAATGGATGGAATTGAAAAAAACGTACTAATACAACAGATTGACCGAACATTCTTACTTCGTGTCAACCATTGCCACGAAGTATAGTTTTGAAAAAACAGTACACATTGTAGACAAATTTAATGAGTTAATTATTTTTTAATCTGTGTGTTTTGGTCAAATGAGGCTTACTATATTTAAGGATGGAGAGAATATTTTAGTTTTAAAAAAAATATAACATTATAGAAAAAGATCCATTAATCATGAAAATATCAACTATATTATTTTGCCATGTGGGACCATGTCATGTGTCAAAACCTGACTATTTCAATTCCCGCCAAAATACAAATTTTATTTTATTTTAATTTAATTTATTTATATTTTTTGATTGATCCATTAATTATTAATTAGAATGCATTAATAAATCAGATTTATAATCCTATTTTGATTTGATTCATCAATTGATTTCATCCATGTTTGTTATCCTTAAATACCCTATTACAAAATATTTTGGGAAAAAATTATTCACATAATGTGTTAATTGAATAGGAACTTTCAGACATTATATTAAAAAATTCCTTTTTAAACCACAATCAACAATAAATCATAAAATAACAATTATATAAAAGCCTATAAATGTAATAAAAATAAAAAACATATTTGATTATCTTCCTCTAAAATTCTTTCGAACCTGAAATCAAAATCTATGTATTATCTATTATATCTATCTATTATCTATTATCTATTATATATATATTAAAGAGAGCTATTGCCAAATAATTTTCACGTAGAAAATTTCACGTGTCATCTCCTCATACTTTTAATTTCCCGCCCATTCCACAATCTTAAATTATTTTTAATTCTTTATATTTTTATTCATTATCTCCAACCATGATTATATAATCAGATCTCAAACATTGATACATATCTATTATATATATATATATATATATATAACTTAACCATATTTTCAAAACAATTAACTAATTAAGAATGCATATATGACAATTAAGGTCAATTTGCCACAATCAAAATTTGAATGCCAAATGGATGCATTCATTAAATGGTAGAGAATTTGCTCTGTTCCACCGAAATTTGTTCTCTTTTCCCCGTGGATGCACCATATGATTCCATTATCTAAGTCTATTATCAAAGGGAGACTTAGATTTTAGAAGTTTGGATGAAACGATAATGTTACTTCTTCTAAACCTTAAGCGTATGGTTATAATTTTTAAGTATATACTATGCGTAGCACAGACATACAAATATATTGTAAAAAATTTATGATTCGGTGATCTAGATCTATTCTCAAATAAAGTCTTAAATATTGAAGGTTTGAATGTATACAAAATACTGCTTCTTCTAAACCCTAGGTGTATAATTATAATTTTTAAATATATAATGTGCGTAGCACGGGCCTACGGATATATTGTAAAAAAAATTTCAAATATTTTTTATCTAAAAAAAATTATAATTTTCTTTTAGTATGATATATAAAACATAAGACATAAGAATTACAAGAAAAGGCAATATTTTACATAAAAAACATTAATATCTATATTTAAATATTTTATAAATATAGAAATCATAGATAATTTTACATGAAATCATTGTGGGGATTTACACTTAAAAATACATTTCAGTTAATTCACGAGGATGAACATTTTTCGTGCTAAGTTTAAAATATAAAGTCTTAATATTTTTTATACAAATTATTGTCCTTTTCTTTTTTATTAATAACTTTTGTTAAATATAATAATACATTTTTCACATCAAATATCCCTATTCTACCAACCTTTATTACCCCATGCTTGGCACGAGTCTAAAGAATCATAGCCTATTTTATTAGTTATATAATTAGTAACTCTAAAATAGTTACAATTTGTGACCCATGATTAAAATAAATCAAATATTATATAAATTTATGTATACGCGTATTTTTACAAATTTTTAAGAAATTTTTTGTATTGTATAACGATTTCATTATTTTATAAAAATATTTATAAGACACACACACCCGTGCATGACACGGGTTTCTATACTAGTTAATAATAAATTCACTTAATCTAACAAAATATAACCCATATCTATTTGGTATTAATAATAAATTCACATCATCAAATCAAATCTCTTATATGTTACCCGAACAAAAAAAAAATCTCTTTTCTATTATAATCTAAAATTCATCTCAGTACTTATTTTAAGTTTATCCTCTTTTCCATTAAATAAATTAGGATTTATTCATTTATTTATTTTTTTGATTAGAAGGATTTATTCATTTATTAATTATAATATTTGTTATATATTAATTTTATTTATGGGTTACTCAATTTTCCCATACCAATCTATATCTATGACGTTACGTAATTTGATTTTATAACAAAATTACATAAGGTGTAATTTATATTTTGTTTCACATGATTTGTTTTCAAAAAACGTAATGGAACGATTTATTAAAAATTTCCAAAGATACATATCTTTTTTATTAAAATTCTGCAGATATGTTATTTGTTTAATGATGTTATATAAATATAGTTACTGTACAACAATCATATTTCATATGGATTTACTATTTATAAATTTAATATGTATTTAAATGTTTTATTATTATTATTATTATTATACATAATATAATTATGAACCATTTGATATATATATTTTTATTTGCTTTTTCAATATATAGTATAGCATTATCCCAAAAATCACATATATTTTTTTATTTAATCGTAATCAATAAAATATATGTCTATTCATCTATTTCTCATAAGTTATTTATCGTATCATATTTTGTTTCTGTCTGTGTCTTACTTTATAATATCTTTTTATTTCTTTTTTTCCTAAGACATATATAAAAATGTTCCCGTGCATGGCACGAGTTACATATTAGTTATGATTAAAATGTAAAATAAACAAAAACTAAAATTGATTTAGGCGAGAAATAGATAGATTTGCAAAACTCTCACTACACGAAAATATAAGATTGGCTACAAATTTTATTAATAGCTAATTCCAAATTAATTAAACACCGATTTTTGACAATTGACTACCAACAAACAAGATACGGGTTTTTGACAATTGACTCCAAGTTATTTTTTATTTTTTATTATTGTCTGTTTATCTTTTACCAAAATACGGATTCACCAAAGATCACACATCTCATCTCATCACGTGCGCATCTCATCTCACCGCACCACCGCACCTCTCGCTCTCGACCTCACCGCACCACCGCACAATTTTCTCCTTCTGTCTCTGTTTCCTTTTCGATTTCGCGTTTCAAACTCAAAAGCGTTTCTTCATCTCCGATCTACATCCCCGATCTGCATCTCATTTTCCCTATCACGGTTCGGTTTTGTCTCTCTATCAGTCTCGATTTTCGTTTCTGATTCGCGTTTCAGTCTTGCATCTGTTTCTCCATCTCCGATCTGCATCTTCGTTTCGATTCTTAGCTTCATAGATCTCGTTTGATCTTCGGAGCTTCACCTATAACATGGAAAGCGATTTGCCCTCCGATTCGTTTGGGTAACGATTTTGCAGCAAATTGATAAGCTAGTGCACTGAGATTGCATCGTTTAGGTAACGAACTTGAATCTTCTCATTTCATTTCTTAATCTGAATCTGAATCCGATTTGAGACGAATGTTGAAGCCAATTTGATTTTCCTTCTTACATTTTGGGAAAAATCTTGTTATCTTTGATTATATGTGTGATTAAGCTTTTGATTGTACATGTGCCTTTGTTTGGGTTAAATTTTGTGCATGAAATTCTTACCAGAAATGAATTCTTTGATTCACAGCGTGAATAAGTGATTATAAGATTATGAGTTTCTAGGGACATAGTTGACTGTTTTGTGAATGGTAGTTTAGGGTTCAGCACACCAAATGTTTGATAGTATGTTTATTTGGCATTGAAATTGTATTTGTAGTTCATTTATCCATATAAATGCTATACTTTGTGATAGAAAATTAATATTCTATTTTGACTATAAATTCCTTGATGATGTTATCGTGTTTTTTGTTTTATTTATCAACCTTTTTTTTAATATGTTTTGCTTATATGAAGCTGGGGATCTAATCATGTGCATTAAAGAAGCCTAACCAGCTACTGCTCTTATATTTTTAGGTGAGTAATGTACATGTATATTGTTGCTGTCACTCTACAATGAAACATCATTATTGTTGAACTGTTCTCACTCTTACATGTGGAAAGAACTTGAAATTGGCAAATTGGCCATGGGACATGGCTTACTGCAACTTCCTTTAATGCCAGAGGTAAAACACCACTCACTTTCCATCGAGGGATTTGAACCAGTTGAAGATATCAACTTCGACGATATTAAAGTTCAGGTAAAAACATTTTCATAGCATAACCTTTCTAGGTAAAAGCATTGTCAAGAATCATATCTCTGAAAAGCTTAAACTGATAGATGAAAGCTCATGAATGAATCTAATAACTTAACATGCTCTATTTGATTTGAAGCTCACTTATTCAATGACTCAAGTTGCAACGATATAAAAGCTCTTTTTTTTATATAAACATATAAAAGCTCATTAGCTCATTAGTCTTGGCTTCCGCTAGATTAATTATTTGTGATATTTATTGATTTTACAAATCTACAATTAAAATATGATAAATTTAGTTGTATAAAGTATAATGTAATATTTTAAATTAAGAATTAAGATTCAAATTGAGCGTGAGCTTGAGCATGGAAATTAAAATTGAGTTGGAGCTCAAGCTTGCTTTTTTTTTTCATGCTTCTATAAAACTTCTCCAGAATTTTCATCTGAATTATGGGTGGAAACTTGTTCTTTAAGCTACTCTGAAGAGGGGATGGATTGGGAAGCCGTTTTTTGATATGGATTGGGAAACTTGTTCTATGTTGATATGGATTGAGGGGTTATCCAATTCCTCTTTTAAGATGTTAGAAATTAGAATAATGAAAACTAAGTCATTGTGACACAAGATTTGCAATTGAATTTAACATGAATGTCCTGGATTCATGTTGCTCTTGCAAACCAAACCCATGCTGCTAGCTTGAAACTTTGATTTGTTAGGGATAAATCGTGAGAGAAGCAAAGGAAGAAAATCCTGCAAGCAAGGAAAGAAGCCAAGAGAAAGAGCCAAGACCTCAAAAACTAAAGAAAACTCCAAATGTACCTAATGTCATGAGGAACAAAACAGCCAAACAGAGACGTGCTCAGCAGACAATTGAAGATGAGGAAGAGTTGACGCAAGAATATCGCTTGTTAACAGGCACTAAGGAATTTTTTTCTCTTATCTATGAGGTTTTATGCTGATGCATTACTTTTATTTGTTCTTTAATTTTTAACTTTTGATTCCTAATTTAGCGTTACGGTTTTCTCCAATTTTTAAGTTTTCAGGTAGTAAAGAAACTGCTAAAAGTCAGGTATCTGTTGGAATGAGACTGCTAGCTTGCTGCGTCAGGTGTGACGTTGAGGATTCAATTGCAGTAGATGTACAAGACACTAGGGGATTTAGTTTAATGTGCAGTGATTTTTGTTTTTTGTTTTTTGGGCAATAGCTATGAATATAATGGTAACTATACTCATGATTTTGGAAATATTTGGACTCAATTTCCTTTCAGAGAAGTATCGAACATTGTAACTTGTATGTTTGGAATTAATTTGTATGATAAACCGGCTGTTTTCTAATGAAGTATGAGTTTTTTTTCCCAAGATATCATGGTCCAATAATATCGTTAGGAATTAGCTATAAAATGACTACAAAATGTTTTCCAATTAAAAAAAATATTCAATAGCTAGGAAATATCTACAAAATTACTATGAAAAATTAGCTATAAATTGACTATAAAATTGCTACGAAAATATCGTAGCTATTTAGGTAGGAAAAAAAATTTGAACAACTTTTAGCTATGAATTAGCTGGATAATAGCTATGCTTTTTTTAAGATTTGCTACAAATTTATTAGGAAATTTTTTCCTAGCTAATTAGCCACTTAAATTGTGCTACAAACAATTTAGTAGCTATTTCGTAGCTAATTTGTAGCTAAATTTATTTGTTAGAGATTTGTTACGAATTAGCTACTAAATTCGTCGTAGTCAATCACAGATTTTCTTGTAGTGTCCATTTTACATAATATAGTTGATTACATTTTTTATAGTTAAAATTATCTATATATTTGTATGATTTTTGGATAAAAGTCAAAATTTGCAAACAAATATAAAATATTTTCTTAACAGATTTGATATTTTTTAAATATTTGACAATAAATAAAATAATTCTAAATAACGGATTTTTAAAGGATTTGATATTTTATGTTTAAGTTGACTAATTCGTTATTATTATTAAAATTAAGGTTGAAAATTTCCCTTATTTCCCATTTAGGAATTCTAAAATTCTAATTCAAGAAACGATAACATTTATTTATTGTTTATACATCTAGAAATTTGTTTATTTATAAAAAATATTAAAAATCACTAATGAATTTTTTATACAATAAAAAAATATTATTTAAGAAATATTTATGAAAAAATTAATTTTTATTATGATTTAGAATTAAAATTTAAAAAATATATAACCTATTTAGAATTAATTACATTTTTTTAATTTTGTTTATGCTAGGAAATTTGTTGTTTGAATTTTTCTTGACGGTTAATTGCAATCAATGACATTATTTGTTATTCAAAATGGTCAGAAATAGCAAACCGCATTAATTGTCAATTTAAAATCATATAATTGTGTATGCGACACGTCATTAAAATGTTGCTGACATTGATTAACACATTATTGATAATTTGACACATCATTAAATTTGTGCTTGATAGGTTGACACATAGAGTAGTAATAAGGTTTTCTTGGGAGGATACCATCTGGAATTATATTCAATGAGGTCACTCTAAAATGTACTACCCTCGTCTCTAAATATAAATCCATTTTGACCAAAACACACAAATTAAGAAAATTAGTTGACTCATTTAATTTTTCTATAATGTGTACAATTTTTTAAAACTACCATTCAATTATTGACTTGAGAGAGAGAAATAGCTACCCATTTACTTTTGGCTAAAAAAAAAACAATGTAAATTAGAGCATAGTTTATTTGAGCAGAGTTTTTCTTACCCATTGTGCCTAAGCCTTTGATCCAACCTTTCTTATTATTTCCAAAGGTGACACAGCTGCCATTCTTTCTCTCTAATGAGAGAAAATTATATTTGTCTCTTGTCATGTGTCTGTTACATCCATTGTCTAAGAACCATAACCTTTTTCTGAATGCTAATAGGCACTCCTGCATCAGTAAATAATAAGGAAAACTGAGTCCTTGTGGGCCTCACGCTCTTTCGAGCAGTGCGTGTACGAGGATGTCCCTCTCTACGGGCATAGGGTGTTATGTCCTCAGTATGCGTCATGGCACGATGTTCATGCACAAACACTCCAGTGGTAGGACCTGTTCGATGGTCCGCATATTAAGAGTATAAGTCACTTACACGCCGTCGATGCTATTAGTAATACGCACCACACCAGTGTAACTGACAAGCAGGGTCTCTGGCTCAAGAGACCATACTCCGTCACTCTCGTCCTCGAGGAATTCAATCCTCTGGGTGATCGAATGTGTCGTCGATAAGCTCGGGTCCATCTGAAATGTTGTTGTAAGGGTGAGTTTACTTATATACAAGTTTTCATCATGACAGGAATATAACGCAAAATAAAATAATAGATAATACATCTACAAGCAACTGTATTTACTTATAAGTAGTATACATGCAACATGTGAAATTCACAACGACATACAGTCAGAAAACATCAATAAAACTCACAAACTTATAAGATATACCTGACTGACGAACTTACTCAGTACACCACTTACACTGAACTCTTCTAGAGAATTTCTCACTTGACGAATATACTCAATACTTTGCCTACTACTCCATGGAGATTCTTACCTTTTTGAGCTTAAGGCCGTTTCTACTGCCATTTACACAATTGTTTGCACAAACCTGGCTATTACGACCAATGATTTTCAATTGTTCCGGCCCGACCAAATACCTTAACCGAATTGCACTGTAGTGTCGGGTTCATCGTGTCGGGAGTACGGTTACCCTAGATTAGAAGGGCTATGACTGATCTTTATGAATAACTGAAACACAAAATGTCCCCAGTAGAATCTTAGACGATTTCACCGAAACAATCCGTTGTATCTTCAAACAATCTGGTTGAGAAAAGATTCCGTGTTTGCTCTTTGATCATCAATGATCTTTTAATCAGTCATGTACTTTTCCATCGTACACGAACCTTCAGAAGCATACTGACCATCAATGGTCTAAAACAAAATCTAAATGACCTCTAAGGGTCTAACACAAAATTATACTAGTTTTGAGCAAATACTTTGAAAACTCTTCTCTTTGAAACATTTGGGTACTTAGCCCATAATCCTTTTTGAAATCATTTGATAATTCCAATCAAATCCCTCTTTGAAAATAATTCTTTGCAATTCATTTGTCAAATTCAAATCAAATTCTTCTTTGAAATAAAACACTTTGTTTTTACAAAAGAACACTCTTTCTAAAAACATTTTAAGAAAAATACCTTTTAGTAAATATCTCAAAATGAACAACATATTTTACTTAAAAATATCTTTACTCACACTTTTGAGAACATATCAATATATTTATAGCTTCTATCTTTCGCATCGGGCTATAGCTAGAGCTATGCCGTCAATCCATTTCAATCGAGTACATACTCATGACATTACTCATACTAACCTCTAGACAACTCAAGAATAACTCATAATTCAACAATAACTTAATTACATAAGTCATATACATATTACTAAGTATACATACATATTCTCAAAGAAATTCCACACCTGATCAATACCTCATCATGAGAATCAATCCAAAACAATCAAAGCAATCAAACAATCAATCAGACATCCTTATACCCATCCCAAACTTATTGAGATTAAAACCCCCTTACCTTGTAGCTTTTCTTCCAAATGCAAGTAATGTTCTTCTCAATTGATAATCAATCACCTAACTTGGAACAAAGAATGTATACTTAGATTACTAACCAAATTTCAAACCAAGCCTATACTTAACCAAATTTTAATCATCCTAGTCTATTCCTAAGTATAGATTCTGTTTGTATGAGTTAAAAAGGCTAGAAAGTTTTGTTTGAAAAGATTTTTGGTAAGCATGATCATATACTAATAAGAAGCTTACGTTTATTAGTTGGGGATTATACCTTCTAGGCATCTGTTTGTGTGGTTTAAAACCATCCTTAATCGGAAACCTGTGCTCCACCAAAAAATTCCAAGGATTGAGTGAGTTATGATTTTTCTAAGATTTAACTTAGCTTATGACCAATCATGAAATTAGTGATTAATAAATTAGATTAAATTCTTAACCATAATTAATAAATCCTTAATCTAATTATAAACTAATTAACTAAAACAAAAGAAACTAAAACTAAAAAAAAAAATATAATATAACATACCTGGAGAATGCTGGAGAAAAGGTGAAAGAAAGGAGGGGATCAGGTCCTCTATTTATAGAAAAAGTGGGAGGAAGCGCTGATGGCTTCCGTGTGAAGGGGGGTGTATTAGAGAAGGTATTTTTATAATTAGGTAGTGCCATTTTGGATAAAATTGGAATATTGTTTTGTTTATTAGCAAAACTTTCAAAATAAAAATATCGCTCTCACCTACATAATTTATAAACCTTACATCTAAATTTTTAAAATTTTCTGATAAACTTTGAGTTTAAAAGACCGTCCAGATTATAACGCAGGTGCAAAATGCTGTCCGAAATCCGGTAAAATTTTAAACCTAAATTTTAACTGTAGCCTATTATGATATAATAGGTTTGATCTATCACTTTACTTTTATAAAAATGACTCACTTGATTATAGAAAAAAAAAATAGTCAACCGGGTGTTAATACGATCAACTATATGGTCAAACAATCATACAGTATAGTCTAAAATTGATGGTGTTACAGTTATACTGTTTTATCCTATAATCTTTTCAAATGTTTCAGTTTCATGTAAAAATTTGGTCAAATCAGCTATCAACTCATGTACCTTTTTTCTAAGTGCTTCATTTTCCTTTTGACATTCAATATCAATAATTTTCTCATAAACCTTGCCATTCATTTGTTTATGTTATTCAGAAAGTTTGAAATGAGATTGTTGTAAACAGTGAATGGTTTTGAGTAGACTCTCATTATGTGATTGAAGTTCTTCGTTTTGTCTATTAGCTTCGCACAATTGAGTTTTGAATGTCATGCATTCTTGGGATAGAGTATTTGAATAATTTAAAAGGTAATCAAAAACATGTTGTAAACTCCTACATGAGTTGCAAGTTAATAGTTCAGAGTCAGTTACCTCTTCTTCTTCATTATCTGAATCAGCCATGAGACAGAAATTTGCTGCATCAACCTCAGGTTCAGAAGAGGTTTCATCTGAATCATCTCAGGTAGCCATCGTAACCTTCTTTTTCTAAGGATATTTCTTGAAGGTATTTTTTCAGTTGAGGACAGTTAGCTTTAAAATGTCCAGGCTTATTGCATTCAAAGCATAGAGGTTGAGTCTTGTTGTTTTCTCCCTTTTGAAATTCCTTTATAGCTTGAGGGAATTTTCTGCCTTTTCTCCTTTTGAGCATCCTCTGAATCTTCTTAGAAATAAAGGTAAGTTCATCTTCATCTTCAGAGTTTCCATCTTCACTCTCATCACTATCCTCACTTAGATCTTTAGAGGATTTAAGTGTAGCAGATTTGGTTTTTAGTGATGAGGTTTTCCTGATTTCTAGGAAGTCTTGAGAGTTATCATCTCTCCACTTTTTGGTAGAATCTCTTCCATTATTTCTTATTCATGAACTTTGAGCGACCCAAGTAACTCATCCGTTCTGAGAGTAGATAGATCCTTAGCTTCCTGGATTGTTGTTACTTTTGGTCTCCAAACTTTTGACAAGCTCCTCAGTAATTTTCTAATGTTTTCTTGATTTGAAAAGACTTTCCCTAGTGATTTCAAATCATTTATGATGATTATGAATCTGCTTAATTATCATTTCATCAATGGATTCGTTTTCCACCATTTTGAACAGCTTGTACTTGTGAACTAATATGTTGATTGTGGCTTCTTTTACTTGATTAGTACCTTCATGTGTTGTTCTCAATGCATCCCAAATTTCTTTTGCAGTTTCACATCCAGCTATCTTGTCATATTCACTTCTGCTAAGAGCACAAGTGAGGTAGTACTTTGATTTTGAGTTCAACAGAACTTTGTGTTTGTCATCTGTAGTCCAATTTGCTTTTGGTTTTTCAACAACTCTCCCATCATCATAGATTGTCTGAGGGACAAATGGTCCATTTGCGACAATCTCCCAGATGTCAGTATCTTGAGATTCCATAAATAATCTCACCTGACTTTTCCAATAGTAATAGTGATTTTCATCAAATCCATGAGGTCTGTATGAGGATGCTCCTTCAGAAAGGACCATAAAAGGACCATAACAGTGTTAGGATTTCCCATCACTTCTTCCAAGTATTTCCTTCTACACGGTTAGATGTGCTCAGCCCCTTGAGATAGAGCTCTGGTACAAACTGAAGTGACTAAATCTCACAAGAAGGGGGTTGAATTGTGAGCTACTTAAAAATTCGGCAAAGTTAGATCTTAAAAACCTTCTCAGCCACAAGTTCTAAGATGAGTAGGTTAGTGATAAACTTTATAATGAACCTACTCACAGTTTTTCTTTTCACATTATGATGAAACTTGCTCAAGTTATGTGATGATGATTTGTTCAGAATGAAAATGGATGACGATCTATTTGAAAAAAACAATTTTAATACTGATTGAAAATGCATGAAAACATTTTAGTAATGAGTAAATGAGTGAGATGATTTATGTATTGAATTTAAGCTTTAAGTATTTTTATATCTGAAACTTTGAGTTGAATAAGCCTGAGTAAGTATCAGATTAGTGCAGTGTTGTGTGTGAGCAAGTATTCAAATTGTAAAGAGACACCATAAATACAACAAATTAGAGAATAAACAACATTTATTTTTTGCCTTAAATAGCGCTGCTTATTCAGCCGCTGCTGAATGTGTTACAAAAAAACAGAGCTTAAGCAGCGCTATTGAAAATAGGGAATAAACAGTACTTCCTCAAGGAAGCGCTACTTATTCCCACCTTTAAGTAGCGCTTCCTTTAAGAAGCGCTGTTTATTCCCCTTTTTTTTCGGCATTACACGAAATGGGACCAATCTCATCCAGAAAACACAGATTCAAAAACACCAGATTCAAAAGAGAGAGACACAGAAACACAGAAATACCAGATTCAAAAGAGAGAGACGAATATAAATCTTTGCTTACAAGACGAATAAAACATAGAAACACCAGATTTTTCTTTGAATACAGATCCAAGAAAAATAAAAAAACCTAAGCTATGTTTGATCTTGAATACAGATCCAAGAGAAGAATATATAGAACTTTGCTTACAAATTTGATCTTGAATACAAATCTTGAATACAGTTCTTGAAAAAAACCTAAGCTACGTTTCCTTCTTCAAATGCTCTGCCCCGTTTCCTTATTTTTTCCAGATTCCCGAACGCTCTCCCCTCTGACTTTCATCCTTTTGGCTTTTGAAGCTTTCTCGTTCTTTCTTCAAATACAGATCCAAGGGAAGCAAAAATTAATAATATACAAAATAGAAACTTTTAAAAGAAATCAGAAAGATGAAATAAGATATTCCTTTTGCTGGTTTCAAACCGGATTCGAGGAGAAGAATCGTAGGTTTCCTCCTTCTCGCAAAAATCTTCCGGATCCGTAGAGATTTGGTTTGGATTAGGGCTTTCTCGTTTCTTTCTTCTCTGCAAAAAGGGAAAACAAAAATTAATAACATAAGAAATCAAAACTTTTATAAGAAATCAGAAAGATCAAAGAAGATCGCGACCATTTTCAGAAATCACAAAACAGACGCAGAGCCCTAGCAGAGGAAGCGGAGGCAGACGCAGAGGCTGAAGAAGCGGAGGCTCGCATGGTGGAGACACTGTTCGCACGACTGGAGGTGAAGGAGCTAGACGCGCTGATCTCATTGTTGCCGTTGATGGCGCTGTCAGCTTCACCTATAAACGAGAAACCCCTCGTCGCGAGCTCCGGTGAACGAGCGAGAGAGTGAGCGTTTGCGAGAGAGGGAAGGAAAGAGCTCCGGTGAACGAGAGTGAGTGAGAGAGTGAGCGTTTGTGAGAGAGGGAAGGAAAGAGCTCCTCCGGTGAACGAAAGTGAGCAACAGAGTGCGATGGAGAGAAAGAAGTGGGAGGGACAGAGCGCGAACTATTAATGGGAGGAATTAATTGCTGAATTTGTTTATTGAGAATAAGTAGCGCTTCATAGAGTAAGCACTACTTATTGTTAGGACCAAAATTAGCATTTTTTTTATTAAGCGTTGTTTATTCTTTTAGTACAACTTTAAACAGCGCTTTCCCACTTAAGCGCTGTTTATTCCTCTACGCCTAAAGCAGCGTTTTGTGTTCTGAAGCGCTGTTTATTAGCTAAAGTAGCGTTTTCCTTTGTAAGCGTTGCTTAAAGTGGCATTATCTTTTACACATTTTGTTGTAGTTCTAGTGGTTCACCCCTAATCCTTGGCCTACATCCACTCCTCACCTCCTGTGAGTATTTTCACTATTTCCCAAGTAGTTACAACGATAACATAACCTCTCCTTGGTTACCTAATCAAGTAGTCTTAGCCTCTGCAACCTAATTTACAAGAATTAGATACTTAATCCTAAGTTCTGAACTTCTACCCTTTAGTGTTTTCCTCACCAACACTTACCATCCTAGGTAGTTTGATAGGACAAATACTAAATACGAAGAGATTGTATGAAAGAAAGGTTGTGGGGATATTTGTGGCTTGGTTACAAACAATGGAATTTACATACAAATGGGTCTGAACTTTGAAATCAGCTAGAATACACTACATAATAAGCCCCAAAAGTTTCAGTACAATATGACTTAAGTGTGTTGAGAGGATGATGAACTCAGCAGATTAATTTGTAATATACAACAGTTTAGCTCACTCTCTCAAGTTTTTCTTCTGACTTGATAGTAATTAAATACACGATTTTGAACCTCCATAGCCGTTGGAAGAGCCGTTGAGATTGGACAGCATAGCCTGAGGTGATGTGATTGATGTGCAGCAAAAGGCGCATCTACTTTTATACTTGCTGTCAGTGCAAGTCAGCTCTTCTACTGAGGAACCTTCTCAAGTCAGCATCCTCTTGATTCTCTATCTCGTGCAGCACTTGAACTTACTCACACGTGTTTTAGTGCTGATACTATTGTTTCACCTTTAATGATGACAAAGTCAATTTAATGTGTGTTCCTTAGTCTTAATTGTGACAGACCAAGAATGAGAGGATGATGTATCTCATATGAAGGCATGCTGCTCAATACCTACTCAGCTAGAGTAGCTTTCACAACTAGAATTAAGTGATTTAGAGACAAATTTTAGTGACGGAAAATAATAATTGGTCTCTAATTTCGTGGTCGCAAAACTTAGTGACGGACATAATTTTAATTCCTTTTCAATATTGTTTATATTCATCTTCTAATGTTTTAATACTTCGTTCTACTGTTAAAATTCTATCTTTTAATTCTTGCCAATTCTCAGTAGTTAATCCTTCGGGCCATTGCATATAATAATCAAAAGATCTATACAATCTTTCTAATTCTATTTTTTCACGTTGTATTTGGTTTAAAATCATTTCTAATTTATATTTTCTTATTTCTTCATCAGAAATACCATATTTATCCATAATAAATAATTATAGAATCTTAGTGCTCTGATACCAGTTGAGTGCGTGATTTCCACTGAGTCAATAAATCCAGATAAATCCATTATTTTACCTAAATCTATTCTATTTTCTAATAAATTCTTTGAATAATTTCCTAAAATATATTTTAATTCTTTAATCTTCATCTGGAAACCAGTCATCATCATCTATGTTTAATTCTGCAAAATAAATTCCTATATTATTCTCTAAATTTTCTTCTTGTATTTCTTCTTCTCTTGGTAGGTTTAGGTACCACAGTTCTTCACTTATTTCATTTTTGTATACTATCGATTGTGCACAAAGCCTTCCATATTCTTCACATATTTTTGTTTTTATTTCCTTTGGCAATTCTAATGACCATATATATTTTAATTTCTCATAAAAATCTTTATCTTCATTTTGTATTAAGTCTATATGTAATATACTAAGTTTATCATTTACTTTTATTTCTATTTCTATTACTTTGTCCTTAATAAAAAATTTTGCGGTGTTCATCTTTTTCTCTTCTTAGATCTTTCAAGATTTTCTATTTTTACCAGTATATTTTCTTTTACTATAAGTATTTCTTCTATTTCTTTCCTATTTCTGTCATTTAAATTTCTTTTTAGATAATCCTTTAATATTCTATGAAAATTTTTAATTTCATTTTTAACCTCTTCCTTTCTTAATTCTAAACTATTCATATTCTATTTCTTACAAACAAATCTAGTTCTTTTACCTGATTAGCTAATTTATTTATTTTGTTTTCTTCATTTTCTTCTGGTTCACAAAATCCAATCGGTTTTGGTGTTAATATTCTTGGTTTTCTTATAAGAGTTCCTAGATCCGTAATTTCATTTTTCTTAGGATAATAAATCTTTCCTATATCTTCAAATAGGCTTGGGATATCTATTCTATCATTATTTCTAAAGGTAATACTATGATGTGAATTTGTTAGTGCGTAATTAACACAATAAGTGACCGAGAAAATTTTATCTCCTGTTTTCATTAAATTTCCTCTTAGGAATTTGTGTTCAAGAGTTAGTGATTGATCTAATCTTTGAGTACTTAAAGGTATTCCAATATTTGGATGGATCTCAAACTTTAACTTAACATAAGCTAAGTTTCCTTCTATAACTCCTAATATTTTGTCCTTTGGATCAGTGATTCTATCATCCTTTAATACTAATTCTATTGGTGAATTTATTCCTTCCTGAAAAGTTGATTTTATTAGAACTTGTATTGCTCCTATATGAATATATCCTATTTTATCACTATGTTCTTTTTTCTTTATATTTCTTTTTAATTCCATAAGTTTTTTCTTATTTAATAACTGTATACAAGTATTTCCTTGAGCATCTGCTATGTCTGTTGGTGCTTCATTAATTATTTTCCCATAGTATATTATATTTTCCTTTTGGTTAAATTTTTTCATCAACCCCTTAAATCTTTCTTTTCCTTTAACTCCTTTCATGTTTGCATCCTTTGACAAATCTAAGTCCTCTTGTTGTATCTTTTGAAATAAAGTTGGGTCTATCAAAATACTTCCTTCATAGTTTCCATCTTCTTCAGTAATATGTAAGTGCTCTATATCATTATTATCTATTTTTTCTCTTTCCATTTCAGTTTTTATAGAAGCATAAAATAACAATAGTAATAATAACAACAATAATTAAATTATTCAAGAAGAGTAAGTAAGTATACCTGACTATGCTTCTGAATCTTTGATTAAGTAAGCCCACTGTTGCTTCCGCAATTCTCCATTAGTTGTTGAATATTTAACAAGGTTTTGAGTAAAGAAAATAAGTCAAGAAGATTGAGTGAAATGAGTGATTTTATTCATAATAAGTGGTAATTTTACAAGGATAGATGGATACACTCTCAAGTATCCGACTAGCTCCTAAGGAACTAGCACAAGTTTTCCTAAGGAAAACACTTCCCAGAGAGAAATTTCATTCTTCAACTTTCTCTACTTACTAACTGAAGGAATGGCCTTATTTATAGCCTAATGGCCTTCCACTATTTACAATAGTAATATAGCACTACATTAGTGCTTTACATTGTGACCTCAATAATTCTACATTTTCTAGTGCCTTCACGTGAACACTCAGAATGCTTCCAAACTTTATTCCTCCACTATTGCTTCAAAGTCTTCTTTCTCCTCTATTGCTTTGTCTTTTTCTTTGACACATCTTTCACATGCATGGTCCTTACTTTCCTTGATCATAGAGCATAAATTATTGAGGACAGATGGCCTATATTCCATTAGGGGTCCCGATAGTGAGTAGAAATTTGTCAGAAGACTCATGTCTTTTTCCTTTATTTCTTTATTGCTTGACTTGCTTAAAAGCAGAGTGTAGGGTCCTTTGTATAGTACTTTGATGTAAGAGCCTTTTCCAATGGGTTGACATTGAGTGAAAATACTTGCCAACTGATTACTTATTACTTGAGTCATTAATTCTTCCCCATAGACCGTGTCATTGGGTTCATCCTTCAGAGGAAAATTATTATTGCTTATTCCAATAAAAATAAAATGCTTAGCAGGTTGTTTAGTGGTAAAATCTGGATAAGCTGAGTAAAATTTTAGAAAAATATTTTTCTCTCCTGCAATATTCCTTCTAAAAGCTTGAACTGATTCTTTGAAATAATAGGGGAATAAACTAATTTCTTCATGATTTGAGCTTAAATAAAGATAATCAATAAGTCCAAACTGGAACATATTGTATGTTAAATTTGAAGGTGCTCCAGGAAGAATAATTGTCTTAATTCCAAAAATCTTTCTATCAACCATGTAAAAACAATTGATTTTTTCTTTTTCAGTCCAATTCCTTAATCTATCAAAATTTTCCCAAAAATTCTTTTCTGAAAATTGTACTTGTAATTCATGATCCTTTCTTGAAGTAATTTGAAAATCATCTAGAGAAAAAGGAATTTTTCCTAGTGTTTTAAATGTAGATGATTTCACTGGTGGATTCTTTGTTGTTTGAATAAGTTTTGGGTCAAGATATATTTCTTTACCTTTCTTTTCTTTTTCTTTTTCTAATTCAAGATGATTTTTAGTGCTTTTTGCTTCTTCTTTTGTTGCAAATCCTTGGTGGTAGACTCACGGAATCTTTTGTGATGTGGTCTGCTTTGTACCAATCATCATAAATTCCTGGAAATGGTCCATTAAAAACTGTGTACCACTTTTTAGGCTTCATTTCTTCATCTGAAACTGATTCTTTTGGAAAATTTTCTTCTTCTCGTTGCAACCTTAAGAGCTTTAATTCTGCTTTAATTAACTCAAGTTCTTTTTCCTTTTGGGCCTTTTGTGCTTCCTTGATTGCTATTTGTCTATCTAACATTTCTGCTTTGCTTCGTTCCATTCTCTTGAAAGTATGTCTGCCAGCACGTTCTTTTCTCCTTTGATATGTGAAATTGAATAATTGTATTCAGCTAATTTCATTTGCCATCTTATCAACCTTCCTTGCTTGTATGTTCCTTTGTGGTTGATATTCTTAAAACCTGCAACATAAGTAGAGTCTGTTCTAACAATAAATTCTTTATCTAGCACGTATATTCGATGTTTTTCTAACATTCGAATTAGTGCTAATGTTTCTTTTTCATGTGTTGGATAATTGATTTCACAGTCTGAAAATGTTCCAGACATATATCTACATAGTAATTCTTTCTTTTGTCCAGGGGGTTTTGCCTTCATAACTCCTCCCCAATATTCATTTGACGCATCAGTTTCAATAATAATTAAATCATCATCTGATGGATGATATAATTCAGGAAGATCTTGACATAAATGCTTTAATTTAATAATAATTGCTTCATCTTCTTCGGTCCAAGACCAAATAACATCTTTCTTTAATTTTTGTTGAAGTTGCTTTCTTTCTGCAGCCAGATTCTTTATAAAACCCTCATTAGAAATATAAGTTAATAATCCAAGAAATTTTTGTAAATCTTTTTTATCTTTTAACTTAGTGGGAAAATTTTGAAGCTTTCCTAGTACATGTTTCTGCATTACTATTTTTCCTTTTTCAATTTCTAATCCTAAATAATTAATTTTATTTTGAGCTAAAACAACCTTTTTCCTACTTAAAACCACTCCATAATCAAGACATTTATTAAGTACTAGTTCTACCTTCTTGAAATGATCATTTAAATCTTTATTGGTAAAAACTAATATATCATCAATATAAATAAGACAAAAATCTTTAAATTCTTTGAGTATTGAATCCATTCTACGTTGGAAAATTCCTGGTGATTGCTTCATTCCCATTGGGAGTACATTCCATTCATATTGTCCTTGAGGACAACTAAATGCTGTTAATGGTTTAGATTCTTCTGTTAACCTTATTTGGTAAAATCCTGACTTACAATCAAAAGTACTAAACCAATTCATTCCTCTTACTCTTTCAATAATTAGGTATTTTCTAGGAAGAAAATATGCATCTCCCTCCATTGCATCATTCATTTATTTATAATTAATCACCATCCTTCTTTTTCCTCTTTTTATTTCATTATGATTTTCAACATAAAAGGCCGAGTGAATGCTTACTTTTCGATGGTCTTATTAATCCTTTATCACACATTTGTTTAATATCTTCTGCAAATTCATCTCTATCTTGTTTTGTGTAAATCATGGGTTTACATTTTACTTCTTTTGTAGGATCTTTTAATTTTAATTCTACTAATTCCATATCTTTATTATTAATTTTTGGATCTAGAGGATTCTCACTACAAACTTTATCTAATAGTTCTTCAATATGGGCTGGAATTTCTCTTCCTGGTTCTAAATTTGTTAGTACATGACGAATTTTTCTACATGTTATTTCTATTATCTCACCACGTTTCAGCTTGCTAAACTCTGATTGTTTCTTAGAGTAAGTACTTTCTGAATAATGAACAATTGGAATATTTATTATTTCTCTTAATTGTTTTCCTCTAATATATGGAGTCTTTAGTGATATAAATTCTAAATTTTGGCAAAAAGGTGCATATAATCTCAAAAAATTATTTCCTATTATCATATCTAATCCAGTTTCTTGTTGGTAAACTGTAGGTACTATAAATAATTTATTTTGAATACTTAATGTAATTCTTTTGGCTACCCATAATAATGGATGTATCGATCCATCTGCAATTTGAATCTTTAATGGTTTTTCTAATCTTTCCCATTTACTAAATAATGCTCTTGTTGCTAAACAAATGCTTGCCCTTGTATCTATGTATGCCTCTGTTTCTTTATTCTCTTTTTCAATTCTTATTTTAATATAAGTACTATTCGGATTCTGCTTCTTAGAAGATAATTCATCTTCTGAATATTCATATACACTTTCATTGGTACTACTTAATTCTTCTTCTAATGGCTCTAAGTCATATATTCTATACATTCTTTTTATTAATTTTGATTTTTCTTTAGAATCTTTTTCCTTTCTTTGTGGACATTCATTTGCATAGTGACATTCTACATTACATATCCAAAGACACACATTTCTTTTTTCCCTTTGGACAATATTTTTTAGGTGTTTGTCTTTTTCTTCTAAAATACTTTTTCTTAGAATCTTTATAGGCTTTTTTCTTTGGATAGGTTTTCCTTAGTCTAGGCTTTCTTTTATAATACCTTTGTTTTCTCTTTTGCTGATTACACCCATAATTTCCTGGTTTTTCTATTTCTGGTATGTCACAACAAACTACATTTCTTCCTTTGTTTAATTGCCTAATTGTTTCTCTATTTAAGCATTGTTGCCTTAATTCATTATATAAGATTTGTATAATTCCTCCTAAGGTATTACCAGTTTCAGCTGGTCGTAATTGCCATATAGATCTTATCTTTTCATTGAGTGGGTATGGTAATTTATCTATGAATATTTCTTTATATACTTCCTTTACTTCAACACTTAATTCATAATAGTATTTTTGATATTCGCAGATAAAACTTTCTACTTCACACATATTACAAATTTGTATTCCATTTAAATGTGCCTTTGCTTTTTCTTGTAAAAACTTGTTTACTTTTTCTTTATGTTCAAGGATATTATACCCTATGAACTCTAAGTAAATCAAATTCATAATAAGTCTAGCAAATTCTTGATTATCTCTTACATATCTAGCATAATGTTGCCAGTCTTGCTCACTTATACTTGTCAAATACTTTTGTACATTTCCTGTTGTCTTATAAATTATTAAATTTCTAACACTTGGTAAGTCTAATCTAGTAAATCTTTCATCAGTTGCTATTAGTAACGTTATTTCATTAGTCCATTGTAATAACACCTCCTCTTTATTTCTTGCACAGTCAATATTTAGTATGTTACCCTGTCTAATATTTTCATAATGTGGTTTATATTCTTCTTGAATTTTAGTCCATTTACCACTCTTTCTTGAATATCCTTTTTTATTCATTGTTTCAAATTCATGTTTTTCCCAAGTATTATCTGGATTCCAATGTTCTCCCATTTTCTTTTTGATTTTGTATTGCTTGTTTCTCCTTTTTCCATAAATATTTCATCATAATCTGATTCTGATTCTGAAGAGCTGTAATTTAATATTACCTCCTCAGTTTCCTTTTTAGTCTCTATTTGCTCTACTTTTTGTATTTGTTTATTTTCTTCCTCAATTATTGTTAATTGTTCTAGTAATTGCTGAATTTCTTCAATATCATTTGACCTTTTAGGGTCTCCATATATTCTTCTTTTACCGTCACCATGATGACACTGCTTCTAATAAACTTGAGGAATCATATCTTATTATTTCTTTAATTTACGATTTGTGATTTATCAGTTCTTCTAACTCCTTTATTGTTATACTTCTATTACTTTTTTCATATTCTAAGAGATCTTCTAATTGCTGGAGAATTTCTCTAATTTTATTAATATTTTGGTTCTCATCAACTTCTTTTCCTTTATTTATTCCATCTAATGTACTTCGTATATTATTTATTTCGTCTCGTTCATTTTTTATTTTATGACATGTATAATTTGTAATTCTATCAGTGTTTTCAATCAATAAGTTTATATTTTTATTGATTTCTATAAGTGTTTTATTTAATTCTTTATACATAACTTCTATTTCTTCAGATAAAGTCATTTCCGTGGCTAATTCAACTTTTCCTAGTAGTGTTTACTTTTGTGCTTTCTGATGCTTCATATGCAGATTTCTTTTTGTGGTCATAAGTACTACATAGTGTACATCCTCTTCATGTAGCAATTACATTGCTGATATAGTCTTGGAGCATGTACACACTTGTTTCTTTTCGCTTTTCTTGCTTTCATGCTATTTCTGCAACTTACTTGAAATGAACTTGTTAGAAACACAATTGTTTAGATATCATAAGCATCTTTCCTTGAGTTTGGTTTCATCAAAACTTGTAGGAGAGGATTTGTTCTTAACACCAATAAATTCTTTTAAGCCTTCCTTTAATTATGCAGTCTCATACCTACACAGCCTCAGGATCCATCTCATTCCAATGTGGATTCGGTTCATTCACGTGTCTGTTAGCCTAGAAGTTGCTAGGAGCCGTCCATGCTCAATGCACCGGCAGACGACAGTCACTCCCTGCCCTCGTTAGTCTCGGGCCTCACAAGTGAGGTATATCAGCTTTCTAATGATTCTTTGATAGAAGGAGGGGTCTGAAATTGGCTCCCCATTAGTGTCGTTTAAGCAAGTATTTAGATTCATGGTAGTAAGTATCGTACGATACGTAGGATTCGAATCTCGATTCGATACGGAAATGGCATTGAATCGTTGCTGAATCGGTGCGAATCGCGATCGAAATGTAGAATCGCATTACAGTTGCAGAATTGCGCGATTCTATTCGATAAAGAAGATGAAGCTGAACAGGGTTGGGTCGCGCGACCCGCTGTGTTTCACGGCTTTTTTCCTTCTTTTTTTCAGTTTAAAATTGAGATAAAGAGCGCCGAAAAGTACAAAACCGACCCGACCCACTACTCAAACTCAAATTTTAGGGTTTTTTCATTTGTTTTTAGGTTTTGAAGGTTTACGTCCTCTTTTTTTTTAGAAGCTTACGTTCTCTGTTTTGCCACCCTTTGGTCCACCACTTCCCATTTTATTGTCCCACACTTCCCCACGTGTTCCACTTCCTAGAGAGCAGTCACATTTTTTTTTTTTTTGGGTTGAAAACACTTGTTTTTATTGATGACTTAAATCTTGAATTATTTTGAAGTTCTTATATGATATATTATAGTGTATTTTTTTTCTAATGTTATTTATTTTTACTTTAAAATTTCATACTTTTTATTGATTATGTATCTTACGATTCACAATATGATACGATACACGATTCACAAAATAGGTCTAACGATTCATGATATGATACACGATTCAATAACCATGCTTAGATCCACTGGGAGAGGCAATTGTTTGGCACCAACAAAGCTAGGGTCACATAGTATCTGCAAGGTGTTTTTTCATAGACAAATATGAATACCCCTTTTAGATTTCACAATCTCCAATCTCGGAAAGTAGTGTAGATCTCCAATTAATTACCTTTAATTTGAAACTGGATTCCAATAACTTTTGGGTTTCCTGAATAAGTTCCATAATGGTCCAACTATGAGTATTTCATCAACATACACTAAGAGGATGACCGACTCAGAGCTAGTTCCCATAGTGAACAAAGGATTATTGGCAGAGCACTGCATGAACCCGTGACTTATGATGGTAATGGAAAATTTGTTATATCATTGCCTGCATGTCAGCCTAAGTCCATAGAGAAGCTTGTTGAGTTTGCAAACTAATTTCTCATCGTTGATGGGATAGCTAGGTGGGAGTTGCGTGTACACTTCTTCGTAGATCCCCATTTGTAAGATTATAATGGAAGCGAAAAATAGTAGATAAAAAATTAAAATGTTAAATTGGAAGCTGACAGATATAATTTATGTGATGATGTAGATGTAATTAGGGCAATAGAAAGGTTACGGATCTAGATTCTCTATAATAGCCTCTCTGTATCTCTTTTGATTTTTTCCTCTCTTATCCTCATCTCTCCATTTTCTCACTCTTCTCACCCTTGTTATCCAATTATAAAGGTTACCTGGAAGAACCTAAACACAGTTTATGACATGTGTGGAGAGAGAATAAATGAAGTGGCAGCATTGGTTCACATGTACGTAAACATATATATATATATATATATATATATATATATATATATATATATATATATATATATATATATATAAGGTTAGGTCTCTTCCATGTGGTGTCTTGCATGGCTACTTGCTAGCACTCATTAATGGCAACGAAACAAGCAGAAACATAACTTCTATTATGGACTTAGTGTGGAATGGAGATTTTTGCTTGTCTGATCGAGTCATCCTTGTTATGGAGATAAATAAAATATGGGTGGCAAACCAAGTCATGATTATGCGCTTCTGAAGGTATAACTTAGGAAATTAGTGAATATGCTTTATTAATATTTATTTTCGAGACAATAATTAATGGGTTAAAGTTAGTCTCACCAACTGGCTAGGTGACCTCAGAAAACAAAAACTTTATACAAGAATAAATGGGTTAAATTAAGTCATTCTCAAACATGAAGTGTCCCTAGCTCTTTCTATATTTTCTAGTTATTTTAAAAAATGTCGGTTCCCAACCTCATCAATCTTAGCCTATCATCTTAATCTTATTAGAAGTATTTTCAGGCTCATTTTCGATCAGATTATCACAAAGAAACAATTGCACCATTTCAACATCATTGATGGATCAAAATAAACAGAAGCAAAAAACAATTGCAAGCATGTTTAGCGTACCACGTCATATTTTGATTTTTAAGGGCTTCACGTACGTTGAATATATCCATCAACTATATTCCTAATGAGCACAAACAGCATGCTGTTGCCACTGGGTCATTATCTAGCATCTGAACATATATAGACCAACTGTTTAAATTGTATTATACATATATGCTTCTATACATTAATTGTGAATTGTGATTGATCAACTTAATTTGTACGTGAGTATATATCACATGCATGACTATGAGTAATGACAATGTGGCATATATATTTTGGTCGTAGTTAATTTGTTTGACAGCTAGCACAAGCATGTACCTCTTTTCCCTCCCCTCAGATGAAGGAACAATGCTAGAAAGTGTGTGACAATTGTGTCCTGCTATAGAAGCCTGCATTCCTGAACTAAATCTGAGACTCACATACTGCAGGTTGTTCTAATTTGTATCATATATACCAGAAATGAGAAATATATATCCATGGTTTTGTCAGCAAACACGTAAGCCATGAAATTATTGAGCCATAGGTAACTACGTCCTTTCAACTCATTTCTTTATAATACTCTTGAGCATAATCCAAACCATATCAACCCAAATGTTACTTGTAAAATATCCCACCTAAAAGTAACAAAGGACAATGATGGAACCGGGAAAAGTGATGATTAATTTTTTTATGTATTCCGTTTGTTTAAGTAATTAGTACGATACTCGTGCATTCGCATGAGACAGGTGCTGTTTGTTACGCTTAATGTTTTAAGACTGTGGTTATTTATAGTAAATAGTATTTTTTTTTATATAAAAAAGTTTAGATTGTGGGAGGCTCACCCCCGTGCAGGGCCAGAGAGAACCACCAATATGAGCCAGGATTTACGGTGGAATTTACGTATCGCCTACCAATGCAGCCACCTGGAATCGAACCCAAGTCACAGCGTGTGCGAGCAGAATGTCAAACCAGTTGAGCCAAGCTACGTTGGCTAGTAAATAGTATTTTTTATTCAATGTATTAAAAATTCACTAATTTTATAGTGAATGTGAAAGAAATATTAAATGTGTATCAAATATTATTATTTATGTAATTGTGTGACTTGTGTACCATATATGACTAAGATGAAACAAACATGGTTAGGGTTTTCTTGATTAGATAGATAGATAGATAGATAAAATAGATAATAGAGATACATGCATAAAATTGATATATGCTCAAAGACAAAGAAATTTTACCGACAATATGTAATGTTTTTCAGTCACGAATCAACAACAAAATAATTATTTTTAAATAATTAAGATATTTATAAAAATAATTTATCCTCAAAGACGATGAAATTATACCGACAACATGTAATGTTTTCCTGCCGATACTTGAAAGTAAGATAATATTTATAAATAATAAAAATATTTATTAAAATTGATATGTACTTAAGTATTTTCCCGTCAGAACTCAAAAATAAAATATTTTTTTTATAAAAATTAAATACATTTATAAAAAAAAGTAATTATACTGATATGTAATGTCTCCCGTTACGACTCAAAAGCAAAATAATCATTTATAAATAACTTAAACTTTTATAAAATTGATCTGTGTCAAAGACGACAAAATTATACTGATAACATGTAATGTTTCCCCCATCGAGACTTAAAAGTAAAATAATCATTTATAAATAATAAAAACATTTAAAAAATTGATATGTGCTCAAAGATAACGAAATTATAGCAACAACATGTTATGTTCTCCCGTCGGGGCTTAAAAGCAAAATAATCATTTACAAAAAATAATAGCATTCATAAAAAAACAGAATATAAAAAGTAATTAATTATACTGACAACATACAATGTGTCATTAGAATAAAAGGTTTAAAATTAGTATGTAATGTTTCCCCCGTTAAGAGTCAAAAGTAAAATAATCATCTATAAATAATATATAATACATATATTTATAAATTTTGATATATTCTAAAAGACGATGAAATTATACCGATAATATTTTATGTTTCTCCGTTTGGACTAAAAAAAAAATCATTTATACCAATAATGTATAATATTTCCCGGCGTTAAGAATTAAAAATAAAATAGGCATCTATGAATAATATATAATAAAGATATTTATAAATTTTGATACGAAATCAAAGATGATAAAATTATATTTAAGACTTTGAACGAAAATAATTATTTATAAAAAAAATATAATGATGAAATATAAAAATATAAAAAAAATAGAAAGAGAGAAAGAGAGTGATAGAGGGTGTGAAAGAAGAAAGAGAGAGTGACATGAGAGAGAAAGAAGAAAGAGAAGAGAGAGAAAAAAAGTGAAATGTGAGAGAGAAAAAGTTAAAAATAGGAAGAAAAAGGATTTGACTCATCTAAATTGAGTAATTCACTTTAGAATGTAAAGTAAGTAATCTCAATCTTTGATGAGAAAATCAAGGGATGATACTATATGTACATGCATAACAAATCAAGTCTTGATTTTCTCATTAATAGTCACGATTACCTACTTTATACTTTACTCACTTAAGAGGAGTCAAATCCGAAGAAAAAATATATTTTTGATGTGAATTTAATTTTTATTTTAATTTATTTTTATTTAGATTGACATATTTGCCCCTTAAAAGTACATGTGTCATTAGAATAAGATGTCTAAAATTGTATTTGTGTTAGTAGTTTGTTTATAAAAATACATTTATAAAAAAATATAAAAAGTAATTATGCCGACATGTAATGTCTCCCATTATGACTCAAAGGCAAAATAATCATTTATAAATAACTTAAACATTTATAAAATTGATCTGTGTCAAAGATGATAAAATTATACTGACAACATGTAATGTTTCCCCCATCGAGACTTAAAAGTAAAATAATTATTTATAAATAATAAAAACATTTTATAAAAATTGATTTGTGCTCAAAGATAACGAAATTATATCGACAACATGTTATTTTCTTCCGTCGGGACTCAAAAGCAAAATAATCATTTATAAAAAATAATAGCATTCACAAAAACATAATATAAAAAGTAATTATACTGACAACATATAATGTGTCATTAGAATAAGAGGTCTAAAATTAGTATGTAATGTTTTCCCCAGTTAAGAATCACAAGTTAAATAATCATCTGTAAATAATATATAATAAAGATATTTATAAATTTTGATACTTGATCAAAGACGATAAAATTATGTTGACAATATGTAATGTTTTCTTATTTATAAATTACATTTATAAATAAAATAAATTTTTAAATAAATAAAAAAATTATGATGATAAAATATAAAAATATAAAAAATGCAATTACAAATTGTTGATAAATAAAAAGAGAAAGAGAGAATGAAAAAAAAAAGTGAGAAAGTCAGAGAGTGTGACGGGAGAGAGAGAGAGGGGGGAAAGAGAGAAAAGAGAGAGAAAAAAGTGAAAAGTTAGAGAGAAAAAGTTAAAATTGGGAAGAAAAATATTTTTTTATATGAATTTCATATTTATTTTGATTTATTTTTATTTAGATTGACATATTTACCCCTAAAAAGTACATGTGTCATTAATATAAGATGTCTAAAATTGTAATTTTGATAGTAGTTTGTTTGTATATATAGCTATTATCACAAGTAAAATAATCATCTTTAAATAATATATAATAAATATATTTATAAATTTTGATACGTGATCAAAGACGATAAAATTATGTTGACAATATGTAATATTTTCTTATTTATAATTTATAAATTACATTTATAAATAAAATAAATTTTTAAATAAATAAAAAAATTATAATGATAAAATATAAAAATATAAAAAATGCAATTACAAATTGTTGATAAAAAAAAAGAGAAAGAGAGAATGAAAAAAAAAGTGAGAAAGTCAGAGAGTGTGACGGGAGAGAGAGAGGGGAAAGAGAGAAAAGAGAGAGAAAAAAGTGAAAAGTGAGAGAGAAAAAGTTAAAATTGGGAAGAAAAAATAATTTTTTATATGAATTTCATATTTATTTTTATTTATTTTTATTTAGATTGACATATTTACCCCTAAAAAGTACATGTGTCATTAATATAAGATGTCTAAAATTATAATTTTGATAGTAGTTTGTTTGTATATATAGCTATTATTTTTAATTATTATTTTTAATATTTTCATATATAACAGTTTTATTAAGTGTTTAAAATAATCGGAATTAATTCCTTTTTTTTTTTCATATCGAGTGCATTGTAATTAATGTAATAATAGGTTTTTTTTTTTATTTGAATACATTCATGATTTGTTATTAGTGTGCGTTAAACGCTTGTTTTTTGGAAAAACAAAACAAAAAATAGCTATATGTGATTTTTAGGCTTAATTGTACTTTTGGTTCTTTGGGTATTGTAATTGTGCGATTTTGGTCACCCAAGTTTCAATTGCGCGAATTGGGTCTTCTAGATATTGTGATTGTGCAATTTTAGTCCCTCGTGTTCCAATTGTGCGAATTAGGTCCTCCATTTATTGCAATAGTGAAATTTTAGTCCCTTTTGTCGTTTAATTTCTAATAAAAAATGCTGATATATCAAGTGTGGCTATGACTTAACATATAATTTGGTCTAGATGACATATTAGTTGGCTTAAAAATTAAAAAATATTTACAATATTTTCAGTTATAAATTGAATGACAATTGCACGGAGGGACCAAAATCGCACAATTGTGATACCTACATGACCTAACTTTCTCAATTAGGACCTTGAGACCAAAATTACACAATTGTGATACCTTGATGACTTAATTCACTCAATTAGAACTTAGGAGACTAAAATCGCACAATCGCGATATTTGAGAGACTAAAAGTGTAATTAAGCCTAATTTTTATTAACATGGATTAACATCAACAAAAACATCTAGGAAATAGTGAAAACAATATTTTATTATATTTAATTTTTTCTATATAAATATTTAAAAATAAGAAATTAATTAAATATAAGGTAATTTTTTGAAATTAAAACTGAAATTAAGATTGGTCAAAAAATTGAAAATAGGTAATATTTTTTTCAAAGACAATTATGTATTTATTTGTTTTAGGAAAATAATTTATTTGTTTTTGACTAGTAACTACAAAAATATTACTTTATTTTTTTTAATTTTGAATATATATATATATATATAACTAATAATTATAAAAACATTACTTTATTTTTTAAGTTGGGAACATATATATGTTTCTAAATATTTTATTGCTTTTAAATATTTAAAATACTTGTATAGTTATTAATACTTTTGACCAATCTTTTATAGTTATTAATAAAAAATATAAATTTCGAAACGGAACAAACCCTAAAAATGCACCGATTCACCAATGGCTAATTAGGAAGGTTAAAAAAAACTATTGATAAAAAAAAGGAAGGTAAAAAGAAAACTGAAAAGGAAACCCCAGTATGAAATCATCATTTTGTAATAGTAAAAGAATTTCGAATTGAGGCTATAAATGAAAAAGACCACACAAGTGGAACGATGCGTTTAACCACGTGAAGGGCCTGTGCGGCAGAAAGTCCTCGTCGTCTCTTTCCTTCCACCACCGTGTTAGGGTTTTCCAAATTGCAGCTTCCATTTGGTTACACTCAGTCACGAGAGGCCATGCTTGTGAGAATCAATAATTAGTGCGTTTTCAAAACCCCACATTTCAATAGGCTAAACCATACAGCAATTCCTTCGCAAGGTTCGTCTCTGTCTATATCTTAATAGCTCGCTCTAATTGCGTTTTTGTTGCTTCTCTGCTATTATACGAACGCCTTAATTATATAATCTAAGACTAATTTAAGGAGTTTGCAGTATCTCTTGTGAAAGGAAAACCAAAATGATGATTTAATTGGAACTCAAACCTCTAATTAGATGATCTGTTAAACTCTAATTTTGTTTATCCGAAAATCTGCCTAAAGCTGTGGATGGAGTTTAGACATGTTATTATCCTTTCATATGTAATTGATTGTTTGCTGTTCAGCTTTAGGTTCCTTGGAAAGAATTTTGAAATGGAAGAAGACAAAGGGAATAAGCAGGAATTGAATGCAGTTTATGAGTTACCTGGAGAACCTGCTATTGTAATTAATGGGGTGCCTGACTTAATCTCCGGTTGCAGCGCTGCCCCTTCTGGTAATGCTTCGAGCACCGTTGAAACGAATGGGTATTCGGGTTTGGGTGAATGGTTTTTAGGGAGGGAAGTTCAAAAGTGGTTCATGGGAAGATATTACTCTGGTAAAGTAACTGAGTATGACAAAGAATCTGGGTGGTACAGGGTTCTCTATGAAGATGGTGACTCAGAAGATCTTGATTGGAAGGAGTTGGAAGAGGTTCTTCTTCCTTTAGATGTTTCGATTTCGCTTAAGGCATTGACACAAAAGATTGTCAGGAAAAGTAAGAAACCTATTCATAAGTCTGGGAAGAATGAAGCTCGTTCACAAAATCCCAAAATCAAAAGAAGCAGAACAAAAGGAAAGCAGACTATACTTCCTTAACTAGAGGCTTTAATTGAAAATTTTAGTGTTTTGTAGATATCAATTATAAAGCGGATTTGAAAAATGCTCGGTTGAAAGAGCATTTTCAACTTGAAAATCTGAAAATGCTCGGTTAAAAGAACGATTCAATAATGTAGATCTAATATTATTGAATCGCTCTTTTGGGTGGGCATTTTCAAATCCGTTAATTCCTTGCTTTATAATTGAAAAAATGATTAGGAAATTGGTGCTGATGGACATTAGAAAATTTGTTGTAGCAGTAGGATTGTTGTTGTCATGTAGTTAGGGAATTGGTCCCTAGGAAATTTTGAAACTTTTTTGCAATAGCGATGATTGATATTATGTTGTACCTGGTGAATCACATACAATGCTATAACGGCGCCTATAATGCTGATCTCTTTTGCAGAAGCTTCTCCTAGATATCTTTCTATCCTGGGTGGATCTTATATTACTTAAAAAGCTACTGAAACATTTTAAGACTTTGTAAAGTAACTTGTGTGATTTGCAAATCTAGGGTGGAACACATAGCCCTCGAGTATTTAGCTGTACGATTTGCAAATCTACCGGGTTACAATATGCTCGTCCCATACAAAACTGATTTATTAGAACAGAGAACGTGTGAAAACAGATAGGACTGGATTATGACGATCATCATAAGATATGTTGTTAATGCTCAAATAATTCAGGATTTTAAAAAATAATTAATTTAAGATTTAAATATGTTAATGGATAAGTGGATAAGACAGTGGCTACAAAATCAGGCAGTTAAGGTTAAGGTTTGAAGACTGAGTGAAAAAGAAAGCTGATTCAAATCAAGCTTTTTGGATGAGTCTTCTCATAGATCAATTTTATTTTTGCCAAAAACAATCGAAGACTCAAAAGGCCTGTAAGGCCCATAATTGTGTGCGTAGGAGGCAGATTGGAGGATTTGCATGAAACCAATTAACTTTTCAATCTTGTCCGTGTGAGATATCAGCAACTTACTCACCAGAATAGAGTCAAAATAACCAAACTTCCTAAGGAGTTTTTCAACATAATGTTCTTGGACTAACATTATACTAACATCCTTCGTAATGATGTAACTCTTACACTATGTTTGGTTTGGAAAGGAAAGTGGGAAAGAAAGTGGAAGGAAATATTTTTGAATTTTAGCACAGGTGTCACACTAACATTGGCTCTTTACACTTATCCATGTCACAAAACACAATTTCTAAAAAACTTTCCATCCTCCCTCCTATCTTTCCTCTATTCCAAACATAGCCTTAGTATTACACTTGCCTCGTTCATGTCTTTCAATCAAATTTAGAAGTAAGGATTTGGTTCTAATCACAATATCAGTACAAGTATAAAAAATAAGCATGTCATCCATAAATAAAAATACAATAACACATTCACCATACACAAATTTAGTATACACACATTTATCAACATCAATAGAGGAAAAATCATTACTAATCAAAATTTGATTAAATTTTTGACGCTATTGTTTTGGCACTTGTTTTGAACCATATAATGATTTTAGAAATTTGCACATTTTATTTTCTTAACCAAGAATTACATATCCTTCAAGTTTTGTCGTATAAATTTCTTCTTCTAAATCATTATTTAAAATACTGGTTTTACATCTACTTGGTGAACTACGAGTTTATATATTGTCTTGATGCCAAGGCCACAAAAACTCAAACCAAAGACATTCTTGTTACCCGAGCAAAGATATCAAAATAATCAATTTTCATATAAACCTTTTTGCTACTAATCGAGCTTTATATTTTTCGATTGGCTCATCTAGATTATATTTTCTTTTAACGATCCACTCACACCCAGTTGGTTTTTTTCCTAGAGGTAAGTTTATATCCAATTCTTCACTGTCGGTCCAAGGGTGAGGCTGGTGAAGCAAAGGCTTTATGCCTCACCCAACAAACTTATATAGCTTATATACTTTAGGCCTCCTCGAATAACAATAAATTATTTAATTGCACAGAATAAGTCAAAAAATTCGACATTTGCGCACCAAATCAATTTAAGTGCACTAAATAATAATCACTTTAAATGCACTGAATATGATTTTTTGCGTTTGGAATGTAAAATATATAATGTGTTTTGTTTTATAACTGCATTGAATAAGTCTCATCTTAGAGTTACTTTAAGCCTATACAAGGGTTTGGCCGACCGACAAGTCTTACATTTTAAAATTGAATCAAATTCTATTTTAATACCTTGAAGATGTAATAACTTTTGAAGAAGGTTACAAGAGTGCTCTCAATTAGATAAACGTAAAAATTATTTTTAAAGGATGACTATTCTCTCTGTCTTTATTCACTTCTTCTTAAGTCTTCATGTAGATCTTCACTATTAATTTCTAACGGTTGTCTAGATGAAGCTTCAAAATTCAAAGGAAATATGTCTTCAAAAAATGCAGCATTTTTAGATTCCACTGTTGTATTGCAATCAAGTACATAACTTTTTTAGTACAAAAAACCTTAGTACAAAAAACCTATAAGCAACACTATATTTAGCATATCTTATAAACATACAATAAGTCTTAGATTCTACTTTCTTTCCCTTTGGTTCAGGTAGCATTATCTTAATTAGACACTTTTACAGCAATATTTTAAATTAAGTTGATGATCTTTCTATAATTGTGGGGTGCTTTACCAATAGTCTTATTAGTCTTATGTGGAGTTCTATTTTGAAAAAAATATGCTCTTGAAATGGCTTCACTCAAAGGTTGTCCAGTGTGGACAAGCTAATTAGCATTGTATTCTCCATTTTTTAAGCTTTTACTTTTTCCTTTAGCCACACCATTAGATTCAAGTGTATAAGGAAGAGTTATTTGGTGTATTATTCCTTCTTAAAAAAAATCATTAAATGAGATGTATTCATCATCCCAGTCGAATCTAATTCTTTTAACTTTCCTATTTAAATGGTTCTTTACTTCAGCTTTGTAAGGGCAAAAAAAAAAACATTTCAAAGACTTCATTTTTATGAGTTATTAAATAAACTTTAGTGTATCTCGAATAGTGGTCTATATATAAAGACTACATAATTATTTTCCTCCTCTTTTTATTGTTTGTTTTAAGCCTCTTAGGTCGGTATGAATTAAGTTAAGTAGTTGGGTTTCACATTAATAGTATAAGTGATTAGTTGACTAAAGTGATGATGGTTGTATGAATGTAAGCCCACGTGGCAGCCAGCTTGGCATTCTGTTAGGAGCAGTTACTTGAGCTCATGCAGTATAAATACTGCAATGTTCATCAACTCTATAGATCAATGAAATGAATTACAGAAATCTCTCTACTCTCACTTCGATTATGGTATCATTCGCCAAATCGGTCCTCGGGTTTCCAAAGAATCTTGCGGTATTTGAGTGGCACAATTGATCATGGATTGCTAATCCAACCTGCTAACATGGACACCAAATTATCCCTTCGAGCCTACAGTGATTCAGATTGGGGCAGTGATATTGATGACAGACGCTCCACATCGGGTTCTTGTATCTTTTTTGGACCTAATCTCATTGCTTGGAGCTCAAAGAAGCAGACCTTGGTGGCTCGGTCTAGTGCAGAAGCAGAGTACCGTGGATTAGCCAACACTACTTCAGAGTTGGTTTGGGTGCAATCTTTGCTGAGAGAACTTAATGTTTCAGTTCAGCAGCCGATCTTGATGTGTGATAATCTTAGTGCGGTAATGATTGCCCACAATCCTGTTCTACATTCTCGTACTAAGCATCTAGATTTGGACATCCATTTTGTTCGTGAAAAGGTAGCTGCCAAGTCTCTCATTGTTCAGCATGTTCCAGCATTTGCTCAACTTGCTGATGGTTTAACTAAACCTTTACCAACTGCTTCATTTTTAGAATTAAGGCCCAAACTCAAGGTTGTTCCATCCTTGAGTTTGAGGGGGGAATAATAGTATAAGTGATTAGTTGACTAAAGTGATGATGGTTGTATTAATGTAAGCCCACGTGGCAGCCAGCTTGGCATTCTGTTAGGAGCAGTTACTTGAGCTCATGCAGTATAAATACTGCAATGTTCATCAACTCTATAGATCAATGAAATGAATTACAGAAATCTCTCTACTCTCACTTCGATTACACATCGTGCAAGGGGACACTTGTTTTTTAGTTGATTTAGGTTCAACACATACATCACATTGTTTGACTTTTGTCATTGCAACGAGTGAATGTGTGTTGCCTATGATTTTGTCATGCATGTGGAGTTTTATAAGCTATAATTGGCTTGACAATGGGATTGTAAGAGAAGCTGGTTTGGGTTATTATACTCTCTTCATCAATGCTTTGAGTAATTTCTCAAAAGTTGTTAAACCAGAAAGAACTTTTGGGATCCTACGCACAAGTTTTATTCCGACCATACAATATTTGCAGTGTATTTCTTAGTTCAGACTTCAGAGGTAGTTCGTGTTTTTCTAATAGAATTCATCAATCAAGGTATGTGTTTTCTATCTTGTGCTTTAATGCTTTGATTATATAATGCTTTTGATATTAACTGAAATTGAGATTTTGATTCTTGAGACATGGTTATCGGTGCACATGATTTTTGCAATGTGTTTTTCTTAGCAAGGGTTTTGTTTTATGTCCCCCTTGCGTTGTATTTTTTCCTTTTTTTAGTAATATTTATTAGCGTGCTGCAGATGATTATTGGTAGGTGTGGTACCAGCATAGCTGGGATGATGCCTATCATAGTGATGCTTTAGCACATCAATTTTGTTTTAAAAAAAAAGATTTTTGCAATGTTTTCAAATTGGCGAGTCAACTTAGTGTAATCAGAAATTTTTATAGATTGCCCATAGCTATCCAATCTTGGCTCTGGCCAGAATCTAACCATACCCATCCGAAGTCCAACCAATTAAAGCCAACTTATTCTCTCTATTTATTTTGACAAAATTATTCTAGAAGTTCTTTATTTTAATTTAAAATTTCAAATTAGTTCTTTATTTTTTTTTGTTATAATTTAGTATGCATGTTTTAAAACGGTAATTTTAAGGCAAACTATTGACTGATTTACAATGAAAAATGCATGTGGCCACAAACACAATCTGATGTATCAATTATGTCACAAATTGAAACCCAAAAAACTGTTGCAAAAAACAAAAAACATGCTGATTTGGTCAACATTGTCAATATTTTAAAACACATAGACTAAACTGATGCTAAAATTAACTTTAAATGATTTATTTGACAAAAATAAAAATAAAAAACTGAACTGAAATTTTAAATCAATATAAAAGATCTTGATATAATAATATAATGATCTTATTAATTAAAGAGATAAAGGCAGAACACCACATGTAGAAGCCAAAAAAAAAACGATGACATGTGCTCTTACAGTAACTAAGCCACGAGGACAACGACGAACATGAAAACTAGACCCACACACAAGAAGCCACGACATTGCCGCAAACGCATTACACTAAAAAATAAAAATGAAAAGGAATCGATAAAATTTTGTCAAACATTCACTAACGTGCCGCGTGTCAGGACAATAATAGGACAGGGTCCAACTACCCCACTCATTATCGTTACCGTCCTCGGTCGTACGTACGTCCAGTTAGTACCGTTAACTGTTTATACGATTTAAATATTAATTCAATCGTTATCAAAAAAAAAAAAAAATCTCTCCGGTCCTAAATATAAGAGACAAAACCCTAATTCATCAAAACTAAGAAAAACACTCTTTTTTCCAATGAAAAACTCTTTTTATATTTTGAAACTCTAAAAAACACATTTTTTTCTCTTACATTGAGAACCGGAGGGAGTACAATTCAGTCGTACTTGGCAAAGCCTTGACATAAGCAGACTGAAATTTCACAGTCCACTCTGTTTTTTTCACCCCCATGAAAATAGTTCTTACTTCTTGTACATTTTTTTACAGTATTAGTCTAAAAAAGTAAGACGTATTTCTCCCAAATATTTTGAATTAAATTTTGTCAAAAAAATATTTTGAATTAAATTCATACTCTCATTCAATGATATAAAATTTTAAAATATCTATTTTTTATAGACAATATTTAAATTTTAGATCATATTTAAACAAAATCAAATTTTCTTTTTATAAATGAAGGGAAAACTAGGAGAACTAAGACACAAGTCTAGAGATAGCACACCCCATTATATCATAACGCAATACAAGACTAAGAGAGAGGGAGGAAATGTCTACAATAGTCCACAAGAAATCACCCCGATAACTCAAATTAGCTAAAATATATGAATAAGAGTTTGTTTCTATGGAGACATAACAAAAATAAAGACAGACCGATCTTCAAGGTGAATAACTCGAATGATTTCGTTGAGAATAGAGTGAAGAAAAGCATTGGAGCAAGTTCCCTTGCACACCAAAATCAAACTTTCCCGGTCAAAATCAACATCGTCATATTATTTTTTTTAAACTTGGTTACACGATAATATTGTTTATACTCTTATAAAAATCTAATAAAAAAGCTGCACATAAAAATCTAATTAGAAAAAATACACATTAGTACCCATTAAAAAGTGTAAAGCGACATAATAATATGGCGTACAAATTTAGAAATGGTTAGGTTTCGGTTGACGTGATTAATCAATTGCATAATGAAATTTAAAAATTTTTCCTTGATAAGCAACCGAGAAAGGAGCCCACCAAAAAAAAAAAAAAACCGAGAAAGGGACAAATCCTGCAGAATCCGTTGCTCTGTCATGCAAGGCTACGGATTCCATACAGTTACACGTAGTAACTGCGTATAATCTCCCCTTTCCGATCTAGAATTAACGGTCGAGATTCATTAAAACTAATTTGGTACAGTGATAATGTGAATCGTCGGATATTAAATAAAGGGCCAAGATCTTCAACTGCGTCAAGCAGTTGCAAGGAATCCGGATTCGACCTCAGTAACTCTGTCTCCACTAGGTAACTCGTATTCTGGGGAAGGCCGTTTCTGACTTTCGTGTTGCTATATATATGTTGTTATCATTAATTAAAGCAACTCTCGCCTCACTGTCATCAATTCATCATCACCACCACCATGGAATCCTTTTTCCTCAAAACCACGCTAATCCAGAACCACACGTTACAGCAGCAGGTCCCTTTTGTGGGAACGGATTGGTCATGGATGGTGGAGTATCTGAAGGGGATGGTGAAGCCGGTGTGTGCCACCGCAGTGGTGTTTCTAGCCGTAGGCTTGTCCTTCTCGCAGAAACTTGGTCTCGAGGTTGAAATGGTTGTTGCCATTCTCAGAGCGTTTCTTCAACTCTCTATCATTGGCTTTGTCTTGCAATTCATCTTCAACCAGCACAACGCCGGATGGATCCTTCTCGCTTACCTTTTCATGGTCTCTAACTTCTTTCTTCTCATTCCTTATTCAATTTTCCTCATTCAATTTTTTTTATTCACAAAAAAAATGTGTGTAACGGAATAACTGCCCCTTTTCTTAATTAGTTTTGGAAGTTTGGTATAACAGATTAATTTCAGTACAAGTTGACTAATTATTAACTGGATTGTTTAGATTATATACTGTTTCGGATATACTAAAAAGTCATACATTGCTTGGGAATCAAGGCCAATGAGAGTTTATAAACACCCACATGCCTTAACCCACCGAGACGCCTTTTAAGGACAAAACCATGAGAACCCACATCATATGTGGCCCAAAGTGGACAATACCTTAGAAAACGTTGCTGTGGACTTGAGTTCGGGACATATACAATCAGTTGTTAAATGGCTTTTTTTCATTTTTTTTGTCTTTCAATTGTTTGTTGCAGGTGTCTGTTGCTGGTTATACAGCGGGTCAGCGTGCGAAACAAGTCCCTCGTGGAAAGTATGTGGCAGGGGCTTCCATTCTCACTGGAACTGCGGTAACTATGTTCCTGCTTGTATCGCTGAGCGTTTTCCCTTTCACTCCCAGATATATCATCCCTGTTGCAGGCATGATGGTTGGGAATTCAATGACAGTAACCGGAGTTACCATGAAAAGACTCCGCGACGACATTAAAACACAAATGAACTTGGTATGTTATGTCAGTCCTCTACTCTCCTTATGGACTTATGGTGACAATACATAGACACACACGATTGTTTAAGAGTTTGTTTAATTTATAGACAAAACTATTGATTTGGCAATTGTTTGAAAATGTAATGAATGGAATTCTAGTAAAATATATTTCTAAATTTCAAATAAGCTCAAATGAATTTATTTATTTTTGAATTTTTTATTATATCTAACATGTGTTGTAATTTTTTCATGAACAACTATTTCTTGTGTAATAATTTATTTGGTGTTACATTCTTGGGTAAGTTTGTTATTATTTTATTAAAAATAGGGCAAATCTTATGGTGGACTAGCTTGACATGTTGTCTATGTAGATTGTACTTGAAAAATTGTTTAAGACTTTAACGCCACACTCTGGAAACAGATGCTCACTGTTTTCCATGTCTCTATGACTGAAACGATGACCTGATCGGTATTGTTTCGACAAAAACTAGTAGAAACAAATGAGTGTCTCAAAACCTAACTTGTATTCGTTTCCTCTTGTTTTTTGTCCAAATGAAGCCGCTTAGGTCACCGTTTTAGCCATAATGACGACGAAGAGCGTGAGCTTCTGTTTTCCGGAAGTGGCATAAGTTATCATTAGAGTTTTGGATAATTTTTAAAGTGCCAATGCACGTAAAACACATGTCAAGATGGTCCATCCTAAAACCCACCTTGAAAAAAGTTAACAATCATACAATTTCAATTTAAGAATCATGACAAAACATTTGATCTGTCCAGGGTTAATATTTTCACACATACATATCTGTTTATTGACTTCAGGGGATCAATGAATGAATGTATGTTCTGTTATTACAGGTTGAGACGGCATTGGCTCTTGGTGCAACCCCGAGACAAGCAACACACCAGCAAGTGAAAAGGGCACTGATAATAGCACTTTCTCCTGTGGTAGATAACACCAAAACAGTGGGTCTAATCTCCCTTCCAGGGGCCATGACTGGTCTCATTATGGGAGGGGCTTCACCCCTGGAAGCCATTCAACTACAGATTGTGGTGATGAATATGATGATAGGTGCAGCAACTGTTAGCAGCATAATGGCTACATACCTTTGTTGGCCAGCATTCTTCACCAAGGCCTACCAGTTGGAAACCAAAGTCTTTTCAACTTGAATTGATTTCCACCCAACTTGAATTAAACCCTTCAAAAACAAATCTCAACTTCCCGGGATACGACTTGAGATTTTCACAGAATCTATCTATTCAGCTTCAATTGTAGATGACCGGGATTTTTTTAAATTGTAGACTTTAAGATGATAAGTTGATGACAAGTTTGTTTCTCAAGCAAATTTTGATTAAAAAAGACGTAAAAATTTTGAAGGCTGCATTGATTGAAAAAAAAAATATATATCACAATGATTTTTATTTTAATTTATTGAAATTATCTAATTATTTTCAAATTTGTAAAGGTAGTATTTTTTTTTTTTTGTGAAGAATTTGTAAAGGTAGTTTGATAAAAATAAAAAAAATAACTACTTACCTACGAAATTAAAAAATGAACTTGGGCCTTTCGCGTCTCAATTAGACTCTTGGAATTCTCACAACTTTGACTATTGGACTAATTTTCAAATCAGGACTTAAGTACACTTAAAACTCATTATCCCTCACAAAAGGCGTATTTTGTAGAAATCGAACATTTCCTACCAGAAGATCACCCCAAATAAAAAGTTAATCATGTCCCTAATTGACAACAATTTGTACAAGAAAGAGTTCTACGAATACACTCTTTAATATTCTTTTTTTAACATAATATTTTATATTGGTTGAAATTCAAATTAATCCTACTCGAAATTCCCATTAATTCATGTAAATTTCATATAAATTTGATGAAATCTATATAAATTTGAACTAATAAAAGAGAACGTGGAAAAGAAAGCGTTCGAAATTGTGTTCGAATACATTTGTGTTGTGCGAATATTAGTTAAAAAGTGTGCCTATGGATATGGTCACAATTATTGATTCTTTGTCGCTGGATTATTCTCTTGGTCCAGCTGGGCTTCTGGAATTCTAACGAAACAAGGGACCAAAAAGAGATTTCTGCATAACAATGGGCCAATGACTATTCCTAAGATTTTAGTTTTTAGAATTACAAGTACTATAAAATAAAAAGTCCTTATTATTTTATCAAAATAAAATTCATATATCTATAAAGTAGTAATTAGGAATACTTAAAATAATATTAAATATTCTATAATCAGAGTGTTTAAGACAATCATTAAAGATGAAATATTCCATTTATTTTAAGATATTAATAGTTTTAGAAGTAAATTAGTTTTATTATATTCATTAATTTAGAAAATGAAATTATTAATTTTTGTCTTAATTTTATATTTATTTTCAGTATCTTTATCAGGTGAAATGAAAGAAAATATTAATAAGTCAGCAAAAAATTCTGTCAAATATTATTATTATTATTATTATTATTATCATTATTATTATTATTATTATTATTATTATTAAATAAACTCGAATTAGACCCTTCTTCCAGGAACAATTACGTGGCAGCATATTTTGGTGTTGGTGCAACAGTGCGTAACGCAAAACATCAGATTCCAAACCAGACCTAGCTGGGTCCAATAAAGCAGTTGCGACCAGGTCACCCCACCTTTCCCCTTCCCGCGCCATACCCTCCTTGTTGGCGCTAACCTTCGACGTCGTCGTTTAACTTCCAACAAAAGACGTGCAACTATACCTTCGATCCCGATCCAATCGCAGATTCGCTGAATTCAATTCCTCCAATATTCAATCAATTCAATTTTGTATGTTAAACGTAATCCTTAATCAATAGCTGCGTGCACCCAAGTTTTCTTGCCATGTCCATGTCGGTTCGACATCTGCGCACTTCTAGGGTTTCGCGCCTCTTCCTAATTTCCGCCATATTCTTCTTCACCTATTTTCCAGGTCCGAAACAAACATCTCTGTTGCTTCTTTTTTTTTTTTTAATTTATTTACCAGATTGATATATGTGAAATGTGAATAAGTTTTAAAATTGATTATTTAACTTTTGGGTTGCACAGGTTTGGTGTTATCTGCGGTGGTGACGCTAAGTTCCATTGAGATCTTCACAACCCACGAGTGGCTAAGAGCCACTCCAAGTGTTTATTTTCGATGCAGAGGGGACAACAAAACCGTATTGCCTGATGTCAAGAAAAAACATGTCCTTTATGCTTTTAAGGGAGAAGAGTCTTGGCAGGTTGCTTCCATATTTTGCATCTTTGCCCCTTTTCTATTTTTTAGGCTTTTCATGAATCTCTTATATGTATTGAGATTTAATTTGATTATTGCTAATTGAGCCTATAAGGTACAATACATGAAAAATTGTTAGTCTGAAATCCCATGCCTCAAACAACTATTATTTTATAATTTAGACTTCTATCTAGCTCGTCTGATTATATTATATGTATGCTGTTTACAAGGAAACATTTGAGTATTTTCAATTTTCCACTCTTGGTGATTTGCTTAGTAACCTGAAGCATGGTTATTAAAATTCAAGTGCGTTCGAATTTGTAGTTACAAGTGGGTTACTGTTTGAAACAAACTACTGAGATTTTGCTTTGTGCTTCCAGCCTTTGACTGATTTTATAGGTAAAAAGTGCAAGCGGTGTGGATTCTACGAGGAAGACAGCATTCTTTCAGATGATGTATTTGACGAATGGGAGCTGTGTCCTTCGGATTTCACCGCCCCTGATGGCACATACGTCCGCTTCAAGGAAAAAGAATTTAACGCTACTTTTCTGTGCCCGGAATGCTTACCTTTCTCTAATGGTGAGTGTCTTGCATCCCTTTTCCTTCAAAATTCCGTCTACCGCTATCATGCTAGTAATTAGTCCTTGCAGACTACTGTGTGACTGAATACATCAATGTGTTATTCCCAAAAATAATTGTGACTATTCATGATGCCACTACAACAATAATAAAGATTATCAGAAGGAATTAATTTCAACTTTGATTAATGATTCTTTCAATATCTAGTTATGGTGCTTACATTTCAATGGAGTTATTTTAAAATAGTGCAAGTAACCTTAATTCGCTATTGTATAGGAGTTTCTCACCAAAGATGACTTGTGTATGCATTTAAACTAGGTATAGCAGATAATTTTGTTAAGATTCTTAAGAAAAATATACATCCTGAATTATTACCCTGTAACCAACTCAGAGGAGGATTATACTGTATAGGTTTATCTTAACCTTCAAACTTGTATGCTAATTATCTTCAAAGTTATAACCTATACTGGGATAAGGCTTTATTATTGCTAATATTACTACCTTATGTCTGAAAGTATTTCCTTTTCAATGTTGATTTATTCTGTCCTTGTGGATCTGAGAATTTACTGTACATGTCTGAGTTAAGTTTGTTCCACTTTCATTTCTGAACAAACCTTTGACGACGTTTTCTAAATTGCATCCATTTACTTGCTAATCTCTGCAATTTTATATGTATGCCACAAAATAATGAGTGTTCATTTGCGTAGTTACTATTTCTGCACCTGAGGGGAATCATAAAGAAAAGGGAATGCATATAGGAGTTATCATTTTGCTAAGCGTTTTGGTCTCAACTGCACTGATCCTGGGAGCAGTGGGTGCATATAAGTACTGGCAAAAGAGGAAGAGAGAGCAAGATCAGGCTCGGTTTTTGAAGTTATTTGAAGAAGGTGATGACATTGAGGATGAGCTCGGCCTTGGCACTATTATATGATAGCAAACAAATTCCTTCCTGTACAGTAGGTTTTCCTCAGACAATTTTGGTTATGAAAAAGGATGAGGAAAGATTTTCTGGTTTTACATCCAACTTTCACGAGAAGAGGTAGTTGTCAAAGTGAACAGCAATAATTTTACTGTTTATATTCACCTGTACATACTACAGATATTTTATATAGCTATTTGGGACTTTATCTGACAGAATTGCCTAAACAATGAAGTAAAAACGCTTTCATTGATTCTTCCATTTTCCAAATGAGATTAAAGTATTCAGTTTTCATCTGTACCACCTTTACCTGTGGGACACATGCCCAGATGCTGGTCAAGAGATGTAGGTGTTTGGCCGAGCACTTGATTTGCTTTGACAAATTCATAAGTCTTGGATTCACTGCAGTAATAGTTAGAAGCACGTGGTTACATGCAGTAAAGAATCTCGGCCATTAATTTGAGATTGAGCGGCTCATATTACACCTTCAACTTTAAAGAATCTCCACCATTGATTTGATATCAGACGACTGGGATTAATTACTGTGAGGCAGTTACTGCAGGAATCCATTTCTGCTGACCAAGGAAACACTTCTGACAGCTGAAAATTGTGATGTCTGAAATCACTTGGATTGCTTGAAAGGAATAGCAACTATTAACCATGTGGTAATTCATAAAGGATGTTAAAGTTGAATATGGTCTCAATAAGGACACTGACTATCAGTTCTTGTTTGCTGAGGTGCCACCTTAAGGGTGTGTTTGGTTTCGAAGAAAAGTTGTGAATAGAGAAATAGGTGAGAAAGAGTGTAGGAAGAGAGAAATAAGTGAGAAATATAGTAGATTTGTGGTATTGTTTGGTTTACGAGAAAGAGAAGAGAAAAAGAGAAGAGAGAAGTGTTGATTATTTTTGAAAACACATTAATATCCTTGACAAAAAATTTAAATAATTTGAGATATCAGGAGAGAATAGGGGTATAATTGAAAACAGAAAAAAAAATGCTGCGGCCAATTTCTTCGCACAGGAGCGAAGAAGCCAAAAAGTTAGAATTTGGTCGTCGCTCTCTCTCTCGTCCCTCAATTGCTGCTCTGCCAAACGAGAGAGAGAGAGAACATTTCGCTGCTAACCCACTCATCGCTAACTCTCTCGCATTATTCCTCCTCCAACCAAACTCACGCTAAAAGCGCAAGATGAAACTGTTGAACATGCATGAAGCCGATGAAAATTTTGAGAGAAAACCTGAGGCTTGAAAATTGTTTAAAGAACGGTATGGAGATTCTTGCGTGCGCAGGAGTTTAGAAGGTACAACCCAGATTCAAATTATTAATAGCAGCTGTTTTGCACTGCATCAGTTGGTTGTCAGAAACCCCAGCTTTAAGGAACAAATCCATAAATTACCAGTATTAACACAAACAGCATTAAACTCCTACACAACTTATTTTATTTACCAGGTAAATTTGAACGGCTTCCAAATCCCGTGTTAAACGCAGCTTCTCATAATAGCACTACTTTTGATCTTCAAACATCAAATAAATTGAGAGAAGGAACTAGTGCATCATTTTATTCTAGTTAAAAGGATTCCAAACATGCCGTTTTTCAATTTCTCATTATAAATCACACTGATTTAAAATATTCCAACACTTCAAACAAATTGATGTGCACTTGCATTCTAGCAAGTCACACAGGTTGCGCAGCCAACTAGAATCTAAAAATTTGCACACATAAAACCGTTGTTCATAACCATATGCATCTTTGAACAAAAGAAAACCATAAGCATCGATAAACCTATGCTCACTTGCATTCTAGCAAGTCAGACAGGTTGGTCAGCCAACAAGAATCTAAAAAATAGCATACATAAAATCATTGTTCATAACCATAAGCATCTTTGAACAAAAAAACGAAAAGCATAAATTCTAAAATAGTATTTTTGGAAATAATTGTCCCGGAACTACGACAAAGTTCATTTAACAAACAAAGCAAATAAATATCCTGGCCACGTCTTGACCTCATTTATCAGAAAAGTGCTTCTTAAGGAGACTGGGAGCGGCGATCATCATCATCAATAGGGCTCCTATCGTCATCCCTAGGGCTGCGGCTGCGTCCATTAGCCTTAGGGCTCTCATAGTCCCTATCATCATCGTCCCTTGCAGGGCTTCTACTCTTCTCTCTAGGACCATCACTGTAGTCAGAACCATCTTGGGTCGTGACCAACCTATCATTACCAGAAGACGTCTCCCTTCTCTTCTCTGGACTGCCTTCAGGAGATAGACTATACTTCCTTGATTTGGAGGGTGGAGGGCTCCGTGACCTATCATCAGTAACTGGGCTACGATCTCTCCTGACAGGGGATCTTGATCGGCTGGCAAGAAAAAGGGCACCAAAAGCTCAGCTCAAAAGTAAAAAAATTAACAGGACAATAATGTCTATTGAAACAAAACCAAACAAATAATCTAAAACAAACAATTCACATCTTTTGATTCTTGAAAAAGACTGCAGCATCACATCAGAACCATATATTAGAATTACTGACCTATAGCTGCGGTCTGGGCTGTAGCTTCGATCACGGCTTCTGCCACGCCTAGGAGAACGTGATCTGACTGGTGAACGTGAAACACTCCTTGCATGCCTGCTGCTAGAACAAGTCAAATTGAAGTCATCAGTTGAAGAGTCAAATTGAAGTCATCAGTTGAAGTCTCAGAAAATCCATTAAAAGGTAATATTGCAATAAACATGTCAAGAAAAATGAGCAACAATAGAGCAGCAGTTTGGAAACTCAACACCATGGCCCACCTCAACTTTTTAGGACTGTTCTTGCAGTTCTTTTCTATATGACCTCTCTCCCCACAGCGGTAACATTTGTTCTTCCAATCCCCAGCTTTGCAATCTCGAGCCCAGTGACCATCAATGCCACAGTTAAAGCAGCGCCCAGATCCAGGAGGTGGACCTCGACCCCCATAATCCCGTTCTCGGTCCCGGTCCCGGGAACCCCGAGGAACCTGAATAATTAGAACCCCGGCAAGAAACAACAGCAATAAAATCAGAGATGCAAGGTACACAAGCAACTAATATTAGCAAAGTAATTATTGCCAGTGTATGATAATGTAAATGAATTTTTATACTAGTATATAACTAGATGAGGGGTTAAAGAGACAAGCAAATAACAAAGCTAAATAACCATTTGCAAAATTTCAACTTTATACCAGGAAAGGTCTTATCGGTCTTCAAGGGATGATTCCAATTAGGGGTTTAAGACATTATGCACTAATCAAAATTGATAAATTGAAAAAAGAACTAAAGTAATAATAGGCAAAAAAGAGTGAATTGGGAACTGAGACACTTAAGCATACCAGCCTAACTATATATTACGACACCCATGCCCAAACACACATTCTGCCCTTGCAAAATGCAATTGGATTATGTTGCTATATGTAACAATAAGATCCAACACTCATGCAAATATATACATGGAGCAAGCACTTTCAAATGAAATATCTAAAGCATGCGCATTAACCCATTTGGAAACAACCACTTAATAGCTAATTATAAATGAGATAGATAATAAAATTTAAAGTAACAAAAAAAAAAACTTGGTTAGAAAAGCCTTGAAGGGAAGTAGTTCCTACCCCTTTCGCAAATTCCACGATAAGACGACTTCCATCAACATCACGACCATCCAAATTATATCTTGCATCATCAGCATCTCGAGGATCGCTAAATTCCTGTCCAAAAGATGTAAGGAACAAGCCAAGAAAATAACACAAAAGTCTTACCATAATCTAATTGAATTCCTCCAAGCAGATACTAGAAGCCACCCTTTGGGCAAAGCATTGAGCAAAATCAAAGTTAAAAGAAATAGAGTAAAAGAGACAAGGAAAGGGTAAAAACTTACAACAAAGGCGTAATCATGCTTCATATCCACATCTCGAACTCTGCGGAAATGGTTTCCATAAACAGTAAGGCCATCATTACTTAACTACGGGAACTGTATGATACTTCGCCCCTCAAAGACGAACTAAACACCAGTTTGAGATTGTTGCCAATTCCATAAAAACACGCAATAACATTACAGAAAGAATCGCCAAAGTCAAGACTAGGCAGGAATTTCCACCAATTCCACCAAGGCCACCCTCCCACCATAGACCTCCGGGTTTAGCCAAAACCCAAGAAACCTTCAACAAGATCGTTCAAGTTAAAACATGACACCTAGGGGATATGGTTCCCACGCATAACATGACGAATAACCAACATAAATCCAAGCGCAAAAGAAAGCTTGGAAAAAACCTGTATATCATCCCCTAACTTTTGGCATAACACAAGGATGGCACCCCACGCCAACTTATCACTAATTTGGCCCCTTTTCAATTCACAAAGACAGATGAATCATGGAGACATCATAAATTGGCTCAATTAAACAAGTCAGACAATAAAGTGACACAATACGGTCAATAAAAGTTCTTCCCGGCTCTCAGCCAAACAGTAGGTACACATACAAATAAAGTCATAAACATTCATCCTATAGATACACAAGCAAAAAGGTATCTTAATCTGATAGAACAAAAATGTTAAAATATACAAAAAAAAAACAACTAGGTGCTCTGCATGCAAAATTTTGTGGAAAAGGCAATGATTGCACAGAGCAATAACAAAGTTAAATATATGTTGATGGAAAGGATAAAACTTTAGTAAAAATAATGGAAATTACCTTCCATATCTGCTGAAGACTCGCTCCAGATCTCGAGAACGTGTTCTTGAAGATAAGCGACCCACATAGAGGCGGGTATTACCATACTTATCATCATAGCGAGGCATTGTTGGTTTCTTCTAGCTCTGCAAAATAGAGATCTGGAATTGGATAATTAATTGAGGAAGTGACCATAAAGAAAAAAACCCCTCTCTCAATGGTAATAATAAGCAAAACAAATAAAAAAATATATAAAAACACTGCAAGGACAAATTACTTGCAAGCATCGATAATGGATACATGGATCCAATCGCAACCAAGCAATCAATTTCAATCCCAAAGTCAGAGAAAACGTTAATCAATAAATTATTGAATTGGGAGTTGCAAGGATTAAAGGGAAATTCAATTGATGGTGAGATGCATGCAATCGCAAAATCTGATGAAAAAACAAACCAAAAAGAAAGAGGAAAATAAAATTGAATTGAAGAGAAAGAGAAACGAGAGAAGAGAAGATGGTACCTTCAACGAGTTTGATGTAAACCTAGCCCTCTCAAAGTGGATCGGCTCCTTATGCTGCGTTTCACTATTTATATAAGAGCTCTGCCGCATGTCTCGAATGTTTTTTTTTTTTTGGTTTCTTTATGTAAAGTGAAATTAGGCCTGCTGGGATTTGTTGGGCTAGGCCCTGTGTGCAACTGCAATCAATCTAGGCCATTCACCTCCCAAAAATTAAGAATCCTCCAAAATACCCCTGTCAAAAATTAAAAAATTGGGATGATTTTCGGAAATTCTAATTTTCGATATGTACCAATTTCGAAAATTCGAATTTTCGGTAGACACAATTTTTTTGTTATTTACCGAAAACTCTAATTTCCGGTATACAAAACACATACCGGAAATTCGAATTTCAGGTAGGACGGTGTTTTAAAAATTTTACATACCGAAAAATTGAATTTCCGGTAAAATGAAATTAGGCCTGTCTCGAATGTTTTTTTTTTTTGGTTTCTTTATGTAAAGTGAAATTAGGCCTGCTGGGATTTGTTGGGCTAGGCCCTGTGTGCAACTGCAATCAATCTAGGCCATTCACCTCCCAAAAATTAAGAATCCTCCAAAATACCCCTGTCAAAAATTAAAAAATTGGGATGATTTTCGGAAATTCTAATTTTCGATATGTACCAATTTCGAAAATTCGAATTTTCGGTAGACACAATTTTTTTGTTATTTACCGGAAACTCTAATTTTCGGTATACAAAACACATACCGGAAATTCGAATTTCAGGTAGGACTGTGTTTTAAAAATTTTACATACCGAAAAATTGAAATTTCCGGTAAGACGAATTTTTTTTTTGTATTCCGGAAATTATGAATTTTCGGTATGCAATTTTTTAAAAAACATACCGGAAATTCCAAATTTCCGGAATACTTTTTTTTTTGGTAAAATATATTTATTTTTTAACCACAAAACAACATTACATTACATGACCTACACCATTACACCGAATGCAAATTCAACACAACTACAAAACAACATTACATTACATGACCTACACCATTACACCAAATACAAATTCAACATCACAATACAACATTAAAAAAACCAAACGATCTCATCAGCTAGTCACCAACAACACAACACACAACACTACAACAACACAACACGCACATTACATGACCTAGTCACAAGTTTTAATCCTTGGCTATGGTTGACGACATGCTGCACGGATTTCATCAACTGTTCTTGGGGCACGACATGCTGCAAGGATCTTATCAACCGATCTACCAAGCATATACGTTACAATTATTTTTTTATTAAATATATATTATATATTATGACATTTTTTATCACTTTGGGATGGAATAATTTTTATTTCCTATATTATTTGATATCTTTTAGTGGATGGACCCATAATAATACAATTTTGTAAATGCATATAGTATATTATACAATATTAATATAATATTTATATTATGTTGTATAATTTATTTTATGTTAAATTATTAAATACCCATAGATACCCGTTACCTATAGAAATATCTGTGGGTATTAACGGGTATGGGTACGGGGGAAGTGCTATCCGTACCTGTGGATGGACGCATCCCCTATGCGAAATTGAAGATGGTTTTGAAGATGTCAAACACGTGAAGACTTTGGTTCTGCTAATATTCTATAGGTTTTATTTTACTCTAGTTAGAATCAATTGTTAAGAGTCTCAATAAACTTGTGGATTAAGATTTAGAATATGCTATTTGATAAAATAAATTGAATCATGCATTGCATAAATGTTTAAAAGGTTTTTGACCAAGTTGGGTATGTTTACAAATATGTTTTATTATTTTTAGACCCAACAATTGTTTTACAAAGTGTTAAAATCATTTCATTTGGTCAAAACTGGTTTTTATGCATTATCTGTTGAGAGGAATCGATTCATGATTTAAAGGAATCGATTCACAAGTTTTCAAAGCTGATGGGAATCGATTTATTAAGTATGAGAATCGATTCATGAATTTCAACTCTCTGTGAATCGCATTCCAGCTTTTGGTGAATCGATTCACATGTGTTAAGGAATCGATTCACGAAATACAAGTCTCTGTGAATCGCATGTTTAACCTATGTGAATCGAATCCAACTGTTAGTGAGTGAATCGATTTACGTTATTGCAGGAGTCGATTCACACGCGCGTTTCTGCAGTTTTCTATCAGTTGTGTGAATCTGTTTTTGGGGTTAATATAAAAGGCTCATTTAGGGTTTCATTCATAACATAACTCATATTTTCAGAACCCAAAATAGTATTTCTCTCATAAGCTTTCTTCTTCCCCAAATTTCTTTGAGACTCATAGGATTTCACTTGTAATATCTCCACTACTAAGAGTGGGTTTTCAGATTACGAATTTCTCTCTTCTTCTTGTTCTGTTTTTGATTGGGTGAGGGATCCCATAGAAATCTTGAGTGTGGTATCTCAAGTGGTTTGTTTTCAGAGTGTGGAATCTCTGGGTGTAATTCAAGAAACGTTGTAAATCTTTGAATTGATAGTGGAAGAAAATCTCAAGCGTGGCTTGGGGACTAGATGTAGGTCATAGTGGTTGGTGACTGAACTAGGATAAATCTCTGGTTTGATCTTCTCTTTCCCTATCTCTTTTAATTTCGTTTTTTAGGGTTCATATAGATTTATGTTATTGCTGCGTTCTTGATTGGTATTCATCTGATTTTAGTCAATTGATTTCTTGGGTTAATTTCTCTTGATATATTGATAATTCCTTCACTAAATAAGTTTTTCATAAAGTTCTTGCGAAAATTTTGGATACTCAATTCACCCTCACTCTTGAGTATTCTGGCCACCTGGGTAACAAGTGGTACCAGAGCAGGTATCTTTGATTTTGTCAAATTTTCTTACAAGAAAATCATGTCTTCGAAATCGTTTTATCAACCCAATGGGTCTTATAATAAGGCTCCTATTTTTAATGGTGAAGGTTATCCTTATTGGAAAGAGAGAATGAGAATTTTCATTATCTCTCAAGATATTGATATTTGGGATGCCATTGAAAATGGTCCTTTTATCCCAACTATTGAAAGAGGAGGTGTGAAAATTGAGAAACCTAGAAATGAATGGACTGATGAAGAAAAGAGAAAATTTCAACTTGATTGGAGAGCTAAAAATATCATCACCGCCGCCTTAGGCCAAGATGAATTTTTTAGAGTCTCAAATTGCCAAACCTCCCAAGCTATGTGGGACACCCTACAAGTTACCCATGAGGGTACTAGTGAGGTGAAAAGGGCTAGAGTGAATACTCTCACACATGAGTATGAATTGTTTCGCATGAACAATGGTGAAACCATACAAGACATGCAAAAACGATTCACACACATTGTGAACCACTTAGCCACCTTAGGCAAAACTTTTTCAAATGAGGATTTAATCAATAAAGTTTTAAGATGTTTGAGTAGGAATTGGCAACCGAAGGTGACGGTAATTGCGGAATCTAGAAACTTGTCCACCATGACTTTGGCAACCTTGTTTGGGAAGCTACAAGAACATGAGCTTGAGCTAAATAGGCTAACCGAGCATGAAGAAGGAGATAAAAAGAAGGATAAGAAGAGTATTGCTCTAGTTGCCTCTTCTTCAAAAGGGAAGAATCACGTTCAACAAGAAAGTGATGATTCCGAAAATGAAGATTCAAGTGAGGAAGACATAGGTCTTATGGTGAAGAAGTTCGGCAAGTTTTTGAGTAAGAAGGGAAGAAAAATGAGCAACAACAAATTCTTCAACAAGTCAAAGAAGTTTACTAAGAAGGAAGGGAACACTTCAACAATAACTTGCTATGAATGCGGCAAAACCGGGCACATGAAGATGGAGTGTCCAATCTACCTAAAGAAGAATGAGAAAAGGCCTAAGAAGGAAAAGAAAGGAAGAAGAGCCTACATTGCATGGGAAGACAATGATACGGATTCTTCAAATAGCTTGAAAGATGATGAAGTAGCACACCTATCTCTAATGGCAACCGTCCATGAAAAGGATGAGGTAAGTGATGATGAACTTGATCCTTTACCTACATATGATGAGTTACAAAATGCTTTTGATGAACTTCATGAGGAACTTGTAAAGACCACTAGACAAGTAATTTCTCAAAAGAAAACTATACTTAGTCTAGAAAAGCAAGTTTCAAAAGAAAAAGAGGAAATTGAAATTTTGAAAAATGAAAATGAATCTTTAAGGGTTGCTCATGAAGAATCTCTTGCTAAAGCATGTCCTAATGATGATGTTATTATTCCTTCCATATGTGAGAAATGTTTAGACCTCAAAAAGGAAATTGATTACTTAAAAAAGTCTATAGTAAAGCTCACAATGGGTAGGGACTATTTAGACATGATGCTTAGTAAACAAAGATGTACTTTTGACAAAGGTGGTATTGGTTTCAATCCCAATACTCAAAGAAAATCTTTTAAAAACCTCTTTGTTTCACCAAGCACATCTAATGTAACATGTCATTATTGTGGTAGAAATGGGCATACTACACTGAATTGCAATATTAGGAAGAATGGTGTTGATAGTTGTAAAATGGTATGGATTCCCAAGGGACTAATTCCCAACACTAACACTCAAGGACCCAAGCAAATTTGGGTACCTAAGTCCCAACATTAATTGTTTTGTAGGTTTGCTTGAAAGTCAATAGCAAGGATTGGTATTTGGATAGTGGTTGCTCCAAACATATGACCGGTGATAAATCTAAGTTTCTACAACTTGCTCCTAGAGATGGAGGTCATGTAATATATGGAGACAACAACAAAAGTAAGATCCTTGGTATTGGTAAAGTTGGTAAGTCTTCTACTATATATAGATGATGTTTTATATGTGGATGGACTAAAACATAACTTGCTTAGCATTAGTCAATTATGTGACAAGGGATATGAAGTTGTCTTCAACTCAACTTGTTGAAAAATTGAAAACAAAAATGATAAGCAAATTAAGTTCATTGGTCAAAGGATAGATAATATCTATATGATTAGTCTAGAGGATATACCTTCAAATGACGTACCATGCCTATTAACTAAAAGTGATGAAATTTGGCTATGGCATAGAAGAATGGCTCACATTCACATGGACCATTTAAATAAGCTTATCTCTAAAGATTTAGTAATTGGTTTACCAAAAATCAAGTTTCAAAAGGACAAATTATGTGATGCATGTCAAAAGGGAAAGCAAGGTAAGACCTCTTTTAAAGCAAAAAATATTGTTTCAACTACTAGGCCCTTGCAACTTTTGCACATGGATTTGTTTGGTCCTTCTAGAACTATGAGTCTGGGAGGTAATTACTATGGTCTAGTGATTGTGGATGATTTTTCTAGGTACACATGGACTGTGTTCATTGCTAGTAAAAATGATGCTTTTAATGCTTTTAGAAAACTTGCAAAAGTTATCCAAAATGAAAAGAATTTGAAAATTGCATCCATAAGAAGTGATCATGGAGGTGAATTTGAAAACCATCTCTTTGAAGCTTTTTGTGAAGAAAATGGCATTAATCATAATTTTTCAGCTCCTAGAACTCCACAACAAAATGGAGTAGTTGAAAGGAAAAACTGTTCTCTAGAAGAGCTTGCAAGAACTATGATTAATGAAACAAATCTTCCTAAGTACTTCTGGGCGGATGCGGTTAATATCGCAACATATGTTGTAAATAGAGTCTTGATAAGACCAATTTTGAAAAAGACGCCTTATGAATTGTACAAAGGAAGAAAGCCTAACATCTCACATTTTCGTGTCTTTGGATGTAAATGTTTTATTTTGAATAATGGGAAGGATAACTTAGGTAAATTTGATGCTAAAGCCGATGAAGGTATATTTGTAGGCTATTCATCCTCTAGTAAAGCTTTTAGAGTATATAACAAGAAATCTATGTCCATTGAAGAATCTATCCATGTTACATTTGATGAATCTAACCTCCAAAAGGAAAGAAAGGATGTTGCTCTTGATGAGATTGTAGGTGCCGGTTCAAAGCCCTCAAATGAAGAGAAGATAGAATAAAACAACAACAATGATGAGATGCCTCCCAAGGAAGATAAAGAAGTTCAACATCAAAATCTACCTCTTGAATGGAGAGTGTCAAAAGATCATCCTCTTGATCAAATAATAGGTGACATCTCAAAAGGGGTAACTACTCGCTCTAATATTAGGGATATTTGTAATTACTCCGCTTTTGTTTCACAAATTGAACCTAAAACTATTGATGAAGCAATTGTTGATGAACATTGGTTGATGGCCATGCATGAAGAATTAAATCAATTTGAAAGAAACAAAGTTTGGGAACTTGTGCCACGACCAAAGAATCATCAAGTAATTGGCACAAAATGGGTTTTTAGGAACAAGCTTGATGAAACCGGTGTAATTACTAGAAATAAGGCTAGACTAGTAGCTAAGGGTTATAATCAAGAGGAAGGTATTGATTATGAGGAAACTTATGCCCCCGTAGCTAGACTAGAAGCCATTAGATTACTTCTTGCTTATGCTTGCATCATGGACTTTAAATTGTACCAAATGGATGTTAAAAGTGCTTTCCTAAATGGCTATATTCAAGAAGAAGTGTATGTAGCTCAACCCCCTGGTTTTGAAAGTTTTGATTTGCCTAATCATGTTTTTAAACTTAAAAAAGGCCCTTTATGGACTTAAGCAAGCTCCTAGAGCTTAGTATGAAAGATTGAGCAAATTTCTTTTAGAAAGGGTTTTCAAAGGGGAAAAGTTGATACTACAATTTTTATTAAGAGTAAAGGTCATAACATCCTTTTAGTACAAATTTATGTTGATGACATTATCTTTGGATCTACTAATGAATCTTTGTGCAAGGAATTTTCCAAGATGATGCAGAGCGAATTTGAAATGTCAATGATGGGTGAACTCAATTATTTTCTCGGGCTACAAATCAAGCAATCTAAAAATGGTATCTTCATCAATCAATCAAAGTATTGCAAAGAGCTTCTTAAAAGATTCGGGATGGAAAAAGCTAAGGAGATTAACACTCCCATGAGCACAAGTTGTTATCTTGACAAGGATGAAAATGGAACATCCGTTGAACTTGCAAAGTACAGAGGTATGATCGGTTCTCTTCTCTATCTAACCGCCAGTAGACCCGACATTATGTTTAGTGTATGTATGTGTGCTAGGTTTCAAGCTAACCCTAAGGAATCACACCTTTCAGCTGTTAAGAGGATTCTTAGGTATCTTATAGGCACAACACACATGGGTCTATGGTATCCTAAAGGTGGTATTTGTAGTTTAGTTGGTTATACCGATTCTGACTTTGCCGATTGCAAAGTGGATAGGAAAAGCACTAGTGGAACATGTCACCTCTTTGGAAACTCACTAATTTCTTGGCATAGTAAAAAGCAAGTGAGTGTGGCATTATCCACAGCCGAAGCTGAGTATGTAGCAGCTGGAAGTTGTTGCACACAAATTCTTTGGATGAAACAACAACTTCTAGACTATGGACTCAAGCTAGATCACATTCCTATTAGATGTGATAATACTAGTGCAATCAACCTAACTAAAAATCCCATCTTACACTCTAGGACTAAGCATATAGAAATTAGACATCATTTTCTTAGAGATCATGTTGAAAAAGGAGATTGTGTGTTTGAGTTTGTGGAAACATCTAAACAACTAGCTGACATTTTCACAAAACCTCTTGCAAAAGAGAGCTTTTTCAATATTAGAAATGAACTAGGCATTTTGGATAGTTCATGCATTGAATGAATGTGTGTCTATGCATATATTTCGCCTTAACTCGTCATGCAGTTGTTTTAAATTTTTTTTTGCTGATCCAAGAGTGTACAAGTATTCCTTATACTAGGTATGTTTTTTTTTTAATGTGCTTGATTTTTTCTTTTTCGTGATTTCTCCAAATTGTTCATGTTATATGTTAAAACATGCTTATATTGTTATATGTTGTGCATAAATGATTGATTGAATGAATTTTAGGTGTTTTTATGCTAATTGTACAGTTAAAATGCATTTACTCTGCATATTTTTAAATTGCACAGTGAATGAATCGATTCATTTAAAATGTGAATCGATTCATGACTCTTGTTGTGCATAAATCACGTTCTGCCCTTTCTGTGAATCGAAGTTGGGCTCTCGTGAATCGATTCACTCACTTCGATTCACGGCACTATAAAAGCTGAAAAATAGATTTCCCCTCCACGAACCCTAGCCTCTCTCACAGCCTCTCCTTCTCAGCCATAATCCCTGTTTCCTCGCACCCTCACACTCTTCAGCCCCCTTCATAAACCTCCATTTCTGCCTTGCCTCTACGCCGTGCTTCCATTTTGCGCTGCTATCTTGCTTCTGCGTGGTTGCTTCGACAGTGCTCATCTCAGTTTGAAGCTTAATTTGCGTTGTCTCTGGTTAGTATTGTTCTGCGTTGCCTTCTCCTTGCTGTTCATTTCTGCGTAGTTGTGTTGGTTCGGAGCTCTCTCTTTTAGTTGGAAATTGTGGGTTGTTTATGAGATGGAAGGCTCCTCACATGTTCAAGGAACTAGGACTAAGATGTTATCTACCAGGAAACATGGTTTTAAACAACGGAAAATTGTGGAAGAACCTGATTTTTCAAAGCACTTCTCCACTGCCAAACAAGTTTCTCGTTTTAACAACATTTTCAAGGATAGGACTGTACTTGCTCCGCACTTTCTGGCTACGGAGGAGCTGTGTGACTTGGATTTTGATTTTCAGGAAGTATTGTTCAGCAATGGTTTGAAAACGTTTGTGGAGTTGCACAATGAGTATTTTCTGAGTTAGTTAAGGTTTTCTTCTGCAATTTGTTTGTGGACAATGGCGTACTGAGGTCCTCTGTAAATGGTAAAGATATAGTTATCACTCGTGCATTATGGTCCTCTTTGGTGATTTGTCTTGTATTGGTCTTTGTTGTGGATGCCTCACGAACTTCACAGTTTTGCTGGTTATGATCATATCACTGCTTTAACAAGCATCTTGGCTGATCCTACACATATTCCAGCAACCAGTCATAAGTTTACTGCCGGAAAACTTAAGGTGAAAGAACGGATGCTTCACTTTGTGGTTGGGAAGATTCTTGACCCTCGGAAAGGCAACTATGCAAGGGTGCATGAAAGTGACATATTTCTTATTTGGGCATTGTTGTCTCATGAGGTTAACATAAATTGGCCTCAGTTCTTCATCGATCGTATGTTGAAGGTAGTCTCGAATGCAAAAGCTCCACTTCCATACGCCTGTCTTATCTCTTTATTCATCCGACACTTTGGTGCTTATTCGGAGGATGATCTTGTCGTTCCTGTTTTACCAAAGGATGCAATTGGTAAAAATTCTATTTCCAAGATGCAATTGGTTAAAAGGGATGGTGTTTGGATGTATAGAGAGGAGCCACCTGTGGTTCCTGTGGCTCCATGAGGCAGATGATGAGGATCCCCTCACGCCTCTGCCGCCTCTCATCGTCTCTCAGTCTTTTGATGCTGGTCAGCATTCGGGTGGTGTTTCTGATGCCGCTTCTGTTCCTCCACCTTGGTTTATCAATGCAATGGCTCAGCAAGAAAGCCGGATAAAGGGCTGGGTACGGGAGGTTGTGCGTGAAGAGTTGCATCATTATTTTGGCTCGAGGATGTATGGTCCTTCGGAGTTTCCTCCTCCTGAACCTTAGTTTATCTGAGCTGTTTTTGAGTTTTTCAGTGTGGGGGCACACACATTTTTTTTCATGCATCTAAATCTGACATTGATTTTTTTTTGGTCTGTAAACGTTGTCACATTGTTAGCTTATGTATGCTGGTATATCTTCTTGTTGGTTGAATACTGATGTATGTTGGTTGATTGCTAGTATTGATGCTGTTATATGTCTGATATATTGGGTGTCTACCCCTTCTTTGTTTTTTTTTGATAATGTCAAAAGGGGGAGACGGCACATATTAAGGAGTATTGTGAATTGCCATGTTATACAATTCTGTTTTGATCTCGTTTGAAAGGCAATTGCGTGTAGGTATAAGTGTTTGTGCAGGTATGGTGTTTGTCATCATCAAAAAGGGGGAGTTTGTGGATGGACGCATCCCCTATGTGAAATTGAAGATGGTTTTGAAGATGTCAAACACGTGAAGACTTTGGTTCTGCTAATATTCTATAGGTTTTATTTTACTCTAGTTAGAATCAATTGTTAAGAGTCTCAATAAACTTGTGGATTAAGATTTAGAATATGCTATTTGATAAAATAAATTGAATCATGCATTGCATAAATGTTTAAAAGGTTTTTGACCAAGTTGGGTATGTTTACAAATATGTTTTATTATTTTTAGACCCAACAATTGTTTTACAAAGTGTTAAAATCATTTCATTTGGTCAAAACTGGTTTTTATGCATTATCTGTTGAGAGGAATCGATTCATGATTTAAAGGAATCGATTCACAAGTTTTCAAAGCTGATGGGAATCAATTTATTAAGTATGGGAATCGATTCATGAATTTTAACTCTCTGTGAATCGCATTCCAGCTTTTGGTGAATCGATTCACATGTGTTAAGGAATCGATTCACGAAATACAAGTCTCTGTGAATCGCATGCTTAACCTATGTGAATTGAATCCAACTGTTAGTGAGTGAATCGATTCACGTTATTGCAGGAGTCGATTCACACGCTGCGTTCTAGCTTTTCTATCAGTTGTGTGAATCTGTTTTTGGGGTTAATATAAAAGGCTCATTTAGGGTTTCATTCATAACATAACTCATATTTTCAGAACCCAAAATAGTATTTCTCTCATAAGCTTTCTTCTTCCCCAAATTTCTTTGAGACTCATAGGATTTCACTTGTAATATCTCCACTACTAAGAGTGGGTTTTCAGATTACGAATTTCTCTCTTTTTCTTGTTCTGTTTTTGATTGGGTGAGGGATCCCATAGAAATCTTGAGTGTGGTATCTCAAGTGGTTTGTTTTTAGAGTGTGGAATCTCTGGGTGTAATTCAAGAAACGTTGTAAATCTTTGAATTGATAGTGGAAGAAAATCTCAAGCATGGCTTGGGGACTAGATGTAGGTCACAGTGGTTGGTGACTGAACTAGGATAAATCTCTGGTTTGATCTTCTCTTTCCCTATCTCTTTTAATTTTGTTTTTTAGGGTTCATATAGATTTATGTTCTTGATTGGTATTCATCTGATTTTAGTCAATTGATTTCTTGGGTTAATTTCTCTTGATCACAATATTGATAATTCCTTCACTAAATAAGTTTTTCATAAAGTTCTTGCGAAAATTTTGAATACTCAATTCACCCCCCTCTTGAGTATTCTGGCCACCTGGGTAACAGTACCCACCCCGCCCCGCCCGTTGACATCCCTACGCACCAGCAAGAGTCGAACACGCAACCACTAATTAGAAGCCAGAAGGATAAACCGCTAAGCCACAAACATTACTTGTCCATCTACCACTAGCAAATATATAAAATATAATTTTGAGGCCTAAATATACTTATATATTTTAAACAAATTTTGAGGCCTAAAGCAAGAGCTTGGGCCGCTTTATACTTGGGCCGGCCCTGAACACAACCATTTCAGTAGAGAGAATTGGAGTAAAAACTATTTTACTTTGTGGATGATACTTAAGAAATTATGTAGTTTGAGTCGTTGATGAATTAGAGAAAGGTAATGACAAGAAATTTTTGTCATGTTGACATTGAAGGTATGGAGCCTCTAGGGTTTTTCATTTTCCATTTTCAGATGTTGATTTGAATGCTACCGATCAAGGATGAGACCAAAGATAGAGTTCAGTGTAATGTTTTGTTTCAGGTTTTAAAACGGGTTTTACAGTTATTAAAGAGGAAAAAACTAAGGTTTTGAAAAATGAAAGATAAAAATGTACAAACACGAGAACAATTGACACACAAGCATAAAAGTTAATGTGGGGAATTTAGTTTAACCCTATAGAATTGGCATGGAAACATCACAACCTGTGCTTCAGCTTTTAGATATTATAAATAGATAGATAGATATTTGCCTAGACATAATTGATACAATTTATATAATTTAAGTCAATTATAAATTTATATAACATTCTTTTAAAGCGAACTTGTCTCTAAATAGTGCAAGTAAGGTTATGGCCCATTCATTTTAACATTCTTTTAAAGCGTACTTGTCTCTAAATAGTGCAAGTAAGGTTATGGCCCATTCATTTAAGTTAATAAAAAAATTATTTTAACGTTGTGTAAAAAAATCAACTCAAAGCTTTTTTATGGATGCTTTCCCATGCTAGGCTTATGACTAATGCAAAGCATAAACATCGTGGTATGACAGCTGATGATCTGTGTCCTAGATGCTAAAGTTGCCCTGAATTTCTAATGCATATGCTTAGGGACTGTGATGAGGTAAGGGAGTTTTGGACAAGTATCATTGATCCTGAGAAATGGGGTAAATTTTTTAGCGTTGGGTTCTATAGTTGGATGGATTGGAATCTTACTGATAAGGATATTGGTCTAACTATTCAACACTGACTTGTTTTCTTTGGAGTTGCTGCTAATGATATTTGGAGGGATCACAACTCTCTGGTGTTTTCCAGATCTTCGATTATGGGGAGACCGCTTTATTTCCAAATTCTTAACATGGCCAATTTTATTATTCAGCAAATGACTACTGCTAAATCCAATCCAATGAGGCTGCAACATGTCATTGATGTTTCTTGGAAGCCACCTCCTGAGGGCTGTGTTAAATTCAATGTTGATGGATCGCATTTGGGAGGCTCCCGTAGCTTAGCTTGTGGTGGTGTTGCTAGAGATACCAATGATCGATTTCTAAAAGGTTTCTATAGCAAAGTTAGGTCGGCCAGTGGAGTGTGGGCTGAGTTGTGGGCCCTTCGCCTGCGTATTAAAATGGCCCAAGAAATGGCCCTTCATTGGGTGATGTTTCGAGTTAGATTCTAAGGTCATCGTTGATATGGTCTGTGTGGGTACTATCCATATTCATTTTCTCCAACCTCTCCTCTAAGAGGTCTTCTCTCTTCTCCATCTTCCGAATTGGAGAACATCAATGGTTCATATCTACCACGAAGCGAACAAATGCACGAATTTATTAGCTAATAAGGGCCATTCGGCTCCCTATGACGGAATTTTCTTTGATGCCATATTTCCTGTCCTTAATTTGTATTTGATGGACGATGTTAGGGGTGTTTCTTCCCCAAGGCTAGTTATTTAATAACACTCCCTTATTTATCAAAAAAAAAATCAACTCAAAGAGGTTGTGTTAAAAATATTTATATTTTGGTTAAATGACCTTTTTGGTCCCTTAACTTATTTTAAAGGTTCACTTTGGTCCTTTAATTTTTAAAATGTTCATTTTGGTCCTTTAATTTATCAGTGTTAACCCAAGTTGGTCCTTTCCGTCCAAACTGTTAAGTCAAGTCAACTATCGGTCTTACATGGACGCGAGCTGGCAATTTCCTGTCAACTTTGGCTGACGTGGAAACCACCCTCCCACCACCGTCAGCTCTCCCCCTCCCATCTTCTTCAACCTCCCTCCATTGTCAGCCATGGTTCCCTCTTCCCTTCCCATCTTCTTCAACCTCCCTCCCAATCGGTCACCACCCCCACCCCAATCTTTCCCCTCCTATTCGGCCAAACCCCACCCCCAAAAATTGCCAATCTCAACAATAAACCAAACGCAAATAAAAAACGCAGATCTGTAACCAAAGGAATTTTGCATAAACCCTAGTAAGTGGTAATCAAAGGAATTTTGCAAATCTGTAACCCTAGGAATTTTGACAATTTGTTTTTTTGGGGGAAAATCAAAGGAATTTTGCATAAACCCTAGTAAGTAGTAATTGCAAAACCTCAGGTTTTCGGCGATAGTTGGAGTTGCGAGTGGTAACTGGTAACAGAGACACTTCTTGTCCTTGAACCTCAGAGCTTCAGCAATGGCGGCAAAGAAGCAGCAGCAAGCGGGAGAAACCAAAAGAGAAAGCGAATCAACACTGAAGCTCACCAATCTCCTCCTAATTCGAAGGCTCCCAAGCTCGTTGCCTCAAAGAAGCCCAAACCACACTTCATCGGTAATGAGAAGAAGAAGGCTTCCCTTACCGGCCGAGAACGACGAATCCAATCCAAGGTTTCGTGTTTTGGGGAATTTCGCAATTTCGCAATTGGAGATTACTTGTTTTGATTGATTAAATAGGATTATGATTGTTTCGTTTCAGGAACTTGTAGAGGCTAGAAAAAAGAAGAGAAAGATTGGGGTGGGGGTGGTAACCGATTGGGAGGGGGATTTGGGGAAGGGGAAGGTGGAGCACAGGGAGGTGGGTTAGGATTTGGGGAAAGGGAAGGCGGAGCACATGGTGGTGGCACCGTGGGTGGTGGAGAAGAAGGTGGAAAGATTGACTGTATGTGCCACGTCTGCACGTATGTGCCACCTGTCGTCCATGTAAGATTGACTGTTGACTTGACTTAACAGTTTTGGACGGAAATGACCAACTTGGGTTAACAGTGATAAATTAAAGGACTAAAATGAATTTTTAAAAAATTAAAGGACAAAAGTGAACCTTTAAAATAAGTTAAGGGACTAAAAAGGTCATTTAACCTTATATTTTTAAAGACTTTACATGAAGTTGAAGTTGTTTATATTTTTATTTAAAAGACTTTGTATATAATTTTTATTTTAAAAGTAGTTACAATCACAAATTTTTAAAATAATTTCCAAAATAATAGTAAAATAAATTGTTTTAGTATTATAATTTTTCTAAAAATTTTAAAAAAGTATGTTATTTTTCAAGAAACAACTTAAGTAAAACATGTAACCTACTACGATTTAAGGGTGTATACACTCATTTGCTCTACACTTTTAATTAATGAATTTTTTCTTATAAATTTTAAATTTATGCATTATCATTTTAACATTATGGTGTGAGGAAAAGAAAATCAATTTCAAGGGATGAAACTTTTCAACCCACTTTCTAAAAACGGGTAAAAACATCCTGCCATTGTTTGGGTTTGGTTGATGGCAAAATGGTTCAAATAGATTGACCCACCTTACCATCTTTATAAATCTTGACCATTGTATTAAACCATGAATAATCATCATTAAAATATATAGTCATGTAGTTTTTTAAAGTAGTCATGTATTTTTTAAATAGTCATATAATGACTTTCAATCATGACCATCTATATATAATTATATAATCAAGATTCAGGAGCATTTGAAAGAGCATATTTGGGTAATCTTATGAGATAAGCACTACTGTAAGTGCTTGGAAGAGTATAAAAATAGTTTCCTGTTTTTTTTTTGGAAAGCAAAACTGAATTTATTCCATTTCATTTAAAATAGTTGGTGCAATACAAGGTAGCATATAATCAATAACCTGATGACTAAGTAACGATCTTGAGGCTCTAGCCAACGTGTGAGCCACAAAATTTGTTTGCCGTCTAATGAAACTCACCCTAGAGTTTTGAATAAGTGTCAACCTCTCCCTACAACTCTTAATGATAGCCCCAAATTCAGTGTGGCATCTCAACGTACTAGTGATGGCATCCTCCACCGGTTTACAATCTAGCTCAAAATTTACATTGTGATACCCCAAGTTTCCTACCCACTCAATAGCCTCCCAAAGGCCCCTAACCTCTGCTTCTATGACCTGAGGAACGCCTTCAATTCGGATAGTTTCCTGTTTTTAACTTATTATAATATGCACTCTAGAATAGCTTATAGAAACATGTTATACAAAGCTTATATGGAGTTTCTCTCATTTCCTTTTCAATTATAGAAGCAACTTATACGAAAACACTTACGATAAACACTTAAATATGATTTTTATCCAATATTTTTAAAATAGAACTGAATATTGAACCGGTGAAGACGCTAATTCACAGTTCAATGGTTCAACTAAGGTTGAATCATGGTCGAACCGATGATGATTAAACATGTGTTTTTAAGATTATATAATATATTAAGTAATAATTTGATATAAATTATTTAGAAATCAAGACAAGTTAAATTTTAAATTTAACATAAAATGATCACATTATTTGTTTTATAAGATAAAAAATAAATAAAGGCTCATGTATAGATATCTTTATAACTTATCCTTGGATCTTTATTTGACTAAAAAAGTACATTTTTAAATTTAAAAATAAAAAATTAGAAACGAATTAAAACAGTTGTAAAATAATTAAGAAACTCACCCATTGAAATCGATTTGTGTCACTAGTTTTGAACGATTTTGGTCCGAGTTGACCTATTCTGAAACAAGTCGATTTTTTCGGGTTAGAGAACACCTCGTTGATTCCCAATTCAACACGCCAAAACAATTGGTCCGATACAATTTAAACCATGTTTTTACCCAAACGTACATCAAATCAATTGGTTCAATCCAATTTTACCCCCAAACGTTCCTTTGGTTGTCTTTCTTTGTGTTTGTGCATGTAAGGTGAAAATCCACTAATAGCTTCAACAATCTCATAATTGAATTTATTTTTTTTATTAAGTAGAATTCACAAAATTTTGTGTGATTTAAAGACTAATTGATACCCCCTCCGTTATTATTTTAACATGCTATTAACCAACAATTTCTCTCACGCAGATGCACAATGCCATCCCCACACCTTTACTTTTTTTTATATTTTTCGTCTCCCAAAACATATAGTATATGCTTAATGATCTTAACCCAAATGAAAATTTATATTAAACTCCTATCAATAATTCAATTTACATCAATAAGAATTTATCAAAATTACGTTTAATTGGCTTCCGCGATTTACTTCAAACTTGAGGTTTCCCATAATACGATTAAGTTGATTCGTAACCTACACAACTAAAATGTGTGTGTGTGTGTGTGAGAGAGAGAGAGAGAGAGAACTCGGTGCTCTATATAAGTTACAAGGACTCAAAATATTGTACTCAAATTTCGCATGATATTTCACATTGTTTCAAAACAATCGTCAAAGTTATATTCATGCTAAGCCACATGTGTTGCAACAAACAGTAATCAGAAAAATAGCATACGTAAAACAGTTTTTCATAACCATAAAATGAACTATACAACTGTTTTCTATGCGAATCATTATCGCATAGGTCTCAATAAAGTACATTTGACAACCAAAGCAAATAAATCCTACGCAACATCCTGAGTTCATTTCTCGGCAAAATACACTAGTGCAGTTTTGGGATACTAAGTCGGTTAAAATGGGCCTTTTAAGTCGGTTCTGAAACCGACTTATATTCAGCAGACTTAGTATGTATCAAGTTTTTAAATCGGTTAAAAAACCGACTTAAAAACTCACTTTTTAAATCGGTTATTAAAAAACCCGATTTAAAAAGATACGTTTTTTGAAAAATCGACTTGAAAAGTGTGACTATTTTAAATCGGTTATCCATAAAACCGATTTAAAAAGTCGGTTTTTAAGTCGGTTTTTCTTAAAACCGACTTAAAAGATCAATCTTTTTAACTCGGTTATTTGTACAACCGACTTAAATGGTCACATTTTTTTAAATCGGTTTTCTTAATAACCGATTTAAAAAGTTAATTTTTTTTTTAATCTTTTTCTAGCGCACTCAAGCATAAAGAACCTCAAGAACAAACTATGGTAAACTACACCATTCAAAACCATAATTGGCACCAAAATTGCCAAATTATAAAATGCAGACAAAGTCTACATTTCAAACAATATTGTGAGCTAAATAATACTTCACCAAAATACGAAGTAATATAAAAAATAACAATATCATTAAGTAGTCATTTGTAAATCACAAATAGTCATTTCTAACAACAAAAACATATCTAAGAATCAAGTAGTCATGATTTCCTTAATCGCCTTGGTTTTACCAAGTTACTTGGTCAAGGCCCCATACATATTTATAAAAAATTGTGCCCAAGTTTTCTGAAGGTTTTGCATTACTGACAAGTTCCAATGGTGACTTGTCTTTGAATGTCTGCAGTTAAAACATAATTAACTATTAGTAATAAGACCAATAAGATAATATCTAGTCCAAAAATGAAGAATTATAAAAGGTTAAAAATTCTATTACTTCCTTCCACGATGAAACAATATTTGCGGAGACAATAGTCAACATATTTTGCATGACATAGTATCCACATGCATAACCGTTATTTTGTTTAGGCACCTAAAAATATAATGAGTAAAAATTATACACATTAACTAATATAAGCTATAAATTAATTTCGGTCTTTAAGGTACTTACTACGGGAATCACCCATTCAGGCTTCTTATTTCTAAAACCTTGCATAAAATTATATCCTTCCATAGCTCTGATAAAATAACATTAATGAAAAGTAAGTTATATATCGAAAGTAATAATACATTCTACAAAGACAATGAATGGCCGAAAGCTTACACATTAATTGGACGCAAAATGGAACCATTTGCCTTACTATGCATCGAACACATCCAGACTACCAAATTACTCTTAGGACAAAGGATAAAAAATTGCCAATGGCCACTGCAACAGTAATGGTGTATCAGAAGCACATAAAAGGAAACTAGCTAGGCTACCAATTTGACAATATAGTTAGTAACATGCATGTACTTACCTAGACAAGTATGGTCCTAGATAACAGTCTTTTGTCGGTTCTGTTAGTAGTTTTTTCTGGATGTATTGATGAATAGATTCTTCACGGTTATTGGTACCTGTAATGATGGTACCATTAATGTGGTATGGATCCAATAATCCATACAAATGACTGGTGTCCTTCGTAATACAGAGGCGATGCAGATATCTGAGATGTCGAAATAAATGTTCATTATAATTAGAAGTTAGGAAAATGTATCACATAATTAATACTTACGTGCACCATACTGCCAAGTGGGATAGCTCAAGCCACTCAGTACCCGAACACAAGTGCAAAAGGTCCTTCTTGTCAATGTAAAAGTGTTCATGGTGTTCATGCTCCAACTCTATTTTTGCACTTCCTTCGTCAAGCTCCATCGCCAGTGCAGCCAAATCTCTTAAAACATTTTCTTCATGCACTTCCGCCGGTGAACAACTATCCTTAACGCTCTTAGTGCTCACATTCACAACATCTTTAGGAGAATGATCTGGTTGTTGATTCTGTTAGGATAAACAAAAAGTTGTCATCCTCTGCATCAAATTTCCTAAATTAATAACATTCATAAAGTTGGTAATCTTATTTTCATTGTGTTAGGTTATACATACCTGTTCCAAAATTTTGTCTAACCGTTGATTAAAATTCTGTGTAACCTCCTTTATGATGCCCTGCCTGAAGGCCTGCAATTGCTCCTCAGTATATATAGCTCCTGCGGGGCGGCACAAAGGTCCTCCATAGAATTTCTTTAGGCCCACACCTCGTCCAACACCGCGAACACGGCCAGGATGCTCCGGTGTTCCAATGGCGGTGGTCAAGATATCTTGACGCCCATGCGGAACAAAAGCACCTTGCTGGCTCTCTTCAACAAGGGACTCCTACAACATATAACATTGATGAATTGACATGTGTAAGCTTTTTACAATAACATTGATGAAATGAGACAATGTGGAAGCTCTTTACTTACAATTTTATCAGCAATTGAGGCTGACGCCTCACTTGTATAACCTCCCGATGGCTTTTGTCTGCCCTCTTCCATTGCTCATAGCGCGGTGGAGATGGAGGCTCTAAAAGTAAGGTTGGATCACCCGCCTCTTCCCGCAATACTCTCAAAGACTCTTGCTTCATATCACGCTAAGCTTTCGATAACCCCCACGAGACAACTGTGGGGGCATTGATTGTTTGACCGTTTTTTCGCCTTAAGTCTTTTTATCTGCTACAAATATCACAACACAAAATTCAGCTAAAAATAAATTAGAATGACCAACTAAAAACTATAATTCCAACTAACCTGAAACTTCAGTGTATGTCGACTCGCAACAAACAATCGCCATGTTTCCTCATCAATGAAACTATACATAGAACAAGGCGATGCATTACCATGTTTATCTCCAGGTCCAAAACGTACACCCTGGTGAGTACGGTCTTAAATGCCTTCCAACGCCACCCGCAAAAGAAATCCATGTCTTGTTAAGCTCTTTAGTATCGTGAATATCAAATTTTAACTACAATACACAACAAAATGGTGGTGTTAGATTGTCGATCGGTATATGGTTAAATACAATATAATTACAAAGCATGGAGAATAAAAGTTAGATACCAAGATATCTTGCCAAATCAAATTCTTTATGTCCCCATGAATGTCTTTCCATTTGTCGGCCAAAATACTAGCCTTGGTTCGGCAAGCATCCCCACATAACTAATGAATAAGTCCGCATTATTACCAATGGGGTGGCGAGAAACATTATCAAACTCTACACTGCATTTCTCACCACCAAGCTTAGCACCAACATGTGATAAGGTCGTGGCACGTCTACTCTTTTTTTTGGGTGAGTCTTTGCCCGATGAATCAGCCATAGTGTCTGTTTATACAAAAAAGAACGAATGTCAGAACATAAATAACGGATAAATAAAAAAATGTATTAACTTATAAATTATAAATAACAAACATGTATTAACTTATAAAGTCTTTGATGGTCAAGTTTGAATGTCCTCCAATATCCCTTCTTGATGATCATCACGCGCGACATATACATCATCAACTTCATTATCATCAGTAAACGTAGATCTTTGTGTTGAGAAAAGAGGAGTTTCACAATCTAGAGTTGAATCTTGACTTTCATCACTCTCATGCATGTTTTTTCTTTGGAGGACCACAGACCACCTTTTGCTAGAAGGATCATTGACATAAAACACTTGTTTTGCGTGGAACGCCATAATGAAAGGTTCGTCCTTATAACCTACCTTGTCAAGGTCCACCAATGTAAAACCTAAATCATCGGTTTGTACACCACTGTTACAGTTAACCCACTTACTGTAATCAAAGGCCTTGATTAAACCTTCAGTATAAATTAAAGGCCTTTTTTTTTAATTTGTGTTTTTTACTCTCACCTAGCAATTGCCTATGGCTTTGACTATGATGACTTTCATGGGTAATTATATTTACATATTTGACTGGGTGACTGAAGATACATTATTTCTATGTTTTTATATTTTTGTTAGCATCTTTTGATACCTTTAATTCTGTTGTGCGTTCTGTTGGCATTTTTTGAATTTTTGATTTTGTTGTGTGTTCTCTCTTTTTGTTAAAAAAAAAGGTGAGCAAAAATACGATGTATATCAGGGATTGAGGGATTTCAGTCATTGGATTTAAGATGTTTGCTCATAAAGGGCTACAGATATTTTGAGAAAAGAGAAGCTTTACTTTGAAGGGAAGACACAAAAATCTCTATCTACAAGTTGTACTTGTATTCAATTCAATACAGGTAATAGGTATAATCACTTATTATTATTAAAACAAGAATTAAAAACAGTAAATAAATTTGAGTAAAATATACCTCAAACTTGAGTAGCTCAATATTCAAAGAATTGATCCTGTGTGTCCAGAGCTACTATCAATGTTGTTTTTCCAGTGTTTCTGTAAGCAAAAAGATACAAAGAAATTAGAGACTCCATATTCCATAACATAAACAGGGGAGCCAAAATAATTCATCATGCATAAATCAAAAGTTGTCTTCTAGTATATCTACTAGCTTCGGTTGATTTATCCCCCATTGGCAATTTGGCATAAAAATAGTCTATGACTCTATTATATTATCCATTTACACTCATCCTTTTCTATCCTATTCTTTACTTATAAAACTTGTTAGCACTTCATTATTTCATTCGGTTATCCATACAATAAAACCCCTAATTTATTATCACTCAAAATTCACTAATATAAATAGAACATAATGGATTTAGTTGTAGAAATAGAAAGCAATGGCTAACTCACCTTGACCTTGAGAAGAACCATGCGTGAGCAAGCGTGCCAAAAAATTATCTCAGGGGACGTGAATGCTGGGAGTGGATTGTGAGGTGAGGGAGAATTGTGGAGAGGAACCCACAGTACGTGGCTTGAGTGAGGGAATGGGGTAGGTAGGGTATAATTTTAATGGGCTGGGCTTGACTAATTGTTTTTTTTTTATTTTTATCGAGCAATCAAAATATAATGCATAAACATAAGAAACAAAATCTGATAATAGTTGGGGGCATTGAGTTTTTGACTGCAAAGTACAAGTGTGTGCTTCACTTGAGAGGAATGAACCTGGAGGAGTGAGTAGCACCAATACGGTCTCACCGTGCTTGACGGGCTTGTAAGAAATCGAGAACTCGCAAGGTAATGCCCAATCATCTCGGGTTTGATTTCAACTCGATTGAAAGTTTTGCCATTGTACACTCCAATAATACTCCCAATCATCTCGGTACAATAATCATGTTGCGCGGTGGGTCCTCACCGGCTCGGCTTCTCACCGCCGGTGCCTCCTTTCGCTTATGAGCTTCTTGATGAGTGCCATGGGCTTTCGGGTGAGGCCTCTGCGGAACCTTCTACGAGCGCGAGCATCAAGAGCTTGACGAGCTCGTCGGTGGACATGTCGAGAAGCGGCATCCAAATCAACGCCCGGTGAACTTCTTGAACGTTCTCTTCTTCGCCGCCTCGCTGCCGCCGCCGCATCCACCTCAACGCCTCGCCATTCTTTGCCATTGCCGCTAGGGTTTTCAACAAAGAGAACAAAAAGAGAACAGCTTTCCTGACTAATTGTTTACGGAGACATTTTACTACTTTTTTATATGTATATCAGCATTTTGTTTTTAAAAGTGCGGGGGAGCCGAGGCTCCCTTTGGCCTTTTGGAACTCCCGCGTGAACGTAAAGGTCTAATATTTTTAAATCGTATTTTCTAAAAAATGACTTAAAATGTTTTAGAGTTTCATATTTGTTAAATCGGTTTTTTTAATAACTGAGTTTAGAAGTTTTTTTTTTAAATCGCATTTCTTAAAAATTGAGTTAAAATGTTTTAGAGTTTCATAAGAACAATTTTTTAACTCGGTTATTCCTAAAACCGATTTAAAAAGGGTTGTTTTTAAATCGGTTTTCTTGATAACCGACTTAAAAGGGTCACCACATAGGATTTTAAATCAGTTTTCTAATAACTGATTTAAAATCTCCGATTTAGAATCCCTATTTTGCACTAGTGATACTAATTTTAAGGTGACTCACTACCTCTTGGTGAGGGGCGGTGGTTTGTCATAATCATCGTCAATGGGACTCTTGTCAACATCCCTAGGGGTCTGGCTAGGGCTACGGCTCCGACCATTAACATTAGGGCTGTCTTCTTGGTCCCTTGCAGGGCTTATACTCTCCCCCTAGGGTCATCTCTGTATGTAGTCAGACCTATCTGTAACTTCGATCATACAATCAAAAGTTAACATGGAATCAAAAGCAAACAAAATCTGCTCACAAGTTTAAGAACAACGATAACAATTAATATCAGAAAACCCAGGGTCCAGAAGGCAAAAACAAATGATATACAAGTATGTGAAACGTATTTAAGCAAACAGTTGGTACAAATAAATTCAAGCCATAATAAATCAAACACAAGGCACAGGCATCATACAATAATAACTTAAAATTAACAACCGACATCATTAAAAAAGGTAAAAAATAAAAAAAGATAATATTATGAAAGAATTGAGGAGTTCAGGATAGAAACAGGTTTTAAATGTAGAGTATGGTAGAAATGAAAGGAAAAAACCACTTCTCTTTGTAAACTCCAATAATGCCTATATATATACATTTAGCAAGCATTTTCATATTTAATAATTGAATATTAATCAAAAACCTTTGTAGCATAGGAAACATCTTATGTAAGGAAAACTGGTAGGGAAGTAATTCCTACCCCTTTTGCAAACTCCACGATAAGACGACTTCCGTCAATGTCACGACCATCCAACTTGTATCTTGCATCATCAGCATCTCGAGGATTGCTAAATTCCTGTCCAAAAGATGTAAGGAACAACCCAGGAAAGAAACATAAAAATCTTACAGTGGTCTACAACTAAATTCCCCCAAGAAGCAGATATTAGAAGCTACCTTTGAGCAAAGGCGTAAAGAGAAATCAAAGCCAAAAGAAATAGATAAACAAAGACAAAGAAAGGATGGGAACTTACAACAAACGCGAAATCGCGCTTCCTATCCACACCTTGAACTCTGCGTAAATGGTTTCCACAAATAGTACGGCCTTCATTACTTAACTACTAGAACTGTATGATACTTCGTCCCTCAAAGACGAAATAAACACCAGTTTATGATTGTTACCATGTCCATAAAAGTAAAAACACACAATAACATTACAGAAAGAATCACCAAAGTCAACACCCGGTAAGAATATCCACTAATTCAACAAAGGCCCCTCTCTCACCACGGGCCTCCACGTTTTAGCCAAAACCCCCCCCAAAAAACCCTCAACAAGAGCATTCAAGTTAAAAATGGCACCCACGTGATGGGGTTCCCACGCATAACATGACGAATAACCAATATAAATCCAAGCACAAAACAAAGCTTGGGAATAACATGGATATTACACCCTAAGATTCTGCACCTCGTGCCAAATTATCACTAATTTATCTCTCTTGCCAAGTCAAAAACAAAAATGAGGCATGACAATCAGTTTTCCATACATAAATTGGCACAACTTAAGCAACCTAGACAACGAAGTGACATAAAAAAATGTTTCTACCGGCTCCCAAAAAGAAAAGAGGGACTCTTGCAAATCGTAACATCCCAATTCCCCTAAGCCTAATTATTAGAGACCTTAAGTGAAAAAGAAATTTAATCCCTAAGGGTTAAATAGAGTTTATAGCTTTTAATTTGGTAAATTAAAGCTAAGTTGGAACCTAGGGATAAAATGGTAATTTTGGGACTAATTATTTAGGAGTAGATTTAATTGATTAGATTGCCCAAGATTTTATTAAGGATCAAATGATAAAATCTATAGAATTTAAATAGGATTTGTAAGTTAAATTTCCAATAGAACCTTGGACCAATACCCCACCATACATCCTATTTCACCTACTCCTACCCTAGCTAGCACCCTCCAACTCACTCTATTAGGGTCTGTTTGGTTCAAATAAGGGGAGGGGAGGGGGGATTTTAATGGAGGGGAGGGAAGGGAAGGGGAAGGGAGGGAATGAATTTAATTTGATTTTGTGTTTGGTTGAGGGGAGGGGAGGGGAGGGAAGAGAAGCTTTTGCTTGTGTGGTTTAGGAGGGGAGGAGAGAGATTTTAATAAAGGGAATGAATTAATTTACTGGTATATCCTTATAGTGTTTTATATTATATTATATATAAGGATATTTCAGTAATTTTATTTTAAATAATTTAATCTCCCATCCCCTCCCCTCCAAAACCCCCCACTTTGGGAGGGGAGCCAAAATTAGCTTAGGAGAGATTTTGCTCCCCTCCCCTCCCCTCCCATTAAAAAAATTAAACCAAACAAACATAATTTAAAATATCCTATCCCCTCCCCTCCAAAACCCCCAACCAAACACACCCTTACTCCCTCCCCTACGTGACTTCCAGCAAAAAGAAAGAACGGGAAAAACAAAGAAGAAAATAGAAAAGAGAAAGAAGAAGAGAAGAGAAAGAGAAGAAGGGAGCGATGGTGGAGGAAGAAGGAGGTGGGCGAGGACCACCCCTCCACGGCGGTCAGAACGTGGAGAAGTAGAGGGAGGCCGAGAGAGAGAGACAGGCCAAGAGAGAGAGAGACAGACAGACCAAGAGAGAGAAAGAGAACGAGCAAGAAGAGGAAGGAAGGAGTAGCTCAAGCTACTAAGAGAGAAAGCAAGAGTGGAGACCATCATCACCTTCATCTTCATCTTCATTTTCATCAATTTCTCAAGTTAGGGTTTGGCTCTCCAAACACACAATGTGAGTTCTCTTTAGGGGTTAGTCTCATTTAGAGGTTGGGAACCTTGAAAAACCCATTATTAGGTTGATTGCTTTATTGCATGTATGATTTGTTTTGTGCATGATGTTGATGCATTGTTGATTTTGTGGTATAGTTCATAAGAGTTCCTTTGATAGAAAATGTGGATAGCTTAAGTTTGATAATAGGATTCTTGAACAATTTCATGTTGTTAAGTCCTTTGGTAGTTTGCATGTGACATCTTGGATGTATTTGTTTGATTTGGGATGGGTGATAGAACCCCCATCTATGTTTCTTTGAGTTAGTTTTGTGAGCCCTTAAAGTGTTTGTAATATGTCCTCAATGAGTTTCTTTAAAAAAAAAAAAATTAGTAATAGGAACCATGAGCCAACACAAAGGCTCATGGACATGACTTCTAAATCTCATATTTATGTGATTGGGATGGTTGATTATATTCATTTCTTACGTGTTTGATACAAGTTTTAAGAGAAAACTGTCCTCTTAACTTCTCCTTCACTACTAAACTTGTGTGCATGCATTTGAAATGGTGTGTATGTTAAGGCATGGAGTGCTTGATTATATTTGATCTTATGGACATTGATTGTAAATGAAGTGGTTTAATAACCATTTCAAAGATCTCTAGGTAAGAGTTAGACTAATGAGCTTAAAAACAAGAAGGTATCAAATCTGACCCCGAATTTAATCTGCTTGCCCTTTGGTTTTTCGTGTATAACTCCCTCTATACATCTTGGATTGAAATTCTTCTTGTTGCTTTGTAAACTAGACATGAAGGGCTTCATTTTAGGCACAAGAATCACTTGAAAATGTTAAGAATTGAATTAGATATAGAATTTATAAGTTAAGGTATTGTTGCTGTCCTGTTTTTCTGACACCAGTAACTTGTTCGTTAAAACTGTGCTAATTGTTTGGATATCCTTTAAAATAAAAATTATATTCATAAACTAGACATCCTAAGATTTCTAACTAGTGATCGTTTGTTCAATTCTAACTCCGTTTGATATGTTAATAAAATCCGCGAAGTTGATGCTCGTCTGCAGAAATTCTGCCGAGGCCTGGCACGGCCGTGTTTCACAGCACAGCGAGGCCGTGTTTCATGCTGTTTCTTTCCTATTTTCAACCTTATTTTGGTAGGTTTGGCTTATGGTTTTAGTCCTTGACCTATAGGGTTTCAACCCTAGTTAAATTACAATACAAAATGAGCTTAAATTGTTTGGGAATGAATGTTTTTACTTACATGTTTATATACTTGTGAGAATTCATAAAAGGTATGTAAGGGGATGGGGCTAAGGAAACTCACTGAGATTTTTATATCTCACCCCTTTCCTTTATTTGTTTTAGATGACAGGTACACCAATTACAGAGAATGTCCGTCTATATTTGATACCGGATCACGAGTCGTTGTATTGTGTATTAAGTTAGATCTAAGTGATGTTAGCAACTAAATTGTAAATTCAATTAGCTTTATCCATTCTTATTACCTAAAAGTGTTGTATATGTATTTATTGTACTTCCATAATAATCTCCGCTTTCCAACTCTGTTTAATGATGCCAATTTTAGTATATTAGGATGTTGTCTTTAATAAGGTCTTTTAGTAGCAAAAATATTTATGCCTCTTATGAATTCAAAAGAAAAAAATTTCCGCAATTACCTTCAGTTCTGGTATAGTTAGTGAGTAACTCCCTGATTAGAGTCGGGGCGTTACATTATGGTATCAGAGCCTAGTTCGACCCTCTCGGACTGTGAGTTAAGTGTGTCTAGACGAGATCCGGTTTAGGAAAGTGTCAGTTGTGACCAAGGTAGACAAGAGCGAGATCCTACATAGAAGCGGGGAGGGGTCATAGGAGCCGGAAGCGTGGGTTCGTAGCACGGAACGTAAGCTCCTACCAAATTCTCAAACTAGTATATATATGCATATAAAAACATATGTAGGAATATAAAAACCATAAATAAGTGAAAAAAAAACTTCAAAACACCACAAATAATAAACTTCAAAGTCAATAAGTGTCACAAACATAAGTCTTACATTTGTTCAATATTAATTTATTAATTTATAGTAAGTTTGGGTTTAAAAGAAGAATATTATTGTAATAATATTTATATTTATATAACTCTTATTTTATTTTGTCAAAAAAAAAACTCTCTTAATTTATAGGAAAGTCAATAGTAATATTTTTATAACTCTTAATTCAAAAATACGAAACATATTTTTATTTATTTAACTCAACCTCAACGTCCATACATACATTTGAAAGGTATTTTAGAATAGTGAGTCCAATTAGATTAGAGTAGCCTGATCGAAAAAAAAAAAGAATAAAGTAGAACAAAAAAATATTGTTATGGTTGGTCAACAAGTCAAAGAAAAGACTCGAGAGAAAGGGATTTTTGTGACATGTGATGATACAGGTACCAGCATTTGTAACACAAAAAAGGAGACACGTGATGCATCACAGTCAAAATGTAGAAGACCCACCAGTTTTCTCTTCTCACTTTCTCTTCTCCTTCGTCTTTTTTTCTTCTCCTCTGTTTCTTCATGAACACTGAGACCACCAGTGGTGGAGAACACGAACGAACACAAAGCAAAGGCAGAAACAGAGACAGAAACACCGCGAAGAACACGAAGCAGAAGCAGTGGAGATTGGAGAACACAGACGCATGAAGCAGAAAGAGAGCTTCTGTCGCAGGAAGATGGCGGGAGAGCTGCGCAATTAGGGTTTTTCCCCCCATATATCAGTTTTAAAAGAACCGAGTCGGGTTCGACCCGGTAAACTTGATAAATGCTGCGTTTTGCCAAATTTTGCAGGATCGCAAGTTCGTCGAGTTCGTCTGCTCCTGCGCCGCTCCAAACGCTCCTGTTCGCCGGGATTGTCGCTCCCACCAGCGTCCCTGCAAGTCACGATCCTGCGTAGGTGCGAGATTGTTAAGGGGTAGTAGGAGCGTAGGATCGTCCGCTCCTACAACCCGGAGCGCGCTCTTGTCTACCATGGTTGTGACTGTAAATCTGAATTTTCTAAATTCTTTTGATAAATTATTGAGGTAGGCCACCTCAAGGATTTGTTTAAAGAGTGAGGAAGATGAAAATGAGCAGGAATTGTGTAGTGTTTCCTCGTTTTACGAGATTTCAATATATTTATATATACACTTACACGTGGGGGTGTATACATATATGCACTGATTTGAATGATGTATATGTTAAGGTTTTGCCTTTTCTGCTTGGCCTAAGTGATGCGTGTGATTAATTCATGTGTGATATTCTGTTAATTTGCTAATGCATTATATTCATTTTTACTATTGTTGCGAATGGATAAATGGTGTGTTATGCTTATAGTAGAATTGATAACCGAATTCATGTTGAATATTTTGCTATCTTGCCTTGAAGTGAAATGTCGGTCCTTTTTGGGTGGAAAAGGGTTGGCTGTTGACCCCCACACCGATGTACGCTTCAAGTTTCCTTCATGTTCTCTCCACGGAGGGAATTTTGAAGTTATGTTTGTTTTGACTAGCAAATATGCGTAAGTGAGTATCCATATATTCCTTACACTATAACCCTTAATATGTTTTGCTGGATGAGCCCTTGATTGAGTATAAGAAATTTTGTGGAAGAATTTATAAAAAAATTCTACTTAGTATTGTTAAATTGAATGCCTAATTGAAGTGTTTTGGTATGATTATTACTGAAGTGCATGCAGCAAAACTCTGCATAAAGGGACATGTTTGGTATGGATAAATTAGTATCTTGTTTGGTACGCTGAATTTTTCTGCACATCATTGGTTTGAAATGATATTGATTTGAATGTTCATGTGGGAAGAAACCATGAAATAGGATTGTATCAAATCATGTTGATTTTTAGGAGAAGTCATGATATGTGAGATATGCTTGCATTAAATTTGGATTACTGCATAATTTGAGCCTCTCTTTCCTTTTAGGTTGGTAAATCATCTCTTGCATGATATAGCTATGCTACATGATGGATTCTTGGTCATCTTGTGTTATATGATTTGTTGGGATTATTATCATGATGGGAATGAGCTACTGATTTGGGAATTTTATGGTGTATTTTGTGAGTTCTTCTCACTTAGGTGGTGGGCAACCATAAGACCTCCATTAGGTTTTCTTCTACCTTGTCCATTCTTGGATGTGTTCTTAATATCTAAGCTTAGAATGTTGAGTAGTGAAGATATGGGTTTGGCTAAGTTTGATTTGAGTAGAGTTTGGGATTTTGAAATATATTTGAGCATTTAATCTTGAGTAATAGGGTTCAACTCTAGGTTATATGCATTTTTAAATTGATGAGTTGCTTTTGTATTCAATGTTTCTTTAGTTGAAACTTGTATGTGTTTGGAATGTTTGCAATTCGCGCTGCAAACCCGTCGATCGCGATTTGTTGACATTTGTATCAATGGGGACCCCCTCTTGGTCTTATCCCTTAAAGAGGATTTTACTCATTGTGTACTTGAGCTGGGCCAAGATAGGGTACATTCATGAATGCCTTATGACATGTGTCATGATGACAAATGCTAATTTATAGATTTGCTGTGTGATTAATGTTGCTCTTGGTTGAAGCTTGCTTGTGTGTGAATGTTTGCGTTCAAACTGCAAACCCGTCAAATGTGTATTTTGGACACTTTCGTTGACGGTGACCCCTTGGTAGGACCACAAATTGCTCCCTGCTCATTTCGACCCTTGAGCTTTGCCAAGTGGATACATTCAAAAAAAATTCCTTGTGTCATATGTTTGCTTGTAATTGATATTTTATATTTCAATTATAACATGATCACTAAGCCTGATTTTTATGATGTTAAATACTTGATGATAGAAATGTGAATTGGAATTGATCTCTGTTGAATTATGAATAGCATTACCATATAAGTTCTACCAATGACGGTTTCACCTAAGTTATGAACCTTAGGTTAGTATTACAAGTCCGGTAAGTGGCTTCGGTTTCCTTTGGCCATTGGGCTGGTCCTTTCGTAAGCCAATATGGGTTGGACCTGGGGACGGATGTCACAATAAAAGGCCCGCATCTTAGGTGTAATTGTGATGTTTGGCTAAGTGCATAGCCGCTACTAGTGATAAAGGGCCAAAGTTGAACCTAACCTGTTGGCATATCTGGTTATGTGGGATTAGATCATAGTCTTTGAGTTGTAAGAGCCTTAGTCATAGCTAAATTAGCGGGAATTCAAAGCTATTAATGTCTACGCTAAATTAATTAACTGGTGTATGAAGTGAACTTGTATGACCAATTATAAACTCCGTCTTGACTTAATAAGAATCTTATTGGGAACAAGACCTTGGTTATAACCGGATAATTGATCTATTGTCATAAGTAATTTCTTTTCGAATTTCCAGTGATTTAGAGCAAGTAAGAAAAGGATGCATTTACGTTGTTCAGATTAACTTAGATGTCCATCCTGTTTAAACTAGGCTAGTGTCATTCATGTTCAACCCTAGTTATTGATATGACTTCGTTATGGCTTAACCTAAGTTCCGGGATTAATAAGATGATTTCCGATTCAATTATAATCGAACCATAAAGGAATACCTTACATTAGTTAGAACCTAATACTAATAGGTGTGCGAATTCTCAAGAATGAGGGAAGTGACCTTAGATCGACTTAAGTCAAAGAAAGAAGCTTACCCCTTTGGAGTGGAGTAGGACTGTAGTTCGCAGTGGAAGCGCGAGGGACGGATCCTACAGAAGCATGAGATAAGAACCTGGATCGAATTTTGGGGGCAAAATTCCTAAAAAGGTGGGGAGTAATGTAACATCCCAATTCCCTTAAGCTTAATTATTAGAGACCTTAAGTGAAAAAGGGATTTAATCCCTAAAGGTTAAATAGAGTTTATAGCTTTTAATTTGGTAAATTAAAGCTAAGTTGGAACCTAGGGGTAAAATGGTAATTTTACCCAAGGACTTAGGAATTTTGGGACTAATTATTTAGGAGTAGATTTAAGGATCAAATGATAAAATCTATAGAATTTAAATAGGATTTGTAAGTTAAATTTCCAATAGAACTTTAGACCACTACCCCACCATACACCCTATTTCACTTACTCCTACCCTAGCACCCTACAACTCACTCTATTACTCCCTCCCCTGCGTGACTTCCAGCAAAAAGAAAGAAAGGGAAAAACAAAGAAGAAAATAGAAAAGAGAATGAAGAAGAGAAGAAAAAGAGAAGAAGGGAGCGACAGTGGAGGAAGAAGGAGGTGGACGAGGACCACCCATCCACGGCGGTCAGAACGTGGAGAAGCAGAGGGAGGCCGAGAGAGAGAGAGAGAGAGAGAGAGAGAGAGACTGAGAGAGAGAAAGAGAACGAGGAAGAAGAGGAAGGAAGGAGAAGCCCAAGCTACTAAGAGAGAAAGCAAGAATGGAGGCCATCATCACCTTCATCTTCATCTTCATCTTCATTTTCATCAATTAGGGTTTGGCTCTCCAAACACACAATGTGAGTTCTCTTTAGGGGTTAGTCTCATTTAGAGGTTGGGAACCTTGAAAAACCCATTATTAGGTTGATTGCTTTATTGCATGTATGATTTGTTTTGTGCATGATGTTGATGCATTGTTGATTTTGTGGTATAGTTCATAAGAGTTCCTTTGATAGAAAATGTGGATAGCTTAAGTTTGATAATAGGATTCTTGAACAATTTCATGTTGTTAAGTCCTTTGGTAGTTTGGATGTGACATCTTAGATGTATTTGGCTGATTTGGGATGGGTGATAGAACCCTCATCTATGTTTCTTTGAGTTAGTTTTGTGTGCCTTTAAAGTGTTTGTAATATGTCCTCAATGAGTTTCTTAAAAAAAAATTAAATTAGTAATAGGAACCATGAGCCAACACAAAGGCTCATGGACATGACTTCTAAATCTCGCATTTATGTGATTGGAATGGTTGATTATATTCATTTCTTAGGTGTTTGATATATACAAGTTTTAAGAGAAAACTGTCCTCTTAACTTCTCCTTCACTACTAAACTTGTGTGAATGCATTTGAAATTGTGTGTATGTTAAGGCATGGAGTGCTTGATTATATTTGATCTTATGGACATTGATTGTTAATGAAGTGGTCTAATAACCATTTCAAAGATCTCTAGGTAAGAGTTAGACTAATGAGCTTAAAAACAAGAAGGTATCAAATCTGACCCAGAATTTAATCTACATGCCCTTTGGTTTTTCGTGTATAACTCCCTCTATACATCTTGGATTGAAATTCGTATTACTGCTTTGTAAACTAGACATGAAGGGATTCATTTTAGGCACAAGAATCACTTGAAAATATTAAGAATTGAATTAGATATAGAATTTACAAGTTAAGGTATGATTGTTGTCCTATTTTTCTGACACCAGTAACTTGTTCGTTAAAACTGTACTAACTGGGTGGATATCCTTTAAAATAAAAATTATATTCATAAACTAGACATCCTAAGATTTCCAACGAGTGGTCGTTTGTTCAAGTCCAACTCCGTTTGGTATGTTAATAAAATCCGCAAAGTTGATGCTCGTGTGCAGAAATTCTGCAGAGGCCTGGCATGACTGTGTTTCACAGCACAGCCAGGCCGTGTTTCATGCTGTTTCTTTGCTATTTTCAACCTTATTTTGGTAGTTTTGGGTTATGGTTTTAGTCCTTGACCTATAGGGTTCCAACCCTAGTTAAATTACAATACAAAATGAGCTTAAATTGTTTGGGAATGAATTTTTTACTTGCATGTTTATATACTTGTGAGAATTCATAAAAGGTATGTAAGGGGATGGGGCTAAGGGAACTCACTGAGATTTTTATATCTCACCCATTTCCTTTATTTGTTTCAGATGACAGGCACACCAATAACGGAGAATGTCCGTCTATATTCGATACCGGATCACGAGTCATTGTATTGTGTATTAAGTTAGATCTAAGTGATGTTAGCAACTAAATTGTAAATTCAATTAGCTTTATCCATTCTTATTACCTAAAAGTGTTGTATATGTATTTATTGTACTTCCATAATAATTTCCGCTTTCCAACTCTGTTTAATGATGCCAATTTTAGTATATTAGGATGTTGTCTTTAGTAAGGTCTTTTAGTAGCAAAAATATTTATGCCTCTTATGAATTCAAAAGAAAAATTTTTCCGCAATTACCTTCAGTTCTGGTATAGTTAGTGAGTAACTCCCTGATTAGAGTCGGAGCGTTACACAAATATACAAACATTGTACAATTTTGTGAAAAATGCAAAGATTGCACCGAGCAATAACTAGACATAATTTCATATATACTATATCGATGGAATGATTATGATTTTCACAATATAAAGGGGATTTACCTTCCATATCTACTAAATAGTCGCTCCAGATCAAGGGTACGAGTCCTCGAAGACAAGTGACCCACATAAACGCGGGTATTACCATATTTATCATCATAGCGAGGCATTGTAGACTTCTTCTAGCTCTGCAAAATAAACCACTCAAATCGCATAATTAATTATAGAAGAGGCCAAATAGAGGCCCCTACTCTCAATGGCAACAAACAAATAATCGTGTTCCCCAATAGTCAATAAACAGGCAAAATGAGACGCTAGATCCAATTTCAACATTTAAAATCAATTATGAGCACAGATTCGATATTAAAACAGAAATTGTTAGTATTGAAGCAAAATGGAAATAGAAAAATTGAAAATTGACAAATCAAATTGAAAAGCAGGGAACAAAAAGAAGAGAAAGAGTTACCTCTGCGAGGGGTTTGTTGTTTCTCCCTAAACCTAACCCTTTGTAGATGGATTGTAATATGTTTCTCACCCCGCGTTTCGCAATTTATACAAGGGCACTGCCACATGACAAATGTATATTTTTTGTCTGGTAAGTGTGAGAGTGGGCTGCTCACCAAAAAAATAAGTGTGAGCGTGGGCTAACATTGGGCTTATAATGGGCTCCGCTTATGCACAAATAATTTAGGGGGTTACTATTGACACCCTCCATTTTTTCCAATACGTCTCTCTATAGAGTCTTTTCAAATTTTCCTAAAACTAGCCAAATACCCGTGCTATCGTACGGGTCGCGTTGGTTTTTTTTTGCATGTCCTCAATAGACCTGTTTTAGCTGCAATGTCCTTAATTTTTCAAAAAGAAAGTGTATACCTGTACAATCCACTCACAGTTGAATAATTCAACATGTGTATTAATGTAACTACGAAAAAAAGTACAATGCAATAAACCATTGGAGTGGAGCTAACAATAACTAAATAGTAGAGAGATTGGTCATCAATATATATTAAGATTCATATTCTTATGAAAATATAGCAGCATGTATATACTAATATGAGATCAACTAAATAGTGATCCAACATCTCAAAATGTAAAGAGACATCAAAATATAGCAAATGGTTTGTGGTATAATAACAGTAAATCAGCTGGCAGTTTTTGGACTATTGATTCAATTATTTTTTTCATCCTTGGATAGTTTCACCTTTGAAGAATGTTTGTAAGTGAGTTGCACTGAACCTTCTTTAGATGAGGCCTGCTTTCATTTAGAAATGTTAACAAGTGTTTTTTTAGTCATCTGTAATCTACAAGTTCATAAGCACACCAAAGAAAGTATAACTAACTTATAACAAAGAAAAGCATACTGATTGTAATATCATTAATGAAATGATACAGACAAATCATGTTTGCATGATAGAGTGAATAGCAACAGCTATTTATATAATTACTAAAGTGTAAATACATTACAATGAACTCTGGCAATACTCAGGTGCAAACACAATAATATGAACTACTCAAGAATCACTTTAAGACATTCCTCTAATCCACCTTTAAGGTTCCTAACATGAATTGCATTTAAATGTCCATATTCAGCTAATGCATTTTGACGTGACTTGTTTGCTTTATTAAGACCTTCCTCATCATTATGATCATCTTCATCATCCCCACTGTTACGCTAAAGATAGTTAAAGCAATAAAATGAATTAATGAAAAATATTGGTGGAAAGAAAACATGTAAAAGGAAATAATTTTTTTTATAGGAGATAGTGCACTGATTAAATGTTAATAGTGAGAAATGCACCTTCCATGTCTTTTAACTACACTTGATGTAGGCAGGAGCCCCAATACACAAGTCAAAACTCTTCTTCCCTACAAAACTTCACAATGAACTCAAACCCCACTCTGTAATAACTCATGTTCCAAATCTCCCAATAAGTCCCCTAGAAACAAACAAAAAAGGAAAAGAAAATCAAGGTCACACCAATCATTCATAACAAAATTTACCTGCAAAAGAGAGCTAAAGCCCTTCATATGAACTAAATTGTTCCAAGATTTCATCAAAAAAACCTCATCGCCTATTGAAACCTGGCAATGCATATTGATATACTGATAGAACAAACAAAAAGGAAACAACTCCCAGCAAAGAGAAATTCAATCCATTATGTGATTTAAAATAAGTCTGTGTTGCCAAGCAGTGTCAGTAACGCACTATATACTAAAAATCAACAAATTATTTAGTGCTTGGTTATATGGCAATAGTTAACCATTGTAATGAATTGAATTTTTAAGATAGTGGCTGATGTTATATTGAAATACAGGTTTAGAGTTGAAATAAATTCATTTTGCTCAAGCACAATTAACAGAGATTTAGATCGTAAGGCTGACAATCTTCTTTTCGAAGTCTACTTTCTTTAATAAGACTAGCAATAGCAATACTAAGCACAATGTCCCTTGTTGAGGCTAGACTGCATAGGTTTTCTAGAAAGCACTGCATAGGTTTAAAGCATATTAGTCGTTTAAACCATATTAGCATGCTCATCAATAATCCGTCCAACCCATCTCAAATGGGAAACACTAAAGAAGCATTTTCCTTCTGCTCTAGGGCTACATAGGGTATTTAATTGAGCAAAACAATGAAGAAGCACTTCAAATACTTAAAAACAGAAAGGAGAATCAGAATGTCCCTTTTTTATACTTCATGCACATTCGCCAACACTATACAATCATAAGACTACCAAATAGTGAATTGCAAAATATATAACCTATATTGTTCTCTTCATTAACCAAACACCCTTGTACATTGTGAATCTGTTTTCTAACTCTAAAAATAGGGGCTTTAATCAAACTCAAAGCCTCATCACCAACTAAAAATAGGCATTATAATTATGGAGTATAATCGAAGAAGTATTTTTGTATCATCTCAGAGAAATAGAAACCACTAATACTCATCAAAATATTATTTTCAATTACTGATGACTTAAAATTGAGTTATACAATGCGGTGGAAGAAACAAAGAGCTAAAGTCAGAGAAGAGAACTTCAAAAAAGCAGAAAAATTGGGAACAAAATAGGGCTTATAGTGATAAGCAGAAAAATGTTAGAAGAAAAAAGGGCTTATTGAGAAGCAGAGAAAAAAAATGAGGGAAAAGAAGTCTCACCATGAGAAACAGGAAAAATGAAAAGAAAGAGAAGTTGGTATCTAGAAGAGGACTCTAAGAGTGAACATAAAGAAATTCGTAATGCCACAACACTGCCTTCTTCCCCTTCGTGAGCTCTGACATCGTCACTGTTTTCATCTAGCTAGAGAGGCCTAAGTAGGAGAAGTGGATTCGGAAAGCTTGAGACAATGTTGGGCGGAGATTTTTGGGGGAAAAGAGGAGAATATGAGAGATTTGGGTTGGCTGTAGTTCAGTTTGAGGATGGTAGAGATTTTGAACGAGAGGGTTTTAGGAGGTAAGAGAGAAGAGGGAAAGGAGAAAGTGAGTGGAAGAATAGAGGAGTTCAATATAGAAGGGTTGAGCGAGAATTGAGATTTTCAAAGAGAGACACGTGTAGATAAGACAAAATCAGGGTCTACTTTTATCAAAAGTAGGAGATAGGAGATGCTTTGTCTGGAAGTTAACTTCCAGACCTTGTGTACCCAAAACCCAAGGTATTTTGTGTAACACCCGCACCTCAACATAATTGAAAGTACGACAAATTACATTAAGGCACAGGAATTACTAAGCATTTACAAACTTGATTACAATTATTCAAGTCATAAATTAAACTTAGTACATTAATCTAATGAATAGCTTACAATTTACACATAACTTGGAATATAAAATTCCCATTACAATCTACGACTAGCTTATGTGTCCCAAGCTTGAAGCTTCGGCTCGCCGTCTTCAGTACCTGCTTATCTGAAAAACAACAAAAGGAAAAGGGTGAGATTATAAAATCTCAGTGAGCCCTTCACGGACTCCTCACCATTCTCTCCTCGGAACATTCTAGGCTGAAAAGACTAGCTTAGGCATTTCAAACCTAGACATACTCTCCCTATGTACCATAAGGACTTGGCTTGCAACTTCTCGATATCCCTAAGCTAAGACACTTTAGAAGGTGCTAGCTTGAGTTAAAAACTTAGCATATAATCAAATAGGGTAATCCTAGGGCCAATATGCCACTTATCAACTTGTGATTAAACTAAACACATAAATGTATAGCAAACCTACATCAATCTTATAAATGTCCATTCTTTAACCTTTGTTTAGCTCGACTAACCTTAATACAATATAAATTGCAACCTTATTAACTAAGAACGTATTGTTCTTACTTACTCACTTTGTGCGTAACACATCTTTGCTTTTTCTTATGCTATTGGAATTTGCCTTATGCTCTATACCACAAATCCCAATCAACCTAGCTTGCTTATTCTTTAAGTGATCTAATCACAATGCTCATTACTATATAGTAATTAAGTGACTAGGGATGTGCTATCCAAGATCCCATACAACTAACTAAGCTAATTCCGAATACATATATATATACATACAAGGAATTCATTGACATTCATAAACTTCACTTTACTTCACATATTATACCATTCATAAGGAGATATATAATATGATGCTTTGCATGTAATGCACTTTGTGTTATTGGGTAGTGTCGTAGGCTTCGGTCCCTAGACCCCAATTACACACTTTCGGAATGGTGGTTAGACGTCATAACCCTCCAAGGGCGTCCCACTTGGCTAACCAAACCGATCTACTCCTATAAATAGAGGAGTCTTGCCATGGACTTTAGCTTATGCTTATGCTTATGATTATGCTTATGCTTGTATGCATATTCATATAAATACATTCATCATCATTACTTAACTATTCAAGGAAACTACAATCATTTCAATGAATCAAGCTTATACTAATAGTATCCCTTTTTATCTAATTGCTCCAAATCATGGACACTAATTCACACATTCATCCTATCACATCCTTTTCCTAGGGTCCTTTCTTGACCTCTATGACTTAAGTTTATGGCTCTTAGACAAGCCTCACAATTCACCAAATTAATGGACAACACATACATTAACAAATCCCTTGAAACTCTATGGAGTTCTCAAGAGAGAAACATTAAGCATACATTCAACTGTGGGGGGTTGGGGGCAGCCATCCAACCTCTTTCAGCCAAACCCACTATAAAATCATAACAATAATAACAATAACAACTTAACCTCTTCTAGGTATTTAAAACATAACTTGAACCTAGGGTTCACATATTACTAAAGGAAAAGAAATTCCTATATGTGGGACTTATGGGTGCCCATCACCTAAGGGTTGAAGAACTCACCTCTATTCTTCAAGACATTGAGCTAGGAAGGTTGAACTTTGGACTCTTTGCTCCTCTTCTAGCTTTTCCCTCTTTGCTCAACTTAGGGCTTCTCCAAATACTCCTCAAATCTTGATCTTCAGCCTTCAATCTTCCTTCTCAATCCAAGAACTTGAGCCATCCTTGCTGGAGCTTGATCTTCTCCCCCTTATTCTTCTCCAAATTCGTGCTTCTTCTTCTCCTCTCTAGGGTTCAAACCCAAATCTTCCAAATACTCAAATCTCCACTCTCAAACTCTCCATTTAGGCAAGTGATTGAAGAAATCCAACATGAATCTCTTCAATCCTTCTCAAAGGGTGAAACCCTAGCTCTCCTCTCCTCTTTCTCCTTTCCCTTTCTTCTTTTCCTTCCCTCTTTCTCTATTTACTGCTCGCCATTTGAAACAGCGTTTTTAAACAATTCTGCAGCTGTGAATCGATTCACAGCATAGTGTGAATCGATTCCCACAGTGTAAAAACGCCTGAATTGCAGCTTTAATGAATGAATCGATTCCTGCCTGCGAGTCCCAGTGGCCTGTCTTATGTGAATCGATTCCTGACTTCTGTGAATCGTTTCCCACTGCTAAAATTTGATGCCTTTGGATTTTTAATGCCGTGAATCGATTCCTGGGCTATATGAATCGATTCACACTGCAGAAAAACCAAGAAAACTTAGTTCTAGCACCAAACCTTGAGACTTTCTTCTCAATCAACTTCCATAGCTACAAATCAACACCTCTAACCATCTTAGGATTAAATCCACACTTATTCCTCAATTCAAACCCATTAACTTTCTTATCAAAACTTTGTGTAATTATATCCACTCACCTTGAAATCAAATTAAGCTTGGATACAATCACACAATTCTCCTCATAACTTATTCTCAACTTAGCTTAGAAATTTGGGGTGTTACATTTTGCCTACTGATTATTTATTATCGGACACTTTACAATGGTTGAATGTTTATGTATGGACTAATTAATAGAAGTGTTTGAATATATACTTCCAGGTATCCTCTAGATGTTTATATCCAAATGTGTTAAATAATGTTTGAAACTATATATCCGAACGTTGTTTGTACTTGAAAAAAATAAAGTCACTTTTCTTATTTGGTCTTCTAGATTTTGTTGAAAGTGCCTTATTTTCATCTAGTTGAATAATATTATTATTGTCCATTTGTTTGTTTAGATTTTTTAACTGACGAAAAATAAATACATTAAAACACAACAATCTAAATATGTTAAACATAGTGTGCGCACAAAAAAATAATAATAACAAACTAAAACTGAAAATAGCAACAAAAAAAGGGTCATCACAACGATCGTCCTCTTTTCCTTCTTCTCTAATAAGCGAAGGTGTTGCCCGCCTCCACTAACATTTGCTAAACAGTCGACCAGGTTGGGGTCCCCCTCCTATACCTTTCCTCTGGCTATTGTATCCTGCATCGTTTCTCGAAGCCTCACAACTGTTGCCTACAAACAACAATTTAATATATTAAATAAACATTCAAAATAAAGTGGTTTACTATGTAAAATAATATAACTTAATATTGACTTAGCATATGAGACTGAGAAGTGCTTTCCTCTGGTACATCAACAACATCTGCAACCTCTCTAACTACCTCTACAATAGCTTCCTTTGGTGGGTTTCCCTCAACTGGTGGTAGAATGTACGTTTTCAAAATCATGACAAACCGACGTAGGTATCCCTCTATGCAGTCTTAGAGTTGTGACATGCTCAGATCAAATGGCTTCATCTACATATGCTCCCCCCACTGAAGGTATGCAACATCCATCTTTTCCGGGGACATAACCGATCGTGTATCCTCTTGAGGATCCCGTAGGATGCTCTGTAAGTAGCCGCATTGGTGGATGGTGTTGACGATGGTCATTGTGTGGAGACCAACACACGTCATCCAGAGCTGTCTTGTACAACGTCAGATCTCCTGCTCCTTTGAATGGTATCCATCGACAGGCCCGAGGCAAACCCTCAATGTACTCCGAGTCAAGTGTCAGGTGAAAGGTTCATAAAGTGCTCCAAAACTCATGCTGTAACAAAATCAGCGTCTCAAATACAATAATACGTAATCATTAATCAACAATAAAAAAAATGGTTTGTAAGGTTATCTGTAGGAGGGTCATGTATCCTCTTATCTGCTTCCTCCTGTGCAACCTCACATTACACAAGTGATCATATAAGTATGATAAGGCAACAATACCCTATTCATATTATCCACATGTCTGATGGTTGTGGAAGGCCTCTAAGTACAACGTGTCCACATGCGTAGGGCTCTTGTCCATGAATATGGTGCAACCCACGAGACGCAGCAAATAGGATCGCGTAGTCTTCGTCTAATGCTGCAACACCTCATCCAATACCCCATAGTGATGTGCCTCATCCTCCATTGCGTGCCTCATCTCGAATATGCAAATGTTTAGCAGCCAGCTAAAGCGCACATGAATGCTCTTTGCGTCGCACTCCACCATGGCCTTCACATATGTACAACCGGGGAGCTCCTCCAATCGGGTGCACACAACCTTTATATCGATAGGAGTGTATGGTAAGAGTCGCCCCTATCGACAGACGCAGGAGGGTTGAGACGTCATCTAACATGATAGTCATCTCATTGCATAGAAGGTGGAAGCTGTCGGTCACATTCTGCAACCTCTCAAGCAAGGAAGATATGAGACCCTTGCCACTGTGGTGTACCTATGGCATCTAAGGGGCGTAATCCTACACTACTGCACGATATGCATAAACCATCCATCGTTGGGGATGACAGTCGCCTCATCGATCTTCTGGGCTTGGTTGACCACAATCAACAGACGCTAGTACAGTAAAGAAAAAACAATAATTAATTAGAATCGAGGCCCCACATTCTTTATAAATATTAGATTTAGAATTGATGCCCCAATTAATTATAACAAAATTTACCTCTCCCACCCATATGTGGGTCCCACGTGGATCTTAAACGGGTGGAAAAAAGCATATCATTTAGGTCTCCTGAAAATGGTGCTGGTAACTCCTTGGCCTGTGCGGGTGGTAGTGTAGGCACTGCGTGTGCCAGGGATGGGTGAAAGTGTAGGCGTTGCGTATATCTAACTAGTTTGTTCAAGTGTGCAAAAGTTCTTTAAAAAAATATCAGATTTAGAATTAATGCCCTAACTAATTATGACCAAACTTACCTCTCCCACCCATATATTGGTCCCACGTGGTTTTGAAACAAGTGGAGAAGAGACATATCATTTAGGTCTCCTGAAAATGGTGCTGGTAACTCCTTGGTCTATGCGGGTGGTAGTGTAGGCGTTGCGTGTGCCGGGGATGGCATCTCTCAGGCCTGTACAAGTAGTGGTGCTAAAGTACTAGTTGCTTATGTCGGGGTATTGAAACCAAGATGATATTGTGTCTGATCTCTCAATAGTTTTGATGATAAAAAAGAAATCCTTGAGCGAACAATTAATTTTAAGGTATCTAACTAGTTTATTCAAGTGTGCAAAAGTTACATATTATCCAGACTTAAAGAAAAAGGACCCACACACTAGAATGTGTATGATGGATACAAGTGCACATTACACTACATGGAAGAATCACTTTTCATGTGAATGTGCCTTCTGGTATTGTCTCAAAGATCACATCCACAGTCTGATTGTCAAGAAATCAAGAACATATTCGTTATCTGCATCAAGTACTTCAAATATGTGCATGATAAAGTACTCTGATACACCTTGAAAAAGCGTGTTTGATACAACATAAGAAGCCTCTGATAACACATGCTCTCAGATAAATGGAATCATATCCTTTGAAAAGTACTTAGGAGATTGTATAACACTATTTGAAGAACATTTCAAGAATCAGATACCTCATTTGAAAAGTAGCCACCCTCCCTTCAAGAATTGTCTCCACTACTCAGAAGAAGACAAAGACAACACCCTGCCTCACAACATATATTAACCAATCCTCAATGATCATCTTCTCAAATCATCGATTATAAATATCTTCAAGGATTCTAGAAATAAAAAGAGAGAAGCACTCAGAAATTATGAAGAAAAAACTCAACCAAAATACCTTCTCATATGAAGATCTTTCAAGTGTATATTCTCTCGTGTTGAGAGTTAGCTTTGACTCAAGCTCTTAATTTCCATATTATCTCTATTTGAGAGTTATTTGTATTTACTCTGAACTTGCTTTCATGTTGAAAGTTATTTTCTATTATTTGTTAAAAGTCAAGTGAAGGTTGAATCCTTAAGGGCACATAAGCGTTGTTCGTCTTAAGAAGTTGTGTGTATGGCCAAGTTTGTTCAGTAAATACACACAAGGTTGTAACCAAGTTTGGCTAGTAGAAAATCCTTTAGGAACAAAGGACTAGACGTAGCTATCAGATTAAAAGTGAACTAGTTTTAAAACGTTGTGTATGATTCTGCTATCTTACTCTTTTATCGATTCTATATTTATTGCTCTACTATCCAGGGTTTGAATTTTTAGCAAGTACATTTTACGATATTGTTAAAATCATTATAAAACCTTTAGCCGTAAACCTTGCTTTATGTCTAGTTGTAATTAGTGTGTCCACACTAATCTAAACATTTCATTGAGACCTCAAGTGCTTCTTGCGTCTGCTCTAAAAGCGTGCTTGATTTAGGCCTTTGTGAAAAGATTTTTTGAAAACTCAATTCAACATCCCTTCTTATGTTTTTTATGTAGTATTACACGAAAGTGGTATCTTCCCGCTCTGTGGCAGTACCACCGAACTGGGAGAATAAGAAGAATAAGAAAAAGGAGAAGAGAGGAGAGGGATAATGAGATGGAGAGGGAGAAGTGGGAGAAGGGGAATGAGCGCGGGGGTGTGAGTTTTAAAAAAACTAATTTCACTTTCGTTCGGATATAAACTTTCGGACGGAGTTTAATCTGGATATAAACTTCTGGACGAGCGTAAAATCGGGAGAAAAAAAACTATGAAAAGACCTTATAGGGAGTATATTAGTAAAAAAAAAGGTGTTAATAGTCATTTCCAATAATTTACCCCCTAAAGCCCATTAAAACAATGTACTTTGGTGGATACATTGAAGCTTTCTAGAAATTTAGGGTTCGATTAATCCAGGAAATGAATGGTAATGTTGTATCTTTCCGGAGCTTCAAAGCATGGATCATCTTTATTGCACATTTTAACCTTTCGATTTATGAACTTGAATTTATTCTTGGACAAGAGACCTCTTCGCATCGCCTTGCTCCATTGATAGTAATTAGCTCCATTGAGTTATTGTGACACTAACACCATTCCTAGATTTTCTCTAATGTGAAGCTAACAAGGTGAAGAGACAATCGATGATTCGAACAAGGACCTCCTACATTCATTCATTTGCTGAGAACTCATTGCATTCGATACTGCATCTGTAGTTGAATATATATGCTTTTTCCATGATTGCGAATCAGAAATCGATGAAGAAAAAGAACAAGAAACGAACAAAACGCGTGAGAAAGAAGAAATGCAAAGAAGAGAAGTCAGAGATGGTGAATACAGCAGCAGAGCGGGAATTCCCGCTTATCATATCGAGGAAATGAACAATGCACTGATTGATTGAGAAATGATGCAGAGTACACAACCATTTCTCTTATATTCCAACTATCAAGGCCAGAGCAATCCCATGTAATGACAAATCACGCATTAATCATGATACAGATCAATGTACTAGTACGACGATAAATTTGTTTCTCATATACTTTAATTGCAGTAATATTGATTAATGAAAAGATTGTGCACGTAAATAAAACGAGGATAAATTACAAATTAGGAAAAAATTATAGCAGTACCATTTTCTTAAAGAAAAGAAAACACACGAAGCTATGTAATTTGGTTTTACCCAAAATAGCATAACCTTGATTCACAATCCTTGATGATGAACTAACCAAATTATCCTTCCTCTTGTTCCAATTTTTTGCATAATATCACCTCTAGAAAACCACCAACAGAGTGGTACCAGAGCTTTAGATCCTTGCAGCAAAAAAATAAGAGAAGGTGAAGAGTCATGGCTTCCTCAAGCAATGTTTCAACAACAATATATAGCAATGTCCAAGTTCCTCTATTTGAAGGAGAAAATTATGATTTCTGGGCAATAAAAATGGAAACTTTGTTAACCTCTTTGGATGTCTTGGATCTCGTCAAACAAGGATATTTAACAACCAGCCAGCTGTCGCAAGAAGAAAGACTTACAAATTTCCACAACGTAAAGAATTGAAGAAGAAAAAATCACAGATGCTACAGTTCTTGGGATGATTCAAAGAGGAGTCTCAATAGCCATATTTCCAAGAATTATGAGAGCAAAAACAGCCAAGGAAGTGTGGGAAGTTCTGCAACAAGAGTTTGAAGGAGATTCAAAGGTGAGAGCAGTTAAACTCCAATCTCTAAAGAGAGATTTTGAGAACGAAAGAATGAAAGAAAATGAAAGCTTGAATGAGTATTTTAATAGGCTGTCTGAATTGGTGAATTAAATGAAGTCTCATGGAGATACAATAGATGATCACCGAATTGTTAATAAAATTATGATTAGCTTGACTGAAAAATTTGATCCTATGGTGGCTATTATAGAAGAAACCAAGGACTTGTCAACCATGACTATCCAAGGGTTGATGGGGTCACTTAGATCCTATGAGTAAAGGTTGTTACGGCGCATTGAAAAGTCAGTTGAAAGCGCATTTCAATCTAAGTTCACCATTCAGTCCAATAATGATAAATCAACCGAAAACAAAGGTGAGTCATCTAGAGTGGCAGATTTGGAAGAGGCCGAGGAAGAGGCAGAAACTCGCGTGGAAGAGGAAGAGGCATCTATGGCGGACGAGGAAGTGATGGAGGATCAAATAAATGGTGTGGAATATGCAAGAAGAACACTCATAAAGAGAAAGATTGCTGGAACAAAGGCAAGCCACAATGTCACAATTGCAAAAGGTTCGGGCACATGCAGAAGGATTGTCGTTTTGGCAACCATCAACACGTTGCATTTGCAGAAACAGAAATGGGTGAAAGTAACTTGTTTTTTTGCTTGTCATAAAGCAACTGAAGAATACAAAAATGTGTGGTACTTGGATAGCGGTTGTACCAATCATATGACCTGAGATAAAGATGCTTTCATTAGCATGGATTCCTCATTTGGCTCAAAAGTTAAACTAGGCAATGGAGAATATGTTGAAGTTAAAGGCAAAGGCAGCATCAGAGTCTCAACAAAGCAAGGAGGTAAGGTCATTCATGACACTCTTTATGTGCCTCAATTAGATGAAAATTTGATGAGCGTTGGACAGCTTTTGGAGCATTGTTATTCTCTTTGGTTTGAGAATCGGGAGTGCAAAATTTTTGATTCAAAAGGAAGAGTTGTTGTTGTAGTAAAAATGACCAAAAACAGAAGTTTTCCACTCTCCCTTAATTATGAGAAAAATCTTAGCTTGATGGCTAGAGAAGATGTTGACTCTTGTCTATGGCACAAGAAACTTGGACACTTAAACTACAATAGCCTCACATTGCTTTCCCAAAAGAACATGGTGTTCGGACTACCAACAATTGAAAAGAAGCAAGGAGTATGTGGAGGATGTGTACTTGGCAAACACCATCTGCAACCATTTCCGAAGGAAGGAGCAAGAAGAGCCAAAGAAATGCTGGAATTGGTATATACAGATGTGTGTGGTCCTATGAGAACCTTGTCTCATGCTCAAAATAGGTACTTTATTTTGTCTATTGATGATTTAACCCGCATGACATGGGTTTATTTTATGAGACAAAAATCTGAAGTATTTGTGATATTTAAGAAGTTTAAAGCTTTTGTTGAGAAACAAAGTGACAGGTCTATAAAAGTTTTGAGAAGTGACAGAGGAAAATAGTACACCTCCAATGAATTTGATAAATTTTGTGAAGAAGAAGGTGTGGAGAGATAGCTGACTGTTGGCTATACACCTCAACAAAATGGTGTATCCGAAAGGAAGAACCAGTGATGGAAATGGCTAAGTCCATGTTGTTTGAGAAAGGAATGCCTAAAGAATTCTAGCCCGAGGCTGTCAATACAGTCGTGTACTTGCTGAATAGATGCCCAACAAGATCTATATGGAATATGACACCATTTGAAGCATGGAGTGGAAGAAAGCCTTTGGTGAACCACCTTAAAATTTTTGGGTGTATTTGCTATGCTCAAGTTCCAAAGGAAAAGAGGACAAAACTTGAAGAAGCAAGTGAGAGATGTATCTTTATTGGTTATAGCTCAATGTTAAAGGGCTATAGACTTTACAACTTGAAGACCAAGAAAGTGATCATTAGTCGAGATGATGTATTTGATGAGAATGTTGTTTGGAATTGGCAAAAAGAGAAGATTGAGGAGAAAACAATTCCAACAATAATTTTAGAGCAAAATCCAGCCTTGTTTGAAAATGAGCTACAAGTACTAAGCACACCAAATTCTCCATCCAGCACTCCATCTTCACCAAGATCTAGCTCATAATCTCCTAGCTCAACTCCAATAAAAATAAAGGGTTTGAGTGATATTTATGCTAGATGCAATTTTTGTGCAGTAGAACCAAAAAAATTTGAAGAAGCAGTTAAGGAAGAAGCTTGGAGGAAGGCAATGCTAGAAGAAATAGATGCACTTGAAAAGAACAAGACATGAGAGCTGGTTGAGAAGCCAAAAGACAAAGAAGCAATTGGAGTAAAGTGGGTCCATAAAGTGAAGCATAATCCAGATGGTTCGGTTCAAAAGAACAAAGCAAGACTTGTTGCAAAAGGGTATTCACAACAGCCCGGTGTTGATTATGAAGAAACATTTGCACCCGTGGCACGTCTAGACACCATTAAAGCTCTAATCTCTCTTGCAGCTCAAAAAGGATGGAAGTTGCATCAGCTAGATGTAAAGTCAGCATTCTTAAATGGAGAATTGAAAGAAGAAGTCTATGTGGAGCAACCTCAAGGCTTTGAAATTGAAGGCCAAGAAGGAAAGGTGTATAGATTAGAGAAAGCTCTTTATGGGCTGAAATAAGCACCAAGAGCATGGTACAGCAACATCGACAATTACTTCATGGAGAAAGACTTTGAAAAGAGCAAGAATGAGCCTACTTTGTATGTCAAACGACAAGGTATGGCTGATATTTTGATTATTGCATTTTATGTTGATGATTTAATTTTTACCAGAAATAATCTGAAGATGATTGAAGATTTTAGAAAAGAGACGATGAAGAGGTATGAGATGAACAATTTAGGCTTGCTGCATCATTTTCTTGGAATAGAAATTTATCAAGAAGATGAAGGAGTTTTTATTTGTCAAAAGAAATATGCTGAAAAAATGTTGAAGAAGTTTGGGATGTTTGGCTGTAATCCAACTGATACACCATTGGTTGTGAATGAAAAATTGAAGAAAGAAGATGGAGGAAGAAAGGTTGATGCTAGTAACTATAGAAGTTTGGTTGGTAATTTATTTTACCTCACTAGCACAAGACCCGATATCATGTTTGCAGCAAGTTTACTTTCCCAATTTATGAATGATCCAAGCCACATTCATTTGGGTGCAGCAAAAAGGGTGCTAAGATACATTCAAGGTACTTTGAATTATGGAATCAAATATGACAGCAAGGTTGAATCAAAATTAGTTGGCTTTTGTGATAGTGATTGGGCAAGTTATATGGATGATATGAAAAGCACTTCTGGGTATGTTTTTTCATTTGGTTCAGGTGCATTTTCATGATGCTCAAAGAAGCAACAAACTGTTGCACAATTTTCTGCAGAAGCTGAATATATTTCAGCTGGTTTAGCTACCCAACAAGCAATATGGCTAAAGAGAATACTTGAAGATTTTGATGAAAAACAAGAAGCTGTGACTATCCATTGTGATAACAAATCAGCCATTGCTATGGCTAAGAATCCAGTCTTTCATGGAAGAACGAAGAATATTGCCATCAAATATCATCTTATTCGAGAAGCAGTTGAAGAAGAGGAGGTGCAGCTGAAGTTTTGCAAGTCCAATGATCAAGTTGCTGATATTTTCACAAAGGCTCTTCCTAGAGAAAAATTCCAAAAATTGAGAGAAGCTCTTGAAGTTCAAAAACAGCACATTAAGGGGGAGAATGTTGAGTAATGTGCAGTGGCATAAATGCTACTCTTGGTAATTGATATTTATGTACTTAGAAAATGATGTTCATGTATCTGGAGAATTACTTAAGCATGCACCTAGGCTAATGTGAGTTCGTGCACTAGGGAATTAATGCTATTTAGAGCATTTCATTATTCACTATAAATATGTGAGTCCTCCCGATTTGATGTACGAGAAAAACAAGTGAAAAAACAAAAGGAGAAGAAGTATTATCCAACCAAATTATTCTTCCTCTTGTTCCAATTTTCTGCATAATATCACCTCTAGAAAACCACCAACAGATCATGATACATATCGATGTACTAGTACGACGATAAATTTGTTTCTCATATACTTTAATTGCAGTAATTGATTAATGAAAACTACCATGAAAAGATTGTGCACGTAAATAAAACGAGGATAAATTACAAATTAGGAAAAAATTATAGCAGTACCATTTTCTTAAAGAAAAGAAAACACACGAAGTTATGTAATTTGGTTTTACCCAAAATAGTATAACCTTGATTCACAATCCTTGATGATTTTTTTTTTTTATGCTGCTGCCTGCTGCATTCTGGATTTGTTTATTATTGAGAAGAAGAAGAATGTATATATTCCTAGCTCCTCTTGTTCTTGCTTCCAAAAAGCAACGCCAAGTAAAAGAGGAAGCGAAAGAAGAAGCCCCAAGCTATAGTGATCCACAAGCAGTTCCACTTGCTAAGCTGCGTGATCCCCTGCTGCTTCAGTATATCCGCTCCGGTGATCACGCAGGTGGAGCTCGTAATGTTTATCCCCAGCGTCCTGCTCATACTCTTCAACAGCTCCACCTTCAAGCTCCCCGGCACATCGCCAAGCGGCGTGTTATCAAACATCTGAATCCCCCTCACAAAACACCTCGGTGGCCGAACATCAAACTCGTTCTGAAGCACTCCTTCGTAAGGGTACTTCACAAGCGACAAGTAGTGAAACCATATCCAATACGGTGGGATCCTATCCCTGCTGATGAAGAACCCGCTGAAGAGAAGGAAATAAGCCAAAATTGCAACCACCACCGTGAAACCAAGCATCACGTGGGAGACGATCCCGGAGAGGAACGTCACGAAAGAGCTCCCCGCCCAGAAGGAAGCGACGATGGTGAAGAAGTAAAAGAGGAAACCGGATGTCCCGCCGGCGAGACCAACGGACCAGAAGGTGGTGACGGCGAAGGTGAATGAGAGAAAAACAAGAGAAGGGAGGGAGATGATGGAGTGAGCGAGAACATAGGAAGAGCGACGGTAAGCGTTGTAAGCAGTTTCCCTCATGAAGATGTAACGCTCTTGAAGGAAAACGGGTATGGCTTCTGCGCATGTGTAGAAGGTGGTTGACATGGCGAATGCGAAGAAACCCAAACGCTCTTGAACTCCTTTCGGGGAATTATCCAACCGCCAGAAGATAGTGGCCAAGATCACTCCGGTAACCAAAACTGCACCCAAACGGATTCCGAATAATTCGGGCATCCGCCTTGAGTTTGTTAGAGACCGTTTTCCAATAACCGCCATTTCGATCCAAAACGGATTCGCGAACGTGGGAACTGATGACGCCGTTGACGACGTTGAGTTTCCGCCGTTAGTGCCTGACACCAGTTTCCCCTTCGAGATACTCGCGCTGATGGCGTCCTTTAACGACACTTTTGGTCCGTTAGTTTTCTCGACGGAGGGTTTGTTTTTTAACTGCCACGATTTGTTGAACTCCACCAGGCTTTTAGTTCCGCCGGGGGTTTCTTCGAGTTCGCGGATTAGGTCCAGTGCGAATTCCGTGCGGTTCTCGTTTTCCGGTATCGGGTGGCCGAACTCCGAGAAGAAGAGTGGGAGGCTCGCCGGAGAGCCGCTGTAGACGGTTTGGCCGTGGGAGAGGAAGATCAAACGGTCTAGTAAACCGAGAATTCTGTAGCTGGGTTGATGAACGGACATGATCACGATGCTGCCGCTTTGTGCGATTCGCTGCAACACCTTCACCACCATGTAGGCGCTGGTGGAGTCCAGGCCTGAGGTTGGTTCGTCCAGGAATAAGATAATGGGATCGTGGATGATGTCGATTCCGATGGAGACACGGCGGCGTTCCCCTCCGGAGACTCCTCTGTGGCCTTCGTCGCCGATGACGGTTGAGGCGGCGTTGCGGAGGCCGAGTTGGTCGATGAGGGCTTGGACGCGAGCTTTTTTCTTGGACTTGGAGAGAGAGCGAGGGAGTCTGAACTCGGCGGAGAACATGAGAGTTTCCTCAACGGTGAGCATGGGGAAGAGAAGATCGTCCTGCATGACGTAAGCTGAAATCACCTTCTGGAGACTGGACTCTAAAACGTCGCCGTTTAGTGTCACCGTGCCTTTTAGGCTCTCTTTGGAAATCCTGTCTGCGAGAGCGTCGATCAGCGTCGACTTGCCGGAACCGCTGGCACCTAGGACCGCCATGATCTCGCCGTCCCTGGCCTCGCCGGAGATGTCGTTGAGGAGAATCTTGATGCCGTTTGGTTTTGTTTCGGCTTCCTCGTTTGTCCGCTGAGAATTGTGGCTAGAGGAAAAGCATGGGAGGGTCTTTCGGTTGAGCTTGACGCTGTAGGTTAAGTTGGTGAAAGAGAGGAAAAAAGGTTGAGAGGGAAGGGTGGTGGAGGAAGAGGAGAGGTCAAGAACATGGTGAGGTTCAGCAGTGTTGTTATTGTTATTGTTGTTGTTGTTGTTGTCGTTTTGAGCATCTTCTACGCGTTTAAGGAGCTCCCCAAGCGTGGGAGAAAGAGGGGATCGGGTTCTGAGTGAGTTGGGGAGTTGAACAAGCTCCATGGATTGGTTAAAGAAAGGAAGCATGTCGTTTTGGACGACTGGGTTGGGAGGTGTGGATGCTAGGCGAGACATTTCTTGAATTGCATGGGTGATTCATTGGGATGGGAGGGCTTGAAGAGAATTTATGAACTTATATAAGGTGAGAGTGGGTGTTTGGTAATTCAAGAGTGTTGAATTCCGATTCCAAATGTTGCTTAATTCCAACTAGGATTAGCAGGTGCATGTGCAGGTGAGAGGGGTTGTGAATTGTGACATTTGCTAGCTAAGCTAGCTTTGTGACGCTATGTTACTACTTACTGCCAAGCCTTAAGAAGACAGATAACTGATATATTTAGTAGTACATAATTATTGTTACCTTAAATTATCACCTTTATGTGTTTATCATTTAACCAATGCTTAACCAAAATTGTACTATCACGTAATTAAATTGTATGCGTTTTTTTTTTATCAGATTAAACTGTATGTGTTTATTTTACTTTCTTGTATCCATTTTTAAAATGAAAACAGATAAATTTTAAAAACACAACATTTAGTTATGGAATAATGGACTACATAATACAATAACTAATTGGGTCTTATTAATGAGTGCCCTAAGGGCATTGGTTGAGCAATCCATAAAAGAAAAGCGTGTCTTGAAAATACAAGTTAAACACTTTTCGATGTAATAAATACATCATTTTCCCATACAAACTTATCTCTTTTGATTCCTTAATCAATGTCCTAAGGGCACTTGTTAGCATTTTCCTAACTAATTAATACTCACCCATTTCATTGTTATAATCAAAATTAGTGAAATTTTGACTCAAAAGTATTTCTTTAAATTTTAATCAAATCAAGCATGTGTTCCATTAAAATCGACACTAGTACGCGTGATTTGACATCCATTATGTAAACCAAGGTTCAAGTGTTTTCATCAAAGTACAAGTATAATTGCCCACTTAAAGTACAAATATAATTACCCACAATGGTTAGCATAATTAATTACCCACTTAATAAGTATGAACATGGGTATATGAGTAATTACCTACAAAATCTAATGGGCATGGGTCCAAGTAAGAATACCTTAGTACTCAACCCGCCTCATACCCGCACTTTACTTATTTATTTACGCAAACACAACACATATAAATTAAAAATAAAAAATAATCTAAACCTAATATTAATCAAGACTTCCTAGTTTTTATGAACTTGTTATTGTGTTAAACTATATTAACATTTACCAAATATGTTCTAACATAATATTATTATGTGTTGTATAATAACTTTGGTATATTTTATTTAAATTTAATTAAATAATTTTGTTTCTAATGTTTTATATATGATTAGGTTTAAAGATCTTTAAATAATATTTCAATTGAGTTATAGTAGTATTTTCAATCAACGTTTATTTTTTATAGTTAACTAAAGTGCGAGTAATAATACGAGTATGAGTACTTAGGTTCCCAATAAGTAAGAGTACAAATATTAAAATTGCTACCCCACACGTGTATAGATCTAGGTCCCAGCACTTTTTTAGAATACATTGTATGGAAATGGGTACTATATTGTCATTCCTACTGCACATGTGAATATCAACTAATTGCACTTTAAGGGCAATTGAGAAAAAAGCGGGTAAAAATATGTGTGGATAACAAATACTTAAGAAAATGTATAACTTGTAAAAAAATATAATTATTAATATGAATAATGCAATGAAAATGATTATATATCTTCAATGATTATTGATATATAGAAAAAATCAACTGTCAATACTATGTATATATTCATAACAAATCATAAATATAATAAAATATCAATAATTTATTTTTTTTATCATTAATTGAAGATGTATTGCCTTAATTTCTAGAGTTAAAGTTTACTTTAGAATATCTGAATCCATTAATATTCATATTTTTTAATTTATATTAAAACAAATAACATGTGATTTGCGACTACAGTTTTGGTTTTATTTTATTCACACTTGTTTTGGTTTTATTTAAAACAAAAACAAATAACATGTATTTTTTGGTTTTATTTAAAATATCAATAATTTTAACATATATAGTTTTGGTTTTTTTTTTATTCACACTTGTTTCTACGGATGACATTCCTTCTTCTTTGAATTGCGAGTAGCGACACTATCGACATGTACAGCTGGCCCACCTGCTTGGAAGGAGCTTGGTAATGTGTCAATGTCGGGAAAAAAAAAATCTACAATGCATCCAATATTACTCTTTCTTCTTCTTGTTAACAAAATTGCTAATTGGATACTTGAGTTGTTGCACTTCATAGTTTTATTTTTAAAGCGTGGAGTGATCAAAGTCTCAACCAAAAAGTTAATGAGATACAATTCTAAGCACAGTTGATCGAGAGAGGTGATCAATTATTTACATATGAATTTTTAATTAAAAGCTCGTTGGATATGTTGGTTACAGCAAATTGTAATCTTATAGTCAAAGTGCTGAAACATATATAAACGGCGTGCAGTCAATTGCATACACAATTGGTCTATTGTTTGTTAAATATGTAAGTTTTGGACTCAGCTTATTACTTTGCTGCATAAAAAGATACCAGACACATATTCGCCTTCGGCACGCATTCGTTTCAGCACGAAACCGAAAGCCCACGGCGCTTATACGATTCTACAAGCTGATACGTGGCTGACCCATATTGGAGGGAGATATTTCTGATTGTTTTCTCGGGAGATATTTCTGATTGTTTTCTCCTCGAATATTTTAAGATAACAAGTTAACAATGGTATAGTTTAGGTGTGGGTGTTATATCTAATGCAGAGTGGGAGCGCTGTATCTACCATCTACTAACGACTTAAGTAGTCTTTCTAAGGTAGAGAAAACCACTATTGAAAAGAGCTTTTATCAGTTTCTTTTTGTTCTTAAATTTTAGTTTGTTGAGTCAAAATTTTGTTTTGATGGCAATATTAAACAGGGCTGGGCTTAAAAACTGCCCTTTTTCATAACATAACATAACATAATGTTATTATTACACGATTACTTACGGGCTTCTTCTTAAAATTTCACTCAATCATTGTGAGTAAGCAAGTGTGAACATTTTTCCACCAAACTTAATTTACCCGAATGACTTAAATACACTTTTAGTCCCCTAAATATTGCAATTTAACGATTTCTTTCTCCCACTTTTCAAACAAGCGAATCAGATCCTCAATATTTATCCTCAATTGCAATTTTGTGATCTCTCGTGATTTCCCCCAATTTGACCAAGACGTGGACACATTTATCCTACGCGAACATATGTGACATGGCAAAATATTTTAAAAAATTAAGAACCCTTTTATTGTATGGCATTCAACTTAGCAAAAATTAAGACATAATCCCTGATAAATAGATAAATTACAATTTGTATCAAAATTATAGGTTTAGGAACAAAATTAATGGTAACCCTAATTTCTGGAATTTGATCTGAGTCGTCATCTTCCACTTTCTCCAGCATCTAACAGAACCTCCACCCCCATCTTTGTGCCACCCTCTGAACCCATCCATCTTCATATCCCCACCATCACCATTTTTTCTCCTCCATCACGCCGTTTGCGACAACACCTCCCACGATCGACTACCCAGTGGTGGTCTTCTCCCTAAGGTTGGCCAATGCGGACCAAAGGGGGTGCCTCCCCTTCCCTTTCGGTTATCCTCCCCTTCTCAGATCTTTTTTCTCTCTCCACTTCTCACTCTCTTCTCCCCTTTTCTCCATCCCCACTCTTAACCCTCCCCTCTGTCTACCTTAGTCCCCCTTCTCTTCATCCTTCTTCTCCCCTTTCTCTTCTCATCGCATTTCTCTCTTACGCCTGTAGCTGCATCCCCTTTCCCCTTTTTTTTTTTTTGGTTTCTACTCATTTTGTGTGTGTATGTGTGTGTGTTAGGTTAATTAGGTTTTGGTTTTTTCGGTTTCCAATGATTTTTTCATTCGAGGGTTTTAAGAAATGGATTGGGAATTGGGAAGAATAAGGGAGTGATGTGTAATTAAACTAAAGGGAAGGGGTTTTCAATTTTTTTATTAGTTTTTTTTCCATGCCACTTATGTCTAAGTGGCATTAGGGGGTAAATTTTGGGGAAAACGAGGGAGGCTCGCAATTGCATTTGCGGATATACATGGAGGACTCAATTCGCTTAAAAGTGGGAGACCAAAATTGTAAAATCGCAATACTTGGAAGACTAAAAGTGAATTTATTCTTATCTGAATTTATATGCATCAATTTATCCTCAAACAATAAAATATTTTTTGTTTACTTTTAATAGTAAAATAATATTTTATTTAATTATTTTTCTTGAGATACATGGTTATAATTGATTTTTTTTAATTTTTTAAAAACAATAAATTAATTATTTTCAAATTTTTCTTTTTTATCTTAAAATTATTATTATTATTCTTTATCTAAATTGCTTATTTTCTAAATTATTTTTTTCAATATTTTCTCTTTCTCTTAAGTCCCAATGGCTTATTTCTCAAATAAATTAGTATCAAATTTACTTTTATAAATTAAATTAGAGTATAGATTTTAAGAAAGAGTGCATTAAGTATTAGCGTACTGCCTTTCGAAAAAATGTATTAGCGTACTCTGTCTTAAAAAATACACATGCCATTTTTAATTTCTTATTAATTTTATATTTTATATCTTAAATTAAGTATGCATATTTTCTCTTTTAATATTTTTTAGGATCCTGCACGAGTTATTTATTGTTATATTTTTAAAACATTTTTCTTAATTGTTAATATAATTTCAATTAAATTTTAAAAAGTCGTACAGATGGGAAAAAATAAATCTTTCATCAGGGGATCCGAAAAACATACAATTAGTACTAGCAAAAGAACTGATTAATACTAAGATATCTCAATAGTCGGGTACAATAATAACACATCGATTTGCTGACAGACAAGATTATTATTATTATTATTATTATTTTTTAGGAAGACAGACAAGATTATTGTAGTTTAGCGTTTTACATCTCTTAAAAGGTTGATTGGGCAAGGTCCAAAATGTGCTGCAGCGGTTCTATTAGTCAATCCATTCCTTTTTACATGTTAGTTTTTCAAAAAAAAAATTATTTTTAATTACTTGTCATTCTCAAAATTTAATATTACATTAATTATTTGTTTGTCAATAATATCCTTAACTATTTATTATTGAAAGAAAAATGTGTTTTATAGAGTAATAAATGGTCAATGATATCATAAAAAAAACACTAAAAAGTTCATAACAAACAAAAAATTTATTAATTTCCTTGGTTATTGTAAATTAAGACAAGTAAAAATGAATGGAGAGAGTATAAGAAAGTCATCATAAAGAACCCAAAGGTCAAAAAGATCAGCATGGAGTCTAAGAGTCATGATGGATCGAACTAACAATATGCCATCGTTTTCGTCTAGAAGTTTAATATTGTTAGTTGCGTGACTTAATCTCCCTAGAAATTGACCCTCCCCAAAAGACTTAATCTACCCATGAGAATGGACTTTCTTATGCCCTATGGGAATAGGAAGTGCCCAACAATATTATATTTAGAAGCAAGCCGTGCTCAAGCAGGTTCACATGCGCATCAAAAGGTATGCTCCTACATGCTAACACCACGCAACCCCATTCACACGACCCTCCCATCTGTGCACTAAATAATTGACGAAATCCAGTGAGTTCTAATTACCTCGAGGCTCGAGTTTCCCTATCATCAAAGCCAAAATAAGAATAACATACTGGCTAAGGCTACACGGTTTCAGAAAGCAGTAACAAGCACAGAAACTATGCAATAGTATCAAAGAAAATTCAAGAGTTTGCAGAGTAAAAGATTAAGTTACACTCTTAGTAGACTGCCTAATCCTTACTCCCAACTTTCCCCTCAAAAATATTCCCCAAGTTACATTGCATCAAGGACTAGTATGTCTTCGAGTTTGGAAGGACTCAACGTATGTTCCAACCAATTCATCTCCCTGTCTCAGTATGTTTCAACTGTTTAAGCATTTCAAACTGAAACCTAAGCACACATTAGAACGATAAATTTCCTTCATCTTTCCCATTTTAGGATTGATAAGGACTCTATCTGCCTCAGCAAAAGAATCAAACAGAAAGGCAACCAGAAGCTGTCAGTGCTTTTTCAGGAAGACAAATGTGAAAAAGAAATAAAAGGTTTTTTCCCTTCATTTAGAAAATCTTGAAAAGGTTCAAAGAACAAAGCAAAAAGGATAATAAAAGATTAAAAGAAGCATATAGTGCCACCCTATGCAAGCCCAGGCATCCCTCGTTATAAAATGGGATGATGACTACAGAGAGGCCTAAAATAGTACTTATATAAAATTAGTTGGAGTTGAGGCCACCTCTTCAGTCTCAAGGATAACAACTTCCGAATTGCTGAAGGAATGAGTAACTTTCTCTAAAAACTACCGTAAGTTGTCTACTCTGATTTTTGCTTTGATCTTCTTGCACTTGATGCTCGATACCCACTTGTACATCTCCCCACAAATTTCAGAACCTCGTCAATTAGAATGACAGGTAATGCAACAGCCAAAACCAGCAGCCACTCATTGAAGCTCAGGGGAACAATGCCAAATACTTGTGCTAAGAATGGCACGTACAAGATCAAAAAGTGAAGTCCAAACGACACAGACATTGCCAAAAGAAGCCAAGGGTTTACCCAAGGGGGCATTGTCAGAAGGCTTCCATCTTCAGACAGGGCGTTGAGAGAGTTGAACATTTCAATGGCTACTAACACAGAGAGGGACAGTGTCATAGCTTTCACTTTACCAGTTTGGAAGTAGTCGCAGGGGTCGTTATCAAAAGAGATAACTCTGGCACCAGCAGTGAAGGGAGAAGCAGTGAAGTTCTTCCAAGAGGAGCATTGACCCCAGTTGGCAAGCTGGGAGTAAGTGACAAGAGTATGCCCATCCCCGCTAAGGTCAATACCCAAGAAGGAACCATGTGTATACCAAATGATGAAGATACCAACTGTAGCTAATCCAACGTAAATCCCAATAACCTGTGAAGTATAACAATAGGGAGAAGATTAGAGATAAGCAATACAGATATATTACCAGCATTTGTAACATAATACAGCTAGAGCCCAATAAAAGAAACGTGTAACCAAAAGGAAAGAGAAAAAATCCAAAATTACCAGATAGCGGAATAAAATCCACAAGTTAATTAGTGAGTCATCACTACGACGAGGAGGCTTCTTCATTATATCCTTATCTGGAGGATTAAATCCCAAAGCTGTTGCAGGGGGTCCATCAGTGACAAGATTGACCCACAGAAGCTGGACAGGTATCAATCCTTCAGGAATACCTAGTGCAGCTGTAAGAAATATAGAAGCAACCTCGCCAATATTGGAAGAGATCATGTACCTGCAAAATTTAATTTTCAGTCACAAGATATTATTAACTTTTATCATTGGAGAAGGTTCTTAAAATACTAGCATATATAGGTAATTAATTAATCAAAGTAGATAACTAGATATCAATGACAAGTATTATCGTGTATATGGGAAGCCATGCCATGCCCCTCCAGATTGAGTGTCGTACAATTGGAGAAAATTCTGCAGTATGCACTTAGAATTGTTGAAAAGAAGATAAAGGCAACAAAAATCTTTGTAAATTGTACATTTGCTGTAGAAAATGAGGACCTGCTCCATCCCCACCACAACATCTCAGTTATTAAAGAAAAAAATAGATCAGTACTGCTCCAGAATCCAAATTAAACCAAACTAATTACAACTCACGCATCTTATCTTATCTTCCATACTTTCTTTTATGTTGTTTGTCAGATATTCCTAGGAACACACACATACACACACACCCCCCCCCCTTAAAGCATATATCTCATGGCCTCATTGTTTCTGAATAGATAATAACTACACAGCCAGCATACACACAGTAAAGAAGAGGGGTAAAAAGAAACTGAATGTCAACAGCACTTTTCCTATTTCTATTTTTTTAAACCATAAACTAAACAAAGATTGAAACAGAAAGCAATGCAGCAAATTATATCCTTTATTTACAGCATTGGCTTATGTGGATAACCAGTCATTAAATTAGACCTTATGTGTCAATTGTCAATCCAGGTAATTGATGGAGTAAGAGCCTATTGTAAGGTACCCACATCCTCTCAGTGAATAAGAAATATAAAGTCGATTGGATTCACCTGATAAAAGCCTTCATATTATTGTAGATAGATCTACCTTCACCAACAGCAGCAACAATTGAACTAAAATTATCATCTGCCAACACCATATCTGAAGCTTCCTTTGCCACCTAGAGTGGATTAGCATAAAATAAAAGGGATGAGTCGCCAAATAGAAATTAACAATGTTAATCGTGACCCTTAACCTCACTTATTTGACTCATTAGCCAGCAAGACGACATCACAAACATTATATCTGAATTAAACCACTTCCCAAGACTCAAAACCCACGCATTTTCAAGATTAACATTTTCCATTAGAAAGCCCATAACAATCAACAATATTTACTTATTTGTTGTAACAGAAGCCCAAGCCCAATCATAGCAAAAACAAAATACCTCTGTCCCTGCAATGCCCATTGCAATACCAATGTCTGCAAGCTTTAAGGCAGGTGCATCATTAACACCATCCCCAGTCATGGCGACCACCTCCCCTTCCTCTTTAAGAAGCCTCACAATTTCTTGCTTGTGTCTAGGTTCCGCCCTCGAAAACAAAAGTCCACCACTCTGTCTTAGATAGGCTTTTTTATCACTAAGTTCCATAAAATCTTTACCAGTTAAACTTTTCGAACTAATGTCTTCATTGGGTGCAAATACACCTATTTCACGGCATATAGCTTCAGCAGTGTTCTTGTTGTCTCCAGTTATAACCATAACACGGATTCCAGCTGCTCCGCAGTCTTCAATTGCTTGGTATACTTCCTCCCTAGGAGGATCCTGATCACAATTCAACATTCAGTTTTACACAGTTACCACACCAAACAGATATCATGAAGGTAAGAAAGCACAAAATGCAAAATGGAAGGCTCAAAACTTACCCTCAACCCAACCAAGCCAACAAAGATAAGTTCACTTTCAATTGATGAATAATTGGAAGGATCGAGCAAAAGCTGGTGGGCTGGATGATCGTCATTACCATTGTAGTTTCCAAACTCAGTGAGCTCATCCTTGTACGCAAATCCCAAACAGCGTAATGCACTGGTGGACATTTCATGAAGAGCTTGCAATATGAGGTTCTTAGCATTATTGTCCAGTTTCACAATAGAACCATCACGCAACTGAATTTTAGAGCTTCTTTCCAACAGATTTTCCACAGCACCCTATCAAAAATTAGGGCCAAATGTCAGTTAAAAATATTTCCCAGTAGTAACGAAAAAGTAAACCAGAAACTAAAGAGGGGGAAAAAAAATCATATCTAGGCCTATGTATAGACTAAATGCAACAGAAACTGCCCTAAAATATGGTTGTAGAGGCAAAAGGAGAAGCTGAAGGAGAAGAAGAATAGGCTGGTCATAAATAAAAAACTGTGTTACGGAATTTAACTTGAAAAATATCAAGCGACCATTCAAAAGCACTTTGTTATACAGAACTGGTATCAATAACATAGTATTGGACCAGTTATGCCAAAATACATATATTTTTTGTTCTTTAGACTGGTCTCACAAAACATGTCAGGTGCATTTTGGGAACCCAGGATGCCATTATTTAGTTAAATATTATAGTTTTTTGACAGTATATTTATTAATTGTGACTTTTTGCTTTGACTTTCATATAGATAACCTTATTTTAGAAGAACAATAAAAAGACCTTACTCAAATAAAAATGGGTAGAAGATTCGCCTCCAGAAATTCAGGGAAACAAGATTGTTAATTTATTTTATGGTAAACCATGTGATCAAATCCTATACACTTTCAAATTAAGCAGCATTGCCACTCAGCAAATATTAATTCTGCTACTAGAAAATAAATGCATAGTAGGAAAAAACTACTTCACACCAGAAAGAGATAATACCTTAATCAGCAGCGACTTTTTCCCCATACCAGAGTCCACAATAACACCCATTGACTTCCTGTCACGGTCAAACTCAAGAGTAGCAATCCGCCGGTCATGTTCGTTCCACCATTCACAACAACCTGGATTAAAATTTGAAGGTAAAGCAAGTTAATTCCATTTATTGAATCTGTTCCATTACTAACTCATTATAATTAACCCACACTTTTAGTCTAAATACTTGTCTTTCTGCCTAGCTCTGAATCCATCATCTCAGAAAAATAAAACTTAGGGTAGGTAAAGGCAGTAGCTAGTTAATATTAATATAAAAAGAAAAGCATTTCAAATTGTTCAATTCTTTTGACTAAAGTATAACAATCTTACTTTCCAATTATAAACAACTAAATAAGAAGGAAAAAAAAACTTTTGAAAGTGGTTCAGGTATATTTCAGAGGAGTCATCAAACCATCTGCTTTGGTAAAACACAACAAATGATGTTCGAAAAAAATATTCAACTTACGTAGTATGGTACTTTTGCTTCCTGATCGTACATCCTTGGATCCTTCAGGAAGGCCCATCTTCTCTACCAAAACCTGAAATCCCAAGGGAGAGTACAAAAAAGGGTCAAACACCTTTACTGGTTAAAATTGGATAAGTTCATATGGACTGTATAGAATGAAATAACCTAATCTGCCATGATTGAGAAAAACAAAACAGCGCTAATTTGATATTGCTAAGCTAACGCACAAAGCAACTATTTTAAAGGATGGTTCATACTGAGGTAATTGCAAAATAACACAAGTGAAATGAGCCAAAGTAAGTAGAAAGATCTTGCCTTCAAAGCTGCTTCAGTGGGCATTCCATGGGCGATAAACTTATGCTCTGCCTGTGTGACTCCGGCATCATTACAAACAGCAGCTATTTTCGCTATCATCTGAAGATTAGCATCCAATCGGCCTGCTGGCCAGTTCTCTATTTGACCATCTGTTGGATTGTACGTAGTTCCTTCCACCTTGAACGCTCGCAGCGCGTCTACATTAGGACCAATAGCAACTAGTTTTGACACAGCCATCTGGTTAGTAGTCAATGTACCAGTTTTATCCGAACAAATCACAGTTGTGCAACCCAGAGTTTCCACACTGGGTAGCTTCCGAACCAGGGCATTCTTCTGGGCCATCTTGCGAGTACCAAGTGCGAGGCAAGTCGTGATGACTGCAGGCAATCCCTCAGGAATAGCAGCCACAGCCAATGCCACAGCAATCTCAAAATAATACGTACACTTCTCAAATGAAAACTTGAAGTTCGTAGGCCACCACCCACCATCCACATAATCCCATGTGAGAAAATACTTAACATTAATTAGCCAAACCAAAATACAAATGAGTCCAATCATCATGGTTAGCCTCTCTCCAAATTCATTGAGCTTCTTCTTCAATGGGGTATCATCCTCACTCTGCGACGCCACGTGTATCTGCTTATGCACCTTCCCAATCTCAGTTTCCATACCGGTTTGAGTGACCAAGCAAATGCAGTGCCCGTTAACAACGGTCGTTCCGGCGAAAACCATACACTTCTTGCCTTGAATATCAGCATCCTCTGAAACAGGCTTGTTAGTCTTATTCACTGCCTCACTTTCTCCAGTCAAGGAACCCTGCTCCAATCGTAGAGTGGAGCTGATCAATTCCACAACCCGCATATCTGCAGGCACCTTATCCCCAACCTTAAGCTCCACGATATCACCAGGCACGAGATCCTTCGCCGGAATGCTAGGGATTTTCGCGTTATCTCGAATCACAGACGCGTGCTCCGATTGAATCTCCTTTAAAGCCTCGAGCGCCTTCTCCGCATTGCTCTCTTGCCAAACCCCAACAACAGCATTCACAATTAATATCAGGAATATCACAAGAGGCTCGACGAAAGCCGTAATCTCCATCTCGCCGCCTTCTTCGCCGTCGTACCAGGCCAGTACGAAGGAGATGATGGCGGCGGCGAGAAGAATCCTAACCAACGTGTCGTTGAACTGCTCCAGAACCAGACTCCATATGGACTGTCCCTCGTGCTTCTCCAATTCGTTGGAGCCATAGATCTTGCGCCGATTTTCAACCTCGTTGTGATTCAACCCCGTTTTCACTTTCACCTTAAAGTGTTCCTCGCATTCTCGCACGTCCTTCGCCCACGCCTTGAAGATATCACGGTCAGAAGTCTCAGAACTCGTGTTCTCTTTTCTCCCATAATCTTGGCCACCCTTCCCCATTCAGATCCGTTTAAATAAACCTGGGGAAAACAATTTCTCGATAACAAAAAAATTGTTTCTCCGAGTTAATTCATCACATAAAATAAATAAACACTATGGAATCTATCAAGCTATCTATCGATGCAGCAGCTACTCGATAGAACAAATCGGAAACCCTAATTTGGAGTTACGTACGAGTAACCAAAAATCCGCAGGAAATCTGGGAATGGGATTTAGGTTAAACGAAAAATCGATTGCGAGATCTAAAAAATAAAGGTAGTGAGTGTCTAGTCTGTTTTCAAGTTCTGAGGGGGGAAAAAATAAAACTCGAGGTTTGTAGGGGCACTTCTTGGACGAGTGGAGGGGGCGTTTGTTTGTCGTGAAAAACTAAAAGTGAAGAAAAGGAAAAGCATGAAAAAGAAAGGTTCAACAATAGAAGGGCTCACGCATCGGAGAATGTGCTTGCCCGGTAAGCTAAGCTGTGCGTGAATGTGATGGCAATTTGTGGCCGAACTTCTTCACACTCTCTCCCCCTTTCCCTCTCACTGAGCGTGGCTAATGGTGATTAATTAACTAATTAAGAGTTTTAAAGGCTGTTTGGCATTAAAGGGAGCATCAGTAGAAATTTCGTGGTACCATCGTGCGAGATTACAGCAGATTTAAAAATTAAAAAAAAAATGAAGATGCGTGTCAATTAGCAAAATTGGAAATTGAAAAGTTCCAATGATTATTTGGCATCCTCTCATTGGTTGAGTCTTGCTCACTATAGCTTCATTCGGCATCCACTCTGGCCCAAATCTGCTACTTGGATCTGCACGCCCACGCCTGTGGGTTTCATCTGGAACCTTCGTGGATAAATCCCACACTGCTCATGTATTTTTTTTGTTTTCTTTTTTTTTAATACTTTTTTTTGGTTCATCTTTTTTTTTAATACTACAACTTACCAATATTTTATGTACTAGTATATGATATTTTCATAAGTTTATAATTTAACATAATATAAATTATGAATATTTAAAAGTATAAAAAATGAATTAATTAAGAAGATAACAACATAAAAATTTTAAATTGTAAAAAAAAAAAATACACCAACATAAAAATTTATTTTTTAAATTGTAAAAAAAAAATTGTAAATAAAAATACACCATTACTTACATTTATTAAATTGATATCATATGTTAAAATTTTAAAGTAAGAATTTTTTGACTGGTTTAAATTTATAGTTATTAAGATTTTGATATTGACAATTAAATAATTTATAATTGAGGAAATTTAATTATTGAATTTTTTTTTAGGGAATTAATGAATTTAATATAAACTAAAAATGTAAAAAAAAATATGTATACAAAAGGAAATTAGGTGACTTATTGATAAAGGATACAGTAAATTAGAAATGGTCCTCTATTTAAAAAAAACTTAAATTTAATAAATAGAAATTAATTTCTCTTTCATTTTCACTCAAAAAATAGTTTTTTTTCGGACATTAATTAAAAGTTTTTTAGATATCAAATAGTTAGATTCGTTATGTTAATTCGTTATATTAAAACTTTATTTGGTAAGTCCAATCTGCTAGCTTATAACAGATTTGACTAGCAAATTTTAAAAAATAAAGTTATTTGGTAATCAATAGCTTATAGCATTTTTTCTGTAACTACTTCAAGTAGCATTTGAACTTATAACTTATAGCGTATTACTTCTTTTTCTCGTTTTTATCCTCATTAATTTAAATAAATTCTTTATCTATAAATAATAGTAATAATTTAAGCATTAATTAAAATTATCTTTGTATGTCATTTTACATTTATAAATTAGTTCAACTACTAATTTTACTAAACACTTTAAATTCTATTTACTAGTTTATCTACTACCAGTTATCCGCTATATGTTCATCAGTTGTCAGCTAATTTATCCGCTATAAGCTAACTTATCTATTATCTGTTAATTTTTGCCAAACAAAACCTAAGTAGTGTTTGTAGGTTTTATATAAGTTATATAATTATAAAAAATTATTTCTGATGCAACTATATCACGATCAAGCCTTAATGTCAATATAATAATTGACATAAATTCTACTTATAATCTACTCTAATAGAAAATAGTAAAAATGAACTTTTATCGAACTGTTAATTTCATTTTTAATACTATAATTGAGAATGAAATAAATAATGGAGTAATATACAATAAATAAATAAATACTGTAATTTTTTAGGCTAAAATTTGAGAATGCAAGGGAGTAGTTTTGGGGCGGGCTTTCATGGAATGTTCGTTATCACGAAAATCAATGAATGGCCTGAAAGTCAAAATTGCAGTCGTTTGTCTCCAGGATTGGTTTAACTTTTTTATATATTTTTTCTAAAAAATCAATACTAATAAAAAAATTATAGATGTTTAATATTTTCATTATATATGCTCGAGAAAAAAAAAATCATATATTTTAAGATTTATTTATTGTATTTGTGAAAAAATAAAAGTGAAACAAAAGGATGGTCTAATTTTTTTTGACTAAAAAGGCCCATTTAATTCAAATTATTTTAAATTTGATTTGTATCAAATTAAATTTAAAATCAAGTTGACTGGATGATAAAATAATAAAATTGATAAAAATAATTTGGATATTTTTATATTCTTAAAATTGGTCCAACCCATATAATCAACATTATAAAATTTTATATATTTAGATATTTCAATTATTTCGTAATTCGCTGAAATCCTAAACAACATATGACTCATTCTGGTCCTTATTACAATAAACAAATGATTATGCTCTGTTTGCTAAAAAGTACCTGATAGTAAATAAATTAGCTGATAAAAGATAATAGACAAGCTTGTAGAGGATAACTTATAGCAGATTGAATTTAAGGTGCTCGATAAAATTAGCGGTTGAATTAACTAATAATTACAAAATAACATAAAAGGACATTTTAATAAATGAGAGAGATTATAAGAGTTAATAATTCTTTACTTCATTTAACAGAGAATAAACGAGGAATTTAATCAAAATAATACTGGTAAAAATAGAAGAAAAAATATCTGAAAAAACACTATAAGCTAGCGGTTACCAAACACCTTCTACGAGCTTATCCGCTATAAGTTATCGGCTGTAAGCTAGTGGTTTGGTCATACCAAAAATAGTCTATATGTTTTTCTCCTAAATATAAAAAATATAGACCCATTTTTTAATTATATTAATTGCTACTTTTTCAAGGCCTTATTTTATTGTTAAGATTAATTAATGTAAAACTCGATTTTTTTTTGCACTTTTTATATTAACAAAAACTCAGTTATTCCCCGTAAAAGTGAATGTATTTTTTTTTGACAGAAATCAAACTTCATTCAAAAATTAGAAAAAAGATCAATACACCCAGATTGAACAAAATGTGTTGAAACATTCTCTATCCACAATTGAAAATCAACACGAACATCTAAGTCAGCCAAGTACACGGTAATGAAACACTTAATCAGAACAGAAGCCAATATGGTATTACCAAGTCATCTTAATCCTAACAGCCAAAACAAAAGCTTCCAAGTACAGTCGATGGCCAAAGAGAAATGATGAGTCACAGTCTTTAAACTCATCCAGTTACGGATCATTACTATATTCCTTATGCATGTCATGTCATTAATAATATGAGCCAATTTTCAACCGTTTAATAAAATTGGTATTTTTCTTTATCAAAAAAAAATATTGGTATTTTTAGAACAAGGTTTAAAATTATGACATCATTAATTTAAATTAACTGATTTAAATATGTATTTATTTTGTCTTGATGAATTGGCCTTTTGCTTTTTTATAGAAAGAGTGGAGTGAGTATTTTATTAAAAAACCATTCTTTTGAAAAATAATTACTTTTAATGTGTTTAAAATGTTTAAGAAGCCAATGAAATATTCAAAAAATTGATAATATTGTTACAATAATGTTTTCAATAATTTTAGGTAATAATACATAATATTTTAAGAGTATAAAGAAAACTTAGGCCTTGGGAAATTCATTCGCCTGCCCAAAGACCCCACAACTTTTTGCTATTTAGTTTTGAGTTCATTTCTATTTATTAAACTCTTTCGACCACCTTACGTATGATACTAACGTCCTTGACTTTTTTTTTTTGTATTTACTGCTAAAAGATTAATTTATGAGCTCTTATATTCACAAATGTTTTCACACTGCTTGTTTGCTTTCTTTTCCGTTTTATCTATTTTTTTTTCCATCACTCTCTCTCTATTGTTGGAAATGTAATTCAAAGTTTGTTGAGATTTTATTGGTGGTAGTTATTCTGTTAATGATAGCTAGAAGTGTGTGTTAGTATATTAGGTGTATTGGGCCAAAACCAATATGGGTTTTTGGCCTATAGTGATATGTGATATAAATAGTGGTGTGCAAAATGTAAAATGTAGAAGTATCATTCATTTTAGTAAATACAATTTTTACTTTCTCTCTGTGTGTTTATGCTTTATATTCTTTGTGATGTGTGCATTTTTTCACTAACAATGGTATCAAGAGCCATTGATTAGGGACCTATGACTTTCGCAAAAGAGTTATTTCCAGTGTCATTACCAATCATTGATAGCAAAAATTGGGAGAAGTGGATGGTGAGGATGCAAGTGATCTTTGGTTTTTCAGGGAGTGCTGGAAATGGTGCAAAGAGGCATCCAAAAAGAGGAGGACAGTGCCTCATACAAGAAATCCAAGAAAAGAGATTACAAAGCTCTTTTTCTGCTTCATCAATGTGTGAATGAGGTAAATTTTGATAGGATTTCTTCTGTCAAAAGTGCAAAAGAGGCGTGGGAAATTCTGAACAAAGCTCATGGTGGAGCTGTTCTGAATCAAGCTCATGGTGGAGCTGAAATAGGAAAGAAATCACAGAAAACTGAGACAGAGGAGACAAATCCAGAATCAAGATCAGAGACAAACCCACATGCAAGATCAGAAATCAATCAAGAAACAGAACCACAGCCGAATTTGGAAATTACAGAAATTAGGGTTCTTTCACAGCTGGAAGCAACACAGATTCATCGTGTGGGTGGATCTCCAACGAGGCAAAGAGGTAGTTTCTTTGATTCACAATCAAATACCGATGAGGACCTCGAAGTTAGGGTTCAGTCAAGAACAAAGGTGCGATATTGACAGCGATGTGACTCAGCTTCTGGGCCGAACAGGAAATTGTGGGTCAAGTGGGTCCTTCCAGTGGACTATGTGGGCTGTCCAAAAGGGCCCAAGTTATCTTTGTTTGAGTTGTTGGGCTATGTGCAGTTGTCCAAAGTGTTTTTCAAGCTGAGCAACAAAGGGAGTAATGGTTCACATATGAGTTGTTGGTTCTTCCAACAGTGGGACCCAGGAGGTGTTGCTCAAGTAGAAATATGGTTTGTACTAGTAATTCATGTGTTAGTTTGTGTTAATAATGGGTGCATTTTTTAAAAAAATGCAATTTAATGTAATAAAATTTGTGTAGTTAGGGTGATTAAATTAAAGGGGAGTGTTAGTTGATAATTCAATCATATATGTGATGGGGTGTATCTAGTAGAATGGTAGGTGTGTGTTGTATATCAGTATCATTAGTGTTTGGGCCTTATTGTCATGATGGGCCTTTGTATTGCCTAGTGTGGGCTTACCAAGTGTAGAGTACAATTTTATTCATCTCTCTTACTCTCATCTCTCCCTGATTCTTAAGTGTGTGCGAGTGACATAGCACCTGTGAGTGACATAGCACCTGTGAGTGAAACAGTGAGTGTAGAACACAATAAATGCAAATCTGTGTTCCAACACCTCTCTCTCTATTTTTTCTTCTCTTTTTTATACACTTCTCTTACAAATGAATGATGGAAGAGCTTCTTAGTGATGAGTGGGAGTCATGGCTCTCCCAAGTTTTTTATGAATAGATGTACATACGCAGTGTTCGACCCATCTACTACAACTATCTTAAGTACTGGCGCAGTGGCTAAGGGTTTGTTTTGCAAACGCCATGTCTGATATCGATTATTGGGGTATAGTTTTTTGCATTTCGGTTGTGTGCATTAAAAAAATTGTTGAAAAAGTAAAGAATGCCCCTTTGCTAAATCGAACACAAAGCCCCCTTGTTTATGTAGAGTTTCTTGCTACGGCACCACAATGCTACATTGATATTAATATGACACAGTTTATGTTTATGTATATTCGCCCCCCCTCAAAAAAACCAGTGAAGCTCTCCCACCGCACGTGAAGTGTGAGAACACTATGGTTAAACAACACTTTTGGTTCTTTATTATTGTTATTTTTTTGTTTTTAATTGGTCTCTCTTTTATCTTTTGTTTCGAATTGATCTCGTATCTTACAAAAGTTATACTAAAATGGTTATTTCCGCCAATTTTGTTACTAAAGTCGTTAACTGTGGCAATGTGTGTTGGACCAAATCAAAATAAAAAATAAAGAAAATGGACCATTCTAGAATAAAAAATAAACGATAAAGAACTAAAGATTTTTTGTCTAACTCATCTTTACAAAACTAACTTATAATGCGATGAGTGTTAATTGTTTATAAACTTTTTTTAGGCCTTGTCTTTAGGCCATGTGGGACTTAGGGTTTTTCCTAATTGATACACCTCCTCATGTACAACACTATTGGGCTTGATGCGTGTATAATGTGATAGGCGGTCCAATTGATCTATAATAGATTTTGATAATTAATACTATATTAAGATTTTTGGTCTAATCAATTACTAATTAAAGAAAATCAACTACATTTTTTGCCAGCTGTCAGCATTTGGTGCAAATTTCTCCCGCTCAACCCTTCTGCACATTCTTTATGTGTGTTATTATTATATTATTATTATTTTTATATTATTATTATATTATTATTCTTCAAAAAACTGCATCATTTCTTCTATTCTCCTGACCGCACTGGCCAATGCAGCTCCTTGGTGAGTGCAAATCACCTCATGTCGTGAGGATTTTTTCTCACTTTGTTATCTCTCTCAACCCATTTTCCTGTCCCTTCATTTCTTCTCCCTCATTTCGCCCTCTCTTATTCTCTCTCGCCATTGTTCATTTCTTCAAAGAAGTGAGGCTTTTTTTTTTTATTCAACAAACAATTTGTTGTTCGGTTTTTCTTCTCATCTCATTTCGCTCTCTTTTTCTCCCTCGCCATTGTTCTTTGCTTCGCAGATTTTTTAACGTTGATGTTTAGGGTTTTTGGTTTTCTGTGGCATTTGCGTTTTGCATTGTTCTTCTTCTTAATCGGTTTTATGCTTATGCTACTTCTTCCCCATCTTAATGGGTTTTATGCTTTCGATCCTCGATTTTGTTGGTGAGGATGTGGTTTTATCATCCTCCTTGCGTTTACGATCCTCCGACCACCTTCCCCATCTTTCCTTTCCTCCCTTTCGCAAAGTCTCCCCTTGCTTCCCCATTTTTTTCATGTAAAAAAAACCACTAATTATGCATTTGGTCTTCTTTGCAGGACACAACTCTGCAACGCGTTTCAGATCTAAAGGTGTTTATTCCCCTTTTCATTTCTATTACTTATTGAAATGAAAAAATGAAGCTTTGTCCAATACGTGTCTGTAACTGAATATTATGTTTTTCCTTATTTGTTGTATTTGTTCTGATGTTATTTCCATGCCTGTTGTTGTATTTACAAAGAGAAGGCATTTTACAGTTACCATTTACCATGATTATTTCTAGATCCTGAATGTTGGCCAAAAAATAAATGGTCATGTGGAAGTATAAAGCTCGACACCCAAAACCAAAGGTCGAGCCCGCCACGGAGCTCGTCACCCAGCGTCAGAAGGACCTCGACCTCGACACGACCCCCGTGTGTGCAAAGACCCCAGGTCAGTAAAGGCTTGGTGAGCTCACTCGGAGGTCGACCCCCATGGTCACGACGAACCCAAGTCAGCAGACTTGGTGAGCTCACTCGCAGCTCGACCCCCGTGGTCCCGAAGACCCCAAGTCAGCATAGAGGCTTGGTGTGCTCATTCGCACCTCGACAACCCAAGTCAGCATACAGGCTCGGTGTGCTCATTCGCAGCTCGACCCCTGTGGTCCTAAACCCAAGTTAGCATAGAGGCTCGGTTGCGTCATTCACAGCTCCACACCTGTGGTCCTAAACCCAAGTTAGCATAGAGGCTCGGTGTGCTCATTCGCAGCTCGACAACCCAAGTCAGCATAGAGGCTCGGTGTGCTCATTCGCAGCTCGACCCCCTGTCGTTTCCGAGACACCAGGTCAGCATAGAGGCCTGGCGAATCTAAGGCAGCTCGGAAGACCGCCAGTCGACCTAAGTACCCCATGTGGTTTCCGAGACACCAGGTCAGCATAGAGGCCTGGCGAGCTCAAAAATAGCTCTGAAGGTCGTTAGTCGACCTAAGTGACCCCTGTGGTTTCGAAGCCGCCAGGTCAGCATTAAGGTCTGGCGAGCCCTAAAGCACCTCAGCTAAGATCGCCTGTCGAGCTAAACAAGACCATTGGTTTCAAAGACACCATGTCAGCATAAAGACGTGCCGATCTCAAACACAGCGCGACACAGACTAACCCCTGCGGTTCCAAAGATTTCAAGTCAGCATAGAGGCCCATGAGCTCTAAAGCTTTCGGAAGGTGATAACTCGACCTAAAGGGAAACGTAATCAGCTCACATCATCCTAGAGACCTAAAATCGGGAGCATCAAGCCCTTTTTTCTCGTGATTCCAGGTCACACCAAGACCTGGCGAGCTCTAAAGCAAGCCCGATTTCTGGCCACAACTCGACCTCGAAACACCTCTACGGCCTAAATCATCAAGTCTTTATGTCAAGACTGCCGAGCTCTACCGCCGCTCCACTTAAGCTACCTCAAAGATAAAAGCAAGCAAATACAAACTACTCGGGTATCCCTTGGACTCTGTTGGGCCTGACTTCGGCAATAATTCTCACGCTCGCAACAACCGCTTCTCCTCGCTTCATCTGGGATCACCCTGGTTCACCTTTTTCGCTTCGTCCTCCTCCGCCACAATCTTGCCATCCTTCGCAGCCTTGGTGAAGTCAAGCTCGAGATATCCAACCTGGGGCAACCACCCAGATTTGGGCAAAGGCATTATCAAAGCCCTCCTTGAACTCAGAGCACAAGCTCTGGCACTGCCGCGTCGGAAGAACCTCGACTTCGACACGACCCCCGTGTGCAAAGACCCCAAGTCAGCATAAAGGCTTGGTGAGCTCACTCGCAGGTCGACCCCCATGGTCCCGACGAACCCAAGTCAACAGACTTGGTGAGCTCACTCGCAGCTCGACAGCCGTGGTCCCGAAGACCCCAAGTCAGCATAGAGGCTTGGTGTGCTCATTCGCAGCTCGACAACCCAAATCAGCATAGAGGCTCGGTGTGCTCATTCGCAGCTCGACTCCTGTGGTCCTAAACCCAGTCGGCAAGATAGAGCCTCGATGCCCGCTTCATTCGCCTCGACAACCCAGGTCAAGATACATCTGAGGCTCGGTGTGCTCATTCACAGCTCGACCCCTGTGGTTTCCGAGACACCAGGTCAGCATAGAGGCCTGGCGAATCTAAGGCAGCTCGGAAGGCCGCCAGTCGACCTAAGTACCCCCTGTGGTTTCCGATAAACCAGGTCAGCATATATGCCTGCCGAGCTCTAAAATAGCTCTGAAGGTCGCCAGTCGACCTAAGTGACCCCTGTGGTTTCGAAGCCGCCAGGTCAGCATTAAGGTCTGGCGAGCTCTAAAGCACCTCATCTAATATCGCCTGTCGAGCTAAACAAGACCATTGGTTTCAAAGACACCATGTCAGCATAAATACGTGCCGATCTCAAACACAGCGCGACACACACTAAGCCCTGCGGTTCCAAAGATTTCAGGTCAGCATAGAGGCCTGGCGAGCTCTAAAGTAGCTCGGAAGGTGATAACTCGACCTAAAGAAAAACCTAACCAGCTCCAATCATCAGAGACCTAAAATTGGGGAGCACTGAAGCCCTTTTTTCTCCTAGAGACGAAGCCCGACAAAGATTAACTGGCCACGAGTTTGCGGAGGTAAAGCTCTCCGTGAGCCCACCGACGAAGACCAGTTCTCCACAAGCTCAAAAAAGTGACGCTCCTTGCGAGCTCACCTGCAAATGAAACCTTGCCACAAGATCTGTCATTTTGCAACTCTTTTTGGTCCTCCAAGTGCCTCGTGCAGCTCTCACAAGTTCGGTTACAACTTGCTCGGCCAGTGACCCCGGATCGAACAAGCTCGACCATGATCGACCATCCTGGAGAGAACGAGGATGCCTGAATAAGTGGTCACGATGCGGATTAAACAGTTGGGGGCTTACGTCCCATCATAAAGACAAGAAATAAGGTCAATGCCTGACACATGTAGCACATGAACCAAGGATGTCTACGTGATCAGTCGAGGTCCAATCATCTCGAACCTCTAGACATCATACCTCGCAGATCAGATCATCTGAAAAATCATCATATTATTGACAGTCAAAACCCATGCTATTGATCGCGGCTATTCGACAAGTTCAACCCGACCTACTACGGACCTGGATTTGCTGCATTAGAAAATTATTTTTTTAAAAAAATTATTTTTAAGGTAAAAATGAAAAGCTGAAAAAAGTAGCTTTTCATTCATAAGAGTTAAAAAAATAATTTTTATAATCCTAAACAAACACAAATTAGCTTCTGATTTTTTTAAAATGTATAAAAAATAATCTCTAGATTATTTTAAAATATAATCACTTTTTTTAAGCCGTAACAAACGGGCCCTTAATCTCACACTGAAACGTGAGGATTTAATCCAATGTTGTAAGAACCGGATCGAACCGGGCGGTCGGACCGTCGACCGGCCGTCTCACCGGCCAGTTTAACCACAGTTGGGCGCTTGATCAGGTTGGACCACAGGCAGGAATAGGTCATTTGTCGGACCCGGTTGGACTAGTTAATTGGACCCGATTGGGCCGTTTTAGCTTTTTTTATTATTATTTTTACTTACTTTTTCTTTAAAATTAGTATTTTTTTTATTTTTTTATTTATTAATTTATTTATCATCCGGTTCGACCGATGACTCAACCGGTTGAACCAATTAAACCATCACCCGGCGGTCTCACCATAAATAAAATATAAAATATAAAATATTAAAAATGGGCCTTTCCAAACTCTGTAAAGCCTTTCAATTGGGCTTCATGATTAAAGTGCTTCAGCAAGTTTCAGAGAAACACGGATTCCAAACATCAGCGTCTTTTGCAACTCTACTCAAGAAGCAATACTGAAGAAGCAATGGTCAATATTCAGAAGACCATCTTCTACTAAGTAGCCACTTGGTACTTCCTGCAAGTAAGCTTTCATTTCCATGTATTTAGCACAATCTGAAACTGGTTCTCTATTTTTATTCTCTTTCATTCAAATTTCTTTCAAGTTAGCACAATCTGGTGCTTTCATTTCCATCAGCCTGCTTTCTTTTTATTTTTTTTTCTTTTAAACATGTGGAGATAGTGAACGAGTAAATGGGATAACCAACTTTAGTTTCACACATTGCTGGACATGATAGCAAAACGAGAGCTATTAATAAACCGAAAATAAAAACCGAAAATAGCAACTTTGTTTTCTTCATGTAACTTGATGCCAGTGAAGACTTTGCTTTTAATATTAAAATAGCAAGCTTTTCCATTTCATAAAAATGAGAGCTGTTAATACACCTAGATACAGGGTTTAATTTGCTTGATGTTTGATGTAGTCTGTGGAATTGTGGTGATTTTAATTTGCATTTCCATTGCTTAGATAATCACTAGCTATATCAACAAGGAATTTGCTTTTTTACTTTGCGTTTCCATTGCATTGAAGAAACTCCTCTTTTTTAATTTGCTGTTATGGGTTTTTACTATTTACATTTTATTTTAAAATAAGATTGTTTCCATAGTTATCAATTTATCATCTTCTCGTCTCTATCTAATATCAGTTGCAATTTAATTCTAAATTTATAAAGTCATGGATAGGCAACAAAACTCAAAGGATGCAGCAACTGATGCACGTTTGAAACGAAAAATGATTATAAAGGGAAAACGTGTCTGCAGTTGGAGCAAGTTCGCTATATACAACATGCACAGCAACGAACGTAACCCGTGCGAATGCACGGGTCTTTTACTAGTTTATTCTTACAAAAACGGTTTGTAACATCAGTGGTGATCGTTAATTATAAACTCTTTTAATAACTTGTTTGGAGGTCACGTGGGATTTGGAGTTTTTCTCAATAATAGTCCTCTGTTTAGTGTCAATGAAACGACGACCACAAAAGCGAACCGGGCACAATACAATATTAAATTATGGTCTAATGTCGTGATGGGGGTTGTTGGCTACTTGGGTAGCGCTGGATTCCAAAATCCCAAGCATATACCCTCGTGATAGGGAAATGGCAATATAGAATCAATATTCTTAGCACCAATTTTTTTTTTCGTATATCATTCATACCATTGCTTTTCTTTTTACAAATACAGAAAGTATGCAAAACTGTCATGAATCTCGCAAGGTTCGGACTTGTGGCGCGTGATTATCAACACAATAGATAATTGACAATTGTTACGTTTGAATGTTTAATTGAGTAAAAAAAAAAACATGAATATATAAGAAGAAATTTTTTTGTAATGAAATTAGTTTATACACCTCAACTTTTCGTGAACTCTTTTATCTATTTCTTTTATAAATATCTATAATTCGTACATTTTTTAATGTTAAAAAATTAAATTTTATCTCAATAAAAAATTATAAATAAAAAGTTAATTCAAATTAAAAAATAGTACTCCCTCCGGTCTTTTTTATAAAAAATAAAAGGGTCTTTTTCTGGTCTTAATTATAGGAAACAACACAAATTTCCAAATATATTAAATGCCTAATTTTTATTTATACCCTTATTTATAATAAAATTTATATTAACGAGATAACTTATTTTCTCTGCAAGTGAGTTAGTTTATAAAATGGTACTTTTAGAAAAAAATTAAATTTTTATGAATATTAATTGAAAAAATTATTTTCAATATATTTACTTGATTTGTGTGAATTAGGATTTTGTTCTTTATAATAAATAAAAGGGGTAATAAATAGGAAGTAGTAGTTGGAGAAGGTAGCAAAACAAAAAATAAAAAGTGAATGTGGGTTTGAATTTTAAAGTCACGCCTGGCTTGAAGTGGTTATTGAAATATCACTATTCACTAGTACTATGGTAGGGCAACATAGGATAGGAAGACAGTGGAAGTGCTTTCTCGAAAATTCAGCGTTGAAAGTCTGAAAACCGGTAACCAATACGAGAGGAAAGATACTCTCAATTTCTAAAAAAAATAAAAAATTCTATTATTATAGTTTTGAGTATATAAATGTACAAATTATGTCACAATTTTAAAAATATGTGTATTTATATATTCAAAACTATAGTAATAGAAATCTCTATTTCTTTTGAGAAATGGAGAGAATCTCTACTCCCAATATCAAAGTGTTACTGTGTAGACATTTTTTATGGCAACCTAAGGGTACATGTAGAATATTATAGTAACTAGAGGAATCCCTCGTGCATTGCATAAGTTTGTTTATATTTTACATAAAATATATTTTAAAAAAATGAATGAAAGATATATAATTTAAATATATAAAAAAATTATACAAATATCTCAATAAATTGGTGTTCACTTAATGGCAATTGTTGTGCTGATAAACTTGCAAACTTTGAGGTTACAACTACTGGTTTTTGCTGGTGGAACATCATTCCTCCTTTTTTGACAGAAGACTTTACCTGGAATATGATATGTTTACCTTGTTATCGTTTTTCTTGACCCTTTTTGGGTTTGTTTGTTTTTCTCTGGACGACTTCGGTCTATCTTGTCTATTTCAGTATTTTGTTAGTTTCTTGTGCCTTTCCATGGGTTTTGGCCTAGTCTCCATTGGTTTTTTTGTATTTCGCTTTTTTCCCTTTATTTGAATAAAAACAGGGAGAAATACTCTTTTTCCTTCTAGATTTTTTTCCATAAAGAGGGTTTTGCATCAGAAGGTTTTAACGAGGTTCATTTCCTTTCATTGAAAAAAAAGTATTTTTGCCTCACGATGCTATTAATAATTGACACAATTTTCAGATAATTTTAATTTTTTTGTACTGATTTTAATGTTTTAATTATGGATATAAATATCTTATACCTAATAATTGATATTCAATACTACATAATATCATTTAATTAATTTTAAAATATTTTTAATAAATTATAACTACTAATCAGTATTCTAGTAAAAAACTACTAATTGGTATTGTTATCAAGAAATTTTAATATGAAATATTTTTACTATGTCTTCTCAAATTTTCAAATTAAAAACTTGTAAAAGTAAATAAATCAATATTATCGTTAGTGCTTCTTAGATATCGGGTGAACTTTATTTTGTATATATAATATAAATTAAATATACATGTATTTATTTTTATATCTAATTTTATACAATATATTAAATAAATATAAAATTTAATAATATTAATTATTTAATTTTATATATGTTTTTAAATAATTTTTATCTATATTTACGATTATTATATTGTCATGTCATATATTTAAGTTTATTTTAGTGTCATAAAAAGATAAATACATGATTGATAACTTGTTTCTTGTGTTTCGAGTAATATTTTAATTTTCAAAATTGTAAAATTTATATAATTTTTTTATAATAATATCTTAAATAATTTAAGTATAAACTGAATCAATATATTCTCATTGTCATTTCTATGTATCTTACAACAACATTAATATCTAATTCTATTTTTGATAGTTAATATTTAATTTTTTATAGTGTCATTTATTTTTTTTCTCAATTTTATTGAAATGAAATGACATATGTATGTCTAATAACTTAATTTTTAAATTATAAATTACTAAGACTTAATTTTAATTATTGTATAGAAATATGTTAAGAACTTTTACTGTTAGGTAAAAGATACTATTTGGGTGAATTTTATGATGCTCTGTGTAACACCCCGATTTTCAGAGCGCTACTGATCTAATATAATTCTTAAAAGTTGAAATATTTTTAGTGACAATACTCTGCTTGTATGATTTTTGAAAATAAGAGTATAATTTTTTTCTTTTCTTTTCAAAACTACTTTCAAATTAACAATCAGAGTATTGCAGCATTTCGAAATATGGTGAATAAATAAAGACATTATAATCAAATTGCAGCAACCATGCAAATAACTTTAATTAATCATCTCACAAAACAATCCAAGTCTTGGAAACATAATCAACATAATACAACTTGAAATTAATACAGTAAACTCCTATAGCTGGTCGGCACACTATGACATTTATTAGCCCCTCTAGTAAGTTTACAAAACAGTCATACAAAGCAAACAACCAGATAGAATTCTTCTCAGCCACACTCGTCGGCAGTCTCATATACTCTATAGTCTTCATTATCTGGGTTATATTCATTAATTGAAAGAACCACGGGCAAAGGTCATCTTACAGCACAAAATTTATAAAACAACAAATGCTTAGACATATACCAAATATCATATTATTCAACAATCAATAATCAACATATTAAGGAATGCACACAAATCCCTATTGATGCACCCTATATGCCAGTGTACATTATTCCGGAATATCACAATAATACTCATACCAATGGGCTTATCACTAGTCCACGCATAGGATACAGTCATACAACAGTCCGACATCGGCTGGTCCACTCATAGGATACAATAGTCTGATAACTTCACTATCTCGTAGGAATTTTTGACACTGAACTCCACGCATAGGATTAGTCCATATCTAGGATTATTCAGGTCAACTTCACTATGTATGCATGTTAATGCATCATCATATTTTATTGAACACACCAACACTTATGATATTTCAATAATCACAATAAATTAATCATCATTGAATCATAACACAACAATATTCTTACACATACTCACAAATATTCTCAAACATACTTAAGCATAAATAATCACCAAATCACAATATCACTTCAACCACTCAATAATCATCAAGTACAAACAATTCACAACAAATCCACACTTAACTAAATTAAATAATGGAAGATGCCCTTACCACCAAGTTTTTCTTTCTTGTTCACGTCAAAAATACTTTCACGTACTCGTTCATGTATACAGCCACGTTCTTTACAGCCTAAGATAACAACACTAAGGTTCAGAACCAATTCCTAAACCTCTAAAATAACACCTAAGTCACAGTTAGACAACTAAAACTTAAGACACAAAACTTTAAAATTAACAACTTACACAAAATCTTTCACAACTTTAATTTATCAAAGCCAAAACCCATTCTTTTAAAACCAAATTAAGGATTTAACATCTAAAATACCTAAATACCAAACTACTAACATTTAAATCAATTAAAAGTATAAAAATAAATTTCTAAAAAACTTAGAAACCGTACGGTTTTAAAACAACAACAAAGTTATTTCATTTCCAAAATCTTTTTCAATAACAAAACCAACATCAAAACCAAAGATTTTGTTACTAAAAATTCTAAGACTCCACCATCTTTGAGAAACACAAAATTTTCTCGAAGATTTTGGTGTTTCATGGTCTTAAAAATATCAAAACAACTCTTAAACAATTTAAATTAAATCCAAACTTTTCCAAAAGCTTCTAAACTACTACAACAACAAAACCCCTAAAGAAATTAAAGATTTAAACTTAAAAATCCTCTCCTTCCTCTACCTGGGGCTCACGGCCTCAAGGGTATTTTTAGGGAAAAATTTCAATTTTATTTATTAGCTACAACAACAAAAACAACAATACTAAAACAACATCAAAATCCCAAAAATCAACTTAAAACTTCAAGTAAATTTTTTCCAAAACTCTCCTCTAGGTCATACATAGCTTGTACAAGCTCAAGGAGAAGAAATTCTTAATTCTTTTCTTGATCAAAATATTAACAACAACATCATCAACAACAAAAACAAAAACAATAACAACGTCTAAGATTCAAAAGGTGCAAAATCTTTTCTTTTCCCCTTTATATGTCATAACCTAAAGCTCATAAAGGAGAAGAAAAACTCCTCATTTTTGCTTCCTAAATCATCATCAAACTCTACATAAAAATTTAGAAATAAAAATCAAGAATTCTTATCCAAAATTTCTCCAAAATATTCAAGGTTTTAGGGTTTTTCAACAAAGGGAAACTCTTAATTCATGACTCCATAAACATGATTAAGGTTCCTATCATGATACTGGGGAAGAAAAATTGAAGAGAAGATGGTGTTGGAGAGGAAGAAGAGTCACGGTTTTGGGAGAGAAAGATGAAGGGAAAAAGCTTGCTTTTTTTTCCCCTTCTAAACTCTAAAATATGAAAAAGTAAGAAAAATAAAATTATCCCCTCCTTTTTCTCACAAAGTCAGATCGGCCAAGAGGAAGGATATGGGAGGAGTTATCTCTCAAAAAAATTTACTTGGCCAAGAAGAATCTAGTCTAGGAGATAAGTATCACACTCAGTCAAAATTACAACCAATGAGATTTCACCATTTTTCACCTAACTTATGATTCATTAGCCTAATTAAATTTTAACCACATAAACTTGTCATGACTCACCTAAGTCTTGATTACCTCTCATACTAAGTGTTCCAATACAAAAATTCCAAATGTCGCAATTTTACTTCGTCGCGTAAATTAATTTAACGAGAAATTAATTTACCGCGTAACTAAGAAATTATTCTCAAATAATTTCTTCACCAATAAATCATGAATTTAATTTAATACAGTCACATAATGTTACAGCAAGTCACGATTCGATTTTTATCAAAATCGAAATTTATTAGAAATTTTATTGCAGATAGAAAATTATTTGACTGTTCAAAATACGGCGAAACTCCACTTAGAATTTTTCGACGAATTTTGAACCATGAATTAATATTAAATATTAATTCTCAAATTTAATTTAATCTTGATTTAATTCAATCACTTTCTCAGTCAACAAAAATACGCGTCAACACGTCAAATAATAAACTTACAAAAATACTTTGCCGGTGAATTCATATTAAAAACAGCATATGTCTACGCTGTCTATTAATTTGAGTTAACACCGTAAACAATAATTTTTGAAAATACATCAACACAATTCCTCGTACTTTCAGTAAGTCACTGAGGTGATCAGTCTCTACGACTTACCTTCAAGTATTTGAGATTTTATTATTAAAATAATTTTTCTCAAATATTGGGATCTTATATTCTGGTTTATAAAGGAATATATAAAATTTACACCATGATAATTTGAAATACCTAATTTATGATTCATGAATTTTGAATGAACAATTATACAAAATTATTAGCTCTATTTGCTTATGAAAAAATGCATTTTCTCATGATCAAAAATTTTCACTGGCTATTTGTTTTTTTCCTCATTTGACTTACCACTAAGCAAGGATGCACTTGACTTGGTCTCCTTCAGTTTAGAAAAGTTAATATTATTTGTATATTATAATTTAAAGATGAATTATGTTATTTATGCATGGGCGTTATTTATTGTTAAATTGTTAAAACTATACTCTTTGTGATTGGAAAAAAAATGAATTCATAAAAATGGTAACACTACTAGAATGTTGCTCGTTAGCGTAGGCTAAAAGCCGACGCTAATTGAAAAACACCGACGCTAAATGAAGATTAGCGTCGGATTAGCGTCGGTGTCGAGGTCGACACTTTAACTGTCGAAGTTAACCGTTAGCGTCGGCTTTCTCTCATCCGACACTAATTAGCGTCGGCCAGGCCTACGCTAACTGGACGCTAAATTTAGTGATGTAAAGGACCGACGCTAACATTAGCGTCGGTTTGGCCGACGCTAAAACTGTGACATTTGTTGCTAAACCTGTGCTATATTTAGCGTCGGCTGGGCCTACACTACGTTGTGCAGAATTTGCTTCTACTACCTGTTTTTGGGATCAACCAATTAACAACTAATAATCTTCAACCTGCTATTGAAAACCAACAATCCAATATCAAACTGTCAACTCGACCAACAACACAATATGAATCAAAACCACAATGAAACTCGGTCAATTACAAAATGTATTATAGTAAAATTATAGATTATAAACAAACTTAAGTACTGAAAATCATCCAAAATGTTGTACAACATAGGATAAAAAACCTAAAACAAACTGAGAAATACTACACAAAATAGGATGAAAAATACTGGCAATTGAAAATACTACCAAATACTGATTTTTCATCTGCAAACTACACAAAATAGGATGAAAAATACTACCATTGCCTGATTTTTCATCCAAAACACTACCAACTACGCAAAATAGGATGAAAAATACTACCATATACTGATTTTTCATCCAAAATACTACCAACTACACAAAATAGGATGAAAAATCGGAAACTAATCATAATCTCCCACTATAGCGATCGATCATCCAAATCATCATCGCAGTGAGGATGCGGACTCGGACGACTCGCAGAGTCGACACACCGGTGATTGCCGCCCAGAGCCTGCATGCACTCCCGAAATTGCGCCAAAATAGTGCGTGATATCATTCTCCAGAGTCTTCACGCCGCTTGAGCCTCTTTAGCAACCTCCATGGCTCTAGCCGCCTCCTCACTCTAAGTCTCGCCGCTCTTTCTATCTCGATCGCGGTAGATGTTTGGAACTCATGAGTAAACGATGTTGCCCCACGTCGGAGGTTGGCGGACAAATCCGCTGTGCCGTAAACTCGTCCCCGAGAACGACCCCCGGCGGACTTTTGCCACAATTGGAGCCTTGTCGCCGCATCCACCTCCTGCACCCCATCGCCGCTGATCTCATCAATCAAGGCCTCAGATCTGCTCAAACTTCGATGATAATGTTCCTAATTAATAGGAAAAACACATTAAAATTAATGACAAAAAATTAAGGACAAAAAATTAATGACCAAAAATGTATACAACCAATATCATACATAAGTTGTCCCACTACGTGATCAACCCACTCATCGCCTTATTCCTCTTGTGAGTTTTTATGAAGAGCTCGCCAGATGCAAATCTCGCCCAAGCTTCCTAGCCTGAAATAAAGTGAACAAGAATTTAAAGATATATATGACCTATTATGATGAACCAAACAATAAATGTGAAATTAATACTTACGATCTCAAGTGCCATGTCAAGATGAGCCTCATACCGAGGCGTGGATCGCCCGCCTCTAGTCGAAGCCGGTTGGTCTTGTTTTGGGCGAGAGGTTTTTGAAGGTTGTACCTCTCCAAAGGGGAAACAATACCAAGCATAAGCTTCTTCACCCATCCAGCTGGGTCGGGTCCCCTTCTTCCTCACCTTCGTGAGCATATCCGCAAGACGCTTTGCGCTCTGCAGTTAAACAAGTGACGAATTTGATTCTCGGGATAAGGCTGAAACGACACATTCTTCTGCAAAAAAAAATGATAATATGTACTAATAATAATGATGATGATGATGATAAAAGTAATCTTTCATTATGTTGATATAAATTAGAAAACAAGTTACTACCAACACACAAGCTCAGTTTTTGCAAGACATATTGTCATTGTAGTGCTAATGTTTCTTGTTGTCCAGTGCTGACTTAATTTCAAAAAAAAAAAAGGTATCACTCATATATGTCAAAATGAAAACAAGTTTCTTTTTTGTATTAATATCAGAATTTTACATATATTTTTTGGTATTCAATGATAACAATGGTATAATGCAAAATTTCATTCCCAATACATGTTTCCTATTGAGCTTAGAATATCCAGACAAGGGAAAATATGCAAATGTGAAATTGGGGATTTTGTTACCTTGATGTTTGCAATATAAGTTTAGATAGACCAAATATAGTTTTAATTGTTGTTGTGTAAGTGCTCACGCACCAAAGAGTTTGAAAGGGTACAATATCAGCCTATGTTGTTAGATCAATTCTCTAGTTAAACAAGTGACGAATTTGATTCTCGGGATAAGGCTGAAACGACACATTCTTCTGCAAAAAAAATGATAATATGTACTAATAATAATGATGATGATGATGATGATGATGATGATGATGATGATAAAAGTAATCTTTCATTATGTTGATATAAATTAGAAAACAAGTTACTACCAACACACAAAATATTATACTTGCCAGAAATAATTTCCACCAATGGTCTTTAACCTCCTGAGGTGTCTCACTCCAGCAATAGTAAGCACCTCGAAACTGTGTCTGTATTGCTCTCCTAATGGCATCAGCAACCTCCTTGCAAGGAGCTAACCTACAAAATATCAGAAGTACAATTAAAAATCAAATGAAATGTGTAAAGAAAAACCAAAGATATAACTAGATAACATAACATTAGGAAAAGCAAAGATAAATAAAGTAAATTTTAAAGTAACAAAATGGAGAACTAATCCTTACATCTACATAATGGATGATACATATCCATTTTGCATCATAATCAATCCTTACATCTACATTAATTATAGGACATAGCAATGAGGTGGAGGAGAGGAAATTAATAGCAATATTCTCAACTTGTAACATGTTTCAATAGAAACTTGAACAACCATGTTCTTGGATCTATACAAATACTAAGAACAAAATACAAATAACTTTGCTTGCATCGCAATTGCATTGCTTACCAACACCAAGTGGTGCACAATTGCCCTTCAAGAGATTCATAAAGCATAAAATAAAAAGCATATAAAACAATTATGGAGTAGTTAATCACTTGAAAATAAAAGAAGCCGATTACTAATTATAATTTACCTCGACCATGAGGTCTTATGATGATCTTGCCATCGAGTCTCTCTGCACGTAAGGAGGAGGGTTCCTCCCTTCCCGTCCTCCTCGTGGTGGTGGTCCTCGCCCCTCCCCTTCCCCCGCCCTCCTCGTGGTGGTCTCTATGGACCTCCTCCTCTGCTGAACCTCTTCCTCTGCTGAGCTTTGTGCACCCATGTGTGGAAGGCCTCTACCTGGAGTTAGAACAAATGTGAAGGCCTCGGGGTAGAGGTCTGCATGGGTGATGTTATCGGTTGGGAAGGTGGTGGAGACGATCGGTGTGACCTTGGGTTGCTAGTATGGAAATTTGGTGGTGGGGCCACATGGGTTGGTGGTGTGGGTGCCCGAGCCGGTCGCTTGGGGTACTGGCCGGGTGGTGTGGGTGCATGAGCCGGTGGTGTGGGTACACTAATTAGGCGACGCAGCGATCACGCTCACCGAAGTCGGCCTGGTCGTAAAAGTCTCGATCGACCACTATTAGCAAGAGTCTTTCCCTTATTGCCACGACCTCTGATATTCATCTGCTGTCACAAAATTAAATATAATCAAGCATTTCATTAATCACAAAATTTAAAACAACTTAGAAGACTAAGTTATAAACAAATGCAGAATGGTAAGATATGCAATAAATCCTATATCATATTTATGTTGCTATATTGATGTAAATAATTACATACCACATAAAGTCTGCAAACATCATCCGAATTGCCAATTTCATTAGATTTAAATCAAATGACCATAATTCACAACAGAATATAATAGCATATTGGTGCATATTGGATTACTTTATATTTTTTGCCTGTTAAATTTGCCTTATTTTTTCTATTTTTAAAGTTGTGTACTGGAATTAGTATGGCATTACTATATTGCTTTTGGTTGCTTAAATCAGTACTAGTAAGACTAAGTTACAAACAGATGCAGTGCAGCAACAGAATATAATAGCAAAACAAATGCAGAACAAGTTATAAACACATTCTGAAGATTGCATAACAAACACCAAAATACATCTTCAAACACCAAAATACAATCTTAGGACACATACATAAAACACCCACATTAGAAAACCCCCAAAAACATCTTTATAAAATAATTTATTCGTCGACATTATCCTCATCGTCATCCTCATATGTGTCTTCCTCTTCCTCGTCATCTTCCTCTTCTGCTTCTGCTTCCTCTTCCTCTTCTGATTGACCATCTTCGCACACATCTACCTGTGTGTTGTCACCTAAACCATGTATCAATTCAACTTCCGCAATGGGTAGAACGGGTGACATCTGATCAGACTGATAAGGCATTTCATCCTCCATGTCATTAATCTCCACACGACCCCTTGGTTTTGTGGTAATTGCCGCACACCATCCATGCATGTCTCTACAAGTTTCTGGATAGGGGACATAATACACTTGTCTTGCCTTTTGCGCAAGGATGAATGGATCATAACGAGGATAACGTCTATTCATTTTAATATCCACAATTTTATATTGTGGATGAACCTTTGTGCCTCGATTCAGTGTTGGGTCAAACCATTCGCAATAAAATAATGTTATCTTTTCGCTCAGATCATGGTATTCTAGTTCAAATATATGTTGGATGATGCCGTAAAAATCATCTTCTCCTCCTTCTGTAAGACCCGTCACATGCACCCCGCAATTGATAGTTTTTTTACCATTGCTCCATGCCTCGGTGTGAAACTTGTACCCACTGACAAAATACATGTTCCATGATGTTGCCTTTGATGCAGGACCCCAAGATAGTGCCCTTATGTATTTGTTTGTCACACTATTCACCTCATCATGCACCTATATAGAAGATAATACACATAAGCTTATAGAGCGTGATTGTTAAAAATGCGTGATTTGTGGGAACTACACTTACATATGCCTTCAGCCATAGGGGAAATTCTGCATATATACGTCCCGACGCATGATCTTCATTGATGGAGTGATTTTCCAAGAATATGCTGATATCGATCACACAATCCATAAGTAAATCTATGTTATGACATGCATCAAGATCAAGAATGATGTGTTACTACAGATACTTACTCAAGATATGGTTTAATCTCATCGCAATTAATCAAGACATGTACATGAGCAGATTTCCATTCCTGATCCGTTAGCCAATATTCTTCAGGCTTCCCACTTTGTCGACCACAGTTGTGCAGGACAGACAACATTGGTTGAACGCCCTCATGTACGGAACGAGGACCATTTCCTAAACTTGTGTTTGGAAACAAGCTGAAAGATTTGAAATAGTGAGAACAAAATAAATTGTCTCGCGGTGTATGTAGTCGTGCATATGGAACCTTCAACCCTAGCCTTATTTGTCACACGCCCACTTTGAGACACCCATTAATCTGCACATTCAATCATCCAACGTCTATGAAGTTATAATAAAACATGTAGTTAGTTAAGATAATCTCCTAGGTTGGTTACCTTTCAAATGGATACATCCACCGATATTGTACTGGACCACCTAGCATTGCTTCATAGGGAAGTTGAATTGGAAGATGCTCCATTGAGTCAAAGAATCCTGGTGGAAAAATCCTTTCTAGCTTGCATATGATAACAGGTATGTTCTCATTCAACTTAACTATGTCTTCCATCCTCAACGTATTGCAACAAAGATCCTTGAAGAATCGACTTAGCTCCGTTAATGGTTTCCAAACAAAATCTGGCAAAGAACGAAATGCAATTGGGAGTAAACACTCCATGAAAACATGGCAGTCATGGCTCTTCATCCCATGCATTGTACTCTTTCGATCATTGGCACACCTAGCTAGGTTTGAAGCATAACCATCTGGCATTTTCAATTCCTTAATCCATTCACACACCAACTTCGCTTCTGATGATGTCAAAGTGTATCTTGCCTTTGGCTTTCCCATCTTTCCGTTAGGCAAGACTTGCATCTCCAAGTCCTCACGTGCACAAAACATAGATAAGTCCTTTCTCGCCTTTTCATTATCCTTTGTCTTGTCTTTATCATTCATGACAGTGTTAAATACATTATCGAAGAAATTCTTCTCTATGTGCATCACATCAAGGTTATGCCTTAACAAGTTGTCCTTCCAGTAAGGAAGATCCCAAAATATACTTCGTTTAGTCCAATTATGACAAACTCCATACCCCGGCAATTTTTCAACCCAACTAATTTCAGTCACTTTTGGAAGACTACTAACCACCTCCCATATATCATGCCCTGTGTAAATGTAAGGCAGACTGTCTTTCTCACTCGCTTTCTTGTAAAGGCCCTTTTACTTCTTCCGAAAGTGTGATCCATTGGCAAGAACCGACGATGACAATCAAACCATGAATTCTTCCCACCATATTTCAAAGTGAAAGCTTTTGTGTCTTCCATACAATGAGGGCATGCCAATTTACCTTGTGTCCCCATCCGGACAACATACCATAGGCGGAAAATCATTAATTGTCCACATCAAACACGCCTCATGATGAAGTTTTGTTTTTGGATATATCATACGTCAAAAGCCATTGGACCACAATGATTGCAGATCATCAATCAACGGCTGCAAGTAGACATCTATCTTTGCTTTGGGGTTAGAAGATCCGGGTACGAGACAAGTCAAAAACATGTACGGTTTGGTCATGCACATCTCAGGGGGAAGATTGTAGGGGGTAACTATTATCGGCCAACATGAATATGGAGTAGCCGATGATTGGACGTAAGGTGTAAACCCATCGGCACATAGACCCAACCTAACATTTATGGGCTCGCTAGCGAAGTATGGATATACCTCATCGAAGTATTTCCATGCTTTACCATCGGATGGATGACGAAGAACATTCAAACTCTTTTTATTCTCATGATGCCATCTCATTTCGGCAGCTGATTCGATTGATGCATACAGTCTTTGTAATCTAGGAATGATTGGAAAATAGAACATTCTCTTCCTTGGGACATCTTTGAACCTTCCAATCCCAATCCTACGAGGAATGTACCTAGCAGATCCACAAAATTTGCACTCAGATAAGTTGCTATCATCTTTGTAATATAACATACAGCCTTCCACACAACAATCAATCTTTCTAGCCTCCAACCCTAACTTAGACACCAATTGTGTTGCTTGGTAATTGTTCTTGGGCAAGCAGCCCTTAATTGGACATACATCATTAAGCATTCGTGCAACAAAATCTATACCTTTTTGTGGAACATGATAGTTAGACCTAACTGCCAAAAGCTCAATTGATATCGATAATCTAGAAACATGACTCCCTCGTAGATGGGCTGGTTGGCGAAGATCAACTTGTCATAAAGCTGTTGTGCATCTTTGTTGGGCAACTCCTCCTCCACAATGTCTCGCTTTCCAATGTTATCATTCACATGAGGACATCTACAAAAGGCCTAAAAGCATCATACACCATCCGATTCGTTGCATCAAATTGATCGTCATAATTCATAGACCCACTACTGCTCGAATAAGCCCTTGTATCAAGATTTGACTCCACTTCTCCGTGTTCATCCAGATCCGATAGTTTGGTTGAAATCCAAACTTGTACAAGTGCAATCTAACCTGATTGGAGTCGTTATATTCATGCACTTGCACATTTCACACGGACACCTTATCCCTCCCTCGGATATATAGTCGTCGTTTCATAGCCCTCTTCACAAAATTTCAACACCCCTAATAAACTCGTCTTTCAAGCCAAACTTATCGGCATTTACCCTGTTATACATCCAACTACGTTCCATTTTCTATAAGAAAACACGTAACATTATCAGCCACTAAATAAGTTATATAAACACAAATACAAAAACATGGCCGCAACCTTAGTGTATTATAGAATTATCCAAAGCTTAGCCGTAGATGCTACACTTTTCTCGAGATAAATATTATGCTATCCTTATTTTGCCACCGGTGATTCAACATACATTTAAATTACAAAAACAACATTCATTCTATTTGATGTAATGTTGTTGAATCAAGAGATATTTTAACAAGTAAACCAATTCTGTCAATTTAGTTTTGATTAAGCAAGAGCACAGTAGCTTTGGTCAAGCAAGTAGTCACAAACAACATAAGCACCTATGTATTTGTTGCTTTTTCCCCACAATTTTCAGATCACATATAGGTGACAGAAAATTTGTACCCAAGTCATACATAATCACAGAAATTCAACATTTTCTACATATCGCCATTAGTGTGCAAACAAATTCATCTATATTTTATAATGATATATATATATATATATAATACAACAACACACCTTTATATACATATACATACTTAATAGACCGCACACATTATCATAGTATATCAAGCATTTGTATGTGAACAGACAAATCAACCAATCAGAACAACAATCAAGTCACCACAATATTAAACAATTGCATGTGTGCAGACAGTTCTATCAGCAGATCAATGAACTAGTCATCATAATGTCAGATTCATCAAACAATTCATCACATATTATAAATGTGGTTAGCCATGCATGTCAATGCATTATGAACAAGTTTGTGTATACGCTTGCAGCCTTAAAGAAGGACAACAATAGGAACAAGGAAAGCCTTTTCCAGGTCCGAACAAATTCCTCTACCAAGGGTATAGCCACACATTAGGTCGTGTTGCCAACTACTACCTCTAGTCCAATGGGTACCGTGGGTAGCTGGCAAATGAAGTGACAACCCGCCCTTTTGAAGTCCTTAAGACAATCAAACGCTACAAGTGTCGATGCTCAATGGTCAGTATGCATCCAAACAATTTTTTTTATACAACCCACTTATCTTTAAGGAGCGTCTGAGACATAATTTATTTTAATCAATGCGGATCGACGAGTCCTCACTTTCTTAGTGAATTTTTAAATCTCAGTTTTGGTGTCACATCTAAGTGATATTGTGCCAGAAATAGCTTTTGAGCTTAGATCGTTGGAACCCTAGTTGTGCTAAATAAGGAATTAGGGAAATTCCCAGGAAAGAGAGGCGGTGCGACCACTCTTAATTACCAAGTCTTTCCTAGCCAGAATTTTCCCAGACGCATCATTCAACTCAACCATTTTCGCAAATTTTACTTAAGTTCTTTTCCTACTATGGTTCCATTGGAAAATTCTTTGCAAGCTTTTGCTAGTTTTACTAAAATCCGCACGCTTACTTTTAAGTCAAAATGCCCCTTAATAATTCTTTTATGAAATCTTTTCTCGGCTCATGGAATCGCATCGGATTTACCGTTTGTAAATCGTCAAACCAATAACAGTAGATCGCCGCATTATTAATTAATCCATCATCATTGACTTTATTTATGCATACCTTAATCAATTCCAAGTTCAAGTCAAAACATTCATAATTGATTTAAGACATAAAATCAAAATCATTGTTGCCACACGGGGCCAAAAACATGCTACAATATCCTTACAACACATAGTAATACTACAAGTACTACCACACAATTATCAATCAATCAAACCACTCAACAAACAAGGCGAAAAGCCCAAACTCATTATGTAAGAATTTCCCTTACCTGGAATGCGTTCCAAAGAGGGTAAATCCAAAGGGTCGTCGAGTCGTTCGTCGCACGAACCTTAATAATCATAAGTTAAATCAATTAGAACTAAAAAACTCATGTGGTAAACCCCTAAGGCAGCCACAGTTTTTAGTACTTAAAGGCCTAGAAATTTTTCAACCTTTATCCTATTTAAATGACACCTAGTCATATATCATGAAACTAGTCTAAGTTATGCAAGTTTTGAAACTTTTACAAACACTATACACTTAGAAAAATATCAAAACCAAAATTTACCATTTTGAATAGTGTTTTTACCACTTTGAATAGTATTTTCCCAACTTTGAACAACATTTTAAATCACTAAAACATGTCATAAGATTGTAGAAACAAATTCTTTATAAGTTTAAGATAATTCTTAAAACATCAATCAAAACTTTTTCACAAAATCAAACCTCTTTGAAAGACTTTGCAAAACTAACTTACTAGCCACTTTTTACAACACATTTTAGGCATAAAAACAAACTAAGAACATGTCAAAAAACCTTATGAAGGCCATGGTTTTCAACCCCCAAGATCCACCAAAAATTTTCTCAAAACCTTGCTTAACATGCATATATGACTAGATCTAATCATACTTAGCCAAAACCCTCAAAGATCTAACTCCAAAACCACAAATCAAGCCAAGATCAAACCTCCAACACCCTTATAAATTTCGGCCAGAACCAAGAGCTTCAGTTTTCAAATTTTAAAAACACTAAACAAGCTTAATCATGGAGGAAAAGGATGGATCTAAAGGTTAATCATGCTAATACATCAAGATCTAACAATTTCTAAACAAAACAACACTAAAACCTTGAAGAACACTTCCATGGCAGCCAAGTGTAACACCCTAACTCTAATTAGGGAATTACTTACAATTAAACCCTAAATAAATAGAACTAGACTCGAAAAATTTTTCACATACCGATTGATAATAAAGAAGAATCCTGTATTACAATTCTATACCAGACTTTCTTCAATAAAATCCCTGAATACTTAAGCGTTATACAAAATACGCTATGAAGATATTAAACATAACTCAGAGTTTCGAAAGCGGAATTAACTTTAATTATTACAACTTCTTTTTCAATATAATAATAAAGTAAAATAATTACAATTACACATAATACTAGGACACAAATTCTAAGACTTAGGACATGACTGGTGATCAGGTGACTCGGTCTCGTTGATAAGCGACCGAGCACAATCCAATGCTCAACCTCTTCAACAGTTGTACCTGAAAACAACGCCTCAAATGTGAGTTTATAAAACTCAATAACATAGACTTGAAATCATAAATATTTTTACTGTTGTTTCCAGCCATACGTGGTGTGCGATGTATGGAAAAATCCTCCCCTTAAATATATACATATTTATTTGTTCACTATCCTTAATCAAACCTCAAACATGATAGTGCAACTAAGTTGCCAACTCCCAAACACACATCAACACATAACCTAAACATAACACGATCACTTTTCACCAACCTCAATTCATAATCATTGCACACACGTGTTCAATAATGCTTACAAGCAAATCACAATTCATAGTAATGCAGTTGACATCTTTAAAGAGAGAAGCAATTGCAAACAAATGTCCAAAGGACCACAATGAATGTCCCCACTTGACCCAGCCCAATTGCAAAATGAGTAAAATCCCGTATACAAGGATAAAGCCAAAGGCCCAGCTTAAACGCAGAATGGGTAAAATCCTATATATAGAAGGATAAAGTCAAGGGGCCCCCAACGGCAAAGGAGGTAGCTAATCACTTACGATGGGGTTGCAGAGCAAATTGCAAACATTCCAAACAATTCCTATCAGAGGAATACAAACGCCTTATATTGTAACAACCCAGCCCTCACCCACAATGGAGTGTTACAAAAGGGTTTCCGAAAGATATGTTACTCACAGGACGTCACACAATTTCAATCAAGAACATAATCAATGAATGTAATCCAGGGTCATTCATCACAATGCAAATCCTAAGAACTTTCACAAGGAATCATGTGGGATTAAGTCCCTTCCATTTAAGGTTCCAAACACAAGCTATCCCCAATCAAGACATTGCAATCCAAATTCAATCAATTCAAGATTCAATGCAAGAACTCACATGCATGACTAAGAATCAAAACCACATCTTCACAATTCCCAAACTCCTGTAATGGGCTAGCTCGAATGCCGAGCCACTTCAAGATTATAACCAGACCTATTTAACGAACATGAGAACCTCATAAAAATATTTCGATTGGAGCTCAATGGAGCTCTCAACAGTACAAACATCACACATTGGTTAATTTAATTAACAATTCCTAGCACACCCTAAAGGAGGTTTTGAGGGAAGTCTATGTTACCTATTGCTCCTTAGAAGCTTCAGGGTGAAAAACCCCCAATTTTTGAACTGGGACCCCAACCATCTTCCATGACAAGTCAATCCTCAAGCTTCAATCTTCATCTCCTTCATCAGATTGGCACATGCAAGGTCTTTCTCTTTGATTTTCGAGTTCCTTCTCACTGTTTTTTTTTTCAGTCTTTCCCTCCATTGAAGCATACATCAAAGCTTTCTCTTCAGTCAATCTTCCATTTGAGTCTTGGTTCCTCGTCATCCTTCATATTCTCTTCTCCTTCGAGCTCCGTCTCCTCCCTCTCTCTCTCTCTCCACAGCATCTCTCTCTTTCTTTCTCTCTCTCGGCCACCCTCCTCACTGGCGCACCACCATCGGCCTCCACCGTGGCCGCCGCAACCAGCTCCCTCTCCCTCCCCTTCGATCGCACCATCATCTCTCTCTTTCTCCTTCCTTTCTTTTCCCTTCTTCTTCTTTCTTCCTCTTCTCTTTTTCTTCTTTCTTTCTTCATTTTTTCTTTTTTTTCCTTTCTTTTTTGCTTCTGCAGATCGAAATAAGGGGAAGGAATAAGGAGAATAAGAGTGTGCTAGGGTGCAAGTAAGTGGAATAGGGTGCATGGTGGGGTGACGGTCAATGGTTTAGTAAAAAAAACTAACTTATAGGCCCTTACTCAATTTCACAATTTAACCTTTAGTTCTTAATAAAATCTTGAGTAATTTAATCAATTAAAACTACTCCTAAATAATTAGTCCCACATTTCCTAATTTATTGGGTAAAATTACTATTTTACCCTTTAGTTCTAAATTGGTTTTAAATTACTAAATTAAAGCTATGAACTATATTTAATCCTTAGGATTAAATCCATTTTTACTTAGGATCTCTAATAATTAGGCTTAGGGAATTTGGGATGTTACAGTACTCCCCACCTTTTAGGAATTTTGTCCCCAAAATTCGCCTTACCTTCTAACCTTATCCTTACAGTGTTCTCGCTTCTCTCGAGCTTCCACATAACTCTAATCCTACTCTTCTTCGAATGAGTAAGTTGCTCTCTAGCTCGTCCTAAATTATCGGAATTTCGAAAAGAATTAATAGCTACCCTATGTCAATTATCCGGAAGATTTGTGATTTAGCTAACCAGTTACAAACTAAGTCTTATCTCCAATAAGATGCTTATTAAGTCAAGACAAAGTTTGTAATTGGTCAAACGTCACTTCATACCTCGGCTATTGAATCTAGCGTAGACATTAATTTCTCTGAATTCCCGCTGATTTAGCTATACTAAGACCCTTGTAGTCCCAAGACTATGGTCTAACACTCTTCCTCAGGCTAGTTATTCCACCAAAGTAACTACGCCTAGAAAGCTTAGGGCTTGAATACCATTCCAGGTTCCCTAATTACGACTTAGGTATTAGGAAGTCTAGCTCATCACTACCCCTTTTTGATTTTAGAAAACACTAAAGTATTTCTAATCAAGGTCCAATAGGTGCCTTAGAGGACCTCGTGGTTATCAATCAACTTGGGATCCATTCACAATGATTAGATCAAACAAGCTTGACTAGTTAACAAGTGTTGAGAGCCTAATCGATTATGAATGCCCATCCTAAATTGATCAAGACCGCACCGCTAGAAACCCTTATTTACCAATTATAATTGTCGTAGAATCAAGTGGTCACGACAAAAGGATTAACACAGTGTTAAACCACTCTAGGTACAATATATCCAAAGTGACCTTCTCAAAATTAATAGTTGAAAATTGGTCATGTTTACTAACACCGTTAACAGTAAGGTCACCATTAGGAGCACTTACCTATTGAGGAATAACTATGGAATCAATTGATCACAAATAAGCATATAACATAATCCTCAATCATAAGTAATGCAACAATGTTCAACATTGTTACATAAGAAATCACAGGTTACATACTTCAAGCCAGAGTTAATGCGAACAAATAATCAACAGTGTTCACATAGCAATTCACATGTCACATACCTCATATCATATCAATGCCAACAATTATTCAATATTGTTTACACATCATTCACAATTCATAAAGGATGGACCCTCTTGGTGCCACTCAATAACCCAAAGAAAAGAGTGAGAATCTTAATTGGCTCCACCAAGGAGTCCCCGTCAGTGGAAAACCCAAAATAACCAAGGACGGGTTTGCAATATTTATGCAAACATCCTCAATCTCAATCACATTCAATGCCTTTTGTTGTAACACCCCGGCTCGGTCCTCAGGTAGCCGATATTGGGTCCCTCCGATTGCCAAAGCCCACATCAAGTGTTACTCACAGGACTTGACACATAAATTCAATCAAGAACATAATCAAATCAATCACAAGGCATTGAACAATAATATAATACTAAATAATCATATAAATCCTCACTTAGGGTTGAAACCCCATTTAGATAAGGGCACTACATATAGATCATTGATCCACAACACTCCAAGGTAACTACTTCACAGTCCTCAAACACAAACAATTTCAATCAAATGCATCACTCATATCAATGCCAAAGTATCAGGTTATGCATGCGTATAACCTTAATTTTAAGCCCTACTACTCAAGGTTACTAGTCCAATTAACCATCAACATATTAGGATTAAAAAGGGTCTTAAAGGTCATGCCCTCTCAGCCTCTAAGCCATTGAAACAGTCAAAATTTAAATAAAAGAGACAGGGAGTGCGCTCAAGAGCACCTGGGGCGCAGCTCAAGAGCACTCCTACAGCTGCTTCTGTTTTAAAAAGGACAAGAAGTGCGCTCAAGAGCATCCGAAGAGCAACTCAAGAGCACTCCTACAGCTGCTTCTGTTTTCCAAACGACAGGGAGTGCGCTCAAGAGCATCCGAAGAGCAACTCAAGAGCACTCCTGCAGAATTCAGCAGAAAAATGGGTTTTTAGAGTCCCTAACTTCCAAAAACTTGATTCAAGCCATTCAAGATCAAATCCAACCAAATTCGTTTTCTTGCTCCTCAATAAATCACCTTTAAGCCAATTACATGATCAAGTGTAACTTATGACATATTCGAATCACCACAAAGCAGCATTACACTAGATTGAAAGTAGGGGGACGTTATTAAAAACAGACAGATAAACAATCTTTTCTTAGAGCTTAGGATACCCAGGACATAAATGAAAATATTCATAATAATTCAGTCATAGTCCATAAGCATCAGTATTCAACCATAAGCACAAGCTCATACAAGAAAAATAGCTATATGAACACATAAACCAAGTACGTTCAATAAATTTAAACGATTTACCATAAAGATTATTTTCCAGCATCAACACATTTTCTTTAAGAGTTTCGTTGGGGTATCAAACGACATCGGAATCAAGTGAATGACCAGTCATTGGAAAGCTTAAAGCATCTAGTTACTGAAAATGATTTTTATTTAATTTTACATTTCCCCAATTGGTACAGTTTTGCCCTTGAAGTTACTGTTAGGAGAAAATGGGACAGCTTCTGTCCCTTAAGTTGTGGCTCAGTTTTCTCCATGAAAACTTAATGAAATTTGGATCTTCCAGAGCCTATTTAATAGCATTTTCTGTCTAGTTTCCATAGGCTTAAGAATTATTTCAATCCAACATATACACAAGTAATTATACTCAAAATACCACAGAAAGGTCTATACGAGTTTGAGGTAAAATCAACACAATCATCACATACTCATCTTAAAAAGGCAATTTAGCATCATATGGACCAACCACATATATCATCACAAACCACACAAACAAGACAGCCTATGAATGACAAAATCAAATCCTAAGCATGGGTCTTATGGTGCCTCATGGATCTAAAACAAAAGAAGAAGGGAACTCACTTACACTTAAGCTTAACCTCAAGAAGTCACACACCATAAAAATTAAGTATTGTATCAAACATCAAGCAGATGCTTCTAAATTTTCCAGTTCCCAAGCAAACCTATGATTAATTCCTACAAGGAATTGAAATCGACCAAATAAAAAATCAAAGTGAATAAAATTCGTTCACGTTACTAAATTATATCTTTCAAATTTTCAAACTTTGTGTTTCCAAAACTTACACATATATATCATGTAAAAAAAAAGATTTTCCGATATTCGAATCATGAGTGGTCATCGGATAACCGAACATCATTTCCAAGCAAGATCAAAACAAACCAAGCAAACAAGACAAACAAGCCAGAATTTCCTATACGCATCCAATAGACAATTATCCAGCATAAGCCAATCAGAATAACAACAAAGATCTTAACATGTACATAATTTAACATACATTGCACAATTAAGATAGTTCTTCATCCAAGGAATTCCAAGAATGTATATACTATCACGTGTAAGTATATACCTACCTTTAGAAATCCTGTAAAAACAAGAAAACACCAAACTATTTCCTGCTCATCTTCTTTCTCCTCATTCTCCAGACGAATCCTTGAGGTGGCCTACCTCAATAATTTGCCGGAAGATCTTAGAGAATTCAGATTTGCAGTCACAAACGACACTTTCCTAAACCGGATCATCTCTAGACACACTTAACTCACAGTCCGAGAGGGTCGAACTGCTCTGATACCATAATGTAACACCCTAACTCTAATTAGGGAATTACTTACAATTAAACCCTAAATAAATAGAATTAGACTCGAAATATTTTTCACATACCGATTGATAATAAAGAAGAATCCTGTATTACAATCCTATACCAGACTTTCTTCAATAAAATCCCTGAATACTTAAGCGTTATACAAAATACGCTATGAAGATATTAAACATAACTCAGAGTTTCGAAAGCGGAATTAACTTTAATTATTACAACTTCTTTTTCAATATAATAATAAAGTAAAATAATTACAATTACACATAATACTAGGACACAGCCTAAGACTTAGGACATGACTGGTGATCCGGTGACTCGGGTCTCGTTGATAAGCGAGACCGAGCACAATCCAATGCTCTGAACCTCTTCAACAGTTGTACCTGAAAACAACGCCTCAAATGTGAGTTTATAAAACTCAATAACATAGACTTGAAATCATAAATATTTTTACTGTTGTTTCCAGCCATACGTGGTGTGCGATGTATGGAAAAATCCTCCCCTTAAATATATACATATTTATTTGTTCACTATCCTTAATCAAACCTCAAACATGATAGTGCAACTAAGTTGCCAACTCCCAAACACACATCAACACATAACCTAAACATAACACGATCACTTTTCACCAACCTCAATTCATAATCATTGCACACACGTGTTCAATAATGCTTACAAGCAAATCACAATTCATAGTAATGCAGTTGACATCTTTAAAGAGAGAAGCAATTGCAAACAAATGTCCAAAGGACCACAATGAATGTCCCCACTTGACCCAGCCCAATTGCAAAATGAGTAAAATCTCGTATACAAAGATAAAGCCAAAGGCCCAGCTCAAACGCAGAATGGGTAAAATCCTATATATAGAAGGATAAAGTCAAGGGGGCCTCGACGGCAAAGGAGGTAGCTAATCACTTACGATGGGGTTGCAGAGCAAATTGCAAACATTCCAAACAATTCCTATCAGAGGAATACAAGCGCCTTATATTGTAACAACCCAGCCCTCACCCACAATGGAGTGTTACAAAAGGGTTTCCGAAAGATATGTTACTCACAGGACTTCACACAATTTCAATCAAGAACATAATCAATGAATGTAATCCAGGGCCATTCATCACAATGCAAATCCTAAGAACTTTCACAAGGAATCATGTGGGATTAAGTCCCTTCCATTTAAGGTTCCAAACACAAGCTATCACCAATCAAGACATTGCAATCCAAATTCAATCAATTCAAGATTCAATGCAAGAACTCACATGCATGACTAAGAATCAAAACCACATCTTCACAATTCCCAAACTCCTGTAATGGGCTAGCTCGAATGCCGAGCCACTTCAAGATTATAACAAGACCTATTTAACGAACATGAGAACCTCATAAAAATATTTCGATTGGAGCTCAATGGAGCTCTCAACAGTACAAACATCACACATTGGTTTAGTGGGGTTGGGGGCAGTATCCAACCCTATTTCAGTCAAACCCCATACAAGACCATTTTAGAACAATTAGTAAACTGATAATTAATCTAAGTAATTTAATTAACAATTCCTAGCATACCCTAAAGGAGGTTTTGGGGGAAGTCTGTGTTACCTATTGCTCCTTAGAAGCTTCAGGGTGAAAAACCCCCAATTTCTGAACTGGGACCCCAACCATCTTCCATGATAAGTCAATCCTCAAGCTTCAATCTTCATCTCCTTCATCAGATTGGCACATGCAAGGTCTTCCTCTTTGATTTTCGAGTTCCTTCTCACTGTTTTTTTTTCAGTCTTTCCCTCCATTGAAGCATAAATCAAAGCTTTCTCTTCAGTCAATCTTCCATTTGAGTCTTGGTTCCTCGTCATCCTTCATATTCTCTTCTCCTTCAAGCTCCGTCTCCTCCCTCTCTCTCTCCACAGCGTCTCTCTCTTTCTTTCTCTCTCTCGGCCACCCTCCTCACCGGCGCACCACCATTGGCCTCCACCATGGCCGCCGCAACCAGCTCCCTCTCCCTCCCCTTCGATCGCACCATCATCTCTCTCTTTCTCCTTCCTTTCTTTTCCCTTCTTCTTCTTTCTTCCTCTTCTCTTTTTCTTCTTTCTTTCTTCATTTTTTCTTTTTTTTTTCCTTTCTTTTTTGCTTCTGCAGATCGAAATAAGGGGAAGGAATAAGGAGAATGAGAGTGTGCTAGGGTGCAAGTAAGTGGAATAGGGTGCATGGTGGGGTGACGGTCAATGGTTTAGTAAACAAAACTAACTTATAGGCCCTTACTCAATTTCACAATTTAACCTTTAGTTCTTAATAAAATCTTGAGTAATTTAATCAATTAAAACTACTCCTAAATAATTAGTCCCACATTTCCTAATTTATTGGGTAAAATTACTATTTTGCCCTTTAGTTCTAAATTGGTTTTAAATTACTAAATTAAAGCTATGAACTATATTTAATCCTTAGGATTAAATCCATTTTCACTTAGGATCTCTAATAATTAGGCTTAGGGAATTTAGGATGTTACACCAAGAGAAAAATAACATGGGTTAGGAGGCTTACCAAGAAGTCTAGGGATGGTTGATCAAGAATCAAGAACAAAGGAAGGAAGATTGTACTAAAAAACACTAAGTTTTTCAAGATTTCTCACACTTTCTCTCTCTAGAATTTCCCCACCAAGCATAAATGGAAAAATTATGAAGGGGCTGATCTTCTATTTATAGAGATCTCAAGGAGCAAGAAGGGAATAAAATTTGTTCATTTAGTTGGATCTTAACTATCTAGTTACAAACTAACTAAGTAAACTAACTACCAATTACACCTAAGCCAATCAAAACATTCTATTTGCCCAAGGTGGGTCCCAAGCATGTGTATTGGCTCCCATTGGTCTAAAGTGGTCGACATCCCCTTAAAAATATCAAAGGGTTTCGCTTCGGCGCGTTATCGATCAACCGGGTGCGTTCCACGTCTATTAGGGTTTTTGTACCAAAAACTCCAAAAATAAATCTAATAAATTATTCTATACTCAAAAATTATTAATCAACCAAAATGTCCCCAAAAATATTAGAAGCATTTCTATGAATGTCGCTTTCTCGATTTACGAGCTAAAACGCTACCGTAATATAGTTCTGGGCGTAGACAATACACTAATTATTTTCTAATGCCCAAAAATTTCAGAAAATTTTCCAATAAATCCTAAATATTGGAAAATGCTAATATCTAAAATTTTATAAAATTTGGATCGCGTTTGAGCATGTTTCAGTTAGAAACTCACCCAATAGCCTAGTTACGGCAGAATTCAACCGAATTCTCACAGCGAAATAAAAACTATAAATTAGTGAGGATCACTAATTTCAATTTATCTTGTCATCTAGATATTATTCAAACAATGAAATCATCAATATAAAAATCATAAAAATAAAAGTCATATTAAATATGATATAAAACAGACAATTTGACAATTAACTAAACATTGAAAATCCAAACTGTGACTTAAAAATATCTATTAAGTCCTAAAAATTATTTCTCCTTCAATAAAATATTTTTCTTTAATCAAACAATAATTTTTCACATTTTTCAAGCTTAATTCATATTAAAAACAGTATATGTCTACACTGTCTCTTAATCTGAATTAATTACTAAAACAATAAATTGTTTACAATAAATCTTTGTAGTTCTTCGTATTTTTAACAAACCATTGAGGTGATCAATCTCTATGATTTATTTTCAAGTAATTGGAACAGTAAAATAATTTTCATAAAAATTGGGATGTTATAGGGTTCTCTTCAATCACGCCATCTCTAAGTTGGACACCCCCTCCCAAGAATTTTATAACCCTCAATTGTGATGGCTCGGTCTTCGAAGCAGGGGAGGCGGCGGGTTGCGGTGGGGTGGTGCGAGATTGCAAAGGCGACTTTATTATTGCTTATTCCCACAGATTAGATCCTTGTTGTGTGCTTAAAGCCGAGCTCTTGGCTATTTACCATGGTGTTAGTATTGTTTAGGGAAAGGATTTTCGCAATGTCATTGTGGAATCCGATTCTTCTAAGGCTATCATCCTGTTGTCAGGTGGCTGTGATCAGTTCCATGCCCTGTTCAATTTCATCGCTGGTATCATGAATTTTATTGTGGATGGTGCGGATTTCAGGTGGCGGTATATTCCCGGGAACACAAATAGAGTAGCAGATTTGCTTGCGAAGGAGCGTAGTTTCTCTTTTTTCTGATTGTATTATTTAGGACTCTCCTCCCAATTTCCTCTCTACTCTCCTAGTAGCTGACAAGGGGGTGTTGCTGGCTCAAGTGGGGCCTAGTCTTTCTCTGTTTCTTTTGGGGCTTTAGCCCCTTGTTCTCACAAAAAAAAAATATCAAACTCTTATGAATATGAATTAAAATTATTAACAATAATAAAGAACTACTCACAATCGACCGTTATGAATATGTCTATGAAACTATTATTATTATTATTATTATTATTATTATAGCATGTATAATCCTATTTAAGACCTGTCTATGAATGATAACTGTCATTTTGATTTCTTTTTGTGAATATAAGATAAAATTATATATTATTGTTTTTATTTTTTTATTGTTTTTTACAAAAATATTATTGTTACTGTAATATCTATAAAAGTCAACATTTAAATGAGTAATATCTTATTTAAGTGCTAATAGAATTCTGAAGAATTTTATTTAAAAAAAAAATTAAATCTTCCAGAGAAAATTGGTTATGATTGACATTACATAAGGTGTATATATACACACACACACACACATATATATATATATATATGTTGATTTTTACGGGCAATTAATATATCTCAAGTGAATAAAGATATTATTATTCAATATTTTAAAATAATATATAACAAAATTAATTTCACTTAATTTATTTTTTTTGATAAGGAATTTCCCTTAATTTATTGATCATTCCAAATAAGACAAAGTTAATATTTTTTTTAATAATTATTAATAGTATAACTTAAATAACGTAGTATTTGAATAAAAATAATATCTTCAATTTTCCTTTATTTAGAAAGCAGCAATTCCTTTATTTATTTATAACCTTCAACATATATTTTATGAAGCCTCTTTGTTTTTTTAAAATAAAATGCTATCTTAGAATATAACAAATATTAATTGGTTATGGCTTCCAGTTGCAACAAAATTAAAAGTTGGAAATAAAATTGAATAACTTCTGAATAAATGTTAGTCTTCATGATTTTATTTTAATAACTTTAAGCAGTTTCTTAACGAAACATGACATACTAAAAGGTAAGAATAAACCAAACTTTTGAAACCGGTGAATTAATAATGCATGACAATTAATTAAAAAGTGTAACTGATAAGTTAAAATTTAATTTTACTTTAAAACTATATGTCATGTATTTTACATAAATAGAAGATAGAAGATAGATAGATTCTCTAAAATAGTTACTAATAATTATGTCCTTTATATAAAAAAACTTTAGTTTTCATGTTAATATTAAAAAAATATTAATGTCACTTAGTTTTGAAAAAAAATTAAGTTGTTATTAATAATTAACATCGACTTCAAGTAATTTTAATTTTGGTTTTACATTAACAATTGTCCTTTTTGACAGAATATTAACAATTATCCTTTTCACTAATTAAATTTAATTCTTCAATTTTTTATCTTATAATAAACTTATATTTAATAATAATATTTTTGATTATATGTTTTGTCATCAATTTTTTTCTCGTCCATTATTTAAATATTCAATTACTAATTATCATTATTATAAAGTAATTTTAATACTTATAATATATGTATAACAATGTTTATATTTAATTTTTTCTATAAAAAATAGAAAAAAGGGTTTATATTTATTATTTAATACGATTGAAATATAAAATGACATTAAATATATTTAATGTTTTATAACTAAAATAAGAATTAGTTAACATTGTCATCAATGCAAAACTCAAGTTTAGTTTACATATATATATATATAGATTATTTTTATCAGAAATGATTTGTGGACACCCAAAATTTGACACCCCATCGACACCTGGTTAGTGGTTAATGACGTGAAAAAGTTTTAGTGGTTAATGACGTGAACAAGTTTTGTTAATTCAGTTCAGTAGATGGTTAATCAGTGCATGGTTAATAATGTAAATATTTGGTTAATGGATACAATTCATTGTTAACTATATACTAAACTGAATTGACCAAACTTTTATACGTCATTAACCGGGTGTCGCAGGGTGTCAAATTTTGGGTGTACAAATAACATAGTTGTATTTTTATATTTAGGTAGAGATTTAGTGGCCGTCTGTTTTAGATGCCATGGCAAGCTAGAATCAAGATTCTAGTTGGGTAGAATTGAGTCTAATGAAAGCAAGAGGTTTTTAGCTTTTGCGTTGAATAAAATCAATTATGAATTTAGGACCCTACAAAATTTTTATATTTATACATAAAAAATGATTCTACTTTTATCACCTGAACAAAATCAATTATTCTAAACCCACTTTTAAAATATCATTATCAAACACAAATTAATTTTTTTATACTCAATTTTTTTAAAATCAATTCTTTTGAAATCAATTCTTCAGAATCGATTCTATCGTAATCTAAGCGTGTGTTTGGTTCTGCGGTGATGAAAATTGATTTTGACAGAATTGATTTTGTGAAATTGATTTTGGTTAAAAGTGAGTTGAACGTAACGTGATTTTTGTTTGGATACATACACATAAAAAGTGATTCTTATCAATCAATGTCGTTTGGATATATTTGATCAAAATTGTTTTTAGGTGTGCAATTGCCAAAATGGGTCCTAACTTAAAATTATATTAGAAACTTAATTTTTTTATGATAATATTAGAAACTTAAATTTTGGTAAAATAGACAACAGAAGTACTAAATTAACATAACAGTACTAAATATAAAGTATCTAAATTAAAATTACAAATAGAGAATATAATTTAAAGTACAATACAATATCAAACATTACTACAATACTAATTATTTTGCTTATACTCAATAATTTGATTCCGAATCGAGTCACAAACATGTTACATCTTTGATGAAGAAGTTGTATTTAAGATTTGAGATGGATCCAAGTTAACCGGTCTATGATAATCATCACTATGAAGAGCTATGTTTTCATCTTCATAACGACTGAAATCAATATCCATTTCAGCATTCCTTCGGATAAAGTTGTGTATAGCCATTGTTGCAACGACTATTTTAACTTATGTTTCCACTTTGAACTTAGACATGCCACGTTGAATTGCAAACCTATTCTTCCATACACCAAATGTCCTTTCTATTGTACACCTTAAACTTGAGTGATAATAATTGAATACTTCATTATGATTTGCGAACCCATGAGAACACCTAAAATCAGGAAGGTGGTAAAGTTCACATCTGTAAGGACCAAGGTACCCCATTGGAGTTGGATAGCCAGCATCCACTAAATAATATTTGCCTAATAAAAAATAAAATTATTAAAATGTAAAGAAGAAAAGTAATAATAAAGCAATTTCACTAGCACTAACCACACATGGCACATGTGTAGCATCAATTGCTCCTATAGCATTATTAAAAAATGGCCAATACCGTTGATCACTTCTAATTTTTGCATGACTATTACGAAACATAGGATCTTGAGGCTTAATATATTTAATGGACAACTTAAGGCAATCAAATAGTACCTGATGAAAATATCTACTTATAGTCTCTCCTGAGTGTTGAAACATTTCTTGAATCATTCTATTACCTACCCCATGGCCAATAACAACTAAAAACATTGCACCAAATATAATGTGTTAAGTCTTATAAAGTACCTTTGTCAACAAAAAAAAAAGTCTTATAAAGCACCAAATTTGTTTATGACATACCAGTTGCTTGTTCTCCCACCACTCATTAGGTGCGTCAACAGTATTTTTCTCATAATCCCACCTTAATCCAGTTTCTTTCCCAAATAAGTTATACCATGCTCGCCAATCCTTTCTCAGACTATCATACATATTCTTTAGTTGAGCCTTTCCATACTTCCTTCCGGTTAAGTCATTAAATTGGGAAACAATTTCTTTCCATCCTTTCTTGGTAAAGCTAGTACCAATGCGTTCCCCCTTGGAAACTTGACCCAGACATGTTTGGACAAAAAATTCAGTTGCTTTGTACAAAAGTGAAACACATGTTCCAATCACATACAACCATTATGTTTTGCGTTGGATATCTCTTTCTTCCAATAAACTTGGTTTTTTCACTAGCACTAACCACTCATGGCACATGTGTACCATCAATTGCTCCTATAACATTCTTAAAATATGGCCAATATCGTTGACCACTTCTAATTTTTGCATGACTATCACGAAACATAGGATCTTGAGGCTTAATATATTCGATGGACAACTTAAGGCAAGCAAATAGTACCTGATGGAAATGTCTACTTACAGTCTCTCTTGAGTGTTGAAACATTTCTTGAATCATTCTATTACCTACCCCGTGGCCAACAACAACTAAAAATATTGCACCAAATATAATGTGTTAAGTCTTATAAAGCACCAAATTTGTCTATGACATACCAGTTGCTTGTTCTCCCACCACTCATCAGGTGCATCAACGGTGTTTTTCTCATAATCCCACCCTAATCTAGTTTCTTTTCTAAATAAGTTATACCATGCTCGCCAATCCTTTTTCAGACTATCATACCTATTCTTTGGTTGAGCCTTTCTATACTTCCTTCTGGTTAAGTCATTAAATTGGGAAACAATTTCTTTCCATCCCTTCTTGGTAAAGTTAGTACCATTGCGTTCCCCCTTGGAAACTTGACCCGGACATGTTTGGACAAAAAATTCAGTTGCTTTGTAATCCCAAACAGCTTTTGATTTCTTATCCCCATCATTAGTTTAAGGAGTCACCATTCTATATAGACCAAGTAAGAAGGAAAATAAAAAAAATTTCCAACCATAACTAACTATGAAAACAAAAACAAAAAAATTAATAGCAAAAACAGAATCAGCAAAGGCAGCCCACGAGACAATAACACTATGTTATCAAACACAGTAGCAATATAAACAAAACATAAGGCATCCCATAGCAAAAACAAAACACAAGGCAACAACTTTATATAAACATAATATTGCAACATTAACCTCCTCATTATCATTACTTAATGCTTAAAAACATAATGCAGCAACTTGCAAAACACAAGGCAACAACTTTATAAACTTGCAAAACAGATTAAAGACAAAATGCAGCAACTTTAAAAACATAATGCAGCAACTTGCAAAACACAAGGCTTAAAAACTCTATTCACAGGTATTTTAACAAACACATTAAAGACATTCTTTAAACACAACTTTTCATTCTCATTCTTTTAAAATCAATAAACATAAATGGATTTTTATTTTAAAATACCAGCATAGATGCATCTATAGAAGACATATCAGTATAAAGATTAATTTTTGTAATACAAATTGGAGCTTACCTTGAACAGAATATCAGACACTGAACTTACTGGCTGCACTATCTCTTCCAATTAACGAGTTGAAAACTAAAGAGGGATCTGAAACATACAACCAACAGACATGAATTTAAAAGCAATCTGATAATTAATTTTGCAAGTTAGGTGATGAAAGTTTAGCAAAAAAGGGAATTAAGGTAAATATAAACACCAACTCTTTGCTTCCCTATACTGAAATGGCAAATTGAAGTTATTAGCAGTTATTATGTTTCAGGTAGGTGAGAAGGAAGGTGATGAAGGAATTTATGAAGAGCAAAACTGATAAATTACATTCAGCCAAAAGGAGAATCGATTCTGACCAAACACAGAAGCTAGGGAGAGCAGCTTCAGGTAAAACACGAGTCCAGCAGTTAACGCACGATGGGAGAGAAGAGCTGAACGCGAAGCCAAACATCACCGAATCACGTTTTGCAGGGTGAGACTCGCGTTTGAGGGAGCCGAACGCGCAACCAAACACACGCTAAAACAAACGGACCTTAATTATTTTAAAAGTAAATGTTTTCAATATTATGCGTGTAACATTTTATTAAAAACGAATTTACGAAATCTTACCATTAAATCATGCAATATTAATATTAATCCTGTATATCGACTTTCAAATTAATTAGAAATTTATATATTTATAATTTTTTAGTTGGTAGTATATACTTATATTTTAAAAAATATAATATTATTAAAACAAAACTTTTTGATGAAGTATCTATCATTGTTTTAAATTTTTTTGAAATTTTGCGCATTTAGTCTACTAAATTAGAACTTTCGATTCAGCAAATAGATTGGTCGAATTGATGTTTTACAAAAAATTGTTAAAAAAGTAAGATTGAGAAAACTTTATTTTTAGAATAAGTGAATTCCTATACTTATGTTTGCATTTTAAAACAATGTCCATATCCAAACTTATATTTTGTGTAGAATGTAATTTTAATACTTATTTCATACTTCTGAATTGAATACACACATATATAGTCTACAAACACCGCTTATTAAACGAACCTAACTACTTGAGGTCCGTTTGGATTAAAGTTTGCAAAAAGATATTTGATTCAACTTCATTTTGCAAACGTATGTGTACAAAATGAGTTTACTGTAACGTGATTTCTGTTTGGATATTTTTTTCGCAAACGTACGTTTGACAAAATAAAATTTGTTTGGACTATATTAATCAAAAAGTACTTTTGAATGTGCAATTACTGAAAAGGATATGAGTTTTATAATATAGTATTAATAATATTTTTTTATATTTCTTTGTTAAAAAGATATGCAAAAAAATAACAATAAGTTTTAGTAATAGGTATATTTAACTAATAACAAAAACAAATAAATACAGAGAAAAATTCCAATACAATCATGGTGAAAGTACAAAATAACTGGCTAATACATATGCTCCAAATTAAAAAATAGAATAACAAAAAAAATACATAGAGCAGGATCTAATAAAATTTGAAATTTAAATGCATGACTAATAATGTGTTATCATATTGTTTTTATAAATTTAATATACCTGAAATGATAAGATATTATTGTCATAAATAATAAGCTAAGATCTAGACTCACAGATACCATTATGCAACAAATATTAAAATTTTAGAGAATTATTTTTAAATTATAAATATTTAAATGCATGACTAATGATGTGTTATCATATTGTTTTTATAAATTCAATATACCTGAAATGATAAGATATTATTGTCATAAATAATAAGCTAAGATCTAGACTCACAGATACCATTATGCAACAAATATTAAAATATTAGAGAATTATTTTTAAATTATAAATAATAAGTCTCCACCAATTACATGCAAAATATAAAGATGTAACATAATTTTTAAAACAAAATATATCAATTAATTTGCATATATATGATCTAAATACATGAAACAAAATATAATATAACTTTTAAATTTAAATATATGTCAAACTCAGAATGTAGGAGCCAAATGATGCATAATTTTGAGTAAAAAAAATGCTGCACAATTTGCTGGTCATATACATTGCACTGCAAGAATGTTTGTCATTTCCTAGGGCCAACCGCAGGAAATGCCAAAAATTTTGAGGGCCCACTGAGGACCGCGTGGCTGTAGGTTATTTGCTGGTAGGAAACGGTTTCCGAGGGCTTTGAGCCCTAGGAAATGCCAGGGTTTTAATAAAAAAAAAATATTTCATTCAGAAAATTACAGAATTGTTTTAATTTGAAAAAATGCTCGTGGAATAGAACATACGCTCCATTTCAATAGCAATCTTTCCTGCAACAACAAAGAATCGAAGTCAATAAAAAACTTGGATTTTCTATAAATGACTAACTAGAATTCTAGAACACACATTTATATCTTTGGTAGAATGCATACCTATAACAATTGGCAGAACATAGTCTCCATCACAAGAAATCTTGAGAAAAATGGTGGGATTCTGGAAACGCTGCAGAAAGCCTTGTCTAAATAAATTATTATCCGTTCTTAAGCTTCTTTCAGGGTTAGGTAAGGGAATTGATGAGGTGGGCGATTTCCATTGTAACTCTGCTTGAAACCGGTGTCTCCACATATGATAGTGTGAGATTGTTTCTGCGCTAGTTTAAGTAATTAAAATTTCAGGGATGCATACACATGATGATGATGGATAGACCTAAATGATCAAAAGAATAGAGGAGAGGTAGGTGGACTTGAGAGGAGGAGGGAAGCTTTGAGAAAGTCGTCGTTGTTGTTGTGGTTGTGATGATCGCCGAAGCTGGATCTACTGCGAGACGAATTACAGGAAATGAGGATGGATTTGGGGTAGCGAAAGCGGCGACTCCGGAGAAGAGGGAGCTGAAGGGGCAAGATATCGACGGCGAGGGAGTGAGGAACAGAGCGGGTGGCGACGACATTCGTGTGATCGGCGGTGACGGAGCCAGTGCCAGTGACCGGTTGGACGCAAAATCGAGATCTTAGCATTTTGTATCGGAAAGAGAAGCAGCAGAACTGCACGAGAGACAGAAGAGAAATGAAAAAGAAGAGAAGAGAAGAAAAGAGAGAAAGAGGGAGAAAGAAGACAGAGGGAGCGGCTGGGAGAAAGATCAGGGTTTTTAGTAAGATTGGTGTACGCGGGTCTTGGTTTAAAATTTAAAAAAATAAAAATAAAAAGACAAAACCAAGGGGAAAGCCCCTCGTAAATGTCAACGTTCAAAAAAAAGGTTGGGCCAATCCCGAGGGTTGTTCCCCTCTGTTTGGGCCATTTTAAAAAAAAGGGTCTGACTAAAACCCAAGTCCTATACCCTAGGAAATGTCGAACTTTTTTTTAAAGAAAAATTCCAATCATTTCCCACGGTTTTATATAAATGGCCGTGGGTAACTAACGTATGGGTGTTTTCCTACGACTTTTCCCCTAGGTAATTTCCTAGGGTCACTGACCCTAGGAAAAATTTGTAAGAAATATGCATAATTCTTGTAGTGTTGGATCTGACTCCTCTAAAGTGAGCAATTCACTTTAGAGAGTAAAAGTAAGCACTCTCAATCATTGATGAGAAAATCAAGGGTTCATATTAATTACACAAATATAACAAATCACCCTTAATTTTCTCATAAACGGCTAGATTACTTACTTTACTCTCTATTCACTTTAGAGGAGTCAAATTCATATACATTAATGTTGAAAAATGTGAAGAGGACTATGCACTAGTGCAGAAGAGCGTTTTAACACAGGTTAAAATGGATATTTAACACCGGTTTTAATACCGGTGTAGATAGTCCCAATATTGTATATCGAGGCCTTTTACATCGGTTATTTAACCGGCGTACATCGGTTATTTAACCGGCGTAGAAAATAGGTCTTTTACACCTGTTTTTGTTGATAATCGGTGTAAAACTTTTGTCTTTTACAACAGTTTTAAGAATAACCTGTGTAAAAAGTACATATTTTTTTTAAAACTGTTTGTTTTTGTCCATATCTGCACAGATGCACTCTAAATGACAACAAAACTAGGCACCAAATTTGACAAGAATTGGCACCAAATGTGCCCAAAATTCAAACAATTTAAGCTAGCAGTCAATTTTGCACATAAAAAAGCAATGAGATGCATATCTACATTATGTGATGATATCTATAGCCTCGCTCGCTTCTTGCATTATGTGAAGAAGAAATATAGACTTTATGAGTCTTTCACATAATGCAGAAAGTGTAGGGCTGAAGCATTAGAAGAAAAGATACAGTGAAGAGGAAGCTGATGAATTTTGTCCCAAAGATGATGGCGAAACTAATGAGTTATTCTCTGGATTCTATGATGGTGTCAATAGAATAACTCATTGGTTTCCCCATCATCTTGGGGACAAACTTTATCAGCTTCCTCCTCCCTGTATCTTTTCTTCTAATGCTTCAACCATACACTTCCTGCATTATTATTTGAAAAGAATCATGAAGCCTATATTTCTTCTTCAAATAATGATGCAGGAAGTGTATGGTTGAAGCATTAGAAGAAAAGATACAATGAGGAAGAAGCTGATAAAATTTGTCCCCAAGATGATGAGAAAACCAAGGAGTTATTCTCTTGACACCATCATAGAATCCAAAGAATAACTCATTGGTTTCACCATCATCTTGGGGACAAAATTCATCAGCTTCCTCCTCACTGTATATTTTCTTCTAATGCTTCAACCCTACACTTCATGCATTATGTGAAGAAAAATCATGAAGCCTATACTTCTTCTTCACATAATGCAAACGGTGTCGAAGCTAGTGGTGGCCACTAGAGGGGTAAATAGGACAAAATCAGGCAGTAGATTCCTCTGAAGGAGTCAATAGAGTGTACTCGGGTGCGATGGGAGAATACTCTGGTGTGGATGGAGTATACTCCGAGATCTCATCGTCATCGCTGAGGATCTGAACAATGTCCGACCCTCGACAAACCTCCCTGGTAGCTACGGGCCTCCTGGGAGAGGGTGGTCTCCTCTGAACATGCGCATACGATGACTCGGGCCCCAACGATTAGCACCGACATGGGGATCAACATACATCCTAACCATCAAATTGCGATCCTCATCCCGATAAGGATCGCGATGACGAGAATCGCGGTCCTCAATCCTCATGAAGATGGCTCGATACTCCCTCGCAGTCATCATCGGCCTGCTAATAAACAGACGTGACCTCCTCGAAGCCATCCGAGTACGACGCCCCCACGACCATGGTTTTCCTCTGCAGACATCGTCTGTTGTCAAAATAGGAAAAAATGAGCAATTTCAACAGTAGGAGTATCATCAAACAAAAAAATAACTTAGTAAATAAAACCTAAAATCCAAGGAAAACAGTTGCATGTTGTACTTCAGTACCTAGTATTTTTATTCAATTTTTAAGCTTAAAGCTTCAAGAAGCGCACAACAACGATGGACTCTAATAATTACACTCATTCACAAATATGCATGCAAACTACTTCTCTTTTGTGGAGGACATGGAAACAACTTCAAAAAGCATCTAATTTCATCAAGTTCATCACAAAACCAAGAAACACTGGTAACTTAAATAAATAAAAAATGAAAACGAGAAGCGAGTTCATCAACTTCATCAATAATGACAACAAACCGACCATAAGAGTTTTTTTATAGAAATAACATACCTGTGAAATGCGAACGATGGTGACAGTAAACGAGACAAAAACGGCGGCGATGGTAACAATTGTGTAAATGAGAACGAAAATGGCGACAGAAATGAGAATGCGAACGAAAATGAGAGAAAGAGGAAGGAGAACGAAAATGAGAAATAGAGAGAGAGAGATATTTACCAGGGAACGCGAACGGAAGAATGGTTGTCGGAGGAAGTGGTGGCGGTGGTTCTTCGTGAGAGTGAGAGAATAGAGGTGGTGGTTCTTCGTGAGAGTGACAGTGAAAAGGTTTCTCGAAGAAGACGGAGAATAAAATGTTTTGACGGTCCCGCATGTGAATAATAAGGTAGAAAACAACATTTTCACACTGGTTTTTGACAAAAATCGATGTAAAACGTTATAAAATTTAAAATATATAATATAAAATCTTTTAAACATTTTACACCGATTTTCCAAAAACCCAATGTATAATGTTTAGACAAAATCAAGAGTTAATTACATAATTGCCACCGCGTTAACATTGGACTCCGGTTGTACAAATAACTGGTGTAAAATGTTATGCGTAAATTGTCTAATTCACATATTAATTACAAAATTGCCACCGCCTTCACATTTTACACCTGTTATATAAGAAACTGGTGTAATATGGTTAATTCTTATACGTTTCGAGTACTAGTGGTGTGGTCAATTATAAGTTCCAACGTCGAACGGACAATATAAAAGTATCACGCTGGATGCTTTCACTTCAACGTCCGTTTTATCCTCAACGGTGTTGACTCACGGAGAGCAAACATCAGAAAATTCATTTTCATTTTGCAACAACGGACGTTTGAGGTCACAAACGGCAATCCAAACATGCACTTGGTATGCAAAAAATTCACTCTAACTATTTTCTGAGTGAAGATACAAAAACAATTAATTTTTATATATCAAATTTAAGTTTTTACTTTTAAAACGAATGACTATCTTTAATTTATTGTATCCTTTCTATGAGAACATCAATGCATTATAAATGCGTCTTAAGCAATGATAAAACATAAAAGATAGAAAATCAAAAGGTACATAGAGGTGTGATTGGTTTATTGCCGTATCTTAGTACATTTAGACTAGGCACTATGTTAAACGTTTGCCTGTGTGAACATATTGAGTCCGACCCTAGATAATCTCACTTAACAACAATTAGGAGGATCTTTAGGTATTTACAATGCACTATTGATCTTGATTTGTCGTATAAAAAATCTCAAGATTACAGGTTAGTAGGATTTTGTGATGCTAACTTTGCTCGAGACTGGGCGGAAAGAAAATGTACCTGTGTAGGATGCCAGTAGAAGGCAAAACACTATAACTCTCTCAAATGTAGAAACATAATACCACTCTCCTCCAAAACCAGCTTTTCCTGGGTTGGAGATGGCATTCTCGTCAACGTTTAGCGCTTCTTAACCCATACTAGGCCTAAGCAGAAGACATCTCTCGGTGGATACACCACACGAGTAGCAGCATGTCCAAACGCACATGCAATGTGATAAGCTAGAGACTTGACTTGCATAACTAGTATACCAAGAGGAAGATAGACATCATCGAATACCTTTTTGTTCCTGGCTAACCAATGAATCCAAGCTACAACTAGGACTAATTTATTGGCATAAAAAACTTGATGCTAGAACCACCGAAACAACTCACTGTCATCAACAGGGTGGACTAGATCTGCAAGACCACATTCCTTCCATAAAATTTCAGCTCTATAACAATTGAACATGCAATGAGTAAGAGTTTCCAGTCCTAAGTTGCATGTCGCACATGTATCAGGCCATACCTCGATGGTGCAACACACTCCTGGTAGGCAGCGCTTTATGACTGACTTGCCACATGAAGAATTGTATATTTGCAAACAACTTTTGCCTCAATAACCAAGTCCACTTCGCCACCCCTACTGCCTGAAACCATCTATAACCATATTTATTGGCTGAATACTCGTCAGACATACTCGGGTTCCAAATCTACACATCCTCCATACCTTCAACAAGACAAGGCTGCAATTGGGGCGAGACTTTGTTGTAGTTCTGGAGTGAGCATGGTGTACAAAGCATTCAATTTCCATCGCTCATGGCTCCAAACATCTTTAATTTTAACATCATTATCATGTATATCAATATAATGCAGCATAAAACAAATAGACTACTGCACCAACCAAGGAGTATACCACAAATTAGAATTGTCGTTACCCAGTTTTGTAGTTAACCCGTCCATTAATTCTCCAGGCAGTTTTATGATAGAGTTCCAGGTGTGCGAGCCTTTTACATGTTGAGCATAGAAAATGTGGCGGCCCTGCATGTAGATACTCGTTAGAACATCCACCCAAAGCTTTTAAGGTGAATTCATCATATTGCTCGTTGTTTTAATTTAGAGATACACTCCCAAGTAACCATGTGCAAGCCCTTGCTCGTTGAGCCTTTCCAAATGAACTTCCTCATTGTTCGATCTAATTGGTCACAAATGTGGCTTGGAAACCATCTCACCTGCATCTCATAAGCTGGGATCGACATGAGCAACGAAATAGCAAGAGTAACTCTCCCTGACTTATTCAACAGTCTACTCTTCCAAAGAAGGGAGATAGAAGACAAAGTGATTCCATGCATAATGAGATTAACAGTGATATGAGGAAAACTAAACACCTCAAGAGTGTGCCTGATGAATCCTCGGTCCAATATGTCACATGCCTTCTCCAAGTTCAACTTGAAAATCATATTACCCTTCTTTCTCTTGGACTTCTTCATATGATGAACCACTTTCTTCAAAACACTTGCATTATCTACTGCTTTCTTCCTTAGCTCTGCTAGGGCTTGGTCTTAGTGTCTCACTAGGTTTGGCTGCCGCCAGTGGCGGTGTACGGTCGGTGGTCTCCAGCACCGTTTTCTCCTCTTCCTATTTTTCTCTTCTTCGTCCCTCCTTCCTCCATGACCTTCTTCAAGACCCCATTTCTCCTTTGGTCCCCCTTCCTCCATGGCCTCTCACACCTCCAAATGCCAATATCCATTGTTCGCGTGTTCCCCATCACATCCCTCTCCCTCAGAGGAGGCGACCTCTTCCTCCCTCCCTGCCACCTAAGTGAGGTGGTTGCTACCACTCAGGTTCCTCCACTCAATTACAGAGACCCCACAATCCCACCACCAAAGCCACCAGATGGCTTATTATTAAGTGATTTCATCATATTTTACTCACCTATCTCTCATAACTCAGTTTATAACCATCCCAAAACAACCTGTTTAGGCCTTATTCAAGCAGCACTCACCGATTCTTTATGCCGTCGCAACGATGCGGTGGGTCACCATGAAGATCCTCCTACCCCGTCCCTGGTATTGGCGCTTCTAAACTTCTGCAAAAAGGTCGGGTTGGCTCAGCTTACGTTTAATCAAGTAGATGAAGAGCCTATAGAGCCCAATAAAAAGGGTTGGATGCTCTTCAAACAATGGCCAAAAACGCTGGGGAGGAAGAGCTTGAGGGTGACAAGGGGCAGGCTCTCTCGGATGAGACAACAGTGGCCTAATAGGTAGTGTTGTACTTTGGGAACATAATTTTATCTAATGTGTAGAGCCTTTGTGTTGGATTTTCTGTTGGGTGTTTGTGTCAATTGTGTAGTCTGGTTTTGGAGCTTGTTAAGATCCCCCTTATGAGCTTGGTCTGTGGTAATACTCGTTGGTAGTGCTTAAATGTATTGGTTTGGTTGGGTATCCAAATGATTTTCACAAACCCAGTAAGAAACAATCACAAATAGAAATGTACAGCAATATAAGTTTTCTCGTGAGCCCCATGCCTTCTACCCCCTCCTTCCTTGGTACACAATGGTGCATTAATTTGAGATTGAGATGCAACTGGAGCAATTTGTTAAAGGTACCAAGAAGCGGACAAACTGAACAAGAAAGAAGTGCTAAAGCTCTTGATGAGGGCTCTAATCCAATGATTGCTGTGAGAAATGCTAAAATTCAATGGGAAAGATCTTGCTCGATTGCTCAAGCAGAGTGGCATGAGGTTTTTAGACCTGGACTAACACCCCGCCCACCAGCAAAACCACCGGATCATATTATGCTTGCATTGGTGTCCTTGATCAGCTATGCAGATGGTTTGGTAGTTAAATTGCTTAGGTTATCTTGAGAGTGGTATTTTCGTGTTTAACCGTTTAGTCAGGAGCAATTCATGTGTTTAAAGAATTATCTTAGAGGTTTGCATTGAATCCTGTATTTTGCCCCAATAGTGGGTTGATGCTTGCATCTTTTGGTGTAATATTTTGGAAGTCTTACCCCAATGAATGAAATATTTCACCCTTGAACCAAAAAAAAAAACAATTGCATTATCCTTAGACCTCGGCCTTTTATTTCCCCACCTCCCCCACTTAATTTCCCCACCTCCCCAACCTAATGAAAAGACTGAAATACCCCTCAACTTAACCCTAATTTCCTCCTCATTTCATCACCTCCCCCCACTCCACAGTTTCTCACCTCCCCTCTCCTCTCCCTCTCCCCATCCTCCCCTCTCCTCCCCTCCCTTCCACAGTTCCTCACCTCCCCTCTCCTCTCCCTCTCACTCTCGCCCCTCACACTTCCCACATTTCCACCGTCTCCCATCGTCTCTCTCCCTCTCACTTTCTGCAAGGTACGAGCATCGCCCGTTATTTTTTTTTCTGGTTTCTCTGTAATTCCGGACTCTAGAATCCGGAACACTCCGGCTTCTAGAATCCAGACGTTCAGAATGACAGCAGTAGTTATTTAGTTTGATTTTTATTTATATTTTATTTATGAATTTATTTTACAGGATTATGGCACGTACGAGGGGTCGTGCACCCGCTAGGGGTGGTCGGATACCAAGTGGTCGGATATCAGTCCCTGTTGATGACCGGACGAGACCTACTTGTAAAGCGCTAATTAAAGAGTATTTGAGTTTTTAATTTTCATGCAGGCCTGGATTCATGAGCACTTCCAGACACCTGACCTCGGATCCAGGAGTTTATGTCTGGAGTACGACGAGGCAAAGCACTTCGTGCCTCTCGCTGGGATACGTGGGTCGAGGCGCAGGATCGTGAGGCCATATCGGCCCCCTGGATCACCGATCAGAGGCGATGTTACCTAGGACCCGTATGTCGGTCACAGGCAGGCGCGGGAGTTCTACGCTATATCTCACTTCAGGGGCTTCATCCGTTTTGGGACTCTTGTCTATCCATACCTATCGGACAGGGTATTGTGCCAGTTTGGACATGTGCAGCGCATACCCGTCGATCCCCGGGACTTGAGACGGCAGTCGGTCAGTTCAGAGGAGATGGACGAGAGGTGGCTTCATTTTGATCAGCACCTCATTGTTCTTGGTGCTCCGGTGGCGCCTGGATTACCGGACGTGGAGCCTGGATACATGGATTGGTTCCGACGTATCTCACATCCATATATATATCCTGATCATGTACCAGTTCCAGATCCAGGATCACCGCCGCCGCCGCCACCACCACCACCACCACCATCCACACCACCACCGCCACCAGCAAATGTATGTTATATTTATAAGTCTTATTTATTTGTCTTAAACAGCTGTGAATAAGAAAATTAAATCTTTTTTTGTTGTTGTCGTAGGCTGCTAGTTGGGCTAGGGTGTCTGAGATTGCACAGGCAGTGATGGACGGACGCCTACACATCCAGCCCGACATCGATGGTTGGGAGCTGATGCGAGAGCTACAGAGATTAGCACGCCCCCATTTCCCGCAGATATATACACGGCGACGGTCAAAGCGTAGGCACGAGTAAAGCAAGACCCTCTTAGTGTTTTCATATGTATTTTGATCGACATATATATGTATTTGTATTTTGGGATATATGCATTTTATTTGTTCATAATTTTTCCGCCTCCTGGTCGTACCATTATGTCGTTGAGAGGCAAATACAATTAAAACACAAATTAAAACACAAATTGAACCATAAATATAGAGATCCAATATATAAATATTCAATGATCTACGCTACATGTTCTGCAGATGAAATAAAAATAGATTTCCAATGTTGCATGCGACTAAGATATAGCGCCTCCCAATCCCTAGCACAATCGCTTCTAAACCTTTTTCCATTGAATATCCTACTGAGGTATTGAGCGTCATGCTTTAAATAGACCTGAAAACATGTCATTTTGAAACCAATTAAACAAAGTAAAAAATGATGTAAAGGTTACCAAAAATAAAGAGTTAACACAACTATTGTACTGCACAAAGTGTTCCATTCTATGTAGAAATCCAATGCAGAGGACGCGCTGATTTTTCCAATCCTTCGGTGGTCCGTGCCTGAGAGGGAAAATTGTGGTACTTCCCCTTGGGTCTAAACAGATCAGAACCACCTTATATTTGTTAGCAATCACATATTCTGCATCTGGCATGGTCATCCATTTGTCTTTTTTGGCAACATGATCAACCCTGTCAACATAGAGTGATCGTCTTAGTGCCTCAAGGTTGTCTTCGCCACAAAGTACACCAACATAGTCGTCCCGGTTTCTCTCAACCTCTCTAATCAAATCCTGTCGGATTAAGGGTCATGCATTCTCCCCCATCCCAAGTAAAGCAGCGATGCTACGATACCCATAGTTCCCATTGGGCTCTACATCAATAATATTGTCAATGTATTGATGAATTTGATAAGGAAACTGGTGTATGAATGGCAGGGCCGGAGCTGACTTCATCAGTGGAGGAGCAACTGTAGGTGGTTCTGACTTGATGGGAGGAGGAGGAGCTGTAGGTGGTTCTGACTTGATGGGAGGAGGAGCCGAATGTCTAGACAAAGTGTGAGCCGACTTATTGGGCAGAGGAGGAGCCAACGCCTAGACGAGGTTGGAGTTGACGACCATCGTGTTGGGAGGCAAAGAAGTCATCAACACGCTCCCATGATGATGGATCGCGTCTTGTTGAAATATCTACCGCCAACCACTTTCCTTTCTTTGGTGCTCCTCGGGTTCACCTTACAAGGGGTGGACAGATAAGTGGTGGTGTCGAAATGCCAACTCACGAAGTTTCGCCTTCGCACCATTTTGCCCGCAATATCAAGCTCCTGAAACCTACGTGCCAATGCCGCAAGCTCAACTCGTATACTTAGTTACGAACCATGGCTACCGCCGGTGTCACATGGGTTCTCAAGCTCAATTTCCTCCGGTGAGTATGAACCGCTCCAACGGGATTGGGATGTAGTGCATCGTATATCCGCAAGCTCACATGCACAAGGTAGTCCATGCGTATCTTAGCACACAACCACACGCAGAACTATCTATGCCAACGGTGCTAGATCTGAGAAGCTCGTCGGCAATGTATCAGAACGCATTCTTAGACACAAGGCCATTTAAGTGCTTGTAGATCGCAATATTAAAGCAATGTTGTTGTCTACTAATGCTATGCTCGAATGAAGCCTTCAACTCGCAGTGTCAGTAACTCGATCATGTTATTCATTGCATCCCAACAGTTACACAAATCTCCTCTCGCTATCGCCTAACAACTTCTTCAACCGCCAATGTGCAGACTCAACCTCGCTCATCGTAAAACAAACACAATTCGTAACTCCACAAAAATAGTGATAAATGTCGATGTCACCGACAATTCAGATGTATACCGTTGGTTGTTTTGTTTCCAATGTGCATATGCCGGCCTATCCATGCAGAAACAAATTTATCCTCGTGTTGATTTAGCCATGTGTTCTTGACATAGTCAATGAAGTTATTGAGCGGTCTTTGAAACATTCTCGAAATGTTGCGATCATTGGTAGTCATCCATTGTTGGTGAATCAACAATCAATCAAATGCAATCATCACCAATTCAATTTTTTCTTGTGGATACACATAAGTCTTGCACTTCGCCTCACATTCTTACGGATATGGAATTGGCACAACATGTTACGCGACAGGGAAAACGTTAGCCAGCATTCATCAAAGAAAGTTCCCGCTGGTCACTATCACCTGTGGTAATGAATCTGTCTCACAAACATACCCTTCAACTTCTCAAGCACCCATGTGTAGTTATCCGCTTTCTCCGACTCCACAAATGCAAATGCAACAAATAATGTCATCTCGGTTGAGGTCACACCAACAATCTCAACTAGTGGCATCCTGCACCTATTAGTCTTGTATGTCGAATCAATAAGCAAAACAATGTTGAACGAATTTACAAGCTTGATAGCTTCAGGATGTGCCCAAACTATATCGGTGATAACATCGAGTTATCGGCTTTTCTATGCCATGGACATAACGATCACGGTGCATCAAGTTCATCAAATGTTGTAACTCGATTACGCCGCCTTAGACTAGACCGGATCTTTGTCGTATGCTTTAGATCCGCCTAATTGTGGTGTGACTGTTTGGATTTTTATGTCAGTAATGAGAGTAAGGCGCTTTCGGCTTAATCATGTTCAATGTCATGTCGCCAGACAGACAACTCTTCGTGGTTAGACGACCGACATATGGATGACCTCAAAGTTTTCGACTAACCCGTGGTTGTGCATACCGCACATTACCTTCAAAATCCACCTCCCAAGCACCTTTCACTAGCCTTCCTTTCAACTGAATGGGCATTGACATTTTCTAGTGCCGGTAGGCCTTCACTCCCATAGTCTTGTAAGGCTTATACTTGCCACTTTTCTCGCAACCCAACATCACAAAAGTTTTTGCTTGATTGCCCATAGTCCGATCTTAAAATAATAACCACACACCCAACAGATTTGCCAACGCCTCGTGCCCATGCCAATAGGACATCCCGTAGAAAACACCAAACGACAACATGTATCATTCACCAACTCATCTAACAAATCTTAACAAAATTGATCAATAAAATAAGTACCCGAGCAGTAGTGAATGCACTGGTACAATCCATGGAAACGACCTCTGGAACATCAGGAACAATGGGCACTATGGTGTCGGGAAAGTTGTCTTCGGAAAATTTGTCTTCCATTGAAACTGCACTGGAAAAGACAAGTCAAAACTTTAACAGACAAAGAGTCCGGATTCTAATTCCCGGAATATTTCGGATTCTTAAATCCGGACTATTTTATACCTCCGGACTTTAGAATACGGAGTACTCCGGATATTAGAATCCGGACTTGGGAAATAGAGTAATCAAAAAATATACGTCCGGATTCTTATATCCGGAGTGATCCGGTAATAAGAATCCGGACAGTCTGCGATTTCAGAAAAAAAAAAAAAAAAAAACAGGCCGATTTAACCTGTGGAGGAGATGGCGAATCGAATGCGATGCAGAGGGACCCAATGGCGGTGGTCTTCTTGCCATCAAGCAGCGGTGGATTGCTAACAAATGGTGAGGGAGGTGGGGAAATGGCGAGGGAGTATGTGAGGGAGGTGGAGGGAGTATGTGAGGGACGTGAAGAAAAAAAAAATGCAACAGTTGGATATTATGTATGCAAGAGTAAAGTTGGATTTTTAAAAATATGGGAGGTGGAGAAATTAAGTGGGAGAGGTGGGGAAATAAAAGCCCTTAGACCTCCTTCCCGGAAGAAAGTTGCTTTGTAAAGGGCTCATAATAATCCTCGTAAAAATAGGCCTAAGCCCATTTATATGAACTTTGGTAAGAAGAGGAATTGTAGTTCGATAAGATGGATTAGCTTGTAATTAGCTATTATTATTCAGATAGGTAGTTAATTAGTTTTGATTATTTATATGAACACCGGTGCAATCATTTCCTTTTATTTCATTTTATTAACAATCAAATATTTAAATATATTAAAGTGATCAGTGTGTATTTATTTTTATATTTTAATACATTAATACTACAATATATTATAAATTAAATAAACAATAAATATATTTTCCTTGTGTTGAAAACAAATTTAACCTTGTCAATTGCTGTTGGGCCGCCAACTCCTTCCCTCCTTCATTTTCACAGTGAAGTTACAAACTCTCACAAATTTTATATATTTATTATTATTATAACTATTCACTTTTTTATTTTTTGCCTAATCAATGGCTCACATTCTATTCTACTTTTCCGATTTCCCCCTTTTATTTTCCCATTGGCAGTTTCGTGCAGAAAAGGCTATTTATTTTTTATTAATAAGAAATAACAGCAATCGAGTCACATCATCATAGCAGAGAGGCAAGCCAAGGAGAAAATAAAAACATGATTATTCTTCCACTTGCCTCTGTTTTGTTTTGGCACCTCATGGCTACCTCAAAACAAAACACATTTTATAATGATGCCATTACAACAACAACAACGCAAACTCTCAACAAAACAACTTAAATGGAGAGAAAACATATATAGTCATTGCAAATCATCACACATGACATAATTCCACTATGCATCCATAATTCGATTACTTCTTCTTTCCTTGCACTTTAAGCTTTTCCTTTTCTTCTTAAATAAATAAAAACTCCGAGGATCTCCTGCGAAGTGAGAACCCCAGAGAAGGAAAAAAAAAAAAAAGATGACATCTGTTTGCATATCAAACTGCATAAACGATGCACGTGACCCGCGTGTTCCGGTGAGGGCAACCTACGTGAACCTCTACAAGTGGCCGGAATCTGATGCGGCGTTTGTGAGGTCAGTGAGCTCCAACAGAGAAAAGGGTGAGCAACTGTCCGGTCATCCAAGGGTGGTAGACAGCATCTCCTGCAGGCAATTGTATCTGAGAAGCTACAAATTTTCTAGGGAAGATGAGAAAGTGCATTATAACAAGACCCAGAAATGTTTTGGGAGGGTGAGGGTGAAGGTTAAGGAAAATGGGAACAAGTTTTTGGGTTGGAGGAAAGCTAAGGACATCTCTTGCTCTGCTTTGTTTAGTATTTTTCAAAGGTTCTTGTCTTGCTGTGCTAGTGTTGATGTTGTGGACGAAAAATTTAACTTTTAATTATAAGGTTTGAATTTGAACTCCAAACTGGGAATTAATTTGTTCATGCTGTTGGTTTTTTTTTTCTTTCTGTTTCCTATTTATAAATCATGAGAGGAAATATTTATTCGTGCTATAAGTATCGCTTTTGTTTAAGAAAATTTGTGTCTTGCGGATTTAGTCAAACTAAGGTGCAATGCTGGGTTTGTGCAGGGCCTTGATAATGGTGGAGACTTACTAATTCACTTTATTATATTTTGTTATAAATTTATAGCTATTTATAGAAAAGTTAAATAATAGTTCATAAAAAAAAATTAAATAAGAACTTTTGAAGGAAAAAACTAATTTCAGCTTAGTAGTCTGTGGTTCATTGGTGCAAAAATGAAAGTTTAGAGATTTTGTAATTCATGGTTCTGACAAATGAGAATCTGGAGTTTTTGACTGATAGAAGCTAACATAAGAAACATTAGTTTTAGTTTATCATCTCTCTCGCTTCTCTTCAATTTGGAGAGTATTGGTAGGCCTAACACAGTTTTATTCTGGATTTTCAAAATTGTTGTTTATATGAGTTCAAGGTAGGAATTAGTAAACTGGTGTCCAGAACGTAGTTATATAGCGTATGAAAAATAACTGCAAAAACAAATCATATCAAGTATAAGATAGAATTAAGAATATTCATCTTTGCCTTCAGGCATGTGATACTGATTTTCATGTCAAATTGTTAATATACTAATAAAGGTTATTGTTTTTTTCTATAAATTGAGAATCTCAACATACTTTATTCATGTTATATATTGAACTCAACATGATGTTGTTTTTTTTTCTCATTATTTAATCTCATGCTAGCTAAAATCTAATTTGACATTATTTACCGCAGAAAAGTTTGTGGGACAACATCACTCCCCACGAAGTTTGTAGGACAACATCACTTTTCGTAGATAAACCTCTCATCCATATACCCTTTTTTGGAAGAAAAAAATTATGATGTGCATTATTATAAAAATATAAGCTATATACAGTGTAAAAATTGACTGCTAAACCTATATGTAAGGCCATAGATTTCAAAATAAAATGGATAATAGCTTTTGTCAAAGTATCCCCTTCAATAAGCGATTGTTCACAACATGGAAGAAACATTTGCTGCTGTTTCATAATAAGAAATGTAAGGAACACGAGCAAGTTCAAGTTTCTGAATCCGACCCATTTTAAAAATGGGGTTCAACCATCAGAATGTGAGTTTGCTCCACATACTTACTTTTGTGAAGGCTTATTCGTCATTTTCACTCGAAGATTCCAACTTTTTGTGAAGAAACCCTTGTTCCATTTTACTTTGTTCCCTTGCAAACACTTTGGTCAATGCATTGAAACACAGAAATAACAACATAGAAAAGGAAACTGTATCAACTATGTTATCCTTCGATAAGAAAAACCAAAAGTTCATGGACTCGAGATTTTTCACTAGTCCCAAAGACACTGAAATTATATGTACAATATTTGCATAGACCCACCACAAAATTAGAGCAAGAGGGAACCTTTTGTTCTCCCCCAGTGTTGTCTTCACTGAATACAATGAGGCAATAGTTGCTAGAAGCCATGTCATTGCTAGTGAAACACAACCATATCCAATGATACCGTGAATGCTGTAAAGATGGAAAGCAAAAGCCACGTTCAAAACGAACATAAAATGCCGAAGAGAACAATGGTTGTAGCAAAAAGTTTTGGTCTCCGTTCGAAATGTACAACTTGGTTACGTTTGCTAAGTTTCAAACAGTCCACAAAAAACCATATCAAAATCTGGTAAAAGAATGATGCATTGGTTGTTCCCAACAGAGTGTCTAGAATGGCCATATTTGATTGTTGAAGTGATTTCTAGTTTACTCTTGCTCGCTCACTCACTGATGATCCTTACCACAATAATTTTTCAGCAACCTTACTACATATTAATTAATAAAATGAAAAAGAGTAAGAAGGAGATATATATTTAAGTTGGGAATAACCCCTTTATGTCTTTTTAAGAAAAATAGTGATGGAAGATTCAATTCACTTTTTATTTTATTTTTCAACGGTGATGATTCACTTGATGACGTGACACTGTATTTCATATGAGATTTTTGCAATAACAATATGTGCTTAAATACGTTTTTGGTCCTTCAAATTATAGTAAAGTTCGGTTTTGGTCCTCCAAAAATAAATCGTAGCCTTTTAGTCCCTCATATTTGAAAATGGTTTTTATGTTCGTCCCTTTGTTAACTCTGTTTCCAGCATTGCTTATGTGTCACATGTATTAAATATGTTTTTGGTCCCTCAAATTATAGAAAAGTTCGGTTTTAGTCCCTCAAATATGCAATTCTGGAAACGGAGTTAATGCAGGGACGAACAGAAAAACTATTTTCAAATATGGGGGACTAAAAAGCTACGATTTATTTTTGGGGACCAAAACCGAACTTTGCTATAATTTGAGAAACATATTTAAGCCAACAATATTTTTATTATTTGAAGAATTTGGACATCACAATAAGTGGCGTACTCAGAAACTTAGACTCGGGATGCTACATTAAAAACTGAGGTCACTAAGTTCAAATATATAAAAATAGAGGGAGTATAATATAAAAAAAGATTTTACTTGTTTTACGTCAACAGAAGATTTTCCGTGTAATTTTTTAATATGAGGAGGTGCGCTAGCACACCTTAGGTCTAATGTAGGTCCACCAGCGACCACCGATCACAATTGTGAGTTTATCTAACGAAAAAAGTAATTATTTATTTGTACTCAAATCAAAATTTTAAAATTAAAATAATATTTAAATATAAATCAATGCAATTTTGTCAGATATTATGTTTATGAAATAGGTAATGCTTAACATAGCGAATTATTATTTCGCAAATCATTGTGAACGCTTATCATTGGTCTTTAGCTAGTTGTTTCAGTAAAAACCGAACCCATGTATTTTCTTTCTCTTTTCTCTAAAAGTGGGACACATGGCCATTCCCGAATTTCGTAATAGGTTTTGTTCGCTATATTATATATAGCATTACTCTTATGAAATTCCAGATATACAAGGTGAAATTCAGATATGCCATGACTTGTTTGTTTTCCGGTTCACTTCATTAAATTTCGTACTTCAATACACTTCGGAAAGGGGAAATGCTTAATCTCCTGAGCGTTCAATTCACGAGAGCATCACGAGTATTTTTATCGGCTATTCAACACTTTGACCATTCTTTTTCCGCAAATTTAGATAATTTTTAGGAATATTTTACTCCCTCCGTTCCTTTATCTTTGACGTTTAAGGTAAAATTGAGCAAACCAAGGAAGTGCTCTGTTGCAAAAAAAATTCCTGCTATACCCTTTATCTAGCTACCCACTGTTCTCCCATTTACTCTCTTTCTCAATTAATTTTAGCCGAAATGTTAATGCGCAGCCTTTTTGGAACGTGCAACTGTGCAAATGACGTTGCTTTTTTTGCTTTGGAAACTCAAATCATCTTGCCAATGTCCCTGCGCTTGTAAACCATATTTTAGCGCTGCCTTTTTGCATTGTTAACAGAAACGTTGCTACACTTCTACTAGTAACAAAAAAAATTAAAATTCCCTCCAATAATAAGATCAAATTTTCCTCTGATTGTAATTGTGCAGACGTTGCTTTGAAGTCTTAAAAATTTTACCACCAAAAATTTAATCAAGATTTATGCTTCCCACCAAATTTTTTTTTAAAATCACCACTCCAAATGAATATATATAGTGTTCTGACTGTAAGTTCACCAATTTAAGAACTCCACAAATATGGCTTCAATGGATAGATTTTCATTTGATTTACCAGATTTAAACTCCACAAACATGGCTTTACCAGATTTGAACTCCACAAACATGGCTTTACCAGATTTAAATATTGGTATTGAAGAAATTTTTTCTCAGGATGTCAATGTTCTTCCAGATTTTCCAGAAGAATCATCCATAAGCCAGTATTCATTTGATTTAAACAACGAGCCACATGAAGATGACGTACACGTAGAGGAAGATACCAACACTGATATCGGTACGTTAGTTGCATGTATAGAAGATTTTAAGTTTTTTTTTTTGGTCAAATAATTGGGCAACAATCTTTCTGCTAGAGTGGATAGAAAACCAAGTGCTTTGAATAATGTTTCATTCAAGATGCATGCTCATATAGGTGCTTGTTCTATTATTGGTACGGTAATTGCTCATTTACATTTGTGGAGTGTTTTGTGACAGTGGGAAATGGGTTATGTGTTTGTACCTAACTAGGACCTCTTTGCCTCCTTTGCTGAATCTGCAATAGTTCCCTAGTGTTTTTCCAGTTCTACAGTACAACCATTATTACTTTAACTTTAAGCTGCATCTATATCGCATTTGTAGCTTTTCATGTTTAGTTTTATTTTTCAACCAGTATATGATCCAACATACGTTTCCTTCACATGATTTGGTGATCTTTTTTTGTTTGTTTGAGCCCCCTTCCCTTTCCATATTACGTTAGGTGGTCTTTTATTTTCTTTACGAAGACGTTATTGCAACCTGCATTATTTATAGGTATAGATATGAACTTGGGAGTTGATTTAGAAGTCACAGAACCTGCTTTTGACACCGGTAAGTTAACTTTTTTTGGGTTTAAATTTATTTATATGTCACAGAATATATCTCACCATTTTATTTTAATGCAAGGAATCCCAAATACAAGCCAAGAAAGTATTGAAGAAGCAGAACCCCGCAGTGAAAGAAAGAGGCTAAGAATTTTGAGCAATGAAGAACGCACAGCTATTTATCATGACCTACTAGAGAAAAGTGTTCATGGAAAATTACGTAAAGGAGTAACAAATGTGGTGGCTTCATCATTTTCAGTTTCTGTGAGAACTGTTCAACGTATTTGGAAAAGAGCAAAAGAAAGTGAGATGCATGATGTGTCTCAAAGGAGGACAAAAAATTGTGGACGTAAGAGAATTCAAATTGATCCTACCCAAGTTCGTGAAATCCCTTTGAGTCGAAGAACAACCATTCGATCTTTAGCTTGTGCGTTGAAATCAAATTCAACTTCAGTGTTTAGGCTTGTAAAATCGGGGAAAATGCGGCGTCATTCAAATTCCATAAATCCAGATTTGAAAGAAGACAACAAAAGATCTAGGTTGGAATTTTGCTTGTCAATGCTTGAAGGTATGCCGCATGATCCAATGTTTAAAAGTATGCACAATATTATTCATATTGATGAAAAGTGGTTTTACATGACTAAAAAATTCGAGAATTATTATTTGCTGCCGGATGAGGATGAGCCACATCGCACTTGTAAAAGCAAAAATTTCATTGCCAAAGTTATGTTTTTAGTTGCTCTAACTAGACCAAGATTTGACTCACAAGGAAATGAAATTTTCTCGGGGAAAATTGGTGTTTTTCCGCTTGTTACCCAGGAACCAGCTAAAAGGACAAGTGTTAACAGAGTTGCAGGAACAATGGAGACAAAAGCAATAACTTCAATAACAAGAGATGTCATAAGATCATTTTTTATTGAGAAAGTCCTACCGGCTATAAAGGAAAAATGGCCAAGAGACGACTTGGGGTCTACAATATTTATCTAACAAGATAACGCAAGAACTCATATTAATCATGATGATCACGAGTTCCTTCAAGCAGCCACACAAGATGGGTTCGATATTCGTTTGATGTGCCAACTTGCAAATTCTCCGGATTTGAATGTCTTGGACCTTGGATTTTTCAGTGCTATACAATCCTTGCAATACAAGGAGTCACCTAAAACTATTGATGAACTTATCAGTGCAGTGGTGAAGTCATTTGAAAACTTTTCTTCAGTGAAGTCTAATCGCATTTTTGTAACATTGCATTTATGCATGATAGAGATCATGAAAGCCAAAGGTTCCAATAAATATAAAATTCCACATGTGAATAAGGAAAGGTTAGAAAGAGAAGGACAATTACCCGTTCAAATGAAGTGTGATCCAATATTAGTACAAGAAGTTTTGAATTATTTAAACACCGAGTAATACCTATGATGACTGGGTTGTAGTCACGTTTCTATTAAAAGTAAGCTTTGAGTTTATTTTTTGGTCGCCAGAGGCGTTTTCACCTGTATGTGATGCACTTAGCAGCTTTTTAATCAAAATTATGGACTCTTTGGCATGAATAAAATAAAATAGAATAAAACCATGAATGACCATGCGCATGAGTCATTTTGCATTACTACTTCCATTAACCACTACTACTTCCTTCATTTTGCACTACTACTTCCATCATTTTGCATTCTTCAACACGTACTATCGTTTTGCATTACAAACTTGTCAATAAAATTTAGGAAGAAGGCCTTTTAGCATCTTTCTAATCACCGGTCGAAACTCCTCATTTTCGGAAGATTCTTCTCCTAATTCTTCTGGAAATTTATTTAAATCAAATTCATACTCAGCCTCTACATTTAAGTCAAAATCTTTTACTGCTTTTGATGATACTTCTCCTTCTTCTGGAAGTATATTCAAATCAAATCCAAAATCTCTAATTTCTTGCCTTTGGTCCTGTTGCAAGCATGTGTCTGTGTCATCTTGGTATTGCATCTTGTCCAATGAGTCTTCAACTATCTCTTCTTGCATCTTGTCCAATGAATCTTCAACTATCTCTTCTTGCATCTTGCCCATTGAGTCTTCAACTATCTCTTCTATTTCTTCTTGCATTTTTTTCCAATGAGTTTTCTGTAAGCAAGTACCGCCACCCAGTGTTTTTTTTTTACGTGAACAGTGCTCTTACATTCACCTTATTTATATCCACGTCAAAGTGCCTTTCAACTCTTTGTTGGGACTGGAGTATATTTTGGGGAGGGGATATAACGCATTAATTTAGCTTTGAACTTTACAACTACTAATAAATTTTATGGAAAATGTGTTGGTGGTAATAATTGAGGGAAAAGGGGTATAATTGACAAAATACAATCTTAAACTATCAAAACGACAATCAAATAGGAACAAAATTTCTCTAAAAAATGGACAATTAAAAAGGAACGGAGGGAGTAATCCCTATTAGGAATTAATTTGACTCACATTTGATATTTTTAAATACCAAATTGGTATATTTTATTTTTCAGGGACTAAATTAGTCTTTATAATTTTTATTTGGACGAATTTAAGTATTTACTGTTAAAAAAAGACACGCCGTGATATTTCACGAAGAAAAACTTAGCGATGAATAGCATCGCTGCTTCGAAAAGACATTTTCAAAGTGAATTTTAAGCTTTCGTATGTGCGAGAGTTAAAAACAATAAAATTTTAAAAATAAAATGAAGTCATATATGATTTGAAATTTGAATAAAAAATTATACGACAAGACGGAATTTTTGTCTTCGACATAACAAAGGTGCTTCCACAAAAAATAAAAAATAAAATAAAAAACATAAAAAAGGTGTAAGGTTATAAAAAAACACATAAAAAAAGGTGTAATGAGCTGGATGAATAACATCAATCTATTTTTTATAAGTATTAAAGAATAGCTTCTGAAAAAAAAATTATAAAAAAATATAAGTTCTATTTAATAAAACTCATTTTATAATATATTTGACAAACTTTATCTTACTAATTTATTATACTTGCCAAATGTTACTTTAAATAATGTTTGAACTCATAATTTATTATTTTTATCTTACTATTTTAATCAAATTCTTTCTCATTTTTACCCATATTGATTCCAATATCTAATATACATTTAAAATAAAAATATATATTTTTATCTATAAAAATTTATTATGCTAAAAGAAAGTATCAATTCTTCAAGTAGATCTTTCCCAAAAAAAACCCCATACTCACACATAGAAATATCTAACATGTAAATAATCAGATGATATGATTAACAAGTAAAAACCCCACACGCCCATCAGTAAAGCTTTGCTAAGCTCTAAGTTGTTCTACATGAGCCATTCACAGCTAATTCAAAAGGTGCTCTATTCAAGTGCATACTCCGCTGGCTCTTGACATCAATACTCACAAGTGGCCAACAAAAGAAGTCAAATTGCATTATAAGAAAAGACTAAGGCCATGTAAATCAAAACAAAATCAACGAGCAATACGAATTATGGAAAGGAACGAATTCAACAAAGCAGAACATCGTACGAACTGCAAGACAATCTATTGAAACATAAGATGTAATTTCACACTAATGCTAAATGTGAAGGAAAGCAAAATAATACATGACTATGAAAAGTATGAATCAGGTAAGAAACCAATCAATGAATTAAGAAATGTACAGCGCCTGTCTCAAGTATAAAATCAACAAAAGAATGATCAGTAAAAGAACATCTCAGTAATTTATAAACGAGTGTACAACTTCTCAAGAGACATATAGCTTGAAACTGAATGAACAAAGTCAAGATCAAAGCTTTTTCTATCCCGCAGAATTCATCATCAACATTAACCAAAAAAAAAAAAAAAAGAAGGAAACTAAAGTAAACATACAGGCAGTATTAAGTATTCCTTTATGGACACTTCTCTAACAAAGAAGAAAAAGGTAAAGCAAAAAAGGATAAAATGAGGAACCTGAACCACAAATACAGTAGTGAATTCAATGAACAACCTGATATTTGTGGTGTGGCTGAGAGATCACAAAAAAGGGCTCGATTCAAAGCCAATTTCTTTAAACACAAAAACTTCAAAGCTCAAATTCTTCATCCCTGAGAGCAATTTCAGCTGCCTCCTCTTCCTCCTCATCAAGAACAAAGTACTCATTTTTCTCCACAGGTCTAAACATATAGAACATGACAATATAAAATGCAAGACTAGCAGTCTCCTCAGCAGCATTACTCACCCACTGGTACTTATAAGCAGCAATAGTTCTCAAAGCAAACACCACAATTCTAGTAAAATACAGATACCCAATAACAACAATATAAAACTGCCTGAAAAGTGTCAACTTTGCTAGATTCCTAGAAGCCTTTCCATCAGTCTTAGAGGTTTCCCTAAGCGATCTTATAGACCAAACAATAGGGAAAATAATAGCACAACAACAAATAATATCAACCAGCAAAAACACTTGGTTCCAAGTAACCCAATCCTTAATAAAAGGCCCAGTCTCACCAATCACAACAGAAGCTAAATTAGCAAGAACCTGAAGAGGGATCACAATCATCAACACCTTTTTCTCTCTATTCTGTAAAAACGGCTTCAGAAAAGACCAGCCGGTACCAATCAAAACGATCACAGTGAAGAGGATAACAACACGGATGAACTGAAAAATGTAGAACAAGACATCCCAGCCATGAGGGAGACCGGTGACTTTAACGTAGTGCTTATCCTCTGCAGCGCATATCAGATTCAAAGCCTTCATAATGAGTAAAACCGCCATCAAGAGATGAATGCGATGAAGGGAACGTTTGTTGGTGTAGCTGACGTAGACCCAGAGCGCGAAAAAAGCGAGGTAGGCGAGGGAGAAGAGGAAGTAGAGAGAAGGAAGGTGGGTTTGGCCGGCGGAGAGATAGTCTCTGGAACCGTCGGAATCGAGGTTGAAAACCTCGGTGCGGACGACCATGGAGACGGAGGTTTCGGGGGCGCAGTTAGCGAAGAAGAGGCTGTATTCGTTAGGGGAAGTGACGGGGTAGGAACGGTTGAAGGAGGCTGAAGGAGGAGGAGAGAGGTCGCGGAATGTGAAGAGACGGAAGATGTAGTGGGAATCGAGGACGCAGAAGGAAGGGTTTTGTTGGATCTCAATTAGGACTTGAACTAGGGTTTCTTCGTTGAGAAGGAAGAATCCTAAGCGTGATGATTCGGGTTGCGCTGCTGAGGATAGAACTGCTACGGACACCGAGGAGACTGCGATGGACACGTGGCCTCTGTGTGTGAAGCCGAATTTCTCGAAGAGGATCATGGGGCGGGTGTCGGAGTTTATGGTGAGGGACTTGATCTCTGCCGTCGAGGGGGAAAGGAAGAGGGAGAGGGAGAAGAGGAGGAAGATGAGATAGGGTTTCATTTTGGAGGTGGCCATTGTGGAAAGTGGAAAGAGGGATTGGGGGGTGGTGGTGGAGTGAAGCGTGATTCTGATTTAGAATGCGAATTGCAACGGGGAGGGAGATGATGGTTGTTGATTGGTGATGAAGAAAGAATGGGAGAGAACAGATCTGAACGCGAACGCGTTGGTGTCACCACCCACTCACCACACCAGTATCACGACGTGCCACCTAAGTGGAGTAACAACATACATTTTTTATGGGCCTCCGGTTGCTTTGGGCCCAACATTTTTGTTCAATAATCGTTAAATCTGGCCCATAGATTCTCCATATAAAAATTGATTTCCATAGCATAGTATATCATTGAACTAGTGAACAAGAATTCCAGACCAAAAAAAAAAAAAACTAGTGAACAAGGATTGGAATGTAGTTACCAATCATATGTATAGGGAAGCAAGAATTATTATCGATTGGCTTGCTAGATGGGGTTTCACTCAACTTCTAGGAGTCCACTTTGTGAATATTTCTCTTAAAGACATTAGTAACTTTTTGTTACTTGTTAGGTGATTTGAGTGTGGCTTCCGTACCCCATAGAATTCTTTTGATGTAATTCCACTCGGGCTTCATGCCCCCATTCACCCAAAAAAAAAATTGAACATATAGAGTGTTCACACCATTGTTTTCTTATTAGGAATACAAAATGTGACTAATGAATGAAATTATTGGCATTGTAAATTTTGAAAAAACAATAAGCCAAGTTAGGTCATTAAGTGCACTTAGTAATAATTTTTTTTTAGAGGGAAGGCACGAGTAATAAGTGAAAGGGAATGATTAAGGCTATGTTTGTTTAAGATTTTTATCCTTCAAAATTTTATTGAAAAATTGCTTTGGATTGAATCTACAAGTATCCAGCTTCAAAAAGAATCCAAAATTGTGCCTCAAGACTCTAAATTTCCAATTCCGCGGTGATATCAATCTAAACCAAACAGGCACTAAGACGATTAATCTCTCCTCCGTGTCCATGGTCACAAATTTTTACAACTTCATCAAATGCAAAAACAATGTCTTTAGGGACACATACCAAGTCTCAGGAGCACACATATAGATAATTGAAGTGTGCAAGTCACAGTCTTCTACATGCTAAGCAGTAACTGAATATGGATGACAATATACACTTTAGAGGAAGCAACATTAGGAATCCTCCCCCCCCCCCCCAAAAAAAAAAAACCTGACAAATACCCATTTTCCTTCAAAACCTCCCTTTTCGACTTGAATAACATGGCAACATCTACCTGACAAATGACAATCCTTTGAATTAACAGAAGATATATTATGCCTATTTATTCTCTCCTTTTTCTGGATAAAACCATTTCACAAACCACGACACTTTCCATCCCCCAAAAATAGTATGACTCATAACAGTGGGATAAAGTAATAGGGAAACATAAATATGATTTTTTTTTCCTTAAAAATGATCACCAAAATAAATACTTTGAGAGTCTGTTTGATGGTCAGGATAATGGAGACATGATAGGATAAACTATCATATTCAGACTTAATCCGTGTTTGATGAGCTAACAGGATATAATAAGTTTACCCTGACACTATCATGTTTACTCTCTGTAGTGTAAATCTTATCCTGAGGTGAGGACTGGTTAAAAACTAACAGGATAGGATAAGAAAAAAATTTCTTAATTTACCCCTGAAAACATAATTTAAAATCTAATAAAGCATAAAAATATTGAAAAGGAAAAAAGAAAAAAATTAATATTATAAATAATAAAATAAAAAATAATTTTAAATTTTAAAAAATAAAAACAATATTTAAAATGAAAACTTAAAGTATCATTATAAAATAAATTTAAATTAATAATTAATTTTTAAAAACTGTTTAAAAATATTATATGTAATTTTGTCACAAGACTAATTTTGTCAACACATATGATTTAAAAAGTTAAAAAAATATAAAAACTAGAAATTATCAAAAGTCTAATAAAATATAAGAATATTTAAAATAAAAACTAAAATTTAAATATTCATATTATAAATTATAAAATTAATAAAAATATTATAAATTAATTTTAAAAATTTATATATAACTTTGTCATAGGGTAATTTTGTCATTTTATATAATTTATATCTTATCATATTATTATTTGGTTCATCTCAAAAACATGATAAGATGACATAATGTTATCTTATCTAGTTTCTTATAAGGTGCACATTAAACACATGAGAGCATAAGAGCTTATCATGTTCGTATCCTATTATTTTCTTATCCAACTCTTTTATTCTATCCGTTTTTATCCTGTCCTGACTATCAAACAGACCCTAAGAATGTAATAACTATATATTGATAATGTAAATATATATTCCACAAACATTGAATATCATTTCATCATTTTGTCACAATGTAGACACGTTTATAAAAAAAATAATATTATGGTTATTAAACTTACATTGTCAAATATAGCTATTAAACTTACTAGTATATATATTCGTGCGATGCACGAGGAAATAAGTTGTTGAACTAATATTGCATCTCGTTAAAAATGCAAAGAATAACAGGAGCACGATAATTTTCAGCAACTATATAAATATCATATATATATATATATAAATTAAAATTGTGTCAAAATTGCAAGTTCTTTACAAAATACCCAAAAAATATGGAAAATAGTCCCTAATAACACTAGTAAATCATGGAATAACACTAAGCTAAAAAACATGACAACACACATCACAAAGTCTGCCCAAATTTGTGTCAGCCATCATTCTAAAAATATGTTCATAAATTACATTTTTTTGGGTTTTATATCATTCATGTGTTTCAGTTTAAGGGTGTTTTTATACGTTAAAACTTTTTTTTGACTCATATGTTAAAGATTAATTACTGTCACTTTTTTAGTCTATGTAACTAGTTAATTAATTTTATCAAGCAAACATCACATTTTTTTTTGACAATCAAGCAAACATTACATAATTTTATGTGGACATGTATATTAATTGTTTGAACTTTCTCAACTTTGATAGTTTGACGGGATGGGTAGGACAAATTAGGTATTTCTCATTTTTCAGGGATTAAATTGGTTTCCGTAATTTTTGTCGGAGAGCAATTTGGGTATTTACTCTAATAATATATTTTTTTAAAAAATATTTTATATTATTAATATTAAAAGAAACGTATCTTCTCAATTGCATACCTTTATAGAAAATTATATTATCAAACACATGTTTCCTTATTTATCCGGCATCAAATCAGAATATTTTAAATCAATATCATATCACATTAATTTATATTCATATGAAGTTACATTAATATTTTTCGGTTTAATTTTTTTAAAAACAAATACTATTAAGACATATTTTTTTTGGTGATTCACTATTAAAGTAATAATGATCACTTATTAAACATGCAATTTGTCATGATATAAAATTCAAAATTATCCACTGCTAATTTAATTGTTGACCAAATCAATTAAAATATGATATTAATTTGAAATTAAACTGATATAACAAGTCGAATCTTCAAATCAAATCAGACATATGAATCAAACCTGCAAAATTACTATTAATGAAATTCGTTAATTGTATTTTTACTTTTTTTTAATAAAAAATCGAGTCTTCTAATCAAATCAAACATAGGAACTAAACTTGCAAAATTACTATTAACGCAATTTATTAATTGTATTTTTACTTTTTTTAATTCAATTTTTTATTTTTATTGTATTTTATTATTTATTATTAAATATTATCATATATTCTATAATCAATCCTGTTGATTGATTATTCAGGGTGGGTGCGTGACTATTTGTCATTGAGTCAATTCATGCTAAATAATAATATAATAATACTCATTAAGAAATAATGGCTAATAAATCGTAAAAAATAATGGCTAACAAATTATAATTTATGTTAATACCCTCAATTTAGGTTTTTGAATATAAACATCTTTTTTCTCATTCTTTATTAAATCAAATATTAAGGAAAAAATATTTTTTATTTTTCTATCTAGACAGATATAAACTTCTTCGTTTCTTTTATCTTTTGTTTATTTGTTTTTTATCTCTTTATTTTCTCTTTATGTGTAGAAAGAGAGAATTGATGGGAATTTAATGAGACAGAGAAAATTAAAGATGGGAGAGAAAGAAATCGGGGTGATGCAAATGACGACTCTGACCTTGTTTTATGATGAATTTTTTGACGGAATTTTTGTTCTTTCACATTAGCAACAGCTTTTATATATAAAGATACTTTGATATTATACCCACATCATATCCATTGCATTTCTTTTAATAAAGGAATCCGATATTAAGCCATGCCATGTGAATATCATATTTTGTCCTCATCCTTTTTTTTTTTGAGAGGGTTGCATGGAGACCGTTCGATGCACAGGCATGGAGCCAGCCAGCACAAACATCTTGAATACCACTCACATGCCCACGCGTTTTATAGACTAAACGCCACCAGACAAGTAACAACCCACATTGTAACATCCCGTTTCTTGAATAAAATTAGATTAACCATTAAATGCTTAATTAGATGTCAAGAACCTTGATTAGGAATGAAATGGGTTTAAGAAGGACTCGTAAAACCTCAGAAAAGGTGTAAAAACACCCCTAGAAAACCCTAGAATACAAAGAAATCAAGAACTATCTAGAACGAGTGCATCGCGACGCGATGAAGGGTGTCTTGCAACGCGATCAACAATGCTAATTAAGTCGGTGGAAGAGAGAAAATGAACCTTCCAGAAAAAGGGTCCATCGCGACACGATGGCCTTTCAATGTAACACCATCGCGACGTGATCCAGTCGCGATCAAAGGCGGTGGAGAGAATGAGCTCTCCATTTTCGCCTATAAATAGGCCCAATCCCCCTCAATTTTTCTCAAGTTCTTTGATAGGGCCACGACAAGTGTACCGGGTCGTTGCAAGTAATAAAGTCGGTAATTAACCGGTTATCGTTCTCAAGGATCGAAGGCCAAATACCAATGTACGTTAGCGACTACTAGGTGAACACCAAAAGATTTTTAATAAGGTTGGAGATATCAAGTGATAGTGAAGCTGAAAGCGAGGCAGTAAATTGGTTTTGTATTTTTATGGGTTATTCAAAAATGTACTTGATAGTAAAAGGCATTAGGGACAAGCTTCAATTAATTTCCCACTATTGCATATTGATTTGGTATGAACAAGTAATCCCCTCTCTAGCTATGTTATCGAACTCACTATGGTAATCAAATCCTAATTCCTTAGGTACTTAATTCTTTGTCTCCGAGAAAAAACCCTAATTCCTTAGATGAATGTAATTGAAGACCAAGCAATAAGACCAAGAGTTCATAATAATACTACAATCCCAAGACTATTCCTAGGCTAAGAATTGCATGCATGCACTCTTAAGCATTCACACATAAAATTTCCATTCAACATATGAACCACAAATCATTCCATGGGTGATCAAATCATGAAAAGCATTAAAAACAGAGGTTGCATGCACAAAGCAAGAGGGAATATATCATTATGGTATCCCAAACCAAATACAATAGTGTTTCATCAATATCCACTCATCCCTAATACAAGGGGTTTAGCTAGACATAGAGAAGTAAATAAAAATAAGAGTTAAGAAGAAAGAACAAGTGGAATCCATGGAGAAATGTTGATGAATGTCTTCACCTTCCACCTTCCAATCAGTTTCCACCCTAGGGTTTGAACTCCAGAGCGTTTTTCAGCCTCCAAGTCGTGATAGCCCTTGAGACAGCAAAACAATGAGTATTTATAGTGATTGGGCCTAATACGAGGCGCCTGGGCCTGCGCCTGGGACGCGAATGGGAGAAACAGCGCAGATGGCGCCTGCGCACTGGGCGCCTGCGCAGAAGAACAGAGAGAGGCGCCAGCGCCAAGATACTCGTGGCGCCTGCGCCCAACACGCAAAAGGGGATATAAGTGCGGCGAGCGCCTGCGCTGGCGCCTGCGCTGGCAGAGGAGAAAGCGAAACAAGGCGCCAGAATGCCCAGGGCGCCCTGCGCCTGGGGACTTCAACAAAAACCAGCCTGCGCCCTGCGCCTCTCCTAGTGGTGCGCCCTGCGCCTGAGCACCTGCAACTTCTACACGTCAAAATGCTCCCAAGAACTTTAGGTACATGTCTTCAAACAATCCTTTTCTTACCTACATTAAAACATGACCATAATGAAGATATTTTTCTAATCAAAATAGCAAAAGAACCAACATGATTATCAATTAGATTATCCCAACAATGAGGACTCAACTCTTAGGATTAGAGGCCAAACAAGGAAATAAGTCCAGGGTTGCATGAAAATTCCCTTCAATTAAGTGCATGAAAGTGAGCATTATAGGGAACCGTCAAACACTCCAAACTTAAACCTTGCTTGTCCTCAAGCAAGAACTCAATAAAAACAAAAACTACACAAAATGTCAAACTTGATCTAACCACTGGACTAAACCACAATTTTTCACCACTTTCAAATGTTATCACACAAAAAGGACGCCAATCACCGATAACTTCTGGGCTTTATCATCATCAGAGCCAACAAGAGATTATCACAAATTAGAAGTTGGAGTCACATAAGCAATGCATTCACCATTATGAACTCAACAAGTAATGAAATATACAATTAAAACTTTCAGTGTGATTGAATGCTTTCTTTTCTGCTCACAAAGAGTGGGAAGAATTTTCACTCCGACTCTCAAGTGTTTGGGGTTTGTGTTTCTCTCAGTCAACACTATTTGAGCCCATTCCCCATGGATTTGATTTTCATCTCTTTCTCACATGAGTACCACTTGCACAATGCTCCAACCAAAAGGTCTTTCAAGGTTGTAACTTGGCCAAGGTTAGGGTGGATGGATTAGACATTTAGGTTATCACCCTTTAAAGATAGATGAGCATCAACCAACTCTAGAAATTTTTTCACTACAATTCCTCTTTTCTTCAATTTTCCAAAGGTGGTGTTTTCCAAAAACTCAATCCTTAAACAATTTTGTATCACACAATTATTGATTCCCCCAATAACACTTTGGTCTCAAAAGGGGTAACAATCCAAAAATAAGCCATTCTTTTTTCTGGTTTTTTCTTTTTTTTTCTTTTTTTTTTCACAGCTCAAACCACAACCAATCATAATGTTGTTCACCTCCCCCCAACTCCAAACTTAGTTCTTTGTCAACCTTAGTCAATTCATGCTCATCTAACCTTCTTAGGTGGGTAACAAGTTAATCACAAGGTTAAAAGCTATTGTTTTGATGGGTTAACAAGAACAAAAGGCTTTAGGCTCAACGGGGCTTTGCAAACAAAAGTCATATTATGTCGGGTTGGCTTTTTGGCTAATTGGCTTCCAACAAAATTTGCCTTTTTTATATCAAAACATTGTGCAACCAATAACATGCAACAGAGATTCAATCAAAGTTAGGGGAATGTAATCTCAAACGTGTCCTCTCAGAAGGAATTATTGATGAAGGCTCTACAAACACCATAGGACAAGCACATATCAATCACAAAGACACTATAGCAAATCAAAACAGTTGAGCAATGGTTGACTCGCTCCAATAAGTTTCTAATCTCAAGTTGTAACTCTTCAGTAGCCCACTTAACATCACACCATGTGATTGGTGCTTAACACAGGATTCAAATCACAAATGAGTTTTAAATCATAGTTCAGCCAGCAGTTATTTCAACTTAACAACTAGGACTTACAAACCAAAGGACTAACAACATTCTAAGATAATTTTTTTTTTGAAAAAAAATCAACAAAAACACAACAATAAAACAACAATAAAACAGAAACTAAAACACGAGTGGTAGGGAGAGAAAGTATGTATCTGGTGGGTTCTGTTAAGAACCCATGTTCTCCTTGCACGGTCTCTCCCACGAGAGGACTCCTAGTCTTCTCCCGACTCTCCATAGCCTTCGCTTCCACTCTCGCTTCCATCTTCCTCTTCTTCATCTTCTTCTTCTTCCTCTTCCTCTTCCTCTTCCTCTTCCTCTTCCTCTTCTTCTTCTTCTTCTTCTTCTTCTTCTTCTTCTTCTTCTTCTTCTTCTTCTTCTTCTTCTTCTTCTTCTTCTTCTTCTTCTTCTTCTTGTGGAGGGGTTGGTGCTGGGTAAGGGGTCCAGCCCACATATTGGGCAACTTCCTCGGCCGTTCTGGACCCTTTTGGATGCACCTCTATGTTTTGTGCTCTGGCCATTTGAAGGTTAATATCCTCAGACCTTAAAATATCCTCTCTCAGGACCCCCAAATATCTGTATAACGCTTGCATGTTTTTTCTATCTAATTCCCTTGTTGGTTCACTTTGCTCCACAACTTGGGGTGGAACCCTTACCCGTGAACTAGATTCTCCACCTTGGCATTTTCTTTTTGGAAGCCTAGGGTATCGAATCTTGGTACTTAGGTTATGACCAACCAGCACACCACAATGTTTTTCTACGTAGTCAAGATCAATGATAGAAGTGGGCTTCATGAGCGAAAACACATCCAAGTCAACATGGGCCTTCTGACAAAGGAGAGTAATGAGGTGTGGGAAACCAAGGGCATTTTTTGCAGAATTAGCTATGGCCCGGATTTGATTTTGAATAATCTTCCCCACATCAATTCTCCTGCCTGTCATTATGGCATGGATTAACAAAACTCTCTCCACCCGGACATCCCATTTGTTTGAGCACGGTGTGAGGTTGTAGATGATGACGTTTGCCCAAATCTTAGGTATTGGAAGCAAGGTGCAAGATGGAACTTTCTTTGGTGCCCCACTTCTATCCAGAGTCCACGAGGTTCCTTCCATACAGATTTCCTTAATCAAAAGGTTTGGATTTAACCTTTCCTGTTTTATGGCCTCCCACTCATCCTTACCCTTTGGCATCTTGGTTTTCAAAACATCATTGATGGTGGCTACATCAAACCTCACATAGTTCCCCCTTACATAGCTTATAAAGGACTGATCCGCCCGTTTAGCACAAAAAGCATTTGCATAGAATTCCCGGACCATCTCTGTATAGGCAGCATTAGGGTATGTAACTAACTTCCTCCAGCCTCTTTTAGCAATTTGTTTTTCTACTTCAGCCACCTCCTTCACATCAGAGGGAAGCAACAACTTTCTCTCCTGGATTATGTCCCTATTGCTCACAGATGAGCTTCTGAACTCATGCTCTTTAGTTAAGAACTTGTGACTGTAGGGACCCTCTTGCTCAGCTGCTGGGGCTATTGCTTTCCCTTTGTCTGCCCTTGAAGCCATATTTTTTGAACTGCAAAATTCAACTCAAATTGGGACTAAAGGTTTTTAGTTTGTAAACTTAGTCCAACATAAGTGAATCAGTATATTATTATTGCTTTTTTTTTCAGAAAAATTATGCACACAACTCATTGTGACATTTACACAAACACCTAACATGCATGCTCTTTCATCACAAGGTAACAACAACCCCAAATCCAAGCTTTCCCAACCACAAAGGTGATTCATCATTTTTCACACACAACACATCACAAAACACCACTCAATTAAAAGCTAATGTTACACACCAATTCAAGAACAAATCAATGCCCCCCTTTTTCTTTTAAATTCGAATTCTCCACCTTTTTTAAAAAAAAAAATTCAAGCTCCACCACAACCCATCAATGGTGGTCCTTCCCCTTCCTAATCATTTGTTCAACAAGAATGGGCCAAAAACTAGAGATCAAATCAACAACTCAAGATCCATTACTCATTTTTTTTACACACAAAACATAATGGAGAACAATTACCTCTTGAGGATGAGAGGAGAGGATGATGCAAAATCAAAAGAGGGAAGAAAGTGGTGTGCGGTGGTGGTGTTGCGCCGTCGGAGCTCCGGTGTGGTGGTTTTGAGTGGTGAGTGTGAGAGTGAAGTTGTGAGGGGTGAGGGTTTGTGAGGGAGTGGGTTGAAGAAGAAAAAAACAAAAGGGTAAAAGGGCTGCTCTAAGCAGCCCGTGTCCCAGTTTAATTATTATTATTATTTTTTTTTATAGAGGGCGCGATCCAGTGCGCCAGGCGCTATGGTGCGCCCTGCGCAGCGCCGATACAGTGGGCAGGCGCTAGGCGCAGTCCTACCGTGGACGCCCTGCGCCTCCTGCACTAAATTACACTTTTTTTTTTGCACAATACAAACTTAAACTTAAACTTTGAGAAAAAAAAACTCTAAAATTGTAAGAAGAAGAAATAGGAACTCCCTCGCATTGGTTGCCTCCCATAGAGCGCTCGTTTAACGTCCTTAGCTCGACGGTGCACTCCTTTATGCGGTAATCAGATTGATAGATTCCCTCGACCGCTCGAGTTCTCCACCAAAATACACCTTAAGTCTTTGCCCATTCACCTTGAAGCTTCTGTCAGAGTTTGGATCTTTTAATTCCACTGCACCATAGGGGAAAACCTTTTGGACCTCAAAGGGGCCTGACCATCTTGACTTTAGTTTCCCAGGAAATAGCCTCAGCCTTGAATTGAACAACAAAACTAGTTGTCCTTCCCGAAACTCTTTAGCTTGAATTCTTCTGTCATGCCACTTCTTGGTCTTTTCTTTATAGATTTTGGCATTTTCATAGGCAAAATTTCTGAATTCCTCAAGCTCATGGAGTTGAAGAATCCGAACTTCACCCGCTTTCTCACAGTCAAAATTCAAGTATTTTGTAGCCCATAGTGCTCTGTGTTCTAGTTCAAGAGGTAAGTGACAAGCCTTGCCATACACCAATTGATACGAGACATACCAATCTGAGTCTTGAAGGCCAGTTCTATATGCCCAAAGTGCATCATCTAGCTTCACACCCAATCCTTCCTCGTGGAATTATTTGCTTTTTCAAGTATTTGCTTCAGCTGTCTATTAGACACCTCCACTTGACCACTAGTTTGTGGGTGGTAGGGAGTGGCAATTTTGTGATGCACACCATATTTCTTAAGCAAAGTCTCCATCCTCTTGTTGCAAAAATGGGTTCCTTCATCACTAATCAAGGCTCTAGGCACTCCAAACCTTGAAAATATGTTTTTCTTCAAGAAACTCATCACTACCTTGGAATCATTGGTTTGAGTGACTACTGCTTCAACCCATTTGGAGACATAATCCACAGCAACTAATATGTAGACCTTTGAGTATGAGGATGGGAAGGGTCCCATGAAGTCTATTCCCCACACATCAAAGACTTCCACTTCAAGCACAGGGTTTTGGGGCATTTCATTCCTCTTTGAGATATTTCCGGTCCTTTGGCATCGGTCACAACTCTTAACATATGAAAATGCATCTTTGAAGAGTGTGGGCCAAAAGAAGCCTGATTGAAGGATCTTGGCAGTTGTCCTATCTCCACTAAAATGGCCTCCATACCCAGAATCATGACAATGCCACAAAATTTTCTCTTGCTCCTCTTCTGGCACACATTTGCGCAACAAGCCATCAACACCCCTTTTGTAGAGAAAGGGCTCATCCCAAACATAGAACTTTGCATCATGAATGAACTTCTTCCTCTGTTGGGAGTTGAAATCAGCTGGAATGGTCTTACCCACCTTGAAATTTGCAAAGTCTGCAAACCAAGGTAAGTTTGACACGGCAAAAAGATGCTCATCAACAAATTGGTCTTGAATGGGACTTGTCTCTTCAGTTTCCTCGATATTCTCCAACCTAGAAAGGTGATCCGCCACTGAATTCTCTGACCCCTTTTTATCCCGGATCTCTAAGTCAAATTCTTGGAGCAACAAGATCCACCGGATTAGCCTTGGCTTTGATTCCTGTTTTGCAAAAAGATATCTCAAAGCAGCATGGTCAGTGTAAACAATTACTTTCGCCCCCAACAAGTAGGGGCGAAACTTGTCAAATGCATAAACTACAGCTAAGAGTTCTTTTTCCGTGGTGGCATAATTAAGTTGTGCAGGGTTCAAAACATGACTAGCATAATAAATCACATGCAACAACTTATTCTTCCTTTGTCCTAAAACTGCTCCAACAGCATTGTCACTTGCATCGCACATAATTTCAAAAGGTAAAGACCAATCAGGTGCAGTGACAATAGGTGCAGTTACCAATAAATGCTTCAAAGTATTAAAAGCATGTAAGCACTCATCATCAAACACAAAAGGAGTATCTTTCACAAGCAAATTTGTAAGAGGTTTAGCAATTTTTGAAAAATCTTTAATAAACCTCCTATAAAATCCAGCATGGCCTAAGAAGCTTCTAATGCCCTTTTCATTTGTGGGAGGGGGAAGTTTTTCAATAATTTCCACTTTTGCACGGTCCACCTCTATCCCCTTGTGGGAGATACGGTGTCCCAAAACAATCCCCTCTCTAACCATGAAATGGCATTTTTCCCAATTCAGGACCAAGTTGGATTTTTCATATCTTTCCAACACAAGAGAGAGACTATGCAAGCAATTATTATATGAAGAGCCAAAGATAGAGAAGTCGTCCATAAACACTTCGATATGTTTTTCAATCATATCGGAGAAAATGGACATCATACACCTTTGGAATGTGGCTGGTGCATTGCATAACCCGAAAGGCATCCTCCTGTAAGCAAATATCCCGTAGGAACATGTAAAAGCTGTATTCTCTTGATCTTTCGGGGCCACAACAATCTGATTGTAACCAGAGTATCCATCTAGGAAGCAATAGTACTCATGTCCCGCCAATCTCTCCAGCATCTGATCAATGAAAGGCAAGGGAAAATGGTCTTTTCTTGTAGCGGAATTCAGCCTCCGGTAGTCTATGCATACCCTCCAACCGGTGACAGTCCGAGTGGGAATTAATTCATTGTTTTCATTCATCACCACTGTTGTCCCGCCCTTCTTAGGCACAACTTGAACGGGGCTCACCCATGGGCTGTCTGAAATGGGGTAAATAAGACCAGCTTCTAAAAGCTTGACTACCTCCTTTTTAACCACTTCCTTCATAGCCGGATTGAGTCTTCTTTGTGGCTGAACAACCGGCTTATAGCCATCCTCCATAAGAATCTTGTGCATACAAAAAGAAGGGCTTATCCCCTTTAAGTCGTCAATGGTCCAACCAATAGCTCCCTTATGCTCCCTCAAGATTCTCATCAACTTTTCTTCTTCTAGTTGGCTCAAGCTAGAACTAATGATGACGGGATATACATTTCCTTCATCAAGAAAAGCATATTTCAAATGGGATGGCAATTGCTTGAGCTCAACTTTTTGTGCTTCTTCAAATTTTTTCGGAGGTGTTCTTTCTTCCTTTTTAAGCTCCTCCCAATTGGGTGGTGCATGGGGGGAATAAGATGGAGATGCATCCAGCACACTAAGAACTTCTTTCACCTTAGAATCCATCCCTCCTTCAATCTCCTCTTTTGACATAATAAGAGCTTTCTCAAGAGGTAAGGACGGAATATGTTCTTCAAACTCCCTAGAAAAGAGAGAATCAAGCACTTCAATGCGAAAACAGTCCTCCTTCTCTCTTGGATGCTCCATTGCTTTAAGAACATTCAAAGTGATGGATTCATCCTGGACCTTCAATGTCAAGGTTCCGTCCGCCACATCAATAATTGCTCTACCGGTAGCTAGGAAAGGTCTCCCTAGAATGAGTGGGATGTCATTGTCTTCCTCCATGTCAAGAACAACAAAGTCCACCGGAAAGATGAATTTATCAATTTTCACAAGAACATCTTCAACTACGCCATAAGGATGTCTCACCGATCTATCCGCCAATGTCAAGGTTGCCATGGTGTTTTTTATTTGGCCAATCCCTAGCTTCCGGAAAATAGAAAGAGGCATGCGACTTACACTTGCCCCAAGGTCACATAAGGTTTTCCCAAAAGTTCTATCCCCTATTGTGCAAGGGATGGAGAAACTTCCGGGGTCCTTAAGCTTTTGTGGGAGATTACGTTGCAGAATTGCACTACATTCCTCGGTGAGCATAATAGTCTCTCCATCACCTATCCTTCTCTTCTTTGACAAGATCTCTTTCATGAATTTTGCATAGGTAGGCATTTGTTCTAGAGCTTCGGCAAAGGGAATGTTGATTTGCAATTTTTTGAATACATCTAGAAACTTGCCAAATTGTTTCTCATCCTTCTCCTTCCTTAACCTTTGAGGATATGGCAATTTGATGATGGGCTTTGGTTGGACTACCTCCCCTTGCACAAGAGGTGGATTAGGTGCTTCGTTTGAGTCTTCCTGCTCTTTCTCCTTAGGCTCACTTGTCTTCTCTACTTCTGTTCTTGGCGTGGGTTCAATTACCCTTCCACTCCGGGTAGTGATAGCACTAACATTCTCATTTCCCTTGGGATTTGGGACTGTGTTGCTTGGTAGAGAACCCGAAGATCTTTCCGTCATTTGTCTAGCTAATTGCCCAACTTGAGTTTCAAGGTTCCTTATGGATGCCTCTTGATTTTTGAAGGAGGCCTCTTGATTTTTGAAGGCAGCTCTTGTTTCAGTCATAAATGATGAGGTTTGTCCTGCCAGTTTTTCAATAGCTATTTCCCAATCAGCTTTCTTCTCAGGGGCTTGGGGTTGAGATGAAGAACTTCCTTGCGATCTTTGAGAAGCTTGCGCACCTTGATCCTTCCAGGAAAAATTCGGGTGATTTCTCCAACCCGGATTGTACGTATTGGAATAAGGATTATTGTGTTGCCTTTGAGAATTGTTAACAAAGTTGACTTGTTCTGAATCGTTGCTAATCTCCACAGGGGCAGCACAATTAATGCTAGCATGTTCTCCTGCACAGAAACCACATTTTGGGGTTATGGAATCGACTGAATTTACCTTGATCCCTCTAAGTTGTTTAGTTATAGAGGCTAATTGTTGACTCATGGCCTTATTTTGGGCTAGAAGAGCATCCAATGTACCCACTTCGAGCATTCCTCCTTTCCTTTGTTGTCTATCAAATGGCGCATTCATGGTGTTTTTTGCCATGGCTTCCATAATCTCAAGGCTTTCTTCAGGAGTTTTCAAAACAAATGACCCCCCACATGCCGCATCAATCATCACCTTAGTATTAGGAATGAGCCCATTGTAGAATGTTTGAGCTTGAAGCCAATCTGGTAATGAATGTTGAGGGCATTTTCTAAGCAATTCTTTGAACCTCTCCCAAGCATCATAGAGTGTTTCCCCTTCTTGTTGAACAAAGGCAGTGATTTCACTTCTCAGCTTGGCAGACCTAGAAGTTGGGAAGAACTTGCTCATAAACTTGTTAGCCAAATCATCCCATGTAGTAATACTCCCTTCAGGTAGAGCGCTAAGCCAATTTCTAGCTCGATCCTTCAAGGAGAAGGTAAATAGCCTCAAGTAAATGGCATCATCAGAAACACCATCAATTTGCACAGTATCACACAATTGGACAAAGACTTCCAAGTGTTGGTTCGGATCCTCATGAGGTAAACCGGCAAACTGATTCTGGTGAATAACTTGTAATAAGCATGATGGAATAGTGATACTATGGCCTTCGACACGGGGCCTAACAATGCTCCCATAATACCCCCTGGGAGTGGCCTTGGAGTAGTCTCGGAGAGTTCTCCTTTCATTGTTCGCGTCACCCATCACCTCTTCTGGTGTTTCAACAATGGGTTCCGGAATTGTTTGTTGTGCCTCTATTTGTCTTAGCCTTGCTTCTCTTTTTCTAGCCTTTGCTCCCTTTCGGTTACGTCGAGCTGTTCTTTCTATCTCTGGGTCAAACAATAGCTCTTGAGGATCTACTGTTCCACGCATGCACTGAAAAGCAAGCACCTCAAATAAGTGTCAAAGCAACTGAGAAATAAAAAAAATATTGTTAATGAAAATATGAAAAGGAAGTAATTACACTAACACTAAACGGGTTCGAAATAGAAGTCGTCTTCGAAATTACTGGTAATGGTAAAATCGATCCCCGGCAACGGCGCCAAAAACTTGATAGGGCCACGACAAGTGTACTGGGTCGTTGCAAGTAATAAAGTCGGTAATTAACTGGTTATCGTTCTCAAGGATCGAAGGCCAAATACCAATGTACGTTAGCGACTACTAGGTGAACACCAAAAGATTTTTAATAAGGTTGGAGATATCAAGTGATAGTGAAGCTGAAAGCGAGGCAGTAAATTGGTTTTGTATTTTTATGGGTTATTCAAAAATGTACTTGATAGTAAAAGGCATTAGGGACAAGCTTCAATTAATTTCCCACTATTGTATATTGATTTGGTATGAACAAGTAATCCCCTCTCTAGCTATGTTATCGAACTCACTATGGTAATCAAATCCTAATTCCTTAGGTACTTAATTCTTTGTCTCCGAGAAAAAACCCTAATTCCTTAGATGAATGTAATTGAAGACCAAGCAATAAGACCAAGAGTTCATAATAATACTACAATCCCAAGACTATTCCTAGGCTAAGAATTGCATGCATGCACTCTTAAGCATTCACACATAAAATTTCCATTCAACATATGAACCACAAATCATTCCATGGGTGATCAAATCATGAAAAGCATTAAAAACAGAGGTTGCATGCACAAAGCAAGAGGGAATATATCATTATGGTATCCCAAACCAAATACAATAGTGTTTCATCAATATCCACTCATCCCTAATACAAGGGGTTTAGCTAGACATAGAGAAGTAAATAAAAATAAGAGTTAAGAAGAAAGAACAAGTGGAATCCATGGAGAAATGTTGATGAATGTCTTCACCTTCCACCTTCCAATCAGTTTCCACCCTAGGGTTTGAACTCCAGAGCGTTTTTCAGCCTCCAAGTCGTGATAGCCCTTGAGACAGCAAAACAACGAGTATTTATAGTGATTGGGCCTGATACGAGGCGCCTGGGCCTGCGCCTGGGGCGCCCTGCGCCTGGGACGCGAATGGGAGAAACAAGCGCAGCAGGCGCCCTGCGCAGGAGGAAACAGAAACAAGGCGCCAGGCGCCAGAATGCCCAGGGCGCCCTGCGCCTGGGGGCTTCAACAAAAACCAGCCTGCGCCCTGCGCCTCTCCTAGTGGTGCGCCCTGCGCCTGAGCAGCTGCAACTTCTACACTTCAAAATGCTCCCAAGAACTTTAGGTACATGTCTTCAAACAATCCTTTTCTTACCTGCATTAAAACATGACCATAATGAAGATATTTTTCTAATCAAAATAGCAAAAGAACCAACATGATTATCAATTAGATTATCCCAACAATGAGGACTCAACTCTTAGGATTAGAGGCCAAACAAGGAAATAAGTCCAGGGTTGCATGAAAATTCCCTTCAATTAAGTGCATGAAAGTGAGCATTATAGGGAACCGTCATTCTTCTAAAGGCTTTGGGAGGACGTGGAGGAGCTCTGGTGGCACGACGGGACATGGAGGAGCTCTAGAGGCGCGACGGGACGCGGGCGACGGTAGTCTTTTAAGCCAGGTATGGCCCTATATCCTCTTCTCTCTCTAGCTTTCTCTCTCTAGGGACTTCTAAGGAGCGAGTATGCTCTGTGCTTGCCTCTGATGAGGATCTGACACATCAGAAAGCCCTTAGTAAGTAACCCTTGAGATTGAGAAAGGGAGTAAGACTTAGAGGGCCACTAAGAAGCAAGTATGCTCTGCACTTGCCTCAAGTGAGGATCTTGTGCATTAGAAAGCCCTTAGTAGGTAATCCTCTGAGAAGGAGGATGAGAGCGGCCTAGTAGGCTAGATAGGAGTGTTCAGAGATAGGAGTATGGGTAACAGGAGCGACGAGGGAGCAGAGAGTGGCAAGAACTGTAGCCGTCTTCTAAGCTAGGTGTGGGAGATCTGAACCCTATCCACTAGGGATTGTAGGATTAGAATAAGTGTATAACTAGGTGTAGGGTTACCCAAGCCCTACTAGAGGTTGATAACAGCAGCACCTTAGGAGAGGGGCTGTGACCTGTGATAGCTAAGGACAGTTGTCAGAGGTCTATCAACCATAAGAAAGAATCTGTTGATATTTATGAATGTTGATTGATGTGATATTGGTTTCTTATGATTACATTATAATTATGTGTGTAATTGTTGGTGTGTGGTTTGATAACATATCAGTAGTAGATCGCCTGAGCGACATTAGGGTTGACTCATGAGTGGGTCGAGGATGGTTGATGCTTGATGACGTGTTGGTTGACTTATATGATTGATCGAGGATGGTTGATAAATGATGTTATGTTATATACAGAAAGTCGTACTGTATAGGATGGTTGTTCTGCTTATGCTGATTTGATGATTAAGTTATTATAGTGTTGTCAGTGGGAATATGGTTGAACTATTTAGTTATAAAGAGTTGAATAGTGCTGGAATAAGACATTAAAGCTGGTTGAGCTGATAGCTTGATAAGTGCTGAGATAATAAGCTGATGTGCTAAGCTGAAGAATAAAAAATGACAAGCTGTTAAAGGTGATGTTAACAAATAAGCATATGCATGTGCTATAATCTACCGCCGTGCACATAGGCTGTGTACGAGGCCAGGTTCCAGAGTGCGGACACGATGTAGTCGGTATAGGACACGCCGGTCCTTGAGGATAGTCTGGGTCCGACAAGTCTACAGGTGACGGATGGGCTAGTTACCATCCTGTCGGGACGTCGGGTAGCCTGGTCATCCTGACGGGGTACTGTTGTATCACTGTCTATAGTGTCGATCCCGAGTGCCGCCCCGACACCTGTTCTTATCGAAGAGCAGAGATACAATCTTAGGGGTACGATGAGCGGGATAAGGGGATGGATAACTGGCTGGGCCTACTCACACGTCGGTGAGAGGTCGCTGTTATCTATAAAGGCAAGGTGGCTAAGGTGGGGCTGCCTTTGTCATATTTTAACTATGTGGCCACGTAGGCATATAGATTTAAGTTGCATGGATGCGGGTAGCTAAGTGATGATCCAAATTGTTGCCAGGGGATGTATGGACTAATCTTTTACTTATTTTGTTGTCCTGTTTTACTTGTGTGTGCTTGCCTTTTTATATATGAATTCTAATTCCTGCTTTTCCATTTAATAGTGCATATAGTGTGTTCTGAGTCTCCTGTTCTATTTCTTGTTTTGTATATATCTGCCTTCGGATATTAGCAGGTGTCGGGCGAGTTCAAAAGGAAAGATAGAGACTATTGGTCCACAGCCAGTGAGTCAGAGTCAGTATTTAAAGGAGTCCCAATTATTGGACACTCTGTATCATTAAGGGCCCGAAGGTTGGGTATCTTTAGATACATTTGTACACTTTCGCTTGTTATAATAAAATACAACTATCATCGTATTAATTAATAAATTTAATATATTAGAAAAATTGATTAGGGCGTCAAACACATTGCCAAAGGCAAGCGAGGATATGCAGTCATCCTCATCCTTATAATATGAAGTTTATTCTACTTTTAGTAAAAAGGAAAAATAGATTAAAAAATAGTTCATGTCTAGGCCTATCACTTGCATTGATCAATTATTCAACAAAAGCAAATAAAAATAGCAATAACAATAATATTTCATAAAAAGAATATACAAAATGTACAAATGGTGGAACATGTAGCTAACTTCTTGCTATCTCTAGCATAAGCCATTTCCTATTTCCGTAGGCCGGAGACAGATCAACTTATTGTTAATTAGGGGCAACTAATCCCACTGACTTATTTATTTTTTATTAATTATTATTGAGTAATTTTATTTTTGCCGCCTTAAAAATTAAGTGTTGACCCCATTAAAGAGGAAAAAAACGAAAAATGAGCTACTCTTTTTTTATATGATTGGAAAATAGATTGTTGAATGATTGTTTGGTCACAAGCATAGAGAAAATATTTTTAATAGTGTTGAAAATGAAAAAAAATCATACAACAATTTCAAAATATGAAAACACATAGAGAGTAATTATAACTCGTAGATGTTGAGGTGTCTTCAAATTTTTGGGTATATAATGTTATAGTTTTTGTAATCTCTATTTTTTTGCTTAATAATGATGACGTCGTTATTCTATCACTTATATTTTGATGTATTTTTCATATAAACATTTATAGTATATGATTGCCCCTACTAGTCGAAATTCTTGGATCCGTCCCTACTTAGGTCCCCTTCCCCATAAACAAGGCGGCTTTGCAATCACTTTCAACAGCTACAAGTAACATGTAACATCCCTTCATCTGTGCATTTCCCCTTAAAACTTCCTCCTTCTACCTTTTCCATGATGCAATCTTCCCTTAGAAGAGGAGGCTTTTTTGTGCGCTCTTAGTGCACAGAGTTTCTTGAGTTCATGACAAGATGATTTTCTATATCGACATATTTAGCTGCACACAGCCTGAAATTGGCCATCGTTTCTGGCTTCACTAAAGAACATGCAAGTGAGGTTTCTTTTGTGGCAACTTTTACTATGAGGTGTAACATCACATTAGGATTGAGGTTTAGGACTAAAGTGGCTTCTTTATAGAAGTGGGTGAGAAAATCTATTAGGGACTACCCCTTCCCTTGTTTGATTGTGGAGATTGTGTGAGAGGATATTGAAAGTTCCTTACTAGTAAGAAATGGTGAACAAATTGTGATGCCAAGTCGATGGAGACTTAACAAACCCAATGAAGAGTCCAAGCCCAACGAGGGGCCCAAAGAGGATTTCCCAATAGTTTGTTAGGATTGTCAGAGGAAATCTTAATAGAGGACGATTCTTGAACCTTTATGTGGGAGGCGCGACTATTTTTCCCTTGGTTCCCTTTCCACCCTCTTTCCTTTTTTATTTGAGCTATCCTGGTTTGACTTTACGATGTTGCTTCAACTGAGACTTACCCCAGAAAAAATACATAAAAATATTAGCGATTTATTTCTTCAATTATAAATAAAATCCTGCAAATTAAAAAAATAAAATCCTAGTTTACTTTTGAATAGTAAATTCCACTTTATTTATGCCAATAAAAATAAAAATCTCACTTTAAGGGTTTGTTTGGTTTACGAAAGAAAAATAGAGGAAAAGAAGAGAAAGGAAAGGAAAGGAAAAGAAGAGAAAATAAGTAGAAAATGAGATGATTGTTTAGTGGTTTGGTTTGAAGAAAAATGAAAAGAAAATGGGAGAGGAAAGAAAAAAATTGTATTTATAAAATGACATACGTATCCCTAAACAAAATAAAATATGATAAAAAGAATAAAAAATAATATTTTATTAAAATCTAAGATAAATTAAAAATGACAATAAATAATAAAGAGAATAAAAATATATAAAAACATATTTTAAAGATTTTTCTATCATGTGCAAAGTTGCACAGGTTAAGAAATAAAAAATAGTAAGTTTACATTGAAACTTGTGTATTTTACATTAAATACTAAATTATTTAATAAATAATTATTATTTTTAATAAGTAATTATTATTTTTAGATTCTTTAACATGTTCAACGTTGCACAACGTTGCACATGATAGAAAAATAAAAAAAAAAACACAATGAAAAATACCGCACCGGTCACTGCTCACTAGTACATGTTAACGTCATTTCAAGCAAAGGGCGCCATTGTCATTTTGTTAATTTTGCACCCGTTTCCATCCATTTCTTCCCAAATCGGGAGGAAACAATTTTTCTGTGGGGCCCATGCATTCTTTTCTTTTCCTTCCTAGTTAACTGCAATCCAAAGGGCGGAAAAGTTTTCGAAAAACGTGTTTTCTTTTCCCTCTTTTCTTTTCTTGGCATATTCATCTGTTCCAAACACAGTGTAATTAAAGGACTAAGACTCGACGACGAGAGCCACGAGGTGGTCGTTGTTTGACAAAATACATAGCATAGCATGGCAACTATTATGAAATGACCAAAAAGCCCTCACGTGGTTCAAATGCTGCTGCGATTAGTTAGGAATGCATATTTATTTAATGCGTGCACCTGATTTTGTCTGTTTTATCAGTCCCCTTACAGAGAAAAATCTAAACTTGAAAGCCCCCCAAGAAAAATTGAACGAGAGAAGCAGAATCAAACAGCATTCAAAGAAGTGCAATAATCTCAAGAAACCTCATTGCAGAAAGAACCGCAATCGCCCTCAATTTTTTTGAGCTGCCAGATTGGCTTCCTGAATCTGTAAGTCTCGCCGCCTTTTCTTCTTCTTGGGACAAGTTTTGTTATATAATTATTATTTTTTCAAACATAAAAAATATGAATGCGAGTTGTTTTCAAACGGGTAAGTTTTGTTATTTTAAAATTTTGTAACTTGAATATCAGTTGGTCTAAATTCATTACCTCAATTATCATCCTCATTCCGTTTGTTAAATCTATCTTTTTTCTTTTGTTACCTCTCCTTCGAGTGCCATGCAGTGCTGTTGTTGCAAGAATTCACAATCACTATAAAGAAACCAAGATATTCAGATAATATTGGGTTAGAGTCTTAAGAGAGTAATTTATGGATATGGTTGGAAAACGTTTTGATTGAAAGTAGGGTCAGACTCAAGAAACCTTTGAGGCCTTTTTTTTGGGCCTCCCAAAATTCTGGAGCTTCTGTCATTGGCTACTGACAGAATGAATGTGGTGGGCAAAGTTGGGAGCTTGATAACCCAAGGTGTATATTCAGTTGCTACCCCTTTTCACCCCTTTGGTGGCGCTGTTGATGTCATTGTTGTTCAGCAACAAGATGGGACTTTTCGGAGCACGCCGTGGTATGTCAGGTTTGGTAAATTTCAGGGTGTTCTCAAAGGCGCCGAGAAGATTGTTCGGATAAATGTCAATGGGGTTGAAGCAAACTTCCATATGTATCTTGACAATTCAGGGGAGGCTTATTTTGTAAAAGAGGTGGATGGTGATGATAATGTGGCTGCTGAAGCTGCTACTAACTCTGAATTTACTCGAGAAGACAGTGGTGTTGAAATTGATAACAAAAATAATAGTTATCCGAGTGTGGATGATACTAGTGGTTACAGACTTGAGCATAGCATATCTGATTTAGGGGTGCTTCAGTTGACAGGTGAAGGCCATTCCTCAGTCTTTCCAAAACTTCAAAAGGCAGAATCTGATGTTGATAGGAGATTTTTTGATTTCCAAGATGATCAATCCACTATTGAAGGTTCAGCTGATTTGTCAGAATACGGGTCTAGTCGATATGAGAATCTAGATGGGGAGAATTTCTTGGACTTGCAGGGTTCCCATCCGGAGGTGGTCTTGGTTAGTGTTGATGGTCATATATTGACAGCCCCTATCTCAGAATCAGAGCAGAATGAGGAGAATGTGCAGTTAAGTATTGCTCAATTTCATTTGGGCCCAGGTGAAGGGGCTGATTTCTATGAAGGCAATGAGGAGTTTAGTTCTGGTGAAAATGCATGCGCTGCTGATTATGTTAGTCAGCTAGATGCTTCAACAGCTGATGTTCCATCCAGTAGTTATAGCGGTAACATTGGTAATAGTACTTTCGGGGTCCTGCTGGAGGTTTGCCAAAGAGAGGAGGGACTTATTTGTCACACTGAGGAAACTGATCCAGAAGAGGTTGCATCTTGTATGAAGAGGGAGAGTGTCTTCAAAAGTTGTTTGGACTTGCATGAACTTGCTCAACAGGCTGAAAATGGCGATTTACAAGATGCGGGGTCCTCATTGGAGGATCAAAGTTCAGCAGAGGAATCGAATGCAAATTGTTCAATTGTTGATGAAAATGAACAAGAGAGCATCAAACAATCTAGAAATATTGACGAGTTATCTCCCCTGAGTAGGCATACTTCTTCAGATGACGGTAATTCTCCAAAATTAGAAGTAGGACTTCAAAAGGTTGATAAAGATGCATCAGTGGAAGTTGACACTGGTTCTGGCAGTCCTTCTGGTACTAATGATGTGGAATGGAATGCTGATCATATTGGCAGGTCAGTATCAAATGATGAGGTAGATGATAGTCAACAAACCCCTGCACTTGAAAATGCTAGTAAGAAAGATAAGGTAATCGAACCTCAAACAACAACTTCCAATGCTGGGGACCAAAGTCATTCTGGTTTGAGTAAGGACTAAGAACCGTGCTTCAAATTAGTTTATCTTTTATTACGTAACTATTGTTTGATTAAGTCAACTGTTTATTTGTTTTTCTTATTAAAATTTGCAGGATTTGAAGTCTCACTTTGCGGTCACAAACTTAAGGCAGGTATGGGTTTGATTGCTGCTGCTGAAGTGTTTGAAGCACATCGGATATCAGTAGAGGAATTTAGAAGCTCTGCACAATCTATAATTAAGAATGAAAAGCTTGCTGTGAAGTTCGGAGATAGGTATCTGCTGTGGGAAAAGGCCGCTTCTCTTGTTCTTGGGATGGCTGCATTTGGTTTAAACTTACCTGTTGAGCCTAAAGATTCTATTCCTGTGGGCCAGGATGATGCATTGAAGTCCAATGATGATAGTCCTGGACCAGCTTCATCTGGACGTAGGTGGAGACTTTGGCCTATTCCTTTTCGAAAAGTCAAGACAATTGAGCACACTAGTAGTGATTCATCAAGTGAGGAGATATTTGTAGATTCCGAATCTGATTTGCTAAGTTCTGTTGTTGAGTCAACTCCAACCTCTGGTAGGCATGAGTCTCCCCGCAAGCAAATTGTAAGGACAAATGTTCCCTCTAATGAGATGATAGCATCCTTGAATCTCAAAGATGGTCAAAATTTGGTAACATTCAGTTTCTCTACGAGGGTTCTAGGAAATCAACAGGTTTGATATTCATTAAGAATCCAAGTTACTGTATGACTATATATTTTATACATTGGTTGGCTGTGTTGCTTATTTTAGTGTGAAATTTTAATTACATAACAGGTTGAGGCTCATATATACTTATGGAAGTGGAATGCAAGAATTGTAATTTCAGATGTCGATGGAACCATTACCAAGTAAGATTACCGGCAATACTTCTTCTAAGGCTATTAAATATTATTTTTAACTCGACAAAGATACTGCTTCGCTTTTGCTATTGTTCTTTACCATATCTCTGTTCCCTATTTCCCTACTCAATTGGACATATATTTTATATAATCCCAGCTTGGACCTATCATGCAAATTTCGGTAAGTGTTGATACTTCTGAAACTTTTACTGCATGAATGAAAATAGGAAAAGGGAATGCAGGTTCTGGTATATGGTTTAGGGCTAGGCCTTGAGTAATCTTATGGTGCATTAAAAATAATTTTTTTCAGATTGGCAGAGTGAGATGAACCTGAACATGTATCATTAGTTGTGTGCACACAATATAACATTTTCCTGGTGATCCTTTGTCTAAATCTTGAAAAGAATAATCATCTTTTTCTTATTTTTCTGGCTATTTTTTATGATGATCAACCGACTAATAACTACTTCAGCAATTTTTTGTGTCTACATCGTGTGTATATAGTTGGATCCCAAAAACATATGTTCTACTTGATTGCATTTGCTAATAGACCAGACATACATGTCTTAATGAAAGTTGAACAAAACTAAGAAACAGTTGCAGCAGGAATAGAGGGCACAGTTGCACAATGATTTCAAAATCACTGTGAACACCTAAGTATTTTACTATTTTCTTCCTTTCAGATCTGATGTTTTGGGGCAATTCATGCCTTTAGTTGGCAAAGATTGGACACAGTCTGGAGTGGCAAGGCTTTTCTGTGCTATTAAGGTATGTATTTTCTTGTGCATTCACATTTAAATTTAATGAGATTGAGTAGGATTGTTTATGTCAAATAGTTGATGAGGTAAATGGTAGAAGATATTTCAAGGGTCATTCTTTAAAAAGCATCTTGTGTCTTGGTCATGCATTCAAATCTCCTTTGTTGTTGCTGCCATTTCATTATGTTTCTGTTGATACTTCCTCATGCCACCCGTCCCTTTACTTACCTGTCTACATGCTTCTCAAATTGGGGTTTTTAATTTTTCACTTTTTAATTTCATTATGCATCCATATAACTGAAATGATATCGACAATGTCCACAGTCCTCTTTCATGACTTTACAACATTTACAAGTTTTTCCGTGTTTATCTTTGGAAATTTAATGAATATTAGATTTAGTGCTATATTTTTGCTTACCTTCTATTTCTTTGGAATTTAGATGCAAATACATTTACCGGTTATCAGCACTCGGCATAACTTTTTCTGTCTGTTTAATGTAAAATGTAGCCTATCATGTTTGTTGCTATCATGATACCTATTGTTTCATTGAATTTTATCTCAAGAAGATTCATTCTAATATTAGATCCTGATTGTGTTAGGAAAATGGATACCAGCTACTGTTTTTGAGTGCCCGTGCTATTGTCCAGGCTTATCTAACCAGGAACTATTTGGTTAACCTGAAACAGGTATTGAAACAACCTGGCTTTCTGTAATCGATACTCTTGTTATCAATATTAGGATTATTCTGTTTCTTAAGAGTTGTAGCCAGGAACCATTCTATGATATTTCTTTGTGGAAAGTATAACATTTTAGCCAAGTCTATGTGGGTTTGGAACATCATCTTTAATAATCCTTCTAGTCGTGTGAAGGTTCAGGGATCTGGAGATTACTCATTTTGTTAACTATTCGTTTTCCCTTTGGACGCTTGATCTTCATTTTGCCAACTTATTTATTTTCAAAATTTTTAAATCCTTGCATCTTGACAGCTGAGTTATCATTGTAAAAATGCTGCGTTAGCTGATACCATAAGTTTATATATTTTTGCAGGATGGAAAAACCTTGCCAAATGGACCTGTTGTTATTTCGCCCGATGGATTATTTCCCTCCCTTTACCGAGAAGGTGAGGAACTTTTAATGTGAGAGTAATAAAGGTTGAATTGGTGCTGAAATTTTAGTTTATGTAGCCACTTGTGAGCTGTGTGATGGTGATAATGACTTCTCTTTGGACTGATGCACTATGATCTTTATATTTGATGATTCTATCTGTATGAAGACTTAAATACTGTTGTCAGTATCACCAAATGAACTAGACAGTAAAAAGTATGGCGGATAAAATATAGTATCTTTCGGTGATTGTGGACATATAAATGATCTAAATGTACGGATTTCAGCAAAATAAAATACTTTCTGATTCTGAATACTATAAGGGTAATAAACGCCTAGATACGTAGTCATTTCATTTCATCAGCAAGTGTTTTGACCAACATAAGTGACTGCTTGTATCTCGGGATTGGATTTATCTATTGATTTCTGAATGATGATATTATTCTCAATCTTGATGTCCTGTCCTTTTTTTAATATACATATCTGACTTGTATAATGTTTGGACTTGTTTACTTATGGAAGTAATAAGAAGAGCTCCTCATGAGTTCAAGATTGCTTGTCTAGAGGTAATTTCCTAAACACAAATCTTTATTACTATACGCAACTTGAAAGTTCCATTAAAAGGTATTTTCTCACTAACACCATGCATGTTCTGATAATATTGTTTTGCAGGATATCAAAAGACTTTTCCCTTCTGATTACAATCCATTTTATGCGGGGTTTGGCAATAGAGACACAGATGAACTCAGTTACAGCAAGATAGGAATTCCGAAGGGCAAAATATTTATCATTAACCCTAAGGTTTGCATCCATCCTGGATTGTTATTTCTGACAATTAGTATTTTCTTTAGTTCTCACAGGATACTAACTAAATGCTTATGAAAACTAACAGGGTGAGGTGGCAATAAGTCATCGCATTGATGCGAAATCGTATACGTCACTACACAAACTCGTCAATGACATGTTCCCGCCTACTTCTTTGCTGGAGCAGGTGAGAAATCTTCTCCAAAACAAGGGGTAGATTAGCTACTTTTGAACTTCAAAATTAACAAATTTGATTTGCAATTTCCATTTGTGGCAGGAGGACTTCAACTCATGGAATTATTGGAGAATGCCTTTTCCAGATATTGATTAGTCCAATGCTCATTTAGTTACATTTTTACTAGGATCAATTGGTATATGGGGCTATCCAAGATTGTATAAAGTGTCTTACAATATGGGAAGTCATTAATGGCATACAAGTTATCGTAAAGATTCACTGTGATGGTCATGCTCTTGCTTTTCTTCTTTTCAATCCTCATTTGTGCTATATAATCACCTCAAGTTTAAACCCCATCACAAAAACAAAAGTTTAACACCCAAATCATTTTTTACTTTTTTCTTCTCAAGACAAAAAAGAAAAATTGGTGCAACCCAAATCAATTTTATTTGATGGAAATTTCGTTATAATTTTCATAACAGTGATTTCAAAATCAATTTGACGGTAAAAATTGTGTATGTATCATTTAAGGGGAAAACTATTTTGACGCCTATTTTTTTTTTTTTTATAATTTACAAGGCTTAATTTTTTATTCTTTTTTTTCTTTTCAAATTGGAATATGATTCTCTGCTGTTTTAGCCCCACTCTTCTTATATTTTTTTCCTATTTTTTTAAGTCAAAATAATTTATGGGTTAGGATCGACCATTAAATGCATCCAATGGTCATCACTTGGCATGACTGCAATGAATTATGATCCTTTTTTTTGGAGTGAAACCCTAATATGGTCATCGACTTTGCATGGTTCTAACAAGTTTGTCTCGAATTCTATTAAAAATTCAAAAACTTTCATGAGTCTGTAAACTTCCATAATTTTGCTGTGTTCGATACATACTTAGATTAACGGCAGACATTGCTTAGTGCAATCGCTTGGTGCAATTATTGTCGTCAACCACACTACTATTGGATTGGTTTCTCTCGCACCCACTCACGACCCTTGAATTGCTTTGTGTGTGTTTGATTTCACTTTTGAGAGAGCCAAAAATGATTTTAGAAACATAAAATTGATTTTATCATATTTGTGTGTGCTCGAGTAAACGTGATTTTGTCTTTAGAATAAATTATAACTTGAAGTTAGGATTTAGAGTTTTTGTCTTCAAACGTGATTTTTACTTCCAAATTTATTGTTCAACTCGCTTAACAGAAATCACTTTACATTCAACTCACTTTTAACTAAAATCAATTTTACAAAATCAATTCATTCACCCGTTTTCATTGCTGTACAACCCAACACATTTTGTCTAAAACAAAAAAAAAAGTGTCAAGTATAGAGAGATAAAAATAGCTTAATGCAGCTAATCTGTATCCCAAAAAAACCAAACAAATCTGCTAAAGTGCGTTAGACTTTCTTGAATCCTGACACCAGCAAATATACGGTAACAAATGATCGTGATATCATCGACCCAAAAAAAATTTGGAATGGGAATCTACTGATCAGGAGTATGGGAACTCATGAGTGAACAAGGACAAAACAATTCCTTTCGAGCTTTGCTTGTTACGCCCCTCGGGCACTAACCTCCTCGTGGCTACGGAGAGTGATTGATAAGATACCCATTGCATCAGCTTCTAATGGCTTAGAGCCTGACATTGGTCTCTTCATCTTCGCAGTGTGTTCATTTTAATACCAGCCTCGTCAGTTCAAAGCTATAAGTTAAAGCTTCCCCCAAAACAGTAATAATAATACATGCAGAGCCGAAGAAAAAAACATTTCTAAAAAAAAAAGAGAATAGTTGCATCTTGGCCTGGGCAAATATAGGGGCATCTGAATGATTAATTTGCACATACCTTGTTTTATTTTATTCTAATTGTTTTTCTTTCTTATTCTTATAGAGATAGAAAGAGAGAGAGAGAGAGAGAGAGAGAGGAATAGAGGGGAACAAGAACAAGATGGGGCCTTCATAAGTATGCATTATATAGAAAAATAGAAAACTTAACCAAAAATTTCTCTACAAATTTCTTGCTCCGTTTGGGTTTCTGATGTTCAGACATCCCACTTCGAATGTCCAAACTGCAAAAGACACGTCTTCCTAGAAAGAAAAAAGGACGCCTTTCCCAGAAGCACGTCTGTCGGTTGAACCAACTAGAAAAGAAGGAAACAAATTCAAGTTTCATTTGTGATAGGAAGGAGTGACAATTATGCGTTAGAGACTTCCCATACTCGTAATACATTTTTTAATGAATATAAAAAGTGACTTTTACTTATAAACGAAATCGGAGCGAATATGTGATTGGGAAGATGGGGTGATGCATATATAGACAGTGGATATGCATGTAGATTCATTTTATTGAGACCCCCCAAGCAAAAATATCATTTACCTGCTTCTGTACTAGCTTCAACCTAGTATATTAATCATTCTTCTTACTTTTGTTTTCATGGTACAAATTGGAAGGTTGAGTTTGTTACTTTCGTTGAAACTCTCAATAAAAAAAACAACATTAGTGTCAACATCCTGTGATTCTCAACATGTACTAAGCGCGTATCAAATTCAAATGGAAGAGGACAATAAAAGAAGGATAGAATTATAATGTATGAAACACATGATTGTGTCAATTATGTTAGCCACTAATTACGCTTTACTGGGAAAAAAATGTTAGCCAAAAAATTAAGAACGACACATTTTACTAGGGAATGAATCTCTCCTATGCAACTAGAGTTGAACTTGTTTTGTACCAATTGTTGGTTGACCGACACAAAAAAATTACTACTAGTCTGGAAGTAATTCTTTATCGGTAAGAGGCCCGACCCGCCTTCTCTTCTGGTGATGTCGGGGTATCCGAGCCTGAGGCTGATGATGTATCTGTAAGGGCACTTTAACGCTCAAGTCTGTGTTTGACGAAGGTGATGAGAAGGTGAATAGTGCACATGCCTGGAGGGTGAGCCCCTCAGAGTATTCGTAGCTAGAGCGTGGTACTGGAGATCGTCTGAAACCATATTCACATGGGTTTGGTCGGGGTGCAACAAAATTGACTTTTCTGGTCACGCCTCCTGCATGCTGTACTGGGCAGGGTCCCGCAATTCCGACCGTAGGATCTGGGTTGTACTTACGTGCTGAATGACTGTCGTGGAGTGACAGGTCACTGTCGTTGGATACACGTGGGTTTAAGGATCGTTCCTCTTGATGGTGACAGAATATGAGATGCAGTGATATGGCATATATAGGCCTTTGGCCTTTGTCTCGCCCAATCGCCCCCCTAGGGGCCACCCCACATTGTGGTGTTGAGTCCAGGATAATACCCAAATCAGTATTAAATTTTTTAAAAGAGTTAAATATGTTTTTAGTCCATATAAAATTTATATTTTTTGTTTTTAATCTTTGTACTCACTGTTTAGTTCCTACAAATTACAATATTACATATTTTTAGTCCGTGGACTCAGGTAGAGGAGGAGTTAATCAAACGGACCAAAGAATGCACATTGGTACATCATCTCATGTGTCTTTCTGTGACAAAGTGCTAAGCAACAAATTAAGTCCCCCAATCAGGGAGAAAACAAATCTTATATCCAAGAATATCCTTCGCATTGAGCATGAAAATCGCAATAAACTACCAAAGGTGATTCTGGATGATAGTGTTTTACGGGAGCTATGTAATCCTTGGATTGTATATATGCGCTTATAATCAAGCTTTTGGGAAAGAATATTGGTTACACTATGTTGCAGCTCATCCAAGTGCACCTGATCGTAACTTGTAATAATAGTGGAGTATTTTTAAGACTCCGAATGTCGATCCCACATGGAATATGTAAGTACCAGCGTAATAAAAGTCTTAAATTCTTTAAGCTATCAGATTTAATAGATTGGGATTAACAAATGAACTAAGAAAAATTACAGTAAAACTAAGTCACAAGCACTAGCGTAAGATTGAATAAGAAAAGCCTAGGGGAACCAGGTTCACTAATACTAGATCCTGAATCTATTTCCTTGCTATTACGAATTATGTTTCCTTATTGAAGGCCAACCACTTACTCTAAATTACTAAGAACTACCTAGTTAATAGTCTTCTTCCTAAATAATTACTCTGTTTGGTCCAAGAAGGTAATTAAAGGAGAGAGCGTTAAGAGCGGGTAAGTTTGCTAATCTAATAACCGATTGGAAACAAGCAATAACCTATCCGGCATATAAAGCGAGTTCTGTTGATCCTAGGGTTCCATTAATTAATTATGATCTTGTTATCACAACTAACTAATTCATTAAGGATTAGTTACTTCCTATGAGATTAAGCATGCTAGGAACAACACATTCATAAGGATAATAAGGAATTCATAAAAGCAATTAGATAGATATCAAAGTCATCGTAAAAGATCCCCATCACCCCTAGTGATGGAATTAGCTACTCATGCTATTTTTTAACAAAATAGAATAGAATAAATCCAAACATAAAATCCTAAAAGACATGATTAAATAGAACTGGGACACCCTTTTGGTATGGCGGTGATCCTCTCGTTTGTTCTTCACGAACTCCAGTAGTAATACGGAATTGACAGGAAGCTTCGATGATTCAAGACTCACTCCAATATCGAGGTGTTTGTGAAGAACTCTAAAAAAGGGGCTAAAACTCAGAAATTCATCAAAATGTCTTTAACATAGGCTAAGAGGGCCTATTTATAGAGTGGGATGCGGATTAGGTCATCTGACTTTCAAATCTACACATTCTGGGACGGGGTACGGCCGTACCGAATATATACACGGCCGTATCGAACTTTGCTTGCGACGCTGGCCCGTACTTGTGCGTATTGCACTCCCTGACATCATCTGTGTACGGCCGTACTGCCTTTGGCACGGCCGTACTGGACTTTTTCATCGACGCCAGGTGGTACTGACCAAGGGGGGACTCCCCTACTGAGTCTCTGACTTAGTTACGGCCAGGTCGTACCGCTCATCCAGTAATGCTAAAACTCTCCAAAACTTGTCAGTTTTCGGTCCAATCTCGTATCTTTTGCTCTGAGTGGTGTCTTTATGATATTTCTGCTACATAGGACATAAATGAGTACTTTTGCGCTTTAAATAGTGCAAAATGATATTTTTAAGTACTAAAAATGCCCTATAAAAGTAGACAAATTGGTGTGACAACACATCCCCACACTTGAGCTTTGCTTGCCCTCAAGCAAAATTACTTGGGTAATTATAATAAGAGAGACTACTTTTACTGAATAGGGGCAAAAACACAGGTATGACAACAAAGTGCTATCATAAAACATGCCAATAAACAGAATGCCCAATTGGAGGTGTATGCTCAAATAAGTCAATAATCTGTGATTTTCAAGTCATACTCTCACCAATCTCAAAGTGTTTATAGGTATAGTCATTAACACTCAGATTTTTCAAATGAAGTGACATTACCATAGGCTTGTACATTGACCAAAACTTTACAATTAGAGTCTATTTATCAAGTAAAAGAGGAATAAGGGTCTTTCATTGGTTGTAGTGGGGCCAAGGTAATAATGTTCGATATGATAAAAGGAAGAAAATGTCGTGCAAAGGGTTAGAAACAAATCAACCAAAACAAGCAAATTTTTTCTTTTTCACTTTAAAAAGCAGGCAAGAATCCCCATATTTTTTATCAATATATTTTTTTTTGCATTTTTGAAGGCCCTATCATGATAAACAATTATATAATAATTTTTTTTCAATGCTTTTTCTTTTCTTTTTTCTTTCCTCCTTTCATGCATTTATGCAGCAAATAAACATTTTAAGAACTAGGAGGGAAAATAAATACTAAGCCTTCTTTTTGTAAACACATACAAGGGATTCAAAACATTATTCTTTAGATCTTTGCCACTAATTGCTCTTAAAGAAAATTTTCTAAGGTTGCATTCACAGAGTATAATCAATAGTAACAAGAAGGGTACCAAAGAAATTAAATAAAGTACTTTTAGGCACAAAAGTGGGCAACTAGTGGTACAATGTATTCAAAATAGAAGTGGCCTAAAAAATTCTTAAAAATTGCTTTTTCCAAGTTCACATGAAAATAAACTCATATTCGCTTTGTACTGGTTTGAGCACAAGTTCTAGAATGCACATTCATAGAAAAATATCACTCAAACAAAGAAAAGAGACAAGAAGTGTGATGTGACCTCTTGTTTCAAGCTCAAATCTCAGTAGCTTACACAGAAAGTTAAAACTCATAGAACTTCAATGCTAATTCTCAGCAAATTCCAATACTAGCAAAGAATTAATTCAATCACAAGTTGTCAGGAATTTTTTTTTGTCGCCCCTAAATCAACAAAAATTTAAAGTTCTCTAAAATTATAAGCGGTTATGAGCATAGCCAAGTAATAAGCACAATATAAGATCCCTCCCCACACTTATTTCTAGTAGTGTTCTCACTGTGACTAAGATAAAGCAAGCACAAAAGATAAAAGAGAATGAAATAAGTGCTAAAGTAAAAGTAGGTGGAAAGAGACCCCCCTCTGAAAAATATCATCAGTAAATTGTGGGGGAATTTGATGCTTTCTTGCCATTATCCATAACTGCATTGAGTGACTTGAAGACTGAGAATCAAAAATGGATTAATTAAAATTACTTTAAAACAAATGATAAATACTAAATAAAAGTCTACATATTGCCTCCTGTAAAACACTTGTTTAACCTCGCGAGTCTGATGCTTTGCTCCTTGTTAAGTAGTTGGGGGTTGCAGGGGTATGGCAGATGTTTCCCTTGGTGTTCCTGCAACATAGATCTTAGCTCTCTGTCCATTCACCTTAAAGTTGTTCCCTTTTTAGCAACAACCTCTAGTGTTCCATAGGGAAAGACTTGTGTTACTTCATAGGGACCTGCCCAACATGATTTGAGTTTTCCTAGAAATAGTCGAAGTAGAGAGTTGTTAGTACTTTGTCTCCAATTTGAAAACTTCTCTTTTGGATGTGCTGATCATGCCACTTTTTAGTGCGCTCTTTGTACAATTTTGCATTTTCATATGCTTCTAGTCAAAATTTATCCATTTCGTTGGTCTACAATAGTCGTTGTTCACCTGCAGTCTGCATCTCAAAATTTAAAAATTTTATAGCCCAATAGGCCTTATGCTCTAATTCGACAGGGAGATGTCAAACTTTTCCGAACACCAGCCTATATGGTGACATTCCTATTGGGGTTTTGAAAGCAGTTTTGTATGCTCATAGTACATCGTCAAATTTTAGGGATCAATCCTTTCTTGAAGCATTAACAGTCTTTTCTAGAATTTTCTTAATTTTCCTGTTAGAGATTTCTACTCGGCCACTGGTTTGTGGGTGGTAAGGTGTTGCTACTCTATGGGTAACTCCATATTTTGTTAAGAGGTTGTCAAATTGCTTATTACAGAAATGACTGCCGCCATCGCTAATTATCGCTCTAGGAGTTCCGAATCTAGTAAAAATATTCTTTTTCAAAAATCTAACCACCCTTCTTGTGTCGTTAGCGGGTAATGCTACTGTTTCTACCCATTTAGAGACATAATCCACTGCCACTAAAATATACATGTTATTAAAAGACTTAGGAAAATGTCCTATGAAGTCTACGCCCCAAACATCGAAAAGTTTGCAATATAAAATATTATTCAGAGGCATTTCTTGTTTTCTAGAGATATTTTCGCTCCTTTGGCATGGATCGCAGGCCTTAACAAATCTATAAGCATCTTTAAATAAGGTAGGCAAAAAAAACCGCATTATGAGACTTTCTGAGCTGTTCATGTAGGGCCATAATGACCTCCTACTTCTCTAGAGTGACAGTGTTCTAATATGGATTGGCATTCTAATTCTGGAATACATCTCCTGATTATTCTATCAGCACCGATTTTAAATAAATAATGTTCATCACAGAAATAATTTTTAATATCAGAGAAGAACTTCTTACGCTGAGCATACGTTAAATCGGGTGGGAGAACTTTACCGGCCAGATAGTTAACATAATCCGCGTACCATGGTGCTGTGGAGATAGAAAATAGATGCTCTTCTAGAAAAGTCTCGTGAATTCGTTGTTTTTCAGGTGGTCTGACTGCTGGGTCTATCATTGAAAGGTGGTCTGCGATGACATTGTCTACGCCCCGCTTGTCTCTAGTTTCGATGTCAAATTCTTGAAGTAGTAGAATCCACTTGATTAATCTTGGTTTTGCATCCTGCTTGGCAAGTAAATGTCTTATAGCAGAGTGGTCAGTATAAATTATAATCTTAGACATAACTAAATAGGAACAAAATTTATCAACTGCAAATATAGCCGCTAGTAGTTCCTTTTCAGTAGTGGTGTAATTTCGTTGTGCTTCATCTAGAGTCCTACTAGCATAATAGATAGTGTGGAAGATCTTTCCTTTTCTTTGTCCCAAAACCGCACTAACTGCGACATCACTTGCATCACACATTAGCTAAAATGGAACAGACCAATCGGGCGCTATAACAATAGGTGCATTAATTAATTAAGATTTCAGAGTTTTGAAAGCTTCTAGGCATGCCTCAGAGAATTCAAAGGGTACATCTTTCACCAATAGATTAGAAAGTGGTTTTGCAATTTTTGAAAAATCTTTAATAAATCTTCTATAAAAGTCAGCATGTCCTAGGAAACTTCTAATAGCTCTAACTGAGTTTGGGGGTGGCAGTTTTGAGATAACTTCAATTTTAGCTGGGTCAACTTCAATACCTTTTTGTGAACTCTTGTGTCTTAAGACCATGCTTGAACGTGGCAAAAACACAAGAAGGGGGGTTTGAATTGGGTTTTAAAAACTTTTTGCAAATATAAGTGTTTATGAAAAACTTTTTCTGAACAACTCTTTAATAAAACATCGCAGTAAGTAAAGAGAATAGAGAAGAGAGTGACACAGTGATTTATACTAGTTCACTATCACCTGATAGCTACGTCTAGTCCCTTCACACACTTGAAGGATTTTTCCACTATAATCCACCTGATTACACTTGAGAGTATAATACTGTCAAACTGGCTATACTCACAACTTCTTAGAATGACTTAGTACAGTCAAACCTCTAAGGAATACAACCACTACTGGGCTTAATACAAGTTCAAAGGAGTTTTGAAACAACACAAAAATAACTCTCACAGAGAGGATTTACAATGAAGAACTTTAGCACAAATATTAACTTTCAAACAGAAAGGATAAAATAGTTAAGTGCTTTGTTCAATGTGATCCCAGAGACTTGGAAGATTTCTTGGTTGCTCACTGTCTCAGAAAATAGTGATTTGAAGTTTCATAAGATTGTAGGCGGTCACTATATGATCACTTCGTACTTTGTTGCGTTCACTTTCTTTTCAATCGTTAACCTACTTCAGTGACTGAAGTAAGGTATATATAGCTAGGGTTGAGAATAGTGCCGTTGTTACACAACAGAGTTGACTAAGTCAAAATCTAGTCTTAGGAGTCACCAAAGCGTTGACTGAACAAACGGAGTTGACCAACTTCAGAGCAAGGCTTCACAAGGTGACGTCAACATAAAAACAGAGGATCACTCCCAGACTTAGTCATGTTAAATTCAAGATTTCACCAAGTCTTATGAGATAACTACTTCTAATGAATAGTGATTTCTGCATACTAGCAAACACATTAGAGAATAAATTATTCTCTTAATCATTTGTTATCATCAAAACAATTAAGGGTTATTGTTTCTGAATCCATTTGATTCCAACAATGCATTCCGAAATCATAAACTGACATTTTTCCCAATTTAGAACTAAATTTGTTTCTATGCATCTTTTTAGCACAAGATTTAAATTATGCAGGCAGACATCAAAAGTAGATCCATACACAGAAAAATCATCCATAAATATTTCGATGCAATTCTCTAAAATATCAGAAAAAATAGCCATCATGCATCTTTGAAATGTGGCAGGGTGTTGAGGTTTCGGCAAGTGTACCGAATCGTACAAGTAATAAAGTGATAAGTAGAGTATCGTCTCCACGAGGATTGTGATCGATTAATTAACTTAACAAAGTTCGTATTTATTTTGAACGAGAACAAATTCTTGGTATTTGAAATTGAGGATAATTGTGAAAAACAATAACAATAACGAGAACAAACAATTTGTAATTCGATAGAATAAAAACGACTAGAGGTTGAATCCTCTTGTATCCACTCTCATACAATTAGTTCAACATCAACTCAAGCAGTTTCATACAATTTGAAGTTCGAATCAACTAAATTAGTTTAAGGACAATCCCTTGCCTCATAAACCCTTTACTCTAACTAAAACCCCTAATCCCTTAAGTGATTTATAATTAGGTTAAGCATTAAGAATAGTGATTCATAAGAACACGTAATCACAAAGTTATATTCCTATACTCATCATGATTACGACTACCTATCTCAGTTCAAGTTCTTCACCCAATTTTCCAATCATCATGAAAAACCCCAAATCGATTCAATAGTGGCCAAGTATCGAAAAGCATTAAGCATGGAGATTGGAAGCTCAATTGAAATGAAATAAACTTGCTTTAATGTAATAGAACTAACTATATAAGAGTTTCAACGAGATTTATCTAACCCTAGTCTAAAAGAGTTTAGTTACTCATGAAGAACAAGGAACCAAACCAGAAAATTGAAATAAAGATAGAAGACCACTCTATTGATGACTCAAATCCTTGTTCCCAAGCTTGAATCCTCTTTGGAGATGGTGGAAAGTGAAACCGAACCACCTTTGACAAGCCCCACGACGTTTTAGGTCTTTGGAATGGTCAAGAAATCCCCCCCCGACAAATGTTTAAAGTGCCTATTTATAGTTTAGGTCAAAAAGGGGTGAAAAACAAGTCAAAAACCAAGTAAAACGAGAAACAGCGCTCAAAATCAGGCTCAGCAGGTCCCGTAGCACGGCCGTGGCCACTGGCACGGCCAAGCCATGCTTCTTTCTGTGTCTCGCAAATAAAACAGCATAAGTCGAAGCAAGGTCGTGCTTCATGGCACGGTCAGGCCGTGCTTCATGCAGTTTTACATTTTTCACCTCTGTAAAGTCCGAATTAGCTCAAGGTGTCTTCATGAAAGTTGAAGCTATGGATCTTAGCTTTCCAATGGCACCAGTTTCATCTTATTTGGACACCTAAAACTCCATATATGATTAAAACATCGAACAGGTGTCAGGCTGGGGCAGCATCACCTTATTAACTTGTAGCACAAATTATTCCAACTTAGAGATTGATTTAGGTCTCGATTTCTTCATCAAAGTTGTAGATAATTCTTCTATCTTTCCAACAAGACCAAGATCATCTCATTCAGATTAGTGTGGCTCAAGATATAGCTTTTGGAATCTTCTTTGTCAGGAAACAGCGCTTCCAGGCGCGCTTCCAAGACAATCCTTTGGCTATGCTCCCATTTTTGTGCACTTAGAGATGAAAAATCATAGAAAACACTAATGTACAAACGTTAGAACGGGATCAAGTGAATACATTAAATCATAAAAATTTAAGCATAAAATCACTTTCAATTCTCTTCATTCACTAAGCAAATATCCAATTTAACACTATAAATCTACATGTGATGAAGATTTATCACAGGGCATTGCATAGACCAAATGGTATTCTCTTATATACAGTTTAAATATGGAAAGGTAATCAGGTGGCTGACATGTTGGCTGGCTGGCTTATGAGGAAGCTTCCCAAGAGGTCATCCCATAATTGCTCCAAGTAAAGCACACTTACCTATGAAGTTCTTAAGTTATGGGCTCTTGAAAAGAAGATGCATCTTATTGATTTAGGCGTTACTAATAAATTCTTTTAAGTTATCCAAAACTGTGCAATCTCATACCTGCACAGTCTCTTGATCATTCTCATTTGGGTGTTTATTTCAATTCATTCATATGCCCCTTTATTGAAAGTCTACTATGAGCTGCTCCTTGTGCGTGCCTCGTGCATTAACAATCACTCCCCACGCTCGTCAGCCCCAAGTGTCACATACGACGCATAATAAGCTCTGTTACAATGTGTAATATGAGAGAACATGTTTTCATGAGGGAAGTTAATATTGACAAAACTAACTTTGTTTGGATTCTTCAAAATATCAAACGGGTTTTTTGATCAAAGATAATTTTTTCCTTCCATAACAGGCCATGCATTTCTTCTGTTTATATTTAAAAACATGTTGAACAAACATCTTAACGAATATATATGGACGGTCATGATTAGATTCATGTAACATCAATCATGTATGTATATATGAATCATCAACATTAATTTACTTAAATCTAATATTAATCATTACATTATATGTTATATGGTTAAGCTTAACTTTCAAAATATGGGAACTTGTTAAGTTCTTATGGCATAGTTATGAGGGGTATTGACTACTTTTCGTGTTACCTAGGATAGCGTCTATCGTTTTCTTGGGGTGGAAAGTGACTCGCCAATTGCTGTGTATTTGGTCAAAACTAGTTGTCCCACCTCTCACCCTTGTGGGGGAAACCTGTCAAATACTGCTAAAGTTCTACAGAGAGAATGGACAGTTTAAATATGGAAAGGTAATTTGGTGACTGGTTGGCTGGCTGCGCGCATTCACTATCACATGGTTTGCATTTTTTCAGTCCCCCTCTTGCTTGAATTCCTGTTATTTGGTCAAAACTAGTTGTCCCTCCTCTCACCCTTGTGGGGCAACTCGTCAAATATTGCTCAAGTTCTACAGAGAAAATGGACCGTTTAAAACTGGAAAGGTAATCAGGTGGCTGGCATGTTGGCTGGCTGGCTGCGCGCATTCGCTATCACATGGTTTGCATTTTTTCAGTCCCCCTCTTGCTTGAATTCCCATTATTTGGTCAAAACTAGATGTCCCTCCTCTCACCCTTGTGGGGCAACCCGTCAAATATTGCTCAAGTTCTACAGAGAGAATGGACCGTTTAAAAATGGAAAGGTAATCAGGTGATTGGCATGTTGGCAGGCTGGCTTCTCACATTCGCTATCACACGGTTTGCATTCTTTCAATTCTCCCTCTTGGTTGAATTTCCATGATTTACTAAGATGTCGTTAAAGTCCATTTTTTAGTAGGATTTTATTTTTAGTTTATTAGTCTTTGGGCCTCTATTAAGAAAAAATAATAAATTACTTCGCTACACAAATGACAAAGAATAAATAAATTAAGAAGAGAATGACTATAATAATAATAATAATAATAATAATAATAATAATAATAATAACCTGCATTTTAAAATGATTTCTTTTATTGTCTTTAATAAGGCTATAAAATGTAATTCAAATGGTAGAAGAGGAGTATAGTTAATACAGAGAGTTACAACTTATATTATTTTACTTTATAATCAAATAAATTAGAAATAATCCTTGTATATATAAAATAGACTTTAGGGACATCTTCCCTCATCATTGAAAGCATCTTCCCTTTTAGAAAGCTCATAGGCACCACCACCATATACACAAACAGAGATCAAAATTAATCATCATCACCCAGAGAGAGTCCAATGAAATGGCCACCAAAAAGGCTTCATTGGTTCGTGTGGATGAAGACTACATTGACATGTTAATGAGTCCTTATGCCAACTTATCCTATCTCATTGGCTCTCCCCCACAACAAAACAGAGAGATTGAGTTCCACAAGGGAAAAAAACACCACCTTCCCAAGCTCCCCTACAACACCAATGCCCCTTTTGGCTTTGTAAGATCAAAGTCATCATCATTGGAAAACAGTACCTTTCCTTACCACACCACTGATGCTAGCGCTTCAGATCAGTCACGCCGGTTTAGCTCTTGCGATGCAAACCCATCTGAATACCAATTTCACCGTGATCTTCCAAAGGAACATTGGTCAAAGAAGCTGAAACATACTAAGAGTTACTTCTGGTTGGGTCAGAGACTTAACTCTTATAGAGCTTACATAATATCTTTGTTCACCAAAACTGCTAATTGCTCAGCTGATAAGTCCAGTGTCATTGCTGCAAACAACGTAGCAGAGAAAGTGAACAGACCAAAATGCAAGGACTTTTGTGATGAGCCAAAAAGCAACGTTTTTGAAAATGGTTTTGCTAATTACCGCGGCAGGGGGTCTATTCAACGACATTGTGTTACAAAGGCTTCATCTTTGTCGATACCTTCATCTGGGTCATCTTCTTCATGTTCATCATTTTCGGGTGGGGCCCAGAATTGTGAAATGGAAGGTTCAATTGAGGAAGCCATCGCCCATTGTAAACAGTCCCAGTTGCAGCGGAATGGTTCGAACAAAGCCCCACATGATGACAAGACTTGTACAAATTTTGCTTCAAAAGTTGCAGTTAGTGGAAATTAAGTAACGGATAGCACTTGGCTGATAAGACCCTATTAAAGAAGAATGGAATCTGACTACCAAATAAAAAAAAAATAGAAGAATGGAATTTTCATTTCAAAAAATGCAATTGTATTTGTATATTAATGACAAGTTTAATGCTTGAATTAACAGCTCGGATGTCTTAGTACTACTCGAGTAAATACTCAATTTAGTCACTGGAGTTGTAGAATCGTATATTCTAAAATGATTATTAGAATTGCAAAATGTTAATCTTGTTCGTCTTTCTGTTGGTATTTGCGGTGACTATAACAACATTAAGTTGGTAATGTCAATGATGCATTTGAAACTAAGTGAATAATAATAGATTCAAGTATAGGGACGAATCTGATTAGCGTTTTACAATTCTATGAATTATTTTGGAATATTGATAATGTATGGGACTAAATTGATATTATCCTAAAATTTCAGAAACGAAATCATGTTCTTGTGTACCTGTCCCGTTATTCTCGTGCATGTTCCAATATACCGAGCAAAACTGATTCTATCACTGGCCGGTGGAATGCAATTCACTCAGGCAAAAGTGACCTTAAAATAATGCACGTTTATGATAACTTCATCAGAGTTCTCCATGACAAAAGAGTCATAATAGAACACTATGTTCTTGTCTTTTAAAATTTGAAATTGGTCCACACCCTACTGTGCTGCTCCACGTGTTTTTGTGGATTTGAGCGTTTAACATTGATTGACGACATAACTGCAACCTCAAATCACACTTAATTGCAGTCTTTTTGTCCCGGATATCCTAATCCTACGCTGTGACATTAACCCCTCTGGGGATCATGAAGATGCCTCTCCAATCGTTGTATTGGTGCACTACACTAGGGATGACAGTGAGTGGAGCGGGGGTCGGTAGTAGCCTTCGGTCACCTCCAGTCGAATGAAAATTCATCTCATATTGGCCACACACCTGTGTTGGTATCCGTTAAATGGATATCCACGAATTTTATGAATATCCGCAGGAGTATCTATAGATGTCTATTAAAATATAAAAAAATTAAAAACTCAACAATGACATTTTGCATTTTACCTGTTTATTTTTATAATGCGATGACACTATTTTTATAAGACATTTATAGTATTTTTATGTTTTCTATTTTGAAAAAGATAAAAATAATAATAAATTAACTAATTATATATTAATGCAAATTATTAATTAAACATTTAATTCATATTAAATTTTTATGTTTTTACAAAAAAATTAAGCAAAGTAAAATAATATGAAATATGAAGTAGTATATTTTCACTATGATATTTAATATCAACTATATTATATAAAATAAAGTTTTGACAAGTGAGCCCATGCCACGTGTCAAAATCTTATCATACCAATTCCCGCCAAAATGTATTTATTTTATTTTATTTTATTTTAATTTTAAATTAATTAATATTTTTTGATTGATTCATTAATTACTAATTAGAATGCACCAATAAATCAAATTTATGATCCTATTTTGATTTGATCAATGAATTGATTTCATCCAACAATTGAATCATCAAATACCCTATTAAAAATTAGTCCATAGCTCTGGATGAGCTAATATTACAAATCATGACACAATATTGATTTCAAATTTATCCATCAATTGATCACATTATATAATTTCATCGATTGAATTCCCAAATACTCTATTACAAATCTACTATATTATATAAAATAGAGTTTTGTCATAGACTATATCATGTGTCAAAACCACATATATTCTTTTCCTGCCTAAAGCAATTTTATTCATCATCATCATCATCATTATTATTATTATTATTATTATTATTATTACTATTATTTTGGTATTAAATTATTACAAAATCTCAATTAATAAATGTTATCAAAAACATAATTATCTTCTCTTAAATGACTTGCCGATTTTGAATTAATGTAATCAATCAGCATTTAATATTTTTTCATCATATAAATTTGTCAACTTTTAATATTACATTCACTATCAATTATATAATTCATAATATAATTCATAATAAATTTGAATTCAAGTTTCAAATTTAAATTTAAATAAAATCAAATTGAAATTAACTAAAACATCCTACTAAAAATATCACTTAATCTATAAATACTAACATATTCATTCAGCAAAAAAATATTAACATATTCATGAAACGAAAATGAATACCAATGTCACTATTGTTATTTTTTTCTTTTTTATTTTCTCCCTTTTTTTGATGAATTTATTTTCACCTTTTAAAATAGTCAATTGCTACTCTTTTTCTTTCATTTTTGCTGTTTTTATTCAATTCTAATGTAGGATTAAATACAACAACACAAATTCAGCCATAAGCTTATAATTTTTTTCATTCTCTTTTGAATGCTTTCCATATTTTGTCTAACATTTAACAATAAAAGTTTGTTTGCTGACACAGATCCGACTATTTAATTTTTATTATTAATTTCTAATATGAATTTACCGTAAAATCACATTACTATTTGTTATTTTTTTTTACGAGACTATTTGTTATTATATTATAAACTCAATTATGCTCTTTTTTCTACTTTCTTTTGAAAATATTTTTGACTACTTATTTTCTTATGTGACTCGATAACCCTCAATCTCACATGTGCATCGCACGGGTTAATACAGTAGTTTGAAATTTAAAATTAAGTTAAATTATTTATAGGGCATCCCAAATTTTTTCTCTGATACATTTTCTTGCATTCTCTCCCTTTTTGTTATTATCGTGACCCTTTTTACCTTTCTCTCTTGACTCATCAACTTTTTTTTTCCTTTCATGTAAGTTCTTTTTTTTCTTATCTCTCCTTTTTGGTTCTTTTTTTCTTTTTTCTTTTCTCATATACACTTTTCTTTTTCAGTCTTATATTCTTTTACAGATATTACTCAATTTTTTTTTATAAGAAACAGAAAATTACTCAAGACTATTTATTATTATTTTTGAAATAAATCTTTGCTATTTTTTTCTATTTTATTAAAAATATTTTTGGCTATTCATATTTTTTAAGTGACTTGATAATTTTCGAATATCACCCGTGCACTGCACAAGCTAATACACTAGTTATACGTAAAAGCAGAGTTTAAGTGCATTGTAAATTCCTCGCAAAAAAAGTGTATTGTAAATTGCAATATACATATCATATTACATGTTTGTATCCATCGGTACGAGTAATATGATACCGCCATGTTAATAAGTGGGTAGAGAAAAAACCTATTTATTTTACATGCGAATATCTGTTGAGCTATCCATATTAAATCTATGATAGATTTTATCAGCGGATACCCATGGGTATGAGTTTTTCTTGCCATTCCTAAACTACACTTAAGTGCAGATAATTCTCAACAATTTTTTTTTTTGCGTTTACAATTTTTTATAGTTTTAACTCACCGAAATAAAAAAGTCTTTGTACCAACTATAACGCTCCGAATCCAACCCTTTTCCCCATAATCATGGTTTTAAACTGCAGTTGCAATTGCGATTGTGGTTATTACGATCACTGCAACACGAATAGTGACCACTCCGGTGTTAATTAATTTTATGTTTGCACCAAACGTCAAAAAACTATAATTATTGCAATTCTTTATTGTTGAATTCATTTTTAAAAAAAATTGTGATTAAATGCATTTTTTTACTAAATTTCTAATTAATTATTAGTAATTATAATATTTTTGATCAAAATTTCAGTAATAGATTTTTTATAATTGCTCTTATTTATTAATAAACTAGTGAAATTACCTGTGCCTTGCATGGGTACTAATTCATTAAGTTAAGTAATAATGCACAAAAAATAATCGTTGTCATACAATATATAATAATTATTAACATTGTAAGACAAGTTAATAACTATTTCATTTTAATTCTAAATATAATAAATGATGATCGATAAAGATGAAATGATATATAATTTAAAATAAGTAAGTGATTTAAGAAAATATATTTCTAATGGTTAATGACAATTAATTGAAATAATATAATAATGACTATCTTAAAATAATAATAATAATTAAAAATTAATTTTTGTTTTAGGCCAGAAAATAAGAGGTGACAAGTGGCATAATCCCACGTGACAAAACTCTATTTTATATAATCTAGTAGATTAAAAATAATTAAATCCAATTTATATAATAGTAATAATAATTAACAGAAAATCTAAAATAAATATTACACGGATAGTAAATATAAAATATACTGGCCAGAATCTAGCATAGCATTCCATGTTAGGGAGTATGATACTCTCTTCTTAAACAGAAGTTCATAAAATCTGTTGATGTAAAAAACACCAGATATTTCACTAATTGCAAAGTTGTTGCAGGCCATGATAATTCAAGTAAAGAAAATTCTGTAATATATGAGAGAGTGAACCAGTAGGTTTGAATGATGTTCAAGTGAAGCTATTGTTGCGAAAATGAGCACGATCCTATATTCAATGTAAAATGACATTTTTTTATAACGAATGTAAGATGATTACATTCTGAGTTTTCCAAAGGTATGCTACAAAGAAGCAAACGCCTGGATCTATGTTAGAGTAACTAGACAAAAAGTGGGGGGGGAGGGTTATTAAGAAATGGTAAAATAAAATTTATATTGCATACACTGCTTTATACTCATTCTCCGAACCTGACATCACTGACATAGTCAATGACTGCCTACTGCTCGTCATTGTTCTAAGACTTCGCAATCTGGAGGCCTCACGGCGGTGAGCAATCACCCAGTAACAGAGTGTTCCAAGAGTAGCTGCCATAATCACTGTTCCAAGAGCTGTGGCTGCAATAGCCAACTCTTTATGATCCCCCACAACTATGTATGACATTGCAAGGAATGCCACAGAAATTAGCACACAGGCCACCCACATTAACTTATTTATAATCGCCGTCATTTGTTTCTTTGCTTCCCTCTTAATTACAACCACTGATGTTTGGACAATCACAACAGCCAATGATATGAAGAGGGCAGTAGAATCAAAGATTATGAATATCATGAATTCAATATTGGGAGCAATATTGACTTCCCCAAGAGACATTTCAGGAGCAAGTTTCTCTATGTTCTCAGGATACTGGCCTGGGACATTGAATATGGCAGCAAAAGCAACTGTTGCAATGAGCACGGCAACAACAGTATTGGAGTTGATTGCATTATTAAGCCCCTCAGCCTGCATTTTGTTAATTCGCTTTGCTATGCCTTTCATACGTCTTTGAGTTTTAAATGTGTGTTCCAGCTGGTTATGAACCCCACTTTTTATGTCACTTACCGTTCGTTTGAGTTCAAGGGCAGGGTTTGTAGAAGGTGACTTGATGGACTTAGCATTTTGAGCTCCACGGTCATGCAGAAATTTAGCAATGTCCAAGTGGCCACTTCTCTCTGCAGTATCCAAAGCAGTGTCTCCGGATTTATTGATAACATTTGTGTCTATTTCTCCGCAATCTAGTAGCCTCTGAACAATCTGCAAGATTAGCACAAAAATACTAAGGTAAGTTTGCTTGCCATGGTTACAGAACAACAGGACCTAATAAACTGCTTAAGCTGCTCGACCAGAATATTAAAATTTACAAAGGACGAAAAAATTGCATTAAAACAAAGAAAAAAACGCCGCACTTCCTATCAACTATTACATTTACACCATCCATTTGCCAGATGACAGTAACTGTACTCAGTACTCACATTTACGACTCTAGTGATATACAGTGCATAACCACCACAAGTACCAAAAAACTAAGTTGAAAGTTCATATCTCTTGTATCAACCCAGTCACAACACACAAAGACAGAAATTCCTTTAAAATGTTCTTCATTTTTTGAATTAATAAAAGGTTCTGATAAAATATGCTTCTTGTTAATAAATGTTATAAAGGCAGACCTTTTCTGAAGTATCAAAGAACAAAAGAATTCTTGAGCTAATAAGGAAATTGAGTTTATGTTGTTCAAGGTCTTGGAAGATAAAGAACTCTATGTCCAATGTCTAGAAGGAAATAATAAGAGTTCAGTACTTTCATAAGAAGGAAAATAGGGCATTGTTTAAACCTGTAAACGACCCTTCCGGGTTGTTATATGCAGTGCAGTGTTTCCCTTGGCGTCCACCATATTAACCAAAGATGGGTTCAGTTTCACAAGCTCATCCACCATCTCAAGATTTTGTCCTTTAACTGCCATATGGAGTGCTGTCTGTCCCTTCTTATCAATTCTCGTTGCAATTTCAGGTTCTCTGCTTAGCAGGGCCTTGATGATTTCCACATGGCCATTTCTTGCAGCAGAATGAAATACAGTTTTCCCATTGCTTTTTGCAATAGTTACCAGGCTGCTACTTTTCTCTAAGAGAAAATTCACTACCTCAATATGACCTTGTGCTGCAGCAGTGTGCAGTGCAGTAGTGTTTGCCAGATCAACTGTCATTGAAATTTCAGGAAAGGCCTCCGTGAGGACCTTTAATATCTCTGCAAACCAGAAAAAAGAGAAAAGGGCTCAGACAGATTCCAAACATTAAATTGATCCTAAATTTATAATTATGCGATCAATAAAACTAAGGATCATAGACAAATAACATATAACCCTTGTTGGGTATCAATTCAATGCATAACCAAATTCCTTGACACACTGAGCAAAGAGGTGATATAACCATTCATCAAAATGAAGTTAAATCAGCTGAAAAGTACAGTCAAATGGGTTTGTCAAACAACCTTATCCTATGGAAAAAAGCAATGTTGTTGTCCAAGTATCCTACACCTAAGCATTGTAGACATTTAACAGACTTACCCAAATTTCCATTTTTAGCAGCAATGTGGAATGCATCAAATCCATTTCTAGCTTTCAAGCTGGCCATACCAACATCATGGTATCTGATCAATTCCTTCACTATATCAAGATGATCATTTTCAGCAGCAACATATAAGGCAGTTTCACCCGAGTTATTGTTCTTCGAAAGCAACTCCTGTAATTCTTCATCCTTATTCCCAGATATGATTTCCAGAACCAATTCTAAATTTCCGGCTCGGATTGCTGAGTGTAAAGGAGAATCACCCCTTAAACCTGTCAATTGTTTCTTCATATTCTTCTCTGGGAAGGTATCTTTCCTACTTTGATGGATCCCCAACTTATCAAGTTAACATTTACTCAAGACATATCCAAGTTAACATCTATTGATTGCCTCCCAAAGTCTCAACTCACTGAGCAATATTAGCAAAGTGATTCAAAATTGTACACTAGGGTAAGCACTCAAGGTCCACTTCTTACCAATTTGAGATAGCTACATAAAGGGGGGGGGGGGAACCCTAAATGGTAATTGGGCTTGTTGATCGTTTATGGAAATGAAAAGGAAACACAAACTAACCAATTCATAAAAACGACACCGTAGCGGGTGGTTTTCTGTTCTGTGCAGACTGTGCTCATCTTCCTAAGATCTTGAAACAGAAGAAGAAAATAGTATTAATAAGACAATTCCAATCAGGGGAGTTCGAGGAGCAACTGAACGATGAAATTCAAGGGCAGAGAAGCAATTGAACCACACCCCTCAAGTCAAGTGCTCAAAAGAGAAAGAAGTTAACCCTTTTCTGGAAGCATCATCAGTGTGCTTCTGAAAAGAGAGAAGAACAATGATGAATATGGAAGTGTGGCAGACGCGGAAAACGAAATGCACCAAGTTAGGTTTGGTGTGGTTCGGTTTGTAATTCGTCAACTTTGGGTATAATGGTCCCATGCGATGCAAGGGGGATGACATGCATTTTTCCCACTGAATAGGACCACGATGACGTTTGTTTTTATTTGTTTCTTTCTTTCTTCCTTTCTTCTTTGGTGCTGTCCTCATCCTCTGTGTGCTCAAGTAAAGTTCCGTCTCTCTTTTCGCTTACGTTTCCATATATTTTTTCTTGTATTTTATGCACGTTGTTGCACTTATTGTGTGCATAAAATAAAAAGAAATAGTAATAATAGATGAAAATGTAGCGAAAAGTCAAAATAACATATATGAAAAATAAAATAAGTTTCGTTTCTCTCTTGAACTTATTTTATTTGTTTACCAAAAAAAATACATGTGCATCAAAACATTTGGAGACAGACTGCAAGCAGCTATTAGATGCGATCGCAATCGCAACAGACAACATGGATGTCACAGTATTTGGTAGCTTAGTTTCTCTTTGTAAAGACCGTTCGTCTAACCACCCTGAATTTAAGGTGGAATTTGCTGGGCGACATGCGAATATGTTGCTCACTCTTTGATGAGAGCGTTCTGTTCTTACGCTAGTCCCTCATTTTTCTATGGTTGTCCTGTTCCGCTCAATGAGTTTTTGATTAATGATATAAGCTAAGTTTGCTTTCGGTAAAAAAAAAAAAACATGTATTATTATCTATTATTCAAAAAGATTTTACACCAGCCGCCTTAGAGTTGCAAATTAAAAATCAATATTAGAAGAACCAGTTGTTGATTCTACCATCCAGATGGCCTTATTATTGTCATAAAACCCAAGAATATATATCAAATGGTATACAGCCAAGTGGCCAGCATCCCCATAAAAGTGTCTGAATTTAATTTATAGTCTTAATCAAACAAATAAATTGTCAAAAAAAAAAAATCAAACAAAATGACAATATTTTAGTCATCGTTTGGATACTTTCTAACGGTATAATTGCTTTAAAAAACTATTTTCGTTTTAAAAGTGTACATCAAGTTCGTACTTAAAAAAAAAAAAAAAGACAAGTTCTATTGTGCACAAAATAGTAGTATGTGCCCAATACAAAAGTTCATTTAAGTAATTTGAAATTCTTTTTAAAAACCCTCTTCCATCTCTTCCCCTTCCCTGTCTGCCGCCCCCATCCCCTCTTCCCCTCTCTCTTATGATTTATGCTCTACTCCATTAATCCCAGCAATGGTTTCGGTGCGAAATCTCTAACAAACTCACAATGGTTAGCAGTTCTTAACCACTATTCAATGTTGACACAAAGCAATTGGCAAGGCCTTTTCTGATCTAGCATAAAATCTTGACGAGTGATATTATTTTATTCACAAGTTTTTTAATAAATTATCATTTTGATTCATAAAAATTGAGTTGATACTTGATATTAATTTGAATTTTGAAATACAAGTAATTTTAATTTTTTTATTAACATTTTTTTAAGTTATTTATAAATTATTATTTTGCTTTTGAGTCGTGACGGGAGACATTACATGTCGGTATAATTATTTTTTTATAAATTTATTCAATTTTTATAAATGATTATTTTGTTTTTGAGTTCCGACGGGAAAACACTACTTAAGTACAATGTTGTTGACGAGAATGAAATTATTAAGTCTCAACAGAGTTTTGTTATTTTGTTTTTTATTCTTAACGGGAGGAAACATTACATACTAACATCTATTTTTTTGCTTCTGATTCTAGACAGAAAAACATAATATGTTGTTAGTATAATTACTTTTTATATTCTTTTTTAATGAATGCTATTATTATGTTTTTATAAATGATTATTTTATTTTTTTCCCGACGGGAGAAAATAACACGTTGTCGCTATAATTTCGTTAACTTTAAGCACATATCAGTTTTTATAAATGTTTTTATTATTTTTAAATGATTATTTTACTTTTAACTCTCGACGGGAGAAATATTACATGTCATCTGTATAATTTTATCGTCTTTGACACAGATCAATTTTATAAATGTTTAAATTAGATAAATAATTATCTAACTTTTTAGTCCCAATAAAGTTTTGTTTATTTTTTCACCTTCACTATAAAATTAGTTAATTTTTAATACTACATTGAATAAAAAATATCATTTATTATAAACAATCACGTCTTCTAATATTAAACGTAACAAACAACATGCATCTCGTGTGTATATATGGGTATCATTCCAGTTTAATCGTTAAAAAAATAGAGAATGGTATCAGTTTAGTCCTCTAAAAAGCTGATAATCAGTCAACCTGTTCATAACAGAAAAAATAAATTATTTGTTACTTTTATCATATAAAATTACATTGATTGGTTTTAAAATACTAATGAATTTGATTTTACTTTTCATAACTGAGCAATAAGTTAATATCGCTTACTTTTCAAATACAAAAAAGTAATGTCAACTTAGTCTTTTCAACTCGTCAAAAAAAAATTAGTCTTTTCAAAATCAAAATAAATACTAACTCTAAAATTTATCATCAACTTTAGTGTTAAAAACTACTCTTTCAACGGTCTCATTATAAGTGTCATATTAAAAAGTTTCACACATATTAAAAAGAAATTATAACTAAATGAAATAATATAATAATTTTACAAAATTATTCTTATTAACCATTAGGTATTAATAATTATCATAAATATATAGTAGAATATAATGACTTGAGAGTAATGTATTCATTATTAATTTGAAGGTAAAACTGGAAAAAAGTAATTAATATTATATTAAAAACTTAATATGACACTTATTTTGAGACTATTTTTTTTATAAATATGACATTTATAATGAGATAAAAGGAGTAGTAGATGGAAAAAAAAGAGTAAATGAGAAAAGTTTAAATAAAAAAAAGAATTGAAGTGAGAGGCGGTTGACTGAGGCTGATATTTGATTACAGAGTCGTCGCTGTAGGTGTTGGGTGTTTGAGACCACTACGGCACAGCCACTTCCTGATATCCTTCCTTGTTCCTCAGTCTCAATCAGTCAAAATCTCTTTTGCCAAACCACAAATCACATTCTGCTTGTTCACACTTGCCATCCACTATCCTGCCTCAGTCTCCCTGTTTGACCTCTTGCATGCGTTGAGGACTTGTCAAATTTTGGTGCAATTAAGTAAAAAATATACACTTCAAAACATTGTTACATTTATTTAATAAGTACTACTGTTTAATACTACCTCCGGTCTTTATTAAAAAAAAATTGGTGTATATTTTGTCTTAATTATAAGAAAAAACCCATTTAAAGTGTATTAATTACTAGAATTTTTTTTATACCTGTTTAATATGAGATACATGTTTACTAGAAATTCACATTTTTCTTATGCACCCAATTATTAGGGGTATATTGGAATAAGAGTTTAATTTTATAACGTTAAATAGGTTTTCTTGGTTTTGGTGATTTTTGTAATTTTTTTTTATATTAAGGACAAGAGGTAGTACAATAAAATACTAGCATTGGTACATATATTCTTGTAAAAAAAAAATAAGTACTATTTAATACAATTAAAAATACTTTTTACAATTTTTTTGAATTGTTAATGTTAACACTTGTCAAAGTAATGATACGAAGTGTTTTTTTTAGAAAACAACATTTTAAATACTTTTTATGCTATTTGATGAAATTTCACTTGGGTCTATCCTTTACTATTAGAATTAATTAATATGCAGTTTTATCTAGTGATACAAAATTTGTCAAAAAAAAATAAAAATCAAGTGATACAAAAAAATGTCGTCAATAGCACATCCATGATTCTTAAATAAATTTTTAAGTGGATCTCATTAAATAGTCTGATTTGATTTTCCATTCTGTAAAAGATACGTAAAATTTACTCTATATATTGTTAAATTTTCTCATAAAAATGTCAAAGGACGGCTATAATAGTATCGTTTAACAAAATTAGCTCTTAAAATTTATTTTATTATCTATTAAACTCATCTAGGGTAATGATATTTGAACAACCAAAAGTTAGACAACTTTCGCGATAAGTTTTTAAGTGGTTAATACAATTCAAATACATGGTTAATTACATTCAGTAAATGGTTAATGGATATATTAGGTGTCGAAACTCATTAATCATCAACGTAACTTCATTAACCACGAATTTGAACGTGATTAACTACGGTTTTCAAGTGTTCAAATCTACATGTAGTTAAACACCTGGAACGTGGTACAAATTCGTGGTTAATCACGTTCAAATTTGTGATTAATGAAGTTATGTTGATGGTTAATGAGCTTCGACACCTAATATATCCATTAATTATTTCTTGAACGTAATTAACCACATATTTGAACTGCATTAACCACTTAAAAAGTTGTCGCGAAAGTTGTCTAAATTTTGATTGTTAATCTACATGTTAATTGAAGTGCCTACATGTTTAATGGAGTTACATGTCATCTACTTTGTTTTCTTTTTTTCTTTTTATCTAACATGAAATTCAAGGGTTTTCCACCATTATTTAAGATTTGGAAATTCCCCTTAATACTTGTTTCAAACCTAGAAAACTGAAAGGCAAAGAGAAAAGTACTGAAATGGAGACACGGAAAGTAATGCCCAAGTAGTGGAAGAGACTCACTACAAGAAAACAGCTCGTTACCGACGGAATTTTACCGACGGCCCCGACTCCGTCGGTAATATTTTTATTACCGACGGCTAAGCCGTCGCTAATGCGCCGGAAAAATATGACTTGCGAAATTATTTTTTTCCGACATTACCGACGGCTAAGCCGTCGGAAACGTCGAAATATAAAAACTGATTTTTTTCCTACGTTACTGACGGCTAAGCCGTCGGTAATTTCGGACGGCTTTTGGGCCGTCTGTAATTACCGACGGCTAAGCCGTCGGTACAAAATTATGTTGGCGGTAAAAATTTTTGTTGTCCCGCGTTTAATTGGCGGACGGTGGACGAAGTACCGACGGCGGGCTTTACCGACGGCTAAGCCGTCGGTAATATTCAGCAAAATTTTTTGACCTATCTGTTCTAATTTTCCTCTCCCTCTCATTCTCAAAACTTCCCTATTTTCATCTCTCTCAACTCTCGCTCTCTTGCTCTCGAGCTGCCCTCACCGCCTCCTTCCTCATTGTGCCACACCACTGCCACCTTACCTCGCTGCCACGGTGCCATCGCTGTTCGCCTCCACCACCACGCTCTGCGTGCCGTCTCACCTTACTAGAACAGCTTCGCCTCTCATTGTCTCTCTGTTCTCGACGCGGCCGCAGTTGTCCTGTGGCCAAGGCACGAGCGTCTCTCTCGACCTGCTCTCAGTTGGTGAGTTTTTGTGATTTTTGCTCTCAATTTCTTACGCTTCTTTCCATCGTGAATCAGTCAATCTATTCTCCCTTTTCTTGCTTCGCCATTTTTGTTGGATCCCCCTCTTCTCTGTGTTTCCTTTTGATACTCTCTCCTTTCCCTTTGTATTCGACCCCTTTCCTTTTTTTTAAAAATCTTCTGAAACTATAGTATCCCGCTTCACTTCCGCTCTCTTCGTCTTCAACGACGATCAATAAAGGTCCTCGTTACACTGATTCCCTACCTTCTTTTCCCTTTGTTATAGAAACAAGCTGCTCCTTAATAAATTCGAAATGGAATGGTTGTTCTTGCTCACAGAAATTATGTAACACGATGTTGCTGAATGTTGATGTGTTTTGTTTTTCTTCGATTTTTTGTTGATGTTGAAGTGAATTCTATGCTGAACACAACAGATGGATCAAGCTATCGTGGGAGGGCATATGATGCATTGTTGTTGGATCTTTGGAGGCACCCTCTTGCAATTAGCCAAGCCAGTTGAGGAGACTTATCTCGCTATTGGATCCAAATATGGTTTGTTTGTTCACCCATGACTCTTTCACAGTAAATCTTGAACCAAAATTAAAATGCGAATTGAAGCGCAAGGCTTAGTAACAACAAAATTACCAGATTGTCTTTGAAACATTTGACAAGTAACAAACAATTATGATATTTTGACAACTTATTTTTTTCACAACTTTCTCTATTTCTCTTTTTATATTTCAAAATTTGACATTGAGGGACCATTTTGATGTAATTACTATTGGAGCGACATAGTGTTTTTGGAGGACCTAAAATGAGTGTATTTTATAATCAAGAGCAAAAACATTTTAGGTAATGCATATCATTTTTTCACCTAACTCCATTATGTTTTTGTGCCATTAGATTATGGGGAGCACAAACTCTGAGATCCTTGTAGAACTTCGATATCGGTGGCCCCCGGGAACGAATGCCCGAACCCATCGTTCGCACCTTTGGAATCTTGAAAAAATGTGCTGCTAAGGTTCGATTTAAATTTCTAACTAATTCTTAGCTATTTGGTTGTGGATATCAACATCAAATTGCCTGTTCTATTTAAGTGCCTTTGAGTTTAAATTCTGTTATTATCTGTCCTCATTCAATTGCTCAAATTCAGTGTTTTTGGACTCGTAGTCCTAGCACTAGTAGGTGTGTAATGTTTTTGTTCATTTCAGAGATGCCTTTGTTTGCATTGAAGTTATCCTTGAATGCTTCATCTAACCAAATTACCTGTGGAATCAAAATCAAGTGAACCCTTGTACTTGGTCACGTGTTTACTGCGACCGAACTACAATGTTAATCAAGTGTAAGATATTCTCTATTGACTGTTTTCTTTTAAATATTCGTGAGACACGTAAGATGTTGTGAGTCGTTCACTACCTTCACTGTTAGTGGGAAATTATATATTCATGTTATATATTTCTCACTTTTATATCCCAGTTTGTGCATGCCGTTTAATTATGTGAATTGCTTCATTACAGTTCACTAGCAATGATGGGATTCACAGGACACTTGACCCCAAGAATAGGAGCTCTAAAATATCTCACAACTCTGTAAGTATTTATATCATGAAATATCCACACAATTCAGGTTAATTCCATAATGCTAAAAATATTTTTGGTAACACACTCAGTTTTAGATGATTGGGGAGTTATGAGATAACTTCAGTTTGTTAATTATAAAAAACCAAATGCTTTTGCAGCTGATTTTCCTATTTTTCTTTTGCTTTTTTTTTCCCTGTTTGTTGACTAGTCTCATCATTCTTGGATTGTTTGCATTCAAGTGTTATGATGTTAAATTGTATGTGTGCACATCTCTGTTATTTTATATTGTTTATTTTGGATTTAAGCTTTTTACAATTGAGTATCTTTGTGCATTTGATGAACTGTAGTTGTTAGGCTTCATTAAGTCTGCGATTAATGTTGTGATTTTGATCCTTACTCTTGTTAAGTCTTGGTGCTTTAGATTTATATATATTTGTATGACAATTATTTGAATATTTATTTGATAACCTTAGGTGAATTTTGTGATGATGGCTCAATTTTTTCCTTGTTCACGAGTTCATTCTTGATATTTTGCAAATGTTCTCTTTTATATGGGGGAGGGGTCGGTGTTACAACTTTGGTTTCATTTTCATTACAAGTTTTTTATGGGAAACTTATTTCTTTTAAATGTTTATCATTAACAAAGAAGCAAGCAAGACTTTTAAGTGTAGCCATTGATGCATGTTACACTTTTATAATGCAGTTCCTTGCAAGGGAATGGCATCACTGGTGACATTCCAAAAGAGCTAGGAAACCTGACAAGCTTGGTCAGGTTGGATTTGGAAAACAACAGATTAACTGGTGAAATACCACCTTCCCTTGGTAATCTTAAAAGGCTCCAATTCTTGTAAGTATGGCATTCTGTTTGGTAGGTTTTATGGATATATAATGAGTCTTTGCATGTGTTTATATTTAAAAGTGTTTTTTCCTGCTACCAGGACATTGAGTCAAAACAATCTCAGTGGGACTATTCCTGAATCACTTGCCAGTCTTTCAAGCTTGATCAATATGTATGTGAAATAATGGTTTCTGGAAGTTTACAAGTTACTTCGAAGAATATTCCTATAATTTAGTATCTGATTGATTGTTCAAACTTCTCTTTGCGACATGCTAGATTCAAATAATCTTAGTGGCCAAATTCCGAAGCAGTTATTTGAAGTTGCTAAATACAAATATGGATGGTAGATTAGTATTTAATTGATCATTTAGTGCACCATTAAAACATGTCTTTCTATCCCTTACCCCAAGGATGATATGTATCCATGAAACACTTGACAAGGGGGCACACGTGTCCAAAGAGCCAGATACAGAAATCAATTAGTGTTACGGACATATATTCCAAGCGAGCGGTAGATGATTCTAATAGTCATCCCTGGTTCCACTATTTTATTTACATTTGAAAGATTGGTATTCATAAAATATTTTGTTTCAACAGACAAAGTTTAGTTCTCATGTTGCTTTCCATAAACTTGTTACTTGATATTGAACGCTAGGAGGCGGAGAAGTGATATCTGGCGTTTAAAAATTTCATTTAAAAATTTAACATTACCGACGGCTTGGCGTCTGTAATATCTGGCGTGAATTACTGACGGCTAAGCCGCCGCAAAAATCGATGAAAGTTTTAACTTGATCCTTAATTTATTCTTGTGAAAATTCTATCTTTCTGAAGCGGCTAAGCCGTCGAGTTCTGACGGCTAATCCGTGCGTAACTTACCGACTTAGCCGTCGATAAAGATAAATTTATCGATATAATTCGATCAGTTCTGAGAGAAAAGCGTCGGTAAATCTGACTGAATTATTTAAAAATCCGACCGAAATTGCGACGGCTTTGTTTATATTACCGACGGCTTAGCCTTCGGTAATATCGACGGATTCAATTGGCCGTCGATAATACATTTCCAACGAGGCATTAACCAAGGGCCCCGAGGCCGTCGGTAATCCGTCGGTAATCATTATTTACCGACGGCTTTATTGTATTACCGACGGAAAATGGCCGTCGGTAATGACGACTTTTCTTGTAGTGACTGAGAAACTTAAGTGGCAGCCATGAAAAAAGAAAAATATCAAACTTTGAAGGCCACATGAAAATGGTCGGAGCTGGTACATTGAAGACCAAAGGGTTATCGGGATAACATTGTCTTTGGATGACACACCAGTTTCAGGGTCTTGAGGAAAGGATGGCACAACTGGAGAGCGTAGGAGATGTTCCACAGTGTCGTGCTTGTAGACGCAAACAAGGGGTAGAAGCTCTTTTTCTATCTCTTTATTGGTGGAAGAAGTCATTGAAATTGGTGAAAAAATACAGAGGATGAAACATGGGGAAAGAAAAGAAAGGTTCTATCTTCAGAGCCGCCTGCCGTATTTTTAGGATTAAAGCGAATTTTGAGCTAAGGCTTTTTTACTAATAATAATATTTTGTTATTTAAAAAATATTATATTTTTATTCACATTTTATCTCTGTTATAAATTTCTATATTTTTAAAGTTTAATTATTATGATTGATGTAATCACATATAAGATTTTCTATAGTTTATGGTTTAGGATTCTAAATTATTTTTCTTGTTATGCTTAAATAACTAAAAAAATTGAGGCAAAAAATAATCAAAAAAATTGGGGGCCTAAAGCCCTAGCTTTAGTTTCTTGATGCTGAGGCCGGCCATGACAATCTTGTATTCCGGTGGTGCCTGACTAAGGACTCAATATCACAGGTCATGGTGTGAGTGACTGAGGACATGAACATGAGACCGACGAGGGGTAGTGACAGTCCTCCAATTATCCTTTAAAGGGATATGAGAGTTCTCGAAGAGGGGGAGGGGGAGGGTGAGAAGGCTTCAAGCAAGGAGGGGGAATGGTTAGTGAAGGGAGGGGGACAAAGGGGGTTGCGAGATGGGGAAGATTGAGAGGGGAGGGGCATATGGTTAGGGTTAGTGGGGGGGGAGGCGAGTTGTTGATGTGGCAAAATCATTGTGTTAGCTGGATTCATGTAGGCCACGTTAGAAGGCCTGTTGTATGCTATGTTGTACACATGTCAAATGATGATTTGTAACTCTGTTGAACACGTAGGCAATTCAATCAACATAGTTGGACTGAGGGATCGCTAGTAGCACATTTTAGAAAACTAGAGACATCAAAATTACTTTTTAAAATTAAGTAACGAACATTACCTTATTTCTATAGACTAAAAACACACTTAACGACTAGCAACACATTTCAAAAAACAAGGGGCTTTAAAACTACTTTTTAAACTTGAGAGACTAAAAATGAAGATTACATTATATCTGGGAATTAAAAACATACTTTACCAATAACCCTTTTAAATTTTCACAATATTAATTTTTTTTTTAGAGAAAACTAATTCGATAGTGATGGTCACATAGCTGGAAAAGTAAAATTATTGCCGAGGAATATTGATATAAGATGCTTTTATAACAAACTTTTTCAAAATTTTTATATAATTAATTTAGTTTTTTAAATGTTGATATTTTTTTTGTAAATTTATTATTTTTTAAAAATATAAGCCAAAAAAATACATGTTTGGTGGTAAAAAAAAATCTTAACTATTTTTACCTCATTTAATGGCATCACTCTTAGGCTGAGTTTAGTAAAAATAAGCTATAAGCTAGCTGATAGCTTATAGCTGATGGCTGATAGCTTATAGCTGAAAAGCTAACTAATTAAAATTGAATTGTTTGGTAAAATTAACTGTTTAACTAGCTGATAAATATAAAATAACACAAAAAATAAGAGTTTATTTTTATTTTAAATTTGAAAAAGGATAAAGAATAAAATAATGAGGATAAATCCAGAACAAAAGATAAAAAGTTGTAAGCTATAAGCTCAGATGCTACTTCAAGTAGCTATAAGCCAGTGTGATAAACTTGCTTACCAAACACATTTCATTCGACTAAACAAGCTTATAAGCTAGATCAATAAGCTATAAGCTAGCTTATTGGCCTTATCAAACCCAGCCTTAAAACATCTTTCAATTAATTTAGATTTTATTTTTCAAGAACCCTTTTTCCCATAGAACAAGTTATCGTTAAGGATAGTTTAGGAAATGCAATTACATCTTTGATTATATTAAAAAAATTAAATGAGATTAATTAATTTTCTTAAAAAATATTAAATAATTTTCTTTTTATTTATATTCGAGTCAGGAGAGAGTACATACTAATGAGTAACAAAAAGTAGAAAATATTTATAGAATTAACCCTAAGTTATGCATACTCGTGCTTGGTAAGGTTGAAATACTAGTCAATTATATTAAAAAATATTGATTAGTACTAACATTTTTTACTCATAAAGTTATTTACTGTTTTTCTTAATTTTTTAAACGATTTTTTTTAATTCTTACAAAAAAAATTTAGACATCACTTATACGAAATGAAGGGAGTAGTTAGAAACATTTATTATATGCTCATTAAACAACTTTCACCGTTAGGGAATCTCCAACAGAGTATTCATAAAGTGGGCACTTAAGGGGTCTCACATATTTACATCACTCATTTTTTTTAACTCATGTACCTAATAAGTACTCAATCTCTCAACCTAGCACCTCTAAAAAAAATACTAAATCGGTACTACCAATAACTTCACATCATAACATATCAAGAAAATTTTATTTAATAATTACCTGATATATTAAATATTAAATAATTTTAATTTTTTTAAAAAAACTGACATGTGGGACCCACGACAGAGGAGAAAGAGAAGGGTATCTCTATATGTACTCAATCCTAATAGGTATTCAACTTTTTTTTCCCACAATAGAGATACCTAATAAGTACCACTCTAAATAGGTACCAAAGCTTTAAGTACTTAATAGGTATTGATGCTCAGGAAGATTTTTTTTCCTTCCAAAATGCATGTTACTATCTTTTAAAAAATCGACCAATCAAAATAATGTGTTTGAAAATGTGCTTGGAAACCAAGTGAAATGTAATTCAAGGAAATAAAATTCAACGGAATAAAGTATAATAACATTATTATTTCATTATGTAGATAATATTTTTTAAATGAAATGTAAAAATATTGATTCTATCCCATTCCCTCAACTAGAAAGAAACAAAGAAATTGATCAAAAAAAAAAAAAGAAAGAAACAAAGAATCCTCCTTTCTTCATAAAAAAAAAATAGAAACAAACAGAATATAATGCATTAGACGGAATGAAATAAACTACGTCACATCATGTCCCATTTTATTAAATTTTATTTCATATAATCTAAATAATAAAGTGTAATATTATATAATATCATTCTATTCCACTTCATTATACCAATCCAAAGATGGACAGAGGAACGGAACCACTTGCTTGGACAGCTGACCCTGTTGGCTTATTTGTTTTTTATTAATAATTGAGTAGTGTTATTTTTACCTCATTTAAAATTAAAAGTTGACCTATTAAAAAGAAAAAAAATAAGCTACTCTTTTTTGATATAATTGGGAGATGAGTTGTTGAATGATTGTTTGATTATATATATAGAGAGATATTTTTAATAGTGTTAAAAATGAAAAAATCATACAATAATTTTAAAATATGAATACATGTAAAGAGCAATTATAATTCGTAGATGTTAAAATGTCTTCAATTTTTTTGGTATATAATATTATAATTTTTGTAATCTCCAACTTTTTGCTTAATAATAATGATATCATTATTTTATCAATTATACATTGATGTATTTTTTGTACAAATATTTATAGTATATCATCTTTTTCCCACTGATCAAAATTTTTGTATCCGTCCCTAGGTCTACATAGTGCATTGTCAATATCAATAAACTTTTGAAACGGTCAGTCAAAAATCACTTTTTTCTACTAATTCTTTTTTTTTTGGTGGGGGGATTATCTACTATTTCTGCCATGACAGCCATATGTTAGATTTGTATCTGATTTTTTGGGAATTGTTAAGCCCAATTCCCAAAATACCCTTTTTTTGTTGTTTAACTCGCAAAAACGGTTTTTGCAAGTTGAAAAAATACTCGCAAAAATGATTTTTGCGAGTGACCAAAAATTTTGTTCACTCGCAAAAACCATTTTTGCGAGTAAATTTCTTTTTTTTTTTACTCGCAAAAACCATTTTTGTGAGTGCAGCCATGTAACTCGCAAATGTCATCTGTAGCTCGCAAATTTCCACACTACAGATGTTAGCCTTGGTCAACAAAGTGCAGACTTGCCATTCATTGCCAATCAGACGTGCATCTTTTTCTTGTTTTTTGGCAGCTTGTCAATCATTTATATTGTTTTTTTTTTGCAGCGTGAAGGGATTGCAGCGTGAATTCTGCAACGCTCGCAAAAATGAAACGCTGCACAGTGTAAAACGTTGCTCCTTCGCAAATTGTATCAAAAGAAAAAAATAAAAAACAAGGCTGTCACTCGCAAAAACTATTTTTGCGAGTGTACAAAAATTTTGTATACTCGCAAAAACCATTTTTGCGAGTGAAGAAATTTTTTTTACTCGCAAAAACGGTTTTTGCGAGTTAAATTTTTTTTTGTTCAACTCGCAAAAACCATTTTTGCGAGTTGAACAAAAAAAAAGAGGGGTATAATGGTCAACACAGTCCAAAATGGGGTGCCCCAAGCAATTTTGGGGGTGCCCTTAGCAATTCCCTACTTGAATGATGGGTTAGAATCTCTTTATGGAGTTCAATAAGGGATTGATCTGACCCAAAAAAAATAAGGCCATTGCTAACAGAGCACCCTGCTGTTGGGGGAAAAAAAAAAGTGGGTACTGTTAGCAAGACACGTTCTATAATTACGGCTAATCTGGATTCTGGACTGGTCTCTTTGGCCCATAAGTTAACTCATCTACCCTTTTTTCCGCTGGTCTACGCTGCTTCATGAAAATGTCATGTGGAATTTTTGTTCTTCATGATTTCACTTTTTCCTTTCTTGTTGGCCAAAAAAAAAAAAAAAAAAACACTTTCACATTTCTCCTGGTTGATTGATGTTTTTGATGTGTAGTATATTGCCTAGTCTATTTTAATCCATGCGTCCAGAATAATGGAGGGTACTTGCATGATTATATTCTCATTACCTCGTGTATGTGAATTTGGAATCGTTCTTCAATGTTATTGCTGTGAGTATTCTTTTAAAATTGACTGGTTATGAATATGTTATTATCGACTTTTAATGGAGTTGCTAACGTTGTGTTGTAAATACAGTAATAGATGTTTTTTTTTGTTTTTTTGTTTTTTGAGGGGGTTGTATATAGGCATATAATTATAAATTAGAATTCATCATAAAAGACAGTATACACTAGTTTAGTCAAGTAGGCAACTCTCTTTCCCCAAGTTGATAATAAAACTTATATAAGGCAACAGTGTATCTATGTAATCCTCATAACTCATATGATTCAACTGCCATTACTTTCATCTCCTTTTTCTTCAAGTTTAAATGGTTCTTCTTCAATTTGTCTTGTGCCAGTCAACCCCTATACCTTTACTCTTAGGAAGTGACTTTGAGCCTTGATGCTAACTTTCTCAAATTCGGTGCCTCACGGTGCCTCACGCCTTTGACTACACCTAACAAAACAAGCACATGATATTATGCTCACAAGGACCATAAATGATAAATAAGACAACTAATGCCTAAGCGAAACCAACTTTTTAAAGAAACAGTGTAACTGACCAATTTGGCTTCCTTATCTCTTTCACTTTGAACACTAACAAGAAGCCATTTACTTCCATAAAAGCCATCTTTTCCCCACTCTATCAACATATGAAACCTCAGCCAGGAGTCCTTTTCAATGTTGCATTGAACAGAAACATCAAACTTACAGTGAAGTCCAAAGTAAACATCAAATAGCATAAATTGGATTTACTTCCGAATCAGAATCAGAAATACGCCATGAGTATGTTCCAGTCCTTGAGATCTTCTCTTTCTTCCTAGCTCTTCGGTAACGTTTGGATTTCAACACATAGTATGTCATGGTGCCAAGAACACCACCCATTACAAACCCCCCTACAATAGTAACAAAGATTGCAGCCCACTGGCTGCGCCGACCAACTACTATATAAGATGCTGCAATGAATGAAACCGAGGTGCAGACAGAGGCTAACCACATCATCTTATTGATCACCTCCACAACCCTTCTTTCTGACTTTATCTCCCCTCTAACAACTGTTATTTGAACCAGCACCACAGCCAATGAAGTGAAAAGTGCAGTAGCATTAGATAGGAAGAAGGCCTTGAATGATAGAGTGTGTACCATCACAGCCATCCCAGTATCATCATCCCCACCAGGGACCGTGAAAAGTGCTGCAAATGCAACTGTTGCAAATAGCACCGCAACCACTGTTACTGAATTGGTAGCATTGTTGATTCCTGCTCTGTGTAACTTGCGTAGCTCCTTAGCAATCCCACTCACATTCTTGTTTGTTTTTCGAGTTTGTTCAAGCTGAAAAGAAACATCTTTCTTAATCTGCGTCATGGTTTTCCTTAGCTCATCCCTTGGCTGGTTGAGATCATTGGCTTTAACTGCACCATTACGAATCAGGTAGTCCTTAATCTCCAAAATTTCTTCAGATATTGGAAGCGCTTCCGCAAGGTCAAGAGCTGTTTTGTGGTCTCTTGTCAGGGCATTCACATTGGTGTCAGGAAGTAGTAACAACTCATTCACTATCTGCATGAATTTTTGTGAGTCATGACTGCCTCACTTTTGGTGTTAAAAACAGGCATGATATATCCCTCAGAGACAAGACATTATTGTCTACCTCTTGTTCATGAAAGAAAACAAGAAATACATAAAAACTATTGGACATGTAGATAATTAACTAACTCCTCATGGTTTTACTATTATATCATTGTTTAAACTTTAAGTTCAGCCATTATGATACCTCTGCCCTCTTCTTCCTGGTGGCTACATGCAATGCAGTGTTGCCAAACCTGTCAGGAAGCATAACACTAGCAGGATCAGCAGCAAGTAGCAGCTTCACCACTTCACAGCTAACCCCTTTGACAGCCATATGAAGCGCAGTCTGACCTTTCTTATCAGTCCTTCGAGCAAGCTGCGGGTCCTTCCCTAGCAATATCTTCACAACATTTACATGTCCTTGGCGTGCAGCTAAATGGAGTGCATTCTTTCTATTGGATCTAGCTATCTCCAACTGACTAGGATCACGCGACAACAACAGCTCAACAACATCCGCATGCCCTCGTGTAGCCGCAGAGATAAGAGGAGTCGCATTTGACTGTGCAAATGTCTTGATTAGCTCCGGATCATGGTCTAGCAGCACCTGCACAATAGCTGCCACAACAATATATTACAAGAACAGTGTCTACAAGAACAACTAATCAATAATAAAATCAAAACAACAAACACATCAAAATTTGTATTGAAGTAACTTCAATCAGTGTGAATAGTATCCCACAATTCACGCGACAGGGATTTGTATCTCGATTCAAAAAGCAATCGAAAGCACCCGATACAGATTGAAGCATAAATCTCTTTTAGACCTGAATCACAACATGAATCTCGATTCACTTTGCTGGATAGCACAAATCGTCAATCTCGCTAAATCGCACTATATATACAAATTTTGTCGTGGGTGCATCCTAGAAACGGGTCGGGTCACACGGCCCGATTTCTTAAAGGCCTTTGTTATAAGCAATGCTATTTAACATAAATAATTTGTTATCAAGGTGAGTATGAAAGGAGTGACTGGCTGACTGCATAGCAAAAGATACAAAGGTGCATGTGAAAATCATGTTGAGAATAACTATGTACCCTCCCTTAGTAACACTCAGACTAATTACATCAACTTTCAGGAAAAATTTCTCGTACCAAAAAACACACTGAGGTGCATGTAATGTAAAAATTGTTTAGGAAATGACTAGTATATAAGGTTGCTTAATCACACTTATTATGTTAACTTTGAGGAAAAAATTCTCCTAGCAGAAAGCATTAAAAAACATTATAGGCGCCTAACCAACCTCGGTGACCTTGGTTTGCTGCAATGTGGAAGGGATCAAAGCCGGAGCGGTTTTTGAAGGAAAGGGCCTCCTTGGTGGTGTAAGGGAGGAGCTCCTTAACGACACCAAAGTGGCCTTTCTCAGCGGCGGTTAACAGAGCGGTTTCTCCCAATTCATTCACCTCGTTGACGATGGCAGACCTAATATCAGCGACCTCCGCATCAAACTCAGCGCCACCAAGGGTTCCCATCATCTGAGCATCGATCTCGGCGAGGATTTGCCTGACGGAAGCAGCATCACCGCGCTGGGCGGCGAGGTGGAGCTCGGTGTCGTTGTGGCGGCCGGTGACCTGCTTGACATACTTCTTCTTGCTGTTGTTGTTGTCGAGGCGCTTGCCGGAATTGGAAATGACGAGGGATTTATTGGAGTTGGAAACAAGGAGAGCCTTACCAGAAGTGGAGAGGAATAGGGTGGGTCTTGGGGTGGTTGGGGTGGATGGTTCGGAGGGAGGGCAGTGCCCGTAATAATCCATGAGTGGCGGCGGCAATGGCAATTACTATGGTGGGGATGGGGTTGGGATTGGGGGTGGGTGCCCCATTCCAGAATCCTCGACAACACAACACCACTCCCTCTGGTTTTGATCTGCACCATTAGCGGAAACTCCTTCACAAAAATCGTTGGTTTGTTTGTTGGCCCGTCCCGCGCATTCCCCATGTACATCCCATAACTGCTAACCCCTTTTTATACTATTATTATTATTATTATTATTATTATTATTATTATTATTATTATTAAGAGTATTTTCTTATTCTTAAAATTTCATTATTATTTAATTAAACCTACGTACAAAAAATACCAAACGACTCCTGCATCTACAGTGTGGGTGCTTAATCTTTGTGATAAATAAAAAAGGATTAAATATGTTTTTAGTCTATGTAAATACAGAGTGTTTTGATTTTAGTCTATGTAAATTTTTTATTTTTTTTTATCCCTACAAAATATGTTATTTTGATTTTGGTCATTTTGATCAAAATTCACAGGAAATTCTGTAGAAAAATGAAGTGTTTTCTATGGATTTTGCTATAAATTTTGGTTAGAAGGACAAAAACCAAAATAAAAATTTTGTAGGGATAAAAAATAAACAAAAGATTTTACAGGGACTAAAATCAAAACACTCTATATTTGCAGGGGCTAAAATCACTGCTTATTTTTTTTATCATTGAAGTCGATTTTTTTTAAAGGGCAAATAGAAAGTCGAATTAAAAATGATAGACAATTTTAATAACATTGTAAATTAACTACAAAATAAAGGCACATGCTAATAAAAAAAATCTTAATTCCACCTTTAATCCAACAAGTATTGTGATTGTATAATTTTGGTCTCTCACTTTTTAATTGCGCAAATTGTGTCTCCATTGTTTTCCCCTTTTGTAATTAAAGGATCTCCCCGATTGTTCCTCAACTTTACACAAATGAAGCAATTTAGTTCCCATTGGACACCGCTTAACGCTAACAAGGCATTTGTGACATGACAAACAAAAAAAATGAAAACCCTGAATGATCACATCAGTGTTTTAAAACTCGGATCGGTTATCGACTCGGTCATGCTACTAGGTCAGTGGGTCATTGGTCCGATCAGTGAGTCAGTAGTTGAACCGCATGAACCGATATATATGAATATTTAAAATTTTATATTACATATATACATATACTAATTTGTTGCGATACAATATATACATGTAATGTGACATACATAACACAACTTGATATACTAGCTTGGTGGTAAGGCACGTTCACAATGAATAAAAGAAGTTGGGTTCGATCCAAGCATTGGAGTTTTTCTTTTCATTTATTTGCAGTTTGCGGGCGTTTCCGACCCGGTCCGAGTTTAAGGAGCCGAATTAGGTGGTTGGACTCGGTTTTCAACCGAGTTGATGAGGTCAACACCAGGTGAATGATATATCTGATCGAACAAGCTAATTAACTGGATCGGTCATGGGTCCGGTTCCCGGTTGAACTGGTCGGACCGGTCGGTCCAGTCCGAGTTTTAAAACATTGAATCACATGCTTCCATTTTTCCAGTATGAGACACTAGGAAAACCATCATCAAAGGCACCAACCTCCAGCACCACACTCTTCAAATCGTAACATCTTCCTTATCTTCATCATTGTCTTCATACTCCATCTCCGCCCTTTATTTTCAGAACCAATAACCTCCACTATCGTCCACTATCTTCACTAAAAATAGAGAAAAGGTCGCATTTCTAATTTCCATATAGAATCTCAAATGTTATAGAGAAAAAACAAGAAGCAACATCATGAGCAATAACCTATAAGCCTCTATCTCTATTGTGAGTCCAACATTCTTCTGCCATAGTTGTTCGTCCTCACCACAGATAGTCGCTCCTCTTAACGGTAACAGCAAAGACCCACCCAGCCATCGCTCATCAGAGGCTAAAATCCTTTACAATTGCCTTTTACCCAAAGATCAACGCCTTTGTTTGCGAAACGCCAATTGAGGATGAACCACTGCCACACCTTAAGCTTGCGACGTACACCACACACCAGATGCTCCAATTGCCATTGCAAATGGCAGCATCATCAGCCTTCTGCAAACAACGACTTCCAGCTGCATGTACATCTCGTTTCCACTCCCTCTCCTAGCATCGCAGATGTCACCACAGTCCACCAGAACTGTTGTATAATATGGCGACAACACAACACAATTCGCAATCCACAAAGGACGAACGTGAAACCTGCAAAATAGAAATCAGTGATAATAACCTAAGGCGTCGGTGAGACTGCCCTTAAGGATTTATCCGCCTACTGTGTGCAAATCCCCCAAGGTACAACAGGCTCTTTCCGGTCAAAGCCGAGGTATTAGAACAGTAGAAATCACCATGATCAGTCAGGAAAATGAATTCCAGAAAAAAAATGTTGAGAAAGTATGCACCAATAAGAATCTATGAAGACCCAAAGCAAAAGGCCGATAAAAACCAAAGAACCAACTCAGCTTAAATATATTGTCTGACTTAGCAATTATCGGTACACTAAAATTAATAATGAGTTGCAGCTATTAAGAAGAAATGTTTTCGACAATTAAGAGCTTGACCGAGGAAACGGTTTTAACATTGATAGAAAAAGACAAAGGAATAAACTATTATAAATTCCAACATAACAACAAGGAAAATGTTATTTATTACGAGACGAAAAAAAACGAATAGACGATCAATTGCTTTTTCACTCATACTAGTACTTTGACCCGTGCAATGCAGGGGTCAGTTATCCTGGAATCATATTAAAATGATAGTTATATGGAAATGAAATTAAAAGGAGTGGTTATCCTGGAATGACATTAAAAAAATAGCTATATGGAAATGACATTAAAAAGAGAGGTTATATGGGAACTTGTATTTAAAAAGATAAATAAAGGGAGGGGGGCCACATATATGTGATTTTCATTTGATAACAGGTCATTGTATTGATATTTGTCAAAATACAAATACATTTGATCACAACAATACTCACTGCAACAATTCTAGATCAAAATCCTGGATAAAGGCGAACCCTCTATCAATGCAACAATTCTCTTGATTGCTCATTTATGCTATGGCCATCATTAAGTACAGGATCTGATTGGCACAGGACCAATGCAACACCTTCGGGAGTGCATCTTCGCCCAAACCTACTCAAACCCACATAATTTCCTTCAATGACAACTTCTCATAACAGAAACCCAATCAAAGCTGGTAGGAACACAATAAAGAATGTCAGTGACATTTACATAGAAATAAGCAAAAAATACTGTGAATGTGACTTGGAAGTAAACAAACCTGGAAATCTTAGATCTATATAAGTTGTAGATTTTTTGCCTCTTAAATCCTAATTACACACCAACTATTCCATTCATAATTCAAAATGTTACATATATGCATGCATCAATGTATCCTTCTTCCAAATGTTGCAATCTAGTATAACTTCAAATATGAACTCTTCAGTCCCAACGCCGTCACCATCTCCTCAAAGAGCCCATTTAAAAGATCAACTTAAGTTCCTATATCCAGATATTGCATAGGACAGATGAGTGGCATAACAGGAAATGCGAAAAGTGAACTTCATCAAGCTGCTGCATCATTTAATTCAGCCATCTTCAGGTGATTTGGATGAAACTGGAGACCATCAATTGCCCATAGATAAGTATGCTGATGCTATTTTGTATAAGAAGTCATTTCCAGGTTCCAACAACATAATTCTAAAGGCCAATAACTGTAACTGCAGAAAAGGAATACTTCTATCAGCTTGCATTCATTTTACATCTAATGATTAAACAAAAGATAAACAGAAGCACAATGAAATCTCATACTAAGATCATGTCACCAACCTTGTCTTCATATAGAAGATTATAGGTTGCATACCATGCAAACCTGTGTTGAGGCATCTTTATAATTATCAGCCCTATACAGTAATAACTATGCAGGCTGCCAATATGCCAAAAGCTCTTATTAGAAGCAAGCACCCATACCCATGCAGCCTAAAATGGGAAAAAAATAAGCATCTTAGAAGATATTATCTCAGCCATAGCAATCTTAGCAAGCTTCGCCATGAAAGCAGAATCGACATCTTGTGTATCAAAGACTCCAAAACCCATGAAAAACTCTAGTCATGCTCCAAAATCACTGAAACACCAAAACAAAAAGATTACAAAGATGCCCAAGAATACAAAGCACTCAAAAAATGCATGCGAAGAGAACTACCCAAATTTCCACCAGAACACATCTGGATCCTTGTATACATAGCAGTACCACAAAAGAAAAAACGGCGGACCAGAACATCATAAGATTGCAAAAATGTAGAAATAACATACTGTGAATTCTAACATTCATTGAAACTTCACACATAATGCTCATAGTCACATATAAAACCCTTACCACATAAAATCTTCATTCTGTTTTAGATACCCAAAATTAGGAAGTAGTGCACTGGCCAAATTCTGACTACCCACAAAAGACAGTAAATAGTAATGGAAACAATGAATATACAAATGCCTAAAAGATGCAAAATCAACACAAAAAGTCATTTTTTCGAGAAAAAAAATATGTAACAACACAATCCAAAAAAACATGTTCCAAATTTTGATAACATTAGCAGCAAGGGCCTAAAATTATTTCCATATATTTTAAACTCAGCAATAATAACATTAAGAAAATGGAGGGACCAAATCATAAAACATTAAAGAAAACTATAGATGATAAGATCAATGAATATAGTCAACATAGAAAACATGCAGGCTGAACACAACCACATAATTCAAGAGATTGATAGCAAGGATTGACTATCATACTCTCTTTTAGATCAAAAATAAATCACAGCAACTTTTGAAAAATAAATGAGTCCTCTATTCTGCATCCTTAGCAGTTAGCATGAATGATTCTTTGATCATTCTTGGAAGCACCGAGAGGGACATTTCCTTCCTATTAATCATGTAGCTTTTATAAATTGCAGCCACTGAGCTCCAAATGTACCTAAACATAAAGAACAATAATGATTAATTATTCTAAAGGAATAATTAAAGCTATTCTCCAGCCTCACATTTGCTCTTTTTTTTTCTTCTGGAGACTAACACTATATGTCTTCAAGGCATTGTTAGTGTAAAAGTTCTTCTATTGACCATTCAAATAAACCTTAGCAGCTCTCTTTAAGGCAGTGGTAGTGCAAAAATTCTTCCGTTGAAATAATGTCAAGACCCATAATTTGTATATTATAAACAAAAAGAAAGATCCAAAAGTGCATATAACTAAGAATGCAAGAAAAACGTGATAGTGCAAGACAGAAAGAGGACATTAATGGACTAAGTTTAATGTCTTTATAAATACATTGTTATACTTTCCTCTGCATTTTGGATCTCATAGTCACACTATTGGAAACTTTCATGATATTCATTCTTTTGATTTTTTTGAACTTCCAAGCAGAGAGTGTCCACGGATGGCCATATATTGGATCTTGTTGGCTTGTACAGGACATGTGCTCCCTATATCAATTGTATCCTTTATTAAAAAGTTCAATCTTCAAAATCAACTTATAGCAAGATTTCATAAACTTATAGTCAGCTTATATCTACAGTCATCTAGCTGAGAGGCTTTTCTAACCTTCAGTATACTAACATGATTAGTGTGTGTGTCCGTGTGTGTAAAGTGTAGTTTGCTTCTATGAAGCTACAACAATACAGAGTATCACCTGGCAACAACTCAAACCATTAAGCCAAGACACCCCTTCACCCTTACACAAGAATACATATATTTTAAATATATAAGTGAAGAAAGAAGGGAGAGCAATATGTTGCATTTTTTTCCTTAAATGTTCAACATGAACATCCAGACATATATACATAAGAATAAAGAAAGAAGGGAATGCAAAGTGCATGCATAAGAAAAGATAGAATAAAAATATTATATATAGAAAGGAACTAAATTGATATTTTTTTTATTTTTTAAAATTAAATTAGTCTCTATAATTTTTTTTTAGGGATCAATTTAAGTATTTATTCAAAATCACTATAAAAATAGGGTATAAATGCATTCGTGATATTTCACGAGACATATTCTCGTGACATTAAGCATTACACTTTTTATTATTATGAACGTAGAGATTCCTCTAAACAAATAGGAAAATTGAAAACTAAATAAGGAATTAGGAATACGTATGCAAGACGCTAATAAGACGTCATCTTTCACTGTTGGCTACGTCAAAACTCTTTTTAAATCAAGCAAAATATTGGCGGGAAAAGTTGTCGTTGAAACTGTGCACTTAACTCCGTCGCTGGTGAGGAGACGAAGTTGCCAACGGCGAATACAATACACCACTGGAGCACATTCCAAAAAAGAAGAGGTTAGCGAGGTAATCATGAACATCTTTAGGGGTAAAAGTGACATACTCCATCATCGCCATGTCCCTCGCCGAACCCACCGTAGCAAACACAGTATTATACCACTCACGATATCTCGGCACAATTTTTCTAGCAATCGATCCTTTTATTTCGTCCCGTAGTTCCCTATCAGCTACTACGAACGAGTTCTGTTTCCGATACGTTTCCTCGAATCTAAAATTGAAGTTCTCGAACACCGGCCTCGCCTCTGCCACCGTTGGATTTTCCGGCAACGATGCAATCACTTCCCCCCAAGCCACCCGTTCGTAGTTCGCCACGAACCATTTTACCTTGGTTTCATGCTTCATGACCCAATCGTCGCCCAGAATATACTGCAGGTTCGAGCTGCGGACTCTGGCGACCACGTGCCGGAGATTGTTCGCTAGAAATAGGTAAGACAACGAAACGTCCTTGAGATACTTCGCTTTGCCGTCGAGCTTGCAAAGGAGAACGAGAACCAGCCATGCCACACGCGCCGTCAGCGGCGGCGGCGTTGTCGAGTCGTCGGATTCTGGACTGTATAAGGAAGATTCCTGCAACGATGATGACTTCGGCAACGCAGGCAAGTCCGCGCGCGAGAATATATCAGAAAGCACGTTGCCATAATCGGCGAGGATTGAGAGGTAATTCATCGTCTGAATCGTGAGCGAGTGCACGCCGCCGCCGTTCGCCGGCAACTTGGAAGAGTCCTTCTGGATCGTTGTCTCGAACTCCGATAGCATCGTTTGAACGGACTCGCTGAGCCGTTGTAGCGAAGTGAGAACTTGAGATCGAACGGCGGAGGTGGAGCCAGAAGAGAAGATTGATTCGATCTCCGGCCACAGAGCGGTTAACACAGCGTAAATACCGAGCACGCGATACATCTTTTCCGGCGGCGATTTCTTCGTTTTGCCAACGAGTTCAGGGAATCCGAATAGAAGAGTTGCCCCGTCCCTTGAAATCTCTGCGAAGCAAGATTCACTGATGGACTCTGAAGAACCGAAGACGTGGTCGCAGAGGATTCTCTCTCCGATGAAGAGCGTCCTAACTGAAATCCTAACAGCCTCTAACCAACTCTTGATCTTCAACTCAAGGACTTCCCAATCCATCTTGTTGACGCGCGAGGAGCTCAGTTTCTCCACGTTGAGGCGATAAATACCTTCGTCGACGATGGATTTTCTGATAACGTTGTATATGCTGACGCACTCTTTTCCGTATCCGGACGAAATCATGCAGTCGGCGATGGATTTCAGATCTGCCATGGCGATGGAAGAAACCTCTCCGACTTTGGAGACTGAATCTCCGGCTGCGCGAATTTCGTCGTCTTCTGCAGTGTAATCATCGTCATAGTCGGAGGTGCGGGAGGATCTCGTGGACAGTACGGATTCGGGGTCAAGGTGGGCCCCGTTTATAGATAAAATCTGGGAAAACTCTCTTTTTAGTCTCTTCATAGCGATCTGCATGAGGTGTTGGGCATGGATGAGTTTCCGAGAGGAAGGGTTCTGGGACAGTAAAGAATGCATGGCCTTTTGAAGCTTGTTAACATAATTGATGTACTGCTTAGCTTCATTTTTGTCTTCGTAGAAGAGTGAGGTGACATTGGCATAAGCAGAACTGTCTCCATTCCATTTTAGTATAAGTGATTCTGCTTCATCGATGCACGTCTCTTCATCCGTGCTGATCATGGGATCGGGATTATTCCCCGGCCACGGAGTTTTTGGGCTTGAGTTTGAAGATGCAACCGAAGATAGAGAATGGCGGTCTATTGAAAACGACGGCGTCTTGGGGTTAAAACAAAGCTTTCTCATTTGGAGTTGGAAGTCTTTATTTATGGATGTTTAATTTCGGGATAAGGAGTTGCAATTTGAGGTGACCAATCTACGTTACGTTTGGGCGAGGGGGAGATATAGAATGGCTGGAACTGGACACTGAGTATATGTAGAGAGTTGGGGTCACAGTAAACGACGGTACGGTTGCTCGTTCTAGAAACTTGTGGAAGAGGATTAATGGGCTTTGGGGCATGACTTTTATGAGTATATACTGTCGTTTTCACAGGTTGACTCTGTTAGAAATATCATTTTGCTTAGCTCATAAACGGTAAATGATATTTTGCTTCTTTTTTGTTATGGAATTGGTTTATGTTCCGCGTAGTATGACCAGTTCACATTCGTTGGAATTGAAAGAGGCTTTGATGATGAATTTGGGAAGCCAATTTCAAGGAAAGAGGGAACTAACGTGGCATACCCACAATAAGTGGCGAAGCTAGCCTGTTTTCTACGAGAGGGTCAAATATAAAGAGTAATTTTTTTTATAGATAAAATAAACTACTAATTTTTTTAATAACAAACTACTACCCCAGTCTGAAATTTAAGCAAAAAAAAGTGTCTAAAATATAAACAATTTAAGTAATTTTTTAGTATAAATATCCTCGTATCAATATGGGGTTGATATTAAGCCTGCAACTTCTTTGTAGACTTCTAGCTTGTTCTTTGGTAGAGCTTTGGTCATCATATCAGCCCCGTTGTCGTTGGTGTGGATCTTCTCAACTTTCAGCAGTTTTCTTTCTAACACATCACGGATCCAGTGATATCTTACGTCGATGTGTTTCGACCTTGAATGAAATGTCGAATTCTTGCTGAGATGTATTGCGCTTTGACTGTCGCAATAGAGAACATAATTTTCCTGGTTTTGTCCCAACTCTTGTAGGAACTTCTTCATCCACAGGATCTCCTTGCAACCTTCAGTGATTGTAATGTATTCCGCTACGTGGTGCTTAAAGCAATACAATTTTGTAATCGTGATTGCCATGAGGCTGACTCCCCCTGCAAATGTTATCGGATACCCAAAATAGACTTTACGGTATCCACGTCTCGACCATATAGATTTATTGGTGGAGAGGCGGTTCGGATTATTGGAATTTCATCCGATTGTGGCTTCTACAGCTTATCAAAATCCTTGATTGTTTGATCTTCAAACACTACCACGTCCCTGCTTCTAATCATCTTCCTGCTTGAAGGATCCCAGAGTCTATAGCCATATTCTTCATGGGCATATCCCACAAAGATACACTGCTTTGTTTTTGCATCCAGTTTGACCCTCTCATCTTTTGGGATGTGAACAAATGCTCTGACCAAACACCTTCAAGTGTTTGTATGAAACATCTTTCCTATCCGGACTCTTTCTCGGTACATCATAGTTCAATGGGCTGATGGAGAAAGGTTGATCAAATCATTCTTGTCCTCATTGCCTCCCCCAAAGGAGTTTGGCGGTTTGCATTTGAGAGCATACATTTGACTCTCTCACAGATGGTTCTATTCATCCTTTCACAACTAGATTGTGTTGAGGTGTCTTTGGCAATCGATTTTTCTAATCTAATGCCAAAACCTGCTGATACTCCTTGAATGGTCCGCGATACTCACCGCCATTGTCTGCTCGTACACACTTCAACTGTCTGCCAGTTTCTCTTTCAACTTTTACATGAAATTGCTTGAAAACTTCTAGCACCTGATCTTTAGTTTTCAAAGCAAAGGCCCATACTTTTCTGGAATGGTCGTCAATGAAAGTCACGAAATAAAGTGCACCTCCTTGTGACTTATCACTCATCATGCAGACATCAGTGTGTATCAAATCTAGAAGATTTGCCTTTCTAGATGGTGGGGAACTTCGAAATGCAACTCTGTGTTGTTTTCCCATTAGACAGTCAACACATTTCTCCAATGATGTACTTGTCATTTCTGGCAAGAGATTCTTCTTGGAAAGAATCCTGAGACCCTTTTCACTCATGTGGCCGAGCCGCTTATGCCATAGCTCGGTTGGAACTTCCTTCTTGCTGGTATTTACTTCTCCTCTACATAACTTGGCTTCTGTTAAATAGAGAGAAGTATCTTTCTTGCCTTTTGCTACCACCAGGTTTCCTTTGGTGAGCTTCCAATTTCCTTCACCAAAATAGCTATTGTAGCCATCATCATCAAGTACTCCGGTGGAGATCAGATTGAGGCGTATGTCAGGAACATGCCTCACATCTTTCAAACATAACCTGCATCCAAGGTTAGTTTCTAAATAAATGTTGCCGATGCCAATAATTGTGGATGCACCATCATTTCCCATCCTCACTCGTCCAAAATCACCCTGAGTGTAGGTTGAGAAGAACTCCCGTTTTGAGGTGACATGGTAGGAAGCACCTGAGTCAACTACCCAGGTAGAGTCTTGACATGCAAGATTGACATAATCTGCATCTCGAACAATGGTAACATCTTCGGTGTGATTCGCGGTGTCATTTGTTGACTTCGCTTCTGTTTCTTTAATTGTTTCAACTTTCGGCACTCTCGAATGAAGTGGCCGGGAAGGCCGCAGTGGTGGCACTTCTTATCATACCTCGATCTGGACTTTGATCGTCCTCTTTGCCAGTTTTGGCTTTGAGAGCTTCTACCTTTGCTTCTTCCACGTCTTTCTTGCTTGCCTTGTTTTTCTGTGACAAGTGTTTCAGATTTAGGATTATATCCTTCAACTTTTCGTCGAGACTCCTCGTTCAACATCCTATCCTTTACCATATCCATGGTAAGCTTGCCTTCGGGAGCGGAGTTACTGACTGACACAACTAAGGTGTCCCAGCTTTTTGGTAGAGAAATCAGCATCAACAGTGCTTGTAACTCATCGTCGATGGTCATCTTCATCGAGTTGAGTTGATCTACAACGCCTTGGAACTCACTCATGTGTTCCGATACACTGCTACCGTCTTTGTACTTTAGGTTGACTAATCGTCGCATCAGATTGGCTTTGTTCTGTGCGGTTGTTCTTGCATACATTTTCTCCAGCTTTTGCCAAAGAGCATGAGCATCATGTTCATTAGCAAAGTTTTGAAAAATGCTCTTGTCAATCCATTGACGGATTTGAGCAAAGACACTTCCGATTCAAAGACGGCCCGGTCGATTAATACGATGTCTTTGGTCGACGCGTCGGTTGGTTTTTCTGCCTTGCCGTCAGTCTTATCATCTGACGGAGTTGTTGTTGTAGTTGTTACTTTCTCCTTCGTCATCACGATCGGCTTCCATAGATCTTTAATGTATAAAAGATCTTCCATCTTTGGCTTCCAGATTGCATAATTAAATGCAGTCAGCTTTATCATATTGCCGGTGCTCTCCTCCATTTTGATGGCAGTCAACAAATTTCGCTGTGCTTGAAACTTCTTCGGCAATAAATAGTGACCGGTGAATAATTCTTTTCTGATGTGGGAGATCAGACAAAGCTGCAACCACAGAGCATACTAAGAATTTTCCACAGACCTAGCTCTAGATACCACTTTGTTGGGAAAACTGTGTGTAAGTAGATAAAATAAATTTCCACGAACCCCAGGATAATTTCCCAAACCAAATAGATGAAAATAACGCCAAAGATTTTAGCGTGGAAAACCCTCCAAAGTGAAGGTAAAAACCACGGGACCCGTAAGCCGCTTAAACTTCCACTATAACAATAATGGGATTACAAACTTCACCCTTAGGTGATCTCTCAAAATTAATACAATAAGATTGTACTCTCAATTTGTGGATAAAACTCTCACAAATTGGCTCTCTCTAATTTTTCTCTCACTCTTTCTCTTAAGCAAGGCTTCTCTCTCTAACTAATGCTTGTTGCACTTAGTTGTGAATGGGATGAATTTTGCTCTACCATCCACTCCCTATTTATAGAAGAAATGAATGGTGTGAACACTTGCAAATTGTGTCAATCTTAGATGGCCACCAACCATTTGACTCACCAACCATTTGACTCACCAATTTGCTTTCATATTGGTTGGATGCCAACAAATTACTTTGTTGGGAAAAACTGTGTAAGTGAGATAAAATAAATTTCCCCGAACCCCAGGATAATTTCCCAAACCAAATAGATGAAAATAACGCCAAAGATTTTAGCGTGGAAAACCCTCCAAAGTGAAGGTAAAAAACCACGGGACCCGTAAGCCGCTTAAACTTCCACTATAACAATAATGGGATTACAAACTTCACCCTTAGGTGATCTCTCAAAATTAATACAATAAGATTGTACTCTCAATTTGTGGATAAAACTCTCACAAATTGGCTCTCTCTAATTTTTCTCTCACTCTTTCTCTTAAGCAAGGCTTCTCTCTCTAACTAATGCTTGTTGCACTTAGTTGTGAATGGGATGAATTTTGCTCTACCATCCACTCCCTATTTATAGAAGAAATGAATGGTGTGAACACTTGCAAATTGTGTCAATCTTAGATGGCCACCAACCATTTGACTCACCAACCATTTGACTCACCAATTTGCTTTCATATTGGCTGGATGCCAACAAATCTCCCCCTCCAGCCAATGGGGAAATATCCTCGTATCAATATGGGGTTGATATTAAGCCTGCAACTTCTTTGCAGACTTCTAGCTTGTCCTTTGGTAGAGCTTTGGTCATCATATCAGCCCCGTTGTCGTTGGTGTGGATCTTCTCAACTTTCAGCAGCTTTCTTTCTAACATATCACGGGTCCAGTGATATCTTACGTCGATGTGTTTCGACCTTGAATGAAATGTCGAATTCTTGCTGAGATGTATTGCGCTTTGACTGTCGCAATAGAGAACATAATTTTCCTGGTTTTGTCCCAACTCTTGTAGGAACTTCTTCATCCACAGGATCTCCTTGCAACATTCAGTGATTGCAATGTATTCCGCTTCTGTGGTGCTTAAAGCAATACAATTTTGTAATCGTGATTGCCATGAGACAGCTCCCCCTGCAAATGTTATCAGATACCCAGAAATAGACTTTCTGGTATCCACGTCTCCAGCCATATCTGAATCTGTATATCCTTCTAATACAGGTTTTCCATTACCAAAACACAAACAATGACTAGATGTACCTCTGAGATATCTGAGTATCCATTTGACTGCTGCCTAGTGCTCTTTTCCAGGTTTTGATAAAAATCGACTCACAACACCAACTGCATGTGCAATGTCTGGTCTAGTGCATACCATAGCGTACATCAGACTGCCAACCGCCGATGCATATGGCACTTTGTTCATTTCTATTCTCTCCTCCTTGCTTGAAGGACACTGGCTCACTTTGAGCTTGAAGTGACTAGCCAGTGGAGAACTAACAGATTTTGCTTTGTCCATGTTGAATCTTTCAAGAACCTTTTCCACGTACCGTTCTTGAGATAGCCAAATTTTGTGATTCTTCCGTCACGTAATCGTCATGCCAAGAATCTGTTTAGCGGGTCCTAAGTCCTTCATTGCAAAGGACTTGCTCAACTATTTCTTCAACCTGCTAATCTTGCCGCTGTCTCGGCCAATAATCAACATGTCATCAACATAAAGCAAAAGAATGATGAAATCTCCATCAGAGAATTTCTTGATGAAGACGCAGTGGTCTGCCGTCGTTTGATTGTACTCATTTTTCTCCATGAATGAGTCGAACTTTTTATACCATCGCTCTGCCTCGCCTGCACCATACAAACTCTTCTTCACCGACACCAATTTCTCTTTCCCTTTGACTTTGAAACCTTCAGGCTGCTGCATGTATATTTCCTCGTCAAGATCACCATGTAAGAAGGCGGTTTTTACATCAAGTTGTTCAATCTCTAGGTTGAGACTTGCATCCAAGCCAAGAACAACTCTGATCGATGACATCTTCACCACCGGTGAGAATATTTCATCAAAGTTAACTCCCTTTTTCTGAGCGAATCCTTTCACAACCAGCCTTGCTTTGTAACGTGGTTGTGAGCTGCCTTCTTCACTTTTTACTCTGTACACCCACTTGTTCTTGAGTGTTTTCCTTCCTTGTGGTAGTGTTATCAAATCATAAGTATGGTTCTCATGCAAGGATTTCATTTCTTCTTGCATGGCTTTTAACCACTCGTTCTTATGCTGGTGAGTAAGAGCTTCGTCATAGCTCTCCTGCTTCTCCCGTCGCTGAGCATCACATACTCGGTAGGAGAATACTTTTGACTCGGCTTTCGCTCTCTGGTCGATTTCCTTACTACCGCTTCTGATTGGACCTGTTCAGAATCTAACTCTTGTTCTAAACTGTCGGCTTGCTCAAGTTCTGGACTTTCAGCTAGTGGATTAGCATCATCAGTATCTGGTGTAGCTCCCCCGTCATCAAGATTTATTGGTGGAGAGACTGGTTCCAGATTAACTGGAATTTCATCTGACTATGGCTTCTCTGGCTTATCAAAATCCTTGATTGTTTGATCTTCAAAAAATACCACGTCTCTGCTTCTAATGATCTTTCTGCTTGAAGGATCCCAGAGTCTATAGCCATATTCTTCATGGGCATATCCCACAAAGATACACTGCTTTGTTTTTGCATCCAGCTTGAACCTCTCATCTTTTGGGATGTGAACAAATGCTCTACAGCCAAACACCTTCAAGTGTTTGTATGAAACATCTTTCCCTATCCAGACTCTTTCTGGTACATCATAGTTCAATGGAACTGATGGAGAAAGGTTGATCAAATCGACTGCTGTCCTCATTGCCTCCCCCCAAAAGGAGTTTGGCAGTTTTGCATTTGAGAGCATACATCTGACTCTCTCACAGATGGTTCTATTCATCCTTTCAGCAACACCGTTGTGTTGAGGTGTCTTTGGCACTGATTTTTCTAATCTAATGCCAAAACTTCTGCAAGATTTCCTCGAATGGTCCGCGATACTCACCGCCATTGTCCGCTCGTACACACTTCAACCTGCCGCCGCTTTCTCTTTCAACTTTTACATGAAATTGCTTGAAAACTTCCAAAGACTCGATCTTTAGTTTTCAAAGCAAAGGCCCATACTTTTCTGGAATGGTCGTCAATGAAAGTCACGAAATAAAGTGCACCTCCTTGTGACTTATCACTCATCATGCAGACATCAGTGTGTATCAAATCTAGAAGATTTGCCTTTCTAGATAGTGGGGAACTTCGAAATGCAACTCGTGGTTGTTTTCCCATTAGGCATACCAACACATTTCCCCAATGATGTACTTGTCATTTCTAGCAAGAGATTCTTCTTGGAAAGAATCCTGAGACCCTTTTCACTCATGTGGCCGAGCCGCTTATGCCATAGCTCGGTTGGAACTTCCTTCTTGCTGGTATTTACTTCTCCTCTACATAACTTGGCTTCGTTAAATAGAGAGAAGTATCTTTCTTGCCTTTTGCTACCACCAGGTTTCCTTTGGTGAGCTTCCAATTTCCTTCACCAAAATAGCTATTGTAGCCATCATCATCAAGTACTCCGGTGGAGATCAGATTGAGGCGTATGTTAGGAACATGCCTCACATCTTTCAAACATAACCTGCATCCAAGGTTAGTTTCTAAATAAATGTTGCCGATGCCAATAATTGTGGATGCACCATCATTTCCCATCCTCACTCGTCCAAAATCACCCTGAGTGTAGGTTGAGAAGAACTCCCGCTTTGAGGTGACATGGTAGGAAGCACTGAGTCAACTACCTGTAGAGTCTTGACATGCAAGATTGACATAATCTGCATCTCGAACAATGGTAACATCTTCGTGACAGCTTGTGGTGTCATTTGTTGACTTTCGCTTCTGTTTCTTTAATTGTTTCAACTTTCGCAGACTCTCGAATGAAGTGCCCGGAAGCGCCGCAGTGGTGGCACTTCTTATCATACCTCGATCCGGACTTTGATCGCCCTTCTTGCCGATTTGGCTTTGAGAGCTTCTACCTTTGCTTCTTCCACGCCCTTCTTGCTTGCCTTGTTTTTACGTGACAAGCGCTTGATTCGTGGATTATATCCTTCATCTTTCGCCGAGACTCCTCGCTCAACATCCTATCCTTTACCATATCCATGGTAAGCTTGCCTTCAGGAGCGGAGTTACCGACCGACACAACTAAGGTGTCCCAGCCTTTGGTAGAGAACTCAAAGATCAACAGCGTTGTAACTCATCGCCGATGGTCATCTTCATCGAAGTTGAGTTGATCTACAACGCCTTGGAACTCACTCATGTGTTCCGATACATCGCTACCGCCTTTGTACTTTAGGTTGACTAATCGTCGCATCGATTGGCTTTGTTCGTGCGGTTGTTCTTGCATACATTTTCTCGACTTTTGCCAAAGAGCATGAGCATCATGTTCATTAGCAAAGTTTTGAAAAATGCTCTTGTCAATCCATCGACGGATTTGAGCAAAGACACTTCCGATTCAAAGACGGCCCGGTCGATTGTCCGATGTCTTGGTCAAGCGTCGGTTGGTTTTACGCGCTTGCCGTCAGTCTTATCATCTGCCAGAGTTGTTGTTGTAGTCGTTGCTTTCTCCTTCGTCATCACGATCGGCTTCCATAGATCTTTAATGTATAAAAGATCTTCCATCTTTGGCTTCCAGATTGCATAATTAAATGCAAATGGCTTTATCATATTCTTTGGTGCTCTCCTCCATTTTGATGGCGCCAACAAGTTTCATTGTGCTTGAAACTTCTTCGGCAATGAATAGTGATCGGTGAATAATTCTTTTCTGATGTGGAAGATCAGACAAAGCTGCAACCACAGAGCATACTAAGAATTTTCCACAGACCTAGCTCTAGATACCACTTTATTGGAAAAAACTGTGTAAGTGAGATAAAATAAATTTCCACGAACCCCAGGATAATTTCCCAAACCAAATAGATGAAAATACCGCCAAAGATTTTAGCGTGGAAAACCCTCCAAAGTGAAGGTAAAAACCACGGGACCCGTAAGCCGCTTAAACTTCTACTATAACAATAATGGGATTACAAACTTCACCCTTAGGTGATCTCTGAAAATTAATACAATAAAATTGTACTCTCAATTTGTGGATAAAACTCTCACAAATTGGCTCTCTCTAATTTTTCTTTCACTCTTTCTCTTAAGCAAGGCTTCTCTCTCTAACTAATGCTTGTTGCACTTAGTTGTGAATGAGATGAATTTTGCTCTACCATCCACTCCCTATTTATAGAAGAAATGAATGGTGTGAACACTTGCAAATTGTGTCAATCTTAGATGGCCACCAACCATTTGACTCACCAACCATTTGACTCACCGATTTGCTTTCTTATTGGCTGGATGTCTATGTAGAGAGTTGGGGTCACAGTAAACGACGGTACGGTTGCTCGTTCTAGAAACTTGTGGAAGAGGATTAATGGGCTTTGGGGCATGACTTTTATGAGTATATACTGTCGTTTTCACAGGTTGACTCTGTTAGAAATATCATTTTGCTTAGCTCATAAACGGTAAATGATATTTTGCTTCATTTTTTGTTATGGAATTGGTTTATGTTCCGCGTAGTATGACCAGTTCACATTCGTTGGAATTGAAAGAGGCTTTGATGATGAATTTGGGAAGCCAATTTCAAGGAAAGAGGGAACTAACGTGGCATACCCACAATAAGTGGCGAAGCTAGCCTGTTTTCCACGATAGGGTCAAATATAAAGAGTAATTTTTTTATAGACAAAATAAACTACTAATTTTTTTAATAACAAACTACTACCCCGGTCTGAAATATAAGCAAAAAAAAGTGTCTAAAATATAAACAATTTAAGTAATTTTTTAGTATAAGTGTTTTATTTGATAAACGTGTTCTATTAAAAAAAATTTGAATAGCTAAATTCTATATTACTATACTTTTAATTTTTTTTTTAAATAACAATGTGTACCCTATTGTTACATGAGGCTCCGCCCTGCCCACAATCCACTAATTTCCAATTGATAAATAGAGACACCGGATAAATCTTTATATAGTAATCATCAAAAGGAGAAAATCAAATTAAGAAACATTATGGAAAACTAATGTCATGCAGCATGTCAGTGTCGTAATTTGAGTTTCAATTCGGTGTAGGCAGCTGTTAAGAGAAAGTAAGTTTTGTCATTCTCCACATGGCAATCCTCAATTAGCAATAGTTTCTTACGGGGATTAAGTCATTTCTTAGCCATTCACGATTTGTTATTTATGAGCTGATGATTGATTTGTCGCTTATGTTTGAATATTAAAATATAGTATTTGTCAAAAGTAACGAGTAGTGTGAAAACGGGCCTTGCAACAATGTGAAACAACAGGGTTATAACCCGAAAACGGGGCTTTAAATGGGAAACAATGTGAAATATATCGAAATTTCAAAATAGTGTCCCTTTCCTCCGGGCGCCCTGCATAACCCGGAGATAAACAAAAACGTAAGCACACGTATATCAGAAAAAACGGGAGATTAGTCTTCTTATTATAGCCATACGTGATGAGGGATGTTAACACTTGCATTTCATTTTAGGTGACAACTCCCATACCCGAGAGTTTTATTGGGTATGATACCCGGTGGCCAATCATTTGATGCCACATAATTTTTTTATATTTAATTTTTAAGTGAAATTAAGAGTTCGTTTGTTATATTTTTTTTATGAAAAAAATCATTTTTTCCAAAAATAATCACTTTTAAGAGTTTTGCATCTATTTGTTACATCTTTTAAAAAAATGAGAATTTTAAAATAATCTAAAAACTAATAAAAGTGAGAAGTTATTTTCACTAGATTCTCATAAAAATCATTTTTTTGAACCATTTTGAATTGCTATTTTATCCCATTTTGAATTACCCCCATTTTGAATTCATCCCATTTTGAATTATTACAATATTCAAATATATATAAAAATTAATTTTTTAAAATAAATATGCTTTCCTGAAAATGATTTTTTTATGTCTTTTATGTTTTTTTTTATAGAAAAAAGCACTTTTATATGGTTGTATCTTAATAAGTTAAAAATAACTTATTTTAAAAAAAAAGTAATTTTTATGATTGTAAACAAACATAAATTAGCATTTACTTTTCTTAGAAATCTCAAACAAAAAAAAATAATTACTAAATTATTTAATATCAAAATCATTTTTTTTAATCCCTAACAAAATGATACTAAATTTTAATTTATTTTTGCCTCATGGGTATCGATACCCAACTTTCTTCTGAGGTATCTAAGAATTCACATTCATTTTATTATTAAATACTAGAAAGGTACTCGTGCTACTCACGGTAGCACAGTCCTTTTTTACTTTTTCAAAATTAACTATTAAAACCTATAAAAAATTAATTCTTAAAATAGAAATGTATTAAAATTATTCAATTGATTTAGTGTGTATATATATATATAAATATATTTAAATAGTCTATCATCTTATAAAATTTAATAATACAAATATCACAATATTATTTAATTACATTTTAGTAATAAAAATACAGCAAACAATTAAATTGTAAATAAATATTTTGCAACAATTTCAAATAATAGTATCAAGTATCTTGGTATTATGTTATTGAGAATTTTTTTGATTAGTATTATGTTATTAAGAATTAGTTAGTAGTGAGAAATTTCGGTAATTTGGATGAGATTATATTTTGAATCTCATCATTATAATTATATAACAAAAAAGACATTGAATCAACATCTATCACTACAAGAATAAACAGTCCTAACTGCAGCCTTTTTTCGTGGGCCAAGACGACAGGTAATTATCGCGGGCCTAAGCCCTAGGAAATGACAGATTTGAATTTCATGATGTGTTTTCGTGGGCTCTGACCCACGGTACGCGAAAGCATTGTTTTCGGTGGCCTTCTCCCACGCTAAAAATGATCAGAGGAGGAATCTGACACGCTTTGACCAATTATCGTGGGCTAGTCCGACGGTAACGCAAGCGTAACATTAACGTGGGCCTCAGCCCACGGTATTTCCACGGTAATAAACCTCATGCAGTCTGGCTGGCTATCTTCTTCCCTTCTTTTTTTCATTCTTTCACTCATCTTCATTCCCTCCGTCCCTGCTCCGCCATTCCCTCTCCCTCTCTTTTCCATTTCACTCCTAACAGTGATTTTATTTATGAGTGAGTTATTTATCTCTTTCTATATTTATCTTTATTTCATAAAAAAAATTATCTACACTCACCTATATTTCCTTTTTTGATAGTAAATCCGGAGCCACTTCATCGGACTCACAATCACAGGATTCACCACCACCGGAATCACTTACTCACAGGTTGGTATTATTTAATTTTTTTTGACAGAATATTTATTACATATTTATTTAGTAATTTATTAATTATATAAATATATTTATTGACTGTTAATATGTTTTTTAACAGGGAAAATATATATTATTTTTGTTAATATATAATCTGAATATTTGTTTTTTATTAATATGTATAATTTTGTTGTTATCAAAAAAAATAAGTATAATATTCTGAAATTGTGGGAATAAGAAATTGTTTATACTAGAAATTAGTTTATTGACTGTTAATATTTTTTTTGTCAATAAATATATACATATATATATGTTATTTTTGTTAATATATAGTATTCTGGAAAAAAAAAATTGTTATTAATATATTTATACGTTTTTAGTAATATATTAATATATGTAGAATACTTTTTTTATATAGTGGTCTTTTTTATTAAATAAATTTTGTTAATTTAGTTATTGAGAAATATACTTTAGGATAATGTTATATATGTTTTTAATTGTTTATATCTTTGTTTTTTTAATGAATTTACGTTAGTTTTAAGTTGTATTATATTATTTTTAGTATTAATTGTAGGTTATTTATATTTAATAAAAATGCGTTAGTTTTAGTTACCCCATTTAGGCTTAGAGTTTAACTTAGTTTTTTCTTATATATGTTAATTGATATTTGTTAATTGTTATTAGGATTATGGTAAGTTAGATTTATGTTAGGGAAAATGTAGGTTATTTGTATTTAATATATATATGTGTTAATTTTAGATAATACATTTAGGATTAGAGATTAAATTAGTTTTTTGTTATGTCAATTGTCAATTTTTAGGGTTTATGATTGTAAGTTAATTATATGTCAGGGAAAATGTATATTAAGTTATAATGTTAGGTTACTTAATTATAACAATATTTTTTATTGTTATAATTAATAGCATTGTATAATTAGCGTCCATGTAATATGCAGAAAATGGATCGTAGTTGGATGTACGATAGGCTTTATCCTGGAAGATGGGGTTTGAAACGAGCTTTTGTAAAAGGGGTTAAACAGTTTGTTCGTCATGCAAAAAGCCAGGTGATAACTCTTAGAAATAAGAGTTATTTATGATTTATTAACTATGAATCAAGTGAGTTCAAGAGTAATTTAGGGCCTTTAATTATTAGAATAGTGTAAGTAATGTGATTTCCCTTGCTTGGTGCTGTTTAAGGCACTTTGGTGCTTTTATGAGCATTTTAATGTGTTTTGCTAGTGTGCATGATTTTATGGAAGAAATGTTCAGTGCCAAATTTGGTGCCATGGCACCGAGTCCTAATGTTAGCAGCCTTGACCTTAGTGCAGCAGCGTGTCCCAGTGATTTAAGATGAAGAAAAGGACTCCGTCCTTTATTTTAAAGACTGCAGCATGCGCACTTGGTGGTCCCTTCTGTAAAGCATTTTTTCTCAGCTAGCTAAAGGACAAAAGCCTTTATTTTTGGGCCAAAAAGACAACATCTTTCTTGGGATCAGCATTGGCTAGCCCATTTAAGGAGAAGCTATATAAGGACAATGACCTAATCAAGCAAAAGGGGGCTGATTCTGATACATTTTGCTAGGGCAGTACTTGTCCCATTTGAGAGAAGCAGTCGCATTCTGTCTTCTTCCTTTCAAACACCATTAACTAATGCTCTTAGCTTTTTCCATGGAGAGAAGGAGCTTGATCAATGCAGAGTGAAGCAAAGTCAGCGAGACATTGCTGTTTAAGGAGTGGTTCTCGAGCTCACAAAGCTGGGAGCAATTCTGTTTACTGTTTCATTCCATATCTGTAATCGTTTCCAAACTCTTACTCTAGTGCCATGGATTCTGTTTTTAGCACCAGTTTCTGTTGTTTTATTTTTAGGCTCATTATGAGCTAATTTTCTTAAGTTAGGATGAAGTGATTTTGTATTAAAACCTGGTTGGTGAATGTCTATTTGTCTTTGCCTTTATACCTTTGTCTCATGCGATTTTATTGCTTACATATTTAACTTGAGCCAGATCAACTTTATTTAGGTACTTGTATGTTAGATGCTGAAAGGTGATAACATGCTGATTTCATGAGGCAATATAAGGGATATCAATTTAAAGGACACTTTAATTGATTTTGATTAAACTAGACATAGGAAATCTGTCTTGTAGGTTGTTCTTGGCCACATTAACTAGACAAGGGGGAACATAATGGGGGCTTAGACATAAGGTACCCTTTACTTAACCCTGATGAAAGTACTGAAAGGCACACACATTAGTGTCATGCGCCCAGGTGCCAAATAGCACTGACTTATGACACTGAAACCAACTTGGTGGAAATATGAATGAACTGATTCCTAGTTGTCTTTATCCAAATTTTACTCAAATCACTTGCTTAATTCTGTTTTGTTAAGTTATTAAAATCACAAAAAAACTTGATGTTTATTTTCTGTTTTTATTGTTTACTCACTAACTCACCTGCTATTGGAAAAACCTGTGAAAACAATTAATCAATCCTCGTGGGAACGTTCTTGATTTACTCTTTACTACTTGTTGCGATTGTGTATACTTGCACAACTGTCATTATTTCACACAACAGCAGGATAGTAACCGCATTGAAGGGGGGATTCGATGTCGAGGTATGCAAGTGTCAAAGTGTTAAGACTGGAAGTGAAGTCAAGTATGACTTGTATATGTGGGGGTTCAAGGCTAATTTTTGGATTTGGACTGCTCATGGCAAAGTTGTTCTCGATGTTAATTTACGGGTTGAAGAGAATTGCACAGGTGCTTCAAGCAGTGGCCCACCGGATATAGGAGATCAATATTATGAGCAGTTAGATGTGATGCATGGGATGATTTCAGATGCTCTCGGGGTGAATGTGTCGTTCGAAGAGCAACAACATGATGAGACTGATGAACTTTCGAATGAGGCAGCACAAAGATTTTATACTTTTCTAATGGAGACAAATAAACCATTGTATGAAGGGTCTGAAGACTATAAATTATCAATGTGTGTGAGGCTTTTAGGTCTCAAGTCAACGTTTAATGTTCCCAAGCAATGCATGGATTATATGACCAGAATTATGTTGGATGCAACACCTATTAGAGTCGGTTTGCCACAAAGTTATTATGATGCTAAAAGGTTGATATCGAAGCTGGGATTGGGTGTTAAGAGGATCGATTGTTGTGTGAAAGGTTGCATATTGTATTACGACAATGAATTTGGCATAAATGATGGTGCTTTGACTGAATGTAAATTTTGTAAAGAGCCAAGGTATCATCTTCTCAAAACAGGGATAAGTCGGAGTAAACCAGTTCCAAGGAAGACAATGTTTTATTTGCCTATCGTATCAAGGTTGCAGAGAATGTTTGTATCAATGTAAACTACAGGTAAAATGACGTGGCACTATGAAAATATAAGAAGTTCAGGTGAGTTGCACCACCCGTCTGACGGTGAGGCGTGGAAGCACTTTGATCGGGTACATCCTGATTTTGCCATGGATCCACGCAATGTACAACTTGGGTTATGCTCTGATGGGTTTACACCGTAAATCTAGTCAACGACTAAAGCTTATTCTTGCTGGCCAGTTATTGTCACCCCGTACAATCTTCCTCCTGATATGTGTATGTTTCCAAATTTACCAACGGCTGGTATTGATAACTATTTATAGCCTTTGATCGATGATTTGAAGAGGTTGTAGAATGGTGTTTTGACGTATGATATTGCCAGAAAGCAAAATTTTATGATGAGAGCAGTCTTGATGTGGACCATTAATGACTTCCCAGCTTATGGCATGTTTTCTGGATGGGGGACTCATGGTAAATTGGCATGTCCAATTTTCATGGAGGACATGAATGCATTTACCTTGCACCACGGAGGGAAGACTTCTTGGTTTGACTTGCACCGCAGGTTCTTACCAAACAATCATCCATTTAGGATGAATAAAAATGCCTTCGTAAGGGGTGTAGCTAAAAATTTCGTCCCACCCCATAGGCTAACATCGGAAGAGGTATGGATTAGAGTCAAGGATGTTCCAAAAGTACAAGTTATAAATGGTGTTATTCAACGACCGAAAAATTATGGCTTGTGGCATAATTGGACAAAAAGAAGTATTTTTTTGGATCTCCCGTATTGGAAAGACAATTTATTGAGACACAATCTCTCGATGTTATGCACATTGAGAAGCATTTTTTTGACAACATATTTAACACTGTGATGAACATGAAAGGCAAAACTAAAGGCAACGACAAAGCCCAGAGGGACTTGGCTATTTATTGCAGTCGAAAGGACTTATTGTTGGTAGATGACCAGGCTACTGGGAAGACCTTAAAACCGGTGGCCAATTACACTTTATCACCCGAGGATGCAAAATCAGTTTATCAGTGGATTATAGAGCTCAAAATGTCAAATGGTTATTCTTCTAATTTAGCAAGATGTGCCAATGTGAACAGGGGAAAGATGCAAGGAATGAAGAGCAATGATTTTCATGTATTCATGGAGTGTTTACTGCCTATTGTCTTTAGTAAGTTGGCAGCACATGTTTTGAACCCACTAATTGAAATTAGTCAATTTTTTAAAATTTGTGTTCTTCAACCTTGGGAAAGGACGATCTTGTTAAGATGGAGCAAAACATTCCATTGATTCTATGTAAGTTGGCGAGGATATTCCCCCTGGTTTCTTTGATTCTATGGAGCATCTCCCAGTGCATCTTGCATATGAAGCTAGACTTGGTGGACCTGTTCAATATAGGTAGATGTATCCATTTGAAAGGTATATTTGCAACATGTTACCTATATAAATATGAAACCTATACTTCCATTTTCGTCAAAGATACCAAGTTTGTTAACCTTGTTATATAGGTTCATGAGTGATTCTAGACGATCGGTGAAAAATAAGGCTCGGGTTGAAGGATTAATCTGTTCGTCTTACTTACATCGCGAAACAACCCATTTTTGTTCATATTATTTCAACAAATCAATGTTATCCCCACGGAATAGAAGGAATGAAGTCGTTGCTGAATGTGAAAGACATTCGTTAGCTTTATCAGTCTTTTGTCTGCCCAGTCGTCATGCTGGGAGAGAATCAATTCATTGGTTAACGGAAGAAGAGTTAAATTTAGCACATGCTTATGTACTGATTAATTGCCCCGAAGTGAAACCCTATCTAGAGTACGTATATCATACAATAAACTTATTTTCTTATCCAGACACCCTACCTTGTTTATTTATTATCCAATTTCATCAGGGCAATCTTAGCGGAACAAGGATCTTCTGCGGATATACATGCAAACTTTCCTGGATGGTTTAGGCAACAAGTACATACTTATAGACAAAATAGCCGAGGTGTATCGCAATTTCACTAACTCCTCTTAACCAATTTCATCATTTGCATGCGTAGGTGTATTACAGTCCACTAACTCCTCTTAACCAACAATTGAGGAACTTATCTGATCGTCCTCGTATATGTATTAATGAATGACACACATACTTTTTGAACGGATACAAATTGCACACCCAGTCATGGACAGAGGGCAAAGAAACAATAAATAGTGGAGTTTATATCAAAGGTGACACCGGAGGAGGTGAAGATGACTTTTACAGTGTCATTGAACACATATACGAACTAGCTTACACTACTCTAGACTATAGTAAAAAGGTGGTGTTATTTTATTACACGTGCTTTGATCCATCTGATAGAGGCACGGAGAGGAATCCAAAATCTAATACAGTGGACATTAGAATGAGCAAAAGATATCCAAAATTTGATCTGTTCGTGATGGCACAACATGTGAGAAAAGTGTATTATGTCCCTTATCCATCAATGCGAACGGGCAAACAAGGTTGGTGTGTTGTAATTAATACAAAACCAAGGTCTCGCATTGAAGCAGAAGGCGATCTAGAGGAAGAAGTGTCTTATCAGATGGATGAAATGTCCAATGTGGATGATGTGATTCTAGTTGAAGGCTTTAGCCGCCTATGTGTGCCAAATGCTGGTGAAGAGTGGACGGTGATGACACAGCGGATGCAAAAAACGAAGAACAAATCATGGAGGATGGGATTGAATCCGAAGGGTTGTTTGAGGAAGAATGGGACGAATGATGCATAATGTGTAACTATTATTTGTATCATTTAGCGCGTGTTTTATTTGTTATAGCATGTTAATTAGTACTGAATATTGTATTCGTAATTTTTATGAAATAGTGGTGAAATGTTTTGACGATCCAAAGGTTAATTTGTCTACAATTTAAATAATTAACTTGCATGCATATATATATATAGACATGGTTTCAGGAGGACGTGATCCAACACCTTCCTCTAGTGAAAAGGAAAGGAGAAGGTTCCTACTCATTGCCGTCGCAGGCGGGGACCGCGTCACATTATTGAGGATATGAGAATTTATCACCCTATGCCCACCACCAACATGCCACCGATAGCCCCCACACATGACAATTCTAACTTTGAGCAAGGCACTACTTCTACAGTCCCTAGTGATCCGCACCACACTGACGAGAATGTCAACACTACTGATTCGCCCTCCTCCCCAAATGACGGTGATGAGGATGACACCCACGGTTCTAACTTATACGAGGTTGTTAATGATGAGGTGATGTATATGCCAGATGGGCAAGTTGTTATTAGACCTGTGGGGAGCGCGTAAGTATTTATTAATTTTTTTGGTTATTTAAGTTTTATTGATTATTTTAGTTTTATTATTCAATAGTTTCATTTTATTGTTAAAGTTTCTTCCCTCTAAACCGTCTTCGAAAGCAATCACAGCTATTATTAAGGAGAAATGTCACCATACGTGGACCTCATGGGGTCAGATTAAGGACAATGAAGTTGATGCAGAGATGATGTTCAACACTTTTAAAGTAAGTTGTGATTTAGAATTTCATGCATAAGTAGTTTTAGGTGATATATTATCTTTTATATTTTAATATCCTATAATACATGAAAAATGTGCTTGGGAACCCATGCACGATGAGCAAGTCGAGCAAAACTTTCACCACAGATCCGCACGCCGCTACTCCAATATGCTTAGGAGCGTGCGCCAAAAGGGAAAGCGTCCCCATTGGATGGGAGGTAATGTTTTCAAAGCCTTGTCTGCATATTGGAGAAGCGAAGAGTACAATAAAATTTGCGAACGAAATAAGACTAACAGGGCATCAGAGAAGGGTGGTAGCTTATATACCGGAGGTTCCATTAACACTGCACAGATCCGGGAACGCATGATACATGCATATATACTTATTGTTATTTTATACTTAATTAATTAAATTAATTAATATTATTTATTATTGTTCACTGTTTTATGTTTTTACGTGGAGTTACTTATTGGAAAAGGAACTCGGGCGACCTGTGGGAGTGCATGAGCTGCATCGCAAGGTCCACACTCAGAAGGCGGATGGCGAATTTATTGATGACCGGTCGAGGCAGGTTCAGGTAATTTCAATTTATATTATTTTTTTAAATTTTAATGTTTATATATGGTTGTTAATTCGGACTCATTTGTTTTTAAATTTAAAAATCATCAGGAGGCCTTTGACGCAACGATGAATCAGTATTTTTCTCAGGCTCGGGCTACTGCTGACTCGTCCACACCTACTAACCCAGATGACGTGGGTCGTTTTCAGCTAAAGAAATGGGTGGAGGTTGCTGGCGGGAAGAAGAAGGGACGGTTGTACGGTGCTGGGGTACTATCCTCATGTTACAGAAAAGGGGGTTTCTTACCTCGACATTAATGTTGTTGCTTCTTCTTCTTCTTCTGCCGCCAGTACTGGAGGATCTCGCAAAGATGATGCCTATCGTGTGGAGCTTGAGAAGAGACTAGAAGATACACAGCGTAAGGCGGATAAGGCTATTCAGAATCACGATGTATTAGAGGCAAAGATCGATGAGATGGCAGAGCAACAGAGACAATTGATTGCATTAATGCAACAGCAGGGGAGGCCGTCGTCGTCGCCACCGGCGCCAACAGGTCAACAGTATTACTCCCACCCACCGGCACACCATTACAACTATTGGCCACCACTACCACAGTCACATCAACAGCCACCACCACAACCACTGGCACAGAACTACTACAGGCCACAACTACCTCTGCAACAACCCCATTTAAATAGTCAGGCGCCAAGACTAGCCAGGGCCCCACTACAGACGCAATGGCCAATGATTTTTCTACCATTATATCGATGGCAGGTTTTATCAACCCGTCCAATAATCAGCCATATGATGGATAGCCACGAGATGGTGGGGACGATGGCAGTGATTATTTCGGTGGTGCACACAATGATTAGACTTTATATATATATATATATATATATATATATATATATATATATATATATATATATATATATATGACATGTTTGGTTTTTAATTTGTGGATTTAATTTATGTGTGTGAACCATAATGATTTTTGGTGTGTTTGTGTTTCGTTTTAAAAAACTAATGTCTTTTTAACGCCATGTGGGACGTTACAATATATGTTAATGCCTTTCTGTTAAATCTATGTAGTAATGATTTATTTTGTTCGCCCTTGTTTTAAATTTATATTTTCTTAAATTTAAAAGCAACGATATTAAATAAAATAATGATAATAATATTTTTGGTTGCAAAGTGGAAAAAAAAAAGGTAAAAAAATAATAAAGTGAAAATAGGTAAAAAAAAAAGGAAAATGGGGGTGCTAATAGCATTGAAGAAGCTGGTACGCTGGCAGCCCAGCCCAGCCAACACACACCCAGGCCCTCCCTCTCATTTTTTATTTCACACACCCCCCATTTTTCTACTGTGCCCCCTAGGCCACATTGTGTGAGACGCGGCCTAAACACTCTACTCAAACCATAAAAACCTAAAAAAGCCCTAATCCTTCTTTCTTCTCTATTCTCTCCATTCTGTTGTGGCGCACATCCTCCTCTCTTCTCTCTTCTCTCCATTTGGCCTTTTCTTCTTCTGCTCTTCTTCTGCTCACCCTCGTCACCCACCCTCCGCCAGAGGATGCCTCCTCCGTCCGTTCACACCCACGGTCACTCACCCTCGTCACCATCCTCTCTCTCTCTCTCTCTCGTTCTCGTCTCTTTCTCTTGCTCACCGTCTCCAAATCACAGCCACAATACGAAGGAAGAAAAGGGAGGCCACTTTCAGATCCGGCTTCAAGTCACCATCCTCTCTCTCGTTCTTATCTCGTTTATGTTCTCTTCTATTTTTTGTTTATTTTAAATGATCTGATTTTGTCTTTTTTTTGGCTTTGATTTTCGCAGAATCTGGACGAGAAGAAGCAGAAGCAAACAAGAAGAGACAGAGAATCGAACCAATAGAAGCAGAATCGAAGACAAATCTTATTTTTTGTCTATTTTTTTGTTTTTATTTTTTTCTTCTTCTCTATAACCACCTTCTCAGCCCTCGGCTCCTTTTTCTTCTTTGTCTATTTCAAAAGATCTGATTTTTTGTCTATTTTTTGCCTTTGATTTTCATAGAATCTGGACGAGAAGAAGCAGAAGCGAACCAGAAGAGACGAAGAATCGAACCAGAGAAAGCAGAATCGAAGACAGATCTGATTTTTTGTCTCTTTTTTTATTTTTATTTTTTTCTTCTTCTCTGTAACCACCTTCTCAGCCCTCGACTCCTTCTTCTTCTTCTCTGTAACCTGATTCTTTGTAATTTTTATTTTATTTCTGTAAATGTTTAGTTGGTTTTTATTTTAATTTTTATTTTATCTTCTAGGTAACCTGATTCTTTGGTTAATGGCAATGTACCACTCGTTTCTGTGAAGAAGAAGAAGCACTTGTATTTTTTTTATTTAGTATTAGTGGCAACTAAAATTAAGGCTCAGATAAAATTACAAATATATTTTTTAGGTTTTTCTTAGTATTTTAGATATATTGTAATGAGAGATTTTAATTTTAAAAAAATAAAAATTGTCTGAGAGATTTTTTTAGTTTTTGATACATTTTGAAAATTGATTATTTTTTTAGTTTTTCCCACGGTAATGGTCTTGCAAATTACCTGGGAAACCGGCCGAAGATAATTACCTGGGGCCAGTGCCCACGTTAATTGCACGCGGCCTACAAAAAAGTCTCACAATAAAAGTTACTGTCAAGCAAATAACCTACGAAATGTAACCCACGGTGAACCCATGGTAATTTATTAATTACACATGACTTTTTGACTTTAGCGTAACAGATTTTCTTGTAGTGATCACAACACCTCAAACCTATAATTAAAACTTCTATAGCTAAATATTAGAAAAAAATAATGAAAGATAATTTTTTAACCTAAACTTATTAGCAAATAATTACAACTAACGAATGTACATGAAAATTTATTATATACAACTTTATTATATATAGAAGTAAGTACGACACATTAAAAAGAGCTAGGATGCATTTTTTTAGTTAATATTGTTTTGTTTTAAAACTAAATGCATTAAAATTATAAAGATTAAAATTAAAATTATTACAAATAAAAAGGAAATATTTCAACATAAAAATATAAAGCACGTGATGCAATAGACTAACCATTTATCATCATCATCTTTTCATTAATTCATATGAAATAAACATATTAAAATAATTTAAATCATTTGAGTTTTATTTTATATTTATAAATAGATATATTAAAATTTTTATACTTTAAAGTTTAGTGTTACATCGTTGTTGTGCAAATATTTATTTTTATGATTTATATTTGAATACATTTTAAAGTTTACAATTTCATGTAATGTAAATATGCAACTTTTACATAATATATATTTGTAAATAAATGACATTTGTAAGTACACCATGTAAAGACTCTAAACATAGTTTATTTCAATTATCATTTGTATGTTCATGATGATATTTTTGTTGTTTGCCAAAAAAAAATATTCTTGTTGTACAATGTAGATATTAAAAATTTGAAATACTGTTGAATATATATGTTTGTGGGTGTGCGCGAGTGTGGGCACACACTTGTAATTGAGTAAAAAATTGTTATATGAAAAAAAAAAGATAATTAATAAAATCATATTTTAAAAAGTTTTTATTTTAATTATTTAAATATTATTTTAGTTTCTTTGACATAAAAATTAAAATTTTTAAATATTATAAATCATTGAACAATAATCAATAAATTAAAATAATGTTAAAATCATTGAAAATATTTTTCTCAATGTAAAAATATTCCTATTAAAAACTAATTTTCTCCAATGATAAGAAAAATATTGTCAATTAAATTATTGTGATAGACAATATAAAAATACTAATAAAATAATATTACTTTCGTGAGATATTAAAAAACTAATGAGATATTTTTTATAAAAGAGATAACTCACTGATGTAGAAAATGATTAATTAAACATATTATTATTAAATAATAAGTGAAGAGCGAGAAAAAATGTGCAGAATGTATATTATGTTATTATCTATCTATATCTATACTATATATTAAATCTGGTCCCAAATGCTACAGTAACACTATATAAGTACAGTACTTTTACTACATTGTGCTACGTGCATATCTCCGCTTTCTACACGTCATTATCGTTTGACTATATTACCATTAACAATAACGGTAATCAGCAAATCTCCATTTTTACATTTTTTTTTGTTTGTTATTTTAATTTTAATTATTTTAAAATCAAGATGTCAAGATGTGAAACCAAAACTAGTGCAATCGCCGCACATACACAATGTTCTTTTTTTAATTTTAAAATTTTAACACCTTGACATCTTGATTTTAAAATAATTAAAATTAAAATAACAAACAAAAAAAATGTAAAAATGGAGATTGGCCGAATACTGTTGATTGTTAATGGTATTATAGTCAAATGATGATGACGTATAGAAAACGAAGATACGCACGCATCACAATGCAGTAAAAAACTATACTTATGTGGTGTTACTGTAGCAATCACTGTAGTATTTAATCGCCACACATACACAATTTTCTTTTTTAAATTTTCAAATTTTAACATCTTGACATCTTGATTTAAAAAATGGAGATTGACTGAATACTGTTGATTGTTAATGGTATTATAGTCAAATGATGATGACGTGTAGAAAGCGGAGATACGCACGCAGCACAATGCAGTAAAAAAACTATACTTATGTAGTGCTACTATAGCAATGACTGTAGCATTTGGGACCATATTTAATATATAGTACAAACTATATATTCAAATTACGTAATTAATTTAATATATCAAAAAACATTTATTTTCATATTTTTAATATTTGAGTTATATATCAAATGGAAAAATAAATCATCTTATGACACTTTTTTTTACTCAAAAAAAAAAATATAATGATGTTATATATAATTATATTTCAACAAGAAAAATATAACAAAAAATCATACTTGCAAAAACTTAAAAAATTAGTTCTAAATATACAATTTATAATATAGAACTATCAAAACTAAATAAGTTGCTCAACAACAAGACTCCAATTCCGAAATGGTGGATAAGTACTTGCGAACTTGTGCACTAGTGCACAATACATCTTTAATTGCGGTTAAAATCGACTTCTTACGTCAATTTTGAATCCGGCGTGTATTCTTTCGGCGTTATAAGTGTGAACATTTAACGCCGGTTTCACTTTTAATCGCGGTTTTTATCAAAACTGGTATTAAAACCTGACGTGAAATGGAACAAAAAAATTTTGAAAAAACGAAAAATTCACTTTTAATCGTAGCTTTTATCAAAACCGACGTTAAATATACCTTTTAATTGCTGTTTTACTAAAAACCGACATTAAATGTTACTTTTAATCGCGGTTTCACTAAAAACTGACGTTAAATATAACATTTAATGGCAGTTTGTATAAAAACCACGATTAAAAGTGTTTTTTTTTTAAATTTTTGTTTTTGTTTTATCCTTCCATGCTTGCTTGTATTATCCAAATTCAAAGCCTAGAAATACAACAACCCATACAAAATATTTATCAAACTTCCAAAATACAACAACCAATATAGAACAAAAAAAGGGGAAAATATTGGATTTAGTATGAGAACTAACAAGAGATAACCAAGAGGCTTATCCCTTTAGCCAACTTTGCAAATAATAAAGGACAATTCTTTTTTAATAAATCCACTCATATGCCTCTGAAACTCAGTTTTTCTCGTCATAATTCATTATTTGCACATATGGCTAGACTATTATGCTATCACCTGGAATCTAAATAATGGTAATATTGTATCAAAAATATAAATGGTTGAATGAGATCAATGAACAAACTCACCAATCAGTGAAACAAAGCAACAAACCTATAAATCCATCATTTGTACATAGCAACTAAACTAACAAACTCACCAACAATGTTCATATAGAATGAATAGAGTGAACAAACATAATACCAATATTCATCCAAACACCAGAGACCCACACAGAAAACCTGATCATAATATAAGCAGGAACCAGTCAAAAGTTAGCATGAAGATTGAAAAGGCAAAAGAGAGAAAAATGAACATCAAAGAATTACCTGAAATACGAAAAAAGGCTCCATACAGTGTTCTTTCATCAATTTCTGAAATGTTGGCTGAGGATAACCAAATCTAGAAGATCAACAAGCAGAACATTAGAGATCAAAACTGAAACATAATGATCAGAGATCAAGTGGGAAGACCTATGCCTTTCTGAGAAAGACAGAAGGAACCAATAATCACAAAAAATATCAAAGTATGGGAATGCATCTAAGACATGTTTGATTCATAAATATTGATGTATAAGCATATAATTCCAATTACAAACATGTTATAATTTCACCACGAAAATCTGTGTTCTTATGGGCAGTAAATGCATATGAAAAAAATAATGATGATGATGGTGATCAAAGAAAAAGAAAACCCACACATTCCGCCCCCATTTCTCAGTAGCAGCAAGAATTTTAGCTTCAGAGCCATGGCCACTACTCTTGAGATAATATCCAAATGTTTCCTTAGTAGGGTAGGGAAGTTTGCAAAAAGTCCCCTTCTCCTTTGAATAGACAAAACATTGTTTTCTAAAATCGAAGTAAATCTCTTCCAGATCCACTGCTGATGAAGAACCTGCAGACTGCACAAGCAAATACTTAACCATGATAGACAACCAAAGCACAGCCCTTCAAAAAGAAAAAGAAAGTGAAAGAAAATTGCTCGGCAAGACACAATCACTAAGACCAGGAAAGAACAATGTAATCAAAGAAGCAGCTGGATTCACAAACTGCACAATTCAAAATTAGCGAGCAGAGCTAGCAAGCATCAAGCTGCAAACATCTTATAGTCCACTTATCTAGTTTTTTCACGCATAAATTCAGAATAAATTTCTCCCCCACAAATTCAATGTAGTTTTCTCCTGTTAAATCCTGTATCCCAAGTCCTTTAAACTGAGCCACCATAATAAGACACAACACTCTCAAAATTATTGGAATTGGAAGTTAAATTATATAGCGTTCCGGAGGACATAAGTCATGACACCATTATCAATTAATAACTGAAACCCACGCACCGTATAAAATAGCGAAAGGCCAAACGTCCTAGCGCCACGGCAATTGCTTCTTCCTAAGCAAATCGACCCTGTCAACCACCTTGCCACCCACGTGAAAACTCGACATTGATCGCTTTTGCCGGAGGCTTTCTGTTAGCCGATTGGAGAATTGGATAATTAGGGTTTTGTATATAGTGTGCTATTCACAAACTCATCCACATCAATTAATTGTTCATCATTCTGAAACTTAATTAACAAAACTCACCCCAAAACCAAACCCATCATCAACAGAATCCCACAACTCACCAAGCCAAACCCAAAAAAGCTTTTCAAAAGAAGATCAGAACCAACCGAAGCAGCAAAAGCAAAAGCAGGGATTATAGGAAAAACCCACATACCTAATCAGCAGAAAAAACAACCCCATGATGGAAAAATCAGTGAGAACGATTCAGCGGTGACGAAGCAAAAAGCAGCAGCGGAGTCAGGGATTCGATGCGAATCCCCGCAGCAGTGCGGAGTGTCGCGACCTCACGGCGGAGAGGCGAGGAGTGACCGCCTTCACGGCTGGAGACCCGCGACGAAGGAAGAAGCAAAGAATGAGGAGAGACAAAGCCAAGCAAGGTGCAGCGTCGATGGGAGAGAGACCACGAAGCAAGAGGTTCTTTCTCCTCCCTTGATGCGATCTCGACGAAACTGAGAAAGGTGAGAGGAAAACAGATCTGTTTTGGTTGTGCTGAGAAACTGAGGCGCTGATGCTGTGGGAGAGGAGGGAAAGAGCTTTGGTGGGTGCGCACGCGAAAGTGGAGGGAAAGAGCTTTGATTTTTGTGTTCACATGCCACGTCGGTTTTGTGAAAAACCGGCTTAAAATCCTAAAAAAAAAAACACGCAAACAAGCCGCAACATACGACACTGGTTTTTTCAATAACCAACGTAAAAACTTTGACTTATCACGTTGGTTTTGTCTAAGATCGGCGTAAAATCTCTGACAAAAAAATACAAAAAAAGCTAAAACATATGACGCTAGTTTTTACGAATAACCGACGTAAAAAATTTTGTATTAATTTCAAAAATGTCACCGCGTCACTTTTTACGCCGGTTATTGTCAAAACCGGAATTATAAGTCTATTTTTTAAGTGTATTTCACACTAGTGGTGGTGAGAGATAGCTCAACGGGTAAGAATTAGTCACGAGAGCTAGGACCGGGTAGCAATGGGTCATAAGTATTGTTCATTACTTCTACCCATAGTGATGGATCATACTCAATTCCCAATGGTGTAAGTTTAGGAGGTGAAAGAAATGAACTTTGATGCACGGTGCTTTCTGAAATAATGGGATCTTGCACAATATGTTCATCATGAAGAATTTGATTTGGTTGCAATTGGTGTTCAACAAATGCTTCATTTGGCGAGACCACTTGATTTTGTTGAACTTGTGGAGCAGTATTCACTTCTGTGGGTACAATCGGTGCTTCATTTAGTGGAACTTGCAGGGCAACACTTTCTTCTCTTGATTGTCTTTCATTTTCACGATTATTCTTATAGATCTTACAAAGAACTCAATCATCCAACTGCATCTGTATACAAATATAAGCATACATGAGAAACTTTAAAATCTGCTAATACATGTTACTGAAGAATACTAAATAAGTCTACTCTCTACAGTTAGTTTTATAGATAGATAAGCCCCAATACAAATTTTCTTTACTAATTACTGGAGGATGTAATGAAGTGAAGTCATAATATTTAATATGATAAAAAAACACATGTTGATGAAGAGAAATAAAGTTGAACAAAATTTCTAATGAAAAGAAAAATAATAATAATAATAATTTTTTTTTGAAAAGGTAAAAATATGAATACAAGGGAGAACTAGGGGTGCTCCAACCCAAATATAACGGCAAGAAAAACACACCCAACACTCCAAAGGGGCAGTAAGACCAGATAGATCAGTAACCTAGGGACTAAGTGTGACATCCTGAGAAATAAAATAGGCCTAATTTGACCTAGGAAACTTTAGGGATTAAGAAAAATGGATTATTTTAATTTTGGGTAGCTCACGACGCGACGGAAATATAAGGAAGGAGTCTCGCGACGCGATTACTCGCGCAGCGATGGAAACAAGATAGAAACTGGCACGAGATGCGATCCAATGTCGGTGTGAAAGGCGGTGATTAGCGCCGCAGATCACGCGACATGTGTTCAGCTCGTGACGCGATGACTTGTTGTGTCTGGGGCCGTTGCGACGCGATGGGACCAATTTTTGCCTATATAAAGGGCTCGTCCATCCCATTTCATTGGTGTGCTCCATTTAGGCATTTGGCGAGCAAGGAAGGAGCCGGAAAGAGGAGAAGTAGTGGGAAGCGGGATGCGAGCAACAACGGTCTTTTAAGCCAGGTATGGGAAGATCTGGACTCTATACATTGGGGATGGTAGGAATAGGATAGGTGTAGAATAGAGAAGTAGGATGGCCCAAGCCCTACTAGGGGTTGATGCCCCAACACCCTAGGAGGGGTGTTGTGACTATGGCTGCTAAGGATAGTAGTCAATAGTCCATCAACCGTAGGTATAGTGTTGTGTGAAAACCTTAGGGTAGAGAGCTTATAATTATGTGTTGACTATGTGTATTGTTTACGTGTTAGTAGTATGTTGCCTGAGCGACAGTAGAATTAATTTGTGTGCTGATATTTGTTGTATAGTGTTTCTTGTATAACAGTTTAATTATTCAGTTATTATATACTTGTGCTGATAATGTGGGGGAGAATGAATAAATTGTTAGTTAAACAATAAATTAATAAGAGACTGATAAGCTGAGTTGATAAGTGGTGAGCTGTTAGATGCTGAATAATATACATAGATGTGTTGTAATCCACTGCCGTGCACATAGGCTGTGTGCGAGGCCAGGTGCCAGAGTGCGGGCACGATGCAGTCGTTATAAAAAACGCTGGTCCTTGAGGATAGTCTGGGTCCGACAAGTCCACAGGTGACAGATGGCTAGCTACCATCCTGTCGGGACGTTGGGTAGGCTGGTCATCCTGACGGGGTACTGTTGCATCACTGTCCATAGTGCCGATCCCGAGTCCCGTCCCGACACCTATTCCTATCGCTGCATTGGGGAGAAGGGATGCACTCTTTGGGGTATGATGAGCGGGATAGGGGGATGAAAAACTGGCTTGGTTTGGTAGCTGAAAATCTATCAAAGCAAAGTAGCTAAAGTGGGGCTACTTCTGCCCTAGTCGAATTGTGTGGCCACGTAGGCATGAAGACTTAAACTGTATGGGTATGGGTAGTTAGGTGATGATCCTAACCATTGTTTAAAGAGATGTGTGAACTATTCTTCACTTATTCTATTCTACTACTTTCCCACTTGTTTGGCATATAGTGTTCTTATCTCCTATATTTTGTGTGTTGCTTGTTTTCTTTTCTGTACTTTACATATTTATATTCTGAAGATCCTCCCGCGAGTGAAGATGTCGCACTACTTCCACCCGTCCATGCTACAGGAACCGACTGTACCAGTTTGGGGTGACTTTGAGGTATACTATCACGACATTGACGGCGACAGTTAGGAGATAGATTATAACTGTCATGTTGTCATATATACAGGATTAGTTAGTATTTTCTTCAGACTTTTAGGATTACCCGAGGCGTCTTTTGTTGGGGATTTCCGGATTGCACAGGGGTTGCCTTTCAATCGCATGTGGCAAGAGCCAGGGTGTCATTATCATGCTGCTATGTCATCATCAGGTTCTCATAGTGTGTTTAGGGATAGTGCTGGGGTTCGTGGGTTACGTCGGTCTGAGTCAACGGTTCCTTCATCATCTAGGGTGAATCCAATGGGAACTTATCATAGATGTCAGACACATCATCATACAGAGGATCCTCGTTTTAGAATTAGGATTCCGAGACCAGACCAAAGGTAGAAGGTCGTTTAGTAAAATGTTGGCTTAACTTTTGACTGTTTTGAGTTACTTTTGTACCCTTAGGGATTTTTCACAGGTTGTACCCTTAGGGTTATTGTCAGAGTCTGTATATTATTTTTTGGAGGTTCCGAGGTAGGAACCCTTTTATGTACAAACCGATGTATATTATAGTTATAATGAAAAGTTTTCTTTCTTGTACCTTGGAGTTTTATTAGTTTTATTATGCGTGTAAATGGGTTAATTAAACATAAAATAAGGGCGTTACATTTATAGTATCAGAGCAGTTCGGTCCTAACTGGACTGTGAGTTATGGGGTCTGATCCATATTCTACTTGGAGTTCCCATCAAAAACCAACTCTAAGGGAAGTGAGTGAGAGATCGATTAGCAATTGTCTTATCTGAGTGAGTAGATATAGATGATTGCTATTGACTATTCATAAGATTTATCTTATGAATGAGCTTTAGATTTTCAGGAGAAATCATGGTGAGAACTAGAAACATGGATGGAGGATCTGTTGAGTCCACAAACTCTGGGCCAACTGCATGGGGAGCTCGGAGAGCTAGGCAAGAACAAGGAAACGAAGAAGCTAGGACTCTTCAGGATCTAGCCACAGCCATGTTACAACAAAACCAACAAAATGCGGAATTGATTCGACTTGCATCACGACCGCAAAGGGACAATGAGACTGATCAAGGGTTAATGACCTTTCTTAAAGGGAACCCTCCCCAGTTTAAAGGAGACTATGATCCAGACGGTGCTGAAAAATGGATACAAGAGATGGAAAAGATCTTTGCGGCGATGAGATGCAGGGAAGAACGAAAAGAAGATTATGCTACGTTTCAATTGATTGGGGAAGCAGAGAGTTGGTGGCGGATTAAGAAAAGAGTATTGGAGGCTGAGGGCCGAGCTATTACTTGGGAAGTTTTTCGAGAATGTTTTCTCGAGAAATATTTTCCAAGTACAATGCAACAGCAGAATGATCGAGAGTTTGGTTCATTAACCCATGGAAATAAGACAGTGGGAGAGTATGTTACTAGGTTTAAAGCCCTGGTTAAATATTCTGAATATTACCAACTCAATCCTAGTGAAGCAGGGATGTGTCGACGATTTGTTGATGGACTTAGGATGGAACTTCAGAAGTTCATCTTACCTTTGAAACTGACGAGATTCTCGGATGTAGTTGAAAGAAGCATGGAATTGGAAAGTGTGGAGCCAAAGAAAGAACAACCTAAGAGTGGAGGACCAATTAGGAATAATAAAGGACGAGGAAATTGGGGAAATTGAGGAAATCCATATAACCGACCTGGAAAGGAACAGACTCCTAGACAATCTGATAGACCTCTATACGGTTATCGATGTGGAGGAGGGCATTTAGTGTAGGATTATCCACAGGCAGATCCAAGAGTTTATTTTAGGTTTGGGAAGCCTGGACATATCATTAAAGATTGCAGAGAAAATCCAAATCTAGTAGCTATAGGTACGACAAATGAGAGGGAATAAAATCAGAACCAAGGAAGACAAATGGCAGGAAGAACTGGAGGAGGAAGGCAACCAAGAAGTCAATCTGATAGATCTGCTACAGGCAAAGTGTTTACAATACAAGGAGCGGAATCGTCCGACATGATTCAAGGTATGTGCCTTGTATCTGGACATCTTCTATCTGTACTTTTTGACTCAGGTACTACCCATTCTTTTATTTCCAATGATTGTGTGGAACATCTTAAACTTCCTGTGTCATCTTTGCCATGTACTTTAGTTGTTTTAACCCCCACTAATGATTCATTCCGTACTACCACTGTATATCGTCAATGTCCTATCAAAATAGAAAACCGTGATTTCCTAGTAGACTTAGTCTGCTTACCTTTACAAGAACTAGGTGTAATCTTAAGGATGGATTGGCTATCAGCTAACCATGTTGTCCTAGATTGTGCTCGGAAAATTTTGACCTTTTCTGAAGAATCTGCTAACGCTAGGACTAGAAGAGAAAAAGAAAATTCTTAGACATACATGATGCTCTATTCAATAGAAGGAAAAGACTCTCCAACTTTGGAAAATATACCCATTGTAAATGAATATTCCAAAGTTTTTCCCAAGGATATTTCCGGATTACCACCAGAAAGGGAGGTAGAATTTGCTATTGACCTTATTCCAGGAACATGACCTATTTCCATAGCTCCTTATAGAATGTCACCTTTAGAATTAGCAGAATTAAAGAAACAGTTGGATGAGTTATTAGGTAAAGGATTTATCCGTCCTAGTATTTCTCCTTGGGGTGCACCGGTTATGTTCGTGAAAAAGAAAGATGGGACCTTTAGGTTATGTATTGATTATAGACAACTGAATAGGGTTACCATCAAGAATAAATATCTGTTACCTAGGATAGATGATTTGATGAATCAACTAAAAGGAGCTTCTTTCTTTTCCAAGATAGACTTGAGGTCGGGTATCATCACATTAGAGTTAAGAGAGAGGATATCCCTAAGACTGCTTTCAGAACTAGGTATGGGCATTATGAATATTTAGTTATGCCATTTGGAGTCACTAATGCTCCTGCTGTCTTTATGGATTATATGAATAGGATATTTAGACCCTATTTAGATAAATTTATAGTAGTCTTTATAGATGATATATTAATATATTCCTGAACTCGAGAGGAATATGTAGAACACTTACGGGAAGTATTACAAATTCTTAAGAATAGATAACTCTATGCCAAGTTGTCCAAATGTGAATTTTGGCTAGAAGAAGTTCAATTCTTAGGACATATTATAAACAAAGATGGGATAGCAGTAGATCCAGCTAAAGTTCAAGCTGTATTGCAATGGGATAAACCTACCACTGTTAGTGAAGTAAGAAGTTTTCTAGGATTAGCTGGGTACTATCGAAGGTTTATAGAAGGATTTTCTAAGATAGCTTTACCTTTAACTCAGTTAAATAGGAAAGGATCTACTTTTGAATGGACAGATAGGTGTGAAAGAAGTTTCCAAGAGCTGAAGAATAGATTAACCACTTCTCCAGTATTAGTGTTACCAGACCCTTCGAAGGAATTTGAGGTTTATTGCGATGCTTCTTATCAAGGGTTAGGATGTGTATTGATGATAGTAGCTTATGCTTCTAGACAACTTAGAACTCATGAAAGAAATTACCCTACCCATGATCTGGAGCTAGCAGCTATAGTATTTGCTCTGAAGATATGGAGGCATTATATGTATGGAGCAAGGTTCTGTGTTTATAGTGATCATAAAAGTTTGAAATATTTATTTGATCAAAAAGAATTAAATATGCGACAAAGGAGATTGATGGAATTCATAAAGGATTATGAATTTGAATTGCATTATCATCCAGGAAAGCCCAATATAGTAGCAGATGCTCTCAGTAGATAATTCTTACATGTATCTGTTATGATGGTTAAGGAGTTAGATTTGACAGAATAATTTAGAAATTTAAGTCTTGGAATGAATATACAGGAAGGGATATTATACTTAGGAAATATTATTGTCACTAATGATTTTATAAAGCATGTTAAGGATAAACAAGAAACGGATGAATATCTTAAGAAGATGAGGACCTTAGTTGAATAAGGAAAGAACTTAGAATTCAATATCGGGACAGATGGAGCATTAATATTTAAGACTAGAATATGTGCCCCTAAAGAACATAAGAATCTTAGATGAAGCACATAGGAGTAGGTTAAGTATTCATCCTGGAGCTACCAAAATGTATCAGGATCTTAAGAAAGCTAAGAATGAACATAAGAAGCCAGCAGGAACTCTCCAATATTTAGCAGTACCTGAGTGGAAGTGGGATAGTATAGCCATGGATTTTGTAGTAGGATTACCCATAATTCAAAAGAAATATGATGCTATTTGGGTTATCATATAGATAGGCTAACTAAGAGCGCTCATTTCCTACCTATTAATGAAAGTTATTCTGAAGAAAGATTGACCCAACTTTACATCTATGAAATAGTTAGACTATATGGTGTCCCTACTACCGTTATATCTGATAGAGATCCTAGATTTGCCTCCCGACTTTGGAGAAGTGTGCAACAAGCTATGGGTACTAAACTCAGTATGAGTTCAACATATCATCCTCAAACTGATAGACAATCTGAGTGAACTATCCAATCCTTAGAAGACCTATTAAGAGTTTGTACCCTTGAGAAAATGGGAGGCTGGGATGAATTGCTACCATTGATAGAATTTACCTATAATAATAGTTATCATTCTAGTATCGGGATGGCTCCTTTTGAAGCTCTTTACGGTCGGAAGTGTCGAACACCTCTTTGTTGGTTTGAGACATGAGAAAATTTAATCATAGGGCCAGAATTAATTCAGCAAACCTCAGAATAAATCAAGATGATTAGGAAAAAGATGAAGGCAGCTCAAGATCGACAGAAGAGTTACCATGATAAAAGGAACCGACCATTGGAATTTGAAAAAGGGGATCATGTATTTCTGAGAGTATATCCTAGAACTGGCATTGGCAGAACCATCAAATCTAAAAAGCTAACTCCTCGATTTATTGGACCATTTCAAATCCTCCAAAAAGTTAGACATGTTGCCTATCGTATCGCTTTACCTCCTAACCTGTCAAACCTACATGATGTTTTTCATGTATCCCAACTCCGGAAGTATCATCCCGAACTATCTCATATTATTGAGCCTGAGTTGGTACAGCTCTGAGATAATCTGGAATACGAAGCAATGCCTTGCAAGATTGTCGATCGAAGAATAAAAGAACTTCGGGGTAAACATATTCCTTTGGTACAGGTTGTATGGGATGAACGAACTGGAGATACTACATGGAAAAGAGAAGTTGGCATTAGAAAAGAGTATTCTCATCTGCTTATAGGTATGTAATCAACAATTTTCGAGGACGAAAATTATTTTAAGCGGGGCAGTAATGTGACATCTTGAGAAATAAAATAGGCCCAATTTGACCTAGGAAACTTTAGGGATTAAGAAAAATGGATTATTTTAATTTTGGGTAGCTCGCTACGCGACGAAAATATAAGGAAGGAGTCTCGCGACGCGATTACTCATGCAGCGACGGAAACAAGATAGAAACTGACTCGCAATGCTATCCAAATGTCGGTGTGAAAGGCGGTGATCAGCGTCGCAGATCACGCGACATGTGTTCAGCTCACGACGCGATGACTTGTTGTGTCTGGGGCCGTCGCGACGCGATGGGACCAATTTTTGCCTATATTAAGGGCTCGTTCGTCCCATTTCGTTGGAGTGCTCCATTGAGGCATTTGGAGAGCAAGGAAGGAGCTGGAAAGAGGAGAAGTAGTGGGACGCGAGACGCGAGCAACAACGGTCTTCTAAGCCAGGTATGGGGAGATCTGGACTCTATACACTAGGGATGGTAGGAATAGGATAGGCGTAGAATAGGGAAGTAGGGTGGCCCAAGCCTTACTAGGGGTTAATGCCCCGACACCCTAGGAGGGGTGTTGTGACTATGGCTGCTAAGGATAGGCGTAGAATAGGGAAGTAGGGTGGCCCAAGCCTTACTAGGGGTTAATGCCCCGACACCCTAGGAGGGGTGTTGTGACTATGGTTGCTAAGGATAGCAGTCAATAGTCCATCAATCGTAGGTGTAGTGTTGTGTGAAAACCCTAGGGTAGAGAACTTATAATTATGTGTTGACTGTGTGTATTGTTTACGTGTTAGTAGTATGTCGCCTGAGCGACAGTAGAATTAATTTGTGTGCTGATATTTGTTGTACAGTGTTTCTTGTATAACTATTTAATTATTCAGTTATTATATACTTGTGCTGATAGTGTGGGGGAGAATGAATAAATTGTTAGTTAAACAATAAATTAATAAAGGACTAAAACAGTATTTTAGCCTAAAAGAAATATTTAATAAATCAATTATATGAGGTTTTTTTGGCAGAAAAATCAATTATATGAGATAATATATAAATAATTGCTTCCTCAAAATATTTAAGATTTTAATTTTAAAATTTGCAAGGGGTGGATAAAAGTAATAAGAGCAAAGTAGTCTAAATAGAAAAACAAAAACTATTATATACGCCTTCTGCTAACTCTTAATTTCCTAGAGAATGGGGTTTCATAGCGCATCTTAGATCAAAGAATTTAAAATTGATGGAATATTTATTGTTGTCATACCGCAAAATATATGGCCACCATGTGAAAGATTTTAAATTGATCGGATAGTTGTTGCACGAGCCAAATGACAGTCTCATGCACGAGGGCGGATCCTCTAACTTTTTTTCCAGAACTGCTCCCTGCCTTTATATCTGTATCTCCACGTCAGAGAATCCGTTTTCCTCACGCATCAGGTAATAGCATTATTTTGTCTATAGATACAGTCATCCTAATTAAAAAGAGTTATGAGTGCAAATTTTACATATCATTTTATAGGTGAGGCAAATTTTACATATTAGTATGTCACTAACTTGTCCCAAATGCGTAACCATTTCTATGTGTCTATGATTTGTTATATCTCCCAGTCAGTAACATCTTAAATACCTCTATTAGCAACTCAAAGCGTTCAAAGAATCACCTTCAACAAGCTTTTTCTGTGTTAGCCATCAGAACGCTCTAACTCTTCCCCTTATAAGAATCTTAGAACGCCTTAAATTGCTAACATGGAAAGGAAGTACAACCACCAAAGCATGGGATAACAAGGATGAGGTGAAGAAGAGGATATGCAAAGAATGAGTTGAGGAAGACCTATTTATAGGAACCAAAGGCTAAGTTCAATGCATTTAGATAACGTTTCAATAAATCCATATGGTCAAAAACACCTAAGTATGTATGCAATGGAGGATCCATATTGAGAGACTTTGGGGGCAATTGCCCTCACGACATCCTTACTTTTTAGTTGAATATACTTAATAATTTTTATTTTGCCCCCATAAAAAAATTAGGTGTTGCCCCATATAAGACACGTTTTTTTAAATAAGTAAAGAAAATTATAAGAGATAAAAGAGAGAATAAATTGGTTCTAATTTTATCTCTTTATCCTTTTAATTTTTACCACTTCTCAAACACTAAAATCATACAGCGACAAAACACATTATATTTCAAAAAAGAAACATCGTTCAAGATAGAGAAAGAGATAAAGAGACTCAAAGAGTAGAGACATATTTTTAATGATTTTCTATCAATACATTAGACTAAAATACAAAAAGTGATACTTAGTGAAGAGCATATGAGAGATGAATAGTTAAATGATTGTTTTTTTAAAAAAAATTGTTTAAATGATTGTTTGTTACATACATCGAGGTATATTTTTATAGTATTGACATTGAAAAACTTATATAACATTTTCAAAATATGAAAATGCGTAGAACACAATTATTATAGAAGACTAGGTATTTTAGATTTTTTTAGTCATAAAGATCATATATTTTGTAAAAACTTATAACATTTTTTATATGAAAATACTATAACTATTTATTGCCCCAACCAAAGAAAATTTCTGGATCCGCCACTATATGTATGTTGAATTGGTAAACTGATAAATCTATATTTATATAGCTAAAGTTGAGTTTTGCATGATGAATGAAGAACTTTTGAAGTCATTTATGTGCTTAAATTGATAAATTTGTTGGTTCTCCTTGTTTGTTCCCGAATCTATAGTGTGCAGTGTTATGCTGGGTCTCTATCTTTGTTTTTCACAGGAATTCGAGCACGATTGTTGAGCAAAATTGCCAAAAGGGAGGAGATCAAGGAGCAAAGACCAAAAGAGCAAAGCCCTTCACAATACACCAAGATTCTACTCAAAATAAATGTTCATGTGCGCTTGAAGAGCACCAGAAGAGCACCTGAAGAGCAGGAAATCATGCCCTGCTGTTAGAATGCGCGTGAAGAGCACCTTAAGAGCAACCTGCGCGCGGAATTTCTACTATTTTTGTCTCTCCGCGCGCGAAGAGCATTTGGAGCGCGTTTGGAGAGCAAAAAATCATGTCTTTCTATTTCAGCGCACTTAGAACGCGCGTGGAGCGCACTTGGCGCGCACCTATTGCGCAGTATCAGTTAAATATCGCGTTTTTCAGAAACGAAACGATTCTTGACCATTCCAAAGACCTAAAACGCCATGGGGCTTGTCAAGGGGTGCTAGGGATTCACTTTCCTCCATCTCCAAAGAGGATTCAAGCTTGGGAACAAGGATTTGAGTCTCCAATGGAGTGGACTTCTATCTTTTCTCTATTTTTCTCGTTTGGTTTCTCTTTCTCTATGAGTAACTAAACTCTTTTAGGCTAGGGTTAAATGAATTTTGTGGAAACCCTTATGTAATTGGATTCTATTATTTCTATGCAAGTTTATTCATGTTAATTGATCATTTATCTCTGTTCTTAATGCTTTTTGATAATTGATAATTACTAAATTGAATTTGGGTTATGCTCATGATTGGAAAATTGGGGTTTTTAACTAGCATTGAGATTGTTGGACATATCTACAGGGTTATAGGAATATAATTCTATTTGGTATGAGTTTGTATGAATCTTTATTCTTTATGCTTGATTTAATTAATTTGAACCTAAGGGATTAGGGCTTATTAGTTAAATCAAAGGGATTAAGAGGAAAGGAATTTCCGTTAATCTAATTTAGAGGATTTAAACTTCAATTGTTCATGAGTATCGCTTGTATTGGTTTTGAATTCAATTGCATAATGGTGGAAACAAAAAGATTCAACCCCTAGTCGTTTTTAATTATTCGAATTCAATTACTTTTATTAATTTTAGTTGTTACAAATAGCATCAATTCCAATACAAAGAATTTGTTCACGTTCAAAATAGTTACGAACTTTGTTTAGTTGAATAATCAATCGTAATCCCTGTGGAGACGATCTTACTTATCACTTTATTACTTGTGTGATTCGGTACACTTGCCGAAATCCTCAACATAAACAATGCTTAAGTATCACATGTTTAATAGTTACGTATTGTGTATAAATTGTATATCTGGCTGGTATTAATTTGTATATGAGGGAAATTGGCATAATATAAAATTTAGTTTAAAAAGTAATACATTTGAATAACGCTTTCTCAAGAAAGCATTATCTAAAGATAACGTAGATCACGAATTATTGAGAATGTGTTATCTGAAATGACACAATCAAATGACAATTCTAGAAAGCCTGGATGTCATCCAAATGACGCCTTCTCAAGAAAGCGTTATCTCAATGTGTCATTCAGAATACGCGTGCGTGTTTTTTTTATTAAAATCTGATAACGCTTTGGAAGTGTGTTCTAGAGTTATGTGCGTGTTCGATGATGCATGCGTTTATAACGCTTTCCTGCGTCATGAGAATCAAAATTAAAAGTCATTGTTGTGTTTTTTTTTTTTGGTGTAGTACCATGTGGAAAGTGGTTCTCAACTAGCTCTCTAGTTGTTACAGTGAGGGGTTCCTTCTTCCTACCCTCGTTATGGACTCCTTATGTAGATTCAGGACTTTGCCAAGTGTTTTCACTCGCTTTGTTTGTCACATGTCTATCGTGGAGCAAATCAAGTTGTGGATACAATGAAAAAGTGTGAATTATTCCTAAAGAAAGGGTTGAGAACCTTTGATGAAGCCTCTGCCTTCATTTCCTTAGCGATTTTGGCTGATGTTTCTTCAGTCTTATTCTGTTGTGGCTTTTAGTTTTAGTTTTTGTTTGGGTGTCTATCCCCTTTTTACCCAAAAAAATCCAATAGGTTAGTTTTAAAAATGATGCATAGAAGAAGTGTCGTTAGATAACTGTAGATTTTTTGTCTGGTAATTTGAATAATTGTAGTATAATAAGTAAATGACTTTAAAGACTAAACACTGACGGTGTAAAATTTGTTTACACGACCATCCAATCAGATTTCACCATTATGACACTTTCTTAAACTACTTCATAAAATATCTCAAAAAATATCTATATAGTGAGACATGTTGGATGACTGTGTGAAAGTTTTTTTTTAAATATTTATGGTGGGTCGACCCAAACAAACTTGCATGCTGCACATGGTCGGGCTTGGGCACCATTTTGAGAGCTCAAGTTGGAACAAGGTGTTTTTGCCCGCCCAATATAGCGGATGACCTGATTCGAACTGGGTAATTAACCCATTTTACCACCTCTAATCTTATCCAACGAGACTATTGAAAGGTAGTGGAACAATTGTGTACAGTGTAAAACAATGTTCATTAGTTAATTTATTTTAAAAGTTATCTAAAAATCATATAAAAGTGATATATATATTTAAAATTATATAAATTAAAAGTTATCTTTCATTAGATTACAACTTAATTTTTTTAACTTTTAAAATAGTATAATTAAGATTATGACTTTCTTAAAAACTACGCAAACTAATTTATTAAATATTCAAGAAATTTATTTTTCAACTTTTTAAAAATATTGACAAAAAATAAAATAAATGAGAATCTTGCAATTGTTGTGGGTTCTTCAACAAAATGTATGACTTGAAAAACCTGACATAACAAGGACCGCATAGCGCAGTGGATTAGCGCGTTTGACTTCGGATCAAAAGGTCGTGGGTTCGACTCCCACTGTGGTCGAAGTCAAGTCTTGCTTGCTTTTTTCAAGTTTTTAATAGACTCTGGCTTTGAACAATTGTTCTTATTAAACCCACTTTCTCACTCTGCACGCGTCAGACCATAGGTTTCGCTACTCTGCCTGGGTCCAGATTTCGCCACCTTGCTCGCTTCAGTTCTCTGCATAATCCAACTAAAGCCCAAATAATATCTTTTATAAATCTAATCTGAATTATGAAATTTTTTTATTAACTTCGTATGAAATATGAATCGAGTACAAGTACTGTTTTATTTGGACCCTAGAAAACAAAGAAACTACTGTTTTTATGAAAGGGATAATTTCCTAAAATTAGAAACCTTGTCATTTGGAAACACTGTTTGAAAGACGGGACAAATCAGAATACTCCGGGATCCAAGTATGATGCAAGTGCACTTCCAACTGTTCGTAGCATTGCTTTTAACAACGTGATTGGTGTAAATATTGAAAATGTGATTGGTGAAAGATGGACAATCGCTTTGTTAACAAAATAAGTAATATTAATAACAACGTTTATGGCACTGCAAAAGTTGTTCTTTTCAAAGTTTTGATTGATTTGTAGATTGAGAAACTCAAGTTACATCTCAAAACCAAAATAATAATTTTAAGTATGTTCTAAACTTTGGATATAGTTGAAAGAGTTTTTTTTTTTTTTTGACTGAAATTAGATCATATCATTTCACTAGCGATAATTGAAGGAATACAAAGAGGAACGTCCTCAAAATCTTGGATTGGAGCACAAAAGTGGTCACCTAAAGTACGAGCAACCACGTTTGCTCCCCTCTTAACAAAAACATAAGAAAAAATTGCAAAAGAGTAAAAAAAAAAAAAAAAAAAAAACCTACAATAGTTTATAACATATCAAAGTTCTGGTTTATCTATAGTAGGATTAGTCAAAGCATCCGCAACTAGTTGACAATCCATCTCAAAAATGACTTTGTCAAGCTCCAACTCATGCTCCCAATTCAAAGCTGTTGCAAGTGCCATGTGCATCTATTGTTGGACTACTAAAACATGTTCTAGCCCTCAGAAAACAAGCTTCTATTTTTGATATCTTTGACTTCTGATATCTCTAAGAAGCTAAAAGTTGGCTTACAATCAATGATTTTTACTAAGAATAAAACACACATTAACTGTCAAGTGAATACAAATTTGGTCTGTAAAGTGATTTCTTGAAATAGTGGCTTGTAATAGGTCAAATAAAAATAGTAAGGCTGATTAAGTTTTGGCAAAGTGCGATGGAACTGGTTCTTAGTTTTTGGTGTCATGTGCAGCTTGTTATGGTTCGACGGGAACCAGATGGTGTTTGCTGGTAAGATCCTCACGTTGGATCAACTTCATGCGAGCCTATTTTGTCAAGTTGAGTTTATTGAGAAGCAATTATTGCTCCCTTCCGCTGTCTCCTTCGTGGACAATTCTCATGAGGTGCACGTTGCGTGGACACCTCCCCTCCCAACAGTTTCAAGTTTAACATTGACGAGTCGAGTAAGCAAAGATTGGGTTTGCTTGTGGTTGTGTAATCTGAAATTCGGATGCACAATTTATTTCTGGCTTTCATTGTAATCTTGGTTCCTCCAGTCATTGCAGAGTTTTGTGGTTTGGTTCTGGGGCTGCGCTTGGCTAAGAGTTTGGAGATTTCCTCGCTAGTTGTAGAGATGGATTCATGATTCAGTTGAGGAAGTCTAGTGTTCCTTCCTCAAGCCTTTGCTTGATGAGGCGTTACAGTTGTTGGACCAGCAGATTTCTCTCTCTCTCTCTTTCTCTCTCTCTCTCTCTCTCTCACACACACACACACACATTTACTGTGAGGCCAATCAGTATGTAGATTTTATGACTAATTTAGAGCAGCCACAGTGCTGGTGCTCTAATTTGCGTTTCTTAGCTCAAATGAGTGAGCCCTTTTTGGCCACATAGACATAGACACCCAAATTAGTTTTTTTCAATTTTTGTCTCTAACGGTGATATTTTAAAGAAACCTGACATCACCACTTCTCTCTCATCTCTTCCAGAACCTTCTCTCTCACTCTCCCTCATCCTCCACCACTTCTCTCTCACACAACCTCTCCCTCGGCGCCTCTGCGATCAGTCCCTCCTCTTCACCTCCCTCTCTCAGTCGCCTCATCTCCACACTCTCACACACACGTTTTGTTTTTCCTCCAAAATCTTCCACACCCTCTTCTCTGCGATCCCTCTTCTCACTTTCCTTCGTCCTCCACCACTTCTCTCTCACACCACCATTTCTCATCACCACCACGTGTTTTCCGACGAGGTCTCACCACCATCATCGAACGTCATCTCCATCGGATCTGACCAGATCGCGTCCAAGGAACACCCCTTTCTCCCACGATGATTCTACGATTTTTGCAGATCTGTTTCTCCTTCTCCTTCTTCTTCATGTTTTAGATTATGTTTTTTTTTCTTCTTTTTTCTTTCTTTTTTTAGGATCTGAAGATTTTATTTATTTATTTTCAACCTTGTAATTTTTTTTTTGCTTCATTCTGTAGTTATTGTAATTGTTTTTGCTTCTCATCTCGATCTGATTCTAGTTGTTGTTGCTGAAACTGTTTTTTCCCGTTGTTTTTTTGGTTCAGATTTCCACATTAAATTGATTTTTTAATGTTAAGTTCCCAACTTGTTGCCATTGCTGGAATACTGCATGAGCTTTGTTTTAAGTGACCAACAACGCCACGTATTATTGCCCCAATACTGAGAACTTAAAAACATGGTAAACTAAATGCCAGGTCAACTAAGACACCGAGTTTAGATCTCGTGTTAAAGATGCTCTTAGAGCACCCACAGCGCTGGGAACTTAAATTATGGTCGTGTCTTTAATTCTTATGTGGCAGTCCTTGTTAGTGATGTGGCAGCCACATTCACCAAAGTTTCAGCTCTCGTCTCCTTAAATAAAGCTTCCTTCAGTTGCAAAGATATGTAGACTTAAATAAAGAAACGCAAATTTCGAGCTGTCACGCCTTGGGCCCACCAGATGACTTTAAAGGAACGCGGTTGAGCTCTCTACGTTAATGATGCTCTTAGGCCACTCTAGAGATTTTTCTGCGACTATTTTTCATGCTGTCCCACCCAAGCAGGGCCGGTCCTTAGATTTTGGGTGTCTTGGGCGAACAAAAAAAATGGTGCCCTTGTAATTATTTGAATACTATTGTCCTTGCATTTTTTTGTTGAAAACCATTAATAATCAGTTCATAATCAAGGTCTTTAAAAAATCATTTTCAATAAAAATCAAAGCAATACTATTTAATTTATCTTGTGACATAGTTGATCGCAAATAAAATTTTAACAATTTTCATGTAGAAAAACTTCTTTCAGTAGGTGCAACAGTAATATGGATAGTTAATATTATTTTATAAGGCGTGCATGCATTGAGAAAACAATTAATTGTCTTCAAAGAATTCAATATCATATAGTTTAATTTTGATTCAACTGTTAAACCTTTCTAATGACTTTCAATTTTTTAAATAAAATTTCACCATCAAGATCATAAGAATTATCATGTTTTAAGTAAGTTTCAAGATGTTTGCAACATGATTTCAAGTCCTTATATGAGAATGATCTAAGTCTTTTAATACTAAACAAAAATCCAAAAATCTCCTCATATATGCTATAGTACTGCTCAAATCTTTTTGTAAGTGAACCAATTATTTGATCTACAACATATAAAAAATAATGAATCCTAAAAGACTTCTCAACAGACTCAAGACTCGGTTGTATGCATTTAGAGGAATTTTTATCATGTCGTTTTTTCTACGAATTTGACGTTTTTGAACAAACACACATTCAATCTCTATTTCATTCGCTATTTTTTCAACACTAACAATAGCATTTGGAAATCCAGATTCTCTATATTTTTTCAAGTAGTTAATCAAACATTTTACTAATTCTATAGCCACATCAATACACATCTTTTTTTTTTTTACAAATTTTTGCTAATTTCATTTACACAGTTAACAACTCAAACGAAATAACCGTAACTTATAAAAACTCAGTTTCTAATTCCATGAGTTGCTAAAGATTCAACTTCACTCTTAATTTTTTGATCATTACCTTGTTCAGCTAGTTGAAGTAAGGCTTCTCATATGTCTGAAGCTTGAGTTTTAATTACACACACACAATATTCACATGACTTTCCCAAAGTGTTTGCGACAATGGTTTAATAGTTAAACTTTTCACATTATCTCTTAAAATTTTCCAACGTTTTGTTGAATGAGAAAATATAGTAAATACGTTAACCGTAGCACTTCAAAAAAAAATCTTTAACTTTAGTACAAGAATTTGCAATATCACAAAGTGTCAAGTTAAGGCTATGACAACCACATGGTGTATATAAGACTCTTAGGATTTATATCTAATAATTTTCTTTGTACACGTTGTTATTTACCTTTCATGTTTGATCCATTATCATATATGTATCCTTTCATTCTACCAAAAAAAAAATCTTTATCCTCTCATGTTATTAATATCAAGACCTAGAGTTTCTAAAATATTTTGTAATTCCCCAAACAATCTTTGACTTGTTGTATCATAAATATTTGTATACACTACCAAGTAAAAAATAATTTGGTGCCCCCAATAAATTGGGGCCCTGGGCGGTCGCCCATCCCGCCCATGCTTAAGGCCACCATTGCACCCAAGCTATCTCTTCTCCTACAGGAAGATGCCAGAGGTGTTTGTTTCCCACGTCTAGTTAGTTAGTTTCGTTGTAAGCTCCTCTATTATAAAAAAAAAAAAACCAAACAAAACAAAATTTAAAGACAATGACACAATTATAATAATAATATTTTAAATTTGACTCAAAATAAAATATATCAAAATTTGGAATTTTCTATAACAATATTTTTAAAATAAAAAATAAATTAAATTTATAAATAATAACATTTGATATTATAATGTAAATTTTAAAACAAAATAAAACAAAATAAAATAATCCCATCCATTAACGGTCTGATTGTTCAAGAGGACTCTCGGGTGGATAAGTGCTTGCATTGTTAATATTTTATTTTATTTTTGATAAGCAAAATATTATTAAAGGGAGTACAAGGGGTACTCCAACCCGTTACAATAATATCTTAATGACCAAGTGCTCGGAAACACTCCAAAGGGTTCATACATCAATCAGAAAAATTCCAGTCCAATTTACGGCCTTCCTTTGACATGCCATGAAACTTGCTTAATTTGTGCCATAATGGCAGCAAACTCAGCCACTCCATCCTTAAAAATAATCATGTTTCTCAAAGACCAAATGACCCAGATAATCACACTCCAAATTAAATATATCACCTTCTTAGTTGCTTTACCTTTTACACGCTCACCAAATTGCAAGAAATGCTCTAATGGATTAAAATGCCACACCCCACATATACCCAACCAAGCAAATACTGCAACCCAAATATTATACGAAAAAGAGCAAGAAAAAAAAATAAATGATTCACCGACTCGTCCTCCCGAAAGCAGAAAACACAGCAAGAATTGTGAGTTGCATCAAGAACTCCACGATGAAATAACAAGTCACGCGTAGGAATTCGTCCCAACATAATTCTCCAAATAAGAACCGAGACCTTAGTTGGTATGGTGGTAGGCCACAACCCCTTCAGAACCTGTGATAAAGTTGCGTCAACCTGTTCGTCACTTGATCTACTATAAGCAAATAGATTAACATAAGCAGACTTTACAGTAAACTTATTAGTCGGATCATGTGCCTAGAACCAAAAATCAGAATGCATTTTTAAGGGCTTAAATTAGTAAGTAAAACATTTAATTCCTCCGCTTGTTCCTCTTCCCATGCAAGCAAATGTCTTTTCTAATCCAACCACCAAACCCATCTCCCATCTTCCCAGAAACCTGTTGCAGCCACTGTTTGTTCTTTTATGGTGGACAATTGATACAATCTAGGAAATAAATCCATGAATATTGAGGTGCCAACCCATCTATCTTCCCAAAACCTAGCATAATTTCCATCTCCCAATTTCAAAGACACGACATTATTGAACCAGTCTTGCTGCACAGACATAACATCCCTCCACCAAATAGAATAGTGGCGCAGAATTGGTCCTTCCTCCAAGATTATGTGTAATAAATTCCCATATTTTTGTGTTAGAAATTCATGCCAAATAGCCCCAGTATCATCAATGCACCACCACTTCCATTTTGCCAACAAGCCTCGGTTATATAGTTCCAAATTCTTTATGCCAAGCCCCCCCAAAGCTTTCGGCCTGCAAACATTTCTCCAGCTAACACAACACATTTTCTGGTTTTCATTATTTCACCCCCCCCAAAAGAAAATTACGCTGAATAGAGCCAAAGCGTTTGTAATACCTTTTTGGTGCTTTATAGAATGAGAAGAAGTAGACAGGCAAGCTAGACAAAACAGAATTAATTAAAGTAACTTGTCCCCCAATTGATAATTGATCAGATGTCTTCCAGGTTGCTAACCTTTTACGCATAAGCTCGAGCACCGGATCCCATGTGAAGCATAATCTTGGAATTGCACCAACCGGAATACCCAAAAATTTAAAGGGAATGTAACTCACCAGACAACACAAAAAGGAGGAGGCTGTTCTCAAGAATTGATCATCCACATTAACTCCATATAAGTTGTTTTTTTCAAAATTAACTTTAAGTCCATAGCATAATTCAAAGCCTCTCAAAATAGCTTTAAGGCACCACAAATTATCCCATGAAGGCTCACAGATTAGGATAGTATCATCTGCATACTGTAAAATTGGGAATAAGATGCCCGGGAAAGCAATGTAACCAGATAAATGATCCAATTCCACAGCTTTATTAACCAAACTATTCAGCCCTTCAGCAGCTATTAGGAATAGAAATGGAGCTAGGGGATCACCCTGCCCTAGTCTCCGTCTCACCGGAAACTCTGCAGTTGGACTCCCATTGACAAGGACCGACATAGCACCAGAAGCACTACAAGCTTTTATCCAACTTCTCCGCGCATTGTTAATATTTTATGGTAGACGATATTTAGATTTATTTTTTTTCCCCAATTTCCGTGTAGGCCCGGGTTTAATTTAATTGACAAGTCACAATGTTAAGTGACACTAGTTTTCTTATTATTTGTTTCAAGAGTTAATCGTACCATAGCAGTTTTGCCTCCACCAACTCATCCTGTCCTTACTCACACCCAGAGTTGGATCTCCTAACCAAAAGATAAAAGCTTTGGCCAATCTAAAAGCTTTTGGGACTGAAATTGAAGGAAAAACTGGAATAAAGGGGAAAAAGGAAGATAGAATTTTCAAAGATAGGAGTAGAATTTTAGCTACCGTTTAAAAATGGAATATAAGCAGGCAAAGTAGAGGAAAAGGGGAGGAAGAAAGCCATAGAAGCATCCGATTCTATGGAGTTGTGGAGAAAACTTTTTTTTTTTCCCGTCCTTTCTGAGTTGAGTGAAGAGAGAGAGAGAGTGAAAGTGGCTTTGCGTCTCATCCATCCACAGGAAAGCAAAATTCCAAATGGTTTACTAACTGGCAGAATTTGTTCCATTAGAATTAGAATCTTAATAATGTTATGTTTTGATTCTCCTCTAGAATGCCTTTATTGTGTTCAAGTTGCACAATTCACCAGCATAAAATGTCCTTGCAAGCTTGATGCTTTTCAAAGTTTCCTTGGCTTTTCCATGATTTCATTTTATGAAAACATAAAATATGTGGTTATCTTACACTTCTAATTTATACCATTAATGTCTTCATAATTTACAAATTGTCACTTGAATGAAATTGGCACATGAAACTACTGCAGGCATTCCTGGGTTGTTCTGTTTAATCTGACCAAATTTTCAGTGTTATAAAAAGTATTTCAAGACAGCTTGGTGTTATTTACTGAACCCTTAAGCCATGCCCAACAAGCCTGCAGGGCCACAGAGCATACACAAATTTACAGTTCTATGGTTATTTGTGCCAGCAATTTTTTTTTATCCTTTCACTTCATGCCACCAAAACATGTCTGTACCCGTATGCATATGTTGCACTCAGCATAAAATGATTACTATAAGAAATGATTATCATTTATTATTCTCATATTCTGAGAGCAATAATAATAATTACAAACATTTAGACACCCGTGAAAAAAAATGTTCTCTTATGTCGTGGAATATTTATACATTTATGTATATAAAATCTTAACTGAAAAGATGACACCTCCACCCTCACAAAATAGGGAAAAAAAAAAAAAGGATCCAAAGCTATATAAAGGAACTACAGTTATCTGAATAGCAGACAAAATGTTCACATATTTGTTGCTGTCAGACAGAAATTGAGGAACAGTATACAGTAACACTGTTTTTTTTTTGGACATATAGTAACACTGTTAACCGCATGTAAAATAAATAGTGCACTTACCTAGAGGTGTTTTCTAGCGAGTGGGATTCCCCCCCCCCCCTCTCACAAAATGGAAACAAGCAGGGAGTTGAGGCAAATTCAGTGTACTCATTGTAAATCATATTCGTTCTTTAAAGCAATAGAAATGTTGGTTGCATCTCATAAAGGTCACTCTTTTATGCTCTGTCTTGTCATAAAATTGATGAACTTCCACTCTCCACCTCCGCCGTTTTAATCGAATGGCAAAACAACAATAAGGATATAACCATTACGGGTGACCAAGGGACTAGTTGAGATGAGTCATATTTGCCCGTAACTCGTTCCTAAATTTTGACTGGGTCAAATCTTTAGACCCAAACCTGTTCCTAGACCTAAACAAACAGAGGTCAAATTAAGACCGAGTCTATTTGTTTTGTTGATTCTTTTACAACTAAAAGATCATGTTTTACCCTCGATATGTAGAATTTTTTTTCTAACTCCCTGTAATTAAGGTCTTTGACTTCCATTAGGAGCTCTAGGGTATTCCCACATCTTAGACTTTTTAGATTTGCTAACTAATCCTTTAGTCAACTGTGGGATGTCTGATTTTTTCACAAGGAGTTAGACTGCCTACCAACTAACCGACTCCAGACATAGAACTCAAGTTCTTTTTCTTGGAGAGTGTCAAGTTACCAACTCTCTTGGTATCAAGTTGGTTGTAGATCATGTTTTACAATTGTTATTTATGGTTGATGCTTGATGGTTGAGGTCCCCACGGCAATATCAATTGGCTTAGGTGGCATACAATTAGAACAAAAATCCAAACTCATGCAAGCCTTGGAAAGGTTTAGACATTTCCTTCCCACCTTAATTGCATGATTACTTCCATTCACACACATATTTAAACAAAGAAACTAACTAATTGAATTTTGAATTTTTCACTTTCAGTCCTATCCCTTTTTCTCTCTTTCTCTCACTCCTCAATCCCAAAGGAATTGAAGTTTAAAAGCAATCAGTACCAACCTCCCTTCTGCTTCAACTTCCTTATCTCTTCCTTCCTCCACTACAGATTCTCTAAACAACTAGTTCTTTTCAGTCATCATAATCCGAAAATGAAAGGCATAGAAATCTTCTGTGCATCACAGGCCTCAACAGCCATATGTCTTGGCACTGATCAACCCTCCTCCTCCTCTTCCTTGTCTTCCAACACCATTCAATTCGGCGGCAGAGCCATCGACCGCCACAACCCCATCATAACAGATCCAAGAAGAACTCCCTCAAGAGATTTCACTGCCCCTAGTTCTTCTTCTCACCCACCCATCAACCCCAAACCTTTCCAAGACCTCCAAAAGGCCAAGAAAAACACAACTTCAAAGCCAAGTGACAAGAAAAAGAAAAGTGCAACAAAGGGTCATCATGATCAGAAGAAGAAAAGTACAGAAGAAAAAGTTACTGAACATGTTACCAACAATTACTCTTCTAAACCAATTGATAGTATTCTAAGGAGGAGTTGGGTTAAGCCACCTTCTGATTTAATCACTCCTCCTACTTCATCAAGATATTTGCTCGGGGAAACGAATTCCCTGGAGGGTGTTTCAGATTATGACACTGTTTCGGCTTTAACCATGGTTGATAAGAAAAAAGCTCAACTTGTTCTTGAAGATGAAAACAACCATTCAGCTAAACATTCTGCTTCCTCTGTTCCAAAGTCTAGTTCCTCAGACCAGGTTAGTATTTGTGGGAACTGAATTGGACCATTCACAATGAAACAATGCTCACAACTTCTGTATTTATAATAATTAGTAATCTTCGAATGAATTTTTGTTGCAGGTTGTGGTATTGAGGGTTTCTCTGCACTGTAAAGGTTGTGAAGGGAAGGTCAGGAAACATCTCTCTAGAATGCAAGGTATGCAAGTCACCTTCTCTCTTCTACTTCAAACCATAAATTTAATGGTATCGAAAAATATTCAGCATAAATGTTATTTCAGTTCAGATTAATCATTAAACATTAAAAGGACTGATTTTTCATATTGAGGTAACATTTTTATCGACCCTTTTTCATTTTTGGTTCACATTGATTTAACATTTAAGACATTTTTTATATTGATTATTAAATTGGCAGGAGTTACGTCCTTTAACATAGACTTTGCAGCAAAGAAGGTTACAGTAGTTGGAGATGTGACTCCATTGAGCGTATTGGCAAGCATATCAAAGGTGAAGACTGCACAAATTTGGCCAGCATCTGCTTCAGCACTTGGATCTGGTATTGCAGAAACTAAGAGAACAAATTTGATCTAATTGCAGAGCAAATTAGACTATTGGTATTGTTTGTTGTATGCTTTAAATTGAGCCTGAATTAGGTAGTAATTTAATCAGTGTAAATGCAAATGTTAGCAAGTGCAGTGCAGCAGTGGCTTTGATGAGATATTATAGTTTTTGTAGAAGGAACTTTATTTTTGTATTAAGGATTGGTTTAATTCCTCTATAGAGAAAATTTACTATATCCTTATCCAAACCAACTGAAAAAAGAGGAAACAAATTATGAACAAAACAACTATTTTCAAGGTAGTGTCACAATTTCATAGAAAATAAAATTTGATCCTTTCGTGCCATGGATATAAATTAATGCTACAACTATATGGCTAAAAAAGTCATTAATCTGTGAGACAGTATGTGAAACAAATGGCGTTAACAGATTTGCCTTTTCGTGGTGAAAATAGCTGTGACACTTGGTGACAAAAAGCACGACCACATTCATATATTCTTCTTCTTGTCTTGAGTATAAAGTAGTAACACTAGCCACAGTCGGTTATTTTGGCACTTTTTCCGGCAAAAACATAAATAGTGACTTGTTTATTCAAGTTGTTCCATAGCTAGGAATCAAACTTGGATACTATCCGAATTTGTATTTTTAGATGAAGTACGTTAATCACTCGCACTCAACCTTAAGATTAGAAGGTTTCCATCTTTTTGGCTAGCAAGATAAAATGAATACAATTTTAGAGAACGAAAATTGGAAATGTTTATAGAAAATAAACCAACCATAAATTGCCTCATGTGCTAGTACCCAAAAAATGCTATAGAATGTGTAATGAATAAAATATCACCCCCCCCCCTTTCAGCAGCGATTATGAATTGTGCTTGCTTTATAACCGCCCATCCTTTTACCAGCCAAAAGTTATGTTGGCTAAAGCACAGAGCTCCAATCTGAAGATGGATTAGTTACATATATATAGCTCAGTAACTTCAGAAATCTATCACCAATAATAATAAGTTTAATCATGTCAGTTCGTGACATATGACAAGTGAATGCTTGACTGATGATGTTCAAAAGCCAAGCACGAGTTACCAGAGAGTGGCTCATAAAGAGGTTGTACAGGGGATGAAGCAAATGGCGAATGTGTGTGTACCGGTTAACACTATGGCTATGTTTGTTTAAATGGAAAGAAAGTAGGGGGGAGGGAAAGATTTTTGAAAAATGTAAAAGGTGTGTATGGATAAGTATGACAGATCAATCATAGTGTGACACATCAGCAATTTTACACTTTAATCAATAAACTTTCTTTTCCCCCACTTTCTTTCCTCCCACTTTCTTGACTGCCAAACATAGCCTATGTTTGGGAGGAGGAAAGGAAAGTGGAAGAAAGGAAAAATTTCTTAAAAAATGTAAAAAGTGTGCATAGATAAGTGTGACAGACCAATAATAACGTGACACATCATCAATTTTACACTTTAACCAATAAACTTTATTTCTTCCCGCTTTCTTTTCTCTCACTTTCTTACATATCAAACATAGCCTAAATGTTTACGATGACAATATTTAAATCACACTAATTTCGTTGTGTAAAGTTTCACAAAAATTCTAGTATCGGTACGGATACAGAGAGGCTAGGGAAAACTAAAAGGCCAGCACTGTCCTTGTGCATCAATTCGGACAGAACAACCTGTTTGGATTTAGGACCTTAATTCTCGTTAAAGAGATAGGAACATGGTTTTGTTTATAAAAAATACTAGTAATGTTTAATTAACTGTTTTAACTAAAAATATTTTTTCTCTCTAAAGGTAGCCAAATTAGTATTCAAAGTTTTACATTAAATTTTTTTACACGTTACTCTTAAAATAAAAAAATTAAAAATAAATCACTTAAATTAAGTATGTAAATGTTCACGCAAAATAGCAAACTTTTGTTCAACTTTCATGTTCTATTCGCCCACCGTTGCACAAACTCAGAAGGCTATATAATAATTAATATTAATAAATATGGTGGGAATTTTCATTTTTATATGGCTTAAATATCTAAAATATATCTACTTTTTGTTTTAGTCCTTTTAATTTGTTCTCGATTTAGTCCCTACAATAGTAGTATGTTTCTACTTTTGTCCCTGTTGTTACTTTTGGACGTTAAGTGCTGACGTGGCTAATAGAAAGCCACCTCAGCACGTCCACATGAAACATACACGTCACCGTAGCATTTGGTGGGACACATCAGATCGGGTTAAAGTAAAAAAACAAAAGTTAAAATCTTCACTTAGGCTCAGTAAAAACACAATTCCATGGCTCTCCCTCTACCCTAAACCTAAACGACCACAAATTCGTCGTTATACTGGTGCAATCGTCGAAGGGGGAAGAAGATAAGAAACGAAGATACGTGTGATAGGTGCAATGTAGAAGAAAGAGACGAACACTACTCAAGTCTGGTTCCTACGAGGAGCATTATTGGAAAAAATAAGAAATGTTTTTGTCTGTCATTTTAATTTTATTTTATTAGTGGCAAGCATAGAGGACCACATGAATTTTAATTTTGAACAGGTGTTGGCAAGAGGCCTAAGTCTGGTTTTGTGGACCAATGCGATTCAAAGAAAGAGAGAGAGTGATTGATTAGCTTAACCAAGAGTGGCTGCTTGGGAAACATTGTGACAGTAGATGCAATAAATATCTCCGGTGAGCATTGCGAAAATTATGGGAAATGGATTCTATCGGTGAGAATTTCACTGTATTTTTCTACAGCGTTAATCCTCACCCTTAAAACATCCACTCCTCTTTTTTTTAATATTTTTCACATACGCTCTCTCACTACATCAATGGACAGGATTTCACTGGAGAAAATCACCGGAGGGGATCCAATTCCAAAATTATGGAAGGTCGTGATGAAAATGATAAGTAGTAACCATGTTCAAATAACTAAATCATTCCCCAAATATCATATAACAAAAAATATCGCTTCTCTCCAACAATCTGTTTGAGAGCCAATATTTTGGGGAGCTTCTATTGGTGAGAAGTCCATCATTTCAAACTAATAAGTGAATCGAGACAAAAGGGCAACAATAGAAAGTCAAATCTTAATTTATGGCCTATAATAAGAGATAATCCCGCTGTTTTCATATATAAACAGAAGGCGGCTATGCACACCCTTTAAGAAATAGTTAAAAAAGAAATACGATTCATAAATTACCCATGTTTGATATTTATTAACATGTTCGTTGCCTTAAATAGCACCTGAACGTTGCACATTGGCTGAGTAACATAAGATGAACAACTTTGCACGTGTACAGCACACCCTTAAATAGCACCTGAACGTTGCACATGTAACATGAAAAAACAACTTTACAGCTGAATTATCTTGGCCTTCCTCTTGGCCTTTCACGTCAGTTCTTTCTCAAACCCTTCTCGCCTTCCTCTTTTTTAAACACAAAACAGAGTTACGCGCTAATTTTTTACTCATCCTCAAACATGAAATTTAAATTTTGTGAAACATTGGTGCTTAAAAAAATTCTTTATATATAGGAGCTTTAAACTAGTTAAACATGGTAAAAGCTGGACCTTTCAGTATTTCAGTTTATTGAATACAATATGCCTCTAGATTTTGATTTGAACTCTCCTTACAATGATTCTGAAGCTGTTGCCAGTGCCGCATCGGTGATGGAATGCAACCAACATCCAGTTATTTCACATAATGAAAATAGAGCACCTTCCATTGATTTAAATTATCCTTCTTCAAGTATCTTTAGTGTGTTTCCTATTGACTTAAATGTGCCACCAAATGAAGAAGAAGCTTCTGGTAGTGAGTATCATGATGACCATGATGTACACAACAACGTAGATAACATTTTTTTGGAAGAAGTTTTTGAAACCCAGCATGATCCAGACGAAGGCAGAGGTTATGATGAAGACTGTGACACATTGAATGAAGGTTCTGCAACTTTTAAGATTTAGTCTACTTGTTTTTTCATCAATATTGCTTTTGCTTAATCATTTGGGAGTCGGTTACCTCTTGTTTTTTAGCTACCCGCAATATTGATTCTTCTTGTTTGAAAGAAGTTGTTTCTCATATGCTACTGCACTATGTGGATCATTTATCTTCCATGATTAATATTATGACCCTTTGCTTCTTAGAAAAAAAAATGGAAGCATGTGACCGATGCTTGTCAAAGCTTAAGTATTTTATTATCAAGCTTGCGCCTTGCTAGTTTTCTACTAGGAGTTATTATCAATCATTTTTTGTTCTTTCAATTAATTTCCTTATCTATTTTTTTATTCATGTAATGTAATTTTACCTCTTTTGTAAATCATGCAGATCAACAACCATCTAAAAAAAACACTGCTTCTTGGACAACAACCAACGAAATAAGATTTCTCACTCATTGATGATGGAAAGTTATGATCGGAAGCTTCAACGTGGTTGGTCCCTCCATCCCTTTCCAATGAGTCTTCAACAATACGCAGTGATAGATCCTCTGGTGGCTGTGAGTCTTCAAAGATACCCAAGTCAAATAAGGGGCCATCGAACAATTGGTGTGGTGTTGTCATGTTTTTGGGTATAATGGAGGGAAGAAGAAGAAGAAGAAGAAGGCTACTAGTAAGTGTGGAACAGATAAAGGTCACACGGGATTTATACATCAAGAGTGACCTTTCAATATTGATGATGGAAACAAAAAAATTGCATGGGAAAAATGAAAGCTTGTAAACCAGAAATTACTTGCACCGAGAAAAGAATAAATGGAGGCTGGAGCAATTAATAAGGGTACATTTGGTACTTAAACTAAAAATAGCTCCAATCTGCTTATATTTGGTAACACGAAGAAAGGGATGTTTTTGCTTAAAATAAAAAACGAAGGGAGTATGTGGCAAGCATTAGGTTCAAGGTAAAGGAGTGTTCGAACTACAGAAGCAAAAGGAAAATGGTTGAGTTATAATGGCCAGAGAGGGCGAAGGGAGGGGGTGACCCACTGGTGCCATGGTCAGCCCTAATTTCTTAACTTTTCTTAATACCATATGCAAATTTACTTCATGGCCCACCTCCAAAAACAAGCGCTCACTGTTTCTATCTATCGTGGGATGTATGAAGTAGTCTTTTTTGAGTTCTTCTTGCCTCGTAACAATCTAATTTGCAAACATCCTCAAGAGGCCAATAGTATTTATTAGGCAGTAAAATTGTGATCTAGTTGGAGCGAATATATGTTATATGTATATAGGTGAGAAATTGTTATAAATATCACTTATAAATATTATTTACTTTAGTTAAAAAAAATTATTTACTTTAATTTCTTGGAAATGTAGTGAAAAACAATTTTGTTTATTAAAAATTATATAATCCAAACATTCATTATTTTTTTTGTTAGTAAAGGAAACTATAGTGAAGAAAATAAAAAAATAAAGTGAAGAAATCTATTTACATAATCTGAAAGATTATATACAAAATTTCCTTTCTCTTAACTTGTTATTGTTAATTCTATGTTTTTTATATTTATATATTTATTTTACTTGTGAAAATTTTTATTTATATTTAAATTTCTTGCATATTTTTTTGATACCATGGCATTGGTGGAAGTATCCCTCGGTTTTGCCGATGACTAATTTTCCCAAGGCCTTGGCTGTATTAAGGCTACCCCTCCCAACGATATTTTTTTGTCATACCCAAGGCTAGAACTCGAGACCTTGGGCAAGGGACCCAACTACAGTACCAGTCGAACCAACGCTTAGTTGGTAAATTCCTTAGTTGGTAATGGAGTACTAAATATTCACGTGTTTCGAATGATACAAAGTAGGCTAAATTATACTTTTAGTCCTTTATATTTATTTTGGGTTTCAGTTTGGTCTCTTATGTATTATTTGTCCCGAATTGGTCCCTTATGTCTAAATATTACACCAACATGGTCCTACTGTTTCAAAGTGGTCCCTTATGTTACAAAAATTATACCATTGTAGTCCATTTTTTTGTAAAATAAGGGGAAAAAATGATCATATTGGTATAATTTCGATAATATAAAGGACCATTTCGGAACAAAAAAAACAAGAGGGGCTACAATTAACACATAAGGGACCAATTCGAAAATTTTAATACATAAAGGACCAAATTGAAACCTAAAATAAACATAAGGGACCAAAAGTATAATTTAGCCTACAAAGTAAGTCAGCAGCAATGGTCTACAGAAATGGCTAAGTATAGATGCCAAGTGAGTGGCCAAGACAATTGAAGTGCTCGAAGGCTTCAATACGAAGCAAAGGCAAACCCCATCCATTGAATTTCCAATTCATAGTTCATTACCACTAGATATCGATTAGAATATGTGTTAGGAATAAATTGAAATAAAAAAGCAAATGCAGTTTTAGCTCATGAGTATATGGAAACTTGGTCCTCTTGGCTTCAAAATCTAATGGTGGCTAGTCATGGCAACGAGACCTGAACCCCCGAGGACCCACCCGAACCCGCCCTGATTTTGACAGAAAAAACTCGGTTTGAATGGGTTTAGATTCGGGTTTTTCCCGTTTTACAAAGTCAGGGGCGGGGATGGGGATGTTGATACCCGTTCCGAACCCGAACCCGCCCCGATAGTTATACAATTACCAAAATAACCTTATATATATATATATATATATATATATATATATATATATATATATTAGTAAAGCATCTACTGAAATGAAACCCTAGCCATTTCTCCTTTCTCACTTTCAGACTCTTTCACTGTGGCGTTCCTCTCTTCTCTGGCTCCCCTCTCTTCCGTCGCCAGCTTCCACAGACACCAACACCGGCGCACCTCTCTTCCATCGGCAACCACCAAGCAACCAACCTTCTCCTCATATCTCCACCGCGGCCATCCATGAACATCCACGTTTTGCGCACATCCACGAACGCCGATACCCATCCACGAACTCCGTTGCGCCCATCCACGAACGCCCGCGCCCCTCTCTTCCCTCCGTTTTGCGCACATCCACGGACGCCAGCGAGGTAAGCTTCTTGATGAGTTGGTTCACTTGTTTTGCTCCCCCCTTGATGATGTTCTTGAGCCTGGTTGAAGGAGATTAATGGAGCCGCACTCCCGTGGTCTTCTATCCCTGAATCGCAGAACATGGAAGGAAGAAGGAGGATGGAGCTCGTATCTATTCTAATTTTTGGATTGGGTTTTTTGACAATTTTTGGTTATATGTTTTTTGATGATTTTTGGATTGGGATTTTTGATGATTTTTGGTATTTGTTCTCTTATGATTTGGGTATTTGTTCTAAATTTTGGGAATGGCATTTCATATGGGATTTGGGTATTTTTAGATTGTGTTTATGTATCTGTATTATACAAATTGTGTTTAATATAGATTGTGTTTCTGTATTGAGGATTTGGCATTTCATATTGGATTGGATTTCTGTATTTTTAGATTGTGTTTTTGTATCTGTTCTAACTGATGATTTTTCTGTTAATGGAGGTTCAAGGCTTTTGATTTGGGGTTTCAGTGTTGAGTTTTTTTGTATTGTTTGATGTCAACTTTCCTCTCTTTAGAAAGGACTTGATTTTGTGGATGTTAGATGCTGGATGGTCCTAATTTGTGCAGAAATGAATGTTGTCCTCATTTTTTAAAATCATTATTGTTACTTTTTTTAAATAAAAGGCACTTAAATAGTTCATTACTTGCAGAACCATCTTTTCAATAAATTAAAATGTTTTTATAATTTTTTTTATTTTTTTGAATAGTTATAATAATTTGTTAAATATATTATTGTTACTGTGGGTCAGAGGCGGGGCGGGGAGGGGAAACCCGACCCTGAACGAGGGCGGGGATGGGACCCCGTTTTTCACCCCCGGCGGGGATCGAGGACGGGCTCGGGTTTTTTTGAAGGAGTCGGGGGCGGGGACGGGGAAGGCAAAACCCACCCCGACCTGACCCGTTGCCATGCCTAATGGTGGCATGCATCAGAAGAGGAATTGGTAGATATAACTTATAAGCCTTCTTTTGAATAATTTTGCGTGACTATTGTCGATGTCCCTTCAAAACATACACCTTTGATGAGTAGAGATATGGAGAAGGCAGGTGTACGCCATTCAAAAAAAAAAAAAAAGAGAGAGAGAGAGAGAGAGAGAAGGCAGAAGTATGTCTAAGGAATTTATCTTGTGATCACTGGTATACAATTGTTACTTGTAGTACTACCAATCATTGTGCGTGGCTCAATAGGATATCATCGAGGATGTTGCAAAATCTGGTTTTAAGATTATATTCATCTATAATTTAATCTTTGTTTTGAATGGAAGAGTTCATAGGGGTTGTTAGATAAACGCAAAAATATATTCGGCGCGCTCTTGTACAGAAAAGCATAGCTAGGACGATAGGAGATTTGGTTCTTTATTTGGAGAAGCACGTCCTTAGTTTTTAGGTGCCTTGGGCCAACTAAAAAATAATACCTTCATAATTATTTAAATATCTTTCTCTTTGTATTTTTTGTTACAAAATTATCAATAATACGTTCGTAATCAAGATTTTTGAAAAAATCATTTTCAATGGAAATCAAAGCAAGACTATTTAATATATCTTGTGACATGGTAGATCGTAAATAAGATTTTAACAATTTCAATTTAGAAAAACTTCTTTCAGCAGATGCAACAGTAACAAGGATGATTAATATTATTTTATAAGTCGTGCATGTATTAGGAAAATAATTAAATGTCATAAAAGAAAAAAAAAATGGACGGTGCTCAATACCAAGAAAAAAATTGGACGGTTCATGAGGTTCAACTTTCCAAAATTGTGAATATGATTAGTTAAATTTATTCTACAATTTATTTAATCATATTGTTTGTTTAATTTTTTACAATAAATTTTTCTATATAATTTAAAATATATATATTTTAAATATATATACATACTACTATTTAGTAAAAAAAAATAATTGGTGCCTCTCTAAAATTGGAGCCCTAGGCAATCGCCCCTCAAGACCACCCTCAGGGCCACCATTGTGGAGAAGAATCATATAGTTAACATACACTACATTATACTAACTATGATTAATTGGAAGACATAGTGATTTTAGCTGCAAAAACGATTGATCCTGCAAGTACCGGCAATATTAAAATTTTCAAATATTTGGATTTTCTCTGATAATCAGACTATTTGAAATTTCATATACTAGTATTTTTTTATACCATGGCATTGGAGGAAGTATCCCCCGGCTTTGCCGAGAACTAATTTTTCCGGGGCCTTGGCTGTATTAAGGCTACCATTCCCAACGACATTTTTTGTCATACCTAAGGGTATATATTTGCCTTTGAAAATTTGTATAAATTTATTTAATTTTGTTATATAATTTTTTTGGTAAAATGAGTTTGAGTCAATATCTACGGAAAAAATATATAGGAGTATTTTAATTTCAATTATACATTACAAAGTATAGGAATTTTTAACATATATAGTAATTACTATTTTCCTAAAAAAACATAGTAATTACTATTGTCCACTATAAAGAGTTAGTTAAATATGTAATTAATTTTCATATTTAAAATTGATTATAGTGGAAAAAATATAAATTATTGATGACTTAAGAGAATAAAAAATTGTTATGAACTTATATTTTTTTCAAACTAATGTGAGCATTCCTAGGACAAAAAATAAAATAAAACAACATTTTGTTATGACTATGTGATGCACGTGTTATATATCGGGGTACGAATGAGATACACCCTATAGTAACAACCTATGTATTGTATGTTGACCTATACTACGCACAGTGTATATTAAAAAAATATAAACAAAAAATGATTATGGGGAATTTCATAAGAAATTATCTAAAATGTACATAAAATATGTTTATAACGAATTTGTTTTTCACATAAACAATTCATTCCATGTATTCTGTTTTTCACATAAACTATTGTATGTAAGCCCAATTAAAAAATATAAACAAAAAAGATACCGGAGAATTTTATAAGAAATTAATTAAAATATACACAAAATATTTGTAACAAATTTGTTTTTCATGTAAAATATTCATTCCCGCGATTATATTTTATCTGCTGCTTTCAAGTAAAATATTCATTACTGTATATTATATTTTGTATTATATGTTATTAGAAACCTATTTTATTTTGATCATGGACACAGTTGTTAAAAATATTAAAAATTATGCATTATCAATTAAAATATTAATATTTTTCACGTAAGAAATTTATCCCTACGTGTTAAGTGTAATTTTCTTTATTTGTACTTTGTTGTAAAATATTTTTCCCTAAGTGCAATTTTGGACTTATTTATAGTGGTTACTGACTATTGAATTAGGTGTTGAATAGGGATAGAAATATTAATCAAATCAATTTAAATCAATTTATACACATTTACTAAAAATTGCATAAAACATAAAACAATCAAAACAAATAAAATAAGATAATAAAACCAACAATGCATCGTTGGGAATTTTCTTATATTGTTATTTATTATAATTTATTATAATTTGATTTGTTACTCTATAAGTTGATAAGTTGATAATCTGTTTAACGATAATTATTCATTAAAATGAATAATCTATGTAATATACGTGTCGACATTACTTTGTTTAGACACATGATTGATTGGTCATTTTTATTATATAATAATAAGTAAATGGTCAAATATAATATAATAATAAGTAAATTGTCAAATCAAATTAATAGCCATTATTCAATTGATAATATTCTCTCTGATATGCAATATCTGAGAGTCAAAACAAAATTTTAGAATGATAGTGATTATGTTTGACAACAAAAATTAAAAATATAAATAGAAAATACTCCAATTTACCTAATCAATTTGCATTATTCAATTGATAATATTAAATTAATATGCAATATCCAAGAATCGTAACACAATCTCAGAGTGATAGTGATTATTAATAAAAATTAACAATGTAAATAGAAAGTGCCCCAATTTACCTAAAACTAATTAAAAAAAAATCAACAGGATCTAATTGATTGATATTATTGCTAAAAAAAATTGATTGATATTACTTTTTTGCCTTGGTCAAAAAACAATAATGACAATATTATATAGTGATGAATCGGTAGTTTAATTTTTGAAGTATATAAATAGAAAGTAAGTCAAAAATTAATCAAACAAAATAATACAACTCGGATCAGTAATTTCCCTATAATATTATTTCAACGTTACTATTTGATGTTGATTAAGTTTGACAATAAAAGTAAACAATTTAAGTAGAAAGTACCCCAATTTACCTAAAACTAATTAAAGGAGATAATCAACTGGATCCCTTTGATTTGTGTAAAAAAAAAAAAGGATCCCTTTGACTGATATTAATTGTTTTCCATAGTCAAAATACGATAATCACAATATTATATAGTGGCGATTTACTGGCTTAAATGTTGAAGTATATAAATAGAAAGTGAATCAAACGAATCAAACAAAATAATAGATACAATTCAGATAAGTAATTTTGCTATTCTAATATTTCAACGTTACTATTTGAAAAATAAGGTTTTCTTAATATAAATAATTTTTTAATTTTTAATATGTTATATTTAAATGTTAGCTTCGTCCTTAATATTTGACATTCAAATGCAGTATTTTTGCAATGTATGTTTCGTATCCTTCTACTAAAAAATGGAATATATTTATGTTAATTGATATTTAAGTTATTTAAGTTAATTTAAGTCAATATTGATAATTGTACATCAAATTTGGATGTTAAATGAAACATAATACATAACTCATTTTCAGGTTTATATTTAAGATTTTAAGATTTTTTACAATGATTTATAAAATCATATCGTTTATAATAAAGTTTAAAATTAATCAAATTAATCAAATACTAAGTCAACAATAATGATGACTAAAAAAACATAAACAAATAAGATATTGGAATCATTAAGGTATAATTTGGAAGGTTTAGAAAACAATATTGTAAATATCAGTCTATGATTGAGTAAAATAAGAAAAATATCAAAAATAAAACTTCAGTGTATATATTTATTAATTTAATTAAAAATTAATGATATTAAACACGATACGTACATTTATTTTAGACAAATAACCTAATTGCGATTAATTTTTTTGGTGAATATATTGAAATCAAAGAATATTAATTTGACGCATCCAATTTTGAATATGACTTTTACCAAATCAAATCAAATCATATACAAATATTTGAATGATAGTTTAAAAAAATATTTGGTTTTATAAATAGTAGCTAAAACGCATTCATGAAACCATATAAAATAAAATATCATAGAACAAATGTTAAAAGCTGAAAAATTATTGGAGAATAAAACAAACTCAAGCATTGATATAATATAAAAGGCCATCATCCAAATATGGCATATAAAAGTCACAAAGACCATTCAAAACATCCAGAAAACATAAACTCCAAAATCGGGTATTGTTTATACTAATACCCATTTAAACAAAGTCAAATGATGAATCGAAAATAACAAAAGCAAACACTACTAAACGATAGAATTCTTAAATAAATATTGATAGCTATTCCTCTTCAATCTTGATTTGCTTCTTCATCATCACCCCTTTTGAAATGACCATTTCATTGTCAGCAAAAGGACATGGCTTTGTAATCTCTGGATTTTATTGGACATCACTGTACAGGTCAACTACTTCTGTGGCATTGCATTTCATTGCTTTGTCATCTTCAGATTCAGTAAATTTCTTTAGCAAGTCCTGTGTAAACAAATTACCAATATATGGGTTTATTAGATTTATTAAGAGTTGTTTTATAATAGTAATTGTAAAGAAATATTTAGAATTTAATATTCCAAAAAGTAAATAAATATAATCAGAATTTTATTTATAAACGTAAAGGAAAATTTAGAATTTGTAATTTAAAAATTAAATAAATTAATAAGAATTAGAAAATACATGTGAAACATCCCCAGTTATAACACCTTTCACTGAATTACTCTTTCTGGTGCATTAGTGCACCACATACGAATAACCCCAACTACTAAATTCAAAACCCGATCAAAGGAAGAGTCGATGTCAGAAATTTGATCATAGTTGGGGTTTATTTTCAATAAGAATAAAAAAAAGTAAAGATCCAAAAACACAAACTATGAGCGATCAAAAGACACAAATCAAAGGGATCAAACACACAATGAGCATGTGTGGTTGTATCCACTATTTATAGACTTTGTAATTGCATAGGAAAATAAGAAGTAAACCAATTTTTATGACCTAATTAACTAATTCGGCCGGTTTAAGAATTTTATAATTTGCATTAAAAAAATCCATATTAAGAAAATATGTCTAAAATATTTGCCATAAATCGGTTTAACCATTTTGGGATTCTTCACGTTTTTATTATTAACTTTTATACTAGTTGTTATTCTACACGTAAATATTTGCCATAAATTCACTTTTTTTTTTGCTGTTTTTAGTCTTCATTTTGTCTATATTTATTATACACGTTTTTGTTGTTCAAATTTACTATTCAGGTAACGTTTAATATTTATTATGTTTCCATAAAAAGTGGTCAACTACTAAATATAATTATGTTTGCATTAGTGCGCCACATACGAAAAACTCCAACTACTAAATTCCAATTCCGATCAAAGGAAGAGTTGATGTCAAAAATTTGATCATAATTGGGGTTCATTTTTAATGAGAAAAAAAAACAAAAATAAAAAAACACAGACTATGAGCTATTAGAAGACGATAACTACAGGATAAAACACACAATGAGCATGTATGGTTATGTTCTGTCTACTATTTATAGACTCCGTAATTGTATAGAAAAATCAGTTGGTGAACGATTTTTGCTAATTAATCAATTCAGCACTTTTTTTTTGTTACCATTTATACGTAACATTTATTCTTCCCCTTTTTTACACCATTTAGACATATATTCTTCCCCTTTTTTCTTTATATTATCTATAATTATTATTCACGATTTTTTGTTGACAGTTATACTATTCAGGTAACGTCTCATTTATTATATTTCCTTCAAAAAGCGGTCAACCGAAACATACATTGTCATGAACTGTAATCTGATTTTTTTTATTTGTTTTTTATTAATTAACCTTTGAAAGCGTTATGCTTATTTTGTAAAACACGTTGGCATTTAAATGTCATTTCATTGATCCATGTCATTTGTTTTTTAACCACATCATGCATTTTCCTTAATTAAGATGACACATAAGCATTATTAAATATTAATTTCATTAGAAGATGTCATGTGGAGAATATTCAATAAGTTTATTCTCATTTGTATATAATAGAGATTTGAATGACAAAAGGGAAAGAAAACAGGATATATATGTAACGGATAATGTAAAAAAAAAAAGTGTAAACACACACACACATACACAAAAAAAAGACACGCGCGCGCGCGCACACACATATATATATATGGAGAATGCTAATGTACTTCCACTTAGTTTTTAGAAGGAGTATGTTAACAATGTGCACTTTTTTCACTTGGACACAAAACCCAGCACTTTCTTTTTAATATCTAATTAAATGTGTGGATATAAATATAATTTGATAATTTAATTTTAAATTTTCTAATTTGTATCTCTCTCCACAATTAATGCATGTCTCCTTCCTTCATTGCAATTCCTCTTGGTTAGTTCTTTTTTAACCTCTTTTATGAATGCCTATCTTTTTTTTTTTTATCAAAGCTCTCAGTTAGTATTTATAATAATTAATAAGGTAACACATAAAAAAAAGTATTTTAATAACGTGTAATTTTATTTTTACTTTTAATTAAAATTTTATAATTTGCAGATACGTTAAGTTACGTTGGGAATTCTATTATAGAAAAAACTATGTTGTGTTAAGTTATGTATGCCGGTAGAAGTTAAAATATTGATGTAAAAATATTTTTTGAGTTTTTTAAACATTAAATCTACACATACGTTTCAGTATTTAATTTTTTTAATCATTCCAGTATTTTTTTTTGGGTAATCATTTCAGTATTTAGTACACTTAACCACATGCAGGTTTATAAAGTACTACTACTAATAAGTGGAAGGAGAAATGCTTTAACTATGGAGAGAGATACAAATTAGAAAATTTAAAATTAAATTATCAGATTACATTTATACCCACACATGTAATTAATTATTAAAAAGAAAGTGCTGGGTTTTGTGTCCAAGTGAAAAAAGTGTGCATTGCTAACACACTCCTTTTAAAAACTAAGTGAGAGTACATTATATATATATTAAAAAAAGGAATATGAAAATTTTGGTTTGTTACTCCTTCCATTCCTTTTTATATATCGGTTTTTAAAGAAATTTTGTTTTTAATTACTTGTCATTCTCAAAGTTTAAGATTACATTAATTACTTGTTTGTCAATTATACACTTAACTATTTATAGCAAAGAGAGAAATATGTTCTATGGAGTAATGAATGGTCAATGGTATCATAGGAAAAGGACTAATAATTTCATCAAAAGCAATAAAATTTATTAGTTTCCTTGGTTTGCATAAAACAACCTTAAAAAACATCTAAAAAGGAACGGAGGTAGTATTTCTTTTGCATGTTGAAGAGTTCGGAGTATTATTACCGGCGTTCCTTCTTATATTGGGAGCGTAAGTTCTCGAACATTCTGCTTGTTCTGCTCGTTCTTCAAAATTCAAATCAAACAACATCGATAAGGCTAAAATGGGGGTCCATATCATTCATTATATTATGTTTTTTTTTTTATAAAAAAATATAATCCAAAATCCATCCATGAGCACTAGTCTTAGTTACTAGTTAAGAAGAGATAACTGTATTGAAAAGGTAGAAGAAAACACGTATTAGGATTCTAAACGCGTGAAAAGAGTTTAAAATGAGACAGTTAATGTGTTGCTGAAGATGATATACTACTACTAGCATTCAAAATTTAAATTTTAATTAGTTGAATGGATAAGAGAAAAACTTGATCTCTTTATTTGTTATTATTATGTATATGGATATAGTCCTTTAATGAATTCGAAGACTCCCTATTGTTTCATAATTCCTACAAATTTTCCCTCTATATAAGAAGAACCGAAGAAGAGTAGAGTTGCATTCATTCATTCATTCATTCATTAATTCTCTCCCTTTCAAATAATTATCCTACTCAGCCATGGAGGGTATGCTTGTCGATCAAGAAAATCACCGATCATGGGGGCTTACACTTTCAGTCTCACAGCCACAACAACAGCCGCCACCGTCACTGCCGCAATCACAGCCACCGTCACCGACAACATCACCATTTGTATACACACCATTACCACTCCCCACGCGCCGACCTCAACAAACATTAATTTTTGTGCCACTAAACCCACACCTTCTGCCTTCTATGCCTCTTCATGTCCGCCAAACACTGCTTTTCCCCAAAGAAGATGAACAAGATATTCAACAACATGAAGAAGAAGAAGAAGAAGATGAAGAAGCTGATAATGATTCTCCCCCTATCTGTCAGGGACGTGAACGCCTGCGTGCGGTAGCGACTAGGCCCACGAAACCTGACATAGATCCACCACCATTCCCATGGGCGACTTCTAAACGCGCCACCGTTTATACCCTCGAGCACCTGTTATCTCAGGGTTTGACAAAAATAAGTGGAAAAGTTGAATGCAAAGGGTGCAGTGTGAAACGAGATATTGAATTTGATTTGGTGGAGAAATTCGAGCAAGTGGCAAAGTTCATTAGTGATAACAAGGAGAAGATGAATGATCGTGCACCGAGTAATTGGACGAGCCCTGTGGAATTCCCAAACTGCGAGAGTTGTGGACAAGAAAATGGAATGAAGCCAGTGATTGGTAAAAAGAAGAGAGAAATCAATTGGCTGTTCTTGCTACTGGGTCAGATGATTGGGTGTTGTAAGCTTACACATCTCAAGTATTTCTGCAAGCATACTCTGTTTCACAGAACCGGTTCCAAAGATCGATTACTTTATCTTACTTATTTGGGATTGTGCAAACAGCTCCACCCTGAAGGACCCTTCGATCCCTAGATTGATTTAGATTTGACATTTGGTTTCCTCTGTTCACAATGCATGCTTTTTGGTTAGTATTGACATGTGTGGCTTCGCGGTTTTTCTAGTTTTTTAATCTTTTGTGGCTCCGCCTGTTTAAAATTTTAAGATAACATAATACTCTACTTTTTATTTTAATGATGAATATGTAGTTACTTTATTTTTTTAGTTGAGATGCGTTCTCTATTGAATACTATTTGTTATTTTGAATATATTGTTCTAATTCTAAATTAAAATCATCAATTCAAATTTACAACATCACATCCGCACTCGCGTTCATTTAAGAGGAAGCCAAATATTCGGGATAACTGTCAACAATAAAAAAAAGTGGAGGCCAAATATAAAAAAGAAATAAAATATATTTTTAAAATTAATATATTAAACTTAACAAATAAACAAAAGATTCGGGATTACACTTACACAAAATGTGAGCCTCTGCTTCATTCCGCTGTTCCGCCCTTGCGTGAAATTTATTTTTCCTTGTGCAGGTTTTGCAAAGGTACCGTAAAAACAAGGTTTAATTAATCTGTTGCTAAATTATTTAGAAATTTTTAAATAGGTCTTTAAACTAAAAAATTATAATTGGGTTCCTGAACTTTTCAATATTTTGTAATTGAGTCCCTACATGCTAAAACATTTTAAATAACTTGTAATTAGGTCCCTAAACTTTTAGATAATTTGTAATTAGATCCCTGCATTCAGTGACTCGATTACAAATTATTTAAAATTTCAGAAACCTAATTATAAATTATTTAAAAGTTCAGTTTCCGAATACTTCAACCTATGGAGTAATTAAACTTAAAAACAAACAATAACAACTATTTAAATATTAAATATACATACAGATATAGTAATATATTAATTTTATCCCTTCTCTACTAAAATATATTTATATGATAACTTTGATTTGAAAAAGGCAATCTCAAATCACAGGATATTGGGCGCAATTTTTTTTAACGAGATTGCATCGGCTAGTTAATGGGGGAGCAATAATGAGGATACATATTACATACTCCCTCTCCTAATATAGACCAGATACATCAGTTATTCAATGAACCTAGAAAGTGCATTTATCTCTTATATATAGGACCGGATATAATATTATATAAAGAAAATTACTCTCCCCTTCCCTAATAGATAATACTATTACACTCCTCTCCCTTCTCGTCTTAAAACATACATTTCCATCCCTTCTTAGATAAAATTATTATACATTTTAATCTTTTTTTTATTTTCTGTTATCTCTCGGTTAACTCTCCCGTTAAAAAAATGTTTATTTTACCAAAATCTCCATTTCTCCCTCTTCCTCCCCTCGCACACAAGAAATGCAACACTGGTAACCTCCACACTCTTGCCATTTCAGCTACCTTAACAAGCATGAACCTCTGCCATTCGACCATGGCCCCTACCTCCGTTGGACTCCACCAGACCCTCAACTAATCCATACTGCGGACAGCCTCCCATGACTTGACCCACCGTGTCACAACCCTCTCGCTCTTCAGTATCTCGTTACAACACAGAGACATAGACCTATCATCTACCTCTCCCTGTGACCACCTCACACATCCTCACCCAAAATCTAATAGCAAGAAAGCAAATCAATAGCAAAATGGCGATAGGGATAGAGGACATGGACAGAAGGTGACTTAGAAACAGAGGAGGGCCGCGAGCAGCTGTTTTTTGGATCACCGCCGCGTCTCCGCCGTCAATGGCATGGCCTTCTGCGAGCGTTGGTGTTCCAACTTCATCGCACGATTAGCAATGTTGGTCCCTCGATCGTAAACTACTGGCACCGGCAATTGTTAGAATATATGTAAATATATTCTGTATCTAGTCATAATGTTAGTGATCTTGTGTATAATTAGCATAATGTTAGTGATCGTGTGTATAATTTATTTCCTTGTTTCCTTAATTATAGCCTAGGATTTGTTTCCTTGTTTCCTGAATTATAGCATAGGATTTGTTTCCTTGTAATGGTTGTATATAACCACAATTATGCTAATGAAATCAGCGCGAAATTATATTCTTTCATGGTATCACGAGTCTATGGCACGATCCTCTCTTTGCTTCCTCCGCGCCCTAACTTTCTTCTTCCCCTTCTAGTCGCCATCTCCCTCTTCACGTCAGCCACCATGACTGACTCCAACAAATTCCACCCTGCTCTTGTTGTCTCCAACACCAAGAACCATATCTCCATCACCCTAGAGATGGAAAACGTCCAATATGCAATGTGGGCGGAACTGTTCAAGATTCACGCAGTTCTCACAAGGTCCTCCACCACATCGTCCCACCGGAGAAAGGCAAGGAGAAGGAGCCTAAAACCGATGAAGAAAAAGAACGGTGGTCGACCCTTGATGCTGCGGTCCTTCAATGGATTTATGCAACAATCTCACATGACCTATTGCATACTATTCTTGAACCCGACGCAACGGCAATGGAGGCATGGAATAGGTTGCGTGATATATTCCAAGACAATAAGAATTCTCGGGCTGTGACTCTTGAGCAAGAATTCTCCCATACAAACATGGAGGATTTCCCTAATGCCTCTGCGTATTGTCAACGGCTCAAGGAATTATCGGATCAACTCAAGAACGTAGGTGCACTAGTCTCAAACAACCGTCTTGTTCTTCAAATGGTGGTCGGCCTCACCGAGGCTTACAATGGGGTTGCCATGCTCATTCGCCAAAGCGATCCTCTTCCACCATTCTATCAAACCCGCTCTATGCTCATTTTAGAGGAAGCCGGTCTCGCGAAGAAGGTCGCAACTGGAGTGGGTGCCGCCATGGTGGCTCGTGAAGCTGATGACTCTCCCTCCCTCTCAAATAATTACCATCAAAATTACAATAATCATGGTGGTAAAAAGGGTTAAAACCGCAACAATGGTGGCAAAAACCATGGTGGCAATTGCGGTGGCGGCAAGAGCGGTGGTGGTGGTGGCCGCAGTGGCGACCGCAACGGTGGCTGGCAGCAGCAGTCCGGCCAACATCAACCGGACCCCCAACAGTGGCCTGCTGGACTGTGGCAATGGCCATGGATGCCTTGGGCTCTTCCACCTTACCCATACCCCTCATCACCTTGGGCCAGGCCCAGTTTTCAGCAAGCCCAGCAGCGCCAGCCAGACATTCTTGGGCCAAAACCGCCACAGGCCTACACGGCAACAGTAGCTCCACCCACTCCGACAGACATCGAGGCAGCGATGCACACTCTTGGGCTTAATCCTTCAGATGCAAATTGGTACATGGACACCGGTGCCACCTCCCACATGACATCCGAGTAAGGTAATCTCTCGTCTTATTTTAATTTGAGCAATAATCATGGTATAATTGCCGGTAATGGTCATTCAATACCAATTCATGGTTATGGTCACACAAATTTGTCTCCCCCTAATCCTCCCTTAGCCTTGAAAAATGTCCTTCATGCCCCTCAACTTATTAAAAACTTAGTGTCGGTTCGAAAGTTTACAACCGATAACTCGGTCTCTGTTGAATTTGACCATTTTGGTTTTTCTGTGAAGGATTTCCAGACGGGGATGCGTTTAATGAGATGTGATCGTCGGGGCGACCTTTATCCCATCACCACCACCTTCACCACCAAACAAGCCACTTCACCATCTACCATTGCAACTTTATCACCACACCATTGTTATGGCATGCTCGTTTGGGTCATCCGGGAGCACCTGTTTTTGACTCCCTTAGGCTAAATAAATTTATTGAGTGTAATCAACCTCGTAGTTCTCATGTTTGTCAATCTTGTTCTCTTGGAAAACATGTTAAGTTGTCATTTGTTTCTTCTAATTCTTACACTGTTATGCCTTTTGATATTATCCATAGTGATATTTGGACATCTCTCGTTTTGAGCTCTTCGGGCCACCGATATTATGTTTTGTTGTTGGATGCTTACTCTAATTTTTTGTGGACATTTCCATTGTCTAAGAAGTCTCAAGTTTTTTCCATATTTTTATCTTTTAGAGCTTTCATCCGCACTCAATTTGAACGGGAAGTAAAGAACATTCAATGTGATAATGGTGGGGAATTTGATAATGGGCATTTTTGGGAATTTTGTAAAATAAATGGGTTAGCTTTCCGCCTCTCTTGTCCACATACATCATCACAAAATGGAAAAGCCAAGAGAGAAATCCATACTATTAACAACATTATTCGTACTCTACTAGCCCATGCATCTTTACCACCTTTATTTTGGCACCACGCTTTGCAAATGGCAACATATCTTCTCAACATTCTTCCAAGTAAACACTTAGCCTATCAATCGCCTCTCAAGGTTCTTTATCAAAGGGACCCTTCGTACTCTCATCTTCGGGTTTTTGGGTGTTTATGCTATCCACTATTTCCCTCTACTACCATAAACTTCAAGCTCGTTCGACCCCATGTGTCTTTTTGGGCTACCCATCTAATCATCGTGGTTACAAATGCTATCATTTGTCCTCTCGTAAAATCATACTAAGTCGCCATGTCATTTTTGATGAAACCTAATTCCCATTTGCTAAGTTGCACAATCCACAACCTCACACTTATGGTTTTATGGACGATGGACCCTCCCCTTATGTGGTCCACCATTTGACCCCTCCGCCAAGCCCAAACCAACAGGCCCATCCAGTCTTGCCCAACCCACAACCTGCCATCCCGCCTATACCTCCAACAAACCCACCTGCACCTAGCCCACCATCCCCACAACCGACACCCTCGGTCGGCCCAGCTCCTCCACCGTCACCTCCATATCAGCCCACTCCTATTCCGGCTCCCAGACCCGTGACACGTAGTCAGCATGGGATTTTCAAACCCAAACAACAATTAAATCTTAACACTAATGCCACGTAGTCAGCCCACTCCTATTCCGGCTCCCAGACCCCGTGTCTGCCCTTCGTGACTCGAATTGGAAAATGGCTATGGATGATGAATTTAATGTTCTTATTAAAAATAAGATGTGGGAGTTGGTGCCCCGTCCACCTGATGTTAATGTGATTCAGTCTATGTGAATTTTTACTCATAAAAAAAATCTGATGGTGTTTTTGAGAGGTATAAGGCCCGTCTTGTAGATACAGAATATATTTACATATCTTCTAATTATACACAAGATCACTAACATTATGACTAGATACAGAATATATTTACATATATTCTAACATTCTAACAGCAGTTTCCGTGTAAGGTGTCGTTTCACATCCTTTCCGCTATTTAGAGATCTCAGCCATTTTGTCGTTTACCTCCCAGGCCACTGCGACATCCATTCCTCTCGCCGCTCAACAGGTTCGCACCGCTACAGGCCCCCACCTGTCCGCTTCGCCGTTCACCCTGACCCCGTTGCGTCGCATCTGCCACAACATCATCGCGACTCTGCAGCCCGTCGTACCACCCTTCGCAGCTGAAAGCACCGCCCTGAACGGAGTGCCAATTCATTTCAATCTGTTTGTGGATTATGTAGATATAATAGATTATTAAAATTCAAAGGTATAAGGTTTAAGGTTTCATTTTTATTGGTTAAGTGTAGTATTAAGACTATGGGTCTGGGTCTTCGAAGCTCCTGGAAAGGAACAGTTGGTTGAGATCCCCGCCGTCATTTCCCCCTTCAAACGGTTGCATCAGAGTGTTGATACAGGTGCAATTAAAGGGTAATATAGTAAATAAAAATAATTAGAGAAGTATTTTGATTAAAAAATAGTTTTTAAAAATAGTTTTAAACTCGGTTAAATGGACTAAACTGTATATTTAATCATAAGAGGGGAGCGGAGTGTAATAAGAGTATCTTTCAGGGGTGGGGTGTGTATTTTACTCTATTATATATTATATATGAGTCAGGATCCGTTGACACCAAGTGTCAAATTCGGGATTGGATTCCCTGCAGTGAGAATTTCACTGCATTTTTCTGCAGCGTTAATCCCCACCCTTGAAACATCCACTCCCCCTTTTTTTTTAATATTTTTCACTCACACTCTCTCACTTATTCAATGGATAGGATTTCATGGGAGAAAAATGGAGAGAGAACAAATGGGAGAGGATCTCATTCCAATTTAGTATACTTATATCTTCAATAAATCTTTGTAGAAAGTGATTTAAATCAATCCAACCGTTCAATCATCTTATATTATCATGATAATTATGTATACAAAATTTTAAACAATTCAGAAATTCGTTGATATATATATTAATAATAGATGTTTTCATACGTTTTAAATAATGTATTATATGTTAAAATAAAATGATGCGATTGAATATCAAATAATTGTAAAATTCTATAAAATTTTGTAGACTTGATCTACTTAATTAGAACTTTCAATTCAACGGTTGGATTGATTTAATTCGCATTCTACGAAGAGTTATTGATTGTGTAAGTATGCTTAGCTTGACACCTGGAGTCAACGGATCCTAACTCATTAATATATATATATATATATAGCTCAAGTGGTGAGACACAATGATGCTAGAACCTGTAAAAAGAGCGGGAGAAGGGTGTTATATGCTCTATATTTTTATTTACTAGTGAAATATATTTTTACTATGAGTAATCGTAGATAGTCCTGTGAGTGCATATATTTTTAAAATGATAACATTAATTATGCATTTATGTACAATTATAGATCCAAAACTATAGTAATAGAAATCTCTATTTCTTTTGAAAAATGGAAAGAATCTCTACTCCCTTCGTTGGCCAACTCAGTATAATTATTGAGTTTCATTAATCCAACTGTTGATTATTATAATATTATATTAACGATTGTGCACACCGAATTTTAATTAAATTGAACATTTATAGCGATATAATCTTATAGTCGACATTTTGTTATATTTTAACAAAACTTATTTTATGGACATTCAAAGCTATTTTGGAAACTAAATAATAGAAATAAAGATGAGATTAATAATTATACACTAAAGATGTTTTCACACCGGGGTTTGATTATATTTTATAAGGACATGATAGAAGTAATTGTCCTTTTGAGGCATATGTACAAACTTGTCTATGTAGTTAGTGTATATAAATTAAATTTATTTTTTATTTGATATTTAATATAAATATTGTAAATAATGAAAAACTCAAGTATACTATTAGTATTATTATTTAAGGTATTTTTAAAAAATATTTTTAAAGGAAAATGTTAATAAATTTCTTTAAAATACCTAAGAAAATCAAATAAAAAATATTCAAATAAATATTCATCACATTAAAATTCTTATGATAATCACTGCCAAAAAGGTTATTTGATAATTATTTTTAAATGAATAAAACATTTGATAGATTAAATGTTCCTCCATTAATCTGCTTAAAACTTTTGTTAGCATGAATTTTTTTTAAAAAAAATCTCAACACTAATAAATATTCTTGAAATACTAACTATCAAAATAAAAAAAATTATTTAGCGTAAAAAATTATTTTATGAAAAAATGGTTAGTCATATTTTTAATAAATAAAAAAATTATATATTATCCTGTCAAAAAATTATATATTAAACATTCTCTAATTGATATCTTTAAAACATTTTTAACATGACTTTTTTTAAATTATTTCTCCTTTATCAAAGAAAACATTCTCTTTTGTAAAAAAAATACTTATTACAACAATTAACAAATACTACTACATAACTTCTGTTTTACATTAAAGTTTCAAAAATAAATTATTTTTACATACTTCTTTAAAAATTTAAACAAACGGATTTTAATAAATTATTTATGTAAAATAAAATATATTTAGGTAATTACCATGGAATTACATTATGAAAACTAGTGAAAATACCGATACTATCGTGTTCGTCTTTCCGCGTTTTTTATTGTTTTTTGTGTATTCTTTGTATATTTGTATAGGTAGATAAATTTTGGATAACCACTACAGGTACAAAAGGTGATAGAATATGCATGTCTGTATACGATGCAAACTCTTTTTGGTAAAAAACTCTTTTTGTTTGACTCTAAAAAAAAAAAAAAAAACTCCTTTTTGTTTTCGGCGTTAAAAAGGTAACGGATGCAAGAGAGTCTCTTCGCGTATTACCAAGTTATTTTATTAACAAAAGAATGGATTTTTAATCATAAATCTTAGAATTTGGGTTTAGGTCTAACGCAACTCCAAAAGTTAGTTCATAAAGTGAAGGTTGTCCCTCACTTATAACCACTAATCAGGTCATCTCATTCTTCCATTTCCATGTGAGACTTCTAACACACCTCCCTCATACCCAGGACTAGACAACTGAAGCGTGACCCGAGTGGGCCCGATAACGGGTGGCCCAACAAATAGATCTATGATAGGCTCTGATACCATCTTAGAATTTGGGTTTGGGCCTAACTCAACTCCAAAAGCTATCTCATAGGGTGAGAGTTGCCCCCCACTTATAACCACTAATCAGGTCATCTCATTCTTCTATGTGGGACTTCTAACAATAAAAACTTCAAAAAATGCTTGCAAGTTGATGATATTTGGCTTCAAATTGGCATAACAAACTAAGAAGTAAAATGTTTTACTTAATAAATTAGGTTGAAAACTGTAACTAAACCTATAAATTAGGGTTGTAAAATACATTTGACCCCAGTTTATTTTACTTATCTTATAGGTTTGGTTGATGTAAATAAAACCAATCCATCATTGTCTCAACCCTCTCTTCTCCTTTTCTATCTTTACATTTTGCAATGCATTGTTAACATAGTATCAAGAACAAGGTAGATCTCATTAGCAATAAAGTCATGACATTCTCGTCCTGGACATGTTTTCTCCCCTCGTTTAAAATACTTAGTTTATACTTGAGCTTTCAAAAATTGTAAACTGATGATATATCTTATTGCTGTGGTTGTAACCTTGTTAAATTTCACCTTTTGACTTGGTCAATTCTAATGTATAGGAGCCATCACCTATTCTTGCTAAAAGTAAATCTAGATATTATGTCATTCATTGATAATTACACACGTTATTATTGGCTTTATCTTATGAAACATCATTTTGATTTTCTTAGTTTTTATCATATGATTCATGTCTTTGTTAAAAATAACATAATGTTGCTATCAAGTGTTTTTCAACAGGTTTCTTCAAGTGCAATGTTGACGCCTCATTCTAGCAAGAAAATGGTAATGTTGGTTGGCTATTTGTATCCGCAATGAGCATGGCGAGTTCATTGTTGCAAAAACGTTTTAGAGCTCTCCCTATCTTCAAGTACCAAAATGAGAAGCTATTGACCAGTGGCGGAACTAGAAATAATTTTTTGAGGGGGCCAAATTGTTAAGAAATATATTAATATTAATATTTAATTATAATATTTGAATCTTATCTGAAGTCTTATTTTGTGGTAAATTTTGCGCATAGATCAAAAATAGGCATGCAAAAAGCTAAAAAAATACTAATACGGGATTCTATCTCAGGTCCTGAAACTTACAGAAACTAGTGTTACCACTACATCAATTCCAACAATTGAAATATATATGATAAGCTATATATATATATAGTCTTCGATTTATTTTTATTTTTGAAGTAGACATAGCTATCTCATTACATTGAAATAAACCGTCCCTGCTATTGGCCTCCTCAAGGCATTGCACTAGGTCACTAGTCTTTGATTAAGGAATTTTATCATTGAGCTCAATTGTAAGGCTTTAAATTTATGTGACCAAGTTTGGCTCTATAATTCAAAAGTGTTTTAGGATTTTAGCTTAAGCCAAATAAAATTACTCATTGCTTAGAACACGTGTTACAATATCTTTTACGTTAACAGAATTGAGATCCAATTTCAAACAAATTAAAAAGGCATTGATAATGTTTAATTCATTTGCTTCCACTCTCAATTCATTTTTCTTCATTTTTCTCCAATACAGAACACCGTTTGTAGAGTTGAAGTACAATGGCGCTGATGGACAGCAACAGAATGCACTTCGAAGATGACATATTATCATATCAGCACCTGTTTGGTTCTGCGTTTCAACACTGCAATCGAACATCTCACCATGTTAAACACGATTTTGCGATGTTTGGGTCTCTGTTCAACAAGAAAATGAATCGCACGTTCGCTCCAGAAATTGCATTTTGATTGAAGCAGCTATGGATAGCTTTCACATTGATCAGAATCGATTCTCTCTTGTGATTCTCCCTTGGCTCACAGGTAATTTCCCTGCTTTGCCCTCGATTCTCCCTTGGCTCACTCTCTTTTGCTTTTTTTTTTATCTTGCATCTCTCTTAATTATTACAGAAACTTCTAGGTTTTTAGGTTTTTTTCCTCCCTTTTTAAATTGCTGATGGAACGTTCCAACCTCTCTTTTTTTTATCTTCATTCCCTTTGTTGGTCTCCATTTGAACCGTGGGCCTTAGCCCATTACTTCTCTCTTTCACTTTTTATTATGATAAATCCATACTAATACTCATCCCTGATACTAATTAATAATGTTTAATATTGTATTGCAATTTAATTTCTCTATTTATAATTTTAATTTAGATATTTTTTATTTAGTACTGTTATGCTAATTCAAAACTTTTGTTGTCTATTTTATCAAAATTAAGTTTTTAATATAATTTGAAATTAAGACCCATTTTAGTAATTGTCCACTTAAAAGTAATTTTGATCAAACCTATCCATACAACAAGAATCCATACAACAAGAATTGATAAAAATCACGTATTCAAACAAAAATCATCAAAATCACGATACATACAACTCAGTTTTAACCAAAATCGATTCCACATGATCAAAAATTAATTTTCGTAACCAAACACACGCTCAATCTAAAATTTGTGTGAAAGTTCAAATTAATTTCTTAAGAAAGAACAGATAGCTTACTAAGCTTTTTTTCCCCAAAGGAGCTTACTAAGCTGCTAATCATACCAAAACACACAAATCTTAAAAACAAGACATCAAGGAAATTGTGGAAGTGCAAATTACAAATAACAAGCAGTGCAAACCATTTAAAAAGGTCAATTTAAAACAACATGTAAGAATTCGGTTAAGCTAAATACAAAAGAATATTACTTTGACATTAGATCAGAGCTGTTCAATCAAAGTATAGTTGGGTAAAAGAGCGTCAATTGAAAATAAACGACGCCACGAAAAACAAAAATTATTCTTATCAAACGAAAAGTTTTAGAGGTTTAAACATGAGATGTGCATTCTGCTCAGTGAGAGCATACAAAATTACAACTCATCGAGATATCTCGTATTTGCAGACGAATTATGCAATTCATCATAGCAGAATGCTTACACCTCAAAATAAAAACAAAATGACAGAACAAATTGCTCTAGATCAAGAAAAAAAGAATCTAACAAATTAAAAGTAATTCTTATCAAAACAAAGAAAGAAAAGGAAAAACAAAAGCAAACAGTCAAATCTAACGAAAAAACGAAACTTGTTTGTGGCATCGGATAATAAGCGGAGTTGTAGTCCACACAGTAAGTTCAGTGTGTAAGATAAGATTATCTTCATCATTTGCCAAATCAAAGAGGGGAATACATAGAGGATGGATGGGGCAACAAAAAGCATACACTTACGAAAGAAAACGAGATACGAAACAGAGATCGTGCATCTCTCATGAGAGATAGATTGAAACCCTAATCAGTGACCGTGCCTGAGTGTAATGAGCATGATGTTATAATCCTTCGTATTTATAGCTCTACAGGCCGAAGACGTTTTTAATTTTTTTTTTTCTAGTTTTCTAGAATGCCCGAAGGCTCTAAGCAACTAGACCGTAATTGAATGGGCTTGAGGGCCCAATTACTTTTAATCCAAGTGACAAACTTGCATGGCAACAGCTACATGCACCCCAATCTTTTCGTCCATACACCCCCTCTCCATTTTACACCCCAAAAAATACCCCTATCCCTTCCTATCCTTTTTCCCTCTCTACCCTTGTCCCCACCACCCTGACACGACTCCCCCACATCCCACTTCCCTCTAGAGCTGTCAAATTAGGATACCCAGTCCAACCCATCGGGCTAGATTGGAGAAACAAGTCGGGCCAAGCCAACCAGAGTTCATATCAGGCGATGAATTTTGTTGCCCAACTCAGCCTAAAATGTGTTTGTAAAGCCCATATTTCTACCAACTAATATATCTCAAATTTCTAAAATATTAGACTAAAATGTGGCCCGACCCGTCGGGACCATTGGGCGGAGCCGAAATGGCCCAGATTTTTTGGGTATGAATTTATGGAACCCAACTCAACCTAAAACACAAGCCAATCAGGCCAGCCCAAAATTGACAGCTCTACTTTCCTCTATGTTTTCAAGTTTTTTTTGCCACCCACAATATAGAAAAAAAAAACAATGGGGAGTGGGAGTGTGGGACTGGGACTAGGGGTGTTCAAGGGATGAGTTATGTATGACCTAAAATATTAATCGGGTCAAATTTTAAACTCGAATTCAACCCTAGACCCGAGTAAACCCGATTATGTGCAGATCTAGTTAAGACCATGTCTAAGTGGGACATAACATGGTTGACTCGAAGGACAAACCAAAAAATATTTAAAATTATCATATAGTATGTTCAAAAGAAAAATGTTTATGTTATTAATAAATATATCAAGAAATTATGCGTCAATTCAAGAAATTAAAAGGCATAGACGTTTGGATGTGGACAGTATTTCCCTGTGTTAAATGCAACATTGAAAGTCACCATAGCAAGTGTAACACCCCGATTTCGGAGCGCTACTGTTCAACCCAACTAATGCTGAAAACATTTAATGCTTGTATGCTTTCAGTTAAAAAGTACTCTTATGTATTTCGCAATAGAAAAATAGGGGTAATTTTTTTCTTTTCATTTTCTTTCCTTGGAAATCTTTTTCAAAATGTGACATAGAGTACTACAGTTTTCTAAATGATGCCAATTCAAACTTTTGCAATTATCAGAGTATAGTGCATCACAAAATAACACTTCACATAACATAATCATTTCGCACTAAGGCGAGGTTCTCTGAAAAGAGTAATTACAAAACAACCAATACAAAACCCTAAGCTAAGCTGGCTGACAACTATAACTCTTACCGAGAAACAGCTCAGCAAGATCAAACACGAAGTACTCAGAGGAATCTTCCTCCACTGGCTCAATCTTCAATGCTCCTAAAAGATGAAGCTGCAACAGCTACCGAACTCCATCTGGAAGTGACATCCATAAGGACATCCAATCCAACAACAGTGCAAGGGTAAATCCTTTGTCCACGAGTTTATCATAGGCTATGTCGCATGCAAACAATATATACATATATAATACAACAACACTCTTTTATATACATATACATACTTAATAGACCGCACACAATCAGCATGGTATATCAAGCATTGCATGTAAGCAACCAACACAACCAACAGATCAACAATCAAGTCACTACAATATCAACCATTGCATGTGAGCAGGCAAGTCTATCAACAGATAAGTGATCAAGTCATCACAATATCCAATTCATCAACAATTCCTCACATATCATAAATGCGGTTAGCTATGCATGTCAATGCACTAGGGCTAGTTTGTGTATACACCTGCAGCCTTTAAACAAGGTCGGCAGAGACGAGGAACTTTATTCCCCAACGACCAAATCACCTCCACTACCAAGGGTATTGCCACAAAGGCTTGCCACACATTAGGCTTTCTGCCACACGGGCATGCAGTGACAACTCGTCCTTTTGAAGTCCTGAAGACAATCAAACGCTCCGAGTGTCGATGCTCAATGGTCAGTATACATCCAAACAAATTCAACAACATGGCATGCTCACCGTAGGAGCGCGAGTAATGTTTTAATTAATCAATGCGGATCGACGACACCTTAACTCACTCACTCTACTTAGTGAATTTTCATGCTTCCAATTCTTATATTACCTAGGTGAGGTTGTACCAAAATAAATAACTCATTTAGCTTTGGGTCATTGGAACCCGAGTTTCATCAAATTCTTTATCTAGTATGGTTCCATTTCTACTTATCTATAAGCTTAGGCTAGTCATACTATGGCTCTCATGCTTATTTTTAAGCCAAAATACCTTTAACAATTACTTAGAGTGCAAACACAGGACACAAAGTCAGGGGTTCAGTGCGAACGCTAGTCTTAATCTCAGATCGTAACTCTAGGCACGTAATGCGGAACACTAGGCTCAACTTTTAGGTTAAGGTACTAGGCACGCCATACGGAACACTAGGTCCAATCCTTAATCAAGAAAAAGCGCACGCAAGCAGGACAGTAAGTCCCAGCACAGGACACATAGTCCATATGCTCAATAGGAACACTAGGTTCCCTATGTTTTGATCTTTCAAAAACTCGATCTTTGAACTCTCTTTCTCTATTCTTATATCACTCCTATGTATCTGAAAATACTTTTTAGTTCTAGGTCGTTGAAACCCTAGTTGTGTTAAATAACACACTGGAAGAATTCCCAGGAAAGAGAGGTGGTGCGAACACTCTTAATTACCAAGTCTTTCCTAGCCAGAATTTCCCAGGCGCATCATTTAACTCAACCGTTTTCGCAAATCGTACTTTTTATTTCAACTTCTTTTCTTTACTATCATTCCATTGAAATTTCCTTGCAAGCTTTGGCTAGTTATACTAAAACCTTCACGCTTACTTTTAAATCAAAATGCCCTTAACAATTTGCTTACGAAATCAGAATTTGGCTTGTGGAATCGCATCAGATTTACCGATGTAAATCGTCAACCAATAGCAGTCGATCAACGCATTATTAATTAATCCATCATCAACAACAATATTTTCATATTCCAAGTCAATACCAAATTCCATTTAAATCCTACTTGATTCATGGAAAACAACATCAATCATAATGCCTCACAGGGCCAAAGACATGCTATATCATTTCAACAGCATATAACAATTCAATAGGCTACAACATGCTCCACAGTTTCATCAACTTCAAGTCTAATCAAATCACTCAAACAAGATTTAAGTCACGCAATACAATTCAATTTGCCACGCAGGGCCAAAAGCATGCTACAACATTTCCAACAACACATAAAAGTACTACAAGTACTACCACACTATCAAACAATCAAACAAGCAACAAACAAGGCGAAAAGCCCAAACTCATTATATAAGAATTTCCCTTACCTTGGGCGCTTTAACAATCCAAGCAAGGTAATCCGAAATAATCGTCAAGTCGCACTGGCATTACCTTAAGCACGAACCTTAACAACACAAACTTAACTAAATTAGAACTAAAACTTAGTCCTAATGCCCTAGGGCAGCCACGGCTTAGGCATCCTAAAGCCTAGGAATTACTTGACTTAATCCCTAATTGGTGCTATCTAGCCATATGCCAAGGTACATATTCAAACCATGCAAGTTTTGAAACTTTTTCAAAAGCTAAGCACTTAGAAAATATCAAAACCCAAAACTTACCAATTGGAATAGTGTTTTTACCAAATGAATAGTGTTTTGCCAACTTTGAACCATTTTTCAAAGCTCTAAAACATGTCACAAAATTCTAGAAACAATTCTATTACAAGTTCAAAACAATTCTTGAAACATAAACTCAAACTTTTCCCAAAATCATACTTCTTTGAATTGTTTTACTAAATCAAATCATCAACCACTTTTACAACTATTTTCAAGCATAAATACAAGTCAAGAACAAGTTACAAAATATCATTGGAGGCCACGGTTTCAAAGCTCCAAAACAACTTCAAATTTTCAAATCTTTTAACATCAAAATCTTACAAACTTCATTCAATCAAAACTTCTTATCAAAACCAAACTTATTCACCACTTTAAGACACTTAAAAACAAGTTCTAACTCACCCAAATTATGTTTAAAAGTTACTGTTTTTAAGCCTCACAAACAGCCCCAAAATTCATTTTTTTTTTTAAACAATTTTCCAAAGCTTCAAACATACAAACCTTATAGTTTTAAAGTCCCAATCAAAAACCAATTTTTTTACCACTTTAATACAATTAAAAACATGTTCAAACCCACTCAAATCATGCCTAAAAGTTACTGTTTTGATGGCCCTAAAACAGCCCCAAAAATCCATTTGTTTCAAACAATTTTTAAAAGCTTCACACATAGAAATCTTTATAGCTTTAAAGTTCTAACCAAAACCAACTTCTTAAACACTTTAATCACTTTGAAAACAATTTAAAACATACCCCCTCAATCATATTAGGGTTACGGTTTTGGTCACCCAAAAACAATTCCAAATTTCAATTTTTTTTTTCATTTCCAAAACAAATCATTCCATCACACTTAAATCTTTACATCTTAAACCAATTTTTCCTAACACCTAACATACTTAAAAATCAAATTAAAACATCCCCTAACATCATGTGAGAGCCACGGTTCAGCCCCCCCTTTTCACCAAATCAATTTTTCCAAAAACTTGTAAACATAGTTATATGACTAGGATCCAAACATACAACTACTAAACCTTCAAAACTAACACCAAATTGACAAGAACAAGCCAAGAACAAAGCTTGGGACAGCCCCATGGTTTCGGCCAGCAAAGGGGGTTAGGGTTTCCAAACTCAAAATACCAAAATCAAAGGGATTCATGGAAGAAAATAAGGGGTTATGAAACTATACATGCCATACTAGCCAAAACAAGCACTAAAATTCAAGAATAGTTCCTAAAACCTTCAAAACCCATATCATGGAACCCAAGAGAGATGAGGAAAGATTTATGGAGCTTACCAAGAGTGGAGATGAAGATTGAACAAGAGTGGAGATGAAAGGAAGCAAAGATGCACACTTGAATCTTCAAAACTCCCAAAATCACAACTTTCTTTCTCTAAGTTTTTTTCTTCAAGTTCTTCACAAATGGAAGAGGAAAATGGTGCTGGTGTGTAATGAGGATGAGGCCACGAAATTTCAGGGGTAGAATGGAAAGGAAAGGTTCATTTAGTTAGAAACTAACTCACTAAGTCATAAACCAACTAAACTAACTTCCTACCATTTACTAACCAACCAATCACACCTTGACACTTGTAAATGCCATCATTAAAAGCACATTCAGCTCCCCTAGTGGCTAGATACATCTCCCTTAGCCCAAAATATCTCAGGGTCTCGCTATGGCGTTCGCCTCAGCCCAGGGTCAAGCGTTTCGCGTATATTAGGGTTTTAATAATAAAAACTCCAAAAATATTTCTAATTATATCCCCACACCCAAAAATCACAAATATTCCTCGTGGCATAAGAAAAGTATCTATGTATCTCGTTTTCTCGAAATGCGAACCGAAACGTCGCAATTAGGCAGTCTCTGGCCATAGAAAATACACTAAATATTTTCTGATGCCCAAAAATTCTAGAAAAATTACAATAAATCCTAAACATTGGAAAATGCTAAGATCTTAAATTTTATAAAATTTGGATCACGTTTGGGCATGTTTCAGTTAGAAACACACACAATAGCCTATCTACTAAATTCAACAGAATTCTGCGCGTAATAAAACTTGTAAATTAGTGAGGATCCCTAATTTCAATTTCTCTTATCACATAGATATTATTCAATCAATAAAATTATCAAAACAAAATCATTAAAATACTAGTCATATTAAATATGACATAAAACAGACGATTAATACTATAACTAAATAATAAAAATCCAAACTATGACTTAAAAATAACTATTAAGTCCTAAAATTATTTTTCATTCAATAAAATAATTTTCTTTAATCAAACAACAATCTTTCACATTTTTCGATATTAATTCATATTAAAAACAGTATACGTCTATACTGTCTCTTAATCTGAATTAATTGTTAAAACAGTAAATTGTTCACAATAAATCTTTGTTGTTCTTCATACTTTTAACAAACCATTGAGGTCATGACTCTCTATGATTTATTTTCAAGTAGTTGGAACTACAAAATAATTTTCATAAAAATTGGGATGTTACAGCAAGCTTTCCTTCATTTTCTTATGGATGATTCACATGCTCAATTTTGCTTGATTCAAAAAAAGAGTGATCATTTTATTCATTTTATGATGAAATTACCATTTTACTACTTGACTAATAGACTTGTGTTAGAGCCAGCTTCATACAATAAATGTGTTCAGGTATAAAATGGCTATGTACCAGCTATCTCTGCCACTAGATCATCTAATAACAAGCTCTGAATTTCCCTTCCTATTACATCAATGTCTTGTCTTAAGTTCAACCACTGCAATTGACTAACTAGCACCTTCCCTAGAGAGGTGTCCCTTCCTTTTCCTTGGCTCCCCAGCATGCTGTACAGACAGTCTTGGATCCCATTGTTAATCGATTTAGAACACAAATCCGTGGCCGCAGAGCATACCCATGGCTGTGCACTCATGAATTGCTCGTGTAGATTGACAATTCCATAATTTATACGGTCAAAAAGCAGCCTCCTTTCCGACCTTGGGCAATTAGTCCAATCAGAGTACCTCTTTTCAAGTTCATGGAACACTGAAAGACTAACAGGGCACTCCACAGAATGCCAAACTTCCAAAAATGCTTCAGGCTGAGCTCTATCAATACCAGATTCCGACAAGACATCAATCACGTAGGAAGTCTCCCAGCTCTCTTCAGTTCTATGTAATCCACTGACTTCTAAAATTCCAGTAGATGCTTCCTCACCATCTTCCTCACTTGATATTAGCATGGCTTCTTCCACATATTCTTCAGATTCCAACTTCAGCAATTGGAGCTGCATTCGAAGCCCTAGAGGCAAGAAACAAATATGAAACCAAGGAATCGGGTAAAAGGTAAAAGCCTCGGATAAAAACATGTTTAGTAGAATACTAATAAATCATTAATTACTTCTTCAGTTAAGCTAAAAAGGGTAATTTATGACAGCTTCAAAACAAAACATGGTTGTAAGTGTGAGGAATAAATTCGTCTGCGCTGGTGATTTAGCAATATAAAAGATATTTTAATTCACATCACATATAACATGACATCAGGCAATCACGGCAGTAATCTAGTCAGAATGCAGGGCATCAGTAAACTATCAAATCCAATTTTTAAATCACTAAGTAATAAATTCAAGTTAAAAGGATGCATCACAACATTCACACAGATTATTTTTATTTATAAGAAACACACCATACTGAATAATAAATTCACTAAAACTACTGCGAAATTACGATATGAATGCAACTGCATTTAATCTCCACTTTCTCAATGTATGAAATCTCCACTTTTCACCTATTGTTCAATCTGTCATGGAAATGCATGTCTATGCAATAGTCCTATTCTCTTCTTGAATAAATCATACATAGAATAGAGAGTATCTACTATTGCACCGTCTGTCAAAAAAAAAAAAAAAAAACTACTACTGCACCGTTATAGTTAACTATAACAGTAAGTTAACTATTGCTGTTGTTACTATGGAAAATGAGTGAACAGCTGGCAACTAGGATTCAGGAATTAAAAGGAAATAAACATGGAACCATTATAAGGATGGAGAATGGAGACTAAACACTACATTGTAGAGTAATCCAAATAAATACCAGATGCAGTTACCTTGTAGGTCAACACTGAGACTTTCAAAACATTCAGAGCAAGATGACATATCATCAGTAACGCAAGGTTCTAAGACTGAGACTGGACTGGGTTGATCAGTATCTTTACAGCATGAAGATTCAAGTCCAGGAACAGGTGGTTGAAAGGAGACTGAATTTCTACTGGAAGACCCAACTGAAAGTTCCTGTAATATTTCAACATGTCAGGTAAAAATAAAGAAACATACTTAATGGACTTTTTAAGTTTATTTTACTAATTACAGGCCAGCAAATTGGAATGCTGAGACAAAACAAAAGAGTTGTACTGTAACATATAAATGTAAATCTTATAAATGTATGTGCTACGGCATCTTAACAGTTGTGCAGATATTAATATTTATATTGATGAACACTGTAGTAATAGATATATTTTTAAAAACTTTATACATCTCATTTGAGCATCGGCCATTTTGAAAAATAATGAAATTTTGCAGCAAATATATATGATTCTTGATGCATGGCAGATGGAAGAACTACAGACAAAACAGCTATGAATACAAAAGGAAATTTTCAGCGATAAATGTAGCGAAGGATTAACCAAATCATAAAAGTTCATACATCAATATAAAATAGCTGGTACAAAGCCGTCAGATATTGAATTCCACTAAACCATAAAGACATCTCACGTAATCACATCCTGCTTTCAGCTATGCACACATACCCAGTTTCATATGTCAATTAACACGAGGTTTTCAGATAATTAGATTTGTCCAATTTTACTAATCTATAACAAACTAATTAATTGGTTACTTGGTTTAATGTGATTCAAGATGAATATCTACATAAGACAAGCTATGTCACTGTTTTACTATTTCCGGTGAGTGGGGATTTTTAGTAAAATACAGATGATTACAGCGTTCATATATGAAATAAGCATAACATCAGAATATCAACTAAAAATCCTAGCAACTTAACCTGCTGCATTAAATTGTCTTTCTCAAATGCATTAGTGTCAGCTTTGGTCAAAACACAAGAAGAGAACTCAGGAAGCACTTTATTAGAAGATTCAGATAACCCAGCTGCATTTTCATTTGCCACACCCAAAACATCTAAAGTAATTGCATTGGTATCTCTGAGGATCTCAGCTAATGATTCAGTAGCCACAACCTCTTGCTTGGGAATATCTTCTTCAAGATTGATCTTCACTTTATTTTGAATTGTATTCAAGTCTGGTGAAGAAGATTCATCACCTTCTATGTTAGAGGAATGAGAAGACCAAGACTTCTTGTGACCAGCTTTTGACCTTCTGGTTCTGTTATTCACACACTGTTTCTGATCACGACATTTAACTACCTTTTTCCTTCCTCGCTTAAAGGCTTCCTTTGGCATTAGAAACCGGTCATCACGAAGTGCTTCATGGCATAAGATTGTTCTGGGACTACCAAAGGCTGTAGATGAAGCAGGAAGAGACTCTGACCTTTGTAAACTTCCAATAAACACATCCTTCCAACCATCCTGGCTGCTAATACCAAATGGTTCAACCCATCCAGCAGGTTTACCATTTCTAGCATGTTTATCACGGGAACTTACCCCACAAACAATGCTGTCAAAATTAGCTGCTTCCATTTCCTTGTCAGGGATAGCAAGCATTTCAGCCAGTGTGCTGCCCCTGCAGACGGATTGGCCTTGTTGAGACTTGAGCGACACTTTCCACCTCTCAGATAATCTCTTCTTGGCTTCTCTACTCACATATGATTCACTACTACGGGATGACGGCCTGGGAGTATTACTTATGTCAAAAGAGTTTTCCAAAATCGCAGTTGTTACCTCTGATTCCTCTGGAGATTCATTCCCAGAAAAACTACATGAGCTATCATCCCAAGTACAACCTCTAAATCGAGAAGATGAAAATATCATGGAGCCATTATTCAAACTATTTTTCATTTGGTTAGTGATTTCCTTTGCCATTTCTCTAGATTCCAAAGAATTTTGCCTTGAATGCGTGGCAGTACCAGGTAAATTTTTCTTTTGATTCAGTTCAATGTCCCTTAATCTGACATCTGAAAATTCAGCACGCTTTCCACACTCTGACAGAGAAGTATGTGAAGAAAAAGTTGATGAAACAAATTTGGTAGCATTCTGAACCTTTCCAAGATTAGGTTTTAGGACAACAATCCTTGTTGGGACTGCATCGGGTTCGTCTTTTGCCTTAAACTGAAGATTCGATGATTTTGATGAAGTATGTGTTGCATGTCTGCTGTCAAAACTGCAAGAAAAACTATCGTAATGTTTCTGATGAGATCTATTGTAATTCAACCCTGTCAGCTCCCTATCTGACTTCGACCTGAAGTCACCAGGTTCATTCTTCTCAACATCTGATGATTTGCTAGCTTCTACATGACCAAAATTTGATTGAAACGGGGCAGCTTGCAGATCATCTAGATGCTTTTTGAACAAAGAATCTGGACGCCTAAAGCATTTTTGCAGAAGATCGTTGTTGGAGTCTAGAATCTCTAGTGTATCATGGGAATCCTGTGAAGACTGTAAATCCTGATAAGTTGCAAGGCGTTTGGCATCCATGAACTTCTGTTCAATGAATACCATCTCAGCATCACTGATCTTCAAGTCTACAGAACACTGTGATGAATACCTACTGCTCTCTACCTTTGAGATATCTGAGATCTCAAATACATCCTTAAACTCTTGCTGATCCTTCGAGCTTCTCCTAGATAATCGACAATTATTTAGCGTACCATTGCTTCGAGTTTTCCCTACTTGCGTTGTCCTTTTTAGATGGTTTTCTGAGGAACCCTTATGTTGCTTAGGCAACGGCAAGGGAAGCCCATCAAGGCCCATTAATCTGGCAATAACACCAGGGGATCTTCTTTTGGATTCAGTTTCTCGGGACATCTCTGCTGCTAACAACTTCTTCATCGGAGCTCCGAAGGATTGACTCGAAGATTTCCACCCCAATTGAAATGAGTTCTGCAAAAATCATTTCATTTGCTCGTGACTGTTAGTTTATGTTTCTTTTCTTGTTTACTAAACAAGCACAACAAAACGACCACCCATACGCATATAAGCCATATGAAATGCAATATATGGATATGAATCATATGACAACAAATTCGATTAATGAAGTTTGGTTCCCCGTTCTTAAATGCAGCGATGTAAATCACGGCCAAGTGTGACACGAAGACACAGTAAAAAAATTAAAGGAAAAAAAATCACCGAATCGTCATCTGCAGCTCCACTACCGCAAGAACCAGAATCAAAAGGAAAACTCTTCAATTTTCTATGTCCGTGAACCAGCTTACTTCCTGAAAATGAATTCTAGAACAATATTAGGAAAAAAAAAATTCAAGAGCATGTATATGAGTATGGCAGATTGCAAAAATTATTCCAAAAATATAGAATCAAGGCCAGGGAAGTTCTTAAAGAGTCACACACCGATAGTCACAATTTATCGTAAAAGATATAATTGAGAAAGTAGATCATGCTCAATTGACGCATGAAAGAAAAAAGTAAAAGGAAAGAGAACACTTTACAAAATGATCATAGGTGGAGCACTGTAAATTACATCATAACCCTAGAAATTCATGATGAAAATAAAACAACATTATACCTATAGGCTATAGCACTAGAGCAAAAGCTAGAAAAGCAGTTCCTAAGCACATTTCAGCGAAAAAATAAAGAAAAAGAAAAGAGCAGAGCAAGGACTTGATCCACCTTTGGTTCTCTGCATTTGAAAACACAAAGTCCAAAGCTGCCGAGGTCAAGTAAGAAGAAGTGTCGTTGAAGTGAAGTTCGGAATCGGTTGAAGGAGCACGAAAGTTGGAAATTATCGAGGTGAAGAAGCAGCTTCAGAGTTCGGAAAACGACGAAAACAGGGGAAGAAAGAGAGAATGTGACCTCGAGGAAGAGGTAGGTTGAGGATGAAAGACACGAAAGAAGCGTGAAATGGAGGTTGAGAATACCGCGAAGGTTCAAGGAAAAAAGGGCCACGAAACCCTAGAATGCATAGCTCAGCATACCCAAATTATAAAAGAAAAATGAAAAAAAAAATAAAGAAAGGAAGGAAAAATAAAGGCGCAGACAAACACAGTGGAAGGAAATGCAGATCTCGTACACCGAAACTGAAACTGTGTGGTAAACATGGACCGGAAAGAGAGAGAGAGAGAGAGAGAGAAGGGGAGGTGTTTCTTTTTTTGAACTTTCAAATACCGATACACTGACACTGGAGACGTCACTCTGTGCGCGGGTAAATAGTGTGGTAGTATGGCATGATTGCGATACTGTTTCTCCGTACTACACGTGTCAACTACATGTGGAACCGCATAGACTACCGAGGGGTTTCGATGTGGCAGTGGACACTTCACACCGCTGGTTCTTCCCTCTGTTTGGTTCATTTTGAGGTGAATTTGGATTCGGAGGGTTCCTAGTGCGGGGTGGAATAAAAAACCGAACCAGCGGGTAATTTAATAGTGCACCGGTGATTATCAAAAATAAAAAATAAAAAAAAATAATAGTACACCGTTAAAATAAACGGTTATTTTTATTACTCGCTAGTTAACGGGCGGAGACGGATATTAAGGTACTCGTACAATGGCGGATGTAAGTGTTAGGATTTGGGGGCAATTGCCCCCATGAATTTTTTTTCCTAACTTCAAGGCTTGATAATTTTATATTTTGTCTCCATCAAAAAATAGATGATGCCCCCACAGTACACATTTTTTTTAGAGTAAAGGCTTAAAATAATCCTTGACAAAAAATACTGAGACCTATTTAGTCCCTAAAATCTCAAATATCAGTCAAATTAGTTCTTAAGTGGACTAAAATGTCCCTAAAAAAGACTATTATGACCGACATTTGAGATTTTATAGAACCAAATTGGTAATTTATATTTTTCAAGGACTAAATAGATCTCTGCATTTTTGTACTAATTTGGATCCTTACTCTTTTTAAATAAATGAGTATCGAAAGATATAAGAGATAAAATTTTGCTCCCACCAAAAAAACTTTCTGGCTCCGCCACTGTACTCGTACATGTAGTAAAGTAACTTTAACGTCTTCTACTTATTTATATACATATCTAAAATTGATATATTATTCAGTTTTTAGTTGAAAATATAAATGCGTAGAATGAAAATTATATGTGAATTGTGATGGTATTGGTTTTTTTTTTTTGACAAATGTGATGGTATTGGTTAGTCAACTATTCGGTATTTATTTCGTTGAAAATGTACACATGTTGTGCTACTAAGAGTATGAAAAATCACAATCACCGTAGTAAGACAACGTAACAACCCTAGCGCCTCTCTCATCTCTCTCAAAACCCCCTATCTTCCTTCTTCCGCGTCCACTGGAGGGTGTGGTTTTTTGCCATTTTTTGGCCCGGAACCACCATATACATAGTTTTTTCTCTTCTTTTATCTTAATAAGTGATTTTTTCACATAGATCTAGTTTTTCTTTCTTTTTTTTCAATGATTTCGTCGTCTGAGTGCGTCGTTGTTTTGTTCGTCGTCTTGGTGCGGCATTGTTTGGTTTTCCGTCTTGTTGCGTGTCTGATTCAGATTGGCAGATCAACTTCGATCCATCCTAGTTTCAATCAAGACGTGGGCATCAACGTTACAGATCTGGAGTGCTAATGGTGATCACCGCCAACCTCAACATCATTTCCTCCCTACAAATGGCTCCCAAGCATGTGGTTCGATTAGTCATATCCGAGACCACTTATAGTCGATTTGAGTCTGCACAGAGTATAGTAATGACCCATAACTGGATGAGTTTAAAGACTGTGGTTCCTGATTTCTCTTTAGTCATCGACCGTACTTGGAGCCTTTTATTTTGGCTGTTAGGATTAAGATTGCTTGGTAATGTCATATTGACTTTTGTTCTGATTAAGTGCTTTATTACCGTGTACTTGGCTGACTTAGATGTTCGTGTTGATTTTCAATTGTAGATGGAGAATCTCCCAACATATTCTGTCCAATCTGGGTGTATTGATCTTTTTTCTAATTTTTTAATGAAGTTTGATTTCCGTAAAAAAATGAGTATGAAAAATCATAATTTTTAATAGAAATGTAATTTTAAAAAGATATAATAAATACTCACAGATACTCGCAAATATCTATAAATCCGTTAAAAACTCATTAAGCAATTACCCATGCAATTACCTCAGCATCATTTCCTCCCTACAAATGGTTTCCGAGCATGTGGTTCGATTGGTCATATCCGAGACCACTTATAGTCGATTTGAGTCAACACAGAATATAGTAAAAAAAAAGTGCAAGAAAGAGGGAAATAAAAATAAAAATGGAGAGAAAATAAAAAAAATGCGATAAATAATGTGTAATTAAAACAATAGATGAAAAATATGTTAAAATAATATATAAAAAAAAGAAACTAAGGAAAAAATAACTCCACCGGCGTATGTACATGGCCACAAAATAAAATGAAAGAGATGTGGTAAGGTAAACACTTTTGATCTTGGGAATATTTTTTTATTACTGAACCTCGACAGTAAAAAACAGCTGAGATGAGTGCCCCACAGGTACTGTCCTTTGGTGGTGTCAGGTGTGCATATAAAGCAAGCCATAATTGTACAATTAGTTATTAGGATTTTTAGGACAGACACCCGATTTTGCTTGATCATAGGGCAACTCATAAGGGACATTGCCTCTCCACAATGTCATTGACGGTCAAAGACAGGCCATAATTGGGTGTATATATTGATATAAATTGCTAAATCCAAGTGACATTGTTTACTAGGCTCCTCCAATCCTCCCACATGACATTGGCTACATATATATGTGTTGTTTGTAAGCATTGTTTTAATTTGGTTTAATTGTAATTTTAGTCCCTTTATTTTGCTCAATTTTTTATTTTAGTTTCTCTATTTATAATTTCTGACATTTAGTCTCCCTATTTTTAAAAATCCTGACATTTAGTCTAAATATTAAATTATCACCCAAATTGAGTGATGTGGATCTCACTTAGTATATGTGGCATCTGAATTGTTATATGTTGTGGTGCCATTTCACCAACACAGTCCATGTCATTAAATGCCAACTAATTTTCAAATAAAAAAACAGAAATCGCACAAATTAAAAAAAAAAAAAAAGGAATCTGTGAACCCTAATCTCCCAAATAAGCCAATCAACTCCTAAATTCCCAGAAACATATGATGAACCCAGAATTGTTCCCAACCCTAAACCAGAATCGTTCACATTCTTTGTTCTTCTTCTGCATTCTTCGTTCCCAATCTTCGAGCAGTTTCTATCACACACCATTCTTCGTTCCCAACCCTAAACCAGAATCGTTCCCAATCTGAAACTTGTGAAGGGGAAAATTGTGGTGTGTGATAGAGGAAGTAGCCATAGAGTTGCGAAGGGGTTAGTTGTGAAGAAAGCAGGTGAAGAACAACACAACCATATTGCAAGAACAACAACAACAACATCATCATCATCAATAGCAACAACAACAACAGCAACAACAACATCAACAGCACCAACACCATCATCAAATTCTGGAAAAAAAAAACCAAAATCCCCAATTTTTTATGAACCCTAATCACGATTTCTTCTCCTCTTCTGCTGCTTCTTCTGCATCGTCTCACTCTTCTTCTACTCATGTTCTTTTCTGCTTCGTTTTTGCTTCTTGTTCTTCTTCTGCTTCGTTTAAGCTTTTTTGTTCTTCTGCTTCGTTGTTCTTCTTCTGCTTCATTTTTTCTTCTCTGCGTTGGTTAAGGAAAAGATCTGTGCGTTGGTTAAATCCCATAAATCCCAAATCCTACAAATCCCTAAATCCCTAAATCCCACAAATCCACAAATCCCAAATCAAAGATCTGTGCGTTGGTTAAGGAAAAGAAGAAACAACAGAAACACCAGTGTGGTCACCTCTCGCTCTGCTTCTCCCTTTCTGCGTTTTGCTGCTTCTTCTTCGTTCTCTCTGGTTCTTCTTCACCTTCCTCTATGCTTCGTCCCTTTCTATCTACTTCGTAGGGTAGAGGAAGATAGGATCGGTGACGATGATGGGGGAAGAGGTGGAGGGGTCGAGGAGGAATGAGAGAAACATGAGCGATGTTGGTGGTGCTTCCATGAGGTGGAAGAAGAAGAACAGAGAGATCTTTTTTTTTGATCAATGAAGAAGAGAGATCTGGGCGAGAGGAACACATTTTTTTGTTTTGTTTAATTGATTTCTTTAATTTTATTTATTTAATTGAAAAATAAATTAAATGGTTTTTTTATTTAAAAATTGTTATATTTAATGACATATCATGTGTTTTGATGAAATGGATTTCACCAAATGTCACATCAAAATCCACATGTGCTAAATTAGATCCACGTCACTCAATTTGGGTGACAATTTAACATTTTGACTAAATGTCAAAATTTTAAAAAATAAGGGGACTAAATGTCAAAAATTAGAAATCAAGGGACTAAGATAAAAAATTAAGCAAAATAAAGGGACCAAAATTACAATTAAGCCTTTTAATTTAATGGAAAGTAACAATAAATTACGGGGAGATATAAGACATGCTGATTATGAGTATTTGAATTAGGTTAAAATAATATTTTGGTCCCTATACGTGACATCAATTCTTAATTTGGTCCCTATACGAAAAAAGTTATTAAAACAGTCCTTACACGTGCATAAATTCTTAATTTAGTCCCTGCCGTCTAACTACATTTTTAACGGCGTTAACTGTTTAAAACAATTATTAGTAGTCCCTATGCGTGACATAAATTCTTAATTTAGTCCCTATACGAAAAAATTATTAAAACAGTCCCTACAAGAAACAATGACTAAAAGCTTATTAATATGATCCCTATACAAAAAATAAACTATTAAAATAGTTCCTATACGAAAAAAAACTATTAAACCAGTCCCTATACGAAAATAACTATTAAAACAGTCCATGTAACAAAAAAATGACTAAAATCTGCCCATGTTGCAATCCAAATATGGCCCCTAATGTGACACTTACCCATGTGTTAGGTACATATATGACATTTAATCCATAAACAAACATATAAGACATTTAATCCACAAACAAACATATTATGTTGTGGATTTATATGCACTTTTATATACCTAATCAAAATTGTTTTATATGTTTGTTTGTGGATTAAATGTCATATATGTACCTAACATACGCAAGTCATTACACAGTGACCATATTTCGATCAACATCGTGTTTTAGTCACTTTTTTGTTACAGGGACTGTTTTAATAGTTTTTTTTTCGTATAGGGATTGTTTTAATATTTTTTTTGTATAGGAACAGTTTTAATATTTTATTTTTCGTATAGGGACCATATTAATAAGCTTTTAGTCACTATTTCTTACAGGGACTGTTTTAATAATTTTTTTCGTATATGGACCAAATTAAAAATTTATATCACGTATAGAGACCAAATGGATAACTGTTAGAAAACGTGGTTGAAAGGCAGGAACTAAATACGTAATAGTTGCACGTAATAATTTTTATATAAAAACTAAATTAAGAATTAATTTCACGTGTAAGAAGTAAAATATTATTTTAACATTTGAATTAACATGGCAAGTCAAAAAGGCAAACAACGACCCCAGCAACCGGTGCATGTCTGTAGCTACACCTTAATCTTTTTTCTTTTCTCTTCATACTTTTTTAAAGTGATTGCGGAGTCTCAATTCCAGAGTCCAGACAAGGATAAACATTGTCTTACACCTTATGAGAAATGTATAGAAACGAGGAAAAAAATTTGATGAGACAGTGTACCAAAAAAAAATATATTTTAATGAGACAAAAGAAATAGTGTAACAAATATAAAAAAGAATATAAGAAAATCATCATTGGTGAACAAAATATTTTGATCCCATCATTGCACCTAATGACTATATATATTCACCTTTTATATGTTGTCTATTTAAAAAATTTAAATACACTAAAGACATATCTTATAAAACTTATTCATTCATTTTCTCGTAAAAAACTATTTTCTTACCAAAAGTTTAAGTAGGGGTGGACACTGGTATGAGTTGACCCGCGAACCCGATCTATCCGATCCAACCCAACCCACAAAATCCGAATTGGTTTGAGTCATTGTATTTGGTCAGTTTTAAAAAAAGTAAACTCAAAGCCTATTGGTTGAGTGTCGAGTCAGAAGATTATAAATCCAAGCAACCCAACCCAACCCAACCCACTGCATGTAATTGAATGCATATACTGACTAATACCATATAAACGGAGACGTAATTTGTTAATACATAAATTTTGTCTTGTTTTCATTTCACTTGGTGTTATAATTTTAGTGAAAATTTTACTCCAAATTGAGGTCAACTGTGCTTTTTATACAGCCATGAAGAAATGAAGATTTTTCTTATTTGAAAATCCAAATTAAGGCATCGACAATGAGGTTTTTATTCTATTTCTTCAATTTTTCTGAGAAATAATATTTTAATAATAAACTCGATCACCCGACCCAAACCAACCCATATGAGTTCGGGTTACGCAAAAAAAAATCGATTAAACCAACCCATCCCAATCAATTAAATATGGGTTGGGTCTTTAAACACCTTAAAACCTACTCAACCCGACCCATGCAAACCCATAAGCTTAATTACACTATAGGTTCTGTTTTTCTTCACCACCCGTGCTGAGCACGAATTCTCTCAGCTAGTTATTATAATGTAAAATGTTATTGATATGTTTTTAACTCGATTCTAATTTGGTTTAGAAAAAAAGTGAGATAATGAAAATTAAGTACTGCTTAATTGGTTACTTGGGGCTTAAGACGTAGTGCATGGTATACTGAATATCTTTCCATTGAAATGGTTTAAAAACTTCACAATTAAAGGGTAAACAATTAATAGCTTAAAGCAATTTGCTTAATTAATTAAAGCGAGAGTAGTGCTAACAACACACTATCTAACACTCTTCTTCCAACACTCTTTTCATGTTTGGCTAAAAATCATGTAGGTCTCACTAAATTAGTGGGTCCCATTTCCAAAGTAGTGTTGCCCACATAAGAGTCACCAAATCATGAAGTGAGTGTTAGAAATAGAGTGTTATGGGTGTATGACCTTTGAACGAAAATGAACTTTCTATGGGTGTATATAAATTGCAGAGCACATAAAGTGTGACTTTGTGTACCGATACACCATGTTGATTAAGAAAGCTACAATAGCGAGGCGGGTCAAAAAAAGAGGTCTAGCAGGTCAGCCTCAAGGTGGGCCACCCGACTGTGGTACCGGTCGGGGCGTTGCCCGACCGAATGACGGTGGTCGAAGCAAATTTTAAAAAACAAGGGAGGGTTTTGAAACAGGGGAGAGGTATTGGTTCTCGGTATTGCGGCGACGGGTGTGGAGCCAATCTTGATGGACGGGTATTGTAGTGATAGCATGGCGACGGTGCCGAAATCACGTTGTGGGGACGATAATCAGCCTATTAATGTACCTGTGCATAAAATCTGGTTGTGGACACTAAGTGAGCCTATACTGCAATAAAACTTGGCCATTTGCCATTCAATCATGACGCAAAAACACCAATACTTGATACTTAACTTTTGATAGCCTGAGACTACGATACATATATGACTAATGAGATTCCGTTATCATCTAAGAGTATAGTGCTGCCTAACACAATTTTTGAAATTTAAATTTGTGGTATAAACATTTGAGTCAAATACATAGGCTTTAAATCCATGCACCAAAACTCCCTTTCTAGAAAGTACATCCAACAAGCCGCCAATCGCCATTCCGTAATCTTTCTCCATGGGAAGTGAGTCAGATTTGAGTCAATTTAATTTCCTGGATAACTTTGTCTGTCACCATTTTTTTCAGTCCATTACTTTATTTGTTATCACTAAGCATATCATCGGCAGCTGTTCATCATCATAATGCAGAAGAAGAAGAGAGGAGGGGGGGGGGGATAATGGGGCATACGCCAGTCGCCAAAGAAGTTTTTCTACCCACTCCTTGACTCGTTAATAGCCAATATGTGTGAAGGCCAAATCAAAAATAGTAATTAGACTAGCTATTCCAATTTATTTCATGATTAATTAATTATGCATTATATATATATATAACTCAGTATATTCTGTTGTCATTCTGTATAAGCTTCATACCACAATGAACACACACACACAAAAAAAACATTTGGATTATTTATGTCTGTCGGGTACCACAGCTTTTCTGTTTTATCCTTTTTGAACAACCTCGTATATCGTGTATAATATATGCCTCACAAGTTTGAATATATAAATATGTAAAAGCGAAGATACTGATACTGTTTTGTATACAATTTGAAAATTATTCATGGTATATCTGCAGACTGCAGTCTTTCTACAAAGAAAGGTGAAAAATGCATACAAGAAAAAGAAAGTAACATACACATATGATGATCTAAAATAACAATTTTCAAAAGCTCTTATCATAATCCTTATACAAAAATGTTTTTTTGTACACAAATTTGGACACAGACACACATACACATATACGGTCCGTACTGTACGGACATACGGTCCGTACAGTACGGACGTATATTTTTTTTCAAATTTTTTTTATAGATTTTTTTAAGTAGTTTAGAAAATATTTGTGATTAACCAGATAATGAACTGCATTCACCAGATAAATGAACTGTATTAACCAGATAAATAATGAAATGTGAGTTTGTGATTCACCAGATAATGTGAGCCATTAACCAGATAAATGAACTGGATTAACCAGATAAATAAAATGGAATGTGTTAAGTTTTAGAGTTGGAATTCACCAGATAATGTGAAACATTAACCAGATAAATGAACTGGATTAACCAGATAAATAAAATGGAATGTGTTAAGTTTCAGAGTTGGAATTCACCAGATAATGTGAAGCATTAACCAGATAAATGAACTGCATTAACCAGATAAATAAAATGGAATGTGTTAAGTTTCAGAGTTGGAATTCACCAGATAATGTGAAGGATTAACCAGATAAATGAATTGTATTAACCAGATAAACAAAAAAAGTTGAGAATTGGATAATATGTGTGTCCATTTTTGTGTCTATTTTTGTGTTCAATTAACAGCTTTGATCCTTATAAGAGGAAAGACAATCTGTTTGTATTTTATAATAAAAATAATTTTAGTTAAAATTTATAATAATTTAATAATACCAAATGTTAAAAAAAATGGTTTTAATTTTTTCCAAAAAATTAAGAGAATATAATTTAGAAAATGTTTGAAAATACCACAAAGGCACGCCTTTTCAAAGTTATTCAGGACACTTGCATACTGTCCTTTTAGAAAGAAAAGATGATATTTGAAAAAAAAAAGTTAAATAATAGTAAAAAGTTTATGCATGTAAGAATCCAAAGCTGGACAAATATAATAGGCCATTATTAAATACATCTCCCACATTTTAAGTACACCCTCAAAATAATAAATTTCTAAAATACCTTTATCCAAAATCTTAGTAACGAAAATTTATAATTTTTGAAATGAAAAAAAAAATTCTTACTAAAAATTCAAATTTTCGGTAACATAAAGAAATTTTTTTTTGAATAGTATACAAATTTTTTAATTTGTTACCGGAAATTATGAATTTTCGATACTAAGATTTTTTTTTATGTGGGGTGCTCACAAAAAAATTTTGTATACCGAAAATTAAAATTTCCAGTATACAAAAAAAAATTTGTGTGTCGAAATTTCTGGTATAAAAAAAATGTGTACCGAAAATTTCAATTTCCGGCAGCACAATTTTTTTTTTTTATGGATTTGGGGTTAGAGTAACCAACACGTGGTACAGGAAGAGCAAGGAACGTTACAGAGCTAAACTTAGCTGCAGCAATGCAGGTTTCAAGAAAAGACGTGAAGCAAATCGCTCAAGACCTGAAACCAAAACTGGTTGTCCTGCTATGATCAAGTTCAGGTTGATGGATTCCAAAAGGTGGAGGATTATAGAGGTTGAGCTTGACCACAATCACTTATTTAATCCAACCAGTGGAAAGTTTTACAAGTCTCATAAGCATATTGCTCTTGGGACCAAAAGAACATTGCAATTCGATGCTTCTGCCGAACGTCAAGTTCAGAAAACTAGGTTGTTTCGCACCGTGATTGTTGATTCTGACCTTAATGCTAGTGTAGATGTTGATCAAGGAATGTCCGGAAAAAATATTTACTACATGTTTGACAGGTGAATACCAAGTTCCCCCCGGTTCTGTTCCTTGGATTAAACTAGGGGTGGTAAAACGATCCATTTATCCATCATCCATCCAATCCATCCATAAAGAAATCTATCCAATCCATCCATTACAAACAAAAAAACTAAATGGATTGGATCCAATCCATCCATTTAATTTAATGGATAGTTAGTCATCCATCCACTATTTTTCTAAATCCATTGGATTCTGTTAAAGTGTGCAAATGGATGGATTGGATAATTTTGAATTGTTCATAAAAATATTTTTAATCATAAAAATATTTTCAATACAAAAATATTTTTAATTATAAAAATATTTTAATAAAAATAATTTTAATCATAAAAATATTTTAATTAAAAATATTTTTCTCTCTCCATTCTCTCTCCAATCTTTCCCTCTCTCATCTCTCTCCCTCTCTCCTCTCTCTCATCTCTCCCTCTCTTGTCTCTCTCTCCCTTTCTCTCATCTCTCTCCCTATCTCCCTCTCTCATCTCTCATATCTCTCTCATCTCACTCCCCTCACTCCCTCTCTCTCATCTCTCCCTTTCCCCCTCTCTTGTCTCTCTCTCTCCCTGCTCTCTCATCTCTCTCCCTATCTCCATCTCCCTCTCTCATCTCTCTCTCTCTCTCTTCTCTCTCCATCTCTCTCCCTCCCTATCTCTCTCATCTCTCTCCTCTCCCTCTCATCTTTCCTCTCTCTCTCTTATCTCTCCCCTATCTCCCTCATCTCTCATTTCTCTCTCTCCTCCCCTCTATCTCTCATGTCTCTCCCTCTCTCTCCCCTCTCTCCCTCTCCCATCTCACTCCTCCTCCTCTATTTCTCATCTCCCTTCTCTCCCTCCCTCTCTCTCATCTTTCCCTCTCTTGTCTCTCTTTTCCCTTCCTCTCATCTCTCTCTCCTATCTCCCTCTCTCTCATCTATCTCTCCCTCCCTCTCTCTCCCTCCCTCTATCTCTCATCTCTTTCCCTCTCTCTCATCTCTCTCTCTCTCTCATTTTTCCTCTCTCTCTCCCTCTCTCCCTCTCCCATCTCACTCCTCCCCTCTCTCCCTCTCTTTTATCTCTCCCTCTCTTGCCCCTCTCTCCCCTTTTTCTCATCTCTCTCCCCTATCTCCCTCTTTCTCATCTCTCATTTCTCTCTCTCCCTCCCCTCTATCTCTCATCTCTCTCCCTCTCTCTCCTCTTTCCTCTCTCTCTCCCCTCTCTCATCTCACTCCCCCTCCCCTCTATCTCTCATCTCTCTCCCTTCTCTCCCTCCCCTCTCTCCCTCTCTCTCATCTTTCCTCTCCCTCCCCTCTCTCTCATCTCACTCCCCCTCCCCTCTATCTATCATCTCTTTCTCCTCTCTCCCTTCTCTCCCTCCCCTCGATCTCTGTCTTCTTTCTTCCTTCCCTCTCCCTCTCTCTCCCTTCTCCCTCAGTCTCACCCAGGTCTCCATTTGGTACATTTATTTTCATGTTTCCCACTCAAACTCACACTTGAACGCTCAATTTGCATCCGACAATCAAACGCCGCGTTTTAACTAATTCATGTCTAATCAATATTCGTCTTCTAAAAAAAGAAGGCAATGCTTAATATTCATTTTATTCGTTTGGCGTAAAATTCTAAAGACGAGAATTGAAAACATATTAATCATACAAAAAGATGTACCATTCGTTTAGCTTAATATTTTTTTTTTGTGAATATATAGCTTAATATTGAATACGCGTTTGAATATTGCGTAATATTCGTTTAGCTTAAAATTCTAGAAACGAATTTTTTAATATTCGTATTCGAAAAAAGAAGGCAATTCTAACTAGTTTTTTTATAAATAAACTGATTCAGTTTAATATAGCTATTTATTTTTTGGCCAGTCTTTTTTTATTAGTCTAGTCTTTGATAAGGGTACTAAAAAACTCCCAGCTTTTTTTTCCAATTGGGAATAAAAATTGATTATTATTATTATTATTATTATTATTATTATTATTATTATTATTATGCTAAGATATAGTCAGCAGCAACACATTATTCTTTTGTAAAAAAAGCAACACATTATTCAATTACAAATTTTAAAAATTCCAGTTTGTAATTAATTTTCTTGATGGGGCTATCTGACGGCCAGACATGGGAGAAGCGATCGGTGGTAATGGAAAACGTGATTGAATCCACGGAAATGTGACCGGGACCAGTTTTGATTGGTTTAACAGTTTTGAAACCATTTATAAAACGATTGACAATAACCAAACTGTTTTTGGGAAAAAATATATGATTTTGTTTGGTTGTGGATTGCTCGCCGGTGATACCGTTGAATCATATCCATGGCTGTTCCGGGCATGGCTTACCTGTATACAAAAAAAAAAAAAAAATTGGTTGGTCCCTACATAAAAAATATATAAATTTTATAAAAAAAATATTTGTATATCGAAAATTCATAATTTTCGGTGTAAAATAAAAAAACTTTGTACTAAAAATTCCTAATTTTCAGAATGCAAAAATAATTTGTTAGTACCAAAAATTACAATTTTCGGTATACAAATTGTGTACCAAAAATTTCAATTTCCCGTATAAAAAGTATTAAAAATAATTTACCGAAAATTACAATTTTTGGTATAAAAAATATTTAAACACAATTTTACCGAAAATTCAAATTTCCGGTACACAATTTATATACCAAAAATTGCAATTTCCGGTAAATTGTTCAGAACGCAAAAAAATAGAACTGGTTTTTGTTGTTTTGTGTGGGGGTATTTTGGAGAATTCACATTTTTGGGGTGTACTCAAAAGGTAGGGGGTGCATTTAATAAACACAAAAAACATTCAGGCCATATAATATTAATGTAGATATTATTGGACCAGCAAGTTAGCCCAATCCACTGTAGGGCAGCTCAAGTCAGGCCTAAGCCCAAAAAACATTCAGGCTTACCTTTCTTTTTCAATCTATCCTAAACACATTTTGTTATATTATTTGTGCACTAAGCTAGGTCCACTCTCCCACAGGTAAAATATATCGAACCAGGACTCAACGATCTTCATTCCTCGTTCGACTCTGAAACACGCAACTGATTTATTTCTTATCCCAGCCTTAACGTATTTATGCGAGGAAGGAATTTGAAGAAGGACACACCATGAAAGCCAAACGAATTAGAGCATTCATCCTAAGATTTGATACTCTGTCAGATGTTTATTTTCACAATAAAATGTTCCATTAAATGGTATCAACTCACCATATGTACCTAACTAGTACCGATGGGTAAAATAAGGATATTAGTATGATCACGGATGATTATACAAAGGGTGGAGATATTTGCAGACTTGTACTCACGCACCCCTTACATATTATACATGTCACTTGGTCCCGTTAAAACCTTTTCTGATTAGTCCAAGTAAGAATGGTGTAAATGACACTGCTAGACTCACTACATGGAAGGAAAACACGCATAACAAAACAAGAGGCAAAAGATCCAATATAGGTATAGTCATAGTCATAGACAGAAAAATTGTAGGTTAAGAAATATGTGTAGAAATCATCTAGATCTACAGGCTCACCGAACGATTTTGCATACTTACAAGCAAATAGCATACTATTAAACTAGATTAACAGCCCTAAGTTTAATGGGAGTTGAGATCAATTCAAACATATTAGTTGGGAAACTATCAACCATCAACACTAACAAGTTATAACCACATATTATTAACTGCTCTCTCTAGTCTGACTTGGGGGAAGGTGTTGCTCGGTCAATTTCAACCAGAATTTTCTGCAGTTCTAATCATGAAATTTCTAAAAATCTTGAACTTCTGTATATCCCCACACACAAAAAAGTCCAAACATAAACTCTTGCATCTTTGTTCAGATCTCCACCAAAATAACCACAATACAGAGCAGAGCAGAGCAAGCAAGAAGTAGTACCACTGACACCACCAATGATCAGAAAATGCAGCATCAAGTTAGAATAAGCTTGCATATCATTTATTATTACACAAGAAAATGGGTGAACTATGCACAATACGAATCCCTCATGTCCATGATAGCTAAACAAAACTAACTTGGCCACACTCACAGTCTCAGTTTAGCTCCTTTTCACGTGTCTAACATCTGAATAACCAAGTATTTTCTCACGAGATGGGATTGATTACATGGATCAATCAACATCACAATACCCTATCATGTAAACCCTATCATGTTTTAGGTTGACAGATAGATCATTTATCTCAAAGTCTCTCTTAATGATTTGACCTACAATTTTCGTTGTTCTCCCTCTACCTCTAACTATTGGATTATCCTCCGACCAGTGGACCCTCCTTACTGACGCTTTTGCTAATCTTCTTTGAAGATTCCCAAATCACCTAAAATGTTACTCTACTATCTTTTGTACTATGGAGGACTGGAGTTTATCCCAACCTTTTCTCTAATGATTGTATTCACAATCTTGCGTAAACTAATCATCTGTCATGAGATTTTTATCTCAACAACAAAAAGCTTACTTTCTTGTTAACTTTTACTACCAAAAGTTCATCTAAAACTACATAAAACATATAAAACACGCCCTAAAAATTTTACTAATACTAGGAATGCAAAATAAAATATCATCTTACAAGAATCAGAAGAAAAGGCAAAATGGCAATACTACATAACCATAACAGTCCATGCCCTTCTAAAAAGTTCATGATCTTCATTACTATACTGTAAATGTATCCCATGAAAGTACATAAAAATAGATATCACCGACGGTCGACCTCAAATAAAGCAAGTGATCAAGTAGATTAAACAGGACATATCACACCACCAAATTGATGAAAGTGCGCTTGGACTGAAATAATTATGCAATTTTTAAGCTACAGGTGAGAAATTGAATAAGACCAAACATAATAAACAAGGAACAAAAGATCCCAGCCCAGGCATAGGCATAGACATGATACTGCAAGCTTAAGAAAATAAATGCAGAAGTCATCTAGATCTACAGACTCATCAACGAATTTGCAGGCTTACAAGCAAATAAGGTGATTGAACTAGGTTTAAAGCCACAAGTTCCACGGAAATTGTCATGAATTCATACTTTGATGGTAGTTGTGAAACTATCAGCAAACCCCCACCGCCCACCCAATGACCATAATATAATGATACAAACATCTAAAGGCTAATCACACAAATATTCATTTTCATTCATTTTCTCTTTTTTTCTTTTTGCCTGGCTGGAAACAGGGACTTGCTCAGTCAAATTAACCCAAATTCACTGAATTGGTAATCATACATTCGTATATCTGTATATTTGTTTTCACTAGAAAGTATAAAGTATTACGATTATCCTATAATACTGTATAGCTATCTACTGTCTAGGCTCTTCTACCTCTCAAAAGATAGGAAGAAACCCCACTAAAAAGAAGGAAATATAGCTGAGGTTAAAATCCAAATAAAACTTAGTGTTAAGGATTAACATAGGCTCTTCATTGACCTTACTATGCCCTAGTTAGGATTAACTTCTAGCCTATGAGAAGTGAGAACCTTTTAATTAAAATAAGTTAATGGTTCTCCACTCACAAAAAAAAAAAAAAAAAAAAAAAACTCTTTATAAGTTTGTAAATAACAAAGCTTCTAAAAAATTGACATATATTAGTTAATTTCCAAATTTCAACTTATATGAAAAAATATTATTTAAAAAACTCATAGTTATTGTAAAATTCTTTTAATATTTCTTTTTTCGCAAGTGTTTCTTCACAAATTTATCCAAACTAGTTCTATGTAGGATATATCTCAACCAGAAAACCAACCAGCAGTAATCTTGAACCACCATTACGAAGGTAAACTATTAAATTGATCACCTACAGTAACACATCGATTACTATCCGAAAGCATTTAACTAAAAACTAAAGAACAATAAAAGAAAAGGGACAAAAACTCATAAGGACCTCTATGTAGAACAGTCTTCTCAGCTCCTAGCACCCGCTCCCTCCCTCTCGAATTTTTGCGAGAAAAACTTGGTGGCATACATGTTATCATCAAAATACTCTTTATAAGGATGATTCTTGGGAACAAGCCTGCGGAACTTGTCGAATTGCTTCTCAGCCTCATCTTTCTTTCTAAGCAAGGTATATATAATACCCTGACAAAGATAAGGCCTAAAATCTCTTGGTTCTTCCTTTACAAGATCCTGATAGGCTTTAAGCGCCTCAGAGAAATTCCCTTCCATCACTTTAATCTGCGCAACCAAAAGCCTGAAGTCTCTAACATCCGAATCCCTCTTCTGTTTCTTGCACGACTCCATTGCTTGTTCAACCCTCTTCAACAACTCTTTCAACGGCTCGTTCGATTCCGAAGTCGCCATCACGAGTCCGTGAAACGCTTCCACTCGGAGCGGATCTTTCATCAGAATCTCTTCGAACAATTTCTTGGCCGTTTCGTGGTCGTCGTTGTAGATATACATGTTAGCCTTCAGCAGAGGCCACTCGATTTCTTCAGGTTCGATCTCGATCAAACGGTCTATGACTCCAATCGCTTCGTCGATCTTGCGCGCTCTGATTTTAACCTCCATGAGAGCGCGAAGAGCCTCGGCATCGCTTGGGTTTTCGCTCAATCTTTCTTCGATTGCTCTCTCCGCTTCTTCTGTTGACGCGTTTTCGGTTGAGGATTCCACGGTGGCGGGAGGCATTGTGAGTGGGGCTGCGATGACCGGGCTGTGTTGGAAACGCATGAAGAAGAAGGCGGTTGCGGCAATGACGATGCAGGTGGTTTCAACTACGGGGGAGAAGAGAGGGGTTAGGGCTTGGAAAGGGTTTGGTAGGGAAGGGGTATTTTTGGGCTTTTGAAACGCGGGGTCGTTTGTTGACGGTGACGGTGAGGACGAGGCTCTGATGATGGATGACGATTTAAACGACGATGAAGGTGGAAATTGCGGTGGTGGGAGGGACCTGAAGGAGAGGGAAGATGATAAGGGCGTTGGGAATGATGAACGGTTGTGATTGAGTGTGAGGTTAGAGTGGCGCAGTTTAGGGATGGAGTCCATCGGTGAGGCGTGAGTGTGAGTGTGAGTGTGAGTGTGAGTGTGAGCACGAGTAGAACGAGGAAGAAAGGCTTAAAGGCTAAAACCCTTCTCTCGGATTGATTACGCACGGAAAGGGTATTACGGGGAACGAAAATGAGGGGGACTTCTAAATTCTGGTAATGTACACTCGCAGCAAAGTGGTCCTACTATGGACCCACCAATTTCATTTCATTCGAATTTATATTGAGGCGCTTAGATCTTGTACTATTTCGCAAGATATGCCCGGTAATAAATTAGCACGTCAGAATCTACGGGGGGTTTTGAAACATGTACGAGCACATTTTCAGAATCTCTGTCGGGTGTGTTTGGTTCTGCGGTAGTAAAAATTCATTTTAAATGAATTGATTTTATATAATTGATTTTAAGTAAAAGTGAGTTAAATGTAAAGTGATTTATGTTTAGATACATTCATGTAAAAATGAGTTGAACAATAAATTTGTGAGTAAAACTCAATTTGGGAAGCAAAAGCTACAAATCTTAGCTTCAAGTTAGAATCAATTCTAGATGCAAAATCAATTCTACTCGAAAACACCCAAACATATCAAAATCAATTTTATACCTCTAAAATCACTTTTAGCTTTCCCAAAAGTGAAACCAAACGTACACTTACATAAAAGCATTGAACGAGTTTCAGCATGAAAATCTCTTGGTAAATCAACACTTTATCTTTTGTCTAGCTCCAGCGTTGATACTGAAATTTTAATTGAGGAATTTTAGTATTACATTGGCATAGGTGATAGAAAGTGAGATGCAATCAGATTGATGAAATAGATTAGCTAACAAACAGGAAATCACATAGCTAGTAATTCAGTGACAGTTGTCTAGGACAAATGCGGCTGCGATGTAGGAAGCTATCAAATGGCTGCAATGTGAAAGCATATTCTCTCAAATTGGAGTGGTCTGATTCCACTAATGCAGATTCAGGACAAATTAGTGGGACTTCAACAAAATGTGCTACGAAAGAAGAAGCAGAAAAAAGAAGTAGAAAAATATAAAATCGAAAATAACTTCAGAAACCAAAGACTATGGGCAACAAGATACCAAATTAAGGATTCAAAGAAACAGTTAAAATCTTCAAAGGACAACTATGCCAAAATTAATTACAAAAATCCAACCACTTTAATGGTAACCAAAATAAAAAAGACCAATAAGTGAAATTGAATTAAAGAAGGTGACAGATTTTGAGTATGGTTTTCTAACATAGCTGAGATTATACTTCAATTATACCAAAAAATAAAGCAATTAATTTGTGAAAGGTTGTGTGTTAACAACAGTCACACGTGTCGACTCTGTCCACCGGATAAAAATAATAACACATCGACAAAAAAGACAAAGGAAAAAAAGGTTATAGAAGATGGAGACTCTTTGAGCTGTGAAGAAATTATTGAAGAAATATCGTAAGTAGCGATGACATAAAGACCAATAATTGAAAACCATAATGTAAGTTAGGTAAAATGCGTATCAATTAGGTAAGTCATGTATGTAAGTTAGGCAAGTCTTGTATCGATTATGTAATATTAGAAATGGTCTTGTATCAATTATGTAGGCTAGAAAAGTCTTACATCAGTTAGGTAAGAAAAATCCTGTACCAAATATGTAAGGGCAAGTTTGTAAAAAGCCCATGCTTCCTTTTACTATAAAGGCTAAATTGTAATTTTGGTCTCCCTATTTTGCTCAAATTTTTATTTTAGTCCCTCTATTTCTAATTTCAGACATTTAGTCCCCTTATTTTCAAAAATTCTGACATTTAGTCCAAATAAAAAATTGTCACCCAAATTTAGTGACGTGGCTCTCATTTAGCTTATGTCGTATCTGATTTGTCATATTCTGAAGTGTCATTTCATCAAGATAGTCCATGTCATTAAAACCCAATAAATTTTCAAATTAAAAAAAAAAGAAAGAAATCCCAATTTTTGGATCAAACCCATAAACCCAGAAATCCCAATTTCTCCACTGTCACCTCCCTCCTCTCCTCCTTCCTCCCTCTCCTCACCACTGCCATCCTCTCCCACCTCATCCTTTTCTTCCTCTCCCCGTCCTCTCCTTCCTCCTCGGTCCTCCCTCGCCAATGCCACCCAAAAACGCCATCACCAACCCCACGAATAAGATCCTCACCACGAATAAGATCCTCACCAAGCAACTGACTTTAAAACCCACGAACACGAAAACCCCCAAATCCTTCATCTATCCTCAACGACGTTTCTTCTTCGGTGGTGGCTGAAACTGAAACAACTTGGTGTGGCTACTTACTTCGCTGCTGATGTTGTTGTTTCTGTTCTATCTGTGCTGATTTTGGTGCTGCAGAGGAATAATAGAATGAAGGGGACAAAGGATAAGTTTGTAATGAGAGAGGTTGTGATCTGGAGAAGAAAGGCTTGCAAACCCAGAAACCCAAATCTCACAAATTAAAAAAAAAACCGAAAATCCTAAATTGAAAACCAATTTCTGGATCAAACCCAGAAACCCAAATCATCTCCTCCACAGCCCCACACAACTCCACTGCCAGCCGCCAGCACCTTATGCAACTCTTCAATGGAGTTCCTTGCTTCAAAGGGGTGTGAAGAAAGGGACAAAATTAGAGCTTTTTGTTCACCATGAAAGATAGAGAACCCACTTGAAGCTTCAGGTTGGAAGGCAAAACCAGAGGAAGAAAAGACAGGGGATGTAGCAGTGGTAGTGGTGGAGGTAACGGTGGAGCAATCTCTAACCACCACGTGGAGATCCCAATCTAAATCTTCTGGGATTTCTGAAGATGATTTTGAAGATGGGAGATGAGGATTAGGGTTTGCACCAGATCCCCTTTTTTTCAATTTGTGTGATTTCTTTTTTTTTTTAATTTGAAAATTTGTTGCCATTTAATGACATGGACACACATGTTGATGAAATGGCACTACAACATATGACAACTCAGATGCCACATATGCTAAATGAGATCCACGTTACTAAATTTGGGTGGCAATTTAACATTTGGACTAAATGTTAGAATTTTTAAAAATAGAGGGACTAAATGTCCAAAATTAGAAATAGAGGGACTAAAATAAAAAATTGAGCAAAATAAGGGGGCCGAAATTACAATTTAGTCTACTATAAATAAATAACGTCTTCATAGGTACTTGAAGGGAATAACTTGTAAGAGAGTTCTCTTTTCCATCTCCCCGATATGAGTTGAGAGTAAGGTTGGTAATTCTTCCTCCTTTGTATTAAATATTATGAAATAAATAAAAATAGTGAATTTTTCTCAAACATCTTTCTTCATTAGAACCAACAAAAGAAGTATTCAACTACTCGGACTAAAGCATATTCGTTTGTGGACTTTCTTCAATTGCTATGTCAAATGTGATGCAAAGAACAAATTCATTTATGGAATTTTGTTTTCAACGTCTGTCATCAATTTATCATTGCGCTAGAGCTAATTTTGCTGTCATGACTTGGGCAATTTGGCGAAGAAGGAATGAAAAACATTGGGAAGGTGGTGTCTCAAGTACTAACAAGTTTTGACCAGTACTTTAAAAACTATTTAAGATTGGGAGAATGCAAATCAGATGTTACAAGATATTAAAAGATTAGAAAATGAATTTAAACATAATTGAAAAAAAGTAGGTTAAATTACCTTTTTGTCTCTTAACTTATTTTAAAATTTCATTTTGATCCTTTAATTTTTAAAAGGTTCATTTTAGTCCCTTAAGTTGTTTCTATTAGCACAAGTTAGTATTTCCATCAGTTTGTCACATTAACAGTGTTAACTTAGGCGGATGTGGCGCTGACATGGATAAATATATAATATTTTAATACACATGACATTGATCAATAGACTAATTCTTATGTAGTCACAAATCCAACACATCTCTTGGACACAACCAATTAAAAAATTACACATCACTGAAATAAAAATAAAAAAGCCAAGTGAGGCTTAATTCCCTATTATGTTCGTCATTTCGTCCAGAAAGAAGATGGAGAAGGATGTACCCAAAAAAAAAAGATGGAGAAGGTGAGAACTCGACGGTTTCTTCGCACAGGTTCGGGAATAGAGAACTTAACCATTCAAATGGAGTGCTTTTCAAAACCTTGCAGGAACTGGAAAAAAAATTCATTCGCGATTTCCCCCTTTGTGTATATAATAAAGCGTCCCTTTGGAATGTAATAAAGCTTCAGCAACAACCATTTGATGTGCTTGGAATTTTCACGAGTTCGTTGTCATCGACAGAAGCAAGCAAGTGAAATTTTTAGATGTAGGGTCCGAATCGATGAGCCAAAATCAGTAAATTGAGGAGTCCGAAGCCATAAGCCTTGAGCACCATTCAAAGAAATACAATCAGATCTTCTAATTTTTTTTCAAATCCGATCCTGCGAGAGAGAGAAATACAATCAGATCTTGTAATTTTTTTCAAATCAGATCTTGTATGAACAACACCTCTCCATATCTACCTCGGTCTAGTCTTTCTCTCTCTCGCACCTCTCTCCCACTGTCGGCCATGGTTAAGGGGAAAAGCTTCATCTTTTTTTCATCTCACTTAGTCTGATTGAGGAGAGGGGAGATGAAGGGGATTGGGAAATTTTCATGATTAGGGTTTCTGATTTTGATTTGGGAAACAATGTTTAGTTGATCTGGGTTAGTTGGTTAGGAATGAAAAGATGGGTTTATGTTTAATTTGATTTTAATTATATTTGTAAATAATAAGAAATAATAATTATAAATAATAAATTAATTAATTACTATTGATAAATGCCATGTGTATTAAAATATTATATATTTATCCATGTCAGCGTCACATTTGTGAAGTGATATAGAGTCACAAGAAGGGGGTTGAATTTTGACCCTTTCAAAATTTCCAGCCTGAAAACTTAGAACATGCTCTCAAGATAACACTTGGAGATGAGACTGTTAGCTTAAAAACAGTTGTAATAACCATCCTCTCATATAGGTGTGTCATAAGATGATGTTCCTCTCAAATGAGTGTGTTCCAGAGAACTTTCTCTCGAGTAGAGAATGTTCCATGTAACAATCCTCTGGAGTAGACTATGTTCATGCAAAATGGTTTTAAGTAATACTATGCATGAAATAGTTTTAGGACACTTATGACACTAAACTTTTAGTCAGACATGGTTTTTCAAACTTTGATCAACACAAAACAGGTAATGAAAAGATGTATGTATGTGTTCGCGTGTGGTGATAACAGTATGTTAAGTATATTTGATAATCAGTTAATGATAAAACCAAGAGAGTGTACATAAATACATGACAAACATTATATACACAGAAGCTTGAGAGGATTATGCAGATGCCAGATGCTTAATTATAGAGTATAAGTTATGCATGAAAGTAAGATTCTGATTTAAGCATAAGTTAGTTTGAGAGGAATATCGCGTTGGGAGGAATATGCATCGAGTAAGTTCCTGAGGAATATGTAGTGAAAGCAGAATGTAAAGTATGCAAGAGATAAATAAAGAGAGTACCACACAAAGGATTTTTATAGTGGTTCACCCAACAATCATGGGCTATATCCACTCCTCACCATCAGTGGGATTTTTCCACTATTCTCTCAATAGTACAAGTGTAGTATGCTTTCACACAGCCTCTCCAGGCCGCCTCAGAGTATTATTTCACACAACCTCTCCAGGCTGCCTCTCAGTATTCTTTTGCCTAGCCTCTGCAGGCTTTCTCCTACATCTTCTACCCACTGTTTTCCTCACCAACACTCACCCACCCTAGGTAGTTTGGTAGAAATACATGGTAAAGAATGTTACAAAGGGGGTTTGAGATTTATTACAGCTTGGTTACACTTTGGTAAGTGGAAATAAACAATAAAGCAAGTTGGACACACTCTCTTTGATATCCCAAAATGTTGAAGCACAAATGCACAAGAGTGTGAAAGAGGAGAATAAAGGAGAGCAATGGTTGATGTTGATAAGGCTTGTGTTTATTTCTCTTCCTCTTTGATTCTTAGTGCTTTTCAGCTGTTGGTGTAATACCTCATTCCTGGAGCGCTACTAGACTAAAAGTAATTCTGCAAGTTCAAATACTTTTGTAAATGAAATACTCTGGTTTCGAAAATATGAGCCTATTTTTTTCTTTTCTTTTAAAAACATCTTTTTAAAATAACAGTCAGAGTATTGCAGCATTTTCGAAAGGTGATGAATAAACAAGGACACCATAATAAAACCACAAAACCATATCCATAGATTCATTCAATCATTGTACACCTGACAATTCGAGTCTTGAAAACATAATAGACTTGTTACAATACCATAATTAATACAGTAACACCCTATAGCTGGTCGACACGCTACAACACTTACTAGACCTCTAGTAAGTTGCAACCTAATAAACAAGGCGGATAGCCGGATAGAACTATTCTCAGCTACGCTTGCCAGTATCCTCGAACACTCTGCAGTCTTCATTATCTGGGTTACAATCATTAATTGAAAGAATCACGAGCAAGGGTCATCTTCTCAACAAAACATATAATACTAACAACATGTATACCAATCACATCATACCAATAGATTGTACTTAAACACAATATAGCATAGCATAAGAAACAGACATAACACTTCAACATGTAGTTCAACAACATCATAAATGCATCTAGTTAGTATGCAGATGTAGTGAGCGTGAAGTTTACGGCTTAATTCCTATACCAATAGGATAGTAGGCAACCCATCATCAACAAATATTGTATACCCATACCAATGGGATATGTGACACCAGGCTAACCAACGCCCCCGGTATACACTGCCCCCTACAACAGACCTTAAGTTCGTAATCGTCCTTCAGGTCAGGGCTAACGCACGAATACTTTGACACTAGGAGCAACCATCTAGTTCAGAGTAAACAATATTTTATGATTGCATGCTTGCACAACATTTATTTTCTTTCGGATTCACTCGCGAGGAGTGTCCGTGATTACAATTTATTGCAAATATATGCGATTGTTTTTGATGTATCGACAAACCTTCCTTTTTAAAAACCCTTCTTGTGACTTTCCACGTAGTTATTTGAAAACGCCTTTTTAAAGAACCTTACTTACTAAGAATCTAGTGATTTTAGAAATCCCCTTTATACCTAAAAAGAGTTCTTAATTTTTCCTTGGAAAAATGTCGTTTGAGGTTGTATTTATTTCTTTGAAAATTCTTTTATTTGAAACACAATCCTTTTTAATCCCCAAAAATCGTCATGTCGTCAATACATCAATTACGTTATCATAATTTACATCATCGTCACATGCATACGTACATGCTTCATCACACAATACAACATAGCAATTCATCCAATACAACAACACATAATATCTACCACTTAAATACCATAAGGAATCATAACACACCATTCAAAACAAACAATTCAATCAACACACAACTCAAGGATGCTAAAACTCATTGGAGAAAATTTCTCTTACTAAGAATCATACAAAACATAAACTCATATCACATTTACATATCAAAATAATATATCTAGAATAAGCCCTTACACACGCATACGATAACAAGAATACATCACTAAAACAATATCTAGAAGAGGCCCTTACCTAAAGACTTTCCTTCCACGTCAAAGTCGTGCACACGAGCTCTACCACGAATCCGATCACGATGTCGTACACACGATCCTAATTAAGAATCACTCAGGGCTTAGTAAACAAACTAGAACCTTAAACTCCTAGAAACAGCCACGGTTTCCACCACCCTACCCCAAATCAAAACACTTCAAGTCCTGACTTATTACCCACACTCAAAGAGGTAGAACAAGGTTTGAAGGTACTAAACTCTTTTAGAAAATTTTCAACACTTGAACACTAAAATATTTTTTAAAACAACTCCACCTATCTTTCTAAGGATTCAAGCCCTGGACTTGCTCCTTATCATTAAGATCCAAACTCAAAACAACTTGATCAAAACTTATAGCATTGACTCAAACGCATGCAAGCACCAAATCTATCCTCCAACTTCACCGATTTTATTAATATAGCAAACGACATCAGATTTGAGAAAATGACTACTCCCTGGAAAGCTTGGAGGGTCTAGTTTTTGAAAGTGAATTTTAATTTAACAAATCATAAGCCATTCAGTGCAGTTTTGCAAAACAAGACTCGGGTGTCAGGAACAGGGCAGCATTCCGTCTATCAGCTTGTAATAAAATTTTACATAGGAATACTCAACCAAATCCAGTGATTCTTGTGCGAAAAATGTAGAGAATTGAGTCTAGTTTCAAAAAAATCAAGAATCAATGTAAAAGGATATATGTGGAAATCGTTATGACCAAAACACTAAACATATGTCAGTGTAGTTTTTTTTTAACAAGAATTAAACTAACATACATTTCCTTAACTCAGTCTTTTTCTTGGAAACACATAGGTACCATAACACTTACTAATTATTTCTTTCTTTGAAACCCAAACCATACACCCAAAGTTTTAAGAATAAACATCTTTTAGCAAGACTAAGCTTCAAAATCACACACTCAACACACACACACTCTCTCACAAAGCTTCGATCACAATAAAACCACTTTAAAATTTAACAAAGTCATCTTCGAGGAACCCTAACAACTATCCATTTCTTTTGCAAAACAAACCATAGATCTCAAAATACTTTCCAACCACAACTCCAACAACAACAAGAACCACAAGATCAATAACAACCATGAGCAAAATGGAAGGAAAAAGCAAAGAGATCTCACCTAAAAGCACTTGGGTGCTCACGACTTAGGGAGAAAAGGAAGGAGGGAGGTCTTTGTTCAACTCACCCACAAAAGAACACTCACAAGTAAGCTCACAAGGTCACAAAATAATAACCAAAAGGGGTGGTGCTTGCGCCACCAACAAGAAGAGAAAAGGGAGGGTTTTTCTTGTTCAATCTTCCACCCACTCAAACACAAGGATCAAAAGCACAAAGAGAAGGAAAAGATGAAGAAGATGGATGATCTTTTTGTGGCAAACTCACGGCATCAAGGGGAGAGGGGAGTAGAAGGTTTTCTTGAAACTTCACCACTAACACCAACACAAAACCCTTTGCACCAAAAAAAAATGAATAAATGAATGGAATTTTGGGTCTAAATGGGGAGAAGGCCATGGATCTCATTCAAGAGAGGAGGAAGATATTTTGGCAACTTAACTCATGGTTAGTCTAAATAAATCATGGTAAAAATACTAGGCCAGAAATGAATTTCATTAACCATGGTTTAAAAGTAATCATTACTAAGATCTCAATAAAATCTCAACAAAATCAACAAAATCTTTACAAAATCTTATCCAAATCTTCCACAAAATCTCAACAAAATCTTATTCAAATCTTTGAAAATTTACTTTTTTTTAGAATATCTATCTGGTTCCCTCACACATCCCAAGGTTGTCACAGTAAAATATTATGACGACGAACTAATGTGTTATCGATTAATGGTATGTGCTATTAATCGGGAATATAATATTAATATAAATACGCGCTCACGAAAATTCCCGAATGGATTTCCTTCGCCGAAAAATCATAAACTCGCTCTAATAAAAACAAATATAATCAAGCAAGCTACGATTCGAGTTTCGTCGAAATCGGAATTCGTTTCAAATTTTATTGCGGGTAAAATTTACCCGGCAGCTCAAAACGCGACAAAACTTCAAAAGAATTTTTCTACGAGATTTGAACCATGAATTAATAAAAATATTAATCCTCAAATATAATTTTATCTTGATTAAATTCAATCACTTTCTTAGTCAACAAAAATACGCGTTGCCGCGTCAAACAGAAGACTCGCCGAAGACTCGGTTGATGAATCTACATTAAAAGCAGCATACGTCTACGCCGTCTATTAATTTGAATTGACATCATAAATAATAATTATCTAAAATAAGTCAATTATTTAAAATAAATCGAAACAATTTCTCATACTCTTAGTAAATCACTGAGGTGATCTGTCTCTACGACTTACCTTCAAGTATTCGGGATTTTATTGCTAAAACAATTTTCCTTAAAAATTGGGATGTTACAGTTGGACACTCCTAGAGTGGATGAACTTTGAAAAACAAAGCTGAAATTGCTTCTGTAGTAACCTCCTCTCGCAAGGAGGATGATGCAAAATATGTTTATGTGCAGTAAAAACCCACTCTCTCAAGTTCTCCAGCTACATTTTGTGTTTAAATAGAGGTTCAATGATGATATAACCATTGCTACGGTGTTTGACATGTTTCCCACTTGATTGGACACTTTTCTGCTGTACTTTTATGCTTTTCTGCAATGTTGTCATGTCATATTCTGCAGCAGAACCTTCTCATAACTTACTCTCGAACCTTCTCAACAGAACCTTTTCTTGAACTTACTCTTCCACTTAGATTTTCTTTGTCATTTTGACTTCAGTGTATCCTTCTTCGTTAACTCACACGGTGTGCTGGTTAATGCTAAGTCTTGGTGCATTAATAGCTTTTTGCTTGTTTGAGGATGCTTACTTTAAATACCAGAGTAGGTTTCTTAACTTACTCAACATGAGTAAGTTGATTTGTACTTTTTGTTTTGTACACTCATTTGGTTTCTGCTTGCTCTAGTCTTCTTCAATCTGTTATGTGAACTCTATTGATGATTCTCTTCCATCTTTATAGACATATAACATGATTGATCTTAAATCTTCCTTTCTGTACTTATTTATTTCTTTCCTTGATCTTCTTTTTCACTGAACTTACTCAATAACATAGTTAGCAACATTCTCAACTTGAGTAGATTCAGTAGAGATGGTACTCAAAGTTGGTTATGAGGATCTTCATGAAATGTTTGCATCTCCCTGTTAGCTTGTACTATAGTGGCAAATATTTAAAGTATGCAACACAAACTCAACGTGACTTTTGTCATATATCTTCAAGCTTTGTCTTGTGTGGCTTCTGATGCATGGTCTTCTATTATGATCCTTCAATTGTGAACCTCCTCTTCTTGCAGTAAACCTCATATTGTTACTCAATGTTGTTTTGGCTATAGGTTTTGTGAGCTTTCCTCTTCTCTACTTGTTGTGACCTTGCTCTTCTTGCTTGAACCTTTTTATACTTGTTGTAAACCTTCTGGTGATGTGATCGAGCAAAACTCCTGATGACAGCTTTCCCATTCTCTCTGTTAATCTTCTCATGGTTCTGCAGTAGTCTTCTAATGTCTTCATGAAGTTTGTGATACTACTGTTGTAAACCTCTTATGCTACTATGATTCTTTAGTTGTTGAGTAGATAACATGCACTTGATGTCGTGAGTGCCTTCTAGCTTGTCCACGTATAAGATATATGTTCTTTCAACATAATCAAATGCAAACATTAGTAGATCACCATTCAGAAGACTTAATATTTAGTTTATAAGGTTTGTTGCCATTAAAACACATACAAAAGGGTTTTGACCTCAACAATCTGCCTAAGTTAACATTGTTAGTGTGACAAACTAACGGAAGGACTAACTTGTGCTAACAAAGATAACTTAAGGGACCAAAATGAACCTTTTAAAAATTAAAGGACCAAAGTGAACCTTTAAAATAAGTTAAGGGACCAAAAAGGTAATTTAACAAAAGAAGTATGAATTTTTGAAAGTACAAGATTAACTGAAGGTACAAAAGATATTACAGCATTAATGTGTGAAAAAATTAGATGATTATATATTCAAAACTTCTACGAAATTTCAAAGGGTTTTTTCTAATGTATGCAACCTTACACACGATAAGGATAATTGATTGCTCACATTTTTCTTTATTAAGTATATAGTTTCATATTTTGTGGGTAGAGATAGATTATAAAAATGTGAATCTATAAAAGGAACAGGAAAGCAAGTAATTAATAAAGGGGAAAAAAGTGGACAATTTTATCTTGTGCAAGGTTGCACACGTTAGAAAAACCGAATTTGAAAATATTTTATGCCAATACGAAATAAATTGAAAGAATTAACCATTTTAAAAAAATGTCTGTCACAAAATTTTGCAATCAAGAAATTAGAGACGAAATACAATTTCTCGTCATTAAATCTCGTCGCTAATTCACCTTATTCTAGTCATGTATGAAGAAAGACTTAAATATGAAGGTGAATAACAAATGAGGCGTTTGAACGACCCATAAACATACCTACAGAAGATAACCCCTCATAAAAGTCAAGACAAAAGGTTGGGCAAAGAAGGAAAAAAGAAATGACTTTAAAAAGGAATAATTTTAAGAAAAAGGCTATGCAAGGGGCAGAGAGACGCAATCTCCATGACATCAGAGGAAAGGGACTCAAAAATGAAAGTCCAAAGGAAGGCTCAACCCAAGAACCATCATTGGTGTAATCACCCCGACGACAAAAGGGTCAAGAGGAACCTGTATCGAAATATTATGCTATGACTCCCTCAAAACTACCATAATCCCCCAGAGCACAAGCAACAATAAGATAAATGGCTTCAGGAAGTACGTTACCTAGGTGGAAAGGGAGATGGTTGATGGCAAGCAGAAGTTAAAAGTGATCATGAATTTGTTGAGAGAATGCATGTGGTGAGCAAAACAAAGGTCGAGCCAAAGAAAAAGGAAAAGAGTAGAAGGAAAGTGGGAAGCCTCAACCCTCTTTTTAAAGGAAGAAGGGACAAAGATGACTTTGCAAAGAATCATTGATGTGACGGGATGAACGAGGCACTTTATGTCCGTTCCTTTTCCATCAAGCAATGCATCGCTTAAAGAAGCGCAACCGCCAACACTTGGCTGAAACGACATGATTGTCGGAGTTTGGGATTCACAACAGACAAGAGAGCATTTGAAATTCAAAACCGTTCTTGTTTATTATAATATGAAGAATATACAAGCCAGAAAAGGAAATAACACTAGTACACGAAACATATATGAATTAACCATATTACATCGGTTTCTTATATAACAGGTGTAAATATGAACGCAGTGGCAATTTTACAATTAATATGTGAGTTAGTCAATTTACGCGTAACATTTTACACCGGTTATTTATACAACCGGTGTCGAATGTTAATGTGGTGGCAATTTTACAATTTACTCTTATTTTTTCTAAACATTATACACCGATTTAAAAAAAACGGTGTAAAATGTTTAAAATTTAAATTTTATAATGTTTTACATCGGTTTTTGTCAAAAACCAGTGTGAAAATGTTGTTTTCTACCTTTTTATTCGCGAGATTGAGAAAACATTTCATTCTCTTCTTCCAAAAACCTTTCCACTGTCACTTTCACAGAGAACCACCACCTCCATTCTCTCACTCTCACGAAGAACCACTTCCACCACCTTTCTCTGACAACCATTCTTTCGTTCGCATTTCCTGGTAAAGCTCTATGTCTATCTATTTCTCGTTTTCGTTCTCCTTCCTCTTTCTCTTGTTTTCGTTCACGTTCTCATTCCCGTCACCGTTTTCGTTCTCATTTACACATTTGTTATCGTTGCCGCCGTTTTCGTCTCCTTTACTTTCATCGCCGCTCTCATTTCACAGATATGTTATTTCTATAAAACTATTATGGTCGGTTTGTTGTTATTGTTGCCAAGTGACTTCAAACACAAGAGGGGGGTGAATTGTGTGTGAGCGATGCTTTTGAAAAACTTTTGCAAATAAAGTGCTAGAATATAACTTGCAAGAATTTAACTGCAAAAAGATAAATGACTTGAAATAAAATTGCGAAATTTAAATAACAATAAAATAAATAGTGTAAAATAAATTGCTTAAATTAAATTGCTGAATTTAAATGACGGAAAATAGAGCAATAAAATAAATAGCTGAAATATAAATTGCTAAAAAATAAAGGAGATAAAGAGCAAAGAGAAGAACGCAGCAATTTGTACAGGTTCGACCACCAAACACCCCTGTGGCCTATGTCTTGTCCCCAAAGCAAAGCACTAAGGGTTTTCACTAAAACACTAGTTTTTAAATTAGGTTTAGCTAGAAACTTTTACAACTCTAAACCAGAGTACCTAGTTCAAGAGATATCATATTTCTATGAACCACACCTTTACAGCTCTAAACCAGAGCAAATAGTTCAAGAGATATCACCTCTCTATGAACCACTTGGGATTCCCATCCAAAAATAATTTTTACAAATAAAATAGTAAGATGAAGATACACTCAAAAGTGCAGATGTATACAACTTGAAGATCAGAAAAATACAATTAAACTTTGTAGTATAAAAGGCTCTCAAAGAAAATAGTTTTGCTCAAATAAGTGTGAGTGATTGAGAAATAATTTGACAGAGTTTCAGCACGAAAAATAAGTAAGAGTCTTCTCTTGAGAAGCACACGATGCTGCTCTTTATATAGGGAAAAAAAAGAACCGTTACAGCATTAAAAAGAATTTGTCTGTTGCGCTCAATCCGGAAATTTGATTTTGATATAATCGATTATAAGAAAAAATTTAATCATTTATTTAAAAAATTGAAGCACTGTGATACCTTTTGAAAAACCTATAATCGATTATTAAAAGGTATATAATCGATTATGTGAAGTGTTAGAGCCACGAAGAACATTTTTGAAAAGCCATTCAATAATCGATTATGGTAAATTAAATAATCGGTTACTTAGAAGTCAAAGACACTGAGAAGTTTTTTTTGGGTCTGCAAATGGAATGACAAGTACCACCCGTAAACTCACACACGCAAAGTGGGGATCCCGGGTTCGAACCCGGGTAACCACGAAAAATGTCAAGCCTAATAACGTCGGCTTACGCCAGTTGTGCTAGGCCTTACGGACAAAGACACTGAGAAGTTGAAATATCATAAAGGATTATGAGATTTTAAGTAAACATTTATTTTGGGACAAGGACATGGAGACGTGAAAGATACAATAAACGTTTATAAGAAAGTCATAAACCATTATAAACCATTATGAGCATTGTTTCTTATTCAAAATAAGTGCCAAAAATAAAATATTTTTTCAAGATAAATGATAGGTATTTTTGGACACTATTCAAGACATTTTTCGAAATATTTAGTGGCTGAAATAATTTTGGAAAATGTCATAAAATTAATTTTAGATAAAACATTGTGAGTGTGTGATTTTATTTTAATTGAGAGCTTTTACTACTACTCACAAATAGTTTTAAGAAAAATAAATAAATATCTAAAACCCAAAGAGTTGAAGTCTTTCAGTTATTGGTGGCATCTCAGTATTCTTTTTTGCTTTTTGCATAGTTGACTATTTGCGTAACTCCATTTTGTCAATCATCAAAACAATCCTGCCAATGTATGTATTCACAGTTATTGTTGATGAAGTTGATGAACTCGCTTTTCGTTTTGTTTTTTTTTGGATCTCAGTTACCAATGTTTCTTGGTTTCGTGATGAACTTGATGATATTAGATGCTTTTTGAAGTTTTTTCCATGTCCTTAAAAAAAGAAGTAGTTTGCATGCATATTTGCATGTCCTTGGTTTTTAGGTTTTATTTACTAAGTTATTTTTCTGTTTTGATGATACTCCTAGTAATGAAATTGATCTTTTTTTTTTTCCTATTTTGACAATAGATGATGTCTTCAGAGGAAAACCATGGTCGTGGGGGGTGTCGTACTCGGATGGCTTCGAGGAGGTCACGTCCGTCTATTAGCAGGCCGATGATGACTGTGAGGGAGTATCGAGCCAGCTTCGTGAGGATTGAGGACCAAGATCATCGTCTTCGCGATCCTCGTTATCGCGATGAGGATCATGATTTGATGGTTGGGGTGTATGTTGATCCCCATGTCGGTACTGATCGTTAGGGCCCGAGTCATCGTATGCGCATGGTTCAGAGGGGACCAACTTCTCCCAGGAGGGCTGTAGCTGCCAGTGAGGTTCGTCGAGGGCCGAACATTGTTCAGATCCCCGACGATGACGACGAGATCTCAAAGTATACTCTATCCACATCGGTGTATTCTCCCATCGCACCCGAGTACACTCCGTCGACTCCTTCAGAGGAATCTACTGCCCGATTTTATCCTAGTTACTCCTCTAGTGGCTAAAACTAGCTTCGACACTGTTTGCATTATGTGAAGAAGAAATATAGGCTTCATGATTCTTCTTCACATAATGCAGGAATTCTAGGGTTGATGCATTAGTTGAATAGATATAGTGAGGAGGAAGTTGTTGCATTTTGTGGATGCATTAGTTGAAAAGATACAGTTAGGAGGAAGTTGTTGCATTTTGTCCACAAGATGATGGCGAAACCAATGAGTTCTTCTCTGGACTCTATGATGGTGCCAAGAGAACAACTTCTTGGTTTCCCCATCATCTTGGGGACAAACTACATCAGCTTCCTCCTCACTGTATCTTTTCTTCTAATGCTTCAACCCTACACTTCCATGTCAAGAGAATAAATCCTTGGTTTCCCCATCATCTTGGGGACAAACTACATCAACTTCCTCCTCACTGTATCTTTTCTTCTAATGCTTCAACACTACACTTCCAAGTGTAGTGTTGAAGCATTAGAAGAAAAGATATAGTGAGGAGGAAGTTGATGTAGTTTGTCCCCAAGATGATGGGGAAACCAAGGAGTTATTCTCTTGACATCATCATAGAGTCCAGAGAAGAACTCATTGGTTTTGCCATCATCTTGTGGACAAAATGCAATAGCTTCCTCCTCACTGTATCTTTTCAACTAATGCATCAACCTTAGAATTCATGCATTATGTGAAGAAGAATCATGAAGCCTATATTTCTTCTTCACATCATGCAGGAAGCGATAACGGGGTTATAGATATGTCATTGTTTTTTTATTTATGTGTAAAATTGACTGCTAGCTTAAATAGTTTGAATTTTGTGCCAATTCTTGTCAAATTCGGTGTCTAGTTTTATTATCATTTAAAGTGCATCTTGGGCTGGTATGGAAAAAAACAAAGCGATTTAAGAAAAAATGTACTTTTTACACCGGTTATTCTTAAAACCGGTGTAAAAGACAGACGTTTTACACCGGTTATCAACAAAAACAGGTGTAACAATTAAGTATTTTACACCGGATTTAGCTTATAACCGGTGTAAAAGGCCTATTTTTACGCCCGGTAAATGATCGGTGTAAAAACCTCGATATACAACACCGAGACTATCTACACCGGTATTAAAACCGGTGTAAAATGTTCATTTTAACCGGTGTTAAAACGCTCTTCTACACTAGTGTAATTACAATTTTCCTAGAAGCAATGAAGACTGTCTACGTTGGGGAAACCGGCGTGCAAAGTTGGACTTGCCGAGGTACCAGATGCGATCCCATATTGGAAAGTACATTTTGCCGGCGTGAAGTGGGACATCTCGGGAAACTCATTCAACCCTAGTTGATCGTAACAAATACTTCGGGAGTTATGATGCATCTCAACAATAGGGGATTCCCACCTCGGTACAAGTATATGACTCATGGTTGAGGTGAGGCCTCGACACATAAAGACAAATATGAGTACTCACTCGAGTCAACCTTATAGAAGGGGAATTGCAACATCAAACAAAGGTATGCTTTTATGTCAATTCACCCCGCCGTGCTCAATTAGGCCATGCCAGACCGGAGGAACTACTACTTGGATTATACAAGGGGAAACTTAGTAGTCTGGTCGAGAATCGGGACAGAGTATAACTGAAAATTAATTTTTCTAGATTTTGATTTTCTCATAGATTTTACATCGAATGCGCCATTTGAATTACATTATAGATGTGCGTCCAATAGGCACATGGAGAGTATATAGATACGTCTTGGGTTCTGCTAATGCGGTGAAAAGTGCACATGACAAATAACCTCTCTTTTCACTTGGATTATATCCGATGTCAATCAAGGTAAGTTAACAGAATATTAACAAGGCAATAGATAAGGTTATATTAAAAAATAAAAACTATAAGGACTTTTTTAAATGATTTTAAAAACCTGATTAAAGGATTAAATATAAAATTGGTCCCTCAAAATATATGAAAGTTTGTTTTTGGTCCCTCAAAAATATTTTGAAGGTTTTTAGTCCCCCAAATTTGGAAAAGTTTTTCTGTTAGTCCCTTATTGTCAAGCCGTTATGTGGCGCTGATGTGACAACCATTTTAGGGAACTAAAAACGAATTTTTAGAATTTTGGGGACTAAAAACAAAGTTTTAAAATTTTTGTGGGACTAAAATCATAACGACGTTAAAATGAGGGACTAACGTAAATACATTTTCAAATTTGGGGACTAAAAATCTTCAAATTTTTTTGGAGACTAAAAACGAACTTAGCTATTTTTTAGGAGACCAATTTCATATTTAAGCACCGATTAAACTATAGAGACTGACCAATTAATTAACCTTTTTTTTTGCATCGTACTTGTGTATTTTAATAAATATTTTCTGTACCCAATTTATAATTTTTTCATACTAAATATCATTACTACCATTTCATACCCAAGAGCGCTGGGATGAGATGGTTAGGGTCTCTTCCAACTTAACCAGAGGTTCTGGGTTCGAATCCAGCCTTAGGAATGCAGCAGCGTTAAAACTCTTGAGGGAGAGCTTTGCCGCCCATGTGGTCCGACTCAGCTCAAGAGATTAGTTTCCGCAGTTGCGCGCGGAGGATACCCGGTTTACACTAAAAAAAAAAATTACTACCGTTTCATTACCTATACCCATTTAAAATGAAAATCTTAGTTATTGTGTATAAATTTTTGGCTTAAACATGAAATTAGTCCCCAAAAAATTTACAAAGTTTGTTTTTAGTCCCCCAAATTGTTTTTGAACGTTTTTAGTCCCCAAATTTGAAAATGGTTTTCCGTTGGTCCCTGTCGCTGACGCCGTTTTGTGGCACTTATGTGGCGGGGACTAAAAATGAACTTTTAGAATTTTGGGGACTAAAAACGAACTTTTAGAATTATTGAGGGATTAAATCATAACGGCGTCAGAGTGAGAGACGAACGAAAAAACATTTTGGAATTTGAGGGGCTAAAAACATTCAAAAAATTGGGGGACTAAAAACGAGCTTTGCGAATTTTTTGAGACTAATTTCATATTTAAGCCTAAATTTTTTGAACACCCGTCGTGTCTTCCTAGTAGTGTTGATTGTGTTTGGTCGAATCAATAATTATCTATAACCTTTTTATTTTATTTTTGATCAAATCTATAGCCTTTTTATAGTATTATTACGGGTGAGGAAAAAAAAAATATTTACTGGTTTAGTAAATAATAGAAATAGATACTAGTCCGTTCGGGACGTCCATAAAATACTATCTTTAGTTTTTAATATAAGAAAAAAAAATTACCGAGATCAAATAAAACTATTTAATGTTATAAAATTAAAATGTAATTGTAAATACTAATAGAAGTATATAGGGACGGGAGGTAGCAGTACTAGTAAATGCTAATAGATATTCAAACTTTTTTTTGACTAAAGATATTCAAACTTTCTTCAATAGTTTATTTTTCATTTTTATATATTTTATAGTTATATATCAAATTCAACGGGAGATATTTATTTTTTTATACTCTCAAGGGCTCAAGGATTTCATATTTTTAGGTAGTCTAACTTCTAACGCATCAAGAAAAGAAAGTATAATTTTTTGTCAAGAGAAAAAAGAAAGTATGTAGTCGGAGGGTTGGTTATAAATGTCAGAATGGGCCAGTACTACCATGTTATGATAGGCCCAGATAAATTACGCAATAATTGGGAACAAAATGGTTACAGGGGGCTTAATTTTTGTTAGCCCATAAATTAAGGCTGATGCTCATACACCCATTGTTTTTAGTGTATACACCCCAATATCCAAGCAAAATGACTAAAACACCCCCAGTTTTTCAAAACCCACACCTCGGACGTTGTTATGTAAAAATAACACCCGAAAACTCAGTTTTCGAAGCATAATTTTGGTTTGGCTTTGTAGATTCCGGAAACTCAGTTTTCGAATGTTTTTTTTTACAAAACTCATAATTTTATTTCAAAACCTTAGTGTTCAAACACTTATGTTTAGATATATATTTAGAAATTGGATCACCAAAAAACTGCGAAATAAGGAAAAATAAATTACGTAGTTACAAAAGGTTTTGTGTAGAAAACAATTATTTCATCGTTGCTGCAAAGGTTTTGCAAATAAAACAATTTTCCCACGGTTGTTGTGGCAAGGACCTTCACCGCATTAGTGGTGTAGTCACTGAGGGGGTCGACGCCTGAAATGATGGTCGTGGGCGAAGAGTTTAGGATTTAAAGTTTATGATCGCTAGAAAAAAGGGAGAGGAGATGGGATTTTTATATGAAGGAAGTGAAGGGAGGGGGTGTGTCTATTTGGTATAAGTAAGGGGTATTTTGGGTTTATAAAAATATTTTAGAGGATAAGGGGTGTATGTATAAAAAATAATGGGTATATGTAGCGGCCACCTTAAATTAATGAACGAGATCATAGACCCAAAAAGAAAAACATCAATGAATGTTACCTCTTATTCGGCCCATACCAGACAACGAAGCCAATACATCATCTTGGATCTGACTCCTCTAGAGTGAGAATGCTCACTTTTAAAGGGTAATGTGAGTCCACCTTCATTGTTTAACCAAGATGCTCACTTTTAAAGGATATAGAGGACTTGTTCGTGTTTTAAAATTTTAATTAATAACTAATCATTTCAACAAATTAAAAAACATATAATCACCATCATGTACTCGTTCAGCCTCCATCCCTGTAAATAAACTACCATTTTTTACTATCTACTATCTATAATAAAAAATGAATCCATATTTATCTCAAACATTGCCCCTCTCCCTCATTTCAAAACCACTAACATCTTCAAAAATTTTTGGGGGAGGTCGGTGAGGAGGGCACGACAAGGTTTATGGAGCATGTTGTTAATGATGTCGAGGATCCCATAAAGTGACAATGAAAATGGAAATAACACATGGGCATGTCTTTTTGGCCAATGTGTCACTGAACACGTGGTTGGAGGAAACAGCGTAGTCGATGAGGTAGACATCGACGACGAAGGAACCATTCGCGATGAAGGGGCGGCAACAAGAAAAGTGCGAGGTTTAGTCTGTGGTATGTGACGACAAGATAGGCCAGCTTGTAAGAGATTAGGTCATAGGGCCAGATGAAAGTAGTCCAAATGGTGGTCCTCTAGTATCTGATACACTATTTTCTCTATTGTCTTTCACAACCATTCACATTCGACAAAATAACATGAGGTAAGGGAATTTGAAGACCCTAGGACTAAGGCCAACATGAATTAGGAAATGGAAGAAAGAGATCTCCGGCATCTGGCTAAGGGTAATAATGTTTTGATGTATCACAACATCACAGGATCAATGTCTTATTGCGCTTTTTCGTTCTCCTTGAGAAAGGACTAGAGGGTGTACATTACAATTATGCCATGGCAGTTATGGAGATTACAACGATGGTAGAGAAAAAGATTTTTTTTCCATTTTTTTAATAATTAAAATTTTAATATGTGAATGAATTTTAACTGTTAAACAATTGGGTGGCTAGGATTGACTCGCTTTGCCTTCTAAAGTGAGACTTTCACTTTAGAGGGGCCAGATCCAACTCTTTTAAAGTGAAAATGCTTACTTTAGATGGCAAAGTGGGTCAATCCTAGCCATTTAATTATTTAAAGGTTAATATTCATTGGCCTTTTGAAAAATTTAATTTTAAAAAAAATAAAAATACCCTCTTTCTCTACCACTTTCGTAATCTCCATCACTGCCATAACATAGTTGTACTGTACAACCTCTTGTCCTTGATCTCAAGGAGAATAGCTAAGCATAACAGGTCCTTAATTCTGTGATGTTGTGACACATCGGAGGCCAAGTGCCAGAGAGCTCCTGCTGCCATTTACTTCATGTCGGCCTTAGTCCCAGTGTCTTCACATTCTATTCCCTCTTGTTAATTGTTGAATGCAAATGGTTGTGAAAAGATAATAAAGAGGAAGGTGTATCAAATACTAATGACCCCACCACTTGGACTGCTTTCATCTAGATCTACGATCCAATCTCTGGCAAGTTGGTCTAACTTCGATGACTGACTTCGCCTGTGCGAAGGTGGGCAGAACTAAGTTAACTAAACATGGGTGCTATTTCACTTAGTTATTCTTCGCCTATGTGAAAATGTGCAGAAACCCAAAAATTATGTAGAAAAATGCAATCCTATGCAGAAAATCGCCACCCTAAATAGCATCCAAGCCTCATATTATGTTCTAACGACCAAAATGCATCATCCAAACACTTAAGGACTTTGCATGCAAGCATAAACATCAATTTGCAACCAACATTTCAATCAATCACATGAATTTTCTCATCATTCAATCAAATAAGCAAACAAATATCAAAAACCCCAAATCTCATTACAACTTGCATTGGGATTTGTGATTACCCAAGCACTAAACAAACACAATATGGGAAATGTGGACTCACATTGAAGACTTTGCAAGAAGAAATGAGACCCTATGGTTGCTCTTGCATTTTCTCCATGGGTGAAACCTTGAGTACTTCTTCTTATTCTTTCTCTAAGTGTGGCCTCCTCCTCCTCCTTCCTCCATTTCTATCATTATCTTTCTCTTGAGATCCCCATCTCCTTTCAAGGTTTCCACTTCTCTTTCTCTCCCTTCATCTGTTCTCTATTCTTCATTCTTTTTTTTCCTCTTCTTTTCTTCCTTGTTCTTTCTTTTTCTCACAACACCTTCCCCTCTCTCTTGAATCATCTTTTATTTTATTTTTCATTTCTTGTATTCTGCCCTTACTAGTCATACCCCATACTTACTTGCTACACCCCCTTTTCTCTAATCCACGATATAACTTACTTTCTGCACCTCTTAATATAGTCAATACACCTCCTTGCTCGAATCTAAACATTTCCTACTTAATAATCTTTTCAGACACTGATCCCCTAATCAGTGGCGGAGCTTGCCTAAAATTTTTGGGGGAGCAACAACTACTAACTAAAATATTATAGCTGAAATTCACAAGAGTCATATATAATTTTTGAGTAAATACCCAAATTGGTCCCCGACAAAAATTATGGAGACTAATTTAGTACCTGAGAAATAAAAAATATTAATTTGGTCCTTAAAAATCTCAAATATGAGTCAAATAAGTCTTTTTTAGGATAATTTTTAGGGACATTTTATTCCCTATTATGAACTAATTTGACCCACATTTGAGATTCATAAGGACCAAATTGATATTTATCATTTTTCAGGGACTAAATTGGTTTCTGTGATGTTTGTTGGGGACCAATTTGGGTATTTAATCATAACTTTATCAAAGATTCAAAATAACATCAACACAAAACGACAATAACATATATAATTGCCATATGAGAAGTATATAAAAAAATTGTGTTTTATTGAGGGATGCCATTGCATCCCTTCGCTCCTATGAATTAGCTCTGCCTCTGCCCCTAATTGATACACTTATGTTCTATTGGGTAATCTCATTTACCCAACTAGGAAATTTTGGAGATTACATTCGCGGTGAACACGCCAGACAGCGAACCTGTTGAAAGGTGACAGAAGCGGTGAGCTGGTTGAAGCATGTTACTGTGTGCCTCTTCCTCTGTGCGTGTGAGGTGGCGAAATTGTTGAAGCTTGAGTTTCTGGTGGCGAAGGACGGGTGGGCGAGATATTAAAGAGGTAGAGAGAGAGAGAGTAAATGATACCAGGGTTTCAACAAAAAAAAAATTAAATGAGTTTGAACTTTGATTGTTTGCACTACAAGAATACTTGGCATTTCCTAGGGCCAAAAGCCCTAGAAAATGCCCAAAAATGGTAGGAAATGACCAAATTTCCGAGGGCCCACCGAGGGCCGTGTGACCGTAGGTTATTCGCTGGTAGGAAACGGTTTTTGAGGGCTAGCCCTCGGAAATTTCCTAGGGCTCAGAGCCCCTAGGTAACGGATTGTCATTACCGAGGGCTTTGGCCCTAGGAAATGCCAACATTTTAATAAAAAAAAAAATTAAAACCATTCTCTTGTATCAGGAGCACCCGTTTTGAGCACAATTTTTTTTTGAGATCTAGATTCATTCGTCATATCAGAATAATTTTGAGACCCATATGAACACAAATTCAATATTCATCATCATCTCCAAACATACATTCATCCCCATCCAATATAACCCAAAAAAAATCCCTTCTAACTCATTGAAAGTGGAAAGAAATTGAAAGAAAATGAAAATGGCTCTTGCAACACGCAAATGAACAAAAGACAGGACAAACGAAACTAGAGCAAGAGCGAAACCCACAAAAATTACATTGGCAAATAAAAACAAAACAAGCATTCAATTCAAGTTCTGTAGCAAGCAAGCAAGCAAGCCCCGTTGTGTTGTGTCTTGTGTGGTGGTGCGCACTGTAACAGCCCATATTTTCATCCTCTTGGATTAGGACATGTCATAGAGTATTAGTATATGTTTAGAGTTCCTTGCGATGAGTTCCACCTGTTTGGCCATCTCTCTAGTCGATTGAGTATCTAGACGTACCTCTATTTCTACGTTTAGTCATTTCAGTCACTGTATTCCTCATTTTTGAGCCCTCTAATGACTTAATTGGGTTTAAGCCCCTTTAAGAAAGTTGTAGCCTTATCTCATATCTTTCAATTGGATTTAGTTTGACTCGATTTCGATACCCACAGCTCCAGATATACTATCTTGAGTCAACGCAGCGCAAGCGTAGCACTTAGGAATATTGGGATAAACTTCAACTTCATTTTTGAATATGTTAGAGCCCGATTTTGGTTATGCCTATTAGAGAGAAATTGTAGAAAATTTTCTTAGATTTCCAACGCCACCAAGAACACCTCAATCAGACATCTGAAACTCAAGTTATGGCGAAAACGACAGTGCAGGGCACCACCTGCACGCAGGCGCCTGTGTTACGAGGCGCAGGCGCCAAAGATCGAGGCGCCAGCGCGCCGCTGATGTCTTGTCACGCTGCTTTTTGTGTTTTGGGACCGGTTTGCTGACCTTTGTGGACCCGTTTTGACCCATTCCTGACCCATTTCGTGTAAGTTACACGTGAGGGTTAATAACCACCCACTAAACTCGTTTTAAACCCTTAATAACGCCCATAAATCATCCCTCAAGTGCTCAACTCAGAAAGTTGCTCTCTTTCTCTCTTTTCTCTACTTTTTTGTTCTTGAGAGCTATTGCTTGGCACACCTATTGGAATTCCGAAATTGAGGCCAACACCCTTGTCATTCTTCCATCCTCATTGAAGTGATTAGGTTGTGGTAAGTCTTTCTCATTATGATTATGCCATTTGATCACCCTTAGTGTTTGAAATTCTAGTTTTCTCATTCCTATACCTTGTTCTTGTGTTTTTGAAGAAAAAACTTACCGAAGGAGCACGAAATTGGGGGTTGGAACCACTGACCTTCCTTCTGATTCTTAGTGTGTTAATCATAAGGTAAGTTCTCTTGGTTAGGGTTTGATCTCTTTTTCATTCTTAGGGTTTCCAAACTCACAATTCCTTTGTTTTGTGCCATGATCTCACATTATTGAAGGAGAACCACCATTCTTGTGAAGTAAAGAACCTTTCTTCTCTACCTTGGTGAGGGACCACGAAATTGATTAAGGTAAGGGGAGTCGATGGATACAAGAATAGTGGGCTCATGGATATAATTAGGCAATAGGGGCGTCCCATGATCCCTAGATTTGGCGCGATTGTGCAAGATAAGTATCATTGCCATTGTGATGGGAAAACTTGATCTTAATTTCTGATATGATGTTTATGTTAATTGAAATTGTCTTATAATGTGTTGTTAGAGTTGATATGATAATGGTATGTCATGTATGGATTATGTGATGACTTGATTGTCTTGGCTTATATGTTGATAAGTGTGTGTATTAGATGAACATGTTGAGGATGATACATCTTGTCCCTATGTAATGTTCTGGTTTTGATGTGTTGAGTGAGGGCTAGAATGTCCTAGGGTGCGGTTTGTTACACTTAGGTGCTCTAGGTGCTTTATCATGGTTATGTGAAAGGTTAAAGCATGGATGATGGGTATAATTGTTAGACTTGGCTAAGACAAAATGATGGTTTTAGTGTCTAAGTATGGATCATGTAAGTCTTGGATGGTAGAATGAAGGTTGGGTTCTTAGAATGATAAGTGTATAAATGTTAGAAGCAAGATTTGATGTGGTGAGTAACTTAGCAATAATTAAGTAGAAAAATAGTAGCAGAAAAAATGACTAAGTCTGGAAGTTGTTAGCAAAGTCGTACTAATTGAATTTTTAAATTCAAGATATAATAGGTATTGACCCAAACTCTTTTGGATAGTGTCCTATAATTTTAGGGGAGTAGTAGGTACGTCCGGTCGCCACCGAATACGTGGGGACCACTCGAAAATTAGCGCGCAAAGATTCTTACACAGAGTCTGGGCACCTGGCGCCCTAGAGGGCAGCCTAGGTGCATTTCGTTTTGATGTTTTCCGTCCGTTTCGGCCTAAAGCAGTGTTCTAACGTGTATTCTAAGGGTATTCGAGGTTCGATAAGGTATCCTAAGTGATGATCAAGCCTAGATTAATTTAAGTATGTTGAACCCTTGAGTTAAGAGTTGGAAACTAAGTTAAGTTAGTTTAGACTTAGTATGGTGAGGTAGGTTGATAACTTGGGCTTGTTCTAAGATTGGAGGAAACTTGTCAATAGTACATTGTTAATGTTGTTGTAGCCGGCCGCTTGATTAGATGGTCAGTGAGTTGATAAGTTGTAGCCGACCGCTTGATGAGATGGTCGGTGAGTTGATAAGTTGTTGTTGTTGTTAGACACTTGTTTGGTTTGTGCTCATGCATCATATGTGTCTTGTTCGTTAAGGTTATTGGGGGTGAGCAACGATGATGCGATATAGTATCGGCCATGATGGGCAAGGTACCCGGCCTTGGGGATCAATCAGATAGGGGCGTCTTATATAAAGGCAGTGAATAGCTACCACAACTGGGGCGTTGACCAACATACTCCTGGTTACCCTGACTAGACATTGTTTGTACTCAAGAGTGATGATGTTTTCTCACTCACTCATCTGAGTTGGTTTGGATCCACATGCTCTGTGAAGTAGACGTTGTCTAGGATTGCATAAATACTCGTAGAGTCTTGCATTCATGTTATGTGTGCTGATTAAGTTGAAAATTGTTATATGCGCATTGCTTAAGCTATGTCCTTTGTTGTTTGTTCTATGATTGTATATAATGTCTAACTCCTCTTTGTTGTGGCTACTCATACACCATTGTGTATGTTCAGACGATGAGATTGCAGGTGAGGACGGCGACGTGGCTGATGAGTGATTCGTGGACGCGGTCATCGTAGTTAGGATTTTCGACGTTTTATTGTTTTCGTTGTTGTTGTTTCCAATGTAAATACTTAGGGTCAGCTCTGAGACATTGTGACATCGGGGTGTTATTTACCTTTTCGAAACTTGAGTGCAGTTGTTTATTTTATTATTTTTCACAAGTTGTAAGAGCGTGACGACTCTACCTTGTGTTTATGAAATTTTTAATTGACTGTATTTTTCCATCGCATGCACATTATTTCGTTTATTCTTTAATGATAACATGCGGGGTAGAGGGTGTCACACGCACTGTTCAAGCAGTTGACCTTGGTGTAGTGTATATGGGAAAAATTGAAACTTTTCGATGTTCCCCATTAACGAGATGTGTCGGTGCTCCCTATCGTTCCGCTGGCTGGTCGGTGCGTGAAGGGAGGTATGTGGTTCAGGAGCAAATCTAATGCTGCTTCGTTGCAAATTAGGGCTTTGTCCTGTAGAGAGAGTAAAGTAGTTGACTGATTAGTTTAGATATTTGGTAGATGTACTTGAACTGTTGGTAGATCTGTTCGCCGAAATGCAGTTGGAGGATGGTCGCACCCTCGCCAACTACAACATCCAGAAGGAATCCACCCTCCACCTTGTCCTCCGCCTCCGCGGTGGCGCCTAGAAGCGTAAGAAGAAGACCTACACGAAGCCGAAGAAGATCAAGCACAAGAAGGTGAAGCTCGCCGTCCTGCAGTTCTACAAAGTGGACGACTCTGGGAAGGTGCAGAGGCTCCGGAAGGAGTGCCCGAACGCGGTGCAGAGAACTCTGTTTTGAAACTTAAAAAAAAAACGAGGTGCAGAAGAAAGTCGCTGGTGTTGATGAAGAAGAGAAGCAAAATAAACGCAAAACGCGTTGTGTACTTTTACCTAAAAAATAAAATAACCTGGACACATACCGAGTGCCCAGGCACTCGGTTAGCAAAAATTTAAACAGAAAAAAACTGACATAAACCGAGAGACTTGGCCCTAGGTACTGCCTAATTATTTAAAAAAAATAAAAAACGAAAGTCAGACAACAATTCCAAAGGGTTTTTTAATATATCCCTAGGTAATTCCTTTATAAGTATTTTCCTAGGGCTTTGGCCCTAGGTAATTTCCTAAGGTGAGAGGCCCTAGATAATTTGTGTAGGAAATAAACAAAATTCTTGTAGTGTTGGTGTTATGTATTAACCTTTCCTTTCCTTTGTGCGAAATGATATCACAACAAAAAAATATCAGCACATGTTTGGTTGGTTGGGTTCGGACGGTGACAAATTTTTTTACCAAGCTCAAGCCTGACTGCATCTATCCATCCCTGTCCGCATTGATCTTCAATCGAATGACCCAATAATTAACATGTTGTAACCTGCCTGCCTGCTTGCCTCTGCTACCGAGTAGCTCGTGCTCGGGATGGGTATCGGGTCCAGCCCTAGCTTCCACTAATGTGTGAATCAATTCCAGCCATGGTTGAAAATAAGAGTGAAGAGGAAGCAACTATATATTTTTCCGTCCTAGAGCACAAGTAAAACGCGAATAAGATGAAAATGGGCTGAAATGACTCGAACGGCAAATCGTTGATGGCATCATCAACATCACAATTGATTCGTTATAAAGGAGTATGACTGTGACCGCGACCGAGATTGTGTTTATATGTGGACAAGGTGCACCTAGCTCCCAACAAAATAGTAATGGTCCATGCATGCACCATGCACCCACATTATTAGTTACCCAAATCAATTGCAAGACACAATATGGAAAACGAACCTATGGATGGGGGCACAATCTTTGTTTACATATTGCGAGAAACTGTTATCCAAGAAAAGAAAAAATTATAACGAGAAATTTCAAGGTAGGTGTGATCTCGCTGTCTGACTCTGGATTCTACTCGTTACTTTATTAACAATGATTTTATTACGTGTTTTTCTTTCGCATTGTTTCTATTTTCTTCCTCTGTTTCTTTATTCTTCTTTTCTTTTCTTCACATCAACTGTTATATTCTCCATTCTCTTTCTCACTTTTTTTTTTCTACCCTTCTGTCAGTGGATCATTATTATCATTCTATACAGGTAGAGTTTAAATTCAGCACGGATAACATTTGTGTGTGTGCTTATATAGAAATCAATTATTTTAATAAAATAATCACTTTTTTATTTCTTAAATTATATGAAGTTATAAACATATTGTTTGAGAACCTAGGGATTGATAGAGTGGAAAGAAATCAGGGTTTCGAATTTGATCACAAGTTATTTATTTATTTATTTTGACAGCAGAAGGTTTTTTTTTTTTTTTTTTTTTGAAAGCGACAGCACAAGTTATAAGTTCAAATCCCCACTTATTTAGTTAGATCGGGGTATTATTCGCTTATCTTAAATTTTTTTTTTTGAAAAAAAATTGTTTGATCATGAAGAAAACTAAGAGAATATTCGAATACTTTAAACTACAATTTAAATCAATGAAGCAAATATCAATATAAAAATCCTAATATTGATAGAATATTTAATAATAAAGTTTTTCCAATTTTATTTATATATACATCGAGTCTAACACACATGTTTTTAAAAATTTATTTAGTAGGACACATGTATGCCATGTCACACTCTCCCAGTCACTGTAGAGTGCTGACTTCAACTTCTACACCTTCGGACAAATCAAATGAAGCCATTTATGCCGCCCTTATAATGATATCACGATGTTGTTGGTTGGTCCAATACTGTTTTGTCCCTGCAGCCAGATTCACTGGTTGTGATCGATGTTATATTACACACACAACCAGGTTCGTACACCTTCATTTATTTATTTGACAACAACTATATAACCTTGTTTGCGTATGAAACCTAAACTCGTTGTTTGGAAGAATCCGAAACCATGTTTTGTATCCTTTGCCTCGTCTCTGTCTCTGACGAAGTTCTCTCTGCTCTGCTCCTCGAGTATGCCTCGAAGAACTCCTTATTCTCCTTCTCTAACTCCTTCCAAACTGCATATATGTTCCGCACACATCGCACCACATACATGCATGCACGTTAATTTATCCAATTATATATATATATACTTTTTAAGTTATAAGAATAAGAAAAAATAAATATGAAACAAAAGAAAAGAAAGTAACAATGGTCACATATTAACTTCATGGATCAAGTATGAATTATGCAGGGCTCAGATCTTTGCCACTAACAAAACCCCCTCCTCTCTAACAAACTAACCACTAACATACGCAGATATGTACGGTTATTTGTATGTGTTAATCATTTTATTAGCATATATACGGCACAGTTTTGCTTTTGTGTACTAGTTATAATAAGGTGACTAATTTGGAGTGCAGCTAAAGTGATCATAACAATTTGATGAAATTAATTAATTAAATTAAGCAGGAATTTGTAAATTAACTTAATTTTCATGTAAAAAAATGAGAGTGAAATGAAGTGATTTTAATTACCAGTGGAGGTGATAACTGGTTTGATATTTGCATGCTTGGAAAGAGCTTCCATGCACTCTTCTTTGCTCATGTTGAATAGGATACACTCCTCTATAAGTCGGTGCACCTATTTATATATATACATGTATGCATCGCCTTTCAGAATTTAGAATTACCGCCAAAAGGAAACAGAAGAAATTAAGGAATGGAAATATTGAAAATTACAAGATATATGTTTTTACCAGAGAAATAATATTTAGACAAACAAATGAGACAGGTGGAGGGATTAAAATTCAAGCAAATTAAAACTCACCAGGTGAATATAAGCAGCAGAGGAGTCTTCCATGGCCTTGATATTCTTTTGATCGATTTGAGTTTGTGAGAGGCGGTTGCTGATCTACTTAATTGTATATGATCTAATTATCTAATGTAATATAAATGTTATATATATAGTCGAGAGTAAGATAATTAAAAGGAGTGAAGAAGCGAGAAGGTTGAATGGGAAGGGAAAAAAAGGGCAGAAGATAGAAGAAAATGATAGAAAGGACAAGAAAATATGAGGAGAAAGAGAAAACCAGAAGAGGAAAGAAAATGAAATGGTTGGATTTACAAGGAAGGTGCTTCGGCATGAGGGTAGGTTGAAAGATAATTAAAAAATTATTAATAAACAGAACTCATCACGCTATCACAGTAAGATAGCACCCCCAAAAAAAAAAAAAATTACATAAAGGGAGGCACATGAATGCTACTACTATATGAATAGAATGTCAGGCGTCTAGGTGGGACCCATAGTCCCACGTGGGAGCAAAATGGGGATTGGTGGAGAGGAGATTAGAAAGGATTCTACACAAGGTGCACCAAACGCAATTGTTTGCTTATTACGTGGCAATGGGGCCATAGTTCACGTGACACGGGGGACCCTGATCATTTTTATGTCCTACGTGGCAATGGGGCCATAGTTCACGTGACACGTGGGACCCCTGATCATTTTTTTATGTCCTACGTGGCTCCGGTAGGTGGGCAGCTAGCTCCGTTTAGTTTACCATGCTCAGATGCTGTTAAGCATAAACTTGCGATAAAATTCAACGGTTCAGCTTCTCCTCTCTCGGTAAGAATTTGATTTGTATTTGGCAGCTGATCTTGAGTAAAATATTGCAGGCCAACTGGCCAAATGGGGAATTAACAGCAATGCAATGGATATGTCTTGTGCCATTATATATTCCCTCTCTGGACATGCTCATTCTTATCTCGCTCTTGAATATTACTATCTCTGATCTATGTTAGATGTCATTTAAAATTATTTTATATAAACTAAAGGATTCAATAAATTTTATTGTTCTTAGTAAAACTATTAGTCTTTTTCTTTTCTTGTGATTCTTTTGATTGCTTATTACTTAATTACACTTATTTTTCTTTCTACCTTAATTATTTAAGGGTATAATTGACAAAAAAGTAATTAATGTAATCTTGAACTTTAAAAATGACAGATAAATAGTAACAAAATTTCTCTAAAAAATGGATAATTAAAAAAGAACTGAGAGAGTAACTTTTTTATCTTGATTTAAGTTGCAATGAAAAAATATTTCATGTCATAAGGTCCTAAAATCAATAATGAAGTGTTTAAGATTAGTTATTAGTTTGTACCAAAAATAAATAAATAAGATTAGTTATTAGTGAAATTAAAAGTTGTAGAAGAAATTTTTTTTTTTTACAAGAGTAGAATTGTTTTTAAAAGGCGTCATTCCTATTAACATTTTTTTGGTTACATCAGGGAAAATTTGCTATTAATAAAATGTTTGTTTATATTTAAATAAAGAGTTTAAATAACTCTATATAATAATATAAGCAAGTTTTATACAGATATTCAATTCAATATTTTTCATAGTATAAACTTACATTTAATTGAAAAGTAGTAATATAATGATGTTATAAGATGATGAAATTAATATAATTGATATTTGTGAAAAATTTGTTTATATTATTGAACTTTAAAATAAATTAAAATGTAACATATTTATCTTTTAAAGAGGAGAGTATAAGTTTTAAAATAAAATATCATTGTAATTTACTCTGATTAGATAAATGAAAACTTAATTGTTTGGATATGTCTTTCACAATCAATGTTCTGATAAATCAACATTTGGCCAAAATCTTCTTTTGGCTTCTTGTAGTACGTTTGAAAATAGAAAAATTTTAAATGTTTGTAAACATATTGTGGTGGTACCTTAGTTATGTCTTTGATTCACAGGAGCCATCTTCAGAAGCTTTGCTATAATCAGTGTCTTTCTGCTATTGTTTAAATATAATAATGAGTTGCGATCTTAATAGATGGACCCCAAGACAGTGCAATGCTATAAAGACCCACAGCAGTTAAGCTTTTAAAAATTAACACTTGTGTTAAATTTACACTTAAATAGATATACTTGCTCTTTATAGGTATCACTTAGAAAAATTAAACAAATTTATTTTATTTCATTATTTTAATAGATACTGTAAGTGAAAGTAAATAAATTTAGGTGTAAATATGATATTATTAATAAATTATCAGTGCAAAACTGCCAATTCTTTTTTTTTTGGTACAGCAAAACTCCAAATTTTATTCCAATCTTGATTATAAAATAAGAATACTTTTTTTGGTAACAATAAAATAAGAGTACTGAATATTGAATCAGAATTAAGTGTTTGTTTGGATATAAGAAATTAGGTTAGATGGTTAATAAAACTTTTACTTTTAAAATGAGTTCTACATGAACACAATTAAATTTAAAATAAATAAAAATTAATTTGAAGTGTGAATTGATTAAATATTTAAAAATAATTTTTATCATCCAAATAAGATTTTTTTGAGGCACAAATAAGATTAATTAGTTCCTGTAAACTTATTTTTAAAACGTTGTTTTAAAACATAAAACAACTCTGTTACATTACTCGAAAGCTGTTGTATCAATTTATTACGCTAACCTCGGTCTAAAAAAATTATTATGATAACCAATTCTACCCATGCATAAAATATGCACCATAAACGTGTACTAAACATAAGATTTTTTTTTTTTGACGGAAAACCAAAAGATTCATTGATAAGTGCTTTCAAAAATATTGGTAAGTAATTTATTAAATATTTTAACTATTACAAAGATAAACAATTAATGATTTTTACCTTTTTAATATAATAAATATATTTTAAATATATTTTTTATTTTATTTTTGATCAGTGTTTATCTATGCTTGTTAAATTTAATTTAAATTTCTCTATCAAATATTCATCCTCGTTTGGTTGCAACGACAAGACAGCAATGAAGACCTTTACCAGTTTTTAGCAATTATTTAAAGGCTAAAAGGGAAGATTCATAGAATTGGTAGGAGATGAATCAGGCCCCTTTGAATTCATTCACGAACGACATGACGGTCGATTTCTATATGCTTGGATCGTTCGTGAAATATGGGATTATGAGCCAAATAAATTGCGGATTTATTGTCACAGAAAACATTTGCTGGTTGTTCGAATCGAATATGCAGATCCTGGAATAGGTAATGCAGCCATTGGAGCTCGCAGGATAGACTTGCTAAGGCCCAATATTCTGCTTCAGAACTCGACCTTGAGACTGTGGTTTGCTTCTTAGATTTCCACGAAATTAAGGATGATCAGAGGAAGACACAATATCCTGAAACAGAACGTCTAGTAGCAGGGCAACTGGCCCAATCTGAATCGGCAAAACCAGATAATTTGAGAGCTGAAGAAGTGGAGTAGAACAGGCCTCTAGCAGGAGAATTCTTAAGATATTGCAGAATCTTAGTTGCAGCCTGATAATGCACCTCATGAGGATTAACTACAAATTGGCTTAGCTGCTGTACTGCAAAGGCAATGTCAGGGCGTGTTGTTGTCAAATACAAGAGCCTTCCTATCAATCTTCTATATACTGAAGCATCATGAAATGTAGGAGAATCAGAATGAAGCTTGAGAGAAGTATCATAAGGAGTTGAGGAAGGTTTAATAGCAAGTTGGCCACTGTCTTCAAGTAACTCTAAGGTATACTTGCGTTGGTTAAGGAAAATACCATTCTTAGACCGAGCTACCTCCAAGCCAAGAAAAAATCTAAGGCTGCCCAGGTCTTTTATCTTGAACTGCTGGTCTAGAAAGGATTTAACATGCTTTATTTCTTCATAGTCATTTCCAGAAAGTACAATATCATCCACATATATCAATAAAGCAGTGAAATTATCACCATGCTTCTTGGTAAATAAAGAGTAGTCAGCAGTAGAATGGTAATAACCGAGAGAGATTAAGGCTGTAGAGAGTTTAGAGTACCATCGTCGGCTTGCTTGCTTCAAGCCATAAAGAGATTTATGGAGTCTACAAACTTTTGGAGAGGAAGAAGGCTTGGCAGTAGACACCTTAAGACCAGGAGGCAAAACCATATAGACCTCTTCATGAAGATCTCCATGTAAAAAAACATTGATTACATCGAGTTGTTCAAGAAAATAACCCTTAATAGCAGCCAAAGAAATGAGAGTTCTCACTGTAGTCAACTTTGCAACAAGAGAAAAGGTGTCAAAGTAGTCAATACCCTCGGTTTGAGTGTAGCCCTTGGCTACAAGCCTAGCTTTGTATCATTCAAGAGAACCGTCAGCATGGTATTTGGTTTTATAAACCCATTTGCATCCTATTGGAACTTTGCCTTTTGGTAAATCAACAATGGACCAAGTATTGGTGGCAGCAAGAGCATCCAATTCAGCTTTCATAGCTGTTTTCCAACAATCAAACTTACAAGCCTGGCTATAGTTTTTGGGTTCAGGTGTGGCACTTATGGCTAAGCAAAAATGTTTATAAGAAGGTGAGCATTTGTCATATGTCAAAACAGAAGACAAAGGATAAACTGATTTACCTGAAGAAGAGATTGGTGCTGATGAAGTTAGTAGACTGCAGTGGTAATCTTGAAGATATTTGGGTTGATTTCTGACCCGAGTAGACTGTCTTGTGGGCTGAATGACAGGGTTATTGAGTCTGATATGCTCGGATCTGAGGAATCGATGAAAGCGATAGGAGAGACAACAGGGAAAATCTTGTGTGGGACTAGAATTTGATGCAAAGAAGAAAGGGAAATAGGATTAGAATTTGATGCAGTAACAGTGGGAATAGGATTAAGATCATATGGATCAATTGACAAATCAGAATTGTCAAGTGAGATATAGGGTGACAAATCAAAATTGGAATTTTGGGGTGAGGAAAAGGGAAAAACAGATTCATAGAAGATTACATTTCTGGAAATGGAGAATGTATGTGCAGAAATATCATAGAGAAGGTAACCTTTGGTGCCATCTCTATACCCTAGAAAGACACATTTGGTGGCTCTAGGTTGAAATTTGGTTCTATGGCTTTGAATGGTAGATGAATAAGCAAGACAGCCAAAGACCTTTAGATGTATCAAAGTGGGAGGTTGTTTGTGAAGCAATTCAAATGGAGATTTATTATGTAAAAGTGGAGTGGGAATCCTATTTATGATATGAATGGCATGCTGTACAGAAAAGTGCCAAAAATTAGAGGGGGTATGAGCTTGAAAGGCAAGAGCTCTAGCAACATTCAATATGTGTTGATGTTTCCTCTCAACAATACCATTTTGTTGAGGGGATTCAACACAAGATCTTTGATGGATTATGCCCTTAGCTAAGTAAAAATCAATCATGAGAAATTCAAGGCCATTATCACTTCTCAAAATTTTAAGTTTGATGTGGAATTGTGTCTCAAAGTATGCTATGAAATTGGTGAGATGTTTCCTGACTTCACCTTTATTTTGCATGAGGATCACCCAAGTGAACCTACTATAATCATCTACCAATGTAAGGAAATATTTGTGACCCGAAATGGAAGGGGTAGCATATGGTCCCCATATATCAACATGTAGCAAATCAAAAATATTTGTAGAATGTGTAATGCTATGAGGATAGGGAAGCTTTCTTTGTTTAGCAAAGTGACATGTATCACAAGGAGAATGAGATATATGATTGTGATATGCTACAAAAGGAAATTGTATGGATATGCATTTATGAATAGAATCTGATATATGTCCTAAACGATGATGCCAAATAGTGGCAGAATTATGCTTATTTGAGTCTGAAACAGAATTACAAGAAGATTTGAGTTTACTAGAGTCAGAAACAGGTTTCTTCAAAGATGAATCCAGCACATACAGTCCACCAATCTTCTCAGCTGTACCAATCGTCTTTTGGTTGGAAATCTGTAAAATAAGACAATGATTAGCATAAAAATTGAAAGAACATTCTGAATGGGCCATAGCTTTAGGAACAGAGATGAGGTTTACATGAAAACCAGGAATATAATAGACATCATGTAAGGTAAGGTCATTGGAAATGTAGACTGTTCCCTTAATAGTGGTACTAATCTGTGTACCATTGGGAAGTGACATGAATTTAGGTGTAATGTGAGAATAAGAGGTAAGATTTTGTAAAGAATATGTAATATGATCCGTGGCTCCTGAGTCAATGACCCATAGAGAAGAATTCTTACCAATTGAAGGAGAGGAAGTAGAATTAAAAGCTGCTGATGTAGATATAACAGAATTGATGGTAGGCTGAGGTGGGGAAGGATTGGCCTGTACACTTGATTGTTGCAACAGCTGTAAAATCTGCTGGTATTGTTCTTGAATAACCTGCAAAGAAGGATTAGAGGAGGTTGCAGCATTGGCAGAAGGTGCAGCAGTGACAGCATTAGCAGCAGAACCATTAGCATTTTGTGTTACTGCTGAGTCAGAATTAGTGGAACCAGTGGTGAAATTCACATTTCTTGATCCTCTTTGCTGAAAACCAGGTGGATATCCATGCTTGAGAAAACATGTATCCACAGTGTGATTGTTTCTACCACAATGAGTGCAAACCCGAGCACTTCCTTGAGAATTACCTCTGCCACTGTGAGAATAACCACGGCCTCTTCCTCTACCATTATTAGAAAAACCATTATGAGGTTTGGTAGAGTTAGAATGTTGTTGTATTTGCATAATAGAAGATTGTTGTTCAACTGATGAATCAGGAATTTGAGGCTGTGTAAGTTGCCTTTCTTGTTGAATCACAAGAGAGAAGACATTATCAATGTGAGGCAAAGGATCAATCAACATAATCTGAGTTCGAACATGAGCAAACTGTTCATTTAAGCCTTTCAAGAATTTGATAACCTTGTCCTGCTCTTTATACTTCTTTGCATCAGAGGCAGCACCACAAGTGCATGGAATAGCACAAGAACAATCTCTAATAGGTCTGAAATTCTCAATTTCTTCCCACATTGTGGTCAATTAAGTAAAATATGATGAAATGTCAAGAGTACCTTGATGAAGCCTAGCTAGGTCTTCTTGAAGATCTGCAATTCGGAATATATCTCCTTGTGAGAAACGTTTTGCAAGACTTTTCCAGACAATGGAAGCTCTATCACACCAGAGAGTGGATTTTGCAATGTTCTCAGACATTGATCGTTGAAGCCAAGATAGAACCATGTTATTTCACCGAAACCATGGTTCATGCAGAACATCAGAAACTGACGGAGGAGGGAATGTACCGTCAACAAATTTGAGTTTGTTTTTAGAAATCAAAGCTACCTTCATCGATCGAGACCAGGATTGATAATTCTTGTTATCAAGCAATGGTGTAACAAGAATCAGCGAGGGATTTTCATTAGGATGCAAATAGTAAGGGTTTGATGGATTGGAAGCAAAATCAGCGAAATTCGCCATTGAAGAAGAATGATTCGATAATAGCAATGCAGAAATTGAAAGAAGAAACTGAAATCGCAAGCAAGAATTGCGAAGAAAAAAGAAGAAGAAATGCGGAAACTAGAGAGAGATCTCTGATACTATGAAGATCAGAGAATTGCGCATGCAGAGAGAATTGCTCATATCAGAAATGATTGAATTGTATTGAAAAACTACTGAGGAGAGTTAGTTACAAGAGGCAATATATACTAGCCTATGAATTATGAGTTGGTTACAGCTATTAACTAACTATGGTTAGGAGTAACTGCCAATTAACTTGGCTTAGTAAATAAACTAACACACTAACTAACATTAGTTAATTTAGCTGCTGGTAATAAAAAGCATGATTACATTGCAAACCCTAATTTACGGCCACTATTTGAAATAATATATAATATATTTAAAAGTAAAGCACTGTGCAAAATAATAATATTATTATTATTATTATTACTGGCTTTTACAGCTAGAAATGACGATGACATGGAATCGGATTAGGATGAAAATTTCATATAAAAAAAATAAAAGAAGCCAAAAAGTTAACGTATTATTTATTAAGGCTGCTACTAAAGTACATAATGTTTCAATTGATTTAGGGTCCGTTTGGTTTAAATTCTGGTAAAATAAATTGTGTAGAATCTTGTTTACAAAACTGAGTTTTAAAAAATGGAGTTTAAAAAAATAATTTGTGTTTGGTAATGATATTTTAAAACTGAGTTTAGAAGAATTGATTTGTGTTTCGTTGACAAAGTAGAATCACTTTTGAAGTGTTAAAATACCCAAACGGTGTTTTGCAAACGGAAAAGCAACATCACACCTCCTGTAACAAAACGACGTTTCGCAAACGCAAACGGGAAACGAAAAATTTACCAAACATCAAAATAAGTGCGCGTTTGTTTTAGATTTTAGAATCCCGTTTGGACCCCAAAATCAATTCTGGCATTTTTTAGTTACTATTCATGCGTTTGTTTTAGATTTTAGCAAATTTCATAATCTCGTTTACACTCCAGAATCAATTCTAGTAGAATCTACAACATCCAAGCTTTTCCGTTAAGAATAATTGATTCTGGGTATGAGACCCACAAAATTTTCATATTTACACTTCAAAAGTGATTCTACTTTGTCAACCAAACACAAATCAATTCTTCTGAACTCACTTTTAAACTACCATTACAAAACACAAATCAATTTTTTTAAACTCAATTTTTTTAAAATCAATTTTTTTAAACAAGATTCTTCACAATCTATTCTACCAGAATCTAAAACAAACGGACCCTAAAAAAGCAAACTCCGTTTGCCAAACGCAAAAGGAAAAAAAAGCCCAAACGGCCGTTTGTGTGCCAAAACAAACAGGCACTTACTATAGTGTATAGTTTGCAAGGAAAAAACTCATCAATCCTTTAATAGTAGGTATTGTTTTTGTTGTTCACTAATTATAACATGTCACGCAGATTAAATTTTTCATTTAAATTTAAATTCAAAATGATCATATTTTCTATTGGATAGTTAATCTATGTGTTGAGTTTTGATTTGGAGAACAGTAAAAACTATACACAAGGAAATAAATCTAAGTTTTGTCTTGTTTGGAATATATGAATGTGCGAGGAATGAATGCCAAGGGAAGGAAATGTGTCAACATTTTTCCCTTTCAACGGTTTGGAACAGAAAAAAATAAAGAGAGAAAGAAAGTCATCACACTTCCCAATAAAAATATGTTTCCTTGCCAAGATGGACAGAAAGGTCGGGTAGAGTGTATGTTGAGTTCGAATCGAAACCCTTTCAAAGCTTGTATGTTCATCAACGATTGTCAAACCTCCTCTATTATCACCACATGTATCAGTTAATTTTGTTTTTGTTTATTTTTAAAATAATTTTCTATTTTTGTTGTTGTTGTAGATCTTCTTTTGAAGGATTACCTGAGTGACCAGAAGTTCACCATCACCACTTACTCACCTACTGGAGTTGTGAGTTTTTTCTTCTTAATTTACTTTAATTTAATTTAATATAATTATAATTTTTAGCATTTTAGTTTATTCTCTCTGTTCCGTTTGTTATTGGGGGTTCCTTTGGTATTGGAGTATAAGAGTGGTGGGAATGATTGTTATATTGGAAAATGGAAATATTGAAGTGTAGTGAAGGGAATCTGTTTTGTGTTTGTTTTGTGGGGCATTATTGATTCTTATTGTGATAGAAAATTAGCAATGGTGTGGGTTATTATTGTTCAATTGTGTGTGTGTGTGTGTGTGTGTGTGTGTGTTTGGGGGTTGACTTGTTGGTAGATTGTTGCTTAAAATGGAGTTTTATTGATTTGTTGGTGGATTGTTGTTTATAGCTTATAAGTTTCTGCTAACAGAAGAAGCTCTGTATCATAGGCCTCTGAGACCGCCACCTCCACCACTCCTCCATTGCTCGTGCCTCTACCGCTTGTGTCTCTACCACTACTCTGCGATCGAGGTATGCACTCTAACGAAATGTCGGTTGACTCACTGGGTGGAAAAGGGTTTGTCTGTTGACCCCCACACCGACATATTTATTTGATTTCCTTCATAGTTCTCTCCACAGAGGGAATTTTGAAGTGATGTATGTTTTGACTAACAAAGGATGTTTTATGTTGAATTGATGTATAATTCTCTCCACATAGGATATTTTGTCTGATGTATGTTTTATGGTAGGGTGAAGGTAACATGTAGACTATTCATTTGAAGTATTATGTTAAATACAAAATCCAATCATATTCCCCAAAATTTTTATCAAAGTTTCAGAATACTACTTCAAAGCTACTTCAATTAAATTAAGATATAATTCTGCAAATTAAGCTACTTCAATTAAATCTACCCAGTGTGATGCATCTCACATCAAGCATAACTAAAATAGGATTTACATCAACACAATCACATTTTTATTTAAACTTTTTTTAAAGTAATAGGTGTACGCCCTTCTTTACTATGTCAATGTAAAATTTTTATTGAAAAACCTTTTTTCTAATTTAAGAGAAAAGTCTTTATTACTTTAATATATAAAACATAAAGACCTCAAATATTTAAGCTTTAAAAAGCATGCACGCGCTCACACATAAGAAAGGGTTGCGTTGACAACATGATTTTGGTATATTGAAATTTAAGAATGATAAAACATGACTCATGAGTCACAATCTTCCACATAAATCATGTATACTCCATATTTAGTAATCAACACATAAACTCAATTTTTGTCAGTTTATGTTCATCAATCAGTCAAAAAAATTTTAATTGGCATTAAGCATTACTAACAATAGGAAAAACAAAGAAAAAACTTCTATGCTATACTATTTGCAAATTTGAAAAGTGAAATTGAAGTATGTACTTAGGAAACATTTTCGTGAATTGAACTTGAACAATAGTGTTATGTAAAGTTGTGCTAAAAACAATTTTCTTGAAAGATGCATGTGCTGTCATAAGTAGAATTTGAAGGAAAACAAAAGTTGCTAGGTGTCAATGTAATGGAAGCCATGGAGTTACGTGTCCATCGGATAACCTTTAAAGTATCTTTCAAAGAATTCTTTGTGAGTTTGACCACTGTATAAAAGGAATAATAAAGATGTAACTTGGTTTGGAAACAAATCTGCTTACAATTTCAAACCCAAGTAACCGCTATGGTGCCTTGAAACCTTAGTATAAAGTTTGGACCAAATCTAAAAATTTGAAATCCTCATAATTTATACACGTCATGATCAAAATATGCAAACACCACACCAAGGCACAATGTTATTTGGCCTTCTCAAGTGCTTCCTTGGCTGTAATTTGCTTTTCACATCTCTCTGTACTTCTTTCCCTTGCCATTTCTGCTTGTCTAATTCTATCCTTTAAGAGGATGTCAACTTTCAACCTGTTTCTTTTTAAATGACCAAGTCGATTTTCTACTTCTATCATCATTTAAATAGTTTAACTCATCTAACTTGAGAAATTTAAAAGTCTTCAAGTAGAACATTATTTAGGCCATGAATACGACACAAGCTACCCCATTGCAGACTTCTAGTTTTTTTGTTGGTAGTAAAAAGTGCATTATTATTGTGGACATGCGGGGTATCGATCCCCATACGTCTCGCATGCTAAGCGAGCGCCCCAATCTGAGCTACAACCCCGAGTTGTAGACTTTTGATTTTTAGTGAATCATTTGTTTAGCATCCTTCTTTACATGTGAATCGTGCATAGAAAATTAACCTAACTATTATATGAAAATTGTTATGTTAATTATTGATGAAATGGATGTTTGATTATTGTTATTAGTATCGGAAAAAAGCCTTAGCTTTTCGTGTGAGATTCAATATATTATTGAGTACATGTACTCTTTTAGGGTACCACGTGTTCATTGTATACTGAACCTTGAATTGTCCAAGTCAGACAATTTGGGAAAAAACTTTTTCTTTACTCGTATAATAGTTGTTGCTTAATTCTCGTATCTTTATATTTGATGAAATTTCGGTTCGATTCATTTCTTTTTGTTCTCTGGGTGCATACTTGATTGCGGTATTCATAACTGCGATCATTTAGTGTACTCAGAGACCAATGGGAAATGCTGCTGAAATTTTGTCAAGTATTAGATATGAGAATTAAGGAAGGACTATTATATGAGTTCTGAAAAGTTTTTCCTCGAATGGGATAGGGTCATACCATTTAAAGGAAGAGAGCGGTTGTAAGAAAGTCGTGCTGCTGAAATTGTCATTTTTTTTAACATGCAGAAGATGGAATTTTTTTCTTCAAGTCATAGTTGGATGTACGATAGGTTGTATCCGGGGAGAGGGGGTTTGAAACAGTCTTTTTGCGATGGGGTTGATCACTTTGTCCAAGCCACAATGACACATGAAGATTTCATAATTAATGGAGGGATTAGATGTCCGTACCTTAATTGCGATTGCAGAAGGATTATGAGCCCAAGTGATGTCATATATCACCTACAGAGAGTTGGATTTAGGCCTAATTACTGGATTTGGACTAGATATGGTAAAGAGTTGCCTCGGGTTGATTTAGGGGTTGGCGATAATTGCACAGGCGCTTCAAGCAGTTGCGTAGATACGGGATATGGTGAGCAAATTGAATTGATACAAGATATGGTTTGTGATGCCTTGGGGGTCAACGTATCATTCGAGGAGCAACCGTATGATGACACAGATGAACTTCCAAATGAGACAGCACAAAAATTTTATAATCTTTTGTTAGAAACAAATAAGCCATTGTTTGAAGGGTCTGCAGACTCTAAGTTATCAATGTGTGTGAGGCTTTTAGCTCTTAAGTCCAACTGTGGTACTACGGATGTGTGCTTGGATCTCGTAACGAAGATGATGTTGGACTCGTCACCTATCAGAAATGGTTTGCCAAAAAGTTACTACGAGGCTAAAAGCTTAGTGTCCAAGTTGGGGTTGGAATCTAAAAGAATTGATTGTTGTGTGAGAGGGTGTATGTTATATTACGACAATGAATTCGGTAAAAACGATGACGCGTTAGTTGAATGCAAATTTTGTGGTGAGCCAAGGTATATTTCACACACTGATAATGGGAAGGGTAGACAAAAACCAGTTCCAATGAAGGCAATATTTTACTTGCCAATTATTTCAAGGCTGTAGAGAATGTTTGCATCAACATAGACTGCAGACAAAATGATGTGGCACTATGAGAATATAAGCACTTCATGTATGTTGGGCCACCCATGCGATGGTGAAGCATGGAAGCACTTTGATCGTGTGCATCTCGAATTTGCAGTAGATCCACGTAATGTACGACTTGGCTTATGCTCTGACGGTTTTACCCCGTATGCTCAATCGACGGCGAAACCTTATTCTTGCTGGCCAGTTATTGTTACCTGTGACAACCACCCTAAAAATTAAATGGAGCCGCCACCTAAAGTTTATTTAGGAAAACTATAGGAAAAACCCTTTTTGGAAATAACTTTTAAAAAATGGCCTTCGAACCAAATTTGAGTTCGGGAGTTGGTTACGCGTAAGGAAGGATTAGCACCCATACACGCCCATTCAAAATAATGGTACCCTAAATTATTTACAAAAAGTTGTTTGCCTTTAATTCCCTTATCGAAATTCATTTATTTACTTATTTTTGGAGAAATGATGGATGAAGTCACAAAATAAACGAATTGTGCGAGTGATGTTTCAGGACCTCTAGCCAATAATCCTATTAATAGGCAAAATAAAAGATGGATACAATGCGGTTATAACTCAGATAAATCATTAATGCAAATAAATATTATCGTTTATTAATATCATTATTAATGCAAATAATTAGACCAATTCCAAATCCTCTTAAAAATAATCTGACAAGAAAACCTAAATCTAAAAAAAATGCCTGGCCTCACTTATTTTTACTATTATCTATCAATTATTAAAAGGAGCAACGTAACAAGATTCTTCCCTAAATAGTTAAAAATATTCATAGAATATTTTTATGAAGTAAACAACGTTTATTTTAAAAGATAAAATAATAAGAAATAAAAAGGGAAGGGAGGCTCATGAGTCATGGTAGAAACCTGCCGGCTTCTCTTTTGAACTAAATCACAGCCCAACAAATTAAATGGAACTTAAAGATAGAAGAAAAATAAAGCTAGAAAAATAAAAAAAAAACTAATCGTATTTAAGAAAACGCGTGGATGAGAATGAAAATTTCTCCTTTTTGCTTTTATACTCCCCATTAATCTTTCATTCCTTTATGATGATTTATGAAAATGGAAAAAAAAAGAAAATAAATTGCAAATAAGCCCCTGCTGAGAGTTTGGCCCCATTTGAGGACCAAACCCTAAAAAGGAACAGAACTTCACAAAAGAAAACCCTTTTTGTGTTTATACCCTTTTAAATTACATATTTGAAATTTGATCCCTATTTAGGGTTTGGCCCCATTGGAAGGCCAAACCTTAAACCTAATTCCAGTCTAAACTGTGGAACCGTAGTAACAAACACAATAACGACAGCAGCAACAATGGCAGCAACCACAAAAATAACAACAAAGTATATATGCCTCAATCTAATATACAGACCGTGACAAAAAAAATAACAGAGGATGTGAAGATGAAGGAGGGAAAGGAGGAACTTGGGCTTTACGGCTTCCCAAGAAAAATTACAAATAAGGGATGAAGGAAAAAAAGAAACCTAGAACTAGAGGGTGTTTAGACCTTTGGTTTGGTGCCTCACGGGTTCTTTCTCCCTGTTTCTTGTCTCTGTCCTGTTCGTTCTCTTGCTCTCTGTCTCTTGTTCTCTGTCTCTCTGTCTCTCTAGGGTTCCCTCTTTTCTGCGTCTTTCTCTCCTTTTTTATAGCCTTCTTGTTCTTCTTTAAGACCTGTGAATCAAAAGGGAAATAAATTAATAGTAATTTTAAAACATAAATAATAGAAGAAATAAAAAAAAAACTTCCCTTTTGGAGATCTTGAGGCATAACTCGGTTTTCATATGGATCTCTAATTGAGAGAGATTTGAGGAGAGGTTGGGGCTGCGGCCATCTTCCAGGTTTAGGGTTTGAGAGGATGAGAGGAAGATTAGGACTAAGTTTTGGTGTGGCCGCGGCTGGGTGATGAGAAATTAGGGTTGGATTTAGGGTTATGGTGGAGTGGCTGATTAGGGTTTGGTTTGGTGAGAGAGATGAAGGGGTGAGGCCGTGATTTAGGGGAATAGAGGAGGAGAGGATCGCCGCGGCTGGGTGATGAGAAATTAGGGTTGGAGAAGATGAAGAAGAACGAGGGAAGAGAGCGTGTGTGGCTTGATAATTAAGGTTAGGATGAGGAGGATGAAGAAGGAAGAGGAGATGGGGGTGAGAGGGCGTGAATGGTGGAGGAGAGATGGAGAGATAGAAGGGGGACGAAGATAGGAGGAGAACGGCGCGGCTGAAAAATGAGATTGTGGGAATTAGGTTTTTGATGTTTTAGGGTTATTTTAGGTTAAGGTTGCTGGGCCAAGAAGAAGTGGGCTGTGTGAATGGCTTGGCTGCGTGAGGCTGGGCTGGGGTGTGCGAGCAAGGAGGGGAGGTGCGGGTAGTGAGACGCTGCAGAGGAGAAAATAAGGTGCCTGGGGTGTTGAACAAAGGAAAAAACGGGGTGCACGAGTAAACAAAAAGAGAGGGGAGTGGTGCGCTGGGCTTGGCCAATTTTTTGGGCTATTTTTAGCACCCCTCTATTTTGTTTCATGCACCCTTCTTTGTTTTCATTTCCTTTTCTTTTTCTTCTTTTCTTTATTCTCTTTTATTATAAAATCAAAAATATTATTTTGTTTATTATTACCACCACTACTAATTAAAATAAATAATAATAATAATAAAATAAAATAAAATTTAAAAGGCCGGACAAAATTAGGGTACTACAGCTGCCCCTCCTTAATTACATTTTACTCGAAGGTCTTCGTGCATTCGTTGTAAAAGATAATTAAGGATAAAAGACTCTAATTTTGTCTAGAACGAAATTGTTTGAGGATGCGAGATCGGCTCCCGACTTTGCTTTGAGACCCTAGGTCTGATTCCTAGTGAATTCTCGGTAAGACATAGGTTTGGTTCCTAGCTCTTACAAAATTAGCGAGGGATTCTAGGTTTGATTCCTAGTGAATTCCTGATGAGGCGTAGGTCTGATTCCTAATTCTTACCTCTTTGGTATCGACCACTTCCCTACTTAGGGAAAGTTTAGGGTGCGAGCTTCTTCGTCACTCGGCACGAGTTTGGGTCAGATTCCCAACAAGGGGTAGGTCAGATTCCTAAACTTTGTTAAAAGGTGTGGATCGATTCCCATAATTGAGGAAGATTCGAGACGCGGGCCAGGTTCCCGGCTAGGTATAGGTCAGATTCATAACTCTTGCTAAAATATGGACTGGTTTTCCTATTGCAGGTGAATGTCCGGTGCACGAGCTTCTTTGTCACTCGAAATAGTTCGGGTTAGATTCCCGACTAAAAGCTTGGGTCAGATTCCCAAGGTGATGGGTCAGATTCCCAGCAAGGTGTAGGACATGTTCCTAACTCTTGCTAATAGATTGAATAGGCTGAGTACTAGTTCTTACTGAGTAACAATAAACCAACTGTATGTAATATTTGAGAGAGTGGATCAATGGACCCAAAAACTTTGACAGTCATGTAGGATGCAATGAATGGTATGCCATGCATGAAATAAATTTTTTATTTTTACAGAAATTTTTTTGAAGGTGGGTTGTGTACCTAAAAGTATTGGTGATCATGCAAGATGCAGTGAATAGCATGTCATGCATGAGTATTATTTGCTTTATCAGGGATAGGCAATATCCTCTTGACTACTTCTGAAACTTTTCTTGGTAAGTTAGTTCCAGATCTCTTTGGTTGGCGAGTTCTGAACAAGCTAATCGGCCTTTTCGTAGCGTATTCAACATTGATGATTTTGCATTGGGTGAGGTGCCTTACTAGCTCTTTTCCTTAATGTGAAGACGTCAAATTCCCTAGATCCTTTTAGCATTTTCAGTAATTATACAATGCTCTTATGTCCTGATTTGCACATGTTTGTCTTCTGGCATAGATTTCCTTAGAAAGAAAATGCAAATTGATAAAATTCCAAATCGAATTCGGAGAGGCTGAAATAAACAGTCTATTGTGCCGATGGTATTTAATAGATGGCAATATGGATAAGAATGAATCTCCACTATGGTGGGAAAGATACAATACTACAAGCAGAACAAATTCGTGTTTGCTAAATTAGAAACTGGTGAGAAATATCAACAATATATATAATCCCTTTGAAAACAAATCGTGCTGCCCTTTTGTGATTCAGACCCCGATCGCCTTCTTGATCAACTTCAAAAACTTGTGTCTATAGTTAGTTTTGACCATCCCTGCCCCAATTGGTCAGGGTTCAATTCTGTCTACTTTTGACGCCTTTTGGTTGGTTTTTTTGCTCAGGCCGCTCTTTTGCGAGTTTTCGACCTAGCGGGTTGCTCTAAATCGCCCTTGCGGGTTTTCAACTTAGTGCTTTCATTTGACCTTAATCTTTGCCTAGGCCGCCCTTTTGGGTTTTCAACCTACCAGGTTGCTCTAACTTTTGCCTAGACCGCCCTTTCAGGTTTTCGGCCTAGCGAGCTTTCTCTCTCTCTCTTTTTTTGTGCCATTCTAGACGTAGTACTTCTTGACTGCATCTGAGTTTATTGGCAGCGGTAGGTCATGCCCCTCCATATCTGTAAGAATGAGGCCTCCTCCTGAGAATGCCTTTTTCACTATATATGGACCTTCATAATTTGGAGTCCACTTTTCGCGTTGGTCCTTCTGAATAGGTAGAATCTTCTTTAATACCAATTCCCCTTCTGTGAATTCTCGATGACGTACCTTTCTCTCGTATGCTCTCTTGAGCCTCTTTTGGTATAATTGGCCATGGCAAATTGCTTCTAACTTTTTCTCTTCTATAAGATTTAACTGGTCATATCGTGCCTGGACCCATTCGGCTTCTTCGAGCTCGGTTTCCATAATTACCCTTAAAGAAGGGATTTCTACTTCTATAGGGAGTACTGCTTCCATCCCGTATACTAGAGAAAAAGGTGTTGCCCCCGTTGAAGTGCGTACGGAAGTTCAGTACCCGTGTAAAGCAAAAGGGAGCATCTCGTGCCAATCCTTGTAAGTTACCACCATTTTCTGAATAATTTTTTTGATATTTTTGTTGGCCGCTTCTACTGCCCCATTCATCTTTGGACGATATGGAGAAGAATTGTGATGTTGAATTTTGAAATCATCACATAACTCCTTCATCATCTTATTGTTTAAATTAGTCCCATTGTCCGTGATAATCTTTCTTGGTAAACCGTACCGACAAATTATTTCTTTTTTATGAACTTGACCACAACACTGTGAGTCACATTGGTATAAGAGACTGCTTCGACCCATTTTGTGAAGTAATCAATAGCCACGAGGATGAATCGGTGCCCGTTAGAGGCTTTTGGTTCAATCATTCCTATGACGTCCAAACCCCACATGGAGAATGGCCAGGGTGCACTGAGGACGTTTAGGGAAGTTGGAGGTACATGAATATTATCAGCATAAGTCTGACACTTATGACATTTCCTCACATGCTTGATGCAGTCACTTTCCATTGTAAGCCAATAATACCCAGCTCTGAGAATTTTCCGGGCCATTGCATAACCGTTGGCATGGGTCCCGAAGGAACCTTCGTGGACGTCGTCAAGAATTTGTCTTGCTTCTGCAGAGTCTACGCACTGGAGGAGTATCATGTCGTGATTTCTTTTGTAGAGCACGTCGCCGTTCAAAAGGAAACTCATAGCGAGCCTCCTCAGAGTTCGCTTGTCGTTCTCTGAGGCGCCCGAAGGGTATTCCTTACTTTTAAGGTAGCATCTTATGTCGTGGTACCACGGTTTTCCATCGGATTCCTCTTTTATGACCTGGCAATAAGCGGGATTGGCACGGTTTTCTATCAGGATGAGAGGCATTTCCTTGTCACTGTTTATTCGGAACATAGATGACAGTGTGGCTAATGCATCAGCCAACTTATTATCTTCTCGTGGGACATGTTGAAACGTGATCCTATCAAAGGATTCGACGAGTTCTTGGATATACTCATGGTAACGTATTAGCTTAGGATCTCGAGTCTCCCATTCTCCATTCAACTGGTTGATAACTAGGGCAGAATCCCCATATACTTTTAGGATTCTGACCTTAGTTTCTATGGCAACTCTGATTCCCATAACACACGCCTCATATTCTGCCATATTATTGGTGCAATCAAAACACAAAGTAGCCGTAACAGGAGTGTACTGCTTTCCTGGAGAAATTAGTACTGCCCCGATTCCGTGCCCCAATGCATTAGAAGCTCCATCGAACATCATGGTCCACTCTTCGTTTCTTGGTTCTTCTCTTTCGGCGGACATTACATCCTCATCAGGAAATTCATAGCGGACAGGTGAAAGGTCATCTATTGGTTGATTGGCTAAGTGCTCAGCGAGGGCACTACCTTTGACGGCTTTCTGAGAGACGTATTGAATATCATACTCGGATAACAGCATCTGCCACCGGGAAATTCTTCCAGTGAGAGCAGGTTTCTCGAATACATATTTGATCGGGTCCATTTTTGACACCAACCAAGTGGTATGAGAAAGCATATATTGTCTTAGCCGATGGGCGGCCCATGCCAGGGCACAGCAGGTACGTTCCAGTATCGAGTAATTAACTTCATAACTTGTAAACTTCTTACTCAGGTAGTAAATGGCGCGTTCTTTTTTACCCGTTTCGTCATGTTGTCCAAGTACACACCCCATAGATCTGTCTAACACTGTCAAATAGAGGATTAATGGCCTGCCTGGTACTGGAGGTACTAACACAGGGGGGTTTTGTAGGTATTGCTTGATTTTGTCGAAAGCCTCTTGGCATTTCTCATTCCATTCGATAGTTTGGTCCTTGGGCAACAACTTGAAAATTGGCTCACAAGTGTCAGTGAGTTGTGATATAAACCGGGAAATATAGTTTAACCTCCCTAGAAAACCACGAACTTCTTTTTCTGTGCGAGGAGCTGGCATCTCTAAGATGGCTTTTACTTTTTCCGGATCAACTTTTATTTCTTTCTGACTTACAATGAATCCCAGCACTCTACCTGACCGAACACCAAAGTTACACTTGGCAGGATTGAGTCTTAGGCGAAACTTTCTCAATCGCTCAAAAAGTTTCTGTAAATCAATTATATGACTTTCTTCAGTTTGCGACTTAGCGATCATATCGTCCACGTAGACCTCTATCTCTTTATGGATCATGTCATGAAATAGAGTCACCATTGCCCTTTGATATGTTGCCTCGGCGTTTTTCAACCCAAAAGGCATCACCTTGTAGCAGAAAGTCCCCCAAGCTGTAATAAACGTAGTTTTCTCCATGTCTTCTCTGGCCATTTTAATTTGATTATACCCGGAGAAACCACCCATGAAAGAGAAAACAACGTGATGAGCGGTATTATCTACCAGAACATCAATGTGAGGCAGAGGGAAGTCGTCTTTGGGACTCGCTTTATTAAAGTCCCGGTAATCAACGCACATTCGGACCTTTCCACCCTTTTTTGGAGCAGGGACAATATTAGCAACCCATTGGGGGTATTTAGCCACGACCAAAAATCCAGCATCAAATTGTTTCTTAACTTCTTCCCTAATCTTTAAGGACATATCAGGTCTCATGCGTCTCAATTTCTGTTTGACAGGAGGGCAATCGGGTTTAAGAGGTAGTTTGTGTTCGACAATATCGGTATCCAACCCTGGCATATCTTGGTAAGACCAGGTAAATATGTCTTTATAATCTCGGAGGAGTTGAATCAGTTTAGCTCTTACTTCCTGTGACATGATAACACCAACTTTGACTTCTTTTTTGTCTTCCTCAGTTCCCAAATTAATCAACTCAGTCGGTTCTTCGTGAGGCTCGATCTTTCTGGATTCCCCTTCTATAAGTCTCATTAATTCAGGGGGAGATCTTCATCGGGATGGTCTTCTTCACAACCTTCATCAGTATGATTAATTAGGCCATCAAAATCTGGTAACGAAATTTTAGCACAATCGTTTTCAAAAGTATTATCCATGAGCCTGCATTATCGAGGTTAGCAATAAGGAGAGAGTAAGGAAAGGAAGTAGGAAGGAAAAGAAAAAGAGACACTTGGGATAAAATCAAAATGCATTTTATTAATATTCGAAATATGCTTTTGAAAAACATGCGGGGCCCTTTAACATTTCCTCTACCGTCTCGTGCTGAGCGGAGAGGTGAGCATTAAATGGATTACATTGAAAATGCATTAAGGATCCTTGGATTTTCCACGATCTCCCAATTGCAAGGCATTGAGGAACATGGGCGAACCCATTCCTCTTCAAGAGCAGCAAGATCCTCTTCTACAGCAGTTACTTGATCTGCATAGATCCATCCAGCGCTACGAAAAGTCTGACGGAGATCGCAGATGTGCATTTTCCCAAACTCGGGTTCCCGATTTTCAAGCAGAGCCTTCCTCTTTTCTTTCCTTGCCTTGATTGCTCTTTCCCTGTCCTCTCGAGTGGGGACAAATCCCAAGCCGTATCGGTCTTTGTTTTCAGGAATTATTAGGATTGAGGCAATACCTTCCTGACTTTTTCCTAGTCCTTTTCCTGGCTGATATCCTCCTTTTAGCATGACTCCGTTCACCATTAGGGCATTGTTGGATAGGCAAGGTTCTTTAGTTGTAAACCCTACGTAAGCGCTGTCGACAATTTCCAGTGCCTGAAATGATGTCCCAAGGGCTTTTTCAGCAGCTTCAATGTAACTCGATGATGTTGGCTTGCTTACCAGCAGGTCCTCCTCTCCGGATACGATGATCAACTTATCATCCACCACAAACTTCAATTTTTGATGCAGAGTTGATGGTACTACCCCGACAAAATGAATCCAAGGCCTTCCTAACAAACAACTATAGCTGGGCCTGATATCCATTACTTTGAAATTAACGGCAAAAGTGAAAGAGCCAATCTGAATCGGCAGCTCAATCTCACCCATTACTTCTCTTCTTGAACCATCAAAGGCTCTCACGAGCACAGAGCTGGGCTTCATATGGGTCTTGTCAATGGATAACTTATCCAAGGTAGATTTAGGCATCACATTCAGGGAGGATCCATTGTCTACAAGGACTTTAGCTATAAGATGCTCTTTACACTGAACCGAGATATGTAGTGCTTTGTTGTGTCATCTACCTTCTGCAGGCATTTCTTCATCATTAAAATAGAGGTAGTTGCATGCGGCGATATTGCCAACTAGGTCGCCGAACTGATTCAAGGTGATATTTTGAGACACATGGGCTTCATTCAGGATTTTCATCAATACTTTCCTGTGACTCTCAGAGTACATTAATAGGGCAAGTAGAGAAACTCTCGCTGGTGTGCGGTTTAGTTGATCTATCACCTTATATTCACTCTGCTGAATGAATTTGAGGAATTCAGCCACTTCCTCACGAGAGGCTTCTTTCTTGTCCTCCTTCCCTATGTCTCCTTCATCTACCGCAACTCCTTTTCCCTTGTTTTGGTCTTTTACCTGTCCCTTTGTGGGTACTTTTATTGGTTCTTTCTCAGGGGCATAAATCTGCCCACTCCGAGTCATCCCGCCTATTCCCACAATGTTGGTAACAGTCGGAACGCTTGGTTATGTATTACTCCCTTCAACTTGGACTTTTGCATCGTATATCCAAGGAACTGCCTTATCGTCCTTGTACGGAAAAGGAGATGGTACTTGGACAGTAATAGCTTTGGGAGCGTTAGGCATTATGGGTGATGTATTCTTAGAGAATTGAACCACCAAGGGCTTTGGGACCGTGGTTCCCGAACTTTGCGCAGATTGGACCATAGATACTTCTTCTTCTCTCTGAGAGATAACTTGAACTATGTTTGTATCAAGCAGTTTTTGGAGGATACTCTTAAATTCCTCACATTCTTCATTAGACAAAAGATCTTCATCATAGGTCCTGTTGATATCTGTTCTTTCTATCAAACCAGCCTTGCAAAGTTCGATGAACACTTCTCTGATAGGGGTTTGTATTTCAGCGACTCCTTTATTATTCTTCCTTCGTGCTCATTGTCTATCATATTTACTGATGCATTCCCGTGGTTAGGTAACGGGTTGTTCCTCACATTGGGATTATTCTCTTGGAAACTCAACCACTTGGCATTTATCAGATGTTGAACTTTGAACTTCATAGCCTGACATTCTTCTATAGAGTGGACTGCTGCCCCAACATGGTATTCACAGGTGGCATCCGGGTTATACCATTTTGGGTAAGGTGGTTCCATAGGCTTTTGCAGACAAGGGACTGTTAGGGCTTTGAGAGATCGATTTTTTAAAAATTTCTTTCAAAAACACTCTCAAGCGGAAAAATCCCCGTACCCATGGATCACGCATTACTCATGAATCACAAATAACATGATAGTTTGTAGTGTTTACCTCTTGGAGCGTAGAGGAGATCGATCACCAACACCACGATCTTGTAGTGTCTCTACTCAGTCCACACGAATGGTAGCCTCGGAATGCGTCTTGCTAGTTGACGGCAACAGGAAGGAGGCACAAAAAGGTCTAAGAAAACCTAGACTAGGGTTGGAGCGTTAAGCTTATATACTTCATTCCTTTCATTATGTTACCCTAATGGGCCTCATACAATATGAGCCCATTTCCTTCTTATTTAATTAAATCATTATTTAATTAAATAATCTGATTCCGATTAAACCGTTCTATCGTGTGACCCTATAGGTTCCCATTAAGTTGGCAATAATATTAAATATTAAAATAATATTAAATATTATAAACAATGAGCGGCATCTAGCAATGCATCATTGCTACCGAATTAACGGGAAAAAATCGGTGATCCGATTTTAACCTTACCGCGACCAAGATTACTGTGAAGTCGATGTCCCGTCGTCCATGTGTCCTAATTGAACACGAGGCATAAATGCGTCATCCTCGTTAAGTCCAATCATATGTTCCTCGATACCAGAATGGACGTGTAATCACAAGTGGGTCCAATATCATATATTGACCCACTTCCGCGTGGCCACACATGTTTCACGTCTCACTCTATCGAGAGGCCCAAGACATTACTCCTGTTATGTAGGAGGGACGAATCCGGTCTACATCACTCGCACCCCTCAACATGATTCATTGAAGGCCCAATTACTATCTTTATGATCATTCTGTTATGGATGACGTTTGATAGCATTAAAGCCTACAACTCCACATGTAGGAATCGCAGTGACTTCAAGTCAAAGGACTACTTCACTATGGTCGCCATGAGGAGCGCCTATGACACTTGCATAACTATTATGAAGCGTCCTCATAGTGGGTCAATCCAATATAAATATTACTCCTAATATTTATATCTATGTGCCGACTTGATATCGCATATCCATGACCCATGAGATGTGGTCATCAGTCTACTCACACAATAGTCTGTACGCATTATTGTCGTCCTAATTAACAATAATACTCGACTACGGATGCTTTAAGAATAACGTTCTATATGTTCAATGGGGTCTCATGATCAAGTCACACACTTGATGTTCCATGAAACGAATTGTCTATTCTAAGGACTTTATTATGCTATAAAATAAATAACACAATAAATGAAATGCCTCATATATATATATATATCAAATATATAATCAAAGTCATGACACAAATGATAATCTACTAAAACTAGATTGGCCACTAGGGCTTACACCAACAATCTCCCACTAGCACTAGAGCCAATCGGGCATCAATCTAATACCCATCGATCTAGTGTGAGCATCATGCTTCTGCTGAGCAAGAGGCTTCGTCAGTGGGTCTGCAACATTGTCCAGTGTAGGTACTTTGCATATCTTTACATCTCCTCTATCGATGATCTCTCGAATGAGATGGAAATGCCTAAGTATATGTTAGGATCGCTGGTGAGATCTAGGTTCCTTGGCTTGCGCGATTGCTCCATTGTTATCACAAAAGAGGTCAATCGGGTCTGAAATGCTAGGAACAACGCCAAGTTCACTAATGAACTTCCTGATCCAAACGGCCTCTTTGGATGCATTAGAGGCAGCTATATACTCAGCCTCTGTAGTAGAATCAGCAACTGTCTCTTGCTTTGAACTCTTCCAGCTAACAGCTCCGCCATTTAGGCAAAACACAAACCCTGATTGCGATCAGGAATCATCCCTATCGGTTTGGAAGCTAGCATCGGTGTAACCCTTTACAACAAGCTCTTCCTCACCGCCATAAACCAAGAATGAATCCTTAGTCTTTCTCAAGTACTTAAGGATGTTCTTGACAGCTGTCCAATGGCCTTCCTCAGGGTCAGATTGATATCTACTCGTTACGCTTAAAGCATACGAGATATCTGGTCTAGTACACATCACAGCGTACATGATAGAACCAATTGCCGAAGCATATGGAACTTTACTCATGCGTTCCCTTTCATCTGATGAGGTAGGGCATTGTCCCTTAGACAAATACACGCCATGTGACATAGGCAAGAGACCTTTCTTGGAATCTTGCATATTAAAGCGCCTAAGCGCTTTGTCAACATATGTACTCTGACTAAGGCCGAGTAGCCTCAGTGATCTATCTCTACAGATCCTGATTCCTAGCACGGAGGATGCCTCGCCTAAGTCTTTCATCGAGAAACATTTCCCTAACCATGTTTTCACATTTTGCAGTGTAGGGATATCATTTCCGATGAGTAGTATGTCATCCACATACAATACCAGAAAAACAATTATACTCCCACTAACCTTCTTGTAGACACAAGGCTCATCTTCATTCTTGATGAATCCAAACTGTCTTACAGTTTCATCAAAACGAAGATTCCAACTTCTAGAAGCTTGCTTTAATCCATAAATGGACCTTTGCAACTTGCATACCTTTTCAGCATTTTTTGGATCGACAAAACCCTCGGGTTGTGTCATGTACACATCCTCGAGAAGATTCCCATTAAGGAATGCAGTCTTGACATCCATCTGCCAGATCTCATAGTCATGGTATGCAGCAATGACAAGTAGGATCCGGACGGATTTAAGCATTGCGACTGGGGAGAAGGTTTCATCATAGTCTATTCCATGAATTTGCTTGAACCCTTTCGCCACCAATCGTGCCTTGAAGGTATTCACCATACCATCATGTCAGTCTTCTTCTTGAAGACCCACTTGTACCCTATGGGTTTTACCCCTTCGGGTGGCTCAACCAAGGTCCATACCTGGTTAGTGTACATGGACTCCATCTCAGATCCCATGGCCTCTAGCCACTTCTCAGATTCTGGGCCAATTACGGCCTCCTGGTAAGTCACAGGCTCATCTTGATCCATGAGCAGCACATCACCTTCTTGAGTTAGGAGAAGTCCATATCTCTCAGGTTGGCGACGTGGCCTGCTAGACCTACGTGGATCTTGTGCTACTTGAACCATTGGTTGAACCTCAACACTTTGTGGTACTGGTTCTTGTTCCATTACAGGTGGTTTAGTATTTTGTGGGTCTTGGATTTCTCCAAGTTCTACATTCCTCCCACTGGCTCTTTTAGAGATGTATTCCTTCTCAAGGAACACTCCAGTCCTTGCAACAAACACTTTGTCCTCGGAGGTGTTGTAGAAATAGTATCCCTTAGTTTCCTTAGGGTACCCCACAAATATATATTTATCTGATTTAGGTCCAAGTTTATCTGAAATCATACGTTTCACATAAACATGGCAGCCCCAAGTCTTTAGAAAGGACATACTGGGTCTTCGGCCCGTCCATATCTCATATGGCGTCTTTTCAACAACCTTAGATGGAACACGGTTAAGGGTGAAAGCAGCTGTAAGTAAAGCATATCCCCAGAAAGAGTCATGGAGGTATGACTGACTCATCATAGATCGAACCATGTCTAACAAGGTACGATTCCTCCTTTCGGACACACCATTCCATTGTGGTGTTCTAGGTGGTGTGAGTTGGGATACTATCCCACACTCCTTCAGACAGTCATCAAACTCCTGGCTTAAGTACTCACCACCACGATCTGATCGTATGGCCTTAATACTCTTACCAAGTTGGTTCTCCACTTCGTTCTTGAATTCTTTGAATTTTTCAAAGGTTTCAGACTTGTGTTTCATTAGATACACAAACCCATATCTACTGAAATCATCAGTAAATGTAACGAAGTAGGGAAAACCACCTCTAGCAGTTTTGCTTAGTGGACCACATACATCACTATGTATTAAGCCCAAAAGATCACTAGCCCTTTCACCTTGTCGATGAGCGGGACCTTGGTCATCTTTCCCAATAAGCAAGATTCGCATACCTCAAATGATTCATAATCAAATGAGTCCAAGAGTCCATCTTTATGGAGTTTGGAAATACGCTTCTCACCTATATGGCCTAAACGACGAGTGCAAAGGTATGTCGGGTTCAAATCATTTGGTTTGACCTTTTTCGCATTTATGTTAAAAATAGGCATATCAAGATCAAGGACATAAAGCCCATTACTCATAGGTGCACTAGCGTAGAAAACATCATCCAAATAAAGCGAACAACATTTGTCCTTAATAATAATATTAAAACCTTTCTTGTCCAAACAAGAAATAGAGATAATGTTTCTGCTAATTGCTGGAACAAAATAACAATTATCCAATTCCAAAATAAGCCCAGAGGGCAAAGGCAAAACATAAGACCCTACAGCTAATGCAACAACCTTTGCTCCATTTCCAACTCGTAGGTCCACTTCGCCCTTGGTTAAAGTCTTACTCCTTCTTAGTCCCTGCACATTAGTACAAATGTGAGAACCACATCCGGTATCTAATACCCATGATGCTGAAGTAGATAAATTAACCTCAATAACATAAATACCTGAAGTGGAAGTCTCACTTCCTTTCTTCTTCTTGCACTCTTCTAGGTATTTTGGACAGTTCCTCCTCCAATGTCCAGGTTTTCCACAATGGAAGCAGGAAGCATCCTTTGTAACCCCGCCTACTAGCTTCTAGCTAGAAGAACTTTGCTTGAACTGTTTCTTGCCCTTGTCCTTCGTAGCCCAAGAAGCAGGCCTCTTGCCTTTCCCCTTTCCAGAGTTGACCATCATAATGGCCTTTCCCTTTCCCTTGTTAATATTTTGCTCAGCAGTTCTCAACATACCTGCAAGCTCTGGCAACGGTTTAGCAAAATCATTCATGTTATACTGCATGAGGAAATGGCTAAAGTTATCCGGCAACGATTGCAGGATTAGGTCCGTTGCCAGCTCTAGGCCCAAAGGAAATCCCAGCCTCTCGAGACACTCAATATACCCAATCATCTTAAGTACATGAGGCCCTACTGGGTTTCCTTCAGCCAGCCTGCAATGGAAAAGGGCTCTGGAGGTGTCAAATCTCTCCTGCCTAGCCTGCCCTTGAAAAAGCATCTTGAGGTGTTCGATCATATCGAACGCCTCCATGTTCTCGTGTTGCCTTTGCAACTCCGAAGTCATGGTAGCTAGCATGAGACATCCAACATCTATGGCGTCGTTGAGGTGCTTCTGGTAAGCATCCCTCTCAGCCTTAGGGCGTGTGAGTGGTGCCTCGAGGCCTTTGGCTCATCAAGTGCATACAACTTCCTCTCTTGCTTGAGAACAATTCTCAAGTTTCGCTGCCAGTCAAGAAAGTTGCTTCCAGACAGCTTGTCCTTCTCAAAGACAGATCGCAATGACATGGTATTAGCGGTGTTTCCAGACATGGTAATCTAAAACAGAATAAACATGCAGAGATAAGTATCATGACAATAACATATTTAATAAGGACTTTTATTAAATACGCTCCCACTATTTTACTCAAACCAATGACCCTCCTCATTGGCTCGGAAAATCCCGTTGGAAGATTTTCTAGTGGGCCAAGATCCATATTTCGCCACGTCCTGAGTCAGCTTTGGCTGATCGCCCAGAACTCAGCTATTTAGGTATGAAACTATTTCCAATTGCATCTATATGCAACTCTTGGATCAGTTGGGTGTATAACCTTTTATTCTAATTCATCTTATGAATTAAAGCCCAACTCTTGCCTCTAGGCCCATTTCCTTCTTATTGAATTCGGCCCAGTTAAGTCAAACCCGATGGTTAGCAGTTGGATATTTCACCTATCGCGCCTCACCAAGATAAAATAAGGTGCTCAGCTTTGGCATGACCCACACTTACTCTATCCTGGCCTTGACGAGTGCCACACATCGGAAGGCATTTCGACTTAATATTTTCTTTGAGGGAATTTTAATGTAAATGATCTCACCGGCATTGTATTAACATACAAGGCGTTTTGCTCTCAGCATACATGTCACACATGCCTATGTACATTCATCTAACATACAAAACATACAAGACATACATGCTCATACATATTTAAAACATATATTTAAATCACCCATGTCATAAATTTCATGCAACACTTACATAAAATAATAACACAATAAACATGCATCTCATACATTTCATGCATCACATACACAAACATACGAGAATTGGTTTTATGATTATGGCCTCCTAATGTGCAAGAATTAAATAGCTAATAACTAAACTATTACAATTTTTGACTCACGAGCAAGCTTCCAAAGCCTCTCACTGGTTTCCGCATATGGTGTTTCCATTTCTCCAACTCTTGAAGAAAATATTTATTTAAATAAAACAATTACATAAATAAATAAATGGCACGACACGCAGGCCGTATTTAAATTTACATAAATCACAACACGCAGGTTGTATTTACCAACAAAAAAAAATAACACCAAAATCTAAGGCCATAACAAAAAACTACATGCTTAAAATATTTAATAACAAACAATAATAGTAATAAACATTTATTATTATAATTTTATTAAAAAAAAATTTAAACATCAATGTATCAAAATGCTAACCCTTAAATGCCAACAAACTCAATTATACTAAACACCTCAAGTGCACCGTAAAAGAATTGGCTAATAACTGCATATTAACAAGGACGCACAAAAGACGCAACGCAAAACCAAATTCACGCACTTGTCAAGTTTTGCACTGTGAATCAAATAGTCGTTGCAGTACGTCACATTTAACAGGCAATAAAAAAAAATCCCGTACTGGAATTGAAACAAATTACCTTTTAAAAGCAATTCATACCCGATATCATAGAAATTCTTTTTAATCAATTGTCCTTTGACTTTTGAATCAAAATTTGATGCTATCACTGATATGGTAATTATGGCCAAGAAAATCGTTTCAATATTATTACAAAACGTAATATCAAAATTTTATAAAAAATTATAAAAAATATTGTTGCGCGTACGAGTTTATTCAATTCCGCCGAATATCACCGTCACACGGTTTGGTAAAAAAAAATCACCATGAAGACATCACAGAACAATATCAGTACGCATAAATCAAAAGCTAACGAGCAGCTACAAGATATACACACAACCAAATCTGTACATGGTGAATCATAATCATAAAATTCAAACAATGTATATATCACATATATACACAAAACAAGAATGATCATGTGTTCACAAAAGAAGACAACATGCCGAAATTTGAATCATATTCAGAAGTTATAAATCATGTTATCAAACAAAGCAAACAAACACATAGAATTCAAGGTAACTAAGACCATTGCTCTGATACCACTGTTAGGGATTTGAGAGATCGATTTTTTAAAAATTTCTTTCAAAAACACTCTCAAGCGGAAAAATCCCCGTACCCATGGATCACGCATTACTCATGAATCACAAATAACATGATAGTTTGTAGTGTTTACCTCTTGGAGCGTAGAGGAGATCGATCACCAACACCACGATCTTGTAGTGTCTCTACTCAGTCCACACTAATGGTAGCCTCGGAATGCGTCTTGCTAGTTGACGGCAACAAGAATGAGGCACAGAAAGGTCTAAGAAAACCTAGACTAGGGTTGGAGCGTTAAGCTTATATACTCCCTTCCTTTCATTATGTTACCCTAATGGGCCTTATACAATATGAGCCCATTTCCTTCTTATTTAATTAAATCATTATTTAATTAAATAATCTGATTCCGATTAAACTGTTCTATCGTGTGACCCTATAGGTTCCCATTAAGTTGGCAATAATATTAAATATTAAAATAATATTAAATATTATAAACAATGAGCGGCATCTAGCAATGCATCATTGCTACCCAATTAACGGGGAAAAATCGGTGATCCGATTTTAACCTTACCGCGACCAAGATTACTGTGAAGTCGATGTCCCTTCGTCCATGTGTCCTAATTGAACACGAGGCATAAATGTGTCATCCTCGTTAAGTCCAATCATATGTTCCTCAATACCAAAATGGACGTGTAATCACAAGTGGGTCCAATATCATATATTGACCCACTTCCGCGTGGCCACACATGTTTCACGTCTCACTCTATCGAGAGGCCCAAGACATTACTCCTGTTTTGTAGGAGGGACGAATCATGTCTACATCACTCGCACCCCTCAACATGATTCATTGAAGGCCCAATTACTATCTTTATGATCATCCTGTTACGGATGACGTTTGATAGCATTAAAGCCTACAACTCTACATGTAGGAATCGCAGTGACTTCAAGTCAAAGGACTACTTCACTATGGTCGCCATGAGGAGCGCCTATGACACTTGCATAACTATTATGAAGCGTCCTCATAGTGGGTCAATCCAATATAAATATTACTCCTAATATTTATATCTGTGTGCCGACTTGATATCGCATATCTATGACCCATGAGATGTGGTCATCAGTCTATTCACACAATAGTCTCTACGCATTATTGTCGTCCTAATTAACAATAATACTCGACTACGGATGCTTTAAGAATAACGTTCTATATGTTCAATGGGGTCTCATGATCAAGTCACACACTTGATGTTCCATGAAACGAACTGTCTATTCTAAGGACTTTATTATGCTATAAAATAAATAACAAAATAAATGAAATGCCTCATATATATATATATATATATATATATATATATATATATATATCAAATATATAATCAAAGTCAGGACACAAATGATAATCTACTAAAACTAGATTGGCCACTAGGGCTTACACCAACAGGGACCACCAATGAGTTTTTGAGTAAATGCTGATAGAGATCTTTGTAAGTCATGGGGATTGGATCAAACTGGACTGGCTTTCTCCCTAGAGGGTTTTGAACTCTCGGTTGATTGGGGTTCTGACCTCCTTGACTATCAGAAGCAAAGGGTGTCATTTGAACAGGAGGCTTAGGCGTGATAGTTGCCGCAACGTATAGAGGGGCACTACTCACCGCGTTAGTCTCTCCTTCTTTCTTTCTCTTGACGAAGGGATTTTGCGCGTGGGATGATGAAGTAATATTATGAATCTTCCCATTTTGCATCCCCATTTCCACACGCTCCCTTATGACAATCAGGTCAGAGAAGCTTGAGAACATACTTCCAATCATCATATCATAAAAGGGTGATTGGAGCGTGTCCATGAACGTGTCAATCATTTCTTTGTCTGTCAAGGGTGGCTCCACCTGAGCAGCCATGCTTCTCCATCTCTGAGCATATTCCTTATAGCTCTCACTGTCCTTCTTCTTCATGCTTTGCAACAGATTACGACTGGGAGCCATGTCCATATTGTATTTATATTGTCTGACGATAGCATTAGCTAAATCATTCCACGAGCCGATTTTAGACCGCTCTAACTGCATATACCATCACAACGGTGCCCCAGTTAAGCTTTCTTGGAAGAAGTAAATTAGGAGTCTGTCATCCTTAGAACAGAAAGCCATCTTTCGACAATACATGACCAGGTGGCTTTTGGGGCATGTTTCTCCTTTATACTTGTCAAACTCGGGTACTTTGAATTTTGCTGGTATAACTACATCGGGGACCAAGCATATGTCTGAAGCTTCGAAGCCTATGTGATTTGCTCCTTCAATTGCCTTTAGCCTGTCTTCAAATATTTGAAGCCTTTCTTTGGCTTGAGCATCCTCCTGGGAGGTAATTATAGGTATAAAATTTTGAGTATTTGTGTTCTGCGAGGTCCCATTATTTAGAGGTGCATGCCCTTGTGTGGTGTGGGCGTGCGTTTCATTTTCTCTTGGCTGACTTTCGTCTTGATCCTCTTCGGACCGCTCTGTTGCCGATGCCCTTTTTGCATGCAGGGCTTCTAACAAATCGCATAGCCTATCTATCCGCGTACTCATTCGATCAAGCTCCCCTCTCATAGCCTGTTGGTTCTGTTCTAACGCGTCCATGAGTCTGGCTTGGGATCTCGTTCTGTAAGGATGCAATTTCTTCGTGTTTATTTTCTGGGTTATGAAGGGTACGATGAGTATGGATGAATGATTTATGCCATGGTTATGCATGCCATGTAAGATGCTTATTTATTTATTTTATCTATTTTACTTTTGTCGACTTATTGGAGAATCACAAAACTTTGCAAATGTCTTATCGGTTTGCTGCATATTGCGAAAACATATTCTCGTATTTAAAGGAAATATCATAATTCAAATTGCCCTGTGGGGCTTACAGACTTGAGAAAGAAATGGAAATTGCAAAAACACATAAAAACAAAAGAAACATGGTCTTCAGCGATCTCGTCGGATCTGCCTCCGTAACTCTTCCACCAAAACCTTGCAGTACTCTAGGAAACTCATCACTTTCCTTGGTAAAGGTCGGAAACCTATTGCTGATTCCGCTTCTTCCAAGAGTTCCGGCATATCTTGGATACCTCTATTTGCAAGCCAGACTAGTTTGGAGCAACGATCCATCCAGTATCTAGTTTCCCTATCAAACCAAGTAATGACTTCTCGCTGGTTGTCAATCTTCTCTTGCATGTCGAGGACTTTCTCACGTTCTTCCTCAAGATCTATGTGGTAGCCTATGAACTTTTCTTTAGCGATTCTCCTTTCTTCCTCAAGTTAGGCTTCGTGCGATTGCATGGTATTTTTCAATTGTTGTATTGAGTCTTCAATCCGTCTTTGCAAAGCCATGCTAGCCTTTTGAGAATCAGCCCACATTTTCCTCAAGTTGCCCTTTTCACAGAGAACCAGGTCTAACTCTTTTTTTATCAAGTCTAATTGTTGATTTGCAGCTTTCAGGCAACCCTGAGTTTGGAGCCGGCTTGCTTTCTCAGCCTTGGCCTTCTTCTGGGATCCTTCCAAAGATTCGGTTTTTCTATCACATTCATCTTGTAGGACCTCTATATCTAGATATGCCCTTTTCAAATTCTCCAGGAGAACTTTCTTTTCCTCTTCCACCTTTTCTAAGGCTAGTTTTAACTCTTCCACTTCTTCATTTTTAGCAGGGGGTGGAGGTGGCACTTCGGGAACCAAAAAGGTGTTTTGGAAAGGCAGCTTGACTTGCTGAACTCTTGCTATAACCCATTGGCGGTATTTTTCATCTACATGAGTACTCCTGCGCCCTAGCATTCTTTTGATCGTTTTCTTCCAAGCTCGACATACCCTTGTGAACAATGCCAAATCCGAGGAGCCCCGATCATGTATAATGAAAGCGGCTAGCTCTTCTTCAGCAGGTTCACCCAGTATCGGGGTACCGAGTTGTCTTAAAGCCAGAGTATGATTGTAGTTGATGCAGCCTATGGTCCCAATGAGGGGTACATTGGGAAAATCTCCACATCGACAGATTACCTCCTTGATCTCCTGTTCTCTGGAGTACCATATTATAGACTCTTCACTGAGACTCAATAAATAAGTAGCCCAACCTGCATTACTCCTAGGACCAAAGGGATGCCCCCTTTTTACCAAATGATTTTTTAGCCATAAGTACAAGACAGAGACACAACAACGAATTCGACCTCCTTTTTTCTCGTGGCGCATATGAAGCTCATAGTATAAATCTGCGAGGACAGCAGTGGTGGGGTCCATACCTTGAGTTTTAAATGCTATGAACGCGTCAATAGCTGTTTCATCCACAAAATGATCAACATGAGGAAATAAGACTACACCAAAGATGATAAGGGCTACCACATCCATGCACTCCTTTAATTTCCCTGCATCATGAAGATCCTTAACCTTTCCTTCCAGGAAGCTCCTGGGGAAGCCTTTGAAATCTTCTTCTATCTTCACCGCGAGCGTCAAGTCTTCTTTAGGGATACCTAAAACATCAGCAATGGTACTCATAGCTGGGGGATGCTTTGCATGGCGATACGGACCATTTTTCTTTTCTGGAAAGCCCAGGATTTTCCGGTATTCCTCCAAGGTTGGCGCCATTTGGAAATTCTTGAACGTGAAGCATCTTAGGGGAGGATCATAAAATTGGGCCAATGCTATTAAGGCTCCTACTTGCACGTCTACATTCAGCAATTCCAAAATGTTTCCAAATTTCCCCACGAAACTAATTCGATCCACTTGTATCCAATTCTCAGCTATGAAATCAACCAATGTTCTCAGGTGCATCAAACGGGGGGGTTCGATTTTGAATTTCAAAGTATTTCTCCTCTCTAAACCCACAACTGCGCTTTCCGAAGACATTTGCAAAAAATTTTGAAATTTCCAACAAGCCTGACGAAACAGGGTAATTAGTGTTAATGCATGTATATGAATGGGTATGATCATGTTTATTTTTGTCATTTCATGAATGGAAAGAAAAAGAAAAGAAAGATAAAGAAAGAAAGCACCGTACTTATTTTATTTATGAAGATGTAAAGAAATATACTCTTATACTTTTTATACGAAGTTCACATCCTTCGTGGAGTGAAAACTTAGCATCTATTTTTGGAATAATAGATTAGGTTTCTAAATAAAGGTATGTATTTTGAAGAACCATTTTTGGAAATATTATTTTTGAAATAAGTTTGCAAAAATAAATAAACAGATAAAAGTGGTAGGGTAAGCTCCTTTTGTGACCGAGGCCGGTAATTCCTAAAAGGGGTCTATGGTCTACATAAGTGTCTTTCCATTTGGTGGATTTAAGATACTAATCTAAAAGGTCCCCAGAGCCAAGGGTCCCATTTGAAAATGTTACCACCAATAATACGTATATTATTAAAGGATATTTTTTTTTCAAACGGAGCCAAACTCTGGGTGAGGCCTTCATAGGAACCTACTGACATAGGAACCTACTGGTCGTACATCCAGCAGAGCACCCATTACATAGCCTCTCCTAACTTAAGGTTCACTCGGGCCCGGGTATAGGGCACCCACTCATAGTGTGTGTAAACAAAGTGTATAAAGTCAAATGTGTGAATGAGCAAACTTAAAAATACTCGCTGCAAAATAAATAAAAATACAATATATTTACATGTCTTCTACCCTAAGGTTTCAAATGCATAAACAACATACATAATATTTACAAGAAAAAAAAACAAATGAAAGAGAATGGATCATAAAAATAGAAAAATATATATTTTTAATACATGCTTTCTATCCTAAGATTCACGTATACAGACATATAAACAAATAAATAGGAATAAAAACAAAAAGGGAATAATTCGTTTAATAAGGCAAACAAATCTTATAAACAAACATAGGGTCTAACTCTCTAAAGTCCCCAGTGGAGTCGCCAGCTGTGACAACTACCTAAAAATTAAATGGAGCCGCCACCTAAAGTTTATTTAGGAAAACTATAGGAAAAACCCTTTTTGGAAATAACTTTTAAAAAATGGCCTTTGAACCAAATTTGAGTTCGGGAGTTGGTTACGCGTAAGGAAGGATTAGCACCCATACACGCCCATTCAAAAAAATGGTACCCTAAATAATTTACAAAAAGTTGTTTGCCTTTAATTCCCTTACCGAAATTCATTTATTTACTTATTTTTGGAGAAATGATGGACGAAGTCACAAAATAAACGAATCGTGCGAGTGATGTTTCAGGACCTCTAGCCAATAATCCTATTAATAGGCAAAATAAAAGATGGATACAATGCGGTTATAACTCAGATAAATCATTAATGCAAATAAATATTATCGTTTATTAATATCATTATTAATGCAAATAATTAGACCAATTCCAAATCCTCTTAAAAATAATCTGACAAGAAAACCTAAATCTAAAAAAAATGCCTGGCCTCACTTATTTTTACTATTATCTATCAATTATTAAAATGAGCAACGTAACAAGATTCTTCCCTAAATAGTTAAAAATATTCATAGAATATTTTTATGAAGTAAACAACGTTTATTTTAAAAGATAAAATAATAAGAAATAAAAAGGGAAGGCAGGCTCATGAGTCATGGTAGAAACCTGCCGGCTTCTCTTTTGAACTAAATCACAGCCCAACAAATTAAATGGAACTTAAAGATTGAAAAAAAATAAAGCTAGAAAAATAAAAAAAAAACTAATCGTATTTAAGAAAACGCGTGGATGAGAATGAAAATTTCTCCTTTTTGCTTTTATACTCCCCATTAATCTTTCATTCCTTTATGATGATTTATGAAAATGGATAAAAAAAGAAATTGCAAATAAGCCCCTGCTGAGAGTTTGGCCCCATTGGAGGACCAAACCCTAAAAAGGAACAGAACTTCACAAAAGAAAACCCTTTTTGCGTTTATACCCTTTTAAATTACATATTTGCAATTTGATCCCTATTTAGGGTTTGGCCCCATTGGAAGGCCAAACCTTAAACCTAATTCCAGTCTAAACTGTGGAACCTTAGTAACAAACACAATAACGACAGTAGCAACAATGGCAGCAGCCACAAAAATAACAACAATAATAACAACAAAGTATATACGCCTCAATCTAATATACAGACCGTGACAAAAAAATAACAGAGGATGTGAAGATGAAGGAGGAAAAGGAGGAACCTGGGTTTTACGGCTTCCCAGGAAAAATTACAAACAAGGGATGAAGGAAAAAAAGAAACCTAGAACTAGAGGGTGTTTAGACCTTTGGTTTGGTGCCTCACGGGTTCTTTCTCCCTGTTTCTTGTCTCTGTCCTGTTCGTTCTCTTGCTCTTTGTCTCTTGTTCTCTGTCTCTCTATCTTTCTAGGGTTCCCTCTTTTCTGCGTCTTTCTCTCCTTTTTTATAGCCTTCTTGTTCTTCTTTAAGACTTGTGAATCAAAAGGGAAAGAAATTAATAGTAATTTTAAAACATAAATAATAAAAGAAAAAAAAACTTCCCTTTTGGAGATCTTGAGGCATAACTCGGTTTTCATATGGATCTCTAATTGAGAGAGATTTTAGGAGAGGTTGGGGCTACGGCCATCTTCTAGGTTTGGGGTTTGAGAGGATGAGAGGAAGATTAGGACTAAGTTTTGGTGTGGCCGCGGCTGGGTGATGAGAAATTAGGGTTGGATTTAGGTTATGGTGGAGTGGCTGATTAGGGTTTGGTTTGGTGAGAGAGATGAAGGGGTGAGGCCGTGATTTAGGGGAATAGAAGAGGAGAGGATCGCCGCGGCTGGGTGATGAGAAATTAGGGTTGGAGAAGATGAAGAAGAACGAGGGAAGAGAGCGTGTGTGGCTTGATAATTAGGGTTAGGATGAGGAGGATGAAGAAGGAAGAGGAGATAGGGGTGAGAGGGCGTGAATGGTGGAGGAGAAGGCGTGAATGGTGGAGGAGAGATGGAGAGATAGAAGGGGGACAAAGATAGGAGGGGAACGGCGCGGCTAAAAAATGAGATTGAGGAAATTAGGTTTTTGATGTTTTAGGGTTATTTTAGGTTAAGGTTGCTGGGCCAAGAAGAAGTGGGTTGTGTGAATGGCTTGGCTGCGTGAGGCTGGGCTGGGGTGTGCGAGCAAGGAGGGGAGGTGCGGGTAGTGAGACGCTGCAAAGGAGAAAATGAGGTGCCTGGGGTGTTGAACAAAGGAAAAAAAGGGGGTGCACGAGTAAACAAAAAGAGAGGGGAATGGTACGCTGGGCTTGGCCATTTTTTGGGCTATTTTTAGCACCCCTCTATTTTGTTTCATGCACCCTTCTTTGTTTTCATTTCCTTTTCTTTTTCTTCTTTTCTTTATTCTCTTTTATTATAAAACCAAAAATATTATTTTGTTTATTATTACCACCACTATTAATTAAAATAAATAATAATAATAATAAACTAAAATAAAATTTAAAAGGCCGGACAAAATTAGCCAAGGTATATTTCACACACTGATAATGGGAAGGGTAGACAAAAACCAGTTCCAATGAAGGCAATATTTTACTTGCCAATTATTTCGAGGCTGTAGAGAATGTTTGCATCAACACAGACTGTAGACAAAATGATGTGGCACTATGAGAATAGAAGCACTTCATGTATGTTGGGCCACCCATGTGATGGTGAAGCTTGGAAGCACTTTGATCGTGTGCATCCCGAATTTGCAGCAGATCCACGTAATGTACGACTTGGCTTATGCTCTGACGGTTTTACCCCATATGCTCAATCGACGACGAAACCTTATTCTTGCTGGCCAGTTATTGTTATCCCATACAATCTTCCTCTCGAAATGTGCGTGTCTAAGTCTTATATGTTCTTAACTTGTATTATATTGGGTCCAGATAATCCAACGGATGGTATTGACATCTACTTACAGCCTCTCATTGACGATCTCAAAAGGTTGTGGAATGACATTTTGACTTATGATATTGCACGAAAGAAGAACTTTACAATGAGGACAGCTCTTATGTGGACCATTAATGACTTCCCTGCATATGGCATGTTGTCTGGTTGGGGTACTCATGGTAAAATGGCATGTCCCCATTGCATGGAGCATACAAAGGCCTTTACCTTGAAATTCGGGAGGAAGAGTTCTTGGTTTGACTCACATCGCATGTTTTTACCAGGAAATCATCCATTTAGACGGAATAAGAACGCCTTCAAGAAGGGGGACGTTGAATTAGATGGCCCGCCCCCAAGGTCGACATCCGAATAGATTTGGAGCAGAGTTATGGATCTGCCAAAAATCACAGATTATGGTGAATTGGATCGATTTAAAGGATATGGACAATGGCATAATTGGACTAAAAGAAGTATTTTTTGGGATCTGCCATATTGGAAAGATAATTTATTGAGACACAACCTTGATGTTATGCACATTGAGAAGAACTTTTTTGACAATATTTTTCTCACAGTGATGAACGTTAGAGGAAGAACGAAAGACAACGATAAGGCCATACTAGACTTACCACTTTACTGTAGGCGAAAAGACTTGCATTTGATGACTCGGTCGGATGGGAAAACCCTGAAACCCAAAGTCTGTTACTCTTTAACTACTGAGGAAGCAAGGTCAGTCTGTCGGTGGATAAAAGAACTTCGGATGTCAGACGGTTATTCTTCTAATTTGGCAAGATGTGCCGATGTGAACAAAGGAACCATGATTGGGATGAAAAGCCATGATTGTCATGTATTCATGGAGTGTTTACTTCCTATTGCATTTAGTTCCTTGCCGTCAAATGTTTTAAATCCACTTACTGAACTCAACCAATTTTTTAACGATTTGTGTTCTGCGACATTGAGAGAGGATGATCTTATAAAGATGGAGCAGAACATACCAGTCATTCTCTGTAAGTTGGAGAGAATATTTTCCCCTGGTTTCTTTGACTCTATGGAGCATCTCCCAGTGCATCTTGCACATGAAGCTAGGCTTGGTGGATCGGTTCAATACAGATGGATGTATCCATTCGAAAGGTAATATAATAAAATATTCTACATATACAAATATTCATTTGAAGGGTTAAATGTATCAATTTTTATCATCAACCTTGTTATTTTGTAGATTTATGGGTGACTCAAAACGATCGGTGAAAAATAAGGCCAAGGTTGAAGGATCTATTTGTGCAACTTACTTACACCTTGAGACAATCCATTTATGTTCCCATTATTTTACGAACTTCATGTTGACACCAACAACTAATAGGAATGAAATAGAAATTGAAAGTGAAAGACACCCGCCAGCCTTATCAGTATTTTGTCTTCCCGGTCGTCATGTTGGAAAAGAGCTGACCCACAGGTTAACAAGAGAAGAGTGGAAGTCAGCCCACGTTCACGTGTTGATCAACTGTGCCGAAATATCACCGTATCTTACGTATGTATCATTTTGACCACTTTCAATTTCTTTTATCCACAACTACTCATGATCATTTGTTTGATAATGACTTGATCAGGGCATTCTTGTTAACTAAGCCCACAAGCGAACAAGACTTTTCTGCCTATATTCATGAATATTTCCCAACGTGGTTTATGAACCAGGTATGTATTTTTAGTCCTATTTCAACTATTTATTGTTTTAAAATACAAAAGATTGTTTGAAAAAAGGAACCATAATTTGTTTGCCTATGGATGTATATGCAGGTGTACAGTGAGGCAGAATCGCCTAAAATCGAACACTTGAGAAATTTATCTCATGGTCCTGACTCACGTGTAAAAGAATGGCACACATTTTTCGTAAACGGAAACAAATTTCAAACTCAGTCAAAAATTGAGGGGAAAAACAATTAACAGTGGAGTTTATGTAAAAGGTACCACAGATGGAGGTGAAGACGACTTCTACTGCATGATTCAACATATATATGAGCTGTCGTACAATACTTTAGACTATACTAAAAGAATAGTGTTATTTTATTGTAATTGGTTTGATCTGTCAAGTAGAGGCACAAGTGTGGATCGAAAATATAATACTGTGGATATATGCATGAGCAGAAGATACCAAATGTTTGATCCGTTTATCATGGCACAACATGTAAGACAAGTGTATTATGTCCCTTATCTATTAACTCAAAGGGACAAACAAGGTTGGAGTGTTGCAATAAAGAAAAACCAAGGGGTCGCGTTGAAGCAGATGATCCACAGGAAGAAGTGGCTTATCAAGTGGATGAGATGTCCCATGTCAACGTAGTAAATGAAGTGGAACCCATTTCTCGACTACGTGACAATCCAATCACATATGAAGATGTAGATGGAGATGATGAGGAATTAAATGAAGAAGTGGCAGAACCATCAAGATCTGAAGACGATGCCAAAGTAGAGTGGGCAGAATGGGCAGAATGAATTTGTTTAACTTTTTACAATTAGAGAAATTAATGTCTAAAAATATATTTTAATTTGTCAGTTATTTTCATAACTTGTTTATTTTTATGGAATTCATTTTTAATATTGTTATGTTTAAATATAATATTTCATGACTGTTATTGTTGAATTGCTCTATAGACATATATGGCATTAGGAGGATCAGGATCCGACGCCCCAGACCACCCAATGGTGGTAAATGGAAGGGGAAGGGCATCACCCTCGACCCCCCGCGTCGTTCGAGGCCAAACATTATTCGGCGTGACGCTGCTGGCTTTTCAATGTTGTCATCCACACAGTGTCCGCGTACATCTACGCCTACACAGCCTCCAGCGTCTTCGGCCCCTACACAACCTACGTCACATTTGGCACCTACAAATTCGATATCACCTTCTGCATTGACACCCCATTTGCCTCCTATTTACATGAACCCGGGGTTCCAGCAGACACTTGGCGCTTCTTCCTCCCATTTTGTGCCTAAGACAGTGCCCGATACTCATCAGTCCGATCATGAGTATAGTACGGGCCATACACCTAATCAGACCGAGGCTGAGCAGGACGAGGTTGAGCAGTAGGAGGTTGAGCAGGAGGTAGTTGAGGATCTTAAGATGCTGCATGATGACCGAGTTGTTATCAGACCTATGTTCAAATCTTTCGGAGTAAGTTGTAATTTTTATGTTGTTGCATATTTTTTTTTATTTCATAAATTTCAATTATGTTTAATAATGTATTATATTCATACAGGAGAGGGTTGCTTGGGAGGAGGAGGTGGAGGAGCGGATTGAGAAGAACTTCCATATGAAGGCCCCCCACCGCCTTTCTGATATGCTTAGAGATGCGCGCCTCCATGGACAGCCCCACTGGATAGGGGATCAGCTTTGGCAGCAGCAGGTAGCGCACTAGAGCTCCCATGAGTTCATGGCAACCAACGAGAAGGCCAAGAAGAATAGAGCCTCTGAGAAGGATGAGAGCTTGCACACTAGAGGTTCTGTCAGTCAGGTGCAGCACGCAGCTTGACTTGTACGTGTTATATAATAATTATTATTATTATTATTACGTGTTATATAATAATAATTATTATTATTATTTATTATTTATTTAAGGTTTTTTTATTAAATAATTACAGTCAAGGAGGTTGGGTAGAGAGGTACAGTTGCCGAGCTCCATCGTGCAACTCATATTAGGAGGAGTACCAACGATTTTGTCGATGAGCGGTTGAGGTAGACCCAGGTAATTATAAAATATAATGAATATTTTTTTAATAATGTTTATATTGTTTTATTACAAAAATAAAATTGACATATTTGTTTATGTTTGACAGGAGGAGCTTGAGGCGAGGATGTCTCAGATTTCTCAGACATCATCATGTTCCCCGTCACAAAGCCTTGAGGATCCATCTGCACTGCTCAGGGTTTGGGCAGATGTTGTTGGTGGCAAGAAGAAGGGTCGCCTATACGGTGCTGGAGACCTTACCAACAACTACAGGAAAGGGACCAGCCGCCTCCGCATTGGAGAGTCATCGAGTAGTCGTGGTGCCGATCGTCGCTCTGCAGCGGATGAACAGGAGATAGCCGAGCTGAAGCGGGTCATGGCCGAGCAGCAGGAGGAGACCCGTCGGACGAACGCCATTTTGGCTCAAAGCCGCAAATGGCGTAACGGATGTACCAGCTTGCTGCTAGCTCGCCAGCCGCCTCCGCCTCCTAGTACTGATGATCGTGTCGATGATGCAGATGGTGTAGAGCATCTCGGTCATGATCAGGACTACAGGACTATTAGTGATGTTTGTACTAATATTTTTTTTCATATTTTCGGATATTTTTTTAGTTATTGATGATTGTTCGGATTATTTATTTATTTATTACGTTTCTTTTTTTTTATTTTTTTTTTGGTTTACATTATCACATTTTGTAATATGGGAATACATTAATAATTAAAAATAATCAATTTAAAATTACTAGTAATAGTTAATTAAATTAATTTAAGAAATTAATTAATTTAAAAATTAAATAAATAAATAAATATTTTTTAATATGGGAATAAATTATTTTTAACAAATAAATAAATTACAGAAATTACAGAAATTAATTAATTTAAAAATTAAATATAAAAAATAATCAATTAATTTAATTATTTAAAATAAAATTCGGCTTTACCGACGGGTATAGCCGTCGGAAATGAATAGCGGCAATACCGACGGGCAAGGCCGTCGAAACGCTACCGAAGGGTTGACTTGTCGGAAATTACCGTCGGATACTGACCGACGGTTTAGCCCGTCGGTAATACCGACGGTCTAAAAAAACCCGTCGGTAAACATTTGCGACGCCCGTTTTACCGACGGGCTTCTGGCCGTCGGTAATCCGTCGAAAAGTTCACATTACCGACGGCTTTTTAGCATTAACGGCGGCTTATGGCTGTCGGTATACGCGTGTTTTCTTGTAGTGATTGTTGAAATGTTCTCAACAACAAGTGTAAATTGTCCTTCCAATTCCAAATGCGTATGAATCCACAAAACTTGACATTCCCTTGATGATGCAACAATGTATTCATGCCTGACAAAATGATAATGCCACAACTGGTTGCTTCCTTGAACTCCATGAAAAAGTTGTATTGCCCTGATAAAAAGGCATAATTACTTGTACTCTTTGTATCATTCTTGTCTCCACAAAAATGTGAGTCTGTGAAACCAGTTGTGTTTCCTTTGATTTGGTTTAGTGAATAACATACGAAAGTCAAAAGTCGATCCCTTTCACGTACCTTTGAATCCTCTCAAACACACACATATGGATTCTCCAGGAACCTACTCACCAACTTGACAACATAAGAAATATTTGGCCTGCTATTGCAGAGATATTCAAACACCATACAATTCGCTTAATCAGCGGTTTCCAACTGCTACTAGATCTATCCCTTTTCATTTCGTCAACCTACTTAGCGATTGATACCTCTACATTTTGCCTGCATGGAATCACTACCTAGGCCAAAGCTTGCCTAGTGAGTGTTTGGAGTTTGATGCCATTCGCACGATTTTCATCAAATGTGTTGGCATAACACATTCTTCTCTTTGAGGTGGAAAATATTTCACTTGAGTGGTGGCAACACTTACGACGACTTTGAAACTGCTAGCAATGATGCTATCGAACTCTCAATGGCAAATGCCCAATTAGAAAAACAGCCACCTAGTTACTCTCAATTGTTGCTACTTTCTCGAGAATGTCAGAATGGCATTGTTGGTTTCCAATAAAACACATAAACTTTGTAGTTCCTACCTCCCTCTTCATTGAGTTTCCCTTCTTTATCTCTCGTAACACTGTCGACAACTTCCTCCTTGTTTTGAGCCTTGACGATCTTGTCGTCGGGTTCCCCAGAAACAATTTTCTTCAGGTTTTCCGCTCTTGTGAATAGTACGACACATGGGATAAACAGACACCTTTTCTAATTTAAGAAAGATGAAGGAATTTATTATTATTATTATTATTATTATTATTATTAACTTTAAAATTACATAAATAGTATAATTTATGATAGATCATCCATTGAGGTGTTCCACCCTTGAATTTTCCTTAATTCATAGTAGTTTTATAATTACTTAGTGCACTTATTACTTATCACGATAAAACATGAGATTCTCGAATATAAGTTTAATTTTATACTCCCTCCGGTCCTAAATATAAGAGACAAAACCCTAATTCATCAAAACCAAGAAAAACACTCTTTTTTCCAATGAAAAACACCTTTTTATCTCACATATCTCTTATATTTTGAAACCCTAAAAAACACCTTTTTTTCTCTTACATTGAGAACCGGAGGGAGTATCTTTTATTTATATTAATTACAATAATATTGTCAAGAACTTTGATGGAAAAAAAATAATATTGTCAAGAACATGAATACAAAATAAATTTAAAAAAAGTGATCAGATAAGTTTAATGTAATGAGAAATAATAATAGAAAAAAAATATATTTACCACTATTGAAAGATTATTATTAAAATTAAAAAATACTTGACAATATAACAAAAAGGAAATTAATGTAATGAGAAATAGATTTCAATGAGAAAAAAAATATTTTTTGTATTGATAAATTTATAAAAATACAAAGATTTGAATGTTTACCTTCTTTCTTATAACCACACATCTTTTTCATTTTATGAAACATAAAATTTTTTATCAAATCAAATTAATAACTATTTCTTAAAATTAATTATTCAATAACATTTTAAACTTCTTTTTCCTTAATCAGTATTAAATTTTTTAATCATTATTGAACACAATAATATATTTATAAATCACTATTTAAATAATTTTTATCAATTAAATTAATTTATACTTTTTTCAAAAATTAGAACACCTATATTTATATATTTTAAATGGAATAATTTTGTATAAATTCCATCAATATTCTCTAAAATACTTTGTAAATATACATATTTTTATTATTATACTTATATTTACAAGTATTCCTACAATACCCTAAATAATTTTTAAAACAATTTTAAATTGTAATTTTTTTTTTGTAAATTATACTTTCATTACAAATACTCATTATTATTTTTTAAAACCTAAAAACGAAGAGAGCTTCTATTCGTCTTAAATTTTTAAATATAATAAAAACAAACGATGAAAGATTAGGATAAAATAAGACTCAAAAGTCTGTTTAATTTTTTTTATTTTTTATTTCTTGTTATTACTTTAATTCAAAAATATTACCATATTTTTACTTTATTTCTTATTTTCAATAATTTATATGAAAAAGACGAACACATAAAAAGTTATACCATTGCATACTCCCTTCGGCCTCGTATATAAACAACAAAAAATAAAGAAATGATGGTCCAAAATATAAGCAATTTTTAACTACTTTTATCTTAATAAATGATGTTATTCCAAAAATACCATTGAATTAAATTTATATTGTCTTTTCCGATAAACATCATTAATGCCAATTTAAGAATTACAATCACATTTGTGGTTGCTTTAAGACTATTAAAGTATTATCCCACTACTCTTCCCAGTGTTCATTCCTAGAAGCAAAAGCTTCTAGTATATTACTTTGTAGTGGGCTCATGATATGGAATGAGAAAATATCATCTTTGAATGTTATAGCAAGTTGGCGGTAGAGGGTATAAACAATAATCTAGATTAATCTATGAGGTCGATGACATATTTTGTAAGTGTAGAGAGCATTTAGCTATTCACTTTAATTACAAGACAAAGTTTTTCATACGGCAAACTAATAGAGCTGCTCATAACTTAGCTAATACATCTATATTAACGCTAGCCCCTACATTTATCCTACTATTCCTGATTTCCTTGTAAATATTCTGATTGATGAAATGAAATAAGTTGGTTTCCTTTTTAAAAAAAAACTAGTACGATACCAGTGCATTCGCACGGGGCGCGCGTTGTTTGTTACGCATAATATTTTAAGACGGTGGTTATTTATAATAAATTATATTTTTGATTCAACGTATTAAAAATTAACTAATTTTATAGTGAATGTGAAGAAAAAAAATTAAATGTGTATCAAATATGTAATGTGTTTCAGTCACGAATCAACAACAAAATAATTATTTATAAATAATTAAGATATTTATAAAATTGATTTATCCTCAAAGACGATGAAATTATACCGACAACATGTAATGTTTTCCTACCGATACTACCGATACTTAAAAGTAAGATAATATTTATAAATAATAAAAATATTTATGAAAATTGATATGTACTTAAGTAGTGTTTTCCCGTCAGAACTCAAAAATAAAATAATCATTTATAAAAATTAAATACATTTATAAAAAAATATAAAAAGTAATTATACCGACATGTAATGTCTCCTGTTACGACTCAAAAGCAAAATAATCATTTATAAATAACTTAAATATTGATAAAATTAATCTGTGTCAAAGACGATAAAATTATACCGACAACATGTAATGTTTTTCATCTAGAATTAAAAGTAAAATAATCATTTATAAATAATAAAAATATTTATAAAAATTGATATGTGCTCAAAGGTAACAAAATTATAGCGATAACATGTTATTTTCTCACGTCGGGACTCAAAAGCAAAATAATCATTTATAAAAAATAATAGCATTCATAAAAATAAAATATAAAAAATAATTATACCGACAACATACAACATTTTTCCGTCTAGAATCAAAAGTAAAATAATCATTTATAAATAACTAAGACATTTCTGAAATTGATATGTTATAGAAAGTGATGAAATTAAACTGACAACTTGTAATGTTTCATCATTGGGACTTTAATACAAATAAATTTAGGAAGAAAAAAGTTAAAACTAGGAAAAAATAATTTTTTTATGTGAATTTCAATTTTATTTTGATTTATTTTTATTTACATTGACATATTTGCCCCTTAAAAGTACATGTGTCATTAGAATAAGAGGTCTAAAATTAGTATGTAATGTTTCCTCCCGTTAAGAGTCAAAAATAAAATAATCATCTATAAATAATATATAATAAAAATATTTATAAATTTTATGTTATGCCGACAATATTTTATGTTTCTCCGTCTAGATCCAAAAGAAAAATAATCATTTATACCGATAGTATGTAATGTTTCCTCCCGTTAAGAATCAAAAGTAAAGTAATCATCTATGAATAATATATAATAAATATATTTATAAATTATTATACTTGATCAAAGACAATAAAATTATATTGACAATATGTAATGTTTTCTTATTGAGACTTTAAATAAAATAATTATTTATAAATAATAAAAAAATTATAATGATAAAATATAAAAATATAAAAATATAAAAAAATAAAATTAAAAAATGTTAATAAAATTATAAATATAAATAAAATAGAAAAACCAATATGAAATTTATAAATAAGTTGACCAAAAAAAATAGAAGAAAGAAAAAGAGAGAAAAGGAGAGTGTGACGAGAAGAGAGGTTGAGAATCAGAATCACGTGAATGAGAGAAAAGAAAGAGAAGAGGAAAAAAAAAGTGTAAAGTAAGAGAAAAAGTTAAAATTAGAAAGCAAAAATAAATTATTTATGTGAATTTAATTTTTGTTTTAATTTATTTTTATTTAAATTGACATATTTGTCCCAAGTGAGTATAATAAAAAACTTCAAAAACAAAATTAAAAAAAATTAAAACAGACAAGGAAATAAAAACCGAGAGCCTCAGATTTGGATCCACGTTCCAATGGAGGAAATATTGAACTTGACTACTAATGGCTAAATACGAGAGAAATGTTTCCACAGTTCCTCTAGGAGTCAGTCAAACAAAAAGACCATTTATGTCGAACAAGTTAACGAAAAAAAGCTGTGCACAAATTGTGCAAATCTTGCACAAAAGAATTGCCATATCTTTATGGATGAATCACTCACAATCCTCTTAATTAGAAAAGACAGAATATGTAATACTTCACTCTCAATTAATTACAGAAAAGCAATAAGTACAGCTCTCCAGTTTTCTTCTTTTATATTTTTTGGGATTAAAATCAGTGCCTTTGATTACACAACTCGTGGCCGATGTTTCTCCTCCCCTGTGGCCTTCTCCAATACTGCTGAAATTCTTACACAATTTAAGACACCAAGTTTATGAACATTACGCGACATAAATTGAATCTATCTTGCCAAAACCCCTCACCCATTCTCCTACCAATCATGTCGTATTAGGAAGACTACATGTGACTCCATTTCAATCGCTTCCTCTTGACAATAGGTCAAAAGGTGCTTCCAGTTAAAAGCTTATTTTTCAGCAAGCAGCACCGCGATAGCAATCAGTTACATGCTCAAACACTGACAGGAAAGAGGGGGAGCCGGGAGGGGGAAGAAAAGAAAGGAAAAGAACAAACAATGCAGAGTACAAAGCGAAATGCAATTCACTTTACAGTAGAGCAAGCAATCAACCAATCGAATTCAAGTACTTGTGTTTACATGACATTCAATCTCAACCATGTTTTCTCCCCATGGCCATTATGTTTCGGGTACTCATAGAAGGTAACCATATCTTTTAGGATCTCTTGTGAAGAAGGGATGCCTTAGTGCTTCCCTTGCTTTAAGCCGTTCTGCAGGGTCATACCTTAGGAGCCCTTGCAATAAGTCAATCAAATCGCCAGCAGAATGATCAACATGCTGCATTACAAGGTTCTGCAAGGGAATATTATAGAAAATATGCAGGTGAGGGAATGCATTAACATCATTTGAGGCACTGTCATGCCGATGGAACAAAACTGGGCGATAGAATATGACAAAGAACAAGAAGGTCCTGGCTTACAACATCGAGCAAAAGTTCCTTAACATGTAGAATTTGAAGCTATCACAAAATAAAAGAACTTCTGGTTGTGAATAACAGCACAAAATCAAGGACTTTTAATCGTAAAATGAAATGTTAAAGAATATCTGTAACTTTTAATTATGAAGCAGTCAGTGTAAAGTACTTTCACATTTAACCATCTGATCAATTCAGCCTTTTATCAGTTTATGCACTGATCTGAACCTCTTACAAGCTATATCTACAGTATTCTCTTTATGATAAAGAAAGTAGCCGTGAAGCACGGAGCAAGAAATGGACACACAAAACAGTAGAAAGTAGATGCAAGAGGGATATCAGCAGGCCATAAAACTGCATTCTCACAAACAATACACACATGATATAATTATGTGAATATGAAGTTAGATACAGGCGACCGTAAAGTAGGCAATACCGGCAAACGTGGCAATTTCCAAACTGCCCTCATGCTTTCTCTTGAAGTTGAACTATCAGGCCAACCTAATTGCGCTCCTCTTTTAAAATACTTCTCCGCTCGACGACTGAAAGATCAGGCATAACATGAGAATCCACAGAAAGGTTAAAGAAAATACTAGTTTCCAAAAGCACAGATACCTCAGAAGCACTTACTCAGCCCTGACCACCATATGGGAAGGTAGTGGCCCTAACACCCTCTCCATCATGGCAAGATGTTCCAAGTTTTCATGTGTCTGGAAAAGTGCCTCACCCTGTTCATATACAATGAAGAGGGTCATTAGAAAAGACACCCCCCACAACTTTTTCTGGTGGAAGTAATGGCAACAACATGCGCATGAACATATCATGCCATTGGATATTAACATGTCCACAGCCACAATGAAAGCATTGTCTGAGCTTTCTGAACATGTTGCCTCTCATCATGAAAATCAGATAATAAAAGCTCTATCTAACCACCACAGTCCCACTAAATCCCAAGTGATATGGTAAGATCAGTGCAAAAGGAAATGGAAACTGCAGAAATGACAACACTGAGAACACTGAAGTGTGGCAGCATCGACCAAGCACTATTACAAGTTTTTCTTTACGAAGATAAGTCACTTTCAAAGTTAAGAAATAAAATGAGCTCAATTAAGTTTATTTGCATGCATTACAGATAAAAATGAAATACTGGAAACTGTTTGCTCAAAACGAAAGACAAACATCCTATTTCTGGTCGAGTGCCATCATTGTAATGATTGTACAGAGCACTAAGAACCTAAGAATTGTATCCCAGCACACAGGGATTTCAGACACAAGAACAGAGAAGACAGTAAAGGGAGAGCAAGACTAAAACAGAGAAGTAGTGCACGGGTGAAGTTACTTTCACCTAAACAAAGAACAAAAAGAACTGCATGGGTAAAACCAAAGGCTGTCGGCAACATGAAAGCCTCCAATGAACTCTGAAAATCTCAATGGATGAAGTCGAGGGAGGATAGGGTTAATCAAATTGATTTAGGAGAGAAGAAAAGGAAGGAAAAAAAAAAAAACAGGTTGCTTCATTTTCCAGTTGGTGGTAATAGCAAATGCTATTTCAACATAGTTATCGCCATAGTAGACAGGAGCGCGCTCCGGCTCGTAGGAGCGTACGCTTCTGCGCTCCTGCTCCCTCTCTGCGTTCTCGCTCCCACGTAAGATCGCAATTTGCAGGTTCGTTGGCAGGTTCGTCGCTCCCGATTGCAGGAGCGCTGGCGCGGATCGTAGGAGCGGTCGCTCCCGACGTTCTCACGATCCTGATCGACTTTCAAAACGCTGCGTTTTGTGACATTAACGGGTCGGGTTCGCGGGTCGGGTTGGATCAAATTGATTTGCTGGGTAAAAAAACCCTAAAATCGCAGCTTCTTCTGTCCAAAACAGAGACAGAAGCTCTTCGTCCTCCCTCGCGATCGTCTTCTGCTTCATTCGCCGTGCTGCTTCGTCCTCCCTCGCGATCGTCTTCAACCTCGCGATCGTCCTGCTTCGTGCTGCTTCTGCTTCTTCCTTTCTGTCTCTGTTTCGTTCGTGTTCTCGACTGTGTTCTTCGTCGCGGTGGGCCTCTGTGTCTCCTGTGCTTCGCGTTCTCCACCACTGCTTCTGCCTCTGTTTCTCCTGTGCTTCGCGTTCTCCACCACGACTTCTGCCTCTGTTTCTCCTGTTTCTCCTGTGCTTCTGCGGTTCTGCCTCTGTTTCTCCTGTGCTTCTGCGGTTCTGCCTCTGTTTCTCCTGTACTTATATTTTTGATGGCTTCATCTTCAGCCCCTAAATCAGGTGGTGGCTCCAATCCTTCTCCAAATGTGGGTACGGGCCGCAAGAAAAAATTGGCTAAAAATGCTGCTGGTAACAAAACTGATGTGGCCTGGAATTATGGTGTTGCGGTTGATGGAAATAACAGGAGAATTATGTGTAAGTTTTGTGAAAAGATTATAAATGGAAGCATTTACAGGCTGAAGCATCATTTGGGTGCAACTTCAAAAGATGTTGGAGCATGCACTAGTGTTCCTGATGAGGTGAAGCAGCAAATGCTGAAAATTGTTTCAGCTTTGCAGGAGAATTTGATAAAAAAAACAAGCATTGAAGTGGAGGAGGAGGTTGAAGACCCGAAGGTTGCTGGAAAAAGAGTGGTCAATGAGGTGGCTGCTAGTGGTGGTTCTTCTACTACTTCCACTCTCTTCAAGAGGAGGTGTCTCAAACAAACATCCATCAACTCACATTTTAAGAAGAGTTTGAAAGATGATGCACATCTTGCAATTGCAAGGTTCTTCTACAACAATGCCATACCATTTAATGTGGCAAGGAGTGAGGAATACAAAACTATGTTTGACTTGGTTGCAAAACATGGGCAAGGATTTCAACCACCATCCTATTATGACCTTAGGGTGAAATTATTAAAGCAGCAAATGAAGTTGACAAATGATTATTTGGAAGAACATAAAGCTGAATGGAAGAGAGTTGGGTGTAGCATAATGACCAGATGGGTGGACCGATAAGAGGAGGAGGACAATTATGAACTTCTTGGTGAATTCTCCAAAGGGCACGGTCTTTATGAAGTCTATAGATGCATCTGTGTATCAAAAGCGGTGAAGTAATCTTCAAAATGATTGATGAGATTGTTGAAGAGGTTGGAGAAGAAAATCTTTGTCCAATTGGTGATCGATAATGCGGCTAATTGCGTGCTTCGGTGAGTTGTTGATGGCAAAAGAAAACATTTGTATTGGACTCCTTGTGCAGCCCATTGTCTTGACTTCTTTGCTAGAAGACTTGACGGACATACCTTATCATGCGGAGACAATTCCAAAGGGTAAAAAAATCACAACTTTTATTTATGGCAGAACTTCTCTCATTTCTCTTATGCAAAAATTCACGCAAAATAAAGATTTAGTGAGGCCAGGGGCAACTCGTTTTGCCACATCTTACCTTACTTTAGCGTGCTTGCATGAGAACAAGGACAATTTGGTAAGAATGTTCACAAGCAAGGAATGGAAGTCAAACCGTTGTGCAAAGCTAAAGGATGGGCCAATTGTTGAGGATATTGTTTTGACATGAGGGTTTTGGCATAATGTTGTGAAATGCTTGAAGGGTGCACTCCTCTTGTTAAAGTGCTTGATTGGTTGACTCGGATAAAAAACAAGCCATGGGTTTTATCTATGAGGCAATGGACCAGGCTAAGGAGGAGATTCAGAAGGCTTTTCGTGGAATCAAAAAGAGGTACCTTGTTTTTTAACTTGATCTTTTGCTTTTTTCGTGGTCTTGGTCTCGAAAGTGAACTAATTTAATTTGTTTTACTTTTTAGCTATAATCCTTATTGGACTATAATTGATAAAAGATGGAACAAGATGCTCCATAAGCCTTTGCATGCTGCAGCATACTATCTTAATCCTCAGATGCACTATAGTCCTAAATTTAAAGCTGATCTTGAGGTTAAAAAAGGCTTGATGGATGTAATGGAAAGATTGGTACCTGATCCAATTGAAAGATCTTTGATTGATGTTCAGAAAGATGAGTTCAGGAAACGAACAGGGTATTTTGGTTGTGAATTGGCTAGACTAACACAAAATAAGAAGGATCCAGTGATTGGTGGGAGTCTTATGGAATTGAATATCGAGCTCCAAAAATTTGCCATTCGCATACTGAGCTTGACATGTAGTTCCTCTGGGTGTGAGCGTAACTGGAGTGCCTTTGATCTAGTAAGATTTCAAAAATCTAGACTTTGAATTGTAAGATAGATCCATTTGTCATATCTTAATTGTATTTGTTATTGTCTAGGTGCACACAAAAAGAAGAAATCGTTTGAAGGCGAAGACAATGAATGATGTTGTTTTTGTCATGGTTAATTCAAGATTGGCCAAAAATAAGACTCAAAGAAAAGCACGAGAGTATGAAGACCTTATATCCGAAAGTGAATGGGTTTCAGGTGATGAAGATGAAGGCACGAGCACCCAAGGCAATGAAACTATAGATGTAAATGATGATGAGGGTTATGATGAAAACCCAGAGGCTACAGAACATGATGGTGATGGTCCCATTTTGGATGGTTTGGACCAAACTCCTATTTTGGGTATGCACCAGAAGGTCTAGAACATGAGGGAGATGGAGGAGAGGAAGAAGATGAAGAGGAAGATGAAGATGAAGGAGAGGAAGAAGATGGAGATGAAGGAGAGGATGGAGATGGGGGGGAGGATGGAGATGATGGAGGAGAGGATGATGTTGAGGTTAACGTGGCGATTATGTCTAAGTGTTTTGTGGGATTTAGTATATGTCTAGTTGTTTGTTAAGAATTTGGTGTTTTAAGCCTTTATGGCACTTATCTTGTGTATGACTTATGTTTGTGGCACTTATGTTTGTGTATGACTTCAAAGTTTATTAAGTATTTGTGGTGTTTTGAAGTTTTTTCACTTATTTATGGTTTTTATATTCCTACATATGTTTTTATATGCATATATATACTAGTTTGAGAATTTGGTAGGAGCTTACGAACCTTGCTACGAACCCCGCTCTTACGCTCCTATGACCCCTCCCCGCTCCTATGTAGGATCTCGCTCTTGTCTACCTTGGTTATCGCAGAGATAGTGGCACAATCCATGCATCAAATGGATAATACCAAGATAGAAGCATAGCACGATAAAAAACTATGACTCATTGCCAAATGTTATAGCACTTTTTATGGCATGCCATGAACATCTATGAATCTATCTTTCAGGGACAATGAGTAAAGTAAAGACGGATTAGACTGATGATTACTTACAGAGAAAAGCTCAACCAGTATGCAGCCCACACTCCAAAGATCACAAGCATAGTTCCACCCAAGACCTACATAAAAACAACAGATGGCAGATAAATGAATGTAATACAGATTTATGGATCACGGGCATACATTTCAAGGAATGATAATAACCTAAGATAACTTCTGGCGCACGATAGTGTCTTGTTGACACCACATAACTGTGATCCTGATGTTCAAATGTCGTACTCCCAAAATCAATGAGCTTAATGGCACTTGACTTTGGTAGATTCTTGAAATAGGAGCCATCTTTCATGGTCCTTGATAGAAACTTAATTGCCACAGATGAAGAAAATGCCAACAAAAAGAACAAAGGTTAAATTTTCATCTTTGATAAGTATGAGGAATAAGAACTTCTCATGGCAGAATCTGATCCAAATAAAGAACATGACTTAATTTCTGCCAATCACTTTTCACTGAAAGAAAAATGCAACTGCATGGTCCAAGAGTCAACTTATTTAACACCCCTCTGCAAGTACTAACACATAAACTTCACACACTAACAGACAAGTGACAAATGAAGTTGAATCATAATAGTAAGAGAATTATCAGGAAGATGATACCTTGTAGTCTGGCACTTTAATAATTTCCGATGATACAAGAAGAATATTCTCCGGCTTCAAATCAGTGTGAATCAAGCATAAATCATGCATAACTGCAGATATGAGCAGGCAATAAGTGACTTAAAAGCACATTCAATTGTAATAAATCTATTTTGTGTCAATTAAATAATAGTTTAGTTTGTTTCAGGCATAAGATTATATTATCCATTATCAAATGAGTTATTGCATATGCATGTGTTTTAAACTCCCAAACAAGAAGCATCATCAAATATTTATAAAATATATAATTTGGTAACTAGTACAGGATATGTCCACACACATGCTACAGACTCCAAAAGTTGTCTGCCAAATTCCCGAACAAGATCAATGGGGAAAGAACGATAGCTGTTTTTGCGGAGAAAATCGTATAAGCTTGGCCCAAGCTTCTCAAATACCTGTTGAAACCATTTAAATCCATCCGCAAGTGTTTTAACTCACAGAATATTTAAGCATGACGGAATAGACATTCCTGTTATTCGATCAAGTGCAAATATCAATAAATACTTACAATACAAATATGATTACGATAGTCAAACCAATTCCGTATTTGCACACAACTGCAAAGAATGAAACCACTTATACCACAACCGATTTTAAGTTTTTAACATCTACAACCAATATTGGAAGATAACAAAGACAAACTCTCACCGTGCACCATCAACATCATGTCTGGCTAGCCTCAGCAAGATATCAATTTCAGTCATTGCAGCCTCACGATACTTATTTATGGAGCGAACAATTTTTATTGCTACAGCTTCTTTCTTTTCATTGTCAAAACATTCCAAGACTTGGCCAAAAGTTCCTGCAAAAAATTTAGCCATCCACATTAGGCTAACACATTAAAAATACATATAAAAATTCCAAGGATGCAATTTTAAAAGCATTAAAAAATGTTTTTCTAACATAAAAGATGTAGAAAGTGTCGAATATTGGAATAACGTTGTTGGAGATCAAATTACTACCTACCTTCACCCATTTTGCTGAGAATTCTGTCTGCAATCATAACAAAGATAACAATTTTAGAGAAGAAGGGCATATGTGACATAAGAATATGAGTAAAGAAACGCAACAAGGCAAACATGTCAGAAACAAATCCAAGCTACTCAGATGCAACCATTTTAGATGATGTGAAAAAGGGTGGGATAAGTGTGTGTTGTGAATTAAATGAATCACCTACATCGAGGTGTTAAATGTTCACCAACGACAAAAACGTAGTGACCGTCTTTATCATCAGGCCTCCAAGGGGGTGATCCATTGCGAGGCATTCCCCTATAAAACATAGATGGATAAGCCTGATTTGGAACCACTCCATTCCCAACTTCCAGGCTGCAATATATTGCAGGAAGAATCTGCAAGCAATATTAACACATTAATCATCCAAAACTAAAGCAAAATGTTTCCATCTCTATAACCAGCATAAAATAAATTCACACGCCGTGACCATATAGCACTTATAAATCCACTTTTGAGGTGCCTGATTTACTGCGGCAATTCTATTTTATTTTGAAAACAACAACCAAAAGTTCTTGTCATCGAAATCCACCAAGCCAGATCATTCCTACAAACATTAATTCAGCTAAACTTGTCCAGCAAGAGGGGAGGAAAAAAATAAGAATTTTTTTCTTCAAGCAAGCACCATTAGAAAGAAATCAATTCAACTAGCTTCAAATTAAAAACATACAATGCCAATTATGCAAAGAATAAGAAATTACGATATAAAAAATTAATTTTGTTTGTAAAGGATAGTGAAAATGCAAAGGATATAATAATTACTAAAAACATAAAAACAAGCACAGAAGAAGAAGAAATGAAGACCGGAGGAGGAGGAAGAGGAGGTGGAGGAGGAGGCGGCTTATCCCATGTCAAACGAGGCCTCTTCCTTGGCCTCTTTTCCATGTTCCTATGCGGAAACTCGATAATCCGCTGCGTCTCCATTTATCTGTGCATGCAGCTCTCGTCACGATGCATGAAGAATTTTTTTTTAATTGAATTCAATGCATCAGATATTGAAATTGGGTCAGAAACACCGAATTGGGAGAAATTATTCCAAATTTGAAACCCTAATGTTGGATCAAATGAGGTCTGACATTCTGAGTCTGAAACCAAGGGGTGGAGGAGAACTGGAGGAGGAGGTGCAAGAGGAGGGAGATGGAGAGAGAAAGAGCAGAGCTTAACCGTGGTTAACAGAATGAGCGCGCGTTAGTAACCCGTGGTTAGGAGGTGGGCCCAACAGTTGTTTTTTTGTTTTTTTTTTTTGTTATGTATCTTCTTCTGCAGGGCAGCCACTCTACTGGAAAGTAGCCGGCCCTTGCTTCATGCACCCCATTTGTTTGCTGGCCACACCTCCCACTCCTCTAAAAATTTTGAAAAACCCAAAATATTCTTACCCACTTATGTTTCGGCAATTCAATTGTCGGAATATATTTTCAACAGCTTCTGGTAAAATCCAAAACACCCTCACTCACTTATGTTAAGCAATTCGATTCTTAGAAATACATTTTCACTAGCTTAGGAAGGCTGGAAATGTATTAAGCAACTAAGTTCTTAACATATCATAATTTTGGAAAAATATGTTTCCGGCAACTCAGTTGTCGAAATACATTCAAGTGTGAATGTTGAAAATGTATTCCGGCAACTTAATCGCTGGAAACATATTTTTCCAAAATTAGGATATATTCCGGCAACTCAGTTGCGGGAATACATTTTCAACAGCTTCCAGTAGCTAGTTGCCGAAAGTTATTGAAAATGTATTTCGACAACTTAATTGCCGAAACATATGCAGTCTGCGAAAAAAAAAAAAACAAGAATCGCCAAAACGAACATAAGTACCTCTGGTGGCTGTTGGGTTGGTCATGGTGGCCCCTGGGGAGGTGTTGCAGTATTGGGGGTGGAGCGGTGGCTCAAAAATTAAACGAACATATGCAATCATCAAAAATTAAAATATTCATTAATACTATTGTGAGAAGAGGACTATTATGATTAATGACAATTTAGTAAATATATTTCCTTTTTTACATTAAATCAAGAAAATTAAATGCACTTAATTATCATTTTGATAAGTGTGAAATTATGTATTTTTGCTTATAATTCAACAGTTTCAAGTGTGATCCTTTTTGCTTATATGCCGAAACATATCATAATTTTAGAAAAATATGTTTTCGGCGATTCAGTTGTCGGAATACATTTTCAATAGTTTCTTGAAAATCTATTCCGACAACTGAGTTGCCGGAAGCATATTTTTCTAAAATTATGATATGTTCCGGCAACTCAGTTGTTGGAATACATTTTCAACAGCTTCCAATAACTGGTTGTCGGAAGCTATTGAAAATGTATTCCGGCAACTGAATTGCTGGAACATAAGTGAGTGGGGGTGTTTTGGGTTTTACCGGAACATATGTAGGTAAGGGTATTTTGGGTTTTTCAAAAATTTTAGAGGAGTGGGGGTGTGGCTACCAACAAGTGGGGTGTAGGAAGCAAGGGCCAAAGTTGCCCCTTGAAGTTGGGGATGGGGCCACCTAAGTTACTGGACTAATGGGTCGTTTGTGGGTTACTTCCGACACCCCTTTTTCTCCAACAGTACCTCCACTCTCCTTTTTTTCCCAAAATACTCATGCCCATACCCATTCTCTCTCCAATCCCACCCCATTTTCTCTCTCCCCTACAAGACCCCAGCCCTCTTGCCCCTCCCTCCCCGATGGCAGTCCCACCCTAGCGGCCCCCTCACTTCCGTCACATCCCTTTTTTTTTCTTTTTACTTTTCAGAAACTTATTTCCGAAAATAAGTTCTTTTGCCTTCCGAAAACTTGTTTTTAAGAATAAAGAAATTGCTTTCGAAAACTTATTTCTAGAAGCAAATTTTTCATACTCTGAATACAACGGAAGGAAAAAATCTGCTTCTAAAAACAAGGTCAAAACATTGGGAAAAAAAACTAAGTTTTTAGGGAAAGCGGTTTCTGGGGGGATGGGGTTCTCGGGGTGGGGGCCATCGCTGGGGAGGGTGGGGGCTTGTTGGAGAGAGAGAAAAGGGGGCGAGGTTGGAGAAAGAAAAGAGGTGTAAGGATATTTTGGGAAAGGGGAATTGGATTGTTGTTGGACAAAAAGGGGATTGCTGGACCCCGTCATTTTTGCTAGGGCTTTTTGCAAATGAGCTCGGCCCAAAACAAAAGTGGGAACTATTAATATTAGACCCTTGCTTCCTGCACCCCACTTGTTTGTTGGCCACAACCACCACTCCTCTAAAAATTTTGGAAAACCCAAAATACCCCCACCCACTTATATACCCCCACTCACTTATTCAGTTGCCGGAATACATTTTCAATAACTTCCGGTAACTTACCGGAAGTTATTGAAAATGTATTCCTGTAACTGAGTTGCCGGAACGTATCATAATTTTGGAAAAATATGCTTCCAGCAACTCAGTTGCCGGAATACATTCAAGTGTGAATGTTGAAAATGTATTCCGGCAACTGAATTGCCGGCAGCATATTTTTCCAAAATTATGATATGTTCCGGCAACTGAGTTGCCGGAATACATTTTCAACAGCTTCCAGTAACTAGTTGCCAGAAGCTATTGAAAATGTATTCCGGCAACTTAATTGCCGGAACATATGCAGTCTGCGAAAAAAGAAAGAAAAAAAAAGAACCGCGAAAACGAACATAAGTACCTCCGGTGGCCGCTGGGTTGGTCGCGGTGGCCCATGAGGAGGTGTTCCGGTGTTGGGGGTGGAGCGGTGGCTCAAAAATTAAACGAACATATGCAGTCATCAAAAATTAAAATATTCATTAATACTATTGTGAGAAGAGGACTATTATGATTAATAACAGTTTAGTAAATGTATTTCCTTTTTTATATTAAATTAAGAAAATTAAATGCACTTAATTATCATTTTTAATAAGTGTGAAAGTTATGTATTTTTGCTTATAATTCAACAGTTTCAAGTGTAATCTTTTTTGCTTATATGTCGGAACATATCATAACTTTGGAAAAATATGCTTCCGGCAATTCAGTTGTCGTAATACATTTTCAACAGTTTCCTGAAAATGTATTCCGACAACTGAGTTACCGAAAGTATATTTTTTCAAAATTATGATATGTTCCAGCAACTCAGTTGCCGGAATACATTTTCAACAGCTTTCGGTAACTAACTGCTGGAAGCTATTGAAAATATATTCTGGCAACTGAGTTGTCGGAACATAATTGAGTGGGGGTATTTTGGGTTTTACCGGAAGCTGTTGAAACTGTATTCCGGCAACTGAATTGCCGGAACTTAAGTGGGTGGGGGTATTTTGGGTTTTTCAAAATTTTTAGAAGAGTGGGAAGTGTGGCCAGCAAACAAGTGGGGTGCAGGAAGCAAGGGCCATAATATTATTCTTATATGACAAAAAAAATGCATTTTTGCCCCAAAAAAAAAAGAACAAATAGAGAAAGAATAGTAAGGAAAGAAAATGCAAGCAAAATACCCCAGATAAACCAGCTTTGTTGAAACATAGTAAAGGTGAGAAATTAGGTAAATGATAATGATTCTTAAAATTAAAATAACAATACATCTGATGTAAATTATTAGAGGATGGTTAGGCCAAAAAAATTAGAGGATGGATTTGCTCAAATAGAAAATTTATTTCACTTTTCTGACTGGTAAAATTATTTTTTTAGTTAGCGATATTTTTTTTTTTTTTTTGGGATTGGGAGTTATTTGGGTAAAGTCCACTTAAAATAATGAGGGAATACATGAGCAATCCATGGCTCAAAACAAAGCAAAGCGGCCAAATACTCGAACAATCATTCAAGATAAGCAGGCTTCAACACAAACCTTTTATGGAAAAACAAAATAATGAGGGAATACATGCGTAATTTATTTCCAACCATGGTAATCACTATCATTCATTAATTAGTCTCAGTGTCTCACTTCTATGTACATATCATTTATCTGCCAAAATTTAATAGTGTAGTGCAGTTGCAACCTAGCACTGCTAAATTATACATGTAGTTGACTATCATATTTATCTCACATATTTTGAAAATCTGGAAAAAAAAATAAAATCAAGCCTGCTTATGAAGTTATGAAGGCAGAAAAGAGGAAGGAGGAAAACAGCATCCAACAGTCTCACAAAAACTTTCTCTTTTTTCCTGCTATTGTATGATTGTACATCTCAACATTTGAATCCATATCCATATATAACATTGGTTCATTCTTCACTGATAACCCAGAACCAGATGCAGGTGACATATGAGAAGGTCCAGAAGAATTCCCAGGAAATGCTAAACTCAAAGAAGTTGGTATAAACCCAATTGGATCAACACTTTCCTTATCATCACTATTGGTAGAAAAATAATTATTGTCACTACAAATTGAAAGGCCAGAGGAAGATAAAGGAGGAGGACTTTTCCATTGTGGAAGAGGAGCAACTAAAAGTGTATGAAGCAAAGGTCCAGCTTCTGTTACACTTTGTAGCAACCTTCCTTTTTTAGGTAAGGGTTTCCCACAAACCAGCTTTTCAATCACTAGTGAAGCACTATCTTCCTTCATTTTGTTTTGATGATTTGGTTGCTTTGGTAAGGCCAAGTTGCATGACTCAGCTATTCTTGTGTGAGATGAATTCATTGAGGAATACTTCTCATTTGACAAGGATAAATCACAAGAACGATTAGAGAATGCTATGGAACTTGTAACTGATACAGTGTTGTTGCTCTTCACTGATGGGTTTGTTTTGTATTGGAGGTGTGGAGGATGCTTAGGATGATCAACTTGTGGAATAATAGTACTGCTTGTCTCAGCTGGGGTAGATGCAGGTTGAAATTGAAAATTTCTTATGAGCAATTGAAGTTGGTCTCTTGCTTCATCTCTTTCTTGACAAACTCTCTTTAACAGCTTGTATAAGCGTTTAACTGTCTCCTCATATTTCTTTATCTCAGCATTGGTTTCCATTCTTGCTGCTATCA